>OY728121.1:902879096-912879096 GCA_963277665.1 Viscum album | reverse complement strand
AGTAAATATTTGAAAACAACAAGCACCATTCAGTTGATCGAATAAATCATCAATCCATGGAAGAGGAAATAGATTATCTGCAATCACTTTTTTTAAGTGATGATAATCAACACACAACTAGAAACTAATCCAGCCTTCATCACAATAAAAACTAGTGCACCCCACTGTGACACACTCAGCTGAATAAAACCGCACTATAAAAGACCATCAATCTGTATACGTAGCTCTTGTAACTCAGAAGGGGTCAACATAAAATGAGACATAGAGATATGAAATGATCCTGATGTAGCTCGATCCCAAAATCATTCTCTCATTGAGGGGGTAAGGCAACAACCACATATAGAAAGATATCAGTGTACTCATCTACGGCCCTAGGAAATGCTAACTGCTGATCCTCTGATAAACTCCAAATAATCTCAGCCGTCATGGATGATAATGAGAGAACATGCATGTGGCCCATATGAGGGTATACCTCGCAAACAAACACCACCGGATCGCAATCTGAATCGAAGAAAACAATATACATCCTAAATCAGTCCACGATATCCAACATAAAATACAACTAATCCATGCTATGGATGACAACATATGGTTGTATTCGAAACCATAAGAAATCTCCCCAAGAGCATTGATGCCCCAACACTAGGTCATGGTCTCTTGATACTTAAAATAAGTCATCTCAACCTCCCACATCTATTGTCAATGACAAGGGAACTAGATGCCTGCCTACCTAAAGTCACATAGCATGGACAAGTGTTGGTGATATGAACGAGTGTGTCTCTACTGAATCTAACAAGGCATACTTGAAAGGTAGAAAATAATAAAAGTTCTCCTAGAAATAATTTTGGATTTCCAGGCACTGGCCACGATAAATCATGAAGCTGACCACGACCACCATAATGGCCACTCGGACCATGATGACAACCACCACCCTAGTCAATCTCTAATCTCTGAGGATGAGGAGCAAGATGAGGTTTTCCTCTGTCTTCACCATCTGCCCTCTACTGATCCAAAGATAGTCCAACCTGTAGCTGTTGTCTCAGCTGGAACCACCTCATTAGAGGAACCTGGAGTAGATAACTTGGTGCATGGGGACTTCTTCAAAAGGTCAAGCACTCTCACTACTGATGAAATTGACCACCACATGAAAAACAAGCACCAGATCCCTTGGAATATGCCTGAGAGCTACTGCCACTAAAGAAACTAGTTGTTGAGGGCCTGGGACCATCCCTCAGCCGAATAAAAACACTTCTTCCCTGAAAACTGGGAACCCCAGAGCATAGATCTGCTTCATGTGGAATCATAAAAACTCCCCTCTAATGATTAAATAGTTTTTATCAATTTCCTCTCGACGACCATTGCCCTTTACAACACCGCAAGATATGTCTTCATCATAAATGGGGTGACCTTGTGCTGGATCTCTGAATGCAAGGGCTCCTCAAAATGCATCTCCCTGACCTCCATATCTATAAAAAGATCTGAATAATATTGTAAATGGTTCCTAAAACGGATTCCAAAATCTCGAACACTAGAGCTCCCCTGTTGAAGTATGAGAATATCTTGACGACTGAACAGCTTCGTTGTCGAAGAATGAAACTCGACTCTAAACTTATCTTAGAAATCCTCCTAGAATATCATTTACTCATGTTGATCCCTGAGGATCAAGATCCACCGCTTCCTTGGTTTTCCACATAGCATTGTCACAATAAAGGACACCCAGTGCTCCTTCTGAGGAAAGATCAAACTGAAGCCTTTCTCGACTACATCGAAATAGATTTCTGTGACTGCATTTGAAATGGATCCCTTGTACTTCTGCAGAATCTGGCACTGAAACTCTCAGAGTTTCCTCCTCCATGTGTCGGTGTCATCAACCTCTACCCTACGAAGATCTGCTAGCATAGTCTGTGGGACATCATCTATGTGATACTGACAAGGACGTCGACCAAGAGCTATACCTGTAAAATAAAAAACAGTTAGAGCTCCTAAAAATAGAATATTGAAGACTCCCCATTAATTTATTAATTTTTTTCTTTTATTCATTTTAGGTAAATCTATTCCATGTTCAACCCATTCAATCATAAGCATAAAGAATAATGATTCATTATTCAATTCCTAGGTCTCTACCCTAGAACTTGTATCACCTTGTTTAGTATCCATTGTAAACACAATGGTTCGTACTTCAAATTATAGGGGGCCCTAAACTCCTATGTCTCAGTCGTTCTCTAGTGTTTACATCACTTTATAAACATAAATGAAACCATTACCCTACCAACCCATGAAACCTCACATGTACCAAACTCAAATCTACATTGTATCCCTCAATTTGACCTCTTATACCGATCTGTGACGTCCCCATACCCAAAAAGTGTACCCCTCCTGTGCTGGAAATGTGAAAATAGAGAAAATCACCACAAGGTCCCACCTCTACTAGGCCCTGGGTTGGTTACTAGAACCATTTTTATAGAAATCAATATGGGTGGAATTACCCTTTAAGAGAACACATGTGAAAGAGAGATATATGATAGACACCCACCAACTCTGAATAAGTCAAAAATATAAATGAAAAACCCATGTACAAATATGTAAGGTCATGGAAAACCACTTCAAACGAAAGGGGAAAACTGCAAGTACCCAATTGAATGTAAAAATAGCAGTGACCATGACGCCCCAATAGCTCCTACAACACCATGCTAGTGGTAACCAGCCTGATCTCCATCCTGATCCAAGTGACCTAAGAATAGTTTATATTTAGATATGGTGAGTATAATTTGATACTAATTAGGATCCTCCTCAGAGAATCTCATGAAAAATTATAGAAACCATGCTAAAGAATAGAGAACAATAAGTTAGACTAACTCGTCACCTAAACAGGTATACTAACTTCCCAGCCGAACCATAGCTACTCTCACCAAGTAACTCGTACAAGATTATATTATCTAATAATGAAAATAAATGGTAACCCTCTACTACATCCGCTGTAGTTTTCATCTTTGCCCCTAATTTTCTTGTCTTAAGCATCTCTCTCATAAAAGGCATTCCTGCAGACAGCAGGTCGAAGCTCCACAACATGCACCTCATGAATCCAAACCACCATGTCCACACAATAAAGTAACAAGGTAGTTTTTTGGTTCCACCACAGCTCTCATAACATGTATCAAATATCGGGTATTAAACATCAAGCTATTATTGTCCATAAACTGAGTAAGGATCCTCAAGACATCAAAGTCTATACACGTTACACCAATAGTAGTCTATAGGGAACTATATCTAGAATATATGTGTTTGAATCGCCACAAACCATTATAGCCCTCTACCCATATATATGGATAAAACTAACCACTGTTCCTACTAGCACAAGTAACAACCATGAGAAGAGAGCGGGGCCAAAGGGGTAGTAAGTCATCCATACTCCCACCAGAATGTTGGGGAATACAACCCACATGTCTTGGAATCCACATGGTGTTTGTTTCCCACAGGGCTTCTAATCCCTGTGGAGTAGCGTATAGAAAAGAAATGTACCGAATATACTATATCTATCAACCACACTATGAGTATAACCTATTCTTAGACACAACATCATCAAAAATCTCTCGAACTGCCTACTTCCACCCTAAGGCTCAGTATCCTATAAGCACACTATAATGTTAAGATCTTAATTACATTAATTAATTCCGCTTTTATCTATTGAACTTTTCATTAATTACTTCATTAAACATTAATTAAGAATTAAATATTTCCACATCAAATTTCATTTGAATCACACCCACAGTCCACATCCCCTATAAATTACAACATAAAAACTGCTCCCCATCAAGCTCCAAACACATGGGTTAACATCATCTATTCAATCATTTATTTACAGCATTACATTCCCATATTTACAGACATTATTGAAAAAAATATTCTATGCTACTAAACACAAGCGGGCTTAACACGGTGAGTAGATGAACTACCCGTCAGGACATTTACGCCAATATAAAAATCATAGTCCCATCCTCAAGAAGCTAAACATGGAAAGCATGTGGCATTACTCACGCATCATCGCCCCTTTCAGAAGAAGGTTCATCATGACCTACTACCTTGAGAAGTGGGGAATGTAATGTTGATAAAAAACAAAAAAAAATCCTCAAGAATCCAAACGATCACATCCCACCCATTTAATCATCTCTAGTGTCCTCTCCTACACCCACACATATAAGCCAATGCATCTCGCCACTCTAGGCCTCAACTGCTACCATAAACAGTAGGCCTCACCGCCCCCCCCCACAAATCACAATAGTTATCTAGTATCACATCACAACACAAGAAGCGTGAAAACTTACATCATATCAATTGGTCTCTTGGAGCATAAACAATAAAGGGGGTAACTCAGAACCCTACAATGAATTATCTTTTATCAAACATCCATTTCTTTAATTTATCATTGATTAATTTATTTCATATTCCTAGGTTCCAAATTCGCGAAACCTACCCAGCAACCTATCACAAATAATTAAACATTCTTACTGCACCAATTTTATTAACATCAAATTACAACATAAAAAACCATATCCATTTACATTCCTATTTATCTTGAGGGAAAAAATTATTAATTAATTTTATCATTATGTTAATTACCGATTTCCATCAAGAACGAACGATAAAAAAATTAACATAGATATCAAAATATCCAGTAAAACAAGAGTCAATAACATACATTGTATCATTTTATTTACCTAGTTCAAATATTTATTCTGTTAATTCCATTGTGATCCATAGGGTTAAAACATGATAACTATAACTTTTCACGTAAACGAAAAGAGAATAAATGAATCCCCAACCTCAAATAGTTCCTTACGTTCTATATATGAGAACAAGCCACACAATGGGTTATGATATCCTCCTCTGGGACAATTGTTTCCACCCGAGGATGCAGAGACACCACCACATCATCCAAGACCCAAGAAAATACCATTAAGAACATGATCTAAAAATCAATAAAAGGAGAAGGAGAAACAGAATAAGATGAACTGAAAATAACGATGATGGGAGATCGATCGATACTCCTTGGTTACACCAAAAACAAAGGGGAATTAATCCATGGACGAAAGTTTGATTGTACCACTCCTATTGGAAAAAATGGAATGATCGATGATCTCACACCCGAGAATAGGGAGGAAGACCTAGGGAGGAAGATATCTCTTCCCGTAATAATATTTCATGGAGTATTGGTTAATGTTACACTAGGTTTTCCAATAAAATTTTATCGCATTAAACCATGCGGTTTGACCATGTGAAACCATCCCGAGCCTCAAGGAAAATAATATAGGACTTGTGGGCTTAGAGTCGGACTTAGAGTCTTCATAAAAAGGGATTGAATTAATTTTATATCAATGGAATGGTCAAAGGGGATAAACTATGGATGTTGGAAACACTGTTCATGAACACCAAATTTTAAAAGGGGAAAAAACTCATCATGAACCTGACCATTGAAACCTCCCCGTTAGTACCTAACCATTATAGAAACACTGTTCATGATCCTCACCATTAAAACCTCACCGTTCTGGAAACACTGTCCATGAACACAATATTTGGAAAATGAAAGAGGTCATGGTTGGACCCTCACTGTTCTGGAATCACTGTTTATGTACTATAAATTTGGAAAAAGAAAGAGGTCACTGTTGGAACCTCACCATTCAAGATACTCTGTTCATGAACATAAAATTTGGAAATGTAAATAAGTCAATGATGGAACCCCACCATTCTAGAAACTCTATTCATGAACACAAAATTTGACAATGGAAAGAGGTCATCTTTGGAACAATAATATTCCGGAAGCACTGTTAATAAACTCAAAATTTGGCAATGGAAAGAGGTCACCATTAGAAGCTCATTTTTCTAGAAAAATTGCTGATGAACTGAAAATTTTAGAAAGGAATTAGGTCACCGTATAAACCTCACCATTCAAGAAACACTGTTCATTAAATAGAAATTTTTCAAAAGAGATAGGTCACTGTTGGAACCTCACCATTTTGGAAACACTATTAATGAACTCAAAATTTTTCGAAGGAAAGAGGTCACCGTTGAAACATCACCATTCTGGAAGCACTCTTCTTGAACTAAAAATATGACAATGGAAATAGGTCACCATTGGAAGCTCACTGTTTTGGAAACAATGTTCTCGAAATTGAAATTTGGCGAAGGAAAGAGATGATATTGAAATTTCCCAAAAGAAGGAGGTCACTGTTGGAAACTCAGCAATCTGTAAACACTGTTTGTGAACATAAAATATGGAAATGGAAAGAGGTCACTATTGGAACCACAGTCTTCTGGAAACACTGCTTGTGATCATAAAATTTGGAAAAGGAAATAGAGGTTATCATTGGACCTCACCATTGACACTGTTCACATAAGGTTACCATTGCACTGTTCACCTTAGGTTACTGATGATATTGTTCCCATAAGGTCACCATTGCACATTTCACCCATGGATACCAATTCACTATTCACATAATTAGATATTTTGAAATGTGTTGGGGATATGTCACCATGACCACTTAAAAAACCTATGATACCAGATTTCGGCAATGGAATAGACTAGAGAGGTTCAGGCCATTAAAACTTTTACGAGAAAGAATAAAGTGGATTTAATAAATGATTTTTAGATAATTACCATCAAATTACAATATGATGTTTAAATGTTTTCATGGATATCATAAATATTAAATTAATCGCATAGAAATGAAAAACTAAAGTCATAATTATGGAAACCATAATGTAATATATCCTAAAACAATTGTCAGTGACTCATAAAATGACAAAAAAATTAAATAGGTAAGACCTCAGCCAAATGGCCAAAAAAATTTATGATTTTTTAATTTTATTCATCATGTCGATATGAAGATCCATAACCATTACATACAATTTATAACTGACTTATCGTATGAATGTGGATAATAAAATTGAACACATAATTTAAAAACATTTAATTTTCCAAAAAAAATTACAGGAAATGTATATTTTACCAAATCCATATTATCATAAACCATAAAATGAAATAATTAAAATGGAATATTTACATCATATCCCTGGTGTTATAAAATTAAAACAAATGTTTTTCAACATTTATGAATATATATATCCAAAAATACCACTATATACATTATTGAGTGAAATACCATTTGCATATTTAAAATGAAAAAAATAAAAATATATAAAATATATGAAGAGAGATTTCATTAAAATGTAATATGGAGACATCTAAATGTTTCTTCATAGAAAAGAGCTTCCTTTTCTGTGATAAATTCAGTTTATATAATATATATTAAAATAATTCTTTTATTTTTCGTTTATGGGAAAAATTCAAACATATCACATTAAAAAAATGGGAATAATAGTAATTTTAATCCATTTTTCAAAATTTAAATCAACATTACATGAGAAATTAATGAATAATTATATATTAGTAAATTATTAATTACGTCATTTTTATAATATTTATTCATGGAAGAAAATTCTTCCCAACCTTAGAGAAGAAAATTTTTTCTTCATCAAAAATATTTGTTTTTGTGTCACGAGAATGTAATATGGGGAAAATGATATTAAAAAATAAATTTATAGAAAACATATGTGAATAATTATTATTTGTATTATTATATAACTACTGTATAATTTCCCCAATTGTGACTCCAGCATAACCAATCCTGATTAATGATGTTATTATGAAAAAAAACCTTTCCATTCTACTAAATTTTGAATAAATAATCCCATGACTAAAAATATATTAAAAGGAAACATTAAATAAATTGAATTTTAATGGGATCATTATACATCAAATAAAATGGATAGTATATATACAACCTGAATAAAATTTCAACATAAAATTAATGTATTCATCAAAGAAATTAAAAATATGTGGAATCACATTTCTCATGTATGTATCATCACAATAATAAATTACCCTCCAAAATAATAAATACATGATAACTATTTAGTTTTATAAGAAACATGTTGTGGTTTATTAGACAATTAAATAAATTTATTAAAATTCTATATTTAACAACTTAATTTATTATGTTCACAATATAGGGTTTTACATTTTTTAGATCATACATTATAAATGACCTCGGTAGAATGACTATACTAAAAGGGGTCATTATTCTATCATACAATAAAAAATAATTAATAAAAAGTTATCATTTTTATATATCAAATAAAAATTTTTAAACCACCATTGAAATATTTTAATGAAAAATGAACAATGTCATAATCATTGATAAGGTAAGCCATATATATACATGATTATCATGTTGATTTTTCTATTTAAATTATATAATGAAAGTAATTATTTTTGTAATTTTAAATATTGACAATTATAACAGAAATATAATATTAATTATTAAATAAATTAATATCATTAATTCATATGAGGTGGTAATAAAAAAAATTTGATCAAAATGTGGAGGGGGTAAACCACATGTATGAAAAAAATAAAGGAACAGAAAGGTAAAAATTATTTAGTATATTATTGTCAAATAATGGAAAATATGAAAAACTAATATATATTATTGTATATTAAATCACTAATTGAACCATCCATGAGTTTTGGTGATGGATAAAATATTACAAAATGTTTTTAGTCAAATGATTGTCATGCACATGAATGAGAGCTCTAAATCTAATTTAATTGACACTATTTTTGATATGCGTAATTAAAATGAACTAAAATTATGTTATAGTATTTTTTATAATGATTTTATGGTATCATAAATGTAGAATATGATTTATTGAGGTGGGGGGGGAAAAATAATCTATGTTATGAATAATATGTCATATTAGGAAAACCTCTTTAAGATTACACCAAATAACGTAACAGAGGGTTTTTAAAATCATTAAATGTCCACCTTGATGTGATATGGGATGTAATAAAGGGATTTTAGAAGGTATTTTTTAAAACAAAAAGATTAATATGTTTAATGTGATAATTATCGGTGGTTCTAATTAACAAGTGATGGGATGGGAAGTATTATAATTTCATAAAGTAATAAATAAATGTAAATTAATGTTCAAATTATATTATATCCAATTTTTTTTAATAATTATACATAAAAAATGATTCAATAGAAATCAAATTGTAAACAATATTTTACATTTTTATTTGATTTTTTCAAAGTTATAATTGTTTTTAGATACTGTTTACCATTAATGAAAATTACTATATTATATGTGCTTCTACAATATACTTGTAAAAATAGTAAATATAAAAAAATATAAAAATTAATGTACCATGATTGATATTTTCAATATTATCCCAATCACTTGTTTGATGATTTATATATGTTTAATTTTAAGTCCAATAATACAATTTATTTATTGTAAAATAAAATTTATTTCATTTTTGAAAGATTTCAATTAACTTGTTAATGAAAAAACTTTTCATTAATGAAATTAAATTTTTATTTTTGACATAGAAAAAAATTGACGCTTTTTATAATAATATATATAATATAATAATTAATTAAATTTACTTTACTGTAATTTTTTTTAATTTTTCATCTAGTTGAATATATAATATTTCAAAATTACATTAGAGTTTTATGTAATTATATATTTAACATAATTATAAAAAACAAAAATAATAATAATTTTCATATTATCAATATAAACGTCAATATTAATTCACTACATTCTTGTTTCCCTATGTTAACACGTTATTTATTTCTAAAAGAAAGAGGGTGACATTTTGATTTTTTCATTACATTAAATATTTTAAATGTCACTATCTTGGAATAGTTTTCAATAATTAATTAATTTCTTTTATAAAATGTTAAGGGTTCAAATACCTTATTCTAATATGTTTGAATATTTTATATGGTTTCATATTCATTTATTTTTAACATGTGCTAATCAAATCCAACATTTTATAGTGGTCAAAAATTTTATCTATATTTACAATTTAATATTACAAAAATATTTCGTTGACCATATTAAATAAAATTATTTATTATTAATAAAAATATTGAATCAATTTTTTTAATTCAATCTCTTTTAGTTGTAGAAATTCAATTCATAACTATTATTACTGTTCAATGGGAAATAACTTTTTATTTAATATTGTTATGATGTTTTATAAAAAATATAATTTTTATAAAATAAAATTTATAAACATTCTGTAAATTAAGTATGATATTTTCTTAGAAAAAGAAATAAACTCCATTTTTTAAGAATATTTATATTTGAATTAAAAAATGAAATATCCAAAATATTGGGTGATTATTAACTAAATATGTTTCAAAGAAAATTATTTTTATTTTGAAATATATATACATATAATTTATTATCTATTTACTTCGATTTATTCCATTAATTTAAACGGAATGGTTTTAATGGAAATATTAAAATAATATATTTCACGGACCATTTGATCCAGGTGTCCCATGTAGTATATACTATCAACCATAATGGATAACATTTAAAATATTATGAATTTTAATTATAAATCCAAAAATCAATTGATCGAGTAGTATTATATTTCATTAAACAAAAGGAATACCATTTGATAAAATCTTATATCATACATAGGTATACTATGACTAATTTAAAGAAAATTAAGTTGAAATTATGATAGACATCAAATATATCATGTATTTAGTTAACTATATTCATTAAATAGTACTAGAATTTTATAATAATGAAATGTAAGATATGAGTAATTTAGAAGCACTATAATATAGTGATATTGAACGTGGTCATAGAATATTTAACTAATAAACTAAAAATTAGCGAGGGGTAAAAAGACCATTAATTCCTAAAAAAATAATGATATAGGATAAATTTTTTATTCCAATAACATTTTTATTGACTTCAATAATTACTTTAGATACAATATTAAGAATAAAAGGAAATAATAATAAATAGAATGAATATTTTAATCCATTAATAAATTTCGACAACAATCTCACATTTTTTACTGAACATTCAGTTTTCAAGAGGGAATCTTTAATTCATGAAGATGTTAAATAAAATTTTAATGGATCATATAATCCTAAAAAAATCCTTAATTTATTTTAGAAAACACTTTTTTGAATAATGTTGTAATTAAAGGATAATGAATAATACTTGAAACATTATTCTCAAAAATTCAATAATTAAAACAAAAAATTAACATATTTCATTACATATATAATTAACACCATTTCCAATATGACACAAACTCCTTCATTATTATAGAATTTTTTAATCCATTAATGTTATCATATTCCAATCATCTTACTAATAAAAAAATAATTTCATTCTTCCCAAATAGTCCTTAATGGTCAACCTGATAAATATATATACCATAAGCAAATATAATTTCATATTTACTATAATTAATCAACACAAAGTAAAAGTGACTTAATCATATAATATGATTCCAAAAATCAACATAATATGTAACCATAATACAATTTAGGTGAAAACAATTATTAATCAATAGTAAATCACATAGGTTATTGGTAGGCACTTCACCCTTTTTGTCTTTTTGTTATAGGTTCAAGAATATTTAACTTTTTTTATTTGATAGATTGTATCAGGATATTTTGGTCAGAATTTTTATGAAAATATATTAATATATTTGTTACAACATTCCCAATGATTTGATGAACATTGTCAAAACTAAGATTCATTATAAATAAAAATTTCAATCCAATAATTATCTAAATGGTAAAACATATGTTCATAAATTTTAATAACCTAAAACAAACCCAAAATTTAATATCATTTTAGACTTCCAATGTTATCAATAACATTATACTTATTTCTTTAGAAGAAAATGAATTTTTCCTCAAATAAATATTTCAGTTAATCATATACTAATCCAAAGTGTTTTATTATAATAAATATATCTGAAAATATTATTATGGTTTTAAATTATCATCACAAAAATATAAAGAGAAGGATAAATATATTAGTAAAAATTTGATCATCCCTATATATAACATCACAAAAAACATTAGGATTTTCCCTAATCTCATTGAAATGTAATTTTTTTCATAAGTTTTATTCCCAAATTCATCAAAATTGATCATAGAGATAATTTTAATTAACCAATTTATATCACCTGGTATTTGAAAACTATCTGTTTTTTGTGGTCCCCCACACCACACAAAAAAATGATAGTCATGATATAGTCAACCAACAAATTTTAGGGGTATTACTCCAAGATGAGTATCTACATTTACCAATTCTACATATTGTATCCTTATAGGAATTCATTTCTATGAAAATAAAAAATTCATTACCTTGCACATAAGATTTTGATTTTATTATATAAAATATATATATGATGAGTTTTTCATCTCCTTATGTTCTCAAATATATGTTTTACTAAATATAGTTCATATATTTTCTAATAAATTTAATCTCATATCAAATTTAATGACCCAAAATATTGTATCCAATAAACAATGGTCCCTTTATTTCATTAAAAATATATACAAGGAATAATTTCATAATGGACCTAATAGTTTACTAATCATTATAAATGTTGTATGTACATTAATATCAAAATATATTTGAGAACATATAACTATATTGTTCTGAAAATAAATATTTTATATCCTTAAACTCTTTTAATGAATAAATATTCATATCTAATGGAACAGTTTAAAAATAATTGATGAGATCAGATGCTTAGATATAGTGTTTTATATTTTAATATACCATGAGTAGATAAATCATAATAAATATGATAATATAGATATCATAAAGACAATTCCAATAAAATTTACCATGATAACATGTAATAATATGGAATGAATAAATGATGATATGATAATTCAATATAAATAATAAAATGAACATGAATCATATCCATGGATATAATAAATATTCTAATAGTCATAGGGAAATCCACAACAAGCCTCATAATTCATTAATTCATAATGTCTGACATACAAAAATTTTCGTCGATGACCCATGATGAGAAAACATATATAAATTTCTAAGTAATCATGGGAACAGACAAATAGTTTCCCTTATGTTACATATCAATGCATCAAATTGATATAGTATACATATTACCATCACATATAATTCCCTCTACTATCATGAAATTAATTGACAGAATGAGAATAAAATTCATAGTCAACATGAATATTCTTATCAGAAAACTAGCATATGAAATGTATATATTTCCCTTGATGAATTGATCTTAATATATAAATGGAATTAATAAGTAGAGAATAACCAGCTTATATATTTAGTGGTATATATATTTGATAGTGGTTATTTTTAATATTTTAATATAAATAAAATAAACGATCATTAAAAACATTCATAAGAAAAAAATCACTTTAATTATCAATATAAATTAAACAAAAACTTTTCCAATACTATAAGAATATTTCATTGAACCAAATATTGTAATCATATAAATTAATCATTAATTAAATGAGTAATCATTTCATAATGAAATTACAATTATTCCGTTTATGTTAGAACATCGATTTCCTCAAAATTTATTTTAAAAGGTCGATTATACCATGTTTGGAAAAGAGAAAAAGGATTCCATTTTTTTTTTGTTGTAAATAATATAATTGGTAATAATTTATATATTAAATATTTAAAGAATATAAAAAATATTAATTACTATTTTTAATTAAAATAAATACAAAGATGAAAAATATTACAGGCCGAGTAGAACGGAAATTTGGGTTCACTATATAAATATTAGTCTAGCATATTAAATAAATAGAATGAGGTAAATGGTGGGAATTAAGGTAATTAATATAAATAACAGAGGTGGAAAAAAATATATTGTATTTAATAATGAATTATAAAATAATATCACAGGAGGATACTTAAAAAATCTCAACCAATGATGAGATGTTGAAATAAACCCTTACTTCTTCGGTAACATTATAATTAAAATACAAATGAAATAAAAAATATTTAAAAACCCATAAATAAATGAATATAATGGTATTAATAAATGAATTTTGTAATGAAATTAATTAATTTTCATATTCAATAGTGTAATAATAAATATATTTAATTTCATTTTTAGAACTATTGATTTATGTTTTCAATCAAAAAAAATGATGGAAATGAAATTATAATATAATACACAATCATATAAAATATATTAAAGAATTGGCTAATAATTTTTGGGAAATAACAATTATTTAAATTTTTTTATTTTTAAAATCATTAATATGATATCTTAAAAAATTTATTAAATATTCTTTCATCATTATGACAAGATCATTGGATTATTCCTAAAGGGAATCTACTAAAAAAATCCAACAAAACCCTTTGATAGCTGCATCGAGAACTTTTTTATATTATTTATCACACCATTTCACAGACCAAGAGATCCAGGATTGGAAAAAATCACTTGGAAACGCAACAAGAAATTTCCCATCAAAAGATTCAATAGGGTGTGATTTCTACCGAAAAATATCATAATACAAAAAAAATCATTTTCAACAAAAGGATGATGATGTCTATATATTCAATTTGATATAATTGTTGTCTCTTCCATTTTCATGCTTTTCATTCGAAGACTTTGCTAGATATTGTTTCTTGATGTGAGGTTGATTTGAATCTGCATATGACATGGTTTAGCTATTTTGTTTGGAGACAACAGTCACTTCTTTCCACTTCATCTTCCTGTTTTGTTGTGTTCTAGACTTCTTGGTTTTCATGGGTTGATATTTTCTTTAACATTCTGTTGGCTGGTGAATCAACTGATTTGCTGAGGAATTTGATGGGGAATTTGAGGACTAAGGAAATCTAGAGATGGATGGTTCATCTGCTTACCAGAAGAAAGGTCATGCTGCCCTTTTTTATCACTATTTGCATTCTTTAATTTTAGGGTTATCTATATTTGATCTAACTTTTTGTATCCCTGTTAACTCCCCGCTGGTGTAAGTTCATTATACTTCGTTTTGTAATGCTACTTTTTTTTATTAAAAAATTTCACAGGGGCATGAATTGGGAAACCAATTCATGTCACCACCTTCTAAAAAAATCATTATAGAAGCATTTAATAAAAAAACATAATTAAAAAAAACTAGAAACAAATCACCATTTTGAATATAATTTAATTTTTCATAAAATAGTGATTTGATTCATTAAAAACTTTTATTTTTGTACTTATGTGATCATAGAATTGAAATTTTTGAGAAATTTTACGACATGATTTTTCTCCACTACATGATATATTATATATTCTATTTTCATTGAAATGTTTTTCAGAAACAAATAAATATTGACCATACAGATTGAGGGTGGAAATAACATAGTTTGATAATCATTATGTTAGAAAATGGATCCATTTATACCTTTATTAATGAATGTTAATCCAATTTATGCTTTAATCATGGTGATGAGTTATTTCTATTTAAAATTTAATTATTAACAAAACAATATTTTGACATTTTCAAATAAATTTTTTTTTTCTGATTATGAATATGGGATCCATTTTTAAAAATTAGTCCTATAAAAATTTTATAAAACCAATTTATACATATCCTATATTGTGTGATAGAAAAATGGATTTTTATGAAACTAATTTTTTCAAGAGATATATGATCTTTTGTTTACTCCTTGAATACTGTTCATCACAAAATGATTTTAATTTTATTTAAATATAAATATAATCTATAAAATTCAATCACATAATTACTCATTATGGGTTTCATTAAATTAATTAATTAAATAAATGGTTAAAAAATCATAATATTTATATTAAGAAAACAAATTTATAACATAATCTCTAAAATTAAAGGCCAAGAATATATTCTTTTGATTATCATATTAAAAATGTATCTAATTTCACGTTATAATGAAATATAAAATGTAATTACACTTTTATATTTCATTAACTAATGATGATAAGTTATGTTATTTGACAAAATTTTATTTTTCACTAATCACATGAAAATTAGTCCTTTTAGAAAAATCCCAATATTTCACCATAAGGTATTTTTTATATAATTATTTCTAATATGATAAAATTATTATAATATAAATCATATAAATTTTTATGAAATTATTTATATTATTTTATCAATAATATTTATAGAACTCATTTATGAATAAAATAATTTTTTTAAACACGACTTTACAAAATATTTGGGCGATTTATTACTTAGACTATATAAATACATTCATATTGAAAATAAACTCTATATGTATTTAAATAAAATATTCATATTTATAAATTCCAATTAAATAATTTTTTTTAAAAATCCATATTTAAAAAATATAAATTTTATGGTGGTTTATGCTCAACTTAGAATTTTGATTACACTAGAAAAAAAACATTTTTCATTTATAATATCAAGGTCGTACCGTGATGCTGGGAAATTGAAATATGTGATATATATATATATATATGTATATATAGTCACTAAAGTATAACATTAAAGAAATTATATGTAAAAAATGAGATATCATAGATAATACATAACCAAAAAATTATTAATCATAATCTTGAATCTTGGTACAAAGCCTGGGGATGGCTCTATCATCCCCTGGATCTCCCCCTCCCGCTCCCATCCACTTCTAGGGTTTCTTCCAAAACCTGTCTCTCTTGGGATTGGAAATGGGTCTGAGTGACAGTTCTCATTATCATCCAATTTTAATTTCTTTCATTCTAACTCTTTTATCCTTCTACTTCTTCGTGCACTGATTCTCTCTAGAGGTGTGGTTTTTTTGTTCTTCCTTCATTGGGTTTTTGTTCGATCATGATGATGGTAGTTGATGCATCCATTACCGCTATGTCCCTTATCGTACTTTTTGTTCTATCACTCATATTCATGTCAGATCTATAGGGATGTTTACTCCATTGTTCTGGTATAATTGGACTGGTGGTTGAGATATTTCAACATGATCATGTGTCAGCATGATCTTGGTTTTGGGTTCCGAATTCAGTTCACGTGATATGTCATCACTTAGAGGAACCATCTACTATTAATCATACCATGACCCCAAGACCCTATTCTCCACTCCATGTTGGAGCTAGAATGCTGATTTGTTAATGTTTTTTGAAGGTGGGATCTAGCAGTGGTTTTTTCTTCTTGAATGACTTGAATATATTAGTTTTGATAAATATAACTGTGTTCCTTCTACATAGATGTATTTTTATGAGAGGAGTATATGTTGGTTTCATGTTCATGTATGGAGGCTATGATGAGTGTTTCATTAATAAAAATGAATGATCTTGATTGATCTCACAAGCGATCTAGTTTCATACAGACTGGGTGGTTGTCACATTCGGTGTGTGACTCGAGGAAGGGTGTGAGACTCGATGCAATGTGTGATGAGGTGACTTGATTATCATGATGGATAATGATTCCTTATTTCTGAATTATAAAATTTGAGGAATTTTAGATCTTTATATTGGTGGTAGGGTTTGGCGAGTGTGGATTTTTTATTTTTGTATGCGGTTGTTTATCATCTAAATATGATGTGATGATGACATGTGGTGGTTTTTTTATAGTTCTATCTTTTCTAAAATGTGGATTCATAAAAAATCAAATAAAATATATTGGATTGGAATATAGCTTGGAAGTTCATTATACAAGAAAAATAATTAAAAAATTGAACAATATCACAAAGATAATAATATTGGAATAATGCATATGTTTTTGGAATTAACATACTAATTTAAAGAAAATTACATAGTCAAGGAAATTTTTACAGATAATCATATTGACTTTGGTGCACCCCTCTTTAAATTATTTGAATAATAAACCTTCAATCCCATTATTATCATAATGAATATAGTTCCATACTAAAATGGGATCTCCCCCCATTCCATCTATTATTTTCCTAATATGTATCCATATTTATCCAATACATTAGAGAACTATATAATTCATGTCCGACCGTTATCTTAATGAAAAAAATAAATCTTTGTCCCAAAATAGAATAATAAATTAATTTTATCATATATAATGTAATTAAAAAATAATTCATAACCATTTCATTATAATGAAACCCATGGAAAAAAATATGATTCAGAAATATTTAATTATAGCATAACCCATTGAAAGAGATGAAAATTATAAAATTTTAATTATATCTCAATTAACTCATTGGAATGGAATGGATTCCATAGAATGATAATTATATTATGGATATCATAAAAATAAACCATACGATGTAATAACAAGGATTACATAAATGGTTAAAATCCTAAAAAATTAATTTTTAATTTTTATGGATTTTATTGGAGATGAAAATTTCTTCTAAAATGATAGTAGTAAATTTTCATTAGAAAATAGTATTTTCGTATATAAACTTGGTTTCTAATATAAATAAATATTATAAATATTATGGGATGAATTTTTGTTGTAATTTTTTTAAAATTTTAAATAATCATCATATAAATGAGCATTTATGATGGTTGGGAATTTTTTACATGTTGTGTAATTCAAAAAAAATTATTTCCATTACCTTTTTTCATAAAATTCGAAAGATACATTTTATAAAATAACAATGGGGATAATTTATACCATTTTGTTAAATTTTTAACCTAGGTGGAAACGAAATAAAAAATATTAGAATATAATAAAAAATAGGAAGCAGTAAAATTTAATAAAAACATATTCATTTATGGAAAACGATTTTTTACCAATGAGATAAATAATTTTTTTTCCATATAATCATTATTTTATCCTACTAAGTACATGGAATATGGAAAATTTATTAAAAAATTATTCATAAAAAGTATCCATATTTGATGAAAATTTATGATATTAGTGATAGTTAGAAAATAAAATTACATCAGTGTTAAATAAGTAACCTTCACTCATGGAAACAATTGATATTAAAACTCTAAAACAATAATTCTTTCATTAATAATGAAATTCATGATTATTGAAAGAATAAAATCAAATGAAAAGTTAAATAACATGATCAAAATGATATTCATGACATAAAATTTCACATAAATTGTATATACACCATTTAAATGATGTTAATTTAATAACATAAAAATACGCCCTAAAATAGGATATATAATATGGTAATCACTTACAACATTTGAAACATTTGAATCATAACACCAATGATGGAATTAAATCAAATTAAAGAATAATTATCTTAAAAATAATAGTATAAATGATATCACATGTAATATTGGTTGTATAAACCCCATATTAAATATGAAATGTGCATAACAGAATGATATGTCCAAATGAACGAAAATTTATGACTAAATCTAGTAACATAAGTTCCGCATGAATCAGAATCACTCCAATATCATACATATTAAATTTAAATCTATTTTAATTCTATAATAAAATATCCTTATACATATTTTATCATATTTTATCCAATTATGACATTTTAACACCAATTTATTAAACAAACTCATTAAAATCATCATTTACTAGAGAGAACATTCCAATTTATCAAGGAAAGTATCGATTATATAGCTCTAGTCCTTGTACATTGATTATGGTTCCATCATATTAAAAATTATGGAAATTATATATATATATATATATATCGTATATATTAATTATATATATATTGATTACAAAATTAAATAATTATTTTGAGAAGTTAATTATACATTTCATGATGATTGTAGGCCTTATGTACGAATGATATTTTTTAACAAATTTTCAATTGATGGATCAAAAGAAAAAAAATAAAAATTTCAATTTATTATAAAATTTATATATAATTTATAACTTATATTCTCCTATATATTTTCATTATATCAATCCATTTGAATTATCAATAAAAAATCAGATCACTTAATTGAGGTGGTAGTCTATATAAATTAATGGGGGATGTTGTCGTTTTCCGAAAGATGAGAAAAATGCAAATAATTTATGATCAATTATGATAATAAAAATTAAATATATTTTATTATAATTAATTATTAATATTATAATGTATAAAAAATATATGTCATCTAAATAACAATAATAATATTAAAAATATAATATTCTGTGTAATACTTTTTATTTGAGAAACCTCTTCTGGATTAAAACCTATCCCCAAAATAGATGGAATTTTGGAAATAACCCAATATTTATGATAAGGGAATTAGTATTTTAATTTATTATAGTATGTATTGGTTGAGATATAAGGAAAAAAGGACTTGATAAGATAGGAAAGGTGACATCCATTTGTAGTCAAGGTAAAAACACTAGGAATTATATATAAATATTAAACAATATGCATATCATAATCATGTTATGTGGAACCAAGACATAGTAGTGTCCAAGATATTATGTGATATGTATGAAATAATATCAACTAATCACACTTATAGAGCATTTTGGTAAATTTATCAACATATTTTAATGTCAAAAAATAATCTATTAATTTTAAACACAACTATGGAAATTATATTTTTTTACAATGATATCACAATTATAAGAATTAATATAAAATTAGTCATAGAATTTTTTTGACATTATGATTATAAATTATTAATCCTTTTAATAAAATTTATTTTTAATATGTCGTACACATTACGTTAAATATAATAACTTAAACAAATGTATTTTTTATCAGGAAAATTCCCGATTAATGATTAAAAATCATATTAACTTTAGCTAATGTAACAAATAGAGCTACAAAAAGGATAAATAATTACCAAATTAACGTTTATATAAATTAATAGTATTATAAAACTAAATATTATGATAAAAAAATCCATTACGGAAAATAACCAAATACGTTTGGAATTTTTAGATGTATTTATTATAATTACAAAATTTTATATAGGATTCCCAATTTCCAAATAATGATATATAAAATAAAAATTGACTTTTTATATATACCATATTCAAGAAAAAAATACCCCAATAATGTGAAGGAATTTTTTTACTATTTATTTAATTTTAACACTAATTTGAAACCAATTTTAAAAATTTATACAAGTTGAACATTATTTACATAGGAAATAGTCCTAACGAAAAACATTAGCTTATTGTATTAAATAATATTCATTATGATAATTAAAAATATTGAATCCATTTAATTAAATTCAATTTATAGAAGTGATATAATTTAATATTTATTTAATCTCCCAATAAACAAAATAAAATTTTACTTAGTCAAAATGCTTTTTAAAAAAAAATATCATACAATAACACAAAGACTAGTAATAAAAATTATATTAATTCTAATTCAGATAGATAAATATGTAATAAATATGTTTAATTTACTTTATTATTTAATATGGGATGTTTTAATCTATTAAAAGTGAAAAATTATGCATAAAAACTATTTTATAATAAATATTTTTTCATCCATAAAAGTAAACATATACAAAAATATAATATAATATTGTTTTTTATGTTATAAATCTGATATATTTTATTTAATTGGATATTATGATAATTTAAAAATATATATATATATACATATATATATATATTTGAATTTTACTATTCAATAACACAATTATATAAAAATGAATGAAAATGTTTCTGTAATCAGTATTTATTACTATCCATTGAATAAAATATAATTTTAGAAAAATAATAAAATTTCATCATAATAAAATTTTATTAATATAAATCTAATAACGATATCATTTTTTTAAAATATAATTAATATAAGTTGTATACATTTTATTTAATATTATCCAAGAATAAGAATTTGTTTTTTTAAATATATTTTTATTTATTAAATGGCATTGACAAAAATTGAGTAACCATATATATTGAGTTTATTAATCTACTTCAATTATATAAAAATTTATGTGGATTTTCTATAATCTTTGTATTCTTGTTCATGTGGAAAAATTTAATGTCTAGGTTATAATTTTCGAATTTAAATACTAATATTTTAGTTTAATGACATGTTTCATTTAAACATGGTGTTTCATTAAATTTGTGCTATCATTGAAATAAAATATATTTAATGAGAAATATATTGTGAAATATTAGGGTTTCCACAACATCTCTCGAGAATATCCATTGTCTTCCTAAAAAACCCACTATATCCATATTCACCATTCTATTGTTTCATGAAAACCCTAATATTCATCATCATATCTCATTTGGGATTACATGGATTCCAAGACACAAGTGTACACTCAAGCAATGTTCATGTAAAATCTATAATGGATTTGAGATATTTATTCACCCCCCATGGTGATCATATGACATAAAATATATAGAGAGGACATAGTATACCAATTGTGGTGACCCTTAAAAACACTTTTATATACACGATTATCCCTTATATAGCGTTAAAAATATATTCATACCATTACACAATTCATGGAAAAATATGGGTAATATTATGAATATTTATTTCAACATTACTAAAATCTACTTACCATTATGTAGTTTTTTCATATCATTATATAAATAATTTTTTTACAAATACATAATAAAAAAATGGGATAAAATTATACATGTGATACCATACACAAACATATCATCTTCTTTCCCTTACTCAAACAGTGATATCCACATGTTACCCACACAATGCACTTATAATTAAAGGGTATCCCTTATGCATCAATTGAAATTGGGGAATTTACCTTATTTAGTGGATTCCTACCGCTATAGAGAACATATCTAACATTCATACAATTATATAGACTGTTTACACTTATACATAGCATGTTATGAACCTCTATATTATGTTGGAATTTCTTTAAATTACTCATAAAAATGATCCCCTTATTAGACAATAATATTTTACCCATATGAAACCATTATATAATCCACCTAGGAAATCAAATTCATTATAATTATATAATCAAAATCAATAAATAAAAATTATAATCATTATTTCTTGTAACTCAATATTATTTTTAAATTGAAAAAATCCCCGATTTTATTAAATCATATAATTATATGGTTTAATCGATAAATAAAAAGAATTTATTCATTAAAATGATCAAAAAAATTCCTAAAAATTAATGTCATCAAATTCCTTAATTCGTGAAATAACATTTTACTAATTTATTGATTCTAAAAATTAAATATTATAGGAAACCAATCCATCCATTAATTAAAATTTGAAGAAATAAAAAAATATATCATTAGCATTATACTAAACATTCATGTTCATGATAAAATATTGATCCAAATTTACAATTTTTAATGAATCAATTAACCTTTATAGCTTAATTTTTCCCCTAGGAAATGATGGGTAATCTCCTTCCTTCAATTCCTGATATCCAATTAATTATTAATAATCATAAAAAATTGTATTTCACAAGGGAATTTTTCTTACACACATTTATTATTAAAACCTATTCATATAGACATACGATCATACCATTAGCACAAGATCTATTTCTAAAACATTGAATATAATATACATTCCCCACAAGTTAAAGACCAAAATCACAAAAAAAAAATCAATAGTACCTTGATATCATGGTTTTTAGGGCATTGAGGATAAACGATGGTGTAATTGATGTGATAAAATTTAATGAGATAACATAAGGATTATCTATAAATAATTTTTCATTATATCAAATAATATTTAAATGAATATATAATTTTAAAAAATATTAAATAACCACCTCAAAATAGAAATATAACGTGGTGAAAATTGAAATAATAATGAAATATTTACACACTAATATATTTTATCTAGTTATCATATTTTTTTTATTTTCACCTAATTATTTAGATATTATTTACACATTCATATGTTATAATTATTTTGAATCTCACATCCACCACCTAACCCAATATGATAAATTCATTAGTTTAGTAATAGTGAATGTTTATTTTTCAATGTCTGGAGCTATTCCATTAAATTTATTCATTTTTTTACTTTTCATATTTATTTTTATTTATTTAATACAATGGAACACAATAATGTTTAAGTTAATTAATAATAAATCATTACCATTTCACAAAAATAGCACCACCCAACATATTCAATATCAAATTATGCATCCCTTCACCCTATTTTCTCTCACCCCACTCATCAACATCATAATATCATGAAAAATACTAAGAGTAGGTTATGGTTGGATAGAAAAGCCTTGTAATGTAGATCATTCCTATAAAGGTCATAAAATGATTCTATGTGACAAAAAAGATTAATTTAATTAGTTTTATGAAGGATATGGTATAAATAAAAAATGCATCATTCATTATAATTTTTCTGTACATTCATAACATTGACTTGTTTCAAATAAATTTTTAATATGTAAAAATACCCATGTTCAGTTATGAAATATCCTCAACATAGAACGGAAATTTTTAGCTGATCAAATACTCATTGAAATGAACCATATAAATTTTTAAATCAATCATGTAATGAATAATGATAAACAATATATTGACATGAAATTATGAAAATAAATATTTTAAAATGGTAGGAAAACAAAATATGCATAAATAAAAAAATCCCTAAAATTAAAATTCATCATGCTAGAATCTATTCTTACATATCAAAATTCAATTCTCTATATCAATAATTTTATATCAACATTATATTGACCTAATATATGGCTCCATTATTTATCAAGGAATGTCATATGCCATTTAGTACTCATATGAATATAAATGACTATGTGTGGTAATGAAGTTTTTCATTTTAAGTATAAAAATAGAAATTAAAATAATTATTGTATTAAAATAATGATTATAAATTTTAACTCCATTTGATAAGAACCTCTAAAACTCCCCCATGTTGTTTTTTATTGACGTATTTATTCCATAAAATAATTAATGTCACACTCCATCATTGGATACAATTTTATTGTATTCATATCATGATATTAGATACATGTCTTGATTTTCTAGTTTATTTCCTTGTAATTTTTTTTATATTTTATATTTTGAGTATATTTTATCCTATGAATGGGAAACACATAGTTAGTAGAAACATGGTTCCCATTATAGGTAACCATACAGTAGGACCTAGAGTTATAAATAATATTCCTCAAAAATTGAGAACTATAATTCAAACTGCCTGGGTTGGTCATGAAGCCGGTTCACTCTTGGATAGTGGATACAGTACGATTGGCCCATGGTTTGGTAAACCGTGCAGTCAAAAAATGAAATATTCCTAGAATGTTAAAACATTAAAAATCTAATTCTCTCTACCCAAATCTTATCCCCAATTCGGGAATGCTCCCATTCGGTCGTTTTTCAAACAAAATACTAGTCAAAAACCCCTATTCCGATGGATTTATTCCATCCATCGGTTCTCCTACAATGATATATGGTGTGTTTTACAGTTTCTATACATTTTTATGTCCTTTATCCCTTCCACTCTTGTATTTCTTGGGTTTCAAGGGGGTTTTATCTAATGGCCATCCTCTAATAGATAGGGATTGTGTGTGGGTTGATTTTCTTTTGATATTATGGAATGTGGTCATTCGTGGACACTGAGTCTTCCTTCCCTTGAAGTATTATCACATGAACACACCATTGAGGTAGGTGTTTCCATTATTTCCCATCTAAATCATTCTATTGATACTTGTGGATTTTAAAATAACTTGAATATAAATTTCCCATGCTTTGGGAATGATTTAATTAATTATTATGATGTTTTTATATTTGAATTTTTTTTGTTATGGGTTTCAAATGGGTCATCTAGTTTTATTACCTTTTATGATACCTATGTGTTTGATAAAAGTTTAATTTATTCTTTTGAAATGAAATAGTTTATTTTTAATGGTCTTAAGACTAAATTTTATTATAGTAACATTGTTAGATTGTGTATTAGGTATTGTATTTTAGAAGTGTGGATTTTATATGGATTGAATCATATATGTGTTTTGTTTTGTTTTTCAAAAAATATGTGTCGTTCCACTAAAAAATAGTTTTGGATTATTATATATATTGTTGGGTGGTCCATTGTATATTAATAGCTCTATACATGTACAAGATGAAAGAATGGATAGAAATTCTAATGAAGATGGAACATTCAAATAGTGTTTTCCTATATAAATGGTTTCTAAAAAGGACACTTAATTTCATAATGGAATTTTGTTATATTATGAGTCTTGAATTTGTTTTCAATTTTAGTTCTTAAACATGGACCAATTGTTATTTCTAAACATTGTTTATATAAAAATATAGGAGAATCATGTTTTGTATTTTTGGGTAATTTTTTCATGCATTTATCACAATTTTGAAATGATGTTGGAAGTGAAATTGTATTTTGATCCTAGAGGGCCTTTATGGAATTGTGAATAAAAATGTGTTATTAAATTTCATTTTGGGAAATGATTCTGAATTTTTCATTAATATATTTTTTATGAAAATAATAATATCCTGACCAAAATTGTTTTATGATTTTTATTGTTATTGTGGTTTTGGAAATATAAATTCATGATTGGAAACATGTAGTTAGTTGATAAATGTTTTGAAATGATACATGAGTTGATGAACTATTTGGAGACAATTAATGACTTCTTATTTGATAGGTGAGCCTATATATGTATTTACATATATGTGTAATTATATAAGTGGTGTTAGTGTTTGTGGAATCCAAGTGTGATGATAGTAGGTAAGGTGAGTCACACATGTTATTTCCTCCAACATACATGGAATAAAATTACCATGGGATTTATTCACTTCATTAGAGGGTTCAATAACAGTTTATTCACAATCCTTTTTGATGGGTTAGAACCCCTTTGATCGATTTAGCGGTTACGTGCGTAGGCCACTAGATTGGATAGTTGTGGGAGAGTAGTTGGTTATAGACATTGTAGTTTCAACATAGGATGAAATCTAGTTCTATACTGATTACATCCAGTGACTACTCTTGGGTTGTTTCAGAAATGACCATTGTTTATTATCTTAATTTTTTTGTTTCAATGATGATTCTTTTGGTTTCTAGTATAAAATAATTATTTATTTTTAATAATTATTATTACTAATTAGTTGAAACATCGTTTTGGTTTTTTTAGAAATATTAATCTTTATCTAAATGGTATACTGTGTTTTTTTATAAAAATTAAGAGTAGATATATTCCCTAAACATTTTTTACAACTACTATTAGTGAAATATTTCTAAGAAAGGAAATATATGGATTCATTATCGGTTTCCTAATATGTTTTTAAGATCAATCCCTTCTTGAACCCTTCATTGTCAGAAGACCTAATATTTTGTGTAGGTTCAGGTTCATAGATCAAGATCTCTCATTGGATATGTTTGTTCTTGTGATTGGAGGTGACTAAGTGGTAACATGGATATTCCATTTATGTTGTATATTTTTATTTTTCATAATATTTTTAGCTCAACCTTCAGTCATATTTTCATTCAAATCAAATGATGTATCTATTTATGATTAGTTTTTAGTTTCTATTTTATGCTTAGTTTGATTATGATTTTAAATATATCAGGGTTTATTGGGATGAAATTATTCCAATTTTGATTAAATTGACTCTTTTCAATATTTGTCATCCCATGTTGAACAGAAACCCCCTTCAGGTCATGTCTTGGACTGAGTCAGATGCCAGGTAAGATGGAATCCTGGCTTGGTGGACGACAATTTGTTTTCAGAGTATTCCCTTTCTTATTTGGGGTTCAGGTATATTGGAGACTATTATTTATGGGGATCAGTTTGTTGTTCATTGTTTGTTTCCTTATCACCGTTGTTGAGGATGAGACATGAATAACTATAGGTTGTTTAATAATCGAGTATTTGTCTTTTTTTGGGTTAAGGGATTACAATTGAGGTGAGACAATGTGATTTTCTAAACACACATGCTATAGTGATCCATGTAGACCCCACATACACAGTTCATGTTCCTCATATCTATTAATTATTACTTGGGGAATGTCCCACTACAATTTCTTGAAGTTTTGCATAGATGATAGTTCCTCATTCTAGTGGTATAGTTTGATTCATGCATCACATTAGTTTTTATTGATCTGTGTATGATTTAAAAATGGAAAACATATTTTGAAATGGAAATTATTTAATTAAAATATTTTTGTATTGGAATATGTGTTTTAAAATTTTATATTGTTTTTTTGAAATTATTTTGAATTCATTTGTTTTCACGAGGAAAAGATATTTTTGACCATTGGTAATCCAATTGAATGATGAAATATTTGTGGTTTTTTGGTGGAAAGTGTGTGTTGGAACATGTGGGTGGAAACAGATGGAATCATATGTGATGGTTCATAGGATTCTAATGTTGTATTATTAAAATAAATATAGTGGACATTCTTTTATGAAGTGATATCGAAATAGGAAAAATATTTTGGAAATTGGTTTCTATTTTATGACGTGGGATCGATTTCTGAAAGGTTGATTTTGTTTTTAGAATATATCCTTATAAGTAGGCAGTTTTGAAATATAAATGAAAATTTTGATTTCTAAAGAGATGGGTTTTTTTCTATTTTTTGTGGTAGTCTTTAAATAATGTTGTCATTTTCTTGGCGTGTTATTTGGTAATTATTTTATTTGGATGTTGATTCTTTTATTCATTGTGTTATTTGAGATATTCCACCTATAATGATTCATAATGTTTTTTATGATTTGTTATCATTTTCTAGTGCTTATATCATGTAACCTATCATTCATGGTGATTGAAGATCATTAAAGGCACGTAAGTGGCTGGAATAAGTTGGGTGTGTCCTCATATTGTTAGTAACTCTTGATTATGTATGAGATTGTATTAATTTAGGTTCTGTTTGAGGGTTCATCATTGAATGAATGAGATATGTTCTCCCCAACATCAATGCATGTTGGGATTATGTGGGATGTTTTTATGTCCAGAATATTCTTATGGTTTATAAATGAGGAGGTAAGGAAAATGAAAAAAGAAGATCCCATTAATTTTCATAATAGGATAGCAGATGGTGAAGGATTAGATTAACCACATCAAGGAGAAGATATCATTTTCCCTAAATCTAGTGTCACTAGAAATTATGAATGAACTATCTTTTATCAGGGGTCATCATCTTGAGATTAAGGAGAGAGACTTATTCTCCATTTATATTTGTTTATATAGGTTATTGGATGATGCTTTTATAAGAGAGTTGGCATTCAAAGTTCATGTTTGGATCCTGGTCTCTCTAGATTTTTCATGAAGGTTCCCCATATAGAGATAAGTGAATTGTAGAGGAAACATCCATATAAGAGTCTTCTTTAAGGATTTCATCATCTATTTGTTTATAATTCTCCATTTTCATCCACCAGTTTTTCTAGTTCAATTATCATAATCCATCTAGTCAGAATCCCTTGAATATTTAACAACATTGTGGTCATTTGGGTCATCTATAGATGATTTGTAGGAAGCGTTTACCAAATAAAACTTTTTTAATGTAAGATATTACTTCCTAACTGTGATCTAAGAGATGATTCAGTAACCTGGTCTCCAGCCACATGCACTTTAGTGATTCTGGAACACATTTAGTAATTTTCAGGGGTGTGTGGAAAACTATCATGTCCTAGATTTGTCTCACATAATAGGATGGAAATGTTTGATGTCTCATTGTTTCATATTTGTTGTTTTTTAATGTTAATAATTTCATTAAAAAGGATTAATGGAGTCGATCCATCATTATCTAAGATGTTGTTTATATATGAAGGTATCTCTTTGAATGTTTTTTTATTCTTCATTGAGTGTGTTTATCCCATATATGGATTGGATTATGTTTTTATTGTTCTCATTTTGAGAATTTTATTATTTTTTGAAGTGGTTGATTGTATTCTAGATCACTTTTTTGGATTGTTTTTCTTATATATGTTACCCATATACTAGGGTCCCAACAACTGTATGAGATATTTCTTGTTTTTTTGGAGTTACCAGGATCCCGGTATTCCTGGTCACTTGGTATTGGGTTTCTAGTTTATGTCTTCGTTGGTTTTTTTTATGTTTAATGTTTCTATGTTATTTGAGTTCTTGTGTTGTGGTGGACCCCTTAATGATATCCACTCATTATTTTTATATTGTCTTCAATTTTTAGACATGTGATAATAGTTGAGTAAGGGGGTCACCCTGAGGTTTTTAAATTCTTTCAATTATGATTAATCATGGATTTGAGTTTTGGTTAACATTCGGATTGGTGAAATTATGGGGGTAGAATGTATATGTGGTGGGGATAGTTATCACACCATGACATGGGATAATCAATTATATGATTCTTATCATGATTATGGATCCTTTTTCTAGGGATTTGGTTGAGTTCCGAACCTAAAATTTTCAATTTTGTTTAGGTTATTTTTTAGCATATTCATGGGTAGTACAATGTTAATAGAAAATGTGCATCCTTGGATAGGTAACCATGATGTAGGACCGAGGGTATTATTGAATCTATCACATGGTTTGAGTACTATATTCTAAAACATTGATGGTTTCCCATGAATTCATTTACCTTTTGGAGAGTGGCTACCACATGATTGAAGCATGACTTTGTAAACTGATTAATCATAACATATAATCGGATCATATTTTTAAAACATTAAATACCATATTTATTTGTCCCCTATTTTAAACACCAATTTGGGACACGTTTTGTTGGGATGTTATTGCTACAAAACTGAGTTCCCAAATACTACATCCCTAGGATCCATTTCATCCATGGGTGGTCCTCCAAATATCAACATTGAGATTTTAGTGTTTTGGTCCATTTATATCAATTATTCCTCTTCCTCTCTTGGTTTAATTGATATTAATTATTGGTTTTCTATCTTCAAAAATACTTAATGGTCATGGATTTTTTTTGGGTCATTTTTCTTTCATTTTAGGGTTTTAAGATTGCCTGTGCGGCTCGATTCTTCCTTCCCTTGATGTTTAATCATATTTTCACGCCATTTTGGAAAGTGTTTCCATTATTTTCCTTTCATAATCATTTCATTTATTCTTTTTTATTTTAAAATATCATGAAGATTTGGTTTTTAAGACTATGGAATGTTTTCCATGATTTGTATAATGTTTTTATGTCGGATAAATTTCGGTGAAGTGGTTTTTAAATGGGTTCTCTAATTTTAGAACATGGTATGCACACTATGTGTTCCTTGAAATGTTATCTATTTCAAAAAAATGATATTGGTAACATTTAATGGTATTTTATCTTGATTTTATTTTGTAAATAGTGTTGGATTATTTTTGGAATTATATGTTTGAAATGGTGATTTTATATGGCCTGATTCATATATATGGTTCGTTATGTTTGTTGAACAAATATGTGGAGTTCCTAAAATGTTATTTTTATCCAAATGATTATAGAGTGTTCCATTTGATGTCGACAAATCCATGTGTGAAAAAGTTTCACACTTGTATTTTCATTCAAATGAATATGAATCATCGTAATTGTTTTTTCCCCGAATAATGGATTCTTAAATGGTATCTTATTTTCTAAATAGTCTTTTGGCACATTATGAGGCTTGAAATTGGATTTGATTTTTTTATTCAAACACAGAGTGTTTTGTAAGTCCAATCATTGTTAGATACAAAATAGTGGGAAACTCCATTTGGTATTTTTGGTTTTTTTCTATGCGTTTTTATTTTTTTTGAAATGATGTTGGAAGTGAAACTTTATTTTGAACATAATTACTCATTTGTAATTTTGAATTCAAATGTGGTATTAAATGTAAATTTGGGAAATTGTTTGGAAATTCTTTTTTAATATAGTATAAATAGAAATGATGTATTTTATGATCTGTATTTTATTGTGTTTTGAATAATGATTTAGGTTTTGGAATTTTTATGTACTGATTGGAAACATGTAGTGATTCAAGAAAAGTTTCAAAAGCATTCCTAAATTGATGTCCTAGCTAGAAAATATGAATGAATTTTCATATCTCATGAACCCCTATAGAGATATTTTCATATATGGGTTATCATATCAGTGGTGTTAGTGTTTGGGTTTAGAAAATGTGTTAATGACATGTAATCTTAGTCTTGATTTTGCAAGCCTCCTACTTACACTGTATAATATTACCATTTGGTTCATCATAATCTTTAGAGGGTTGAATTATGGTTTCATACCGACCCCAAATAATAGGGTCGGTACCCCTTGAATGGATTTAAGGTTTAGTTGGGATGTTCCATTGGATTTTCTAGTTGAGGGAATACAATTGGTTAAGGAATTTAGTGTTTCACCATAGGTTGACAGGTGGTTACAAACCAAATGTGTCTAGCTATCACACTATGTATTTATAGGAATTTACCATGGATAATAATTTTCATTTTCATGTTTAAGTTATTGTAAATTTTTTCTCTCATTTATATTGATTGTTGTTTTTTATATATATTGGTATTTCTTTGTTTACAAGTGGGTTTGTGTTTTCCTTTTGAAAATGAAATATAATTTGAAAAATAAAAACTATTCTTACGTATCAAAATAAGAAAAATATATCTTCCATAATTAAAATTTATAAAATATGTTATTGAAATGATTCTCTGATGGGGAATGTATATATTCTCTTTTGGATTCATACTGATCTATTAAGCTCACAACCTACTTTAACAATTCCGTTTCAGTAGACCAGATATTTTATATTGGACGAGGTTCTCAGCTTGAGTGCTCATGTTACATCATATTTTTATTGCAGATAGAGGTGACCAATATGTCACATGGATATTTTTTTGTTTTTTTTTCATATTTATTTTGTATTCAGTTTTTATATTACTATTTATTTATATTTACATTAGGATTAGTTCTTGTTTGAATTTATGATCCATTTTTTTATTCATGCATGTATTTATTTGGTTTTATTTGGTATTTAATTATTGGGATTCAATAACTCCCATTTATGTTATATTGATTTATTAATGTATTTTCCAAACCATGGGGATCATGAATTCCCTTCGAGAAATGTCCCAGACAAGTTTGGATTTCTGGTTGATGACATCCCTTCTTGGTTCATGAAACCTACCACTAAAAATCATTCAGTAATTTTTAATGACAACATCGTCAAAACTCATAAAGTAATAGTACTATTAAAATATATCCAAATTCATTATATAAATATATATTTGTTTCCAATAATTCATTATATTATGTTAATTAAATATGATGAAGTGAATTTTTGGTGAATTATTATGGACGTACATAATAAAAATGGATTTCATGATTAATCCATTCTCCATGATTATGTATGATGATTAATTAGTTGTAATTTAGGAGAAATGTGAATGTTCTTATGGGTATTCCATTTTCAATTACAAAATGTTTTTGAAATTTTTTATATTATAAAATTATGTTTTTTTATAAAATAATGAATATATATTTTCATAATGAATTATTATGTTAATTTAAAAACAGAATGTATTATTTGATTTTTTAATATGAATGATTTTCAAGAATAATTTAATTTATTTTACCAATATCATAAATATTAGGTACTAATCACATATATATATACCATCATTAATAAAATGATCCCTCCAAATGCACCATTTACGACCAATTCAAACACAAATGGGGGATGGGATTATCCATATGGGTGCTGACACATCAATTGGTTGTCTATGGGGGTATAAGAGACTATATATAGAATAAGATAGATAGTGGTAATGAATAATTCTTATAATATGTTCACAAGAAAAACATCTGGATGGTATAAAGACCACAAATGGGAATGGCCGAACTAATGGACGTGAGTGTATACAGTTGTTCTAGGTGTCAAACTGGTGTTGGCTCATGATGTTAATGATGAATGATAGTAAATATATAGGTTATCAATATAATGTATATATTAAGTTTAATTAATTAATTCTTTTATTGTTCAACAATAATAATTTATTGACATAATATTATCCTTCAGATTAGATTTATCTAAGACATCTATTCAATCATACTGCAACTTCAAAATTATAGAATCCAACCCATGACAGTGAGATATTTATAGGCCAATATTCCCACCATCTATAGTGATCAGGATACATCCATGGATTGATCCATTATTGATAGATGAAATTCATGTAACAAAAAATAATTCATGGTATATTATATATGAATCTATTCAAACAAGATCAAATGTTGACCACCCATTGGTGTTATAAAATATCATTCATGTCAATATGAGTCTGATCATTTAATAGATGATGATGAACTAAATTTTTATTACACCCAATTATGAATTATTTAATGTGAGAAAAATATGAAAAAATAATTATTCCATTATTATCAACATAATATGATTTAAATTTCACAATTACTCAAATAAAAAACGATTCATTAAAATAATAGTTTCCCATGACCTGACCAATTATTCTACAAACTACATAAATCCTAGTCACAACAAATAAAATATGATTATAAATGGAGAATTAAAGGTCGAGATTAGTGAGAATGTATATATATGTATCTAGTAATGGACAATGGTTTGAGTTGATGATGTTCATCATTTTATAACTCTCATTTTTTAGAGTGAATTAAAGGATATATGAAATTATAATTTTGAAGATGGTGATAAGAATCCATGAAACTCAAATCCATGATGATGTATACTAAGGACTTCATTGATACATAACTGGATATGTTAACAGGATGACATTACATGTTTATTTTTATGATTTCATGAATTTTTTATAGTACAATAAACATTAATTTATAGAATACAGATTGTTTTCATGAAGACCTATTTCATAACTCCATAACTTTTTTAGAAGAAATGATATAATATAATATAGTTCCCACGTATGAAACATAACATGAGGAAATAAATTAATTGTTAGAATATATGAGTGTTTATAAATGTGGAGGATATTGTGTGATAGAGTAACAAAAAGGTATATTTATTGATTCCTGCAATACAGTTATATTTTCTTTACTATTACATGATATAAAAGAAAAAATTTACAATTTTATAGACACATATTTCATGAAGTAGTTTTATTTATAAAATTATATGCAATAAATAAAATAATAAATTCTTGTATGTGTGAAAAGAATAATATAGAAGAATTTATAACATCTTGTGTAAAATTTTGTCCATTGAATTTAGATGCATGAAAGGATTAGAATACAATAACTTGTATTTTCATGTGAATCTAGTATGAAAAATTTTTGAGGATATTCAAGAATTAATAATACATGACATGTATTTGAGACCATTAATTATATCAATTAGATAATCCAAAATGATTTTGTAAATGTGATATATCCTAGTTATTTGAAATATTATATTCTTCCATCATTCATTTATTGTTAATGAAATGATTAAGTAGTAGTTAATAAAATTCAGTGAATGTTACAAGGGCTTGTTGTGAATCCAGAGAATTTTAAAATCTATGGACATTATGAAAAATAAGGCTAATGTGGAACTATATTAGTATGTAAGAGTTGTGTGGTCCAATTCATATAATTTTGGAGATACCATTAATGACATTACGAAATGGTAGTATAAAAAAGTATATTGGAAATATCTCATATTGGGATACTAATTATAATGAAATCTAGTGGGTTTACATTAAAAACATCCCATTAGGGCATTGTGTACTCTAATAATAATTTATTAGTAATTAAAGGAGTGTTTTTTCTAGGAATTAGTGTATATTTAAAAATCATATAATCAATTTTTTGTAGTGGATATTCCATATCTTAGATCTTCATGAACACATTAACGAAATAATAACCTGTATTGGGTGAAATCAATGTAAAAATTATCATTATAATTTTATAAAATTAACTTATTTGAATAAAAGAGTGGTGGGACGTTCTATAAACAGGTGTCAAGGTGTTAACTATTCATTTTGGAGGAATCATAAAACATTAATTCATAAGAATATACTATTGGTTAATACTCTTCTCCCCCATAACTCTACTTGATTCATCCACCCTAGGGATCATCAGAGGGTTTTAAAGCCTGATGTTCCCTTTGAAAATATACAATATTCACTAAATACTAATGGTTTAATGTTATAATGTAGAAAATATTATATGAGATACTATATTTTTAAGAATGAACTTTTATTGATGGAATGACATAATACATCCATATTAGTTTCAGATGTCATTTATCTTATGGATTATGTGACAATAACATTTTCTTAGAATCAATAAATTATCCCATAACAATTCAAAATAGGTGAAATATGGGTGTATATTGTAACAAAATATTTTATTTTTTAATCATTATCTGATAAAGTCTTCAATAATGTAACGTGACAAAAAATATCCAGGAAGATTTTTGACAAACATCATAATTTTTATAAGGGAAATTTAATGATTGAATTAGCCATACTAAAAATATAGAAACATTTGTCTATATATATATAAATAGATGATGATGATAATTTACATAACTACTTTACATTTATTAATTAAATATAAATCCATATATAGGGTTTTAATGATACATAGTACAATTCATCAATTTTCATGAATCTAATAAGAATCATTAATGACATATTCGATACAGATATGTTTTTCATATAACAAATTGTAGACTTATCAATCCAAAAGTATCCTAATACCCTCATAAAATATATTTTCAAAAAAATTTATGTTTTAAATCAGAATTATTTGGATGAAATTGAATTCAAAATAATTAAATGATTCATCTGTGCAGAAAATAATGATGTAACATTCTCAAACACTGGTTAGAATGAGTCATGTGATGGAAAATACCAAAGATTCAGGACCGTATTTCAATATAACATAGAAGATGAAGTAAAAAACATCAATTAATTCATTTTTTATAGTTCTATAATAATGTTTAAATTATAAATGTTTCAATTCATTTCCAAAACATAGAATATAATGATTAAAATATTCATAAAATAAAATTGGAGAAAATTTAAATAATAAAATTCAAAACAAGAGAATATAATTGTATAAATGAGAATAATATTACAACGAACTATTATAATAATTTTATAATTATAAATTATTATTAATAATAATCAGTATTACATGAATTATATATTTATTGTATAATTAAAAATAGGATAATATTCATAGAAAATGTTAAAATTCTTGGAGTTTCATCATGATGTTTTGATAAATAACCCAAGAAATACAATGATTGTATAATGAAATCTGAACCCGTAAAATTTATTGATCCAATAAATAATCTTATAAAATAAATAAGAAAACATTAAAATGGGAAATTAAATGATAACTTAAATGAGAATAACCCTATATATCAATCAAAACATTTTTGGTAAAAATTATAGAATTGGATAAGTAGTTGAAATATCTCATTAGAATTATGTAAACAAATTAGTAACAGAATGTGACCTATAAATAATATTATAAATAAAAAAACATTAAAATAATAATTAATGATTTTGATAAATTTGGAAATGTTTAAGGAAAATAATAATAATTAGTCATTATTATTTGTTTAATGAAGAAGGTATCAATTATTTTTAATTATTCTTGTAATACTAAATATATTTAATCTATTAGTGAAAATTATGACATAAAAATTGATTTTATATGGACTGATCTTGGTAAAAAGAAATAAAATGTTTTTTACAAGATTTTTTCCAATAAAAAATTCCGAATAATTATAGGAATGAATGAAAAAACTAAATTAGTATCCCCCATAGAATAGTCAATATTATGGTTCAAATAGTATTTATATTAATTTTTTATTGAATTTTTCACAAAAGAGTTCATTATGTATACATGTGTAAACTCTATGAACAAATTTAGATTCATATAATGTTATTTCTTGGAACGATATATTAATAAATAAAATTTTGCGCTTAAAAAATGTTTTTTTTCAATAAAGTAGGATTCTCCCATTTTTATGGGGAACATATTTTAAATATAATATTGGACATTTTTAAAATTTATTGGAAAAAATAAACATTATTTTTGAAATTTGAATTAAATTTTCACATATGGTTAATTTTTAGAAAAATTTATGAATAGTTTCATGTTTTGAATAATAGTTAAAAATATTGACTTTTAATTGAAAACATCAATTTAATTAAAATTGTATACAATATAAAATATTATTATAAATTTATTTAAAATTAGATTTATTTCTAAAATATATAAAATAATTTAATTTCATTCATTTGAACCATTTTTATATTGAATTTTGATATAAAAACATAGTAATCCTTTGATTATTTTCCATGTAAAAACCCACTTTCTTATTATTAGAATATGATTAATTTAAAATAATACATTCCACTAATATGAATTAAATTTTGAAAAATGTATTTCATATTTTGATTCAGAATAAATTATTTTTTCATAAAATGTAAATATAATTGTTCACAATTATTAATTTTGATGGCTAAAAATTATTTGCATCCATTATTGTAAAAATGGTTTTACCATAGCTTGCTATAATAATATAATGGATAAATATAACTTACCAAATTTTATGAAACCTGTGGTTTAACATTCTGAGTTTTTATGATTTTTTTTGAAAAACCAAATTTAATTTATTTCTATAACTTCTCACAACACCATGTTAATCACGAGATACATGGAATACCAGTTTAGGCTTTGTTACACACGAAAATGAATTTTAACAAAAGGGTTTAATTTTATGAATATATCTTATATACATAAAAATTGTTACATATAATTTAAATTTAATAATATTTACATTAATAAATACTTTTGAAATATAATTTTAAAAGGATTTATATAATTAAATAATATAGATAATAAAATTCATAATTTTTAATATAGCCTTTATATAGTTTGAAAATATTATCTTCTCCAAATAAATTATTTTTTTTCCTCTATAAATCAAAATAAAATTCATTTTTTACTTTTATATAATTAATTTAAATAAATAACTAAATGATTATTAATTCATTAAATCAAAATTAAATTAACGTGATTTTTTTTTAGAAAAGTTACATTTTTATTCATTATTTTAAAAAAATTAAATTGAAAACATCATTTTCAATGATTTGGATAACATTATTAAATTATATTGTACATTAGATTATGATTATAATTTGTTATATTATAAATAAGTCTACATAATCTATGGAATGTAAATAAAATTTAAATTTAAATTGGATATAAAAACATTTCAATCACTTGAACATTTTTACTTTAAAACCCCATTGTATCATCCCATATATGCCAATAATTTTAAAATAATTATTCAAAATATGTTAATTGAATTATGAATTTTTTCCCATATTTAAGATAATAAAAACATAAAATCAAAAAAAAATTACATTTTATACCAACGTGATTATTGAAAATAGTTAAAATTAATCAAAAATTTTTAGTGAATAATTGGTTTCCAAATTGATTAAAATATAATATTATAGAGTAAAATATTCATGAAACTTTTCCAACATCCATTTACTATCATTATTTCATCCTTAACCCTCCATGGGTTAAAATTGGTTAATTATTTATGAAATGATATTGTTTCTAATGTTCGTACACCCATCACCATTTATAAAATTCTGTGTCTGTCAAATAACTCATTTATAAAAGGACACCACCCATTCCACTATACTTAATTCTTAAAAAATGGGTTTTGATAAAAAAAATTCCAAAAAAAATTATTCATTTATCAACCTTCATTCTCTCATTCTTACATTAGAAATAAATCTGACCAAAGAAGTTGGTTAGTGAAAACCAAATGGATATTCTATATAAATTGATAACATTCATCAACGAAAGATTTTATTTTACTTCAACATATAAAATGATAAATTATTTTTATATATTTATTATACAATAACCTTTGATTCAGAAATAAACATATATGTAGTTATGTTAATTTTATAACATACTAACCCACAAACATGCTCAAATGGGATATGCAATCAACATTCATGTGTGTGGAGAACAATCACATCATGAACAATTGTATTATTTTCCTTTACCACCACATAATATTTTTGACAATGCTTATATATATATTTATATCTATAAATTTATATTATTTTTTATTTTATGATGTGATTAGGCTTTTGGAATTATTATATCCCACATTGAATCATGATTTACATTTTATGGGAATATGGGAATATCATCCAAGTGCATAGAGAGATACCATCTTGGGAAGTGATTATATTCACTCATGATTCACATAAAATATATTTATAAGGGGAATAATAAAATTATGTGATATATAGGTAATAAAAATGATTTTGAAAATAAAATACATCATGCAATTTTCTTTAAATTAAATCAATAAAATTTATAAAAACAATATTCTATATGTATGGTCTACTATCTCCATGAATGGTGTATTTATTTTTATATTTATATAATTTATATAATATTATAAAAATATATATACATTATATATGAAATTTAAATCATGTTGGTAATGATTTATTAGATAAAATTATTAAAAATGTATTAGGAAGTCATATAGAGAAAATCAAAACACTATTTAATAAACAGTTATTACCAAAAATGAAAATTTCAAACTAAATTGTTAATAAAAAATTAATAAAATGTCATAATATAATGATATAATTTATTATATATATGAAAACATATAATTTAATATATTTAGGAAAAAATTATTTAATATATATTATTGTTGAATGAGTATAAAATTTCAAGACAAAAGGTAGGTGATTTGTTGTCTCTTTTATATCCATATGAGAAAATCTATGTCTACTACATATTTCATATCTGGGGTGTGTTAAATGAAAATAGTTGAATTTTATGATATTATAATTACAATTAATTGTATTTGAATATCCACATAAAAATTTATCCATCATGGGATCTACGTTAATAATTTTACCATAATGTTATTGAGATTTTGTCTCAATTTTAATTTAGTGGGGCATATGTTGTGTTTTGGATTTACAGTGTTTGAAATTTTTTATATAAATTCCCTGCTACATGTAATATATTTTTTAAACCTACATTATTTTTTATGTTATTATTACATTGGTGAAATGATTCAATTCCACAAAAGAGATAATAGTTTATTTCTACAATCTCACATTTATAAAGATTGTTTATGGTTATAATTATATTGATTAAATACCATGATCGATGTCCCGTGAAAGGAAATGAAGAATTTTATACTATGTTTATTAATGTTATATTAATGTAACAGAACCATTTTTAATCTTCTTGGTAAATAAGATAATTGTAAATATATTTTTTATATATGACAATATTTCTCATCATTTAGATATCGTATTTATTTCAAAAATATGTATTTCTATAGATATATTCAAATAAGTTTCATTATAATTTTCAATATTAATTTTTAAATAAATTTTTATCCATATTTCATTTCAAAAAGAATGTTTTTGAAGGTATCAACTTTTCATTTTCTAATCAAGGCACTTTTGATAGCTATTTACTTCAAAATTACAATGTTATTTTAACATGATCTCTATATAAATATTTATGCACCATATTGAATATCATTCCTAAAAATAATGAATTTCATGTTTACAAATTTATTTTTGATGATTATATTCCACTATTCTTGAAATGTCTGGATATTAATATGGGGTTATAATGACAATGGTCATAAAAAATGTTTTACAATTTGAATTTATTTTTCGAGACTATAATGGTTATATTCCCCAAGAAATAATTTAAAAGATATTTCAAATTAATTTTATCATTAACAAATATCATTATTGGTTTAAAATATTAATTAATAGATATATGTTCCAATATAACGATTCATATTTATTTTATGAGTGGTTTAGGTTTTGATTTATCCATTCTTATGAATCCAATTTCTATTCAATGGGTAATATTCTTATGAAATATTTCCCCTTAAATATGTTAAATGATTATGAAAATTCCTTATTTTAATTGTTTATTCTATGATGAAACTATTTTTTAAATACAATCCTATAAAATGATATGATATTATGAAATGTTTAACATACCATTTTTATTTATTGGTTAATGATATAATTAATTATTATGATCTTGTTGAACACATATTTATGTTTTATTTGTGATACATGTATGACTAATATCTCTAAATAATACATTGAGTCATTATTTATATATCTACAAGGAAATAGATTGTTGTCATAGGGTGTGATCCAGCTATAGTAATATAAGGTTGGAATTAGGTGTGATATCAAAATAGTAATAAAAGGTAGAAATTAGGACTGAAATCGGTAAAGTATAAAACATTTTCATCTATGTTGGAATTTTCAATGATCCTTGACCAATATAGAAATGTTTTTTTAAACCTATGTGTATGAAAAAATTTATTGTATAACGCAATTTTCATTCTCCTGTAGATCATGTTCATTGACTCCCATATGAACCATGTATTGTTAACTACCAATAATTATTCCATGAATCAATATTATGATGTTTGATATTTATATTATGGATCTCAAATGATATTTTCTCTTTCTCATACACTTATGATCAATTTTTTCTTATTAAATCCATTTTTACCATTAGAAATCATATGATAACTTCCAATCATATCTTTTAACACCTATGGTTATGAGGATATTTATTATGTATGATTTGTCTAAGAGGGGTTCAATTTATATAGAACACACTAGGAGATCCTTTAGTTCACTTGTGGACCAATTTCAATGATTCCGTGTTTCCAAATTTATTAAATTAATATGGTCTTTGAGAATGGGTTTGCATAATTTAATCAATATTACTAAAAATGATGTAATTTATGCCTATGTTAGTCGTCGTTTGATATAATTGGAATATAATAAATGGTTTAGTTGTTCTTGTGAATCATGGATCATAAATCTATTGCGATACATCTAAGGACATGTCATAGTATAAATATTAATGTATAATAAAATATTAAATATTATTTTTAAAATGTAGAGTGATAGAATTTCATAAAATAACATCCATGTCTTGATAATAAAATTGTATGTTGATTTTAAATGGATGTACATCGGAGTAACAACCTTTGAAAACTCCATATTAGGCCTAACACAATATGTATCATGTTCAAAATAAAGTGTATGTCAACCCACATAGATTGACATTCCCAGTGGAAATGCATTGTAAATTTACACAATCATTATAAATCATCATTAGTGATTTAAAAAGATTATGAAAATGAATGAATTAGTATAAACATATATAATGATAGATTATTGAGGCACTAATAATATAGAGATCCAATTTGATATTTCCAAGATAATATCTTAACGGGCTATTATTACTATTTATTTCTCTATGATACTTGTGATATTAAATTTATGGATCCTTATAGAACCACATCACATTAGTGTATATTTGAAAATGAAATGATTTTACTCCTGATAAATGAAATGAATTTTACGATGGAATGAAAAATATTATTAATATATTCACAAAAATAAAAAATATTTGAATGATTCTTGACCTTACAATGATAAAATGTGGAATTTTTTTGATTCCATTATAAGGAAACACCAATATTTGTTTGGCCTTTTTATCAACATTTCAATTAATAATGGATCAGTTCCACTGAAAATAAATTTCTAATTCTTCATTTTTTAATCAAGAAAAAAAAATTTTGGTTGTATTCCATTTTGATGTTAAAGAAGATCAATGATAGATTGTTATAATTAATTCAAGGAAACAAGATAAAATTAACTCCATTTATTGGGACAATTTCAAGAAAGTTTTCATTAAAAAGTACATTCATCATATACTTTTTATAATGAGGGACAAGTTGTTAAATGAGATAATTTATAGGGATGAGTAATATATTCATACTTACGATGGGATTTTTATAATATTTGAGTGGTATAATAATGTTGTTATCATCCCTCCTGAATGAATGTTTATTTGATTCATATGTGGCTTAAAACCCATTATCTTAATGGTGTTATCCATTGGATAATTCAACCACAATAAATATCTTGTGAGTTTTTCAATCATGATAGAAATTGATGTTGTAGTTATGTATAAATCGTATCGTTTTGACAAGGAAAGTAATATGGTGTTCCCTGTGAAATCTAAAAACCATGCAGAGAAGAATATGAACACTACATTATTCTCATTGTGTGTTCTAGATCATAGAGAAAATTTAAATAATATAACTACTCAATGTTTTTTGTAATGAGGGGAAAATAATTAGTAAAATAAAATTGATGTCATCAAACCTAGTCATCTGATAATGAGAATAGAGAGAATGTTTCACAGAATAAAAATCCCCCACTTCTGTGATTCACGATTAAGGACAATGGGAATTGTTCTTACCTTATCCCAAAATCCAGGGTTATTGATGATGAAAATTGTTAGAAACCTCCTATGTTCTGGGATAAGGTGAAATCTAATGTGATTCAAGTTATTAATTATGAGTGAGATAACAACATGGTCAAAGGTATACATATCAACCAATTTTGAACTATTAATGTCTTTTTTAACTATAAATCTCTCCATTAATTCATATATATATAATTTTCTATCTGTATAATCGTTCCACCCAAATAAAAATATATATAATTATAATTGAATACCATTTATGGAATGATGATCCCATCTTAAGTCATTAATTTCTCTATAGTTTATAGTGGTTGAAATTTTCTTCCTAAATATTTTTCATTCATCCCTTAATTGATTTTTATGTCATCTTATTAATATATTGAGATTTTCTACATTAGCACAACATAAATTTTCAAGGAATAAATTTCAAATTTGATATTACAACCCAATAAATGATCATATATCAATTCAAATGTATGTATGAGAATAAAATTGGGATCACATCTAATGTATGAGTCCTAATTCACATCTAAAATGATTTTGTTTTCTTATTTGGTTTGGGTGATACACTCTATTGATGATATTCCTATAATTTTCAAATTTAAGGATGTACATATGGTTGAAGTGAATATTCTTCGACAAAAATGTGAAAGTTTGATAACAATACGTCACATACCTTCTTTAACACTGATTTCAATGACTCTTTATAGAGTCACTATGATTGAGTTGTAAAAATTGAATTAGAAAATCCATGAAAAACATGACTAGGGATTCATTCAAACAATAGTGTCATTATAGGTGAATATTTATTGTTGTAAAAAATAAATAATGTTTGATAGGAATTTATATTTTTTCTCATGAATTTAATAATATAATGATCATGAAAAAGTACCAAACATCCCTGTATTGAAGACTAGTTCGACCAACAATATGGTGATCTATACATTTCCATGATTGAACATTATTTTGGATATTATCATTTCATGGTTAAGAACAGAAATGCACCCAATACCACATTTCTTACAAGGTATAGAAATAATAAATATATAGGGATATATTTTTCTCTTGATAATTCCCTTTATATCACAATAGATTTAAGGAATATAGTCTTCAGATATTAGATTAATCAATTTGTGATAGTCTTTATAGATGATATTCTGATCTATAAAAATTTAAATTATGTTCATGGATATCAAATATTATTTGTACTAAATACCCTAATGATGGAGAAATTATATGAAAATTTTATAATGTTTAAATATTGGATGAAAAATGTATATGTTTTTTGTCATATAATATTAGGAAATGGTATATTATTAGATTCATTAAAGAAAAAGGATGATGAATATTGGCTCGAAAAAAACACATTGGCAGAGATTTGTAGTTTTAATATTTAAGCTATATAATATTGATTGTTTTTGTAAATCTATAAAGACTGTGTTTTCCTAAAACCATGTTAACTCATATGGGAGAAACATACAACTAAATTGATGAAAATGAGGATAATTTCATTGAAAAATGTTATGTTTAGTAAGAAAACATGTTCATTAATTTCACTATAGTAGAGAAGGTATTTTAATTAATAGTGAACCATACATGTTGATATTGGAATATATTCTTATGCAGAATAACATTATTATACGTTATGCTGTAGGAAATTGAAGATTCAATAGAAAAATTATACAACTCTTGATTTTGATTTATCCATGGTAATTATATCATTAATGATATCATGGAATTATTATTTTTTTAAATTATGATATATATATTGGTCATAAATTTCTAATTTATATATTCACATAAAAGGAATTTAAATGCTATAATGATTTTGGTTAGAGATTCTTACTTATTTTTAATTATCAATCAATTAACAACTTGGAAGAATGAACATTAGGATGATTCATCGAGTCAAGAGAATCATTCTAGATTATAAAAGATTATTATAATAAAAGATTCAATATTAAAAGATTTAAAATGTAGGATTTTTATATCCTAAAGGATTGAGAAAATATAATATTATCAATTTAATGTTAAAACATATTACCTTGTAGAGAGAATATAGGATTAGTAGGATAATGTTGAGCTTCAAAATATGGATTGAAATTTTAATTAGATTAACCTTGACCGTGACTGAGAGATATCATTCATTAAATATGTATGTGTTCTGCCAATTTCATATTTTATGGAGGATCTATTAGAGGATGATCATAGTTATTAATTTTCTATTAATCCATGATGTATGAAAATGTATAGATATTTGAGTGAATAGTTAATGTGGAATGTAAATAAGAGAGAAATAAAATAATTTTTATCTCAGTGCATGGTAATCCAATATTTTATTAATGAATGAAAGATGACTAAGGGCACGATTCATCCATTAACCATTCCATAATAGAAATAAGTAAACACACCCAGGATTTTTATAGTAGTCTCACAATAATTTCTTAAGGTCATAATGAAAATTTTGGTTTTAGTCAACTTACTTAATATGTTAACACACCTCATCACTATCATAGAATACTTCTCAGAAGGTAAAAATTCCAATATTATAAATATGGAAGTTTTATTATATCATGGAGTACCAAATTCCATTGATTTTTATTGGGATCCAAGTATTACGTTAATGTTATGAAGATTTTTTCATAATAATGTTGATAAAGAGGATTTTTTCATCATTCCATATCATTATCGAGTAGATGTTTGGCCCAATAGGACAATTCGAACCCTATGGGATATGTTTATATAAATATCATTTTGATTTCAACTGTGGTTAGGATCAACACATTCATATATATGGGTATTCATACAATAAAAACATTCAATCAATCATATTAATGACTCCTTATGAAATTATACATGGATTAAAATTAATATATCTACCATGGGGAAAGGGAGTTTGATAATGTACATTATTGGGACATGAGATAGTTGAAAAGTTTTATTTAAAGGGTAGGGAAATTTAATAGTATATCATTGATATTAAGACTTACAGAAAATATATTCTAACAACCACTTGAATGATCTATAATGTGATGATGTTGATAGAGTGATTAAAATAATTTCACCTAGGAAGAAGTTCATTATATTTTTGATGAAAGGGAAAATAGTCCCAATTTATATTGGCCCCATTAAAATTATTAATCAAAACAAGATGGAATCATGTTGGTTGGAACTTCCATGAAACCTATGTCATTTCCTAGATGTGTATTGTATATATATATCATGAGAATGTACATACATTACCATTCACATATACTAAAATCCAAGGCTATACCATTAGTGTATGATATTTTATATTAGGAAAATAGTAGGTGATTTTTTATTCAATATAAAGTGTTCTATGAAACCTGGCCACTCACATGATCAATGTTTTATAGTGAAACCACTTTTTAAGAAGATATGGGGGAATCCGAGGATATTATAAAGAATATGTATTCTAATATGTTTGTATTTGAGTGAATAATTTTGTGGGACAAATTTATTTGATTTGGCGGGGGTAGAATCTAACACCCTAAGTTTTAATTTACATTGTTTAATAAATGTAGTATCTTTTATTCCTTGGAATGGATGATACACCTTTATAATCATTAATTTCACACAAAAATATATTTTATTATGTTGCAAAAAACACTCAGTATTATAAAATAATATATTATTATTAATATATTAATTTAAACACGACAATTTTATCCTAGAATATAAAAATAATTATAAAAATTGTAATAAATACGTATAATATATGATTTATAATGAATTTATATAATTAAAACATTTTGATAATTAAACTTTTAATATTTGGTAAAGACGTTATATGTTCTGAAAATACCATTATCTCAAAATAATAGATTTTTATGTAATTTTTTAAAAAAATATAAAAAATAAAATTTGACACATTTATCATTTTAATTTGATAATATAAATATCATTGCTGAAATCATAATTTAAAAATGTTCCAATGCTAAAAGATATAAAATAATTTTTATATATTTTGAACTTAAAATAATAAATTATATATAATTTCATAATTAAATACATTGTTTTTATGAAAATTATTGATATCATATTGAATAAATAGTAACATAACCATAGGAATATTTTCATAACCCTTTGTAGTAGTAATAAAGACAACATAATTTTAATCTCACCAAATAATATTATAAATATAATTTATGAATATTTTTTCTGAAATCATTATCAATTTATCTCATTTTATATATTATTAATGTTTTAGAAATGGAAAATTAAGTGTTCTAATTTTATTATGTGATAAATATATAATTACAATTATCTAAATATTATAATGACATAAAAATAAAATATATTTTCATAAAATAGACTGATAATTTATTATACGGATTCCTTATGATTATATGATAATTATGTGAGACACAAATTAATTTTTACATGTGTTATAAAATCAGTTAGAGTTTTAAAACAAGTATATTTATAATAAATGATGATTTTAATTAAATGTTAAATTTATCATATTTTGAAATTATTTTCCAAAAAATGGAATTCATTTTTTAATTCTACATATAGAAAAATCATTAGGATTAATTTTAGATATTTTTCTAAAATACCTAAATTTTAGATTAATAGTGAAATACAACAGTTTACAATTTAAGCTATGTACATTTTTAATTGATTCATAAATGAAGTAAGGACAATATATTCCCATAATATTGATATTTAATTAAATATTTTAATATATGTGATGATAATTTTAAAACTTTTAATATTATTCATAAAAATAATAATCTAATGAAAGAAAATTGAAACCCTCAACTATCCTCGACTATAAAAACCACCCTCACAACATATTTCCCTCACAACTCCAATACTAGTACCTTTCTTAGTTTCTACCCAAATATTTTCCCAGGACTCTTCCCCTTTTCCATGAAATTTTTTTCTCAACAAAATTACAAAAACAATGAACTTAGGGTGGTTCTCATTGAATTAAATCCAAGAAGTAAGATTCCCCTTTTGTTTTATCTACAATTATTTTTATTTTATTATAATATATTAAAATCCCATTTTCAAAGAGGCAATGATAAACAAGTATCATATATATCATTAAATTTTACCATGTTTATGGAATAAACGATCATCATTCTTCTTCTACATTCCATTTTTTTATGAAATATAAATAAGATCCATCGTGTGTCGACATTCTGACATAACGGTCAATGTGTTTCCAATTTCCATGAATTCAATCATATCGGTTCATAAAACCATTAATATGGTTAAATAATATGTAGTTACACATATTAGATTTTATATCATGTTCAGGAGCCAGTTTTTATGCACAATAATAATTAATAAAACATAAGTTGTTTGTAATCATCAAAATTCACCAACAAAACTAACGTTACATAGTAATGATTTATTTAATGATTAAACTGAATAAAATATATCTGAAATTATATATATTAACATTTAATTTTATTTATATTCATCAAAAACATTTAATTTGAATTATGGTGTTTCTATCAATTCTGATAGGAAAATCCATAATAATCCAACAATGGAAACCAAGAAATAAATGCACGTGAAAAAAATGAAAATAACAAAATATTAATGTTATATGGGTTAAATTATAATATAATAATATTATATAATTAATTATGAATATTAATATGGTTCTTCATTATACTAATAACACTATTCAATAAATTTTACATGAGGCTTGGACACTTTTTATGTAAGACAAACATTAGATATGAGAATTATTAACTCAATTACATTATTTGGATTAACCATATACTTCATAGATTTTTTCATGATATGTTTATTTGGGAAATGAATTTTTATTATTATATTTTTTATTGTATGGATATATAGTTAGTATATATATACATTTCTTTTTACTAATTCTAGATTCCATGATATTGTATATATAATGGAATTCGTAACCAAATTTTAGTTCATTAGGTTAACATTCACCTTTAGTAATTAAATGGTACTAAGATTAATTTTTAAATTTATTTTATAATAGAATGTTTTATTATAATGATTATAAGTGTATACACATATTCTATTATTTTTATCAACCCTCACATAAAATATTTGATATTTATATGGGATTTTTTTAAACCCAATTTTAATTTCATTTCATATTTTAAAGGGAAAGATTTATATCCTGTAATTATTCATGGTTTATGATTATATTCTAGCTCATGGGAATAATTTATGAAGAAATTTTGGACCTATATCTCCCACCAATTCCATGGGTATGTGTATGTGATAGGTTAACTGTAAGGTTTCACCTGTTTTGTCTCTCATGGAGAAACAATAACACAGCCCCATGGGTTACAAGATAATGTTTCCATGATGGTAACATTAGATGATATCTATGAGGGTTAAAGATAATATTACATCCATGGGGGTTACAAATCATAATTATTTAACTCCGCAATAATTTTATAGGATATTATTTACATTTTCTATTTTTTATAGAAATATATTTTTTTCACAATGTTAGTATATGATACTCTATGAGTGATAAGAGTGTCTTTTTGAAAATGATTTCATATTTCCTCAATTATTCATGGAAAAATTGTTTCATTCTGCCTTTTTTGTTCGTTACTGATATTTTGTGCTTTATCCCATGTTCTAAAAAGTTTTTTATTATGTTTAAGGACATGTACTGGAATATTGAAATCAATGTTTAATTTTTTTAGGATTCACGCTGAAAAAATTTCTTGTTTTATTAAAAACTATTTTTTTAGGAAGGAAATTTTTAATTCATTATTAATTCCCACCATGGATTTTTGATGATTAATAGGTATAGATTATTCCCTAGTTCTGTAAATATATATAATGAAAATTTCCTTGGGAATTTAATATGTGTATTCAATTTGATTTATCTATATTATTTTATATTTAATGATGCCTCCCTATAAAAAATTATCTTACTGTGATATTTTTTGGATCATTCTAAAATTATAGTTTTTTGATGAAAATTACAAGATAATTAATTTTTATTTAAAAATATCATTTTCCTATACTCTATTTATATATGTAATTTAAATTTTCAAAATGTTTTAAATTAATTTTTTTCTATTATAAATCAATAAATAAAATTTATTTCATTTAATTCTAATTTACTCTAAAATTAGATATAAAAAATTCTAAAACTTTTATCAAATTTAATATTTGAACGATGATGTTTCACTCCATCTATGGGATTAATTTTAAAATAATTTCATTAAATAATGTATGTTTAATTGAGAAAATTGGATTTAAAATATTTAATATAATAATTTATAATTTATTATAATTATAACTTATTTTTTAAAATGTGATCAGTGAAAATAGTTATAAATAATCATGGTGATTAATAGAAAAAATAGTTTACCGATAGAATAAACATTAAACTGAAAGTGAAAATGACCAGGAAACATATAAGAAACTAATTAAAAGGACACATATTTCTAATGTTCTATATTTTAATTTTTTTTGCATTTTTGAGTATATGTTATGAAAATATACAGTTACACCTAACATTTATTTCAAAAAACATATACATTATCTCTCTTACTTATATCAGGCCACCAATCCTCCTCTCTATTAAAACCATGCAATAGAATTTAATTATCATTTAAAAATCCAAACAAAATATTTACATCCATAAATTGAACATATAATCCTGTCATCTGGAATAAATAAATCCATGTTTCCCATTGGTATAAACGAAGTGAGATACACTAACTAGAGGTAATGTTCATCAAAAAAAGTTTTTTTTTAATTTTATCCTCGATACCATCTGATTTGTTTTCATATTTGTAATATATGAAAACTTCATTATCATTAATATATATATATATATATATAGTTTTTTAAGAAAATTTTTGAACCATCAAACAAAAACAAAATTATCAGATTGTCTACAAAATCATTTTTCTTGTTTATGATTGACTACCGGCTAGCGAACAGTTGTCATTCATTTTTCCATTACATCCTTTTATAGTTTGGAATAATGATTGAAATAATTTTTTATATGATATTTATTATCTTAATTATTTTAATATGATTATTTATTTATTATATGACACATATATTGATTATTTTTATTTTGTCGAAATAAGATAACATTGTATGTGTGTATGATGGACTAACACATTGCAAAGGAATGTGATTTTTACATGAATTACATGTACAGTATTTGGGTATTCTTTGGTGAAAATATATGACATATATGAAAAAATTATTCTTAAATAATAATATTTCATATAATTTTCTTTTTATTAATCCAAAAAAATAGAACCATCATTCTTGCGTATTTATAAACTATAGTTACTATGAATGGTGTATATAATTTCATATTTTTAGATTTCATTGAATTTTATATACAAAAATTTAAATAATATATTTATTTTTATATAATGATATTTATATATAATATATATTAATGTTATATTATTTTCGAAATTCTATATATCATTATATCAAGATTAAATTAATAATAATAATAATTTATCAAATCATAATATATATGAAAATAAGATTGGTTATTACATAATACATAACATAAAAATTGAATTTTTAATAAAATTTAAAAAGGCCAGAAGAGAATAATATATTGTATGATATAGATGTAGGTATTTTTCTAACATAACTGCAATAAATTTATGTTAATTACAATGGATTATTGAATTATTATATTGAATGTAAGTATTTAATGTATTGGATTTCTGTATCACTTTTATTTTCTATGAGACATAATCCACATTCACCTCCTATTTCATGTATGTGGTATTTATACATCCCATGTGTTTATTTGATTATTCTTATAATTATAATAAATGGGATTTAAAAGTCCATTTTTGAATCCATAATTCATGGTGTATATTGTATAATTGTTACCAAAATGGAATGGGTATTTTTGTGTCAATTTTTCATTTTGGAGACATACGATGTCATGAAACCCTCCCCACAACATGTACCAATCTATGGTCGACAGTGTGAGAAGGGAGATAATGACCCTTGAGTCCTACCTCCAGTAGGCCCCAAGTTATGGACTAGCACCGAGGGCATAGAAACCACACAAATGGGAGGAATTACCCTCTAAGAGAACCCATGAAAAAGAGACAGATAGGATGGACACCAACCAACTCCAACTCAGACAAAAATATAAATGAAATCCAAAGATCACATATGAAATTTCATGAAAAACTACTACAACTAGAAGAGGAAAAAAGCATGTACCCAAAAGAAAGTAAAACAACAGCAACCAAAAGCCGGAACAGCTCCAGTAACCCCAAGCTCGTAGATACCAGCCTGATCTCCAACCTTCTCCAAGTGACCTGAAAACAGTTTATATAAAAAATATGTTTGTATAATAGTATACATATTAGGATCCTTGTAACCCCCCGACCCCAGAATCCTAGAGTTGGTGCATTATTACATATCATTGGCATTATCACAAAAGATCATGTCTAGAAAGACTGATTAGATTTGTAGCCTTGGAAGTACTAGATACATTCATAAGGTTTACATTACATCATTATATAGTAAAACAAAACAACAATGTTTCCATATACAACACTGAGATCCCATAGAATATCATTGCCGGTCGGTCAAAATATAACTTTTTCTCGTCCTGGGAAAATAACATATAGAAAGGGGTGATCTGAGATCCTCCGTAAGGATAATAATAAAAAAGAAACTTTGATAAATAAGCATAAAAATTTAAGGCAAGGTATAATACTAAAACAAAAGCCTCTTAAACATGAACATCAACATAATATGGAAAGTATAAAACCAAATAATTCATTTTACGTATTCACATGGATATTATCCTAGTCCAATAATCACATTCAATATCAATAGCCACTTTCATAATGATGGAATTCATAATTCCAAACTTCATACCCACATAGTCAAGGCCTTGTACCATGACTATAAATAAGATTTTGTCAAGGCCTTCTGCCAAGACACCAGTTTGTCTTAGGAGACCTACCAATGCATCGAGGTTCTATAGTGGGCTCCACCTATCACTTACTATGTTAAATTCATTCCTCATATGATTATTATGAAATATAACATAAACATTCAAATTAAAACTAGAATATGAAATTTTAATACATTATCCACAAACCGTAAGAGGTATAAAAATAGCACATCAACATTCAAACATAACTCATTTAATAAAATATAGAATATAGTATTGTGACATATTATCCTTAATCAAGAATAACGAAGTATATAGTCATAGATGCAAATAATCATCAAAACTATTTGAGAGAAATATCCTCATTTTTCTTGAAAACATTTAAAATTCACACTATTTTTCAAAAAGTCATTTAAAAATGTATTTTTGAATCAATGTTTCCCATACCACTATGTTAATTTTAAAAGAAATTTTACTTTTAAAACCTTAATTTCAATATAAATAAAACCATGAAACCATTTTTCAAAACATGGACATTAATGATAAAGATTTAGAAGAATAAATATTTAAAATAATTAAAATTGTATTTTTGTTAGAGATACTATCCAAATGAGAGATTCTTGAATATAAATAATTGAGGTAATCATAACATTATAATTCCATGATAATAACGTATTTAATTATATACTTTGTCAAATGACAATATATATGCTATATAAAATTAAATTGGTGCATAACAACAATGAAGTCTCAATGGAATGTAAATTGAGATGAAATCCCCTATAAAGACAGTATCATTAGTTAAAGGTTAAATCAATGACATAATTATGTGTGAAAAATATAAATACACTCCATATTATTGGATATTTAGTGTAAATCAATCAGAGGACATTCACACATATTCTTGTAAAAAACACTAAGGACATAGATCTTTAACTAAATGAATAGAATTTGAGTTAATATCAATTTTATATCAGGAACTCATGAAATTATTAATGGAATGATTACCTATATCAAATTATATCCACACAAATGGGAGTGGAAAATAGTAAATAAATAATGAATTCTGATTCCACACATAATCATGGAGTAAAATAATCAATGAAGTCTATGTAAATCCCACTGAGTAGAAATTGAAATTTGGAATCCCCTTACGATTTTGGTAACATATAAAACATACAACCCATGATAGAAGGATCATAAAATGAAGATGTAAATACTTATAAATTAATGTATATTAGACCTAGAATACAACCATCTAAAGTACATATTCCACAAAAATTTAATTGTGGCCAATATAGCATGAATCTCACGAGAATAAAAAGTGAGTTGAAAATCCCTTACTTCGTTATAATCAATAGAGTAATATGACCAGAAGATAAAAAACACCAAATTGATCACATAATACCATGAATTTAATAATAATCATGATAATATTTATCAAATGGAATTACACAATACAACACATCCAATAAATAAGTGGCAAACAATAAAAATCTAACAGATTTAAAAGTAAGATAAGAAACCCCACACCTTGTACTTTTCCTTGGATGATGGTACATTAATCTCATATATAAGGGTGAAATATTGTTATTAAATTATAAAATAACCATATACAGTAATATGATATCATATATGAACTTATAATATTGATATTTTAGTATTATCGTCATTTTGGGTGTAAACTGATTCGTTCTCCATTACATTCTTGGATACATAAGCCATGTTTGTTATGGATGTGATGTAACTTTTTAATATTCATAAATATATTAAGTCTTAAATTTTTATTTGAATCGTCATATGAAAATTATTCTTGAATGGGTACGATGGAAAATTAATCTCATCATGTTCATGGAGACTGTAATCTATACGTACGCACGAGCGACAATATCATTCTTATGATATTAAAATTGTAACATCCCAAGTAAATAATGAATAATAGATATTTTTATCTATGTCTATTAATGATTAAGATAGTGTTATATAGGCTTAAAATGAAAATAAATACAATCTTATGCATGGAATACACTAATATTCTTAAAAGATTGTTTTAGTGCCTTTTGATGGAAACCAATTTTTGAATCTATATTTTGACAATTTTATAAACTATTTTTGTCAAAATAAACTTATTCTTTATGATTGGGACATCAAAATTTACCTTTTGTGAATTTTTGGTATTTTTCTGACAATGTTCATTTTTTTAATGAATAGTGAAAAATACTACATTTTACATCAAAACTGCTTTTTAATCTAATTTATTAATATGATTAGATTATCTTTTGAATTGGTATTAATTTGTAATATGAATATATTTTTACCATTTAATCCAATGGTGGTCATTGGAATCAATTTCACTTTGAAATTGGACTTAAACTAGTATCAATCTTTTGATACTTATTGTTTTGTAAAAACACGCTATTTGCTCTGGCAGCGGGAATTAATTATTAAATTAATTAATGTGACTTATATGTTTTGAATTTTGTAAAATGGACTTCATTTTTGAATTCGGAATATCAAATATAGCTTAGGGTGAATTTTTGGTAATTTTCTGAAAAACTTCAATTTTTGATGAATAGTGAAACCACTAAGTGGTAATCAAGCAAACTGATTTTTCAGTTAAATGAAAGTTTACCACTAATGTGTATTGAATTTTGAAAATCTGACATACATGGTTGTCATTAAGAAGTAAAATGTGGTTCAATGAGATTATAATAATTTTTTGTGAATAGTAACTTATTAAGTTCTTAATCGCGATTAGTGGTAATTAGGGTAGTTTAAGGTATAAATAATGCTTTAATAATAGGAAATGACCTAGACACATGTCCCAACCTTATTGGTTGTGTCATGGCCGACCAAGACAAGCCATGGGTCAACTTGGGGACCCCATGGAGACACTTTGGTTTGGAAATGACATAAATAACTTTTTATTAAATGTTAAAGTAAAAATGACACAAACAAGAGATGTTTTACAAAAACAATTTTTACATGGGGTTATAAAGATCGGATTTTTGATTATAAATAGTCATTGGAAATCTAAAAAGAGTTCCTACATCATAGTATTTTTTTTTATGATTTTTAGACATTAAATAAATTAAATTATTTATGACATAATAATGATGCAGCGATGACATCATTATTTGACGATTTAAATAAAATGGAAAGATAATGTAAAATCTATGAACTACACATGTCCAAAACTTATTAGATGAGTGGATTTCGAAGCCTTATCACCTTATCCACGAATTAAATAAATGTGGGACCTTTTGAAACCGAAAAACATTATCAAATAAAGTAATATTTCTTTACTTTCCAAAAGTGCCCCTCCTCTCCTCTTATAAAAGGCCCCCACCTCTACCTCATTTCACACACTTCTCAAGCCTTTGGCTCGGACAAACCCTGCCCAATTACTCTCTCCACATCCCTCTCCTCATCCTAGAGGATTCCCTTTGGGTATAATCCTTTCAAAGGAAGCCTTTAGGCTCAAATCAATAGGGAGTTACACTTTTAAAGGTAATTCATTCTCTCTTGTTCATTTGTTTTATTTTGCTTCTCCAACCCTCTAAACTCTTTTTATTTACTTCTTTTGTAACAACACCAGTATCTTAAATATACTAGGATGTTGTTATAATATTTATTTTAGATAAACTCTCACACAACTACATCAAATGGTTAAAGAACATACGGTTTCCGTGGATGGTGAAATTCTGCCTCTCGAAACGATGATTGTTCAATACTCATTTAACACCTTCAAGGGTGGACATTATGATGTCACTATTTTTATATATGATATATAATATGTTTATGTTTTCTTTAAGCTTCTGTATTTTTCATTTTTGGCATACCTTTATGGTTTCCATTATGGGTAAACACGATATCTTCATTTAAGGAAGTGCGGACTACCGCCCCCTCAAAGTGATGTGATTCGTTAATACCATATGTGGGACGTGTAATGGATGGATTTAAAGTTATTATATATGATGTTATACTGGAATTATAATATAACTCTATATCATTATTATTTCTTTCCATTAAAGTATGGGATAGAAATGAAAGTAGCGTTCATGCGTACGTACGACTTACCGTCTCCATGAACGGTGCATTTCATTTCTTATCCCCAAATGTAAAGTAAAATTAAAATTACATGTATATAATGTATATATATAATTAATGATATATCTAAATGATGAATATAATTCTGGAATTAAAATATACATACCTCTCATTTAGTTTTAATTCCAGTAATATGACAAAGAAATGAAAGTAGTGTTCATGCGTACGTACGGCTTACCGTCTCCATGAACGTTGCATTTCATTTCTTACCTCTAAATGATTATGTAATATTATAAATACATGTATATTCTGGATATATATGATAAATATTATATCCAAATCGGGAATTTCATTCTGGATATAAAGAACTTTTGACCACATTAACAACATGTAATTGTAAGAAGTCAACTTTCGACTTAAGAACCAAATATTGACAAAACAAACCTTATTAACGTAAATGGTTACATAATGTTTATAACATGGCAATAAGTGATATAAAAAGAATAATGAACTTTAAAAAGGTTCTTAATCAAGTATAAATTAACTCAAGTTTATTATTCAGGACGTTAAAGAACGATCGAGTCAAGTCGGACCCAAGGTAAGGGACTTCGTCTCAATCTCCTTTCATTGAGGCATATTTCATTTTATACACAACTTTCTTTTATACGGTGTATAAAATCCTTTGACTTTTACTTTTATACAAAAGGAATCTTTTTCTACGAAGCGTTTTACTAAACGACAAAAAGGAATGTTTTTTTTCGTACGCGGCGACAACGACCTTTTCCGCCACCGCGAGTATTATTTGGTCTTTGGCTTTCTCAACAAGCCGTAATGATTTTAGAATAAAATAAATACCATATAATCTTTTATGTATTTTGGTATTGAATATGGTTTTGAAAAAGGATTCTATTCTGTCAATATATTTATGATATATTGTGATTGAAATGTGGAAATGTTATCATTCCTTTATATTGGTTTTATGTGTTATGATTTTATATTGGTACTTGGACATTTTAACGGGTGGTTACGTTATAAACCATATGACGGGTGCTGCCATGAATACCAGGACGGGTGGTTACGTTATAACCTCAATTGCATTGGGTATGGAAGTCGGCCGTATGGCTATTCCATTAAGTATGGATGGAAATTGGCCGTATGACTATTCCATTAAGTGATAAGTGTGGAAGTCGACCGTATGGTTATTACAATTAAGTATGTTTATGTCCCAAGTTACCTTTATATATGTTATTTGTTCTTTATATGGGTTTTATGGTTATACTTTGGTTACAAAAAGGTAAGTAATGATACTTTTTTAGTGATGATTTTTTTTACTACTTCATGAAGGTGAAGGTATTACTTTGATATAGTATACATGGTTTACTTGATGTTTGAAAAACTAACAGTTTTCATTATTTTTGTATCCCTTACTAAGCTTTTTATGCTCACCCCAAGTTTTTCGAAATGTTTTTCACAGGACTTAAAGTGCAATAAGGTCAAGGATGGGATCAAGGGAATTTAATGCTATCTAAAACATGGAATCTAGACATCTTTCTTTTTAAGAGTTTTTATTTTATGGAGACTTAGTAGAAGTGTCTACTTTGTAATCTTTTAAGATGTAATAGTTATGTTCTAATTCTCTAAAACTCTAAACCTGAAAAGATCCTCAATGTGAATTATTCATTTAATTCAATATTAAGTAAGGTTTAAGGCTGGGGCCTTATAGTTGGTATCAAAGGTCGGTTTAGACAACTTTAGGAGTTAGAAAAGTGTTAAATTATAATATGATTGAAATGGTATATCATTTACGGATTACCATGTTGCTTCGCCTAAGATATTTCTGTGTTCAGAATGGTTTTCCGCAGAGGAAACAAAGCAGCTATGTTGGGACGACATCAGGAGGAAGATAACCTTCCAAATCAGCAACCTGAGATAGTCGGAATCGGAACTGAACAGTTTGTTGCAGTGATGGCACAGTTGACTCAGGCTATAAATGGTGGTGGTATTCATGCACGAGATCAGCCAGGTCAACCGCAGAGGAACATTTCACTGGTGGAACATTTCATGAGGCAACATCCCCCATCATTCAGAGGATCATCTGACCCTGTGCAAGCTGAAGGGTGGATTAAAGCACTGGAGAAGATTTTTGATGTCATTGGGTGTTCAGAACATCAAAAGGTTAGTCTTGCTGTTTACCGTTTTGAAGGTGAAGCTGATCAGTGGTGGTCGATGGTGAAAAAGATAAGGGATAGTGATGAGATTGAGGATCTTCACTGGGACGAATTCAAAGGTATGTTTCTTGAGAAATATTTTTCTAAGGTGGTTCGTCTTAGGATGGAAAAACAGTTCCTAGAATTGAGGCAGGAGGATGATTCAGTGGCTGCTTATGAAGAAAAGTTCACTCGATTGGCAAGGTATGCTCCAAACTTCATACGAGATCTTGATAGTAAAATAAACCGTTTTTACTCTGGGTTAAAGCCAAAGTATCTAAGGGCTTTAGCTTCTCGTGAATTCAAAAGTTATGAAAAACTTGTTCGATGTGCGGAGAAGGTATAAATGGAGTTTGCCGATGATCTGGTGTTCTATGAAAAACAACAAAATAAGAGGTCTAGTTGGCAGGAAAAGGGGAAGAATTCATCAAAGAAGCAAGGAGGTAAGAAAACCAAATATCCATCCCGTGAGAAGTGTGGTAAAATGAATCCTGGAGAATGTTTATCCAAGTCTGGTAAGTGCTTTCGGTGTGGTAAGTCTGGTCATATTGCTCGTAACTGTACGGAAGATGATCAAGCAGGCAATGAAAAGCCAACGGTAAGATGTTTTAAGTGTAATGAAATGGGTCATTATGCAAATGAGTGTCCAACGAAGAACTCAACTGGTGGAATGCACCCAGACTACAAGCAGAAAGGGGTGGTGAAATCCTTTGCAACAACTTCAGCAGATGTTGAGCCATCGAATGAAGTGGTATCAGCTCCTGGGAGCTCAGCTTTTTTTGAAGATTGACTTGAGGTCGGGGTACCATCAGTTGAAAGTAAAAGAAGTAGACGTTCCGAAGACTGCGTTCCGTACAAGATATGGCCATTATGAATTTTTAGTTATGCCTTTTGGGTTAACCAATGCACCTGCTGTATTCATGGACCTTATGAATAAAATTTTCCATGAGTTCTTGGATAAGTTTGTGTTTTGAGGTTTGGGAAGAGGTTATGTGTGCCTTGTGATTCACAGTTTAAGAGAGAGTTGTTATGTGAAGCTCATTGTTCTCCGTTTTCAGTTCATCCGTGCAGTACTGAGATGTATAGAGATCTGCGGGAGTATTACTGGTGGGATGGAATGAAAAGAGACATTGCTGATTTTACTGTGAAGTGTTTGACATGTCAACAGGATAAAGCAGAGCGGAAGGGATGCTTCAGCCTTTACCAGTGCTAGAGTGGAAATGGGAAAACATATCCATGGACTTTGTTGTGGGATTACCGAGGACATCTTGAGGTAATAATGCAATCTGGGTTATTGTTGATCGCTTGACCAAATCTGCTCATTTGTTTTCTATACGAGATAATTTCTCTCTTGATCAACTTTCCCGTTTGTATCTTAAAGAGATAGGTTACATGGAGTTACTCTCTCCGTTGTATCGGATCGTGATCCCAGGATTACTTCTAACTTTTGGAAAGGCCTTCAAAAGTTGTTGGGTACTGAATTAAATTTTAGTACAGCTTTTCATCCTCAATCAGATGGGCAGTCAGAACAAACAATCCAGACATTGGAGGATATGCTACGAGCTTGTTCTATGGATTATCAAAGAAGTTGGGACCAACATCTTTCTTTGGTTTAGTTTTCTTATAATAACAGTTTTCATTCCAGTATACAGATGGAACCATTTGAGGAATTATATGGGAAGCGGTGTCGAACTCCAGTATTTTGGAATGAAGTGGGTGAAAGGAAGCTGATGGGACCAGAATTGGTAAAAGAGATGGCAGAAAAAGTTCAGTTGATTCAGAAAACACATGAGAACAGCTCAGAGCATGCAGAAGAGTTATGCGGATAACCGGAGGAAGGATCTATCTTTTGAGGTAGGTGATCATGCTTTTGTCAAGGTTTCTCCTTGGAAAAGTGTGATGAGATTTGGTAAGAAAGGAAAGCTAAGTCCATGGTTTGTTGGACCATACGAAATTCTGGAGAGAGTTGGATCAGTTTCATACCGAGTGGCTTTACCTCCAAGTTTATCTCAGGTACACAATGTTTTTCACGTTTCGATGTTGAGAAAGTATATGCCAGATCCATCTCATATTTTGAGCCCATAGGTAGTTCAGTTGGAAGAGAACCTATCTTATGAGGAACAACCAGTCCAGATTCTTGACAACAAGGAGCAAGTGTTATGGAATAAGGTGATTCACCAGGTAAAGGTTTTGTGGAAAAACCACATGATTGAAGAGGCAACATGGGAATCTGAAAATGCAATGAGGGATAAGTACCCCCATTTATTCGATAAGTAAATAAATTGCGGGGACGCAATTTTCTAAAGGGGGGAAGGATGTAACATCCCAAGTAAGTAATGAATAATAGATATTTTTATCTATGTCTATTAATGATTAAGATAGTGTTATAGAGGCTTAAAATGAAAATAAATACAATCTTATTCATGGAATACACTAATATTCTTAAAAGATTGTTTTAGTGCCTTTTGATGGAAACCCATTTTTTAATCTATATTTTGACAATTTTATAAACTAGGTTTGTCAAAATAAACTTATTCTTTATTATTGGGACATCAAAATTTACCTTGTGTCAATTTTTGGTATTTTTCTGACAATGTTCATTTTTTAATGAATAGTGAAAAATACTGCACTTTACATCAAATCTGCTTTTTAATCTAATTTATTAATATGATTAGATTCTCTTTTGAATTGGTATTAATGTGTAATATGAATATATTTTTACCATTTAATCCAATGGTGGTCATTGGAATCAATTTCACTTTGAAATTGGACTTAAACTAGTATCAATCTTTTGATACTTATTGTTTTGTAAAAACACGCTATTTGCTCTGGCAGCGGGAATTAATTATTAAATTAATTAATGTGACTTATATGTTTTGAATTTTGTAAAATGGACTTCATTTTTGAATTCGGAATATCAAATATAGCTTAGGGTGAATTTTTGGTAATTTTCTGAAAAACTTCAATTTTTGATGAATAGTGAAACCACTAAGTGGTAATCAAGCAAACTGATTTATCAGTTAAATGAAAGTTTACCACTAATGTGTATTGAATTTTGAAAATCCGACATACATGGTTTTCATTAAGAAGTAAAATGTGGTTCAATGAGATTATAATAATTTTTGGTGAATAGTAACTTATTAAGTTCTTAATCGCGATTAGTGGTAATTAGGGTAGTTTAAGGTATAAATAATGCTTTAATAATAGGAAATGACCTAGACACATGTCCCAACATTATTGGTTGTGTCATGGCCGACCAAGACAAGCCATGGGTCAACTTGGGGACCCCATGGAGACACTTTGGTTTGGAAATGACATAAATAACTTTTTATTAAATGTTAAAGTAAAAATGACACAAACAAGAGATGTTTTACAAAAACAATTTTTACATGGGGTTATAAAGATCATATTTTTGATTATAAATAGTCATTGGAAAGCTAAAACGATTTCCTACATCAGAGTATTTTTTTTAAGATTTTTAGACATTATATAAATTAAATTATTTATAACATAATAATGATGCAGTGATGACATCATTATTTGACGATTTAAATAAAATGGAAAGATAATGTAAAATCTATGAACTACACATGTCCAAAACTTATTGGATGAGTGGATTTAGAAGCCTTATCACCTTATCCAAGAATTATATAAATGTGGGACCTTTTGAAACCGAAACACATTTTAAAATAAAGTAATATTTCTTTACTTTCCAAAAGGTCCCCTCCTCTCCTCTTATAAAAGGCCCCCACCTCTACCTCATTTCACACACTTCTCAAGCCTTTGGCTCGGCCAACCCCTGCCCAATTACTCTCTACACATCCCTCTACTCATCCTAGAGGATTCCCTTTGGGCAGAATCCTTTCAAAGAAAGCCTTTAGGCTCAAATAAAAAGGGAGTTACACTTTTAAAGGTAATTCATTCTCTCTTGTTCATTTGTTTTATTTTGCTTCTCCAACCCTCTAAACTCTTTTTATTTACTTCTTTTGTAACAACACCAGTATCTTCAATATACTAGGATATTGTTATAATATTTATTTGAGCTACATTCTCACACAACTACATCAAATGGTTAAAGAACATACAGTTTACGTGGATGGCAAATTCTGCCTCCCGAAACGATGATTGTTCAATACTCATTTAACACCTTCAAGGGTGGCCATTATGATGTCACTATTTTTATATATGATATATAATATGTTTATGTTTTCTTTAAGCTTCTGTATTTTTCATTTTTGGCATACCATTATGATTTCCATTATGGGTAAACACGATATCTTCATTTAAGGAAGTGCGGACTACCGCCCCCTCAAAGTGATGTGATTCGTTAATACCATATGTGGGATGTGTAAAGGATGGATTTAAAGTTTTTATATATGATGTTATACTGGAATTATAATATACCTCTATATCATTATTATTTCTTTCCATTAAATTATGAGATAGAAATGAAAGTAGCGTTCATGCGTACGTACGGCTTACCGTCTCCATGAACGGTGCATTTCATTTCTTATCCCCAAATGTAAAGTACAATTAAAATTACATGTATATAATGTATATATATAATTAATGATATATCTAAATGATGAATATAATTATGTAATTAAAATATACATACCTCTCATTTAGTTTTAATTCCACTAATATGACAAATAAATGAAAGTAGCGTTCATGCGTACGTACGGCTTACCGTCTCCATGAACGGTGCATTTCATTTCTTACCTCTAAATGATTATGTAATATTATAAATACATGTATATGCTGTATATATATGATACATATTTTATCCAAATCTGGAATTTCATTCTGGATATAAAGAACTTTTGACCACATGAACAACATGTAATTGTAAGAAGTCAACTTTCGACTTAAGAACCAAATATTGACAAAACAAACATTATTAACTTAAATGGTTACATAATGTTTATAACATGGCAATAAGTGATATAAAAAAAATAATTAACTTTAAAAAGGTTCTTAATCAAGTATAAATTAACTCATGTTTATTATTCAGGACGTTAAAGAACGATCGAGTCAAGTCGGACCCAAGGTAAGGGACTTCGTCTCAATCTCCATTCATTGAGGCATATTTCGTTTTATACACAACTTTCTTTTATACAGTGTATAAACTCCTTTGACTTTTACTTTTATAGAAAAGGAATATTTTTCTACGAAGCTTTTTACTAAACGAAAAAAAGGAATGTTTTTTTTTCGTACGCGGCGACAACGACCTTTTCCGCCACCGCGAGTATTATTTGGTCTTTGGATTTCTCAACAAGCCGTAATGTTTTTAGAATAAAATAAATACCATATACTCTTTTATGTATTTTGGTATTGGAAATGGTTTTGAAAAAGGATTCTATTATGTCAATATATTTATGATATATTGTGATTGAAATGTGGAAATTTTATCATTCCTTTATATTAGTTTTATGTGTTATGATTTTATATTGGTACTTGGACATTTTAACGGGTGGTTACGTTATAAACCATATGACGGGTGGTGCCGTGAATACCAGGACGGGTGGTTACGTTATAACCTCCAATGCATTGGGTATGGAAGTCGGCCGTATGGCTATTCCATTAAGTATGTATGGGAATTGGCCGTATGGCTATTCCATTAAGTGATAAGTGTGGAAGTCGACCGTATGGTTATTCCACTTAAGTATGTTTATGTCCCAATTTACCTTTATATATGTTATGTGTTCTTTATATGGGTTTTATGGTTATACTTTGGTTACAAAAAGGTAAGTAATGATACTTTTTTCAGTGAATATTTTTTTTACTACTTCATGAAGGTGAAGGTATTACTTTGATATAGTATACATGGTTTACTTGATGTTTGAAAAACTAACAGTTTTCATTCTTTTTGTATCCCTTACTGAGCTTTTTATGCTCACCCCAAGTTTTTCGAAACGTTTTTCACAGGACTTAAAGTGGAATAAGGTCAAGTATGGGATCAAGGGAATTTCATGCTATCTAAAACATGGAATCTAGGCATCTTTCTTTTTAAGAGTTTTTATTTTATGGAGACTTAGTAGAAGTTTCTACTTTGTAATCTTTTAAGATGTAATAGTTATGTTCTAATTCTCTAAAACACTAAACCTGAAAAGATCCTCTATGTGAATTATTCATTTAATTCAATATTAAGTAAGGTTTAAGGCTGGGGCCTTATAAAAATAATATATAATTGGATGGAGTATCTTATATAAAGATTAATTATCATGTTATATTTATTACTTATAGAAATTATACATCATTATTTTACCCTTCCAAATTATAATGTATTGAATAACAAATACACCACGATGTGGAGATGGTTAGCCGTATGTTCACACATATGGAAACATGTCATTCAAAAAATAGATATAATAATAAATATGGTCGTACCATATTTATAATAACATAAAATTATATAGAATATACAGGAGTAATTTTTTTATTATGGAAACAACAAAGAAAGAGGAAGTGGAAGAATAACGGATCTTGAAAGAGGTGATGAAATATTTTCCTCTTCTTTGGGTTCTTCCTTTATATTTGATCAAAAGGTCTCTTTAATATGTCCTTTTAAATAATGTAATGCCTCTAGGATGTAGGGATGATATTTGGTAAGATATGCTGGCATGGTTTGGCCGATCATAATGGCTTTTAAGGTGTGAATTAGAGAGAAGGGGGAGTTCCCTTTTATAAGAGGGGTGAGGGGTACCTTAGGAAAATATAGAAATAATATTTTATAATAAATTTATTTTCAGTTTCTAATGGCTCAAAAATGAATTATATAATTTATAAGTTAGGGATGGATGGATAAACACTCAACCAGTAGGTTTTAGATAGGTTTGGCTCACTATATTAACATTATCTTTTAGATTTAACTCCTAGTTAAATAGTTTGACATTTAACATGTCTCTTTGCCTGAATGGCCCAAAGGCCTTTATTTTTATTGATATTTGGATAACCCAACTTTCAAGGGATGAGGGGGAACCCTTATAAGGAAAGTAGGCTCAGATATTTCAAGGCCCATAGGTTCAGTGGATTACATACCCCAAAAGTCTTATGAAATTCAACCAACTATCTACAAGTAACATCACATCCCCATCATCTGCCTCATGATAGTAGCTCTCCACCTTTGTATGGCAGTCTAGCTAGGCCTCCCGTGGAAGCACAGAATGGTACCGATTTCATAACCATACCCTCTCATTTTGACAATACATTTGGTCCTGCTCTGGTGAGTGCACCTTCTCTGAATCCCTTTCCGGGGCTGCTCTTTTTTCTATAGTGTGTCTGGGGAAATTTCATGTGGCCTGAAGGCCTTGATGTAGAATAATGGCCTTAAAGGTGGCTCGAAATCCCTACTGAATCGAAGTCCTGGGTGGCCCGAACGCCTCAAAGACTCCTAACCTAAACCAGTGGCCCAAGGTGAATAGTTCCATCTACTATAGTACCGAACAATACCAGCTACAGTAACTGCTACAGTGCATGCAACAGTACCCGCACAGTTTACAGTTCCTACAACAGTACCAACATAGTGTATAGTTCTGTTATAGTACCACTACAGTTACTGCTATAGTGCCTTCTACATTACTGCTCTAGTACCCTAGAAATATGCCTCTACATGGTTTTGAACCTGGGTCTTATGGATTCACTTAAGGATACCTCACCAACTGGGTTATGGCTCATGTGCATCTCTTTGTATTTTTATATTACATATTTAATAAACATACTATATACTTTCAAAAGATCCCCGAGTGGTTCATTAATTATAAACCAATCATTATATAAGTCATTGGGCCGAACAATTGATTTTTATGAATATAATATCCATTAATAATATAATAGGTGTCTCAAAATCTATTTTATGTAAATTTTGACACTATTAGGTATTTTTTTTCTAAATTCATAATAGAAATATTACTTCAAAAAATTTCATTTCACCAAACCTAACATGTCTTGTTAACCGAGAAATTTTTTGTAATTCATAAAAAGTATCAAATTACATTTTTTTTGATATTTATAATGTCAATTATTTTATTAATCCATTAATTAGGTAATTACTGCATCAAAATTGTGTCATAGATAAATTAAATTATTTAATTTCTAAAAATTAGAAATAAAATACCATTATATAGGAAATATTTTTAGATTTATAATGAATATTTATAGTCAAATTTATCTTATTTGTATCCCTATTTTAAAAATTGTTTAGTTATTAAAATTTTAATTTAACACTTTTAATTATTCTTTGAATTAAATAATAATAAATGTTCTAATATAATCTAAGTGGACATAAAGAATTATATTTTATTCCTATGGTTGTTTTTCGGTCTAATTACACTTATTAAATATAATTAGGACATGTTTTGGGGTATTAATAATATCATTTTTAGCCTTAATAACGTATTTACTTTTACCGGTGGTTAATAAATGTAAAAAGTTACTTTTCACCAAAAAAAATTCATCTTAATGAACCAAATTTTACTTAATTATATCAACCTTATATCTCATATTATTTAAATTTAACTCACATAATTGGTAAAAGTATGTTTTATGTAAATTTTAAATTGTTTCTTGGAGGTGGGTAAAAGACGGTAAAAAGTTCAAAAATATTTAATACATATAATTTTATTATAAAATGACTCTAATGAATTATATTGAACTTATATAGGTATTATATATCTATTTTACTTAAAATGAATTTAAATGAAATAAATAAATATTTAAATAAAAATTCAGGTTAAAATTATAACCCAATGTTTTTCACTATTCATCAAAAATCGAATGTTTTTAGAAAAATAACAAAAATTTTACCCTAAGAAAATTTTGATATTCTGAATTCAAAAATTAATTCTATTTTAACAAATTCAAAACCATAAATGTTGCATTAATTAATTTAAAATTAATTCCCACGGTCTAAACTGAAAAGAGGGTTTTTAAAAAGTAAAAACTATCAAAAGATTAACATCCGTTTGTGTCAAATATTAATGTGAAGTTACTTAAAATCACCTAAATTTTAATAAATGATAAAAATATAATCTAATTATACTTCCTAGACATTCAAATAAATAATTTAGCATAATAATTTGTTTTACTAAAAAAGTTGTTTTCAACTAAAATTTAGTATTTTTCAGTACTCATCAAAATATACAAGTTATTAGAAATGTACCAAAATTTATCCAAAATAACTTTTTATGTATTGATTCTGAAAAAGAATTTAATTTCATTAAATTGAATATATTAAATTTCCAAATATTGTTTTTAAAAATGTTTTTCCATTAAAAGGTGGTAAATTTTCATTTTTTTGAAAATAAATCATTTTTATGCAAAAAATTAATTTGTTTATATATTATGTATAAGAAACACATAATATGGATACTAAAATTTTATGGAGTATATAAAATTCAAAATTCAGTTACTACTATTCATAACTCTTTTTGAACATCTAGTTTCCTAAGTCATGGTGCACTCGAAATCAGTGTTGCGTGTAGCATAAGCTATTGAATTAAAGAAAATAACTTACTATGAAATATTGGGGTGTTACATTCTTCCCCCATTTTGGAAATTGAATCTTCAAAATTTGAAAATTTGTCTTGGGAACTTCATTGAATGTCCCACATTACAAAATGAGTCAATAAAACTGTCACATTAAAAGAAAGAAATAGGAGTACAAAGGTCATCCGAGATAACCGACAATGGGATTCCATGTAGGAAAAATGGATATTAAAGATAAAATAAGTGTCATGTTCTGGTTGAGAGTGATAGAAAACATGGTTACCAAAATGTTTACAACAACAAAATCACTAAATTGTGATGAGATAAATGTTCACTAGTTTCCTAGTAGTAAAATAAAATGGATAATGTTTTTTTAAGATCCATTTCATAATGTTGAGGAATTTATTTATTATATTAACTAAGAATATAAAGAAATATACATAATTTTTAAGTAGAGATTCATCCATTAATATATTTTTACCACTAACTCATCTTTTTTTCAAACGATGAGTATTAATGATGACTTAGTCACCCTTGATGTGTTAGAATAAACTTATAGAGAATCACATAATCCACAAATGAATAAACTGTATATATTTAACTGGTCCTTAGAGATTAACGAAAACCAAAATGGTGAGTACAAGATCATATCATTCCCAAAAAAGATAATCCATTATGTAAAGAAATACATATCTTAATTTCAAAAATTAAACCAACAAAACCCAATGTTCAGTAAATAAAATTCAATAAAATTTTGTCCTTAAAATACATAAATATAATCCAAACAAATATTGAAATCCAAAACATAATAGAATTTTATTACTCAGTCTTCAACGTTAAATTTTATTCATAAATAACATCGACTACTCTTAAATTCACAAACATAAAATTAAATAACTTAATCACATATTCTTTATGATATTTTAATCATTTACATAAATAACCCAAATCACTATTAATCCACAATAATAATATAGATAAAAATACACCATTACTCCTCGAATGAAATATCATAGTATTCTATTTTCTTTAGGCATATAGTATTCCAAACAGAGCGAACACCTTCCAAAATAACATTTATCACTTAATCTCCAAATCAATTTCCTATAATACGAATATCGATTTGATAAGACATAAGAACCCAAATCATCTTATTATTGATCAATATAATCATTTAACTAAAAATTATTAGTCACACTAACCGGGGACATCACGTAGTCCAGTGGTAGGCGACAAATCCCAATCACACTATGGTTGGGGGTTTAATTCCAGTATATTTGTCGGATGTGATGGGTTGGAAAATTGTTTGTGTGTTTTCCTTTTTCAAAAAACAAAATTTTTAACATTCCAAAAATGAGATAAATTCCTCAAAATAAATATAACATAATTTCACCACAAATGTTATATCATACCTTTCTTTTTCAACGTAATGTTTAAAAACCTATAATTACCTCAAATTCAATTATCCTATAAACCCAAAAGGTTATTTATAACTATCTCAATAATAGAAACCAAAATTCTTCCTAAAATATCATTTTCACATAATAAACAACAGTGTTACACATAAGAGAAAATTCTTCCAAATTAATCCTATCAACAAAGGGAACTAATACTTTTAAACATTTGACAATCCATTTATTTCATCATAGGTTCTTTCATGACCAAGGGGTTATCTTGTAGAATATGGAATTCACTTGGGTAATGGCCAGGTCCCCTACATTTACGAAAAATGACTGTAAATGGATTCTTGGGATCATTTTTATTTTCTTCCATAGTACTCTTAATTTTTTCACAACAATTATTTACATTATGTCCTTTTTCCCACACATAAATAATTTCAATATTCCATTAAGACACATCCCTAGGTGTCTCCTTCCACATTTCCTGCATGATGGGAATTGAGCATTATTTACTCCATGGTCTCCACTGCTGGAGCTCTTGTCATTCAATACCTTTTTATTCATTGTTGAGTCAAATACATGGTTAATATATATGTTGTTGATTATATTTTTGGATAACTAATTCAGCATGAACACAAAATCTTTTACACCTTTCAACATTCCATCTCATTGCTCATTTCCACCATTGTTCCCACCTTGTACATCATGTTCAATGTTACAATGAATTCCTTGGAATCCATCCATTGACTAACACAAGAAAGCATAATGTGAGTCGTAAAATCTTTTACAGAATATCTTAATGCCTTACTTTCAAATTAAAACACCTTAAGATTAACGATAGTTATTTATTCTAATCTTGTATTAAAATACATCAAATTAGTTAGTAAAGAAAATTTGAATTATCCTAAACATATCCCATGGGAGTGTCATAACCAAAAGCGCAGCAAGGCCCATTGTCATGTACCATGATACCTCGTCTCAATCCCGAAACTTCTTGTTGGAGTTTTCAATCCTCGGAACATCTGTTCCAGAGCCACCTCTACCTGCTCCTATCCAAACGGGGATATATTGTATAGAAAACCGACATATTCTATACATTACAAAAATTCTAGGATTGTATTCTATACTAATCCTCAAATTCATTCTTAGGGTAATGTACTATAATAAGAGTTTATCTAAATCCAGATTTCATGGTTTATACTAAAAATACACTAATACCAACTGTAACGCCTCGACCCCTAGAATCCAAGAGTTAGTGCATTATTATGTATCATTTTCATGATCAGAAAAGATCAAATCTCAAATGACTGATTAGTTTTGTAGCTTTGGATGTACTGGATACACTCATAAGGTTTATATTAAATCATAAAATGGAAAACTACAACAATATTGTTTCCATAGAAAAAATTGAGATACCATAGACTATCCCAGCAGGTCAGTCATAATATACTTCTTCGCATCCTGGGAAAAATATTATAGAAAGAGGTGAGCTCAAATGCTCGGTAAGGATAACAATAAAGCAGAATCATTCATATATATTCATAAACATTTAAGGCAATGTATAAGACTAATACAAATTACTTTTAATCTTCAACATCGACATAATATGGAAAAGAAAAAATCAAATAATTACATTTATTTAGTCACATGGATAATCTACTAGTCAAATAATCACATTCAATATCAATAGCCACTTTAATAATTATGGAATGGATAATTACTGACTTTCTACCCACATGGTCAAGGCCTTGTGCCAAAAATACAAATAAGATTTTTCCAAAGCCTTGTTCCAAGACACTAGTTTGTCTCTTGAGACCTTCCATTGCATCTAGGAGCTACAGTGGGCTCCACTCGACACATACCATGTCCAATGAAATCATCATATGAAAATTTTGAAACATAACATAAACATTCATATTCAAAATAGCATACAAAATGCCAATACATCATCGAAAAAACATGAATGGTATAAAAATAGCACATACACAATCATAAATAACTCATTCAATACAATATGAATGATTTTATTGTAAATAATTAACCTTAATCGAGAATAATTAAGGATATTGACATAGATGAAAATAATCATCAAAACTATTTGAGAGAAATATCCCCCTTTTTCGTGAAAACATTTAAAAGTCACACTATTTGTTAAGAAGCCGTTTAAAAGTAGATTTTTGAATCAAAGTGTCCCATAACAATTTGAAACTTTTAAAAGGAATTTTAATTTTAAAACATTAACTTCCATATAAATAATACCTTAAAACCATTATTTTAACATTGACATTAATGTGAACTAATTAGAAGACTAAATTTTTAAAAAATTTAGAATGGTATTTTTGTTAGAATTACTATCCATATGAGATACGCATGAATAAATATAATAGAGGTAATAAAAACTATATAATACCATGAGGATAACATATTTAATTATATACTCCGTCAAAGGACAATATATACACTATATAAAAGTGAATTGGTGCATAACAACATTGAAGTCTCAATGGAATGTAAATTGAGATGAAATTATTTATAAAGATAGTATTTTTAGGTAAAAGATAAATCAATGACATAATTATGTGTGAAAAATATTAATAAACTCAATATGATTGAATATATAGTGTAAATAAATCATAAGACATTAACACATATTCTTTTAAAAAACAATAATGACTTGGATCTTTAACTCAATGAATGGAAATTGAGTTAAAATCAAGTGTATATCAAGGACTTATGAAATTATAAATGGAGTGATTACATGTATCAAAATTATATACACACTAATAGGAGTTGAGATTACAAAATAAATAAAAAATTGTGATTCCACACATAAACATGGAGGAAAATAACCAATGAAGTCTGCGTAAAGCCCACTGAGTATAAATTGAAATTTTAAATTCCCTTATGGATTGGTAACTTATGAAACATATAACCCATGAATGAAGGATAATACAATGAAGATGTAAATACCCATATATTAAAGTATATTATACCAATAATACAATCATGTATAGTACATATTCCACAAAAAAGGAAATGGTTGCCAATATAGCGTGAATCTCATGGGAATAAAAAGTGAGATTAAAACCCCTTACTTCATTTAATCGATCGAGCCATACAAAAAAAGTCAATAACCACAAAATGAATCACAGAATAAAATGAATATAAAGTGTATCATGATAATATAAATCAAATGTCAGTACACAATACAACACATCCAATAAATAAGTGCCAAATAATGGAAATCTCACACATTTAAAAGTTAGATAAGAAACCCATTACCTTGTACTTTTCCATGGTTAAAGGTACGTTAATCTCTTGTATAATGGTGAAATAATTGTTATTAAAATATTAAAAAACCATATAAATTAATATGAAATCATATATGATCTTATATTAATGATATTTTAGTATTGTCATCGTTTTTGGTGTTAACCAATTCGTTATCCTTTATGTTATTGGTTACGTAAGCCATGTTTTTTTTGGAAGGGATGTATATTATTAATATTCATAATGATATTATGTATTTAAACATTATTTTTAATCATCATAATAAAATTATTATTGAATGGATATGATTGGGAATGAATTTCATCATGTTAATAGAGACGGTAATCCGTACGTACGCATGAGCGACAATATCATTGTATTGATATTAAAATCATATATAATTAGATGTTATGTAATATATAAAAAATCATTATCATGATATATTTAATATTGAAACCAATTATACATCATTATTATACCCATCCAAACAATAATGTATGGAATAACAACTACACCACGATGTGGAGACAGTAAGCCATACGTACACAAATATGGTGGCATTTCATTCAAAGGGTGGATATAATAATGAATATGGTTGTACCATATTTATAATAAAATCACAATATATAGAATATACGGGAGTTTTTATTTTAAAATGGAAACAACAATGAAGGAGGAAGTGGAAGAAGAAAACAACGTCAAAGAGGGGATTAAAAAATTTACCGCTTCTTCGGGTTCTTCCTTTTGATTTGATCAATAGGGCTCCATAAGATGGCCTTATGACTAAATTAAGGCCTCTATGATGAAGGTAGGAGAGTTGGGAGGATATTTTTGCATGTTTAGGCCTAGACTAATGTCTTTTAAGGTGTAAATTAGATATAAGGGAGAGTTCCCTTTTATAAGAGGTGTGAGGGGAACATTAGGAAAAGATAGAAATAATATTTTATAATAAATTCATTTTAGGTTTCTAAGGGATCCAAAAATAATTATTAATAGGATAAGGTGGGGATGGTTGTAAAACCACTAAAATATTAGATTTTAGACAGGATTGGGTTACTATACTAACCTTATCTCATAGATTTAACTCTTAGTTAAATAGTTTGACATTTACCAAATCTCGTTGTATATTTATATTATATGGTTAATAAACTAACAATATACTTCCAAAAGAACCCCAAGTGGTTCATTAATGATACAACTATAGTTATATAAGTATTTTGGCCAATCCATAAATTTTTATCAATAGAATATTAATTAATAATATAATATTTGGGTTAAAACACTTTTATGTCAATATTCACACTATTTGGTATTTGGTTTTCTCTAAATTCATAACAACATTATTATTTACAAAAAAATAATCTTTATAACCCTAACATGCCATATTGACCTAGAAAATTAATGGAAGTAATAAAAAGTCTCAAATTAAATTAATTTGGATATTTATAATATAAATTATTTTAATATTTCATTAATTAGGTTATTTCTGCATCATCATTGTGTCATAAATAAATTAAATTATTTAATGTCTAAAAATTATAAATAAAATACCATTATGTAGGAAATATTTTTATATTTCTAATGAAAATTTATAGTCTAATTTATCTTTTGTTTTAACCTATATTAAAAAAAGTTAAATTATTAAACATTGATTTTAACACTTTTAACTCTTCTTTGAATTAAATAATAATAAATGTCCTAATCAACTCCAAGTGGACATAACGTATCCTATTTTATTTCTAAATTTGTTTTTGGTCGAATTACATATAACCAATAGTATTAATACATGTGTTGGGATAATTATAATAACATTTGTACCCTTAATTTCCCTATTTATTTTTAACGTGGTAAATAAAAGAAAAATGTTACTATTCACAAAAAAAATTATTTTCATATTATTGAACAAACTTTTTCTTATTGATATAAATTGGTTCTATCAGATTTTTTTAAATTCTACTCACAGAAGCGGTAAAATTAATTCTTATGTAAATTCACAATTGCTCATAGGAGGTACGTAAAAGACTGTAAAAAGTTCAATAAACTTTTATACATAAAATTTTATTATAAAATGACTCAAATGTGTTTTATTGAACATATATAGGTAATATATATCTATTTTGAATTATAATAAATTTAAATACAATAAATAAATATTTAAATTAAAATTCAGGATTAAACAATAACGCTATGTTTTTCATTATTCATCAATAATTGAATGTTTTCTGAAAAATACCAAAAATTTACCCTAAGATAACATTGATATTATGAATTGAAAAATTAATTCTATTTTAACATATTCAAAACATATAATTTTCATTAATTAATGTAAAATTAATTCCCATTTTCAAAACCACAAAGGAGGATTTTAAAATGTAAAAACTTTCAAAAGATTAACATGAGTTTATGTAAAATTTTAAAATGAAATTACTTACAATCACCTATATTAAATTTGATGATAATAAAATAATCAAATTATACCTCCAAATCTTTTAAATACATAATTTAACACTATAAATTATTTCGATTAAAAAAGTTTCTTTCAATTTAAATTTAATATTTTTCAGTATTCATCAAAATATAAAAGATTTTAGAAAAGTAACAAAAGTTATCCAAAATAATTTTTTATGTCATGATTCTAAAGAATATTTTAATTTCATTTAATTGGATATATAAAAGTTTCATATATTTATTTTAAAAAGGGTTTCCATTAAAAGGTGGTAAATTTGCATTTATTTTGAAAAATACATCTTTTATTTGAAAAAAATGAATTTGTTTGTATATTAGGTCTAAGAAATAAATAATATGGATTCTAAAATTATATGGAGTATATAAAATTCAAAATTCAGTTAATACTATTCGTAACTCCCATTGAATGGAATGTTTGTAAAGTTATGGCACGTTCAAACTTGATGTTTCGTGTAGCTCAAGCTATTGAACTAAAGAAAATAACATACGATGAAATATTAGGGGGTTACAATCCTTCCCGAAGCCTCTAGTGTAAATTTAAACAAATCATGCAAAAGCATAGTGAACAACAAGTGAAATAGACATGTCACCTAAATAGGTATACTAATTTCCTTTCCTCACCATGGTTACCCTCACCATGTAACATATAATCGAATATATCATATAATAATGAATATCAAGGGTACCCTGCTACTACTTCCCCATGGGTTTGTGGCTTTGCCCCAATATCGCACTTCCTTAGCATTGCTCTCTAAAAGGCTTTCACTCAGACACCTGGGATAAGCACTAAAACAAGCACCTCATGCAACAAAACCACCACGCCCACGTATGAAATGTAACTAAGTAGCTTTTGGGACCCACCATAGCTCGCATAATGCGTATCATATGCCTGTTATTATACCACAACCCATTACAACCCATACACCGAGTAAAGATCCTCAAGCCATCAGAGACTATACATGTTACACCTCTAGTTGTCCATTGGATACAATATTCAGAATATATGGGTGTTAATAACAAGAAGCCATTAATTCTCTCTACACACATATTTGTGGAAAACTATCCACTCTTCCTACCATAAATAGTAACTAACAAGAGAATAGAGCGGGGGAAAAGGGTGTAGTCAGCTATCCATCCCCCCACCAGAATGTAGGGGAAAACACCCCCCAAGGCAGAGAATCTCTAGGGTGTTAGTTTCCCTAACTAACATGGTGTAGTAGCGTATTCAAACACAAAAAGTACATAACATATTATATCTCACAACCATACTCTGAGCATAACCTAGTATTAGACTCAACTATAGCTAACATCTCTCAGACTCCCGACCACCACTTCATAGTCTAGGTATCCTATAAGCACACAACCATTTAAATATGTTTATTACATTGCTTCATTACCTTTTTGTCAGTTCCACTTTACGTTAATTAATTATATAAAAATTAATTAACCATTAACAATTTCCACATTATATTTCATTAGCAACACACCCAATGTAAATTGTCCCTTTAAAATGGTTACGTCAACATTTTGTTCCAGCAAGCTCCAACACCTTGGGAAATCATCATTTATTCTATTAATTATTTTCATAATTACTTTCCCAAAATCCCAGGCATTCTAGAAAAACATTAAATGCTACTAAATCTGAGGGGGCACAACACAGTGAGTATATAAACTACGTATCGAGTATTTTTTGCCTATTGTAAGAGAGTAGACCAATCCTCCCATGAGAAACTAAACACGAAATGAACTTGGAATACCATGTGCAATTTTCCCCTTTTGAATGTCGGGTAAGAAAGGCCATCATCCATGAGCAGTCGAAAATGTAAATCAGATAAATAACCTAATTAAAACAGCAGAATATAATCATTCACATCCAACACATTTCATTATCCTCTGTTTCCTCGACGACACCCACATGCATAAATCAATTCATATCGCTTCTCTAGGTGTCAACTGCTACCACAAACCATAGACCTCTGTGCCCCCACATAACACAGTAGCCATCCAGGATCATGTCACAACACAAACTGTAGGAACAAACATCATATCAAATTGGGAACATGGCCCAAAAACAAGTCAGAGTGTAACCTAGAACCCTACAAGGAATTATCATTTATCTATCAACTAGTTATTTAATCCATATTGGATTAAATTATTTATTTTTCGTAGGTTCGAAATTCCAGAAACCAAACCAGTAAGCGATCATATATAACTAAACATTCTTACTGCCCCAATTATATTAACATAAAATTATAAAAGAAGAATCATATTCAATTACATTAATCTTTATCTTTAGCTAAACAATTATCAATTAATTGTGAATTTATGTTATTTTCCAATTTATATTACAAATGAAAAAAGAAAATCAATGAAACCATATATATCACACTATCTTTCAATACTAGAGGCAGTAACATACGATCAATATCTATTTATTTATCCAATTCAAATATTAAAAATTTCTATTCCATTGTGATCAATTGGGATGAAACATGTTAACTCTCCAGTTTCACATAAAAGAAATGACAAGAAAAAAATCCTCTAACTCAATTCATTTTTGATGTTATTTATATGAGAACGATCCACACAATGGATCACGATCGCTTCCTTTCATGAAAACTACATCCACCCGAGAATTCCACAGTACAACTGGACCAACCAAACCCCTAGAAAAATCCATTAAAGGAATGAATATCACATTCTATTACATGGAAAGAAGAAGTAGGAGAAAATTAACCCAATATAACCATGATAAAACATACAATATTTCGATGAAGGATCGACCCTTATTGCTTGCACCAAAGCAGGGGGTGCACATGCAGTAAGAAGAACATCATGGGAAAAAATATCCGAGGATTAAGGTTCGATCGCGTAGCTCATATGGGTAGAAGGAATGGTTAAAGCTTCTTTCACAAGGTAGAACAATGAGAAATAACAAGAATGATATATCATTCCTTTATAAGATTTAACAGGGATGTAGTTTATGATACGCTAGATTCTCTATTAAAAGAGGATCACGTTAAAACTCACAGTTTGACCATGTAAAGACATCTCAGGGCTTAAGATAAAAAATATATGATTTATGATATTTAATATGGGCTTAAATACCTTAAAACAAGAACTTGAATGAATTTTACGTCATAGAAAATGGTAATGGGGAGAAACTGTAGGAAGTGGGAAACACTGTTCACAACAGGTTACTGATATCACTGTTCACATAAGGTCACCGATATCACTATTCATAGAAGGTCACTGATGTCACTGTTCACATATGGTCACTGATGTCATTGTTCATAGTAGGTCACTGATGGCACTGTTTACATAGGTCACTCATGTCACTGTTCACATAAGGTCACTTAATTCACTATTCACATAAGGTCACTTTTGTCACTATTCTGATAAGGTCAGTGATGTCACTGTTCATATATGGTCACCGATGTGAATATTCACAAAAGATCACTGATGACACAGTTCACATAAGATCACCGATGTCACTGTTCAGATATGTTCACCTAATTCCTTATTCACAGAAGGTCACTGATGTCACTGTTCACACAGGGTCATCGATGTCACAGATCATAGAAGGTCACATATGTCGTTGTTCACACATGGTCACTGATGTCATTGTTCACATAAGGGCATTGATGTCACTATTCATATATGGTCATTGTTCATAGAGGGTCACTAATGTCACTGTTCATATAAGGTAACTGATGACATTGTTCAATGAAGGTCACCAATAACATTGTTCACATAAGGTCACTGATGGTACTGTTCACATAAGGTCAATGATGTCAGTATTCATAGAAGGTCACTGATTTCACTGTTCACATAAGGTCACCGATGTCACTATTCACAGAAGGTCACAGATGACACTATTTATAGAAGGTAACTGATGACACTGTTCACAGAAGGTCACTGATGACACTTTTCACATAAGGTCACCGATGTCACTGTTCAAAGAGTGTCACTGATGACATTGTTCACTGAAGGTCACCGATGACACTGTTCACATAAGGTCACCGATGACTTTATTCATAGAAGTTCACTGATGACACTATTCACTAAAATGGGAAATTGGAAAATAAATGGGAATAAGTCACATTGAACACCTGAAACACCACACACAATTTAATTCCACTAAGAAATCGACTAGAGAGGTCCGTTATATTACATCAGATACCTTTCAATACATTCCCATCCTTGAGACTTCAAAAACCAACTAAATGGGAAAAATGGGTCAGAACAACCACCCGTCATGATACCTCTCAAAAGAGAGAAATACCCAAGAATCAACAAAAATAAATCCATACCAGAAACATGAATGGTCTATAACCACAAAGGGGACATTGATACATGAAAAGATAAAAACATCAAAACACTTTGGGTACTAAGCACTTATTTATGACTCGTATTCTTGGGTACTCTCCTCCTTGCTGTCGTGTCGCCACAAGACACGAACAAAGGTAATAGAATAACCGTACAACACCATATCCTTTTGTTCTTGGATCCCAAAAGGCCGCTTATCCAATGTATCATCTTTATCAACATTGATCTCTCTCTAATTAATGATGTGAGAGTCATCATGAAGATAATAAAAGAGCTGTGATACATGGAAAACAACATGTATCCACCTCATATATGGGGGAAGTGATACTCAATTCCTCACAGCTCCAACATGAGCTAACACCTCAAAAGGCCCAACAAACTGGGGAGAAAGCTTACTCCCATGACAAAACATTCACTAACCACGTTGTAGAGTCACCTTTAGAAACACGTGATCCCCATCATCAAACTCTATGGGTCTCCTACTTTGATCGACATATGATTTCTGACGATCATCTACTGTCTTCACCCACCAATGAATCACATGAACCATCCCAGTTGTATTATGCACTAGTTCTAGTGCAAGAATTGTTGACTCTTCAACCCCATTCTATCATAGTGGAAAACAGAAAGGCCATCCATACAATGTTTGAAACTCTGAAATACAAATGGTGGGGGTGAAAACAATTATTTTAAGAGATCTCTACCAAAGGTAGGTTAATCATCCATGAACCTCAAAAATCTAGGACAAAAGTGCATAACATGTTTTCAAGAGTCTAGATGGTCCACTCTATCCGATCATCTGTATGAGGATGAAAATTAGTGATAAGACATAGTTAATAACTGAAAGCATGTTTGAGACCTCTCCACACAATGGAGTTAAAATTAGGATCTTGAGTTGAAATTATCATCCTTGGAAATCCATTATGTCTCACCACCTCCTCAAGATAATCCCTCGACAAAACATCCACTAAGAATGACTCCATGATCGCTATGAAGTGGGACAATTTTGAAAAATGATCCTATACCACCAAAATAGCATCATGTACTCCCTTTTCTTGAGGTAAACCAGTAACAAAGTCCATTGATATGTCCTCCCACTTCCACAGAGGAACATCTTATGGCTGGAGAAGACCACGAGGAACAGAGTGTTCGACCTTCACCTTCTGGAAGACCAAACATTGAGAAACAAACTCTACAACAGCAAGCATCAGCCCAAGCCACCGAAACTGGCTCCTCAATGCTCAGTACATCTTTTTCACACCCGTATGCACCACTAAAGAAGATCTATGGAACTCTTTGTGAACTGTTTTGTACATCGCAAATGGAACAAAAGGCCTTCCATGATATAACACTGAGTGTTGTTTATCCCAAGACTGACCATCAGGGGCCTCACCACAAACAACTCGGTCTCTCCTGACCTTCACCTCATGATTCCCCCACTAGGACTATTCCCCCTTCTACACTAGATATGACTGCACTTTCATCTAAAAAAGAAAACCTATACCGCCCAACTTCTCCCATATCAAGGTGTATTACTGACAGTTCTTCCATTACATTCCAAGTGTCACAAGATTTACGATCTTCATTATTACATGACTTTTGACTCAGCTCATTAGCTACAAAATTCCACTTTCTAGGATTATATGTTATTTAAACATTATATTCCTATAATAACTCCATCCACCAATGATGTCGTATGTTCCAGTCCTGCTGGGAGAAAACATAACTCGGGCTGTTATGATCGGAGAAAACTAAAAAGTTCTCACCAATGAGGTAATGTCTCCATAGCATCGAAGAGAAATCCATGGATTATAACTCAAGATCGTGGGTGGAATACTCATGTTCATTGGGAAGAAACTGCTAAGATATGTAATAATAAAATGATCCTTATTACTTCAGAACATAGCCCAACCCCAGATGTGAAGCATCATAGAAAACATCAAATTGAACTCCCTCATCTGGAAGAAAAAGAACAGGATCACTTACTAAATTCTAAATTATTTATATGAAATCTTCTTGAAGATGATCAATCAATAAGAACACCTGATCCTTCCTAGTCAAATATTTTACAGGATTCTAAACTCATGATAAATCGGATACGAAACTCCTATATTAGCCTACGAGAAAAAGGAAAATTTGCACCTATAACACTATCTTGGGGGCTTCCAAAGAACTAGATGCATATATCAATGATGGATCCATAGATACTCACTACTGGGACATAAGATTCCTTATAAAACAAACATCTGGATCCCAAAACACACACTTCAACAACTTCCCAAACAACTGATGTGGTTAAAGAACACCCAATATGGCATTTAGATGCTCTGCATGATCTACTTCAGACGTAGAGTACACAAGGATTTCATAAATAAAAACTAAAATGAACATGTACAGGAACTCATGAAACACAACATTCATCAATCCCATGAAAATAGTTAGGTCATTTTTCAAACTGAACTTCATTATAGTGAACTCATAATGCCCATGACGACAACCAAAAGTAGACTTTGGGATATCCTCATTCTTCACACGCGTCTGATGATATCTTGACCACAATCAATGATTCAGAACCAACATGCACCCTTCAGTTTATCTATTAAATCATCAATACTATGAAGAGGATTGCGATTATTTATTGTAACTTTGTTCAAGCGACGATAATCGACACCCAACTGCAAACTTCCATCAGCGTTCTTCATGAACAAAACTGGATGACCCCATGGTGACACACTCAGCCTAACAAAATCGAAATGTAACAGACCATCAAGTTGAATATTTAACTCTCCTAACTCAAAAGGGCTATCCTATATAGAGATATATAGATAGGATATTCTCCTAGTTGTAGTTTGATCCCAAACTCGATCTCTCATTGAGGGGGTTATTCTACAAACTCTTCTAGAAATACATTAGGTTACTCATATACTACCCTAGGAAACTCCAACTACCAAACCACTGATGAACTCAACATCATATCATCAATCATGGATGATAAGGACATAACACACCTATGACCCATCTGAGGATCTCGATCGCCAAAAAACACCACTGGATCTCCATTCACATTGAAGAAAATGACCTTCTTCCTGAAGAAATTAATGATAGCATGCGCTGAATAAAACCAAACCATGCAAAGGATGACATCATATGATTGTATTCATAAATATAAGAAATCTCCCCAAGAGGAGTGTTTCCCCATCACTAGATCATAGTCTCAATATACATCAAAAAAGTCATCTCAACCCCCAACTAGAATAGTCAACGCCAGGGGGACTAGACGCCTCAGTACCTCATTTCCAAAATCATGGACATGGTTAGGTGAAATGGAGTGTGTCGCTCCTGAATCATACAAGGAAAACACCAAGGCAGAAAACAAGAAAATAATTCCTCGAATGACGTCTAGCTTTCCTAGCACTGGAAACACTAAATCATGAAGCTGACCACGACCACCTCTATGAGTTCTCTAACCCTGATAATGACAACCACCACTACTGTGCTCTGGTCTTTGAGGATAGTGAGCGTTATAGGGTTGTCCTATGCCTGCCCCATATACCCTCTAGTGATCTAAAGCTTGTATAACCTGCTGCAACTACCTCTGCTGGAACTGTCTCATCGGAAGAACCTGGAGGGGAACAACAGGTGCATGATGGCATCTATGAAAGGTCGGTCACTATTTACAGATGATGAAATCGACCAACATGAGAAAAATAAGTGCATGGTCCCTTGGCATAGGCCTGAGAGCTTCTGCCCTGGAGAAACGAGATGCTGAGGGCTGGGACGTACCCTCGGTCGAATGGAAGCTCTTCTACACTTGAAACCAGGAGCCCCAGACCACATCTCTTCATCATGAGGAATAATGATGATTCCCCTCTTGTGATGATCTAGTTCTGGGTAATGTCCTCTCACCGACCTCTGACCTTTCTAGAACCTCATGATATGTATTCAGCATGAATAGGATGACCTAGTGCTGGATCTATGAATCCAAAGCATCCTCGAAAAGCCTTTCCCTGTCCTCCTCGTCAAGCAAGTGGTCCGAAGCATATCATAAAAGGTTCCTAAAACAAATTCCAAACTCTCACACACTGAATCTCCCCAGTCGAACTGTAAAAAGCACCTGGTGACTGGATGCCTTCGTGGTCAAGGGAAGATACTCAACTCTAAACTTGTCTCATAACTCCTCCCATGATATTGATGACTCCACAAGATCCATAAGGAACAAGAACCACCACCACATCACTACTCCACGCAGCATCATCAAAACCCATGACACCCAGTGCTTCATCGGAGCACGGATTGAACTGAAGCCCATCTTGACCTCCTCCAACCAGTCTTCCAAGAATGAATCTGAAATGGATCCCTGCTACTTCTGAAGTCTCTAGCATTTAAACTCTCAGAGTGTCCTCCTCCATGTGTCGTCTTTATCGACCTCTAACTGGCGATGATCTGTTGGCACAGCCTGCTGGACATCTTCTGCGCAAACCTGACGAGGACTTCGACCTGGAGCCGTACATGTAAAATAACAAATTTATAGATCTCATAATCCTCTAATATTGAATACTCAACATTAATTAATTGGGTGATTTCTTTTAATCATTTTAGATTATCCAATCCCAAGGACTACCCATTCATACATAGGAAAAAACAAGAATGATGCATAATCCTTTACTAGGTCTCTATCTTGCAACTAGAATCACCTCATTTAGTATTCATTGTAAATGTAATGGTTCGTACATCAACTCATAGGGGCCCTAAAAGCCTATGTATCATATGGTCTCCAGTGTTTACAACACATGTTAAAAAAGACTGAAACTGTTGCCCTAACAACCCTTCAAACCTCGCTTGGGCCGAACCCGCATCTCTATCCTATCCCTAAACCTCCCTTTGATTCCACTATGTCATAACCACCTCCCCAAAAATTGTACCCCTCTTCGTCCGGTAATGTGAGAAGGGAGATAATTACCCCCGAGTCCCGCCATCAATAGTCCCGGGGTTGGTGACTTGCACCGAGGGCATTGTAAACACACAAATGGGAGGAATTACCCCATAAGAGAACCCATGAAAATGAGGGAGAGAAGATAGAAACCAACCAACTCCAACTGAGATAGAAATATAAATGAAATCCCAAGTACACATATGTAATGGCTTGAAAATATACTACAACTAAAAGGGGAAAAACTGAAAGTCCCCAAAAGAATTTAAAGCCGTATGAACCACTAGCCGGAACAGCTCCTTCAACCCCAAGCTTGTAGATACCCACCCGATATCCAACCTTCTCCAAGTTACATGAAAAACAATTTATATAAAAAAGGGGTGATTATAACATTATAAATACTATGATACTCCCCGATGCCTCTCGTGGAAAATTAATGAATGCATGATAAAGCAAAGGGAACAACATGTGAAACTGACTAGTCACCTATACAGGTATACTAAATTCCCAGCTTCTCCATGCCTATACTCACCAAGTAACACATTCAAGAATATATCATATAATAAATAATATCAAGGGTACCCCGTAAACCACTACAACTCGCATAATGTGTATCATACGTCGGTTATTATACCTCAATCCATTACAACCCATAAACTGAGTAAGGATCGTCAAGACTTCATAGCCTATACACGTTACTCCTATATTAGTCCATAAAATACTATATCTAGAATATATGTGTTTGAATAACCACAAGCCATTATATCCCTCTACACACATATATGGGGAAAAGTATACATTGTGCCTACTAGTACAATATTCTACCAAGAGAAGAGAACGGGGCCAAAGGGGTTATTCAGCCATCCATCCTCTCACCAGAATGTTAGGGAACCCCCCCCCAACCCCAGGGCTCAGAATCCCATGGGTGTCATTTTCCCTAACTAAAAGGTTGGATTAGTGTATAGAAACACAAAACATGCATAATATAATATATATCACAACCACACTAGATGCATAACCTATTCATAGACTCAACTTTAGTTAACAACTCTCATACTCCTAGATTCCACTTCTAATAATAGGTATCAATTAAACACACAACCATTTAAAGAGATTTATTACATTACATCATTCCATTTCTGTCAGTTCCACTTTACGTTAATAAATTTTTTAAACATAAATTAACCATTATCAATTTCCACATTATATTTCATATGTATGAAACCCAAAGTCAACTGTTCCTCTAAACTTTTTAACATAATAATTTCATTCCAACAAGATCTAACCCCATGGGATAACATCATTTACTCAATTATTTATTTACATCATCACATTCACAAAATCCTAGGCATTCTAGAAAAACATTCTATTCGACTAAATCCCTGGTGGCTCATCACAGTTAGTAGATAAACTACATGTCGAGCCTTTGTCGCCTAGAGTAAGAGTATAGACCCATCCTCACTTGAGAAGATAAATATTGAAATCACATTTAATACAACGCGTGTCTTTAACCCTTTTAGAAGAAGGGTAAGCAAGACTATCTAGCTTTATCGATGGGGAAACAGATGTAGATAAACAAAATAAAAAGAAAACAGCAGAATATAATCAATCACATCAAACCCATTTCATCGTCCCTTGTGTCCTCCATGACACCCACATGCATAAACCAATGCATCATTCCAATCATGGAGTGAACCGCTACCACAAAACATAGGCCTCCATTCCCCCACATATCACAACAACTATCCAGGCTTACGTCATAATACATGCAATAGGAAAAAACATCATATGAATTGGGCTCTTGGCCCTTAAACATGTAAGAGGGTAACTCAGAACCCTACAAGGAATTATCTTTTATCAAATAACCAATTCTTTAATCCATATTTCATTAACCGATTTATTATTCTTAGGTCACCAATTTGAGTAGAAAAACCAGTAAGAGATCGCAAATAAATAAACTTGCTTACTACACCAATTTGATTTACATAAAATTACAAAAAGAAGAATCAGATTCATTTACATTCAACTTTATCTTTAGGCAAACAAATATCTATTAATTTTGTATTTAATTTATTTTATAATTTATATTAGAATGGAAAGAAAAAAAAGCAATCATAGATATCACACTCTCTAGAAAAACAAGAGGTTATAACATACAATCGATATAATTTTATTTATCCAATTCAAATATTTATTATGTTAACTTCATTGTTATCTAGTGGGACAAACCATGCTAAATCTACAGTTCCACATAAAATAAAATAAAAGAAATGAATTCCTGGCCTCAAATGGTTCTTGAAATTCATTATACGAGATTGATCTACACAGCAGATCACGATCTCCTCCTCCCGTGACAATTTCATATGCCAGAGGATTCCACGGTGCAACTGCACCAACCGAATCCCTGGAAAACTTCTTTAGAAGCATGGATACCACATGAAATAACACGGAAAGGATTTGTAGGATAATATTAACATAAAAGATCCATGATAAATAATAACTTATTTCGATGAAGGATCGATCGTTGCTGCTTGCACCAAAGCAGGGGGTGCACGTGCAGTATAAAGAACTTCATGGGGAAAAAGATTCGAGGATTAAGTTTTGATCACAAAACTCATATGGAAAGAGTAAATCATTCAATCATCTCCAAAAATGTTGAACAAGGAAGACGAACCAAAAAGATTTATCATCCCTTTAGAGGATTTAATAGAGAATCATTTTTAGATACACTAGATTATCCATTAAAAGAAGATCATATCAAACCACATGGTCTGACCAAGTAAAGACATCCTGGGCCATAATAGAAATTAATATAGGAGTTTTGAGATTTTATATGGCGTTAAATTTTTTAAAAAAGGTCCTTTAATGAATTAATCACAATGAAAACATCAAAGGGGTGAAACTGTAGGAAGCTAGAAACACTATTCAAAAAAGGTCACAAATGTCACTGCTCTAATAAGGTCACCAATTTCACTGTTCACAAAAGGTCACTGATGTCACTGTTCACATAAGGACACAAATATCACTATTCACCGAAGGTCACCGATGTCACTATTAACATAAGGTCACCGATTTAATTGTTTACAGAAGTTCACAGATGTCACTGTTCACATAAGGTCACTGATTTCATTGTTCACAGAAGGTCACTGAGGACACTATTCCCATAAGGTCACCGATGTCACTTTTAATAGAAGGTCACCAATGTCACTGTTCATATAAGGTCACTTATGTCACTATTCACATAAGGTCGCTGAAGTCACTGTTCATATATGGTAACATATGTCATAGTTCATTGAAGGTCACTGATATCACTATTCACACAATGTCAATGATGTCACTGTTCACAGAAGGTCACTGATGTCACTGTTCACACAAGTTCACTGATGTCATTGTTCTCATAAGGACATTGATGTCATTGTTCATAGAAGGTCACAATTCACAGAAGGCCACTGATGACACTGTTAACATAAGGTCACCGATGACACTCTTCAGAGAAGGTCACCGATGACACCAGTCACTGAAGGTCACCGATGACACTGCTCACATAAGGTCACCGATGACACTATTAGTAGAAGGTAACTGATGTCACTGTTCACATAAGCTCACTGATTTCACTATTCACAGAAGGTCATCGATGATACTGTTGACCGAAGGTCATCAATGACCATATTCACAAAAGGTCACTAATGACACTATTCACATAATGTCTCTGATGTCACTATTCACAAAAGCCCACCGATAAAACTGTTCAGAGAAGGTCACTAATGACATAGTTCCCATAAGGTAACTGATGACACTGTTCAAAGAAGTTCAATGCTGACATTGTTCACAGAAATGAAAAATTGAAAAAGTTTTGGGAATAAGTCACCTCAACTTCATGAAACACCTCTGACACCCGATTTCTGCTTTAGAATGGACCAGAGAGGTCTGTCCCACTAAATACTTTATGTTAATGACCAAAATTTATTCCCAAGATGTTTATATAACAACATGAACTTGTAATATCATGAATTTTTCCCTTATGATATTATATATATATATATATTTATTTATTTATTTAATACCTTCACGGGTTTTATGAATCAATTTTACCAACTATTCAGAGATTATTTTCTTAATTAAATATCATATTCAAAAAAAGGGAAAAATTACATAATATGTAAAATTTTATTTTATTATTAAAGGATCAATTTTTATGGTAAAAACAATAGTTACCATAGCGATAATGAAAAATAGAAAAAATAAATAATAATAGAAGAAATTGGGAAGCATATTTAATACATGTTTTTTACAGAATGTTTGAAGTCCTGTTCAATAATATATTTAATACACCACATTAATTATATATTTTGGATCCCCTTGAAGTAATATTGACTACTAATTAGTGAACAAATATTTTTTATTCATAAAATATTCCATCCTCTATTACTATATAAGGGAAATCACTCCCCTAAATTGTAACGACCTAGGTAATTATAGATAATTTATTTTTCATACCTATTAATATTTATGAATAATTGAATATTTTTATATCAAATAGGACACTTTTTTTATATCCTACTCAACACCCAACAACATTATTCTTTGAAATCATTTGATACACACAACATTGAGTTATACCGAATAACAAAATAATATTAATATTATTTTAATCGATAGTTAATGCATAGTCATTGTTTTTCTATGAATGGAAATAACTAACTAAATTGTTATTAAAATTTTTTTTTAAATGTTTTCTCACTTATACAAAAAACTTTAGAGGTTTAAAATGAAAATTAATACAATTTTAAGCATAAATATTCTAATATTTTGTAAAAGGTAGTTTTACAACCATTTAATGGGGAAATATTTTTAAATCTAGTTTTTTTCAATTTATATATGTTCGATTTGAAAATTTTATCTAATTAATTATAAGTAAGACATTAAATTTTATATTGTCACATTTTTGGTATTTTTCTGATTAAAATCAGTTTTTAATGAATAGTGAATTTTTTTGGATTTTAAGTCAACAATGGATTTTCATCCAATTTATTTTGAAGATTACATTGTATGTTAAATTTAAATTAATGTATAAGTAGATTATATTAATGTTATTATATAAAATTATGTTTATTTAATATAATTCCACATTTTAATAATACATAAACTCATATCAATGTTTTGATAGTTATTATTTCATAAAAACACATTTTTTGGTTTTGACAATGGGAAATAATTTTAAATTAAATTATGAAACTTATGTTTTCTGAATTTGGAAAAATGGATTCCATATTTTTAATCTAGAGATACAAATTGTGTAAAAATTTAACTAATATTTTTTGACATTATGAATAGTAACATCACTATATTTTTTATTTTTCACGGTTAATGTGTAAATATGTTAAATAAGGCTAAAAATTAATATTATAAAAATATTAAATTACACTAACAGAAGTCCTAACCATATTTTATGAGATATGTAATAACATGGGAATTTTTGGGTCTAATTTATTACCCCTAGTTCCACTTGTGTGTGAAAATGGCATTTAATTACTATTAATTTAACGTTATGAAAATTATAACCTAAACCTTTATCTTTTAGTAAAAACTTTATGTTTGGATATATAAGTTATCTATTCTAATATAAATATTTATTTTAAATATAAATATTTTCTCGAAATCATTAAATGTTATTTGTAATTTTTAGACATTAGAACAATAAATTTATTTATGACCCAATGATGATGGGGTGAATGCATAATTAATAAAGCATTTAAATAAATGATAATATAAACTCAAAAAATAAATTTATTTATTTTATTTCAATTTCATCTTCGAATTTATTTGGATGGTATTAACATGTTATATTTTTATAAAATATTTTTTTATGTAATCATGTTGTTATGAATTTTTCAAAAAAAGTCATGATATGAATAGTATCAAAATTTTCCAAATTCATATTTTAAAATATAAAATATTATATTAAATATTATAATTATTATTTGATAGTTTTTTGGGAGTTATATTTATATATTATTTTAACTAACTTAATTTGGACTAATTTAGAGTCGAAATAGATTTTATAATAAAATAATATTTAATGATATTTCTTAAGTGCCCCTCCTCCCTCTTATAAAAGGACAGAACCTCTAACCCTTATTCACACCACTCAATCCCCCATGGATTGTCCAAAATCTTCCCAAATAATCTCCAAACATCCATATCTTCCACCAAGAAGTCTTACCTTGGGCAGAAGGAAATTCAAGAAGGTCATTTTAGCTTAAATCAAATGGAGTAACCCGATTTGAGGTAATGTATTCTCTCAAGATTATTTAATTTATTTTCACTTCTCCATCCCCCTAACTATATTTATTCAATTATATTATAAGAAAACTTGAATAATAAATATACTAGGTTTATTTATGATATTTATTAAAACTACACTTACAAACATCTCCGTCTAATGGCTATAGACCATACTCTTTCTGTTTAGGGTGATCTACTACCTCACAAAATGATGAGTGTACAATAATCACCTAGAACCTCTTATAGTGCCATTATGATGAAACTGTATGTATATATGATATTTATGACATTTATTTTAACTATAGGATTCTATAATTCTCATTAATCCCATACCATTATTCTTCAAATGTTGTATAAATACGACGATTTCATTTGAGAAAAAGCGGACTACCGCCCCCTCAATGTGATATGACTCATTCATTCAATACACGGAACATATAAAAGGTGGTTTTAATGAACATATATATATATATATATATGATATTATCTTTTAATTATAATACCCTTATCTATCATTTAATTTTATTTCCATTAAATATGAAAAATAATGAATGCAGCGTTCATGCATACGTACGACTTAGCTTCTACATGAATAGTGCATTTCTATTCTTATATCCTAATGATATGGAAAATTCTATATAAATATATATACAAGATATATATGATTTATATGATATCTAAATAATTAATATCATTCTATATATAATGAACTTTTGACTACACGGACAATTTACAATTATATGAAGTTCATTTTTACTCAAGTTCCAAACAATGGCAAAATGACTGATTTGAAAAAAAAAATTAAATAATTCTTATAACAAGTTAATATGTGATATAAAAGGAATAACAAACCTGAAAATGGTTCTGAGTTTAGTATAAATTATTTTATTTTTATTATACAAAAAGAACAAGGATCATATGAGACAAAATGAACTCTATGAAAGGGACTTCATCTTAATCTCCCATCATTGAGGCATGTTTTGATAATATACCCTTCCTTCTTTTACACGGTGTATAATAAACCCCTTTAAATATTATTTTAATTCAAAGGGAAATTTTTCTCTATGTATCATTTTAAAAAATGAAAAAAAAAAAAATTTACATATGTAGCAACAAAGACCTCTCCGCCACCACTAGAATTCTTTTATATTTTGACTCCGTAATAAGATATGATGTTTTTAAATGAAAAATACTTAACATATACCCTTTTTATATATTTCTGTATTGAAAATAGTTTTCAATATGGATTTAATATTATAATATCTTGACATTATCTTTTTATTTAAAATTAAATCTTATGATTTAATTATCGATATTTTTTATATTTTATGTGTGATGTTGGTACGTGGACATTTGATTGGTGGTTACCTGATAAACCAAATGATGTGTGGTTCAGTTATAAACCAAGTATTGGTGGCTACATTATAACCACAAAAGAATTGTGCATGGAAGTTATCTGTATGGCTATTCCATGTGAAAGAATTATTTTTCGAAGTTGACCATATGTTTATTCAATTTAATTATTTTTATGTCCTAAGTTACCATAATTGGATTATTATTGTTTTCTGTGGGATTATGGTAATATTTTGGTTATAATAAGGGTATGTAATGAGGTTATATTCAGTGGAGTGTTTTTTCTAGTTCTGTAAGGGGAAATTATTTCTTTATGATAATGTATTCTTGGATTACAAGATGTTTTTAAAACTTAATAGCTTTCCTTCAATATTTATCCCTTAAAATTCATTTTATGATTATCCATTGATTCAAAATGTTTTTCATTGGACAAAAATATGAATATGGTCTTGGATGAGATGAAGGAAAATTCATTACGTCTAAAATATAGAACAAAACAAGATTATTTATTGTACTATTTTTTAATTAAAAAAATAGATAGTGAGTAGAAGTGTCTACTTCTAATATTCTTTTTTTTATGTATAAGTTATGAACTAATTCTATATACCTATAAACCTAAAAATATCCTTAATTTTAATTTTTAACATAAATAAATATTATTTAATGATTAAATAAAGGTCCTAATAGTTTGTATCAAGTATCATTTTTGATAACATTAGAGGTTTGGGTGTTATTTAATCATAAGTGACATAACCATAATGGTTATCATATTAGAAAGATTCATGGTTATTTTAGATAAATTGAATGAGTTTAAGATAACATGAATAAGGATATCATATTCTTTACCCTCCAAATAATATATTATACAATGATTTTACTAATATTCTGACACTGAAAACATATGATTTAATAAATAGTTGAATCTGCTAGGAATTGAAGTAACATTGGATGTGATAGAAACTGTGGTGGATTTTTCAATAATAAACTGAATGGAATGGGAAGTGAAATGAGAACCCTGGTGGTTAATCACAACCAAATGTTTGGAGTCATTATTTTCCACAAAACTATGGTGATTTTTATAAGGCATCTTATATATGGAAAGAAAATCCCTAAAAACTTTAAAGTAATAAACATAAATGTATGCATATTCAACATCATTTTTTTCATGGATTTGGAAAGAAAAACCTAGTAAAATGATTCCAAGGGATGGGGAGATGCTATAGATGTGGTAAGGAAGGTCATAAATCAATAACCTTCCATAGAAAAAGGAAGCATCCAGTTGATTCTAGGAAAGGGAATGAATTTCTTTCAGAGGGATAAATTGAACGTTTTAAATGTGGTGTCCATGTTAATTATATAAAATATGTCATGTGATGAAGTTTCTAGAATGGGATAAATAAGATAATACAAATATATATTTACCAATAACTAATTAAATTCCAATTGAGGATGCGGAAACTTACGATGACTAATGAATGGTATGTATTATTTCCTAGCTATTGTTTTGACATTATTTCATATTAGTATACAATTCAGGATTTTTTGTTTGGAAAGATGTATTAAAAAAATAAGTTGGAAAAGAATGGTTAATGGATCCTAACGAAATTTGAATGGGTAAGAAGTCTACATATAAGGGATTCAAGAGTTATGGTCGATTTGAAGATGATGAAATGCTTCAAATTATTAAGACTCTTTTGATGATGAGATTACTTTGGCAGAATTTTTATAGTATGTGTAACCCTGTATATTGATATATATTAAAGATATTTATGAAATAAATGTCTTGTCTTTTTTTTCTACATAATGGATAATGTTAGAAGATCATTCAATATTTTGTTTTTAGGTGATTAATGGTTATTATATATTGAGATGAAAAATAAAAGGTATTAGATAACCTCTGAGGATAAATCCAGGTATTGTAATTTTTGAGAAAATTATCATTTTTTTATAATGTGATAATAATTACATAGATATAGAAAAAAAGGACAACCTATAGGATAGGTGATAACATGTAGCGTCCGGTAAGGTCGTAATATTCGTACCCACAACCGAAAGGGTGACATGGGCACATTTCCTACCATTGTCCTATGTGAAGTCCCTGGTTGGTATGACTTATTCATTTTTAGTTAAATTTTTGGGGGATAAATAATAAGTTGATTTTGGGAAATTATGTTTTATACAATGGATATCTTTATTATAGGAAAATGATATGGAGATAATGTGATAATGGTTATTTTAAAATATGTTCCCTCTTTTGGGGAACACTATATGCATACATATAATATAATACTATAAGATTTTACTTGAGGATTAATGGTTGATTTTTTTGTAGACATATTTAAATTTGGGTTATTTACAAAAATTAATAAACTATCACATAAAATATTTTATTAGGTTAATTACACTTCAGTATGAATCTCTATGAGTATTCTATGTTATAGGGAGATAAATGAAAATATTTATAATAAAAGATGTTTTGATTAAATACCTCTTAGTTTTGGTTTTCTATCTCGGTTTTGATTAAATAAAACAATTTTAAGGGAATTTTTTAATTAAATGGTCTTTATTGAACCGGGGGTACTGTTTAGTGAATTTTGGTGATTGAGAGTAGTATTTCTATTTATAAATTATTATCCTTTTTGTGGATTATTTTTTTTCATACATAAGATATTGGTTTTGGTTATAATCAAAACACATGGAAAATATATAGTTTATTTTTATTGGATTATGTGATTCTATAAAAGTTTATTCTAGAAATTCTGATTGAACCAAGTCATCTTGAATAATTATCATATGGAGAAAATATGAGTTTGTGGTGGAAATTTTACTAAAGGATAAAACACAACATTTCAAGTAAATAAATTTCCTTATGATATTATTCAAGTTAGTAATAAAAATATTCATCTCTATTAAATGCATCTTGAAGAAAAAAAATTAAATTCTTTCTTTTAGTATCTGTCATTTACCAAACCAAAAAAATATATTGTTTTGTGGTGGTTAACATTCTGTGATCAAGTTCTCTATCACTCTCCATTAATATTTGAGAGTTAGTTTCTCTTCCTTATCCATGTCATCGTATATGTAATCCCACTGATTGTTATATTGGGTGACCATTTTACTTATCTTTCATTATTTTAATGTTAAAGTTTAATTAACTCTTTTCCCTATGTGGGAATTTTAATGAACATTCCATGCCCAATATTAAAATTGTGAGGAAAAAATTTCCAAAAAATTGGGAAGGATGTAACAACCCAGGTATTTATAGAATAATAATATTTCATATCAATTGATATCTTGGAAAAGAGATACTAATTTGATGTTAAATAATTCCTTTTATTCGATAGCCTACTCAAAATACAGCAAAGTGTTTCATTGAAATCTTATGTTTCACACAACTTTGAGTTATACAAAAAAATAATATGATAATATTATTTTTTTTAAATGGTAGTTAAGGAATAACCATTTTGTTACTATGAATGAACATATCTAACTAAATTCTGATTAAACGGGTTTTTAAATGTTTTTACCTTTATCCAATTATATTTAGTGGCCTAAATTGAGAGTAAATCGATTTTTAAACATAAATATTCAAATATTTTTTTAAAGGTAGTTTTACCACTTGCTGATAGAAAACACTTTTTAAATATTGTTTTTGACAACATTATATCTTCAATTTGTAAAAATAAACAACTTATTTATAAGAGGGACATCAAATTTACATTGGTAAATTATTTTGTATTTTTCTCCTAAAGTTCAATTTTTAATGAATAGTGAAAAATACTGCATTTCAAGTCAAAATTGTCTTTTCATCTAATTTATTTATATGATTATATTGTAAATATAATTGGTTTTAAAGTGAAATTAGATTATATTTGTATCATATAGTAAAATATTGTTCATTGGAATTAATTCCACTTTTTAATAAGACATAATCTCATGTCTATCTTTTGATAGTTATTTTTTAATAAAAAAATGTTTTTTTTTGTTTTTACCACATAAATTAATTTAATAGTAATTTCTGAATCTTATGTGTTTTGAATATGAAAAAATGGATTCCAAATTTATAATCTGGCAGTCTAAATTGTGTAAATATGTCTGTTTTATTTCTAGACATTATGAATTGTAACTTAAAAAATTATTTTATTTATCATGGTTAAAGGATAAAATCTAGTAAAGAAAGTGATTAAATAATATTATAATAATATAAAATACCCTAAAACATGTCCTAACCCTATTGAATTATATATTTCATACCATATTAATCCATGGGTTGATTTTAGGACCCCATTGAGCCACAAGCTTGTGAAAATGGAAATTAATTATTTTTAATTTAATGTTAAAGAAAATGTAAAAGAAACATATATATTATAGTAAAAAAATTATTTGGGGATTTAAGTTGTCTATTAGATTATAAATATTCATTGAAAATATAAAATTATTATATACATCATTATTTTTTATTTATAATTTTTAGACATTAGAAAAACAATCTTAATTTTGAAAAAATAATGTTGTAGTGATTGCATCATTAAAAAATGATTCAAATAATTGATATTATAAATGTTAAAATAAATAAAATTGTGTTATTGTGATGTCATCCAATAATTTTATGCATTATATTTACATGTAATAGTAATTATTAATGATGTTTTTTATAAGTGATCAATTTTATAAGGATTTTTTTATATGAAGTCGTGATATGAATAGTGTCAAAATTGACATCATTCATATCTTAAAAAATGAAATATTTCATTAGGTATTATAAAAATTTTAAAAAAAATAAACAATTTATCCAAATAGTGTTCATCTGTATTAAATTTAATTATATACTCTTTAATTAGTTATTTTTATGGTTTGGTAGCTATTTTGATTCTCAAATTGTTAAAATCTTGATTAAATTTTATGGGAATAAAAGGGATAAATAAAAACGATAATGATTAAAAAATATCCCAAACTAGTCTAATTAATATTGGATGATTTTATTTGGACATATATTCATATTATTTTCAAACTAAATTAATATGGACTCAATTATCATTGAAATAGAATTTATAATAAAATAATATTTTAAAATATTCCTTATGTGCCCCTCCTCCGTCTTATAAAATGACACCAACTCTAACCCTTAACCACGCTTCTAATGCAACCATGGCTCATCCAGGATCATACAAAATTATCTCCCAACATCAATATATTACTCCAAGAATCTTTTAAATGGGTATATTTTAATTAAAGAATGACTTTTAGCATTAATCAAATGGATTTTCCCGATTTGGGGTAATGTATTCTCTCAAGCTTCATTCAATTATTTTACCTTATCCAACCCCATAAATATATTTATTCAATTATTTTATACCAACAACATTATATAATTTTTTTTGGTATTTTATATTAGAATAATTGTAACTACATTTACACACACCTCCATCTAATGGTTATAGAATATACTATTTATGTGGATGACGAACTATTGCATCCTGAAATGATGATTGTTCAATATTTAAGTACAACCTAATAGGGTCTAAATTATGATAGAAATATTATTACATATGATATATATGATATTTATTTTATCTCTAGGCTTAGATAATTTCCATTTGTAACATACCTTTCTACTTTTCATTTTATATAAATACGATAATTTCATTTGAGGAAGTGCAGACCACCACCCCCTCAAATTGATATGACTAATTCATGCAATACATGGAATGTATAAAGCCTATAATTAATGAAGATTAATATGATATTATATGGAAATCATAATATACCTATGAATCATTTATTATCATTCCATAAAATATGAAAAACAATTGAAAGTGATGTTTATGCGTATGTATGACTTACTATCTCCATAGACCGTGCATTTCATTTCATATATCAAAATGCAATGGACTATTATAAATAAATATATATACAAGTTATAAATAATATATATGATATCTGAGTCATGAATACCATTCAGGAGATATTTTACTTTTAGAAACACATAGAATTTTTAATTATAACAAGTTCATTGTTGACTTAACTTCCAAACAACAGAAAATTGTTCGATATGAACACAAATAATAAGCTAATTGTTATTACAAGGAAATAAGTAATATAAAAGAATAATAATTTTTAAAAAGTAATTTATGATTGTATAAATTAACAAGAGAAAATTATTTTGGAAGAATAATAATCATATGATATAAGTCAGAATCGTGGTAAAGGACGTCGTCCGAGTCACCCTTTATTAAGGCATGTTTTGATAATATACACATCCTTCATTTACACATTGTATAATAGAACACTTTTTCATTTATATTCATTAAAAGGAAATCTTTTTTCTATGTATAATTTTACTAAATGAAAAAAAGAATGTTTTTAACATATATAGTGACAACGTCCCTTCACCACCACGAGAAATATTTGATATTTGGATTCCATAACAAGCCATTATGTTTTTAAATGAAAAATAAAAACCATATACCCTATTTATATATTTTGGCATTGAAAATTTGTCTAAAAGTTGATTTACTATTTCATTGACATGAAATTATTTCATGTGATTGGAAATGAACTTTTTTGATAGAAATGTTCATATTATCAATCTTTTATGTGTGAAGATTGTACATGGACATTTGACATGTGGTTACATGATAAACTATACAAAAGGTTATTCCGTGATAAACCATGGACAGGTTCTTAGGCTATAACCTCCAATGAATTGGGTACGGATGTCAAACGTATGGCTATTACATTTCTATGAATCATTCATGGAAGTTGAAAGTCCGATTATTCAATTTATGTATTGTTATGTCCCAATTTAACTTTATTTTATATAAGATGTTTTTTATGGGATTTATAGTAATAATTTGTTTACAATATGTGTATGAAATACAGTTATATTAAGTGATGTGTTTTTGAAATATCTTTATGGTGAAAATTATTTCATTATTATAAATTATTTAAGGTTTACATGTTGTTTGGATAAACTAATGGTTTTCCTTATTTATGTATCCCTTTCTGAGATTTTAATGAAAATACCCTATTTTGAATGGTTTTTCACATGACTATTACATGAATAATGTCGAGGATGGGATCACGGAAAATTCATGCTGTCTAAAACACGGAACTAGACATGTTTATTTTTTTAGTGTTTTTGTTTTATGATAAAAAGGATAGTGAGTAGAAGTGTTTAATTGTAAGATTAATGTTATTATATATATATTATTCCCTAAAACTCTATGTCTATAAAGATTAAACAATCAGAAATGTGACTTATTAACATAATTCATGATTATGTAATGTTTTAGGCTGGGGAATAATATAAGTACATTAAACATATAAATCAATTTTTCTTAATCATCCCTTGAACAAATAACTTTTTGACATCTCTACCCTTATCCTAGAAGCCTTATTATTGTAATAATTTCATTTCAGGATGGATTTTAGTGATAAAAAAAGAGATACAAAAAGAATAACTAATGTTAATCTATAAGAATTAGAATATTATTCATTATACACCTACATCAATTGTTGTTGAATCATTATTATATAATGAAATACATATATTATATATAAATACATATTTTTATGTTAAGGGAATGATTGAAAAAAACCCCTATTTCCATAAATTGGGTTATGAATCCATGGCTTGTTTGTATGATGGACAACTACCTCATGATCCAAGGCGATTCTATTTTGCATTAAAACATATATATTCTATAAAAAATGTTATATTTTTTGTTTATACATAATATATATAATTTTTATGATTTTATTATTATTAGGTAATGTTAATTCCAGAAATATTTCAATACTCCCTATTTTTGGAATACGATAACTTCACTCTAGTGTACGACGGACTACCGCCTCATGAGGAGATGTGATTTATTCACTATTTAAAATAAGGTATTAAGGATGGGTGTTTTGAGAATATATATTATATAAATCTAAAAATGTATTTTATATTTGTAACATATATTTTACCTTTCATTCATTCATTCTGACAATAACATGGAAACCATGTTAATGATAACATACGACCAATTGTCACCATGAATGATGTATTTAATTTTCCATCACTACTTGTTATGTATTAATCATAAGAAAAATATACGAAATATATATTTTACAGATATCATTGATTTCATTCGTTATATAATAGTATCAAATTTTATTTAAGAGGAATAAAAATAGAAAATAAAATCATTTATGAAAACAATGTTATTGTCATCAAAAAACATGACATTAACCTATAATTGTAAATAAATGAGTAACAAATTGACATATTTAAATGACTAAAAATAAGGTCAGTACATACGGTAACTGATTTATAAATGTATTTTAACATCAGTGAGAAATATTTCATATTCACCACTTATTTCTTTTAAGTGGTGTATATACTACAAATTTGAAATGTAATTTCATGTGTGTCATTATGTAAATTATTTTTTTTATTTTTATTTAATTATATTCCTTAATGGGAATTATTATTCATTGTTACTGATTTGGTAAGGTTATTATGATAAACACTCATCATTTATGAGTATTATTTATGTTTTTTTCTCCATTTCTGAAATTTCAACATCAACCTCTAATGAATTATCATTAGTTTCATCACCTACTGTTTTTTCATTAGAATAGTTGTTTTTAATTCATTTACATATAATTATTTATTCATGATTTCACCTTTTTTTTTGTGATGAAAATAATATTTTTTTGTATAAAAATCTATTTATTCCAACAATAATATTTCAATAAATATTTTAAAAATGCTTTAGATTATTTTTTTTTCATGGTTGAATGGATTTATAAAAAAAATTAATTTTTTTATTATTCTTAAATATTATTAACTAGTATTATCAATGAAAAATTATTTCACTTTTTTTTAGGATTAAATATGTATTTTTCAATTTATAATGTATATTTTTCTTATTAAATTATATATATGATATTTAATGAATAATTATTATGTTATTAAGGTCATATTAATTGATATTGTTTTTTAAAAAAAATAGTTCATTTAATGTTTCATTTGAAATAGAAATGATATTTTAATAATAAAATATTTTAAATTATCATTGAAAATTATGTTCAATCTAAGAATTCATCTGTAGCTCTTAAATATTTTATGATGGGGATATGTCCCTATATTCCCCTTTATATTATTAATTTCAATTGTTAATGTTTTTGTGGAATGTTTTTTATGAAACCCATTTCTCTAAAAAATTCAATAAAATTATTTAGTTTTTATGAAATAGACAACCTTTTCATGGGTTAATCTATGATGAGATAATAAAATGATTCTGAAACCTATCAATTTTCTACAGGTCATGATATGATGAAATTTCTATTAATCAAATTTCCATTTATGGATTATGATATGATGAATATTTTATTATCATTTTTAAAACATGCAATTTATTTTATTTATTTTTTATATGAAAATAATATATTTTATGTCCATCATTGTCTTGATATTTTTAAATATATAATAAACAAGTAATGTTTAAATTGACATTAATATTATTTTATAATTAATTTTTTTAATCAGATAACGAAAATAAAATTACTATTTTATTCCCTGTAAATTTTTTATATTAATAACTATAAATTATTTTCCATTAATTTACAATATGTTAAATATTAATTATTATAGTGAACACTAAACAGTAATAACTCTCTTAGCATGATTAATCATAAATAAGTTTTTAATAGGTAAGATTAACTTTTGATAAAATAAATTTGAAACACTCAAAAAAAATTTATTTCAAAAAATAAATACCATATTTAGAATCAATGAGTAATAAAAATATAGTTTGGATCATTTTATTTTACTTATGCAGGATTAATTACCTATGTTAATTTTTTATTTACCTTTTTTAATACCAAAAACTGTTTAAATTGTTAATCAATTTCTTTATAAATGAAAATATAAAAAACATGGGACATATTGTGAGTTGGCAGTGTGGGTTGACAATATATTACCTCCACCCAAGAAATTGTCAAATTTTGATCCCCTTGAGTTATTAATGGAAACCGAATAATGAATACTTTTTGGAATTTACCAAAATTACACTCCTCCTCAAATACTAAAAAGAAATCACGCCCCTCAAATATTCAAAACACTAAAGGCATTTTCATGATAAATCCCTCCAAAAATAATCTTCAATGTTTCCAAACCATGTTATAGAAACATTATTTTTGTTTAAAAAAATATTAGGACTTATTTATGTTCAAAATTTAAGAGGACACATAATGAAGAGGTAACATTCATCAACGACCATTTTATTTTATTTCTTTCTTAACATATTTTAATTAATATTATTTTGTTTTATATTGTAATCCCATTAAAATTAATATAATAAGTTATTGTTATTTTATTTCCATTACCTACAATCATCTATGTTACTATCAAATTTTATATGAAATCATTATTCATGTGTATGGATGACTACCGCATGTTGAACTAATGTTGTTATTTTCTCCATTAAAACCTGTTGAAGATGGAATTAATGATTTTATATATATATATATTTAAATTTTATTATGATTATTAAATAATTATATAACATATACCTATATAATTTCATTTTTATAGAATACAATAATGTATCTCATCTTTACAATGGACTACTGCATCTCCAAACTATGTGATTCATTCTCGCTCTATGTTGATGGTATTAAGGATGGATTTTTTGAATATATATATATATATATTAAACAAGAATAATATGGAATTATAATATATCTTTTACCTTCTATCAACCTATACATTTATAAATAAAAACAACATTGTCATTTAATAAAATTCCCTATAATGTATTATGATTATAAAAAAAACCTGAACATCCTTAGATTAATTATATCCTATCATATTTTTACAGATGTTAAGAATCATATCCATTTATAATGTTGAAATATTATAGTGATATTTTTATTAATATAAATATTCGATTTTCACTAATCTATTTTATAGAGGCAACATATGTGAGGGATTCATGTTGTAGGATCATTCCTGACAAAGACCGTTTACCATAGAATCCATGGGATATATAATCAAGATTATATTCCCTTGAACATAAGAAATATATGATCTGTAAAATAAATTATTATATACACCATTTACGAGTGATGTTCAAGATCATTGAGATAATGGACCAAAACATGTATGTGAAACCATCCTAGGAAATCTCACCATTGAGCTAATTAACCTTATGGGGTTTGCTGGAGTTTAAATAGTCTACATATTAATACAATAATAATTAGAAAATGTATATTTTATTATCATTATATTAATATTTTTTACAACTTTCTTTAAATATTATAAAATATTTCAGTTATTATATAATAAAACGATAATTGTTTTTTGGGTAACATATAATCTCACCTAAAAATTAATTTTCATGAGTTAAATAAATATTGGAATGTTGATAAATTATTTAAAAAATTATAGTAATTTTTTTTTATTAATTAAAAATGATAGTACAAAATTATGAAGTCAAAAAATAATTTTATAAGTATTCAAAAAGTAATATTGTCAAAAAATGTATCATTTTTCAAATATGTATCAATAAATATTATTTTTATCATCACATAAAAATATATCATTAAATATTATTATTTTTATACTTACATAAAAATGTATAAATAAAAATAATTATTGTTATCATAAAAAAAATTGATCCAAATAATTATTTTTCTTAACATTCTAAGGAATTCAAATTTCATTATAATTATTTATTATGGTATAAATATTTACTGTGTAATTTGACATCCTATTGACCTAAAATAAATTTAATAAATGCTATAAAAGGATTACAATGAAAAATAAATATAGTTGTCATCGCAATAAAAATGTATCAATAAATATTATTGATGTAGTTGTTGTTTTCATCACATACATAAAAATGTATCAATAAATATTATTATAGAAACACATAGATCACATACATAAAAATGCACCTCCAAGATCAAATACATAGAAATGTATCAATAAATATAAGAAAAAAATGTGCCACATATATCACACCAATCACATACATAGAAATGTGCCACACATATCACATACATAAAAATGTATTAATTAATATTGGAAAAATGTACCCGACAAGTCACATACATAAAAATGTATCAATAAATATATGAAAAATGTATCAAAAAAATAATATTATTGTTGTTATCATCACATAAAAATTTATCAATATATCTTATTATTGTTAGCATCACATAAAAAGGATCAAATGATGTATTTTTTCACATTTAAATAACAAATTCAAATTTTTCGGTAAATATTTATTATCTTATAAATATGTGGTGCATATTATGACATAATAATGACCTAAAATAAATTTAATAAATTCTATAAAAGGATTTCAATTGAAAATCATTCATTATGATATAAAAAAATTCATTCAATGTTTATCTAAATGATTTATTGTTGTTTTTGTAAATCCTTAAGAACAAATAATATATTATAAGTGTTCAAAAATAATTTATCTACCATTATGAATCACTTCTAAATAACCAATGGTAATATTTTAATGAGTTCAGACCTTTTATAGATATAATACTAAAAAAATACCAACATTAAAACAACCATGAAAGAAACCATATAAATGATTGTGGTTTTGTTACATTACTATATAGAGACTAAAACCTATGATTGAGAGATAATAAAACCCCCTATATTTTCCTTCATAATCCCATGAATACTAGAACTTCTAATTAATATAAAAATGGGAACATTTCTGTACTAATCTGTCTCATTTCAATTTCCCTACCAAGGAGAACACAATCTCTCAACAATATCCTTCCATGATTTCAGAATCACTATAACTTGAAAATAGATCCCCGTATTCTCATCTAAATTTAATAATATTTATTATATTATTCCATTATCCTTAATTCCTACTATTTAGATATATTATTTCATACCCTACATGGTTCCCTTATGAAGTATAGAAGATGATATACCCATTTAACTCTCCTTAAACCCTATAATGAACAATTATGTTTCCACATTATGTTGTCAAAATTTTACAATGATTTTCCATGTCATGCAATTGTGTAGTGAATACCCATTATCATTACCTAGGTATGAAATTCTACATTATGAAATTATACATATTGTATTGGGTTAATATTTATATTCAATCCATAATTCTATTTTATTAGAATAAATTTAATGAATTATTTATTTATATATGTGATCTGTGTGCAACACTAATTCATATACAAGATATGATTATTGTGTGTGTTATAGGATATTTTTCAAATACATTGTGTATTGATTTAATATCATTATATTCATGTTTGGTGTATAAGTGGTCAAAATAAGCACATTATGTATTGTTTTATTGGGAATTAACCCTGAGTAATTCTTATGATGTCTTGTATAATATAATTTCCACATTACCATGTTGCCTTTATGATATCATGTTATATAATTCCAAATTACTCATTTGTATTTTTATCTCTTCCTTTTATTACAATAAAAATTTCTATTGTCCATTCATGTAACAATTTCATCATTTTAATTATTTTTATTACAATACTAGTATTTATATGTCACCCATTTCTTAGGTATATCCACAGGTAATCCCATGCAGTTTTTATTATGATGGATTATTATGTGGTTGTTAATGAGGATTTCATTAGTGACGATATTCCCATATTATATGTGGATTGGTAATATACATAACAAACCAAATACACTATACTTACCAGTCATCAATGTTTTATTAAGTGTATTTATATGTAAAATATTATAAATAAATTAATAATAGAAACTTGGGTTGGAATAGTTGGAATAAAAGGAATTTTTAGTAATTTTTTATAATGCCTTGAGGATAATACTATAAGTTAGAATTCACCCTTAAATATTTGTAATAAATATAGTTAATTGATTCATAGAAAACACATCCATATATGGATACAACTTCTAGATTTATATTTGAATCAAATGTAATATTGGGTAACACCCAAAAACACCATATTGAGGAAGACAATATCATGAACTATGCACAACATTGAGCCTTATTGGAGACCTTGTTTGACAATGTCACGAGAAATGCATTAGTAATTTCACAAGATCACTATGACCCATTATTAATGTAATAAAAACCCAAAATATAATATGATATAAACAATATCATTGATACCCTAGATTGATGTATTGAAAATTGTATGTTAATCCAAATAGATATCAATTATTAATTATCCATTTAATATGATTGGATTACAATTTATGTGTATAAAAGGGTGAAAATTATTATCCTTTTGTTAATATTGGATAATATAAATTTTAAGAATCATTATAAAATATTTCAAATCTATATTATTTTTTATAGTTCATTTATTTATATCTTATCACCCATATTTGGTAGAAATATTAAAATAACATGAAAATGAATGCGAGATTTAACGAAAATGAAATCAGAATATAGGAATATTGTGTCATCTCAATTATATAACAAAACACTTATAAAAATATAGGGGCATTAAATCCAAAAAAATTGTGATACATTATTTATTGTATGCTGATGAAATTCTAAGTATGTGTTTTTCTTCCTCACAAACAGTTAATATAATTTGATGTGAGAAGAAAGTAAATATTTTTATCACAAATAATCCAAAATTTGTAAACAATTGAAAATTATAGGATGAATTTTCCATAAAAACGAAATATAAATCATATAAATTATTTACCTTTGAAAAAACTATATCTAGATTAGATTATTTATTCTTTGAAGAAGAATATCATTGAATACAAGCCCATTTTGATGGAATGTGATTATCTGATTACCAATGAATTGTGTGGTATTTTTCCTAATGGAGAGAACTAATTTCAAATAAATATAATACTTTGGTTATTTTATAATCCTAGAATCAATATATAATGGGTGTTGTGGGGCATGAGGAGGTGATGAAAAAACTAAAAGAGAATGTTGAAAAATCAAATATACAATAAAGTGCATCATGTTAGGGTTTATAATTATCCCTTTTCAATATTTATGATAAGTGAATATACAATTTGATTTATTCGCATGATCTCGAAAAAATAATGGTAAAAAATATCCACATCCATATATTGATGACCAAATATATGATTTCAATTTATAATAATTTTATTTTTTGTTTTTTTATTAATTTTATAAAGCCATTATGAATCTCCCAAAAATATTAATATATTTTAAGGTTTAAAAATAATTACCCTATGAATTTTAATCACATCCACAGAATCAAGGGAATTATTTTATTTGGATTGGCCCTTGGAAATATTAAATAATGGGATCCACTTATATTGGGGAAAAACATTTTGAAAAGTCTATGTGGGGGTTTTTAGTTTATAATATTTTATTATATAGATTCCAAATACTTTGTTTGAGAAATAATGATGAAATAACTATATATTTTCATTAAAAACAACATATTATCATGTTTATCTTCCCTCAAAATCCATCTATCATGTTCTTAATCTTCCCTCCCCTCTCTAAAATCATCTCAATGTGCCATAATCTCCTAATAAAACCCATTCATTCATTTTTTTCACACTCTCATTGTAATGTATCATATATTCTCGTATTCTGTTATGATTATTGATTATCTCATTCCATATATTAAATTTTACTAAAATTTGGTTCATTATCAACGCATACCTCTTATTTCCCAAATGATAAAATACCATTTTCTCTATCATGAACCCATTTTATGAATTTTTATGTGATGTTGTTAAACTACTATAATTTCTCATTGATTTTCCATGCCAAAACAATTGTGTGGTGAAAAGAATTATGATTTTTTATCAATGATCCTCCTCTTATTATTTTTATAAATTATTGAAATTGAAATTATTTTTATTTATTCCTTTTTTTATATTGTGCAATAAAACATCATGATGAATGAATCCTTGTTTTCTTATCTACATGTAACACTTATACATGATTACTATATAAATGTGGCATGTTCTCCCAGAATTATATTGATTTACAACGAATTGGGTAATGTTTAGTTTTATGAGAGGTCATGTTTATACAATGAGTAAACCTGACTAAATAATGTGACATTAAACATAATTATTTAATTTTATTTACCCTTGACCTATTTTTATGAGGTAGTGTTTTAAGATGACTCCAAAATTCCCTTGTTAGCATGTTACATTATGTCTTTGTATTTATCTTTATGTTTCCCACCCATTTAATTCTCCATTTAGCTACATATTTTATAATATGTATTATTACATTCTATTTATACAATTTCATTCCATTTTTGTTAGTTATATCTCACATCATACTTATGTATGTACTCAGGTTATCCCAAACTCTTTTATGTGTGATCATGGGAATAATGTTTTTAATAAAGCTAATGCTTTTAATATTTTAAAATGAAATTTAATGTACCTAATTTAAAAATAAAATATACATATAAATATTTGAGGTTTTATTAAGAGTGATATAATTTAATAAATCATATATTAATGTAAAATAAGAACAATGATTCTTTTAGTTTCTAATAAATGAAAACGATATGTTATTTTAGGGATTCTGAATAGAAAACTATAAAAAATTCAACATGGATAAAACTATTTGTATGAAAAAACCCTTGAATTTTGTTATAGTTATTTTAGGTGATTTTTCATTAAAATATATACATGTATGGATACTACATAGGGACATGGATCTATAAATTATATACATAGGGGTAACAAAACCAAAAGATACGTCAGGCCTGACTCGGTGTAACCTGGTATATGAAAATAGGCATTATATTCGACATGGTTTGACACTCCAAGGTTACATGATATGGTATAATATCATTTTCATTTTGAACCATTAATACAACAAAAAAATTCCTTATAAATTCCTTATATTAAATCTATCATTGATAAAATAGATAGAATCCTAGTAATTAATCTATTTAATGATATAAATTAAATATAATTGTTATCAGTTTAATGTACCTGAATTCATAATTATGTGTTTAATAGCTTTAATAAATAATACCTAATTTTCCCTTTATCCTAGAAAACGGAATAAATATTTTTAAAAAGATGAACCACTAACGTGAAGGGAAATTTGATGACTTCAACCAACATAATACCAAACCTAATGGGACTAAGAATGATAAATAATTTGATGATACACTCTTAGTTGACATGGGATGTTAATTAAATCCATAATTTGTAGTAGTTTCCAAATCACACTAAGAATGAACAAGTTGTATCAGTGTTATTTATGTGACAATGACCCCCACCTTTCAATGATTTATCTGAAACAAAATTCATGGGAAAATGGATCAACACGATTTTGAAGATCGTATCCATCCATCAATGTTCTTAACATGAGAATGATCTACTAGATCTTTATCATATAAAGGGATAATCTGATCAACGGTATAAATTAATCAACAGAATGATTCCCTAGTAAGATATTTAATTAATGTAACATCCCAATACCATCATGTTACGTATCTATTTAGATGTTATGTGGTTTTCCTTATCATATTATGGGGTAGGTTTTGGGAGTAATAGGGAGGATACCTATAATGGGGAAGTAATGTATTTTTTGAATTCCCATCACAAAACCAATTGTTCCTACAACCTTATAGGGATTTACATGATTTTTAATATTGTTACAAGATGATTATATTCCAAAATATTTGATAATTTGTTTTTATAAAATGGTGATATTCTATTTGGTGATTATGGGATTTGTCAATTATAAGACATGTAATTTGTTTACAAGTCTTGTAATTTCTCAAGTTTTGTTTTTAGACATGAAAAATTGATGATTTTTTTATTCCCTCCTCTATATACTTCCTTTCAATTAACCAAGATCCATTACAATGGGATTTGGGAGCCCATAAAACATTCTAATTTTTCATGTTCTATGATTGATCGTAAGTGCGGTTATGGTGCGGCTCAATGAGTAAGTATTTTCCTAATATCTCTATATTTTTTACTTTTAGTACTGGGATTTAATATATCATCTTGGTAAAGATGTATACAAACCCCAATATGATAAATTTTGGTTATAGGTATACTTCCAATACCCCTTGTGCCTTCCTTCTTGTCGTCGGGTTCCATTGTGGGGTTTGGGGTTCTTTGAATAAGGAAAGACGTTCAGATCATGAAGACCAATTTAATGTAACCCCATAATTCATGTTTTAATTTTAATTGTTTTATTTAACTCTAATTATATTATATTTCTTTAAATAATGGACTAAAATTCCAATTAAGTTGAATTAATGGATTTAGATTTTATAAGGAATGGAATTGTAAAAGATCCACAAATTCCTTTGAATTGGGTGTGTTTAAGAAATTGATCGAAATTTGTCAAATTTAAAATATAGAATTTTCATCTTCAAATGAAAAACTATTTAATCATTTTTGATTGAATCCATTTGGTTTTATCATGGGAAAGGGTATGTCTAGATTAAAGATTGTGATTTGGTTTTTAAATTCAATATTGACCCAATGGTAAAGGGAAAATGGGATGAACTATATTTTAATATATTTTGAAACAAATATAAAATAATTGATTTTACAAGAGGAAATGACATCAAAGGTTGTTATTGAGATATTGGGATGTGAATATTTTCATACATTATACCTAAAACAAAACATAGTGCAGCAGGTCACATCCCTGATGGGATGGGGATGTTTCACCATTGTCTGGTGTCGCAGGGAAGTTTGAATACACATAAATCTATTATCACCTTCATGTGTGTTGGAATATCATTTCTTGGACTTGTATTACCATTTGGAAGATGAAATTTTTTCTCAGTTTTCTATATTTTTTTTTAAAAAATTGTTACATTTTTTGTGAACATTTTTACATAAATTTTGAATTTATACAAACTATTTTATAAAAAAATCATTCAATGGTTAATTTAAAGCAGAATAATATTACATAATCATTTGTTAAAATCCTAATGGTATTTGTCTCACAACCATCATTTTAATTTTTTTTATTGTAGATTATCTTCATCCATGATCTATAATGGGTAAAAAATCACATAGAGGAGGTTATAATTGTAGATCTATGGACTTAGTGAGGTGTATCCATTAGGGCATGGTAATTTCTCTGGTTCAATGAACATGGTGGTGGTACTATATATTTCTATAGTTGTTTTAATTCTGGTACATTTCACCAAGTGGTGATTCTTTTATATGAGTGCTAATTTTTTTCTTGATTCCAAAATGTTTATTACAAAATATTTCCCACCTTCATTTTTATGTTCTCATGTTCTTGTCAACGACCCATGGGTATCATAAACTCCATTAAAACTATGTTAGGTCTGACTGTGATATCTGGTTTCATGGGTACCTATGATGGTTTGTGAAAAAGTTGAATCAGAGATACGAGATGAACTTCATGTCTTGTAATCATTATATCATTGTGTCATAATGTGAGGACATATGATGTCATTTTTATTGTGTGCATGGCCATGTCTCACCAAAACATGAATAAAGTTACTATGGATCACATGGACTGTGTTCCACATATTTAGTTCTAATATTTTACCTAATTCTGATATTGATAGGATTCAATACTAATAAGGTTTATTTATATATTGGGTTTAATTTAATTTTTTCTATGTTTTATTGCATTTCTAATGTCCTTTTTGATGTCTACTGATGATTTATATTATCATGAATCTATGGTGAAAATATAATTAGATCAAGGTGGAATATAATAGTGAACAAAATTGAGTGAATAATCATATAGTCCCATGTCTAGTTGTAATGATTGTGCATATTTTCCTTTCTCTAGGAATGTAAAACCATAAATTATTATTTTGGATCAATCTGTGAAACCTCATAGGGATGTTTTGTAGGATCTCTATTAGGAGTTCCTTAATAACAAGACAATGGAATTTAAGCGATCAAATGACTCTAGGAGGATGAGGAGTTACTGAGCATTATCAATCATATGCTTGAGTTGTTGAATACATGTAATGAAATTTTTGTGAAGTGTGAATCTCCATGCTAGATGGGCTAAGAAGGAGTTTGTGGGCGATGATGGTGATTTTGCCGATGTATATTGTCATAGATTGTAAATGATTCAAGGAAACATTCATCAACCCATTTTGTCTATATTTAGTGGTGTCAAACAAGGATCTTGAGCAATTAATGCTTGAGAAAGATGATTCTACTATGATAGATTATGAAAATCGCTATGATAATCATGTGCAGTTTCTACATTAGATAATTTCAAATGAAATGATGAAGGCTTAAAAGTTTTATTTGGAACATTATTTTGATATTAATTTAGGGTTCTTCTTCCTGAACCTATCTACTTATGTTGACGGTATGGTTAGAGAATTGAGGGTTGAAATGGACCTGGATAGAAAGTCATGTATTTTTGGTGTTCTTTTCCCTCCGAATAGTGCTTCTGTGAGTTCTAATAAATTAAATAGGGAAAATGAATATTCTCATGGTAGTTAATGATAGAAGGCTTCTCTTATGCCTTCTACAGTGTATGGATTATGTTCTATTATTTTCTACTAGTATTGAATTTATATGTATCTGATTAAGTTTTTCACTAAGGAACTCATGATTTATGGTTCACAAGGACGTTTTAGAAACTTATAGAAGTTTTCCCACTTATTTTTGACATCTCATATAATAATTCCATCATCATCACAACCTAAATAAATTGGTAAATCACATGCTTCAAGGAATATGTGGTTTGAATCACGTGTATCAGGAACAAAGGTTTATCCAATAGTATATGAGTCTGTAGTGGTAGAAGAGGCGGGTCCAATGACTATGATAGGTACCATCACTATATATTTTTCCTTAGTGACTAAAGTTATTGATACTGGTGAATCTCACTAATTCTATTCGTCTCATTGTCTGAATCCACTTACTCTATATACAGATCTGTTATCTCATGTGATGGATATAACTACATCCATTGAAAAGAATAATGATAATAATCATTGTAGTTTAACATTTTTTACCTCTAGAATATGTTGATATTTCTTTTATTTTTTTTATTATTGACATCTAATATCATTGTTTCATTTTTAGGATGGATTGGATCATTTCCAATAAAACACATATTGATTGTTTTCTACGACCGATATCCTTTTCGTCACCAGATGGTGTTTGTGAAATAGTTCAATGAGACGTAGTCATGAGTTCGATTAGAGCATAAATATCTTATATAGAGTTGGCAAAAGTGATATCAATGTATTCATACGACATGTAGTGGAAATAATTGTGTGGTGATCTCCCTCCAGTTTTCATTGAGTTTGTCATTTATTCTCCTTCACACATTTCTGGTCTGCCACAACTTAGAGAGACTGAAATTTCTATTGACATAGTGCATAACTAGTTCCTCTTCACTCTTAAGACATTTTACCAGAAGAAATGAGTGATTTAAAGTCTTTCATGGATGATCTTCTTGGGAAATTATTTATTCATCCATCTGTACTGCCTTGGGTGATGATGGCCTAATTTTAAAAGAAATCTTATTGTTCACATATTATTTGTTTTTATTACCAGAAGGTCAATAGAGTGTCGATAAAGAAGAATAATCATTTTTCATAGATTAATGATATATTTGATCAGCTTAATGGGGATATTTCATTATCAAAGGTTGAACATCGATCTGGTAAGCACCCATTGAAAAAAATGAATCGTACATTTAAAAAAACATTTTAGGGAAGGTATATCCATTGTGATGATATATTCTTGCATTTAGATCTAAAAAATTATCATGGTATCATTATGTATTTGATAAACATGATTTTATGTGAGTATCATGATACCTTCATGGTTGTCATTGGAAAGGAAATTCGAATTTCCATTAACTATGAGGAGGATCATTTTTTTAATCTTTGAGAAGTTCTATAATTATTGATATCTCACCAAATTTATTCCAATATATCGTAATGTAATTTCTAGATACAATATGTGTGGTTTTTAGGACATGTGGTGTCATAAAATCAAATTTTAGTTTACCCTGAGAAGGTGAGGGCTGTTATGGAATGGGTACAACCATGAAATTCTTTTTCAAATTAGATCTTCTTGGGCTCAGCTGGATATTACCACCCGTTTATAATGTACTTCTCAATGATGAATTATCTTAGGACATATCAATCTAATAAAAGTGCAATTATTTTTTAGGTGAATGATGGTAGAGTTATTATGATTTGAGAAAATATATTCTTACTACCCTTGCAATGTTGACTCTACCAAAGGCCGTTGAGGTCTATGTGGTCCTTTGTAATACATCCAGTTTTGGTTTATGATTTATATTTTTGAAGGCTGATAATATCATTTCATATGGATGAAATTCTATTAGGACGGTTGAGAATAACTATCTAACCCATGACTGAGAACATTCAGCTATGATGGATAACCTTATGAGGTTGTGAAATTACTTTTATGGAGAATGATTCATCGTATATTCAAACAACAAAATCATGACATATATGTTCTCTCAAAATGTAATGAATCACTAAAAAAGGATTTGGGTGGGATTCCTTCAGTCCATTGATTTTTAAATCACATATACCATGGTGAAATGGACTATAATTTTAGATGCATTAATCAGAAAAATCAAGACCCTAGCCGTGAATGAATCATTAGGAGAGTGGAACTTGATTTATTTTTTATAGGATTTCATATTAATGTCTAGGAATAATATGATGAGGTTGCATTGGCAAGTGTTCAGTAGAGATCCTAAATTTTCAAGATGAATAATAAGGGACATCAGCTAAATGATAATTTTCCTAATATTTCAAACATTCTTTATGGTGTAGGGACCATTTTTAGTGTTGATTAATAAAAGAGTGAATTTGATGATTTTATAATGATTATGTTGTAATGTTAGTAATATGAAAATATGTTATTGGGTATATCCATTGTAACTAGAGTGAAGTTCATCCAGCAACCATGATGATGTTCTATGAAATTTGGTCGTTATTTTTGTGTATAAGAATGAGGCAAGAATGTGATGAGTTTCTATCTCATTTTTATACATTCGAAATGGTCAAGGCCAAGCACCAAAAGTCATTAGGTTTTCTTCGGCTACATCAACTCTCAACCTGGAAGCTTTATGGGATCTCTAATAGAACATGTGTTTGTCTTTCCAGATTCTTATATGAAGATGAATGTGATATGGGGAATGATATATAAAGGATAAGGAAATAATCTAACATTATACAAATTTGTGATACAACCAATTTTTAGGTGTTTAGAAATCCCTACATGAAAGTGATAGTTCATTTTCATTGAATTACATATGTTATAGTATATGATAGGGATCTATGGATCACATCTCACTTTTGGAGAGGCCTTCAGGATGAACTGGGATCTCAGGTCCATCTGATCACGACCTACCATCAGTAGTTGGATGTCAATAATGAAATATACATAAAATTTTAGAGGATATGATTCACACATGTATTCTCTTCAATAGTGGTGAATGGAATAACCATCTTGGGATTAATTGTTTTATAATAGTAGTTATAATTTTAATTATATAATCTCTCCATTTGAGGTTATGTATGGACATCCCTAAGAATCTCTATTGTGTCGGTCGGAATAAGGATAATGTTTTTTTGTGGGATGAAGATTGGTTGATGAGATGATTTCAATGATTCTTTTGATTCATCAGATATTTTTTATGGAACGAAGATATTCAAATTATTATGCTCCAAATCACTGTATACCATTTTAATTTTATGTTTGTTACCTGGAATTCTGGAAAGTTTCACCCTGTTTGGGGCATCGATAGATTTAGACATATGGGAAACATACTCATCAATTTTAGTGGGACCCTTTTTTGATTTTTGAGTAGGTGGGGACAGTTCCTTACCATTTATCACTACCCCCACATATGACATTGAAACATAATGGTTTCCATGTATTACATATCTGAAAGTATCTTTCGAACCCATATCATGTTCTGAGCATGAGTGATCATGAGGTTCAACTAGACTTCTCCATGACTGAACTATGAGTAATAATAGTTTATTATGAATACAAGGTTATTTATGCGAGGAATATACCATTGGATAGATTATTATGTCATCATGGTTTTGATTCTAATGATACATGGTAGCGCCTGGAATTGATAAATGAAAATTGGCCTCACTTGTTCTGTATGAAGGATTCATGGAATCCCTTCTAGGGATTTATTGTTCTTATGGTTGGGATGTTGTGAGATACTAATATGTTTATGTGAGTTATTCATTATGATTTTATGTGGGTTCCATTTTTGGTATTATGGGGTGTCTCCAAGAATCTATTGGGCGAATCCATGTAATGGTGAAGTCGGTTATTTGTCAGATTATCAGCATAAAACATGTAAATTTTGTAGCATACTGGGGATTTACATGTGTTTTAATGATGTTAAATAAATTTTAAATTACAATTTAATCATAATTTTTTTATCAAAAGGTGTATCATTTTTTTGTTATTATTGTTTTATTTTCATTTACATGACGTGTAATTGGGTAAAATGTTGTGTAAATTCCAAAGGGTTGTTATTAGATTGGTCACTAGGATGATTATTTAATTCCCTCTTCCCCGTATTCCATTTTCCTCAACCACGATCTATCCCCAATTAATTTTGGATCCCTCCAACCCTTCAAAGCCATCTTGTTAGATGATTGATCATTATTTTGGTTGCATTGTGACACATTGGGTAATAATTCTTCTTATCTCTTCATCTATTTCCCATTTTCAACATTAAAATTAATAAATAATAACAGTATTTATGGATCTAAATATAGTTTTGTCAAAATTTTGTTATAGTGTTACTAAATAGACCAATTATACCAGGATTATTATTGAAGGGTTCCATTGTGGGATTTTTGGTTCAGTGAAAATTATTGTTGGTTATGTTCCTATTGACCAATTTATTTCAACAATATATTACATGATATCAATTCAATTAATTGATTTTTAATCTTAAAATATTATATTTTTTTCAATTAAAAAAAACATATTTTAGTGTATTGGATGATATGGATTTGTTTTTGCATGATATGGGAAAACCTACAATTTATTTTAATCATGGTGTGTTTAATAAATTGATTGATATTTGAGAAGATTTATTTTTTGAATTTAGTTTGGGAAATTAATATTTTATTTATATATCTAGAAAAAAACTCTTGCAATTTATCATCGAAAAAAAAAGAAATGTTTTGATTAAAATCCATGTTGTGATTTTTAAATGTAAAATTGGAACATTTGAAAAGGGAGAATGGGATAAATTGTAATTTAAACTATTTTAAAATAAAATTTCCTTCATATATAGTACTAGAAAACATGAATTCTTATTTAGTGATTTTTTTATTATAATATACCTCCTTTTACTATTTATAACTAAAAAATACATCACAATAGGTCGTAACCCTAATGGGATGGTGACGAGTAGCCTTTGGAAAATGTAAGAGGGACATGTCTATAAATATATTAATGAGATCACCTTTGGTTGTGAAGGAATATCGTAGCTTATAACTATAATACCTTTGGAAATATAACCATTTTTTCATTTTTATATTTGATATATAAATTTTTCCAATTTTTGTAAACTTTTAAAAATTTCATTAAATATTTATAAAAAATTTTAAATATAATCTTGTATTATAAATTTTTTCACATATTCAAAATTCTGAAATGAAAAGGATAAATTTTTTCAATATTCTCATAAATTACAAGGATTATTATTGTAATATGAAATCAGTCAATGTTTAATTAAATATTGAATCATATTATCAAGTCTTTGGGTAAAATAATTCTGGGATTTGCCTCACTCCCTACCTACACCATCAATTTTCTGTAAATTTTACACGTCTTAGATTAATAAAGGGTAATGGACCACTTGCAGGTGGTTTTATGTACTGGTACATCGACTTGGTGAGTTGTGTGCATTATGAATTTGGTAGTTTTTCAGCTTTATGGTACTTGTTTGTGGTAATTTGGGTTTCCATAATTGTGTAAATTCTGGTAAATTTTTTTACTGTAGAATCTTTTATATTAACACAGATTTATTTTATTTCTTATTATGTGATGGTGAAAAATAATTCCCAAATTCTTTTTTTCTGATGGAATATTCTAGAATCCAAACCATATGGAATAGTGATTACCTTCAGGTTATGTCAGGACTGGCTGGATGATTGAGTCAAAGGGATACTCGGGATGGTCTGTGATAGCCGGGGTGGAAGTAATTCTAGAAAATTTGTTTTGGTAAAACTTTTCATTATACTATCCATCATAAAATGTAAAGGGATTTTGTTTTGATCATGAAAATAGAAGAAAAATCTACCAAGGTGTATAGAAAACTAAACAATAATTTCATGATACACCATTGTCCATATTTTTACTCCTAAAACATAGGTTGAATGATTATTCTGTGTGATAAAACCAATTATATAGAAAGACCAATAAAAAAGAAACTTCAATTGTTTTTTGTAAATAGTCACGCATTCCCTCAAATATGAAATGTAGATCAAAGAATATAAATATTATAAAGTCAATAAAAAGTGGAAATTGGAGTTTAATAATTGCAGTCAGATTGGGAAATCTAATGGTGCCAATAAATTATATATCTAACAAGCCAATTGTGTAAAAGGAATAACAAAATAAATTGCCTATGGTGTAAATTGAAATGCTTTTGGTGCAAGAATGAATGATACATTGCTAAATTATGATGAATAGAGAAACATGTTAATGAATTAGAGTAAAATAACATTACACTCAACACTCATTTTATTTTATTATTAATTGAACTACAATGAACCATGGTAATTTACAAACCAATTCACTAATATAAGTGTTTTTAGAGAAAACTAAAAACCTCCAAGATAGAACGAGATTTATTTATCAATCACAGTCAATGACGTGGATCTCAAAAATGATGTGGTGATATGTATACTAGTTATTCTATCATGAATAGAAAATTTAATTTTATATTTTGGTTATACTCAATCCATCATATAAAGAATATATAGTATAACTATTCAAATACCACCATAGGGAATTTATATAGATCATTTGATGAAAATTGAGAATTGTGTTGTTATTAGATCCCATGTATATAATTTCTTCTCTATCACTTTTTTTGGATAATATTCCTTGTGAGACTCATCATACTACTTTTGGTATAATTATATGGAACTTTATGTATGGATAATATTTCCCATTTTAACGATGATATAAATTTCCATGAGAAATAAGTCACCCACAATATTGATAATAATGGCCTGATTTGATAAATGTGCAATAATTAGGATTAATACTATTTAGCATTAACATCTAAAGTATTAATAATATTTCCCATCGAGAAACCATATTTTGTTAAAATTATTAAGTATAAGGAATAGATCATCCATGAATACATGCCTATTGTGAGGGATAATGTCGATGTGTATCCCAAAAAATATATTTTCCTTCCTCCTAGCCTATAAATTGAGTTTACAATTGATCATATACATGTGGTGTTATAATTATACAATAATCCATATTGAATGGCTATTGTGGAAATTAATGAATTTAATAAAAACCTATAGAAGAATCAATAAAAGGTATAATACTGATAATTTATAAACCATTAGGTTTATGAGTCCTCATTTTCAAAAATAAGGATATGTAATTTCTCTTTTCTAATGATTATTTTGGGGTCAAAAATATTTCAATAAAGGATAATTATCCTCTTCCATGGATTAATGACTTTATTGATCATATATTTGTAGGTAAATACATATCCAAGGTGGATCTTTGGTCAAGATATTACAAATTTATGATGAAGATGGGGGATATCTCAAATATATGAATTCTGTATGGTATGACCACCATGAGTTCACAGTGTTGCATTTCAGAATCACTATTGATGAACAATAATATTTAGGGATTTGATTAAATGAATTAATTTGGATTACCTATAAATATTTTTGTTATTCATGATATATGATATTTTAATATAGTATAAAATTAAGGGGGATCTTGAGGACAATTTTAGCACTATGAAAAAAATCATATGAAAAGAAACATTTATTCCATGTAAAAAATGACAAAATATATGCAAAATCGGTCATAAACTTGAAGAGTATCATCACAAGTATTGAGAAATCAAAGTACTCTTAAATTAATGAATAAATTGAAGGATTTTTTAGGCCGACATCTGTGACAAATATTCGTAGTTTCATTGGGTAATTTGTGTGTTATCGCTGATTTATGAGAAATTTAACATGATTTCCAAAACCTCTTACCAAGGTAAATCATAAGGGAGTATTATTTCATTGGAATGATGAATGTGAGTAGATATTCAGGTATTTCAAAATCAATATTTTCACTACAACTTTTTCACTATACCTAGAAGTGGATCAAATTTCTTAGTATTTAGTGACACATCAAAGAAGGGATTCTCTTTTATGTAAAAGAGAAATATTATAAATTCGTAGAATAGGATTCAAGAGAGTTTAATTTTTGGGGAAAAAACATCAAAACACATGATCTATAGTTAGATGAAATAAACTACACATTGAAAATATAGTGGCATTATCTATTTTTATAGAATTACGAAATATATATGAATAACATAATACACATGTATATATAAAAAATATAAAAAGATTAATTTCTGCTATCAAATACGAATATAGATGATCAAGGACTATGACTGGTCAATTCAGAACCATAACGGTAAATAAAATATTGTTTTAAATTCTCCATATAGATAGGATCCATCATATATATGATCATTGATAATTGAGAGGTATCTAATATTCATATATTTGAAATGGATAGACATGGGAATCAAAAAAGGAGGAAAATGATCTATACTTTCACAAGTGATTTCATGATTATATCTTATGGAGAAGTTAATGGATTATAACTATAATGATTTGGGTATTTAGAAGAATTTTGATGTTTTAATTAATTGGAAATCATTGGAGTTCAATTTTAGTGAAGAAGGACATATGATATTTTGGTAAAGACTCAAAGTACCATCATACCCTATGTTAAAGAATGGGCTATTGGATGATTCACATATCTCAATACTCTCTAGTAACATTGGAACCACAAATATTTTGAGATATTTGATAGCACTTTTAGTGGGAAAAATAGTAATTATTCTAAAAATGATACTTTTAATGATATAATGGAAAAAATTATGAAAATTATAGAAAAAAAATCACCATACATTGAAAAATCCCATAGAGGGTTTCAAAAATATAATAACTATATATATCATATGAATTATTTTATTTTATTCTTGAAACCAAGAAGTATTTCATTGATTTTTGTGATTTATATACATATCGAATAATTGAAAATTATATAAAATAAAAATAAATCTTATGTTGTTGTTTTTTTATTTATAGATCTTACGGGGAATAAGAAGACCAAACATCCATGATCAACATATAAAAATTATATTTTTAAAAGATTTTTTTGAATAAAGATATCGTGAGATGAATAGTATAGTCTTTTTTTGTTAATAAAATAATATCCTTATACAAACTACAAATAAATAATGAACTCCCTTATTTACAAGAATTTAATGTTCCTGGAGATATCCTAAAGGGAATATTTGGAGAATTTTTGGGTTTTCACGTAAAGTATGTAATGATTATGAGTTATTCGTAATGTTTCATTATTGGATACATTACATGAATAAAAATATTGATGCATCTTATGAGGGGGAGACTGTATGATAAATAACTGTTGTCAATATAAAATTATAAAACTCTAATAATACAATCAATTTTAATATTCTTGTGGGGTTTCTTTTCTTGAAAATATGAGATAATAGTGAATTTTTTTCTTATAACTATAAAAGTATAATTTTTTTATGAAAGTGGTAGATGTTAAATTTATTTTCATAACAACCAATGTCGTGATAATATATAATTTTTGACTTAAAAATCACAAGCATGATAGTTTATGAAATCCTAATCACCTTGGAGTTAAATATCACTCATTCTACATAGGGTTAGACTAAATATACTTTTATTTTTCCAAAAAAGGTAATTTTCTATTAGATCCATTTGGTATCATCATTCAATACGAAATAAATTATCGTGAATGCCATCAACAGTAGAATATTATATGATAAATCCAATTCATTTCCTTTTTTTATTATTGATTATGGTGAGAAACAATAAGACTAATTATGAAATCAAAAATATGATGATATATTTATTAAACAAAATTTATAGATCCAATGGTTTAATTTTTATACAAAGAGTGAATAGGTGTTTGAAAAAAATATGATGTTGTTAATCAAGGATAATTTTCATGGATTAATTTAATTTCATTAGACGTGATGCATTTAAAATTCTCCAATAATATGTTTTATGTTTTATAAAATGGTCTAAATTTTTAAAAATCATTTTTCAATGTCTAGTAATTTTATTTAAATAATATGGCCATTTATTATTTCAATGATTGTTGGGGGTATTTTATGATGATCATGTAAATATTTATTTAAAAAATTAAATTTTATGTCTATAAATAAAGGGAAAGTAAATTTTTATTTTTCAAGATTAATCATAATTAAGGTGAAGTAAATTTTCATGAGAAATATCTTATTCATATATTACTATGTATAAATATTTGGATTTATTAAAAATCTGATCCATAAAAATAAACCCTTGAAGGATTTCAGAACCACGTATGGGAGATTAGATCAACCCTATGGGGAATTTTACAAGTGCATATATGGCGAAGATGTTTAATATTCTACATGTGCATATATATAGTGGATGTTAATAATTACATCAAGGATAAAGCAAAATATTTAAGAGAATGCCTAATGAAATTCTCAATGGTGTGTCATGTCCTGTGTGGGAATGTGTGTAAATTTTTTATATATGGAGAACTTTGTGATATCTCAAGAGGGTGATGAAGAAAGATAATTAATTAAATTCACTTTATAGAAGGTAACTCCAACACATGACTTAAAAAATTCATAACAATTCCAACATAAATATATTTATTGACATTACTATAGATATATGATATGATTAATCTGAGTAATATAATTATATCATGATATATATTCATCCTTCTAACAACCCATCCTCATCAAAATATGTATTTATAATTTAATGCATCCTATATCTCTAGTAATCGTATGAATTCCATAGATTGATCTAGGAATCATTGTGTATTTTCATTCATCAAACAATCATTAATTAGATCTCAGATATTCCTCTATATGAGGATGATAAACAGTTGATCATATGGTTGTTTTATGACTTGTCATGTATTCATTCATTAGTTGTAGAGATTAAAATTTTATAATGAACAATATTTTTATCATATTAATTTAAAAATTCATTCATGATGGAATCAATTGTCTACATGAAGATGCTATGATTATTTGAAACATTTACTTGAAACATAATTATCTTTAAAATTTTCTTTGATTATGAAATGTAATATCATGATACTAATTTACATACATCATGAGAATATATATTAATCATTGAAATGAAATGAAAATAATATCAAACTTATAATATTAAATGTAAGGGTCATGGATGCATTGTTTATAAATATCTGGGCGTGGAAATGTTTTTTGATATAATACTTTTTAGAAATTATAGGTCAATATTTTTAAGTGACTTTTAGCGCATCATTGTACAATTATTTTCTACAAATGGTGGATGAATCTATGAGAATAATTAGTTATTTTAACAATAATAAGGCATATCTTTAGAATCACTCAACTATTTTAAGAAGAATGAGTTATGTGACTCATTTCAATCATTCATGAATTATTTTTTTATAATGTTTACTTGAGTTTTAACAAACTGATCCTTTTCATGAAATTATATTATATGAGAAAATATTGTGTTTCATGAATAATCCAATTAATATAACAATTTATCAATTAAAAAAACATTAAATTAAAAAATTGTTATATGTGTATTATTGTTTGAATAAGGATTCATCAATGTTATACATTAAAGTTGATGAATTGTTTTGGGAAACAAGAGATAAATTTACTTGAATATGTATAGTTCTTTCATATAAAATTATAATTTATTTAGTGTATGGATACATATTATATGATGTTTTTGGTGTTTTTAAATGATATATAATGATAGAGTATACAAATCAATTTATTTAGCTATGAAAAAATGTATTAAATAAATGATAAAATAAAACCTCAGATTATGTCCATGCAATTAAGATGCCTGAAATGATAAAAATTATTTCTGCAGTAATTTTTTTATAATTTATTAAAATCATTTTGACATAAAAACTATTATTATGACAACATATAGTGTATTTAATATGCTTATGATTATAATTTTTAAAATAAATTATAACTTTTTCTATGATATAACATTCATATGAATAACATCATGCTATAAAAAAATTTATACATTGTTATTGATAACATTCCATGGTAGATGAATAAATTTGGTGAAGGTAAAAAAATAAAATCATTAATCAAAAAAATCTTTTTATTTAGTTGGAATTATGTGGAAGAATTAAGAAACTAACACTGTATTAGTTTGTATTTGTACATTATGACCAATTCAGAAGAGGTTCGATATTTCACTAAAGAACAATCCAGATTCTAGTATAAAAAATTCATAACAATTCAATAGATGTATCACCTGTAATTATTATTTTTAAATATAACTACTGGGATTGTAGTATAAATATATTTTAAAAATATTACCCACTATAAAATTTTTTGATTAGTCATTATTAATGTTAATCTTTATAGAATTTCATGAAATTATGTTATCATGTTATAAAATTTCTTTTCAATAGTTGAATCTATGTCTTGGAACCTCCTTAACATAGTAAGGTCATAATCACCCACATTGCGATAGGAACATAATAAATATAAATAATCATTTTTATGTATATATTTTTTTATATAAAATTGATATTATACTTTATAGAACAGAGGATCAAGGATTTATATAGCAAAAAAATTGACTTTCAAATAATGAGTTCATTAATCGAAGCCATTTTTTAAATAGAACACCTATAAATGGTTCACATATTACATATTAATTCTTTTATTTATTCTTAATATATATAAATAATAATGAAAAAATAGACCTCAAATGATAATACATAGAATTAAAGATATGCCATTGTTTGATCCACTATGAGGTACATTGTATTTTATTAAATATATAATGGATGTACAAGATACTTTATAATGAATGATTGTTAGTGGATTTTTTTTATTTTTAAAACTATAACTTACTCCTTCATATATTAATTCCATATCCCTCATAGTAAATGTGTCCATTGATAATTTACAACACATCCATAAAAGGAAATGAGATATATCTTATATGGTATGTGTTAGAAATTGTACGTTTCATCATCGATTCATGTTTTAAATTGAAAAATATATTCACTAACACCATTGATATGTCAATATTGGGTACATCAATGTAATAATAAAAGGGATAGTTAGAATATAATATAATTTGGCATAAATATATAAATGAAAAATCAATATCAAATACCTCACAATTTGTGTAATAATTTTTTCATATATTAATATAGGAAGAGACACATGTATCTCTTCTTGGACATCCTATGATATGTTTTCAACAGGTTTAGATATCATCATGTATCTTTCATCATGTTTATCCTTATTTAATCATAATACACTATGAAAAATTCACTCATAGAAAAATTCTAAAATCTCAAATCATAGGAGTTGAAACTAAATTCAAATTCAATAAATTTTTATGAGATATAATTAATGAATATGTAACATCGCTATGATGTTTTCCCATAAATCTAATAACTTGTTGAAATTTCATATTCGATGGTAATTTCAAATTATAGATTCAAAAAAGGATCCCCCATATTTTTTTAAACTACCCTGCTCTCTAAGTTTCATTTACTTCCATGGATAAATAGTGATACAATGGAGACGATGTTTCTACCTTTTCAATTTTGTTATATTTAATTATACATTATATACAATCATTAATCCAACCAAATTTTGAGGACTTCCCAATCATATCACAATTGGAAGTAATATTTTTTTATATAATATAGAAATACTGAAGGGTGGTGGATTAGACCATTAGTTATATCCTATTAGCTCATAAGGTGTCCTAGCATGAATGATGATTTTGGAAATATCTTCCACCACAGTTCAAAATCATTTTATTCTTTATAGACTTCAGAAACATGGTCAAGATTTTCCTTCACTAATTTCATCATTTTCTTAATCCCGTTGAATAATTCTATTATTTCATTCTAAACCACTTAAGAATTATTTTTAATGAAGGAGTAATTAGTGTATGAATAATTATTTTAATATGAATGCATAGAGGAATGAAAAATTTTTATTTATATTTTATGAAATTAAAGAAAACTATTTAATATGATAAACGGAATGTAAATTAATGAAAAATTTGGAACATTGTTCATAGATACATTTTTTATATTCTTGTCAAATAATTTCATCAAAGAGTCTTTTTTTGAAGAACATTGGTTATGCAAGGTAATCTCAGATTATGATCAATATAATTTATCATTATTCCATCCCAATTCACTTATTATATTCTTAGAGATTAATTATATTATAAAAAATAGAATGAATATTTTTGGAATTAGATTGTTATAACTATATTATATAGATGTACTGAAAAAAAATTAATTTATGTAAGAAGTTAATGGCCCTTTTCAATGGGTTATATACATAGTATCCTTTATTATTAGGTAATTATAACTAATTTTATTTGTTAATTAATTGTATTATAAATGAATTTATTCCCTATACAATGGGTGTGAATTTGATCAATTATTAGAGATTTCTTTGGTTAACCAAATCATACCTCTAGTAGCATCCAAGTAAAATGATCACCTTAACGGAGAATATAATGCTATTGATTATCTGTCTCCATTATTTTTTATTTTATATATGAAAATCCCAATATACTAATGTATGATGATATTGAGAGTAGATAATGGTGGGAATGTGAGTTTAACAAATAGCATAGATAAATAATTTTGTCATTTTATTATGTCAAATATCTATATTAATAGAAGTATTTCTCATTCACCATAAAAAAATTTAAATATTAAATAATTATGATTCTAATTTAGGAACACAAAGAATTACAACATAGTGGTAGTTCCTTAGTAATGTCAGTCATCCATTGAGTCTGTAAGTGATCATTATAGATGAAATGTGTGGAGCTTATGTGTGTTATAGTTGCAAAAAAAATTAATGTAAAAGATACTTTTTATTAAACTACTAATATAGATAAAATATATGAGAAATAATTAAAACTAATCCCAACATTTAATGATCGTGACATAATCTTAATAATTTAGGATCAGTTCCTATTCAATTAAATTATGTTCAATATACCCTCTATTTATTTTGAATGAATTATTAAATATTAATTCTTTATATCTGTTGGAATATATAGGGTCAAAGCACCATTTTATTGGATTTTTCTATTGGTATGGGGAACACAACAGAAGATGTTGTGATGGGTATTTTAAAATATTCATTACTATATTGATGAAACAATATCTTCTCACACAATTCAATCCCCAATTAGGTTATATGGATCTATTATGAATATATTAAATAGTATAAATTTATTGAATGAATCGATCCTTCTAATTTTATGTTTATTTGAATGCATATAATATCTAGTGACTGATTCTTAATGGATTATTATATGAATCCTTTTAAAAAGTACAAATATTCTTCAAGTTCATCCACAAATGGGGATCATAAAATTATAGGTTCTAGTGAAGAGAAATGATGAATACTTCATTGTTAGGATGATATCCAAGATTCTCATCCACAAATCCCAGATTATCTTTATGGATCAATCGTAGGGAATGGATATTTATCTCTCTAGTATGTGGTATGGAGGATAATGAATCTCAGACCTTCTTGGGAATGAATTGATTAATAGAAATTAGATCACTCATTTTTTTATATTGTTAATTATATTCCTATATAAGGTTCCCCATCCCCAATAAATATAACACCAAGTAAATATTCCATAAAATACACTTTAGTGACAAATAATTGTGTCCTTAATGTAATTTATATTTTATCACAGACTAGTTATATATAATAACTATATTACCTCATTAAATAAATACCATAGATCAAATCATAATTATATAAAATATTAATTGAATATTTAAAGTTAAAATAATATTAATTTATATAATAATTTTAGATTTATTCACATAATATCATCATTACATATTAAATAAATAAATTCAACTCAAATTATTTTTTTACTCAAATTTTGAGGAATTTTTCTATATTAGATATTTTTTGTACTTTTACATATATCATACCTAATTGTGTGGTAAATCATTTCATATAAACCTATTCTTCAAAATACGGGAAAAAAATTGAATTATCTTTATGTGTGACCCACTAGGCTCTAACCTCGATTGTATTGAAATATATTCATATACTAGAACCAGATACTCATAACACCTCATTTCCCACTAAGTTTTATGGAAATTTCATAGAAAAAAAACCATTCCTATGAAAATTATCAATGTAATATAAAATCATTTCCATGTGATATCTCAGAATTTTATATGAATAGTTTATCTAACCATTCATTCTTATATTATTCATCATTGAAATCTATTGATTGCATTTCCATCTTCTACCTTGTATAATATTTGAGTAAATGTACTACCATCATGATCCTCTAGTTATGTTTTTTATCATCGATTTGGAAGTGAATAATTATATCATGATTAATAAATCAATCCCATATGACCAATGTGGCCCACTATAGAAGATAACAAGAAAAAAATATTTTTTCACTTTTATAAAATTACACAATAAAATAATATGGAAAATTACAAATATCTTATAACAAGTCTACTTAAAATAATTCATAATAAATGGAGAATTTTTTCTATAACTGAGGTTTCAATTGTGGGTAAAAAAATATAGAATTTATATTTTTAGTAGAAATTTTGTACATTCATTGATAAAAAATAAAGGCCCCCAAATGTTAAATATATTCATAATGAATTTCATCGCATAGAATTGAACAACACCATGTGAATGGGGTGATTTTTATCACTAATATAATCTTCTCTAAACTATATGGGAGTTATTAAGATATTATGAAGATAATTATGGTATCACATATGTATCCATCTATGACATTCTGTCACATTAAATGAAAACTTTTTGGGGAATCAATGTTATTTATCAATGAATAATGTACTTTTGTAAACATTTTATAGTGATTTGAGTCAATTTTTAGTTTCCAAGTGAATATGACTGTGTTTGGGCCAACAAACAACTTTCATATTTCCCATGATCAATGATTATTCTGGGATAAATATGAAGATTATTTCCAATATCCAAGGAAATGAATAAAATATTTAGATAAATAAGGAAGAGTATTGAAACCGTTTGAAAGAATATTTCAAATCTTGATTATAATTAATTAAATTAATTTTATAAATAATGGAAGTCCTATATCATTGGTGCCTTCATCATTTATGAAATTGATAGTTTGGAATAACGCTTCCTGATTATCTCATTGTGCATGTGAGGATCCAAAAAAATTCCCTCTATTAGTGATCCACACTTGATCTGATGGCCTCTGATCGACACCACTCGTACTCGGGGTTCTAGCACAGTGAAGCCAGTGTGTTTTGTTGGTCATTCAAAATTTCTTGTTCATTGGTCTTGAAGAACGTATCTCTTTCTTGATAAGGTAACAAAGTGGATTCGAGAGAAAAATTTAATTTATCATCAACTTTAAATTCACTGGGCATGTTGTTCGGTACTTGAAACAATAGATGTACATGTATATTTATCAACATGGGGATTGGGTTACAATATTTAATTTCTTAATAGCATTAAATACATTCATAAACATAGATGAAACACTTTCTATTAAAAACAAATCATTATTTACGTTGCACCAACATTTGCAAAATGGAATTATAAATAAAATTCCACATCTCAAAATAATAGATTATTTATTATTGTTTTATCTTTTGTAAAATAGTTTATTAATTATTTACCATCATGAAAATAATTATTTTATCACAGGACCAACCATGGTCTAATCGAACCCCACATCCATTTATTGAACAACAGAATAAATAAATAAATAATCTATTCTCTTAAATATATAATTTATTTATTAACTGGTAAATATATATTTTATAAATGTTCAATAAACTATGTAAATATATATTACCCAAAATTTAATTATTAAATATTTATATAATTTCGGATATCAATTTATCTTGAAAAAAATAATTCCACTGTCTTGTGAATAAAATTTTTCCCCTTAATTACATTCAAATATAATTTAACTAAGACAACTAGAAACATACAGTGGGTGACCCACAAAAATTCATTATAAATAGAATTATGTAGGATTTTCTAATGTCCAAGAGTATTTTCTATAAATGGGTCATGTATCCCAAGATAAATGACATAAATTCCCAACAACGACATCCACCTATGAATGCTCACTATGTAATATAATCCCTTTATCTCAGTATCTCATTTTTCTGGTATCATGATAGTGTCATCAACATTTATACATGATATTTCAATCATTTACTACCTATGAAATACTCATTGTAACACCATGGACATGGAATTTCATATGAAGGTTCGATTTCAATCAAGTGATGAGATATCACCTTCCATAAATAGAAGGGAAAAATCCTTTCTAACATATCCATTAATAATAATTATTCATGATGCAACCAATATTCCCTAATTCCCGTAATCTCTATGCATGATAGTTTTCATCAAAAAATAAATTTCTATGATTCATAACATTTATTAATGATAATTTTAAATTCATAGGATCATTACACATGATCAAAGAAATGAATTTCCAATGACACTAAAACATGAAGAATTCCTAATGGTGGGTCTGTTCTCATAATCTATCATCTTAGAGATTAGAAAGTATGAACATCATGAGAATATGTATCATCGACTATTGAGTACTCTCACCTGAAGGTCTGTATACTATGTGTCCCATTATATTATGTCATCCAATTTATGAACTCTATTTAATAATATTGTCATATAACTTACATTTTATTATCATAGTAGGGACCTGCTATGACCTTTTCAATATGACAAATAATCTATGAAATTACTACACCATAGTCATGAAGAGAAATAAATAATATGTAATAACATGTTTAATATTTAAATATTTTAAATATTTATGTAATCAGTGTAAAAACATTTGCTTCTAGGACACCAACTCTTACAAACTCCCACTCTGACAAGATCCAACTACCTAAGACATTCATTTCGGTAGACCTCACATGATGATCATGTTTCTCCTACGATAATACTTTTTTCATAGGGTCTATCAAATTTTTCATCCATGGAAACACTTCTAACTGTAACATTACCTGTCCACGAAAAATATAGTAAGATATGTTACTTCCCAAGTATGTGATTCGTCGACTAATGTGACCAAGGCTCCTTTAAGAGAGCCACCACTGTAGGGTTATCATAGTAACGTGTGATGGTATATTTACTGATATGTGTCACATCCATCTCCTAGACCATGATCTCTATCCATATTACTTCATTATATGTGTTATAAGATACAATATACTGGGAATATGTTGTAGAATCTGCAACCTCACAATACTTGGAGCACTTCCAACTCACTGCACCTCCATTCAAAGTGAATATGAATCCAGTTTTCAACATCATGTAATCTTTATCAATCTTGAAAGTATCATCGGCATATCCTATGATGACTAGTTCTAAATCTCCCCCTAAACGAAGAACATATACCTAGTATTCCATAGCTACTTTAGGATAGTCTTGACATCCGTCCAATGGAGGTCACCATGGTCAGGTTGACATCTGCCTACCACAAAGATTACATGACTATTGTGAGGAATAATGTTGATGTGTATCCCACAGAATTTATTTTCTTTCGTCCTTTCCTATAGCTTGAGTTTAAAATTGATCAATTACATGTGGTGTTATGATTATAAAATAATCCATATATAATGTATATTGTTGAAATTAATGAGTTAAATAAAAAAATATATAAGAATCTGAAAAAAGGGTTAATACTAGTAATTTCTAAATCATTATGTTCTCCGGTCCCCATTGTCATGAATAAGGATATGTAATTTCTCTTTTCTAATTATTATAGTGGGAAAAAAAATATTGCTATAAAAAATAAGTATCCTCCTACATGGATGGATGACTGTTTTGATCATCTATGTGTAGTTTAATACATATCCAGGGTAGATCATTGGTCGAGATATTACTAATTTAGGATAGTGAACCATGATATCCCAAATACCATAATTATTAAAGGTGCAACCACTCTGAATTCATAGTGTTGATTTTCATAATCACTATTGATGAAATAAATATTTATGGATTTGATTAAAATAGTCATTTGAGGTTACCTAATAATAATTTTGTTATTCATTACAGATGATATTTTAATATACTATAAAATTAAGGGGGATCTTGGGGAAAATTTGAGCACTATGAAAAAAACCATATGAAAAGAAACATATATTCCATGTAAAAAATGATATTACTTGTTGAAATTGATCTCACTCTAAGGTAGTATCATCACATGTATTGGGAAATTAATGTACCCTTAAATGAATGAATAAATTGAAGGATGGTTGAGGCCAACATCTGTGATAGATATTCGTAGTTTCATTGGGTTATCTGGGTGATATCGCTAATTTATGAGAAATTTTCCATGATTTCAAAACCCAATTACCAAGTTAAATCACAAGGGAGTACTGTTTCCTAGGAATTATGAATGTGAATAAATATTTAGGTATGTAAAAAAGGAATATTTCCCCAACACTTATTTACATTGTACCTAAAAGTGGTGATAATTTCTTAGAATTTAGTGACGCATTATAGAAGGGATTCCCCTTTTTCTTAATGAAATATTATAATGTCAGATCAAGGGATTCAAGAGGGTTGAATGTTCATAAAAATAACTACAGAACACATGACATGTAGTTAGATGAAATTAACAACACATTTAAAATATAGTGGCATTACCAATTCATGTAGAGGTGTGAAATATATACAGATCACAAAATACTCATGTATATATTCACAAATAATGAGATGAATATTTTCTAATGAATATGAATAGATATGATCAGGGACTATGACTGGTCAATTCACAACTATAATGTTAAATAGAATATTGTATAAAATTCTCTATATATATAGGATCCATCATATATAAGATCATTGATAATTCAGAGGTATCTGATCTTCATATATTTGAAATGGATAGTCAAGGGAATCATAAAGGGAGGAATATCATCTATCCTTTCATTAGTGATTTCATAAGATTATCTTCTGGGGATGTTAATGGATCCAGACTATGATGATGTGAGAATTGAGATTAAAGTGGATGTTATAAGTAATTAGAAATCATTGGAGTTTATTGTTAATGAAGAAGGAGTTGTGATATTTTGGTAAAGACTCAATGTACCATCATACCATATGTTAAAGAATGGTCTTCTGGAAGATTCACATATCTCAATGTTCTCCATTAACATAGGAAACTGTAATATGTATTGAGATATTCGATAACACTATTGGTGGAATAAATGAAAAATGATATCATATAATATACAACATGATTTCTTTTATGTCATCCAGTGAAAGAGAAAAGTAAAAAATACAAGGGTATGAAGCAACCTTTTCTAATACCTAAGCATAATTGGGAAATCATCACCCTAGATGTCATCAATGAAGATACAATTACACTTGGAATTTTATAAGTTGCAATTCCTCTAAAAATGAAATAATGAATGAAATAATGTAAAAAAGTATGAAAATTGTAGAAAAAAAATCACCATACATTAAAAAATCCCATATAGGGTTTCAAATATATCATATGTAGATATATTCTTTGAATGTTACTATTTTATTCTTGATACCAAGAAATATTTCAATGAATTTTTTGATTTTTATTCATATAGAATTATTGAAAAAAATATAAAATAAAATTAAATCATATGTTGTAGTTTTTTCATTAATTGATATTACTGGGAATAAAAAGACAATATATCCATGATAAACAGATAAAACAATCAATTTTTAAAGGAATTTCTTGGATAAATAGATCTTGAGATGAATATTAAAGTGTTTACGGGTTGATAAAATAATAGCCTATTCACAAAATAAAAATAAATAATGAACTCCCTTATTTCCAATAATTTAATGTTCTTAGAGATAACATTGAATAAATATTTGGAGAAATCGTTTTCACATAAAGTATGTAATAATGTAGAGTTATTTGTAGAGTTTCATTTTTGGATACATTACATGCATAAAAATATTGATGCATCCTATGAGGGTGATATTATATGATAAATAAGTGGTGTTAGTCACACATTATAAAAATCTTTTAATAAAGTAAATTTAACTATTTTTTTTGGAGTTTATGTACATGAAAATATGAGATAATAGTGAATTTTTTTATACCAATAAAAGTATATTTTTCTTTTAATGAATGTGTAGTATGATATATTTCTTTTCGTAACAACCCCAATCATGATAATATATAATTTATGACTTTAAAATCACATGTATTTTAGTTTATGACATCCCAGTCACATTGGTGTTAAATATATTTCTCTCTACATAGGGTTATACTACCTAATATTTTATTTTACCAAAAAGGTAATTTTCTATTAGATCCATTTGGTATCATCATTCAATACAAAAAAAATTCTCATTAATACCATGAATTGTAGAAAATTAGATACAAAACAAATTAATTTCCATTTTTATATGATTATCGATAGTGGTGAGAATAAATTAGTACTATGTTTAAATTCAAACATGTGAAGATATATTTATTAAAAAAATTATAGAGTCTTTAGATCAAATGATTTAATTATTATACAATGAGTGAATATGTGTTTGCAAAAAATATGATGTGGTTATTCAAGGATACTTTTTATGGATTAATTTCATTTCATTAAACGTAATGCATTTAAAATTCTCCAAGAATATGTTTAATGATTGATGAAATGGTATAAATTTTTGAATAACATGTTATTATGTTTAGTAAATTCTATTTTAAAAAGGCTATTTACTATTTCAATTATTGTTGGCGGTGTTTTATGAAGATCATGTTAATATTTATTTAAAAAATGAAATTCTATATATTTGAAGAAAGAGAATGTAAATTATTATTTTTTATAATGAATCATAATGAAGATGAAGTGAATTTTATTATGAAATATCTTATTTAAAATTTAGTATGTATATATATTTGGATTTAATAAAAATATGATCCTTAAAAAGAAACCCTGGATGGATTTCTAAACCACATATAGGAGATTAGATCAACCATATGGGGAATTTAACATATATTGAAGATACATGTAACATGTTTAAAATTATACATGTGCGTATAGATAGTGGATCAGAATAGGTCCATAAAGGAGAATCCAAAATATGCAAGAGAACACCCATTGTAATTATCAATGATGTGACATGCCCTATGTGGGAATGTGTGTAAATTTGTTATAGATGACTACCCTTGTGATATCTCATGAGGAAGATGAATCAAGATAAATTATTAAATGAACTCAATTGAAGGTAACTCGTACATGGGTCATAAAAATTTCATAACTATTCAGAAATTAAATTATTTACTTACATATCTATATCTATATGATATGATTAATCAACATAAAATGATTCCATCAAGATATGTGTTCCTCCTAGTAACTACCCATCGTCATAAAAAAGGTATTTATAGGTTTATAAATATTTTCTCTCTAGAAATCATGTGAATTCCACATATCGATATAGGAATCATTGGGTATTTTAATTCATCAAATAATCATTAATTTGATCTCAGCTATGCCTTTATTTGATGATGATCCACTTTTGACCATCTGGTGGTTCTATAACATGTAATCCATTCATTCATTTTTTGTAGAGTTTAAAATTTAATTATGAGCAATAATTTTATCATATGAATTTAAAAATTCATTTATGATAGAATAAATTGTCTACATGAATATGCTATGATTTTTTGAATCATTTACTTGAAACATCATGATCTTTAAATATTTCAATGATTATACAATGTAATATCATGATATTAATTGACATAAAACAGGGGAATATATATTGATCATAAAAATTAAATGAAAATAAGATCAAAAATATATAATTCAAAGGAAGGTCGAGGGATACATTATATATAAATATTTGGTTGTGGACATGTTTTTTAAGATAATACTTTTTATAAATTGTAGGTTAATATTTTCTGGTGATAAATAGAGCATCATTGTAGAATTAGTATTTACTAATTGTGGATCAATATATGAGAATCATAAGTCATTTGAACAAGAATAATCCCTCACTTCAGACTCACTGAACTATTTTTTTTGAAGAGGGTAGTGCCTTGGTCAAAGAAAAAAGCACATTTTATTGAATATAAAAAGAAAAAAAGTTACAAGAGTCTAAAGTAATGATGTTTTTTACAATACATATTAAAAATATGAAATAAATCAGAAGGAATTTCATTTTTACATGTCAAATCCTGGTGAACACCTTTGTTGGAAAGGGAATAAGTAAAAATGTTCACTTCTCAAAATGCGTGAGTGGTGATGTAATTAATCACTATGAGAGAATCTAGACACTTCATCCAAATGGTGGTAAGAGGCCAGGCCAGATGGATCACACCGTTCTATATTTCCTGGAAAATGGTAGTTGAATTACTTTCGATCCAGAGCATCCTCTTTCTTTTTTAAGGTAGAAATAGACAGCATGAATTACAGCCATCATTTCAGCTTCTAGTGGCAAGACCACACCACATCTGCCAAAGATGCAACCAGGAAACTAGCCAGAAAAATCTCTAAATATCGTAATACAGCCAATAGTGCCTAGAAATTACTTTAAGGCCCTATCAACATTCTATTTGATCCATTCTGGCATTAGAGTTTTCCAGAACACATTAAAGGTACATTTGGGTTGTCGATAGAGGCCATCAACCCAACTTTTGTACAGAATCTCAAAGTCACCAACAGTGATCTTATAGTGGGACTTTTTAATCAATGCAGCCTCTCAGACCGCAATGAGAATCCTTTATTTTCATGAATTATGATTTAATGATCATTTATTATCTAGAATATATTTTATGTCAAACCAGATTACATGCATGAGCTATGAAACAATAGAGAGGAAATCATTTTTTATTTGCTGAGAATCCTCATGATCAGCACATTTCATTAAAAGTGAGATGATCATATCTGGAATAAACCATCTGCAGTCAAAAATTTCTGGGATGTAATTCCATAGTGCAGAAGCTATAGCACATGACAGAAAAAGATGGTTTGGATCTTTTCTATGTTGGTTACATAGGGGACATTTAGAACCTAGTTGGACACCAAATGTTATAAGGCAAGCCTTAGTGGGAAATCTGTTGTGAGAAATATTCCAAATGTGAGTGAGTATTGTAGGCATGATCCAAGCCTTCTTAAAATAATACAACCATTTAATTTTATATTCAGTTCTAAATATATTATGCTTGTATTAAACTTTTGAGTCAAGAATTCCATTTGAAGCCGGCTCTTAGACAAGATATTCATCAGAGCTAGAGTAGGGGTAGTTATCAATGATCTATGAAATGCTACCAGGGTGCTCATTCTTGTGAGAATAAAGAACATATTTAATAGTGTAATTTTTATTCTCGCGAGGAATGTTAGGAGGTAGCATAGAAATTTACGGAGTACCATTACAATTAACAAGACCTAAATTAATGTTGGAGTGAATGTTAACCATCCATCTAGAATTTTCCATAATTTGTTTGAAATAATGCAAAATAGTGGTCCATACATAGGAAGTTAAATAATTTAAGTTACCTTTTTTATTCATGGTGAGAAATTAGTGTTTGAGGAAGTCAATATGATTAGAGTGGTTATTAACTAATCTATAAGTAAGTCTAGCCTTAATATCATTATTAAAGAGTTTTATGTATTTATTACCAATACCCCCATTATCAAATGTTTTTCAACAAGTAATCAAATGAATGGTGACAAGTTTCCTTTTGAGGACACATCCCATCCAGGTGATGTTTTTAATTTACGTATTAATATATTTAAAAGTACCAAAAGTCCACATATATATCATAAGATAATATACCATTTTCAAGAAAATGGTCGATTTTACAAGACAGATTCTACCATCCATAGTGAGGGATATGCCTTTCTAAGTAGAAAGATGAATAATAATATGGTCAAAAAATGCGGGAAAATTAGTTGGAATTTGGTCTTTTGAAAAAATAGGAACCCCCAAGTATGTGAAGTAGAAGAGACCTTTTTTAATTACAAGATAGCTGGTGAAAAATTCTTTTCTCATGAGGAGTAATTTTACCCAAAGAAAATATGTGACTTGTTCCAAGAAATAACCAAGCTAGAAACCACTTCATAATGAGATAAAGATAATTCACACAAGTAAGTGAAGGATAAGCGGTTATGTGAAAAATTTCAAACATTAATTAATTCTTTTTTAACAATTTTCACTAGAGCTTATAACATAATGTTCATTATAATGAATAAATATTATACGAGGAAACATTTGGTTTCATGGTGAATTCAATTCATATAAAAATTTATAAATTTCAAAAAATTAAAAGGAAAAAATAATTTTATTATATGTATATTATTGTTTGGATAAGGACACATCCATGTTATAAATTAATGTGGATGAATTGTTTTGTGATAGAAACGATAAATTTACATGAACATGTACAATTTTGCGATATGATATTAGAATTTCGTTAATGTATGGATAAAAATTATTTGATGAAGATTGAGTTTTTAAATGATTTATAATGAGAGACTATACAAATCAATTTATAATTATATGAAAAAAATGCAATGAATAAATGATAAAATCAATCCTAAAATTAAATCCATTCAATTGACATGCATGAAATGATAAAAATACATTCGGTGGAATTTTTTTTAATAATTTAATAATATCATTTTGATGTAAAAATTATGATGAGGAAAACATATAGTTTATTGAATACACCTGTTATTATAATGTTATATTAAATTATAATGTTGATACGATATCACATTCATATGAAGAATTTTATGCTAAATCCAATGTCATAAAATGTTCTTGATAGAATTCGATGGTTGATGAATACCTTTAGTGATGATGAAAATGTAAAACCATTAATCAAAAATAAATTTTATTCAGTTGGAATGATGTGGAAAAAATATGATATTAACACTATATATGTTTGTAGGTGTACATTAAGACCTTTTTAGAAGAGGATTGATATTCTACTGAAGAACAATTAAGATTACATTATAAAAAAATCATAACAATTCAATAGATGTATCATTTATAAATAGTTATTATACATATAACTACCAGGATTATAGTCTAAATATCATTTAAATATATTACCCACTATAAATTTTTTTATTAGACATTATTAATGTAAATCTGTATGGAATTTTTTGAAGTTCAGTTAATGTGTTTTAAAATTTCATTTCAATAGGTGAATCTATTTTTTGGAACCTCGTTAATATAGTAAGTTCATAGTCACCTACATTAGTAGAGGACCATAATAAATACATATAATCATTTTAGTGTATATATTTGTTTATATAAAATAGATGCGAGCCTTTATTGAAAAGAGGATCGGGGATTTATGTAGCCAAAAAAATTGAATTTAATATAGAGAGTTCATTAAAGGAAACAACTATTTCAAATACATCCTTCTCAATGATTCACCTTTTATAGAGTAATTCATTTATTTAATCCTAAAATATATTAATACTAATGAAAAATTAGACCTTGAATGATTATAAACAGAATTAATGATATTTCATGGTTTGCTCCACTATGTGGGACATTGTTTTTAACTACATATATAATATTTTTACTAGATAATGTAACGACCCAATGATTAATTAATGGGAATACCACTTGATCTAATTAAATTTATCTTTTTATATATGTTTTATATATAATGTCATCTTCTTTGGTTTTATGTTAAGAATTTTGACCGTTCCTAATATAGCCGTTGAACAGTGATCACATGATTAGTATAAATATAGGGCTTTAACAAATCCAATTTACTCAGACAAATGAAGTGATGACTTCATCTAGTAGAATTAATTCATACGAAGACTATTTGTCAGAGCTCGTAAAATAGGTGGTGTCCTTGGGTTTTTCTCTTGACCAAGCCCAAGCTAAGCTTCATCATGTCAAGCTCCAACGGGACCGTCTACGGGAAAAGTAGAAGTTGATAGAGATTACCACTTGAGCGATGTTATCTGAGCCACCCCAAGAGTCTGTCACCATTATACACCATACCCTTAAGTCTTTTGCCACTTTTTTAATGGTTTATGTAACAAATAGCTAGTACTATGTTCAAGTACATTAATTTTGTATATAATAATAAATATACTTTCTTGTCATTATTTATACATTGTAAATAGTTTTTTAAATTACAAATACTGTTTTTAGTTATTATTTAATTAAGAATTCAACTTTATTAAATTAGTATATTTTTTAATTAAATATTATTTTAATAAAATATTATTATTATTATTAAATTAATTTTTATTGAATATAAATGATCTTATAATTTTATGATTGCAATTGTAATTTTTATTAAGGTTTGAAATCCATTTTTTTCAAAACACGTGAATTTTCGATAAATGTCAGGTTTTATATTAAAAGATAAAATTAAAATATATAGAAAATTATTTAGATAAAATAAATGTTATTTCTAGAATCAGGTTTTCTAAATTATCCAATGGTGAATTTTTCATAATTTTTTAAGACAGTCAAATTTTTGAGTAAAAATTTAATAACTATTAAATATATAATGTGTTTTATGGCATCATAATGACCCAATACTGATGTAATAAAATAATATAAGATTTATGTTCGGCCAATATATGTTTTATGATTAATATAATGTGATTTTGGGTTTGTTTGAATTATTTTACAATGCATTAATGGAACCCACAAGACTTATTAAACATCTTGTCTTTTTAAATTATTTTCCATGGCAGTGTGACTCACCTCCACATAAGCAAACCCATTATTTTAAGAAGTTCGGACATTGGCCTTATAAAATATTGTTTTAATCTTCCCTTTGACAATAACCGTGGGCAAAACCCATGATCAGATTTGTGGTTCGGATTAGTTTAATGTAAGGGGTCCCGAACATAAATAATAAATAATTCACTCATCATTCCTATATAAACCCACCCAAACTCAAACTTCCTCCTCACTCAAAGCCTTTGGAGTTCATCCAACCTCTGAACTACTATCTCTAAAATCCTCCCAAGGTGCCACAAGCTCCCAATAATCCTCTCTCAAGCCTCTCTCAAGCATTTAGAAGCACACTTCCATGTAAGTTTTTTTCTTCCTTTCACATTTTTGTCCAATTTTTTTAATATTGTTATGCCCTTTTAATTTAAATTATAAATTATGGGGTATGGTTTCAACCTCCCCCTACTTCCCTCTTATTTTTTTAAATATGGGATACCCCTTTCTCTATCATTAAATGCCTCCCATGTACACCCGTTACTATGCTGAAATTTTGAAAGGAACTTCTCTCTCCTCATTTACATTCAAGCAATACTTTTGTATCATGAATCTAAATTCCATTATAATTGTTGGGAAATGTATCTATATGACCCCCTTATTTTCCATTTCATGTATATATGATGAGACACCCATTTCTCTCCCATCAACCATTTTTATGAATTCTTATATCACGTCGTTAGGCTGGCGAAATTGCACCAATTTTCTAAGCCAATGCCATTGTGTAGTGAATACCATGTCCATTTCTCTAGCAAGGATATTCACCTTCATGCAAATTTACTTAGAAATTATTAAGTTTAATTCCACATTCCTTTGTTGTGTAATTAATGATTATGTTTTATGAGTCCATGTTTTATGATCCATGTGTCACACTTATGCATGAAATGAAATGTTTAAGAAGGGTGTGCCCTTATTGCGCTCCAATGCATTGGGTAAAGTATAGTATAATGATATTTCATGTGCAATGAGTATTTAATCATTATAGTTAATGTTAAATGAGGCTTTACTCGTGCATCATTTTCAATAAGGATTTACTCATGCTTCATGTGCAATGGGCCTTTCCTCATGCTAATTCCATGTTAAGTGTCCTTGCCACATTTCCCTGTTATGATTATCATGCTTTATCATCCCTTTATGTCCATGTTTCTCTTATGCTCTATTGATATGCCTATTGTATACCATTTATTGTACTCCTCATGTATTCTATTATTATTCCCTAACTGGGCTTTATAGCTCACCCTTTTCATATGCATGTCCTCAGGTTATCCCAGGAAATGGTATGTACGGGGGAATGTAGTGGTCATGTAATGGAAGATATTAATAAAGATGTTGTATTTCATGTTTTAAGTTGTTATGTAATTATCCTAAGCCTCAAATACACTAGACCTCTCTATAATCCATGTTTTATCAAGTGAATAGTTTATTTAAAAAATCATAATTAAGTTTTTAATAAAAGCAGGGTTGTCATAGTTGGTATCAGAGGATTTGTTTAGTTATTTTTGGGATTAGGATTAGAAAACCCTATTAAATCATTAGATACAAGACTATGTACCATAAAAACATCCCTATGTTTTGGTGAGTATTTAGTAAGTGGGTAATCAAGAAAATAAATCCATGTCTGCATACGAGCGGGTAGAGGGGGCTCTGGCACATATGTATCCTACGGGTTAAACTTGAAAACACAGCATTGAGCTAGACTTGAACGGGAACAGGTGCATGGCAATGGGCCTTGCTACACTCTTTGTTATGAAACTCCCGGGGGATATGCTTTGGTAAATTCACAAGATTAGTATGAACCCTTATTACGGGAATAAAAAATCCCCTAAGAATATATGTTCGAAAGTAGATCATGAAAATCCTAAAATGAATCCTATAGATTCATAAGTTAAGGAAATAAAATTTAATTTATAATTCGTCAACTTTTTTCTTTGGAATACCCTTTATGTGTTACCCCTAACTTTCCTTTTATTCCAGACAATGGCCGGTAATTGGAGTACTTAGGCTAAAAACGTATGTGAAGATCTGTGTGATGACTATTCTAATGAGATTCCCAATCCAATGGGAGCGGGAATCACGAACTTTTTCAGGATTATCTCTCATCTAACTCATGATTTTAATATAAATCTAGGTCAAGAGGAACGTTTAACCCCCCCCCAAGAAAGAACTAGTCGCTATCGAGAGCTTCATGAGACAAAGTCTTCATACTTTTAGTGGATCATCTGACCCCACGATCGCTGAACAATGGATCAACTCCATTGAAAAGATCTTATCCATCCTTCAATGTTCTAAACAAGAGATGGTTCTCCTAGAAGCTTATCATATGGAGGATGAAATTGATCAATGGTGGATGTCGATCAAAAATAAGAAGCCTGAGGAGGAGATTGAGGCATTGGAATGGAAGGATTTCCAGAAAATGTTTTTTGATAAATATTTTCCGCGCACCCTCTAGATTAAGATGGAAAGGAAATTCCTTTCCCACAAGAAAAAAGACAAATAATATATTAAAGCATATGAGGAAAACATCATAAGGCTTGAAAAATACGCTTTCGGCTTTGCCGTTACCCCTGAATGCGAAGTTTACCACTTCTTTGGTGTGCTAAAGCCTCTCCTATAGAAAGAATTAGTGATCCGTGACTTCAACAGTTATGAGGAAACTATCCAATGTTCCCTAATGGTAGAAATGTAGATCGGGGAATCACATGGGTATCATGGGGACAATAAGAGTACGTTAGACTTCAATTCTGGAGGTCAGATGGACAAATCCAACAATGCTATGAAGATCCAGCACCCAACTTTCCTAATGTGCAGAAAGAAGCACCCTAGAAATTGCCTCAAGGGGACGATGAAATGCATTAAGTGTGGAAGAGAAGGCCACCTAGTGGTTAACTTTCGGAATGAAAGACCCACGACTGCGATAGAGGAGAGGAACACTCCGTTTGAACCTCAACGCATTGTTCATTGCAACAAATGCAATGAACCGGGGTATTTTGCAAATCAGTTCCCTTATCTAATGGTTTTTGGAGGCAACCAACAACCTCCAAGGAAGCAAGTAAAGGCTTTGGCCATCGCTTCTGCCAAAGTGAAACCCAACAACAAAGTAGTGATAGTTACTCTTGTTATTAATTTATGAATAGATGACATACATTTTGATTCAGGTTCTATGAATTCTTTTATATCTCAGAAGTTTAGTAGAACAATCCCAACACCAGCATAAATCATGGAAGTGAAGATGTTGATGTGTACTGCAAATGGGGAAATCATTGCATCCCATGAATATAATTCCTCCCCTGTTATAATCTGTTGATTGAATTTACCATTGATCCTCTTCATACTCCCTCTGGTGGAATTAGATTCAATTCTTGGAATGGGTTGTCTTTCCATATATGGATTCAACATAAATTGTCAGGAGAGGGAAATCACACTCCATATAGAGAATGGTCCCCCGATTCTTTACAATTTTAAGGAGGAAGATGAATCTCCTCTATCTCCATCATCTCAAAAATGGATATTAATTCCCTATGAGCAGGCGTATCGGGCTCAGATGACTGATTCCAAGGAAGAAACCGTCATTGAAGAAATGCCTTTTATGAGGGAATTCACTGATGTGTTTTCCGAGGAACTTCCTGGTCTTCCTCCTAGAAGAGATGTTGTATTGTCAATTGAACTTTTACCAGGGGTGATACCAATATCCAAGACTCCATATAGAATGGCTGTCGTGGAGCTTGAAAAGCTGAAGAAACAACTATAGGAGAATCTGGATAAAGGGTTTATACGCCCAAGTGATTCACCATGGGCTGCACCAGTCCTCTTCATCAAGAAGAAGGATGGGTCAATGAAACATTGCATCGATTACCATGAACTTAACAAAATCACGATAATGAACATGAATCCTCTCCCACATATGGATGACTTGTTTGATCAGCAGCGTGGAGAACAATACTTCTCCAAGGTAGATTTGCAGTCATGATATTATCAAGTAAGGGTGAAGAAAGAAGATATCCCCAAGACTACTTTTCGTACAAGATACGGGCACTATGAATTCATAGTAATTCCATTAGGACTCACTAAATCTCTAGAAATATTCATGGACTTCAGGAATAGAGTCTTTAGAGTTCACCTCAAAAAAAATTGGTAGTCTTTATAGTTGATATTCTAATATAATCCAAAACCGAGGAGGATCATGAGGACCATTTAACAACTGTACTAGAGACTTTGCGCAAGAAGTAGATCTATGAAAAGTACATAATGTGTGAGTTATGGTTGAATAATGTCTCATTAATTGTCCATATAATCACAAAAAATGGGATATCTATGGATCCCTCCAAAAGAGTTGCAATTGAGGGATGTATGAGACCAACATCGGTAATGTATATCCTTATCTTATTAGGTTTATCTGGATATTATTAACTATTTTTGGGAAATTTCTCACGATTGTACAACCCTCATACCAAGGTAACTCGATAGGGAGTAATGTTTTTTGGAGTGATTAATTCAAAGAATGATTCAAGGAGTTGAAAAGGAGGCTTATCATTTGGCCCGTGCTCACTTTACCCACATGTGGGGAACCTTTTGTGGTATTCAGTGATGCTTCGAAGAAGGGTGTAGGTTGTGTGCTAATGCAGAATGATAAAGTGATATCCTATTCCTTAAGGAAGTTGAAAATCCATGAGCGAAACTATCCAACGCATGATTTGGAGTTGGCAGCGGTGATCTCTTCCTTGAAAATCTGGAGATATTGTCTCTATTGGGAGAAATGTGAGATATATATTGACCACAAGAGTCTTAAATATATATTTACATAGAAAGAACTTAATATTCTCCAGATAAGATGGATAGAGCTCATCAAGGATTGTGATTGTTCAATACATTACCACCATGGGAATGGGAACAAGGTGGAAGATGCCCTAAGAATAAAGGACCCAACGACTCTATTAATGATGAGAATTGAGAAGGAACCAATATTCTTAAACAGGATGATGATGGACATAGGAATAATAAATAATGGAACATCATCAATCCTTTCACAAATGATTTCTCAACCGTCCCTTTTGGAAAGGTTAAAGGATGCTGAAAAGAATGATGTGGGAATTGAGGAAAAAGTTGAAGATATCGAAAAATTGAAATCCTTCGAGTTTAATATTAATGAATAAGGAATTGTGCTATTTTGGAAAAGCCTATGTGTTCCATCCAATCTTGAGCTAAATAAGGATCTTTTGGATGATGCACATAGTTCAAATTTCTCTATTCACCCAGGGAGCATAATGATGTATCGAGATCTCCAAGAAAACATTTGGGGGGATAATATGAAGAAGGAGATTACTATATATACATCAATGTGACATGTGTGCCAGAAATTGAAAACATAGAGGCAGAAGTCTAAGGGGATGATGCAATCATTGCCCATAATAGAATGGAAATGGGAGAACATAACCATGGACATTGTCACTGTACTTCCGAGGACATCCAAAGGCAACAATGCAATCTGGGTTATGGTGGATCATCTTACAAAGACTGCACACTTAATTGCTATTCGGGAGGATTTCTCATTAGATCAACTGGCACAGATATATATTTGGGAATCAGTAAGGCTGTATGGAGTGCCACTATATATTGTGTCTGACCGAGATCCAAGATTCACATCTAAGTTTTGGAAGAGTCTTCAAAATGCTCTGGATACTGAACTGAACTTCAATACGACCTATCATCCTGAAAATGATGGCCAATCCGGGGGGACTATCCAAACACATAATGAAATGTTGAGATCATGATCAATGGACTTTATATAAGGATGGGATCAACATCTTTCTTTGGTTGAGTTCTCTTATAATAACTGTTTCCACTATAGCATCCAAATGGAACCATATGAAGGCCTGTATGGGAAAAGGTGCAGAACACGGGAACATTGGGATGAGGTTACTGAACACAAGCTGCTTGGACCAGAAATTGTTATAGAAATGGTGGAGAAGGTGAAAACCATTCAACTGCATATCAAGCCAGTCCATAGTCGGCAGAAGAGTTTTGTAGATAATCGTCGACGAGACCTTGAGTTTAATGATGGAGAAATGGTTTTTCTACGCATATCTCCGTGGAAGAAGTTTATGAGGATTGGAAAGAACGGAAAGTTAATTTCATGGAACATCGTCCCCTTCAGGATTCTTGATCATGTTGGGGTTGTGCCCTATCGAATAGCACTTCCACCTACAATGGTCAAAGTACATGATGTCTTTCATGTATCCCTCTTAAAAAAGTACATACCAGACCCTTCACATGTACTCTCTTCTGAGTTTGTACATTAGGAGGATGATCTTTCTTATGAGGAGAAACCATTGAAGATCATAGATCATAGAGAAAAATTTCTATGAAATAAGACAATGCCCCTCGTCAAGGTGTTGTGGCGAAACCACATGTTTGAAGAAGCGACTTGGGAATCAGAGGAAATGATGAATCTGAGTCACCCACATCTGTTCTAGTATGGGAAAAGGAAATTTCGATGGCGAAATTTCTTAAGGGGGTAATATTGTAAAAACCCAAAGTTTCATTAATGGAAATCTCTCTTGATCTAATTAAATGTCTCTTTATGTAAAATTATTATATAAAATTTCTACTTCTTTGGTTTTATGTTAAATTTTTTACCATTTCTAATATATCCCTTGAATAGTGAACACATGATTAGTATAAATATATGGTTTTAACAAATAGAATTTACTGAGACAAAAGAAGCGATGGCCTCATCCTGTAGAATTGCTCCATACGAAGCCCATATGCCGGAGCTCAGAAAGGTGGTGGTGTCCTTGGGATTCACTCTTGACCAAGCCCAAGCTGCGCTTCATCATGTCATGCTCGAACGGGACCGTTTATGGGAAAAGTGGAAGTTTATAGAGATTACCACTCAAGCGATGTTATTTGAGCCACCCCTAGAGTCTGTCACCATCACACACCTTACCCTTAGGTCTTTTGAGGCTGTTTTAAGGGGTTATGTAACAAATCACTAGTACTATGTTCATGTACATTATTTTTATATATAATAATAAATGTACTTTCTTTTCATTATTGATACATTGTAAATAGTCTTTTAATGTACAAATAGTGTTTTTAGTTATTATTTAATTAATATTTATATTGTATTAAATTAAGGGATTTTTGAATTAAATAATATTTAAATAAAATATTATTATTATTAAATTAATTTTTATTAAATATAAATGATATTATAATTTTATGAATGCAATTGTAATTTTTATTATGGTTTGAAAGCCATTTTTGTCAAATCCCGTGAATTTTCGATAAATATCATTTTTTATTTTAAATGTAAAAATTAACATATTTAAAAAATTATTTAGATAAAATAAATGTTATTTCCAGACTCCGGATGTCGAAATTATCCAACGGTGATTTTTTTATAATTTTCTGAGATAGTCAAATTTATGTGTAAAAATTAAATACCGTTTAAATATATAATGTGTTTTATGACATCAGAATGACCCAATAGCGATGTAATAAAATACTATAAGATTTATATTCCGCCAATATATGTTTCACCATTATAATAATTTGATTTTGGGTTTGTTTGACTTATTTTACAAAGAATTAATGGAACCCTCAAGACATATTAAACATCTTGTCCTTTTAAAAATTTTTCAATGGGAGTGTGACTCACCTCCACATAAGCAACCACATTATTTTAAGAAGTTAGGACTTTGGACTTATAATTTTTTTTTCTCCCCATTTCCAAAAACCATGGGCAAAAACCATGATCTGATTTGTGGTTTGGATTAGTTTAATGTAAGGGTTCCCAAACCTAAATAATAAGGAATTTACTCACCTTTATTATATAATCCCAACCAAGATCCCATTTCCTCCTCACTCAATACTTTTTGAGTTCTTCCAACCTCTACCCTACTCACTCTAGAATCCTTCCAAGGTTCCCAAATCTCCCATTAATTATCTCTCAATCCTCTCTCAAGCCATTGGAAGCATATTTCCAGGTAAGGTTTTATCTTCCTTTCACTTTTTTGTCCAATTTTCATAATATTGTTATACCCTTTTAATTTCAATTATAAATTCTGGGGTATGGTTTCTCACCACCGAAATATTTTCATATTATTTTTTTAATTATGGTAGACCCCTTTATCTCTCCTTAAATGCCTCCCATGTACACATGTTACTATGTCGAAATTCCAAAAGTAATTTCTCTCTCCTCATTTATATTCATGCAATACTTGTGTATCATGAATATAAATTACATTACAATTGCTGGGACACGTATCTATATGACAACCTTACTATCAATTTCATGTAGATATTATGACACACCCCTTTATCTCTCATCAACCATTTTTATGAATTATTATATCACGCCGTTACGCTACCGAAATTGCACCAATTTTCTATGCCACTACCATTGTGTAGTGAATACTGTGCCCATTTCTCAATCAAGGGTATTCAAAATCATGAAAATTTACTTATTAATTATAAAGTTTCCATCCAAATTCATTTGTCATGTAATAAATGAATATGTTTTATGAATCCATGTTTTATGATCCATGTGGCACACTTTTGCATGAAATGAAATGTTTAAGAAGGGTGAGCCCTTATAGTGCTCCAATGCATTGGGTAAAGTATAGTATCATGATACATCATGTGAAATGAGTGAGACTCATGCTAATTCAAGTGCAACGAAGGTTTATTCATGCTTCATGTGCAATGAGGACTTACTGTTGCTTCATGTACAATGGGAATTGTCTCATGCTAATTCCACGTTAAGTGTTATTGCCACATTTCCATGTTATGATTATCATGCTTTATCATGACTTTATGTCCATGTTTCTATTGTGCTCTATTGATATTCTTATTGTCTAACATGTATTGTACTCCTCATGTGTTCCATGTTTATTCCATTACTGGGCTTTATAGCTCACCATTTTCTTATGCATGTCCTCAGGTTATCCCATGCAATGCTAAGTACGAGGGAATGTAGTGGTCATGTAAAGGAAGTTTTCAATAAAGATGTTGTATTTCATGTTTTAAGATATTATGTAATGATCTTAATCCCCAAAGACACTAGACCTCTCTATCTTCCAAGTTTTATCATGTGAATAGTTTATGGAATAAATCATGTTTATGTTTGTAAAAAAAGCATGGTTTTCATAGATAATTTCTTATGAATTTTGGTTGGTGGATATTTTTGTATTGTAATGACTAAAACATATTCCTTCCAATCTGAATTCCTTCTCCATCATAGTTAAGATGCAAATTGATAATATACAACACATTCATAAATGTAAATGACATATATCTTATATAGTATGGTTAATATATAGTATGATTCATAATCGATATATGTTTTAAATTGTAGAATATATTCACTAACACCATTGATCTATCAATATTGGGTACATCAATGAATATTCAAATGGACAGTTAGAATGAAATATAATTTGAAATATATTTATAAATGAAAAATAAATATCAAATACCTCTTAATTAGTGTAATAATTTTTTCAAATATTTATATAGGGTGAATCAGATGGATCTCTTCTTAGACATCCTATAATAACATTTCTATAGTATTAGAGAACTTCAATGTATCATTCATCATGTTTATCCGTAGATAGTCATAATCCACTATGAAAAAATAAATCATGGCAAAATTATATAATCTAAAATCATAGGATATGAAACAAAATTCGTATTCAATAAATTTAGATGTGATAAAATTAATGAATATGAAAGATCCCTATGATTTTTCCCTTAAATATAATAACTTGTGGATTTTTCCTCATCGATAGCAATTTCACATTATAGATGTAGAAAGCCTCCTCCATATTTTTTAAAACCCCACCATATGCAATGATTCATTTGCTTCCTAGGATAAATAGATATACAATGGAGATGATGTTTCTACCTTTTAAATTTTGTTATTTATAATTTTACATTATATACAATCAATAATCTTACCAAATATTGTGGATTTCACAGTCATATCACAATAGGATGTATTATTTGTTTATATTATATAGAAATGGTTGAGTTTGGTGGTTTAGACCATTAATTATATCCTATTACCTCAAAAGGTTTCCCAAAATTAATGATGATTGTGTAAATATCTTCCACTATAGCGGAAAATCATTTTTATCTTTATAGTCTTGAGTAACTTGGTCAAATTTTCCCCTCACTAATTTCATCGTTTCCTTAATCAATTTCAGTCATTCGATTATGACTTTCTCAACCACTTATTAATGAGGTTTAATCAAGGAGTAACTAGTGTATGAAAAATTATTTTAATATGAATTCATAGAGGAATGTATAATTTTTATTTATATTCATTGAAATTAAAAAAAAACTATTTAATATGATAAAAGAGAATTTAAATTAATGAAAACACTGGTACATTGTTCATGGTTCGATTTTTTGATATTATTATAATATAATTTCTTGAAAGAGTCTTTTTTTAAGAACATTGAATTTCCTAGGTAATATCAGATTAAGATCATTATAATTTTTTGGTATCCCTTCGTAATTCACTTATTGTATTAATAGAAATCAAATATTTTATAAAAAATTTAATGTTTTTTTTTGTAGAAAGAGATTGTTCGAAATATTTTATATAGATACTTTGGAAAACAAATAAATACAAGTAATAAGCGAATGGTCATTTTCAATTATAAGAGATTACATTGGTTAACCAAATAATACCTCGTCCAGTAGCCATGTAAAATAATAACCTAAATGGATGATGTAATGCTATCAATTATCCATCCCCATTATTTTTAATTTTATATCCCAAAATACCATTATATTAAGGTTTGATGAATTTGAGAATAGATAATGGTGGGAATGGGAATTTAACTAATAACATTGATTAATAATATTGTGATTTTATTATAAAAAATCTCTATATTCATAGAAATATTTCTCATACACCATAAATAAATTTAAATATTTAAAAATTATGATTCTAATTTACGAACTCCATGAATTCCTACACCGTGGTAATTCATTAGTAATGTCACTCATCCATGAGTGTGTAAGTGATTATTATGGATGAAATTTGGTGAGCTTATGTGTGTGGTAAATGGAGAAAAAATAAATTTAAAAGTTACTTTTTATTGAACAATGAATAGAGATAAAATATATGGGAAATAATTAAAACTAGTCCCAACATTGAATGATCATGATATAATCCTCATCATTCAGGCTTAGTTCCTATTCAATTAAATTAGGGCTAAAAAACTCTCTATTTATTTTAAATGGATTATTAAATCATCATTCTTCATATCTATTGTAATATCTAGTGCCATGTCTCCCTTTTATGGGATTGATTTATTTGTACAGGGGAACACTACAGAAGACGATGTGATGGTAATTTTAAAATATTCCTAATTGGATTGAAGAAACAAAATCTTCTCTCACGATCCAAGACCCAAATGAGGTCTAGGCATCTCTTATGAATATATAAAATAGTAGATATTATTTAAATGAATACATCCTTATAATGTTAAGTGTATATGAATACATATCATCATTAGTGAATGATTTTCATGGATTCATATATGAATCCCTTTAAATATTCCAAAAATTCATCAAGTGCATTCAGAAATTTAGATCATCACATTCTAGGTTCTGGGGAATAACTCTTATGAAAACTTCATTATCAAGATTATCTCCATGATTCTCATCAACCAATCCAAGATTTTGTTTATGGATCAATCACATGTAATGGATATTCATCTCTATAGAATGTGTTAAGGTGGATAATGAATCTCAAATCATCTTGGGAATTAATTTTTTAATGGAAATTAGATCTATCATTCTTGTTTAATGTGAATTAGATTCATGGATAAGGTTCCTCGTCCCCAATATATATAACACCATCTAAATATTCCATAAATTACAATTGAGAGACAAATAATTGTGTCCTTGATGTAATTTCTATTTTATCACAGACTAGTTATATATACTAACTATATTACCACATTAATGAAATACAATAGATCAACTCATAATTATATAAAATACTAATAGAATATTATTTGTAAATATAATTTTCATTACTTTAATATTTTTCAATTTATTCTCGGAATATCTTCATTATATATTATATAAATAAATTCATCTGAAATTATTTTTTTCACAAATTGAGAAGAATTTTTTATACATTGGATATATTTTTTTACTTTTACATATATCATACCTAATTGTGCGGTATTTTATTTCATATAAACCTATTCATCATAATAAGGATAAAATGTAAAGACCCGTAAAATTCAAGTTAAATTTTTTCTTAATTTTCTTTGGAATTTTACAAGAGCGCGGTTTCTTACGGAACCTGATTCCGAGGCCCAGAGTGCCCGGAATCAATTTCCGAAGTTAGGCTCGGGTACGTTCAGTGAACGAACGAGTGGGAATATCTAACTTTTGAACCGGTGCCCGGAATCAAATTCCGAGGTCACCAATGAACTCGCAGTGCCGATATTCTCTTAAGGAGACCTTTTTCGAAGTTGCGTTTATTGCGGGTTGAGAGTTAGTTTTTGGGAATTTAGAATAAGTTAAATAAAAAATTGTGGAATACAAATTTTTATTTTAACTTGTTGGTTAACTTCTCCCAAAGGGAGTTAGAGGTGGGACCCACATCCACTTAACCTCCCTTGGGAGGATTAAGTGTGGTGGCGCCCACACGAAGCATAACTCTTCATCTTCTCTTTTTAAACTCCCAATAACCCCTCTTTAATTAACTGGACAAGTTGGGTTATTAAATGGGTGGAGTTGTTTATTTTCAAACCATTGAATTTTCAAAATGGTTTGGTTGAGTAATTAATATAAGAACTTATCTTATTTTATTTGGGTTAGAATTCTCTAGACAATCTTGAGAGAATTTGGAGCCTTCTTCTTCTTCTTCTTCAAGCTTTGACGAAGAACGCGAAGAACCTTCGATCATCGACGAAGAATGCCACGTTATCGGGAATCGTCTTCCGCAACGCCATACCCATGACACCGACGATGTCTTCTTCCACGTCATCTCTTCCGCGACGATTTTCCACGACGAAATCGTCATCAAAGAACTTCGAATCCTCGCTTCACGACATCGACATCATTCTTCCGTGACACCGACCACCAGGACGCGTCTTCCGCGGGTCGTTGACGATCATCGTTCTTGAAACCGAGGTAGGGGTTTGTTGTTGATTATTTATTTATTCTCGTTCTTGGTTCTAGCATGACAAACTTGAGGATAAATGTTTATGTGTTATCGTCTAACGAGAGGGGGGCCGGACCACACAAACACGGCCGAATCCCCCCTCCTTTGTTCTTAAATATTATTATTTTTTTGTGGATGAACGAGATGGCGTGGTGCCGTCGCACCACGCGGAAATCGCACGACTATAGTTGTGCGGCGCCGTCGCGCCGCGCCGCGTCGAAGGAAACCGAAGGCGCCGTGGACGGAGCAGGGCCGCGGCGGAGGGGCGCGGTGCCGTCGCACCACACCGGATGACGAAGGCCGCGGCTGGTTCCGAGCTGCGGCGGAACGGGAAGTCCGGTGGCCAGCCGGGCCGCCGGTGTCGGAAGCCAGAAAGGGGATCGGCCTTACCGGTCCCGTTGAGGAAGGACAGGCCGGCCAGGTCGGCCCGGCCGGAAGGAAGAAGAACCGGGGGAATTATTTCCCTCGGCTGGCCAAAACCGGCCCCCCATAATGGGGGGGGGGCACGGTTACACCAAGGGGGGACAACACCCCCCCCCCCGTTTTTCTCAAAGGAGGGCCCCCACGTGAGGGGGGGCCAGTTTCTCCAAGGCGCGGCATCAAGCCGCACCGCCAGCTGAAGGAAAGCGGGGGCTTTGCCCCCCGCACGTGGTACCCGAGTGGCGCCCTGTCCGCACCGCCACGCCGGACCGTGCCGCCATGCCGGGCCGGGTCGGACCCGGGTCGGGCCGACCCAGGGGGGTCGGGCTGGGTCGGCCCGGACCCGGACCCCCCGTTTTCGAATCCACTTCGGTCTTTTGCCAATAACTTGAGCTACGGACCTCCGATTGACGAACCGTCAGCGGCGATGAGATCCTTGGATCGAGACGGTCGATTCAGTATATCTCACTCAAAGTATAGGATTACTTTGAGTTCGGACGGGTTGGTTCGTACTCGAAACCAACCGGGCCCTCGGAGTGGAAACACTCATATCTTGAGCTACGGATGTCTGATTGACGTGTTGTCAGCTTTTTTGAGTTCCTATTAGTGAGACGGATCTTTTGGCATACTCCGCCCAAGGTTTGGACGCAGGTGGAGTACGGTCGGGTTGGTTTTGCCTTAAAAACCAACCGGGCCCCTAGGCCGAAAAAGCCAATAACTCTCAGACCGGGCGTCCGATCGACGCGCCGTCTATTGCATTGAGTTCCTGTTGGCAATACATAACTTTTGGATACATCAACTCTGGACATTGTGACAGTTGATGTATCAGCCTCTCGGCTCGTGGAGCGGAACCTCCCGAACGAGCGTGATGTGTGCGGGAACCCCAGTGCTGGCTGCGACTGTGACTGCTACTGCTACTGCTACTACTACTGTGACTGCGACGACGACAGTACAGAGATCCTTGGTGGATTCGATGATGACTACAGCACTCGGCGATCCTACGTAGATCAGTGCTATAGGTCATGTGTGGGCCCGATCCTGTGTGGGTCTGATCCTGTGTGGGTCATTGTGCTCAGCGGTCCTGTGTGAACCAGCACCTACAGGTCCTGTGTGGGCCCGATCCTGTGTGGGTCTTTGTGGGGGTTAGTTACCTATCGATCCTTCGTGGTTCCGACAACTTAGAAGCATCAGAGATCATCTTTATCGTCCTTTGAATAAGTATACCTGTGTGAGCTGAATCCTATTGCTTTCCTGTGTGGATTGTGTTGTGCTATCCTGTGTGGATTTCGTTTTTCTTTCCTATGTGGAATACGTATACCTTCCAATGTGGACTGAGTTGTACTTGGGCTCGGAGGTTGGAGCGTATTGGAATTGATGACTTAGGTATATGTATGGGCATATACCTAAGTAGTGTCAGTTGTTACTTCATGTTTGTATCTCACCTTTGTGGTTTATCCTTTGTGGATTTTGGGAGACCTTCAGGGGTCTCGGGGTCCCTACTGAGTAGCTTATACTCACCCCTGCACGGGCTATGCCCGCACTACGTTGTGTTGGGTGAAGATGATGGACAGCGTTGATCGTGGTTGAGGCTTGTAGAGCAGGACGGTACCTGGAGGTGGACCACTAGGCGGGACGTACTCGAAGCGGATGGTGGAACCCATGGAGCAGTGGAGCTATCTGTACCCCCCCTTCAGGTGGGATTTCCAGTGGACAACTCGGTGTAGCAGCTTTTACTTTATAGTTGTTGTTTTCCCTTTCGAGTTGTACTTTACTTCAGTTTGGTTTGTATACTGGCCCATTTACTTTTCCGCACTTTCAGTTGTACTCTGTTTTTACATAGTGTTTACTTTTCCGCTTGCTTACTCTGTGGTGTTTGTTTACTTTTCAAAGGCAATGCCTTCCCTTTTTACTGGGTTTTACGCCTTGGTGCTAGTCGCCAACCTCTGGCCTATGGAAGGTGGGCTTGGGGTAGTAACGGAACGGGCCCCGAGGGCGGGTCGTGACATAAAATTTCAATAATATTTTTTTTGACCCTCTTGGTTCGTACCTCGATTGTAGTGAATAATATCCATAGACTAGTAGTAGAGACTCATAACGCATCAATTCCCACAAGGGTACATGGAAAATTCATAGAAAAAAAATCCAATCATATGAAAATTATAAATGGAATATAATATCATTTCTAGGTTATATCCCATAATTCTAGATGAAAACTTTATCTAACCATCATTTCATAAATTATTAATCTTTTTTATCTATTTAGGACATTTCAATATTTACCTTGTCTATGGTTAGAGTAAATGGACTACCATCGGGATTGATTAGTTATATATTTTATCTTCGATTTGGAAGTGAAAAATCATATCGTGATTAATAAATGAATTCCATATGTCCAATTATGCCTAAAACATAAGATAACAAGAAATCAAAAAAAAAATTGATTTCTCTTTAATAAAATTACACAATAAAATAGTATATAATATTAAAAATATCATGTAACAAGATTACATAAAATAAATCATATAAATTGTAAATTTTTTATTAATTAGGATTCATTAGTGGGTAAAAAAATATAGAATTAACATATTTAATAGAAATGGTTTACATTAATTGATAAAAAATAAAGGCCCCACAAATGTTAAATTTAGAAATAATAACTTTTATCACATAGAATTGAACAACACCATGTGTATGGGTTGCTTTTAATTGCTAATATAATGTTCCTTCTACAATATTGGAGTTATTAAGAGATTATTAAGATAATTATGGTTTCAAATAAGTATCCATTTGAAACATGCTGACAAAATAAAGGAAAAATGTTTAGGGAATCAATGTTATAATTAAGATAATTATGGACCTCAGTAAAAAATTTATAGATAAGTTTGTCAATTTGTAAGTTTCATGTGAACAGAAGCATGTTTGGGCCAGCACCCATATTTAGTTTTTACCATGATCAATGATTATTCTGGGATCAATATGAATGTGATTTCCAATATCCTTGGAAACAAATCAAATATTTAGATAAATAATGAAGAGGCCTGAAATATTTTGATAGGATCTTTCACATAATGTTTATAATTAATTTAATTAATGTTATAAATAATAGATTACCTAGATCTTTGTTAAATTTTATGATGATGACATTGATAGTCCGTAATAACTGTTCTGGATTGTCTCATTGTGCATGAGAGGATCCAAATCATAATCCCTCTAGTAGTGATCAACAAATGATTAGCTGGCCTCTGATCGACACCACACATACTCCGAGTTCTATCACGATGATGTGAGTGTGTTGTGTTGGTAATTCAAGATCTATTGTTCTTTGGTATTGAAGAACTTCATGCTTTCTTGATAGGGGAGAAAAGATGATTCGAGAGAGAACTTTTATTTCTCAAGAATTATCAATTCACCGGGCATGCAATTCAGTACACAACACAATAGACATACATGTCTATTTATTGACATGGGAATTGGGTTACAATATTTAATTGTGTAACATCATTAAATACATTCATATCATTAGAGAAAACCCATGCTTTTAAAAATGCATCATTATTTATCGTATTCCAACTTGTGAAAAATAGAATTTTATATAAAATTTGGCAACATGAAATAATAGCAGCGTTATAATTATTTTATATTGTGCCAACTAGTTAAATAATTATTTACCATCTTGAAAATAATTATTTTATTATCGGACCAGCCTTGGTCGGCTCAAACACCACTTCCATTTATTGAACACTCGAATAAATAAATAAATAATTTATTCTCTTAAATAAATAAATTATTTACAAACTAGTAAATAAATATTTTTTAAATGTTCACTAATATAAATAAATAAATTTTACTCACATTCCAATGATTAAAAATTTATTTAATTTAGGAAATCAATTTATCATAAATAAATTAATTCCACTATCTTGAGAATAAATTTTATTCCATTAATTAAATTCATATAGAATTTAACTAAGACCACTAAAAACACACAGTGGGTGACCCTGAAGATTTATATCTCATTTGAATTAGGTAGGTTTGTGTATAGTCTAAGAGTATTGTCTAGCAATGGGTCATGTCACCCAAGAGGAAGAACATTAATTTTCAACAATGACATCCACATATGAATTCTCACTATGTAATATAACCCCTTTATCTCAATATCTCATCAAGATGGTTTCATGATAGTAACATCAACCTTTATAATTTTTATGTCGATCATTTACTACCTATTATATAGTCATTATTAAACCGTTGGCCGTGTAATTTCATATGAAGGTTTTATTTCAATAAAAGTGTCGAGATATTAACTTCCATAAATAAAAGGGAAAATTATGTTCTTGAAATATCCATTAATAATTATTATTCATGATATTCCCACTTTTCCATTACTTCCATGAACTTTGAAAACTATAATTTTCATCAAAAAATAATATTTGATTATTCATGACAGTTATTAATGATAATTTTAAATTTTAGGGATCATTACTCATGTATGAAGAAATGAATTTCCAATAACACTAAAACATTCACAGTTCCTACTGGAGGGTTTGTAATCATAATATAATATCATGGAGATTACCAAGTACAAACATCATGAGAATTTGTCTTATATGCTATTGAGAACTCTGACTTAACGGTCTATATACTATTTTTCCCATTATGGTATGTCATCCAAGGGATGAACTTTATTTAATAATATTGTCATAGAACATAAATTTTATCATCATAGTAGGGACCTTATATGACCTTGTCAATACAAAAAATAATTTATAAACATGCTACACTATATCCATGTAGAACAATAAATAATATGTAATAACATTTTTTATAATTTAATATTTTAAATATTCATGTAATCAGTGTACAAACATTTGGTTCTAGGACACCAACTCATACAAACTCCCACACTGACTAGAGACAACTTCTTATGACTTTATGTTCGGTAGACCTCACATGATGATCATGTCTCTCCTGAGTCAAGGATTTTTTCAATGGGTCTGCAAAAATTTCTTCCATGGAAACACTTCATATTGCAATTTCACCTATCTGAGAAAAATCTGGTAAGATATGATATTTCCCTATTATGTGATTCAACCACTGATGTGACCTTTGCTCTTTTATGAGAGCCGCCACTGGATAATTATCATAATACATTATGATGGGATCTTTACTTTTGGGAATCGCGTCAATCTCAAAGACCAAGCATCACATCCAAGATGCTTCATTAGCTACCATAAAATCAACAATATACTCATATTATTCTGTATAATCTACAACCACACTATGAATTGAGCTCTTCTAGCTCACTGAACCTCCATTAAAATTGAATATGTATCCTATATTGAGCATCATGTCATCTTGATCAGTCTAGAATTTATCATCTACATATCCTATGATTACTCGTTCTTCATCTCTTCCATAAAACATGTACATATACTTAGTATGACACATTTACATTAGGATAATCTTGACATCAATCTAATGTAGGTCACTATGGTCAGCTTGATATCTTCCTACCACACTCCATCCATAGGCGACATCCATCCCAGTACATAGTATGTCATAAATGACTAAAACACTATGTCATGAGCCAAATAGATCGCCACCAAAAATTGCACCAAACCCATCTCGTGACATGGCTCGAAGGGCGTTCTCGATCCCCACGGGCTGGCACAAGTGCCTGGGTATCATAAAATGAAAATTGGGAATGATTTACCCGAGTTTATAAACATAAAACAACAAAAGAATCCAATGAAACAAATCATGATTTTTCAAACCAAACAATGTTTTACAGAAAATCATAACTGAATTACATAGTCTAAAACAAATCATCAAGACTATAACAAAGGAAAAAAACATAAAAATGAATATCCCAAGAACCTCAACATGGAAAGAGGCATTGCCCTCAATCCATCTCCACAACACTGCATCATGAATGACCGGTGAAAACCCGAACTGTTGGCACACATGTTATCCCAAACCAACGACAAAAAAATAACCATGTCTACTTACACCCAAGGGTGAATGTAGGGTTCAATCCAATGCCCAGTATGATACCACCACTAAGAGATTCCATGTGATAAACATTCAAAGTCAAAAATCATGCAAGTTTTCAAAAACATGTAATTTCTAGTTATAATTTCTAAAAGATGCAACCTAAAAAATAGTTTTCAAGTGGGATAATTTAAAGAATCAACACTTTTAAAATAAATTGAAAAGCTACTGAATTTTCCGTCCAAATACACCTTATTCTGAAAGTATGTATAAAGGATCTAATGAGCATAATAAATAATAAATAACCCCTAGGCACTAGCTAGCTGTGGGTCATAGGTACTTCGTATCTCGGTGAGAGTAACCACAAAAATTATCTGTTCTCGTGCATGAGCCACTAGTAGGGAACATACCCATAACCTAGTGGTCCCCAATCATCATCATCATAGTTTAGTTTTATTTATAAGCATCAATCCTGTTAAGTGAAACTGAGGCCAAACCCCATGGATTCACTAGCATACTAGTACAAGTCCACCCACCTAGATACTCGGGTTTTCCCTTTGTGCTCAAACAAGTTCAACAAGACAAGAAATATACTTTTCATATGAAAATATCACTTCCACATCACACATTATCCAAACAGCCCCATGCACATCACACAAGTCACAAATTACTCTTTTCATTCAAATTCATTTTGAAAACAAACTCACACCAAAATAGCCCAAAACACTTTTTTCGTAACATTCACAATCCAACACATCCTTCAACAATATTATGAAGTCCCTACAAATATGATAAACATCACATAACATGAATATTAAGATTTAAAATGGTTCATTTGAAAGTATAAACAATCCAAAATAGTTTTCCAATATGTTTTCACCTCTTATATAAACCATTAAACCACTCAAAACTTTCATAAAACAATTTTAAATAGTGTACCAAAGCTTTCCAAATAAAACCCATTTCAAAATGATATTTCAAGGACAAAATCACATCAATAAAAATTCAAAACAGAATTTGAAGCCCCAAAAACATTTACTAAACAACCCCCATGTGTTATACAAACACCTCAAACAATAGCACAAAAGATCCACATGAAACACACACGTTTTCAAAATCACTTTCCAGAAGTACTATAAAGTATTACACCTTAAACAAATAAAAAAACCTCTTTAAGACCTATTGGAACACAAATACCCCAGAAAATCATAATTTTCATCCCAAAAAATATTTATTAAACCAAATTAATATGTTATAAAACAATCCCAAACAATACCCAAAGGGTTTCACATGAAAACACCGAATTTTAAGCTAAAATTAAACTATAAAAACAAATGATTTACCAAATCCAACATAAACAGGTCACGAACCACACACATCAAATTATTAACATGAATAATAAGTAATTCAAGAAAAATAACTCATCTAGAAATGTTTACACATGGAATCACCTACCTTTTATGACGAAACCCTCAAAACATGGTGCGAAAATCAACCGCACAATCGCCTCACCACAAGGAAGATAAATTCAGACCCAGATTACAATATTTGACCACAAATACACAAAATTAAACCCTAGGATCTAACAATAACTTCTGGAAATTTTAGAACATAATGAAATAGGGAGGAAACCCTAAGGGAAAAGGAAGAAACCAAGAAGAAATCATTTACCCAAAAAAATCCTGAAGAAAATGACCCGAAAACGCCAGAATATGAATTTTAAAACAGATAAAAATTTAATGGTGTTTCTAAAAATAATGATGAAGTCATGTAGGAACTGGAATGGGTGGAAAATAATAAAAATCGAAGGATTTATGAAAGGATTAATTTACCTCCTCAAATCTGGGCAATTTCTGCAATCCAGATATGTTTCTCGCAATATTTTGAGGAAAACGAGATCAAAATAGGGGGATGAGAGATTGGGTCGCGCCTTAGCTGTTTGGGCTCTAGGGAGAGTTGGAATCACCGACAAAATGCAAATAGTGAAGGAGATATTAAAAAATTCAAAATTATTTTTAATGCAGGAAATGGGCTTTCGGGCAGGCCCAATATCTTAATTAAAAACCTGTATCCACCATGATTATGGATTCGTAAATGGTCCAAATTAATATTTTGGTATTAATATGTCAGGGTATGACAAGTAGGAATTGTAATGGATGAAAATTTTTGTAAATGTAGGAGTTATAAAGGAATCAAAATTTATTTTTAAATATGGAATTGGGCTCACAGTATGACCCAATTTATGAAAACTCACTCATTTCTCTATAAAATATTGGTAACCCCCAAAAACATGGCATGAATGGAAATTAAATGAAATATGACATTAAAATAAGTCATGTATGTGATAATTCTCCCCACCATGAAAACATTCCACCCCGTAAAGTCATAACAAGGACAAAATAACAACCAAACCCAATTGAGAAACCAAGAGGTACTCCCTTTCCAGGTTTCTCCCCCAAAGGCCAAAACACCTCCAGTGGTCAATGAAGGAAGGAATACTTTCACAATCCAAAATTACACCACATTCCTGAAACAGTCAAGCATATTAAGTATTTATCCCAAATGAAAACTCCTCAAACACAGTCTGAGAAATACTCAATCAATTTACCCCAATAAACAACAACATCGAACAAGGATACACATAACCTACTTTAACTAAACCATTGGGCACTCTCCAATATCAATGATTAACCAAGGAAGATGTAGGTAGTTAGATATATCCAAATGATTATACCAACTTCCCAGATAATACCAAGTAAAAATATGAGTTACTCATATGAAGAGACACAAATGGGCTCCCCACCATAAAAGACAACTTAATTTTTTTCCTGAGATAGAATAAAGTCACTAATAGGGGAGGCCCAAAAGACTCCCTAGTACAAGGGTATACATCCATTAGAAATTTAAAAAATAATATGCATGATACCCATGGTGGGTCTTCCCACCACAAGAACAAACCATCTTAACCGACCGACATGGGATAACACGAAAAGACCCCAAAATTAAAGAGTTGAGATGGTCGCACGGTTAGTCTGCATAGTTTGGAAAACACTGTGATACTATGTGGATCCTTATATCTGTATGGTTATTTTTTTCATGGTTAGAACTAACCATGTGAAAACCATGTGCTCAACTTGTCTAGAAAAATTTCCATCCATTCTCCAAAGACTCAATGGGAACCAAAGGGGGAGGGAATAACATTGTGTGATGACATGGGTACAAGACCCTCCACCTATTTCCACCGAATGGGAACAATAGAAGAAATATGATGGCACCATAGGTTTAAACTCTTCCTATTTTTCATTCTGAGGATAGGACATTGTACAAGGGATTAAATTACACTAGGGTTTCCCCAGACTACGCACCAGCTTCTCTTTGGGACCTATGGCTAGAGCTCAAAATATTGAAGCATCTCCGGCCTCGCAGTTAGGCTGTGGAAACCCCTATATGGAACTTCCTCTTTTGATGCCACAAAAAACTACACCGCATACCCCGGAGGGTTCATCAAGACATAACACACTCCATAACTGACTTTAACAAAACCAGACATTTCACTGAAACAAGGGATCAGAAGATTCACACACATCGCACCTTGTTTCATTGGGTGAGGAAAAACAAAAGGGTAGGACACGTATAAACACCTTCCTCTAAGATAGAGGATTTGATGTTTTTCCTAAGGGAGACATACTCCCAACACAACAGAGAACCTCTGAGTATTTTTTGAACTTCGCCTTTAAAGTCAAAAGAGCACAAAACATCACAATTCGTCACCGAACATGACCCTTGTGATTGATAGAAACAATACATGGAACAAGACCATATTCCAAGTCCCTAAACAACAGACAAGTCCAAAAATTGGACACAATATCCTATCATGACCAAAATCTCAAAATTGGTGGTTTAATAATAACTCTTGCTTCAAGGAAACAATGAAGATCCCAGAGGTCCTCTTAGACACCATCATGACACTCATCCACACTAACAACCAAAGAACCCTTCCACCTCTGATGAATCATGAAACTTAAGAAACTAAGGTCTCTTTCAACCTTCCACAAGCACTATCCCACTACAAGAGGATCCAAAAATCAACTAAATGAATGGTTGTAGACTCAATCAACAATGATCGATAACATATTCCTTATATTGATCAACTGGAGGATTTTCCAATGGAGAAACAGTATGGGTTGCACTTCAGTTGTGCATTAACCCTTAATGGGGGCGAACCTTATCCAATGAGAGAACCCAAGGACCCAACCAAGCTAGTCCATTTGTCAAAACATGCCACAAAACAGATCCAAACACATGAAGGGAACCAACATAAAGTCATCCCAAAACATTTTTCAAAAGATACCACTAACCGTCCCTACAACACAGCATACCGACCAAACACAAACCAAAAACATAGTTCAAACAGAAGGGTTTCTTGGACTCAAAACATCCCACAACATCAATATTTTAAAAAAACCATTATACAAACCATACCAAACAATTCATCAATACATCATGTTTTTATTTAGATCTAATTCTTTGAAAACAAATGGTTTAGCAGTAAGCGTATCCACCAATGGTACCCCAAGGGCCTCACACATGCAGGTTTTTGTGCCACAACGGGCACCCTCCTCATATCCATCCTGGAACTCATTCAGTCATGACATAAACCATCCATCACCCCATATAACCCCATGCATGTGGTAACTCATGGAAATACCAAAGTTTAAAACAAATATTCATTCCACTTTTCAAAACGAAAATGGTCAACCAATACATCTTTTTTCTCAAAACAGTTAACCAGGAGATCCAAATCCCAATTCAAATATTAATAAAATTTTCATAAAGACACAACCGTTTTTACAAGAACTCAATTTCATGTTATTCACATCAATTTCATAAAATCTCATCCCAACAAAACACACTATGATAGTTTATAAAACTCTATTGGAAACACTTTCTCAAAATCAACTTCAGTATAGTTTCTGCATTCAAAAGAGGTGTAAGAACACAATTTTACATTTCAAAATAATTCTGAATATTTAGTTCCACTGTTTCATAAATCAAACCATTCCATATTTATTTGAAAATAATTTCACAAAAACATTACACTTCTTAAAAACAAGTCACTTTAAAACCATTGATCCATGATTTAAAAACTAAACCACAAAACAATGTGAGAGGAAACTAGTTTCAGTGGGTGACTTGGAAATATGGTTGGAATCCATATTACAATCACTTCACCATCACAGAGAGTGTTCTAAGGAATATCCCCGGCTCCACATGGCTTTCCAGACCCTGTGAGCTCACTGAAACCATTAACCCAACTCTCTTTTCAATTCCCCTAATCATCATCAGACCAAGAAAACCAAAAGACATAGATAAATTCAAACTTCCCCAGGCGACATGAATCCGGTCATGTGGTGTGGTGATCATCCACACTACTCCTAACCGAAATTCCAAGTCCCGACAATCCTAAATCCAGACTATCCTGACTGTTCCCCAAATAACATGACCCAAAGAGAGAGAACCTCCTCTCATACCATTTTGTCACAAACCGAATCGATCGCCACCAAAAATGGCACCAAACCCAGCCTGTGACAAGGACCGAAGGGCGTTCCCGATCCCCACGGGCTGGCACAAGTGCTCGGGTATCATAAAAAGAAAATTGGGAAGGATTTACCTAAGTTTATAAACATAAACCAACAAAAGAATCCAATGAAACCAATCTGGATTTTCCAAACCAAACAATGTTTTACATAAAATCATAACTGAATTACAAAGTCTAAAACAAATCAACAAGACTATAAAAAAGGAAAAAAACAAAAAAATTAACATCCTAATAACCTCAACATGGCAAGAGGCATTGCCCAACAGCCATCTCCATAACACCGCATTACGAATGACTGGTGAAAACCCGAACTGTTGGCACAAATGTTATACCCAAACCTGTAACAAAAAAAATAACAAATTCTACTTACACCGAAGGGTGTAAGTAGGGTGTGATCCAATTCCCATTAGGATACCACCACTAAGAGATTCCATGTGATAAAAATTCAAAGACTAAAATCATGCATGTTTTCAAAAACATGTAATTTCTAGTAATAATTTCTAAAAGATGAAACCTTAAAAAAACAGTTTTCAAGTGGGCCAATTTAAAAATAAATTCAAAAGCTACTGAATTTTCCAGCCAAATATACCGTATGCCAACGGTAATAATAAAGGATCTAATGAGCACAAGCAATAGGAAAGAACCCCTAGGAACTAGATAGTTATGGGTCCCAGGTACCTCGTATCTCGGTGAGAGTAACCACAAAAATTATTCGTTGTCGTACACGGGCCACTAGTAGGGAACATACCCATAACCTAGTGGTCCCCAATCATCATCATCATTGTTTAGTTAGTTTTTTATGAATCAATAATCCTAAGTGAAACTGAGTCCAAACCCCATGGATTCACTAGAATACTAGTACAAGTCCACCCACCTAGATACTCGGGTTCTCCCTTTGTGCTCAAACAAGTTCAACAAGCCAAGAAATATAAATTTCACATGAAAATATCACTTCCACATCACAAATTATCCAAACAGCCCCATGCACATCACACAAGTCACAAATTCCACTTTTCATTCAAATTCATTTTGAAAACAAACTCACACCAAAATAGCCCACAACACTTTTTTCATTACTTTCATAATCCAACACATTCTTTGACAATTTTATGACGTCCCTAAAAATATGATAAACATCACATAACAGGACTAGTTATATTTAAATTGGTTCATTTGAATGTATAAACAATCCAAAATATTTTCCCAATATGGTTTCACCTCTTACATAAATCGTTAAACCACTCAAAACTTTAATAAAACAATTTTAAATAGTGTACCAAAGCTTTTCAAATAAAACCCATTTCAAAATGATATTTCAAGGGAAAAATCACATCAGAAAAAATTCAAAACATAATTGGAAGACCCAAAAACATTTATTAAACAACCCCCATGTGTTATACAAACACCTCAAACAATATCACAAAAGATCCACAGGAAACACACACGTTTTGAAAATCACTTTCAAGAAGCATTATAATGTTTTACACCTTAAACCCTTAAAAAATCATCTTTAAGACCTACTAGAACACCAATACCCCACAAAATCATAATTTTCATCCCATACAATATTTATTAAACCAAATTCATATGTTATAAAACAATCCCAAACAATACCCAAAGTGTTGCACATTAAAACACCGAATATTAAGCTAAAATGAAACTATAAAAACAAATGATTTACCAAATTCAACATAAACAGTTCACGCACCACACAGAGCATATTATGAACATGAATAATAAGTAATTCAATCAAACTAACTCATCTATAAAGGTTTACACATGGAATCACCTACCATTTATGACGAAACCCTCAAAACATGGTGTGAAACATCAACCACACAACCTCCGCACCACAAGGCAGATAAATTCAGACCTCGATCACAATATTTGACCACAAATACACCAAATAAAACCCTAGGATCTACCCATAATTTCTGTATATTTTAGAACATAATGAAAGAGGGAGGAAACCCTAAGGGAAAAGGAAGAAACCAAGATAGAATCACTTAACCAAAACAATCCCGAAGAAAATGACCTAAAAACGACCAGAATATGAATTTTAAAATAGATAAAAATTTAATGGAGTTTTTAACAATAATGATGAGGTCATGTAGGAACTATAATGGGTGGAAAATAATAAAAATCGAAGGATTTATGAAAGGATCAAATTACCTCCTCAAATATGGTCGATTTGTGCAATCTAGAGAAGTTTCTCCAAATTTTTTGATGAAAACGAGCTCAAAATAGGAGGCTGAGAGCTTGGGGTCACGCCATATGTATTTGGGCTCGAGGGAGAGTTAGAATCACAGAAGAAATTCAAATAGTGAAGGAGATATTAAAAAATTAAAAATTATTTTTAATTCAGGAAATGGGCTTTCGGCCATGCCCAATATCATAACTAAAAAATTGTATCCACCATGATTATGGATTCCTAAATGCTCCAAATTAATATTGTGGTGTTAATATTTCAGGTTATGACAAGTAATAATTGAAATGGATGAAAAATTTTGAAAAATGAAGGAGTTATAAAGGAATAAAAATTTATTTTTAAATCTGGAATTGGGATCACAGTTTGACCCAATTCATGAAAACTCACTCATTTCTCCATAAAAGCTGGGTATCCCCAAAAAACAAGGCATTAATGGAAATTGAATGAAATATGACATTAAAATAAGTCATGTATGTGATACAATCGCTGATGTGTATGTATTCATTGTAATTATCTTTCCTAACTTATATGTTTGATGGCACGTTTTCTAGGAATGATGAATTCCATGCGACACTAGAAACAATCCTTGTTGGATTGTTCCATAATATATATTTTTAGTATTTAATAAATGAATGAATATTAACATTGTCCTAGAAATATCTTCTATTAATCTATATGAATATTGATCCCATGAATATTTCTTGCCTCACCTAAGTCCTTCATTGAAAATCATTTTTTCATCCATGCCATAAAAAACAATATGATGGTATCTCATTCCAAATAAGTAATATGTAATCAACCTATACTATTATGCATATTAATAAACTCTCTCAAAAAAAATTTAGACATAATGATCACATTAATTATTGACAAAACCAAATTTAATTATGGCTTCATGAAAATGAATTTTCCTTGAACTCAATGATTTATTTAATACTTAAATGGATTATTCAACTTGCATAACATAATATAATCCATTGGAGTCATAAACCCTTCAGTTTGTGTCAGGTACACATCTTCCACACTGTTCCCAATAAGGAATATTTTTTGGAAATATATTTTCTAAATTTCATAGTCATGGTAATTGGAAATGGCCAATAGAATTTTTATGGATTTCAACATTGCAACTGGTGAAAATGGTTTTTCATAGTCAATTCCATGATGCTTCTTGATCCATTTTTCATCCATACATTACTTATATGTACTAACATATCCTTCCATGCCATATTTCTTCTTGAATACCCATTTCCAACCAATAGGGTTGACATAAACATGATGATCAATAAAAATCCAGACTTGGTTTTTGTACATGGAATTTTTTTCATAATTCTTGATTATATCCACTTAGAAACATATGTGCCACTTAGTACATCCTTATAGGTTATAGGATCATTATTATCAACTAATAACAAGTCAACATACTTAGTAACAATAAAACCATACCATTCAGATTTGTAACCTCTCTTCTACTCCAATATAGTTCATGTGTCTCTGGAACTGTTCTTTCTTCCATGAGGAATTGTTGAATCTATACGTGTACCAACTCTTGCGTACTATTAACCTCTACTTCATCAAAGTTTTTATTTGTACCACATTCACTTTTGGAGATGTGATACCTCTCGTGAAATATAAAATTACATTCCAATATGACTTTTTTCCATAGGGGTGTTATAGGTAATATCCATTTGTTCCTTATGATAGACGATAAATCTACACTTTTTTCCTTAAAGTGAGAGTTTTTTTCCTGAATATTCCTTAACAAATAATTCAATTCCCCATGCATATAAATTATATGAAATGGATTTCCATCCACTCTTGAACTCATATGGAAGACCATTTATCTATTTTTTTGTTTCTTGGTTTTGTATGTTCATTATTGTTTGTAATGTATATCTCCAAGAGGATAATTGAAGACATGCATGAATCATGATTGATATCTCAATTTCCAACAAGGTATGGTTCCTCCATTCACTCACACCATACCACTGGAGTGTGTAAGGTGGAGTGATTTGGGATAGGATCCCAAACTCTGGAATGAAATCAATGTGGTTTTGATTAAGATATTTTTTACCTCGTTCTGAGTAGAGTATCGTAATATTCTTACCAAGATGGTTTGAAAATTGATCTATTTATTCTATGAACTTATCAAAAGAAACTGAAATATATCATATTAAATTTATATATCCATATCTACTAAAATAATCAGTAAATATTATAATGTATGCGTACCCTCCCGTTTTTTCCAATAGAAATGGTCCAAAAACATCTGTATGAATCAATTCATGATGTTATTTAGCCCTTTTACATTTCCCCCAAAATGGGACCATGGTCATTTTTTTGTGTATTAATGCATGGCATTGGCCATGTGGTTTTAGTTCTACTGTGCCTATATATCCATCATTATGAAAATTTTTCATGAATTTATTATTTACATAACCTATCCGGGGATGCCAATGTTGGGTGTGGTAGTAGTCAGGCCAAGTATCTCTGTTTTTCATTTCCATTACATGGATAGTGTAATCCAATACATAAATATAATTTTATAAATGATAAAAAAAATGATATCTTTCTAAAATAAGAATCATTCTTTGGATACATAAAAATAAATCAAACTATATGCAATATAGATATAGAAATATTTTTTAGTAATAGGAAACTCATAATAACAACCATTTAAGAACAATATCATTCTAGTTGTCAATCTGAGGTGGTAGTCTGTAGAAGATACAATACAAAGTCCGACTCCTTTTAGTGGTCATAGATCTACCACCCCTCAATCAGTCTTTTTGAGTCTACATTGTTCCAATATTTCGATATAGATCTAAGAAACAAAAGTTCTTTCAAATACACAATTTGTATAAACAAATTTATTACATTCAACAACAATTTCACCTGAAACATCCCCTTGATTATTTGTCTAGGTGTATTTCTTCAACATATGGCCCTTCATGCCACATTGGAATCAAATTGTATCATGTACCATTTCATACTCTTTGATATTCATTTTCATAGAAGAGTGTGAAGAATCATTGGTCTTAAATATCTCACTTCCCCCTTTATCTTATTCACAATAATGAAAAAAGGATTTTCACACTTCATATCTTTGTACATATGGAGAATGAGGATAAGAAGATCAATTTTATACTTCTCCATGTTATTCATATTTATATTAATAACAAATATAGAGAAGTTACAAGGGAGTGATGCAATAATGGGATTGATAACCAATTCAACATTGAGTTCAAACCATAGCATAGCGTGGCGCTCAATGTATCCAATGAGCATGACTACTTGAGGAAAATTTGGGGAACCCTATCCATGCATACTTTAAAAGAGTTCCTTGGAGATATCAAAATGTTCTTGTCTTTAACTCTCCAAGTAAATACCACAGAGGTTCTCAAGAATTATTTAGGCATCCCTATTTTCTTGACACATCATGAGTTTACTAGACTTTGATAATAGAATAAAAAATTGAAACGAGTTCGCATTGTTCATATGTTACTCATAGAGAGAGAACTCTTCGTTACTTGAATATTTGGATGACATATCCGGTAAGGACCACTACAAAATGTAGGACATCCATTCATGGTGTAAAATAACCCAAAGGCATCTAAATAATTCATGGAAGTTATTGCTGGTGAGGATTTTTTTCTTTATCTTGAATTGATCATAGGTATACTGTGGTTTATGTGTTTGTAATTTTATTTTACAATTAAAAAGATAATATGATTATAAAATTATTTATTACATTTTATTTGAATAATAAATACTATTTTCTAAGTCTTCCACTATTTTATCAAGTCCTAATGGCCCTCTCCATTGAACTAGGAATACCCAATCTCCAGGACATTCTAGTGGAAATGAACCATATTATCCTTTAAAAAACCCAAATAGCGGTTTGTCAAGTTATTTGAATTTTTTTAGGTAAGAAACTAAATTCCTAATGTGTGCTTGAAACTCCTTGATTTGTTGAGTGGACTCCATAATCCTGAAATCTAGACATGGATTTCCTCAACACTGGCCTCTAATATTACACCACATATAGTAAGGGAAACTCCTCTTGATGTAATATGGTTAATTCAAACTGAAACATTTCATTACTTATTTTAATATAAAAGTATGTTTTCCAAGAATGGTTGGTCAAAAACATATATATATTATGTCTTTCCATTAATCATGTAAAAAAAGGCTTCATCTGACTTAATATTTTGTTGATGGATTTTTATCTTTTATGCGTAAATAGATTATTATAATTATATAATTATTGTTAAAATTAAGTGTAACATACTAATGTGATTAACCATGTATTTATAATATTTATCCCTAATCATGATTTATTTTAGTCCCATATTGCATTCTTGTTCAGTTAATTAATTATTGGATTTTGGAAACACATCCATAAAAATAATCTTGGAAACTGACCAAAATAATATATGATAAAGGGAATGATAATTATATTTTCAAATGGTTATATTATCTACGAGTTGATAAACTAACCATTCCCTAGGGGTTAAATACCATGAACCTTTCGGGTTCATGTTTACATCTTTCCACATGTCCACCTATATTTCTCCAAGGATTGGTTTTTTCTTGGCTTCAGCTAGAAACACCTCCACTGGATTGGGATTTCCATCCATTACATATCTTTTTTAATACACATTCTGGTGAGGGGTAAAAAGTGGTTTATATAAAATAAACCATGGGAACGAAGGACCTAAAAATTAATGAGGAGAGAAGTCTCAGAAGCCCATAATTAATTTAATAAATAAATTAAATGAAAAAACATACCAAGGTCTTTGTCTAGATCATGATCACCCACATACATGGAACGAGTTACGCATTTAATAATACATGTATTCTATTATTTAAAAGTTATTAATGTGATTAATTATGATTTAATAGATTAATTATCATCTTTTATAAACAAATCCTATTATGTTTATAGTATTTTGAATTTTCATTAGATTATCACCTTTATACATAAATGAACATGGTGGTATTTTGGTGAATACCTACTTGAATCTACCCAACATGTATTATATTCATATATTATCTTTCACATGTGACATATAAAATTCATGAATTTTTAATTCATAGAGTAACAACCTATAGTAAAATTTATACATGATATGTAGTTATGAACACTATATAAACATTAATTATTTATCTTTGTGTTATCTTTTAATGTACATGGCGTGTTGTTCGGACTACACGGCTTGTACTACCTTCACCATCATTCCCAAAGTACATGAGTATGGACTCAACATGTGAGTCATACATTGGAAATTTTTTAGTTCATGACATGTATATGGTATATAAGCCATATTTCCATTGCATTACATATTTACTGGTTGTCTTAGCCATGTAATGGATACTAGTTTCGGCCCCCTAACACGAAGGAAATACACCCCGGGTTCTGTGGGCTGCACGGTGTGTAATCTAGTAAGCACGGTTCATTCATTCCTGAACAAAATGAATTTAAAATTAAATATACCACATTAATTAAATACACATAGAAAGAATAATTATTTAATTACTTTCAATGGCTGAATAGGACCACAATGTCTGTCGTTCGGATTACTCTGTGTGTTTGGGAGAGAACATGTTCTGTAACTCTGAGCACGTGGCATGTAATTTCGTTTCACCTTGGAAGATTCGTCGGTGTCTCCTGGTTAGTTCTCCATTTTAATTTCAAAAAAAATCATTTCTCTATGTGATATCTATGGGAAACATTAAGAGGTCGAACAAATCTCAAAATCAAGATTACAATGACTATTAAAAAGGAATTGGAAAAATAAATTATTAAATCGTAAATCATCATTGAATATTTTAAAAAATTATAAACTATGATATAACCCCTCTTATACAACATGTAGGTTCCAGGCACAGTACAAGTACAGTTGGGCTAGATTCCTACTTTAATTTTTAACATGAACAATGATTAATCCGATATCTAGATGATGGTGAATGTTAGTTCCAATAGAATTGAATAAAAAAATTTATATAAATAAGGAAGAGGCCTCAAACCATTAGATATGATCATTCACATCATTATTATAATTTATTTAATTAAATTCATAAATAAAACTATACCTTGAAATTTGGTATATTCTTCATTGATGTTGTTGATCATCTGGAATGACCCTTTTGGATTTTAATATATCCACTGTGAGGGTCCAAACCATAATTTCTCTAGTGGTGATCCACACATGCTATGATGACATCTGATTAATAAATCTTACTATTTGAGTGCTAGTGTGTCATGGCAAGTGTCTTTTTTCAGTCGTTCTTTATCAATTGTTCTTCAGTCGTCCAGAACATTTTTCATTTTTCAGAGGGTTTAGAATAGTATTTGAGAGAGATCTAATTTTGCTCGAATATTAAAAATTCATTGGGAATAAAGTTTGGGACTGTGAAAAATTGACATATGGGTATATTTATCGACATTGGGATTCAGTTACAATATTTATTTGGGTAAAAAATTTAAATACATTCATACCCTTACAAAAAACCCATGATTTTATCAACACGACATTATTTATGGTGCAACAACTTGTGAAAAATGGAATTGTAAATAAAATTATGCATCAAAAATTATTTGAAAAAATATTGTTATATTAACTTGTTCCAACTAGTTAAATAATTATTTACTGTCTCGAAAATAACTATTTTAATACCGAACTGACCATGGTCTGTTCAAACTTCATTTACACTAATTTATCACCGAAAAAATTAAATAAATTATTTATTATCATTAATAATTATTTTATTTACAAACTAGTAAAAATTATGAATTAAATATTCAATAAGATATATATATATATATATATATATATATATATTACCCACAATCCACTGATTAAATATTTTTTTTAATTTGTGCAATCATTTTAACATGAATAAAAAATTTCCACTATCTTGAGAATAATATTTATTTCATTATAATAATCAAATTAGAATTTATCTCAGACCACCTAAAACACTTACTTTGTGACCCTCTAGAATTCTTTTTCTATTGGAATTAGGCATGTTTTCTTGAATTCCAAGAGCATTATTTCACAATGGGTCCAGTCACCAATGAAAATGAACTTAAAGTCGCAACATTGACATCCACCTATGAGAACTCGCTATTTAATTTAATCCCTTTATCTAAATATCTTATCAAGTTAGTTATATGATAATGTCCTCAAATTTTATTCTTGATATTTCATTCTTTGACTACCTCAAATATACTTTTAATTACACTATGAGAATGGAATTTCATGCAATGATTCTATTTCAATCAAAGGGTTGTGTTGTCAACATCCATAAATGGAAGGAGAAAATCCTTCCTTGAATTATACATTAATAACATGTCATTCATGAAGCACCCAATGTACATTACTTCAAATCAACTATCTACATGACGGCATTCATTAGGAAATCAATATGTGTGAGTCATGCTAATTATTAAAGATAACATTACCATCTATGGGTCATTAAGCACACTCGTAGATAAGAATATCTAATGACACCATAACATGAATAATTCCTACTTGCTGTCTTATTATCATAATCTCCTATCATAGAGTTTACCACGTGTGAACTTCATGGGAAAAATTCTCATCAACTTACGAGTACTCACACCTAATGGTTTGTACAACATGGGTTCCATTATTTTTTGTCAACCTACCATAGAACTGTATTTAAGAATATTTTCATAGCCCATAATATGTGTCTTCATAACAGGGACCTTCTATAAGCATATCAATGCAACTAGTACTCAAGGAAATTGATACACTATATTCATCTAGAATAATAAACAATTTGTAATAAAATGTTTAATATTTAAATATATTAAATATTCATGTAATCAAAGTACAAATAGTTTGTTATATGAAACCAACTCTTACAATTTTGTTGTCTAGTATATTATACACCTTTAAACACCATGAGTAGTTTAGTATCCATATATTTAGTGATGAAAAATGTTTTTAAGGATCCTTACAAATATTATAATCAAGATATTGGGTATTTTAATTATGGTTTCAAGGGATAGAAGTGTTTGATAAAATAGTAGCTAAAATTTATCAACATTATTAATTATCAATAATGTATAGATGGTAATGATGACCAAGTAATATTACTAAATTTATTTTTCTTAGATAAAATAAAAATCCCAACGACCTAAATTATATCACTATGATTAATTATAGATAATGAATACATCTTTTCTCTACATAACATTTTTCAGCGGTATATGCACATGAGTTTAATACTATTCCATTTTAGGAATATTAATTTTAATGATTCATCACATCCTAATAATCCAAATAATGATGAAATAATTATGGATAATAAAAAATATTAGAATCCAATAAATGATGATCATGTTTTACAATTTATCATGTTTTCATCGATGGCTTGACTTTTGTAAAAAATATATGTGGAAATTGATGCTTTCGGGATTCTAATGTATCTCTAAACATTATATCATGAAATATATTTTAATTCCTTGTATGAGATGTCTTTTATAAATGAAAAGTAGAAATTTTGAATCATGTATATACCCATATTCTCAATATAATTGGGTATAGGGGGAGATGTGACTCCCTATCAATCAATGTAAACCCTGCACCTGTCACTGATCTCATTCTTCCCTCTAAACCATATTGATTACATAATTTATTATTAATTTAAATTATTTATCATGAAAAAATATTATCTTAAATTTTTTTTAAATGTTATAAAAAATAAAAAATGATATACAAAATTGATTTTATATAATCCCTATGATAAACTAGTGGAGGAAATGAATGTATTAGGGGCAAAATCAATTGCCCGTGCCAAATCATGAAGGCACTACCATAAAAATATTTAATTAAAAATATTATGGAAATGATCTTGTTACTATATTATTTTTGTGATGAAATAGTAGAAAATGGATGATGATCTGAATGTCGTGTAAATGGATTCAATGTGAAACATATACATATGATATTCTTGTTAATGAATTAAATATTTCATTATATATAAGTTGGAAATTTGATACACTATGTCAATAAAACATTTGTATTCAAATATTTGAATCAATCAGATTATAGAATATTTAGAATAGAAATGTGGATATCTGATTACAATTTGGTTTCATACATGAATACCTAATAGTGGGAAAATATAATAAATCATTGCCTAGTGGTTTGGATCCTGTTTTGAACAATGATTATAATGTTCCTTCAATAACTAGAAACATAATATTAGTGTCATGATTATACATGATTTTATTTTCATTCAAGTTTTGAAATTAATTTTTTATCCACTGAAAGGATAAAATATGTTATGGTATGCCACAAATGATTAAATGGTTATATATATACATGGATTCAAAACCCCATTAATACGAATCAATTAAACAACTGAAAAATGATTCATTTCAAAAACACAAAATGGATCAAAAGATATGGTTATATAAATGAAAAATGATGAAAAAAAATTACAGAATGAAAGTTTTTGAAACATCTATATTTAAACCACAGGATGAATGCGACGTCTATTTACAAGGTAAAATGAACAATTCACCCTTCTGTAGGAAATTTTTCTGTGCCACTAAATTACAAGAATTAGTTTTCATTAACCCATGTTGTATATTTCCATAAGAGGTAGGGTATGGGTTTTTGTAAATGAATAATTTTAACATTTACTATAGTTGGTATGGTTATATATAAACAGTGACATATAAGTCATTTTACTATTTCTTTTTTATGGAATACCAACATGAATTAGAAAACCATCATTGTAATAAGATTATGTAATTTCTCTCAGACCAAGGTAGAGAGTGTCTTATCCTATCAAAAATTGATCATTTGATGTAGTTTTGGATAATATACCAACTAAACTTTCCATATACACCTTATTGTAATGATATTATTCAATGGGGGTATAGAACATTACATGAAATGGTCATATTAGTGATTTTTAAAGAATATATTTCATTAAAATTTTGGTTATATGAATTGAATATTGCGGTACATATAATTAATATTGAACCAAATACAAACATAGGTATGATTAAATAAGTGTTTGGTATATAATGTAATCAAATTAATCACAATTATATTTATTTGGATGATTATATTTTTTCAAGACTATACCTAGTAAAAAAATTAGCATCTCAAATCATTAAGTGAATTTTAATAGGATATCTTAAATAATGTTATCATATTACATATATAATCTTCTATTAAAAAATTTGATATGTTAATAATTTCCATATTAATAAAAATGAAATGCATTTTAAATTAAAATAATATGATAAATATTTAGTTTGATGAATTAGAAGTCATAGAATCAGAGGAAAATCTATGTATAATGACCAAAACTTCAATATTGCATAATATTTCAATTTCAACTAGTTTTAAATTATTTTTATTCTCAATTATATTATTGGGTTATAGTTTTATATTGTTAGTACTTAAATTAAATATATCAATACACAATCATAAAAAGAGTGTACAGTTAATCCATTATTCATTTCATTCAAAACATTAAAATTTTAACACAAAACCACAACATGATTTCTTTGGAAAACCAAGAATTCATTCATTCTCATGGAATCCATTATTAACTATTAATAAAATTTTAGAAAAATTTATGAGCATAAAAATATAATTATGGGATACAAAAATAATTAAATATACTATTAGTCCATGAATACTTAAAATCAGTTGAAATCATTTTTACAAAGACATACCTTTGACTTATATACACTTACTCAATGAAACATCAGATTTCAATAAATCATAGAACAACCTATATACATAAATAAAGGTATCATTGGGCATTACATACTTTTAACCCTTGGAGCTACCTTATGATTTGTAACTTTCATGGATACCATAAAATGTAACCATCATAGCTACCTTATGATGTAACCATCGTAGATACACTTTGAGTAACCATATGATTGATCTACTTCATACAAATAACCAATGAATTTGAGGTAGATATATCTCCAACCTTTCATAAAAAAAATCCAACAAACATGAATGTAATCAATTAACATTTATAATTTCATATGAACATTTTTTTTGAAATTATTAAAGGAGAATTTTAAAAGAACAATATTAAGGGAATGTACCTTAATAATATCATATAATTTAAGTGAGAATTAATATAATGAATATATTATGTGTATAAAATGAAAATACACATAATATAAATTAAATTCATTAGACAAACAATCTTAGTATCACATATTTAATTAAGTATAAATTTAACCCAATGAATGTAAATTGGGTTAATAATTCCATTACCTTATCTTCATTTTATTTGATACATGGTTAAACCACGTGTATAATAGTTAAAATGTGATATTAATATATTAAAATAATATAATAATGTTTATAACACCTTTTATTTTCATTTTATTACATCATTCAATCAATTTATAAATATTACTTTTTTAGTTCCATTATTTTGGGTGCGTTCTTCACATGATTCCCATAGTGAGTTCATAATATATTTTCATGTCTAATGGACGAAAAACAAAAATATTCAAAAAATGGTGTTAATTTGTGTCCATAGTTATTTGTGAATCCATAAATCTATTTTTTATATTTTATGAGGATGAATCAATAGATAATCCATTAGTGATATTTTTTAGATCATTTAGGAGGTTCTTCGATAATCACAAAAATATTTCATCATATACAATTAATATTTTGAATATAAGTTAATTCTAAAACACAATATACATTATAGAGTTAAAATTACAAAAAAAATTAACCATTAAAATTGTTTTACAATAATATTTATGGATGTAAAGTAAATTTAAGAGGCATCATCCATTGATGTTAGTAAATCAACACATCAAAGATGGTGCATTATTTTCAGAATAAGTGGAAGAGGATAGGAAAATTGATGATATATATATCAATAAAATGATAATAATATAGAATATATATAATACATGATATTCCAGGCCCTTTGATAAGGGGAGATGAGGAATGTACATGGAAATCAAATAATTGGATACAAAACACAATAAATGAAAGTGGATCAATACATCTTGATCTCTTCACCTCTTGATCCTCCTTAATGCCATTCGTTTTGGCCATTTGGTGAGACGATCAAGTTTTGGATTTGGGAAAGATCTTTGGGAAGAGTTTTGGGTAGAATTTATACAATGATAATTGATTGAGTGGTGTGATAGGTAGAGGGAGGTGAGTGTGGTATTTATAGTGAAAGTGAGGAAGTTTTTTAATTAATTTTAAAGGACACCTCAACAGTCGTATTATTAATAACCTGGGCTTGACCACAGTATTGAATGAATAGGAAACATAATATCTTATTATAATTAATATGATTCAACTATAATTATTACTTCTTTACTACATCATTATGATGTCATAACACACACTGAAAACTGAAAACTATATTATTACTATTCACCAAAAATTCATCTATATCTGAAAAATCACAAAAAGACCCCATAAAAATTTTTCAACATATATAATTCTAAAATGAACACTATTTTTAGAAATTAATCTATTAAAATTAATAATTTAATTTTTAGAAAAATCATAATTTTCATGAAAAATTTCCATTTTAAAACTATAACTCATTTTATATCACCATGAAAAACTAATCAATATTTTATTATCTTATTACATTTAAATATAAAATAATAATATGATTTACTATTCATAAGGGTCATATTAATATTCATATTATAATTCATATGGGTTTTATAACTATTCACCAAACAAAAATGTAAGTTCTATCAGACTCCCAATATCTTACATACCACAACTATAGATGTTTGTTTTTCAAAATTCAAATCATAGAAGAAGAAAATTTTTTAACGAATATTTTAAAACTATCTATATAAATAAATTTTCAATATGCAGAGAATTATTATTTCATAAATTCTTATTTTTTTAACCTTTACTTGTTTCATTCTCACTACCTTTTGGAAATTTCTTCCACACAATTTTATTTACTTTGTAAACAAGTCAAGGTACTTTTCCCACATAGAAATTGTAGATTCCCATGTTTCTTATTCAACGATGTTATTTCTCCCAAAAACCGTAACTTGGAGCATTAACTACTTCCACAATAATTGTTCTATTCTCTCAAGAATATGAATTGGTTTCACTCCATAATAATGTTTAACTTCCAGTTAAACAGCTTCATGTCTCAAAATATTGAGATGAATATTCCACAAAAATTATCAACATTGAAACATAGAAAAATTGTGTAACTGATATAAAATCTTAATAAAATCTACTTTGTGGGAAACTGGACCAATTTTCTCCAATATTTCATAATTTCCAATAAACCATGGACATAGAATTCCATTATTACCATAATTCCTAACATATTTACATGTTGACATTCTATAATAAATAACCTACCTAAAAAGACATTTCATTACCCCTATTATATGCATAAATTTCTACTGGTATTTAGTTTCCCTCATTTGTTGCAGGATCATCTTCACTTTCTCATCCAATTACACTACTAATTCTTGTACCATCAATTTCCTTTTCCCAAAATTATCCCAAAATGAAAGAGTTAAAAACAAATTCCCACATAATGTCTCAAAAGGATTCATCTATATACTAGTATGAGAAATATAATTTTATTAAAATTTATATAAATAAATATGTTGTTCCCAACATCCATTGAAATCCTTTCATCAAGCTCGTGGAATATCATCCAATGTTTGAATCAACCTTTGTTTGTACCCAAATGATTGTGGATGAAAATCCATACTGAAAATTAATTCTGTTTCCAATTACTTCTAAAGAACTTCACAATGTTTAAATGGCATATTAGTATCATGGTCATACACAATAGAAAGAGGAATTCAATCTAACCTAAAAATATCTTTGAGGTACAGTCGAGAATGATGATCCAATAACATGGTCTATCAAATAGGTAGTAAATGAGCATATTTATTCAGTTGATCAACAATAACCTTTTTTTCATTGTTACATGGATCATAATTTTGTATCCTCACAATGATTTACGTGGATTAATTTATCTATTTCTAATCATCTATTCGTATATTCCAATGCATCCCCTTAGTAAATATCCACACTTCATTAACATGTTGTTATGTAAAACATTTTATGGTAAAATCTGAAATATCCCTCTTCATTCCATAAAACTAGTAATACTCTCAAAGGAATCAATACATCTTGGTAAAGATATTATAAACTGAAAATAGAGGACTTTTAGCTACACAAAACAATTATTTCTCTATAAAGGAAACACAAGGCCCACCCAATCATTTTCAAAATATGAAAACACAATATTTATCAATTTAATTTCTATAAACATAAACATTTTAACCAATTATACATTTTTATATAGCTCCCTGTCAACCTTCATCACATTCTTAATTCTATAAAACAATGATGAAATCCCCTAAACATGACAAAATTGTGGAATTTCTGACAGAATCAACATCTAAGAAAAATTTAATCAAATTACAAATGAAAATTTATTTTTCTAACTGTAAAATATTAAATGGTGAATGATGGTTTTGACTTAAGGGATCTACCAATTTGGATTTTTTTCTATTATTGTATTTGATTGTGTTTTCATAATATTTTTTCAATTTAATCAATCTTCTCTGTTCTATTTGTTATTCCTTTCTAGTGAATATATAGAACAAACTTTTTTGGTAAGTATATAATTCACATTAGGATCTCTAAAAAATATGCCTCCAAATTTTTAAAGTGACAACCACAGCTTCTAATTCCAAATCATTTGTGGTATAATTTAACTATTGTGTTTTTAGTTGACATGAAGTATAAGAAATCACATGATCATTCTACATCATAACATGGCAAATTCCTATAAATTAAGCATCATTGTAGATGACAAACTTTCCAATTTCAGACAGTAGGTTCAGAACTGTATCATTCACCAATCATCATTTCAATTCATAAAAACAACCAAAAAATTATTTTTTCATGATTAATCTAACTCTTTTATAGTTAACATTTTTAGTGGACTGATAACTATGAAATTCTTTCAAAAACCTATGGAAATAACCTCCCAAAACATAAAATCAATGAATCTCTGTTATATTTCTGGGTCTTTGCTTTTATTCCAAAACTTTTGTTTTATCAATTTCATTAGTGATTCCATCATTAGAAATAGTGTTTCCAAGGGAATAATTTTTTTTCAACTAGAATTAAAACATTTTGAATATTCCATATAGTTTTTATTCATTTAATGATTAAAAACAACATGTAGGTATTTTTCATGCACCTCGTATCTTCATAAATATTCCATAATTTTATCAATAAACACATTGCCATAAATTAACCTAGAACTCATTAAATATTATATTTTCATGATCCATGAATACAACATGTGAATTAGTTAACCCAAATGGCATTAAAAAATATTCATAATTCTCATATATTATGCAAAAATACCTTTTTAGAAAGTCATACTACTTCACCTTCAGCTAATGATACCCAGAAGTCATGTTAATCTTAGAAAAATACTAATCTCCCTAGAGCTGATCAAACAAGTCATCGATGTGTGTAAAAGTAAATATATTCATATAAGTAATGTTATTCAATGCTCTATAATAAATTCAAATTATAATAAAACTATATTTCTTTTTACTAAAAAAATAAGAGGTCCCCATGGTGAAGTGCATGGATGAATGAATCCTTTATCAAGTGACTCATATTTTTATTTTTACTATTTAATATGTTCTATTTGAGATATTTTATATTGGGCTTTGAAATTGGATTACAATATAGAACTAAGTCTATTGATAATTGAACAAACCGATTTTTTAACACTGGGTAACTGTTTAAGAAAAATATCAAGGTATTCTTTTACTACTAGAACTTAATTAATCGTAAATGTTCCATTATTTTCAACAATATGAGAATAATATGTTAAATTTATATATTTCAATAGTTTCTAAGTATTCAAATGTGTTTTCAAATTTATAAATTCTTTATTTTATAAAAATAAAATCTTTTCTCCATAAAAATCTTCATTACCTCTACAATTAATCTTATTACAATAATCAAAATTCATATTCATACCAAGAATGAAATCAAACTATAAGAAAGAAAAACATCTAGGTTTTTTGGTAATTTTATTCCACATATAACAATGTGAGGATTCTTGTAATTTTTTAGTGCATCATTTCCCCAGGCATATTAACGATATGTTCTGGTCTCATATGTTGAGGTGATATTTACAATTTACCCAAAAAAATCATAGAAATGAAGGAATGTGCAGACCCCTGATCAAACAGGAATTTAGAACTATATGATTAAATAAATAATATACCTAATACCACTTTATTGGATGTCCAGACCTGGGTTGATGTAGTAACAAAGGATATCACTACACCTTTCTTCTTGTAGTCTGACTACATTCCATCATTCATATCTTTCATTAAGAAGGCAATTTCATAATAACCCAACTCACAAAATTTGAATCAATTTACTATTTTCATATAATAGATTTATCTTATGAGAATTATTATTAAATTATTGGGACATATTTATAAACATACAATAACTAAAATGCTTCTTAGTTTTAGTTAGGCATTCCACATGGTGATTATTACTACACTTTTCAAAACTTGAAACTCTACATTATTACCATCTAGTTCCATTGATTGATTCTTACCCATCGTTTTCCATTCGGGCCTCTTATTATCATTCATCACAATGTACATATGATCATTAATTAAATCTATTTCTACCCTCTCATCTCATCATATAATATTCTCATATCTTTTTAACTCTCGGGAGTCTAATTCTATTCTTAATCGTGGCTCCAATCCTGAGTAAAAACTGTTGATTTTTTTTCGACATGAATAATATGATTTGGAGAATATTGTGATAGTTGGGTGATTTTTTATTGTTACACAACCACTGAATATCTCTACTTTTGTCTCATTTCATTTAATTTCTTCTTAATCCTATGTTAAACCACCATTAGAAAATGTTTTTCTAGGAAAACACATTTAATTTGATCCCAAACTATGTATTCAATGACATATATACCCCTGATATTATGGACCATTGAACACCACTAATGATTGAACTTCAAAATGATAAATTGAAAAAATATATTTTTGATTACATGAACATCCAATAACATTGAATATATTTTTAAGGGAATTACTCCATCCTTCAGCTTCTACTGGGACGTAAAGATCCACTGAAATAAGGAGGATGATGACTCATAAAATGTTCCACTATTATCATGTTCATTTATTGTATCTATAGTTTTTCTCATGAATGGATTCCACCATCATTTATTTCCAACTTCTGCAAATCCATTACTATCAAAAACATCCTGGTTCCAATTCCCACCATTTTCAGTTTTGGATTCGAAATGATATTATCCTCTTTGTTCCTTCTAACATCAGTTTTTGTGTTTCTTTTTACTGAATACATTTATGAATAGACATATCTTAGATAAACCCAAATTTCAATCCTTAAATTATAAAAAATTTCTACATAAATTTATTACAAAATATTTTATGGTTTTTTATTAACATCATATTATCTCCTAATATTATCTAAACTTATCTCTAAACCCAACAATAAGAGCGTGACCTTATACATTACATAATTTAGTTGTTTCAACTAGATTCCTCTTCATTTAATTCCCATTGACCTTTTTAGTTTATACTTTTATAAATTTAGGACACAACTTTTAATTATCAACCCACAAGAATCCAATTTGGTTTTCATTAAAACAATATCTATTTCAACCAAAAGTAATGAAATCATAAAAATTGACAACATTTCTTTGAAAAATTATGACTTCCTTCTTTCTCATACAGATAACTATAACCTATTAATGAAATTTTAATTCATGGTTCGAGAATAAAAAACATATTAATGGATATCAAAATAATGAAAGAAACCATTAGTCCATGAAAACATAAAAACATATGAAATCATTTTATCAAAAACATGCTTCTAACCCATATATACATACATTGTGAAAAATGAGATTATCATATAACATTATAGTAGATATATAAAACCATTAATGTATATTGGGGGATTAATTAAATATATTGTAACCCATGAAGCTACCTTATGATGTGTAACCGTTATGGCTACCTCAAAATGTAAGCCTTGCAACTACCCTATAGTGTACCCATCATAGTTACACTATGGGGTAACCATTAGGATGACATATGACGAAAACATTACCAATTCATTGGGTGGGGTGAAATATAGGACTACAACTTTTTCATCAATAATTACCAAGAACAATAATATATTCATTAATCATGGATAATTTCATAAAATCATTTCCTTTTAAAATTTTATAAAATAGAATTAAAATACGATTTTTATTAGAAAGTCATATACTGATATCATATTATTGAAATGAGAATTAATATATTGAATTTATTATGTATATACACTCTAACTCCACATAATAAATAATAATATTAATTTATTTATTACACAAATAATCTTCATTTCACATAATTAATGATTTACATGGTTAGCCCAAGGAATTAATATTTTTATAATAATTCCCTTACCTCATGTTCTTCGTACATTATAATAGTTTAAAAATATTGTATAATGGTGAAAATTTTGTTATAAATATATTAAATAAGCCTATTAATTTTTATAAAACAATATATGAGAAATTTATTACAACATTTTATCCATTTATAAATATTATTTTTCCATTTCCATTGTTTCAGGTGCGTGGTTCACATGATACTCATGGTCTGTTTGTAAAGAATTTTTGTGTTCAATGGAATAAAAACATTAGAAGTGTAAAAAAATTGTGTTAATTCGTTTCTATAATATTTGAAGATTCAATAAATAATTTTGGTTATATGTTGTGAAGATGAAACACTATATAAATCATTTTTGATATTTGTTTATATCCATTTGGTCGTTAATCAATAAGCACAAACATGTTTAATCATATTTCTTTAATATTATGAGTATAATTAAATTAAAAAACATAAGAGATGTCATATAATAAACCTTAAAAAATATTTTTACCATTTAAATGTTTTTACAACTAGATATTTGTAAGTATATGAAATTGATGACATATCGTCCACGATGTCGAAAAATCGACACATCATAGTTAATGTTTTTATTATTAGAATAAAAGGAACTAAAGAAGAATAATGATGATAAATTTTTTCATAAACATGATAAAAATACATAATATATATATTACTGGATATTTCACGACTCTTGGATAAGTGGAGGAGACTATATTATACGAAGATAATACCAATGAAAATGAAAGAGGATCATTACCTCTTTATCTCTTCTCTTTGAGATCCTCTTTACGGCCTTGGGATGTAGCCTATTACTAAGAATATAAGTTTCTGGATGTGGGGAAGATAATTGGGAATGGTATTAGGTATAATTTATTAATTATAAATTTCTGAGAGGTGTTAGAGGAATAGGGTGTGATGGTGAAATTTATATTGAAAGTCTGGGGGTATTTTAATTAATTACCAAGGTAACGTCATTAGAGTTATTTGAAAAATCGTGGGATTCCCCTTGGATTTTTCCACAGTACTCACCACATGGGACACATCATGTAATATATTAATCCTCAAGAGTCGATCAAAATTATAACATCATTATTACATTGTTATGATGTCATCAAAAAAACCAAAAACATTAAAATGTTTTTTTACTATTCACTAAAAATTCAACTATATCAAAAAAATCCCAATAATTCACCAAAACTATTTTTTGACATGTATATTGAAAAAATGATATCCATTTTTATAAAATAATTTTATAAAAAATGAATATTTTAATTTTAAATTAAAATCATAATTTATTAAGAAAATTGAAATTTTAAAACTATAATTATTTTATATCAGTGTGAAAAATTAATCAACATATAATTATATTATTACCTTAAAAAATAGAATAATATCATTATTTACTATTCATAAGGGTCATATTAATATTAAAATTACTATTCATAAGGGTATGTTACAATTCAACAAAAATGTTGTTTTTATGTGACTTTAAATAACATAATGATCACAATTATATATGTCTGTTTTTAAAAATTCAAAGCATTGAAGTGTAAAAATTATGTTTAATGAATACTTTATAACTATCTCCTTAAAAAAGTTCCATTTTTAGAGAACTATTTTTTCATGCATTTACTTTTTTAAAAAAAATCCTTGGGGCGTTTCAATATGAGAACATATTTACATGTGGAAGAAGGAGTTAATGATGATACGAAGACAAAAGTAATTGATAATACAAATCCATAGGGTAATGAAATATAATTATATGGTTTCCTTTTCAATGAGTAATGTGATACATTACACATAGAGTATGATTAACATATACCATATTAAGAATCAAATGAAAGATAATATGGTGGAATGTAGAAAGATTTAATGCATTCTTATATGGAATCCATGAAATAATATATTGTCTATATTATGGGACAACCTCACTCTATTGTAAAATCCATTTGGTGCAAATGGGTATTCGATAAAAATAAAATCATCGATGCAAAAGTAAATACATATATGGTTTTATTAGTACTGAAAGGTATTTTAGAAAGTTAAATTAATAGACTATGAAAAAACATTCTCATTAGTAGTTATGATTAAGTATATCAGGATATTACATAAAATAAAAAGCATTATATTATTATATATTTTGATAAATGGATTTAAAATTTTATTCAATAAATTTATATTTGTTTGAATACCTCTATATGAATCAACAATGAGGATTTATTATGTTAATATAGGATAATAATGTATTTAAGATATAGAAAACAAATTATGGATTTAAGATGGAATCATGATCATGCATTTTTCATTTATAAATATCATATAATGCGTATTTTATTGATCAATATTAAAGTAGATTCATGTATCAAAAATCATTATAGTGTGAATTTTATTATTCCCTTGTATTTTTTGGTGATGAAATCATAATTATGTGAAATTAAATGTAAGTATTATAGAAATTTTTAATACAGATAAATGAATGGTCCACTGTTGAAGAAATATATCATGTAGCCGACATCCTATGGATACTAATTGATCATTATAATTCTCATAGTATTTTAGAAATATATCAAAAAAAAATTATAGATATGGGTTTCAAAATATATAATAAAGAACAACCAAATAGATGGTTGTATTCAATGAAACATGGTGTTATTATATATTATAATGTGTTTCCAAAAAGAAATGAAGAGATTAAATGAATGATTAAAACATTTTGTGTTTCTAAAATGGGATATATCATATATGAAATACTAAATGAAATTTTTTATAATTCAATTTCATTAATCTGGGTTCCGAGATAACAAGATATTCCACAAAAACTACCTTAGTTAGTTAGAAAATATTCATGATTTATACTATAATTACAAATGATGTTTTACATGTGTGTGTAGTATATGTGTAATATGTAGTTAAGTGAAACAATTAAAATATATTTCAATTAGATCATGATAATATGGAATTGTAGTTAGTCTATTACATTTAACAAAATGGTTTGTTGTGAGCACTAAAATATTAATTAAACCTATGAAAGTTGACTATATAGTAGAATATGAGAATATCATAAATTATATTGAACCAAAGTAATATTTTTTTTATAAACATCATTATCTCAGACATTGGGGTTTTTCATAGTATTGTAAATCATTTTCTAGTTTATTTTTCAAGTACTATAGTAATTGGGTTTTTAAAAGAGTAACTATCAACCAGAATATCAAACATATACATTTGAATCTTCATCTCAAGTGGTATCTTAAGGAGATAGGTGAATTCATTGTTATCATTTTAACCATATGTGATAACACAAAAAAACACATTCACATATTCATATCCAAAGAAAAATCAAGATACCCATGTGAATGGAAACATTTGGGACATGTTATTAATTTTATCTAGTGTGACCGGGATAGTTCAATGTTTTTTTCCCAAAACACAAAATATGAATTTACATTTATAAATATTACTTGTATATTGATTGATCTATAAATATATTTATAATAAATTTTTTGTGTTTCTACATAATCATCCAATATATATATATGGTAATTTACTTAAATTAATTTTTTTGTGAAAACCTTATACCAGTTCATTGGGTATAATGAGCACCTAGAGATACAATCACTCTAATCATAATCATAAGTACTATAGGAGAGATATATTAATTAGACATAGATTACTTATATCTACCACATGATGGAGGATAAGAAACTATGAAAATTTATACTTTGAAGTTCACATGTGGTCATCTCATGTAAATGAGATTGTGACGACTGACTTTCCTATTGCAACAACAAATTTTTTAGGTTTCATTAGTTTTTCCATTCACTAAAAATGTTTATTTGTCGGGGTAATTTTGATTTTCATTACTATTATTTAAATTTTAAAGGGAGAGAAATAACTTCACGGGGGTTCAAAAAAATATTCTAAAATTAATTTAGTTTTGAGATTAGAATTCAATTAAATTTCAGAAGTGGTTAATTAAAATTATTTTAATTTAAAACATTTTGAAAGAATTATTTTATTTTCCACTAAACATATTTTTATTAGAGATTTTTTTATAACAAAATTTATTTTCCCATCAACAGCTATTATGTATTAATTGAAATTTTTGGATTGGGGTTATTAATTTAATTAATTTGTATAACAATGTGTGATGTTTATAATAAATATTCTTTTATTGATGATTTATACATCATCAAAAACACTTCATATGTATATGATACTATTCAAACATTTGTTTTATTGTGTCTTCCCTTTTTTCTTATTATACCATATTTACTTTGTGAGAGTATTCATGTATTATTGACTGTACTGTAATTTGAGATAGAGAACTGCCAAATTATTATATTTCCCAAATGAGATGTGGAGTATATGGATTAAGGATTATGGATACAAGATACCTATCAACATCCAAATAATTTATTGTACTAACAGTTGATTTTTGTTCTATTGATTTTAAATGGATTAAACAATACTAGATGCTCAAATCAATAAAATAAATTATTTATGTTGTTAAAGTTTTATTATTTTGTTTCTTGTATGATGATAATATCTAGGAAAATAATACTAATAATTCTTAAAATTATTAAACTACCTGAATATTTTTTACCATATAGTTTTGAATCATCCATTCAAACTCAATGGAAAAAACCTAGAATAAGGTTGAAATATATTAGTGCGATCTTAACAAATATCATATCTCTCTTCCCATTTTAATATCTCTACTTTTCATTTTGGATATTGCATCATCCTATAATGGTGCATGTGTTATACCATAATTTATAATAATAAATAAATACCATCATAATGGAATTGAGGTTTCGGTAAACTTAAAATATATATAGAATATGGTATTAGACACCCAATTTCAATGATATTTCCCATTTTATACAATAATCATTGTTATGTTATTAATATATGGATATCAGGTTTTAAAATATTATATTTCATCCAAGCCTATAATAAAGAGATATATATGGTGAAAAAGAATTGATTCCTTCATGAATTCCACTATCTAGCTACAATGGTGTAAATTTTCCTATGAAATAACCTAAATATTTCTAAAAACACTTTACATCCATATTATTCACCTAAATAGATTATCAGAAACCCTATGTGAAACGTCCATGATCCGAGTGCCGCCCAACGGTTCCCTGAACACGGTTGGTCAAATGACCTCAATGTAACTGCCCCAAACACCAGTGTGATCCAACTAGAACTGAGGTCTATGGTGTGATATTGGGGGTACTATTCACTTATCATAAGATTATAGATATTGGAAAACATATAGTTAAAAATACCATAAGCAGCAATACCAAATATGAATAAACATCAGATGACAGAAAGGATAATCAATAGAATCCATATCATATATATAATTATTTGTGTCATATGTATCATAGAATACATCCAAACATTTCAAAATACTAGTAATAAAATAAAATCCAACAAAAAGAATAATCAGTAAATTGTAAATGCATTTCAAGCCTTATCATGCCCTCATGCTCTTTATCTCCAACTATAATCAAGTATGTAAGGACATAGGTTGTTTTCCATTTTCTATACCTATAGTCATATAACCTATTTGGGTCTAAAAGCATGACCAATAAAGGGTGTGAGATGAATCCTAGGAGGCAACCACCAAACTATCTGTCCCAAACAATTTGTTAATATATATAAAAATTATTAGGAAAAAAGAATCAATAAACTAATATGTACTAAAAAGTAAACAATATGATAGTTTTTTGTTACATTAATTTACAATTATTAATTATTCCACCCATTGAATCATGTAACCCAGGGATCTATCCTATGTTCTGTATCCACTATATATGTAACAAAACAAATGTCTCAGAATTCCTACTAAACTCTCATTTAATTTCGATCCCAAGATTCTTATTAGAATTGGTAGACACGTCACAAGTAATCAATTAATCATAAACAACACTTTGGGAATGATATCATAGTATAAACCCATTTGTCAATCATCACATCCATTCATTAAATAACATAAATCATGGAAATCTCTCTTGGTATAACCACTTTAGTCCAACATCTCATATATCAAACACAAACGATCAACAAGAAAAAATTCATACTCAATACCCCTAGTCAAAAAACCATAAATAATTTAAAATTACCACCTGGGAAGATCTCACTGTTAATAACCCATGGTCAATCATCTACATCCAGGCTCCCATGGTCCTATGTATGTAATATGGATGTCCACTTAGTCATTCTGGTCCATGGATCTTGGAGTACATTGGAAAAATATAAAGTGAATATCATATTCAAGAATCCCATGTAATCTAAAACTACTAAATTGATTATCATTCACAATTCATATAACCTACAATTCATATAATCATTTAAACCGCATCCTAATCAAAAATGCTTGAAAATCAAGGCAATTCTAACATGAATTCTATACCAAATGACCATAAACAATCATTAAAGGGAAACTTTCCCATGAGGTGTCCCATAAAAATTGTATATGCACTTATGCATAGGATACAAACCTTTTTCAATCAATATATCTATAATATGTAATAAACATGAGTAAATTGCAAATCAATAAATACCCAAAAAACAGGTATTCGTAACTATAAGATTAAATAATTTAATTACAATCATAGATAGGCATAAAAACATACCTCTATGCCATATAATCGATATAATTGAATGTTGACCCATGGATTTTCCATGAATTGCATAGATCTACAGAGAGGTGAAAAATTACGAACAATGAAAGAAATCACGAGTGAGGATGAATTTGAAAGAGAGGATCTAGGGGTTTTGAGTACTTATTAGTGGGATTCCTACGCACATGTCGATGTCACAATTAGTTCATGGAAAGAGAATCAGGGGATCACACTTCATTAGTTGCTTTTTCATTTTCCTATATGAACCATGTGGAGAAAAATAAATTTCCAGATATGAAACGCGACCAACTTCAGATTTATCAAATAAAAATAATACCACCCAAAATGTTATTTAAAACTACACCTCATGTAGTATTCATAACCAACACTTGACATAAAGTGTCTGTCAGCACACCACACATCCATGTACTTGGTCGTCACATGGTCAGAACACGGCTGTATGTGGCATGGTAGGTACACGGTGTGTACTCAAAAATACACAGTGTATTCTTAGAAAATCCACATTTCTTCGTTTTCCCTCATAATAAAATATGAAATCAAGATCCATACCTAAAATGATGATCCAGGTTCTTACAACCTTCCCCCCTTATTGTAATTCGTCCAGGAATTTCCCTTCCATTGGTGGTGAATAAGAATCTACAAACAACTCTGACCATTTTGATCGCACATTGGCCTCCCTCTGCAAAGTCTCATCATACACTTTGTTGTGCTACCGTACCACCCGTACCAATGGAATATACCAACCATGGAGAAAATCATTGTTGTGAGCCAAAATCCTTAAAGGGTTCTCCTCAAAGGATGTATCCACCTCTAACTCAACCTCCTCGGGTTCAGAAACATGAGAATTGTATAAAACGTAACACCATAGATGAGAATCATTAAGGACATCGTGTAGATACTGGTATGTACGAGGTAACTGCAACTGATGGGAAACTAGACCAACTCTCTCCAAATATTCAAAAAATGTAATTTATCATTGTGAAATATTCCTTTCTCTCTTAATCCTCATGTGTCCCAAACATATTGTGACATGTAGGAAAACCTGATCTACAACCTCGAACTCTAGAGATCATCAATGCCTAAAAGTGTATGATTTTTTCCAAGATTATGCCGTATCCACACTCTTCCAAATAAACTCCACCAGTATAGTTGTCTCCTAGATAAGACAAGATCCTAGCATGACTACCTCTCCAACCTCCTTCCAACATTAGGGTGATCAGCATGGCCTACCACACAAATCCTCATAAGGTGGAATCTTCAGCATGTCATGAAAACTCTTATTGTAGGAAATAAATCAACTAGTAGTTCATGTCTCTCCCAAAACCCAGGAAATTCAAGTCTCATGATCAATGCATGTCCTCCAAATCTTGAATCTTCTGTTTGGATAGACCATCTGTCAGGGGATAGTTAGTTGTATGTAGAACTACCATTGTATGTAAATCCCTCCATATTCCATTCAAGACATGATATATATATATCATGATTCCATAACTACATAGATATAGTGTGTAACCCCATGAAAATGTTCAATCTCCAAGATGTACAACCTCCCAATTTCCTCAACACTAAAGGTATTCTTTAGCTGTGAGAAATGTACATCCTTTAGAAACCTATAAATAACAACTCACACTCCATCATTACATGACTGTGATATCAATAAACCTATCAGAAACTCAAATGTGATTTCTTTCCACCTCCACCTGGTAATGGTTAAAGAATGTAAAATCTCAACTGGTCACTGATGCTCGGCCTTCACCAACTAATAGGTGGAACATCTCATGAAAAAAACCAGCTAAGTCCATGTCCATGCCTGATCACCAATAATAATGAGGAAGATCTCAATACATCTTGGTGACACCAATATAATATTCTCATACAGAGGCATGATAATGTCGCAACAGCTCCTCACACATGTCTGTTGATGCCCACACACATCCATGAAAACACAGAACCTCATCCATACCAATGGTCCACCTAGGGGTAGTGTCCTCCCCCGACACAGTCTCCAATAGGATTAGGCCCTCAGAAACTAATAGATACCATATTCACACTCAATCCATAAGATTAGAGGTAAAATCTATAGAAGAAATAGACTTCTACCCATATCTAACATGAACCTCCAAATATATCTCATTGAATAGAGCCATAAGCTGCAACTCATTATTGGCCTCTTGAAATGCATGTATTTAAGTCCTCCTACTCAATGAATCATACACTACATTTCCACTCCCAAAAATTTAGGCATGCTCAAAGTAAAAATACTTAAAATACTTAAACCTCCTTCAATGTCTCAAATTCATATCTCACTGAGTAAATATATACTTGAGTATTGTTTGGTATGTGTACACTACAATGCATTATCCCAACTGATAATATCTTCAAAATCACAAAACAAGCACAAATGCATCTAAATCAAGAGCATACATTAGGTAATTCCTCTCATGTGGCCTTAACTATCGAGACTTGTATGGAATGACACCTTCCACTATAATATGCACTACCCCCAACCTAAAAACCAATGAAATGTGGAAAATAGTGTAACTAATTTCTAACTTCAAAAAAATCAAGATCGGTGCTGAACTCAATATCACTTTTAGTTCCTGAATGGATGAATCACATGAATCCGTCAAAATGTAATTCGAATCCTTCATAGACAGGCCCACCAATGTCATTGATAAGTTTTAAAACTCTTGAATAAAGAATCTTTAGAAACCAGCCAGCCCTAGAAAACTATATACTTAAATGAAATTCTTCAATTGCTCCCAGGAATCTACCACTCAATGATTCTCTGAGACTACTGATTCTCCTATCTAAAATATAAAATTACCTAATAAGTGATTTTTTCCATCCAAAAGTGTCACATTGAGTGTTTAGAATATAATGGATGATTTCTCATTGTACTCAATATGATCTCAACTTGTATGGTATGGTTATGTCGAGTGTGGGAGTACACCAAGATATCATCCATGATGAAAACTACAAGAATCCATGTAAGGATGGAACACTCATTTCATTTGTTCCATTAAAACAGCATGCCCATTTATGAGACTGAAAAACAAAACCATATACTCGTATAGACCATACCTACTCTAAAATAAATTCAGATGTATATCTGATGGTCTATCATGCAACTAATGATATATGGATCTCATGTCAGTCTTTGTGAACACTCACAATCTAGGAAGCTAATTAATGTGATCTTCAATCCATGGTAGGGGATATTAGTTCGGGACCATCAAATGGTTTATCTTCAAATAATCCACACAATGTATGAGGTTACTTATTACCTTCTTTTCAAAAAATTTAAGAGAACAACAATAAGGAATACTGGGTCAGAAAAACCCTTTTTCCTAAAACTCCCCTAACATATTCTTGATCTCTTGAAACTTTAGTGTATCCATCCTATAAGGAGGAATGGACACTAGTGCTTCTCCTGGAACCGCATCCATAGAGAAATATTCCTATATCTCCAAAGGTAAACCAGAAATTTTGACATGAAATAAATCCTTGAAATGATCCTCCACTAGAGGAATGTACATCTATAAAGTTCCCTAGTCATCCAGATATAAACCTGAAATGCAGGATGTAATTCCTCCAAACCCCATATTCTAATGTCTATCTCTGCAAACATATACATCCCATTTGACCTTTTGTGGAAAATATTCTCCACCCATTGACAAGAAACACACTATATGGAGATAGAAATAAAAAATCCCGTAAGGAGACCTATCCATCCATTAAAAGATTGGGCTAAAATCCTATCATCTATAATACATATAGGTCCCATAAGAAGTTACACCCACCAACCTCAAGAATGGAGTCATTGTGCTAACATAAACTATGTATCATAATCCCCAATAATGTTTATAGCATCAAAACATCATCAAAGGTTATGATAAATATCCCAAGGATATCTACAACAACAAAAAATATAAAACAATCAGAACCACTTATATAGAAAATTTATGAAGCTAAAACTAAGGAAACTAGAATTGTACCTCTATCCATACTGGTTTTGGGATCCTTCTCCTACTGAATGTACACTATTACAATATTATACCCTATACCACAGCCATGTGGCCTAGAACGACTACCATATGTTGATCCACCCTACTGTTACTAAGAACATGACATCTAGCTACCAAGACCACAATCACCACCTCAATCTAAATTTCAAGAAAAACTAGATTTCCCTATCTAATGAGGAACTCGTGGTCCTTCCCTTAATCATGGAGTCAAAAAATATTCCTTCCCCCTAAATTCTGGTAAGAACATCCTGGATAAATGATGAAGATGGCCCATCTTTCTGAATGATCGGAACTCTACTTGATCTCTCAGGCACAGTTGTCTCATTTTCCCACTATTCAAATAGTGGTTGCAACTAAAATTTATACCATAATATAAATCCCTAATACTTGAAGAATCACCATGTGAAAGCTCATTATGGTGCTTCTTGGTATTAGTCAAAGGAGTACCATTGATGGATGTCAAACCTCTATGGATCGCAACCGTAAACTCACATAAATTGTGCTCAGTAATAAGAACCTAGTTGACTATATCACTCGATAAATTAAACCTGAAAAAATTCATATGTGATTAGATGTCCTTAATGGGGCCATCCTCAAATCGCCTAGATATGGATAACTCATCACCTCCGAAAATAGGTGCACAAGGCTAAATCTCAACAAAACGAGAAGAAAAATACTTCAATACAAGAGAACCCTACTCCAAATTCATGAAATCACAATCCTAATTGGCACTCAACAAATCAGGGTATAATTAATTATAGAAGGACCTATGAAGCTCTTTTCAAGTCATATCCCAATGACCTCCCACCTGTGAGATACCATCCCATCATCTCATGGTGGAATCACATAACATGCATTTCGTGAGCTTCACTCTCCTATCTGGAGGCATATCCAGTTGGTAGAAGATAGAAGTCATGAACTCCAACCCTGATATTGCGACTAATACTCCTCCATTTCCTAAAAAAGTGGTAGGATGCTTCTGTTGGAACACTCATGTCATCTATTTTGTAGTCGGGGTAGGATGGGTGCTCCCTGAAAAGTCTGCATCATCCTCATAAATCCTTCATAGAACTACGCATCAGTACCTATTTCCAATATAACAATTGGTTCCAAAACATAAACAATGAGAGGATCTATGTGTTGTCCCTGATCTACCATTTCGGGTGTCTGATCATCTTCGTGTACCTAGTGTAAAACTTGATGACATCTTGGTGGAAAAACTATTCAAGGTTAATTTCATACTTTAGTTAATGATTATTATTTATTCCCAAATAATAGTTCAAGAAATGATAAGGATAAAAAACATTAATGTTTTACAAAAGAGTGTATCAATGTGTGTAAAACCACTACACGACATGTTTTCTTATGCCTTAACATGGGTGTTTACCTCTGCCAACCTGGTTCGGTAACAATCATACACACGGAATGTTCCACTTGAGAAACAACATGTACATGAATTTTCCATCCATCCTATGTACATATACAAGGTTCTAACCACATAGTTTCTCCTAGTGTAATACTACATGATGATTAGAAAATGGACACAAAGTATACATAAAAAGTTCAATCCACCCATGAACTTAGTCACTAGGAAAAATACATGGTCTATTGTAGCATGAAGTGCAATCCTAGTACATGGCATGTTCAACCAAAAGTTTAAAAACCTCATGTCTCTTCTCACACAGTGAGTCACACGGTCAACAACTACATGGTGTATAAATATGTTACATGGTGTGTGTTCTGGGTTTTCCAGATTGTAGGCCAATAAAACATTCCATGAACCCCCAAAATCATTATATTTTTTGAATTTCATTCAAAATTATGATCCGTGAGGGACTATACTCCCCATGAATAAAATCTTGGCATCCAATTTCTAATAGTACATTAACATAATTCAATTAAGGTAAAAACATGATCCACTAAATTCTGATCCAAAAGGTCCCATAACACCTCAGGGACTAATTATTGGAAACCATACAAATGAATCATTACATATACCAATACCCTATCAAAATAGAAGTTATCTCTTTCATTACATCTATCACAACTACATGCATCACAAGAAAAATATTTATCTCAAATAAATTAAATCACAAATTCACTTTAGTGGAAATGACAATAATACATGACATATGATCTCTAGCATGTTTATGTATGGTGCATGAGATGGAATTAGATCATATCATCAGGTTTCAATTGGATAGAAATTTAATAATATCAATAATAACAGTACAAAACAAGCGAATCACACAAAAATGAAATCAAATCATATTAAACAATTGAAAAAATAGAAAAACTGCAATATATGAGGTAACATGGGTTTTCCCTATACATGGGTTAGCTACTCCCAAGAACATCTTATTAACAACTCCATATTCCTTCATATCCTAGACTATTGGCTCCATATAGTAAGGAATGTTAGAAGGAAAACCGTTCTATGATTCCACTATGTAATTTCACAGATTTGGGTGCCACCCAAATGTGCATCAAAGGTAGTTGGTCACATGACCATAAGCACATTTCCCCAAAATGTTGAGGCTAAAAACTAAAATCAAGGGCCAAGGTGTGATATTGGAGATACTATTCCAACATTTTTATTATTAAACAGAGTAGAAAAATAGTAAATGATAGTGGAAGTAGTAATACCAACCAAGAATAAACATTGGATGAATAATAGGAAAATAAAAAATTAATTAACATATATCAAATGATTTAGGTCATATGAATCTAGGAAAATAGAAAAACATGTCACAATTCTATAAATTCAATACAATACAATACAAAAGAAAAACATGTAAACTCCAACAGCATCACATGCCTCACCGTGGTGCCATTCTCTCTAGCTCTAACAACAATCATGTACCTAATGAAGAAGGAAACTTGCCATTATTTATACCTAAAATCATACAATCTATTTGGATCCAAATTCATGACCCAAAAATGTTGTGAGACGAATCCTATTAGGCAACCACCAAAAGATCTATGAATAACGATTAGTGAATATATATAACAGGTAATAGGAAAAATGAAGCAATAAAATAGAAAGTACTCAAAACTAAAGAATCCAATAGTTTTAATTTAAATTCATTTACATTTATCAATTATTCAACTTCTAGAATCATGTAACCTTGTGATATAGTATATTCTTTGTATCCCCCATATGTGTAACAATACAGATGTCTCAAAATACTATCTAAACTATCGTGTAATATTAAGTCATAGAATGTTCATTACATTGAAAGAATCTTCATAAGTATTCAATAAATCATAAGTATCCCTTTAGGGAAGCTCTTAAAGTCTAACCCCTGTGGTCTATCATTCCATTCGTTCATCAAATAACAACCCTTCGTTAAATCTCTCATGGAATAACCCCGTTTTTCCAACATAGAATAAATGAAATACTAACGACCACTTGGGTAGCTCTCACTATCAATACTGCTGGTCAAAATAGAACAAATCAATTATAAATGATCACCTTGGAAGCTCTCATGGTCATAATCCTATGTCAATCCTCCACACCAAGGCTCTCATTGTACTATGTAAACAATATTGATGTCCCCTCAGTCTTCCTTGTGCAAGGACTACACAGTTAGTAGGAAAAATATAAATCTCATATCATATTCACGTAGCTCATGTAATCTAAAACTACCACAAACCTAAACATTCACAATCCCTATCACAGTAATTTCAAATAATCATTTAAAAACCATCCAAATCAATAAGGCATTGAAATAAGGAAAGACTAACAAGAAATTTGGACCAAACATATATAAATAAAAAATCAAGGAAAACACACTCTTGGGGTGTCCCATAAACATGGTATCTGAACTTACGCATTGGAACCAACCCATTATAAATCAATTAATCCATATCAGTGAATAAGCAGGGTTCAATTCCCAATAATTCATTAACACAATAATTGTTATGAGACAATTTTTGAAGATATAATCTAAAGGAAAACAAAAAAAGGAATAAACCACCTACCTCAATATTGTACGATCAATATACATGAATGTTGGCCATTGAATCATCTTACATCACAGTAGATCCATTAAAAGGTGAAAAAAACCCATCATTGAATAACTCATGATAGAGGATTAATCAGGAAGAGAAGATCTAGGAGTTTTGAGTACTCACTGATGGGATATAAGTTCACCTAATGATGGCTCAATTAGAGCTCGTATAGGCAATCGAGGGCTTATCCTTCATATTTCACTTTGTTGAGCTCCTATTTGAACCAAGGGGAGAAGTATACATTTCTGGATATGATATGTGACCCTATTCCATGTTAACAATTAAAAAAGAAAACTACATGGAATGTTCTTTAAAACTACACATACTATAGAAGCCTAAACCAGCCCCCGACATAAGTAGTCTTCCATCTTACCACTAGACAATGTACTTGACTGTTACATAGCTAGAACGTGGCATTAGGTAGCATGGTCGGTACATGGCATATACCCAGAAGTACCCAATGTGTACATATAATAACCTATTTTATTAATTTTCCTAAAAAAATAACCTGTAATCAAGATCTATACATAAAATGAGATCTGGGTTCTTGCACTATGTAATAGCCTCACATATCAAATCAAGTTCCAATGACATCTATGATCCAGGAATGGCATATGGTATGGTCTGTCAGAATTCTTCTATGGAATACATAAATGTTTAATTATTATACAGGGATCCAATAGCACAAAATAAAAAATAATCTTGTTGTATCCCGATATTGGTTATCTTTACCTTTCATTTTTATCTCACAATAACCCATCTGTAGCATTAATAAATAAATTGTTACATTTAAACTACCATTGAAAATCCTATTTTACCTTTATGAAAAATTATTTTAGGTTTACACTAATTTCTCTATACTCATTTTTTGTTTCATACCCTTTTATAATGATTAATTTTTCCTTTCAATTATTCGAAAAATTTGATTGTTACCATAACACAGCTCATAAAATCCATAAATTACATTAATTCAGAAGCTTACTACCATTATAAAATGCATATAGGACCATGGAAACCATTACATATCAAATTTTCATAATTACCAACATCGCCTCAATGGTTTCATTATTGGTAAAACATTCACATTGATCCATATAAAATCCAACCATAAAGGAATAGAACTTTAACCCTGAATACCACTTAGTCTAGGGATAATGGATTAAAAAAATAAAACATTCATTTTAAATTTTTGAACCTCAATATCTTTATTTATCATATTTTACTCAAAATTAAATTTCTAAATAAACAACATCAATATTTTATCAAATAAAATAATTATGTGTTGAATATTGTTACAAAATTTAAAAAGAAATATTAAAATGTAAATTTTTTCAAAGAAATATAATTTCAAGACATATATTTTTTAATCCTATGTGGGATTCCCTTCTCCATTAGTACTAATTTTATTATACAATATCCAACCATCAAATTCAATCAATATTTTCTAGTTCATACATGTATGTGTTATGAGATATACTAGGGTGATGAGAGGTTCTATAATATATAACACGAGTCATCAGTTTCTATAAATAAGAGGGAAAATGTGTATTTATGTGAAATATTATTCATTTAATCAATGATTTAGGGACAAAAATAAATACGGAATCATTAAACTATCCCCAAGTGTAAATATTCATTCACGCAACTTCAATATCATGCACCCCAAAATGATATTCTTGAATGGTAAATGATAGAATTAGTCACATATATTGAAGTGAACTAATCGAATTGAATGATTGAGAAATGAATGCATTGAGACATTTAATCTATAGAAATAACCCCCTTTACTATAAAATTTTCTAAAGGTTGAAGAAAAATATTCTCACTGTCTCCCACATAAATTATTTGACAAAACATTTGAACAACATTAGGATTCCATAGACCTTATACAAATTGACATCATTCAAAATGAAGTATATTTTTTAGATGTTGTGAAGAAATATATTCACAATATATATGAGAATATGTCATATATTTCCTTTATCAAGAAAAAATCCATTATATTTCCCATCTAGTTCAATTACAGGAAAAAAATCCATTTTTTTCTCGGATATCCATGTTTCCAAAATTATTCCACATTCATTTTACTAGATATCCAATGTAAAATGCTTGTCTTATACACAATATTAATTTAATCCAAAATTGGAAGAATATTGTTTATCCCTATCACTAGGTATACATAATAATTTATCTTTAAATCATCAATATTACATGAAATCATTCCCCACCTCATAAAAATAGAAATTAATATAACACACTTGTACATAAACTCCATGTTCATGTGAAATTATTCTCCCCATTAAATTATTTATATAAACACCCAAAACATGTTATATTAATTTTGGTGAGATAAAAATTGGAATTTTTTTATATTTTATATTACCTTATGTCCCATTGAATATAATCCCATAGTGGAATCACTTATAACATTGACTTGATTTCATTTACCACACAACTATACCATTGAATTCTCCTATTTCATAATCAACCATCACATTCATAAATAGTTGATAATAAAATTTCATATGTATAGGGGTCAATCCAAACCTCTTCATGATATGTGTGGTGGCTGAATAATGAGGTCCATTAGTTTCATCAAGATGAATAGAGAACCTTAAAACATCATCATGATGTCAAAAACATTCTAATTATTTCTAAAACTATCATTTTTTTCTATACCATGATCAAAAATTTCTTTCATTAATTATTATTTAATATAAATAATTATAGTATGAGAATAACACTTGATTTTTCATGACATAAACTACACTCTTTTCACATGGATTATAATAATTAATTTTAAAAAATTTCCACTAATATCCCTTGTCTATTTCATCATCCAATGTAGATAACTCAATTAACTAGTCATAGAGATATATCATTCTTCCAAAAACTATATTAAATTTACATATTGTTTCTAAAACAACCATAATGCGTATACCTTCTAAAATGAAATGCAAAACCAATTATAGAAAAATAGAACATATAAAATATTATCATTTTCTACATTACATAATGTAGAAAAATCATGAAATTATCCATCATTAATGAAGAAAACAAATTCATGGGTACCTCCGATGAATATCATGATATTTTTTACCACTACAAGAAGTTATTATTATAGACTTCTTTGGAAACATGGAACCAAATATTTAGCCAATAATATATACAGATAATTCATTATCTTGTTCTCTATGATTGAATTAAACTAGAATCAAGATAAATATTATTTTATAATTATTAATGAAAAACATCTTCAGTAATTCTCTAGCAAATAAATATTTACAAATAATGTTTATTCCCTTTTTGAAACCACATATATCCCAAAAAAAATATTATGTTTGACCAATAATGGATATGATCAATTAATTGTTTATTTTTTTAGAAAAATACTCCTCATGTTTCTAAATTAATATTATAGATATGATATAATCCAAAAATACCCACAATATGATATTTTTATTCAATGATTCTATTGATTAAATATTCTGGAAGTTATAGCGAATTTTGAACCCAACCATTTTTAAAAAGTATCTAATATTTAATTAAATAATTTATTGATTTTATTAAAAAAATATAGATTATTCATTAACCATTTATAATTTAAATTTAAAAAAATTATCCCTAAAATTTTTCAATATATTCATCTTCCGTAAGAACACCATTGAATAATGAAATAATAAAATTCATTTGGAAGACCATGAAACCTCTAATAATACCCATGACTTGAATGAGATAGATTGAATATACTCTATCCACTAAAGAGGAACATGTTTTATATGAATTATCATTTCCCGTGTTTAATTTATTTATACATTCATGTATAATATATTCACTCATTCAAAGCCTTAACCCATGAGTCATCTTTTCAACTTCTTCAAATAATATTGTTTCTACAAGTAATAATTTTGTTTATTGTTTTATGCTCCTCATACACATTATCTATTATGGTATATATATATATATCTAGTTATGTTTCATTGATCCGTATTTTATTTCCTATTTTAATTCAGTGGTGTTGTTATCCCATATTCAGAAAAAATTTCTTCATTTGATATTCCATCAAAGTTATTATCTTCAATAGTACATTGAGAATATTTTTTTTATTTGTGTTGACATGATTCTCTTACTGTTACTCATCCTAGAAAATATTATTATTTAATCATTCATATGTTACTATCATATTTTTCTTAAATTTCCATTTTATAAATTATTTACATTATATTATTTACTCTTTTATTGAATGATTTATTTTTTCTTACTCATTGTTAAATAGCCAAAAAAACTCTTTATAGATAAACTCAATAAAATTTCATTCATTAACCTCTTATTTTTTAAAATTTGTTCCTACTCAAAAAAAAAATCAAAAAACATAAGTGATATATTTTTTATTTAACTTCTTAAAAATTGTGTGAAATCTGCCACAAATTCTAAAAATAGTATATTCTGGGGTCATTCCAAACAGGTCCAACTATTTTATAGTACTGATTGGAAATACAATATTAAATAATAAAAGTATTCCACATATTATTCACCAGTGAATTACTACACTAATGTGTCTAATTTTTTAGTATGTTTAAAATTAATTAATCTTCATGTATAATTAAACAATATATTTTATAGTTATCAAATTTAGTGGATTTTAATTATTTTTATTATCACTGTGCAATGTTTTTATTATGCATTGAGTCTCATCTATAACACATCTGAGATATCCCCTCATACACCCTAAAACATCTATTTTTTAATTTATAATCATTTAATGTTCCATTATTCCAAAATAATAAACATAAATAATGAAATATATTTATCAATATTATCCATACATGTTCATCACAACACACACATCAGTGTATAAATAATCATGTAAATTTAATGGGTTTTGTTCATTTTTTTTATAGATCACATATATTTTTCCCACACATGCATACATCATATATAATTAATTGATTTCTTTAGTGATTTATTATATAAATATTATCTTTTTTTGGAGTCATTATTCTTCCCCTACTGGTGTATGTTCCTTAAAAAATGTTCCGAATTGTCGATTTCTTTTGTGGTGGTTTTTATATTGTTTTATTCCCTAAATTTCACATGAATGACAATTAAATGTGTCCATATATATCACATGATAAAGATAATATATTTCTTCTTAGGTAATAGTAATATATGATTAAATTTATTCTCATGTACAAATTTATAATGTTATATATTAAATATATTTTTCAAAATAACCCCAAAAAATGAACTTTTATAATAATATTATCACCCCAAAATTGAATAATTTCAACTTATATTTTTTATTAATGCTCTATAATTAACATTATGTACGAAACCATCTACCCTACCCATTTATTTCTCAAAATATTATAATTTTTAATAATGATAAATGAGAACCAAATGACATGAATCATTAAAAATATATTCTTCATCTCATTGATATGAAATTATAATGGTTTTGTGTTCACTCACTTATTTTTTCCTATTCATGAAAACCCATCTGAGTTGAGATAGAAGTATCCATATCGATTATCTGTTCTATATTGATAGTTTAATCTAACTCTTCTAATTATCCCAAAAAATAATATCTAATCTATAAAGTAATATTATTTAATTTCAATATGTCAATATTTATTGACCTCTATATTGAGAAATTGTGTATTTTATAATTTCAAATAAAATTTTGGTGTAAAATTTTATAGGACTGATAATAATACTGATGAATTAAATTTCCCCAGGAGGATTTATAATATAGTCTTTATGTTTTTTGTTAAATCATTGATGGTTATATATTGACATTACTTATTACCTCTTCTAGGTATCATGGTGTGGTGAAAATATCAAAAATATTATAACCTACTAAGGATTAATATATTCTCACTGTCGTTTCTCTACATATCAATTTCCTTGAAATATATCAATTGTTGATTATTAATAAATAGTAGTTTAGAATAATTTTATATCATCTAATATAATCATTTAAATTTCATCCATTCAGAATCATATTCATTATTTAAATTGATTCTATTAAACTATGTAATTTTATTCAAATATGATATTCAATAAAAAAATATTTAAATCATAAAAACTCCATGAAAAATCCACCCTTAACTATATTCCCAAGACAATGTTCATTCACATCATACTTAAAACGAATTTTACCTTCCTAAACACTTTATGAATGTTTTATATTTTATAATGTTCCCAATCAATTTTTCTTATTTTTTCTAATATATTTTATCATCCATGTTGTTTTTAATTTTTAGTCACTAATTCTTTACAAAGAGATTCAATTGTCACATATTTCAGCTATAAACTGTCATGAAGGTCATGTGTAACAATATTTTATTTTCTTAATCATCATCTTAAATTACATATCTTATCCTATGTTTTTCAATTATAGGTATTTATTTTTTTAATTATTCTTTAGAAAGATCAATTTTTGGATAAATTATATTTATATTCACTGTTAATTTTTTTGAGAAATTATTTAATATTTTTATTGTTGTATTTCAAATTGAGTAGCCATTAAAAAACCCCTCCATAACCCACCATCGGTACAATAGAACCATTTTTCCACATCAGATAACATAAAATGATGCCACTATTAAATAATTTCAATCAATTAATATTTCATTTAAAAATTTATTTTTGTTTCATCTACCACTAGGAAGATATCATAACAATACATTTCATTTCTCATGAACCTATTTTCATAAATATTCCTCATGATGTATTTCATCATCTATAGTATTTATAGGAATAGAATGTGATCCTTTATTTAATTTGGACATATTCATCATTTCATTATCATTAAATAATTATTGTTATATTATTACATTGACTCCCACATTACCACATATTTTATTAAAGATCTCACCATAAAAAATTACTTTCCCAACTTAAATTCTTTTATGAAATTAAAATTAATTCATCATCCAAATCATCCTCAAAATAACCTCATTTAGAAAATTCAATTATCTTCATATATATTTAATTTATTCAAATTATATTAATAATTTTTTTATTTCCTTTTAACTCTCATTTTTATTCCAGAAAACATCTTAGTAAATTATACATTGATAGTATAGATAAAATCAAATATTCAATATTTGAGTCACATAGATTATATAGTGGCCATATTCATTATACAATCTTATTAAAAAATTTAATATTATTCAAAACCTTACAGTGATATTAAATTTCATAAATAATATTAGTAATTCTATTTAATAATAAATTAAATTTTTCAGAATTTTTTATTTTAAAATCAGCAAATTTATTATAGGGAAATTGAATTTTATCCACCTCCACCATATTATCACCATCATAAATGTAATTTATTTTTCCTCAAATATTTTTTTAATTAAAAAAATAGATAACCTTCATTAATATTTTTTCAGAAAAATCCTCACCCTATATATTTAGAAATTCTGTATAAATATCTATAGTTTTTATGCTTGCACCAGTCATAGAAAATAAATTTAATCCAATAAATAAAATCCATTTCATTAAATTAAGATAAAATATATCACAATTTAAAAACTAAATGAATTATTTAAATTTTACATTATCTAATAGTTTCTATAATAATGTATAATAACAAGTATAAAATTAAATTAATTATCATAAATTTCAAGAATTGTGTAAGATAATAATTTTTTATGGACTTGATGAATTATAGAATAAATTTGAACATTTTAGGTGGTGGATATTCCGAATACTTAACGTATACTCAGAATGAAAATATTTCCATTAAGATACATGAATGTGCCTTTTATGAAGATTATGTCTCTATGGGTTTCTTAAGATTCCAATTTAGTTTGAAAAGCATTGACCTATAAATGAACTAATTTTTGACAGAGCATAATGATGCCCTTGGTTGGGGGACAATTACTCCAAATATTCATGTCTACTATGTCACACCTTTTAGAAAGAGGATCCATTGGTAACATATTTTATCCTCTTTAGAGTAAATTTGAAACATGTTAGTGTTCAAAAGTGGTGATCTATAAGGACATTGGATGATTATCCAAAACTATGTTCATAGAATTCACATTTATCTCCAAATAACAATTTGACACACAAATTTGGGAACAATTATACCAAATTGTGATACAAAACCATCCATAGTGTTGCTCTACGAATGTGGGTATTAGATAGTTAGCATAATATTTTTCTTAACCACATAGAAAAACAATGTGTCTCTTTAGAAATATGGAAAATAATGTCATACACTATATTATTTAAAACTATTTCCTCCATATTTCCATATACTTTATATCCCACAAGGTGTTCAAGTGATATCGTCACCTCCTCCCATTGGATTTGAACCTCCTTATCTATCTGACCTCTAAATCAAGAACTATATGGTTCATTGAAACTATATATTTATTATATTGAATTATCATGATTTCCTTATTTATTTATCATTATACATAGAATCCAAAATTTTATTAAGCTATTTATCCCTATTCACATGGAATTGGAAGATGAAACTGATTTATAATGTTCATGATCTAATCAAAGACTGAAGATTTACAAGAGGAATGGTCAATGAATGGGATCAGTGGGAGAGTTTCTTTTTATAATATCCTCATTTGGTTATAATTCATTTCTAGGTGTTTATCATTATTTTTACTCATCCATTCCCTATGAATGAAATTACCTTTAATGTGTATTATATTTAAAATTAAATAACCTATAAGTGTATTTTATTATTTATAGATGTCATGGAACTCAACATTATCCACACCTTTTGTGTGTCGTCCTTATACATGTTTTCCATATTACACATTGTTAACTAAAATAGACATTGGTATGATTAGTTAAAATTAAATAAATTATTCAAATATTTTTAGTACCATAATTAACATATTATAAATTTGAAAGAAATTTACTATTGGAAATCTTCATTTTAAATGAAATTTTATTAATTGTAATACATCCCTGGAAGAATTTAATTAAAAAATTAATTCAAATGGAATAAGTTATTTTGAATGACATGATAAATGGTATGAAACATATTTACTGCTTGTCTATATATAGTAAAAATATTAAAGAATTGAAATAAATAAGTTGATTGAATTGAAAAAATTATTTGTTATGATCATAAATTTGACACATAACATACCATGATGAGATAATGAGTAGAATTTTTTCCAATATGGATATCATTATTATTTAAAATTTATTTTCTAATTGTGTTACATGCACCTTCTATGATACTTGTTTTCATACATTATGAATGCCTTGGACGGGCTAATAGGTTTTCTAAAATTAATTATTCCATGTCTGATACAAGGGTTTTCTTATTATGGAATTACATGGAGTAGATCAATGTTCACATGAATTATATTATTCTATGATATATAAATATGTGTGTTTATCTTATTTATAGAACACCATGGATGGGTTCATAAGATATATGATTTCCATATGATCTATGTTTTAGACATGTTTCCTTATATAAGAACACAATGAATGATATTATGGTAATGTTGGATTTTATATGTGATACATTAAGTTCCACATTACAAAACCCAGAGGATAAGATCATATATTAACAAAATTACGTGAATATTCGAGAAATACTTGGGTCTCTAAATATGGAATTCCTTGGATAGTCTCATTTAATATAGAGATTATATGATGAATTTTTAATTATTACATATGTGTAAAGTTAAATTAGGATCCTTGGATACAAATTGATGGATTTCTTTTTCTACATATGTTGGTCCTAATGGGATAATAATGTTTTTAATGTTTTCTACTTTACTAAATTACTATTATATGTGTTTTTATGGGAACTAATCCATGAATCATTGAAGTTCCGTGTATATCTATGTAGATATTATTGTCATTGTATATGAATATATATACATGATGGAATCTATTTATTGACATTTTGACCCATGCCAAAGTATTTATTATTTGAATGTTGTCCATGGGAACCTGAGATGAAACATAATTTATTTTAGTTACATCACGACATTTTCTTATTTTTATATAAAATAGTGTAATGTCTTTTTACTCAAATATTGTATTTATAATTATAAATTATTGGTGGTAGATTATTGAGTACATATCATACCCTGTTTTGTCCTCATTTACACTAGGGTACCTGAATAGTCCTCCTAGTTGTATGATAAGTTTCCTAGAATCTTATTTTATGAGTTTATCCTTCTAGGTAGGATAGATTATGGATGTAGAGGAACAATACTATGCTTGTGATGATATTGAATATAGATTTGAGTTTTTTTATATAATTAAATATTTCTTCGAACACTACATATGATTTATATACCTTCTTGTATTAATGTCTTATCATGTCCATGAATGATTATAATTAATTTATAGGTGGAATTAATTAACAATTAGATTATAAATCCTTGAATTACGATTAATTATATGGTATTTATTTCTAATAAATATTTTTAAAGTAATCCCATTATTCGTCCATTATACCCTTACCGACTATTGGAATCATTAGGTGTATGAGATGTCAAGATTTAGGTCATGTGAGAATTCATATCATGGAACCATTCTACATGGATTCTGAGTTGGAACACTAAAATTTGTATTATATGACTTTTCTCTCTTTGGAATTTTTATTTTTGGTATATAGATTGGAAAATATAAATTTTTCCGCACATGATAAATAACTCATGTATTTTCTAAGACTACGCACAAACAAATAAAATATAATGTGAAATGGGGATGATACTGTTGATTGGGAGGGTATCATTACTAATGATTAAAATTTCACATTCAAATAAAAATATACTTCTGTTTTTTATTGATTTTTGGATTTGACAGATTATGCCTCGGTACATGAAAGAAAAAGAGGTATTGATACTTTAGATATTCAATAAACATGGAGATTATTTTAAATTGCATATTTAATTCCTTAAAGACTAAATTATAATTTTCCGGATGCAAGATGTTTTTTATTCCCTACTATTTGATTATTTGGAATTATTAAATATATAAATATATATATCTCTAGATAATTTATTTTAATAAGTAGAAGCATATTCATTGTCTCAATATTTCGTGCTTATATAGTAACTAGCCATTTTCTTCCAGTCTTACCCATATTTTTTACTTTTTATTGTTAGAATGTTTTATTCGTGATATATGGATGATTAATTAATATATCATCTTTAACCTATAAAAAATTATACCACATTTCATGATAGTTTAATTCTAATTTTTCATCAAAATAATTTAGTATTTTTCCATGATCCATTTTTTCTTGGGAATAACAATTGACGGATATAGATAAATGGATGCTAAATTTTCATTTAATAAGTTGTATGGGACCTTATATACGAGGAAAAATAACCTATAACATCATAGAATCAAATATGTGTCTAATAAAAATTTTAGAATAAGTTTGTTAAGGTCGTTGAAAGTACGAGAATTAAACTTTTAAATTAAAAATGTAACTAACACAATAATTATGGAATTTTGATTCATTTAAAATGGCCATTTAGTTTAATGAGAAATGTTGAATCCTAAATCATAAATTAATGGTTAAAAAATAAATACGGAAGGTGCCATAAATGGGAAAAAAGTTATATTTTTAAAAAAATCCGCATAGGTATATATTAATTTCACTTAAACATGATATAAATATTATTCATAATATATTATACCTATAATATTTTTCCATAATGATCCACATGAAAAAATTTAAATATTCACAAATACAAACTGTTAGGTAATTTGGGGATTTTTTTTACGATAATCCCATTGGGTGTGTAAAATTTGACTAAATGATTATGAAAAGCTGGACCCAACTAGGTTAGATGGAGCACATTTCATTTGCGATAAATTGAAATCGACCCAAAATAATAACTACCGTGATAGATAATAAATTATATTTTAGGAATTAATAAATTAAATAAACATTTTTTTAAATAGATGTAATCCTCCTAACTGCACTCAAAAGGTGTTTTATTTAAATCCTTATGGTGGTGATTCTACTGTAGGCAGTTGGAAGATAAACCTCTTCAAGAATGGTTCATAAAAATTCCGGAATGGTTATTGAATGATAATATTATAACTCGTATTCAATTCGATCAATATAATTTTGAATAGTTCTATTAAGATACACAACTAGGTGTCTGTTATGGAATTAAGTGAATGTGAAAAATGTAATATCAAGATGTCTTCTCTTAATAGAATTCATATCTAGATTATGAACTAATAATTTTATTTATAATGAATCTATTTTCAAATATATTTATAATGGTGGTTTGATTTTTGTTATCTAAAAAAATAAATACACTTTTGGGAAAAATGTTGTGCACTCTTTGGTTCTCAGAAGGTGTTGTGGGAAGGGTTTTCATGACAATTCCATGAAATACATAGTGACCATTCTATTCCTTGAAAAACATATTTTATTATTGATTTCATTATTATTCCTGTAGTGGTTTCCTCAACCATAATTTTTACTCTCCTTTAGAAACATGCTGGGAGTGTTAATATAATGTTAAAAATGATCTTTATTAGAAAATTATTATGGATCTTGTGTTTAGACTCGGGGTTTGGATATTCAAAGTTTAATACCTAAGGGGGGGATTTCTGTAGAATGATTGATACTAGTGATGATTTAAATATTATTTATCAAGATAGATGGGTATGATAACTACCATATAGATAATTTATCACCGGTTAAGATTGTTTTCTAAATAATTAATGGTTTACATAAGAAATGTTTTGAATTAGTTGTGGGGATCTGATGGTTGTTTCAAAACATAATGATTCCACTTGAGTGATTATCATTATACTGAGTAAGATATGTTTTGTGTTAAAATTATCCCGTGGATTCAATAAGAGGGAATGTTCTATGGTGATGATGTTTTAATGTCCCATGTTTTTTACACTAGATGAATTATCAAGTGAATTTGAAATTTTTTGTTGGCAGTTGAGCTGAATTATTAATTGTGGTTCAAAATGTAGATATGAAATTTTGTATAATTGAATTTCTTTTTCTAACTAACTTTTAATCCTTATGTGTTTTAATGGGAGTTTGATTTAGTTTCAAAAGCTCTATGATCTGAATGTTATAATTTTTGGAGAAGAAGACTGAATTTCTTGGTTGAATCACTATGATGTTAACTATGTAATTAAACTATTCATCCTCTTTTATTAAGGGGTATAATTAATTTACATCATGAAACCTCAAATTTGTAATCATGAGACATTGTAATGTTTTCAATGGGATATGTGAATTGGATGCACAACGTATTTTAAAATGATTAGCCAAGAATTCAACCATAGTCCCACTAAACTAGTAACAAAACACAATTCCTAGATGGTTAAATGAAACCATAAACTATGTGGTGTGTGGTTCCTAGTAAGATTAGGCTACATGGATGGTTCATATTTTTAAAAATAATGATTTCAAACCATGAGACTCATTAAAAAAATGGATAGACTATTTTCCTCTATCATGGTTAAATAGATTTCACACTTTTCATTTAATAAAATGCTCGATAGGGGATCATAAATTCTCTAATAATCTATTCTAGGCTTTGAACCTCAATTTTTATATGACATCCAATTCATTAACAATAATTTGCATTGGATCCATATCAATTATAATTCAAATCCACATGATTGAATATTTCATATATCTTTCTTGAGAGAATGTTATATTTGTGAATACTCTTTTTCAAAATTATCCTAAAATTTGAAAATTCATATTATTTCTCCCATTCTAACTCAATTAATTAACTAATATATGACCAGATGAACATTCCAACAATGATCCTGGTCATCTTCTATAATCTCCATATTGTATCCATAATTTATCATATTTTCCGTTTTTTCGCTAGTTCTTTTTTCATGTTTCGAGTTGTTATACCAAAATTTAGATAAAATTGTTTTATAATTTATAATATAAACACAATATAGGACACATTTTTTACGTTATAATGAAAATGACCCATACATGATCCACCCATTAGGTGATTCCATGCATAATCATGTGTTACCCTTTAAAACTAATCAACTAAAACACACATTAGAATGCATGGTTCAAATAGATTAACTGAATTTAATAATTTAAATTGTTGAATTAAGACCATATAATTTGGAAATAATGTCCTTCTTGGATTTGATTATTTCGAATGGAATGTTAAATAGTCTTAAACCTCCCATACACCATTAATTTTATAAATTAAAGGAACTGAATTAAATTAATTTTTATGACATGATAAATGGTTTGATAATTATTTTATCCCTTTCCTGTATTGATTTAAAATTATAGGGACATAATATAAATAGAGTGAATTTATTTGTATAATTATTTGGAAGGATTGTTACATGGCCTCTTAATTTTTCCTGTTTGGACAATGCGATGCATTCATATTGACATGTACGTCTATAATAGTACTAATTAAATGGTTAAATGTGGTTCATGGTCCATCGGTGACATATGAGATCCCTATTGCAGTGCGCATTGGGTGTGCTCATAGGATATTATATGTTAATTTTTCCAAGGAAAATAATGTTTTTATATTTTATGTAATTCAATCGATGTGATCATAGGTTACATGAATTATATTATGCAATTTGAAATATATGTGTTTTCTAATTAAAAAAAACCTTAAGTGCTCTCATAGGATAGATGTCTTCCGAATAAAATGTGATTTAAATGGTTTTTCCTATTACCTAATTCCATGGATGTGAATATAGGGAAATTGTATGTTACCTGTGATAATATTTTTACTCATTATATAACCCCAATGCAAGGATCATAAATTTATATCATTACATGACCCCTTGGGAGATACTTCGGTGCCACAATATAGGATTCATTGGATTTTCTCAACGGATGTATATATTCTATCACGTATGTTTATTTATTAGACATGTATAATGATGGATTTGAATGTTAATACACTCATTGTTGGATACATGGGATTATAGCCATGGGACATATACTGATATTACTATTGTTAATAATAACTTCTCAACAACATTTCTATTATGTGTGGTTGTGGTGTAACTATGGAATAAATCATATCCAATTCATGTATATCAATATAGATATTTATGTCTGAATTTATATAAATATATACATGATGGAATTTGTTCTGAAATATTACAACATTTTTTAATGATTTTTCTGTATGAAGGGTTTCCCTAGGAAACACGAGAGGATTCATATATTACAATATTTACATAACATATTTGTAATTTATTATATTCCCTAAATATTAATTATTTTATACTCACAGACTAGGTTATACATTAGAAACCATTGGTAGTGGCCTACTAAGTATATCTCAAACCCTATTCAGGCATCCATTACTATGATGTGCCTGAATAGACATCATCATTACAGGATTAAGATCAATGACTATAAATTATTATTATTGAACGTCTAACTACGATTGAGTATGGGAAAAAATGACTAATCATATTATATTTTTAATATTTAAGAAATATTAGGATTATTTTATCTATTAACAAAATTTTCTGGAAATTCCATATACATTCTATACAATCTTATGTTTATGTCAATGATTATTCATGCATGATTTTAATTCAGTTTTTATATATTGCCAATAACCATTACATTCCAGTGAATTAATTTTTTATTCAATTTAACATGATTATTATGAATTTAATTGTTATATAATCCCAAATTTACCTATATTAGACCATTGATGATAGTTTTAAAACTCTAAAATATGTAGTATAATTCCTGAGACCTAGTGATTAAACTTCTCGTGGTACCATTCTATATTAATTTCATATTTCTATAAAACATATTTAAAAAAACATTAGCACTGTTAAACTTACTCTGAAACCAATTTATCCCTCCCAAGACTTCTTGAGAATGGTGGACTGAATCAATGTGTCAAATTTTTATTTTTAAATTATTTTATATTATAATGGTTTTTATTAACACATTAAACCAATTTTATATAGATAATATTTCAAATAATCACTAATGTATAAATTAATGCATCACATAATAATTTCTTACTTCCTTCACCATTACATTATAGTCCATAGAATATTAACCATATTTTTTCAATTTCACTAGAGTCCACTATGTATAGTATGAGTGGATTATGCTAAACCCCAAATTAATGATCGACTAGATTAATTGAGAAGTGTGATCTTTGACATTTTGTGTTTATTTTTTTCTAATTATTGAATTATATATTCTAGGGTATATGGTTTTTACGTTGGTAATCCCAAATTATTAGGAGATGTGTATTGTTAATCAGAAATCATATTTAAAGGATTGATATATTCTTATGCTTTCTATAAGTGTATATCCACAATTAAAATGGTTTAATATATTAATGGAATATTTCATAGGGGTACATGGTGGCTTGTGAAACGTTAAATAAATAATTGGAACATTGTTTGTTGGTCGTTAATGGTTATGTAAATTTATATGTTTGATCACTTTAGTTTACATGAGTAAGGTCATCTATGAAATGTTATTGTTTCCTAACATAAGAGAAAATTAGATTCCATAAATGAAACACATCATGTAAAGGTAATCGGCATAATGACGTAATTGTGTTCTGTGAGCCTACATAATTGTATATTCCATGTGTGACTATATATAACAATGATCAAAAAAAATTTTATCTTACTTATGGGTACATAAAGTGGATGAATCATTGTATCATCAAACATGAATAATAATAGATGTAATAGTGTAGTCTATTTCATAATTTAATATGATTCCCATGTAATTAATGAATATTCTAGAATTCATACATGTGACATTAATATGATGTCTTTTTTTACATTCCATAGTGTTATGGGATGAATCTTATTTGATATTTGGAAATATTTCTGCGAGATCCATGTACTCTATAGGGGGATGTATACAAAATATATGAAATAAAAGATTATATTTTTATATTTTTCAGTATTATGAGTATCCACAGTATATATGTGAATATATGAATTCAAATGAATTTTGTTCTAATGAAATAGAATATCACCAATCATTCAAGGATGTGTTTAACTATAGAAGATTTAGGCTCCATGGCGAAGTGTTAATGATTAATTGGGAGACATAGTCATGGAAGTATCTAACTATAAATAAATTCAATATTATTTGTGTTTATTTGTAAACTAAAGATGAACAACACTATATGGATGTTTTTTAATTACGGGGAATAAATAATTAAATACATAATAGAATGGTCAAGGTGTTGTGGAAATATTATTTTTATTGATTACTGATATAGAAATACATGTTATAATGTCGTGAATATCAGTAGGGATATTGTTCATGGGAATTAATATTATTTCCATAAAATATTATTCTTCCATATAAACATGGATGATTTAAGGTCAATTAAGACTCATAGAAAGATAGTTAAAATAAATTTGATAATTCTTATATAAGGGATGTTGATATGAACTACATGATAGATCTCCTAAAAAAATAATAAGGGGAGGAGACTCTTTACTATTATAAATATATGTAAAATGAGATAGGGTTTAAAACCTATTGAAAAATAAAAATTATAGAATTATATGGGTGGATTTAATATAGTAATGTGATGTGAATGGGTAGAGTATTTATATCTCGTAATGAGAAGGCAATCTCATATTATTTCTGAGAGAGTGAAGGGTACTATAGTTATTTGGGAAAATGTTATCTCTATGGTCAATTGTTGTATTTTCCAATGGAGAATATGTGTAATTCTCTATTGTTTCTACAATCGTGAAATTTTTTCTATTATTTTTTTCTGAACGAAGAAGGTGATTCCATGAAATTGGTTATATGTTGTAATATAGTAGTGAATTTGACATCAAATGATTATATATCTATAATGAAGGATTGATTCCATGATAGTTATGTAGTATAACATTTCTTAATATATATAAAATATAAAGGTGATCAGTTCAACCAATATTATTCCAAGGATAAAATGATTTGGGGAGTGACCCTTAAAAAATATATACCGATCCCTAAACCATATAAAGTTTTGATCTAGGGCATCAGAGTGTCTATGATAGATCCGTTGTAAGAAGTGAACTTCAATATGACTATGGATCATGAAAGAAAATAGTTCTGTACTCTGTAGATGTAGCGTATGAGGATGAATGATGTAAATACTCATTTAAGTATTTAATTTATATATACACCAAAATGTAAACAACTAAACACTAATAATATATTATTAAATGTAATAACTATGTGATTCCCATGGTTAATAGGTCAAGATAACATCATTGATTGTGAGAATTTGATGAGATTTTTTTAAAATTTTCATTGATAGTGCATGAAATAATTCCAACCCACTAAATAGTAATTGTAAAATTAAGACCCTTGTCCAATTACATCATGTATTTTTGTTGTGATAGTTTCATTTTTTGATTTTTTTTGATTTAACATTATCTAATGTTGTGATGATGATTTCATATGTACTTTAGGTTCCTTTCATTGATGAAAATAATTTCTAATCATAGAATAAAGAGTTTATTTGGTTCATGAAATATTTCATTAGAGATTCTCAAGATGTGAGAGTAGATATATATTTATTATTGAGTATAAAAAAATTCATATATGAGAAAAATAAATGAAAATATTAAATTTATGATTTATATTAGGAAGAAATAATGGTGGTTCTCAAGTATGGAATTAGAAAAAATATTAATTATTGTAATTTATCCTAATACAAGAGGATTCAATTCAAATGGATATTTAGAAAAATAAAAAATAATTATTAGACATTATTTATATGTAATTAATAGGTATTTAAATGTGAAATATTATATTCGATTCCGTGTTTGTAATTCCTCACTACGCATGTAAGGGAATATATTTTCCTGATATATTATTATAAACATTATATTTTAACATATTTTATATATTTTATATATTTCAACACATACAACACCTATTTGGCTTATATTACATGAATGAGATACATTGTATGATAGATTAAAATAAAAACAAGTCTGAGTTTTATTGAACAAAAATATATTATTTTAATATTATAATAATATAAATCATTTTTTTAATAAGTAGTTATAAAATAAATTAACTTGATTATTAAAAACATTGGTCAATAGAAATATATTATGATTTCTGAGGTTACAAATTAATTATAAATGAATATAATAACCAATGGAATATCAAGGGAATGTTTTTATTAAAAAGTGTTCTTATGATCAGAATGATATTTTATCATAATCATTTAAATTAATAAACATAGTGAGTTTATTAATGTTATAAGTATATATTATTTCTAGAAAAATATTTTTAATCGTTATCCAATATATTTGATTAAAAATAGATAAGAACAAACCATGTATTACATTTAATCATATTATTTTATAATGGTGCTTTTACAACCATTTAATGGGGAAAAATTTTTAAATTCAACATTTTACTATATATAAAGTAAATAATACAAAATAAAATTCTTTTTTAATGTGTAAGTTAAAAATTATCCTATGGTAATTTATATATTTTTTGTGAAGATTCAATTTTTAAGTGATAGTGAAATACAATAAATGTTAATTAAACAATGATTTTAGAATAATTTATCTAAAATGATAAATAATATTTTTTACTAGTTTTAAAGAATATTTAGTTCAATTATATATCTTATGATCATTTTAATGTAATTTTAATTTATTTTACAATGAAATTGGATATAAAAATAGAAATAATATTTCAATGTTTTTACATTGAAATCCAACATTTTAATCCCATCATATAGATTAATTTTAAATTATTTCTTCTCACATTACTATTTTTAGTTTGGAAAAATTTATTCCATATTTGTAAATAATAAAATTTCTAATTTCATAAAACATAAAATAATTTTTTTGACACAATTTATTAGTTAAGTTAATTAAATTTGATTATATTGTTAAGAAAAAAACATTCTTTAAATATGGATAAAACTAATAATTAGGGCCCAAAATTTAAATGACCAATTTAAAAACACATTTGGTGTCCATATTTAAACAATGTAACGTATAAGAATCCCTAAAAATCCATTTTGAATCCCACGAGGATAAATAAATCATGGGGGAACTCAAATATTTTCATGAATACCCAATCATACATTTATTCTATTAAAAAGACCTCATCTCATCTAACATCATCGCACATCTCGTTCCACATTTACATAAAGCAAAAAAAAAACCAAAATATATCATACACATTCCTAACCTAATCCATGTTGCATAACTGTAGTAAAAACCTAATCAAGGGATCCCTTTGGGGCAATCCAACAAGAGTTTCCCCAATAAGATATAAAATCCTTTCTAATGATATTTAGATTATTTAACATTATCCTCACCAAGAAAACTTTTATTCCATGCCAATATAATGAAAAAATTTCCGAAATATACTAATTTGTTTTTATATTGTGTTCTTTACCTATGATTACTCACACATTCATCTAATGATTAACAGACTTACAATAGTTATGTACGACGAACTACCACATCACGAAACAATGTTGTTCATTTTTCAATTACTACCTATCATGGTTGAAAAATATTATAGGAAATATTTTGATACATTATATATATGATAATTATTAATTTTTTATTTTTGGTAATTCTTTTATACAACATAATTTTATACTAACAATTGTTTATAAATACGGTAACATAATTTGTGGAAGTGCATACTACCGCCTCTTCAATGTGATGTGATTCACTCATTCTATAAATGTATCATATTACGGATTATTATAAACGCTATTATAAATTTATTACATTAATATAATTCTATAATTTTTATATATACATATCTATCATATACTTTTTCTCGAACCAATTCCACTTATAGTATCCATATAGGGATACATTGTTATGAAAAAACATTATATCAATATAACTAAAAAATATGACTCACTTATAGAATTATCCCCAAATTCTATATGGTTAATAATTCAAGGCATTTAATAGCCTATACATAGAAATTGACCTTACTATACACCTCTTTCGACAATCCTGAGGGATATTCCTAGGATAAATCAATCTGTAATTACAAACTTTATGAATGATAAAAATAGATAATGAAAATAAATTTCCAAGTATAAACTTAATAAGATTTAGATTTATAATATGATAAATGAAATAAAAATGTATTTAGGTATTATGTAATGATTTTCAAACAAGATTAGTAAAATTTTAGTGTAACATATCAAATTTTTATGTTTTAGTGGAAAAACTCATTTGATAAATAATTACTATAAATTTTATAGATTTAATTATAAATACATTGATATCCTTTATTGTTTGTATTATAATTTATTAATTCATAGTAATATTCAAATAGTATTATTAGACTATAAAAACAAATATGTTATATTTTAAATAGTTGTTAAAAGGATATTTGATGATTAAATTTCAAGGATTTCCATCATATTTATTTTATGAATCATATAATTAATGGTTTAAAAAAATAAAATATGTATGAAGGATGAAAAAAAAGATCCGAGAAAGGCTATGGGAATTGAACCCATTACAGAAAGAATACTAGGGTTTTGTGCCTACCACTTTCATGCACGATGTCTTTGTTAATGTGTAATTTTTTTATTTAAATAATCTTTTAATTAAATAATACTGTTAAATTAGTATAATGAATATTAAAAGTTTAAATATTAATAAATAAACCATATTATAATTATAGAATATTTAAAGGAAAATTTAATGAGTTCTCACTCTTTCAGGGGAATTATATTCTATTAAAGGATTATTTTAGTGCATGAGGAATGAATGTTAATTTTTGGATATCCAATTATTGATGTAATGGATATATTAATAATTCTATCAAAGTATATCCAATATATAGAATTGTAATTATGAATCGAGTCATATAAATAATTTATATTCCCTTATATTCAATGGTAGTAAAATAAATATTCAACATTAGGAAAAGGATATAAAAACCAATCAAAAACATTATCCTAGTACATAATATTATTATGAATGGGTTGATTTGTAAATTTTTTATAATTTATTTATTTGAGGAACAAAAATTACAAATGTAAATTAACATTTTTTGTGATTTTATAACTCAACAACTCTCTATAATTATTTATGTGTTTCCCCCGTGTCTATATTTTCACATTCCACTAATGTTCTCCTACATCCAGACATATTTATATGTTAATACCTGTTTCCATTGAACTTAAAATTATATTATTTATATAGTATTTATAAAGAACCATTAGAATAATGTGAAAATCCACATATAAAAAAATATTACCATGATAATGTTTAATTTTTGATGACCCTGCTTAATTAAGCTGTGGAGAATATAACACCTCTATATTATAAATTAAATCATTTTATTTGATTTCATGTATGAAAAATATTACAAATAATGTCAGCAAATATAATATCTAAATACATCACATTATATTTAATATTTGATGATATTAAATATATTCTTCATATTTTAATGCATGTGATATCAAGTTATCTTATGATACACACATGATGAACATCTTTCATAAGATTACATTACACACAAGTCCAAGATTTTCTAAACAATAATATATTTTTAAAATAAATTTTATTCATATAACATAGATTTTAAATTTGTAGTTATATAAAGGATTAACTGAATTAAAAAAATAAATGGTTTACACAAATATAAAAATAATTCATAAATTATAAATAAATTATAAAAAAATTGGAACCAATCGAATATAATGGTAATGTTATTATATTAAACTATTTTTATACTCACAAATTTGATATATCTAAAAAAATTATTAAATTAAAAGTAGAGTTGTTTATTATTCTCATATATACACATTATATATTATATAAAATAATCATTAAAGTAATCCAATAAACTTTAAAAACATTATGTATGAACGAACCCATTATTACACAAAATCCTATGTTTTTATAACTTCACTTTTACCACCGTCTAACAGAGAAACAATTTATAAAAATTGGGCATGTTTATAACTTAATTAAGAAATTTTTGACATTTTATTTAAATATTATCATAAAATTTATATGAAGAGAAATTTTTTGTATTTTTCTGTGAATCTAAATTTCCTTAATTAATATTTGATAAATATTGAATTTTAATTAGAAATCAGTTTATTACCTACCTTAATTATAAGGATAATTTATATATTATACTGTTTTTAAAGGAATATTATATATATTATACACTATCTTGTTAGATTAATTTGATCGTAATAAATTTTAATCTGTTATTGGACATAAAAACAAAACATTATTTTGATCATTTTGTACATTAAAACACAAAATTGTCATCCCTTCTATGGGATTAATTTTAAAGTAATTAAAACTACTTATGTGATTGTAATTTTCATATAGGGATTGCATATTTTGAGACATCATAATTTATAATGTATTATAATTTCATATTTATTACACAACAATATTAGTGAAAGTATTTATAATTAACTACATCGATTAAAATAAATAATAGATTCAAATAGGCGAAAAAATTAAAATTAATTATCTAAATTTAAGATACACTGGAAAAAAAATCTATTTTCTATACATATTTCGAATATTAAATATTTAAATACTTATAACAGTTAATTTTAAACCTTTTGGGGGAATATAAAACATTGGTGGAACTCAAATATTTTGAAAAATACCCAATGTGACATTTCCCCTCTTATAAAGTCAAATTCCATTACCACTTAATCACTCATACGAAGCCAATTTTTTCCAAAACATATATGGAAAAATCCATCTACATAATTCCTATGTTGTAATGTAAAAGTAGTTACCTGAATATGAGGTAACAAGCTTCCTCATCCTTATTGGATTTATTTATATTCTACACCCCTTAACTATTATTCATTCGGGATTAAAACAAACCCTATATATCAAGTAGAAATTAATTTTTTCTATAATTTCTTATAAATACACTTACCCATGCTTTAATATAATGGGTAAAAAACATACCATTTTTGTGTATGATTAACTAACACCTCATGAAACAATGTTGGCTGCTTTTCTGCTCGCACCTTTCATGGGTGGGAATTATATTGAAAGTTATATTTATACAAGATATATATTATATTAATTAATTATCAATTATTATTTTATTCTTTTTTATACATAAATTTAAGCATAAAATTGTTTACAAGTATGATAACATAATTTGCGGATGTGTGGACTTCCACCTCTGCAAAGGTAAGTGATTCTTTCATGCTATATATTTAACGTATGAAGGATTATTTTAAAAATAATTTACGAGATACATGAACTTAATAGTAAACATTAATTATAATATTCATATTTATAATTTATTTTTCAATATTCTAAACTTAAACATTAAATTAATAGAGCGATCATGTGTACTTGTGACGTAGCATCTCTATGAACGGTGCATTTAATTTTGTATATCCAAATATAATGGATTATTAAAAATTAATATGTAATGAAGACATAAGATATTTAGATATTTGTTTAAATTATACAGATGTTGAAATAATGATCTACGTAATATGAATAACAAATGACATGTGAAAACATACTCGAAATAATATATATTTATCCCCAAAAATTGTAAAAAAAATGAATGATTACAAACCAACAAGAAATATGATATTAAAAAATAATAATAATTTATATATAAAATAATATTATTATTTGTAAAAAATTTATTATAATAATTATAATCAATATACACGAGGAGAATGGTTGTTCAAATGAAATGAAATTCAATATAAGGAATTCATCTCACTTTTTTTATGGGGAATACACAATTAACCACACTTACATATTTTGTGTAGTGTACCTAATACACCATTAGATATGAAATATAATGTTTTTTATATTCTTTTTATATAATAGTTTCATTTTTTATTACATTCGTTCTTACAAATAATTTGTTACCAATGTTGAAGGGGACTTCATCTCAATTTCCATTCCTTGAGGCATAATTAATTATCAGAAACCTAATTTCTTATATATATTGTACAAAATACCAATTTTTAATGTAAGATAATTTATAATTAAAATTTTATTTTATTTTTAGTTTCTACACAATTTATTTCATCTTTTTGTATTTGATCCTACAATTACCATATGGAGAATAATTACGTAGCTAAATTCCATTTCATGGGGTTATATTACATCCTCTTTATCATAAATATTATATGATCATGTGAGAAATATATTTTTACAATAATATTTTTAATTTTATACTTTTTTTGGATATAAATTTGATAAACTTAGCCATTTCATCTATTGAGTTTCACATTAGCATTATGGTCTTTTCTAGGGTTCACTTCACAATCGCATTTTAATTAGAATTATTTACATTTAAATATCATTTTGGGGAAAATATATCATAGTTTTTCAAAAAACATATTAATTATATTATCTGATTATTAATAATTACATATTCCTATTAATATTACCATTTTTTTAGTATTTGTTACCAAAAATGTTTTATATAATGTATTAAAAATATTTGACATCATCTTCTCCTTTAACTGGTAAAACTTTTTTTATACAAAAACTATTTTCTATACTGGTTTTAAATAATTCTTTTAACATTCCAAGTTGATTTATTTTTTAAAAAATTTCCCTTTTCTATTTTTTCAAATGTTTTCATTGGAATTTCTTTTCGTTGTCTGTAAAAGGTAATTTTCTTATTATTTTATCAAACAATATGAATGTCCCATTTTCTTTTTATGACAAGTACATATTTACTTACGTCATTTATCTAACGATTAACTTTCAAGATTAAATTGATAATATTTAATTACAAATATTTTTTGATCTTATTTTATTAAAAAGGAATATCAAAATTTAAAGTATATTTTCCTCCAAATTTTTTAATATATATTAATATACTATTTCATTTCATCAATAATAATAACCGTATATTTTACTGTACATTGGATATATTTTATTAATACCATTATTATTATTAACATGGATGGTTTTTATTTATTTTAAAAAGGATATTAAGTACATTCACTACCTTTATTATTTTTTTGTATTCACCTAGAAATATAAAATTTATTATGATAATTGAATTTATACGTTTTTGAATATTATTTATCAAGGATATTACTATTTCATAAATTGTATACCATTTTTAAATATGGCGTCAAAATTGACTATTATATTTTGAAATATTGAATAATTTTTATCCTCTAATCTATATATATATTTGATAATGAAAATTATTAAATTGTTTATTCGATATATGATTAATTCATTGGATAGTTATTATATGGGTGGGGCCCAGTTATGGATAACCCAATAAATCCTTGGTAGTCTCATTGGATGAGTCCTTTGGATTTCCTAATATGGGTTTTTACGTGATATTCTACACTTCCTTGTGAATAGTATTCATATTAAAGGTACAATGTACCACAAAAACATGGCTTTTGAAAATAACCAGTTTGCATATTTAGATTGATTTATTATTTATCCATGATATTTTTCATGTAATTATCTATATAAAATCATCAATCTAATTTAATTTATTAATGGAATGTATTTGAATTTCATACCTCCAAATATTTATTACGACTTATCTAGTTTTATTAACTAAATTTTTTTTTCAGTTATTTAATTTCAATGTTCTTTATCCAATCATCTTATTCATTATATGGATTCTGTGTTCAGATATTTAACTTCCCATAAAGTTTATTCTTGTTGATTTATTTTTTACATTAGCTATGAATAACCATTACAGTATAAGGACTCAGCCTTAAATATTTCTTAATCATAAATTATGTTAATAATTCACATTGAATATATTTTTTGGTTTATAGATTTAGGAATTAGGAAATAACATATACCTGACAACTTGAATATTACATGTAGACACATTTACTCAGTTTCCATTTTTTCACAAAATCAAAACACTTGAAAAAAACGAGTCATGCCTAGTTCTATGTTTTATTCAACATGAAGTTTCCTTGATTTATTCATTGACCCTATTAATCCATATTTCATGTGAAAAACATTTAAAAAACCTTGGATGAGAATAAAAAGGTCAGTAAGGGACACCCAAAGAAGGAAAAAAGTTAGTTTTTCAAAACAACATGTAAACCATGATTACTTTATCATAAGTAATTATTTTAACCTTTATAATGTAGTAAATACACTACATTGAATAAAAGATGATTTCATACCCTTTTGTAAGCTAAATATTACCATAAAACCCATATAAAGAACACATAAGATATAAAGGTATCTTGGGACATAAACATACTTAAATGGAATAACCCTACGATCGACATCCACACATTTCACTAAACGGAATGGCCATATGATTGGAATCCATAACAAATCAAAAGGAGGTTATAACATAACCACCAGTCCTGGTCTATCATGGCCCCACCCGTCATTTGGTTTATCACATAACCACCTGTCAAATGTCTATGTACCATTATAAAATCATAATAAATAAAATAATTAAAATATAAATATGTCACTAATAAAATTTCATTTGCAATCAAAATTAATAATTTCAAGATATTGAAATAATAAATTGATTTTAAAAAATGTTATCAATTCCAAAACACCCAAAAAACAGAGTAAGGAATTGTTTAATTTTATAAAACATTACGGCTTATAGAGGATGGCACATAACGAATACATCAGCGGAGAGGCCAGTATCACCACAAACGTTCAAAAAATTAATTTATTCATTTAGTAAAATGATTTTTGGAAAAGAGATTCCAATTTGATGAAATGAAATTTACTAGGTGTTTATATATGGCATAAAATATTTTCATGTATTAAAGCAAAATATCCATCAATGAAAAGAGATTGAGACGATGTCCCTTGCAAAGATCATTTGTGTAAATAAAATAGATCGGTTATGTGTATTCACAATAGGTAAACATATGTAATGTATAAAAACATTGTATGATATCAAATTTTATATCTCACATATTCATAGAATGAGATAATCATGAAGTATAAAATTAAGGAAATTAACGGAAATTGGGTTAAGAAGTCCCCTTACCTCTTGTCAGAATTCACCCATTCGCTCATTAATTTCTTGAATAATAAACTAAATTTAATTTATACTTGCTTAAAAACCATTTTCAAGTTTATATTTCCTTTTATATCACTTATTACCGTGTTATAAACATTATATAATTTTTTAAGGTAATAATGGTCGTTTTGTCAATATTTGGTACTTCAGTCAATAATGAACACCTTATAATTACATGTTGTCCAAATGGTCCAAAGTCCATTATCTCCAGAATGATATTAATGATGTAGATACCATATATAGATTATTTATCTAGTATATATAAGTATTTATTATAGTACATAACTCTTGGAGGTAATAAATGAAATTCACCATTCATAGAGATGGTAAGCTGTACGTACCCATGAATGCATTTTTCATTTATATTTCATATTTAATGGTGTTAAAACGTAATAATACATAGGTATATTATAATTCCTACATAATACCATATATAATATCATTAACTCCATCCTTTATATATCCCGGATAAGGCTTGAACGAGTCGTATCACTTTGAGGAGGTGGTAGTCTTCACTTCCTCAAATGAAATTATCATGTTTACCCATAATGGAAACAATAAAGGTATTATATAAATAAAAAATACATAACAGTAAAGAAAAAATAAACATAATAAACATAATATATAAATAAATTTTCATCATAATGGCCACCCTTATAGGCATTAGGATATAAGCAAACAATCAATGATTCGTGAGACATTAGCTTTCCATCCACAGAAACAGTTTGTTCATTCCCCATTGGATGGAGGTGAGTGTAAGTGTATTTTGAATACATCCCATAACAATATACTAGTATATTGAGGATAATGGTGTTTTTATAAAATGAATAAATAAAAATATTTTATGTGATGGAGATGAAAAATAAAATAATAGAATTTAAGAGAAATCGTTACCTTGAATTCGGGTAACTCCATTTGGTTTGAAAGAAAAGGATTACTTAAACTGCCTTCTGCCTAGGGTAAGGCTTCTAAGAGGAGGATATGGATTTAGGGAGCTTATTTGGTCCGATTTTTCAGGATCCAAGGGGCTTGAGTGGTTTGTGGAATGGGTTAGAAGTGAGGACTTTTTATAACGGGGAAGATGGTCTCTTTAGGAATGTGTGAAAATATTTTTTTATTATATAATTATGTTCCATTTATAAAGGTCAAAAACTAATTAAAGTCAAAGATAATATGCCTTAGGGTAGAAATAAAATAATACAATGACAATTGTACTAATTTTGTATATTTTTAAAAATTTTATAATATTATTTATTTAAATCATTTATTAATTAGGTAAACACTGCATCATTATGTGTCATAAAAAAATTTATTTATCTGAAGTATAAAAATTAAAAATATACCATGACTAAGTAAATATTTTTTTCTATAAAAATAATATTTATATTCAAAATGAATAATTATATAGCCCCATGTAATTTTTTTTACTAAAAGATATTTGTTTATGTCATTTTTTCCTTTACATTAATTTAATTAAAATATCGAGTCCTTATCACTCATAAGTGGTTCCATGGGGTCCAAAAATAGACCAAAAGATCCCCATGGTCGGACATGACTCATATAATAAGGTTAGTACATGTTTTAATATAATATTGTATTTTTATAATATTTGTCTACCTTTATTACCCAATATATCTTTATCTATGGTAAATAAAAGTCAAAAGTTACTATCACCTAAATTTATTTTTATCTTATTAAACCACATTTTACATAATAATAGAGACCATGTATGTTGGATTTTCTTAATTAAATTCATCGACGCAGTAAAATTTCATTCAAATGTAAAGTTAGTTTTTTAGCTTCTGTATAGTGGTTTCACTATTCATAAAAAAATTAGGTTTTTCAAAAAAATCCCAAAAACTCATCCTATGCTATATTTGATATTACGAATTTAAAAATGATGTCTATTTTTAGATATTCAGAAAATATAAGTTTCATTAATTAATTTAAAATTAATTCTCATTTTCAAAACAAATATATTGTTTTAAAAAAATAATATCATTCAAAATATTGACACTAGTTTATGTTAAATTTAAAAGTGAAATTAATTCCAATGACCACGATTGGATTAAATTTTGAAAATATAATATAATTTCACTTTAAAACAAATTGAAAATAGAATTTTACCATATAAATAATATATTAAGAAACATATTTGAATAAAAAATACAGTATTTTTAACTATTAATTATAAAATAAATTTTTTCATAAACATACGACAAAATTACAAAAAGAAATATTTTATGTCCCAATTCTGAAGAAGAAATTTATTTTGTCAAATAAAACATATAAAAGTGGCCAAAACTAGACATAAAGAGGGTTCTCCATCAAAATGTGATAAATCAACTTTTTAAGAATATTAGAGTGTTTATGCTTAAAATTTGATCCATTCACATTTTAAGCCAATAATTATTATTAGATAAATGTAAATACATTTAAAAAAAAAATTATCATATTTTAGTTAGTTATATTAATTACCTCCCATACAACAGCTATGTGTTAACTAACATTTAAAATAATAATATTATATTTTTAGTGTACAACGTATTATTTGAAAGAAACCTGTTGTTACGTATCAAGTACTCTATCGAACATTTCATCCCAATTATATTAAAATTAATATTTAATTCAAAAATATTAGTATAAATGAAAATGTATTATTTATTTATTTACCTATTATGTTACATACTGAGAATTTTAGGTCAACCTTATTTGATTTTCTTTCCCCAAGTCTATGAATTGTACTACGAATGATATGATATCATATTCTAGATGGAAAAATGTTATTATGCATGAAGGATAATAAATATATTGTGATTAGTGTATTCATTTTTGAAATATGACTCATGTCTGTATCTATTTTACCATGACTACTATACTATTTGGACCATTGGTAATTTATTCCATGTAATAATTCTAATGTAATAGAAATAGACACCAGATCTGTCCTAACAAGTGTTGTGTCACAACATTATTTCCATTGAACTTTTTTTAAAGAAAAATTTTATATTTTCCCAGAAGATATTTTATCCATCAAATAAAAAATATTAACAAAATTATATTTATAAATATGAATATAATTTTTAAAAAATAATTGAAATTTCATGCATAAACATGAATTTATAATGTAGAGTTGATTTTTGTGATTAATTTGGGGGATCAAAAATTTGTTACCCAATGAATTTGTCATTAAAATTCAATGATTATTGATGATTCATTATGAATGGATTGTATTAACAAAATTTAAATATTTATACATGGAAAATAAGAGGATAATGGATGAAGACGTGGCCATGAATTCAAGTATGAAAAAAAATTGAAACATAATTTCAGTGAAAAGTGACATGATTTAAAAAGTTACACAAGGGGTGATGAATAAAATCACCACAAAGATGAAGTGGAAGAACATAATCATACCTCTCGTGTCCGAGCCTAATGAAACCAGACTATCATATAAAGATTTTATTTCTAATATAATTTTTATGGCTATTATGCTGAAATAAAAATATATTAAAATTTCAAATTAGATGATAAATCATTAAAATTATAAAAAATAAGAATTATACGAAATAAAGGTTCAATATATGAAATTTTGAATAAAATTATTATTTCAGGAAAAATATAGATTTGTGGTCAAATAAAGGAACATTCCCCAAAAGTGATTTTATTTATTTTTTGGGAACTCTAAAGTTTGTATTTTGAATTTTATAATACCAATTCTGGTATACCTATAGAAGTACTAACATCTCATTCATAGAGAAACCATATTAGGTATAGTTATTATATATGATTGTCTTATTATTTCATACCACTGTAACATGTAATGGAATTGAAATAAAAAATTTTTTTGGATGGTTAAGGAATCAAAAATATTAAACTCATATCCAATAAAATATATGGTGAATAGTTATCTAGGAATATGGAATAATAAGCTGGAAAATATGATCCTTATACTCGAGGTTAAAATTATGCATCAATTAAAGGTGTTTTATGAATTGAAATATATATTTTTATAATAAATCTTGTAGATTAATATACTAAATAAATGGAGGCTAAAACATGGGGGTTATTATTTCTAATATAATGATTATTGTTAATGAAAATATGACACCAACAATGAATAAGTATTCCAAGAAATGAAATTTGGAAATAATGAATAACATTTTCCAAAATTTTCCTATATAATATATTATGTGGGAAAAGAGGTAGATGTAATTGAGATTATATATGGAGGTTAAAATATCGTGTTTCACAATACAAGAAAAAGGTTTTTTACTACGATTTATTCCTTGGGTGGGAAAATTTCCAAGGTAATGAAAAAAGGAAATGATAATATTTGTGGACAAAATTGTGATAGTGGTTTACATTAGGTAGTATCTTTTGAATATAGGTTGAGTTATCCTACTACAATAGATGATTATGTACAAGAATTGATGAATTCATTAATTTCCTGAAATCATAAAAATATAAATTGAATGGTTGATGGTTATGGGAGGGTTTATCATTACTATAATTATTTTGTAACATATGAAAAATTTATTTATCTCTATCCAAATATAATTCAGTGTTTCTAAATTATTTTTTGGATGTATAGAGTTTTGTTGGAAATAATATTTGTGGGATTAAAATTTCTAAAACAGTATGGGATGAAATTAGAAAAGAATATTTTAAAGTGAAGAAATCATGTGGATTTAATCCAATTGAATTGTATTTAATTATAATTATAATAATCTAAAAAAATAAATTATCTATTAACATTTTATCTATGAAGTGGATTAGTTTTTGGTATCATATATTGATTTTAGTATTTTTGAAAGATAATTATTAGGATGATATTTTTCTTAAACAACATTCTCCCCCCAATTTCTACCCCATCTGGTGGTATCATTAAATATTTAATGACCAAGAAACAAAGGTGGATTTGTGGTAAAAATAAAATACTATGAATTCATCTAAAATATTATTGGTGTCTTTGATGTTATAAATGATTAGAGTTCAAATCATGTTATAAATTCAAATTTAACGAATACTGAAATTGGTGGTACCAAATATTATTCATTTGTTATAATTAATTTTCATGCATGGATTGATTCTCACAACTAGGTAGAATAGAATTATATATTGAATTATTTGTGTGAAGTGAATGATATGAATCATTTTATTTTAATGATATATAATATCCATGGATTTTATGCCAGATAAATATAATTCATATGTTACTTGGAAATACATGTGTTTTTTTCCAACGAAACAATTTTTATATTCACAGATAAATATTAGAAGTTTTATTAAATGTATGTATATATCATGGTCCTTGTTATAAATTAACTCAATGAATATCTATTGTACATTTATCTTGATTATATAATGGATAATGTGATATTCTGAAGACGGGCATTCAATTAAGATATTTTTTGTATCATTTCAAATAATAAATATAATTGATATATGGGTATCTTAATGTGATATTTTTTTAAAATAGGTGAGAATATATCCTCAGATGTAGAATTTTTACCAATGGGGTAGATGAGAATTATTTCAAAATTTTACAAGAATAATGGGGTATATTAAATTAATATATTGTACCCTCTAAAAGGGAGGATAATGATGAATTGTATGTCTATAATTTAAAATGAAAAAGTATTGAAATGAACCATTTATATACAAATATCCTCTGAAATTAAATGAAAATTAGTGGATAATGATATATATATATTGAGATGTAGTAAATTTCAATAATGGGGTTTATATTCAGCAAATGGATCATTGGATGATGTGTATATTGACATAGGTAGAGAAATTTTATACATCAATATATGGTTTCATATATAATTATGACGGATCAGAGAAGTATAATCACATAGAGTAACCACTTTTATTTTTTATAGAATATGTTGGAGATGTTAAAATTGTTATTTGTTAACTTGGTTGCAATGTCATATTGTCAAGAGTATATTTTCACCTAAATCCATGAGAGGGGAATTTTGAACCCCAAGATATGTTTTTAGTGTATTTTCGGACATGTGGATTTGTTAATTTTATGATTATATTTTTTCTATAATTATGTAATAATATTTTTTGGGAGATATAGATCTATGTAAATTTATTTTGTTGGATAATGTATTATGTAAGGTAACCTAAAATAATTCATATGTAAGATATATTATAGTGTGCTACATAAGTGTAAATACTATCATTATTAAGGGTTAAGAAGTTTATTTAATCTTGATTAAGGGTAGATATAAAATCACATAATGTTAAATAGGTCATTGGAAAGCATTTATAATTGTTTTTTAAGGCTTCATAATGGAACATAGAATCATGAGTAAGGGTACGTGAGATAGGATAACAATGTATGGATACTAGAAACACACATATGGTAATTTTATAATGCTATATAGATACCATTTGGGTATGTGTATCAAGAAGCCTATATAAGGGTAACATTGGAGTGATCATAAGGGTATATTCATCTGGTTATGGTAGTGTATGTGTTTATTAAGGGGTATATTCCATGGATAGTGGAATATTTAGACATTATTTATATATATCATGGGAATTAGATAGTTTTATATAAAATGATTCATTAACTATATACTATGAAGATAACTACCTCACTCTAGTCTCATGGAAATTGGGATGGCCACATCAAAACTTCGCTCAATGTTTTGGATGTTCTATATTTAAAAGTGGATTAAAATTTACGATCTTTTATCCAAAATGGGGTATGTTCTGTTGTAGTAGATCTCACCATAGATTTTGATACATGTAATTTATGTAATATTCCTTGATGCAGCCATGAAATGTCTAGATGATGAGAGTTTTCACACACCAATGTTAAGGGATGCCCCCCAAGAGTTTTTATAATTTTAAAAAAATGGTTAAATCATATAATGGGTAATTGATATAAATAAAAAGAAACAGGATATTATATTGTTATTTTCCTCAATTTGAGTTAGATATATGAAATATGTATGAGGTTATATCATAGATTAACTTTGTATTTTTTGATTAAATGTATTTTTATTTGTAGATATAATATGTAATCCCTATGAAAAAATTATTTTCCATGTTAAATAGTGAAATATTAATTGATAGATAAAACTATAGGCATCTATTCATATGAAAAAAATCAAGGTAATATGATGTTACATAATAATTGAGGTTCATCAACATGAAATAAATTTATTTATTATTTGAGGTTATAATGAATTGGAGGTTGTGGGTCCTGATCACAATGATTGGAATGTATGATTTTCCATATTTATAGATATTGAAATACATGAATTTTAGATGGACTATTATATGAGGATCTTTTCCTGGAAATCCATATTCATCCAAAATGTTAATATCCATCATGATGAACTTGGTATATTTAAGATTAATTTATTTAACTTAAAATCAATGTCATGGAACATATGATAATCGGTATATAAGAGGAGAATATATTAAATATATTATAGATATATCAATAAAATAAGAATAGGAGGTGACACTACCATATGAAATATTCACAGAATAATGATATAGAGAGATTATATTTCACTGATATATCTAATGTTTATAAAGAGAAGGATATTTTCTCTCTAAAAAATTGGAATACAATCAATGAGTTTCTACATCCATCAAAGTGATTGATTTTAAAAATTATTAGGGATATATAGAATTGTTTTTTAATTATTCTAAAATGATAAATCATAATAATATAATGAATTGTTTTTCAAATACAAAGAAGAGGTATTGACATCAATTTTTTATGTGAAGTTGAATATATATTTAATATTATTCTGGAATGAAGATAGTGACTAAAAGGTGTTATTCAAAGGTTATAATTTATAATCAAAATTAATATCAATAAATAATATTTCAATAGTGATGGAAGAATTATATGTTTGTAATATAAGATATTTTACCCACATTTCCATAATCTATTAATGTGATATGTTCCTCTATTGCAATGCCATCAAACAAACATTTGAGGTAGTGACCATATCAATGAAATATGTTGTTACTAAACCTTTTCAAGTAGATGACATGGTAATATGGGTGATATATTTAAAACAATGTAGTAACAGATTTTCAAAATAATTTTTTGTATGTAAAATTCAGATGGATAATCTAATGATGATTATGAGTGAGTGTGAACATAGTAAATACTCATGACTAAATATAAATTATGTATACATAGTAATGAAAGTAACGAAATCATATATATATATATATATATATATCCTGTTAAAGAGAATATGTTTATGACACTATATGGCATTTGTTCAGGATCCATTAGGGGAAATAGAAAATAATAAGTGAAAGATATTTAATTACAAATAACAATGAATATAAGGATTCCCCCACCCCACCTTGTTAATATCATATTAAATAGATTTTCTTAAGAATGAATATTGACTTAAGAATATTAAAACATTAGTCACACAAGTCAGAAGGAGGGAAAATTGCATTTGTCACATTGATGGACAATCATCAACTCACAGGTGATGTTAGAGTAGTGATTAAAATTACTATAATAGACTCCATTATTGGAAAGATAGTCAGAAAGTTGATTTTCATCACGGTAATTATGTGTAATGATGAAGTTAATTGAAGTGAGGGTAAAATGGAATTTGTTCCATTTGTTAGTGAGATTCGAAGATAGGTGAATCTAACATAGCCTAACTGCTTGTAAAATTTTGGTTGAGTAAATATCAAAGTAGATAGAGTTCCATCTTCATTGCTGTGAAAATTCAGTAGCTTTAATAAATCCTTATATTTATAACTCATGCTTTGTGGAGTGGCCACATAGACCAGTGTCCCACTCAAAAAAATCACCATTATGATATTGGAATGCAATTCTGTATCCAGTAGGTACTAGTTTAACTGTGGAGGTACCATCCGTATTGTATTTAACCTAGCCTAAAATGGAGGCTACCAGAACACATCAATGGTGCTAAGACGTTTAGGTATGTTACCATGAATAAGAATCCTTCTCAAGATTACACAATCCCTGACCGAGTTATCACATCATTCAGCATGTAAGTCATTGGGTTGTTGGACCACCAGTAGGATGTCATTGCTAGTGAAATTGTAGTTGGGGACAAACTCACCTTGCAGTAGTTTATTTCTAATTGTCCGGATTATATGAATGACATTTGCATTGGATAAAATCAAGAGAGAGTGTACCTTCTTTGAGAGCTGAATGGTATGAAGGTCCAAGAGAAAGTGTGAAATAATAGAAACTTGTGGAAAAAAAAGTACAAAATTATAAAACAAATAGTTCCATATTGAAGATGATGCGTTTCAGGGGTGAAATAGTTGGTTGACATCGTGTCGATGTTGTTAGGGCAGGGAACCTCTAGAGAACAAGTTGATAATAAATTACAATGTCATAGAGATAGTGATCTATATCTCTTAGATTAAATCCATCAACTCCCCATTTTCACTATATTAGATGATGGAAACAAATTTAAAATTATATTGAGATCACATTAAATGAAAAAAAAAATTATGAATTAAATCCTCATTGTTCCTTGATTTTGTAAAATTATTTCTTAGAAAAATTACGAATTATAACAATTCATAAGAGTATTATTAACTCATGTCCCCAGTTTTGAGAAGTCTTCATGTATTATTAATGACTCACCTTGGTTCAATCTGATAGGTATGTTTCCCCCTATATAGTATTACATGGTGTGTCTCTTTATGAAATGATATTTATTTAGGACCCACTACTCTAACTAAGCTCACTTATATTCCTTCACCCTACTATCGTTACCAAGATAGTGTATTCCAAATGTATTTTACCTACATTGCATCCCCGAATTCTATAGGTCCACAACCATAACCCTAATTCCTTGAAATAAGATATTTTTTAAAAAATATATTTTTAATATTAATTATGGAGTAAGTTAACTAGGTCAGTAATAGATTTAGTAATCACATCCCTTAATCATTATATTATTCACAATAAATGGTTTCGGTGCAATTTTATAAAAAATTATCCATTTTAATTTATTCATATGCTTCTAAAAAATTTTTATATCATTTTATAATCCCTCATCACTATTCATATTATTCACTCATAATAGAAAATACATTCTAAATTTATATAATTTAATGAATAAATAATATTTTTTTTATAAAAACGTATTTTATAAGGATATTTTTATAATATTTTGTAATAATATATGTGTTAATATAAAATAATTTCTAATATATATATTATGGAATAAAAAAATTATTTGATATTATCAGAAAATATAAAATATGGATTAGAAATAATTATACTATTATATATATAATTAGGATTCTAAAATTTAAATTATTTAATTTTTATGGTTTTCATTATGAAAATAGTAATTTATGTTTAGATATATATAATTTAAAAGTAGATTATATATATATATATTTACGGATATTTTTAATATAGAATAATATATATATATATATATATTGAAAATGTGTTAAAATATATGCACGATATTATATATGTTTTAATTTTATATGTTAAAATTAGGTCATTTGGTTTTTATTAGTTAGGTATTAACATATAGTATACAAATATTATATGATAATATAAATTAAATTATGTAATATGTTATATAATAACATCCAATGATTATTACATTAATGAAATTAATCCATAACCCTTAATGGAACATTATATTCAATTCAATGTCATGAAATTTTACAAATTTTTTGACAATTATATTGATGAATCTAGATATGATTGATTCAATAAATTTTTTTGTTAACAAGCTTCTATTTTATGTCATGAATTTTAATTATAATATTCAACATATTTAAGAGGTTATATCAATATAATTATAGTAAATAGTTTTTTATTTCAAATGATCCAAATTAAGTATAATGAATGTATACATGTTTTTTATTATCATGATGACAAATTTTTGGAATATGTTATTATTTGTACTGCATCTTTTTATTTTTCCACATTCACCATCATAATCATACATTATCTTTCAACACCTTGAATAATTTATGATTGAATGAGTTCATAAATTTACTTTTTTGATACATTTTATCAATATAAAATAATTCTAATTTCCACATGTTTTAGAATAAATGAATGGTATAATTACTCAATGCGGTATTATATATAATTTCTCAAATATGTATTTGGCATCAAAAATTGATATCTATTTTTCTAGAATGATTAATTATATAGCTTCCATTGAATTATTAATGAAAATAATTCACTCTTGGAGTATTCATTGAACTTTTAATATTTTACAACATACACCATTTTATCCTAGATTATTTCCAAACACTTTTTTTTACTTATGTTTGTTGAAATTTTCATAATTATTTCATCTAATATATTAGAAAATTTTCAACATAGTTTGAGAATCCTGAAAAATGTTATGACCAAATTTGTACGGCATGACCCATATAATCAAATCCACATCCATACTGATTTCATGTCTATTTTTCACCACTCAAAATGTTTATTTATATGTAATTATTTAAATTAACATAGATATAAATTTTTATACAATCTATAAAAATATTAAAAATGGGGGAAATAAAAATTTGAAAAAATAATAATGGTCAATTGAAATGAAAAAAATACATTTCCTGTAAAATTTTACAAATATATCATTACTAATTATAAAAATTTAGTTATATAAAACATAAAATGAAATTGGTGACTAATTATTTGAATGGAACTAACCATCCTTGACCAAATTAATTATAAATCAAAAATATTTGTAACCATTTCCTCCCAAAAAAGTTCCTGTAATTAAAAAAAATTATTTAACCCCTTATCCCCAACCATTATAAAATACAAATATCCACCCACAATTCCTATTATAAAAAATACATTTCTATTTCATCTCATAATATACAACCCAATTAGTATATTACATTACCCTATATTAAATAATGAAGAGTTTTATTGTTCATATGGTTGTGCTCTCATAGATTTAGACAGTTACTCGTCAAGGTAAGGGAATTCACATATTCTTCCTCTTGCATTAATGTGCCTATCTTTTTTTGGTCTTATTAGCATAAGATATTATTTATTTTCATGATATTTTGATCTTCCTGGTATGACCATGTTGTTTTTACCAATATGAAGCCTCAATTACCTCTAACTATTCATTTACTACAATCCATGAAGAAGTCCATTATGCTACTAAAACCACTTAATTAATTATTATCATATTCCATAAATTATGTTTTATTTTTAACAAACTAACCTTTTACTTATTAATGATAATTCATCAACATTTTAAAAAATATATTAAGTAAATATCTTTTTTGAATCACACATTCCATTTCTATGAGTAAAAATTGATGCCATCTTTATGAAATTTAGAAACTATGTACTCAATTTTCATATATGGAACCAAATGAATTGAAATGAAATTGTTACGATTCTTTTATATATATATTAATGGCTATCTAAAGTAATTTCTGTGTAAATTTTGAATGTATTTTTAGAAATGAAAAAAAAGAATAATCCATTTGAAATAAAACAGCATTAAGAGATTTTTCTTCCTTCTATAAAATCTATAAAATGAAAACTTATTTTCTATGATTACATGTTTTATTAAATTGAAAAATCTCTTCCCATTTATAAATGTATTTTTTATATTTGTTTTAATGATTTTTTTTTTCAAATGTGTGTTTCATATTGGTCTGAAAGATTTTTTCAAATTTTTTATGATGAAATTTAATTGAATACTTTGATTTATTAATGTTATGATATGTATGAATTTTTTATGAAAAATGGGAGATCCTGATACAAATTATAATATTTATTGAGAATAAATATAGATCATAAGTATGTATAATATAGATTACATAATGGGTGACCCACACTATAGATCATCATTGCATTGGGTTATGATACATTTTTAGCATGCCATAAAAATGTTTTAAGACACCTTGGTGAATAAAATTGGTAATATGAATTATGATCCCCTATATAAATCCAATGAATTTGTGTTATGATACTTTGGAATCACACGATGGTAAAGTATTATGAAATATTCATGAGAAAACATGATTATATAAAGGGTTTTCCCTAATATCCTTCAAATTATTGTCTAATGATACCATTGCAGCAATTAATATCAATTTTCTGTGATACGAAGATTGAAATCATTTGTAATAAGAATTTAGGACATATTTTTTTAGAAAAATTATGACTTGATTTTTAATATCATATTATTATATTATATCCACATTTATATTTTTTGATCCATGTTATATCTATTGTGATATTACTCATATTCGTAGGATCATACATTTCTGATATACACCATGTTGAAATTCATTGTATCTCATTTGTTTCCCTATAGTGGGATATATGCTCAAACTATCTTCGATATTTGACCCCCTAATGTTTTATGTAATAAATGTATCATATGATGATCCTATGATGAATATTTTCATGTCGATTTGAATAATATTTATGTTATATTATTTTTCATGTATAATGTTCCTATTTCTATGATAGTAAACCCTAAATTATCATCCCAAAAATTGATGGTTTTTTCTTGTAATGAAAAATTTATTGAATAAAATTGATAGTTTCTAATGTTGTAATCAATATTTTATTTAGTTATTTGAGAAAAATAAGATTTAAAATATTATTAAAAACTGAAATGATAATCCTAAATAAATGAAATCATTATGGTATTTTGGTTTGTTTTATATAACATTTTTTGATGGAAAACCATCAGTATTTGGATATTTAATGATTCAGTGAATCTTTCATAGATGTGTTGTGTGGGGAAAACCAATAACAGAAAATTGAGCTAGAATTATTTAGGAAGAGGTTCACCTAAACATTCATTTCCACACACTAGGTGTGACAATGCCAAAATATATTCCTTATTTAATCACATGCTCATACAAACCAATATAATGAATATAAATACAATGGCAACCATTTATGAAGATTGAATTATATTATTTTAGAAGAATTATAATATAAAATTTAATATTATGCATTCAATTAGAATTTTAATTACATGATTATATATATATATATATATATAATTATTGATTTGAAATATCATGATTGAATTTTTATTAAAATAGGGATGAATTTAGTGACCCACCTTTTTCAAAAATATTTTATTGACTTATAGAATAATATAATTTTTCAAAAAACCATATTTTAAAAGGCAATGTTTACGAAATTTAATATTTTAGGGTAAAATATTTCTTTTATATAACTGTATTTTAAATATATTTTATTGAATAATAATGTTTATATATTTATATATATTAAGAAATATGTATTAATAATTTGAAGTTATTATGAAATGAAATATATAATTGGGTTTCTATGATTTAAATTACATGTTTTTTATATAATAATATATGTACATATTGAATGATAATGATAATTTTTATTTTTATTTTTCTTATATTTATATTTAATTTTCTTTATAAATGTATAAGAATATATATATATATATATATATTGTATATATGTTAAGATACCTAAACACTAAAATGTATGTTTGATTTTTGTATATTATATTTATATCATTTTTTAAATCATGTAATGCTTCATAATATAAGATATATAAATTATATTATAACACATTATAATTAAGTATTATGTAAATTTTTAGAAACCACTATTTATTAAATAAATATCAATAATTATTAGAAATTATTAGAACACTGGTATCATTTTGTTCCCAAAATTGATTAAGTATTTTTGGAAAATTATATTTCTAAATCAAGATATGTTGACATTAGTCCTATTGTTATCCATCATATTCTATTTAATCCCGAAATTTCCCCACATATTTGGCCATGAATTGATGTTTTTTGTCAAAATCATTACAGAAAATATTTCATTCCATTAATATTTTACATGATCAATATACCAAATATCTAAGGTATATGATTATCAAAATGGCATAATTTTTGAATTTGATCATCTGTGAGATTTATCCAATAAGCCTTCAATGTCCAACATCAAAATGTTATCCTATAAGGACGTGTACAAAAGATGTTATGACTATATAATTTTTGTAAATATAATTATTCATGCATTCATTCAATACTCAATGTACCAAATGTAAAAACTATTTTTATTACTTAAATGTTATACTATTTGAATATCACTTTCATGTAACATATCCCATATGCCATGTGAGTCCCCCATTTTTATTTCAACCTCTAAATTTATTTTCAGACTTATGGTTGGGACATTATAGAAAATAATTCAATTTAGAAATATTAATTAAACCCAGACACTTTTAGATCTCAAATAATTTTAAACCATATTATTTTTTAACAAAAACTACCACCCAAAAAATGATATGATATAAATTAGTCATTATAAAATAATAACCTTCGTTAACAATCCAAACAGAGTAAATGTTGTGAATAATGTTTTATATTGGGACACATACAGTCGTATCCACATCAACATGGACTTCATTGATACTTATCACCCCTCACAATGAGGATACATTATTCAATATCATTATTATAACTAATGATATTTTATTAAATAGTCTTTACCAATTATAAATTATGTCTCCATTTTTTTAATTAAACTAATTACAAGAAATTAAATGTGAACACTGGAATTCAAATGTAATTTAGAAAATATATAATTAACCTTGGTCAAAATGTAAATATTAGATATAATATAATTAAATGGGTTGTTTATGTTTTGGATTAATAAAAAGGTATTTAAAACATTTATTAACAAAGAATAATGTTGGAATTAATGCAACCCTATATTAATTGGAATTAATTGAGTAATACAAATTAATAATACCCTTGAAACCACCCCACCACTAGTATAAATTCCCAACCCTCATAAGATTCTACCAGACCAAATTTTAATTACAGTAATTTTATACCCTCAATGGAGTATATTATAGTACTCTATCTTCATTCATCAAGAAAATTTATTGTCTGATGGTGGTGTTCTCCAGGATTTAGTATGTTAATCTTCATGGTTATGGAATCCACCTATTCTGCATTTCTCATTCATGTACCTCCCTTTTATGGGTCTTCTTTAGGTAGAATATTTATTTTATTCAAAATATTTTTATCCTACATATAGTAAATTATATTTTGTACCAATGAGGTACCTATATTTTAAATCATTTTTTATTTTTCAATAATCCATGTTGTAAAATGTTTACTTGTTGAAGCGATTTCATAAACTATTTTATTTTTTCAAAAAATATTATTATATTTTGAATACAAAAATACATCATTACATATGGCAATTCTCCTTAAGGAAAAAATTATTTTTTTATTCTTGGATTTATATGTATGAATCCCATATTCCATTTATATGGGTTAAAAATATTTTCATGTTTATGTATTTAATAGAATATATAATCTTTGTTTTCATATGGATATAAATGAGCTGTATAGTACAATTTTTTATTCTATTTATTTTCATTACAATTTTTTAAACTGAAATAAAAAATTCATTATGTTTCTACTTAATATTAAAAATACAAAAATAAATATTATATTATACCATATACCTATTCAATGTATTTTTCAACCATAAAAACCATTAATAGAAGATTTCCTCTACTACATGAAATTAAATTTTATTCTAATATAACAATATTTCAATTTAACAAGGAAATTAAAAAAGGGTTTATAAAATAAAATAATACATTTACATCAAAAATTTTGTTACATATATCTATAAATGAGTTTCTTATAGGTAATTTGATAAAAAATGTAGTTGAATTATTTTTATCATGATATGTTAATTCTAGGTTAAACATGATTAATCGTTGAGATTATTATAACTTATATGATAGGTTGATCCCCATTATAGTTCATGGGTAATCCCAATATTTCTTATATGATGTGTGAGATCCATTAGGTATATCCAATGATTTATATAGAGATACCATGGATGCATTCCATGTTATTTTTTATACCTTGGTGAATATCACATGTAATATCAAAGACTCACCCTAATAGAATTTCACTAAAATTGGGAATTAACACCTTAGAATCACCCCTTATAAAAGATTTGGGATGACTTGGTGAATAACTATCATAATATAAAAGTAAATTTTTATGAGTTCTCATATTCGTTGGTTTATGATATCTTGGTTGTATTCCATGGTAATGTTTTCTGATACATAGGTCAAAAACAATGGTAATTGTGATTTATGACTTTATGGAAAAAAACATGATTATATTATTATTAATGACCTATTTTAATATTTTTACCACATTTATATGTTATGATCTATGTTCAACAAAATATGATAAGCCCCATGTTCCTATGATAATTCTTTATAGTGATTCCATAAGATCATATGCATTGTATCTTATTTATTTTCCCTTACTGGGCTTTATTCCCACCCTTCTGTTTGATATATATCGCCAGGATATGTGTTTCTATAAAAGTTTCTTATGATGAATAAATAATAAATCATTTGAACTAGACCTGAATAAAAATATTTTATTTTATTTTTATTGTATCGTTTTCATATACAAATGTGAGTACCTCCAAAAAGATAATCAACAATGTTAATGGTTGTATCATGTAATTCAATGTATTTTATCTCAAAATAAATTTAATTACAAGATAATAACTCCACTATAATACACCCAATATCACTCTTCCCCTTAGGAATGTGATATACTAGTTCCCATATTCATGAGCGTGGTTACTGAAGAGGACATAATACGATAACATGGACCCTAATATCGACTATAAGAAATATATCACTTTTGTTCTATATTGATATATGGGGTTCCTGTAACAGAATATATATCATCTATTTAGAATTTTCTACCCATAGTTTACATTAACAAATAGAAATTGAACTAGAACAAACATGTTACCTTTATTCATCATTATGACTTTTTATTAAAATAATATAACTTCAGTAAATATAATAAAATTCTACCAAAGTAATTTTATTCTATAATATAATAATAATAATTATTATCATCTTGATTGATTATAGTCAAAAAAATATTCCTCAAAATTTAATACATATGTTCTGAAAAAATTTATATTGCTCTCATCATAAAATAATGTTAATATGGCGAAAAAATAAAATATTTTAATCAATGATTTGTTTGTTAAAAAAATGAGTTATTTTGTACCGGTTGATGATCTTATATATTATTTTCGTAATTTATTTTTCATAATTGGACTCATTGTAGTGTTTTAGTAGTTTAATATATTAAATTAACGATCAAATAGTTGTGTTGATGTATATTCAAATTGATTTCATGAATACAGTAGAAGACAGTACTCTGAAACTGTTACATTTTTATGTGGAAGTACAAGTTCATTCCTGTAAGAATTTTTTATTAATAAAAATGATTTTAAATTTACCTATATGATATAATTAGTTTAATTAGATGTATAATTTTTTATTTTTACAAAATAAAGGGATGGATATTTAAATAATGGGATTCATTGAGGGTGGTGGAAGATTTATTATTTTATGTTTGTTTAATGTAATAGAATTAATGTGGAAAATAAAATTAAAGTAATGTAATAATGTTAATTTAATAAAGAATGAAGGCAAATCCCGAGAAGTATATATATATCAAGGATAAATTGAATCTAAATCAAGATCCATATGTTTTAAATAATGTATGTAATATTGTGGAATAATGAACCATACATGGGTCAATGTGTAGTGATGAAGTTGTAGACATTGCATAGTAAATCACATGCATCATAGGTTCAATGTTCATGGAATTGGGAGGTTCTGAAAGATTAAATATTTATCCAATTTTTTGTCTATTATATTACACCTTATATACTTCTATTTTATTTTCCAATGGTTTGTGATGAAAATTATCTGAAATTTTTGTATTTAATGAATCATATCTGTGATTCATGAAGTCCTGTTGTCTCCAGAATTTTCTAAAATTGGATCTCATTCAAACTCAATAAAATTAGATGATAAAATATAGAATTATAACAAAATAAATCCATGATTTCATATCCATATAGAGAAAAACATTCCATGAATTTTTAACATACATTTTCAACCTCTGAATTATGTCATTGAATCATTTTATTTCAACATGTAGAATCTAGACAACCAATGGTCTTCTAAAATTATATTATAATATTTCTTGTATTACTATGATTTTTGATGTTTATATATATTATTTTTAAGGTGGTAAATATCATATAGTGATCTAGATAAAATTATTGAAATGAATAATATAAATTTTAAAGGATATTTCATGGAATTGAATAATTTATTGACTGAGTTCATATGATAAACAAATTGAACCATTATATTAGGATATTATATCATATGATTGAGAAGGAACATATAATACAAATTTTACATGACAAAAATTTAGAATAATATAAAATATATTTATATTTATATAATATATTTAAAAACATTAGTAATCATTAGAGATATATATTTTGATAAACCAATTACCTTTCCACAATATAAAGACTGTTAAATGATGTTATTATATTCTAATATTAAAATTTATAAATATATTTTCCATATATTAATATTTTTTGTGAAATTTATATGTTTAGATAGATATATCATTATATTTTAGTACTAATATTATAATGATTTTTTAAAACTATAACATAATGAGGAAGAATATGGGAAATTGATTTTAAATTCAAGTAAAAATAATGTTGAGATATGATCATCAAAGTTATTTAAACTAGAATATAGATTGAAATTTTTTTGACTTGATAAATTCATATTACTGATACTAATTATAGTTATTATCAATTATGGAGATAATTTAATTCATTATCTATTTATCTTTCATGATAGAAAGGATATGAAATAATAGAAATATCATATCTGATATCAAATAGAATTATAAATGACTGAGTTAGAGAGTGTGTGTGTTCACTAAAATATTAAATTAATAAAATAAGAGGTAAAATTAGGGGATTCATGTACATATTGGGGATATATACTCTATTATAATGGAATAAAAAATAGACTTAGTTATTTTAATCGATCTAATTATGGAGGAACTAATGATAGAATGATCAAAATAAGGATTTCACATGAGCATTTGGGTTAGAGTAACTGAGTTCTCTGAACAAAAAATTAATTATTATTGTTAAATCATGTTTATTAATTATTATCTACAATGAATATTTTTTTGAATGTTTAAATGAAATAAATTGAATTACACTCTTTCATTATGTTTTTGTATGCTCCAGTTTGAGGAAGAAAAATATCATTATAAATACTATAAAATTGAATCAATATGATGTAATGTGAGTCAAAATTATTTTCAAACAATTTTGATTATGAAGTGACAATAATTTAATTAATTTACATTATCATCAGTGAATTACTAATATAATAACCAGAAAAGGGAAACCAGAAATTTCAATAATTGTGTTATAACATATGGAAAGATAAAGATAAGAACCACATGAATCATGAAATATGATAAAAAACCAAAGTACAAGATGGATGAAAATAATATTCATCATAAATTCAATGTATAGAAACTAAATCCGAAAAAGAAAAGAAAATAGAGTGAAATAAAAACATCTCCTTGCATCCTTCTATCTCCACCAAAACATCCCACCACGAATGTGAAATATGAAAAGATAATAAGGAATGATAAACGATTCTCTTCCAATTAAATAATTACTACTGAAAATGATCTTCTACCTCCCAATTGAAAAATATCAGTGTAAAAAATGATCTCAATTGGATACCACAATAAAACCACTTAATGTTCTAATATCAACGATTAATTAATTAATCATTAAAAAATTACAATTTTATAATTTATTTTCACAAATCAAATAATTTTAAAATATGTATTTGTTATCCATAATTTAAAACCATATTTACCCAATACATTAATATATTTGGTATAAAAAGAAATTATGTAAAATTCATGTGACAAAATATTCAAAAAATAAACCATCATTCAATAAACTCAGTATAAAACTAAATGCACTCTAGTTAGGTTATATCAAGTGTAAATATGTATTAAGAACAAAATATTAATAAATTAGTCATATGATTTCTCCAACCGGTATCCCACCCTTTAAAAATCAATCTATATCTCAATGTAACCCATTATGGTGTCACACACACTAGGGTTTCCTATGTCTATTACTGACATTCCCATTGTTCCCATTGTTCTTGGTTTTTTCAATTATATATCCTGAATAAATTATAATATTTGTCCAAAACCTATCATATGTAAATGAAAATTAATCTAAGGAATAACCCAATGGTATTAATGAGAACATAATGACATTCATGAATTAGTAACACTTACATAGATACACCTGCCACAAGAACAATAGAAACCTATCTCCTTTTGATAATGGATATTGAAAAACAACATTTCATCCTTTGAATGATAAGGAATGACATGTAATGAAAAATAAATGACATAAAACACTTATAGATCATGGTTATTAACAAAAAACACTTCCATCACCACCAGTACAACAAAATTAAATGAATAAACAGAATGTTCTATTACTATGAAAGTGAGACACAATCACCACATGAGTCAAAAATTTAATTGAGAAATCTTGAAGGGGGAATATGATGAAAAATTCACAATAAATCATTATAGGGTTTGAGAGGGAATCATACAATCCTAATTACAAATGATTGAAGAATGGAGCATTTTTCCCCAATAAAATTTCTCAATTTAATTCGTGAATCCCGTTATGGGTGTCAATCCTTATTAATTCAAGAAACACCAACAAAATTGTTTCTGTATATAAAATAAAATCACATTCAATGCTTTCATGTCGTGTAGTGGTTTCATTTCCTATAATAAATTCTAAAACTAATCATGACACAGGAAATCATCCACAGAACATATTAACATCACAAAACCATTTCAAGATGTAATGTGTCCATGTATTAGTGATATATCTTGATCTCAGTATGGAATACACTTGTCCAAAGTCTATGGATCAATGGCCCGAATTTGGACCCTCTAGTACAATTTAAAATTTTAAACACATAGTACACTAATCTAGAAAACACCAATATATAGGATTTAGTTATTATTACAAACAATATTTTCCACTCTCCAAATACCTGAAGGATAACCATGGTAAAAAAAGGAAACACAAAACATGAATTAATTAATACCTGATTGATGGTAACATTGGAGTTACTATAAGGCCCCAGCCTTAAACCTTACTTAATATTAAATTAAATTAATAATTAACATTGAGGATCTTTTCAGGTTTATAGTTTTATAGAATTAGGACATAACTATTACATCTCAAAAGATTACAAAGTAGACACTTCTACTAATTTCCATAGAATAAAAACTCTTAAAAAGAAACATGTCTAGTTCCATGTTTTATATAGCATGACTTTCACTTGATCACATCCTTGACCTTATTCCACGTTATGTCCTGTGAAAAACATTTCAAAAAACTTGGGGTGAGCATAAAAAGCTCAGTAAGGGGTACACAAAAAATGAAAACTGTTAGTTTGTCAAAACAACAAGTAAACCATGTATACTTTATCAAATTAATACATTTCACCTTTATGAAGTAGTAAAAACTCATCATAGAATAAAATATCATTACATACCCTTTTGTAACAAAAAGATTACCATAAAACCCATATAAATATCACATAACATTTAAACGTATCATGGGACATAAACATACTTAAATGGAATAACCATACGGTCTACTTCCACACATATCACTTAATATAATATCTATACAGCCGACTTCCATACCCAATGCATTGGAGGTTATAACGTAACCACACATCCTCATATTCACGGCACCACCCGCTATATGGTTTATCACGTAACCACCCATCAAATGTCCAAGTACCATTATAAAATCACAAGACATAAAATGAATATAATGGAAAGATAACATTTCCACAATTTGATCACAATATATCACTTAAATAAATTGACAAAACAAATCCATTATAAAAACCATTTTCAACACCAAAATACATAAAAGAGTATATGGTATTTATTTCATTTTAAAAACATTACGGCTTGTTGGGGAAGCCAAAGACCAAATAATATTCACGGCGGCGAAAAAGGTCATTGTCACCACGTACGTTAAAAGAAACATTATGTTTTTTGCTTTAGTAAAACGCTTCATTAAAAAATATTCCTTTTGTATAAAAGTATATGTTAAAGGGTTTTATACACCGTATAAAATAAAGTTTTGTATAAAATGAAATATGCCTCAATGAAAGGAGATTGAGACGAAGTCCCATACAAAGATCTTTTTATTTAATTAAATATATCTATTATATGTATTCACTATAATTACACATAAAGAAAGTAAAAATACAAGATATGAAATAATAATATCATGACCTAATTTGAATGTAGGAGATTAACCCAAAGAACAGAAATTGGGTTAAGAGGTTCCCTTACCCCGGGTCCGACTTGACTCGATCGTTCATTAATGTCCTAAATAATAAACATGAGTTAATTTCTACTTGCTTAAGAACCTTTTTCAAGTTCATTATTCTTTTTATATCACTTATTACCATGTTATGAACACTATGTAATTATTTAATTTAATAATGGTCGTTTTGTCGATCCTTGGTACTTGAGTCAAAAATAAACTCTTTATAATTACAAGTTGTTCATGTGGTAAAATATCCACTATATCAAGAATTATATTCATGATTTATATATCATATATATCATATATTTCCTGTATATACATGTATTTATAATATTACATAATCATTTAGAGGTAATAAATGAAATGCACCGTTCATGGAGACGGTAAGCCGTACGTACGCATGAACTCTACTTTCATTTCTATGGAATTAAAAATAAATGAGAGATATGTATATTTTAATTCCAGAATTATATTAATCATTTAGATGTAACATACATCATATATATATATATTATATATATGTACTTATAATAGTACATTACATTTGGGCATAAGAAATTAAATGCACCGTTCATGGAGACAGTAAGCCGTAAGTAAGCATGAACCCTACTTTCATTTCTATCTCATACATTAATGGAAAGAAATAATAATGATATAGAGGTATATTATAATTCCAGTATAACATCATATATAATAACTTTAAATAAATCCTTTATATGTCCCACATATGGCATTAACGAATCAAATCACTTTGAGGGGCGGTAGTCCGCACTTCCTAAAATGAAGATATGTCGTATTCCCATAATGGAATCCATAATGGTATTCCATAAATGAGAAATATATAAGATTAAGGAAAACATAAATATATTATATATCATATATAAATATAGTGACATCTTAATGGACACCTTTTAAGGTGTTAGAAGAATATTGAACAATCATCGTTTCGTGAGGCAGAAATTCGTCATCCACAGAAATAATATGTTCTTTAACCATTAGATGTAGGTGTGTGTAAGTGTAGCTCAAATTATTCTTATAAAAACATCCTATTCTATTTAATATACTGTATTTTTTACAAAATAAATGAATAAAAAGAGTTTATGGGGTTGGAGAAGCAAAATAAAACAAAATAACAAAAGTGAAGACATTACCTTAAAATTGGGTAACTCTCTTAGATTTGAGCTCAAAGGCTTCCTTGGGAAGAATTATTCAGAAATTGAGGATTCTTGGAGTAAGAGAGGGATTTTTAGAGACAAGAAGAGCAGATTTTGGCCGAACAAAAGGCTTTATAGGTGTGGGTAAGGAGGTAGAGGTGGGGGCCTTTTATAAGAGGAGAGGAGGGGCACTCTTGGAATGTTAAGAAAATATACTTTAATATAAAAATTTTTTCAGATAAAAAGGGTCCCAAAATTATATATATAGAGGATAAGGTGATAAGAGTTATAAATAAACCCATACAATAGGTTTTTGACATGTGTAGGTATTATATTTTACATTATCTTTTCATTTTTGTAAATCATTAAATAATGAGGTAATCACTACCTCATCATGGTGTCATAAATAATTTATTTTATTTAATGTCTAAAAATTATAAAAAAATTATGATGATGTAGGAAATATTTTTATCTTGCTAATTAATATTTATAGCCAAAAATATTACTTGTATAACCCCATTTAATAATTTCTTTAGTAAAACTACTCATGTTTGTGAAATTTTTATTTTAACTTTAAATAAAAAGTTATTAATGTCATTTTCCTACCAAAGTGGCTCCATGGGGTCCCCAAGTTGACCCATGGATTTTCTTGGTCGGCCATGACACATCCAATAAGGGTAGTACTTGTTTCAGGTCCATTTAATGTTATCAAAACATTATTCTTAACATAAATTACACTAATTACCTCTAAGCGCGATTAAAAACATAAAAGTTACTATTCACCAAAAAATTATTTTAATCTCATTGAACCACATTTTACTTATTAATGGCTACCATTTATGTCGGATTTTTAAAATTCAAAACACAGAGGTGGTAAAATTTCATTTAAATGAAAAATCTGTTTTTTTTAAGTACCACTTAGTGGTTTCACTATTCATCAAAAATTGATGTTTTCAGAAAAATACCAAAATTTCACCCTAAGATGTATTTGATATTCCGAATTAAAAAATGATTTCTATTCTACAAAATTCAATACATATAAGTTTCATTAATTTATTTAATAATTAATTCCCGCTGTCACAGCAAATAGCGTGTTTTTATGAAACAATAAGTATCAAAAGATTGACACTAGTTTAAGTCCGATTTCAAAGTGAAATTAATTCAAATGACCACTATTGGATTAAATGATAAAAATATATTCTAAAATAACTTTAAATCCAATTCAAAAGATAATCTAATCTTATAAATAAATTAGATTAAAAAGAGTTTTTGAATTAAAATACAAGGTTTTTCACTATTCACTAAAAATGAACATTATCGGGAAAATACCAAAAATTTACACAAAGTAAAATTTGATGTCCCGATTCTAAAGAAGAGTTTTATTTGGTCCAAAATAATGTATAACAGTGACCCAATCTATATTTAAGGACGGTTCGCCATCAAAAGGTGATAAGTGGACCTTTTAGTGAAAATTAGAGTATATATGCCTAAAATTGAATTCTTTTCGTATTTTAAGCCATTATCCTTTATTGGATATATCTAAATACACTTAAAAAACATATACAATCATATTTTAGTAATTTATATTCATTCCCTCCAATACAACGGCTACGTGTTAACTACCATATAAAATAATATTATTTTATTACTAGTGTGCAACGTAAGATTTCAAAAAACTCTTTGTTGCTTATCGGGTACACTATTGAACATAGCAACCCATTTAAGGTAAAATTAATATTCAATTCAAAAATATTAATAAAAAAGAAAATGATTTATTCTTCATTCACCTAGGATGTTGCAGTTACAGTCTCCTCACAATTAATTTCATATATCCCCATAAATTTTACGATATTCTAGATTCTCAAATAGAAAACGCCACTAATTCATCATCAATAATTATCCCCTATACATATCATGGTTATCCTACCTTCATCACCATATCAAATGAAAAAATTAGTTTAGTTTTCAATGTAACATATTTTCTTGAAAATCTAAAATATCTACTGGTGACACAACCATAGATATTTTTGTATCATCATAGATATTTTTCCATTAAATAACTATGAAAGGTTCTAGTCGATTCATCCTCTACTGGGATCATGGAATATGTCATGGAAGTAAGTAAAATGAGATGGTGTGTAAAATAGATATATGAACAATCCATATTGTCCAATGATATTAAAGGTGACTAAACAATTTGGGGCCAAGAAAACCTATTAATCATACCGATGATGTCCAAAGAAAAGTGAAACTCTTATAAAGACCTGGTCGACAACCAAAAAACTCTAGTGTCTTGTGATGATGGTATTTTTTAGATTTATAATGACTATATATTGTGATAAATCTATTATAATTGTACTAAAACCTCTCCACTGTCCCCTAATCAAGGCACAACACAACCATGGGCCACCATCGTAACTCTTCTCAGAAGAAGTGTGATCTATAATTCCACCCATAAAATTCTTTTATCGGGACACATTTACTGAATATTGATAAATATTATTATATGAGAAAATGGAAAATTATATTCATGGGAACCATTGTAATCATGAAAATAGTCCCAATTATTATCCTCAATAACTTAGATAGATCTCATTGTCTAAAGTCTATAAGTACAACATGTGGCATGTTAAATTTAAAATGGGATACCATCTCCTCATGAAAAACATTACAAAACCTTTATTTGATCCTTGGATCCCTTATAGAAATAGTCATATAGGTGCCCCTATTATTTATCATAATCTCCCTAAAATAAAATTCAATAAGATATTCATCCATTATCATATCCTTGATAAGGAGAAAATTAAAATACTTTTTGAGTCCATCAACGATCACTAATATTGCATCATTCCCACTAGGATCCAGTGGGTATAAAGTAACAGAATCTATAAAAATAAAATTACCTATATATAATTAAATATTAATAGGATGGTTCAAAATAAAAGGTTTCTACTGTTCCACAAAAATTTATTAACAATTAAAAATCCTTGATACAAAATGTAAAATATACCATCTCATCTGTGGCCCCCAATACTGAAATCGCAAGTCCTGACACATATAGGTACTACATAGGTGTATGGAAAAATATGAAATGAGTCCATTTTCTATCAACTCCATCCTCAAGGATCAATAGAAAATCCGGCCAATTTTGAAAACAAAAATCTCTATTAAAAGATTGAGACCAATGACCTATTGTCTCCAAATCATAATTTATTTTACCAATACCCTATTACTAGGGGTTTAACATCTACATTATCAAAACTCCATCAAAAAAATTATGTTTCAAAATTAATTGTTGAATGACATATTTCTAATTAGTTTCTTCAACTCCTATTATCATATAACAAAACTAACTGCATAAAGATCATTTCTCTACTGATTATATCACTACTTGTACTAAACATTTATATCTCATCACCTCATTTACAACATTTCTTTTTCTAGGTGTATACATAAAATCAATTTCATACTTCTTGATTTAATACACACTATATATCTATAATATGTTCAAAAACCGTTATGCGTAAATATATATCAGAATCTTATGTGAACATTATACTTTAAAACATTCCCCAAAGTTGAAGTGATACAATGATTTGAGTGTAATCATAACTATTCCCAACAAAAAATCAGTAGTATCCAAGTTATTCTCATGAAAAAATTAGTAGATATATACTTAGGATACAACATTCCTCACTATCATCATGAAACACCATAATGTTGTGCTATAAGTATTTTGATAAAACATTATAACCCAATCAGGGTGTGGGAAATATAAAAATAGGAGATAAATTTAATATCACCATCAGTTCCAACAATTTTCTCAAGAAATTTTCAATCCCATTAAATAACACGTACCTATGTGTTAAAGTTGTGATCAAAGATTAATTCTTTGTGAAGTCCTGAACAAACTACAAGTAATATCCAGCCAATCCCATGAGGTTGTGGATCTCAAATATGTTTTTTCACATCTCAAAGGACCATCCACCATGTACCATTTCATGATATACTATGATTCCAAAACAGATATAACATTCCACCTAAACATTACTTCTTGAATCCAAAACTCATATTTATAATGATTAAAAAATATTATATTTTCTCAAAATGTTTTATTATCAATATAAAAATATTCCATGTTTTCCCCCTACAACATGGAGTAAAACAAAATATCATCCTTGAACACCACAAAAAATGATTCAAAGAGATAATGAATAATTGGCATCAAAAATTAAAAAATTGTCATTGGTGGATTATTTTAGACAAATGGAACTCTTGTTACATGAAATTACCATAATAGATCATAAATGATGCCTTAGGAAAATCCTCTTCTAGGAATACCAATTGGTTGAACCCCGAATTATTGGTAATTATTGGAATCCAAAATTTCCCCTAAAAACTAATCAAAGAAGTAATAAATAACAGGAAAGGGGATTATTCAGTGAAGGTTTCCAAATATATCTTATAAATGTAAATATAATCTATATTTTTCCCATATAACATCATAGAAAATATTACATTCAATTTCCGGGGTGTTATACATGGAAGAGTAAATCACATGTCGATGATATATGAAATATAGAGGTTATTTTCTAAAAAATAAATATGTTCTATATAGTATGATGAAATTAAAATGAGAATCACAAATAGTAGTAGGTCTATTTTATCCTCGACCCCTGTTTGGTTATGTAATATTAAAATATAGCCTATAAGGACCTCAATAAATACACACACCACCCCATGTTGCAAACTGTTGAAACAATGGACAACAAAATTCTTAAAAATCAAACAACTAGACTTAGAATAAACTAGCCTATTGGGAATCATGCCCATGACTTAAAGATCTATAGTACCACTCACCCTAAAAATTAATGTGTTACCCCATCAATAGATATGAATTAAACATGTGGGTGATTATAGTCAATCTGGGTCATAATAATGACAATCTAATTCCTCATAGTTATCATGTAGAATAATTCATGATTGATTACTAAGAAGTCCAACTCCACCTCATGGTCTAATATCATCACATGACATGAAACATAGTAGAAATCTTGTTCCTAACTCTTTCTAAATAGATTTTTATGATCCATAATGAATAAAATAAGGGATGATGAAAATCCAATCTCATCCAATATCTCTAATGACATAAAATAATTATTATCACTTCTATACAAATATGTTATCACCATAAAAGATGAAATGTACATTGTACATCTATCTACGGTTGGCCTATATTAGATTATCCTATTGTATTCTCCACAAAATATATAGGTATTTTCACATATCATTCATGAGCAATCATAATAACATTAATGTTTCTCTATAGCCTATGTATAAGACACACCACATGTGGAAGCGTCATAATAAAACTAAAAAAACATGGTATTTGAGGATCCACCCTTACTACCATGGGACATCCATACAGAAAAATGATTTATAATTATTTTTTGACTAAAATTACATCATTTCCTAGAATTCAACCTACAATTAGTTGAGGTATGACATGGCCTCCCACCATAAATATATTAGAACCTTCAAATGTCAATAAGAATCCCCTGAAACAAGTTGTAATAAAAATTGGATACATTTTTTCCTCCTTTTATATTAATATGATACACATTAGATAAAACAACTCACTGTGTATCTCAACCAATAATATAGTATTTATAGTGTGATGGATTCCCTAGTCAAATTTTAAAATCACCTAGGTATTTTCCACATGTAATGTCTTGTGATAAAACATCTAGATGAATATTTTGATGAAATATGTCCATGAAAGATACACAGGCAACATATATTTGACAATAGTTTCCCCTTATACCCATCCAATTCCTTCTAGAATATACATCGAAAACACCATATTATATTCTTTAGGGGTATTCATAATGATTAATATCATCCCAATCCTCTAAATACATTATTTATATTCCCTGGGTAAATAGTTTCGAAGGATGAATGTGGGATACTTGTTTATAAATTTTAATATGTGGTCCTTTGCTCATATCCATTTCTAGAAAAATGCTTCACCCATATCCTAAATATTTAATATTATTGCTTCTACCAATGAATTTTCAACTGAGGGATTTTTCAATAGAACCTATCTCACAACTTCTTCAATAAATCATTTTTAAATATAAAATTTTATCTATAAATTATTACCATATTCAATCCGTAGAAAAATATTTCAGTTTTAATATAAATAATAGGCTATCTAAAAAAATGAGAAAACATCCATTATGTAATTCAATAGAAGATAATCTAATGATAAAGGACAAAGAATATAATTTCAGATGTAGCCTATTAGAATACATAGTAGACATTAAATAATCGTAAACTAGGAATATAAGGATTCCAAATTATATCAGTTAATCCCACAGTTTGTTAATATTTAAAATTAACCTTTTTTAGTTCCACACACACTACAATTACTTTTTTTCATTCCATACACAACCATGTTTCAATAGGTTATATGCATTTAAAACTAAATTTCTTTTATCCATGATCACTTTTAAGAAAAATAATTTTTACATCATGGAAATTCATTATCAATGTACATCCCAAAGGGATCAACAAGATAATATAGGAATTCATGAATTACAAACACATGTATAGCTAATCCAACCTTGTGAATGATGAAAACTCATCCTCCTTAAATAAATGAAAAAGAGAAATCCATGGATCGTCTAGTGTATTTCATGGAGTGATATGAAAATGAAGAGGATCACAGATAAAAAATAAATCCCAACTAACAACCTAACACATATGAAATGCCATAGTTATGCCCAAAAACAATGATGAAGAAAAAATGATTTCTTTTCAAGGGACAAGTGATGTAATCTCCCCATAAGTAATATACCAATAATGGAAATCCATAAAGAGGTATATTATCCAAAATCAAATAAAATCAATTTTTGGTTTGATATGGAATCATTTGAACTTAATTCCAAAAGGGTCAACCATTAATCCAGTCTAAATAAAATAAAACAGAGGAATGAACATTTTGAATTCCATTCGCAGAGTGAAATCCAAAAAAATATAAATTTTTCAAAAAAAGGTATTACTAATTGATTACAAAATCCACCATTGAGCTTGTCACATAATGTTATGGTGACAAGTAATGGAATGAAATTTCCAGCAAAGGCTCTCAATTCTCACGATTCCTGTAATGCATCAAATAAAATAAACCAAAATTAAAAAAATATTACTCGATGGAAGGTATGAAATTTTTACATGTTATTTGGGTATTGAAGATAATGTGTAATAATATTTTTTAGTGTTCTCTTCTAATTATTCTAATACATATATTTAGTTTTATTAACTTCTTAACAAACATACCCATCCATGTTATATACTACTTTTTTCATCATATTTGGTTGGACTATTTATATCATGGGGAATTTGAATCATTAATTTTATATAAATACCCATAATGTTTGATATTTTTACATTAAATGTTAAGGTAATATTATTTTGTGATCTAGATAAAAATAGAATGATATCCTAAATAGATCAAATAAACAATGAAAATGAAAATTTGTAAATATAGTTACACCGTGATTCACTAATGGTTATATGATAATAAATCATGAGGTATCTAATAAAATTTATTTTTATATTTAACATCAAAAATATAGATGATAATGATTTTTAATGACTATTCATATTCTATTTAGAATTATATTCCTTATACGAAGCAATTCTCAAAATGGATGATGAAATGAATGTCCAAGGATAAATTTTTTATTTTGAGGAATAAATATTTATATAAAGGAATATGGGTTTTCCTTAAATATATGATATTAAAATGAAAATGGTATATTTTGGAATTTATATTATGGATAATTTCATTTTACAAAATTAATGGGGAATAAGATCCCAATATAGGATGTCGGGGCTAAAATTAGACCCGAAGTAGTATGAAACAGGGATTCAATCCAAGAAAATTGATGTTTTTAAAAAGATAAATATGTAGATGAATATTTTATCTCATTATATAATTGTATGAGCCAATATAATTATATACATGATAATGAGAAAAAAATATTGTTTTAGTGGTATTTTTTGGAGAATTTTTGGATGATTATGTTGTATGTGGATGGAAAAACATTACAACTTGAATGAGGATAATCCATACCCATATTTCATCTTTGTATAATAATTACCATATATGAAATTATTAGCTTATTTTATAATTTTTAATTATTAAATTATTTTTTAGTGTAATATAAAAAATAAAAATTATTTATACAAAAATGAAATACCAAACTATAATAAACAGATGGAAGCATGTGTAGTTGAATGAGATGTCTATCATACCCAAAATAAATTTTATATAGAAGGATAGGAAATATAGATTCCATTAAACAAAATTCATTATATTGGATAATATTAATATTGGGATTAAAATGAGATCATTATATTCTCCCTAACATTTTTTCCCAATTTATATTTTGGAAAGAGATAAATTCAATTTTAACAAATAAATGAATTATGTAATGAATCATATTGAATAAAAAATTTAGTGTCTAATAAAATTGATCTACAATTGGGAAAACCGAAATAAATAACGAACCAAAGAGATTTTACACTAAATAAAATAAATATAATGAATGGAAACATATTTATAGTAAAAATAATAATGAATGAATTATAATAAATAAAACGATGATAGACAAAGATGTTGAATTATTTTTTGGGATCATTCACATAACAGTAAAACAAGAACATAAAATGTGGTGATAATCTATTTCATAAGGAAATATGGTTATAAATGATTTAAAATAATTAAATGAACAAGGTGACTAGAACTAATATCATATTTTATAGCAAATATAAATATTCCCATTATTTTAAGTAGATGACTACATATCTATACATTCAGAGAAATGGTAGTAAGGTAATTATATGTAATGCCCCAACCCTAGATACCCAGATTCGGTGCATTATTACATAACATTGGCATGATCCCAAAGGATCAAGTATCGAAAGACCTATTAGTTTAGTAGTTTTGGAAACATTAGATATATTCATAACTCTTACATTACATCATAAGGTAAAAAAACTACAACAACATCTTGTCTTCATATCCACTCATACTATCCCTGCAGGTCATTCATAAATTACGTCTTCACATACTTGGAAAAATAAAACATTGAAAGGGGTGAGCTCAGATGCTCAGTAAATATAACAATATAGCAGAAGATTTCATAGTTAAGCATAAACACTTAAAGCAATTTATAACTAAAACAAAACCCTTTTAAACTTGAACTTCACCATAATATGGCAAAGATAAAATGAAATAATTTTATTTACTTATTCACATGGATATTATACTAGTTGAACAATCACATTCAATATCAATAACCACTTTCATAATGATGGAATGCATAATTCTAGACTATCATAAACACTAAAAGCGTGTTTTTAAGAGATAATAACTATCAAATGATTGACACTTGTTTATATCCGGTTAAATTGTAAAATTATGTAAAATGACCAACATTGTATTAAATGGTACAAATATATTCTAAATATACATTAAATCCACTAAAATTCAAAATTTATCAATATAAATTATTTTTATAAAAAAAGTTGTTTTTATTTAAAATTTAGTAATTTTCACTATTCATCAAAAATATAAATGTTATTCGAAAGGTTCCAAAATTTCACCTTAGGATAAATTCGATATTCCGAATCAAAAAATGAAGTAAATTTGGAGAGATGAAATTTCTAAAATTTTAAAAAGTAGTTATTAATATTCATAACGGCTAGTTTGATTGGTTGTGGTGTGTTAGAATCTCGAAGTTGCGTACAATGCACGTCATTGCATTATTCAAAGGGAAAGGTAACGTGGAATCATGGGGTGTTACATTATCCCCTCCTTCAATAAATTGTGTCCTCACAATTTTTTTAAAATTTGGCTTGAGAATATAATGGAATGTCCCACATTGGAAAAAGAGAAAAAAAACTATCACTTTCAAAGAAAGGAAGAGAGGTATAAAGGTCACCCAAGATAACCCATACTAGGATTCCATATAATAAAACATGGATATGGACGATAAAATAAGTGTTCAGTTCTGATGGAGAGGGATAGAAAACATGATCAGGAGGATTTTAACAATAAGAAAATCACAAACTTGTGTTGGGACAAACGGTTCTTAGTCTCCCAGATGGAAAAGTAAATAGACAACATTTATTTTTAAGTAACATTACATAAGGACAAGGAATCCATTTATGATATTGACTAAGAACATAAAGAGATATACTTACTTTTTAAGTATATTTCATTCTTTAATATCTTTTTACCACTAACTCAATTTTTTTGAACAATGTGTATTCAAGAAGACTTGGTCACAATAGAAGAGCTAGAATAAACTTCTATAGAAATACATGATCCATGTAGGATAAACTATATATTTACCTTGTCTTAAGAGATTAATCAAAACCAAAATGATTAGTATAATATCTGATGACCCCCCAAATGGATATTCCATTAGAGAAAAAAACACTAATCTTAATTTTTAAAATTAAACCATCAATACCCCAAAGTTAAATAAACACCATTCAATAATCAATTGTTCTTAAAATCCTTCAATTTAGTCCAAAATAATATTTAAACTCAAAACATATAAGAATGTCGTCTTCCACGTTAAATTGTATCTCCAAATGACATTAATTACTCTTAAAGTCACATACATAAAAGTAATTAACCTAATGATTTCCATAAACAACCCAAATCACTATAAATCCACACTAAAAACATAGATAAAAATCCACCATTACTCCTTAAATGAAATCCCATACTATTCTATTTTCCATACAAAAAACTGAACAACATCCAAAATAACATTTATCACTTAATTACCAAATCATTTTTCTATACTAAGGGTATTCATTTGATAATAAATAAGTTCCCAAATCAAACTATTAATGATCAATAAAATCATTTAACTAAAAATAATAGTCACACTAACCAGGGACTTCACGTAGTCCAGTGGTAGGCGATAAATCCAAATCGCACATTGGTTATGGGTTCGATTCCCATAGCTTTGTTCGATGCGATGGGTTGTCACACGATCTGTGTGTTGTCCTTTTTCAAATAATATATTTTATACCATTTCCAAAATGAGAAAAATTCCTCAAAATAACCTTAACATAATTTAACCACAAATCTTATCTCATACCTTACATTTTCATCCCAAATTATAATAACTTATAATTTCCTCAAAACCAACGATCATATAAAACAAATGGTTATTTATAACTATATTCAAAAGAGAAAAGATAATTATTCCTCAAATATCATTCTCACATGGAAAACTGCAGGGTTAAAAATATAAGAGAAACTTATTCCAATGTAAACCAATCAATAAGGAGCACTAATAATTTTTAAACATTTCTCTATACATTTATTTCCACATAACTTATTCTTTGACCATGAAAATATCCTATAGAATAGGGAATTCACTCGAGTAATGGCCATGTCCCCTACATTTATGGAAAATTACTATAAATGGACTATTGGGACCATTTTTATCTTCTTCCATAGTACTCTTAATTTTTCTTCGGCAATTCTTCACTTTATGTCCTTCCTGCACGTAAAGCATTTCATTGTCCCATTGAGACACTTTCTTGGCTGTCTCCTTCCACATTTCCTGAATGATGGAAATTGAGGATTCATTTCTCTATGGTCTCCACTGCTGGAGCTCTAATCATTCATCACCTTTCTCTTCTTTGTTGAGTCTTGGAATTGGTTAATATATATATTGTTGATCATATTTTTTGAAAATAGATTTGTAATAAAGACGATATCCTTTACGCCTATCAACATTCCATTTTTTTTCTCATTTCCACCACCGTTCCCATCTTGTACATCATTCTCAACGTCAATATGACTTCCTTGAAATACATCCATTGAATAAAACCAGAAATCATTATGTGAGTAACAGTAGTCATAAAATCATTTAGAGATTAACATTTCACAATATTATCAATTTGAAACAAATTAGGATTAACCAAGTTCATTTACTCTCATCTTATATATTTAATACTTCAAATCGGTTAGTAAAGAAAATGTAAATTTACCTAAGCATATCCCTCGGGACTGTCGTAACCAAGAGTGCAGAAATGCCCGTTGCCGTGCACCAGTTCCCGTTCGAGTCTATCTCAAAGTGTTGTTTTCGGGTTTTACCCCTAGGTAAATCTATGCTAGAGCCGCCTCTACCTGCTCGTATCCAGACATGGATGTATTGCTCGGAAAACTCACAAAATCTCTACAATACCAAAATTATAGGAAATTCTTCTATACTAATCCTCAAAGTTCATCTTAGGTATACGTGCTATAATCAGAGTTTATCTAAATCTAGCTTCCAAGGTTTGTACTAAACTTCCTATGATACCAACTGTAACGCCCTGGCCCTAGATACCCAGAGTCGGTCCCTTATTACATAACAATGGCATGATCACAAAGGATCAAGTCTCAAAAGACAGATTAGTTTAGTAGTCTTGGAAACACTAGATATATTCATAACTCTTACATTACATCATAAGGTAGAAAAACTCAAAAAACATCTTGTTTTCATATCCCCTCATACTATCCCAGCAGGTCATTCATAAATTACTTCTTCACATCCTGGGAAAAATAAAACATTGAAAGGGTTCAGCTCAGATGCTCAGTAAGGATAAGAATATAGCAGAAGAATTCATAGATAAGCATAAACACTTAAATCAATTTATAACTAAAAGAAAATCCATTTAAACATGAACTTCAGCATAATATGGAAATCATAAAATGAAATAATTTCATTTACTTATTCACATGGATATTCTACTAGTTTAACAATCACATGAAATATAAATAACCACATTCATAATGAAGGAATGCATAATGCCAGACTATCATAACCACATAGCCAAGTACTCGTTCCAAGACTACAAATAAGATTTTGTCAAGGCCTTGTGCCAAGACACTAGTTTGTCTCATGATACCTACCGATGCATCGAAAAGCTATAGCAGGATCCACCTATCACTTACTAAGTCCAATTCATTCATCATATGAACATGTTTAAATATAACATAAACATTCGTATTGAAACTAGCATACGAAATGTCAATACTTTAACCACAAACCATGAATGGTATAAAAATAGCACATCCACAGTCAAACAAAACTCATTCGATACAATATGGAAGATTGTATTGTATCATATTAACCCCAATCGATAATAATGAATAATATTGACATTGATGAAAATAACCATCAAAACTATTTGAGAGAAATATCCCCCTTTCATGAAAAAATTTAAAAGTCACAATATTTTTCATGAAGCCGTTTAAAATAGATTTTTAATCAAAGTGTCCCATACAAATTTGAAACTTTTAAAAGGGGTTTTAATTTTAATACTTTAATATCCATATAAATAAATCCTTAAAATCAATTTTTATAACATGGACATTAATGAGAAAGATTTAGATGAATAAGTCTTTAAAACATTTAAAAATGGTATTTTAGTTAGAGTTTCTAACCAAAAGAGAGACACTTGAATACAAATAATTGAGGTAATCAAAACATTTTAATATCATGAGAACAAAGGGATTCATGATATATTATGTCAAAGTACATTATATAAACCATATAAAAGTGATTTGGTGTATGCCAATAAAGGAGTCTCAATGGAATGTAAATTGAGATGAAATCTCTCATAAAGGTCGTACCCTTAGGTTAAGGATAAATCATCGACATAGTTATGTGTTACAAATATAAATACACTAAATATGATTGGATATTAAGTGTAAAAAAATCAAAGGAAATTCACACATAATCTTGTAAAAACAACACCAATGAATTGGATGTTTAACTCCACAAATGGAGAATGAGTTAAAATTACTCTTATCAAATTCATATCGATGACTTACGAAATTATCAATGGAGTGATTATGTGTATCAAATGTATATCCAATAAAAAAGGGAGTGGACATTATGACATAAGAAAATGAATAGTGATTCCACACATACTGTTCGAGTAAAATAATTAATGATGTTTGCGTAAAGCCGAATAAATGGAAATGGAAATTTCAAATTTCCTTATCCATTTGGCAACTTATGAAACATGTACCCATGAAAGAAGGATAATACAATGATGATTTAAATACCCATAAATTAATGTATATTACACAATTAATACAATCATGGGCATTACACACATCACATGCAAAAAATAAGTAGTGAACAATGGAAATCTCACGGAATTAAAAGTGAGATAAGAAACCCCTTACTTTGTACTTTTTTCTTTGGTCGATTGTAGGTTAACCTCCAATATAATGGTAAAATAATTGATATTGAATTATACAAGAATCATTCACATTAATATGATATCATATATGAACTTTTAACATTTATTTGTTAATAATATCTTAGTATTATCGTCATTTCAGGTGTTAACTTACTCGTTTTCCTTTATATTCTTTGTCACGTAATCCGTGTTTGTTATGGATAGGTTTTATTTTATTCATATCCAGAATTATATCAAGCCCTTAAAAATTATTTTTTTATCATCAAATGATAATTATACTTCAATTGATATGATGGAGAATGAATCTCATCGCTTTCGTGGAGACGGTAGTCCGTACGTACGCACGAGCGACAATATCATTCTTTTGATGTTAAAATAATATATAATTGGATAGTATATCATATAGAAAGAATAATTATCATGTTATATTTATTATTTTAATGAATTACACATCATTATTATACCCATACAAATAATAATTTATTGAATAACAATTACACCACGACGTGTAGATGGAAAGCCGTACGTACGCACGTATGGTGACATGTTATTCAATGGATGGGTAGAATGCTGAATATGGTTGTAACATATTTATAATAACATGACAATATATATAAGATACTGGAGTTATTATTTTAGAATGGTAATAACAAATTAAGAACAAGTGGAAGAAGAAAGGAACTTGAAAAAGGGTGGTGAAATCAATACCTCTTCTTCAGGTTCATCATTTTGATTTGATCAAATGGGATCATAGGTTGGATTTCTGATCAAAATAAGGCCTCTAGGTTGTAGTGAGGGATGTTTGGAGAGTATTTGGCCAGAGTTTGGCCGAACCAAAAAGATTTGAATGTTTGAGTTAATGAGAAGTGAGAGTGACCTTTTATAAGAGGGGTGAGGGGAACCTATGGAAAAGCTCGAAATATTATTTTATAATAAATTAATATTCGGTCTATAATGGATCCAAAGTGGATTATTTAAAAGTTAAGGTGGGGATAGGTGTAAAAAAAACTCATCCAAAATAATTTAGACAGGTTTGGGTTACTATATTAACCTTATCATTAAGTATTAACTCTTAGTTAATTAGTTTCACTTTTACAATGTCTCTTTGTATTTTTATATTATATGGTTAATAAACTTACTATATACATAAAAGAGACCCCAAAGTGGTCCATTAATGATACAACTATCATGATATAAGTCTCTAGGCCTATACCTATATTTTTAGGAATTTAATATCAATTAATAATATAATATTATTTTTAAAAACGCTTTTATTTCAATTTTGAAACTATTCAATAGTTGATTTATTAAAAAACTCATAACAGAATGATTACATCGAAATAAGTTAATTTATTAATTTATAACATGTCATATTAACCTATAAAATTAGTGTACTTCATAAAAAGTCTCAAATTATATTTATTTGGGTATCAACAATATCAATTATTTTAATTTTTCACTATTATGGTAATTACTGCTTCACCATTCTGTCTTATATAAATTAAATTATTCAATGTCTAAAAATTATAAATAAACTACCATTATGTAGGAAATATTTTTACCATTATAATGAATATTTATAGTCGAAATTCAAACATATATAACCCTATTTAAATAATTTGTTTCTAAAAGATATATGTTTGTGTCATTTTTGTATTCATTTTAACTTAATTAAAATAAAGTGTCCCTATCACTTACAAGTGGCTCCATGGCATCCCAAAATCGACCCAAAGATGCCCCTTGTCAGAAATTTATCAACCAATATGGTTAGGACACGTTTTAGGGTAATTTGTTATTATTATAATATTATTTTTTAACCCTCATTTACTGGATTTGCGCTTTTAACCATGGTAAATAAAATATTTACCAAAGTAATTATTCAAAATTTATAAAAATAAAAGTTACCTATTTACACAATTTGAACATCCTGATTCCAAATATGGAATCCATTTTTCGAAATTCAAAACCAAGAAGTGGTAGAAATTAATTTAAAATTAATTCTCATTGTTAAAACAAAAAACATGTTTTTAAGAGATAATAAATATCAATAGATTGACACTTTTTTATATCCAGTTTAATTGTAAAATTATGTAAAACGACCATAATTGTATTAAATGGTAAAACTATATTCTAAATATACTTTAAAACCACTCAAATTCATAATTTATCGATAGAAATTATTTTGATTAAAAATGTTGTTTTTAATTAAAATTTAGTAATTTTCACTATTCATCAAAATATAAATGTTATTCGAAAGGTTCCAAAATTTCACCCTAATCTAAATTTGATATTCCAAATCCAAAAATGAATTCCATTTTGAGAGATAAAATTTATAAAATTTTAAAAAGTAGGTATTACTATTCATAACGGCTAGTTTGATTGGTTGTGATGTGTTAGAATCTCGAAGTTGCGTACAATGCACGTCATTGCATTATTTAAAGGGAAACTTACCATGGAAGCTTGGGGGGTTAAATTATATTTAGATGGAGTTCTAGTTAGGACCATCCAATATCCTCCCCTTGATGAATCTGGAGCCACCCATCCCCAAGTGTAATTTATTACTATATCAAATGAATATTGTGATGTAATATTAATTGGAATATATGATCCATGTTGTATATTAAATATATGTGTATTGAAATGATAAGTATAATGAATCAATATTTTTATATTGGATTAATTATATGAAATATTAATGATTTCATAATACGAATCTGGATGAATCTGGAAATGTTTTTAGAGGGAAATATAGTAACCAAAAACCATTGGAAATTACGATATTAAATTTGGTAAACATCTATCAACAAATAATTGTATCCATGTTCTATGTAATAATGTTGTAATGATGCTTTATTATAGGAATCTATATAAATCAATAATACAATATGAATCACTATAATTTTTTTATCTCATTGATTAAATTCATTTTTCATACATGTCCCTATTTAATATAGTATTGTATAGATTTGTGGAATTATTTGGAGATTGGTATTGACACTTTTATGGTGTGGAATATATTATCATTCATGAATAAGTGTTTAAATTATTTAAAATATAATAATAAGGTATTACCTGAAATAACATCATGATTCGTAAAAAACACATGTAGGGAAATAATATTATAAATCAGTGTGTATTGTTAGTGCTAGTTCTCATGTTGCTTCATCCCTAGGGAAATTGTATGAATAGATATTTAGGTTCTATTAATTGTATCATATTAACATGTGGAATTAATTATTTTGAATTGTTTTTTTTTTGTTTCACTCCCTTATGATTGAGTGCTAAAGTACTATACTTTTTTAGTGAAAAATATTTACATTATATTAGAATCTTTTATTAAATGTTGGAAATTCTTTACAAATATTTTCTATGTGATAATTAACATTTATATTTCTAAATCTAACAGTTTTTTAATATATATGGTTTCAAATATGTAGTTTAATAAGAAATTTTATCAAAACATTCTTAAATGATTAAGAAAATTAATAGAATATTTAAGGGAAAAATATAGTTGATTTTTATAGAATATTTGGTTTTTATGATTTAATTCTATATGGATAGGTGTAGTCTTAAAATATTGATGAAATTCATCCAATGAGTGTCAATCCATGTTTTATGGAGGAAATGTTTTTCCCTAATATAGGTTCCATGAAGCTATTACTACATATCATGTAAAATATTAATAATTAATTATAGATATAAAGGTATAATAAATATGAATGAAATCCATATTATGATGGTTTGTATAACAACAACTAAGAAAACAAAATTTCCATTGCAATTTCTTAAAAAATGGTTGGGATAAGAGACCATAAAATCCATGTTCTATAATAATATAAATTTTATTTAAAAATCAATAAAGATTATTATTTAATTTTAATCCTCTAATTTATTCCATGAATACATATATAAGGGTATGAGTGGATTATTTTATTATTTTACACAAGGATGTGACAGACAAAATTCATAAATTACAAATATGTATTGAAGGAGTTTCATGAAAATCCTTTTTTTGAATATATATTTCCTAAATAATCTGGAAGAACATGCAAATAATATGATAATACTAGCTAGATTTTATGAATTATAAATCTTATTTGAATGTATCAAATAAATTATAATGTATATTTTTTCTTAATTGGGTGAATTATTTTATTATTAATATATTAAGGATTTATCTAGAAGATTATTTTTATTTCTTTATATGAGATATTGATTAATTAATCTTGAATTGGATTTAAGTATATATTTTGATGATTTGTTTTTATCTCTATATAGAATAAAGAAAAATGTATGTCTAATTTGGATGTTCATGAAATTTAATAAAATCTTGGGAATGATAAACTTTTCCCAACCCCTTTTATTAAATAGATGATAGTTACAATGAAAATATAAAAATATTAATATTTAATCAATTATATAGGTGACTGAGTAGAATAATTGGAATGGTCTGTGTTTGTTAATAATGAGTAATTAGTAGGATTTGTTTGGGGTAGTTATAGCATGATAGGGATAATGGTTATAATACAGGGAGATAATGAATTTTTTGCTAACAATCTCATTATGCATCTTGAAATATCAAAAATGAACTTCCATTTAATGAATGGATTTTATGGTTATTATATTTATGTTTTATATGGATTATTTTCAAGACCATGCACAAAGACGACGTGTGATTCTGAGGCCCAGTGTGCCAAGAATAAATGTTTGAAATATATTAATTATATTAAATAGCATGTCTGAACAATTTTAAGGAAAAAATGAAATAACCTATAAATGGGTGCCTGGGTCAGAAATCGGAGGGCACTATTGAACATAGAATGTGAGGATTACCATTGGAGTAACTCAAGAATTAGTCGATGCATGTTATTTATGGAAATTTATCGAGGGTAGTAGAATAAATTAAATAATTAAAATAAATTACCTTATTCGGGTTTCCCAACACATTGGATTACACATCATTAAATATATTATTATTGGGAAATTCAAAGGATAACCACATAACACTAGATTCACAGGATTACCTTTATATAGTTCTCTATAGTATTCTCTTAGTAACAGAATTATGAGATCAAATATCAGCAATCAAAGAACATATATTTCAAATGATCCTGCCAACAAAGTAGAACCAAATAATTTCTTCACCAATGATTGTTCCAAATTGCGTTATGGAATGTGTTTTTTTCATTTATTCACCATTCATTATTTCTATGAAGAAAACAAATAAATTTTTTTAATGGATTGATTCCAAAATCATGTGTATTATGGGATGTGATTATATTTTCATTGTTTTAATGGGAGAATTTCTATCATCATTGTAAACTTGATGATTTATTATTATTATAAAATGACCCCGATCGACACAGAAATCCACCTTGGTTCATTCCTCTCGATTCATTTTTTTTCTCTCCCAGTTCACTGTTAATTTTATGCATTCATTGTATGTTCGAAGACTCAAAAAATCACAATCAATCGATCAATGCACTCCATTTCAATGGCACATTGATCTGATATCACAGATCACGGACTGACATGGCTCAAAGGAGGGTGGATGATGTAAGTAGTGATGTTCTAGATGATGATTGATGGCTAATTTTATATTCTACAATGTATAGTGGGGAACAAACAACATTAAAAATTTATAGTGGATTGATGTCTTTAATCATATCAATTTAGTAGTGGCTAGGATCTACAATAATTGACATACATTTTTTAGTAAGGATCAGAAAGAATCATTGGTTGGATAAATAAATAATAAGACTGGTGGAAAGATCTAGTTTTCTGGAAAATATCACGCTACATGGTGTGTATGTCAGACCTACATGTTGTGTGGGGATCCTTGAGTTAAGGCAATGGATTCCAGAGGAAGAAAAATATCACACAGTGTATGACCCAGGTAACATGGAATGTGGTCCTCCCCATATACTTTTTGTCTACATAGGAAATTGCATGGACATGAGGAGGAGTACATGGAAATCCTAAATGGCATGCTCTACCCCACATGGACATGTATTTACTGGTACGCTGGTTTATCCATGTAATATAACAAGGGAAAAGTAAAAGAGTATTCTTACATGGCGTTTACTCTACTATAATGTCACAGTATGGTGAAATAGGTCATTTCCACATGTAGTGCCTTGGGTCAAGGGACAAGGTGTGTGACCATTAATACATGACATGTACTCCTTTATACTTTTCATAGAGATCTTGTCTTTAGTAACATAGAATTATTTTGGGTCTAGTCACATTATCCTTTTCATGATGGTTTTTTTGAATCATTTCCTACTCATTATACATCTATCCATTCAATCAGTCATTCGTGATAGAGTCATTATAATCCCTCTTTAAGGCCTAAAGTGATATCTTATTTTCAGATTCATTCCCTAGGAAGTGTCAGGGTTATTGATATGATGAATCTTACCAGGTGATAATTCTCTACCTAGCGGCTGAATCAAGATTGAGTTGTTTGTATCAACCCATTGTTGTTTTAATGATTCTCATCTATTGTATCGTATGTATTCGTGGATTATCATATTCATTTTCATGATGATACCAGAAAAGAAACCCATATGGGACAAACATGATCTGTGTTGTCATACTTATGTGTATGTTATCTTAGATGACTGTGTAATGGATCTTTTAAACATTAATACTATAATGGGTATACTATAGTTGTGAATAAAATTTTTACTATGTTTACTTATTGAGTATATCGGGATATTATAGTTATATGTATGGTATTTATATACCTACATAGAGAAATTTTTTTTTTTTTTTTATGATTTTGGGGTGACCAATTGAGTACTGTTATAATCACACATGAACGGGATTTTCCTTCACATGTCATGTCTTGTGATTTTCATCAAACTTTTGATAGATTCTTAGGAAGACTAGGACAATATGGGGATTTTTGAGACCTTACAGATCAAGCTGTGATCCAAAACATTAAGATAGAAGTCACAATACCATTACATTTAGGTTGAACATTTTTTATATAAAATTTTGTGGTTGGATTATATTTGGACTTGTATACATTATTTATTTCTAATAATACATTGGTAACATTATTATATGCATGCTTGTATTATTGCTTTGATGTTTTTAAATATCATAATTTTATAGGCCTGGATAAGAGTGTAGGTACATGTAATAAGGAAATGTCTCCCTTGTTAATGATAGGCTCCTCAGTGCCAGTCAGCAGCGCCTAGCCTATTGGAGGATGTGTAAATTAGTATTGTCATAGGCCCCACTAGGATGAGTTGTGAAAGAGTCGTATCATAGAAAGTCATTGTTACTGAAGGAGAGAGAGTTGTTGAGATTATTATGGGGAAACAATGTTATGTGTTTTGAGTTCATCATTCAATATAGGGACAATAATGTGGGTGAGGCAACCATTGTATCCCTACACCTAGACACTGATCACTTGATTTTCAGCTCGATACATGAGAACAATTCCTACAGGGAAAAAAAGGTACAATCATCATATAACGAATGGGTTTTGGTTCCTTATCGATTTTGAATTATATATAAAAATATACTCATTACTAATGGTGCATCTTCTTTAATTCAGGATAACTCTACGATGTATACCGCATTAGATTCTAAATGATGATCATGATAATGATCCCATTAGTTATGCAATGTCGATATTAGGACCAGTTCCTGAGATTATAACTCATGGTTGTGAACTATCCATACAATCTATAGATATCCTTGGGGAATCTGTAGTACCTGTAGATGAGGTGTGCAAGAAGAGCTTGCATCAAGAGATTCAATTAAAAAGACCCATCAGGATACAAGGTCAGACAAACATATAGACAAGTGAATATTGGACTAAGTTGGTGACCTTAGTATTTCAACTCGTATGGACTCTATCATGTCATATGGGGTTCTAGGAGGTGGTCCTTATTCATGGAAATCATGATGGTAATGCCACAAATTTTTAAGGTACACTTTTCCATCTAGGTGATCGTAGACAGACCCACCATGTCATCTTATTTCTTATTTATATGAGAGAATATTTTAGTATTTATATTGGTATGCCTGTATGTTCAAGGGATATTTGAATAAATTTTGTTCAATCAATGATTAAGTCTATTCATGACTCTCAATTTACATCCTAGTTATGTAAGGGATTATTTGAGGCATTTGGGACTCATTTATGCTTTAGAACGGTATTTCCACAACTAAATAAGGACATAATGAGAGGACTATTAATTCTCTAGAAGAAATGTTTTGAGAAAGAATGTTGTAATTTGGGAATAGTTGGTAGGATCACCTACCAATAGTAGAGTTTTCATAACACAACGTCGACCCTTCTTAACTCAATATTAAACTATTTGAGGCATTGTATGGGAAACACATAAGGCCACCATTTTTTTATCAGTTGAACAAAGAGATTCGGCACTCATGGGCCTATAAATATTGTGAGAAACTACAATGAAGGTGTAGATCATTGAATACTCAATGAAGACTACACAAATCCATTATAACACTTATGATTATAGGTGACAGAGTCATTTGGAGCTTTAGGAAGGAGACAATGAGTTTATATGGATTTCACCACGACATGAATTACAGAGGTTTGGATTGTACATCAATCTATCGTTGAGATTCATTGTGTATTTCAAGATACTATATAGATTTGGTGTAATACTTTTCTCTACCTCCATAGTTTGACCGGGTGGACGAATTATTCCAAATCTCACAGATGATGAGGTACATGCACAACATCGCTCCCTTTATCAAATGGGGTGACCTAGACATTGATGATAATGTGTACTTAGCTGAGTACAGAGTGGAGATCAAGTATTGGTAGGAGGGTATCCTTATTAAGTGATCTATTTAATAGGTTTATCTCTTGTGGATGTATAGCAATTTTTATATGATAACATAGGATTGTAATTCTCGGATTAGTGCATAATGGTCACATCTTTTACAGTATCCCATGTTTTGACTTCTAAAGATTTAAATCCCCACTGTGGGGAGAATTTAATGACTCATATTTTCCATGTATTGTTTTTATATTTTTTTAATTTCTATTTTTTAGAATAGGAGAAAATACAGTGTTAGATTCGGAGGCACGATGTGCTCGATATAAATTTAGGGCCTATATTAAAAGGTTAACTAGAAACCATATGTGGTTTCCCCAAAAATTTAAATAACATATGAATGGGTTTCCATATAATATTTTTGAGGGAACCACTGATTATATACCTTTATTTTTATCATATAAGTGAGTCAAATTTTTTCATCGTGGTTGTCTTTTGTAAAATTACTTTTGGTCATTGAATGAAATAAAATAAATTGTTTTTTTTTTCAATTCATAGGTATAATCACCATTAAATTGATGATTGTGGGGAAATCCCATAGATAGCCACATAATCCTAGAAATGTCAGAAAAAAATTATATAGAGCTCTGGATAATTATCATAGATGGATGGTGATAAATTCTTGGATCAACATTTGAAACGCATCGATTTTAAAGGATCTCACCATTCAATGCGAACCACAAGTAATTCATCACACGATATCTATCCAAATTGAGGAAGGTCATATGATTTATATTTTGTTTAATCCTCATTCATTATTCCAATTATGAAAATGAATCAATTGATCCATTGATTTATTCATGGATTGTGCATATATGAGAAACATGAATGAAATTGTGCAGATCTTGGTACCTCTGAGGTAACTGCAACTGATAGGAAACCTGGACAACTCTCACCAAAACATAAAATGGCTCAACATATCATAGTGAAATATTTCTCCAATCTAATTATGAACTTATGTCCAAACCTTGGTGTGAGACATTGGAAAACCTGATTCCCAACATTTAAATACTGAGGTCGTCTCTTTTGATCATCAATGGTTTTCTGGCATGACTTTGCAATATCCATCCACTTCTGAATAAAATCCAACTGATCAGGGGTCTCCTAGACAAGACTAGGTCCCATCATATTTTCCTCTCCTACCTCTTGAAAACATATGGTTTATTTGTATGGCCTACAATACAAAGGCGCATATGTTTCCATATGAATAAATTCCTAAAAATTATTATTGTTGAATAATACACCATGGCTATCTGTCTCTCCCAAGGCCCCAAAAATTCAGAATGAATTCCCAATGAATGTCCTCTAAAACATGAAATATGCACTCAGACTGACCATATATATCGGGATGGTAAGCTATAAATAGTACTTCTTATGTACCCAAATCCCACTTTAATCCTTTCCAAATAAGAGTAGTACACTGGGAGTCCCTATCTGAAATGATTGAGTGTGGAACCTCATCAAAAAGTACAAACTCAAATATTTAGAACCACAAAATATCATCAACACAGAAGGTCTCCTTGATCGGTAAGAAGTGTGAATCCATTGTGAGCCATTCAATAAAAAACCCATAATGCTTTATTAACACATAGTTTTCTTGGTACAACCATCAGGATAACCATTATGATATCATTCCACTTCCACTCGAGAATGGTTAATTTCTACAAAATCCATACTTATCGGTGATTCTCCTCCTACACCTACTGATAGGCAGAATGACTCATAACAAAACTAGAAACATCATTATTCATTCATGGAATCTGATATTGACATTGTAGATCATGATACATCTTGGTGAACCAGGTTGAACTGCCCATATGGAGGGATGAAGATCGTGTTGTATCTCATTGTTCAAATATGATGACACCCATACACACCTATGAAATTACTAGACCCCATCATCACTTATAGTCTACCAATGAGTTGGGTCCTCACCTGAGACACTCCCTTGTAGGACTTGGCCCTTAGAATCTGATATCTTCCCCATTCGCACATGATCAAGATGATTAGAGGTAACATTTATAGAAGAAATAATCATCTACCAATATCTATCATGTGAATCCAAATTCATCTCAGAGAGTAGATCAATTAGCTGCCACTCACAATTAGCCTCATGAACTGCATGTATCTGAGTCCTCATGCTCAATGCATTACAACTGCATTGCTTTTCCCAAGCATGTAGGCAAGCTCAAAATAAATAGATTGAAGGTACTCAACCGACCTTCATTGTCTCAAATTAAAATCTCTCTGAGTAAATATATAACTGACTATTTTTTGGTCCATTTACACCACAAAAAATTTTCTCGAAAGATAATCCGTCCAACCACAAAAAGCATGCAAAATTATAGATATCTGTAGATCATTCATCGGGAAACTCCACTCATGTGGACTAAACAGCTATGACCCACACACAATGGCACCATACCCATGTGTAAGAAATGATCCTTGCCCGATACCTGATGCATCGTATTATATTGTTCAACTCTTCCATGGAATCAAAAAAAATCAGCATTGGTGCTCAAATAAATCTCTTATTAAACACATGAGAGGCTAAATCACATGAATATGTCCACAAGTACGTCACACATTCTTATTCCGGCCCCACAATTGTGCTTTTATGTGTGAGAAGACCTGAATAAAACATCTATTGTAACAATATATCCCCATAACACTCTAAAATTCAAATACATTCTATGGACACACCAAGGAAACTACTACCCTCACATTCTATGGGTCTACTAATACTACTTTATCTAAGATTAAATGACCCAATAAGTGATTATGGTACATCCAAAATTGGAACTTTTTGAGTTTAATATATAACTGATACTTTCTCATTATACTCAATACATCTCATAATGGATGGAATAGTCATGCTAAGTGTTAGAGTAAACCATTATATCTTCCATGAATACTACACAATAGATTCTATTTGAGGTTTGGACACTCAGTTCAGTAGTTCCATGAAAACGGTCGGAGCATTTGTGAGATCGAACAACAATAAAAAAATACACTTATGTATCATACCTACTATGAATGGCTTTTAGAGTTATACATAATGGTCTAACCCACAACTTATGGTAACTAGATCTCAATTAAATCTTCAAGAATATTCATGCTCCTCGAAAATGATCAAATAGATTATTAGTACTCGGCATGGGATATTGGTTCGTTACAATCAACTAGTTCAACTTTAGATAATATATACTAGTCACAAGGACATAATCTTCCTTCATTGAAAAAATGGATAGGAAAACCCCCAAGAGAATTACCAGGTTAGATGAAACACTTTTCATACAACTCCTGTAACGAATTTCTGAGCTCTTGTAAGTCCGGTGTTTCCATCATATAAAGAGGGATGGAAAACACTACCACTTCGAACAAAAGATCAATAAAGAAATATACCTCCCTCTCCATAGGTAATCCTAAAAAGTAGTCACGAATGATATCCATTTAATGATCCACCACTGGAGGAAAGTCCAACTGTGAAGTTCCCTATTCATCCAGATAAAAACATGGAACTTGGGATATAAGACCACCTAACCCATGATGATCATGTCTAGATATTCCTTTTTGGACATCTGATTTTCCATTCTATAGTAAATATTATCCCTCTAGTGATGTGAAACACACCTTACGATGATAGATGTCAAAAAATCCAAGGAGGGATACAAACTCACTTTTTCCCACAATTACATAAAATCATGTCATCTCTAATACATAAGGTTACCATAAAAAGTTACAACCACGATTCTCAAGATGGAACTCCTTGCAATGATATATACTAGCCGTCATAATTCCCAATTGAGTGTTTATAAATCATTAAATCATCAAAATTAATAATACAGATCCCAATGATCTCGATAATGGAAATAGATATAATTATGTGGGATACCCATATAACTAAAATAGAAGAGGTTAAAATGAGGATACTAGAATAATACCACTAACCATTGAGGTTATGAGATACTACTCCTATTGGGTATGAACCATTTCAAAAGGCTAGCATTTACAAGGGTCATGTGACCCTGCCTTGCTACCTCGAGCATATCCACCCAACTATCACTAAAAACCAATCATTTGGAAACCATGACTATAACCACATCCTCAGTATAAATAATATGATGAACTCTACTTACCTACCTGTTGATAATATGGTGGTTCTACTACTGAATGTGGTGTAATAACAGAAACCCTCACACCCATTGTTATTGAAAACATCCTTCAAAAGTAGTGAATATGTATAATCATTCCATAGGATCAACACTAAACTCAGCCCCTCGGGAAATGTTTTCTGGTTTGACCACTCTTTCCATACTGGTGGCACACAATGTGGGAACCTGAAGAAACATCCATGTGTGCGTTACATGCAATAGGTTGAAGGAGTTCCAACCCTGGATTCTGAAACTCATGGGTTCACTGATCCAAACCCACTCAAATTGTGCTAAGTAATTAGAAAAATGTTTATAAGAGTTTTCCCCAATGTCATAGTGAAAACAATTCACCTATTATCGGATGTCGAACTTGAGACCATCATTAAATCACATATCCATTGATAACTCATCACCTCCCAAACCACGTGTGACGTATTAAAGCTCCATAAATAGAGAATAGAAATCCATCACTAAATGAGTGCCCTTCTCCAAGTACATTAACTCCTAAGAATGGTTCTCCCTCAACGTATCGAGGAATATGTAATCATTGAAGCTCCTCTGAAAATCTTCCCAAGTCATACCCCGATGATGTCCTACCTATATGATAACATCATGCAATATTTTGGCAGATTCACATATCAATTAAGTTTAGATATTCCCTCTCCTATCAAGAGGCGTCTCAAGATGCTAGAAGATAAAAATAATGGCCTCTAACCACAACTATGATGGTAGTGGTCCTATAACCCCTGAAAGATAGAGGATATTACTATTGGAAAACCCACATCAACTCTTCCATAGATGGGGCAGAAAGTGGTGCTCCATAAAGATTCTTCATCAACCACATAAAGCCTTCATAGATCTCTATATTAGAACTTGTGTCTGGTATAATAGCTTGTTCCAAGATGAGAATGATGGGAGGATCTACTATCAATCTATGATCTACATTTTTTGGTGTCTAGTCATCTCCATATACATGGCGTATAACTAGGGAACTTCTTGGTGACATGACTCTGAAAGGTCAAGTGCACACCTTATTTCTAGACTATAAAATATGGACACATATATGTGCATGAATGGAAAAGGAGATGGAAAACATACATGTTTTAAAAAATTGGATTACATGGCACGATGAACCACTACACATCATGTTACCTTAAGCCTTAACATGGGAGTCTACATCTTCCAACATGGTAATGTAACACCCATACACATGGTGTGATCCTCTTGAGACATGTTGTGTACTTAAATATTCCCTCCTACCCAAGTACTACTACACAGTCGAACCACATGGTCTCTCCAGGTGTAACATTGTACGGTATTCATACACTAAACATGCAAAACAGAATGAAAATTACATCCACCAGTGTCGTTAGTCACATGTTCAGATACAAGGTCAATTACAACATAGAATTTACTCTCAGTAAACATCATTTTCTTCCCATAGTTTATCGACCATGTGTCCCAGATGACATAGTCAGTCACATAGCCAACAACTACATAACATGTACATACATTACACAACATGTTTTCCCGATTTTATAGATATAAATCCTATGAAACTTTTTTGGACCCCAAAAATCCTAAACAGTGGCCAGTGGCATGCCAAATTTTGATCCATGAGGGATCATAAGCCCCACGAATCAAATAGAAGAATTGTAACTCATAACATATCTTAACAAAATTCAATTAATGTTCAATTATAATCATAAAATCCTATTTCAAGAGGTACCAAAACACCATTGGGACAATGTGTGGAGTGAATCTAAAGGAAAATTTACATATAAAAATACCCTTTTAAAATAGTATATATTCCTATAAAAGCATATATCACAAAAACATGCATATCTAGAATGACATCCATCACTACTGCATAAAATCGTTAATAATCCCTAAATGATATAGAAAGAATGCATGACATGTGATTCCTAAAAAGTTCTATATGATGCATGAGATAAGATACACTCATCTCACCAGATTTCAAAAAAAAAGAACCTAAATAATATTAATGATAAAATAGCAACAAAATTTCATCACCCAATGAGGAAATTAAATCAACTATAGTAATTAAAAAACTATGAATAATTCAATATTAGAGGTAACATGGTGTTTCCATGTACATGGGTTAACTAATCCTAGGAAAATCTAATTTCCAAAACCCATTTCCATTCTGTCCAAGATTATTGGATACAAATAGTAAGTAAATTGATAAAAAAATCCTCCCTTTGATTCATCTTTGTAATGTCCCGGATCTGAGTTCCACCACATGGTTACCCAAACTAGATTGGTCACATGACCTCAAGGATATTTCCCCAAATGCAAGAGGATTTCAACAATAATTAATGGCTAAGGGTAGATATTGGTGAAACTATTCTCTAATTCATTTAGTATACAAAGGGGGAAATATATATTAAACAATAGTGGAAGCATTAATATCGAACAAGAAGAAAAAAGTGAACACTAAAAGTATAGTCAATAGAAGACATATCATAAATAAAAGTATGCATGTCATATGTTTCTAATAAAACCTCAAAATATGATAAAATGATGGAAATAAAATAACATCAAATACAGAAGAAATGAAAGTAAACTCCAACCACATCACAACCTCATCTTGGTCCCATGCTCTCCGGCTCCAATAGTAATCAAGTACGTGATAAAGAAGAAAACATTCCCTTATCTATAACTGAAATAATATAATCTTCTATAAACCAAAACAAAACACTAACAGGGTGTGATATGAATCCATGTATCCAACAACCGGAAGATCTGTTCCTAATGATCAGTGACTTTATATAGTAGGTAATAGGAAAAATAATACAATAAACTAGAAATCACTAAAATGTATTCAATCCTACAATTTTAAATTACATTTATTATAATTTAGAATTTATTCACCCCCATTAATCATGTATCCCTAGGATCTATCCTAATATCTATAACCCATATCGATGTAACAAAACAGATGTCTCATAAGACCATCTAAACAATCATGTTAGATAGGGTCCATGATTATACTTTGTTAGGGCAGAATCATCACAATTATTCAATTATTCATAATTAATCCATTAGTAAATTATCATTGTTTAACACCTCTAGTCTAACATAGAATCAAATCATTAAATAAAGACCCTCTTAGAATCTCTCATAGTCAATCCCTTCAGTTCCATCATACCATTAAAAGTTTATAAATTTACACAATGGAAATATCTCATGGTCTAAACCATTGGTTCAATCATCCATTTATTATAATATAAAATACCACCTAGGTAGCTCTCACAATCCAACCCAATCAATTGTAAACAACCACCAGGGATGATATCACAGTTTATCCACTCTGGTAAGCTCTCACAGTCCAATACCCCTAGGTCAAACATTCACAATGCAGATCATAGGAATTTCATATCATTGGTAACTCCATCCTAACAAAACAAGTCATTGAAAACATGGAATGCCAAACCAGAATCCTATACCTAACAACAATAAAAATAAATTGAAACACACCCTTGGGGTGTCCCATAAAAGAGGAATTAAACATTACACATAATAAAATAATCATTATCTACAAAAAAACCCTAACAGGTAATAACAGGTTTTAATAACAAATCATTAAATACCCAAAATGTGGGTATGTGACACTTTAAGAATATATAATCCAAAGACAAAAAATGGAGAAAATGGCTTCTTTGATGTCGTACAATCGATATTATTAAACATAGGACCCTTAATCGTCCTAGATCATCATTGATAAATAAAATGGTGAAAAACACCCAATAATGAATAACTCAGAGGAGAGGATAAATCATGATGAGAGGCTCTAGGGGTGTTGAAAGCTCACTAATGGGATTCCAATGCACCTAACGATGTCACAATAAGAGCTCCAATAAATAATCGAACGATCAATCATCGTTCAGTGCTTTAGAGTACTTCTGTATGAAAACACACAAAGATGATTTTTCCAAACATGAGATGGGACCGCGCTTTGATATATCAATTAAAAAATAATAAGAAATGTTCTTTAAGACTACATGTCATGAATTATACATAACCAACCATTTGACTTATGCGGTCTATTAACTCACCACATGGCCATGTCCTCTGCTGTTACACGGTCAGAACGCGCCTATAGATGAAATGGTATATACATGGAGTGTACTCATATGTACATAGTGTGAACATAGAAAATCATATTTCCTTCCTTTTTCCTAAAAACAAACTGAAATCAAGAACCGCACATGAACTGAAGATCTGGGTTCTTAATTTTATATTAAAAAATTATTCAGAAAATATAAAAAACATACATGAGGGAAAAAAGGAATATTTATAGTTTATAAAATAATATATTCCGAATTTATAAATAAATTATCTCCTAATTGGTAAAAAAATAACCCAATAAGAGTGATAAATTTCATATTGTTGTTAATGGTAAAACAGGTTAACAAAGGGGTTACCAAAAAAGCTATGGTATAAAACAAATATATAGTATCCAAATATTATAGTTTGTTGGGATTTAAACCCATCCTATCATATATTGTAATAAATATAATTTTGAATTCATTTGGTAATGATTAATAGTTTTTTATATTTTAATATTTAATGAAATCCTATGAGTTATTATCCCCTAAAATATAAAAGGGAACCCCTCTATTCTCTTATGAACTCCATCATGATCATTAAAGAACACCAATACTATATAGAAGAGTGTTCTGAAAATATTTTCACACATTATAGAGGTTATTTGTATTCGAAAATCCCATCACTAGGTGACATATGAGCATATATATATATGAGTTATTTAGATGAAGATATAGTCATATTAGCATGTTTACATTCAATTTTACATCACCATTTACCCCAATAATTCTATACTATATATAATAATATACCCATTGAATTATCAAAAAATTAATAAAATGGTAATCAAATTATTTAATTAACAATATGGACAATCTTTCTAAATAAATGGTAATTGAATGTATTAATCATCCATCTACAGGACTTACCATATCCACATTGTGATATAATTCGTTTTCCACCTCCATATTTCATGGAAGGTTATTATGATTGTGTTAATGATAATATATTATAAATATTAGATAAATATATATTCATGATAATAATATCTAATCATACTTCTTACCTTTCAATCAATTATAAAATTTTGACAATGCACATGGTTATGTGAGAACTACCACCTCCACTATGTGATTTGTTTTTTTTAATTTAAACATTTCATGGGTGGTAATAAGAATATATACAATGAATAAATATTATTTATATGAAATAATATTTTTTTCATAATGGTTATTTATTATTTACCAAACACTTATCTCATTTGTTAAAAATGTTAATCCATATGTATGGTGTACCGTCTCTAAGAGTAGTGTGGTTCATTTTTATCATTATTGTTAATAATGATAATAAATATGAATCTAACGTATATATATGATAGATGTACATAATTATGATATATAAATAAAATAAATTTATATTTTTTATTCATTAGTATATATTTCCATCAAATAATGTGGATTTAAATGTATCGTGTCATATCCTCACATTAATTTCTATGATACATGTTTTTTATTAACTACATGTTTCTTTTATTTGGGTTATAGTCATTCCCTGAATTTTGATAATGATGATCATTACGAATTTTTATATGTATAAAACTATTTTTGGATCAATCTGATGTGGGGATTATGATTAAAATGTTACCAATGAGGTAATGGTTTTGTGTTACAATATATTTGAAATGAATGTTTTATATTAACTTATTGGTCAAAGATAGATTTTGACACCACAATGACTAATAAATACTATAAAAATTACTTTTTATAACAAAATGACTATAATAAAAATATACTGTATTAAAAAATCTAAAAAACATGTTCATTATCATTAAATTATATTTCAATTAATTATGGAAAACTACCATTTATTTCACATTTGATTTACCGGTGATACAATAAAAATATATAATCATTAATATTTATCTATTTGGATTATTTTTTTGATGATAACATATTTATGAAACTCATTCCGTCTCCATGAGTTATTGTATGAGAAAATGATGAAATCATTATGAAACTTGATTCATTTATGTGGTTTATTCTATGACCAAATTTTTTTGAAACCCACTTCATTTCATGGATTATTATTTGATGAATGTTCAATAATGTTATTGAACACATTATGCTTTTAATTATATGATTTATTGTTCTAAAAATTTATATACCTCCAATGAATATGGAAAATATTTATATCTCATGAGATAAAATTGGCTAAAATATAGAGTGATTCATGTTATCTAATAGACTCTATCCATGATTCTTGTATTATGAAAGTACCTTGAATAAATTGATTATTTTGTGAGTGAACCAAATCCACTCTGGTAGTCTTTTGATTGATCCTTGAAATTTATTATGGTATGCTAATTGAACCCATTCCACATGGAAAACATTTCTAGTGATCTTGGAATACTAATTAAATAATTTAATATGATCATGTGTTCAAAAGAAATCCATGTGTTATATACATTTTATTCATTCATGGGTCATGTCAGTTGAATCCATTATGATTCATGTCTTATGAACACTAAGAAATTATTCAATCCCTCGGTTTTATGATAAATATTTTAAAAGGTGTAGTTGTCAAATGTTATACTCGGGTTTTCAGACATTTATGCTCAAGTTATATTTAAATGGTAATTAACATATCCCTTGTATAAATCAATTGAGAATAAAATATCATCATTTATTTGGAATCATTTCACCATGTTACGAAGAATCATATTTTAACAACCCGACCTTAAAAATTACAATATATTGAATTATGTTAATTTTTCACATTGAGGATATTTTCAGGTTTAGAGTTTCTGAGAATTGGGCTATAAATGATACATTACATCACAAAAATTAAAAATTATACACTTCAAATCAGTTTTATTTTTTTCATTAAACATTAACTCTTAAAAACAACATGTCTAGTTAGATGTTTTAGACAACATGCTTTTTCCAAGATCCCATCCTTGACCCTATTCATCTTTATGTCTTGTGAAAAACATTTCCAAACATGGGATGAGTATAAAAACCTCAGTAAGGTTTTCAAAATAAGGAAATGAAACATTGACCCATAAAAAATACATATCAATGAAACCATAATCTTTAATCATAACATACCATATGAAATCATAATATTTGTGAATAACACAAAGAAATCATAAATCATAAAGGTAACTTATGGAATTCACAACATATATAAATTGTAGATATTACAACAACATAGGGAGTCACATTTGTAATAACCATCACTATATATTCCCTAAAGCCCTTTGGAAAAACATTTATGTTTACCTCCTTCATGTTTCCCAAAGCATTGGAGAGCTATCTTGGGCTCACCCACCCTAGTTTTGTCACAGAACCACCCATATATGTAAACAATTCCCAATAACCATAAAAAATCCATAACACATAAAACAAGAATAAAGTATAGATAACATTTCCACATTGCAGTCACATTATATCATTTCCAGGCATTGACATATTCAATGCTTTATCAACCCATTTTCAAAACCATTTAAAACATTTAATAAAGAGATTTTTGAATCAAAGTGTCCCATACCATTGGAATACATCAAAGAAATTAACATTTTATAAAATTAATGTCCATATCAATAAATCATAAAAACAATTTTTTAAACATGGAGACTAATGAGAAATAATTAGAAGAATTAAATATTTAAAACAATATTTTAGATAATGAGTTCTTAACCAAATGAGAGATGCTTGAATACAAATAATTGAGGAATAACATTTTATCAGAACATTATAATATCATGAGAATAAAGGTATTAATTATATAATATGCCAAAGGTTATATATACACCATATAAAATTGAATTTATGCATAATAACAATGTAGTCTCAATAGAATATAAATAGAGACAAAATCTCTAATAAAGATTGTATCATTAGATTAAGGATAAATTAATTACATAATTATGTGTCAAAAATATAAATACACAATATATAAGTGGATATTAAGTGTAAAAAATCAAGTTCCATTCACACATATGTATAGAAAGAGATAATCAACATGTATATGTTTAACCCAAAGAATCGAAATTTAGTTAAGATTTTCCTTTAGGGAAATTTGACAGCCTAACGATGTCACTTTAAAATTCCGAAAATGAGTTGATAAGAGATAGAAGGGTATCTCATCACTTGTAAATAAAATTTACACAAATAAGGATATATAAGAACATATCAAAAAACATGAAGATGTAAATTAAAATACATAACAAAAAAGATGTCTTTTAAAAAGATTATGTGTAAAAGGTTCCCTTACTGATTGGGTAACATACGAAATATACACCACATGAATGAAATTAAATTAAATGAATATGTAAAAACGAATGAATTATATTATATTACTCAATTAATTCAGTCGTGGGTATTAAATGCACCACACATAAAGAAAATACTGGCAAATATAGCAGGAATCTCACGGGAATAAAAAGTGAGATGAAAAACTCTTACCACATTTTAATCAATTGAGTCATATGAACAAAAGTTAATAACCACCAAATGTATCACATAATACCATGAATAGGGAGAATAATGATAATATATATCAAGTGGCCATACACAATGCACTGTATTCAATAAATAAGTGGTGAACAATGGATATCTCAGGAAATTAAAAGTGATATAAGAAATCTCTTACCTCATGTCCGACTTCACCCGTTCGTTATTTAGTCTCATGAATAATATACTAAAGTTAATTTATAATTTCATAAAATCATTTATAAATTTTATTATTCCATTTATTTTACTTATTACCATTTTATAAACATTTTGTAATTATTTATGTTAATAATAGTCATTTTGTCGATATTTGGTACTTGAATAAAAAATGAACACCTTATAATTACAAGTTGTCCATCTGGTCGACAGTACATTATCTAAAAAATGATATAAATTATTTAGGTACCATATATATCTTTTATATCCAGTATATATATATTTTTAACAATACATGACTTTTCAAGGTAAGAAATGAAATGCACCGTTCATGGAGACGGTAATCCATACATACGCATGAACGATACTTTGATTTATATTTTGTATTATAATGGAATTAAAAAATAATTATATAATGCTATGTTATTATTTCAGTATAATTTCATATATAATTTAATTAAATTCATCCTTTATACATCACACTCATGGTATGAATGAGTCTTGTAACTTTGAGGGGACGGTAGTCCGCACTTCCACAAATGTGATTATCACCTTTACCCATAATGGAAACCACAAAGGAAAAATATAAATGAAAAATACAGAATCATAAATAAAACATAAACATAATATATATCATATATAATACAGTTCCATATAAATGGCCACCGTGAGAGGCGGTAGGATATAATTGAATAATCATCGTTTCATGAGGCGTTAGTTTTCCATCCATAGAAACAGTTTTTTCTTTACCCATTAGATGGAGGTGTGCGTATATGTAGTTCAAATAATTCTCTTAAAAACATTCTAGTAAATTTATGATACTTCTTTTGTTATAAAATAAAAGAATAAAAAGGTTTGAGGGGTTGGAGAAGTAAAATAAAATAAAATAATTTAAGAGAAATAGTTACTTTTAATTCAGGTAAATCCCATGGGTTTGAACCAAATAAACTTCTTGAAACTCCTTCTGCCTAAGGTAAGTCTTCTAGGTGTAAGAGAGGGATGTAAGGAGCATAATAGGGTAGGGTATGGATGATACAAAATTCTTGAGATGTGTAAGGAATGGGATATATTTGACAGATTTTTATAAGGGGGGAGGGGTTCTTGAGGAATGTTTGAAACAATTATTTTATTATAAATGAATATTCTGTGTAAAAGGGTTCAAAAATAATTACATTCGAATAAAAGATGAATCATGGTCAAAATAAAATCATTCAATCAGAATTGGATAGATTTTTTATTTTTTGTTAATCATTATAATCTTATTTATTTAAATCATTTATTAATGAGGTAAACACTGCATAATTATTGTATCACAAATACTTTTATTTATATGATTTCATACAAAAACAACATGATTTAGGAAATCGTTTTAGATTTATAATGAATATCTATAGATGAAATGATATCTTATAAACCCCCATGTTAAAATATATTTAATAAAAGATATATGTTTAGGTCATTTTTGTCTTTACTTTTAATTAATTAATATAAAGTGTCATTTTCAATCTTAAGTGGATCCATGGAGTCCAAAAATCGACCCAAGTATTCCCATGGTCAGACATGTATCAACAAATAGGAATATGGAATTTGTTAGGTTAATTTAATATTATTATAATATTATTTTTCTACCCTTATGTAATAGATTAACCCTTTAACCATGGCTAATAAAATATTTACAGAAATAATTATTTAAAATGTCTAAAAATATAAGTTATCTATTTACAAAATTTGGACCAAAATATTCAAAATATGAAAAAATTTTTCCATATTAAAAACATAGTAGTGGTTGAAATTAATTTAAAATTATTTCCTACTGTCAAAATAAAAAGCATTTTTTTTAAGAAATTATAACTATCAAAAGATTGACAGTTGTTTTTGTCCAATTTTAAAGTGAAATTTCTTTCACTGAAAAACATTGGATTAAATGGTAAAAATATAATGTAATTTCACATTAAAACCAATTAAAAATTTAATCTAACCATATAAATAAATTATATTAAAATGCACTTTTGAATTAAAATACAGTATTTTCATTATTCATCAAAAAAGGAATTTATTCATAAAAATACCAAAATTTTACCCAAAATGAATTTTTCTGTCCCGATTCTAAAGAAGAATTTTATTTTTGCCAAATAGAACATAATAAAGTGACCAAATCTAGATTTAATGAGGGTTCTATATCAAATGACGGTAAATCAACCTTTTAAAGTAAATTATGATTAAAAATATATTCATTTACATTTTAAGCCTCCATATTTTATTGAATTAATGTAAAAACATTTAAAAACATTTATAATCATATTGTAGTAAGTTATAGTCATTCCTTCCAATAAAATATCTAACTTCCTTTTAAAATAATAATATTATTTTGTTACTATGCAACAAAAGGTATCAAGGAACCTGTTGTAGCATATCAGGTACACCATCGAACATAGAAAACCCTTAATTTAAAAATAATATTTAATTTAAAATATATTAATAAAAATGAAAATTTATTATTTATTTAATTACCTTGGATGTTACCCATATTATTTATGATATGTCCTTGAATGGTTATAGTTTTGAAAAACCAAGTGAGAGATTATGTAGTTCCTTGATGAACATGTAGTTTATATGTCCCATTTTCCAAGGATCATTCATTGATTCTATCTTTAGGTGTGTTTTTAAAAAATTAAATCAATATTATTCCACTTTCATGTAATAACAATGTGTAAAATTTATAGGTCACAATAGTTTTCATCAAGGTACATGTATAGTTATCCTGTAGGACAATGTTGGGAAATATTTAGTCTGAATCCTAGGGATGTGTCATTGGTTATATCATGTAATGGAAAATATCATGGAATATTGGTAAAGGATATTATTAAAGGATTCCTAAAAAGCTGTCTATATATGGATATAAAATTTATTATTTGGGAAACTAGAGTTTTACCCACTGATAATAGTATTGAAAAGGGATAATAGGGCATTTAATCGAGTTCCACATGGTGCTTGGAAATGGGTCTTGTAGAACACCTTGTTTGACACTCCCATGGTAATTGTTTTGGAATATTAAAGACTCTTTATTAACTATAATAATGGGTTTTTATAATTATCATTAATTACAAAGGTAACAATGAAGGCTCCATTGTTAAAAATGGTGGTTTCGGGAATTGCTCATCCTATAAAGGATTTTTCATGATTATTTGTTTTCCTAATATGATGATAAATATTGACACTATTAATTTTTCTTTTCATAAATTATAGTTAATATAATGAACATTCTGAATATTTTTTTTGATATACAGTGAAATGATTTTCCAACTCATAAATAAAATTTTATCATAGCCATAATGTGAAATCACATTTTTCTTTTTATTATTGTTTTTAATGATGTAAATCCTTATGAGAATACATATTATCAATTTACATAACAAAATTATATTGAACCATGTATGATGAAAATTCCATATTTTATCAATCCAACCATCTATCCACAGGTCAATGAAAAGGGGTTCAATACAACCGAAAAATGTTTTTCATTATCATGTATTAAGAACATAAAAATGATATTTTGGATTTTTATCATTTGGAAGGTAATTTTGATAAATGATGGACCATAATCAAGAACATGATCCAAAAGTAAATAATTTTTTCCACATAATTATATGATTTTAAAATCTTATATTTAAATAATAACATTCCTTAAATTCATTTAATGAATATGGAGAGAGAATATTAAAAGATAAATAAAAAGTATGATGAATATTTTCATACCTATATAGAGAAGATAATAATAGATATGTGGTATTCATATGGTATTACCATGCATCCTAAGTGTATGGTTGATAAATTATTCAATTTATTAAATCCGTGTTTCTAAATGTTGTTTCCTATACTATCCCTTGATAGATATGAATAAATTTTTCAATTCACTATCATTTTTTCAATGGACATTTTGTATACCGATTAATATAGTTCTTTTTTATAATAATATAAAGTACAAGTTAAAAATATAACCTTAAAACCCAATGAAATGATGACGTGGATTCTTTTGTAATCAATGGATTAAAAGAAACAATAATTGATATTGTCTTAAAGGAAATGGTAAATGAAACATCTGTGGAAGAGAAGAACATCTTGTTTTCAAATGTTAATATGATGGGTTGAAGATATCTATTTATAGGAATATAGTGAAACCTCCACAGAATGAACCACCCACACTCTAGTTATTAAAATTCAAGGAGTATTATAATTATCAATAAAAGTTCTCAAATCCTTTGGATAATGATGATTATTTAAATCAACTATCTCTTATGCTCAATGTGATATAGGAATATCATGAAATCACAACTTCACATGATATTTGTGATAAAATCATGCTTAAAGTACCATGTATAATCTACTCTAGAATTAATAATATCATTTCATATATGGATCTAAAAACTCTATTATATATGATTAGTTTTCTAATTTTATCAGGGTTACTCCTCAATGATTTCATCCTCATATAGCTTTGAAAACACCTAATGGGTTGATTATCTCATCCAAAATAAATGATTCATTTCTGATTTATGTATGAAGGATTGTACATTATACAAATCTAATTATTCTACCACTCATTGAATATGATGTTAGTTCTTGAATTTATATGAATTCAATAAATAAAACCATCATAAAATTTTGATTAAGGGATTTAATTTTTAAAATTACATGTTAAATTATTATTTTATATTAGTGTTATGATAAATGTGATATTTATTATAAAGTTATATCCATTTTATTGAGACTTTACTATTATTATAAAGGGATACACATGTGATATGGTAAGGGATAAATTGAATATTGAAAATGTTCTTTTTTTGAGTGTGTTTATTTCCCTGTAGAGGAGTTCATATTCATACACTAATAAATTAATTTATGTATTTTATTAGACTCGTAAATGTTGGTAAACGTATTTCAAAGACACCCTATATAATTAACCATATTAAGTTTCAAAAATTAGTGAAGAAAATTTATGAGAAAATTGAATGGGGATTCATTCATCAACATGTTTATCCTCTGGGAGAAGATATTTAGTTCTATTAAAAATATGGATCAATGAATATGTATATTTATTATTTGTTACTAATGAATACCACAATCAAAAACTACAATCATCTACCATATATTGATCAATTATTTGATCAATCATATAGACCTCAATATAATTTCATTTTTGATATCAATTATGAATAACCTCAACTATTTTCCATGAAGGAGGGTATTCTTTGGAAAATATTCTATATATGGGTTATAGACACAGAATATATAACTATTCCATTTTATCTTATTAATTATCATGATATTTTGTGGATATAATGAATTTAACCATTAGATATTTCCCAAATCAGTATGTTGTAGTCGTTAATGATGATATTATTATCTTATGATATTTAAATATTTATAATGTATATCATTTGAAAAATATTTAGAAGACTATGAGGAATGAGTAACCAAATAAAATGTTTAAAAAGTGTGAATTTTTGATTCATGATGTTTCATTCATTGGGAATATAATACCATGTGGGGGGTATATCAGCAGATCCATCGATGATAGAAATTATTTATCATTACACAAAAAACTACTATGAATGTGATCTAAAATTGTCTATGTTTGGTTTTTTATTATAATGTTTTTTGGTGAATTTATATTTACTATCTAATCCACTAACTATATTATCTTATAAGGGATCTATGATTATTTTTAAGGATTTCTCTTATGAATAATTAAAGGAACTTAAGGTAAGGTTAGTTACTGAACTTATTCATACATAATTTTATTGTATAAAAAGGTTGGTAACCTATTTTAACATCCCATGTAAATGAAGAATAATATATTTTTATACTTATTAATATTTTTGAATTAAATATTAGTTTTTCTTTAAATGGGTTTCTATTTTTGATAGCGTACCCGATACGCAACAAAGGGTTTCTTTGAAATCTTACGTTGCACACTAATAATATAATATTATTATTTTAAATGCTAGTTAACTCCTAGCTGTTGTATTGGCATTAATAAAAAAAATAACTACAATATTATTATACATGTTTTTGAAATATAAATAAATTTATCCAAAAAAAGTTAGAGGCATAAAATGTGAATGAATCTAATTTTAAGCATAATTTGCATTAAAAGGCCGATTTATCGCCTTTAAATGAAGATCCCTATTTAATTCTAGTTTTGGTCATATTTATATGTTCTATTTGAACAAATAAAATTCTTCTTTATATTTGGGACATCAAATTTTACTTTGGCTAATTTTTTGGATTTTTCAGATAAAGTTCATTTTTTAATGAATAGTGAAAAATATTGTATTTTAATTCAAAAGTTCCTTTTCATCTAATTTATTAATATGGATAGATTATCTTCTTAGTTTGTTTTAAAGTGAAATTAAAATATTTTTTTACCATTTAATCCAATTTTGGTCATTGGAATTAATTTCACTTTGAAATTGGACATAAATAAGTATCAATGTTTTGATAGTTATTCTTTCGTAAAAACACGCTATTTGTTTTGATAACAGGAATTAATTTTAAAATTAATTAATGCCACTTATATGTTTTTAATTTTTAAAAATAGACATCATTTTTGAATTTGGAATATCAAATATAGCTTAGGATGAGTTTTTGGTGTTTTTCTGAAACACTTCAATTTTTTATGAATAGTGAAACCACTTAGTGGTAGTTAAAAAACTGACTTTTTCATTTAAATGAAAATTTAACACATTTCTGAATTGAATTTAAAAAATTCGACATTCTTGGTTGTTATAAATATGTCAAATGTGGTTCAATAAGATGAGAAAAAAAAATTTGATTAGTAACTTTTGAATTTTATTTACCGCGGTTAAAGATAAATTAGGTAATTCAAGATAAAAAGAGTATTATATTAATTCCAAATTTCCTTAACACGTGTCCAGACATAATTGGATGAGTCATTAACGACCATAGGCATATTTGGGTCGATTTTGGGACCCAATTGAACCACATGGTAGTGATAATGGCAATTTAGATTAATTAACTTAATGTAAAGGAAAAAATGACAAAAGAAAATATCTTTTAGTAAATTAATTTTTAGAAGTGGATATATAGATTATATTTTCTGATATAAATATTAATTTAAATTTAAATAATATTTCCTACATCATGGTATTTTTTTATAATTTTTAGACATCAAATTAATTAAATTATTTATGACACAATAATGATGTAGTATTTATCTCATTAATAAATGAGGTAAATAAATAAGATTATAATGATTAAAATATTATCCAAAACATGTCCAATTATAATTGGATGATTTTATATTGAATACTAGTCACCTTATCTTAGACATTAATTATTCTTGGACCTTTTGAAACCGAATATCATTATATAATAAAATAATATTTTCACACTTTCCTAAAGATCACCTCCTCTCCCTTATAAAAGGAGACCATTTCTATCAAATTACTCTCACCTATCAAGACATTTGGATCGTCCAAAATATATCCAATTAAGCTCCCTACGTAAATATCCTCATCTTAGAAGCCTTACCTTAGGCATAAAGCACTTCAAGAAGTTCTTTGGTTCAAACCAAAGAGAGTTACCCAAATTAAAGGTAATGATTTCTCTTAAATGGTTTTCTTTTGTTTTACTTCTCTAACACCTAAAATATTTCTATTCCTTTATTTTGTAACAACACCAGTATCCTAAATATTCTAAGATGTTGTTATGAGATGTATTCTTACTATACTTACACACACCTCCATCTAATGGGTCAAAAACATAATGTTTCTATGGATGGAAAACTAACGCCTCATGAAATGATGATTGTTCAATTACCACTTATCGCCTCTCATGGTGGCCATTATGATGGAACTGTATTTATATATAATATATATTATGTTTATTTTTTCTTTATCCTTCTGTATTTTCCATTTATATCACACCTTTATGGTTTCCATAGTGGGTAAATACGATAATCTCATTTGAGGAATTGCAGACTACCACCCCCCTCAAAGTGATATGACTCGTTAATGACTTATGTGGGATATATAAAGGATAGAGTTAATGATATTATATAATATACTATACTAGAATTAAAATATACCTATTTATAATTATGTTCTCATTCCATTGAAAAAATAAATAGAAATGAAAGTAGCGTTCATGCGTACGTACGGCTTACCGTCTCCATGAACTGTGCATTTCTTTTCATACCTCCAAATGTTATGTACTATTATAAATACATGTATATACTAGATATATATGATATATATGACATATAAATAATGATTTTCATTCTGGATATAATGGACTATTTACCACATTGACAACTTATAAATATAAGGTGTTCATTTTTGACTCAACTACCAAATATCGACAAAATAGACGTTATGATTACATAATGTTTATTACATGGTAATAATTGATATAAAAGGAATAATAAACTTGAAAAAGGTTCTTAAGAAAGTATAAATTGAATTTAGTTTATTAATCAAGAGATTAAATAACGATCGAGTCAAGCCAGACATGAGTTAAGGGACTTCGTATCAATCTCCTTTCTTTGAGGCATATTATCTTCTAATACATGACATTCATTTATATGCTAAATAAACACCTTTTACTTTTAATTTCATTCAAAGGGAATATTTTTCTACGGAGCACTTTACTAAATGAAAAAATAAGATTGTTCTTTTTTTACGTAAGCAGTGACAATGACCTTTTCGCCGCCACGAGTATTATTTGATCTTTGGATTCCTTAACAAGCGGGAATGTTTTGAAAAGGAAAAATAAATACCATATACATTTTTTAATGTATTTTTATATTGAAAATGATTTTGAGAATGGATTTATTATTTCAATATCTTGAAATTGTATCTTGTTATTGCGCTGTGGAAATTTTACCTTTCCTTTATGCTTATGTTATGTGTTATGATCATGTTAGGGTTCTTGGGAATTATTTATGTATACGGGTGGTTCTGTGATAAACATAGGGCGGGTGAGCCCGAGATAGATATCCAATGCATTGGGTAATGTGACAGAGGTAAATGTAAATGTTTCTCCTATTATATTTATGGAATATACTGTGATGGGTAATCCAATGTAACTCCATATGTAGCTGTGATAGCTATAATGTAAGAATGATATGGATTCCAGAAGTTTCCATTATGATTTATGATTTCTATATGTCTTTCTTAAATCTTATGATTTCACGAGGTAAGTAAAAGAGTTCATGTTTTTTATGTATTTATTAAGAAATATTTTCATTCTTTGTTTTATAACCATTACTGAGCCTTTTATGTTCATCCCATGTTTTGAAATGTTTTCACAGGACTTAATGATGAATAGGGTCAAGGATGGGATCAAGGAAAAGTCATGATGTCTAAAACATGGAACTAGACATGACACATTTTTTCAAGATTTTATATTTTATGAAAAAAATTGAAACTGTCTAGAAGTTTCTACCTTGTATACTTTTGAGATGTAATAGTTATGTACTAATTCTATAAAACTCTAAACATGAAGAGATCTTCAATGTGAATTATTCTTTTAATTCAATATTATGTAAATTTTTAAGGTAAGTTCCTTATAGTTGGTATCAGAGGTTGGTTTAGACAATTGTAGGAGTAATGGTATTGTTAAAATAATATCCATAATGAAATTTATGTTAATATTGAAATCATGTAGAATTATATATTACCATGTTGCTTCGCTTAATATATTTCTGTGTTCAGAATGGTTTTCCGCAGAGGAAACAGGGTAGCTATGTTGGGACGACATCAGGAGGAAGACAACGTTCCAAATCAGCAACTTGGGATAGTCGGAATCAGAACTGAATAGTTTGTTACAATGATGGTACAATTGAATTTGGATATAAATGGTGCTGGTATCAATGTACGAGATCTTCCAGATCAACCACAGAGGAACATGTCAGTAGGGGAGCATTTAATGAGGCAACCTCCCCCATCATTTAGACGATCATCTGACCCTATGCCAGCTGAAGGGTGGATTAAAGCACTGGATATGGTTTTTGATGTCATGGGTTGTTCAGAACATCAAAAGTTTAGTCTTTCTCTTTACATTTTTGAAGGTGAAGCAGATCAGTGGTGGTAAATGGTAAAAAATATCAGGGATAGTGAGGAGATTGATGCTCTCAATTAGGACGAATTCAAAAATTTGTTTCATGAGAAATATTTTCCTAAGCTGGTTCATCTAGAATGAAAAAATAATTCCTGTAACTAAGGCAGGAGGATGACTTAGTGGCAACTTATGAAAAAAAATTCACTCGACTAGAAAGGTATGCTCCAAATTTCATATGTCATTTTGATAGTAAAATCAACCATTTTTACTCAGGATTAGTGCCAAAGTATCGAAGGTATTTTGCTTCTAGTGAGTTCAAATGTTATGAAAAACTTATTTTTTGTGTGGAGAAGGTAGAAAGGGAGTTTTCTAGTGATCATGTATTCTATGACAAACTACATAATAAGATGTCTTGGTGGCAGGCGAAGGGAAGAACTCTTCAAAATATTATTATGGTAAGAAACATAAGTTTACAGTTTGGGAAAATTGTGGTAAAATTCATGCTGGGGAATGTCTTTTGAATTATGGTAAGTGCTACCAATGTGGTAAAATGGGGCATAAGGCTCGTAATTGCACTAAAAAATATCAGGTAATGGTAGGGAAAAATATTATTTACAGTCAGTAAAATGTATTAAGTGTAATGAAATGGGTCATTATGAAAATGAGTGTCCAACAAAGAACTCAACTGAGGGAAAGCATCCAGAATACAAGCAGAAAGGGGTGGTGAAATCCTTTTCAAATACTTCAGCAGATGGTGGGCCATCAAATGATGTTGTATCAGGTACACTGTTTGTTTGTTCAGATTATGCCAATGTATTTCTTGATTCAGGGTCTACACACTCTTTCACTTCTGAGAAGTTTTCAAGTAAAATTGGAAATCCATCTTAAGATGTGAATAAAAAACTTGTGTTAAAAAAACCTGGAAGAAATGTAGAGACAAAAGGAAAACATAAGAACATTCATGTCCTCGTGTGCGGAAAGAATATACCTGAAAACCTTATTGTTTCGCCTCAAGAAGAGTTTAATGTTATTTTGGTCATTGATTGGCATTTTGTTTATCCTGCTAATATTGACTGCAGAGGTAATGAGGTTTCTTTTCAGAAATATTTTCAGTTTGAATAAATAAATGAACCCCTGATTTTGACAATATATCAGGAAGCTGAGAAACTAGTAAAAAATAGAAATGAATGTTACCTTGAACATATTATCAAAAATAGAGGAACTGTTTCAGATTAATGATGTGCCAGTGGTAAATGAGTACGTTGATGTTTTTATTAATTACTATCCTGGTATTATACCTGATCGGGAAGTTGAATTTACTGTTGACATAGTTACTGATGCTAATCCAATTTCAAAACCCCACTATCGAATGGCTCAAATTGAACTTTTAGAGTTAAAGAAGCAATTGGAGGAGTTATTATATAATGTTTTCATTCGACTTATCACATCACCATGGGGTTCTTCTGCTTTGTATTTTTAAAATAATGATGGTTTAATGAGTCTTTGAATTGATTATAGATCATTGAATAACATCACAGTTAAGAATAAGTATATTTATCCTCATATAGATTATTTGTTTGATCAGCTTCAGGGAGCTCAGTATTTTTTGAAGATTGATATGTGGTCGGTGTACCATTAGTTGAAAGTAAAGGAATCATACATTCCGAAGACTGCATTTCATACTAGATATGGCCATTATGAATTTTTAGTTATGACTTTTGGTTTAACCAATGAACATGCTGTATTCATGGATCTTATTAATATAATTTTCCATGAGTTCTTGGATATGTTTGGGGTTGTGTTCATTAATGATATTTTGGTTTATTTCAAATGTAATGAGGAACATTATAGTCATTTAAGGGTTTTCCTATGAACCTTAATATAAAAGAAACTTTATGGGAAATTCTGCAAATGTGAATTTTGGTTACAAAAAATTTCATTCCATGGTCACATTATTTAAAAAAAATGGCATAACTATTGATCCTGCTAAAACAATATTTGTTGAAGAATGTCCAAGAACAACAAATATAACTGAGATTTGTTGTTTTCTTGGTTTGGTAGGTTATTACCAGAGGATTTTTGAATAATTTTCAGTGTTATCTATTCTAATGACTATGTTAACTAGAAAATGTGTTATGTTCATCTGGACAAAATAATGTGATGATTGTTATCAGGAATTGAAAAGATGATTGGTGGATGCTCCAGTTTGGGTACTACCATCGAAAAATGGTTAGTTTTTTATCTACAGTGATTCTTCATTTAATGGACTGGGTGGTGTCCTAATGCAGAATGATCAGGTAATTGCTTATGCTTCACGTCATTTGAAACCTCACGAATTAAATTACACTACACATGATTTAGAAAATAGCTGCTATTGTTGTTTGCTTATAAAATTTGGAGGCATCATTTTTATGGAGTAAAATGTGAAATCTATGATGACCAAAAAAGTTCAAAGTATATATTCACTCAAAAATTATTGAACATCAGATAGAGGAGATGGTTGGAATTAATCAGGAGTTATTATTACACGTTCCATTACCGTCTAGGAAAAGAAAATAAAGTGGCTAATGCTTTGAGTAAAAAATGTAATGCTTCATTAGCCATGCTATGTTTGGAACGAGATCTATTGGTTTTTGATTTAATGAAATATGGTGTAGAAGTTTTTGGTGCGGGAAAATCTTCTACTTTGTATCTGGTGTCAGTGAGATCATCAATATCAGACAGAATAATGCAAGCACCGAAAGAAGATAGTGAGTGGAAGAAAAAGGTAGTGTTGATTTAGAAGGGTAAGATTCCTGATTTTAATATTGATAATGATGGTGTATTGAGGTTTGGGAAGAGATTATGTGTACCTTGTGATTCACAGTTGAAGAATTAGTTGTTATGTGATTCTCATAGTTCTCTGTTTTTAGTTTATCCTTGAAGTACTAAGATTTACATAGATCATCATAAGTATTACTTGTGGGATGGAATGAAAAGAGATATTTCTGATTTTACTGTGAAGTGTTTGACTAGTAATCAGGTTAAAGAAAAGCGGTAGTTACGGAAAGGGATGCTTCAGCCTCTACCAGTTACAGAGTAGAAATGGGAAAATATATCCATGGACTTTTTTTTGGGATTACCAAAGACATCTGGAGGTAATAATGCAATCTGTGTTATAGTTGATAGATTGTCTAAATCTGTTCATTTCCTTCCTATTAGAGATTATTTGTCTCTAGATCAACTTTCTTGGTTGTATGTTAAATAGATAGTCAGGTTGCATGGAGTTCCCCTCTACATTATATCTGATCATGATCCCAGGTTCACTTCTAACTTTTGGAAAGCCCTTCAGAAGTCATTGGGTACTAAATTCAATTTTAGTACATCTATTCACCCTCAATCAGATGGGCAATCAGAATGAAAAATTCAGACCTTGGAGGATATGTTACGTTCTTGCTCGATGGATTTCCAGGGAATTTGGGACCAAAAACATTCTTTGGTTGAATTTTCATATAATGACAGTTTTCATTCAAATATACAGATGGCTCCATTTGAGTAATTATATGGAAATCATTATCGAACTCTAGATTTTTTGGATGAAGTAGGTGAAAGGATGTTGATGGGACCATAATTGGTAGTAGAGATGGCAGAGAAAGTTCAGTTGATTTAGAAGAACATGAGAACAGCTCAAAGCAAACAAAAAAGTTATACAGATAACCAGAGGAAGGATCTTTCTTTTGAGGTAGGTGATCATGTCTTTATCAAAGTCTCTCCATGTAAATGTGTGATATTTTTTGGTAAAAATGGAATGTTGAGTCTGAGTTTCATTGGACCTTATAAAATTCTGGAGAAATTTGGATCAGTTGCATACATAGTGGCTTTAGATCCAAGTTTATCCCAAGTACAAAATGTTTTTCATGTTTCGATGTTGAGAAAGTATATACCAGATCCATCTCATGTTTTGAGCCCAGAGGTATTTCAGATGGAAGATAATCTCTCTTATGAAGAACAACCAACTCAAATACTTGTCCGTAGAGAGAAACTTTTGCAGAAAAAGGTAATTCACCAGATAAAGGTTTTGTGAAAAAACAATATGGTTGAAGAGGAAATGTGGGAATCTGAAAATGCTATGAGGGATAAATACCCCCACTTATTTTGATAATTGAATAAATATTGTGAGGACACAATTTCTAAAATGGGGGAAGGATGTAACATCCGAAGTAAATGAAAAATAAGATATTTTCATACTTATTAATATTTTTTAATTAAATATTAATTTTACATTAAAAGGGTTGCTATATTCAATAGCGTACCCGATACGCAACAACAGGTTTCTTTGAAATCTTATGTTACACACTAATAATATAATATTATTATTTTAAATGGTAGTTTACTCCTAGACATTGTATTAGCGGGAATTAAAAAAATAACTACCATATTATTATACATGTTTGTTAAATATAATTACATTTATCCAATAAAATTTAGAGGCTTAAAATGTGAATGAATCTAATTTTATGCATAATTAACATTAAAATGCCGATTTATCGCCTTTTAATGAAGAACCCTCTTTAAATCATGTTTTGTTCATTTTTATATGTTATATTTGACCAAATAAAAATCTTATTTAGATTTGTGACATCAAATTTTACTTTGGGTAATTATTTGGGATTTTTCCGATAAAGTTCATTTTTTTAATGAATAGTGAAAAATATTGTTTTTTAATCAAAAGTTCCTTTTAATCTAATTTATTTTTATGGTTAGATTATCTTTTTAGTTGGTTTTAAAGTGAAATTAAAATATATTTTTACCATTTAATTTAATTTTGGTCATTGGAATTAATTTCACATTGAAATTGAACATAAACAAGTATCAATCTTTTGATTGTTATTGCTTCTTAAAAACACACTATTTGTTTGGATAACTAGAATTAATTTCAAAAATAATTAATTCCAAATTTATGTTTAGAATTTGTAAAAATAGACATCATTGTTAAATTTGGAATATCAAATATATCTTAGGCTGAATTTTTGGTATTTTTCGGAATAACTTCAATTTTGATGAATAGTGAAACCACTTAGTGGTAGTTACAAAAACTGACTTTTTCAATTAAATGAAATATTACCACTTTTATGAATTTAATTTCAAAAAAATTACATAAGTAAAATATGGTTCAATAAGATGAAAATAATTTTTGGTGAATAGTAACTTTTGAGTTTTATTTACCACGGTTAAAGTTAAATAGGGTAATTCAAGGTAAAAGGAGAATTATAATAATTCCAAATTACCTTAACACTTTTCCAAAACATATTGGTTGAGTCATTAACGACAATGGGAATATTTGGTTCTATATTGTCACCCCATTGAGCTACTTGGGAGTGATAATGGCAATTTAGATTAATTAACTTAATGTAAAGGAAAAAATGACAAAAGAAAATATTTTTTATTAAATTAATTTTCAGAAGGGGTAATATAAATTATCATTTCAACTATAAATATTCATTATAATGATGAAAATATTTCATACATCATGGTATTTGTTTTTTAATTTTTAGACATCAAATAAATTAAAATATTTATGACACAATAATGATGCATTATTTATCTCATTAAAAATGAGGTAAATAAATAAGATTATAATGATTAAAATGTTATCCAAAACACGTAAAATTATGATTGGATGATTATATTTTAAATATGAGTCACCTTATCTTCTAACTTAATTATTTTTTAACCTTTTGAAACCGAATATTAATATATAATAAAATAATATTTTCAAACTTTCCTTAAGATCCCCTCCTCTCCCTTATAAAAGGAGACCATTTCTATCAAATTACTCACACCACTCAATCCATTTGTCTCATCCAAACTCTGCATAATTAAGCTTTCTACATCTCTATACTCCTCTTAGAATCTTTACCTTATGTAGAAGGCACTTCAATAAATCTGTTGTTTCAACCCAAAGAGAGTTACCCAAATTAAGGGTAACGTTTTCTCTTAAATTATTTTCTTTTATTTTACTCCTCCAACCCATAAACTATTTTTATTCCTTTCTTTTGTAATAACACCAGTATCCTAAAAATACTAGGATGTTTTTATGAGATTTATTAGAACTACACTTACACACACCTCTATCTATTGGGTGATTAACATAATGTTACTGTGGATGGAAAACTAACGCCTCACGAAATGATGATTGTTAAATTACCTTTTACCACCTTTCATGGTGGCCATTATGATGGAACTATATTTATATATGATATATATTATGTTTATGTTTTCTTTATTCTTCTGTATTTGCCATTTATAGTATGCCTTTATTGTTTCCATTTTGGGTAAATAAGATAATCTCATTTGAGGATGTACGGACTACCACCCCCTCAAAGTGATATGACTCGTTAATGCCTTATATAGTATGTATAAAGGATAGAGTTAATGTTAATATATATTATAATATACTGGATTTATAATATATATAGGTATCATTATGTTCTAATTCCATTAAAATAATAAATATAAATGAAAATAGCGTTCATGCGTAAGTACGACTTACTGTCTCCTTGAACGGTGCATTTCATTTCTTACATCCAAATGTTATGTAAAGTTTTAAATACATGTATATAATGGATATATATGATATATATGATATCTAAATAATCATTTTCATTCTTGATATAATGGACTATTGACCACATGGACAACCTATAAATATAAGGTGTTCATTTTTGACTCAATTACCAAATGTTGACAAAATGGACGTTATGATTACATAATGTTTATAAAATGGTAATAATTGATATAAAAGGAATAATAAACTTGAAAAATATTCATAAGAAAGTATAAATTTACTTTAGATTATTAATTAGGTGATTAAATAATGATCGAGACAATTCAGACACGAGGTAAGGGACTTCGTCTCAATCTTCTTTCATTGAGGCATATTTTGTTCTAATATACGACATTATTTTATATTCTGTATAAAAACCTTTGAATTTTAATTTAATTCAATGGGTATCCTTTTCTATGAATCATTTCACTAAATGTCAAAAAATAATTTTCTTTTTTTACATAAGGGATGACAACTTTCCTCTGCTGCGAGTATTATTTGATCTTTGGCTTTCTTAACAAGCCGAAATGTTTTTAAAAGGAAAAATAAATACCATATACTCTTTTTAGGTATTTTTGTATTGAAAATTATTTTGATAATGCATTTATCATTTCAATATCTTGAATTGATATTTTCTTATTGCAATGTGGAAATGTTATCTTTCGTTTATGCTTATGTTATGTGTTATGATCATGTTATGGTTCTTTTGAATTATTTATGTATACGGGTGGTTCTGTGATAAAATTAGGGCGGGTGAGCCCGAGATATCTCTCCAATTCATTGGGTAACATGATGGAGGTAAACGTGAATATTTATCCTACATGATTTAGGGAATATACTATGATGGGAATTCCAATGTAACTCCCTATGTAGTTTTGATAGCTATAATGTAAGTATGATATGGATGCCAAAAGTTACCTCTATGATTAATGATTTCTATGCATCGTTCATAAATCTAATGATTTCATGAGGTAAGTAAAATAGTTCATGTTTTCTATGTATTTACGAACAAATGTTTTCATTCTTTGTTTTATAACCCTTACTGAACCTTTTATGCTCATCCCAAGTTTTGAAATGTTTTCATAGGATTTAAAGATTAATAGGGTCAAGGATGGGTTCAAGGGAAAGTCATGTTGTCTAAAACATGTAACTAGACATGAAACGTTTTTTCAATAGTTTATATTTTATGAAAAAAATGGAAACTGTGTAGATGTTTCTACCTTGTAATCTTTTTAGATGTAATAGTTATGTCCAAATTCTCTAAAACTCTAAACCTGAAAAGATCCTCAATGTGAATTATTCATTTAATTGAATATTTTGTAAATGTTTAATGTCGGGTCCTTATACCTATACTGATGCATCAAATAATTTACTGGGTGAATTATTATTAAAAAACATGTTTTTATACATTATTCCCCAAGGAAATTGACGTTTCATGAGAAATATTTTTCCATCCAATTTTGTGGAGAAACCATCAATATTTATTTATATGAAGTCCTTATATTCATGGAAAAAATTTAAATATATTTTCAAATTATATGAGACTAAAATAATTTAACACCAAAAGAATAAAATATAACATGGAAAATATTATTATATATGACTAATGAATATGAAATATTAATACTTCAAACCATTGTAATTAAAGAAAAATGTGGTGAATTTGTTGATTTTAAAGGATCATGATAGATTATCAATCCTGAGGATAATATAAGATCTCTTATTTCTAGATTTTTAAAGGAAAAATATATAAATCATTATTCATTTGGAGAAATCATTTCTATGCATGTGGAATCTTAAACTTTATATCCATATGAATGACAAATATGTCCATAAGGGTGATTTAGATATATAGAATAAGGTTCAAAATGTCTTTAATATTATCCTTAACTATAATTGAAAAATAATGTTCATGAATCAATTATGTGTTATATCTATAAAATAATTAATAAATATTTTTTATTGGAGTTCTTTTTTTATCGTTTTATATTAATTGATGGTCTACAAAAATATATTTTAATTTGGTAGTGTTTTTCTGTTTTTAAGGAATAAAGAGATATAATAATGTTTTTGTATCTCAATATATGGTATTTAATTAATATGAAATTGATTGAAAAAATAATGACATGGTGTCTAAAACATTACTTTTATAAGAATATTAAATGAAAAAATCTGCATTGTTTTTCATCAAACTCCCCATAATGTTTCATGGGAATAATGCTATATGGGTTGTAGTTATTCCCCATTCTTTGTCAACATCGTCATCATTATCAAATAAATTGTGTCCCTATATAAATATGGAGTATTGTAAATTTCATATGTGGTATGGTTTCATTGTTTAAAATATTATATTGTTTCAGATGGAAATCTATTGTTTACCACAATTTTCAATATTAATCATTAATAATATCTAGATACAATGCCTTGATTCAATAGTGCATATCACTATTAGATATATAATCCTTATGAGAGTAAAATTTAAACCCTAGTTGATATTTTTAAATATTATTTTATGATTTTTATAGGTTTTTGGGTTCAAAATATTCCTCTAATTATTTTTCATACAATAATTGATTTCACTCAAGTATTCAGATGGATCCTTATGAATAAATATAGGGAATGAATTTTAAAACAATAATATGTTTTATTGATGTTGGTGAAATAAATATATTGATACCTGGACTCATTAAAGAAACAGAACAAAATGTTGAATTCATTTAGTATCACATGATGGTAGCTTAGTGTCAATAGAAAAGTCATCCATACAATCATCCTCATGGTCAATAAATTTAATTTTTTTATAATGTGTTTATATTAATTGTTCCACATAATATGATGATGATATATATGATTAATGAATTATTTATACCTATATATATTGGGTCATTAAATATTAATAATCGATTAGTTATGGAAACAACTCTCTTAGCTCCTCTGCTAACCCCCTATCATGTTCATGATGTTATTCATGTATCTCTCATAATAAAGTACATTCTTTATCAATTACATGAAATAATCATTGTTCATAACACGCAAAAATGATACTTATTATTTATAAAAATATAAATTGGTATTAGAACATAGAGTTAACGTGTTGTTGATTATTATTATTAACGTGGTGATGGTTTTCTAAATAATTTATAAATGTGAATAATCTATACAGAAACATGAGAATATAAGGAAATAATGATGAAATTTTTTTCATTAAATTGGTGAACTATATGGAAAAAATCAATTTATGTTGGTATAATTTAACACAATGAGATTTCTGTATATATTTATTTTAAAATATAATGACATTTCATTAAATTATGTTACAAACAAAATTGTGTTTTGACCATCCCCAATATAAAACTATTATTTTATTATTTAAGGTGACAGTTATCACCTATATGATTGGTTTGGTTTTATGAATATAGATTCGTAAATTTTGAAACAAATACATAATAACATATTTTTCTAATGAATTCATTAGTAACCAATTAATTTGGAAAAAATAAAAATCATTTGAATGTAAAAAATTGACATTTTATAAAAACAATTGTATAAAATTTATTTTGAATCACAATTGGGAATAATTTCTTTTTTTATTCCTATATTATATATTCAACTATTATTTTATTTATTTAATATTATTTTATACACGAAAAAATAATAAACCAAATTCTTTTCTTAAAATGTATATTTATAAAAAAAATTCTACGTTCTTTCTATAAAACATATTTTTAAAAATAACTTCTTCCACTTATAATTATTTAAAATTATTAAATATATTTCATATATTAATTCAGGTGATTCAATTTTTTTATCTAACCACATTTTTTGGTTAATTGAAATTATAAATGTTGTAACACACTGACCTGAGTCACTTGGACTAAGCTAAATACCATATTAGCTCAAGCACATATTTCCATATGCAAGAGGTTTCTGACTAGCAGCGAGGGTCTAGGTTCATAAGTGGGGATATTATACCCTTAATATCAAGGTCATATTACCAATCATAAACAATAAAAAAATAAAAATAAACAATATAATAAAGATAAACATGTGAAAAAGTAAAGATGGAATACATGTAATACAATAAATCATATCTCAAGGTGGAAACAAAAAACCAATGTAATATGTAATAGTAAAATAAATTATAAATTGTGGTCCTTTGGAGTCTATCCCAGCTCGCTACTATCTTTGAGCTCCACTACACAATTGTCTATCATATGCCCCTTTCTCTTCATTGGATCCTTTGTGGTATCTACATGCGCATTTAAATTACCATGTTGTTTTTGAGTACAATACCTACTAGGACACCACCAATTCATCCTTAACCTATTGTTATCATGTATACAAGTGATTTCCATAATAAAATAAATGATTTTCTAGTAGAATAACACACTATACAAAACTGTGTGGTTGTACACAAACAAAGCATCTCAAACCCCGATTTTTACTTTCTTCACCTCCATGTTAGATATAACTATATATAAAATTGTATCCACTTCTAGCCACAAGGTTGATGGTAAGTCACTTGGAATCCACAAGGAATTGAGTGAAAAAAACATTTTCCAAATCAACAAGGCATCAAGTATTACTCAGAATCTATAAGTCTTCAAGTATATAGATCCTACCAGGAAACCACAAGGCATCAGGTAACACTAGGAATCCACATGGAATCAACTGTTAGTAATTTACTCGGAATCCATAGAGAATCAATTAGATGCAAGGTTACTAGGTTATTAGGTTTCAACAGCATCTTCACCACACATCATGTGTGCACCCCACAAGGAGTAATCATACCAAAACAACTATCTATGAAGTATACACATACGATCCTCCAAATTAAAACCTGACAATCCATAGAATGATAAATACCATATCACACATCATGATAAATATATCATCCTCATAATCATCAACATGTGAATCCAACCACGTCATGGAATCAACCTATCACATTAATTTCATGGAATCTAATCATACCATATTATGGGATACAAATTCATCCTTGTGAGATCATGATTCGATATTAATATTACATAATCCAACACATAAATGAAGTATAGAAGCATGTGTAATTAAGAGTTCAAATGATAAATAATCTCTTTCATAAAGGGTTTTTGATGTATACATAAATGGTAATAAACCTCAAAAGATCCCACATTACGATATTATTTTTGAAAACATAATCGTTTCAAAGCATGATATTCATCAAGAATTCATATCACCAAATAGTACTATATAATTCTTTGATAATTTATTTACTTACGTTAATGAAATATTTTAATATTAATTATCCCTAGATTGTCGATGTGATTAAACATTTATATATTTTTTCATATAAATTAACCATTGGTTATTTAAAATTTATCATTTGAGAATTCAATAAATATAATACTTGATAATTACCATATATAATTATTTACCTATATCTCAATAATTTTCATATTCATCATTAGATATATTATTTTAAAATATCCATTAAAATGAAAAAAATCTGATTGAATGACACATTGTTTCCTTAAATCACAAATATAATTTTGGTTCTTCTTGTCGAGATGAATCTAATGACGCTGATGGAGTAAAAATCCGATCTATATCAAATTAGTCAGTGAAGAGATATGGTTCAAAAAAATGGTTAAAATAAATAAATGAATAAAAAAACAACTTATAGAGCATAACCTATTTAGGGAGGAAAAATGTGACCCGACCAGTACCACCATCAGGGGGTCACATGAGAAACGATGGATCATATCCTCGAGAGTCTTTGGTTATGTGAGATTCAATTTGATCATCCCAAAATATGGGTAGATCAATCAGTTATTAGAAGTGGATGAACAAAAATCCTATCTCATCTAGTTACTTTCAAAAACCCCAAAATACATAATGATTTTAACTAAGAATTTAAAATGAGTGATTAGTTTCTCTCATTTAAATTTTTACAATTAAAATAAAGAAAAAATTTTAGTTTCAACGATTTTAGAATCATGACATTATGGTTATTGAGTTTAAATTATTTGGGAAGACAATGAATAGTAATACATGATTTTCTACAAAAAATAATAATTAAATTAAAATATTAAACAAATTTTTAAATGAATTATCAAAATAACATAAAACATAAGATTGAACAGAGAAAATTATAATTTATCAGGAATGGTATACCATTTCTAGGGTTACTCCACCCAATCCATACCCTAAGGTGGTATCTAAATTGTCTTATGGCACACCATTCGAATGATTATAATTAATTATTATTTTGAAACATAATAAATAATTAACTACAAATAAAAGCCTATCTTCACTAGTGAGACATCAAATCATCAAAATTTCATAAATGTTACACACTTTCTAGGTTAAACCACCCATTATGGTCACAGCCTTGGTCTTAGACTTTTCATATGATGCACAGTTTTGATGATATTAAATTATTTTCAGACATCATATAATAAAAATTATTAAAATTTGATTCTATCTTCTCTGAGGAATTAGGGGTATCATTATTTATCACCAACATAGTGTACTAATCTGAAATATTTTATTTAATATTCTATAGAGCTAACCCACATCTTACCCTTACACGTGTCCTTAAAGAATTTATTAAATTATTTTTATTAATAAGTCATTATTTCACATTATACACATATAATTTATCAACAATGTGGTTTTATTATCTTTGTAAAATTATGGATATTAAAATTCTCCAGCATAATGAATTCCCTTAAATGGAAAGTATTACTAACGGTCTTTCACAGATAACTTAAGACACTATGTTCGATCATCAAATTCATGTTTCATTATAGATATATCCATCCTGACACCAAATCTGGAGTAGTGGTACCACCTTTCCTCATAGCACCTTCTCACTTTGATCAATGATCTACCCATGACGCTCCTTGTAAGATGCTTCTATGTCCAAATCAGCATCCCTTCAATCAAAAACATGTGTACGGTCAGGAATGTATGTCCAAAAACTGTGAAACATGGAACACATCATACATACCTATATATTGAGAAGTGACATATCCATGATACACCACAAACCATATATTATTAGTGAACTCATGAGTACAAAAAATATTCGTAAAGGCATGATTTTCATTCCCATACATCTTTTCCCTAACAGAGCAGTCACCCTAAAAAAATGATCACTTATTTTGTCCTCTAATGTTCTATTCCTTCAGTAGGAATATTCTATAATTATTCTTTGAGCAGTGATTAATATATTATATATGATTTTAACTCTCTCAAAGGTATCATGAACCCTACTAGGGCCAAGAACTGCTGCCTCACATTCATCATTCTAACACAACGGTGAATGAAATGGCCTCACATAAAGATCATCATAAGGTTCCACCTGAATCGAAGTCTGATATATAATAGTGTATGAACACTAAATAAAGGATTGCTGATTATCCCATTCTACACCAATTTTTAGTACGCCACCTCAAAGCATATCCTCAAATATATGTATAATCTGTTCAAAATGTCTGTCAGTCTGAGGATGGTATGTTGTGGTCAATCTGAAATGATTCCCCCGGTCTTTTTGTGAACCCTTCAAAAAACATGGTGTAAATAATGCATCTATATCAAAAACAATGTTCAAAGGCACTCCATGAAGGAACAAAATATCCCAAAAATAGTTCATTCACATCTCTTCCACATAGTGATTCTGACTGATTGGTAAGAATTGACAATACTTTATTAACTGATCAACAATCACACAAACTCTATCACGACTGCTCAGGGTCCTAGGTATCCCCATAACGAAGTCCATCGTGATGTCTTACAACATCCACACAGGTATAAGTAGTGGTTTTAACATCCCACCAGGATGCTGGTGCTCGACATTCACCCTTTGATAGGTGAGGCATTGAGGGAAAAACCCAAAAATGCCTCTCTTAATTCCTGGATAACAGAACTGTCACCTGAAATCATGATACATCATGGGATCACCAGGATGTACAACACATATATAGGTATGGTAATACCTTATCAACTACTCTATGACATATGATGGAACAAATTCTATCCCATATTCCACGATCACATAATCAACATTCATCGACCATACTCCAAGACATCCATCAATTAATCGGCCAATAAACTTGTGAAACTCAAACTTTTTTTTTCTGAGAACCACTCTCCATATTAATTCTCATCCGGAGTCGTTTGACTAAGAGAGTATAATATGATATTTCCTATTCCATGATCATATGTCTGGACAAAATTTGAATGTCTGTAGATAATCAACAATACTCGTTATCCTCAGATTTAGGTCCATCTATTTGAACATATAGAAAATTTTCCTATGGCCTGTGTAAACAATAATCCACTCACCAAAGAGATAGTGTCTCCAACACATCAGAGTGTGGACCATAGATTCTATCTCCAATTAATGTGTAGGGTAGCTCTTCTCATGGGCTAATATATGTCAAGACCCATATGAAATTACATACTCTTTTGGAATTATCTCTACCCATAGTCCAATGCATAATGGATCACAGTTTACTATATAACCAATCCCACAGTAAGGGAGTGTCAATACTGGAGATGTCATCAACTGTCTCTTTAGCTCATGAAATGATTATTCACACTAATTTGACCACTGGAATTTCACTCCCTTCTTTTTTATTGTTTTCGTGGGTGTTGAGAGTTGAGATAATTCCTGGATAAAGCATCTGTAATATCCTTCCAAACCCATAATTCTCACAATATAAAATACATTTCAGGACATGTAAAAAACATTACTACTTATTCTTTCTCCTGTTTTACTTATATTTTTTTCTCATATGCCACATTTCCTAGGTACCTAAGTCTATTAATACATAATTAAAATTTCGATAGATTTGATAGAAAACTATATGCTCAAAGAATACTCAAGAAAATATCTAGGTTCATAGAATTATTATATAGTGTTGATGAGTAGATAAGGATATCATTAATGAGAAATATGATGTATGAGTCCATGTATTGAAGAAATAACTAGTTCATTGGGTACATTAACATGGATGGTGTATTATTTAGCATGAATGACATTACCATGAACTCATATAGTCCATATCTACTTCGAAACACAATCATCACTATTTCCACATCCCTAACTCACAACTGGTGGAAGCCTGATTGAACATAAATCTTGGAGAAGCATCGGGCACCCCATAGTTGATCAAAAAGATCATCAATTCAAGGAAATGGATATCAGTTCTTCAACTTAATCTTGTTCAAATTTTATTAATCAATGCTTATTTGATGACACCATTCGACTTCCTAGAAATCAAAACAGGGGCTCCCCATGGTGATGTACTATATATGATAAATCTCTTCATTTCTAGGTCATCCATTTGTACCCTAAGCTCCTTCAGATCTGTTGGAGCCATATGATATGGGGGAATCAAATTGGGTTCTTCACCTAGTACAATCAAAATATAAATCACCTACACTATCAGGAGGGATTCCAGTTATGTCATTTTAGAAGTTGTTCTAATAGTGTTGCATAACTCGTGGAAATGATTAGGGAGTTACCACTGATGCTTCATAAAGGGAAAATCCTACTATCTATGTTTTGATTGTCCTAAGCTGGCTCATGTCTACTCTAACTATACCTGTAGTTAGTTACAACTATAAATTCATCAAGAACTTATCTCCATTGGGTGTTGAAAAATATACTCATCTACGATAAAAATCAATGTTGGATTAGAAGCAAGTTTGTCAGTCCAAGACATGAATCACATCAAATGACATCATTTCTAGAGTCATGAATTCCCATTGCTGACCATATTCGGTGATTACAAGTGGATATTTTGGGAATCATTGTAGAATATCCACTCTCTTTACCAATTTTTTATTAACGGAAACTGACATAGAAGATAACACGACTGTTATGTCATGTCCAACATCTAATAGTGATGATATGAAATAATGGGAACCATTAGTATCATATAAGGATGTAGATAACGTAAAAATGGTCAAGATAATACCTAGAACAGTGGATGGTCCTTCTCCACCCACTTTTAGTGTCTGGTCCACTAAAAACATGTGTCATGCCTCATATCCTAATCCCTTATACTTGGGGTGCATGGATACTCTAAATCCATTATTGATAACCTCGAAAGAATCTGTGTGTATTACCCCTACCTTGGCGAGAGATCAACCAATAAATAATGGAGACAAACTATTGCAGGTTCCAATTCTTACCACACTATCAACATGTGCTCTGAGGTGTAGTACAAAACCTACAAAAGTTTCCATTCATTCGATAGTAAAATCATTGTGTAACTCCTTCTGAAGGGTATCATGAATCATCACCCACCTCCACCTACATATTTTCACTCTATTTAATGTCTTTCATATTTATTTTTTGATTATCGTATGGAACAACCATAGTATCGAGATGAAACTCTGTCACTGGACCACCATGGTATGGTAGTAAGAATGATAACCTATCCACCTCCAGTCCCTTTTTAATGATCAGTTATATTCAAAAGACATGTATATGTCATCTTGTCAAAGCCCCTAACCAGACATCTGAGTTCTGGTCGAAGGTTTATCTCAATCATTCGAGCCTCGTGCACCTCATTCCCAGCAAACAAATGTGTAAAACAAATTATCTATACAAGTCATTCAAAACATCATGTGACATTCATGAAACCCTATCGTAATTCGATGAAATCCTGGGAACATTCATTCTTCATCACGTCTGGAAAATACTTCCTGAAAAATAGAATCTTAATGGTCTCTTATGTAAGACCATATCATCTGCTAGAATTGTTTATAGGAGTCCACCATCTTCTGGTGGGTCACTGAAACAACAAGTTCATGGTTATTACGCACCTTTATTCACATGTATTAAAAAATTCAATGATTCTATCAAGTATTTCTACAATTTCCTATGAATCATGCAGAACACATGTGTATTGGAACTCCAGTGGTTTCTAAATACAAAAATCTCAAGCATATTCAATCATGTTCCTCTTTCTGGGTCCACCCCGGACATGAAATATCCAAAAACGTTCTGGGAGGATGGGCCCTGTATCCCGAATTTCCTATGTCAGTATAATATCATGTTGGAATATTTACCCTATAACCATATGTGGTGGCACAAGAGAATCAAAGGCTTCTAATGTTGGTGGTCCAATTAATCATCTTTTAGATGAAAATATTCAATGATAGAAAGAAAATTTGCAACATAATTGTGTCTGAACTAGTATATGAGATCATAAATGGGTTTTCCAAGGATAATACCATCATCCAACATTATTAATATCCAAGAACTAACCCTTGTCTCCATCCCGTCATGTTAGTCATCGTTGGAATGTAAATATGCTAATAGAAAAATATTCATATTTCAACTAATTAAATCCAATAACAATATATCACATAGCATGGATAAACAAGTATATCACCCAAAACAAACTACCCCAAATAGATAACAAAATTCAAGGCATTTTATTAATGAATTACTATGAAACACAACAACAGTGATATTTGTGTCTTTTGAACCCACATAGCTAGTTATGATTCATGAACATACCAGAAATCTCATCAACCACATATACAAAAAATGTGCATCAACCATGGTGAATTTAATCAATGATAAAACAAAATATCCCAATTATGGAAACTCGAAGGTCCACTACATAGTGATGGATAGAAAGTAAAATAGTTTCCTTTCCTTAATCCCAATGTCTTTTATCATATCTGACATGTCCGGACCCAAACAGGAGAAGAAAATGTAAGTTCATAACCTTACCCTCTGATACAAACTTTTAAAACCCAAACCCAAATCATATGGTCCAAGATAGAATTTAACATGACCTCATTATCATCTCTGACTATGAAAGTGGATTACTACTAGCAACAAGGGTCTGAGTTCGTCAGTGTGGAGACTATAACCGCAATATCATATCATTGGATCAATAATAAACCAAAAACAACATTAAAATAAAGAATATATAATAAGGGTAAACGTGTTGAAAATAAAAGATGGATTGCATGTCATATAATAATGCAGATCCCAAGGAGGAAAAAAACCAAGGTAAAAAGAAGTAGATAAATATAATATAAATTTTGGCCTTATGGAGTCCATCACAACCTTCTACTAGATCCTTTCTCTACTGCTCAATTTCCTATCATAAGTCCTTTGGTCATCGCTGGATCCTTCGTGATATGTACAACCGAATCGACAAGCGCAAGTCAGGTGTGAGTACAAGAATCAGTAAGACACCACAAGTGTGTATTTAAAATAATTTTCTCTTATATATAAGTATATTCTATATTAAAATAAATGTGTGGCTATGATAACTACACACAATACAAAACTAATCTTTTGTGGGCTATCCAAGCCACCACAAAACCCTAGATGTAACTGGTTTGGCTCCATTCCTGATTTAATGGTATGTTAGTAATAATTCAAAACCAGCTACAAGTACATATCTGTGTCACTTGGAATCCATGAGAAATTTAGTGAAAACAAACTACCATGAATCCACAAGCAATCTGGTAAAACTTGTAATCCATAGGGCGTTTGGTATCTGCATCATACCTTGAATCCAAAAGGTATCTGATAAAACTCTGAAACCACATGTGATCATGTGTTGGTCATCTACTCATAATACACATGTCATCAAGTAGATTCCATGTTGCACGGTTATCATGACATGTCGCCTCCTTCAACAAACATCATGTGTGCAACCCACAAGGACTAATCACACAATAATGACCACATGTCAAGTATGCACATACCAACCACCAAATGAAAACATGAAATGTCATATAATGACAACAACCAAAAGATATATCATGACAAATATATCATCATCATAGCCATCAATATGCGAATCAAACAACAACATGAAACCATGATATCACATCAATAACCTGAATCAAATCATACCATATCAAGGGCAACACACACACCTACATGCGATCACAAGTCAATCCTAATTCTAAATAATCCAAAACATAAATTATGCATTGAAACACGTGTAAAAAAAATAATAGATAAGTATCCAACTACCTCAAGAGTCATTGATGTAAAAGAATGGTAACAAATGATTAATGATCTCACTTCACATTATTATTGTTGAAATCATTAAGATGTCAAATCCTATGATTCATAAATAATTTCCAGTACCAAAAACATCTATATTATTAATTTATAATATATTTACATTTTATCATTTTATAATTTCATATAATTTATCCCTCAATTATCCAACTGATTAACTGTTCAGAATTTTAATTTTATATATTATCCTTTGATAAATTATTATTTATCATTTTATAATTCCATATAAATTATCCATGATAATTACCATGAATAATTATTTATCTATCTATCAAAAAATTTCATAATAATCCACTTATAATTTATTTTATTATATCCATTAAAATGAAAAAAATCAAATAAAAATAGAAATTGTTTCCTTCAAAACAGAAATATGATTTTGGTTCTGCTTGTCGAGATAAATCCAATGACACTAATAGAGTAATAAAATGACGAATATCAAAGAAGATTTTGATTAGGGAATGTTTAAAAAAACTATTAAATAATTAAATGAATGATAAAATTATAAATATAAACCCCACATTTTTGTTCAAACATAATTATTGGAGGAATAAGTTGACCCAACCGGTGCCACCATCTATGGAATCACTCCGAAAAAGAAGGAACACGTCTAAGGGAGTATTGGGGTTAGTCAGATTCAAAGATATTAGCCCAAAATAAGGTCGAATCATTAAAGTATTTTAACTGGAAAGGGAAAAATTACTATCTATACTAGTTACTTTCATAACCCAAAAAATACATCAATATTTAATGTTAGAATTTAAATGGTGTGATTAGTTTCTCCCATTTATGTTCTTGCAATTTGAATGTGGAAAAATGGTTTTGTTTCATTGTTTTTAGAATCATGTGATCATGTGTATATAGATTTCAGGATTTTGGAAGATAATTAACAGCAAAATCGTATTTTTTGTGAAAAAAAATAAATTAAAATAATAAAACCAATTATTTCAATTAATTCTTAATTTACATCAAATTTACGAGTGACCATAGAAAACACTTGCTGCTCGTGAAATTTAAACCTTCTCTACGATAAACAACCCATTCCAGAACAATACATGGTCTCAAAATTGGCTTAGGATTCACTGTTTTTGAATTTTTATTTAATTTTTATTTAAAAAATTAAATCCATAATATACTAAAAAGGGTAATTTTCACTAGCGAGATGTCCAAACGTCAGATGATTATAAATGTTATACACTTTCTAGGGTAAACCGCCCAAATTTGGTACCATATTTTTCATATGATGCACCATTTGAAAAATATATAGTTATTTTAAAAAATAATATAATAAAAATTATTATGATTTTATTTTTCCTTGTACGATGCATTACAGGTCTTAGATTTTTTCACCAACATAGCGTAAAAATATAGAATATTCGATTGAATATTCTAGATAACTAACCCATATTTTACCCTTACATGAGGACTTAACATATTTTCTAACATATTTTTACTGATAAAGCATTTTTTTCACATATGATACATATAATTTGTCAACAAGGGTGTTTTATTTTCTATGTAAAATTCGGGATTTTACAACCAAGGTGATATATATCACCATTGTAAAGGGTAAATTGAGGTGATCTAGGTTACATATAAGTGAAAAGGTCATACCATCCCTACTCATTCATACTAGATGAAGTTAATTCGACCATTATTTCAATATTATTTAAATATATTACATTCATATACACATGTCCATGAAAATATCTGATAAAATATTTAAATCATATTGTGTTCAAGAATTTCACTCTCGCAGTTTTTAATATGTTGTATGTGTCCATATTGGAGAAAATACATGTTATGAAAGTCTCTAAATTTCAATATTTAGAATCAAAAGTCTATTTCCATGATTGGAATTTATTTATAACTTTTATAAATTATATTATTGCATTAAATGATTATTAAAAATTGATATTGTATTTATGAAATTATGAAAATAATAATACAAGGCACAATACAATTATTAATAGAAATATTTTTTTTGTGAGTGATTGTGTACCCAGATATTTACTGATTAATATGGAATATTAGTGTTTATGGATTATATTTGAATTATAACATTTTTATATATTGATATATTAAATTAATTTAAAAGAATATAAAACTTATATAACTATTATTTTATCCAAATATTTTTTTAAAATTAAATTATTATTTTAATAAAATTTAATGAGATAAACAAGGAAAATATATGGTTAATAATTATATAATTTTTAACATACGATTCATTAGAAATATTACAGTTTAAATAATAAACCATTATGTGTGAATGAATTGTTACAGTGGTTAACGTTAAAATAGGTAAACTATGGTGTTGATCTAAAATATATATGGTTTAATTGAAAAATTTATCCTATTATAATATTATTAGCTGGTGGGTTTTCAAACATTAATCAAAATTACCATAAAGTACCAATACTTTTTACGAAATATCTGAGCATTAATATTTCTATATTAATTTAATGGTTTAATATTTTCAAAGAGTGCACCTCCACACATATTTAATATGGAATACATACGTCCAATTATTTAAACAATCATGATTCTTATATCTAAAATGTCCCCACAAAATACATTGTAAAATTAATTAATAAATTATTTTGGTACTGTTGTTTCACGATTTCCAGCCCTAGTATCCTTAATAGGATAAAAATCAGTTCATTAAAATAATGAGTAATCACGACAACCATATTAGTTTTTCCACTTCTTCATTACAGACTATAATTCTATGGTATTTATAATAATATAATAACTCAAATAGTTTAAAGAATATGAAATGTTATTATAATTATTTATTGACCATTATCTACCCTCAATCGTATTGAATTGTAAGTGAAGTTATCACTTAAGGATATATACTTTCAATCATCTCTAAAAAATAATATAACTCATTAAGCTGCAAAATATTTCATAAATGGTTATCATGGAATGTTTAATGTTTATATTTGATATTTTCTATGTTTATATAATTCTGAAATTATAATATCTTGTCTTCCATTTTATAATTAAATATTTTAGAAAATGATAAAGATGGTCATGAGTACGTTTGTACTGAAACTTCTAGGAATTGTTGTAATTCTTTTTTCATTTCAACATTACATATATAGTAGTAATGAAATATTATATGAATATATATGATATATTTTTGAAAAACATTATTTTTTTAATATAATTTATTTATTTCCATATCTTAATAACTAAACAAAGTATTCATGCATACATACGTCCTACAATCCCTATCGACATTGTAAATCATTTTTCATCTCACCAACTTTATCGAATGGATATATATTTAATTATAATGGTTATATATATATGATATTATATGTTCATTAATTATTTTATATTAAATTTTAATAAATTAAAAATTATTATAAAAAATTTTATACTTCCTTTGGAGCATGTTGATGTCATGGTATGGGATTTTATTCTCACATTTATTTCAATGAGTCATATTATGTAAACATGATTTTTTATATTATATATTGTATATAATAATATTGATTCTATTTAATGATTTTTCTTTTTACACTTATAGGGATTCCAATTTAATTTTTTCCTTCCATCGATTTTGGGGATTTCAATTCAATTGTTAAAAAATATATAAGGATTTTTTCAATATATATTTCTTATTGGGATTTTATATTATTGAGTATAAGATGTTGAAATATTATGATCTACCAAACCCAAAACTCAATATTTATTATTATTTTCTATATTATTCTATAAAATAAATAATTTTTATTAATTTTTATGACCTTAAATAATAATTATATAGGAAAATTATTTTTATTGAAAATTGACTATATTTTTCATTTCTATACAAAAAACATTATCTCTCACATAAATACTCTACTGGGAAAATATAAATAATAGTTTTACTATATTGAATGAAATATTAAATTCATTTGAAACCATGATAGACTTTTTTAAAAGTTGTAAAAATTTAATCTTTTTTGTTTTCCAAATGAGGAACCTTTTAACATTTTATGATACAATGTAAATGAAATGATTTATATTATCATCTACTATATAAACTTAATTTCCCACGCTATGGGGTCATCAATATTATAATGACTCATTATTCCGACTCTAAGAAAATTTTAAATTAAAAGTTTTCTCACAATATTTTTTAAAATTTTAATATTTTCAAAACATATTTCTAATGTGTAAATTATTGTTTTCCTCATTAATGTTTTCGTTGTCATGTAATGTAATTTCTACTTTTCAAAGACAAAAAATCCATATTTTACATATTAATTATAAGGGATATTATCCAATTATTATATATTTAATATTTGTATCTATATTTTAATATTGTTATTATAATATTATTATGAAACATGTTACTTCTACCCATAATATGATATGATGAAATGGTGAAATGATTATCAATCCCATTTATTTTAAATGGTATTTGATATGATGAATTGTAAATTAATTACTTATATTTTCAGGGATAAAAATATGATTAATTTTTTATCACCTTTTAGAACAAAAATATATGATTTTCATTAAGTGGTGTATTGGAATGGAATTGTATTATACTCTAATGAATTATATAATGGTTGTTGACTCATTATAAATATTGTAATGGAATGGGGAGAGAACATCATTCTACAAGAAAAATTTTCATCATTCTAATCATTAGGAGAAAACCATAAAAACAATAATTTTTTGGGAAGTGATCCAACTACACTAAAATAAATATATGATTAAAATTTGACTATTATTATGGTATACTGAGTGAGTCCGTTTATTATGATTTCCATGGATGTGATCTCTGAATAAAATGGAAATGTTTTTATATTCTTATGTGTATGCCACAAACCTAAGTCTTATTCCAGTGTTATATATGATTCATGTCTTTTTAATTCCAAATAATTATTACCTATCAAATTATTATAATCCATTTTATATAGGGGTGTTTTTCAAATATGATTGTAATTTTTTAATATGTATGCTCATGGTATGATTAAGAGATCATTAATATCTCCCTCTTTACACATACTTTGAATCTTAGTAAACACTTTTTTATTATTCCATTTCCTATGTTATAAATTAATTCAGTTAGGAGAATGTTAATAAGAATGGTTCATGGAATGGATAAATTTTTGATGGATAATATTTTTCACTTATGGAAAAGTGATTTTTTAATTCTTATTTTCAAATGAACTAATCCTTTATATTCCTCAGGAATGTTTTTTTAAAATGAAATTCATATTCATCTATTTATATGTAATATATTTTTTGAAAATATTGGAATGATATATGAATAAAATAGTTGAATTATAAAATAAAATGAGTAAAAATATTGATATTACATTTCTTATTTAATGTGGGGTCTATCACCACGGTTGGAATGGTGGTGTTGATGGTATATTACAAACTCATATATAATAAATTCCTACAACTCCACTAAAATATAATATAGTGTGACGTATAAATGTTTTCATAATTAAATGTAAATTGATTAGTTATTGTTGTTTATTATTTAATTATTATATTGAGATTAGATTTTTGGAGGATGTAGTGGTTTTATAGATATACCAATATAATAAACATGGTTCCACAACATGGATATTGAATTTCATGACAAAGTGAATTGGTGTGTACCGATAATATATTAAATAAATAAGGGAATTCTCTATGTGGAAGCCATGGAATCATAACCAATTGAATTGAATATGTGGAAACCACATAAAAAATCACAAAATGGAGTTTAAAACCATTAAAATTTTGACATACTTCTATCCAATAATATGGGGTATGACGTAGTTACCCATAGATAAGGGACACCACAACGTGGAATGATGAGCCAAAAAAGTGATTATTCCTCGATGTTGTATTTTTTATTGATATAGTGAAATTTTTTAACATCAAAACCAATAATGTGTACACTTAAATTCCTTAAATAAATTCATTGTTTTTATGACATATGGTAATTCATTGATGATATTTATGTTACCTCCACTCCTATCAATGATCCATTTTAATTTTTTTAAAATTAATGTTTCCATATGAATCTATGATTATATATAACCTAGATGCATTATTTTTCATTTATTTATTATTTTTAATATTTATAACCCTTTATAAATGATGTTATGGATGATTTCAGATATATGATGAATTAATATTATAATAATGTGAATTCCCTTATTATTATTTTTCTTCACACTTGAGGTAGCAATTCCCAAGTATGATATGAATTTTATATAATTTTTCATGTCATTTCTATATTATGGGTGTATTTATTTATTTTAAATTATTTATTGTGTTATTATAATGATTTAGTGGGTTCATATTTCTTTAATGTATTCGATATAGGTGGAGAAAGTATAGAATGTACTAGTATAATATTTATTGGGTTTAAATAATTTTGTATGCTTACTATAAATAAAATATTTGAGTTTGGAAATAAGTATTAGGATAACCATAATTGATATGGTTTTGTCGAGGATGATATGTGGGATAAGTATGAGTGATGTAGATGTGTTCAACATAAATATGTGAGGAATACCATGAGTGAGATGGTTGGTCCTTGTTTTAATGGAAAACCGATAATGAGTTATATGGTTAGACCTATTAGGGGAAAGGAAAGACTTCACCTGAATGAAAATAGTGTGTATATTTTAGGAAATCATAGTGACTTGGTAAAAACTATTAATCAATTATGGTTTGAAATAGGTAGGGCTTTGATTTGGAGTTTCCTTTTCTATTCAAGATGAATGATAATGTTGTATGTTTATATATATATTATTATTATTATTATTATTTATTTCATTGAATTTACCATTATATGTAAATTGAAATAATGTGACGAATAAATTTTTCTTGTCCATCAAGGTTTATAAAAACACCATTGATGAGTACATAGGTGTGAAAATTAACATTATAACTAATTATCCAAATATAAGAATTGGAATTACTTCATTACAGTGACTATGATGAGGAGGTTGGATTGGGGTGACATATAGATATACTCCATGATTTTTTTTTAATTTTCCTAATTTTATCCTTTTTTTCATTATGTTTAGATACATAAAATATGGATATCCCTTTTAACTACATATTTTAATGGTTGAATACCAAATTATTTTGACATGGGTCTTATTTACTATTTACTTTTTGTGTGTTACGTTGTGATACTATTATTATGTATTGATTTTATAGATTATTTCTTAATGTCTTTCTAATACCAATGGTAATATCTCACAATGACAATTCCAATAAAATTTTATCTACTTAAAATCCTCCTATAAATATGGTTAATATATTGAATTATTAGGAATTTCTATATTGGACTTATAGATTAATGATAGGTTTTAATAAACTGGAATGAGTGCATCATTTTTTAAAAAAAACATAGGATGATGTAAAAATTTAGGTAATATGATAAGGTTAAAAGTTGGTTCATATTCTTGGGTATTTAAAACAATATTATTTTTTGAAATGATTTTATATGTAATGGGATTGATTTTATTTTTTTTCATATTATTACATATGTCGTATTTTGGATATTTGGATTTGGGTAGTTTACTCCTACCATAAGTTGTGGGTGTTAATGAGGTCATGAATTCGGGATGGGCATGTAGGTTCATATTTCACAATCCTGAAAAATATTTATTTATAATGGTTTATATTAAATAATTTTCCATAATAATATGTTCAGTGATTTTAATTAAAAATTATTTTTATATTTTAAATATTATATCCTGAGCAAGTTATAATTTTGTTTTATATCATTTTGAATATTGTCCATTTACCTTTATGGGGGGTTATGTCTTTGGTGGGAAGTTTTAATTCTATTAATTTATCATTTATTAAGAATTAATAAATTTTCTGTAGAATTTTTTTTATGTGGGAAATTTTTAATTTCCATTAATTTCATAAATATTTATGTAAATAATTGAAATTTTTTAGATTGTTTTATTTTTTTAATAACAATTGAAAAAAATATAAGATTCTTCCTAAAGACCTATGTGTGGTTTTTATTATGGTGGGGGAAACATATACTTTAACTCATTGATATATAGAATCGAGATCATCAACACTATTTTATAGTTTCCCAAGCTGTCTATATGGATAATCCACTTCAGTAAGAGTTCTTTCATTTAAAAAAAATATACTATAGAGTTGCTCTATTTTTGAGACCATTGAATGTTTATTTAAACTGATACATCTATTAAAATCATGATATATTTTTACAGTTAATGAAAGTATATCATCATTAAAATGGAATGACCAGTACACTCTATTTTATCTTCAATACTCAATGATTCATGATAATAGGAAGTTGAATAAGACGACTTATATTTTACAAGGATATGATAGAAGATAGCGGGGATGTGATGATTTAGTTTAGGAGAAATGGGGTCCCATTTTTTGTGTCCTTTAAGGATGATTTTGTTGAGGAATTTTCCATATAGGCAGTGATGTTGGAGTAAACTCTAGAGTATAAAAAACATTAATAGTTGAACATTTTTAGGGGATATTATTCCAACAATTTCATATGGTTAATATTTTTTTATAATTTTTTGGCTAAAAATTAGCATTATATGGAATGGGGATTTATGATTAGCCATCAGTTTATTGAGAAGTTTCAGTTCAAATTTTTGAACATGAAATCTTCCCTTTTATGTTATTTATAAGGATATCCTGATTGAAAAACTTCTTGATATGGATAATTCATTAGGATTTCAAACCATTTGATGTATCCTAGTGAGTGGTCTATCTAGGGGATTTAATAAGACATTGAATAGTGGTTAGAAGATTATATCTAAGAAGATGGTTTGGGGATATGAGAGGCATTTGGAGTATAGAAGTTTATCATTAGTGCATTTCATGGGAGGAGGTACTCATCACTATTATCGTTATGATTATAATTGTTCTCTTCATAGATTGTGTGATAATCCCCAAAGGAATAATCCTATGTGTGGTGGGATGGGAAACTTCTTAGTATATTTCAATGGGATATTGAATAAAAATTTGAAGTGTCATATATACCCAATACACATATAATTGGGTAGGAGTAACTCTTATTAAAAATTGGTATTCATATGGAAGATCATTTTTTAGAGAAGGTTTTAGATCATATAATAACATACTAGAACAATTTGATTACGTCCATCTAAAAATTCATGCATTACATTTGTAGGGTCATAGTTATAACGAAATTAGGGGACATCTATTTCATTTAGCTATCACTGATATATGAGAGAAACCATTAATGGATAGTGGAATTATTCTGAAAATATTGATTTCCCATAAAAGTTAATATAATAAAATAGTCAGTTTGAAATTTATATCTAACAAATTTTATTCCAATTTGGGATTCTTTTTAGTGAATTAAACATGTGATTTTCATTGATAAAAATATTGGGATTATTTTGAGTTATATTTAGTGATTTAAAGACTATATTTATGTAGTTTATCACAATTTATTTTCATAATTTTTCATAAATATATATTTGATAATTAATTATGTAATATTTTTAGATATATTGGGCTTCACATTTTTATTCATGCATCATTTTTTCTTGATGGATGTTTTCTTTTTTCTTACATTTTTTAAGTGGATTAAATTCTAAAATCAATGTTGTTTTATGATTAAGAATTAGTAGGAAATAACCATAATTTTAAAATAATAATTATTGTAAAGGTAGAAAATAAGGATATCATATTGTATCTTTCATTGGAGGGGAGACCAATCATTTTCATCTAGAAAAAGGTTGTCACTATTATTCCATTCTAAAAAATAAATTTTCACTTAATTGAAATTGGGGAATATAATTTTTGATTAATTATTTTCAAGGTGTGTATGTTGCACAAATTCCACCATATCATATGGAACAATACATTTTAATGTATTTGAATACCCAATCACATCCCAATAGTGGGGCATGTTCATGTTCACTATAGTGGAAGATGGTATTATTAATATATTCCTTTATTAAGAGAGGTTAACTATATCACAGTGGCTATATGGTATCCACTTGTGTGGGTAATTTTTTTCAGTGAGGGTTTCACAATGGATCTATGAAATTAATTAATGAACTAGATAATATCATATATAGATTTTGAATTATGATTCCACAATGGAGTTCTTTTGGTGAATTTATCGTCTATATGAGTATATTATTATGTATTTTATTTTAATAACATAGTATAAATGTTCATGGATCTCATGGAATATATAATTCACCATTAACTAGGCTCATTGGTCATATTGAATTTTGTAGAATCTTAGTGTAACCATGGACAAAGGATTCACATTCTGAGAATCATTATATTGTATTTTGGACACTTTTTTCACATAAAAACATTTTAAAATATTAATATATATTTTGTGCATAAATGAATTATATATTCTTGGGAATTTTATTTTTGAGATGGAATTATTATTTGACCTAAGGAAATTGGATGTGGTGATGTCACACTGACAACCTATGATATTTTTGAGATATTAAGATTCATTATCTTCCTATGTATTACATAATATTCATTTTTAAAATAATTTTCTTTGTAGTGGAAATTAGTGTAATGAAAACCTAGAAATTGATTTTGGATGTTTGAATATGATGTGAGAATTTTTATCAATAGTTTATAAAATGGTTGACAACCTAAACAATATTAATTCATCCATATCTATTAATTAGTTACATTGAATAATCTAATTTAATTCTGTATGAGTTTTTTTGGTTGTATTTTCTACTATAATAATCATATAGTTTTATTTCTCAATGTCCATGCCTTGAGGTGTGGGATTTTTTATTTCCTGAATGTGATATTTTTTCCCCGATAACTATAATAGGAATTGAATATCTTTTCACTTTGATACATGATCCTTTAAAAATGTGGGTTTTTAGTCATATTATTTTTTTCAAGTGTATATATAGGGAATTATGAAAATTGAATTTCAATTTGGATTAACATGGTAGGAAGATATATAAAACTCTCTCATGGATATATATATATATATATATAGGATTGAAGATGTTGATATTTCATTGGGATTAAAAAATGGATGCTCACAAGGATTAAGATATATTGAATTTTTTTAATTATCTATACCTTCCCATTGATGGGTTTACTAATGGTCATTTATGGAAATGATTTGAATTTATTGTTGATTAATGAATAGATAATCATTCCCATGATGATAATTTGATGCATATGAAATACTTCATGTCTATGGAAAGTGGTGGATCCATTATCAATAAGTATAGATATCATGTGAAATTAACACACCTCGCAGTTGGTGGTACAACCATGACTGGCATAAATTTATCATAAAATAAAGTGTTTTTTGGGTTCTTTGTTCTTGTTGATATATATTATTGGATATTTTCACTAACGTACATTCATTTTAGAGGATTATAGAATGATTATCATCAGAATTTGGGAAGCATTAACCCCTTCCTTTCATATAATATATTTGGGATGATGTATTTGTATAATTCCCCATATGGGATTCTGTTAACCCATTGGGTCATGATGCTTTATAATTACTATTTGATAGTATAATGAAGGATTAAAATTTCAATTTAATATGAGAAACATTGCTACAAGAAAAAGAATGATATTTATATCTGTGGGAGATAGTATGGCTACATGGTTCCTCTATGATAATAGTATTGTATCGTGATGCTAGATTTTATTTATAGATATAGTAATTTCAATAATATGTGATTTGATACAAAAAATAGTTCTGTATATCATATCACATAAGAAAAGATGGAAAATATGAGGGGATGGTCTCAATTATAGAGGATATTCATATATATAATTTTATTGAATTTCAGTGGAGCATGTTATGGACATCATGAATTAGTGGAGTTTTTTAAAATCATAAATTTTAGGAATCTATAACTATGGTTCCATTTGAGTCTCATTCAGGAAATAAATTGGTTTAATAGTTCTTATAACATGAGTTGACTGGCCTAAAAGTGATTTGGTCAAGAATGGTTCTAGTGACTACAATGATATTGGTTTTAGTGAAGGAAACATTTCATTATATCAATATAGTATTTATATATATGACCACTTGAGTTATTGAATCAAAATGTGAATCATGGGTGAAGATTATTTTTATTATCTCCCCATTTATAAGAAATTGTTCGCTAAGAATGTTGAGGAAAGTATAACGATGATTTTTTATCCATTTTTTATTTTTAATTCATAAGGATAATGGATTTTTTGAACCATATTCCATGAAAATATGGTTTTTATAATGATTTACCCATGATAAAACTCTTGAGATATGATGCTGACCCATTTTAGGATCGATTTTGAGGGAGTGTCCCAATTGTAAAATGTATATTATATATATAAAATATTATATTTCATTGATATAAGTGATAATGAGTTTTGAGGACAAATATATCATATTTATTGGATTTATACATTCATGGACATATCCATGAAGTTTCATTAGTGTTGGTGTACAATATATAATAAAAATTTATAAATATTTGTTGTTTCAACAAGTAAATATTTTTATCAAGGGATATAATCCATTATATGAGTGTTTTAAATTCCATATATGATTTAAGTACCTGATATTTGTTTTAAATTTTATCATTATTGTTTATAATTATGATATTTAGTTTTTTAGTTTGTTGAGAGTATATCGGGAAAAATATTCAATAAGTCAGACTGTGCTAGAGAAATAATATTTACTATAAAATGAACCCCATGCAATTCTAACTATAATAAATAATTTAGTGTCATTTTGTTCTAATAATATATAGTTCATCCATTGGGTCCTATATATTTTGAGAGTCAAGGTTGTGTGCACGAAAACCTAGAACAATAGGCCATGACCTGGAGGAACGTTGAAATGGATTCAACACGGATCCATTTTTAAATTCCATGTGTCATTTATTCCTGTATAAACCATGATACGCCCAACATAGAAGACACCATATCATCAATATTTTCTTTCATCCCATGATAAATTTGGTGGATTCACGTGCATAGAGGATCTCATTTTGGATCATAATTTATATTCTGAGATTCATGACCTGATCATGTTATCGGAATTGGTGGATAACATTTGTGAGCTTGTGGTTTCTTTTCAGGATAGTGAGAATTCTGGGATTTCCCAGGTCTTTATTGATCCTGTTTTTGCACCCATCACCTCCCCAATTCAGGTGGTTGGAGCTCCTGCTCCTCCCATTGCATATTCTGCTTTAAAAGGAGTGGAAACTACTTCTTTCAAGGCAGATTCTGCTCCTTCGGATGAGGTGATCGGGGACCCTTTTCCTTCTGGTGGTACTGCTTCACTGGTTGAGGTTATTGAGGTTCCTATTGGTCCAGTTGGCATCCTTACAGATGTTGTTAAAAATGGAAAAGGTACCATCAGCAGTCTGGATATAAGTGATCTTATACAAGAGGACTCTAGTACTAAGAGAAAGGCTGGAAGGCCTCCTAAGTCTGGAAAACAGGTAAATGTGGGGGTCAAAAAAGGGGGAAATCATCCCAGTATTAGGCTTAAATGAAGCTTCCTTTCTGGAATTGTCAGGGTATGGCCAATCATGATACTATGAGGTCCCTTAGGCTTTTCATTTTAAAGCATAGGCCCCTTCTTATTGGTCTGTCTGAACCCAAAAGGATTTTTCTCCTAATATTTCAAATTTTGAAAACCTTGGTTTTCATTTTCTGGAATCCAATAGATCCTCATCGGATATTAAAAGGTTATGGGTTTTTTCTCATTGTTCTTTATCCCATATTTCCCTAATTTCTAATTCTGATCAGCATGTCACATGCTCTTTTTTTCTTCAAGGTTTGAAACATTTCTGCTCTTTTATTTATGCCCATAACTGTTATCAGGGTCCTAGGAATTTATGGATGGATATTGGGTCTCTCAATTATTCGATCTCTAGTCCGTGGTCTATTCTTGGTGACTTTAATTCCATCATGAATTCTGATGATAATATTGGAGCCATGTCAAATGTCATCTCTTCTAGGGAGTTCAAAGCTTGTATTGATAATAGTTGGATGATTGAAGTTAATCTTGTTGGGGCTAAGTATACATGGTACAAGAAGGTTTTGGACCGATTTGTTGCTATTAGAATTGATAGATCCTTTGTCAATGAGGCTTGTCTTGATTTATGGGGTTCTATTTATTGTATGACTCTTTCCAGAATCAACTCTGATCATCATCCTATTTTGGTTGACCTTGTGAGAATGGATCCCAAACCTCTTTTGCCTTTTAGATTTAATAAGGCCTGGGTTAATCATCCCTGAATGTAGAACTATTGTTGAACAAACTTGGAATTCTTGGAATGGTAGGGATAATGATTTTTCATGCGTCATTAAGCTCAAACTTCATAAAAGAAATTTGAAATTCTGGAGTAAATATCGTTTCAGTTCCCTTGATTCTGAAATTTCCTCTATTGAGGATTCTATTCAACAAATGAAGGCGCAGAATTCTTCAAATAACTTCTCTAATGATATTTTGGGTGAGACTCAGCTAGTTTCCAAGCTTAATAATTTGTTTAATCTTAAAGATTGTTTGCAAAGAGATAATTTTAAGGCTAATTGGTTGAGATATGGGGATAGAAATTCTAAATTTTTTAATTTTTTGTAGAGAATTAGGAAAGTCTCAAGGCCTCTCTCTTTGGTTATAAATGGGAATAATGTGTTTGATAACAGAAGGGACCTTTTTGAGCATGTTGTTTCTTATTTTAAGGATCTTTTTTCTGGTTATTTCCCTCTTGATGATCCTGTGGAAAGTATTATTCCGACTCTTGTTAATCAAGAGGATAATTCCAGTCTTACATACATTCCATTGGAATTTGAAATTAAAGAAGAGACCTTTAGTCTAAAGTCTGACAGCTCCTCGGGTCCAGATTGTTTTGGGAATTTTTTCTTTCAGACTTACTGGGACGTCATTCATGAGGATTTTTGTAGGTTGGTTACTCGTTTTTTTAATGGTCGATCTCTTACTCAGGGTCTGAATGCTCAATTCCTTTCCCTTATTCAAAAGACTGAGAATGCTAATGAGATTCATTTTTTCAGACCTGTTCCTATGATCAATACTATTTTTAAAATTATTTGCAAAATCCTGGCTACAATGTTGTCTTCTATTTCCACTAAGATTGTTTCTCCTAATCAGTTTGGCTTTATTAAGGGTAGGTCTATTCAAGATTGACTTATTACTGCATCTGAATATGTTAATATTCTTAAGAAATCCACAAGGGATGGTAATATTGCTCTCAAGTTGTACGTCAGGAAATTTTTTGATACTATAAATTGGAATTTCATTTATAAGGTTCTTCATTTTTTTGGTTTTGATGATGTTTTCATTAATTGGGTTAAAATCATTTTCGAGTCAGCTCGTATCTATGTCCTTGTTAATGGCTCCACTAAGGGCTTCTTTTCTTGTTCTAGAGGTGTCAGACAGGGTGACCCTCTCTCGGCCATTATTTTTTCCATTGCAGAGGATTATATTAGTAGATTACTTTCTATTATGGCTGGTAATGGGAATCTGTATTCTATTAGTGATGTTAGAGGTTTTGTTGCTCCCACTCACTTTTTTTATGCGGATGATATTATTCTTTTCACTAAAGGGGTTAATAGAAATATTAAAAATATTAAGCGTGTCCTTTTTCATTATGAAAAAGTTTATGGGCAAGATATTAGCTGGGACAAGTCCTTTGTTTATTTTAGAAGGAATTTTCCTATTTCTAGGAAGACTGGCATTATTAGGGATTTGGGTATTCATGAAGGTGTTACTATGTTTTGGGGGATCCCTAAAGCTTGTTATTTGTTTGATATTGTATGTAAAATCAGACGTCATCTTGCTACATGGAAGGGTAAGTCCCTTTCCTTGGCTGGTCGGTTTGTTTGGTTAGAGCTGTTATGATTTCTATGTTTGTTTATTCTTTCCTGATATATAAGTGGCCGATCTCTCTTATCAAGAGCATTAACGTTTCTATTAAAAATTTTATTTGGAGTGGCAATATTTCAGAGAGGAAATTAGTTACTATTTCTTGGAATAATTGTTGTAAACCCTATGATGCTGGGGGTCTTGGTATTAAAAATCTTGAGGTGTTTAATGATTCTTTACAGGCCTCGTTCATTTGGAGGCTTGTCAATGATAAATCTGAGTCTCTGGACATTCTCCGCTATAAATTCAGGGATAGGCTCAGGAATGGAGTTTTTAATTATCTGGATTCTTCTGTTTGGCCTGCTTTTAAATACATTTTTTCCTCTATTGACCCTCATGCCAGATGGCTTGTTTCAAGGAACTCCTCTTTATCCTTTTGGAAGGCCAATTGGACTGGATGTCCTTTAGCTGACTCCTTGTTGGATGATGATTTTAATGTTGATATGGATGCAACGATTAAGTATCAGCTTGATAATATGGGGGGTCTCCCTAATCATATTGTTACTATTATCAATAGTTACTGTTTCTCTAACAGAGAGGATTTTTGGGCTTGGGAACCTTCTTTTAATGGCTTGTTGACTTCTAAAAATTTGTATTGTCATTCTCTATTTGAAATATAGGGTGTAAATGGATGAGGTATCTTCATATGAACTTTATTAGGCCCTCTCGGTCTTCTTTTACCTGGAGACTGGCTCATGGGAAACTTCCTACTGATTGTTTCCTTCAGAAATGTGGCATCTCTCTCTGCTCTTCGTGTGTGTTTTTTCATCAACATAGGGAAGATATTGATCATTTGTTTATTAGTTGTGTCAATGACTCTTCAATGTGGAAGGATGTTTTTTATATCTTTGAAATTCCCATGCCTAATATGTCTTTAATTCATCATTTCCTTCAAAGCTGGAATTCTATTTCTCTCTCTCCCCAATTGTTGGATCTTTTTAGAGTCGCTGCTTCTGAACTCCTTCATTTTATTTGGTTTGCTCGAAATAAGATGATTAATGATAAATTTTCCATCTCGGTTAGTGGGGTTTTATCTGCTATTCTTGGTGCTATGCGTAATGTTGTTATTCCAAGGAAGAATTTTTTCTTTAACTCGGTTCATGATTTGTCCATTCTGAACAGGATAGGTGTTAAGTGTAATTCAAGCCTCTGTGTGGTACTTTAGAAGTTCTCTGGAAGGAACCTTTTTTTGGTTAGTTAAAAGTAAATTCAGATGGTGCTTCTAGGGGTAATCCGGGGCATTCTAGTTATGGTTCTATTTTTAGGAATCATAAAGGGGATGTCCTTGGTTGTTTTCATGGTTCTTGTGGCTTTGCCTCTTCACATGAGGCCGAAATGCTTGGCATTATTGTTCCTATCGATCAAGCTGTGCAGCGTGGTTGGGATAATTTATGGTTTGAGAGTGATTCTTCTGTTGTTGTTTCTGCAATTAGGATGGGTCTTTATCACTTGTCCTGGAAGCTTACTAATCGCTGGATTAATTGTTTGGAGACTCTTTTTTCTTTGAATCATATTATCACTCACTTTTATAGGGAAGACAATTCTGTTGCTGATGGACTGGCTAATAAAGGTGTTAATGGTGTTCATTTTGTTTTGTTTGATCAAGTTCCTGATGATATCCTTATTTTTATTAATAAGGACCATGACAAATCCCCCATTTTTAGACATTTGTAAGTTTTTTTTCTTCCTTGGAGTGGCTTGTTTCTTTTTATTCAGGATGGCAGTAGAGCTTTGCTGTGTCGAGTTGCTGTGGTTTCCCAAATTTTGGGAATCAGTGTGCTGATCTATAGCAGGCTGGAGTCTGCAGAGTTGCTGCTTCATTTGGTTTCCCAAATTCTGGGAATCAGTGTGCTTTTTGGAGCGGTCTGGAAGCTTGGTTGATGGCTTCTTTTGGTGGAAGGAAGGCTTTTATGTTGCTGTTTTTTGGCTTACAAAGGACAGTGCTGATGGAGATTCTTCAGTCGGGGAGAAATCGTACATGATCCGGCTTTGATCTTCATTGGCGGCATTGGTGGCCTCATCCCATAGCCCACCCTTTTTTATTGGGTGTTTGTCTACTTTGGTTTCTTTCCTTTTCACCTTAAGCATTTTTTATGGTTTTAATGTTTATTGTTTGTATTTTTCTTGTACTGTTTTCTTTTCTCTGTCATAAATTTCCATTATTAAAACAAAACACCACATATTCTCTGAGAAGAGTTACAATTTATTCAATTTTGGGTGGTTTGTCCTTGTAGATTTTAGCACCATCAGTCTAGTAATTTTTTTTATTAAATAATTTTTCATGTCAATGGATCTTTTAGATGATTATAAGATTGTATATGCCTCAGATGTCTTCTTCTTCTTTTATCCCTTGTCTTCCTATTCTACAACATTATCATGATTAAAAATTTCATAATGTGAAGGGCTTAGATCATTTTTTTTATAATATGAAATGTTATTTTATTATTTATATTCACTATTATTAACGTATTATTTCATATCCATTTTATTAACTTTAAATAAATTTATATATAGTTGTATCAATGTGGTTTTTTCAGTGTCTTTATGATAAAATTTAAAGTTCATTCCATTTAATAGGGAAGTTCTCTAATGTCAAAATTATATTTATAGAGGAATAACATTGATAATATTCAATAAAATATATTATAGAATCCTTATAATGTTTTTTGGATATGTTTTTACTTATAAATAATTGGTTTGGAAGGAAATATCTGGGATTTATTTTAGATAAAATAAATGAAATGTTGGATAATGGGTTTTGATGATGAAAAAAATAATGATTATTGATATTATTTAGTAAATAAAAATCTTATACACCAACCAAGAATGTGACAGTCTAGTGTGGGAAGAGATTTGGGATATATATAAGATATTTGGATGAATTTAACAAGATAATGTCAGGAATGGAATGAGTGATATAGTTGATGGTTTATAAACCATAAGTGACGTGGTCAGTTTTATAGTGGTTACTATGTGTCCTCCCTTGAGTTACAAGAGTTTATCAATATTCAGTATTCCATACTATGTTTAAATTACCTTTCATTCCTATATAGATATGAAATATTTATTGATGATGTTCATGGACTAGTGGCTATCAAAAAAAATCTGATGGGTACTATATCTATTTATGTAATATATATATATATATCATTTCATATCCATTATAAGTTAATTTTAAATATATAATGTTTTAATTAGTGGTTCCCAATTGGGATTATACTCACACCCAACATGGTAATATATCTATATCAATATGTTTGTGTATAGACATCTAGGTCACGTATCAAGCTTTGTGTAATGCCATTGATTTGAGAAAAATAGATTTATCTAAGAGATATATCGATGTGTTGTCAATATTTACTCAAGGATCATTAATGGAATGCATTATTTTATTAATTTATTCTATTTTACATTCTATATAGATTGGCTATATAATAAGATCTAATATGAATTAATATATATCTCCTTCCATACCATCATATGACTGAATGATTTTTATTAAATTTAATCTATTGATATGTTTTTTATTAATTATTAATAATCTGGGATTCAGTTGCATATGGGACAATTTTAGTTATCATTTGATGACACAGTCTCCCAATGATAATCATTAGACCCTCCCTACTAACCAAACCAACTTTTCATACATCGAAGCATAAATGTGTTTCTCTAACACCTTATCTCCAATATAATGATCAAAGATGTTGATTTATATTGATAAACCAAAATTCTGAGCTCAATAATTTTAAAATATATAATCTAATTAATCATTCATTCAAAAATTTTCAACTATATGGAATTATATACTACATGTTGAATGTAGTAGACCATCAATTTCAGATGTGTGATACATAATATGAAGGTGTTTTATTCCACTAAATAAGTATTAATTGATATTAATTCTACATTAAATGAATTATTAGCTCGGAATAATAATTGACATCATGTTAATTAATGAAAAATAAAAACACAATTATAAATCATTAAACAATTATTAATTATATAGAAAATGTTAAGATGTTTGTATAAATTATAATTATATAAAGTATTCAAAAAATTATATTTATTCCGAAATTGAATCATATGATAACATATACTATGAATATATGAAATCATTTTGTGAAAATTATAATTGGGGAATAAATTTTAAAATATCCAATATAATTGGATGTAATTCGACCCAAATAAAAACATGAGGGATGTAATTTTTTTTGATATATACAATAATTTCAATTGTGGTTCTATCATAATTTATATATATATTGAATGATAAATCCAATTATAGACCCACTGATGTGTAATAGGATCAATTTTAAAAAATACATCCTTAGGATATAGTGGAGTAGGGAGAAGAAAAGTATTTTTTTAGAAAATATTTGACATTATATATAAATTTTATTATCATAGTATCTTGATCATGTACAAGGATTCCCAATATTATAAATTCTATGTAATAATTGATGGGTTTTATTTTACAGTGTTGTATACATAAGTATATTTACTTGAGTTGGTTAATATATTATTTTAAATGATGAGTAAAATATGCATCATAATTATTAAAATTAAATTAAACATTATCATTATGTAATGGTTTACACAAAGGGGCAGTTTACAAAGAGTTGTAGATTCCCATTCGGATTAAAAATCATTAATAAAAGGGTTTAATATTCCATAAGTAATTTTACATTATAAAAAATGATTTATTAGAATAATCTTCATGGTTGAAATCAAATATACTAAATAAAAAATTAAAAATGTTTGATATTGATCAAAATAAAATTTTGATGAAAATCAAGGAAGAACAATTCATAATCTCTATATGATTAAACAATATAGTATTATATAGAAGTAAGAAAATATATATGGTGATGTTCTAGATTATAATTTAAAACATGAATATTTAAAATCATTAAATCCTATCTTATATAGGAAAATTATTATTGATGTGGTATATTTGTCAAAAAATCGGTAATATATTATTAATCCAATATGTTCGGAATCATAATTTCAATTTAATATAAAATAATATCATCTTCTATTAGTGATACAAGTCCTGATATAAATTCATTGTAATATGAATTTCAATATATTTTATTTTTCAATAAATATATTATGAATTATTGAAATTTTTATATGAATACTATGATTTTGATGATAAATATTGATAGTAAAAAATTGGAATAAAATTCATTATTTAATGTAATTGTATTGGAATGTTTCGTAAAAAAATAGATGATCAAAAGACATATTATAATATATGAATAAGTAATCTATATAAAAAACTATTTTAATTAATATTATAAAATTATATCCAACTAGATTATATCAATGAATATATATAACCGTGATGACCTTTTTTGAACAAAAAATGAGTGATATTTAGCTCATTATAAATTCTATATATCAATAATTCACTATAAATATCAAGAAATGGTTTCATGTTTTATATAATATCTATAAGAAATGAATGATAAAAAATATTCCATGGGGTAAATAATCATTAATTGGTTGATACCTTGAATAATAATTTGTATATAAAATAGTTTTATTTCAATTACTTGAAACCTAATATTCAAAAATACTCCTCAATATAAAGAGGTTTTGGATATTCCCCTCATTCTAATTTGACAAATTTATTATTATTTTTTCTTTTTTTCAGAATGACACTTATATTTGACATTATTTTTAATGGGGATGAATCTCTATAGTACCAGTTAATGTAAAAAAATCACACATTCAGTGGGAATATATTCTATAAAATCTTTAGGGTAATACGATCTCTATGGAGTTCATCCTATCCTTGGAGTGAAAATTCTATAATTTAACAAATGTTTATTTTCGGGATGATTTATGTTATGAAGCATTGAATATTTTCATGAAAAATTATATTCTTTTCAATGAATTTCTATCATTGACTTACAATATTGAATTGTATATTTAGTTTCTATTTGAAAGACGTCTAATATGTTTTTAGAGTTTATTTTCACAACTAAATTAATAAAAATAAAAATGAGATATAATTTTTTTAAAATGTACAATAGTAATAATTCTATAGATATAGTGTTTATTAGAAATCCATTTTTAATATATAGTTTCTTTTTGAATTAGGAGTAATTATTATAGTAGAGGTATTTTACTAAAAGGTTGATTTATAAACATGGAAATACATGATTAATAAAACAGACGTATCTAATAATTATAATAAAAAATATTGACTTTAATATTATAAAAATCCATTCATATGTAGTTTAGAGGAATTATATATGTCACATGAGTTTATGATGAATCCTATATGGAAATGGAAGAATATATATAGTGGAATCATTCATCTGTAAAAGATTTATTTTTAATTTCATTATTTAAATGGAAATATATGAAAAAAAAAATAATAAAGTAAATGTTTCAGTGGCCGAAATAGGGTATATGTTTCTGAATAAAAAATTAAGAATTCCTTATGATATAATGAAATGTTATTGAAAATTAATTTTTAATTGGAAACTCTTATAAATTAATATTTTTTTATTCAAAAATTTAGGGATACAATTGATTGGATCCTCTCAGGCTTCAAATAATATCTTCTATTAAATATATGATGAATAAAAATATACTATATAAATAAAAAATAATTTATTATTGAATTATAGTGTTTTTATGTGAATATTGAATGTATAAACATATGTGATATTGATTATAAATATTATAAAATATTTATCCTATGTGTATAATGTAATATAGTTTTATTTTCCATTAAAAATGATGCTAAGGATAATTAAGGTATAATATGGATAAAATATAAGAATATATGACACTTTATATATTCATAATGAAATTACCATGCCATAATATAATGAAGTGTAGTGCCACAAAATCATATCATGATAGGCTGACCTGTATAACATTTTTATAATGAAAATTAATGAAGAGAATAAAATAAATGATATAAGTATATTAATTTATTTAATGGATACAATGACCCTCTCTTCTCAAAAAATTAATCTCACAAGTAATACATAAACATAATAAATTTTTTTTCCAAAGATCATATATGGTATACTTCCTTTTATAAACAAAACATAAACATGTATACATGAGTGTGCGACATTATTTCACACTAGATTATTAATGATACATAATTCTAATTTACATATCTTAAAAAAATAATTCATAACCTACGGATGGTGCACAGAATGGTGTGTCCTTAGATTCTCTGTTAGGGTAATCAAGGAAGACCGATAGGCATAATTATGCGAATAAGGGTATTTTAACATGATTATATAAATAGAAGATCAAACCCTTAATTTAAAAGATCATAATCAAGAATCATGTTATTAATCACGGTATTTCATAAGACACGAATCATAATTAAATAAAGAACATAATCCATGAAATCCAATCATTGGAATAAAAAATGGAATTGTGGCCAATAGATATGAATATAATATGATTTCCATATTAGCCAAGGAATTGATGCCAAGGCCATCTTTATTGTATTGGTTAACCCTATATACTGTCATTGTATTCAGTGTACACTCCCACAACAATCTTAGTAGCATGAGTTCACTCCTAATTCCATCTTAGTATTCATGGTTCACACCCAATGCCATCTTAGTAGTATTAATTCAATTAACATAACATCTTGGTAGTCATGGGTCACTCCCATGTCCTTCATAGTAATCATGGTTTACTCCTAAGACTATCTTAGTATATCTCGTGAGATATAAATCTTTACCCAATGCATTGGATAGAGATATTGGTCCCTCCAGTATCATAATGGAATCATACAAACATGTGCCACATGTACATAAAAATTCTATCCCAACCCTTGAAATGAAATGGAAACCAAAAACATATAACATAACATATCTTGTCAAAAATTATACAGGCTTCATAATTATTTTATAAAAATTATAACTTTTGGAAGAGGAACAAGTTGCAAAAACATATAACCAATTAATGACAAATAGATTTAATAATGACCATTTAATTAATAATAACTCATTCATATAAATTATATGAATGAAACAATTAGTTCATTTCTTAGAAGAGCATGAGTAACATCTACCAATTTTATATTTGATAGAAAATAGATATGAAATATCATTTTAATATTTTCAATAGATAAATATCATTTCATCTTTGAAAAATTAATATCATTAAATAAACCCATTTCAAAATTATATTCTTATAAAATAAATTGAAATTTTTTAATGAATAATTGAATTCAATTTGAAATCCATTTCCCATGAAAACTTATAACGTAAGATTTCATACATTTTAGACACTGTTTTTATTGAAAACAATTTGATAACATTTAATTAATTCTTGAAAATGTTTTGAAAACCAATTATTTGAAAATAAATTTAAAACATATAAATAATTATTGATAACATTTGGAAAACCATTTTCCACTAAAACTAATCAAGTAAGCATGAAAAAAATTTTGAATACAATTTTAGTTGAAAATTTTAAAATGGGATTAAAATGTTTTTTAAAACTATTTTCCTTGAAAACATATAAAATAATCATGATTTTTTTTATTACCATGTACATGAAAACATATAAATGTATCTTGAAAACATTATGAAAAAAAATTCATTGAAATTATATAATATGATATTCAAAATATTTTGAAAACCATTTTCCATGAAAAAATGTAAAATGACATTTAAAACGTTTTGAAAACTATTTTTCCATGAAATCATATAAAATAAGATTTAAAAATGTTTGAAAACAGTTTTAAATAAAATAAAATAAATTTATAATAAAAACAATAATTCATTTTTTAAATACTTTTTCCTTAAATAGTGTCTTCAAATATCTATTAAAAATAATTTTAGGACATTTTTGAACACATGGTATTTGAATACAATAGATTTCAGCATAGAGAGAGAGAGATGGTCATATGTTTCATAAAAACATTATCATAAGTACCAAAGAGTGGAAAATGGTATTAATTCATGAAAATTACTCAATTAAACTGAGCATAATAAAACTCTTGACTGTTCTTGTGATATGGATCACAAACATTCATCAATGGAACTATAAACATAATCAATCAAGAAAATTGATGATGTTGTCTTAATGAATTCATATAATAATAAAACATTGTATCCTAATATTAATTTGAGAAATGGAAAATACATCTATATTAAATTACAATTTGAATATTTAAATTCTAGATAAATCATTTAATATGGATGTATATACAACTCTAATGAGAATCTAGGTTCAAAATAATTCATTATTCTTAAATAAGTAAAATGGAGACAAATCTATTTTTAAAAATTTGGTAGTGTTAGATACATAAACTCAATTAATGAAATATCATAAAATGGATATAGTATTACTCATAAATATAATTATTTTATAACTATAAAAAATAATTCATATTTCATACACAACACAAAAAGAAATAAGTGGTGAACATGGCATGTATCTAAGATGAAATGTTTGATGAAATCCAAATACCATATGTCATGACTCTGTTAGTACTCATACAAGATTCATGTATAACTAATATAAATATATTATACATATTTTACATAATAATTTTCATATAAATAATACCATATATATATTATGAACTTATTTTAATTTCTTGTCAATGTTTATGTTTTATGGTTTCACATTGGGTAACATTCGCTATGTTCTTCACATGTGTCGTAATTTTTATATATTCAATATTAATAATTATATCATGATTTAAAAAATTTATTTCATGATATAAATATAATATATATAGTATATTTTTATTATAATATTATATATCATAATAATGTGTGAAATTGAATACACCATTCATGGAGATGATAAGTCGTACATAAGAATGAACATTGATTCAATTAAAATCTCATTTTGAAAGAAATAAAGAAAACATCATATAAGTTTATATATGTATATATAATTAATAAATTAGTTTTATTATATAAAATATAAATTATATATTCACTAAAACGTCCCTTAATACAATAAATGTATTGAATGAATTAATCATATTCCAATGAGGGGGAGGTAGTCCACATTCCTCAAACAAAATTATCTTAGTAACACCAAAAAAAGTAAAATGATATGTTATTTAAAAGTACTAACAAATATTAATAAAACTATATATAATATATAACTTATATAAATATATTTTCCATCATAATAGAAACCATTATAGGTGGTAATTAAAAAATGAACAATCATCATTTCAAGAGGTAGTAGTTCGTCGTATACAAAAGCAATATGTTTGTTACCCATTAGATTGAGGTGTGTGTATGTTTAATTATAAAAATGGAATAAAAAATCTTAGTATATTGTGGATAATATTGTTTCCATTTTTATTTTTGATAAATATAATTTCTAGGGTCCTGAAATAAAACAATGGAAATGAACTGCAGTGAAGACATGACCTTTAAATTGGGTAACTCCTTTTGGTTTTTTCCCAAATACTGCCTTGGAATCCCAAATCTCTTGTAAATCCTTAATAGATATAGAAAGTTAAATTGGGAGAATATTTGAGAATTTTTAGTGTCAACAAAGGGTAATTATAGGTTTTAATAAGTGGGTATAGGTGGTCGACTTTTATAGGGAAGGCAATGGACACATTTGGCATTTTTTTTAAAACAAGTTAGGTGTTCAAAACTATTTACATAAAAAAATACATGAAACCCCAAAAAAACAAAATAATTTAAGGTTAATGGATTTTTAATGTCTATTTAATGCTTTTTGAATATGGTTCTAGGTCATTTGTGGTCTTTTATGTATTGATTAGTACTTTATTAATCGTAATTTTCTCTTAACCGATGTAATTATTTTTAATCACATTCCTTGAATTTTTTTATCAAAAACAAGAATGACATATAAATAAATATAAATTATTATTATTCCCAATAGTTAATACATTTTTCTTAATTCTAATCACATAAGTGGAAGATATTTATTTAAAATTAATCTATCTTATGGGACAATAATGTAGGGTTTTAACATATAAAAATCAAAACGTCTCATGTGTTCTTATATCTATTTTAAATTTGAAATTGTTTCGAATGAAATAAATTAAATTAATTGATAAAAATATTATCAATATAAACTATTTAACTAAATAAAATTATCATTCAAACATATAAAAAGATTATATGAAAATGATGTTTTCCATTAAATTCAGTTATTCTTAACCATTCAATTTAAAAATGAAACCATATGGAAAAAATAAAAATGTTATCTTATAGTATTTCTTATGTATCCAATATAATGTATGATGATCGTTTTTATATATTATGTCTACAAAATTTCTGAAAATTGAATTTTAAATGGGTTTTTCATTAAAATGTTTTAAAACTACGTTTATAGAAAATTAGGTTTTTATGAATAAAACTATCATTGATCTTATCTTATGTATATCAAATATTTTATATGAATATAAAAAATATTTTATTGAATTTATATTTTTTTTATTAAATTAATATAAATTACCATTTTAATTAATTTAAATTACATGGTTAAAATACCTTTGTGATAATAATATTATTTTCCATTAGAATCAATCAGTTTCTATATTAACTTCTAATTAATTGGTACACAATGAATTCATCTTATATTTCTGAATACCAAATATTATCATAATTTACATAATCATATTCATATATTTCAGCATAACAGCTTGGTAATATCTAATTATAATAATATTTTTTATAATATATTAAATTTAGTTAATACTCAATCTTTCATGTTACCCCAACCATTGAAGAAGGTCATTATTGCATGTAATGTAGAGTTACCTTGTTGTTATGGGTAATGTACACAAAGTCAGTATTTCATATAACATACTCCAAGAAGGTTCGATGTGTACATAATGTTTTATTTAGTGAGAAATTATTTTCAAAGTTGTGTGAAGTGAATAATATCAAAAGATTAAACTAATTTGAAAAAATATTCACTAAATCTAGTAGTGTAAAATTATACCCCATTAAATTTAATTTCTCCATTGATTTTTTGGTTATTTAGGGATTAATAAATAGACTATTTGTTCATAGAAACTCACATCATAAAAAATAATACTTGAATGATGCTTAAAATGGAATGATGGAACCATAAAGGTTTCCCAAGGTTACATATTACTAGGCTTCCACATAAGAGAACATAGGTTGGGAGTAAATATTAGTTGTGGATAAATAGAATAAATATTTATAGTTTGTGATTAACATCATAAATTACAAACAATTTAATGATCATTGAAAATTTTAGGGCCTCATATTCGTAAATATGTTTTTATTTATAAGGACATTTATTCAAAAAATAATAATGTATTAGCTCAACACATTTTTTTATCATTATCCTATCTCAGAGTTATTATTATACTGACCAAGAATATAGAGATATATTTCTATATGATATGTTCCTATAATGAATTTTCATTCTTAGGGTGTGCTATTATTTATTTATATTTTATACATTAATTCCATAAATGGATGTCCATAAATTAACATTGATTTCTGAAAAACTAAAATAAACATTGAGAATATCCCATGGCATGTAAAAGAATGTAATGTCTAACTATTTTTCCCTTCAATATAAATACTTATTATCTAATAAAAGTAACATGACTGATTCATCATTAATATTTATTAATCAAAAATAATTATACACTAACTAATACATTATATAGGAATGTAGTTTGCGTGAATTCCTTGTCGTCCATCGATTATGGGTTAAAGACCCACATCCTTACAATACCTGATAGGTTTTCACCTAACATAAATGATTCCATTTTTTTAATCTAAATTAATAAAAAATAAAATATATATAAGATGGATGTCCGTGAAATAATTTTAATAACTAAATTTCCTTTTATCTAAGGTCATCAATACAAACCCAGTTCATATATACTTCTCTAATGTTCACCAAAATATATTCATTAATGTGTAACATTATATCCCATCTCAAAGATGAATATCATAATCATTAAAAATAAACACATGAATGAGTTTTACATTTATTCCCCCACCTATCAAAAAGTAATTCTTTTTTTCATATTCTAAAATTGTGAATTACCATAAATCCTTGTGGAAAACATTCACTCTTTCTTATACAATATTATATTGGATATATTCCATAAATCTAAAAATTAATTTAAACATTATTAATGACATCATAATAAACCTATTAATAAGTCCCACTACTGGAATGAGGTTCTAACCCCACGGATCTATACCCACAATTTTATAAACCATGGGTATAACAAGATTAGGGTTTGTCTATTCCCACAGTATTGAATGAATAGTTTGTATATAAAATCTATACCAATGGTTTTTACAAAACCATTGGTATATATGGGTTAATAATTTCACCTCACCCACACTCACCCCCTTAGTCGTTGGGACATAACCCCCCTGAAGCTCCCTTTCCCTCCCCCTACATTTCCATCACCCTGCACCACTTATACTATAAAGACCCAGAAATTTCAAGGAAATTTTTTTCATAATTTTCATTGGAATTTTACAAGAATTCAGTTTCTGACGGCACCTGATTCCGAGGCCCGGTGTTCCTGGAATTAATTTCCAAAGTTTATCTCGGGTACGTTCAGTGAACGAACGAGCGGGAATTTCTAACTTTTGAACCGGTCCTCGAAATTGAATTCCGAGGGCACCGATGAAACCGCAGCGCCGGTAATTTCTTAGGAACGCCATTTCCGGAGTTGCGTTTTGTCGAGAGAAGTTGATAAAAATTGTGGAAGTTAAAAATAAAATTTAACAACAATTTTTATTTTACACTAAGTGTTTAATCCTTTGGAAGGATGTTGGGTATCTACCTAACCTCCCTTGGGAGGTTATGAGGGTGGTGGGGCCCACATGAACCCCACCCCTTCATATTCTCTAACCCCCTCAACTCACCATTAATATTGTTAACTTAAGTTAATAACTTATGAAAATAATGTAGTGAGTTTAATGTGAGTTTTTTAAATTCAAACACCTGAATTTCAAAAGCCATGTTGAGTTAATAAATTAAGTGTGGCTTAATTTATTTTGGGTTAGTTCTTTTGTTACTTAATACGACTTGGGGGAAAAAGAAGGCAAGGAGCTTAGAGACCATCTTCTTCATCTTTGACGAAGAACGTGAAGAACGAACGATTCCCAACGAAGAACGCTGACCCCTCAGAGACTGATTATCGCGACGCCATACCCGCGATGCGCCACCCTTCATTCTTCTTTCCATGTCAAAGGAAGGGAGACGATGTTCCATCTCGGAAAATCTCCATCAACATCTTCGAATCATCTTTCTGCGACGTCTCTTCCCGCGACGGTTTCTCTTTGACGAATTTCACCGCGACGAAAACCTCGTTCAAGCCACGCTCGAGGTAGGGGGTTTACGTGATTTTCTTTATGTGATTTTCTTCCATCTTTTATCCGTGATATTTGGACCGCATGATATCAGTTAACGGGAGGAGGCCGGACCGCACAAACACGGTCGTCCCCCTCCCTTATTGTTTTTCTTGTTGTTGCGGATCGAGCGGCAAGGATGCACGACATCATCACACCGCGCAGGACCGAGCGGCAAGAATGTGTGGCATCGTCACGCCGCGCGGGGTTGAGCGGCAAGAATGCGCGACGTCGTCACGTCGCACAATCAAAATTTTAAACTCTCGTGCGTGGGTATTTGATTGCAAGGTGTTCGTATAATTTATTTTGGATAAATTATACCCTCATCATGATTAAAACCAAGTGTTTATTATTTGCCAATTGATAACACCTAACACGGAGGACGCGGGCCGAACAAACACGGCCCGACAACCCTCCGCAGCTTGTTTACCGATGTGCGGATCAACGGACGATGATGAAGCAGGCCTCTATGGCTTTTGAATCCCTTCGTAGTGATGATCGGGTCCAGGGAGGACTGTTGGTGAAGACGGCAGGTGAAACGGACAACCGGAGCGCGTTTGGTGGTCTGCGGAAGGTCGTGGCGGCGCGCCACGCCGGCGCGGCGGCGGTTCGCCATCGACTTCAATTAGCAGCGGGGGGGGAGGGGGGGATCCGCGCACCCCGCGCTGCGGCTTCCGCCCGGCCGCACCGGCCGAGCCGCGGCAGGCCGGCCGGGCCAGGCCGCGCCGGCTGGGTCGGGTCGACCCAGGGGGGTCGGGCCGGGTCGGTCCGGGCCCAGACCCCCCATTTTTAGACCCTCTTTGGTCTTTTGCGCATATCTTGAGTTGTAGACCTCCGATCGACGCACCTTCAGCGGTAATGAAATCCTTGGATCAAGACGGGCATTTCGGTATATCGCATTCAATGTTTCGGAACACTTTGGGTTCGACCTGGTTGGTTCGAATACGAAACCAACCGGGCCCTCGGAGCGGAAACACTTATATCTTGAGCTCCGGATGTCCGATTTATGTGCCATCGACATTGATTGATTCCTCTAAGTGAGACAGATATTTTGGCTTACTCCGCTCGGGGATTGGATGCCGTCAGAGTGTGGTCGGGTTGGTTCGCTCGCGAAACCAACTGGGCCCCTGGAACGAAATAGCCAATAACTCACAGACTGGGTGTCCGATTGACGCGTCGTCTGTCTTGTTGAATTACTTTTGATGAGACGGAAATTTTGGCATACTTCACCCCAGTTTTGGTAGCTGTTGAATAGTGGCCGGGTTGGATTGTACCCGAAATCCAACAGGGCCCTTGGACCGGAAAAGCTGTTATCATTCAGATCAGACATCCCTTTGACGAACCGTCAGGGGCGTTGGTGATCACATTGAGAAACGGTCCATATGAGTATACCCTATGAGAGTTCGGGGTACAGTTGAGATACGGCCGGGTTGGTTCACTAACGAAACCAACCGGCCCCCTGGGACGAAAAGGCTAATAACTCACAGACCGGGCGTCCGATTGACGCTTCGTCTGTTGCGTTGAGACCACTATGACGAGGTGGTCCTGTGTGATACTTCATTGTGGGACTTTGTGATACATGGAGTATCGACCTATAGCTTGTGGTGCGGAACCTCCCGGAGATGAGCGTACGGAGTACGGAGACCGTGTAGCTGACTGAGACCTGACGACTATGTGACCGACTCGACATGGAGTGAGTCGACTAGCCCAGTGGACGGAGCACAACATTGTTTGGGTGAAGACTCATGGTGGATTGAGCACTACCTATGTGATAGTGCAGACTCGTGGTACTAATCCGGAGAGTACCTCAGCAGGCTACTAGGGGGTGTGCACTACTGTGTTTGGGTGGCATACCCCAGCGGGAAGTACTAATGTGTTTGGGTGGCTGACCCGCGGTACTCGACAGGAGGAGTACCTCAGCAGTCCTAGGTTAGTGATCAGTACCTCGGAGTCGTGATAGGACCATTGTACACTCCAGAGATGGGGCTCTTCAGCAGTTACGATTTCGTTAATGAAAATCCTGGTTTGAGATGAGTCTAGGACCTTTGTGTTTCCTCATGATTGAGATGGTTTACTTGATAAATTAGGTATATGTATGGGTATATACCTGGGTAGTGGTTATCCGTTGATTTCATAATCCTTGTGTTTCCTCATGATTGAGATGGGTTACTTGATAACTTAGGTATATGTATGGACATATATCTAATTAGAGGTTATCTGTTGAGATCTTCTTTGTGGTTATCCTTGATGGTTTTAGTGAGACCTTGAGGGTCTGGGTGTCCCTACTGAGTATCGTTATACTCACCCCTGCACGGGCTATGCCCGCACCTTGTTGTGATGGTTGCAGACGACGAACAGTGCTGACGGAGGCCGAGTGTTCGAGGACTAGATGCTACCCGGAGGTGGACTACACGACGAGTCAGTATCCGGAGGTGGACTTCGCAACGAGACGACACAATGAGGAGGTTGACGGGCAAGAGCGTTGTGGAGGATATCTGTACATACCCTTCAGGTAGTATCCATGGTGGACGATCCAGGATCTGTGTCATCTGTACCTACCCTTCATGTATGATCCGAGGAGGACGACCCAGGAGCCGCTTCCATTCTTCCAGATGTTGTCTTTTTCTATTGTACTTTGTTCAGTTGTAGTTGTACTTTCATTTGGGTTTTCATTCTGGCCCATTTACCTTTCATCACTTCTCTTTGTACTTAGTGTTTTACTTCCTCTTATACTCTGTTGTGTTTTGTTTACATTTATAAAGGCAATACCTTCCCAGTTATCGGGATTTACGCCTTTGGTGCTAGTCTCCAGCTCCTGGCCTATGGAAGGCGGGCTTGGGGTAGTCACAGCATGGGCCCCGAGGACAGGTCGTGACAAATTGGTATCAGAGGAGTCGGTTCTACCGCAGAACATATAACTCTGATATTTTCTTTCTGTGAAGCAGTAGTGTTAAGGGTAATGAGTGTGGTCTTCAGATCAGGGATTCTAGTGTTGGTGCGGGTGGCCAACGTATCCATACACCAGGACCCTGATAACTGAATTCTGACTTTGTGAACGAAAACACTGATTGCATGTGTGTTCCAGATGTTTTATTTAAATATCAGCTCAAACTAGGTCATCTCACCAGGTATAATCATTTGACCGTGTCACGTTGTTTCTTTCAGGATGCCTTTTCTCGGATGACCAGCTAGATCCCAGAGGGATGTGCGTACTGAGAGCCTGTCGAGCGATGAGGCTTCGGTACAGGGCCCTCTTGCAGTTGAGGCACTGACGGAGGCACCAACAGTACTACCATACATTGTGAAACCGATGCCACCAGCCCCAGAAGTAGGCGATGCACGCCACTTGAGTGCGCTACATGAGTTCCAGCGCCAGAGGCCACCCAGGTTCTGGGGAGAGACGGACCCGCAGGCGGCTGAGGTTTGGCTGGAGGCTGTGGTGAGAGTCTTCAGGATAGTGGGGACACCTGAAGACTTCAAGGCGATATTTGCTGCCAGCCTTCTTCAGGTAGTAGCAGGCAGGTGGTGGAGCCACTTGTTCCAGTTTTGCGACGGGATGACCTTCGCATGGGAATACATCGAGACCTTCTTAAGGGTGGAGTTTTTGAAAATAACTCTGCATCCCAAGCGTGTCCAGGAGCTGCTTCCTTTGCCGCATGTTATTTGACCAGTAGCCGAGTCATCTGTGGGCAGTAGACAGATGATACAGATGTCCAGGAGGACCAGACCAGCAGTTGGACGATCTCGAGTTTTAGGATCAGTGGTGCGGGGCACCCGGGGTGGGGAAAGAGCTAGGCGTGCCAGAAACAGACATTGTTACTCATTCGGCGGAAAGGGTCAACTGGCACGTGACTATCCGACTCCTCGTACAGTTGATCGGCATGCTTTGGTGGAGCCACCGAGGAAGAAGCAGCAGCGGGTGCTTGAGCAACAACCGAGCAGTGGACAAGGCAGTAGAGATCTAGGAGCAGGTAGACAGGAGAAGAACTAGTGGATACATCCCTTGTACATCTAGTTCCATGTTGCTGTTGTATTCAGGCCTTTGTACTATGAGCTGCAATAATAAAAAGACACTTATCTTTGTTTTCTTTCCTGTCCATTTTTTTGGTTGATACTGAGTGGTCCCGGTTAAAACTATTGACTTGAACCTCACATTTGAGATTTCTACTGGAGGAGACCTAGTGACCTCACAATGATGCCGAAAATGTGACTCGACCCTTGGAGGTGAGAGTGACAGTTGGATCTCTTTGTAGTTACGTCGAGGCCTTACGACATCATCCATTGAATGAATACATCATTCATGTAGGAATTGACTGTATTAGGAAATGGGCGTGGTTCATCCAGGGAATGAGACTGAGTTTTCTCATTTCAGCACAGGATAAATTTTAGCAGCTCATTCATATCATATGCAAAGAAGGTACAGATCATCCAAGAGTGGATAAAGACTGCACAGTGCAGTAAGAAACAGGAAACTGGCACCAGTCTTGGAGACTCGGGCATGTTAAATGTTTCCATAAGAGGAATCTTAAAGGAGAGATGAGTCTTTGAAGCAGCAGATGTGGAGGCAGAGCTAGGAGAGCAGCATGAGGTGGTGTACATCATAACATGCTACAACCACCCGCCTCCTTAGTCATCCCCGCCAGGCTCAGGGAGCAGGAGGGCAGAGGAAGAATGTGGCTGCATGCGGTCAAAGAGTGTGACCCAATGGCTCTAAAAATGATTCAAGGGAAAGTCTGTATCCACTACTAGCTTCTGTAGTAACAGATGTCGATATGAACCATTCCTTGATTTCGCAAATCATGTTCCAGACCTAGAGTTTCTGGATGTCGTGGACTTGACCCTCACGTCTGGAGATACCTTGGAAGGAGACCCGATAATCACACTTACAATGACGGTTTGATCAGACCCTCGAGGCGAGAGTTTCGGTTGTAATCTCTTGGTGGCAGCGTCGAGACCTTACGACGTTAGTTTGAGAATGGAATGGGCAATAACAGTTCATACTCAAATTGACGGTTTTAGGCAAACGTCGAGATGGGTTTTCCTTGGTCGGCGAAAAGGAAACCACAGGCAGCACATAATAAACTCTTTCACAGGAGTGTACGACCGATCACTCTTGAGTTGGTCAACCATACCCTCGTGGCAGCAGTCATTTGAGTTTTAGTTCTAACAGGAATTGGAGACCTCTAGAGTTCGAGGATGACGATCACGTCCTTATACAGGTCTCACCTAGACGAGGTTTACGGAGATGTGTCCAGGGCGGCAGGTTATCTCAGAGGTTCAACGGACCTTTCTAGGTCCTCAACTAGATAGGCGATGTGGTTTACCACTTAACCCATCTACCTCAGTTGCACCAAGTGCACGATGTTTTCCAGGTGTCTCCACTGAGCAGATACACGCTCGACTCTTCGCATATCATCGACCATGAGGAGCAGGACGATGGCGATGGGGTTACTTACACAGAGGTTCCAGTAGAGATCGAGGATCGATATGAGCGGATCCTACGAGGAATTTCGATTCCTCGGGTGTGCATTCTTTGGTAGTACAGAAACTCTAGGTAAGCACATGGGAGAGGAAGGCTCAAGTGCGTGCTCAATACCGCTTTTGTAACCCTAGTTTGTGTTGATGCTTTAAGAGGATGTAAATCCCTGAGGAGGGAGTAATGTAAAGACACGAAAATTTCAAGGACAATTTTTTCTTAATATTATTTGGAATTTTACAAGAACGCAGTTTCTGACAGCACCTGATTCCGAGGCCCGGTGTGCCCGGAATTAATTTCTGAAATTTAGCTCGGGTACGTTTAGTGAATGAACAAGCGGGAATTTCTAACTTTTGAACCGGTGCTCGGAATTGAATTCCGAGTGCACCAATGAAACCGCAGTGCCGGTAATTTCATAGGAACGCCTTTTCCGGAGTTTTGTTTTCTCGAGAGAAGTTGATAAAAATTGTGGAAGTTAAAAATTAAATTTAACAATAATTTTTATTTTACTCTAAGTGTGTAATCCTTTGGAAGGAAGTTGGGTAACTACCCAACCTCCCTTGGGAGGCTATGAGGGTGGTGGGGCCCACACGAACCCCACCCATTTATATCCTCTAACCCCCTCAACTCACCATTAATATTGTTTACTTATGTTAATAACTTATGACAATAATGTAGTGAGATTAATGTGAGTTTTTGAAATTCAAACACCTGAATTTCAAAACCATGTTGTGTTAATAAATTAAGTGTGTCTTAATTTATTTTGGGTTAGTTCCTTTGTTGCTTCAGAGGACTTGGGGGAAATAGAAGGCAAGGATCTTAGAGATCATCTTCTTCATCATCGACGAAGAACACGAAGAATGAACGATTCCCAACGAAGAACGCTGTGCCCTCGGAGACCATTTATCGTGAAGCCATACCCGCGACGCCATACCCGCGATGCGCCAACCTTCATTCTTCATTCCACATCAAAGGAAGGGAGACGATGTTCCATATCAGAAAATCTCCATCAACGTCTTCGAATTCTCTTTTCGCGACCTCTCTTCCCGCGACGGTTTCTCTGCGAAGAATTTCTCCATGAAGAAAACCTCGTTCAAGCCACGATCGAGGTAGGGGGTTTACGTGATTTTCCTTACGTGATTCTCTTCTGTCTTTTATCCACGATATTTGGACTGCATGATATCTGTTAACGGGGGGAGGCCGGACAGCACAAACATGGTCGTCCCCCTCCCTTATTGTTTTTCTTGTTGTTGCGGATCGAGCGGAAAGGATGAGCGAGATCATCACACCGCGCGGGATCGAGCGACAAGCATGTGCGACACTGTCACGTCGCGCGGGATCGAGCGGCAAGAATGTGTGACGTCGTCACGTCGCGCAATCAAATTTTTAAACTCTCGTGCATGGGTATTTGATTGCAAGGTGTTCGTATAATTTATATTGGATAAATTATACCCTTGTCATGATTAAAACCATGTATTTATTATTTTCCAATTGATAACACCTAACGCGGAGGACGCGGGCCAAACAAACACGGCCCGACAACCCTCCGCAGCTTGTTTACTGATGTGTGGATCATCGGACGACGACGAAGCAGGCCGCTATGGAATTTGATTCCCTTCGCAGTGAAGTTCGGGTCCCGGGAGGACCATTAGCGAAGATGGCAGGAGAAACGAACCACCGGGGTACGTCCGGTGGTCCGTGGAAGGCAGTGGCGGCGCGGCGGCACCAGCGACCGGGGGGCAGCATCGCGCCGCCGGAAGGTGGGAGGAGGCGGTTCGCCGCCGACTTCAATTTGCGGCGAGGGGGGGGGAGCCGTGCACCCCACTCCGCCGCTTTCGCCCGGCCGCGCTGGCCGAGCAGTGGCCGACCGGTCGGGACGGATCGAGCCGGCCACGCCGCGCCGCGCCGGTCGGGCCGGGCCGGGCCCAGACCCCATGTTTTCGGACCCTCTTTGGTCTTTTTCCCATATCATGAGCTGTAGACCTCCGATCGATGCACTGTCAGCGGTGATGCGATTCTTGGATCAATGCGGTCGTTTTGGTATATCTCACTTAATGTTTCGGAACACTTTGGGTTCGGCCGGGTTGGTTCGGATACGAAACCAACTGGGCCCTTGGAGCGGAAATGCTTATATCTTGAGCTCAGGACGTCTGATTGATGTGCCGTCATCTTTGATGGATTCCTCTAAGTGAGAAGGTTCTTTTGGAATACTTTGCTCGAGGTTTGGATGTCGTCGTAGTGTGGTCGGGTTGGTTCGCTCATGAAACCAACCGGTCCCCTAGAACGAAAAAGCCAATAACTCACAGACTGGGCGTCCGATTGACGCGCCGTCTATCTCGTTGAATTTCTCTTAATGAGACGTAACTTTTGGCATACTTCACCCGAGTTTTGGTTGCTGTTGGATTGTGGCCGGGTTGGATTGTACCCGAAATCTAACCGGGCCCTTGGAACGGAAAAGCTGTTATCTTTCAGACCAGACGTCTGTTTGACGAACCGTCAGCGGCGTTGGTGATCACATTGAGAAACGGTATCTATGAGTATACCCTATGAGAGTTCAGGTTACAGTTGAGATACGGCCGGGTTGGTTCACTCACGAAACCAACCGGTCCCCTAGGACGAAAAGGCTAATAACTCACAGACTGGGCATCCGATTGATGCGCCGTCTGTTGCGTTGAGACCCCTATTACGAGGTGGTACTATGTGATACTTCTTCGTGGGACTTTGTGATACTTGGATTATAGACCTATAGCTCGTGGAGCGGACCCTCCCGGAGACGAGCGTACGGAGTACGGAGACCGTGTAGCCGACTGAGACATGAGGACTGCTTGACCGACTCGACTTGGAGTGAGTCGACTAGCCCAGTGGACGGATCACTACTTTGTTTGGGTGGAGAACCATGGAGGATGGAGCACTACCTATGTGACAGTGCAGACCCACGGTACTCGTCCGGAGAGTACCTCAGCTGGCTACTAGGGGTGTGTACTACTGTGTTTGGGTGGCATACCCTGGTGGGAAGCATTACTGTGTTTGGGTGGCTAACTCGTGGTACTAGATAGGAGGAGTACCTTAGCAGTCTTAGGTTAGTGATCAGTACCTCAGAGTCGTGATAGGACCACTGTACACTCCATAGACTGGGCTCTTTAGCAGTTACGGTTTCGATAATGAAAATCCTGGTTTGAGCTGAGTCTATAACCTTTGTGTTTCCTCATGATTGAGATGGGTTACTTGATAACTTAGGTATATGTATGGGTATATACCTGGGTAGTGGTTATCCGTTGATTTCATAATCCTTGTGTTTCCTCATGACTGAGATGGGTTACTTGATAACTTAGGATTATGTAGGGGCATATACTTAAGTAGAGGTTATCTTTTAAGATCTTCTTTATGGATATCCTTGTTGGTTTTAGTGAGACTTTGAGGGTCTTGGGGTCCCTAATGAGTATCGTTATACTCACCCCTACACGGGCTATGCCCACACCTGGTTGTGTTGGTTGCAGACGACGGACAGTGCTGACGGAGGCTGAGTGTTCGAGGACTGGACAGTACCAGAAGGTGGACTACACGATGAGTCAGTATCCGGAGGTGGACTTCGTGACGAGACGACACACAGAGGAGGTTGATGGGAGAGAGCGTTGTGGAGGCTATATGTACCTACCCTTCAGGTAGGATCTGTGGTGGACGATCCAGGAGCTGCGCCATCTGTACCTACGCTTCAGGTAGGATCCGAGTAGGACGACCCAGGAGCCACTTCCGTTCTTCCAGCTGTTGTCTTTTTCTGTTGTACTTTGTTCAGTTGTAGTTGTACTTTAATTTGGGTTTTTATTCTGGCACATTTACCTTTCAGCACTTCTCTTTGTACTTAGTGTTTTACTTCCGCTTGTACTATGTGGTGTTTTGTTTACTTTTATAAAAGCAATGCCTTCCTAGTTATTGGGATTTACGCCTTTGGTACTAGTCGCCAGCCCCTGGCCTATGGAAGGCAGGCTTGGGGTAGTCACGGCATGGGCCCCGAGGACGGGTCGTGACATATCCTCCCCATGTCGATGGACACCCCCATTTCTCCCCCTCATATGGTCAACACGCATCCCGCTGACTCCTCCACCTCAGGTTGAGAATTCTATCCTCGATCATCCATCCTATACTAGGTCGATATTTATATCACTAGATGTGAATTCATCCTAGGTCATGCTTCACCTTAGACAAGGTCGAGCAACCCACCTAGGTTAAGGATACCCTCTGGTCAGGCATCCACTTCTACAATTTTCAAAATAGAGTTTTATTTGATATTGAGTCCCTAATATTCTTCCCGTATGGTTAATTGATTCATTTTTTTGTTTTAGTTTGGGTGATTCAATTTTTATCATTTCTTACTATTTCATTTATCATTGATATTTGATTGATTTATGTTTTCTTAAAACATTAAAATAGTTCTGAAAGATGTCTAGTGAGCCTGTGGTCTGTAATTCGGTCATCAACTATGTCATGGAGACCCTAGAGTCAATGGGGACGAAATTATTTCTATATCATGGAGTATTTCACCACTTATGTATTCTTTCACGATGTTGATTTGATGAAGAAGATTAAAAAAAATGTAAATGAAATTTTCATCATATGATAATTCTATGCTAGGGAGGGAATAAAATCAATAGGATCATGAGTTTTTCACGGAGGATGGTCCTATAAAGTAGCATCCAAACTATATGGAAGATAAGGTAAATTTAGTTCATAAACATTGTAGTACATGTCTTACATTATAGAATTTTCATGTACACATGATATATAGAGATAGATGATCTTATCTATTACATAAACATGAAAATATTATTGGGAGTTTTTGAGGGGACTGGGAACCTAGGAAATTCCTAATATTCATGTAGTAAAAATTTGGTAAACATAAGAGATAATAAGTTATTATTATTGGAGATAAAATCTAAAAATATAAAAAGATATTGGTGATACAGACTTTGAGAGATATCACTCTCATATAAACTACTTCATATATAAATTGAAAGGTGATAATAGTGGATCATGTGCCGAGATAGATATTAAAAAATAATTGGAAAATTATTATTAATAATATTTGGATAATTAACAATAAAAAATATTGGTTATAAAATATAATTCATTGAGATATAATAATGTTTTTTTGACTATCAATTGAGGATTGTGGATACTATGGAGGGGAATTTCATGTGGGACATCAAGAATATTTTGGAGGGAATTTTTTCATGGATATGAATACTACAAGTTTATTTATTTTTTTTATTTTTTTATTACACTTCCTCATGAAAAAATAGAAGTAAAATATTTCAGCTCCAATAAATGTAATTGTTGAAAAGTATATTTAGATTAGTATGTATTATTAATTTTTTATGGATTTTTTTAGTAATTATTTTCTTCATACAAATTATCATCTTATTTCAACCATGAAAATAAAGGGTGGTGTGAGTTTTTCAATTATATAAGTAATAAATATCCTTATGTTAATTCTATGAATATTTCATGGGCAATGGTTTCAATTTTTAAACATGGAATTATGTAACATGTTTTTCTCATTGACTAGAGTACATGAGAGTAAAAAAGAGAATAATTAAAAAAATGTTACCTAGAATGGGGCTCAATGATATCTACATTTTACATCATCAAGTTGAATTAGTCAATCACCACTCCCTTAATTAATGAAAATTAATTAACAAAGCGTGGTATTCTTTCCCATAATTATTTTTATCGAAATTAAAACCATAATTGTTTTCATTATTTCCAAATCATTCTATGTCTGCTCAATTATCCTATTAGACTATATGATGATCATTCTAAATTATAAATGATTTTAGTTGTTATTTTTTTGATGGATTTCTAACATTTTTAATCTATACTACTTATTAGAATTCATTTTTCCTTATCAAATAGTCATGTCTTTCAAATTTTTTCCAGGGACAGTTTCTCAAATGCTTTAAGATATTTAAGAATTAATTTTAAAATTAAAATTATTGGTTATCTATAAAAATTTTTAATGTAGTTCCATGAGGTTATGGTTATTTCATTTATTCACAACATTCTTATCATGGAAATTAACATTAATAAATATTCTACTATAACCCTAAGATATATTGGATCATTCAAAATTAGAATAAGGTCAATGATGATACCATCGATGGAGACCAGAGGGAATAAAAATCTAACATACTAATGAATAATATATATATATATATATATATTTAAACCCTAAAATATTATGGTTAAACATCACTAATGGGGTTTTAAACAAACATTTATGTACCCTTGATCACTATGAACCACCTTTAGATATAACTGTCGATAATAAAATTAATATGAAAAATTATACAATTCACCAAACTACCCCATGAATACCAAAACTATCACATTGGAAGTATAATTAATCTATTTCATAAAATCTAGGCTAATAATATATTAAAATTAAATAAATTTAATGATGAATATCATTATATGTCGTGGGACAAGTTCAAATACATGGTTTAAAACTGTCTCGATCACGGTAAGAATAATTTTTTCTAATAAAAACATTCTATAAAGAATATTTTTAGATTAATTGTTAAATAGTATATGTTTCCACTATATTTTCATTAATGAAAAATAATTGGAAGTTATCCCGTCATTATTATATGGCATGGTGGGAAATATCCTATAATGGTAAGGTGAATATGGATAGAATTTTGGAGCCTCGATGGTTGAAAATAATCGATGGATTTTTTAAAAATAGGGTTCCTTGAAAAATAATATGGATGTGATGATAAAAATGAACCAACTAAAAGGTATGTATTTTAAATATGATAATTATATTGATTTTAATCATCAAAACAATTTTGTGGGTTGGATACCTCAATAGCAACAATGTCAAGGGTACCAAAAAATTCTATCATGGTTTTAAAAAAAATTGTATCACTCTAAATTCAAATGACATAATAATTGATTAAATTTGAATCATTTCATATTATTTCATTTTACACTATTATATTATTGATTTGGGTTTTCTCATAACATAAAAACATTTATCATTATTTTGTTTGTAGGTATAAATCCTTGGAAGTTAACATGCTACTAATTTCACCATGGACTATAGAAAAGTGTAATGTTTTAAAATCCATAGAATATTTTATCGACTAACAGAGTGGGATTATATTGGAGAATTTATGATTTGTGATTCTAAACAATCATAGTATGTATTTTTCATGTTTGGACACATATACATGTAATAATGTTGTGTCCCTATTCATAGATAGAATTTACTAGATGGATATTGAGGAATATGAATAAATTATATTTCAGGATTGTATGTGGTATTATATACGGTCTCTTCATTAAAATAAAATTAGTCCAAATCGTAGTTATGTATGAAATTGTATGAATAATTCATGTACCAATAATATATCATTAAAATGTAACTATATTAGATTCACAACTATGCAAATTAATTAAATTTATGTTTTAAAGGATCTAAAAAATGGATTATATGTTTGATTCTAGATAGATATTCTATGATAACATAATCATTGTATAATTCATCTATATTGACACATAACACTATATCTTAGACATGGAACCTTCATTTTCCCATTATGAATTACCTTATATTCATCCCATTATAGGATAGAGGTATGAATTTTATCTATAATACTAAAAGGGTTGAAATTTGTGCTAAAAAACATGAATAAAAATTTAATTTGGATTTATCTACTAAGATTTAATTTTGTAGTAGTTTTAGTTTTTTAAATAAAATATCTATTTTTTAGTTTCTTATGCTAAAATAGATTCTATCTAATATGAAATTGTGTCCCCTAAAAAAAATTTATTGTCCGCTGGGTAAAAAATGTAGTTTTATTTCGTATTAAATTAATTCCCTCTTGACTACGCTTATTGATTATATATAATTACAACAATTTGTTTCAAATCATTCCTCTTTAACATTATTTATCTAATATATTTGATAATATTGAATCTTCATAAAGTATTATAAAAATATAATGATCTTAGTGTTTTGCTATTGAACATAAAAAATTTTTTAGAAAAAAAAGAATTATTAATTATGTATTCTATTACATGTTACACATAATATAAGAGGATTATAAGTGATAGAAACCTATTATTTACCAAATCTTTGATATTTTAATATTTTATTATAAAAAATTACATTGTTGACAAAATTTACAAATAATGTGTATTTTGAAAATAATTAGTTCAGATTTATGATTCTTAGATAATGAGATTCTGATTGATTCTAATAACATTATTAATAGAAACCAAAAAAATATCCTCAAGTAATGATGTCCATTTATCTATTAAATATGATTTCACAGTCTTATATATTTGAATCATGTAATAAAAATTAATATTGACCATTTCATATAGCATATGTTATTTTCCATATTCTTTTTTTCAAGCTACTAAAATGCTATAATTAATTTAATAATAAAATTAATTGTAAATAATTATTTTATTATGGTTTAAATTGTTGATTGGAAGATAATATTTTTCCTTGTTATAAAATAAATAGAAGACGGATGTATTGTACTGATCTAACTTCAACCAAGTTTGAATATAATTTGAATAATTTTATTTATTTTTAATTTAAAAATGATTCATATGGTGGTTGTTTATATTTTCCACGACATAAATGGGTTGGGAGAATATGGTTATGATGCGAAGATGTTATGGACCATTTAACAAAATTTAGATTTTCCAAAAATAGTTGTGTTTGGTAACACCGTGGATAGATGAGTTAATCTTCAATTTATCATGAAAAAAATGAACAAAGTGAAATGGAGTATTTGATATTTTATTAGGTTTCATTTTTGAAACATCTTGATAGAGATAGTATGCAAGTAAAATATAACATTGACATAATTATAAATGTGTAAAATATTGATGACGATGTTGAGAGTGTGAAAAATTTATTGGATGATTCAGGAACTCCCATATATCTAAAATGTACTAAAATGACCAAGTTGGAAATTATAATGTGGTTATATCAAGGGAAACCCATGTATAGAATATCTAATACCACCATTGATTATATTCATTCATCTTTGGAAGACCTTCATCCTGATGATTCATATATTCCATGAATTCATTACATGGAATGGAAGTTAATTAAAAAATTTGCATTTTCTACTCATAATGTCAACTCGTGTCCAAAATAATGCATTTTATTTTGGGAGAATAATCTAATCGTAATAACTATATTTAATGTGGTACATATCAATGGAAGCATAATGTAGAAGGAAAAAAAATTTGTGGCACATTCTATGATTCCCAAACCTCAAAATATATTCATGTCTTAAAAAATCATATCCAAAATGAAAAGAAATGATGATCATATAATTTAAGGTAATAATGAGGTTGTTCATCTGGAATATGGATTAGCATGGTGTAAATTTTATGCACAACAATCCTGATTTTGTAGTTGAGGTGTGTAATTTCATGATCGGTAAATCCTGGGATGGTTTAAATCTGTTTGGTCAGATGGTTAGTACTCACAGCTCGTGTTGAGTTTTTATTTATGCTTATAATTATTCTTTATGGATGTGTATAAAAAATAGGTCACATTACAGATTACACTGATATCAGTTCATTTGGATCTAGATAATCTTATATATGTCTTCCACCAATATGGGATTTGAAACAACATAGGGATTTGGGTTTTCTGGCATTCGATTCTTCATCATAGGATAAGTTTCAGATGTGTTTTTTCCTTTTATAAACCATAAATAATTTCATGGCTTATGAAATGATGCATGGGTGGAGCACAAAGAGAAAGATATCATGCCCCATTTCTATAAATAATAAATTATTAGGAACTCTTTAAAATCATCCTAGTTTTATATTTATGGGAACTCGATGATTCATTCCAGTAGACCATCAATATAGTAATAATCTTAGGAGGCTTGATAATACTATTGACCCAAAAACAACCACATCAACGTATTTGAAGTACTGATGTGCTTAATATAATGAAGTAATTTAGTTTTTCATTAGGTAAAGGTCAGTTGAAATCTAAAAATATGATGAATGTTAACACTGATGCAAAATTTATTTAAAAAAAGATATTTTTTTTCAATGCACATTGGTTTACCAATTTTTAACATCATTTTTTAGATGTAATTTATACTGAGAAAAACATATGTCAAATATTTCATGCATTTCTTATGAATATTATGTGGATGACCAAAGGTGACATCGGATCATGTTTGGACTTGTGGAGTAGGGGTATTTGATAAGAACTGAATCCTGTGTGTATCAGTGAAATGAAATGGAATGTACCTTGTGCTTCTTATGAGATGAAATCAGCAGTGAAAAATCAATTTCTAGAATTATTTGAGAATATCATGGTACGTGATGTCAATTCCAACATAATATCTAAATGATTCAATAGAAGTTATTTGAAAATGGAATCCATAAAAAACATAATTATTAAATCATTTTTCTTGAATTGATCATAATAGAAATTCCAAATTTACAATCAAATAATCTATGGTTGAAATTGAGTCTTTTGGGCCATTTTTAGAGAACATTATACTAAATTTTTAACTATGTTATTCTTGATAAAAATTCTTTAAGAGGATTGATTAATTTTGTGTGATTTAGGAAAAAATTCCACAATAACTTTTCTCCTGCATGATGCATTTAGCATTTCATTATCCAATTGAGAAACTTCATGGGGTACTAGTCTCTTTTTGTTGGATGTATTCTAATGAAATAAAAATTTTCACAATTAAATCATATGACGAAATCAAGAATTATCCTAATGGTTTCATTTTGAGGGTTTATCTGGCCTAAGAATGTATGGATTTTGGTTCATTATGTTTTTCTAATGTGAGTAGAAAACATAATTGGCTGTTGAGAAAGGTTGATGAGATGTATGGGGAAATTCATCTATTCTATACATCTCTTCCCCAAATAGGAGTAATTGGATTTTCATATACATTTTTTACATTGAGCGTTGAAGAGAGGGATGTGGCACAATGCACAGTCTTGTTTATTTATGGTTTTATCGATAACTATATCATGTAAGTAATTATGATATCTATACGTTATCTCATACTATATCATTTGACTTATACATTTGACTTTTGTTTCAATTTAGGTAGGGATCATAATCAAATTATAAGTAGATTTCATGAATATTTTTCTTTGTAAAGGAGAGAGGATTTTCATATCCCAAAGTTTCCGGCATGGTTTAAATAAAAGTTATGATGATAGCATTAAATATCTAAATATATATATATATATATTTAATTATATTACTCATATCTATTTTATGTATTTAGTTTACCTGTTGACTCTGTTTCTCAATAATTAAAAGTGTTTTCTTTTGGTCCCAATTCGTTTTTGTGTGCCTGAAAATATAAAATAATCCATGGATATAAGTTTGTTACAACTATTAGAGCCATGAAAATGAGAACACAATATTACGGAGTTATGTTAACTTCTATGATAAATTGTTATTCTAGTGCATCAGAAAGTCGACCTCAAAACGAAGATGTGTATTATTATGTGCTGGTTGATAAAATATTGTTATTGGATTAATATTATAAAGGATGGGTTATAATGATGAAATGTAAATTGTTTGATTCAATGACCCAACATGTTACATTTATTAATGATTATGGATTTACAAATACTGACATGAGTCTATTCCTCCATACTAATGATCTATTCAATTATGCATTTATGGAAAAACAATTGTTTTACGTGAAAGATCATATAAGACCTCATTTGTGTGTCATTAATAAATTAATCCCATGAAATATTTTCCATGAAGCTGTGGGTGAATTTCCCACCCTTGATGCCCCTATTGTTGTGTAGCAAAATATTTCATTTGATGACACAAATTGTCTCATTGTGATAGTTGATGATGAACCTAAGGTAGTGGACAATAATATATAAAATAATCCATATATGTTCAATATTCATTATACTTACCAAGATATGAGTTTCTCACGTTTTTGTTAATGTAACAACATTAACATTCTTCTAGTCGGTGATGATCTATATGTTTTAGTATTTTTTGGTTTTGTTTCGTTTAATTATAATTATATCAAATTGGAAAACTGGGTTTAAAATGGGTTTTCAAAAAATGTATAACATGGTTTTAAATTATAATTAATGAAAATTGTTATGAATTTTTTTGTCTCCTTTGACTTCCTGGTTGTTTGAACGATTTTTCAAAAAAAAATTAAAAAATGAAGTTTTCAATTTTATATGGATTGTGAAAAATACTACTGATTCTCATAATAAGAGATTTTATGATGTTTATTTTAATAGATTTGAGAGTGGGTTTCCTTCATTGAGTATAATAATTGTAATATTTATCTTCTTCATTACACATAACTGCTAGTTCATATATTTTATTTAATTTTATTTTGTAATATATATATCTATAGTTTTGTCCTACTAGTATGGGTTTGTGCAAGGATCCTCCTAGACCTAGATAGAGTACCCATCTTTCCACTTCCCACACTAACCCATCTATGGAAATCCCATGTAACACAAACATTCCTCCACTTGTTGAGACTCTTTGGATGTTCCCTTTCATGCCACTATCAATATCTCATTTATCCTCATCTTCACATTAAATGTCTACACCGACTTGACCGATGTTCTCACATTTAGCATATTCATATCCATTCATGTATCCCCATAGATACTACTCGTATTCTAACATTTCCACATTACCTTCTATTCCTACCATCCATCCTACATATATTGAATTTGTTCCATCCATTCCCACTCTAGTGCATGATGATCTTCCATAGCTTGAAATGGGACATAGACATTCTTTAAAGGCTTCATATCCAGAAATGTCCATAGATTCCTCATATCCTATTCAAGATCTTGAATCTGTTTTTTAATGAATCTAATAATATCATTTCATTTTGTCCTAATTTTTTGTCACATAACTGTTTTCCCCCATTATCTTATTCATTAGGATTATTTAGTAGTTGGTGTGGGTGAAATCATATGTTGGGTGACTGGAATCACGAAACTAAAATTATGGTGTATTATAATCCTCTAATTCAAATTGTAGTTAAAAATTCTCTACAGTGTAGAAGTTTGAAGGCCACTTTATCCAAATACCATGATATCATTCAGCTAGAACATGTCTCAGGGAGACAAATTAGTGAGGAAATCAAGTAATGGGAATGGGTGGTGATATAAGTTAGAAAATTTTATAAATTTATATGTATATTAGTAATGTATTTATATGAATTAAAAATTTGAATTCAGAGTCAATTTAACATTACTAATGGTTAATAAGGAAACGCTTCCTGGTTGAGTGATCTTGGATATTTTTTGTGGTCATACAATCATGAGATACATATTTGTTGGAAGCGCATAATGGATATTGATTAAAGGGTGCACCCACACACCATGACTATCCAAAAATTCAATATAGAAAATAATCACACATTAGATGACTAAATAGTTTAATCCCTACCAATTATTAATTGTTAAAATTAAAATTTTATTTCATATTAACAGAATTGATATTTTTTATAAAGTTTCAGAGAAAGAAAAATTATAACACATGGAATAACATATCTACCGACATTGGGGTTCACTATAATGGTCGAGTATCAGAAGCCCAATGTAATTTCATCAGAATTAAAATAATATCCGCATTTATATTTTTAGTTAGTTTCCTTTTCATGTAAAATTTGAACGACCCAGAGAGAACACAACTCAGTACCTAAAAGAAATGACATAAATAAAGAACCACCACAAAATGTATTCAAAATTTTTTTTATTAGAATTGTTGATGGATTTCTATTCATGAATTTATTTCATTGACAAAATGTCCTCATAAATTCATCATATAATCCCCTTGTTTAATCTCAGATTCCATGAAATGGCTTCCTATACAAGGAGGATAAGGCTTGTCTATTTTTTCATTAAAAGTACCAAATTTTCCTGAATTCCACATCAAAAAACCACTATTCATTTATGAGTGTCATTTATCACAATGTTTATAGGTCTGTGATTGGGCATACTTGAATCCAGATTTCTGCATTTCTCATATATGGATGTAATCAATATATGTGAATTTGTCATCTACAGCAAGTTATATTGGGCATTAAAGGTCATATACATCATCAAATATTATTTTTCAACAATTAAAAAGAAGATCTAAGTTCAATAAATGGATATGAAAAAGATAATATTGTTAGTTTTTTATTTATATTTAAAAAATTCATATGAAATTTATAATTTAATATGTTGTTTATAATTTTAATTGTGTTCCCTGGAGGCCCTCGATGAGATGGCAGCTGAAAGAAATCCCCACATGATCATTTGAGTTAGGTGCTATGTGTCGAGCCCAATGGCAGTGTCTGATGTAGACAAGTAAAAAAACAGAATCCCCTATAATTATAGTGCCTCATCGGGCTCCTCTCAAGCATCGTATACATATGATCAAGAAATATTGCATACAAATGAAGCTGTGTAAATGTAAATTTCATTAGAAGAGTGTTCATGAAGTGAGCTGATGACCAAATATTTCCTGAGATCCATGTCATTTTTGAGTAAGTCACAATCATTAGAGGTTGACGCTACTTTTCATTCATTTTTCACATCAATACTACCATTAAATGTTGCCTTATGGGATTTCCATGAGTGTCCTAGTGGTGATAGATGTTGGGGGTGATATAAATTTTGGTGGTGGGGAGGTTTCTGATGCTTCTGTTATTAATGAGATGTTGATGATGATGTTGTTGTTGTAGTTAGTGATGATGTTGCTGATGATGATTATTATAGGAATGGGGATGGGGATGGTGATTATGGTGATGGGGGGATATTAATCCCCCACCATTTATGACATAGAAGAGAGGCATTTATATGTTCATTATTAAATTGAACTGACTACTTGTATGAACTATGATATACATGTATGTTTTTTTGGATTAATCGAGGTTGTGGGTTTGTTTGGTGTTGGAGTTTTTGTATATTTTTTTAGATAGGTGCAGTGCATGAATAATGTGAATTTATTCATGCAATGAAATACATTTTTTATTATTTTCTCATCAGGGATGTTAAATGTAAATACATTATTAAATTTTACATATTCATATGTGAATGGATTCACATTTCATAAGAACATGACATTGATTTCATTGAAAATCTACTGCATATTCATTTCATTAAAAGGAATGATATTAAAAATATGTCCATAATTTTATTCTAGAATAACATAAGTACATTCCTTAATATTATAAATACATAGACTCCACATCAACATACATTTTGCGTGCAATATTGTCTTTTAATTCATTGAAGTTCCATTCATATAGATTATTGAATGAACGAAAATTTGATCTTGGTAAAGCCAATGATAAGGGTATTGTGCATTCTCATTATATGGATTTATGACACATTATGAGTTATTTTTAATTTATTATTGAACTATTATTTCATGTCACCCTATTGTATTCTATTCATGGTTTCATGATATTAACAATGTATGTATGGTAACTCATTTTGTGGCTACATAGTATCGATGGAGACAACTATCATGAGGTATATTGATGAGTATGTACAGAGTTACTAGAGTCAATGAATATTTCATCTTTTCAGTATGTATGTGTTTCACGTCAATTTAACTCTTTGATCCTTCTTTTCCATGTCCTCAATTTACAGTATTACCTCCACTTGTCGGAAAACGGAATCAATGAGATTCCCCATGTACATTTATGATTTCCCTACATGTTAATTTCCATGAATTGATTTGACCCCTTTATCTGTAGAACATGTTAGGGGTGTTTATATTCTATGAAACTAAATAAGAATATCATATTATTATTCTTTGTTTATGTTATTATATATTTATCAGACCTCTGAGTGATGTCTTTTTAGGTACATCCAAGAGAGAAAAATTACTTTGTGAATTCCTACTTATTCATGGGTTCTAGAGAAATCCATTTTGGTTGAATTTACTTGAGATGAGTAGATATAACCAGTATATTTTAGAAGTGGGAAAGTAGGAAGCTTAAATTAGTATTAGATACATGGATGTGTGATCTATTTAGGTAAGAATTCCCAAGATATGGGTTCCACGGCGCAAGTCTCATAAGGTGAGTTCTGTTAGACTAGAAAGAGTAAATTCTTTTCAAAATTTGTTATGGGGCATCTCCCTAGATATTTTCCAGCCCATCATGCAGATAGTTAAATGGATGATATTCCACTAGAGTAGAGATAGTGACAGGAACATATGGATCTACATGGTGGTAGACATGGAAGAGGAGCTACGGGATCATCATGAGGTGGTATACATTTTGACATATTGCAACCACTACTTCATATTGTCCACACTAGGCTTAGGAATCAAGAGGAAATGGGGAGGTGGTTTCTGCAAGAAATCAAGACATAAGAACCAAGGGATCTATGGATGATTTTAGGTACATCTTGTGTCTAATAATAGCAGTTATATTAAGTGAAATAGGTAATAATCATTCCTTCTTGTCATGAATCGTGTACCAATCCTAGAGGTTCTAGTTAAACCATTGACCTTAACCTTACATCTGAAGATACCTATGGGGAGAGACTTGATAATCACATATATTTCAATGGTGTGATATATCCCATGAGTTAAGAGTTTCAGTTGGAACCACATAGTTGTTTTATAGAGGCATTACTATTGTAGTTTGGGCATGATGTGGTCATCCACAGTTCATACCCAGATTGACTGTTTTAGGGTAAATGATGTGGTATGTCCACAGTGATGGAATATTGTTTTCCATGGTTGGAGAAAAAGGAAAGTTAGGATTCACAGGATAAAATCATATATAGGATGGTGTAGCCAATCACACATGACTCAGATAGTTATAATCTCATGTAGTGGATGTTTTTATTTTTTATTTTCCCGCAGTAGTGGTGATGTAAGGGGACATCTTTTCGGAAGATATTTTCTAGATTACCTCCCCTTAGGGAGATGGAATTCTACATCATTCTAAACCCTGTTATGGAACCGATATCAGCATCATTATATTAAATTGAATTCATTGATCATTTTGAAATGAGGGTGTAGGTGGGGGCTTGGAGGGGAAGGGATTAGTAAGACCATGTATTTGAGGTTATGTGTGGATTAATGGAACTTTAACCAGGTGACATGGAGAATTATTTCCCACTACCAAAGGGGATATGAACACATTTATCATTTGAGAGGGTAATCATTTACCATGGATAGAAAGGTTTCTATAGGATTTTCAGTAGTTAAGACAGAGTTTTATGACATCCTCGATCCTGAGTTGGTAGTGGTAGTCTTCTAATTGAAGATGTGTGTACACTACCTTATAGGATAATGTATTACCATATACCCTAACCACAATATTCTGAAGTATATCTTCTCTTAGAAAGATTTAAACATCAGTAAATGATGATGGATTGGGATCCTCCTGGACTATGACATTGATGTATTCTCTACTCCTAGAAAGGGGAACATGGTACCATATTCTCTCAGTAAGAGATCCAATTCAAAGTTGTTGAATGATGAAACGAATCAGTTGTACTCATTACAGTTATCCTTCATGGATATATATGATGGAACATAACTCTAATTGGTGGTTGTTACACCTACTCTCTTAATGTGCATCATGAATGAATGTCTCTATGATATCGATTACTGTTCTTTAAGTGCTTAGTTTTATATAGGGAATACACTGATGGATATTAAAATGGTGGGAAACATGTCGTTCCTTTGAGAGGAATCACAATAGTATCAATGGATTACTAGGGTGACGAGATGCATCAGGATATGAATTTGGGTGTCAAGTCAGACATCGGGTATGGTAGAACAGGTTGAAGTTTTGCTTACCTGTTGATATAAAATATGATTTCTTGTTTAATTAGTTTCATGATTTTTCAACACACAGTGTCGAGCTCCTATTCTTGGAAGCAGTTTCTCTTTTGTTCCATGGGGTTTCAATAACGGAGTGGGAAATATATTTACAGACATCGTGATAGGTTGGTCACCTACATCCAGTGGACACAGTACCATCTGGGTGATCGTTGACCAACTCACCATGTCAGTTGCTTCGTAGATTTTCTGGAATGGAGTTCTGTATAGAGCATGTGATAATACTATATGCATGAGATAGTTAGACTCTTTGGAATCACATAAATGATAGCCTAAAATCAAGGTAAATGAAATGTATCCTGATTGTGGAAGGGATTGGAGGATACATTTGGGACTCAGCTGTGCTTGAGGACAACTTTCCACCCACAGACAGACAACCAGACGAAGCGGACCATTCAGGTAATAGAAGACATGCTACGTGCGTACATCCTTGTTTTTTGTGTTAGTTGTGCGGATCACCTATCTATATTACTGTTTTAATAAAACCAAATCTACCAATATTCGATTGGTATGGCCCCATTCGAGGCCTTGTGCGGGAGACCCTATAGGTGGCAACATTGTCTGAATGAGCCTTGGAAGTTAGCGCTCTTGGGATCAGAGTTGGTGCAAGCTACTACAGAGAAGTTGTAGGTCATCCATGAATGTATAAATACTACATAGAGATATCCAATGTCATATATTGATAGGCATAGAATACCCTTATAATTGGAGGTGTAAGACTGTGTGTTTCTTCGGGTTCCTCCACAATATGGGATACTAAGATTTGGTTAGGTCGAGATGGATGTTGACGATGGGGTGAATATATCAATGTTTCTGAAGGAGAGTGAGGATTGATATAAAATGACCCCTGTGGGTGAACAAATCATCGAATGGTTTTTCGGTTTCATCATTATAATCTCTTTGAGAGTATGTTAGAGAGGGAGCCACATTTTCGTCCACATACCCTCATCTGTTTGGGAATCCATGGGTTTGGATTTTAGGGACGTAAATCCTTAAGGAGGGGAAGATGTAACAACCCATATTTTCCCTATTTTAATTTTAATTTTTTTTTCCAAAATGCTGAAACCAGCCACTGAGAAAGTGTGCCATTCTATGGCCCAATCTTTCTAGAATGATCCATTAAAATTTGTATGTTTTTAAATATCATGCATGAGAACTTTTCTGAAAAAGGGGGATAACTCCTAAATGGGTCCTGGATCATAAATATGAGGTAACCATTAAATTTAGTATTGCATGAATACCTGAGGCTTGAATTGATTTTAGTTAGTACATGCCTCGAAAGAGAAAACCAAAAAATGACATAACAATAAATAAAATTATCTAACAACATTAGTTTTTTATTCAAACCCTTATAACTCAATAACGGTGACTCAAATTGAAAATTCAAGACCATTATAGATCTCTTGAGTTTTTCATTTCCTTAGACAGAACCTAACATTGGCCAGTGTGGTAAAACTATTGAATGTAGTTTTTTCGGTTATCAAATTAAATTAAATAATTAGATAATGATTATTTTATTATCAAATCATTATAACTCATAAATGGTAACTCAGAATGGAAATCTTTGAGGTATATTGTCCTCACAGGGTTTTTTCTCTCCTTAGGTGGGGACTAATCTATACTAGCACATGATGAGGGTAACAGTAAATTTTTCAGTCTTCTAATGGTAAATAAATTAAAATTATGAATGATTATTTTATCCAAAAATGATTCGCTACAATTAAACATAGTTCCAACAGTTTAATTTAATATAATAAATAGATTAATGAGGCTACATCCGAAGCGTAATAGAAATGATTTTTCATTTCATAAATGAAACGACATAATGACATAGTGGATCAACATAGCAGAAAAATTGAAACACATTTTCGCTTTTTATTTGATAAACAGAGATGCAGGTTAATTAGCATAATCTTGGACTAGCTCTGAGGATTTGGAGGAGTGGCGTTGGAATGCTGTTAAAAGGGACAAATAATGTATCTCCACAAGTTCCTTCCTTCCAATACAAAGGATCCCATTACCGATGAGAGTTTCTGACCATGAATTTCCAAACGGCGATTGAGTGACTCTTTTTTTCATCGATGAGGGATCTGATTCAATGTAGGGTGACTGTTTAATTAAATTTTTCTCCCTGTTTATAAATCATCATGAAGAGCATGAATTATTCGACAAATTGAATGATTCACATATCATGAATACTAAATGTTGGATGGGTTTAATTTTTGGATATTCATTAGGAATGTGGATACATGTTGAACATGTTATTTTTTTTCTAATTATTCATTTAGCCACCCATATATTCATATTGGGACAGATCAAGGACAACATGACCAAGGCTTGATCCTTCCACATTTGGGGTTCTTGTGAGGTTCCCACCACCCTTTCTTTTACAAATTCTCAAACATCATCACTTCAACTACCCATAAGGAAGTCAATGATCAAGGTGATGGTGATTTGTAGTACATGTGGAGACTGTAGTGGCAAGTAGAAGCCTCGGATCGAAGGATGTGGAATAATACAAGGCGGCGTGCATTAATGTCACACCACAATGGTGTAGGAGGCCTATAATAGGATTCCATGTGATGTTCATTGATGGTTGTGGCTCAAGAGATGTGGCATTGTTGTTGCGTCGTGTGATGGAAGTGTGTTATGATGCTGGTGGGAAGTGCATCCACCATTATCCGCGAGGGTGGATCGTGCTATCAGTAACATCAGTAGGCAGATGCATGAGTGGACATAGGGTGAAAAACTACACTGTGTGGTTGGAGGCTATAGTCTAGCTACACCGTGACGGAGACCTGTGGAAACTACTGAAGGTGGTACGTGGTGCCCACCCATTCGGCCGAATCTCCGGTCCAGCCAATCTGGACTGGGCTACCACATCAGGATAGGCCCATGACCCAAGAGGACTGGTCCAAGCGGGGCCCATCCGGTCCGGTCTAGGCCCAACAAATCAGGTCAGTTCTAGTTCTGGTATGTGGACCTTGGGTCTGGACTTATCAGACCAGACCCAGACCAAACTGACTCCTTTTTACAAAAGAAGGCATAACTTCTAAGTTGTGTGTCTAATCCATGAGTCGTTTGTGGAATTTGGACCCTCACAATGAGTTTCTCCTTTTGAAATGACCCACGCAAGTTTTTTTAGGTTGATTTATGATAAATGGCTTGAGAAGTATATTATATTGGAATCAAGCTTACTACAAGGGGAAATCTTCCTGTTGGATGTGACAAGAAGTATGTGACGAGAAGACCTGAGTGGGCTGGTTTCCAATCAGAACTGAGCATCCCATCAAACGATTGGACCATAGTGTCCCAATAGGCCTTAGAGACTCATTAGGGATGAGTCCCTCAGTATTACATGATGTTAAGCTTTACGATAGATAATCCTTATTTCTATACATTAGGTTATTCCTTTGTAATCTGACTCTATTGACACTTCTCATTATACTTCATAGAGGATACACTTTTTGTACCTATTTGGTAGTCTAAAATGTGTATATGATTGTGGTATACCTTGGTGGTTTAGGGTCCCTACAGAGTAGTTTTTTATGCACCCCTACACGGGCTTCACCCACACATGTCGTGTCTTGTGCAGATTATCGAAGCTTTAAAGGAGTCCTTGGTGGACCAGGACCAGGTGGTTATTATAGTTACCTGATAGACAAGACATGCTTCTACAACTTCAAAAAGTTGTTTTTGTACCTGCCATTCAGGTGGGGTGTTCTTCTAAGGAGTTCCATAGACTTGTATTTCTACATTTCAATTTCAGTTGGGCTTGTATATTGGCCATGTATACCTTCAATTTTCTACTGGTTTTCGTTATGTTTGTTCACACAATGTATTCTCCCTACAAAACTTATGGTGTGGATTTGTGTGTGTTTGTACAGGTACATATTCAAATGATTCCAATTTTATTGATATATTCCTACTCGTCGTTAATCACCAGCCCCGAGCCAATGGGAGGTGGGCTTGGGGTGGTCCCAACATGGGCCCTGAGGGACGGTTCATGACAATATGAAGCTTCTGATGCATGATATGTGTCTCTTGCACCCGCCCATTGAGATCTATGACAATATAAATAAATAAGTCCAATATAATTTCAATTATTACATGATCTATGTGGTTTTATACTATATTTCTTCATATGATCAAAACAACCACACATAAAAATCATGCAATACTATTCATTTAAGGAGGAATGGTGGATTATCCCATGATATAATTATAATATATAACACCCCCACAAGAATCGATGTCCCTCATCCATTTTATTCTTGTATTGGAGTTTCTGCATACTCTAATATGGATAACCATGTCTCCTCCAACTGCGATTCACGGGATGTCTCTTTCGGCCATCACTCCTCTATTTACCACTTCAATATAATCCATAACACATAGGATGTATAACATTGAGAGAATTTCTGGTTTCATCCTCTACACAAAAAAGTGTTCCTTTAGAGACACAATTGCATTATATTCTGAAAAAATTGGGATAAATTCAAAAATTTATCTATATTTTAGGTTACTAATAGATTTTAAATCTTTAAAACTAATGAATTTTGTTTTTTTATAAATTCAAAAAACATGATGATAGAATTTTTTGTTGAATAGGTATTCAAAAACCTCCCATGACATGACTTGTTTCAATTTATCCTAAATTAATATATCTCATAACCCAAATGCTAGACCCCACAACATATACATTGCCAACTTTACATTCAACTCAGATGGTGTGCTATAGAAATCTATTGTTTGATTCATCTTATTCAGTGGCATATTAAATTTTTCGGTTTTCTAATCCCCCTGAATAGGGGGTGGGATCTACATCTATAATTGAACTAAATGGTCCACTTGTATTAGTTCATCAGTTATAATAACTCTATCCACTGTCTCAATATCATGGAAGTAACATTTATCTAATGTTTGGTTCACGTAATCATTAGGTGAATCCAATTTCTCAGTAGCCTCTTCCGGTTGGATTTGATGGTCCCTACATAGTTACATGCACTATAACCAAAACAATCTACATTTCATATATATCTCTAGAAAAAAACAAACCTATATAAAATTTCTATGTAATATAGTTCCACCATTATTTTTCAAACAATAAACAATTTTATCCATTTATAAAATACCACCATAAACTCTTTTCAAAATCAGTCTTTTTGAAAAATTTCTCAATATATTTTTAAAATAATAACCTCTATTCATTTCCATAAATTATTAACTCAATATTGAAAAATTAATTCGTACAGGGAATTCATACTATCAATTAATGTAATGCATCCCTTAATGAAAAAATCCATGATGAAGAGGTGAAAACTCACCAATATGTTTTTAAAAACACGCACGTACCCCAACTCCTTTGTAACATGAAATTATGTATAAATATCTTAGATTCACCATTTTATTCACTAGATATCATGTTTATACAATACTACTCCTCTATACCATCCTATGAAATAGAAAAACATAAATATTCAGAACATTAATGATACCCAATGATTGAAATAACTAATAACATTAGTATCTAAAGGATATTTTCACCAACCAAATATGATGCCATTTGTAACAGCCCACCCCTTTCCAATATTATTGGGAAGAGGAGGTGGATATTAGTAGCCTTAATTGACATCCCCAATACACATATGGTTGGAAATAAATGTTAGTGGACTCAAAACATATGGGGGTGATTTTCTATTAAAATGTAATATATATAATCCAAAACAATATGGAAAACCAAACCAAAATATGATTCATGATGACAAAAATTAAACTCAAAACTTTATCAATCCAAAATTCATATCAGTGTACCAGAGAAAACCAAGTGACATCATCAAAGGAAAACCGAATAAAACCCCAAACACTCCAAAGACACCAAAGAAACAACTCTCATCCTTCATTAGGATCCATCTAAATAGGACATGCCCATAGAATCACGTTCCATCACAAAAGAACTGAGATACATTTCCTTTAACAATTACATTTTTATGGACATATGCAAATTCCAATCACTACCGATGTAAGGTGGGAGTAAAACTCCATATTATTTCCCCTATGACATCCCAACTCATGACACTTAGGAAAAAAATAATAGCACATTTATATAAAACATTTTCAAGAATTTAAAAAAAAATATCAAATCCAAAATAACTCAACAGAAGAAAATCAACAAAAATCCATCAAAACTATTATCAAATACATTTTCCATACCTATTCCATGATTTCAAATGTCAACAAATCCACACATTCATGCCGAGGTGATAGTTCCTTACCCATGAGTGGTCTCTAATCGATCAACTAGGTCACCCCAAGGAAACCAATACTAGGTTATGCAACGGTTCACACCCCTTCTATAGGGTCACATCAAATGAAAATGATCTCACGATAATAAGTATTCAACAACTGATTACAAATTATAATAAAAAACATTTATTTTATTAATCTATTTCCACAAACCATTTTCAATGTATCAATTAAAACCCATAATTTTAAAATCACCATTTTGGTATTTATCAACAATGATTATTTTCAATAAATCCATCTAATTTACATAATTTTCCTAAAACTATCTCTTTATAGGTTTCCAATAAAAATCACATAATCTTTTCCAAATGATTTCTAGAAAAATATTTATTTCAAAAAAATCCATATATTTCTAATTAATTGGAATTTAGAGGGAATATACCTTCCTCACTAATGTTATATAAAACAATGAATGGAAAAATGATTCTCTAGATCTCCTCACTACCCATCATTATTTTCCTGAATCTTACAATAAATAATCACAATTCTCTTTTGTAAACAAGGATATATACCAAAGGTATTAGATCTATGATTCTAGGAAAGATAAGGATAAGATATCTATGAAGAATAACCATGGATGAATACATACTGATGAATTTTCATCTCCAATAGCCATTAAAATTCCCCAAACATTCTCCTAAATTGAAGAAAATCACCTCTTACACAATGGTAGAAAAAAGAGTTAATGATATAAAAGAAGTATGGTAAAAATAATGCTAGAAAGAATTAATTATCATTAAATATAATAATTTTGGATGTCCAAATGTATGATACATGGTTTTTATGCCTAGCTTATCAAATGGTACAGCAACAGTGAGGGTGGTATTATCTCAATTTCACCGCTCGCACGGTTAGAAAAACTATGTGCCAACCATGTGTTTCCCCACAACATAAATGTTCCCAATATCACCTGGAAATCATTTAGGTTTGTCCAATCCATGCACCAATCATGAACTTATGAAATAACCATAGTCTTACCTTACAAGGATTCATGTAGGTGTTGTGTATTTTCTACTAACCTTTCTGAAACTATGTGCCTCTAAAAAAGACTCTAGGTCTTCCAATACTCATATACACTTCCTGAATCATAACCAAATCATTATATAAACTTAAAATATATTAATAAAGGTTCATTTACCTAAAACTAGGGGTTCTACATAACCAATACCATAATTTAGCCATATATATGTGTTGAAAATCCAAATCATTCATCCTCTCATTAAAGAATAAACCGGGAAAAGAAATGGGTTTCACAAAGATTACATCAAAATATATTTAAAATTTATTGAGAGAATATATAAGAAAGTTCTATTGGAACATATCTAAAGATTCATACATAGATGGAAATAAATTTTAATGCCAATTGGATTATTTATTGGGAAAATAATCTTTTCATTTTCAATAATTTATTTATCATCTAAAATTTATGGAATATTATGAAATCCAATTTATTTACATATAATTATAGAATCTTGTAAATAATTATTATAATAAATTAATATCTATAAAATTATAAAATGGTGTTCAAGACATAACCAATATTAATAACCTTCATTTTTACTTTTGTAATGAAATACAAAAGGCACCGTAGAGTAAATGGTAAAAAGTTTTTATTTAAAACCATATTTACTAAATTTTATTAAAAAATATATTTTATACATCATTTAAATTTATATGAGAATATAATTAAATTTATTTTAATTAATGTTGACATGGGGAAGAAATATTCACAACTATAAATGAGGAATAATGTCTATTTCCCCAATAAAATGTACTTTTTGTCATTTTTGTGTCTCAATATGTGGAAAATTAAAACGAAATCATGTAAAAAACAAAAATAAACAAAGAAGAATAAAAAATATGTGTTTTAAGAAAACATTATAATAAAAATACCCCAAATGAACTTTGATCATATACAATCCCGAAATAAAAGGGAATTGTTTCATAAAATCCATACCACTTCATAAATCATTGGATTATTACTCATGTTAAAGAAATAACATCAAATAAAACATTAAATACCATAGATATTAGGATATTAATCATATAACATATAATATATATATTATTTACAACACATAAAACAATATAGTAGAATTCCATGACATATGTAACAAGGAAGGAAAATTTCATACAAATAACCATAACCTTATGTCTGGTGACCTTCATAAGCACTCTATCCTCTTGTTTAATAATTTTTATTTATTATAAATATATATAATTATCACATAAATAAATATTTTATCATATATTATCCACTTATAATGTTTTAACACCCTTCTACTAATAATTTTATATTAAAATTGTTGTTTTAAGAGGTTAATTGTGCCATTTTTTAGGTATGTCTGGGTTCAAAAAAATTCATACATGCATATTAGTGATGGTTTTAGAGTATATATAATAATAATAATGATAAAATTTCTAATATATATTTAATATATAAATACATATAATCATCCATCAACATCATATATCAAAAAATGAATTATATCATTCATTGAATTGGTAGTCCATACATACAAATGAACACCATTTCCAGTTTAAAATGAATGTTATAAATAATAAATATATAATATATTATCATTAAACTATAATAAATATATAATAAATATCATATATATATATATATTAAATCGGTTATTATATCTATCTATGTGATGTTGTAATAGGAAATGAATCACATCACTATAAAGAGGCGATAGTCTGTGTGTATGCACCAGTGATACTATTCATTTTTTTGAGCTGGAAAGGTAATAATATAGATACAATGTTTTTTAAAGAATTATATTTATTTCATTAACAACATATATAAAATTTATCTTTATCATAACTCCTATACATGAAATTAAGTGATTGAAAAAGAAATGTATTAATACGTGGAGGCGGTAGTCCACATGTTCAAATGGGGGATGATATTGTTTTCCATATTAATGTAAAATAGATGAATAATGCCAATTACACAAACATAATAATATGTCGTCATTTGGGATATGTATATGTCATTATATTGTATTTATAAGATATAATTAATGTATTGAAAAGAATATATAAAATCAAAAAAACTTTGTTAAAATGATTAACTCTTCTTTCTGAAACCACAATTGGATCTCTCCTTAAAGAAAATAGGAATGGTATTTTGAGGAGAAAATAAACTATATATTATGAATAATGATGTTTAGATGTTTCTTAGAATTTGTTTCAAGATATGTTTCTAAGGATCTATATGGATAATAGCATATGATGTGTCCTTTTAAAATTGAGGGGATGATAACCTTTAAAATTACATGAAATGTTATTATACAATATGTATGGAACTCACGTGAAATGGATCCCAAATTATATTTATTTTAATATATGATGACATGTTATTAATATAATCATATAATTAAATATATATATATATTCTAATATATCATTTTCAACCTTGTAATTTGGATTTACCCCTTAGGAAACAAGTATTAACCATGATTACATGTTTTTCAATATTAATGATTTATAAATTTACCAATATGTTAAAAATTGATCACAATTCATCAATGTATGACCTTATCAAACATATTATTTTTCCAATTTTCCTATTTAAATATTTTGATGTTTTTTCAACCTTTTAATTAAATAAAAATAAACATAAAATACAATTAAATTTAATTTAATAATTATTCACATATTTTATCATTAAAGAGATCAGAAAAGAAATGATATAATATTGTAAAAACCATCAGAGTAAATTATAAATTATTATTAAATTCACGTGACTTCATAATTCATCCAATATTATTAATTTTTATGACTTTATAATCATTTTAGTTTTTTTTCTACTCCCTATAAAAACACTCTATAAACGTTTTGTAATTGGTTAAGGTATTATATCATCATAAATATTATAAATATTTACACGATAAAAGTAAAAAAATTATATTGAAAAAATAATCATTTATTATATCTTCTGATCATATTGTGAATATATATGTGAAAATAAAAGTAATATAGTGTCATTTGTATATATCTTTTATTTAGAATAAAATAAAGGTAATATTCCAAGGAAAGTAGAAAAAAATTAAAATTTTTAAGTGAATCTGTTTTAGGTCATAAGAAACCTATAAAATGAAATAAAGGAAATTTGATGGATGGTATATGAGTCTTATATCAAATTTTAATACCATTTTACACATTTTTTCCACACCATGTTGAAAAATATTTATTGTGATTAATATTCATAATGAAAAAAAAGGTACATATTTACATTATATTAAAGGATAATTAAAAATAACTGATCCATTTTTGAATATTTAATTTTATGATGTGATCAAGACTAACATAAAAATACATGTACATAATGAAACAAATTATATTTTATGGAAAAATGGATTTTTATGATTGAAACTCAGTTCATTATCATTATTTTCTAAACAAAAAACAATTGATGATTTTTAATACATTTCCCTCTACAAAAAATATATACATTTCAATAAAATTATACATAAATATTTAATTAGTAATGTTATTAGGATGAAATCACATTACTCATGAAGAACATTAATCTATAAAATTTTAATTCAAAAATTTTAATGATTTTATCCATATTTATAACCATTTGATTATTAATATTTCATGTTTTACAAAAACATTGTTCAAAAATTATATTAATTTTTTTTTAAAAGTGATGAAAATTTGTTTCTTTGATAGAAACAGAAAATAATTAAATATAATTATTTTTTAAAAACATGTCTTTAATATCACCAAATAGTATTATTAAAAAATTAGTAGTTATTCCCTATGTATGAATACATCATCTAAAATAATTTTTTACTTATTTAATAATTTATTTAATCATATTACTGCCTTAAAACACAATAATATGTTTGTAATGGTCATAATTTATCATGGTTTTTTTGAGTCAACTTTGCATGTAAAAAAAGTAATCAAATTCATAACGTTTATTTCCAAGGAAAATTTATTTACAAAACATTTGGGTGTGACATTATAACACCATTAAAACAAACTATTACCAGCAAATTCCACTACTCTAATAAAAAAAATGAGGATACATATGTATCATCACTTCCTCATCTTCCCACATTACTTGAATAAATGTTTTATTCCTCATAATAACATTAACTAGATGAGTAGAGTTTCTTTATAGAACATTATTTATGAATCATGCTTTAATTGATTGTCACTTTTAGGAATAATCCTAAAATGGTGGTATGATTATTCATTCTGTTGCGTGTAATAGGTCATCTCGGTACTTTTTTCAAATGATATACATTGACCACACATCATGAAATTTAAAGAGGTTGGAGGATGTGATAGATGATAAGTTGTTGTCCCTGTTTGATCAAAAATCTGAAACTGAAAAAAAAAATTGGGGCTCAATTTCCCCTTATTTGTATATCACATTACTGATTTCCAAGGAGGTATTTTTTAAAAATCATTATCTACCACTTCGAACACATGATCCTAGCACTGGTTGTTATCAAATATTTTCTATTAACTCATAGCTTCCGTGATGTGTATGTGAATGGATTGGACATTCACTTTGATTTCCTCAGCTCGATCAGATCCAAATAGCAACCATTCTCCAACTTCATCCCATCACGTTTTAGTTCTTTACATCCTTATATATAGATACTGATAAGGATCCATGTGAATGCACAAGTGAATATTGTTTTAATATGAAAAATCATCATAAGAAGGTGTTTTTCAATCCACCTTATAAATCCAACCTCCATGGTTTGAATGTGGTACTCCATGTAACGTAACCCATTAAATAATATATGTATGTGTAATATTATTAATAGATATGTCTTATTTGATAGTAATGTACAGTAATATCTTTATAAGTTTTTTTACCATAATCCATTATCATTATAGACTCTATATTTATTATGGTGTCAGATAATATAATTCATGGTGATGTTTTCCCATTTTAATATTCGTTTGGGTAGTGGATCCAACATCCCTTTAATATTTTACCATTAATAAATAACATTCTTGTGTACCAAGCACGAATAAAAATTATTTTTAATACCTCTCTTTTTATTTTTCAAATAGAAATTGTCAATAAAATATGTATATGTATCATAGTTGTTCAAGGATTAATATATAATTATGAGATTTGGTATTCATCCAATATCTCATTCACTTATACTGGTATTGATATAACTCTTGTCTGATTTATGAATCTTATCATTCTATCATGATGAAATTTAAACATTAGAGTACCCATCGTAAATAACAATTAAACACCCCATAAAAGGAATTAATTTCCATTTTTAGACTTTTTTTTAATCTTCACAGTAACAAATGATCATAGGATCATTTTTTGTGTTAAATTTAATTCCCTTATTATTGATAATCATATGGTATAAATGAAGATATTGTTAATAAATTCCCAAAATCACATCAAAGTTTACTATATGAGAAATTATAATATTTCTATTGGGAACATTATTATAATAATTGTCATGAAATTCCAAATTTTGGAGTGGAGGATATATGAAAACTAAATATTACTATTTTCATCATTAGTAGTGATTTCATATGTATTATATTATTACCTTATTATAGTAGTTTCATGATTTCTATTATCCTTAGTAATCCATTTATTACCATATTAAAGTTAATAATTTCCATGTCTTCTACATACAAGGCATTGAATTGTTAGTGGTTCCCCATAATAAACTATGTCATCATTCATCACATTAGTTGAACACTTAATTTTCAATTGAATGTTTAATTATCGGAGGCCACATTTACTATAGTTAAACATCTCATGATTCCACTGATAGATTCCCTTATGTGCTTTATACCATGTTTTTTACATGTAGAAAATTGAATATCCATTCCTCCATGGTACCCACTACCTGAGTGCTCAGGTCATTCAATCATTTTATTCTTTGGTGAGACTAATAATTGGTTATAGTTCAGTTTGTGAATAATATATAATGATGACTAGTTATGCATAATCATAATATTTTTCACTCCATTTATTATCCCATGTTGTTTCTCAATGAAACAATCACCACATTGTCTGTCACATATTCTGTTAACATGATTTCTATTTGATTCAGAAATCTATTAAAAAAAAGTTTGGTAAATAATAATGATATTTATCAATCATATAATAATGAAAAAACATTCATAGGAATCCTAAATATAGAATTTATACTTTTAATCTATGACACCATGGGTTTAAACTAGTTTATACATGATCATAATTTAATTTCATTAGTTGTATTCAAATCCTTCATGATGTTTTATAAATATTACAATAATTAATTCTTGTAATTTCTCTCAATGTTTTTCCATCCAATGTATAGTCTTATATCCACAACTATGGAACAAGTAATTATTATGTTAATACCAAATCCAAACAATTTTTAGTAACAAACCTTCGTGCATTTATTCCATAGAAACATCCACATACCCATATCAATATAGGGATAAATTTCTTGGAAAATAAAACTTATTTTTTTACAATAACATAAGAAATTATCCAATTATTAGTCTTATAAAAAGGGTTCTCACTAATTTTTTCACTTCTGAGTCTCCAAAAATAAATAAACCCCACACTAATAAAAATATATGTGACTCGAGGAAAACATTAAAACATTAAAAATTATTAAATATTTATACATATTACATATCAAATTACATACTCATAGGAAATTTAATGTATTTGATTCTATAGATACATGATACATAAAAAACATATCATCAATATAACCCATAGAATAATTATTTTTTATTACCCTTATGTACTCATCATACTTTTTACTATTTTAAAAAACCAGTGGAAATCAATCATATGAAAGTCTGGGCGTCGATTCCTAGTAAGTGTAATGATGAGATATAGCAATCAATTTTAATATGTGATCATAATATGTTCATATGAGTATAATAACATAATCATTTTTTATGAGCTAAAAAAGTACCCAATGAATCATGGATCATAAAACATAAGTCATGAAATAATTACTATAATAATGAAATAATGATTTATAAAAGAATTGATAATTATAATCACTGTGAGAATAACATATTCCTAAAAGTGTGGAATGATCATAATCATATAAAATCACTTAATTATTCATAGTTCACTACAATTACTAGCATAACATAGTGAAAATATTCAGTTTGAATAATGAATTTGACGTTTATAATATCCCAACCAATAAAATAATAAAAAGACATATATATTTATCCCTTAAAAATAAAAAACATTCATCATATCATCAAAGAATAATCCAGGAAAAGTAATGGGTTTCATAAGTATTTCATCATCATAGAAGAATATTCCATCAATAGAACGTATAGGGATGGTTTTTTTATGTCATGAACCATGTGGAGCATAAATATTATCAAATTATCACAACTTATATGATAATTATGTCAAAAGGTATGTGGATCCTTTCTTGAGACTAAAATTTTGAATTTTAAAATCTAATATTTAAAATATAAAATAAATAGAATATTAGAAAAAACATTTATTTGAAAATTATTAGGGAAACGTTTAAAAGAATCATCAAATAACTAAATGAATTTGAAAATGTAAAAAATATGGTTAATATGTTTATGTTAAAAATCATTATGTTTTCACACCTATAATGAAATCCAAAATGTGCCACATGGACAATGTTTAAACGAATATAACTTAACATAATGTCAAAGATTTATAAAAATTAATTAATGATATATTTTAATTTTAATTTTCCAATTTTTTCAATAATATTAAATATTATCGACTCGGATGAGAAATATTATTTACCATAATGGAAGAATATTGTAGATTTATTTTAAAACATTATTATTTTCAGGTTTGCTTATAAAAGGGAGGAAAATGAAAAAAAAACATGTGAACCACATAAATACCCAGTGTAAAGGAAAAAATATCTAGTTAAAAAATCCATGAGTATATAATTTCCCCAAAGGATACTTTAACAAATACAATCTTGATATAAAATGAAATTATATCATTATACCCTCAACACATAGATAATCATTGAATCATAACCCATGTAAAAGAAATAACATCAAATAAAACATTAAATCCAATTAAAATAATTATATTATTGATATTAGATATCAAAGGGTTACTATATACATCTCATAAAATAATATATGTTCATGACATAACTTATGTCCCAATGAATCAAAATTTTAAATGAATAACCCTAAACATAAGTTCGACTGCCTTCATAAATACTCCACCCTCATGTATAATAAATTTTGATTAATTATAAATTTATTTTGAAAGTAATATAATTATAATATCATATAAGATCCAATTATAACATTTCAACACATGACTATAAAAAATTCTATATTTAAATTTTCTTCTATATGGGTTACTTGTTCCATTTTCCATGTAAGTTTCAGTTCAAATGTTTAGGTCCTTGAATATTAATAATTTCATTCATCAAATTTAGATTCATAATTATAATATAAATTAAATATATATTCCTTAAATATATATATAACCAACTATAATAGTCGACGATAAAAAATGGAATTAATTTTTTTACAGAGACGGTAGTTCGTAAGTACTTAGGAAGGTTGTTTCCATTTTTCAATTAAAAAAATCAAGATAGATATGATATATTATCCATAATGAATCATAACTATATAATATATATTCATTTATCATATATACCATTATGTGTATCCTTGTACAGTTCTAATAAAAATTAATGATATCGCTACATGGTGGTAGTAGTCCGCACATACGCACGTGTAAAACTATTCATTTTTTATGAGATAGAATGGTTAGTAAATAGATAATATATTATATTTCAAGAAGTATATTTATATCATTAAGAACATGTATAAATATTAACTATATCATAATAACCATCCATAAAACGAAGTGATGAAAAATAAAATACATCACTATGTGGATCTAGTAGTATGAACATACACACAAGAGATAATATTCTCCCACTATATTGAGATCCTTAAAATTCCAAGATGGTATTACTAAATATAATTCTGTATTAAAATAATGATTTATTATGTGACACATAGAATGTGACTATCATGTGTGATTACACACAAGATCATCATAATTCTTTTCATTATGTTCACACTTAGTAATCTCCACGATAATTTATTTAGAAAACAAACCCACAAGTATGAATTTTTCATGTTTTAGGGCCATTAGATATTTCTACCTACGATCATGTGTAATTTTCCTTAAACAAGAAAATTATCATTAATGTTTAGCACGACTCATGAAATTGGATTTATTCACCAAATTTGTAATGATTTATGTTCATGAGATGTAGGTAATGTAATGTGTGCCATAATTGACATTTTCTTTTGGGATAAGATGAAAAAGTATTTCCACTTAAATCATTATAGAAGTACATATCTCTTCCATTTTATTGGAATATAAATTTCACATTTAATTTCATGTCCATGGTGTAATTATTTGTTTATTTCAAATGTTTACAGAAAGACATATCAAGCATATAAGATAATGGAACAGATGTGTGACATGAAAGATGAGATATTTAGATAAAGTGATTATATTATATATTTAGAGTTTATATATTTTTTTGATTTTGAAATATAATGTTATTTATCATGGGTTTCAATGAATATTTCTAGTCAGTAATCATGGATATTAGTCATACTCGCCTAATGATAATGATAATGAATTCTGTACGGTCACACACTATGTTATTCTATTCATATCTATTAAATTACATTCATATTATTTAATGGAATAATTATTATTTTAGATACAATAGAATAATTTTATTTTAATTTTATTGATGGTGTAAATTAATTAAATATTTATTCGCCAAATTTTGAATAAAATATATTTATTTGTATTATTGAATATTTAATAAATTATGATTCCATTTTTTATAGATTAAAATATGTATTTACGAAAAAAATAATTCGGGTATTCAATAAGATCCAAGGATAATTAATGAACCAATACCAATTAGTTATCAAATATTAGTTTACAAGATGGAAAATTTATATGTTTTATTTCATGAGATAGTGCACGCCATAAAATAATACTATTATTATTATTATTACATGAAATGGGAATTGTTAAAAATTATTATATTATTTAATGGTGGTATGAAATTAAATAATATTTTAACATGAACCCTATGTCTATAAATAGATAATTTTGTCTGTTTTCTAGGGTTAATCGAGTTTTTAGAATCCATTTCACAATAGAATTCTCCCCTAATCTATCCCTCTATCTTCCTCAAAATAATGTGGACCGAAAAATATATTTCATAATGATTAATGAAATTTGATGTGATCATCAAGAACTACACAAGACAATTTATTTTCTATGACAGCACCCAAAAATCAATTGGAATTACATTGATATAAAAGTATCATGTGTGGATTTTCACATTTTCTATTTTACATTTGGATCCTTCTAACATGGTTAAGTTAATCTAATAAGGGTTTATGTACGACAAAGTTCATCCTAAAATAATGTTCATTGGAAAGATAAACTCCTCTTCTAGCTATAAATAAATTAATTATATTATTTTACACAAGATCCTTTATAAGGAATTTGCGAAAACCTTTATTAAATAAAATATTAATATATATCCCACTAATAAGGTAGATTTACTCTTAAAAACCATCATGTCCTACCAAAGTGGTCATGTTTCAAAATTAATATTATTTATACGATTATTTTTCAATATGCACAATGTTGGTTACATTTTCATTTCCTTATTTGATCATTATTTATTACAATTTTAATAAACATTCCATTGAAATTTTAATTTCATCATTCAAGGTTAAACATTTATTAAGTCCAAGAATAGATGAGGAATTGAAAGAGATTACATCGGCAAGTTATAAGGATTCTTACCGGATGGAATTGGATTACACAGTGTGTAGCTGTAAGACCACACCTTGTACCCAAGTGAACTACACCTAGATAGGTAATTGGATACATGTATTGTTAAGTGTTATGTATACACGGTGAATTCAAACTGCATTTTGACTAGAAAAACCTGGCACATGTAATGTCATATTACCCGTATTTTAGTTGACATACAGATCATTCATTCTACTCTATTTAGCGTTGAAATTTTCATTAAACCTATGGTAAAAAACATCACCAGAATTTCCTGACACTAACATCCTCGATAATTAATGGAGTATAGGATGTGTATCTAATAAACATGGGGTTTATTTCATTAATTCCATATTCTAAATTAATCGTTGATTCATTTTTTTAGTAAAGATAATAACACATGTTGATAGGAACACATGGCATGTAACTAGTATACACAAAAATTGAGGTACCCAATATTTCCTTCATAGTTACAAAACTTGATGTATGAAAATTAAGGAAAAAATTAAATCACATTAAATTGATATGTGTAACATTAAAACCATATTATACTGATCTATACCAATATGTTTGACAATTTTATTTCAGTTTTAAAAAATTATAAATGCGAAATTAATTTTTTGAAATTATATTTAATTATTTATTCATCATTTTATTTACCATGAATTTATTAAGGATGGATTTATTCAAATGTAATTTGAATGGAAATTATGATTAAATGGAATTAATTAATTAATACAGGCACATTTTTCTTAAAATCATAGAATGATTTGAAATTTAAAATAATCAGTTTTACAATTTCATATTTGATTCAAGGGAATTACCATTAAAGGTAATTACCATGATCCCTCTATATATTGTAATTATTTAATAAAAATTTAATAAATTTTTTTTCCTTTATTTAATTATAAAATAATAATTAATGGCTTGTGTTTCATCGATCCCACAATTATTATGTGGGGAATATGTGTCTAAGGAGATTTATGTAAATTAACCTCAACAAATAATTTTCTTACCCACACCTATGTGTGAGTTATAAATACATGTAATAAATGGTATATCCCAAGGTGTGTTGAGGTTGTTCAAAACAATAGAAAAATGGTACCAACCCAACTAAAACATAGGTTCATGGTTAGAAATGACATGTATACCATAATACCTTCATCTAGCTTTAGAAAACCAAGTTGGGGTTTTTTCATAGGGGTATATAAATCCTTTCCACTATGATGTCATAAAAACATAATATTTTGAGTTCATTTGGGATGGATAATTTTAATTGATAATGTAGTGGGAATCTTAATAAAATTAATTTTTATAATTCCTCAAATAATTTGTAATAACGAAATGTGTTAATAATGTTCTATATTAAATTTTATAATAATTGGAATGTAATTTATAAAATTTATCTCGAGGGTCTAATTTGCAGAAATACGATCTCCTTACTATATGTATCTTCATAGAATGGATTAGTATCCTTCAGGGTGGGATGTACTATGAGATGAAAACATACATTCTAGAATCCTCATTACCTGATCCTCCTTCTAAGGATGATAGTGAATAAGATTTTTTTGGTGCATAAAAACATTTTAATGGAATGGTCAATGTTCAAAATTTGAATCTTTTTTATATTTATAGTGAACTCATGATGTCACATTGAGAGAAGGGTTCTTATATTATTCCCAAGAATTTTCGTGCTCTTTACCATGATAGATAAAGATATGAATTATCTAAGATCTCCAAGGATCATTTTCAATGAAATCATAGAGATAGTGCACCATTTGGGCATCCCATAGTAAAACTAATTGGATACATTGTATTCCTAGGTGATGTATAGTTAAAAATCCATGGTGAACAATACACCAATCTCATTTTTTCATCACCCCATCGGTGATTCTCTAGTTTTTTTGGGTAATATTAATTAGAACAACAATTATATGTCTCTCTAATATCCATTTTTTCTTCTTCTAAAATTAGATAAGAAGACCAAAAATCAATATACCTTAGTATTTATGTTGAATAAACTTAAATTCTATGTGCAGATCTCTAGGAATAATGATTCTTCATATCACCCTTCCAAGTAGTAGAATAAAAAGGGGTATTCTAGGGATTACGATTCAACCTATTTGACTTTTTAAAGAAGGTCCTATAGAAGAAAAATTTCACCATGGAAAAGAAGAAAGGGGTGTATCATATGTGTTTTTTATCACGTTTAATATATATATATGTATATCTATGAATTTATTATTAGATACATCTTTTGGTGATCATGTATGTATTCAAATATAGAAACAAAATATATTCATAAATATTGATTTAGTGGATGTGGAACTATAAGGAAAAAGCATAGTTAAACTTATTATTGTGTCTATTGATGCATAGAACCTTAAATTTCTAATCAATATGATCATTCATTGGTAAGATTATTATTATGAATCCATTATTACCAAAATCATTATTATTGTACCCTAACAAGACACGAATGGATTTATTTTCAAATTTGTAAATAAATGATGCTAATTTAATAAATAAGTCATTTTTTATGGTAAGGAATATTTAAATAATAGAAATTATGATTAGGTTTAGACATACCAGGTATTGTAAATTGATAATGAATCATCTTCTAATGAATTTTACAACATAAAACAATAGCACCCCCATCTGGGTCATGCAAAATAAAATCATTTGAATTAATTTAAAATTTTCATATTTATATTCTATTATAATATAACAACACAGTGTATCAGGCATGTTTACAAGGAGAAATAACCAATGATCCATTTAGTGGAATGGGTTAAGGTTCCCAGGATATTATTGATTTTGTTCATACCGATTTGTGTGAACTATTTCTAGTGGAAGTGGTGGTGAGTATTCATACATCATAACTTTTATTAATGATTTTATAAGATGTGAATATATCTACTTGATGATGTATAAGATGGATTATATTGAGAGGATCATGTAATACAAGAATGATATTTATAAATAGCTTGGTAAAAATATTAAATAACTCTACCAAGACCATGGTAGGGAATATTTTAATATAGAATTTATTGATTATTTATGGGATTTTGGGATGTTATCTCCAATCAAACATCATTATACACCTCAGTGGAATGATTTAAGTGAAATGAGTAAAAACGCCTTGTTAGATAAACTAAGATTTATGAATAATTTTATTAGTTTCACATTATGATTTTTGAGATACACATTAAAGTAGTTTTAAATATACTAATCCAAGATCAAAATAATGTGGTATGTGGTATACCATACCAGTTATGGAATGGAATGAAACTATTATTTCCATATGTACATATGTGGGGTTATGAAGAGTTTTTTAAGGCCTATTTTGATAACAAACATGCACCCTGGGGCACAAAGTGTACCATTATATGATAACATAAGGATATAAGGGATATTAACTATATAAACCATCGGAAAAAATGTAATAGTGAAAACACAATCCATATTCATTGATAGGGATAACATATCTAAAGGGATAGTGTGAGTGTGATAGACTTTGAGGATATCAAGGCCGAAGTTACACAAGAGTTAGCATAAGAAAAAGTTCCACAAATCCACAAGGAATAAAATGATCCAGAGACACATGTACTGTGTAGAATTATATGGGTGGTTGGAGAAATGGAACGGTATGTTTTCTAGTAATAAAAGTTCGTGAAACATTTTTCGTTCATAATAAAGATCCAAAAATATTCTAGGAAGCAATAATTGGTACAGATGTTTCCAAATGGAATGAAGCTATGAATTCTGAAATGGGTTCCATGTACCAAAATCATGTTAGTAATTTGTTATATCCTCAAGTTGATATAAAATTTGTTGGTTGTAAATAGGTATTCAAGACATAACTGAACATGGATGGTAATGATGGAACCTATAATGTGGGATTGGTAGAAAATTGTTAAAAAAGACTAATTTCACTGATTACGATGAAAATGTTTTTTAGTTTATAGGATGAGATCAATCAAAATTCAACTTTCCATTATAGCCTTATATGAATATTATATTTTGAAAGTGGTTATAAAAGTATACTTCATTAATAAAAACAATAAATAAAATTTCCACTTGATTCATCCAAAAGGGTTTGTATCACCAAAAGATTTTAATAATGTATGAAAATAATAAAAATCTTTTTATATATAATAGAAATAATCCATTTTATGGAATATTTGGTATGATGAATCCATAATATAATTTTGTTTCATAAATAATGAATGTGATCCTTGTTTCTACAAATTGATTTTTGTGGAAGTGGAGTATATTTATTAATTGTATATATCGATGATATATTACTTATTCAGTATGAAATAGAAGTTTATAATCAGTTAAAACCAATTTTAATAAATTATTCTATATGAATGACATAGGATGTGAAATATATGTTCTTGGGATTATGATCTATCATGATAGATACAAGAGTTTTTTTGGACATAGTAAATGAATATATTTGGACAATTTATTGAATATATTTTGAATGAAACAATCCAAAAGAGGATTTTTACGGTGTCACAGAGCATTCATCATTCTATACGCATCGATTATTAGGATAGTTTTGTATGTTATGTAATGTAATTTTCTAGTTCATCATAAAACATTTAGTGTGGTGGGATGATATCATGATTAACTTGGTTACCACAATTAGATGGCATTCAAGGCTATACTTATTTAAGTGAGGCATAATATGGATATATTCCTCGTCTATAGAGGAGATGATGAACTAAAAATCAGGGTATTTTTAGATGATAGTTTCCAAAAAATTCAGGATGGTTTGAAATCACAGACAATATACATCATCACTTTGAATGGAGGAGCTGTGAGCTAAAAGAGAATAAAGTAGGTTTTGTTCATAGACACTATAAGATAATCTGAGTATATTGTGAATTTCATAGTAGATAAAGAAACCTAATGATACACAAAATAATCAATGATCTTGTAATGGTACCTAGAAATAATTTTCATATCACACACTATTATGATAATATTGTTGAAGTGGTTACTTCAAAGGAAGAATGGTTACATCTATGTATGAAGAACTTACTTCTGATTTATCATCTCTATGGTATTTTTCAAAGATAGGTGAGGTCTAATAGAGGATCATTTGAATGGAGGAAAACATGTTGATCCCCTTGAATAATTCCTTGACTCAGTAGAAACATGATTACCATATGCGTACTAGAAGGATTAAATTCATAGGTAGTTGGCTCTTGTCCAAGTCAATGATTATTGTAGTGTGTTTCCTGTGAACATTAGTATTTTCATTGATTACATATATATTAGCTATTAGGAATATTATTAAATTAACCTACTATATATTGTTATTTTTTAAAGAGGACATTAACTTTATTATATCCTAGAGTATCTTACACTTTTATATAGTTTTAACAGTTTTTTATGATGATGATAACCTTGAAATTATATTATGATATTATTAAATATAGTTATATGGTTATATAATGATCTATGATGTGACAATAAAAAAATTAATGTTAGTTTTTAATACTCATAAAAAGATGATAATTCTTCTCATTATGTTCTCCCTTGGTGTTCTCCAAGATATGAGAATTTGATTAAATAATCTAAAATAGTAATTCCATGTGTTTCGATGTCATTGAATAATTCTATCAAAAAGCATGTGTAATGGTCCTTAGACATTATGATTATCATTAATGAATTTCATGACTATTGAATTTATGTTTTAAAACCAAAACCATGCTTCCTTAGGTACATAAGAAGTAGGGTATATCGTGTGCATAATGATTGAAATTTTGTTAATGGATAATTCAAGGAGGGATTTTCCCCTTTAATATTTAGGGAATTAGCTATCTTGGACCTTTGATTGGAATAGAACCTTCACATTAAATTCCATGTCCATAGTGTAATGATCTGTTTATTTAAGATAGTTAATGAAATATATATCAATCATATAAATCGATGACATAGATATGAACCCTACTTTATGAGATGTTGAGATAAATATATTATATTAAATGGTTATAATTATAATTTGGATTTGGACATTGAAATAGTATGTTCATCCATTAGGGCTACTTGACCCATTCATATGTATTAATTTCAGTCTTTAAGAAAACCCAAATACATTCATCTTAAGAGAATCATATAATGTAACATAGTAATTATTTTAATTGATCTCGATTAAATTCTATTTTTATTTAATTAATGGAATAAAAATTATTATCATGATCGTGGAATAATTTTATTCAATCTTCAATGATCTCATAAATTAAATAAATTATTATTCACAAGATTGTATGTAAAAAAATTTTATTTATATATTTAATATTTCATAAATATTTATTTTAGGGATTGTGGATTAAATTATATATTTATGAATAAAATATTTATTTAGGTATTCAATAAATATTAATTGGAATGAACACACTATGATAGTTTCTATTTATAAAAAATAATTTACCAGATGTAAAATTATATTTATCACTATACGAGTTAATACATGCCATAAAATAATAATAATAGTCTTATTATAATATAGAATTGATTTTTCCAAATATTATTATATTATTCGTAGGATAGTATGTAATTAAATAATATTTTAACCAAAACCCATGATCTATAAATTGATTTTTATTTCTGTTGTGTAGGGTTAATCATGTTTTGAGTAATATTCTGCATAACATAATTCTCCATCCATTCCACATTCTCTCTTCCACAGGAAAATGAGAACTGGTGGACAGATTTCTTCAATATTGATGATAATTCATTTGATTATCATGATCAAAACTAGACCATTGATACATCATTTTATCACATAGAAATTATTTTGTGTCACTCAGAGTTTAATGGAGAATATTTGGATTTCAACTAATGGAATTCGACATTTGGATCTTATTTATGCAATGTCGGTATTCTGAGAAGGGTTTTTGATGGAACAACACCATTATTTATGAAATTTCCTTTATAAGTAAATCACTTATTCCAATCATAAATAAATTAAATAAAATTATAATTTTCAATAACATCTATTGGGGTACTGATTGACTATATATTAAAAGAAATTTTAATATTTCACCCATAAAAAAAGATCTTCCAATACACCGTAGACCTCCAATGACATTCAAATTATAACATATTGTTACATAGGATATACTTTTGATATTATGTTGGAATTTTTATGATATAATTTATGAAGAATAAAAAAAGTAATATAAAATTCATCGGTTTAAATAATTACCAATACATTTAAAAACCACCTTTGGATCTCTCCTAATGAACCATAGGGAGAATCTTTTGAGGAGACAGGTGAAGAGATCACTTTTTTTGTGTTATATTTCATTCCATTTATGTTATTAGTATTAAATTATTTTTAATGAAGTAAAAATAAATCATTGATTTCAATATGTTTCAATAAGTTGTACGAAGGTCAGTTGAAGTATAAAAGATATCCAAGCTTGATAACAATGTGAATGTTCATTGGATGAATGCAGTATGAAGAAAGTGAAGTGCACAATGAATTTTTCATGTACACTTATAGGAGGTGAATTAGTATACAAATGTTTTATAGATTTGTTTCTTTTAATTTTTACCACATTTACAATTTTTAACCTCTGCACCTATTATAGAGAATAGATCTTCTATGGTAACAAACAAAATCACACCACACGCAACACAAAATGTAAATAAAGAAAAATATAATATATTTTTATAAGTTACTCTCTTGATATAGGTTAATTCATTTGTTTCTTATTTTTGGATGACCTGAAAACTATATTATTCATAAAAAAATTAATCAAATATTTCTTGTGGTTCATTCAGGTATAATCTGAAAACCATTATATGTAGGTATTAACAACATAAAAAATTGTATTGTCTTCCCACTAGTTTTATTTATACTAGAATCCATATAGTGTTTTTTATATATTCATCCCACATGTGTTCACAGAAATAACAACAAAACAATGAGAAAGAACACATAAACATCAATATGCCACTCTAACACAAAATTAATCTTCATGTTCGAGCCACTATGATAGGATGATTATTCTTTATCACTTATATTTAAAGTCTTTATCATCAATTGAATGTTTTCAATAAACCTTATATAAATTCTGGCTCAGTATACTCATCTGAATGAGTATAAGGTATCACTCCACCATTATTTCACAGCAATATCACAATGAACAACTAATAATTCCACAACGCACATCAAATTGACTTCTTCCTCACTTAAATAAAATATATCACTTCAACTAAACAAAATAAAACTAATATTATTTCTTAAATTTATTTTCCATTAATGAAGATGAATATTATATTCATGAAAAGAATATTTCATGAATAGTGTTCTTTCAGTACACATTCTTTATGGAACAACACTGGTGTAAAACATTCTTTCTTTTTCATAAAATATTTTACATGAAAAATTATAATGCATGCAATTATATATATTATTTTTTGTCTTCATTATTTGATATTATCATAGAATACACACAATATTCATACACTTCACACTCTATAGTAACACTAAATATTTCACAATATATTATCTGGGTTCCCTATCAAATAATTCCTGATATAGTATATTTTTCACTATCACTCTTACCTAGTGAAAAATATCAACAATTCTTGGAAATGGTTAGAATTAGGGTATATATAGAAAAACTACACCAAATAATGCATGAAAATAAATATTACAGCATACATTCCATTTCATTTAAAATCCCTTCTGTAGAAGTTAGAAGATGATGGTATAATAATGAAATGGATCAATTGTTTTCTAGACCATGTAAATCATGTTGTCCACTAAAAAATTGAATCAACAAGATGACGTAAATAGATTGTTCGAATAGCTTAGGTAAGAAATATTAGATGGGAATATTTATTTATGAATCATTTAATGTAATTTGAATATTGTAATACTCATGAAATTCTATAAGACACTATCATATATTCTAGGAGTTCATAATATGCCTAACCACATTACTAAATCGTTGATCTCACAATGTGTTCATCCACTAGAAAAATGTCACATACATCATATTGGACAGTCCAACCCACCTGTCCTCATGTGCCCCATAATATGCACATGTATTCCAGATTTTGTAGCACATTCCATTATTGTGTTTGTCCACTTTCATCAATCACAATGTGTAGGCTCCCTTTTCATGGTTCAGGTATCCTACGAAAAATTATAGTTTTTGATCTGGTTACTTATCATTTAAGGGTTTTGATTATTTTTCATTAAAAGTCCCAATCAAATTTACATTGTAATATGATCCATCGAATACAAGTACCCTCAACATAATTCATTAGATCCTTTTTTAAAATTATCAAATCATCATTAGAAATGATTAAAAACTTAAATTTTCATAAAAATATATAATCCAATTATTCAATATTTCCCCATATTTTTTTATGATTGATAATTATCCTAAAAATTTCTTCATAAAATTTTGAAAAAAATGTTCTTTCTCATAATGAAATTGACCCAATATATGGGATGGACCACACCATGTGTCCCCATGGGCGCCACAGAGTATGACATGAAACATTATTATGAACACTTTCACTATTATTATACATCATCTCTACCAGTGGGAATGCCATTTTGGATTCCTCCATGTGGTTAAGGTCTCTACCCACACTTGTAGTGTAAAGACCCGTAAAATTCAAGGGAAATTTTTTCTTAATTATCTTTTGAATTTTACAAGAGTGCGGTTTCTAACGGCACCTGATTCCGAGGCCCGGAGTTCCCGGAATCAATTTCCGAAGTTTGGCTCGGGTACGTTCAGTGAACGAATGAGCGGGAATTTCTAACTTTTGAACCGGTGCCCGGAATCAAATTCCGAGGGCACCGATGAACTCGCAGCGCCGATATTCGCTTAAGTGGACCTTTTCCGAGGTTGCGTTTATTGCGGGTCGAAAGTTAGTTTTTGGGAGAAATCATAAGTAGATAAATAAAAATGTGGAAACACTTTTTATTTTTACTTCGTTGGTTAACGTCTCCCAAAGGGAGTTAAAGGTGGGACCCACATCCACTTAACCTCCCTTGGGAGGATTAAGTGTTGTGGGACCCACACAAACCCCATCCCCTCATCTTCTCCCTTAAACTCCCCTTTTAAATTAAGTTGGAAAGTTGAGTTATTTAATGGGTTGAGTTGTCTTAATTCAAACCTTTGAAATTCAAATGGTTTGGTTGAGTAAATAAAATAAGCACTTAGCTTATTTTATTTGGTTATAATTGTTTAGCCATCTTGAGAGGAATTGAGAGCTCCTTCTTCTTCTTCAACTTTGACGAAGAACGCAAAGAACCTTCGAGGTCCGACGAATAACGCCGCTCCTATCTTCTTCGTAGCCGGTTTCTTCCGAAGATCGACGGCGCCTTCCGTGTCAACGAAAGGGAACACCGCTTTCTCCTCGGACTTCCTTCATCGGCTTACGAAGATTATCCAAAACTCTTCGGACGTACCTCTTCGTCAATGGATTTGACGAATGATTACCGCGACGCCTGACCTCCGCGAGGTTGTCTTCCGCGAGTCGTTGACGATCATCGATCTAGAACCAAGGTAGGGGTTGTTGTTGGTTATTTTCTTTCTCGTTCTTGGTTCTAGCATGATAGTCTTGTGGATATTTTTTTAAGAGTTATCATGTAACGAGAGGGGGGTCGGACCGCACAAACACGGCCGAATTCCCCCTCCTTTGTTCGTGGTGATTATTATTTTCTTGTGGATGACGAGATGGCGTGGTGCCGTCGCACCACGCGGGAATTCGCACGGTTGTATTGCGCAGCACCGTCGCGCCGCGCCATGGAAGGATCATCATGAACGCGACGCCGCCGCGCCGCGTCGAAGAAAACTAAAGGCGCCGCGGCCGGAGCGGGGCCACGGCGGAGGGGTGCGGTGCTGTCGCACCACGCCGGACGACGAACACCGCGGCCGGTACCGGGCCGCGGCGGGATGAGAAGACCGGTGGCTCACCGGGCCACCGGTGTCGGAAGCCGGAAGGGGACCAGCCTTGCCGGTCCCGTTGAGGAAGGACCGGCCGGCCATGTCGGGCCGGCCGGAAGAGAGGTGCCGGGGGAATTAATTCCCCCGGCTGGACACTAGAAGCCCCCCCCCCCCACGTGAGGGGGCGACCGGTTTCACAAAGGGGGGGCAGCGCCCCCCCCCCCCCCCCCGTTTTTCCAAACGGCAGGCCCCCACGAAGGCGGGGGGGTGTTGATTGACTAAAAGGGCGCGGCATGATACCGTGCCGCCAGCTAAGAAGAAGCGGGGGCCTTGCCCCCCTGCGTGGCACCAAGCGGTGCCAGGCCGCGCCGCCGGCGGCCGGGCCGCGCCGCCGTGTCGGACCGCGCCGGCGCGCCGCCGGCCGGGCGGGGTCGAACCCGGGTCGGGTCGCCCGGTTCGGGTCGACCCAGGGGGGGTCGGGCCGGGTCGGCCCGGACCCGGACCCCCCGTTTTCGAGACGATTTCGGTATTTTAGCCATAACATGAGCCACAGACCTCCAATTGACGAACCATCAGCGGAAATTCGATCCTTGGATCGAGACGGTCGATTCGGTATATCGCACTCAATGTTTCAGAATACTTTGAGTTCGGCCGGGTTGGTTCGTACACAAAACCAACCGGGCCCTCGGAGCGGAAACGCTCATATCTTGAGCTATGGACGTCCGATTGACGTGCCGTCAGTTTTGTTGTGTTCCTCTTAGTGAGACGGATCTTTTGGCATACTCCGCCTGAGGTTTGGATGCAGGTGGAGTATGGTCGGGTTGGTTTTGCCTTAAAAACCAACCGGGCCCCTGGGACGAAAAAGTCATTAACTCTCAGACCGGGCGTCCGATCGACGCGCCGTCTGTTGCGTTGAGTTCCTGTTGACGATACGGAACTTTTGGATTCATCAACTCTAGACTTTGTGACAGTTGAAGTATCAGCCTCTCAGCTCGTGGAGCGGACCCTCCTGAACGAGCTTGCTGTGTGCGGGAACCCTAGGGCTGGCTGCGACTACGACTGTTACTGTGACTACTACTACTGCTACTGCTACTGTGACTGCGACGACGACAGTACAGAGATCCTGTGTGGATTCGACGACGACTACAACACTCAGCGATCCTACGTGGATCAGTGCGACAGGTCCTGTGTGGGCCCGATCTTGTGTGGGTCTTTGCGCTCAGCGGTCCTGTGTGAACCAGCGCCTACAGGTCTTGTGTGGGCCCGATCCTGTGTAGGTCTTTGCGGGGGTTTGTTACCTATCGATCCTTCGTGGGTCCAACGACTTAGATAGATCAGATATCATCTTTATCGTCCTTTGAAGAAGTATACCTGTCTGAGCTGAATCCTGTTACTTTCCTGTGTGGATTGAGTTGTGCTATCCTATGTGGATTTCGTTTTGCTTTCCTGTGTGGAATTCGTTTACTTTCCTGTGTGGACTGAGTTGTACTTGGGCTCGGAGGTAGGAGCGTATTGGAATTGATGACTTAGGTATATGTATGGGCGTATACCTAAGCAGTGTCGGTTGTTACTTTGTGTTCGTATCTTCTTTTTTGGTTTATCCTTTGTGGATTTTGTGAGACCTTCGGGGGTCTCGGGGTCCCTACTGAGTAGCTTATACTCACCCCTGCACGGGCTATGCCCGCACTATGTTGTGTTGGTTGCAGACGACGGACAATGTTGATCATGGCTGAGATTTGCAGAGCAGGACGGTACCTGGAGGTGGACCACTGGGCCGGACGTACTCGGAGTGGACGGCGGGACCCGAGGAGCAGTGGAGCTATCTGTACTCACCCTTCAGGTGGGATTTCTAGTGGACAGCTCGGTGTTGCAGCCTTTACTTTACAGTTGTTGTTTTCCCTTTCGAGTTGTACTTTACTTTCAGTTTGGGTTTGTATACTGGCCCATTTACTTTTCCGCACTTTCAGTTGTACTCAGTTTTTACATAGTGTTTACTTTCCGCTTTCTTACTCTGTGGTGTTTGTTTACTTTACAAAGGCAATGCCTTCCCTTTTTACCAGGATTTACGCCTTGGTGCTAGTCGCCATCCCTTGGCCTATGGAAGGTGGGCTCGGGGTAGTCACGGCACGGACCCCGAGGGCGGGTCGCGACAAATTGGTATCAGAGGAGTTCGGTTCTATCGCGAACTCTGATATTTTCTATGTGAATCAATAATGTTTAGCGTATTGAGTGTGGTTCTCAGTCCAGAGAGTCCAGTCTTGGTGCGGCGGCCGACGTATCCGTACACCAGGACCCTGACTTCTGATTTCCGACTTAATGCACGAAAACATTTATTGCGTGTGTGTTTCAAAGTTTTCTTTGTGATTACTTATATCAGCTCACCAGGTATACTGTTCTGACCGTGGCGCACCTGTTTCCTTTTCAGGATGGCCCCACGACGGCAGCCAGCTAGGGTTCCGAGAGTCGAGTGTGACGACAGCCCACAGAGCGACGAGGCCTCGATGTAGGGCCCTTTGTCAGCAGTGGCACCAGCGGTAGCTCTACCCGTCGAGCCACCGATACTTCCAGCACCAGCCGCTGACGATGCACATTGCCTCAGCGCACTGCATGAGTTTCAGCGCCAGCGACCACACAGGTTTCGCGGGGAGACGGATCCCCAAGCAGCCGAGGACTGGCTGGAGGCAGTGGTACATGTGTTTAGGCTAGTGGGGACACCAGCAGACCTCATGGTGATCCTCGCTGCGAGCCTACTACACGCAGCAGCAGGACGATGGTGGAGCTTGATGCTCCAGGTGCACGATGAGGCATCTATTCTATGGACGGACTTTGAGAGCCTCTTCCGCTCGGAGTTCATCCCATCCACCCTTCGTGCAGTGGGTATCCAGGAGCTTCTTCAGCTGCGGCAGGGCAGCATGACAGTCGCTCAGTACTCGGCGAGATTTACCGATCTCTCGCGCTACTCGACCGACATGGTACGAGACCCATTCTTCAGGGCCCGGACCTTCGAGCAGGGTTTGAGACACGAGATCAGGGCATCACTGATCTCCCTAAGCATACCGACTCATATATGAGTACTGGAGCGGGCCCTTTTGATCGAGATTTTCCTTGCTGAGTCTACACCAGCACTGAGACCCACCGCAGGGCGGCACGTGGCAGAGTCATCTGCAGTAGGCAGTCGACGGATGACTCAGGGGTTCAGGCAGACCAGACCTTCGGGCAGACGACCTCAGGACACTGGCTCAGCAGTGCGGGGCACACAACGAGGAGCCAGTCTTTCGAGAGGCAGGCAGTGCTACTCGTGCAGAGGGCAGGGCCACATGGCTCGGGACTGCCCGACCCACCGTGCATAGGAGCAGCAGACAGTTGAGGGACCACCGAGGCAGAGGCATAGGGTCGACCGTGGAGGTCCGCAGGGAGGAGGCGGACGAGGCAGAGGAGTTGGCCGAGCAGCAGGTGGTGGGCGACGCTTTGAGGCTCAGCCACCACCACCACCAGGAGGTCCACCCCGACCACAGGGAGTTGGCGGGCAGAGACAGGCACAACTCCAGGCAGCAGAGGCCTACGACCACGGCGCACCCGAGATGATTCGAGGTACTATCTGTGTCTATTCCACCCATGATGTAGTTATTATAGACACAGGAGCGAGTCACTCTTTAATAGTCGATGCCCTTGTTCGGAGCTCGGAGATTCCGACAGAGCCGTTGGCTCGATCCTTATGGCTAGAGACTCCTACGGGAGCAGACTCGACGATTACGCACTGGTGCCGGCAGTGTGAGCTTACTCTAGGAGGTGATAGCTTCGGCTGGGATCTTCTTGTAGCAGCGTCGAGGCCTTACGACGTCATCTTGGGCATGGATTGGCTATCTACGGTCCATGGGCAGATTGACTGTTTTAGGCACAAGGTGCAATGTGTACGCACCAACGGGAGAAGGTTCACCTTCACCGGCGAGAAGGGAGCCTTAGCAGCACAGGATGGACTTCCGCGGAGGAGAGGATAGCCCATCCCTCATCAGATGGCTAGCCTCATCCTTGGAGAAGTTGACATGCGGAGTCCTGGGTTTCCTGCAGTGGTGGATTAGTTTGCGAACGTTTTTCCCGAAGACGTTCCAGGGCTACCTCCTCGCAGAGAGGTAGACTTTTATATTGACTTGTACCCCGGGAAAGCCCCGATATCCACTCCAGCATATCAGATGGCCCCCGCTGAGCTTCGAGAGCTATGGGTACAGTTGGAGGACTTGCAGGGCAAGGGGTTCATCCGACCCAGTGTTTCACCCTGGGCTTCCCCGATATTGTTCGCCAAGAAGACGGACGGGAGCCTGTGACTTTGTGTTGACTATCGTCGCCTGAACCAGGTGATAGTGAGGAACAAGTATCTGCTACCGAGGATTGATGACCTATTTGATCAGCTCAAGGGAGCACGGTGGTTCTCGAAGATAGACCTCAGTTCAGGTTATCATCAGCTCAGAGTCAGAGACGAGGACGTGCAAAAGACGGCCTTCAGATGTCGGTATGGCCACTATGAGTTCTTGTTTATGCCTTTCAGCGTAACCAATGCTCCAGCAGTGTTCATGGCCCTCATGAACAGGATCTTTCAGCCATACCTTGATCGGTTTGTCGTGGTCTTCATCGACGACATACTGATTTACTCTACGACTGAGGAGGAACACGCCTATCACTTGCGAGTTGTACTAGACACACTCCGAGAGAACCAGCTTTATGGTAAGCTCTCGAAGTTCCAGTTCTGGATACGTGAGGTCCACTTCTTGGGACACGTTATCTCTGAGGTGGGAGTTGCAGTGGATCCTGCGAAGATCGAGGCTGTGTTAGCGTGGGAGCCACCCAGGAGCGTGACTGAGGTTCGGAGTTTCTTGGGACTAGCTGGATACTATTGTAGATTCGTGCCAGACTTCTCTAGAGTTGCGTCACCACTCACAGCTTTGACGAAGAAGGGGAAACCCTTCGTGTGGTCAGAAAGATTTCAGTAGAGCATCCAGGAGCTGAGACAGAGATTGACCAGCGCACCTATCTTGAGGTTTCCTGAGGAGGGAGTAGGGTACGTAGTCTACTGCGATGCATCAGGGACCGGACTCGGATGTGTTTTGATGCAGGAGCGGGCAGTGATCGCCTATGGATCACGTCAGTTGAGGCCGCATGAGATGAACTACGCTACCCATGACCTGGAGTTAGCAGCAGTGGTCTTTGCTCTGAATACATTACGACACTATCTGATGGGAGAGCGCTTTACAGTCTTTTCTGATCATCAGAGTCTCAGGTATATCTTCTCGCAGAAGGACCTGAACCTGAGATAGCGGCGATGGCTCAAGTTCCTCTAGGACTATGACTTTGAGATAGTATATACTCCTGGGAAGGGGAACGTGGTAGCCGATGCCCTCAGCAGGAGGACGGGCATTCAGCTACTTGAGGAGGCAACAGAGCAGCTAGCCTCTTTACAGATATCCTTCGTGGATAGAGATGGAGCAGCCTTTCTTCAGTCTCTCACAGTCACCCCTCCACTACTGCGGCGGGTCATAGGGGCACAGCGTGAGGACGCTGACTGTGAGACACGGCGTGTACAGTTATCCTCGGGACAGGAACATGATGGTTTCTCCCTTGGAGCAGAGCATGACATCCTTTTCAGAGGAAGTACCATGGTACCAGTCGCTTTGCGAGAGGAGCTGCTGAGAGAGTTTCACACTTCTCCTTTGGCGGTACATCCAGGAGTGGCGAAGATGTACCAGGATCTCAGACGACAGTACTGGTGGCCGGGCATGAAGAAGGCAGTAGCAGAGTTCGTTTCTCGATGCCTCACCTTCTAGCAGGTGAAGGCAGAGCATCAGGTACCACCAGGCTTGGTACAGCCCTTGGAGGTCCAGGAGTGGAAGTGGGACGACATATCTATGGACTTCGTAACTGGACTTCCACGCACTTCCGGAGGTCACAAATCCATCTGGGTGATTGTTGACCGACTCACCAAGTCGGAACACTTCTTACCCATCAGAGAGCAGGGCTCAGTGGAGAGCTTGGGACGTCTCTACGTTCAGGAGATTGTGCGGCTCCACGGCGTGCCATCATCTATCGTCTCCGATCGAGATGATCACTTTACTTCCCGGCTTTGGAAGGGGTTTCAGGAGGCATTCGGGATGCAGCTACGTCTGAGCACAGCCTTTCACCCTCAGACGGATGGTCAGACGGAGAGGACCATTCAGACTCTCGAGGACATGCTCCGCGCATGTGTCCTCGACTTTGGTCGTAGCTGGGAGGACCACCTACCCTTGGTGGAGTTTGCGTACAGGAACAGCTACCACTCCACCATCGGGATGGCACCGTACGAGGCGTTGTACGGCCAACCTTGTAGATCTCCTTTGTGCTGGACAGACCCTGGGGAGTGAGCACTTGTGAGACCAGAGATGGTTCAGGCCACGATAGAGAAGGTCTAGGTCATCCAGGAGTGGATGAGGACAGCTCAGAGCTGGCAGAAGTCATACGCTGACAGGAGGCGGAGACCACTAGAGTTCGAGGATGGTGACCACGTCTTCTTGCAGGTCTCACCTCGACGTGGTATTCGGAGATTTGGCCGAGGCGACAAGTTATCTCCGTGCTTCATCGGACCCTTCCAGGTCCTCAGCAGGATTGGCGAGGTGGCTTATCGCCTGGCTCTACCACCTCAGTTGCACCGGGTGCACGACATCTTCCACATGTCTCAGCTGAGGAGATACGTGCACGACCCGACGTACATCATTGACCATGGGGAGCTTGACGTTGACGATGGGGCGAGTTTTACGGAGGTCCCGGTGGAGATAGAGGATCGACAGGAGCAGGTCCTACGTGGGTGATCGATTTCTCTTGTGCGCATCATATGGAAGCACGGGAACCTCCAGGAGAGCACATGGGAGCGGGAGGCTCAGATGCGTGCTCAGTACCCTCATTTGTTTCCCTAGTTTTTTATTATCTTTACGGGGACGTAAAGCCCTGAGGTGGGAGTAATGTAAAGACCCGTAAAATTCAGCAGAAATTTTTTCCTATTTTTCTTTGGAATTTTACAAGAGCGCGGATTCTGATGGCACCTGATTCCGAGGCTCGGAGTGCCCGGAATCAATTTCTGAAGTTTGGGTCGGGTACGTTCAATGAACGAACGAGCGGGAATTTCTAACTTTTGAACCGGTGCCCGGAATCAAATTCCAAGGGCACCGATGAACTCGCAGCGCCGATATTCTCTTAAGGGGTTCTTTTTCGAGGTTGCGTTTATTGCGGGTCAAAAGTTAGTTTTTGGGAGAAATCATAAGAAGATAAATAAAAATGTGGAAAAACATTTTATTTTTACTTTGTTGGTTAACTTCTCCCAAAGGGAGTTAAAGGTGGGACCGACATCCACTTAACCTCCCTTAGGAGGATTAAGTGTGGTGGGACCCACACTAACCCCATCGCCTCATCTTCTCCCTTAAACTCCCCTTTTAAATTAAGTTGGAAAGTTGAGTTATTTAATGGGTTGAGTTTCCTTAATTCAAACCTTTGAAATTCAAATGGTTTGGTTGAGTAAATAAAATAAGCCCTTAGCTTATTTTATTTGGTAAGATTTGTTTAGCCATCTTGAGAGGATTTGAGAGCTCCTTCTTCTTCTTCAACTTTGACGAAGAACGCGAAGAACCTTCGAGCTCCGACAAAGAACGTCGCTCCTCTCTTCTTCGTAGCTGGTTGCTTCCGAAGATCGACGATTCCTTCCGTGTCAACGAAAGGGAACGCCGCTTTCTCCTCGGACTTCTTTCGTCGGCTTACGAAGATTCTCCAAACCTCTTCGGACGTACCTCTTCGTCAACGGATTTGACGAACGATTACCGTGACGCCCGACCTCCGCGACGTTGTCTTCTGCGAGTCGTTGACGATCATCGATCTTGAACCAAGGTAGGGGTTGTTGTTGGTTATTTTCTTTCTCGTTCTTGGTTCTAGCATGATAGTCTTGTGGATATTTTTTAAGAGTTATCATCTAACGAGAGGGGGGTCGGACCGCACAAACACGGCCGAATTCCCCCTCCTTTGTTCGTGGTGATTATTATTTTCTTGTGGATGATGAGATGGCGTGGTGCCGTCGCACCACGCGGGAATTCGCACGGTTGTATTCCGCGGCGCCGTCGCGCCGCGCCGTGGAAGGATCATCATGAACGCGACGCCGTCGCGCCGCATCGAAGAAAACCGAAGGCGCCGCGGCCGGAGCGGGGCCGCGGCGGAGGGGTGCGGTGTCGTCGCACCGCGCCGGACGAAGAACACTGCGGCCGGTTCCGGGCCGCGGCGGGACGAGAAGACCGACAGCTTACTGGGCCGCCGGTGTCGGAAGCCGGAAGGGGACCGGCCTTGCCGGTCCCGTTGAGGAAGGACCGACCGGCCATGTCGGGCCGTCCATAAGAGAGGTGCCAGGGGAATTAATTCCCCCGGATGGCCACTAGAAGGCCCCCCCACGTGAGGGGGGGACCGGTTTCACAAAGGGGGGGCAGCGCCCCCCCCCCCGTTTTTCCAAACGGCATGCCCCCACGAAGGGGGGGTCGTTGATTGACAAAAAGGGTGCGGCATGATGTCGCGCCGCCAGCTAAGAAGAAGCGGGGGCCTTTCCCCCCGCGTGTGGCACCAAGCGGCGCCAGGCCGCGCCGCCGTGCTGGACCGCGCCGCCGCGCCGCCGCGCCGCCGGCCGGGCCGGGTCGGACCTGGGTCGGGTCGACCCGGTTTGGGCCGGGTCGGCCCGGACCCGGACCCCCCGTTTTCGAGACGATTTTGGTCTTTTGGCAATAACTTGAGCCACGGACCTCCGATTGATGAACCGTCAGTGGAAATACAATCCTTGGATCGAGACTGTCGATTCGGTTAATCGCACTCAAAGTTTCGGAATACTTTGAGTTCGGCCGGGTTGGTTCGTACACGAAACCAACCGGGCCCTCAGAGTGGAAACACACATATCTTGAGCTACGGACGTCCGATTGACGTGCTGTCAGTTTTGTTGTGTTCCTCTTAGTGAGACGGATCTTTTGGCATACTCCGCCCGAGGTTTGGACGCAGGTGGAGTACGGTCGGGATGATTTTTCCTTAAAAACCAACCGGGCCCCTCGAACGAAAAAGCCAATAACTCTCAGACCGGGCGTCTGATCGACGCGCCGTCTGTTGCGTTGAGTTCCTGTTGACGATACAGAACATTTGGATACATCAACTCTGGACTTTGTGACAGTTGAAGTATCAGCCTCTTGGCTCGTGGAGCGGACCCTCCTGAATGAGCTTGTTGTGTGCGGGAACCCTAGTGCTGGCTGCGACTGCGACTGTTACTGTGACTGCTACTACTGCTACTGCTACTGTGACTGCGACGACGACAGTACAGAGATCCTGTGTGGATTCGATGACGACTACAGCACTCAGCGATCCTACGTGGATCAGTGCTACAGGTCCTGTGTGGGCCCGATACTGTGTGGGTCTTTGCGCTCAGCGGTCCTGTGTGAACCAGCGCCTACAGGTCCTATGTGGGCCCGATCCTGTGTGGGTCTTTGCGGGGGTTAGTTACCTATCGATCCTTCGTGGGTCTGATGACTTAGATGGATCAGAGATCATCTTTATCATCCTTTGAAGTAGTATACCTATGTGAGTTGAATCCTATTACTTTCCTGGGTGGATTGAGTTGTGATATCCTATGTGGATTTCGTTTTGCTTTCCTATGTGGAATACGTTTACTTTCCTGTGTGGACTGAGTTGTACTTGGGATCGGCGGTTGGAGCGTATTGGAATTGATGACTTAGGTATATGTATGGGCATATACCTAAGCAGTGTCGGTTGTTACTTTGTGTTTGTATCTTCCTTTGTGGTTTATCCTTTGTGGATTTTGTGAGACCTTCGGGGGTATCGGGGTCCCTACTGAGTAGCTTATACTCACCCCTGCACGGGCTATGCCCGCACTACGTTGTGTTGGTTGCAGACGACGGATAGTGTTGATCTTGGATGAGGCTTGCAGAGCAGGACGATACCTGGAGGTGGACCACTGGGCGGGACGTACTCGGAGTGGACGGCGGGACCCGAGGAGCAGTGGAGCTATCTGTACTCACCCTTCAGGTGGGATTTTCAGTGGACAGCTCGGTGTTGCAGCTTTTACTTTACAGTTTCTTTTTTCCCTTTCGAGTTGTACTTTACTTTCAGTTTGGGTTTGTATACTGGCCCTTTTACTTTTCCGCACTTTCAGTTGTACTCTGTTTTTACTTTGTGTTTACTTTCCGCTTGCTTACTCTGTGGTGTTTGTTTACTTTACAAAGGCAATTCCTTCCCTTTTTACCGGGATTTACACCTTGGTGCTAGTCGCCAGCCCCTGGCCTATGGAAGGTGGGCTTGGGGTAGTCACGGTACGGACCCCGAGGGCGGGTCGTGACATGTAGGTCTTGATCTAGTTCATTTCTATGTGAGTATTTGCACAATTATTTTGTATAAGGTCCCAAACAAATATACATAGTAATATAAATTCCATTTGATACATGTACCATAAAAAAATTCAAATCCTTTATAAAATTTCTCACATCATCACTCTGATTGATGGATAATCATCCAAGATCATCAAAATATGAATTTTCTCCACTTCTTATGTATTTCTTAATATATAATGATAATTGAAAGACGTCTTCAAACGTTATTTTTCAAAATTTTTAAATAAGGGGAATTATCCTAATTCACATGACACAAGTTTTGAAATTACAAAATATCTCTCGAATCATCACATTTAGAAAACATTGATTTTTAAAACATCTCATGTTATTGAAAAAAATCAACATCAGTATAATTAGAACATTAATAAAAAATATGGGTTCCATAGAAATCACTCACAAAATATAATAATAATGGATTTAATTTTAAAGACATTGATTTTATGTATTTAAATATTATTCCAATTGTCTTAATGTCTAGACTTGTGTCACTATGTGATTTACCATGACACATTGTTTAAAACTGGGTTTAAGATGAAAGAACGATGATTTTATTTTAAAGATAAATTTCCAATTAATATTCCAAAAGGAAATGAAGGGGACAAATATATAGATCATTTAAAATTTCAATTATCATGAGTAATGAATATGGTTCTCTTAGATGGGGTTTATATTAGATTCGATGCATTATAAATTCTTGATCATTTTTCATGGGTTTAAATTTTATTTTATTTTAAATATTTGGATAACTCCTTTTAAGGATGATTGGTAAATAAAATTACTCATCCATTAGAATCCACAGAAAGGCTGTCTAATCGATCAAACATTTCGGACCTACTGGTCAACCACATGGGAGAGGAGGCCCATAGAGCATTTATTTTTGTATAGGAGTGTTGTTGGACACATAGCGATGACATGAGCATGACTGGTGGTGTACATAGTGGGAGAGAATGTCAGCCACACTCAATTTATGTGTATGTAGTATATACATGTGCTGAACCTAGTCATGAATAAATAGATAAGAAATAATGGTATCATTGATATAACATTTTCCAACCTTTTGGGGAATTTATGTGGGAATCAATCTTTCTATTTTAATGTTCACGCATTAAAAACCTATGCATATAAGAGTAATTATCTAATTATGTGTACAAAGGACATCTGATCACCACATATCATCATCTACTTCCTTATACCTAAACTAATGTGCGACACATTTATATTCTTAATATCATTTATTCTAAGGCTACAATGATCATGCTGATCTCATGAATATTTAATTATAGATATATTAGTAAGAAAGTGTTGATTTTAAATGGATTAAATCATTATATTGTGTGTACGTGGTTAAACAAAGTTGATGAAACAACCTAATTTTTTTTGGAGATGTAGAAGGATGATGATGTGTGATAAAAGGATCGTGTTATTATTATCACCTGTATGTAAGATTCTCACCATGAGGATAAAAATATTTCTAATGAAAAAGGATATTCCATCAATTATATGGCCTTAAATATTTTAATTATCAAAATATTTGGGGTAGTTATATGGTAAATATCACAAATATTTTCAAGTAATCATGACATGTCTAATTTATCATATTTTAACGAAGTTTAAAGGATTGTGAACTCACCTATAAATACCCATGGACTAAGCAGATACAATGTTATTTTTCACACATTTTATTTTGAGATATCTCTTTTTTAATAAAACTAAGAATCTTAAAGTTTCAATTATATGAAATTTAGATGGTCCATGAGTCTATTTTCTTGTCTTAGATGTAATTTACATTCACAAAATTTTTCACAAAAGAGTTATATTGATCACATTTATTCTGTGAATGAGTTTTGTAGGCTCTTAATACGTGATTCATGCACTCTAGAGTTTCATGGAGAAATCGATATACCATGCACAGGTTTTGTACACATACTCATAATTTACCTAAAAAATTATTATACGATCCAATTTTAGTATCATTATATCTTTCTATTTTATTTTAATTAATTTTTTCATTTATAACACCATACTAGATAATGAAGGAACCTTTATTATTTCTTTAACACTATTATTGATTATGTAATATTGAATAATTTTTTTAATGATGTATATCATTTGAAAAATATGATAAACTAGTTCCTCGTACATGTGTTCTGTGATATACATGGAAAGCATGTGATACAACCATATTATACCCTTGAATGAATGAATCTGATGTAGTGTTGCCAGAATAATACACAACCAATATGTCTGTATGAATGAAATACATTGAGTTATTTAAAACCACTCATATAAAGAACAAAAAAGAGAAATTGAATTCATATGAAAATGCATGTAGGAATATTAAACAATAATATATTGAAAATATAGAAAAAAATTAATGGGTGGTTTAATTATTTGGATTCACATGACCCATATTCATTCATTATGTTCCCTAAAAGACTAAATTAATATAAGAAGGAAAATTTTTATGCGATGTTTATTAAATAAGAATCAGATAATGAAAATCAATATTACACATTGATTGTTGAAGTATAGAATATGATGAAATAAAATCGATTTAATATTTGGACATTCTCATTTGGATTGAATTGGAAGTAACATATAACAATTATGGTGTATTTGAAAAGGATGAAAGAAGACAATTTGAGTGTTATTGGTTACACAATAGGGAACTATGAAGATGGTGTAGATAGTGTACAAATATTTTCCCAGGTTTATGCATGCTTGTGATCACTAATCACAAACACATTCATTTATTATATTAAAATTACAAAACATATTCATATTTTTTTGATTGAATTCATAATGAGGAATAAGTGGATATTGTAATTTTCTTCTATGAAGAATAAAAATTGTTTCTTTCCAACTACTGTTCACGTGAAAAAATGAAAGAGAAGTTTCTGAATGAAAAAATAAGAACTATTACATCCATTAGATATCTCAACAAGTGGAATGGTTATTAGCTAATTTATCCATGAATTGTAAAACAAGGCATTTATATTGACTATAGTCTGACATAAGTGAATGTTTATTACGTAATTTATCTATCAAAATTAAAAGGATAATTTTATTGTGGATTTTTTATAGTATTATTTATAAAACATGAAAATGACTAATTACACTAGATGAGTAGTGAACCTTGTTAAAATATCATGTTCCATATTAACCTACATGTATATAAATGAAAATAAAAAATAAAGGATAATAAGATAATCAATATCCTAATAGATCTAAGAGGTAAAGATGGTAAAATTTTGGATTTATAATAATTTCCCTAAAACTAATTCTCCCCCCCCCATCATAGTTTTAATAAAATCCCACACTTGTCCACTCATGCAATATCAAATGGTAGTTTAAATTTTTTTATAATATCTATATTGAATTTATTCTTTTTTGATGAATTATATTTCTTTCAAATTTTAACTATGGGGTGCAGTTTGGTTTTTATTTAGTTATCTCTAAGAATATTTCTATATCAAATAAGTTCATAATGAATATGTGATATAAATAGAAAAAAATATGACTAATTGATCCCTATAATCTAAAGAGAGTACGTATATGTATCTCCATTCCTTGACAACAATGAAGAAACATCAGGCTTGGAAAGTGAATAAAAGTTAACTCATGTTTTTGCCAAGTATAAGGACAATATTTCTACCTTATATTAATCAATAATAGTATGTAATCATGTGGGTTGTAAAAATTCATGTAAAAACAATATTCATGATGAATATCCTTCCATATATGGTAATGGTGATAAATATATATCTTCACATGATATATCATTTTTTGGATTAAGAGATATTATACATTTATTTTCAAAATAAAAAACCTATATTTTTAATGGTTTCTTTTAAATTATGTACAAATAATTCATTAAGCTGAATGACGATATAGATAACATGGAGAAGAACTTACAAGGATCATTATTGAATATTTAAGTTTAACTAAATAGGACGGATCCATTAAAGTAAAAAAAATAAGATTGAAATAAGTTCCTCAAAATGGATTAAAAAATTTGATGAAAAATAAATCATCAATAATAATACAGAACAATAGATCCATTCAAATAAATAAATGTTTAAAAACACAACAAATTTCTATTATTAATTTTGGAAGAATAAATATAAAATGATTATAGTTCTTGATTATTTGATAAAAATAAATGATAAACTGTATGATAGGGAAGTTAAAATAATTAAGATAGTTTGTGAAGAGTATGGGACTATGATATAATAGATTAAAAATATCCCAATTAAGAAATTTATATAATTTTCATGTTCATTTGGCCAACAATGAGAGAAATTATTTTGAGACTTCCAAAAGAATGATATTTTTTCTTCTGCAAATCGATTCTCACTAGGGGATTATATAGTTAGGAGACCTATAAAACATGATAGTATTTTTATGATAACTTTTAATGATTCAACTCAATATGATATGAAAAAATAGGTTTGATCCTTTACATCCTATGGAAAAAATTCTAAATCTACTTAAATGAATAATATGGGTGGGAAAAAAATATGAACAAGTATGAGTCAGGAAATGTAATAAGAATCCAGCAAACATGTTTTGGGTAGATTGGAGAAGGAATGTCAAAGTTGTTTTCCCATAAATAAGACAATAAGATGTAAATAACACCCAAAATCATCATAAAGATGAAATCAGAAGATCATGGTTTATGGTTCGAATTTAGTGCTTCAATAGATATATGAATTGTGAATTGGATTGTTGGTATAATTATCTAATTGAAAAAACACAAAAGAACACCATCACAAGGGGTATAAAGGAAGTTATTAATAAACAAAATCCCCATGGTAAGAAAAATATGTAATTATCAATAATATTTTTGATATTTAAAATATTTTTTATTTTTATAATTGTTGTCTTCACATGTTTGGTACTTGATCATCTCCAGATATATCTAAATCGGACAAGAAAAGATGAAAACAAAAATTAGTTATGATGGTAGAGGCATATGTCTAGTGTAAGATAAAAATGTTTCAACCAAAAATTATCTCAAGAATATATAAAGTAATAAAATTAATAAGACCTTAGATTCTAAATACAGTAAGTTGGAGGAATGTAATGAATTAAAAAGAATAAATTATAATAATGTAACTCTAAAGATACCATGTGTAAAATCAAAACATCCTACAAATGTTCCTAAGGATATGATAGTAGTCTGGCTAGACGATTTTGAGATGATGAGGAAAATTGAGGAAACAAATCGATATCTTGTTCAAAGGTGTAATAAATATTCCATATGAAGAAGGATAATATATGTGTGTGAGGTTCAACATGGCTAGGAAAACTCGTTCTGTACAGTAATTCAGGCACAAAAAATATTCTTTGAGAATAAAAATGTTTCACCAAGTCATACAAGTGTTTTAAAATATATTACGAAGTGAAAGTTCACACACTATGAAATTGAAAAGGTAATACTATACAAACATCCAATATTATAATTGAAGATTATATTTTATAGTGTGAAATGTGAGTGAAATTAAGATACATTGTTGATAAAACAACCCCAACCATTGATTCCATAGTAATGATATAGGGAATATCCACATTACTCTCATAATCACTGTCTAGTGTATTTGTTCTTATAATATAGGGAATTGATGTTAATGCATGATCCCACGTGGGAACTCTGAAATCATTTACTATTGTCAGTACACAAAAGAATAACTAAACAAATCATCACCCTTGAAAAATTTCCCAATCAGTATTCAACTAAAAACAAAGTAGAGGAACATCTATGATGAATCTAATGAATGTGTTTACATATCTTGGACAACATAAATAATGAAGAGACCATGTTATTTTTATTTTATTCAATATCCAAAAGAAATAGTGTTTAATAAGATTGTCCTTGTAGAAGTTTTGAAGGTAGTAAAACCTACAAAGTCACCTGTTGGAGATCAATTTAGGTAAATTGACCAATTTGCAATATCATAAAAACCATTATTAATGAATATGAAAATAATGAATATGATTAGGATTGTTTCCCTATAGGGGTTGAAAAATTAAGAATGGTGATGTTTCTGCAAGAATAATTATATAATTAGTATCAAATCTAATTATCTAGTAATTTTATTCATGATAATGTCATTGGAAATGCAATGTTTATTTCATATTCTGCCATATTTAGTTAATGAAATAAAAAAAATAACATAAATGAGGATTAATTGTATTAATAAATGATATATTAATGATAGGAACACTTTGGGATATACTGATCACTGATAGTGGTGAATCAATTTTTTGAAGTTTTACAAAATAGTTTTTTTATTCATTTACCTATTAGACTAGTTTGTATCATGATTATCAAATTATCATTTCTTGTAGAATGAAAGTAAATGTAATAATTAATATATAGAACTTGATATTTTTACAATGTTTTATTCTCAAAAATATTTTATAGTACTTAACATGGTCTAAAAATAATCAGACAACACAACAACAATAAAAAAATCATTTAATCATCATTACAACATGTTGGGAATAACCATTCACATTCATTTCACTATTATAAAATGAAAATTTGTATTTTATATCTCTTCAATACTTCATTACATATCATATAAAGACACTCTTATCCTATTTATATTGTCTGTAACACCAATATATTCTTCCACCTATTGAGACTTCAAATGGAAGACATGGAAATTATTTTATTCTTCCATTAACATCATCAATTGTTACATGCACAATAGAAAGAAATAAACTATTCATATTCTTCAAAATATAAAAATGAATGATACTCTTTCATCTTCTTCTTCTGTTGAAAAACTGAATACCCAGAATCTACTTCTACATTTTTCAAGAATCACAAAATTCAATTTTGATTATTTAAAAAAACGAATTATTAGATCAGTATCATTTCTACAAATTCATCTTCAATCAGATTGTTAGGAAGGTATATTAAACTGAAATATCAGGAATAATATTTTATAGAAAATAACTATAATGTTTATTGTATCGATTCTCTTTTGTTCTTATTATTCCATTTTGTATCGATTCACATTTATTCTTCTCTTTTGTTCTATTTTGTTATTTTGTTCTTATTATTTTATAAAATATTTATTTCTCTAAATTCAATTTCAATTTCAATATTAATTCATGAAGTAATGAAATTTTACATAGTATGTACACTGAAAACATGGATATTAAGTCTTCTGATATTCTGATCAAATTCTATATCAAGATCATTGTACTATATTCATGAAAAGCAGATCACATGTTCATTTATAAATCTATAATATCTTATTGTTTGATCACTTAAAATATTATTTTGAGTGTGTGATTTATTTTCTTATAGATTTATCCCAGCAAATTTTAATATTCCATGTGGATAACTTAATAAATCTCAAAGCTTATGTAGGCATGCTCTCCAGGAATGAATTTTTATGGAATGGTTTCTCCTTGATGTAATTTTTTATTTGTTGTATTTGGTTATATTAATATATGTGTATTAATTAATATATTCAAAAAACACATAATATGTTTTATCTCATCTGCATGCAATATCCTTTACACAAATAAATTTTAGTTCTGTATATATATATTTATCATGAACAGTATAAGCTCAATCTCATCAATCTTTTCATTGACTACCATAAAACATATTCTTATTATTCGTCACATACTAAACAATATGTATATGATTAAATCATCATGAACTCAACTGGGTATCCCAAATCCTTATATTGTGAGACAAGAATTCTAGTGAGGTTGTACATCATTAAAGAATATAAATATTCACAAAACTAGTTCTCTATACAATCTCATTGATGTTTTTTCACACAAGTCGAATACTTATGGTTATCCATCTAGGGAAACACATGTGAACACTTATTTTTATCTGTATAGATTATTGTAGAACACCCCTTCTTCATGAATCTGGGAGGATCAAGAATATTTTTCCTTTTATATAACTAGAGTTCTTTGAAGATGCTATATTTTTAAATTTCTCCTTTAGAAAGTCAAGAGGTATTATACAATAATAAAAATTGTTCAATTATTTGTTACATGATAATGAGTTATCATTAAAAATAAAGAACGCACATGCATGTGATAATATCCTTTGAATCATCATGAACATCTTCATGATTTTGGATTCCCATATATCATACGGTAATTTTATTTTTATCATCGTTAGTATCATTTTCTTGGAATAATGAAATCCATGCAATAAGAAGTTTAATATAAGATTTCATGTGTCTAGGAATGTCTTCTTATCATTTGATTGATCTATGGAAATGTCTGAAAAAAATTCATCATAAACATGATCCATTTTACACCATTTTATAATAATGGAAAAGCATCCATTCTGTATGTGGTTAAATACTAATGTAGATATTAAATCATATGGTGAAGATTAATTGGATTTGGTGGATCAACATTTGAATGTATCTATTTTTATGCATTAATATTATATGTACCCTTCCATGTCCCACATTGATTCCTGGAATTTTTTAAGGATGCTTAATAATTGAATCAGTTCACATTTTTTTCAATATGGTAGTGGGGTTCCACATTCATCACACTCACATCACACTCCATCATGGGGCTCACCACACCAATACATATTCTATATGAAACACTCCATACATGCTCCATAACACTCATACAATAGCCAGGCTATATAGCATATTTTTTCATCCTTAAACTCCACTATTTTACCACTATTTTTTTTATTATTCTTATCATGATCTTCAATAAAGTCTTCTTCACGAAAATTTATATTTACAAGCTCTTAAATTGAGCTCCTCGCGAAATAAGGAAATATTCAATGAACTACCTTATTTTCCCCTATTGTTTTTGGAAAATAATTTCCTAATAACTCTTAAACATGAAATCCATATGAAAATAGTTATTGGTATGGTCGTTAACTTCTCATAATCCCCAAATGGATGGGAAATAATTCATATTCATTATTGTTGACAATTTTCCTTCTCTACACAACATGATAATGCATCCCCAAACATTAACAATGGTTCAACAATCATTAGACTTCTAATATTATTGTTTTAAAAAAACTTTAGTAAGATAATATAAATTTTGAACTATATTCTTCATCCATTCATCCAATCAATATTCACGTTATTACCAATATTGAATATCTTTGATACTTTATCTAGACATATAGAAACATCATTATAACTTCATCACCATATCAAAATCAATTAAATATATTAGTATTTAATTTATCAGCTTTTTAAACCAATGAATCCCATTGAAAAAAATACCACACATACATAAGGTGGTATATTTAATGAAAAATTGAATTTTGGAAAAGTATAAAGGACACATATGCTATATTTGTAGATGAATTTCTTGGAATTTTTTTTATTTATCATTAGGATTTTCAAGATAATATTTATAAATAAAATCATATCTCAATTTATATCATCATCCTAAAAAATGTGGACACACCAATAAAAACATGTTTGATAGTTCTCATTACCTGATGTATCATTATCTATTGATAAAGGATTGATTTTTTTCTAAATAAAATCCTATGGATTTCTACCCCAATCATTGTCCACATAGAAATATATTTAAATAATGGAGTCCACATTACTATAGTATCACTCAATAATCTTTTCAATGAAATTATTATTTTTTGTTAATAATTGGGATTGAAAGTGAAAAAAAATTGAAAATTAAATTGGAGAGAATTTAAAATAGTATAGATAGATTATTATATTTAATTATTTAGTATGAATGGAATTTGAAGGTATTGACCGAAAATACCAAGGGGTTTATTTAATATCACACATTATGTTTGAAATGTAATTTTTTACAATATATGTACTAGTTATCATTGGTTTTTAATGAAGAAACATACTAAATTGACATCAATTGGTTTAAAGAATTTTTTGTATGGTCATATGAAGTATCCAAGATAACCAATCATGATAACAAAGTGATTGGTTCATGGATGAATTGAATAAGAATAAATCACTCATATCTTATTATATTGATGTATTTCTATTAGGGACTTCGATTTTATAAGTCTGATGATAGTTTCATGGATCGTAATGTATTGAATATGTGTCACTATGCCTTTTGACATGACACATTTTTCACAAAAATGTTGAATATGTGAATAAATATTATTATTTTTGGAGTTATTATTTGAAATTTATATTCAAAAATTAATAGTAGAAGAGGAATATAAGTTTCATAAAAATTTTAATTTTTCATGAGTAAATAAGAAGACTTCCATGAATTGATTTAAGAGAATATTCAATGAATTATAAATTAATTTCTATTTCTGATGGGTTGGAATTTATATTTTATATTTACAATTTAGTTAACTCCTTTTGTAGGAGTTTTCCAAAAAACTGGCCAACCATTTTCATCCCCCCAAGATTCAACCCATCAGCCACACATTTGGGACCCAATGGGTCAACCATGTGGGATTTTTGGGCATTGGAGTTTTCATTGTATTAGAGTATTGCATGTGGACTCCTAGCACCCACAAGTGAGGGAAAGGTGTTATGCATAGGGTTTATGCATGTTAGATTTTCACCATATATGTCTATGGAGTTTTCCCAGGTGTCGACTTGGCTATTATCTCTATAGTGAATTAGGAACTGGGTCATTATTATATCACAACCTAGGCATGCATACAATTTATGTTGTATTGTTTATCATGGGTTACGAATAAAATGTTAAAAAAACAAATATAATTGAATCAATATAATCACCTAAACAAGAGTTGTTTTATCATGATGGAGAATTTTATTCTTCCTTGGGATTAACCTAATAATCCTGACATTTTTTCCATTGGTGTTCTACATTTCAAGGATACCGTGTTTTTGGTTATCTCAATATCATCACAAGATTGATATCTCAAGAAGAATAATATTATTTTCAAAGCATTAAATATTTTCCTTCTGGGAATTTGGTTTAACAAATAATTGCACACTACCAAAGAATATATAGTGTTTTTTATGGTCGATAATGTATGGACAAAAAAGCATGTTATTATTATCGCACACACGTAATATTCTCACCATGAAGAGGGAATTTTATATCATGTAATAGAAGATTCGATGAATTTGTATTATGAATTATTTGATATTATGAAACCATTGGTCATATTTATATGAGTAATAAAATTAAATAATTCTAGGATCATTGAAATGGATGATTTATTAGAGAATTAGGTGGAAAATATTAGTGTGAAATCACATATAAATACCAAAAACCTATGATGAATTGATGAATTTTTCAGTCACATTATCTTTTGATATATATTGTCTCCCGTAGAACATATTATCATTATCTTTCTCTTAGGAGAACAGAATAAGACATGAGAACTTATTCTCTATAGAGAAAGGGATTTCATTGCACTTTAATTTTCATGAAGGAGTTCTGTGAATCACTATTCTTGTAAAAATAAGATCTAATGAAACATGATATTCAATCTATGTAATCATTTATTTTGACAAGTGACCGTGATACCACACACTTTATTTTAACACATACACATAATTATGGTAATACACTATTCCATGAGACAATGTTATTATTATAATAACTTATTCTGTTACGTGATGAAAGTGTTTTCTGTATAACACCATGCATGGTAAAGAAGGACACATTTTCAATGCATTCATGCTATTACCAACAATGGGATATTAATAAACCTATTCTGTGATGTATATTCATTCACAATGTTATTGAACCAATTTCTAAAACTTTTTTGCATGATATAGAAGGTAGTCCCATGATACATAAGTACGATACACTTTTATGAAATAAGCTAGAGTATATCTTTGTGAATCATATTCATGAAATATATTCTCATGAATAAAATAATTTGAGATATTAAAAATTCCTCATGCGAAGAATAATATGGTAAAGAGGACATCATATTATAACGAATTCCTGAATAGTTAATAATAATATGTTGATAATATAAGAAAAACTTTAAATTAGTAGGGTTTTTATGTTATTCATGAACAAAATAAATGAATGGTGTTCCTTTATAGACTAAATTGATAGATGAAGGAAAAATATTTCAAGGAGTTTATTTTCTTATAATATGAAAATTTAAAAATCTATTACACATTGTGCGTTAAATTATTGAAGAAAAAGTATTTTTATCAAGTTTATATATTTAAATAACAATTTTAGTTAAATACAAAGTTAAACCAACAATTTCTGTTGTATTTCAAATGGGATAAAAAGACACTTCAAGTGTTCCTCTTTAAATAATAGGGAAATATATGGACATGTAGACTATTTACATATATATGCCCAGATATGTGAATTAATGTGATCACCAATAACATTCACATGCATTTCTAAGATTTCTATTTAATAAAATATTCATATTTTTGTGACTAGTGTAAAAAACAAGGAGTAAGTGATTCTCTTAGTTTATGGTTTTGAATAGGAATATGATTTTCTTTCTTATTAATGTGAAAGAAATAATGTAGAGAAGAATGTAGTGGAAGAACAAAGTAGCATTGTTATATTCATTTAAATTACCAATATGATGAAAATTTTATTGGTGTCACAAATAATATGAGAATTGAATATTATCATAAGAGGAACTATATAGAACCATCCATGATCTATAAAATAAGAAAGTTTAATTGACTATAGTGTGTTTAAATTGAATGGTTATCACCTTTATATTGTAACCATGTTAAAAGGATATTTTTATACTTGTAGTGTGGTATATGATTATTTACAAACAATTCCACGAGCTAAAATAATTTTTTTAGTAGATAACCTAGTAAATATATCATGTTCCATCTTTACATTATGTTATATACATGCATACCATAAAAAATTTGAATAATTGAATCATGATCGTAATAGGTCTAAGACAAAAAAGGGGTAAATATTTCAATTTATTAAAATGAGACAAACACTAATTCACACCCCCACACATAGTGTATATAATATTTCAAAATGGTCCTATCATGTGGTATAAGAAGTAATATTCTATTATGTTATATTCTTTACATCATTGTTTTGTCTATTGAAGATTTTTGTTTCTTTTCAGTGCTAAAAATGTTGTTCAATTTTGTGAACATTTAGTTATCTCTAAGAAGAATTATATATCTACCAAGTCCAAAAGGAATAATATTATGAAATAGAAAACAATCCAAATTAAAATATAGCTCCTTTATAAATAATATAAAGTATTTTTATCCACATGCATTTCGAACGATGAAGATATATCAGTATTCAAAAATGAATAGAGGTTGGTTCAAGAATACAAAAGGAAGAGGAAAATTTACCTTATGTGATCCATGAACGAAAAGTGATCATGAGGTTTCATTTAATTTTTATGCAATCTATCCTCAATATTGATATCCATTCCCATGTGGTGATGATGATCAATCTATAACTTCTCATGATATATTACTTAATGGATTGAGTGATATTCTTTATTTTTTCCCTAATTAAATAGACTCCCTTGTTTGTGGAGTCATTCAAAGTATAATTGAAGAAATAACCTAGTGGGAAGATAATTTAAATAACATGGAGAAAGATTTATAATGAATATAATTCTGATAAGAAAATAAGATTGCAAATGTTTGTTAACAAGGAATAAGAATCATTGGGATGTTAGTAGAAAAATATTGTAAAAAATATTTATCCAATGAACATATCAACGTATAATAGTTATAATAATGTGGAATCTATATCCAAGAATTTGAAGGAATCCTATGAATCCAAAAGAAAAAATTTTTGGGGTGACACTCTGAAGAAAAAATGTCGAAAATCCAAACATACTGCCAATATTTCTAATGGAATTTCAAAAGTACTGTTAAAATATTTGGATAAGATTAGGAAAATGGATGAATCACAAGCTATCTCTTGTGAAAAGTGAAAAGCAAAGGTTATGTATAATGAAGAATAAGTTTTATGTGCGAGGTGACACATTGCAAGAAATATTCCAGTATATTTTCTCTATAATAATTCTAGTATAAGAAAATTTCTTCCAGAATATGGAAGTTTCACCATGTGATAAAATGCAAAAAAATAACTTTAGAATACAATGTTCACTCATAATGAAATTGAATACATGATGAGATCCAAACAGCCACAATCAGAATTCAAAATAAAATGTGTTAGATTGAAGAGTAAATGAAATTTGAAAACTTGGTAGAGAAAACCATCACAACCATGTTGTAGAAATTAATTAAGAGAGGATCCAACTTATTCCATTAATCATTCTGTACAATATTTGTGATTATAATATAGGTAATTTAAGCTGAATCATATTCTTAGGGTGTGAACATGAGAATCTTTATTGTTGTCAATAATTCATAGAAAAACTAGAAATTAATCATAATTTAATTATACTTCAATTGGAATTAGAATAAAGATATGATAGTACATCATCATTGATGAAGCGGAAAAATGTGTTGTCATATCTATGATAAAAATGGTAATGAGTATACCATCCTATTGTGATCTTATATTTGGTATCCAGAAGAATATTTATTGAAGAAGATAATCTTTGGTGAAGATTTGAAAATTGTCAAATCTAGAAAGTCACATGTTCAGTTTCGAATATGGTGTAATATCCAAATTTTAGCATTTTAACTTCCATAATTTAATAGATTCACCATTATGAATAGGTTTATGAGTTTTTTCATCCATATGTATACATATTAATACAGATTATGATGAGGCTATAATTATTATTACAATTGGGGTCGAATCAAATTATTTAGGAATTTAATTTAAGATCACATCATTGGAGAATATATTTTTTTTGTCTCCCATACTTGGATAACAAAAATAACAAATATAACACAATTTTGGTGTAATTCAATTAATAAAGAACATATGAAATGTGGAAGTATGTATGTTCTTCAGGTCCACTAATCATACAATTTTTATTTTAGTATTTCTGACCTCTTTATTGAAGTAAGAGCACAATTTATAGGACGAACTCTCTTAATAAAGACATCATGTATCAATTATTATCATCATATAAAAATAAAAACCACTAAATATATGTTTAAGAGTTCAAATTCCTTGTGGTATCTTAATTAGTTAGTGAAGGACATATTTTTTTGAATCAAATCATCTAGTTTTATGCACCAAGTATGGCTCATACTGTCATGGAGTGAAATCATAGATGAAGAAATTATTTTTATGAATTGATATAAATTTATCAAGAACTGTTTACTTATATTTAATAAATGGGACAGAAATTGAAAATATTTTTTGAAAACTAATGGGGAGAGAAAGTAAAAGATCGAAGAAAGATTCAAATATTTCAATATTTAGATTAAATGTATAATTGATGGTATTTCCAAAAATATAAAATGGGCGAGATTGTCAAGACCACTTTTTGTTAAATTTATATATGTTTTCAATTTATATTATTGGTTTTTAATATATTTTAGACAAATTAAAATATTTCATTGATGAAAATATGATGAAAAAAATCGATGTAAGGTCCACTTATGTAAATAAGGTATCCATGAACGTTTATAAAGTGAAATGTTTTGGATTAATGTATGAAAATTATATCACTCATGACTATTACTAAAAGAAATTTTTAATGATGTCAATTTTATATTTCTGATTATTGTTACAGTAGTCTACATATCTAAAACATGTGTCACTAATTTCATTGAAAAGACATATTGTTTAGAACAATGGTGATTATGTGCAGAAATATTGTTGGATTTTCAATGCATCTTCAGAAGTTATATTCCAAAATAATGATATGAGAAGGAATAGTATGATAATTGAAAAAGACAATTTTTGTGGGGAATAAAGAAGGTGTCCATGAATGGTTTTTAGATTAGAGTTCATGAATTAAATATGCATGATAAATTACCAAGGGTTGGAATAAAAATTCTATTTTGAAGATCAGGATAACTCTATTTATGACATTTTACAAAACCAATTGGCCAACTATTACCATCCACATTAAAGAAAACCCTTCACCCACACATGTGGGAACCCAGGGCTGACCCCATTGAAGAGAATACCCAAGGATCCTTCATTGCAAAAAATGAGTACAAGTGAACATATAGAACATTAAAGAGAATGCATTGTGGAATGCTTAGGTTTGATCATGTTTCTGATACCCCATTTTTGAGTGTAGATTATATGGGTACCAAACATAGTTCCATTTCAATCATGTAGTAGGAATATGATCATTGACATAGCATTTCCCAGTTGTGTAGAAAATCGTTGTGGGATACGTTTTCACATGTTATCATTATAGTGATAAAAAATACATATAAATGTAGCCATATGATCTAGTGAAGTAGTGAATTCATATAACAACATAAAATCAACTTCTTCCATAGGATTGACCTATCATTCCTAAAAAATTTATTCGGTGGAGTTCTTCTGTTCGAGGATTCCATGCTCATGTCATGCTAGAGAATATTACATGATTGAGATCTCACGAATAAAAATATTATTTGTAATGAATGAAATATAAGAATTTAATGATTATGTTTAACAAAATAGGTTCACACTACTAAAAAATATAGTGTTGGAGAAGTTTGATGATGCATATTCAAAATGATAATGTCATTATTATCACAAGACGGTATGATTCTCACAATGAGGAGAATATTTGTTCACACATAATAGAAGTCTCCATAAATTAAGTCATCCGAAAGATTATAATCACTGTATCATTAGTTGATATTTATATGATAAATGACATGGAATAATTCTTCAATCCATAACATGGATGATTTATCCTAGATTTAGTTAATTAAAATGTGGTGTGAACTCATCTATAAATACATAAGACCCCATTCATGGTTATGTGGTTGTTTCTCATTTTCACTTTGGATGATAATCATTTTTTATAAAATAGGGAATCCTTGAGTACATTTTTTATGAATGTTATAAGATCCACGATACTCTTTTCAATGTGAAAAGGGGATTAACATGAACTTCTATATTCCCAATGTTGATCCACAAAGTACCTTTCTTCCATGAAGAGGATAACTGGCTTATTCGTATGTTATTCATGAAATCAAGTGTTATGTGATGACATTGAGATATCACACTCTTGATTTTGACATATTATCATCTTTAACAAAATGAATTATTTCACTGTCTTGGGTATTTATCTTATAAACTCATTGTGTTATGTGAAGGAAGTGTTTTTTCTATACCACATTAAGCAACAATATAGGAACCATTTTCTGTTAATTTGAATCACTATGGAATGTGTAATATTGAGTAAATGGTTCCATTAAGTATATCCTTTCACAAAGATCAATATCCAGTTCCACACACTATTGTTGCATGATATATAGTGAAGTCACGAGTTATATCCATATCATACACTTTTGTGAAATAATATGAAAAGGTAATATGTAATGTATATAAATGCAATATTCTTGTTTGAACGAAATATATTCAGATATTTCTAATCTACCATGTGAAGAAAAATATAGATAAGAGGACCCATATGAAAATTCATACATGAATAGTGATCAATAATATATTTATAATATAGTAATAATTGTTCACAACAACTGTATTTATAGTCTTATGCATGAACCACATAATTGCATCATATTCCTTAACACCCTCTAATAATAGAATAAGGAACATTTTTTCATGGCATTGAATGACTGAGATTCAGACACTTGAAAATTCTATAACACATAATGTGTTAAATTATAGAATAATAAGTCTTGTAATATAGTTGATATTTGTGAATTATCATTTGGGTTGAATTAGAAATTACACATGGATGTTCTGGTGTACATGAAAGTGAAGAAAGAAGTGACTTTATCTGTTCTTGTTTAAATAGTTGTGAACTACATGGATAGTAAAAGTATTGTATATATATTTTCCTATAGGTATGAATTCATGTGATAACCAATCACTTAGAGATGAATTTCTATGATTAATAGTTTACAACATATTAATTTTATAGTGACTGAATTCAAAATAAGGATGAAGTCCATCATTAAATTTTTTATTATTAAGAATAATATGTGTTGATTTCCTACTGATGTGAAATTAACTATGTGAAGAATAATTTAGTGGAATAATAATAAAGAATTTTAAAACGTATTAGAAGTTTGAATAGGTGGAATATAATCATGGTGTTATAGACCTTCGATACGGGGAAGTCTAACTTTATAGGTAGTATAAAAACCAGCCATGATATATAAAATTATCATTGTAAATTGACTATTGTGTGACACAATTCAATGGTCATTCCATTATAGTTTTAACCAAATAAAAATGATTATTTTCTTTTAGTAGTTTGATATTGTTTTATTTCTAAACCATGCCTACTAATAACTAATTTTATTGAGTGGTGAACCATGTAAAAATATCATGTTCCAGTTTCACCTGATTTGATATGCTGGTATACAATAAAGAAAACAAATAAGAGAATAAAAAACTAATTGTTCATAGAGGTAATGGGGGAAACATTTAATTCTTGAAAAATTTCCCTACAAAGATCCACCCCCACCCCACACCCCCCCCCCACATCTCAATGTTCAGAATATCCTAAACTATTCCTCTCAACAAGAACCTCCAAGACATAGATATGTATGTTGAGATGTTATATGTCTTGAACATGGTTGTGTTAAGAAACAGGTGATGTTTATGAATAAGGGTAGGGGATGTGTCCTTATATAAGTGAGAGGAGGGATACATTTGGAAATAAATGATATATTATTTTGTAATATGTGTTTAACTTATGTCAAATTGATCCAAAACTACATGTAATCAAATATATAGAAGATATGGTCATAGGATAGTAATTTAAATATATTTATATCGTTTTATATAACATTTTAAGGTTTATCTATTGGATTAACCACATTGTTAACCATTTTTAATTATTGTAATGAATAGTTAAATCTTAAACTGATATAAATTTACATTTTACACCATATCTAATCTATAATTTTTTCTTTTATGATTTTAATTAATTATAAATAATTTAATAAACTATTATTTAACATAAAATATCATTAATTTATTTTTAATAACAATTCAAATATTTTTAATTTAAGGACATCAAAACCAAAATAAAATTCAAAACCAAACCCTTTCAATATAAATTTTATATTTTTATAAAAATTATGTCACATAATAATTAGAACAAATAATATTCCTCTTGATGTTTTTAAAATCATTTACATTGGTTCTACTACATGGAAAAACAGTGTGTCAGCATTGTGTAAGAATTTGAGGTTGTTATATCATCACTGCAATTTTTAAATATGTTTCCATGACAAAAATAAATTTTTTTATTGAATATAATATTTTATATACTTTTATTTCATATTTTTAACCATATATGAACATATAAAATAAATTAAAATAAAGATAGTCACATTTCAAACATAGCATTTATTTATAATAGAATACAAGTCATAATCATAGGCTAGTGCTACAAAATTTCTAATGATGTCAGGAACAGATAATTATAGTCTAGAATAAACTATTAAATGAAATAAATTTCTATTTTTTGATGATTTATAGTCCTTATCCCACTGATTTATCCCTAGTTTACCCACTATAACCTTACCGTGGTGACAAATATTTATTATGGTTACTATTCATAATGACCTTTAATAAAAAGGGATATTTTACCAAATTTCGACATTATGAACCCAAATATGGAATCCATTTTCTATTTTTAAATTTTTATAAGTTCCATATACTAATTTAAAAATACATGTGTAATTTTCCACAAAACCCATTTTTAATGGAATTTTTAGATTAAATTTGAATTCACATTCATTAATTTCCCAATAAAAACCCAATAAAAAATAATTAAAAAAATATTAAATAAGAATTTTATACATTTCATTTAAAAAAATTATAAAAAATTACTTTTGTCATGGTCTGACCCTACCTGGGCTTGATCCGCTACTACCCCAAGCACGCCTCCATAGGCCATGGGCTGTCGACAAGCACCAAAGGCTAAACAACTCGGGGAGGCCTTTTCCTATGTACCTGTACACAGACATACATCACACCCAATGAAAAAGTGAAGCGTAAAAGAAAATTCAAGTCGAGTAAATGGAAACGACAATATATAAACCACCAAAAGTGCATAGACCCCTAATCAGTACAAAGCTTCTGCTGGAAGTAAACTAAAAATAAAAAGGGGAAAACACGCCCCCAACCAGAAAATTGCCACAACACGGCAACAGGTAAACAAATGTAAACAGCTGAGAGGGACCCACACCTAGAACCCGACTACGACCACCACATGCAGTCCAAGATCCCAAACTCCTAAACACCACTATAGTCACAACTAACCTGCCCTTCGTCTACATGGGCACACCAACTGCGGGAAAAGCCCAAGCAGGGGTGAGTATAAAAAATACTCAATAGGATACCCCGAAGGCTCGAGGGAGCAACAAAAGAGGTACCAAAGGGTGAGTTATATATCAAACAGGGTAAAGTAGAGGAGTATAACTGAAAGTGCAGTAAAGTGTATAGTAAAGAGTCCAGCTCAACCCAACAAGAGGAAACAAGGTAGACTCGTCCAGACACAAGAAGCTGGAAATGGTGAGAAGGTGAACTTCCTGTCGAGTCATCGCTACCTATAGCAGGAGAGTAGACTTTTTCTAACCATGAGAAGCTAGTCTCGGAAAGCACGTGGCATTCCCCACACGTCTTCGCCTCTCCCGGAAGGAGAATAACCAAACCAAAGAAGTGGGTACTAGAACAATGTATATACATAATCGTATGCTCAAACAAGATGCCCATACAAGAACGTAAGGGGATCTCCATCCCATAGCTCAGCCCAAGAAAGTGAGTCACCAACAGTCCCATAATTAAACACCATCGATGCCCAGCATCCCGCACGTCTACCTGGAACTGCATGTCCAGGGGGAAAATCATCGCACCTCAAAACTATCCGCTTTGGGTGACACTGACTCGCCCACACAGTTTTAGGTCGGGTCGCAAGGATTTGTCTTGGTGGGGAAAGTGCCCCTAGTACATGATTGTTCTGGGGGAACGTCAAGCCACTCCTCGTCACTGCCCCGCAGTCGAGATGTCTCCTCAAAGTTGACAGGCGACCCCCTGCCCAGCCACACTGGAGGGTCCCTGGAAGTCGACTGGTTCCAACTATAGGGAGACCCAGAAAGAGTCGATGGGTGCGACACTAGCCAGTCTCGTAATATGGTAATCCATTGGAGGGAGGCGTGGATAAAGTCATCGACGAGTCCCAATGCCCAGTCCCATAAAAGTAACTCCATTAGAAGGAGGCTCGGAACCCTCATCGGGGACCACTTCCCAGCCCAACCAGAGGTATACCCGGCATCAGGGACCACTGTCGAGCCCCGCTGGAGGTAAGCCTAGAATCGGGGACCATAGCCCAGCACCGCTGGAGGTAAACCCGGAACTTATCTGCCCATCCCCAATGGATGGTACTTCTCGGTGAACACCGTTGTACCGGTCATCCCTGCTGGATGACAACCCACTAGCCATCCCTACTGGATTGTACAACTGGCGAGCCCTGCTCGAAACAACCTCATCCGTGCTCGTAAAAACCCCAGACCAACTAGAAACAACCTCATCCCTGCTAGAAACAACCACCTGGGAAGAGGATCAGTGCCCGCATAATGTGATGGTCACACTGAATCCACAAGAACGCTACCAGGGAACACAAAGAAATGGAAGAAACTCCTCAGGACTCTCAGGGTGATCACGCTCCAATCCGCTGAGTCACTATCGAAGCGAACCGAGACAACTCATCCTAGAATGTGGGGAAACACCCACACTTTATGAACACTCTTATTTTCAAACTGTTCCATAGTCTGGTGAATGGGGCACGATACTGAAACCCCTCACAGTTGAAGAAACAGAGGAACCAAACCATCTCTGTCGGCCAAACGAGTATAGAACTGGGGAAAACTCATCACTGCCTGTCAACAAATGAGAACAGCACCAGGGGAAAACTCATCCCTGTTGGTCAACAAATGAGAACAAAGGGACCCTCTAGATCACAAGAGGTCAATGGTACGCAAAGCAAAACACGACACGCACATGGGGCCCACACGACGTGTGGACCCAAATCAACCCCAACCAAGTGGACAACCGTTATCAGGTATAAACAACCACATGTACCTCCATGTGTTCCCATATACTCCCAGAGTATATCACATTCTAACCCAAAGACTATCGCGTACATGTCACCCAACGTCAACATGAAGGCTTAACGTAACAACTCCAACTTACCACCTCAACAGCTAAGGCACGACCAACCACATCTCTACAAGCATATACTTCATTCACACAGGAGTGCACATGATCACATGATAAGGGATCCCTGCAGGCATCGTGGAAGGAACCAACATCGGTACACCTTTCATATTTCCACATTCAATAAGATCGTGTATGAGGCCCCACTCTCTTGAACAGATTACACCGTTGTAATCCTCGCGGGAAAACATGTGAGATCGACTACATACTCTACTCAAATGGATATCCGATGGAAAAGTCACCAACAATTGCTTTACTCCTGAACGGAATCCCGTGATCCTGATCCTCATCCCCGAAAACAGTCGTGCGCATCATAGCATTGCGATCCCATCAGGAAAACACGTCAAAAGGACATCTCACTTGCATGAAATTGATATCCGGAGAAAAAGATGCATTCCGGGGCACCACACACAAGTGGTGCTTCATGGGACCCACATCCTGGTCCTGAAACACAATGAATGGATCACACCATTGCGATCCTCTCGAAAAAGTACACAAGTTTGACTATTAACTTATCCAAAACGGACACCCGATGATAAATCTGGAAAATCACCATCAACTCCCGAAACGGCCCCCGTGGGGCCCATAGATTCGTGCGAAATTAAAGTGGACAGACTACACCAATGCAATGCCCTCCGAAAAACACCCAAAATCGACTTCTCGCATGCCCCGAATGGACGTCCGATGAAAAAGTTGAAAAACATTGCACGCAGCTCAAAGGACGGGTAATGGGGCCCATGCCTCATCTCTAGATTCATCGACCGAAAACACCTTGGAAAACATCCCCTCAGCACCAGGCTCCCAATGCCATAGACGGTGCTCAAATCGGACGTCAGAAGCATCTGCGCCTTCCAAAACAAGATTCCCAGAAAAACGCATGTCCACTTAACGGTCATGCTGCGCCCCCAGGCCCCACATTTCAGGACATAAAATTCCACGAAACAATCACAAAAATATACATTGATGCGAGGTCTGCGATGCCGCTGACGGCATTCAAAACGGACAGCCGTAGCCGATGATACGGGCATACAATGTTGAAGGGGAAAACCCCCTTGGGCCGGACCGGCTAGGTCCGGCCGGTCCGCCCTGCTTGGGCTAGCCCACGCCGGCTGGCACACTGAGCCCACGGCCCCCTGCCACCGACCGGTCGACATGGCCAATCCTTTCATGCAGAGACACGCCTAAGGTGGGTCTTGGTCTCCCGCTATTGTCACGCGCGGCGACCCCACCTCGCCCACACCAGTGAGGTGCTGCTCGACCGAACGGATGGCCAGCCTCCTCCTCAACCACCGGATGAACCCGCCACCACTGCCACCTCGAGGCGCTCCTCCCACCGGAGCTCGCCAAACCACCCTACCGACCCCCGGAAGCTGCTGAAACCCCAAAAAGTGGCTGGAAACACCCTTAAACCTGCAATCTTCGATGGATGATTGGAAGCTCCTCGAAACTCGGATTTTAAATCCAAAAGAATTTATGGATAGCTCATAACATTTATTACATGATTATGGGATTCATTTGTATATTAGACAGAAATTCAACGCATATAAATAAAATCAAAGCATGATGTATGGAATTGGAAAACGCAACAAAACCCTATCTCGTGGGTGTTTCCCAGAGCTTCGCCGTAGAACCGCCGGAACCGTCACCGCCTTGGGGAGGAGAGGATGGAGGAAGATGGCTTGAGGAGGAGTTCCTTGGGTTGAGACATCTTCTGCCGGAGAACAAGGGGAAAAGGGTGAGGGAGTGGTTTAAGTAGAAAAAAAATGTTAATTTAATTATCTTTTATTAATTACCCACGAAAGGATCCGCCTCCGAAAATCTCGACTGGGTCGAGGTTAACACTCTACTAGAGTAATCACCACCTCCCGAGAACAACAGAGGTCTTGGAATTTGATTCTATGCATCTGTTTGAAAGTTATTAACCTCAACGCTCGAGGCTGCCAAATTACGAAAATGCCCATGGGCCCATTTTTCACAGACGGGCCGTGCCTATGAAACATACATCCCTCATAGTGTAAACAGAATGTTCCAGACTCAATGATGCCCTCAGTTTTCCAATCTGAGACACCATTTAAGAGATACTTGAGATAAGATTTTAAACGAATAAATTAATCATTTAATTTATCTGTTCCGCGCTCCGATAGCAAGCGAGGGGTCCAAAAGTCCCTTGCCGACATATTTTATGTCGTTCATAGGGTAAAAACCCCATTTTGGACCCATCCATCCTCTCTGATCTCTAATTTGGATCATCATATTGGATTTATCCCATTTATTTAGCATCCCCAGTGTGAACACACTAAAAATTTAATTTCGGCCACACCGGGGCTCGGAATCACACGCTGTTTGAAGGAGAGGGTTTGAAATAATATCAAGAATATTCCAAAGTAATTCGAAAAAAAAACGGGTTCTTACATCATTCCCTCCATCAATATTTTCTTCCCCAAAATGAAAAACCAGGGAACAACTCAGGGTACTAAGCCCACACCTGGCTCACCTGTACCCAGAAGAACTCTTGCACAGTTCTACACAACCGCACACAGACCAAAGGATTTGAGCTTTTCATGCGAGGTCTGCCCTCGCAGATGAAATGCATATAATCACGCACACTTCTTCTCAGGTGAGTCACGTGAGAGATGTCGTGCACCCACTCTAGATTTTTCGGTTAGGGAAAGGCGGTAGATAACCTCACCATCCCTTTGCATGGTCTCAAATGGCCCGAAGACTCTCAAGGTTGCTCACCTCCCCAACCAAACCCTTATGTCACACACCGTGACTGGAATCACAGCCCACACCTGGAACAATACCCGGTGATTCCTTGATTCAGAATATCCATATGGTGGAACACCCAAGGATAACTGGTCACGCAGGGTTTCACAGTCGATGTATCTCAACCAAGATTCTATTACATGATCAGAGAGCGATGGAGTCGACGCCATCGACTAAAGAGGAAGGTTTCACACCTTCTACTCTACCAACACAGGGTTACTTCTGACGCCCTGCGTCAACCTGGTAACTCCTCAAACAAGGAGCAGGGAGAAAATAATTTCACACACAGAGTTTAAAAATTAGACTACAAAACGTAGAAGAGCTGTAGAGAGTACCTCTTATCACCTCATGCTCTACAGGATCGTAGACATCCAAATCTCACGGCAGACCGTGGTCCCAACTGTCATCTCCCATAGCCTGACGTGGACCTCCTAGTGGTGATGGGAAGACCTCCTATGATCTTCCTCCCATTCCAGCTCCTCCCTCTCCTCTGTTAGCACCACCTCTCTGGGTAATACTCTGATCACGGTGGTGCCTTCTTCGTGGTGGTGCACGTGCTGTCTTCCCGAATCTCTCTGCATGCCTGGTTGGGCATTCCCATGCTAGGTGACCTCGCCCATTGCAAGCACAACACCGACTCTCTTTGGGCTGCACTGGTGCCTTCTAGTGCCACTGTGGGGTATGACCTCTCCCCTAAGTCCAGTTGTAAAAAATCCACATGCGTCGATGTTCTTCTTGTCGACGCCCACTAGCTGCGGCAAACGTCTCGGCTCCAACGTGTCTCCTGCCACCACCAACACTAGAACGTGACAAGAAGCTCTCTGTCACCAGCGCCTGCTCTAGTACCCCGTTATATGTAGAAATTCCCAAGGGTAATATGACAGCACGAATCTATCGGCGACGACCCAGCTCAAACATCTGCGCTCGGATGTTGTCATCATGGACCAAGTCTGGGTCAAAGCATGCATGGTCTGCGAAACTAGCCACGTACTCGGCGACCGTCATCCCTCCCTACTGAAATTGTATGAGCTCCTGAATCATAATGGAGAGCAAGTAGAAGGGGAAAAACTCCTCACGAAACCACAACTGAAAGTTTCCCCATGTAAGCGACGACTCTTCAAGAAACTGAGTCAACATAATCCACCTACACCAAGCTGCTCCACAAAAAAGGTAGGCTTCCAAAGCCACTCTCTGATCTATCAGCGTCTGCACAAGACTGAAAAGTTGAACCACTGTCTCAATCCAAACCTATACTGCCTGAGGGGCTGGCTCACCACTGAACCTCAGCGGTCCCTACCGCTGGAACTTTCGGTGCGCGCTCAACCTACGCTCAAACTCAGTCTGCTCTGCTGAAGCTATCTTCTGCTCAACTGGTGGGGGTGCTGCTACCGGCCCACCCAGAGAACGGGACTCGCCTGATGGGTCCTGTACTGAGGCCTTATAGATCACAGGGTCATCGTCACGAACCAAGGATGGTATCATGGCTGGCTATCTTCACAGAGACCTCCTAAATATTATCAAGGAGTTCCGCGGTCAGATGAGCATATATGTATATCACCATTACTGCAATGGGGAGATGACTCAAGAAGTATAGTCAAGACTCAAACCTATGTGATGCACAAACCAATTTTCCCTACAACATGTGTCTCAGCATGCCGAGTTGACAAGAGAGTTATCAGGGTCCTATTGAATGGATACATTGGTCGCTGCACCATCACTGGACTCCCCGGCCTGAGAGCCACTCTTGAGACACGTTAACACTGTTTCCCTAAATCCCAACAAATTTCGTTTACTTTAGGGATGTCCAAATAGTGTCCCAAGGAATGAACCACCTCTGATACCACATTTTCACGACCCGATCCTACATGGGCTCGAGCCGCAACTACCCCAAACCCGCATCCATAGGTCAAGGGCTAGCGACAAGCGCTGAAGGCTAAACAACTCGGGGCGGCCTTTATCTAAGTACCTGTACACACACATGCAGCACACTCAATGAAAAAGTGCAGAGTAAAAGAAAAGGAAAGCAGAGTAATGTGCAACACCTATATATAAACCACAAAATGTGCATCAACCCCTAATCAGTACAAAGTAGGTGATGGAAGTAAACTGAAAATAAAAAGAGACAAACACGCGCCCAACTAGTAAAGTGTCACAACCCGGAAAAAGTTAAACAAATGAAAATAGGTGAGAGGGTCCCACACCTAGAACCCGACTATGACAATCGCAGGTGGTCCAAGCTCCCAAACTCCTATGCTCCATTGTATTCACGACCAACCTATACTTCATCTGCAAGGTCACACCATGTGCGGGAAAATCCCAAGAAGGGGTAATTATAAAAAAAATACTCATTAGGATACCCTGAAGGCTCGATGGAGAAACAAAGGAGGTACTGAAGGATGAGAAGTATATCGAACAGGGGAATGTAATGGAGTACAACCGAAAGTGCAGTAAATAGTACTGTAAAGTGTCTAGCTCAACCCAACAAGAGGAATGAATGTAGACTTGTCTAGACACAAGGATCTAGAAACAGTGAGAAGATGAACTTCCTATCGAGTCTTCACAACCTATAGTAGGAAATTAGACTCGTCCAACCACGAGAAGCTAGACATGGAAAGAACATGGAATACCCCACACGTCTTCACCTCTCCTGGAAGGAGAGTAACCTAACCCAAGAATTGGGTACTAGAACAAGGTATATACATAATCATATGCTCAAACAAGAGGCCCAAACAAGATCGTAAGGGGATCTCCATCCCGTAGCTCATCCAAAGAAAGTGAGTTTCCAACAGTCCAAGAAGTAATCACCATCAATGCCTAGAATCCTGCACGTCTTCCTAGAACTGCAAGTCAAGGGGTCAAATCATCTCACATCGAAACTATCCGCTTTGGGTGGCACTAACTCGCCTGCACAGTTTTAGGTCGCGTCGTAAGGACAAGACTCAGTGGGGAAAGCCCCCCTCATACTAGAGAGTTTTGGGGGAATGTCAAGCCACACCTTGTCACTGCCCCGGAGTCGAGAGGTATCCTCAATGTTGACAAGAGACCCCATGCCCAGCTTCGCTAGAGGGTCCCTAGAAGTCGACAAGATCCCACTATAGGGAGACCTGACAAGAGTCAATGGGTGCCACAATGCACTGTCCCTTAACAGGGTAATCCACTGGAGGGCGACCCAACTAAAGTCGTCAATGAGTCCCAATGCCATGTCCCGTAAAATGGTACTCCACTGTAGGGAGGCTCAGAACCGTCATCGGGGACCACTTCCCAGCCCAGATGGAGGTAAACCCGACATCGAGGACCACTGCCAAGCCCCACTGGAGGTAAGCCTGTTATTGCGGACCACTTCCCAGCCCCGCTGGAGGTAAACCCAAATCTGCACTGGCCATCCCTGCTGGATGTTACTGCTTGGTGAACACCGTTGTACCGGGCATCCCTGCTGGATGACAACCTACTGACCATCCCTGCTAGAAGGTACAACTGGTGAGCCCTGCTCGAAACAACCTCAGACCTACTAGTAACAACCTCAGCCCTATTGGAAACAACTTCAACCCTCCTGGAAACAACCACCTTGATAAAGGATAGGTTCCCACATAATGTGTTGGTCACACTGAATCCACAAAAACTCTACCAGGGAACACAGAGCAACGGGAGAAACTCCCCGGGCCTCTTAGGGTGTTCACGCTCCAATCCACTGAGTCACTGTCGAAGAAGATTGAGACAACTCATCCCAGATTGTGGGGAAAAACCCACACTGTACGAACACCCATTGTCTCAAAAAGGTGATGCAGTCTGGTTAAAGGTTCACGGTACTGAAACCCCTCATAGCTGAAGAATCATAGGAACCAAACCATCTCTAACAGCCAAACGAGAACAGAACCGGTGAAAACCCAACCCAGGCGATCAACAAACAAGAACATCACCAGGGGAAAACTCAACCCAGGTGATCAACAAACAAGAACATCACCAGGGGAAAACTCAACCTAGTAGGTCAAAAAATGAGAAAAAAAGGGACTCTCTACATTGTGAGAGGTCAAAGGTATGAAAATCAGAACACAACACGCACATGGGGTCCACACAACATGTCGCCCCAAGTCAACCCCAACCAAGCGCACAAATGTTATCAGGTTCAAACAACCACATGTACCTCTATGCATTCCCGTATACTCCCAGACTATATCACATTCCATACCAAAGGCTATCGTGTACACGTCACACAACGTCCACGCGATGGCGTAACATAACAACTCCAACATGCCACCTCAACGGCTGAGGCACATCCAACCGCATCTCTTCAAGAATATACTTCATTCATATAGGAGTTCACGGGATCATATTCCAAGGGTTCCCTATAAACACTGTGGAAGGATCCACCACATGTACACCTTTCATATTTCCACATTTAATAAGATCGAATATCAGGCTCTGCTTGCCTGAACAGATTACACCATTGTAATCCTCAAGAAAAAACGTGCAAGATCAACTACTTGCTTTCCTAAAATGGATATCCTACAGAAAAGTCACCAACAACCGGTTTACGCCTGAACAGAGTCCCGTGATCTCGATCCTCAGCCCCGAAAACAGTCGGGCGCATCGCACCATTGCAATCCCCTCAGGAAAACACGTCAAAAGGATAGGTCACTTTCATAAAATGGATATTCAGAGAAAAATATGCATTCTGGAGCACCGCACATGAGCGGTGCTTCATGGGACCCACATCCTAGTCCTAAAACACAATGAACGGATCTCAACATTGCAATCCTCTCGAAAAAGTACACAAGTTTGACTATTCACTTGTCCAAAATGGACACCCGGTGATAAATCTGGAAAATCACTGTCAACTGCTAAAACAGTCGACATGGGGCCCGCACTAGCATGCAGAATTAATGCAGAAAGATTGTGCCAATGTAATGCCCTCAGAAAAATACCCAAAATTGACTATATACACGTCCTGAACGGACGTCCGATGAAAAAGTTACAAAAAGCTGCACACAGCACAAAAGAAGGGATGTGGGTCCCACGACTCCACTCCAGTTTCATCACTTAAAAACCCATTGTACAACTCCACCTCGGCACCAGGGTCCCAACGCTGCAGACGGTGCTCAAATTGGACGTCGGATGCATCTGCGCCGTCCAAAACAAGATTCCCGGAAAAACGCCGGTCCACTTAACGGCCATGTCGTGCCCTCGAGCCCCTAGATTCGGGAATTAAAATTCCCCGAAACAATTTCAAAAAGTCCGTCTTGACACGAGGTCTGCCCTTCCACTGACAGCATGCAAAACGGACGTCCGTAGCCCAGGATACGGGCGTCCGAAGTTGGAGGGGGAAAACCCCTTGGGCCGGACCGGCCCAGACCGGCCGGTCTGCCCTGCTTGGGCCAGCCCACGAAGGCCGGCCCACTGAGCCCGAGGCCCCACCGCGGGTCCGGTTCACTCCACCACAGCCCTCTGGTCGCGGGCCGCTGCCACTGACCGGCCGACATGGCCGGTCCTTCCACGCGGAGACCCGCCTATGGCGGGTCTTGGCCTCCCGTCGGGGTCACACCACGACCCCACCTCGCCCGCACCGGGGAGGTGCCTCTCGACCCGCCGGATGACCGGCCTCCTACACCGCCCCTAGATAAACCTACCTCTGCCGCCGCCTCAAGCCTCTCCACCCACCGGAGCTCGCCGGACCACCCTACCGACCACCAAAAACCGCCGGAACCCCAATAACTAGCCAGAAACACCCTTAAACCCGCAAACTTCGGCGGATGATTGCACGCTCCTCAAAATTCATAATTTAAATCCCAAAAATGATATGGAAAGATCATAAAATTTATTACATTCTTATGGGATTTTTTTGTATACTCGACATCAATTCAGTGCATATAAAGAAAATCAAAGCGGGATGTATGGAATTTGGAAAACGCAACAAAACCCAACCTCATGGGCATTGATCGAAGCATCACCACCGAACAGCCGGAACCGTCCCCTCCATGGGGAGGAGGGGATGGAGTAGGGGGGATTTACGACGAGCTCTTTGGGTTGAGCCATCTTCCACCGGAGAACAAGGGGAAAAGGTGAGGGATTGGTTTAAGTAGAAACAAATGCTAATTTAATTTACTATTATTAAATACCCCTGAAAGGACCCGCCTCCGATAATAATGACGGGGTCGAGGTTATGCCTCTCATATGGTAATAACCACCCCCAAGAACAATCGCAGTCTCAGAATTTGATTATGATCTTCTGTTTCAATGTTATTAACCTCAATGCTTGAGGCAGCCAAATTACGAATATGCCCCTGGTGCCATTTTTCACAGACGGTTCGTGCCCGCAAAACTTACACCCTTCTTAGGGTAAATGGTAGGTTCTGGACTCAACCCTGCAATTGTGTTTCCAATCCGAGCCACCTTTTAATAGATACATGAGTTAAGTCATTAAATGAATAAATTATTTATTTAATTTATCTGTTCCACGCTCTGATAGCGAGCAAGGAGTCCAAACGTCCCATGCCGACATGTTTTATGTCGTTCCTAGGGTAAACACCCCATTTCGGACCCATCCGTGCACTCAGATCTCTGATCTGGATCACCATTTAGGAGTTATCCAATTTATTTTTTGTTCCCAGTGTGAACATACTAAAAATTTAATTCTGGCCACACCGGGGCTCGGAATCGCACACCGTCTGAAGGCGCTGCTCTGGAATAATATCAAAAATATTCAAAAGTCATTCGTAGCAAAAACTGGGTTCTATATCTTTTTTAAATAATTAATAATAAATTTCATTGTGAAAATAAAATAGTTTTCAAAAAAATAATCCTACCTACAAATGATTTTATCCTTATTTATAACTATTTGATTACTTATGAATAATTTTCAATCCATAAATTATAGATACTTTTCAATGAAACTGCTTTTCAAAAGGGATTATCATATTATTTTATAGAGATTCCTTACATTTAATAAAGGAATTATTTTAAAAAATGTTTCTTAAATCACTAAATAGTTTTATTAAAAAATTTGAATTTATTTCTTAGGTATTAATACATAATATTAAAACATTTTCCATGTATTTCATATTGTTTTTAATCCTAATAATACATATTAATATAATATCTAGATTATAACGGTCATTATATTTCATCGTTCATTGAGATTCGATGTTGCATGTAAAACAATATGTAGAATTATTAATATTTATTTTAATGGAATGTACATATACAGAATATTTAGGCATTACATTATATAAATATATATTGATTTTCTTAATATATGGTAATCTATATTATTATAATATATCAATCCTATTAATATTATTTTATATGTTAATATTATTATAATATTAAATTATGTTAATATTATTATAATATGAATTTATGTTAATATTATGATAACATAAGAGTTAATATTATTATATTTTTTCTATAACTTAATATATATATATATATATATGAAAACAATATTATATATGTTAATGTTGTAATAGTTTACTGTTGTATTATATTAATTAATGGAAATATATATTATTATTTGTATAATAGTATAAATATATGATAATATATATAATTATAATAGATATAATATGTATTTTTATTATTATACAAAATATATTTTATTATATATAATATAATCATATATAATGATTATTACATCAGCCATTGTGGAACACTATTCAATGAAAGAAAAATACACTTCTAGTTTTATGATTTTTTTATGTCTTCATAACTGGTGGATCATCTATTTTATTTTAATCATCATTTATTATTCATGATAATTTAAATTTCATATATCATCAATATAAAAGGAACAGTGTTTTTTACAATGTTTCTTTATAATGATATCATATTAGGAATGATTTAGATTTTAAATCATCTTTCTTACTTTAATCTTTAGAGAAAAAGTTTTTCTACTATCATATTACTTGTCGATCCACCGATTAATTTAATTCATGTTCATGTAGAATGATTTAAAAAATTTAATTAAATTCTTTAGATCGTGTGTTAATTTTAGATTTAATAATTTTTAATTTTTCTTTTAATTTTACACCCAACATTATTTGGTTATATAAAACCATCTCAATTGTTTTAAAGTTTAATTCAAAACACATATATATTCTAGTGTGATTCCAATATCTATAAAATTTACGATGACGATAATTAAAAAAACAAGTAACAACTTCAAGAAAAATATGTACAAGGAAATATTTTTTAGAATCCATAATCTAACATGAGTGTATCACTGTCCCATTGGTAATTTCATCATTCAAATGATATTAAGATACATATAAGGACATACATTCAATTCATATAGTCTATAGAAAAAATTATAAAATAATAAATTATAATGAAATATATTGTAAATATGTTTCTTATTTCTTGTATAATTTTCTAATATAGGTGATGTATTTTATGCACATTATAATGACTATGTCGTTTACATAACATTAATTTTTTATACTATTTTAATATTCATTAATTAATCATTTTGTTTCATTTTTATTTCTCAACTATTAGATATTTTGGGGAGGATGCAGTGGTTGAGATGACATGGATAGTGTTGAATTTTATGTATATGAGATAGATCACTTTAGTGTGTTTATTAATTTCCTTATTTTTATTAAGACTTTTTTACTAGTTTATTTTCAATGATGTGGTATTTTCATAATTTTTCTATAAATATGTTTTGGGTAATTGTATTTAGGAGTTATTTTATAAATAGTAAATTTACTATTCTATAATGGTTTCCTATGTAGGTTAATGATGCAATTGGTTCAATATCAAGAGTTAGTTATTTTTACAATATTTTCACCATATTCATAATTATGGGTACCAGAACTTATTCAACATATATTGAGTAGGCACCTGAAATATCAATGTGTAATGTACCAATAATGAGATATATATATAGTTTTGTATATAGTGATTTTCTTATTATCAAATGATTAATTGTATATAATCCAAAATCCAACCATAATTTTTATCAAAAATGTAATTGATTGGCCTATAGATGTTTATATTTTATTATTCATATCATATTCCCAATCATTTTGAATTTTTTATTTTTTTTTATCACCCAAATCTGATATTTTTTATATAAATATAATGGTTGGACACACTGAGAGGCATGGATTTTGATACCTAGTTTATAAATTGAATCAGAATGATTCCCATATTTGTGTTCAGAAAACGGAAAATAATTCATTTATTAATACCTATTATTTTCATCATTCCACCTTATTTAGTGACTTGTGTTATCTTTGCACTACTTATATCAAATCTATGCCATGCCTCATGTCCATTCATGAAACATCCAACTGATCATTGCATCATCACACAACTCACGCCACTTCCATCTCGATATCACATGTTCTATGACATTATTTTATCCTCAACTATCATAACATCCCACCAAAGACACATTTACCATCAATCCATACACACCCTCCAGATATGCATCATTCCAACACTATACAACCATATCTATATTTATATGATTTTCAATATTTTTTCAACTAGTTATCTATGATTCATCTCCCATTCTATGACTACTTGTTTAAGCTCATCCTCATTCCTTCCTTATCCTCCCTTATAGACACTATAACAAAATTATCCCATCATGTGAATGAACACCTCAACTACCCCAATTTCATTATATGTGAGATGATGGTTAATTTCACGTTTAAATTGATGGGACCCTTAAATAAACTTTTTAAAATTTACTATAAATCCAAATGTTGTCCATTTTAGGTAGTTGTAACATGAAAAAAATTGCATGTTTATTAATAAGATGGATCATTAGGTAAATCCTGATTACGAGACATCCAATTCTTACAATAAATTATAGGATTATTAATCATTGATATTATTTGAGACTAAAAACATTTGTACATAATTAATTTGTTTCAGAACTACTTCTCACTCTAGAAAGGTTTTAATTTAATTCCACCCTGTTATTATGAGTGTAAATATATAACTAATCAAATCAATTATTTATTGTTGATTCCATTGAATCTTTTGGGGGGAAATATACTGCATGACCTCTTAGTTTTATTTTATTTAGACTATGGTCTAATTGTAGAGTACATGATGATGTTTATAGATATTTTGGTATTCCACACTACATTATATCTCTCACAAGTTTATAAAAATATCATTCATTCCATAAACCAGGGACATATTTCATTTGAAATGTAGTTGATATTTTTTAAGGGGTGTATCAGTTCCCCAAGTCTTAACGCATTTTATCATCCTCTAACATAATGATTATTTTGGGAAATAGACCTACTACCTCTCCCTCTTATATATCTACTAACACAGTCACATATTATAGTGAATCCATAAATCTTATTTGGAATAATGTTATTCTTCATTCATAATGGACTACTTCAACTGATAGTTTTAACAATTTTAAAATAGATCAGCTATTTATATTTTGTGTTATGGGATTCTGTTGTTTTCATCCACTCAGACACATTAAATTGTGTTTCTATTTCTACATTATTAATTTATTTTATTTTTAATTAGAAGACCTTATTGTTGATATATAGTTCTAGACAATATTCTCATGTACTATTGTTCTTTATTATCATTGGAAGACTTTTGTTCTTAGTAGCATCTTACTCTATAATAGTGTGTACATTCTTGAATAAAACACTTCTCTAACCTCCTCAGTGATTTAAAATTCAATCCTTGTGCTTCACTATCAGCTCGAAAATCATATCATAAAAATTCATCAAAAATTATATTAAAACTTGGGACATGTGTCTCTTTTTGGTTTTTAGACGTTCTATTACACAATTCCTTATCAGGTCAGTTATTTTCCTTGGGTGTTATCAAATGTGTTAATTCCTATTGACGTAATTCACTTTGATGTATGGGTAAATAGTAATTTTCCAATAAAACGTGGTTGTAATTAATATATTAAATTTACTAATTACTATTATAATATGACTGGATTTATTTTTTATAAGAATATCCCAAAATCGTTAATATTTTTCTCTCATTTTTTCATGAAACCCAAACCTTATTTTCATTCCCTTTTAAATCAAATTATTTTTTTAAACGGACAAGAACACGTCAATTGATGAATTTATCCTTTTCATGATAATCATGGTGTTATACATCAGAGTTCCATCCCAGATAGATCATAAATAATTGTGTTGTTGAGTGAATGAATCCTCTGTTATTGAACACTATTTGGGAGCTTCTCATTCAAAATAAATCTCTTAACGTATTTTATAGTGACACAAATATGAAATCTACCTATTTAATTATCCACATTCACAAATTCGTTCATCAAGGGGGGTCACCTATTCAGGAATTATTCCCTCTTCATTTCCCACATCCCTAACATATTTATATATTTAGAAGTGTGTGTTTTTTTCATAATAATCTCCCTATTATTAACAAATTCAATATTAATTTTCTTAAGTGAATAATTTTTTGTCACTCTTGAACCTAACATATTTGTCATTGTTTCCCCCTAAACATATATCATTATATGGTTTAATCATATATTTCATTAATTTAATTCCACATTTACCATTTATAATATCAATCCCCATCCCCCTCTATTCCTGAACTCAATGTTTCCCATTCATATTCTCTCACACCACCACCACCCACACATCCTCCTACAATAGTAAGTGGGTCAATAGTTGGTCATATTTTACATTATACATCCAAGAATTTATATTGCATCTGATTATTATGCTACTATGGAACATGATTACAAGTCATCTCTTAACTCTTCAACATTGATTATCTTGGTTTACTTCAAAAAGTTACATGTTCTTATCAGGATACCCAGTTTATTCATTTTCATTCTATATTTTAATACTGTTTTCATACATATTTAATGTCACTAAAAACGAGGTTTCCTTCACACATACCATCACCAAGTCCAAATATCATCAATGTTGGTAACATACTATAAATTATTACTGGTGAATCATACATGGAATCTTTTCTCTGTCCCCTTTAGAATGAAAATTTTTATATAAAGATTTATATATGATGCGCCTATAAATTTTGGTGGCACTCTGAATCCCCTAAAGGATCTACTATTTTCAATGATAAATTATTTTAACTACTATGTTTATTACATTGAGACATTCTAGTTGGGATTATATGAAATTAATGCCTTTATATATTTATTTCACTCCAAAATACCAATATTATCTCTATTATATGGATATCAATAATTAATTTCTCGATTAATTTATTAATTAAGAGGCATAGTTATTTATGGGGCATTATGTATTATAGTAATTAGGACCCCTAATGAAAAAGATTATTTTGAATTTCAGGACACATGGAATTATTTATTTACGGTGAAGAAGATTACATAAGAATGTATCAATAATAATAATAATAAATTTATCAATATATACATTTATATATAATATTATTTTAATAATTCATACTATGTATACAAATAATAAAATTAAAAATGTTATACAAAATGTATAAATATAATAAAATATTGAAACATAAAAAAATGCCATTATTATATTTCAATAAAACAATCGTGTTAATAATTTCGTTCTTTAGGATCTACTATCTAAAATTATTTCCATGTGTAATTTTTATTATCTGAAAATACATTTTTGATAAATTTAGTATTCATGAATCATAATAACATTTTAAAATAGAAATACTAGATTAAAACATACTAAATTTCACAAAAATAGAGAACAAAATAAAATCATAATGTTTATTACACTAAAATAACAATAAAAATAAAAAAAATGCACAATAAAATAAAAATCATAAAAAAATTAAATAAAAAACTAGATAATTTATAAATAATTATATTGAAAAAAATACTAAAAAATAAGAAATTGAAAATAAATTAATAATAATGATGTTGAAGAAAAATACATCAAAAATAAACAATAAAATAGAATTGAAATTAAAAAAATATCAGGGTATTCATAACTGGATTTCGTAGCATTGTTGGTATTGGTCTGGTTACTTCCTCTTCCATAATAAGAATAATTTTATGGTTAATTTAAGGGGTTGGTTCATAACATACACTAGATGGTTTGTTTCGAGGCATGGGGTGGGAAAATTAAATGCTAGACTTTAAAAGCCGGTGAGGTGTGTTTCCCTAAAAAACAATAAGTTGGTAAAAATGTAAAAAATAAGGATAATGCAATGGTACAAGAAAGAACATGATTCACTATGTAATTCCACTGTTCACAATACAATTCACCCAATCAACAATGCAATAGCATTGTTAATGTATGATGATAGTTCTATGATGATTTCCATGGCACTCTAGAGTGCGCCATGGATAAACATTAAAAAAGATGTCATGAGGGATGTATGGATTGACCTCAGTGCTTTTTTATTTAGGGGGGTCCTCTATAGTACATGGAATTTATGAATATTTTAATAACATTAACTTGTATAATGATCTTGGTTTAGATTTATCTACAAAATTTTTGGGATATTCCATATTAAGAAGGATCCATTTTTTTCTATCATCTCTCTACAATAAGTAGTATTCAACTAGTTATCTATATTGATAAAATTATTATTACAATAAGAGGTGATATTGGGGTTTCCTATTTAATCCCGTTATTAAGCCGAAATATCATACAAAGGATTTATATCCAATGAGATAATTATCAAGGATTGAGGTTTCAAAATATACTTTAGATATATTTCAATATAAGATAACATATATCACTGATCTGAAACAAGATTGTATTATTACATGGTAAGATTCAATGGACTCCAACTTGAGGTTCGATAAAAGGATTCTCATTTTGATAGTGACCATCTATCCTCACCAAATAGGCAGTGGAATAATTTTGGAATATTTTAACTATCTAATGATGAATCACCCTGACAATGTGTATGATGTGAGAATATTGGAATCCCAAACATGGATGTAGTGGTATGTTATCCTTATCATTATAATATACAAGGTGAAGTATCATGGGATAGTCTTACAATATTGACATCATGGGAACATGGATAATTACGATTTTCACAATGACAAATATACATCATGTCGCACATCTTGGTGATCTGCTATAACACTATTATAAATTTTAGACATAAAGTTAAAATGTTGCTACTCATGCCAATATGGGGGAACATAAATTTAGGAGCCTACCTAACATGAACTACATAGTTAATAATGTTTTTCCAAGAGTAGTTTTAGGATGGTTTACCTAATGGTATGTTTCCTAGGATATTTGTGAGTGTGAAAAAACAAGCTAAAAGAATATTTGATAGCCTATGATGACACTCATTAGTTATATATAAGACTGTGGTGGTTAATAAACTTTAGTTTTTTGGGTATAAACCTAAATTATTACTATGGAAACACAATATAAGATGCTTAGGTGAACATCCTATGGAGGATAGGTCATGAAAACCATGTCAGGATTTGATGTTTTTATTTAATGTAATCTAGTCTCCTTAAAATGAAATATAGTGGTCATTTATCTCTACATCCAATGAAGAAATCATAATATCTTGTTATATCTCACATGACTATATAAATTATTTGGGTACTAAGAAATTTTTGGAGTTCTATTATCATATATGTAATCATTAGTTCATTGGGTGTGACAATCATGACACATTTAAAATTACTACCAATCATGTTTTTTATAAGAACCCTGGTTTATATAAAAGTTACAAATCTAATTGTTATCTATTTATATTCATTATTATGGATTAATGTGAATGGAAATTGAGTTCATGTATATATTGGGGTTTTTAGGGTGTTTTATGTTCCCAAAGCCTGGATTTTTGGATAAAATTAGATAGGTCACATGGTTTTTAGAAATCTGGTGATGTAGGTTTGACGACATCTACTAATTGAACGAGGCTAGATAGTGGGCAGCTAAATGAGATCTGGTTTTCAACCTTTTTGGAAGGAGGAGCAATATTATTTAGGAGAACCTACTATTTTTAACATATGTTTTTTTCATGGTTTTTGCATGATTTCAAAACCGCGCATAGTAACTAAGTGGGTCCCCGCTCATCATAGTTGTGGTTGTATAGTTGGTGCATAGTTTGGTCAACCGTATGGCCAAAACATATGGCCCCATAATTTTTATTGAAAATAAAATTTTCCCTTAATTAATGTTATAATCAAAAGAATATTTTATTTTTTCCTATGAACATTAATGATATTGTTTGAAATCTCCATTGAAGACAAAACTAGGATTTGTAATATCTTTATCATCCTAACTAAGAATCAAGATATGTTCATCTCATTGGATCTGCATCAGTGAGTACTCAATTATTTTTCTTCCATTATACATTAAAAATTATATTGACAGAGATATTAATTTGAAATATAATGTGACCTCTTTCTAGTATCTTAATCAATTATTTATTTTCCTTTGATAAGAACCATATAAGAATATAGTACAATATGAGAACCCTACTATAGACCTACTTTACGTGTTATATAATTTTACTAATTGGTTTCGTGCATTAAAGTGCATGTTTCCATATTCAAACATCCATAATTTTCAACATGGATCCAAAAATTAATTGAATAGTTTTATTAAATGAAATAAAACATGTTAGGGACATCCTTTAGTTCCCTTTATTCATTTTGGAGGTATTTTTTCCCAAACAAGGTCATTTGTGGGGTGTCACTTTGACATTTATATTGTTTTACCACCCATGGGTTGAGTTTTTGTGCTTTCTATGTTAGAGGAAGAATATTAATAAATTAACTGGTCTCAATTAATTAATTAAAAGATATTCATAAATCTTTTACTTGTGTTACATGATGTTTAATTGTTTATTTTTTTATTTTGATTTTTTATATGAGTTGGTAAACTCATTGAATGTGACTGAATGCAAATTTATATAGGTGTGGTTATACTCATGGGAATTCTATTTTGGTAACTATGGAATGACTGAGATGAATTGATATGGTATTAGATGCCATGGTGGGTATACCGAGGATCCAAACTCTAACAAATGACTTGTATGTAAGACATAGGATGACAATAGTTGTTGTCGACACCTAGGATGATATTGATCATTTGGTCTTGATTACATGGGATTCCTTGGTCCTTTATAACCCTTGGATAGGTTTTTTTTGGATAGAAATATAAATGGTTGGTATACATCCTCCTTGGACCCAAATTCAATCCATATTGAATTTCCATCTAGAAGCTCCTATAACTCAAATAGGATGCCTTTGTCTACTATACTTAGGATCCAAACATACGGGGTTTGACACATTGACTATATGGATCATCCATGGTAAATGTGGAATGCTTGGTCATAAAATTTATCCATTTTAGATATAATACTTTTAATTATATGGCTTGTTTTTGGATTACATGATACATATGAATGTATAGAGAGGTCATGTAAGTTATTTCCTATTTTTTTAGCATACTTTTTATCATAGATTGACCCATATTTTTTAGCCTTGTGTGGATTTCAAGAATCACATATTCTATAGTATATATAACTTGGGAAATTTAGTTTATCACCTCTTACCTAAAATTTATATATGGAAATATTCTTTATCATTTTATATTGTACATCTAGGATTGGTGTAGAATTTTGGGTCAATAACCACTAGGGTTATATTTCTCTTCTTATTCAGGCAACTATTGGGTACCTTGCAAGACTATTTATATGTATGTATGGATAATGGAAATATCCCACAATTAGATGCTTCACCTTGTACCATGAATAGAGGTAGGTGAGAAGGGACATGGATGATGTTCATGTTTCTAGTTGGGATTGTCTGTTTTTCTATTTTTGGATTTCTGTAAAATCTATTTTAATGATTCTACGTATAGATATTTTTTTCAAATTTTTAGAAACATGACATGATCATCACTTTTTATATGTGATTACTTATGAAATTATTTATTTATTTATATTATTAATATATTTTATGACTGTTATACAACTACATACATATTATTTTTATGATTTCTATCATTGTGTTACACTCAAATAAGAGGGAATACTCTCCCCCCTAGAAACACCCTAGGCCCTCATAGCTAGCCGTAAGCCTCTAGAATTTTGGCATATGTGTTTGAGCGCATGTGTTCAACCAGTCATTGGTCTATGTTTAGTGGTATTCGAGTCCAGGATGCTATAATGTGGTTTCAAAGGATTTTTTTCTATTTTTTATTTGGAGACAATAGATATGGAAAGGAAGGTAATAGAATTTGGTAATGATCTATGCATGGGAATAGCTCACCATGTATAGGTAAAATCTAGATATCCTAGAATGAAATTTCTGTATTCTATATTTTTACTAATATAGTTGATATGATTCCACTTTTGGGTGATGCACATGAATTTTTAAGATATTATCAATACGATTTTTTGTTCTATTTTATTGAAACCCAATTATACTATGTTATGGAAACTTCTTTATAAATATTTTAACTTGATAGAAATCACATTCCATGAATTATTATGTGAAATATTGTATGCGTTGATTCTTTTCATAATTTTTTTATTAGATTAATGACAGATATACTAGCTGTTTTGAAGAAATTTTGTACAGAAAATTTGAGAAACATGGAAGGTACTCTGAGTTCCTCATGTTATCTAAGTTGTGTATTTCCTAATTAGGATACTTCAGACACCATGATAATCTAATTGCGGCATATTGACTAATGGACCATGAGTCATATAGTGTATAATGTGTTATGTCGAGGATTAAGTAGCCGATATATTTTGTTTCTTAAGGAGTGAGGGCCCTTATAGATCCAAAGCAACACACAATTTGGTTCAACCATTTAAAATGTAATTTTAAAGGAATATGAAATTTATATGGAAAATTTAAATGATAAATAGTGATGTAGATAGTGACCTACCATTTCAGTGGGAAAGAGGTTGTTTCTCTAGTTATGTAGTGAATATTTCTTTTTACCTTACATGGATTTAGGTGATGATTGTTTGTTATAACATGGATATAGGATGGTTTTGACATGCCCTATGTTTTTAGATCAAAAAATTAATATCATTATTTAATGTGTTGTGTGTTTGGAATTTTAGATACATGAAACTATGATGACCTTAAATCATATACTAGAAGTGTGTAATGACCATGGTCCAATGATAGTGGGACACGGGAAACTATTGGATCCACTAATTGTGCAAGTTATGGTACTATCCATTTTTCTAGACACATTTGCTAAGGCATAGTTCTATGATGGATTTTCCTCTTTATACATACATCTCAAGGAGTACTATAGGCTGCCTCATCTATGGATGCGATGACATGTGTGTTCCAATGATAACAACCAACAACATTTTTAGGGGATGCCCATACACATGAAGTCCAGTAGTGGCATGATACTATGCTTTAAATATTTGAACATTTGGAGACACCTCTGGAGATAATATTCAATATCTTGAATTATATGCTACATGGAAGAGAGATACATAGGTGGGATGTTTTAAAACAGGCTAACAGTTTTCGAGCTATGTTTTGGGATGATTTCAAAACTCGATTTTTGAACTATTTTTTCACATAGATTTAATGAAGGTTGTTCCAGTATGATTATGTTATAGGGTTAGGAAACTATGATTGTTATAGAGTATTCAAAAATAGTCATAGAGCATCAATGATTTGGGATTATATAGCATACTGATGATATATTGATGGTGATACATTACGAGGAAGGTCCCTAACAAGATGTTAGATCGTAGTTCAATGTGTTCAGGGTGACAAAGATCACTAAAATGGTAAAGAAGGTTCCAATTACATAGTGGGACTTGAGGAATGATGAAGGTATAGAGAAGAGTAATATATTATATAAACCTATAGGTTCAATATCTTTTCTAAGGAAGTTGCATTTTTAGGCTTCTTCCAAGGTGGGTACCAGCCAAACTGTGATTGATGGAAGCTCAGTTTTCTAGAATTGGTGTAGATAATGTGCCATGTGAGGAATTAGTGAGATTGTGGCCCAATTAAGGTTTGGTCTTATGATAATATGGGTTACATGAAACATTTATATATGACCATCCCTTTAGCAGAGATTCATAGGGGCTCATCTTTGACACTCGCTTTAGGATAAGGTTTCACATCTCTGCATCAGGTAGGGTATTGGACAAATGGCAGTCAATTTGGATGATTTGGAAGTGTGCATGTAAAAGGTATTTAGGAACCTGTTGAACTATGGAATCAAAGAACAACTGCACTAGGTATTGAGGATGTTTCATAGGTCCACGATTAAGGCTAGATATATTATGTATAAACTAACACAAAAGAGTTGGGTGAAAAGTGTTCTATTGTGATAGGTTTGATCCAATATGCCTAAACTCTTTTATTTTTTCTTTTTTGATAGTTTTTTATAATATAATAGTATATCTTCAACTTTGGTGTAAATCTATGAGAGCATTAAAGAGTTTTCTGAGGAATTCATTACACATGATACTATGTTTGGGATCAGAACAGAGAGTGTACTCAAATTTCAGGGTTCCCCCCTTGATGTTGTTGAGTGTCACTTCATCAGGAATATTTTTCTTCTAGAGAAGATGAGGATTGACATCACAATCAAAATGTATTGGATGGTAGCTTATTGAGATTACATTTATTTCTATCACTAAAGTGTGACATTCACATCACCTGATAGTGTAGTTTATACTCCCCATAGTGAATGGGATGTCCAGCTGAGCTGAGATGGACCACAACATCATTTATTAGGCAGGATGATATCCTAGATTAATAGTATATATCTATATTATGAGGGTGATCATCTAGAAAACGTTCCTCCACTTTTTATACATTTTAAGGAATTTTTCTAGAAAAGATTTTATGGTTTAAATCAAGAGAGAGGGGGAGTTCTAGATTGATGTAAATCTAGGTGTTTTATTGATATATATTCCACCTTATTGGTTGGCTACGATGGAGTTTCCATATCTCCATGGGTATCTAGAGGGCTAGTAGACAAATGGGTTTATTATACCAATTACTTATATTTGGGTTTTAGTTATCCTTTTTCCAATAAGGTCAATGGTACCATTATTATATGTATATATTATCATAAATTGATCCGAATAATGGTTATGAATAGGTATCCATTTCATGGATAGATGACATTTTTTATCAGATTTGTGGAGCTAGGGTGTTCTCAAAAATTAATCTGAGTTCGGGATAACACCAGGTATTTGTTCGGCCTACATACATACCTATTATAGCTTTAAATACTAGGTATAGTATACACGAGTATCCAGTCATGCCATTTTGTCTCATGAATGCACCAAAACTCTTCTTGGCATTGTTGGACAATGTTTTCCATCCTTATCTATATTTTACTTTGGTGGTTTTTATGTATGTTATCATTGTGTATTCTCAAAATCAAGATGACCATGAAATAATTCATTATATCGTTTTTGATAAACTGAGAGATAATCATTTACATTCCATGATTCAAGGTGTCACTTAGGGATGGATTAGAATTAAATCCTGGGTCATATTATCTCATACACATGAGTGTTAATTGAATCAAAGATGGTGAAAACTGTAGTTTACTAGGAGAATACCCAGAAGTATTTTTATATATGTAGTTCTTCAGGTTGGCCGAATATTATAGGTGTTTTATACATGACTTCTCACTCATGGTATCATCATTCAAGGGCTTGACTGTGATGGATTTAATGTTTGTATAATCATGTGTGTAGGAAAAATACATTATGTAGTTGTTCATGGTTTGTGATGTGGGATAAATTACATTTGGGAGGGTATTTTTTTGTGTATAAAGACAAAAAAATCCATAAGTATATATTTAAAATGTTTGATCTGAATCTGATGTTGAAAATATGGGTTGAGTACCTATATTCGTTCAACTTCATGCTTCACTATACACCTTTAAAGGGTAATGTTGAGGCCTATCAACTATGTTGGAGGAATTAGAAATAGGAAATCCGGGTGTACAATGTTTATTTTTGATTTATGGATTTATTATATGAGATTTACATAGAGGTACATGATAGCCGGGGATAGACATTTCTTTCATCATCATATTGACAACAAACCCTATTAATAATGTGAGGATAAGGAAGTTGTCAAAATACAAATGCATATTCCTATAAGAGAGTGTGATAGGTGAGGACCCGGTTCCAAGATAGACCATATGCAGGATGATATTTTGAGTATCCATTGTCTCATTTGGGTTCTTCTGAAAAAATACAAGGAGCTAATGTGGGAGTTTTGTGCCTCAGTTTTGGATGTGCACCCTCACGTGATCATGATATATCATGGCATCTACTATTAGTACTATTTTAATTTTTTGAAACATCTGGTAGCTGGTTCAATTATGATGTGTTCAACCTATAAGAAGGTGAAGGAAATACATCAATGAAAATCCATATTTTAGCAGGTCTTAGTTATTCCATAGTGAAAATGGGATGATGACGTGAGTATTTCTTTACTATTTTTCCTTGGCCGCCTCACGGTAGTGATTTTGTGGGGTTATTTTAAGAATAATTAATGTATATAATTTCCCACTAATAAAAGATTCCTTCATTATGCATGAGATTGAGATGTTGTATATTTATGAGTTAGAATGACTTCATGGTGTACCTTGCACAATCATTTCACATAGGGATTAATAGTTTACATATTTTTTCTAGAAGATTTTGTAGATGTAACTTGGTACATTGGTGCTTCTAAGAAAGGTATACCACCCCATACTTCTAGCTAGTCAGAGAATATGATACATGTTATTGAGGGCATGTTTGTAGCATGAATCTTGGATTTTGGGGGCCCTTGACAGAGGAACATTCCCCATGTTTAGTACATATAAAATAATAGTTATCAGGATAATATATTGATGGAACCATATGAGTATCTATATAGTAGTCTATGATCCTCTACCGTGTTCTAGATAGTGGAGGGTGAGGCAGCTTCACTCGGACCACCACTGATGCTAAAGTGTTCTGAGCAGCTCCAATGGATCAGAAAGCAGATGGCTACATCACAATATTGAAGAAAATCTCACACCAATTACTACACATGGCCTAAAGAGTTTAGGGTCAATGATTGGTTATTTTATGCGATTCTCTAATTCTGGTACACAGACATATCAATATATACGGTAATCATTCATAGTGATATGTCAGTTAATTCGATATTTTGGAAATAGTTGGGCTAGTATACCATCAGGTGAAGTTAAATTAGAGGTATTAATCCATTCTTGACATCTTCCATGTATTTCAGATGATAGTTTATCATTGAAACCCATATTATAATTTTTAAACAAAGGATGTTGCATTATAAGTAGGTGTGTCCTTTAAAAAGCATCTAATTCATATCATTTATCGGAGAATAAAGGTTCTCTATGGATAGTCAATTCATCTAGTACATGTGTTATGGAAGCATGGTTATTTACAAATTGAGAAATGGAAATCGGAGGCCAATGTGAATTATATTTATCTAGATTCATTATGAAATAATTCATAGCAACCCCTAGGAGGGAAATTTGGTGATGAATTGCATTAATGGAGAAAATTATAAGATCTTGGGTATTAATATGGGATATGGTTCTTGTTTTTCGGTTTAAATGGTTCTTTATAGAAAATGTGAATACTATTTGTGTTCATGGATGTAATGGGAGTGTCTAGGTCCCTTTTGGAGCCATGATCGTGGTTTTTTGAGAGAAATAGTAAATACTTCATTATTGGTAGAAACCATATAAGGCAGGTCAAACAATTACTACTAACAATGCAAGGATTGACAACAGGGACCCAGAAGCATCATAGTTTGTCAGTCTGTTTGGATAGAGGTTTACACATTTGTGGCAGCAACTATAGTTTTTGACAAAGGTGTTTTTCATGGTTTTCATAGGGGTTTTCAAATAGTGTGCAGAAAAATGTGTTTTCTCACATTTCACTATTTTGCGTGCATGATTGGATCACATTTTGTACAACTGTGTGGCCAAACCATGAAACCTAGTAAATATTGGTGAAGTTACAATATTTCTAATAATTAATTTTTTAACCTAAATTCTATTCCCTTTTATTCTTTCTCACAATAGTGATCCTATTTGAGTTCTATTTTGAATCTTAAACAAGGATATGGGATATCATCACCACCAAGAAATGAATTCAAGAACCATTCATCTCATTATATCTTCACTGATGAGTACTCAATTCATCTTATACCATTATTAATTTTACTCCTGATTGATAAAGTTATTTTGGTTCAGGATAATGTGACTTATTTCTATGATATTCTAATATTCTTCATTTTTCTTTTGTTCTGAGAAAAATCAAAATTTGTTACTGGATGAGCACCCTACTATAAACCTTTGTTAGATGGTCTATACTTCTCGCAAGTGGGTTTGTGGATTTTTTTGGCTATTTTTAATTGTTCTTCCCACCAGAAATTCTTGTGAAGCCCCATATATTAGTTGAATAATTCAAATAAATGAAATTGAACATGTTATAGATACCCTTTAGTTTCCATGAGAATTTTTGGAGGTTGTTTCTATAATCCAAGTCACTCATAGGGTGTGCCTTTGATATTTCCTTTGATAAACCATCCATGTGGTCTGTTTTTGTTCTTTTCTAGTACGAGGAAGATTTTTTATAAATGAACAAATCTGAAATATTTTATTAGAAGATGTTATTCCTTCTATTCCATGTGATACATGATGTTAAATTTTTTTTGTTTTTGTTTTTGATTTGTAATATGAGTGGGTAAATTCATTGAATGTGATTTAATAAAAATTTATATATCAGTTTATATATACTCATAGAACATCCATCATGTAATTCATGAATGAATAACAAGGATTGAGATGGATGTGGATGTCGTGGAGGATATACCATGGATCCCAAATATATCATATTCCTTAGATTTTACTCCTCGAATCTTGATAGTGGTAGTGGGTTCCTTGAATGAGATTTATCCATGGGTCATGGTTACATGGGATTCCATGGACCTTATAACTACTTGAATCTGGTTTTTTTGTGGTTAGAGTGGACATGGTAAATAGACATGCTCCATGGAACCCAATTACAAGGAAAATATGTTTCCATCAAGATGTTCATTGTACTTTTTGAGGATTCCTTGGTCTACTATACCATGGATCCATCCTTGTGGGGTATGAAATTTTGATCATATTCCTTGGTCGTGGTAAATGTGATATGATTTTTTTTATGGAGTGACCATGGTAGATGTGACATTTCTAGTTATACAAAAAATATGTAGTTGACATGATATATTTTGATGTGCAGTGATTCCATGTTAATTGATTTTTTATTGCTTGTATTGTCATTATTATAGGATCATGGTCCGTGTTTTTTTGGGAACATTGTTGGGATATATAATATCAATGGACCCGTAGTATACATGCACTAGTAACTTTCCTTTTATTATTCATTATCTGTGATATATATTTCACTCTATTTTGGATTTTCATATTGTACAGTCAGGATTGGTGTATACCTTTCAGTCATTACCTACTCAAATTGTATCTCACACCCTATTTGAGAAGTCATTGGGTACCAAGAAATACTATTTCGATGCAGGTAGGTATCGGGGAAAGTACCGACAATTCGAAGATCGACATTGTACCATTCCTAGGAGCAGGGAAGCATGAGATGGAGTTTGGGGTCATTACACTAGTTTTGATAGTCTATTTTTGGTCTTTTTTGTTATTTTTTACATGTATTGTACAGATTCCATGTATACCTATTTTGAATGTTTTGTAGACACATATCATGATCATCACATTTTATATGAGATTAGTCCTAGAATTATTTTTCTATTTTTATTGTTATTATAATGAATTACTATTATATTTCTTCTTACATTTGTTTTTTATGATTTGTATTGTGTTTGGGAAGTTATGTTTGAGGCCATGTGGCCAACCGTGATCGAGGTGCTATTTAGTATAATTCGAGTCAGGGACATTACATGATTTATTTACTAGACAAAAAAATAAACACGGAATTAATTTCAACTGGTATAATTATGATAATAAATTTATCATCTTTATTCGTGATCAAACTACATAACAATTTGCAGACATCTTTACAAAGGGGGTTTTTCGGGTTCCATTTTAGTATTTATTTTCCAAGATAATAATTATAAATATCATTTTCCTCATAAGAGGGGGGATTATTGAAGTTATATATTATCAAATAGATTTACCTTATTCCTGGTCATTTTGAATTGCAATTTTTTAATTTCTATTTTAGTGATAATCTCTTTTATTTTTTTTGATATATAGAAAATGTTATGCCTCACTTTAGAGACATGGATTTCCTTACCAGATTTGTATGGATTGATATTATTAGCACAATTTTTTATTAACATGTACTAGGTAACTTTAAATCATCAAAAATTACATTCAGTAAATATGATCAAAATTTCAATTATATTATTTCAATATATTTCCATTCCTGGAGGAAATGATTTGGTTATTCAATGAGTGATGACTCAATAATTTTTTCACATCCTCAATTGGTAAAAAATGAATATGTTAACACCAAAATTCCTTTTATGAATTTTATGGTATTCATATATAAATTAAATGTTACTTTAATTTATTATCTCATTAGTTTGAATAAGGGGAATGATATTGAACAAACTTATTGATTTGTTTGTTAACAACATATCCTTAGAAATTGATCAATTGTGAAGGATGATTATAAGAGGAAATAATATTACCTTCAAAAAGAATAATAAACAAGAATCATTGTAGGGGAAGTAACTATTATAAAGGGACTATCAGAATGTGTTTTCATGGAATTTTATTGTGTTATTTTATCAATATATATTCAACATGTGTTTTATTGATAATTAATTTTTTATTTTTAAATCATGATCACTAAATCCATTCACCCCATCTATTTTTTCTTTTTGGGTTTAAACCATTTTCAAAATCCGAAAAAACTAATGTGATATTGGTGGAATCTTTATATCTATCAATTGTTTTCTGTTATAATTCTGTGTATTGAAATTATACATACACAACTTCTACTCTGATAACAATTATGAATTAATGATGAAGAAATATAAAAAAAGTTATTATTTTAAATACATGACCAATTTCTGAAAAAACTATATAATTTTTAGGACTTTTAACATCCCAATTGAAATGTTTTGTATTATTATCTACTAAAATTTTCATATGTATCATAATTATTGACATTAAAATTTAAAATTATTTTTCATTTACTACATTATGTACACATATAATTTATTTTATGTTATATTTTCATTATATTAAATATGATGGATATTTAAAAAGTGACACTCTTCTATTCCAAGAAACAGTCATGGTGAAAAAATAAATTTTTTTCAATATTTATTAGTCGTATAGTTTCATGTTGTGAATATTTAAAATTCATGACTCGATAGAGCTATAAAATTGGAAATCTATATCTATGATGTTAGAATAGGTGGTGTATATTTTTATAAAATAGATTGGTTCTAAATGTGATGGGAAAACTAAAAGCAACTACCTAAAAAATGAATTTTACATATTTATTATGAGGAATAAATAGGATGTTCTCATTTATATGAGTTAGAAAAAAATGACACAAAAAATGAAAAATTAGGAATGTACATTAGAAAATGTGGGGGATATCTAGGAATGGGAACACATTTAAGATAAAGTGTTCATCCATTTATGTTCTAGTTTTTTAACAAGTATTCAATATAAATCATCTAATTAGAAGCACTTAATTTCTTTTTAATTAATATAATTTCATTAAAGACTTATATGACTATCCTATGTGAGAAAAACATTGAAAAAATATAATTTTTTCAGTTCCAATAATAAATAATTGGGATCAAACAGATAATATTAAATTGATCATCATTAGAGTTATCGTAATCTTTCATGTCATGATGATTTTCTATTCATATGTTTAATTTTAGAACAAGTTTAACTGGTTATGATTTTCAAATGTTGTTGTTTAGTATTTAAAATGATGGAAAATTTATCACATATTTTTTATTTCATGTAGATGTTATGAAACTAAACATATATAGACTCCTCATTTAAATTTTCATGTGCCTCAGTTCACTATTAGGGACACTGCTTTAGTGCTGAATGTTATTTTCATTAATGATGAATATTTGGTGTTTCAAATTTATATAGTTAAACTAAAATACTCTCTAGTTTTCTTCTATAAAATTTCATATTTTATCACTATTACCTTTTATATTCTTGAAATAAAATTTTCCCTGGATTCATAATTGATGTATTTTAATAAAAATTCCTATATAGTTATCATCCTCAATAGATAAATAGTAGTGGTTCACATGCATAATTAACTAAATATAATTCTATTAATGGAAAAAATTTTCATATTCTATGATTTAAATATACTCATTGAGTATCCTAAACATTTTATATTAGAATATTATTTTCTATAGAATGATCAAATAACACATTATAACCCCAACCAATATACTATATAACAACCCCAATATTCTTGAATAAAAATCAATTTTTATTTAATTAAATGTATAATGGATGAGGAATACACATGCACATATTTCTTAATTATATTCAATTGGATTTAAATGAATTTTAATTTCCTTTATCATTGATAATATAGGTGTTGAATAGTGATCTCTTGACTAGTATAAATATAGTGTTTTAACAAATCCTTCTAACTTAAATAAAGGAAGTGATAGCCACATCCACTATGATTGTACCCTATGAAACACATTTATCAGAGATTATGAGGGAGGTTGAATTTCATGGATTTGACATATACTAAATCTATGATGAAATCAAACAACTTAAACGTGAATGAAACAGTTTATGGGAGATGTTCATCCTCATCGCGATCACGGCCCAAACAATGTTCACCGAATAGCCCAATGAAAGTCCTTCCATTTTTAATCATAATATTATGGAATATAATTGTTTAATAAAGGGATATGTATTAGGAACCTGTCATTATGAATGTTAAATATATTTTTTATATAATAATGAGTATAGTTTCTTTCTATTATTGTTAAATTGTAAATGATTTTTAAAGCATAAATAGTATTTTTTGTAAATATTCAAATTAAATTAAGAAATATGTTGGGATTAATTAATTTATTTTTGAAATAAATAATATTATAAAAAATTATTTTTAAATTAAATTTACTAAATATAATTGTTCATATAATTTTTATGAAATCAAGTGAAATTTTTATTAAGTCTTGGAAACAATTTTTGTCCCACCCGTCAATTTTTAATAAATGTCATTTTTTACTTTAAAATAGAAAATTAAAATATTTAGAAAATTATTTAGATAAAATGAATATTATTTTTGGAATTTGGATGTTGAGATTTTAAAATGTTCAAATTTTTACAATTTTCCAAGACAGTCGAATTTTTGGGAAAACATTTAATAGCATATAAATATAGTGTGTTTTTTGGACATCATAATGACATAATAGTGATGTAATAAATACTATAAATCGGATACTATTACAAATAAATTAATTAAATTTAACATAATGTGATTTAGATTTATTTTTTATTTTATAATTCCCTAGTGAATCCTCCAAGACTTATAAAATATTTTAGGATTTTAAAATAATTTCCTTGGTAGTGTGACACACCTCTACATAATAAACAGAAATAATTTAATATCTTTGTTCCATGGACTTATAAAATAATGTTTCAAATTCCCTTTTATATAAACCATGTAAAAACACATTGGATGGTTTGTGGTTTTTAATATTTTATTATGTCGTTTCGAAAAAAATGAAATCCCACACCATTCCTAAATAAACACACACAAGACCACATTTATCTTATCTAAAACTCTTTTAATATCAACAACACTCTACCTTATACTATATAGAGTCATCCCATGGAACCCCCATGATCCCAAGATGCCTCTATCAAGCCTTTGGGATCAAACATCCAAGTAAGGGATCCACAACTACCTCTCGTCCTTTCAATTCAAGAACCGTGTTTGAAATTAGCCTTTTAAATTTCAATTGATTATATTTTAATCCATTTCTAAGAAACTAACTACTATCCATATGAGGTTATTTCAATTATGGATCATTTTGCCTCCCCAATTTAAACCATTACTAAAATTGTTACTTGGATGAAATTCTATAAGGGGTTTATCCCTCACCACTTTTTAGAATGCACCTCATTTATGATATGCCTTTTAATTTCCAATTACATAAGTTGGGATACATTCTTACCTATCCCCAATACATTCAATTTCATGTAAAAATTAATATAGGCCCATTTCCCTCTCATCAACCAATTTTATTAATTTCTATTTGATGTTGTCATTCTGCTGAAATTGGACTATGATTTTCCATTATGTGGTGAATACCATAAAAATTTCTCTACCGATTGTATTCACATTAATTCTATTATACCTAAAAGTTTGGGACTTAAATGTATGTATTCAAAATTCCTTGATCATGTAATTACAAATTATTTTCAATGAATCCACATTATATGGTTCATATGGTGCACTTAAACATGAGAATCTAATGATTATGAAGGGTGTGTTTTGATGGCACCCCAATGCATTGGGAAATGTTTAATATCATGATACAAGGTGAAAATTAGGTTTTACTAATGTTAACAGATATTCATTGAGTTTTTTCGTATTATAATTCTTGTAAAATGGGTTTTGACTCATGCCCCTCCTTGTGCAATGATCCTTGACAAATGATAATTTAAATTTGTATGTTGTTCTCACATTTCTATTTTATTACTGTCATTCAATGTCATGACATTATATTAATGTAACTTTTATGATCCATTTATCGGGCTATTGTCTAACAAGTATTATATTCTTCATTTATTCCTTTTGTATTCCCTTACAATGATTTATAGATCACCCCTTTCACATTTTTTCACCAGGATATCCCATGATGTTTTATGTACTAAGTATTTTGATAATAATAATGTGGTTTTCAATAATGATATTTTATTTCATGTTTTAAGTTGTTATGTAATGTACCTAATTCTCAAAGGCACTATAATTCTCTATCTTTTCAATTTTTATTATGTGTGGTCTCATGTATTAAATCTGTATTAATGTGTAGTAAGATCAGGGTTGTTATAGTTGGTATCAGAGAAAGGTGTAGTTATTTTTGTGATTAGGATTATAAAACACTAATGAAATCCTTACGGATAAGACTAATTTTAAGAAATAATCCCTATATTTTTTTAAGTAAAGGTTATTTGGTTTATCAATAAAATACATCCTTTTTGGAATACTACAAGTGGATATTGTTTTGTAACAGATGTACCAAGGAGTAACAACTCTGATAAGGTGTTTTGGGCTTGACTTGGGGTAACCCGGTAAAATACATCAGGCCTTACTACGCAACTAGTTTGACACTCCCAAGAGATATTATTTGGTAAACTCATAAGATTATTATGAACCAAAATTAAGGGAATAAAAAAATACCATAAGAATATATGTTAGGAGATAGATAATTATTAACATGAACTAAATCCTAGAAACTCATAAGATAATTATATATGTGTAATATGTAATTTATCCCTTTAATGTCATTAGATTTCTCTGTATGTGTTTTACTATTTATGATATTTCTCAATTAATTTCATTTTATTCTATCCAATGTTTAGAAATATGAGGAATCGGGATAACAACTGATGTAAAGGTCCATGCGATGACTACACTTACGAGTTCCCCAACACGATGGGAGCGGGAATCAAAAACATTGTCACGATACTCTTTCAATTAACTAATTTTATGAATCCACAACTGGATCAATAGAAGATCCAATTCACCGTAATAGAGAACAACATGAAATTGAAATCATCATGCAACAAATTCCTCTTACTTTTACAGGATCATAAGATCCCTTAATCATGGAGCAATGGGTCAACCCCATTGAAAATATATTCTCCATCTTTCAATGTTCATAACAATAGATGTTTATTCTAGATTATTATCATAGGTAGGGTGAGGCTTATTAGTGTGGTAGATTGATCAATAATAATAATCCTATGTAATATATCAAGGAAATGGAGTGGGAGGAATTCCAAAAAATTTTTTTTTGATAAATATGATCCATAAACCCTCCATCTCAAAAGGGATTGATATTCCCTCACACTCAATAAAAAGAAAGACCAATCTATTGGGGTGTATAGGGAAAACATCACATGAATTTCATGATACACATCTGGTTATGTTGATACCCCAAAATGTAAGCTTAACCACTTCTTTGGTAAGATTAATCTTAGTCTATAAAAATACTTGGCAATCTGTAAATTTGATAGGTACAATGAAATTGTCGAATGGGACCTCAATGTCAAGATGATGATTGGTGAATCTCATGGGTATCATTGGGAGAATATGGGGAATTTAGACTTTAACTCTGTAGTTCTAATAGGTAAATCAAATGATGCATAGAATTTATAGCACCCCACTTGTCGAAGGTATTGAAAGAAGCTCCTAGGAAATTATATAATGGGTTAATGAAAATCTTTAGGTGTAGAAGAGAAGGGTACCAAGAAAATAGTTATCTATAAGAGAAACAAATCTTTATGTTAGAGGAAAATAATGCTCAGGTCGAACCTCAATGTGTTTTTAATTTCTACAACATCAAGGAACATGGGAACTTTTAAAATCAGTTCTTTAAGCCATGGGTATATGGAGGAAACCAACAACATCCATGGAATAAGAGAAATCATTTTCCATCACAATCGATGATGTGAAACATTGATATGAAGGGGTGATAGGTATGCTAGTTAGTCATTCAGGAATATTGAACATACTTTTTTATTATATTTCAATGCATTCTTTTATATACCAATATTTTAGTAGAACAATTGCAACACCAACAAAAATAATGTATGTATAAATTTGGGTGAAGAAAATTGAGAAATTATTGCATCCTATGTATATAACTACTTCCCCGCCACAATCTCTGGATTGATATTCCTGGAGAAGCTTATCATACTTCCTCTAGTGTAATTTGATTCAATTTTGGGCATGAATAGATTTTCCTTATATATGTACCATATAATGTTTTGGTAAAAGTAAATCAACCTCTATATTGAGAATTGACCCCTTATATATATATATATATTTGAATGTAGGAGGATGAATCTTCCTTAGCACCATTATCCCAAGAATGGATATTACTGCCCTATGAGCATGTGTATCTTTCTGAAATGACTGGTTATGAGGAATGAACAGCCCTAGAATACATTCTTATTATGAATAGATTATTTGATGTGTCGCCTATGGAATTTCTAGGTCTTTCTCCTAATAAAGAGGTTGGTTTTTTTGATCGATCATATACCCGGGGAATTTCCAATATCCACGAATCTGTATTGGATGGATCTTGTGGAATCTAATGAAATAAATAAATAACTACAAGAGAATTTGGAAAATGGATTTAAATTCCCATGTTCTACACCATTGGCTGGACCAGTCCTCTTCTCCATGAACAAGGATGGTTCAATTATCCTTTTCATTGATTATCATGATCTTAGAAAAATATTTATATGGAACAAGCATCCTTTTCCCCAAATTGATGACTTGTTCAATCCATTATGTAAAGCAAAATAATTCTCAAAGGTGGATCTTCATTTGTGATATTACCATGTTATGGTGAAGATGTAGGATATACACAAGACTACTTTTCATATAAGGTTATGATATTATGAGTTCATAGTGATGCATTTAAAACTCAATAATGCTCTGTTAATCATTATAGACATGATAAATTGACTCATTAGAGAATACCTAGTCAAATTTTTGGTAGTATTTATAAATTATCTTCTAATATATAAAAACCACAAGGAGGAGCAGGATGAGCATCAAAACATTTCTCTAAATACCTTGAAAAAGAATAATCTCTATAAAAATTACAACAAGTGTGAGTTCTAGTTGAAAGAAGTCTCATTCATGGAGAATATCATCAGAAGAAATTGGATATCTTTTGAGCCTTCAATGAAAAAGGAAATTGAGTTATCGAAGAGGAAAATGTTTTTGATAGATATCTATATCTTCCTTGGGTTAGCTAGATATTACCACCAAATTGTGAGAAATTTATCATGATTTTCAAACCCTCTTATGAAACTAACTCAGAAAGAAGTCATGTTTTCATGGAATGACTAATTTTAATAGAGCTTCATGGTATTGAAAAAGAGTCTTATCACTGCCCATGTTCTCACACTACCCATGAGTGGGGAGCATTTTGATGCTTCAAAGAAGTGATTGGGAAGTGTTTTGATGAAAAATGATAAAGTAATTTCCTACACCTCAAGGAAGTTGAAAATTCATTATCAATATTATTCCACGTATGATATAGAGTTCGAAGATCTGATCTTTGAGTTGAAAATATGGCGGCCTAATCTCTTTAGGGATAAGAGTGAGATATTTACTGACCTAAAAGCTCTCAAATATATATTCACACAGAAATATCTGAATATGCGCCTGGGAAGGTGCTTATAGCTCATCAGGTATTATGACCGCTAAATCTACTACCCTCCTTAGAAAGAAAACAAGGTTTTTATGCTCTAATTAGAAATTACCCATCAATTATATCATTGATGAGAATATAAAATGGAACCAATACTCAAGGATTTGAAAAGAATGCACATATGAATCATAAATAAAGGATCATCATCAATCATTTCACAAATGATTTCTAAACTATCTCGTTAAGAAAGTAAAAATGATGCTAAAAATATGATGTCATAATTTAGAAGAAAGTTGAAACAATCAAAAAGGGAAATCCTAATATTCAAATGTTAATAAAGAAGGAATTTTACGATTAGGATCAAGACTATTTATTGCATCAAATCATGAGTTAAAGAATGAACTTTTTTATGATGAACATATTTTGAATTTCTCAATTCACCTAGTAAAAACAAATATATATCAAGATCTCCAAGAGAACTACTGGTGGGATAACCTGAATAAAGAGATCTTAAAATATATATAATAGTGCATGGTATTTGAAAAACAGAATTCTTAAAGGAATATTTCTATTGTCATGATGCAACCATTACCCATACTATCATGAAAATGGGAAAATTTTACCCTTGACATTGTCACAAGAATTCTGAAGACATCCAATGTAAACAATGATATCTAGTTTGTTATCTATCATCTCACATGGACTACACACTTCATTGTGATTTGAAAGGATTTCACACAGGATTAATTAGCAGAAATATACATCAGAGTAGTGCTAAGGTGTAACAGCCCGAGATTTTATGAAAAATATTCTTTTTAATTTTATTAATGTCTTGTGTTATACGCTACACCAAAAGGAGCTTTCACAATACACATCTCTGACCTGGCTTGAATTATATGCAATCACGACCTTCCACGATAGCGTGTGTTGTACGCAACACCGAGTTTCGCTAAACAACGATATGCTATTAAGATATTATTAAAACTAGCCGTTATTAATAGTAATAACCACTTTTTGAAATTTTGTAAATTTTATTTTTCAAAATGGAATTCATTTTTGGATTCGTAATATCGAAATTAGCTTAGGGTGAAATTTTGGTACTTTTTGGATAACTTTCATATTCTGATGAATAGTGAAAATTACTAAATTTTAATTAAAAACAACTTTTTTAATCGAAATAATTAATAGTGATAAATTATTAATTTTAGTGGTTTTAAAGTATATTTAGAATATATTTTTACAATTTAATACAATGTTGGTCATTGGATGTAATTTCACATTTAAACCAGTTATAAACTAGTGTCAATCTTTTGATAGTTATTATCTCTTAAAAACACGCTATTTGTTTTGACGACGAGAATTAATTTTTAAATTAGTTAATGAAACTGATATGTTTTGAATTTGGTAAAATATACATCATTTTTGAGTTCATAATATCAAATATAGCTTAGGCCTAATTTTTGGTATTTTTCTGAAAACATTCAATTTTCGATGAATAGTGAAACCACTAAGTGGTAGGTTAAAAACTGAATTTTGCATAAAACTTAATTTTACCGCTTCTGTGAATGGAATTTCGAAAATCTGAGAGACATGGTTAATATCAAGGACTAAAATGTGGTTCAATGAGATGAAAATAATTTTTGGTGAATAGTAACTTTTTACTTTTTTTACCACGGTTAAAAGTAAATAGGGTAATTAAGGGTAAAAATGATATTATTATTACCCTAAAACATGTCCTAATTCTATTGGATAAGTTAAATTCGATCATAAACAAACTTAGGAATAAAATATGACCATTTAGGCCCACTTGGATTAGATTAGGACATTTATTATTATATTATTTAAAGAAGGGTTAAAAGAGTTAAAATCAAAGTTTATTTACTAAAACATTTTTAATATGGGGTTATACATAAGATAAATTCGACTATAAATATTAATTGGAAAGATAAAAATATTTCCTATATAATGGTATTTTATTTGTAATTTTAGACATCAAATAATTTAATTTATTTATGACACAAAGATGATGCAGTAATTATCTTATTAATGAAATATTGACATAATTGATATTATAAATACCAAAATAAATGTAATTTAAGATTTTTTATGAATTCCACTAATTTTCTAGGTTACTATGATATATTATTGTTTATTTAATAAACATGGTTCGAACATATAATTCTGTTATTACTTTCACAAAAATCATATATCAAATAGTGTCAAAATTGACAGAAAATAGTTTTTAAATCAAATATTATATTATTAATTGTTATTTTATTCCTAAAAATCTAAGGTTCGGCAAAATGACTTAGATAAAGATATATGTATTAATAATAAATAATTTTGGGTTCGTTTGGCATGTTATAGTAAGTGTATTAACCATATAGTGAAAGAAATCAAAAAGACACGGTAAAAGTTAAATTATTTAACTTAGAGTTAAATCTAATTGATAAGGTTAAAATAATACCCTAAACTTGTCTAAATCTTATTTTTTGATAGGATTTAAACCCATACCCACTTTATCTTCGAAATAAGACCCTTTGGAACCATTATAAACCGATTTTGACTTTAATATAAAATAATATTTTGAGATATTCCTAAAGTGCCCCTCTCCTCCCTTATAAAAGGACACCTCCTCCCCCTCCTCCTCACACCAATTTGAGCACTCAAGCTCGGCAAACCCCTGACAAAATCCCTTCTCCACTTCCCTAGAATAATCCTAGAGGTCCTGGTCTTCTTCAAAGACCAATCTTAGTTCCCTACGTGGAGGATTCAAAGAGGCGTTTCAAAGAAGAGGTAATATCCATTACCGATCTTTTCAATTTCTTTCTTATTCAACTTCTTCTTCTTTAGTTGTTTCATGATAAAGTAATAACATCAGTATTACTTACATACTGATATGTTATTATAAATATGAAACAACCCTAATTCACCTTCTATCCATCCTACGGAAAAATGAAATCACCGCGCGTGCGTACGTACGGAATAGCGTCTCCACGCCGTGGTGTAATCTATTTTCCACCACCACCTTACATGGATGGGTATAATGGTGTAAAGAATAACTATACAAAGTAATTAAAACATCATATTGATTCTGAGATATTGTATAATCCACTCCAATTCAATTCAATATTTATGGAAATGATATCATCACTCGTGCGTACGTACGGACTACCGTCTCCACGACGCGATGAGATTCATTCTCCATGTTAACCATTTAAGAATGATTATAAAGTATATATAAGAAATAATAATGAAATATATGACATTATAAATCTACTGGATTTATGTATATATATATATATGTATGTCATCTACTTACTTCCATTCAAGACAATAAGGAAAAGAAAACAGCGTTCATGCGTACGTACGGACTACCGTCTCCATGAACGGTGTTTTTCATTTCATTTATCTATCTATTATATATATATATACTGAATATATATGATATATAAATCATATTTTATATTCTGAAAGCAGATAAATCATGATATAAGTAATAATAATGTCAAGAACAACAAGTCAAAACACCTACGATAAATGAAACGATTTTACCCAAAACGCTTCTTTAACATGGAATTTACAAACGAATGGGTAATATAATGTCATAAGTGAACCATATATGATATCATAACAATGAATATGATTCTGTAATAAGTCAATGAAATTATTTAAATCATTATACAGGAGGTTCGGACACATACGAATCAAATCGGACCTAAGGTAAGGGAAATATCACAATCTCATTTTTATCCGAGATTGTTTATACATTAGTATTTACTGGGGTGTATTTTATCATCTATATCCATGTTTCCTCAATATGTAATATTATTTCCATCCACCTACAATTTTTTAAATCCAATTTTACCCTTCAGTGAGTTTTTAGTAAAGGATATGAAAGGCATCTTTTGTCGTTTTTTTTCGTACGAGGTACTTTTTGACTTTTCCGACAAAAGTACGAAGAATGTTTTTTTAACTTATACGACATGAATGGATTTTTAAAACATTATTTCCAAGAAACCTCCTTTAAATGTTTTCAAGTTTATTTTTAATCAACTTCTTTTATTTTAAAGTCGTATGACATGTTATGAAAGGAAAAATGTTTTTGAAGTAGAAAGGATATTTTCCTCAAGAATGGAGTTCAAGTATTTTATCAAAATTATTTTCCATCTAAGATAATAAAAGGGTTCTGTTTTTATCCCTATTATAACATGGATTTGATTATGTTGTGATGGAAATATTTTTATGAATTCCTTTATCTTATATAAATTGTTTTATGATGTCATGTTGTTTAAGAATTCCATTTTTATTACATGGGTTACGCTATGATGTATGGTTTATGATTATGTGGCACACATAATAAAGGATTCATTATAAGATGGGTGGGACCTATATCTCCCTCCAATGCGTTGGGTAAATATTTTATATCTCATGAGATAGACAGGGATGGAACGGTAGGTTATACCGGTTCAGTGAAACAAGACTGAAACGAGGGTTACTCGATTCAGAAAAGGGCCTTTGTCCACTAAGATAGTATTGGCAATGAGTCTTGACTAACAAGAAATGATTCTCTATGATTATGTGTGAATGCCACAAAGTTACATGTTTTAAGTTATGATTATTGTGATTACATTTCACTGCCATGATTTATCCCATGTTATGAAATTATGCTCTCTTTTGCAGGTTAAGATTTCGAAAATGTTATGTTCTTATGAATACGATGTGATTGATATTTCTTTTGTTTACCCTTACTGAGAATTTGAGCTCACCCTTTTATGTTTTGTTTTCCCCATGATATAAATAAAGGTTTTAGGTAAAAAAAAGGAAGATCGTTATAGGAGATGTTGAAGATCTTTCACCACGATTAGAAGATTACGTTTCGAGTTTCCAAAGACACTAAACTATTACGATTCTTGTGTGTGTGTTTTTGTTATGTACTAAGTATTCCGCAAATGTAATGTAATGTCAATGTACGTCATGTTTCGGGTCTCTACAGTTGGTATCAGAGGAAAGGTTTAGTCAACCTTTGGAAACTAGGATGCGAAAATGTTAGTGAGATCCCTAGAGATATTTCTACGGTATGTCTAGGGATGTCCCTAAGGTTAAGTATATGTATAGGTTATAGTACTAGAACTACACTAACGATCATAGAATTAAACCTAAGATGTTAGATATTGAAGGTACATTCCCTTTATTATGTTGTTTTCCCTAGCATGATTTTTGCCTCTCACACTATTCTTTTTGGGTTTGAGACGATGGCTGGAACCCGAAGGAACCGTGTTGATCAATGCAATGGACAATGCAATGATTGTCCTCCTGAACAAACAAATGTTATGGGAGATGGAGTGAAAAATATTATTCTATACTTACACAAGCTATGAATCATTCTGGACTTCCAAATGAGAAGAGAAGGGAACAATATTCTATTGAGTCCTTTATGAGGCAACGTCCACCTTCTTTCAGTGGGTCTTCTGATACACTTGTTGCTGAACAATGGATCAGTACCACTGAAAAGATATTTTCAGTTCTTCAATGTTCTGAACATGATAAAGTCATCTTAGCAGTATATCGTTTGGAAAGTGAAGCTGATCAATGGTGGAATCTTATCAAGAATACAAGGCAAAGAGAAGAAATTGAGTCCATGGAATGGGACGAGTTCAAGAACTTATTTTTCAATAAGTACTTCCCTCGTATTCTTCGAACAAAGATGGAGAAGGAGTTTCTTGAACTAAAGAAAAAAGATGATGAATCTGTTGGTATATACGAAGCAAATTTTACAAGACTTGCAAGGTATGCATCTGGCATTATCATCCAACCTGAAAGTAAAGTTGATCGATTTCTCAGTGGCTTAAAGCCAAGTCTTCGAAGGGAATTATCTATAAGAGACTTCAGTATATATGAAGAAATTGTGCGTTGTGCTATCAAGGTAGAAATGGAAGTTGGTGTTACATATCCATCTCATGTTTTTGACAAGAAACGAAAGATGGAGTTCAAGGAGAAATCTCAGAATAATGGTGAAAAGAAGATGAATGTTTCCTTATGCACAAAGTGTGGAAAGAAGCATGGTGGAGATTGTCTTAAAAGGACTAGAAAATGTTTTAAGTGTGGAAAAGAAGGTCATCGAGCAGATGAGTGTCGAAGTAATGGAAAAAGGGTTTCTAATGATGTGAATAAAGCAAACACTGCAGAGAATGCACCACCAACACTTCAATGCTTCAAGTGAAAGGAAATGGGGCATTATGCTAATAAATGCCCTAATCCAAGGGTTAGTGATGATCAACATGAGCAACCACTGAATGAAAAGGACAAAGGGAAGTCACATGCGATCACTATTGGCAATGTTGAATATGACAACGATATGGTGGAATGATTAAGTGTTTATGTAATGGGATTCCAAAATAATGTTGTATCATTGAGTATTGCAATATTTATTGATGTGGTATTCAAAGTGATTGAGATATTTTTGGAAATAAGATGATATGCGCATAATGAAGGGAAAACGATAAAATGAAATGTTTAATAGTATTCATGAGCTCATGATTGATATAAGGACTAAGTGATATCATGGTTTGAGTATATAGAATTTTGAGGATTTTGGTATGTGGAAAGTGATAACTTTAAACTGCATTCATGTTTTCACTAAGGTATTCAAGAGAATACATGATTAAGGACTTTGAATGTTTAGAATGTGACCAACAAGACATATCTTATGGGGATCAACGATGGTATTAAATATCTGGTAATTGTTTTCACTATATTATGAGAGTGGACTGCAGTATTATGGGTAAGCCTAAAGATTGGAATGTATTATGTTGGAATAAGTTAGTATTGTTTAAGGATAGAAGTTGTTTTCGATATTATTGATGGGATGTTATAGTAATATAGTTTTAGAAAAAGGACAACCTGCAGGACGGGCAACAGCCCATCGCGTTGGACAAGGCTGTGGGAATAGAACCCACAACCGAAGTACGACTGGCCTTTATCGCCTACCACTGGCCTACAGGAAGTCCCTGTTTAGTAGAAACTAGTTTTATTACATAAAGCAGTATGATATATGAAGTATAACTTAGAGTTAAATTATATAACTTAGAGTTAAATCTAATTGATAAGGTTAAAATAATACCCTAAACTTGTCTAAATCTTATTGGTTGATAGGATTTCGACCCATCCCCACATTATCTTCGAAATAAGACCCTTTGGAACCATTATAAACCGATTTTGACTTTAATATAAAATAATATTTTGAGATATTCCTAAAGTGCCCCTCTCCTCCCTTATAAAAGGACACCTCCTCCCCCTCCTCCTCACACCAATTGGAGCACTCAAGCTCGGAAAAACCCTGCCAAAATCCCTTCTCCACTTCCCTAGAATAATCCTTGAGGTCCTGGTCTTCTTAAAAGACCAATATTAGTTCCCTAAGTGGAGGATTCAAAGAGGCGTTTCAAAGAAGAGGTAATATCCATTACCGATCTTTTCAATTTCTTTCTTATTCAACTTCTTCTTCTTTAGTTGTTTCATGATAAATTAATAACATCAGTATTACTTAAATACTGATATGTTATTATAAATATGAAACAACCCTAATTCACCTTCTATCCATCCTACGGAAAAATGAAATCACCGCGCGTGCGTACGTACGGAATATCGTCTCCACGCCGTGGTGTAATCTATTTTCCGCCACCACCTTACATGGATGGGTTTAATGGTGTAAAGAATAACTATAAAGAGTTATTAAAACATCATATTTATTCTGATATATTGTATAATCCACTCCAATTAAATTCAATATTTATGGAAATGATATCATCACTCGTGCGTACGTACGGACTACCGTCTCCACGACGCGATGAGATTCATTCTCCATGTTAACCATTTAAGAATGATTATAAAGTATATATAAGAAATAATAATGAAATATATGAAATTATAAAGATACTGGATTTATGTATATATATATATATGTATGTCATCTACTTACTTCCATTCAAGACAATAAGGAAAGGAAAACAGTGTTCATGCGTACGTACGGACTACCGTCTCCATGAACGGTGTTTTTTATTTCATTTATCAATCTATTATATATATATACTGAATCTATATGATATATAAATCATATTTTATATTCTGGATGTAAGTAAATCATGATATAAGTAATAATAATGTCAAGAACAACAAGTCAAAACACCTACGATAAATGAAACGATTTTACCCAAAACGCTTCTTTAACATGGAATTTACAAAAGAACGGATAATATAATGTCATAAGTGAACCATATATGATATCATAACAATGAATATGATTCTGTAATAAGTCAATGACATTATTTAAATCATTATACAGGAGGTTCGGACACATACGAAGCAAATCGAACCTAAGGTAAGGGAAATATCAGAATCTCATTTTTATCCGAGATTGTTTATACTTTAGTATTTACTGGGGTGTATTTCATCATCCATATCCATGTTTCCTCAATATGTAATACTATTTCAATCCACCTACAATTTTTTAAATCCAATTTTACCCTGCGGTGAGTTTTTAGTAAAGGATATGAAAGGCATCTTTTTTCGTTTTTTTTCGTACGAGGTACTTTTTGACTTTTCCGACAAAAGTACGAAGAATGTTTTTTTTAACTTATACGGCATGAATGGATTTTTAAAACATTATTTCCAAGAAACTTCCTTTACAAGTTTTCAAGTTTATTTTTAGTCAACTTCTTTTATTTTAAAGTCGTATGACATGTTATGAAAGGAAAAATGTTTTTGAAGTAGAAAGGATATTTTCCTCAAGAATGGAGTTCAAGTATTTTATCAAAATTATTTTCCATCTATGATAATAAAAGGGTTCTGTTTTTATCCCTATTATAACATGGATTTGATTATGTTGTGATGGAAATATTTTTATGAATTCCTTTATCTTATATAATTTGTTTTATGATGTCATGTTGTTTAAGAATTCCATTTTTATTACATGGGTTACGCTATGATGTATGGTTTATGATTATGTGGCACACATAAGAAAGGATTAATTATAAGATGGGTGGGACCTATATCTCCCTACAATGCATTGTGTAAAGATTTTATATCTCATGAGATAGAAAGGGCTGGAACGGTAGGTTATACCGGTTCAGTGAAACAGGACTGAAATGAGGGTTACTCGATTCAGAAAGGGACTTTGTCCACTAAGATAGTCTTGGCAATGAGTCTTGACTAACAAGAAATGATTCTCTATGATTATGTGTGAATGCCACAAAGTTACATGTTTTAAGTTATGATTATTGTGATTACATTTCACTGCCATGATTTATCCCATGTTATGAAATTATGCTCTCTTTTGCAGGTTAAGATTTCCAAAATGTTATGTTCTTATGAATACAATGTGATTGATATTTCTTTTGTTTACCCTTACTGAGCATTTGAGCTCACCCTTTTATGTTTTCTTTTCCCTAGGATATAGAGAAAGGTTTTAGGTAAAAAAAAGGAAGATCTTTATAGGAGATGTTGAAGATCTTTCACCACGATTAGAAGATTACGTTCCGAGTTTCCAAAGACACTAAACTATTACGATCCTTGTGTGTGTGTTTTGGTTATGTACTAAGTATTCCGCAAATGTAATGTAATGTCAATGTACGTCAAGTTTTGGGTCTCTACATAAGGACTCATGGATTACCAACATAAATTGTGTCATATCACGATCCAATATTCACCTCTATGTTTTAGAAAATTGTTCATCATGATCTAAACACTGAGTTGAATATCAGGACGACCTATCACCCTCAAAATAACGGCCAATCTGAGTGGGCTATCCAATCAATTGATGATATTTTTAAAGCTTTCCCAATGGACTTCAAATTAATATGGTACTAATATCTTCATTTGGAAGAGTTATCTTTAAAAAAACATCCAATCAAGCATCTAAATGGATCCTTATAAAGCCCTTTTTGGGAATAGTTGTAGATCATCATCATTTTGGGATGAAGCTGGGGAAAAACATCTTAGTCCTGAAATGGTCCATGAAATGGTTGATATGTATAAGACCATTCAGCAGCACATCGATGCTATGGAGTGTCAACAAAAGAGAGCTGATAACAGTCATATATGAGATTTATAGATTGATTTTGGAGACATGTTATTCCAATGAATATCTCCATGGAATAGAGTAATGATATTTGTGAATACGGTAAAGCTTATTCCAAGAGTTACATCATCTATTTTGATATTGTTGATCGCAATTTATTATATTCCTATCAAGTAGTAGTCAGACCGAACATATCACACGTACATGATGTATTCCATGTTTTACTCTATAGGAAGTGAATACGTAAACCAATACATGTACTCAATCCAAAGGTAGTCCCATTGGATAATTATATATTATATGAGGAGGAATCAATAAAGATCTTAGACCAGAGAGAAAATTTCTTAAAAAATAAGACAATTCCCCTCATAAAAGTGTTTTATAGAAACAACAGATTTCAAGAAGCATTTTTTGAACTAGAGAAACTAATGAATTAGAGTTACCCTCATCTGTTTTACAGTGGAAAATGGAAATTTTGGGGAAAAAATTCTAATGGAGAGATGGTTTTAACTACCAAAACATTCCTAAATAAAATTCCCATTTTGATTTAATTAAATTTATTATGGTTATAGAAGACACATGAAATTATTTTGTTTTATAATAACCAATTGGATTTAAATTACCACTAAGTGTCTTTACCATTGATAATATAGTCACTGAACAGTGATCACATAACTTTTATATGTTTCGGGTTTTAACAAATCCTATTTACTCAGAAAAATAATGTTATGTCCTCAACTAGTTTAATATTACCTTATAAATTCCATTTGATAAATATTCATATTGAGATAGAATTTATGGGAATTTATCTAGACCAATAGAAATACTAGATCCAAATTCTTAAGCATGATTGAAATAGTTTATGGGAGACGTTCAAGGTAATTAAGATCATAGTTCAAACCACATACACCGAATTTCCACATTAAACCCCCACCATAATGCACCTTCATCATAGGGAATATGATGGTTAAATAATGTGATATCTATCAGGACACAAGAATTATTAATGTGTTCATTAAATTTTATATAATAATTAGTATATTTTTTCAATATTTGTTACTTTGAAAATGAATTTTAAACCATAAATAGTATTTATGAATAATATTAAAATTCTATTTAGATAACTATTTTGAGGAGTTAATGTATTTTTTAAATTAATTATTTTTTAAATAAAATATTATTACTAAATTAATATTATTCAATATAAATTATCATATAATTTTTATGAATTCAAATGTAATATTTATTAAGGTCTGAAAACTAGTTTTGTCCAAACACATCATTTTTTTAAATATCAGGTTTTCTTTTATAAGTTATAATTCACATATTTAGTATAAAATTTAAATAAAATTAATAATTTTTTTTTGAATCAAGATGTCAAAATAATCCAACGATGAATTTTTCATAAATTTCTAATACAACTGAATTTATGGCTAAAATTTAAAAACCATATTAATATATGTTGTATTTTAGGACTTCAGAATGACCCAATAGTTATATAATAAAAACTATAAAAAGGATATTAGCCCAAAAACCAGTTATATATTTAATATTATGAATATTTTTATTTATTTTATTTATTTTATTTATTTTATAATGCCTTTGTGAATCCTCCAAAACAAATAAATAATTTTTTGATTTCAAAAGAATTTCCTTAAGTGTCTGAATCACCTCCAAAAAATAAATTAAAGTATTTTAATATCCTTGTTCCTTAAACTTATAAAATAATTTTTATACTCCCCTTTTCTAGAAACCATGTTAAAACCTATGGGATGGTTTTTGGTTTTAATATTTTATTAGGTAGTGTCCAAAACCGAAATAATAATGAAATCCCTCTCCTTTCTTATATAAACCCACTCATGATCCCATTTTTCTTCACTCAAACTTCTTTAATCTCGACCAAGTGATTCCCTCTACTCTCTAGTGTCCTCCCATGGCACCCCCAATCTCTCAAGAAGCCTATCCCAGGCCTTTTGAATCACACATCCATGTAAGGGATCCTCACCTTCCTCACTTCCTTTAAATTCAAGAACCTTGTTTGAAATTTATTTTTTATTTCAATTGGTTATTTTTTCATCCTGTAATATTGAATTTCCAACTATACATTTTATGGTATTTAAATTATGGATCATTTACCCTACTCAATTTGGAACCTTACCTAACTTTTTCCTATTCCAAAATATTGGAATCGATTTCTCTATATCCTCATTATATCAAGCACCTTATTTATGATATTCTCTTTAATATCAAATTAAATAAGTTGGGATACCTTGTTACCTATAACCATTAATTTAAATTACATGAATAAATTAATTGATACCCATTTCCCTCTAATCAACCCATTTTATGAATTTCTTTTTGATGTCATTATGTTGCTGAAATAGCACTATGATTTTCCATCATGTGGTGAATACCACTCCAATTTATCATCCATGGGTATTCACATTAATGATCATATACTTATCTATTGGGAACATTCATGTATGTATTCCAGAATCCTTGATCATATAATAACTTATGATGTTTAATGAATCCATGTTGAATGATTTATTGGGGACACTTAAACATGGGAATGTAATGATAATGAAGGGTGTTCCCGAATAGCACCCCAATGCATTGGGTAATGTATACTATCATGATATGTTATGATTATTGAGGGGTTACTCATGATAATTAATGTTAAATGATGGTTTAATCATTCTAAATCATGTGCAATGGGGTTTGAATCATTCTACTCCTTGTGCAATGATCCTTGACTCATTCTCATATCATGTTGTATGATTTTTCCTCATTTCCATGTTATGATTATCATAATATATCATGACTTTATATTCCTATTGATATTCTTATTATATAAAATAAATTATATTATTCATGTTATTCCTTGTCTACTCACTTAATGGCCTTTATAGATCACCCATTTCACATGTTTTTTTCCCAGGATATCCTAGTATGTTTTTAGTATGAAGGAGTATTATGATCAATTTAAGGATGTTTTCAATAAATATGTTGTATTTAATTTTTTAGTTTGTTATCTAATGTAACTAATTCAAAAATACACTATAATAATTGATCTTTTTCGGTCATATTATGTGTGATCTATTGTAATAAATGATTTATTAAAATGTAATATGATCTTTGTTATAATAAACGATATGAATTTTTTTATTAAAGTGTGTTATTTATATTCACACAATAATTAATTTTATATAAAATGATTCTAAACTATACTTTTATCCACTTATAAGTAACTCTAAAAGTAATTTTTTATTTTAAGCACTTGAGGTCCCTGAAATAAATTTATTACCTTTGGTGTATGCATCCTTAAAATTCCATGTCTACTTTACCAATTATACCAATATTTTTGTTAATCACTGTCAAACATCTATTCTTCATAAATACTAGTTGGATGAATATACTATATATTGAATGATTTTAGTACCCCTCTAAATTAAATTTAAAAAAACATATATTAGTAATTTTAAATTATTTTTTTTACGGTCATTGCAAAGCATCGTGTTATAATGAGAAACTCAAGACACTTATCCATGGTAAAAAATATTTTCTTTAAATGTATCACAGGTTTCCCTGTTATAGGATTGTTTTTTATTATGGTGATGGTTGATTTTATGTCCTTCAGAAAAATAAACTCATACCTATGTGTCATTGGGTATCTTTATTTTAATCTTATCACAACATGATTGAATTGACGATAGTCACTTTGGACTGATTGGTATCATAACCATGGTATCTAACCACAAATGGTGAATGTAGTTAGAAACTATAATCTTTTTTTACCCCCAAAATAATATAGGTGAAATATTCTTCAAAGATGTTCTTTAACAAGTACAACCTTGGTTTTCTTATTTCATTGAGGGTGATTTGGTTTTAGCCTATGTTAAACTATTTTTAGGGTGAATTTAACTATTTCGGTGCAATAACCTATGTAATTGATTTTGAATTATTAGGAAGTGTAAAAAACATGTTGTTTCGTTGTAAGACATTGAAATATATTTTGGAATATTTTTAGAGCCAGGTGATGAGACAACGTGTGATTCTAATGCTTGGTGTGTGTGGAATTAAATTTAGAAAAATATTATTTATTTTTTAAATCACTCTTAATTTTTTTTAAAAAAAGGATATCTCCTAAACAATTGTTAAAATGAAAATATGATATCATGGTTTAATTTTTAACATGATGTTTACCCTAGGCATTATCTAATGTTGGTCATCCTAGGACATTCAGATATTGTGACCCTTAGTAGGTATGTTATGTGAATTAATAATTTATTTTAATTAAATCATTTATCAATAATTCCCTCTAAAAATATCATATTACGGTAGATCAATAGGGTTTACTACATTACCCTTGGATAATTGGGAGAAGGAATCCATGGTTCATCATTTTTCAATTGTGATCGAATGATAAAGAGATTTATAATTTAGGGTAATTGAGGGAAAATGAACTCAATAAATCTTCCTCCATAATTTATTAATATGTTACTTACCATTGATCAATTAAATATTGAGGTAGAACTCATAATTTTTTGTTTCCTCCAAATATTTTTAAGACATTGAGAATGTTCAATTAATTTTCAATTATCAACATTACATTTAAATTTTCTATGTTCCTGTGTATCAAATTTAAAATATCTATTCAATTAATTTTCAATTATTCCATGTTTCGAACCATAGATATCCCAAATATATGAATTTTTTCAAGATCATTTGGAAAATGAATTTTTCACTTTTTTTAATATTTATTTATCACATTATTCGTCCTGATCTTCATTGATGACCTATAGGGCAATGGTTCTACTTTATTGGGTGAGTTTGTGCTCTATCAGACCCCAATATTCATGATAGATTCATATGTGATGAGTAGATGAGCAATTTTGGTATAGAACATGGTTCATTTTTTGATATGGGTGATAAATCCTAAGGATATGGGATTTGTGACCAATCAACAGTGACGAGTGGTGTGTGAGGCATGTGAGGAACCTACATGGATCAAAATATACAGAGTTACTACCACTTGAGGGTTTAAAATGGTAAATTTAGGCATTAACCTTAAATTTTTTGTGAAATAAGTGAATGATTTGACACATAAATGGAATATCTATAATGCCTGGAGATTTTTTGGAGTAATGGGAAAACCAAAATACATGTCATGTATTCTGAAGAACACATGGTGTGTAGCCCCTAGTAACAGGGTCTAGTGTTTTAGGTGAGATAAATATAACACACTATAAGGGAACCCACACACCATGCGACTTGGTGCAAGAGACCTACCATGTACTCTAGGAGTACACAGGCACATGGAATGGCTAGGCATGTGGCCATTTATACATGGACACTTCTAGAAGGGTAATAATCTGTAAAGGAGAAAACAACTCATCCCCAAGTGTTTGAGACATGTAATTTTGTGCTAGATGGGATTTAATCCATTTACAAGTGAGGTTATGTCTTGGAATCAGATGAGAACAACATCCCGTGTGAGTCCCCTAAACATTGTGTACCTCCTGTGGAGAAAACATCTTCTCCTTGTGTCTCATTAATTTGTACATGGATTATGTCCCATGAGTATCCTATCCTGATATTTTATTCTTCTAGAACATGATGGTGGCCTTCATAATGTCTTATGTGACACGATGGGTGATGTTACTTGTGTGACACTTCATTAGTTGATGTTTGAAGATGGCAGTGATCGACCAGGAACATAAGAGAGATTAGAGTGTCACCCTTCTATTGGGTTAGGGCATGGGTCCTAAATGTATCTATAGAGTAGACCCCTAAAGATAGGATAAGGAATGAGTCCCCTCTATAATACTATAGTTTCATCCTCCTTTGGAGACATATCATTGGCCCTCCATCCATTGAGTTGAACCCTCCAACATGGTCAGGGAATGGGTCCTTTATCTATCATCAAAGTGGAACCCTCCCATGGAGTTAGGGCATGGGTCAACTGCATGCATTGTGGAGCCCTCCTCCAATGATTGGTAATTGGTCTTTTATCTATTATCATACTGATGAATTTTTTCTAGGATATTTCATGTGTCCTATATCTACAATTAGATTATAACCATCCTGTTGGGATATTGAGTGGGTCCTCTATCTAAAAACATAATGGAAAACTAGAATAGAGTTATGGTATGAGCCTTTTTACTAGTGAGTGGAATACTCCATGAAAATTAGGTAGTGGGTCCTATCCCTACATAGTGTCTCCCTCCTACTGGGATTGGGCATGGGTCATATATCTATCATTTTAGGGCAACTTGCCTTTAATGTTAGGGTGTGGGTCTTCAATCTACAAAATGGTACCTACCTCTTGTACAATGGCATCAGTCCTATACCAAGAGATTTTAAACCCTTGTCTTTGTGACATATTTCTGAGGTATGGATTATCAAGTATACTTCCATAGGTTATACACGTGAGATTCTATATATCACTGATGGATCTCTTGGAACTATTGGCATACTATTTTTTGGGATGGGGTGTGAGACGAAGATCCCCATTCTCCCTATTTTGGGTTTATTTATGAGTACATATCCCTTTTATTGGTTTTATTTTCTCCTTTGACATGGTTTGAGTTTTATACTTTTATTGTGCCTTTTATCCCCCCCCCATTTGCTTTCAGAGAATCTAAATAGGTATGTAAATATACACCCATTCGTGGGATTTTCCTACACATTTCATATCATAAACCGACAACAGAGAGGTCATGAGTTATTATAGAGAATTATATAGATACATCAGTTCATTTGAACATGTATGGTGGTCAGGATCTAGAGATCTATAACTGAGTACTTTCAGAATTTTCATGACCCATTATTTATAGGATTTGGATTCTATCTTGTTTGGTGTCAATTTTTTCTTTTATTTTTATATAACACCAACATAATCTCATTTTCCCTTGAGTTTGTTACATTCATGTTTTTTACTCTTTATGTAACTATATTTCATATTTATCCCTTTTCACATATTCATAGAGATGGATGGGTGGGTGAATATAGGTACATTAGGAAAAATCCTCACAAATTAGTAATGGCTTTCAGTGTTCATCGGCATCCCCTAGCCTGTTGATGTAATCTTGGGGTAGTTATTCCTTGGATCTCCATCATCCTGATGGGATTTGGTGGGATGGTTCATGAAATATTGGTATCAAAGATGGTTTTAAATCATGATGGTATTTTTATTTTTCATCCATGATGTGGTTTGGGTTGGAAATTAAAGAAATAGTGTGAATGTGTATTGAGTGTGACTTTATTTCCAAGGAACTCAAGGTTGCTGTGGCATCCAATGTATCCATTCTACGTAGATTAGACTACTTACTTGTCGGATTTACAAAAAAAGACAGTAGATATAAGTGAAATTGGTATATCAATAATATATCATTGATCCCTTTGTCTATCCTTCATAAGTCAACTCCGTATAAATATATGCCCATCTAACCTTTGTATATCATGATTAATTTTTCATGATTTCTCCAAAAATACAATTGTCCAGTTTTCTGATTTAGGATCTTGATGACAATCCAATGAGTGATGAGGCCTTATTTTAGGGGCTATAACATGATATTATTCCTCTTGGTGTGCATGTAGCTTCACCCTCACCTATTAAGCAGTAGATCACATTACTAGAGAAGTCTGGACATGTGTGTAGGCTTAGCACACTCCATGCGTTTTACCACTATTTGATGATGAAGATCCAAATTGACATAGAACTACTGGTAGTGGAACATTTTCTAGAGTTTGTGATCTATATTTAGCGGAATATCCAAATATTTACATATCAGGTGGTAACACTAGTATCTGGTCTTTTATATGGAGTACTTGGATGTAGTTGGAGTCTAGTCACCTAGATGCATGATAGGTCAACACTGTCATGGAAATACTTCCTATGGCTATTTTTTAGGAGTTACACCCCTAATTATTGTAAATATATTAGATTAAGCTTCATATAATGTTTCATAAGTGATTGAAGATAGTTTTTGAGCATCATATGAGGTTTATTGGCTTTACATGGAACTCCCTCGACATGATTTATGATGTCTACCTCTGGGAACTAATGTTTGACAATGGTCTTCATAGATATATGTGTTCCAGTGTAATACCCAAAACCATTAATACATATGATTTAGTTTTAGATCAATTGCTTGTGTTGGAGATCTTCTTATCATAGGAACACCATGAAGCTGGAGAAGGTAATGTGCATTATAGGGATGAGTTGTCTCCAAAATCTTGAAGACACTACTTAGATGGATATCTGATATGAGATATTATAATAATTAGAATCAGGAACGTGTTGTTTTGCATGTTATTTTTTAGGTCGCATGGAAAGTGATTTCCAAACCCATCATTATGGAATCCCACCTTTTTATTACATAAATTTTTGTTACATTCTAAAAACAGAGAACCTTAAAATTCTAGTGTCTTAGAAATTAGTAAAAAAATACATGAAAACATAAACCAATATTTTAAATCCCCATAAAATGCATCTTTAAATGTTAATCCTATGTTCAAATATTGCATTGTATAACTATTTGATGTACATAAAAGAAAAGGGTGAGCAAAAAATCCCAGTAAAGAAAGCAAGGGAATCAGTTTACTTGTGATATCAATAACAACTTGATGAAAAACATAAAGACATGATCAATGGAAGTAGAGGATTTTAATAATGAAAAGAACATTATCCATAACATTAATATTTTTCTACAACATTTAATTTAGGCAGTCATGGACATATCACCAATGTTCATCCCCACGATGTCATCAAATTTAAAAAGGTTATCCACCAAGGTATCACGAAACTTGTTGTCCATAGATATTAAATTCTTTACCAAACGTATCAGAGAACTATCAGGTCACAACCTTAATATGTATTTATTTCCATGATATTCACATATATCATAATCATAAATTTCATATATATTCAATTGAGAGTAAATGAAATTGGTTTCAGTTCAAAATCATGTGGTTTTAAAAGTGACAAAAAATAGGATCACTATGTCATTTATAACCCATTGAAAGGTAGTGAGGGTTATATGTATGTCCATTCCAAAATCAAATGGATAAAATTTATGTCTTGAATAATTCCCCTAGAAATGAAAATGGATTTGGTTATTAAAATAAATAAAATAAGATAATTTCTTGAAATATAGAGAGATTTTAAGATGAAAATTCTGCAGCATAATGACTATACAACATTGTTTTAGAAAAATTTAAAAACAATTGGGAAAAGGGTCACCCACCCATAAATAGATCTTTAAACAGTATAGAGACAAAATAAAATTTAAATAATATCATGGTATTAATTTCTGAAATAATTTCCACATAAAATGAAAACACGAATGAAAATAGAAAATGTGATTTCTTTTACAAAAAATGGGCAGCCTAACGACATCGCTTAAAATTCTGAAAATTAAGTTGATGAGAGAGAAAATGATCTCTCATAAATTGAACATGAAATGTAAAGTAGTAGATATATATAATAACAACCCCCACCTAAAAAGGAAACTATAATACATAACATAAAGGAATTTATGTCTTAAAAGAAGAGGGTGAGAGGTTCGCATAACATGAAGAGTAAATTCAAAAGCATGAAGGATGGGATCTTTGGGGGCTTGAAGGATCCTTGGGATGAATCCATGGGAGGTAAACATAACAAAACATCATTGAGGATGATATTTGAATGGAATGAATGGAAGAATGGTTTGGAAATTATAGCAAAAGTGAGTGAATATTTAATTAATTTTCATCGGACACCTCATCGGTGGTATTTTCTTAACCACGGTCTTGCCCATGGTATTTGACTATGGAATTGGCCACTTCGAACACCTCATAAAATATATTACTACTCACTTGTCGAACAGAATTAATACATCATTATTACATAATTAATGATTTCACTAAACACCTGAAACTCAAAACCTACATTTCACTATTCACCAAAAAACAAAACATTTTATAAAAATCTCATATATTCACCGTAACCTAATATTGATGATTTGAATTCCCAAATAAACTCCATTTTATGAAAAAAAAATTATAATATTTTTAATTTAATTTTTAAATAAAATCAATATTTATTTAAAAAAAATAATAAAATTATAACTCATTTTATAACACCTTGAGAAATTAAACACGATCCCATTAAATTTACATATAACAATAAGACAATCAACTAAGAATTTATGATTACATTTTATGTAAATAAATTTTCTTTTTAAATTATTAAATTAATTGTAACATTTTATAAAAAATATTTTTGACATACAAAAATACCAATACTTATACGATGATCGTTTCATCAATAATGTTGTCTAAATTTTATTTATTCATTCATGGGTTATGTTTCTATTTTTTTGGCCAATTTACTATTTATTACTATTCAATACTATTCATACGGGTATATTACTATTCATACATTACTATTCACTAAAAATTTATGTTCATCTTTTTAGAATCTAAATTTATTACTGGTCATAGCGGTAGAAGAACATTTTTTTAAAATCATTTTATTAATTATTTAATTTTTACATAAATATTTCAAAATACCCTTTTTCCAAAATTCAATAGTAATATGGAACATCTATAAATTCATCCTACATTTATCCGGACACTTGAAATTTAAATATAATGTTTATTTAACCATAAAAATTCTCTATGTATTATTAATTTATATTTTAAATATAAAAATCTTTAGTTATTAAAAATAATATACAATAGAACATGAATAGTGAGATTGCATAGTAAAATTTCTGACACTTAAAAAAATGAAATTATTTTATCATTTACATTTAAAAGGGGAGTGTCAACCAAACTATTTAACTAAAATTTTCATTATTCTATATAACATAACTAGTTACAATAATTATATCATTTTCGGAATCTACAGTTTGGGTCTGAAGGAATTTTATGTTCATCCATTTTAAAACATAATAAAAAGTTATTAGGAGGAAAAAGATCCATAAATAAAATAAGTAAATTTTTTCAGGCCGTTACTTTCTTCCCCCTTAATAAAATTGTTTCCTCTCAATTTTATCTTATTATAAATCATTTAATTTAAGGGAATCTATCATTATAATGAAATTTTATTTCTAGAAAAAATATGATTCTTTAGTAACAATTACATTTTTCTATAATTATTTCATAATGATTAATAAAAAGCATATGATTAAGGAAACATATTTCCCAGGAGTGTCAAACCATGAGTGCAGCAAGCCTCATTGTCATGTACCAGGATACCCAAGGTCATGCCTGAAACTCCTTTTCAATGTTTTCACTTCTATGTACATCTACGACAGAGCCACATCCACTTGTTTTTATCCAAACATGGATTTATTTGTTTGGAAACAACTTAATTAATATTTCTCCAAAATAACAAGAAGTTTTCTTATATTTAGTCTTTTATATTGTGTTCTTCCTAATGTTTTTGAAACCTATTTTCCAAAAATAATGAATCTATCCTTTGATACCAACTATGGCATCCCACATTTTTATTACATAACATTTCATTTCACTCTACCAACAGAGGACCTTTAATGTCTAGTGTCTTAAAAATCTGGAAAAAACTACATGAAAACATAAGACACTCTTTTAAATCCCCCTGAAAATCCTCTTGAAATGTTCATCCTATGTAAAACTAATACATCACATAACATAGTGACATACATCAATGGAAATAGTGAGCACAATGCCCAGTAAGGAAAGAAAGGGAATCAGTTTCCTTGTGATATCAATTAGAACATGATGAAAAAAATAAAGACATGAGAAATGGATGTAGATGAATTTCATAAGGAAAAAAATATGAAACATTACATGAATATGTGGCTAAAACATTTAACTTATACATTCATGAACATTTCCCCAAGGTTCATCCCCAAGGTGTCATAAAATTTACCAAAGTTATTCACCAATGTGTCGTGAAACTTGTCATTTCTATAGATTAAATTCATTTCCCAATCCATTGGAGTGATATCATGGTGAACCCATGATATGTATTTACTTTTATGTTATCCACATAGATCATAATCATACATTTCATAAATAACTGATAGAAAGTTAAATAAATGGGTTTCACTTCAAAATCGTACTGTTTTAAAAGTGCTAACAAATAATATCACTATGTGATTTATAACCCTTGGAAAGGGAGTGACTGTTATATGATTTTCAATTACAGAATCAAATAGATTAGTATTATTTCTAGATTAATTCCCTTGGAAATGAAAATATATTTAGGTATTAAAGAAAATATAAGTGAATTTCTTAAGAAAGAGAGAGATTTTGAGACTAAAATTATGCAATGTAACGACTATATAACATGGTTTTAGACAACATTATAAATAGAGTGGAATAGGGTTACCCACTCATAAATTACCCTATAAACTTTATAGGGACAAAATACAATTTATATAAAATCATGGTACATGTTTTTGAATACCATACAACATAAAAATAAATCTTGAATGAAAAGTGAAGATGTGATTTCTTTTAAGAAAAATTCAGCAGCCTAACGACATCACATAAAATTTATAAAAATAACATTATTAAAGTTGAAATGGTCTAACATAAAATTTACATGAAATGGACTATAGTAGGAATATAGAAGAACAATCCGCAACCTAAAAAAGGAAACCATAAGACTTATCATAATTAATGTTCATGACTTAAAAAAGATGGTGATAGGTTCCCATACACTGACGAATAACTTTGATAACATGAATGGTCAAACCATGAGGTCATGAGAGAACCTTTGGAGGACTACATGGGACGTAAAAAGACTATAACTTCGTTGACATGGATTTTGGTATGAAATTAATTAGTGAATGTCTTGGTATTAATTGAAAAAGTGATGGAATATTTAATTAATTTCCAAGGGACACCTCATCAGTGGTATTTGCAAAACCATGTGCATGCCCATGGTATTGGCCATATGGGACACATCATATAATATCTTACTATTCACTAGTCGACCATATGGATTACATCCTTATTACATCATTAATGATGTCATTAGACAACTGAAAATCAAAACATCATTTTCACTATACACTAAAAACCAAAACATTTCAATAAAATCTCATAAATTCACCCTAACCAAATATAGTTGTTCTGAATTAAAAAATTAACTCTATTTTATGAAAAACATATTATAAATATTTCTAATTTAAATTATAATTAAAATAATAATTTATTTCAAAAAAAAAAACTATAAAACTATAACTCATTTTAGGACAACATGAGAAATTAATCATGGTCCAAAAAAATTAGCATATAAACATAAGATAATAATGTAACAATTTATTATTACATTTTATGAAAATAAACTTCCATTTTAAATTATTAAATTAATTATAAAATTGTAAATAAATTTTTTTTGAAACACAAAAATACAAATTCTTATACGATGCTCATTTTTTCACTTTGAAGATGTCTATATTGTATTTATACATTCATGGGTGAAGTTTATATTTTTTATAGCCAATTTACTATTAATTACTATTCATATGGGTATATTACTATTCATACACTACTCTTTACTAAAAAATTATGTTGAACTTATTAGACTCTATAATTTTTACTAGTCACAACAGTAGATAACCATTTTTTGAAAATTGTTTTATTAATTATTTATAGTTTACATAAATATTTCAAAATTCCCTTTTTCCCAAAATTCATTAGTAATATGGAACATCTATAAATTTTCCCTACATTTATCTGGATAGTTGAATTTTAAAATTTATGATTATTTAACAATAAAAATTTTCTATGTATTATAATTCTAACATTAAAATATAAAAAACCTTAGTTATTAAAAAAAATTGCGGATAGAAAATGAAAAGTGAAATTGAATACTAAAATTTCTGACACATAAATAAATAAAATTATTTTATCACTTCTATTTAAAAGGGGTGTTTTAATCAAAATATTTATCTAATATAATTATTATTTCATATACCTTAATTTTTTATAATAATTATATCCTTTTAGGAACTATAAATATTGGGTCTGAAGTAATTCGATGTTCATCCATTGTAAAACATAATAAAAAGTTATTAGGGGGAATGATATCCATAAATAAAAGAATTACATTTTCTAGGTCATTACAAACATTCTGAGGATGATAGGAAGATAGTGAAAGTAATGTCATGGTAGAGGCAGTTCTGTGATCATTGATCCCACAGGAGAGGGAAGGGTGTCCCCACAGAGGTGGACCCAACAGGGGATAGGGTGGGGATCCAGGGGAAGGATATATGGGTGATGAAATATATTATGAGACGTATCCACCAGGTGACCCATGTCAGGCTCAGGGAGCTAATGGTCAGGGCCATGGGAAACTATAGGCTATAGAGGTGTATGACCCAACACCTCATGAGATTATAAGATGTAAAACCTATATTTTCTCTACTCTGTGATCAGTATAAGTGGACATAGGTTTGAGTCATTTCATTGTCTATTTACTATTGGTGAAATAGTTGGGGCTCCCAATTGAGGATTTATCAAAATATCTTTTCCATGTGGTTCCTAGAGGTAATTATTCTTTGATATTGTTTATCTACTGATGCTGGAAGCTGTAATTAGGTAGAGATAGTTTCTAATGGTTCTATTTGGCTATCACGATGAGACCATATGATGTCTTATATGGTATAGAATTTTTTTACCATGTTGCGGGCCTTGAGTTATTGTCACTATAAAAGATTCAAATAAATTTTGACTGATGGGACGATATTCTCCTTTGTGGGAGAGATTAGAATCAGGAGGAAAGGGTGGGGCTTAAGAGAAAAGGGATAAAATCATCTACTATTCAGTTGGTCATTTTATGCATTTTCTTATAAGGTTCTCTATTCATCTAGATTACTCTAATCATGGGGGATTATATGGATGATTTCATTAAGGACGTTTTTGGATTACCTCCAATGTGGGAGATGGAGTTTGGAATCAACATACACCCCAAGACCACTCTAATATCTTCTATGTCATATTGGATGTCCCCTTATGATATTTTGGTGCTACATTTGTAGTTGAAGGACATTCAAGAGAAGGGATTTATCAAACCCAGTGTGTCCCCTCTAGGAAAATCAAGCCGTGTTTGTGAAAAAGGAAAGGTGGACATTATATCTTTTTGGGGAATATAAACACCTGAACTAGGACATGATGGAGAACATGATCCCATTATTGAGGTCTTATGAACTCATTGATTAGTTTCTATGTGATATATTATTCTCAAAGATCAGTCTAAGTTCTGGAAACCACCATTTGAGTGTTTGTGGAACTTATATTCTAAAGCTGGCATTTGAATATCTCAAGAGTCACTATGAGTTCCTGGTGATGCCATTCTACATGATGAATTCCACATCTATGTTTATTCTTTTGGTAAACTAGATATTCTATCTATATTTAAACATAATTTTTGTTTTTTTTATTGGATGAAATACTCATATACTCTGTGTTAGAGTAGTAGTATCCATAGCACATGAGGATGGTCCATGATTTTTTTCAGAACACCAAAAAAAAAATTTTAACTCCCAAACATCAAGTTATAGATCCATGAGATTATCTTTTAGGTTAATTTAAATTCCAATATTTAGGTAGATATACACCTGGTGAATACTTTTGTAATTTTTACATGGTAACCAATTATGAATGCCTCAGGAGTATAAATTTTTCATAGATTGGTTGGGGTAATACATGAGGATAGTGGAAAACTTATCCAAGATTATAACACATTGACCACCATGAGGTTGAAAGGTAATCTATTTACCTAGGAAAATCAATACCAAATTTCCTTTAATGTGTTGAGTATAAGTCTGATGAGTGATCCTATTTTGAGACTACCAGAGGAGGGCATGGAGTATGTAGTATATTATGATTTTTAATGACATGGAATCGATTGTGTATTGATGTATATGCATGAAATGATCACATATAGATTGAGGTATTGGTGACCCCATGTGTCTAACTATTCAACACATGGCCTAGATTTGGCAGTGACAGTCTTCACTCATAGTATGTGGTGGATCTTTCATCTAGGAGAGCAGTTTATTTTCTTTATCTAGACCACAATATTCACAATTATGTATTTATGTACATAGAAAGGAACATGAGATCAGGGAAATAGTTAGCGTTCATGTAGTAATATAAATTATATATAGTATAATCTTCTGGTAAAGGAAGCATGGTGGACAACCCCCTTATTAGGGAGTCCAAATCATGCTTGGTGTAGAAGGCATCTGAGTAGATAGACTTGTTGTAGCTAACTATGTTACAGTTGGAGGGTGCATTATTTCTGTAATATATGGGTTTAAAAACTCTACTTATCAAGTGTGTGAGGAAGGAATGGTTAGGAATCATCTACTGTGGGGTCATACATGACCAAATATCCTCAAGAGATTCATCAGATGTATTTTAAAAAGGATTGAATCACTTATTCTATTAAACATACTAATGATGGTCCTTGTCCTAGTGTAGGAGGAGGTGATGAAAGAGTTTCACATATCACCTTTGGTTATACTAATTGGTGTAAATAAGATGTGTGAGACCTTTAGAATTAGTTTTGGTGGTCTTTCATGAGGTGGGGTGTGGATGTTTTTATCTATCATTTCCTTGTTTCTCAACATGTTTTGGATGAGTACTAGGTTAGAGCATGTTTTTGCGGCCTATTTAGATACCGGAGATGAAATGGGTCATCATATACATGGACATTATAACAGGGATTCATTATAAAATGATAGTCCATTAATCCATTTGGTTAATAATTTCCTAACTTATGAAATAGACACAATTCCTTCCAATCAGGGATCATAGTTTAGTGGATAGTTTGTAGTCGTTTTATATATGGGAGATCGTAAACCATCATGGGGTTACCCCAATTATTTACTTCTAATATGATGCATAGTTTACATCACAGTATTATAGATTCATATATGAGGTATTTGAGAACCAGATGAGGATGAGTACTGTTTTTCACCCCCATAAGGATGGATAGGTTTAGTGAAATATCTATGTGCTAGAGGATTTCTTACCTTTAGTGTAGTTTTGTTATAATAATAACTACCACTTTATTATTCTTATGTCACCTTTGGAGGCCCTATATGGGAAACCCATCAAGTCACCCTAATGCTGTAATGAGATCATTGAGGCAAATATTGTTGTGCTGGAGATGGACATGTGATGATTGATACGACCCAGGATATCTAGGAATGAATTAGCATAGAATCGAGCAAGATGAAATCCTATGAATACTGCTGTTGTAGTCCCTTGGAGTTCGAACTGTGATGCAACACATTCATGATATTCTCTAAAAAATGATAATTATAGATATTTGGATGGGGATAAAACCATTACCCAAGGTTCATCATGACATTTGAGATCTTGCAGAGGGTAATATAGGTCACATACCACCTCTCCCTTCCCCTACAGTTGGAGCGGGTTCATCAATCTTCCTTTAATTGTAGTTGAGGAGAAATGTGCCTAACCTCATTCCTAATATTTATTAGGTTGAGATGTATATCAATGAAGATGACACATTCACATAGAAATCTATGGTGATCAAGGATTGGAAGGATTGGATCTTATGTGGATGGATCATTCCTTTGGATTATGTGTTGTGGTAGTATAGGAGCATGCAGGAGAGCTCATGGGAGAAAAAGAGCCAGATGTTGGCTATCTATCCCTATATTTTGCGTTAGTTTTTATATTTGGGTATGAAATATTGAAGGTGGGGATAATTTAGAGACCATTTAAACCTTATACGAAATTAAACTATGTTAAGGAATATTTTTGAATATAGGTGCTGATATAGAATTCAATTCTGAAGCCATGTGTGCCTAGAAATAATTTCATAGAAATATTAAATATATTTTATATCACATTTAATTTTTTTTAAAAGGGATATCTTTTAAATAGTGTCTTAAAATAGAAATACGATACCATGGATGAATCTCGAACATGAGTTTTACCCAGGGAACCACATAATGATGGTAAATGCTAGATGTCCGAATAAGGTGACCATTAGTGGGTATGTTAATGGAATTAATTAATTATTCTAATTAGTTCATTTAAAAATGATTCCATCATTAAATATCTTATTATAAGAAATCTCTAAGGTTATCTTCATAACCCAACTACTTTTTAGAGGAGGAATCCATCATTGTTCATTAGTACATTAATATCCGACGATGACAAGCCTCTTGATCCTGGCTAATTGAGGCGTAGTGAATGTAACAGATCATCCTCCATCATTGGAGAGTGTTCCATTCACTATAGATTGATCAAAACATGAGGTATGAGTCATAATTTTTAGATTATTCCCCTTATGGATAAAATATTTAGCATGATGAATTCTATTACATTTATATAAGATAAATTGAGCCCTACCATGAACCTGTGTATCATCATCATCATAATGTAAATTTTTATTCAATGGAATTATAATATACAAGGTAGACAAGGGATGAAAATAATACCAAAGAATGTAAATGACTATGGTGGTCTAAAATGGTGGATACCTGGGGCATCATCTCGGATAATATTAACCCCTTCCAGTTGTAGACTATTAAGATCATGAAAGACTACGCATTCTATACCAAGAATATCCTTCATGGATAAGTAGTATGTCACCTTGTTTCCCTTCCCCCAGGTATGATATTATTTGATATTATCCCCCAAAAAGACACAGTGGCATCTAATGGTGTGATGAATAGACCATGGAAACGTTCCCACACTGAAGGCCATTGTAATGGAGGATCGAGTCTGTTCCCGCTTCCTTGATGCCCAAACCTCTCTCCCTGCAAATTTTCAGAATAACGAACATAGACATGGATTCTTCCCAAAGGGAAGAACCCTGAACAAGCCTAATAGAGAAGTCTTGAGTTACTAATCAACTACTTTTACATACAACCCCACCACCATGAATGCCACCTGAAACACAGGACTCATCGCTATTGAGAGTTGATCCCACTTAGGGGGGGGGGGGGTTCGGCATACCCACGTGCCCAGGAAAATGACGTTCTATTGAGGGGAGTGGAGTGGACCAATAATTAAGAACTGCAAGGTGGGAACCTCCCTCAAGTTATCTAGATCGCTGACCAAGTAAATGAGTAGGCTTTTAGTCCTAAAGATAATCATACAACTAGTTGAGACTACCCCATCATTGATCCTCTTATTCCATGCTTTTTACATGCACCAACACCCTCGCTGCAATATTATGGTACCAGAAATCCACTTCATACCACCATTACTTGATCCATGATATCACCGATCATGAAAGGGATGAACATCCATTCTTGGAGTGGATATGGTTTTAAATTCCCTAAAAAATCTCAAGCATCATGATCCCACTAACATTAAAAAAATAGATGTCTCGTGCTCTCCACCATAGGCTTCTTGAAAAAAAAACACATCATGAAACCAAGAAAATACTACTACACATAAAATTATCTTTTGTTGGAAGTACCTAATTTTTAATCCTCTATGGAAGGAAGTTAAAATCCGTGGGTATAATTTTGGTATAAAGGATACCCTTACATACCTTACCTTGATCCTGCATTAATATGGTTTGATTATAGTCCCACATCATGAATTGGCTGGATGATGTTGGAGTGAAAGCACAGCTATAAGGCTCTGGGAAAAGATCTATGAGGTAACACAGATCATGTTGGCTGTTTTTAATGATATACCTGATAAACACCAGGTACTAGAGGACATCCTTGAATGTTATATTAGTGGCTAGAAAAAATGGGAATCCAATGATATCCCCACAACAGTTGTGGTGGACGAATGAAACTTCACCTCTACCAATGATCCAATGATAATGGAACCTGAGACCAACAATTTTGGGCCTAATATCTCTCCAAAATAGAGAAGCACGTCCCTCCAATGAAACCTAATCTCCAGTCGAATTACCATTCCTAGTGAACCCCCATATGATATGGTTCTCCAACACCTCCCATGATAACTTATCATGCCTGCAAAGAATGGTTTCCTTGAGTCTGATAACCTTAATCCCACCCTCAGTAACTGGTCAGGCCATCTTCTTCTAAAAAAACTAGCTCTTATTGCCCCACACTTTGGTGTACTAGAAGAAGATGTCAATAATTCTATCAATTTTTTTATGAAACCATTAGGAACCTTGACCATAGAGAGAGCATGCATCAGGGTGGCCAATATCACCCTATTAACTAGTGTTATTCTTCCATCAAAGGATAGGAGCGTATTTTTTCAATTAATAACCCGATCATTGATTATGGTAACAAGTGGATCGAAATCGTGTATACAAAGCCTTCTAGAAGATAAAGGGTCCCCAAAGTATTCCATAGGAAAATATCCATTCTGCATGTCTAATATGTAGGTCATAGTAGCAATCCGGCTCGAAGGACAGTTTCATGGAATATAAAGACTACTTTTGTAACACTCCAAGCTTCCACGATACATTTCCCTTTGTATAATGCACTGACGTGCATTGTACGCAACTTCGAGATTCTAACACACCACAACCAATCAAACTAGTCGTTACGAATAGTAATTCCTACTTTTTAAAATTTTAGAAATTTTATCCCTCAAAATGGACTTCATTTTTGGATTCATAATATCGAATTTAGCCTAGGGTGAAATTTTGGAACCTTTCGCATAACATTTATATTTTGATGAATAGTGAAAATTACTAAATATTAATTAAAAACAACTTTTTTAATTAAAATAATTTATATTGATAAATTATGAATTTGAGTGGTTTTAAATTATATTTAGAATATATTTTTTCCATTTAATACAATTTTGGTCATTGTAAATAATTTTACAACTAAACCGGATATAAACAAGTGTCAATATTTTGAAAGTTATTATCTCTTAAAAACACGTTTTTTGTTTTAACAATGGGAATTAATTTTAAATTAATTTCTGAAACTTCTGTTTTTTGAATTTGGAAAAATGGATTCCATATTTGGAATCAAGATGTTGAAATTGTTTAAATAGGTAACTTTTATTTTTAGACATTTTGAATAATTACATCGGTAAATATTTTATTTACCATGGTTAAAGGCTAAATACGGTAAATGAGGGTTAACAAATAATATTATAATAATAACAAATTACCCTAAAACGTGTCCTAACCTTATTTTTTGATACATGTCCGACCATAGGCATCATTGGGTCGATTTTGGGACCCCATGGAGCCACTTTTATGTGATAGAGACACTTTATTTTAATTTAGTTAAAATGAATACAAAAATGACACAAGCATATATCTTTTAGAAAAACAATTTTTAAATAGAGTTATATATGTTGGATTTTTGACTATAAATATTAATTAGAAAGTTCAAAAGATTTCCTAAATAATGGTAGTCTATTTATAATTTTTAGACATTGAAAAATGTAATATATATATGACACAATGGGGATGCAGTAATTACCATAATTGTGAAAAATTAAAATAATTGATATTGTAGATACCCAAATAAATAGAATTTTAGCCGTTTATGATTTAAAATAATTTTATACGTTAATATGACATGTTATAAATTATTTAATTAATTTTTTTAGAAGTTATCATTCTATTATAATTTTTTACAAAAATCAAATATTGAATAGTGTCCAAATTGACATAAAAGTGGTTTTAAAAACAATATTATATTATTAATTGATATTAAATTCCTAAAAATCTAATGATCGTCCAAGAGACTTATATCATGATATTTATATCATTTATGTACGACTTGGGGGTCTCTTTTTTGTATATAGTACGTTTATTTACCATATAATATATAAATACAAAGAGACATTTTAAAAGTGAAAATAATTAACTAAGAGTTAATACTTAATGATAAGGTTAATATAGTAACCCAAACCTGCCTAAATTATATTGGTTGAGTTTTTTTCGACCAATACCCACCTTAAAAATTAAATAATCCACTTTGGAGCCTTTAGAAACAGAATATGAATTTATTATAAAATAATATTTCTAGCTTTTCCAATGGTTCCCTCAGCCCTCTTATAAAAGGGCACTCTACCGTCTAATTAACTCACACCATAAAAGCCTTTTGGATCGGCCAAACTCTCCCCAAATACTCTCTAAACGTCCCTCAATACACTCTATAGTCCTTAGTTTGATCAGAAAGCCAACCTAAGATCCCTTTTGATCAAATCAAAAGGAAGAACCCGAAGAAGAGGTAATGATTTCACCACACTTTTTCAAGTTTCTTTATTCTTCCACTTCTACATTATTTGTTATTACCATTATAAAAGAATAACTCCAGTATCTTATTTATATAGTTATGTTATTATAAATATGGTACAACCATATTCTGTATTCTATCCATCCTTTGAATAACATGTCACCATATGTGCGTACGTACGGCTTACCGTCTCCATGTCGTGGTGTAATTTTTATTCAATAAATTATTATTTGGATGGGTATAATAATGATGTGTAATTCATGTAAATAATAAATTTAACATGTTATTTATTCTGTATATATGGTATACCATCAAATTATATATTATTTTAACATCAAAAGAATGATATTGTCGCTCGTGCGTATATACGAACTACCGTTTCCACGAAAGCGATGAGATTCATTCTCCATCGTATCCATTCAATTATAATTATCATTTGATGATTTAAAATTAATTTTTTATGACTTGATATAAATCTGGATATGAATAAAATACAACCTATCCAAAACAAACAAGACTTACATAACAAATAATATAAAGGAAAACGAGTAAGTTAACACCCGAAATGACGATAATAGTAAGTTATTATTAACAAATCAATGTTAAAAGTTCATATATGATATCATATTAATGTAAATGATTCTTTTATAATTCAATAAAAATTATTCCACCATTATAAAAGAGGTTAACCAACCATCGTCCAAGGAAAAAGTACAAAGTAAGGGGTTTTTTTCTCACTCTTAATTTCGTGGAATTCCATTGTTCACCACTTATTTATTGCATGTGGTGTATGTGTACTGACCATGATTGTAATAATTGTGTAATATAATTTTATTTATTGGTATTTACATAATAATTTTAAGATCCTTCTTTCATGGGTGTATGTTTCGTAAGTTTCCTAATCGATAAGGGAATTTGAAATTTCAATTTCCACTCTTTCAGCTTTATGCATACTTCATTGATTATTTAACTCCAAGATTATGTCTTGAATAACTATTCATTTTATTATTTCATAATTTCCACTCCCCTTTCTGTGGATATAAATTTTATACACATATTCACTCCATTGATAAATTCTCAATTCATCGGTATGAATTTGATAAGAGTAATTTTTACTCAATCTCGATTTGTTGAGATAAACATCCAATTCATTAGTGTTGTTTCTACAAGAATATGTGTGAATTTACTTATATTGTTTTATACTGAATATCCAATCATTTTTAGTGTATTTATATTTGTCACACATAATTATGTCGTTGATTTATCCTTAACCTAAGGATACGGCCTTTATGATAGATTTCATCTCAATTTACATTCCATTGAGACTTCGTTGTTGTCATACACCAAATCACTTTTATGTGGTGTATATAATTTAATTTGACATAGTATATCATGAATCCCTTTATTCTCATGATATTACAAATTTTTGATTACCTCAATAATTTGTATTCAAGTGTCTCTCTTTTGGTTAGAAACTCTAACTAAAATACCATTTTTAAATGTTTTAAATACTCATTCTTTTAAATCTTGCTCATTAATTTCCATGTTTTAAAAATGGTTTTAAGGATTTATTTATATGGAAATTAAAGTTTTAAAATTAAAACTCCTTTTAAATGTTTCAAAGTGGTATGGGACACTTTGATTCAAAAATCTATTTTTAAATGGCTTGTTGAAAAATAGTATGACTTTTAAATGATTTCAAGAAAAAGGGGGATATTTCTCTCAAATGTTTTTGATGGTTTCTTTCATCTATGTCAATATCCCTCATTATTCTCTATTGAGGTTAATATGATATAATACAATCACCCATATTGTATCGAATGAGTTATGTTTGACTGTGGATGTGCTATTTTTATACCATTTAGGGTTTGTGGATAAGTATTGACATTTAGTATGCTAGTTTAATACGAATGATTATGTCATATTACAAACTTTTCATATGAGTAATGCATTAAACTTAGTAAGTGACGGGTGGAGCCCGCTATAGCTCCTCGATGCATCAGTAAGTCTCATGAGACAAACTAGTGTCCTAGCAAAAGGCCTTGGAAAAATCTTATTTGTAGTCTTGGCACGAGGCCTTGGCTCTGTGGTTATGATAGTTTGGAATTATGAATTCCATCAGTATGATAATATTTATTGATATTTCATGTGATTGTTCAACGAGTAGAATATCCATGTGAATAATTAAATGGAATTATTTCATTTTATCTTTGCCATATTATGCTGAAGTTCAAGTTCAAAAGGATTTTGTTTTTGTTATAAATTGATTTAAGTGTTTGTGCTTATCTATGAAATCTTCTGCTATATTGTTATCCTTACTGAGCATATGAGCTCACCCCTTTCAATGTTTTATTTTTCCTAGGATGTGAAGAAGTAATTTTTGAATAACCTGTAGGGATAGTATGAGGGTATATGAAGACAAGATGTTGTTGTAGATTTGTTTACCTTATGATGTAATGTAAGAGTTATGAATATATGTAGTGTTTCCATGACTATTAAACTAATCGGTTTTTCGAGACTTGATCCTTTGTGATCATGAAAATGTTATTTAATGATGCACCGAACCTGGGTATCTTGGGTCGGGGTGTTATAGTTGGTATCATAGGAAGTTTAATACAAACCTTGGAGGCTGGATTTAGATAAACTCTGATTAGAGCATGTAGACCTAAGATAAACTTTGAGGATTATTATATAATAACTTCCTAGAATTTTGGTATTGTAGAGATTTTGTGAGTTTTCCGAGCAATACATCCCTGTCTGGATACGAGCAGGTAGAGGCGGCTCTGGCACAGATGTACCTAGGGGTAAAACCCGAAAACACCGCTTTGAGCTATACTCGAACGAGAACTGGTGCACAACAATGGGCCTTGATTCCCTCTTGGTTAAGACACTCCTGGGAGATATTATTAGGATAATTTACATTTTCTTTACTTACCGATTTTTGTATTAAATATACAAGATGAGATTAAATGAACTTGGTTAATCCTAATGTGTTTCAAATTGAGAATATGGTGACATGTTAATCTCTAAATGATTTTATGAATTATGTTACTCAAACAATGCTTTCTGGTTTTAGTCAATGGCTAGATTCCAAGGAAGTAATAGTGACTTTGAGAATGATGTACAAGGACGGAACGGTGGTGGAAATGAGAAAAAAAATGGAATGTTGATAGGCGTAAAGGATATAGTCTTTATGCCAAATCAATTCTCCAATAATATGATCAAATATATATATATTAACCAGTTCCCAGACTCATAAAAGAAGATAAAGGTGATGAATGATAAGAGCTCCAGGAGTGGAGACCATGGAAAAAGGAATCCTAAATTTTTATCATGCAGGAAATGTGGAAAGAGACACCCAGGATAGTTTCTAAATGGGACAAAGAAATTCTTTACATGTGGGAAGGAAGGACATAAAGTGAAGACTTGCCGATGAAAAATAAATAGTACTATGGAAGAAGATAAAAATGGTCTCAAGAGTCCATTTACAGTCATTTTCCATAAATGTAGGGGACCCAGCCGTTACCCGAGTGAATTCCCTATTATATAGGATATTTTCTTGGTCAAAGAATATGCTATGTGGAAATAAATGGTTGGAGAAATGTTTAAAAAGTATTAGTGCTCCTTGTTGATGGGTTTACTTTGGAATAATTTTCTCTTGTATTTTTAACCCTGCAGTTTTCCATGTGAGAATGATATTTGAGGAAGAATTATCTTTTCTCTTGTGAATATAGATATAAATAACCACATGGTTTTATATGATCATTGGGTTTGAGGAAATTACAAGTTATTATAATTTGGGATGAAAATGAAAGGTATGAGATAAGATTTGTGGTTAAATTATGTTATGGTTATTTTGAGGAATTTATCTCATTTTGGTAATGTTATAAAATATCGTTTTTGAAAAAGGACAACACACATACCATGTGACAACCCGTCGCGTCAGACAAATCTGTGGGAATCAAACCCACAACCAAAGTGCGATTGGGACTTATCGCCTACCACTGGACTATGTGAAGTCCCTGGTCAGTGTGACTATTATTTTTAGTTAAATGATTTTATAGATCATTAATAATTTGATTTGGGGTCTTATGCCTTATCAAATGAATACCCTTAGTATAGAAAAATGATTTGGTAATTAAGTGATAAATGTTATTTTGGAAGTTGTTCGCTTTGTTGTATGGAAAATAGAATAGTATGGTATTTCATTTGAGGATTAATGGTGTATTTTTATCTATGTTTTTATTGTTGATTTATAGTGATTTCTGTTGTTTATGGAAATGATTATGTGAATTACTTTTAAGTATGTGACTTTAAGAGTAATTAATGTCATTTGGAGATACAATTTAACGTGGAAGACTACATTCTTATAAGTCTTTTCCTTTCAATATTAGTTTGGATTATATTTTAGGATTTTAAGGACAATTGATTATTGAATGGTATTTATTTAAATATGTGGTATTGATGGTTTAATTTTAGAAATTATGATTAGTGTTTTTTATCTAATGGAATATCCATTTGGGGGGTCATCAGATATTATACTAACCATTTTGGTTTTTATTAATCTCTAAAGATAGGGTAAATATATAGTTTATCCTACGTGGATCATGTATTTCTATAGAAGTTTATTCTAGCTCTTCTATTGTGACCAAGTCTTCTTGAATACTCATTGTTCAAAAGAATGAGTTAGTGGTAAAAAGTTATTAAATAATGAAACTATAATTAAAAATTAAGTATATATCTTTATGTTCTTAGTCAATATCATAAATGGATTCCCCGTACTTATGTAATGTAACTTAAAACAAACAAAAATGTTGTATGTTTACTTTTCCTACAGGGAGACTAAGGACCGTTTGTCCCAACACAAGTTTGTGATTTTATTATTGTTAACATTCTCATGATCGTGTTTTCTATCCCTCTCCATCAGAGCTAAACACTTAGTTTATTGTCCATATCCATGTTTTCCTACATGGAATCCTAGTATGGGTTATCTTGGGTAACCTTCATACCTCTCTTCCTTTTTTTAAGTGATAGTTTTATTTAATCTTTTTCCGAGGTGGGAAATTCCATTATATTCTCAAGCATAATTTTTAAAAAAATAGCGAGGATACAATTTATTGAAGTAGGGGAGAATGTAAAACCCCAAGCTTCCACGGTACGTTTCCCTTTGAATAATGCAATGATGTGCATTGTAGGCAACTTCGAGATTCTAACACACCACAACCAATCAAACTAGCCATTATGAATAGTAATACCTACTTTTTAAAGGTGTAAAAATTTTACCTCTCAAAATGGACTTCATTTTTGGATTCAGAATATTGAAATTATCCTAAGGTGAAATTTTGGAACCTTTCGAATAACATTTACAATTTGATGAATAGTGAAATTTACTAAATTTTAATTAAAAACAACTTTTTTAATCAAAATAATTTATATTGATAAATTATGAATTTGAGTGGTTTTAATGTATATTTAGAATATATTTTCACTATTTAATACAAAGTTGGTTATTGTACATAATTTTACAATTAAACTGGATATAAACAGGTGTCAATATTTTGATAGTTATTATCTCTTAAAAACACGCTTTTTGTTTTAACAATAGGAATAAATTTTAAATTAATTTCGGCCACTTCTGTGTTTTGAATTTGTAAAAATGGATTCTATATTTTTAATCAGGGTCTTAAAATTTTGTAAATAGGTAACTTTTATTTTTAGACATTTTGAATAATTACTTCGGTAAATATTTTATTTACCATGGTTAAAGGGTAAATCCGGTAAATGAGGGTTAAATAATAATAATATAATTATAAAAAATTACCCTAAAATGTGTCCTAAACTTATTGGTTGATATATGTACGACCATGGACATCTTTGTGTCGATTTTGGGACCCCATGGAGCCACTTGTAAGTGATAGGGACACATTATTTTAATTAAGATAAAATGAATACAAAAATGACAGAAGCATATATCTTTTAGAAAAACAATTTTTTACATAGGGTAATATATGATTGATTTTCGAATATAAATATTCATTAGAAAGGTAAAAATATTTAATATATAATGATATTTTATTTATAATTTTTAGACATTGAATAATTTAATTTATATATGACAAAATTGTGATGAAGTAATTACCATAATAGTGAAAAATTAAAATAATTGATATTCTAAATACCCAAATAAATATAATTTGACACTTTTTATGAATTAAACTAATTTTAAAGGTCAATATGACTTGTTATAAATGATTTAATTAACGTTTTTCGAAGTAATAATTCTATTTTATAGTTTTCACAAAAATCAACTATTGAATAGTGTCAAAATTGACATAAAAGAGTTTTAAAAAAAATATTATATTATTAATTGATATTAAACTCCTAAAAATCTAAGGATCGGACAAGAGACTTATGACATGATATATGTATCATTAATGGACCACTTGGGGGGCCTATTTTATGTATATAGTATGTTTATTAACCATATAATATAAGAATACAAAGAGACATTGTAAAAGTGAAACTAATTAACTAAGTGTTAATTCTTAATGATAAGGTTACTATAGTACCCCAAACCTGCCTAAATTATATTGGTTGAGTGTTTTTAGACCTATCCCCACCATAAAATCTAAATAATACACTTCAGAGCCATTAGAAACCGAATATGAATTTATTATAAAATAATATTTCTAGCTTTTCCAAAGGTGCCCCTCACCCCTCTTATAAAAGGGAACTCTCCCTTATCATAAAGTCACACCATCAAAGCCTTTTGGTTCGGCGAACCTCTGACCAAACACACTCTCAAATTCCCTCACTGCATCCTAGAGGCCATATATTGATCAGAAATCCAACCTATGATCCCTTTTGATCAAATCAAAAGGAAGCACCCGAAGGAGAGATAATGATTTGACCACCCTTTTTCAAGTTTCTTTCTTCTTCCACTTCTTCTTTCTTTGTTATTACCATTATAAAATAATAAATCCAGTATCTTATATATATTCTGTTATTATAAATTTGGTACAACCATATTCAGTATTCTATCCATCCTTTGAATAACATGTCACCATACGTGCATACGTACGGCTTACCCTCTCCACGTCGTGGTGTAATTGTTATTCAATAAATTATTATTTGTATGGGTATAATAATGATGTGTAATTCATGTAAATAATAAATATAACATGATAATTATTCGGTCTATATGATATAACATCCAATTATATATCATTTTAACATCAAAAGAATGATATTGTTGCTCGTGCGTACGTACGGACAACCATCTCCATGAAAGCGATGAGATTCATTCTCCATCGTATCCATTCAAGTATAATTATCATTTGATGATTTAAAAATATTTTTTAAGGACTTGATATAATTCTGGATATGAATAAAATACAACCTATCCATAACAAACACGGCTTACGTAACAAAGAATATAAAGGAAAATGAGTAAGTTAACACCCGAAATGACGATAATATTATGATATTATTAACAAATAAATGTTAAAAGTTCATATATGATATCATATTAATGTAAATTATTCTTGTATAATTAAAAACCATTATTTCACCATTATACATGAGGTTAACCTACCATCGACCAAGGAAAAAGTATAATGTTTGGGGTTTTTATCTCTCTCTGAATTTCGTGAGAATTCCATTATTCACCACTTATTTATTGCATGTGGTGTATGTGTACTGCCCATGATTGTATTAATTGTGTAATATTATTTAATTTATAGGTATTTACATAATCATTTTAAGATCCTTCTTTCATGGTTGTATGTTTCGTATGTTACCTAATCGATACTGGAATTTGAAATTTCAATTTCCACTCATTCAGCTTTACGCATACTTCATTGATTATTTTACTCCAAGATTATGTGTGGAATCACTATTCATTTTATTATGTCATAATTTCCACTCCCCTTTCTGTGGATATAAATTTTATACACATAATCACTCCATTGATAAATTCTCAAGTCATTAGTATTAATTTGATCAGAGTAATTTTTACTGAATCTCGATTTGTTGAGATAAACATCCAATTCATTGGTGTTGTTTCTACAAGAATATGTGTTAATATACTTTTATTGTTTTACAATTAATATCAAATCATATTTAGTGTATTCATATTTTTCACACATAATTATGTCGTTGATTTATCCTTAACCTAAGGATACGACCTTTATGATAGATTCTATCTCAATTTACATTCCATTGAGACTTCTTTGTTGTTATACACCAAATCACTTTTATGTGGTGTATATACTATTCTTTGACATATTATATCATGAATCCCTTTATTCTCATGATATTACAAAGTTTTTATTACCTCAATTATTTTTATTCAGGTGTCTCTGTTTTGGTTAGAAACTCTAACTAAAATACCATTTTTAAATGTCTTAAAAAATTATTCTTCTAAATCTTGCTCATTGATGTCCATGTTTTAAAAATGGTTTTAAGGATTTATTTATATGGACATTAATTTTTTAAAATTAAAACTCCTTTTAAATGTTTCAAAGTGGTATGGGACACTTTGATTCAAAATTCTATTTTCAAATGGCTTCTTGACAAATAGTGTGTCTTTTAAATGATTTCAAGAAAAAGGGGGATATTTCTCTCAAATGGTTTTGATGATTACTTTCATCTATGTAAATATCCTTCATTATTATCTATTGATGTTAATATGATACAATAAAATCACCTGTATTGTATCGAATGAGTTTTGTTTGACTGTGGATGTGCTATTTTTATACCATTCAGGGTTTGTGGAGAAGTATTGACATTTCGTATGCTAGTTTAATATATATGTTTATGTCATATTTCAAACTTTTCATATGAGGAATGCATTGGACTTAGTAAGTGACAGGTGGAGCCCTCTATATCTCCTCTATGCATCGGTAGGTCTCATGAGACAAACTAGTATCTTGGCACGAGGCCTTGGAAAAATTTTATTTGTAGTCTTGGAACGAGGCCTTGGCTATATGGTTATGATAGTCTGGAATTATGCATTCCATCATTATGAAAGTGGTTATTGATATTTCATGTGATTGTTCAACTAGTAGAATATCCATGTGAATAATTAAATGGAATTATTCCATTTTATCTTTGCAATATTACATTGATGTTAAAGTTTAAAAGGATTTTGTTTTAGTTATAAATTGCTTTAAGTGTTTATGATTATCTATGAATGCTTCTGCTATATTGTTATCCTTAATGGCATCCGAGCTCACCTCTTTCAATGGTTTATTTTTTCCAGGATGTGAAGAAGTAATTTATGAATGACCTGTAGGGATAGTATGAGGGGATATGAAGACAAGACGTTGTTGTAGTTTTTTTACCTTATGATGTAATGTAAGAGTTATGAATATATCTAGTGTTTCCAAGACTACTAAAATAATTGGTCTTTCGAGACATGATCCTTTTTGATCATGCCAATGTTATGTAATAATGCATCGAATATGGGTATCTAGGGTCGGGGCGTTACAACTTTTTCTTTTTTTAACACTTTGGTTGCTCTAATGACAGTAGTCGTCCAGCGAACTTATCAAGCTCCACAATGATCTACTACCAGAATTCAATAAATTTATACTATCATCCATGAACATCAATTAGGACAACAATGGTGACCCCATTATTCAACGATGCAGAAGGATATCACTATTTTATAAGATTTTTGGATGAGACAACTGAGGAAATCTTGTGTGATGATACAAAGACATAGTGAAATAGGTTTCCCCTATCGAATAACTCAGGTATCCTTAATGAATCCATAGGACATTCCCATTAATGATACTGCAAGCTAAGAGGAGGTAAATATTCTAAAGATAATTTCAATATTCCATGGAGAAAAGCACATACCTGCCAAAAATTTATTGAAGAAACTCCATTCTATACGATTGTTTTAATTGATTAGGCCGACCTTAATGACTGTGTTAGCACCATGAGTTTTGATTTTGATACCCTGATCACATTCTTGGCCAAGGAAATAGCCCCTGGATGCATCTCCCCTTCACAAAACCATGTTGTTCCATGGATATCCATTGGGGAGGATATGCAGACATCCTAGATTTGATAATAGTTGCGAGAAAATTTTAAGGTACGTTGCACATTCTTATTAGTTGAAAATGGAGGATGTATGTAGGATTTTTGGACATGGGGATGAGCATAAGGGTAGTGTGACTAGAAACATAAGGTAGATTCCCACCCTGAAATAAATCCCAAATATCCCCAATCCAATTATTTTTAACAACCACATATTGAGATCTTTCAATGGAAGAAGGAATCTCATCCAGACTGGCCGCACAATTAGGATTTAAATTCACCATAGCATCAAATACCTCTTTCTCCTAAGAAAGAGACACCATACTGTCATTATCCAATGGAGAAACACTGAGTGGGATAATGTCCAAGATATCTATAGGATCACTGGGATACCCCCTAGGCAAGTCCACATTAGGGACTGTGAGAGGATCCCTAATGTGTGCATTAGACAGGGCACCAATGACATCCCTATCATCGGTGAAGGATCCATCCATTTGCATGATATTTGGTTTAACGAACCTTCTCCTCTACTTAATGAATGCATGGAAATAATTATTATTACTATACCCATATTTCAAACACTTGGTCCTTGCTGTCTCCCTAGAAAGGAGCACCATCTTCAAAAACAAGTCCACCAAGATGTCTTCTTTACCCATCATATCCTTGAAAACTCTGTCATACCAAACTTCTTCTAGAAGCCTTTCAAGGAAATCAACATCCTGGATGGTGATTTCTAGGTCCCTGTCCAGGGATGGAAGATCATTGACCACACCAACAGCCTAATCTTAATATGAATCAATTATTTATGAAAATAATTCCATGTGTCCCCTTGGATTGGATTACTCTAGGTCATTCAAACCATGTCAAGGAAACTAGTAGTGTCGACCCACAGCTGAGAAAACCTTGAGCTCACATGATTATCGTTCCAAGAGGAGAGACAGATCAGAAGTGGGGAATTTTCTAAAATTCCCTGAACCAGATGAACCACTATCATGTCAGCATTCATAGATAGAGACTTCATGTAGAAAAAGAATATGGCCAGGTGGCTCCATGATCTACGACCACCTCTTTGGTTGTTGCACCATGTAAAGGTTTTCCCTAAATAAACAAGGTTCATAAGCATTTTTTCAGCAATGAATTAGTTGACTTATACACTGGACCAACTAGTGTAAGGACCTCTCCCATTCCTCTTATTTGAGTCCACTGCGACATTAGGTCACCATCCAAAAGCCACGGGAGATTACCCGGGTCGAACAAGATGAGCTCATTCCACAGGATCACCCTCTGTTGGGGATAACATCTCCTGTAAATGAAAGAAATAAGAGAGCTATGGAAACCATGGGTCACCCAAATAGTGATGAACTAATCTCCCACCACAAATAGATCCACCATGAATGTACTATTCTAGATGATCTAGACATGCCTATTACTGGTATTCTCATGCAAATATCCCTATATATTGAGTTTCCTAGAAAAATAACCAATTTTGAATGGGTGTTGTTTGTGCTCTAGAATACCAACTAGTTCAATATTATACTCTCTATCCTCATAATCCACAATTTAAATTTTCTCCTAGGCTACAATATAACAAGCATTCCATATACGGATTGGAATCATTAATCCAAAAGTGTTCTATTGTTGGCTCCAAAACTTGTAGACTTGAGAAAGTGTGAGTACAGACTCACCATCGAGCTTCCTGACTAAGACCTAAAACAAACTCTATTTTTCGGGGAATAGAACCCAACATGGGATGAAGGGGGGTGTTGGATATGATTAGACTCCCTTTCACGCTTTCCCTAGGAGAAAGAATGTCCATACACTAAACCATCTGAACTCTTGGGATCATAGTCCCCTACAAGTCCCACATATTGAAAGGAGGATGGGATAGAAGGAGGATGAATTTTTTGTGAATATAGAGAAGGTGGTGGAACCGTTGGTGACCCCAGAGAAGAAGGATGAAAACCCAACATGACCTCGTATCCACTAGAAGGTCCCAGAGAAAAATGGAGCAAACCCAACATACCCTCAAAGCCCCCAGAAGGACCTACATGCTGAGGATGTGACAACATAAGAAGACCTATGGTTCAATGAAACCCATGGAATACATCCATTCTACTAATCCCAACTAGCATGAATCCAATATTAGGAAAGAACACAATGTCACTAACCACAGAATAAGGCACCCAACATGGAAGGAGAGGCACAATCTCTTTGCATCCCCCTCTCTCGTCTAGCATCTGATCAGAGGGAAACACGGGTACAAGTCTATAATCTGGAGACCCATCATGCTGAAACTACCCTTGAGTCCCTCCTGGGGTAGATTCCATCATAGGGGTAGGAAAGTTATTCCTTCTTCTTTCATAATGCAGACACATATGATGACCTCCTTTCCAGTGAAGATGTCACACCTATAAAGAATGCCCCTTAAGCATGAAAAGGGAGTAGAAATGTTGTAAGACAAGGTAAAAAATATCTTCCTTCCATCAAATGGAATCCTACACCCAAAGAGAAATCTTCTCTGAAATCAAGTGAGAGAGATTTAGTTCTACACAAAGACGATCCACCGAGATATCCACACCGGACCTGGTTCTTGAATGTGAGAAATGATACATTCCAAGGGAGTCACCAATCACCATAAGGAAGCCTTCGTTATGAAAAGGGAGAGGATTCCTTAGGAAATTAACCCAGACAACCGCCATAAAAAATTCTATTCCCCATTGAAAATCCAAAGACCATATCACGTGGCTGAAGGGATAATGGCATGTGGAGGGTAGAGAATGACACCAAGCCTAAATGAAGTCCTTCCTGGAGCCCATGGAAAGGTATATGGACAAAGGATGAATCAAAGTGATCAGAGTCAGACGGTTTCAACCCCACTTCCCCACAAAGAGCTGAAAAATAGGATGGGTCATTTTTGATGCACTAATGGAAGAAAACATAGACCACATGAGATAGACTTATGCCTCTACAAATAATCCCATAGGAAAATGAATTCTGATATGTGATCCATCACTAGACACCATTTTCGGATCCTCAAAGATCTCTAAGAAGCAGGCCAAGGAGGAAGAAGATAAAGTACCATAGAGTGAATCCCAAAAGGAGAGGCTAGGTCCTGCACAACCTAGTAGAGATTCCATAACCAGAAGGAACGAAGCATGATACCCAACCATCACACAAGAAGAAGATGGACTAGGGGAAGAGAGAGACAGATCTGATAGCGGGGTCCCCAACATAGGAGCCAATGAAGAAGGAGTAGGGAATGATCCTGAATCAAAGGTCATAGGAGAAGAAGGAAGATATAGAGGAATAATATAAGAATTAGTAATGGTTGGGATTATTTGAAAAACTAAAGGCTCCTGGAGATCAATTTCCAGGAGAGAGTTTTTCCCACCTGTGTATCCGTTTTGAATTATCCATTCAATTTATTTCCCAGTGTCCCATGTTCCTCACCCTAAATATCTCCAATCATTATTCATTGTCCAGGAACACTGGTCCAATTATTTTTTCACCATTGTTTATTTTTATTTACACCATTCTTGTTTTTGATCTTCCTCACTAGCCAATGGGTCCACTATTCGACTTTTTCAGGAGGTTTTGAGAACGATCAAACCCCCGAATTCATGAAGGGTTTGGGTTTGGTGAGGATAATGCTGATTTGGGGATGGATTAGGGTTATTTTACAAAAAAAGGTGATAAATCTCTAGGATCTGGGATCCGGTACTAATAAATAGTGATGGGAGGTGTGCGAGGCATGCAATGGATCTACCAGGGATCAACGAATATAGATTTATGGAAAACAATGTTATATAAATGGAGAATAGAGTCCTTCCCATTTTATTTCGGTAAAACATCAGCCATGATTTGAAACATCATAGGTAGATCTAGAACATTTAGGGAATGACTATAAATCTGTGATAAATCAAACTACAAGCCATGTGGGATGAAGACCACATGGCATGTAGCCACCTGGTTGTGATGGTTTGGGTGGTAGGTTAGATAAATACCACACTTAATGAGGAACCCCACATGGTGTGGGACATAGTTTATTTGACCTAGTTTGTACATTTGGTGTACATGGGCATGTGAATAGCTAGGAACATGGACAATAAACATGAACATGGCCCGAATGACATGGTTATTTCCCAGAGAATACAGTGTGACCCTAGGTGGAAGAGAGAAGTAATGTAGGGGTACAATGAATGAAATCCAAGTATTTATGAGGACACATCCATTTAGAAAATCGAGACCACAAACGGTGTTTTTTCCTTGCACATCATGTGCCTCCTTCAGAAACCTATACCTATCATACTCCATCATTTTTACTATGATTTAGGCCCATGAGTAGCCAATCCTGAGTTTTATTCCACATAAAACAAGATGGTGTCCTTCATAATGGATTTTGAGATAATCCCTTAGATTTTATGATAAAGACTCTTCTTTATGTAACATTTGATGATAAAAGTGATCAGGAAGAATCATTGGAGAGATTAGATTGGCACCCACTTATTGGGAGAGGTCATGGGTCCTCTATATATATAAAGAGTGGAAATCTATTTTTAGGATAGGGAATGTGTCCTCTCTCTACTACGTGAGTGGAACCATCCTTTGAAATCGAGGAATGGTTCCTCTATCCAAAGACTATCACCCTCCTCTTAGTACATTATGTAACGCCCCGACCCCAGCTACCCAGAGCCGGTGCATTACTTCGTAACATTGGCATGATCACAAAGGATCAAGTCTCGAAAGACCGATTAGTTTAGTAGCCTTGGAAACACTAGATACATTCATAAGTCTTTCATTACATCAAAATTAAACAAACTACAAAAAAACATGGTCTTCATAGTCCACACTCATATCTTCACTGATTATTCTTGCAAGTCAGTCATAAAATACTTCTTCACAACCTGGAAAATTTTTAAACATTGAAAGGGGTGAGCTCAAATGCTCAGTAAGGATAACAATAATGCGGAAGCTTTCATAAATAAACATTAACATTTAAGGCAATGTATAACTAAAACAAAAGCCTTTTAAACATGAACTTCAACATAATATGGCAAAAGTAAAATGAGATAATGCCATTTACTTCTTCACATGGATATTCTACTGGTCGAATAATCACATGCAATATCAATAACCACTTTCATAATGATGGAATGCATAATGCCAGACTATCATAACCACATAGCCAAGGCCTCGTGCCAAGACTACAAATAAGATTTTGTCAAGGCCTTGTGCCAAGACACTAGTTTGTCTCATGAGACCTGCCGATGCATCGAGGAGCTATAGCGGGCTCCACCCGTCACTTATTAAGTCCAATGCATTCCTCATATGAATAGGTTTAAACATATCATAAACCATAACATAATCGTATCACATAAAACATGCATAAAGGAAACATAACATTTCCATATTTCAATCACAAGATATCAATACAACACATTGATATAATAAAAATTCTTTCAAAACCATTTTCAATACCAAAATAAAAGAATGTTAAAACATTGTATTTATTTTTCTTTTTTTTAAAAAAGGTATGGCTTGTAAAGGAAGCCGAAACTCAAATAATGTTCACGGCGGCGGAGAAGTCGTTGTCGCCGCATAAGTACGGAAAGAAAAACATTCCCTTTTTGTCGTTTAGTAAAATGCTTCGTATAAAAAGATTCCTTTTGAATAAACTTAAAAGTCAAAGGGGTTTATACACCGTATAAAAGAAAGTTGTGTATAAAACCAAATATGCCTCAATGAAAGGAGATTGAGACGAAGTCCTTAAAAAGATCATTTTTAAAATAAAATAGATATATTATGTGTATTCACTATAGGTACACATAAAGAAAGTAAAAATACAAAATAAGACATAATAATATCATGACATAATTTGAAAGTAGGAGATTAACCCAAAGAATGGAAGTTGGGTTAAGAAGTTCCCTTACCTCGTGTCTGACTTGACTCAACCGTTCTTTAACCTCCTGAATAATAAACTAGAGTAAATATCTACCTTATTAAGAACCATTTTCAATTTCATTATCCTTATTATATCACTTATTACAATGATATGAACATTATGTAATTATTTAAGTTAATAACGGTCGTTTTGTCGATCTTTGGTACTTGAGTCAAAAATAAACTTCTTATAATTACAAGTTGTTCATGTGGTGAAATATCCATTATATCCGGAATTATATTCATGATGTAGATATCATATATATCATATATACAGTATATACATTCATTTATAATATTACGTAACATTTAGAGGTAAGAAATGAAATGCACCGTTCATGGAGACGGTAAGCCGTACGTACGCATGAACGCTACTTTCATTTCAATTTCATATTTAATTGAAGTAAATCATAATGATATAAAACTATAATATAATTCCAGTATAATATAGTGTATAATACCATTTACTCCATCCTTTATACATCCCACATATGGCATTTACGATTCAAATCACTTTGAGGGGGCGGTAGTCCGCACTTCCTAAAATGAAATTATCGCGTTTTACCCATAATGGAAATCATAAAGTATGCCATAAATGAGAAATACAGAAGCATAAGTAAAACAAAAACATATTATATATCATATATAAAAATAGTGACATCTTAATGGCCACCTTTGAAGGTGTTATATGAGTGTTGAACAATCATCGCTTCGTGAGGCAGAAATTCGCCATCCACAGAAACCGTATGTTCTTTAACCATTAGATGTAGGTGTGTGTAAGTGTAGCTCGAATCCTTATTATAACAACATCCTAGTATATTGAGGATACTGGTGTTGTTACAAAAGAAATGAATAAAAAGAGTTTAGGGGGTTGGAGAAGAAAAATAAAACAAAACAACATTATAAAAGACATTACCTCAAAATCGGGTAACTCTTTTTGATTTGAGCCAAAGGCTTCCTTGGGAAGAGTTCTGCCCAAAGTGAGGATTCTAGGAGTAAGGTAGGAATGTTGGGAGAGTATTTGGGCAGAGGTTGGCCGAGCCAAATGGCTTGAAAGTGTGAATAAGGTGGGAGAGGTGGGGGCCTTTTATAAGTGGAGAGGAGGGGCACTTTTGGAAAGTAATGAAATGTTACATTATTTCAAAATGCTTTTCGGATTCTAAAGGTCCCACATCTATATAATTCGAGGCTAAGGTGATAAGGTTTCGAAATATCTTCATCCAATAGGCTTTGGACAAGTGTAAGCCTCGGATTTTGCATTATCTTCTCATTTTATTTAAATCGTCAAATAATGATGTCATCGCTGCATCATTGTTATGTCATAAATACTTTAATTTATTTAATGTCTAAAAATTATAAAACAAATACTATGATGTAGGAAATCTTTTTAGCTTTCCAATGACTATTTATAATCAAAATTTGGACTTGTATAACCCCAATTAAAAATTGTTTTAGTAGAACAATTTATGTTAGTGTCATTTTCACTTTAACATTAAATAAAAACTAATTTATGTCATTTCCCAACAAAAGTGGATCCATGGGGTCCCCAAGTTAGGCCATGGCTTGTCTTGGTCGGCCATGACTCAACCAATGAGGTTGGGACATGTGTCTAGGTCATTTAATATTATTAAAGTATTATCTATACCTTAAACTACACTAATTACCACTAATCGTGATTAAGAACTTAATAAGTTACTATTCACCAAAAAATTATTATAATCTCATTGAACCACATTTTACTTCTTAATGACAACCATGTATGTCGGATTTTTGAAAATCAAATCACAGAAGTGGTAATATTTCATTTAAACGAAAAATCAGTTATTTAACTACCACTTAGTGGTTTCACTATTCATCAAAAATTGAAGTTTCTCAGAACAATGCCAAAATTTCATCCTAAGCTATAATTGATATTCCGAATTCAAAAATGATGTCTATTTTACAAAATTCCAAACATATAAGTTGCATTAATTAATTTTATAATTAATTCCCGCTGTTACGACAAATAGCGTGTTTTCAAGAAACAATTTATATCAAAAGATTGGCAATTGTTTATGTCCAAATTCAATGTTAAATTAATTCTAATGACCACCATTGGATAAAATGGTAAAAATATATTCTAATTATACTCTAAAACCACTCAATAGTATAATTTATCACTATGAATTATTTTGATTAATAAAGTTGTTTTAAGTATTTTTCACTATTCATAAAAATTTAGAAGTTCTCAGAAAAATACCAAAAACTCAACATAGGCTAATTTCAATATTAGGAATACAAAAATGAAGTCCATTTTGAAATATAAAATTTCTATAATTTTAAAAAGTGGTTATTACTATTCATAACGGCTACTTTGATTTGTCGCGATGTTTTAGAACTTCGAAGTTGCGTACAATGCAAGCTATTGTATTATTGAATGAGAAGCGTATCGTGGAAGCTCGGGGTGTTACATTCTCCCCTCCTTCAATAAATTGCGTCCTCGCAATTTGAAATTTTTCTTGGAAAATAAAAGGTTGAAAAGGGAAAATACCTTTGTGGAAAACCCACATCGGAAATAAGATTAATAAAATTTAGCCTTAATAAGAGGTAAATGGAAATAAGAAAGTCACCACCAAATTATAATCTCGATAAGGAGAACATTGGTGGCAATTAGAGACATATAATTGGAGGAAAAACGTAAATATTTGTAGGGAGTGATTGAGGTCATCAATAACAATCAACTGTCAAATTGAGGGCCTCAAAGCCTTCAATCTATATTGATTTAAAATATCATCAGTTCAACAAGACATAAGGTATTAGGATAACACATTTTTTTGTTTTAATATCCCTTTACTAAAGTTTAAGAATTAATTTATTCATTGAATAAGAGATAGATATATATATATTTATGCTTGACAATTAGATTTTCAACCTTCAACTCATCTTTCACTCAAAAAGATAATAGAACTCAAAAATATCATACTTATCCTAATTGTATAAGGTTGAAAATGTTAAAACATACCATTTAGATTAGTAAAATTATTTTGTAATAACCAGGGACTTCCTGTAGGCTAGTGGTAGGAAATAAAGGCTTGTCGCACTTTGATTGTGGGTTCGATTCCTACAGCTTTGTCCGACGCGACGGTTTATGCCCCACCCTGCAGGTTGTCCTTTTCCTAAAACTATAGTATTATAATACTCCAAAAACAATCTTCATTAATTTTTTAACCTTAAACCATACTATCCAAAGATCAACTTAATCCACTCCAAAATAACTCTGTCCAGACTTTCTCTAAAATGTCTCTTAATTCCAAAATCAATTGTAGCATCAGATTCCCCATAAAAAGAAAAGTTTCTCTTATTGTCACATACTAAAAATATGATTACCTTAATCATATTAAAACCTTACTGAAATCAAAAAGTACTGCAGTACAATCCTTATATAGATCACATTATTCTAATAACCAGAATATAATCCATGAGTCCAAAAGCACCAATACATTAGTTATTCTGCTTCAACTGTAGTAATAGCATAAGATTGTCCTTGATCCCTTGACCTTTTCTGAGGTAAGTTTCCTTGACGCTTAGGACATTCATTTGCGTAATGACCCATTTCTCTACAATTGTAGCATTCAACTTTGACAGCCTCTTTCTTTCCCTTGCAATCACGTGCCTGGTGACCTTTTTCTCCACATTTATAACAGACTCCCATTCCTTTTAGGCAAGTACCAGGGTGATTCTTCCCACAATTATCACATAATGGAAAATCCTTCTTTCCCTTTTTCCCTTTATCTGTCTCTTGTTCCACCGTTCTCTTCTTCTCTTGCTTTACTTTGTTGTCATAAGACTTAGAGAATTCCTTTTCTGTCTTGATAGCACATGAGACTATATCTTCGTATGATGAGAAGGATTGTGATACTAAAGCTCGACGGAGAAATGGTTTTAACCCATCAAAGAAACGATCAATCTTACTCCTTGGGTTACGTATATAATCGGCAGCATGCCTCGCTAACCTTGTAAAGTTAGCCTCATACTTTGCGACATTCTCATCCTCCTTCTGCCTCAGACTCAGAAATTGCCTTTCCATATCTGCTCGATGGTCATGAGGAAAGTATTTTTCTAAGAAAAGCTCTTTGAACTCCCTCCATTCCATATTCGATACGTCATCATCTTCCTTTGTGTTTTGAATCAGTGACCACCACTGATCGGCATCTCCAGTGAGGCGGTAAACTGCCATGACAACCTTCTCCCTTTCACTACTCCCCAAGGCATGGAATATTTTCTCTAAGGAATTTATCCATTGCTCAGCTACTGTAGGATTTGTACTCCCATTGAAGGTTGGCGGTTGTTGCCTCATGAAACGGTCTAGCATTGATCCTCCACGTTGCGAATCAGGGTGCTCCATACGAGTAAGGTTGTTATTCATAACCTGCGTGAGTTGTCCCAGTATGGTAATAAGTTGATCAGCACCAGTTGTATCTCCAGGTCCACAATAATTATCTTGAGCAGGAGGGCAATCCCTACATGGAGTTCGTGCATTGATACAGTTTCCATTCCTTCTACTAGGCGCCATTTCTAAACAATGGCATAATCCAGATTAGTTTATGAATCAAAATACATAATTCCATACTTGTATAATACTTAACATAAATTGAACTATTTATGGATATAATCCATAATCATAAAAAGAAATGTTTCCTTTGAGGAAGTATGTACTCATAAACCTTACATAATGGTTTGTAAAGAAAATGAGAATTATCCTAAGCATATCCCCCGGGAGTGTCATAACCAAGAGTGCAGCAAGGCCCGTTGTCGTGCACCAGTTCCCGTTTGAGTCTAGCTCAAAGCGGTGTTTTCGGGTTTTACCCCTAGGTACATCTATGCCAGAGCCACCTCTACCTGCTCGTATCCAGACAGGGATGTATTGCTCGGAAAACTCACAACATCTCTACAATACTAAAATTCTAGGAAGTTCTTCTATACTAATCCTCAAAGTCTATCTTTGGGCTATGTGCTCTAATCAGAGTTTATCTAAATCTAGCTTCCAAGGTTAGTACTAAACTGCCTCTGATACCAACTGTAACGCCCCGACCCCAGCTACCCAGAGCCGGTGCATTACTTCGTAACATTGGCATGATCACAAAGGATCAAGTCTCGAAAGACCGATTAGTTTAGTAGCCTTGGAAACACTAGATACATTCATAAGTATTTCATTACATCAAAATTAAACAAACTACAAAAAAACATGGTCTTCATAGTCCACACTCATATCTTCACTGATTATTCTTGCAAGTCAGTCATAAAATACTTCTTCACAACCTGGAAAATTTTTAAACATTGAAAGGGGTGAGCTCAAATGCTCAGTAAGGATAACAATAATGCGGAAGCTTTCATAAATAAACATTAACATTTAAGGCAATGTATAACTAAAACAAAAGCCTTTTAAACATGAACTTCAACATAATATGGCAAAAGTAAAATGAGATAATGCCATTTACTTCTTCACATGGATATTCTACTGGTCGAATAATCACATGCAATATCAATAACCACTTTCATAATGATGGAATGCATAATGCCAGACTATCATAACCACATAGCCAAGGCCTCGTGCCAAGACTACAACTAAGATTTTGTCAAGGCCTTGTGCCAAGACACTAGTTTGTCTCATGAGACCTGCCGATGCATCGAGGAGCTATAGCGGGCTCCACCCGTCACTTATTAAGTCCAATGCATTCCTCATATGAATAGGTTTAAACATATCATAAACCATAACATAATCGTATCACATAAAACATGCATAAAGGAAACATAACATTTCCATATTTCAATCACAAGATATCAATACAACACATTGATATAATAAAAATTCTTTCAAAACCATTTTCAATACCAAAATAAAAGAATGTTAAAACATTGTATTTATTTTTCTTTTTTTTAAAAAAGGTATGGCTTGTAAAGGAAGCCGAAACTCAAATAATGTTCACGGCGGCGGAGAAGTCGTTGTCGCCGCATAAGTACGGAAAGAAAAACATTCCCTTTTTGTCGTTTAGTAAAATGCTTCGTATAAAAAGATTCCTTTTGAATAAACTTAAAAGTCAAAGGGGTTTATACACCGTATAAAAGAAAGTTGTGTATAAAACCAAATATGCCTCAATGAAAGGAGATTGAGACGAAGTCCTTAAAAAGATCATTTTTAAAATAAAATAGATATATTATGTGTATTCACTATAGGTACACATAAAGAAAGTAAAAATACAAAATAAGACATAATAATATCATGACATAATTTGAAAGTAGGAGATTAACCCAAAGAATGGAAGTTGGGTTAAGAAGTTCCCTTACCTCGTGTCTGACTTGACTCAACCGTTCTTTAACCTCCTGAATAATAAACTAGAGTTAATATCTACCTTATTAAGAACCATTTTCAATTTCATTATCCTTATTATATCACTTATTACAATGATATGAACATTATGTAATTATTTAAGTTAATAACGGTCGTTTTGTCGATCTTTGGTACTTGAGTCAAAAATAAACTTCTTATAATTACAAGTTGTTCATGTGGTGAAATATCCATTATATCCAGAATTATATTCATGATGTAGATATCATATATATCATATATACAGTATATACATTCATTTATAATATTACGTAACATTTAGAGGTAAGAAATGAAATGCACCGTTCATGGAGACGGTAAGCCGTACGTACGCATGAACGCTACTTTCATTTCAATTTCATATTTAATGGAAGTAAATCATAATGATATAAATGTATAATATAATTCCAGTATAATATAGTGTATAATACCATTTACTCCATCCTTTATACATCCCACATATGGCATTTACGATTCAAATCACTTTGAGGGGGCGGTAGTCCGCACTTCCTAAAATGAAATTATCGCGTTTTACCCATAATGGAAATCATAAAGTATGCCATAAATGAGAAATACAGAAGCATAAGTAAAACAAAAACATATTATATATCATATATAAAAATAGTGACATCTTAATGGCCACCTTTGAAGGTGTTATATGAGTGTTGAACAATCATCGCTTCGTGAGGCAGAAATTCGCCATCCACAGAAACCGTATGTTCTTTAACCATTAGATGTAGGTGTGTGTAAGTGTAGCTCGAATCCTTCTTATAACAACATCCTAGTATATTGAGGATACTGGTGTTGTTACAAAAGAAATGAATAAAAAGAGTTTAGGGGGTTGGAGAAGAAAAATAAAACAAAACAACATTATAAAAGACATTACCTCAAAATCGGGTAACTCTTTTTGATTTGAGCCAAAGGCTTCCTTGGGAAGAGTTCTGCCCAAAGTGAGGATTCTAGGAGTAAGGTAGGAATGTTGGGAGAGTATTTGGGCAGAGGTTGGCCGAGCCAAATGGCTTGAAAGTGTGAATAAGGTGGGAGAGGTGGGGGCCTTTTATAAGTGGAGAGGAGGGGCACTTTTGGAAAGTAATGAAATGTTACATTATTTCAAAATGCTTTTCGGATTCTAAAGGTCCCACATCTATATAATTCGAGGCTAAGGTGATAAGGTTTCGAAATATCTTCATCCAATAGGCTTTGGACAAGTGTAAGCCTCGGATTTTGCATTATCTTCTCATTTTATTTAAATCGTCAAATAATGATGTCATCGCTGCATCATTGTTATGTCATAAATACTTTAATTTATTTAATGTCTAAAAATTATAAAACAAATACTATGATGTAGGAAATCTTTTTAGCTTTCCAATGACTATTTATAATCAAAATTTGGACTTGTATAACCCCAATTAAAAATTGTTTTAGTAGAACAATTTATGTTAGTGTCATTTTCACTTTAACATTAAATAAAAACTAATTTATGTCATTTCCCAACAAAAGTGGATCCATGGGGTCCCCAAGTTAGGCCATGGCTTGTCTTGGTCGGCCATGACTCAACCAATGAGGTTGGGACATGTGTCTAGGTCATTTAATATTATTAAAGTATTATCTATACCTTAAACTACACTAATTACCACTAATCGCGATTAAGAACTTAATAAGTTACTATTCACCAAAAAATTATTATAATCTCATTGAACCAAATTTTACTTCTTAATGACAACCATGTATGTCGGATTTTTGAAAATCAAATCACAGAAGTGGTAATATTTCATTTAAACGAAAAATCAGTTATTTAACTACCACTTAGTGGTTTCACTATTCATCAAAAATTGAAGTTTCTCAGAACAATGCCAAAATTTCATCCTAAGCTATAATTGATATTCCGAATTCAAAAATGATGTCTATTTTACAAAATTCCAAACATATAAGTTGCATTAATTAATTTTATAATTAATTCCCGCTGTTACGACAAATAGCGTGTTTTCAAGAAACAATTTATATCAAAAGATTGGCAATTGTTTATGTCCAAATTCAATGTTAAATTAATTCTAATGACCACCATTGGATAAAATGGTAAAAATATATTCTAATTATACTCTAAAACCACTCAATAGTATAATTTATCACTATGAATTATTTTGATTAATAAAGTTGTTTTAAGTATTTTTCACTATTCATAAAAATTTAGAAGTTCTCAGAAAAATACCAAAAACTCAACATAGGCTAATTTCAATATTAGGAATACAAAAATGAAGTCCATTTTGAAATATAAAATTTCTATAATTTTAAAAAGTGGTTATTACTATTCATAACGGCTACTTTGATTTGTCGCGATGTTTTAGAACTTCGAAGTTGCGTACAATGCAAGCTATTGTATTATTGAATGAGAAGCGTATCGTGGAAGCTCGGGGTGTTACACATTACATGGGTCCTCTATCAATCATTTTAGTGGTACCCTCTATCCAAGAAAGGTAATGATTCCGCTACCTACAGAGTGGCACCCTCTTGTGGGGACAAGGCATGGTTCCTCTATTACCATCAATATGGAACCATCCTGGTGATATAGGTCATGGGTCCACTATCATTACATTGAGTGGAACCCTCCTATGGATTCGGTTAATGGGTCCTCTACCAACTGAGTGGACCCATCCGACAGGGTCATGGCATGGGCCCACTACCTACTTAGTGGAACCCTCCTATTGTGATAGGGAATGGGTCCACTATCTGTCATTTTAGTGGATCCCACCTACAGATTCATGGTATGGTTCCTCTATCAACTACGTGCAACCATCTTATTATACCACAAATGGGTCTTCTATCTATATATTGTATACCCTAGGTAGTACGACATAGTGACGATTGTGGGTCAGGATAGATAATTTCTTTGGACAAACATGTGATATGTTTGAAATCATTGATGGACTTCTTGAAACTGTTGCTAATCTCTTTTTCTAGTTTAGTATATGAAATTTAGATCCCCTTCCCTTATCATTTCAGTTTCCTTATGACAATATATCCCAATATATTGGTTTTCATTTCCCTCTTATAGTGGGTTGAGTTTTCTACTTCTATCGTGTCTTTTATTGATCCCTCTTCAGTGTTCAGGGTTTCCTACTAGGTATTTATATACTCACCCCCACATGATATTTTCCCAAATTGGTCTTGTCATATAAAGATGATAGATATAATAGTAGTGATTACAGAGATGTATAGTGATACATTGGTGATTTTGACTATGTATGGTGGTTAGGGCTTGTAAATCTTGAGAAGGGCTCTCACAACATTAATTTTTCTAGTTATTTTCATGTTTGAAAATATTTCTGGTTGGTCCTGGGTTATTTTTATTTTATTCTCAGATCACGTTGTCATATTCATGTATTCCCTAGATGCAGTTACATGCATCATTTTTAATCTATATGTTATTTTTTTATATTTATTCATCTACAGTTCTGCACAGAGATGGTTGGGTGAGTGAATATAGATAAATTAGGAAAAGTCCTCCCGTATTAGTTATCCCATTTATCATTGTCACCACCCCCTATAATATGAAGTCAATATTGGTGTTCTTTTATATCTGATCTCCACCATCCTGGAAGGCTATGGTGGGTCAGGTAATGACATCAAGGACCTTGGTATTTGTTTAATATAATTTTTTTATTGGCCTTATATGAACCCTTATTTCTCTTGTTTAGGAAATTTCCATAATTTTGGTTTCAATTTTGGTATTATTTTGAATTCAAGTGAACTTTATTTTGTCTCAAAAATAATCCATGTATTTTGTCACCATATTCATGTTTTTTATACTTATTTTTTCAGTATTAATTGCTAAGATTCATTTAGTGATTATTAGTGATGTATCTTTAAACCCTTTTTTATTTCTGGGTTATCTGACTATATTATATGACAATCATTTCTTTTCACATTTTTTATGATAAATTTTAGAGACCATGTGTTGGAAGGGGGTCATGAATCATCTATCTTTAATTTCAAATGTTGACGCATTACCCGATAAGGTGTAAATTCATTAGATTTATGTCACGAACAAACAATTTACACAAACCATTATGTTGGTCTTGATCGATGTTGATAGAAATAAATATAATGGATAATATTTTAATGTATATTTAAAATATTTTTAGTCCATTTATTTTATTAAATTATTGAAAATAATTATTAAAATATTCAATATTTTATAACATGTTTTATTTATGGTATTAAAATTTAATTTTATAAATATTTAAGAATATATATCATTATAAACATATTTTTTATTTCTGTTTGGAAGATGTTTATTTTTATTTGTGAATTTATAAATTTACATGTGATATGATTTTTTAAAAATTTATAAGATCAATTCATAATGAAACATAACCTGATGTGTGGTCATTTTACTTTATAATAATAAGGAAAATATAAAAATGTAAACATTGATAAAATATTGAAATAATTATACTAATTTATAATATTATTAAACTAAAATAAAATATGAAGATATTTTCACTCTGGATTGATATCTAGATTCAATATATTAATTGGGATATATTTTTACCCTGTAAGTTTAAATTTAAATATTAAAAATTTTCATTTAATTGAATATAATAAATCTCAAGAGTTATTTGTATAAAATTTTGAAATATGGATCCAATATTTAAATGGGGGGATGGTCTAAAAAATATAGGGGGATGTTTAAAATTTTTATTAATTTCTAAACCGTTATTATTATTGTATTATAATGAAATAATGAGAAATATAGTTTTATCTTTATTCAATATATTGGTTACACCGCTCACTCATCCCTACCACCACTAATCAGTTGTCACCTATCACATGTTTCCCTATTACATAAACCACACACAACTCATTTGACCTTATTCTTGCATCTCCCCACAAATCTCAATAAGAAATCACACCTTTATGCCTTGTTTTCCCTCTCCCTCTAATAAAAAAACAGAATTCCATCCTCCAAGTTCTTCCATCCACTACCTTATCTACCCCTACCCAGAAACAAGAACTACTCCTATCTATCTATCCAACAAGACATATCAATACCATCATGCAAGACTAATGTGGTTTTGTCCACATCCTTGTATTCACATTGATATCATGAGTATCATGTTGACTATCAAATGTCATTTTTTCCTTCATGAAATAAAACTCAAACCACTCATTCCACCTTTGAAACACCTCACCCCACTACTCCCAACAAGATATCCCACAATCTTTCCAAGTCTTCCCTCACCCCAAAACTCATATAAATATAGCCCCTCTAAATGTGTTGGACTCCTCTACCTCTTCTTCTATCTCCCAACATGAAAGCTCTAATACAATGTGTATATCCCACTCATCTTGCCTCACCCAAATGTAAGCCATCCCAACCCTACTCCATCACACATCAATAAAGCCCCTTGTGGTTTCATCCACATCATCATGTTCCCATCCTAGTCACCTTTCTCCTTTAACCTATCTCTTAGTCACATAAAAATCACTATACTTATTATTCCTTCATCATGCCTCTCCTCACTACTCTTAGAAAATTATCCCTCGTCCATGCCATATCTACACATGACCCACTGATCATAGTATTATCAGACACCTCCATGTTCTTCCTTACTTTACATCATCTACCCTTTTATAGAAATAATAACTTCTACATGGTGTATATCCCACTCATTCTTCCTCACTATGTAAGTAATCCATCCTAGCCCTACTCTTTCACCTATAAATCAAGTATCAATTTCTTTTCCAATATTTGTATTCAATTACCTAGGTTTATATATAAACTCTCACATGACACAATCCACCTTCTCTTAAACACCCTCCAACACTATCTAATATTCTACAGATCCGGAATCTCACCTCAACCCACTGGTCCTAGTAATCCAATGTAGATATATATCAATCCACTGTATTAGGAACCATCATTGGACATCATATTCACTCAACCACCCGGAAACCCCACCTCTATGTGCTTCCCTCATCCTTTTTGTCTTCCCTTGGCCCGAAAACAAGCACTCATTTGCAGTGTTTATCCCACTAATCATTCCTCACCAAGAAACTACTCCCTCCCCTAGATAAAAAACCTCTTGTGGTTTCATTACAATGAATATATATCCATGCTTATCACATCAACATATAAACTATCAAACTACTCACTAAACCATCCTTTACTCACCATACATCACTATTTGGTCCTCCCATCGGATTTTTCTTCCTACTTATCCCAATAAGAAGGCAGTCCCCATGGTGATCCTAGGACTACTGTATTTCCCACCATGAAAGACTCCTATGGTTCATCATCATCCACTTAGTCTGTTTCTTTTTATAAATTTTTTCACATTGAGGGAAGATGGATTATTTCGTTGAGTATATTAATCTATTTTATGTTTTTTTGGCTTTCAAATATCCACAAATAGTTCCTCAATAAATTTTTTTGTTTATAAGTCATATCTATTTTTTGTTATTTTTTATATATAAATTACAAAAATGTTATTTATTTTGTTATAGATATTTAATAGTCATTCACTGGAACATTTTCTATAAATTATTTGGATAAAATTGTTTTATATTAAATATTTTATGTTTTCTAAACATGAAATAATAAATATGGTCAGAAAAAAGAAAGGGAGTGATAACATATTAAGTAGATGTATGAAATATATCCAAGAATTAAATATTAATAATTAAGAATGATTAAATTTTGTGGGATATAAATAAAATCAATCAGGGGAAAAAGGCCCCATATTTTACATAAAATAGTACAAACAAATCAAGGAAAATATTGAATATTAAATTATGAGTTTTTTTAATGGACATATTCAACCTTTGATAGTGAAAATTAACATCAATCATGGTTTCATGATTGGTTCATCTTCTAGAGGAGTATTTGTAAATAATCATTATTTTTTAATTTAATTTATTAATATCCTTTTATTTTTTATATATTATTGTTTTAATTATATTTTTATCATATAGGAATCATAAAAAGGAATGAAACATAAAATAATATGTGTCTATTGTAATTTGGTCATCGGATGGGGTATGGTTGAACATGGAGTTAATTTTTTGAGATTTACGGATACATGGTGAACTATCTTGGGTAATAATGGTTTTGTTAAAATAGTAAGGGGATCAAATAATATTCCCAATTTCAATGTATACTCTATTATGAGAGGAATTGGGATGGTAAATTGAAAATTTGGAATTAATTTAATTTATTTTATTGTTATATATTTAACATGTGTTAACATGCAGGAAAAAAATTGTAACATTGAGGATGAATAATAAAACATTCATGATAGATGATGTGTTAGTTTTTCACTTGTTAACCTATATTCTTAATGTTTTTATGGATATAAGTGATTAGATAAAATGTTAAATTTTTATTCTTCTTAAAGTTTTAAATTATCAATCATACCATATTTAATTGATTTATAATCTACAAAAAAGTGACACATACAAGAAAAATATTATCATTAGAAAATATATCCATGGGTGAAATATTGTGATTCCAGCATATATTATATTTTTTCATATTGATTAAATGTACCAGTAATTTCTTTACCAATATGTGTATCTATTCATATTACTTATTTAATACCAACTAATCCTTATTTGTAATTAAATTATGAATTATCTCTTAATAATATTAGAAATTTTATATTTGATATATGAATCTATTTTTATTAATTGCCATCATCATCAAAACAACATACCAATAGAAATATACATTACAATAAATTTTTCTTTAGAACCATATATTTTACAAAAATACATTAATATAAATTGAATGAAAATATATAATATCTAAAAATGTTTCTTGAAATTTGTACATATAATTTAAAATTACTATGTAAAAAAATGCAATTCATGAATTAAAAATAATGATTTTTTAGAATTATATATTATTATTATAATAAATATTTTAATTATTTATTGATAGTATCAAAAAAAATATTTTAGGGACTATGAAAATGCCACCCCATGTACATCACAGCATTATACACTAAATATAATAATGAAATCAAGCATTGGTTCATCACTAGAGAATCCACCCTAATTCGATAAGTTACTTCATTATCTCTCCATCTTCGATTCATGCCCAATATGTTTTCATTCTATTCATCCCCCTTCAGTTCTACCCGAAATTTTGTTACCATTTGACCAGATTTTGTTTACTTAAGCATCATTTGTCTCCATCTTTGACTCCATTCTCCAACAACTTCCATAAATCTATATCAAAATATGGAGGTAATAATTATCTATGGTCAATTTCATCATATAAGCTCAAAATTTTTACTAATTAAATCTTATAATTATGTTCATGTTTGAAGATAAAATTTGGGAAATTCCTATAATGATTTCACTACTTTGAGATGTAAATGTTGATGGAATTATTCCGATACATATATATAGTTAGATCTAATATATCGATGTCATTTCATATAGAATGTAAAGGATTTTTAATTTATATGAGTGAGACCCCCTTGATTATGAAGGATTAATTTATTGAAATCATAATGAAAGCGACTTCATTGTAAGTCACATTTTTCATACTAATGAAGATTTAATTGAAAATAAATCTATTAATTCAATATATTGTATTAAAAAATATATTCCACATAGAAAATTAACAACTATAATTAGAGGATATTTAATTTATTACATGTGGATGAACGCCCTACTATCATTTTAGAATGGTATTCATTTATACATATTGGAATAATTAAAATCAATTTTGTAAGTGGATATTATTAATTTTTTTAATTCGGTGTGTGGAATACTTATTTTCCATTTATTTTCATTATTTTTATATAATTCCAATTCACTTATTGAAGCATTATTCATTCCATTAATGGAGTTTGATTCGTTTTAAATGTTACGTGTCAACAAATTTTGTTCATTTTATTACATAAATAATTTTCAATTCTATTTAATCTAATATTCTTAAGAGTTTTTATAGTGAATTCTTCATGTTGACAGATTTAAAGAATTGAAAAATTTGTAAAAATATATATTTTTATTGAATTTTATATATTTTTTGAACATCAGAATGATATAATTATGGGATTAAATAATAGTAGCGTTTCATGTTAATATCTTACTAAATTTCATTATTTTAAATTCATTAATATATATATTATTAAATGTCAGTTTCAATATTAATATTAAATAACTAAATTTTATCAATTTTTAATAATGTTATGTTATTGATATTTCATTCCCATATTATTTGATTTATATGTTAGTAGTTGTCATTTTTCATTATTTTTTATCAATTAGATGCTAATTATGACTCACTTTTTTTTGTTACCAGCATTATCTATTTCGATGTGATTAGAGAAATTTTACCACATTTCCAAAAATTGTATATTATAGTAATATTTTATTCTTCCTTTTATATTTTTTTTCAATTTTATTATCTTTTAATTCATATTGATATTCTTATAAAAATATTGAAGCTTCAGTTATATTTTATTATAATTCTTATTTATTGATATCATAGAGAAAATATTGGGAATATTAATAAGTTGATCAAGTGGATTTCATCAAAACGAACATTTATTATTCTATATCCCATACCAGATTAGTTTTACATTTTTTATTCAATTTGATATAGAAACCATATTTATATCTTCTTAGAGTCTTAACAGACTTTTTAGAAATTAATGGAATATGTTAAAAGATATGAACAAGGATATAAACATGTGTAAATGCTCTGGAACATAGTGATTTCTAGAAAAATTTACCAATATATATAGTGGGTGGCCCCAAAAATAATTTTGGATAGGAAGTGAAGGATTTCCAAAAAAACAAAATTCTCATTTGTTAATAATTGAGGCCCCTTATAAATAAACCATTCTTGGCATTGGCTGATGAATTTTTGTTGGTCATGTCCCTCATTTTCATTATCATTGTTTTGTATTTGTTTATTGAATTTTGTGTTGAATTTATATATCATTAATATATATATACATATTTCTCTTTGGATATTAATGTATTGAAATATATTAGGGGTTGTGTGGTTGATTATCTATTGATCCTTTGTATCATTGGATTTTTCATTGAATTTTCATCATAATTTAATAGTTCGATCCCATATCATGTAGGACCTATAGACATAATTTTTAATAATTTAGATAAATTTATCATTCCACAATTACACTCGATTTTTTAATGTGCATTGGATTTATAGAAAAATATGGTCCTTTCAATACACATATGATGGTTTGAGGATTGATGACTATTATAGAGGATTGGGGGAAAGTGGAAAAGCCATTAACAACATTGTCTATGAATAGTGGATCGAATACATATGATGGAAAACACGTATAAATATATCTGACTGTAAATATGAATTATTAAAATTATTTTTTCAATGTCATATAAAAATATTTAAATTAACAGTTATATATTTATGTAATTTTTTAATATAAATAAAAATAAAAATATAAATATTCTTAAGGTTATATGTACTCCCACATATGAGTGATTTATATTTATATTTATCAACCAAATATTCACATTTCATATACATTAATATATATAAAATATAGAATTATGTTTTTTAATGGAAGTGAAATAATATTGTTCATAGATAAAAAATGATTATTCTCAGCTGAAATATTTGTATAAAATTGTAACAAAATTCTGATTCATCACACCTAGGTACTGATGTGGAAGAAGCGTGGGTGGGTATAATGGTGGCCTAGGAAAAGTCAAGAGTCTGTAAATGTACTACTAGGGATATGATCTATGTAATTGGAATTGGTGTGTGGAGTTGAAACATTTGTTCGAGGATGGGTGGTAAGGTGAACTGCTACTATCATTATTCATTTCTTTTTTAAAATATTTACAATTTTACTATTATTTGAGTTGTGTGTTTTTCATAAGTAGGTGATGATGGATTATTTGTAACAGTTACTTTTAGTCAATATTTTTTGGGTGAATTTAGTGTATATAAATTATGGATGTCGTAATTGAGTATTAGTGTATTTTACATTGTAAAGTGATTATGCATTTTGTATGACAGTTTTTTAATTTATAAACTAGAAATAATTACTGATTTTACTGTAGTAGTTTTTTCAATTCATTTAGGGTGACTTTGTATATATATATTTCTATTGGGATCATTGAGATACATTTTTTATTTAATGTGGTCAATGATTTTGAAATTTAAATTAAATGTTCTCTTTTCCTAGAGAATATTTAATATTATTCATTAACTATATAAATTATTTTATAAAAATAGTGTATTATTTTATCTAGATTAAATAATTTATATTTATTTTTTAAAATTTATATTACATATATTGTATATTTTGTTATTAATATGTATATTATAATATGTTAAATATATTTGATAATTTGATTACTTAATTAAAAAATTAATTTCAAGATATATTATTTGTTGGAATTGTTTCTGACGACATTAAAATAGTCAATAATATAAGTAGAAATATAAATGTTTATAATTCTATTATAAATATATAAATCTATCATATGAATTTATGTTAATAATATAGTGTATCACATATATTATTTGTTGATATTATTATACTTATAACATAACAATTTTATTCACCAATATAATGTTAAGAGTCATACTTTTTACCAAAAAAATATGGATAGAGATATATTTTTTGTAAGACAATTTACCTATAGAATGTGTTCTTTTACCAATAGGGACACCCCTATTGGGAAAATGATATTTTTATAATATCATTGTATTATAATAATGTTTTATATGTTTATAAATCAAGATGAATGTCAGTCATAGAATCCTGGGATCTCAGAACTCATCATTTGAAACACTTTAACATTCCATTTGTTATCAATAATTTCATAATATATTATGATAACAATTGCTTCTTTGTCAAATTTTGGCACACATTTTCCTAAAACGATGAATATTTTACTTGTACTCATTTTAGATGATGCTATTTGAAATATCAATACATTGAAGTTATTTTATTTTTTAAAATGATAGATAGCTCAATAGTTCCACTGATAAAAATTATCATGTGCCTCCATCAATTTAGAAAATGTTTGTACATTTGACATGATCCTCTCATTATTAATTTTACATGGACATTAGTGGTGATCCCCTAGAGTAGAACTAAAGAAATTTTAATTCTCTCCAATGTTTTTGGAAACTGGTTGTCATCTATCACTGGTCCTTCAATCTTTAGGTGTAACAAGTACTTCAACTTCACTACACTCTAGTGGTCTTGGTGAGTTATCGACTTAGTTGTAGACGATAGGTTAGGTTTCGTTGTCAGTTCATGTGATGGTCTCTCTAGAGATGCCTCATGTTTTGTAATCGATTATAGATGGTGTATATAGTTCCTCTAAATAACATTTGATACGGTTTATTCCATTGGTTTTATGATTCGAGCAATGATTATAATATCATTGATGATAACTATGTGATATCCTAGATTATGGAGTATTTTTTCTTGATTTTCACCATCTATAAATGGATTTTGATATTAAATTTTACTAAGGATCACCTGTCCCTTTATGAATTCTAATGATTGACTTCCTCATGGAAACATTATATCCTCAACCATAAGTAAAACATTTATAGGTGAGCTAAAAACTAATGGGAAACCACTTTCACTATATAGTAACTTCATCAACCACATAGTGGGAAATTTGGAGTATATTTTGATTAATTTTATATTTTCCTTCAAACCAGATTATGATTAGTTGATTTTCGAGGTTTTAAAAGTTTTTCTAAGATCATAAAGTTGTATTAATAGGTTATTCACATTTATTTGAATATGTGGTTTATATTTGTGAATTTTGGTTCATCAAATGTTTTTTTTATTTTCAACTGTTGGTGATTTATCAATTTTTTTACACAAGTGCGGGGAAAGGATCCTACCCCAATTGAATCCAAAATTATTATGTTTTTGATTTATCCCATTTCTAGGTTCTTTATTTCAACAAAAATGTCGCCCACTGTACCATTTCTAACCTCTATGATAACTCTTCCAATGCATGATTACTTATGTGGGGAAATATCATTCTAATATATATTTTTCTATACTGATCAAAAAACTTATTTTTCCACCTCTATTTCATCCCCAATGATTATAGGGGTTCATCCTCCCCAAATTAGTCACCCATGGGGGTTGGTTTTCCCCAGTATATGGACATTCCATCCCCAAGGCAGTAAATATGTTGTGTTCAATACTTTTTCTTATTCTCCCCTTATTGCATCATACTTTACGGAACATCCCACAATTATACATGATTATTTTCATGATGAATATGTTATTTTTAAATTTTTTTGGTTGGAGGTGCTATAGAGGCATCCAATTATTTAGAACCTCCCCTTTTCATAGATTATCGTTTTCTATTTCATCCTATTGTTGTAGTTTTTGATAAATTTATGATTTGATCTCTCACTGATCCCAATAATGTTACTTCTCATTGTAATAATATATATCATGTTCCAAATTCAAAGAGGTATTTTGATCCAATCAAATCATTTGAAAATTTATTTCTCTCATCCTACTTCGAATATGAGTCAACCATCAGACAAGGAATCATCAGTGGCCCTATTGTTAGTGGTCTCATACTTTTTACCAAAAGTATTAGTATTTTCATAGCCATGTAATTTTTCTTGAAGCTTCACTTTGTTCCACATCTTCATAAAATTTATTTCAATATGTTAAATAGATATACACACAATGTTATACTCATGAGTATCGTTGTTTAACAATTAAAGGATGCCAACCTCAATCACAGACACCTCTTGTGTGTGATGACTTGAACATCCCCTTTACAATTAAATGATCAAGTCTCCAGAATTCATTATACATGTACATATTGGATTATAAATTGAATTTACACTACAATTTAATTTTTGAATGAACCCAAGGAACCACCTAAGTTAATTTCATGACATATTAATGGAATTTCCCAATTAGATAATTTCCCAATTTAAAATGACACCTCCCAAGTGCTTCCATGATCAATGTAATTGGATTTCCATGAATTGAAGAATTAAATATCACATATTATATGGGATTTTATGTTCATGTTGGCATGTCTTCCAAAAATGAATTAATTTCATTAATTGATATGGTTAATAATGGGAGGAAAATCCATGTCAAATATTCCATGATTTGTTAAATGCTCTAATTGAATTGTGATTCCATGATCAAAATGAGTTTGATAAATATTAGTAATGAGAGTTAATACCTCATGGATATTATTATATATATGTGGTTACACCTTTTTATAGGTTTTGATATGATTGTATGGGTATTTTTTGGCATAATGATTCATCCTCCTTTACATAGGGTGTTGAACATATTGTCTCACAACACTGACACTATTTGGATGGTGGGCATGATGCAACACATCCCTTGTTCGTGTTTTGGAATGAAGAAACACATAGCATATCAAGTGACAATCATGAATTCTCCCACTCATTATGATATGTAGGGAATGTACACATTTTCATTAGGTTATAGGCTCATTTAGACTAGTTATGGATGTCTGAGTTACACCTCAGTCCATGCAGGACCTAGTAGTTCAAGTATATGGCTTCTTATGCCTATACATACATATTCCATATAGGTTCATGAAATATATAACTTTAGTATATGTATATATATTATTACTACTACATATATATATTGACTGATCATAAATTCATTCTGGCCATGAGATGAAGCAAGTTGAGCCACCATGTTTCCTATAGGATCCGGATCTGGTAGTTATTTGTCTATATAGATAATTTTTATTCTATATAACCCCAAAATGTTGTTTAGCTATGAAAACACATTGGTTTATTTCAAGTCAATTTTGGTGGCGGCCTACTAGGATTTTATCTCACACCCTACATTGGCCCCCTTTGTTACCCGATTAGATTAATTGTCTATAAGAGTGGATAAGGGAAATGACTCTGCTGTAGTTTTTTGACATGTATTACCAATTACAAGAGGATAGAAGTAGGGGAATGAATTTTTTTTTTGATATTATAGTGGATCACCGTTTTTTATTTTTTAAATTTAATTGAATAATGTTGTATAAGCCTATCCCATGTTTCCCTTTTGTACATCAATATTCCATGAATCCATTTATATGAACTGAATTGTGGCTTCTAATTATATTTATTTGTTCATATATTGAGGATTAAATGGTTAATTTTTTAAAAAATTAGTATCTAATTATATATTTATCATTAGTTTTTTGAATATTTATTCATAAAATTATTTAAACATTTGGATAAGAGGGTATGGTCTCCTCATCGTACCACTGTTAAACCCTTTATGATTCTCAAAATCATCTGGAATACATGGAAGCACACATGAGGTCATGTGACCCCCCATATCATGGAATGGGTTATGTGGATCTCAATTCGGGACATTACATTGGGGTTGGCCCTCAGTAACATAGCATAGACATCATATGAGATAAGCGAACCCACTGGTTCCCATGTGAACGAACATTAAAACCAAAAATAATATATGTGCATTCCTTCTCCACTATTTTTATTCTCCAACATGCGTTTTGATCTATCTCCCTTCGCGTGGTTAAGGTATCGTCCAACACATTCCAGGTGTTGATTTGGATCCTTTTTCTTTTGATTAATTATCCACCTTTTGATATAAATTCCCAAAAAAAATTATTTATTAATATATATTATTTTCCATATAGGTACCATCTACATAAATCTTTAGTTATATTTTTTAAACTCTTTAATCATCACTCTAAATTATGAAATAATAACAAATATCATCAAAATAAGATGTTCACATCCATTGTGTCTCCTTAAATATAATTATTATTTATTGAAATCATCAAAATTTAATCATCAAATGTGGAAAACAATGTACATTATATGTATGAAATTGACACATCATATGGTTTATGAATCCTCCCATAAGTACCAGGTGTTGTGATGGTTCTTTTACTTTTGAGTATTTGGCCTCTTTTTAATATATTGTCCCAAAAATAATTTCTTAATAATATAAGTTCCATTCAATACAAGTACCCTCTAAATTCATTATATATTTTTTTAAACCACTCAAAACATCCATATAAATTATGAAAAATCATCAAATATCACCAAAATATGTTCTCCACTTATTATATATTTCCCCAATTTTAACGATCATTCATAAAAACCATCGAACATTATTCATAAAATTTCGAAAACATTGTCAATTATCCTAATGAAATTGAAACATCTTATGGGAAGGTCCAACCATCTTATCCCCATGTGCACCAATGGTAATTCCACCAAACATGCTTGTGTTGGCCTTCCCCATTCTTATACTACAGTGCTTCTAGGGAGAAATATGAATTGTATCCCTCAATATGGTTGAGGTGTCATCCCACATGTTCAGTGGGGTGAGTTGGTTATTTTTCTTTTTACTAGTGAACCAATTTTTATTAAAGGCCCAAAATATTTATTTAGAAATATAAATACCATTCCATTCATGTACACTCAACATATTTCTTTAGATACATTTATAAACTTCTCAAATTATAACCTTAAATGATGAAAAATCCTAAAATATAATCCAAATATAATCTATATCCTCTAATTCTATATTTACTCATATGTAATGATCAATCATAAACATCATCAGAAGTTCCTAAATTATTGTAAATAATGTTCATTATTCTATTTGAATTAAAACATATTTTCTAAATCAATAAATGATATAAAATAATCACATTTAAAACTTGTTTAAATTTCAAACATCTCAACTTGTCGCCAAAAATTCAACCGTAGCATAATTAAAACATAAATAATCAATTTGGGATCTTCTAAAAACTCTAAATTATTATTATAATAAGTAATATCATTTGACTACATTGATATAATTAGTATAGTGATTTTTTAATAGATCATAATGTCTAGAACATGTGTCACTATGTGTTCTAATAAGATGCATTATTTACAATAATTTTTATGATGTGATAAAAGATGATTCAATTTTGAAGAGATTATTGGAATTTATATTCTAATATGAACAAAAGAGGTGTAATATCAGGATCATGAATGTTTTTATTTTTTCATGAGGTATAAAGAAGGTTGGAATGCATGGTTTTTAGATTAGAGGTTATGCATTGTAAATGAATGATCATTATGCATGGGTTGGAATTTATATTTTAATTTGATTATTTGGATAAAAAGTTATGATGGAGTTCACCAAAAAATTGGATAAAAATTATATGCCACATTGGGTCCATCCAATAAACCATAGTTATGTCATTTAATGGTCAATCATGTTGGTGAGCTATCCCAACGATAATGAATTACAACATAGGAGTGAATGTGGACACATAGAACCTATAGGAGTGCACATGGTGGAGAAAATAGGGGTGAGCAAGTCATCCACTCTCAAAGTATGTGTTTTTAGTTTATCCAGGTTTTGACCTCTGTGTTGGATCAATGGTGAAGGAATAATGGGATCAATGATACCGAACATCCCAGCCATGAAGAGAATCGATATGGTATGGGTTCTTCTAGGTTACTCTTCCCATGTTTAAAATATTAGTATATAAGAATAATGGTCTGATCCAGTGAACAAGAGCCATTTTGTCTCCAGAGATCGTCAACTTCATCCATAGGTGTAATGTAACGCCCTTGAATTTTTTGTTGGAATTTAGAATGAAGGGGATTCCATGATCATGTCCGGATTAAGACAATCGCATGATCTAGATCTCAAAAAAATAATTATATTTTCAATGCCTGCAATATTTAGCTTTCATGCATGTGGTCAACCATAAAATTGACATGACCGAGGTTAATATGGAGTTTCATATAAAAAAAATCAAGGATAATAGTATAATGTGATTATTATTTCAGGAATGTATGATTATCATCATGATAATAGATATGGTTTGTATATAAGAGAAGATGAAATGAATTTAAATGGATAAAATTATTTGAATTATCGAATAATTTAGTTATATTTATTAATAAAATGACATAAAATAATTCTCATATTTTTAACATGATAAATTTAGTAGAGTTCTAGGAGGTTCACCAGAAATTTGATCTCACCTATAAATACAAAAGCACCAAGCTTGTATGAAATTGTTGTCACACAAATTTTATTTTGATAAAACTCATTTTTTTAAATCCTATGATCACTATGTTTATCTTATGATAATGAATGAAGATCTAAGATACTCTTTTATAGAAGAAAAATGGTGTTTTGTTTTTTTTCATGAAGGAGTTCTGTGAAGAATCTTGTCTCCGTGAATAAGTTTAACAGACTCTTAATATGTGACTCTCACACTTTAGTCTATCATTGAGATATTGAGATACCACACACTAGAATTTAACACATTAAAATCATTTTCATGAAGAAATGTTATTCATCTCAATGTAACTATCATAATAACTCACTGTATTACACAAAAGATGTTTCCTATGCATAAAACTGTACATGGTAAATAATGAATCACAATCAGTATTGAAAAAATTAAAGAGAGCATAATTTTCATGAAATTTTTCATTGAAGTACAACATTTCACAATGTGGACAAACTAGTTATAAACACTTGTGTAGTTCAATATAGATGATAGTCAAGTGACAAAACTGTATGATAAAATTTCATAAATAAATCTAAATTAATGATATTTGAATCTAATATAAGGAATATGTCTACATGAATGAAATACATTGATAGCATTAGGAGCTCTTAGGTAAATAAAAAACGGATAAAAGGACACCATATGATAATACATTCTTGAATAGTTTAAATACCCAAAAATTTTAAAATAGATTTCCCTTTGTGATTGAATTAGACTCCATGTTATAATTATAGAGAACAAATGTGTTTATTTGCTTTTATTATATGTTATCAAATATGAAGAACCATTAAAAATAGTAACCATAGATAATATAGTCATTGACCATTGATCACATGTTTAGTATAAATATAGGGTTTTGATAAATATATTGGACACAGACAGAGTGATGGTCTCAACTAGTAAGATCATACCCTATGAATCCCATTTCTTATAGATTATGAGGGATATAGCATCATTGATATTTTACCATGACAAATCCCATGTAGATATACAATATCCAAATCATAAGAAAACCCATTTATGGGAAATTTTCATGCTCATCGAGATCACCAACCAAAAAATGTTCACTGAACCACACCCCGAAAATCTCAACAACTTTAACATTTCCCTTAGGTCATTTTCTAGTGTAATAAAATACAATGTTTCAAGACAATAATAATTTTAATATGTATATTTTATATAATAATGATTGTATTTTCATTATTATTTTTGTTACTTTATCAAATATTTTGATTTTGATATGATAAAACAGAAAAACATATTTTCGAGTAATATGAAATTTTAATAAATATATTCCTTTGGATGAATTAACATAAATTTAAAATAAATGATATAATAATAATTTATTATTATATAATTTTTATTAAAAATAAATGATACTATAATCTTTATAAATCCAAATTTAGTTTTTAGAAGGGTTTGACAACAGTTATTGTCAAATAAGACAACATTTCTCAATAAATGATCATTCTTATTTTATAAATGAATAATAAAATATTTTTTATTTTTTTTTGATAAAATAGATATTAATTATATAATTTTACTGTTAAAATTATCAAATAGTTAATTTTTCAAAATTTTCAATGATAGTCAAATTAAATTGTTAAAATTAAATATCTTATAAATATATGGTGTGTATTATGACATAATAATAACCTAAAAGTAATGTAATATATTAAATATGTAGTGTAAAATACCAATTATACTTTCCCCATTTTTATTATTTTGTTTTCATGTTATTTTAATACATTTAAAACCCCATTTTGAATCCTCTAAAACCAATAATATATTTTAAGGTTTTAAAAATATTTCTTTAAGAATATGGTGCACTTCCACATATCCAAGGGTAATTTTTTTATATATTCAGACTATGGAAAAATGAAATAATTAATACCACCCATCATTATAACAAAAAATGGGAAAAACAATGGTATGGTTTGTGTTTTTTATTATTTTATTGTATATAGCCCAAAACCTAGGTTTGGGAAATAATAAAAAACTCTCATCTCTTTTCCAATATAAATCTACCCACTCTACCCATTATATTAACTCAAAAAGATTTTTAGTACATAGTTTCGCTTCCCTACCCATTCTAAAGTCCCCCCAAGGTTCCCTTGGGCCCTCAATAATCTCTTCCCTAGATTTTTGAATCACCCTATTATGGTAAGAGACCTTCAACTATTATTTTCAAATCAAGATCCTTTTTTATATTTATCCTATGAAATGTTAGTTTATTATGTTTCCATAATCTTATAATGATCCTTATACATTAAAATAATTTATCGGATAATGATATATCATTTATCTCCTCTCATTGTAGTATCTACATATGCCCATACTATGTTGAAATTTAGTATGGGAGCCTCTCTTTCTCATCATCATTCAAGAATATTCAGTTTCTTATACTTTTATCTCGAATTAAGGATGTGGGGATATGTTTTTTGAAATACACATTTCTTACCTTATTATTAATAAATGATTATATACCACTTTTCACTCTCATCAATCCACCCATGATCATTTATGTCCCCTCATTACGTAGATAAATTTTCACAGTGATTTGCAATCCTAGACAACTGCATATTTTATACATGTACCCATTTTTTTTATCATGGATAAGGGAATAAATTTTTGTAATTCATAATATATTATCATGGAATAAAATAGTATGAATTATGTTTTTTATTAAATGATCCATATGTTACACTTATCCAGGAATTGGATATGATTATGATGGGTGCACCCAGATAGTGCTTCAATTCATTGGTTAATGTTTTAGTTTCATGAGACACCATGTATAGTGCATAGGAGGTTATCCTTTCAAAATTATGTTATGATTTTGGGGTGGTTAAACTTGATTATTTTTATTATTTCATGATTAAATATTTTTTTCCCACATTCCCTTTTATTTTTAATGTTGTCAAATTATATCATGCCTCATTGTTCATGTTTATGATTATCAACACTTTTATATCCCATTTACATTCTTATTGTCTAATATGTAATACATTTTTCATTTTATTCTTTTCATATTAAATTAATAGGATTTATATCTCACCCCTTTCATATGTCATTCTACAGGGTATCCCATGTATTTTTATGAACGATGAAATAATATGAGCATGTTAAATAATATTTTAATAATATCGATGTACCCCATATTATAAGATGTAATGTAATGTACCTAAGTTGATAAAAACCAGAATTATTGATTATAGAGGTTTTACAATATGTATTCTTAAATAATAAATCATAAATCAAATTGTGTTAACAACAAGGGTTGTCATAATTGGTATCAAAGAGAAGATTAGTTATTTTGGGATTTGGAATAGATAACTCTGTAGAAAGACTTTGGGATAAGAATAAATAAAGAAAACTGTCCCTAAGATATTGTAAATTATAGATCAATTGTTTTCTAAGAAAATACATCCTTGTCATGATTCTATAAGTGGATGTGGCTCTGGCATAGATGTATAGATGGGTAACATGAGAAAAAACTTTACTAAGCGAGAATCGATCAGGAACTAGGCCATGAAAATGGGCCTTACTATACAATAAGTTTCACACTCTTGGGGGATATAATTTGGTAAATTTACACACTCGTTATGATCCAATATTAAGTAAATTATTCCCATAAAATTATGTGTTAGTAAATAGTTCCTATATAACATATATTGAGTCATAGAAATTCAAAAATTAAGGAATAAATGTCATTTGTAAATTATCAATTTAATGTAATCAGATTCCCCTTTATGTTTTTAATATTATAAAAATATGAATCCAAAATCATACATTTTTTATAGAACATGGTATAAAAATTGATGAAATTACATAAAATCCATTGTGAAAGGAAGTGTATTGACTTCCTAAATGATATGAACAACCTATTGGGAGTAGGAATTGATAAATTTTTTATGATATTCTCTCAATTAATTCATGATCTATATAAAAACCTATCTCAAGATTATTTTCCAAATGCACATAATAAATAATGAAATAAAATTGAATAATTTATGTGATAATTTACTCTAGTAGTCAATGGATCACCTAATCCCAAAACCACGGAATAATTATTCACCTTTAATGAGAATATCTTCTCCATTTTTCAATATTTTAATATTAGTATCATATAGATGGGGTAGATTATCAATTTTCAACATTCATAAAGAATAATAATCCAAAAGAAGATATAAAATTAATGGGTATATAATTCAAGAATGTTTTATTCATGAAATATTATCCCTGAACTCTCCAAAATAAAATTGTATGTTATATTCTTTCCCTAAAAAAGAAGGTAAATCCATTGTAGAGTATGAGGTAATATTTTCAATACTTTCATGATATGACTTCATCTTTGTCACTTCCCATGATGAAAAAGTTTAATACTATAATGCTGGGCTAAATATAAGTCTATGAAAGGCCCTGGTGATATGAGAATTTTATATCTATCAGGAAATTTTCTGATGTATCCAAAAAATGGAAGGGAGATAAATTAATATCAAGTGTATATTAGGGATAAAAATTTGAAAATATAGTTTAATTATGATGGTTGGAAAGAGAAATGTAATGATGGTTGGAAAGATAAATGTAATAATGGTAAGAAATTTCAATATCCCTCTTATAAAATGTGTTTAATGAAGAACCTTGGAAATTTCATAATGGGGATGACGAAATGATTTAGGTTTGAAAGGGTATGGAAAATGTCTAGCGATTTAAGACTAGAGAAACCCACAAATGTAATGGAATATAGGATGCCTGAAAGATGCCATAAACCTGTTTTCTAATGTTTTATCATCTAAGAAAAAACAATCTAAGAGAACAAAACCCTAATTCAAGGGTTGTTAATGAAAATCAACACCAACAACCATCAAGGAAGTAAGGGATAGAATGTTACAATACAACTACTGAAGAGGTTCCTAATATTAAATTCATGAAATGTATATTTATTATTTATTTGAAAATAGAAAAAATATTTTTTATTTTGGTTCTATGAATTCCTTTATATCGTAAAAGTTTATTAAAACTATTTATGAACCACCGAAAATCGTATAAGTAGATATGTAGGTGAAAATTGAAATTTTAGAAATTACTGAATCCCAAGTATATAACTCATGCCCTATAAATATTTAACTTCCTAGTGAACCTTGTGATAATAACTTCAAGGATGTTTTGGGAAACTATAGGTAGGGATTGGATTTACTTATATAGATCAAAAAAAACTTCCATAAGAAATAAATCAATCTCTGTAGGATGAATCATCCTCTAATTTCATACAGGTGCAAGGATGTGGATAAATATTATGTATAACCAACATCTCAAGGAAAAAACATATTTCTTATGAGAAAGAATATCATGAAAAAAAATATTAAATGTAAGGAAATGATCATCCTTAAATACATTCTCATTGTGATTGAATATGATGATGTGTATAAGAAATAATTTTCTAGTCTTCTGTAATGTTGAGATGTTGAATTTTTAATCAAGATCATAAATGAGGTGTTTACAATGTCCAATATTACATATAGAAAGGGTTTTTTTAGAAATTCAGATATAAAGAAGAATATATATTCAAATCAAGATAAGGGGTTTATGTCCCCATGTGCTTCTCCATGGGGTGCACTAGTCCTCTCTATCAAGAAGAAGGATGGGTCGATAAACCTTCCCATTGATTATCATGAGCTCAACAATATCATGATAAATAATAAGTATCCTCTCCCAATGTTTTTTGGAATGTTCGATCATCTATGTGGATCCCAATACTTCTATAATATGGATATTTGTTTAGGGAGTTATCAATTATTGGTGAAGAAGGATGATATACCCAAGGATACAATTTATACAAGTTATGGGAATTATCAGTTAATATTAATGGCATTCAGAATCACTAATTTTTTGTAAGTCCTCATTCACATAATGAATAAAGTCTATATATATTACCAAGAACAATTTTTGGTATTATTTAAATATTATATTCAAATATAATCCATGATATTGGAGGATAAAAAGGATTATCTAATAATTGTGATAAAGTCCTTACCAAAGGAGAAACATTATGAAAAGTACATAAAATGTGATTTTTAGTGGAAGAAAGTCTCATTCTTGGGGCATATTATAAAAATTATTGTTATATTTTAGACCCTTCAAAGATAAATCAAATTGAAAAATGGCCATGAACAAACACTATATTGGTAATTCACAGTTTCTTTAGACTGGATTGGTATTATCAACAATTTTTATGAAATTTATCATGATTTTCAAACACTCTAACGAATCAAACATAATGAGATTCAGGTTTGTTTTGAATAATTAATGTGAAAATACCTTCAAGGATATTAACAAGAGTTTTATCACTACACATGTACATATTCGACCGAAAATTGGTTTTGTTTAATAGTACATATTTATATGCTTCAATGAATTTCCTGGGATGTGTACTAATGCATAATAAATAAGTGATATCCTACACCTTAATGAAATTCAATTTTCTTGGATTGAATTAAACAATGGATGATATGGAGTTGGCTGTAGAGATCTTTACTTTGGAAATCTAGAATAATTTTATATTAATGAAGAAGTTTGAAATATATTCAATTCTTAATATTATCAAGTATACATTCACGTAGAAATAGATGAAAATTTGTTAGTGAAGATAGATAGAGCTAATAATTTACAATGAAAACACAATCCATTACCATCCTATGAATGAAAATAATGTAGAAAGTACTCTAATTGAAAATGATATGAGAATTTTTCCATTTACGAGAATTGATAATGATCTAATATCTATAGGCTAGAAAAGTATGGACATGGGAATCATAAAAGAAGGAAAATAGTCAATTGTTTTAAAAATAATTGTCTAACCATCACATCTGGAGAAGATAAAGTATTATCTAATAGATGGAATGGCAATTAAGAAGAAGGTGAATGCTATAAAGAATGGAAAATCCATAGGGTTTAAATTTAATGAAGTGTGAGATTTATGATTTAGGAAATGACTACAGGTACCATAAAATAAATATTTAAATAAGGATCTATTAGAGGATTCACATAGCAAGACCTTATTTTTTCATCCATGGATCCCATAGTTGTATCGATATCTCTGAGAGAAATATTGGTGGGACAATATAAATAATTGTACCATAGAATATACATCATTGTGTCTTTTATTTTAGTATGTGAATGCTGAAATGAAAATATTCAATGGGATGATGTAACCATTTCCCATACAAGCATCGAAATATGAAAAAATAATTGTGGAATTTTTACTAGACTTCTAATGATATTAGGATGATATAATGTTATTTTGGTTGTGGTGGATCATCATAAAAATATATCTCACGACTTCACAATTCTATAGGAATTATCTCTCCATCAACTTGTAAGGATATAAATAATATAATTACTAAGGTTTCACGGAATGCTTCTATCAATTGTATTTAATCGAGACCCAATATAGACCTCCATTTTAATGTAGAGTCTCTATAATTATATTAATATATTGTTGAATATTAGTGACCTTATCAGACTCAATATAATAACCAATATTAGTGGACCATCCATAAACAAGAAGAAATATTGACAGTGTACTTAGTTGACTTCAATGGAGTTTGGGATGGACATCTTCCTCTAGTCGAGTTCTCCAAAAATAATCGTATCCACACATGCATCCAAATGGATTTATATAAAGCCCATTATAGGAATATATGAATAAAATTTACAGTTTAGTCTGATATTGGGGAAAACAATGTTTTGGTCCTAAAATTTTTGAGGAAATGATGTAAAATTTTATGACAATTAAGTATTAAATAAACGATTATATGAGTAGAGAGAAGTGAAATATTGATAATCATTAATGAAAAATTGATTGTGATATTGGAGAAAAGGTATTACCCAAAAAATCTCCTTGGAATAAAATTAGGAGATTTGGGAATAAGGGAATGCTTAGTCCATGATAAATTAGTACCATTCATATCCTTGATCGCATATAAGTGTTGGCCTATTGTCTTGTACTCATGTACAACTTATCTCATGTAAATGATATATTCCATGTATCCCTATTGCAGAAGTATATACCATACACCTCACATGATATGAATCTATACATTTTACCATTGGATAACGATCTTTCATATGAGGAATATCTAAGGAAGATATTATATCTTAGAGACTATGTTCAATGAAAAAAGAAAATTCACCCAGTCAATGTGCTATTGAGAAACCACATGTCTAATGAATATTTGTGGGAATCATATGAGGTGATGAAATAAAAGTACCCTCATCTGTTTTAGTATATGAAGTTAAAATTTTTATAATTAAATTTCAAAAGCGGTTTATTATAACAACATAATGCTTATAAGTAAATTTACCTTTATGATTAAATTAGTTTCTCTATTGTGGATATAGAAAACAAATGCACTTATTTGGTTTTATTATATTATATAAAATTTTAATGTCCACAATGTTAATTAATATAAATAATACATTCATTTAATTATTACCATATGATTATTATAAATATAATGTTGAAATAAAATCATCTCCCATAGACAATGGAAGTAATGGCCTGAACTCGGAGAATCATACCCTATAAAGCCCATTTATCAGATCTTCCAGGGGAGATAGAATCACTGTAATTATCCCCTAACCAATAAATATATGAGATCTTAATAATAAAGCATGAGATAAACCATTTACGGGAAACTCTTAGGCTCATTGATATTATAGTCCAAACCATATTTGTCAAACTATCCCATGAAAATCTCATCATCATAAACCTTACCCTTAGAGTGTTTTCTGGTGTAATAAAGGGATATATATCAAACCACTAATAACATGAATATGAATATTTTATAGTATAATTATTATATATTCTTCTTATTGTTGTTAATTTATGAACGATGTTTATTTTTATACAATAAAACACAAATGGTATTTTCCAGTAATATGAAATTAAAATTAAGACCATAATTTTGATAAATTAATATACTTCTGAAATAACTAAAATTATTATAAAATATAATTATTAAATAATTTTTATAAAATATATTTTATAATACAATCCATATAATATTAAATTTAATTTTTAAGGGTTTCAAAAAAATTATTTTAAAAAACCTAACAGTTATCAATTAATGTTGAATATTGTTTTAAAAGTGAATATTAAAACATTTAAAAAAATTATAATATAAGTAATATTTTCTTATTAAAAACATATAAATTATACACAAGTTAATTTTTCAAAATTTTCTTATATAATCAAATATTCGAGTAAAAATTAAATACAGTATAAATATACATTGTGTATTATGACAACATAATTACCCGATAGTGATGAAATAAATGACATTATAGGTACCCTTGAACAAATATATGGCTCATCTTTAAATTAATGTGTTTTGAGGTTATTTTATTAATTTTATAGTTCCTTTTCGAGTCCACCAAACAGAATATTATATTTTCTAGTTTTAAATTCAATTCATTTTGAATATGACTCACTTCCACATCACTGAGGGTAATATTTTAATAATTTTTGACATTAGCCTTATAAAATAATTAAAAACACCCATATTTTGTAAATATCCTGGGAAAACCCATAAAAATGTTTTTTTGTTTATTTTATTATATATAGTCAAAATCATATATTAGGGAAATAATAGAAATTTACCTTCCTTTACCTATATAAACACACACAAGATCCTCATTATCATCACTCAAAACCATGAATCAATTACTTAATCATACATACCATCTAATTATTCCTCCCATTGTTCCCCAATAATCTAAAAAAGCTCCTCCCATTCTTTTGGAATCACCATATAAAGGTAAGGTACCTATCTCCCTTTTTTCCAATAAAGCACATTATTTTTATTTATCGTTTTAAATATAAATTTTTGGGTTTTCATGACCTAATATAAATCCCTATATTATCTATTTTATTCTCTAAATAATTATAGATCATTTATACCCTCTCATTATAGCATTTACATAAGTCGTTACAATGAAATTGTTTAGAAATGGATCATCTCCTTCTCCTCTTCATTCATGAATATTCATTATCTTATGTCTTTTATCTCCAAATCCTATTTGTTGGGATATGTTCTTCCATGACCCACATAATGAAATTATGATTTCTAAATGATTAGGGACCAATTTTTACTCGTATTAATTCCTATCATGGTCATTTATATACCCCCATTATGCTGTTAATATTTCACTACGGTTTTACTTTCTAATGAATTGTTTCATGAATACCTATACATACTTCCTATTAGGGTTTTTGAACATTATACAATTAAAATTGGTTTATTGGGGACATATATTTTTGTATTCCGAACTCCATTATCAATTAAATTAAATATGTTGAAATGTTTTATTATATTTTATGAACTATGTAGAACACTTATTCGTGTACATGATATGATTATGATGTGTACACCCATATAATGCTTCAATTCATTGGGAAATTTATTAGTCTAATGAGACGCAATGTATTGTGATTTGGAGGTTATCCTAATTACATTATGCTATTATGTCTTGGTTTTTAACAATAAATTATGTTTATGATGTAATGTTTATCATTCCCTTGTTTCCTATATTTTATCAAGTTATATCAAGCCTCATTAATCAAATTTAGGATTATAACGTATTTTATCTCTCATTGATATGAATATTGTCTAACAAGTAATAGACTATTAATGTTTTTATTTTATTATTCATTTACAAGGCATTATATATCACCCATTTCGTATGTATTCCCTTACGTTATGTAATGAAGCTTTAAAAATGATGGAATTAATAATAGGAACAAATAAATTAAGCTTTCATCAATGTTTATATAGCACCTATTTTAAGTTATTGTGTAATGTACATATTTCCCAAATACACTAAACATATCAATATTCTGGGTTGTATTATGTTTTTCTTATGTAATAAATCATTCATTAATGAATAATGAATACAAAGATTTCATAAATTGTGAAAATTAATATATTTTTGATAAATTGAAGAGTGTTAACTAGTGTATTGGTGATTGTGAGATGCATGAACCAAATATATTCATGAAGTTCCTTTAATTTCTACAATAATAAAATAAGGAACGTTTTTTAGTAGTTTATTTTATGATAATTTGATACTGAAAAACTATATTACCCCTTTTGTGTTAATTTAAAGAAGAATAATATTTATAATCATGTTGAAATTTGATCATTATAGTTTTTGTCCAAGAAGAAGTTACATGTAATAGATCTATTGTATGTGAAAATGATCAAAGGTGAGACATTAAGTGTTCTTTTTTACATAATAGGGAACTATCAAAATAGTTCATATGGTGCACATAAATTATCCTATATTTTTTAATTCATGTGATCACTAATAACATTCACATAAATTTCTGAGATTACTAGTATACAATAAACCATATTTTTATGACAGAAGTAAAAATAAATAAGAAGTTCATCTTTGTGATAAATAAGATGAATAAGAAAAAGAGTTTTGTTCCCACTTCTTTGTGAGTAAAAATGTGAAGGATAATTTAGTATATGAACCATGAATAAATGTGACATCCACTAGAAGTCTCATTAGGTGGAAAAGTTTCCAAGTGTTATAAAAAACCAAGAATGTTAAGACTATCTTTAATGGATGTCTAAAGAGCCATCTTGGAACCATAAAATAAGAACTAAAAATTTACTCTAGTATTATAAAAGATAATGGTTATTCCCAACATTCTCTAAACATGTTAAATGGATTATTTTGTAGTTGTTTTGTAGTATTTTTTATTTCCACAACATTATGAGGAAAAATTACCCTTGTTGATTAGTGAACCCTATAATAATATTATGTTCCATCATTACCATATTTGATATATATTCATATGATAAAAAAAGAGAATAAGAGAATCAAGAGCTTAACAGTTATAAGATGTAAATGGGAGAAAAGTTCTAATTTCTAGAAATTAACTCAATTCTTATTCCCCCTTCTCAATGTTAATCATATCCCAAACTGGTCCTCTCAAGTAGTATCAAATGTATGGTTCACCTTTGTTTTATTATATAATATAAATTTACTCTTTTTTTTATTTTGAGTTTTTTTCATGTTTTAATAATGATGTATGTTTCAGTGAATATTCATTTATCTCTGAATATAACTCTATATTAAACAAGGTCATGATGAAAAAGAAAAATAAAGAGAAAAACATTTAAGAACATATCCATCATATCTAAAAAATATAAGTATATGTAATACCGTAAATTTCAAAAAATGAATATTTATTAGGATTTTAATTTAATTATCAGGTGACTCAAGTTTCCACTAAGGAGAAAGATAACATTCCTACCTTATATAAATCATGAATGTGGAGTTATCGTGATGTTTTTGAAAATTCATGTTTTGACAATCATCAAGAAGAATATCCTTGAACAAGTGTTGATAATTATCAATCTACAAAAACTAATGATATATAAATTATTGGATTGATAGATTTTATACATTGTTTCCAAAAGAAATAGTCTCTCTTGTTTTTGGACCCTTTCAATGTATGCTAGATGAAATAACACATCTGCAAGAGTATGCAGATAACATTGATAAAAACATAAAAGGAAACATTATAGAATTTTAAATGATCACTAAATAGTTTGGAACTAATAAAACAAAAAATGGGGAACTTGAAATAAGTTCCTCAAAATGGGTCGAAGAAGATAAAACAAAAATAGGTATTAAATACAAATTTTGAATAATATATCCATGCACTGAAAGAAAAGATGACAAATAGAACTATTTTCGAAGATTTAAAATTGTAATAAAAATACAAGAAGACCAGAGAACTTGACACCTTGTTAAAAAATAATTGTAATATTTTTTACGCGTATGTATAATGAATGATGATTTACTATGAAGAGAAGGTGATAATAATAGAAAATCAGAAAAACACCATTAATATGAAATATCTAGAATTGGAAGTTTAGTTGGATAATAATGGGGAGAAAATATTGAGACTTCATAAAAGAATGTGAAAAATTCTGCAACTACTCAATTATCAGTAGAGGCTTCTATAATTAAAATACCTCTAACATGTTTTATGAAGATTATGGCATATTTTTATGATTTATCACAATATTCTATGAGAAAAAATAGTTATTACCCATACCATCTTATAAAATTATTTCTATATCTATTTCCATCAATAATATAGGTCTGAAAACAAATTCTAAATAGGTATGAATATATATATGTGATATGAATCCTACTAAAATAATTAGAGTGGATTAGAAAACTAATATGGAAACTTGTTCCCCATAAATATACCAAAAATCTACGAATAATATCCATAAAAAATCGAATAAAAAAGAGGATCCTAGTTTATGGATAAATATTGGTCTTATAATAGATTTACTAATTTTTCATTGGATTTTTGGTAATATACTCTATTTTATAAAGCAGAAATGAATAGCATCTCAAGGGGTTGCAATCTAGATAAAAAGAAGATATATCCCTAGGTTATGAAAAAATTTCATACTTCAATCTATTTTAGAAATACTGAAAATATTTTTGATATGTGTGGTAGTAGTGTCCATAATCTTGGTAAATTCACATATAGATATGTATATAAATAATGACTGTAAATTAAACCATAGAAAGAGATTTATAAGTAAGATGAATCTTCGTGATTTATGTAGAATAATTTTGTAAACAAAAAATATACCAACAAGATATCAATTAAGAAAACTATTATGAACTTGGATTATAAATCCATGATATTGAAGGAAAGTTATTCATTGAAAATAAGAAATAAGAATGTGGGAACTCTGATGAAAACTTATGGAAATTCCAAATTTCATGCAAATGTATATAATGATGGGTAAGTATTCTGGATAGAATATTTGGACCATATGATGATAATAGAGATAAAATGTGCTCTGGATGTTGAAAAGGTAAAAGGAATGTTTTCACATGATGAATCAGAAGTTTTGTGTGTGAGGTTGAACATGGTAGGGTATAAACCAATAAATTTCACTACAATAATTCTAGTATAAGAAGAGTTATATTAAAATATGAAATATTCATGATGTGATAAATGTGCTTTAAAATATATTAAGAAGTAAATTTTCACACAACATTTAATTGAATAATTGATAGTATCAACACATCAACAATGAAAATTAAATATTTTCTTCTGTTTTGTGGATATTGAAGGATATGAAAAAAAGTGGTTGAGAAAACCATCTCAACCATGTTATTCAAATTAATAATGTAAGAAGGAAAAACCTTATTCCCTTAAAAATTGTATATTTTTTTTTGTTTGTAATATATGGAATTGAAACAAAATAATGTTATCAGGGGAAACCCTAAGAAGAAATGGTTGTGCTTAATTCATGATAGAAAAACTAAATAAATCATCATCATTGATTGATTACTCAATTCGAATTAAATTACAAATATCATAGAGGATCGTCATTGATGAAGTTAGTGAATGTGCCTCCAAAACTTTTATAATAAGGATAAAGAATATACCATCCTAGAATGATCAAATATTTTTTATCCTAATAAATCAGTATTGATTAATAAATACTTAATTATGTAGTGAAAGTGGTAAAATCTTTATATTCCTATGTTGAAGATATGTTTTGGTTTATTCTATAAATTATAACATCATAAAATCCATTATTAATGAGGTTATCTATTATGAATATGTTGAGAAGTGTTTCCCATGAGGGGAGATAAATGAATAAAGTTTAAGCCACTAAAAAATTCATTATTTCAATTGTTATCAAATTTAATTATTCGAGATTTTTCATGAAGATCATATAACTGGAAAATATTTTTTTTAATCTCTCATATTTGGTCATAAGATAAAGAAACCTAACACAAATGGGTTATAATTAAATTACATAATGACATAAGAATAAGAGGGATAATTTAGGATATAATTAATATTGAGATGGGTGAACCAACTATCCGATCATTTTAAAAATTAAAAATTTTTATAATTTTACCTCTTAAAATAGTTTGGATATTAATTCTCTTTTTATATTTTCTTATTGAAAGCATGTATTTGTAGTCATTCAAGGATAGAAAATGATATTTTTACATGTTTGACTGATCAATAGTCGTACCTAGTCATTGGCATGGTTTTTAAATAATCCATCCACTCAACCACTAGAAAAAAATTAATTAATCATGGTTACATTAAGTAGGGACTAACCATTCACATACATTAAAATATATACTAATAAAATTTATTGTTTTAAAAATACGGGCTAATTCACTGTTTAAACTCAAAATATGTTATTCCATAATTAAGATTCATGATAACCCCAATAAAATAAACCAAATTTTCTGACTTATAAAATATGTCACGGTGCTACTTTTGTTCTTACTTTAAATTATTCATTAGTTACCAACACAACAATGGGAAAAAACTCCTCTAATTCTTCCCAACAGCAAACTAAAGGCTTTTCTATCTTCTTCTTCATCTTCTTATAATATGAATGTATAGTGAACCAAAATATCAAAATTCATCATTGATACAAAAAAATAGTTATTGTATAGGATCTTTTTTGTTCTTCATAGTGATTAAAAAATATAAGTAGTTGAATTACAATACACATTAAATATTAATTCATTGAATACTGATCTTTCCCAAACACAATAAACTGAGAACTCATATATTTATTATTCCAATATTTGGAACGACTTTAGTCTCATGATCCTTGAACACTATTCATGAAAAGAAAATTCAATGTTCGTTTCTCAATTTGGTTCAACTTATTATTTTCATAAGTTGAAGCATAATTTGAGTGTGTTATTTGTTTTGTTTTCAATTTATACATGAAAATTTGAATATTTCATGTTCATAAAAAATTAAATATCAAATCTTATATATACATTCTCTTCATAAAGGCATGTGTATGAAATGGTTTTTCCTTAACATGACATTCTTGTTTTTCTATTTGGTTATTTTCAAATACACATATATAATAAAGTAATTCACTATATACTTCCATATTCATCCTATATCATTCATGAAAATGAGTATATTTAATATGTGTATATATATCACACACTTTATATTCTCATGGTCTTCCTTCATACACATGACTCTGATAAAACTGCTTCTTATTCCACTTCTTGTACTCAATAATAAGTATGGAAAAAATATTCCTGAACTCAATAGAATATATCGAATCCTTCTATCAAAAGATAATAATTGTGATGTGGTAGTTCTTCATGAAAGCACAAGAAGAGTCATCGAACTAGTTCTTTGAAAAATCTCATCAAGTTTGTATAACACAAGTAGAAGAATTGTGGTTCTTTTTATCAGGAAAATTAATGCACGATTTTTCTTCATGCTATTGATGAGTGTGGAACAAACCATCTTCATGTAGTGGATAGGCACATGGTTTATATTATGTTAACATTATAGTAATTCTTTATAGATGATCTTTTGTGATATGCCTCATTGAAAATATAAACGGAAGAAGTGTCTTTAACCATGAGTAATTCTCCTTTAATATGTGAGAATACACAAACATCTTTTGTTCAATAACTAAATCAAATTATTCATTTAATTCTATGTTAACAAATATCTTGAATATGAAATATAATGAAATTATTTTGAATTTAGTTTTTCACATACAACACTGAAAATGGTGGAATCATTTCTTACATGAGAATGAGTTCTTCATTCAAAATAAATCACTCTTATAAATGTGATAATATTGAATGAATCATCACCATCTCCTTTATGATTTTAGATTATGGTATAGCGTACTATAATTTCGTTTTTATCCTCATTGGTTTCATATTATTTAAAAAAATGCATGTAATATTAATTTACAAGTTTTATTTCAAGTGATTGTCAATGTCTTCATCACTTTAGTTGGATCCATAGAGATGGAGGAAGTATCATTTGTCAGACATTGGAGTTGTCGTCCATTATAAGATACGAATTGTAGAGCATCCCATTGTTGATAGGTTAGAGATGAAAGATGAGATTCAATCGGACAACCATGATTAATCTTATCAGGTGTCTCTTCTAATCTACTTATATATTTTAATGCATGAATAATACATTCAACCATACATGTTCGAATATAAGTCTATATTATTTTAGGCACATTTAATATGTGATTCCATTCCAACTATTCCTTCAAGATAGTAATAGTGTTCGATAGTAACATCTCATGTAAATGATGAATAAGACATATTTCATATTTATTAATATTTGTGAAATAAATATTAATTTTACTTTAAAAGGGTTTCTATGTTCAATAGTGTACCGGATACACAACAACGGGTTTCTTTGGAATCTTACATTGCACACTAATAATATAATATTATTATTTTAAATGGTAGTTAACTCCTAGCCATTGTAGTGTTGGGAATGAACAAATCTAACTAAAATATGATTATACATGTTTTTAGATGTATTTACTTTTATGCAATAAAAGTTATAGGCTTAAAAGGTGAATGAATCTAATTTTATGCATAATTTATATTAAATGGACGATTTACCGCCTTTTAATGGAGAACCATCGTTAAATCAAGTTTTGGTTATATTTATATGTTTTAATTGACCAAATATAATCCTTCATTATAATGGGGACATCAAATTTTACTTTGGGTAATTTTTTGGTATTATTCTAACAAATTTCATTTTTTTAATGAATAGTTAAAAATACTGAATTTTAATTCAAAAGTTCCTTTTAATCTAATTTATTTATATGGTTATATTACCTTTTTAATTTGTTTTCAAGTTATATTAAAATATATGTTTACCATTTAATCCAATGTTTGTCATTGTAATTAATTTCACTTTGAAATTAGACATAAACAAGTATCAATCACTTGAAAGTTATTGTTTCCTAAAAACAAAATATTTGTTTTAACAATGGTAATTATTTTTTAAATTTTTTAATGCCACTTCTATGTTTTGAATTTGAAAAAATTGACATCAATTTTGAATTCATAATATCAAATAATACTTTGGCTGAATTTTTGGTATTTTTCTGAAAAATTTCAATTTTTTATGAATAGTGACACCACTTAATGGTAGTTAAAAAACTGACTTTTTCATTTAAATGAAATTTTACCACTTCTGTGAATTGAATTTTAAAAATACGACATACATGGTTGTTATCAAGAAGTAAAATGTGGTTCATTAAGATGAAAATAATTTTTGGTGCATAAAAACTTTTGACATTTATTTACCACAGTTAAAGGTAAATAGGGTAATTCAAGGTTAAGAGAATATTATAATAATTCAAAATTACCTTAACACTTGTCCAAACCTTATTGGTTGAGTCATTTACGACCATGGTAATCTTCAGGTCGATTTTGGGACCCCATTGAGCCACTTGGGATTGATGATGACAATTTAGATTAATTAATTTAATGTGAAAAAAATTAATATTAACAAAAATCTTTTAGTTATTAATTTTTATATGGTGTTATATATGTCCTATTTTCGACTATAAATATTATTTGGAAATATAAAATTATTACTTATCATGGTAATTGTTTATAATTTTTTGACATCAAATAAATTAAATAATATTTTCACTCTTTCCTAAAGAGCCCCCCTCCCCCTTATAAAAGGAGACCACATCTAACAAATTTCTCACACCTCTCAAGAAATTTGGCTCATCCATACTATGCCCAATTAATCTCCACACATCCCTCTCTTCCTCTTAGAAGCCTTACCTTAGGCAGAAGGAACTTTAAGAAGTCCTTTGTTTCAAACCAAACGGAGTTACCCAAATTAAAGGTAATGGTTTCTCTTAAATTATTTTCATTTATTTTAATTATCCAACCCCAAAAATCTTTTTATTTATTTATTTTGTAACAAAACCAGTATACTCAATATACTATGATGTTGTTATAAGAAGTATTCGAACTACAAATACACACACCTCCATCTAATGGATGAATAACATAATGTTTTTGTGGATGGAAAACTAACGCCACACGAAATGATGATTGTTCAATTACATATTACCACCTATCATGGTGGTCGTTATGATGGAACTATATTTATATATGATATATATTATGTTTAGGATTTCCTTATGCTTCTGTACGTCCCATTTATATATTGCCTTTATGGTTTCCATAGTGGGTAAATAAGATAATCTCATTTGAGGAAGTGCGGTCTACTGCCCCCTCAAAGTGATTTGATACGTTAATGCCTTAGGTAGGATGTATAGATGATGGAGTTAAAGATATTATATATGATATAATACTGGAATTATAATATACCTATGTATCATTCTATTTTTTTCCATTAAAATAAGAAATAGAAATGAAAGTAGCGTTCATGCGAACGTATGGCTTACCGTCTCCATGAACGATGCATTTCATTTTGTACCTCTAAATGATATGTACTATTATAAAATCATGTATATACTGTATATATATGATATATATGATATCCAAATCATGAATATCATTCTGGATATAATGAACATTTGACCACATGGACAACTTGTAAAAATAAGTTGTTCATTTTTACTGAAGTACCAAGTGTCGACAAAATGAACGTTATTAACTTAAATGAGTGCATAATGTTTATAACATGGTAATAAGTGATATAAATTGAATAATAAACTCTAAAAATGTTCTTAAACTATTAGAAATAAACTATATTTTATTATTCAGGAGATTAAATAATGATCGAGTCAAGTCAGACGTGAGGTAAGAGACTTCGTCGCAATCTCTTTTCATTTTGGCATTTTTAGTTTTATACACGACTTTATTTTATACGGTGTATAAAACCCTTTGAATTTTAATTTCATTCAAAGTGAATCTTTTTTATACAAATCATTTTACTTAACAAATAAAAAGAATGTTCTTTTTTATGTCAGCGGTGACAACAACCTTTCTGCTGCCGCGAGTATTATTTGATTTTTGGCTTCCTTAACAAGCCTGAATGTTTTTAAAAGGAAAAATAAATACCATATACTCTATTTTCATATTTTGGTACAGAAAATGATTTTGATAATGGATTTATTATTTCAATATCTTGAAATTATATTCAATTATTGCAATTTTGAAATGTTATCTTTATTTGATGCTTATGTTACGTGTTATGATCATGTTATTGTTCTTGAGCATTATTTATGTATAAATGTTATTTCGTGATAAACCTAGGGTGGGTGAGCCCGGGATAGCTCTCCAATACATTGGGTAACGTGATGGAGGTAAACTTGAATGTTTATCCTACATGATTTAGGGAATATACTGTGATGGGTTTTCCAAATTAACTCTCTATGTAGGTATGATAGTTACAATGTCAGTATGATATGGATGCCACAAGTTACCATTATGATTAATGATTTATATGTGTCTTTCATAAATCTTATGATTTCATGAGGTAAGTAAAAGAGTTCATGTTTTGTATGTATTTATGAACAAATTTTTTCATTCATTGTTTTATAACCTTTAATAATCTTTTTATGCTCATCCCAGGTTTTGAAATGTTTTCACAGGACTTAAATATGAATAAGGTCAAGGATGGGATCATGGAAAAGTCATGTTGTCTAAAACATGGAAATAGACATGACTCTTTTTTTAAGAGATTTTATTTTTATGAAAAAAATGGAATCTATGTAGATATGTCTACCTTGAAATATTTTTAGATTTAATCGTTATGTCCTAATTCTCTAAAACTCCAAACCTAAAAAGATCATCAATGTAAATTATTCATTTAATTCAATATTATGTAATATTTAAGGCTGGGTCCTAATTGTTTGTATCAAAGGTCAGTTTAGATAACTTTAGGAGTTAGGGTATTGTTAAATTAATATCTATAAAGTAATTTATGTTAACATTGATATCATATAGCATTTACAGATTACCATGTTGCTTCACCTAAGATATTTCTATGTTCATAATGGTTTTCCGTAGAGGAAATAGGGAAGCTATGTTGCGACGAAATCAGGAGGAAGACAAAATTCCAAATCGGCAAACTGAGATGGTCGGAATAGGAACTGAATAGTTTGTTGCAGTGGTGGCACAGTTGACTCAGACTATAAATGGTGGTGGTATCCATGTACAAGATCATCCAGATCAACCACATAGGAACATGTTAGTAGTGTAGCATTTCTTGAGGCAACATCCCCAATCATTTAGAGGATCATTTGACCATGTGCTAGCTGAAGGGTGGATTAAAGCATTAGAGAAGATTCTTGATGTCATGGGTTGTTCAGAACATCAAACTATTAGTCTTGTTGTTTACCGTTTGGAAGATCAAGCTGGTCAGTGGTGGTCGATGGTGAAAAATATTAGGGATAGTGAGGATATTGATGTTCATCATTGGGATGAATTCAACGGTATTTTTCTTGAGAAATATTTTCCTAAGGTGGTTCGTCTTAGGATGGAAAAAAATTCCTTGAATTGAGGAAGGAGGATGACTCAATGGCTTCTTATGAAGAAAAATTCACTCGACTGGCAAAGTATTCTCCAAATTTCATACGAGACCTTGATAGTAAAATCAACCATTTTTACTTTGGATTAAAGCCAAAGTATCGAAGGGATTTATCTTCTTGTGAGTTCAAAATTTATGAAAAACTTTTCTCATTGTGCGTATAATGTGGAAATGGAGTTTGCCGATGATTAGGTATTCTTTGACAAACAACAGAATAATAGGTCGAGGTGGCAGGCGAAAGGGAAGGACTCTTCAAAAAATTCTGATGGTAAGAAACTTAAGTGTATAGTTTGTGAAAATTTTGGTAAAAATCATGCAGGGGAATGTCTTTTGAATTCTGGTAAGTGCTATCGATGTGGTAAAATGGGACATAAGTCTTATAATTGCACTAAAAAAGATCAGGATAGTGGTAAGACAAAATCTGATTTACAATGAGAAAAATGTTTTAAGTGCAATGAAATGGGTCATTATGCAAATGAGTGTCCGAAAAATAACTCAACCAAAGGAAAGCAGCTATACTACAAGAAGAAAGGGGTGGAAAAATCATTTATAACTACTTCATTTGATGTTCGGACATCAAATGAAGTTGTATCAGGTACACTGTTTGTTTATTCAGATTATGCCAATGTGTTGTTTGATTCAGGGGCTACACACTCTTTCATTTCTGAGAATTTTTCTAGTAAATTTGGAATTCCATCTCAAGATATGAATACAGGACTTATGGGAAAAACTCCTGGAGGAAATGTTGAGAAAAAGAAAGCAAACATAAGAACATTCAGGTCCTTATGTGCGGAAAGAATCTACATGAAAACCTTATTGTTTTGCCTCTAGTAGAGTTTGATGTTATTTTGGGCATGGATTGGCTTTCTGTTTATCATTGTAAGATTTATAGCAGAGCTAAAGAGGTTTCTTTTCAGAATAATTTTCAGTTTGTATACAAAAATGAACCCTTTCTTTTGATAACATATCAGGAAGTCGAAAAACTGGTAAAAGATGGAAATCAATGTTACCTTGCACTTATTGTAGAAAACAAAGGAACTGTTTAGATTAATGATGTTCCAGTGGTAAACGAGTACCCTGATATTTTTCATAACAAGTTTCCTGGTATTATAAATGATCAGAAAGTTGAATTTATTATTGAATTAGTTCCTGATGCTATTCCAATTTCAAAACCCCCTTATCGAATGGCTCAAATTGAACTTTTAGAGTTAAAGAAGCAATTGCAGGAGTTATTAGATAATGGTTTCATTCGAACTAGAACGTTACCATGGGGTGATCCTATCTTGTTTGTTAAAAATAAAGATGGTTCAATGAAACATTACATTGAATATAGAGAAATAAATAACATCACTTTTAATAATAAGTATCCTTTGCCTCATATCGATGATTATTTTGATCAGCTCCAGGGAGCTCAGTATTTTTCGAAGATTGACTTCAGATCGAGGTACCATCATCTGAAATTAAAGGAATCAAATGTTCCAAATACAATGTTTCGTACTATATATTTCCATTATGAATTTTTAGTTATGCATTTTGGGTTAACCAATGCACCAAATTTATTCATGGATCTTATAAATATAATTTTCTGTGACTTCTTGGATAAGTTTTTGGTTGTGTTCATTGATGATATTTTGTTTTATTCAATAAGTAATGAGGAAAATTATTGTCATTTAAGGGTTTTCTTGAAAACCTTAAAAGAAAGGAAACATTATGGGAAATTTATAAAGTGTGAGTTTTGGTTACAACAAATTTCTTTCCTTGGTCACATTGTTTCAAAAAATGGCATAACTGTTGATCCTACTAAAAAAAGTTGTTGAAGAATGGCAAAGACCAACAAATATAACCGAGATTCATAGTTTTCATAGGTTGGAAGGTTATTACTGGAGGTTTGTTGTAATTTTTTCGTGGTTATCTAGTACAACGACTAAGTTACCTCGAAAAGGTGTTAAGTTCATCTAGACAAAAGAATATGATGATTGTTTTCTGGAATTGAAAAGAAGATTAGTGAATGCTCTAGTTTTGGCACTACCTTCCAGAAATGGTGAGTTTGTTATCTCAAGTGATGCTTCGTTGAAAGGACTTGGTGGTCTTATAATGAAAAATGATCATGTAATTTCTTATGCTTCATGTCAGATGAAACCATATGAGCTAAATTAACTTCTACATGATTTGGAATTTGCTGCAGTTGTTTTTGCTTTAAAAAATTGGAAGAATCATTTGTATAGAGTGAAGTGTGAAATATATACTGATCACTAAAGTTTGAAGTATATATTCACTCAGAAATAATTGAACATGAGAAAGAGGAGATGGTTGGAATTAATCAAGGATTATGATTGCACGATCCATTACCATCCGGGAAAAGCAAATGAAGTGGCTGATGCTTTGTGACTAAAATGTTATGTCTCATTAGCCTTGCTACGTTTGGAACGAGATCCTTTAGTTTTTGATTTGATGAACATTGGAATAGAAGTTGTTTTTGGAAGAAATTATTCTATTTTTTTCAGGTGTCAGTGAAATCATCTCTCTCAGATAGAATTAAGCAAGTGCAGAAAGAAGACAGTGAGTTTCATAAAAAGGTAGAGTTGGTTCAATAGGGTATGTTTCCTGAATTTAACATTGATAATGATTGTGTTTTGAAAGTTTGGAAGATATTATGTGTACCTTGTGATTCACAGTTGAAGAATGAGTTGTTATTTGAAACTCATAGTTCTCCGTTTTCAGTTCATCCTAGAAGTACTAATATGTACATCGATTTTTGGGAGTATTACTGGTGGGATGGAATGAAAAGAGATATTGATGATTTTACATTGAACTGTTTGACATGTCAGTGGGTTAAAGCAGAGTGGAAGTTACTGAAAGGGCTGCTTCAGCCTCTACAGGTGCCAGAGCGGAAATGGGAAAATATATTTATGGACTTCGTTGTGGGATTACCAAAGACATCTCGAGGTAATAATGCAATCTGTTTTATAGTTGATCGATTGACTATATCTGCTCATTTCTTTCCTATTTGAGATACACTGTCATTAGATCAACTAGCTCGGTTTTACGTTAAAGAGATAGTCTAGTTGAAAGGAGTTCCCCTCTCCATTGTGTCTGATAGTGATCCTAGGTTCACTTATAACTTTGGGAAAGGCTTTTATAAGTCATAGATTACTGAATTAAATTTTAGTACATCTTTTCATCCTCAATCAGATAGGCAGTCAGAATGAACAATTCAGACATTGGAAGATATGTTACGTTCTTGTTCAATGGATTGTCAGGGAATTTGGGACCAACATCATTCTTTGGTTGAATTTTCTTATAATAACAGTTTTCATTCCATTATACAGATGGCTCCATTTGATGCATTATATGGAAAGCGTTGTCGAACTCCATCTTTTTGTGATGAAGTATGTGAAAGGAAGCTGATGGGACCAGAATTGGTTGATGAGATGGCAGAGAAAGTTTAGCTGATTCTGAAGCACATGAGAACAGATCAGAGAATATAGAAAAGTTATGCTGATAACCGGTGGAAAGATCTTTCCTTTGAGGTAGGTGATCATGCCTTTCTCAAAGTTTCTCCATGGAAAAGTGTGATGCGTTTTGGTAAGAAGAGACTGTTGAGTCCGAGGTTCATTGGACCTTATGAAATTCTAGAGAAAGTGGGATAAATTGCATATAGAGTGGCTTTACCTCACAGTTTATCTCAGGTACACAATATTTTTCATGTTTCTATGTTGAGAATGTATATGTCAGATGAAACTCATGTTTTTAGCTGAGAGGTAGTTTAGTTTAAAGAGAATCTCTCTTATAAAGAACAAATAGTTCAGATTCTTGACTGTAGAGATAAAGTGTTGTGGAATAATGTAATTTACCAGATAAAAGTTATGTGGAAAAGCCATGTGGTTAAAGAGGCACTGTGGGATTCTGAAAATGCTATGAGGGATAAATACCCCCACTTATTTTGATAAGTGAATAAAAATTGTGAGGACACAATTTACAAAAAGGGGCAAGGATGTATCATCCCAAGTAAATGAAGAATAAGATATATTTCACATTTATTAATATTTGTAACTAAATATTAATTTTACTTTTAAATAATTTCTATTTTAGATAGCGTACCTGATACGCAACAACGGGTTTCTTTGGAATCTTAAGTTGCACACTTATAATATAATATTATTATTTTAAATGGTAGTTAAGTCCTAGTCATTGTAGTGGCGGTAATGAACAAAACTAACTACAATATGATTATACATGTTTTTTAGATGTATTTACTTTTATCCAATAAAAGTTATAGGCTTAAAATGTGAATGAATCTAACTTTAAGCATAATTTACATTAAAAGGCTGATTTAACGCCTTTTAATGGCGAAGACTCATTAAATAATGTTTTGGTAATCTTTATATGTTTTAATTGAACAAATTTAATCCTTATTTAGAATGGGGACATCAAATTTTACTTTGTGTAATTTTTTGGTATTTTTCTGATAAAGATCATTTTTTAAATGAGTAGTGAAAAATATTGTATTTTAATTCAAATGTGCCTTTTATTATAATTCATTTATATTGTTATATTATCTGTTTAATTGGTTTTAAAGTTAAATTAAAATATATTTTTACCATTTAATCCAATTTTTTTCATTGGAATTAATTTCACATTGAAATTGGACATAAACAAGTATCAATCTGTTGATAGTTATTATTTCTTAAAAACACGCTATTTATTTTAACAACAGGAATTAATTTTTAAATTAATTAAAGACACTTCTATGTTTTGAATTTGTAAAAATAGACATCATTTTTGAATTCAGAATATCAAATAATGCTTAGGCTGAATATTTGGTATTTTTCTGAAAAATTTCAATTTTTGATGAATAGTGACACCACTTAGTGGTAGTTAAAAAATGTCTTTTTCATTTAAATAAAATTTTACCACTTATGTGAATTGAATTTCACAAATGCGACATACATGGTTTTTATCAAGAATAAATATTTGGTTCATTAAAATGAATTTTTTTTGGTGAATAGTAACTTTTGACTTTTATTTACCGTGGTTAAAGGTAAATATGGTAATTCAATGTAAAAAGAATATTATAATAATTCAAAATTACCATAAGACTTGTCAAGACCTTATTGGATGAGTCATTTACGACGAGGGGCATCTTTGGGTCGATTTTGTGACCCCATTGAGCCACTTGGAAGTGATAATGACAATTTATATTAATTAATTTAATGTGAAGACAAAATTGACATTAACAAAGATCTTTTAGTAATTAATTTTTATATGGTGTTAGATAAGTCCTATTTTTGACTATATATATATTTTGGAAATCCAAAAAGAGTTCCTATATCATAGTATTTTGTTTATAATATTTATAAATCAAATAAATTAAATTATTAATGACACAATAATGATGCAGTATTTATCTCACTAATAAATGATTTAAATTAATAAGATTATAATGATTAAATTATTATCCAAAACATGTCCAATTATGATTGGATGATTTTATTTTGACCATGAATCATCTTATCTTTGACTATAATGATTTTTGGACCATTAGAAACCGAATATCGTTATATTATAAAATTATATTTTCACTCTTTCCTAAAGAGCCCCTACTCGCCCTTATAAAAGGAGACCACTTCTATCCAATTTCTCACACCTCTCAAGCCATTTGGATCGTCCAAACACTACCCAATTAATATTCCTACATCCCCTCCTCTTCTTAGACGTCATACCTTAGGCAGAAGGCACTTCAAGAAGTCTTTTGGTTCAATCTAAATGGAGTTACCCAAATTAAAGGTAATAGTTTCTCTTAAATTGTTTTCTTTTATTTTATTTCACCAACCCCTAAAATCATTTTATTTATTTATTTTTTAACAATACCACTATCCTCAATATACTAGGATGTTTTTATAAGAAGGATTATAACTATACTTACATAAATCTCCATCTAATGTATGAATAACATAAAATTTATGTGGATGGAAAACTAACGCCTCACGAAACGATGATTGTTCAATTACATCTTACCATATCTCATGGTGGCCATTATGATGGAACTGTATTTATATATGATATATATTATGTTTATGATTTCATTATTCTTCTGTACTTCCCATTTATATAATGCCTTTATGGTTTCCATAGTGGTTAAACATGAAAATCTCATTTGAGGAAGTGCGGACTACCGCCCCCTCAAAGTGATTTGATTCGTTAATGCCTTATGTGGGATGTATAAAGGATGGAGATAATGATATTATATATGATATTATACTAGAATTATATTATACCTATGTATGATTATGTTTTATTTATATTAAAATAAGAAATAGAAATTAAAGTAGCGTTCATGCAAACGTACAGCTTACCGTCTCAATGAACGGTGCATTTCATTTCTTACCTCTAAATGTTATGTACTGTTATAAAAACATGTATATACTGGATATATATGATATATATGATATCCAAATCATGAATATAATTATGGATATAATTAACCTTTGACCACATGGACCGTTTGAAAATATAAATTGTTCATTTTTTCTCAAGTACCAAATATTGACAAAATGAACGTTATTAACTTAAATGATTGAATAATGTTTATAACATGGTAATAAGTGATATAAAAGGAATAATAAACTTGAAAAAGGATCATAATAAAGTAGAAATTAACATTTTCTTATTATTCAGGAGATTAAAGAATGATCAAATCAAGTCGGACGTGAGGTAAGGGACATCATCTCAATCTCCTTTCATTGAGGCATTTATAGTTTTATACATGAATTTATTTTATACGGTGTATAAAACCCTTTGAATTTTCATTTCATTCAAAGGTAATATTTTTATACGAAGTGTTTTACTAAACCAAAAAGCAAGAATGTTCTTTTTTACGCAAGCGGTGACAACAACCTTTTCACCGCTGTGAGTATTATTGGATCTTTGGCTTCCTTAACAAGCCGGAATGATTTTAAAAGGAAAAATAAATACCATATACTCTTTTTACGTATTTTGTTACTGAAAATGATTTTTAGAACGGATTTATTATTTCAATATCTTGAAATTATATTTTCTTATTGAAATGTGGAAATGTTATCTTTCCTTTTTGCTTATGTTAAGTGTTAGGATCATGTTATAGTTCTTGATAATTATTTATGTATACGAGTGTTTTCGTGATAATCCTAGGGCGGGTGAGCCCGAGATAGCTCTCAAATGCTTTGGGTATCATGACGGAGGTAAATGTGTATATTTCTACTAAGATATTTAGGGAATATACTGTGATGGTCATTCCAAAGTAACTCCATATGTATCAGTGATAGTTACAATGTATGTATGATATGGATGAGAAAAGTTACCTTTATGATTAATTATTTATATGTGTATTTCATAAATAATATGATTTTATGATGTAAGTAAAAGAGTTCATGTTTTGTATGTATTTATGAACAAATGTTTTCCTTCTTTGTTTTATAACACATACTGATCTTTTTATTCTCATCCCATGTTTTGAAATGTTTTCACAGGACTTAAAGATGAATAAGGTCAACGATGGGATCAAGGAAAAGTCATGCTATCTAAAACATGGAACTAGACCTGACTCTTTTTTTAGGAGTTTTTAGTTTATGCCAAAAAAATGGAAACTATGTAGATATTACTACATTGTAATCTTTTGAGATGTAATTGTTATGTCCTAAATATATAAAACTCTAAACCTGAAAAGATCCTCAATGTGAATTATTCATTTAATTAAATATTTTGTAATGTTTAAGGCTGGGTCCTTATATCAACATCAATCACACTCCTACCTCACTCACTCATGGGATTCTCCAGAACATTGCAGGGTCCACAGCCAACCCTGCAGGTGAACTATATGCTACTCAAACCCTGACCTGGCAACGTAGGCTCTTTCTAAGCATCCTTAAACTATCATATTCCACCTTTATAGAGGGATTCTTCTTCTCATGATCATCACTGAAGTCTTATTAATGAAAATTAATATTCATATTCTCTTTAAATTATATCCTCATGAAATATTGAAATATTACATGAATTCCTTTTATTTCTTATATTATTTTTGGAATATCAGTGCCAAGGAACTCTTAAACATCAAATCCTAATTGAAATTAAAAAATAAACTTTATCCACAAATGGATTGACAGAAATCATATTCATTATTTAATAAAATGTGATTTCACCGCACACAAGGGGGACAAGTACTCAAAATTTAGGACTTTTTCAAAAAATATAAAACTTATAAACTGAAATTAATCAAAAGAACATCCTTATGATAATAATAATTTAGTACTATCATCATCATCAATTCATCCATGAAATATTCACATTGTAATTAAACTTGAATATCTTGGATACTTCAATTGAACTTTCAGTAACTTCTTTTTAACTTTTTCTCAATATTTACAATAATAAAATAGATTACTATTTCATTAACCAAATTTGACAACCAAAAACCACAAATGAAAATAAATAAAACACATATGCAAAGTGGTAAGTTGTAAAAAGAGTAAATATGGATGTTTCACGAGGCCACATAACCTACAATTTTTAATTGAATGTTTTTTATCTATTTCTGAAGTATTTGTAGGAGTTTAAGAATCATTATTCATAAAAAGGTTGTTATAACATAAATAGTATAATCATCCTAAAACAAATGTTGAAAATCCATTGAATAAAATTTATGATTTTTAATTCAATAAGGTATCATGAACAGTTGTGAAAGAGAACTTAATGTTTGAAATGTAATGGGGAGAGAAATTATAAGATTTCAGAATGATTCAATTATTGAATTATTCATTTAGAATGTACATTGAGGTTATTTCTGAATAATAAATCAGGGAAGATTGATATTTTTTCTTTATGCATGGGTTGTATTATTTATCACTAGATGTTACAGTTTTGAAATGGTATTCTAGGAAATAATAAATTTTCATTTATTTTGATATTTTGAATGAAATTTTGGGAATGTTTGATAAAGTATCCAATATATAAAATCATAAAAAAAATTAATTCTTTTTGGATGGATGAATTAAGTAGAAATCACTCTGGCCATATTATTGTAGGGATGTTCTTTTGAATGCATTAATTTTTTATGTTTGATAATTATTGCATTGACATTAATTTATATTACATTTGTAATGATGTTCTTTAACATGACACATTATTTTCAAAAAAAATGAAGATGTATAGATGGATGGTCGAGATCTCAAGAAGAAGAAGATATTGAGATACTGTGCACCAGAGTTTAACACATACTCATTATTCATATTAAGAAATATTTCACGAGATAGTTCTAGTATTATAGTAATTCACTATGTTACATGGATGTTTTCTTCCATGTATTACAAGTTTCATGGTAAATAATGAACCATTTTATGTTCACTTACACTATTATAGAAAGTATAATTATGAGTAAATTGATCAAATAAGTATAACAATTTAGAACGATTATGAACCAATTCCTTACAATTTTTTGGTGATATAGAAGGATGTTATGTGACATAGTCATATGATACACTCGTGTAAAAGAATCTAATGTGGTGTTATGTGAATTATATAGATGCAACATGTTTGGATGAATTAAATACTTTGCGATCATGACAAAACCTCATGTGAAGAACAAGATGCAAAAGAAGACACCATATTATTACGCATTCATGAACAATGAGAAATTATATATTGATAATATAAGGAAAATTTCAATACGGTTTTGGTTATTGTGCTATGAATGAACCAAATACATGAATGATGTTTGATGCAGTAATTTATTGATGCGTATTTTAAACAAATTAAAAAAAATACTATGTATTTAAATGAATTATTATATATGATTCATTGTTTATATATAAGTGTGAAATAAAAATTAGGAATTGAAAATATATTTAAATAAAGAAAAAATTATTAATTTTGAATTTTGAATTTAATTAAGAAATTATTTTTTGAAATCATTAATATGGTATAATATTTATTAAGGTAAAAAATGAGCTAGCCCAAAGATAACCCTAAACTAGAAGCCCATAATCAACATTGCTAGACCCATAAAGGGGTCAGTCCTCCATATTAGCCACCAAGAGATCCCTCCTAGGAAGAATGTGCATAGAATTAGGAGAACACTACAAGTGAATATGTTGGGCCAAACACCTCATTGATTGTGACTATCGGCAAGGCACAATATTTTTTTTGTTCATTGGTTTACCATGAGACCATCCCTAGAGTATAATTATGATCTAACAGAAGTCATAGTATGATCATTAATTATTATCTCATTTATAATATGTGAGGACCTCAACATGGTTACTCTTCATCATTATGAACATTCTATTGTTTTAATTCACCCATCTGAAAATGGTACCTCATACAATCCTCGCCACCGATCACTACCATTTGATGTCACTAGAAGCCACTACAATACTTTAGAACTTCCAAGATAGCCTCCATGGGAGCATGAACTCGAACATATCACCACTTATATCTCCAGACATCACCTCTTCCAACATATATGACCATATCACCTAGGATCAGCTCTACCGCCAAGGATGATCACTGGGAAGCTATATCTAGAGAAAAGATTCCATTATTGTGGCCCCAACCATCCATGCCTAACCATTTCCCCCCAAAAAACCACTCTAATACCCACTTAAATGGAGAAATAATCCCTCCATGGAAAATGTACATAATTCAACCACTAAAAACGGTAGATATATCAAGGTGGTACAAATATACCCATCCTCCTGTTTACACCATTGTCGTTAGTAATGATGATGTCCCACAGATCATTCCACATTTCACTAATACCTTACAGTTTCATTTTTTATTTACTTCCCCTCTATATTTTCTCCATGGAGTATATAAGAAACCATGGATATTTTGGGAGATTTCATAAAAAAACATTATTACAACTAATTATCTGAATTTCATAGGAGAAAATCAATGACATGATCAGAAGAGAGGATACGATATAGATATAATGAATCCATTTCCATTAATAGAAGAGGATATTCCCATTACCCATGAAATTCATGTGGTAGGATATGGTTTCAACTACTAATGCATCCTTTTATTTATACTATAGTTTTATTCATGTTTCATTATATTTTAAAGTAAATTTCAATAATATATGAATTCTCTTCATTATATGGGTTTTCACTCATTTTCTCCCATTGTGTATCTCATTATTTCTCTTTTAATTCATTAATTCATTATTTCTCCTTCTTATTTTAATGTTTTCTCTCTTCTACCACAATTTTATTTATTTTCTAGTTTTTCTTTTTTTCTATTTCTCTATATCATTATTCTTCATTTTCTATTATTAATTCTTTTTTTCTACTACCACAGTGACACCCTACTATCCATAATGAGGGGTTGACACAACGATTCACCCATGGTAATTACTTTGTGTTTCTTTAATTTTTATCTTAAATTCCATATGTTTTATTCCTATTTATATTGTACATTACAGTATTTCTTGGGTGTGGTGGGGATCCACCATGAAATTATTTTTAAACCCATTTATTTTATTTGACTAATTACTTTTACCTACATTATATTTGGTAATATATTTATATATGGGAGTTAGGGATGCCCAAATAGATGAAACGACACACGGTGGAGTTGGATCTTTTTATAATTTCTCTCTCAATTGTGGATTTATAAAAATTGGATATTAGATGTGGTTGATTTCGGACAACCAATGCTGTTTCTTAGGCATGATATAATTCCACACTAAATAAATCAAGAGAAATTTATTCATTTTTTTGGTCTCATAAATATAGTTATCAAATTGAATTAAAAAAACAAGAAATAATGAGGTTTCCTTCGTTGCCAAACCCTAAAGGCCAAGAACTTTTTTCCTAACCCAATATCATTTTTCATATACATTTAGGTTTTAATTCATCATTTAATTATTGTAATTAAATATTTCCCATAACATAAAAAATTATTTCATTCATAAAATTATTAAACCAGTATAATTAGAATAGGTGAAATAGAAATTTGTGACTAATTGACTATGATGTTCATCATGTGAGATGACTCTATTTAGAATTTTTACTATATTAGAAAAAAGAAAAAATTCCATTACTTATTACAAGCATGCATAAAAAATTGTACTACTATAATGAATCTAGTAGTTCATTCATCCATATTTTTTTAATTTCACATTTTTATAGATATTTTAATTTTTTTTCAAATAAAAAATGTAAAAAAATCCTTCCATGACGTATTTGAACTTTTATTATTCTTCATGAACAGATTAATCACACCGTTAACAAAAAGAAGAAGTTGTCTATCTAGAGAATAATATAACCAACATGAATTAATTTCTGAAATACATATAAAAAATGAAGATCCATTTAATAGGGTGTTCAAATATTTTTCATATATTAATGGATCAGCCAAAACATGAACCTGAGGAATAACCCTTAGACATTCCTAATTTTTTTGAGGAAATAATAGAAGTTTAGGTCAAACATGAAGACCAACAATATCCAAACCATATGATGTGTAAAAATAAAATGTACCATGTAGATCTATAGAGTGAATAATAAGACATTAGTATAGTTTTATGAAAGTTATGTTAAGTAAATTTGTTTAAATTCTGGAGAAACTGGGAAGAAATTAAAATTAATTGTGATCTCCTTATTTATAAAATAGAAGACTCAGCACTATTGTATCATTATATAGACTTTATTTTAGAATAAACCATCCAATTTGTGGAAAACAAGAAAGATTCAAGGATCCTATCTACCAAACTCCATCCAATGAAAATAAAATATTTTAGGTTCTTTCTCTAGAAGAATCCATTGCGTACAAACTGATTCAAGGAGATGAATATTTATTAAAAACTTTTGCATAAAATTTTATTAATTTCAAATTTTTTATAACTTATTTTTCAGATTCTAACAAACTTTATCGTTCCTAGGAAGACTAAAAATACAATAAATCAATTGAGGAACACAAGGACCTCCTTGATTATATTTAATTTTTATTGGAGGTATTTAAAGAAGAAATCCATGTGGAACTATCCAAATAACAAGATACACAGCCTTACTATATTAAAGGAAAATGTTCTAATATTATTTTTTCCAATTTAAATTTTATTAAAATAAATGTACTCTATAACTTTCCCTTAGACTATTATTCTAATGCATCATATTTACAGAAAAAACTTGATAGAGAAGAAGAGGTATCATATATAGACATTAAAGAGGATGAGGTTCTCTAATTTGTCAGACCCCACAATTTATGTATCACATTATTGTGAAGGGGTGTATCCTGTGTAATCTATCCATATAATCCTACCCAATCGACAATGTGAATTCCATGTTGGGAAAATCTATATATGGTAGTTAATGTCCAAGAAGCTCTACCCACCTAATGACTATGGATGACAACTATTGATACATTATGGAGATTTTAGAAAACTAGGGCCCACATGGGAAATCATACCAAGAATAATCCGTTTTATTTCTTTCTAGGTACAATTTATGTTTTATTGTGAATTATTTCGTCATTCATCTCCATTCACTCGTTATTTTTTCATTAAATACTTGATCCTTATGCTTCATTTGAAAGTTTTTCTTTATATGTACATTGTGGAAAAGGGAATCCCCCAGAAAAGAATAAATTTAGGGGACTGAAACATCATCAGAAATGGGAGACCACTTTTATGTAGATCATTTAAAATACTTTAATTTTTTAGGAGATTTATTCTATATATTTTAATTTAAATTTTATTCCAAATCTATATTTTTTTCTCAACTTCAATGACGTTGGAGACATGAGTTTCTTATGAATTCTATAATTCCTGGTTTTAGAATTAAATTATAATGAGAGTGTATGATTATGATGAGAATTTAATTATTAGTATGAATCATGGGTATTGAAATGGTGGCTCATGATTTTATGTGATTAAATGATTCATTGAAAAGAAATTTACATACTCATTTTTCAAACCTGTAACTTATAAAATTCCAATAAATTTATTTGTTATTATTATTCATTCTGTGTGTGATTTTACCAAATAATATGTCCCATTACCAAGATTATTTCATGAAAAAATAATTTATATTTTACCTTGAGCATATTTATTGAGTTCTTATCAAAAATTACACCTTATTGAACATTAATTGGATATTTTTAAAGATATGACTATATAAAAATTTAAAATGATTCTGGTATTTTTACAATGAATACATTATCCTTGATATTACTTTATACATTTAACCTTGATTATCCCATAGATAAAATGGATGAAATTTTTCAGGATAAGGAAAATTTCTATCAATTTTTATCCATTCCTACCCTCGTGTTAGTATTATTAATGATATTTTAATTTGGAAGTTTGAAGGTGATGGAATTCAAGGTATAAGTGATACAAAAATCTTATAATGAAAATTTGTGGGGGTGTTTATTTTGGGTATTGGGAAATATTTTTGATTCATATACTGTGTTTTTATTGTTTAACCATGATAAAAAATGAAAAAATAGGAATAAGTTATGAATTGGAAGAATTAAATATCATCATTACTAGACTGTTGATTTTTATGATAAGTGGTAAGTGGTGGATGTGAGGTTTATTCTAATAATTATTTTAGAAAAAAACAAAAATTATTTTGAAAATAAACGTAAATAGTTACATAAAATTCAAAAGGTTGAATTCATTCATTATTCTTCTATATATCAGGACCATACTTTGAGCATTGAAAGTTAGAGTTGTCTTTTTAATAGAGACAATTCCATCAAGCTTTATCTTTTTGATGTCATGCAATATGATTTAAGAGATAGACCTCCTCCTTTGGGTCATAATTTTGAAAAAAAATTCCTACCAACTGTATGACTCATATTCACTAGAATAGTTATTGATAGTTATTATGATTTAATTTGTCTTTTAATTTTAGAAATTACAGAAAGTGGTTCATTTTCAAGACTATAGATTGGGAGCAAGTTATCATGATATGAGCGTAAATATACTATAATTTTTATCATGAATGGAGAGAGAGAAGGATTCAAATGTGAGGTATATCATGACTGGGCATGCATCATGATAATTAATTACGATTATTGAATAGATGAAAGAATAAGTTCAATAATTTTCAATGGGAAAAAATAAAATAATAAAATTTATTATTACATTGAAATGTGAGAAATTGAGTTGATATTTTATGTGGAACATTAAAATTTTTTTTAACATTGATAATTTTTTATACCATTAAATTTTACATATTGCTAACATTAAAGCCCTTTTAAATTTATATTATAAGATTTAATACATTTGGACAAGCAGAGTTTAATTATTGTGAAATTTTATGCACTCTTTCATTCATGCGTATTTTAGAAAACTGTTTGATTTTATATTGATTTAAATGAACATCCCCATATAATTCAATGTTATATTTAAATGGGAAAATTTAAAAATAGTTAATTAAAATGGATTTAAATAAATAAAAAATTATGAATTTAAAATATGAATATTACTTTGGAAAATATTTTTTGAAATCTTTATTATTGTTTACTATTTTTTGAAGTTATGATATTTGGACAATCTTATGTTAACCCAAAATCAGAATATAGGAAGCCACTTCTCCATCCCCATGCTTGGGTCAGCTGGCCAACAAGGTCATCAATAGAGCCCACACATGTATAATTTGTGTAGACCATAGCGAGAAACCAATGGTTGAATAGGTTGGACCAAACCCTGCATGGACTGTGCATCCCAATATGTGTGTATAAAGAGGTATACAGGGAGAACATCCCCAAAGTAGGATTCTGATCCAACAAAATCCATAGGATAGTATATAAATGAGCACATATTCCCATCTCATTTACAATGTTGTGTGGTCTCGACATGGTTACTATTTATCTTAATGAAAACACTATTGGTTTTCTTTTTCCACATGACTCTCAGGCCTCATACATTCCTCGCCACACCTCACCTCTAATCAATATCACCAGCAACCACTAAAACACTTTAGAATTACCATATCATACTACATAGAAGATCAAAATCATGATAATCACCACATATAATGCTTGAGATCCTTAGATATAGCCACTTCCATAATGGATGGTCACCAGGAAGCTCGATCTCGAGCCTATTGTACATTGTTATGAAAAAAAAATCAATTTTTTATCTTCATCAACCTGAAAGACCACAATGAAACACAATTCAATGTAGAAATAAGACCTGTATAGAAATTTAGTTTTATTTGGCTATAGGGAAGGCTGTATGTTTTTAGGTGGTACACCACGCCCCTACACCAATGATATGCTGCAAAATTGAATAAAGATGAAATATAATAGTGAATGTAATATTTCAACAATACAATGTTTTTTTATTTTTAAGGGATGTGCCACTTGATTTTTCTTTATGGAACAAATAAGAATCATTGGGTTATGCATGAGAATATAGAAAAAAATATTTATTTAAAAAGATTATACAAATTTGAATGGTGGAAATCAATTAATAGATTGATAGTGAATATATGATGAAGATACAAGAATATCACCTATATAATTATAGGAGGAATTTAACATTTTCAGAGAAACCCACACTATAGTATAGGGTATCGCATATTGTTTCATTATGTTTTCATTTTTTTTCTCTACTTTTATTCAATTTTTTATTATCTATTAATATAATTGTAATTAATATATAAATTCTCTTAATCATAAGTATTTCAACTAATTTTCTGCCACTATATATCCCATTTTCAATGTTTTTTCCTTATTTCTTTTATATTATATTTATTCTTTTCATATTATTCCTATTCTTCCACTATTTAATTTATATTATTATTTTTATTAATTCTATAATTATTTTTATCTTTCTTACAATATTATTTTATTTATTTTTACTCTCTTACTCTTCCACATTGCCCTATTTCCCGTAATAATGTGGGGCTTACCAGAGGCTTGGATCGGGGGAGGTATGTGTTGTTTCTTGAATTATACACATAATTTCCGTATGATTAATTTCTATTTGGGGATATTGTGATATTATTTCAATAGTAAAGAGGTCATCCAAAATGGAATTATTTTTAAAATACATTCCATTTTTTTATTCATTCCATTTCCCAACCATCTCTCCAGTAAACACACTATATGGTGGTGTTTATGATACCTGAAGGGATGAAATGGTATACGATGGAGTTGGGTATTTTAGTAATTATACTCTAGGTCATGGTGTAAACCTATTATTATATTAGAGGGGGGGATTTTGTTCCCTAAAGTGGCCTCCATGTATTTCTAAAATTCCACACATAATGAATCAATTTAAATTAATTAATTTATCAGGAATAATAAATTGAATAATTATATTCAATTAAAACAAACAATAAATAATGAATTAACCCACATACCCAAACCTAAAGGACCTAGACCATTCTTCCTAACCGACATTATATCTACATCTATATTTAGGTTTTAATTCTATTATTTGTAATTTTAATTTAATATTTTCTAAAACAAAAAAATAATTATCTTTCATAAAAATATTAAAATTAAAAAATAGATCATGAGAATTAGAAATTTATGATTGATTAGTTGTGATGAACCTAAGTGAGATGACTCTCATCAACCTCTATTCCACATTAGGAAAAATAATATTTTCTTTTTCTTGCATTGTGATAGAATGGAGTAAATTTTCATTAATTGACTACATTAACATAAGAATGAAAATTTTTCTCAATAAATGATTGTCTGAGAATCTAACACTATATAACACTATTATATGTTGTGTGTTAATATACAACAAGATAATTCTTATAATCGATTTTATTTTTAGAAATAATATTTTTTGTAAAATAATACGATATAACAAGTAGTTCTAATACATGTGACAAAGAATAAATAATATAATTCATGTGTTTTGTTTATATAATAGGGAAGTACACATAGAATTCAGAATATATACATAAATATTCTTGGAGTTGTGAATTCATGTGATAACAAACAAATTTAAAATGAATATCGGATAGTATATGTCCACAACATATTTATATTACTATGAGTTAATTTAGAATGTGGATGAAGATTAAGTTTTATTTTTCTATTGTAAAGAAGGTGAAGAGTTTCTTTTCTATTGTTATGTAAGTAAAAAAGTGAAGAAGTTAGTGTATGAACAATAAAGCACTTTGACATCCAATATAAGTCTCAACAGGTGGAATACATTCTGGACGTTACATACCATCAAAAATGTGAATATTTGTAAAAGATAAAGTATAAAGAACCATTATATTTAACATTTATCCTTTATATTAGATCCTATGGGTGTTACAATTACGTAATATAAACATTAAACCACAATGAATTTTATGTGTTGTTTAATTCTATGGATTTTTAGGTAAGTAATGTTTCATAGACTGCTGATACTTGTAAGAAGTTACGAGAATCCTTATCAATTATTAGACTACAAATATTTAAATATCTCTGATTTGTTTTATATCCTCTTCTCATTCTAAAGTATTTTTAATTTAATTCTATCATATTATAAAGAGTGAAAATCTATCACTAATGAAATAAATGATTTATTGTTGATTACATAGAATCCTGGGGTGGCATAGACGTAGTGTGGGAATTTATTGTTATTTTCTTTACTCCATATAATCAATAAAGTTACCTTAGGAGAGTCACAGAGATGTTAGACCACATAGAATTTTTACAACTCTCTGTGGTTTATAAAATATCATTCATTCATGACTTTATGGAACAACATGATATCTGAATCATAATTGATATTTTTGATGAGGTGTATTGGTTCTTCCAGTAATTGCACACTTTATCATTCTCCAACATAATTATTGTTCATGTAAATAGACCTACTATTCCATTCTCTTTGAAATAAACAAATTCAATTGCATATTCTAGTGCATCCTTTTTTTTAATTCATGTATTGTTCAGTTTTAATGGCCTACATGGACTGATAGTATTATCATATTTCAAATAGAACAAAAATTCAGATTATTGGTTATAGGAGTTCTTTAGTCACTTTTACTCAAGGAATGACCTCATTGATTATTTTTAACACATTTATTATAATTCATGGTAATTAGAAAACAATTTTATCGATTTATTGTGTTAGACCATTTTCTCACATAATATGGATTTGTTTCAGGATCTATTAATGACTTCTTTATTTAGTAGTGTTTGACTCTGTGGTGGTTTGTACAAGAATTATATGATCTCTTCTCTTGCCTCTTCCATTATTTCAACTTGATTCCTCAAGATTCAACTTTAGATCAACAACAATGTAATATCAATTAATCAAGAACTCAATCATGATTTGGGTCATGTTTCTCATTTTTATTGTGGTTAAATTCATTACAACAATAATCAACATGTTATTTATGTTCCTTGGGTGTTATCATTTGTCTTGAGCCCTTTTGATGTAGTTTTTTCTTGATGCATGTGGACAAAGACATGTTATATGAAAATATAGTTATCATAAATATATAAATTCATTAATGATTCTTCTCATATGAATTTGTTTTCATTTTTAAAATAATAATTCAAATTATTTTCTATAGTTCACTCCTTTTTTAATGACACTGATACCAATTTTTCATTTCCATTTAAAAAAAATTCACTCTCATAATTTTCATCAATAATTATCAGGATGAGTTTAGTCATTTATTGATAATCATGGAATCATATAAATGTGTTTTCTCCCAGCAAGACCCCAAAAAATAGTGTTGGATGATTAAATAATCATCAATTGTTAAAGAATATTTGACACGTTTTCTTTCAGATGAGATTTATTACCATATTCTGGAGTGATACCATTATGACTTCTACCTATCTCATTACCCACATCCCTCATTTATTTCATCAAGGGGATTCATGTTTCTTTGATTTACAACTTTAGAAATCCCCACATCCCTTACACACACACACACACAGACACACACACACACCCACAAATATATATATATATATATATAGTTGTGAGTGTTATGCTCGTAATACTCTCCAAATTATTAAAAAAATCAATATTCTTGATCTTAAGTGGGTCATCCTTTGTTACTCTTGAACCCAACATAGATATTTTTGGTTTATCCCGATTCTTATATCATTGTATGGTTTTAACATAAGTATCATTAATTTATTTTTTTACTCTCTTTCCACCATATATTATCATCTCCCATACATCCCAATATCACGGTTTTATTTTCCTATTCTCTCACACCACCACCACTCACACTTCCTCCCCATAGATGAAGTGGGTCATGATTTTGTCACATTTAACATTATATGTCCATGAATTTATATTACATTGGAGTATCATGAAACTATCTTACCTAATGAAAAGTAATCTATTGAATTTGGATCTATTGATTTTCCCATCAAAATTTATGAAGTTACATGTTCTTATCATTACTACCAAAATTATTATTTCTCATTTTGAGTATTAATAGTGACTACCACCATTTTTATTAACTCCCATATTGAGGTTTCAATCCCCCATTCAATCACCAATGAAAAATCACTTCTGGGTGGTTATAGACTCTGAAGGATTACAGGGGAATAATACAAAGAATTTTGTCTCCCTTCCCATCAATAAAAAACGTGTCTGAAGAAAATGGATCAATATTTTTCTAGTCAGTGTTGATTCCACTATGAATCACATTGAGGATCTCTTGGTTGCAAAGGGAAATTATAATACTAATGGTTTTCATTACCTTGACCCTTTCACCTATGTATATGATAGAATTGTTTCGTCTTTCTATCACATTCATTTTCATATACCATTGGTCTCTCCATTAGATGTGCAAGGACCACTTCAGGATGTTCCTAACATTTAGCGGGTGGGATCCAGTTTTTTGGATTTTTTTAGCCGTCTTTAAATTTTTATCCCTATACTCTTTCACCTATTAGGATCATTATTCTCTTATTCTATTTTCCATATTTCATACAAGTATATTTATGTAGTAAAAGATAGAACATGATATTTTCACAAGGTTCACTACTTAATTAAACTATCTAGTCTTTTGTATGGTTTAGAAATGATCCTGACCCCATAACCACTAGAAATTAATCCTTATAATGTGGCTGCATCATGTTGTAAATATGCATACACGTGAAATCCCTACAGTCAATTTATAGTTATTGTTTTACAGCTCCTAGTCAAATATGTAATCTTTCATTGATGATAGCATTCACCTTCATGATCAGTTTCTTTGCTACACAAAGAAAAACATCAATTATAGGAGTATTTTGATGGTTGTCACGTTCCTATTTAATATTCAACTTATTTAATTGTTACTTGATCTCTAGTAGGAAATAAACACTTCTTCTTCCTAATAGAAAAATAAAATATTTACTTTATTCTTCTTCTAGCCGTCAATAAAATATGAATATTGTGTGGACGGATGAACACATAATTCTTCCTAACAAAAATGATAATCAACTAAATATGCATTGGTAAAATATGATTTATCATTCAATGAAAAACTGAATTCAATGAATCACCTTCCTGAAATATGTATATAATCACAAACTTCCTATGTGATTATTAACTCAATGAAGATTACCTCAACATAGTATAATCATAATTTTACATCCCTGGTTAATAATAAATTGATATCTAGGAAACCATTTTATCTACTTCACTCTCATTGATATGAATGTTATTTTGGAATGAAATATCATACTTCCTCAATAAATAATATAATAAATTGACTGATGTATTGACCTCCTCTTATTGAAATTAATTATTTGTAAAAAATTCTTACATTGTACTGAATATATCACATCATCTTATAAATTTTTAACAATTTTCATGGAACTTATAAATCATGTAAATCCTTGCACCCAATTTTTCTTAATCAAGAGCCCATCATTTTATGACCTGATATGGATATGGTTTTTTCTATTCATGAATGTACATGTTATAGAACTTCTTTTACTTTATCACACAAGGTAAAATATTTTCTAGATTAATTATTCATGTATACATTCATTCAAATATTAATATATCCATGTATGAATTTTGACACTGTTGATAGTAGTCCTAGAAATTTTCCACAGAATTCAATATGTGAACCTCACAAAGACACCAAATGAAGAGTTTGAGAATAAATGCATTTTTATGATAGAAGAAGAAAACTGGATTTCAATTTGTCCCGACCAAAAAAATCATAATCCTAGCTAAAAACAAGAAAATGTGACTATATATTTGTCATAGGGGTTGCTGATGATACCAAAGGGACTAGGCTGAAGGTTTGCAACTGAAGGGTGACACAAATCTCGAGTAGGGTTGTGGGGGTGCAACCCACACGGTATGTAGTAGTATTTTTTCCTAGGTGGATTTCACATGTGGTCCTTGGCACACCAACCCGTTTGTGCCAAGAAGAAGTAGAATTCCCTTTCTATATAGGCCATAAGTTTCATCCACCACGACGCAAAGCACCTTTTTGGACCTGTGTAGTGCAGAAGATTTTACACCTCTTCGTAAAGAAACTATGTTGTGTGCTTGTGCATTAGAACTATGAAAGAAACCTCCATAGACTAGGGATCTATATTTGACTATAAATAGTAATCTTGGGATCCTCATTTTTGGAATGGATGAAATTTCCCAGAGAACTTCTGATACTCTGATCACCCTAGTCTTTCACCATGGCACATAGGAACCTTCTATGTTATCCATCAAAACCAGATGAAGAGGGAATTAAAGGGGTTTGTGGAACTTGAGTCCTCATATGGTTCAAAACACATAACACTTGTTTAAGGAGCCTCATCCCCCATGGTTGAGGAATCTAGAAAGATGTACCCTTGCCTAACCAGGGAGAAATGGGAGGTACTTCTAAGAAAACCTATGATGGCCCATGGAAGGATTGATAAATCGATTTCTTAAGTGTTATTTCGCAAGTGGGTTGTTTCCCAAGGCACATTCACCTCACATAAGCCAACCTATGTGAGTTTACAATAGATCACCGGGTCTTACTTGTGTAGGCCTCCCCTGGTTCTCCCATGACTCCACCATATGCACACCACTTTTCAATCCCTCTTTCATGTGACCAATGAAGGGGCTCATCTTCATTTGGCTCCCGAATATCGAACCGAGCAATTTCAAACCTCCAACAAAACCTATTGATATTAAAAACCTTGGAAAGAGGAATAGTGGTGTGTCTTCCAATTGTATATGCATTCCTATGGTCAAAGGTTTCCTGTAATTATCCTACCTACTAGTTAGGTTCCTTAGGGTGCATTTGGATATACATTAATATGGGCCCAAGGACCCCAACCTCAGGGGTTTTGTTATTGAAATCCCGATCTCAGAAACTATGGTTTGCACCATGTTTAACCCTCATCATATCTAAGACATAGATCCTCTAATTCTAGGTTGGGTGGGTGAGGATTTCACATTATTCACTATGTTACAAGAAAAATTCCTTCCATGTATTACAATTTTCATGGTAAATAATGATCCATTTTCAGATCACTTACACTATTATAGATAGTGTTATATTGAGGAAATTGATCAAATATGTATAACAATTCACAATGATTATGAACCTATTCCACACAATTTTTTGGTGATATAGAAGGATGTTATTTTATAAAGTCATATGATACACTTGTGTAAAATAAGATAATGTAGTGTTATGTGAATTATATAGATGAAACATGTTTGGATGAGTTAAATACATTGAGATCATGGATAAACCATATGTCAAGAACAAGATAAAAAAGAAGACACCATATTATTACGCATGCATGAACAATGAGAAATTATATAGTTATAATATAAGGAACAGTGTTAATACAAGTTTTGGTTATTGTGATAGGAATGAACAAAACACTTGCATGATATTTGATGAAATAATATTTTGATTAATATTAAAAAAACAAAAAAAAATGCATTTTAATGAATAATTATATATGATTCCGTGTTTATTTATAAGTGTGAAATAAAAAATATGAACTAAAAATGGATTTAAATAATTAAAAAATGATTAATTTATTATTTTTTATTTACTTGAGAAATTATTTTTTGAAATCATTCTTATGGTTTAATATTTTTTTAGGTAAACAATGGGATATGCCAGGGATACCCATCAGCTAGAATCCCATAATCGACATAGCTAGACCCATAAAGGGGTATGTCCTCCATGTAAGCCACCAAGAGAGCCCTCTTAGGAATAATGTGCATGGAATATGGGAGGACACCACATGGGCATAGTATTAGCCAAACGGCTCACTGATTGTGAATTTCGGCAAGACCCGATTTTTTTGTTCATTGGGGTACCGTGAGACCATCCCTAGAGTATGATTCTAATCTAACAGAAGTCACAATATGATCTAGGATTCATATCTCAGTTATAATATTTGAGGACCTCAACATGGTTACTCTTCATCATTATGAAAATTCTATTGTTTTAATTCATCCATCTAACAATGGTACCTCAGATATTCCTCTCCACCGGTCACTACCATTTGAAAACACCAGAAGCCACTCCAATACTCGAGAACCACCAAGATAGCCTCCATGGGAGCATGAACTCGAATATATCACCACTTAAATCTCTAGATATCACCTCTGCCACCCTAGATGAACATATCTCCTAGTATCATCTCTACCTCCATAGATGACCACCGAGAAGCTATATCTAAATCCAATTTTCCATTATTGTGGTCCCAACCATCCATGGCTGAACATTTCCCCCCCAAACAACCACTACGATACCCACATCAATGGAGAAATAATCCCTACATGGAAAATGTGCATAATCTGGCCACTAAAATTAATAGATGTATCACGGTGGTACACCTATACCCATCCACCATATTACCCCATTGTCGTCAGTAAGGATGATGTTCCACAGATCATGCCACATTGCACTAATACCCTACAGTGATATTTTGAAGTGCTGCCCCATTATATTTTCACCATGGAGTATATAAGAAACCTTTGATATTTGGGGATATTTAAGAAAAAAACATTATTATAACTTATTATCGGAATATCATAGGAGAAAATCAATGACCCGATTAGAATAGAAGATAAGATATAGATATAAGGAATCCATTTCTATAATTAGAAGAGGAGATTCCCACTACCCGAGAACTGCATGTGGGAGGATAGGGTCTCAACTACTAATGCATCCTATTTTTATTTTTATTCTAATGTTTTATTCATGTTTCATTATATTATATAGTAAATTTATTTCATATATACATTATCTTGATTATATGGGTTTTCACTCATTTTCTAATACTATTTATCTCACTCTCTCTCTTTTAATTCCTTCATTCTTTATTTCTCCTTCTTCTTTTCATTTTTTCTCTCTTCTATCACTATTTTATTTATTTTATGGTATTTTCTTTTATTCTATTTCTCTCTATCATTATTCTTCATTATCAATTATTTATTCTTTTTTTCTACTTCTACAGTGACACGATATCATATATAATGAGGGGTTGACACAAGGATTCACCCATGGTAATTATTTTGTGTTTCATGAATTTTTATCTTAAATTTCAAATGTTTTATTCCTATTTATATTGTACATGAGATTATTTATTGGGTGTGGTTGTTATCTACCATGATATTATTTCCAATCCCATTTAATTTATTTGATTAATTACTTTTACCTTTTTTATATTTTGTAATCTCTTCATATAGGTGAGTTAGGGATTCCCTATTAGATGAAACGAAATATGGTGGAGTTGGATCTTTTTTAAATTGCACTCTCAATTAATGATATATCCAAATTGGCTATTAGAGGCGGTTGATTTTGGAAAACCAATAAGGTTTCTTAGGCCTGATATAATTCCACGACAAATAAATCAAAAAGATATTTATTCATTTTTGAGGTCTCAAAAATTATGTTATCATATAGAATTTAAAAAAACAGGAAATAATTATGGAACCTTCATTCCCAAACCATGAAGACCAATAAATTTTTTTCTAACCCAATATCATTTTTTATATAAATTTATATTTGAATTATTCATTTAATTATTGTAATTAAATATTTCCCATAACATAAAAAATTATGTCATTTATAAAATTATTAAACCAGTAAAATTAGATATGGTGAAATAGAAATTTGTGACTAATTGACTACGATGTTCATCATGGAATATGGTCCTCTTAATCGTTTTTACTACATTAGGAAAAAGAAAATTTTACTTTTTCCATTACTTATTATAGGAATGCATTAAAAATAGCATTAATGTCCTGAATCTAGTAGTTCATTCATCCATCTTTTTTTTAATTTCACATTTTTATAGATATTTTTATTTTTATCAAATAAAAAATGTATAAAACTCTTCACATGACATATCTGAACTTTTATATTATTCTTCGTGAATAGATTAATCAAACCTTTAAAAAAAGAATAAGTAGTACATATAGAGAATAATATAACCAATGTGAATGAATTTATAGAATACATATAAAAAATAATGATCAATTTGAAACGGTGTTCAAATATTATTCATCTATTAATGGAGAAACCAGAAGATGAACCAAAGGAAGAACCCTTAGTCATTCCAAATTTTTTTGAGGAAATAACAGATGTTTAGGTCAAACATGATGACCAACAATACCCACACCATACTATGAGTAAAATTAAAACCAACCATGTAGAGATATAGAGTGAAGAATAAGATATTAGTATATATTTATGAAAGTGATATAAAGTAAATTCGTTAAAATTTATGATAAATTAGGAAGAAATTGAAAGTAATTGCGATCAACTTATTTATAAAATAGATGAATCCCCACCATTTTATCAATATATAGACATAAAAGAAGAAGAAACCATATAATTGTTGGAATTACAAAAATATTCATGTATCCTAATAACCTGCGTCCATCAAAAGAAAATAAAATATTTGAGGTTCTTTCCCTAGAAGAAGTCATTGCATAAAAAATAATTCAAAGAGATGAATGTTTCTTAAACACTGTTCATCTAATTTTAATAATTTCAAATTGTGTGTAACTCCAACATATTTTTATTTTTCAGATTCTAACAAACCTTATCGTTCCTAGGAAGATGGAAAATAAAATAAATCAATTGAAGAACACAAGGATCTCCTTTATAATATTTAATATTTATTGGAGGTATTTAAAGAATAAATCCTAGTGGATCTATCCAGATAACTAGATACACAACCTACCTATATTAATGGAAAATATTCTGATATTAGATTTTAAAATTTAAATTTTATTTAAATAAATGCACTCTCTAACTTTCCATTAGACTATTATTTTAATGCATCATATTTGCATAAACAACTTGATAGAGAAGAAATGGTTGCATAAGTAGACATCGAAGAGAATGAGGTTCCATAATTTATCATACCCCACAATTTATGTTTCAAATTATTGTGAAGGGGGTGAATCCTGTGTAATCTATCCATATAATCCTAACAAATGGCCAAGGTGAATTCCTTGTTAGGAAAATCCATATGTGGTAGTTCAAGTCCAAGAAGGTATGCCTTCTTTTCGACTATAGATGGTAGTTGGTGCTACATTATGGAGATTTTAGAAAACTAGGGCCCACTTGGGAGATCATACCGAGAATTATCCCTTTTATTTCTTTCTAAGAATAAATTATGTTTTATTGTGAATTATTTTTTCATGCATCTCTATTCACTCATTATTTTTTATCATTAAAAACAAATTCATTATGATTAATTTATTAGTTTTCTTTTATATTTTAATTGTGGATAAAGTAATCCCTCGGAAAAGAAAAAATTTAGTAGACTGAAACATCATCAGAAATAGAAGGCCACTTTTATGTAGATCATTTAATATACTATAATTTTTAGGATATTTATTCTATATATTTTAATTAAAATTTTTATTCCCATTCTTTATTTTTTTTCTTTAATTGAATAAAGTATGAGACATGAGTTTATTATGAATTATATAATTCCTTGTTTTAGAATTTATTTATATTGAGATTGGATGATTATAATGAGAATTGAATTATTAATGTGAATCATGGATATTGAAATTGTGGCTCGTGATTTTAGGTGATTAAATGATTCATTGAATTGAAATTTACATACTCATTTTTAATAACTTTTACTTAAAAAATTCCAATAAATTGATTTGTTATTATTAGTCATTCCATGATTGATTTTACCAAATAATATGTCCCATTACCAAGATTATTTCAAGAAAAAATAATTACTATTTTATCTTGAGCATATTTATTGAGTTCTTATGAAAAATTAAACCTTCTTGAACATGAATTGTAACTTTTTAAAGATATGACTATGAAAAAAATTAATATTATTCCGGTATTCTTACTAATAATACATTATCCTTGATATTACTTTATACATTTATCCTTGTTTATCTCATAGATACCATGAATGAAATTGTTGGAGATAAGACAAATTTCTAGAAACATTTATCTATTCCTACCCTCTTGTTAGTATTATTAAGGATATTTTAATGTTGAAGTGTGAAGGTGATGGAATTCAAGGTATAAGGGATACAGAAACCTTATAATGAAAATTTCAGGGGGTGCTTAATGTGGGTATTGAGAAATATTTTTGATTCATAAATTGTGTTTTCATTGTTTATCCTTGTTTAAAAACGAATAAATAGAAATAAGTTATGAATTGGACGAATCAAAAATCATCATTACTAGACTGTTGATTTTTATGATAAGTGGTAAGTGGTGGAAGTGAGGTTTATTCTAAAAAATATTTTAGTAAAAAACAAACATTATTTTGAAAATAAATGTAAATATTTACATAAAATTCAAAATGATGAATTCATTCATTATTCTTCCATATATTATGACCTTACTTTAAGCATTGGAAGTTGGAATTTTCTTTTTAATGAAGGCAATTCTATTTAGATTTAACATTTTATGTCATGCAATATGATTTAAGAGATATACCTCCTCCTTTGGGCCATAATTTTGAAAATAAATTCCCACAAACTGTATGACTCATGGTCACTAGAACTATTATCTAAAGTTCTCATGATTCAATGTGTCATTTAACTATACAATGCTGAGAAAGAGGTTCATCTTCAAGACTATAGATTAGTAGCATGTTATCATGATATGATCATAAATATACTATAATTATTATAATGAGTGATGAGAGAAAAAGATTCAAATGTGAGGTACATCATAACATGGCATGCATAATGATAATTAATTAAGAAGATTGAATAGATGAAGGAATAAGTTTTATCATTTTCAATGGGAAAAATTAAAAAAATAGAATTTATTATTTATTTGAAATGTGAGAAATTGAGTTGATATTTTATGTGGAACATGAAAATTTATATTATCATTGATAAATTTTTTATAGCTTTAAATTTTACATATTGCAATCATTGGAGACTTTTTAAATTTATATTAAAATATTTAATACATGAGGATGAGCATAGTTTAATTATGGTGAAATTTTATGCACTATTTTTTCATTCGTTTTTTAAAAAACCATAAAATTTTATATTGATTTAAATTAATATCCCTATATAATTGAATATAACATTTAATTTTGGGAATTTAAAAATAGTTATTTAAAATGGATTTAATTAAATAAAAAATAATGAATTTGGAATTTTAATTTAACTTTTGAAAATATTTTTTGAAATATTTATTATTGTTTAATATCTTGTAAAGGTAAGATACTTGGACAATCCTATGATAGCCCAAAATCAGAATACAGGAAGACACTTCTCCAGCCCCATGCTTGGGTCGGCCGTCCACGAAGGTTATCAAGAGAGCCCACACAGGTAGATTTTGTGTGGACCATAGAGAGGGACCAAGGGTTGAAAAGGATGGACGAAACCATTCATGGACTATGGAACCCAATATGCGGGTATAAATAGGTATGCTAGGTTCCCATCCCATAATTTAGATTCTGATCCAATGTAATCCATGGGATTGTATATAAATGAGAACATATTCCAATCTCATTTACAATGTGGTATGGTCTCGAAATGGTTATTATTTATCTTAATGAAAACACTATTGTTCTTCTTTGGCCACATGTATCCCATGCCTCATACATTCCTCACCACTCCTCACCTCCAATCAACATCACCAGTGACCACTAAAACACTTCTGAATGACCATATCAAACTACATTGTAGATCAAACTCATGATAATCACTACAACTAATGCACGAGATCCTCATAGATAACCACTTCCATGATGGATGAAGACCAGGAAGCTCGATCTCAAGCCTATTGTACACTATTATGATAGAAAACATTAATGTATTATCTTCATCAACCTAAAAGACCACCATGAAACACAATTCAAAGGAGATATAAGACCTGTATAGAAATTTAGTTTTATTTGGCTATAGTGAAGGCCGAATGTTTTTAGGAGGAACACCATGCCCCTAGCCACGTGATATGCTACAATACTCAATGAATATGAACTATAATAGTGTATTTACCATTCCAAAAATACAATATATTTTTATTTTTAAGGGACGTGCTACTGGATTTTCTTCATGAAACAAATAAGAATCCTTGGGTTATGCATGAGAATATAGAAAAACATATTTATTCAAATAGATTATCAAAATTTGAATGGAGGAAATCCATTACTAGATTGATATTGAAGATATGATGAAGATACAAGAACAAGACCTCTATAATTATAGGAGTAATTAAACATTTTCAGAGAAACCCACACTATAGGAGAGGGTTTCAAATATTGTTTCATCATGTTTTCATTTATCTCCTTAATTTTATTCAATTTTTTATTATATATTAATATAATTTTATGTAATATATAAATCCTCTTAACCATAGGTATTTTCAGTTATTTTCTCCCACTATGTATCCCATTTTCCATATTTGTTTCATTATTTCCTTCATATTCTATTTATTCTTTTCATATTATTCCTATTCTTCAATTGTTTAATTTATTTTAATATTCTTATTCATTATCTATTTATATCTATCTTTCTCCCAATATTATTTTTTCTTTTTATACTCTTATTCTTCCTTATGGACCTCTTTCCCTTGATAATGTGGGGCTGACCCGAGACTTGGATCGGGGGAGGCATGTGTTGTTTCTTGAATTATACAAATAATTTCCAAATGATTAATTTCTATTTGTGGGTAATGTGAGATTATTTAAATGGAAAAGTGGTCATCCAAAATGGAATTATTTCAAAATACATTACATTTTTTTATTCATTCCTTTTCTCAACCATCTCCCAAGTAAACACTCTATATGGTGGAGTTTATGATACCTGAAGGGATGAAATGGTATACGATGGAGTTGGGTGTTTTAGGAATTATACTCTAGGTCATGGTGTTATCCTATTAGTATATTAGGGTAGGGGGATTTTTGTTTCCCAAATTGGCCTCTATATATTTCTAAAATTCCACACATAATAAATCAATTTAAATTAATTAATTTATGAAGAATAATAAATTGTATAATTATATTGAATTTAAACAAACAATAAATAATAAATTACCCCACATTCCATAACCCAAAGGACCCAAACAATTATTCCTAACATACATTCTATCTACATCTGCATTTAGGATTTAATTCTAATATTAATAATTTTATGTACATATTTTCCAAAAACAAAAAAAATCATTATCATTCATAAATTAATTTAAATAATTGATTATGAGAATTATAAATTTCTGATTGATCGGTTGTGATGAACCTAAGTGATATAACATTGGTCAACCTCTATTTCACATTAGGGAAAATAATATTTTCTATTTCTTGACTTGTGAGATAAGGGAGTAAATTTTCTTTAATAGACTACATTAACATAAGAATGAAATTTTTTCTATGTACTTGATTTTCTGAGAATCTAACACTACAATACTTTATTAAATGTTTTGTGTTAATATACAAAAAGATAATTATTATAATCGATTTTATATTTAGAAAAAATTATTTTTGAAAAATAATACAATATACCTACTAGTTCTAATATATGTGAAAAATAATAAAGAATAAAATTCAGGTGTTCTTGTTTATATAATAGGGATATACACATAGAATGCATACTACATACATATATCTTCTCAGAGTTATAAATTCATGTTATAACCAATCAATTTAAAATGAGTATATGTTAGTATCAGTCCACAACATATTTATATTATTATGAATAAATTTAGAATATGCAAGAATATTACCATTTACTTTTATACTATAAAAGGTGAATAATTTGTTTCCTATTATTATGTATGTAACAAATTAAAGAAGTCAGTGGAAGAACAATCAAGCACTGTGACATCCATTATATGTCTCAATAGGTGGAATACTTTTTGGATGTCACAAACCATCAAGAATGTTAAGATTTGAATCAGATACAGTATAAAGTACCACTAGATTTAACATTTTTCCATTATATTAGATCCTAAGGGAGTTACTTTTACGTAATAGGAACATTAAACAACAATGATTTTTATGTGTTGTTTAATTTTATGAATTTTTAGGTAAGTAATGTTTCTTAGACTACCAATACATGTAAGGAGTTATGAGATTGTTTATCATTTATTAGACTATAAATATTTGCATATCATTGATTTTTTTTATCCTCTTCTCATTCTAGAAGGTTTTGTAATTTAATTCAATCATTTTATAATTAGTGAAAATCTATCATTAAAGAAATAAATGATTTATTGTTGATTACATAAGATCCTGGGGTGGCATTGACATAGTGTGAGCATTTATTTTTATTTTCATTACTCCATTGAATAAATAAAGGTACTTTTTGAGAGTCATAGAGACATTGGACCACATCAAATTTTTACACCTCTCCCTGGTTTATAAAAATATCATTCATTCTAGACATTATGTAACAACATGATATCTGAAACATAATTGATATTTTTTATGAGGTGTATTGGTTCGTCTAGTATTTTCACACTTTATCATCCTCCAGCGTAATTATTGTTCATGTAAATAGACCTAAAATTCAACTCTCATAGAAATACACTAAATCTATTGCATATTCTAGTGAATCAATTTTTTTTATGAATTCATGTATTTTTTAGATTTATTGGCCTACTTGGACTGATAGTATTATCATTTTTCAAGTATATCAAAAATTAATATTATTGGTTATAGGAGTTTTTTAGTCACCTTTACTCTATGAATAGATTCAAATATTATTTTTTGACACATTACACTTAATTTCATGTAAATTAGAAAACCTTTTTATCGATTTATAGTGTCAGACTATCTTCTCACATAATATCTGTTTGTTTCAAGATCTATTAATAACTTGTTTAGTTAGTAGTGTTTGACTATGTGGTGGTGTTTAAAAGCGTTACATGATCTCTTCTATTGCCTCTTCCATTATTTCAACTTCAGTATCCACGATTCAACATTGGATCAACCACAATTTAATATCAATTAATTGAAAATTCAATCTTGATTTGGGTCATGTTTCACATTTTTAATGTGTTTATTTTCATTACAACAAGAACCATCTGGTTTTTTATGTTCCTTGGGTGTTATCATTTGTCTTGGGCCCTTTTTTTGTAGTTTATTCTTGATTCATTTTGACAAAGACATGTTATATGAAAATATAGTTATCCTAAATTTATACTTTCATTAACTATTTTTCTTGTATGAATTGGTTCTCATTTTTAAAATAATAATCCAAATTATTTTCAATAATTCAATCATTTTTTAATGACACTGATTCCAAGTTTTCATTTCCCTTTAAAATAAATTTCTCTCATAATGTCCATCAATACCACTCAGGATGAGTTCAGTCATTTCCTGATAATCTTGGAATCATATATCCATGTTTTCTCCCAGTAAAACCCCAAAAAATAGTGTTGGATTATTAAATAATCATAAATTGTTGAAGAATATTTTAAACATTCTCTTTTAGATGATATATATTACCATATTATGGAGTGATACCATTATGAATTCTACCTATCTCATTACCCTCATCCCTCAATTATTTCATCAAGGTGGTTCATGTTTTCATGATATACAACTTTAAGAAATCCCCATATCCCTTACACACACACTGATATATATATATATAGTTTTGTGTGTTATGTTCGTAATACTCTCCAAATTATTAAAAAATTCAATATTCTTGATCGTAAGTGGGTCATCCATGGTTACTCTTGAACCCAACATAGATATTTTTAGTTTCTCCCAAAACTTATATCATTGTATGGTTTCAACATAAGTATCATTAATTTCTTTTTTTTACCCTCTATCCACCATATATTCTCATCTCCCAAACATCCCAATATCAAGGTTTCATTTTCCTATTCTCTCACACCACCACCAATCACACTTCCTCCCCCAAGAGGAAGTGGGTCACTATTTTGTCACATTTAACATTATACGTCCAAGAATTTATATTCCATTTGCGTCACATGCTATTATCTATTCTAATGAATAGTAATCACTTGACTTTGGATCTGCTGATTTTCCCATAATAATTTACAAAGTTACGTGTTCTTATCATTACTAACAAATTTATTATTTCTCATTCTATGTATTAATAGTGACTTCCACCATCTTTATTAATAACCATATTGAGGTTTCCTTCCCATATTCAATCACCAAGTAAAACATTCATCAAGGTGGTTATAGACTATGAAGGATTACATGGGAATAATACAATGAATATTGTCTCCATCTCCATCAATATGAAACTTCTCTGATGAAAATGGATCAATATTTTTCTAGTGAGTGTTGATTCCACTATGAATCACATTGAGGATCTCTTGGTTGCAACAGGAAATTATAAGACTAATGGTTTTGATTACCTTGACCATGTCACCTATGTATAAGATGGAACTGGTACGTCTTACTATCACTTTCATTATCATAGACCATTTTTATCTTCATTATATATGAAAGGAACAATTGGAAATATTCCAAACATTGAGCGGGTGGGATCAATTTTTTGGATTTTTTTAACATTTTATGAATATTTATCCCTTTACCTCTTTCACCTATTAGGATTATGATTCTCTTACTCTATTTTCCGTGTTTTATGAAAGTATATTAATGTAGTAAAAGATAGAAAATGATATTTTCATAGGGGTCAGTACTCAATTAAACTATCTTGTCCTTGGTGTGGTTTAGAAATGATCATGCCCCATAACCACTAGAAATTAATCCTTATAATGTGGCTACATCATGTAGTAAATACACATACACTTGAAAAAACAAGAGTCAATTTATAGATATTGTTTTATAGCTCCTGGTCAAATATGTAATCTCTCATTGATGATATTCTTCACCTTGATGATCAATTTCTTTATAACACTAAGAAAGACATCCATTATGAAAGTATTTTGATGGATTTCACATTATAATTTAATATTCCACTTCTTCAATTGTTACTTTCTCAGTAAAAAGAAATAAACACTTCTTCTTCCCAATAGAAAAAAAATCTATACATTATTTTTCTTCTTTCTGTCAGAAAAATATGAATATAGTGTGGACTGATGAACATAAAATTCTTACTGAACAAAATAAAAATCACCTAAATATGGATTGGTCAAGCATGATTTTTTCTTCAATGAAAAGTTGAATTCACTGAATCACCTTCCAATAATCTATATAGAATCACAATCATCCTTTGTGATTATTAACTCAATGCAGATTACCTCAAAATACATTCATCAAAACTTAACATCCATAATTAATAATAAATGGATAGCTTGGAAACCATTTTATCTACTTCACTCTCATTGATCTGAATGTTATTGGGGAATGAAATCTCATACTTCCGTAATAATTAATATAAAAAATTGACTGAATTATTGAATTCCTCTTAGTGAAATTGATTATTTGTAAACACTTCATACACTATACTGAACATATCACATCATCTTATGAATTTTTAACAATTTTCATGTATCGTATAAATCCTGTAAATCCTTGCACCCAGTTTTTATAGAACAAGAGACAATCATTTTATGAGCACATATAGCGATGGTTTTTTCTATTCATGAATGTACATGTGATATCGCTTCTTTTACTTCTTCACACAAGGGAAAATATTTTCTAGATTAATTATTCATGTCTATATTCATTCACATGTCAATACAACTATGTCTGAATGTTGAAACTATGGAAAGTATTTCAGGCAATTTTTTGAAGAATTCAATATGTGAACCCCACTGAGATTCCAAATGAAGAGTTTGAGAATAAATTCATATTTATTACAAAAGAAGAAGAAAATTGGATTTCAATGTGTCACGACCAAAAAAATCATCATCCCAGATAATGAACAAGGAAATGTGACTATATATTTGTCATAGGGGTTGGTGATGATACCAAAGGGACCAGCATAATGGTTTGGGACTACAAGGTGACCCAAATCCAAAGTAGGTTTGAGGGGGTGAAACCCACACGGTATGCAGTACTATTTTTTCCGAGGTGGATTTCTCATGTGGTTCTTCTCGCACCAACCCTTGGTGCCAAGAGTATTGTGTATTCCACTTCTATGTAGCCCATAAGGTACATCCACCATGACACAAATCACCTCTTTGGACCCATGTAGTACAGAAGATTTTCCACCACTTCATGAAGAACCTATGTTGTGTGCCTATGCATTATACCTATGCTGGAAACCTCTATAGACTAGGGTTATCTATTTGACTATAAATAGAAAACATGGGATCCTCATTTTTGGAATGGATGAAACTTCTGAGAGAACTTTTGAAACTATTATCACCCAATTATTTCACCTAGGAACTTAGGAACCTTCTATGTACTCCTCTAAAACCCGAATAATAGGGAATTAAATGGGGTCATGGACATTGAGTCCTCCTATGGTTCAAAACACATAACACTTGTTTAAGGAGCCTCATCCCCTATGGTTGAATAATATTGAATGAAGTCCCCTTTCCTAACTAGATACCAATGTGAGGTACTTATAATAATATCTATGGAGGCCCATTGAATGATTGAGAAATCCATTTCCCAAGTGTTATTTCCCAAGTAGATTGTTTCCCAAGGCACATTCACCTCGCATAGGCCTACCAATGTGAGTATCCGTTGGATCTCACAGTATTACGTGTGAAGGCCTACCCTGGTTCACCCAAGCCTCCACTATATGAAAGAAACTTTTAAATCCCTCTTAAATGTGACCAATGAAAAGTGTCCACTTCTTTTGCCTCCCTAATATCAAACTGGGAAATTTGAAACCTCCACCAAAACTGGTTTATATTCAAAACCATGGAAAGTGGAAATCTAGTGTGTCTCTCAATTGTATATTCATTCCTATGGTCAAAGGTTTCCTAAAATTATCTCACCTACTAGTTAGGTTCCTTAGGTAGCATGTGGATATGCCTTAATATGGTCCCAAGGACCCCAACCCCAGGGGTTTTGTTAAGGAACACCTCGTCTCAGAAACTGTGGTTTGTAACATGTTCAACCCTCATCATCTCTATGACTCAGAGCCTCCAATTCTATGTTGGGTGGGTGAGGATTGCACATTATTTTCCCTTCCACATGGAATTAGATCCTCCTCCCTTCTTATATATCTATTTTTAGGGAATCCATCGAGGAGTAATCCCCTATACTTTTTTATGATAGGATATAATATTGATCCTCCTAACCTCCAAGTTCATATCTTGGTGGTTAGTAAAATAAAAATATCCTAAATATGAAGACCATTGAGTGGATGGGCACTAGAGCCCTTTCTCTTTGCTATCACACAAAACTCTCTCACCCACTGGAGAAGGATCCTATGGTTTTCCAGATCATTAACTTCTTATTATTTCCCACATTCAATAATAAATTTTCATGAATCCTATGTAGTTATAGGTTAGCCATGATCTTGGTTTCTACATGATTTGATGCATGTTTTGTCTTAGCATAATCATTCGAATAACCCCCCCCCCCACCGCCCCACCCCTCATTATTTCATATTGCACCCATAGGCATGGGTCCTAAAGGACATGAATTCATTCACATGAAAAATAAGATTGTGTGGTTCAATAGATATATCGCTTCCTCTTACTTATCACACTGAGCAAGACTCATGTGGGCTTTGTGGTGGGTGATAATCATTGCATCCACAGAATCCCCAGCCTAAAGGAACCCATTGGGTGTAAGTATAACCCCAAATTCAAATACGTGAACTACGATTCCTACTATAATAGTGATATATAGGATGAAAATATGAGGCCTGAACTCCATGGGAATCATTACATGTGTATGCTCCAGCCAATCCTTATGGGCCTCCCGCTTGGTATAAGTCCCAAAATCTCACCAAAAGGCAATCAACCTAAGGAATAATCCCCAACATAATCCTCTCAAAGGGTCATACTACCCTTTGAGACAATCATTATTTGGTCCTCCATATGCAGGGTTCCTCATAACCAAACTATATGGGATTTGATTCCATTTCAAATGGTATTTGAAGGAAAGCTCCCTAAGGATTGACTCTGACTCCCAAAATCAACCCTAATTCCCACTAGGTCACTATCTAAGTAGGGTTTTATTCTACCTACATGTTTATATCCCTTAAAATTTACCTAGACTAATTCAGTATAAGTCCTAGGACATAATTAGAATATGAACTTTTTTCCTGGATGCCCTTCCGTCATGACGATAAAATGTATGGTTAGTTCCTTCTCACATGACCTTAAATTTTATGATGTTCCCCATTAAAAGGAATCTAACTATCTGTTTTATTATTATTTTTACATGGATACAAATCAAGGCCATTCATGTGTTTTCTCCTAACATCAAAAGAAACTACCATCTCCCAGGATAGTGATACGGAAATGAGCGTGCCACTGTGTGGCTAAAAAAGTGCATCATTATAAAAATGAACAAATAATATATAACCACTACATAATAGGATACCATTTTTTGAGAACCTCAGATACATATAGATTATTCTAATCTCTATGCATGATAAAAATTAATTTTCAATTCACGGGTGACTGATATCATGCTCGTGAGTTTATGATTGATTCAAAACATATATTAAATTTATAAGAGAGTCCCATAGTAAGAAATATTTCCCACCAAAAAGGTATGATGATCTCAACCATCCATCATCTTGACCAATGTGACTTTCTATGTACCAGTAGCCAAACACCATAATAAGAACCTACCATTGTAATATAGGTCCATATAGGATATCAAAAAATTATGTTTTCTAGGATACCTGAGGAAATCCTATTGAAACCCATTCAGAAATAATATGAATGACATGAATGATTGTAAAAAATTCAACCCCTTAAAATCAATAATTAAGTGAACAATTTTCATTGAATAAAAAAATGGTGAACCCAATGTGAATCTTTAACCATGAAGATTGTGTAACTAATATGTGAGGCTCATTTTTTTCTCAAAATAAAAGATGTCCAATCAGGAAATTAAATCCTGTATTTGTTAATTCAAATGGTATTCTTCGTTGATGGAGATTTCTTATTTTTATTTGTCAACATCTAGGCACTTAATCTCATAACTCCCTTCATTCCAATGAAATCCTTATATCGTCCTCGAATGTATTCCCAATATACAATTCAGGACAATTATTCATCCAAGGAGATAATTCCATCACCAACCGAACATCTTCAAAGCTGGGTCTCAAATGCATTGCTATGGGAGTATCATGAAATCTGTACAATAATGACCCTCTAGGCTTCTTGATAGGGCCTACATCCCACTGAGCTCCATTAATAATCAAGTTAGAGATGGTTATTAGTCTAGAAGAATAATTAAACTACCATTGTCTTCAATCATTTTGTAAACTTATACCTAGAAAGTAACAACAAGTCTCTTTATTACCATAGGGAGGGGGATCAAGAGGCCAAAAATGGCCTCATCCTAAAGACATAAGATTAATTATATAATGATATTTACAGAAGTCGCCACCACCAATACCATGTAGCAGTGAATACCCAACATGACAAGGGTGCCATCCTCAGTGGAATGTACTAGGACATCTACACTCTGGCACACAAGACAACCCACCAGGGGTAGCAATTGGACAATATCTTTAAAAACCAGACCACTTCCCCCTATATAAGACCATCAATAACATTTATTTTAAATCTGAAATCAGTAAAATTCACCCACCTTCCCTAATTCATAACATTAGCACAATCACTAGGAAACATCTAAGGAAGCTCTCCATTCAAATCTGGTGGTACACCATGAGCAGGAACACACACATTCGCACACCTAGAAATCCAACCACCCATGATTAGTGGAAAACTAAATGTAGGCTCACACACTTTCCTGGACTAATCTATTTATCTAGAAGTTTCATCTAGAAAAAATGGTGATATTTGATAGAAATCCCCAATGATTGGTATTGTCCAGAATTAAATACTTATCTTATGACATAATTACTATTAGTATCCACTGGAAGGAAATGGAGGATAGGAGAAGGTATATACATCTTCTCTATATACATAATGGTAATATATCATTTCTCCTGTAACACCCAAATATGTAATATTATGTTATCTCATTAATTTAATTCTATATCTTGTGCTACACGCAACACCGAGTTCGAGCACACCACAACAAACCACATTAACCGTTCAAAAATCGGTTATGGATAGTATTAACTGTATTATGAATCTTATATACTCTATATAATTTTAACATTCATGTTATGTGTTTCTTTTTCATAATATATGAACAAATACATTTTTTCATATAAATGAAGTATCATTAAAAAAAAATGCAATTTTACCACCTTTTAAAGGAGAACCATTTTTAAAACCCATATTTGACAATTTTATATATAAAATTTATTGAAATTAATTTATTATTTAGAATCATGAAATAAAAATTTAGTTTAGATAAATTTTTGGAACTTTTCTGATAACATTCATATTTTGATGAATAGTGAAAAAAATGTTTTAATTGAAAACAACTTTTTTAATAGAAATAATTTTTAGTGTTAAATAATGAATTTTACTGGTTTTGAAGTATATATATGTTATATTTTTTTTATTCAATACAATTTAGGTCATTATAATTAATTTGACATTTAAATTTGACATAAACACATGTCAATATTTGGATAGTTTTTAGTTTTTAAAAAACCTTCTTTTTGGTTTTGACCATAGAATTTGATATTAAATTCATAAATGAAAAATATATATTTTAAATTTATTAAAATATACTTCATTTTAGAAATCATAATATTAAAATTATATTAGGTTTAATTTTTGGAATTTTTCTGAAAACATTCAATTTTTGATGAATAGTGAAAAACAGAGTGTTATTATTTAAAACCGACATTTATTTTATTTAAATTTATTTTAATTCAAAATATATATATAATACATATATAAGTACAATATATTTCATTGGATTCATTTTATAATAAAATTAGATGTAAAAAATTTTATTGAACTTTTTAACCTTTTTTACCCACCTCCTAGGAGCATTTGAAAATTTGCATAAAACATAATTTTTCCTCTTTTGTGAGTTGAATTTAAAAATATGAGTCACATGGTTATTATCAATAAGTAAAATTTGGTTCAATAATATTTAAGTAATTTTTGGTGAATCGTAACTTTTGACTTTTATTTACCACGATTAAAAGTAAATAGGGTAATTAAGGGAAAAATGATATCATAATTACCTTAACACATGTACTAATTCTATTGGATAAGTATAATTAGACCCAAAAAACCTTATTAATAAAATATTTCCTTTTTGGTCCACCTGGATTCGATTAGGACATTTATTATTATTTTATTTGAAAATGAGTTAAAAGAGTTAAATTCATAGTTTAATAACTAAATCATTTTTAATATAGGGTTATAAATAATATAAATTATACAATAAATATTAACTAGATAACTAAACTTATTTCCATCATAATTATATTTTATATTTAATTTTTAGACATTATATAATTTTATTTATTTATGACACAATGATGATGCAGTTATTACTTTAATAATGAAATATTAAAGTAATTGATAATATAACTATCCAAATAAATTTATTTTTAGACTTTTTATGAATTCCAATAATTTTATAGTTTAATGTTACATTCAAGGAGTTAACATAATAACTTAGTTCTAATTAATAATGTAGTCAAGACTTTAACAAAAATCATTTATTAAATAATGTCAAAATTGATTTAATTAAGTTTTTAAAACAAATACTATATTATTTGGTTGATATAATATTTATAAAAATCTAATATTAAGACAAAGGGACTTAATAATATTATATATTTCGTTAATTAACCTATTGGGGTTCAATTGGAAGTTTATAGTAAGTTTATTAGCCAAATATTCTAAGAATACAAGAAGACACTGTAAAAGTTAAACTTTTTATCTAAGAGTTAAATATAAACGATAAGGATAAAAATGTAACCTAAACATGTATAAAACCTTTTTATTAGAGTTTTGAGAACCATACCCACCATATACTGTAAATAAATTTTTTTGAGCCATTAAAACCGAAAATTATTTTATTATAAACTAATATTTCATGATTTTCCTAAAGTTACCCTCACCTCTCATATAAAAGGTCACATCCCATTCTCTTAATTTCACAACTCCAAACCTTTTGGCTCAGCCAAAACCTACCAAAATATCTTCCACACATTCCTCCCTTCATCCTAGTGTCCTTCCTTTGTTCAAAAAGCCAACTTATGGATCCCTTTTGATCAAATCAAATTGAAGAACCCGAAGAAGAGTTAAATATTTCATCACCTCTTTCATGTTCTTTTCTTCTTCCACTTACTCTTTATTTGTTATTTACATTCTAAAATAATAACTCCAGTATCCTCTATATACTTTTATTTTAATATAAAAATCGTAAAACCATGTTCATTATTCTATCCATTGTATAAATGACAAAGTCACCATACGTGTGTACGTACAGATTGTCGTCTCCACTTCGTGGTGTGGTTTGTTATTCAAAAAATTCATTATTTGGATGGGTATAATAATGATTATAACTGATGTAAATAATAAATATCACATGATAATTATTCATTATATATTATATACCATCAAATTAAAAACTATTTTCCCATCAATATAATGATATTGCCTCTTGTGCGTAAGTACGAATTACCGTCTCCACAACGCGATGATATTCATTTCCATGTTAACCATTATACGATTATTATAAAATATATATCATTAATAATTATGTAATATATGAAATTATAATTCTAATGGATATATATATATAAATATATACTTATATATATCTTTTTATCTTAGTTCCGTTCAGTACAATATTAAAATAGAAAGAGCGTTTAAGCGTACGTACAACCTACCATCTCCATAAAGGGTGTTTTCCATTTCATATATATGTCCATTATACAAATTTATATTCAAAATATATATGATATATAAATCATTTTTTTTATTCTGTAATTATTTAAATCATGATCTATGTTATTCAATCAAAAGTAAGAAGTTAAAACACGTACGATAAAGAAATCTATTATAACACAAAATGTTAATTTAACATGTATATTATTATTAAATGGTTAGTATAAAGTCATAAATGAATCATGTATGTTGTCATAAATATTAATATGGTTATATTAAAATTTACTAACATACTATGGTCTTTATACAGGAGGTGTAACAGACCCTCGACTAAAGGAATGTACAAGGTAAGGGTTAATTTCACTATCTCTTTATTATCCGAGGCTGTTTTTCCATAAGTATCTATTGGGACATATTTATTATCAATGTCCATATTTCATAAAATATTTTTAATAGGGACTCTCTTAAATGTAATTTTTACTAAAACATATTTTTAAATATTATAAATATTTATTCTTCTAAATCATTCTCAATAATTTCCATTTTCTTAAAATAATTTTTAAGGATTTATTTATTTTCACATGAATGTTTATAAAATTTTAATTACATTCAATAGTTTCAAAGTGGTATGGGACACATTGATTCCATAATTAATTTATATGTCTTCCTTTCTAAATTGTGATTTTATGAAAAAGGGATATTTCTCTCAAAGATTTTTACTAATCATCTTCATCTATATCAACATCCCTTGATGGTTTTTAAACTTGTTTGAAGTTGATTTCTTATGATACAAATCATCCATATAACATTGAAGTTTTTATGATATTTTTGAATGTGGATGTTTTATTTTTATAACATTCATTGTTTGTGGATAATGTATTGACATTTCCTATGCTAGTTTGAATACTATTGTTTATGTTGTGTTTAAACCTTTTCATTCGAGGAATGCATTGGACTTTTTATGTGATAGGTGGAACCTGGTATAGATCCCCGATGAATTGGTATGTCTCATGAGACAAACTAGTGTTATGGCACAATGATTTGAAAAAATCTAATTTGTAGTCTTCGAACAAGCCCTTTATTACATAGTTATGAAGTATGGAATTATGCATTCCATCATTATGAAAGTGGCTATTGATATTGCATGTGATTATTCGACTAGAATAATATCCATGTTAATATGTAAATGAAGTTATATGATTTTATCCTTTCTATATTATGCTAAACATTATGTTTGAAAGGCTTTTTAGTCTAATACGTCACCTTAAATATTTATTCTTATTTATGAATGTTCTCTCTCTATTGTTATCCTTACTGAACATCTGAGCTCACCCCTTTCTATGTTTTATTTTTCTTACGATGTGAAGAAGTATTTTATGATTGATAAGTAGGGTTAAGCTAAGGTATTAGTGGAGTTCAAAATGATCATTTATGTTATGTTTTATTTTCTAATGTTTAATGTAATGTTCATGTATGTAATCTATTTTCCAAGACTGTTGAACTGATCAGTCTTTCGGGAAATGATTTCATGTAATAATGCCAATGTATTAAAATAATGCACTGACTCCTATAACGTGGCTTGGGGTGTTAAAGTAGGTATCAGAGGAAGTTTATCATTATCCTTGGAAACTATTTTTATAAATACTCTATGTAGATAACTCAACCCTAAGATTGAATTTGAGGATTAGTATATAATAACTTCCAATAATTTTTCTACTGTAGAAATTTTGTGTGTTTTCCCCGAAATACATCCTTTTCTGGATACGGGCATGTAGAGGCAGCTCTGGCACAGATGTAACTTGGGGTGAAACCCAAAAACACTGCTTTGATCTAAACACGAATGAAAACTAGTGCACTAAAATAGGCCTTGTTGCACTCTTGGTTACGACACTCCCTGGGGATATGCTTAGGATAATTCTTGTTTTCTATACAAAGAAGTATGAAGTGTTTATGATTATATTCCTCCTAAAAGAATACTTTTTAATTATCATGGATTATATCCATTAACTTTTCAATTTATGTTAAATTTTATACCTGTTTGGAATTATGCATTTTGATTCTTAAACTAACCTAGTATATCCCATTTTTTAGAAATGGAACCCAGTAGATAGAATGAGACCTCCAACAGTACGCATGATCCAAAGAGTAAGAAGGATCATATCTTTTATTATGATAGGCCCACATTTATAAAGGAAATAGTCTCCCACGTATTATCATCATATGAATAAATAATATCATTTTTTAATAAAATAAGTAAATAATTTTATGATTCATATGACTTTGAAGAGAATTGAGAGAATAAAAAGTTGTGAGAGAGAAAGATGGATAAAGGGAATAATTGAAAGAAGGATTTTCCCATATGTAATAACTGTGGAATGAATCACCATAGAAAATGCTTGGAGAGAATTTGATTTTGTTATAAATGTGGATAAAAAGGACACAAAGTAGATGATTTCAAGGGTGAGAAAAAGGATTCAAATATACAGTGATTCATCTGCAAGGAGTTGGGACACTATGTGAATCAATGTTCAAATCATCAGAGTAAACCCCAAATGATGAAATTGAATAATAATTATGTTATTATACTACCAAATATGAGGAGTAATTATTATGAGTTTTTATGTTGTTATTATACGATTGTTTCATTCGATTATTGTATTAATGATTTACATTTTATACGAATTATAGCTTATATTATAATTGTAATGTAGTAATATTTCATTAAGGACTTGAGATTAGTATAACCAAGAAAAGTGACTCAATGGAAAGTTAAACTTCTTGGAAATATATGCTTGAAGGAAAGAAAAAACTTTAATATGGTCATGTTATTGGGTTATTGATTTTGGAATATGAGATTGTTGATTTGGATAAATTATATTTGATATTATTGACATTCTTAGAACTGGTTATTGGTTTGTTTATTCCATCATTATTGGAGTTTACAACATTTTTTGATATAAAGAGTATATCCAGTACTCTATAATGAGTAAGAGAGCATGAATGTAATCAATATGGTAATATGATAATTCAGGGTGTTACCAGGTTTTAAAAGAATACATAGTGAAGGTATTCCCATGTTATTACGTGGAAAAAAGGATATTCATTGTGTTTAACTTCCTTATAAATTTTGGACTTTGAGTTTGGCCAGAAGTATTTTGGATAATTATAATGGTTGGAATCTATTAAGTTTGACATTTGATACTATTTATAAGGTTAAATCATTTCTTGAATTTTTTTAGGATTGTCATAAAAAGGACAACCTGGAGGTCGGATGACAACCTGTCATGTTTTCCAACGCCGTGATACTTGAACCCTCAACTGAAGGGTGACGAGGGTGCATCACCTACCGCTAGCCTTTGTGATGTCCTGGATTGCATAATTTAGTTTATTTAAATAGTCTGAAAGATGAACTATAAATTCATTATATTTGGAACCCTACAGGATTTGGATAAATATAATATTATTTAATTCTGTTATAATTTGGAGTGAAAGTTGAGTTGTTGAAGGAATTAGTTGAAGCATGAAACTCTACTTTTAATGTATATTTTTTTCACTTATTCTATAAATAAATTCATTCTTAAACATTAGGGAAGTGAAATTAAAATAAAAAATATGTTATCCTAATACATTATTTTTTATTGAAATGACGAAATTTTAAATCATCATAGACTGACGGATTTTAGGCTCTCAATTGTACAATTTTTTGTGATTGATGGCCTAAATAAATCCCTATAAAAATTTAAACTTTTCCACCAATTATGTGTCTTTAATTTCCACCAATGTTCTCTTAATCGAGATCATAATTTGGTTGTAACTTTTTCATTCATTTTCCCTCTTATTAAAAATAAATTTTATTATCCCCATTTCTAATGTGGGTTTTCCACAAAGGTTATTTTTTTATTTTTAACCATTTATTTTTGAAGAAAAATTTCAAATTTCAAGGATTCAATTTATTAATGTTGTGGAAAATTTAACACCCTAGGATTTCATAGTACTTTTTCTCATTAAAGTAATTCCATAGCTTGCGCTACACGCAACACTGAGTTCGAGCACGCCACAATTTACCACACTAACCATTCAAAAAGTGGTTATGAATAGTATTAATATAATATTGAATCTTATATACTCTATATAATTTTAAAATTCATATTACGTGTCTCTAATACACAATATAAGAACATATTCATTTTTTCAGATAAAAGAATTATTTTTCAAAAAAATGAAATTTTACCACCATTTAATGGAGAACCTTTTTTAACCATATTTGACAATATTATATATTTAATTAAATTAAATTAAATTATTCATTAAAATTGGGAAATAGAAATTTATTTTGGATAATTTTTTGGTACTTTTTCTGATAACTTTCATATTTTGATGAATAGTGAAAAAATACTATGTTTTATTTGATAAAAACATTTTAATCGAATTAATATATAGTGTTAAACTATAAATTATAATGGTTTTGAAGTATAACTAGTTTATATTTTAATCTTGTAATACAATTTTGGTAATTATAAGTAATTTCACATATAAATTTGACATAAACACATGTCAATCTTTTGATAGTTTTTACTTTTTTAAAAACCCACATTTTGGTTTTGACAACGGGAATTGATTTTAAATTAATAAATGAGACTAATATATTTTAAATTTATTAAAATATAATTTATTATTGAATTTGGAATATCAAAATTTTCTTATGGTGAATTTTTTTAATTTTTCTGAACACTTTCTATTTTAAATTAATAGTGAAAAACACTGCATTATTATTTAAAACCGAATTTTTCTTTAAATAATTGTTTATTTTATTTAAATTTATTTTAAGACAAAATAGATATATAATACCTAAATATGTTCAACTTAATTAATTCATGTCATTTAATAATAAAATTAGATTTATAAAATTTTATTGAACTTTTTAACCTATTTTACCCAACTCCTTGAAGCATTTGTAAATTTGCATAAAACATAATTTTATTGCCTTTGTGAGTTGAATTTATAAAATCTGAAAAAAATGATTAATATTAAAATGTAAATTTTGGTTCAATAAGATGAAAATAATTTTGGGTGAATAGTAACTTTTGACTTTTATTTACCATAGTTTAATGTAAATATGGTAATTAATGGTAAAAATGATATCATATTTACCCTAACACATGTCCTAATTCTATTGGATTAGTATAATTAGACCAAAAAAACATTAGGAATATTATATAATCCTATTTGGTTCACATGGATTCGATTAGGACATTTATTATTATTTTATTTGAAGAAGAGTTAAAAGAGTTAAATTCAACCTTTAATAACTAAACCATTTTTAATATGTGGTTATATATAATATAAATTAGACTATAAATATTCATTAGAAAGATAAATAGATTTAATAGACAATTATTTTTTATTTACAAATTTGAGACACAAAATAATTTAATTTATTTATGACACAATGATGACACCATAATTACCATAACAATGAATTATTAACATAATTGATATTATAAATATTCAAATAAATTTAATTTTGGATTTTTTATGAATTAAATTATTTTTATAGGTTAATATGACATTTTAGGATAGAAAATATGAATATATTTCGAATTCATAATGTTTTTAGGACATAAAAAAAATCATTTATTAAATAATGTCAAAATTGACATAATTGAGTTTTTAAAAAATTACTATATTATTAGTTGATATAGTATTCCTAAAAATCTGAGGTTCAGCGAAAGGGCCATATAAATATTATATATGTCATCAATGAAACTATCGGGTCTCTTTTGTGTGTTTAGAGTACGTTTATTAACCATATAGTGTAAGAATACAAGGAAACACAGTAAAAGATAAAATATTTAACTAAGTGTTAAATCTAAAACATAAGGTTAAAATGGTAACCTAAACTTGTATAAAACATATTTTTTGAGCGATTTTTGACCCATACCCAACTTAGAATCTAAATAAATCATTTTTTTGACATTTTAAATCTAAAATTAATTTATTATAAAATAATATTTCAAGCTTTTCCTAATGTGACCCTCACCTCTCTTATAAAAGGGAACTTCCACTTCGCTTAATTTCCCATATCCAGAGCTTTTTGGCTCGGCTAAACCCTTCCCAAATATTCTTCCAAATTTCTTCCATTCATCCTAGAGGCATTCCATTGGCCATAAATCTAACCTAATGATCCTTTTTGATCAAATCAAAAGGAAGAACCCGAAGAAGAGGTAAATATTTTATCACCTCTTTCAAGATCTTTTCTTATTCCACTTCCTCATTCTATGTTGTTTCCATTATAAAATAGTAACTCCAGTATCTTCTATATACTGTGATGTCATTATAAAAATGGGACAACCATTTTAATTATTCTATCCATCCTATAAGTGACAAAGTCACCATACATGCGTACGTACAGATTACCATCTACTCGTCATGGTGGGGGTTGTTATTCAAACCAAACATTATTTGGATAGGTATAATAATGAGTAGAACTAATGTAATAATAAATATAACATGTTAATGATTATATATATATGATATATCATTAAATTACATATTATTTCTCCGTAAATATAATGATATTGTCGCTCGTGCGTACGTACGGATTACCGTCTCCACGACGCGATGAGATTCATTTCAACATTCACCATTCACTGATGATTATAAAAAAATATAATTAATTAGTATTTAATATATTAAATAATAATGACATTGTAGATATATATATATATTTATATTTATATTTACATACAGATATCTTATTAACATAGTTCCATTCAGTACAATATGAAATCAGAAACAACGTTTATGCATACGTACGACCTACCGTCTACATAAACAGTGTTTTCTATATCATATATTTGTATATTATACAAATTTATATTCTAAATATATATGATATATAAAACATTTATTATATTCTGGATTTATTTAAATCATTATCTAAGTGATACAATCAAGAGTAACAAATTAAAACATATACGATAAAAAAAAAGCAATTATTACCCGAAATGATAATTTAACATGGAAATTATTATTAAATTGGTAGTATAAAGTAATTAATTAATAATTTATGATATAATAAATATTAATATCGTTCTGTAATAATTTAATAACATACTACGGTATTCATACAGGGGGTTAAACGTACCCTTGACTAAATGAATGTACAATATAAGTGTTAATTTCACCATCACATTATTATCCGAGGTTGTTTTTACATAAGTATCTACTAGGACATATTTATTATCCATGTAATTTTTAATAAAAGTGTTTTAAAAGTGACTCTTTTTAAGGTAATGTTTTACCAAAACATCTTTTTAAATGTTTTAAATATTTATTCTTCTAAATCATTCTCATTAATGTCTTTGTTTTCAAAATGGTTTTTATGGATTTATTTATATGAAAATGAATATTTTTAAAATTTTAATTCCATTAAAATGTTTCAATGTGGTAGGGGACACTTTGATTCAAAAAATACTTTAAATGTCTTCCTTTTAAAATTGTGTTTTTATGAAAAACGGATATTTCTCTTAAAGATTTTTTCAAATCATTTCAATCAATAGAAACATCCTTTGATAGATTTTAAACATTATTGATGTTGATTTAATATTATACAAACCTTCCATATTATATTGAAGGTTTTTTGATATGTTTGACTGGGGATGTGTTATTTTTATACCATTCATGGTTTATGCATAATTTATTGACATTTCGTATTCTAGTTATAATACAAATGCTTATGTAATTTTTAAACATTTTCATAAGAGGAATACATTGTACTTAGTAAGTGATGGGTGGAGCCCGCTATTGCTCCTCAATGCATCGGTATGTCTCATTAGAAAAACTAGTGTCTCAGCACACGACCTTGAAAAAATATTATTTGGAGTCTTGGAACAAGGCCTTGACTATGTGGTTTTTAAGTATAGAATTATGCATTCCATCATTATAAAAATGGCTATTGATATTGCATGTTATTATTATATTAGATGAATATCCATGCGAATATGTAAATGGAATTATATGATATTATCTTTTCTATATTATTCTGATGTTTAACATTAAAAGGATTTTTTTTAGTGTAATGCATTACCTTAAATGTTTATATTTATTTATGAATGTTTCCGCTATATTATTATCCCTACTAAGCATCTGAGCTCACCCCTTTCTATGTTTTATTTTTCCCACGATGTGAGGAAATATTTTTTGATTGATAATCAGGGTTAAGATAAGGGATTAATGGAATTCTCGAAGGATTATATATGTTGTGTTTTATTTTCTAATGTTTAATTTAATGTTCATTTATGTAATCAATTTTCCAAAACTGTTAAATTGATCGTTCTTTCAGGACTTTATTCCTTGTAATCATGCCAATGTATTAAAATAATGGAAAAACTCCCATAACTAGGGTCAGGGTGTTATATCTCTAGTCACTAAAATCACCAAGAATATCCATTAAATGGTGAAAGGGTGGAAAAAAATCCCTTCCCACATCCTAAATACCTTACACGACATCATAACTGTAATGATAGTTGAGTCCATGAGATGGAACCATAGCTTTATCCCCATAAATGGGTTGTCTCATCAACAAGTCACCATAGTTTAGAAAAAAAACTATTCTCCCATCTAGGATGGTCATGTGAAAAACTCCCCCACAATATAAAGACAATTGGATCTGGAAGATACACATGTTCTAACTAGAGATAATTGGTTATCCTAATGTTCATTACCATGAAGGAGCAAACCATTACCTAGGAAAATTGATTCCATAGAATGTATTCCTAGTCACATGTAAAAAGGTATCTGAAAAGAGGCCTCACCAGAGAATAGTATAAAATGAATATATATTGTATTATCCCTCTCTAATTAATAATAGAGTTCATGAATCCCTCAAATGCTTTTCTATGGTAGCTCAACATTCTAATCTCTCACTGCCAAATTGATGGATTTCTTTTGTAATTCTAAAGGACCTCATGGGAACCATCCCATGATTTCATGCATCAGGACCTTAATTAGATCAATCTTGAGAGGCCATATCTTGATGATAGTTATGACATCCCACAACATGGTCATACGATCATGGAATAAGAGGGTATTCCCCATGATGTAATACACCATGATATTCATCCCCATGATGGAATTCAGTGTGAAAGTTCTCTCTATGGTAGTGTTTCATGTTGTCAAAAGGGTCCTCCCATTATAGGTGTAGTGATAAGAAATCCCTCCTACCATAAGGAACATGGGAAAACATGGTTTTTCATGTCATGTTCCTTTTCATTGGATAGTGAAATTCTCTCTCAACTAGAGCACATCCCAAGTAAATGATCATTCTCTAAACCACCCTCGGGTCATCTGGACTTCAATATGATAGAGGAAGTATCTACCAATCTCACATATTAGGATCTTGAGGAAGAAAATAATCCACTATCATTATACCATGTAGATGATACCCAAGTAAAAGATGAATAAGAGGTACTAAACTTGAGGAAACTATTGGCTTATGAAGATGTACTTGTCATGTTCTGGCATTTATCAACCCCTCAATATAGCACTCAATACACATTTTTTGAATATTGTGAACATGTAAATTTCCTAAATATGTATAAAAAATTCATCACATATGATACAAAGTGTTACTCTATTATATGAATCAAATTCACGTCAAGGTAATGGATGTGTCAAAATTCCCAACTGACTAGACAGCCCTCCTGGTTACCCTATATCCAATGTCTAAGAAAAATCATAATGCCAATCAACAAAACTACCTTAGTACATTAACAATATTGTGAAAACTGATCACAGACACCCCATATGGTGTCTATATCCAACTATTGGGTAGATTTGGAGTGTTACATTTCACCACACTCCCAAATAAGTAAATCTTGCCGAAATTGGAATCATGTAATGTTATATATTCAGGTCAGATTGAACAAAGGGATTACATGCACAAATAATGATTTCCTCAACAAAAACATTCCCCAACCAACTCTCACTATCATTGGGAAAAGAGAATATATTCTATTGAGAAACATTTTGATAAGTAATCTGAAAATTACTATAAAGAACCCTACATAGGGGAATTTAGTCATTATCATGTGAAAATTTCAAAAAATTCACAATGATATTTATAAGTGGGTGATTTATGTGTATAGAAAATGATGAACCCATCCCATGATTAGAAAGAACACCATAAATTCAAAAGTGCAGTCATACAAATAGTATCCACTATGGTTCAAGAGAAACCCTAGCCTATATGGATGAGGTCTTTTTCAACATAACTTTGGAGGTCATCAAATCAAGCAGAATGAGTTGTGAAATTAAAACTGGGATAGATGTAGGCCATAAGGAGGGGGACTTTTTCACCTTAAAACCACCCCTCTTCGAATATGAGTCCTCTACTGGTTAGGGAAACTTATTCATAATGAATCCTCATAGTTATTTTCATACCATGATTTGATATATACATTTGGGATATACACAACTAAACAATCATGAGATTCCATTTTGATCATCATATACCAAATTACTCCCACAGAATCACCAAAGGTGATGAAAATTCCTTATGGAGAGTATAGAAAATGGGATTACATCAAATCCACAGAAAGAAAACATGCAATGCAATATGAATCAGTGAAGTTAATCAACACCTCCCTTATAGAACCTATAAAACACAATTCCATTTCTGATGAGGATGTGGTGGAGGAAGTTTCCATTAAAAGTGTGGTGCACAAAAAAATTATTGAAGGAAGTGTGAATTCACAGAATCAAGGGCTTTCATTGAATTTGGTAATTCCATAAAAAATCATCATTACCTCCCCAAATGGAATCCAATAACGAAAATGGTAGTAGTAATATTGAAACTCACATAACTCTTATAGAGGTTAATCAAATTTCACTTAAGGAAAAATTTTCTCAAAAAGAGGAAGGGTTGAAATATTTGAGAATAATCTATGAAAAATTACTCAGAGGTAGTCTTCCTACTTGGTATGTTCTACAATAAGATTATCAATTTTAACTCATAGGTGGAACACCTCAACAAATATGGTTTTATATAGAATGTGAAGCATGCCGGGAATTTCATATCAATGTGGGATACCTACCACCAATATACATGGATCCCATAGTAGAACATCAAGAATCCCAATTGTTAGGTGCACATCCAAAATAGGTCTATAAACATCCTTAGAAACCTATCCATAAATGTTACTCATGGTAGATACCAACATAGAAAAAACAAAATGCCTTACCGGTCACTTTACATATTCAAACTCTGTCTCAACCAAACATTCCCTGAGGACTCATAAACACTATTGAGTCACTAATAAATTGATTGGAAACCACAGAGGAATAGAACATGATGATAAAACTACAATATAATCCTTATCCACAATGGATATATAAAACTATAATAAATTTGAACATTACGAACCCCACATTTTTTTTAATGGCTAGGGAGACCCAGAGCAGTAATTGATACATTTATTTTATCTTTGTGATCACATGACGGGGACCCCTAAACAATAAGAGGCGGTGAATCTTAGGTGCTCCGTGTAATCAATCCTAGGACTAGACTTTTTATGGTACAGTACCTATCCATATCAGTCAATTGTGGGGTAGGAATACCTACATTAGAAGATTCTCTTCCACTTCATCCCAACACTACATGTAACAAAAGCCCATGAACACTCCAACTATAAAAAGTGAGAGAATGAATGGGTATGGGAGTGTGTAGATCATGTAAAAGGATAGAAATACTCATTAAACCTACAAATCCATTAAAAATACATTTTACCTATCTCAAAATAAATTTTTTTGGAAGAGTTATGCATGACACTTATCCTTGTGAAATACAAAGGAGGGTTTCAGGACCCTGTTTCAATCACTCAAAGAGTATAAGATTCTATTGAAAATACTGAAGCTAAGTCTTGAGTAATTCCATCAGCTCATGGAAATATAACATGGAGAGATAAGTCTAAAAATTAGCATAAAAACAACACCAAACTCAATATGATGATTAAAAAGAGAAGATAATAAAATTTCTTGATGACATAAAAAAACAAGTTCTATTCATTTCAAAATGACCAATTCTATTGATACTTCATCTTGGCATTGTAAAACAGCCTTGTTATGTTTCTAACTCCAAGGATGACTGTAAAGGAAGGTGAAAAATGAATCCAAATATATTTTTCTTCCCATTAAATAATTAGGAACAACATTCAAGAATTTATTTCAAATACATCGTTCAAAAAATGGTAGTCTCTGGGAATGTGAAGCTAAAAAATTCTCCTTCTTAGGTTGTATTTGTTTTAAACTCCATCCAAGAAGAGGGGAATTATGGTAATGAAGTTAATAGAAAGAGTAAACATATGTTATGTTACTATATGGTTAAAAATATGATCAAACAAACTCACGTTATCCTCTGAGCATTGTCGAAACAGCCAATTGTACCCTTGGTCACTTCTACAATTACATGGCTAACCCCTTTGGGGTCACAATCCTTTGAATTATAATCCTCAAAGTAGTGAAATGGTCCGAATAGATTTAAAAAAATGTAGGAAGATGACACTATTCCAAATACAAATTTTAATTTTATAATAGATTTATTAATGTCTATAGTCCATGAAGCACGTGCAACACCCTTCCCAAATATATAATAATAGTCACTCTGCCAAATAGAATATTCATCTAAAAATGGCTTTTTATTTGGTTCCATTATTTTCATTCACATAATGTATCCCTTCTCATATTTGGGGTCTAACTATAAAACCGAATTACATACACATTATTTTGGAACTAGGGGAAGTGGTCGTTCGGGTTGAGGATACAGGGGAATACATAGTAATTCCAGAGTCCCTACCATAACCACCTCCTTACTCAGATCATATACAATGTCGAAACTTATGGGATATTGATAGAGAAAATATGTCCAATAATTTTACATCTAATTTAAATTTTTTAAATCGCACCATATTATTATTTAATGTTAAATTGACACATTAAATGATTTTAGTGTTATTTAGAGCTCCATCAGAAAAAATGGCTCATTTTAAATTTTAATAATTTTAAATTATTTCTATATTTAGGCCATAAAATTTTCTACATTAATAAAAATTGGGAAATAATTTATTTTTTTTATTCTATAAATCATGGGATTAATTTCATTCTTCGTGATCTACAACAAAATACCCCATTTAAAATCCATGTACTAGCTCACAATCTGGACCATGAAAATTGTGCATAGATCTGGAGTTTTTTTATGTGGGGATGATAAGTCCAAAATTGTCTTACCAAATGATCTTAAATTCAGAAGATATATGATAAATATATTTTCTTATCATCATTAATGATTGATTATATTTGTGAATTGTCCTTTTCATGTTCATTAATTAATGATAATCTGGAGATTTGAAATATGGACAGTCTTCTTAGGAAGAATAAATTCTATAAGTAAACGTTCATAACTCTGTCTACCCAAGAAAAAATATTCTTAAATATGGAGGGGAGATGATCAAAAAATTTATGAATAATATTAATTAAGGATAAAACTATTTAATGATTCATTTATTGGGGATAACATTTTTCCACTTTCAATAGGAAATTATGGGCTATAATAGGAGGAGTGCTCTTCCCCCCAGAGCATTCCAATCCATCCCATACCATTTAGTCGTCCAACGAGGTGGATATCACCACCAAGGAGACACATATAGAAAAATTATTCCTCCCCCATTTCATATTCTTATTTTTATTATACTAACTTCTTCCTCATTCAACTCTATTAACCTACACATGTAGGGGTGATGTTTTTTAGTGGTCCGGGAAGGGGAGTTTTTCTTCTGCAATGTTAGAGTCTTGTGATTAAATATATAAATCTCTTTTTATATTAAATGTTTTATATTTTTAGTGTCTTCAAATTATATAAATTATAATTTATTTTGGTTGTTTATTTCAATCATTGTGTTTATCTATGGTTGGAGAACATTAAAATAACTTTGTGTACTACAGTTTTTGTCGATCTAGCAGATTGTGTAAGGTGATGAGTGTCTTGTGATCATTGGAATGTGTGTGAAACAAATGAATTGTTTCTAGATTTATAAGGAGATAAAATTACATCTCAGGACATGCCTCAGGTTTTTTGGAATGGTTTATGAACCATCATGCACATATGAGTGTTTTTCATTTCTTATTTCAACCAAGGGTGATTGACAACTAGATCAAGGAGTCATTAATTTATCATTTAATAGGAAGATAGGGGAATTGATTTTTATTTCCATTATCACATTTTGAAAAGAGATCATAACCAATTCTTATTACCATATTCACCACATGTGTTCAAAATTTATTTTAAATTACTTTCATTCTTTCAAACTCGATCAATTTCTTAAACAACCATTACATCTTTCTCAAATTTATGTGAAAAAACATGATTGTTATGTACTCCTATCTACATAAATAATAGGTATACCACATTAATTTATTATAAATTAGGAAATATATTTTTTTCACACCCTGTGGTAGGAATTTGTCAAAACATGGCTCTGTTAAAGGGGAGGTGGTTCTATCAATATTTTTCTTCTATTTTATTTCCTTCATTTTACATATTTTTTTTATTTTCTCGTTAAAATTTCATGATTAAAACCAATAACACTGAACCATTCTCTCTAGATCCAGAAATTGAATGAACCTTTCTATCTATAAATATAATCCTTAATTTTCAATTTGAATTTGATGATATTTGTCTTGTAAAATCAAGAGAAACTTCGAGTGTTCATTCGGAGACTTTCATCATTTTGAGAAACCACAACCAAACCCTTATATACCTATGTGATCAAAAATTCCATAATCAAATAAATAAACATTCCAATCTATAGTTAGAAAATTATTTTTATTTGAAAATTAAAATGATACATTATATTCCGAACATTCATTGAATTGAAGGAAAAGATATAAATAATTGTATTAAAATGTTCAAACATGTATGCACTACTTTCAGACCGAATGAAGTAGCTAAAGAGTAGGAAAATTTAAAGGCATTATTGTTTTTATTGGAAGGAGCTTCAAGATAATGTTTTTATGGTATAAAATTAGTTTACGTGCATCATTAGAATTCCTTTTTGAGTTTATTCATGAAAATATTATTCCCCACCACTAGAAGAACATCCATTAAAAAGGAAATCTATGCCATCAGAGAGTCATCTAATGAAACCCTTTACTAGTATTAGGAAATATTTAATATGTTATGTGTCAACCTACCACATCAAGCCATTTTGAAGCATTAAATTATTTTATTCTTTTATCAAGACAAATTATAAAGTGATAAAAACCATCATGATGAATTGTCTAAGGGAAAATTAATTTAAAAGACATATAAGAATCAATGGTCTTGTTTGGGAAGATTTCTCATAACTCACAACAATTTGTTACAAGAGGTACTGGAACAAGTTGAATTCATGATCTACGAAATTAATATCCATCAACATTACTAAAAGATAAAATTGAAGATCTAATCAGTTTGGTGAGACATTAGACATGAAACAAGTGGGTGACAAACATGCTCCCGCTAAGGTATGTGGTTTATGCTCATCACCTGATCATGTCACTAAACAATGAGTTCAGTTATATGGAATTTAAATATTTGAGGATGGAAAATATATACAGAAATTTCAATAAGGATGGATATATCCAAAAAATGTTCAATATTGATTTGGTAATTAGCAGAATCAAGATTGACCCCTTACCAAAACCAGTTCCCAAAGCACCACTCATTCCCTCAAAAATTACAAAATCTGCCACTATTTAAAGAAAATAAATCTTATAACCAACCATCACACCACCAACCACCCTTTTTCCTATTTCCCCATGAGAAACCATCCACTCGAAAACAACATTTTATGGAATAGTTATAATCTAAGTATGTGGCCCTTGTATATAATGTTGATAATCAAGAAAACATGATGGGGAGTCCTTTTGAAATAATTTCCAAACAACCCAGAAAATGTCATATCTTGAAAATAAAAAACCTAAAAAGAATTTCATCATGATGAAAAAAATGACGTGGAAATTAACTCTCACCCCCAATAGATTATGAACCTATTATGCTAATGGAGAATAAAGTTGTGAATTCTAAAAATTCTATGAAAATGCAACGTGATGAAGAGAATGAAGAGGAAGAGGACAAGGATATGATGCGGTTGAAGACACCAAAAAAACATTGAAATGGAAAAAAAAGGATAGTAAATACATACCACCACCATTACCATCAAGGATGGTTTAATAGAATAGATTGTAGGGATAAGCACTTCAAAAATAAATTCTTGATACCTTCCAAAAAGAGGAAATTAATATCCCAATATTTGATAAACCTACAAAAATTCCAATGCATGATAATGTTTTGAAGGATTTATGTACCTATAAGTGGTCACATGAATGGAATTAAAAGAAAAAATTGTAATGAAGTGTCTTATCACATATTACACCATAGTTTCCAACCAAATTTCATGATCTATGGATGTTTTCCATTTCATATACCATTAGTTATTTAAATTTATCTAATTATTTATGTGACATATGTGTTTATATTGATGAATTTCGACAATCAATATACACATCTTGGTATATGGGAAACATGAATCCCAAAATATTGGTAGTGAATCTTAGAAATAGATCCATAGCTTTTCTAGCCACTGTTTTGTAGGATGTCCTTGTGAAAGTCAAAGATATCTTATTCCCATATAACTTCTATGTGATAAATATGGAAGAATAATGGATCCCATCACACTCTACCATCACTTTTGGGATATGTTTATTTAATATGTCCAAAACCATCATCAATTTCCATGAGGGGACACACAACATGTAATTTGGAGATAGCACTGTCTACTTTAATATTTTTTATTCTTTGAGGCCTCCATTGGATGATCAATCACTCTTTGAACTCTCCCATGAAGTTGGTACTGATCCAATTGAAAAATATGATATTTTCATTGAATTATTAAACTTAGGATATAATTTTTCCATCGAAAATATCAGTGAACATACAGATTTCCAAAACTATGGGGATTCTGTATTTATGTGGGAAGAAGAGGAAAAATCTGATTTCTTTAATTATTTGTTCAATGATGTTGATGGGGATGTGGTTTTTAATGTTTTTTTGGTCCAATCATTATATGTGGGTAATTTTAGTTTAATTTCATCAAATGAACAACTACCTGATATAGAACTAAAGACAATCCCCACTAATTTGAAATAAGATTACCACAGGGAGGGAGAAAAATTACCATTGATAATTTTTTATTATCTATCTAAAATCTAATAATAATATTTTATTGAGATATTGATAGAATAATTCTTGGAAATAGGTTAGATATTAGGTGATATACTGAGAATAAACCCAAATATATGCTCATATATAAGTTTCCTTGAGTTAGATTCCAAACCTATTAAATAGTTCCAAAGGATGTTTTATCCCACATTGATGGAGGTAGTGAAGAAGGAGATTGAAAATATCTTGTAATATAGGATCATATAAACCATTCTGAATTCAAAATGGGTTATTTTAATTCATATAGTTCCCAATAAACAAGCACGACCATTGTGAGGAACAAAAATAATGAATTAATCAATGTGATAATTATAATAGCTAGAGAGTAAGGAATGATTTTAGGAATATGAATCAGGTTACTTGGAATGATAATTTCCCTATCCCCTTTATTGAAAATATGTGGGATTTATTGTAAGGGATAACTAATTATGGATTTTTGTATTTATTTTCCTGTTATTTTTAGGTAGCCATTGCTCTTGAGGATCAAGATAAGAAAACATTTACATTTCCCATAGATACTTTTTTATATAAATGGATTCCATTTGGATTATGTAATTATATATGTATATTTTAGAGGTGCATCTTATGTATTTTTTTGATCACATTTATGATTTCTTGGAGATGTTAATAGATGGTTTAATTTTTCTTGGAAATTGTGTGATCTTTTTTTGAAAAATATGATTTTTTAAAAACATATAATTAAAAGAAGATTATTTTAAATACTGAATGTCTTATTTCACAATTGAGATAGAAATTTCCTTTGGAATTTAATTTCAATGAATGGAATTGAAGTGGAAAAATCAAAAATTGATTTGTTAAATTAGTTCCTCACCCATCTTGTGTGAAACATGGTAGATCTTTTTTGGGACATCCTAGATTCCATGGAAGTATTATCAATGATTTCAGTAAGATTTCTCTCCTTATCCTGATATTTCTATTGAAAGATGTTGGTTATGATTTCAATGGTGTCCGTAGGAAAGATTTTATGAGATAAGGAGAAGATTTATTACACCACCAGTGATGCATCCATCACTTTGGGAAGAACCATTTGAGCTACGTTATGATGCTTCCAACCAAGAAGTCGGTGCAGTCCTTTCTTAGATAATTGAGGGAAGCCCAAAAGTAACTTAATATTCCTCAAGAAACATATATGTAGCTCAATTCAATTATAAAACTGTAGAAAGTGTTCTTGAGCAGTTTATTTCATTATAATTATTTAGATCATATCATCATTGAAGTAAATTCACTGTGCTTTCTGACCATACGTCTCTTTGGAGCATTATGAATTAAGAAGAAGATGAGATGCCAACGAGCTCGTACCTGAGTGGTAAGGGATCCTGCTTGGAATCCATGAGACCTGGGTTCAAAACTGCGTGGAGGCAATGTTCTGGTACTGTAGCTGTACTGTAGCAGTACTGTTTGGCACTGTAGCAATTACTGTTCGGTACTGTAGCAGCAAGAACTATTCACCCGATTTGGGATTTTGGGCCAATGGTTTGTGCCTATGGGTCTCCAGGGCCTTCGGGTCATCATAGGCCTTCGGGCCATAGGGCCTTCAGGTCACGTCGACTATGGAGTAGCCCAGTTCACATAGAATAGGCCCCAGAAGAGGATCAGAGATACAGGAGGTGCAGCCACCAGATGCAGAACTAACCGGATTGGAAGAATGAAAGGGTATGGCAGCCGCCATCGGGACCAGGCACCTTGCAGCTTTGTACGGGGCAATGATATCTGATCATCAACACAAGGTGGGGTCAATGATGCATAAAGCTAGGGAGGGCCAGTTCAGGTGGCCTAGGCCTACTGGTCTTGTATTGTGCATGGTTTTCCTCTGGGCCTTCAGGTCATGTATTACGAGTCTGTCGGGCCTTGTTCACTTGGCCTACAGGTCATGTATGGGTTCCCCTTAAACCCTTAAAAGGGGGATTATCCATAATAAAATAAAAAGAAGGCATTTGGGACATTCGGGATAGGAAGAAGCTGAAATAAGTCCATTGAGATATATGTTACTATGGAAAGAAATCAACATAGAAATAAAATATATGAGGAGATTTTAGAACCATGTTGCGGATCACATAAGTAGACTACCCAACTCAACTGAAGCAGAAATTATAGAAAAATAGCCACTGAATGATCACATCCCACAAGTGAAGTTGCATGTCATTGAAGGATAAGTGCATTTGTATGATGACATGGTCATTTATTTCGTAACATATTAGGTTCCATCTTGTTTCAAATCTCAAAAAATTAAAAAACCTAAATTTAAATAAAGAAATTATAATTGGCATGATCGATTTATTTTGAATCTTATCAATGATCATGTGATAATTAGATGTTTTTTTGAGAGTGAAATTGGTATTGTCTTTGTTTTTTGTAACACTTTTTCGTATGGATTCCACATTACACCAAAAATGATAGAATGGAAGCTTCTATAATCAGGAGTATATTGGACCACCCTTTTTAAAGATGCTCGTGAATTTTAAAAATGGTACGAAAAATATTAGTTTTCTGGGAATATTTCAAAGAGAAATTAAATTCCCCTACAACCACTTAATTTTTGATAGATTTCTTAAGTATAGGGGATATATTTTATTGGACCTTTAATGATTTCATTTGAAAAATTTTATATCCTACTTGCAGTTGATGATGAATTCAAATGGGTGGAATAAAATGTCATCATGATTGATGATGATAAATTTGTTGGTGATTTTGTTATGGAAAACACATTATATATTTTTTGAGTGCCTATATCCCCCATCATTTATGGGGGGACTCTCTTTGGAAAGAGAATAATGGAGGATTTTAGGATGAATTATAGCATGTATCATAAAACATCAACCTCTATCATCCACAGACTAATGGGAAAGATGAAGTGTCCAATAGAGAAATGGAGGGAAATTTTAAAAAGGCTATTAATCCAAATAGGTAGGATTAGAGGATAATGTTGGAAGATACATTATGGTCTTATAATATATCCTATAAAACCCTGATTGGAATGAGTTCATAATAAAATATTTATAGGAAGAGTTTTCACCTACCTATAAAATTAAGAATAAGGCCTATTTTGTTGTGGGGAAGAAGAATTTTGATCTTGAATGCGCTGAAGAAGAAAAAAGATTGATGTTATAGGATCTAAGTGAAATTATAAGAGAAGAATTTGAAAATTATAGGATTTACAAAGAGATAACAATAGTGGCCCATGATATGCAGATTCAATTGAAATACTTCTATCATAGACCCAAAGTGATATTATTCATCTCAAGACTCATGTTGATGCAAGGTAAACGTCATTCTAGATGGGAAGGTCCATTTATAGTTACACATGTATATAATTTTAGTGTATTTCCGATTGTGAATGATATATAAAATGATTTATTCATTATTAATGGGTATATGTGGATGAAATTCTGTAGGATCCTTCTATCAGATCCAGTGGTGGAGATCACACTCCTCCAACCTGTTTATAAATAAAATCAATTAATTCATATATCTCCATTACACTTAATTTATTTCTATGATTCATTTCCAAATAATATTACATGTTAAATCCATTTGAATTAATTTATTACCCTAAATCATTTATGTAGGGGGGACCTTTTTAGTTTGGGATTTTCATTCATTGTTTGATTTTATATTTTTTACTAAAATAATTGTGTAATTTTCAGATTTGTGTGTGTTTCTTTTAAAAATTTACTGTGTTTTTAAAAGCTTTCGATCTTAAATGAATATAATTTAATTTTTTCAAACCCATATCAATGAGTAAACAAATCTATTACATGAAATTGATCTTAAATGAGTGCTGAAAATGACTTTGTTTCACATTCAAATATTTGGGACTATCATGAAATATACTTTTATTTTTTAATCCCATTCCACATATCACTATATTTATCTTTTAAATAACCTTCCTATGAGACTTATTAATCATTATTTTCTCATATTATTTTCATTCGCAATATTTCTTGAGATAAACAATCCATGCGTTCATTAACTAGAAACTTATTTTTTTCCTTTAAAAACTTGAGGGTTTTAAGAACTTGTTTTTTTAAATTATTAATGCATTCATCATGTTTCAAAACCCCTTTTTAAAAATAATTGATTTTTATTCTAGTATTAGTTATATAAATTATCCTTTTATCCCTTACAATACATGAAAATCCTCTTAGGCTAGCCATAATACTTGCCAATTTTCCCAATCCCACCGGCTCTTCAAGTAAAATTGCATGATAGTGTTAAAATTAATTGTGGGGGATGCTACATTGTACTATGATACCTCATTTTATGATCCTTTATGTGGAATAAAAATATTTTAAAGATGATTTTTTTATGAAATTTTTCATTCTAATGAAATATGTGCATCCCTTGACTTTTCATTATAATAGAGGATGTGTCTTTCTTATGCTTTTAAATGATAAAGAAAGTTGTGCATATATGAAAGTTTGAAGAAAGAATATGATTTATTAAATTTTAATTTTCTACTCTAAATGGCAAAATCGTGCGACCTTTACTTGATATTTCATGATTATGGAGATTAATTTCTATAAAAGGGGGTGAGGAAGAGACTATACGTGAGGGAAAATTAGAATCATGCAATATTTCTTAAAAAAGAGCCAAGCCCTCCACATTCAGCCTCAGAATTTGTAACATATAAATCATACCAATCAAATGTCACATAAAATAACTTAAAATTCCTCAAGATATAAACATGTACTTGACCCACATCAGGTGGAGAAATATTAATTTATCAAACATATGGTCATACTTGAATATGCTTTGATGAGAAGAGCCTTGTTTAAAATTTACATTTGTTAGATTAGAAACAAATCACATGAAGAATGTGTTTTGTGTGCATGGGAGGATAAATTTAGTGGAAAAAAATTAAATTATATAATTTTATAACTATAAATATTTTTTTCGATTATTCGGGATATTTTCATGTTTCTTGGTGTCGATTTGGTGGATCTCAGTGGTTTTTGTTTTGACATTTTCTTATTTGATTTTGATGATTGCATCACATGGAGTCCTAGAGAAATGTGTGGTGAATTTATAGGGAAAAATATTTCAAAAATTCTAAATTAAATTTATTTCTTTTAAATTCCAAAAGAAAAGTTATTTTAAGTGAAATTGTTACATTTTAGTATTTTAGTTGTGTTTTGAGATTTTTCTGAAAAATGGCCCATTTTGGATTTTAACATATTTAATTATTATTATATTTAGGCCATAAAATTTTCTAAACTTATCCATGTTGTGAAATTATTTATTTCTTAGATTATATAAATCATGGTGTTCATTTCATTCTTTAGGACCCAAAGCAAAATCCTCTATTTGAATGCCCAAAACTAGCTCACAATTTGGGCCATGAAAACTATTCATAGATCTAATGTTTTTAATCTAACCACCATAACTACTATATTTTCCCACAAAATGAGTTTAAATTATATATAGAAACTAACTAGATATTTTTAACTAATTATATGTAGGATTCTATGCATTAATCAGACTTTATCATAGTCATTAATTTATGATAATGTAGAGAAATGAAATATGGAGATTCTAACAAGGTAGAATAAATTCTCAAACTAAAATGAATATAACACCATCTACACATGGAAATATATTTCCAAAATTTTGAGGTGATATGGGAAATACATTTAAGAAAAAATTTCATGTAGGATTCAATGCATCAATCGGTCAATTTTTGGGGCTAACATGCATCAACTTTAGATGGTCAATTAAAGAATATAAATGGCGGAGAGCTCCTCCATCCCCTACTATACAGTTCACCACCAAGGAGGATATATCCACCATAGAGGCACACATCCCTATTTTCATACTCCCTCATTTCTTATTTTTATTTTTTTAATTCTAACTTATTCCTCATTAAATACTATTACCCTTCACATGGAGGGGTGAAGATGTTTAACAATCAGGTAAGGGGGAGTTTTCCTTTGGTATTGTCAAAGTCATGTACATTAATGGAAAAAAATCTTTTTATATCGAATGATTCAAACTTTTATTGATATAACATTCTTTTAATGAAATTTTATTTTTTGGTTTTTTCAATCATTTTTTATCTCTTAAATTAATGAAAGTTAAACTCACTCTTCCTAGTGTAGTATGTCTCGATCGGGATGATTATGTTAGGTGGTGAGTGTCTAAAAATAATTGCCCCATGTGTGAAATAAGTAAATTTGATATAAATTTATAAGGAGAAATAATTATTGATATATTCATGACATAGTTTTTTTGGAATGAGTAATGATGTTTTATGGACACTGGAGTGGTTTTCATTCCTTCATTCAACCAAGTGTGATTAACAACTCGATTGAGGAGTCATTAATTTATCATTCAATACGAAGAGTGTGGAAGTTATTTCTACAACCATAATAACATTGAAAATTTGGATCCTACCATAACCACAAAACTCTATCAACTACTTTTGAACAAAATGTATTTCTAATTTCCTTTTTCCTTTTTTTAATCTCATACAATTTCAAAGAACCATGTACTTAATTATCTAATTTATGTGACAAACGTGATTGTTATGAACCCCTCTCAAAAGACATACTAGGTCTACCACTTTACTAAATTTTAACTTATCAAATATTTTATTTCTCACTCCCCATGATAGGAACATGTCATAGATACCTCCAACATGATTAATAAGAGTAATGAAGTTCTCCCATACATGAATACATATTCCCTTACACAATCATCCTTTAATATTGGATTGAGGGTATGCCATTTCCTGATCAACCAATGAGTGTAAGTGGATCGAGTTATCCAAATCGATCAAGATTATAAGAACCTTTAACTCATATTCTCGGGGTTTTTTCATCCTCATTAAGTACTTGAACTCCTATATCACCTGAAAAAGGGTATCCCCATTCTGGGAAGTATAAACCTCTACACCAGAAATATGATGTATCGAAGTAACTATACCTATTTTGATATAAGAAATCAATCCTGGATTCCTTGAGTCTATCAAAATACATATGAGAGGAACTCATAGATTTTTTTATCAATACCTATTGAATTTTTATTTTTTGTTTCCACTACCAAATAGTACCATGTATGTTATGATCCTAAAGAATAGCACATGGACATATCATTTACTAACTAAGATGAGGATTCCATCATACTGGGAGATGTAAAAACCTTGTAAATTTTTGGAAGGATAAGTGACATTGATATCTGAGGATCCTTCTTGACAATGGATTAGGAATCAACCTCATTATAGTTTGTACACTTCTCTAACATGGTTCTAATGAATCTATCATTTCCCCCTCCACTCTAATGATACAGGGTTATGAAAATTACAAAAAGAAGACTCTCGATGAAATAAAAATCATCACAAATTTAGGGATCTCATTTTTTACTAAGAATTCAATGTTTTTCAGAAATATATATCCTTAAATGTTCTACTAGGATGACCTTTTCTACATCAGCACATGGTTATCCCTTCATCATAGCACAATTTCCTTAAATATTGTATCAATGGAAAAATTAAGACATTTCATGGGCGAAAATCCCAATTCGAACCCACTAAATCATAGAATATTAATGCAGGATTATAAAATATAAAAGAGAAATGGTCCATGACCCGTGACGTCACTCGAGTCAATTCCCAGAATGGTCAGTAAATGTTTCCATTTATCCCTTTCATCTATCTTAGTGCATAATTTGTGCTACCTATAATCCAAATTGAAAGGATGAGATTGAATTTGAGAATTCACATAGAAAGATACATAATTTCAATCATGGTAACAAAACTCAGTACCACCAGAGTAGTTTTCAACACTCTGATTAGTAAGGATAGATTTGGATGAAATTTCCTTCTTTCCAACCACATAGCTTCAAAAAACCCATGTTCCATAAGCCATGATGGATTAAGTTTACATTTCGTTGGTATAAAATTATGATTATCATTCTTGTCATCTCATTCCCCCTTCTGAGATCAAAATGGTCCTCAATCCGTCAATTGATCTATTAATGGTTGCTTCATATTTTGAACGATTGGGTGTCATCTCCACTCATAACTTAAATGAACTTGATTCATTACCCACTCCACAAATAGAGGAGGAAGAGGTAAATTATAAGGAGGATGAAGAAGAGGGAAATTTCAGAGATTCCTCCCCATAATTTGAGGAAGATGTCTCTACCAATATTGAAAAACTCTAAGAAATAAATCTAGAAACAGATGAGGATCCATAACCCTGATTGATTACTATTTCTATGAGTTACAAAAAATATAACATATATAATTCTTTCATAATGGAACACCGAGATCTCTTTTCCTGGAATTACATAGAGACGTTAGGCCTCAATCTTGATGTGTCCACCCATCATTAGTGTTTTCTAGAATATCATGATTGATATAAATAGGTAGCAAGATGGAAACACCCAACTCACGCCTCCAAATCTGAGACTATAATAGAAAATCTCATCATGGAATACTTCATTTGAGTGTTTTAGTACCTTAAATGGCTAGAAAACATTGTTCCTATGAAGAATAAGAATGGAAAATACAAAGACTAAATCGACATCAAATATCTCAATCTACACTACCTGATATATGACATCCTAGTTCCAATCATAGAACACCTGATTGATGTAATGGTTGGTTATCATTCCCTCACCTTCATCTAATGATATTCAAGGTACATCAAATTTAGATGGCCCTACAAGATGAAGAATCCACCACATTTATGGACCCCAAAATAGTATTCTACTATTGGGTAATTCTCTTTGGCCTGAAGAATATCAGCTCTATACACCAATGTTATACTCATCACATATTTAATAATTTTTGGGGGAATTATTTTAATTATATATTGATTATTTAGTGGTAAACTACTAACAATGTTATGATCACCTCATTTACCTAGAGACTATCTACATCAAACGATGAAAATATAGCCTAAATATGAACCCCATTAAATGTTCTTTTGTGGTAAGCTCATGAATGTTTCTCAGCTTCAATATAATCCATCACAGCATCAATGCTTTCCATTAGAAAATATAATACCTCATTATCATGTAAACACATTGAAAATATAAATAATTTAGAAGACATAAAGCACACATGGCCTACATCTTCAACTTTATATCCAAACTCGCAGGAAAGTGTTTACCATTCACCAAACCAAAGAAGAAGGGGTTCTCATATAAGAGGATCAGTGACAGTCAAGAATAATTTGATAACCTTTATAAATACCTCTTCAGTCCACTGGCATTAATTCCACTTATTGATGGAATGAAACTCATTGGATATGTGATTCCCCAATATCAATCCTTGGGCTCCTTACATGCACTAAATAATGATTTCAGGAATAAAAATAGACTTTATTATGTCATTTGAACCATGTGTTACATTGAGACTCATTATTCATATATCATGAAGAACTACTTGGCATTAATATTCACAATTCAGAAGTAGATGCACTACCTACATCACCACAAGTTTTAATTGTTTCCTCGCAATTAATTTCCAAAATTTATCCTCATTCATCCTATGTTGACAAGACTCATGGAACGATGGGTTGATATTCTATTGAAATTTGATATACATTTCATTCCTTTAAATTAAGTGAATGTAGAGGACTTTTAAGACATAATTATAGATCACCCATCTATAGAAGTGACATTATCAAATACTGAATTTCCAAATGAAGATATATTTTCTACTGATGATGGGCCCCTAAAAAGCGAAATGTATTTTCAAAACTCATCCAAAATTCAAACAGGGAGGATAATTGATATCCATAATCCCAAAATATTTAGCCTAGGTATCATGATTATTTATCCAACAATGGTATTATTACCTTACTAATTCCTATTAACAGAAGGATGTACTAACAATGAGGTGGAATATCAGGCTCACATTGCAGGCCTTGAACCGGCACTCTGAATACTATTAGACCATTTGGTAGTAAAAGGTGACTTAGAGTTGGTAATCAAATGTATTAACAAGGAAAATGATATTAAAAAAGGGATAATTCCCATGATGGATTGTACCTAAGGTTATATGGAAGATTTCCCATCATAACTATCATTGAGTCACCTTCTAAAATCACATATTGTCTAGGTGGATTCACTGGCTAGTGCAACAATGGCATTGATAGATCTAATATGGGAAAAATTGTCATCAACATTACCAATTAAAGAATTGTCTCACCATTTTTTCAAATCATAATGGAAGAGTTTAATAATGATAGTCTCATCGCTAATCCATATGGTCCTACTGCTAAGTGGATGATGGATATCATTTTTTACCTCTAAAATGGACTACTCCAATCAAATGAATCTTAGAAATTGAAAATATGAAGGATATTATAAAATAACACTCTTTATGATGGTCTAAATCACTTGAAAGACCTTTATAAATGTGTCTCCAATAGTGTATTTCTCAAATGTATTGATGTATAAAAGACAACTACCATCAAGAAATAATTAAACTCAGGAGACTATGGAACCCACTAGTTTTGATACAACTTTCCAACCAAATCATAAGTCTTGGATACATCTAGACATTAATGAAATGGGATTGAACATAATTAACCATGAAATTTCATTCCATATAATTTCATTCCAACATCATCCATCAAACCCTAACGTTTTTATATATATCAAAATACTCAGGGAAATTTTCCACATAGCGAATGGATGTTTTGGGACCATACCCTCTAGGTATGGCTAAGCAGTTCAAAAAAAATAACTAATATCGACTTTTTCTCCAAATGGGATGATAAAATTCCCCTCACGTAATTCACGTCCAATATAATTTGTATCTTCAATAAAGGAATAATAATTACCATATTTGGTGTCCCTCGTAAAATATTGATGGAAAACAACGCAAACATTTATTTCTATAGTGTGTAAAAACTATATCAAGAACTCAATATCAAATATAATCATTCATCCAATTATCATCTAGTGGCTAATGGAAATATAGAGTCCTTCAACAAGACAATGTTTAACATAATCCCGAAGATGGTGGATAAAGATAAAAATTCTTATCCTAATAAGCTCTTCCATGTCTTATGGGCTTATAGGACTACAAATTATACTGCAAAATGAGAAAAATCATACTCACATGTATATGGGAGAGAATAAGTCATTCCCATTGAGATTGAATTTCCATCACTCTGTATTCCAATTTGTGACTGGTTATCTATTGATGAGAAATCCAAAAAATGAATTCATGAAATGGAGCGATTTGATGGGAAAATAGTTCATACCATTCATCAAGTGGAATACTATCACAATCGGATAGCACTATATTTTAACATGGAGGTCTGTCTCAATTCAATACTCCATTGAAAATTGGTACTATACCTTAGGACTCCAATGGTAAAATATAGAAACCCTTCAAAACATAATCCAAAGTGGCAGGGACCTTACTCCATAAAAAATATCTGCTCTAATGGAGAGAATTCTTGGATATCGATGGATGAAGATCTCATTATGATCCCAACAAATTCAAGGTTTTTGAAGAAACACTTAATGTAATCACACTATATATGTCTCAACATCAAGACATTAAACTGTGTAGTTGGTATTTTTTAGATTACCTTAAAAGCATACCACTACATGCAATATAGCATCATATATAGTTTATGATGTTAGACTCTAAACTATAAAACTTATCATCTTGACCATATGATGTGAATCTTCAAGGCTCATGTCCGTGTTGCATGACATAAAACTATCTAACCTTCTAATCCATGCTTGAGTGGATCACATTACTCGGTGCTGGTAAACCTACCACACCCTCATCCATGAACTATTTATGGCTTGATTCTCATTTAAATGGGATACGTAGGGGTGCCCCAATCTTATATCCTAGGTCTATCCACAATAAAAAAACATCCCCCTTTTCCCTATGTATGGGATAAATCTACATGTTTAATATTCAAGAAATATGGGTGTATTTATTATCATTCAAATGAGATACATAGTGACACCTGGATCTCCCATCCAGATTATAGCCTTGATTAGAATAAAAATATTCCATTACATATTTATAGGTCAAAAACTAGATAGGGAACATTCTCATAAGTATGTGTGGATTAATTCTAACTCAAATGAGATACATAATGATGGTCAGTTAATATCCCTTTGTCCATCCACAATATTCATTTAAATGTCTATGCAACATGATCATAAACTACATGGAATCATCATCCTTGCCTTAGGATGATAAACTAAATGACCAAGGATCCTAGTCATATGACCTAGAACTGCAAGACAATATTCATCCTCAACACATTGCAATAAATTTCATGGTTAGAGTCTCTCGAATTTTATATTATAAACCACATAAAACACCATGAACTAAGACACTCATCACCATCCCTTAAATATAGGACTCCATCTCAGTTTTATGTCTGAATTGTATCCCTCTAACCCATCAATAGGTTGATATGCCATAATTTCTGAAAATGATGACGAAAGGATTAGAAGCACCCTTTCATAATACCCACTCACATCATTTCCCCTACAAAGTGACACTTGGGCCCCCTTTCTGGGTATAATACACAACATTATCATGGAATGACTATAAGACGTTAAACAACATAGTTCACATTAATTTTTCATGAAACGAAATTGTACAAAAAACTGATCAATGATTGAGTGGATCATAATATATTATGTTAGGGACCCAAAAATACCTTTATTCAAGAACAATGTGTGGAATTATTCTCATTCAAATGAGATATGTAGTGATGCTTGGTTCTCCTTTTTCTAGGTCCATACACAAAAAAAACCCTTCACTCTCGGTGTCTAGGAATCAGACCTGAACAAGGAAATTATAAATAACTATGTGTGGCTTGATTCTCATCTTGAAGGGATACATAGTGATCCCTAGAAATTATGTATGGGGAATAGCCATCAATATAGAAAATATCAATTCCATGTTTTCCCTTTGTTAAAACATGATTTATGTGGGGAGAAACCTTTCATGAACTATGGGAAGCTTTATTCCTATCCTAATGAGATACATAGTGATTATTGGTTCTTATCCCCTACTCTAGACACAACATTCATTTCCATGGAATGTAACCTACATCCTTACATTCTATAATTAAAATAAAAGTCTAGTGTCTTCATTACATGAAAATAAACTATATGATATTTTCATGAACTACATGTGGATTAATAATTATTCCAATGAGAAACGTATAGATGCCCAGATCACTAATATTAGGTACATACTCAAAACAAATAACCCACACCATTTTAGTTATCCAAATATACCAATTGAACTCTCTAAATGATTAATGTGTATCCTGATTCATACTCTAACAATATACGTAGCGACTCCCATGACTTGTCCCCGGGTCCAACTGTAATACCCATTTTCATATCGATTCATCTCATTCCTCATTTAAAGTTGTTAAAATGAATGGAATTTAAACAACTATGAATGGTTTGATTCTAATACCAATAGGATATGTATAAATTCCGGTATCATACATCTTGTCCCATACCCCACAAAAAAATGAATACCCCCATATATCTCTTGTGTTTCCAACATGTTGTGGAAGAATATTTTACTACCCCTAATTTGTCAAACTGAGCATCACCCACATGGACATAGGAGATTCAATAATGGAATTCCTTGAATGTGTAAGGAAAATAAAATTGAACTGGGATTATCATGGTATTAGTTTCAAGACCAAAAAAGGTACACCAATTGACCTCGTCGCCTGATAATAAACTACACTAGTTCTTCAAGAACTATGTGTGGGTTCATACTCATCCTAATCAGATATATAATGATGTCTAGATATTAAATCCAAGATGCATTTGTAAGATTATATGGGAAATTCCTCCAATGTCTGATATATGATCTAGATCTATATATGAAGCCTCAATATGGTCTCCCACCCCATGTGTAAAACCATATTAATAATAATACCCCTTCATGCATACATAAATTCAACCAGTATAGGTTATTATTTATGGAAATATGTGTGGATTGAATTTTGATTAAAAAAGATATATAGTGACTCTCATTTCCATTAACCTATTGGAGACATATTATTCCATTATTTTCATGATGATTCACCTCCATCCATACCACATGATGTTAAACTGCATGGTTAATGTCTCAGTTTCATGAAATTAAACTACATGGGATGTCAAGAATAATGTGCAGCTTGATTATCATTCTAGTGAGATGCATAGTGACACCTAGGACACATTTTATAGTCTCAGCCATAGATTATGGAAAAATTAAACAACTATTTCATAAAAAACAAGATCTATGAAGGAGATTTTAATTCATTTCCACCTCATTAGGGGGTCTAGAAAGGAAAAAAAATATGTCCCCCATTTACATATGAGTCAGATCTATGTAAGGGACTCTATAACTCATGGACTACATCAGTCCATACACATCCTTTTTTTAAGAAAATATCCCTTCCATTGGTCATACTATGAATCATGGACACTTTCAAATCTCCATAACCTTTATCCATCATTATTTGATAGAATGTATGATACCCAAGGACTCCTTTGTATGACTTTGTTGAAACATGCCCCAGTTGGATTTTTATAAACTATCCCACCAAAAAAGAGTGTCAGTCGAAGGAAGTCACTATTGAATATGTATTAATACACGAAATTTGTATTGAAAATTTTAACCCAAAAATAGGGTTTTCAATTAATAGTAACTTCTCCCTCTGGAGAAGCCTCTTATATCATCATAAGAATTAATGGAATTATGTTGGAAACATTAATTAAAATCTGTTAGATGTCATCAATTTTATATTTGTTCCACATCATTTATCTTAATCTGAGAACCCCTAAAACCATCTTTTATAACATCATCCTTCATCTATGAATAATTCTTTGACGAACATGGTATGATTGTCCATATATAACCTTTTTCTTCATTATTATATGGTCCTAGCCATATTACCTAAAACTACATGTACCATATATCTTAAATTGTGTCAAAGAAATAAAGGATAAATTTTTCCCCATTTTTATCTCATTTTTACTTACCATTATCCTTCCATATTTAGGAATTTTCCTTTCACAAACCAAACTCTATGATATGGGAAATATGAATCTCCAAAAACATCGAGTACCAATTTCAAATAGAATTTTAGAATTCCTTAGAACTTATTTTTTGGTATATGATGTAACAAAACCAACATGGTATTGCATAAATTATCCCACAAAATGGGTTCATCAATCAAAGGATTCCATTGTTGACAACGCAATGATACCCCACATCTTTCTTTGAATAAAGTATCCCACAAAACATGTTTTTCAATCAATGGTAAATTATTCCTCAGGAGATACCAGTTCTATCTCCAGAATCCCATTCCCACATACCTCTCCACAGATATGGTTCCCCCATATCATAACTTACAACATTTCCCCCTTATATAATAAATTGATGCTTCATTCTCATAAATTTTACAAAGAATTGTAAAATCATTAAATTTCCCATCAGGGGTAATGAACATAAATTATATCCCCCTAATTTCATTTTAGTAAAATAATAAACTAAAAAAAATAATTTACTTGTTGTATGACATTAAACAAAATGACATAATATCTTTGCCACGTAATGTTATACAATTAATCAGTATCCTTACTGTAAGATGTTATCATACATAATCAATTACCAGGTCACACAACATTAAACTACACAACAATTCATCCCCAGTCAAAAAGGGGCCCTTTCCCTATGACATCAGTCATATAAAAAAATATAGCCACCCTCAGAAAAGATAAATTCATGTAGGTGCATTTTCCTATTCAAGACCAATGAAAATACATATAATCACTACATTAAATGAAATTTTCTATTAGAAAAACCACCCATTGTGGTCTTGAAAAATAAAAATCTATATAAACTCCCCCAGCTATTGGAAATAGAATGTATGAATTATTGAGAACTCATTTGTTATACTATACTATAACATGCCCCAATTTTCTTTGCCTAAAGTACCTAGAAAAATGAATTTTCCTATAGAAGGATTCCACTATTGACTAGGTATTAATACAACCTAGTTGTCTTGGGAAAAAGTAAACTACAAAATGGTTTTGAAAACCAGGCGTAACTTAGTCCTCATAAAAGACCTCCTTGATTCCATAATATTTTGTTTATGGTTTGGCAACTAAAAAATGGATTGAAATTTCCCTTAGGAGAATTCAAATAATTATGAAAAATTATTGGACAATAAGACTTGTTTAGGTTTACATCTCAACTTTTATGGTCATACTATTTGACATAAAACACCAGCCCCACTAGTCCATCTTGCACGACATTAAACATAAAAAAATCCATATTAATTAATAGATTGAAAAAAAGGGGATATATGGGCAACAATAATGTCTCCAATAATTAGACATGTGCTCTTCATGTTTTAGGAAATAATAGATTAATGAAAATATAGAAGGGAAAAAACATGCTAGGTTGAAAACCACAAAGGGCGGAGCAAGAAAAATAAAAAACTCATCCACTATATCTCCTTCATATTATAAATAAGAAGAATTTTGGATTATGACCCAAAAGACACAATGCATTTATGGTTTTCTGTACAACCCTAAAAATATCTGAACTACTCTCTCTTACACCTGTGGATTATGAAAAGATTAGTGAAACATCTAATAAATGTGGTAGCTCCAAATAGAACCCAATCATTTTGGAGAGAATCAATGGGCCTTACAATTACTTTTTTACAAAATTAATTTCATTTAAAATGATTATAATTTTAATGAAGAAATTTGTAAAACCTTTGAAAATATTTCCAAGAGGATTTCCATATAATTGTAGATGTCAACCTCACAAAGACACAAAATGTAAATGATGAGTGGAAATTAATCCTTATTTTCTGAGTACCATATTGGATATCCATGTTTTTTTATCCATTGTATCTAAGACCCATACCAAAATAATTTTAGTGGGACTCTTTATTTTTCATGGGTGAGGGACTGTAGAGAATCACTACTAAAAAATGAGGCTATATCCACGGTTTTGAACCATGGCTATAGGCCAAAAATACATGGATATAGGTTATAGCCACAGTTTCATAAACTGTGGCTGGTATTGGGGTGGATATAGGGAAAAACCTATAGCCACGGTTTGAAACCGTGGCTATATACCTATAGCCACTATTTTAACCGTGGAAACACCCTATAGCCACGGTTTTCAAACTGTGGCAGAATCCTATGTCAGGAAATATATATAGCCATGGTTATAAACTGTTGCTATAGGACTTTTTCCACGACTTTTAACCTTGGCTATATCCCTATTGTCACGATTTAAAACTATGGCTATATGTCCCCCATTCCATAAAAAATAGCCCCCCCCCCCATGCCCCCTTCCCTAGCACACCCCCTGCACCCCTTCACTCCCCCCCACTGCACTTCCCCCCCACCAGCCCACTGCACACCCCCTGCCCACTACACTTCCCCCCAGCCCACTGGACACCCCCCTACACACACCCCCAGCCCACTGCACTTCCCCCCAGCCCACTGCACTTCCCCCCCTACACACACACCATGCCCATTGCACTTCCCCCCAGCCCACTTCACTACCCCCTAACCCCCCCAGCGCACCCCCTACCCCTTTCCCACATCCCCCTTCCCCAACACACCCACATCCCACTGAACTACCCCCCAGCCCACTGCACACCCCCTCCCCCTGCCATCCTCCCCAGATCCCCCAAAAAACCACCCCTGCCCCCTCACCTTGTCCCCCCTACACACTGCACTTCCCCGCTAGCCCACTGCACATCCCCCTTGCCCCTTTCCTCCCTCCCCCTTCCCCCAAAAAATCACCCATCCCCCTCACGTTGTCCCCCGCACACCCCCTACCCCCCCCCCCCCCCCCCCCGCACTTCCCCTAGCCCACTACACTTCCCCCCTGCCCTTTCCCCTCACCCTCCCCCCTGCACACACCCACTTAACCCCCCAGCCCGCTGCGCACACCCAACCCCCCCCCCCCCCCCCGCACACACACATTGCCCAATGAACTCCCCCCATTCCACTGCTCTTTCCCCCCTGGCCCCCTGCACTTACCCACTTCACCCCACATCCCACTACACACCACCCCACCCCCCTCACACCCCCCTTCACCCTACCCATGCCCCTTGCAAAAGAACCCATCACACCCCCTACCCCTTTCCCCTCCCCCCTTGGAACCTAGTTAAAAGCCTTTTGAAGAACAATAACACATTATGATCATGTACTCTAATTGGAGGATGGATGATTCTAAGGACCAGGAATCAATTGATTTTTCCCCGATAGTTACCATATCATCTCATATAGGCCGGGAGAATGTAAGTATATAATTTAACCCTGTGTTTATTGTGATTCGTCAACAACTAGAAAGTGGTAAAATGACACTTGAGTGTCCACTGTGTGATGATGATGTCTTACAATTTTATAAGAGTTACAGTCCTTGAATCATTTGGTGAATAATTTATGATGGACTATCATACCTCTGTGGTTTCTGAATCATAAAGATAAAAATATGGTTGATGAATTTGGGTGTCTGTTTTGGTGGCCATGGACCTAGTAAAAAATATAGGCATGTTTTATATCTGTGAAGACTAATACTATCATGGAGTTTCCTTAAGAATTATATTAGAGAGATATGTGCATATTATGCCATGATTTTTGGAAAGGGTTTAATATGACCTTAAAGAATCGTCTAATATTGAGCACAATGTACCATCTATATATAGATAGACACTAAGATTATATGATACATATGTTGGAGGATATGCTTCAAAATTGTGTTCAATACATCGATGGATCTTGGTATTAATATTACCTTAGTGAATCATATAATATTGATTGAGAGATTTTATAGCACACTAGCGGGTGAAACGAAAAAAATTAGGAAAATTCATCTAGAGGAGAACGTACTGGTGTTTTTCATGGGGCTGGATGCAGTGAGCCGAAAACTGCATTGAGATCATTTTTTAAAATCCAATTACCAGGTCGATAGACCATTGGAAGATCACTATCTGTTAAAAATTCATATGGTTAGGAGCACCTTTATGTTTACTTGAGGGGTGAACACCCCCCCCCCCCAATCTAGAACATTTCTGACTGTGATCGTTAGTTCATTCCATGAAATTCCCAAGTGTAGGTATTCATTGTGTGAATCCCCGGGTCACACCATGAATCATGCCTAGGTGGATTTATTTTAATAGGTTAAATTCTGTCTCTTTTTTGGGTCAAGTGTTTCATAATGACGTTACTGAAGAAAGTATCAAGTTTTCAAAGCCGGTTGTTTTGTGTTTGATGAAATGAAAACAAATATTTCATTATGTTTTAGATTTTTATGAGAATGCTTGGTTGATGTTTTCTCAAAATGAGGACACTTTCATCTCTAATGTGAAGGAAATTTCATTTTCTACTATTGAGTGGGAAGAAACTTTCTACTAGTCCACGTTGGGGAAATCATGTAAAACAGCTGAAAATGACATTTTAAAGAGCCAAAACCAATTTTAATAGCATATAAACATTATATAATAATTAAAACAAGTTTTTAAAATACTCGAGCAATTATAGAATTCAAATTAAAGGGTTAGGAAAAGGAAACATACCTACACCTCAAGGTGCTTATTTTAACGGCAACTCGAATCTTCCTTTTTTTTCTGCTTTCACGCATGTGCTAATTCACATATATATAAAGACACATAGCCCCTATGTACATATTTTCATGGCCAAATATGCACAAGGGGATCCTTAGATATATGTTTATACTTACATATACCCCTTTACACTTACACATGTATGCATTTTTCATATCTATATATAAGCACTCCTAGCACCAATATATATATTCATACTGCCATGAGTGAATATATATAAAGGGGGAAATTATATATTTATATGCCTACATATGCATACACATGTAAGCCTACATCAAAGGCAACTCGAATCCACCTCAACGAGATCCAGAAAGCACTAGAAAAATATAAAGAACCCAAAAATCACAAAATCCCTAATTAAAATTTAGCCAAAGAATAAAAACGAAATAAATCTTACCCAAATCCAATGTTGAACTCACTATCATTGATGGTGGTGGATAGAACCAGCCTCATTATAAGAAACCACCTCCAAGAAAATAGTGGGAAAAGAAATGAGATATAACAACTTCATATATATATGTGATCAGTGATGATAAATGTTACATGAATCCATTACCATTATAGATTCTATAATTCCTTTATATTATTACCACAATATCATCATTTAGTCACTCCCGTTGGACTGATAATTTATGGTGGTCATGTCAACACAGAACATCTACAAACACACATTTTTAATCATAATATCAATAATAATTGCATCAGTACATGAATAAATAATAGAAATAACACATCCATGAAGCATACCCCCCCCCCCATCTGAATTGGAAGCATGTATTGAGCAGAACACAAAAAGAATGAAGGAGAAGTGGCTAGTAATGAATTTATTTGAAAACATGATCGCAGGAAAGGAGTATATCAAGTGGGAAGATACATAAATTATTGAAATCACAAAAATTAAAATTGAATGTGGTTGATGAGGATAAGATGGTGAGTAACCTTGAAGAGACACTTTATTTGAGAGAATAAGTATAAAGAAAGGCACAATCAATGTATCTTGATGTTTAGAATGATTTGAATAATATAAGAGAAACAAGGTAGTTGAGGTTTTTGGTGAAAAGAAGGGTCCAAAAAGGCAGGTTTATTCATATCCTAATAAATCACAAAATAAACATGTTACCTCTAATAATGCAGGTAATAAAACCAAATCTAGACCAGTTTGAACCAGAAAGACTAATGGGAAACTCTTTTAGCATCAAAAGAGGATAACGATATCTCAAGAATATTACTTCTGTATAAGTGAAGACATACATGGTTTGTGGCATGACATCAACAACAATATTCTGGAAAATTTTATTAACATTGTGGAATATCAAGGTTTAGAGACTATTGGTGGAACTGTAGATCTCTTGGACCCAGACCTACTCATGCTAGTTCAATTTTTTACTCCTAAAGAAGAGGCATAAATCAAGGGGGAGTAGTTCTGAGAAAATGGAAATACTCTCAAAGGAAGAAAACTGTGACCATGAAATCATCCCTTCTTTAGACACGTAACCAATTTGATTTCTTAGAACAATTTTGTGGGAGATGTGATCAACAGGGTCATTGTGTTGAGAAGTACCTGACTAGCCTACCTTGAAATATTTCTTATGGTGAGAATGGAAAGATAATTTAGACAGACAAGGAGAAGTCTTGCATTACTTAGGTTTCCATTAAAGGCCTGTAAGAGAACCATGTCATGGATTCTTGACAGTGGTTCTTCCCACATGACCGGTGACACATGAATTTTGATGAAAATTGAAAAGAAAGGATCAAAAACATTTTTCAATGACTTTTCTCTAAAAATAATTGGAGTTGGCTCACCATGAACTGATATTCTTCGGAAAAGATGGAAACCCCATACAAGGATATAAAAAGGGTCAAGTAGGATGTGTGCTTTATGACTAACAACGACATTATGTATAATGAAAACATCACTGTAATAATGTCAAACAAGTTATACCATTGGGTGTTTTCGTAGATAGCGCACCTCTGTTAGAGGGGTTTTATTACAAAACTATGACTTGTTTATCAAAAAAACAATCATCTTAACTAACACTTATCCATGATTTTCAATTTAATATAAGCAGAATTAAGAAGGTATCTAAATGCAAGTTAAAACATTCTTGAATTAAAGAGGCTATGGGAGGAACCCTACCTCAAAGGAGCCAAGCCACACTCGGTTCTTGAAACTTTTATCAGTGACAACTCTTAGCTGGTTCATCCATCCTCCGGGCATATTCACATTTGCATATACATAGGGATTCCCTAACCCCTATGTACCTGTCCATATGGCCTTGAACACGCACAAGAGGATCCTTATATATATGCTCACATGAATAAGCCTGTTATCACCCACACAAGTACGCATTTTCCATATATATACATAAGAACACTTGTCCCCTTATATGTAATCGCACTTCCAAGGGCGAATATACATATAACAGGTGAACTTATTATATATATGCTTACCTATTCATATGCGTTGAGTCACCTTTGACTCTGGTTGCCGCAACACACATGAATGGATCCTGAGAGACATCAACAAAATGTCAGTGATATAATGAATCATCATTAATTTAACCCAAAAATTGAAGTGGGATGAACTTGATTATTGAGATAGGAAATAATAGAATAGATGATGATTATAACAACATCAACATGCAGTAACGTCAGCATTATCAAGACATCGGGAAAATAATATCTTGTTGAAGTCAACACAGTGTCATGCGAACGCATGGGTGAAATGAGAGATTAACATAAAATAATACAACCAAGAAAACAAGTAATAGAACAAGTGCATATTTCTCGTGCTAGTAATGGTTGTGAAACTGTGGCTATAGCCCCCCTGCCGGACAGCCCCCCACACCTGCACCCCCACTAACCCCCCCCCCCCCAATGCACCCCACTCACCCCCCCCCCCCTCCACCCTTCACCCCAACTCATTTGAACCCCAACTGCCCCCCCCCCCCACCACCACCACCACCTGCAACCCCACCACCCCCACCCCGAAATTCACCCCCACTCACCCCCCCCCCCTCCACCCTAACTCATTTGAACCCCCACTTCCCCCCCAATGCACCCCCACTTCCCGCCACCACCTGCACCCCCACCACCACCTCCCCCCCCCCCCCATTGCACAATGCCCCCAATCCCCCTTTGCAGGTTTGGGAATATATCATTATATTGTTGGTATAATCTACCAATTCCTGAAAATTTGAATGTGCCCAAGTCAAGGAAGATAAAATCAAGATCATTTTAGAATTTAGAAAGTAAACTGAAATTATTTATCTACCTATAACATATTAAAACTTATTTAAGATCGATATTATATTTTAATTGAGTGTGGTCACTAGAATGGAGAATTCTCATCTAATAATGTGTTAAAAACAAATGGATAATGAAGACCACAGATGATGCAAAATGGAAGAAAAATTCCTTTGGAAAATTTTAATAAAATGAAGTTGGAAACACTATTCCCAAGACATTTTTAAAGAAGGCAGATCACACATCCTTGGGTAATAAATCTAAGAAGTCTATGATAAGTGATAAATATAAAAGAATCAGTTCTTCTATCATGGAAGAAGGAGAAAAACTTATGTTCATGCACACAATCCTCGCTTGTAGGTTAAAATTGAGGCAAGAAATAGCATAATGGAAGATTTGTCGAAGGAGAATAAAAATGAACTATTTTGGTGAAAATAAATCATATGAATCCATATGGAAATTCCAATGTGTACCTAAATAGTTCAAGGAAGTATCTCCCATATATTTGGAAAAATAAATAAATATAAAGGAAGAACTTATAAAATATGTTTCCAAAGGAAATGATGAAATTCATTACGGAGAAGTCAAATTTATTGAGAGGTTTTCAATAAATAAAAACCCCAAAGGTTGTCTAAAACATTGTAGAACAAAGAATATGGATGGATATAGTACCAACAATTGCTTAATCAGGTTACTGGTATAAGAAAATTCCCTAAAGAAGATAAATATTACATTATGTGATGCATGTGCCTTGATGGTTTATGAAAAGAAGAACATCTCATATAAATAAGTTGAAAGTGAAGAACTCCATGCTCCAAAAAGAAAAAAAATCTCGAATAAAAATGTTCATTCTTTATGGAAGGGGAATCTTGGTTGAGAAAACATTCTCAGCCTTGTTGTTCTCTCTAAGTAGCAAATAGTAACACCTAATTCTATTTCATATTGTATTTCTGTGCTAACCATAAATGGAATTGAAGGTGAAGCTAGATCTCAAAAAGAACTCAAGAAATTGTACAAGCTATAAAATCTAGAATGTTACTTCAAGTAATACATTTTAGTTAATTCTCAATATGGTATATCCTAAAATCTATCTATAGAATAAATCCACATTGATGAAGATAATTTACAGTTTTTCCTTACGGGGGAGAAAGCTGCAGAAAACCTTGACAAGCTACCATAACCTAGTAAAATCTTGTAAATCAGAATTCAAGATGGTGCTCTCAAAAGATTCATTGAAATGGTATGGATTTGTATTCTCTCATTCTTGAGTGAGAAAATAAAATCCTAACATTATGTTGGAGATGTTTATTTTTATCATTAACATGAATGAGGACGTTTAATGATGCCTTGAGACAGAGGTTACCTAACTCGGGGGGGGGGGGGGGGGGTCTTTGTCTTGAGAATCCACGAGCATTCAGGGAATGAACCCCTCATTCACATAATGAGTTTCTATAGTAGCAATTTTGTATCTCTTTCAAAGATCCAAAATTCCTAGAAGCTGTAAATTATCACCCAGATGATAAAAAACATAAACAAAAAGATTTTCCATACCTGAAAAAAACATAAGATATTCCATAACACAAGTTAACGAACCATTATACTGCATCCCACATTATTAAAACTAGAATCACACTAGTTCATCGTCTCAAATTCCCTCTATATTTGGAGTAGATCATAAAAACTATCCCTGATGTCACTATATCAAAAAAATAATCTTCTTCCACAATCAAAGTCTTCAACTAATCATAAAGAAACACTTCAAACATGGTCTCTATTTTTATTCTCACTTACCAATTCTTCAAAACTTATTCACTGTCTTCTCAAACTCAAAGGAAAGATTCCCCTTATCTATCTTCTTCTCTTTATCTTCTTCATCAAAACTAGGTAGGTTGTAACTCATCATCACTTCCTAAACACACTCATCTTATTACTTTATAAGGTCTGTAGTGGATCATGATTCTTATTATTCAAAATCTTCAACTCACTCAACCAACTCTTCAACAACACTATTGGATCCTCTCACTACTCACATGGCACACCCAACACATAACACCATTTTTTGTCTATTTGTTTTTTATACTATCAATATCCTTGTTACCTCAAATAAAAAAAATATATTTTTAAACACTTACCCACTATACTATAATCCAAAACTAATCGGGTATAACATGGAACAACAACTATATCTTCTCATGATTCTGTTTTAACCCATTTGATTTGTTTTTTGATTTCATTAATGGTTATCTCTACAAGGATTCCAAAAATACCCTTTTCTTTTTATTTTTATTCTCTTCTTGGCCAATTATGTCTCCCAGGGAGATCAATTATTTCTTCGTCTCAAAATACTCTTTATACAAAAACTTTATATTAATCTTCTTGGCTATTTCAAAATGTTGTATCAGTAAGTAGAGAGGATCTCCTCATTTTGGATTTGATGCAATTGTAATTTCAAACCAATAATTATTTTTAGTTATAGCCTAGCATCATTGCCTGATCATCTCTTCATCCTTCTTCTCAATAATGAATCACTATTTTTTGCGATCTATTGATCATTGGAGTTTAGCATATGTATCTTATTAATTCTTCACTTTCATGTTTAAGAGACATATAATATCTCTCATTTCAGTCTTGAGTTAATTCCTAGCCTTCCATCACATGTTCTCTTCGTCTCATTCATTATGATCAACGACTCATAAAAATAGCTCCAATCTCAATTATTTAATCTTAATAACTCAAGCATAGACCCAACTACTTCTACATTATTTTGGGACAACTCACTATATTATTTCATTTATCAAGAAGTTCATCCTCGTGATCTTCTCCTCCCCCTTTCATTTTATTTTACTCAAAAAAAATTTGGACCACGTCTTAATGAAGGATTATGATGTTTTGAACATGATAGAACAACTCAAGTATCATCATGATTAGGATATAAAACTCTTGATAATATTTAGAAAATCTAGGACAAATGTAATCTAGGATTTAACCCATTATATATGGAAGAAATAAAAATCTAAATTTAGAGTATTTCATTACCTTAAGATCATTAATTAACACCTCATCCTACCATTCAGTGTAAGAACGATGAAAGGAAAACAAGAATTCAAAACCTTGATGATTGAGGAATTTACGGACTCACTCTCAATTCACATGAAGATTAGTGAAATAAAGAAAACAATGGATTTCCAAATTTATATCTATTATGTTATGGGATTTGCAGAAAATCAATGATGAATATAAGTAAGAATCAAAGGTAGGTTCAATGGGAGATGGATAGCGATGAAGGATTGCCTCACAAGGGTTTTACAAAATGAGAATCACAATGAGATCCCAATAAAGGGTGTTTTAGGGGTTAATTATCTAATGTAAAATTACTATTTTAATCCCTATTTAAAAAAACTCATTTGTGTCTTACTAGTTTCCTATTATATGGAACTAGGTATATATTTGTTACACCAGTAGTTACTGATGATTATACCTGACACCGCTAAATACACGGTATCAGACAAATAGGTATTTATTTCTACACATACTCCAAACACCTTACCTTTTTAACAGAAAATTACTTTTACCCTTCATAGATCCTTCTTAAACCCCCTAAACATTCTTGTTTATTCATTTTCATAATATCACACTTCATATTAATGGAATTAAAAAATCATCTTGATGAGATTCCTTATAAATTTCTCATCACTAGGCTTCCCCTCACCAAGAATCATTAATGAGATTCCTGAGAGAAAATCTTTTTACATTGGGAAGGAATTAAAAATACATGTTTATAAGTTTCATTATGAATCTATACAATCAATCACTATTCTTTAACTATCACTATGACCATCTCTTATAAAACCTTCTCACATTAGTAGATGATACAAACTGATCATTCCATATAGGAACAAATAGATTCCAACTAAAAATTATCAAACTGAATAAAATGGGTAGGATCAAGTATACATCTCCTTAGTTTTACTATATGAAACACATTCATCATAGCATTGAACTGAGGAGAAATATCCAATATTTATGTTGTTTCTAAAATATGATCTAAGATCTAGAACGGTTTAATGAACCTAGCAGTTGACATACCTTTATTTCCCATCCATCGATGTCACTATCCAGGGGATATCTATAGAAACACATCATGATGCAGATACTCCTATGCGTGAGGACAGTTCAATGGGATTGAATAAAAATATACGATGAACTGAAGTTGGTCAGAATTGTGTTAGGGTTTCGTGAGAATGGATTGGTCGGTGCGCTGAAGGAGGTGGTGGGGAGGCTGCCTGGAGCAGTGTCGGTGGGGAGGCGAAGTGGCTGTGTTGGATGGCAGCGTCAGGGGAGGGATGCAGATAAGAGATCTTGTGGAGAGGTGGTCGTGTTGGGAGGCAGCGTCCGGGGAGGAGGGCTGCCAAGAGGAGAGCTCGTGAGGGTGGAATAGGGCCACAGAGCGGAGAGATTGCGAGGGTAATAGAAGGAGCACCAAGCGAGGATAGGTCGCATGGGTGGAGGACGGTCACAGTGAGGATAGGTTGCGAGGGTAATGGGGAGAGGGTCAGGGAGAATAATAGAATCTTGCGATGGAATGAAGTTGGTGTCAGGGACCATGGCTTCAAATAACCATATAGCCATGATTATAATTGAAGTGTGGTTATAAATTAAGTTTTATCCAAGGGTTTATTAAACTGTGGCTATAGATCCATAGCTATAGATCATTTTTTTAGTAGTGTAGGGTTGGGACCACTGCATGGGATGGATCCCAAGAAGGGGTGTGGGGTCGTATCCCCATGGTATGGGGAGTAAGTTTCTCTAAGATCGTCTTCCTAATTGGTCCTACATAGACCAGACCGAAGCACCAAGAGGCTGGAAGAAACCCTTCTTGTGAATCCCAAAAGGCACATCCACCACTATGAAATGAACCTTCTCTATGGACCTATTTGGACAATAATCTTTTCATCTCCTGCAGGAAGTTCTTGCATTAGGTACATGTGTATTTGATTATATGGGATGCCTACTTCAACCAAGGTTCCCTGTATTCCAATAAATTGTACCCTTTAACTCCTCATTTTTCATAATGGATGAAACATCCCAAAGACCTCATGATGCTCTGATCTCCTTTTTCCTCCCCTTGGACCACTATAACTTTCTTGATACTGTTCCAAAACCTAATGAATATGGAATTAATGGGGGTACTAGATATAAAGTCCTAAATGGTTTTAAACCCCACAAAACTTAAATTTGGATCCCCCTCCACATTGGTTAATGAGAACTAGCGCAAGTTCCCCTTCCCTGACTAGGGACCTATGTTATATACTTCTAGGAAGACTTGTGGAAACCCTGGAAGGTTTGTGAAAATACTCCCTCAAGGGTTGTTACCCATGACATCCATCACCCAACGCCCTTTCACCTCTCACATGCCTATCTATGTTAGTATCCCATGGCTCACGCACACCTAAATGTATGGTCCTCCCTTGGTTCACCCCAGGCTCCACCCTACATAATCCACCTTCCATACCCTCTTTCAAGATTACAATGGCATAACCCCTATACTTATAGATCCCTTGCCTTGAATGGGTGAGGCAGAAACCTACCCAAAAACCATTGTACATGAATAACCATGGAGAGAAGAACACCATATTCTATCCCATTTGTATATGCATTTCTACAGGTAGATGTTTCCAACCCTTGTAATACCTAACAATGTAGGTCCCCAGGGTGCATGTGGATTTTAATTCCTATGCTTTATAGTACCCCAAACCTCTGGGTGGTGTCTGAGAACTCCTTGAATCGGATACTAAGGCATGGACCATGTTCTTACCTGGTCATCTCAAATACAGTTATCTTATTGTTACAAGAGGGTATAGGGAGGATTACACTTGCTTTTCCATTCAGCAGTGAATTAGATCATCATCCATTCCATTAGAAACAATTTTAGTTCATCCCTCCAAGAGTAAGCCCAAAGAATTTATTCTGATATGATTAACTATTTCTCCTCTTTTCCATTTGGGTTGTATCTTGGTTGTCAGTCTAGTGCAACTATATCATATATGAAGACCAAGGAGGGGATGCGCACTAGAGAATATTCCCTCTCTTATCTCCCAAACATCTTCCAATAGTAGGGGATAAATCATGTGGTTTTCATGATATTTGACTTCCCCTAGTTTATTACATTAAATTAAGACTCATCATGACTCATGTTGACATAGTTTTTACTTAAAATTTTGGTTTCTTCAGGATAAGATGCATGTTTTGAAGAAATTTTTTTATAGGATATTCCTCCCACATTCCATCAGAGTGACCCCATTGGCGTGGGTGTTCAATGACATGTACCCAATCTCATGGAAAATATGATTGTGTGGTTTCTCAAATATACTGCATCTTCTTGTTTATCACACCAATATTGACTCATGTGGGATTAGATTTTTGCAGGAATCATGGAATCCACATGATACCTCATTTAAAGGAAACATTACGGTGTAAGTTTAACCAAAAATTTTAGGACAAGAACTCCTGTTCTTTCCAAAACAAGGATATGTAGGATGCATATCTTAGAGAAAGTCGCTCTAGGAAACATTCATATTGTAAACCACATATGAATATTATTGGCCTTCCACTTGGGATAAGTCCCAATATCTTATAAAGGGTCATCCTCCACATGAATAATCCCAAAACTTTAATCTATGGTCCATGTACGTAGTATAATCCACAACCATATCACCATATTCATCCAAGGGAATCCACATCAGGAATAAGCCCCAAATTAATCATCTAAAAGGTCATTACTCACATACAAGACATTATTTCATAGGGACTCTATAGGGAGGGTTCCTCACAACTAAAATACATGCGATTTTATTCCCATCCAAATGGGATATGTAGGAAACCACAATAAGGTCCAAACTCGAATCCAAAAATCTACCCTAATTCTCTCTAGTTCACACTGTCAGTAGGGTTTTATTATGCCTAGAAATTTATATCCTTTCTAGTTTTCCAATGATTCTTTGGTATATGTTCAACAATATACCATGACTAGGAACCTTTATTATATACTTTCCATGTGACATTAAACTATATGTTTAAGACCATATCAAATGAATTTAAATGGTCTGATGTGACCCAATAAGTAACACTAATATACATAGGTTTTGATTTACTTAAAAAGGAAACATTGCAATCCCATTCATGGGACTGATCCAGGCATCAAAAAACTACAATCACCCTCGAAGGTGATACACTCGAGAGCGCCCCACTATCTGGTTGAAAACCATCATCATCATGAAAATGACTGAATAATATCGAACCAGTACCTAATAGGATACCATTGATGGATAACCATGTACGCATATAGTTGATTATAAGATCTAAATATTCAAATAAATCATTTTCTATTCAAGGGTGATCCATGTCCTACTTGGGAATTAATGAAGGATTCCCAAACATATATTAAAATATATAAGAGTCCACATATCGGAAATAATTCCCCAAAAATGGTGTGATGGACATGACCTCTCATAATATCAACCAATATAAGTTCTCAAGTACCATTAGTTAATTTCCTCCAATGAGCACTAGTTTTTAGAATGTAGGATTTAGAAGGATATGGAACCTATGGGTACTTTGGTTTCCTTTAAAAACCCCATTAGAAACAATTCATTAATAAAATTCCTAACTTAAATTATGGTAGAAAACAGAACCCTCTCCAATAAATAATCAAGAGAGTTGATTTCAATAGAAACACAGAACTATTCACTTTCTATTCAAACACATAGAAATATGCACACACAATATTTTTCTGTTACATCCTTGTGCAAACTCCACATCTATTACCTTCACACAAACCACCATTTCTATTAATAACACTCCATAATAACTCACTATGTTTTTTTTCTTTGGTTCTCATTAATAGATCCTTTTTTAATTCATGTCACATGGATTCATCCTCCTCGATACATCTATTTGTGTTCATTTATTCTCATTGGCCATTTTATATTAGTAGGATACCGAATCGATATTCACATCATGTAACACAATGAAGTTATATTACACATACACTGGTTTGAGAAGAAATTTATCTTTTTGAATCATAATGAAGGTTAATAAACATTGGGAGTGTGTCGATAGATATAATTTATTTAATTTATCAATAGTTCTGCATAAAATAACTAAATATATCATATAACTCCCCTTCTTCATATAGCCTAAGAGGCTCGTAGAACTGGTAACTCCTCATAAAACTGTTTGTCAGAGGTGCTATTTTTATAAAAAGATGATCTCTCAAAATAATATGTGAGCAGAAGCACCATCAATTGTCTCAGTTCCTCTCATTTTATTGGCAAGGATCAACACATTTTTTCATTCATTAATTTCCATACATACTAAAAATAATTACATTCTAATGACTCATTCGACGAGGTGAGGATCCCATTACATCTTACATATTTTAATGTTTTGAATATCTTGGCTTTGAATTATTCAATACTACATATAATGTAATCCAAATATCATGGAATGCTTTTCCATTGAATTATCATATTTCCATTTGGCAGAAACAAACCATTAAACCACAATCGATTCATCTATACATTTTCATCTTCATTTGGTAGTGGAACTTCCTCAAACAAATTTTTGTTTGAAAAGAGAATAATTCATGTATATCAATCGAAAAAATTAATCATACATATTTTCATCACCGGTAGTAATGATCGATGTATGATATGATAATTGGGGATGAATGATCATTGAATTGAATGGAGTCAAGGAGCACTCATTTTGGGAGGAAGACAATGAAAACATAGTATCTTAGTGATCATCGAAAGACACTATGTCATGTACACACATTTTGTATGTTTTATTTTACTATGGTTGAATATTGAATCCATGTACGCATCCCACATTGGTCCACCAAATGTTTTAGTCATTCTATATAAATTATCATTTTTTTGATGCACATTCCATCCTGCACCCAAATTCATAGCACACACCTTTTCCACAGAAGACACAGATCATACACTTCACATTCTTCTCGGTATGGTTCTATTCAAAACTTATAGGAATGCACAATTGGATACTTATAGACATTCCCACCTAAGCCTTATACAAGGATTTCTATTCCTCTGTTCTCATGCATGGTTGATCGATCAAACCACCATTGAGAGTGGTTGGACCATGCATCCCACATAATCCCTGGTTGAGTTTGGCTTGGATACTAAGACTAGTTGTCCAAGTCATTTAATAAAATCCTCTAATATATATAATTAATAAATATATGAGTGAAGAATATAATCTGATAAATCCATGGAAAAGTCATCTTCAAAATTCATAAAAAGTGTATGAAATTTTATTTTTGCATGGTCACCATTAAAACTTATTCAAAGTTTCTTCATGAAATTAAATACATGCATGGACATTATTCAATTCCTCTTCCCCAATTATATTTTGTAGATAAATTCTTCTAAAATATCTATACCACTTTTATCTTTACCATAAACAATATATCACCTTTGATACATGAATTTTCCATGAAGGTCATTTCACCATTCATCCGACATATAAGGATAATTATTCATCAATGTTAGAAAATGTCATTTAATGAATCCATAACAATTATACAAGAATAACCTTTGAATCTCAATGTCTTAAAAACATTTATTTATTTATTTAAATAATTATACTTTTGAAAATAATTTTAACTTCATTAATATTGGACCATCATCACTATATTGACATAAATGAAATCATCATATCTTATTGGCATCAATAAAACTTTACTATTTGACTAACCACTATTGAAAACCAATAACAATCATTGACAACACATTCATTTCATTCACAAAGTGGCTTCATCATGATGGGTGTCAAGAATGCCTTTATCTATTACATTCTTGGTGTGGAGGCATAGTTATTTATGGTGAATAATATATTATGGGGATGATGTTCCTTAGTGAAAATGATTACTGTGAGGTGCATGACACATGGAAATATTTATTTATGAAGAAGAACAATATATAATCATATAGAAATAATAAGAAATAAAAAATTGTACAACATATTATATTATAAGAAATATTATTTCAAAAATTAATATAACATATATAAAAAATAAAATCAAAAATTTTACTGATAATATATAAATACAGACAAATATTAAAATAGTAGAAAATTCCCATGTTATATTTCTGTAAAACATGAATTTTAATAATTTTTTTGTTGTCTCCTCTATTAAAAATATTTCCATGTGGTGATTTTATTTATCATACAAAAAATTAAAAAAAATTATCTTAATAATAAAAACATTTGAGAAATATAAATACTGAATTAAAATAATAAAAATTTCACAAACTATGAAGAAATAAAATAATAATAATTTTTATTTAACAAAAATAAAAATGAAAATACAAAAGAGAAAAAAAGTATAATCAAATAGAAAATTCTAAAATAAAAAAATATATAAAAATATATATATGGAATAAAGAAAAATATTTAATAAAATTAAATTCTATGGAAAATTAAAAATATAATTTTTTTGAAGAAGAAGAAAAATATAACAAAAGTAAATAATAAAATAGAAAGAAATAAAAATAAGAAAAATAAAATAATAAGGGAGAACCCCAATCTGGAAGTCATGGTAATTTTGGTATTATTATGAGTAGTTTCTCATCCAATAAAGGAATAATGTGAATATAGAATTGGGTGTTTGGATCAAAATATATATTAGAAAATTTGTTTTATGTTTTTTGGGATGGGAGAAATGAGATTTCCAACATTTATAATTGGTGAGGAGTTTTTTCCACACAAAAACTATGATTTTGTCTAATAGGGTAAAAAATCAAGATGATACAATTGTGTATGAAATTCTATTACGTACCAAACCGTGATATTTTCATGCCACAATTCATTATTTTAACTATTATATAACAATTATATTCTATATTTATATGGGTTGTAATGATAACTATGAAACTATGGAGCATACCTTAGATAAAATTTAATAACTATGTGAAGAGATATATATATTTAATGACCATATATTTTTGTTGCATAGGGGGAGTTCTTTAAGATATGTGGAATTCATAATTACTTTTAAAAACATATGTTGTTACAATGATAATTTTTTGATTATTTTGTAAAATTTTTACATGTTTTGGTATATACCAAACCATGAATTATCATGTTGTTTTCTATAATTTTTCATTTGTATAATGAATTATTATTGTTGATTATTTTTATGATTTTATCATATCAAAAATAGATGATAATAGATTTATCCCAATTAGTTCCTTTATTCATCAATTATTTGAAATTAATGATTTAGATCTACTGTGATATTTATTAGCAATTGAGGTTTCTATATTTTCGTGACATTTATTTTTTTCTTAGAGAAAATATATAATTGATATATAATAAGAAACTAATTTGAAATAGGTAGATTCTATGTAATCACCACTTGAGGATACATAGAATTCATTTCATTCATATATTGAGACATTCTCTTAACCATTCATGTAGTGGAGGCTTGAAGGGATGTTCAACTATATAAATATGAATCGCACTATAATTTCATGTGTAGTGACAAAGTTGGAATCCTAGAAAAAGCTGTTTTGGGAGGTTATCCTTTGCACTGTCAGATTTGTTGAGAAGGAACCTCTAGAAATATTTAAATATTATGTTTGTGGGAACAAGGATATTTATTATTTTTATGACATATATAATGAATCATTTCACTCCTATATGTGATCTACTATGATATCATTAAATGATAAATGTTACTACTCATATCGATAAGGTGCACATTAATTCTTTTCACGAGCCTACCTAAGTTGACCTCTATAGATAATAATGATTTTACTAGAGTATATTCAAGATGGGTGACCTCCAAGAATGTTTCCTTGGGTGTTTCTGAGTGAGTATAAAAATGTTGAAAGATTATGTGTTGGTCTGTTGGGACAGTCATTAGTTATATAAGTGACTCTAGAGCATAATAACCTTGGTTTGTTGGGAATGCAACCACAATATTACAAGATACTGATAAGATTAGATGACTATGTTAATGGCCTGGTATGTCTAGTTCATAAAATCTATTTTTTGATTTATTATTTTTTTAGTGGTAATAATGTGTTGTAGGAAATAAAAAAATTGGACAGTTATCTCCTGATCCGATGTAGAACCAGAGTATCATGTAATATCTTATGTGACTATATAAATAATTTGGGTACCACAATAATTGTAATAACCCATGAGTCAATCAATGAAAATTTCATTCTTGTTTCCATTTTATATATTATAAATCACATAAACCCACATATATAACATAATTCAATCATTATAATTGAAGAATGAATGAAATAAGAGTTATTTCTAGAAGTTAAGAGACCAATAACGATAAAATGGTAACTTGACCTTAAGAATGGTAATATGACCCTTATGAATATTAAACTGGAAAGATAAATATTAGTGTAACCCATGTAAGTATAAAAAAAATTTTGGAATCTAATTAGTGAAACTATGATATAATTATATGATTTTATAAGTAAGTTGATATTTTAAAAATTATTAATTAAGTGTTGATATTTTTGTGAGTCATAAATATTTAATTAAATTTTTATAATTAATAAAATTATTTAAAAATAAATTTCATTTTCATAAAATGGATTCACAAATAATTATTTTTTACCTTATTATTTTTAGGATAATTTTATGAGACCTTAGTTGATTTTTTAGAGTGTTAAAAAATCAGTTTTAAATTTAAAATCAGTATTTTTCGTGTAAATACTGTTTTTATATAAAAATTTAATTTAACATATTTAGAAAATTATTTTTATAAAATGGAATATATTTTTTAATTATAAATTTTTAAAAATGTTTACTTTTAAATTTTGGGGATTTTTATAAAATACTTGTATATTTTATGAATAATAAAATATGATAATTTGCAATATTAATATATTTTAAGATTAATACACTATTCATAGACTTGTTAATATTTTAAAAGGAATAATATTTATCTAATATTAATTATTTTAATATATTTGATGGTTATTCTCAAAAAAAGTATATTCTTCAGAAAAAATAATAAACAATTGAATTAAATATTCCAAAATCACTCCTCTCGTCCACTATAAAAACTGCCCCTCACCCCCTCTTCTCCACACTTTTATAAGACTAGAATCTTCTAAAATTACTTCCCAAATTATATTCCCTACTCTCTCCCCTTTTCCAATAGATCTTGTTAATTCCAAAATACCAAAACCCCATTCCTTTAAAGTGGTTGTCAAGGAGGATATTTTATGTGGTAAACCCTCTTCCTTTTTCTTTTATTTTCATTTTCAATTTATTTTATTTTATTATCTTCTCCTAACATAATCTATTATAATGATCATGATAAATCTTTTATATTATATATATAGTGAAATTATTTCAATTTATTTGAATATACTTGCTCAAACTAATAACTCTTTCTATTTTGTTTTAAAAACTAAATCATCATCTATGAAGTTCTGATTTAATATCTTCGTGGACGATGAACCTTAGTTCATCAATTTCTCCTTAATTTTTTATCATGAAAATATTATATGGTATAAAAAGATTATAAAATATCTATTAAATTTTATTTAATGCTATGGAACCATCAAATATACATGATATTAATTAGTAGAACAAAAAATAGTTCGTTGTCCTCGAATAACAGCCATAAAAATCGAAACGATTATCATTAAATGTCTTATAATTTTTTTCAACTTCATACCTTAAAACCAAATGATATATATAAAAAATTAGACATAATTATATTCATTAATAATATATAAATTTAATACTATATAATTATATTCAATCCACATGAACTTACATACTCATATACAAGTATACCGACAATGAAAACTAAGGAAACGAACGCTCCCAAGCGACACATTTGTATCTTATAACTCATAAAAAAGGACATAAATGAACTTAATAAAATTAAAATAAATCAGATAAATTTTTATAAGGTTATTAATTAATAAGTCGATATGTTAAATTTATTATCACGGAAGTTAAGGTCGTGTACAAAACACATTCGGACATATTGTTATGGTTTTCTATGCAAAACACCATTTTCTTTCATGATACTATTTTTCTCTCTTTACCCCAATGAAATTCAAAAATATTCTTATTTAATTCTCATAAATTTTTATTTAATGTTATATATACTTGTAACAATCATAATACTTCATTATTTTTTGGATATTTTCATGTTTTAAAATGATCCTTCTCAAAATCGTCTTGATAAACAAGCTCGATTCAGGGGAACTTCTCAAATTATTACATATTTTGAAGTTCACTATATAAAATATTTTAATAGACTATTAATTTTTATAAAATCACTCATTTTATTATGATGAAAATATTTTATTTCACTTTTGGTTTATAAAAATAGGTTTCCAACATAACTCCTCTTTGAAAAGTAAATGAGTATTTCTCTCAAGAATTACTCAGTGATTTTATAAGAGTATTTTCATCAATCTCAACAATGCTGTTGATTCTTATGTTTAATTGTGATTAATATTTAATGATACCAACTACCAAATTTTATAAAGACTCAGCCTTAAAACCATACATAATCACGAATTAAATGAATAATTCACATTGAAGATCTTTTAGGTTTAGAGTTTTAGAGAATTAGTACATAAATATTACATTTCAAAGATTACAAAGTAGGCACATCTACTCAGTTTACATTTTTCCCAAAAAATAAAAACACTTGAACAAAAGATTCATGTCTAGTTCCTTGTTTTAGATAGCATAACATTTCCTTGATCCCATCCTTGACCTTATTCCACTTTATGTCCTGTGATAAACATTTCAAAAAAAGTAGGATGAGAATAAAAATCTCAATAAGGGTTATAACAATACGGAGAGAAAACACTAGTCCATGCATACATAAGAATCAACGAAATCATATATTACTCATAAAGAATAAGAACTTTAACACAACTCATTAAATCATAAGATTTAGGAATAACTCATATAAATCATAAGATGTAAAGGTAACTTGAGGCATTCATAACATTCTTACATAGGGAGTAACCCTCATGGTTACGTTTGGAATAACCACCATAGTATATTCCCTAAATCTCCTCATAGAAACCATAGTATTTAACCCATACGCTTTACCCAATGTTTTGGAGATCTATCTCAGGCTCACTCGCCCTTAGTTTATCCCGTAACCACCCGATTTCATAAACATTTCCCTAGAACCACAACATAATGATAACACTTAAAACATGCATAAAAGAAACATAAAATTTCCACATTTCTATCACAATAGATCTAATCGTGATATTATCATAAATAAAAACATCTAATAAAATCATTAAAACTCTATGAGAGGAAAATCCATGAATACATTGATAATATTAAAAGAAGACATTTAAAGGAGATTTTAGAATCAAAGTGTCCCATACCACTTTGAAACATTTTAAAGTGTTTTAAAACATTCATGTCCTTATAAATAAGTCCTTAAATCTATTTTTAAATCATTGACATGGATGATAAAATTTTAAAAGAATAAATCTTTAAAACCATGTCAAACAATGTTTTAGTAAAAGAGTCATTTTCCATTATGGACATTTAAATTATAATCCATAAGAATGTAGACCATTTTCAAAAAATTTAAATGACTTTACTATAGACATAATATGGATATGGAATGTCAATGGGGTTGTACATACACATTATAAAAGAATAAAAGTTCATATCATTAAGAAATGTCTCAATGAAAAGAAATTTAGATGTAATCCCAATCAAGGATCATGCCATTAGAGCAAGGATAATGAAATGACATAATAATGGGTGAAAAATATAAATACACCAAATATAAGTGGATACTCAGTGTAAAACAATTTGACATCATCCAAAAATATTCATAGCACGACATAATCAAGAAGTGGAGGTTTAAACCATATAATTGAAATTGTGTTAAGAAGTTCCCTTACAAAAATTTGACAGCCAAACGACGTCACTTTAAAATTCATAAAATGAGTTGATGAGAGATAAAATGGTATCTCATAACTTGGAAATAAAATTTACATCAATAAGGATATACAAGAACATATCCCAACATAATAAGATGTAAATTGAAAGGCATAACAAAATAAGTCTTTTAAAAATAGGAGGGTGAAAGGTTCCCTTACCATCATGGGTAACATTCGAAACTTACACCCCTCAATGGAAATGGTGGAAATGTAGAATAAATCTCACGATAATGAAGGTGAGATGAAAAATACCTTACGAAAACTCGGCAGCCTAACGGCGCCACAAAAAAATTCCAAAAAAAATGTATTCAGGAAATAAAATAGGGCCTCTCATAATATGAACGTAGAATGTATAGTAAGAGGAATATAAAAGAACATCCCCCATTGTAAGAAAGAGGAGCTTAAAAGAAACGACATAAAAGAGAGTACCTAAAAAGAAAGAGATAAGTATGATCCCTTACCTCGTGTCCGACATGACTCGATCGTTCTTTAATCTCCTGAATAATAAAATATAGTTAATTTATACTCTCTTAAGAACCTATTTTAAGTTCATTATTCTTTTTATATCATTTATTACCATTTTAGGAACATTATCTAATTATTTAAGTTAATAACGGTCATTTTGTCGATCATTTGTAAATGAATCAAAAATAAACTTCTTTTAATTAAATGTTTTTAATGTGGTGAAATATCAATTATATCCAGTACTATATTAATTATGTAGATATCATATATATCATATATATCTAGTATATAAATGCATTTTAAATATTATATAACATTTAGAGGTTAGAAATTAAATGCACCGTTCATGGAGATGGAAATTTGTACGTACGCATGCACGCTACTTTCATTTCTATTTCATATTTAATAGAATAAAATCATAATTATACAGAGGTATATTATAATTACAGTATAATATCAAATATAATATCCTTAACTCCATCCTTTATACGTCCCACATATGGAATTAATTAATCAAATCACTTTGAGGGGGCGGTAGTTCGCACTTCCTAAAATGAAGATATCGTGTTTACCCAAAATGGAAACCATAAATGTATGACATAAATGAAAAATACAGAAGAATAAGGAAAACATAACCATAATATATATCATATATAAATAGAGTGACATCATAATGGCCACCATGAAAGGTGTTAAATGAAGATTGAACAATCATCGTTTTGTGAGGCAGAAATTCATCATCCACAAAAACAGTATGTTCTTTAACCATTAGACGAAGGTGTGTGTAAGTGTAGATAGAATCATTCACATAAAAACATCCTAGTATACTGAATATACTGGTGTTGTTACACAAGAAAGTTATAAAAAGTGTTTAGGGGGTTGAAGAAGAAAAATTAAAAAAAAAGAACACAAGTGAAGACATTAACTTTAAATCGGGTAACTCCTCTTGGTTTGAACCAAAATAGTTTCTTGAATGCATTCTGCTTATGTTAAGGCTTCTAGGATGAAGAGAGGGATTTTTAGAGATAAAATAAGTAGAGTTTAGCTGATCCAAAGGCTTGAGAGGTGTGGGTAAGTAGGTAGAGGTGGGGGCCTTTTATAAGATGGACGAGGGGCACTCTTTGAATGTCTTGAAATGTTACTTTTTTATAAAATAATTTTTTCAGATATTAAAGGTTCCAAAATAATATATTTCGAGTGTACGGTGATAAGGGTTTTAAATCCACCCATTCAATATGGTTTTGACAAGTGTATGTCTTAGATTTTACATTATCTTCTCATTCTATTTAAATCATTCATTAATGAGGTAACCACTGCATCAACATGGTGTCATAAATAAATTTAATTATCTAATGGCTAAAAATTAAAAGAAAAATTATCACGATGTAGGAAATATTTTTATATTTTGAATGAATATATATAGTAAAAAATATGACTTGTATAACCCCATGTAAAAATTGTTTTAGTCAAACAATACATGTTTGTGACGTTTTTATTGTAACTTTAAATAAAAAGTTATTAATGTCATTTTCCTACCAATGTGACTCCATGGGGTCCCCAAGATGCCCCATGGATTTTCTTAGTCGGCCATCACTCATCAAATAAGGGTAGAACATGTGTCAAGGTCATTTCATTTTATTATAACATTATCTTTTCCTTAAATTACACTAATTACCTTTAATCGCGATTAATAAAACTTAAACGTTACTATTCACCAAAAAATTATTTTTATCCCATTTAACCAAATTTTTCATCCTAGTGACAACCATGTATGTTGGATTTTTGAAATTCAAATCACAGAAGTAGTAAATTTTCATTTAAACGAAAAAATCAGGTTTTTAACTACCACATAGTGGTTTCACTAATCATAAAAAATTAATGTTTTACAGAAAAATACCAAAAATTCACCCTAAGCTATATTTGATATTCCGAATTAAAAAATGATTTCTATTTTAAAAAATTCGAAACATATAAGTTTCATTAATTAATTTAATAAATAATTCCTACTGTCAAAACAAATTGCGTGTTTTTATGAAAGAATATCTATTAAAAGATTGACACTAGTTTAAGTCCAATTTCAAAGTGAAATTAATTCCAATGACCACCATTGGATTAAATGGTAAAAATATATTCGAATTTCACTTTAAAACAAATTCAAAAGATGATATAATCATATAAATTAATTAGATTAAAAAGAAGTTTTGAATTAAAAAACAACATTTTTCACTTATTCATTCAAAATGGACTTTATCAAAAAAAATAACAAAAACCTACACAAAGTAAATTTTGATATCCAGATTCTACAGAAGGATTTTATTTGGTCCAATATAACATATAAAATTGTCAACAAGTGGATTTAAAAATGGTTCCCCATCAAAAGGCAGATAATCGACCTTTTATAGAATATTAGAATATTTACGCTTAAAATTGGATTCATTCGCATTTTAAGCCTCTAAATTTTTTTGGATAAAAGTAAAAATATTTGAAAAACATATATAATTATTTTTCACTTAGTTCCATTCATTCCCTCAATTACAACGTCTAGGCATTAACTACCATTTAAAATAATATTATTTTATTATTAGAGTGCAACGTAATATTTTCAAGAAACTCGTTGTTACGTATTGGCTACGCCATCGAGCATAACATTCCCTTTAAATTAATATTAACATTTTATTCAAAAATATGGATAAATATAAAAAAGACATATTTTTTATTTAACTGGAGTGTTACATATTTAACTATGTTTTTATGATTAGTTTTATAGTGGATGTGGTACCTTGATACCATTCACCATATTACTAATAATGGTTACTCCTTTGTTTAACGAATAGGGTAGGTTATTTACATTTCATATTTTTTGTTTCAATATGAATGTATATGATGTTGTTTCATATAATCATTAATATAATGAATAAATTGGACTTATTAATTGAAATGTGTGTCCATATATCTCTCATCGAAGAATCGGTAGGTATCGTGAGGAAAACTAGACTGGGTTTATACACAATATATATGTTGTCTAGGATGAGGCCTTGACAGTATGATTATGATGTTTGAAATTATGCATTACTTCCTTATGAAGAAAGTAATTGATATTCTAGGGATTTTTTTGACTTGTTTAATATCCATGGTTTTTTTACTATAGAATAATTTCATCATTTTTTATTCATGCCATATTATCATCAAGATTATGTTTTAATGTCTTGTGTATAATTAATTATTCACCATGACTTATTATTTATGCTTCCACTATATTTCTTACCCATATTGAGCATCTAAGATCTCCCCTTTCTTATGTTTTATTTTTCTTAGGATTTGAATAGTTATATTATGAATGACCTTTAGGGATAATCTAGGATTTTTTGATGTTTTCAAATGAATTTATATATTTTTTTCCTTTTAAGTTGCAATTTTGAACATGTATATGTATCTTGTTTTTAAAAACTACTAAACTATTCAGTCCTTGCTTATGTGTATAAATATTTTATATTCAAATGTAATTAAATAATGCACCAGCACTGGGAAACTAGGGTCGGGTATTTACAAAAACTATTATAGATTGGTTATCCTATAATGAATCATGCATACATCTGGCATGATAATCTTGTAACTATAATATTTTTAATAATAAATTCTTGTATTCCTGGAATAAAAAAAATTTCACTATCATTTCTTCTAAGAGAATTATGTTAAGAAATTGATCATATTTAGTCATGATCAAACTACTAACCAATTTTTGGACATTTTTACAAAGGGAATAATTGGATAACTTGTTCTATTTTTATGTCCCATGTTAGGAATTATAAATATCAATGATTCTACATGAGTGGGAGTGTTGGAGTTATTTATGCTTAAATAATATTATCCTATTCACAGTAACTTTAAATTTTAAATTTTAAATTTTTATTTAATTATCAATTTATATATTTTTTGATATAAACAAAATGGAAGGCCTCACTTGAGAGGTGCGGATTCTAATATAAATTTTCCATAGATTTATATTATAATAACTATTGGGTTTTAACTTGGAGTGGGGTAAAATCAAATCATCATACCATACACAAATAAAAAATGATCATGCACTAGAATATATTAATTTATTTTATAATCATTTATGGTGCAATAAATCTATAAATTAATTGAATGAAAAATTATTTAATATCTTGTGTTGGGTTTTAGGGAATAAGTTAACTCTTACATTCATTTTCTTTTTATTATTTTTTTACTCCTTATCTTTGAAAGTAACATTAATTTATTATCCCTTATGATTAAATAAGGGGAATGATATTGAACATAATTATTTATGTATTTTTCAACAGAATCACCGAAAATTTTAATCCACTATCAGGTATGACTATAAGGGGAAACTATATTACCATCCCAAATAAGATGAAATAATAAGCTTCATAGTGGGAAGCTAAGGTTATTAATATAATATAGGAGTTTTATCTTGTGGATTTTCTAGTATTTATTATGTGTTAATTAATCACTATATGCTCAATATGTGTTCTTATAATCATTAATTGTTATTTGTTAATCGTGATTTATAAGTAAAATACCTCCCCCATATTATTTTTAATTTTAGGATTTTCTTATTTTTGAAATCATGAAAAAATATTGTGAATCTTTCACAATATATATTTCAATCAATAATTTGATGTTGGACCTATGAGAATTTTAATCAGACCTATATAAATCCTATTTTTTACACCATTATTAATTTAATATATTATAATAAGAAAAATAGTTCTTATTTAAAATTAATAACCAATTTTGAAATTTTATAAAATTGTTTTGGACTTTAAACATCTTAATTTAAAGTTCTCATATTATTTTTTACTAATATGTTTATAGATTTTCCAGTGATAATCATTATAAATTAAAATTAATTTTCTAGTATGGGTTTCTAATACCATGTAATTTATTTTATGATATGTGTTCATTCTATTAAATATGAAATTAATTTAGAAGTTGGAACTCATCTATTACAAAAAACAATATAAGTCAAAATATAATTTTTTAAATCTATATTATATTGTTAGTTACAAGGGTATAAGAATTAATATCCAAAACTAGAGAGATCTATAAAAAATATATTAATATATATGATTTTTTAAATTGTAATTGAAATTTCTAAAAAAGATAGTAGTTTTAAATATGATGGGAAAAAGGAAAACAATGACTAACAAAAAGATATTTTAAAATTTCATTATGTGGTTAAATATGAATTTTCACATTTATATGAGTTCCAAAACTAAGGTTCAATAAAGAAAAAAATCGGACCATAGATTTGTAAAATTGTAGGAGATATAAAATATGGCAATCCATTTAGGAAAAAGGTGAGAGCCGTATACGTTAGAGTCGTCAGTTTAACTATCATTCAACATAACTCATTTAATTTTAAACACCTCATTGCAAATTAAATAACATAATTTCTGGATAGAATTTGATAACTATCATATGTGAGAAACATATTTCAAAAATTTCATGTCTACACTTTTATGAAAGAATATATTGGACAAACCCCAAAATATTACATTTCTCATCAATACAGTTTTCATATCATGTCCTTTCTAGATGATTATCTTTTCATATACTGAATTTGAAAAGAATATTATGTTGTTAAAATTTCCAAAGGATGTTTCTTCTATATAAAATTATGTGGAAAATAGGAAATATTTTCTAGTGATTGTTGATGATATGGCACAAAATAATGATGGAAACCTCCTTCAATTTTTCATGTTCCTTGGTTAAAAATTTGGGAAATTACATATTGATAAAACCTATTTTCTTTAAGGATAAATAATTGGTATTTTCCATTGTTGGTGTTAAAAAAAATATCCTATAGTTTCATATTATATAATTTAATGTTTTACAGTATTAAGATTTATATTTTTCATCTAAAACACTTTCACGGATTGTTCATTGATGTATTTGAATGAAAATTCACACATGGTTTTCAATCTTAACAGTGAAATAGAAGTATTTCTCTTCCAAAAATCATCTAAATATGAAATTTTTTTACTGGTTCAAAATTCCTATATATATGATTTAAATATACTAGTATATTTGAATTAACATTCCAAATTTGAAGATTATTTTGTATGTAAAGACCTGTTAAAAATTCCTAACACTAACCAATAAAAAATATATAAAAATTATTAAGGTGTGTTGTTTATAAACACACTATAAAAAAATTTCAAAATAAATCATTTAACCTATTCTATCATCCACTACCAGTACATATCTATATTTTTATTTTTATTTTTATCACTTGAGAACACTGAAATCATTTTATTTCCTTTGGGTTATTCATGACATAAATGTCATCAGTTGTTCACTAATGGTACTATACTTTTTGGGAATCATTGTAAAACAGATATGCTTCATGAATTATAGTTATAAGAATTTACTAAATACTCCAATATATGTGTATTATTCCTTATTAAAGGTTAAAAATATATACATTATTAATTTTTAATGAACTTTTTTATTCACTTTTGCGGGGTTCATGTTATGATGATCCACTCAAAATACATATCCATTTAAAATAATAGTTTCTAGGAATGTGTCACAGGTTTCTCTCTTTTAAGTACATTTTTTTATTGTGGTGATGGTTGAAATTATCTATTTCATGGACGTAATCTCATCAATATTTGTCTTTAGGTGTCAGTATTTTGATCACAACACAACTTTATTGAATTTAGTTTTGTCACATTATTGTGCTTGGTATAATAACTATGGATTCTAACCTGGAAAAGTAAATATATTCAGAAAAAATAATATTTCATTACCCCCATAATTATGGAGTTGAAATATTCTACAAAGTGGTTCTGGAACTTTTATAAATTGATATTATTATTTCACTAAGTGTGATTTAAATTTAACTTCTGTTAATCTAATTTTTGGGTCCGATTAACCATGCGAGAGACACATCTATTGTTATTTATTTTGCCTAATTATCAAGGCCCATGGGATTTTTTTTATTTCGTTTTTTTGTTTGAAATCTGTAATAATTGGGTTATCTTGTTTAGTAAATGTCCAAAATTGTGACATTCATTTTGATAGTTTCTTTAATTTAAGTACACTATTTTTGAACAACAATTATCCATGTAGTTTTCATTCGGACATAAAAGTTTTTGTATACTTATTTTTTTATTATTAATTTGTTATGATATATTTTTTATATAGTGGCTAACATTTCTTTAAACCCTTTTTTATTTTCAAGTTTATTCTACAAAATTTTATGATGATAATTTTTTGTTTCATCTTTTATGTAGTATTTTGGAAACCATGTGTTGGAAGGTGGTCTTTCTTCATCTATTCTCTAATTTAAATGTTTCCTAATCACTTTTTATGGTTGATATTAGATGGATTTATTCAATGGAAAATATATTTATGAACACCATTGTGTTGTTATTCATCATTGATGTTGTAAATAAAAATTAATCGTTGTCATTTTTTGAGATATTTAATATTTTTTTAGTCCACTTTTCATAAAATTATTAAAAATTATGATTTAAATATTCAAAATTTGAAATAATATTTTATTTATAGTTTATAAATATACATTAAAAATATTAATAAGTTTATATTATTTTAAAAAGGTTTCTGGATATTGTTTTATAGAATTTTAAATTTATTTATGAATTTATTAATTTATAATAAAAATGATTATATAACAATTAATATGTTAAAATAAGTTTGAAAATTGATCCAATAAAAGTTCATTTCATTTTTTAATCATTAGGAAAATATGAAAAGTGTAAAATCAAATAAAATATTTAAATCATAGTACTAATATTTAGAATTTTCAAAATCAAATTATATAGGTATATATTTTAACTATTGATTAATACCTATATTCTATATAATAATTATGATATTTTTTTAATATGGAAATTTAAATTTAAAATATTAAAAATTTATATATAGTTGAATAAAATCCATAATTAGTTGTATTAAATTTTAGAAAAATGGATTTATGAATATTGTTCTAAAATATATAGGTGTGATTATTTTAAATTTTATTAATTTATAAATAGTAATTTTAATAGGATTATATTTTAAAAATGATAAATATACTTTTATCATTATTAAAAATATATCTTTCACCACTCTCTCATCCCTCCCATAAAAATTGTGTTGTCATTTTGCATTTACATTCATCACATAAACCTCACACCACGAATTCAACATTCATCTCACCTTAACCCATTACTCCCACTCGACTAATCTTGTAATCCATCCCAAGCATACTCTTTCCCCCAACAAGGATGCATCATATAGTTTTATCTCCATCACTTCCCTACAATTTTGTCTTTCCTCGCCCCACCACCCCACTCATGTGGGTTCATCCTGTTGGAGTTGGTGGCCTATAACCAACTACTTTGTACATTATTCATTAATAAATTACTTATCACATTTGATTTTTCGTCTGCGTGACAATGCATGTGATAATGTCATAAGGTCAACTGTTTCATTAATGGGTCATAGCGGATCCATGCTATGATGAGAACCCGGAAGAGCAATAACACTATTCCTGAATATATGTTCTATGGCCAGATTATATTATTTGAGGGAAAAAAATAATACAGGTCATTAGGGGTGAGGACTCATAAAACATTTAGGCACCTTCTCACGGTGTGCGCCCTTGGTAATATCCAGGAGGATATTATGAGAACGAGACCCGCCAGTAGGAAATCCACATTTCATAGTGTCATTGGATGTTCCTATCTTCGGACGTGTGTATTGGTCCTTAGACTTTAAGATTACTATTTATGGGTATTAAAACTCGCACACTTAGATGTATTGACGAAAACTGTTACGACACACTATTCGCAGTGAGGTAGGATACGTTGGGTGCATCATGAGTAATACTGCATTAATATACAATGCGAGAAAGGATTTGTCCCTTCTGTTCCATAGTGGAAGTCGATATATCATGCCCTTTGATGGAATTTAAATAGCCTAAATAAATCTATGTCCATGGTAAGGTATGGGCGAGTTCAATTCCGGGAAGTCAAAGAAAGAATAATTGAGCACATGGGTTGATGGCACTAGCTTGCAACCCGCTTGATTGGAGATATCGAGACAAAGGGATTATATTACAAGGTAAGCATTCATAGGAGGTGAGAGGTCATTGCAGCGTTAACTTCTTTCTCTATGGGTGCCTTGGCGTGTTGCTAGACGCTAACCTTGGACTTTAGGCAGGCTCTACCTAATGCCACTGAGAAAGAGGCATATAGGGTCACACACTAAGTGTGCCCATGTATCTCAATTAAATATTAATTTAATATGTTAAATAAATATTATTCCTGGCTGTGGTTTAATAATTATTTAAGGATGCCTGATCGCATTTATTTCTACACTAGTTATTCGAGAGAATATATTGTGGGCGAAAAAAAATATATTTATTAGCGAGTAATGCAGTTAATTTATTTAAGAAATAAATAGCCATTACTCAAGGTCTAATAAATATGGTGGAGGAAATAAATAAAATGAAAAATAAAAGTACAATCCATGTATATTTATATACACGCCGAGTAGTTTGTTTTTCGGGACTTGTGAGAAAATATTTTTTATTTAATTAAATGATATTAAATGTAAAATTTTGGGCGCTTGTCAAGTAATAATGATGGTAAACTGTCATTATTAATACATGGGGTATTACTAAGAATTAAATGAAATGATTAAATACTTTCAATCAATTAATACATTTTATTATTCTAAGTATTATAATACCAATTACATTATTCTCATAGAAATAGAGACATTTTTGTGCACAATGGATTTGGAAATAATCTCAAGCCAAGAATGAATTCCAATTCCACCAAGAACAATTTCAAGTTACGAGAGCGAGATCCTCCACCGGATAAAGGCGGTAGAGAGCAGACAACGCAAGCGAAGGTTCTTCCGCGCTAACACCCGGAGATCCCTTCGGTGACATCCAGATATATGGGGTGCATGTGTGGATCACCACTAGAGGAATCCTATACTTGGATTCTATGATGCAACGAAGCATCACAAGATCATGACTGGAGACACCAACGAATAAATAATTCAATCAAGGTAATTCTTATGAATTAATTAAATTAATTATAATCAACATATGATGATCATATCTCAAGGGTTTCAGGACTCTTCTTTTCTATTTCGTTCTTCGTTCTATTCCGAAGATTCAGAGTTTTGAATCGTGATGGATCTCAGATTGAACGTTGTTTAACATTAAAATTAAATTTGGGAAAACCCTCCAACCTGCTTCCGCTATAACCAGAACCTACACATGGTATCATAGGGGTCATATCATTGATTAAAATTATTTAGTTTTTCATTGGTAATTTATGCATTTAATAATTTAGTAAATTCAATTCATGTTTAATCGTTCTGGAAATCTGAATATTGAGATTCGTTGCTCCTCCCTCATTTCTCTTTCATCTCATATAAATGAATTTTTCTTTTAATTTTGATTAAAATAAAATAGAGGAACTCATCTGGTGGAGCCAAACGTTTCTGGCCATACAAACCAGAGTAAACGTCGTGTATTCGTATGTACACGCCATGTAGTCTAGGTTCAATGCATTAACTGATCCAACAAATCAGGTCGTGTATTGGATTATTTCTAAGAATTTAAGACACCGTGTGTTAAGCAGAAACAGGTGTCACATGGTTTCTGGAATACACAACGTGTGGTCCAATGAACATTGCATGTAGTCCCTTTGGGTTAGGGTTAGGCCGTGTACCCTGTACACGGATTGCCCTACTGGAAACCATGTAATGCGGAAACTACACGGTGTGTGTCCCACAGAACACACCGTGTACTCAAAAAATTTCCGAAGTAAATAAATGCACCATGTCCCCGGGCGTGTACTTCGGATGGACAGTGAAGAAAAGTACACGCTATGTAGTCCGAACTACATGTCGTGTACTCACCCAAATTACACAGATTTATTAAAATTTACTATTATATTATACAAACCCTTGAGACATGTACCATGGTGCAGGCGTAATGCTGAGGCACAACACGTGATAGGTGTTTTATATATATGTATTTAATTTAACATCTGTGTAATAAATGGCAATTCACCAGGTTTCCTCCAAGGTACAAGTTACTTACAAGGATAATTTTAAATGAATTTATTTGTATAAAATTATGATGGATGAGAATCTCAAGGAAATTCAAAAAATGATTTAAGATAAAAAGATTGATTAATTAAAGACAATTAATTGATTCGAGAGTGATTTATCTTAAACAAGAACGATTAAATAATTGAATTCTTGTTTTATTTATGTGTAAATATCATTGCATGTATGGATGATCATGAGCTAGACCAAGACCTTTGTATGTGAATGGTTTATTTTAATTTATTTATTTAAATTAAATTTGTTGGCCTATGAGCCATCTCGTCATTAATATGTAGGGCATGCGTGCCCAGGTATTATTTTATGTAAAAACCCCTTTTACCCCTCACCTGCGTGTGAGATAAATGTATATTTAATGGATGGAACTCCCAGGCTAGTGGAGGCGGATTATGTAAGGAGCCAAGGTGAAACCAATCCAAGGAGATACAAAGGTGGATAGGTGGAAAGCTGTAAACATGAACCCGAAGGGTTCAATGTGTTTCTCCCCTAGGTATTGGGTTAGTTTATCAACCGCTAGATAAACTAACCAATAGAAAATCTCATGATCATAGTATTTATTTTATTTCTGTCAGTTGCATGGTTTAATTATTGTGGGTGTGTTGTCACGATCACACAATTAATGAATTAAACGAGCATGCAATATGGAACTAAAATAAAATCGGCTTATACGTAAATATTATCATAGACATGGTTAATCACATTAGTATATCCAAACTTAATATTAAAAAGCATGTAATCAAAGATAATAAAATCGAAATTTACGTATAAGGATAATATCCCTTAAATGAAATATTATGTCAGCAAAGCCTTCAATAATCTTGGTTAGAATCGAACCATAGTTCAAAGTGCTTGACCAACCCTAGTTGGGGTGCTTTCAATTATCTGGGAATTCTAATTCAAGGTTTTGGGTTGACTTGAATTGGTTCTCATCAAGGGTTGACTGCCATAGTAGGACTTGGTGTGACCAAGAGGCAAAGGTTGAGGAAATCCAAAATAAAAGGATTTCATTATTGGGGAGTCCACTCAGCGGATCAAGGAGATGTGAGTTAATATAGTTGGAATTTGGAATGCCTACCAAAAACCCTTCATGTTTCTTGACCAACCCTAGATGGGGTAATGCGAAGGGCAATATGGATCCTTGCCTCTCGAATATTCATGCAACAGAATATTCAAAAGTCAGTGGCGAGGGTTATTGGATTTCGATAAAATAGTGGGAGACTAATAAGTATTAATTAATTTACTTGTCTCAATTTTTTAAATAAAGTACTAAACCTCTGATCATCATAATTTGTAGAAACGACAACAAAATGAATTCAAAAATATCATTGCGCACCATACTCAAAAAATAATACCTTCTCACCGGCACCAATTTCTGAAGGTGGTAGAGGCTTTTACGTGTCATCCTTCACCACAAAAGGAAATTGTATGTACTGGAAGAGCCTATTCCAGTTGCGCCTGGGAAAGACGCTAGTGATGAGGAATTATCCCTCTACATGAAACACATGGATGATGCCATAGATGTCCAGTGTTTCATGCTATTTTCCATGTCTAATGAGCTCTGGAAGAAACATGAAAACATGGACACTTATAGCATGATGTCTCACCTTAAAGATCTCTACCAAGAGAAGGCGATACAGGAGAGGTATGAGATCTCCAATGCTTTATTTACCACGAATCCTGGAGAGTCTGTGCCAGCTGGGCCACATGTAGTCAAGCTGATTGGCTGCAATGAATGCCTGGACATATTAGGGATTAAATTCCTAGATGAGTTACATACAGATCTCATCCTATCATAATTTCCCAATACATTCACTAGCTTCATTGTCAACTATAACATGAGCGACAATGAGAAGAGTATGTCGGAGTATCTGACCTTGATTTTCCAGGTAGATAAGGACATGGGGCATGACAAACCCACAATCCTTATGGTGAACAAGAAAAGGGTGGACAAGGCACAGGGGACAAAGACTTATAAACGGTCTGAAGCCCCCGAGCACCATCCCTCCAAGAAGGGGAAGATCCAGAGGTAGGGCAATGAACACGAGGTGGTGTGTTTTGCATGTGGCAAGCAGGGCCACTAGAAGAGGAACTGCACCCAGAAGTGTGGGGACGGTAATGGTGCATTCGTTATCGAGTGAAATCATTATATTTCTACAAATTGGGTATTAGATACAGCTTGTGGGGCTCAAATCTATAGTCAAATGCAGGAACCAAGTAGATTTAGAAAGATCACCAGAGGAGAGGTGGATCTTCGAGCTGCCAATGACACAAGGCTGGTTGCGTTGGCTATTGGCGACTACCACCTCTCATTGCCGACTGGAATGATTTTGGTTTTACATAACTGTTATAATGTACATAGTGTTACCAAGAACATAATTTCTGTATCTTGTTTGTATATGCATGGATTTGTTTTCAAGTTTGTAAATAAGGGTTGTCTCTTTTATAAGAACAACGTATGTTATGGTATGGAAAATTTGAATAATGGTTTATATGTATTAAATTACGAAAACCAAGTGTTGGAAATAGATAATGAAACAAACTCACATGACTCATACATCACCCAGTTATGGCATCACCGCCTTGCTCATGTGAATGAGATGCGCTTGACAAAGCTCTGAAAAGATTGCTATTTAGACTCTACTGAGCTAAAACCATTTGATAGATGTCACACTTGTTTACAAGGAAAAATGACCAAGCCACCTTTTGGTGGACAAGGTGAAAGGGCCATAGAGCTTCTAGGATTGGTACACACGGATGTGTGTGGACCATTTCTAGTAGATGTTAGAGGTGGATATTCTTACATTATTACTTTTACTAACGATTTGAGTAGATATGGCTATGTCTACATAATGAGGTATAAGTCATAGTCCTTAGAGAAATTTAAGGAATTAAAGAAAGAATTAGAGAATCAGCTTGGTAAGAAGATAAAGAAGCTTCGATCGGATCAAGGTGGGGAATATATGAACTAAGATTTCATCGATCATCTACGGGAGACTGGGATTCTATCTGAGCTGACGCATCCTTATACACCACAGTGGAATGGTGTTAGTGAAAGGAGGAACCTCACCTTGTTGGGCATGGTGAGGTCGATGATGAGTCATGCGGATCTTCCATTATCCTTTTGGGGATATGCATTACAAACTGCAATATACACATTAAACCGAGTACCAAATAAGGTGGAAAATTGAATTCCATCCGAGTTTTGTAATGGATGGAAACCCACTTTGATGCACACTCGTGTATGGGGAAGAGAGGCATTTTTTGAGGCCTTCTCGTGAAACAAACTAGCACCCTGGGGCACGAAGTGTATCTTTATAGGATATACCAAGGAAATAAAAGGATATTACCTATATAATCCTCAAGACAAGAAAGTGATTGTCCCCAGACAAGCCGTATTTCTTGAGAGGGAGTACATACTCAAGAAGGATAGTGGGAGCAAGATTGACTTTGATGAAGTTGATGCTCAAGATACACAGGAGTTGGTACAAGAACAAGTTCCGTAGGTCCCCGTGGAAGAGGTTCCAGAAACACAAGTACTGTGTAGGATCTCAAGAGAGGTAAGGCAACCAGAGAGATATGGTTTCCTAGTCACCAAGGATGGTGAATCATTATTGTTGGACAATGATGAACCTCTCTCCTACAAGAATGCAGTAGAAAGGTTAGAAGCTGTAAGATGTCTAGAATTTATGAATTCTAAGATGGATTCCATGTATCAGAACCATGTTTGGGTTTTGATCGATGAGCCAGTTGATGCAAAGCCTGTTGGATGCAAATGGATATTCAAAAGAAATATGGACATGGAAAGTCATGTTAGAACATATAAAGCAAGGATAGTGGCAAAATGATTTAGACAGTGTCAAGGAATTGACTATGATGAAACCTTCTCACTAGTTGCCATGTTTAAATCCATAAAAATCATACATTCCATAACATTTTACCATGACTATGAGATTTGGAAGATGGATTTCAAAACAGTATTCCTTAAAGGGAACCTTTAGGAAGATGTCTATATGACACAACTAGAAGGGTTTGTGACACTAGGTGAATCCAAATGTGTTTGAAAGTTGAAGAAATCCATTTATGGATTGAAGGAAGCATCCAGGTCATGGACCATTAGATTTTATGAATCCATAAAGGAATTTGTTTTCATTAAGAATGAATGTGAGCCATGTGTTTATAAGCGGTTTAATGGGAATGTTGTCTTCATCCTAGTGGTATATGTTGTTGACATATTACTTACTGGAAACATTGTACCAGACTTACAGTCAGTTAAGGACTGGTTGAACAAGTGTTTCACCATGAAGGACTTAGGAGAAGCAGGCTACATTCTAGGGATCAATATCATTAGTGATTGATCTAAGAGGCTTCTTGGACTAAGTCAGGGTACATACATTGACCAGAAACTAAAGAGATTTAGTATGGAAAAATCTAAGAGTGGAATGGATCTAGTGTCACATGGATTACATCATTCTAATAAAATGTGTCCCCAGACACTACAAGTGAAAGATAGGATGATCAAGATCCCATACGCCACCGCTATAGGATCAATCATGTATTCCATGTTATGTACCAGGCTTGATGTTTCCTATAAACTGAGAATGGTAGGTAGATATCAAGAAGATCCAGGATAACAGCATTGGACTGGTGTTAAGACTATCCTTAAGAATTTGAGAAGAACTAAGGATATTTTCCTAGTGGATGGAGGAGACGAAGAGCTTATTATCATAGGGTATGATGATACTGGTTTTCAGACAGATTAGAATGATCTGAAGTCACAATCTGGATATGTTTTCGGTCTCAATGGAGAAGCTACGAGCTGGGAGAGTTCAAAGCCGCCAATTGTCACCGATTCTATAGCGATGTCTGAGTATATAGTGGCTTCTGATGCAGCCAAGGAAGCCGTTTGGATTCTGAACATTGTACAGGAACTTTATGTGGTTCCTAGCAGTAAAGATCCCATTACATTGTATTATGATAATACTGCAGCAGTGGCTCTTGCAAAAGAACCAAGGTCACATCAATGGACAAAGCACATACTCCAGAAGTATCACCTCTTGAGGGATTTATATCAAAGGGTTGAAGTTGCGGTGAGCAGAGTGTCCACAGAAGAGAACGTGGCGGACCCCATGACTAATGGCCTATCTCAGTAGAAGCATGAATATCATGTGAGAGCTAGCAGGATAAAGGTTGTTAGGAGTTGGCTCTAGTCCAAGTGGGAGTCTATTGGAGTTGGTGGCCTAGAAACAACTACTTTTTAGTTTATTCATTAATAAATTCCTTATCACATCTTGATTGTTTTTCTACATGACAAAGCATGTGATAATGTCATAATGACAGCTGTTGCATTAATGGGTCATAGCAGATCCCTGCTATGATGAGAACCCGTAAGTGACATAACACTGTTCTTGAATATATGTTCTATGGTCGGATGATATTATTTGAGGGAAACAAATAATATAGGTCATTAGGGGTGAGGACTCATAAAACTTTTAGACACCTTCTCATGGTGTGCGCCCTTGGTAATATCCAGGAGAATATTATAAGAACGAGACCCTCCAGAAGGAAATACACATTTCATAGTGTCATTGGATGTTTCTATCTGCGGACATGGGTATTAGTCCTCAGACATTAAGATTATTATTAATGGGTATTACAACTCATGTACTTAGATGTACTGATGAAAACTGTGACGACACACTATTCGCAGCGAGGTCGGATACGTTGGGTGCGTCACGAGTAATACCGCATTAATAGATAATGTGAGAAAGGATTTGTCCCTTCTGTTCCATAACGGAAGTAGATATCTAAAGCACTTTGATGGAATTGATATAGCCTAAATAAATCCATGGCCATGGTAAGGTATGGGCGAGTTCATCTCCGGGAAGTAAAAGAAATAATAATCGATCACATGGGTTGATGGAACTAGCATGCAACCCGCTTGATTAGAGATATCAAGACAAAGGGATTATATTACACGGTAAGCGTTCTTAGGATGTGACACGTCATTGCAGCGTTAACTTCTTTCTCTATGGGTGCCTTGGCGTGTTTCTAGATGCTAACCTTGGACTTTAGGCAGGCTCTGCATAATGCCACTGAGAAAGAGGCCTTGAGGGTCACAAACTAAGTGTGCCAATGTATCTCAATTAAATATTAATTTAACAAGTAAAATAAATATTATTTACGACTGTGGTTTAATAATTATTTAAGGATGCCTGATCGCATTTATTTCGACACTAGTTATTTGAGAGAATATATATTTGTCAAAATAATATATATTTATTAGAGAGTAATGCAGTTACATTTATTTAAGAAATAAATAGCCATTACTCAAGGTCTAATAAATATTGTGGAGGAAATAAATAAAATGAAAAATAAAAGTACACGCTGTGTATATTTATATACAGGTTGTGTAGTTTGTTTTTCAGGATTCATGAGAAAATATTGATTATTTAATTACATGATATTAAATGTAATATTTTGAGTCCATGTCAAGAAATAATGATTGTCAACCATAATTATTAAGACATGGGGTATTACTACAAATTAAATGAAATGATTAAATGCTTTTGGGTAATTAATTCATTTTTTTATTCTAAGTATTAGAATCCCAGTTAAATTATTCTCATAGAAATATATCCATTGTTGTGCACAATGTATTTGGGAATACTCTCAATCCAAGAGATAATTCCCTTTCCACCATGAATTCTTTCATGTTACGATAGAGTGATCCTCCACTGGATCAAGGTGGTAGAAGGTGGACATCGCAAGCAAAGGACCTTCCACGCTAGCACCCGGAGATCACTTCGGCGACGTCCAAAGAAATGTGGAGCACGTGTGGATCACCGCTAGATGAATCATGTACTTGGATTCTACAATGCAATGATGGATCACAAGATCATGACCGGAGACTCCAATGAAGAAAAATTCCATCGAGGTAATTCATAAGAATTAATTAAATTAATTATAATAAACATATGATGATCCTATCTCGAGGGTTCCAGGACTCTTCTTTTATTTTTAGTTCTTCGTTCTATTCCAAAGATTCGGCATTTTAAATCATGGAAGATCTCGGATTAAACGTTGTTTAACATTAAAATTAATGTTGGGAAAACCCTCCAACGCGCTTCCGCTGCGCCCGAAACCTACACATCCTAGACTCGTCCCTTTGGGTTTCATCCAAGTAACAACCCAAATTAATTTCCCATAAACAAATCATCATGTATTTTCAAACATGTCATTGCCCTAATCTGTCATATCATCTTACCCCACAACCCTACTATTGTGGCCTTGTCTCACCTCCTGTGGTTTCATCCCCATCGCATCCCAACTCCTTCACCTTGAAAGGAATCATCATGTGGTTTCATCCTTATCTAGATTCACCCCACCACCAAACCATTTTGGTTTCATCCTTATATCACCTCCTATGGTTCCATCCCCAACACAAACCAATATTAAATCCCAATAATAAAATCTCCGGCGTTTCATCCACATCTTGGATGGTCGAACCACCCATCTCCTGTTATTTCATACTCATTTCTCCTCTTATGGGTTCATCGTCTTTACAACCCTACTATGTCACCATGAAATGAATACTCTTACGATTTCATACCAATTTAATCCCCACTCCATCATCTCACATAACCCTACAACCCTACACATATGGTATCATTCACTTCTCTCCAACTTTGTTTTCATCCTCCTCAGATCACAACGATGTCGACAAGTAAAGATGTCTCATGTGGTTTCTTCCACATCACCATATTCCCATTCCTACTTCATCATATAAACTCTCTCATAACCCACTCTATAATCCAGTACCCGCCCTAGATAAATGTTCAGTATTCCTCCAGATAATTTTTATTACCTCTCCCACTACTCCCTGTAATCTGGCCAGTAATTTAGCCCTTCCCATTGATGAGTATCATCCCTCTACCTCATCTCGACTCGATAACCAAGCCACTCCACCTTCAGGTGCATCCCTCATATACCTCTTCTACCCTTGACCACAAATGATAAACTCTTCCATGGTGTATATCCCACTCTTCATGCCTCACCCAACAACTTCTACATCCCCCATCAAGCAAGCCTCTGATGGTTTCATCCTCAATGATATATCACATTTCCTTTCACTTCATTATATATACCCTCACACTACTAAATAAAACTTTTGTTACTCACCCTATATCACATTTTGTTCTTCCCTTTGGTTGTTTCATCTTTCCAAGCATAACAAGCAAGCCATCCCCATGAGGATACCATTTCTACACTCTGTATAACCAAGAAACCATCTCTTGGTTTCATCCCTGTCTTTTTATTCCTAGTGTTTTTATTCATAATATATTTTTTCACTTTCAAGGAAGCTGGATTATTTTCATGAATCTGTTGATCTATATGATGTTTTTCAGCTATCGATTATCCAAGACTAGTTCCGTAGTATATTTATTTTGGTAATTATTTCTATTTATTTTTAATAATTGTTTCTTTATAAATTATGAGAAAAATTTATTTATGTTTTTGCAGATCTTTTTTTTTTGCATTCACAATCCAATATTATCTAATAAATATTTGGAGAAAACAATTTGATTGTAAGATGTTATGTTTTCTGTACAAAAACTAATTGATTTGGTAAATAAAAATAATGGGGGAGATAAAATTTCAACCAGATGAATAAAAATATATCCATTAATAAAAAATAACTATTGAATAATGATATCTTTTTGTGGGATACAATGGAAATCCATCACATAAGAAAAGTGCATCAATTTCTATAAATGAGTACACTCAAATAAAAGAAAATATTGAATATGAAATGAAGAGGGTTTTGTATAGTCAAAGTTACCCTTTGAAAGTGGAAATTAACATCGATCATAGTTTCTTCCTTGGTTAACCTTATATATGATTGAGTCTCAAAATATTTATGTTTTATTTTCATTTCCTGAAATTTTGGTTTTTATATATTATTATTTTAATTATATTTTTTATTATTCAGGAATCATACAATGGAATGGGTAATAAAAAATATGTTTGCATTTTTTTTGGTCAGTAGATTGGGGTACATATGAACAAAGAGTTAATTTTAATATATTTAAGAATACATGGGGAACTATTTTGATTAAGGATGGTATGGAAAATTAATACATAGTTAAAATAATATACAAGATTTGAAATTATATTCTATTATTTGAGTAATTGTGGTGTGTAATTGTAATTTTTAAATTACAATAATTTATTTTATCATTATGTATTTAACATGTTTTTATATGAAAAAAAAATCGATGACATTAAGGAAGAAGACTACAAATTTCAGGACATCTGATGTATCACATTTTTACTTTTTTAACTGTTGTCTTTAAATAATATTATGGATATAATTGATCTGATTTCAATTTATTATTTTATATTGTTTTTAATTTTTAAATTATAACTCTTATCATCTTTAATTAATCTTTATACAATAGGAAAAGTGACATATTAAAAATTAATTATCATCCGATGATATAATTATTAGTAAAAAGTGTAATTCCAACATAAATTATATTTTTTGACATTCATTAAACGTACCGAAAAGTAATATTACTATCATGTATATATTTTTAAATTAATTATATAATACCATAAATAATTTATCAATAATTAAATTTTACACTATATCATAACCCCCACACCCTGAACCCCTACAAATGACAATTAAATCAACCTTCAGTTCATCACTACACCCTTATGTTTTTTTCAACCTTTTTAATCTCCAACTATTCCATGTTTCACCAACCACCCATTCTATAAAATTGTTTCTCAAGTGGGAGGTAATCATTATCTATGTTTAGTTTCATCCACTTTTCTTAACATACCAATAGATACCATTAAACTATTAAGGTTATGTTTGAAGTGAAATATTGTGAAATTTTTATAATGATTTCACTATTTTGGGTTGTAAGCATTGATTTAATGCATCCATGATAGATATACAGATAATTTTATTATAGTAGTTTCATTTGGTGAAAAAGTATCAGATTTTTAATGAATAAGAGTGAGATCCCCATGAAGATGAATAGTTGATTTATCAAAATCATTATTGAATATACTTCCATGTAGGGGTCATTTTTAGTAGGAATGAGACTTAAATTGAAATAAAACTCTTCATTCAATATATTATAGTAAAAATATTTTCTGTATAGAAATTTAAGACCTTTAATTGTAGGAGATTGATGTTTCTTACATATGCATGCACCCCTAGAATATATTATTTTAAGGTGATTCATTCATACTTCTAAGAATAAATCTAGTCTATTTTCTATTTGGATATAATTTATTTTATGATTCTATGTATGTAATTCCTCAATTCTATGTCTTTTCTTAATTGATATATGATTTCTATTCACAAATTAAAGCATTATTTGTTCACATAGTAATTCATGATTCCCATTCCCTTTTATGAGTAAATGCATTATGTTGATTTTATTACGTTAATAACATAGCATAAAATTTAGTCTAATATTTTTAATATTTTTTTATAATTGATGCCTCATGTTGATATAATTAATCAATTGAAATATCTATAATAGCTGATATCTATATCAAAATTTATTTATATTTTGATCATAATAATGATATATTTATGTGATTAAATATTAGAAGTGTTTCCGGATAATTTCATTATTTTAAATTCATTATTATATATTTTATTTTAATTTTATATTCTCTTTTATTATGCAGTTATTAAATTTTATTAATTTATAAAAATGTTATGTTACTAAAATTTCATTCCCATATTAATGGTTTTACATATTAAAGGTCATAATTTTTCATGAAGTGTTATTAAATAGAGCCTAATTATAATCCACATGGCATCATACTAGAATTATATGTTTTAACGGTGCTTCAACTCTTGTTTCTTACATTTCCAATTTTTTTATATTCAATAAAAATATTTTATTCTTTATTTTTTATTTTTTTATTTTATGTTTTTTTGTTATTCATATTGATCTTATAATAAAAACTATTAAATCTAGATTTTCTATTATTAGAATTTTTTGTTGATATCATGGAGAAAATAGTGGGTATATCAGTGAGTTTATTGAGTGTATTTCATCAAATGGACCATTTATTGTTTTGTATTCCAAAAAGTGTTAATTTATAATTTTGGATTTATACTGAGATAAAAAAAATATTTAGATATATTTATAATGTCTTAATATAAGTATTATACATGATAATATATTTTTAGAAGATGGTAAAAGGATATATACATAGGTAAAGTCTTTGGAAAATGGTTAGTGGTATAAAAATCCAACCCATATACGTAGTGGGAAGACAGATAAAAATTATTTTGGATAGGAAGTGATGGAATTATCCAACACCAAATTATTAGTTCCTAGTATCGAAGACCCTTTATCCATAAATGATATCCTACATGGGATTATGGATTTTATTGGGTCTTGTAAGATAGTTTTATTATAGTTGTTTTTTATGCTTATTTTTTCTTGTGTCATCTTTAGGTATCCCTGCACTTTATATTACTTTTTTGAACAATATAGTTTTTAAATTATTTCATTATCTCAAAGGTTATTAGATTTATTATTTATCTATTTTTTATTTCATTGTATTTTCAATAGAATTATCTCACAAGAACTTTGGATTCCATTTATTCCCTTGGTTATTAATTTAAATAATGCTTCCAAAGTCATTTATGATCACCTTGCGATCTCCTACTTTTTTAGGATTTTGGTTCATTTTCATCTTTTAACAAATGGATATTGATTTCGGGGATTGGTAAGGATCACTCATCACTTTGTGAATTAAAATTATTTTTTTCCTCGTGGATTCATTATATCGTCAATATTATTAAGATCTTATAGAGTTTATCTAAAACCAATTAGCCACCGCTTCCACTACATATTAACATCACTGACCACTTAGTTGGAAGATTTCAGTAAATGTTTAAAGGTTTTTTATTTTACATTAAATAAGAGTATGATTGATAGTGTTTTGAAGTTATGTAATTATATCAAAGTTCATGGAGTATTATTAATTGGTTATTCTTAGTTCCTTTAATGTGCAGGTTGTGGTGTTGCATTTTGGTTCTTCAATTATTTATTTTTATTTTCCACTATTGGTGAATTCGCACTATTTTCACACAAGTGGAGATAAATGATCCCATACCTATTGAATCCCACATCATATCGGTATTGATGTCTCCCACTGGATGTATCTTCATTGCAATAACAATGTGGGAAACTTCTCTATTTTCTACCTACAATGTCTCCCTTCCAATTTATGGTCATTGATGTAGGGAAACATCAATCTGAGAAATAAATTTCTATGAATATCCATCATCCATTAGTTTCCTCTACTATTTTATCCCTCTATCTTCCTAGAGTTGTTCCTCCCAAATCGAATAACCAGCCGGGGTTGGACGATAAATGAATATTGAATTTCCATCCGTAGGGTGATATCTAGGTTGGGGGGAAGGCTTTTCCCACATCTCCCCATGTTGCATCCTACTTCTAGGATCATACCTCAGTTATACATCCTGATATTCATTTTTAATCGAATCCTACTAACTAAATATTTTTTAGAGGTTCTATTAAGGCTACCTACACTTTGTAACAACATATTTTCATAACTACTCCTCAGCTTTTTCTTCTTCTTCTTAAGGATTTTAATCAATTTTTAGGTTACCTTGCACTAATCCAAACAGTGTCACATCTCTTTCCAATAAGAAATAACATTTTTCAACATCATTGAGGTATATTTATCTAGTCAACTCTATGTCCCAGATTCTTAAATTCTTCAGATTCCTCTGGTGGGAAAGACATATAATGGATGAATCTTATCCCCCCAATTATTTTACTCCTTTGATCCTAGTTGATTTTGAATATCATATGGATTCTGATTCTTGAAAACAAATTATGAATAAGTGATTCTCATATCCATTTTCTTGGCACCTGAAAGCTAGATTTAGGTCTATATCTAATAAAAAGACTCCAACTCCTTGATCCCAAGATCAACAAATTTTTAGATCCAAAGCACTCTCTCATTGTTTCCTATGATCTCCTCCATAATATAGAATATCATAGTCATTGGCCAATTGTTATATTATACCTAATTATTTATATACCAATGATATTTCATAGGATTCGATCGAATTTATAATGTTTTCATTTCATAATATCTAGATCAACATTTTTCATCCCTACTATATATTTCACCTTAATATTTTAAAATTTATCATAATTAAAAAAATGATTAAAATTAGGTTTTATATAATATATACTCATTTATTAGTGTTTTTTACCCATCATTTACCAACTCTATTCTCCCTAATCACCCAATTTTACCTAGAAGGATTCAATTGTCAAACTTCCTCATAAAAAATACCTCCCCATACAACTACGCCATCCTAATTTCTTCTCTATTTTTGTGATTTGTTTTTAAATTTATATACAATTAAACACATATAGTTTATACATTTATTTGTTACATAATTATATATAATTATATAATTATTTTTAAATAAATTTATAAATTATGTTTATATATTTTCTCATATAATTGGGTATCTACATGTAATATTTTTATAATTTATTAATAAAATTCATAATTATTTTAAATATGTTTTTATAATATATTTCTATAATTTGTTTAATTACATTAAATTCATGTTAGTTTATATACATTTATATTATATATATAATTATATATTTACATATGAACATTTATTTGATGTATTTAAACTATATTGGTACACACATATAGACACATTTTTATATTTATGTATACATATAATGAAAAATAATTTTAAAAGAATTTATTGAATAATAAATGATTAAATATATATATTATATATATAAATATTTATTTATTTTTATATAGAAAATATTTAAGTATATATAAATAATGTGGATAATAAATATTTTATTTATATTTTTTATTTATTTCAAAACATATTTTAAATGTAAATATGAATGAATATATATTTATATAATTTTTTTATTATATGTAATTATGTGAAAATATGTTTATTTATTTACGTAATGTATTGTAGATATATTACCACTAGAAGAGGGATTTCTCCTCTGGTTTCCCAGGGATTAGTGATTCCTAGGGTTTTCTTAGTGCGAGTATGATTCTCTAGCATCCGTGCATTCTTGGACAATATTTTAGAACCTCATTATAATAATGTTAACCTAAATCCCTACACGAGGCATGGTGTTATAGAATCGTGTCTAATAATTTGTTATCAAATATTATCTCTCACTCACAAAGAGAAACTGTAATACATAATAAAAAAAGGATGATGATTATTTTTTAATGCATCAAATGAAACTACAAATCATTAGAATGTTTGTAAGAAATCGACCCTTCAATCTGGTTGAATTAAAAAACATGCTACAAAAATGTTGTTAATTATAATAGGGTGTATACATTAGAGATATTGGAGTGGGAAATATGATATTTTAATTCATTAATTGTAGAGATAAGTATAAGGTACTCAATGGAAGGCCATAGTCCTTAGATAACCAACTCATTCTAATGGTGTACCTAAGAGATGGAAAGGATATCATGAATACTTGTTATTCCAAAACACCATTTTTTATATGAATTAATGGGATCATGTTTTGTTGTTTTACTAAGTGAGGAGTTCATGAATTCATATGCTACATTGAAGAATTTATTTAATGGTACATATTATATCCTATTACTTTGGGGAAAACTGTGTAGATTAGGGTGTCAGTTTTTGTCATAAAAATTTACATGTGAGGGACTAATGTATGAAATTAAAAAAAAATTTATATCCATTAAATTTGAAAAATATCATTGTTTTTTATTTTTATTTTTTGGTATCTTGGGAACACAAAGAAAGGAAATGTCTGAAGGAAGGTGGGTGAAGAAGGGATCATCATTATTTAGGACGGTATCTAGCTCTTTGTAAAAAATGATGGGACATTATTCATTCCTAAAATAGAAAAAAAGGTATCATGATAAACTAGTGAAACAATTTTTTATAAAATATTATTAGAACCAAAATAATATTACCACGCTAGTCCCTCTGGTTTTTTATATATATTAGCATGAGGACAAGTGGTTGGAATAAATGGTGTGTCAAACCATTCGAGTAAGTTCAGGTGACTCATGGAAGAGGTTTGATAATTAGTGTTTTATTCCCATTGAAAATACCCCCCCATATATATTCATATAATGATATATGGTATCAGTAAACCATCCTTTATCCAAATGTGGATCTACTCAGACCCTCCAGATATAAGTTCTCCCTAAATACTCAAAGTACCCTTATTTCCATTTATTCATGAGGTAGTTCCAATTCAAGAGTCTATAGTAGGACCAAAAACAATGGAGGTATATTAGTAAAATTGGAGGGGAGAATTAGAATGGAAATGGAATTATATGAGGTGAAATAAGTTGAGATAAAAGTTATTTTGAGGGCCCATGGGTTAATGAAAGATATTATAAAGTATTTAAAGTATCTAGGATTGAACTAGGCCCAAATGATCTTATGTGGAGGATAGATTGGGATATCCTTAGTTATACCAATGATTTTTTTTGTAACTGTTTTGGGCTTGGTAACTGGTGATCAATTCGGATAATCCAACCCCATTACACTAAAAGTATCCTCGATGAGGGTTATCAATCAAAAACCATATTAAAAAGAAAATACATGGATTGTATAATAAAAAATCTGGTTTAGTTTTTCTATTTCCCATTCACTCATTATGGCCATTTGGGTATACTCAGCCATCTTTTCCTAGAGGATGGGAATTTTAGGGTTCATCCCATCTTTCTAAAACACATTGGGGAAATATCCATTAACTAGATGCAGTATCCTAATATTTTATGAACTCTATGGATTGTTTTCCCATGTGGATAAATAGAATTCATGGTAGTTACTCAAATCCCTTCACGAGATCTTCTATGAATATATCATAATTATGGGGGCCTTTAATAATTTTTTTTTTCAAAATGAGAAAAATTGGGGAGAAAGTAGACATTAGGAAGTTATGATGGATTTCCAGGAAGAAACCGGTTTTGCGGGGTTGCAAGATGAATAATTTCCCTGAATCTTTTGACCAATCTTATGTTATTGATCATTCACATATCTGAGACAAATTACACACCAGTACATATATATTTTTAATATTTTATATTAATTATTAATATTTTGTTATATGAATTGAAGAAAAAAAATTATTACTGATTTTTTTTAGAATTCTCAATCACAGATTTTTTAATAAATATTTGGTAAACATTGATTTGATTTTAGAGGTGTTATGTTTTCAGTATATGAAATAATGGATTTGTAACCGAAAAAGGAATGTTTGATAACATTGTATGTATAGGTCAGAAATATATCCTTGAATTTAGAATAACTAAAGAGAAAATACATCATTTCATGGGTTTCGATGGGAATCCACTACAGAAGAAATGTTCCTCACATTACATAAAAGAGTACACACAATTCAAAGAAAATATTTAATGTAAAATATATTTTTTATGGTGTGAACACAATTACCCTTTGATAGTGGAAATTAACATCGATCATAGTTTTATGATTGGATAATCTTCTTGAAGAGTGAGTATCAAAAAATATATTTTTTATTTAAATTTCATTAATGTTTTTTATTTTTTAATATTTTTATTTTAATTATATTTTTTATTATGAAAGAAACATACAAAATAATAAAACATAATAAAATAGTTTTACATTATATTCTAGTCATTGGATAGGTTACCGATGAACAAGGAGATCATTTTCTGGAGATTAAATAATACAACGGGCCCTATCAAGGGTAATGAAGGCCAATGAAAATTAATAATGAATTCTGTTAATATAATTAGATTCAAATTATATTATATTATGAGTGAAATGAGGGTGAGTAATTGGAAATTTTAAATTATTTAATATTATTTTGTCATTATATATTTAACATATGATTATATGCGGAAACAAATCCATGATATTGATAATGAATACTACAAATTTCATGACAGATAATGTATCATTTTTATACTTGATAACCTATTATATTAAACAAATTATATTGATTTTAGTGGTGAGATATCATGTTCATCTCTTATTTTATTTTTGATTATTTAAATTATCCCACATAACATATTTAATTAATTAATATAATATTTTTTCAATAAATTTATGTATGAAATGTTTGAAATTTATATTGAAGACGTATCATGGAATCTATGGATCTTATGGCTCATCTTCTGAGACACTTTATGTTTCAATTTTTGTTCTTTAATTTCCAAATATATTATGATACAAATTTAATAATTGAAAAAAAAGTTACATGATTTTTTATGAAATGATCACTATTTCAGTTTTAAAAAAAATCAATGTTGGTGAAACTATTCTATGATCCATATTCAACTTATTAATATGATGATGATCATAAACATGATATCTTTTGAATATGAAATCTTTTTTGGTATTACAATACAACTATTTTTTGTGACTCTACTCTGAAAAAATCCTTACCTACCTACTATAAGAAAAAAGCTATTTCATTTCCTGGTAACCCATAATAACTAAACTATGACATACAACAAATGAAAATACGAGAATGTGTAATGGAACTCATTGTGATTGAAATTTCATGTAGATTAAGTATAAATATTTTTTATCACAAATATATCTACACCAAATTATATTTTAGGAGAACCTCCTATGTTCCATCCACCTAGAAGGGTACTTGGACCCTATCATGTCACCTAACATTTGGTCCAATAATAACAAGGCTTATAGAAATTTCATATTCACCAAATAGTACTCATCTCAAATCAAAATATCAAACAATATTATAGGAAAAGTGACATCTTTTAGTGTCGTTGAGATCAAATTCCATGAGTGAACTAAAATACCATGATGAAGACAAATTTCAAAAACCACCAAATTTCCAAAGGTTGTCCAAACCAATTGTAATGCATGATAGAATGACTCAGATAAATGATTTAACTATATAGTATCTAACATGTTTGAAAATATATGATCCCACTATCACTAAAAATCTTCACAAACATTTAACAAATTAGTACGCTCTATGGGGAAAATAGGAACTACTCTCTATGTTACAAGTGCTTAATCCCACACCTATACGTGTGGGGGGAAACAACCCTATTAGTTCCCAATATTGGACACTAATCATTAAACTAGTACAAAAATAGAGGATTAAGTAATGAAAAAATCTCATAACAAATCGGCTACCGTAATTAAACCTGAAATATAAATGGTGGAATATTTGATTTTATATGGTCACCTAACAATAATTACAATATTACTAGATGATTGAGACATGAAATAAGAGTTTTGAAACATGAATAACATGTAATATAATACTTGAGCCATACCATTTTCCACAATATCTAGTTCCATAATGTTTTCTAAGGATTAATATTCTTCAATGTCCTAATGAAATGTTAAATCAGCCTACCAGAAAAATATATAGGATACCTAGTGTAGGAACTAAAATAATGATACCTTAAACTCGTATCTATAAGTATAAAAACAATTAATAAAATGAAATTATACTCTAATACATATTATTAAACCACAAACAACTCAAATACTATTTTATTGTGTCTTAACCCATTCAGATCCCATCGGGGCAAACTGTTGGCTACATGAGACACTCTAATCCCACAAATAATAAGATTCGGGGAAGAGACTCCCAAACAAGAATTAAAAACATCCATAAAACACTAGTATGTAGAACAATATATTGTAATAAAATAATTATTTACACAAATATATGTATATAGTGATTCCCACCCTAGAAAAACAGTGAAATGTGAAATCTATAATTTAGCATCGGTGACATAAGATCAATATATAATGAATAGAATTCTGATTTAGTATGAATTTATCCCACTAGTATCACATCCCCAAAATTCAACTCTTTGTGTTGCACTATCTCCACAAAACACACATGTGTAGTCAGAAATACTATTTAATGGTGTGTAAAAATAAATACAATATGATGCTTGAAATTTAAAATATAAAGAATAAATATATTGTCACCTCAAACATTAGCGATATATCTAAATAATTTAATGGTATAATTGATCTTAAGTGTGAACAATACCATTCTTAACTATTCTAATCCATAAGAATCATACCGAAAAGAGTAATTATAATACTTTTAGGTTTTAAAAAAACTAAAATTTTACATTACAGGATTCTAAAAACATCTACATAACCTCTATAGGATTCTAGTTGAGTATTGAAACCTCACTAAAGAGTGAACATCAGTTAATGTACTACTAAACCCTATCGAGAATGTGCACTATGTTTTGTTCTTTGTGATTGTTATGAGTGTGTTACATACTCTATATGTGTATAACCCATTATATTTTAGAAAAGGGATTACATAAGAAACTAGTTATGTATGGGGAACAAACCATTTTATCAATGTATCCCTTGTGGGATACTAAAAAATTTTCTATTCACGCACTTTCCCATGTCCCTTAATTTTCGCCAAAATTTTAAAAAATAAAATAGATAAAAATTAAATACAAATGAAAACATGTGTATAATCATTATGATTGATTAATTTTAGAATGGAAAACCCCAAAAATAGCATATTGGAAGTGTAATTCTGATATAACGGTGTGGATTTAGGAATCAAAACACAATGAAACATGAAATTATCCTTCGAGAATACAAAGCACCTTTGAGTATCAATTTCAACTATCTCATATCTCTCCCTAGATTGATAGATTTCAATTTCATCAACATGGTGAGAGTGGTGGAATTTATAGACAAACTCTACCATGTAATTCATGAATAAAAATTTGAATTCATACAATCAGTCTCATTAAATAACCATTTAGATGATGTTAGTTGTTGGTGTTGGAATGACATAATCATTTGATCATTTTCTGGAGGATTTGATGCATGTTTATCCCTCATAAACACAAATATAGATGTAAATACAACTATGTTGAATGGATTAGATAGAATAGGATTGAATTTTTACATCATTTACATATATTATAATGGTGCTTGAATAGTGTATGGGTCATGTTCTCCGACAATTCTGTATCCCACATTTTATGAGCTCTTAATAAACCACTCTACTTCATCAAATCCTTGATCCAACACTAGTTTTGGCCCCTAAACATATAGCACACACAACATATGGGACAAGTCTTCCAATCTATCCACATTCACACCATCATGGCCACCACCACTCCATCTTGAGAAATCCTTCACCATTGTGGTGCTTCTTCACAATAAAAAATTACTATGAGTTGGCTCCCATCACATTGTTGTGGTATCCTCCCACACGTGCGAGGTGTTGACCTAGTTCCATTTTTTGTGATTAGTAATCCTTCTTTTCATATAATTTCCTAAAACAATTCTTAGTAATATAGGATCAATTCCATAAAAGTATAATCTACATAATTCATTCACTCCTTACTTAAAATCCTTAAATCATCACTCTAATTGATAAAAATAAAATCTTATATATTAAAAAAGATATGTACTTCTTTTATATTTCCCAAAATGTATTGATGAATGAAAAACATCATCAGAATTTCTTCTTCAAATGTGGTAAAAATGTGAATTCTCCTTATAAAATTGAAAAATTATGTGGTTGAGGTACCCTCCCACACATGCTAGGTGATGATCTAGTTATTTGTCTTGTGAGTAGTTAAGATCTTTTTATATAATGAAAAAAAGATTACTTAAAAATATAATATAAATTCCATAGAAGTTCCCCAATATAATTCTTCATATCATTTTTTATACTTCTCAAATCATCAGTCTAAATGATGATAAATCATCCAAGATCATTAAAAATTGATGCCCACTTCTACTAAATGTCATATTAACTAAGGATTATTGATAATCATCAAAAAAATTTATTCTCAAAATGTTGTAAACAATTTGAATTCTCTCAATGAAATTGAAACATCGTATGGGATGAGTCAACCCACCTATCACTATTTGCATTAACATATATGCCACCATTCTTGATTGTACAGGCTGACACCATAGTGGTTCTTATCCATTTTTAATGAGCATTGTGTTCTAGATCCTTTCACTTGATTGAGGTCACCACCCACATGTGTATGGGTTGATCTGGTTCCTATTCATTTGAGTATTTTACTACTTTTTTTTATAAATTCCCATACAAATTCAATTAGTGATAATAATTCCATTCCATTTAAGTACCCTCAACATAACTCTTCTTCTCCTTTTTTATACATCTCGAATCATTAAATTAAATGATAAACACCATTTAAGTTCATAAAATAATAATATATCTTCACTTATTATATATTTCCTCATACATAATGATGAATGATAAACATCATCAAAATTTATTCTAAAAATGTTTTAAACAATGTGAATTCTTATAATTAAATTAACTCATGTTTTGGACATCAATAACATATCTCTAATCATTACCTTAAAATCACATTAACTTTTAAAACTTCTAAAGTTATTGACAGAAAATTAAATATTATCATAATTCTAACTTCAATAAACCACATGGGTTATTCAAAAATTAATCAAGTATTATTATCAAAAAATATTTATTTTGAATACATTCATTTTTTATGTATAATGATTTTTTCACTCTACGTAACATCTAGAACTTGTGTCACAATGTTATTTGATAGGAATAATTGTTTACAATAATGTTTAATATGCGATGAAATGGGATTAGTTTTTGAAGTGATATTTTAAATTTACCTTCAAAAATGATCATAGGAGGAGGAATATCGGGATTTTAAAATTTTTTAATTTTGATGGAGGAATAAAGAAGGTACCATGTATGGGTTTTTTATAAAAGTTAATTCATTATAAATACATGATACTTTTTCATGGTTAGGAATTTATATTTTATTTTGATCATTTTTATAACTTATTATAGTGGAATTAACCAAAAAAATTTACCCACCATTACAAGCCACATAGGGGTGAACCCATAAAACACACATGTGGGACCTAATGGTAAAAAATGTTGGAGGGTTGGCCCAAGGATTATGAATTTTTGTAAATGAGAGTGTTATATGAATAATGACAACAAGAGTTTTCAATGTGGCATGCATAGGGGGAGAGCATTCCTGGAACACTACTTGTTTATGTGTGTAGTGTATCTTGGTGTCAGCCTCAATGTTGGATCGTTGGTGATGTATCAATGGAATCAATTATATAAGTCTTCCGAACCATGTGGAGAATTTATGTGGTTTGGGTTCTTGAGTGTTAATTCTCTAAAATTAAATTATTAGCATACCAGCATAATCATCTGATATAGTGCAGAAGATCTTTCTGATCTCCACAGATCATCATGTTCATCCCCAATATTAACCTAGTGAGGTCAATTTTTATTTTCAACAGATTTATTTGTGATAAGGTTAACATGATCATGTTGATCTTCATACCATTTCATGATCCAACTGTCAAGAAGAGGAAAATTATTTTCAATTCATGCAATCTTATCTTTCATGAATGTACTTGACCAAATAAATTGACACTATTGAGGACAATATAGAGTTATAGAATGATGGTAATGCATGGATAAAAGAAGCATGCGATTATTATCACAGACACATAATTTCGTCAATATGAGGATAAAAATGGTTATTTCATAAGATGATACTTGATGTGTTACAGTGAAAAAATTATTTGAATTATTAAAACATTTATTGATATTTATATCAGAAATGACATGAAATAATTCTCAGATACATAATACGGCTGATTTTTCAATGTTTGAGGAGGTACAAAGTCAGTGTGAACAAGATTATAAATACCCAAGAACCAAGATGAGTTGAAGCATTTACCATTCACATTTTCTTTTGAAATATATAATTTTTCATAACACCAATAACAATTTAGTTTCTCTTAAAAAAATGTAGAAGATATTAGAGCATCTTTTATAGGTGAAGAGGTCGGTTTCTAGAACATATATTTTCATAAATGAGTTTTTTGAAGAACTTTTCTTCAATGAATACGTTTCACAGCCACTTAATACGTGATTCATGCACTCAAGTGCACAATAAATAGATTCAGAAATTGTTTACAATATATTATGTTATACTCTTTATTATTAACGCTCATAAACACGGGTGACACACTATTCCAAAAATGTACACATGTGATGAGGTAGTAGTGGAATGTAATGCATACACATGGGAAAATGATTAATAGTGTTCATATCACATTATGGATACACTACATCATCCGCCATCTTCTCCAAAATTTTAGTATTGGAGTTTTAGCTCACCTATTGCACATGGGACTAATATCACGCTGATTCCGAACATCAAGAACATGATTGTTATTCTACCGCAACTCACCATGAAAAGAATTCTATATGGTAAACCACCATATGAATGTCCCATTTATGATAAAATTTAGAGAGAAGAAGAAATCAGTTATATCATTACATTCATAGTAGAAAAATAATTCTCTTGGATTAGTACATGAGGTGACCCGCATCAGAAATTCATGATTATGCGGAGCATAGATTGTGTAATATGATAAATAGTAGGAGAATGTGTAGAGTTTGTGGTGAGGATAGTGACAATGTGATAATATGCAGCATAAGAGATTATGGGAAGCCTCTACATAGAGATGTGATACTACGATGATGGCCCATAGATATGATTATAATGTGACACATGAGATATCCAATGTTCTTCTTTGATATCCCACATATGTGGTGTCTAAAACATGTCAATAAAGCAAGATTATTAGAGAATCTTTGTAGAACATGCATGAAGCCACTTATGTACACATGAATCCAAGAAACACTATAATCGAAAAAATATCAAACAACGAAGGAGATGATTCTATACACATTCTACTGTGAATTATTTGGGAATGTGAATAGCTCATGCATGTGGAGTGTATCCACTATGATGTGGGATCATTATACCCAATACCTCTACTACTAGAATCATATTTTTCTTCAACATCATCAGCCAGATAAACTAATGAAGTTTTTCTCTAGCTACCTTGCTGGCGGTTGGTGCACCTACCTCACCAAGCCATGATTTCTAACATAGTTGTTGCACATTCTACATGTAAAACTCATATTCCCTCGAAAATAACTAGAGAAATCAATGGTATATAGGGATTGGTGTGGTTTTTTAGGGGAGTTGTGTCAGACAAGGACTCCTCCCACTATGGCCACTCAATGAGGGATTTTAGATCATTTTTCATTTTTTATATCTGAGATAGATAGCTTCATTGTATTTGTGATCTTGGATATCTCTAATTGTGTGCGAGAGAGAGATGTGTAAATAGTAATTTATTGTAACCACTACTAAAAAAATGACTATTATCAAATTCCAAAACTCGTCTCTATGTTGTCCTCTATTCAAACACTTTATGTGTTCGTGATTAGTCCATCACTAAAGGGAATTAGTGACCACCAATGGTGGTCCTAGATGGTTGTGGAGATGATCTCTAGCAATAGAATTAGTGACCACCCTAGGATATTTCTAATTCCATAGAAAAATAAATGTAATAGAGTCTTCCATTAAAATTCAAAAAAATACAATAAAATAAATGCATTAGAGACAAACATTAGCAGTTGCTGACATGACAAATTGTTTAAAAAACTGTTTTAAATCTTCCATACAACCCAAAAATATTCATTTTAAAACCAATGAATGAAATTTTGATTAGTAGGAATTACACATACAAAAAGAATTGTAATTTCAAACTAATAATAAATTTTAGGTGTTGTTTATAAGATCGATGAAAAATAAAATTTATTTTGATAGAAAATGTATTTAAAGTCCAAGGATCTGGTATTAGGTGATGTTGCTTTGTTGCATTATTGGATCTTCAAGCCTCTCCTACTGATACCTTGGGTGATATGTGATGACTCCCTCATGCAAGGTATGTGAGTGGATATAGAAATTAAAATTATTTATAATTCTCTACATAAAGTAATAAAAATAGAGGAAATGATAGTTAATGGTTTGATTTGTACCTATCTACTTAAGCCAGTCATGTTGATGTCATCCATGTGATCTTCCAGGATCATGCGTGTATAAATATTAATATAAAACATGATACAAACATATTTCCACATATTCTGTGATAATATGAATCCTAGGAATAGGTGTTTCATTCTCTCTTCATGCATCATGCATAAGTGGCATACTGAAACAATTTCCTACCCATTATTCTTCAAATGGTCATGGGTTGGCAACATGTTTTTCAAGATTTTATAAAGAAGATAGGATATTTATGTTTATATGCAGGGCACCACAAATCTCATAATAAATGTTGGTGACCTATTAGAGAAAGAACACTTGATCATGTATTACTCTCTTGTATAAGTTGAATATTTCTATTGGGATTCTGTATGACTGTGTCTAAATAAAAGAAGATATACATCTTGATTTCTATTCCAGTTGGATTGTGAACAGGTTCATTAGTGTGGTTTTTGTGTGCCAGCATCTCTTCAATTTTAATCTAGACCCTCTCTAATGGGACATTCATAATATCATTGATTTTTATTTATATCCATATTGTATTCCAACAGTTATGATTGGATTGTTGACATACCATACGTTTTTAATTATACAAAATATCATTTTAGGAATGCATGATTGAAGTAGATACAAGGTAATGTGGATACCCATCCATCTGTCTCCTTTTGAACACTAATTTGCTTTATTTTTTTTTCTAAACTAGTCACCTAACCAATCATTAATTTAGAATATTTGTGACATTTTAAAGAAATTATATGGTGGAATTAGTAAATATATAAAATTCTTATTATTTCTATAATTTCTTACTATATAATAGAAAAAATATTTTCAACATGCAACTATATGACTTTCAAATTATATTACCATTACATAATATAACTATAAATAATTAATGGAATCATCCTAATGCATGCAAGAAAAAAATTAATTAAAACGGTATTATATGGAAAAATCTATAATCTTTTATAATTAAAACAACTAAAATCAAATTTACAGGACTTCTCAATTTTTTAAAAAAAGGTGATTAAGAATCATATATCAATTTGATTCTAGTAGGGGAAATATCTCTTATCCACCTGAAAATTAACCATTAATAATATTTTCTCTTCATATTGATGCTAACAAAAAATTCATTTTCAACATTCTCTTAGGAGAAATAAAAATGGATTTATGAGCATAGATTGATAATTCTGGTGTAACTATAATCTAGAAAAATTTATTTTTCTTCACACAGTGTGAAATTAAAATTAAATCAGTCATGAAGACTTTTATATGTGCTCATTGTGAACTAGGTGACTACTGACCGTGGTATTTATTATAAACTTAAATCAATAATAATTTTAATCCCTAAAGAGTGTAGAATAATGGTTCAGACTATTGTTTCTGGAGGAGGGTCTCTTAATGAATTTTTTCTTATAAATTGTTTAAATTTTTTAATTTTTTTAAGTAAATTCATTGACTAATATATTTTCATTTTCATTCAGAATCAATGATATTGAATAATGAAATAAATTAATAAAAATGAAATAAAATAAAAAAATATAAACATAGATATAGGTGCAGAATGATTGATCTGTGAGAATTGTTATTTTAGAAGTCATCATTCATTGTTATTTAGTTTCATTTTTATCCCATGCTCATATTCTATCACATTCCACATAACATGTTCCATCATTTAAAATGTGTTTGGGGAGTGTGATCAAGGTCCTATCAATGTTCTCCTACCAGTCCCTTTCTCCTTATATAATGACTATTTATCGTAACTCTCTTAATTATATGCTCTACTCATCCTTATAAGCACATCTTATATGGTCTTTAAGACCTGTATTATAAGGCTCTGGCCATACACATTACATAATCTTGAGTTAAGTCGATAATTTTACTTTATTTCACAATGAGTATTTGTTCAGGTTTAGAGATTTCTAAAATTAGGCAATAAATTCTACATAAAAAATCATAAGAATAAAATTGTGATAGTTACAAACAGTATCCCTTTTTCCACCAATAGAAACCCTTTTAAAATAAAACCAAAGTTATTATAATGTCATGTCTTAGATACTTGAATCAAGGTATACTCTCTATCCTTAACAATTATAATACACGAGAAAAATATTTTAAAACATGGGACGATCAAAAAATAATCAGAAAGGAATATAAAATATTTAGTATTACTATTAGTCCATTAATACATTAAAAACATAGGAAACAATTTTCACGAAATCAAAGTTTTCACACATATAACTTACCTCATGAAATCATAATATTTCAATAAAACACCATAGAATAGATAAATCCTATGGGTAAATTTAGTAATCTATATAATTATTACATTGTAGCTTTAATTTCTATATTTGGAGTTTCTTTTTTGTTACATTTGGAATACCCATCATGGTATATTCCCCAAATATAGTTGGAGAAAACCAAAAAGTTAAATCCATATCATTACACAATAATTATAGAGTTATCAAAAGATCACTCCCCCATATTGTTTCAAGAAACCACCCATATATATATACAATTTCCAAGAACCATAACATATTCCAAAAAAAACAATAATAAATCAAAAAACATCATTTTCACTTTGAAATCACATTTCATTTTTACAAAGTTATGCACTCATAAATGAAAACACAGTTTTTGAAAATAATTGTTCAAACATGTAGTGTAAATATCAAAACACTATAGTGATATTAAATAAGTAAATTCAGTTCATGATGTATATGTTAAAAATGATACATTAAATCTTATTGAAATAATCAATCCATTTTTAAAATAGAATTGAAATTTTTTAAAATAATACATTTAAAGAAGAGTATCCCATACCAATTCAAAAAATTTGAAAGGAATAAATATTTTTAAGAATACATGTAAATATAAATAATTCCTTAAAACCATTTTTAAAAAATTTACATTAATGATATATATTTATAAAAATAAATCTCTAAAACATTTAAAATAATTTTTTAGTTAAAGAGTCCCTAAATTTGAGTCTGTCCCAACACGTTCAATATTAGTATTTCTGAATAATAAAAATTGGTCAATTATTTACATCATTTAAAAAAATTTAATGTTTATTATTCCTTTCATATCATTTATTAATATGTTATAACAATTACTTAATTATTTATGATCATGTCGTGCATTTTGTTAACATTTCAGTAATTTAGTTCCGAAATGAACTTGGAATGATGTAAATTTTCAATGTGCTCAAAAGAACATAATCACTTGAATAATATTAATTACATTATAATAACAATTATACATCAATTATTATTTTAAATCAAACAATATATTATGGTTATGAAAAATAAAGAATATTATAATCATGGAGATGGTAAGTCGGACATACGCATGAGTAATGTTTCTATTTTCGATTGATAATTATGGAAATAAGGTAATTACTATTTATTATTTATATAATTATAATTATACAGTTAAAATAATAATAATAATTTAAATATACTTATATACATCATACAAGTGATGTGATCAATAAAAACTATTCACAATTCTTCATGGAGTTGGTAGTTCACGAGTACTCACGAATGACGTTATCATTTTTAAGTGCAAAGAAATTAAGAGATTAATTGATATATTATTATCTTATAATGATAAATATTTAAATAATATCAAAAACAAATATTAATTCAACCATTATGACAAGTATTGATATTTATTAAAGAAAAATGAACAATATCGGTTCGCAAGCTGGTAGTTCATCATACACACATATGAAAAGTTAATTTCCAATTTGATGAAATTGGATATATATTTAGGGGATAATATTAACATAAAAAATATGACTATATTGAGTATAATGGAGTTTATTTTCATCGTGCATGAAGAATATTTTAATGAAGTTAAATAAATAAAACAGAAGCAATTAAATAAAAACAATACATTTCCTTCACACAATCACCTTGGATTAACACCTTAACCCCTATAAGGTGAGTATAATGGCTAAACTAATAGATCTAAAATGTTGTGAGGAATTATATTGACGGTTTTGGGAAGATATTTTTTAAATAAAATGTGTTTTTATGTGTATTGGATAGAGATGAATGGGTGACCTTTTATAGGAGAGGGGATGGGTAATCTTGGAATTATCAAAAATATTAAATTAATATAAATTATTTTTCTATTAAAAATGGATAAAAATGAATTAGTTCGAATATAAGATTATTTGGGTCTAAAAAACATTATACAATTATAATTATACAAGTTTTCATAAGTCTAAAATCATTATCTTTTTTTAATCCTTATTAATTCAAAGTGTTTTTGTTTTGAGTATTTTACACTTTGTGGATAAAGAGAAATTACTATGACATTCCAAACGACTAATGAATGGATAATTAATTAAATTTATAGACTTATATAAAATTATTAGAGGAATTGTATATTTTTAGAAATTTTATATCATTTAATTAAATTTATTATTTTTTATGATATGAATTATGTCAATTTGAAAACCATTCCTTACCTTCCATTATTAAAATATAATAACATCAAGAAATAGACTAATAAAATCATTGAACGTATTAAAAATATTTCAAATTAATACATAAAATTCTTTTATGTTATATATTATGAAAAATTATATATATTTTAATATTTATAATATCATTTATTTTATTCTTCCATTAATAAAGCAATTAATGCATTATCATTGTGTCTCAATATAATTTAATTATTTATTTCCTAAAAATTATTAATAAATTTCCATTATGTAGGTAATCATATTATATTTCTATGAACTATTTATAGATTAATATATCACATGTATAACCCCATATTAAAAAGACATTACTTGTTAAAAACAAAAGTGTAAAAAATTTGACTTTTCATTGAATATAATTTTATAAATGCATTAAAGTCATCCAAGTGGATCCAAGTAGAACTAAAATCGACACAAGGACGATATAATATATATTATAGCCATACAATTGAATTAGGATAATATTTAGTGTAATTTTATATTTTGTAATATATTTTTTACCTTTAATTACACGATTTACTCTTAATTGTGGTAATAAATATTTTTACTAAAGTTACTATTCATAATGTCCAAAAATATAAGGTAAATATTTACGTACATTTTACCAAATAATTAAAAATATAGAATCCATTTATCCAAATTGAAAACATATAACTGGAATAATTTAATTAAAAATTAATCTCATTAACAGAATAAGAAAACAGATTTTTAATGTAAAATGTGCAAATGGTCAAATAGATTTAATATAAAATTTCATTATGAAATTGATTCCAATGAGCTAAATTGGATTAAATGATAAATATATAATTTAATTATTAATTACAACCAATTGAAATTAAAATCTAGAAATATAAAAAAATAGATGAAAAAGATGTTTTGAACTAAAATGTAGCATTTTCAATGTTCATTAAAATATGAAAAATTTCAGAAAAATGAATCAAATTCAACGAAATTAAATTTTGAGGTCACAATTAAAAATAATATATATAATTTCTCAATTATAAATTATAAAATTATCCAAAAACTTGATTTAAAATAGGTGTTCCCTCAAAAATACGGTAAAAAGGAATTTTTAGAAAAAAAATCCTTTTATCTATAAAATTTTATTTGTTATGATATCATGTCAATAAAACATATAATATCAATTTAAAACATAATATTTAATTTATATTTCATTATCATAGTCCCCAAAAAATGTGATTTTATTATTTTATTATCACAATTATTCGTTCTAAAATAGTTTTTTCTAAAAACACATTGTATATGTTAAATTAATTTTTAATTTCATTAATAATTAATTTTATAACAAATTAAACATTATATAAACATGTGTAATCCCTATTTTAATAATTTTTTAATATCATGCAGTTCATCTATTTTAATTATTATGTGATAAATACAATATTAAATAATAATATTTAGTAGTTTGATTATTCTCAAAGTGGTCTAACAAGTGCACTATCAAACATATTGTTTACTATTAAAAACATAGGTTGTTACCTTATCCCCCCCCCATAATAAATTTAATCCTCACAATTTTAACTCGTGATAAAAAGACTAGGGGTTTGACTTTTCAAAATACATTTTATGAAATGTCACATCCAAAAAAGGATTTAACAATAATTCTACATTAAATGAAATAAAATGAAGCACGATGGTCATCTGAGATAACCCATATTTAGGTTACATGTAATAAAAATTATATATGGAATAAAACATTATAACTATTATGTTCTAATGGAGTGTGATAGAGAACGTGGTCAGGATAAGGTTACCAATTAGTAAACCATAAATTTTTAGTGGTTAAAATTTTATTGATTTCAATGAAAAATAAATGGATAACATTTTAGTTTCAAGATCCCTTTCATAGAGTTTAGGAATTATTTTACTATTTAGAAAATTAATATGACGAAATAGACTTAATTGACGAGTAAATTTTCATCCATTAATAAAATCCCACCACAAACTCCGCTTTTTCTCCAAATGAAAAGCATTAATGATCAATTTGTCCCTCCTGAAGTACTAGAATCAACTTTTGGAGAATCACATATCACAAAATATTTACTATCTATTTCACCTTTTATAAAACAATAACCAATACCAAAATGGATAGGATAAGATATAAAAGTTATCCAAAAAGAGTAACCCTTAGAATGATCAGAAACTAAATTATTCTTTAAAATTCAATGATTATTCCCAAAATTCAACATGTACCATTAAATAAATAGATATCTTTATGAATCCTAAAAAAATCCAAAATATGATTAAAAACCAAATATCACTAGTATTGAATAACATAAATTTCCAAGATAAAATATAAATATTTAACTCCAAATGAAATTAATTATTCATCAATTCTAACATCAAAAAGTATTTTCCCTAATAATATTAAAGATAAACCATCCTTTAATAACTCAAATCACTATAATTCCATAACAAATTCTTCCAAAATATAATTCAACCTCTAGTTATCAAATTAAACCAATTAGTATTTTTTTTAAAATCAATCAAAAATTATTCCAAAAATATTAAATATATTCTAAATTAAAAATCATCACTTAATCACCAAATAATTTTAAAATACCAAGGATATCCATTTCGTAAAACATATGTTCCCAAAATCAACATAATCTTATTCCATAAAATTGTTTAAGTAAAAATAAAAATTTATATTAACATGGGAATTTATGTAATCTAGTGGTAGGAGATGCACACTTATTTCCAATTGGTTAAGGGTTCGATTCTTGAATCCTTGTCCAATGTGATGAATTTTTCACATGGTCTGTATGTTTTCCATTTTCAAAAGATATATAATTCTTATAACAATTACAAAATAAAATACTCAAAAAATCATAATAATTTTTATTCTAAAATTTTATCCCATAAGATTAATTTTTCTTCCAAAAAATAAATAACACATAAGTACCACAAAAAATATGACTCCAAAAATAATTTTAATCACCTTAAAATTTCATAACATAAAGCCTCAAAATGGATTTCTATGACATTAAACTTAGTAAAAACCAAAATATTATAAACCCATAATGATATCCATATCACAGAAGAATACATCCTAATATCCAATGTTGTCTAAACATCTCTCTGATAGAAATTATATGGCCCCAAAAATACAAATTACATAATCTTGAGTTATATAAATAATTTAACATTATTTAATATTTAGGTTATTTTTAGGTTTGGATAATTATAAAATTAGTCTGTAAATCATGCATAAGACAAGTGTAAGAATACAAAGTGTACACTTCCAAATAGTAACATTTTTTTAACCAAAATAAAACCTTTTAAAAATGATTTCATTTCAAGTCACATCTTTGATACTATCATCATGTAATATTCTTAATACTTAAAAATATATATACCTTTGAAAAGAATTTTAAAACATGGCATAAGAATAAAAATTATAATAAGGAACAAAAAAAATTAATGATATTTTTAGTCCCTGAATAATGTTAACCCATGAAAACATTTTCACAAAATCATACATTTCAAACATAAAACATAAAATATTTAGCATACCTCAGAAAATTATAATGTTACTATAGAAAATCCATAGAAAACATGAATATACACTGTATTTCTTTAGAGAAACCCAACCAGTTACCTTTTTCTCATTAACCAATGCATTCATTGGATATCATGGGAGCACCCAGCCTCTGTTTTTATGGATCCATCTATATGCGTAATCAATTACAAATAACAAAAACATAATCATAACACATAAAACAAGAATAAAGGATAAAATAACATTTCCACTTTGAAATAGCATTTTTTTTTACGAAGTCACGAACTTATAAATAAAATCCCATTATTTGAAAATAAAATTATAAACATTAAAGTAAAATATAAGAACATTAAATATAGATAAAATAAATAAATTTGGTTCATTAAATATATGATAAAAATAAAAAATTTCTTGATTTTTAAATAATCATTCAATTTTTAAAACACAATTAAAAAATTTGATAAGAAGTCTTTTGAATCAAAGATTACCATATAACATTGAATCATTTTTAAGGAGTAAACTTTTTAAAAAATCAATTTCCATATAAATAAATACTTAAAACCTTTTTGAAAACATTGACATTAATTATAATTACTTAGAAAAATAAATCCTAAAAACATTTCAAACAATGTTTTAGTTAAATAGTCTCATATCTTGAGTGTGACTCAAAAAGTACAATATTTAAATTCAAGAATAATAATATTTACTTAATTATTTACTACCTTTATAAAAAAAATTAAATTTTATTATTCCTTTTAAATAATTTATTACCTTGTTATAACAGTTACTTAATTATTTATCTTTACATCGAATGATTAGTCAATATTCGGTAGTTATGTTCAATAATGAACTTGGTATGTTGTACATTTTCAATGTGGTTATAATTAAATAACGTACTGAATATTATTAATGAAATAATAATAAATTTTAATCTGCAATTATACTTAAAAAAACAATTATTTATGTTTATGAAAAATTAACTATGTTAAAATCATTGAGATGGTAAGCCATACATACACAATGTAAATGTTTCAATTTATCATTTATCATTATAGAAATATGGTAATTATAATTTTACCCATCCGTAATTATAATAATATTATTAAAATAATAATTTATATATATTTATATATATCACATAAGTTATGTAGTGATTATAAACGATTCGCATCGCTTCGTGGAGGTGATAGTTGACATGTACACACAAATGAAGTTATAATTTTTGTGTGTGTGGTAATTAAGAAAAAAATTGAAATATTATTATATAATAATAATAAATATTAATTAATATCATTTATAAATATTAATTCCTAAATTATAAACTATATTGAGATACAATAATGAAAAATGAACTATATCAGTATGTTAGGCGATAGTTTGCCATACATATGAATGAGAAGTTCATTTTCCCATTTCATGAAATTGGGGATGGACTTAACTGATGATATTAACATAATAACATATAATTATATTCAGATATTGTATTTTTTATTTTATCATGGTTTAATAATATTTCACATAATTATAAGTAGACAAAAAATAGATACACATAAATAAAAATGTTACCTTTCCTTCAGTCGATCACCGTTTATTAACACCATAACACCACTAAGGTTAGTTTTTATCCAAAAATAAATGCTCTAGAATGTGTGAAGGTATTGTAGGATGGTTTTTTAGAAGAACATGGCCAATCCAAATGGGGTTTTAAGTGTATGTAATATAGATTATTTGGTGCACTTGTATAGGAGATGGGAGGGGAACTCTTGGAATTATCAAACACATTAAATTAATATTAATAAATTTTCAACTAAAAAATGGATCCATAAAAAATTAATTTCAAATATATGATGATTTTCTTTGGAAATACCTTAATCCCATTAAAATTATACATGTTTTGTTAATTTTTTAATCATTTTCTTTTTTACCCTTATTAATTCATTTCATTTTATCAAATAATTTACAATTTCACGGTTAATATATTTACCATAACATTCCAAATGGCCAATGAATGATTTATTAATGAAATTTGAATAAATATTAAAATTTCTTTATAATTTCATTTTTGAAATTCTTTTCATTTAATTAATTTTTTTATATTTTAAGATATAAATAATATCAATTTTGACTCTGTTCATTACTTGACTTTTTAAAAAATTAATATTATTAATATATAGTCTATGTACCTTTTTAAAAACATCACAAACTTGTCAAATTAATTCATAAAATTATTTTATGCCCTAAATTATGTCATATTATATTTATTTTAAAATTTATAATATCTTATATTTGATTCTCACATTACTAAAACAATTACTACACAATCATTGCGTCACCATTTAATTTTATGATTTATTTCGTAAAAAATATATATATATTAAAAGGACTTCGGTATTAATTTATATTTCTAAATAATATTTATAATATATGTTATACCATGTATATCCCCATATTAAAAATACAATTCTTGTTAAAATTTTGTAACAAAAATGAAATTTCATTGAATATAATTTTATAAATACATTAAATCCATCCATGTGGCTTCAAGTGGCCCTAAATTCTACCCAAGGATAATATTGGTCCTAATTTACTTATAATATTAAATTAGGGAAATTTTAGGGTAATTTTATATTTTATAATATAATGTTTCTACCATTAATTACCAACTTTACCCTTAACTATGGTAATAATATCTATTACTAACGATACAATTCATACAGTCCAAAAAAGGGACATATTTACAAAATTTGTAAAATATTAATGAAAATATTGAATCTGTTTTTCCAAATTCAGAACACATAAAAGGAATAATTTAATTAAAAATTATTCCTATTGACGGAATATACAAATGGGGTTTTAAAGTAAAACATTTAAAAGGTCACATAGTTTTTCTGTCCAAATTAAATGTGAAATATATTCCAATTTCTAAAATTTGATTAATTGATGAAAATATATATTCTGATTATAATTTAAATCCAATTTAAAGGATAATTTTAAATTATGAATATATTAGATGAAAAAATTATTTTGAATTAAAAGAGAGTTTAATTAACCATTCATTAAAATGTGAAATTTATTAGAATAATACAAAAAAATCAGCCAAAGTATATTTTTATTTCCTACTTAAAAATAAAGAGTTTAATTTTTCAAATATATCTTGTAAAAGTGTCAATAATATATTTAAAATAGGTGTTCCATAAAAAGGCATGAGAATTTCAATTTTTTAAAAATAATCCTATTATATGTCCAATTGTATTTGTTCTTATATATTGTATAAAAAAATATAAGTTGAATTTTAAAAATAATTTTGAATTTATATTTCATTAATATAATAAAAAAATAGTTATTTTATTATATTATAAACACAATTATTCATACATAAATAGTTTAACGTAAATACACATCCTTTTTAATTAATTGGGTTTTATTTTCATTTTTTATTAATTTTGTCACAAATGAATCATTATATAAACATGTGTAAACAATATTTTCATAATTTAGATAATATCATTTATTCCCATCATTCTAACTGCTATGTGATAACAACAATTTAAAATAATAATATTTAGTTGTTCGAAAAATCTCAAAGTGGTGTATCATGTATGTTATCGAACATAGTGTTTCATTTTAAAAACTCAGGATGTTACATGTCTTAGCTGAATATGAATTATAAAAACTATAGTGGGGTAGAAACAATAAAATAAATTTAAAAAAATAATTAAGGGGGTTTTGAGTTATTAGAGTATAAAACAACAATCATTTCCACACATATTAATACATTCATCCACAATCACACAATCAAAATTAAAATAACAAAGCATTGATATAATGGAACTGAAGAAGAAAATACTCTTCCCCTTTGAAATATTGAGTGGATATATCTCTATATTGATGGATTAGAAGAATGCATGAGACATAATAATAGTGCACCAATGGACACAAAAATGGACAAGAATGAATTTAAAAGAATAAAATGCAGAAGACCACTGTGGAATTTAATTAAATGAAAAAGTAAATAAATGAATAAAGTTGTATGAATTTTTATCTAGAAAACAAATATTTTTTCTTCACAGTACCCCTATCACCTCTAATAGTGTATTTGGACCCATACTCTCATACTAAAATTAATAAAATTTAAATTACTATATTACAATACATCTCCTCACACCTAGATTCATGTAGATGATAATTCCACACAAACATTCAATGGTATTAGTTTTTTCATTCAAGAACGATAAACCAAATTCTTATCCATATTTTTCTCTAAGGCATTTATCTATTTAATATAACGTAATAATAACTATATATTACCACCTGTAGGTTAATTATTGATCATGCATAAATAGTTTATTGATAATGGAAGGCTGCTCGAGATAGGTTAGTCCCATCTCCAATCAAAAATTTCTTCAACATGAAATTTCAACATCAACATACATTACCATATCACAATAATAAAGCTAAAAAAGGAATGGGATATACAAATATACTAAAAAAATATCCTTGAAGTAACTCTTACCACACTCTATTTCACTCATACATTCAATATAGGTTTATCTAATCTCTACATTAGTATGTAGTAGCTTCCCTATTGAGGACACCCCCTACAAAACTAAATCAGCACTCCTAAATGCCATATCAAATAAACAAAATACCCAACATAATTAATAATAGTACTATTAAATACAACATCCAATATCACTTTTCCAATCATTTCAACAAAGATCACTACCTTTATAATTTTTTTGATACAACCTAAAAAAATAAATGGAAACACACTTAATTGAAATCAAATCCAAGCCCATGAACATTAAAATTTAAAAAATTTGTTTTATGCTTAATGGCTTCCATCAATTGGAATAGATATAGAACAGGATTTGGATGAAATTAATATAATGAAACAACCATCATACTCAAGAAATTGTCACCACAAATTCATTCCCAATAAGGAAATAATAGCATAAACATGTTTCTTGTATTTTATAAGGACGAAGAAAACACCACCATTTATATCATGGAATGGATATATAAAATTAATAATATGTAAACACTATAGTCCAAACCTAGGGATAAGATAAATCATTAACTTCCATTCTAGTTAATTAGGATGGGGCCATTCCAAAATATATACAGAAATATACATGTTTTTCACTTCTACATAACAATAAAGATATATAAAAATAAAGTTATAGGAACATATATATGATATAAACAATAACAAATTGTTCAACCACAATAAAATTAAAAGTTCATAATATTTAGTTATTTCGATAAATACAATGTTTAGAATGAAGGAGAAAATAATTTGTTTGTGTGATCGGGTGTTAAGAAGATTCAGGAATATAAGGAATATATACTGAACACATATATGTTGATAATATAATATAAAACCACCAAAATCGAAACATGAAAAAAAACCTGAAGTCTATTATAATAAAACGATATGTGAATAAACACAATGAAAAATAGAGAGAACAAAAAATCAACCAATCATCAACTCATATATCCAATAACTAATTTGTCAATTTCATGAAATTGGAAATCAAGGATACGGTGGTATTTGTAAAGAAAATAATTCTTAGTTTTTCAATAACTTCTAACTATATAGGATAAAATATATATCAATATGATACAATATAACAATAAAATTACATTACCATTACATAATCTAACAATAAAATAGTAATGAAACTGCCCCACTAAATCAATTATTTGTCCCAGATTTTCATTGCAACCCCATGAAAATATTTGAATTGCATCATCCAATTTCAATATTCCAGCATTCTTGTCTACATTTCCTAATACATCCCATGTGACAAGAGAATGAAATTTTTAAAAACAATTTAATCCATGATCTTCATAGTGAAATTACGTTCTGTCTATTTAAGAAAAATTTTATATGCATTTGGTTGTATAAAATAAAAAAATTATGCTTAATTATGTGAAATAAAAAAAATAAAAATGAACTTGAAAGAAGAGATATATGGAATATTTAAATATGTTTAATTACAATTTAATTTTTGATGTCAATTAAAACCCAAGGTTGTATTTTTGATGAAAATATTTTCAATATTTATTTGTATATGTTTTTCAATAAACATTGTTTAATTATTTAAATAATAAAACTGTCTTTAAAATATAAAATTGAAAATAATTGATTCAGGAAAAAAATTAAAAATTAAAGCATAGTTAAAAACCATGCAATTATTAAAATACCAAATGACAATTTTTAGTCAATCCATATATGAAAAATAGAAGCTCACCCAGTATTTTTGTATTGAAAATTATAAAATTATGTTTAATTATGTTTAATTTCATGAGGAAATTGGGAAGTAGTAATTTAAGAATGACATTAAGGATAATAATTGATTAATTTTCCAGATACATGAAATATAATTAGTATTATTCATTGAAAATAAGGTATATTTTATGTAAAATTTAAAAATATAAAATAACACACTTATAGAATAGAACAAAAGTATATAAAGATGAGAAAATACGAGAAGCCACTTGGAGTAATTCAAATATACCCAATCAATGATCCATAATGAAACATGGTACATAAGTACGATCTCCCTACATTATTTCCAATAAAAATATATATGATGTTTTAATTTATATAATAATATACCTAAACAAAATATATTAATTTAATTGGGGTAAATTATATTTTCAAAAATTGTTCAAAAATAAGAAATATTCATGTATGAAAATAATATAGTTAGACATTATAAATAATTCAGCATAGTTATGATTTAACATAAAAATTAATTTTTCATGTAAATTAATATAGTCAATGTTTTTAAAATGGGAGAAAAGATATGTATCCGAGTCTAAAAAATACATGAAATTTCAAAAAATAAATATTATCCTTTTACCCAATCAGATAAAGTTTCGCACCAAGAACAACCCCCAAAAAATAAAAAATAAAGCCCTCAAATTTAATAAAACAATGTATTTTATAAATAAAATAATAAAAATGTAGGGTTATTTTTTCTAAATGACAATACTACACATATTAATTCACACACAGAATGAAAGTTGTTAGTCCCAAATAATAATTATAAATTTTTTTATATAATAATTAATCAAATAATATCTTTAAATTAATAGAAAGAAGACCAATTATTCCAAATTTATTATGAATAGAGTCATAAAAAAATTTTAAACCTATCAAATTTATGAAAAAACATAATATAAATGAATTATAAATAACATTTTTCAATGAAATAAAATCTCCAAGGACAAATGAACACTTAATATGGTATATAGAAAACTTTAGTCTAATACACTTCCAAACAATGTAATTAATGCCCAGTTATCTCCCACCTATGTCACTACAATACATATAAGATATGTAAGAATTGGAAATTGTACTAAAATATGAATGAAATACTAAAAATTGAAATTGAAAAATTCAAGGTTTTAGGGGTTAGAAATTTTTTCTTTATGCTTCAAAAAATGGTAAATCACATTATGTTTTCCCTCCTACCATCTAAAACATGTTTTGAACCAAGTGAGGTTGGGAAATTCTAAACCACAAAATTCATATCATGAATTTATGGTATTCAACATAACCTATGGATGATGTGTGGTGGATAAATGATATGTGGTGAGGGTAAGATGATTTTTTAGAGGTGACCAGGGATGATTTTTTTGAATATAGTAAATAGAGATATTTCTTATAGGTTTCACCTTACTTTTAGTTACAACTTATGTTTTGGAAATTAATATAATTAGTTCTAGGGTTATCATGATTTGAAAATAACTCTTTATTAAACATATCAGGTTTATGAATATATCCATTAGGTGTGCCTTTACAAATTGGAATAATTAAAGAGGTCTATAATTTTTTTAACCCAATAGTGAAACAGTACGAAAGAGCATATAACAATATTACTCCAATCAGTATCCTAAAAATTCAAAAGAAAACAACATTACATTCAAATAATAGGAACACATGTTTCAAAACCAACTAATAATGATGCTGGTGACACATACACATGGTTCAAAAAGAGTCAATAATCATGCTTTTAATACATACATACGGTTCAAAAAAACTAATAATGGTGTTGGTAATATGTAAAACAATTACTCTAAAAGGATGGGATATACTGTACAACTGGTGAAAAGTACCCACTAAAATGGATGAGAATGGTGATAGAAAAAAAATTGATAAATTGAGGGAGAATAATTCACTAGTCACTGGTAGAATAGAAAAACAACCACTTGTGGATTTGTAACAATTTCATTAACATGTTTCTAATATGTAAATTCAATGATCACATCATTAAATTCCTTTTTATCATAATTATAATTATTTTTTTTATGATTATATCTCTTAATCATCATGAATGTAAATCCCAAAAGGTTATATAAATAAAAATCATTTAAACTACTACTAAAAATATTTACCAAAACATTTTTTGTTATCAAGAATTAGAGACTGAAAAAAATGAGGGAAACAACATAGGTAGTATGTAAAAACCCAATGTTTTATCAACTAAATTCCTTTCATATAATTATGAGATATAGTGTAATCACATTATGAAACACAATGACATATACTGAAACTAAATATTGTGTCACAATTAAACATAATTATTCAACATCTATGTTTTGAATTTTGAAAATATGACATGCACTTTGATGTTCAGGGTTATTTTTGGAGTCTAATAGATCAGACTTAATTTTTGGTGAATAGTAACATACCCATATTAATAGTAATGACACTATTATGAATATTAATATATCCTTATGAATAGAAACCATAACTATGATAGTATATATTTATGATTTATGTGAACTAATGATGTACCTATGTTTTGGAATTAGTAAAGAAATGTTATAAAAATGTCTCTTTCTAATAAATTATCATTTTAACCAAAAATTAAATTAATAATATTTAGAAAAATATTTTGAAACAAGGACTTGATTTTTGGATTCTACATGTCAAAAAATGGTTAGGGTGAATTTTTGGGATTTTTCTAAAATACATGAATTTTTTATGAATAGTGAAATAGAATAGTTTAAAATAAAAGATAAATACACTAATTATAGAGTCATGTATGATGTTTTTGTGATTTAAGACCAATTGGTGCATATTCACATGATAATATTACTTTATATAGTCAAGGAATACTCACTAATAATTGTCTTGTGGAGAAATAATAAATTAATTAATATTATATTGATAAAACCCCTCTCCCCTCAACTATAAATACTTCCCCTCACACCCTCATTTCGTCACACCTGTCAAACTTCATGCCTTGTCTAAAATATGCCAAAACAATTTCCCATTCCTCTCCCTCATGTATAATTGCTTCTAGTCTCATAAAAATAAAAATCATAGCTTCCTTAAGGAGGATCTCAAGAGAAGTATTAAAGAGGTAGTTCATCTCTCTCTCTCTCTACCTCCTTTAAATTCCTTTCAGTTTCATGTTCATTTCTAAATATCTCCCCACATATACTCATCCACATGGTATGTTAACTCCATTATCTCACATATAATGTAATTTTATGATACCTATGGGATAATATATTATCCATCACTCTTCTCCCCTTAATTTTATTTTATAAAAAAACGTTGTGTGTGAGGTGTTAATTTATCACCTTCAAGAACAACATGTTTTATTTTTTCCATTTCTACCTTCATATCTAGACATGAAACTATTTTTATGGTTGAACCAGAATATTTTTTATGTATTATATCCTATTTAATTTTTTTACCTATCTTCTGAACATATTACTAAATTATTAAACAAAACAAGTTCATTGTGGTTAAAAATCGCACGAATTAACCCAAACGATCATCATTACATTTTAACTAATGATTCATTAAAATGGTATATAAAATAATTCATTTTAAGATTATTTAAACACTTATAATATAAATAATAACATGTAATATCTTTTATGTATGTTTATCTATGTTCCATATGTACTTCCATTCGTAAATTCAAGTGAACCGTTCAAGATAACCCTAAAAACGAACAATACTGAAAATGGATTAAAACCCTATAAATCCTCCAAAGGACCATAGAAAAGTAATTAAAACATAATGATCCATATTTTTGTACAAAATGATATTTAATTGTTAATTAATGAATCTAATGTGGTTATATAGGACTTTAAAGTGAAGAAATCATTCAGATACCAGGTAATGGGAAATTCTCAAACCCAACCTTCTTTCTTCGGGTCCTCCCTCTTTCACCCCATTTTTTGTGTCGTTACTCCATAAAAAAAATTCAACTTTATCATACATTTTCTGGGATAAAAAGTTTTTCTACTTTACATTATTTCAAAAAAAGGATTTCCAAAACAACTCTTCTTTCAAAAACATACATTTTTCTTCACACTCATAGAAGATTGTTCATGAATCAAGTATCTTATTCGCTCTATATTTTAGGAACTCAATGTTTTAGAATGTGCTATTATGAGATGAATCCTATTCCTTTCAATGGTTTATTTATGTTAATTTTTTATATATTTTCTATGTAGCATTCATGACAATTATAATTTTATGATGTGATGGGTGCACCCAGAATTATTTAGTGCAAAATGAATGTAATGATGTGACGGGTGCACTTGGAATTATACAGTGCTTTAATTAATTAGGAAATGTTTTGAATCTCATTAGTAAAAAGTGTAATGATCCATGAACATGATTCTATAATTTTTCACAAATATGTGTGGTAGATAACCCCTAATAAATGATGTTTCATTTTAATGAACTACCACACTTCATGTCATTTTTTAATGTTTCCTCTCATTATTTTGATAATGATTTTAGGATTATGATCACTCCATGATGTATTATTATTATCTACCCTCTTACTTGGTTATAGCTTATTAATTTTATATTTATATCCCAAGGTGACTACTTGTACTAAGGATAGGATAAGTTACAAAAAGAATCTAGAGAAGAATGAATTAAATAAATTCTTAAGTATGATGTTTTAAATCTTATGTATGGTCCTAGTTTTCCCATGGCTCTAAAACTATCAATCCTCATTGTGTAATACTATTATATTTATATCTTTGTAATGAATTAATAGTAATTTATGAAATATCAGGGTCGTTATATATGGTATCAGAGGAAAGTTTAGTTAATTTGGGAACTTGGATTAGTGAACCCTAGAGAAAACCTCTATCGTGAGAATTAGTACAAATATGCACACATGAAGATTTATATAGGGATACCATAAGTTATTTCTTTAGTTAAAATTGAAAAAATTAATAAGTTATTTATTCATGACATATTTACTTATGTTTTTTTCTAACCTTTTCTTTTTTATAAAATGGTGGGAATCAGGAGAAACCAGGCCAATGCAATGATTTCCTGAACAACATCCCCAATGCTTTGGGAGGTGGAGTTCAAAACATCATGGTCATGCTTACCCAAATATCTATGGTTGTAAAAAATAACCATTATAATGGGGAACATAATCCTTCACCAAAGAGGGATAAACTAGATATTGAGTATTTTATGTGAAAATGCCCACTGAACTTTAGTATATCTGCTGATCCACTAGTTACAGAACAATGAGTAAACTCCATGGAAATGTTATTTTATGTGCTTCCCAATTTTTAAATGTATAAGGTGAAACTATTCCTTTATCAACTAGATAGAGAGGCCGACCAAGGGTTTATTTTATTAAAACACTAAGCCAAGGGAGGAAATTGATGTGATGGAATGGGAAGACTATAAGATCATGTTTCATAATAAGTATTTCCCAAGAACTCTTCATACGAATATGGAGAGGGAATTCATAGATCTCCAGAAAATAGAAGTAGAATCTATCACAACTTATGATGTGAATTTCATAAGACATGTGAGTTATGAATCATTTTTTTTAACAAAAAATGATAGAAAAATTGGTAGATTTTATAGTGGATTAAAAACACACCTTTGAATGTCTCTCGCAACTCAGGAATTTTGGAGTTATGAATAATTTGTTCAATGTTCACTCAAAGTAAGGATGGATTTTGTAGAATGGTCCCATGGAACTATTGATAAGAAATGAAAGATGGAGTTTCAAGATGGAAGATTTAATAATAAAGGAGGGAAGAAAACTCAACAACCCACATGCCAAAAAATTGGGATGTTTCGTCATGGGAACTGCCTCAACGGGGTGGGGAAATTCAGAAAGTGTGGGAAATAAGGAAACCATGCACAAGCATGTCAAAAATAAATTAAAAGGTAACAGAATGTAGTGGAATAAAGGATAGAACAAACCATGGTTCAATTCTACAACTGTATTGAGTAAGGGCATTATGCAAGCTAGTGCACTAAACCTTGAGTCCTCATGGGTTATCAGCGTCAGCATCCACCAAAGCCAATGGAACAATGGACGGCTTATGAAGTCACTACTACAGATGTTGATCAATATAATGAAGCCGTACAAGGTACACTTCCTATTAAATCCATAATCGAAAATTTCATATTTGATTTTGGTTCTACAAATTCATTTATATCTATTTGGTTGAAATATAGAATCGATTCCCTGAAACCTTGAAGTATAGGTATCTAAAAAATACCAAGTGGTGAAATCATTGTAACACAATTTTTTTGACTCTTCTCATATTGGCTTATGTGGGATGATACTTCTAGGGAATCCCATAATACTTCCTTTGGTGGATTAGACACTATAATGGGAATTGATTGGCTCTCATTATATAGAGAACATATCAACTATCAAGAAAAGGATATATATATCTTCATATTTCGAACCATATCATTCTCCTTTAAAAATTCAAGGATGATCATGGATATCAATTGAAAGATCCCTCAACTGTGTGGGTGTTGATTCCCTATGAAGAAGCATACCACAAACAAATGGTCGAGTCAAAGGGAAGTGTCAACATTGAAGAAATTCCCATCATGAGGGAATAAGGAGATTTATTTCTTGAAGAGTTACCCATACTTCCCTCAAATCATGAGGTATAGTTATCAATAGAATTCATACCCAGAGCTATTCCTATCTCAAAATTTTCTTATAGGAGGGATACTATCGAACAAGAGGAGTTAATGAAGTAGCTGAGGGTCTCGGGTGCATCAAAATCTCATGGGTGGATGTTCCCACATGGATTTTTGTCATTAGAAATGATCAATCCGGGATCAATATGATGATAAATGCCAGACTCCATGGATTAAATCACAAAAATAGATAAATAATAACAATATTCCTAGAACCACAAAAGAAGGATCATCATAGGTTGATTATTATTAATTTAATTAATTGACAAGAAGTTACTTTTAAGATGTTCTTTCTTCATTGATATTTCTGATCACGTTCCAATGTGATTCATCATTATGTTGTAGAAGCCAAATGTATATTTCCTTAAATGTTGATCCACACGTGCACCATGTATCTCAAGATGTCACCAAAGAAATATTCCAGTGCTTGTGTGGAGAAGCCTTTGTGTGCATTTTCTACCTTAGATCGCCTTGATCCAATAGAGGTGGATCTCCCTCGGTCTTGAGAGAATTCTTGGAGGTAGGAGTTCTTTCGGTCTTGAAATAATTCTCCATAATTGTGGTGCATAATGATTCTTAGGTAACATTTTGGGGTTGTGAGGATATTTATAATGAGGTTTGATGTTATAGAGTTATGAAAATAAATAAACGTGTTACATGTTTTATTTATTTCATTAACACTTATTGAAAACCCAATTTTGAATCATTAATTCCTTGACATGCACCCACGCTGATTATAATAACTAACATTTAATAAAATGTTATTATTTCATCAAAATCCTGACTAGAAATACTATATGGCATGTAATCCTTAATACACAATGTGTACTAATTTTTCATTGAAAAATAAACGGCGTGTACATTCAATGTACACGGCGTGTATATCTTGTTTTCAATTTTCATTTCCTTTACAAAATAAAAAATAAAAGATGTGTAAACTCAACGTAAAAGATTTTTATATCTCCTTTTCATTTTACTCTTCCTCCAACATTAAAACTATTTAGGCTTCCTTGAATAATTATTAAATCAAATGTGGGAATAATCTTTGTTCTACTTGAGATACTTGGATACACTTACTGTGTAACTCTCTAGGCCTCTTTTCCGTTGGCATTAGGCGGGCTTGCCTAATGTCTAACATTACTATCTAGAAACGGGTCATGTCACCCAAGAGAAGGAAGTTGACACCGCATTGACATGTCACCTCATAAGAATGGGTAACGTGTAATTTAATCCCTTTGTCTCATTATCTCATCAAGAAAGTTTCATGGTAGTTTCATTAACCTAGATGCTTGATCCATCATTCTTTGGCTTCCAGAAATAAACTCTTCATGACACCATGGCCATGGAATTTTGGTGGAAGTTCTATTTTAATCAAAGGGCCAGAGATATCTACTTTCATAAATATGGATGGGACAAATCCTTCCTTAACATTTCAATTAACAACATGTCATTCTTCATGCACACAACGTACCCTACTTCCTTCAAACTGTATTTGTGATAGTTTTCTTTAGCAAATCCAAGTGCACGAGTAATGACAAGAGTTAATGATAATCGTGCAGTCTAAGCACCAATACACACGCTCGTAGATAGAAATTTCTAATGACACCAAGACATGCAGAATTTCTACTGGTGGGTCTGTTCTCATAATCTCCCATCATAGAGACTACCAAGTGGGAACTCCTTGAGATAGAGTCTCGTCTTCTTACGAGTACTCGCACATGACAGTTTTTATATAATGTGTCCTATTGGAATATGTCATCCAACTGTATAACTTTATTTAAGAATATTTTTATATCATTTTATGGTTCTCATAATAGCGGGGAATTTCCATGAGCTTTTTAATGAAACAAATATTCTAGGTCATTATTATATTATAGACATGTAAAACAATGAACAATATAGTATAAGTGTACATTCCTGTAATAAAATTACAAATAGTTGGTTCTTATGAAACCAACTCTTACAAACTCCCACATGGACTATAGCGAACTGCCTATGAGTTTTAGTTCACTATACCTCACATGATGATCATGTTTCTACATAGTCGAAGCTTTAATCAAGGGGTATGCCATGTTTTCTTATATATAAATATTGATCACTACAACTTCACCTCTCTGAGAAAAACCCCTTAATAAATGATACTTTCGAAGTATGTGCTTGGATCTCTTATGTGACCTTGGATCTTTTGTAAGTTCCACCGCTGTAGTATTATCACAATTGAGTGTGATAGGATCATTACTTCTAGGTACTACATCTTTCTCTTTGATGAAGCTTCATAGCCATACTTCTTATTTAGCTTCCTCATAAGGTGATATATACTTGGACTCTACTGTAGAATCTACAACCACAACATTCTTTCAGCTCTTCCAGCTCATTGCACCTCTATTCAAACTGAAGATGTATCCAGTCTGCGATTTCATGTCATCTTGATCATTCTGTAAAATAGCATCTAAATTTCCTTTGATGACTAGTTCTTCATATCCACCATAAACCAAGAACATATCCATAGTATGCCTCAAATACTTATGGATATTCTTGACTACCATCCAATGGAGGTCTCCAAGATCATCTTGATATCTTCCTACTGTACTTAATGCATAAGGATCATCTATCCTTGTATATATAATTTCATATATGATTGAGCCAATCATGGATGCGTAAGAGATCCTTGCCATTTTCAGTGTTTCCTTATGTGTCTAAGGACAGATTTTCTAAGAATGGTGAATGACATGTGACCCTAGAAACAATCCCCTCTTGGACTGTTCGATACTGAATCTCTTAAATATCTTGTCAATATATGTACTTTGACTCAAGCCCAACATTATCTTGGATCTATCACAATGGATTTTTGTCCCAAGAATATATTCTTCCTTGCCCAAGTCTTTTATAGAGAAGTGTTTATCCAACCATTCCTTAACTGATTGTAAGACAGGTACTTAGTTTCCAATTAGTTATATGTCAACAACATATACCTTTAGAAAAATGACTGCACTTCCTCTATACCTTTTGTAGACTCAAGGATAACATTCATTCTTCAAAAATCCAAATTTAATTAAGGCTTCATCAAAATGAATGATATATGACCTTGATTCTTGCATTAATCCATAAATGGATTTCTACACCATGCATACCTTGTTGGCATTCTTTGGAGTCACAAACCCTTCAGGTTGTGTCATAAAAACAACTTCCTTGAGGATCCCATTAAAGAATGTTGTTTTTACATCCATTTGAAATATTTCATAGTCATGGTAAGAGGAAATGGCCAATTGGATTCTAATTGATTTCAGCATCATAACTGGTAAAAAGGTTTCATCATAGTCAATTCCTTGGAATTGTCTAAAACCTTTTGCAACCAGTCATGCCTTATAGGTGATGAATTCCCCTACATGTTCAGTTTCTACTTGAATACCCATTTATTACCAACAGTATTTACATCAATCGGAGTATATATCAAAATTTATACTTTGTTTTGGTACATGGAATCCATATAAGAATTCATGGCTACTTTCCACTTATCATCATCTATGCCTTCAACTACTTCCTTGTTGGTAAGAGGATCATCGTTTTCAAACAATAATGAGTCACCATCCATGGTTACAAGAAAACCATATAATTTTGGTTCTCATAGCTATCTCATGCTTCTAGGAAGTTCATGTGTCTCTAAAACAGATTGTTCTTCCATGGGGCTTCGTGGAATCTATTCTTGTACCAACTATTGTGTATCTTGAGCCTAGACTTCATCGAAGTCTATCACACACCCATTATATCTTTTGGAGATGTGCTCCCTCTCAAGGTATATGGCATGTCATTCCATTGTCCCCTTTTTATCTTAGGGGTTGTATAGGTAATATCCCCTTGTTTCTTTGGGATATCCTATAAAGGTACACTATGTGCCTCGGGGTGCAAGTTTGTTACCTGAAGAGGCCTTAGAAAATGCTCCACAACCCCACACATGTAAATTTTATAGCATAGCTTTTCATCCACTCTATAACTTTTATGGAATACCATTTATCGATTTAGTTGGTACTTGTTTTAGTATGTGTGCTGCTATTTATAATGCATATCCCCAAAAGGATAATGGAATACTTTCATGACTCATCGTTGATCTCACCATGTCCAACAGGGTGCATTTCCTCCTTTCACTTACATAATTCCACAGAGGCATGTATGGAGGAGTGATTTAAGATAGAATCCCAAAATCCCATAAGAAATAAATGAAGTCCTGATTAAGATATTCTCCACCTCTGTCTTAGCGGAGTTTCTTAATCTTCTTACCAAGATGGTTCTCAACTTCATTCCTATATTCTTTGAACCGATCAAAATAATGTGACTTATACCACATTAAAGAAATATATCCATGTCTACTAAACTCATTAGTTAATGTTTTGAAGTACAAGAACCCACCCCTTGCTTCAACTATAAATGGTCCACATACATCTATGTGAACTAATTCTAGAATCACTTTAGCACTTTCACCTTTCCCACTAAATGGGGCCATGGTCATTCTACCTTGTAGACATGCATGACATACACCATGTGATTTTAGTTCGAAAGAATCTAAATACCAATCTTGATGTAATTTCCTCAAACGTGTATCATTGACATGACCTAGTCAGTGATGCCAAAGTTGGGTGTTGAATGAGTCATGTGAATTAACTTTGTCATCGATTTTCATTACTTGGTTTGTGTATTCTAACACCTAAAGGAAATTATATAAATGTTCCCTACCAAAAGAAATTCTATCTTTATAAAAGTCGAAACATTTATTTCCAAACATAAATTTGAATCCATCAATATCTAATCTGGACACTGAAATAATGATTTTGGTTACAGAGGGTACGTAATAACATCCTTTTAATACAATGATCATCCTAGTAGGCAATGTGAGGTGGTAGTCTCTGATAGCTACAGCAACGAGTCTAGCACCGTTGGATTCTCACTGATCCACCTCACCTCAGTCAATCTTTCTAAATCATCAAGGTTCCTACATTTGGATACAGGTGTAAGCAACGCAAGAAGAATCTAATGCCCAATTGAAATAAATAGATAGATTACATTCGATGACAAAATCACCTTAATCTTCCCCTTGATTACTGGGCTGGGTGCAGTTTTTCTTCCAGTGGCCCTTCTTGCCACATGAAAAATAAACAGCCTCCTATTCTCTTACCTCCCCTTTGATCTTCCTTTTCTTGGAAGTCCTTGAATAATCATTGGGTTTAATGATATTCTCCTTCCCTTTTATTTTATTCTCCATAAATACAGAAGGCTTTTCACGCTTCATATCATTGTCCACATGTTGAATAAAGACATGATGATCAGATAAAGACTTCTCAATGTTATTCATGTTGAAATTTAAAAAATAGTTAGAGAAGTTCTAGGGGAGTGATGCACGAATGAGATCGGTACCCAGTTCTTTAGGGAGTTTAAACCATTGAACCACCAAGCTCTCAATGTTGAAAATGATCTTTATTAGATGAGGCCCAGCGGGGCACCCTCTCTAAGAATGTTATGAAATATAGCTTTGGAGATCTCAAACCTTTCATGTCTTTCTCTCTCCAGGTATAGACCATGGAGGTGCTCGAGCATGCTATAACAATCCATGTCTTCCTGAGAATTCATGATCTCACTAGACATTCATTATATCATCAAACATTTAACGTTGAGTGCATCATTAAAATGGTGATCATAGACTCGGAAATCTTGATCACTCACCCCTTGGGTAGGAGAATCAGGAATTGAGGACTGAAGCACGTAAAACATTCTTTCATGGCGTAGGATAACCTGAATACACATAAAACATTCCGGAAGGTAACTTCTAGTGAGGATATTTTCTTTATCAAGAATTTATCGTAGAGAAAATGTGGTTGATGAGCTTGTTATATTGATTCTATAAATTGAAAGAGAAGATTTATCGGTACCTTTTGATTACATATTATGAAAAATAATAACGAATTTTTTAATTATCGCACAATCATATCAAGTCCCAATGTCCCTCACCATTGAACCCAGAATATCTAGTTGGGATGACATTCGAGTGGAAAAGATCCATATTCCCCTTCGCATAACCCCAACAAGGGTTGGCCAAGCTATCTAAAGGTATTTAGGTAGGCAGGTCGTTGTCAACTGTGGGCTTACAGTTCCTTGATCTATTGAGTGGACTCCCCAATCCTGAAATCATAACTTTGATTTCCTCAACACTTGCATCCAGTTTACAAAAAAGTCTAGAATGTGATAATCCTCTTGATGTAAGATGTTTAAGTCAACCCCAATCTTTCATAAGAGATTATTCTATAAAAGTAAGTGTCCTAAAAAGTGTTGGTCAAACACATAGTTTAATTGAGTCTTGACATTAATCAAGTAACGGAAGGCTTGGTCTGAAGTAATATGGTATTTGAGAGATTTTAATCATTTATGCGTTGTTTCGCATTATCAAATGATTTTTAATATTATTTGATTATTTCTTAAGTGATAAACCATGTTCTAATAATGTTAACGCATTGTCCAGTTTTTTATTTTATTCCATCTTTGAATGCTTGTTTATTCCATTAATTATGTGAACATACATAATAAATAAACCATTCAATCAAATAGAAATAAAATAAGATGGCATGATCATGAGATTCTATTGGATAACATATCTTGTGGTTTTATAAGCTAACCCTGACCTAGGGAAAAACACCATGAACAGGATGGTTCGTGTTTTATGCAGCTCCCAACTGTCCTTTTTTATATCTTCTTGGGTTGGTTTCACCTCAACTTCAAATTTTGATCCATCTCCACTTTCTTGGGAGTTCCACCATTACATGGGGTTTTCATTAATGAAACCATTGGCATGGAGGCCCTACATTTTATAGGAAGAAGGCTCACATGGAAACAAATTTAAATGAAACCATACAAACACACAAAAGGTCTTTGGTCTAGCTTATGATCATCCATATCATGCAAGGAAATTTACGCATATTTAGTATTCAAATTATCTTAATCATTATTATATTAAAGATAAGTCATGCTTGAATTCAATTAATTATTATTTTATAATTAATAAAATATTTATCTTAAATTCCTTTATGAATTTCATTGATATTATTATCATCCAGATTCCTTGTATATGTATTTGTACTTTGGAGGAAACCTGGTGAAATTCCATTCCTAGAATTTACACGGCGTGTAGGCTATATTACACGACATGTATTTATTTTCACCCTTTTTCCAAATTACATAACAAGGATTTGGAGTGTTTTCTGTACATTGGATATTTTGTAGTACACAGTATGTAGATTAAACTAACATAGTGTGTACATCCTTATCCCACGGTTACCAGCCTGGAAATCCCTTGTACGCAGTACACAACATCTCCTTGTACACTGTTTCACCTAGGCCGGATCAGACTACACGACATGTTGATTCAACATACACACCTGCTATTCCAGTTTCCACATGTCGTTCAATTATGTTCAACATGGTGTATTACAAAATCAGGTATACTGAATTCACATGAAGTAATTTGGAGAACTGATTCTGATTCGTTGAACCTAAGTACACAGCGTGTTTTCTTCACTACAAATTGTGTATTCTTGTGTTGTACAGAATGAATGAGTGGATCCTCTAGATGAGTTCCTCATTTTTTTAATCAAATTTAAAATTTAATTTTTTTTTGTGATGTGAATCCTGAAACTAAGGAGGAATAACAGATCTCATTCATTTTGTTTTATAGAATGATTTATCTAGAAATGAATCAAATCTAAATGCATAAATTATCAACGAAAATTAAATTACTATAATCTATGTTGTGACTCCCTCTGATACCATTTGAAGGTCTCAGGTATAGTGGAAGCACATGGGTGGATGTGACCACTTGGATTTTTTTCATTAGCAATGATCAATCTGGGATCAATATGACTATAAATGCCAAACTCCACGAATCGAATCATAGAAATTAACAAATAAAAACAATTGTCCTAGAACTACAAAATAAGGATCATCACTGGTTCATTATAATTAATTTAATTAATTGACAAGAATTACCTTTTACAGTGTTCTTTCTTCGTTGACGTTTTTGATCATGTTCCAATGTGATTCATTGTAGCGTCACAAAATCGAAGTGTAGATTTACTTTAGCGGTGATCCACATGTGATACACGTATATCTGGACATCACCAAAGGAATATCAGGGTGCTAGCATGGAGAATCAATCGCTTTCATTGTCCACCATAGATCACCTTGATCTGATGGAGCTGGATCTCTCTTGGTCTTGAGAGAATTCTTGGAGAACTAAGTTATTTTGGTCTTGAATGAATTATCTATAATTGTTGTGCACAATGATTCTTAGGAAAAATTTTGGGGTATTGAGGATATTTATAATCAGGTTTGAGGTTATAGAGTAGTCACAATAAATTAAAGAGTTACGAATTTTATTTATTTCGTTAAGTGTTATTGAAAACCCCATGTCGAATCATTAATTCCTTGACATGCACCTATGCTGTTTACAATAAATATCATTTAATAAAATGATATTATTTCCTCATAATCCTGACTGGAAAAACTATACGGCGTGTAATCATTAATACACGGTGTGTACTCGTTTGATATTGATAACTACGGCATGTACATTAAATGTACCCGACATGTATATCTTGTTTTAATTTTTCATTTCCTTTCCTAAATGAAAACTACACGACCTGTACAATCAATGTACACGACGTGTATATCTTGTTTTTCATTTTATTCTTCCTATAAAATTAAAATGATTTATGATTACTTGAATAATTATTAAACGACATACAAGAATAATATTTATTCTACTTGAGATATTTGGATACACTCATTGTGTGACCCTCTAGGCCTCTTTCTCGTTGGCATTAGGCAGGCTTGCCTAAAGTACTAGATTACTATCTAGCAAAGGGTGAAGGGACCCAAGAGAAAGAAGTTCATGTTGCATTGATGTGTCACCTCATACGAATGCTTACCATGTAATTTAATTCCTTTATCTCAATATCTCATCAAGAAGGTTTCATGTAAGTTTCATAAACATATATGCTTGATCTGTCATTCTTTGACTTCCAGAAATAAACTCGTTGTAACACCATGGCCATGAATTTTGGGCCACAGTTCTATTTCAATCAAGGGTCCTGAGATATCTAATTCTATAAATATGGTAGGGACAAATCCTTTCTCAACTTATCAATTAACAACATGTCATTCGTGACACACCCAACATACCCTACATCCCGCCAACTGTATTTGTGACGATTTTCGTCAGCAAATCTAAGTGCGTGAGTCATGACATGAGTTAATGATAATATTCCAGTCTAAGTACCAATACACATGCTTGAATATATCAATGTCCGATGAAACCAAGACATGAAGAACTGCTACTGGCAAGTTTGTTCTCATAATCTCCCATCTTGGAGATTACCAAGTGAAAACTCCATGAGAGAGAGACTTGCATTCTTACGAGTACTCGCACATGACAGTATCTATATTATGTGTCCTGTCATAGAATTTTGTCCAACCTTAGAACATTATTTAATTTTTTTTATAGAATTTCAAGGTTCTTATCATAGCGGGGAACTTCCATGACCTTATTAATGCATCAAATATTCCATAAAATTATTATATTATAGTCATGCGGAACAATTAACAATATATAATAAGTGTACATTCATGTAATCAAAGTACAAAATAGTAGGTTCTTAAGACACCATCTCTAATAGTAACTAGAAGAGAATCTTGGCAAATAGTTCATATTCCCTAGTGTATCACCTTGGGGTACGTCGGTGCTCTTTGTGAAGAAGAAGGATAGAACAATGTGGCTATGTATCGACTATTTGGAACTCAACAAGATCACCATAAACAAAAAGAATACTCTTCCAAAGATTGATGAATTTTTCAATTTGTTATGAGGAGATTAATACTTCTCAAAGGTGGATATGCATTCTGGATATCATCAGCTAAAAGTGAAGAAGGAATATATTCATAAGATTGCCTTCCATACAATGTATGGGCACTATGTGTTTCAGGTGATACCCTTCAGACATACTAATTCACCTTCAATCTTCATTGATATGATTAATAGAGTCTTTAGACATTACATCGACAAATTTTTTGTAGTGTTTATTTTCAATATTCTCATATACTCCAAGAGAAAAGATTAACATGAATAACATCTAAGACTTGTGTTGGAAACATTGTGAAAAGACAAGTTGTACACCAAGTTCTATAAGAGTGACTTTTGGATGAAGCAAGCCACGATCCTAGGACATGTCATCACATGTGAGGGAATTTCTGTGGACCCTTCAAAATCAAAGGCGATTGAGAAATGCCCGAAGCCCTCTACTGTCCCCAAAATCTGTAGTTTTATTGGATTAGCTTGGGTACTACCGATGTTTTGTGAGATATATTTCACAATTTTCTAGCCCTCTAAATAAGTTAACATGAGAAGGGGTAATTTGTGTCTAGATAGAAGAATTTGAGGTAAGATTCCGGGTTCTAAAAAGAAGGCTGATCACAACACCTATACTTACACTACCTAAAATTGGAGACTATTTTGTGATACACAATGATGCTTCCATGAAAGGTGTGGGTTGTGTAATCATGTAAAATGATAATGTGATACCCTACACCTCACAATAGTTGAAGATCCATGAGCTTAACTACCCGATGCATGATCTAGAGATACAATCCGTGATTTTTTCCTTGAAAATCTTGAGGCATTACCATTATGGAGAAATGTGTGACATATACCCCGAACACAAAATCCTAAAGTATATATTCACTGAAAAGGAGATCAACATGCGTCAAAATTGATTATTAGAGATAATAAAATATTACAATTACTCTATTCACTATCATACTAGAAAGGTGAACAAGGAAGCTGATGCTCTAATAAAAAAAGAAACTTCTACTCTATCCATGCTATGGATTGAGAAAGAAAATATCATCTTTGATATGAAAAGGATGGATTTTGAAATCATAGGGGCAGGGAATAGATCCTACCATTCCCAAATTATTGTGCAACCATCTATCCAAGAGAAGTTTAGGGATGCCTAAAGGGATGATCTAGAGTTAGAAAAGAAGGTGAACGTAGTAACAGAATGGAATCTTCAAGAGTTCCATATCGATGATGATAGTGTGATTCTGTTTGGAATGTGGCTTTGTGTGCCTTCATCACCCGGGATAAAGAATGATCTATTGGACAATGAAGATAACTCAACATTATATATCCAGTATTGTATCACAAAAATGCACTGAGATCTCCGAGAACACTTCTGGTTGGATAACATGAAGAAGGAGATAATAGAATATATATCAAGGTTCTTAGTATGTCATCATGTTAATGTAAAGTGACCACATTCCAAATGGATGACACAATTTTTGTCTATGACCATGTGGAAATGGGAGAGTGTTACTAAGGAAATTTTCATGGGTCTCCTAAAGATGCGGAAGGGAAATAATGCAAAATGGTTTGTCGTTGAGTGACTCACAAAAAAATACCATTTTATTGTTATTCGAGAAGACCTCTCACATGAAAAACTTGCAATGATATATGTTAAGGAAGTGGCGAGACTAAATTGTGTTCCACTATAGATTTTCTCTGACCATGACCCATAGTTAACATCTAAATTCTAAAGTATCATTCATCCTTCTTTGAGTACTAAAATAAATTTCAGCATGGCCTATCATACCAAAACTGATGGCCAATATGAAAGGACTATTCATACACTCAAAGACATGCTAACAGAATAATCTATAGGATTCAAAGGTGTATGGTATTATCATCTCCCAATTTTTGAGTTCTCATACAACAATAGCTTCCACTCAAGTATTCGTAGGGATCTATAGGAAGCTTTGTACGGAAAGCGATGCTGAGCCCCAACCTATTGGGATGAAGTTGTAGAAAGAAAGCTACATGAACCTGACCTTGTGTAAGAGAGGACAGAGAAAGATCAAGTCATCCCGAATCATATAAATGCTTATTAAAGTCAGAAATAGTTCTTTTCTAAAATTGTGGAAGGTACATAGAGTTCTATGTTAGAGATAATATCTTCCTATGAATATCACCATGGAAGAGAGTAATGTAGTTTTAAAAGAAATGGATGTTATGCCCACGTACAGTGGCCCCTTTGAGACCCTAGACCTCCTAGGATTCGTGTCCAATAAAATTTCACTTCAATAAAATATTTCTCATGTTGATGATGTATTTTGAGTTTCACTCATGAGTATGAACAAACCAGATCCCACACATGTACCGAACTCATAGATGTTACAGCTGGAAGATGAAATCTCTTATGAGGAGCATCCATGGAAGATTCTGAAGTGGAGAGATATGGTTTTACGCAACAATACAACCCACCTTGTAAAAGTTTTATGGAAGAACCAGAATTTTGAAGAATAAATTTTTGAACTTGAGGAGGCGATGGAGGAGAAGTACAACCACCTGTTTGGGTAAAATGAAGTTTCGAGGGAAAAATTTAATAATCGGGGAAGAATATAATGACCCAATATTTTCTTAATGGAATTTCCTACTTTTAATTATTCCATATAGTATAATCACATTAGGAAACATAATGGAATTATATTATACTATAGACTATGTAACCATTAAATATAAATTCTCCACTTCTATGTTTTGAATTTCGAAAATCTGACATACACGGTTGCGTTTAGGGTGATTTTTGGAGTCTTATATAACAGACTTAATTTTTGGGGAATAGTAATGCACCCTTATGAGTAGTAATTTAACTCTTATGAATATTGATATAACATTGTGAATAGTAAACTAAACTATGATAGTATGTATATAGTATTTTAGTGAAATTATGATGTACCTATAGTTTCAAATAAGGAAATAAATGTTAAAAAAACTGAATTTTTAAGTAAATTATGATTTTAATTAAAGATTAAATTAAAAATATTTAGATTATAAATTTTGATAAATGGAATACATTTTTGGATTCAATACATTGAAAAATTATTAGAGTGAATTTTTGGTATTTTTATGAAATACTTGAATTTTTTATGAATAGTGAAATACGATAATTTAAAAAATAAGGTAAATACACTAATTATAGAGTCATGTATAATGTAATGCTGATATAATCCCAAATAGATATTATTAACATGTTACAATTACTATAATTAGGGATGGAATACTCACTATCACTTTTCTTGTAGAGAAATAATAAATTAATGAATATTATATTAAAAAAACCACTCTCCCCACCACTATAAATACTACCCTTCACACCCTCATTTCCTCACACCCCGAAAGAATAAATATTTATCAAATATCCACCAAAAAATATTCTCTATCCCCTCCCCCACTTCAGTGAGATTATGGTCTCATCAAAATACCAATCCTAACTTTCTTAAAGAGGATCTCAAGAGGTAATTTTTCTCTCTCTATCTTTCTTTTAAATTATTTTCTATTTCATGTTAATTTCTTAATGTCTCTACACATATTATCATCTTAATTGTATGGTAAATAAATTATCTCACATATACATTAATTTTAGGATACTAATGGTATAATATACCATCCAACCCCCTTCTCATCTTCTTTTAATTTTATAAAAGAAAACATTGTTTGTGAGGTGTTAATTTATCACCTTCAAGAATTACATGTTTTCTTTTTTACATTTATACCTTCATATCTGGTCATAAAACCATTATTATTGTTGAATAAGAATATTTTAAATTGATTATATCCTATTTAATATTTTGGATCTAACATATGTACATATTACTAAATTATTAAATAAAACAAGTTCATTGTGGTCGAAAAATCTCTTGAATTAACACAAACGATCATCATTAAATTTTAACTGAAGATTCACCCACATGTTATATAAAATAATTACATGTAAGATCATTTAAACTCATTTAATATCATTAATAAAATTTAATACCAGTTACTTATGTTTATCCATGTTCTACATGAACTTCCATTCATAAATACAAGTGAACCATTCAAGAAAACCTTAAAAACCAACATTCCCAACAATGGATTTAAACCAAATATCTCATCCAAAGGCCTATAAAATAACCTAATGAAACCATAATGAACCAAATTAATATAAACAAGGTTATATAATTTATAATTAATTAATATATTGTGGTTATACAGAACATTAATGTGAATAAAGAATTCAGATACAAGGTCTGGGTAAATTCTCGAACCCAGCCTTCTTTCTTCAGGTTCGCCTCTTTCGCAACAATTTTTTGTTATGGTTACTCCATAAAAATCATTTTTTCATCTTTATCTTCACATCTATAGGAATTAAATGTTTTCAACTTGAGTTTATGTCAAAAAAATGTTATCCACAATCAATATTCAATCAGAAACACATATTTTACTTATCCATCAATGTTGATGGTTCTTGTATCAAGTGTGTTTTTCCCTCTTTCTTTTGGGGACACAAATTTTTTTAATGTTTTATAATGAGATGAAACCAATTCCATTCAAATTTTCATTTATGATCATTATTTATATATGTTATGTGTGTCAATCTTGAAAACGATAATGTTATGATGTGACGGGTGCACCCGTTATTATATAGCGCAAAATGAATGTTATGATGTGATGGGTGCACCTAGGATTATACAGCTCTCCAATGCATTAGGTAAACTGATGAATATCTTGAGTAAAATGGATATTATGAATTAAAATGATGCTATAATTTTTCACAACTATGTTTGATGTATGAAAACTAAGACATGATGTTTCATTTTTATGCACTTCCACATTTCATGGCTTTTATTAAAGTTTCCTATCATTATTTGGATGATGATGTTATGATTATACTCAACCCATGTGATATTATTTTTATCTATCATTTTATTGGGCTATAGATCACCCATTTTTTATTTATATATGCAGGGGACTACATGTACTAAAGAGAGTTCAAGTGCCAATAAGACTCTAGAGAAGAAGAAATTAAATAAATGTTTAGGTTTCACTTTGTGAATGTTATGTATGGTCCAAGATTAACAAAGACACAAAACCTCTAGATCCTGATAGTGTAATACTATTATGTTGTTTATTATAATAATTATGTAATAGTAATGTATGAAAATGCTGGGTCTCTATATAATACCTCATAGAGTAATTATTATACACATTTAAACATGGTTAAAACAAAAAATTGGAAAAAATTAGAATTATAAATCATTTAGAAACTTTTACAATGATTACAGGATTTATTATTTTGGTACCTAATTGAATAATTATCCATTAATATTATGGAAACCATTTGTGAATAAAAAATTTCAAAAAATTAAAAAGTTCAATTTAACAAATAATAAATTGTAATGGTCTTATGGAATAAATGAATAAAATAATAAGTTTTATGGGATGATCACTAATTGAACCCTATTATGAATGTAATCTATGATTAAAAACAAACTCCCAAGTGGGAATATTGATAGAGAACTATTAACCATGGATTTTCATTGGTGGATGGTGGGGGGAGGATTCATGAGTGAGGTTTAGTATAGGGAATATTTAATTTTAGGGATAGGTCAGGATAGATAGGGAGGGTTTCTCGCATGAGGGTGGAGAGGGGATCTGAAGAGGGATTCAAGGGATTTGAGAGTGAAATACGTAAAGGTTGAGGTTGGGAGGGGAGTAATCCACAACTAGATATAGAGATGGAGGTGGAGGAGGATAGGGTTTTTAGAGAAGGAGAGGATGGGTGTGGCGAGGGAGAGGATGGAAAATCATAGTTGAGATAAGGGTGGTGGGGCACAGTTTGCATGATGTAGTGAGGACCCAGGGATGAAGTTGGTGCTGGAGGTGGATAAGGGTATCATAGTGGGAGAGGATGAGTGTGGTGAGGGAGAGGATGGGCGGTGGCGGTAGAGGTAGAGGTTGTAGGGGTGGGGTTTTCGTGCAGTGGTGAGGTTTGTAAGGGGGACATGTGTTCACGAGGGGAAGAAGGGTAGGGTGCGATTGGTAGGATTATTTTTATTTTAGGGTCATCGATTATTATTGAAAATCACTATTGATACCCAATAGTGACCTCCCAAGGTGGTCTCTTATTTCATAGGGTGCGAATATATTTTTTTCAACTTGTGAACCGTTATTCAAGTTGAAAAAATCCAATTTTATTCATATTTTGTACCTCCATTCTTCTCTATTTATGATTGGAAAATCAAAAATAGTGGAACCAAATGGGGTTTGATGAAAAAACAGTGCGCGGTGAATATTTTCTAATGATCATAAAATTAAGTTGTCTGAAATCATATTTTGAATGCATATTTGGAAAGTCCAAGTCGAGGTGAATCCAACGATGGAAACAGTGTCGAAAATAGACCGAAAACTATGTTACTAGGAATAGTCCAAGCATGGTTATACATGGAGCACTACAGTACCTTTTTCCATAGAAGAAACATCTATTCCAAAACTAGTGGTATTTCTAGCGAGATTTCGGTAGCTACTCTGACGTACCACATCAGTGCCACAACATCAGACGATCTCGAACATTGCCACTGGTCTGGTCATATCATGATCCATCTGTGTCTAATTTCTTGATCCTAGAGTCAATTCCTCTATTTGTCACTATTAAAATCAGAACATTGATATCTATTTTTTTATATTATGCACCAAATTTTACAAAATTGAAATTCAATATAGGGAACAACCATGTGAGTTAGTTGCGGGGCCAAAAAAGTACATCGTAGCTAGATCATAGGAAGGTCCAAAATTAGTGGGTGACTATCATAAAAATTCTAACATTGTGACATGGAGGGACCTGAAGAAGACCTACTAACAGTTTTTATATGAAAAGGGTAAGAGTAGTAACTAAAAAATAATTAATTTAGACGTGCACATAATAGTCTCCATAAAAACATTCTTTTCTCCAAATATGAAGAAGAGGCATGATTTTATACATCATTCCGAGACAGAAAATGGGTGGATTATACCAGAGCATCATACCACATTACTCCACATCATTATTATTTATTTACATATAATTCTCGTGAATTTGGTTCCCTCAATATGGGAAATACTAGTTCAATGGATATTATTGGCATGGGTGATATCAAATTCAACATGAAATTTGGATAAGTAATCACCTTGAAGGATGTTAGGCATGTTCCAGGACTTCGAATCAACCTTTTATTAGGTTCAGCCTTTGATCAACTGGACTATGAAAACATCATCAACAACGGAGCATGGAATATGATAAAAGGTTCCACCATTATCACTCGATGACATTAATTTCATACATTATACAAAACTCATGTATGTGAAAATATCCTAAACCTGGTGTATGGTGACATGTCATACAATATATTCCATATGAGACTCATCCAAAAAAGTGAAATATGTTTATCCACCTAGAAAAAAGAACAATTACATTGGCATTACCAAGGATGAATCATGTGATCCTTGTAAATACTGCATGTATAGGAATCATCATTGAGTCTCATTAAATACTTTTAAATAAATGAAATCAGATTTTCTAGATCTGGTATACTCTGATTTTTGTGGTACTACAACAAAACTGGGCTTCCACAGCGCCAACATTTAACAGTGCTAAAAAAGTGCTGATAAAGGGTATATTTCAAAAAGATATGTATTTAATAAAAAAATATTGATATATAAATATATAAATATAAATATATTGATATATATAATATATATATATATAGAGTTTAAATTTGTTTTAGATAAGTATAAATAGTCATTTACACATAATATGTAAGATATCTAGTGAAAATGCCTTATAAAATATCTTTAAAAAGAATTATTAATAATTTTCTATTTATCATCAACTAATAATCATTTAATAACAATTTTAAGTCACCAAAAACAAAAAAAAATTAATAAAAGATCTAAAATAAGTTTAAAACATAACTAAAACTTCGAACGGACAAATCATTTTATATGGGTGTCTGTTTGAGCTCTATAACATATCAAATCAAATCATGCAATGAGCTATACACATTGTGAACCAAGAGAAACTTTTGTCACATATTTCAAGGCCAAAAAAGACCTAGAAGGCCTCTAAAACTGATTTTTTTTTAATTTAAAAACCCAATTTTTTTAACATTCGATGGAATTTCAGCCTTGTTTTAGGGGGGATTTGGACCTTCTTCACTGGGGACTGAATTTATTGTAAGGGGTAACATTTATGTTGATATTATAGAATTTAATTGTTTTCACAATATAATGATACTTATATTTAATTATATAAAAATATATACAGATTTATTATATATTCACCCATAAAATTTTAATTTTATAAACATATAATTAATCATTTTTACATATAATGTATATTTCGTAGTATATAAGGCTCATCTAGATAAAAAAACAAAAATCAATTTTATTTAAAATAAAAAACTCTATATATTTATATACCTATATGATTTCTGTGTGTGTCTCTATACATATTTGTGTGCGTCTGTATTGAAAAACTGATATATATTATCTATATATTGTAAAAAAATGTATATACATATTAATATATAATATTTGTAAATATATATAAATATGTATAATTATATTAAAAATACACATATAAAATGTGTGTGTGTTGTATATATTTATTTATTTATTTATAAACATGCACAAAATAGAATATTTTTAAAATGTATTTAAAAATGATCTTATGCATATATATTAATATAGGAATAAATATATAAATATGTGAATATGAATATGTATATATGTTAATATATGGATATATATATATTAATATATGCATATATATATATTAATATAACTATATATACTAATATAAACATATATATATCTGCTAATATATATATATATATATATATTTATATACGAGTGAATATAACTATATATATATGTGAAGAGAAAAGAAATATAGTGGAGTTGAAAAGGCTTAGGCGCATACGCAACAGGTCCTGAGATCGAATCCTGTGGAAAGTTGGTCGCACGCACGGGTGGGGAATAGAGCCTAGCGCTGTTATTGGGGGTAGGGCGCTGTTAGAGGATAGGGGGTGGTTCGGGCATGCGGGCTGCGGTGGGAGGTGGGGCACTATTGAGGGGGGCTTCATGCACTGTTAGAGCCCCTCCCAGAATTGCATAAATATATTTTTATTTTTATTTAGCAATTTTTTAACTTTTATATATTCTTCTAAAGAAGATATGATAAAAGACCCCTTTTATCCGCGCTTTTCTTAGTTCTGATAAAATGGGACTTTATTAGTGCTTTTCTAAGCATTGATAAAATAGTCCCTCTATCTTCTCCTCGATTATCATCACTTCTCTGGAACAATTGATGCGCTTTTCTAGCACTGATAAATTCCATATTTATAGTAGTGTGGACCCATGTAAGTGGACGCACTGGGTGGTAGTAAATATTTCTTATCCTTTTTTGATGATGCATCCCTAAGTGAATCAATGTTCTTATTTCATAAAAAGGTCCAATTATAAGACTAATTCAATATGTTCCACACCATGGTGGAGTGTGAAATTGGATGGAAGTTGAAGTGTCTTTCTTCAGATAATGGAGGAGAGTACATATCCAATTAATTTGATGCATATTGTAGAATCCGGGCATCTGATATGAGTGGACGGTCCCACGCACCCCAAAACATAACATAGTTTCAAAAGAATGAACATTACCTTCATGAAGAATTTCATAAGAATAATAAGTTTGGTTATGCTATTTAAGCCATTCTGGGGAGAACCCGATCACATTGCATGCTACATAGTCAACAGATCACCATAAATCCCACTAAATTTTGAGATTCCATAAAAAAATATGGCCATGTAAATAAACCTCTTACTCTCATTTATGAGTATTTGAATGTTTGGAATTTTCACATGTATCCATGGATCTTAATAAGAATCTAGATGGGAGATCTCTTCCATGAATCTTCACCAGCTATAGATTTGAGGAGTTCATATACATGCTTTGGGACCCAAAGGAGATGAAGGTGTTTAGAAGTAGATATTTTGTATTCTAAGGGAACCATATTATTGAGTACATTAAATATCCTAGAATTAGCATAAGGGAAACTATTGAGGAATTAATTCATGATCCCACACATATATCATCACCAAAAATCAATGAAGAGAGGGAGGTATAAGTAGAATCATTGATAGTGGACTAGGATGAAGTGCAGGAGGATATTGAGTTTGGTTAGAATCAATCCTCTCTATATGAAGTTGTAAAAAAATCATAGGATCTTGGTGATGTTGTACCTCATGAACTTAACATTTCATATGTTCAAAGATCCTCACAAGGAAGGACTTCATAAAAAACATTTAGGTTTAGAATACATATTTCTTACTAATTATGGATGGTTAGATGTGTGTCAAAAATCATGTCAGTATTGACTATCATTGGATACAAGATGTGATGGGTTGGCATTTTTTGAGACTTGTGAAGATCCACGTGATGGAGAACCTAGTGGATATGTTGACAACGGTGGTTTCTCAGGAGAAGCTAGAACATTGTACAAACTCTAGTGGAATATAGATAGAGGGGGTTAGTTGATAGAGTATTTTTTAGATACCTAGTTAGTGGCTAGAGAACCTAACACACCAACCCATGATTTCCCACAGTGATGTTATACATTCTACATGTGTAGATCCTATTTCTTTTGCAGCAATGGTAGAACTCCACTTTATATGGGGACTAGTGGGGTAGTTGTTTCAAACATGCAATCATTAGACCATTTTTATTTAATGGGTTCATAGAGAGTCTCTTTCATTCCTCGAATATAATCCATATATCTCTATTGTTAATTTGATCTAGGAGGGCTCTATGTGATAGAGAGAGAGGTATAAATATGAAGGTTTTTTGTAACATTATTCAAGTTGAAATAAATCCTAGTTTATTCCTATTTTCTACCTCCACTCTAATATATTCATTGTAAGAAAACCACAATAATAACATTTTATAGGCCTCATCTGTAACACAAGTGGATAAGCACCATTCCCATTTTTTCAGATATTCAGTGAACAAAGAAAAATAATACTGTGTGATGCGAGGATAATTTGAGGGGATGACATAATAAATCTAGTTTGAAGGTGGTGAGTATCCGAAGAATTATGGTATTAGAGTAAATATAATGCTTAATCTATGATAATCCTAATGCTATCACATGAAGAGGTTGAGGAAATCAGTGAAAGCATATAATATGAGGGATTATTTTCAGTTTCAAAACACCACCAGTCATAAAATGTGAATAATTAGAGGTTAATATATGTTTCTAAACCTCAAATACATAACAAGACATGGAATTATTTTTAGATCTCAGGATGAGTATGTCGGTCTGATAGACAGTGATGCATATTTATCAGATACACAACCTTTCCCAAATTCAAAAAGGTATTGTGATAATTTTCATATAAATATAGAATGTAGATTGATGTTTTAATGGCTTCTTCCATTCCAAAGAAATATCTTTTTCATTCTATGTAAAGTAGAACATCACGATCCCACAAAAGGGTTACACAAAGAAGGTCATGCAAGACTACATGAGTACATTCATGTGAAGAACTAGAGGCACTGCCTAATATATCACATAGATGGATAGGCATCACATTAACTATCATGGAATGTGGATGACACTCCCTAAGAAATATTATTAGTTTTTCTTATAAAACATAACATTGTAAGATCCCATGCATGATGTCTGGGAAGTTCTATATAAAAAAATAGAGGCATTTCAAATACATGTTTAATATATGCACATTTGATGACCATTTTGGTTTACATGAATTCTCAGTTCCATTATATTTGGCACCGTGTAACCCCTCATGTGAATGGTTTTGGCATCGCATAACCCATCATGCGAATGGCTAGGACAATATAAACTATCTTGAGAAAGGATATGGAACCACATACCCAATTAGGTTGAGATCTAATTCACTATGTGTGTGTGTGTGTTGTTTTTGTGTGCTTGTGTGTATGTGTATACTCTATCACGTGAACATGTAAATAAGAACATATCACAATCCTACCTCTTCCTAGAAGAGTATTAAATTTCCACATACATAGTTATGTACTGAATTGCGGATGGAGACTCGATATGTAGTTATGATCAATTCCTAAAGAATTTATTTTATGGGCTATGAATGTTTAACATGAATAAAATTCAAGGCTCAATTCACCATTTTGATCCTTTGGATGTTCACATCGCATCATGTAATATTCATGTGGGCATGATAATATTGGAACAACGATTTATATCATCATGCGATTAGGATAAATATTCCATGTACATGTGTAATGAGATTGGATTATGATACATTAATGCAATAGCTTGAAACACTATCCATGCTCACTTTTTCATTCATCCTTGACATTGAAACTCTCCCGATCATACTATGGTATCATACATCTGAAAACAAATGACATATCAATGGTGAGAAAAGTGAATATCTTTGACAATGTCTACATGACGTCACAATATCCATCAATAAACATGGTGTGTGTTATAGGTAGGAAAATTGACTATAACTAAAAATGTTTTTTCCCCATTTAATGATCCATAATTGATCATGAAATGCACCATAGACTAACAAAAGATTTTTCTATGAAAGTTCTCATTCTCTGTTATGAGTTTCATTATTGATCACGTGGTTCATCACAAACAAGAAGAGTAATTTTATTCAACAACACTCACTTGGATACATTATATATCAAAAAATATTTGTAAAATATGGATAAAAATATTAAAATTACAGGAGTCCCTTATGATCAGAAAATTCACATGATGCGCCCCTGGAAATCAGTAAAACACAAAAAGAAATCGGTGACAAGCCAACCTCATCTCTTGAAATATTGTTTTTGTGTCATCATCATTGTAAGAAGGGACATGGTAATATCTAGGAAACCATGCACATCCCCATTGTCCTCCTAATAAAATATAGATGAATGTTTCCTCAAAATGATCGTGCATCCCCCTAATAATTTTATTGGTCATACAACACATCACCAATAGGTATAGTATTTTTCTTCGATAATACACATGAAATCTTTCATGACTCATGACCATTGTAAAATAAATAAATATAATAAAAATAAGAGGAAGTGGGAGCCTCTCATTGTCCTTAAACCCTTGTGATGTGCTATGGTCGTCCGTAGCATAGTCTGGCGAGACTCCCTGATAAGTCGTCTTGATGTCATGAATTCCCCCAAACAAGCTATCCATACCTCACAAAATGTCTTGGGTGGGGATTTGAGCGTCATGTGAATTCTTCTTAGAAATAACTTTGATCTTGAGATCGCCCTTGGACATGTCAATATCAAAATATTGAATCCTTTCCGCATTCCATCAGGGTTCAATAAGTCCCCATTAATTTTCAAGAATACAATAAAGGATATGTTGATGGGATAGGCTCACAGTTTATGAAAATTATTCGATTCCCTAAGAGTGACCCATAGTAAGAAATCATGAAAATACGTGATGATGAGGCCCTTCACTTACTCCAACTTGGATTTTCATGATGTTTCTGGTGTGAAAAAAAACAAATCTGGGTGTAGAGGCCTATAAATCCCCCACCCCAACATGAAAAATTGACCACTATAATGATAGAGGACTTCTACCAAACACAGAGTCCATTAGGAAGACTATAACTCTTCATCCAAGATCATGACAAGATTTCTTGGTGTGTCTAATCTTACGACCCAAAAAGATTGTCTTCATGTAAGATATTGGTAAAAAACTATAGAAACCAGGAAGCATTCCTAATAATGTTTTGTGATCACTCATAGGTCCTATGAACTTCTATTCGAGGGAAACTTGAAGATCATCTCCCATATATTCTAAAAAACGTGATACTTAAAATATGGTAACACGGAGAAAATATAAGACATTCACAATATAATGTCTTGGATCGCAGACTAAAGGTCCGAGTCATACGTGAAGAGAATACACACTGACCCAAATGTGATTCACATAAACCATCCAAGATACACAAAATCACCAGGACATGTATCCCATATCTTTTGACTCTCTATTAGAATAATATTTGGGTCTTGTGAAGGCCAATATAAATGTCAAATAATGTCACAAGGTTCCCCCCAAGAAAGCCATCCAATTATTCTGAAACCCTATGGGATCACCATTCAATACTTTTGATGTCCTTCAAAAGTTTCCTTGGGAACATATGATGGTATAGATTCATGTTAGCTATGTTTCACAGTTGCACCTAGGTATGTCAACAAGCTCTTGTGATGATCTCTGAACACATTATCTAGGTCATGAGATTCCCTAAAGACATGTCATCCAAGACATGAGATGCCATCCAAGACAAGTCACACTAACTTTGACGATTACCTCCATATGTTTCATCCATCTCTTGAGATGACAACTTGATAATTCTTCTGGATCATGTGACATCCTCTTAACAGGTCAGTGAGGTCATGTGATGGCTTCCAGGATCAACCAGAAAGGTTGTACGATGACATTCGAACAAGCCATCATTGATGACATTCTATCATTCCGACATGCCATCCAGATTATGTGATTTCCTCCAGACAAGCCAACAGGATCATACAACTGTCCTGAGGACATGTCAGGTAGACAGTCTTTGACTTATCGAGTATCCAATCACAGCTTTTCATGAAGATAATCAACTCATGTGAGGCTAAAAAAAATCCATGTCAATAAGGGAAACCTACCCCAAAAATAGGTTTATAGATTTCCAACCATTACCAACACTAAAAAAGGTGCTGATAAAGAGGGTAGTATTGTCATCACTAAAAAAGTGGTGATAAAATGTACTTTTTATAGTTCTAAAAACAATCTTAAAAGTACCCCATTATTAGTGCTTTTATTAGTGCCGATAAGGCTACCCCCTTTATCACCACTTTTTAGTGCATTTAAAAGTAACCCTATATCGACGCATGTTTATAAGAACTCTTACAAACCCCCCATTATCAGAATTTTTTACTAATACTCATAAAGGATATATTTAAAAAAAATACATAATAGATTAAAATATTTATATTCATAAGATTATAATAAATATATTTTAAAAATGTTTTAGATATGGTTAAATAAGAAGTTTCACTTAATGTATAAGATATTTTGGGGAAATGATTTATAAAACAATTAAAATATTATTTTTTATTCATAATTTATAATTATTATAATGTAATAGTCATTTAATATCAATTTTAATTTATACAAATCAAAAAATTAATTAAAGATCTATATAATTTGAAAACACTATACAAATTCAAACAACCATATCATTTGATCCGGGTGTCTATTTTGGATTTACCACATATCAAATTGAATCTTGTGATGAGCTCTATGCCCTAAATACACAGGGGGTTTACCTTTTTTTCCACAAAAGTCCCAAAAGGCCTCCAAAATTGCGTTTTTAGTTTTTATACCCCAATGTTTTTAGTATTCAATGGATTTTCAGCCCTGTTTAAGGGGATCTTATTGACTTTTTTCGGTAGGGACTCAATTTATATTCAAGGAATATACTCGTAAGGTTTTTATGACATTCAAATTTGGTCATTTTTTATAATGTGTTGTTTTTTAAAATTAAGAATATACACATACATACATATTTTTATATGTTTACACATAATAATTAAATTTTAAAAATAATTATGTAAACATACATATATATAAGATATCAGTGTAAATATATAAACCATATATAAATAAAAAATAATATCCATTTTATTTTAAATAAAACTATATGAATATTTTTATTCCTATATATTATGTTTGAGTGTGTTTATTTGTGTGTCTGTATTAACAAACTGATTTATATTGTCCTAATATTCAAATATATGTGTATAAATAATAATATATAATATATAAAAAATTTAAAAATATGTATAATTATATTTATGGATACACATATACATTACATATATATATAATATGGGTGTGTGTGTCTGTTGTATATATGTATATATTTATTTATTTATTTATTAACACAAACACAAAAAATATTTTATAAATGAATTTATAATTAAACATATAAATATATATTAATATACAAATAAATATATTGACAAAAATATAACTATATATATAGAAATAGATATAAATAGATATAAATAGATATAAATATATGAATAAATATATTAATTTATAATTATATAAATATAACTTACTATATATATTAATATAACTTTATATATAAGTATAACTATATTTATTAATATATATATATATATATTAATATACAAATGAAAATATATATTCATATAACAATAAATATATAAATATAAATATATATTATTATATGAATAAATAAAATTATATATATATATATTTATGTAGATGTATCATAAAAAAAAGAACAAAATATGATTGGTGAGTTGTAAAGGTGCAGTTGCACAAGGGAGAGGTCTTAGGTGAAAATCCTAGTCGAGGCTGGGGTGTGAGGGTGGGTGAAGGGGGGTACTAGCACTGTCAATGGGGGGTGTGGATCCTAGCACTATAAAAGGTGGTATCAGTGTTCCTAATGATATTAAAGGGGGTTTGTAGCTCTGATAAATTTAGTGGTCTCCAATTTTTATTTTTATTATTCTAGTTTTTTCCTTTTTAAATTTTTTTGCGTTTATTAGAGATTTTATTTTAGAACTAATAAAGGGACCTTTTATTATCACAAAAAAACTGATAAAAGTCCCCCTTTTTCAATTCTTTTTAAGAACTGTTAAAAGATTCCTTTTATGAGTGCTTTTTTAGTGCTGATAAATGGGTCCCCCCATTAATGGTGCATAGAATAAAATCACTTTTTCAGAATAATAAAAGTGATTTCTAGAACTTTTAAATTCCATATTTGTAGTGGTGGCATTCCAAGATTTGATGACCTTGTTCATCCTCAGTATGTAAGACCTGAATATATGGTCATCATAAATGTGTGACCCATGAGCAAGGGAAGAACATAGACTCTTATTCCTTCCATTACCAAGATATAGAGGACACCTCCCTGAGGAAAGATCTCTTTGTTAATCTTCCACGGGCAGTCCTACTACATAAGTCCCACATCTATAAGAAATAACGTTGATCATTTGTCATAACATGTTTCTCAAAAAATGAATAGATCATGTGGGATTAGGGAGTTGCAATAAATCATATCATATTAACCATAAACATCTATAAAGAATAGTGTAGCATCAGCATGTATGCATCGATCAAATTAACCTCTAAAGAGATGTCTTGGTATATAAGTCTTGTATCCATGTGAAATGAAAATGATCAGTTTCCATCGATTTTTTCTCACAACAATCATAGATCATATGGGATTGGATAGTTGCAATAATCATTCCATTTGTAGCATAAGACTCAATAAAGAATTGGAATCTTAGGAAGTAATGATATTATCTATCCTCAGTGTCTAAGTCCTGATTATAAGGGAAATATCAACATGTAAGCCTCGATTAAGTAAACTATGATGGCTCTAATTCATTCAATGACTAGGATATGTTGGATTCCTTCTCACGGAAAGTGATCGAACTCAAATGTGTATCCACCTCAAGTGTAAGTCCCATTATATTTATGACATTCCAACCATCGATACACAATATTTCCTAGGGGATATTCAATCTTCCTCTTCCATCAGTGGATTAAGAAATCAAGTGAACTATGAGGATCATAATTCCATACTTGACCTTGATACATAAGATGCGTTCCTAAGTCTCAAGTCCGAACTTAAATGGCTATACACCTCATGTGTATGTCTCTTCATTTCTTTGATATTACAACCATCTGGACCCAATCATTCCCATGGGTTGATCACTCTACCTTATCTATCACTGAATTTAGAAATCAATAGACCAATGATGACTATGTTTTTTTATATAACCAATATATGTAGAATTTCCTCCCTACGGCAAGAGATATATATGAACTCTACTTGGGTTTTCGTAGTAGATAAGTCCTAAATCCATAATAAGTGATATTGATTACTTGTTATCCATTTTTTCACACATCAATCATATATCACATGGGGTTATAGAGTTTAAGTAGTCATATTAATCGCCTCACGAATATCCACCATCCAGGGAAATGTTAGTACGTAAGCCCTGATCATCGGCATGATATAAACTTCCCTCATTTGACAATATCAACCTAGGGGTTATTCCAAAGAGATTAAATGGAACAAGACGACTCTAATTCACACCATAATTGGGGTACATAGGACATCTCTCTGCATTAAAGATTGAATACTCAGTGCCCTAGATCACCCATATATGACCTTTCCATACATGATTAAATGACAAGTTTTCAAAAAACTATGTAGGTTTTTATACCTGTAATAACTAGGATATTTAGGATGCCTCATAATGGATCAATCCCCTAGAATATTAACCACCTCCTTTTATGGAAGCACATTGCAGAGATCTGGGTTATAAGGAATATTCACATAAGTAGATGATCATTATTGGGAAGTAGATGAAGAACCTCAGATACATAAAAATTGATTCACTATTGAGATCCCCTTCATCTGTATATAAAAGAGACTTAACCCATGATTGTTTTGTTAGGGTAACCAGTATCGTATCAAGAATAGTAAGATATTCATGACCATATCTTAAATATAGAAGAGACTTTCATAGTAGGAAACTATTCCCCCAAAAAATTGTTTCGATGAGCCCAACCCTAAATCCTCGTGACCAATGTGAGTCCCAAAGATATGTTGGGCTTGAAAACCTAGGTGACCAATTTCCATTAGAAAATATATCTATACCCAGTTACAAAAGGGGGAACTATTGGAAATTTCATATAAGAGATACAATGGTAACCTGATGTCCATGATTATGAATTAAATAACCCCCACCCCCATAGTCATCCATTGGGAAAAACCTAACCCACATCTACATCGGTTCCCAATCAAATTTTCCTCATGATGAAACAAGAATGGGGAACCTAACATGAATTTATTAAAAATCCAAACAATAAGGTTACTATCCATCGAGATATTTTGATTGAACCCAATATGCAAACAAAACATGTAATCCCAATGTGAAATTCTCAAATGAAAGAATGATGTGTTAATCATGCATCAAACCACGTTTTTTTCATAACCTGTAAAAACCAATATAGTATGGCTGGCAGAATCTTACAGTTTATCTTTTATAAATGGGATTCAAATAGAATTTTTCTATACACACTACGACAAGTTCAAGAGATCAAAATAGTTGGTCCAAGAATAATTTGAATATCGTTTTAACCATGCATATCTGATCGAGAATATCTTGGAAACGATATTTCACTAAATAGTAACCTTGTACCTTGTTGTCTGAATGATTGTAGATACTACTCTCATCAAAAGTATCCAAATCTATGATAATTTCTTCGTTATATAGAGAGTATTATGGTAAATCACCTATGGCCACAACCCCTATTGGTCACAATGTTATATCACCATCCTAAAAGCAACAACTTCAATCGGTGAACACAATGGTCTAGGAGTACCACCAGTGTTGTAGAATCCTGAATGTAGAGGCTACCCATGAAGGTATAGATGTATGGGAACCGTTGAGACATCATCACGCAAGGAAATATAATGCTAATCCTATAGTTCTTTTCATCACAACCAACAACTTTGGGAGATTATCTATAGAGAACAATAACTACCAAATTTAGTCTCAGATAAGGGTGGAATAAGGAGTCAAATGTTTCTCCCATCCAAATCATGTTATGCTGCTGAAGGAACATATCAACCACCTTCACCATATCTATCCCACTAGTAACCACTAGTCACCTCCTAAGGGTTCCACCTGACATGCTTCCACCTCTTTTGACAATGTACAAGAAGTAAGAAAGACACATCGGGTGAGGAAGGCTCTGGATATCAAGGGATGGGCTCATATCCCTACTCCTAATGAAGATTTCTTCTATCGTATTCTAGTGGTAACCATAAAAGAGGATCATAATCTTTCTCACATGAAATTGGTTTGTGGGTATATTCCTATAGCAAGAATAGGTGAGGCTCATATCTCTACCCCTATCTAAGAAGCCCATAAGAATATTCCAATGGCACCAGGAGGATATAAGTGAGAGAATATCCCCACTTCAATCAAATATATCATCCTTTATATAGTGGGGATGTAAAATGAGCAGATTTATATCCCTAAATACACTTTTCTAAAATTAAAATATATTTTTTAAATTATTAAAAAAAACTCTACAAGAGTATTCCGGTACCGGTACAATTAAAGGGGAAAGTGCATAATCATATCCCAAAAGAAAGGAAAGATCACATTATTTATCCCATATATGATGATTATCGGTATATTTGGATGAAGGATGAGGTGTCATATTGGGATCATACTCATGTTCCAATCGGGGAACACTAGGTGAGAGAGGAACATGCATTGGGATAGGGAATAATTCCTATAAATCATGTACGACATAAGATTAAAAGGCCCATTATTGAGCTCATATCCCCATTCTAGTTGTGGACCGCTATGTGAGTGGGGGACAATACTTGGAATGGGATTGTATTCCTACCAAAGTTGTCATGTGGCATACTCCAAAGGCTTGTATTCCTACTACTTATATTGAAAAACTACTCCAGCAACATTATGATGAAATATGGTAGGAGGATCATATCAATTATCCCATTCTTAAGGTCTGTCATGGTATTTAGGTGGGAATTAATATTCGTAGAAGACTCATATATTGGTTCAAACTGGGACTCCCTATGTGAGAGTGGCACATAACACGAGAAAGGCTCATATACCTTCCAAAAATGGATAGAATAATATCTAAAAGGCGCGATATTGGGATCGTATTCTCATAATTAAAAAGGCTCTCCAAGTGAAAATAGAACATAGCATGGGGAAAGTTCATATTCCTTTCATTAATGAGATAATTTTTTGGAATATTCCATATCTTCTCTGCATCAGGGGTGTAATCACGAATCACCAGATAGTTATAAGTAAATTCCTAAAACCATAATATAGTAGGATCATATTCCTGCATAATTTCCAAAGGCATTTCATCATATTCTAGCCACAATGAATATGGAAATCGATATTTCTAATCTTCTCAAAACCAATGTCCTTGAGTTTGATCAAGACACATTCCAAACACTAAAAGGGTTTGTAAACTCTTCTGATGAAGTAGAAGAAGATCATTACTACAGTATGTCTCCCTATGGTAGTGTAGAAATGGATTGTAAGGACTCAAATCCAAACATACACTATGGTAAACCTCTTCATAGTGATATCTCCCACGAAAAGGGAAATGCTTCCCTTTTCCAGATGCCTCTATAGAGAGGGGTGTTCGAAGCTCTAACACCATCATATAAAAATGTTCATGAAACATCGGGGTCCACTAGATATGGTTCTATGTCAACTTCCAACAACAATACACTCCTGTCAGTTGGACACCCTTATAATCATCTTCTAATGTATGACCAGTTGGAGGTGTGTAAGTCAGATGACGAGGAGGACAACATAAACATATTGAGAGAGTTATCTAGAAACAACCTCTTCATCACGTTCAAACCCTTCTGAACGTTTGACTATGGGATCCTATATGATCTAGAAAAGAATTCCATGCCTTATGTACACCATAATATGTGGTATAATCCTCCACGAATGATTTATTGACATCTTCTTTATCCAGGATATGAGTGTCATCATTAGACGATCAAGATACATTGTTTTCAACTAGACCTAGCCTCTATCTCCATGGCCCAAGATCTGATACTGGAAAACCACAATGTAAATCTTCAATATTTTTCCACCATTACATCATGAACCATCAAAAACTCATCTCTAATTCAATATCAGAAAACTGTATTTGATAATGTGTAAATTATAGGTCCTTACACTTTTTTGCACCCCTGGAATTATAGAACCCATCATATTTGTCATCCTATTATGTTAAAGACTCTATATATACCAAGGGAATAGGTAATAGTTGGTCTATTTAGTCACTATAGTGGAATGCCGCCACATAAAATATTCCCATACACCATGAAAAGATGGAGAGGATTTCCACAATGTTTTTGAAATAGACCCCTCAAATCATTGATAATGCACTTCAGACACGGAGACAGATGGCATGATCACTGAGACACATACCCATAAAGAACTGTTCTCATCAGGGGCCACCATTGCACCCAGATCCTACCCAAGCATAGTTACACTATATAAAATGTTAAATTGTAGATTATTCCGTAGAAACTTTCTAGGAGTGGACATGGACCTATTGGATGGGGAAATATCTACCACTGCCTTCACCACTCATATTTCATGTTCCTAAGAGGATTCAAGACATATTGGGATCAAAGGAAAACAAACTCCACCCCTCTGGGCTAGGGAAATTTATATCTTAATCAACATCACCATGTTCATCATCCACTAAGAGGGTCCTAGGTAAATTAGTGGTTATTCAATATCACCCCCGTCCCACAGGGATGTTGAAATTTATATCATGATGTTTATCCTGGGAAGCGTCTACTCCCCAACTAGAATCATAGAATCCTCAATAATAAGACCAATCAATGCCAATTGTGGCCCCGAATAACCCCCAACTCATAGGGCTTGGGAATTTTCACCATCGTCATCACCATAGTGAGAATTATTTTTCTGCTGATTGGGTGGACATGTCCAGTTGTTGGCATCTCACACATTCCTCCTTCCGCAAGACAACCCTCTATTATTTGGGGATCATTCAATGATCAAGACTAAAAACACCCTCAAGATCAATACTCATATTCCAAGACAATATGAACATATAGAAATGGGGATCAGAACTTGCTTGGGTCCCAAGAAAATATATCCCAATATCATTGAGGGTTCAAAGAAAAACTCTAATGATTGTAGTGCACACTTATCCACTATCATCAAAAGTAAGGGAACAACCGCCATTACACAATATTCTTCTATTTATATCACCATTGTTAATATGGAAGACATTTATAACCAATTCAAAAATGTATAGGGATACTACAAATTTAATCCACCCTGTGGGGAGGGTTATTTGGATGCACTAACCAAGGTTGCATGCCCATGAAACAATAGAATTATCTAAAATATAGCACCTATGAATAATAGGTTTCCACCCACATTGAAGATAAATACTAATGAAAAAGGTAAATGTGTTACCACATCCCAATCGCCGCCCAGAAGAGTTGATGTTCCTTCCTTGGATAAATAGATATAACAATATTTGACTGAAATAAAAACACTTTGATGACTTAATGAGAAGATAAATAGGGGAAATATCTTCACTGGGCATTGTCTCCAAATAAGTTTAATATCCCTTATCCCATAAGAGGTGATCATCTAGAAAAAGTGGCAGATTAGCATCAGACTAGCTCTAGATCCAGGCAGCGGGTCTATGTATATGAGGAAGTCAGAAAAGATCTTGACTTCCCCCATTGTGGTGATAGACTCTCCCTCAATAGTGAAATAATTATGTCTAAGGGTAAATCAATAATTAGAAAAGGATGAAGGTGGGGACACCTTCTTGACCCCCTCCCACTCCCTGTAGATGGGAGAGGGCCAAGCCAACACTCCCCCTAGAGTTACTTGATATCATCCCTAACCAAGGTACTAGAAATATAAGTCATGGATGAGTGGCATGAACCTATCAAGATTTAGAGAACAATATATCCTCAATGGGTAGATGAAAATTTCCCTCCATAGTAGTTTGAAAATCATACCTTCTCTACTTTTGATAGGGTGAAAAATCCCCAACTACATCTCACACACTTCGTATCCTGATGTGGACTAATGATGGGCCCTCAAGATCAACAAGAGTCAACAAAGCAGAGATATTTTTTAGAGAATATTACAAGGATATCATTTGTTTGTAAAATCAGTCTTCCAGTAGGATCTATTGTAGGATGGGAAGAACATCATCATCTTTTCCTTTATCAGTTCATCTCCATGCTAAGGAAAATGACGATCGTCAACCAAATGAGTTGTCAGAAACATGAAAATTATAGGTCGTATAACATCATAGATAGGTGGAAATGTTTAACATATTCACTAAAAACTCTCACACATAGGTGAAACAACCAGAACTATATGCTGAAAATCTCAAGGACGTGTTGCAGACACCTAAAATTCTAATAAAATGTCCAGCTAGATTCCAAAAGTTCAAATAAATGGCCCAATGTTTTGAAGAGAAATTCAGTGAACTCGATCCAAATCTTTAATATTTCACCAAATATAGTGTAAAAGGCCAGTCACATTAGATGTTATATCTATCACTCTAAAACCATTAGTAGTTCCCATCCATGCTCTGAGGTAGGTTCCAAACTACCCAGCACCTCGGGTCGAGTAGCCTCAACCAAAAAATCACACTCGGCCATAAGACTAGAGAAAACAGGGTCACAAGGATTTGAGAAATGGATGAACATGGAATAATCCTTATGAAAAGAACAATTTCATAATTATTTCTTGGTATCATGGAAAAAACCTACTCTAGTACCCATGGCCTAGGAATCTTGATAAGGTCAACTTCACCAACCATCCCAACTACATCCCGTAGCATAGAAGGTTGGGTGATAATATCCAGGAATTCTTCATCTTAAAATAAATCCTTCAAGTAATTTTATATTCTAGATATGTTATTCTATAAAACTCCTTAGAGAAGTTGTACTAAATAATTGTTGTCTTGTCCTAATAAGAATATGGTTTGCAGAATGTTTCTTACAGGCATGTGTGGAAGTTTGGAAACTGGATAACTCAGAAAATAGTTGATCGATCTCAAGACACCATAAGAGAAAAGAAATGGATAACCTCACTAGATTAACCTCCTAATTAGTAAACAATGTATATTCCTTCCAATGTTGGGTGTGCCTACTAGTGGTTGGAATAAATTGATAAGGAAGTGTCATATTCAGCTTCAATGTAAGATCTGACTCAGACATATTTTTTCCCAGTGGCATCATAAGAATGGTCACCGCACCACCAAATGTAATCCTCATCCGAAAGAGAGTGCATATTTGTTTCTATCAATTTGATAAACTTCTAAAACGCATTCTCGAATGATGAACATGCCTACAAATATGATTTTACCACACAAAACTAGGGAACATAAGGCTACATACAAAGGAACTAATGATACATGGGACATAATGGGTGTGGTCATACCTAATATATTAGTCAAATCCCTCTAGAAGAAATATATTCCTCTAACACCCTTGGGAATTCACATCCAAAAATCATATAAAACCCATGGAGGTGTCTCAGAATCCACTGATAGTTGTCCACACCCAATTATCATGCATGACCAGATAGTTGGGGTTTGATTATCTGATCATCCCAGACAATGGGAAGGTTTTCAACTCTCACACCACTAGAAGAAGATGAACCCATGACCTTTTCAAAAGATCCTATCAGATATACCCCAAATACATCAGTTCCTTATCCACAAGTCTAGAAACAATCCCACCTCAGGAAGTGCTGACCTGTGGCACAAAAATAAATTGTTATAAATCAGTTGTAATGTAACACCCCGAGATTTTATGAGATATATTTTTGTTTCTTTCATATATTTTGTTGTACACTACACCAATATTATCTTTCACTATACGCAACACCATATTAGCTTGTAGTATACACAATAATATTCTTGGATCGTGTTACACACAATTTCAAGTTCGTTTGATAGTAGTTATTCTACGCAACATTGAGTGTATATATATATATATATTCAATGAATAAATGAAATATGGTTGGATTCTGTTATATTCAGTGAAAAATGAGTCTTAACCTACACACAACCCTGACTTGGCTTGCAATACATGAAATCACGACCTTCCTCGATAGCATGTGTAGTACGCAATACCGGGTTTCACTAAACAATGATATATTGTTAAAATATTATTATGGGCTATCCATTATGAATAGTATTAACTACATTTTGAATTTCATTACATTATTATTCTTCTTACACATTTTATAGAACATGGTATGACAACAAAATATCTTTTTCGAGTAAAATAAGTATTTTTCCAAAAATGTAGTCTTGTCACCTTTTGTTGGAACACCCATTTTTAATCTAGTTTTTGAAATGTTTATAAGTTCAATTTGACAAAATAAAATTATTATTTAGAATCAAGATATTAAAATTTACTTTGGATGAAAGTTTCATATTATTCTGATAACTTTCATATTTTAATGAATAGTAAAATCACGCTATATTTTAATTAAAAACAACTTTTTTCATCACAAAAATTTATATGGCAAGATTATCTTTTTAATTGGTTTAAATGTGAAATTAGATAATATTTTTACCATTTAATTCAATTTTACTCATTGGAATTAATTTCACTTTGATTTTCGACATAAACAAGTGTCGATCTTTTGATAGTTGTTTCTTAAAAACACGTTATTTGTTTTGATAACGTGAATTAATTTTAAAATTAATTAATTCTAGTTCTATGTTTTGAATTTGTAAAAATAGACATAATTTTTGAATTTGGAATATCAAAAATAGATTATGCTGAAATTTTGGTATTTTTCTAAAAAACATCAATTTTTGATGAATACTGAAACCACTTAGTGGTAGTTAAAAAACTGACCCTTTCATTAAAATGAAAATTTATGACTTCTATGATTTAAATTTCAAAAATCCTATATACATGTTTTTTATCAAGAAGTCAAATGTGGTTCAATAAGTTGAAAAAAATTTTTGGTGAATAGTATCTTTTGACTTTTATTTACTGCTGTTAAAGGAAAATAGGGTAATTCAAGGTTAAAAAAATATTATAATAATTCCAAATTACCTTAACACTTGTCCTACTATTATCAGATGAGTAGTGTCCAACCATGGGCTTCCTTGGGTTGATTTTGGGACCCCATTGAGCCACTTGGTAGTGATAATGACAATTTGGATTAATAAATTTTATGTAAAAACAAAATTTACATTAACAAAAATCTTTTAGTAATTAATTTTTATAAGGGGTTATATAAATTCTCTTTTCGAAAATAAATATTCATTGGAAAGATAAAAAAATTTCCTATATAATGGTATTTTTTTATAATTTTTAGACATAAAATAAATTAAATTATTTATGACACAATAATGATGCAATATTTACCTCATTAATAAATGATTTAAATAAATAATATTATAATGATTACAATATTATCCAAAACATGTCTAATTCTGATTGGATGATTTAATTTCGACCATGAGTCATCTTATATTTATCTTAAATGATTATTGGACCTTTTTAAACTGAAGATAATTTTATAATAAAATAATATTTTCACACTTTCCAAAGGTGCCCCGCTCCTCCATTATAAAAGGGAACCTCCTCCCTCTCCTATTTACAGAACATTGAGCCTTCATGCCCGGACAACCCCTGCCCATTACTCTTCTCAACTCCCCCAGTAATATTCTAGAGGTTCTGGTCTTCTTAAAACACCAAAATTAGTGCCCTAAGAGTAGGTTTCAAAGACACGTGTCGAAGAAGAGGTAGTATCTGTTACCGATTCTTTCAAATTTATTTATTCTTCTACATCCTGTAATTTAGTTGTTTAATTATGAAGTAATAACATAAGTATCACTCATATACTGATTTTTTATTATGAATATGAAACAACCCTATTTCACATACTATCCATCCTATAGAAAATGAAATCACCAAGCGTGCGTACGTACGGAATACTGTCTCCATGTCGTGGTGTAATCAGTTTTTCCACCACCACACTCAGATGGGTATAATGGTGTAAATAATAACTATATATGATTATTATAAAATAATAATGATTCTACGATATTATATCATCCACTCAAATTCTATTCAATAAATATGGGAACAATATCATCGCTTGTGCGTACATACGGATCACCATCTCCACGACGTGATGAGATTCATTTTTCATTTTAACAATTCAACAATGATTATAAATTATATATAATAAGTAATAATGAAATATTTGACATAATAATCCTACTGTATTTATGTATATATATTTATTTATTTCATCTAATTAATTCCATTCAATTCAATAAGGAAACAAAAAGAGCGTTCATGCGTACGTACGGCCTACCGTCTCCATGAACTGTGTATTTATTTCTATTTATCGATCTATTATGAATATGTGTATTCTTAATATATATTATATATAAATCATTTTTTATATTCTGTAATTAAGTAATCATGAACTAAGTAATCATCTTAATAATTACAAGTCAAAACATGAACAATAAACGAAACGATTTTACCCAAAACACTTCTTTAACATGAAATTGACAAATGAATAGATAATATAATGTCATAAGGGAATCATATATGATATCATAAATATTATTATGGCTCTATTACAAGTTAATAATATGTTTAAGCCCACTATACTGGAGTCTCAGACAAATACAGAAGAAATTGGACATAAGGTAAGGGATAATTATACCAATCTCATTCTTATCTGAGATTGTTTATTCGTAAGTATTTACTGGGGTTATGTTTATTATCCATGTCCATATGTTCACAAAATATTTCCCTAAAATGTTTACTTTTTTTCATGTATGTTTAAAGTTATTTTTACCCTTTTTTACTTTTACCATATCGTATGGAAGGAATATTTCTTTTGTTTACCATACGAGGTACTTTTTGACTTTTCCGACAAAAGTCCGAGGAGAATTTTTTTTAACTTATACAGAATGAACAGATTCTTACAGTTTCATAACACCTAATTTCCATGAATATTCATGTACAATATTTCGTGATTATTTTCAACAAAATCCTTTCTTTTAAAATTCCATGTCATTTTGTGAAATGAAAATGATTTTGAATAAGAAAGGATATTTTCCTCAAGAATTCATTTCAAGTGTTTTGTCAAAACTATTTTACATCTTAGATGAAATTATTTCATATGTGAATAATGTTTCTATGATATATATGGTTTCACTTTTCTTATGATGAAATAATATTCATTTGTTTTATATGGATTATGTTATGATGGGATGAAGTTTATGAAACCCCTTTTATTCTTTGGGTTATGATGAATGATTTATGTTTATTTTGTGGAACAAGTAAGAATGATTTCATTATGATATGGGTGAGACCTATATCTCCATACAATGATTTGGGGAAAGATTTATATCTCATTATATATACATGGATGGAATGGTAATTTAATCCGGTTCAGTGATACAGTACTTGAATGATGAGTGAACTCGATTCAGAAAGGGACTTTGTCCACTAAGATGGTCTTGGCAGCAATGCATGGGCTACTATGGAAATCATATCATGTGATTAATGGTTGTACACAATTACTTGTTTTATTCCCATGCTATTTTATTATGATATATGTTCATTTATTATATATTCCTTACGTACTTCCATGATTTATGTCTCTGCTCGGGATTTTGATGTCTAGATTTTATGTTCAAGTTTTTGCATTCAAATGTTTATGGATTGTTTTAGGTTCTCTATGTTTAACCTTACTGAGAATTTGAGCTCACCATTTTTATGTTTTCTTTTCTCCAGGATATAATGAAAGGTTTTAGGTATGAAAAAAAAGGGGAAGATCTTTATGGGAGATGTTGAAGATCTTTCACCACGATTAGAACATTATTTTTCCTAGTTTTCAAAGACACTAAACTATTACAGTCCTTGTGTGTTTGTTTTTGTTATGTATTATGTATTCTAAAAGAGTAATGTAATTTCCATGTACGTCATGTATGGGTCTCTACAGTTGGTACCAAAGGAAAGGATTAGTTAACCTTTTTAAACTAGGATGCGAAAACATTAGTGAAATCCCTAGAGATATTTTTAAGATATGCCTAGGGATGTCCCTATGGTTAAATATAAGTATAGGTTATAGTCCTAGAATTATGGTAATGATATTATAATTAAACCTAAGATTTTTCATATTGAAGGTAATCACCCTTTATTAGGTTGTTTTCCCAAGCATGATTTTTGCCTCTCACACTATTCTTTTTGGGTTTTAGACGATGGTTGGAACCCGAAGGAACCGTGTTGATCGATGTAATGGACAATGAAATGATTGTCCTCCTGAACAAACCATTATTATGGGAGATAGAGTGTAAAATATTATTTCTATACTTACAAATTCTATGAATCATTTTTGACATCCAAATGAGCAGAAAAGGGAACAATATTCTATTGAGTCCTTCATTAGGCAACGTCCACCTTTTTTCAGTGGGTCTTCTAATCCACTTGTTGCAGAAAAATGGATCTGTACCATTGAAAAGATATTTTCCATACTTCTCTGTTTGGAACATGAAAATTTAATTATGGATATTTAACATTTAGAAGGTGAATCAAACCAAAGTTGGACTCTAATTAAGAATACGTGTCCCCGAGATGAAATTGAATCCATGGAATGGGATGAGTTCAAGAACTTATTTTTCAATATGGACTTCCCTCATATTCTTCGAACAATGTTGGAAAAGGAGTTCCTTGAACTTAAGAAAAAGGATAATGAATATTTTGGTATATACGAAGCGAATTTTACAAGGCTTTCAAGGTATGAATATGGATTTATCATCCAACCTGAATGTAAATTTGATTGATTCTTCAGTGGGTTAAAACCAAGTCATTGAAGGGCATTAGCGATAAGAGACTTCAATATTTATGAAGAAAGTGTGTGTTGCGCTATTAAGGTATAATTGGAAGTTGGTGTTACATATCTATCTCATGGTTTTGACATGAAATGAAATATGGAATTCAAGGATAAATATAATAACAATGGTGAAAATAAGATAAATGTTTCTTTATGCACAAAGTGGGGAATGAAGCATGATGGAGATTGTATAAAAGGAACTAGAAAATGTTTTATGTGTGGAAAAGAAGGTCATCGAGTAGTTTAGTGTCGAAGTTGTAACATCCCAATTAAGTAATGAAAAATAGATATAGTTATCTATGTCTATTTATGAATTAGATAGTGTTTTAGAGGCTTAAAATGAGAATAAATCCAACCTAAAGCATGCAATGCTCTAATATTTTTGAAAGATTGTTTTACCGCCTTTTGATGGAGAACCATTATTAAAGCTATATTTTGACAATTTTATAAGATATATTTGTCAAAATAAACTTATTATTTATGATTGGGACATTGAAATTAAATTTGGATAAATTTCTGGTATTTTTCTGATAATGTTTATTTTTTTAATGAATAGTGAAAAATGTTGTATTTTAATTCGAAACCTCTTTTTAATCTAATTTATTTATATTATTATATTATCTTTATAATTGGTTTTAAAGTGAAATTATAATATAATTTTACCATTTAATCCAATATTGCTCGTTTGTATTAATTTCACTTTGAAATTGGACTAAAACTAGTGTCAATCATTTGATATATATTGTTTGATAAAAACACGCTATTTGTTCTGACAGCGGGAATTAATAATTAAATTAATTATTGTAACATATATGTTTTTAATTTTGTAAAATATACATTATTTTTGAATTCGGAATATCAAATATAGATTAGGGTGATGTTTTGGTATTATTCCGAAAAACATCAATTTTTGATGAATAGTGAAACCACTAAGTGGTACTTAAAAAAACTGATTTTTCGTTTAAATGAAATTTTACCACCTCTGTGTTTTGAATTTCAAAAATCCAACATACATGGTTTTTATTAGGATGTAAAATTTGGTTCAATGGGATTAAAATAATTTTTTGGTGAATAGTAACATTTAAATTTTAATCGCGATTAGAGGAAATTAGTGTAGTTTAAGGTAAAAATAATGTTTTAATAATATGAAATGACCATGACACATGTCCTACTATTATTGGATGTGTCATGGCTGACCAAGACAACCCATGGGTCAATTTTCGGGACCCCATGGAACCACATGGGTAAGATAATGACATTAATGCCTTTTATTTAAAGTAAAAGTAAAAATGACACAAACATGTATTGTTTTACTAAAACAATTTTTACATGCGGTAATACAAATAATATTTTTGACTATAAATAGTCATTGTAAATATAAAAATATTTCCTACATAATAGTATTTTTTTATAATTTTTAGACATTAAATAAAATAAATTATTTATGAGATCATGATGATGCAACGATTACCTCATTATTTAACGATTTAAATAAAATGAAAAGATAATGTATAATATAGGGCCTACACATGTAAAAAACCTATTGGATGAGTATATTTATAACCCTTATCACCTTATCCTCAAAATAAATCAATTTGGGACCTTTAAAATCCAAAACTCATTTGATAATAAAGTAACATTTTATACCTTTCCAATAGTGACCCGACTCTCCTCTTATAAAAGTCCCCCACCTCTACCTCCTTACCCACACCTCTCAAGCCTTTGGCTCAGCCAAGATCTGATAAATTTGTCTCTCCACATCCCTATACTCATCCTAGAAGCCTTACCTTAGTCAGGAAGCTCTTCAAGAAACCCTTTTCGTTCAAATCAAATGGAGTTACTCGATTTTAAGGTAATGTATTCACTTGTCTTTTTTTGGTTTATTTTTCTTCTCCAACCCCCTAAACACTTTTTATTCATTTCATTTGTAACAACTTCAGTATCTTAAATATAATAGGGTTTTTTATATGAATGATTCTAGCTACACTTACACACACCTATATCTAATTGTTAGAGAACATATTGTTTCTGTTGATGGTGAATTTCTGCCTCACGAAACGATGATTGTTCAATATTCATTTAACACCCTCAAAGGTGTCCATTAAGATATCACAATATTTATATATGATATATAATATGTTTATGTTTTCCTTAAGCTACTGTTTTTTTATTTTATGGAATACCTTTATGGTTTCCATTATGGGTAAACGTGATATCTTCATTTTAGGAAGTGCGGAATACCGCCCCCTCAAAGTGATTTGATTCGTTAATACCATATGTGGTATGTATAAAGGATAGATTTAATGATATTATATATAATACCATACTATAATTATAATACTATTATGTATCATTATGTTTTAATTCCATTAAATATGAAATAAAAATGGAAGTAGCGTTCATGCGTACGTACGACTTACCGTCTCCATGAACGGTGCATTTCATTTCTTACCTCTAAATGTTATGTAATATTATAAATAAATTTATATAATGGAGATATATTATATATATGATATATATATAATGAATATAATTTTGGATATAATGGATATTTTACCACATGAACAACTTGTAATTAAAAGAAGTTTATTTTTTACTCAAGTGCCCATGGTCGAAAAAACGACCATTATTATCCTAAATAAATACATAGTGTTAATGACATGGTAATATGTGATATAAAATGAATAATTAACTTGAAAAAGTTTCTTAAGAAATTAGAAATTAACTCAAGTTTGTTATTTCGGATGTTAAAGAACGATCGAGTCATGTCGGACATGAGGTAAGGGAATCTGTCTCAATATCCTTTCATTGAGGCAAATTTTGTTTTATACACAAATTTATTTTATACGGTGTATAAACCCCTTTGACTTTTATGGTTATTAAAATGGAATATTTTTATATGAATAATTTTCTAAATGATAAAAGGGAATTTTTTTTACGTATGCGGCGACAATGACTTCTCTGCCGCCGTAACCATTATTTGAGTTTCGGCTTCCTCTACAAGCCATAACTTTTTTTGAATGAAAAATAAACACCATATTTTAGTTTTCTTTTATTTTGGTATTTAAAATAGTTTTCATAATGTTTTTATACCAATTTGTTGTATTGATATCTTGTGATTGAAAAGTGGAAATGTTATGTTTCCTTTATGCATGTTTTATGTGATACGATTATGTTATGGTTCTTGGGAATTGTTATGAATACGGGTGGTTTCGTGATAAAAAAAAGAGAGGGTGAGCCCGATATAGCTCTCCAATGAATTGGGTAATGTGATGGAGTTAAATTTTAAGGTTTCTACGAAGAGATTTAGGGAATATACTGTGATGTGTATTCGAAACGTAACCAAGAGGGTTACTTTGTAACACCCCAGGTAAATAGAGAATATGACATTTTCAAATTTATCCGTATTTGTGAATAAAATATTAATATAACTTTAAAGGGGACTCTATGCTCGATGGCGTACCCAATACGCAACAACGAGTTTCTTAGGAATCTTACAATGCACTCTAATAATAAAATAATATTATTTTAAATTGTAGTTATCGCCTAGTCGTTGTAATGGCAGGAATGAACAGAACTAACTAAAAAATGATTATATATTTTTGTCAAATATTTTTAGTTTTTAAAATAAATGTTAGAGGATTAAAAATACGAATGAATCCAATTTTAAGCGTAAACATTCTAATATTCATTAAAAGGTCGATTAATCACCATTTGATGACGAACCTCTTTTAAATCCACTCTTTGAAAATTTATGTGTTATATTTGACAAAATAAAATTATTCTTTAGAATCGGGACATCAAAATTTATTTGTGTCAATTTTTGGTATTTTTCCGATAATGTTCATTTTTTAATGAATAGTGAAAACTATTGTATTTTAATTCAAAACAACTTTTTAATCTAATTTATTTATATGATTTTATTATATTTTTAATTGGTTTAAAATTGAAATTAGAATATATTTTTACCATTTAATCTAATAGTGGTCGTTGGAATTAATTTCATCTTGAAATTGGACTTAAACTAGTGTCAGTTTTTTGATACTTATTGTTTCATAAAAACACGCTCTTTGCTCTGACAGCGGGAATTAATTATTAAATTAATTAATGTAACTTATATGTTTTTAATTTTGTAAAATATATATCATTTTTGAATTCAGAATATCAAATATATCCTAGGGTTAATTTCGGGTAATTTTCTGAAAAACTTCAATTTTTGATAAATAGTGAAACCACTAAGTGGTAGTTCAAGAAACTAATTTTTCATTTAAATGAAACTTTACCACTTCTGTGATTTGATTTTCAAAAATATGACATAAATGCTTGTCATTAATAAGTAAATTTTGGTTCAATGGGATTAAGATAATTTTTTGGTGAATAGAGACTTTTAAGTTTATTAATCGCGATAAGAGGTAATTAGTGTAATTTATGGTAAAAATAATGTTTTAATAATATTAAATGACCTAGAAACATCTCCTACCCTCATTGGATGTGTCTTGTCAGACCAAGACAATCCATTTTCCAACATGGGGATCCCATGGAGCCACTTTGGTTGGAAAATGACATTAATACCTTTTTATTTAATGTTAAAATTAAAATGTCACAAACATGTGTTGTTTTACTAAAACAATTTTATATGGGGATATAAAAGTCATATTTTTGACTATAAATATTCATTAGAAATATAAGAAGATTTCCTAAATCATGAAATTTGTTTTATAATTTTTAGACACTAAATAAATTAAATTATTTATGACACCATGATGATGCAGCGATTACCTCATTATTTAACGATTTAAATAAAATGAAAAGATTATGTAAAATCTAAGAACAAAAATTGTCACAAACCTTTTATATGGGTGTATTTATAAACCTTATCACCTTATCTTGGAAATATATCCTTTTGGGACCTTTAAAATCCGAAAATCATTATATAATAATGTAATATTTTATAACTTTCCAAGAGTTCCCCTCCTCTCCTCTTATAAAAGGCCCCCACCTCTACCACCATACACACACCTCTCAAGCCTTTGGCTCGGCCAACCCCTACAAATTTTATCTCTCCACATCCCTCTATTCATCATTGAATCCTACCCATTTGGCATAATACTTTCCAAGGAAGCATTTGAGCTCAAATAAAAAAGAGTTACCTGATTTAAAGGTAATGTCTTCCCTTGTGTTATTTTGTTTTATTTTGCTTCTCCAAACCCCTAAACTCTTTTTATTCCTTTATTTTGTAACAAAAACAGTATCTTAAATATACTATGATGATTTTATGTGAATTATTATAGCTAAACTTACACACATCTTCGTCTAATGGTTAAATAACATACTGTTTCTGTGGATGGTGAATTTCCACCTCACGAAACAATGATTGTTCAATCTCCTCTTAACACCTTTCATGGTGGCCATTATGACGTCACTATATCTTATATATTATTTATATGGTATTTATTTTTTCTATATGCTTCTTAATTTTATATTTAAATCATGCCTTTATGCTTTTCAGGTTGTGCAAATGCGAGAATCTTATACGAGGAAGTGTGGACTACCGCCCCCTCAAGTGACGTGACTCGTTCATGCAATACATGGAATGTATAAAGAATGAAATTAATGAACATATGTGACCTATATAACATATATATTATAATTTAATTATAAAAATATACATCTCTCATTTAGTTTTAATTCCATTAATATGACATAGAAATGAAAGTAGCGTTCATGCGTACGTACGGCTTACCGCCTCTATGAACGGTGCATTTCATTTATTTCCTCTAAATGATTATGTAATATTATAAATACATGTATATTCTGGATATATATGATATATATTATATCCAAATAATTAATATCATTATGGATATAATGAGCCTTTGACCACACGAAAAACATGTAATTATAAGAAGTCCACTTTCGACTTAAGAACCAAATGTCACATTATTAACTTAAATGATTACATAATGTTTATAACATGGCAACAAGGGATATAAAAGTAATAATTAACTTGAAAAATTTTCTTAATAAAGTAGAAATTAACTCACGTTTATTATTCAGGACGTTAAAGAATGATCGATTCAAGTCAGACCCGAGGTAAGGGATCATACCTCTCTCTTTCTTTTTAAGCACTCTCTTTTATGTAATTACCTTTAAGATCATCTTTATTATGTTTGGGGATGTTCTTTTATATTAATATTACTGTAATTTATATGTTCATATAATGAGAGAATCTATTTGATCTCATCAATCCATTTTTGGATGTTTTAAGTGGCGCCGTTAGGCTGCCATGTTTTCGTAAGGGATTGTTTATCTCACTTTTAGTCCTGTGAGATTTATTCTACATTTGCCACAATTTTCATTTAGTGGTGTATGTAATTCCAATTATTATACTCTTTGTGTACTATAATTTCATTTATGGGTATTTAGATATTCATTTTATGACCCTTCTTTAATGGGGTGTACGTTTCGAAAGTTACCAAAGTCGGTAAGGGGACCTTTCACCATCCCCTTTTTAAAAGAATTATTTTGTTATGTCTTTTAATTAACATACTAAAATGTTGGGATATGTTCTTCTATATCCTTATTTATGTAAATTTTATGTCCAAGTGGTGAGATACCACTTTCTCTCTCATCAACTCATTTTCTGAATTTTAAAGTGACGCTGTTAGGTTGTTGGATTTCTATAAGGAAACTTCTTAACTAACTTTCAATTATTTGGGTTAAACCTCTACTTCTTGATTTTATTATGAAAATATGATGTGTGGAATATCTATGTTGTAATTTCCACAAACCATTGTGTTGATATATTATTTCTACACATAATCATCTCATTGGTAAATTCTTATGAACTTGTATGGGAAATAATAACCCAATCTCCTTTCATTGAGTTAAATACCTATGTAATTGGTTTTGTTTTTCCAAGATTATGTGTGAATGACCTATGATTGATTCTCACATAATAACCACTTTTATTGGGTGTATTTATATTTCTCACAGATAGTTATGTGATAGATTTATCCTTAATTTAAGGATACCATCTTTATAATGGATTTCATCTCATTTTACATTTCCATTGAGAATTCATTGTTGTTATGCACCAATTCACTCTTATATGGTTTGTATGCTGTCCTTTGACATATTATATCATGAATACATTTATTCTAATGATCTTATAAAGCTCGGACTAAATTTTATTTCGCAATTATTTGTATTCAAGTGTCTCTCATTTTGTTGAAAAATCTTTAACAAAAATATAATTTTAAATGTTTTAAAGATTCATTATTATAAATCTTTATCTTTAATGTCCATGTTTTCAAAATTGTTTTCATTATTTATTTATATGGACATTAATGTTTTAAAATTATAATTCCATTAAAATATTCAAAGTGGTATGGGACACTTTGATTCAAAAATCTCTTTTAAATGGTTTTTGAAAATGGATTGATTAATTCAATATCTTGAAATTACTTATTGTGATTGCAAATGAAATGTTGTTATTAAAATGTTTATATTTTCAATATTTTATGTGTAATGATGGTACTTGGACATTTTACGGGTGGTTGCGTGATAATCCATATGACGGTTGGTGTCGTGAATACCAAGATGGGTGGTTACGTTATAACCTCCAATGCATTGGGTATGGATGTCGGCCGTATGGATATTCCATTAAGTATGTGTGGAAGTCGACTGTATGGTTATTCCATTTATGTATGTTTATGTCCCAAGTTACCTTTTTATGTTATTTGTTATTTATATGTGTTTTATGGTAATATTTTGGTTACAAAAGGGTAAGTAATGGTCTTTCATTCATTTAAGAGTTTTTACTACTTCATAAAGGTGAAATGTATAACTTTGGTAAAGTATTCATGGTTTACTTGTTTTTTTGAAAAACTAACAGTTTTCCTTCTTTGTGTATCCTTTACTGGGATTTTTATTCTCATCCCATGTTTTTGAAATGTTTTCCACATGACTTAAAGATCAATAGGGTCAAGGATGGGATCAAGGAAAGACATTCTATCTAAAACATGGAACTAGACATGTTTCTTTTTAAGTGTTTTTTTTATTTTATGGAAACTTAGTAGAAGTGTCTACTATGTAATCTTTTGAGATGTAATAGTTATGTCCTAATTCTCTAAAACTCTAAACCTGAAAAGATCATCTATGTGAATTATTTGTTTAATTCATGATTAATAAATGTTTAAGGTCGAGGCCTTATAGTTGGTATCAGAGGTCAGTTTAGATAACTTCAGAGGTTAGGGTATTCTCTAAGCATAAGTGACATTACCATAATGGTTAGGATTTCAGAAAGAGTCCTAGTTTTAGATAAAGTGAATGAGTAAGTATATCTTAGTGTTAATCTTCCTCATTAGTACATGATGGTTTTGTTGATATACTCACACTGACCTTTTTGGATTTAGTAAATGGCTGGATCTAGCAGGCACCAAAGTAACAGTGGATGTGAAGGAAACTGTGATAGTTTTCTGAGCGAGCAACTTAATGATAGGGGAGCTGCAATGATAACTCTTGTGTTTATCCTCAACCAACTATCTGGAGTCATGATTGACAACCTAAACCTCGGTGATTTCTATAAAGAATCGTATATGTGAGAAACAAATCCCTACAGAACTACAGGTAATAATCATAAAGGTAAGTGTGTTCAAAAACCTATGTGTCAAAGATGTGGAAAGAAAAACCTAGGAAAATGTTTCAAAGGGACAGAAATATGCTATAGATGTGGAAATGAATGTCATAAAGCAAGAACCTCCCATGGAAAAAGGAAGCATCCAGTTGACTCGTGGAAAGGGAAAGAAGTTCTTTCTGAGGGATCAATTGAATGTTTTAAATGTGGTGTGCATGGTAATTTTGACAACACATGTCCTATGAAGAAGATTCAGGAATGGGATCACCAAGATAGAATAAATATTTGTTTACCAGTACCTAATGCCATTCCGATTAAGGATGAAGAAACTGACAATGAACAATCAAAGGTATGGATTATTACTTAACTTTTTTTTCCTATTTTGGAATCTTGGGATATGGTTCATGATTTTTTTGTAGGAAATAAGTATTTTAGAATAAGTTGGAAATGAATGGTTAATGGATCATGAAGAATGTTGAATGAGTAAGAAGTCAACATATAAGGGCTTCAAGAGTTACGGTGAAATTCTTAAGAGTAATAAGCCTCTTTTCATGATAGGGTGACATTAGAAAACCTTTTTATAGTATGTGTAACCCTGATGTTTGATATATGAAAATTTTATTCATGGAATAGTTATCTATTCTTTTGTGGACATAGTTATAAAGAACCATTTGGGTTTATATGATCCTTACTTTTGTGGTAATTATGGGTTACTCTATGTTTTGATGGAAAGTGAAAGGCATGAGAAAAAATTGAGGTTAAATTATGTTATAATTATTTTTGAAGATTTTATCTCGTTTTGTGGAATGTTTTAAGAATTATATAGTTTTGGAAAAAGGACAACATGCAGACCGTGTGACAACCCTCCGCGTCGGACAAAGCTGTGGGAATCAGACCCACAACCAAAGTGCAACTAGTATTTATCACCTACCCCTGGACTACGTGAATTCCCTGGTTAGTTTGACTAATTCTGTTTAGTTAGATGATTTTAGGAATAAAGAGTAAGTTAATTTTGGGTTATCTATGGAAATTATTAACCTATCATCGAGGATATGTGATTAGGTTAATTACTTTTCAATATGAGAATTTAAGAGCAACTGATGTTATTTGGAGATAAAAGTTAATTTGTACCTTGGAAGACTATGTGATTAAATCCTTCAAATATTTGGGTTCAATCCTAGTTTAGTTTACTTTGAATAATATTATGGAACAATTTCTTATCGAATGGTATTCGTTGAACATTGGGTTTTTTATGGGACAAATTTTGGAGATTAAGAATTGATTTTCTTTTTATAAAGGATTATACTTTTTTGGATTATCTGATCTCATACTAACAATTTTGGTTTTGGATTTTGTCTAATTACATGGGAAATATATAGTTCTCTTTTGTGGATTAGGTGATTCTCAAGAAGTTGATTATAGTACTCTTAATGCGAACAAGTCTTCCTAAAAACTCGTGTTTTGGAGAAAATATGAGTTTGATTAAGGAATATAGTAAAAGTTGAAAGTCTACGTGACAAGTAAGTATGTTTCATTATGATTTAGATAAGCTCAAAAATAAATTCCTCAATGAAGAGTAACATAAAACAAAAATTGTGTATGTTAATTTTTCCTACTGGGGAATCGAATACCGTTTAATCCATCACAAGTTTGTGATTTTCTTATGGTTAACATTCTCCTAGACATGTTTACTATCACTCTCCTTCCAGACATAACCCTTTGTTTTCTCCTTCATATCCATATTTTCATACTTGGAATCCTAGTATGGGTTAACTCGGGTGACCATTGTACTTCTCTTTCTTTATTTTAAAGTGATTGTTTTACTGACTCTTGTTCCGATTTGAGATTTTCAATAAAGTTTCCAAGCCCAATTTTAAACTTGTGAGGATGCAATTCCCAAAAGGGGGGAAGAATGTAACACCCCAGGTAAATAAAGAATATGAAATTTTCACTTTTATCCATATTTGTGAAAAAAATATTTATATAACTTTAAAGGTGACTCTATGCTCGATGGCGTACCCAATACGCAACAACGAGTTTCTTTGAAATCTTAGGTTGCACTCTAATAATAAAATAATATTATTTGAAATTGTAGTTAACGCCTAGATGTTGTAATGGCAGGAATGAACAGAACTAACTACAAAATGATTATATATGTTTGTCAAATATTTTTACTTTTTACAATAAATGTTAGAGGATTAAAAATGCGAATGATTCCAATTTTATGCGTAAACATTCTAATATTCTTTAAAAGGTCGATTAACCGCCTTTTGATGAAGAAAATCTTTTATATCCACTTTTTGAAAAGTTTATGTGTTATATTTGACAAAATAAAATTCTTCTTTAGAATCGGGACATCAAAATTTACTTTGGGTAAATTTTTGGTATTTTTCCGATAATGTTCATTTTTAATGAATAGTGAAAATGTTGTATTTTAATTCAAAACCTCTTTTTAATCTAATTTATTTATATGATAAGATTATCTTTTGAATTGGTTTCAAAGTTAAATTAGAATATATTTTTACCATTTAATCCAATAGTAGACATTGGAATTAATTTCATCTTGAAATTGGATTTAAACTATTGTCAATCATTTGATACTTATTGTTTCATAAAAACACGCTATTTGCTCTGACAGCAGGAATTAATTATTAAATTAATTAATGTAACTTATATGTTTTGAATTTTATAAAATAGAAATCATTTTTGAATTCAAAATATCAAATATATCCTAGGGTGAATTTTTTAAAATATTCTGTAAAAGTTCAATTTTTGATGAATAGTGAAACTACTAAGTGGTAGTCAAAGAAACTGATTTTTCGTTTAAATGAAACTTAAAAACATCTGTGAATTGAATTTAAAAAATCTGACATACATTTTTTTCATTAAGCGGTAAAATGTGGTTCAATGTGATTAAAATAATTTTTTGGTGAATAGTAACTTTTAAGTTTATTAATCGCTATTAGAGGTAATTAGTGTAATTTCAGGTAAAAATAATGTTTTAATAATATGAAATGACCTAGAAACATGTAATACACTCATGGGATGTGTCATGGTCGACCAAGAAAATCCATGGGTCAACTTGGGGACCCCATAGAGCCACTATGGTTGGAAAATGACATTAATACCTTTTTATTTAATGTTAAAATTAAAATGTCACAAACATGTGTTGTTTTACTAAAACAATTTTTATATGGGGGTATAAAAGTCCTATTTTTGACTATATATATTCATTAGAAATCTAAAAATATTTCCTATATCATGATATTTTTTTATTAATTTATATACAGTAAATAAATTAAATTATTTATGACACCATGATGATGCAGCGATTACCTCATTATTTAACGATTTAAATAAAATGAAACGATAATGTACAATCTAAGACCTAAACATGTAAAAAACCTATTGGATGGGTGGATTTCGAAAACTTATCACCTTACCCTAGAAATATATCCTTTTGGGACCTTTAAAATCCGAAAATCATTATATAATAAAGTAATATTTTGTAACTTTCCAAGAGTGCCCCTCCTCTCCTCTTATAAAAGGCCCCAACCTCTACCAACTTACACACACCTCTCAAGCCTTTTCCTTGTCCAACCCCTACACATTTCATCTCTCCACATCCCTCTATTCATCATTGAAGCCTTACCTTTGGGAAAAATCCTTTCCAAGAAGCCTTTGAGCTCAAATAAAAAAGAGTTACCTGATTTAATGGTAATGTCTTCCCTTGTGTTCTTTTGTTTTATTTTGCTTCTCCAAACCCCTAAAATCTTTTTATTGCATTATTTTGTAATGACACAAGTATCTTAAATATACTAAGATGTTTTTATTTTAAGTATTCGAGCTACACTTACACACACCATTGTCTAATGGTTAAAGAACATACAGTTTCTGTGGATAGTGAATTTCCGCCTCACGAAACGATAATTGTTCAATCTCCTCTTAGCACCTTTCATGGTGTCCATTATGATGTCACTATATTTTATATATTATTTATATGGTATTTATGTTTTCTATATGATTCTGAATTTTATATTTAAATCATTCCTTTATGCTTTTCATGTTGTGAAAATGCGATAATTTCATACGAGGAAGTGTGGACTACCTCCCCCTCAAGTGATGTGACTCGTTCATGCAATACATGGAATTTATAAAGAATGAAATTAATGAACATATGTGACCTATATAAAATATATATTATACTGTAATTATAATATATATATCTCTCATTTATTTTTTATTCCATTAATATCACATAGTTATGAAAGTAGCGTTCATGCGTACGTACGGCTTACCGTCTCCATGAACGGTGCATTTCATTTATTACCTCTAAATGATTATGTAATATTATAAATACAAGTAAATTATGGATATATATGATATATATGATATCAAAATCATGAATATCATTCTGGATATAATGAACCTTTGACCACACGAACAACATGTAATTTTAAGAAGTCCACATTCGACTTAAGAACCAAATATCGACAAAACTAACATTATTAACATAAATGATTACATATTGTTTATTAAATGGAAATAAGTGATATAAAAGGAATAATGAACATTAAAAATGTTCTTAATAAAGTATAAATTAACTCAAGTTTATTATTCAGGATGTTAAAGAATGATAGAGTCAAGTCGGACCCGAGGTAAGGGATCCTACCTCTCTCTTTCTTTTTAAGCACTCTCTTTTCTGTAATTACCTTTAAGATCATATTTTTTATGTTTGGGGATGTTATTTTATATTCCTCTTACTGTAATAATTATGTTCCTATGATTAGTGACTCTATTTTATCTCATCAATCCATTTTTGGATGTTTTAAGTGGCGCCATTAGGCTGCCGAGTTTTCGTAAAGGATTGTTCATCTCACTTTTAGTCTCGTCAGATTTATGCTACATTTGCCACCATTTCCTTAGAGTGGTTTATGTACTTCCCATTATTATACTCTTTGTGTAATATAATTTCATTTGTGGGTATTTACATATTCATTTTATGACCCATCGTTAATGGGGTGTACGTTTCGAAAGTTACCCAAGTCGGTAAGGGGACCTTTCACCCTCCTCTTTTTAAAAGACTTCTTTGGTTATGTCTTATAATTCACATACTATTATGTTGGGATATTATCTTCAATATCCTTATTTATGTAAATTTTATGTCCAAGTGATGAGATACCATTTTCTCTCTCATCAACTCATTTTCTGAATTTTAAAGTGACGTCGTTAGGCTGTCGGATTTCTATAAGGGAACTTCTTAACCCACTTTCAACTCTTTGGGTTAAACCTCTACTTCTTGATTTTGTTATGACAAGATTATGTGTGGAATATATATGTTGTAATTTCCACAAACCTTTGGGTAGATATACTATTTCTACACATAATCATCTCATTGATAAATTCTTACAAACTTGTATGGGAAATAATAACCCAATCTCATTTCATTGAGTTAAATACCTATGTCATTGGTTTTGTTTTTCCAAGATTATATTTGAATGGCCTCTGAGTGTTTCTCAAAAAATATCCACTTATATTTGGTGTATTTATATTTCTCACAGATAATTATGTGATAGATTTATCCTTAATTTAAGGATACCATCTTTATAATGGATTTCATCTCAATTTACATTTCCATTGAGACTTCATTGTTGTTATGCACCAATTCACTCTTATATGGTGTGTATACTATCCTTTGACATATGATATTATTAATCCCTTTATTCTCATGATATTATAAAGCTCGGATTAAATTTTATTCCGCAATTATTTGTATTCAAGTGTCTCTCATTTTGTTAAAAACAATTTAACAAAAATATCATTTTAAATTTTTTAAAGATTGATTATTCTAAATCATTATCATTAATGTCCATGTTTTCAAAATGGTTTTCAGTATTTATTTATATGGACATTAATGTTTTAAAATTATAATTCCATTAAAATCTTCAATTTGGTATGGGACACTTTGATTCAAAAATCCCTTTTAAATGGTTTTTGGAAATGGATTGATTAATTCAATATCTTGAAATTACTTATTGTGATTGAAAATGAAATTTTGTTATTAAAATGTTTATATTTTCAATATTTTAGGTGTAATGATGGTACTTGGACATTTTACGGGTGGTTACGTGATAAACCATATAATGGGTGGTGCCGTGAATACCATGACGGGTGGTTACATTATAACCTCCAATGCATTGGGTATGGAAGTCGGCCGTATGGCCATTCCATTAAGTATGTGGGGAAGTAAATCGTATGGTTATTCCGATTATGTATGTTTATGTCCCAAGTTACCTTTTTATGTTATGTGTTCTTTATATGGGTTTTATGGAAATCTTTTGGTTACAAAAGGGTAAGTAATGGTCTTTTATTAAGTGAAGAGTTTTTACTACTTCATAAAGGTGAAAAGTATTACTTTGGTAAAGTATTCATGGTTTACTTGTTTTTTTGAAAAACTAACAGTTTTCCTTCTTTGTTTATCCTTTACTAGGCTTTTTATTCTCATCCCATGTTTTTGAAATGTTTTCCATGGGACTTAAAGATTAATAGGGTCAAGGATGGGATGAAGGAAAGACATTCTATCTAAAACAAGTTACTAGACCTGTTTCTTTTTAAGTGTTTTTTTTATTTTATGGAAACTTAGTAGAAGTGTCTACTATGTAATCTTTTGAGATGTAATAGTTATGTCCTAATTCTCTAAAACTCTAAACCTGAAAATATCCTCTATGTGAATTATTTGTTTAATTCATGATTAAGAAATGTTTAAGGTCGAGGCCTTATATACTACCTACGTAATAATGTTATGAATGCCTCAAGTAACCTTTATGTATTATGATTTCTATGAATTATTCATGATTCTATTATGTATGTTAAAGTGATTATGTTTTATGGGTAATATATTATTTCATTCTTATGTATATATGAACTCGTGTTTCCTTTATATATATTTATAACCCTTACTGATATTTTTTGGTTCAAACCATGTTTTTGAAATGTTTTTTAAAGGTCAAGGAAATGGTACATGATATGATGACAGTGTCAAGGAAGTGTCAAGAAAGAAGCCATGTTTTATTTAAATTTTTTTTCTGTTGATGGGAAAAATGAATACTATCTTTTATGTAACCACTTTGTTTTAATGTGGAATGTAATGAAGGTTTTATGATCTAATTATCTAAAACTCTAAACCTGAAATGATCCCCAATGTGTAATCTTGTAATAACACAAGATTATGTAATGCTTAAGGTTGGGACCTTATAGTTGGTATCAAAGGTCAGTTTAGATAACTTTAGGAGTTATAATTCTATTAAATGATTATCCAAAAATATTTTTTTATGGTCAAATTAAAATGATATAGCATTTGAAGATTACCATGTTGCTTCATCTAAGACATGTTCGTTCAGAATGGTTTTCTGCAACGGAAACAGGGAAGTAGTGCTAGGAAGGCATACAGAAGGAAATGACTTTCCGAATCAGCATCCTGAGATGGTCAAAATTGGAACTGAATAGTTTTTTGCAGTAATGGAGCAGTTGACTCAACCGATAAATGGTGGCGGTATCCATGCACGAGGTCAGCCAGATGAACCGTAGAGGAACATGTCAGTGGTGGATCATTTCATGAGGCAACATCCCCCATCATTCAAAGGATCATATGACCATGTTCTAGCAGAAGGGTGGATTAAATCACTGGAGATGAATTTCGATGTCATGGGGGGTTCATACAATCAAAAGGTTAGTCTTTCTATTTACCGTTTAGAGGGTGAAGCAATTCAGTGGTGGTCGATGGTTAAAAATATCAGGGACGCTGAGGAGATTGATGCTCTCGACTGGAATGAATTCAAAGGTATGTTTCTTGAGATGTATTTTCCTAAGGCTGCTCGAATTAGGATTGAAAACCAATTCCCGGAATTGAGGCAAGTGGAGGACTCAGTGGCTGCCTATGAGGAAAGGTTCACTCGATTGGCAAGGTATGCTCCAAATTTTATCCGAGACCTTGATAGTAAAATCAATCGCTTTTACTCAGGATTAAAGCCAATATATCGAAGGGAATTAGCTTATTGTGAGTTCAAAATTTATGAAAAGCTTTTTCAATGTGCTGAGAAGGTGGAAATGGAGTTTTTCGATGATCAAGTGTTCTATAACAACCAACAAAAGAAGAGATCGAGGTGGCAGTAGAAAGGGAAGAATTCATCAAAAAATTAGGATGGTAAGAAAACTAAGTTTTCAGTTTGTGATAAATGTGGTAAAAGGCATGGTGGGGAATGTCTTCTGAATTCTGGAAAGTGCTACCGATGTGGTGAGATGGGATATAAGGCTCATGATTGCACTGAAAATGATCTGGGTGATGGTAAGACCAAATTCGATTTACAGTTAGTGAAATGTTTTTAGTGCAATGAGATGGGTCACTATGCAAATGAGTGTCCGACAAAGAGATTGAGTGATGGGATGTAGTTAGACTACATGAATAATGGGGTGGTGAAATCCTTTGCAACTACTTCAGTAGATGTCGGGCCAAAAAATGGTGTTGTATCAGGTACTTTTTTTGTTTTTTTCAGATTATGCCAGTGTGTTTTTTGATTCGGGGTCTACACATTCTTTCATCTCTGAAAACATTTCTAGTAAAATGGGAATACCATCTCAAGAAATTACTCATGTACTTGTGGTAAAAACACCTAGGGGAAATGTTGAGGCAGAAAGAATTTATAAGTATCTTCTTATCCTTATCTGTGGAAAGAACCTACTTGCGAACCATATAGTTTTACCTCTAGTAGAGTTTGATGTTATCCTAGGTATGGATTAACTCTCTATTTACCATACTAAGATTGAATGTAGAGCTAAAGAATTTTCTTTTCAGAAAGGCTTTCAGTTTGTGTACAAGAATGAACCCTTACTGTTGCTAACATATCATGAGTCCAAGAAGCATGTAAAAGATGGAAATGAATGTTACCTTGCACATATCATTGAGAATAAGGGAACTGTTCAGATTAATGATGAGTCAGTGGTAAATGAGTATCCTGATGTTTTTCCTGATGATTTTCCTTGAATAATACAATATCAGGAAGTTGAATTTACTATTGACTTAGTTCCTGATGCTAAGCCAATTTCAAAACCCCCTTATCGAATGGCTCAAACAGAACTTTTAGAGTTGAAGGAGAAATTGCAAGATTTATTATAGAAAGGTTTCATTCGACCTAACACATCACCATGGGGTGCTCTTATTTTATTTGTTAAAAATAAAGATGGTTCTATGAGACTTTTCATTGATTATAGAGCCTTGAATAACATCACTATTAAGAACAAATATCCTTTGCCTCATATCGATGATTTGTTTAATCAGCTCCCGGGAGCTCAGTATTTTTCAAAGATTGACCTGAGATCAGTGTACCATCATTTGAAGGTAATGAAAGAAGATGTTCTGAAAACCGTGTTTCGTACAAGAGATGGCCAGTATGAATTTTTAGTAATGCCTTTTGCGCTAACCAATTCACCTGCTTTATTCATGGACATAATGAATAGAATTTTCCATGAGTTCTCAGATAAGTTTTTGGTGGTTTTAATTGATGATATTTTGGTGTTTTCTAAGAGTAAAGAGGAGCATGAAAGGAATTTAAGGGTTATTTTTCAAACGTTGAAATAAAAGAAATTGTATGGGAAATTCAGAAAGTGTGAGTTTTGGTTGCAACAAATTTATTTCCTTGGTCACATTCTTTCTAAAGATGAGATAACTGTTGATCCTACAAAAACAGAGGTTCTTGAAGAATGGCCAACACCCACAATTGTAACTGATATTCGTAGCATCCTTGGTTTGGTAGGCTATTACCGAAGGTTTTTTATAAATTTTTCACGGTTATCTAGTCCAATGACTAAGCTAACTCGGAAGGGTTTTATGTTTATATGGGAAAAATAATGTGATTGTTGTTTTCAGGAATTGAAAATAATATTAGTGAATGCTCCATTTTTGGCACTACCTTCCAGGAATGGTGAGTTTGTTATCTACAGTGATGCTTAATTGAAAGGAATTGGTTGTGTCCTAATGAAAAATGATAAGATAATTGCATATTCTTCACGTCAGTTGAAAACTCATGAAGTAAATTACCACACACTTGATTTGGAATTAGCTTCTGTTGTTTTCGCTTTAAAAATATAGAGGCGTCATTTGTATGGATTAAAGTGTGAAATATATACCAATAAAAAAAGTTTAAAGTATATATTCACTCAGAAGGAATTGAACATGAGAACGAGGAGATGGATAGAATTAATCAAGGATTATGATTGTACAATTCATTACCATATGGGAAACGAAAATAAAGTGGTTGATGCTTTGAGTCGAAAAAGTAATGCTTCATTAACAATGATGCGTTTGGAGCGTGATCCTTTAGTTACGGAATTGATGAACTTTGGCATAAAAGTTTTTGGCGCATGATTTCCTTCTGTTTGGTTTCAGGTAGCAGTGAAATCTTCTCTATCAGCTAGAATCAAGCAAGCACAGAAGCAATACAGTGAGTTTCAGAAAAAGGTAGAGCTGGTTCAGATGGGTAAGTTTCCTGAATTCAACATTGATAATGATTGTGTTTTGATATTTGGGAAGTGATTGTGTGTGCCTTGTGATTCACAGTTTAAGAGAGAGTTGTTATGTGAAGCTCATAGTTCTCCATTTTCAGTTCATCCAGGAAGTACTAAGATGTATAGAGATTTTCGGGAGTATTCCTTGTGGGACGGAATGAAAAGGGATATTGCTGATTTTACTGTGAAGTGTTTGACTTGTCAATAGGTAAAAGCAGAGCGGAAGATACCGAAAGGGATTCTTCATCCTTTACAAGTACCATAGTGGAAATGGGAGAATATATCCATGCACTTAGTTGTGGGATTGCCGAAGACACCTCGAGGTAATAATGCAATCGGAGTTATTATTGATCATTTAACTAAATCTGCTCATTTTCTTGCTATACGAGATACTTTTTCCCTAGATCAACTTTCTCGTATGTATCTTAAAGAGATATTCAGGATACATGGATTTCCTCTCTCCATTGTATCTGATCGTGATCCCAGGTTCACTTCTAACTTTTGGAAAGGCCTTCAGAAGTCGTTGGGTACTGAATTAAATTTTAGTACAGCTTTTCATCCTCAATCAGATGTGCAGTCAGAACGAACAATTCAGACATTGGAAGATATGCTATGTTCTTTTTCGATGGATTATCTGGGAAGTTGGGACCAACATCTTTATTTGGTTTCATTTTCTTATAAAAACAGTTTTCATTCCAGTATATAGATGGCACCATTTGAGGCGTTATATAGGAAGCGGTGTCGAACTACAGCTTTTTGGGCTGAAGTGGGTGAAAGGAAGTTGATTGGACCTGAATTGGTAGAAGAGTTGGCATAAAAAGTTCTGCTAATACAGTGACACATGAGAACAGCTTAGAGCAGGAAGAAGAGTTATCCAGATAACAGGAAGAAGGATCTCTCTTTTCAGGTAGGTGATCATGTCTTCCTCAAAGTCTCACCCTGGAAAAGTGTGATGCGATTTGGTAAGAAAGGAAAGTTTAGTCCAAGGTTCATTGGACCATATGAAATTTTGGAGAGAGTGGGATCAGTTGCATACCAAGTGGCTTTACCTCCGAGTTTATCTCAGGTACACAATTTTTTTCATGTTTTGAAGTTCAGAATGTATATGCCAGATCCATCTCATGTTTTGAGCCCAGAGGTAGTTCAGTTGAAAGATAATCTCTCTTATAAAGAATAACTAGAAGGGAGAAAGTGTTGCGAAATAATTTAATTCACCAGGTAAAGGTTTTGTGGAAAAACCATATGGTAGAAGAGGCAACGTGGGAATCTGAAAATGCTAAGAGGGATAAATATCCCCACTTATTCGATAAGTAAATAAATTGTTGGGACGAAATTCTCTAAAGGGGGGAAGGATGTAACATCCCAAGTAAGTAATGAATTATAGATATAGTTATCTATGTCTATTTATAAATTATATAGTGTGTTAGAGGCTTAAAATGGGAATAAATCCAACATAAAGCATGAAATACTCTAATATTTTTAAAAGATTGTTTTGCCGCCTTTTGATGGAGAACCATTTTTAAATCTATATTTTGACAATTTTATAAGCTAAATTTTTCAAAATAAACTTATTATTTATTATTGGGACATTTAAATTTACTTTGGATAAATTTCTGGTATTTTTCTGATAATGTTCATTTTTTATGTATAATGAAAAATGTTGTATTTTAATTCAAAACCACTTTTTAATATAATATATTTATATTTTTAGATTATCTTTTGAATTAGTTTTAAAGTGAAATTAGAATATATTTTTTCCATTTAATCCAATAGTGTTCGTTTTAATTTATTTAACTTTGAAATTAGACTTAAACTAGTGTCAATCTTTTGATATATATTTTTTCATAAAAACACACAATTTGTTCTGACAGCGGGAATTAGTTATTAAATTAATTATTGTAACTTTATGTTTTTAATTTTGTAAAATAGACATAATTTTTGAATTCGGAATATCTAATATTTCTTAGGGTGAATTTTTGGTATTTTTCTGAAAAACATCAATTTTTGATGAATAGTGAAACCAGTAAGTGGTACTTAAAAAACTGATTTTTCATTTAAATGAAATTTTACCACCTATGTGTTTTGAATTTCAAAAATATTACATACATGGTTTTCATTAAGAATTAAAATGTACTTCAATGGGATTAAAATAATTTTTTTGGTGAATAGTAACTTTTAAGTTTTAATCGCGATTAGAGGTAATCAGTGTAGTTTAAGGTAAAAACAATGTTTTAAGAATATGAAATGACCTTGAAACATGTCCTACCCTTATTTTATGTGTCATGTCCGAACAATATAACCCATGGGTAGATTTTTGGGACCCCATTGAGCAACTTGGGTAAGATAATGACATTATTGCCTTTTATTTAAAGTAAAAGTAAAAAACACACAAACATGTATTGTATTACTAAAAAAAATTACATGGGGTTATACAAGTAATATTTAGACTATAAATAGTCATTGGAAAGCTAAAAATATTTACTACATCATATTATTTGTTTTATAATTTTTAGACATTAAATAAATTAAATTATTTATGACATCATGATGATGCAGCGATTACCTCATTATTTAACGATTTAAATAAAATTAAATGATAATGTAAAATCTAAGGCCTAAACATGTAAAAACCTTATTGGATGAGTATATTTCGAACCCTTATCACCTTATCCTAAATATACATCAATTTGGATTCTTTAAAATCCGAAAATAATTTTAAAATAAAGTAACATTTTATACCTTTCCAAGAGTGCCCCTCCTCTCCTCTTATAAAAGGCCCCCACCTCTACCTCCTTACCCACACCTCTCAAGCCTTTGGATTAGAAAAAATCTGATAAATTTGTCTCTCCACATCCCTCTCCTCATCATAGAATCCTTACCTTATTCAGGAATCTCTTCAAGAAACCCTTTTGGTTGAAACCAAATAGAGTTACCTGATTTTAAGGTAATGTCTTCACTTGTGATATTTTGTATTATTTTGCTTCTCCAACCCCCTAAACTCTTTTTATTCATTTATATTGTAACAACTCAAGTATCTTCAATATATTAGGATTTTTTTACAAGAAGTATTCGAGCTGCACTTACAGACACCTACATCTAATGGTTAGAGAACATATTGTTTCTGTGGATGGTGAATTTCTGCCTCACGAAACGATGATTGTTCAATATTCTTTTAACACCTTCAAAGGTGGAAATTAATATGTAACTATATTTATATATGATATATAATATGTTTATGTTTTCCTTAAGCTTCTTTATTTTTTATTTATGGATTACCTTTACGGTTTTCATTATGGATAAATGTGATATCTTCATTTTAAGAAGTGCGGACTACAGCCCCCTCAAAGTGATTTGATTCGTTAATACCATATATGGTATGTATAAAGGATAGATTTAATGATTTTATATATAATAAAATACTAGAATTATAATACTATTATGTATCATTATGGTTTAATTCCATTAAATATGAAAGAGAAATGGAAGTATCGTCCATGCGTACGCACGGCTTACCGTCTACATGAACGGTGCATTTCATTTCTTACCTCTAAATGATATGTAATATTATAAATGCATGTATATAATGGATATATATGATATATATGATATCTACATAATGAATATAATTTTGGATTTAATGGATATTTTACCACATGAACAACTTGTAATTACAAGAAGTTTATTTTTGACTCAAGTTCCCAGGGTCGACAAAATGACCATTATTATCCTAAATAAATACATAGTGTTCATGACATGGTAATAAGTGATATAAAAGGAATAATTAACTTGAAAAAGGTTCTTATGCAAGTAGAAATTAACTCAAGTTTATTATTAAAGAGGTTAATGAACGATCGAGTCAAGTCAGACATGAGGTAAGGGAATCTGTCTCAATCTCCTTTCATTGAGGCATATTTTGTTTTATACACAACATTCTTTTATACGGTGTATAAACCCCTTTGAATTTTACGGTTATTCAAAAAGAGTATTTTTATATGAATCATTTACTAAACGAAAAAAGGGATTGTTTTTTTGTCATACGTATGTGGCGACAAAGACTTCTCCGCCGCCGTGACCATTATTTGAGTTTCGGCTTCCTCTACAACCAATAACTTTTTTTGAATGAAAAATAAATACCATGTTTTACTTTTCATTTATTTTGGTACGGAAAATGGTTTTCATAATGTTTTAATATCAATGTGTTGTATTGAAATCTTGTGATTGAAAAGTGTAAATGTTATGTTTCTTTTATGCATGTTTTATGTGATACAATTATGTTATGGTTCATGGGAATTGTTATGAATATTGGTGGTTCTGTGATAAACTAAGGGAGGGTGATCCTGATATAGCTCTCCAATGCATTGGGTAAAGAGAAGGAGTTAAACTTTAATGTTTCTCCGAATAGATTTAGGGAATATACTATGATGGGTATTCCAAACATAACCAAGAGGGTTACTCCCTATGTAAGATTGTTATGAATGCCTCAAGTTACCTTAATGGTTTATGATTTCTATGATTTATTCATGATTTGATGAGTTATATTAATGTGCTTATGTTTTATGGGTAAAGTATGATTTTATTCTTATGTATATATGAACTCATGTTTCCTTTCCATATTTTTTTAACCCTTACTGAGATTTTTATGCTCATCCCAAGTTTTTGAAATGATTTTCAATGGTGAAGGGAATGGTACATGATATGATGATAGTGTCAAGGAAGTGTCAAGAAAGAATCCATGTTTTATTTTAATTATTTTTCCGTTGATCGGAAAATGAATAATATCTTTTCTGTAACCACTTTGTTTAAATGTGGAATGTAATTCAATTTTTATGATCTAATTCCCTAAAACCATACACCTGAAAAGATCCCCAATGTATAATCTTGTAATAACACAAGATTAAGTAATGTTTAAGGCCGGGGCCTTATATAAGTAATGGGAAAAAGGTAGCTAATGATTTGAATAGAGAAAAGATTACAGAGGACACTCCACCAACACTTCAATGCTACAATTTCAAGGATATATGGCATTATGCTAACCAATGCCCTAATCTATGGGTTAATGATGATTGACATCAACAACCTCTTAAGGCAAAGGAAAAAGGAAAGTCACATGTGATCACTATTGGCGATGTTGAATATGAAAACGATGTGGTTGAATGATTAAGTTATTATGTAATGGGATTACAAAATAATGTTGTATATAGTATTGTGGAATATTGGAATAATTATGTATTGGTATATTGTGGTTTTCAATAAATTTATGGTACTGGTAACCATGAAATGTGATTTTGGAAAGCAGATTATATGATAAGGAGAAAATGAAATGATTAATAGTACTCATGAGATCATGACTGATATAAGGACAAAGTGATATCATTGTTTGAGTATATAGAAATTTTGGGATTTTGGTATGTGGAAAGAGTTAACTTTGATAGCATTCATGTTTTCACTAAGGTTCTATGGTAATTCATGTTTCAAAAGAATACACTATTATGGTATTCACATATTTGGAATGTGACCCACATGATATATCTTATGATATATGGGGGATAAATGATGCTATTCACGTTCTTATTATGTGACCTTTCATGGAATCACTTTCTTAACACTATGAGATTGTACATATGTATTTTGGATAAGCCTAAAGATTGGAATGGGTTATGTTGGACATATGTTATTATTGTTTAATGATAGAAATGTTTTCAGTATTATTGATGGGATGTTATAATAATGTAGTTTTAGAAAAAGGAAAACCTGCAGGACGGGCGAAAACCTGTCACGTCGGATAAGAATGTGGGAATAGAACCCACAACCTAAGTGCAACAGGCCTTTATCTCCTACCACTGGCCTACATGATGTCTCTGGATTGTAGAAAGTAGTTTTATTTTATTAAGAGGTATGATAGATGAAGTATAAGTCCGTTTTTGAAACCGTTTACGATTAATCTCACCATAAATGAACTTATGTATATAACTATTGTAAAAATTATGTTTGAGACAGATGGAATGACCTATCATTCTATTTCATGTTCCGCTAACACATCACAGAAGAAAAATTCAACTTCATTTTATTATGAGATGAAGTGGAAATTGTTCAAGGCACGAACAATAGTGAGATTGTACCAAAGTCAAGTAAGTATTTCTTTTAATTCAAAACTTCTTCAACATTAGGTAAATGATCTAGAAAACCAAAAAAAATTTCTTAGTGTCCTCATATTTGATGAATCATATGTTACCTTAGATAATCACAAATTTATGGCTTTGTGATCGTTGGATTTTTCATAGCCATGTTCTCTACCACTCTCCAACAGAACTTGATGGTTAGATTTCTCTTCCATATCCATATTTTCACCTATGATCTCATATGTGGAAACCGAGTGATGAGTTAATTTGGGTAACCGATATGTTTCATAATTCACTTTTTTAAAATTACGTTTAAGTATTCCTTTTTATGATGTGTGTTTCTATGAAAGAAACTCTAATGTAATAAACCATTTATAACCCCCGATGAATTTTATGGGAGAAATTCATTTTAAGGGGGGTAGAATGTAACACCACAAGATTTTATGAGAGATATTTTTTTTCAAATCTTTTGTTCTACAATACACCAATATTATCTTGAACTATACGCAACACTGTATTACCTTGCATTATATGCAATACTATTCTTGGATCGTGTTACACACAATTTCAAGTTCATTTGATAGTAGTTATTCTACGCAACAATGAGTATATATATATATATATATTTAATGTATAAATTAAATAATTTTGGATTCTATTATACGCAACGAAAAAGGATTCTTGCACTACACGCATCCCTGACTTGGCTTGCATTACACGCAATCGCGACCTTCCTTGATAGCGTGTGTAGTACGCAATACTAGGTTTCACTAAACAATGATATATTGTTATATTATTATTATGGACTAGCCGTTATGTATAGTATTAAATACATTTTTAATTTTATAACATTATTATTCATCTTACACATTTTCTAGAACATGGTATAAGAACAAAATAAATTTTTTGAGTAAAATAATTATTTTTCAAAAAAAGTTGTTTTTCCACCTTTTGGTGGCACACCCATTTTAAATCTAGTTTTTGACATGTTAGAAGATCAATTTGAAAAAATAAAATTATTCTTTAGAATTAGGATATAGAAATTTACTTTGGATAAAACTTTCATATTATTCTGATAACTTTCATATTTTAATGAATAGTAAAAACAAGATATATTTTAATTAAAAACAACTATTTTCATCGTAATAATTTTTATGGTTAGATAATCTTATTAATTGATTTTAAAGTGTAATTTGAATATATTTTTACCATTTAATCCAATGTTGGACATTGGAATTAATTTCACATTGAATTTGGACATAAACAAGGGTCGATCTTTTGATAGTTATTGTTTCTTAAAAACACGACAATTGTTTTGATAACCGGAACTAGTTTTAAAATTTAATAATTCCACTTATATGTTTTGAATTTGGAAAAAATAGACATCATTTTTGAATTAGGAATATCAAATATAGCTTAGGATGGATTTTTGGTATTTTTCTAAAAAACTTCAATTTTTGATTAATAGTGAAACCACTGAGTGGTAGTTAATTAACTGAATCTTTCATTTAAATGCAATTTTACCAATTCTGTGAGTTGAATTTAAAAAATCCCACTTACATGGTTGTTATCAAGAAGTAAAATGTGGTTCAATAAGGAAAAAAATAATTTTTGGTGAATATAAACTTTTGACTTTTATTTACTACGGTTAGAGGTAAATAGTGTAATTCAAGGTAAAAAGAATATTATAATAATTCAAAATTACCATAACACTTGTCCTAACCTTATTGGATGGGTAGAGGTCGACCATGGGAATCCTTGGGTAGATTTGGGAAACCCAATGAGCCACTTGGTATTGATAATGAAAATTTGGATTAATTAATTTAATGTAAAGACAAAATTGACATTAACAAAAAATCGTTTAGTAATTAATTTTCATAAGGGGTTATATAATTTTACTTTTTGACTATAAATATTAATTAGAAAGATAAAATTATTTCCTAAATAATGGTATTTTGTATATAATTTTTAGACATCAAATAAATTATATTATTTATGACATAATAATGATGCAGTATTTACCTCATTAATAAATGATTTAAATAAATATGATTAAAATGATTAAAATATTATCCAAACATGTCCACTTCTGATTGGATAATTTTATTTTGACCATGATTCATCGTATCTTCATCTTTAATGATTTATAGACCTTTTTAAACTGAATATAAGTTTATAATAAAATAATATTTTCACACTTTCCAAAGGTGCCCCTCTCCTCCTTTATAAAAGGGCACCTTCTCTCTCTCCTCTTTACAAAACTTTGAGCCTTAATGCTCGGCCAAACGCTTCCCATTACTCTTCTAAACTCCCATAGTAATATTATAGAGGTCCTGGTATTCTTATAACACCAACATTAGTTCCCTAAGAGGAGGTTTCAAAGACAGATGTCGAAGAAGAGGTAATATATGTTACCGATTCTTTCAAATTTATTTCTTCTTCTATATCTACTTCATTAGTTGTTTCATTATGAAGTAATAACTTCAGTATCACTATTATACTGATATGTTATTATAAATATGAAACAACCTTATTTCACCTTCTATCCATCCTACATAAAACAAAATCACCACGCGTGCGTACGTACGGAATACCGTCTCTATGCCGTGGTGTAATCAGTTTTTCCACCACCACCTTACATGGAGGGTTATAATGGTGTAAATAATAACTATATATTATTATTATAACATAATACTGATTCTATGATATTATATCATCCACTCCAATTCTATTCAATAAATATTGGAAAGATATCATCGCTCGTGCGTACGTACGGATGACCGTCTCCACGACGCGATGAGATTCATTTTCCATGTTAACAATTCAAGAATCATTATAAAGTATATATAATAAGTAATAATGAAATATATGACATAATAATACTACTGGATTTATGTATATATATACGTATGTCATCAACTTAATTTCATTCAATTCAATAAGGAAACGAAAATATCCTTCATGCATACGTACGACCTACCGTCTCTATGAACTGTGTATTTCTTTCCATTTATTGATATTTTATATATATGTATATTATTAATATATATTATATATAAATAATGTTCTATTTTCTATAATTAAGTAATCATGATTTCAGTATTCATATTAATAATTACAAGTCAAAACACAGACGATAAATGAAACGATTTTACCCAAAATGATGCTTTAACATGAAATTGACATATAAACAAATTATATAAAGTCCTAAGTGAATTATATTGGATATCATAAATATTATTATGGTTTTTTTAAAAGTTAATAATATGTTTAAATCAACTATACAGAGGACTCAGACACAAATGGAAGAAATTGGACATAAGGAAAGGGATAATTATTCCAATATCATTCTTATCCGAGATTATTTATTCATAAGTATTTAATGGGGTTATGTTTATTATCCATGTCCATACGTTCTCAAAATTTTATCATAAAATGTTTAATTTTCTTCCATGTATGTTTAAATTCATTTTTACACTTTTTTACTTTTACCACATCGTATGGAAGGAATCTTTGTTTGGTTTTCCATATGAGGTAATTTTTGACTTTACCGATAAAAGTACGAGGATAATTTTTTTTAACTTATACGACATGAACGGATTATTACAGTTTCATAACACCTTATTTCAATGAATATTCCTCTTCAAGATTTCATTATTATATTCAAAGAAATTATTTCTTTTAAGATTCCATTTCATTTTGTGAAAAGAAAATGATTTTGAAGAAGAAAGGATATTTTCCTCAAGAATTCATTTCAAGTGTTTTGTAAAAACTATTTTACATCTAAGATGAAATTACTTCATATGTGTATAATGTCTCTATTATTTACATGCTTACACTTTTCTTATGATTAAATGATATTCATTTGTTTTATATGAATTATTTTATGATGGGATGACATTTATTTAACCCCTTTTATTCTTTGGGTTATGATAAATGATTTATGTTTATTTTTTGGCACAAGAAAAAATGATTTCATTATGAGATGGGTGGTACCTATATTCCCCTCCAATGCATTGAGTAATTATTTATATCTCATGAGATAGACATGGCCGGAATGGTAAGTTAATCTGGTTCAGTGATACAGGACTGGAACGAGGAGTGAACTCGATTCAGAAAGGGACTTTGTCCACTAAGATGGTCTTGGCAGCAATTCCTTGGCTACAATGGAAATAATATCATGTGCTTAATTATTTTCCACAATTACATGTTTTATTCCCATGATATTTTATCATGATTGATGTTCTATTATGATATATGCCTTACGTACTTCAAAGATTTATGTCTTTGCTCAAGATTTTGATGATTAGATTTTACGTTCATGTTTTTTCATTCAAATGTTTATGGATTATTTTATGTTCTCTATGTTTACCCTTACTGGGCATTTGAGATCACCATTTTTATATTTTATTTTCCCCAAGATATAAATAACGGTTTTAAGTAAGAAAAAAAGTAGCAGATCTTTATGGAAGATGTTGAAGATCATTCACCATGATTGGAAGATTATTTTTCCAAATTCCGAAGACACTAAACTGTTACGGCGCTTGTGTGTTTGTTTTTATTATGTATTAAGTATTTCACAAAAGTAATGTAATGTCCATGCACGTCAAGTATGGGTCTCTACATGTAAATTGTCCCTACCAAGATCCCAATAATTTATCTGCTTCATATTTCCAAATAACTCAAGGAGTCACTCGTTGAAGCTCTCCGGATCCCACATGGGTTCAATACGGAAGTCACTATAGCTAAAGATGATAATGTGGTGACCATGCCATCAGAATTCCATTTCACTATCATGTTCACTAACCAAGATCATGAATAGTCCATCCAAGGGAAAATACAGGCCCTATATTTTTTTGGAAGGATCAATAATGTTGGCTTCTTAAGGGATCTGATTGATAATGGTTACAGGATAAATATCATCCTGACTATAAAAATTTGTTATCTTGGATATATAAAAGGGGACTTATCTGTCACAAATCTAAACATTCAAGGGTATTATAAGAATGAGAAAAGATCTCAAAAAAAAATATCAAACTCAAATACAATATTGGGGAACTCACTTATGACACCTAGTTTATGGATATCCAATAAGAAACCACACCCAATTTACTACTTGAAAGACCCTAGATTATAGTAACATGGATGGTACCTTCAACATTCTGTTAGTGTTTGAAATACCCCATTGAAGGAAGGTTTATCATATAACATAGTGAGAAATCCCAATTTGAGACATTCTGATCCACATATGCACATGTATATTTATAAAATACAAAGGCAGGTATCCAACAGAGGAAGATGATATATAGGTTACATACCCCAATGACTTACGGATTACCCATGAAAATCCAAGGAGTATATTCGACTGTGACTATATGCTCCCCAAAAATCTAGAGAAGGTAATTGACTTAGTGTCGGTGGTCGAATCCCCTTCTATCCTCAATGACAGTATGAAAGATAATAATCTCTAGCATCTCTCTATAACTAATCATATGTTAGTGGATGATAATTTCTCCATTCATGGCCTCCCATTCCCTGTTAGTTGTAGAGACCCAAATCTTGATGTACATAGACATTACATTACTTTTTCAGAGTACTTAATACAAAACAAAAACAGACACCCAAGGACTGTAATAGTTTAGTGTCTTTGGAAACTTGGAATATCATCTTCTAGTCATGGTGAAAGATCTTCAACATCCCCCATAAAAGTTTTCCCTATTTTATTCTTACCTTAAGCCTTTATTTAAACCCTGGGGAAAATAAAGCATATAAAGATTGAGCTCAAATGGTCAGTAAGGGTAATCATGGAAACATAAAACAATTCATAAACATTTGAATGTAAGAACATGAACATAAAACATAAAAATCATGAGTAATGACATAAATCTTGACAGTACATAAGGCATAGATCATAAAGGAACATTAATCATTATAAATTATCATGTAAATAAAACATGTAATTGTGGAAACCATTAAGCACATGTTATGATTTCCATTGTACCAAGGCATTGTTACCAAGACCATCACAGTGGACAAAGTCCCTTACTGAACTAGGATTACTTGCCGTTATGGAAATGTATATCTCATGAGATATAAATATTTACCCAATGCATTGGAGGGAGATATAGGTCCCACCCATCTCATAATGAAATCATTCTTACTTGTGCCAAAAAAATAAACATAAATCATTCATCATAACCCAAATAATAAAATGGGTTTCGTAAACATCATCCCATCATAATGTAATCCATATAAAACAAATGGATATCATTTCATCATAATAATAATAAAACCATGTAAATAATGGAGACATTATACTTGAAACATAATAATACTAAATAATTTCATCTTAGATGGAAAACAGTTTTGACAAAACACTTCAAATGAATTTTGGTGGAAAATATCCTTTCTTATTCAAAATCATTTTCTTTTCACAAAATTACACACAATTTTAAATGAAAATGATTTTATAGAAAATAACCATGAAATCTTTTAGAGTAATATTCATGATGAAAAGGCATTATGAAACCACAAAAATCCGTTCAGGTCTTATAAGTTAAAATAACATTCTCCTCGTACTTTTAACAGAAAAGACAAAAAGTATCATGTATGGTAAACAAAATAAATATTCCTCCCATAACAAAATGTAAAAGTAAAAAATGGGTAAAAATGACTCTAAACAAGCATTGAATAATGTAGAGACCTGAGGCTTGACGTACATTGACATTACATTACATTTATGGAATACTTAGTACATAACAAAAACACACACGCAAGGATCATAATAGTTTAGTGTCTTTGGAAACTCGGAACGTAATCTTCTAATTGTGGTGAAAGATCTTCAACATCTCCCATAAAGATCTTCTTTTTTTATACATAAAGCCCTTCTTTATATCCTGGGGAAATGAAAACATAAAAGGGTGAGCTCAAATGCTCAGTAAGGGTAAACAAATGAAATATCAATCACATCATATTCATAAGAACATATCTTTTGGAAAGCTTAACCTGCAAAAGATATCATAATTTCATAACATGGGATAAATCACGGCAGTGAAATGTAATCACAATAATCATAACTTAAAACATGAAACTTTTCTGGCATACACACATAATCATAGAGAATCATTTCTTGTTAGTCAAGAATCATTTCCAAGACTATCTTAGTGGACAAAGTCCCTTTCTGAACCGAGTCACCCTCGTTTCAGTCCAGTTTCACTGAACCGGTATAACCTACCGTTCCAGCCATGTCTATCTCATGAGATATTAAATCTTTACCCAATGCATTGGAGGGAGATATAGGTCCCACCCATCTCATAATGATACCATTCTTATGTGTTCCTCATAATCATAAACCATACATCATAGCATAACCCATGTAATAAAAATGGGATTCTTAAACATCATGACATCATAAAACAATTCATATTAGATAAAGGAATTCATAAAAATAATTCAATCACAACATAATCAAATCAATGTAATAATAGGGATAAAAACAGAACCCTTTATTATCTTAGATGGAAAATAATTTTGATAAAACACTTGAACTCCATTCTTGAGGAAAATATCCTTTCTTCTTCAAAAACATTTTTCCTTTCTTAACATGTCATACAACTTTAAACTAAAAGAAGTTGATTAAAAATAAAAATTGAAAACTTGTAAAGGAAGTTTCTTGGAAATAATGTTTTAAAAATCCATTCATGTCGTATAAGTTAAAAAAAACATTCTTCTCGTACTTTTGTCAGAAAAGTCAAAAAGTACCTCGTACGAAAAATGACAAAAGATTCCTTTCATATCTTTTACTAAAAGATCACCGAAAGGTAAAATTGGATATAAACTATTGTAAGTGGATTTAAATAATATTACATATTGAGGTAACATGGATGTGGATGATAAAATACACCCCAGTAAATACTAAAGTATAAACAATCTCAGATAAAAATGAGATTGCGATATTTCCCTTACCTTAGGTCCGATGTTCTTTGTAAGTGTCCAAACCTCCTGTATAATGATTTAAATTATGTGATTGTCTTATTCCAGAATCATACTTATTTTTATGATATCATATATGGTCATATTCTTAGCTTATTAGTAGTAATATTACATTGCTACTTGTTATTTGGTTGTTTATAACTTTTGTTCTTATGCGTGTTTTGTCGAATAAATTATTATTCTTTTCTTTAGGTTATAGATACCTCATTTCCTGAATGGTATTAGTGTAATATATATTATATTCATTCATTAAATTCATTTATATAATCATTATGAAATGAAAGTCATGTAGAACGAGTCGCATCACATCGTGGAGATGGTATTCCGTACGTACGCACGAGTGATGATATCATTCCTATGATCGTGGAATTGTATTGGAGTATATGTATACTATTTCAGAATCAATATCAGTTTATAATAGTCATATATAGTGATTATTTACACCATTATTCCCATCCAATTACGGTGGTGGTGGAAAATAGATTACACCACGGCGTGGAGACGGTATTCCGTAGGCACGCACGCGCGGTGATTTCTTTTTTCCATAGGATGGATAGATGGTGAAATTGGGTTTTTTCATACTTATAATAACATATCAGTATATGAGTGATACTGATGTTATTACTTCGTAATGAAACAACTAAAGAAGAAGAACTGGAAGAAGAAATAAAGATGAAAGAATCGGTAACGGGCATTACCTCTTCTTTGAAGTGATTCTTTGAGACCTTATTTTAGGGCACTAAAATTGGTCTTTGAAGAAGACCAGAACCTCTAGGATGTCTCTAGGGAAGTGGATAGGAGAACATGGCACAGGTTTGCGGAGCTTGAAGGCTCCAAGTGGTGTGAGGAAGAGGGGGAGGAGGTGTCCTTTTATAAGGGAGGAGAGGGGCACCTTTGGAATAACTAAAACTATTATTTTATTATAAAGTCAATTTCGGTTTTAAATAGCTCCAAATTGATATATTTAGAAGCTAAGGTGGGGATGCCTCTAAATCCTCTTATCCAATAGAATTTAGACAAGTTTAGGTTCCTATTTTAACCTTATCATTTAGATTTAACATTAAGGTAAATAATTTTACTTTTACCATGTCTTCTTGTGTTCTTATACTATAAGGTTAATAAACTTACTATAAGCAGCCAAACGAACCCCAAGTTGTTTATTATTAATATATATAACCTTATCTAAGTCACTTGGCCGAACCTTAGATTTTTAGGAATAAAATAACAATTACCAATATAATATTTTTTTAAAAAACTATTTTATGTCAATTTTGACACTATTTAGTAATTTATTTTTGTGAAAATAATAACAGAATTATTAGTTCGAACAAAGTTAATTAAATAAATACTAACATGTCATATTAACCTATAAAATTAGTCGGATTAATAAAAAGTCTCAAATTACATTTATTTTGCTGTTTGTAACATCAATTATGTCAATATTTCATTAATAAGATAATTACTGCATCATCATTGTGTCATAAATAAATTAAATTATTTAATGTATAAAAATTACAAATAAAATACCATTATGTAGGAAATATTTTTAGCTTTCTAATTAATATTTATAGTCTAATTTATCTTTTGTATAACTCCATATTAAAAATTATTTACTTATTAAACTTTGATTTTAACTATTTTAACCCTTCTTTAAATAAATTAATAATAAATGTCCTAATCTAATCCATGTGGGCCTAAATGGTCATATTTTATTCCTAAGTTTGTTTTTGGTCGAATTTCACTTATCCAATAGAATTAGTACATGTGTTAGGGTAATAATATTATCATCTTTACCCTTAATTACCCTATTTACTTTTAACCATGGTAAAAAAAGAAAAAAGATACTATTCACCAAAAATTATTTTCATCTCATTGAACCACATTTTAGTCCTTGATATTAACCGTGTCTCTCGGATTTTCGACATTCCACTCACAGAAGCGGTAAAATTATGTTTTATGAAAAATTCAGGTTTTGAACTACTACTTAGTGGTTTCAATATTCATCAAAAATTGAAAGTTTTCAGAAAAATACCAAAATTTCACCCTAGGCTAATTTCGGTATTCCAAATCCAAAAATGAAGTTCATTTTGAAAAATAAAATTTCAAAAATTTCAAAAAGTGGTTATTACTATTTATAACGGCTAGTTTTAATTATATTTTAATAACATATTGTTGTTTAGTGAAACTCGTTATTGCGTACTACACACTCTATCGAGGAAGGTCGCGATTGCGTGTAATGCAAGGCAAGTCAAGGATGCATGTTGTGCAAGCTCCTTTTGGTGTAGAGTACAACACAAGACATTAGTGAAATTAAAAAGAATATTTTTCATAAAATCTTGGGCTGTTACATTCTACCCCCCCCCCCCTTAAAATGAATTTCTCCCTCGAAATTCATCGGGGTTATAAATGGTTTACTATTCGAAAGTTTCTTTAATAGAAACCCAAATCGTAAAAAGGAATACCAAACCCAATCTTTAAAAATGAAAGTATGAAACGTAACGGTTACCCAAATAAACTAATCACTGGGTTTCCACATAGGTGAAAATATGTATATGGAAGAAAAATCTAACCATCATGTTCTGATGGAGAGTGGTAGAGAACATGGTTATGGAAAATCCAACAATCACAAATCCATAAATTTGTGACGATCTAAGGTACCATCTGATTAATCAGATATAAGAGCCCTAGAACAACATTTTTGGTTTTTAAGATCATTTCGCTAAAGTTGAAGAGTTTGAAATAGAATAAATACTTACTTTATTTTGGTACAATCTCATTGTTGTTCGTGCCTTGAACAATTTCTACTTCATATCTTAAATAAATGAATTTGAATTTTTTATTCGTGAAGTGTTAGCAGATCATGTGATAGAATGACGGGTCATTCCATCTGTCTCAAACAAAAGGTTAGCAAAAGTTATTAAATATACATAAGTCATTCTATAGTGAGATTAATCATATATGGTTACTAAAATGGACTTATACTTCATATATCATACTTCTTAATATAATAAAACTAGTTTCTACTAAACAGGGACTTCCTGTAGGCCAGTGGTAGGCGATAAAGGCCAGTCGCACTTCGGTTGTGGGTTCGATTCCCACAGCCTTGTCCGACGCGATGGGCTGTCGCCCGTCCTACAGGTTTTCCTTTTTCTAAAGCTATATTACTATAACATCCCATCAATAATATCGAAAAACATTTTATCCTAACTTATGTCCAACATAATCCATTCTAATCTTTAGGCTTATCTAAAATACTTCGGTCCAAGCTCATAGTATAAAGAAAATGATTACATGAAATGTCACAGAACAATCACGTGAATCCCATCATTTATCCCCCATATATCATAAGATATATCTTGTTGGTCAAATGTGAATACCTTAATCATGTATTCTCTTGAAGAATGAATACCCATTGAACCTTAGTGAAAACATGAATGAAGTTAAAAGTTAACACATTCTACATACCAAAATCCAAAAAATCTATATACTCAAACCATGATATAACCTTCTCCTTATATCAGTCATGAGCTCATGAATACTATCAAACATTTAATTTTCTCCTTATCCCTTCATTATGCGCATATCATCTACATTCCAAAAATATCTGAATAACCTTTCATCGATACTGGTAACATTAATCATACACTTTCAAAACTCAAGGAAAGAAAACAGTGTAACAATCCAATGATGTCTCCTTATTCCATAGTAGCATGAGATTACTTATACAACATTACACATGATAAACATGTAATCATTCAACTACATTCTTAAACCATTGACGGACCTTCAACAATTCTTTCATCTCACATATCATTTGTAGTCTCTTCATAATCATCCACATAAATACTACCCATACGACCATACTGATTCTCTTCATGAGACTTTCCCTTAGGGAAATTGTTTGCATAATGCCCGTACATTCCACATTTAAAACATTTAACCATTGTTGATGTCATAGCAATACCATTATCCTCATCACTGGTGTTAACTGAACCTTTTCCTTTAAACTTACTGGGTTTGTGTCCTTCTTTTCCACACCCAAATCATCTTCCAGTTCCTTTAAAACATTCTCCTTGATGACTCTTCCCACATGATTTACATAGGGTAAATTGAACTTTCTTTCATCTATGATCATCATGAAACTCCATCTTTCTCTTATTAGCCGTGTCAGGAAACGTTCCAAATTTTACTTTATTGATCATATTATGAGATTGTTGATTCGGCATAATAATGATGTTTGGACTTCCAAATCCCATTTCATTTGGTTGCTCATGAATAATATCATTCCATTGTCCATCATATCCTCCATTATCGTGAATCATCTTGTTTCCGGCCATTTTATAAAACCCAAAAAGAATAGTGTGAGAGGAAAAAATCATAATTAAGGGGGAGTAACTTCAATATCTAACATCTTTGGTTTAATCTAATTTCGTTACCATAGATCTAGGACTATATCCTATAAGTATACTTATCCTTAGGGACATCCCTAGACATACCTTAGAAATATCTCTAGGGATCTCACTAATGTTTTCGCATCCTAGTTTCCAAAGGTTGACTAAACCTTTCCTCTGATACAAACTGTAGAGACCCGAAGCTTGACGTACATTGACATTACATTAAATTTGCGGAATACGTAGTACATAACAAAAACACACATGCAAGGATCGTTATAGTTTAGTGTCTTTGGAAACTCAGAACGTAATCTTCTAATCGTGGTGAAAGATCTTCAACATCTCCCATAAAGATCTTCTTTTTTTTATACCTAAAAACTTTCTTTATATCCTAGGGAAAAGAAAACATAAATGGGTGAGATCAAATGCTCAGTAAGGGTAAACAAAAGAAATATCAATCACATCATATTCATAAGAACATATCTTTTGGAAAGCTTAACCTGCAAAAGAGATCATAATTTCATAACATGGGATAAATCATGGCAGTGAAATGTAATCAAAATAATCATAACTTAAAACATGAAACTTTGTGGCATACACACATAATCATAGAGAATCATTTCTTGTTAGTCAAGACTCATTTCCACGACTATCTTAGTGGACAAAGTCCCTTTCTGAACCGAGTCACCCTCGTTTCAGTCCTGTTTCACTGAACCGGTATAACCTACCGTTCCAGCCATGTCTATCTAATAAGATATGAAATCTTTACCCAATGCATTGGAGGGAGATATAGGTCCCACCCATCTCATAATGATACCATTCTTATGTGTGCCACAAAATCATAAACTATACATCATAGCATAACCCGTGTAATAAAAATGGGATTCTTAAACATCGTGATATCATAAAAAAATTCATATAAGATAAAGGAATTCATAAAAATAATTCCATCACAACATAATCAAATCAATGTAATAATAGGGATAAAAACAGAACCCTTTATTATCTTAGATGGAAAATAATTTTGATAAAACACTTGAACTCCATTCTTAAGGAAAATATCCTTTCTTCTTCAAAAACATTTTTCCTTTCTTAACATGTCATACAACTTTAAACTAAAAGAAGTTGATTAAAAATAAAATTGAAAAGTTGTAAAGGATGCTTCTTGGAAATAATGTTTTAAAAATCCATTCATGCCGTATAAGTTAAAAAAAACATTCTTCTCATACTTTTGTCTGAAAAGTCAAAAAGCACCTCGTACGAAAAACGAAAAAAGATTCCTTTCATATCTTTTACTAAAAACTCACCGAAGGGTAAAATTGGATATAAACTATTGTAATTGGATGGAAATAATATTACATATTGAGGGAACATGGATGTGGATGATAAAATACACCCCAGTAAATACTAAAGTATAAACAATCTCGGATAAAAATGAGATTGTGATATTTCCCTTACCTTAGGTCCGAATTGCTTTGTAAGTGTCCAAACCTCCTGTATAATGATTTAAATAATGTTATTTGACTTATTCCAGAATCATACTTATTTTTATTATATCATATATGGTCATATTATTAGCTTCTTAGTAGTAATATTTCATTGCTACTTGTTATTTGGGTGTTTATAACTTTTGTTCTTATGCGTGTTTTGTCGAATAAATTCTTATTCTATTCTTTAGGTTATAGATACCTCATTTACAGAATTTTATTAGTGTAATATATATCATAGTCATTCATTCAATTCATTTATATAATCATTATGAAATGAAAATCATGTAGAACGAGTCGCATCACATCGTGGAGACGGTATTCCGTACGTACGCATGAGTGATGATATCATTCCTATGGTCGTGGAATTGTATTGGAGTATATGTATACTATTTCAGAATCAATATCACTTTATAATAGTCATATATAGTCATTATTTACACCATTATACCCATCCAAGTAAGGTGGTGTTGGAAAATAGATTACACCACGGTGTGGAGACGGTATTTCGTACGTACACATGCGCGGTGATTTCTTTTTCCGTAGGATGGATAGATGGTGAAATAGGGTTGTTTCATACATATAATAGCATATCAGTATATGAGTGATACTGATGTTATTACTTCATAATGAAACAACTAAAGAAGAAGAAGTGGAAGAAGAAATAAAGATGAAAGAATCGGTAACGGACATTACCTCTTCTTTGAAGTGCTTCTTTGAGACCTTCTTTTAGGGCACTAAAATTGGTCTTTAAAGAAGAAAAGAACCTCTAGGATGTCTCTAGGGAAGTGGAGAGGAGAACATGGCAGGGGTCGTCCGAGCTTGAAGGCTCCAAGTGGTGTGAGGAAGAGGGGGAGGAGGTGTCCTTTTATAAGGGAGGAGATGGGCTCCTTTGAAATAACTAAAACTATTATTTTATTATAAAGTCAATTTCGGTTTTAAATAGCTCCAAATTGATATATTTCGAAGCTAAGGTGGGGATGGGACGCAATCCTCTTATCCAATAGAATTTAGACAAGTCTAGGTTCCTATTTTAACCTTATCATTTATATTTAACATTAAGTTAAATAATTTTACTTTAACCATGTCTTCTTGTGTTCTTATACTATAAGGTTAATAAACTTACTATAAGCAGACAAACGAACCCCAAGTTGTTTATTATTAATATATATAACCTTATCTAAGTCACTTGGCCGAACCTTAGATTTTTAGGAATAAAATAACAATTACCAATATAGTATTTGTTTTAAAAACTATTTTATGTCAATTTTGACTCTATTTAGTAATTGATTTTTGTGAAACTCATAACAGAATTATTAGTTCGAACCAAGTTACATAAATCAATACTACCATGTCATATTAACCTAGAAAATTAGTGGTATTCATAAAAAGTCTCAAATTACATTTATTTCGTTGTTTGTAACATCAATTATGTCAATATTTCATTAATAAGACAATTACTGCATCATCATTGTGTCATAAATAAATTAAATTATTTAATGTCTAAAAATTACAAATAAAATAAGATTATGTAGGAAATCTTTTTATCTTTCCAATTAATATTTATAGTCGAATTTTTATTATGTATAACCCCATATTAAAAATTATTTACTTATTAAAATTTGATTTTAACTATTTTAACCCTTCTTTAAATAAATTAATAATAAATGTCCTAATCTAATCCAAGTGGTCCTAAATGGTCATATTTTATTCCTAAGTTTGTTTTTGGTCGAATTTCACTTATCCAATAGAATTAGGACATGTGTTAGGGTAATAATAATATCATCTTTACCCTTAATTACCCTATTTTCTTTTAACCGTGGTAAAAAAAGTAAAAAGTTACTATTCACAAAAAATTATTTTCATCTCATTGAACCAGATTTTAGTCCTTGATATTAACCATGTCTCTCGGATTTTCGAAATTCCACTCAAATAAGCGGTAAAATTAAGTTTTATGAAAAATTCAGTTTTTTAACTACCACGTAGTTGTTTCACTATTCATCAAAAATTGAAAGTTTTCAGAAAAATACCAAAATTTCACCCTAGGCTAATTTCGGTATTCCGAATCCAAAAATGAAGTTCATTTTGAAAAATAAAATTTATACAATTTCAAAAAGTGGTTATTACAATTCATAATTGGTAGGTTTAATAATATTTTAATAGCATATTGTTCTTTAGTGAAACTCATTATTGCGTACTACACACGCTATCGAGGAAGGTCGCGATTACGTGTAATGCAAGGCAAGTCAAGGATGTCTGTTGTGCAAGCTCCTTTTGGTGTAGCGTAAAACACAAGACATTAGTGAAATTAAAAAGAATATTTTTCATAAAATCTTGGGCTGTTACAAATAATATTAAACAATTTATGAAAAACATTTTATGGACATGGATGAAAAATATAACCCTAGTAAATACTTATGAATAAACAATCTCAAATAAGAACGAGATTGGAATAATTATCCCTTACCTTATGTCCAATTTCATCATTTTGTGTCCTATAATCCTATTTAGTGGGTTTTAACAAATTATTATCTTGTAATAGAATCATATTAATATATATGATATCATATATGATTCACTTGTGACTTTATATTAACCGTTCGTTTGTCAAATCCATGTTAAAGCATTGTTTTGGGTAAAATTGTTTTATTTATCGTACGTCTTTAGACTTGTTGTTTCTTTATATTATTATTACTTATATCATGATTTACTTACTTCTAGAATTTAAATCATGATTTATATATCATATATATTCAATATATATATATAGATAGATAAATGAAATGAAATTCACTGTTCATGGAGACGGTAGGGTCGTACGAACGCATGAACGTTGTTTTCCTTTCCCTATTATCTTGAATGGAACTAAGTAGATGACATATATATATACACACATAAAACCTGTATCATTATTATGTAATATATTTCGTTATTATTGATTATATATACTTTATAAATATTCTTGAATGATTAACTTGGAGAATGAATCTCATCACGTCGTGGAGACGGTATTCCGTGCATACTTACGAGCGATGATATATTACCATAATTATTGAATGGAATTGTAGTGGATGTTATAATATCTTAGAACTTGTATCTTGTTTTAATAATCATATATATTTATTCTTTACACCATTATACCCATCCAAGTAAGGTGGTGGTAGAAAAACATATTACACCACAGTGTGGAGACGGTATTCCGTACGTACGCACGCATGGTGATTTTATTTTTCGTAGGATGGATAGATGGTGAAATTGGGTTGTTTCATATTTATAATAACATATAAGTATATAATTATTTCTTATGTTATTAATTTGTAATGAAACAACTAAATAAGATGATTTAGAAGAAGAATGAAACTTGAAAGAATCGGTAGAAGAGATTACCTCTTCTTCGACATGCCTCTTTTAAACATTCTCTTAGGGAACTAGAGTTGGTATTTTCAGAAGACCAGAACCTCTATGATATAACTATAGAAGTTTAGAAGAGAAATTGGCAGTTTTTGTCAAAGCATGAGAGCTCAAAATTGTGTAAAGGGGAGAGGGAGGAGGTGCCCTTTTATAACGGAGGAGAGCGGCACCTTTGAAAAAATGTAAAATATTATTTTATAATAAATTCATATTCGGTTAATAATGGATCCAAAGTGACTTATTTCAAGGCTAGGGTGGGTATGGGTCTAAATCCTCTCAACCAATAGGTTTAGATATGTTTAAGTAACCATTTTAACCTTATCAATTATATTTAACTCTAAGTTAAATAATTTCACTTTTACCGTGTCTTCTTGTATTCTTACACTATATGGTTAATAAAATTACTATAAACTTCCAATCGATCCCTAATTGATTCATTAATGTCATATATATTATTATATAAGTCTTTTATACGAACCTTAGATTTTTAGGACAATTATATAAATTAATAATTTAATATTTGTTTTAGAAACTCTTTTATGTCAATTTTGACACTATTTGGTATTTTGTTTTCTATAAATTCATAACAGCATTATTACTTCGACAAAAATTCATTTAACCAACCCTAATATGTTATATTAACCTATAAAATTAGTTAAATTCATAAAAAGTCTCAAATGACTATTATTTGGGAATTTATAATATCAATTATGTTAATATTTCATTAATAAGGTAATTGATGCATCATCATTGTGTCATAAATAAATTAAATTATTTAATGTATAAAAAATATAAAGAAAATTCCATTATGTAAGAAATCTATTTATATTTATAATTAATATTTATAGTCGAATTTATCTTATGTATAACTGTATATTAAAAATGTTTTATTTATTTAACATTGATTTTAACTATTTTAACTCTTCTTTAAATAAAATAATAATAAGTGTCCTAATCTAATATATGTGGACCTAAAGGGTATTATTTTATTACTAAGGTTGTTTTATGTCTAATTACACTTATAAAATAGAATTAGGAGACTTTTTAGGGTTATAATAATTTCATTTTTATCTTAAATTACCCAATTTACTTTTAATCGTGGAAAATAAAAGTAAAAAATTTATTATTCAAAAAAATTTATTTTTATCTAATTTAACCACATTTTACTTATTGATATCAACCATGTCTCTTGTATTTTTTAAATTCCACTCACAGAAGCGGTAAAATTATGTTTTATATAAAGTTGGATATTCTCTTAAGAGGTGGGTAAAAGACAGAAAAAAATCAATAAAATTTTAATATATCTAAAATTATTATAAAATGATTCCAACGAATTTCATTGAACTTATATAGGTATTATGTATCTATTTTTATCTAAAATAAATTTAAATAAAATAAATGATTATTTAAATAAAAAATTGGTTCTAACCAATAACTCAGTGTTTTCACTATTCATCAAAAATTGAATGTTTTCAGAAAAATACCAAAAATTCACCCTTGGATAATTTTGATATTATGAATCCGAAAATGAAGTCCATTTTGAAAGATAAAATTTATAAAAAATTTAAAATTGGGTATTACTATTCATAATGGCTAGATTATATAATATTTTAATAACATATCGTTGTTTAGTGAAACTCGGTATTGCGTACAACACACTCTATCAGGGAAGGTCGTGATTGCGTGTAATGCAAGCCAAGTCAGGGTTTTATGTAGTGAAAGATTCCTTTTTTGTTTCTTATTATATAATACAACCATATTACATTTATACATTTAATATATATATATATATACACTCAATGTTGCGTAGAATTACTTCTATCATATGAACTTGAAATTGTGTGTAATACAGCCCAAGAATAGTGTTGCGTATACTACAAGCTAATACAGTGTTGCGTATAGCGCAAGATAATATTGGTATAGAAATAACACAAGACATAAAATAAATTAAATGGAATACTTATCATAAAATCTCAGGATGTAACATTCTACCCCCTAAAAATTACTTTCACCCTTGAAATTCATCGGATTTATAAATCGTTTATTACTTGATAGTTTCTTTCATAGAAACCCACAACGTAAAAAGGAATGTTAATTCCTCATTTTAAAAAGGAACATTAGAAACATATCAAATACCCAAAGTAACTCATCACTGGGTTTCCTCATAAGAGAATATAGGTGAAAATATGGATATGGAACAGAAATCTAACCATCATGTTCTGAAAGAGAGTGGTAGAGAACATGGCTATGAAAAATCCTACAATCACAAAGCCATAAATTTTTTATGATCTAAGGTACCATATGATTCATTGGATATGAGGTTACTAGAAAAACATTTTTGGTTTTCAATATCATTTCTGGAAATTTGATAATTTTGAATTACAAGAAATACATATTTGATTTTGGTACAATATCACCATTGGTCATTCCATGAACAATTTAAACGTCATATCTTAAATAAATGAAGTTGAATTTTTCATTCATGAAGTGTTAGAAAATCATGTGATAGAATGATGGGTCATTTTATCTGTATCAAACAAAAGGTTAGCAAAAGGTTTCAAATATACATAAGTCCTTCTATGGTGAGTTTAATCGTATATGATTCCAAAAATTGACATATACTTCATCTATCATACTGTTTAAGAAAATAGATCTAGTTTCTACGAACCAGGGACTTCCTGTAGGCCAGAGGTAGGTGATAAAGGCATGTTGCCCTTGTGTTGTGGGTTAGATTCCCGCAACGTTGTCCAACGTGATGGGTTTTCGCCTATCCTACAGGTTGTCCCTTTTTCTAAAACTACATTTTTATAACATTCCTATAAAAAATATCGAAAAAATTTCTAGGCTTAAAAAATAATATCTTATGTCTAACTTAATTCATTTCAATATTTAGGCTTTTCCAAAATACTTTAGTCCAAGCTTATAGTATAAAGAAAACTATTAGTTGAAAGGTCAAATAACAAGCACGTGAATACCATCATTTATCCCCCAATATCATAAGATATATCTTGTTGGTCACATTACAAACACGTGAATACCTTAATCGTGTATTCTTTTGAAACATGAATTTCTATAAGAACCTTAGAGAAAACATGAATACTATGAAAAGTTAACTCTTTCCACATACCAAAATCCCAAAATTTCTTTATACTCAAACCATGATATCAATTTGTCCTTATATCAGTCATGAGCTCATGAATACTATCAAGCATTTCATTTTCTACTTATCCCTTCATTATGTGAAAATCATCTGCTTTCCAAAATCACTTTTCATGGTAACCAGTACCATTTAACATATAATTTCAAATACTTTAGGAAAAAATATTATAAGAATCCTTTGATGCTTATTTATTCCATAGTACCATACATTATTCTTGATCAACATGCAATCATTACACTGCCTTCTTAAACCATTGACTGAGCTTCAACAATTCATTCATCTCACATATCATTTGCAGTCTCTTCGTCATCATCTTCAAAAATACTACCCATATGACCATGATGATTCTCTTCATGAGTCATTCCCTTTTGGAATTGTTTTACATAATAGTCTTACATTCCACATTTAAAACATTTAACCATTGTTGATGTCTTAGCAATACCATTATCCTTGTCCATGGTGTTAACTGAACCTTTTCCTTTTCAATTACTGGCTTTTTTTCCTTCTCTTCCACACCCAAAGCATCTCCCAGTTCCTTTGAAACATTCTCCCTGATGCCTCTTCCCACACAATTTACATGTGGTAAATTGAACTTTCATTCCTCTATGATCGTCTTGAAACTCCATTATACTATTATTAGCTGACTCAAGAAACATTCCAAAGTTGAGATTATTGATCATATTATGAGATTGCTGACTATGCATAATAACGATGTCATGACCCACCCTCGGGGTCCGTGCCGTGACTACCCCAAGACCGCCTTCCATAGGCCAGGGGCTGGAGACTAGCACCAAGGCGTAAATCCCGGTAAAAAGGGAAGGCATTGCCTTTGTAAAGTAAACAAACACCACAGAGTAAGCAAGCGGAAAGTAAACACTAAACAAAACAGAGTACAACTGAAAGTGCGGAAAAGTAAATGGGCCAGTATACAAACCCAAACTGAAAGTAAAGTACAACTCGAAAGGGAAAACAGCAACTGAAAAGTAAAAGCCGCTACTCCGAGCTGTCCACCGGAAATCCCACCTGAAGGGTGGGTACAGATAGCTCCTCTGCTCCACGGGTCCCGCCGTCCGCTCCGAGCACGTCCCGCCCAGTGGTCCACCTCCGGGTACCGTCCCGCTCTGCAAGCCTCAGCTAAGGTCAACGCTGTCCGTCGTCTGCAACCAACACAATGTAGTGCGGGTAAAGCCCGTGCAGGGGTGAGTATAAGCTACTCAGTAGGGACCCCGAGACCCCTGAAGGTCTCTCAAATCCACAAAGGATAAACCACGACGAAAGTAACAATCACGAAGTAATAACCGACACTGCTTAGGTATATGCCCATACATATACCTAAGTCATCAATTCAAATACGCTCCAACCTCCGAGCCCAAGTACAACTCAGTCCACACAGGAAAGTATACGTATTACACATAGGAAAGCAAAACGTAATCCAAACAGGATTGCACAACACAATCCACACAGGAAAGCAATAGATTCAGCTCACACAAGATTTTCATTATCAAAAACGTAACTACTGAAGAGCCCCATCTCTGAAGTGTACAGTGTCCTGTTACGACTCTGAGATACTGCTCACTAACCTAAGACTGCTGAAGTACTCCTCCTGTCGAGTACCGCGGGTCTGCTGCCAACTACCGGGCGCTCCGTCCGCTGAGGGTCTGCTGCCAAATACCGGGCGCTCACCCAATTATCCTTCAGAGGTACTCCTCCAGTCGAGTACCGCGGGTCTGCTGCCAACTACTAGGCGCTCCGTCCGACGTGGGTCTGCTGCCAAATACCGGGCGCTCCGTCCACTGGGTTAGTCGACTCACTCCAAGTCGAGTCGGTCGAGCAATCTTCAGGTCTCAGCCGGCTACACGGTCTCCGTACTCCGTACGCTCGTCTCCAGTATCGCAGGTCTGCCGCTACAACCAAGCGCACCACCTCTATCGAGAAACACAGAAGATTCCTCTCACACGAATATACTTCTTCGGATGACGATAAAGATGATCACTGAACCATCTATGTCGTCGGACCCACGAAGGATCGATAGGTACTAACCCCCGCAGTGACCTACACAGGATCGGACCCACATAGGATCGGGCCCACGCAGGACCTGTAGCACTGATCCACGTAGGATCGCTGAGTGCAGTAGTCGTCGTCGTCGAATCCACACAGGATCTCTTGTACTGTCGTCGTCGCAGTCACAGTAACAGTAGTAGCAGAAGTAGTCACAGTAGCAGTCGCAGCCAGCACTAGGGTTCCCGCACACAGCAAACTCGTTCGGAGGGTCCGCTCCACGAGCTGAGAGGCTGATACATCAACTGTCACAAAGTCTAGAGTTGATGTATCCAAAATTTCCGTATCGTCCACAGGAACTCAACGCAACAGACGGCGCGTCGATCGGACGACCGGTCTGAGAGTTATTGGCATTTTCGTCCCCGGGGCCCGTTTGGTTTTTAAGGCAAATCCAACCCGACCGTACTCCACCTGCGTCCAAACCTCGGGAGGAGTATGCCAAAAGATCCGTCTCACTAAGAGGAACACAACACAGCTGACGGCACGTCAATCGGACGTCCGTAGCTCAAGATGTGAGCGTTTCCGCTCCGAAGGCCCGGTTGGTTTCGTGAACGAACCAACCCGGCCGAACTCAAAGTAATCTGAAACCTTGAGTGCGATATACCGAAACAACCGTCTCGATCCCAGAATCGCGTTGCCGCAGACGGTTCGTCAATCGGAGGTCCGTGGCTCAAGTTATGGCCAAAATATAAAAAATGATTCGAAACGGGGGGGTCCGGGTCCGGGCCGACCCGGCCCGACCCCCCCTGGGTCGGCCCGAACCAGGTCGACCCGACCCAGGTCTGACCCGGCCCGGCAGCGCGGCGGCGCGGCGGCCCGGCGGTGGCGCGGCGGCCCGGCGGTGGCGCGGCGGCCCGGCGGTGGCGCGGCGGCGTGGGGGCCGCGGCGGCCTGATGCCACAGGGAGGCGGCGCGGGGGGCAAAGCCCCCGCTTTCTTGGAGGCGGCGGCGCGACTAAGCCGCGCCCTTTGCAGAAAAACGGCCCCCACGTGGGGGCCGGCTTGGAAATAAACAGGGGGCTGCTGCCCCCCCCCCCCCTTCATGGAAACCGCCCCCCTCTTTATGAGGGGGGGTTTTAATTGTTGGCCGGGGGATTAATTTTCCCCCGGATTTGGCCATCCGGCCGGCCAGCAGGCCGGCCGGTTTTCTCCAACGGGACCGGAAAAATCCGGTCCCCTCTTCGGCTTCCAACGCCGGCGGCCCGGCCGCCGGTCTTCTCATCCCGCCGCGACCCGGAACCGGCCGCGGTGTTCGTCGTCCGGCGCGGTGCGACGGCACCGCGCCCCTCCGCCGCACCTCCGATTTCCCTTGATGCGGCGCGGCGGCGTCGCGTTCTTGAAGATTCTTCCATGGCGCGCGCGCGACGGCGCCGCGCAAGATAAACACACAATTATCTACGTGGTGCGACGGCACCACGCCACCTTGCTTCCACCCGCAAGATAAATCAACATGAACGATGGAGGGGGGTTCGGTCGTGTTCATGCAATCTGGCCCCCTCATGTTAAATAATAACACTACTTAAAATATTCATAAGACACACGTTAGACATGCTAGATCCACGATCAAGAATGAAATAATTAAACAATAAATCAACCACCCCTACCTTGGGTATAGGTTTGAGAATTCGTCAACGTCCGCGGAAGACAACGTCGCGGAGGTCGGGCGTCGCGGTCGTCGTTCGTCAAATCCGTTGACGAAGAGATACGTCGTTGGCGAATCCTTGTACGCCGACGAAGGTTGTCCGAGGAAGAAGCGGTGTTCCCTCTCGTTGACACGGAAGGCGAAGAAAAGAGGCGGCGTTCTTCGTCGGAGCTTGAGCGTTCTTCGTGTTCTTCGTCAGAGCTTGAAGAAGGAAGAAAAGCTCTCAACCTCTCCAAGATGGCTAAGAGTTCTCACCCAACAAAATAAGACAAAGTCTTATTTTATTCACAAAAAGAATTTCAAAGGTTAGAAATTCAAATAAGAGATAACTCCACATTTATTAACAAGTTGTCATGTTAATTAAAGAGGGGTTAAGGGAGTTTGAGGGAAGATGAGAGGTTTAGGTTTCGTGTGGGCCCCACCACACTTAATCCTCTCAAGGGAGGTTAAGTGGGTGTGGGTCCCACCCCTAACTCCCATTGAGAGGAGTTAACCTACAAAAAGTAAAAGAAAAAGAATTCACACTTTTTATTCAACTTTTTTATAAATCTCCCAAAAACTAACTTTCAACCCGAAACAAACGCAACTCCCGAAAAGGTCTCTTTAAGCAATTATCGGCGCTGCGAGTTCATCGCTGCCCTCAGATTTCAATTTCGAGCACCGGATCAAAAGTTAGGAATTCCCGCTCGTTCGTTCACTAAACGTACCCGAGCCAAACTTCGGAAATTGATTCCGGGCACTCCGGGCCTCGGAATCAGGTGCCGTCTGAAACCGCGCTCTTGTAAAATTCTAAAGAGAATTAAGAAAAAATTTCCTTGAATTTTACGGGTCTTTACATTACTCCCACATCAGGGCTTTACGTCCCCGTAAAGATACATAAAAAACTAGGGAAACAAAAGAGGTAACTGAGCACGCATCTGAGCCTCCCGCTCCCATGTGCTCTCCTGGAGATTCCCGTGCTGCCATTTGATGCGCACAAGAGGAATCGATCGCCCACGCAGGACCCGCTCCTGTCGATCCTCTACCTCCACCGGGACTTCCGTAAAAGTCGCCCCATCGTCAACGTCAAGCTTCCCATGGTCAATGATGTGTGTCGGGTCGTGCACGTATCTCCTCAGCTGAGACACGTGGAAGACGTCGTGCACCCGGTGCAACTGAGGTGGTAGAGCCAGGCGATAAGCCACCTCACCAATCCTGCTGAGAATCTGGAAGGGCCGATGAAGCGCGGAGATAACTTGCCGCCTCGGCCAAATCTCTGAATACCATGTCGAGGTGAGACCCGTAAGAAGACGTGGTCGCCATCCTCGAACCCCAGTGGCCTCCGCCTCCTGTCAGCGTAAGACTTCTGCCGGCTCTGAGCTGTCCTCATCCGCTCCTGGATGACCTGGACCTTCTCTGTCATGGCCTGGACCATCTCCGGTCCCATCAGAGCTGCAAGATTTCTTCTTTGTCGATAAGAGAAATATGGTCCCATCCCCTGGATGAACCACATTCTTTGCCTAAAATAGTCAATCCTAACATGGATAATACTAATCCATACCAAGGATGACGTCGTAAGGCCTTGACGCTACTACTAAGAGATTCAACCGTTACTCTCGCCTCGGGTTGAGTCACACTGTCGACATCAGTGTGTGGTAACTGGGTCTCCTCCAGTTGATGTCTCACAAGTGAGGGTCAAGTCAACAGCCAAAACTGGAACCTCTTAGTAACATCACGAAAGAGGACAGGAACGAAAATATCACAAAGGTATGCGTCTTTCATTTTTGCAGCTCATAATACAAGACGCCACACAAATGCAACAAGGAACCAGAAGTACAAAGGATGTATCCACTAGTTCTTCTCCTGTCCATTGGCTCCCAGAGCTCCATGATTGAAGGCCTCGGCTGCCTGAAGTTGAGCTCTCACATGTTCACCTACTCCCTGTGGTCGGGGTGGACCTCCTGGTGGTGGTGGTGGCAGAGCCTCAAAGCGTCTCCCACCACCGGCTGCTCGTCCAGCTCCTCTGCCTCGTCCGCCTCCTCCCTGCGGACCGCCACGGTCGAACCTCTGCCTCTGCCTGGGAGGTTCTTCACTTAACTGCTGATCATCAGCATGGCAGGTCGGACAGTCACGAGCCATGTGACCTATCCCGCCACAGGAGTAACACTGCCCACTCTCGGCACGCCTGGCTCTGACTCCACCCCGGCTTCCCCGCACAACTGAGCCTGAATCGTGCAGTCCTCCACTGGTAGGTCTGGTCTGCCTGGAACCCTGAGTCATCCGTCGGCTACCTGTTGCCGAAGACTCCTCTATCTGCCGCCCTGCGGTGGGTCGCTGTGCTGGTGTAGACTCAGTAAAGAAGCTCTCGATCAGAAGGGCCCGCTCTAGTACTCCTATCTGAGTCGGTATGCTGAGGGAGATCAGCGATGCCCTGATCTCGTGTCTCAAACCCTGCTCGAAGGTCCAGGCCCGGAAGAATGGGTCTCGTACCATGTCGGTCGAGTAGCGCGATAGATCGGTAAATCTCGCCGAGTACTGAGCGACCGTCATGCTGCCTTGCCGCAGCTGTAGAAGCTCCTGGATACGCACCGCACGAAGGGTGGCTGGGACGAACTCCGAGCGGAAGAGGCTCTCAAAGTCCGTCCAAAGTAGAGATGCCTCCTCGTGCACCTAGAGCATTAGGCTCCACCATCGTCCTGCTGCTGCGTGTAGTAGGCTCGCAGCGAGGATCACCATGAGGTCTGCTGGTGTCCTCACTAGTCTAAACACTCGAACCACTGCCTCCAGCCAGTCCTCTGCTGCCTGGGGATCCGTCTCCCCGCGAAACCTGGGCGGTCGCTGGCGCTGAAACTCATGCAGTGCGCTGAGGCGACGTGCATCGTCAGCGGCTGCTGCTGGAAGCATCGGGGGCTCGGCGGGTAGAGCTACCGCCGGTTCCATTGCTGACAAAGGGCCCTGCACCGAAGCCTCGTCGCTCGGTGGGCTGTCGTCACACTCGACTCTCGGAACCCTAGCTGGCTGCCGTCGTGGGGCCATCCTGAATAGGAAACAGGTGCGCCACGGTCAAACAGTATACCTGGTGAGCTGATATAAGTAATCACAAAGAAAACTTTGAAACACAGACGCAATCAATGTTTTCGTGCATTAAGTCGGAAATCATAAGTCAGGGTCCTGGTGTACGGATACGTCGGCCGCCGCACCAACACTGGACTCCCTGGACTGATAACCACACTCAATACGCTAAACATTATTGCTTCACATAGAAAAGATCAGAGTTCGCGGTAGAACCGAACTCCTCTGATACCAATTTGTCATGACCCGCCCTCGGGGTCCGTGCCGTGACTACCCCAAGCCCGCCTTCCATAGGCCAGGGGCTGGCGACTAGCACCAAGGCGTAAATCCCGGTAAAAAGGGAAGGCATTGCCTTTGTAAAGTAAACAAACACCACAGAGTAAGCAGGTGGAAAGTAAACACTAAACAAAACAGAGTACAACTGAAAGTGCGGAAAAGTAAATGGAACAGTATACAAACCCAAACTGAAAGTAAAGTACAACTCGAAAGGGAAAACAACAACTGAAAAGTAAAAGCCGCTACTCCGAGCTGTCCACCGGAAATCCCACCTGAAGGGTGGGTACAGATAGCTCCTCTGCTCCACGGGTCCCGCCGTCCGCTCCGAGCACGTCCCGCCCAGTGGTCCACCTCCGGGTACCGTCCCGCTCTGCAAGCCTCAGCTAAGGTCAACGTTGTCCGTCGTCTGCAACCAACACAACGTAGTGCGGGAAAAGCCCGTGCAGGGGTGAGTATAAGCTACTCAGTAGGGACTCCGAGACCCCTGAAGGTCTCTCAAATCCACAAAGGATAAACCACGAAGAAAGGAACAATCACGAAGTAATAACCGACACTGCTTAGGTATATGCCCATACATATACCTAAGTCATCAATTCAAATACGCTCCAACCTCCGAGCCCAAGTACAACTCAGTCCACACAGGAAAGTATACGTATTCCACATAGGAAAGCAAAACGTAATCCACACAGGATTGCACAACACAATCCACACAGGAAAGCAATAGATTCAGCTCACACAGGATTTTCATTATCAAAAACGTAACTACTGAAGAGCCCCATCTCTGAAGTGTACAGTGTCCTGTTACGACTCTGAGATACTGCTCACTAACCTAAGACTGCTGAAGTACTTCTCCTGTCGAGTACCGCGGGTCTGCTGCCAACTACCGGGCGCTCCATCCGCTGAGGGTCTGCTGCCAAATACCAGGCGCTCACCCAATTAGCCTTCAGAGGTACTCCTCCAGTCGAGTACCGCGGGTCTGCTGCCAACTACTAGGCGCTCCGTCCGCCATGGGTCTACCGCCAAATACCGGGCGCTCCGTCCACTGGGATAGTCGACTCACTACAAGTCGAGTCGGTCGAGCAGTCTTCAGGTCTCAGCCGGCTACACGGTCTCCGTACTCCGTACGCTCGTCTCCAGTATCGCAGGTCTGCCGCTACAACCAAGCGCACCACCTCTATTGAGAAACACAGAAGATTCAGCTCACACGAATATACTTCTTCGGATGACGATAAAGATGATCACTGAACCATCTATGTCGTCGGACCCACGAAGGATCGATAGGTACTAACTCCCGCAGTGACCTACACAGGATCGGACCCACATAGGATCAGGCCCACGCAGGACCTGTAGCACTGATCCATGTAGGATCGCTGAGTGCAGTAGTCGTCGTCGTCGAATCCACACAGGATCTCTTGTACTGTCGTCGTCGCAGTCACAGTAACAGTAGTAGCAGAAGTAGTCACAGTAGCAGTCGCAGCCAGCACTAGGGTTCCCGCACACAGCAAACTCGTTCAGAGGGTCCGCTCCACGAGCTGAGAGGCTGATACATCAACTGTCACAAAGTCCAGAGTTGATGTATCCAAAAGTTCCGTATCGTCAACAGGAACTCAACGCAACAGACGGCGCTTCGATCGGACGCCCGGTCTGAGGGTTATTGGCATTTTCGTCCCCGGGGCCCGGTTGGTTTTTAAGGCAAAACCAACCCGACCGTACTCCACCTGCGTCCAAACCTCGGGCGGAGTATGCCAAAAGATCCGTCTCACTAAGAGGAACACAACACAGCTGACGGCACGTCAATCAGACGTTCGTAGCTCAAGATGTGAGCGTTTCCGCTCCGAAGGCCCGGTTGGTTTCGTGAACGAACCAACCCGGCCGAACTCAAAGTAATCTGAAACCTTGAGTGTGATATACCGAAACGACCGTCTCGATCCAATGATCGCGTTTCCGCAGACGGTTCGTCAATCGGAGGTCCGTGTCTCAAGTTATGGCCAAAAGATCAAAAATGATTCGAAACGGGGGGGGTCCGGGTCCGGGCCGACCCGGCCCGACCCCCCCTGCGTCGGCCCGAACCGGGTCGACCTGAACCGGGTCTGACCCGGCCCGGCCGGCCGGCGGCGCGGCGGCCCGGCGGTGGCACGGCGGCCCGGCGGTGGCGCGGCGGCCCGGCGGTGGCCCGGCGGCCCGGCGGTGGCGCGGCGGCGTGGGGGCCGCGGCGGCCTGATGCCGCACGGAGGCGGCGCGGGGGGCAAAGCCCCCGCTTTATTGGAGGCGGCGGCGCGGCTAAGCCGCGCCCTTTGTAGAAAAACGGCCCCCACGTGGGGGCCGGCTTGGAAATAAACCCGGGGGCTGCTGCCCCCCCCCCCCCTTCATGGAAACCGCCCCCCTCTTTATGAGGGGGGTTTTAATTGTTGGCCGGGGGATTAATTTTCCCCCGGATTTGGCCATCCGGCCGGCCAGCTGGCCGGCCGGTTTTCTCCAACGGGACCGGAAAAATCCGGTCCCCTCTTCGGCTTCCAACGCCGGCGGCCCGGCCGCCGGTCTTCTCATCCCGCCGCGACCCGGAACCGGCCGCGGTGTTCGTCGTCCGGCGCGGTGCGACGGCACCGCGCCCCTCCGCCGCGCCTCCGATTTCCCTTGATGCAGCGCGGCGGCGTCGCGTTCTTGAAGATTCTTCCATGGCGCGCGCGCGACGGCACCGCGCAAGATAAACACACAATTATCCGCGTGGTGCGACGGCACCCTCACGTTAAATAATATCACTACTTAAAATATTCAAAAGCCACACGTTAGACATGCTAGATCCACGATCAAGAATGAAATAATTAAACAATAAATCAACCACCCCTACCTTGGGTATAGGTTCGAGAATTCGTCAACGTCCGCGGAAGACAACGTCGCGGAGGTCGGGCGTCGCGGTCGTCATTCGTCAAATCCGTTGACGAAGAGATATTCCCGAAGAGATACGTCGTTGGCGAATCCTTGTACGCCGACGAAGGTTGTCCGAGGAAGAAGCGGCGTTCCCTCTCGTTGACACGGAAGGCGAAGAAAAGAGGCGGCGTTCTTCGTCGGAGCTTGAGAGTTCTTCGTGTTCTTCGTCAGAGCTTGAAGAAGGAAGAAAAGCTCTCAACCTCTCCAAGATGGCTAAGAGTTCTCACCCAACAAAATAAGACAAAGTCTTATTTTATTCACAAAAAGAATTTCAAAGGTTAGAAATTCAAATAAGAGATAACTCCACATTTATTAACAAGTTGTCATGTTAATTAAAGAGGGGTTAAGGGAGTTTGAGGGAAGATGAGAGGTTTAGGTTTCATGTGGGCCCCACGACACTTAATCCTCTCAAGGGAGGTTAAGTGGGTGTGGGTCCCACTCCTAACTCCCTTTGAGAGGAGTTAACCTACAAAAAGTAAAATAAAAAAAATTCACACTTTTTATTCAACTTTTTTATAAATCTCCCAAAAACTAACTTTCAACCCGAAACAAACCCAACTCCCGAAAAGGTCTCTTTAAGCGAATATCGGCGCTGCGAGTTCATCGGTGCCCTCAGATTTCAATTCCGAGCACCGGATCAAAAGTTAGGAATTCCCGCTCGTTCGTTCACTGAACGTACCCGAGCCAAACTTCGGAAATTGATTCCGGGCACTCCGGGCCTCGGAATCAGGTGCCGTCTGAAACCGCGCTCTTGTAAAATTCTAAAGAGAATTAAGAAAAAATTTCCTTGAATTTTACGGGTCCTTACATGATTTTTTGACATCCGAATCCAATTTTTCTTGATTTCTCATGAAGAATATCATTCCATAGTCCATCATATCCTCCACTATCGTGAATGTTCCTATTTCCATCCATTTTATAAAACACAAAATGAATAGTGTGTGAGGAAAAAATCATACTAGGAAAACAACATAATCATGGGGTAGTACCATCAATATCTAACATCTTTTGTTAAATACTAAGATTTTTACCATAATTCTAGGACTATAACCTGCACTTATACTTAACCATAGGGACATCCCTAGACATACCTTAGAAATATCTCTAGGGATCTCACTAAATATTTCGCATCCTTATTTCCAAAGGTTAGCTAAACCTTTGCTCTGATACCAACTGCAGAGACCCAAAGAATGACGTACATAGACATTAAATTTCCTTTACAAAATATTTATTACATCACAAAAACATACACCTAAGGACCGTAATAGATTAGAGTCTCTAGAAACATGGAACATCATCTTCTAGTCATGGTGAAATATCTTCAACATATCCCATAAAGGTCTTCCCTATTTTTTTATTCCCTAAAACCTTTCTTTAAATCCTGGGGAAAAGAAAACATAAAAAGGGTGATCTCAAATGCTCAGTAAGGGTAATCATGGAAACATAAAACAATCCCTAAAAATTTGAACGTAAGAACATGAACATAAAACATAAAAATCATGAGTAATGACATAAATCTTGACAATACATAAGGAATAGATCATAAAGGAACATTAATCATGATAAAATAGAATGGGAATAAAACATGTAATTGTTGCAACCATTAAGCACATGTTATGATTTCCATAGCAGCCAAGGCATTGCTGCCAAGACCATCATGGTGGACAAAGTCTATTACTGAACCAGGATTACTTGTCATCCAACCATGTCTATCTCATGAGATATAAATCATTACCCAATGCATTGGAGGGAGATAATGGCCCCACCCATCTCATAATGAAATCATTCTTACTTGTGCAACAAAATAATCATAAATCATTCATCATAATGAAAAAAATAAAATGGGTTTCATAAACATCATCCCATCATAATGATATCCATATAAAATAAATGGATATAATTTCATCATAATAATAATCAAACCAGGTAAAAAATAGAGACATTATACTTGAAACATAATAATACTAAATAATTTCATCTTAGATGGAAAATTATTTTGACAAAACAATTCAAATGAATTCTTGAGGAAAATATCCTTTCTTCTTCAAAATCATTTTCTTTTCACAAAATGCCAAAAAAAATTAAAGGAATAAGATTTTATTGAAAATAACCAAGAAATTTATATAAAAATCTTCACGATAAAAAGTCTTATGAAATAGTAAAAATATGTTCATTCCATATAAGTTAAAATATCATTCTCCTCATACTATTAATAGAAACGTCGAAAACTATCATTTATGGTAAACAAAAGAAATATTTCTTCCATAACACAAAGAAAAATTCAAAGAGAGGTAAACATGACGTTAAACATGCATGGAAATTTTTTGAAAACTTTATGAAAAAAACTTTATGGACACGGATTAGTAATATAACACCAGTAAATAATTAGAAATAAACAATCTTGGATAAGAATGAGATTGGAATAATTATCCATTACCTTATGTCCAATTTCTTTTGTATGTGTATGAGACTCCTACATTATAGGTTTAAACATATTATTATCTTGTAATAGAATCATAATAATATTTATGATATCATATACAATTCACTTATGACTTTATATTAACCGTTCGTTTGTTAATTCCATGTTAAAGAAGTGTTTTGGGTAAAATCGTTTCATTTATCGTACCTGTTTGGACTTATTGTTTCTTGATATTATTATTACTTATATCATGATTTACATACATCCATAATGTAAATCATGATTTATATATCATATATATTCAGTATATATATATAATAGATAGATAAATGAAATTAAATTCACCGTTCGTGGAGACGGTAGGTCATACGTACGCATGAACGCTATTTTGCATTCCATATTGACTTGTATGGAAGTAAGTTGATGAAATATATATATATAAAAATAAATCTAGTATCTTTATTATTTAATATATTTAATTATTATTCATTATATATACGTTATAATTATTCTTGAATGGTTAACATGGGGAGTGAATCTCATCACGTTGTGGAGACGGTAATCTGTGCATATGCACGAGCGATGATATCATTTCCATAATTATTGACTGGAATTGGAGTGGATGATATAATATCTCAGAACTTTTATCATGTTATAATAATCATATACAGATATTATTTAAACCATTATACCCATCCATGTAAGGTGGTGGTAGAAAAATGTACTACACCACGGCATGGAGACGGTATTCCGTACGTACGCACGCACGGTGATTTTGTTTTTAGTAGGATGGATAGATGGTGAAATAGGGTTTTTTCATATTTATAAGAACATATAATTATATAATTAATACTGATGTTATTACTTTATAATGAAACAAATAAAGAAAAGGAAGTATATGAAGAAAGAATCTTGAAATAATCGGTAGAAGAGATTACTTCTTCTTCGACGTGCCTCTTTTAAACTATCTCTTAAGGAACTAGAGATGGTATTTTGAAAATACCAGAACCTCTATGATATAACTAAAAAGGTTGATAAGATAATTTGTCAGGGTTTGGCCTAGTTTTAAGGCTCAAAATTGTGTAATGGGGAGAGGGAGGAGGTGCCCTTTTTTAAGGGAGGTGAGGGGCACCTTAAAAAAACATAAAATATTATTTTTTAATAAATTCATATTCGACTTATAATGGATCCAAAGTGACTTATTTATAGTATAGTGTGGGGATGTGTCTAAATCCTCTCAACTAATAGGTTTTAGACATGTTTAGGTTTCCATTTTAACCTATCATTTAAATTTAACTATAAGTTAAATAATTTAACTTTTACAGTGTCCTCTTGTATTCTTACACTATATGGTTAATAAAATTTCTATAAACTGCCAAAATAACCCCAATTTTTTAAATAATGTAATATATATTATTATATAAGTCTTTTTTCTGAACCTTATATTTTTAAGATCATTATAACAATTAATAATATAATATTCGTTTTAAGAACAATTTTATGTCAATTTTGACACTATTTGGTATTTTGTTTTCTCTAAATTCAAAACAGCCTTATTACTTCAAAAAAAATTCATCTAACCAACCATAATATGTTATATTAACCTAAAAAATATTTTAATTCATAAAAAGTATCAAATTACTTTTGTTTGGGTATTTATAATATCAATTATGTTAATATTTCAGAAATATGGTAATTACTACATCATCATTGTGTCATAAATAAATTAAATTATTTAATGTCTAAAAATATAAATAAAATAAAATTATGTAGGAAATATTATTATATTTCTAAGTAATATTTATATTCGAATTTAACTTATTTATAACCCTATATTAAAAATGTTTTAGTTAATAAACATTGATTTTTACTCTTAACTCTTCTTTAAATAAAATAATAATAAGTGTCCTAATATAATAAAAGTGGACCTAAAGGGTCATATTTTATTCTTAAGGTTGTTTTTTATCTAATTAAACTTATCCAATAGAATTAGGATGAGTTTTAGGATAATAATAACATTATTTTTACCTTAAATTACCATATTTACTTTTAACCGTGGTAAATAAAAGTAAAACATTAATATTGACAAAAAAAATTATTTTTATCTTATTGAACCACATTTTACTTACTAATATCAACCGTGTCTCTCAGATTTTTGAAATTCCTCTCACAGAAGCGGTAAAATTATGTTTCATGTAAATTTACGAATTCTCCTAGGAGGTGGATAAAAGACGTTAAAAAGTCCATTAAAATTTGTATATATCAAAATTATTATAAAATGACTCCAATGAATTAAATTGAACATATATAGGTATTATGTATCTATTTTGAACTAAAATAAATTTAAATAAAATAAATTATTATTTAAATAAAAATTCGGTTTTAACCAATAACTCAGTGTTTTCAATATTCATCAAAAATCGAAAGTTTTCTAAAAAATAGAACAAATTCACCCTAGGCTAATTTCGATATTCCGAATCCAAAAATGAAGTCCATTAGGAAATATAAAATTTATAAAATTTAAAAAATTGGGTATTACTATTCATAACAGTTTGTTTATATAATATTTTAATACCATATCGTTGTTTAGTGAAACTCGGTATTGCGTACAACACACACAATCGGGGAAGGTCACAATTGTGTGTAATGCAAGCCATGTCTGGGTTGTATGTAGTGCAAGATTCCTTTGTTTTTTTATATAATAGAATCCAACCATATTTAATTTATACATTGAATATATATATATATATATATAAACAATCAATGTTGTGTATAATAACTTCTGTCAAATGAACTTGAAGTTGTGTGTAACATGATACAAGAATAGTGTTGCATATACATCAAGCAAATCTGGTGTTGCATATAGCGCAAGATATTATTGGTTTAGAAACAACACAAGACATCAAATAAATTAAAAACAATACTTCTCATAAAATCTCGGGGTGTTACAATAGTGATGGAGAAGCCTTAGGATTTCCAGCTTCATCAGAATATGTCTTCATAGACACAAAATAAGAGGGAAATGAGGATGGCCTCAGGAACTCCACTCCCGTATTTGAGGAATGTGACTCCACCACCATCAATGACCTTGCGCATATAAACCTAAGTATATAAGAATACCCATGGAAAAAATTTATTAGTTCCACAATTCCCCTCAAAGAGAAATATATTTACATTTCATTTCTATAGAAACATCAGTATTTGTTCTCTTGAAACTATAAAAAAATTTCCCCGACTAAATCAAAATGTGGATACTCACCATATCAGCCTAACCAATGAGAATCGAAGCTTAAATTAGGTAGGGAAGTGGATTCACCACTCTCATGCCACATATGTAGAGGCAGAAGTTGAATATTTGATCAAAGACACCTTTTTTCTTGAAGGGAAATATGTGAGATGTCTTGATGACATCATCCTCAACAAAAAATTGAACTGGAAAATTAGGTTATGTATTGATTAGATAGAGCATAATTTTTACTTACCAAAGTATTATTTACCATTTTCAATTCTAGAACACTTGATTGATGTAATTTATATTTTCCAAACCCTTTACATCATGGATTGGTATTTGGGGTATAATCAAATAAAGATGGCCCCTGAAGATGTGGAATCCACAACCATCAAAACACCTTCAAGAATATTTTTCTATCAGTTCATTCCCTTTGTGTTAAATAATGATTCAACCACATACCAACACACCTTTCATAAATTCTTTATGAAATTACTAGGAATGATATCTGAATTTTATATCGATGACATGGTGGTTAAATCCCGATAGTCAGGTGATCATTTCACAAATCATCAAATAGTAATTGAAAAGCTACCATAACAAGGTCTGAAGATGAAACTTTTGAAACTATCTTTTGGGGAAACCAAAAGGATGTTCCTTGTCTTTGTTTCATGCCACCATGGAATCAATGTCAACTTAGAGAAGACTCTTTTTATTTTAGCAATTTCACCTCATAGAAATATCAAATAACTATGGGGGATCCATGGGAACCTTTCCTACATTCAACGATTCATAGCCATCCTGGATAAAAAATATCTCCCCTTCACTAATCTAATGAAAAAGGGAATCACTAATCAATGGGATGATTATTACCAAATATCCTCTGAATGTCTCAAATATTACCTTATGCACCAACTAGTTTTTATTCCTCTGATGTAAGGGAGGACACTCATCTTGTATGTGGCCACTATTGGATACTCACTAGGATCCCTCATAACATCGAAAAATGTTATGGGAATTGAAAATAGGCACTACTACCTCAGCATGACAATGTTAGGTACTAAGACTAGATACTCTGTTGTTCAAAAGGGAATCCTTACACTCTTCACCATAGTGAAAAAGACAAGTCATTACATTCATCATCATGAAGTTCATAGAGTCTCTTATATTTATCCTATCATGTACATCATTGAAATCCCATTGAAAAATATTCACATATATTGATTGTATTTTATTCTACAGTAATAATAAATTTATTATGAATTATAAAAGTTAATGAAATCACATTCCTAGGTTGATTTCCTCATAGAAAATCCTACCATGAAAAATACACCAAAAGAAACATATCTTCCACATGAGGAGGTTGTTTATGCCTATAATACTCCCCAGATGCGGTAGATGTACATTTATGGAACCTCTATAAGTCATGTCAAATAATGGATTGAATATCTAAGGCATAATCGTATTGGTTTAGTGATTTCATTTGTATCTCTAGACAAAGAAGTTTTTCCCTAATATTTCTCACTATACAAAGTCTTCCAAAACAATGAGGCTAAATATCAAGCCCTTATCACTAGGATGTATATTTCCATAAAGCTGGAAATTGACTACATGTATATAGAAGGTGATTAGAAACTTGTGATAAAGTATAATAACAGTAAATAAGCCATAAAAAATAAATAAATGGCCCATGTCACTAGATATGTCATGGGACTGATGGAAAAATTCTGTTTCGATCCCACACAGCATCATGTCCCTTGATCACAAAATGATAACATAGATGCACTTTCTAATTCAAACATTGTCCTAGATGAAACGGATTAGAAGACAGAAATATTACGTATCATGCATCGAAGAATGGTCTTGTTAATAGTCAAATGTGATATAGATGAAATCAATCAGGTCCACACCTCTAAAAAGTGAGCTGATTCAATGACCACCCATAGATGGATAGAACCCACAATAAAATATCTCCAAAAGGTTGCTCTACCAACAATACTAGCTAGAAGGTAATAGATTTGGTGTCATAAGGTGAACATAACCTTACTGGATGTTACAAATGACCTGAAATACCTCTATAATAAAGGCTTTGATTGAATCTTCCTCAGATGCATTATAAAAGGATATATTTTTTCCTTCGTGGAGGAAGTCCACACTGGCTCTTGTGGTGCCCAAAAATCTTGGAATTGGCTCTCTCGCTAAGTCAAGAGTATGTAATATTACTTGAAAACCACGATACAAGGCTGTGTGGAATTCCACAGGAAATGGCATGCACATAGAATCATGATAACATCATCCATTGTCCCACTGAATTGCTACATTCAACTATATATTATTGGTCTACTACCAAAAAACTGGGTTTCCGTAGTTCCACCAATTAACAGTTCGAAAAATGGTTGATAAAGTGGGTGGGTTTATCAATGCTAAAAAATTGTGGATAATGGGCACTATTAACGGTGCTAAAAAATTATCATTAAAATGACCCTTTATCATCACTTTTTTTGAGCTGATAATGGCATCCCATTTATCATCTCTTATTTAGCACTGTTATTGGGCCCCCTTTATCAGTGTTTGTTTAGTAGCGCTGATAAAGGGGGGACATTATCAACGGTTTTTTTCTAGTGCTGATAATGAGTAAATTTCAAAGAAATTATATTTCATAAATAATAATATATAAATATTTAAATGTATAAGTATATTTATGTTGATATAAATATGATCTATATTTTTTAAATATTTTTTATATAAGTATGAATAATAATTTTCCATTAATATGTCAAATATGTAGCGAAAATGGCTAATATAATATTTTAAAATTTTTTAATTAATAATTTTCTAATTATCAACATCTAATAATAACTTAATAACAATTTGAAGATAAAAAAATAAAAAAAATTAATAAAAGTTCTATAATAATATGAAAATGTAACACAAACATCAAACGACCATAACATTTGATACGGGTGACCGTTTGATCTCTACAACATATAAAATAGAAGAATGGAATGAGCTATACGCGTTGTGATACAAGGGAACCTTCGGTCATATTTTTCAAGGCCAAAAAAGGCCCAGAAGGCTTATCGACTTCAGTTTTTAGTCTGGATACCCTGTTTTTTTACCATTCAATGGAATTTCAGCCTCGTTTTACGGGGTCTTTTTGATCTTTTCACTTGGGAGTACATTTTTTCTGAGGGTTTACATTTATATTGATATTATGGATTTGAAATTTTATTGTTTTTCACAATGTAATGATACTTATAATCAATTATATAACAATATATACTTATTTTTTATGTATTCACCCATAAAAATTCAATTTTGTAAATAAATAATTAATCATATTTACAAATAATGTAGATTTCTCAATAAATAAGGCTAATCTAGAAAAAACTAATATCCATTTTATTTGAAATACAAATATATTAATATTTATATATGTATATGATGTTTCTGTGTGTGTGTGTGTGTGTATATATATATTTATATTTGCATATCTGCATTGACATAACAAGATATATTATCTATAGATTCTTAACATATTTATATACATATTAATATATAATATTGGTAAATATATATAAATATTTATAATTATAATTACAAATACACATATAACATATGTGTGTGTGTTGTATATATGTATTTATTTATTTATAAACACACACACACAAACATATTTTATAAATTTATTTAAAACTAATCATGTAAATATATATTAATATATGAATTAATATATTAATATTTGAATATAACTATAAATATATTATCATATGGATATGTATTTATAAATATAACTCAATATATATGTATTAATATATATATATATATATTAATATATGATTAAATATAACTATATATATATATAAATAGATATATTATTAAATAAAGATAATAGTAATATGGTGGGGTGGTAAAGGCTTAGGCGCACATGCCATAGTTCCCAATTTCAAATATCGGGGGGGGGGGGGAAGTCGTAGGCGTGGGATTGGAATAATGGTTAGCAGTGATAAAGGCGGTAGGGGTGCTGTTAAAGGCCTTGGAGGTCACAGGGGCGTGTGGGCTAGGGTGGGGAGGGGAGCTATTAAAGGGGGATTCAAGCATTGCTGAAGGCCATGCCCAAATTGTAGAAATTATTATTTTTATTTCATTTTACTTTTTTTAACTTTAATCAGTGCTAAAACAACATGGATAAAAGTGGTCTTTTATCAGCACAAAAAAGTTATGGATAAACGACCAATTTTTCAATGCTTTTTTAGTGATAATAAAAAAGAAACTTTTATCTATTTCTTTTAGCGTTGATAAAACGGGTATTTATCCATACATTTTTAGTGATATAATAGGGGACCCCTATCTTTTACTCTAGTAACATCGCTTTTCTAGTGTTGTTAATGCCTATTTCTAGCACTGATAATGGCCATATTGGTAGAATTTTTCATATTTCATTAGGGGAATGGATGTTATGGGTATGTATCCCCTAGCCACTAATATGTAGTTTATGAACATCCTTACTACTAATGATATATTTTTCAAATGGGACAAGGAAACACCACTCAACGAATTCGAGATAAATAATATCGTCAAATTCTTTAATTCCTATATCATCACCATGTCTGGGGTCCCTCACACAATACTGATAGAAAATGACACCAACATCTATTATATTAAGTTGAAGAAATAGTAACAAGTGTACAAAATATAGACCAATCACTCGTATCGCTATCATGCAATGGAAAATGAACAGATTGATTCCTGTGATTACACTCTAACAAATATACTCAAAAAGAAGGTGAAGTAGGATAAGAAGTAATTACTGGACAATATTAACCATGCTTTATGGCCCTATAGTGCCAACACATATACTATCACAAAGGAAACACTATACTCAACGGTGTACAGAACCAAGGATGTGTAACCCATAGAGGTCCAGTTCCTTCTCTCCAAATATCAATTTGAATAAAAGTCTCAAATGATGAATAATAACAAAAGTGGTAGGAAAAATTAGAGTGACTCGATGATAATAGATTACACACACCCAAGTTGTTAGAAACCCCTCAGAATAAGATCACAAGAGCCTTATTAAAAAGGTTCTCCTCCATTCATTCTTCCAAGGAGAGTTGGAATTGGATATCATAACCCAGATAATACCAGGGAATAACCCTATATATATTGATCTATAATGGGAAGGGTCTTACATTATATATATATGTTATTTCATAATGGGTCATACTCATTTGAAATCATGTATGGAGAGCATGTCACACCCTCTTCCAATGCAATATTTCTCAACAAATACAACTCATAGTTTTCATCAAGAACATCTCATCATGGTTAAATGATGTTAAACTATACATTATCTTAATGGCCACATGACATTAAACTATATGATCTAATCCTACCTACATGATGTTAAATTGTATTATATCTTCCTTGTGGCATGATGTTAAAACAACATTGAAAAAATCCTATCAGAAAGACTTCAAACTGTATTGTAATGCTCTGACCCTAGAAGCCCGAAGACATTGAATTATTTTATTAAATTGGCATGATTATATGGAATAAAATACCAATGTACTGATCAGTTTATTAGTCTTGGTAAACTATATACACAATTTAAATTCACATTACATTTTAAAACATAAAATACACACACAAAATTGTTCGAGGAATCCATTAATTTCTTTAGTGTAACCCTGTATATCAGACTAGAAACACATCTTCATATCCTACAGGAAAATAAAACAATAAAAGGGGTGAGATATAATTCACAATAAGGTTAAGTGTATAGTGGAACTTATAATGAATAATAAGCATAAACATTGATTCAATGTGCATAACTAAAACACAATCCATTCAAAAATAATCTTGAGCATAATATGGAATGAATAAATTAAAATCATAGAATTAATTAAAAATATTCTTAGGATCTAGAAAAAATAACCATTGATATTCTACTAGTTCAATAATCCCATAAAATATGAATAACTAATATCATAAACAGTGGATTCATAATTTCATACATCATAAACATATCATCATGGCTTCGTCCAAGACAACATACATAAATGGGTAAAAACCCATACAAGTTTGTCTCATGAGATCTAGCATTGCATCGAGGGGCTATAGTAGGACCCACCCGTAATTTACTACGTCCAAGGAATTACTCTCTCAAAATGTGTAAAACATAACCAACACTAACATTTATTTTGAAAAACTAGATTACTAAATGTGAACACTTTAACCATAATCAATGAAAGTTATTAAAATAACAAATCCATTGTCAAAATAATCATAAACCCTTCAATATTATATGATATATTATATAATAATAAATTGACCTCAATATATAATAATATCCAAGGAATGATGTTGACATATATAGAAATTCTCTAATAAAATCATTATAATTTTTTTTATAAATAGCCCTTTTTACATTAAAATCATTTACTCAAAATGAATTAATTTATAAAAAACATTTAATAAATTGGTATATGAATCAAACTATCCCATACCACAATGAATAATTTGATATAAATTATATAATTACCATTTTATGTCATTAATTTCCTTATAAATAAATCCATAAAACCCATTTTGAAAACATGGTCATGATTGAGAATGATTTAGAATAATAAATCATAAAAACATATAAAATGTGGTTTCCATTAAAGAGTACCTTAGATAAAACCTTAAAATATTCATTTAAACAAATAAATGAAATTAAAAATATACATAAAATTTTCTTTATAATCCTTTCATATTCAAATAAATAAATATGTAATATAATATCATTAATATTAAAAAAGTGAAAGGAATAAATATTTAACCATTTAAAGTATCCCCTACAATTTTGATCATTTAAATCATAATCTCCATGAATAATTAATTTTATAAAAACATTAAATGACATGATAATAGATAAAATTTCAATATAAAATATCCAAGTAGCTATATATACACCTTATAAATGAATAATGGTTCATATCATCATGAAATTTCTCAATGAAAGTAGATTGAGATGAAATCCCTTACCCTGTGTTTACTTTTGGATGAACATCTTTTAAACTAAAAAAAATGTTTTCAGAAATGTTATTAAATTATAACATAACTATAATAAAATTTATAATACCATATATTATTTTATTATATTATCTTATAACCCATTTGTTTATAATATGTTGTTATTACCCTTGTTTTTTGTGTTAAATACTTCATTTTCAAATGCATATTTTATCATGTAAGTCATATTCCTTATACATAGGATATATTATATTCACATATAGAGTGATATTAACTTAAGAAATATTATATTTACTCCTTGTATACATTTATATAATCATTCATTAAGGGTTATCGTGGTGGATAAATCTCACCACGTCCTGGATATGGTAGACAATACGCACGCACGAGCGACTGTATCATTCCGTAATGGTAAATGGGTAAATAATTGGATGATATATTTATTATAAATAACCAATTTATTTTCATATTTATTATTTATATCCATTATATTCATCATTATACCCATCCAAGTAAATTATTAATGAAAAACCCATTACAACACATCGTGGAGAAGGTAAGTCATATGTACACACACTTAGAGATATTATTTTCATATGATGGATAAAGGATGAATATGTTTGTAATATAATCATAATAACATGAAATAATATATATGATACTGTAATTATTTTATTTTTATGGTAACAACATAAGAAGTGTATGTAAAAAATGAAAATAAATTTAATGATTTGGTGAAACAATTACCTCTTGATTGATGGACTTCATTTGGATCTCCCCTTAAAAACCCTAGGGGAGGACTTTTTAGAATACCAAGACCTCAAAAGAATATATAATAATGTTTCTAGGATAATTGGGTAGTTTGGGTCATAATATAAGGATCAAATTGGGTTGAGGAAGTGAAATAGGAGGTGCCTTTTTATAAGAGAGCAGAGGGGCACTCTTTGAATCCTTTAAAATATTTAATTAATATAAATTGATTCATGATTTTAAATCGATCAAAAGTAAGTTATTTAAAATATAATTGTATTATTGGACTAAATACTCTCAAATAAATATTTTTATACATGTTTATATTTTATTATAAACCTTATATTTTGAATTTAACCCATATTTAAACCCTTTAACTCTTACCATTATAACTAGGATTTTTATGGATTAGGGTTAATATTGTTACTATAAATTTCAAAAAAAACCCCAAAATAAATCATTGATTACATATATAAATTTATAATAGTTATTTTGTGTAATATTATATTTTCTTTAATTTTCTATCATTGAAAAAAATAATATTTTTTAAAAGTATATTGTATGTCAATTTTTTTCTTATTCATTACATATATTGTTTAAAATATCATAACAAATGATAAATTAGAATAAAAACGTCTAATATATCTATAAAATTATTCATTTATCAATAAAATTATTTTATGGAATTAATTATTTAAAATTATATTTATTTAAATATATTTAATATCATTTATTTGATACTTCAATTAATAAAACAATTTCGGTATCATTATTATGGAAGATATTAATTAAATTATTTATTATTTAAAAATTTAAAAAATTATTATATTGAATATAAATCTATTATATTTGAAATTAATACTTCGTGAAAAATTTATCTTCTTTATAACTATTCATTAAAAACACAATACATATTAAAAACATTAGTACGACATTTATAACTTATCTTTAAATAAAATATTATAAATGTCATATGAAAAAAAGTGGATTAAAACAGTTAGAATTTCAGTATAAGGTTGATTTTTGTGAAAAAATCACTCATTCGGTGAGAATTGAACACTTTTGAGTGTCTTTATAATATTATAATATTATTTTTACCTTTAATTGCCTGATTTACCCTTAACCGTGATTAATATAAAATTACTAAAGATACTATATAAATTATCCAAAAAATATTTCTATCCTACTAGACTCTAAATATCGAACTGATTACAACTATTTATATTTTTGTTTCCAAATTCAATTCACAAAATTGACTAAATTATGTTTTACACAAATCATGTAGATGTGGTGAGATGGCGGGTAAGAGAGACATTCAGAAAGTCAATATGATTTTATATTTAATTTCATCATAAAATTTTTTCCAATGAAATAAATACGAATAATATATTTATTATTGAGTTGTTTTGACTTAAAAAATAAATTTATATTATAATAATTATTTAAACGAAAGTTCAGTTTTTTAACTACAATGTTGAATTTTTCACAATTAATTAAAAAATGAATCTTCTCATGAAAATACCATAAAATCAGCCTATGATAATTTTGATATTAAAAATTAATCATTGAGGATTATTTTTGTAATATAAAAATTATAAAACTGTAAAAAATTGGATTTAAAATGGGAACATAATTAAAATGTTATAGAATTACCCTTTTATAAATAAGGGTTTTTGTGCATAAAACTGGGTTTGTTATTATCTTACTCGTATGAAATTTATTAGATGAATATAATGTATGTTTTTATTTAATATATAAAATATATATTTCATTAATATTATTCACTAGTTGTAATTAATTTATCTTATTAAGATATGACGACATTGGGAGCATAAAAAAAGAATCACTTTATATTCAGTTATTTTATATTTTCATTTCTAATTAATTGGAAAACAATGAATTTATCATATATTTGTGTGAACCATATATTTTGATATGCGAGTTAATACTATTCATAACAACTAATTTAATGGAATGTTTATATCTTATTATAAAATATAATAATATTTTAATAATACTATGTCATTCGGTAATACATAGTCTTGTGTATAATTAATGCTATCGAAGAATGTTTCTCTTGCTTGTAACTCAATCTAACTAAATTTTATTTTCAATATAATCTATATAATAAATTAAATTTATAAAAAAAGAAAAAGTTTTTAAATTTATGGGGTGTTATATTCCCCCAACATAATTAAATTGTGTCCTTGCAATATAAAATTGATCTTAGTAATCATGAGATTGATATCATTAAATTCTATTTTTAGAGAACCCACATCATAGAGAACGTTAATAAAATATTCACTTAATAAGAGATAATTTTTAGTTAAAATGTCACATGTAATAACATAAAACTGGGTCTCCAAGTCTAATAACATTAGTGGAAATTATAGATATATACATGGAGGAAAAGCGTAAATATTTCAAGGGATTGACTGAGGTCACCAGCCAAAAACCAGTGAATTATAAATAAAAATTTGGGATCCTAAAATCCATAAATGTGTGATGATTTAAAATATAATCAGTTGAAAAAATATTAGCATTTTTAGATCATTTTTCTTAGAGTTAATTAATTATTTTACTCAATAAAAATGGAAGGAAATATAATTACTTGATTAATTTCAATTTCATAAACACAATATTATCCTTTGGTTGTTCCTTGAAATATTTATAAATCATTTCATATCACAGGTTTCCCCATAGGGTGGTGTAAAACATTAACCTCGATAGTATTTTCAAAATATATACTTAATTATTTTCATAAATGGATACCATTTCTAAAATGAACTTATCAATAGTTATTCCACCACATGATGTGAGACTTATTTGCCACATTACAAACATGTTTATTCCATCATCATGTATTATTTCACAATATGGTAGTAAATTTAATTACCATAAAACATTATTAAAAACATTCATTATTCCTTATTCCATAAATAGAATATAGATTATTTGATATACTCTTTAAATTCTAAAATTTCGTAAACACCACCAATGATAGAATAAACCACTTTGTCAACAAATAATTAATTAGTTCCATTATAGTTAACACATATTCAATTAATTTTATCCAAATAAATCATTTCATTATACAGCCATAATTTTATCAATAATAGGAACATAGTAAGGATAATATTTCCCTCATAAATGTGTTTTCCAAAAAAAATTAACTTTCTACTGCATAAAGTTTCTTCGAAAAATTTAGAATATGATCTCAAATACTTAACAAAAAAGTACTCTAGTAAAATCCTTATATATTCCATAATTTTTATAACTAATACAAAATAGAAAAAAAAAATGAATTGAAATGAATATTGAATCTAAACATAATCAGATGAATCATTCCTCTTCATCTATTACAGTATCATAATCTTGACCATGATCCAATAGCCTCTTTTGGAGTATTTTACTTTGACGCATAAGACATTTATTTTGATAAATTCACATATCTTTGTTGATGAATAATTTTATATTAGAACTAGTTTTCTTATCCTTGTATTCCCATGCATGGTGGCCTTTCCCCCTACAGGTTTAAAAAATATCATTCATTTTAAGCAGGTACCAAGGTGATTATTTCCAAAATTATTACAAGTGGTAAAATAATTATTTATCTTATTCCGTTAACATATATTATTCATGTTTTTCTCTTATTCTCGTGCTCTCCCAAAATAAATAATACTTATTGTACTCTTTACCTGTCCTATTATCACATGATATTATGTCCTCAAATGATGAGAATTATTGGGAGACTATTTCCCCTAAAAATATTTTTTTAATACCATGAATGATATGTTCCATCTTACTCTTTGGATCAATTGTTATGGTGAGGTTCAAATTCCTTCCTATAGGATCTATTTCTTATTGAATAGATACACTAGGTTAGAAAATATCATAAATTGTAATCCAAAAACTTCTGAAATACTAATCATAAATTGAAAAACATTGGTGTATCTAACCTCATAATCATAAATAGGGTTTCTTTGGGGACATGTTTACTTTTAAATCCATTCTAATGGTTTGTAAATTAAATATGAATTATCTTAAGCATATACTCTAGGACTGTAAAAAGAGGTGCACAATAATTATTATTTTCATGTACTAGGTTACATCGAGTTAGGACCGATGCACCTTGTCGGAGTTGTAACCCATAGGTACATCTATTCCTGGACCCCGTCCACTTGTATTATCCAGACCATGATTTATTTCAATGAAGCCCCACATAAAATATAATTTTCCAAAAATATAGGACATTCTTATAAACTTATCCTCAAATTCCATAATATGGTTATGCTCCCTATAATATGTTTTTCAAAGTCTAGTTTATAAGGTTTCCACTAAACATCCATTGATACTAACTATAACACCCCAACCCTAGAAGCCTGAAGCTGGTACATTATTAAATTACATTGTCACGATCCCATGAAATAAAATGATGATGTACAAATCATGTTAGTAGTCTTTGTAAACTATATACATACTTTAAATTCATTTTACATTTTAAAAAATAAAATGCACAAATAGTTTTTCTTGAAAATTCCATTAATCCCCATAGTGTTACCGTCCATTGAAAATATAAAAGACGTCATTATATCATGGGGAAAATATATTATAATAAATGGGTGGTCCTTAATTTTCAGTAAGGGTAAGTGTACAATGGAAGTTATTAGGAATAATAATCATAAAAATTAAGGCAAGGTGTATAAATAAATAAAAATCCATTTAAACAAAATCATGAGCATAATATGTCAAGAATAAATGAAAATCATATAATGACTTGTAAATAATCATTTGAGCTATAAAAAAACATGGATATTCTAAAATTTGAATAACCAAATAGAATATGAATAACTAATCTCATAATTTGTGAATGCATAATGTTGAACATTATTAAAATATCATCGTGGCTTCGTCCAAGACACCAAATATAAATGGGTAAGAATCAAAACATGTTCGTCTCGTTAGAACTATTGATGCATCGAGGGGATATAGAGAGCCCCGACCATCAATTACTATTTCCAATTCATTCCTCTTATGAAATGGTTAAAACATAACCAATATAAAAATTCCTATTTTAAATTTATCATTCGAAATGTGAACACTTTATCCATAAACCATTAATTGTTTAAAAATTGCACATCCACAGTCAAATTAATAACAAATCATTAAATAAATTATGATAGATTATTTAATATAAATCATCCTCAATCAATCATAATATCCATAAGATTATGTTGACATAGAAATCATTTATTCAAAAGAGATAAACCTTTTTACTTGGAAATCATTTATTCAAAAGTCATGAATTTATAAAAGAAAACAATTAAAAAATAGATTTTTAATCAAATACACTAATAAAAATTCTAAAATATTTAGAAAAATTAGAAAATTAACATTTTATTTCATTAAAGTGATTATAAGTAAATCAATAAAACTCATATATAAAAAATGGATATTAATGAGAATGATTTAGAAGAATAAATATTAAAAACATTTAAAATTATGTTTTACTTAAGTAATACCTTTTATAAAACCTTAAAAGTTTCTTTTTGAAATCTTCTAAATGATATTAAAAATATAAATAAAATTTCGTTTATAATAATTTTATATATATATAAATAAAATTGTCAAATAATATCAATAATATATAAATGGAGAAAGCTTTAAATCTTCAAACATTTAAAGAGTCCCATACAACTTTGAACATTTAAATCATAATCTACATGAAAGAATAAATTTACCAAAACATTAAAAAAAGAATAATATGTTAAATATGGATTCTAAATCTAATAGTATTATTATATAAACCTTATAAATGAATAATGGTGTATGTCATCAATAAATTCTACAATGAAAAGAGATTGAGATGAAATCCCTTACCCTGCATTTCATTTTAGATGAATGTCTTTTACACTCAGGTATAATGGTTTTAAACATGTTATTAATTTTATTTGTAACCAATATAAAATTTTAAATACCATATGTGTTATTATTATATTATATTATTTCCCAATTGAAAATAATATTTCACCATTACCCTTGATTCGGGTATTAACTGCTTCATTTTATTATGCATGTTTTGTCATGTAAGTCTTGTTTATTATGCATAGGATATATTGTATTCCTATCCTAAATAATATTATGTTCATAAATATTTTATTTATTCATAATATAAATTTTTATAATCATTCTTAAATGGTTATCATGGAGGATGAATATCATCTTGTTGTGAAGACAGTAGGATGTATGTACACACGAGCTACGGTATCATTTTGAAATGGTATAGGGGTAATGAATTGGATTATATATTAATTATAAATAATAAATATCATTTAATAATTATTATTAATGCCCATTATATTCATCATTACACCCATCCAAATGAATTAGTGATGATAAAATTACTCTATAGCATGGAGACGGTAAGTTGTACGTACTAACACATCATGAAATTATTTTCTGTAGGATGGTTAAAGGAGGAATATGGTTGCCCGAAAATCATAATAATGACTCAGTACATATATCATAAAATATTTATTATGCTATTATATAAACATCATGTAAATAGGATGTTGAATAAGGAGGGAGATTTTATGGGTTGGTAAAACAATTACCTCTTCTTCGATGGACATCCATTGGATCTCCTCTTAGGGACACAAGGGGTGGTCGTTTTATAAAAAAGGACCTAAATAAAATATATAAGAACTTTTTTATGATAAATTGTTAGGTTTTTTAATATATATAAGGATAAAATTATTGTGATTATGTGAAAGAGGAGGCTCTTTTTTATAAGAGAGTGGATGGGAACTCTTTGAATCCTATAACGCATTAAATTAATATAAATTTATTTTCGATTAAAAATATCTCAAATGTGAGTTATGTATTATATAATATGAGTATGGTTCTAAATTCTCTCAAACAATTATTTTAAGACATGTTCCGGTCACAATATTATCCTTATCTTTTAGTTTTAACCCTTAGTTAATCCCTTTAACTATTACTGTGACAACATTTATTTTTACATGTTAAGGTTAATATAGTTATGAAAAAAATTCCAAATGAACCCCAAATGGATCATTGATGACATATTTATCCTTATTAAATTTATTTAAACTTATTTTGGGTTTTTATGTATTTTATCTCATTTAATAAAATATTATTTGTTTTAAAGTATCATTTATGTCAATTTGATATTATTAATTATTGGTAATTTTATAAATATCATAACAACATGATACTTAATATAAACCCTTATAATATATAAATAAAATTTATAATTTATCTATAAAATTCAGTTATATAATTAATTATTTTAAATTATATTTATTTTAATATTTTTAATATCATTTATTTGATATTTACATTAATTATACAATTTTGGTATTATTATTATTAAAGTATTTAATTAAATTATATGTTATCTAAATAGAAAAAAATAATTTATCATGATTAATATAATTATATTATCATTAAAATGAATATTTATAGTCTAATTAATATTTTGTATAACAATGTATTAAAAATGTAATACTTTTTAAAAACAAGAGTATGAAATTTTTAATTTATCTTTAAATTTTTTTATAAATGTCATATTCTTTACCAAGTGTCTTAAAAAAATAATTTTGGCCTAAGGATAATTTTGGTCAAAACCCACTCATAAAACTAAATTACAATAAGCATTAGGGTAACATTATATTATTATGATATATTTTTACCTTTAATTACCAATTTAACTTTAACAGTGGAAAATAAAAATTTACTAATGTTACTATTAATAATATCTAAAAAAATAAGTTGATTTTATTAGAATATAAATATCATACATATTACAAATATTTATGTCTATGATTTCTAATTTAATTTATAGATGTGGCTAAATTTGGTTTAATGCTAGTTCTATAGATATAACAATAAGGCTTGTAAAAGAGATGTTCAAAAAATCGATATGATTTTATATCTAATTTCAATATAAAAATGATTCAAAATAACTAAATTGGATTAATTTACATATTATCAAACTATTTTAACTTTTAAAATAAAAATTTATTGTGTAATATTTATTTAAATGAAATGTAATTTTTTTAACTACAACACACTATTTTGCACTATTAATTAAAAACTGACGCATACGTGAAAAATACAAAAAATTCACCATAATCTAATATTGACATTAATATTTTAAAAAATATGTTTATTTTTTCATATAAAAATATAATAGTGTCAAAAATAATATTTAAAATGGGATCTCCATTAAAATGTGGTAAAATTACCATTTTGTAAAATATTGGTTTTTATAATATAAATTTATCTTGTTCTAATCTTATTCCTATGAAATATACTGTATAAATATAAAAAATTGTTTAAATATATAAAATATATATTTCATTAATATCAATCACAATTTGTAATTTATTTATTTTATTAATATTAGATGACTTTGGGAACATGAAAAACAAAATATTCCCTTTACATTCAATAAGTTTATATTTTCATTTCTAATCAATTGGAATCCAATGAATTAATGTTATATTTATTAAACAATATATTTTAATTAGTTAGTTAATGCTATTCATAACCACTAATTTAATAGCTAGGTTATATCTAATAATATTATATAATAATATTTTAAAAATACTATTTTGTTTCGTAATACAATTTCTTATGTACAATGCAATCTATCGCAGAATGCTTCACTTACGTGTAACTCCCGATAACTCGGTATTTTCTGAATTATAATATATAGAATATATTAAATTTAGTTAAAATAAAATTTATTATAAATTCTTGGGGTGTTACACACATGGTAACTGACGACCTGACCGCATGACTTTAAACTACACGACCCCTCTAGAACTATGGGTGGTTTGATTCCTGCCATAAAAAGATACACAATAATGCCCAAATACCTAGTCCTAGGTCTAGCTACAACAATTGATAAAAAAAAGATGCTTCTGCACAAAATAAATCATGAAAAAATATTTCATTTCAGGTTATCCATATCCTTACAGCATGGTGTTAAACTGAATAGAGGAATTCCTTAATGCATGTCATTTAAAAACTACATGAATTCCCAAATTGTTTGTCTTTTTTCATGTCGAGTGAAATTCAATCTTACTTTATTATGATAAACTACACATATTAAGTACCTTCCACATGATTTTAAAATTCAATGTTTTTCTATATCTACATATGGATTGATTCTCATTTTGAATGAGATACGTTGGGATGCCTCAATCCTATATTTTGGTTCAGGAACCTCATGATATATAATTACCCTGTCATGTCTTGATTTCCTCCATATAGTGAGGGGAACCTTTTTCATTCCTTTTTTATGACACTTAAAATAGATCTTGTGATCTAAGGAATTAAAATAGTGTATTAACCATAAAAATGGATAGAAATCCCTTAACAGCTCGATCATGGCACAGAAATCAGGACCTTTAATGGTATACCATGAGTCATTTCTACATGATTTTAAACTACACTATTAATTTCCTTGCCATGTGACATAAAACAATACAGTTCTTCAATAACTATGTATTTCTTGATAAAAATCATCACAAGATACGTAGTGACATCTGGATATCCAATCATGGGCCCAAATACGAAAATCAATAGAAACTATTACAACCTCTTTGTATGGGTCAGACCTACGAAGTGATATTTTCTCATTCAAGAACTACAGGTGAAATTTTTCCTATCAACAAGGGATATGTAGTGATGCATGGATCTCTAATATTAGTACCAGTCATATTATATATGTATTAAAATTACCCACTCCTAATTATGGCTAAAACCTTCATAGGAAAATCCCAATGTATGGCTTGATTCCCACCACCTATGGATACATAGTGACACTAATAATTTCATTCATAGGACCTTCTGTAATACTACCATCTCACGTCAGGGGAACCATGTCATCACTGCATGATGTTAAAATGATCGAACCATAATGAACTATGTCTGTCTTGATTATCATTCTCATGAGATACATAGTGACACCCGGACTTCCACCCTTGCTCCCAACCACAACATTTATCTTCCTTAACATCTGTTCATCTTCATCCTCACCACATGTCATTTAAATACATGAAATTTCAAGGGCTATGTATGGATTGATTCCAATTTTCAATACAATATGTTGTGATAGATATATTTTTATCCTTGTCTATATACATAATTCCCCATTTCTTTTCGTAAATACCATGTCGTTTCGGCATGACATTAAACAACATGGTTCCTCAAGAACTACTTGTTGCTTGATTTCTGTCATCACGAGAGGCATAATTATGTCTAGATCTTCAATCCTGGCCCAGCTACAACAACTAATAATAACGCACCCCAAATTCTTAGGAACCAAGTCGAATAAGTTCATTTTCCCCACATACGATACATATAAATGTAATGATTACTTGGGTGCATGATATATCATGAAAATATTTTTCACTTCGGTTCCCACATCATTATATAATGAAATTAAATTACAAGGAAAATGTCTTGGTCACATGACATTAAAACTACATGAAAATTACATCCCCAGCGCATGAAAATATACTATATAGAGTATTTCCATACAACCTGATGTAAAACTATAGGGAACAAATCTCCAATACATGATGATAAGCTATGCAGGACATCACCCATTTTCACCCCTATCAATGTAACATAAGAGCCATACCCCAATCAGATAGAGTATGTGTTGTTTCTGAAATCTTTTAAAGAACCTCAATCCATAAACCACACTTAATGCCTTGGGTACTTTGAGTTACCAATAACATTATGTGGCCCTTGGAAAGGACCCCTAGATTCAAGGAACCATTTCCTTGAATATGCATGAATGTCTATGGGTTAGGAATATGAGCCTATGGTCATCAACCAAATATGTCTCTCTACAAAAGGGAATTCTCATCCTTGTGATCCTGAAAAATCATTGTGGACGAACTCAATACATCATTATGATCTGAACAAATCCAAGAATGAATGTCATCTCTCAAAAAATGTGATCTTTGTTCCATGATTTAAAAAATCTTCATCTCCCTCTCATAAGGATGTGGGGGCACTCATGACCATGAGTATCCAAATTTGAATATTTTTTATCATCCATCATATTAGGTCAATGTGAGTCACGACCATGTACAACCTTCACGTTGGTCAAAGTTTTATATCTTTAAAGTCTATATTATAATGGTACAAAATTTAATGACCGTAAACTACTAAAAAAAGAGACACAAAACTTTTCAGGTTGAAAAACTGTAAAGGGAGGTATGATAAAAATTTGAGTCTTTGTTCACTAAAATAATCATCTCCTGAGTTTAGGAAAACATTAGGGCACAAATGAATCTAGAAAAATGATCAAAGTCTCTAAATTGTAGCCCCAATAATATCCAAGTTATTCTCACTAACCCCCTTGGTCAATAAAATGTTAGAGTAATGATTTTTCACATCTCCTCTCCATGAGAATATATTTTCTATGTGGTGAAAAAACATTTAGGGTGTTAAAAAACTTATTTGATATTAAACATTCCATAAATTACACTTAATGATTTAATGTTCCTAGAATCACAAAAACCATCCAATTCCCCTAGAATGGATAACCAGATTCAAAGGACCCTTTTTTTTGACTTTTCATGTATTCTTACGGTGCATGCATATGTGAATATGGTCATCAACCAAATTTTTCACTCTGCAAAAAGGGATTTTTGATCACTATGATCCATGAAATCACTACGGTAGAACCCATCACCCCAGTGTATTTTGGTTCCTTCCCAGTATGACTGTCATATATCATTCCCCCAACCCATGCGCTTTGGAAAATGATTTACAATATTCATACCAAACTTTTAGTGCATATTTTTAATCCATGATGCTACATCACTGTGTTTTGTACCCTTTCTCAAAGAAAGAATGAGGAAATCCATTCTTGAACATATTCTGGACCAAACCATTGAATTTGAATACTTAGGGAATAGGGCTCAAGATTCACTATTAAGTGTCGAATTTCTCTTGGGTTCCAAAACCCTTCCTTTTTTCTCTCCTCCATAACCAACCTCATAATTTAGATGCTTGAGTCTTCCCAAATCTGTCATTGCTCTCAGAAAGTATTTGAAATCATCTTTATCCTGACCATGATGTCGACACATAAGGTCCTTCACACAAAAAATAATGTAATCCCTTCCTTGAATGAAAGGATATTTATTCCCTATGAGGCATATAAACACTACGGAAGAACCCAACACCTTTTAATGCCCCGACCCTAGTTACCCAGAGTCGGTGCATTATTACATAACATTGGCATGATCACAAGAAAGATGACGTCTCGAAAGACCGATTAGTTCTGTAGCCTTGGAATAACTAGATACATTCATAAAGTTTATATTACATCATAAAATGAAAACTACAACAATATAGTCTCCATATTCCACACTCTTATCCCCTCATACTATCCCTGCAGGTCATTCATAAAATACTTCTTCACATCCTAGGAAAAATAAAACATAGAAATGGGTGAGCTCAAATTCCCAATAAGGATAACAATATATCGGAAACTTTCATAAATAGAAATAAACATTTATGGCAATGTTTAACTAAAACAAATGCCTTTTAAACTTGAACTTCAACATAATATGGCAGAAATAAAATGAAATAATTTCATTTACTAATTCACATGGATATTCTACTAATAGAATAATCACTTGAAATATCAATAACCACATTCATAATGATGGAATACATAATGCCAGACTATCATAACCACATATCCAAGGCCTCATGCCAAGACTACAAATATGATTTTTTCAAGGCCGTGTTCCAAGATACTAGTTTGTCTCATGAGACCTACCGATGCATCGATGAGTTATAGCAGGCTCCACCCATCACATATTAACTCCAATGCATTCCTCATATGAACAGTTTTAAACATAACATAAACATTCGTATTAAAACTAGCATATGAAATGTCAATACTTTCCCCATAAACCATGAATGGTATAAAAATAACAAATCCACAGTCAAACAAATCACAAAAACTTCAATACAATATTGATGTTTTGTATCATAATAAATCAACTTCAAATAATCTTAAAATCCATCAATGGATATTGACATAGATGAAGTCAATAATATTTGAGAGGAATATCCCTTTTTTTAAATCATTTAAAAGTAACATAATTATAAAATAAAACATTTACTTTGAAAATTTTCTTATAAGATTGTAAGGGAAGCTTCGAAGATTTTATAATGGCGAAAAATATCCGCACCCACCGTATAAGTTAAAAAAACATTCTTACCTTAATTTTGTTGAAATGGTTAAAAATCACCTTGTTTGGAAAACAACATAAATATTACTTTATAAACTTCTTATAAAAATTCAAAAGAGGGTATAAATGACTTTAACCCATATTTTGTAAAATAGTAAGAATGTTTTGAAATACATTTTTAAGAAACATGGATGTGGATGATAAAGAAATCACAGTAGATTATTACGTATAAAAAACCTCAGATAATGAAGAGATTGCGAAATAAACCCTTAACTTGTACTTTTCCTTGGTTGGAGGTATGTTAACCTCCTGTATAATTGTGAAATAATTGTTATTAAATTATACAATAATCATATACATTAATATTATATCATATATGATTTCTTAACATTTATTTCTTAATAATATCTTAATATTATTGTCATTTCGGGTGTTAACTTACTCATTTTATTTTATATTTTTTGTTATTTAAGGCATGTTTTTTATGGATAGGTTGTATCTTATTAATATCCAGAATGATAATAAGTCATTAAACATTATTATTAATCTTTAAATGATAATTATACTTGAATGGATACGATGGAGAATGAATCTCATCGCGTTCGTGGAGACGGTAGTCCGTACGTACGTACGAGCGACAATATCATTCTTTTGTTATTAAAATAAAATTTAATTGGATGGTATATCATATATAAAGAATATTAATCATGTTATATTTATTATTTAAAGGAATTGCACATCATTATTATACCCATACAAATAATAATGTTTTGAATAACAATTACACCATGACGTGGAGACGGTAAGCTGTACGTACGCACGTATGGTGACATGTCATTCAAAGGATTGATAGAATACTGAAATATGTTTGTACCATGATTATAATAACATCGATTTATATATAATATACTAGAGTTATTATTTTATAATGGTAATAACAAAGAAGGAAGAAGTGGAAGATGAAAGGAACAAGAAAAAGGGTGGTGAAATCATTACCTCTTCTTCGGGTTCTTCTTTTTGATTTGATCAAAAGGGATCCTTAAGATGGATTTATGACTAAAGGAATTCCTCTAAGATTAAGTGATGGAAGTTGAGAGAGTATTTGTGTAGGTTTTGGCCGAACCAAAAGGCTTTGAAGGTGGTAATTAATGAGAAGGGGGGGTGCCCTTTTATAAGAGGTGTGAGGGGCACCTTTGGAAAGGCTAGAAATATTATTTTATAATAAATTCATATTCAGATTATAATGGATAAAAAGTGGATTATTTAAAGGTTAAGGTTGGGATGGGTCTAATACCACTCAAACAATAGAATTTATTCAAGTTTGGGTCATTATATTAACCTTATCATTTAGTTTTAACTCTTACTTAATTTGTTTGACACTACCCTATCACCTTGTATTTTTATATTATATAGTTAATAAATGTACTAAATACCTCCAAGAGTCCCCAAGTGGTCCATTAATGATACACTTATCATGATATAAGTCTCTTGGCCGAACCTTAGATTTTTAAAAATTGAATATTAATTAATAATATAATATTTGTTTTAAAAACTCTTTTATGTCAATTTTGACACTATTAAATAATTGTTTTTTGTAAAATTAATAACAGAATGATTACTTCTAAAAAAGTTAATTAAATAAATCCTAACATGTCATATTATCCTCTAAAATTATTGGTATTTATAAAAAGTCTAAAATTACATATATTTGGGTATTTATAATATCAATTATTCTAATTTTTCATTATTTTGGTAATTACTATATCACCATTGTGTCATAAATAAATTAAATTATATAATGTCTAAAGATTATAAATAAAATAAAATTATTTAGGAAATATTTTTATTTTTCTAAAGAATATTTATAGTAAAAAATCCAACATATATAACCCTATGTAAAAATTGTGTTTCTAAAAGATATATGCTTATGTCATTTTTGTATTTATTTTACCTTAATTAGAATAATGTGTCCCTATAACCTACAAATGGCTCCATGGGGTCCCGAAATCGACCCAAATATGCACGTTGTCAGACATGTAACCCCCAATAATGTTTGGACACGTTTTAGGGTAATTTAGTATTATTATAATATCATTTTTTAACTCTTATTTATTGGAGTTACTCTTCAACCATGGTAAATAAAATACTTACCGAAGTAATTATTCAAAATGTCTAAAAATAAAAGTTACCTATTTACACAATTTGGAAATCTTGATTCCAAATATGGAATCCATTTTTCCAAATTCAAAACACATAAGTGGTGTAAATTAATTTAAAATTAATTCCCGCTTTCAAAACAAAAAACGTGTTTTTAAGATATAATAACTATCAAAAGATTGATAATTGTTTATGTCTCGTTTAGTTGTGAAATTATGTCCAATAACCAACATTATATTAAGTGGTAAAAATATATTCTATATATAATTTAAAACCACTCAAATTCATAATTTATTACTATTAATTATTTTTATTAAAAAAGTTTTTTTTTAATTAAAATTTATTAATTTTCACTATTCATCAAAATATTAAAGTTATCTGAAAAGTACCCAAATATCACCTTAGGCTAAATTCGATACTCCGAATCCAAAAATTAAGTCCATTATGAAAGATAAAATTTATGAAATTTTAAAAAGTAGTTATTACTATTCATAACAGCTAGTTTGATTGGTTGTTGTGTGTGTTAGAACTCTATGTTGCGTGCAACACACGCTATTGCATTATTCAAAGTGAAGCGTATAGTAGAAGCATGGGGTGTTACATTCTCCCCTACATCAAATAATTTCGTTATCGAAATTTCTAGAATACTATCGCAAGAAAAGACTCGGGTGGTTCTTCATCATAAGTTCCTCGGGTTCCCACGTTGCCTCTTCCATCTTATGGTTTCTCCATAGAACTTTTACCAGATGAGTTGTCCGATTTCTCAGCATTTTTTCTCTCATATCAAGAATCCTAATGGGATCTTCGCAAAAAGAATGATCAGGTTCCAGTTCTAATTCCTCATAGGTGAGTACATGTGTTGGGTCAGGCATGTATTTCCTCAACAGAGATACGTAGAACACATCGTGAAATTGGAGAGACTTGGCGGCATTGCCAATCGGTAAGCTACAACCCCAATTTGTTCAAGAATTTTAAAAGGTCCGATGTACCTTGGAATTAATTTACCTTTCTTACCAAAACATATGACTCCCTTCCATGGAGATAACTTCAGGAAAACATGATCACCAACTTGAAATTCCAAATCCTTCCTTCGATTATCGGCATAGCTCTGCTGCCTACTTTGAGCTTCTTTGATGTGGTTTTGGATTACCTTCACCTTTTCCATCATTTCCAACACCAGTTCTGGGTCGACAAGTTTTCTTTCACCAACCTCATCCCAATAGGTTGGTGTGTGACATCTCTTTCCGTATAACGCTTCATATAGTGCCATCTGAATACTCGAATGGAAGCTATTGTTATAGAAAAATTCTATCAGAAGTAAATATTGATCTCACGTACCCTGAAAGTCAAGTGAAAAGGATCTCAACATGTCTTCTAAAGGTTGAATAGTTTGTTCTGATTGTCCATCTGTTTGAGGGTGGTAGGCAGTGCTCAAATAAAGTTTAGTATCCAAGGATTTCTAAAGAATTTTCCAGAATCTTGAAGTAAAACGGGAATCATGATCAGAAACAACCGATAGGGGTACTCCCTGAAGTCTCAAAACTTCATCAATATATATTATTCCTAGACGTTCCAGTGGCAGATCTTCTCTTATAGTAAGAAAATGTGCTGACTTGTTAAGATTATCAATAATAACCCACATTGCATCATTCCGTCTAGGAGTCTCTGGTAGTCTCATGACAATGTCCAACGTGATATTAGCTCATTTCTACTTAGGTATGGGAAGAGGTTTCAATATTCCACCAGGCTGTTGTCTTCCAGCTTTCACTTGATGAAAAACCATACATCTTGAAACAAAATCTGCAATATCCCTCTTCATGTTGTCCAACCAAAAATGTTACTTCAAATCTATATACATTTTTGGTGCTCCCAGGGGGTATAGAGGAATTGGAACTATGAGCATCATCCAGCAATTCCGTTTTTAGACTAGGTATATCAGGAATACAAAGTCTCATCCCGAATTTCCAAATTCCTTCTTCATACACAAAGTCTCTCAATTTCCAATCATTCAAAGCTTTAATATTTTTTAGAAATTCTTCATCATCGGTCTGAGAACTCTTAATCCTTTCTATTAATTATGGTTTGGAATCCATTTGAAAAGGCATTGATGTTTCACCTTCCCTGATTATTCCCATGTCCATCTTCTCTAGATCCATGAAAATTGGTTCCCTTTCAATTCTCATATTGTTAAAAACTCCACGATATTTTCTGCTCGAAGCATCTGCCACCTTGGTTTCTTTCTCCTGGTGGTAGTGTATCGTACAATCATAATCCTTGAGTAATTCAAACCATCTCCTTTGCCTCATGTTGAGTTCTTTTTGTGAGAAAATATACTTCAAACTCTTGTGATCAGTATAAATCTAACATTTTTCACCATAGAGGTAGTGCCCACATATCTTCAAAGCAAAGATCACATCTACTAACTCGATATCATGAGTAGGATAGTCTTGTTCGTGAATTTTCAACTGTCATGATGCATAGAAAATAACCCTATCATTCTACAAAAGGACACAACCAAGTCCTTTCTTCGATGCATCACTATAAATAACGAACGCATCATTCCCTGATGGTAGAGTCAATATAAGAGCATTGAAAAATATTCTCTTCAGTTCTTCAAAACATTCTTCACACTCTTTTTTCCAAACAAATTTAACCCCTTTACGTGTGAGATTTGTTAATGGGTTAGCCAACAGGGAAAAATTCTGGATGAAACATCGATAATAACCTGCTAAACTAATAATAATACGTACCTCAGTTATACTCGTCGGTGCAAGCCATTCTTGGATTGCCTTGGTCTTAGAAGGATCAACGGAAATTCCATCCTTAGAGACAATGTTACCAAGAAAAGAATTCTCTTGAAGCTAGAATTCACACTTTCTAAACTTTCCATATAATTTAAGTCTTCTCAAGGTCTTCAATATAATGCGCAAGTGATTTTCATGATCTTTGTAGCATTTGGAGTATACCAATATATCATCAACAAATACCACTACAAAGTCATCAAGATATTCCTTGAAAACTATGTTCATTAGATCTATAAAAACATAGGGTGTGTTAGTCAATCCAAAAGGCATTACTGTAAACTCATAATGCACGTACATTGTTCGAAATGATGCCTTCGGAATGTATTCCTTCTTCACACACAACTGATGGTATCGAGATCGAAGGTCAATCTTTGAAAAGTATTGAGCATCATGCAGTTGTTCAAATAAATCATCAACGCGAGGTAGGGGATACTTGTTCTTTATTGTTATAGCATTGATCTCCCTGTAGTCGATACATAACCTCATAGATCCATCTTTATTTTTAACAAAAAGAACAGGGGCTCCCCATGGAGAAACACTAGGGAGAATAAATCCCTTATTACTTAAATTCTCTAGTTGTTTCATTAGTTCAACTAATTCTACAGTGTCCATTCTATAAGGGGACTTTGATATAGGCCTTGATCTAGGAATTAAATCAATGGAAAACTCAACTTCTCATTCCGGAGGATGTCCAGGTAAATCTTCCGGAAACACATCTAAATATTCTTTCACAATAGGTACATCCTCTGTTTGAACATTCCTTTCCTCACCCATAGTCATTTCATTCTCTTCCTCCCCAATAATTGAATTTAGTTGTGCTACTGGGGGTGGATCTATATAATAATTAGGTGGCAATGATTCTGCTCTAAAGATATGGAATTCCTTATCATCATCATCAAGAATCATAACCTCTTTTTTCTTACAATAAATCTTCGCATCATGGTCTGAAAGCCAATCAATACCAAGGATTATATCAAATTCAATCATATTCATTATGATGAGATCAGTAGATAAAGAACATTTATGTGCCTTAATGGGGACTGATTCACAAAACATTGTTGCAATGATACTTCCCTTAGGAGTTTTAACTGAAAACTCCCTTGTTGAATCAAATTGGAAATATCTAATTTTCTTAGAAAACTGGGAAGATATGAAACAATGCGATGATCCAGAATCAAATAATGCATTTGCTAAACTTGAGGAAACCATTAAATTACCTTCCACCACCTCTTTTGGAACTTATACCTCAGCAGTAGTGATAACATATTCTTGGCCTTGATCCATTGGCCTTTTCTGAGGTAAGTTCCCCTGGCACTTAGAACATTCATTTTCATAATGTCCCATCTCCCTGCAATTGTAGCATTGGACATTGGTATCTTCCTTATTCCTCTTTCAATCATGATCTTGGTGGCCTTTTTCACCACACTTGTAACAGACTCTCGTTCCTTTTAAGAAAGTACCGGGGTGTTTCTTCCCAAATTTACTATAGGATGGATATTCAAATTTTCCCTTCAGCCCTTTATTTCCATTCCCAGATTGATCAAAAGTTCTCTACTTCTCTTGCTTTTCTTTAAAGTCATATGACTTTGAGAATTCTTTCTTTGTCTTGAAATCACATGAGACATTTTCTTCGTACGACGAGAAGGATTGTGAGACTAATGCTCGACGGAGAAATGGTTTTAACCCATCAAAGAAACGATCAATCTTCCTTCTTGGGTTATGTATATAATCTCAAGCATACATTGCTAACCTTGTAAAGTTATCCTCATACTTTGCGACATTCTCATCCTCCTTTTGTCTCGGACTCAGAAATTGTCTTTCCATATCTTCTCGATGGTCATGAGGAAAGTATTTTTCTAAAAACAGATCCTTGAACTCCCTCCATTCCATATTTGATACTTTATCATCTTCCTTCATGTTTTGAATCAATGACCACCATTGATCCGCATCTCCAGTGAGGCAGTAAACTGCCATGATAACTTCTTCCCTTCCACTACTCCCCAAAGCCTGAAATATTTTCTCTAGGGAATTTATCCATTGCTCAGCTACTAAGGGATTTGTACTCACATTGAACGTTGGTGGTTGTTTCCTCGTGAAGCGATCTAACATTGATCCTCTACACTGCGGATCAGGGTACTCCATACAGGTAAGGTTATTATTCATAACCTGAGTGAGTTGTCCCAGTTTGGTGATTAGCTGATTGGCACTAGTTCCATCACCAGCTCCACTATAATTATCTTCATCAGGATGGAAATCCCTACATCCAGTGCGTGCAATGATACAGTTTCCATTTCTTCCACTTGGCACCATTTCTAAACAATGGCAAAAACTAGATCAGTGTATGAATCAAAATACATAATTTCATACTTATAAAACACATAACATAAATTGATCTATGTATGGATATAATCCATAATCATAAAAATGTTTTCTTTGAGGAATTATATACTCATAAATCCTTCATAATTATTTGTAAATAAAATGAGACTTATCCTAAGAATATCCCCCGGCAGTGTCGTAACCAAGAGTGCAGCAATGCCCTGTTGTCGTGCACCAGTTCCCGTTCGAGTCCTGCTCAAAGTGGTGTTTTCGGGTTTTACCCCTAGGTACTTCTGTTCTAGAGCAGCCTCTACCTGCTCGTTTCCAGATAGGGATGTATTTCTCGGAAAACTCACAAAATCTCTACAATACCAAAAATCAAAGAAGTTCTTTTAAACTAATCCTCAAAGTCCATCTTAGGTCTATGTGCTCTAATCAGAGTTTATCTAAATCTAGCTTCCAAGGTTTGTAATAAACTTTCTCTAATACCAACTGTAATGCCCCAACCCCAATTACCAAGAGTCGATGCATTATTACAAAACATTGGCATGATCACAAGAAAGATCAAGTCTCGAAAGACCGATTAGTTTAGTATCCTTGGAATAACTATATACATTCATAAAGTTTAAATTACATCATAAAATGAAAAATACAACAATATAGTTTCCATATCCCACACTCTTATCCCCTCATACTATCCCTACATGTCATTCATTAAATACTTCTTCACATCCTGGGAAAAATAAAACATATAAATGGGTGATCTCAAATGCCCAGTAAGGATAACAATATAGCGGAAACTTTCATTAATAGGAATAAACATTTAAGTAAATGTATAACTAAAAAAAACTTTTAAACTTGAACATCAACATAATATTGCAGAAATAAAATGGAAAAATTCCATTTACTTACTCACATGGATATTCTACTAATCGTATAATCACATGAAATATCAATAACCACTTTCATAGTGATGGAAATCATAATGTCAGACTATCATAACCACATAGCCAAGGCCTCGTGCTAAGACTACAAATAAGATTTTGTCAAAGCCTTTTTACGAGACACTAGTTTGTCTCATGAGCCCTAACGATGCATCGAGGAGCTATAGTGAGCTCTACCCGTCACATATTATATCCAATGCATTCCTCATATGAACAGGTTTAAACATAACATAAACATTCGTATTAAAACTAGCATATGAAATGTCAATAAATTCTCCATAAACCATGAATTGTATAAAAATAACACATTCATAGTCAAACAAATCAAAAAACCATTAATAGAATATGGATGTTTTGTATCATAATAAATTAACTTCAAATAATCATAAAATCCATCAAATAGATGTTGACATAGATGAAATCAAAACTATTTGAGAGAAATATACCTTTTTTTGAAATCATTTAAAAGTCACATAATTATAAAATAAAACATTTACTTTGAAAATCTACTTATAAGCTTGTAAGAGAAGCATAAAAGATTTCATAACGGCGAAAAATATCCTCAACCACCGTATAAGTTAAAAAAACATTCTTACCTTAATTTTGTTGAAAAGGTTAAAAAGCACCTTGTTTTGAAAACGACCGAATGATTACTTTATAAACTTCTTATAAAAAGTCAACCAAGGGTATAAATGACTATAGCCCATATTCTGTAAAATATTAAGAATGTTTTGAAATAAATTTCTAAGAAACATGGATGTCGATGATAAAGAAATCCCAGTAGATTATTACGTATAAAAAACCTCAGGTAATGAAGAGATTGAGATATAAACCCTTACATTTTACTTTTACTTGGTTGGGGGTAGGTTAACTTCCTGTATAATAGTGAAATAATTGTTATTAAATTATACAAGAATCATATACATTAATATGATATCATATATGATCATTTAACATTGCTTTGTTAATAATATCTTAATATTATTGTCATTTCAGGTGTTAACTTACCAATTTTCTTTTATATATTTTGTTATGTAAGACATGTTTGTTATGGATATGTTGTATATTATTCATATCCAGAATTATATTAAGTCATTAAACGTTATTATTTATCTTCAAATGAGAATTAGATTTGAATGGATACGATGGAGAATGAATCTCTTCGCGTTCGTGGAGACGGTAGTCCGTACGTACGCACGAGCGAAAATATCATTCTTTTGATATTAAAATAATACTTAATTGGATGGAATATCATATATAAAAAATAATTATCATGTTATATTTATTATTTACATGGATTATACATCATTATTATACCCATCCAAATAATAATGTTTTGAATAACAATTACACCACGACGTGGAGACGGTAAGTCGTACGTACGCACGTATGAGAACATGTCATTCAAAGGATGGATATAATTATGAAATATGGTTATACCATGTTTATAATAACATTAATGTATTTATAATATATTGGATTTATTATTTTATAATGGTAATAAACGAGAAAGAAGAAGTGGAAGAAAAATGGAACTTGAAAAAGGGTGGTGAAATCATTACCTCTTCTTCAGGTTCTTCCTTTTGATTTGATCAAAATGGCTCCTTAAGTTGGATTTATGACTAAAGGAAGGCCTCTAGGATGAATTTAGGGAAGTTTAGAGAGTATTTGGGTAGGTTTTTTCCGAACCAAAATGCTTTAATGGTGTGAATTAATGATAAGGGGGAGTGCCCTTTTATAAGAGGGGTGAGGGGCACCTTTGGAAAAGGTAGAAATATTATTTTATAATAAATTAATATTAGGTTTCTAATGTCTCCAAAGTGGATTATTTAAAGTTTATGGTGAGGATGGGTCGAAAACCACTCAACCAATAGAATTTAGATAGGTTGGGGTCATTATATTAACCTTATCTTTTAGTTTTAACACTTAGTTAATTAGTTTGACACTTACCATGTCACTTTGTATTTTTATATTATATAGTTAATAAAAGAAGTAAATACCTCCAAGAGACCCCCAAGTGGTCCATTAATGATACACTTATCATGATATACATCTCTTGTCCGAACCATAGATTTTTAAAAATTGAATATAAATTAATAATATAATATTTGTTTTAAAAACTCTTTTATGTCAATTTTGACACTATTCAATAATTGATTTTTGTAAAAAAACATAACAGAATGATTACTTCGAAAAAATTTAACTAAATCAATAATAACATGTCATATTATCCTAGAAAATTATTGGTATTTATAAAAAGTCTCAAATTACATTTATTTTGGTATTTATAATATCAATTATTCAAATTTTTCATTAATTAGGTAATTACTGCATCACCATTGTGTTGTAAATAAATTAAATTATATAATTCCTAAAATATATAAATAAAATACCATTAAGTATAAAATCTGTTTATATTTATAATTTATATTTATAGTAGAAAATCCAATATATATAACCCTATGTAAAAATTGTTTTTCTAAAAGATATATGCTTTTGTAATTTTTGTATTTTTTCTAACTTAATTAAAATAAAGTGTCCCTATCACCTACAAGTGGCTCCATGGGATCCACAAATAGACCCAAAGATTCCCATGGTCTGACATGTATCCACCAATAAGTATAAGACACGTTTTATGGCAATTTAGTATTATTATAATATTATTTTTAACCCCTATTTACCAGATTTACCCTTTAACCATGGTAAATAAATTATTTACCGAAGTAATTATTCAAAATGTATAAAAATAAAAGATACCTATTCACACAATTTGGACATCATTATTCCAAATATAGAATCAATTTTTCCAAATTCAAAACACCTAAGTGGCAGAAATTAATTTAAAATTAATTCCCATTGTCAAAACAAAAAGCGTGTTTTTAATATATAATAACTATCAAAAGATTGATACTTGTTTATGTCTGGTTTATTTGTTAAATTATGTCTAATGACCAAAATTGTATTAAATGGTAAAAATATATTATAAATATACTTTAAAACCACTGAAATTAATAATTTATCACTATTAATTATTTTGATTAAAGAAGTTTGTTTTAATTAAAATTTAGTAATTATCACAATCCATCAAAATATTAAAGTTATCCAAAAAGTACCAACATTTCACCTTCGGCTAAATTCCATACTCCGAATCAAAAAATGAATTCCATTTTGAGAGATAATATTTATAAAATTATAAAAAGTAGGTATTACGATTCCCAACGTCTAGTTTGTTTGGTTGTGGTGTGTGTTAGAACTCGATGTTGCGTACAACACACGCTATTGCATTATTCAAAGAGAAATGTACCGTAGAAGCATGGAGTGTTACACACCTATAGTGTTACGGGTAATCCGCGACATGTCTACCCCATAAAATATTCATGGACTAATACTTTTGAGTTATATTTTACATAATCCATACCCCAACTATCCAGGTGGACCAATAATCTCTAGAATTTTACCCTCAATTGATATTACCTCCATAAATATTTCATATCCTTGGAAAGGATACCAGACTTCAAGGGACCCTTTTCATGAATATGCATGTATACCTATGAATCTTGCATATATGCCTATAGTAACCAACCAAATGCATCACTCAATTAATAGGGAATTCTGATACCTGTGTGCCTTGACAACACCATGGTAGAACTTTCCACCTTAGAGTGTTTTGGGTCATTCCTGGCATGTCTGTACCATATCCCATGATCATACAATTAGTCCCAGAAAAAATTCCCTTAAATAAAGTGATATTTGGTCCAAGATAAAAGATAATAAACTAAAGAAACATTTGGTTCAGGCTAAAAGATCCTAAAATAATGTGATAAAAGGGTTGATCTATAAGACACGAAACTAATGTGATAGACAGAATGAGCAAAAACACACTCATCTAATGTGATATATGTTTCTACCTAGAAGACCCAAAACTAAATAAATATATGGTCTGAAGTGTCATGCACATCGTGAGTGAATGAAAATTGGACAACAAAAAATATAGTTATGAAATTATGTTCATTTATAGCATAAAGAAGTAGGAATCCATAATCATTCAGATATATAGAAAAGAGTTTTACATTTACCTTAGAATCAGATTAATTTCATTGAGAATGAATCTAATTTTAAGGGGAGGGGGATTTTTTATGATCATAATCACTTGTGACACACTTTTATAAAAATGGAAACATGTGACAATGGATTAAATATTCATAATTCATACACATGTGATAATGATGCTTTTGGTGAATATCAAGTGATGGATATGAAACATCACATGTTGTATTCTCTGGCCGTGCAGTACCAAACTTTAAACACACATTTTTCACATCAGATTGATATCACGCACTATAATAACATCATTCACAAGAGTTTTCTAAAACTATAACTCCTCATTCCAAGAATACCATATGAAACACCATCATATTAATGTCCCGTTTTAAATATCATGTATATAGAAGAAGGAACTAGGTATATCATTACTTTAAGATTAGAAAATTGTTCTATTGGATCAATACATGAGTTGACACCCACATAAACTCCTTTTTTATATAAGGAATTTCATATCTACTAGGGTATATTGTAAGAGATTTCATGGTGTCCACAATTTAGATAGTGCAAGCATGAGAATATTCAGCATGGGGGGATTATGGGAAGCCTCCATGTAGACAAATTATGCTGCAATGATGTCTCGTGGATAGGATTATAATGTGATGCATATGATTTCAATTCTCAGTTGGGATAAAAAATTCTTCTGGTTTCTAGAGCACATCAATAAATAACGATATCCATAGAATCTTCACAGAACATGCATGAAACCCTTGATATGGAATAGAATACAAGAAATACTATGCTTGAAAATAGAGCATATAGTAAAGGTGATGTTTCCATAATCATGATATTGTGATGTCTATACTAATGCGAATTTCACATGCATACCAAGAATATCCACAACAAAGGAGTTGGATTATACACAATCCATCTATTGTGCGGAACAACTTTTTATTCATTATCATGAGCTGAAAAACAACATAGGGATTGGCCTCATCGATCACAAAACTTGAGATGCACCATGCCCATTTTTTCATATATGATGTGAATGAGGAAAAAGAATAGTTTATACCATGATGATAATATTTGGGAATGGAGTGATAAATCTAGTTTGATGTTGGAAAGTATTTGAAGCAAGCTGGTAAGTGATGAAAGATTATGATTCATCTATGAAGCTTGTATTGGCGTCACATTAAGAGGTTGATCACATGAGTGAAAACGCATTAGAATACGGATTATTTATTATTTCTAAACACCTACAACCATGACTTGGGAATAATTATATGATACCATAATTTTTGAAACACAAAAGACATATCTTGAAGTGGCATTATTTTTAGATCTCAAGCTATGTATATCAGTATGATATACAATGAAACATATTTATCAAAGATGCCATATTTCTCAGATGTGAAAAAGAAGTGTGATAATTATCCTATAAATACATATTTTAGATCATTATTTTAAGGGCCACATACATTCCAAAATAAGGTATATTACATACAATTTAACATAGAAAAATGTGATCCCATTTAAGTGTTACATGATGAATCTCATGCAAGACCACATGCTCGAATTCAAGCGAAGAAGCCAAGGAACTAAAATATAAAGTACCCTAAGGGATATTCATCATCTATCAAATCATGTGAATTGAATTCCACTCCCAAAGGGAGATATCATATTTTTCTTTTAAAACAGAGCATTGAAATATCCCACACTAGATGCCCAGGATGTTTTTGATTACCAAATAGTGGCATTGAAAATACAAGTTTGATGATTTTCATGTTGGATGACCATTTTTATTTACAAGAATTCTATGTAACCCATCACATGAATGGAAGGCACAACTAAACCTATCTTGTGAAAGGATGTGGCAGCGGGTACCTTATCATGTGGAGAGATGAAGCACCATGTGTTTATATACTATGTTAAGAGAATATAGAACCAAGAACATAATACAGTCCATACTTCACCTATAAAAAGATTAAAATTCTTCATACCTAGTTATGCAAAAAAATTTGACACAGACATAATGACTCATTATGATGAATTCCTAAAAAAATTTATTAATTTTTTACAAAAGAAGAAAATGAATAATATTCAAGACTTGAGGAATCGTTCCAATATAATGGAAGTCCATGCAACACACATTCAATATTCATTTGAGCATGAGTATCTCTTGGTCATGACTAATATAATTATATGAAGAGAATAATAATCGAAGTCCATGATTCAAGAGATTGGATTATGAGACATTTATGAAACAGATTGCAACACTAGCCATGTACCCTATTTCATAGTACATTAACATAAAAACCCCATTGGTCATGCTATGGAATCATTAAACCAAAAATATGCGATATATCAAAGTTGAGAAAAGTGAATTTCCTTGAAAATGTCTACATGACATGATGAGATCCATTAATGAATATGCAATGAATCAATGGCAGGTAAAGTGACTATCCTTAACAATATCCTTGGAATATCTCAAGATCCATCATTGATCACACAACACACCACCAACAAATATGGAGATTGTCCATGGAAATGTTCATGCACCATCATGTGATTCATTGTTAATCATCTTGCTCATCGCAGACATGGAGAATGATTATATTGAATAACATTCACAGGGATATTCCAGATCTCAAATATTTTTTGAAAATAAGAATAAAAAATAAAAAGTGAAGACAATCTTGTGGTTTTAAAATTCACATGATGCACCCATGGCGATCGACAAGAATCCATAATATCCTAACAAAATTTCTACATCATCTCGCGAAAGACCTTTTCCTGGTCAACCTCATCAAATGAATGGACATCGGTATATCCCGGTGACCTTGCACATCCCCATTGAATCATTGAGTATAAATGGATTGATATTTCCTCAAAAACATTGTGAATCCCCATATGACCATTATTAGTCACCCAATGCATGACTGAGAGGTTGAGTATTTTTCTTCGACAACACTAATGAAATCTCACATGACTCCAAAACATTGTAAAATAAACAAGGAAATTATAATAATATGATCCAAGAGCTTCTTGTAGTCATAAAACCATTGTGATGAATTAAGGCCATTCTTAGTATAGTCTCATGAGAATACCTAACAAGTTAGCATGATCTCATGTAGGCCCCCATAAAATCCATCATTTCCTCAAAAAATTTCATGGGAAAGCATTCCAGTGTCATGTGAATGCCTCTCAAAAAGAAATTTGATCTCATGAAGTCCCATGACAATTTTATATGACTATATGAAATTCCATCAATATTCTCGTACTGTTCAACATGTCCCTATTAATTAGAAATAATCCAGTAAAGGAGTTGTTGATCGGATGGGCTCGTGGTCACTGAAAATTAGGTGATTCCCTCATAGTGATCCACGACAGGGACTGTTAAAAACCAATGATGTCAATGACCTTCGCCAACTCCATCCTAGATTCCTCATATATGTTTCATAGGAAGAAAAGAACAACTATGGTGGTGAGGCTTGTATTTCCCCAAACAATAATGAAATATTCACCACTAAAATGACAGAGGACCACTACCATGAAAAGATACCACTATGTAGAAGACAACCCTTCATCCATGATCCAAAAAAAATTCTTAGTGGATGGTCATAGGATAGGAAAATATTCCCATTAGGTCTACTATGGGGGAATAATTGGAGAAACTATGTAGGATGCATAAGCACTTCGAGTGATCACTCATAGATCATGTGAATGACTCATTCAGGGACATGTGATGATTATTCGGCAAATATTATATAACACACAACACATAAAATAATTTAAAACTAAAAAAATATAATGAATTCACAATATAAAAGTATAGAACAAGGATTATTGTTGGTAGAGTAATGAAAACAAAATTCATACTAACCCTCATGCACTTTGTGTGAACCATCTTGGACACGCAACAACTGTAGGAAATGTCATCCAAATCTTATGATGTTCCTTAGGAATACTACTTGGGTCATGTGAAGTCCTCTATACATGTCAAAGAAAGTTATAATTTTCCCCATGGACATTCCACATAGGTCTCACAAAAACCTTCTGGATCGTTATTCAATCCTCGGGATGTCCTTCAAATGTGTTACATGATTCATATGGCCACACTGATGCATGTCATCTAATACTTATAGTAACTGTAGTGTATATGAACATGCTCTCTTGATTCCCTCCAGAAATTCCTTCTAGGTCTCAGGATCCCATCTAGACATGTCACAAATGACATAAAACACCCTCTGAGACAAGTCACACTGACCTACTAGATTCCCTCCATATGTGGAAACCTTATCTTATGATGAAACAATAGAAATTCATGTGGATCACAGGACACCTTATATAAAATTCATATAGGTCATATGATGGATTCGGGGATCAACTATCTAGTTCATACGATTTCCTCGGGATAATCTATATTTTACCATGTGACAACCTACAGACATTCCATCAAGATTATGTGAATCCCTCCAGAAAATTCAACAGGATCATACAATTATCTTGAGGAAATTTTGGACAGACACTCTTTGAAATATTTAGTAGGTAATGAAGGCATGTAGAGAGAACAATCCACACTTGTCAGGTATGTAGTCAAGTTATTCCAACAAGGGTATATTCAAGGATTTGATTACTTTTTCCATCCTCAGTATGTAATCCTTCAATATAAAGGAAATTTCAAGTGTGATCCCCATTAGAGGGATCTAAAACAACTCTTATTCCTTCTATAAGAAGGATATATAGGACACCACTTTATGGTTCGAGTTCCATATTAATCGTCCAAGTGTGGTCCTAGAGAATAAGTACAACATCCACATGAAATGAAATGTATCATTTTTGATCCCTTGTTTCTCATAATGATTATAGATCATGTGGTATTAGGGAGTTGCAATAAATCAAACCATTTTCACCATAATCCACTACAACAACTAGGGAAATATATGTGTATAATCTGTGATCAAAATAATCTTCAAATAGATGTCTCGATACATAATTTTTTATATATGATAATTTGATGTGTGAATTGGGAATCTCAACCCACACTTTGTTAGAATAAATTAAATCATGAAAGAGTAAAGTGATTTCAAGAGGATAAATGATTTGTCAACTATACATGATTAACTAAAAATGATAAAAATATATGAAAACTAACCAAAAGAAAATACATCATCACAATTTTTAGTATACAGGTAGTCTCTACACCAAAATGGTCTATTTTTAGGCATTATATGTTGACCGTTTCACATTATGATGTTTCTACCATTGAATAGTTAGGCCAAAACACATCTAAATTTAATGGATACAACATCTAAATTATTCAAAAAAAATAATATTTAAATGGATATCCAATGGATGAAAATAATTCCATGATATACACACAATTAGTAAATAGAGCTAGAAACACATGATCGAAAACATATTTCTCTATAATAAGACATAAGTAACAACATGTGAATTATATGAAACCACAGTACCCAAATCTCATCGAAAAATACTAACAGTCATTAAAAAAACATCACAGCTCCACAGAGACAAAAATTCATTGTAGACATTTGTAATAGTCCATAACTTTTTTAATTTGATTGTAAAATAGAGATTATGGGAAAAGATACCCCTTATGATGCGGATTTGAGGTTGATTATGTTTTTTGACATGGTTTGTGGTTTTTGAAAAAGTATAATTGAGAAAAAATGCATGAAGAGTTAACATGGATGATTTATCTCATGGAATTTGGGAATGTTTGATCTTGTGAATAGTGTGAATTCCTATTCTTTCATAATAAAATGAATGGATGCCATCAAGGAAAGCATGGATGTATGATCTCGTGAAAAGAGTGAATTTCTTGCATAAAGGAAAAAATTTAGAAATCGTGGAGCATGAATATTGAAATGAACTTGAGGATCTTCAATGCTAAACTGAACTCGTTGAGTGTGAATGATGAACAAAACTCATGGAGTGAAAATAGTGAACAAAACTTATTGAGAGAGAATGGTAATCTAATATCACGAGGAACATGATTTTCATTGGGTCTCATGTTTGGATATCTCACATCGCTTGTGATTTTATTTGGAAATCGCATTTGGATCTCACACATGGCACGAATGACTACTTTTATGAGGGACTCGCACATACTGCTAATGAAAAATCGCACTAATGACTAATGCATAACGTGAATGGGGACTCACTCCAGGTACTGACTCATTTCGCGAATGTGTAATTGAACTAGAGAGTCTTAAAAATTATGAATGAAAACTCACACTAGGGACTTTTACAAAGCGTGAATGCAGATTCACAATAGGGACTCACACAAATCTCGAATATGAAGTCATGATTATGACATTCGGAGCGTGAGTGACATGGTGGTGTAATGGATAGTTGTCCATGAATTTTGGATTTTAGGTGATGGACACTCTCCTATAAATACCACATGACCAATTCCTATAATTTGACAATTTTTTTGTTAAAGGATTGATCTGAAGAAACATCTGGGGAGAGATTTATTAAGATATCTTACATCTCACGAAAGAGTTTCGTAGAGAGATCTTATGAAGTATTGTATAAAATTAATTAAACATAAGTGTTGTGCATGGTCTGAAAAAGGTGTTCTACCAAGAACAAAATTGATCTCTCACCAGGTTCTCACATCTGGATCTCGTGCAAAGGGTCTCACTCCTTGATCTCCCACAAAGGGTTACACTGTAGGATTTCATGCAAAGAAACCTACTAGGATCTCATGAAAGTGGATATTTTCTATGGTCTCACTCATGGGTATCACACTGTAATCATGAACATGGAGATACACATCGACATTTACATGCGAACAGTGTCATTATCATATCTGAATTCTGAATAAGAAGAAGAGGAAGAAGAGGATGACATATGATCTTCACTATTGGGTAATACTTACAGAAGGATATTATTGACTATTAAATTCAATTAAGTGAAATTAAGGCTTGGAATCTCTTGAAGATCATTCCAATTTAGAGGTATTTTCTACTTCTATATTAATTTCATGTCTATTCCAGATGTCTGGAAAGTGGAAGTGTTGCATTTATGTGTTTTCACAAAAGTTATTGAGCATTATAGAAAGAAAATAAAAAGAGCATCTACCTAAAATTTTGGATTCATTCATTAGTTTAATTGAAAGGGTCTACATGTCTATAAATTGTGTGTAAATACCTTCTAGAGTATTGAGAAAAGTAAGAGGAAGAAGGTGATCTATTCCATCAGTATTGATCCATAGAAAGAGAGGTATACAGCTATCCTTTGAAAAGTAATTAGTTGAACCTAATCATTATAATGGTGCCGAGTCTGGGCATAGAAGTTATCTATCCCAAACCTTGTATATTGGATTTGATCCTTGGTATATTTGGTACATTATAACATTTCAATTGTATGCTCCTTAGATGTATCACAGTGAGAGTGAACCAAAGGAAAAAAATTCTCTCATGCATTCTTTAATTTCTATTCATACATTGCTACATGAAAGGGACCGAAGTGTGTTTTGTTTAAAAATGAAACAATATCTGAAGATGATTTTGTTTTAATGTGTCATACATTGATTAAGCCCCAACCCTATCAAGGTATTAATTCAAGTAGGGATAATAAATGGTATCAAGGGTATATGTTGAAAGTTAGTAGTTCTCACTCAATAGAAGAAATGGAGGTTTTAAATCCCAAAGGGATTTTGATCTTTGGTGGAAAACATTTTTCATTTATAGAATAATAAGATGGATATCTATTTCAAATATTTCTGGATGGATGTCTTTATGGTCGTGATGCAAGGAATTTCTTCTAGTATCGACGGTGGTGCTTTATTAGAATATGACAGAAGGGAGTTGGATGTTGATGCTAAAGAAATAAATTATTTAAGGGGTCCCTATATATTTCTATCAATATAATTGTAATGTTGTGTAAATCATCACAATCTATTACAGAAAATTTTATAAAAATTTATGTGGTTTATCAAATGTCTGAGAAGCAAAGATGTGGGTTCTCTAGAACAAGTATGAGTATCTCAAAAAAACCCCTAATTAGACAGTTGTTGAATTATTTAGTTGGGTGAATGTTATTAAGGAATATATGCATGGTATTAGAGAAATTATTTATGATTTTAATATTTAAAAGAACAACTTAAGAATATATCCACCTCAATTCAATCCGAGATTTTCTATATTGGAAGATAAATATCTAAAGGAGATGGTATTGGATAGATTTCACAATACTCTTATTGACTACAAGATGAAAAATGATGATTATGAGTCTATGGAAAAGTGTATGTCTAAAAAATTGGAATTCAAGTCCATGAAGAATTTCACTATTGAATATTGGTCGGAAGAAGAAGATACATATGACATATTCTCATTCCATTCATCAAATTCACAAAGAGGAAACATAATTTTCAATGGGAAACTCCATCTGGAATGCATTAAATGTGGACAGGATTTACATCTTGAAATGAGGTTCCATAAAAATATTTGAGATGATAATAATGATGATGTTTAAATTCATAGGAAGAATTATTCAGCCTATGTGAAAGGTATGAAAACTTCCTTCAAAAAGGAGAATCTACTTTCAAAGGAAGATGAATGTTCAAAAGTATCGTTGATAGATGTTTTAGTGGAATGTAAAGATTATAATGAAAATGATATGCTGACTATTGTAATAAATTCACAAACATGTTATGAAAGTTACAATTACAATGGAGTAGTCTAAGGAAAAGTTGATCTTCAGGTAAAATTAGAAGGTTCCCTTGCAATGATATACATTTGGAGAGCTAAGAAAAGAAAGCCATCAGGGTGGTACATGATGAAAACTCTTTCTGAAGGATCATATATAAGATAAATAAATATTATAGAAAAAATTGAAAAGTATTAAGTCTTAAAATATAGAGAACTTAGATATGATTGGTGTGTACAAGATGAAATATGGAGAAAAAAAGGAATATCGATAGTGTGAATAATACAACATAATATCAATAAAAAACTAATAAAAATTCTTGAGAATGATGTTTTAAACCATTAAAGGAATTTAAAATCATGAAAAAATATTGAATCCATAAATATAGGTTGAAAAGGTATTATAAAATGAAAAAAAATGAAATCGAAGCACCAATGAATGATGATCTTGACCCGATTCGTATGAACCGACTTGGTCTGGCCTATAGACCTGTTGGAATTGTTGGAACAGGCATGGCCCACATTGATGGGCGAGATTTTACCTAGTGCCCTTATTTTCCCTTGGCCCGACCCATGTTGGCGGGCCCATTTGGCCAAGAAAGGACACGAAAGTCACTACGACCTCCCATCATCGCTTGGCCCGCTTGGCTGGCTAACTCTCTCCCACACACAGTATGGTTGTCCATGCGCCAGCACCTACCCATTGCCCAGTTCTGGGTCTCCAGACCCAACATGATGGCCTATTAGAGATGTAGTTTTGCACTGTTGTGGCCTGTTAGCCACAACCTCCCAGCCTGATGTGGTGGCCTATTGGCACCGTGGTTCTGCACTATCGCTTCCAGCTTGCCGGCAGCCTCCTCCACTTCTGCATACGCTACCACCCTCACGACCATGACCATTGATCCATGGTCCCATGTGTACCACCCATATCCTCCTATCGCAGGCCTTATCCACCACTGTAGTGGGCCACATCCCATGCCTCCTCTTACCAGCACATCATGTCATCGTCGGTGATCGCCATTATTCCTCCATGTTGTGATAATTGAATCCTTTCCGAGTTTTTGTAGAGAGGAAAATCAATGAAATAAATGATGATGGAGGAAGTGGTTCACACAGACACAGAAGGTTAACGGATTGGGCCTTGTTCATGTTGGCCTTGATCTATCCACTTTAATGCTTAAGAATGGATAAACAAGCCCATATTTATTCATATGTTCATCCTAGATCCACTATCCTGATGATTATCCCAAAATCAAACTCATCCTGCTCTTTTTCAAACACAATCTTTGAATCATTCCATTTATTGAATGATTCATGCTCATCCTTGAGATGTAGAAATAGGGAAATAAAATTAGGTAAATAGACACCCTACCTCAAGGCTGGATCATTTGATGGTAATGTGTAGTGTCACACCGCCAATAGTCTCCATTCCACGATCCTCAATATGTCTTCTTAGGAAATTCTCCATTTGATGTCATTAATTTCTCTCCAATGGAAATAATTTTTCCAATGTTTCTTCTCCTCCAGAGGTCATCGGGAAAAACCATAATCCTCCTAAAACCCATTGATTTATGATTATTTTTAGAAAAAATCATCATTCAGCATTTCTGTTTCATTTTGAAATAGCATTTCCACCTTGATTCATTAAATTTTTTCATTAATGATTATTAGCGTCATCACATCGCCACATTGCAGTGATGCTAGTTAACTACAAAAAGATAAAAGAAATAAAATAATCCTTTTATAATATTATTCTATTTTCCTTTAAAACATCCACAAACCAACGTTTACCCTTGACCCGTGTCTATTTTGGGTATATCCTTCATAAGTAGAACATCTCATTACGAACTCAATAGTGGTCTCAAATTTTTAATATAAGTAACTTTATGTGAGTTATAAGGATTATAAAAAAATAATTTTTATTTCATTTATTTTATATATGTTTATATCCCAAAAAAAATTCATATCAGGCCATTGTTCAATGATGCCAGGCTTCGCCTAAGGGAAACACACCCTCATAAGCTTAGTGGTTCTCACGGATATCGAATATGAGTTACCATTTATGAGTTATAAGGATTTTAAAATAAAAAAATCTATATATAATTATTTTATTTATGGCCAAAAACTACATTACAGGGTTGGCATGCACCGGCCAATGTCAGGATCTGCCTAATGAATGGACTCCCACATGAGCTCAACGGTGGTCTTGTATTTTCAATCCAAGTCACCATTGGTGAGTTATAATTATTTGAGAAATAAAATAATTTTTATTTAATTATTTTATGTATCGTTATTCCATTTTCATGTTTTTGCAATGGATGCCCACACCAAGTAAACGTTAGTCTCTCCTAGGGTACACCCTCCAACCTAAACGCAATGATTCATTGTCCACCTTTTCAGGAAAACCACCCATGCATACTTTTTAAAAGTTAACAATTTTCGATGGAACATTCTGAACACACCTTTCCTCAGAATTGTACGTCGTCTCAGTTCCTAGTCTTGAAATAATCCCATTTAATTTTAAAATCAAAATTATGTAATTCCATGACATCACATTACCCCAACCTATAAAAATTTAAGTCTTCATAATCCAAAACGAGGGCTAAAAAAATAAGGGTAGAAGCACAAACCAGTGCCTCTTTCTCCCTCATTCCCTCTTAGATATCCATATGTTGCCACCAAAAATGCACTAGAGGAATCAATCACCCACAAAGGTTACTCTCCTATCGATCCTTAATCTCTATCAAAAACTCTGAAAAAGTTTCCCCACCATTCAAATTTCCATCAGGGGAATTCCCGATGGTCAACTGAGTAGGTAAATAGTCATATCTGGTTTCACTAAATTGTGCTTCCCTGACTCATTTAATTGTTTACTAGTAGCAACCAACAACTGGAGATAAGTTTCATCATCCCCACCCATGACTAATAATTTTAGTGAGGGTAAATCATATTTTTTCTAATCCAGCTTCTTTGATCTGGATATCCTACTATGATCATCTACTACCATGTTCCCCTTAACAAGAGTATTGACTACTTTGAAGTCATAGTCAAGAAGGAATTCCATCCATCATCTTTTTTTCAAGTTCAAATCCTTCTGAGATAAGATATATATGTGAATCTTGTGGTTATAGTACATGGTAAATTGTCCACACTTAATGTAGTGTATCCACATCTTTAATGCGGACACTACCATTGAAAACTCATGATTGGGGTGCTTCTCAAACTCTGTTTGAATTACTAAAAATCTGATGAGAAACATTCCATCCAAGTGAAAGGATGCCCCTTTAAACTAATCAATGCGTTAAAAATCTCTTTGGTAGTGGGTTGTCATTGTCCATTTAAATATGGTAAAAGGGATGGTAATCCACACAAAACATTGAACAATGGGTCTATGAAGCACTTTTTCTACAAGTCCCACACCTACACCCTTGGTCTGTGAGCTCTATGAAAGACAAATGATATACTGATGTGGGTATCGGTGCCATAATATAGTGTTGAATGATGCAGAATTACATCTCCCTATCGAGAGGTAACCCAAGAAATGTTTTCTTTAAATACATCCCAGTACTCTGCCACAACTTATGGGAAATAAAAATGGAAAACATCCACTACTACGTGGGTAAAGATGTCTGCATGTAACTTCCCCCTTCCCCTGTTCTCCAACTCCCTATTCCTGGTGTAGACCTCATTGGGTTGGTGGCTATAACATGTTGAAATGTATACCTCCTCCAAATCCCATCCCAAATCCTCTACCATTTCTACTGCCCTATGGATTAATATTTTCCAATCATTATCTCTTCCCCAGTGGCCAATCCATCATTTCATTGTCAGCACGACGGGAGAGAAAATCTCTTGCGATATTTCCCCTAACATATTTTGAAAATCATTACATATTTCTACGAATAATGTAGTCACCCTATGAGCCTTGATCTGTAGATCCCATAACATTGGAACTTTTCTCCGAAAATATCACAAAACCAAGTCTCTAAGATTTACATCCTCTTCATGTTTCTGTGTACAGATATCCACTTGATGTATCTGCACATTCAAAATAATTTCAACCAAAAAGGTTTCCTATATCACCGTATAATAAGCAAGAATGCACAAAAGAATAGTGATGGATTGGATTTCCTGAAACACATCTTTCTCATAGGTCCAAGCCTAAAAGCACTGGTCGTATCACATTTATTGAGTTCCTAGTATAGTTGGTATGCCTCGACGAATACTCGGCTATCGACATGTCTTCCATTCAAATTTGTAGATGATATTATTCATGCATGGACCTCAGCTATTGTATAAATATCCCCTTCTCTAAGAAAGCTTGTCATTCTTGGCCAAGGTAAATTCACCTCATCTTAATATAAGATAATCCAAACCCCACCATCGACCTGGTGAGCCACATATAAGGCTCACTACGAGGACCACAATCTAAGATAATGGTTCCCTAACTAGATGGAAAACATGTTCACCACCTCAATCCAATCCTTATCCACCTGTTAGTTTGGCTCACCTCAGAACTTGAGGGGTCCCTATCATTGAAGCTCGTTATGTACACACAATGCACACATCTCATCTACTGGTACTATTAGTGATGTGTGCTACTCTATAGGTGGTGGTATAGCTAGTACACCACTTGGTTGATCTATCTCCATTATAAAAAGTTTTACTCATCTTGTTACCCCATGGATCATCCCCCTAATCATGTGGTGGACTCTTGAATGGTTTTCTACAAGGAAACACTTGAAACAAAACAAGATGTACCATGATCAATTGAGTATACCTGGTGAGATGACTCAGGAAGGATATGTAAAACACAACTCATTCATATAAAATGCATATACAATAATTTTTTCCTGCAACTACTATTTTCATGTACTGAGCTGAAAAGAAGAATTTAGGGTCCTACTGTATGGATACATTAGCCGCTTAAACAACACTAGATTCCCGGGCATGAATGAAAAACTTGAAACACATAATATTGTTTCCCCAAAAAAAAATCATAATATGGGTTTATAGGTAGAACCAACCTCCTATGAAACCACTCCGTCAGGACCCCTCCCCAGGGGCACGTGTCGTGACGACCCCTAGCTAGCCTCCCAAAGGGTAGGGGTTGGTGTCTAGCACTAAAGTCATATCCGAAAAAATGGGAGGCATTTTCTTGTGTACATGTACACACACACACAAATCCAAGCCAAATATGTAGGAAGTTGAATAAACTAAGTAAAAAAAAACAATGTATGAAAGTAGAAAAGTGATGGTAATTGACGAAATAATACAATCCCAAATAAAGCTGAAAAGTAAAAGTAAAAGTATCTAGAACTCCTCTATAGAAAACCCTAACTAAACAGTAGGCACAAAAATAGCTATCTGAAGTCCCAAGAGAATTTTTCATCTACTGAGTCACTCTAAGAACCACATGGCCCCAATCCACCAAGGAAAAGATCAAAGTGTCAATCATCCACAGGGGTCACGATATGTGTTTGTGAAAAACATGAAAGGGTGAGTAAAACAATACTTACTGAGGACCCCATACTAGAAAGGTATACCACAAAAAAGATTACACTGGAAGTATACCAAAGAGGTAAAAAAAGTGTAACCCTTGTGGAGTAATTTCAATATAGTCACTAGAGTCACATTACACTTGTGTAACCAAATGTATAGAAAGAAAAACTTACAGTAAAAATTATTAAAACCTTGTACTGATGAAGCACTCAAACCAGATAAGTACATAGGGCTGCAAGATCACCGAGACCCACTCTTAACATGGGATAGCTAGATCACATAGACCCTCTCATATATTTGGTCATCTGGTTCACTTAGAATAGTTCATCACATGGGCCAGCTAGATCACAAAGAGATGGTCGTCACTATGGTCTACTGGGCCACTAAGAACTGCACGTCACTGAGGTTTACTGGGATACTGAGGTCTGCACGTCACTGAGGTCTTTTGGGCCAATGAGGTCTACAATACGTTCTGTTGGGCCACAGAGATCTCCACTTCATGGAGGTCTGCTGGGCCAGAGAGGTCCACACAACAATGAGGATTTTTGGGCCACTTAGGTCCACTTGTCACTAAGGTATGTTAGGCCACTAATATCCCCACATCCTTGAGTTATATTGGTTCAATTGGTTATTCACTGAGGTCTATAGGGCCACTGAGGTCCACACATCACTGAGTTCTATTGTCCACTATGGTCCTCACATCACTGAGTTTCGTTGGACCACTGAGGTTATCACATCACTATGTTCTACTGGGCCACTGAGGGAGCACATCACAGTGGCCTTCTAGGCCACTGAGTTTACCACATCACTGAGTTCTATTACCCACTAAAGTCTTCTCTTCACTTCCTTCTCATCATATCCAGCCTTAGGAATATCTCTTGCAACGTGCTTGATTCTGGGAGAATCTACTCTTTATGCCATTTTTCATATCTCAACTTCCACATAAACTCACATGGATTATGTCAAAAGTAATTTCTCGTCACAAGGGTCTCAACGCCACAAACGGCTCATCAATCATACGTATCGCTTGCATGTTATGACTATTTTACTAAAAAGGGATCAGTTGGGTCCAAGCCTGGGCCAACCAGGTAGGTCCGACCTGACCAAACCATATTTTTCATACTCAACCCATTCTTCCCTTGACCATGGGCTAGGCCAGTTTGACTAGATGAACCTGGATTGTTGGGTCATGGGTCCAACGGCCCGGCTTTCCCCTGACCCGAAAGGTGCAGGCGGGCTCCTTTGGCGGAGCCCGAACATGGCAGGCATCGTGTCCTCCCTGCATCGCATGTCCAGCTCGGCTGGCTACCTCTCTCACAAACATGGTCCTACATAAAATGTTCCGCACAAACCCATATCTCGTAAAATAATCACCTGACATGATGTGGTTCCCTAATAGAGCTGCAGTATCACACTGTTCAGCCTCCCTGCCTAACAGGTTGCCCTGCTGGCGTCATGGTTCCACACCCCCACTGGCCTCCACCACCTCTGTCACCAATGCAGTCATTGATCTATGGTCCCCTATGCACCACCTACAGCCTTCTTTCATGGGTCTTCCCTACCACCATAGTACTCCACCTCTCATCCCAGCACTGCGTTTCATCATCCTTAGTTGTTGTAGTTCCTCCATGTTGTGATCATTGACTCATTTTCGAGTTATTGAGGTGAAAAAACTAGGAAGCAGTGGATGGGGAAGAGGAAAATCACACGAACACCCAAGGTGGATAGATTGTACCTTGTACATTTCGACCATGATCCGTCCATGTTAATGTTTAAGAATGGCTAATCAAGACCTAATCCATTCATAGGTTCAACATTGATCCACATTACCAATTATTATCCAAAACTAAAACTCCCAAATTTATCATGCAGGATACATGAGTCATTCAATTGATTTAATAATTCATCCTTGTCATGGAGATTTAGAAATTCTGAAAGAAAATTAATTAAATATACACCCGACCCAGAGGTTGGATCGTTCGATGGAGAAGACCGGTGTTGAACCGCCGATACTCACCATTCCTCAATCCTCAATCCATCATAATTGGAAATTTTCTATTCATCATTGTTCATCCCTCTCTAATGGAATGGATTTCACCCACATTCTCATCTCCTCTGGAGATTATAGAGAAAAACCATCATCTTCTTGAAACCCAATGTTCTGAGATTCTTTTTGAGTGAAAAACATGTTTTAATTTTTTTGTTATATTTTAAAACACCATCTCCACCTTGATTCATTAATGTATTACATTAATTAGTTTCTTCATCATCACATCGCCACATGGCAATGATATTGTGTCACTGCAAATAGTTAAATGAAATAAAATAAATGGTTTCTATGTTTATTTTATTTTCCATTAAAACATACAATAATTAACATCCACACTCCACCTGTTCCAGTCATGGTTATATCCTACATATGGAGAATATCCCATTTAAAACTTAATGGTGGTCTCATATTTGTAATCTAATTTACCATTTGTGGGTTATAATTATTTGAAAATAAAATAATTTTTATTTAAATTGTTTTATTTAAGATTACATCCCAAAAACCAACTTTCACAGCCGGCCCATGCGGGCTGATGTTAGGCTCCGCCTAAGGGAATCACACCATCACGATCTCAATGGTTCTATCAGTTTTTTGATAGGACTTATCAGTTATGAGTTATAATTAATTTAATATAAAATAATCTTTATTCAATAATTTTAATCAGGGTCAAAAATTACATTCCACTGTTGGTCGGCACTGGCCAATGTTAGTCTCTGCATAAGGAAAGAACATCCTCACGGGATCCATGGTGGTCTCAGATTTTCAATCCGAGTCACCATTCATGAGTTATAAGGATTTTAAAAAGAAAATAATTCATTTTAAAATATATTATTTATTTTTATGCCATGTTGGGGGTTTCTCACTGGAGGCCTACGTTGACTAAAGATAAGTAATGCCAAGGGTAAAACAGCCATCTTGAACATAACAGTGCCATCATATTTCTAATATGGAAACCCATTTTAGAGTTGTTCCACTTTTATAATACAACATCCCCAACACTCCACTTAAAACATAACATTTTTCGATAGACCATTCCAGACACATCGGTCCTCGAAATCGCATGTCATCTCAGCACCTGGTTCGGAATAATCTCACATAATTTAATTAAAACAATTAATAGATTTATAAGGCATTACATTTCATCAGTAAATAGGATGTTACTTGATGCATGAAACATTGTATTGATCCAATGTGGTTCAATTTTCAAGGTCTTCTATATTGTATTTTCTTTACACTACAAATAAGATACCATAGGACATGCATGAGATTTCAGTAAAAAACATTATTAAAAAGTTTCTTCAGTTTTGAAAGGAGGAAATACTTGACATGATTAAAAATAATGATTCAATAGAGATTTAGGGAATCCTCCTCTATAAATAAAAGAGTATTTTCCCACTATAAAATAATTTCATGCTGAATGAGAGGGGCCCAACTACTACTGAATCATGTTTTCAATTACCTTTTAAATATTTTGACATTTTTTATTAGATTCGGATGTAATTGTTATTCATATATGTGTTCTGTCAATCATTTGTGTTTCAAATAATTTTCTCCCATTGTGTACCTCATTATCCCTATTTTTCATTCATTTTTCTTTTTCTTCTTCATTACATATTGTTTCTCTTTTTCCACTATTTTATTTATTTTATTATTTTTCTTTCTTTCTATATTTATCACTGACTTTATTCATATTCATTTATTTATTATTATTTTATTCGGATTCCATAGTGAAATATTACCCTTGATAATGATTGTGTGACCCAAGGCTTAGCCCAAGGGTTGTATGAGGTTTTTATTCAATTTAGCTCTTAAATTACCGATGATTTATTTTTATTTGTGGTGGATATAAATGTAATACATGGGTGCAGTTTTTGTACACTATAGAATTATTTTCAAATTCATTCTTTGTATTTTATTAATTTATTTTCCTACCTTATCTTGGGAAAACTCATCATATGTTTGAGTTGAGGATACCCAATGCGATGAAATAACATATGGTGGAGTCAGGTCTATCAGGTTATTCACTATCAATAGATGTGTAATCCTATTTGGATATTGGATGTGGTTAGAATTGGTCTTGAAAAGTTGTTTCATAGGAATTATAATATTTGACACTCAAAAAATCATAATAATTAATTCAATTATGAGGTTTCATAATTTGAATTATCATATTTAATTTAAAAAGACAATAAATAATGAAAGAACCTATGTTACCAAACCCCAAAGATGAATACCTTTCTTCCTAAGGTGTATAAGGATTCGTTAAGTACCACTAAGAGGGTGTTTTATAAGTGGTGAATAGTTTTTAAAAAATAATTTTACATTTATTTAAACATTTTTGATTGGATAAAGTTTTAATCTATAATATTTACCACTCAGCCTCACCTTGCATGCAATGATAACATATAAAGAATAGAACATAGGTATTTACAAGGTTCATAACAAACACCTACTCCATTCTGTGTTGGGTTGACCCCCCAAAATGGATTTTTGACAAAAACAGAATTTGATTTCAATAGTAACTGGTTAGACCCCACCCCCACCCCCAATTACATGCTGATTATACCACCCTGTTTTATTAATCCTTAAATGTTTGGTTAGATCCCCCAATGTCACCTTATTCGTAGTGATTAGATAGAACCCCAAATAACAATTTTTAGCAACTATTATACCCCCCAATTGTATGCACATTCATCAAATGGATAAATACACTATAGAAAGATCAATTGAAATCATCCTTTGTGAGTATACTGGATCAAAATAGAACATGTAAAAAATCAAGAACATTTTAAATGATTATGATCTTACTCAAAAAATATTTGATCACAAAATATAATTAGCTACCACATTGAAACACTACATGGAATTTTGGTCAAAAAAATATTTCATATTAAAAAATCACATATAATTTTTTTAAAAATTTTGTATAAAAAATTAAATCAAAACATTTTTATATTCAAAAAATATTCCATTATCTAAAAAAATTCCAAAATTTCTCATTTCAAAAATTACTTCCAACATTTAGAAACATATGTGTAATGATGTTTTTTAGAGAATCCATAATTTACCATCAATGTATTGAGGTCCTTGAGGAAATTTTAATATTCAAATGTTGGTAAGACTAATATAAGTATATATGTTCAATTATTATACTCTCTTCAAAAACATAAACTAATAAAATAATAATAATGAAATCTTTTGTAAATAAGTTGTTTATTTCTTGTTGAATATTGTTTTATGTAAGGGATTTTTTTAAGAACATTATAATGACTTTGTTGATCATGTAGCTATATTGTTTTCCTATTTAATTAATCTTCATTTATATACCAATTTTTATTTTTATTGTAAAATGATAATAGATTCTTGGTAGGATACAAAGGGTGAGATTTCATGGACGAAGATGACCTTAATGTTCATGAGATAGATGAATTTTGATCTATTTATAATTACAAGGTTTTTGTGGGGGCTTTGGAATCAATTTATTTCCAATGTTGATTTTTTTATTAATCTATTCAATAATATGTTTTTTAGTTTTATTTAGCCAAGATATTCTAAATTTTGAATTTATAATACTAAATTTTTTCCCACCCTAGTGAACAACTCAATTGGATCATTAGAAAGAGAGAGGTATTATGCCATTATTTTCATTCAAATATTAATCTTGGATATCTGAATAGATTCTCCAATTATTGAGAAGGCACATGAAATTTTATAGTGGAAGGTACCTTTAACCATATATAGAAATGGCTATATATATATTAATTTCATTATATGTAAAAGTGTCGTTGTTTTAAATCTATAATTGAGTATGAATTCTAATCTAAAATTAAATTTATTTTTTCAGTTATATTAATATTTTAATAGACATATCCTATTAAAATTTAATTTTAATATTTTATTATTTATTTACCACTTTCATCTTGTCATTAATTTTCTATAAATAAAATGTTCGGACTGACTTGAGAGATATGTATTTTGATACCTCATTTGAACATGCTATCTGAACGACTCCCATTTTTTCGAGAAAAAAATGATATATTTAAATTTCATTTATATTACTGTTTTGATCAAACCCCCTTATTGGGTGACTTGTATAATCATTTATACACTTTTATAAAAACAATGGGCCACTACATTCCCTGCCATGCTAAGTCCTATCACTCATTGCATAGTGGCGCACAACACACCACATCCGCCATATTGTTTTTTTCATATGACATCAAATTCTATTCCACTATAATTACATCCAACCATGTGCAAATTTACTATCAATCCCTATGAAACCTCTAGATATTCATCGTTTCTACACTATACATACAAGTATCTTCTTCTATGATAGTTTATATATGTTCCACGAAACACTTTATGATTTGTCACCTTTTTTATGACTATGTGTTAAAGCACTGGATCATGGATTCAATGACTATGTGTTTTTTTAATATTACATTATGTTCTATTGTATGTTTCTTATTTAATTCCATCATATTATAGTGAGTGGAAATATATCGTTAATGAAATCAATGATCTATTGTCGATTCCTTTGAATCCCGAGGGGACTAGGGTGCAGTGTGACCACCTATTTCTATTTTCATTACACCATGGTCTCAATCCGGAGTACCTGATCATAGTCATAGAGATATTAGTATACCTCACTACATTACATATCTCATTAGTTTTTAACAAGATCTTTCATTCTAAACTACCTAAAACAATATGACATTTGACAGGTAGATGATATATCTGATGAGTAGTATTTGTTCCATCAGTTTTAGCACACTTTCTCATCCTATTGAACAATTTTTGTTCATTGAAATAAACTTATTTCCTCTATATCCAGATAATAAACATACTCAATCATATAATCCAGAGAATCCAAACAACTTTTTTGGAATGCATTTATTCCTCAGTATAACTGGCCTACATTGAATGATAATTTTATCACATTACAAATATATCAACAATTCATAGTATTGGTTGTGGGATTGTTTTTTGTTATATTCAATATGAATCTCCCCTAAATTTATCTTGTTTTAACAATTTATATTTTTTTATTATTGATTATCAAGACTTATTGTTGATTAATAGTTTTATACAATCATCTCACATACTATGGTTTTTATGCTCTTTTTCAAACTTGTATGTTTAGTAGTGTCTAATTCTGTAGTGGTGTGTACATTCTTGATTTGATCTCATCTCTTTCCTCTTCTAGGATTTCTTCTTCAATCCTGATGATTCACCTTTGGTTTGACAATCATATCACATAAATTCTTCAGAAATTCTATCATGATTTCGGTCATGTATCACCTATTGATTTTGAGACATTTCATCACACCAAGAATCATTAGGTTAGTTATGTCCCTTGGGTGTTGCCACTTGTCTTCATTCTTTTTGATATAGTATATTATGATGTATGGGGACCTATCCTGATTCTAGGAAAACATAGTTATAATTTATTTTATACTTTCATTAATGAATTTTATCCTAGGACATTGGTTTATTTTTTATATAAATAATTCAGAATCTTTTCTATCATTAACAAATTTTTACAAGAAACACAATACATGCTTTCAATCCCCTTTAAAAAAAATTTATTATGAAAATAGTCATGGTTACTTCTCTAGATTAATTTAGTCATTTATTGATAATCATGGTATTATACATCAGATTTGTTTCCCTATAAGTACTTAAAAATAGTGTTGTTTAAGCAAGAATTGTCATTTATATAAAATTATTTCGGACCTTCTCATTCATATGAAATATATTACAATAATATGTAATTACTCATTCAGGATAATTGTATCAGTGATAGGGGTTGGGGTGAATTAGTGATAAATTTTATTTTTTATGTTTCCTTTATTATGAAACAAACGTCCCATCCTATTAAAAATTTATTCTCTGCTGAAAACACATAAGATACACCACCACATGAACATGATAATTTATATGATTCACTATTAAATAATATTAGTTATGTCCTTATTATGGTTTGGAAATTATCTAATACCACACATATTAGTATAAATCAATCATTTTTTGTAGAATATAATGAGTCGGATATGTCCTTTAACCCAGGAATCACTATGTAAACAATCTAATAGTGTGTTTTATCCTCCTAGCATAAATGATATAATACAAATTTTTTGTAACAAACCATGTTACGATTCCTCTTTATTAACTTTCAAAAATATAATACTTCAAAGAAATTATTCACTTTCTTACCCAGAAGGTGGTATGAACCTCCACGACTTTATAATAACACTAACTCTGATTTTCCCAGTTCAATTATACATGTATGATTTCCCAATATAGAAATATCAATCTATTTGAATATGTTTGAAGAAATTCTGAACACTTTCTCCCTCAGTCCAGAAATCCCAATAGGATATTCTCGTTCTGATTATCTAGCTAGATATGATGACCAACAAGAATATTATGACTATAAGACTACAAAAATCAGTTAAATACGATGATCCACTCAATACAATGATCACCTAAATACATTTAAATCGTGTATCTTATCCCTCCACTTCAGCCAAACATGACTTCTTTGAGAAAGATCAATATGGAAGCATCTTATCCATACAAATGTGAAGTTTCTCTCTATTTTTATATGAACTGTACATATGTCAGAAAAGTAAAATGTACTTCTAACCATCTAAATTCACACCAAAAGTGGTTTGGGAGGGATTATGAAATTGTTTCCTTTTCAACTACATTCTCAATATTTTAATGTTTCCTTGATTTTCGGATATATTTATGACTATTTCAATGCTTCTCCACTCTTCTAGATCCATGTTGAACCTTCTAAAAACATCATATCATCATCACTAATTCATAAAGAAAACTAATCTGATTTTGATTCTACATTCTAATTTATTCATTATGATGATACGTACAAAATGTATGTATGAAGAAATAGATATCTTCCATTTACTTTCCAAACCTCAATCTGATTCTGATTCTCCATTCTCATTATGATCATTCTCATTACGATGAAGAAAAATGTAAAACAATAGTTTATTTATTTCATTTCTTATCACCAAATAAGAATATTCTTTTTCTAATATCAAGATCCCCATTTTTTCAATATATTGAAATATCACTAAGTGAGATTTTGTTTATTCTTTCCAAAATACCAACGATTTTCCATGGATTCACCTATATTATTCGTTAATATTATGAATCATAAACTATTTGTAATACAAATCTTCTATTCTAAAAATATTCTGTTCCAATTTATTGGTTTTTAAAAATTATTCAACTTATGAATAAGATTTCATAATGAATATGATGAACCAGTATCAGTGGATTGTTTTATTTTTGAATATGATACCATTAATCTTTCATTACAAAAATTATTTCTCTTTTCCCATATACAAGATTCTCCAAAGATTGGTATCTTTTGAATTTTGGTTTGACTCAAAAATAACACCATAAGTTTCTCACATTTTCCAAAATCCTTCCCAGTCTTAAAAAAACATGAATTCGATGGACTCATTACGATGATATTTGGAACAAAAATCATCATCTTCACCAACATGATTCTTACTCTTACATTCATAAAGCATCATGAATTCCTTTATGACTTTGAATATGTTGGATATTAGATTCATCATCATCAAATATTTTAAGGAAAGTATTGTTACTTACATATCTTTTATTAATAGCTTTAATTCTTTCCCAGCCTAAATATTATTAACATTATTATCATCATACTGGATACCATTGGCAGAATCTCTTTCACTCCCCATTTATTTCATCCATCTTGCATCCCATGTTTTACATAATACATATGATTTATGAAAACTCCATGATCATAAAAGCATTGTCCGACTTTTTATCATAGTTATATAAACTATTATTCTCCTCCATTATGATCAATCCTTTCATTCCAGATTCAGTGTGAATCTAATTTTCCATTTCTTCCAGCCAGCTTCTCCAAAATATTATGGACCTTTTCAAGTACTATGAGTCTAATTTCTTTTATATATTGGTCAATCCCATTTTTACCAAATACATTGTGATGTTTTTGATCTTTTTCATATACATCCTTTCTTAAATAAATAAAAAAATTTGAAATACTAACATATTCAACTTCTAGGAAACTTCTCTATCCAACTCAGTCCCAAAAATCACCCCCTTTGGACTTGGTTTCCAACCAACATTATTAAATCGTTGAACTTTGTATCCTTATTAAATATAATATTTAACAATAATTCTAAGATTATGTGAGAAAACACATTATATGCATCAATAATTATTGATATAAATTCCATGGTTTCCAAAATTAGTCATTATGAAACCCCCTTCTTCATCTTTAATCCTCATATTTTCTTCCAGATATCTTCAAAAATACTTGAATACAAAAACAATTTCCTATATCCACTCCAACAAATAGTTAGAATAATTCACACACAAACAATGTTCGATTCCCAACATACCCACAACCCCCACTTTTTACATGATTCCATATGGATAGATTTATGAAAAATATTATCCTCCTTCAAAAAACTATCCAAATGTATGATGAGATAGGGGATAGAAACAAATACCTCAACCTTAAAGAGAAAGACGTTGGACACCCATGTTCAACCAAAATTTCGAAATTGAAACCTTCAGAAAATATTTTTAAAAAAAATTCAGCATCTTGGTCTGATGTAAGAACATTCTTCAGCTTCAATTCATTATTATCCACATTCTTTGGATTAAATTATAGTTGATATCAATATGTTTTAAACATTAACGTTGAACTTTATTCCTGGTTATATTGAATGCACTTTTTTTATCAAAACCCAAGAGAAATAGTACCTTCACAACAACAAGAAACTCTTCTAGTTGAGTTTTCATCCACATTAGTTTGGTATAATCTTGATTAGAGGGAACATACTTATCCTTAGTTATACTAATTGTTAATAAATTTTTATTAATTATATAATAACTAACACAACTTTTCCCAAGAATGAATACTCCTCGGAAGGTGGATCTTCTTTCATCAACATTTCCTTCCCAATCAGCATCAAGAAACCCAAAAAATTGATAATTTCTATTATATCATACCTAATTACAAAATTTCTTGTGCCTTTGATGTATCAGAGAATTATTTTACATTAATTAAAGGTTTTTCTGTTGAATCACTCTGAAATCATTCACATAAGGTAATAGCCTAAACATTGTCAGTTCATGATGTAGTCGAATATAAAAAACATTCAATTTAATTCTGAAAATCATTTCGATCAACTTCCCTATCTTCTCCATCTTTAGACAACTTTTTTCCCACAAAAATCTGTGGGTAAATAGGTTTAACAGTTTTCAGTGTATAACTTCTTAAGAAGTTCCTTAGAATAATTTTCCTAAGACATAAATATGGGTCACTTCTTTTGTAGAATTTTTAAATGAATAATGTATTAAATTTTAACTAGCATGGACATCTCAAACAAATTCTTCTTATCATCAAAAAATATTTTACAGTCTCTTTCATCATTTCGAGTAAAGATAATTTCTTCAACATAAACAATTACAATAAGGGAAAATCATTACTTTCTTAGATGTAAATATTGATTTCAACTCTTCCATTATGAAACCTCTTTTTTCATAAGAAAGTATCTAATTTGGAATACCATTCCCTTGAATGTTGTTTCATCCCATAAAAACATTTCTTCAATCAACACACATAACTTATCTCATTCCCAATAACAAAGCCACAATGTTATTTATTCTAAACATCCTCATCAAGATCCCCATTTAGAAAAACATATTTCTCATCCATTTGAACGATTTTGTAACTTAATAATGCATCAATTGAAATAAATATTATATTTATTTCTAACCTTTCCACTGAGGAAAAATATTCATCAAAATCAACACCTTCAATTTTTAGCAACCTTTTTCCACCAACCATTCTTTGTTTCATATCACATCACCTTCTTCATTCACCTTGTTTAGGAAAATCCACTTTATACCATCAACATTTTTTGTGAACTATCATAGGAATAAGTTTATATGTGTAATTATTTTATATCTGATCCATCTCTTTATTCATGGCCTGAACTCATTCCAGATACACAGAAGCTCCATTCACTTCATTCGGCTCAACATTTGAATATAAAAAAGTATGTGTAATATAATGTTTTCTTATTTTTTGAACCTTTTAATGTTGATCACCAATAATATTCAGGTCTCTCACTTTATTTATATCCCTAGGATGAGATTTTAGAGTATCTTACTCATTAATGTAAGTAGATAAGTCATATTCTTCTCCTTGAGTAGGATTACAATTTTTTTTATCTTTATTATAATTTTTAACTTATCCTGCTCAACTTCCTTATCTATATAAGTATAGTTTTCTTCTTTTGTCTTTTCAATAAATTACATACCAATATAGTCAAAAATTATTAATGTTTATTTTTTGAAACATTTGTATTCTATTCCTTCTAGATCATATCTAAGAAAAATTACATCTTCACCTTTCTTCTCAAACTTTCTAAAGTTTCCACCTTTATTCTTTATAATGCATAGATTTATGAAAACTCTAATGGGTTTCAAACATCTATTTTATACACTAAAAAATTAATATAGATTCATATATGAATTTTTCCTTCAGAAATATCATTTTTGAATATACATAATAGTACTCAGATATTACCTCAAATAGTAATGAGAAAAACCATGTTCAAGTAACACAATTCTCCCCATTTCCACCAAACTTATTCTCTTTGTTTCAGATACCCTATTTTTTTAGAGGTGTATGGGGAACTATACTCCTGATGTATTCCATTATTATCAAGATAATTTTAAAATTATTCATTCTTATACTAACCAGTATTACCAGTTCACAACTTCATCACTGAATACTCACATTCCTTCTCAACTTTCCTTCAGAAACTTTTAATCATTTTCAAAGAATCCGACTTATGTTTCATACACTTAACACAACTAATATGAGTAAATTCATCAATGAAAGTGATTAAGTACTTATAACCAATTTTTTATTTTTTTTCTTATTATCCTAAATATATAATAATGAAAAATCTCTAGCGGTTGTTTTGAACAAATCATAAATTTCTTATGTATTGACTTTGTAATCATTCCTTTCTGACAAAGACTACCACAAAAATCTTTTTGTCTAGGAATTTCAGGATTATTGTTAAAATTATAGCAATTTTATAACTTTATCATATTTCTTTGAAACATTTCTCCCAACATATTATTCCACAGTTGATGCTCTTCCTCCACACTCAAGTGAAAAAAGTTTTTTATTTTAACTACATGAAACAATTTTTCTTTTGTATTTTGGAATATGGTGACTATCATTCCATCTTACTCACTTTTCACAAAAATAATCCATTTTATTGAAGATAACATTATTACCCTCATCACAAATTTATGAATCATTTTTCAAATTGTGTTTCATACAATTAACAATCAAATGTTTTTTTGATTTCATCTTTCCTTTCCCAATTATGGATTGTCCAACACATTTTATTTTCAAGAATTCCTTATTTCCAAATATCATAGTTACATTTTTATTGTCTTTACCATTATAAAATTATTTTAAATATCCTTCCATTTGATAAATAACATCCACTATAATGAAACTAATGTCGTTATGCTTTTGTAGATTTCAAATTGGTTTCAGCAACAAGAGCCTTTTCTTTCTTCATTTTTAGCTTCTATTAATTGTTAAAAAATTTTGGTTGTGTTGATAACAAAATATGAAATCCATTTTCAAGTTGCATAGGTTGCTCAAAACTTTTAAAAATAGTTTCCAATGGTTGGAATATATTTTCTGTCTTTACTCTAACCATCTTAAGTTTATTCAAAACAACAATCTCAGACTTATTTCATTGATGAGATTTACTCCCCCTCAAATATTTCCCTCTATAATTTGTTGAATAATAGAAATGTTTTTGGTTGAACCAATAAATATTTTCCTTACATATGACCCCACCAAAAAACCCGTAGTATCCATAGGAAGAGTATTTCCCTCTAAAATTTCTATACTAACTAGAATTGTGAACTTGTTTCTTATAAATTTTCTTATTTTTCTTATTAAAATAACCAACCCATCTATTATAATTTATAATTATATTTTTAATAAATATTTTCTTTCCAAAATTAATGGAATCAGAATAATTAAAAACATTTTCAGTCTCAGTTAATTTTGATGCTTCTGAATTTTCTACATTGTAATTATTTTCCACAAACATAACATTCTAATCATTCAACATTTAAGAAACAAAATCCATATTTCATCTCACACATTTATGGTAACTTATTTCAACCTTATCAAGTTTCTCTTTATTAGAAATTTCACCAAATTCAGAGATTTAGTTTTTCAAACATATACATTTTTTCGGCTTTAGAAATTTTTAATTAGTCATGTTCTAACTCTTCTCCTTTTTTCATTATATTCAATTCCAAATGACCATTATGATTCTTTTCATCCTCATGATATTTCATTAAATCAACAATTTATTTTTCCAAATTTTATTTCTCATCATGAAAACATTCTTGCTATTTTTTTGAGGAACATTCATACTTCAACTTCCTGATTTCTTTCTCTTACCTTCCAATCATTCTCAAGAATTGTTTCAATTCTGCTTTCAGATGATATTCTTATAGAGTTTCTACTTCTTTATAACTAATGATTTTTAATTATTTATTTTTCAATATCGAAATTAATGTATTCTTACCAATATACTCAATATATTTTCTTAATTAATCATCAATATATTCATCTTCTTCAACTTTAGATAAAAATATTCTTATATTTTTTTGAATAAATTTATATCCTTATATATAGTAAAAGATTTATCTTTATCACCCTATTTCATTCACAATCTTCTTGGATTTCTTTCTTATTCATTGATAACCTCGTCTTTCATTCTTAGCGGACATCTAGCCATAATGTGACCAATGGCTGCACATTCAAATCATTTCAAGGGATGTTCCCCTTTATATTTACATATACCTCTTTTAACACTTTTAAAAATCAAGAAAAAAATATCATCAAGATTTTTACATAGATCATTTTCAGAATTAGAATCACCATCTTCATCATCGATAAGAATCTTCATTGATATTTCATTAATGGTAGACTTGAAAGACATTTCACTATCAAATTCTATTTTTATTTTCATAGCTTTCTCTCTTATCATTACATATGTGATGAGAGTGCTATGAAAATCATTGAGAGATAAAGTTTCAATATATTTATCCTCCAATGGGGAATCTTTTGCATCCAAATTATGATAATGGATTCAGAGAATCATTTAAAAAAATATAGAATCTTCTATATTTTAACCTAGACATATGATAGTGCTGAAAATTTCATTCAACCTAGTAAAGAAGTCCCTAACAGATTCATACTCACCCATTTTGAAATCTTCATACTTCAAAGTTAATATTTCTAATTTTTTACTTCTTCAATTTAATATTTCCTTGGAATATGTTTTTCAAATTTTCACCTATAACTTTGGCTATGGAAACACCTTCTAGTCATTAGAATTCACTTTCCTAAAGTCATGATAATAATGAATTATTGGACCATCCATCATTCTCAAGATACTTTTTATCACCTGATGTAAGATGATATTTTTCATAAATAGGAGGAAATGTTTCTGTTTTATCATCAAAAACAATATATCTGATAGACATAAGAGATCGAAAAATTTGGTCTTTCCAGAAATATAAATTTTTACTATCAAAATTATAATTCCTTTATTATTCACACATTTTAAATTCTCTATAAACTTCCATAAAAAACATCAAAAACGTATAGGTAAAGGGATCTTTTGGCTCTGATACCAACTGTAATTTTCCAGTCAGGATAATTGTATCACTAAGAGGGGGAGGGTGTGATTTAGTCATAGCTTTCCTTTTATATTTCCTAGAATATGAAACAACCATTTACTCCAATTAAATATTTTTCCCTTCTAAAAACAAATCAAACACACGTCCATAGGAATTCATGTATTTACAATGTTCACTATTCAATAAGAATAGCTACTTTTTTAGTATTGTTTGGAAATAATAAAATACCATAAAATACAATAGAAAAAAATCCTTTTGTGTGGAATAAAATGAGTAATATATTCTGTTTCACTCATGTAGCACTATGAAAACAATCCAATAGTGCAAGTGATCCTCCTTTCACAAATGATGTAATACAATGGTTTTGTAAAAAACCATGTTATGGTTCTTCTTTATCAGCATCAAAAAATATAACCCTTAAATTTATTTCTTCACTTTCTTACCTAGAAGTTGTTAAGAACCTCCTATAATTCTTAATAACATTAATTTAGATTTTCCCAATCCCATTTTCCTAGTTTGATTACCCAATACTAAAATAAAACTTGGTCAGAATATGGTTGATGCAATTCTGAACACATTCTTTCTTTGTCTGTAAACCCCAATACGATATTCATGTTCTGATTATCTACCCCGATATGATGACCAGCTGAATATAATGAAATTTTGAATATAATAATCAGTTAAATATGATGATCCTCTAAATACGATGACCTGCTGAATATTTTTCAATCGTTTCTCTTCTCCTATCACTTCTTTCTAGCATGACATCTTCAAGAAATCTCAATAAAGAAACTTATTCTCCCAAAAATATGGTGCTTCTTTCTAGTATTATCAGAACATTACTTCCATTATAAATGTACAATGTACTTCTCACCTTTTATATGAGTCCCAAAATTGGTTTGCGTAGGATTCTAAAATTGTTTCTTATTCAAATAAATTATCTAAATTTTAATGATTCCTTGGATTTCATATAAATTTTTCACTTCTTCAATTCATCACCACTCTTCTAGATCCTTCTCAAACCGTCTAACAACATCATCTATTCTTCATACATTCTTCAAAAACATAAATACAATTTTGATTCTCCATTTTATTTTATCATTATGATGCTCTAAAACAAATGTATGTATGATGAAAAAGACTAATTCCATTTATATTTCATACCTCAGTCTGATTATAATTCTCTATTATCATTATGGTATACCTCATTACAATGAAGAAAATTTTAATACAATAGTATCTTAAATATGTTTCCTTTACCCAAAAAAACATATTCTTACTTTAATTTCAATATCCAACTTTTTTCACCACATTAAACCATCTGTAAATGAAATGTTTATTCTTTCTTCCACCAGAACAATGATTGTTCTTGGATTCACATAAAGTCTTCTTCAATTTAATGTCTCTTGAAATGTTTTTAAAACAAACCTTATTTTCCTATTCACTGGTTTTAAACAATTTTTCCTATGATAGATATGATGATATACTAAATTTGATGAACCATTATTAGTGTATTCTTTTATATTTGAATATGATACAAATGAACATTCAAAAATCTACTTCATTATTTTTTCCATCAACTTCAGTCTCCAAATATTTTTATCTTTTAGATTTTGGTCTGAATGAAAACCAGCACCTTTGGATTCTCACATTTTCTATAAACCATCGATGCCTTAAAATAAATTCAAATTCGATGGAGTCATTACAATGATCATAAGACCAAAAATCATCAGCTTTAGAAATGTTATTTTTCTTCATACTTCCAGTAATTATATTCAATTCCTTCATGACATTGAATATGTTTATGATCATCTTTAACATTGTCTGACTTAGTAAGTAAAGTGATATAACCTTCTTATCTTTCATCAACAGATTTCGTAACTTCTCAGCCCAAATACGATTGACATTATTATTATCATACTAGATACAATAGGAATCATTTCATTCAATCATTCCTTCCTTCATCAATCTGTCATCACACGTTTTATAAAATACTTATGATTCATGAGAACTAAAATATCATCAATGAAACATCACATTTTTAATCATTGTAATACAGACATTGATTTTCTCTCATTATAGTCAATCTTTTCATTCCACATTTAGTTTGAAAATGATAATCGTTTTATTATGTCCATCTTCATCTAAATAAAATATACCTTTCATGAATTTTTAGTGAAATTTAATTAAAACTATGGTAAATCACATTTTCACAAAATAAAAATTGAGGTTATTTATTTTCTTCTTAAATATCCTTTAATAACATGTGAAAATATTCTTGAAAAAAACTTATTCAACTTTTAGAAACCTTCTCCAACCAACTCAGTACCAAAAAAATCTATAGAAACAACATTACAACTTCTACCTTTATCATTAACAACCTTCTCTCATTCATTCTTCTATTGGGGGAACAATTTCATTTTGTATTCCCTCATTTAACCCAACGTCCCTTACCTATTTATATATTTAGAGGTTTGTGTTATGATTTTAATACTCTCCCCATTATTATCATACTCAATCATTTTTATCTTAAGCGAATCAACATTGGTTACACTTAAACCCAACAAGTTTATTGGTGTTTCCCCCTAAATATACTATATTACTTGGTTTTAATTGACATTTCATTCATTGATTTCTCCATTTTCCATTTCCAACTTCTATCCTCATCTCTATATCTTACCAATCTCAAGGATTCCTTTTCATATTCTCTCACACCACAACCACCCTCACTTTCTCTTCCAAGAGGATATGGGTCTTGATATGTTCACATTTAACATTATTCATCCATTAATTTATATTACACCTGAGTCTCATGATACTCTAGCTCTGGATAAATAGTTATCTCGTGACTCTCGGTTAGATGATTTTCCAATCTCACATCACAATGGTACATTTTCATACCTGACTTCCTAGTTTATTTTTTTTTTATTCTATGGATTAACGGTGACTGGATCCGTAATTATTGGCCCCCTTGTCATGGTTTATGTCCCCATACCATCCCCAAGGCCAAATATCATCCATGGTGGTTAAAAAATAAGACCGATTAGTGCAAAATCAAACATGTAATCTTGTCTCCCTCACCTTTAGTAAGAATGTTTTTTTGATAAAAATGGATATATAATAAGCCATTGAATGTTGATGGAACTCAAAATCACTTGAATTCTCTCTTGGTTGCAAAGGTTGCCGATCAAACCTACTCCATTGATTACATTGACACGTTCACCTCTAGATATGATGGAATTGGTGTGTCTTTTTATCTATCTCACCATCACTTACGATCTACATCTCCATTAGATGTGAATGTTCGCCTTTGGAAAATTCAAAACATTGGCAGGGTGAATTAGTGGTATTGAATTTTTAAACATTTACAAATATTTATCCCCTTAACTATATTACATATTAGGATCATGATTATGTTATTCTATTTTCCTTATAGCATGAAAGTATATGAATGTAGTAATAGATATACCATTACATGTTTTACAAGGTTCACTACTCAATCGGAGAAACTATTCTTTATAAGGGTCTAGAAATGATCCTGACCACACATCCACTATTAATTAATCATTTTAATGTGGTTAAAACACATAGGAAATACACTTAAACTTGAAACCCTCTATAGTCAATTGAATGTTATTTTATTATATTTTATTGATAGATATTCATAATATATATTTATATATTCATAACCTTTTTCATAAGGTTAATTGTAACACCCAGAATGTCTTCTGGTAGATTAATTATATATGGATGCCACAATTTTCTTTGATCTTCCACATCATCACTTGATAATTGTGTTGCAGCAGGAATAAAACCCTCCATCTTCCAAGTATAAAAAATAATGTTTCACAATATTCTTCTTTAATGAGCCACAATAATATGAATATTTTATGGACATATAAACACAAAATTATTAATAACCAAAATGATAATAAATTCTATATGTATTCGTAGGACACACTTTCTTATTCATTAAAAAACTGAATGCAATAAATCATTTTCTTCTAATATTGATTAAATCATAAACTTATTTTGTGATTATTAACCCAAGGAATATAAATCCCAAAAAACATCAACAAAATTTAACTACATTGAATAATAATCAACTTATATTTTCAAAAACATTTTTCTCTTCTCCAATCTTAATTATCTAAGTTTTATTGTGGTCTGAAATCTTAGACTTCCTCGATACACAATATAAACTATTGAGTCTAGTATCCACTTCATCATAATGAAATTGATTGTTTTTTAACTCGGACTACACTATACTGAACATATCCCATCAATTTATTCATGTTTAACAATATTCGTGGGTATTTTAAAACTTGTAGAATTAGTACACAATTAATCATGATCAAAATTTTGTAAATTTATGATCTCATGTGCATATGGGTTTATGTGTGAATTTATATACTTTTTATATTATCTTATTTTTCTTTCTTATTCCCAAAAGTACACAAAAAATATTTATTAATTATTCATGTTAATATCCATTTACGTATCAATGTATGCATGTACCCACTTTTCACTTTCTCCTCACACAGAGAGAAATGTGCACACACAATATTTTTCCATTTACTATCTAGTGCAAAATACACTGATGTTCCCTTCATGAAAACCACATGGTCAAGTAATATCACTATTTCACAAGACTTTAAATCACAAAATGTTTAATTCCCATTCATAGATCCTTTGTGGAAGAATGTTACATTGTTGGTTCTTCCTTTGTGCAACTCACAGTGGGAAGTTCATTTCACTAGAAAATGATCATCAACTATTAGTTCTGGTTGTATTGAAAGCACGCGGAGGTGGGAGATATATTAAAAATTATTTTAATAATTTTTTCCTGAAACCATGATAAATTATCTTGAACATAAAATTTATAATTAATTTATATAATATCAAAAAAATAAATAACTGGAATTATTAACATTCTTCGTTGATGATTATTGATCATTTAAACAGACACTTTTGAATTTCCTTTATTGTCTAGTGAGGATCCAGGGATAGAATCCCACTAAAATTGGTCCACACGTTCACTAATGATCTTTGAAAAACACCAATCGATCACTGGGTGATATCTTGGTGAATTGAATGTCCGGTGTTTTTCATTCATGGTTTCTCTTTTATTGTATTGAGTAAATATCTCTTGCATATCACGTTCATAATAGGGATAGATAATTGGGAGTAAAGAGTGATTTTTTTGTTCAAAAGTTATATATTCACAATTTTGGATTCAATACACCATAAACATGGTAATATATTTTTAAAGTAGAGAGTTTTGTCAAAATATTATTCAATTGCATTTTAGATGTTAAATAACATTTTTTCCCATTAATAAACCCCATGATTCATAATAATAATAATAATATTTTGTGCTAAGATAACATACAAAAACTGATAAATAGTATTTACCATCTTGTAAAGAATTTTTTTATCACTAGGCGTGGTCTTGACCCATTTTAACTCTTCAGTATTTAATGAATACCTGAATAAATAATTTTTTCCTAAATAAATATTTCCTTCACATGAAGGTGAATAAATATGTATTAAACATTCAATAAAATAAAAAAAAATATTTTTTATTCACAATCCGAGGAATAAATAATTTTTAACTTACCCAATCAATAAAACATGAATAAAATTATTTCTCGGTCAAGAGAATAATATTTGTTCCATTAATTTAATTCAAATTGTACTTAATAGAGATCAACAAAAACACTTATTGTGTGACCCGCTAGGATACTTTCTCATTAGCATTTTCTAGACTTTCCTAAAGTCCACGATTACTCTCTTGAAATGGGTTAAGGAACTCTAGGGAAATAACTTAATGTCTCAAAAATGAAAACCCCATACGAGTGATCACTGTGTAATATAATATCATTTCCATAATATCTCATCAACAAATTTGTATCATGGTGTCATCATCCTATTTTCTCAATATGTCATTCATTGAATACCTAAAATAAATAGATCATTACACCATGGACATGGAATTTAAGAGACAACTATATTCTTATCAAAGGGTCGAGATATCAACTCCCATAGATATTGAATAGAGAAATCCATTCTAGACTTATACCTTAATGACATGTTAATTAGGACACACCCAATGTACCATAAGTCTCGCTAAAATATGGTGTGGTGGTTTTTTTCAATAAATATTAATGTATGAATCCCAACATGCATTAATGATAATCTTAAATTCTAAGGACCACTACTCATGATTGTAGATAGGAATACCCGATGACACCCAAACATGTGAAATTACAACTAGAGGTTCAATTCTTATAATCTCATATTTTGGAGATTACTAAGTGAAAACTTTATTAGAAGAAGCCTCATCTTCTTATGAGTACTCACACCTGATGATAAAAATACTATATGTATTGTCATCATATGTTATCCAGCCACAAAACTATATTAATAACATTATCATTGGACTTAAAACATCTCAATATAATGGGAGACATTATGACCTTTTAAATGCGACAAATACTCTAATAAAATCCTCACATAATAATCATGTTTTTGTTGAGTTATGGAAATAGTCAATGGGACCTCCACATTATCTTATTTATAAATACTACTCACTACAACCTCACCTCTCTAAGAAAAGTCACTCAAGGTATGATACTTCTGAAGTATTTGCTTCATCTGCATATGTGACCTAGGCTCTTTTGTGAGAGCCACCACAATAGTAGTATCATAATATAGTGTGATAGGAAATTCACTATGAGTTTCCATGTAAAGATATTTGATAAAGTTTCACATCCATAATGCTTCTTTAACTACCTCAGAATCAGCAATATACATGAACTCCATTGTATTATATATGAATATAGCCTATTTTTGATCTATTATAGCTCATAGAACTTCCATTCAAGTTGAAGATGTATCTCGTTTGTGGCATCATGTCTTCTTGATCAGTTTGGAAACAATCATCTACATATCCTCTTATGACTAGCTCCTTATCACCTTAAAAGAGAGGGAACCTATCTTTAGTATTCCATAGTTACTTAACGATAGTCTTGACTAAAATCCAATGTCAGTCACTAGGATCATCTTAATATTCTCCTACCACACTCAATCGATAGAAAATAAATTTCCCTAAAACATATCATAGCATACATGACTGATCAAATCACTTATGAATGTAGAATCCTTTCCATTATGTTTTTGTCTTCATGTGTATACGGACACATTTTCTTAGAATAATTAATTCTATGTGATGTTGTAAATAATCTCCTCCTGTATTGTTCGATACAGAATCTCTTAACTATCTTGTCAATATATGTACATTGACAAAGTCTAAGTCACTTTTTGTATCTATCACAATGGATCATGATACCAAGAATATATGATACCCCTCCCAAGTCCTTCACAGAGAATAATTCATTCATCCATGTCTTAATAGATAGTAATACTTGTATTTTTTCCGATGGGTAATATGTCATAAATATATTCTATTAAGAAAATTACTGCAATTTGATTATCCTTTTTATAGGCCCAAGGATCACAATCATTCTTTATGAAACCAAATTCTATTATGGCATAATCAAAATAAATGTTCCATGACATAAATTCTTTCTTTAATCCATAAATAGATCTTCGCAACATTCATACCTTATTGGAATCCTTTGGAGTCACAACCCCATAATGTTGTGTAGTATAGACATCTTACTGAAGGTTCCCATTATCGAAGGATATTTTTACATCCATTATGATAATCTCATAATCATGTAATTACATAATGTCTTGTATAATTATGATGGTGTTTTGCATTTCAATTGGTTAAAAGGTTCTGTCATATTAAATGCCTTGATGTTATTTAAACTCTTCTGCCACCAGTCATGCCTTATAGGTATCGACTCGTCCTTCTGTGTCCAGTTTCATCTTGAAAACCCATTTATAACTAGTGATATTTAAATCTACTAGAGGATCTACCATAATCAAGGCTTGGTTATGGTACATGGAATCAATTTTATAAATCATGGCTTTGGGTCACTTGGAAAAATTTGTGCAACTTATTTCTTTCTTGTAGGTTATTGGGTCACTATTATCAGCTAATAATAAGTCACCATTATCGGTTACTATAAAACCATATTGTTGTAATTCTCTAACATATCTTGTATTCCTATGAAGAACATGGGTCACTAGAAGAGTATCTTCTTCCATGGGGATTTCTGGAATCTGTTCATATACAAAATATTATGTTCCTTGAGCCTCAACATTATCAAAGTCTATTTTTCTCCCACTATCACTTTTTAAAATTTTTATCTATATCAAGGATTATGGAATTTCTCGCCACTATAAAAATTTATTTGAGGGGTCTTATAGGTAGTATAAACTTATTTACTTGGGATATTCAATAAAGGTACACTTTTTTCCTCAGGGTGAATGTTTGTTACATCTAGAGACCTTAACTAATGTTTCATTTACCTAAATATAAAAATTTAATAACATGGTTTTAATTCCACTCTATCATTCATATGGAATAAAATTTATTGATTATGTATGAACTTTGATTAGTATCTGTTCCACTTTTTGTAACGTGTATCCCCAAAAAGATAATAGAAGACTTCTGTGACCCATCTATGATCATATCATTTCGAATAAGTTTCAGTTTCTCCTTTCAATTACACCATTCTTCTAAGGTGTTTAAGGAGAATTGATTTGGTATAGAATCAAAATCTCTTGTAAGTAATAAGTGAAGTCTTGATTATGATATTCTCCAACATAGTCTGAATTAATATTCTTAATGTTCTTACCAATTTGTTTCTCAACATCCTTATTGTTTTACACTACAAGAATGCACTACATAGTAGAAGTTTATCAGTGGCTTTCCTAGTAGCCCCCAAAGATAAATACATTTTAAATATATATATATAATATATAGGTGGTTTTAATTAAACAATATATCAATAATTTAAAATCCCTAATTCATCCCCCTCCCCTGCTCCCTTTGAGTGACCATGACCCCTATCCACCCGTCCCTCCCCCAGCCTCCTCCACTTCATCCCCCGATGGTGACCCCAACACCATGACCCCTCTTCCCCCCTCCCATCTATCCTACCTCCTACTTTCTTGGCCATGACCCATACCCCCATGACACCCTCCTCCAACCACAACCCACATGACCCCCCCATGACCTCTCTCTCCCCGTCTCTTTGTTCCCCTCTTCCTCGGAAATGCAGACCCACCCCCCCCCCCCTTCCGACATCCCTCTCCCTAACTCATATCCCCACCTCAAAGGCATTTCAACCCCCCCAAAGGTTGGATCCCCCTCCCCATAATAACCCAAAATCTATTATTCTTTAGAGGTGTTATGTAACACCCTGGGATTTTATGAGATAGATTATTTTTAATTTTATTAATTTTATGTTTTTTATGATACTCCAATATTATCTTGTGTTATACACAATATTGTATTATCTTGCAGTATACACAACACTATTCTTGGATTGTGTTTCACACAATCTCGTGTTCTTTTGATAAAATTTATTTCATACAACATTGAGTATATATTTTTTCCATTGTATAAAAGAAATTTTGGTAGGATTATTTTGTAAGAAAAACTAAAGGAATATTGAACTAAATTCAGTACTGGTTTTTCTTTCATTACTCACAAGAGCGACCTTCCTCGATAGCTTGCATTGTACGAAATATCGTGTTTCACTAAAAGTGATATATTATTAAAATATTATTATTTACTTACATATAAACTTCCCATTATGAATATTATATAACAAATTTTAAATTTTAAATAACATTAAAATTAATCTTATGTATTTTCTAGAACGTTATATAAAAGAAATTCAATTTTTTGGATAAAAGAATTATTTTTTAAAAAATTGTTGTTTTCTTCTTTTTTTTGTCAAAAAATTTTAATATATTTTTCAACAATTTTACATGTAATATTTATCAAAATGAACATCTTATTTGTATGTGGGACATAAAAATTTTATTTGGTTGAAATTTTTGTATTTTTCTAATGGAATTCATATTTTGATGAATAGTAAAAAAATACAACATTATAATTCAAAAGTACCTCTTCATCTATTTTATTTATTTATATGTATTATAATTATAATTAGTTTTAAAGTTTAATTGAATTTTTTTTATCAATTAATCTCATTTTGTTCGTTGTATGTAATTTCACATTTAAATTTGACAAAAATAAATGACAATCTTTTGATACGTTTTTTACTTCTTAAAAACCTGCATTTTGGTTTTTAAAAACAAGAATTAATTTTTAATTAATTCCCTCCAAATATGTGTTATCAATTTAAAATAATGGATTATATATTTGAAATCATTGGGTCCAAATTATGTTAATAGGATACTTTTTTTTGGATACTGTGAATAGTAACTATGGTAATTTTTATTTTCCACAGTTAAAGGTAAATCAGATAAATTGGGGTAACTAGAAATATGATAAAAATAATTAACTGTCCTTAACTCCTTAATAAATCTTATTGGATGAATAAAATTCCACCCAGATCATCTATGGTTTATAATTGATTCATTTAGTGGACTATTTCCATGAGAAATATGTAATTATTAATAAAAAATGTTACAACAATTCACTCTCTTGTATCATATAAGTATAATAATTTTTATATAGTTTTAAACATGATAAACATAATACATAAATAGTATCCAAAATTATAATCAAATTATCTACATCATTTAAATTTATTTAGAATTTTTAGTGACTAAATAATTACCATTAATGATGACACAATGGCGATGTAGAAATTATTTGTTTGATAGAAATATCAAATAAATAGTTTTAAAAATAATAAAATAAATATTATATGAACAAATTAATGTTATAAAAACATTTTATAAGTCACAATTACATGTTTGGATTGTATTAAATATTTTTTCTAATTTATCTTCTGTGTGGGATTGTTTTTAAATTCCAATAAATGAATTGTTTCAAAACTGACAAGATAGATATTTTATAAAAATAACATATTATTAAATTATTTAAAAATAAAAAGAAATATTTAAAAATAAAAACGATATAATTATGTGTTCTAAACTATCATAAATTATAAATTTATAGACAATTTATAACAAATGAAAAAATATTTATAACTATTTAATATTTATAAAATTATTACCACAAATAAAAGTAAATAGATTAAATAAGGATAAATCCATATGACACTATTTAAAATAAAATAAAAACATGACTAAATATTATTGTTTGAGATTATATCGACCCATAATCATCTTATCTTCTAAATAAATTAGTTTAGAACCATTATAATATAAAAATAAATTTATTATAAATTTATATTTCAAGACATTCCTAAAGTGCCCCTCCTCCTTCTTATAAAATCCCCCCACCTATATCCACTGACTCACACCATTGAATCCCTTTGGATCATCCAAACACTACTCATATAATCTCAAACAATCCCACACTTTTACCTAGAGTCTAAAAAATGGGAAAAAAATTCATTCTACGGAGACATTATGTGAAAATAAAAATGAGATGATAAAAAGGTATTTATTTTATCACCTCTTTCAAAATTCTATTCTTATTATACTTATTATTCTTATGTTGTTTACATAATAATGTAATAAATATAGTATCTTAAACATTATGATATGTTATAATAATTATGGAACAGCCTTATACCTCCTTTTATCCATCCTACAAATAACAATATCACCATGTATGCGTAAGTATGACATACCATCTCCACTCCGTGGTGTAATTGTTATTCAACAATAATTAATTTTGATGGGTATATAGATGAATATAATTGATGTAACTAATGAATATAACATAATAAAGGTACTATAAAATTCATATATAATCTATTTATGTACTATTTAACCATTAAGGGAATGATATCGATGCTCATGCGCATGTATGGCTTACCGTCTCCACAATGGGATGAGATTCATTCCCCACAATAACAATTCAAGAATTATTCCAAAGTATATATAATAAATAATCATTAAATATATGAAAAAATAATTCTAATTTGTTTGTGTGTATATATATATATATATTTCATTTACTTGTTTTGATTCAATTTAATAAGGAAACATAAATTGTGTTCATGCGTACGTACTGCGTACCATTTCCCTGATCGGTGTGTTCCATTTCATTTATCTATCTATTTTATATATTTATATACTAAATATCTATTATATTTAAATCATTTTTTAAATTTTAGAAGTAACTAAATGACCATATATGTCATAATATCAATAATAACTAGTCAAAACATGTACGACAAATAAAATGATTATTAACAAAAATGTTGCTTAACAACGAATTGATAAATGAACGGGTAATATAATTTCATAATTGAATCATATATGATCTACAAATATTTATTGTGGTTATATTAAAAGTTAATAATATGATTAAACCCACTATACAGTTCTCTGAGACACATATGGAAGAAATCAGATATAAGGTAACCGATAATTTCACAATCTCATTATTATTTGAGATTATTTATACACATGTATTTACGGGAGTATATTTATCAGCCACATCCATGTTTCCTAAATATGTAATATTTTTTTTATTCTTCTATAATTTTATTAACAAAATTTTACCCATTGGTAAATTTTTATTAAATGGTATGAATGGAATCTTTTAGAATTTTTTGATACAAGGATATTTTTGAATTATCAGATAAAAGTACGAGGTGAATATTTTGTTAACATATAAAGAATGAAATGATTTTTACAAATTCATAAGGTCCTATTTTCGTTAATCTTCCTAAACACGATTTTATTTTTGTTTTCAAATAAATATTTTTCTTTTAAATTTGAAATAAATTTTAAAAAACGAAATCATTTTTAAAGAAGAAATGATATTTTTTTCAAAAATTAAATACAATTATTTATTCAAAATTATTTTCCATCAATGATGATACTCCTTAGATAGGGTTATACTTCTATCTATGTTATTACTATGATTTTATTGTGTTTATTATTTAATGTTATTTAGGAAATCCATTTGTTTTATATCAATTTCGATGGAATGATGTTTAAGAACCCCATTTCGTTTTTGGGGTTTCTCTATGATGAATGTTTTTCTATTTTTGTGGTACATGTAAAAATGATTTCATTATGAGATGGGTGGGACCGATATCTCCCTCAAATTAATTGTGAAAATATTTATATCTCCAGAGATATACATGACTAGAATGGTAAGTAAATTCAGTTCAATAATACAAGGCTAGAATGGCATGTAAATATGGTTTAGTAATGCATGGCTGCAATGGAATATAAACCCAGTTCAGTAATGAACTTTCTCCATAATGATGGTTTTGGAAGCAATGCCTTGGATACTCTGAAAATAATATTATGTGATAATTTGTTTTCCACGATTCCATTTTTTATTCCATTGTAGTTTTATCATGGTTAATATTCCTTTATTATTTATGCCTTATGTACTGCCAAGATTTATTTCATGACCCATAATATTGATTTTCAAAATTTATTTACATGTTTTCACATTCTTATGTTTATGTTTTGTTCTAGGTTAATAATTTTTACCATTATTGAGCATTTGAGAACTTACTTTTCTTTTCTTTTCCCCATGATATAAGGAATAGATTTATATAGGAAAAGTTAAGGGGAATATCATTATGGGAGATGTTGAAGATCCTTCACCATGTTAGAAGATTATGTTGCATGTATCCAAATACACTAAACTCATATGGTATTTGGAAATCATTTTTTTCACATATTATGTATTTGACAAGAGAAATTTAATGTTTTTGTATGTCAATCTTGGGTCATTTAAGTTAGTATCAGTGATATGGTTTATTCAACCTTTAGAAACTAGGATGTGAAAAAATTAGCGATATCCCTATATATATTTATAAGGATAGTTCCATGGATGTCATAAAGAAAAGTCTATGTAAAGGTTACAATCATAGGATTTTTTTGATAATAATGACTAAGCTAGGGTTAATGTGAAGATATAATAGATTGAAATATTATAATTAATTTACCATTCTTATGTGTTTCTAATATCTAATATGTATTTCTCACACTTTTCTTTCTCGTCTTAGTCAATATCCAAAACTATGTAGAACATAGTTAACCCTTAAATGTTTCAGATGTGAAAATTATAATTGATTAACTATCTAGAAACATTATGAAGAGAATCATGAAAATGGTATTACTATTGGTCATACTACTGAGGATAAAGAGATTGTAAAAGTCATGTGAATGTTATGTGATGTTCTTCCAGTATTTTTTACATTGAACCTAAGAAGGTTAGGGTCAGAAACCATTACAAGTGATTCATTTTTTAGGAAATATAAAGACAATAGATCATAGGTAATGTTTTAAGAATAAATTTGGATTATTGAGGTGTATATGTTTAAGAATTGAATTAGTATGTTACTGAATCATGAAATATACAAGTGTTTTCAGTATAGGTTATTCATTAAGGATTAGAAAGGATATTTAGAATTGTTATAAGGAGAAAAAAAATTTACTTAAGTGTAATGTTATATATTTAGAGAAAACGTTATTAAGGAAATTATAAATCATAATATGTCCCTTATATTAAGATAATGATTTTTGGATAAATATATGTTGGATGTTAATAATTAAATTGGATGATGGTAGTTTCTTGGGAACTAATTATGTAATTTCAATAAAAATTATTATGCTATCATCAATGAAGTATACAACTTTTTGGAACGCAAGGAATATATCCAATATGGTTTGGAATAAGGAACCATGAAGGTTTTCATTAAGGATATCCAATAATTCAGGTTGATACCATTAATCAAGAGAATACATGATTAATGTGTTCACATTTTTTAAATTTACCAAGAAGATATATCGTATGATATATGGGGATAAATGTTCATCTAAGTAAGTGAACTATTTTCTAAATTTTTAGATTTTTATATTTTATAAGTAATGTATGGCTATATATTTAAGAAATGTTTGTGTAAAATTTCATACGACAATAGTTTGAAAAAATTCATCTCTCACTATTAGTGGGCTTATGCATATTTGATAACATGTGAAACCCTTTTTGTTGAGATAGATGGAATGAAATTTAATTCTATTTATGGATCACAGGATCTTCAAACACATCAGGAATGAAAAATTCATCTTCATTTATTTGAATCAGAGATGAATTGGAGATTTTTCAAGGAACGACCAATGGTGAGATTTTTCTAAAATAAAGTAAGTATTTATTTTCATGTTCTTCATCTTTATGGAAAGGATCTTGAAAAAAATGTTATATTAGTACATTCTTATTCGATGAATCATATTACCCCTAAACTAACAATAGTTTTATGGATTTTTGATTGTTAAATTTCTCAAAACATTGTTCTCCATCAGTATCTATCAGAACTTGATGGTTATATTTTTCTTCAATATACATGTTTTCACTTCCCACTTGTGTTCTCCTTTTTGGAAACACAGTGAAGAGTTACATTGGTTAAATTTCATGTTTCTGTATTTCCTTTTTAAATGATGTTTTAGTATTCTTTTTTATTATGTGGTTTTCTATTAAGGAAACATTCATGTAGTGGACCTTTTTCAACCCCAACAAATTTCGATGGTATATTTCTTTAAAGGGGGGTAAAATGTAACACCATGAGATTCTACGAGATAATATATTTTTAATTTATTTGATGTCGTGTGTTATACACTACACCAAGATTATATTGTGTTGTAGACAACACTATATTAGATTTTTGTATGAACAAAACTATTCTTGGAAAGTGTTACACACAATTTCATATTCTTTTGTTCAAATTTATTTCACACAAAAGTGAATATAGATTTTGTTAAATGTATAAAATAACTATATTTGGATTATTTTATATGAAACACCAAAGGAATTTTGAAATAAACGCAACATTGACATGGCTTGCATTACACACAAGAGTGACCTTCCCTGATTGCTTGTGGTGTACGCAATACCGAGTTTCACTATAAAACGAAATGTTTTTCAAAACCCACTTTTGGGTTTTTGACAATGGAAATTAATTTTAATTAATTTTTTCCAATTTTGTGTTTTGGATAATGAAAATTGGATTCCATATTTGGCATTAGATTTTCGAAATTATGTTAATAGTAAACTTTTATTTTTTTCAATATTATGAATAATATCTACTGTAATTTTTATTTACCATAGTTAAAGGTAAATAGGGTAAATTACGTTATCTAACAATATGATAAATATTATAAAATTACACATACACAGGAAAAAATATTATTTTATTATTAAATTTCAACCCATTTTACCTAAGGGTCAGAATTGATTCTTTTGATACACTTTTTTTTTAAAAAATGATGTAATTTTTATTGAAACAAAAGAAATTAACAACATGTAACTCTCATATTTTTTATATGTATAATAATTTTAATATAGTGATAAACATGATAAAAATTCATAAAAAAATATTCTCTGGAAATATAATGAAATTATCAACATCATGTAAATTTATTTATAATTTTTAGAGACAAAATTTTTACAAATAATGATGACACAATAGTGATGTAGAAATTATTTTATTGATAGAAATATCAAAAAATGGTTTTAAAAATATTAAAATAAATATCATATTAGCAAATTAATGTGCTCCATGAAATTTTTAGGTGACTATGACATTTTAGGAATGTAGTAAATATTTTGGTTATAATTAATCATCCTTTTGTATTTTATTTAAATTCAAATAAATGAACAGTGTCAAAATTGAGACTGTTGTAATTTTATAAAAAAATATTATTAAATTATTAAAAAAGAAAAAAAATATTTAAAAATTTCAAAGTGAAAATTATATAGTCTAAAATGACATAAATTATCAAATTATGGACAATTGAAAATGAATAAGTAAATATTTTTAACCATTTAAGACAAAGAATATTATTACCACGAATAAAATTAAATAGATTAAATAAGGATAAATTATAATTATAAGGTTTAAGATAAAATAAAAACATGTCTAAATATTATTTTTTGAGATTATTTTGACCCACACTCAATATATCTTCTAAATAAAAGAGTTTGGAATCATAATAAACTGAAAAACAATTTATAATAAATTACCAATTCACGATTTTCCAAAAGTGACCCTCCTACCTCTAATAAAAGGCCTCCACAACTCCCCAGTTACTCACACCATTCAATCCCTTTGTCTCATCCAAACTCTACTCAAATAATCTCCTAATACCCTCCATTCCTCCTAGAGGGTACACTTTGGGTAGAAATGTAACGACCCAGGTACTTATAAAATAATAATTTTTGATATATGTTAAAATTTATGAATAATATATTAATTTTATTTTAAAGAGGACACTTTTTTCGATAGCATACTCAACATGAAAAAGTATATTTCTTTGAAATCTTATGTTGCACACAAATCTGAGTTATACAAAAATAATACAATATTATTATTATTTTAAGTGGCAGTTAAAGCATAGTTGTTGTATTACTAGAAATGAACACAAATAAGTACATTATGATTAAACGTGTTTCTATATTGTCTTTACAATAATACAATAAATTTTATAGGCTTAAAAATTGAATGTGATTTTATGCATTAAATACTCTAATATTTTTTAAAAGGTCGATTTACCGCCTTTTGATGCAGAACCCTTTTTAAATCTATTTTTATCACTTTAATATGTTTCAACTAACAAAATAAACTTTTTCTTTAGAATAGGTGCATCATAATTTACTTTGGATATGTTTTTGTTATTTTCAAATAAAGATCATTTTTTAATGAATAGTGAAAAATACTGCATTTTAAATCAAAACTGTCTTTTCATCTAATTTATTTATATGATTAGATTGTCCATTTAATTGGTTTTAAAGTTTAATTATTTTATTCATTTATCATTTAATTTAATTTTTATCGTTGGATTTAATTTCATATTTAAATTGTACATTACAACATGTAAATATTTCAGTAGTTTTTAGTTCTTAAAAACATAGTTTTTGGTTTTGACAACGAAAAATTATTTTAAATTAATTTCTGAAACTTATTTGTTTTGAATTTTGAAAAATGTTTCCATATTTGGAATCATGATTTCCAAATTATATAAATATATACCTTTTAATTTTAGACATTATGAATAGTAATTTCAATGCATATTTTATTTACCATGGTTAAAGGGTAAATCTAGTAAATAAGGGTAAAAATAATATTTTAATAATATTAAATTTACCTAAATCATTTTATAACCCTATTATATGAGATATTTCTGACCATGGTCATCCTTGGGTTTATTTTAGGACACCCATGGAGCCACTTGTGAGTGAAAATGACATTTAATTTCTTTTTATTTAATTTGAAGGAAAATATAACCCAAACAAGAATCTTTTACTAAAACAATTTTGATATGGGGTTATATAATTGATATATTATAATATAAATAGTCATTATAAATACAAAAAAAATTTCTACATCATTTTATTTTATTTATAATTTCTATATATTAAATAAATAAATTTATTTATGACACAATATTGATGTAATGTTTACTTTATTAATAAAATATTTAAATAAATGAGATTATAAAAATTAAAATAAATTTATTTTGAATATTAAATGACACAAACGACTTTTATGGATGATTATGACCTTTAATATTTAAATTAATGATGTTTTTTAGAATTAATCATGAAGTTGTGGATTTTTAAAAATTCATGATATGAAGAGTATAAAAATGGACATAAATGAATTTTTAATTCAGTTAATATTTTGTAAAATGATATAATAGTCCTAAAAATATATGATTCATAAAAATGACATATACGATGTTAGAAATGACATTAATGATCCATTTTGTGTCTCTTTTAATTTTATTATAACTATAGTAACCATATATTCTGAAAATATAGGAAGACACAGCAAGAGTTAATTTATTAAACTACAGGTTAAAACTAAAAGATAAGGTTAATTTATGACCAAAACATTAATAAAATCAATTTTATGATAGTATTTACACACATAAAAATATTATCTTTTAAATATATCACATTTGTTTTTATTATAATTCGAAAATTTATTAATAATAAGATTCCTTTTCAAAAAAATCCTAAAGTGCCCATAGTCCCTCTTATAAAACGACACCACCCCCATTACTGACACCGTTAAAGCCCCTTATCTCGTCCAAAATATTTCAAAATAATATATCAATAGTCCTATATTCCTCCTCAAAGCCATCCCATATGAAAAATAAAATTCAAGAAAACCCTTTGGCTCAAATTAAAAGAAGTTACCCGATTTGAGGAAACGTCATATATCAAGTTACATTCCATTATTTTTCCATATCCACTTCATATGTTCTTCTTATTATTTTTTTAAATAAAAAAATTATCCTATATATTCTAGGTTGTTTTTATGAAAATTATTCGAACTATACATATATAAAACTCCCTCTAATGGGTTTAGAACATATTATTTCTGTGGAAGGTGAACTACAGCCTCACGAAACGACGATTGTTCAATCATATCCTACCACCTCTTATGGTGTCCATTATGATAGAAATATAATTATATATTATATTTTTGATAATTATTTTATCTTTATTCTTCTGTAATTATAATTTAGAACATACCTTTATGCTATCCATGTTGTATAAATATGATAATTTCATCTGAATAAGTGTGAACTACCACCCCCTCAAAGTGATATGACTAGTTCATTCTATACATGGAATGTTTAAATGATGGAATTAATGAAATTATTTAATATAAATAACATATATATTATAATGTAATTTTAATATATGTATGTATCATTTCGTTTTCATTCATTTAAATATGAAAAAAAATTAATGTAGCGTTCATGCATACGTACAACTTATCGTCTCCATGAACGGTGCCTTTCATTTATTATATCAAAATGTTACCGAATATTATAAATATATATATACTATATATATATATATGATATATATGATATCTAAATCATGAATATAATTCTGGATATAATTTAATTTTGACCACATGGAGAATTTGTAATTATAACAAGATATTTTTTGACTCAAGTATCAAACATCAACAAAACGACGGATATGAACATGAATAATTATTTGATTTTTATAGAAAGGTAATAAGTGATTTAAATGGAATAAAAAACATTAAAAAGGTTTAAGAGAATGTATAAATTAACATAAGTATATTATTCAAGAATAACAGGGAACATACGTGACAATTCGGACTCATGGTAAGGGACTTTGTCTCAATCTCAATTCAATGAGGCATGTTTTTATAATATACACCTACTTATTTTACACGATGTAAAATAAAGCCATTTTACATTTACATTCATTAGAAGTTAGTATTTTATATAGGTATCATTTTACTAGATGACAGAAGGAATTTTTTTAACGTATGCGGGGACAACAACCTTTCTACCGCTATGAGAATTATTTGATATTTTCCTTCGTTAACAAGTTGTGATATCATTAAATGGATAATGAATACCCTATAAAATTTTTACATATTTTGGTATTGAAAATGTTTTTGAGAGATGATTTACTATTTTATTATCTTAATATTATTTCTTGTGATTGAAAATAAAATTTTATGATTCAAATGATGATATTTGAAATCATTTATGTTTGACGATAATATAATGGTACTTAGACATTTGATGGCTTGTTACGTGATAAAAAAAATTGATGAGTGGTTATGTGATAATCCAAGGATGTATTGTTACGTTATAACCTCTAATGCATTTGGTATAGAATTTAGTCGTATGGCTATTCAATTTGTAATAATTATTTGTGGAAGACAACTGTATGGTTATTCTATTTAAGTATGGTTATGTCACATGTTTACCTTTTAGATGTTATGTGTTCTTTATAGGGTTTTAATGACAATATTTTGGTTATAGAAGGGTAAGCAATGTGATTTTTTTCAGTGAATAGTAATAACTACTTCATAAAGGTGAAAAGTATTGCTTATGATAAAGTATTCATGGTTTATATGTTGTATTGAAAAACTAAAAGTTTTCCTAATTTATGTATCTCTTACTGAGTTTTTATGCTCATTCGAATTTTTTGAAATGTTTTTTACAGGAAAAATATTGGAATAGGCTCATGTATGGGATCATGGAAAAGTCGTTCTGTCTACAACTAGGAACAGAACGTGTTTCATTTTTTATAGTTTTTGTTTTATGAAAAAAAATTGATACTATGTAGAAGTTTCTACATTTAATATTGAAGATTTATGTATAAGTTATGGCTTAATTATCTAAATATATAAAACTAAAAATATCCTCAATTTTAATTATTAACTTAATTCAAGATTATATAATGTTTATGTCTGGAGCCTTACAATTTTTATCAAAGGTAGGTTTAGATACCTTTTGAGGTAAGGGTGTTGTTTAAGCATAAGTGACATGGACATAATTGTTATCATATTAAAAAGAGTTAGTAATATATATTTTAGACAAATTTAATGAGTTTAATATAGCATGAATATGTATATCTTAGTTTTTACGCTCATCATTAGATAGTATATGACGATTTTACTGATATATTCACTTTTTGGTTTTATTAAATGGAAGGATCTAGAAGGCACCAAAGTAACAATGGATGTGAAACAATCTATGGTGATTTTTTGAATGAGAAACCATATGAAATGGGAATTTCAATGAGAGATCTTGTGGATATTCTTAACCAACTATCTGGAGTCATGATTGACCACATGAAACATAGTGATTTTTCTAAGGCATAATATATGTGAGAAACGAATCCCAATGTATGTTCAGGTAATATTAAAAAAGGTAAGTATATTCAAAAACCTATGTGTCAAGTATTTGGAAAGAAACACATAGGAAAATGATTCAACAGGATGGGAAGATGTTTCACATGTGGTAATGAAGGTCATAAGGCAATATCTTTCCATGGAAAAAGGAAGCGTGTAGTTGACTCTAGGAATGGAAAATAAGTTCTTTTTGTGGGATCAATGGAATGTTTTAAATGTAGTGTGCATGGTCATTATGCAAATATATTTCCTATGAATAATATTCATGAGTGGGATCATCAAGATCATAAAAATATATGTTTACCAATTATTAATGTCTTTCTAATTGAAGATGTGGTAATTGAAAATGACCTATGAAAGTTATGGATTATTTCATATCTCATGTTTTGAAAATAATGAAATATTACAACATTATTAATTATTTGGTCTTTAAGAAATATTTATCAAATATTATGGTGTAAAAACATGGATAAAGGATCATGAATAATTTTTTATGATTATGATGTCTAGGAATTGAAGTGTTATGTTGGATCTATGGATGATGATATGTTTAAATGTGTTAATGATAGGATTATATTAGAATGTGTTTTCGAGTATGTGTATCCCTAAAGATTTATATTTGAGAATGTTACTCTAGGAAGAATTATCTTTTCTTGTTTGGAAATAAAGGACAACCTTAGGGGTTTATGTGATATTTTGTTTTTGATGAAATTATGGGTTATTAGTTTTTTGAATACAAAATGTGAGGTATGAAATAACCTTTGCGGTTAAAACATGTAATGGATATTTTTAAGTATTTTATCTCATTTTTTATAATTCTATTAGAATTATATATATTATGAAAAAGTACATCATACAGACTATGTGACAACCCATCAAGGTAGATAAAGATATGAAAATTGAAACCACAACCAATTTGAGACAAGGATTTATCTCCTACCACTAGACTACCTAAATTCCCTGGTTAGTATGACTAATTAATTTTAGTTAAATGATTTTTTGGATCAAGAATAAGTTGATTTTGAGAAGTTATATTTTATCAAAGAGATATCCTTAGTATAGGAAAATGATTTGGTGATTAAGTGATAAAGGTTATTTTGGAAGACGTTCTATCTTTTGGGGAACACTATATTCCTAAAGAAAAAAGTATACATTTGGATTTAATTTGTCGATTAATTGTTGAATTTCTATTATCGAAGAATATATGTTTTTATTGTGGAAAAATTATGATTTGGGATACTTATAGAAATGATTAACATATCCTATAAAATAAGTTATTAGATTAATTACAGACCAGTATGAGACTATAAGATTAGTTGATGTTATTTGGAGATAAATGATAAGATTTACTATGGAAGATTATGTTATTAAATTTATCTGGGTTTTCGGTTTCAATATTATTATGTATTATATTGATGAATTTTAAGAACAATTGTGTATTGAATAGTCTTTGTTGAACTTGGGGTACTTTTTTTGAATTTTGGAGATTAATTGTAGTATTTATTTTTATAAAGGATTACCCTTTTGGGGATTATATAATCTGTAACACCCCGAGATTTTATGAGATATATTATTTCTTCTATGTCTTATATTATACACTACACCAATATTAGCTTGTACTATATGCAATGCCCTATTTTCTTGCAGTATACACAACACTATTTTTGGCTCGTGTTACACACAATTTCAAGATCATTTTGTGGAAATTATTCTAAGCAACATTAAGTATAGATTTTTTTTAACGTATAAATAAAATAAGTTTTGATTATGTTATACACAACCCCCAATGGAGCTTTCACTATACACAGCCCTGACTTGGCCTGAATTACACACAATCAAGACCTTCTTCGATAGTGTGTGTAGTACGCAATACCAAGTTTCACTAAGCTAGATATTATTATAATATTATTATGAAATAAACTTTATGAACAGTAATAACCACTTTTTGAAATTTTATAAATTTTATCTTCCAAAATGGGCTTCATTTTTGGATTCTGAATATCATAATTAGCCTAGGCAGAATTTTTGGTATTTTTCTGAAAACTTTCAATTTTTGATGAATAGTGAAAACACTCGGTTAATATTTAAAAACCGACTTTTTATTTAAATAATTATTTATTTTATTTAAATTTATTTTAGGTCATAATTGATATATAATACCTATATAAGTTCAACTTAATTCATTGGATTCATTTTATAATAATTTGAGATATATACAAATTTTATTGAACTTTCACCGTCTTTTACCCACCTCCAAGGAGAATTTGAAAATTTACATAAAAATTAATTTTAACACTTCTGTGAGTGTGATTTTGAAAATATAAGTGTCACAATTAATATCAATTTGTAAAATGTTGTTCAATAAGATAAAAATAATTTTTGGTGAATAGTAAGTTTTTACTTTTATTTACCACATTAAAAGTAAATAGGGTAATTAAGGGTAAAAATGATATTATTATTACCATAACATATGTTTTAATTCTATTAGATAAGTTTAATTCGACCGAAAACAACCTTAGGAATAAAATATTACCCTTTAGGTCCACTTGTATTAGATTAGGACACTTATTATTATTTTATTTAAGGAAGAGTTAAAATGGTTAAAATCAAAATTTAATAACTAAAACATTTTTAATATAGGGTTATACATAAAATAAATTAGACTATAAATATTAATTAGAAATCTAAAAATATATATCCTACCCAATGGTATTTTATTTATAATTTTTAGATATTAAATAATTTAATTTATTTATGACACAATGGTTATGCAGTAATTACCTAAATAATTAAATATTAAAATAATTGATATTATAAATACCCAAATAAATGTAATTTGAGACTTTTTATGAATTAAACTTATTATCATGGTTAATATGACATGTTAGTATTGATTTAGTTAACTGTTTTCGAAATAGTCATTCTGTTATTATTTTCACAAAAATCAATTACCAAATAGTGTCAAAATTGAAATAAAATAGGTTTTAAACAAATATTATATTATTAATTGTTATTATATTCCTAAAAATATAAAGATCCTCCAAATGACTTAAATAAGGATATATATATTAATAATGAACCACTTGGGGTTCTTTTGGCTTTTTATAGTAATTTTATTAACCATATAGTGTCAGAATACAAGAAGACACGGTAAAAGTTAAATTATTTAACTTAGAGTTAAATCTAAATGATAAGGTTGAAATAGTAACCAAAACTTGTCTAAAACCTATGGGTTGAGATCCTTTCGACCCATACCCACTTTCGAAATAAATCAATTTGGAGCTATTATAAACCAAATATGACTTTATTATAAAATAATATTTTAACTTATTCCAAAAGTGCCCCTCTCATCCCTTATAAAAAGGGCACCCCTTCCCTCTTCACTTAACACCCTTTTGAGCCTTCAATCTCAGCCAACCCCTGACCATTTCCCTTATAATCTTCCCTATAAACATTATAGAGGTTCTGGTCTCCTCAAAATACCAACCCTAGTGGCTTAAGAGGAGGTTAAGAAGAGGCGCGTCAAAGAATAGGTAATATCCTTTACTGATTCTTTCCAATTTATTTCTTTTTATACTTCTTATTATTTATTAGTATCGTCATAAATTAATAACATCAGTATCACTAATATACTGATATGTTATTATAAATATGAAACAATTCAATTTCATCTTCTATCCATCCTACGGAAACGAAATCATCACGTGTTCGTACGTACGGAATACAGTCTCCACGCCGTGGTGTAATATGTTTCCCACCACCACCATACTTGGATGGGAATAATGGTGTAAATATATAACTATATATGATTATTTTAAATTTATATTGATTCTTAAATATTATACATACACTTCAATATTATTCCACGATGATGGGAATGATATCATCGCTCGTGCGTACGTACGGACTACCATCTCCACGAACGCGATGAGATTCATTTTCCATGATTAACCATTCAAGTATGATTATAATGTATATATAATAAATAATAATGATTGATGTTACATAATAATGATACTGGATTTATGTACATGTATTTTTCATTTACTTAATTCTATTTAATTCAGTAAGGAAAGGAAAACATCGTTCATGCGTACGTACGACCGACCGTCTCCATAAACGGTGTATTTCATTTCATTTATATATCTATTTTATAAATATTGTGAATATATATAACATATATAAATCATGATTTAAATTCTGGAAGTATGTAAATCAAGATATAAGTAATAATAATATCAATAACAACAAGTCCAAACACATATGTTAAATAAAACGATTTTACCTCAAACACTGCTTTAACATGGAACTTACAAAATAACTAGTAATATAATGTAATAAGTGAACCATATATGATATCATAAAAATGAATATGACTCTGTAAAATTTCAATGATATTATTTAAATCATTATACAGGAGGTTCGGATATTTACAAAGTATATCAGACCTATGGTAAGGGATAACTATTCCATTCTCGTTCTTATCCGAGATTGTTATTCGTAAGTATTTACTGGTGTTATTGTTATCATCCATGAACATGTTTTCTAAAAAGTTTTTCATGTATTTTTAAAGTCCTTTTACCCATTTTTGAAATTTACGACATGTTATGAAAGGAATCTTAATTTTGTTTACCACCTGGGGAACTTTTTGACTTTTCCAACAAAAGTACGAGAATAATGTTATTTTTAACTTATACGGCGTGAACGGATTATTACGGTTTCATAACGTCTCATTTTCATGAACCTTACTCTACAATATTTTGTGACTATTTTCAAAAAAATACTTTTTTTTAAAATTTCACGGCATTTGGTGAAAATAAAATTATTTTGAAGAGGAAAGGATATTATCCTCAAGAATTCATTTCGAGTGTTTTATCAAAACCATTTTCCATCTAAAATGACATTATTTCACATGTGTATGTTTCAAGTATAATGTATCTAAGATTTACAAGGTTTCACTTTTCTTATGATGAATGATATCCATTTTTTTATGGATTATGTCATGATTGGATGATGTTTACGAAATCCATTTTATTCTTTGGGTTATGATGAATGATTTATGTTTATGTTGTGGTACACTTAAGAATGATTTCATTATGAGATGGGTGTGAACTATATCTAACTCAAATGAATTGGGTAAAGATTTATATCTCATGATATAGATATGGATGGAATTTTATGTTAATTCGGTTCAGTGTTACAGGACTGAAATGAGGAGTGAACTCGATTCAGAAAGGGACTTTGTCCACTACGATGGTCCTGGCAGCAACGCCTTGGATACTATGGAAATCATATCATGTGCTTAATGGTTTTCCACAATTAATGGTTTTATTACCATGTTATTTTATTATGATTAAAGTTCCATTGTAACCTATACCTTACGTACTGCCAATATTTATTTCACAACTCAAGATTTTGATGGGTAAACATTATGTTCATGTTTTGAAGTTCAAATGTATATGATTTGTTTTATTTTCTCCATGCTTACCCTTACTGAGAATTTTATGTCACCCTTTATATGTTTTATTTTCCCTAGGATATAAAGAATGGTTTTAGGTTAAAAAAAGGGGAAGATCTTTATTAGAGATGTTGAAGATCATTCACCACGATTAGAATATTATGTTCTGACTATCCAAAGGCACAAAAATCTTACAGTCCTTGTGTGTTTATTTTTGTTATGTATTAATTATTTCGAAAAATTAATGTAATTTCCCTGTACGTCAATCTTTGGGTCTCTACAGTTGGTATTAGAGGAAAGGTTTAGTTAACCTTTGGAAACTGGGATGCAAAAACATTACTGAGATCCCTAGAGATATTTCTAATGTAGTTCTAGGGATATCCCTAAGGATAAGTATAAGTATAGTTTATAGTCCTAGAATTACTGAAAATATCTTAGATATTAACCTACGATATTAGATATTGAAGGTAATCCCCCTTGATTATGATTTTGGCCTCTCAAACTATTCTTTTTGTGCTTTAGAAAATGGATGGAAATGCAAAGATTCATTATAATGGAGGATGTGATGGACAATGGAATGATATTCTTCATGAGAAACCAAATGAAATTGGATCTGGAAGTCCACATATCGTTATTATGCCTAATCATCAATCTCATAAAATGATCAATAATCTCAAATTTGTTAAGTTTCCTAACTCCGATAATAAGAGAAAGAAGGAGTTTCATGATGATCATAGAGGAAAGAATGTTCAATTTCAATCATGTAAATCATGTGGTAAGAGACATTAGGGAGAATATTTCAAAGGAACTAGAAGATGCTTTGGGTGTGGAAAAGAAGGAAACCAATCCAGTAAGTGCAAAGGAAAATGTTCAGTTAACACCATGGACAAGGATAATCGTATTTCTAGGACATCAACAACGGTTAAATGTTTTAAATGTTGTGTGTACAGGCATTATGAAAACCAATTCCCTAAGGAAAAATCTCATGAAGAGAATCAGTGTGGTCATAAGGGTAGTATTTATGTGTATGATGATGAAGAGACTACAAATGATATATGAGATGAAATAAATGATGAATCTCAGTTAGTGGTTTAAGAAGGTAGTGGAATGATTGTATGTTTATCCAAAGTTATGTTGAATAGGTAATTTAATGGTACTGTGGAATAAAGAAAAATGTATGGATTGTTACACTATTGTTTTTCGTAAAGTATTTGAAATTATATCTTGAATGGTACTGGTAACCGTGAAAGGTTATTCAGATATTTTTGGAAAGAAGATGATATGCTCGTAATGAAGGGATAAAGAGAAAATAAAATTTTGATAGTATTCATGAGATCATGACTGATATAAGGACCAAGTGATATCATGGTCTGAGTATATAGAAATATTGGGATTTTAGTATGTGGAAAGAGTTAACTTTTGACAGAATTCATGTTTTCTCTAAGGTTCTATGGTAATTCATGTTTCAAAATAATACATGATTAAGGTATTCACATGTTTGGAATGTGACCAACAATATATATCTTATGATATATGGGGGACAAATGAAGGAATTCACATGATCGGTAGATGATGTTTCATGTAATCGGACAGAAATATTTTCAATATGATTAAAGGTTGGAATGAACATCATATAGTATTGGTCAAAGATATAAATTTTAATTTATGAAATGTTATTATAGTATAGTTATAGAAAAAGGAAAAACCATAGGACAGGCAACAACCCATCATGTTGGACAAGGTTGCGGGAATCGAACCCACAAACGAAGTGCGACATGCCTTTATCGCCTACCACTGGCTAATAGGAATTCCCTGGTTAGTAGAAACTAGTTTTATTATATTAAGCAGTATGATAGATGAAGTAAAATTCCATTTTTGGAATCATATATGATTAACCTCACCATAGATGGACTTATGTATATTTGATAACTTTTGCTAACCTATTGTTTGAGATAGATGGAATGACCCATCATTCTATCACCTGATCTACTAACACTTTTGGAATGACAAATAAAACTTTATTTCTTTAAGAGATGAAGTGGAAATTGTTCAAGGCATGAACAACGAGGAGATTATACCGAAATAAAGTAATTATTTCTTCTAATTCTTCAACTTTAGAGAATTGATCTTGAATATAAAAAAAATGTTGTCCTAGTCTCATTATATATGATGAATTATATGGTACCTTAGATCATCACAAATTTATGGCTTTTTTATTATTGGCTTTTTCATATCCATGTCCTCTACCACTCTTCATCAGAAGTTAATGGTTATATTTCTCTTCCATATCCATATTTTGACATATGTTTTCCTATGTGGAAACCCAGTGATAAGTTACTTTGGGTGACTGTTTAGATACTTACTTCCCTTTTTGAAATGATATTTTTGTATTCCTTTTTATGATGTGGGTTTCTATGAAAGAAACCTTCAAGTAGTAAACCATTTCTAACCCTGACAAATTTCGAGGGCTAAATTCATTTTAAGGTGGGTAGAATGTAACACGCCTATATTTTATGAGATATATTATTTCTTCGATGTCATCTATTATACACTACACCAAGATTAGCTTGTACTATACGCAACACCTTATTAGCTTTTAGTATACGCAACACTATTCTTGGCTCGTGTTACACACAATTTCAAGTTCGTTTGGTGGAAATTATTCTACGCAACATTAAGTATAGATTTTGTTTAATATATAAATGAAATAATTTTTGATTATGTTATACGAAACACCCACTAGATCTTCCATTACATGCAACCTTGACATGTAATTCATTACACACAATCAAGACCTTCTTAGATAGTGTGGGTAGTACGCAATACCAATTTTCACTAAATGAGATATTATTATAATATTATAATGAACTAGCCGTTATGAATAGAAATACCCACTTTTTAAAATTTTATAAATTTTATTTTTCAATATGGACTTCATTTTTGGATTTGGAATATCAAAATTATCCTAGGGTGAATTTTTGGAATTTTTCTGAAAACTTTCAATTATTGATGAATAGTGAAAACACTGGGTTACTATTTAAAAACCATCTTTTTATTTAAATAATTATTTATTTTATCTAAATTTATTTTACTTAAAAATTGATATATAATACCTATATAAGTTCAATGTAATTCATTGGAGTCATTTTATAAGAATTTTAGATGTATAAAAATTTTATTGAACTTTTCACCATCTTTTACCCACCTCCTAGGAGAATTTGAAAATTTAAATAAAACATTATTTTACCACTTCTGTGGGTGGAATTTCGAAAATACAAGAGACACAATTTATATCAAGGAGTAAAATGTGGTTCAATAATATAAAAATTATTTTTTGTGAATAGTAACTTTTAACTTTTATTTACCACGGTGAAAAGTAAATAGGGTAATTAAGCATAAAAATGATATTATTATTACCCTAACACATGTCTTAATTCTATTGGATAAGTTTATTTCGACCATAAACAGCCTTAGGAATACAATATTACCCTTTAGGTCCACTTGGATTGGATTAGGACACTTATTATCATTCTATTTAAGGAAGAGTTAAAATTGTTAAAATCAAACTTTAATAAATAAAAAAAATTAATATGGGGTTATACATAAGCTAAATTCGACTATAAATATTCATTAGAAAGCTAAAAAATTTACCTAATGGTATTTTATTTATAATTTTTAGACATTAAATAATTTAATTTATTTATGACACAATGGTGATGAAGTAATTACCTAAATAATGAAATATTAAAATAATTGATATTATAAATACCCAAATAAATGTAATTTGTTACGTTTTAGGAATTCCACTTATTTTATAAGTTAATATTACATGTTATTATTTATTTAATTAACTTTCTTTGAATAAATCATTCTGTTATGATATTCAACAAAAATCAATTACCAAATAGTGTCGAAATTGACATAAAATAGTTTTTAAAACAAATATTATATTATTAATTGTTATAATATTCCTAAAAATATAATGTTTGGCCAAATGACTTAGATTAAGATATATATATTAATAATGATCCACTTGGGTTTCGTTTTTCTTGTTATAGTACGTTTATTAACCATATAGTGTAAGAATACAAGAAGACACGGTAAAAGTTAAATTATTTAACTTAGAGTTAAATCTAAATGATAAGGTTAAAATAGTAACTTAAACTTGTCTATAACCTATTGGTTGAGAGGATTTCGATCCATGCCCACATTTTCTTCGAAATAAATCAATTAAGAGCTATTATAAACCGAATATGACTTTATTATAAAATAATATTTTATGTTTTTCCTAAGTGCCCCTCTCCTCCCTTATAAAAAGGGCACCCCTTCCCTCTTCACTTTACACCCTTTGAGCCTTGAAGATTGGACAAAACCTACCCATTTCCCTTCACATAATCCCTAGAAATATTATAGAGGTTCTGGTATCCTAAAAATACCAACCCTAGTGACTTAAGTGGATGTTAAGAAGACGCGCGTCAAAGAAGAGGTAATATCCTTTACAGATTCTTTCCAATTCATTTCTTCTTCTACTTATTATTATTCTTTATTGGTTTCATCATAAATTAATAACATCAGTATCACTCGTATACTGATATTTTATTATAAATATGAAACAATCCAATTTTATCTTCTATCCATCCTATGGAAACCAAATCGTCACGCGTGCGTACGTACCGAATACCGTCTCCACGCCGTGGTGTAATCTATTTTCCACCACCACCTTACTTGGATGGGAATAATGGTGTAAATAAATAACTATATATGTTTATTGGAAATTTATTTTGATTCTGAAATATTATACATACACATCAATAAAATTCCACAATCATGGGAATGATATCATAGCTCGTGCGTACGTACGGACTACCGTCTCCATGAATGCGATGAGATTCGTTTTCCATTATTAACCATTAATGTATGATTATAAGGTATATGTAATAAATAATCATTAAAGATATTAAATAATAATGATACTGGATTTATTTACATATTTGTTTCATTTACATAATTTTGTTTAATTCAACAAGGAAATGAAAACAGCGTTCATGCGTATGTACGGCCTACCGTCTCCATGAACGGTGTATTTCATTTAATTTATATATATGTTATATATATATATAATGAATATATATATATGATATATAAATCATGATTTAAATTTTGGATGTATTTAAATCAAGATATAACTAATAATAATATCAATAACAACAAGTCCAAACACGTACAATAAATAAAACGATTTTACCCAAAACGCTGCTTTAACATGGAACTTACAAAAGAACGGGTAATATAAAGTCATAAGTGAACCATATATGATATCATAACAATTAATATGATTATGTAATAAGTCAATGACATTATTTAAATCATTATACAGGAGGTTTGGATACGTACGAAGCATATCAAACATAAGGTATGGGATAACTATTCCAATCTCATTCTTATCTGAGATTGTTATTCGTAAATATTTACTGGGGTTATTGTTATCATCCATGCCCATGTTTTCTGAAAAAAAATTCATGTATTTTTTAAGTCATTTTTACCCATTTTTTAAATTTACCACATTTCATTAAAGTAATCTTACTTTGGTTTACCACACGGGGAACTTTTTGACTTTTCCGACAAATGTACGAGAAGAATGTTAATTTTTACGTATACGGCGTGAACGGATTTTTACGGTTTCATAATGCCTCATTTTCATGAACCTTAATCTACAATATTTTATGAATATTTTTAACAAAATACATTTATTTTATAATTTAATGGAATTTTGTGAAACGAAAATGATTTTGAAGAAGAAATGATATTTTCCCCAAAAATTCATTTCAAGTGTTTTATCAAAACCATTCTCCATCTAAGATGGCATTATTTCACAAGTGTATGCTTCAAGTATAATGTCTCTATTATTTACATGGTTTCAATTTTCTTCTAATGAATGATATCCATTTGGTTTATATGGATTATGTTATGATGGGATGACGTTTATGAAACCCATTTTATTCTTTGAGTTATGATGAATGATTTATGTTTATGTTGTGGCACACATAAGAATGATATCATTATGAGATTGGTGGGACCTATATATTCTTTCAATACATTGGGTAAAGATTTATATCTCATGATATAGACATGGACGGAACGATAAGTTAATCCGGTTTAGTGTTATAGGAATAAAATGAGGAGTGAACTCAATTCAGAAAGGGACTTTGTCCACTAATATGGTCTTGGTAGCAATGCCATGGCTACTATGGAAATCATATCATTTGCTTAATGGTTTGAAACAATTAAATGTTTTATTTCGATGCTATTTTATCAGGATTAATGTACCTTTATAACCTATGTCTTACGTACTGCCAAGATTTATTTCACAACTCATGATTTTGATTTGTAAACATTATGTTTATGTTTTTAAGTTCAAATGTATATGGTTTTTTTTATTTTCTCCATGCTTACCCTTACTGAGCATTTGAGCTCACCCTATATATGTTTTCTTTTCCCCAGGATATAAAGAATGGTTTTCAGTAAGAAAACAAAAGGGGAAGATATTTATGGTAGATTTTGAAGATCTTTCCCCATGATAAGAATATTATGTTCCGAGTTTCCAAAGACACTAAACTATTATGGTCGTTGTGTTTTTGTTTTTGTTATGTATTAAGTATTTCTAAAAAGTAATGTATTGTCCATGTACATCATGCTTTGGGTCTCTACATGATCTCTTACTTACCATTTTGGTTATGGTTAATATATAGTTCCCCATTTTTGGATTATGTGATTCTCTATAAGTTGATTCTAGCACATTTTATGTGACCAAGTTAGCTTTAATACTCATCGTTTAGAGAAAATACGAGTTTGGGGTTGAAATTTAGTAAAGGATGAAAGTATACATGACATGTAATAATGTTTCCTTATGTTCTTGGTCAAGATCATAATTAAATTCATCAACTTTATGAAAATGAACAAAAAACAAAAATGTTTCTGATTTACATTTCCTACTAGGGAATCAAAGACCATTTAACCCATCATAATTTTGTGATTTTAAAGTGGTTAACTTTCTCCTAATCATGTTTGTTATCACTCTCCATCAGAACATGATGTTTAGTTTCTCTTCTATATCCATGTTTTCCAATATGTAATTATTGTATGGGATATAATAGTTGACCTATTTACTTATCTCTATTTATATTAAAGTTATATTTTTATTTACTCTTTTTCTGATGTGGGACATTCAATGACATTTCCAAGACAAATTTTAAAATCGTGAGGATGCAATTTTCAAATGGTGGTAGGGTGTAAAGACCCAGGTATTTATAAAATAATAGTTTTCCATATCGATTAATATTTATTAATAATATATTGATTGTATGTTAAATATTACACATTGTTTTGTAGCGTACTCAACATGCAACAACGGGTTTCTTTGAATTCTTTTGTTGCACAACTCATTGAGTTAAACCGAAAAATAGTATAAAAACTTATTATACCAAATGGTATTAAATGCATATATGTTGTATTATAGTGAATGAACCTAACTTAATTCATTATGATTACACATATTTGTTAAATCTCATTACATTTATCCAATAAATTTTATAGGGTTTAAATAATAATAAATTCAATTTTAGACTTGAAATACTATAATATTCATTAAAAGTTCAATTTACCATATTCTGATGGAGACCGCTTTTTAAATTTAGGTTTTTCCATTTTATATGTTCAATTTTACAAAAAAATTATTTTTAAGTGGGAGATAAATTTTTAATTGGGTAAATATTTGGTATTTTTCTAATAATGTTCATTTTTTCATGAATAGTGAATAATACTGCATTTTGTGTCAAAACTATCGTTTCAACTAATTTCTTAGTATTTTTAGATTATACTATTAATTGGATTCTAAGTTTAAATAGATTATATTTTTGTCATTGAATCAAATTTTTGTCATTGGAAGTAATTTCACTTTGTAATTGGACATAAAAACATGTCATTATTTTTGTAGTTTTTTACTTCATAAAAACAAGTTTTTTGGTTTTCATAACCGGAATTCATTTTAAATTAATTTATACAACGTCTATGATATTAATTTAAAAAATAGATTCTATATTTTAAATTAGTATGTCCAAATTTTTTAAATAGGTACGATTAATATTTTGACCCAATGAATAGTAACTTTAGTAAATATTTTGTTTGTCATGGTTAAAGGGTAAATATCGTAAATACTGGAAAAATTATATTATAATAATATTTAATTACCCAAAAACATGTCCTAACCCCATTTTATGAGATAATTCCAATCATGTTCATCCTTGGGTCGATTTTAGGACACAATGCAGCCACTTTTGTGTGAAAATGACATTTAATTACTTTTAATTTAAAAATAAGGAAAATATAACCAAAAATGAATCTTTAACTAAATTTTTTTATGGGGTTATATAAGTTAAATATTTGACTATAAATAGTCATTAGAAATATAAAAATATTCACTACATTATTGTATTCTATATATAATTTTTAGACATAAAATCGATAAATTTATTTTTGACACAATGGTGATGTAGTGATTACTTTATTAATGAATGATTTATATAAATGAGATTATATTTTATAAAATTATTTTTCTGTAATCTTTTTATTCCATAAACTAATATTATTGATTATTATTACTTGTTATATTTTATTTAATGAAGTTTTTTCTAATTAATCATGTTGTGGTGGATTTTTAAAAAAGTCATGAAATGAATAGTACAAAAATTGACATAAATGAGTTTCTAAATAAATTAATATTTTATTTAATGATATAATAGTACTAAAAATATATGATTCCTCAAACTCACATATATGATGTTAAATTGTCGCCAATTCTACATTTTGGGTCTCTTGTCATTTAATAGTAACTATAGTAACCATATATTATGAAAATACAAGAAGACATGGAAATAGTTAATTTATTTAAATAAGGGTTGAAGCTAAATGATATGGTTAATTTTATAACCTAAAATATTATAAACACAATTTTATGAGGTTATATTGACCCATCATCATCTTATCAAATAAATATATCACATTCATGTTATTATGATTCTAAAATCAATTAATAATAAAATAATATTTCAAAACATTCCAAAAGTGCCCCTCCTCCCTCTTATAAAAGTAAACCAGCTCTAACCCACTACTAACACAAAACAATCCCCTTGGATCATCCAAAATCTGATAAAATAACTCCCAAAATTCTTCTATTCCTCAAAGAATCCTTCATTTATGTAGAAGGAAATTCTAGAAATCCATTTAGGTCAAATCAAAAAAAGTTACTCGATTTGAGGTAATGTCTTCTCTCAAGTTCCATTCCATTATTTTTCCTTCTCCACTCCCTATGCTCTTAATTTACATTTTTTAGAAAAAAACCAGTATCCTAAATATAATAGGTTGTTTTTATGAGAATTGTTCTAGCTAAACATACACACACTTCCATCTAATGGGTATAGAACACAATGTTTTTATGGACGGTGAACTGCTGCCTCATGAAATGATTATTGTTCAATTTTCTCCTACCACCTCACATGGTGGACATTATGATAGAAATATAATTATATAATATATTTATGATATGTATTTTATCTCTATTTTTATTTAATTATAATTTATAACATACCTATATTATTTACATGTGGTATAAATAAGATAATTTCATTTGAAGAAATGTGGACTACCTCCCCCTCAAAGTGATATGACTCGTTAATTTTATACATGGAACATATAAGAGATGGAATTAATGAAATTATGTAATATATATTACATATATATTATACCTTAACTATAATATAACAAAGAATAATTTATTTTTCATTCCATTAAATATGAAAATGAAATTAAACTAGTGTTCATTCGTACGTACGCCTTACCATCTCCATGAACGGTGCATTTCATTTCGTAAATCCAAATGTTATGGACTATTATAAATACATATATACAATAAAATATATATGTTATATTTAAGGTATATTAATATTGAATTTAATTCTGGAGATGAATTACTTTTGACCACATGGACAATTTTTAATTATAACAACTTCATTTTTGACTCAAGTACCGAACATCGACAAAAGACCAATATGAGCGTGAATAATTTTATCTATGTTATAGAATGGTAATAAGTGATATAAAAGGAATAATAAACTTTAAAAGGTTCTTAATAATGTATAAATTAACTTAATTTTATTATTTAGGAAGAATTAGGAACATACGTGACGATTCAGACTCATGGTAAGGGACTTGGTCTCAATCTCCTCACATTGAAGAATATATTGATAACACAAAATTCTTTCTTTTAAAAGGTTTATAATAAAACCCTTTTACTTTAACATTCATTAAAAATGAATTTTTTTTCTACATAGCATTTTACTAAATGAAAAAAGGATTGTTTTTAACATATGTGGAGACATTGACCTTTCCACCGCCACCAGCATTATTTGATATTTCGCTTCCTTAACAAATCACGATGTTTTTAAATGGAAAATAAATACCATATACCCTTTTATCATATTTTGGAATTGAAAAAGTTTTTGAATGTGGATTTACTATTTCAATATCCTGAAAAAATTTCTTGTGGTTGCAAATTAAATTTTACGATTTAAATGTATATGTTTGAAATATTTTATGTGTGATGATTATATAATGGTACATGTACATTTGACTGGTGGTTATGTATTAAACAAAATGATGGGTGGTTCAATGATAAACCAAGGATAGGTGGTTATTCTATAACCTATAATGCATTGGAGTTTTAATTCAATCATATGGAAATTCCATTTGGAAGAATGAGTTGTGGAAGTCGACTATATGGTTATTCCATTTGTCTATGATTATGTCTCATGTTTACCTTTTATATTTTATGTGTGCTTCGTATGGGTTTTATTGTAATATTTTTCTTAATAAAGTGAAATAATTGAGCTTTTATTTAGTGAAGAATATTAACTACTTCATAAAGGTTAAAATTATCAATTATGATAAAGTATTCATGGTTTACTTGTTGTTTTGAAAAACTAAAATTTTCCTTCTTTATGTATCTCTTAATGAGTTTTTATGCTCATAAAATGTTTTTGAAATGTCATTAATAGAATATAAATTGGAATAGGGTTACATGTGGGATCATGGAAAATTTATTTTGTCTAAAACATGGAACTAAACAAGTTTCATTTTTTAAGAGTTTTTGTTTTATGAAAAAAAGGATATTTAGTACAAATGCCTACATGTAATAATCAAGTTGTATGTATAAGTTATGACCTAATTCTATGAAAAAATAAATCTGAAAATATCCCCAATATGAATTATTAAATTAATTAAACATTATGTAAGGTTTTAGACTGGGCCTTTACAAGAAATCCATCATAGGGAGACCTTTTGTGCAAATCAAAAGAAGATACTTGAAATTGAGGTAATTGTTTTATCACCTCTTTCAAAATTATTTTATTCTTATACTTCTTCTTATTTTGTTGTTTCCATTATAAAATAATAACTAAAATATATTCTACATGATGTGATTTTATAATAATTATGGTACAACCTTATACATCCTTTTATCCATCCTACGAATAATAATATCACCATGTGTGTGTGTACGGCTAACCATCTCAACGTTGTGGTGTAATTGTTATTCAAAAATACTTAATTTGGAATAATATATTGATGAGTATAATCATTTTAAATAATGAATATAACATAATAATTATTATTCACAATTCATATACCATCCAATTTGAAACTATTTAATCATCAGAGAATGATATAGTTGCTCATGCGTATGTATATCTTACCATCTCCACAACGCGATGAGATTCCTTCCCCGCGTTAACCATTCAAGAATGACTATAATTTATATATAATAAATATGTATTAAATATATGAAATAATAATGATACTGTATTTATGCATATATATATATAAATATATATATCTATCAATTACTTTCAACCATTCAATTTAATAAGGAAACAGAAACAATGTTCATGCTTACGTACGACCTACCATCCCCATGAACCGTGTATTCCATTTCATTTATGTATAAATTATATATATTTATATACTTGATATATATGACATATAAATACTTTTTTATATTCTTTAAGTAATTAAACCACTATCTATGTAATAATATCAAGAATAAAATGTAAAAAAATGTATCCCAAATAAAACGATTATTACCAAAACTGTTGCATTACCATGGAATTGTTGAATAAATGGGTAATATATGGTCATAAGTGAATCATATTTGATATCATAAATATTATTATTTTTCTATTAAAAGTTAATATTATTTTTAAACACACTATATAGTATTTTTGGACACATATGGACGAAATTAATCCTAAGGTAAGGGATAATTTCACAGTCACATTATTATTTGAGATTATTTATAGGTAAGTATTTAATGGGGTATATTTTTATCCAAAACCATGTTTCCTAAATATTCAATATTATTTTTATTTTTATAAAATTGTTTGAAGTAAATTTTATCCATTCGTTAATTTTTATTAAATAGTATGTATGGAATCTTTTGGTGTTTTTCGATAGAGGTTTTTTTAAAATTTCCCTATAAAATTATGAGGAAAATGGTTTCTTAATATATATGGCATAAATGGATTTTTACATATTCATAATTTATTATTTCCATGAAACATACTCTACATGATTTCATTTTTATTTTCAACTAAATATTTTTCTTTTTAAATTGCAAGGACTTTTGAGGAAGGAAAATGTTTTTGAAGAAGAAATGATATTTTCCCCAAAAATTAATTTATGTGTTTTTTCAAAATTATATTCCATTTAATATGACACAATTTAGAAAGGGTTATATTTATATCACTATTATTACTATGATTTAATTGTTTTTATGATGGAATCTAATTTATGAAATCCATTTATTTTATATCAATTATGATGGAATGATGTATAAGAAAACCATTTTATTTCATGGGTTATTCCATTGTGAATGTATTATTGTTTTTTTTGGAACATGTAAGAATGATTTCATTATGATATTGGTGGAACCTATATTTCCATCCAATTAATTGGGTAATGATTTATATCTCATAAGATATACATGACTGGAACGAGAAGTAAATTTGTTTTAGTAATAAAATGTTGTAATGGTGTGTAAATCTGATTCAGTAATGCATGGTTGGAATGGAAAGTAAATCCTCTTCAGGAATGGACTTTTTTCATTATGATGGTCTTGGTAGAAATTCCTTGGCTACTATAGATTTCATATTATGTTCTTATTTGTTAGGAAAAATTCCCTGTTTTATGTCAATGCTATTTTATCATGGTTAATGTTCATTTATGATATATTCGGTATGTACTTCCATGATTTTTTTCATGACTCACGATTTTGATATTCAAAATTTATGTTAATGATTTCACATTATTATGTTTATGTTTTGTTTGATGTTATTCATGTTTACCTTTACTATTCAATTGATCTAAACCTTTTAAAATTTTCTTTTACTCAGGATATAAATAAAATCGTTAGGTAAGAAATCTAAAGGGGAATATCTTCATTGAAGATATTGAAGATCATTCACCATGTTAGAATATTATGTTCCAATATTCCAAAGACACTAAACTAATATGGTCTTTGGGAATTTTTTTTCATTTATTAATTATTCAATAAAAGAAATTTAATGTCAATTTACGTTATGCATGGGTTGTTTCAGGTTATTTATTTGTGATTTGTCTCTCCAGTTCTGGTTTCTATGTATACATGGTATTAGATTACATTTTGGTAATTAGAAAAATACATTCCATGAAGGTTTATTCAACTTTATTTATATATTAATTAATAATTATTTTTCGGATAACTCTATATCATATATTGGATTATGCTGTTTCTAATTTTCATTTTATAATCAATTCCTTACAATTGTTTTATCATTGTTTGATCCCATTATCATTTCTGGATAATCACTATATATTTTTATTACAAAATTATTTTAGTACATATCCATGTATTAGATGAATTTTTATTGAAGTTATAATATTGTCCTTTATTATTTATTTATTTTTTTAATATCTATGTATTATACTTTTCAATTATGAAATTTCTAGTTAATATAATTTATTTTAATCACTCTGTATTTTATTTGGGATTCTGAGGTTTTTCAATTGGATAGTATTAAACCAATATGTTGAAAAATAAAATGATTCATATGAAATAGATATGTGGTTGTACAACAATGTAACCGTGCTTCACATCATTTATTAAATAATACATGATGGAAATCATCAACTTTGGAAACTCATGAATTTCTCTAAATTATCTTCATTATTATTGGATGAAAAATATGTTTAATAGGCCATGGATTCATAAAATAAAAATCATCAATCCTTTTTTAACTTCATTTGATGTCTTTTTTCATTTTATTCTACTCTCTAAAATGAAAAAAAATTACCATTTGTATCCTTCAACAATCCCCTTAAATAATATTTTTCATCCCCCGAGGTGGTTTTTGATGTGTGTTGTATAGTTATAACAATTTCTACTTGTCAGTCCCAAGTTTCATAGTATAGAATAAAAATGGAATGTTATAGTTGAAATTAAATTATACATGAAATATCATAATGTAACAAGTTTAACTACTTGAATAAACACCTTATTCTTCTATTAAATATTGAAATGAGATTTGAATTTCAAAATTATAAGATGAAAATTACTCCCTGAGCATGTTTGGATTAATTATTTTACAATTTTAGTTCTTTTTTGGTTTCATTCAACCATTTTCGGTCAAAAATGACATATATTTATAATTTTACATTTTCTTGACTTCACATCGAGCTAAAAATATTGTCAAGTAAAAAATCATTAAAACACCATAATTATAACATTTATTAATTATAAAAAACATTATTTAAATTTTCTATAGAACCATTAATAAATCAATATTTTAATTACTATAACTATATATATCATGTTTTAATTCATTTCAACTTTGTGAAATTTATCATTGATATGAAAAAATCATTTTTGAGTAAAATTTGGTTTTGGTTGATATTTATGTTTTTTGGGAATGAGAAATAGTATGTAAGTGCCATTTAGATAGGGTCTGGAAAGTCACATTCTTTCAGATTTCATATTCTTTAATTCCATGTATAAGTAAAAATGAAAACAAACTGCATGTTTCGGGAGTCATTTTATGGGTTCTTATTATTACTTCACTGTGGAGCTTTCAATTCATGTATAAGTTTTTTCACGTTCAAATGAAATTGTAGTTGAAGAATTTTTTTTAATTCCAAGAATATATTTTGTATATTATTTTCAAATACCTTACCATTATTCATTATTGATATGTCACATTTAAGGAATTAATTTTTATATCCTTACAGACATTCTAATAAATCGTTTCATGTTATTCTTAACTTTTGAAATGCATAGATACAATCACTGTGGATTTTTCACTCACTAATCTCATATTTTCATTCTAGGTATACTATTTGTTCTTTTAATATCATATTTTCATTCCATGTTTACTATTTATTCATTGATGTTTTTTAATATACTCGAACAATTATTTTTAAAGTTGAAAAAAAATCTAATCCCATGATAATAAACGGGGGAAATACTAGTTACTATAATAAAAGAATGGATTAAATTTTTTTAAGCATTTTTGTATTCAAAACAATATATATAATAAATCAAAATATATACATTGTTGTATTTATAAACCACTAGTATATAATTTTTAAAAAATATGTAACATTTTAATCAAAATAATAATTTAGTCAATTAAATTAAAATTTTAATTTCCATCTCCTACTGAAATTATATCCATAAAATATGAACTTTATTTTAGATAAATATTATCATATTATGTAATAATTCTACTGTTTTTTGGGAATAAATGAATAATTACTATGATTAGTATTGATGACCATGATACTGATAAAAAAATTATTTTAGATGGATTGTTTTACTAATGTTTTTAAACATTTAACTAATAAATTATATGAATATATATAAAATAATGAAACTATAATGATTTTTAAAAAAATATTTGATTATATTGAAAGAAATTTTATTATTAATCAATGTATTATAATATTAAGAAAAAATAAGAGTAAAAAATATCAATTTTCTACAATAAATAGTGTTATAATATATAAAATTTTTTATTTTAAATGACTATTTTATCATGATTATAATTTGAATTACATTATATACATAAAAAAAATTATGAAAACACAAAAATTTAGTTTGTGAGGTTATTTTATATGTTTAGTAATACATAATTTATATAGGTTAAAGCATACTACCATAGTAAAACTAAAAATATTACAATGTAAATATTTAAGAAGAAATTGTTTTAGCTTTAACAAGTAAATTAATCTTCCAACTCTTAATTTGCGAAGACATATTTTATATCTTATAAAAAGTTCATAGGTTCCCATTATAATCAAATGTATTGTTCCATATTTTTTTTTCATTTATTTCTATTTAGTATTAGTCTTATAATACTTGTGTTCGTATAGAGGTGGACTATTTTGTTCAAGATGGGGTGGTTTTTTCAATGATACTCATGATCATGAGATATTGGACTTTGATCTTTCAACTGAGATAATTAAAACAATGAAATAAATCATGAATGCATAGAACCATAATGAAATTTTTTATTCCTACTACTTATTTAACTAACTTATTCATCATTTTATCTATTATTTGTAAGTTAGTTTAGTTATTATTTTTATATTATTCATATTTAGTTTTTTTCATGGAACTTTTGGGAAGTCATATTTTTCTTTACTCTAACTATAATAAGGAACAAAATTGATAAAATACTTCTTTCATCCTATGTTACCACAATTCTTTTTTTTTCATTGCCTTTCCTTGTTTAACAACCATACAACATATTTATGTGATTTTATTAATTGAAATCCTATTATCATTGTTTAAATCTATAAGAGTAAAGGAAGATCATGTGCCCATTATGGTGAATTCTCATAATATAATGGGCACATGATCTTCTCTATTATATTTCAATGATGAGAATGGTTATTCATCTACTAAAATCATGTTAATATGAATTTTTGGATGTTCGATAAATAAAAACAATGCATTTGGTGGTAACATTAGTAGTTAGAATTTTTTTGAGACTTTCGAAGGTGTATGCATCATCTGCACCAATTTCCGACATATGATGATACTAGTATGACTCCAAGTGATTATATTTATTTAAAATTGATATTAATTTTAGTAAAAAGGAAAATGATATACTCAAAATAAATAAAACATATTCCAATTTTATTAATACTTTAATACAATGATATATAATTTATTTTTGATGTCTTCGAATCAGTATCACCTCATTATGATACATTATGAGACTAGTATGACTCAAATTGTTTGTAATTAGTTTAAAATATACATTTCAATTAAAAATGTTTCACTCGTCTAAATGTAAGAAAAAATTCTCTAATTTTATTAATAATTTAGTACATTAATTCATAAATCACTTTTCATGTGTAGGTGTTAGTCTCATATAAAACTGATACACAATGTGATATGTATGAGTCAAAGTGTGTGTCACCAATTTAAAATGAAAATTTAGTAAAAAAAATTGACATTATTAAAACCAAGAAAAGAAATTAATATTGTTTTTATACTTTATTAAATGGATCCATAAGTCATTGGAGATGTGTAGAAATTATTCCCACCTAATTACAATGCACGATGTGACCAGTATGACTCCAAGTGAGTCATTTTATTTAAAATTGACATAAATTTTAGTAAAAAAACTAATGACCTCCTCAAAACCAAGAAAATGAATTAATATTATTTTAATAATTTATGAAAATGATCCGTAAGTCATTTTGGAAGTGCTGGAATTAACTGATCCCCAATATAATACACAATGTTCCTTGTATGGTTCCATGTGGATTTTTATTAAAAAATTGACAATAATTTTAGTAAAAATGTCAACTGAACTACTCAAAATAGATAAAACACATTCATATTGTTTTTAAGCATTAGGAAAATTATACATAAGTAATTCATGATTCACATAAATCATCCTCTCCTCATTCCAATACATGATATGTCGGGTGTGACCCAATTTGTTTGTTATAAATTTGAAATCGATATTTTAGTTAAAAAAGTCTCACTCGGTAAAAAATGAGAAAACACCCATAGATTTTCTTGATACTTTAGGAAATTAATTTATAATTAATTTGTGACATGTAGGAATTATTCTCACATCAAAATAATGCACGATGTGATCAGTAAGATTCAAAGTGTGTGTTCCTAATTTAGAATAACCATTTAGTAAAACCTAAAAGTTACATACTAAAAAAATTAATATATAATGTTTATATACTTTTGAAAAAATGATCCATAAGTCATTTGAGATGTGTAGAAATCCTTCGTTCCACAATTGATGCTTAGTGTGACCAGTATGACTCAAAATGAATCTTTTTATTTAAAATTGACAACAATTTTATTAAAAATGATAAATTACCAACTCAAAACAAATAAAAAAATATTCATATTGATTTGATACATTAGTAAAACTATAAATGAGTAATTGTTTACTTGGTAGAATCAAAATCACATCAATCTTATAAAATATGCTCTTATTATGTGTCTAACATTATATTTTTCATTAAAATAGACATCCATTTTTGTAAAATGGACAACATACCTACTCAAAATCAATTAAACACATTAGGATTGTTTTGATACATTAAAAAAAGAGATCCATAAGTCATTTATGACATATAGGAGTCATCCATACCTAAATACAATACACTATGTTCCCATTATGACCCAGTGTGTCCGTTATCAGTTTAAAATTGATATTTTAGTTCAAAAAGTGTCACTCACTTTAAACAATGTAAACACACTCAAATTTTCATAAAACTTAGTTCATCGATTCATAAGTCATTTTTGACATTTAGGATTTGTTCTTACATCAAAATGATACACGATGTGATCAGTATGAGTAAAAGTGCATGTTTCCTATTTAAAATGATAATTTACTAAAAAAGACAATTCATGTACCCAAAAACAAGAAAACACATTATTGTTTTTTATACATTATAAAAATGATCCATAAGTCAATTTAAATGTTTAGTAATCATCTATATGTCAATCTGACTCACGGTGTGGTCATTATGACTCCAAAGGAATCTTTTTATTTAAAAATGACATCAATTTTAGTAAAAAGGAAAAATAACCAACTCAAACCCGATAAAATTAATTTAGATTATTTTGATACATTTGTAAAATTATTCATATGTCATATGTGACATGTATGAATCAACCACACCTAAATCTAGTACATGATGTGCCCGGTATGTCACTAAGTGCATCTTTTTATTTAAAATTAGCACCAATTTTAGTATAAAGGACAATTAAACTAATCAAATTTTAGAAAACAGGTTTGTATTATATTGATATGTTAGTAAAATGATCCATTAGTCTATTTTGATGTTTATGAATCAACATCATTTAATTTCAATTTTTGGTTTTCCCTATATGGTTGTAAACATGTTTTTAGAGTTTTAAAACACTAAAACGTTTGTAGAATAGTCAAAACCAAAGATAATGACCTCATATTTATGTGAAATCATTAGACAAACATTGCTATATTTTTATGATTTTTAAATATAGAAAATTGTCAATACAACCTGCATAATGGTCCAAATTAATCAGTAAACAATTTTTAAAGTTATGAAAGCATTTTAAAAAGTGTTTGAGGGACAAAACCTGGAAAATGACATTGAATTTCCCTAAAATCAGGGTACATCTACCATATATTTAATTTCGAAATGTAGGAACTAAAATTACATAATTTATATTAACAGTTTTCTTGTGATGTTTATAAACATATATTTAGTGATTTAAAACACTAAAACGTGCGTGGAGTGGTCAAAACCTTAGAAAATGACTTCTGACTGATGTGAAATCACTGTAAAACCACCTATGAGTTGTTTTTAATATATATTAAATTCTGTGATTTCAATGATTTAACAAAATTTATTAATTCAAGTTCAAGCACATCGTACGTCGTTTTAAAAATAAAATAGAATAATTCCTTAACCTGTTTCTGTTTAAAGTGTTGAATCTTATCATAAATAAGTAATTTTATGTTTTTAATGTTTTTTGAGTTATATGTTATTTTTTATGTTAAAATTTGATCTATTTTATTAAAAAATAAAAAAAAATTATTTTCACAATTAGAAATATATTCTGTTTCATTTTTTTCATTTCATTTCATAAATTTTCTTGTTTTCATTATAGGTGGTAGATATAAGTATTAGGTAGGAGGGTGACTATTATGATACACAACATTCGTTCAGGTTTTTTATGTAATATTTATTTATTATGTTTAGTTTTAAATTTTCATTTCATTTTTTTATAGTTGATGATATGATGTGGTAAGTTTTAGTTGAAGAAATCGTGTGGAGATAGATAGATACATGGGAGGTAGTTATGTAGATATATATTAGGATTTAGTTATTGTTGGACATGTTTTATATGTATATATTAATGACTGTGGTATTGGTAGAAAAATTCATGGGTTGGATGAGAGTGAGATTACGGTGACTGTGGGTGTTTGTATATATGATTATGGATGTATGACGTATATATGATGGGTTTATCAAATATTCCTATTTTAGTTTATCACAGGTCAGATTATAATTAAATAACCTCAAAAAAATTAATTGAGTTGTTTTTTAGTAACCTCCAATAAAAAAATTAAATAAAACATGTTTTAGTGGTGTTTGTATTTAATCAGTGCTAAAAAAACCGTTTTTAATATGTTCAGCGGTGGTTAGTTACATTTTATCCACATTCCCCATAATTTTTTTAAAATAAAAAACCTCCCCTAAATAAACATGAAACCGCCGCTAAGAGTTCAAAAAATGACACTTAAAACGCAACAAAATCAAAGATACTGCCACTATTTGACTAGTGACCTTTCAATATGAGATAGATTTATTAACCATCTCTATACTATTAATTGATAGTTCAAACCACCATTTTTTGACAAAAAACTACTGCAAATGGAATTTTTGTAGTGTTCCTTGAGTTTATCAAAAGAATCCAACATATACGTCATTATGCAGACATATCCATATCTAAAAAATCATCAGTAAAAGTTTTGATGTAGGATTACCCACCCATTTTTAATAGGAAATGGTCCACACGCATCGGTATGAACTAATTCAAGAAGATCTTTAGCCCTTTAACATTCACTATAAATAGGGTTTTGGTAATTTTTCCTTGTAAACATGTGTGACATTTACCAAGTGTTTTTAGTTCAAAAGAATCTAAATATCCATCTTGATGCAATTTCGTCAAGCACTTTTCATTTACATGACCTAACCTGTGATGCCATAGTTGGATGTGTTTTGAGTCATGTGATGTAACATCGTTATTTATTTCCATTACTTGATTCATGTAATCCAACACATAAACACCATTATTTAATTGTTCCTTACAATAAAAATGTTATCTTTATAAAATGAGAAGAATTTATTCCCAAATTTGTAAATAAATCCATCACTATCTAGTTTGGAGACAGAAAAAATGTTTCTGGTAATTGAAGGTACATAATTATAACCCTTTAAAACCATGATCATTTCAGTTTGCAACGTGAGGTGGTAGTCCCAGATAGATAAAAATCAAATATTGCTTCGTTGGATTCTCAAATATTTTTCTTCCCTTCTTTGGATTCTCAAATATCATAACCCTTTAAAACCAAGATCATTTCTCTGGAATCCATGCTTTCTCGAATTAATTTTTAGAACCTTCTTCAGATGGTGTTAATCTGAATCCCTACATGAGGTGTGGTGTTATGGGATGGAATATAATAATTCATTAGTAAAACTTATTTTTTCTGTGAAAAGAAAATGCATCGGTCGTGGCCAGTAAATATGATGATGTGTTTCTAATGTGTCGGATGAAAATAATGATTGTCAGAAGGTTAATAGGAAATCAACCCTAAAATTTGGCTGCCTTAAAAAAATTTAAAAACATTTTTCATTTTTAAGATGATGTATCCATAAGATATGTTGGGGTAAGCTATATTATCTTTGAATTATTTAATGATAGAGATAAATATAAGGTACTCAAAGGAAGGTCGTGAACCTTTGATTACTATCTCATTCACATATAGGATCTAAGAGATGGAGGGGATATCCAGAATACCAGTTTATCCAAAAATCTATATTGGATATGACATAAAGGGATCCAATTTTATTATATAATTGAGAATTTTCTATGTGAAATCAGAGGCCACATCAAGGAATTTATGGAATATGATAGATCAGATATTATTCATTGGGGGTGACTATGTGGATTAGGGTGCTAGTTGATGCGGACCGTCCATTTATGAGGGGATTTTTTTCTAATGATAGAGGAATCAAATTCTTTTATATCCTTATAATTTGAAATTTTAACTATTTTTTCTTCTTTAGTGGGTGTCTTAGGAACATAGAGAAATACTATCTCTCAAAGAATGAAGTTGAAGAAGGCAACATCATCATGCAGTATGCTCCTTGACTCCATGTAAAAAAAATTGGGACATCATTCATTCCAAAAGTAAAAAAAGGATCGTGATAGTATTTTTAAATAATTTTCTTTGAAAGATTACCATAATCAAAATAATATCATCATGTTGAGGCTACAATTTTTTTCTTATCAAACTGAGGACAAGAGGTTAGAATAAAGGTCATATAAAACCAATAACTTTGGTATTATTCACATAGAAAATCTCCCAAAATTTGTATGCATGTAAACATGGAGGGAATGAGTAAACCATCCTCAATCCCAAAATAAATCTACTCGGAACCTCCAGTTATGAGTTCTCCCTTATTACTTGTAATACCCATATATCCCCCTAGGAATGGGGTAGATCCTATAAAATCCTCTTTGGTATGATCATAAACCCAATGGTGGTTGAGGAGGAAAATGAGAGAGGAGAATGGAAATGGAAATGGAATTAGCTTTGGAGAATATTTTCGAGTTAAAATGTATGTTGAGGAAACCCTTTTTAAAGAGATATATTCAAAATTATGGAAAGTGGTGGGATGGAACAAACCTAAAATGTTCAGAGGAGGAGGTGTTATTGAGCCAACCCCACCTATCCACAAGAAAATTATGTGTCGGAACAATCGTAATTTGGGAAACCGATGATCAGTTCGGATGCTCTCGCACTGTTATGTTAAAAGTAGAACTAGTATGGTTTTTATATCTGAATCATTTTTATATATCAATTAATTGTATGGTATTGAAAAAAAAATTATTTTGTTTGATATTTCACGATCTCTTGGAAAGACCATTCGGGTGGACTAATATTTATTTGGAGGGTGGTTTTGGATGTTAGAGTTAAATTATTCTCTACAAACCACATTGGTCAAATCATAAATTCAACCAGATGCATTGGCATGGGATTTTATATGAATTTATGGATGACTATCCAAAGGGAGAGATGGAAGCCTTGGAAGTTACTCAAAACCCTTCATGAGAACCTCCATGGTAATCTTTTTATTTTAGTGAATTTAAATGAAATTCTATTTCAAAATAGTAATAATGGGAGAGAAAGAATACATAATTATTATCTAATATATTTACCACAAGAAACACAGTTGTGAAAGGTAGAATCTCTAGGATATTCTATCAGCCCTATGGCACAGTTTTGTACGATGTCTCAAATAACCCACATTGTATAACGGTTAGAGATATTTATTAGGTCACCTGATTGGATTAGACATTTCCATTCTTTCCAAGTCACTCATCTTTATCACGCCATGTCAAACCATTTTATGATCCTCATTTAGAATCGAGCACGATCCAACCTAACTATATCTCAACTATACCCCAAAATTCGGTGTGTTATACTCAAAGGGAACTTCATGCTCCAAGACTTACAGCGTTGCTGACAGTTCATCAAACAGAATTATGGTGCAAATGATATGGCCAATAGAATGTAAAGGGTCGTAGTGGGCCTGGGTCCAATCTGTCCCGGTTAGACCGACCTGGCAGAACCACACCTGGGTCGACCTGGTTTGGGTCACCCTGGCCTGACCTGTTTGGTCTGGGCCTGCCCATTGGGTTGGACAACCTGTTAGGCTCGGCCCATCCCACTGGTCCCAGCCCAGCTGGTCGTGAGGGCACAGAAGGCCACAAGGGCGCAGACCGGGCAAAATGGTGTGGACCAGCCATGGGTCGCAGTGAGGGAGGCTCGATAGATAGGGCACCACGAGGGAATGGGCTGGTTCATCCGTGGTGTCGCGAGAGGCACGGGGAGGTCGGCTCAATCGGGGCCTCGTGAGGGGGCATGGAGGCCAGCTCGAATGGTTCGCAAAAAAGGAAAACATAGGCTAGCTCGGTCGCGGCGTAGCGAGGGCACGTGGAGGCCGGCTCAGCCAAGGCGTCTTGAGGGGGCATGGAGGTTGGCTCGGCGGGGCTCCGTGAGGGTGTGTGGAGGATGGCTCGGTGGGGAGCTGTGAGCGGCACGCGAAGACCGGCTCTGTAAGGGATCAACGCTAGTTTCTGGTGCGGTTGGGGGTGGCTCGGGAGGGCGCCATGAGGGCTGGTTTATCCAGGAGGGCATGGGTGGCTGGGAACCGGTCGGCGGGGGTATGACGCAGCCAAGGTGTGGCATGGCCTGGGCGCTGCTCAGATGGGGTGCAGCGTAGCTCGGTCCAGTTCATCCTACGGGTGGTGGAGCCAGCGAGCAACCCGGCTGGGGCAGCTCGGATGTCGGCGGGCAGTGCAGTTCGGCCCAGGGCGGCGGAGCCGATTCAGCCAGGGTGCCAGAGCGTCTTGGGGGCGGTGCATGTTCCCTTCATCACCATCGTTTTCTCGTCACATTGTCTCCATTCCGAAGAACAACACAAAGAAGAACGGCAGGGGGTTCTGTCCATGTATGTTTGGCCCATAGCCTCCTCATTTAGGGTGTTAGCAATCAGTTCATCAAGAACATAAACCAAGATTGAGCTTGGAAAATATCTTTAAAACATCAATTCCCATAATCCTTCTTTAACAATATATTCCCAAACTGCAATGAAAAACATCTGTGGATCAACATGATAATAAGCTTGTTCGCGTTCTTTGTGTTAGAAGTAGTGAAACTAGTTAATAATATCATACTTAAATAAAATCCCTACCTTTGTTCATTGTTCGTCGACATAGTCATAGGGAAGAAGATGGAGTTGTCTTCGTTCGTCATGTCCGCCGCACACTTCCAATCTTGAGCTCGTATGTTGGTTCTTTGATTACGGTGAGGAGGGAAGGTTGGTCGTGGAAGACGTCCCATGTCAGTTGCTTCCTCAAGGTGCTTTCGAGGAAGAAGTCGAAGATGCTCATATCCGGCATTCTTCATGGGAAGAACACGTTCTTCGTTTTTCATTGGAGAAACTAGTTCTTCGTTGGTGAGATATTATATCTCAAAATATATTTTCTCCTTTTCCAACAAAAGAATAGTTAGCCAATAATAATAGATTATAAAATCAATTAAATTTTTGGCATAAATTCAAAAAGTATTATTAAACACTTGGTTGGAACATTAGTGGCATGTGAATTTGCACATTCATGGTGGAGTAGGTCAAGAGGCTCTCCCTCATTTATGAGGGAGTTGAGAGATTTTCCTCAATGAAATGTGGTGTTTCGTCCCAGGTGGTCCCCACACCATAACCTCTCATGGGAGGTTAGGTTCTGGAGGGGCCCACCACCATAACATCTCATTGGAGGTTAAGGTGTGGTGGTCCCCTACTCCAACTTCCAAATGGGTGGTTATAATTGATAGAATAAAATAAAACAAGTGTTTATTTTATTTTATTATTTCCAGGAAAAACCGAAAAACTAACTTTCACCCTTGACCAACTTTAATCGAGGTAAAAGTCTTCTTAAACAAATATCAGTGCTACAAGTTCAACAGTGTCCTCAGATTTCAATTCTGAGCACTGGTTAAAAAGTTATAAAAATCCTTTCGAACTTTCACTGAACATACCTAAGAAAAACATAAAGAATTTGATTACGGACACACCAGGCCTCAAAATCACGCGCTATCAATTTTCGTGGACTCATAAAATTCCTTTTTATTTTTTTAAAAAAAATACATGGAAATTATGGGTCTTTATATAAAATCAGTTATAACATTAAAATATTTATTTTTTGAAGAAATTCTGATTTTATTTAAAAATTTAATTTATATTATTCAATAAATATTTCCAAAAAATAGAGTCCATTTTTTAAATATATATGTCTAAATGTAGGTACGGTGAAATTTTTATAATTTTATGAAAAATTATATATTTCATGAATACGAAAAAACACACTTTTTAAAAAAATTATAATATTTTTTGGACATCATCAAGACATAATTGTGATATAAAATTTTTCAAATTTATGAAGTGGATAAATTGTGCTATTATAAATGAAATTTATTTCAAAAATAATTCAGTATATTTAAATAATAATTTATTCCCTAATAAGTATACAAATCTTTGCCACTGTTGATGCAATGCATGTGTAGCATTGGAAAAGTTAAATTTTGGACCTTATAGATAATTATTGAGTTACAAAATATCTTTATATGAACTTTTATATATATTATTAACATTAATTGATATTTTATTCATAAGTTTAATTTATTTTAGAGGTGAATAACATTAATCTCATCCAAATGCTTTGGTATTTCTTTTCAAGGGGAGAAAATTCAAATTAAAAAATTAATGAATTTGACTTGAAAAGGATATGAGTAAATATACTTAATTAATGAATCTAAAATTTTACCATCAATATAATTTATTTATTTTTATGATAGTATTTTATTTTAAATCTTTATATATGAAATAAATAACTTCAAATCATATGTAATGATGATGAAATGCTTGTGCAAGCAGAAGAAAAATCAATAAAATAATTTTAATTAAAATAGTAAGATCCGATAAATTTCCAAAAAAAACAATTAAAAATAATATTTTTCAATTATATTTAACCTATGTTTTCCCAATGGGTCTAATTAATGATAATTTGATTCCACATAGATATGATTAAGAACCTTATATTATTTTATTTAAAAGAATGTAAAACTGTTCACACTATAGATTTTAATTATTTTAATATTTTAATATATCATTTTCAAAAAATTATTTCACAATAAATAGTACTTATAAGTTTTATAAATTTATCTTCTTAAAAAAAATTAATTTTAATTTTTTGTGAAATGATAATTCCCTTAATGACTTGTATAGTGATGATATAGTAATTATTTAATTAATGAACAAATAAAATTAATGATATTAAAAATATTAAAAAAATTTAATTTGATATAATTAATATATTCCATGAATTATCTAGATAACTATGAAATTTCAAGGAGAAAATATTTTTAAAAAAATTTTAATCATTGTCATTTTTTTAAAGTCATGGTTAAAAATAGTGTTTCATTTGACAAAATTAATATTTTAATAAATAAAATATTTTATTAAATTATATTTGAATAAAAAAATTCAAATAATGAAAAATATTATAAAATTATATCTAAGACGTAGTCCTATTTATAATTTTAGGCCCTTTTTAAATATTTATCCCTTTTAGCTTTATTATAATTTAATATTTTTTAGTAATTCTTATGTTTCCCCTGACATCAATTATAAAAAGGGACTCTTTCCTTCACACAATTTCATCCCCATGAGCCTCACTAATCAAGTTTCTTCTTCTAAATTCCCTCATCCTCGTCCCCATCCAAAATATAGTGTTTATGGTCTCTAAAAAATTTCAATTTCAATTTCCCTAAAGAGGTTCTCAAGCTAAATAATTCAAGAGGTAAAATCCACTTTTGTTCATTTAACATTGTTTCAATTTCATTTATTTTATAGTACTTTACTTACCTTCTATATATTAATATTCATAATAACTAAAATATCTTTTATATAATATAATTTTATTATGAAATGGCATATCCATCATCAAAAACCTTCTACTCCCTTTTTATGATAAAAATGAAAACATCATCCGTGAAGTGTTGGTTTATGGCCTTCATAGACGACGAGTTTTCAATTTTAAATTACACCTTCAATGATGGTCATAAAATACTTTTTATAGTTAAAACATACTATAATATATGTATTGAGACTCATTTTAATGTTATGTAACCAGTATATATACATAACAGTAATTAATAAGACAAAAAAAGTTTATGATGATGGAAAAAATGGAAAAATAATCTAAATGTTTTCATTAATACTTTTTTATTGAGTAATCCACATATCTATAAATAAAATGATATAAAATAAAATAATATATTATTTAATTTCATTAATAACATATAATTTCAATTCTGGGTAAATAAAACCATTTTAAATTATCTATTAAAACATGTAAACCAATAATGAAAACCACGGAAACAAACACCCTTGGAATGAAAAAATTGAATCTTATAAATCATCAAAAAGGTCATATTTGAACATAATAAAATTATGATATTTACAAAAAATGTTGAATTAGTTATTAATAAAATTATTTATGAATCTAATTTTGTTTTCCAATACATTATGTTCAAGTTCAAAACACTTTTGGATATAAGTTAAGGGGATTCTGAAACCCAATTTCCATACATTGGGGCATTCCCCTTTCATGCCATATTTCAGTGTGTATTTCCATTTAATATTCCTAAAATAAAAAAATAATTACTTTTATTTTACAGTATATACATGTTACAATCTGATATTATGACAAATACAAATTATTTTCCAAAAGAACACTTCATTACAATGTTAAAAAGGTGAATTACTCTCAAAAATTCCTCCATGATATTATTAGAGTATTTTTCATATATTTCAACACCCTCTATTGAATAACATGATTAATTTGGAATGATATTTTGTAATGTTTTATTAATTTTATTGTTATTTTTACTGTGGATGTGCTATTTTGATACTATTCACCATATTACTTATAATGGTTATTGAATATGTTTAATAATTAGTGAATTTTATTTAAATTTCATACATATATATTGTTTATGTTTCACCCCATTCATATAAGGAGTGAATTAAACATAGTAAATGATGGGAGGGTCCAGATATGGCCACTCGATGCCTCTGTAGGTCTCATGAGACCAACTAAATTCGGATTTGGATGAGGCATTACCAACTTATTTTCAGATGTCTTGGTTGGGGATCGATGGTATGTTTCAGATGTCTAGAATTATTCATTCCATCATAATGAGATTAGTTATTGTTTTCCATGTGATTATCCGGTTAGCATAATTTCCTTGTATAATATTTCTAGATCATGGGAATATATATATATATATGTGGAATTATTTGATTAGATTTTTTCCTTCCATATTATGACTATGATTATTTTTTAATTGAATGAATTTTTTTTCTTCCCCTTGCCTTATTTGTTATGTTTATTGTAGCTTCTGCTGTATTTTGTACCCTTACAGAGCATCTGATCTTACCCCTTTATTATGGTTTATTTTTCCCTAGGATATGAATATGTTTATTATAAATGGATCTAGGGATAATATTTGAGTTTATATGTGTTTCCAATGGAGTTTTTATGTTGTTTTTTCATTCAAGTGGTAATGTTAACTTATGTATGTATCTTTTTTTTCCAATGTTATTAAACTCTTCTTTCCTTTGGGATGCAAATGCTTGTTCATATTATCAATGTAGTTAATTATGCCAGTAACTCTAGGATACTGGGGTCTGGGTCTTCATAGTTGGTATTGGAGAAAGTATAAAAGATTCTTCGGGAACTAGATTTATGAAAATATATATTACAGATATATAAACCAATAAATGAATTTTTGAATTTTTTTAAAGAAGCCTAGCATATGATTTAGAGATTCGTGATACATATATTTTTGATTTACAATAAGTGTTTAACTATTTTTATATTATACATTATGATTCATAATGTTATGATATAATCAAGTGTATGTCATTGTTTGGAAATAGTTACTATGGACGGAATTTAAATTGTTTCAATGCACGTATGCAATGTAGGGATTGACCTCCTATGCAAGATAATGATTTTGGAGTTGGAGCTTCAACGTGATCTATGTAACATATTACTATAATGGGAAAACTAAATCAGGTAAGGAGAAATAACCTTACTCGTATAGAGCAGCCCGACCCCCAATGCAGTGTAACAATGTTAGACCGCTTCATGTGACAATATTCCCCATCATTAAATGAGACTAAAAATATATTAATAGCTGATAAATGTATATTTTCCCTATAGAATATATTTCTCTCCTTGAATAGTTACAAAAGGGAGAAGTTTATCTGTGCAATTTATCATATCTCAAGATATGCAGATCAATGGTGGTCCTTAATTCTGAAAACAGAGGAGGATGAAATTGAAAATATGGAATGGACGTATTTTGAGAAAATTATCGTTGAAAAAAAATCCCTCATGAATAAAGAGAATATATGGAGAGATAATTCTTAATTATGAGATAGAGAGAAGATGAAAATATAGGTAAATATTAATCCAACATTACAGGGATAAAAAGGCATGTTTCAGACTACATGCGTAATACAATATCAAGATTGACTATTTACTAAATTGTTTCAATCCAATTCTACAATGGGAACTTGTCTCCTAAACAATCTCATAACATGAGGATATAGTATCTTGTGAAATGAATGCTAAGAAATAATTCTAAAAGGCCAATTATTTTGAAGGTATACAAGAGAATAATAGGATGGAAGATCAAATAATAGATAATGAGAACAAAAGAACGAAGGATTTTTTTAACATGTGAAAATTTGAGGAAGAAACATCTAGGTACGTTATTTAAGGGAATGGGAGTTCACTAAATATTTGTAGTGAAATTACACCAAGCATATAATTTCATGAGAAGTAAATAAGATGCATATGTTAAATGATTCATCTATAAGGATATGGGGCACCATGAAAATTAATGTCCCAAGAATCAATATAATATAGATCAGAAGAAATAAAGGGATCAAGGACAAACATATATTGTTACTATAGTCAAAGTGGAGTAATTAATTTATCTATGTTTTGGATTCATGAATTATGTTATATTGTTCTTGTTATAAGATTCATGAGATATATATGGATTTTACTACAGTACGTCTTCTTTAAGGAATAGAAACAAGTGATGAATAACACTAGTAATCAAGAGAATTGATTCTTTTGTTTATTGATCTTCATGAAATTACGTAAATAGGGAAAGATAACCCTAAATATGTAATTATTATTGGGATAATAATAAGTAAATATGTATGGGATAGTATTGGTGACCATGAATATGGTTAGTGAGATGATGTGTTATGTTATAGAGGAAATATTAGATGTTTGGATTTAAGGAATATATTGGACCACTTGAGATTTTATTTTTTAGAGAATAAGTTTTTTCGTTATGGTTTAAAGTATATCAATTAATTAAAATATATTATATGTGATAATAAAAGATACATTATGTTTTTTTGGTGAAAATATGATGTTAGTTAACCTTTATTCTAAATTTATGGTCTTTGAATTTGTAATGACAAATTTTGGATGGGTCTTAAGGTTAGTTACTTATGGAATGTGATAATTATATTATTGATTTATATTAAAGTATGATTTACTATATTGGATAACATGTGATAATATTTTTGGTATCAGTAAACATTTAAAGGCTGAAAGAAAGACTTATGGATCATTTATCAATGTGACTCGGGAATAAAAATTCATCTGGAATAAAGACCTTTTGGTTCAAGAAATGAAGAGAAGATATACTGAAGTACGACCAATGTATGATATTATGTCATTGGAAGGAATCAACATTGTTTATTCTCTCATGTGATTATTTTTTTATTAAAAGAAACACTCAACTCAAGGAAAATGATTTTGGAATAAAAATGTTATCAGTTTACTTTTCTTTCAAAGAAATCAAAGGTATTTTAATGAATCATATATTTATGGTTTTATGATGGATAGAATTATAATGATCATATTCTATATCAGTCTCCATTAAAAAATGATAGTTAAATTTTTCTTCCATATCTATATTTTCATTTTTCAATATTTATACCCCATTCAGATGCCTAATTTTTTGGTTACCTTCACATTTCTATTTCCCGATTAATAAAATGTTGTATTGATAACTCAATTTATGATGTGGGTTTCCCATTATGGAATTTTCATGTTTCATCCTTTGATTTTTTTACAAGTGAAATTTCAAAATTGATTGGATTTAATTTATTGGAGTGGAGAAGGTAACAACCCTATATTTAATGTTATTTATTTCCTGAAATTAATTCAATTTATTCGATAGCTTATAGCTTAAACAAACCGTGACATACTTTTAAATATAAACATGACCTTTATTATAGTAATGTGACCTTAAGTAATATTTATGTGGAAATTAGAAAAGCAACACCACCTATGAATGTATAAATAAAATATTGGAATCTCATAAATTAAAATATGATCTATTTTTATCATGTAATATGTAAATAAATGTTTTTAAAATGATAAATTAAGTGTTGGTATGTTTTTGAAACATAAATTATTATTTAATATTTTATAATTAATATAATGATTTAAAAGTAAATTTATTTTGATAAAAATATATCATTAATTAATTTTTTTGTATTTTAATTATAATATAATTTTATGATAGCATAATTAATTTTTCAATTTGTTGTTACATTGGTTATTACAATAAAATCGATACTTTTAGAATGAGTGATGATTTTATTAAAGAATTAAATTTGTCATATTTAGAAAATTATTTTAATAAAATGGATTCAATTTTGGAAATCTATAGATCAAAAAACATTTGGGTGAAAGTATTATAATTTTATCAAAATGTTAAATTTTTTGGGAATAGTAAACAGTATAATTATTAAAAAAATACACAGTATATTTTCGACATCTTCATGACATAATTATGTTATGAATTTTATTAAAATTATGGAATTACTAAATTTTTAAATTACAATAGAAATATTGTACAAAAATATTTCAGCACATGTAAATTATAATATATTTCATGATAAGTATAAAAAGCATTATCAGTGCTGACGCAGTTCCTGCGCAGTATTGGAAAAGTCAATTTGTGTTCCATATAGATAATAATTGATTTCTAAAAAGACTTTTAATGAATTTTTAATTAATTATTATGTTTAATTTATATTTTAGGATGATAGTTTATAATTTTAGAGTTATATAACAATACTCTTATCCAAATGTGAGTGTAATGCTTGGGCAAGGCAAGAAAAATAAAATTAAAAAATTAAAAAAGTTTTCATGATGTGAATATGTGTAAATATATGTAATTAAATAATACAACAGATTATAATGAACCTAATAATTTTTTTAAAGTAAGTTATTTTTTGTTTTTATATATGAAATAATTAACATTAATGCTTATGCAATGTGGATGTAGTTCTTGGGAAAGCAGAAGAAAAATAAATAAAATGATTTTAATTAATATAATATGAACCATTAAATAACCCAAAAATTAAAAATTAATATTATTTAGTCATATCTAGACCAATTTTTTACAAGGGTTTAATTAATGACCATTTGGATCCACATGGAGATGATTAAGACCCTTATAGTATTTTATTTAAAAGAAAGTCAAAATGATCACACTCTAGATTTTAATTACTATAATATTATAACATATTATTTTATAGAAGATATATTCCAATAGAAATATTCATTATAAAGATAATAAATTTATATTCTTAATGGAAATTTATTTTTAATTTTTGTGGAATATATAACTACCTTAATGTCTTCTACAACGATGGGGAAATAATTTTTTTAATAATGACAAAATCAAATAAATAGAATATAAAATATTAAAATAAAAATAAATATAGATAATTAAGATGATCCATGAATTATATATATAACTATGACATATTCAAAATATAATAAAATATTTTTTTCTAATTTAAACATTTTCCTTGATTTTTTTCAAGTCCTAGTTATGAATAGTGTTTAATAGGACCAAAGAATATTTTCCTGAATATAATATTTTATTAAATTATTTAAAAAAAACATTAATAAGTCCAAATATGAAAAAATTATTTTTAAAACGTAATCCCATATTTACATTTTGTCCTGTTATATGTTTTAATCCTATTTTGGCCTTATTATATTTTAATATTGTAAGTAATTCATATGTTTCCCCCAACCAAAATTATAAAAAGGGACTCTTTCCTTCATACAATTTCACTTCCTTGAGCCTTTTTGATAAAATATACAAAAAAAATTTCACTTATGATCATACCTAGACACAATATAGTATTTCTAATCTCATAAAATGACCACATCCATGTTTTCTAAGGATGTTATCAAGGATAAGAGTTTACGAGGTAAAATCCCCTTTCCTTCTTTTAATTTTCATTCAATTTCTTTTCTTTTCTTATCCATTACTTACATAATATTTAAAAAAAGAAATGATAACTTTATTATCTCATATATAATATAATTTTATAATTTTAATGGGACATCCATCATCAAATCCTTTCTTTCCTGTTTTTAGTTTAAAAATGAAAACATCATATGTGAGGTGTCGATTTACCTCTTTTGTGGAGGATGAGCTTTTGTTTTTCAATTACACATTCATGTTTGACCATAAAACAATTTTTATTGTTTAGAAATACCTTAATATATGTATTATAACTTATTTAATCTTTTAGAACCATTTTATATACATAATATTAATTAATTATACAAAACTAGTTCTTGATGATCCAAAAAATGCCGAAAAAATATAAATGTTTATCATTGTTGATTTGTTTAATGAATAATCATCATATATGGAAATAAAATGATATATAAAACCATTTAATATTCTTGAAGTTCATTAATGACATATAATATCAATTTTCGAAAAATATCACCATTTTACATGACCTTTCTAACATGTAAACCAATCATGAAAACCAAGGAAACGAACACTCTCGGGACAACGAAATTGGATCCAATAACTCATAAAAAGGGTCATAAATTAACATAATAAGATTTTGTTAAATAAAATTAAAGTTTAAGTGGTTTATAATTAAATTATTAATGATTCTAATTTCATTATCCATAACATTAAGAGTAATTGTAGAACACTTTCGTACATGAGGTTGGGGGATTCTCGAACCCAATTTCTGTTATTTGGGTTATTCCTCTAATGCAAAATTTCAGAGTGGAAGTTCTTTTAATATTTTTATATATTAATTATTCATCCATACATTTTATTTTCTTGGATATACATTTTATAATATGATTTTAAGAAAAATAAAACTGATTTTCCAAAATAACTCTTCTTTCCAATGTAAAAAAAGTCATTTTAATCATGAATACCTCGATGATTTTATTATAGTATTTTCATCTATTTAAAAACCTTCTGTTGAATCTTATTCTTAATTTATATTGATATTTTATGGTATTTAATTAAATTTTTTATGATTAGGTTGACTGTGGATGTGCTATTTTGATATCATTCATTATATTACTCATAATGGTTAGTGATTATGTTTACTGATTGGGAAAAGTTTTTACATTTCATATGTATATGATGTTTTTATTTCTTCATATTCATATTATGAATTAATTGATCTTATTATGTGATAGTTAGGGCCCTCTATAGCCTCTAGATGCTTCAAAAGATCTCATGAGACAAACTGTATTGGGATTTTTCCAAGGCCTTACCCATTTTTTTCAAATGTCTTCATTGAGGCCACGACGGTTAGTTTTATATGTCTAGAATTATTCATTCCATCTTTATGAGATTACTTACTATTTTCCATGTGATTATTAACATAGTAGAATTTCTGTGGATACTATTTCTAGTTCATGGTTTTATTTATATGGAATTATTTTATCAGATTTTAATCATGCCATAATATTCTCATGATTATATTTTTATGGCATGTGTTTTTTAGTTATTCACATTGCATTATTGTTTATGATTATGATAGATTCTTCTATGTTTTTTACCCTTACAGAGCATCTGAGATCACCCATTTCTTATCATTTATTTTTCACTATGATGGGAAGATGAATATTTTGATTGACTTGCAGAGATAATATTGGAGTTTATGGGTTTTCCAATAGAGTTATTATGTTTTTTTCATCCATGTGGTAATGTAAATCATATGTATGTATCTGGTTTTTCTAAATCTAATAAAAAATTTGGTCCATTGGGATGTGAATGATTGTTCATAGTACCAATGCATTAATGTAAATAACTCACTCCTGGCTACTGGGTTTGGGGTCCTCCTAATAAAGGTATTCTTTATCAGCAATAAAAAAGAACTAATAAAGGGTGACTTTTATCCGCACTATAAAAACAAATGATAAAACAACAACTTAATTAGTTCCCTTTTTAAATGCTCATAAAGGGTTCTCTTTATCTGCGTTATTTAGCACTAATAAACTGCTCCCTTTATTAGCAGTTACAGGTTAAGGATATCATATGGAAATGCATTATGTAGCGCAAATAAATAACACCATTATCAATTCATGTCAAAGTGCTAATAAAACTAGCACACGAGTCTTACGTCGAACATGCAGATAGTCGACCGCTTATTTTTATATTATTCAGTGGAAATATCATACCAGAAGCCTAATTTGGGGATGGGCTCACTCACACACTACACACACTTAAATGGGATCCTACATACATACATGGGCATGTGTAGGCCTCAGACTACCTTATGCTTACTGCGGTCCACTCTCCATGGGACCCCTTTGGCATTAACCCACCTTCTCAACACCATGGTCCACACTCCGTATGGCTAGTTAAATTAATTAATTTTTTTTAATTAAATTATTATTTCATATTTAAAAATATATAGAGATATATATGAATATATTAAATATTATTAAATATATAAATATATCAATTTTTAAATTTTTATTCCTTTCAAATTTTTTAAAATTTATTAATTTTTAATTCTTATTTACATTTTTTCTTTTTTATAATAAAATTATTATTTATTATATAAAAATATATATTGGTAAATTAAATATTACTATATAAAAATATATTTTGATATATATAAAAATATAGTGATATATATTAAATATTAATATGTGTTAAAATATATTAATATATATATATATATGTTAACATTTATGAACAAATATTATTAAATAATATATTAAAAATATTATTATATATAATTTTTTAAATTTAATATATATATAGTAAAAATTAGTATACTAATTATTGCCTTAAAATTTAATAAATTTAAAAAATATTATTTTTATAATTAAATAAGTAATACATTATTCATAATTAATAAAAAATAATAAATTTATTAAATATTTAATATACTAATTAAATAATTAATATTCTATTTATTAATGTGTATATATATATACATTAATTTTTCATTTATATTAATAAATTTTTCATTATTCATTTTTTTATCATTTAATATTTTTAATATAGTATTAATTTACATAATTAATATATAGTCATTTTAAATTAAATATATATTCATGCAGGTTCATGAGCTAGACCGAACCAAGCCCCAAATTTTTTGTACTTAAATTTATTAAATTTAATATATATATATATATAGTATATTAATTAAAAATATACCACTAAAAAATAAATATTCTATTTATAATTAAAAAATGAATAAAAACATTAAATACATAATATTCTAATTAAATAATTAAAATTCTATTTATTTTTATATAATAATTAAATAATTAATATAATAATTAAATAATTAATATAATAATTAAATAATTAATATACTATTTATTTCTATAAATTTTAAATTTATTCTTTTATTAATATTTTTATTCAAGTTCATTAATTATAAAAAGTTTATTAATTATTTAATTATATATATATATATATATTTAAATTTCACTCATTTTTTAACATATATTCATTTAATATAGTTTATTCAATGATAATATTTAGTATGTGTTTATTTTTTATAAATTTTATATTTTAAATATTTTTATAATATTCATTTATTTTATTTTTAAAGATAAGTATACATTCATGTATTTAATATTTTATTAATTTATTCATTCATCGACATTTAATATTTTTAATTTGGTAATAATTTATATAATTTATATGTATTCATTTCCATTTTAAAATATATAGATATTTATTTTAATTTTTAAAAAAAAATTATCAGTATATTTATTTGTGGTTATTCATTTTTTAAATTTATTCATTATTATTTTTATTTATTACATGATGGAAGATGGGTTAGTCCTCAAGACCTCTCAACGATAGTGACGGAGCTAGTTAGGAATTTTATGATTCATTGATTTTTCGTGAGAGAATGAACATGATCTTGTTGTGGGAGGAAATATCACTAGTTCCTTTATTGGAAACCTTTCAATGAAAAGAAATAATGCAGATTCTTTGTCGAAGATTTCTAATTCGGTTTAATGAATACATTTTCCAAATTCTAATGATGTTTCTCGAAATCAAGTTATCAAAATAGGTACTATGTTACATCTTACTGAAAATCAGGATACCATTCATTAATGATTTTAGATTTTTCAAAAGTTGGTCATTTCCAGATTGGTTCAACCTTCTAGAGGTAAGATATATAATACGCATGAATTAGTTACACACTTTTCATTTTCTTTGGGTTTTAGTTTATTCAAGTGAATAACTTTTGAGAGAGGGTATTATCATCTACTCTTCCCTTATGATTAACTCAAGAAAAAAAATGTGGTTTTGGTCTTATGGTGTTGAATCATGGTACGGTGTGTCACTAGGAATGAGATCACCACTTCAACCCATTTGAAGTTATGAATTCGTAGATTCATGTTTGGGTTATATTTTTTGATCTCAATTTGATTCCATAGCACCAAGTAATCGTGTATGACTTTACTGCAACATTGGGTGTTCCCTGAAAAATCCATTGAACCATTAAATAAGCTATTTGTGGATTATTTTATTAGGTCTCAATTGATGTGGACCTATGCTCCCCTCTCGAAGAGAGGGTCGTTTTAGCTTCTTTGGATAATGAATTTTCCCTAAGAATTGAATATGATAAAGTTCCATTATTCGGCTCATGATGCTAGTCAATGAGACACACAAAAGATCATTTTAAGGGGTATCTCATGTTCATTATTCTTAAAGAAAGGGAATGATTTGTCTCACTATTTGAATAGGATAAATGTAGTTTAATGGGAGAAACTAGATCCAAATTAGGCTATTTCTATCCACACAAGCCAAGATGATACAGAAGTTGAATTAAGCATGAATGGAAATGTTTATAAGGGAGACCAAAGGTGTGATTCTTTGGAAACAAATGATAATGTGGGTGAGAAAGCTTCTATAGTGAATGTAACTTAGTTTATATGAAATGAATATGTTCATAAAAATAAATTGATTAATCATGATTTCCATGACTAGGAGGAAAGGGATTATGGAAATGAAAATGTCTTCACAAAAGGGGTTTTATTCCAATACAGGTATAGATCCTAAGTAACCGGGATTCATTTGAGGTAAGTTGTAGAGTTCTTCCTGATTTTGAAAGAAATGTGGGTTTGAAAGATAAAAATGTTTCCCAAACATGGGATAAAATTGTAGTTGAGGAGGAAGGTGTGGATGTACACTCTATTGAGGAGTTGGCTGCATATGAATTTTGTGGATCAGTTGATACTAGATGATAAAATTATTATATCAAGAAGCTAAATATTGGAAGAAAAAGATGGATTTTGAGGCCCCTTCATGGTTAAAGTCTAAGAATGAATATCTGGTTGGTAAAAGTGACAATGTTTTAAAAGTGGTCGCATCTCCCTCAAATGATTAGGCAGTCACTTCCAGACTTGACCACTCTAAAAATACTTGTGTTGTTTTTATAAATGAGTAAGTTGTTGCTTATATTGTTGATGATATACCTCCAAATTTCATCTGAACTCGTGAGTAGCATGATGGTAATATTCATGGTTAATGAGTTAATAAACCATTTTTTGTTACTAATGATAATTCATCTCCTACACAACCTGAATCTATTGGTAGTGCTCCTTTTGAAAGCATTATAAGGCCTTTATCGATCACTTTTGATAATTATTATCATGAAAAACATGAACATAATGGCACTCATAGCATGTCTAGGGTTACATCTTCCAATACATTTGGTGTTCTTGTCACAATAGGGGTGGAAGCTGAGGATGTGCCTGATATCAGCAATAAAAAGGTCATCCTTCCTCGTGAGGGAAATAATAAAAGTTCATTGTAGGTCATCATGGAGAGTAACTCCTCAGATAATAATGATATATATGAGACTGGTACACATGAGGTGGCTGAACAAACCATTCATGTGGGTTTTGTTGATGATAAGGAGCTATTTCTTATAGATATGATCAAAGATGAATCGGAGAGGGATGAACCAGGACTTCCTTGGAAGCATGTGAAATCTCATAAATTGGGATGTCACCAAAAAAATCATTGATGAGGATGTGGTAATGTTGATTAGGATGCTAAGTGGGTGGAAAGGTAAACATAATTTCGTGCTACTGATGAAATCGAAATTAAAATCATACTTCATTAAGTGGAAGGCTTAGAAGAGCATTATTCTAGGGGTCAGAACCATGGAGGTGGTGGAGGGATTGATTGGAACAACTTGCAGAATGAAAAATGTTTAATTGGGATTAAAATTAGAAAAAGACAAGGTCTTGATGATCCTTGATGAGGTTATTGATGCTTTCTCTAACCCCATCATTCCATTTCCATGTTTTCCTATTTTTCTATTTTGATAAAAGCATCTTTGTCCCTTCCCTTTTCATTGTTATTATTATTTATTTCATAAATATATTCTACATATTATATAATTTCATTATTCTCTTCAACATATATATGAAACTTGTATACATATATACATTAATTTCACATACACAAATATCTACTTAATTAATGAAATATTTAATAGAAACATACACGCCTAAATTTTGATCAATTTAGTAAAATTTTAATATTGATTTTAGAATTTCATTTAGTAAATATTATATTTAAAATATTAAGTTTTGAATCTGTAAAATTTATTTATTTATTTATTATAATATTTCACTTAGTATTATGTATTCATTTTTTATTTTTTTGTAGTTCAATCATTTTCAAATTTTTATTTATACATATTTATTTACTATGTTATAATATTTCAATTCTATATTCATCTTCATTTCAATGTATATCCATATTCTAATTTTTTAATAATTTGTATAATTAATAAAATATATAAATTTTTTAAATATTATTAATGTATACTTATTTTAAATTATTCAATTTCAATGATTTTTACCATTCATGCATTTAAGATTATTTGTTCACATATAATGTTCAAAATATATTTTTAAATGTATATTTATAAATATATATAATTTTAAATGTATAATTATAAATATATATATTTTTAAATGTATATTTACTATATTTATATAATAATATATTTATAATTATAAATTTATAAATTAAATTTTCTTCAAAAATTATTAAGATAATTATAAAACTATAATAAATATATTAAATAATTGATATATTTACTAGAATTATATACATTCATTTCTTATATATATATAACTAAGTAAATATTTCAAAAATTATATACAACTATTTATAAATACATTTATAAATATATATATTTATAAATATATTTATATATATAACTATAATTATATTTATAAATACATATTTTCACTACTTTTAATATATTTATAATTATATTCATGTATATTTATTTATTTATTTATAATTATATAAACTTAATTTTTTTAATTATATTATTAAATTTAATTAGATAGATCTCAAAAATCACTATGAAGTCCATGATAAAACATATCCTTATCGGCATTAAAACGTTATCATTGATAATGTGGTATTTTATAAGTTGTTATTATTTTAGCACTGATAAAACCCCTCTTTATCATAACTTTTAGGAAGTGATGATAAAACACATCATTACCTTTTAAAACCCTAATGAATGCATTGTCGTGCAGGTCAAATTAGTTGTTTAGTTTTCACTAGAATTTATATAGTATAGTCATAACACTAGGTCATCTCTCGATGGAGGCTTAGATCATTATTTTTAAAATAATATTAGGATTATGAAAAATAGTAATTATATTTTATAAAATTTGGGGTTTAATAATATTAGATGAAAGTTTATAAAAGTAAACAATACAATAAAGCAGAAATTGACGGATTTGATTATGTGTGATCAACCTAAGGAAATCTCTTGATGCTCATCATTCATCACTGCAAGATATAGGGTTTCGATATTTTAATCCATGGTTTGTAACACCTAGAACTATAATGTTACTGAGTATATACTAGGATAGAACCTAGGGTTTAGTCAAAAACACAAAATGATTCCTCGGTTACTGTCGATGATTTGGTGATTTCTGTTTGACATCATAATTGAAAATCACCAAGGAAACCCTTGAATAACATGTTATAATGTTAATATGTTATTTATTTTAGATACTATGACATAAATTTACATGGCCTGGATAGTGTTTATGATAGTTCAATTCACCAATATGAACCACACTAACACCACAATTAAAAGAGAGAAGAAGAAACAGTGATAGGTGTGTGAGACATCACATGAAAGGGTACCCCCAAACATGATCAAATGTCTTGATCATGACATATCATTACATAAAAAATTAAACAAGAATAGTGTATGATGAAAAAAACCAAAATATTATAGAAATAAAATGATCATTCAAATATTAAAAACCCAATTCATGGGATTTACATCATGACCCCTAGTGACCACAAGGAGTTTCAAACACTATTGAAAAGAAGGAATCCATGGATGATGTGGTAGCGCATCCCATAGCCTCAAGAACTGCTTGGAATGAGTAGAGTACTCCATTGTGTTTCTAAAATGGTAGCACCTTTCCTCTTGTTTGAACTTCCAAATGGGGTTCCTATGGTTCCAATTTATAGGAAAAGTGGAATATGGTTTTGGGCACCCATATTTTGAGAATCCACATTTACAATGGTTTTTGAGTGGCTAGAAAGCCTTATCTTGATTTGGAGAAAACAAAAACCTTGTTCAAACCCTCTTGAATATCTCCATTGGAATATTTGGCATCATTTAGAGTCATTCATCTCGAGATATAGATGAAAATAGAATACCAATTTTGACTGTTGTAAATATTTGATTCCCTGCAAAGATCGGTTCTTATGGGCCTCTTAATAGATGAAATTGGATTTGGTTACATCAGAAGAGTTGTATGCTAATGAATTTATGATCATTGCAATAAATCTCAACCCATTTGGATGAACATATTTTGTAGAACATGATAAATATTTGGAATGTGTTCATGGTATTCCATGTAATTTTACCCATTTTGCGTCACCTTCATTTTGGATCCTCCATATAACCTCCATCTATAATGAAAACATCCAAACAAATGAAATCCCACTTTTTAACAGTAATAAACATTAAAATATTTAAACAAATTTGATGTACAATTTATTATAATAAATTAAATTTAAAATAAAAAATCAGCTAAACAGAGTGGTATAAGGGTGGAAATGAAAAGTGAATCGCAACGTGATCACCTAAATGAACCAATTTTCCCTGCACTTTTTAAGCTCTCACAGATGTTTTGCATCACAATCTCTCCCAATTGACCTTCTATATGCCAAATAAAATCTCTAAAATCTATGGATTTTTATTATTTATCATCCTCACTCATTTATCAATGTCTTTTGTCACCTCTCTCATGCATACCTAGTCCAAACCACATTTTTTTTCTTACATTATGCCACCTCACCTCCATGTCATCGTTGTCTTCATCCTAGGCCATCAACCAATGTCGCGAAGAATCTATCCAGTGACCACCCTATCCCCATCTTCGACCTCATTTGCCAAATTATGCAAAAGGTCTTCCTATTTCCGTTCCTAACCGCTTCGCCAGTGGAAAGGGTTTAATATATATGTATTCATCCCTATAAATTCTATTTTTTATAATAATACAGGTAGGATTTATATAGCTCTTTTCATATTTTATTTGAACACTAATTTTATGATATTTGAGAATTTTTTTATACTAATATATTAATTAAAATATATTCATATTCTAAATCAATTATGTGATTTAGCATGAGAAACAGAATATATTTTTTTGGAATACAATTTGAATGAAAATGAAGAATATGTTAATAATATTGATGTGATTGCATTAATAATTATTTATGTTTTGTTGCATGTTTTTTTATATTATGAATAATATTTTTATATAATTTTTCTAAGCCCATGTTTCATTTGTTTTCAATGAGTCAATATATAGATGATATATTTTTATGATTATTGTCATGTGTTTTAATCATTAATTTTAGGTTCTTAAGAGTTTTTACATTTCATAAAATAGGTGGAATTCCATGAAAATATGTTATTTGCGTGATGTGAAGAAGAGGAATCAATGTTGAAGAATATTTTAAGTTCATGCAAGTATTAATTTTCATAAAGAATAATTATGAAGAGGATTGAGATGTGATTTTTGTGGCTTGGAATTTGGGAAATTTATTTTTATTTTTTATTGATGATTTTCTAACTCATTCTGAGAATTTACTAAAAGTAAAGGCCTTCAGCCAGACGAGAGAACCATGTGCAACAACCATGGTGAGGTGGGAATTAGGTCAAGATCAAGCTAGGAATATTTAACTAGATTGCCCACTTGGGAGAGCAAGGGAGGAGATTTGATGCCACTGTGTGGGGAAGCATAGCAGCATGGACAACTGGAACGTGGAGGTGCCCGGGGTGGTTCATTATTTCTGGCTAGTTTTAGCATGCAGCACCCAGACGCATCTAAAGGCCATTGTGGGATGCAGGCAGTGCATGTACTATACAGTCTCCTTTAAAAGGGATATAAATAATGTAGGCTTTTCGATTATACTAACCTGGACCATCAGATCTCCCACACAACGAGCATTCAAAAGAAACATTCTTCTTCTCCTTTCCTATGCCTTCTGCCTTCCCTCAACCACTGGTTCAATGATAATCTCATGACATCCGTCCATCTCTAGTGATCACCTCTTGTGAAGGAGACTCCTCAAACTGAACTGAAGCCATGCATACTATCTCTTTCTTGCATGCATATGAAAATGAATCGAAGACTATCTTTGGATGACTTCAAATGAATTTTAAGGACTTTTTTGGAAATTTGATCCCTGGATGTGTTTAAGATTCTCTAAAAAAGAATCATGTAGTAATTACATGAACATGATTTTATCATGAGGAATAAACCAACTCACACTGATTTTGAGATATACCTAACTCCTTGGTATTTATGAGTGTCATGACTCTGTTGTGGAGGTTTTAAGAGTCATGAAATGATCTGTTTGGACAAGTCATCATATGATAATGTAGGTATTTAAATGAGGTTTTGATGAAAGTTTTTAATATTGCATCAACATTTTGTTTTCCACATTATGGGAAGTAGTGTCCTTTTTATTCGCATGAAAAATAGAGAACCCATTTCCACGGGTAATGGATGAGTTGCGAGATGAGATTCCCGAGTCATCAGTAATTTACAATGAGAATGAACACAGTGGCAGCATATTTGAATAGAAATAAGGAAAACCTGAGTCCTTCAGGTGTATAGAGATGGCAGTTCACAACATCGGTGTTTTATGCTACATGAGTTGATGTATTGTTTACTATGTGAGAAATAGAAAATGAAACATGAAACTTGGTTAGTTGTCGTCTCATGAATTAGATTTAGGGTTTTTTATGGGTTTTAATTTTTTTTAATGTAATAGGATTCAAAAAATAAATAAAAAACGGACCGAAGAAGCGTGAACCCCATTCCCGCATCTTCCTTCCCACCAAAATGCGTAAACGGGGTTCACACGTCTATCTCTAGTGTCATAAATGAGTGAAACTCGTTCATGCATCCTTTGTGATGTGAATGGAGGATGTGTAAACTCTGTTCACACATCTTTCCAACTCATTTTTTTGTTTGGACCCCCCCCCCCTCAAATCTCACTCTTCGGCTCTAAAATTATTTGTGAAGCCCTACAGAATTTTTTTATCAACAAATATTTCCTACTTTGAGGAAGGTAAAATTACTATTAAAAATTTTAATAGTTCAATTGTGTTTTTTTTTTAATTTTTTTAAATTGTGATATGTAGAAATTATTCTCTATTTTTACAGTTTATTTATTTAATTTTTATTGATGCATGTATGAATGTGTAAATTACTGTATTTTCTATGATTTAATTTTTGAATGAGATAATGTTTCTTGTATGACTTCATATCAAATATTTAGATAATTTCAATATGGTTTCTCTAAAATGTAATTTATATATATTTAAATAAAGTTGTCTTTAAAATTGTATATATTTTTTATAAAAATAGAAACATTAACATATTTTATTGTATATGAAATATGTTATTTTTAATTTTATTTTAAACTAAATTATAACATTCTATAAAGTAGAAAGATCATTTATTAAAAACATATTAGTTATATTAATTATTATATTTAAATTTAATAATAAATATATAGAAAATTACCTTTGTTAATGGTATAAAAAGTGTTTTCAGTAAATATAATTTTTAAAATATATTAACTGTAAATAATTATTATTTTATGTAATGAAGTATGAAATATAATTCATTAAATATGTTAAAATAGATAAATTAAAACAAAATTATATATATGTACTTTTATTAAATTAAAAATAACATATCTTTATATTATTTAAATAGATTTTATGTAATTGTGAATTATATTACTTTAATTTACTAGTGGTAGTAATCATAAACAATAAATTTAAATAATATTAAGTATAAATAAATTTTTTTCATGTAATAATGTATAAAATATCTTTACTTATATTTGGAAGGTAGTTGAATAATAAAAAAACATTTTATATATATCTGTGTGTCTGTGATCAATTTTATAAAATTAAAAATAACAAAAGTGTTCAGGATTATAATGATTTTTATGTAAATGTAAATTATATTAGTTTGAAATAATTTTTATAAATTATATTATTAAATATATGTATATATATAAATGGAAATTTTAAATTTTTGGAAAATAGGTGTAGATATTTAATATATATTTCATCTAGTAATAGGTAATGTCATATAATATATAGAACATAATAAGTATATCAAAGAACATATTGGGAGTATTAGATGATGACTGATCTTGAGATGACCAACCAAGGTATAGTGGAAATTTCATGTCCTTTTGTGTGTGTGTGGTTATATAATTTTTAATAATTGCATTTTTGGTTTCGCATTGATGATCTACGAGTCATATCTCACTACATTTGTAAGGACTTATGTGTCCACTTAAAAAAAATTGGTATTTCATACCCCTACTCCCCCACACATTCATGTGAGTAAATTTTTAATTAAAAGGAGATAGATAAGCGGAATCACTAAACAGGCATCCCCAAAAAACCATTTGAGAACATGAATTTTACAAGTGGTGTTGTTGTTTGAAAGAAGACTAGTGGTTACTAAAATAGTTCATAATAGAGACACTAGGAGTACAACAATTGGTTTTGTTATTTTCTTAGATAATGATAAACTAATCCATAGTAAGTCTCAAGATCAAGTCATTGTTATTCATTCATAAGTAATTAAAATTTATGAAACATTAGATATGTGATAAAAAAATATATAAAGTTATATTAAATTTTCTTTGGTAATAAGATCAACATCACACTACCTCAGTATTGATAAACCAATACAAAGAAAATGTATCAAGATAAATTCAACTATTAAATCATAACCAGTTCAAAAAGTTTTAAAATTTTCTGTTGTATGTAATATTTTATAAATTATTGTTTTTATAGGTAATCACGTCTCTACAAATTTATTGCAAAAACGAGGAAATTTATACTGTGCAGGGTATTAGCTATAGTTTTCCACCTGCAAGAGTGGAAAATATTCATGGGTTTCTAACTTTAGATGAAGTTAGAAATAAGATTCATAGTTAGATAAAACTATAGGCGGATAAATCCTTTTCTTTAATAACATATCGATATCTGAAACATCCTGAACGTTTATGGCATAAGAAATACCCTTTGGTGGATGACGAGAATTAGATGGATGAAATTTCCTTATTTTGACAGTAGTGTGCTAACAGTTTGATAAAGTTGTATGTGCGGATTTATGATATAGATTTGGAGAAACTGACTACTACAGAACTATTTTTTGTGAGCTCTGTAGAAGTTGGTCCTTCACATCAGTATTTTTCATAACCTCATTCCCAAATGACTCCTCTAATAGAATCCAAATTATGAAGAAGATTATTAGAATATGGAAGGAATTGTAGATGAAATTCCTATGTGTACTGCAGATATAGTGAATGAAATTTTATCTGAGGAAGAATAATCTATTGAGGCATCAAGATATGATGTGGGTGAAGGTGATGAGGGGAATGAACCATATGAGGTTCCTTTAAGAGACAAGCATCCATGGTAGGGTGATGATGGGAACAAACCTTCTGAGGTTCCTATGAGAGATAGAAATCCATAGTACCCACCATTTAGAGGTAATCATCCTTCGGTATTGAGTTTCTTAGTTGAAAGAATGTCACATTGACTACATTTGGATTGTGATGTCATTACATCGGCCTTTTAATTTCTTGGCATTATACGAAATAGATCTACATCAAATGATAATGCTATCAACGTCAGGTAGGAGTTTGAAAGTAAAATTTACATGATAAATGTGATAAATCAATACCATATAGAGAGTAATTTCATAGTTGTGGTTGATGAGTCATAGAAGAAAAAATAACTCATTTTTTGGGAAAAATATGGGGCAGAATATAAATTTTGATTAAGGGAAATATATGATAAATTTTTTCCATGTTGGAAGATAACCAAATTAGAAGGCCCACACACTTGTTTGCATCTAACTATATCACATGATCACTCTTCCCCTAATGTAGATTTTATATCAAATTTTATTGTTTAGATGATACAGAACTATCTAGATGTTTCTGTTGTCCTTATTCAGGATAGAATTAAATAGTTTTGTGACTATAAGATATCCTACAAAAAGAACATGGAATGAAAAACAGAAAATAATTATAAAAGTGTGTGGTATTTGGAATTCATATTATGCAATGTTTCCAAAACTTATGAAATTGTTGTCTATCAACAATCATATTGCTTATTCGTCGGACATTTTTGAGTATGTGTCCCCCAAACAAAATGTATATCGATGAAAGGTGAAGTTCAATATGATTTTTTTTGCATTCAGGCCATGCATCACTGCTTTTCCCTATTGTAAACAGTTCATTCTGGTCAATGAAATTTTCCATGAAGGTATGTATAAAATTTTTCTACTCATTACATCCACACAAGACGGTAATCAGTGTCCTCTACCACTTTCATCTTATATTATTTAAAAGAAGATTTTAGATTGCTGTTACTGGTTTATGGCATATATGGGCTCTCAGGTCATAGAAAACCTAGGAAACTTTCTTATATCTGATCTACATCAAATGATTATAGTTGCTGAAAATAGAGATAGGGTTTTAGGGATTGATCATAATGCTTATCGTCGATATTGTATTTGGCATATTTCGAGTAATTTCTCTAATAATTTTAGAGATAAATAAATAGAGAAGGTGATCCACTAGTTAGGTATGTATTTTTAAACATAAATTTTATTTAAATAAAATTTAAAATCACTTTTAATAAATTATTATTCTATGGTTTCTGCATATGAGCCCCAACAAAAAAAATATTAGATCAACATCTTGATGAGATATGAAGGTTAAATGAATATGTATATGAATATATGATTCATATTTCAAATTAAAATGTTCATTTGCATATGATGGTAGCTAAAGAAATGGAAATTTGACCACTAATATAGTGGATTGCATAAATTGGGTCCTCAAGTGTATGTGTAATCTCTCGATCATAAGGTTAGTGTAAGATTCTTTTTATAGATGTGTTCACTACTTCTTTGACCAGCCCCAAATGGAATATCAGTGGATGGAAAATTGTATTCATTTCACTCATAATTTCAAAAGTGATATTGATCTGATATTAGATGAGGATACAAGATGGAGTCCTGTAGAATTTGAGAGGAAAAACATAATCTTTCAGGTAAGGTAGTGCTTCGACCGGGATTCATGCTAAGAGGTCGAGTGCATGTGGTGATGTTGGATAATTGGTACTGTGATTGCAGAAAATTTCAAGAATTGAGATATCCAGGTGCACATGTTATTTCATCATATTATTTACTTAATATATCATGGGAGACCTATGTTTACATGGTGTATCACATGAGCACTTTGGTTAACTGTTTTAGTGCAACTTGGATTCTTGTTGGTGAATTTAATTCTATCACATTGTTTCCTAATCAGCACACTATTATCCTAGATATTTCAAATTTCTGTATGTTGGTTTTGATTACATTTATTTTTTTGTCAATTTATATTATTTTATAAATTATTGGGTTCATATTACTTGGTTTCAGCCCTGAGGAAGACCAAAGTTAACCCAAATTATAAATTAGATGGATTGTCCTCAAAAATCAGGAGAGGGACAACGACACGAAATTTGTTACATAGAAGGACAGACTCATAAGAGAAGTCCCCAATTGGTAGTATGGAGCTCCACATCCCATTATCTAGGATCAAGGCTATGTATTTTATCATCAGTTTGTATATTTTGTTTCAGATGTGGACGTTTCAGTAATTAATCCTTTTATTTTTGAGTTGATACATTTCTTACATGTTTAATTTTTGGTTGGTCTCATTTATAGATTCTAACACGAATTGTTTTGTGATAGTATAAATATTAAAAACATAAACATACAACGAACATGAATATATCATGATTCCACATGTTCGATGTGGGTTTCTCATCATGGCTTCATTATATGAAAAAATTATAATAAATTAAATATTATTGGAGATTGATAAAACAATAAATTCACAAGTTAAACCAATAATACCACGCTCATATATTTTCTATCTTATTTTCCCTCTTATGATTTCTTTGTATTAAAAGATTAAAATTTTTATTGAATTCACTATAAAAGTATCAATGATATCATTTATGGGGATAGAATATTTTTCATTGCTCACATCCTAGGCTACTCATGTATCACGACTAGTTTTAGAGGGACGTAATGTGCCTCCATTGATTTTCTGTCAATCTCATCATTTCCATCATGTTGCACCACCTCCTCCTATCATCACCCATATTTGTCATGTTTCATTCTATGGTGGGTCAAGGAGTGACTTCACCTATGTTGATCATTAGCTCATTGTTGCGCTTGTAGATAGATGGAGGCCAGAGTTACATGTGTTCTATTTTAGATAGGGGGATATGACTATTACACTACAAGATGTGTCCATTATGTTGGGTCCCCCCATCGATGGAGCATCTCTGACAGGATGATTTGAAGCAGATTGGTATGATCTTGTTCATCAATTATTGGGCATAGAGGTTCGTGATGATGGTAGGTCCATCATCGATGGTAGATTGCACATTCCTTAGTTAGACCATCACTTCTCACATCTATCATATGATACTAACAAGATCACTATGTTGTAATTTCCAATTGAATATATTTTGAGGCAGATTGGTTGCACGCTATTTGTTTATCACACCACAACTTATGTTCATCTAATGTATTTACCTCTTTTTGAGGATTTGGAACAGGAAGTTTGGTAGATCTAGGGGTCATCTTTTCTAACATATAAATATAGAGAGCTATGTAGTGCATCACCCATAAATAATATGTAGATCACCGGATGTGTTATTCTTTTATATATGAGTGTATGGCATCACATCCCTCTATTACCTCCACATGCATGTGTAGCATTTCCAAAAGATCTTTTAGCAGAGGATCTGTGTGGATGATTGTATGTTATCCCTTCCTTATAATTTTTAACTTAGTTGTACATCTTTCTATTATGAAATGTAAAAATAAAAATGTTATCTAAAAGTGGAGTTAGTCTCAACGACATTCAGATTCTTACAGACACAATGCTCACACCTACAGACTTATGTTAGACATCCATCAATGAGAAGATGTATGTAAATATTATTTATTTTGTTAAATCTTTATTCTCCACTATACATATCTTAATTTTTAATGTGATTATTCATTTTTATTTCATATTACATGGATTCCATATATAGATGATATCATCCATAGTCTCCCACCTGATTTTATGGGAATTCTTGCTACCATTTCCTATATAGTTCCATTGATTCATTTTCATATAGTCAAGTGGCATCAGACTGATAGATTTATGAGACAGTTAGTGTTTTTCTAGCCTATTACTAACTAAGCCAGCCATTTTTCTTCACTACATTATCTGAAGATGTCAAGGAACACAGACTATGATTGGTGGATATACCATGACACATATATTGATTTGTAGGATAGACGACGTGAGTTCTGATTATTAGGGGAGGTGAAATTATATTTTCATTTGTGAAATCCTCTATATTATATGTACTGGTACTGCAGGTCCCTATTCTGATTTCTGAAACGACATAAGATGGGCTTTCTAGAGTTAGTATACATTCTCCCTTTCACTATTTAATAGATTTTTATTAACATTACTTAACAACATAATTTTATTTATAGGATATGTGTATCAGTCATCTAATTCACATTTAGGATCGAGTTAAAATAGGTTCATTTGACCATTAATATTTTTAGAAAACTTATCTAGAGTTGATTCCTTGGAAGAACGAGATTTATCATGGAATTTTCTTTGATCCACCACATTATGATGAGGTTACAGAGCATGCTGAAGCTCATATAGATATAATTTGAAGTTACAAGATTGTTATGGACGATCATATTCCACAGTAGGAGGTAATTCATCATGATCATCCCGATGTTTTTTTTTCACAGGAGGTGGGTGTTCATCATGATCAGTCAAATTCTCATCCATCTTCTCAGTCACAACTCGAGACAGATATAGACATTCACTGAGTTCTGCTAGATTCTTTATTACTTCGTACAATACAGATATTTGAATCACAACAGACATCTTCTTCACATGTTGGTGAGAGTTCTATTCAGTATCCACCATCTATAGATTTCGGACAAGGAACAGGTGTTGAGACTCCACTACCTGCCACACCAAAGGATATAGAGGTGGTTGTCGATGCTAATATACAGGAGCACCATATTCTAGAGCTAATAAATAGATGTACACATAGTGGATGCATATAGTATATGACTAACTATGGGAAAATAGAGAATCTACTCTATAGGCATGTAATTGGTTGATATTACATTTATGATACATGTTGTATGTGACTTACCGTTCAAATTTATAGAGTTTTATTCTTTTTTTAATTAGTTCTATACTATTAATGTATTATGTACCAAAATAAATATATTGTATTTTTGAATTCATAATTATACTTAGTATTATTAACTATATATGTATAATAAATAATATTCTTAAATTCCTTAATAAATATTAATAATATTACTTATAGAAGATCATGGAACCTGAATCATTGTTATCAAAAAATGTTTCCTGAAGAAGAACATAAATGAATAATGGATTTGTGTGAGGAGTAGGTGATTATGATTGAATATAAGAAGAACCTAAATATGAAATGTGTTAAATTACAATTTCATTCGACTAATTTTTAGACGATACATATTAAGACATTATAAAAGAAGGACATAATATTTACTCATTCACAATCACTACTAGAGGATTTTAAGGTTAAAAAATATCTAATAGGTGATAAAAGTATGGAAGGATGGGTAGTTTGTCACCACCCCTATATAATAGGGGAGTAAATAAATATATTATGTTAAAAAGATGTTATATATATATATAATGATAACTCTACTTATATTTATTTTATTAATATATATAACTCATGTTCACTAAATATTAATGTTTTTTGTCTGCATAAATACATATATAACCATATTGAAATCATGTAAAAATTGCATATATATTCATATTTTATATGTGTTATAAAAATATTTTTATTTGTGCATGTTTCTTTGTAGATTTATAGTTCCCCTCTCGTGATCATTTGTAATATACACAAATAGTTATATAGGTAATGTGTCACGGAAAAAAAACTCAAGGAATAAGATTTAAAAAATGTATTATTAATCACGTAATGAATCTTATAATATAAATAAAACAAAACATTTTTTATCAAGTTAGAATTCTTATTTGATAAAAACATTCAATCGCATAAAAAAATTGAGTTAATGATCAACAGTCCTCTCAAGAACGTGATTTTATCTATATATTTATCAGTTAAACGAGATTGAATATATTAAATAGAAGAAGAAAAATAATTAATCATGTCATTTTACTATCTCTTACATCACTCTTGTAGGTTAACCATGGATTCTTCTCCTCTAAACGATCTTAATATAGGAACACCATAATTCTTTCCCTTCATACCCTCCACTCCCTGATTCCCTTAGCATCTGATCTTATGTTTACCATCATCCATGAAGGCTAATAAGGAAAAACAATCTCCAAAAAAATCATAATGTAATTTGAATAGATCCCTTATGTTGATATTTTATAAATATTTGTGATTTTAAAATTATTTTTATTTATATTTTAATAATATTTATAATTAATGATGCTTTTTTAATTAATAATTTTAGAGGAAGCATTAATGGGGTTCATGCTTCCTTCATACAATTCTCAAAGGAAGCATGAACCTCGTTCAGGCTTCCTAGAGAGAGGAGATGTGTGAAAATGGTTCACTCATCTTGGGTCCCATTTTATAAAATTTATTAACCCTATCCCATTTTAAAAAAAATTGTAAAACACATTAAAAGCCATGAGGTGCATGTCAATGAGGATGAGCTGTGTCTTAATCAAATATGTGTGAGAAAATGAGAATACCCTATCGGGTATTCATTTGTTTGAGATACAATAAACCTCAAAAGTTTTCATATTTACATAGGAAGACACAATGCCTTCATGTTCATGGTGTATTACATGAATAAAAATACGAAACACCATTATGAGGTATTAAAAAATGATAAATAAATATCCACAATATTATGGGGTATCCAAAATGAGATATATAATACCTTACTGTCTTATAGTATTTGTATTTATAAATAAGATTAAAATTAGTAATATAAATCATGAAATTTATTGAGACAATATGCATTACATTGATTTCATATAAATATGTTCATGCAGGTGATTAGAAATGTAAACAACAATTTAAATATCCATTGAGACTCCTTGCATCATTTCTGGCATATTAATTTTGAGAGTGATAAAAAATAGGGAAATTTATTTAGAATGTGATCAATGATCTTGAGAATTTGAAACAAATATCCATGACCATTATCACTGTAATTCTTGAAGAAGTACATAAGGATGGTGCAACATGATTTTGTATGAAGAAATATTATCTTGAAGAACTTGATGGATGCAATTATAGACAACTAGATCTTTTGGAAGATATCTCAACTATTAGGTGTTGGTATATACAACACTAGTGGGATTCTAATCTAAATATCTCATTATGATATGGTCTATAGTAATCATTTGTTATAAGATATTATGCTATTATGAATTTTTGAAAATTACATAAACTTGTAATCACATTTCCTTACTAGTGGAGAATCTATGTTGGTAAATATAACCAACATGAAAAAAACATTTTCACCCATTCAATATGAGGAAAAACTTTTAAAAATCTTGGGTCCATTTTAGTGCTTTTGATTTTTTGCATACAGGAGAATCGATAATTTTAATAATGAGATATTGAGATCATAACCAATCATAGAGGTTTATTTAAAAAAGTTTAAACTTTAAAAATTACATCACTGATTCACCCCTCTCCCACTTCATGATATATCTGAACTAGGGATCTTTATGTGTATCAAAATAGAAGGTTCCATCTATAATGATCCAAACTTTACTATAGATAAAATGATGGAGAATTTAAATTCAGTCAACAATAGAGTGATTCCATTATTATATGGTAGAACTATAATGGATGGAAGAATCAAATGCTTCTCTATCTGCTTTCCCAAGGCCAAGAAGTTAGTGATGTTGTAATAGTTGGTTTTATTTCCCATGGAATTGATGATCCCATGACATATTCTGATAAATGAAATATAAAAGTAGATGGGAAAGATAAAAATACTATTTTGTAATCCTTATCTGATAATGTGTTCACTAATGTTATGGGACTCAAAATAGCAAAAGAGATGTGGGATAAACTCAAGAATATGTATGCATATAATGTGTAGATCAAAGAATACAAACTAAAAATATAGAGGGCTATGTTTCAAGTTATATTAATAGGTGATGATGATACTATTTATGACAAATTTACTTAGGTAAATGAGATAGTAATACTTATAAAGGGTTTTGGATATATTTATAAGATTCATCTGTTGTTAAGAAATTGATTATTAACTACCCTGACAGATTTGATTTATGGATTTCCTCCTTAGAATAAGTTTGACAATATTTAATTTATAAGTTTCATGATACAATTATTAATTATGATATGAGAAAATATATTATGTTCAAAAATAAATGAAAGGAGTAAATATAATTCAAAGGAATGAAAACTCTCAAGATAAACGAAATTAATGATAAACCATCATTAGATTCTGATGAGGGCATGGTAAGTAATAAAAATTTTAAAATAATTTTGAAATTTATTTCTAAAAAAATTGGATGTTGAAAATGAAAATTTAAGGGGTTTATTTCTTTAAAGTGCTTCAGTTGTTGTCAAATTAGACATTTTTCAAATGATTTTCTAGGAAAATAATCTAATGATTCTGAGAGTGATGATGAATATGTAAACCACACCTAAATATGATTTAAAAAAAAGGTGATGGTAGAAATAAAAAAAAATTATGAAGGTAGTATAATATAAATATGATGAGTAAGAGAGTTAATGAAGAATCTTCTATATGGAATACATCAAAAGATGAAGGTTCATCTAAAAATCATAAATAAATCATATAAAAAATGAAAAGACCTGGAAATTCTTCATGTAGTGATTATAATGAAGAATATAGAAACTATGAGTACATGTTATGATCCGAACTTGAATCATGTCTTCATAAAAACAATTATCTCATGAAATAAAAGAAAAATTTTGAAAAAAAATCAAGAAATTAACTATAGAAAATAATAAGGATGAAATATTTCCTTTTAACGAAGAAAAGGAAGAACTGGTGAAAAGATAAGTATCCTTTTTTAATGCGATCAGGAAACACAAATGAAAAATTATTGGACAACATAATACGATATATGATCTTGAAAAGGAGTTGACTGCTAGAGATAAATAATAATAAAAAATTCATATTTTCTATTGTTCAACATGATTTGAATAAGGAAACATAATATTTCGATAAATATATTGATATTAACAGAGAAACATTTTAAGTTATTGTGAAGAAAGGTAAAAGTGAACATAATAATTTTGATGGATTTGTTACTTATAATAGTGCTGGTATGAAATTTAAAATGGATTAAATGAAAAAAAAAATTATGAAGGCCACAACCCACTATGAAAAGAGAGGCTCAGTTTGCAATGGGACAACAACACCAATCTAGATTCATCTGAAGTAAATATGGGAAAATAATGTTTCATGGATTTTGTTGGTGTTTTGGTAAAAATGGTCACAAATCCGATTTTTTTGGTTCAAAATATCTTTACTAGAAATAAGTAAATAATTTTGCGAAGTTTCAATGATTATATAAATAAAATATCTCAATAAAAAAAACCTATGAAACAATTTAATCCACAACTATCTACATAAAAAAATTTAATAATCTAGAAGAAGATATTGGAAAATTTAGTTTATGAGGTCTCAATGATGAGGTTTTCAAGATTATATTGGAAGGATAGAGTCCCTATTTTGTGAAATGGAGGAGGTTTCAAAATAAAACCAGTGGAAAATCATTTGAGAAAATTGAGAATGCAATGAAAGGTTTCCTTGTTGTTTTTCCAAATAATTTTAAACTAGCTAATGAATTGGAGGTTGTTGATAAACTATCTAAATCTAAATAAAATATAGATAAAGATGATGATATGATATCCTCTTTTACAAAATTGAAGATTCAGAATACTAAAGATGAAAATTTTATTCAACAAAAAGAAGAAAAGGGGAATAAATACTAAACTCAAATCTGTGAGACTCAAAATAAAAAGACAAGTACAAATAAATCATACCATCCTAATATTGGAAGAAAAGATTTTCCCAGATTGAGAGGAAAATTTCTGCCTGAATGTTATTTTTACGAACCAGAAAATTCACTCCTTATTCCCATTATTTTATGTGTTTTGAACTAACAATGTAGGTAAGTAATGATATGTTTGAGGTTTTCAACACTAGATAACATGATGATATTTTGTTCATGAATCCTAGTGACATCTATTAAATGTAAGAAAAGTGTGAATCCCTTGAGCAGGATCTTAGATGAGTTTGGAGTTATGAAAATCACACCTTCATCCCTTATTCCTAATTATATTATCTTATATATTTAGGGGGAGTGGTTGATTGATGCCAATATGAGAAAAAGGGGGAATTATATTTTTCAAATGAACTTTGGATTTGTTTGTTGAGTTATGTGTGGGATTTATAATAACATTTATAAATCTAATAATTTATAATCCCTTTAATGTGAATTTAGAATTTATATGCTTGATGTTGCATGTGAATATATGTTTGGGATAGATTAGAAAACCATGATTATTTTACTCTTGTATTGAAAACTCTGTTTTCCCATGTAGACATAGAGTTTATTATCTAATACATATTTTCTATATATTATTTGATATCATACATTTATTTAAAATATCTATATATAATTTTTTTAAAGAAATATAATATGGGATGATCCCACACTTCTTCATGGTATTTGATTGTTAAAGGGGATTAATATTGAGCTCACATATTGACTTATTGAATATGTGAAAATATGTTGAAAATGAAACATAAAGGGGGAGATTGTTGATCCAATGTTGATTTTTTTGTCAATTAGTCAATGTGTGGATTTTATAATGTGCTGATTATTGTTATTTCATTTAATGTTAAAATTCATGTGCTTAAGAGTTTTCACATTGCATAAAAAAGTGTAAAACCATAAAAATGTTATTTTCATGATTTGAAAAAAGGGGAATCAATTTTGAAGAATATTTTTAATTCATGCAAATATTGATTTGAATGAATAAGGATTGAGAAGAGTAATTTTTTGTGCCATGAAAAGGATAATATATTTTTATTGATTTTTTGGCATGGAATTTGAGAATTATATATTGTTTTTTATTAATGATTGTCCAAATGTTTCTGAGAGTTTACTAAAAATATAGGCCTTCATCCATTTGAGATAACCGTGTTCAATGTATTATGAGATTTTTTTTCAAGGATTCTATTTACTTTTATTAAATGTATTGAAATTATGCATCTATAGAGGGGGGATTAGATGAGTTTTGAGGTATGTAAATAACAACATCATCCATTATCCTTAATTGTATTTTCTTATCAATTAAGGTGAAGTGTTTGGTTTATTTCAAGATGAGATAAAAGGGAGATTTATCTCCACTGGTTGAGGGAAAAATCCTAGGGTTTCCTTGAGTTTGGTGATTCCTAGGGTCTCATACGTGAGGTTGTGATTAAATGACATCCCGTAATCATGGATGATGTTCTAAAACCTTTTTTTGATGATGTTAACCTAAATACCTTCTTGAGTTGTGGTGTCATAGAATATGATCTAATAATTCTTTGGAAAACATTATTGTTGATAGACAAAGGAAAATTAGTGTTCATGGACAAGAAGGATGGTGATTCATTTCTAATGCATTGAGTGAAACTACTAATCAACAATAAGTTTATAGGTAATCATTCTTTAAATCTAGTCACCTTACAAATAGTCTACAAAAAATTTTGTATTTAGAAGAGGGTGAATCAATATGAGATGTTAGACTAGGCTATTTGTTATATTAATTCTTCAATATAAATACAAAATGAATGTCATCAAAGTATGTTTGTGGTCCATTGATAATCATCTCATTCTAATGTGTGATCTAAAAGATGGAGGCGATATCTAGAAGACTTGTTTATCTAAATACCCATTTTAAAAATTACATAATTTGATATCATTTGAGGGTATAACTAAGTGAGTTATGTGTGAAATAGGATACTGCATCAGTGAATTTTTAGAATGGGGTATATTTCATCCTATTCATTTGGGGCAGAAAATATAGATTACAGTGCTGGTTTATGAAGCACAATCACTTATTAGGGGATTGTTTCTAATGATTGATGAATCAAATGCTTAGATATCATTTAAATTTGAAAATATACCTATTTTTAATTATTTTTTGGGTGTCTTGGGAACACAATAAAATATTTTGTCTCAAAAATGGAAGAATAATAAAGAAAAATCTTCATACAGTTTGGTTTGTATCTGTGTGTAAAACATTTCAGTACATCCTTCATTATTGAACTAGAAAATAAGGGATCATGATAGACATGAGAAATCCATTTCTAAGAAATATGATCAGAATCATAATTATATCATCATATTGGTTCCTCCAATTTTTTCTACAGCTCAGAGAGAGGACAAGCATTTATATTATGGTGTGTATCAAACCATAGGATTGAGTTCGGGTGACCCTATGAAGAGGTATGATAATTAGGGTATCATTAACATAGAAAAAGATACCCCCAAGTTGTATTCCTATAATTGTAGAGGTCATGAGTATACCATCCTCCAGTCCAAAGTGAATCTTTTTAGACCCTCCAGATTTGAGTTCTCCCCCAATACATGATGTCCCCCAATATCCCTCCATGCATGAAGTAGATCCTATCAAATCATCTTTGGAAGGGCCAAAAACTGGTCGTGGAAGATGAAAATGCAAGAGGAGAATGGGAATTAAAATGGAATGATCTATAGAGAAATTTTTAGAGTTGAAAGGTGTGTTGAGGGATTACTGGTTAATGAGTGATATTCCAAAAGATAGAAAGCGAAGGGGGTGGAACATACCTTGACTGCTCATATGCATAGGTTGTATTGATCCATTTCATCCTATCCTTATAGAAATCTTGTGTTGGAACATCCATAAGTTTGGAAACCCATGATCTATTTGGATAATATTACACCATTTTCTAAAAAGTAAACTTAATATGTTTTTTCTATCTCAAAACATATTATAAAACAAGGATATTGATGGTATCACAAAAAAGATTGTTTTGTTTGATGTTTCCAAATCTCTCAGAAAGGCCCTTCGGATGGACTATGCATGAATTGGAGGGAGGATGTGGATGTTAGGGTTAAATCATTCTCTCCAAACCACATTGGTGCAATCATCCATCAACTAGATTCAATGGTGGGGGATTTTTTTGAATTTTAAGGATGGCCCTCCCAAATGTAGAAATTAATGTTCTGGATGTTACTCAAATCCATTTATGAGAACCCCCTAGGACCTCTCATAATTTGGGGGAGGGGGTCAATGAAATTATATTTCAGAATAAGAATAATGATTGAGGAATAATAAATTATTCATATATTTTGGATTTCCAACAAGGAATTAAATTTCCATGGGTGTAAGATATGGGATATTCTTGAAACCCTTTTACATTTTTTTAGGTATATTCTAAAACAACCCACATTATAGAATGGTTAGACATATTTATGGGGTCGGCTGATTAGATTAGCCTTTTAATTTCATTTCAATGCTCTCATATTACCCCTTCCATATCAGACTATTGTCTGATACAAATTGGCATATCATTAGGTTCAAGGAAAATAAGTAATGATAGAACCATTAGGTTCAAGAGATTTTGGGAAATGGAAAGGAAGTGATCAAATGTAATTTTCTATTATTGTAAGTTCAATGATCTTAACAGTGAAATGATGATTAATTATAAAAAATTTAATTTGAAACATTGGAATAATCTCAAATTACACCAGCCTAGAATATAATTTGATTCTATTGAAATGAAACTAGTATAATTTTATTCTCTCCCCACTTTTGATTATGTTCTCTCCACTATCATGATAAATGAATAGAAACTAGTTGATCCACTCTGAATTAAAGAATTTGTTTGGTCTATGTGCACCCAATAATCCCACCTCAAAAATAAAAACTCTAATTCCTTCTATTTCAGTTAGAAGTCCTCTATGAGAATGAAAAATAACTATATTTCAAACATCAATGATTTTGAGGGTAGACATGTTTCTGATAAGATGGGGGGTCTATGATCTGATCATTATTTTTTATGAGGTGATTTCCATGATGGAGAAATTTTTCATATCATCTAATATTTCTTCATGTATCAAGCTAGTGGTTTTATATTTGATGAACATCTAGATCACATGTTATATTTCTGATGATGAGATTTTATTGTAACTGATATATATTCAGTCATACAAAGAACCTAGACCAGATGGACACTATGCCTTGTTTTTTTTAAATATTTACTCATTATCCATCCTGACATTTTGGGACTCATGAAAATCCTTTTTTCTAGAATATCCAGTATTTATTATTTTAATTGAACAAATATTACTCTCATTCAAAAAAACTATTTGGACTTGGACTTTAGGCCCACCATCTTATGCAATGGGACATGCAAAACCTTTTCAAAAAAATTGGTCAATTTCATAGTGTATGAATTGAACTAATTATCCCTTAACCTCATATATAAATTAATTCTAACCATTAATAAAACAAATCTAAAATCCCAACTATATTGTTAAAAAAACCACTCAAATAAAAATCTAATAATGTTCAACCCCTTAGGATCCCACCAAGGCTGACCATTGGCTACATGTGACACTTTAATCTCACCTATAAAAGTCTTGGGGAAAGAGACTCACAAAAAAGACAATAAAACATCCATACAACCACATGTCACTAGAACAATATATGGAAATATAATCTATATTTATCAATATATATCTATATTTTGATTCTCATCCTAGATTCAATATTAAAATAGAACTCCATATGATAGAATCATCGACTAAAGCACAGTCTTCAAGGAAAAAACTACGATTTGATGTGAATGAACCCCACCAATATCACATCCTCCAAATTCAACATCAAACATTGCATCATCTATATATAACCCACATATGTCGGCTAAAATATTGTGGAATATCGTATAATGATAAAAAAATCAAATTCATCATATACACAATTGAAAGAAGAAATATAATGAAACCTCCAACATAAGAGATATATCTATATTATTTGATGGTATAATCAAACTGAAATAAGTAGAGTATCATTCTTCACTACTATAATCCATAGGTATCATACCTTATTAGAGACTTACAATACTTTAGGTTTTGAGAAAACATAAATTTAACATTTCACAACTACAAAAACATCTATATCACTACTATAGGATTATAGTTTGTGACTTGGGCCTCACTGAAGATAAAACTTTAGTTAATGTAGTACCAAACCCTATTGATAGTTTTCACAATATAGTGTTCTACATGATTTATCCATGTGTGTTATATACTCTATAATTGGAGTACTAATTATATTTTACTAATAGGGTTACCTTCTACAATAATTATATTTGGGTGATGGACCATTTTATCAAGATATCCCTAGGGGATATAGTAACATCATAATATTACAATATCTTTCCCACAGCCAAACATTTTCTCAACAATTTTAAGGAACTCAAAAATACCAGAATTATATAAAAACATCAATATGTGCTAAATCTTTAGGACCTATTCATATCTTAGTGTCAAAACACTTAGAAATATAATCTCTCATGTTCAATTATGAAACAAGGGAAAGGATTTTGGAAGAAAAATACAATGACATGTGAAATTTTCCTTCATGAATATAGAGCTCTTATGAGTTTCTATTTCAGATCTCTTGGATAGGTATCTTTATATAAAGTTCATTAATTCTTTAAAATGGCAGGAATTGGGTTATTTATTAACAAACCATAATAACTCATGCATGAAAATGAGGTTGAATGCATACATTTTGTCTCATGTAGAAATTCTTATTATGAAGGTAGAAGATTATTTTGACATGATCAAATGGGTTTATCCATTACTAGAATTAAAGTCCCTGACAATCCCATAGATATCTGAACGTAGAAGACGATGTAAGTGGATTGATTGAATGAATTTGATAAAATAGAATCATTGTTCAGATTTATTTACATATATTTTTATAGTGGGTGTAAAAAAATTGAATTCTGTAAATGAAATTGACACATCATGTGGTTTGGGTATCCTCCCAGACATGACAAATGTTGTTTTGGATCCTTTGATTGTGATTAGTTGGACTATTTTTCATATAATGTCCCAAAAAAATTTACATACTAATATATGTTCCATGCCAAAAAAGGACCCTCAACATAATTCTTTATCTCCTTTTTAAACATCTCTAATCATCACTCTAAATGATGAAAAGTCATCCAAGATCTTCGAAATATGATCTCTAATTCCACTATATTTCCTCAAATCTAATGTTGATTGATATACATCATCTAAAGGTATTCTTATAATGTTGTAAATAATATTCATTCTCATAATGACATTGACACATTGTGTTATTGAGGTATCCTCCCACATATGTATGGTGTTGAACTAGTTCATGTGCTTATGAGTAGTTGCCCTATTTTTTATATGAAGAAACAAACAAATATACTCAATAATATAATTTCTATTCTATACAAGTACCCTCAACATAATTCATTAGCTCATTTTTTAAAATTTTAAAATCATCACTCTAAATGATGAAAAATCATCCATGATCATCAAAAAATGTTGTGCACTTATTATATATTTCCTCAAATATAATGTTGATTGATATAAATCATCAAAATTTATTATTCAAATGTTTTAAAAAATAGTAATTATCTATATTCAATTGAATCATTATGTGATTGACATATCCTCCCACACATTCCAGGTTTTGAGTTGGTTCCTTTTATTGTGAGTAGTTTTCTTATTTTTCATATAAAGGCCTAAACAAATTTACTTTGTAATATAAGATCCATTTTAAACCCATACCCTTATCATAATTATTTTTATCCTTTTATAAACATCTCAAATAATCAATCTAAATGATGAAAATCATCCATGATATTCAAAATATGATCTCCATTTCATTTATTTTTCCTCAAATCAAATGATGATTGATAAATATCATCCAAATTTATTCTTAAAATGTTGTAAACATTTGGAATTTGCCTTATGAAATTGAGACATGTTTTGTAAATCAAGAACAGCTTTACAATACTTACTTTTAAAACCTAATGAATTTTCAGGCATCTCAACTCATTAAAAACAAAGTCAACATCAACATAATTCCAACTTCAATAACCCATTTGGGTTATTCAGAAATCACCCATGTATTATTAGCATAAATAAGTTCTTTTGAAGACATTGTGTTTATAAGTGTGATGATTTTTGCAGTGATCTTGATTTCTAGAACATGTTTCACTATGTTCATTGCATTTTGATGATCTCTTTAGAATTTATATTCTAAAATTAATAGAAGAGGAGGAATATTAGGATCATGAAAAATTTTATTTTTCATGAGGAATGAGGAAGGTGGACACACATGGTTTTATAAAAGTTCCCATGTATTATAAATGATTGATAATTTTTCATGGGTTTGCATTTATATTACATTTTTAAGATTTGGTTAACCCCTTTTAAGGGATTTTAGAAAAACAATTTCCAACCATTACAATCTAAACATTGGATACCCATCAACCACACATGTGGAACACAAGAGTTAATTTCATGGTAGATCTTGTTCAAGGACCATGCAGTGTGGTAGAGAAGTGTGGGTGGATTCATAGAACCGAAAGGAGTGCATATTGTGGAGTTTATAGGGGGAGATCATGTCATCCATACTATGTATATGTGTGTGTATTGTATCTACGAAATTACCCCGATGCTAGATCAATGGTGAATACAGAACAAGATCATTGATATAGAACTTACCAACTAGGAAGAAAAATAATGTGGTATGGATTCTTGTAGGTTACTATTCTAGATTTAAAAACATATTCATATAAGAATAGTCTTTTAATCATATGCACAAGAGCTATCTAATCCCTAGACAACCACACATTAGAGGAGAGGGTCTCGACTACTTCTAATCCCTATTTTTGTTTTTGTTCTATATTTTTAGTCATGTTTTATGATATTTTATAGTAATTTTTATTCATATATGCATTATATTAATATTTTTTTTTTCCAATCATTTTCTCCTACTATGTATCTCGTTATCTCTCTTTTCATTATTTAATTATTTCTGTCTCATTATTTTTTTATGTTTTTTCTCTTCTTCCTCTGTTTTATTTATTTTATTCTTCTTATTCTTTATCTATTTCTATCTCTCTTAAAAACCCTTTTTTATTTTATTTCTTCTTCTTCTCTTTTACTTTTCCTTTTCTTATTTTTTTCTTCATCTCTTTTTCTTCCATATGTTTTAATTATTTTTTTGTTATATATGGTATTATTTATCTAGTGTGGAAAACATCCACCATTACATTAATTTCAAATCATTTCCATTTCATTGATTTATTCCATTTCACTACCTTTTCTGGGGTAAAATCATCATACGGTGGAGTTGAGGATACCACAAGAGAGGAAATGTCATACAGCAGAGCTGAGTATTTTAGGAATGTCACTCTTGTTCAAGGTGTTATCCTATTTTTCTATTGGAGGATGTGGTATTTAGTGTTCTAAAAAGGATTCCTAGGAATTCTAAATTTCTACACCTAATAAATCAATGGAATATAATTAATTTATGAGGTATAATAAATTTAATTATCATATTAAATTTTAAAAAACATTAAATAAAAAAGTAACACTTGTTACCAAATCCTAAGGTCCAGGACCATTATTCCAAACCAAATTTTTTTCTTTATCTATATTATTTTTTTAATTATAAGTTTCATTATTTTAATTCTATATTTTTCATAACCAAAAAAAATTATTTCATTCATAAAATTATTACAAAAAAAATATAAGGTCAATTAAAAATTTCTAATTGATTAATTGTAATGCTATTCACGTTAAAATACATGCATCTGCCTATGTAATACATTAGGAACAAAATTCCTTTCTCATACCCTATGATAGGTGTGTTTTAATGTTCCTTTATCTAATATAGTAACATAAGAATGAACATTTATACAAGTTTTTGATTATTTGAGAATCTAACACTGCAAAACACTATTACAAATTTGGTGTTAATGTGCAGAAGAAAAAGACTTGTAATCCATTTTATATTTGGATATAATAATTTGGATTGAATAAGAAGATAGACCTACTAGTATTGGTATATATTAAAATTAAGAAAGAAGACTCTTTGGGTGTTCCTATTTAAAAAATGTGGAACTACACAAATAATTCAGACTATACATATATATCTTCCCATAGTTGTGAAAGCATGTGATCACCAAACACATGAACTTGCATTTCTGAGATTACCTATCTAAAACATATTCATATTATTAGGACTAATGTCAGGGGAAGGAAGAATTTTAACTTTTATTTTTCTATTTTGAATAAAAATAACAGTTTATTTCCTACTATTTTGTATGTAAAAAATGTGAGAAAAATTTAATTGAAGGACAATGAAATATTATGACATTAATTAATAGACTCAATCAGATTTATACTTTCTTGGTGTTATAAACCTTCAAGAAAGAGAATATTTTAATTTGAGTCAAAATAAAGAACCATCCAGAAAATATAAAATAAGCCCTGACAATTGATTATTGTGAAAAACACGTGAATTGTTATTCCCTTCTTGTTGTAACCGTGTTAAAAGGATTATTTTATAATGTTTGTGTGGTATAAGATTATTTCCAAACCATGACAAGGACTACCTAATATTATAGAGTATAGAAACTTATAAAAATTTCATGTTCCATATTTACCTGCACTCATATACTTTAATAATATATAGAAAATATAATAACAAAATCAAGATCTTAAATGATATAAGAGGTAAAATGGATTAAAGTGTAGATTTCTAAAAAAGTTCCCAAATAGGTCCCCTCAAGTTCTATCAAAGAAAATATTTTCCTAAGTTATATTCTTAACATTTAGGTTATTATATTTTAATAAGTTGAGTTTTTTCCTTTGTTAACAGTGTTGTGAAGTTTGGTGAAGATTTTGTTATATCTGAGAATAAGTCTATACCTACCATGCCCATGATTAATAGGATAATATATGACAAAAAAGATAAATAAGTGATTTCATTTTTATAAATAAGTGTAAGTATTTTTATCTTCATTCCTTTCCATCAATGAAGATATATCAATCCTGTAATGTAAAGAGTTGATGGATTAAGTTTCCACCATGGAGAAGAATAACATTCTTGCCTTAAGTGAATAAAAAATGGTATGTGGTCATGAGTTTTCTGAAAATTTCTAAACAAAATATCCCCAAGATAAATATCCATTCACAAGTGGTGGTGATGAAAAATATATAACATCTGAAGATATATCAAATGGTGGATTGAATGATATTCTATATTTTTTCTAATGAAATAGTAGCTCTTGTTTGTGGATTCATTTAATGTCTGTAGAAAGAAATCAAATAGATGGAAGAAGAAGCATATAACATGGAGAATTCGTTGTAATGAAAAAATAAATAATGATTAAATATATCTAGATAGGTTGGAAATTTCGATGTATGAAAGTGATAACATGAAATAATTTCCTTAAATGTCTCAAAAAAGTTGAAGTAAAAGTTAGTTTCAAGATGACTATGGAATATGTGAACCTTGAACATAAATGAATGCTTAATTATAGCATTGATTTCATGTATTTTCAATTGGAATAAAATAAAAGAAAATCATAGAACGTTACTCATTGATAAAAAAATCATTTTATATGAAGAGGAAGTTGAAAAATTTAAGATAGATTGCAAATAGTAGGTGATTATTATTGATGAACAAAAAAATAACCTCAATATAAAAAATCTACAATTGGAATATCATTCATCCAATATTGAGAAGACACCTTTTTTGACTTCAAAAAATAAATAGACATATATTTTTTCTACTCAGTTATCACTATATTATTAACCTATTAAAATACATGTAACATATGATTAGAAGATTATGGAATATTTTTATGATTTATCTCAAGAAGTTGTGGAAAAATAGGTACCATCTATACTATCTAGTAAAAATGTTTCGAAAACTCTTACCATGAATAATGTAGGTTGAAAAAAATTCAAAACAAGTATTGATGAATAATGGTTAAATTAATCCCCCAACAAGATTGGGGTGGATATGAAAAATATTGAGTAAGATAGTTCCCCACAAAGAACCCAACAATCTATAAAGAAGATACAAAACCATCGTATGGAGTAAATAAGATTATTAAATTTTTGGGTCAATGTTGGTGCTGCAACAGATTTAGGAATTGTGCATTGGATTTTTGGTACAATTGTCTAATTGAAATATTATAAATGAATACCATCTCAAGCTTTATCATTCTAGAGATAATTAAGAAAAATCCATGGGTTAAGAAAAATATTAATACATCAAACAAATTTGGAATGAACTAAAATACCTATGATTTATGCAATGTTAGTTGTGATAAGGTTGGTAAAAGATCATCAAGACATTCATAAAAATACGATAATAAAATAAGACCAATGATGTTGGTTAATAAGAAATAATAATCCTTGGGATGTAAGAAGTAGAATATTGAAAACAAAAATTCTCCCAAGAAGATATCAATGAATAAAAGTGGGAAGACCTTATATTAAAAATACTGGAATTTGAAATAATTTGTTGAATCCAGATTAAAAAAATAATAATTATGACACTTTGAAAAATCATGTTGAAAATAAAACATAAAACCAATGTTTGTAAAGATATGTTTCTAGTATAGCTAGATGATTTCAAGAATATGAGGAAAATGTAAGAATTAAAAGTCAAGGATTGTGTAATGGTAAAATTAAAGGTTTCACATGAAGAATAAATAGTTGTGTGTGTAATGATCAACACAGCTAGATATATTCCCAGGAATTTATCTACAATAATTCTAGTAAAATAAATGTTATTCCAGAAGATAAAAGTTTTAGTAGGTGATAAAATATCTAAAAAAACTATAAATAACATAAAGTCCACACACAATGAAATTGAATATGGGATAACATCAAAACATCCTCAATCATAATTGAATATCAAATATTCTAGTGTGATGAGTGAAGGAAATGGAGAAACTTGGTTTAGAAAACCATTTCAAACATGATATTCACATTACTGAATCATGGATGATCCAGATTATTCCCTTAATTTTTTAGTATAGTATTTGTGATTATAATATAGGGAATTGAAGGTGAAATTTTTTCTTAGAGGAGATCATATGAAGCTTTATTTATGTCAATTCTTAAAAGAAATATTGAAAATGTTGTTATCCATGAATGATTCCTCAATTGGCATTCAAATAGAAATATGATAGAGGATTATCATTGATGAATCTAAAGAATGTAAAATCATATCCTGGATAATAAGGATAAAAAAGATACCATCTTATTTGGATCCTATATTTGGTCTCCAGAAAAAAAATCATTGAAGAGGATAATCCTTGGAAAAAATGTGAATGTTATGAAATCTATAAAGTCACATGTTCAAGATAAATTTTTGGTTTACTATCCAAATTGTAACATATTAATATCAATTATTGAAAATATTCACCAATAAAAATATGTTGAGGAGTATTTCCTTGAGGGGGTTACTAATAAAGAATGATGATCTTTCATCTAGAATCAATATTTCAATTGGTATCATATATAATTATTCAGAAAATTAATAAAAGACATGCCATTTGAAAGGGTAAAATTTTTATTAATATCATATAATTGGTTAAAAAAATAAAAAAAATAATAGAAAGGGGTAGTAATTGAATTAATCAATAATATAATAAATGTGTAAGTATAGAAGTGCATCAATTCCCTTTATCTTATTATTTTTACTTGAATTTTTTTTATTTTTTTGTTGAAGTAAGTGCATGAGTTTTAGGATTATTTTTAATAAAAACTTTTTCATATCTCAAATAGTATCATAATATAAAAATAAAAGTGGACAAACCATTGAATATGAGTTTAACCATTCTCATTCTACGACGTATCATGATGATTTAATAAAGAACAAATTTTTTGTTGAAATAAAATCCACTTATTTTCTACACTGGTCATAGATCATGTAGACAGAGTGAAATGTTGGATGACACATTAATTAAGTATGAATTGATACACTTTTCTCATGAACATTGTATTTATTTTTAAAGGGTATATAATATGAAATAAATGGTTGAAAAGTAAAGGAGAGATAAATTATAATATCATATATATATTTATATATTTTCCAATTCATTTGGAATGTACTTTGAAGGTATTCACAAAACAATACAAAGGGTTTATTGAAGAGCCCACTTTGTGCATGAGTTGTTTTTTTCAATGGATTTTATTGATTATCAATGGTGTTCAATGAAATTACATGATTTTAGTGATGTTAATATGTTGAAAGAATTTACTAGAAGGACTGATGGAGTATCCAAGATATAAAATTTTGATAGAAAAGTTAATGTTGTTTGGATAAATAGACAAATAATAAATCAATCATGTGTTATTACCATAAGGATGTTCTTTTGAAAACATTGATTTCATAAGTCTGAATATTTTTTCACTAAAATAAATTTCTTGAACATGTGTTATTAGGTGATTTAACATGGCAAGTTGTTTACAAAAATATTTAATTTATAAAGAAATATAGATTGATTTTGAAGAGATATTTGGAATTTATATTCCAAAATTAATATAAGAGGACTTATATTAGGATCATTAAAATTTTCATTTTTAATGTGGAATGAAGATGGTGTCCATGCATGGTGTTTAGAGAAAATTCCACGAATTATAGATTCGTGGTCATTTTTTATGGGTTGTAATTTATATTTTACGTTGAAGATTTGGTTAACTCCTTTTATGGAAGTTTTTTTAAAAAAATGTATAACTAATACAAACAACTCAAGGGCCATCCCATCATCTACACTTGTGGGACCCAATGTTTAACCATGTGGGAGAGTAGGCCCAAGGACCCTATATAGAATCAAAAGAGCATGGGTGGATTCATACTTCTTGAAAGAGAATGCATGGTGAAACACATTGGTTGTGAGAATATCGGTTGTTCCCCATGTCTGTGTGTGTAGTGTATCTTGGTACCGACCTCAATTCTATCTCATTAATGAATTGTCAATAGGATCAATAACATAGAATTACCAATCTGTATGAAAAAATGATGTGGGATGGGTTATCTTGGGTTATTGATTCCACATTAAAAACATACACATATAAACAAATTCATCAGATCTAGTGCATGAATGTTGTCATATCACACTGAAATCCATCTTCTTACTCATGATTAACCAAATGAGCCTGCCATTTCTATTTTCTGGAGTTCTCCATGGTGAGGCTTCCATGATCATGTTGTTCCTAATACTATAGCATAATTGATATCTTGAAGAAAAGAAGATGATTTATAATGCATGAAATATTTTTATTTCATGAAATCATTTAACAACAAATGATAACAATATAATGGGAAATATGGTATTTCATAACACTAATAATGAATGGATAAAATGAGTATGTGATTATCATAAGAGGTATAAAATATTCTCACCTAGAGGAGAAAAATCATTCTTGTATAAGAGGAGGATCCATGAATTAAGGTATCTAAAATATTATAATTACATAAACCTTAAGTGATATTTATATTAGAAATACAAATGAAAATTAACATACCCTTGACATGGATTATTTATTGAAGTTTGAGTTTATGTAAAGGTGGTGTGAACTCTCCAATAAATTCTCAATCACCAAATCATGATAAAGCCATTGTCACTAATGTTTTCTTTTAAGAGATCTTGTTTTTTATAAAATATAACATCATTGATTTTCTCATAAATGAATATCATTAGGTCCATGATCATATTGGATACTATAATAGGGGGTTTCATGAACTTCTGTTTTCACAAATAATTTCTGAGAATAACCTAGCATCATTGATGATGTTTCACGGCCTCATGATAAGAAATTCATGCAATCAAGTGTTTTTGATGAGATGAGATACTATGAACATGTTTTTAACACATTATCATCATTCACAAAAAAAAATTGGTTCATTTTTTGTATCATACTACCTCATTGTGTAACGTAATGGATGTTTTGTTTATATAAAACCTTCTAAAAAATGAAGTGACCATTTTCTTTATATTCACACTCTTATAGATAGTGTAATATTGAAGAACTTGTTCAATGAAGTATAAACATTCATAAGGTTCAAGAACCAGTTCCCCACACTTGTGTTTCGTGATATATACGGAAGTCATGTTATACAACTATATGATACACTTTCATGAAATAAGATGAAGAAATTTTATGTGAAGAATATACATGAAATATGAATGCATGAATTAAATAAATTTAGAATCTTTAAAACTGTCACATGAATCAAAATAATGATAAGAGGACACAATATGATTATGTATTCATGAAGATTTATTAATAATATATTGATACTATTAGGAACATTGTTCATCAGCGGTTTGGTTATTGTGCAATGCATGAACATAATACGCATATGATGTTCTTTTAAAGACAAAATTAATAGAATATGGAACACTTGTCTGAGAAGTTTATTTTCTAAGAATATAAAACTAGAAAAATATATTATTCTTTGTATGTTATAGAATATAAGAATATGACTTGTAATTGAGTTGATATTTGGAAATTATCATTCGGATTGAAGAAGAAGATACATGTACTGGTTCTATTGTACTTAAAAATAAATAAAGAAGAGATGTAAGGTGTTCTTGTTTACATAATAGGGAACTAAATAGGCTGTATAGTCAATGAACATATATCTTCCAAGAGATATACATTGTTGTGATAACCAATCACATGTAGGAGTGTTTCTGAGAATACTATTCCACAACACAAATATATTATTATTACATAATTCAGAATAAATTAGAAGTGTTGATTTGAATTTATTTTTGTGAAGTAGAAAAATAATCACTTGCCTACTACATCACAAATAACTAAGTGGAGAAGAATTTTTTATAAGAACAACAAAGAACTATGACATCAATTAGACATCTCAATAGGTGGAATAATTTCATTGTGTTATAAACCATTATGATGGTGAAGACTATATTTAGAGGTAGTATAATGAACTATCCATGAGCTATAAAATAAGAACTAAAAATTGACTATTGTGAAATTCAAGTGACTGTTAATTCCATGCTTATTTTAACTACGTTAAAATGATTATTTTCTAGTTTTTATGTGGTATTTGATTATTTCAAAACCATGGAAAGTGTTAACTACTATTGTTGGAAAGTGAACCTTGTGAAAATATCATCTTCCATATTTATCTGAATTGATATTATTTTTTATGATAAATAAAATAGAATAACATAATGAAGATCCAAATAGTTATAAAAGGTAAATGGGATAAAAATTTTAATTGCATAAAATGTTCTAAGGCACTGATTCACCCTCCCCCCCATCTTTAATCATATCTCAAACTGGTCCACTCAACAGAAACCCTTAAAACATATATAATTATGTTTATAAGTGATTTTTCTTGGGTTTTTTTATTTATGTGGCTCATGAAGTATAAGGAAAATAGGGAGGAGGTTTCCATATGTATGTGTGGGGATGGGGAACTATAGAAATATATGAAATACTATTATATAATATGTGTTTAACTCAAGTGAAATGAATCAAAAACTACATAGATTCAATGATAAGGATGATATGGTCTTAATATAGTCATCCAATAAAATTTAGAAATCTTTTAATATCATTTTATAATTTATATTTTGGATTTACCCCTTTATTAGCCACTGTAAACCATGGTAACAACTTTTTCATTTTAAATGCGATATAAATTTACCTCTAGGGTAATAATTTCCCCAAAAATGGTCATGTGAGGAAAGTTTTAACCATATCCCATCCCCCTTGTCCACTCTCATTGATTTTTTTATTTTTAAATGCTTTAATAAACTATTATTTAGCATAAAATATTATTGGAATCATTTTATGAACTATTCACATATAGTATTACTTTTTATGTTTTCAAAATCACTTACATTAATTTTTCTACTACTTAGAAAAGAATTGTGTTAGCGTTGTGTAAGAATTTATGGTAGTTATGTCATCACTAAAAATTAGAAATAAATTACAATATTAAAAATAAATTATCTATGTTAAAAATAATATTTTATATTTTATCATAAAATATTATTTTACCTATGTGAAAATATAAGAAAATTGAAAAGTAAGAGAGAAAGAATTTGTACTTATTTTTTATTTAAAATAAAATAGAAGTCACTATAAAAGGATAGTGGTAAGAGATTAATAAATATTTTAATAACAGAATATTAATGTAAAAAATAACTAATAAAATTAAATAATGGAATGTATTTTCAAAATCTATAGGCCGCATCCCATAGTTTTAACCTATTTTACCTATTTTACCCTTACCGTGGTGACAAATATTTAATATGGTTACTATTCATAATGATATAAAATTAAAGGGACTTATTTAAAAAACATTAACTTGATTATTAAAATTATAGAAACAATTTTTGAATATTAAATTTCAAGAAGTTTCATAAATTAATTTAAACATATGAGAGTAAAATGAAACAAAAATAGTCTTTTAGAAGAATGGATTTTTAAGATCAAAACACAGTTAAATTTCATTACATGCCTAATAAAAACGAATAATTGAATATTAATTTTTTAAAAATAAATTATCTACAAATTAAATTAAATTTATTTTTAAGTAATAAGTAATTTAAATTATTATGGAAAATCACATTCTGAAAATAAAATAGTTTTTTAAAAAATAATTCTTTTTTAAATTTAAATGTCTTTTTCCATTTTGATAACCATTATATAAATAATGAATAATTTAATATCTAAAAATTATTCATGCCATTTATTAAAACCATTTTTCAAAATTGATGAACATACTTTATTTATACAAACACATAATATATATAAATTCAATTCTTTGAACAAAGGTCTTTTAAATCATTAAATAGTTTTATTAAAAAAATTGAATTTATTTATTATGTACGAATACATCATCATAAATCATTTTTCATATATTTCAGGTTTTATTTAATCTTATTTATACCTTCCAATATAATAGATAATTTATAAATTCCATTATATATCATATTTCATTTAGATTTGAGGTTTTATTTAAATAATCTATCAAATAGTTAATGTTTATTTCAAAGGAAATTATATATACAAAATCTCGAGGTGTTACATTATATAAATATATATATATATATATATATATTAAACTGATATATGGTAATCAATATTACCAAAATTTATAATAATAATATTATTATAATATATGTTAATATTATTATTGTTATCCATAAAAGTGGCTTCAATACCATAGAGGGTGTGAATTATAGTATGGATAGCCTTTTCAAAATTATTCATTACCCACTAGATCTTAACATATTTATAATAATTTTAGAATTATTTTCTCTTATTTTTTTGTTATGATCTTATTATTCCATTCATTATTAGAAGATGATTCCTTGAAAGTAAATAATGGGGAAATCATGAGGAAAACATATATTTACATGGTTCACCCTCACTAGGATACATCCAAAGAGAAAACAACAACATTGTTCTTATGCACCTAATATACTAAGGATCAGTACCAAAATGAGGTTCAGTCTAGATCAATTTAATTCCTTGACTCACTACCTTTAGAATGATTCGGGACAGATCACTACTTCCCTTGGGAAACTTCCTCAAACATCTTTATATGGCTCACTATAAGTGGAAAGGATCATATTATTTATCTTCCCTTATGAACTACTCTATAAAAGACTCACACATATTTTATGGACATATAGTCCCTTCATTATAATCAATGAATACATCTTTAAATGTAGGTAGATGATCTATAGAAGTTTTACTTTCATCTACTTGATGAATATCGCTTCACCACAACATTACTAGGAAATCAATTTTTAATACTTTTTTATACTTATAGCCTTCATGAATCTCCTCTCTTTCATTATGTTCAAAACATTCATGTAGCTCAAATAGCCTTGGTGAATAACCTTCCTTTCGTGAAGCCCATTCATTTCATGAAGCTAACTTAGCCTTTATGAAACTCATTTGTTTTGTAAAGCTAACAACATTAATTTAGCATATATAGAAATTGGGAATATCAACAATTTTGTTCAAAATTCATATACCTCAGGAACATCATCAGTTTCGGTTAGGTTTTATAGCCTTCGTGAACTTCATTCCATCAAAAACAATTCTCTAGAACAGCCTTCACAAATCACCATTGAAAACATAGAGCCTTTGATTCTTTTTAATGTATTTCCCAATTTTTCTAAGGGGGTAGAGTCCTATTTAAAGGAATTTCCTCCCATTACAGAATCTTCCATCCTTATCATTACCATTTCATGAATCTCTTTAATCTCAATCATGAAGCTCCTGGTTTTCATAAAGCACTAGGGAAATTTAATCATTCATGAATCTTCTCAAATTCACCGAGGTTCACCATCAACCCTTCATTAATTTTCAGTGCTCCACTTATCATCGTAGCAAATATTTACCATAATCCCTTCATGCATTAGCAATTATCCACTTCATATAGTCGTAGATATTTACTGCTAACCCTTGTGCATTCACAATGCTCCATAACATCATGAAACCCATCCTTCATGACACCGAATTCCTTTCTAATGTACATTACCTTTACAAAAATCCAATCATCATGAAACTCATGCATTTTCCATATTTTTATAAGGCATTAATGAAAATCCATATTTCGGGATGACAGATCCAACCCCAAAATTCTTGTCCCACAAAATTAGGAACACCCTGCGAAATGAAACCACCTTATATACATAATTTTCTATACCACCTCTTGAGCATAAATTCCTTTTTCTTGGATCTTTATAAAAATAAATTGTTTACAATATATTTGTAACTCCATGACTGACCTTGGAAACCATCTTTTTCAACAAACATAATCAATCCAAAAACACTAAAATGTTACCATGAGGGTTTTTTCTATATAAATACAATATTGATTCTTGTTAATATTAAAGTTAATATAATTATAATATTAATATATGTTAATATATATTATAATATCATAACATTTCAATAATATTATTATTATATTATATTAATATATATCAATATATCTTATTCTTAGTATAATATGGCAAATATTTTATTATAATAGATATAATATATATTATCATTATGATACAATATATATTTTATTATATATACTAATATAATATATAAGGTTGATTACACCCACCACCATGGAATACGACTCAATGAAAGAAAATTTCACACCATTTTTTCACATGTTTTTGTGATGTCCTCATAAGTGGTGGATCAGCTCTTTTATTTAAAACATCATCTAGTATTCTTGAAACCAAAAATTTCATATATCATCAATCTTAAAGGAACAATGTATTTTAATTTATTTTATAATGAGATCATGTTAGGGAATATTTTGTGATTTATTCACCAATATTTAACTTTAATCTTTGCAGAAGATTGTATTCTACTATCATATTACATGAAGCACCATAACCTAATTTAATTTCATAATTAATGTTGAAATAAGTCTAAACATTTATTAAATTAATTATTTCTTTTTTTCCTTTTACTTTCTTGGTTTATAAAATTTACATGGAATTTCATATCATACATTATTTGGTATTGTAAAATCAAATCTATTTTATTTAATTTTTGTTAAAAATTTAAATCATAACCTTGATATATTCACACAAGGGTCCATTATCTAAAAACAAAACAATGTTGATCATATAAAAATTAGTTACTACATTTAGAAACTTATCTGAAATGTAATAGTTAAGAGAATCCATAATCTAGATGTGAAGTAATAATGTCTTAGAGAGAATTTTAAAATTTTATGGATTGGTATATTAATATAATTAAATATGTTCAATTATAATACTCTATAAAAAACTAATAAAAGAATAAAAAATTATAATGAAATATGGTGGAAAGAAGTTTTTTATTTCATGTTGAATATTTTTTTTATGTTAGTGATGTATTTTAGGGACATTATAATGTCATTGTTGATTATATAGATTCAATTTTTTTCTCTGTAACCAAAATTCATTAATGGGTAGTTTTGTTTAATTTTGATTTCTTAATGATCATAGATTTTGGGTAGGATATTGTGGGTGTGCTAACATGGATATAGTTTACCTTGATGTTAATGAGATAGATAACTCTAGTAAGTATTTTAATTGAATGTTTTTGATGGGAACTGTGGTATCAATTTATTTTTAATGATGAATTGTTTTTTTAATTTTTTTCATCAATATGTTTTGTTTCATTATATTTATCCATGATTTTATAAGTATTGAATTTTGGATTCTAAAATGTTTATAGTATGTAGTTCAATGATCCAGTCCATTCATTCGAAAGAGTTAATTATTATTCCAATATTTTTATTATAATCTTGATCTTGGATACCTGAATAGATTCTTCATTCATTGAGCAAGAAAATTAAATTTCAAAGTTGAATGGAATTCTACCCAAATACAGAACAAAAAGTGTTATATATGTTCCTTTACTTATTGATTAAATGTGGAATTATTTTAAATCTATAATGAAGTAAGAATTTGTTTTCTAAAATTAAACAGATTATGCAAGATATAGTTATATTTTAATAGGATTATCCTTTTTCCAGTCAATTGATTTTTTATTTTTTATTTACCACTCATTTTTTATATTTTTTTTCTATAAATAGAATGTTTGGACTCACTTGAGAGGAATGTATTTTGATACCAAATTTCAATATGGTATCAGAGAAAGTTCTATTTTTATTTTGATAAAAAATGATAAGTTTCCATTTCCCACATGATGGGATTTTCATCACAACCCCTTATTGAGTGACTCATGTCATCATCTCCACCCTTCAACGAAAACTATGCATCACCACTTTCGCAAACACACTACGTCCCCCTGCTCGTTGTGTCACCACACAACTCAAAACAATTCCACCACAATGTTGTATGTATTGTTCCATTGTGACCTCCAACTCTATCATAACATACCACCATGTACTCTTTTACCATCCATACCTATTCACCCTCCATATATGGATTGTTTATAAACTATACAACTATGAATCTTCTACTATGATAGTCTGTATATATTCAACCTAATTCTTTATGATTTTTTACTCTTACTATAACTAAGTGTTTATGATCAGGATCATAGAATCCCAATAATCCCTTCTAGACACTATAAGTACATTAACCCATCTTGTGGATGAGTTCCAAAAATACACAAATTTCATTATATTGGAAATATGTTTACTAACATACTTAATGGGATGGATGATTACAATCATCTCCTTTCATTACCTTTAGAACCAATGCATGTAACTTTTATGTAATGGGAATGTAAAACAAGATTAATTATTACATGATTCCAAATTTGATGGATTGCTAAGTAAATCATGTATCCAAGACTACCAATACCTATAATGAGTTGTGTGATTCCATGTCATTTTTTTTCGAGACTAAAAGTATTAGTATATTATTTATTTGTCTCAGAATCTCTTTTCACATTAGCATGGTACTCATTCAATTCCATAACATTATAATGAGTTTATATTCATCATTAATGAAATCATTGATTTATGGTTGATTCCTTAGAATATTTAGGGGACCATTATGTTATGTGACCACAAATTTTTATTTTGTTTACTACATGGTATCAATATATAGTATATGACGACAGTAACAGAGATGTTTTCATTCCTCACTAATTTATATCACTAACTGGTTTATAATAATACCATTCATCCTAGAATCCAAGGAACAAAATGACATCTAAAAAACAATTGATATTTTTTATGGGAAGTAATTATTACTCCTGTACCAACACACATTATCATCCTCTTATGTAATTTTTTTTAATGGAAGAACACATGATACCTCTCTCTCCTAGAAATCCACTAAATCCGTCATAGATTCCTGTGTGTCAAAACTTCTCATCAAGAATTTAGGTATTCTTAAATATTACTAGCCTACATTGACTGACAGATTTATCATGTTTAAAATAGATCCAAAATTATGATTACTAGTTGTTAGAGTTGTTTGGTTATATCCACTCTAAAACTCTCTATATTTTTTCTTCTTCCTCAATGTCCATTAAATTTATTCGTTAATAGAAAACATTAAGGTTGGTTTATAGTGTTAGAACATCTTCCAACATGTAATAGTATTGTTTCGGAATCTTTTGATGACTTCTGTAATTAGTAGTTCCTAACACTATGGTGGTGTTTAGATTCTTGATTTGATCTTCCATATTCCCACCCCCATGTTTTCTTATTTATCCCTCAAGATTAACATTTGGATTGAAAATAATTTTTTTTCAATTTTTCATAAATTCTATCATAAGTTGGGTCAGGTTTCTCATTTTAATTGGGATTATTTTAATTACACAATAAATCACCATGTTAGTTATATTATTTTGGTGGTATCACATGTCATGAGTCCTTTTGATTTTCTTTATTATGATGTATGGGGAAATATCCATGTTCTCAGAAACATAGTTATCATTAAATTTTTTATTTCATTAATTATTTTATTTTATGGATTGTGTTTATTTTTTAAAACAATAATCCAAAATAATTTATATATTTCACTCAATTTTTCATGAAACCCAAACAAAGTTTTCATTCCCAATTAAAAAAATTAATTCTGATAATGACCATCAATACTTTTATTGATTAATTTAGTCATTTATCGATAATCATGGTATCATACATCAATTATTTTTCCCTGTAAGACCCTTAAAATAGTTTTTTTGAATATAACAATCATCATTTATTGAAAACCATTTGGTACCATATCTTTTATATAAAAGCTCTTTCAATATTCTGGAGCAACAATATTATGACTTATGTATACCTCATTAACCAACTTCCATAATTCATTCATTAAGCGGATGCACTTTTCATGCTTTTTTCATTAGTAACCATCACATCTATTACCAATTTAAATATTTAGATGTGTGTGTTATGTTAGTAATACTCTCCCCATTATTAACAAATACAATATTTTTGATCTTATGTGAATCATCCTTTGTTACTCTATAACCCAAAATCATTATTGTTGTTTCTCCCAAAACATACATTATTGTATGGTTTTAACAGATGTATCGTTCATTGAGTTCTATATTTTCCATTTCCGATATCTACCCCATATCCCTATCTTCCCAATCTCAACGTTTCCTTTTCATATTATTTCACACCACTACAACCCACACTTCCAACTCCAATAGGAAGTGGGTCAATATTTTTTCAAATTTACCACGATATTTCCTTGAATTTACATTCCATGTGAGTCTCATGCTACTCCAGCACCTGATGATAGTTCATCTGTTGACTCTCAATCAGTTGATTTTCCTATCTCAATTTGCAATGGTACGTTTTCTTATCATGATTTCCAATTTATTCCTTTTCATTCTATGAATTAATAGTATTTACCTCTCTATATATTGTCACCAATATCATGTTTTCCTTCCCCCAAACCATCACTAAGTCCAAATCTCATCCATGGTGGTTATAGAAAATGGAGTATTATAAGAGAATCATACATAGAATCATATATCCATCCCCTTTAGTAAAAAACTTGTTGGATGAAAATGGATCTATATTATGTCTGTAATTCATGATGGCACTCTAAATCACTTTTATGCTCTCTTGGTTGTAAAGGTAAATGACCATACCTATGGTGTTTATAACATTGAAACATTAACCTATGGTTAAGAAGGAATTTGTGTGACTTTTTTTCTCTCACACCACCACATTCCATTGGGATATCCATTAGATGTGAAAGGACATCTTTGAGATATTCCTAACCCTGAGAAGGGGGTTGAATCAGTGTTGGGTACTTCTTAACCTTTTACAACTTTTTTATCTCTTTACCTCTTTGACTAGTTTTTATATCAATTAGCTTATTCTATTTTCCCTATTTCATGCATGTATAAGAATGTTGTAAAATATTACACATTGTATTTTTACAAGGTTCACTACTCAATCATATTAGTCAATACATAGAATGGATTGGAAAGGATCCTAGACACACAACCACTATAAATTAATCTGTTTGATGTGGTAATAGAAAGTAGGAAATATTTTTTTCTTTAGCAATTAAGGGATGATCCCGTAAGGGGGGAAGTGGCTCTTGAGTTTTCCCTGGCACTGCCTTCCTCCTCCATATTCTATTGAGCTACATTTCCTCCTTGGCTTTCTTCAATTGAGCTCGCGGCACAATGGTTTCAGTAGGGTTTTTTTGGGGTCTTGGATCTAGTGGAATGGGGTGGTATATCTTTCACGGGGTGGGGGGGGGATAGACCTTCCAAGATTAAGGGTGTCTCAGATCTGAGGAATAGGTTGGAATCATCCATGGAATAGGTTGTTTAGGACTTCTGTGGTATTAGGGTGGAAATCCAGTTCATCTATGAAGAAAGGGTTGAGATTTGATTCCACAACATCAGGCTCATATTCCTATTAATACGGTGTAGGTATCACATTCCAATGTCGAAAAGGGTTCCAGATCTAATAAAGGGGTTGCAGTCCAGTGTAGCAATGGCATCGAGGTTGTTTTACTATTCGTCTAATGTTGGGTTCACAGTCGAATATGGTGATAGTGTTTAGATCCATATGTGTGATGTCGGGGACTTGATCATAATCTTACGGCATGGGGTCTCAGTCCAATTATTCTATGATGGGGTTGATATTCAGTCTTTCATGGCCTCAGGATCAAGATCTTGTTCTTCCACATCGTCCTCTGGCTGGGTGAGGCTTCAGGTGGATTGTTTTGGTCTTTCCAAGAAGTTCTGATGGTGTTGATATGATTTGTGGAGCTTTGAGTCATAAAAGATGCAGGGTTTTCTCTCTTCCCATCCATTGTGGTTTATATCACATCCAGAAAGCCTCACCATTTTTGCCTCTACTGTGGGTTCCCATTTGGCTCATATCTGATAGGATTCTTTCCTATAGTGGTTATTCTGGTCCTGATCAGCGGGGTTCCCCTCTAAGATGATACTCCTTTGGTGTGCTTTTTGGGACTTCCAGACATAAGATGATTGTCTTGGATTCTCACATCATGGATAATTTGGATTATTGAGGTTTCTTGTTTGTGGTTGTAGATTTGATGATAGGTTCATGGGTTTGTTGCAACGAGGTTGTCTTTTGATAGCGGTTCTGACATCTAGGTTGTAGACTATGTCGTTGATTATTTTTTGAATGAAAGGTTTTTCTTGTCATCATGAATGAATCTCATAGTGGTTGTGCGATATGTTATGTTGTGACCTATTTCCTGTGATAAAGGGTCTAAGAAACCATACCTTCCTAAATGGAATTCTCTAGATATTGTTTATATCATGATGTTTTCACCAAACCTTTTCTATCTGGATTTGGATGTTTGAGAGGGAATGACATTTTTCATTGGTATCAGTCCCTTGAAGATCTTCATAGGATAGCTAATCAAGCATCGATGAGTAGGTGGGAGCAATACTTAACATTTTTTATACCGGGGAGGATCTTTTCATTGTTTTCTTGATCTGGATGTTGATGGAGCTTTGACTATTGGGTAACAGTTTATGTCTTTATGTCCTTGATGTAATTTGGGATTCACCCTCAACCCTTAAAAGGTATTTTTATATGAAAAAATGTTTTTTCAGTCATTCAAGTAGGAAATACCCTTACACTTTTAAAACACTATAGTCAATTGATAGAGCTTGTTTTAGAGCTCCTATTTGGATATTTATATTGACACTAAAGACATTATTCACATTATTGATAAGGTTTTTTGTTACACAAGAATTTTTCCACTAGATGAGAATTATATTAGATGCCATAGTCAACTTTGATCCTCCAGTTTGATGCTTGTTACTTTCTCAGTAATAGGAAAACAACCCTTCTTCTACCAAGTAGAAGACACAAAGATGCACATTATTCTTTTTCTATCAATCACAATAATATGAATATAGTGTGGTTTTATGAGAATAGAATGGTTCATTAACCAAATGATAATCAATAGAATATGGATTAGTTAGAAACCCTTTCATCTTCAATGAAAAACCGACTTCACTAAATAAACTCATTATAATATTTCTATAATCAAAAACATCATTTATGATTATTATATCAATGAAGATAATCTCAACACAATACCATCACAATTTATGTTCCCTGATTCCTAATCAATTGATAGCTAGGAAGCGTTTTTTCTATGATTTATTCTAAATGATCTGAATGTTATTATGGACTGAATTATTATAATTCCATGAAACAAAATATCAAAAATTGTGTGCAGTATTGACTCCTCCTAGTGAATTTTTTTTTGTAAACACATATTACAATTCACTTAACTTGTCCCATTATCTTATTCATGTTTAATAATATGAATGGGTATTTTAAAACTTGTAAACCATAACACACAATTATTCTTGACCTTAATTTTATTAATTTATCATCTCATTTTCATATGGTTTTACATATTCATGCATGTACATTTTATGTTCACATCTTATTCTTCATTTATCACAAAATTGAACACACTATATTGATTAATTTCTAATGTGAATATGTATTCATATATCAATTCATCCATGTACACATTGTTCACTTTCACTTTGCACATATAGAAATATGAAAACACTGTATTTTTTGCCTGTTGCCTTGTGTGAACTCCACTTTTGTTACCTTCACACAAACCATGATATAAAATAATATCACTCCTTCATAAGACACTAAGTCATGTAATTTTTAGTTCCCATTTGTAGAAATATTACGCAAGAATATCATGGGGTTGGTTCCTTCTTCACACAATTTATAGTGTGTAGTTTTTCTCATTGGTTTTCATGTATTAACAGGATACATGATCAGTGTTAACTTCACATAACACAGGGAAGGTATAATACCAATGCACCAGTTCACATAAAAATTCTTATTAACAAATCACGATGAGGGAGTATAAAAACCATTCATGTGTCTAAAAATCATCTTCCCATAGGATGTGTGTCATTCTCTTTTTAATAACTCAATGTCTCCGGGAACTCCCCATATTCATGTAGACTATGAGGGTCATGGAACATGTTACTCCATTAAATAAAGGAATGAGTTTGAGAATATTTTTTTAAAAAAATAATATCTCTCAAAATAAAACACAATTTGCAACACATTCAACAGGCTTACCGCCTCTCCATTTATAGGAAATGATCACCACCTTGTTTTATTCATTCACTGCATCGAACACTGCAAATAATGTCTTTCTACTGACCCATTCAATGAGACAAGGATCTCGATGAATATTATGTATTTCTAATGAATTTAATTATTGGATTTGAATTATTTAAACCTTTGTATAATTTATGTCAAATATCATAGAATTTTTTTTCTTCATGATCTCAACTTCTCCATTAAAAAAATTAACCATAAAACCTACCTCAATTCATTTGTAAATTGTCATCTTTATTCAAAAGGGGACCTTCCCCAAACAAATTTTTTCATCAAAGATGAAAAATTAATGTATGAAATTCCATAAAACATGATCGTTCATTCTCATTTTGATCATAGGTCATTATGCTTAATGCCGAGTTTGATTGTCGATTGTGGTCGCTTAACAAAATAGTTATATTTGAGGATCTCCAATATCAAGAGGAAGGAAATGACTTTGTGGAACCTCAATGATCATCAGATTGTGATATATAAAATGTAAATTTTATGTTCATATATTTTAAATACTGGTGAATGGTGCATCCAATTCTACCTCCCACATCATTCCTCCCCACGATTAAGTCATGATATATAAATGATTCTGTTCTTATTGCACCTTTGATCCAACCACCAAATTAATAACACACATCTTACCCACATGGATCATGGTTCGCATGATCCATTTTCTTCCATGTATAATTATAGCCAAAACCTATGGTAATTTACACTTTACGCCTTATACAAGGTCCCACCAAGGGCTTATACATGGCCCTCTATTCCTCTTTCGCTAAGAATAGTGGCTCGAGTTGACCTCTCTGGGTCATAGTTGACCATTAGGTCCCATATAAGCCTTGAATGAGGTTATTTTGGTTACTAAGTGTGGTTCACAATATTTTTTATCAAAATAATACAATATAAATACTTATAAAATATCTAAGTATATAATGGAATAAAACTAATCTATAGACACCACTTCTTTAATCTCCAGGAAAATTATATAAACTTCAATTTTTCCATGGTCACATTTTAACCTTCTTCAATATATCTTCATGAAATTATATACTTTCATGGAATTTATTTAGTTCCTCTTCCTCTATTATTTTTGGAATATAAATTCCAAAGAACTTCTTCAACATCTCAACATCTTTCATATTTGTTGTAAACTATATATCACCTTGGATACATATATTTTACATGACGACCAATTCACTAATTGTATGAATTATGAGGAGAATTATCCAATCATGGTATCCAATGTAATTTAATGAATCATAACAATTCTATAGGAATCACATTTGAAAAAAAAATCTTTAAACCATTTATATGTTTCTTCAAATTATACTACAGTTCACATCAACCAAGATCCTTTATCTTTGGAACATATACGTCATATTGATATCAATGAAATATACCTATCATGTTGATATTAATAATTTATTCCTATTTCATTAACCACCATTGAAAACCGATGACAATCATTCACAACAAATAAAAATCATACATATAGTGGGCTCTTCAAGTTGGATGTAAAGAATGTCTTTCTCTGTTTCATTCTTGATGAGGAGGAATAGTTATTTTTGGTGCATGGAATATTATGGTTAGGAGGTCCTCTAAATAAAATATTATTATATGGTTGAAGACACATCGAAATATTTATTTACGATGAATAATAATATATAAGCACATAAAAATAATAATAAATAATAAACTAAAAAACATATCCATTTATATACAATATTATTTCAATAATTTATATCACATTTATATTAAATAAAATCAATAATTATACTCATAAAGTATAAATAAAAAATATTACAACACTAGACAATTCCCTTATTATATTTTCATAAAACATATATGATACTAATTATTTTTCTTTTGGACAAATCCAATTTTTTTATTTTGTTATCTCCACTTTAGGTGTAGTGGGAATCGAAAATTCCAAATATGAATTATAATAAATTAGCATCATTTAATAACAAAAAATATTCAATGCTCATCCAAAATCAAAAACTAAACAAACGCCCAAATCAACCTAAATAAAAATATTAAATTAAAATTTACTATATGAAAATATTTTAATGTTTTATTTTTATTTAACATACAAAATATTTTGTAAAAAATCACTATTATTGAACCATAAAAACATTTAAAAAATAAAAATATAGAATTAAAATATACTATATTTCACAAATAATGAAGAATAAAAAACATAAAAAACATAAAATAGAAGAAAAAAATAATATAAAAGGAATAAGTGATATTATTGAACAAAAAAATTAAATAAATTAAAAATAGAAAAAAAAATTAATAAGAAGAAAACTAGATCAAAATAAATTGATAAAATAAAAAACTGACAAAAAATAAGGGGGAACACCTAACTAGAAGTCGTGGAATGGTTGGTATTAGACTTGTTAGTTTCCCTTCCATCGTAGGATGAATAAAAAGTTTAATTGGGTGTTTAGATTAAAAGATACACTATAAAAATAATTTAAAGTTTTTAGGGATGGGAGAAAGGATATGGTAAATTGTTATTGGTGGTGTGAAGTTTTTCCCTCATTAAAAATATGATTTGGTCTAATAGTGTAAAAAATTCGGGATGATGCAGTGGAATACACAGTTCAATGATTCAACAAGTCTCACCATTGTGAATTCCACAATAAACCATGTCAACAATGCAATAACAAAGTTATTGTATAGTGTATGGGGCTATGATTATATCCATGTCACTACGGAGAACACATTGGGAAAACTATAATTACAATGTGTGGAGGCATATATGGAGTGATCTCCAAATATTGTTTCCATGGGGCTCCTCCATGGCATGAGTCCTTCCTAAATGTTTTTATAACCTTACGTAGTTCAATTATGTTGGTTTATATGATTTTATAAATTTGTAAAAAGTTATTGGATATTCAAAAGAAAGAATGAACTTTTTTTCTATCACCTTTATACTATATGTTGCATTGTCTCTGTTGTCTATATTGATGATATTGTTATTACAAGAAGTAGTGATACTATGATTACCCATCATAGGTTTTTTATTCATTATAAATTTCAAATTAAGGACTTATATCCACTAAGATATTTTCTAGGGATTGAGGATCTATATGTGATTGAGATATATTTCATTCTCAAAGAAAATATATCATTGATCTACAATAGGAAATTGGTATGATATAGGTATATTCTGTGGACTCAAAAATTGAGGATAGATAAATGTATTTTTATGAAGATAGTGATACTTTCACCTAAATAGATGGTGTTGATATAATTTTGGAAAGTTGAACTATCTGAAGATGACTCACCCTCACTTTTCATGTGTAGTGAGAAAAAAGGAATCCCCGACAATGTTTTAGTGGGAGTTTATCCTTTTCATTATCAGATGTGTGGATAAGGAACCCAATATAGACTGAAAATATTAAGATCCTAGGTTCATGGATATTTAGGCTTTTATGATGTATATTATATAGCATGTCACTCATATTGATGATCCATTGTAACAACCATGGAAATATTAGACTTAATTCATAAATATTACTACTCATATCGAAAGGTGACCCTTTAATTATTTTAGAGAACCTACATAATTAGAACTACGTAGTTAATAATGATTATCCTAGGGTAGTTTCTTAAGGGTTGACCTCCTGGGAAGTCTCCTAGGGTGTGTGTGAGTGAGTACAAAGCACACTAAAATAATATGGGTTGGCTTGTGGGGATAATCAATAGTCAAATAATTGAATCTAGTGGGTAATAACCTTTGGTGAGTTGGGAATGAAACTGAAGTATTATAGTAGACCAATAAGATTATATAACTAGGTTATTGTCTATGGGAGGTTTGGTTTCAAAATCTATGTTTGTATTTTATAGGAAAGAAAAAAATTGTACAATTATCTCTTGATCCAATACCGAGTTAGAGTATCATGTTATAAATCATGAAACTAAAGAAATTATTTGGGGACTGCAAAAACGATTGGATATTAGTTATCCTATATAGAATCATGCACAAATCTTGTGAGACAATAATTTTATAATCAAATTTGTTACCATTCAAGAATTTTTTTACTAGACTAAACACCTGAAGATGATTATCATTTAATCTCAGAGAATTATGAGAAGAAAATGATCACCCTCACTCTTGATAAAACTATATATTAATTTGAAAAAAACTTTACAAAGGAGTTTTCGGATCACCTCTTTAGTTTTTATGTACTAAAATAATCATGATAAATATCCATGTACCAATATGACGGGGAGTGATTTAGTTAATTTTTTTCAAATAGGTTTATCTTATTCCCATTAATTTTTTATTTTTTTAAATGATCATATATTGTATTTTTCGAGAAAAGAAAAACGGTTGGCCTTAATTGAGTGGAATGGATTCCAATACCAAATTTCTATGGATTGATATTATAATCACAATAGGTTATAAACATTGAGTGGGGGAACTTTCAATCATCATACCATCCATTGACTAATTATGATCATTCATAGGATTATATTATTTCATTTTATCTCCATATATAGTGGAAAGAACCAGATCATTCATTCAATTATAACTCAATTATTATTTATCATCATATGTTGGATATAATGAATAAGTTAAAACTGACATTCCTTTTTTGTGTTTTTTGTTTTAATTTATTACATTAAATGTAACTATAATTTTTCCCCTTATTTGGAATAAGTTGAATGATATTGAACATCTTTATTTGTGAGCTTGTTAACAACATCACCCAAAAATTTGATCAAATTTGATGGATGATTATAAGGGGAAACATCAATACCTTCCGAAAGAAGTAGAAATAAGAAGCATCATATTGGGAAGTTACTGTTATAAATAGAATGTAGATGTTTCAGATTTTGGATCTCTTTAAGGGTATATTGTGTTATGTAATCACTATATATTCATCATGGGGTTTTATAATCATTAATTTTTCTTTGTAAATCATTAATGCTAAATCCAATCATTCCCATCCATTTTTTATTTTTTTCCTCATTTTGGTAATCCTAATAAACTAATGTGAAATTGGAACAATATTTATATCTATCAATCATTTGACTTTGGAACAATGATCTTTTAAATTGGATATTCAAAAATTTTAACCTACACATCATTATGAAAATAAGATGTGATAATATGAAAAATAAATCTAATTTTAAATTCATTTAAAATTTCTAAATTTCTTATAATTTTCATTAGACTATTTACATCCCAATTTAAAATTATTTTATTATTATATTTTAATGTTTTCATATATTTCATAATTAATTTCATTGAAAATTAAAATATTTTTTCAATTATCATCTTTTGTTCCCATGTAGTTTATGTTATGTTATATTTCAATTCTATGAAATATGATGAAAATTTAACATGTTTCGCTCTTCAATTCCATTATCCAATAGAATTCATGATATAAATTTTGAAAATCTATATTAGACTATTAGTTTCAAGAATAGAAGAATTAAAATCCACAACTTGATACGGCTATAAAAAATGGATTTGATATCTACAATGTTTAAATAAGTAGTTTAAATTTTTAAAAAGGATATTAGTTGTAAATATGTTGGGAAAAATGAAAAAATTACCTACAAAAAGGAATATACATTTTCATTTTGTGGATATAACTGAATGTTCACATTTGTAGGAGTTACAAAAACAAAGATACATTTATGAAAAAAAAACCAAGACCATATATTAGTAAAATTGGAGGAGATCTAAAATAAGAGAACCCATTATAGATAAATGGGTGATCTATTTACGTTAGAGTTTTTAATTTAACTAGCCTTCAACATATCTCATTTAATTAGAAGAACATCTTTGCATATTAAAAATATAAGTTCTTTAAATAATTATATAACAATCCTATGTGAGAAAAATATTTTAAAAATTTAATTTCTTCACATTCATGAATGAATACTTTTAATAAAACACATAATTTGAAATTTCTATTCATTATAGTTTTCAAAAATTTTATTTTATTTATGTCTTTATTTTCATATGTTGAATTTGAAAACAATTTTATGTTGTTAATATATTCGAAGTTTGGTTTTTATAAATGAAATTATTGGAAAATTAGTACCTCTTTTTTTTGCATATAGAATATATGGATATAAACACAGATGGAAACATCATTTTAATCTTCACATGACTTGGGTCACTATTAGGGACACTACATTACTGTAGAAACCTATTTTATATGAGGAAAAACATTTAGAGTTTATTATTGATGGTGTCAAACTAAAAGATCCTCCAATTGTTTTCTTGAGAATTTAAAATTTTATTGGTATTATCTTTTAGATTCTTAAACAAAAAAAATCTGAGTCTTATTAATTGAAAAATTTGAATGAAAATTCAGAAAAAGTTTCAACATTATTAGATCAATAGCAGTGATTCACATCTATAATTAACTAAATATGAATTTTATTTTTGGTTCACAATTCCTTGATCAATGATTTAAATATACTAGTTGAGTAGCATCAACATGCAGTAATGTAGATGGAACTATAAAAGGAACTATTTGGCACTGTAGCAGCCAGAAATATTCCACAGTTTGGGCCTTCGGCACACCGATTTGGAACCCAAGTCTTTTAAGGCCTTCGGGCCACCCATGCCTTCAGGTCTGTAAGGCCATCAGGACACCTCAAGCCTTTGAGCCACCCTAAGTGCAGATACAAACTAGAAAACCAACAAAGGAAAAATCATGAGAAGAAGGATGAGCAAGGAGCTTTCACCATAGCAGGAGTCAAATGGATTGCAAGAATGGGAGAGTATAACACCTGCCATTAGGACAAGCCTATTCACACACCAGAAATCCAAGCCAAAAATCCATGCAAAGGTGGAGAGATGATTTCACGATGAAGATGTTGGGGAGGAGTTGTTCCCAGTAGTCAATATAGTTTGTATGTAATGTTTGAATCCTACAGGCAATCAATTCCTATAAGTACTATGAGCCATGTAATACTTATGCCTACATGCCTTGTAAGGGTTCTTCATCACCCCTTTAAATGTGTATTATCGAAAATCAAAAGAAAATTAAGGCCTTCGAGCCATTCGAGGAGGGGAGAGAGTATTTTAAATGGAAATTCCTATTAAAAAATTCTAACCCCAACTAATCAACTATATAAAATCATTATTATTATGGTATGAAATTTATACACACACTATAATGAATTTTTTACAAAATTCTTATAAACTATTGTTTTATCCACATCCAATGCTTTCTTAAATGAATTCTTTTGTAATCCCATGAGAACCCTACAATATTTTTATTTCATTTGGTTGATGCTTTCTTTAAATGTCATTAGTGGTTCTTCCATTGTCCCATAATTTTTGGGAATATTTATCAAACATCTATGCATCATGTATTCTAGTTAGAATAATATTTTGAAGAATAAAATATGTGTGCATCCTTCTCTATTATTTTTAAATACACATGCATTATTAATTTGTAAATAATTTTTTTATGCTTTATGGAAGGCTTCATGTTATGATGACTCACTCAAAAACAACTCTATTTTAAATAAAATTTTCTATGTATAGGTCATATATTACACTGTTCTATGTGAATTTTATTAGTATGGAAATGGTTGAAGTTATTTATTTCATGGAAAGCGTCTCATCCATCCATATGGGTCATTTTTTGTTGGTAATTTAATAACATCATTATGTGATTAAATTGACTATAATAACATTGTAATGATTGGTACAGTAAATATGTTTAATAAATGAAAAAAATTGAATGCAGTCATAAACTATAAACTTTATTTACCCCCATAATGATATAGATGAAATCTTATCCTAAGAGGTTATTGAATGTGTACACATTGGTCTTCTTTTTTCTTTGAGAGAAATTTTATTTTATCATGAATTGATCAATTTTTAAGGTGAATTTAACCATGTAAGAGAAACACCCTCTTTAATTTCATTTGAGATCATATCAATGCCCTTGGTATTTTATTTATATCACTTTTTTTGTTTTCCATATGTAAATATTTGATCAAGTTGTTTGTGAAATTTCAATAATTTTGATTTTCATTTTGACAGTTTTTTTTAATTGAAGTTCAATTCTATTGTCTCAGAAATGATCCTTGTTGTTTGGATTAGTACATTCATGATTTTTATAATAATTTCTTTATTATTCATTGTTATGATTTATTTGGTGAAGAATTCTGACAATTTATTTGAACCCTTTTTATTTCTCGATTTTTCTTACAAAATTTTCTGATGTGCTCATTTCACCTTTTAAGAAAAAAATTGGACACCTTATGTTTGAAGGTAGTCATACATCATGTATTTTCTATTTCAAATATTTCTGAGTCACATGAGAAGGTGGAAATTACTTGGATTTATGTCATGGAAAATCCATTTACACACACCCTTATACTGGTCTTCATCAATATTTCTAGGTTTAAAAAGAATAGATGACATATTTTGAGATATTGAATATTCTTTTGTCAATTTTTTCAAACAATTATTGAAAATGATTTTTTAAATATTTAAATATTTATGAAATATTTTATTTATAGTTTTGAAATTTACTTTTAAAAACATTTATGAATTTATATTATTTTAAAAATGTTTTTGGATGTTGTTGTTGGAAAATTAAAATTGGTGTTTCCTTGCATGTAACCAACCATATACATCTATAAGGTTGGCTTAAAAACTTCAAAGTTATAAACTAAATGAACTATATAAGTTTAGAGGCTGAGGAGGAACCTACTGCACCAAATCTGTAGTCTTTTATTTATCTCAATTTTGCTGTTTTTTTGTGTGTGTGATTGTATTATTATAAATATATGCATTGTTTGTGGGATGTAAGATAATATATAGAGATAAAATAAATAGGTTTTTTACTAAACCCATATAGCATTCTGTTTCATTTTTAAAAATATTCTCCTTTCATTTTCTGAAAGGAAAAATTGTATGTTTTTTATTTAATAAAAATTAATTTCTTTAATTATGGAAAACAAGTCTTCGATTTTGAAAAAATAATTTCAATATATACTATCAGAACAAATTTATTTCTTATAGATCGAATTATATTTATTCAAGGATCGCCATGACTTCACTTTGGACATTTATGATGATGAATGATTCCATCTCCTTCTTCTTTTTCATCAAATCTATTCTAACAAAGTTGAATTAATCAGCTGCACCGAAAGTCGTCCAAGAACTTTAGTGGCTATCCAACAAAGTTATCTTCCCGAAAGTCGATACCTTTAACAATGTTCTATATGGAAAATCATCTTCTAGTTCAGGCTTCTATAAGCATCATATCTTTATGTGGATAACCTATTGAAGAATAATTATCCCTCCTTTTAGTGTGTCTAAGCCCTAGTGAAGTGCTAGAGAATGGTGGTATTTCAAAGAACACGAACTCATGGCAGAGAATTCTAAGAAAATAATTTGATCAAAAAATAGGTGTATAAAGTGGAAGAATATAAAATTTATAAGGGCATATATATAAAAATTTTCTCCATGAAAAAAAAAGAAAAGGGAAGAATTGCTATGATGGTGTTTTTTGAACCTATCAGTCAACCACCCAGATATGATAAAAATTCACAGGTCACAACGAAACAATGTTTAAGGGGGTGATGTATAATTAAAATTGTTTTTTCCATCCATATTTCAACCCTTATATAGACTAAATGGAGTCTTGTATACATTAATGTTGGAAACTACTTGACGTGTTTGGGTACAGAGGCTTGGGCGGCACTTACTGCACCAAATCTGAAGAATTTAATTTCACTCTATTTTTTCATTTGTTTTGGTATATGATTTTATTCCTATAAATTGATGTGTTGTGTGGGGTTTTAAAGATAATATAGAGATAATAATTAATTGGATTCCTGATGCACCAATTTGGTTCATTCAATCACTTCTAGTGATCTTCATCTACTTGTGTGTGCATTTTTTATTTCCACTTCAAAATCCACCTTCAGTTATGAGGACCCAGCCTTAAACATTACATAATCTTGAATTAAGTTAATAATTCATGTTGAGGATATTTTCAGGTTTATTTATTTATATAATTAGTTAATAACATATACATAACAACTTTAATATTTTAAGCAGACACTTCTACTCTCTATCCATTATTTTCATAATACAAAAACTCTTTAAAAAAACTTTTCTAATTCCATTATTTAAACAGCTTGAATTTTTCTTGATCATATCCTGGAACCTATTACCCTTTATTTCCTATGAAAAAACATTTCATAAACATGTTATGAGTATAAAAACTCATTAAATTATACATAATGAAGGAAAACTATTAGTTTTGAAAAAAAAAGTATACCATGAATAGTTTATCATAAAGTAATAATTTTTACCTTAGCGAAGTATCAAAAACACATCAATGAATATAAGCTCAGTTATTAACCTTTTTGTAACTAAAATATTACCGTAAAGCCTATATAAATTAACATATATCATATAAAGGTAACTTGGGACCTAATCATACTGAAATGGAATAACCATGCTGTCTAGTTCCACACATATCACAAAATGGAGTAGCCATGCAGTCGACTTCCATACACAATGCATTGGAGGTTATAACATAACCATCCATCCTTGGTTTATCATATGACCAACTTTCATTTTTTTTATCATGTAACCACCCATCAAATGTTCAATAACCATAATATAATCCTCACAAATAAAATATTTCAAATATCAACATTTCAATCATAATGTTTCATTTGCAATAGCATGAAATAATTTCAAGATATTGAAATAATAAATCGACCTTAAAACCCATTTTCTATACCAAAACACCAAAAATCGGAAAATAAGGGGTTTGTTTCTGTTTAAAAACATTAAGGCTTCTAGAGGAACCGAAATAATAATTACAGTGGTGGATATGTCATTAACGCTGCATAAGTTAAAAAAAGTCCTTCTATCATTTAGTAAAATGCTTCATAAATAAATGATTACCTTTTAATGATTGTAAAAGTAAAAGTGGTTTATTATACACCGTGTAAAAGAAGGAGGTGTATATTCTCAAAACATTCCTCGATGAATGGAGATTGAGATGTAGCCCCTCACAAAAAATTGGTTTCTTAACTGCGTCACGTTAAAATTCAGAAAATGACTTCATGGGAGAGAAAAGGGTCTCTCGTCATTTAGAAATAAAATGTAAATAAATAAGGATATATAAGAACTTATACCAACCCAGGAAAATGGAAAATGAAATACATAACATAAAATATGTCATTGATTAAAATAGGACATTGAATGGTTCCCTTACCTCATGTTTGACATGTCACATAAGTTCACTGTTGTTCCTAAATAATAAAAATAAGTTAATTTATACTTTATTAGTAACCTTTACCTTGTTTATTATTTATTTCATATCACTCATTACCTTACTATAACAATTAGTTAATTATTTTAGTTCATATCAAACATTTTGTCGATGTTTGGAACTTGAGTAAAAAAATGAACTTGGTATAATTACAGATTTCCCATGTGGTCAAAAGTCCATTATCTGTAGAATTTTATTAATGATTTAGATATCATAAATATCATAAATATCATAAATATCCCATATATATGTATTTATAATAGTCCATTGCATTTGTATATAATAAATTAAATGCACCGTTCATGGAGAAGGTAAGCTGTACGTACACATGAACACTACTTTCATTTTTTTTTCATATTTAATGGAATGAAAACAAAATGATCCATAGATATATAATAACTAAATCATAATATATATGTTATATATGTTACATAATTTCATTAATTATATCCATTATATGTTCCATGTATATCATGAACGAGTCATATCACTTTGAGAGGGCGGTAGTCCGCACTTCTTCAAATGAAATTATGATATTTATGCGTTATAAAAAATATAAAGTTATGTGGTAAATGTAAAATACAGAAGAATATAGACAATATAAATATAATATTTATCATATACAAATAAAGTTCCATCATAGTTTACACCATCAGAGTTGGTAGGGGAAAATCGAACAATCATCGTTTCGTGAGCCAGCAGTTCACAGTACACAGAAATATAATGTTCATATCCATTAGATGGAGGTGTCTGTAAGTGTAGTTATAATCCATATCATCAAAATATCCTATTATATTCAAAATTATTTTTTTATTTAATCCATTAATAATAATATAATTGAGTTTGAGGATGTAAAATAAAATAAATGAACTTGCGAGAAGACGCTACCTCTAATTCAGGTAACTCCCTTTGGTTTGAACCAAAAATCATTCTTGAATTGCCTTTTTCCTAATGTAAGGATTATAGGGGGAAGATATGGATATTTATAGTTTATATGTTCAGGTTTTGGAAGATAAAAGGGGATTGAGATGTGTGAGTTAGGATAAATGTGGTGTCCTTTTATAAAAGGAAGGAGGGGCACTTTAAGAAATTTTGAAAGTATTATTTTATTATGAATTTATTATAGAATTTTAATAACACAAAAGTGATATATATAAAATATAAAATGTGTATGGGTACAAATGCACTCATACAATTGGGTTTAGACATGTTTTGGTCATAAAAGTAACATTATCCTTTTGCTTCAGTCCTTAGATATCTTATTTAACTTTTATTATGTCTTCTTGTATATTCATACTATATGGTTAATATAGTTACAATAAAATGCCAAGAGACCAAAAAATGGATAATTAATGATATTTTAAACATAATATATTTCATATTTCCGAATATTATATTTTTAGGGCTATTATATCATTTAATAAAATATTAAATTATTTAAAAACTCATTTATGTCAATTTTTATACTATTCATATCATGGATTTTTAAAAATCTATAACATGAATATTTCTAAAAGACTTCATTAATTAAAATATAAAAAGTCATAATTGTTTATAAAATTCTTGTAAATAAGGTTTCAAAATAAATTTATTTTAATATTTATAATCTATTTTGTTTAAACCTTTCATTAATAGAGTAATCACTACATCATCATTGGGACATAAATTAATTAATTTATATAATGCCTAAAAATTATAAATAAAATTTCATGATCTGGGAAATATTTTTATCTTTAAATTGCTCTTTATAGTAGAATATATCAATTATACATCCCCATATAAAAATGGTTTTAGTAAAAGTTAAATGTTTAGATTATATTTTCCTTAACATTAATATAAAAGTAATTTTATTTCATTTTAACATACAAGTGGATCCATTGGGTCCTAAATTAGACCCATGGATGTCCATGGTTAGACATATATAATCCAATAGGATTAGGACATATGTTATGGTAATTTAATATTATTATAATATTTTTTTACCCTTATTTACCAGATTTACCCATTAACCATGGTAAAAAAAATATTTACTAAAGTTACTATTAATAATGTCTAAAAAAGGATATCTATTCACACAATTTGTACCTCTTAATTCCAAATATTGAATCCATTTTTTCAAATTCAAAACACATAATTTGAATAAATTAGTTTAAAATTTATTCCCATTATCAAAACCAAAAAGCATGTTGTTAAGAAATAATAAGTATCAAAAGATTGACATGTGTTTATGTCTAATTACAAAAGTAAAATAACTTCCAATGAAAAAAAATGGATTAAATGGTTAAAAAATAATCTAATTACACTTTAAACCTGATTAAAATATAATATAACCATATAAATAAATCATATGAAAATTCATTTTTGACTTAAAATGCAGTATTTTACTATTCATTAAAAATTAACTTTATTCGAAAAATAAAAAAATCACCCAAAGTAAATTTTTTTCATATTCTAAATAATAATTTTATTTTGTCATATAGAACATATAAAAGTGAAAAAACTACATTTAAAAATTTTTCTCTATCAAAAGGTAGTAAATAAACCTTTTAAAGAATATTAGAGTATTTCACGGTTAAAATCAGATTTATGCTTATATTAAGACTCTAAAATTTCATGTCTAAATGTAATGAAATTTTAAAAAATTGTGTAATCATAATGTAGTTAGTTATGTTCAATCCCGGAAATACATTGGGTATGCGTTAACTGCTATATAATATAATATTATTATTATATAATTTTTCTATATTACTCCAAGTTGTGTGAAGCTTAAGATTTCATAAAAACCCATTGTTACGTGTTGAGTATGCTATCGAAAAAAAGTTTCCTATTTAATAGAAAACTAATAAATTATTTATAAATATTAATAAATATTGAAACATATAATTCTATAAATACCTGGGTCATTACAACTTTCCCCCTTTTGGAAATTGTGTCCTTGTAATTTTAAAATTGGTCTTGGAAACATCATTGATTGTCCCAAATCAGAAAAAAAATTCAATAAAACTATCACTTTAAAAGAATTAAAGAGAAGTAAAAAGGTTACCCGAGATAACACATACTAAGATTCCATGTAGGAAAACATGGATTTGGAAGAGAGACGAACCATCATATTCTGATGAAGAGATATAGAAAACATGATTAGGAGAATGATAACCACCATAAAATCACAAACCTGTGGTGGGTTAAATGGTATTTGATTCCCTAGTAGGAAAAGTAAACCAAAAACATTTTTTTAAGGTAATTTTAATAAGTTTGAGGAATTTATTTATGAGCATGACTAAGAACATAAGGAAACATACTTACAGGTAATAAAGGATTTCATCCTTTACTAACTTTATACCAAAAAATAATCTTTTCTCTAAAAGATGAGTATTAATTATGACATGGTCACATAAAAAGTGTTATAATAAACAACTAGGGAATAAAATAATCCTAAAAAGATGATTAATATATTAACCAGAACCAAAATGATTAGTATGATATTAGATAATCCCCAAAAGGATAATCAATTATGAAAATAAATACTACTCTTAATCTCCAAAATTCAAAAAACAGTACCCAATGTTCAACAAATACCATTCAATACTCAATTGACTTTAAAATTATTCAATATAATTCAATATAATATTGAAACTGTAAACTAAGAATAATTTAATCATATATCCTCCACTATAAATCATAACATTTATCTCTAAATAACATCTACTACTCTTAAAGTATCATACTGAAGTGTAATTAACCTAATCACATATTTTCAATGACATGTTAATCATTTACATAAATAACTAAAATCACAATATGTCCACAATAAAAATATAAATTCTTCCAAAATAAAATTCCATCATTACTCCCCAAATGATATCCCATAGTATTATATTTTCCTTCAGCATATAGTGCTCCCAAAATATTGAACGTCTTCCGAAATAACATTTATCACATAATCACCAAATAATTTTCCTATACCTAGTATATACATTTTATAAAACATAATTCTCCCCAATAAACTTATTCTTGATCGATAAAATAATATAACTAAAAAATTAATCATTCTAACTAGGTAATTACGTAGCCCAGTGGTAGGGGATAAATCCCAGTCAGACTCTGGTTGTGGGTTCGATTCCTAATGCATAGTCTGACGCGACAGGTTGTGACACAGTCTACGTGTTTTCATTTTTTTGAAAACCATGTTATTCTAATAACATTAGAAGAAAAGATATAAAATCCTTAAAAATATCCATAACATGTTTTAACCTCAAAGGTTATTTCATACCTCACATTTTTCATCCCAAATAATAATAACCCATAATTGCCTCAAATTCAAGATCACAGAAACCCAAATGGTTATTTATTACTATATCCACAGAAAAAATATAATTATTCCCTTAATAACTTTTTCACATATCAAACTTCTGGGTTACACAATCTAGAAAAAATCTTCAAAATTAATCATATCCTTAATAAATTTAAATCATCATCCATATATCTAACATAACTCTTCTATTTATAAAATGTAGAAATATTAATCATCAAACATTATTCATTATCCATTATACATTTTTTACATATTATTATTTTATACATATTTACTATAAACAAAATCATGCATAATGTCCTAAGATTTATGTAATGTAAAAAATGAGATAAGAAATAATTTATACCTTTCATAGGTCATTTTAAGTTTCTTCATCTTCAATTGGAATTGAATTAGGTATTAGTAAACATTAATTTGTATTTTCCTACTGATCCCATTTCAAAACCTCATTTATATGTCATCTATTTGCATAATGACCAAGCACAGCACATTTAAAACATTCAATTGATCCCTCAGAAATAACATTGTTCCCTTTCCTATAGTCAACTAAACGATTCCTTTTTCTATGGAAGGATATTGATTTATGACCTTCATTACCACATCTGAAATATCATCTCATCCCTTTGAATCATTTTCCTAAGTGTTTATTTCCACATCATTGACACATGGGTTATTTAATATACAATCTATTATGATTATTACCAGAAAATCCATTGGGATACTTTTCTTTCATATATGATGCCTTATATAAATCACCATGGTTCAAGTGGTCAATCATGAATTCACAAATATGGTTAAGAATAACCACAAGAGTTCTCATTACATATCTCAATTCATTAGGTTTCTCATTAATAAAACCATCACATTTTCCTTTAGATACATTGTTACATTGGTTCCGTCTAGATCCAGTAATTTTCTAAAACCAAAAATGTTAGTGTGGATATATTAATAAAATCATCATATGCTAACTTATGAGGATGGTATACACTAAAATATACTTATTCATGTTATATTAAAATCATTCTATTTATCTAAAATAACAATCACTTTTTCTAATAGTCAAACCATTGTGGTTATGTCACTTACGATTAAATAACACCCTGACCTATAAAGGTATCTAAACCAACCTCTGATAATAACTATAAGGACCCAAACCTAAACATTACATAATATTGAATTAAATAAATAATCCACATTGGGGATATTTTTTAGGATTATATGTTTAGAGAACTAGGTCACAACATTTACATGACAGCTTGAATATTTTATGTAGATACTTCTAGTTACAATCCATTATTCTCATTATACAGAAACTCTTTAAAAAACACGTCAAGTTCCATGACGTAAATAGAATTAATTTTCTATGATCCCATAATTTACCCTATTCCACTTTATGTCATATGAAAAACATTTCCTGAACTGGGGATCTGCGTAGAAATATTAGTAAAGGATGCATAAGGAAGTAAAACAATTAGTTTAGAAAACACCAAGTAAACTGTGAATAATTTATCATAAAGTAATAATTTCCACCTTAAAGAAGTAGCGAAAACACATCACTGGATATAATATCATTCATTACCCTTTTGTATCCAAAACATTTTCAAAAAGCATATAGAAATCAACATATAGCATATCAAGGTAACTTGGTAAATAATCATACTGAAATGGAATAACCATATAGTCGACTTCCACACATATCACTAAATGGAATAGCCATATAGCTAACTTCCATACCCAATGCATTAGAGGTCATAACGCACCCACACATCCAAGGTTTATCATGAAACCACCCATTATTTGGTTTATCAAATAAACACCCATCAAATTTCCAAGTACCATTATATAATCATCACAAAAAAGGATTTCAAATATCAAAATTTCAATCATAAAATTTCATTTTAAATCACAAGAAATAATTTCAAGATATTGAAATAGTAAATCAACCATAACACCCATTTTAAATACCAAAACACCAAAAAATGGAAAATAAGGGGTTTCATTTTTTTTTTGAAAAACATCAAGGCTTATAAAGGAAACCAAGTAACGATTACAGCGGCGAAGAGTCCATTGTCACTGCATACATTAAAAACATTCCTTTTGTCATTTAGTAAAATACTTCAGAGATAAAAGATTACATTTGAATGAAAAAAAAATTAAAAATGGTTTGTTATAATCATTGTAAGAGAAAGAGGTTTATATTCTTATAGCATGCCTCAATGAGAGGATATTGAGATGAATTCCCTTATGAAAATTCAGCTGACTAATAGCGTCACTTTTAAATTCAGAAAATGAGTTGATGGGAGAGAAAAGGGTCTCTAATAATTTGGAAATAATAGGTACAGAAATAAGGATATATAAGAACATATCCCAATATAATAAAATGGAAATTAAAATACATAACATAAAATAAGTCATTGATTAAAAGAGGATGGTGAAAGGTTATCTTACCTCGAGTTAGACTTGTCTCATATGTTCCATGTTCTTCATGAATAATAAACATAAGTTTATTTATACTTTCATAATAACCTTTTTCAAGTTTATTATTCATTTTTTATCACTTATTACCTTTCTACAACAATTATTTAATTATTTGAGTTCATATCGGACATTTTGTTGATGTTCGGAACGTGAGACAAAAATGATCTTGTTATAATTACAAATTATCCTTGTGGTCAAAATTCCATTATCTATATAATTGTACTAATGATTTAGATACCATATATATCATATATATATTAATTATATATGTATTTATAATATTTTATAGCATTTGGATATAATAAATGAAATGCACCATTCATGGAGACGGTAAGACGTACGTACGCATGAACGCTACATTCATTTTTATTCAATTTTAAAGGAATGAAAACTAAATGATACATAGGTATATCATAACTGCAGTATAATATATATGTTATATATGTTACATATGTTCATTAATTCTATCCTTTATATGTTACATTTACAGCATGAATGAGTCATATCACTTTGAGGTGGCGATAGTCCTCACTTCCTCAAATGAAATTATCGTATTTACACGTTATGGAAAACATAAAGGTATTTTGTAAACAAAAAATAAAGAAAAATATATACAATATAAATATAATATATATCATATAAAAATACATTTCCATCATTATTTCCACCATGTTAGGTCATAGGGGAATATCGAACAATCATCGTTTCATGAGGCAGCAGTTCGTCGTACACATAAACAGAATATTCGTATCCATTAGATGGAGGTGTGTGTAAGTGTAGTTAGAATACTTCTCATAAAAACATCCTAATATATTGTGGATACTTGTTTTGTTATGTAATAAAATAATAATAATATATTATAGACTGAGTAAGTAAAATAAAATAAATTGATATTGAGAGACGATGTTACCTCAAATTCGGGTAACTCCCTTTGTTTTGAACCAAAAGGCTTTCTTGAATTGCCTTATGCCTATGTTAAGGCTACTAGGTGGAATAGAGGGATATTTGGAGATTATTTTGGTTGGTTTGTGACTAAATGGGGCTTGATAAGTGTGATTATGGGTTAGAGGTGGTGTCCATTTATAAGAGGGGGGAGAGACACATTAAGAATGTTTGAAAGTATTCTTTTATTATTAATATATTTTTGAATTTTAATAACACAAAAGTGATATATTTAGAAAATCAGAAGAGTATGGGTCGCAATCCTCTCATCCAATGGGGTTTAGAAAAGTTTAGGTGATATAATTAACATTATCTTTTATCTTTAATCCTTAGTTAACTAATTTAACTTTTACAATGTCTTCTTGTATATTCTTACTATATGGTTTATATAGTTACAATAAAATTACAAGAGACACAAAAATGTATCATTAATGATACTTTTAATATAATATATTTAATTTTTCCAAATATAATATTTTTAGGACTATTATATATTTTAATAAAAAATTAATTTACTTAAAAAACTCATTTATGTCAATTTTTATACTATTCATATCCTGAATTTTTAAAAATACATAACAACTTGATTAAATATAAAAAACATCATTAATTAAAAGTTAACAAGTCATAATCATCCATAAATTTTTTTTCAAATAAAAAGTATCAAATGAATTTATTTTAATATTTATAATCTCATTTATTTAAATCTATCATTGATAAGTTAATCACTACATTATCATTGTGTCAAAAATAAATTGATTTATTTGATTTGAAAAAATTATAAATAAAATACCATGATTTAAGAAATATGTTTAGCTTTGTTACTAATATTTACAATTATATAAATCACTTATATAAACCCATATAAAAAATGGTTTTATTAAAAGTTACATGTTTAGGTTATATTTGCTTTAACCTTAAATTAAAAGTAATTAAGTGTCATTGTCACACACAGGTGGCTCCATGGGGTCCAAAAATCAACCGAAGTATTAAAATGGTCATACATATCTCATCTAATAGGTTTAGGACACATGTTAGAGTAATTTAATATTATTATTATATTATTTGTTCCCCATATTTAACTGATTTACACTTTATCCATGGAAAAAAAATTAATTGTGTTACTATTCATAATTTCTAAAAATAAAAGTTCCCTATTTACATAATTGGTACCTACATATTCAAAATATGGAATCCATCTTTCCATATTCAAAATATATAAGTTGGACAAATTAATTTAAAATTTATTCTCATCTTCAAAACCAAAAAATTAGTTTTTAAGGAATAATAACTATCAAAATATTGACATGTGTTTATGTCCAATTAAAAAGTGAAATTACTTCAAATGAACAAAATTGTACTAAATGTTAAAAACATAAACTAATTACACTTTAAAACCAATTAAAAAGATTATCAAACCATATAAATAAATCAGATGAAAAGGGATTTTTGACATAAAATGCATTATTTTTTACTATTCGTTAAAAATGACCTTTTCAGAAAAATACCAAAATTTCATCCAAAGTAAATTCTCATGTTATGATTCTAAATATTAATTTTATTTTGTAAAAAAGAAAATTTAAAAGTTAAAAAAAACAACATATAAAAAGGTTTCTCCATCAAAAGGCGATAAATCAACCTTTTAAATAATATTAGAGAATTTCATCCTTAAAGTCAGATTAATTTTTATTTTAAGACTCTAAAATTTATTGGGTAAATGAAAATACATTTAAAAAAATTAATCATAATTTAGTTAGTTATGTTTATTCCCAAAATTACAATAGCTATACGTTAACTACCATTTAATATAATAAAAATATAATATTATTTTTCAGTATAACTTAATGTTCTGTGAAGCATATGATTTCAAAGAAACATGTTGTTTTGTGTTCAGTACACTATCGAAAAAAGTGTCCTATTTAAAATAAAATTAATATCTTATTCATAAATATTAATAGATATGAAAAGGTATTATTTTATAAATACATGGGTAGTTACATCATTAGGTTTAGAATATTTTAATTTTATATATGCAGTTATAGATTTATATTAGAAATTATTTTTGTAAACATTTATAAGTTCAAATCATTTTGAAACTCTTATGTGTGTGCGTTTTAATATTTTTTCAGTTTCATGCACTATTGACTCACCTATCACCTATCTATTACCGCATCACATTTTGCTTCACCATATTAACCACGTACCACTCATTCCAGTATAACCCAACTACTCCAACTCATCCCATCAGAAAATTAATTGCATCCATACTCCATCACCAAGTGAGGAAGCCTCATGTGGTTTCATTATCGTCATATCCCTACTCTATCATCTCCCCTCCCCCAACTACCCAACATTCTTTACTCACCCTACAACATTTTATTGTGTCATCTCACCCCACCAATCCCAGTAATCCATCCCATCAAGTTATCCCTCCCCCATTCAGGGTAACATCCATCTAATTCATCTTGATTAGACCACCAAACCACCCCACCTTCGTGTTCCACCCTCCTATACCTAATCTTCCCTTGACCATAAAACATGAACTCCATGAAATCCACACATTTTTTAATCCCTTTCATTGTAATCCCTTGCATGTATCTTCGTCATATACGCTCTCATGCTGATCATTCCACCTTTTTCACTCACCCTACAACACACTATTATCTTCCAATGAATCAATAATCTCTCCATTCCCAGTAAAAAATCCTTCCCTATTGTGATCCCTCACCCAGCAAGCATGACTCTTATGGTTTCATCCTCATACCCTCATTACATTTTTTGTTTTCTATTATAATATTTTTTCAATTTCATATAATATGGATGATTTCCATGAATATTGTGACCATTATGATATTTTTGAGCTGTTTCTTATCCATGAAAAGTTGTTCACTTGTAATTTTATCATTTTTATATTTTATATTTATTTTTAATAATTTTTTATCTATTTATTACAATAAATACAGTTATATTGTCATTGGTCTTTGATAGGAATTCACAGTCACATATTGTCTATGAAATATTTTGAGAAAATGAATCATTAAATATGTTATATTTTCAGTTCATTAAATAAAGGATTTTTTCGTTAAAAAGATAGGGGAAATAACATTTCAATTAGTTTTTTTAAAAATATATCCATGAGTTCAATGTATCTAATGGGAAGATATATACATTCATGGGATACAAATGAATTCCATCATGGAAGAAATGTCATTCTCTTTAAATAAAAAAGTACACCTAAATCAATGAAAATTTTGATTATGAAATAAAGTGGTTTTTATATAAACTCAATTACCCTTTGATAGTGGAAATTAACATTGATCCTTATTTCAGGATTGATTCGGATTCTAGAGGAGTGAACGTAAAAATAATAATTTTTTATTTACATATAGTAAAATATTCTTGATTTTTAATATTTTTTTTATTATATTTTTTATTATAATAGAAACATACAATGAAATAAAATATTAAAAATTTGGTTCCCATTATATTAAGTTAGTTGGATAGGGAATATATGAAAAATGACTTATTTTTTGGAGACTTAAGAATACATGGGGAACTACATGGGGTAAAGAACGGTATGGAATATTAATAAGGGTTTGGATAATATGTCTGGTTTCAAGTTATACTCTTTTTTTAGAGTAATTAGGGTGATTAATTGGAAATTTTAAATTACATTATTTTATTTTATCATTATATATTTAATATGTGTTTACATGAAGACAGAAAGTCATGACATTGAAGATGAGAACTAAAAATTTCATGAAAGATTATGTATTATGTTATTACTCATTTACCAATTATTATTAAAAATAATTATTGATATAAGCAATGAGATTTCATTTTCATATATTATTTGTTATTTTTTTTGAATTTAAAATCTTATTATCATTAATTGATATTAACACAACAAAAAAGTGACATATACTAACCGAAATATTCAATCAGATGATATATCTGTTATTAAAAAAATTTAATTCAAACAGATATTATATTTCATTGATATTTTTTAAAAGTACCAACAATTTATTTTACCAACAAGTATATCTATTAATATAAATTGTTAAATACCATCAAACCCTTTATAAAAAAATTATATTTTCACTTTATCATAATAATATTGATAATTTCCTTTTTGATATATGAAACTATTTTTATTAACTATCATCATCATCAAGATCTATTACTAATACAAATATACATTATAATAAATTTTTCAATAGCAACATAAATTTTACTAAAATACATGTTTACAGATGGAATGATAATATTGATAGTTTTATAATGTTTCATGAAATTTGTATATATATTTCAAAATTAGCATGTAAAAAATTCCTTTGTATAACTTTATAATATGTTTTTTCTGATTTATTTATTTTTATTATAATAAATATTTATTATATTTTTTTAATCTCGTCCCTAGGAAATATTTTGTAATGACTGTGGAAATGTATCCCCACAAACCTGACACCCAAAAACCCTAACAATACTTGTGAAACCAATATTCAGTTCATCGTTAAACCATACACCCCAATTCAATTAATTGCCACACCATATGCACCACTTCGATTCATTTCCAGTGTGATTCCCTTTGGTTCATCACCATATTTGGACACTATTTGACCCTTTAGGTTCATTTCCACATGGTTCGTCTTCAACTATGCCTCATTACACCAGCCACACCTCCTATATATCAGTATCAGAAGTGGGAGGTAATATTTATCTACATTCAGTTTCATCTATAATGCCCAAAACATTGAATGAAACATTCAAACATTGAAGATCATGTTTAAATTGAAAAATAGTAAAACTTTGGTAATTATTTAACTATTTTTAGCTTTAAATGTTGACTGAATTATTCCATGATGGTTATATAGTTAATTATAAAATTCTGATTTCATTTTTTCTAGATGTCTCCAATTTTGAATGAACAGGAGTAAGATCCCCATGAAGATGAATGATTGCTTTATTGAAATCCTTTTTGAATATACAGCTTTTTAAGTCACATTTTTGGAACGAATTAAATTTTAATTGAAAAAAAACTATTTATTGAATATATTATACAAAAAATATATATTCCACATAGAAATTTACCACCTTTAATTGGTGGAGAATCATTTTTTTACATATGGATGCACCCCCAACTATCTTATTGGAAGGGGATTCACTCATAATTATATGAATAATTATAGTCTATTTTTTATTTTTATATAATTAATTTTTTGATTCAGTGTGTGGAATGCCTCAATTATATGCCTTTTCTTAATTTATATATGATTCCCATTCACTTATTTAAGCATGATACATTCCCTTAGTGATTCATGATTCCCATTACCTATTATATCTACACATTATGTTCATTTTATTACATTAATCATTTGAATTTCTATTTAATCAAATATTTCTAAGAATTTTTACAATTCATGCATCATGTTTATATGTTTAAGTAATAGATATATGTGTTACTATTGATCTCTATATTGAATTTTATTTTTATATTGAACATCGTAATGATGTATTTATGTGATTAAATTTTAGTAGTGTTTCGTGTTAATATCATAGTTAGTATCATTATTTAAAGTCATTAAAATATCTCTTATTTGAAAGTTAGTTTCTCTATTAATATGATGAAACTAAATTTTATTAATGTATAAAAATGTTATGTTACAGAAATTTCATTCCCATATTAATTTATTTATGTGTTACATGTTGTCATTTTTTCATGAAGTGTTATCAAATAGAGCATACCTATTATCCACTTGTCATGTTATTGGATTTATCTTTTTAGGTGTGCTCCAATACTTCTTTCCCAAATTTCCATATTTTGTATGTTCTATAGTAATATTTTTTCCATTTTTTTTAATTTTTTTCATTTTCATTGTCTTGTTGTTCATATTAAGCTGCATGTAAAATATATTGAAGCTATTGTTGTTTGTTATTATAATTTTTATTGAAAAAGATCATGGAGAAAATAGTGGGAATATTAGAGACTTGATTTAGTTGCTTTTATCAAATTCATAGTTCTTCGTGCTGGAGACCCCTTTTCTATAACATCCCCAACCCAGGAGCCACTAAACTGGTGCCCCAAGCTGGGTAGTTACATGACCTCAAGCATGCCTCCCCGTATGCTATAGGTTTCCGTCTAGCAGTGAGGGACCAATAAGTCATGTGGGGAGACTATACCCTCATTATGAGATTAATTTAAAATAGATAATAATTTAAATAGTAGAAACATAAGAGAACAATCCATAACATGCATAAATAACAAAATCCCAAAACAGGGTTCTATTATAAAAAACTATAAATATTTTGTGCCATACTACAGTGTCATGTGAACAAAACCCAAAATAATGAAAATAGTAGAATCCCAAAGATATATTTGAATACATGTGTGGAACCTTTCCCAAACATTTGTCATGTCCAACTCATCCCCCTAACATAGGTCCCTTGCCCTTTTCCTAACCTCCAAGTAGGAAATCTTCTCGGGTACCCAACGGTGGCCCAAGCTAGGTGTGAGTATAAATCAGTAGGCCACCACTAATGGTGTCTAAAAAATATTCATTAAGGAATATAGTGCAGGAAAATGATAAATAAATCCTTGTTAAGAAAAACAATTCAATATGATATCATTATTTAGGATCCATTAAGATAACATAACAAAAACTCATGTTTACTATCAAGACTTTTATTTTATCACTTCCCCCATTTTCATGTGTTCAATTGATTATAAATGATCAATGTTTTCAACATGTGGGAATTAAGAAAGTCTTATATCACTAGGCATCAAATCACAACAATTCCCAATATCCTCCCCTAGAATCCTCAGTCTGGGTGTAATGCAATCATTAGGGTAATGGAACTCTATCACATTCCCTAACCCATGAATTTAGGGGAGGATCTAGAACCTCAATCCAACTCTACCCGTGGGTGTAGAAGATAAATTCAATACCCTACTCTACCAGGCCATGTTCACATGCCTATATGTCATTCACCACAAAACACCATATCACAACAACATATACAACATTATTTACAACATCACAAAAATCTCAATAACAAGGAAATTAACATTTGGCCTCAATCCATTTACACATTCATTATTCATATTACTTAACCCCTTTAGCCCCATTCCCATTTTCCATGCCTATATCACTAATAATATTCAAGTATAAAGCTGATACCTAGCATTTTCCAATTTATCCATTTTACCCTTTTTTGTCAACCAAACAACCTCTTAAGTAATTACCCAACCTAAGGGTATTACGAAACACCAATTTCACATCATCTTATAATATTAACATTTTCATCATAGGATCTAGGTTCTTTCACAATATCCAACACTTACATAGCTAACTCTATGTCTGAGAAATATAGGTATTCCACTATGGTGGCCCAAATTTGGTCTAGTGTAACGTCCCTGACCTGAGATCCACTAAATCGGTGCTCCAAGGCGGGTGGTTAGATGACCTTAGACCTACCTCCCTATACGGAAAAGGTTTACAACAAGAATAGGGGGTCCAAATACTCTATTGGGGATACTATACCCCCTTTTTTATCTGAGTAAGCCACAACATAAGATAAAAAATAGCCGAATAAGAACCATTAATACAAGAGCATGAATAAAAATCCATTTTCCAAAATGGGTACATCCATATCCAACTGTAAATATGTCATGTCATTATACAAGGGAAAAAGTGAATAAAACCAAAAAATTAGATAACTACAAAATCCCATAAATGGTCCCAACACCATGTATGGGACCTCCTCTATGTATATCCATGCCTATCAAACACCCTGGAAAGAGAATTTTCCCTTTTCCTGACCTGAAATCATGATCTCTTCTCAAGTACCCAACAACAGCCCGAGTTTGGTGTGATTACAATTCAGTAGGAAACCACAAATGGTGTCTAGAAAATATTTGGTATATGAAAATGTTCATGAAAAAGTAAAATGAATAATAAATGAAAATGAAAATATTACGTTCCCTTAGCCAGTTTAGGTCCATTGTCAACATTTATTACAATTTTCATATCTTACCATTTCAACAAATTTCCATTACTTTCTTATCCAACACATTTAACATGGTTTCATTAACATAACAAGTTACATAGGCTTAAAGTACAAAACCACATACATTAGGAAAAGCACACAACTTTCATATCTCACTAGGAAAAACATCCTCATGTAAACCATAACCTCACCTCAAAGGATCAGTTCGGGTGGATTTCAACAATACTCACCTCGAAGCATCATTCAGGGTGGATGAAACCAATAGGGAAATAGAGCATCAGTCCTATCCATACCCTGTGCATTAAGAATGGAATTTAGATCCTCAGTCTAACTCAACCCATGGGCTTTGAAACCTCAGTTGATACCCCACACTACCAAGCTATGTGCACATGCTACATATAAATGTAATTGTTAACCATTTACACAACATCACAACCATTCCCCAATTCAACCACCAACACTAAAAACCACATGAAGGTTAACACAATGCCTTAACCAATATGCACATCTACCACATTTCAAATCATTTATCCATTTACCCCAATTCCATTTTATTATGATTAACTCAATAAGCATTCATTTATTTCACCTATCTCATTGGGATCATTCATTATTCCAAACTCAATAAGATTCATTACCATGTTCGTAATCCAATTCATTATGGTCCTTAATCATTTCACACATTAACCCAATATACAATAGGTTATTATCCTTCCTAGGTGCATCACCTAGCTTTTGTCCGTAAAAATTAATAATACAAACTTTTTTATCAAGGTATCTACATTAATACACAACAATCTCACTTATTATACACAAAAACCCTAGGTCTAGAAAAGTTGGCACACCCCATGGGTGGCCTTAGAATAGTCTCATCAACCTCGATTCATCCCATGTGGATCGTGAGGGTTTACATTTACCTTTTTCAGAACCATTTTACATAAACATTCCAAAGGTGATCAAAACATACCAAGACGCCCAAGAACGAAACCACACATGCACAAATACACAAATAAATCATGGGATATAACTTGTAGACAAACTACCTCTATTTTTTCAGTGAACGCACTCTTAATTGATCCCTTAAATTCTAATTCAACTAACCCTTAATCCTTCATCCAAGATCTCTCCCAATGAGTAGGGTTTTATATATTCAGTAGGAGAGGAAAATAATATAAAAACACTAAAATGAAAAGCGAAGCAACGATGGGATTATCCTTATCCAGATCCATGATTGGAAACCAACAGCACCAACAATGCCTTAGAAATGGTGGATATTGACCTCTTTGAGCTCTTGTGAGATTTGGTTTGTCCTTAGGGTGAAGATTTGTAAGAACTCGGTTCCTATTTTAGAGGTACGGGATACTTATTTTACTTTTCCTTAAGTGTTTTTGAAAAAAATATGGAAAATGGGGGAAAATCCTGAATTATGGAACTACATGCTGTGTACTTTATCCACACGTCGTGTACTTTTGGCCGTGTTGGGATGAGTACATGGGGCATATAGCCTTGTCGGCGACGAGGGTTGTAGGAACCGACTACACGCCGTGTAGTGGTACCTTACACGCCATGTAGTCAGTCGGCAGGCTTGAACAGTAAGGCGGTGGCGTCACCGCCAGTTGGGCGATAGTACACGCCGTGTACTCAAGAGTACAAGCCGTGTACTCATGTCGACGTATGAACAGTATAGCGGTGCCGCCAAATGAACAGTTAAATGAAAGGTGTACACGCCATGTAATTTTAAGTACACGCCGTGTAATTTGTTTTTTTGGCTTAAAACAGGCAGTAGCCTCCTCATTTGGCAGAGGAGGCACTTGAGCCGTTTTGGAGCCAAAGGAGGAGGCTGGATCTTTGAAGGTCCACCGGGCGTTCGTCTGGAATCCGATTCGGCTTCGGATGATCTCGTTGGAACCGCACGGGTAGGCCCTCTCCTCTCCTGGTACCTTTCTTGCCAATTATTCTCCTAACGTAAGTTATTTACATTTGAATGAGTTTTGTTCTTCGTCATATCTACACCATTCTTGGGCGTTTCTAGAGCCGGCGTTCGGGTATAGCATTCGTTGGCGTATAAGGTAGGTGGCTTTGTGTTTAGTTTTCCAATTGCTGTTTGTTTTGTGCGTTTTTGTGACATGAACCCATGTCGGGGTGTCGTGTGGCTGAGGACGTTGCTATATTTAATACCTAGAATTTATTAGGTATTTAATTGTGATAATAAAATTCTATTTGGGATTGTTGTTTGGATCCAGGACCATCCCGAGGGGTGTGTTCCTCTGTTTAGCCGTTTGGCCAGGATACCCGAGGGTATGCCTTAAATGTAGTAATCATAGAATTGCCTTGAGAGGAATTGATTGTTACTGCTTGTTTACCTGTTGGTCATGGCCCGGTTACCTGTTTATCCTGAGGGCGTTGTTGTATTTGGCCCGAGGGCGTTGTTGTGAATAGCCTGAGGGCACTGCACTATTCAGCCCGAGGGCTGTAGTATTTCGCCTGATGGAAACCTTTCGTGCCTAAGGGCTTGACTTTTGTGCCTGAGGGCGGAACTTCCTACGCCTGAGGGCAATTTCTATTATGCCTAAGGGAAATTTATGTTACGCCTGAGGGATATACCTGCGGGTTGGATTCTTCTTACCTGAGGGTATGGTTTTGTTTATCTGAGGACGTGGACTGTTTACTTTGAAATGCACTGTGGTGGTTTCTAATATTTAAATGGATTAAATGGATAATAAAATGGAAATATAACTGGTAATTATTTACTTTTGAGTACTGCTTACTTTATTGCATTTTACTACTGCACACTGTTGTTGCATGCTTAAACGCAGTTGGGCACAGGCCTTTGGTGGGTGCCTACTGAGATATATTTCTCACACCCTGTTTGGGTCACGCTTTTTGGCCCAAACAGATCACGTTGCTACAGGTGTAGATAGGGGCAACAGCCCCTATACTGGTACTTGACTGTTGCTGAGGAGTAGGAGGGCATGGGACCGAGCCTAGGCTCGCGATGCCGCTACTAGCTGTTTTTCTTGTTTGTTGTACTCTGTTTTCTACTGTACTATATTGATGTATAACATGTTCTGGCTGTTTTCTTAGAACATGAAACATGTAGAATCATCACTTATATACTATTGGTTATATCCACTACTGTAGTTATTTTAGTTGTGTATGTTTACTGCCTCCGCTATTTGTTGTATGTTTATTTTTGTATCCCACTTCACTACACTTTCATAAATGAGGGAATAGTTTCCCCACTGTCAGACATGGGCCCTCACTGCTAGTCGGCAGCCTCTGGCATTTGGGGAAATGTGCTTGAGGTCATGTGGTGAACTGGGCTTGGGGCACCCGTTGCGTGGCACCCGGGTCTGGGAAGTTACAAAGTGGTATCAGAGGGTTTCTTTTCTTTGACTCACTATTTGGAGCCGTAGTCAGGGATAGGACGGAACGATAGTTGGTAATAAGCTGTTCCCGGGTGTAGCAAACCCGTGTATAGGGAAAAGCTAGTCTACCTCGTATTTTGCATTGTTTTGATCTTTCAATTTTATGGTTGATATGTTTTCACTGTTGGGTGACGCACTTGGATTTTGCTGTTTATATTTTATCTATGGGTTCTATTTAGTTGCAACCCGATGAGATGAGGGTAGGCCGTCTCATTCATCATATAGGCACATGCTAGATAACACATGCCATACATAGTTTCCATGCATTGTAGGTGCATTAGAATTTGCATGTTTTTGTGATAGTTGTTGTGCTAGTAAAGCATGCTACTGTGATAGCTGCTTGATAAATACCTACCTTGTGATATGGTATGTTTGTTTGAGCTTGTTTAAAGAATGGATGCCAAACTTTGGCTTTTGGGGAGTATGGGCCCCCATTGACCGGATTTGGAGGACCATTGACTGGTTATTAGTTATAACACAAATAATATGTCAAACTTTGATTCATGGGGTGTATGGGCCCTCACGGGTCGGAATTTGACACTTAGCTATTGTTTTCAGTATTTTCTGGGTTCCGAACAAGTTTCTGAGGCATAATGTCCGGAAACCCCAGAATACACGCCGTGTAGGACCTCATACACGCCGTGCGTGTTCTTATGTTTGGGAAGAAAAATGAACTTTTTTAGTACACGCCGTGTACCCTGAGTACACGCCGTGTAGTCTCTTCCCGTGTCACAAACCATGTGGGCGGTGACACGGGGTAGGGAAGGGCTTGGGTAAAACATGTCGTGTAGTTTTGTAAACGCCGTGTAGTGTTGACCCGGAGTCCGGATGTGTAACTAACAACACCGGTCGGTGAACTCCTTGAAAGAACACGTCATTCCAGTTATAGACACGCCGTGTAGTGTGACCTGGGGACTCGGCCGTGTAACTAACAACACAGGCCGGTGTCATCTCTCCCTAAGCACACCATGTACTGTTGGGGCACTCCGTGTAGGCTTGTCCGAGGACAGACCATGTGGAGTTAGCCGTGTGGCTGGGAAACGAGATGGTGTACACGCCGTGTTCGGGTGTAACACGCCGTGTAGAGTAATGCCAAGTTGTCGGTCATGTCACAGATGACACGAGTAGTTGGAAAATAACACCATACATGCCTTGTAGATATTATACATGCCGTTTAGTTTTGTGGAACGGAAGTCATGTGGCTTAGCTATGTATAAGGTCCCAGGCAGGGGAAAGGAAGTCAAGTACACGCCGTGTAGGTAGTGTACATGCCATGTAGTCTTATTTTTCAAATTTTGAAACGCCTTCTTCCTCTTGTTCCGTTGTGGTTCCTTCGTTTCAGTCTTAATAATCTTGAATCTGAGGAATGCTTTTGACCTTGTAGAGTCATGCCGCCAAGACGACCGTGAGTTGTTCACTAGGAGAGCGGTGATGATTATACTCCGGAGATAGTGGGCCATGGGATACCAGTTGATCCACCAGTAGTGACAGATGCAGAACCAGCTGTTATATCGGACACAGGCACGGAGGCGTAGTTTCGTGAAGGCTTATTGCAGTTCATGCAGACCTTTCAGGGAGCACCGCAAGCTGCCACATCTATGGCTGAGCTGACGCGTATCTTTCAGCAGCAACATCCGCCTACGTTCTCAGGGGATGGGAGACCACAGGCTGTAGAGACTTGGCTAGGATCGATGCATACTATTTTCGAGCACCTTGAGATGACTCTAGGGAAAAGGGTCATGCTCACGACTTAAATGATGCATGATTCTGCCAAGAGGTGGTGGGATGTTACCACCCAGTCAGATCATCACAGGGACATGTCTTAGGAGGATTTTTAGGCATTCTTCTATGAATTCTTCTTTCTCGAGACGTTGAGGGCAGATAGAGCTCAAGAGTTCATGAATCTGCAGCAGGGCGGGATAGCTCAGGGTAGCCGGGCTGTGTCGCCGGGCCGCAGTACTGGGCAGGCATATGTAGTGCTACAGACCTAGCAGGAGCAGGATCCCAGACCTTCGACAGTTAGAGGTACTATTCTAGTAGCTTTTTTCTTGTCTTCAGTACTTTTTGTTACGGGTTCTACACATAGTTTTATATTTGTACCTGTTGTGGAGAGCCTTGGGCTCGGTGGTTCTACTTCTTCTGATATCTTGACGCTAGACACTCCGTTGGGGACTAGGACGGTTGGTGTGCGTCAGTGCAAGGAGTTCCCCCTTGAGGTTGGTGGGTGTCACTTCCCTTAGGACCTCTATGTCCTGTAGATGACAAGCTATGAGGTCATTATCGGGATGGACTGGTTGGTTCCCTTTCGAGCCTTTGTAGACTGCTATCATCGCAGGGTGCGTTTTACATCACCAGAGTGCGGGGAGTTTCTATACAAGGGCGAGTGGGATGTTCAGGGGAGTTGAGCTGGACCAGAGCATCATGGGTGAGGTGGAGTCACAACCCAAATTGCAAGCTTATATCTGGATGACCAGGGGAATTGGCAGACAGATTTCCCTCCAGTTGTCAATCATTTCAGGGATGTCTTCCTCGATGACTTTTCAGGTCTACCTCCGGTGCGTGAGGTGGATTTCTCTATCTAGCTTGTGCCAGGGGCAGCACCGGTGTCCATTCCCCCTTATAGGTTGGCCACGCCTGAGTTGCAGGAGCTCAAGAGGCAGCTAGAGGAGTTTTAGGAAAAGGGTTTTATCCAACCCATTACTTCTCCTTGGGGTTATCCGCTCCTTTTTGCGAATAAGGCGGATGGTACCCTCAAACTTTGTGTGGATTATCGGAAGCTGAACCAGTTGACGGTTAAGAACCGATATCCCTTGCCGAGGATAGATGATATGTTTGATCAACTTCGTGGAGAACGAGTGTTCTCGAAGATTGACTTGAGATCCAGATATCATCAGCTGCGCGTTAGACCATCTGATATACCTCTCACAGCTTTCAAGAGCAGGTATGGTCTATATGAGTATACGGTTATGCCGTTCGGACTCACGAACACTCCAGCAGTTTTCATGGCTCTGATGAATTGTGTGTTCCATCCCTACCTTGATTCATTTGTGGTAGTATTCGTGGACGACATCTTGGTGTACTCTCACACTCGACACAACCATGCCACCCTTCTTGAGATCGTATTGAGTACACTGAGAGAGCATCTCCTATATGCTAAGATCTCGAAGTGCCACTTTTGGATGGACCAGAATCACTTCCGGGGTCATATCATCTCAGATGAAGGAGTTGCAGTGGACCCAGATAAGGTGAGAGCAGTAGTTTCTTGGGAGAAGTCCAAGAACGTGTTTGAGATACGAAATTTATTAGGGATGGCTGATTACTACAGAGGATTCATACAGGACTTCTCCTGCTTAGCAGCACCATTTTCAGGTCTGACTAAGAAGGGTGAAAAGTTCGTCTTGTCAGAAGCTTGTGAGACAGATTTTCAAGTCCTGAAGGGAAGGCTGACATCAGCACCAATCCAGATACTCCCAGAGCAGGGGAAGAGCTATACAGTTTACTGTGATGCATCAGGGATTGGGCTGGGAGCCATTTTGATGCAGGGCGACCGAGTTGTTGCGAAGGGGTCTCGGCAGTTGAGGCCACATGAGAGAAATTACCCGACGCACGATATCGAGTTGGCTGCAGTTGTTCATGAGTTGCACTATTGGAGACATTACCTGTTGGGAGGGCATTTTGTGGTTTTCACCGACCACAAAAGCCTCAAGTATATCTTTACTCAGTGTGACCTGAATCTAAGGCAGAGAATGTGGGTCGAATACCTACAGTCATTCGATTTTGAGCTTGCCTATACACCTGGTAAAGGTAATGCAGTAGACGATGCACTGAGCAGGAAGACTTAGATACAGCCAGTGTAGGAGGCCAATGGTGAGTGGCAGCTTATGGCTTTGTTCTCTGAGATGCGTCTGGAGGTGCATGACAGTCAGGGGCAGAATTATCTTTCCTCATTAGTTGTGACTTCTACCCTCCTGGACAGAGTGAGGATGAGGCAGCTATCGGTTTCAGAAGGCCTAGTTCTACGGGAGTCGGTGGAAAGTGAGGACCCTTCTCCCGGTTGGACGATAGGTGATGATGAGGTTTTGAGTTTCCATGGATGAGTATGGGTTATAGGGGATATACACGAGGAGATTATGAGGGAGTTTCATGCTTCATCTTGGGTAGTTCATCCCGGGGATACCAAGATGTATCGGGACTTAAGAAGTCAATACTGGTGGCCGGGTATGAAGAGAGAGATAGCTGGTTTTGTTACGAGGTGTTCCACCTGTCAGTAGGTGAAGGCAGAGCATTAGAGACCAGCTGGGCTATTACAGCAGTTGCCCATTCCGGAGTGGAAATGGTATGATGTCGCAATGGATTTCGTGAAGGGATTGCTGAGGTCACCTCGAGGAAATGGCGCCGTGTGGGTTGTTATGGATAGACTCACGAAGGTAGCTCACTTCTTTCCGACCAAGGAGACCTTTGGTGTGGACGAGCTCGGAAAGCTGTATATCCTAGAGATCGTACGTCTGCATGGGGTCCCTCATTCTATTGTTTCAGATAGGGACGCCTGCTTGACCTCTTGTTTTTGGAAGAGTTTTCAGAGGGCTCTAGGTACATAGGTGCTTCTGAGAACAAAATACCACCCTCAGACAGATGGCCAGTCAGAGCGGACGATACAGGTTCTAGAGGACATGTTGCGCGCATGCGTCTTAGACTTTGGGGGCTCTTGGGAGAAGCATATACCCTTAGTCGAGTTTTCCTATAACAAAATTTTTCAGGCGACTATTGAGATGGCACCATACGAGGCTTTATATGGTAGGCCATGCTGATCACCTTTGTGCTGGTTAGAGGCAGGTGAGGAAGCTTTGCTGGGGCCACAGCTCGTGCAGGAGACATCTGAGCAGGTCCAGTTGATTTGGAAGTGGATGGCTACCGCACAGTCTCGTCAGAAGTCTTATTCTGAACACCATAGACGACCCTTGGAGTTCGTGGTCGGGGATCAGTTTTTCTTACGTGTTTCACCGAGGCTGAGACACAAACGGATCAAGAGACAGGGTAAGCTTTCACCGAGGTATGTCGGACCATTTGAGATTCTGGAGAGATTCGGGCTGGTTGCCTATCGTTTTCAGTTACCGCAGCGGTACCGAGCCATGCACGACGTCTTCCACGTGTCTCAGTTGCGTCGCTACCATTCAGACCTGTCTCACACCTTTCATCAAGAGGAGGTTGAGCTACAGCATGATGTGTCCTTTGAAGAGCATCTGATTTGTATCGTTGACAAGATCACGAAGGTTCTCTGTGGTCGGTCAGTTCCTCTCATACGGGTGCTATGGTAGCATGGTCGAGTGCCGGACGAGACCTGGGAGCGGGAGGCCGACGTACATGCTAAGTGGCCAGAGCTGTTCTGAGTATATTCTTCACCACCCTTTGAAGGGAAATTCGGGGACGAATTGCTATAAGGGGGTATGTTTGTAAGAACCCAGTTCCTATTTTTGAGGTACGGTCTTCTTCATTTGCTTTTCCTTTAGTTTTTTTGAAAAAAATATGGAAAATGGGTAAAAATCCTGAATTTTGGAACTACACGTCGTGTACATTATACACACGCCATGTACTTTTGGCCATGTTGGGATGAGTACACGGGGCGTGTATCCTTTTCGGCAACGAGGGGTGTAGGAACCAACTATACACCATGTAGTGGTACCTTACACGCCGTGTAGTCAGTCGGCAGGCTTTAACAGTAAGGCGGTGGCGTCACCGCCAGCTGGGCGACAGTACACGCCGTGTACTCAAAGGTACATGCCATGTATTCATGTTGACGTATGAACAGTATGGAGGTGCCACGAAATGAATAGTTAAATTAAAGGAGTACATGCCGTGTACTTTTAATTACACGCCATGTACTTTTTTTCAGCTTAAAATAGGCAGTAGCCTCCTCATTTGGAAGAGGAGGCACTTGAGCCATTTTGGAGCCAAAGGAGGAGGCCAGATATTTGAAGGTCCATCGGGTGTTCGTCTGGAATCCGATTCGGCTTCGGACGATCTCGTTGGAACCGCATGGGTATGCCCTCTCCTATCCTGGTACCATTCTTTCCAATTCTTCTCCTAATGTATTTTATTTACGTTTGAATGATTTTTGTTCTTCAACAGATCTACGCCATTCTTGTGCGTTTCTGGATCCGGCGTTTGGGTATAGCGTTCGTTGGCATATAAGGTAGGTGGATTTGTGTTTAGTATTCCAACTACTATGTTTTTTGTGCGTTTTTGTGCCACGAACCCATGTCGGGGTGTCGTGTGGCTGAGGTCGTTGCTATATTTAATACCTATAATTGATTATGCATTTAATTGTGATAATAAAATTCTGTTTGGGATCGTTGCTTGGATCTAGGACCATCCCAAGGGGTGTGTTCCTCTGTATGTCCATTTTTCCTAGGATACCCGAGGGTATGCCTTAAATGTAGTAATTATAGAATTTCCTTGAAAGGAATTGCTTTTTAATGCTTGTTTACTTGTTGGGCATGGCCCGGTTACCTTTTTAGCCTGAGGGCGTTGTTGTATTTGGCCTGAGGGCGTTGTTGTGATTAGCCTGAGGGCACTGCACTATTTAGCCCGAGGGCTGTAGTATTTCACCTGAGGGAAACCTTTCATGCCTGAGGGCTTGAATTCTATGCCTGAGGGCGACACTTCCTACGCCTAAGGGAAATTTCTGTTATGCATGAGGGCTATACTTGCGGGTTGGATGATTCTTACCTGAGGGTAAGGTTTTGTTTGTCTGAGGATGTGGACTGTTTACTTAGAAATGCACTGTGGTGGTTTCTAATATTTAAATGGATTAAATGGATAATAAAATGGCAATATAACTGGTAATTAGTTACTTTTGAGTACTGCTTACTTTATTGCATTTTACTACTGCACACTGTTGTTGCATGCTTACACGCAGTTGGGCCCGGGCCTTTGGTGGGTGCCTACTGAGATATATTTCTCACACCCTGTTTGGGTCAGGCTTTTTGGCCCAAACAGATTACATTGTTCCAGGTGTAGATAGGGGAAAGATTCCCTATACAGGTACTTGACTGTTGCTGAGGAGTAGGAGGGCATGGGACCGAGCCTAGGCTCGCGATGTCGCTGCTAGCTATTTTTCTTGTTTGTTGTACTCTGTTTTCTGTTGTACTGTATTGATGTATAACATGTTCTGTTTGTTTTCTTAGAACATGAAACATGTAGCATCATCACTTATATACGATTGGTTATATCCACTACTATAGTTATTTCAGTTGTGTATGTTTACTGCTTCCACTGTTTGTTGTATGTTTATTTTGGTATTCCGATGCACTACACTTTCATAAATGAGGGAATAGTTTCCCCACTATTAGACCTGGGCCCTCGCTGCTAGTCGGCAGCCTCTGGCATTTGGGAAATGTGCTTGAGGTCACGTGGCGAACCGGGCTCGGGGCACCCGTTGCGTGGCACCCGGGTCTGGGACGTTACAAGAGTGGTGAAATTCATGGAAATACTAGGTTGGGGTTAAAAATCCTGGAGTGGAAAAATAGTAATTTTTACAAGGTTTCTGGGCCACATAGTTTACCTGCTCATTTTTTCAAACCGTGCACAAACCATTCGGATGATTCTACCCAAAATATCCCCCTCTCATGTTTTACCCTCACAGTTTTTCAAACTATGTGAAAACAGTGCGGATACTACTGTCTTAAAAAACACACTTCTTGCGCGGTTTACTGGGCTATCCACACGGTTAGCACAAACCGTTCATAGACCATGCGACCTGCCAAGAAAACCCATTTTTCTCCAATTTTTGTATCTCGAACCCCAGAACAACCTCGATTCTCTTTAAGGACATGGGTAATAACATAATAATCCAAAACAAGGGATTCAAACCAAAACATAAATGAGAACATACCTTTCCAAGATCATTGATCTTATAACGTCTCCACCTTATAACGGCTCATTATCGATCTGAGATGCCAAACATCATATCATTTCTGAGGAAAATTGACCGGGCCACTGAGCATGCATGTCTAATTCCTACTCCCAAGTTTCTTCATAAACCATTCCATGCTTCTGTAGTACTCGCACTAATGGAACAACCTTGCCTCGCAATAATTTCCCACTATGATGCACGAAACAAAACGAATACTCCTCAAAGGACGCATCATCCTCCATCTCGACATTCTCAACATCCACCATGTGAGTTGGATCAGGGTGATACCTCTGAAGCCGTGACACATGAAAAATGTCATGCATCCCACTATACCACTGTGGAAGTGCCAATTAGTACGCCACTGGCCCGATCCACTCCACAATCTCAAATAGCCCCCATACCATGGAACCAAATTTCCCTAGTTTTGAATCCTTCGGTGACCCACCTTTATAGATATACAAAGCAACACACTATCACCCACCTCAAACACAAGGGGTCTACATATCCCATCCACATACAAATTTTTCCTATTCTGAGTAGTTTCCATCCGTTTTCGAATCAAATAAACTTTATCTGAAGTCTCCTACACGAGACTCAGTCCCAACATCTCTGATTCCGCTGCCTTTAACCAACATAGATGAGATCTACATGGCCTCTGGTAGAGAGCCTCAAACTGTGCAATCTAAACCATAGCCTAAAAACTATTGTTTTAGGAAATTTCAAAAATTGATAGGTGATTCTCCCATGAACCACCAAAATATAATACACAAGCCCCCGACATGTCTTCCAACACTTGGATTGTATGATCTGAATTCCCATCCGTCTGCAGGTGGAAATTCAAACTCAAAATAAACTATGTAGAAAGCGCCTTATACAAACCTTTAAAGATGTGAAATGTGCATCGAGGATCATGATCTGATACTATAGTCCGCATTATACCGTGAAACTGTAATATTTCCTGAACATAAAACTCACCCAACTGATCAACTGTGTATGTCTCTTGAATCGACAAGAAATGATCCACTTCCATTCTCTGATACAAAACCACCTAGATTGCACAATTATTCTGAGGTGTCAATCGAAGACCCACCACAAAATCCAATTTCACATCATCCCACTTCCATTCTGGAATGGGAAATGGGTGTAACAAACAACCTAGGTGTTGATGCTCAGCCTTCACTTGCTGACAGGTAAGGCACCATGCCACAAATCCTGAAACTTCATTTTTCACTCATGGCCACCAAAACTGTCTATAGAGATCATGATGCATCTTTTTTAAACGTGGATGCACTAACCATTTTGATTCATGGTACTCATGCATAAACTCTTCCCTCATGCATAACGACACAACAACATGACCATGGACACAAACAACCCTGTCCACAATGATAATCCAACCAGAAGGTGGGTCCCCACCTTTAAGTCATTCCATCAGGGCCAAACAGTCAGGATTGTTGAGATGAATTTCCCTTACACAACTCAAAAGTGTCGAATCAATAGCCATGGAAGAATGAGTCACCTAACCTTTTTCTTCCCGCACCTTCGAGTGCATCTCTGCAAATAAATCCATCACCTTCCACTCGGTCCAAGATTCCTGAACAACCAAGTTCCGATCCTTCCTTCTCAAAAAATATTCCACATTTTTTCCTTTCCCTGGTGTATATACCCTCTAAATTTCTAAATACTGGAGATACTCAACCAATCTTCATAGTTGAAGATTCAAATCCCGCTGAAAATATATATACTTTAGACTCCTGCGATCGGTATACATCATGAACCATTCCCCCAACAAGTAGTGCCTCTAAAACTTTAAGGTGTACACAACTACATCCAAATGAGGATATTGAGTGGGATAATTCTACCCATGGGGTCTCAGTTTCCATGACCCATATTCCAGGACCTACTCATCTTGCATCAACACATCCCCAAGACCAATACCAGATGCATCACAAAACATGACATACCTCCTACCTGGATCTAGTAAGATCCAGATCAATGCAGTAATCAATCACTTTTTAAACTTTTAAAAGGAATTCTCATAAACCATAGACCCCTAAAACCATATTCCCTTCTTGGTCAAGCCTAGTAGTGCTGCTTCCAAGCGAGATATATCCTAAATTAACTTCCGATAATATCCGTCCAAACCCAAAAATCTCCGATCATCTCAAACGCTGTTGGAATGCTCCCATGATACAATGGAATGCACTTTTTCAAGAACCACTAACATGCCTACCTCAGAGATGATGTGACCCATATAATGCAATTCTCTAATCTAGAACTTACACATTGAATACTTGGAGTAAAGTCGATGCTCTCTTAGTGTACTCAACACGATGTCAACATGTTGGTCATGATTGTCATCAGTTTCCGAGTACATCAAGATGTCAGCCACAAAGACAACCAAAAACTGATCTAGATAAGGATTAAATATTTGTTTCATTAATTACATGAACATATCTGGTGAATTGGTCAAACCAAATGGCTTTACAACAAAATTAACCAACTTGTACCGACTCCGGAAGGCCATTAGGAGAACGAAAGAAGGCCTCACCCTCAACTGGTGATAACCCAATTTCAGATCAATCTTAGAAAATGCTAATGTACCCCTCAACTACTCAAACAAGTCATCAATTATAGGAATAGGGTACTGGTTTTTAACTTTCATCTGATTTAACTTCCTATAATCAACACACAGCCTTAATGAGACATCATCCTTCTTTGTAAAAAGACTAAGAGATCCCCAAGGAGACATACCAGGACATAAAAACCCCTTACACTCCAACTCCTATAACTGAAACCTTTAACTCCTAGAATTATGTCAGTGCCATTCGGTATGGAAGAATTGAAACTTTCCCTTCTCCCGGCAGTAATTCAATTGTGAACTCAACATCCCTCTTGGGTGGAAACCCCAAGAAATCCTCAGGAAACACATACTGAAACCGATCCACTAATGGATGGAAGACATATTGTTCCCCTCCTTCATTGCCAAGCACAAGACATGCTACTTGAGTTGTAATCATACCCAACTACTGACAAAATGGCCCCACATGGCCTATTGGATCATCCCATGCTCCAAGTTGGATATAAGCATCACCCCCAGGTGACCTAAATAATACCCATCAAAGATAACAGTCTATGTGCAGTCGATACAACACCATCTAGAATATACCCATGATCATGTCAAATCCTGACATATTGAGAAAGAACATGTCCCATAGTAAATGATACTCGATCACATCCAGATCACATCCCTTATACTGCCAGATATCTTCATTTCACACCCCCAACTGAGTGTCAATTGACATCACTCCACCAACACTCTCCACATGAAAACCGAAAGCTACCAAGAACTGAGAATAAATAAATGTGTGTGTGTAACGCGTGTCAAACAATGAACTAGCATGCATAGAAGATACATGGATTGTAAGTCAGACAGTTGATGGTCCAACCTCACCATTATGAGATGCAGACTGAACTCCATGAAGATGACATTCCCCTTTACCTTAGGATCCAACCTATGTACCCTGCACTACAATGCTATGCTGACATGGGGGATCCTAACCTAGAGTTTTACATCCACCGCCCCTTTCAGTATGACCTGTGGAACTCCGAATGCATTCCTAATATGGAAAAACTGATCCATTTCCTCTGCTCGACATCTTTCGATCACCAACATTCATACTCTTGTGATTATGGTTCTTACTAAACCTTTTCACATGTACCAATCTTCCTCATGACTAGCACTCTACTGTAGGATGAAGACACTGGCCACACACGTGCCTTGGCCTGCCACACTAATAGTAGAACGCCCGATCACCACTTTGAGAGGCTGAAACTCTCTTATGACCACTTTTCATAGTTTCGGATTTCTAAAATCATTCAACGAAACACTTCTGAACCTCAGATGTTTCACCACTTATTTACCTAGTTGGCACGACAAGACCACTACCTGATGCTCCCTTGAGGTTCCCCTCTGAGATCAACTCCTGATCCACTACCTCTTTAAACCACTTCATGTTAAAGAAATTCACCTGAGACCTAATCTCGTGTCTCAGGCCATGTTGGAAATGGCTCGTAATTGCTGCCACATCCCCCGCCAACACTAGAAAAATGCGTTGCAGGTTAGTGAAGCAGCTAGAATACTCCATCAACGACATCTACCACTAAATCAGGCTCATGAACTTTGTATCCCGCTCTTTCCTTACAGATTATGGGTAAATATGATCAAGAAATGTTTCCTAAAAATTTGTCCCCAATATCCCCTCATCCTGCTAAGTATGAGCTAGGATGTCCCACCAACACTTTGCTTTTCCCCAAAAACATATAAGCTACCAACTTGACTCACATTCCAATAGGAGTCTCCAAATGATCAAGCATCATCTAGATTGACTCTATCCAGAACGTTGTTTCCTATGGACAACCCTCTCCGACAAAGGTCAGAGGGTGATACTTCTGAAACTCTCTGGTCATCTCAAACATACGCGGTGTGACCCACCCTATGTCCCAATCCATCACCTGTATAAAATGATTCAATTTATCCTATAGCTGCTCATCCTGACATTCCATGACCACCGCATTCTCTTGCTCCTCTACTGGAGGAGTGTTCTCAACAACATCATATTGTTTCTCAACAAGCGCTCGATGTCGTGGTGGCATTTCTCTACTTTGAAAAACACGAGGTTTATAACACATATCATAAAACCCTCTCAACATCATGACAAGAAGCCTCTTCACGAATCACAACAACCCTTAACATTCGGAAAAACACGACCCTGACCATCCCTACTGCGGGCCATGGTCCACAATGGTACACTACCATGCACCACAACAAGTCTCACACAACATGTTAAAACAAAATTTTAATTCATTACAACACTAAATTTAATATATTTCATTAATCACCACTTATCAGTATTTTATTATCACCCACTTTCTTTGTTTTGTTTACAACACTTTCCATTTTCAATCATTAATATGCAAGGTGCATTCTATCTTTCATTCCTCACACACCCAACCTGTGTGTGCCTACCATGATTCATTCCTCCTATCTCTATAGGTGCCTAAAATTATGCATGAATTCAAAACCTCATGCATTAAGTCAACGAGCCAGATATCATAAAACAATCACATCACACAACATGTGCATCGCCCAATGATGAAATATCATCAACTGTAACATCACACAATAAATAACAACAATTCCCACCCATGGTGATTTGGAGCTTCCCTCATATATGGGTTAGATACTCCCAATCTCGAGCTCATTACCAAGATCCGGCACATCCTAACTCCCATCTACCATCTCAAATAACATGTTTTCAGAGAATGAGAAGAAAGACCTCATATAATTGAACATTGTAACATCCCTGACCCAGGATCCACTAAACCAGTGCTTCGAGCCAGGTGGTAACAAGATCTTAAGCATGCCTCCCCATACGCCAAAGGTTGCTAACTAGTAGCAGGGTTCCAAATAGTCTACTGGGGATACTATACCCACTTTTTATCCGATTAATCCGCAACGGAAGATTTAAAAATAGCAGAATAATATCCAATAACACAAGAGCTTGCATGATGAACCAATTCCCAAAATTGTAACAACCATATCCAACAGTAAATAAGTAATTTCATGATGCAAGTGAAAAAGTGATCGAAACCAAAAATGTAGAGAACTGAAAAATCCCCAAAATGGTCATGAAACCAAGTCTGGGTCCTCCTCCACGTACACCAATTCCAAACCTAATCCCTTTAAAGAGCCTTTGAACTTATCCTAACCTGCAAACATGAATTCTACTTAGATACCCAGCGGTAGCCCGAGCAGGGTAGAGTACAACTCAAAAGTCCACCACAAACCGTGTCTACAAAATATCTAGTATAAGAAAATGTGTATGAAAAAGGAAAATGAGTAATAAATGAGATGCAAACTATTATGTTACCTTAGCCATTTTAGGTCCATTTCCATCATTTATTACCATTTCCATATCTTACCATTTCAACATGTTTCCATTATTTCCATTTCCAACACATTTTACATGGGTTCATCAACACAACAATTTACACGGGCTTAAAGTACACAAACACATACATGAGGAAAAGAAAAAAGTCATCCTATCTTACTAGGAAGAACTTCTTCATGTAAACCATAAACTCGCCTCGAAGCATCAGTTCAGGTGGATGTCAACCATATCCTCACCTTGAAGCATCAGTCCAGGTGGATGCATTCGATAGGGAAACCGAGTATCCATTCTGTCCCTACCCCATGCATAAGGGATGGGGTTTAGATCCTAGTCCAACTCGACCCATGGGCATAGAACCTCATTAAATACCCCACACTACCATGATATTTTCACATGATTTACATATATGTAACCATTAACCATTTACACAACATCACAACCATTTCCCAAGAGACACATTTTCCATAACAACCACATGAGGGTTAACACCATGTCGTAACCAATGAGAACATTTACCACATTTCACATCATTTTTCCATTTAGCCTAAATAAATTTAATTATGCTTATCTCACTAATAATCCATTTATTATTATTATCTCAAAAGGCTCTTTCATAATGCCTAACTCACTAGGATTCATTACCATGTGCCTAATCCATTTCATTATGGTCTTTAATAATTTCACACTTTATCCCAATATCCCTTAGGTTATTATCAATCCTAGGTGAATCACCTATATTCTATCCCCAACCAATTATTCAAATAAACATGTTTATTAGGGGCTTTACATTAATACACCACAATCTCACTGTTCTTCACAAAAACCCTTGGTCCGGAAAAGTCGGCACACCCCACGGATAGCCCTAGATTAGTCTCATCACCCCTGATGCATCCCATGGGGATCGTGACGGTTTCTATTTGCATTTATAGGAACCATTTTACATAAACATGCAACAGGAGATCAAAACATACCATAATAGACACAAAATCAAAACCCCACATTCAAATATCCAAAAATAAACCATGTTATATAACTTGTAGACCACCTACCTAGATTATTTCTATGACAGCACTCTTAATTGATCCCTTAGATTCCTCGTCAACCAATACTTGATGATTCAACCTTTATGTCACCCAAAGAGTAGGGTTTTAGAGCTTTAGTAGAAGAGGAGAAGAAGATACAAACCCTAAACTCAAAGGAGAAGCATGTATGGGATTAGCCTTAGTCGGAGCCTCAATATGAAACCAACAGCACCAAAAAATCCATATAAATGATGGAGATTGACCTCTTGGAGCTCTAGGTTGATTTGGTGTGTCCCTAGGGTGATGCAGGGTGAAATGTGAGGTAATCCTGAGTTGGGGTTAAAAATCCCAGGGTGGAAAAATTGTAATTTTTAAAAGGTTTTTGGGTCACTTGGTTTTCCAAACTGTGCGCAAACTGTGTGGATGCTTCTATCCCAAATAGTCCCATATCATGGTTTAACTACACTATTTTCCAAACTATGTGCAATCTGTGCAGATGCTAAACACCGAAAAACACACTTCTTGCACGGTTTCCTGGGCTGTCCGCACGGTTATCACTAACCATGTGCAGATTGTGTGGCCTGCCCAGAAAACAAATTTTTCTCCACTTTTCATGTCTCGAACACTCAGAACAAACCCAAACCTGCTTAAAGACATGTTTAAGGACATAATCAACCAATGCAGGGTATTTAAATTAAAACATAAATGAGAACACGCCTTTCAATGACCTGGGATCTTACATCGAGTCATCCTCTTTGCAATGCATGGGGTCAAGAGGGGTTAAATTAACCATTTAGACACCACTAAATCACATCATGACAAAGGAACCAATAACTCTTCAAAAGTGGGAAATAAAAAACCCCGACATGCACAAATCTACAAAAAAACCAAGGGATATGACTCATAGACCACCTACCTTGAATTCGTTGGCGAACACACTCCCATCCAAAGCCTTAGATCTTGATTCATAAAACCCTTAAAGCTTTACCCAAAAACTCACCAAAAAAGAATGTTTTGAGTGAGTTGGGTGGAGATTTTAATGATATAGAAACCCTAAACCAAAAAGAAAATGAAGAGGGAGATTAGCCTTACCCAGCTCTTCAATACTCAATTGACGGCGCTCCAAACGTCTTAGGAATGAAGTAGATCGACCTCTTAGATGATCTTGTATGCTGGGATCGTCACAAGGGATAGAGTAGGGAGGGGGAGAAATCCCACGTTGGGTATAAAAATCCATCAATGGCATTTTTGAAATTTTTAAAGGTTTCTGGGCCACATAGTTTACCCGCACAATTTTCCAAACTGTACACGAACTGTGTGGATGGTTCTGTCCCAAAATAGCCCCCCTCTCCCAGTTTACCCACGCTGTTTCCAAAATTGGGCACAAACTGTATGGAGGATACAATCCAAAAATATCCCCCCTTTTACAGTTTACCACACTGTTTCAAAAAACTGTTAGCAATCCTTGTGAAGGCTACTGCCCGAACCCTCCCCCCCCCTTCGCACGGTTTCCTGGGAATTATGCATAGTTTACACTAACCATGCACAAACTATGAATCATTCCTAGAACCCCACTTTTCTTCCTCTTTCGTGTCCCAAACCCCGAAAAACCTTTGATCCTTATTAAGGACTTGGGAAAAATATTAATTGACTAAAATAAATGTCTTAAATTGAAACGTAAGTAATACATTCCTTACCTGGAAATCGAGGATCTTACAAACTCCGCACATTATAATGTCTCATTCTCCAGATGATCATCCATGAATCATTGATTTTTTAAAGAAAATATAGAAGGACGCATTATATTCATACCAGATTATTGCTCCCAAGTTTCTTCCTGAAAGTTTCCATGAAGCCATAGAACACAAACTAGGGGCACAATCGTACCTTGAAAAACCTTCCCTCTATGATCCACAATACGAACGGGTTCTCCTAAAAGGATACATAATATTCAAGCTCTACATCCTCAAAATTTATCACATGAGATGAGTCAAGGTTATACTCTCGAAGATGTAAAACATGGAAAACATCATGCATCACACTATACCATTGTGGAAGATCCAATCGGCAAGCCACCAGTCCGATCCTCTCCACAATCTCATATAACCCAATATATCTAGTTTCTACGAAGCCCTGTTTCCAAATTTCATGGTGACCCAACCATGGAGACACCCTAATAAACACACTATCACCCACCATGAACTCAATAGGTCTAAGAGATTGATCTACATATGACTTCTTCCTAGTTTGAGCTATTTCCATACCATTTTGAATCAAACGAACCTTTTATGATGTCTTCTACACAAGACTCTACCCTAAAAATTAGACTCCCCATCCTCTAACCAACCCAACGGTGATCCACATGGTCTCCCATACAGTTCCTACAAAGGTGAAATATGAATAGTAGTTTGAAAGATATTGTTATATGAAAACTAAAAAAGCTACATGTGTTTTTCCCATGAACCACCGAAATCCAGAACATGTGCTCTCAACATGTCTTCTAATACCTAAATTATGTGCTCTGTCTTCCCATCAGCTAGTTGGTGGTAAGCTGTACTTAGAAACACCAAGGTACCATGTGTCGTATATAGTCCCTTCTAGAAGTAGGAGGGGAAATGCGGATCATGATCTGAAATAATGTTTCTCAAAATGACATAAAACTCTACTATTTCTTGAACATACAACTCCAATAACTGGTCGACTATATAGGATTCCTGAATTGGTAAAAAATGTGCCACTTGGTTCAGTCGATCTTCCACTACCCAAATGGAATCATTATTCTGAGGGGTTATCATAATACGCAGTACGAAGTCTATCATGACCTCATTCCACTTCCACTATGGAATAGGAAAGTTCTGCAATAACCCACCTGGGTGCTGATGTTCATCCTTCACCTGGTGATAGATAATGCATCATGGAAAAAAACTCGCCACTTCCTTCTCTATTCACGACCACTAAAATTGCCTAAAAAGTTTGTGGTACATCATAGTAAATCTTGAATGCACTTCCCACTTTGATGCATGTAACTAATGCATCAACTCTTCCCAAGAATCTACTGGCTCCACAACATGACCATAAACATATGTAACTCCATCAGTGCTGATGGTCCAACAAGAAGGTGACTCCCCACCTTTAAGGATTTCCTTTATAGCCAAACACTCTGGATCTACCAACTGACTCCCTTTAACTCTACTCGAAATCATGGACTCAACTATTATTGATGCAAGGTTCATTTTCTTGTTCCCCTCATATATACACCAATGCATCTTTGTGAAAAAGGAAATAATCACCTCCTATGAACTGGATTTCTGAACTACATGATTCTGAGTCTTCCAGCTTACAGAAATAGTGACACTATTCCCTTTCCCTAGTGTGTAAACCAATTCAAAATCAAAAGACTACAGGTACTCAACCCACCATCTTTGTCTAAGATTCAAATACCGCTAAGAGAAGATTTATTTTAGTCTTTTATGGTTGGTAAACACCATAAACGTTTCACCCAACATATAATACCTTAAACTCTTTAAGTCGTTAATCGCAACAGCTAGCTCCAGACCATGATTAGGATAATTTATTTCATGTGGTCTCAACTACCTCGACCTGTAAGCTACAACCTTATCGTCATACATCAACACTTCCCCAATTCCAACACTGGACATCATCACATAACAAGGTACACATCTTATCTAGTTCAGGTAAGATCCAAATCAGTGTGGTGTTCAATCGCTTATTCAGCTCCTGGAAAGCATCTTCACAAGCATCTGACCAATCTAACATAACCCCATTCTTGGCTTGGCCAATGAGTGGTGCTTCCAAACGAGATAAATTTCTTATAAACATTCTCTAAATATTATCCAAGCCTAGTAGACTCTGATTATAAATGATGTTCTTAGACTAATCCCAAGACACCATAGCCTGCACCTTTTTGAGATCCACCAATAGACCTAACTCAAATATGATAAGTCCCAAAAATTGAACCTCAGCAATCAAAAACTGTCATTTTGATAGCTTGGCGTAAATCCTATGCTCTCTTAGTGTACTCAAGACGATGTCAAGATGTTTTGGATGATCTTCATGAGTTCTAGAGTACACTAATATTTCATCAATGAATACAACTACAAACTAATCTAGATATGGGTGGAATATCTGGCACATCAAGGACATGAACACACCTGGTCAATTGGTCAATCCAAATGGCATTACCAAGAATTCATACAACCTACACCTACTTCAGAATGATGTCTGGGGTATTTCAAAAGGACCCACCCTCAACTGATGGTACCGTGATCTCAATTTGATCTTGGAAAATGGTGTGGCACATCTAAGATGATCAAACAGGTCAACAATTCTAGGAAGAGGGTATCAGTTCTAAACTGTCTTTTGGTTCAACTTCTTATAATCAACACATAGCCTCAGTGATCCGTCATCCTTCTTATAAAAAATCATTGTAGATCCCCAATGTGGTGTAATAGGGTGCATAGACCACTTTTTATCCAATTCCTCTAGCTTAATCTTTAGTTCTTGGAGCTCTGCTGGTGACATTCAGTAAGGTGGAATGGAAAATTGCTCCACTCCAGGCAACAATTCGATGATAAGATCAAAATATCTTCTGGGTGGTAACCCTGAGAAGTCCTCAAGAAACTCATCCTGAAGCTAGTCCATAAGTAAAAGGAAGATTGGGTGTCCCTTCTCCCAATAATCTATCACAAATGATTCCACTTGGGCTATGGGCTCCCCCATCTGATGGTGTAGCGGCCCTGCACAACACTCTCGAGTATCCCACTAACCACAAAGGACATGAGTGCTCCCATCGAGAGCTGAGAACATTATCCGACATTGGTAACAGTTGATATGGGCATGATATAACACCAACCAATCCATTCCCAATATTAAGTCAAAACCTGACATCTCTAGGAAAAATAGATCCCACAAGAAATGACACCCACTAACCTCTAGAGGAAAATCCTTACACTTATTGATGTCCCCCACTAATACCCCTACTAGAGTATGAAGTGAAATTTCACCATATTTAATCTCTTCGGTTAATCCCAACACAACTACGAACTGAGTAAAAATAAAGGAATCTGTAGCACCTGTATCGAATAATGAACTAAAAAAGTGAAATCTACATGAATCGTACCTCGAATAGTAGATTGTCTTGCCTCACCACCCTCATGTGTAGCTTGAACATCATTGAGATGACCTTCTCCTTTACCCTAGTCTCCAACCTAACTACCCTGAAATGCACTACTTTATTTGTAAGGGTGATCTCGCCTTAGAGTTCCATAACCACTGCCCCTACCAGTACGGCCCGTGGAGCTCCAACTACCTACCTCATATGTGGAAATTGTCCTACTTCCTACACTCAGCATCTACCTCTAACCTCCATCATTCCATAACTTCTATGGGTTCATGTAGTACATATGCACATGTCCAAGCCTGCCACACGCTCAGTACTCAACTAGTGGGCGGGGAATCTGGTCACACTTGTGCCCCATCCAACCACACTAAAAAATGTAGACTGGGTCACTGTCCTGAGAAGCTGGATCCCTATTCTTACTACTCTACGCAATTTACCCTTGTTGGAATTTCTCAGTATGGCACTTTCTACTAAAATAATCTGCACCACTTACTCTCCTAGCTGGCCCCACAAGTTAACTACCTAAAGCTCACTTCAGATTTCCTTTTGAGATAAGGACTTGATCCACCACATCAGCAAACATTTTTAGATGAAATATATTCACCTGAGATCTAATCTCATGTCTCATCCAGTCATGGAAGTGTTTTTCCATAGTTCCCTCATCTCCAATCAATGACAGAACAAATCGTGTGAAATCAGTGAAACGGATAGCATGGTCTATCACCAACATTGTCCCCAGATTTAACCTCAAAAAATCTGTAGCCTTCTCCTGCCACAAGGTTTCAGGATATAATTCCTCAAGAAACATCTCCTAAAAATCTTTCCACATCATCCCATCAGCCTACTCTATTTAAACCATAAAGTCTTTCCAATGTTTTCCTTTCCCCCTCAACATATAAGCCACTAACATGACTCAATTATTGAGAGGAGTCTCTAAATTATCATGAATTGTTTGGATGGGCTCTATCCAGAACATTGCTTCTTATATCACACCCTCTCCTGTAAGGGTCAGAGGGTGTTACAGTTGAAACTCCCTGGTCAACTCAAACATTCTTAGTGCAACCCTCCCTGGGACCCATTCCTTCATCTGCATAAAACAAACAATGTTATCTGGGAACTGCTCTCCCCTATTTCCTTGTATCACCATGTTCTCTTTCTCCACTACTTGAGGAGTGTTCTCGGAAATGATCACATGTCTCCCAACCGGAACACGTCTTAGAGGTTCCATTTCCCTACAATTCCAAATATGGCCTTCAGAATGAAACTATAACTCTTTTACAAAAGGAAAAGATAAATTGGTAGACTCATATCTTTTCATAACCAAAACAGTTCTCATACACTACCCAAACGATCCCACTCACAACAAAATCACTACCTCATCTATCTCCCCTAAAGACTCGTCTATCGTGGTATCTAAATCAAACATCTACGAGCCTTATCTTTTAGTCCCATTTAAAACCATTTTTAAAATCCAATTCACCCTTACAACAAATTATTCTATTTTTTTACTTCATTATCAAGCACCATTTTTCACTATACTTTTACATTTCCACTTACCTTTCTACACATTCATATAATCTTATTAGGCATAATTTCATTCATTTTTAAAAAACATATGCATCATAACCTTTATATCCCACACACCCATCCCATGAGTGTGCCTATCATGATGCATTTCAAATTCCGACAAAGGATCCTAGAATGATGCACGAATGAACAAACATGTACCCTTTTGGCCACAAGAGAAATATCACTGACTGTAAAATCACATTAAAAGTGCATCACCCAATGGCGAAATATCATCAAATGTAACTACACACAACAAGAACATCAATCCCTTCCATGGATGACTTGGGTTTTCACCCATACATGGGTTAGATACTCCCAAGAAAGAGCTCATTACCATGTCCAGATACTTTCCCAAACACTTGTCTACCATCCCCAAATAGTATGAAATTTAAAATAACTCCTCTATAAAAACTTTGTAATGTCCCTGACCCAGGATCCACTAAATTGGTGCCCCAATTCGGGTAGTTACATGACCTCAAGCGTTCCTCCCCATACAATAGAGGCTACTGACAAGATACGAGGGTCCAATAGGTGATGTGGGGAGACTATACCATCAATACCTGAGTAAGAAACGATAGATAATAATTGAAATAGTGGAAACATAAGAGAAAAATCCATAGCATGCATAAATTACCAAATCCCAAAACTGTGTACAATCATAAACAACTATAAATATGCCATTCCATGCAACAATGTCATGTTAAAAAACCCAAAATAAATAAAATAGTAGAATCCTAAAATTGTTCTGGACTCCAAGTCTGAAACCACACCGAAACATGTCTCATGTCCAACTCATCACCCTAGCATAGGGTCCTTGCACTTTTCCTGGCATGCAAGATTGAAATCATCTCAGGTGCCCAATGGCAGTCTGAGCAGGGTGTGAGTATTACTCAGTAATCCACCACCAACGGTGTCTATAAAATATCCAGCAATGCAGATAGTGCATGAAAATAATAAATAAATAAAATATAAGACAAACAGTTCAATTTTCTATCTTTATTTATGATTTTTTATGTTAACCTACATACAAATCTTGTTCACTAAAAATACATTTCTTTTATCATTTCCCCATTTTTCATGTGTTCATTAGATTAGGCATGATCAACATTTTCAACATGTTGGAATTAAACAATTACTATCTCACTAGGCATCATTTCATAACAATTCCCAATATCCTCACCTCGAAGCCTTGGTCCGGGTGGAATGAAACTGTTAGCGGAATAAAAATCCATACCCTTCCCTAACTAGTGAATTTAAAAGAATAGCTAGATCCTTGGTCTAACTCAAACTTTTGGTTTAGAACCTCATGTCAATACCCCACTCTACCATGCGATGTGCACATATTTATTTATCATTCACCACAAAATATCATATCACAAAAATATAGCCAACATCATTTACAACATTGCACAAATTTCAAAAAATGGGAAATTAACATTTTTCTCAATACATTAACATTCATTATTCATATTAAATAACCCCTTTATCCCAATTCCAATTTTCATTGCCTATCTCACTAAGCATATTCATGTATAAATATAATCCCTAGAATTTTCCCATTTATACTTTTAACCATTTTTTGTGTAAACCAAACAACCTTTTAGGTAATTACCCAACCTAATTTTGTTACTAAACACCAATTTCACACGAGTTAAGAAAATTAACATTTTAGTCATAGGATATATGTTCTCGCACAATGTTGTACACATACATAGCTAACTGTATGTTCTTGGAATATCATAACGCCCCTCCAGTGACTCTAATTTGGTTGATTCATCCTCTTTTCATCCCATGGGGATCAAGAGGGGTTCAATTAACCATTTAGGCCCCACTACATCACATCATATCCAAGGAACCAATAACTCTTCAAAGGAGGGAACGAATTAAAACCCTACATGCACAAATCTACACAAAACGCAAGGGATATGACTTGTTGACGACCTACCTTGAATTTTCTCGTGAACGCACTACTAACTGAAGTCTTAGATATTGATTCATCCAACCCGTAATGCATTACCCTAAAACTCACTGACAAAGTATGTATTTAGAGAATCATATGGATAGTGGAAATAGATAGTAACCCTAAACCAAAAATAAAATCAAGAGAGATATTAGCCTTACTTGGATCTTCAATCCAAAACTTACAGTGCTCCAAAGAGCTTAGGAACGAAGGGGATAGACCTCTTATAAGATCTTGGAATCTTGTATCATCACTAAGATTGATGGAGGATGAAGGGGGAGAAATCCCGAGATGGGTATAAAAATCCCACAATTTCTTTTTTGTAATTTTTTAATTGTTTCTGGTCCCCACGGTTTACCCACATGGTTTGCAAATCCGTGCATGAGCTGCGTGGATTCTTCTATCCCAAAATATCCCCCCTCACATAGTTTACCCACACGATTTCCAGAACTGTGCGCAAACCATGTGGATGCTACTATCCGAAAATATCCCCCCTCATACGATTTATCATTAGGGTTTCTATAACTGTGCACAAACCGTGCAGAGTCTACAGACTAAAAAAAACCCCATTCGAACAATTTCTTGTTAATTCCTCATGGTTTTCACTAACCATGCACAAACCATGCAACATGCCCATAACCCTGCCATTATTTCCCATTCAAGTCCCAAACCCCTAAAACACCCCTGGGCCTACTTAAGGACTTGAGAAACATATTAAATGACTAAAATAAAGGTACTTTACCGAAACGTAATTAAAACATACCTTACATAGAAATCTAGGATCTTACATCATACACAAACAATATTTGGTATGGGTTTATGGAATTTTGTTGTTCTTGTCTGACCTTTTTAATATCGTTATTTTATTACTGCTTATTATTATTTTATTTGTTATCTTTTTGTATCCTTTCTCTTTAAATTTATGTTTTTTCTATATGGATATTAACATATTCCAATATCTTAGTGGTTGTTTGATTTATTATCTGTTGATCATCAATTTCATTGTATTTTTTGTATAATTATTTTCATCCTTTTTTGGTTCTCTCCTATCTCATGAAGTCCTATGAAAATAACATTAAATTTAGATTCATTTCAGATTCCACAATCACCTCACATAATGAAATGTGCATTGGATCTAAATAAACGTTAACATGTGGTTCTTTTAAACCACATATGAAGCTTAAGTGATTGATGACTAGAATGGATACTTTAGGGAAACTGGAAGAGTCATTAACAACACTATACATTATGATTTTATTGAATATAGTTGAGAAACAAATGTACAAATTTCTCTGAATGTATGTATTAATAATTAAAATTTATTTTTTTCTGTATCATATTAAAATTTTAAAATTTATAGTTGTGTCTTTCTGGAATAGAGGAATATAAATATGAATATAAATATTATTTTATATTGGATGCACTCACTCTTATTAGTGATTTATATTTATATTTATCACTTAAATCTTGACTTTTCATTTATGTTAATCTATATAAAAGATGGAATGATGTTAGGGAAATAAACAGTGTCACGACCCGTCCTCAGGGCCCATGTCGTGACTACCCCAAGCCCGCCTTCCATAGGCCAGGGGCTGGAGACTAGCACCAAAGGCGTAAATCCCTATAAAAAGGGAAGGCATTGCCTTTATATAAGTAAGCAAACACAATAGAGTATGTAAGTGAAGTAAGCACTAAGTAAAACTGAGTACAAAATTAAGTGTGGAAAAGTAAATGGGCCTGTATAAAAACTCAACTGAAGGTACAGTACAACAGAAAAGGAAAGTATAATAGTAGAAATGTAAAGCAGCAACCACCGATTCATCCTATGGGAATACCACCTGATGGGTGGGTACAGATTGTCTCCTCAGCTCCTCGGGTCTGGTCGTCCACTCCATGTACATCCCGTCTAGTGGACCACCTCTGAGTACCATCTAGCTCCATAAGCCTCCACCTCGATCAGTGTAGTCTATCGTCAGCATCCAACACAACGTTGTGCAGGTATAGCCCATGCATGGTTGAGTATACGATACTCAATAGGTACCCCGAGACCCCTGAAGGTCTACCAGAATCCACGAAGGATAAACCACAAAGGAAAGATGAAAATATGAAGTATCATCCAGCTCTACTTTGATATATTTCCATACATATACCTAAGTCATCAATCTCAGTTCTGCTACAACTTCTGATCCGAAGCACAACCCAGTCCACACATGAAGGAAATCAACCACATCACTGATAATGATTTAAAGACAAGAATCAGCTCACACAGGTATACTACTCAAGAAGTGGGGTCAAGATGATTAGATATAGACTCTGAATCATCTAATTTTTCGAATCCACGTAGGATCCAAGTAAAGAAGTCATCACTGTCGAACCCACGTAGGATCCAAGTACAGTAACCATCATTGCCGAACTCACGTAGGATCCAGGTATAGTTGTCATCGTTTCCGAACACACAGAGGATCCAAGTACAGTCGTCCTAACTACCAAACCCACGTAGGATCCAAGTACAGTAGACTTTGTCATCGAACCCACAGAGGATCCCAGCATGGTAGTAGGCGCAGTCAAAGCCAGCTCTGGGGTTCCCACACATAGCGTACTCGATTTTGGGAGGGTCTGCTCCTCGAGTAAAGTGGGTCGATACATCAACTCTCATGAAGTCCGGAGTTGATGTGTCCTGAAGATCCTTCTCGTCAAAAGGAACTCAACACAACAGACGGCGCGTTAATCGGACGCCCGGTCTGAGAGATATTGGTGTTTTCGTTCCAGGGGCCCGGTTGGAAATATGCTCATTCCAAACCTGCCCGTTAACAAATGTTTTCCAAAACTAACATAGAGTATCGCAAAAGGACCTCCTCATCGATAGGGTCCCAGTGCTGCAAACGGCACGTTGAGCGGACGCGTGGTCTTTATGTTATTCACGTTTAAGATAATAATGGGCCCGGACCGATAAGCCCAGTGGGCTGGTAGGTCGGGTCACCCTGTTTTGGCAGGTCCGTCCCGTTAGGGGTGTCAGACTGGCATGAAGGTTCACGCGCTCTGGCCTGAGGGATGCGGCCTGGCCCGAAGAGAGCGTGGCCCGACCCGAAGTGGCCTGGCCCGGCCCAGCGCGGCCGGGCTGGTCACGACATGGCCTGGCGCATGGACCGGGTGGCTCGGGCAGCTGGGTGAGTGGCTTGGCTCGAAGGCTAAGTGATCCGAGGCGGGGGGCGCGGCCCTCGGCTACCCGAACCGGAGGCTCCAAGCGGTGTCGCCCTCCCAAACCGACCGGGCTTCTGGAACAAGCGGCCCGCATGGTGGGCCGTGGATCTTTAGGCACGGTGCCCTCATGGCACCGCAGATCTGCTCTGCCTGGCCGGTACTCCAGCGCGGCACCCTCCTGGCACCGCGTCTCCCCTTCGCGTGACGGTCCGGTCGGTTCTTCCGCAGGAGTGGCCCGCGATGCGGGTCGTGGTTCCTCCCGCACAGTTGGAGCGATTGTGTCGACTTCCTTTGTCGTGTTCCCGGCACGGCGCGACAGAGTCGTGCCTCTTCTACCTTCGGTTTCCAATTCTAAAAAAAATAACAAGATAAACGGAGGTTCATCGGGCCATTTTCGTTCAGCCCACTCCCTCCGTGTAAAGCGATAGCAATTGGCCATAAATAACCACGATTTCTAACGAAGAACGGGGTACGAAAACATTCACTTTCATGAATAAACCCCTACCTCAATAATTTACATCGTAGGTCAGGCGTCACGGAAGATGGTGTCATGGGGAAAGGATCCATAGGCGACGTCAAAGTGCACCCGGAGAGGAAGTGGTGTTTCATCTCTTGTCGCGGAGAAGGGAATGGGTGGTCCGTCGTCGTTCTTTGTGGAAACGGCGATCTTTGTCGAAGATATCTTCATTCTTTGTTGGAGGGTGGTGTTCTTCAAAAACTCAAGATTTCTCCCAATCCTCCTTAGGACAACGAAATCCATCCCCACATAAAATAATAGGCTAATCCTATTATTTTATTACACATGCAATTTAAATTTCAAAATTCAAATCACCTCATTAATGAAATGTGTTGGAAAATAATTAAAGAGAGGGAGAGGAAATATCTTCATAAATTTGAGGGGTTTTCATGAATTAATGGAATGAGGGAGGTGGATTTATTGGCAATTAAAGGGTGGTTTCCAATTTAATGAGGGGATTAAGTAGTTTAGAGGAAAAAGAATGGTTGGGGCTCATGTGGGACCCACCTCTCTAACATACACACTTGGGTAGTTAGGTAGATGTAGGTCCCACCCTTAACTACCCATGGGAGGAATTAACCTCCTTAGATACATAAAATTGTTCTAACAATTTTATATATCTTTTTTTTAATTTAACAACAATTTAAAACATCAAACCCGCATAAAATGCAACTGCGGTAAATGTCCCCTTAAGCAATTACCAGCACTGTGAGTTCATCGGTGCCCTCAGATTTCAATTTCGAGAAATAGTTCAAAAGATAGAAAAACCCGCTCGTTCGTTCACTGAACGTAACCGAGCTAAACTTTGTAAATTGATTTTGGACAAACCGGGCCTTCAAATCAAGTGTCGTCAGAAGCCACATACTTGTAAAATTCTAAAGTAGTTAAGAAAAAAATTTCCTTCAAATTTTTGGGTTTTTACATTACTCCCACCTCAGGGATTTATGTCCCCGTAAATATAAAACATAAACTAGGGAATGAAATGAGGTTACTAAGCATGCATCTGAGCCGCCCGCTCCCATGTGCTCTCCTGGTGGTTCTCCTGCTACCAAAGAATGCGCACCAGAGGAATCGACTGTCCACGTAGAAACCACTCATGTCAATCCTCGATCTCCACCAGAACCTCCGTGAATGTATCCCCTTCATCGATGTCCAGCTCCCCGTGGTCGATGATGTGGGTCGGGTCATTCACGTTTCTCCTCAGCTAAGTTATGTGGAAGACCTCACGCACCAGGTTCAACTGAGGTGGAAGGGCTAGGCGGTAAACCACCTCGCCTACCCTGATGAGGACCTAGAATGGTCTGATAAAGCGTATAGATAACTTGCCACCCCGGACAAATCTCTATAATCCACATCGAGGTGAGACCCATAAGAATACGTGGTCTCCATCCTGGAACTCCAGTGGTCTCCGTCTCCTATCAGCGTAAGACTTCTGTCTACTTTATGCAGTCCTCATCCACTCCTGGATAATCTCCACCTTCTCTATCGTAGCCTGAACCATCTCTGTTTCTATGAGTGCTGACTCCCCAGGGTCCTTCCAGCACAGAGGTGATCTTCAAGGTTGGTCGTATAGTTCCTTGTATGGTTCCATCCCGATGGTGTAGTGGTAGCTATTGTTGTACGCAAACTCCACCAAGGGTAAGTGATCCTCTCAGCTGTGACAAAATTCAATGACACATCCACGGAGCATGTCCTCGAGTGTCTGAATGGTCCTCTCTGTCTGGCCATCTGCTTGAGGGTGAAAGGCAGTGCTCAGGGGTAGTTTCATCCCTAATTCCTCCTACAACCGCTTCCAAATCCTGGAAGTAAAGTGATTGTCTCGATCAGAGATAATAGATGATGGCACACCATGAATCCATATGATCTCGTGAATGTGGAGGCATCCCAAGCTATCTACTGAGCACTGGTCTCTGATCGGTAGGAAGTGGGCCGACTTGGTGAGTTTGTCTACGGTCACCCATATGGAGTCGTGTCCTCTAGAAGTATGTGGGAGCCCCACCACAAAATCCATGGATATCCCATCCCACTTCCACTCCAGAACCACTTTGGGCTATACAAAGCCTACTAGTACCTGGTGCTCCTCCTTCACTTGCTGGCAAGTGAGGCATCGTGAAACGAACTCTGCTACAACCTTATTCATACCCATCCACCAGTGCCGTTGTTTGAGGTCCTATTACATCATCGCCACTCTAGGATGTACCGCTAGTAGGGAAGTGTGAAACTCCCTCATCACTTCCTCCTACAGTGCAACTGGTGCCATGGTACGTCCCCTAAAGAGGATGACGTGCTCCCGTCCTTCAAAAAAATCCATCAGGCACATGCCCTATGTAAATCTGAGCACGTCGCATCTCACAGTCAACGTCCCCACATTTTTCCTCTCTAACCAACTGAAGTAGTGGAGGAGTAACTGTGAGGGGTTGTAGAAAGGCTTCCCCATCTCTATCCATGAAGGATATCTACAAAGCGGCTAACTGCTCTGTCGCCTCTCCAAGTAGCTGAATGCACGATCTTTTGATAAGAGCATCAGCTACTATGTTCCCTTTCCCATGAGTATAGACAATCTCAATGTCATAGTCCTGGAGGAACTCGAGCCGTCGCCACTGTCTCGTGTTCAGGTCCTTCTCTAAGAAGATGTACCTGAGACTTTTGTGGTCAGAGAAGACTGTAAAGTGCTCGCCCATCAGATAGTGATGCCACATCTTCAGGGCGAATACCACTTCTAATAACTCCATGTCATGAGTAGTGTAGTTCTTCTAATGCTACCTCAACTATCATGAACTATATGTGATCACTACCCGATCCTTTATCAGGACACACTCGAGTCTGGTCCCTGATGCGTCGTAGTAAACCACGTACCTGACGCCCTCCTCCGGTAGCCTCAAGATGGGTGAACTAGTCAATCTCTATCTCCACTCTTGAGAGCACTTCTGACATCTATCTGACCATATGAAGGGTTTCCCCTTCTTCGTCAAAGATGAAAGCGGTGCTGCAACTCTGGAGAAGTCTGGTACAAATCCCCAATATTACCCATCCAGACCTAGGAAACTCCGCACCTCTGTCATGCTCCTAGGTGGATCCCAAGCAAGTACTGCCTCAATCTTCACAATATCCACTGCAAATACCACCTCTGAGATGACGTTCCCCATGAAGTGACACTCTAGAATCCAGAACAGGCACTTCGAGAGCTCACCATAAATCTGGTGCTCTCAGAGTGTGTCCAGTACAACTCGTTAGTGGTAGGCGTGCTCTTCCTCAGTAGTCGAGTAAATCATTATGTCGTCGATGAAGAATATGAAAAAACGATTGAGGTATGGCTGGAAGATACTGTTCATGAGACTCATGTACACTGTTGGTTTGTTGGTTATACTGAAGGTCATAATCAAGAACTCATAGTGTCAATACCGACACCTGAAGGTCATCTTCTGTACATCCTCATCTTGAACTCTGAGGTAATGATAGCCAGACCTGAGGTCAATATTCGAGAACCATGGTGCTCTCTTGAGCTGATCAAATAGGTCTTCCATCCTTGAGAGTGGATACTTGTTCTTCGCAGTCAGATGATTCAGGTGACAGTAGTCGACACACAGGCATAAGCTCCCATCCGCCATCTTGGCGAATAAAAATTGGGGAAGCCCAGGGTGAAACACTGGGTCGGATGAATCCCTTTCCTTGTAAGTCCTCCAGCTGTACCCGCAGCTCACAACTCTCGGCAGGATCCATCCAATATGCTGGAGTAGATAACGGTGTTGTCCTGAGGTACATGTCAATGTATAAGTCTACCTCTCTGTGAGGAGGTAGTCCTGGAACGTCGTCAGGAAAAACATCTTCATATTGATCCACCACAACAGGAAAACTAAAACTCTACACATCAACTTCTCCTAGGATGAGACTAGCCAACTGATGGGTGATCGGCTATCCTCTCCTCTGCGTAAGTCCATCCTGTGATACAAATTCTCCCTTCTCACTGGTGAAGGTGAACCTGCTCCCATCTGTGTGGACACACCGCACTTTGCGTCGAAAACAGTTGATCTGGGCATGGACTGTAGATAACCAATCCATACCTAAGATGACGTTGTAAGGCCTTGACACCTCTACAAGAAGATCCCAGCCGAAGCTCTCACCTCCTAGAGTAAGCTCACACTGTCGGCACCAGTGCGTAATCGTCAAGTCTACTCCTGTAGGAGTATCTAGCAGTAAGGATCAGGCCAACAGCTCCGTCGGAATATCCGAGCTCTGAAAAAGGGCAGTGGGAATAAAATAATGACTTGATTCTGTGTATATGAGAACTGCAGGAAGGGTGGAGTAGACACAGATAGTACCTCGAATCATCTCAGGTGCACCATGTTCATAGGCCTCGACTGCCTAGAGCTAAGCCTGCCCATGTCTGCCAGCTCCCTGTGGTTGGGGTGGTCCTCCTGGTGGTGGTGGTTGTAGACCCTCGAAGCGTCGTCCACCACCTGCTGCTCAGCCAGCTCCTCTACCTCGTCCTCCTGCTCCCTACGGACCGCCACAGTTGAACCTCTACCTCTACCTGTGAGGTCCCTCTATTGTCTGCTGCTCCACTGCATGGCGGGTCGGGCAGTCACGAGCTATGTGGCCCAGCCCGCCGCATGCATAGCATTACCTGCCCCTCGTATGGATAGCTCTACTCCGTGTGATCCACACATCCGAACCAGTATCCTTAGGTCACCCACCTGATGGCCTGGTCTACTTGGACCTCTGCGTCATCTATCTACTGCCGGCTGTAGAAGACTCCGCTTCGTGGTGCCCTGTGGCGTGTCTCGCTGGTGGCGTCAGCTTAGCAAGAAAGCTCTTCACAAGAAAGATCACTCCAGTACCCATGCATGTGTCAGAATGCTGAGGGAGATCATCAAAGCCCTGATCTCATGCCTCAGTCCCTTCTCGAAGGTCTTGTCCCAGAATAATGGGTCTCGTATCATGTCTGTGTAGTAACACGAGTGGTCAGTAAATCTCACCGAGTACTGGGCTACTGTCATGTTTCCCTGCCACAGTTGTATTAACTCCTGGATGTGCACCGTAAGGAGGGTGGCTGGAACAAACTTCGAGCGGAAGAGGCTCTCGAAGTCCTTCCAAAGTAGAGATGTTTCTTCGTGCACATGGAGCATCAGGCTCCACCATCTACCTGTTGTTGCATGTAGGAGACTTCTAACAAGGATCACCATAAGGTATGCTGGGGTCCCTACCAATCTGAAGACTTTGACGATAGCCTCCTGCCAATCCTCGACTGCCTGAGGGTCCGTCTCTCTGCAGATCCTAGGTGGCCTATGTCACTGAAACTCATGCAATGCACTCAGGCGGCGTGCACTGTCTGTCGTTGGGGCGGGTGGTATCGGTGGCCCAGCGGGTAGTGGTATCATTGGTGCCTCTGCTGTATTGGGGCCATGTAATGAGGCCTCATCGCTTGGTGGGCTGTCATCCCACACGTAACTAGGAGCCCTACCTGGCTGCCTTCATGGGGCCATCCTGAGAAGAAACAGGTGCACCAGGTTTGTACATTATTCCTGGTGAGCTGACACAATTTGATCACAAAGAAAACTTTTGAAACACACATGCAATCAATGTTTTCGTTCACTGAGTCAGAAATCAGAAGTCAGGGTCCTGGTGTATGGATACATCAGCCACCGCACCAAAACTGGACTCCCTGGACTGATAACCACACTGAATACTGTTAACACTATTGCTTCATAGAGATGAAATTATTAGAGGCCTGAGTTCTGCAGTAGAACCGACTCCTCTGATACCAATTTGTCACGACCCATCCTCGGGGCCCGTGCTGTGACTACCCAAAGCCCGCCATCCATAGGCCTGGGGCTGGCGACTAGCACTAAAGGCTTACATACCAATAAAAAGGGAAGGAATTTTCCTTATATAAGTAAACAAACACAATAGAGTATGCAAGTGAAGTAAGCACTAAGTAAAACTGAGTACAAAAGTAAGTGCTGAAAAGTAAATGGGCCAGTATACAAACCCAACTGAAGGTACAGTACAACTGAAAAAAAAATTAAAACGGTAGAAAAGTTAAGCAGCAACCACCGAGTCATCCTCCGGGAATCCCACCCAATGGGTGGGTACATATGGTCTCCTCAGCTCCTCGGGTTCGGTCGTCTACTCTGTGTGCGTCCCATCTAGTCGACCACCTCCGGGTACCGTCTATCTCCACAAGACTCCACCTCGATCAGTGATGTCCATCGTCTGTATCCAACACAACATAGTATGGGTATATCCCATGCAGTGGTGAGTATACGATACTCAGTAGGGACCCCAAGACCCCCGAAGGTCTCCCAGAATCCACGAAGGATAAACCAAAAAGGAAAGAAGAAAATATAAAGTATCATCCAACTCTAATTAGGTAGATTCCCATAAATATATGTAAGTCATCAATCTCAGTTAGGCTCCAACTTCCGAGACCAAGCACAACCCAGTCCACACAGGAAGAAAATCAACCACATAAATGATAATGATTGAAAGACAAGACTCAACACACACAGGTATACTACTGACGAAGTGGGGTCGAGATTGTTATATATAGCCTCCAAATCATCTCCTCTTCCAAACCCATATAGGATCCAAGTACAAAAGTCATCGTTGCCGAACCCACGTATGATCCAAGTATAGTAACCATTACTGTCGAACCCACGTAGGATCCAAGTACAGTCGTCATCACTGCCGAACCCACGGAGGATCCAAGTACAGTCATCCTCACTACCAAATGCACGTAGGATTCAATTACATTCATATTCTTTGTCGAAACCATGGAGGATCCCAGCACAGTAGTCGTCGTAGTCGCAGCCAGCTCTAGGGTTCCCACACACAGCATACTCAATTCTGGGAGGATCCTCTCCTCGAGTAATGGGGTTCAACACATCAACTATCACAATGTCTAGATTTGATGTATCCCGAAGTTCTGTCTCGTCATAAGGAACTCAACGCGATAGACGGTGCGTCAATCGGACGCCCGGTCTGAGAGATATTGGCTTCTTCGTTTTAGGGGCCCGGTTGGAAATATGCTCATTCCAAACCCATCCATTTACCAAAGTTGTCCAAAACTCACTTAGAGTATTACAAATGGACCGAATCATAAATAGGGTCCCAGTTCTGCAAACGGCGCGTCGATCGGACGCGTGGTCATTAAGTTATTCACGTTTAAGTGAATAATGGGCCCGGCACGATAAACCTAGCGGGCTGGCAGGTCGGGTCACCCAGTTTTGGTGGGTCCATCTAGGTAGGTGTGTCGGACCGGCCCAAAGGTTCATACACTCTAACCTGAGGGACGTGGCCCGACCCGAAGAGAGTGTGGCCTGGCCTGAAGTGGCGCGACCCAGCCTGGCGGGGCGCGGCCCGGCCAGGTGCAGCCCAGCTGGGCGCGGCTCGGCTAGGCGCGGCCAGGCTAGGTGCACAGCCCGGCTGGCTCAGCCCGAAGGCCGAGCGGTCCGAGGCGGGGGGCGCGTCCCCCGGCTGCCTGAATCGGCGGTGCCAAGCGGTGCCGCCCTCCCAAACCGGTTGGCTAGGCGGGCTGGCCTTCTCGCACAAACGGCCCGCACGGCGGGCCGGGGCTCTTCCGGCACGGCGTCCTCCTGGCACCGCGGATCTGCTCCACCTGCCCGGCCGACGGGCTGGCAGGTTCTCTGGCACGGTGCCCTCCTGGCGCCGCAGCTCCCCTTCGCCCGACCATCTGACGGGCCAGCTGGTTCTTCCGCCGAAGCAGCCCACGATGCGGGCTGTGGTTCCTCCCACACAGTCGGTGCGATGATGCCAGCTTCCTTTGCCACGTTCCCGAACCAGTGCGATGGCGTCGTTCTTCCTCAGCCTACAGTTTCTGATTCTAAAAATAATAACAAGATCAACAGAGGGTTGTCGGGCTGTGTTCGTTTGGCCCGCACCCTCCGCGTAATCTGATTGCAATTGGCTATATATAAACAACGATTTCCAATGAAGAAAGGGGTATGAAAACATTCACTTTCAATAATAAACCCCTACCTCGATAATTTACTTTTCACGTCGGACGTCGCAGAAGATGGTGTCACATGGAAAGGATTCGTAGGAAACATCGGAGTGTGGCCGAGGAGGAAGAGGAATCTCCTCTCTTGTCGCGGAGAATAGAATGGGTGGCACGTTGTCGTTCTTCATGGAACCGGCGATGTTCATCGAAGAAATTATCGTTTTTCGTTGGAGGGCGGTGTTCTTCAAAAACTCATGATCTCTCCCAATCCTCCTTAGCACAACGAAATCCCTCCTCCCATAAAATAATAGGCTAATCCTATTATTTTATTACACATGCAATTTAAATTTCAAAATTCAAATCACCTCAATAATTAAATGTGTTGGCAAATAATTAAAGAGATGGAGAGGAAAGATCCTCATAAATTTGAGGGCATTTCATGAATTAATGGAGTGAAGGAGAATGACATATTGGAAATTAAGGGGGGGGGGGGGGTTCCAATTTAATGAGGGGGTTTAAGGATTCTAGAGGCAAAATAATGGTTGGGGATCGTGTGGGACCCACCTCTCTAACATCCACACTTGTGTAGTTAGGTGGTTGTGGGTCCCACCCTTAACTACCCAGGGGATGAATTAACCTCCTTAGATACATAAAATTGTTCTAACAATTTTATTTATCTTTTTTTAATTTAACAACAATTTATAACATCAAACCCACATAAAACGCAACTACAGCAAATATCCCTTTAAACAATTATCGGCACTGTGAGTTCATTGGTGCCCTCAGATTTCAATTCCGAGTACCGGTTCAAAAGATATAAAAACCCTCTTGTTCGTTCACTGAACGTACCCGAACTATACTTCAGAAATTTATTTCGGCCACACCGGGCCTCAGAATCAAGTTCCATTAAAAGCCACATACTCTCAAAATTCGAATGTATTTAAGAAAAACTTTTCCTTGAAATTTCCGAGTCTTTACAAACAGGTTCTGATGTGGAAGAATCGGGGGTGGGTTGGGTTCATCAGTGGCCTAGGAAAAGACCAGAGTTGATAGAAGTACTACTAGGGACATGATATATATTGATTTCATTGGTGTGTTGAAGGAGAATAGGTGGGAACGTGGACCGTAACATTCTTCATTAATATAGATTAGTTATTTATTGAGGTAAATTTTTCAGGTATTTAAAGTCAATTTTCTTATTTCCATGAGAATTTTGAATGTTATTCATTAACTATATAAATTTTTTTATAAAATCAATCTGTCATTTTATTTAAATTTATTAATGTATAATTGTTGTATAATAATTATATTTTGTATATTGTATATATTTTTATTAATAAAATTAACTATATAGTTAATGAATAACATTCAAAATTCTAATGGAAATAAATATATTATAATGTTTTACCGGCATATATGATTATTTTTATTTTTATTTAAAAATGAATTAAAAACATTATTATTTGATGGAATTATTTATACTAACATATAAATAAATAATAATATTAGTTTAAATATAATTTTTGGTAATGTTATTATCAAAACATATATATATTATATTAATTTCTTTGTAAACTTTTAGACAAACATATATATTATATGTTGATATAATTATACTTGTAACAGAAAAATTTTAAGTTTAAAAATAACATTTATAGAGAGAGATGTTACCAAAAATATATTGATAGATATCTAGTTTAGAATGAAACACTTTACAAAGTAGCTTCAGGATTGTGAGGTGTTGAGGCTGTCATAGAGTGATATTTGTGTAATTTGGATGGTGCTGCACGCCAAGTGACATGGATTATTTTTTATCCAAGATTAATCTGTATATACCAACATGTTGGGTCCATAAATGGTGCTCGATTCACTCTACAGGACCTTCAAGACTGAATGGTTATCTAATTGTGATTTCTTAGATATTATTATCACAAGTTTATTTTTTGATATTGGACTACTAGATCTTGTTAGATGTACATTGTCACATGGAATCAAATAGTTATTTCTTGGGGTATGGAATTTGTGCCATTATGTTCAAACATCATTGAACCCTTTTATAGTTCAGTGAATGCGCTTGTTTTTATGTGTCTAGGTGAGTCGCATGTGGTAAATAATATAATGTGGTATAATGTCGGGATAGAATTACCTAAATTTCTTGGATAGAACCTTTAGTTTTATATTTTTTATATTTATTTACAACCTTTTTAAGAAGTTGTTTTATTTTCCATATACTATTATTTTTTAGCTAGGCTAGGAATATCACATGTGTATTCATTTGTTATGATAGAATATTATAAGATCGTCATTGGTGTGGCTTATTGATGTTTATTTTTCACCATTTATATATGCTCCAGGGTGTGTATAAACACCTCATGTATACTTTTAGGTTGGCGAACTTGTTTCACAGTGGATTGGGATGTGGCCCAATGTTGGACGATGGAGGAGACACACTCATGTGGAGTCTCAGGATCGAGATGGTGTAACTCGAGCATCATGGAGACCGTGTATGTGGTTTGTCTCAGTATTGGTGGTAGAAAATGATATATTGATGTTCAGTTGTTTATTTTTTATGTGGTTTCACTAGTGAGTGACCAAATGTGGTATATTTTTAATTGTTGTGACTCTATATGATTGTATGTAGTATTTCATTTATCATAGGATGCTTCATTTTTAGTAATTTTTTAAGTGTACTCTGATTTTTATCCTTTTGTTTTATTTTTCTAATTTTATTTTGTTATTTAATTTTAAAAATAGGGTATACTCTCCGCAAAGAATCATTTAGACCATCACAATTGGTCGGAAGCCTCTAGTGTTTGGGAAGGAATCCTTAAGACCTTGTAGATAGCAAGATTTGGTTATGTGTTAGGTCAACCTATACTGGTTAATTACAATGAAACAATATGATATCATTAGAAAATACATCTCAGAACATGTCTACCAGAATAAATAAATAGTGGTGGTTGATCACTTGATACACTGCAAGGATCATACTAGCCACTCGTGCTAAAAAGACATCTCCTTAAAGAGGATGTGATCCCACTCCTCCTGCCTTAATATACCACTAACCGGTCATCCTAGATTTTTTTCCCTGGGAGACAAAAAGGTCACTCATCTCAAATAATAATCAACATGATCATGAAAACTAGTCTACCAATATATTCCATGGATCATATTAAAACATACCATCTCCATAATTGTGAAGCTCTAAACATTCTCAAAAGGTAAACATATACATTACATAGTGTGGACAAATATAATTGTAGTTTACATTTATTCTTAAGGGTATATTGATAAAAAACATCTCATAAGATAATTTAATTATTATTTCGAAAATAATAACAAATTGATATGATATTAATGAATTGGAATCTCGTGTTTCTAACAAAGAAAAATATATAGTAGAATAAATCAGGATAATACCTCACAATAGGGAAGCTCCCTCTTAACCATATTTTAAGACCTAATCAACTACATAATCCCTTCCATCCCCCACTCTTAGATTCCCCACTAGCTCATTAGTCCCCCGATTGGCTGAAACTTGTGGGTTCTTCACTATTTGTTGAGTTCATGTACCTAAATATAATGAGTGCATCTTTGAATCCTAATCACGAAACTTCTTTAGATGTGTTTTTTTCCACACTTGTGACATTACTTGAGAGAAATATGGAAATCCATGAGAAGTTACCCCTTACATTTGAAATTATAACACCCTAAAGAGTCACTTCCCAATATAGAGATTAATTACACCTTATCTGATATAACTTTCTTCTTCTACTATAGGGTCCATTGTTTTGATTCCTCTTTTAATTCCTAGAATAAGAAACTGGGAATGCACTCGAGAAGGTACCTATAGATCCCCTAAATATCTGAAGAAGGCTATTAACTTTTTATCCTCAAATAAATTCTCAATCATTATATCCTTTTGAATAAATATCGTAAGAATATTCATGTTGAAGTTCCAAACCTACCAACTCATCTTAGGGGAAAGGATAGTCTCGAACTCTATTCCATTATGATCCACATTCCCCTTCATAAGTGGATAAATGTAAATCATATTTTTAAAACATCTGGATTATGTTTAAAATAACATCATCCCCTTCTACAAATCCATGAAATCGTACTCACAATTTAAAATATATGAAATAAGGAATAACTCTTGGAAGAATAAATACTTAAATTTCACCCACATAATCCATTCATGTTGAGAAACTTTCAATATGGCATCCCACAAGTTTCTGACTTCTCCTTGAATCATAAATGTCACAGGATTCAACTTATGGTCTTTCAGTGTCTCTAAAATGATGAGATCCTATCAATGACACATATCAAGTCCTCCTTGTTCATAGGAATTCTAGTTCCTTGGATGGATTGGGGATGCATGAGCTAGAATTCAAAGTGAAACTGACCATCATCATCATGCCACTATGGGCTCCTCCACTCAAAACAAGAACCCTTCGAAAGAGTACTGACTAAACTAGTTCAATTGCATGAACCACTAGAGAAACTAATAGATAATGATAAGATGAATCATTATGTATGATAAGGGGTACAATTGGCTATCCAGGATGTCTGTGAGGTGACATTTTATGAAATTTTACAACAAACCATAGAGAAAATCAATGGCGTAAACAAAGATAATTATTATAGAACACCTGCACACATAAGGGTTCACAATAAGGTTTAACATATTTCGTTTTCCACTTTAATAAAGAATAACCATTGATCACAACCCATAAACAAAGAAAAGACAATTGTACCTTCAAGTTATTCATATCCATATATATACACTCATGAATAAAATACAGCAATCTCAAATAAAGTAATGAAAAAAGATAAATCCCAAAGGTTCCTATCACAATTTCATAGGAATTTAATTATTTTGTCTATATCATACACAAGAAAAAGGTATATGGCATGTATCCCTATATTCATATAATTATTTAGGATTTAACACCATATCTCATATATTAATACAAAAATATTACTAGTATTAACAAATGAGACTTTAAATAAGACATAAAATTGAATAAAAAATGTATAAAGTCAAACATTATGGAAACTAAGAGGACCGTTATACAGTTTTGTATAGACATTGAAATAGTTCCCCTACCTGAGTCCCAACCAACCTAACTATTGTCTATCCTATTTAGAAACATGGTAAAGAGGAAGTAAATATCAAAATACCCAGTGCCTCATATACCATTTTCTAACAACACGACCTGAATCATTGATCCTGAGCTAGCATTCGACATGACCTCATGTGCCTCTCCTCATATGAAAAGGGATTTTGACTTGCTGAAAGGGACTATGTATTGAAATGGGGAGTCTATTCCAAGATTACTATTTGAAGAACATAGAATAAAAAAGAATGTTATCAAAAATGATTCAATAATAATCGAGAATAGTGAATAACCATCTGAGTGTAAATATACCCAAAAAAATGCCTTACAATGAACTATAGATATAGAAATTCATGTACATAAACCAAACTAATAATAGAATTCATGTACCAGAAAAAAATTAAATAAATGAAGTAGTAGACATCCAACTGAACTACATCAAGTACCATCTACATCCTCTTACTAACCAACTCCATTGTCTACCACAGGTCCCTTTACCTTTACAGGATACCTAGTCATGAAATATACAAGTGAATTCCTTAAAATTAAATATTTTAAAAATAATATATATATATATATATATAATTTCAGAATAACACACATTTTGGGTCTTTAGATTCCACCTCCAGTAGCTTTGGCACCAAATTTGTAGGAACGTCCCCGGTTATGTCTATAACCCCCCTCATCTGTGATGTAGTTCACAAAACGTGTTTGACATGTCCATATATGGTGGATAACTCATGTAAATGTAGATCAATATCTCACGCATCTCTCTCAAGGTGGATAGTCCTTATGGATCTACATACATCAACTACAATGAAATCAAAAGTACATAAAAACATGTATAAAGTATGACTAATCAAAACAGTGTCAATCAAATAGGAGATATAGCCATAACAATCATATGTGAGAAGACATCATACATAGGGGTTTAAGGCTACATGAACACATCTCATGTGAACAACCTTCAATAATAGGTCATAGGTCTATGCACTCATGTTAGAAAATCTTTCCACTAACCCTTATAAAACATGCACTATGGTTAACGGATTCATACCATACGGGAAAAATGATTTGTAAAAAACGGTCATTATCTGAGTCCAAAATCACAACCAATACCTAGAATCATAACCAATTAAATATGATTTAGAATACTAGGATAATGGTCTAGATGAAACCATGACCTAAAGGTTTGTAAAGCTCATTCATACATGAGATGATATGTTTCTGACAAAAATTTTGGTTCTAAGGTTGTGAATATGCCAATTCCATCAATCTAGGAATAAGTTCTATTAATGATAATTGCATCATTTGATAAAAAATCTAAAACCATTAGATATAATCATGATATCAAGGATTTAACCAGTTTTTATCAAGGGAAAGAGAGTTAGATTAATAAAGAATAAATAATAACTCATCAGATGAAGAATAATGGATTGAATTGATGTTAATGTTTTTAATAGAGGTGTTGAAAGTGAGGGAGAGCACATTGGAGAGGATTTTTATAGAGTTGGGAGTCGAATGGAGCTTGAGTGAATAAGAAATATTGAGTGGGGGATATTTTCATTAAAAACCTTGATAATAGTCATCCCTTATGGCTATGTCAAATGTCACTAGATACCCAATTGATATTGGGATAAACTGCTTCTGTCAAGGAAGACGACTATCTCGCTAGAGGATTCTGAGTAGAATCTCTTCTTCCAAAAAGTTTGGATGACTAATTGATAGGCATTGACATGCTAGAAGGTGGGACTATTATTTCCCAAGGAGACACAACAAGTCACAAAACCCAACCACATTCCAGTTCTAACCTCCCAAAAGCCTATACACTTCCCCTAAAAACATAAAAATGATTTCAAGATCACATTAAAAAAATGAAAATAGATCAAATGTTTGATGCTCATGCACACTATTATTATGTGATAACATGACACAAAATGCTAATATGACACTAGATAATATATTCTGTATTTTAAAATTTTGTGGGAATTATCTTTTCAGGGTTATTGAAAAAAGATAGTCAACTGGATACTCATATACACTGTTATTACATGCATATGTTAAGCATTTGAAAACTTTGAAATATTTCCCACAATACAATGTTCATTATAAAACGATATTAGATTAATGTTTTGTAATATATTTTCAATTCATTCAAAATAATTTGTGAAACTTAATTATGGATTTGAATTACGCATTTGAAACTTGTACAAATTTATCTTCTTTTATTCAATGAACATTTTCTTACATTTCACTGAATATGTAATTTTCATGCACATTTACAATAGTATTTCAATCACAAAATATATGGTTAAAGTGGGTAATTAAACACTAAATTCAGTAAATACCTATTGAATTCCATGCATGTTATAATTCACTTCATTGAACATAAATTCAAGATGGATGAAAAATTGAATACACCAATAAAAATACAATTACTATGTTCAATTGTTCTGCAGAAATTTAGTAGGTCACTGTTTAGACAATTGATTTTTTTGGATTCAAGTATCAATTATTATTTAATCTTATGTTCCTTTTTCATCCAATATTTCATTTCATTATAGGGTTTATTTGACATATTTATTTATCATTTTATTCACATGTTATCTTGCCTAGTGTAATTGCACATGTGCAGTACTAGTTATAAATTATTTTACCAATTTTATATCACATTATTAATTTTTTAATTTTTCATTACTTATCAATAATCATTTTATTAGTTATAATGCTGGATATTATTTATGTTTTCATATTTTATTAATAATATTTATATTTATGGATCGTTAATTATATAGTATTAATTTCTATTAATTATTAGTAATTTTATTAATTTTACTAACAATTTCATTATTAATTATTTATTGAATTTTTAATTAATAATAATACTAATTATTATTATTTTTTATTTATCATATTCTATATATTATAAATAAAATTATATTAATAATATTGTCTCTCATATTTAATATTAATTATATTATTTTTATTTAATATTTCTAATATTAAATACTATTTGTTTTTTATATTTTCTTCTAACTAGAGATACTTTTAATTATACGTTATTATTTAAGTATTGTTATAATTAATAAATTCATAAAATTAATTTTAATAAAATCATCAGACACCCACAATTATTTGGTAATATTGGATGTGACAACCAACCATCAAATCATTTGGCACTCATCCTACCCATTTCGATAAAAATAACCAGACACAATTAAATAAAAACATATTAAAAACCTTCATACAATGTTGATGATGTGGTGTGTAGTCCCCTTCCTCTATGTTCTGTTTTTCACTATGAAAAATTCAAATTTTATTAGCACTAGAAAAACCCTCTATAATTGATAGAAAATTATAGGTGTCATAAGAACTAATAAAAGGGGGTTACTTTTATCAATGCTAATAAAAATTGATAACATTCTATTTTATTAGTGATTAAAAAATTTATATAAAAGTAATAAAATATTTTGTCAATATGAAAGAGATCCATAGAGGGGCCATCTAATTTTATCTTTTCTAGACACCCCTTCCTCATTTATAATCTCATTTAGTGCCCTCTTATTTTCCATATATCAGTGATAAACCAACACTCCGGCCTACACTTATGTGTTCATACACATAAATTTAAACCTATGACCTTCACCCACACACACAAGTGCCTTTATGTTTTTTCTATGTTGTTTTTTTCATTATTTAATGATATATGTAACATTTTCAAATTTAATTTATTAAATTATTGACCCTTGTTTTGGTTCCCCATTGTTGAGCTCTGTCTTAGGGTTTTTTTTTTGAATTTTGATTGAACAATTGGAACCTTTTTTAGGAGTGCATGGTTAGTGCATTAATGGGCAAAACCATGCACCATCTACTGAAAACTATGCACCCAAAAATATTAATAGTTTAATGGTTGGTGCATAATTTAATAAAATTTAAACCAATACAGGTGAAACACTATTCCCCAGATAGGTGAGTTACACAGTTAGACCACATGATTTATTAACTATGCACTCCTTCCTAAAACTGAGCACTTGGGAATTTAATCCCCCTCAATTTTATATTAAAATATTTATACCCTATGTTTAACCATTAATAAACCGATTTCAACCCTATTCTCATTTTATGTTCATTGAAGGCTCTCAAGAAGATATCACCCCCACTCTCTAAAATATGCACCCTTGTATTTTATAAAAGATAATCAATGTTAGAAATCCTAGAATGAATATTGGTTTCTAATACCATTAGATTAGTTCTCAACAATTAGTGAAATATTTTTTAAAACTCAGTATACTAGAAAATGATCAATGAAATCTCTATACTATAAGATATGTTTTGAAACAAATTTCCTTATGGAATACAACTCTTTTTCTGAAAATGGAATTCCTTTAATTACTAACTATTTATCATAATTTTCTATCAATTCTTTCATTTCATCACCTATTTTTCATTTACAGTAGAAGTATGGATTATAGATATTCAGTTTTTTAATGTTTATTATTCATCGACCAACATATCCATCAGTATTCCATGGCTATCATTATTAGACATAATTTTTCATTCATCAATTAGTATCCATACCATAATGATCCATTTCATCTCTCAAATCATTTCCCAAACTTTTCCCCTCTCTATGACTTCTCCCTTCCACTGAATTCATTGTAGCAGAGATCATTTTCAATCTTAATTCCAAGGTAAGGTAACACCCTCCTTTTTTTGTTTTTCCCCCAATCCATATCTCAAAGTTTATTTTTATTAATAAATTTCTCTTTCCCTAAATTTTTTATACTAAACTTATGTTTATTCTATTATGATATTCGTTTGGTTAGACCATCAACTTCATGAATTCTATGATGTTCTAATTTTCATCTTCTCTTACACAAAAATGACTTTTTGGATGCTAACCATATTATTATTTCATATTGATATTTCACCTATACTAAAACATGTTGAGGATATGGAAAACCTTTAAATGATGTATTCCATATAATTGGTGTTAATTATTATATTAATACTATTTTACTCTGATTTTCATATTGATTTATTTTTAAAATATTTTTATAATTATGAGTATTATATATCCATAAAAAATAAATATTAACATATATAGTGTCATAGCTACTATATTTTTAACAATTTTCTTGATTTTTATTTTTTAAAAAATAATAAATTTTTGACATATTTAAAATTTGTTATGTGGATGGTATTTTTATTTATTGAAAATGAATACCTTTATTGGTTGGGAATGGGAAATATATAATTAAAATGTGTACCTATAATAAATTTATTCCTCAAATGTGTAATAATGTACATTCTAAGTTCCTTTTGGGGTTTGAATTTTCATTATATCCTTTCTATTCAAGATCAATTACGGTATGCATTACCATTATAATGAAAATAAACATTATTTTTTTATAATGTATGCATACCTAATATTTTCTATTTTTTATTAAATTTATATTCATTTTAATTTAAATTATATCTTTTATAATAACTAATAAAAATCAATGACCTATGTTTAACTTTTTGAAGTTGGTTTCTGATTACTCATAATAAAAAACATTTTAGGGTTGGTTATAGTGTACTCTATATTTTTTTTACTATAGTATGTGTTTTATGTTACATTTTTATTTCAAATAATACAGCTTACATCGAAGAATTAATTACTTCTATTTCCATATTATATTTTATATAATGTGTTCACACATTGTAGATTTATCATTGATGTTTATAAAAAATATAACATCATTGACATTTCAGATCAAAATTAAGAGTACAATATAACCATCCATAAATTTTATATGAGTACCTTGCAACCAACCATAAATAGTTAAAAAAAAATTTATATAAAATTTTTATTTATTTTTGTAAAAGTATAATGAAAATAAAAAATATTAATAAATAAATAATATAAGGTATGAATACCTTACACAAAAATTTATAATGACATTTCATTATAATGAAATTGAATACCATAATTTCTCTAGAATGGAAAATATATAATGAAAAATAATACATTAGTTGGTACTCTGAATGTACATTCTTACTCATTTATGGAAAACATTTATTATAGGCATGCATTTTAATTATAAAATATCTATTCCAGACCAATCAAGGTATGTATTTTCATTTAATATGAATACCTCGGTATAAAAAACAATAACTAGAATAGATTTTTTTTATTAAAATCTATTTTTTAATAATAATAATGTAGCTAAAATAGAATATATGAAAATATTTACTAGTCATTGAAATATAATAATTATAAAAATACTAATATTACAAAAAATAAACCAATATTAAAATCATAGTATAATAGTATGAAAATAAGAATTACCACCAATTGTGTGGAATACATGGTTTAAAGGTTTTCCATATCCTGGTAATATTTAGGTAATGTAGAACTATCATTATAAAATTATAATAATGTTGGATCCCAAAACAATTATGTTTATGTAAGAGAAGATTAAAATTTTAAGATCATAAATTAATGTTGTTAATGGTATAACCAAACACATATTATAATAAAATTTAAATAATTTTGTTATGGAAAATTGGATGAAAGACAAATCAATTAATATGAATATATTTTTATAAATGGATTTAGTGAAAAAACAAAAATAAAGATGATTTTAACATTACCATGGTATTGAACATGCCAATGATCATATCTTAGAGAAATCCTGTTGAAGGTAGAAGCCACAAAGATGTAAAATGTTTGGGAAAAATGATTCTAGATAATAAATGGATAATCGAGGGATGGAAACTAATAAATTAATGTTGATGTATGTCTAAGAAAGATAGATATGTACTATTGATGGATAAGTTTGTTGATGAAGATCAGACACTAAAAAAATTGAAGCCAGAAAAGGCAGTCTTCTAGAGTAAATGAAAAATAGTTTACAACATAAATAATTAGATAGAAAATTATGATTAATAGTTTGAAATAATAGTTACACCATCATCACTAACAGATTTCATTTACATAAAAATATTTTTTGAAAATCGATCTTACATTATAGAGATTCTATGGATAATGTTCTAGTAGATTGAGTTTGAAAAAAAAATCACTATTTTTGGATAACTTAACTAAATGTATCAGAAACTAACAATAATTCTATCAATGCTAAAATTAATGAACAATCCTACACTTACAGTGCCTGTGATGTATGGGGTGGGGAAATATTTTCATGGAGTTGTCTAGTTCTTTTCCAATTTTATTAAAAAAATTATCAGATAGAATTGGAGTTCTGTAATTCTCAACATTACTTATAGAAATTGAATAATATATCCCTATTGTAGAGTAAAGTGATACAACATACCTGGACTAATGATGATAAATTAAAAATATGTGCCAACCTAAATTTTAGTAAAACATAGTGTATTAATTGAATTTATTTGGTATAAGATAGAATTAACCGAACCATTTCTGTAAATTCTATCAATAGAATTTGATATAAAATCAGTGTTTTGTTACTTTATAAAGATGTGGAAGTTATATCATGAGTATTTGGTTTGTGAAAGTTAATGAACATTAGGTATATATAAACTTCTTATATGGTGATTGTTGACATTTTCTTTTCATCCTTAAATATCAACGAACCCAAGCTTCCTTGTAGAAATAATTTTGATTGGTAGAAAATGGTTAAATCATTTTTATGGTATTGGAATAATAATGAAAATAAATATAATTTATAGAAGGTAAATATTTTTTGAATAAGAAAATATATTGAACCATATGTAATTGTTTTAATTATATGAACTCAAAACAAAAGTATGTACTGAAATTGAAATAAAATAAATTGGAAAATAAAATAACCCAAATGGTAAAAATAAAAAAGAGGAAAATAATTTAATAGAAAAAAGTCAAAGTGTTTTAGAATGTGTGCATTTTACAATGTCAGAGGAATATATGTTGTGTATAAATATTATAGTTTTCATACTCATTCATTATATTTCATGTATACTCTATTTTTTAATAATAACATTATATTTTTGTTACAAGTAACGAATAGTGAAGATTTTTCAAAAATAGATTAATCCAACCATTTATGGTTATCGATAGTTTTTACTTTCAGGAAAAAAACAATGATTTTAGGTATTTGAAGAACAAAGTGATAATAGGTTTGGATTTGGTGTCCACGGATGAACTTTTTTTACTTTAATTATCTGTAGATTCGATGTATTGAATATTAATAGGAATTATTTTTTCACATTTTTTATGTTCTTTATGAATCTAATGTTATAATTTCCAAGAGAATACATTACATTTATAATGTTTTAGAAATTCTGCCACTATGATGAGACCCTTGACTAGCTATGAATATATTCTTAAATAAATTTATGTGGTTGGATAACATACCATGATGGGACACAAATTACATACACTATTGTGTGATAGTACTCGTAAGAAGATAAGTCTTATTCTAAAAATGTTCACACATGGAAATCTCCATTATGTGAGATTATGAGAAAAAACCCAGCTAGTAGATGTTCCAAATGTTTTGGTGTTATTAGATATTCCTATATATAATCATGTTTAGAGTTTCTTCGAGAATAATATTATTATTAATGAATGTTATAACTCTCTTAATTAGATGTATTTCGTAAACTATGATGATAACAGTTCTTGTAAAAGTTGGATATGTGGGGTTAATCATTAGTTACATGTCATTAATGGATAATTCAATGAAGGATTTGGACCTTTAATCAGTATGGAAGATGATATCTGGGCCCCTTGGTTGGAATATAATTGTCTCTCAAAATTACAGGGACATGGTGTAACAACATGTTTATTTATGATAGTAAAAGAATGAAAAATCATGAATATAGGTTGGTGTCATGGGTGTGCAACCCGATTGATTAGATATTGAGACAAAGAGATAAAATTACATAGTAATCATTCCTATGCGGTTGTCATCATTGTGAAATTATGTTCTTTCTCTTGGATTCCTTGACCTGTTTCTAAATATTAATATTGAACTTTTTGTGCACCCACATAATGCTAATGATAATGAATCCATGAGGGTCACCAACAATGTGTTTTCCATTATCTCTATTAAAATATATTTTAATTTATTTATTCGAATAAATATTATTTTCAATATTGAAAAATAATTTTATTCATGTTTTATTTATCTCAAATATTAACAATTTATTAAATAATTATATGATTAATAATAAATAATTTATTTTATTACATGAATATATATGAAATAGTAATTTTATTAATTTTGAATAAAATATTTATTTTATTTACTGAATATTTTATTAAATATTTATTCACTTGATTTTAAATAAAATATTTATTAAGGAAAAAAATATTTATTCAGGAGTTCAATAAATTTTATAGGTGTTCGAATAGACTAATTCCGAGTCTAGGGACAAATATTTATTAACAAGATGGTTAAATAATATATCTTATTTCTCATGTTCGTGCACACAAAAATAATAATTATTATAATATTGATATTTTAAAATGTTATTGAAAATTTTTGATCTATGCGCAATTGTGTTTAGAATTTCATTTCTTGTTATCAAATCCTTAATCTGATTTGAATTAAAATTTTATCTGCATATTAATCATGTTGGATCAGTTTTTCATTTTCATAATGGTTTAAGAATAAATCAAAAATCACCAAAGATTCTATCAGAATGTGCCAAATTGTTGGATAGTAAAACTGGGTTACATGGCTTGTATCTGAAGTATATAGCATGTACCTATGTGCATTCTACCTAGATACGCTGACCAATTAATTATACGCGGTGCATTTAAGGTACACCACAAGTTACCCATGACAAACTGGCACAAGACATGTGGATTCATGGTGTGTATCGGGCATGTAGACTCCATGTAGTTCAACCGAGTTAACATGACACAGCCATGCTCCTGTGACTCAAATACATGGCTACCGAGGTAAATGGTATTTAGTTGGATCGTACACACTATTTGTCCCACAATTGATTATAGGATTAAATTTATTTAAATTGAAAATGGAATCAATAAAATAATAATTTTTTTGATTGAAACATAATGTTTGGTTTACAATTTAATAATTTTTTATTTATTTTCAAGAAATAAATTAATTTATTGTAATAAATATATCCCTATTGGTAATGCGATTTTTTTAAATGACATTAATGATGAGTGTCTCCAATTATTTTTAGATGATCATTATTATGAAATGAATATATGTAATTAATTTTTTACTTTGTTAATTAATGCAATCACCTTTATCTTAATAATAAATAACAGATAGATAAATGAATTCAATCTTATTATTTTTTGTATATTCTTTGTATGTATGACCAATCATGAGCTTGATCAAGACCTCCGAATGTTTTGAAATTTATTGAGTAAAATTTAAAGCATGGGTTTGAATTTTTTAAAAATTTAAGTTAAATGATGGAATGTCAGTCATCCCTACATCCATTTTTAGATATTAAATGATTTTTTAAGGATATTTATTTAATCCCTAATAACATATCCTTTGGTTCCCTTAACTTGTGTGTGTGTAATAAATACTTGTAATTAATGGAGTTAACCAAGGCATTTAGAGGTGGTTCAAGATAGGATAAGGATGATGCTAACATGGTGATACAAAGATATACAGTTGAAATTTTGTATTGCATGCGATGTTTGACAAGTGGAGTCATTACCTATAGGTCATAAGATGATCCAATGTCCACTTATTAAATAAACCATTATATAAGCTTAAGATCTGTTCATTTACTATATTTATTTATTTAGTTTTATGAATTATTTATTTTATATATGTAATACCACATTCACATAAATGAATGGATTAATATAAAAGGATAGAAATTACAAAAATTAATTATGTGTAAACATTTTATCCAACATGATTAATTAATTATGTAACATCAATTTTACATTAAGACATGTATAGTGTAATAAAGTAAAATTATGCATTAATCAATTAAAATTATGTATTCTAATATAAATTCAATGTAATCCTTCCATTAATTGATTGGGAATGAAACCATATAACTAAATATATTACGTGGACAACAAATGAACACTTACCTTTATTTGGGAGTTATCATGAGGGTTTTGGGTTGATTAACCGAACATTCATGGAGTTTGACATCCAAATATTGTTTAATTCATATTTGTAAGAAACTTTTGATGAAATCCATATCGGGATTTTAGGATCAAGGAATCCACTCAATGGATAAAGAAACTGCAATCCTATAGTTAGAAAGACTGCCTATGTAATTACATTATTATTGGTTTCATGAAAAAAAATTAGGATCATTTTTAAAATCATTGGAGATCCTTTACCCAATAATGTAGTAGAGGCAAAAAATTTCACACTCAATGGTGAAGGATATTGGGACATAAAAATATTAGTATAATTAATAAAAATAAATTAATTTATTAGTTCTTAAATAATTTGTAATCGTAAAAGTTACTAATATTTTATCAAAAAAATGTAAAATAAAATGACATTTTCATCATCCAAATAATCCTTACGATAAAAAATGGAGAAATAAACCCCCAAAATAAAAGTAACATCCATGAGTGGTTTATATTACATTTGGTTATGATACAGAATGAATAAAAAATTTATATTGTGGAATCCTTGACGCCTAATCTGTTTGTTAAGGAGGAAAGTGATAATGAGTTTTTTTTACAAAAAACATTTAAGAGAAAATGTTGACATTTAATGTTTTATGTTCTTGTCTATGCCAATAGAAATTAGGAATTTTCATGAACGAATGTATGTGTATATCATTCATAAGCAACTCCATGGTCTTTTCCTAGAGAGAGCTAGAAAAAGAAAATTTTCATAAATACAAGGAACTTTTTCAGATAAATCTTAGAGTGGGTTCCCCAAATAGGTCTCATGTAGTCATGTTCATTGGCTACATTGAGCTCCGATCAGTTCTAGGATTTAAACTCCCTGAATAACTGGGATCCAATATCATTCTAGATTCACTCCCTCTAAGATTCTCCAGATTTATCGTAAATTTTAATATGAAAAAATTTGAGTAGTCTCTTCCTGAATATATTTTCACTCATTCTCTATGTACATAAGGATACAAAGCGTCACAATTCTACTTTCATTATGTTCAACAAATATAAATTTAATAAAAACAGTGTTAATCCCAAATATTATTCATAGCCTTCTAAGAAATGGATTCTAATGGTGAAATCAAGGAAACATGATACTTTATATTTCACCTATAATAAGAAGGGTAATTTTAAGAGATGCTGAATATATCCCAAGAAACAAGGGGAATATTCGGTAGTTTTTGTTATTGAATTAAGTTTTTATTTTTATAAAAATTTGGTATTTGATATTTATTGTGGTTCCCACATAAGTATTAAAATATTATAACCAATAGATTCAAAAATATTGATTGTATGGAGGTGGATCTATCAGCATCCAAAGAATATAAACATGTTATTGTAGTTATTAGGGACTACGACTTTGCATTTCGGACACCAATGGTATTCCATTTAAATGTATATTATAATATTCCTTCAATTACCATAAACATTATTTCTGAATCTATAATAGATAAGGATAGATTTAATTTAACTTTTTGGAATAAATTTTTCTTCATTTATAAACATATCATTTATTATGGTATATCACATTTTAATAATTGTCTCAATATGTTGGATTACCAAATCCAAGTAATTTAAATCGATAACGAAGTTACATCTCATGACTTTACCACACCCACCTTTGGAATCATTGGTAAGGTTTTATAAATTAAAAATTAATGCATGAATTATATCAACATGGATATTTTTATCATTTTGAACTAATACCACGTAGTGTATTTCAAATATGTTTACACGGAAAAATTTCTAAATACCTATTTTATAGTAAAGGTGAAAGGGCTAAAGAGCTTCTTGAATAATTCATCCCTATGAGTGTGGAGTATTTAATGACGAAGAAAAGGGTTAGTAAACATACATCATAACATTAAATAATGATTTTAGTATATGTGGGTATGTCTAATATATGAGGTATATGGTAGATTAACTTGATATATTCTAGGAAAACAAGCATGATGCAAAGAACCATCTTGGTATGAATATAAAGAAACACCACTTAGTATTTGGTAGAAAATATCATAATCAAGAAATAATTTTTTATTTAGTATAGCTTGAAATATTATCTATAATCACTCCACATTATATTCCATAGTGGAATAGTGTGACTAAAAGGAGGAATTGTACATTTTTTGGACATGTCAAGATCAATGATGAGTCATTCATTTCATCCATTATCCTTTTAGGGATACACATTAAAAATAGAAACATATGATCTAAATGAGTTCCAACTAAAGTAATATATAGTATAACATACCAATTGTGGAATGGAAGGAAACATGTGTTTTCTTACTTAAATTTTTGGGGTTCCTTATAATTTTTTATGGCCTCTAATGCTAAAAATATTTCAACCCAATGTAAAAAAAGGAATTATAATATATCCCAATGAAATGAAGGGATTCTACCTATACAATTCATAATACAAAAAGGTTTTCGGTGAAAGGTTTTACAAATTTCTTGTATAGGATCATATCTATAAAAGAGTTTGTGTGATTTGATATACTTCTTTGAAGTATTGGCTTAAGGTACACAAGCTTTTTCACAAAAAAATTCCATAATTCCCTGTTGAAGAAGAAAAAATTCTTGAAATGTAATTACGGCTTAGGAGTACGAGAGAGGTCAGATAACCATAACAGTATGGGTTTTTATCATCGAGTATGGTAAGACATTTTTAGTTAATTTTAATGATCATATAACATGCATGGAAGAATTAAGTGGAATAGATGTTTCCATGTGTGAAAAGTCCAGGAATTATAAAATGGATTCCACATACCAAAACTAAGTCTGGATTTTGGTTCACCCTAAAGTATAAGTAAATCCCATTGCATGAAAATGGGAATTCAATAAGAAATTGTAAATGGATTGACATGTCAGTACCTATAAGTAATGAATGGTTTGAAAATGATTTAAAAAAATTAATTTCATTAATTTCATTGAAACCTTTTCAATAGTTAAATTCTTAAATCTATCAGGATCTTTCATTCCATTATGACATTCCATGATTTTTATATTTTTGAAAATAGATATGAAAACAAATTAACTTAATGGAAACATGTTTTATGATGTTTATATGACACATCCTGATTGGTTTGTAACTCCAAATGAAGCCAAAAATGTATAAAACTTAGAAATATCCATTTATAGTTTAATGATGCAATCCAGGTCATGGAATAATTTTGTTGATGGGGCCATAATGGAATTTAGTTTTGCTAAATATTAATGTGATTTTTTCATCTGGAAATGATATATTTTGATTTTATTCATTTTATTAATAGTATTTTTAGATCATATATTAGTCATTGAAAACAAAATACCAATCTAATAGTCTATCAAGTAATAGTTGAATAAATTATTCTCTATGAAGAAAATGGGTGATTCAACAAATATTATTGGGATTAAGACCAAGCATGATAGATCCAATAGGTTGTTCGGCCTATGTAAATGTACATACATTGAGAATATAATGATGAGATTCATTATTTACTAATCCAATTGGGTATTACTTCAAACATAAGATAGCATTCATTATTCTAGGAAAATGTGTCCTCATAAAGGTTTGGATATAAATAGAATCGAAATGATTCCATACACATCGTCGATTGGGCCAGTCATGTATGCAATTATGTATAATAGGCTAGATGTTGCCTATGAATTTAATATTGTGTTAAGATATCATAATGATCCAGGTGACCTCCATTGGAAGGAAGTTAGAACAATTATTTTTTATTTTATGAATACTCTGGAGATATTCATTGGTTTTGATGGATATGAGGAACTAGTAACTCCAGGATATGCAAATTGTAGTTTCTAAACACATCAAGATGAAATTATGTCAAAAATGGGATATATATGTACATTAATAGAGGTGTTGTGAGATATAAGGGATAAAAAAAGGATTTGGTAGCATATTCTATAGCAGAGAGAATGTATATTTTAACTTCTATGAAATCTAATGAACAAATATAGATGTGCATCTTTTTCTAAGAGAATGATGTTGTACCTATAAGTAGAAAACCTATCACACTCTATTATGATAATACTGCATCAGTGGATCTTGAAAAATAGGAAAGGAAAAATAAGTGAAAAAAGAACATAATTCGGATGTATCATGTCTTTAGGGATTCTTCTTAGAGAGTTGAAGTTGTTGTGAGCAGTATTTCTATAGAAGAAAATGTGGAATTAACCTTTACTAGAGCCTTTACTGAGAAAAAATGACTATAATGTGAGGTCTAGAAAATTGCAGGTCATAGGATGTAATATTTATTCCAAGTTAGATTTTTATGTATATTGTGTCCTAGGACTAACAAATTGTACATTGATAATGTTTATATTTTAATATACATAATATTAATAAAACTTTTAATTACATATTTCTTATTGTTTTTCATGACCATATTGTAATAATTTCATATAGTATATTTTACATTGATATGGTCATATCAATAAAACACTATGATGAGACCCTTTATGTGTTATAATGATATTCTTAAATAATGTTTTATAGTTGCATAATGTACAATGAGAAGACACATTGTACAAATAAATTTAGGTGTGAGTACTCATAAGCATATGAGGCTTCTTCTCACGAATGTTTCACTTTATAATCTCAATAAAGTGAGGTTATGAGAATAAAATAACTAGTAGGTATTCCCCAGGTAATCATGTCATTAAATATTCCTATCTACAAGCATGTGTGATTTCCCAAAGGCAATATTATTAATAATAATTCATATAACAACTTTCATTCTTAGATTTTTTTTATTCCAAGAAACTAATAGTTCATTGTGAAGTTAGAAATGTTGGGTGTGTCACAAATGACATTTAATTAATCAATATGTCAAGGAATTATTTTTAAAATCCATTATTATATAAGATGATGTATCATCACTTTTATTGAAATATAATCATCACTCTAAATTCCATTTCTATATTGTAACAATGTGTATATTTTATATCGTAAAAGAAAGAGGTATCAACCATACAGTTTGGTGACATGGATATCCAACCTAGTTTATGAGATATTGAGATAAAGTGATAATATTACATAGTGATCATTCATATGTGGTTTTCATCTTTAGGACATTATGTTCAATCTCTTTGGTGTATTGATCCATTTCTAGATAGTGTTCATGGACTTTAGGTGTGCTCGCTTAATTCCAATGATAAAGGATCATAGAGGGTTACACACTGTGTGTTTCCAATGATCTTGATTAAATTTAATCTTAATTTATTTTTTAAAATATATTTTATACTCAAGACATAGGAATAATTTTATTCATGTTTTATTAATGGATTACATTCACTAGGTAATAAATAATTATTTTTTTTCTAATAAAATATTAATAGATTATGTGAATATATATATAATACTTATTCAAAAGGTTGTGATTAAAATATTTATTTACAAATAAAATATTTCTATATTTGTTCAATATATTTTAGAGGAGTTTAAACTGACTAAGACTAAGGCTGGTGAGAAATATTAATTAAAATGATGGTGAAATATTATTTTTTTTATTGTTCATGATGTTGCGCACCAAAAAATAATAATAACATTATTATTATATGATAAAAAGATTACTAAATGATTTTAATGTTATTTAATGGTCGACACACAATCAAATAATATTTTAACATAAAATCTATCTCTATAAATAGACTATTATGTCTATTATAGATTCAATAAAATATTTAAAAGTGATGATTGCTGTGCACAATGAATTATATTTTAATGCATCCATCTCTATCCTTCCCAATAATGAGAACACGAGATATATTTCTTCAAGACAGAAGAATAATTAATTAAGAACGAACATCACAATGCATTTGATTCACCATCTAGCACCCAAAGAACGAGTGGAGTTGGTCTGGTTACATTAGAGCATATGTTGATCACCATTAGAGGGATTATACCCTTTGATCCTCACTAGCATAATGTTGGAAATCTGAATGGTTGTTTTTGGATGATCGACCTCATATATGAAGAAAATTTCCTAAGAACATGTAATCATTTCTTTCAATATTTAATAAATTTATTATAAATTTTATCTACATGGTCCCCAATATAGGTTTTCGAAATTGAAATATTAAAATATTAATATATCATCCACAATTGCCTGATATCACTATGTCTGAAACTAATAGATGATACAAGAAAGATGAAATAGTCTATATTAGAGATTGATGAGGATTCATAGTACAAATAGTTTACAAAGAAATGGACGGTGGAATGATGGAGTGGTTTTGGGGAAAAAGAAGAGCCCAATGCCTTGAAATATAAGGTTTCGGGATAGTTGAAAATTTATGAAGGATGAAAAAAATATTATATTTTAAGATGATGAATAGTTGGTATTTAGATACGGATAACATCTGGTTTTATGTGCATAAAAAAAGAGATGATGCTTCTAGGAAGATGAAACAATCAGAAATGGATAACAATTTATAATCTGTGTACATACATAGTTCCAAGAATTATAAAATTATAATGAAAATGCATATGATAATTTGTGTAGAACAGAAATGTTTCAAAAAATTATAAAATTATAATTTTTTCATTGTATAAAAGTATGATATTTTTGAAATTATTCCACTAATTTATTTGTCATACATGTAATATTTTTTTCACTGGTACCGAACTATATATGTTTACAGTAGGAATAGGGAATAAAATGTTAGAAGTGAATAATCTAAGTAGTTGTGTGATAGAAGATTATAGGAGAAATAAAATATCAATAACATTTATCTAGGTTATTTTAAATCACTTAAAAACATTGAAATTCATGAAATTAAATTATATACCACTTTGTTTAACATTCATTCATGAATTTTCCTAGTTTATAAAAGATAGGATTCCTAAAACGTAGCATGTATAGTATTATTAATTTAAAAAATAAACTACTTGTATCATTCAGCACTATTAAATCCATAGAACTCACACATAAATACCTATTTAGGTGATATATAAAATAATATAAAAATAAAATTAATGATGTAATGTAATTAAGGAAATTATGGTTTTCCTGATCCTATAACAAAACACTGAATATTTTTTATGAAACATAAAATATATGCACTTCACAAAAAAACGATCAAAATTAATATTGAGTTCTAGTCTATCCATCATTAAATATTCATGATAAAAATCAGGAATTAATTTCTGAAATTATTGAATATATAAAATGGATGATGTTGTACTGTCAAAACATTACGAAAAGTGAAAATTTACTTTTATAGAATAATTTGTAAATTTTAATCCATAGTTAACATTTGATACTTCAAATAGATCTATAAAACCATATAATTAATAAATTGTATAATGAAAATGCAATCCTTGTATAGTATGTTATGTAAAAGTTCAAGAAAATTTAAATTATAGACTATTTCAACAAATAAAAGAAAAAATCATTTATAAACAATAAAATGAATGTATTAATCGTAATTTTATGATCAGTTCTCACTAGGACCTAGAAATATAAGTATAAAGTGAGGCTGTAGAATAAACATTTAGTTATGAATAGGATAGGTAGTTGTGTGAAGAGAATAATAGAAGGAGTGTATTATAAATAACATACTTCTATGCATTATAAACTTCTCAAAAACAATGAAATTAATTGAATTCATGAACATAACTCTTTATATAGCAGTGAGATATAAGTCAACCATAGATGTAATCTAGAAAAAAAATAAAATTATATACCGAGAAGTGAATTGACATTCACAAATATGCCTAATAGATTTCCATCAACTATAAAACCAAAATATTTACAAATATATCTCACCAATAATATATAGAATAAAAAGGGTTGTAATAAGAATTTCTGACTAAATCATAGGTGATTTCTATAATAACATACATCACTAAATAATATATGGGTCATTCCCTTAGGTAATAAAAAATAAAGTAGACACTAAATAATTTAAAACAATCATAGTATACAGATTCAACGTATATCTTATGGTACACTATTTCAGTCAATTATAATATAAATGAAGAAGTGAATGCATCAAATAGAGAACTAACTAAATGAAATAAAAATGAATACTGGAAATCAAGTTCATTTGAATGTAATTTATTATGCCTTGGGTTTTATGAGTAGAATAACAATAAATTCCATAATAAAATTCTAGATAAATTAACATCAAAAAAAAAATAAATTGTTCATACATATTCACAACCATACCTAAAAATTTATCATTGATATTCCCAAAAAATGTTATACCAATAATGATTTATCACTACTAAAACATAAGTGGTTAAAATTAATTAATGAATTCATAGATGATTAATGGATACTGCATAGCTCGACATACCATAAAATATGTTAAAAATACTATTATGAATCATATAATAAAAATTACAAAAGTTCATTCCATGCAAATTTTCATTTTTTTAAAGAATCCAACAATAAATTATTATTTATCATATAGATCAAAACCTAAATTTTAGGAAAATAATGAATGAATACTATAGAACCATTAGTGGTTAAGATTATTTAACAAATTCATAGAATAATAACAAATTATTCATTACTGTACATAAAATAATTTTTTTTTAAAATTCTATTCTAAATCATATAATAATGATTTCCAAAATTCTCTTCCCATACAGGTTTCATTTTCTTTTAAAAAATAAATTTCAAGTGTGTAAAAAATGTTTATGGAGAGAAATATGAAAAATATGGAAGATATGATGAATTCTTTAAAATAATTTAAAATATTAAATTTGGATCACATACCTCTGTAGATGACTCCAAAGATGATGCAATAGGTGCAACAATATAATATGGGTAAACCCAAAAGTGTAAAGATGACTCTTTAGAGGCATGCAATATTTTATTGAGCCAATACCCTGGAATGTTATCTTAACCACTAAATGCGGCTAAATGAGAGAAATGTGAGAGAACATTTTATGTTCCATGCATGATTATCCTATTATAATACTAATAACATTAATGAATAATTTATAAATAAATACAATATAATAAATGGAATATAAAAATTAATTGGTCCATGAAGAGGTTTAATAGTTTGGTGAACCTTAAAGAGGGTCAATTATTTAATTAATATGAAATGAATACAAAATATTCCAATAATTATTAAATTTTTTATTATATATCTAAATTAATTCATACCTAATGAAAAGAATTTAAATTAGTCATACATTCTCTAACAACACATTAATCTATTTTTTTCAATTCAATATAATGACTTAGGTCATATCATTCGGTGTGCTGATTTAATTGTAGTTGATCATGTAACAATATATCATTATAATGAAGAACATAATTATTATGTTACATATTAAATGAAACAAGTAAAAAACTATTGAGATGAATAAACTAGAGAATCTATGAAACAATATAGTTGAAAAGGACATTAAATTTGAAATTTTCAAGATGATATCAGTACATAACATCATATCAATTCAAATATAGTTTGTTTCTTCATTATTTTAGTGTAATGAAATTGATATTGTACATATAAATTTCATTTAATAATTTAATTAATATTTATTGATGTATAAGTTTATTATGTAGTAAAATGATAATAATGTAAAGTTTTATATGGATGATATTTTTCTTTTTAAACCTTGTTAATTCCCATTGCAACTTCACTTCTTCAAAATTAGATGGTAATTTATATGAACATATGATATATTTAGATGTATATTGTCCTATCACAAAATTTAAAATCATAAAATTTAAAAAATAATTTGTTTAGAAAAAATAATATAATATACGACATGGAATAAAAATAAACATACCTCAAGATAAAAAATTCATGGAAAACAATGTCAACACATGAAGTTATTTTTGTGGTGCATCGACTTGTCTTTCAGTAAAAATATATAAATTTTAAAAATATATTATAATTTGTTTCATTTTGTTTAATGTAACAAGGTCTGGAATATAAATATACCTGAAGATAGTCCTTTAACAAATAAAACATCAAATTTGAAACAAATAAATAGTAACTAAATTTGGAATTACAAATATAGAGTATCATATGAGATTTTAGGTAAAAGTTGTAAATGAACTAAAATTTAGTGTTAAAAATACATGTTTCCAAATAATAATAAATTTATAATAAATTTATTAAATATTAAAATATTTCTATAGTAATTATACATTTGAAACAATGAATGAGATACAACAGAGAAATCAATTCTTGTATCTTTCTATTCTCTCATTCTACCCTGAATGATCCTTTTCATAAAACCCATAAGTGATTGATGTGAAATGAAAATAAATGTTGATTTGTAATGTTGGAAGCAAATAAAAAAGGATGGGGTGGAGGATGGTTCGTATATGGGCAGGTAAGGGTGTGGTGATATGGATTTGAGAGATTAAGGGGATTCATGAAAGGAAAAGAAAAATTCATGGGTGGAGGATAGGAGTTGGGGATTCAGAGCAAAGGTGGCATGGAATCCATGGTCACACACAACATCAACAAAATACACAAATAATAGCCACATATTTATGCACATATGATTACATGCTATATATAAAATAGAATATAAAAAATGGATTTAGTGGTAGTTTTAACCACCACCAATAGGTGTCATGACGATTTATAAAATTTGAAAAAATTGACCATTTTTTAAAATGTAATTAGGGTTTATTATTTCTTAAGAGGATTTTAGTTTTTGTATATATTCTAATATTTTTTCAGTGGTTTTTATAAATTCGTAGCGGTTTATCTTGTATGAATTTTAGTGGGGTTTTTTAATTAGAAGTGGATTTTCTATATAATGAATATTTAATGGTGGTTAAAACTACTAAAAAAGACAGAAATTTACCATTATTAGTGGTGGTTTTAAGAACTACGGGTTTTTTAATTGTGGCTAAAATGTCCCCTAAAAATATAGGTTGTTAAAACCTCTAAATGTTATGTGATTTGTAAAAAATGTACTCAAAATATTACTCAATCCACAAAAAACATATATAAAAAGAATATATAAAAAATTGTTAATTAATAAAATACAACACAAAAAATGACATCCATTCATCAATAAATAACACATTACATTTAATTCTACATAAAATACATAAGAGTTTACAAAATATCATTTTATAGAAAATTACAACACAAAAAAGAGTTCTAGCTACTCTAATAATTTGTATATCCATCACACTTTATTTCTCATTCATGCTACTGCATATCACCACCTTCCACACTTCTTGCTTCTGGTTTATTCATTTATAGTATATAACTACACCATATTAATGATAATATTCATGTAATAGTAAATTAAATACATTCCAAATGATATATGAATTGATCTAAATTCAATTTATGTAATTCTATAATAATAAAATGAATATTTGAAAGCCTTCCACAGTCCAAGAATTATTATCACTTATGATTTCCTCAGCTGACTTATAAGACAAAAAAATATCCACAAACACTAATTCAACCTCTCTACTTTAATTTAATTTCACGGTATCCATATCAACTAGTAATTATATACATAATGAAATTATATTACTAACCAAACACTATTTACAAACTAGATATTTATAGACTCATACTAGAAATTAATTATGATTATTTAGTTTATATATTAAATTACAAAATTTCATTAATTATCTTAAAAATAAATATAATCTACATAAAAAACATCTTATTCATTCCAATAAAGGGATTTGACCCTAAACTATTTAAAAAATAATAATAATAACAAAAATTGTTATCTGGAAAAAAAAATTCTTGGGAACCACTATCTCATGTACCAATTGTCTTAATCACAACACTAATTTATAGTCAATAATTTAAAAAAATTATAACAAGATTACACTTTATTATTTATGATATTGAAGACCTATTTTTATGATAGATTAAAAAGAAATGTTTATATTATTTTAACATAGAAAAAATCACTAAAAAAAGAATTAAATAATTGTATAAAATAAGTTTAAATTATGATATTTACTAATCATTGTGCATACTATATAATTCCTTGACATCATCATTATAATTCATACCTACAGATTATTGAATATTAAGAAAAGATGATATGGTATAAAAATGTTTGTAATGCACGTGATGAATTATACCTTGTGTTGTAGAAGGATAATTAGTACCCTATAACGTAGATTGGGTACTAACACTAAAAATATTTTAGTGTGGAATAACTATAGAAAATAATTCCATTAATTTGACAATATAAAATTTAATAGTCTTTTCTTTTATTAAAATAAAAAATATTCACTGCATTTATTAAAATTGGAAAAAGATCTTACAAATTTTCTTCCATGTATGTCATGTTTTAATCAAGTTCCATTGTTAACATTATTTTTTCTTGTTCTATATGTTTTTATTCTTATTTATCACTCTATCAAAAAATTTAAATTTTCAATATTTTTAGGTAAATACAATTCAATTTATTTTTTTAATGGTGTTCACTCCCAAAAATTACATCAACTTTATCACCCATATCATTCATGTCTCTCAGTTTCAGATGAACAACATTACTCCACCCATTTTACACAATATTATCAAGATAATGTAGCTTTATTTATTGTAATCCATAAAATATAGATCATTTTTTCCCACAAACATGTATTAATCAACAAAGAAATTTAACATTAGTAAATTGTAATGAATCATTATTTTTACCCATATTAATATTGACCCAATAGCATTTAAATTACACAACTAAAAATTTCCCGTGATAATTTAAATTGATAATATCATCCTTATTTCCATTGTAACCTTGATATGAAACTATGAATGTTCAAATGTTTTGTGTTTTCAAAACATCTTCATAATCAATAGTATGAAACATGAAACTACAAACATTGTAGGCAGTAAATCTCTTAACTTTCTCCAAAGGACCTTGTGATAAAAAACTCAAATATTTTGATAGTTTAGCTAAATTTTCATCATTCATTACTAATATATGTTGATATAAAATATTTTAACATAATTTAGATAAATTTTAACATATTCGATAACATATTATATTATGAAATTATAAGAAGTGAAAACCATTCATCTATTTATTCTGTAAGAACTATTTTAATCTCTCTCTCATTACGAGTTCATATCTTATGGAAAATTTTCATTTATGCCCATAATTATTGAACATGTGGAACCAAAATATAAATATTGAGTAGTAAATGTCAGTGTTCTTGTCTTAATTTCATATATTTTACTGAAACTAAAGTTATTTTTTCAACTTCTCAACAAAAATATAGAAATATTGATGACTCATTATAATCCAATAATTGACTTGGATTATCATCAAAACATCCAAATTCACTGAATCATTTCTCCACCATATCCAAATACATTGAAAAAATGTTAAACACTCTTTGTAAGTGTAACCTTCTATAAATTATCCTTCTGTATGAGCTTTATTTTTCATATAAGACTTAAAATGACCATGATTATAATGATAAAAAATTATAAATTAATAATAAAATTAAAAAATATATCAACTAAAAAAATTATAATTTTTATGAAATAAATATTTAAATAAAACATCTTACTATAGGGTACATCCATTGATAATGTATGGTCCCTCCAATTTTAGCTTCATTGTAAAAATGGACCATCAGATGAATCATCACATTAAAAGATGGTAAGTGGGAGAATATCTCCAAATGATATAAAATTCCAGCATTTTTTTCTTGACGTTAATCCAATTAATTGGGGTTTCATTTCTCACCCCAAAGTTTTCTAATGAATTTGTAAATTTCAAATAGAGAAGTGGTTATTTTATCTTGAAAAGAATTATGCATCGCCAAAAGGTGAAAACTGCTTGATCAATACAAGTGAGTTGTGAATTGTGAATCCGTGTATCTTGTGATGATTCAAATCAAAACAACTTAAATATTACAGGAATATTCTTCAAGAACTTTCATAATTTTTTAATCCTGGAAAGATAAAACCATTATGTTGTTTTTTAATTTAAAATATTGATTTTGGATACATCAAATTATAATTTGGATACAAACCATTCCTGATAGTCAGTTCTTCTATGTCATTATCAGAATTTGAATGATCCATTTATTTTCCCTATTAATTATAAAATTTAAATAGCATATTATCACACACATTCCAATCAATGTTTATAGCATCATGATGATGATGTGAAAAATTAAATTCCTAATATAGATGTTCCAAAAATATATTATTTTCTCCTGATATTATGCAGAAATTATAATTGATGGTGTTCTAAATCATTGTCCACTTTCATTCAGGTGAAAATATATTCCAAATAATGTTCCAACAATTGATAATTATGTCACAATCTTTGATCCCGATAATAATGTTAGAGGAAGAGTCATATAAATTATTCCATTGAAACATGACTCATTATACTGAAATCTATGAGTCCTATAAAGGATTTGACAATGAAATATTCAACCTATCATTTTTATTACGGTTTACATTGTGATTCAAAATCAATGTTACTAACTGGATAAAAAAACTAGTTTGCGTGCTTTAATAGTGAAACCTTCGTAGTCTAAGAAAATTAACAATGGTCAACATATGAGAAACATGAATTTTTAATAGCTTCACGGTAGATTCATTTTATGTTTCTACATCCGAATTCCATTATAAATTTTAATTTTTAATAAGTGGATGAAGGTAGACATCAATTATATTTCAATGAATTTTATTTATAAGAATAATAACCGATGTGATGCATGATTTCTGTTGCATACACAACCATGGAGGTAGATTATAAGGGATCCAATCAACTATATAAATAATATAACTACTACATGAAGCACCAAAACGATTGAATTGATCAGATGCCAATCCCAAAAGTACATTTAAATTATGAAAACAGATATCTAAGTATAATGAAATAATGGACTTATATTACATTGAATTTATGGGATGTCTCATGAACTCATTATTATTTTTACAAAAATCTTTCCACTTCATCTGGTTAGTTGTTTTAGATAAAATAAAATATATTTTCAAGTATTTATTTCTTGTAATGTAACATAAAACCATTGAATCAATTTAATTTTTATATTTCTTTGGCGTAGTATGAAGATTCAGACAGATATAATTATTTGTTGATTTCCATCTATATGTAAGGAATACTTTACATTTTTCTCTATTAGAATATTATATCTCATAATGAATAAAATTATTGGAACATAAATTTTTCATTGTATAATTGATTTGAATATTTTTAATAATCTAATTCATTTTAAAAATTGATTGATGGATCTCACCTGCAGAAATTTAATTATTTAACAATTCTAATATCATGGAAATTTCATTATTTTTAATTCCAAATTAATATTTAATGTGGTAAAAAATCAACAGAAATTTTTTTTATATTTGATTCATTGTTCATTCAATTATATATTTCTATATGCAAATAATTTTGAAAACAATGTTTTCTAGTTGATTGTTCCCTTGTATTTATCTAATCATCATCATCCATTAATATGTCATCATATTGATCAGGTTTTCCTAATATTCTTATAAAATCATTAATATCTATAACATAAACAACTAAATAATATAATATGATATTGTGTGGATTGTGTTTCCCTAACACATTGAAATAATCATTTATCTGGGTTTTAATTTCATGATGTACTATCAGATCATTCGATTTTTCATTTTGACTATGTACAAAACTGGTTGAATTTTCTATAAAATTATATTCTCCTTTCCATATTCGACATAAATTATTAGGATGCAATTGGTTCAATATTATGTTCTCAAAAACGTTATATCTATTTAACCTCATCCGAATTTTTAATTTGGACTTGGACATTTGATTATTCTTTCCATGGACCGTTTATAAATTGTAAAATCCAATAACATGTTCAAACTCATAACATACTAAGACATGTTATGGTGTAAAATATTACAAATTTTATCCATAGGTACTTGAATTCCAACACTATAAAATATAAAATATTATTATTTTATTATATATAAAAATAAAATTTATTTAATTTAAAAAATGAAGAATCAATATCAAACTAAACATAACTCATAAATAATTCTGAAATATACAAAATAGGAAGCATTAAATGAGAATTGGAATAAGGAAATTATTAAAAATAACTCCATATTAGAAATGTTTCCTAAAATATATCACATAATCAACTACATATGATTAGGGATAATTTTTTTTGATAAAACTCACAACAAATCACAGTGACGGATTTTTGGGTGTAAATACAGAGAGGGATGTGGATAGGGAGATCCATCTTCGATGTTGAGATGATCTTCGGTCCATCATCGTGTGACATCAGGGGGAGAAGTTATAAAATTTAAAAAAATATAAGAGAATATTGAGAGGACATAAAAGTATAGAAGTGGAAAGGGGGATTCTCTGATATAGTGTCGAGTGGGGAGGCTGAGGGTGATAGAAGGCATCAAGGGGTACGAAGGAATCCATAGATTAGTGGATAGGGGAGGTTTAGAGGTTGATTCTAGTGGGGGTGATGAGAATATGAGGGAGAAGTGTGGGTTTGAGTGTTTTTTTAAATGTAGTATCAGTTTTAATAAAACCCCCTCTAATGTAATTTTAAATTTATTTATGAGATGTTTTATTAAAAACATCCACTAAATTAAAACACTCATATAAATAATTACTCTAAAAAAATACATAGAATGTAGTTTTTTATTTAGTATAATATTCTTAAACTAACTCAAAAAACAACAAAAATTTACTACATTTCTTATAGTGATACCAAAATTTTTTTTCTGGTGATGGTTTGAACAAAATTCTTGATGGTGGGATTATGTTATAGAAAGTAGAGGAGCTATAGTCCCTTGTGAAGACACGGAAAGAGAGGGACTATAAGACAAGTACAATTTCATATTGTGAGTTCTAGCACCATTTTATTATGGGAATCCACACTGTGTTAGACACCATTACCTTCACCCTCACCACATCCCAAATGTTGGCAACATTTGTGATCTACACTAGGATGAAATACTGGAAGATGTTCATCATAATATGTATCTCTCCTGACGTCTAGAACAGAACCCATAGTTTGATAATGGGGATAATCCCAACATGGTAATTGGAAATCCCGTGGTACATTGGAGTTATTAATTCAATGATAGGGAGGATCGGGGAGGCATTTAATTGGAGACTCATTCCAAAATGGAATCATGTATGAGTTAAATCGAAATAGGATACTCAGGGAAAGATGTTGGGGGATTCAAATACAAGGCTTCTCAACCTCCAATGTGTGATGAAGATAGAGGAACCATGCATAGGGAGATGGTGGTATATCGGGAATAATATCAAAATCAATATGGGTTTCATGAGGTAGTTGATCACAAGAGGGTGAGAGAAAATGGTTGAATGAAAAATAGATACCAATGAAATATGGGTTGGTTGCTGGGAATGAGAATCATAGGTGGAGTACATCTTAGAAGGAGATAGATTTATTTGGAGGGAAATGTCATTTTATAGATAACAGATTCATATTTAAAGTGTATTGGTAGAATTGTAAAAAATTAAATATATTTAAATAAACAAATGTGCCTCACTCACACATCCATATAATTGTCCTAGTCACCAATCTCCCCAGATCTTGGACCCCCACCACTCTTACATATTCATCCTTCCAGGGTCTCTACACCCTCAAACCAAGACTCTATTCTCTACCACCCACCCAAACATTTTTATCCACCCTCAAAACATAATTTCATCTATCAAATTGTTTCTCCTCTTATCTATATTCACATTCTTTATAGATGTTTACCTTCATCGATCATTGAATAATTCTATGTTTTTTTTGTCATTATAACCACTCATCCTTCATCACCCTCCCCCAAACCTTAATTATGTCTATAAATCCATTGTTTCCTTTATCAATTTCATATTTTCTATTGAAGGTCAACTTCATCGACATTTAATTCCATCAGTGATTATTGGTCATCATCCTACAAATATAGAAATATTCCAATGATATCATTCTTGTGAATACCTTGAAATTAATTATTTTTTGTTCATACCATGATGTTTATTTTTTTCACCAGATTTCATTTTTTAATAAATTTTTCACTCTTTACACCATCTTTATATCATAGAATTATCTCTAGATATAATCCCCAATAATATTAACACTTATGTAAATTTTCGTACCCCTCGTTTTTTTCATTATACAAATATATATTTATAAATGGATTTCACTACTCCATTAATATATATATATATATATATATATATTCATTAAGGACTTATTTTATTTTTCTTTGATAAATTAAAACAATGACTTTTACTTATTTCAAAGATGATTTTCCTTCGAACCCGCTTAATTCTTACTGTAGAAATATGATTTTTTATATTTTTTTGTATGAAAAATGATCTAAGTGAAGAATGGAGGAAACATGTTTATTTGTCACTGGGTTCTCAAATAATATGAAACAACTTCTATTTGGATTTAGTTTAAATAATAATAATTATTTTATAATTTTTTTTATAATTGAATTTTTTTTATTCATTCTCTTATTCTCCCCAATATCAAATTAGTGTAATTTTTTCAGTTCAATATTTTTGATATTAGAAAATATTGAATCACATATTTTTCAGTTATATATTCCTAAAATAAAAGGGGATTATCCAATATACATTTTAAAGAACATTATATCATTGAATTATTATCTCTTCCATTTACATAGCTTCTAGAAGATGTTGAACATCTATTGATATTATATTTAACTAACTTTGTGAGTTGATAGGCTTTCTGATCGATCATTATTGTCTCCAAATTTTTGTTTTCCCATCATGATACATCTTTTTTATCCATTTATTATAATTGAACATCATTTATTTATCTATTATGGTAGATTATAATTTTCAATCAATGTTTTTTGCCCAACACCATGTATTAATTATATATTCTATGATTTTTCATGTTTTAATTTATTCAATTGATAAATAAAAATATTTTCGTTTTAGGAAGATATTGATATTATTTTTATCAATATAAAATTTTGTACATATTAATTTTTGTATTTAATTATAAATTTATTTTAATTATTACAAAATCTGTAAATACTAATTCATAATTGAAATAATATCATAACATAATATAGAACGTGTGATTGAATATAGTAATATACGCAAGACATAGTATATATTAATTATGTTAATACATATTGACACATAAAAAATAGAAGTATTAATTTTATTTTTAAAATAATTTTATTAGTCCTTATTTTTTATTATTTTTATTATTTATTTATTTAAAAATATATAATAATTTTATTTTCATTAGGATTAATTACAATTTTTTTATTTATTAAAAAATACAAAATTTATGTGTATATGTCAATTAATGAAATTAAAAAACTTATTATGTAACATAATAATAAATTTTTCATAATATGTATTATTTAATCATTGATTTTCTTATATATAATGTATTTTTACTCTATAACATTATTGTAATCACTTTATATTAACTGAAGATTATTTTTTAATTTTATTAAACAAATTGGTTATATGAAAGTTCATTTATAAAAAATATATTATGTTATTTATAATATATATATTTTTCTAAATAAAAATTATGATTTCAATTAATATATCAAATTTTTTTCAGTACTGCTCGTAAATAACTATTTTGTAATCGACATATGAAAATGTTTTATACAGTAATGGGTTATATTCATTTATTATAAAACTTATAAAATTAGTTTAATGTGCATTCTATATTATGTATTCAATCAAAAATATGTATAAATCATAATAACATTTTCTTATTGATTTATAAAAGGCATTCCCACTTCTCCATGATTGAGTCTTCAACACAATGTAATTCTATAGATTTAGTAACAATGTTTTTCCGACCACTATGAAGTTACTCCATGATAGTATTCACATTTTCTTATCATCAATACTTGTATCTAACCCCAAATACATCATTCATTACTGATATATTGATCAAATGTTTAGTCACTAAAAAATTAGTTACCTTTTCTATGTAATACAATGATTCATTCCTTGAATACCATTATGAAACTAAATCATTTCATTCCATACCATTCTATTTCAAAAATACATTTCAAAACCATGTTATCTAAATTCCCATTAATGTTGTACTATTATGTATCAAAAAATTCAAGAAAATGGTTTATTCACTAAAATTCCATGGTAAAAATATTATTCTAATGTGTATCATGACTTATTCATTTTTTCAAATCAATAATTTTAGATAACATTATTACATAATGCTTAATGATCTTCAATCTTTTTATTTACGGTCACAATTGATTATAAGAAGTCATTGTAATATTTATGCACTGAAATTAGAAAAAATAATTTATCATATTGTCTATTTAAATGTAACTATATTCAATATTTGTTGGTGATGGTTATGGTGAAATATTAAGGTACATTATTTAGAATATTTAGTTGTAAAAAACCAATTCCCGGGATAGAACACCAATAGTATCTACCATTAGAATAAAATCTATTTAATGTATTTAAAATAATGATTGGTCTATGACCAAAAGAAAACATGTGATTAGAATTAATATTTGTAAAACTAATTTCACATACATTAAGTTAACTTTAATTAGACAAGTTTTTACTTGAGTTTTTCTTGGGTGTTCAGTGCCAACAAATTCCTAAAATACCATGGTTTAAAATTATATATTCAATATGATTAATGATCCTTAAGGAACTATAATTGATAAATTTTTATATATTATTTAATTAATATATTTTATTTATGAAAATTTATTTGTCTGTTCATATTTTAATTTTCAATATTTCATTATTTATGATTACCATTTGCAACAAAATCAATATTATAATAAATAATCTATCCACTTTCAGGAAAAAAAATTATGAAAACTATATTTCAAAAAAATTTAATCATATATTCATGATATTTTCATTCTAAAATTCCTTAATTAATCCACTCCCTCCCTTGGATTGGTTATATGAATAATTTGTGTATTCATACATTAGTTTAATTCAATTGGGTTATTCTTTTACATTTTTAAATATTTGAAAATTTGTCTCTTTCTTACAGTGTAAGCGAATAATTTTAATTCATAAATTATGGAAAATAATGAAATAATCCATATAATATCATTCTATGTTAACTATTTGTACACTCTATAAAAAATTAAATAAGTTTACATTCAATATTATTGTTTTTTATGATTAAGATAATATATGTACCTGTTTTTTTCCTATGTAGTATCATTCAACACTATCACATTTTATATTTAGATTTGAATTATTTATAACAACATATATATAAACTATATTTATGTTTCTACAAATAGTAAATTTATACAATAAATAAAATATTTTTTGGAAAATTAATTAAATTTATCTAATTAATAGTGTGCATTAGTAGTAGTTTATAAAAATGAATAAATGAAAATTTAGTATCTTCAATATTTTGTGTATATATTAGCAGTTCATCCTCGAAGTACATTGATATAAGTTTCCATTCATTTCATCTGTATTAGTGTGAATTCTTCATGTGAATTTGTAAAATATATATTAGGAGATAAATTTTACTATTAATATGTATACTATTTTTATATTCTTGTCCACAAATTATAAATATAATTAATGGATGTTCATTCTCAAGGTACATTTTTAAGAGTGAGAGCGAGAGGGTGGAGACTCATATAATATGGGATCATTAGTTTTTACGATATTTGTAATCCTATGTGTATAATAAATATATGGTTGAATGTGTAGTCTTCAATTAGGAAATTTAGGGAAGGTGTTGTAATTAGAAAATTATAATTAAGAGATATAAAAAAATGGTATCTATAGAGATAAAGTGGGGAATATTTTTTTGTCACTTGTAGTTTATTTGGATATATTAAATCTATGTAGGATCAATACATGGATTAGATATTTTTTAAGTGATCTCCCTAAAAGAACCATATTTGGGTATTTTTAATTTCCATCTACCTTTATAAAAAAATATTATTTTATAATGTAAGGACAAAATATAATCCTATGATTATATTTTGTTATATTAAATAATTTATAACTATAATTCTACCTAACACATAAATATTTAACATATGTGTTAAATATATATTATTTCAAAAAAATTGTGCTTAATTGAAATTATAACACATATTTTAAGAGAAAATTGATGTCAAGCTACAATATAGGTTTAACATGCCTCTCTATGTTGAAAAGTAAAATGGTTCCCAATTTTTAGTGATAAAAGAATAATTAAAAGAGTATATGTTGGATTTCTATGGTGGGTAAGGGAATCTAAGATTTTTAAAAGATACATTAGTCCTGGTAAACTTGTATGTGACCTCCTTCATTATTATTTGGTTGTTTTTACTTAGATCCAATTATTTTTTATATTTTTTGGTGGTTTATAGATAACATTTCATCGGTATCTTGTTGAATTTATTCAAAATTAATCTTTATAATTTTTTTCATTGTCGATTTTATCTGTATAAAATTACTACATGAATTCACTCTCTAAAATAAAATGAAAGAAACAATATTTTAATCATCACAAAGATAAGACGATAGGTTAGGGATTAATGAAATAGTTTTTTCCTACCAATGTTTTATGCATGATTGTTATTTTTCATATTTTTAAACATAATTTAATTTTCAATAATCAATTTATACTCTATATTGTAGAATCCATGACTAATAAATTACATTACTATGGTATTGTAATAACATTTTATTCATTTTATTCAATTATAATCCCATTCAGTATTAATGTAACTCTAAAATTCAACAGGATAACAATATTGAATGAATATTTAATAAAAAGAGTAAAAATAATATCGAATTAATAAATGGTCAAATTTTTTTTCAGGAAAATATCAGATATTAACTAACTCTCCCCTATACTCATTTTAATTATTTTTTTAATTAATTTTTTCAAATGTAAATTCTAAATGGAAGAATAATTTTGAAAATTAATAGAATTAATATTTCATTTTTCCTTGTAATATAGACCTATAAATCCTTATTTTATGAATATTTTTTAAGTGTTGGATAAAACATGGTAGCTCAGAATTTTTAAAACTTACTTTTATTTTATTTTTATTTCTAACATAATTATGATGTTAATGAAATTATTTGATATGGTAAATCAAGAAAGATAAGTCCCAATAATCTTTACTAGAGGTATATATTTATTGAGAATACATTAATCTCACTAAAGAGGGGCAGAAAATAAAATAATAAAGACCATTTAACACTATTGTTACCTAGGGGGAAATTTACGACATATCAAACTATTTTCTATTCTAATGTGGTTCGGCGAATTCTTCTTCTATCAACAAATATAAAACTTATTTTTATACTTTACTTAATATCAATCATTATTGATATTTATATACATCATTTTTTTTATTTTACATTAAATAATTTACTAATACTATATACAATGATTCTCAAATTATTATAAAATTTTTAAATAATAATATTATTATATATTTTACTGTAATTAGTATATATATTTTTTTTAAAAGTGGTTAGTTCCACATAAAATCCGAGGGAATTTTCATAAAACCAATCATCACAAAACTAGGAATATTTAAATCAATATGGTATGATTGATTCCCCCCGCCATATTTTATTTTTTTGGGATATTGAGAGGTTGTGATTGGGTAATCCCACTATCCTAACTCTATAAACAATCTGAACATTCTCCATTCCTCAACTTCATCCTCTTCCCACCAATTCTTCTCTCCATCTCCCAATTCCTGTCATTTCTCTCTCATAAAAATATTTTATAAAATAAAAAACATTACTCTAGGGTGAGAGGTCCATTATCAATGGAGACATAGGTAAATACTTCTCTCTATCTTTTCCCTTATTCTCTACTAGAAGAGACATAGTATAAATTTGGAATATATTTATTAATTTTAATATTCATGTTATCTATTCTCATTTTACCTTCTTATAGGGTATGTCAACACTTTCATCAATTTATACACATATATAATTTATGATTAATATCTGATATAATTACTAGGTGTTAATGCTTCCTATTAATGGTGTTAAAATAAAAGATTCAGAACTCTATTGATAAAGAAATTTACATTTTATTAAAGTTAATTTTTAGCTTCTATATGTGAATGATTAGTTTCATGGAATTTTGATCCCCACATTATAAAAAAAATCCTCTCATCGATAGGTTACTAAACCTGAATTTTAGATTGGATTCCAGATTTCCAAATCCATGATTTAAATATACTAGTATAGTGGTATGAAATGACCTTATATGAATTATAATTTGGGTAAAATGAATAAAACTTATGTTCAATATCCCTACACAGTTAAATATATGTAATTTTAATTACTAAGGAATTTTTTCTTCTGATTCACACCTTAAGAACATAGAACATTTTCACAGTTTAAATAAATTTTTTATCAAATGATTACAAATTATTGTGTTATCTTTTTTTAGAGAGTAAATGAATATATTTCAATCTTGTAATCCCATTACCACCCTATATATATTTTATTTACCTTGGGATATTCTTTTTTCATGGTTATATTTCGTTTATCCATTATACGAGACCATTTGAGAATCATTTTGAAGCATATGTTCTTAAAAAATGTGTTGTATCATCTTTCTAGTTGTAGTGGGAATAATATATTAAATACCGCATGATGAGTGTATCCTTCTCAATTAAATGATAAAAATATATTTATTTTTAATTTATAATTCACGTTTCATATGTTATTTTAAGACACCATATTAGTTTATTCCACTCGAAAGGATTACATTTTTGAAATAAATGCCACGAAGAATGAATTATATGTTTAACTCTTCTAGATGTGTTTTATTATTTTTATGAAGGTTGAAATTAAGTGTTTCATGTAATGAAACCCAATAATAACAATTTTTTGTCTTAGTATATTAATTAATTTTCAAAATTATTGAATTTTATATAGTGAATACAACAAACTCTTTATCTTATACATTATAAATTTAAATGTAATCATCAAACATGTTTTAACACCAAATCATATTTTTAAATAATTCACATGAATTATTTTTTAGACAAACTAATTATAATATATAAGGTTCTCATTATTTTGGGATCATCAATAAACTATAAAAATGTACCTTGAATCATATGATTCTAAAAAGAAATTAATATTCTGGACTTTTTGTTAATTTAATATTTGTAATGTTCCAATTTAAAATGGATTGAAATTTATTATATATAATTTAACCATATATTCATGGGATTAAAATAATTTAGACTTCCCAAACCAAAACCATATAACTGTGAATGCATTTATAAATTACATTATTATAAGTTATTTTCGTATGTTTATATGTTGGTTTCTTCAAATTATTATAAATTTAAACTCAAATTGGAATACTTGTTAGTCATAATTTTCAACAGATAATTATATTTTTAGTTAAACATTAAGTTTATCTTCTAAAATTATATTCTCATATTGAAATAGTCAAATCACTAGTTATATCACCACTAGAAAATTATATTTTTGTACAATTTGAAATCAATTTCTTATCATCATGGCTAACATGACACAAGATTTGAAAATGTTCTGAAAATACACCAGGGAATAAAAAACAAAGTAGTTAAAAATAGTTTTCACCATCAAACGAATTTCAATAAATCCTATAAGTAGATATCACATTATTTAAAAAATAAAATTTTCTGAAAATTTATAAAAAAAACTATGCACTTATCTCAATAAATTAACATTTCCTGAATATGTTTTTTCTTTCATATCATCAAACTTTTTACCTTATCTAAAATATATATATTCAATTAATTTTTTCTGTAATAATCTGTTCAATTAATATCTTACTATATAACATAATTCCTTCTCCAAATATTGTTTTCAAAAAAGTGAACATTGATATACTAATGAGATTTTTTATTGAATACTTCTTGTAATTAACACTATGCTTATAAGTGATGATGTCAAAACATGTTCCATCATGTTTTGTGGACAAGAAATATACTGAATAGATTTTATTCCCAACATTATGGGAATTAGGATTAGTTGATAGAGATAAAAATAGAAATAAAATTATTGTTTAACATCTGTAAATCAATTTCTTTGTTTTTAATTTCATCAATTATTTAATTTCATACATGACTTAAAATAAAATATATAACTCACAAATATACTGAAGATAAAATTCTAAATTTTGTTCAACATTTTATCTTTTATAAATAACTTTTATCGCATTAATAATGATTCAAGTACATTCCACTATATTATTATAAAAACATACATTTTCCATGGTAAAACGTCCATTTCTTCACTTTATTTTTTTACATGAAATATATTTAATATCCATAACTCACCTCTTCTTTTTGTCAACCTATTAGAAAAAAGTGTAAAATAATACTAAAATAACAACATAGAGTTACCTTTAAAGGATAAACACATTTTATGAGAATTATTCATTAGAATATTATTTTAATGGAAAATAATAATGTCGGTGAGAAAAATATTCTATTTTAAACATCAAAATATTATCTTTATATACATAAATCCAAAATCCTCATTATAATGAATTAAATTATTATACTATGGCCCCACAAGGAACTTCCCCATGATCACATCACATATGTATTGAAACTATGTAAAACAATCACATAACCAAGGCCTTAAGATTTTTAAGATTAGCCAAAATTTCTTAATTATGATCTGGTGAGATAATGAGCATCAATCAAACATTCGTCTTCTTGAATATCGAATGCACAACCAACCATACAGACAAACGAAGTCGAAAAAAATTAATGATTTTTTTTTATTTTTTGAAAATGTGTAGTATATCATAATATTTTTGAATTTTCATTCATGGATTAAAAAAAATAATATTGTTCAATAATAAAAATCCAAAAACATTTATGTTATTTATTTTCTAAATTATAAGAGATCAGAGATGGTAAAAATATTTTTTTTAAAAATCATAATAAAAAAAGTTAATGGATCATAAATAAAAATTTATTTTTATTCAAAAATAAAATGATATTATAATATTTAAAAAAATCATAAATTAAATTAAAAATTAAATAAATTAATAAATTTAAAAAGATAATATTCACCAGAGTGTATATCTACAGAGGGTGGTGAATTAAGTTTCTGATTAAAATGATTTTATAAATTTGATTTAAAAAAACATATTATAATTTTAAAAAAGATTTTAAGATAAATAAAATTGAATAAGTTTAAAAAAATTTCTTTCAAAAATATTCTCTAATGAGTAATAATAAGCTAATTAAAAATTTTCAAAATATTATTTATATTTTGAAATAATTTAAATTTTATCAAACAAAATATACAAACCATGTATGAAATCCAACTATCAACATATTGTTTTCTATATATTTTTCTAACATAAAATAGTTTTTTTTATAAAATAGAGTAAAAATATTCTAGAAAACTCATAATAAAATGAAATAATAGGTTTAGTATCATACTGAGACATAGTCCTCTCCACTTAAAAATCACCCACTTATAACTAGATTTTTATAGAAATAAATTAATTCAAAACATGGAACAATTTTTATATTCAACAACACATAGGATTTTCTAGGTGATAAAAATCCCCTTACACAGTTCCCATGGGATATAAAATGTAAATAAATGTTGAGAGAGTATCAATGTACACTCTAATATATTACAAGATTTTTTTCTTAAATAATAAAATATTAAATCAATCCTAACTTGAAAATGGTAGAAAAATAGAGTAAGAGAATTGAAATAATTTAATATATTAGTTTTAATTTATATTGTTCTATAGATTAATATTATCTTTTCCAATTCACATTATGATTTGTAAATCATATTTAAATATGATAGTTAGTTATCAAAAAATTTCATTGAAAATCAGGAGAAAATGGATTTTCAAGTATATTGAAGAAATAGGGAACTGGTTCATCTTTTTCCATTTAAAAAACCCTATGTTTATGTGTCATGACCTTTTTATATGCACATGTTATATGTGAATACCTTTTTTATTTATCACTTTCCTTAGTCATATATAGAGGAATATATTTTCTCTACAATGATGCATTGAAAAATTATCATTTGGGATCCCCACACCTCGCATGAATTACAAACTCAATAAATTCATATATCAGGCATTTAATTCTGCATAAAAAAGTATTTTAATTAATATATTATAAAATAAAATAAAATACTTACTTATAAATAGGATATGTTTATGTTTTCCACATCATAATCTACAGTTTCTTCAATACATTGATATAATTTTGGTGTAATTCTTTGGAATCCTGGATGGTCGAACACCTATACATACACTCATTTATCTTAATCATATATTTTATCAATTTTTACTTAAATTGGATCACATTGATCTTATGGTCGATCAATTTCTTACTTATGATTGATAAACATGATCTAAAGGTCAGTCAATTTGTACTTATAGTCAATCACCTATATTTAACTATTTATCATATTGTACTTATAGTCGATCCGAAACTTTTTTAATTTCTGACTATTGGCCACAATCACTTGTAAATACCAGATCCTAGAAGCTCAGATTCAGTGCATTATTTCATTTTATTAGCCAAAATTCAGGGAATCAAATCCTAAAGGACTAGTCAGTTTATCAGTCTTGGAGAATAGATTACATACACGAACATTAGATTACAATTCATAACATAAAATACAACATAGATAATTCTTTGATAAATCCATTATTCTCATATATTAACCCTCCATATTAGTCATAATACATATATTATCATCTTGGTAATGTAAATCATAAAAAATAGGTGATGCCAGATGCTCAGTATGGTTAAATAATACAATAGAATCTTTTATAAATAACATAAACTTTTAATACATGTATAGAACTAAAACAAATTACTTTTAAACACAATCTTGTTCATAGTATGGAATGAAGAAATAAAATAATTATATTTATACATTCACATGGATATTATACTAGTCAAAAAATCACATATGTTATTAATAACTATTCTCAAAAAGAGGGAATGTATAATTCATGGCATGTAATACATACAATCAAGGCAACGTACTAATAATATAATATTTTCATGGTTTCAAGAAAACAATCTTATTCGTTTTAGGCCTAATTCTGAGAATCTAATTCAATCAAGGCTTCATGCAAGGAAACTAATAAACGGGTAAGGCCTCAGCCAAGACCGTATCAATTTTGTTTCATGAAACCTACCAATTCATTGAAGGACTATAGTGGTCCCCTCCCTTCACTTACTATTTCAAATGAATTCCACATATGAAAATGGTGGAATATAACATAAACATTTGTATTAAAAATAGCATACAAAATGTTAATACTCTAACCATAAACAATATAGGGCATAAAAGTAGAATATACATATAAATCCTTCAATAATATATGTAATATTGTATCCTAATATATCAACCTCAATGAATAAAAAAATCTAACAAAGGACATTGACATATATGAACATATTCTAATAAAATCATTTACATGTTCTTGAGAGAAAAACACCTTTTTTAAGACGTTTTTTCAAAATCTATTCATTTTAAAATAAAACATTTAAAAATTTATTTTTAATCAATGTGTCCCATACCAATTTGAATTATTTTTATAAATTATAAAAATTGATATTTTAAAATATTCATGTCCTTGTAAAAAAATCCATAAAACTCATTTGGAAAACATGGTCTTGAATGAGAAATATTTAGAAGAATAATTTTTTGAACCATTTAAAATGATGCTATAATTAAATATTCTATAAATTAAACCTTAAAAAAATACCTTTGAAAACCTTTTTTAGAAATTTGGACAAGGATGTTAAATATATACCTGTAAATACATAAATATAACCAATCTTGGATAATAAAGATATTATGGAATTAAGCCTTAACATGAGCATTCCTTTAGTTGAGAGTGTGTTAACCTCATTTATAATGGGTTATTTCATATTATTAAAGTATAACCAAACCATATAAACATTTTATTATATCATATATGATTAATGTATGACTTTATATAACCTATTTATTAATAATTCCATGTTAATGAAATGTTTCGGGTAATAAATGCTTTGTTCATCATAGGTGTTTTGACATGTTATTCCGGATATTATTACATAGATACTGATTTGCATACTTCTATACATTAAAACAAAATTTATATACCATATATATTTAGTATATAAATATATATAATGGATAGATATTTTGAATGGAATACATCGTTAATTATGATGATAGGACGTACTTATGCGTGAATGTTGATTCTATTTTCATATCATATTGAATGGAAGAAAGTAAATGACACACACACACACACACACATATATATATATATATTATTCCAGAAAAATTATTATGACATATGTTTAATAAATATTCTTTATATATATATATTATAATAATTCTATTATGGTTATCATGGAGGATGAATCTTATCACGTCATGGAGATGGTAAGTCGTACGTATGCACGAGAGATGATATAATTCTCCTAATGGTAAAGTGGTAAAGATTAGGATGATAATTTAATTATAAATAACCAATATATTGTCTTATTTATTATTTATTACCATTTTATTAATCATTATTCCCATCCATATAAATTGGTAATGAAAAAAATTACACCACAACATGGAGATGGTAAAAAAAACGTGCACGCGCATGGTGATATTGTTTTTCATTGGAATGATAAAAGTAGGAATATTTTGGTCCCATAATCATAACAATAACTCAGTATATATATGTTACTTTAGTTGTTACATTAGTAGGAAACAACATATAAAGATTAATTAGAAGAATAAATAAAATAGAATTGATTTTGTAAAACAATTATCACTTCTTCAAGTATCTCCTTTTGATTTACACAAAAGGTCTTCTTAATTTTCCTTTTTTACAAAACTAGGTCCTATTAGATAATTTTATGAAAGCTAGAATGGTAAATGGTCATGGTTTGGCCGATTAAAATGGATTTAGAGTAGTAAATAAAAGAGAAGGAGAAGTGCATTTTTTAGGAGATGGAGGGGGACTTTTGGAAAAATAAAAACTATTAAATTAATATAAATTAATTTTCAATTATAAATTTAACCACTATTAATTATTAAAAATCTATGATGATGATAGTTCTAAATACTCGGAAAAAATTATTTTTATACATGTTTAGGATATAAAATTAATAGTTTGTTTGGGATTGGTTTGTAATGGCCCAGGCCTCTCTCGTCTATTCCTTTACCGAATTCTAGTGTTGGAGGTGTTCTGGGTGTTCAAGGGGGCTTATCCCCAACACATTACCAAATTTATAGTTGTTTGAACAGTGTCTCAACTTTTGTGAACAGTACATTCGAAATCGTCATTAGCATCTGCAATGGTGTTAGCACCACAATTTGTGTCAGTTTCAGCAATAGTGTTGGTGTCGGTGTCGGTGCCAACGATTTTGTTAGTGTCAGCACTAGTTTTCGTATTGGTGTCAGCACAAGCATTTGTGTCAGTTTCAGTGTCAGCGTCAGTGTCGATGTTAGGGCCAGTGATGGTGTCGATGTCAGCACCAACATGGGTTTCAATGTCAGCACCATCGTCAATGTTGGTATAAGGACCCAGCCTTAAACATTACTTAATCTTGAGTTACTTCAAGAATACACGTGTAGGATCTTTTCAGGTTTACAGTTTTAGAGAATTAGATCATAAAACAAGCATTTCATTCCACATTTAAACAAAGTGGTTACATAAAAGATAGTACTTATTTTTCCAATCAACGGAAACATATTTAAAATAAAACATGGATTCTTTATTGACACTTCATTGACATTATCATCACATCATGTACTTTTCCCTTGACCTGTGAAAAACATTTCCAAAAACATGGGATGAGCATAAAAAGATCAGTAAGGGATATAAAAGTACGAAATGAAAACATTAGTCCATGTATGAAATCATAAGTTACTCATAAAACATAATCACTTTAACATACCTCATCAAATCATGAATAAATCATAGAAATCATAAGACATAAAGGTAACTTGAGGCATTCATAACATTCTAACGTAGAGAGTAACCCTCATGGTTACGTTTGGAATACCCATCATAGTATATTCCATAATTCTATTTGGAGAAACCTTAACATTTAACTCCTTTGTGTTACCCAATGCATTAGAGAGCTATATCAGGCTCACCCGCCCTTAGTTTATCACGAAACCACCCATCTTCATAACAATTCCCAAGAACCATAACATAATCGTATCACATAAAACATGCATAAAGGAAACATAACATTTCCACTTTTCAATCACAAGATCTCAATACAACACATTGATATAAAAACATTATGAAAACAAATTTCAATACCAAAATAAAAGAAAAGTAAAATATGGTATTTATTTTTCATTCAAAAAAAGTTATGGCTTGTAGAGGAATCCAAAACTCAAATAATGGTCACGATGATAGAGAACTCGTTGTCGCCACATACGTACAACAAAAAAAACATTCCCTTTTTTCATTTAGTAAACGCTTCGTATAAAAATATTCCTTTTGAATAAACATAAAAGTCAAAGGGTTTTATGCACCCTATAAAAGAAAGTTGTGTATAATTCAAAATATTCCTCAATGAAAGGAGATTGAGACGATGTCCCTTACCTCGAGTCCGACATGACTCGATCATTCATTAAACTCCTGAATAATAAACATGCGTTAATTTAAACTTGCTTGAGAACCTTTTTCAAGTTCGTTATTCATTTTATATCACTTATTACCATGTCATGAACACTATGTAATTAATTAAGTTAATAGGGGTCGTTTTGTTGATCATTGGTACTTGAGTCAAAAATAAACACTTTATAATTACAAGTTCTTCATGTGGTAAACTATCCCTTATATCCAAAATTATATTCATGATATAGATATCATATATATCATATATATCCATTATATTCATGAATTGTTAATATTACATAACATTTAGAGGTAAGAAATTAAATGCACCATTCATGGAGACGGTAAGTCGTACGTACGCATGAACGCTACTTTCATTTCTATTTCGTATTTAATGGAATGAAATCAAAATTACATAAAGATATATTATAATTCCAGTATAATATCATATATAATATCATTAACTCTATCCTTTATACATCCCACATATGGCATTAACGAATCAAATCACTTTGAGGGGGCGATAGTCCGCACTTCCTAAAATGAAGATTTCGCGTTTAACCATAATGGAAACCATAAAGGTATGACATAAATGAAAAATAGAGAATCTTAAGGAAAAAATAAAAATATTATATAACATATATAAATATAGTGACATCTTAATGGCCACCTTTGAAGGTGTTAGAAGAATATTGAACAATCATCGCTTCGTGAGGCAGAAATTCACCATCCACGGAAACAGTATGCTCATTAACCATTAGATGTAGGTTTGTGTAAGTGTATCCCGAATCCATATTATAACAACATCATAGTATGTGGAATATACTTGTGTTTTTACAAAATAAATGAATAAAAAGTGTTTAGGGGGTTGGAGAAGCAAAATAAAACAAAAGATCATTAGAGAAGACTTTTCCTTTGAATCGGGTAACTCCCTATGGTTTGAACGAAAATGGTTTCTTTGAAGAGCTTCCTGCCTATGGTAAGGCATCTAGGATGAGGATAGGTATGTGGAGAGACAAAATGAATAGATCTTGGCTGAGCCAAAGGCTTTAGAGGTGTGGGTAAGGAGGAAGAGGTGGGGGCCTTTTATAAGAGGGGAGGAGGGGCACTCTTGGAAAGTTAAGAAATGATACATTATTTTAAAAAGGGTTTCGGATTTTAAAGGTCCCACATTGATATATTTCTAGTATAAGGTGATAAGGGTTCTAAATATACTCATAAAATAGGTCTTTGACATGTTTAAGTCTTATATTTTACATTAGCGATTCATTTTATTTAAATCATTAATTAATGAGGTAATCGCTACATCATCATGATGTCATAAATAATTTAATTTATTTAATGTATAAAAATAAAAAAAAATACTATGATGTATGAAATATTTTTATCTTTCCAATGAAAATTTATAGTTAAATAGATTATTTATGTAGACAAATTTAAAAATGTTTTACTCAGGTGATACATTCTTTGTTATATTTAACTTTCTTTAAAAATAAAAAGATAAAAAGTCATTATCACACACAGGTGATTCCATGGGGTCCCCAAGTTTGGAACAAGGAATCCCATGGTTGGACATGAAACAACAAGTATCATTAGGACACATTTTGGGTTCATTTTTTATTATTATGATATTATTTTATTATCCATAACTACCCAATTACTAATTAATCAAGATAATTAATGATAATTACCATCATTACTATTCATAATGTCCAAAAACAAAAGAGTCTTGATTACATAATTTGGACATTATGACTCCAAATATGTAATCCATTTTACCAAATTCCAAACACAGAAATTGAAAAAATTAATTTAAAAATAATTCCCATTGTCAAAACAAATAGCAGGTTTTTTAGAAACAATATCTATGAAAAGTTTGGCACTTGTTTATGCCCAATTCCAAAGTGAAATTAATACCAATGACCACCATTGTATTACATGGTAAAAACATATTCTATTTACACTTTAAATCTAATTAAAAATATCATCTAACCATATAATTATATTAGATGAAAAAATAGTTTTGATGTAAAATGAAGTATTTTTCACTATTCATTAAAAAATGAACATTGTCAGAAAAATACCAAAAATTAACCCAGGGTAAATTTAAATGTCCCAATAATAAATAATAAGTTTATTTTGACAAATAGAGCTTATAAAATTTTCAGAAGATATATTTAGAAATGGTTTTTCATCATAAGGTAGTAAAACAATCTTTTAAAAATATTAGTTTACTCCATGCTTATGATTGGATTTATTCTCGTTTTAAGCCTCTAAACCACTATCTAATTAATAAATAGACATAAGTAAGAATATATATTATTAATTACTTACTTGGGATGTTAAATCCTTCCCCCTTTAGAAAATTGCGTCTCCACAATTTATTTACTTATCAAATAAGTGGGGGTATTTAGCCCTCATTGCATTTTCAGATTCCCATGTTGCCTCTTCACTCTTGTGGTTTTTCCAAAAAACCTTTACTTGATGAATCACCTTATTTCACAAAACTTTCTCCCTATGGTCAAGAATTTGGACTGGTTGTTCCTCATAAGATAGATTCTCTTCCAGATGAACTACCTCTGGACTCAAAACATGAGATGGATCTGGCATGTACTTCCCTAACATTGAAACATGAAAAACATTGTGTACCTGAGATAAACTCAGAGGTAAATCCACTAGATATGCAACTAATCCAACTCTCTCCAGAATTTCATATGGTCCAATGAACCTTGGACTCAGATTTCCTTTCTTACTAAATCGCATCACACTTTTCCATGGTGAAACTTCGAGAAAAACATAATCACCTACCACAAAAGAGAGATCCTTCCTCCTGTTGTTCGCATAACTATTCTGCCTACTCTGAGCTATTCTCATGTGTTTCTGTATCAGCTGAAATTTTTCTTCCAACTCTTCTACCAATTCCAGTCCCATAAACTTCCTTTCACCCACTTCATCCCAGAAAGATTGAGTTCGACACCACTTCCCATATAATTCCTCAAATGGTGCCATCTGTATACTAGAATGAAAACTATTATTATAAGAAAACTAAACCAAAGAAATATGTTGGTCTCAACTACCCTGTTAATCCATCGAACAAACTCGTAGCATATCCTCCAAAGTCTGAATTGTTCATTCTGACTACCCATCTGATTGAGGATGAAAAGTTGTACTAAAATTTAATTCAGTACCCAATGACTTATGAAGGCCTTTCCAAAAGTTAGAAGTGAACATGGGATCACGATCAGATACAATGGAGAGTGGAACTCCATGTAACCGAAATATCTCTTTAAGATACAATCGAGAAATTTGATCTAGGGAAGAATTATCTCTTATAACAAGGAAATGAGCGGATTTAGTCAAGCGATCAACAATAAACCATATTGCATTATTACCTCGAGGTGTCTTCGGCAATCCCAAAATGATGTCCATGGATATATTCTCCCATTTCCACTCTGGTACTAGTAAAGTCTGTAACATCCCTTTCGGTAACTACCGCTCTGCTTTTACCTGTTGACAAGTCAAACACTTCACAGTAAAATCAGCAATATCCCTTTTCATTCCGTCCCACCAGTAGTACTCCTGAAGATCTCTATACATCTTAGTACTGCCTGGATGAACTGAAAATGGAAAACTATGAGCTTCACATAACAACTCTCTCTTAAACTGTTAATCACAAGGAACACAAAATCTCTTCCCAAATCTCCAAACAAAATCATTATAAATGTTGAATTCAGGTAACTTACCCTTCTGAACCAGCTCAACCTTTTTCTGCAACTCACTGTCTTGCTTCTGTGCTTGCTTGATTCTGTCTGATTGAGAAGATTTCACTGATACCTAAAACAAAATAGAAGGACATCCTGCACCAACAACTTCTATTCCAATGTTCATCAAATCCTTAACCAAAGGATTATGTTCCAAACGCAACATTGTTAATGAAGCATTACTTTTTCGACTCAAAGCATCAGCCACTTTATTTGCTTTTCCCGGATGGTAATGAATTGTACAATCATAATCCTTGATTAATTCTAGCCATCTCCTCTCTCTCATGTTCAATTATTTCTGAGTGAATATAGATTTTAAACTTTTTTGATAGGTATATATTTCAAACTTTTCTCCATACAAATGATGCCTCCAAATTTTTAAAGTGAAAACAACAGCAGCTAATTCTAAATCATGTGTACGGTAATTTACCTCATGAGTTTTCAACTATCATGAAGCATAAGAAATAACCTGATCATTCTTCATTAGGAAGAAACCAGGTCCTTTCAATGAAGCATCACGGTAGATAACAAACTCATCATTCCTGGAAGATAGTGCCAAAACCGGAGCATTCACCAATCTTATTTTCAGTTCCTAAAAACAATCATCACATTCTTTTGTCCAGATAAACTTAACACCCTTCAGAGTTAGCTTAGTCATTAGACTAGATAACTGTGAAAAATTTCTAACAAAAATTCGGTAATATCCTTCCAAACCAAGTAAGCTACGAATCTCAATTACATTTGTGGGTCTTGGCCATTCTTCAACAACCTTTGTTTTTACAGGATCAAAAGCTATCCCATCTTTAGAAACAATATGAACAAGGAAAGAAATTTGTTGCAACCTAAACTCACACTTGTTGAATTTCCCATACAATTTCTTTTCTTTTAAGTTTTGAAAAATAACCCTTAAACGTCTTTCAGGCTCCTCTTTACATTTAGAAAACACCAAAATATCATCAATGAAAACAACCGCAAACTTATCCAAGAACTCATGGAAAATTCTATTCATAAGGTCCTTCAATACAACAGGTGCATTGGTTAGACCAAAAATCATTAATACATATTCATAATGTCCATATCTTGTTCGAAACGCGGTCTTCAGAATATCTTCTTCCTTTACCTTCAACTGATGGTACCCCGATATCAGGTCAATCTTCGAAAAAGACTGAGCTCACTGGAGCTGATCAAACAAATCATCGATAAGAGGCAATGTATATTTGTTCTTAATAGTGATGTTATTCAAGGCTCTATAATCAATTCAAATCTCATTGAACCATCTTTCTTTTTAACAAATAAAACAGAATCACCCCATGGTGATGTGCTAGGTCGAATGAAACCTTTCTCTAATAAATCATGCAATTTCTCCTTCAACTCTAAAAGTTTAGTTTGAGCCACTCGATAAGGGAGTTTTGAAATTGGATTAACATCAGGAACTAAGTCAACAGTAAACTCAACTTCCCAATCTGGTATTATTCCAGGAAACTCATTAGGAAATACATCAGGATACTCATTTACCACTGGCACATCATTAATCTGAACAGGTCCCTTGTTTTCAACGATATGTGCAAGGTAACATTCATTTCCATATTTTACAAGTTTCTCGGCCTCTGGATATGTTATCAACAGTAAGGGTTAATTCTTTTACACAAAATGAAAGTCTTTCTGAAAAGAAACTTATTTATCTCTACGGTCAATCTTAGCATTGAAAATAGAGATCCAATCCATACCCAGGATAACATCAAACTCTTCTAGAGGTAAAACAATAAGTTTCTCAAGTAGGCTCTTTACACGAATAAGGATAGGAAGATTATTATAAATTCTTTTTGCCTCAACATTTCCCCTAGGTGTTTTTACCACAAGTTCATGAGTCATTTCTTGAGATGGTATTCCCATTTTACTAGAAAAGTTTTCAGAGATGAAAGAATGTGTAAAACCTGAATCAAACAACACACTGGAATTATCTGAAAAAAAACAAAGTACCTGATACAACTTCATTTGGTGGCTTGGCATCTGCTGAAGTAGTTTAAAAGGATTTCACCACCCCTTTCTACTTGTATTTTAACTACTTCCCATCACTCGAGCTCTTTGTAAGACACTCATTTGCATAGTGAACCATCTCATTGCACTTAAAACATTTCACTAACTGTAAATCAAATTTGGTCTTACCATCACCCTGATCTTTTTCCGTGCAATCACAAGCCTTATGTCCCATCTTACCTCATTAGTAGCACTTTCTACAATTTATAATACATTCCCCATCATGCCTTTTACCACATTTATCTCGAACTGAAAACTTAGTTTTCTTACCGTCAGACCTTTTTGAAGAATTCCTTCCTTTCTCCTGCCACCTATGTCTCTTCTTCTGCTGGTTGTTATTGAACACTTGATCATCGGTAAACTCCATTTCTACCTTCTTAGCACATCGAACAAGCATTTCATAACTTTTTAACTCACGAGAAGCTAAAGACCTTCGATATTTTGGCTATAATCCTGAGTAAAAATGATTGATTTTACTATCAAGGTCTCAAATAAAATTTTGAGCATACCTTGCCAATCGAGTGAACCTTTCTTCATAGGCAGCCACTGAGTCTTCCTCTTGCCTCAATTCTAGGAATTTTTTTCCATCCTAAGTTGAACAACCTTAGGAAAATAATTCTCATGAAACATACCTTTGAATTCATCCCAGTCGAGAGCATCAATCTCATCAGTGTCCCTGATATTTTTAACCATCGACCACCACTGATCTGCTTCACCCTCCAAACGGTAAATAGCAAGACTAACCTTTTGATTGTCTGAACACCCCATGACATCGAAAATCTTCTCCAGTGCATTAATCCACCCTTCAATAAGCACAGGTTCAGATGATCCTTTGAATGATGGGGGATGTTGCCTCATGAAATGTTCCACCACTGACATGTTCCTATGAGGTTGATCTGGCTGATCTCGTGCATGGATACCACCACCATTTATTGCTTGAGTCAACTGTGCCATTACTGCAAAAAAATATTCAGTTCAAATTCTGACCATCTCAGGATGCTGATTCGGAAGGTTATCTCCTTCTGTATGTCTTCCTAGCACTTCTTCCCTGTTTCCTCTGCGGAAAACCATTCTGAACAAACATGTCTTTGATTAAGCAACATGGTAATCTTCAAATGCTATATCATTTGAATTTGACCATAAATAAAATATTTTTGGACAATAATTTAATATAATTCTAAATCTTAAAGTTATCTAAACTGACCTCTAATACAAATTATAAGGCCCCAGCCTTAAACATTACTTAATCTTGAGTTACATCAAGAATACACGTTGAGGATCATTTCAGGTTTAGATTTTTAGATAATTACATCATAAAAAACGCATTACATTCCACATTTAAACAAAGTGGTTACATAAAAGATAGTACTCATTTTTCCCATCAACAGAAAGATATTTAAAATAAAACATGGATTCTTTCTTAACACTTCCTTGACACTAACATCACATCATGTACCTTTCCCTTGACCTTTGAAAAACATTTCAAAAACATGGGATGAGCATAAAAAGCTCAGTAATGGATATAAAAGTACAAAATTAAAACATTAGTCCATGTATGAAATCATACTTTAATCATATAACATAATCACTTTAACATAACTCATCAAATCATGAATAAATCATAGAAATAATAAGACATAGAGGTAACTTGTGGCATTCATAACATTCTTACATAGGGAGTAACCCTCATGGTTACGTTTAGAATACCCATCAAAGTATATTCCCTAAATCTCTTCAGAGAAACCTTAATGTTTAACTCCTTCGCATTACCCAATGTAATGGAGTGATATATTGGGCTCACCTGCCCTTAGTTTATCACGGAACCACCCGTCTTCATAACAATTCCCACGAACCATAACATAATCGTATCACAGAAAACATGCATAAAGGAAACATAAAATTTCCACTATTCAATCACAAGATATCAATATAACACATTGATATAAAAACATTATGAAAACCATTTTCAATACCAAAATAAAAGAAAAGTAAAACATAGTATTTATTTTTCATTCAAAAAATGTTATGCCTTGTAGAGGAAGCCAAAACTCAAATAATGGTCACGGCGGCGGAGAATTCGTTGCCGCCGCATACGTACGGCAAAAAAACAATCCATTTTTTTGTTTAGTAAATGCTTCATATAAAAAGATTAATTTTGAATAAACATGAAATTCAAAAGGTTTTATAAACCGTATAAAATAAAGTTGTGTATAAAACAAAATATGCCTCAATGAAAGGAGATTGAGACAATGTCCCTTACCTCAGGTCCAACTTGACTCAATCATTCATTAACCTCCAGAATAATAAACTTGAGTTAATTTATACTTGCTTGAAAACCTTTTTCAAGTTCATTATTCCTTTTATATCACTTATTACCATGTCATGGACACTATGTAATTATTTAAGTTAATAATGGTCGTTTTGTTGATCAATGGTACTTGAGTAAAAAATAAACACTTTATAATTACAAGTTGTTCATGTTGTAAAATATCCATTATATCTAGAATTATATTCATGATGTAGATATAATATATATCATATATATCCATTATATTCATTCATTTATAATATTACATAACATTTAGAGGTGAGAAATGAAATGCATCGTTCATGGAGACGGTAAGTCGTACGTACGCATGAACGCTACTTTCATTTCTATTTCGTATTTAATGGAATGAAATAATAATGACATAAAGATATATTATAATTACATTATAATATAATATATAATATCATTAACTCTATCCTTTATACGTCCCACATATGGCATTAACGAATCAAATCACTTTGAGGGGGCGGTAGTCCGCACTTCCTAAAATGATGATATCGCGTTTACCCATAATGGAAATCATAAAGTTATGAAATAAATGAAAAATACAGAAGCTTAAGGAAAAAATAAACATATTATATATCATATATAAATATAGTGACATCTTAATGGCCACATTTTAAGGTGTTAGAAGAATATTGAACAATCATCATTTCGTGAGGCAGAAATTCACCACCCACAGAAACAGTATGCTGATTAACCATTAGATGTAGTTGTGTGTAATTGTAGCTCGAATACTTATAATAAAAACATCCTAGTATATGGAAGATATTGTTGTTGTTACAAAATAAATTAATAAAAAGAGTTTAGGGGGTTGGAGAAGCAAAATAAAACAAAAGAGCATTAGAGATGACTTCACCTTTGAATCGGGTAACTCCCTTCGGTTTGAACCAAATCGGTTTCTTGAAGAGATTCCTGCCTAAGGTAAGGCTTCTAGGATGAGGAGAGGGATGTGTAGAGACAAAAGGATCAAATCTTGGCCGATACAAAGTCTTGAGAGGTGTGGGTAAGGAGGTAGAGGTGGGGGACTTTTATAAGAGGAGAGGAAGGGCACTCTTGGAAAGTTAAGAAATGTTACATTATTTTAAAAATAGTTTCCGATTTAAAAGGTCCCAAATTGATATATTTATAGTATAAGGTTATAAGGGTTCTAAATATACTCAAAAAATAGGTCTTTGACAAGTTTAAGTCTTAGATTTTACATTTTCGTTTCATTTTATTTAAATCGTTACTTAATGAGGTAATCAATGCATCATCATGATGTCATAAATAATTTAAATTATTTAATATATAAATATTATATAAAAAATACTATAATGTAGGAAATATTTTTAGTTTCCAATAACTATTTATAGCTCAATATATCATTTCTTTAGACAAAATTAAAAATGTTTTACTTAGGTGATACATTCTTGGTTATATTTAACTTTCTTTAAAAATATAAAGATAAAAAGTCATTATCACACAAAAGTGATTCCATGGGGTCCCCATGTTTAGAACAAGGAATCCCATGGTCTACCATGAAACAACCAGTAGCATTAAGACACATTTTAGGGTAATTTTATATTATTACGATATTATTTTATTATCCTTAACTACCTGATTATTGATTAATCAAGATAATTAAAGATAATTACCGTCGTTACTATTCATAATGTCCAAAAACAACAGTATTGATTACATTATTTTGACCTTATGATTCCAAATATTTAATCCATTTTACCAAATTCCAAACACAGAAATTGAAATAATTAATTTAAAAATTATTCCCGTTGTCAAAACAAATAGCGGGTTTTTTTGAAACAATATCTAAGAAAAGTTTGGCACTTGTTTATGCCCAATTCCAAAGTGAAATTAATCTCAATGACCACCATTGGATTAAATGTTAAAAATATATTCTATTTAAAATTTAAAACCAATTAAAAAGATAATCTAACCATATAATTATATTAGACTAAAAATCAGTTTTGATATAAAATGCTTTATTTTTCACTATTCATTAAAAAATGAACATTGTCAGCAAAATACCAAAAATTAACCCAAGGTAAATTTAAATGTCCCAATCATAAAGAATATGTTTATTTTGAAAAATAGAGATTATAAAATTGTCAAAAGATATATTTAAAAATTGTTTTCAATCAAAAGGAATTAAAACAATCTTTTAGAAATATTAGTGTATTCCATTCTTAAGATTGGATTTATTCTCGTTTTAAACCTCTAAAACACTATCTAATTCATAAATAGACATAGATAATAATATCTATTATTCATTACTTACTTGGGATGTTACAGTCAGTTCCAAAGCCAGTGATGGTATCGGTGTCAGCACAAGTATTAGTGTTGGTGTAATCACCAATTTCGGTGTCGATGTTAGCACCATTATCAGTGTCAACACTGGCCTCAGTGTTGGTGTAAGTACCAATCTTAGTGTCGGTGTCAGAAGTAGCATCGGTGATGGTGTCATGCTATGAGAAGTGTCATCAGTGTCAGTGAGTCATTTTGTCAACTATGATTCCATCATCGGTAGGTGAGTAGTGTCTCCAGCATCATTAGGTGAACAGTGTTTCCAGCATTGGTAGGTGTATAGTTTTTCCATCTTCCTATAGTTTCTCCCCTTTGACATTTTCTTTCATGAAAAACACATTCAAGGCCTTTTTTTCAGGGATTTAAGTCATATTCAAATCCCATAAATCCTATTTTAATTTTCATATGGCTTGGGATGTCTTTACTTGGTCTAAAAATGTTGTTTAATGAGATCCTCTTTTAATTTAAAATCCAATGTATCTTAAACAAAAGCACTATAAATCATCTAAAGGGACAAGATATCTTCCTCCCTTATTCTATATTCTTATTCACTAGTGAGAGATTCTCGAACCTTTCCTTCTTACCATAGGATCGGTGTGATCAAACCTTAATCCTCGTATCATTTCCCCTTAAAGTTTCTTCCTACTTCATGCGCACCCCCTATTTTTGTGCAAGAATCAAGTGTCGATCCTTCATCGAGAGAATGTATGATCTACATATTTTATTATGTTTTCTTTGATCCTTCTCCTCCTATTTCTATTTTACATGTTATGGCATGTTATCTCCATTCTTATAATGGTGTTTTATTGGATTTCGGATGGAGCGGCCATGCTTCAACATCCTCAGGTGGATGCATTTGTCACAGGGGAGGAGATCGTGATTCGTTGCATGAATCATTCTCATGTAAAGAACATCAAGAACCATTTGAGGTAAGGTATTCCTTTTTTCTCTATTATTTTAAGCACAACAATTGAGTTATCATGTTTTAGCCACTCGACCTCAATGGAATTGAAATAATAAATATTTGAACTAGATAAATCAATTGATATCGATCGTATGTTATTGCGTATTATTTTTCCAGGTAGTGTGATATCTATGCTTTCTTTGTTTTGATTTTGGTTCATGATGTAAATTTTTAAAGAAAGTAAACTCGGATTAATTGTAAATTAATTGTCAAAGATAAAGTGGCATGTAAATGAATTGAGTTCTTCTTGTTGTAATGTTATGTTAATAAAATTGATGTAGTAAGCATGTTTAATTATTGTGATTGATATGATAGCCTTCTAGTTAGGATGACCATAGTTTGAACCTACAAATAATAAATCAATTAATTATGAATTGATTAAATAACTAGCTATTTAATAAAAAAGATAATTCCTTATAGGGTTCTGAGTTACCCACTTGCTTGTAATGTCCAGGAGCCTTATGCTTGGAGATGTGATAGCTCATTGAATGTGAAGGTAGAATTCCTTATTTAGGGCCAATATCCTAGTTTCATTATTATTTCTTGCTTATTGTGATTTGTTGACATCCTAGGTGGATGTTGTTCTATGTGGGGTAGGGGGTCCATTGGTTGTGGCAACAGTTGTCTCCTAGAGTGGTGAGATGCATCAATTTATGCATACGGTTGTCGAGGAAAAAACCGAAGATGATGAAATGGGATGGATGTAAATGTTTGGATGATTGATGAATATTTTTGGTTTTTTATCTCCATTAATTTCCCCAATAATCAAGTTAGTTGTACTTTCTTACCCTCCTTCCAAATGGGGTGATGACGCGCTGGGTATGACATGTTCTTTCCATTTTTAGCTTCTCGAGGAAGGATGGGTCTATGCTTTTGCTATAGTTGGCAAAGACATAAAGTGTATTTCACCTACTCCCTGTGTTGAGCCCCTTGTGATTAGTAGGTTAGATTTTTTTTTGGAATTCCACGGAATATAGGAATGTTATAATACTATTAATATATGATTTAATAAATGATGTTAACCCATGTGGTTGGAGCATGCTTGGAAGCAATATTGAGGTTAAAATTTAAAGTATCAGTGGACTTTTGATGTAATGCTAATTAAATATAACGTATAAATTATTAATTTATAATTCATGTTTAAATAATAACTTAACATAAAGTGAAACCGATATAAAAGGGGAATGCAGTAATGTAATAATTCTCTTTAAATGGTTCTGTTCTTATAGGATACCTAGTCTTAGGAGTGGCAGTCGGGAGTCCGAGGGATGTTAGTTACAGTTGAGTCTTAGACTTGTTTATTCCCATATTGTGGCTATGAGGTACTGTATATTCTATACTTTTTATGTTCCTATATGCTACTCCACCTTTTTAGTTAGGGTAACTGACTACCTACAGATTTTGAGCCATGGGAGGGTGTTTTCGCCCACATTCTGATTGGAGGATGGATGGCTGACTACCCTCTTTGTCCCCGATCTCTTCTCTTGGTAGTCACTTGTACTGGTAGGAACAATAGTTATTTCTCCACATATATGTTTGTAGAGTGCTGTAATGGCTTGTGTTTATTCACACACATATATTATGGATATAGTTTATATGGAAAAGTGTAGGATTAAAGGGTATAGGTTGTAATGGCTTGAGGATCCTTACTCGGTGTATCGACTATGATGGATTGATGTTTAATAACTGATGTATGATGCATGTTATACGAGATGTGGTGGATTTCGAAAACTAACTAGTTACATTGGTTGCATGGATGTTGTAGTTATACTATATGAGGTGCATGTCAGGGTTCTTTGCTCCGTTTTCTACTAGCAGGCCTTTTTGGAGAGAGATGGCTTAGGGCGTGCGACATTGGGGAAAACTGTCAAACTATTGGGGAAGTAGTAGTGGTGTACCCTTTATATTTTTATAATATTATATACTCTTTTTAAAAATACTTGGTGATAGTGGCCAGGGTGAGGGTGAGAACTTAGTATATCTGTTTAGGTGATGAGTCAGTTTCACTTGTTATTTATTGTGCTTTAGCATTCTTTCTTTACTTTTTCATGAGAATCTATGGGGAGGATCTTACTGAGCATACTATTATACTCACCCAGTGTTTATATAAACTATTTTTAGGTCACTTTCTATAGGTTGGATATCTGGTTGGTTACTACTAGAATGGGGTAGCAAGATTTTTTCGGGCTTCGTGGTTTCTGTCGTTTTTACATTCCTTTGGTATGTATAGATTTCTCTTTCAGTTATATTAGTTTTTGAATGACATTAAATATTTGTAGTATGGATTTGTTTTATATTGTAGTCTAAGTTAGACTTGGTTGGTGTCTTTCTTATCTCTATCTTTCGCATGTGTTATCATAGAGGGTAATGCCTCCCATTATTGTGTTTAATATACCCTAGGTTCTAGTCACCAACTCGAGGAATTATGGAGGCAGGAGTCAAGGTTCATTATCCCTCTTCATACATTTTTTTCCCAGGAGGGGTACACCATGTGGGGAGGGGGTCGTGACATAGTGGAATCAGAGGTCTAGTTGAGGAATAAGATGGAGTATGGTGTTAGCCATAGGTGAGGTTTCATGGGTTCGTAGGTAAATAATGTTAACCATGTGTATCATGTGATGTAGACACTGGAGACTAGATTAGACATAGGGGTTTAGGGTCCCCTGTGATCTGATGCATGAACCATAAAGTTTACAATTTCTATTAAATGAGGTGATACTAGTTACAGGGTAGAGACCTAGTAAAGGATCATGAATCATTCCTCATTGGGAATGTGTTTGAAGGGCTAGACCTTGGGATAGGTTAACCTAATACTATTAAAAAAACAATTAATTTATTAATATTGAGCCATTCATATTCTAGTTTTATGAGATCAAACTATTTTTTATTTCAAAGGCATGGCTTCAGGTGGATGCCCATGTCAGTTTCGTGCAAGAGATATCCAGAAGGATGTGCCAGCAGATCGTCTAAAGTTAGTGGTTGATGACTATGACACTTTTAGGAGTGAACACTTAGAGTTTTAGTACCAGAGTCTATAGAAGTACGATGGCTCCATTTCAGATTCAGTCATGGAAGACTGGTTGTAGGTGGTTGAGATAGCCTTCAGTTTGATCTGTTCTTAGAAGGAGCACTGGGTTTCTTTGGTCGTGAAAATACTGCGCGGAGCATCAAGGAATTGGTGGTTCTTGTTCCATGGTGATTGTGAGGAATTGGAAATCTCATGGGAGGAGTTCCAAGACCATCTTAATGTTGAGTTTCTTTCATTGACCATGAATTCGTCCAGTCGCTAGGAGCTTCTTACCCTTCTATAGTGGATCTCTAGTGTGAAATATTTTGTAATATATTTAAGTAAACTATTACGATATGATTTGGACCTATTTCTAGATGAGGAGGCTAGGTAGAGGCATTTCATGGAGTCTTTTCATCCATTGATCTAGTGACAGGTCTCCCCATTAATGTGTAAGACATATCTTGAGGTTCTGAAGAGGGAAGTGTTCGTCAAGAGGAAATTGGCATGAATCATATCGTCACGAGAAGGTATTCATCATGATTCATCACGAATCAAAGTTGGGGTCCATGGTTCCATATTTTATGGGCATTAGAATTTTTGTTCGGCAGGTGGTATGTCCTAGCCCTTTGAATATCATTTCTCTAGGGGCAGTGGGTTTCTAGCCTATTCCATGGAATCCGGCATTTTATTTTCTTGTGGAGGACGAGGTCATCAACCTTAATAGTTTCTGACCTTTGAGATCATTCATCGTTCCCCAGGTGTTCTGCTCCATGTTCCTCCACTGAGGCAGTTCTAGACGAGGCAATTGCTGCAGGTTGCACCAATGTTGGATCAGCAGAGATAAGATGGGGTAGGAAGAGGAAAGCTCTTTGATTCTACCCATACATAGAGATAATAGTGATACTGTGGTTGTGGTCATCATCATGGTCTGAGAGGTGGAGGAGGAGGTCATGGTCGGCTTCATGCTTTAGCGTTGTTAGTGCTAGTTGAGCTGGATGTCGTTCGATTTACCCTTTGCCCATTTTCTACGTTGATGTATGCCTTGTTGGATTTATGAGGTACACACTCCTTCATATAAAATTCCCTTATATAGTCTTTGGGACTTGAGGTAGAGAGGCTTCCTGTGCCCTAGTCATTGACTACACCAGCTGGAGGTTGAGCAGACTTGTTTGAAGTATGTAGAGATTGTGACCTCGGTCTAAGGAAGCCCTTCTCTTGGGGAGATTTCCAATTTTTATGGATACATCAGTATGATGTCATATTCAGCATTGATTTGTTGTATTTAGTTCAGGATATTGTAAATTTCATTATGAAGCAGTTGGTGTTCTTCGATAAAGGTGGAGATCTCGTGGTGTTTGTTGGTGAGCGAGACCCTCAGATGGGTCAGAGGCATGTTCCATCCTTATCATCCTTTATGGATGGGTTGATTCTGAGTTCTTCAGAGGATCAGCATTTTGTTTTTCCTAGGTTCATAGAAGATTACCCTAATGTCTTTATAGAAGTGGTTGTATCATTACCCCCTCAACGATAGATTGCATCTGAGATTGAGCTACAGCTAGGAACGCCTCCAATCTCTTTGTCCCCCAATATGATGGCCCCTTCTGAGTTTTGAGAGATACCTATATAGCATGATGGTATGTTACAGTGTGGTTTTGTTCACATAAGTGTGTCCCTATGGGGCGCACAAGTTTTTTTCGTAAAGAAGGTTGTCGGCAGTTTGCGGTTGTGTATGGATTATCGCCGCTTAAACAATGTGATGGTGCACAATCACTATCATATTCTATGGATTAAATATTTATTCGATAAACTGAAGGGTGAAGGTTGTTTCTAAAATATAAAATTGTAGTAAAGATATCATCAGATGTGTGTGAAGGATGATGATATCCCAAAGACTAATTTCTGTTATCATCATGGGCATTACGAGTTCATTGTGATGTAGTTCGGCATGAAGATTGCTCCAGCTTTGTTCATGGGATTGATGAAGGATATGTTTCTCAAGTTCCTGGATAATTTCATGGTGGTTTTCATCGATGAAATCCTTGTGTAATCCGCATTTGAGGAGGACCATGTAGAGAATTGGCACGCTGTTTTGGGAGTTCTTCGTGAGTAGCAACTGTTTGGGAAGTTGTCAAAGTGAGTGTTTTGGGCACGAGAAGTCCATTTAATGGGGAATGTGGTTTCCCAGCAAGGAGTAATTGTAGATCCAACAAAAATTAAATTATTTTTGTTTAGGGAATACACCAAGACAGTGGAATAGGTTCAATGTTTCCTTGGTATCACATGCTACTACATGAGGTTCGTAGCCGATTTCTCTCCAGTTGTGACTCCTCTAACATCATTGACTAGGAAGGATCAGGCATTCGTGTGAAATGGTTGTTGTCTGGAAGATTTTTAGTATCTTAAGGAGAACATGGTAAGGTCCCCAGTTCTTTGTCTTCCAGAAGAGGGAGTTCAGTTTGATGTTTTCTACAATGCTTCACATATAGGGTTAGGCTATGTTCTGATGCAGTAAAGATCATTTGTTTATTATGGGTCTTGTAATTTGTGTCCCCATGAATGTAAATATGCCACAAATGATCATGAGTTAGTTTACATGGTGTTTTCTATGATTTTTTAGAGAAATTACCTCATTAGAGAGTGGTTTTTTGTTTTTATTGACCATAAGATCCAGAGGTATGTTTTCTCCTAGCGTGACTTGAACTTGCGGAAGTGTCGGTGGATTGAGTTATTAAAGGAATATGACTTCAAAATCTCATATAATCCTAGAAAGGGTAATGTTTTGGATTATGTGTTGAGAAGAAAGTCATATAGTGATCCAATGTGTGAATCTTGTGATTCCAGGAGAGTGATGGATGAACGTTCAGTATTACATCTCGATATGGAAGATGTTTGGAGGATAGGTTGCCTATTCCAGATGACGGTGTGGTCATATCTAGTTTAGTAGGTGGGAGAGTCCTGGTAAAGGGATTTTAAGTTATAGGCCTTAAGAGATCGAGTCATTTTTGGTGAGGCCCCTGATGGTTGTTCTGAGGATAAAAAACATTGGGTGTTGTATCATGGGAGGATTTTCGTTCCATTTGAGATTCATTAGATGGTTCTTAGAGAGTTCCATAGTTCACCTTTAGTGGTGCATCCTGGACTGAAAAAGATGTACTGAGCCTTGAGGATTTAGTTTTGATGGCCTGGGATGAATTGTGTAGTTGCAGAGTTTTTTTCTCGATGATTGGTCTGCCAAAATGTGAAAGTCAAGAAATGTGTCCCCAGTGGTATGCTCCAGCTAGTAGATATTCCTTAGTTGAAGTGGGAGGAAATCTCAATGGACATTGTTACTAGTTTAACTCAGGGTCAGGGAGGACATGATGCTATTTGGGTGGTATATTATCATTTACTAAAATAATCTGACTTCATAGTGATGAAGGAGTTCAGAATAGTGGAGGTTTTATCGAGGAAGTATCTGGAGGAGGTGGTGAGACTATGTGGAGTCCGGAGGACAATCATTTTCATTCCGAATTCTCATTCTACCTCTAGGGTGTGGAGAGGTCTCTACCATGATTTTGGTTTTTAGCTATTCCTTAGCACTTTTTTTTATCTAAAGACAGACAATCAGACAGAGTGGACCATCCAGACTCTTGAAGACATGTTTCTCTCTTGTGTCTTGTATTTTATAGGTTTTTGGATGAGGAACTTACCCATGGTGTAGTTTTCTTACAACAGTATTTTCACTCCACCATCGTTATGGAGCCGTTTTTGTGCATTTTTTCTGACCTTTCTGTTCTTAGTTGTGATGTACTGGGGTCGGGGGAGTCAGTAATTCTTGAACTGGAACTAGTGAAGAATTCAATAGAGATGGTTCAGGTGATTTGTGAGAGGATGATGACAGCGCAAGATCATCATAAATCATATGTCGATCAAAGGAGCAGACCATTGGAGTCTGATGTTGGGGATCACATGTTTTTAAATGTGACTCCCCATTGTGGGGTGAAAGGGTTTGGTTGTGGGAGTATGCTTTCTCCCCGGTTTGTTGGTCCTTTCGAGGTTTTGGATCATGTTAGAGTCAGGGCGTATTTATTAGAACTTCCCCCATAGATGATCCAGATACATGATGTTTTCATGTGTCACAAATCCTTCATTATCTTCATGATGACTCTCACATCATCAATTGGGGAGATATCGATGCTAAAGATGATGAAAAAATCGAGGACTGTCCTGTATAGATCCATGACTACAAGGAGAAGGTGTTGCACAGGTGTTCTATCCCCTTGGTTCGAGTCTTGTAGCAACACGGTGTTGCGTAGGAGAGTACATGGGAACAATAGTCACAGATACAAGCTCAGTACCCATAGTTTCTTGGTGTCTAACTATTTTCAAGTAAAAAAGGGTTTCTATGTGGTTATAGACCTTTCGTGTTTAAAAGATGGCATTTTTTTTTGCTTCTTATGGCTTTCTCTCTTTTGAGAGGTATCTCAATTGGGGGTTATTCGGACCCCATTTCTGTTTCATTCTGAGTTGGTTTGGATTCTCATGAATGAGAATGTTTTGAGAGGTATCAGATGTAATGGCCCAGATCTCTCTAGTTCATTCGTTTTCAAAAAAAAATTGTAGGAGGTGTTCTAAGAGGTCAAGGTGACTTATCCCTAACATTTTACCAAATTTCTAGTTTTGTGAACAATGTTTCCAATTTTTTGAACATTAGCATTGGAATAAACATAAACACCACTAACGGTGTCAGCACCAGCAACAGTGTCGGTGTCAGCACTAGCATCAGTGTCAGTGTCTGTTCCAATGATTGTATCGATTTAAGAACTAGAATTGGTGTTGGTGTCAGAACAAGCATCGGGGTTAGTGTCATCACCAGTGTTGGAGTCGGTGTTAGGTCCAACGAGAGTGTCATTGTTAGCCCCAGCATCGATGTCAGTTTTATCACCAACATCATTTTCGATGTCAATGCCAATGCCGGTTTCGGTGTCCACACTAGTGTCAATGTTGGTGTAAGAACCAACGTCAGTGTCAGTGTCAGCACCAGCATCGATGTCAATGTCAGCACCAGTGTAGGTGTCGGTTTCAGCACCATCGTTGGTGTCAGTGTCAGTACTAGCGACGATTTCAATACCAGCGTCAGTGTCAGTGTCATGTTGTGAATAGTTCAATTTGTATCAGTGATTCATTTTGTTAATAGTGTTTCTAGCAATGGTATGTGAATAGTGTGTCTAGCATCAGTAGGTGAACAGTGTTTTTAGCATCCGTAGGTGTACCATTTTTCCATCTTCATACAGTTTATCCACTTTGACATTATCATTGAAGAAAAACATATTCAAGGCCTAGTTTTAAGATATTTAAGGCTGATTCAAATCCCATAACTTCTTTATTAATTTTCCTAAGGTTCGGGATATCTTTACTTAGTCAAACCATGTGGTCTAATGTGATCCACTTTTAATGTAAAATCCAATGTATCTTAAACTACTTCTCAGTAAATATTCTAAAGGGATGAGATATCTTCCTCCCTTTTTCTACCATATTGTTCCCTGGTATGAGACACTCAAATCTTTCCTTCTTCCCATAATATCATTGTAATCGACACTAATCCTTGAATCATTTCCCCTTGAAGTTTCTTCCTATTGCATGTGCACCCCCTTTTTTGGATCAAGAAACAAATGATGATCCTTTATCGATAGATGATATGATCTACCTCTTTTATTGTGTTTTAATCAATCCTTCTCCCCATGTTTCTCTTATCCATGTTGTAGACTATTATATCACTGATTCTAATGGAGTTTTCTTGAATGTTGGATGGTACGGTCGTGCCGCAGCATTCTTGGGTGGATACAGTTTTCATAAGGGAGGAGATCGTGATCTGTTGCATGAATCGTTCTCATGTAAAGAACGTAAAGAATCTTCTGAGGTAGGGGATTTTTTGCCTCTCTGTTAATTTACACGAAACTATCTAGTTATCATGTTTTAGCCACTGGACCATAAGGTAATTGACATAATAAATATTTGATCCAGATAAATCAATTAATATCAATCGTATGTTATTGCCTCTTGTTTTTCATGATGGTGTGATATCTATGCTTTCTTTGTTATTATTTTAGTTCTTGATGGAAATTAGTAAAGAACAAAAACTAGGATTAACTGTAAATTAATTATCAAAGATAAAGAGGCATGTAAATAAATATTTTTCTCATTGTTGTAATTTGATGTTAATAAAAAAAAATTGTAGAAAGATTGATTAATTATTGTGATGGCTATGATATCATTCTATCTTGGATTCCGATAGTTATAACTTGGAAATAATAAATCAGATAATTCAATATGGATTAAAGAATATACTATTTGATAATAAAGATAATCTATCATAGGGTTATGAGTAAGCCTCTTACTTATAAAGGCCAAGAGCCTTTTTCTTTGGTGTTGTGAGAACTCATTGAATGTGAAGGTGGAATGCATTATTTAGAAACAAGAGACCAGTTCCATTGTTATTTCCTACTTCTTGTGATGTGTTGTGAGCCTGGGTGGTTGTTTTGGTATTTTGGGGTAGGTAGTCCCATTGTTTATGGCAATAGTTGACGCCTTGAGTGCAGAGAGGCATCTTTTTATGAATATGGGTGTCGGGGAGGACACGAGAGATGATGAAAAGGGTTGGAAGTGAATGTTTGGATGCTTGAAGAATCTTGTTGGATGCTTATCTTCTTTACTTCCTCCACTGGTTGAGGTTTCTAGACTTTATTACCCTCCTTCAAAAAGGGGAAAAGATGCACAGGGTCTGCCACGTGCTTTCTGTGTTTAGCTTCTCAATGGAGGATGGGGCTACACTCTTGATATAGGTGGAAAATACTTGATGGATATTTCACCAACTCATCGTGTTGATCCCCTTATGTTTAGAAGATTAGAATTTTTTCCAGAATTACTTGGAATATGGGAAAGTTATAATGATTTAATAAATGATCTTGACCATTGGGGTTGGAGCTAGATGGGATGAAATATTGAGGTTTCAATTTAAAGGAACAGTGGGCATTGGGTGTGATGCTAATGAAATATAATGTAGAAATTGTGAATGGTTAATTAATGTTTAAATAATTAAATTATGTAAAGTGAAACTAATAAGAAAAGGGAATTAAGTAACATAATAATGATATTTAAATTATTTTGTGCTTATAGGATACCTAGTCTTAGGAGTGGCAATCGTGAGTCTGAGAGACGTTGGGTAGAGTTGAGTCTAAGACTAGGTAATTACCATAGTATGGTTTTCATATATTGTATATTCATTACTTATTGTGTTTCTATATGCTACTCCACCCAATCAGTTAGGAAAACTGTCACCTCAGGGATTCAGAACCTTGGGGGTGTTTTTACAAACATTCTTGTGGGAGGATGGAAGGATGACTACCCCTTTGGCCCCACTCACTTCTCTTGGTATTTACTTGTGCTGGTAGGCACATAGATTATTTTTCCAAATTCTATGTGTGTAGAGGTCTGTAAAGGCTTGGGGTTATTGACACACTTATTTTATGGATATTTTTTTGTTTGGACTACTATAGGCGTAACATGTATAGGCTGTAATGGATTGAGGATCCTAACTCGGTGTAAGGGATATAATGTCTTAAAGATTAATACCCAACATATGATACATGTTATGAGATCTTTGGTGACTCTAGAAGAATACTTAGTTACATAGGTTGTGTGGACATGGAGGTTGTACTACAGGAGGTGCATGTTGTGGTGCTTCGCCCAGGTGTCTGTGAGCATGCCTTTTGGAGAGAGATGGCTTAAGATGTGAAACGTTGGAGAAATGGGGAAAACTAGTGGAGAGGTAGTAGTTGGGTAACCTAAATATTATTTATTATATTATATACTCTTGAATGCGATTGTGGGTGATATTATCCATGGAGAGGGTGGGAACTTAGTATACCTGTTTATGTGACGAGTTAGTTTCACTTATTGTTCACTGTGCTATACTATGTTTTCTTTTCTTTTCACTAGAAGATCTTGGAAGGATCCTAATGATTATACTGTTATGCTCACCCAATGTTTATATATATTGTTTATCAGGTCACTTAGAGAAGGTAGGAGATCAGTATGGTTACTACTATATTGGGCTTCCAAGAGCTATTTGAGCTTTGTGGTTGCTTTCAATTTTAATTTTTTTAGTACATACAGTTTTTCATTTTAGTTCTCTTATTTTTTTCATGAAATTTAATATATCTACATGGGATTTATTTTATATTATAGTCTAAGTTGGATTTATTTGGTCTCTTTATTATCTCTCTATTTTCCATGTGTTCTCTTAGAGGGTCATGCCTCCTTTTTGTGTGTTTTCTATACCCTCGGTGCTAGTTTCCAACACGGGGCCTACTGGATGTGGCACTCAGGGGGGTAATTATCTCACCTCTCACATTGATGGATTAGGAGGGGTACACCTTGCTGGGAGGGGGTTATGACATTAACCCTTAGATGAACTCTTTAACTCTTACCATGAAAATATGGATTTTTAAAATTTGGGTATAATTTAGTAAAAATTAAATTCTAAAAGAACCCTGAATCGATCATTTATGACATATATTACATTATTCTTGTAATTTGATATCAATATATATTTTTACGGATTTTATATAATAAAATATAATATTATATATTTTAAAATCACATTTATACCAATTTTGACACTATTTATTAATTGACTTTTAAGAATCAATACAAATTTATTCATTTGATATAACAACACTAAATAATACCTGACATTTCATAGTCATAGAATAATTTTTACTATGGCATAAAATATTTCAAAGGATATTTATTAAAATTTTATTAATATAATTTATTTGTTTCATCCTCTAATAAATTAATTATTTCATCATCATTATTTCCCCATTTAATTTAACTATATATTTTATAAAACTATAAATAAATTACCATGATGTATATAATAATTTTATCATTCTAATTAATCTTTTTATTTGACCATTTCACTTGTATAGCATCATTTTAATAATTAGTTAATTGTTAAAAACAAAAATGTAACAAAATTGGATTTTCTCAAAATAGGTTATTATAAATATAATAATATCATCCAAGAGGCATCAAGTGGTCTAAAAGTTTCCCCATGGAATATTTTGGTCTAAAAACTGATTAAAGATAATTAAGAAATGTTTTAGATTATTTTTATTATGATTATAATATTTCATACCATTAATTCACTAATTTACCATTAACTGTGTCAAAACAAATATTAAAGTCACTATTTAAAAAAAAAATATTTTTCCCTTATAAGATAAAAAATTTCATAATAATTACATTCTTGTATTTCCTTTTTTCAAAATCAAATTCACAAAAAATAGAAATTAATTTTAATGCTAATCCTAAAGATGTGGCAAGAAGGATGGTAAAAGTGATGTTCAAGAGTTCGATAAATTTTTATAACAAATTTCAAAATAAAAATTATTCAAATAACTTACATTGGATTAATATATGCATCATTTATAAATTTTGAGTTTATAAAATATTTAATTTATAATAATTATTTATACGAATATTTAGTTTTTTAATAATAATGCAGTATTTTTCACTATTCATGAAAAATAAAACATCTTATAAAAATAAAAAAAAAGTACCCTAAAATAATTTTAATACTATAAATTCAAAAATGAAGTCTATTTTAAAAAATATAATTTATAAATTTCCAAGATATAGTTTTAAAATAGGTGCACCATTGAAATTTGGTAATACATTCTTTAGAAATATATAGCATTTTAATTTATAAAATTATATTATTTTTTATCTTATGCCTATAAAATTAATTAGATGAATGAAATAAATTTGATTAAAAATATAATATATAAAATACATAATTTGGATAATACTATTCATTCTCGTGGAAGTAACAGCTAGGTTGTTACTATCATATTAATATAATGATATTAAAATGTATATAATTGTTCATTTAATCTTGGTGTTGTGTGAAACATAATCTATTGGAGAGATTAAATTTAAAAGAGACATAAAATAAAATCGTGGGGTGTTACATTCTCCCATTCATCATTAAATTGCATTCTATCAATTTAGTCTTGGTATCAAATCTAATGTATTTAATTTTAAAAATATTTTTAATGAAATACCACATCATACATCGGTCTATAAAACATCCACATTGAAATAAAGAAATGGAAGAATAAAGTTCACCAGAGATCACACATACTATGGTTGCTTGTAGGAAAACATAAATATGGATGGTAAATCTAACCAAAAACTTCTGATGGAGTTTAATAGAGAACATGGTCAGGATAAAATTAACAAAAAAAGTTATAAATATATGATTTTCTAAGGAACCATTTTATTTATGATAGATTAAATTACTAAGATAACATTTTTTCCTCGAGATATTTTCTCTATAGTTTAAGGAATAATACAAATAAGAACATATATGATTTATTTCCTTGTCACAATCTTAATATCATCCTTTGGTTTGTCTTAAATCATATAATTACTTCATTCATTAATTCTAGAAATAAGTGTTCAAAATGAATTTTTCCTTCCTCAAGAACATAATGAATAATAAGATCTAGGTGTATTTTTTTAGTTTTTAAAATGACTACTAAAACCAAAGTGTTTAGGTCAAGTTATCCAATATGATTAAATATACTTTAACATCAAAAAATAATTCCAAGTGTTAAACTTAGTACATTCTGACCAAAAGTTTTATCAAAATACAAATGTCCAAATTTACAGTCCAAAAATTTAAAAGAAATATCACTAAATATAAAAAATCAAATTAACATTAGATTTTCCCCAAACAACATAATGAAGATCATTTTTCTCATGTTCCAAAATATATGAACACCTTTATCACCATGAATCCACAATGAATATTTATTTTCTTCCAAATTTGTAAATAATTAGTAAAGTTGTAAAATCATTATATATTAATTAATTTTTACAACTAATACATCAATGATAAAATAATCAAATAGAATAATTCATGAGTCTAAAACTTAATCACACTAATCATTCTACTTCAACCATGGTAGTATAATAATCTCGACTATGATCCATTAGCCCCATTTCAGGTATATTAATCTGATGAATGAGATATTTATTTGTGTAATGTCCCAAATCATTAAAATTGTAACATTTATAATTAGTATAATTTTTATTTCCCTTGAAATCATATACTTTGTGGAATTTTTCACCGCAGTTGTAACAAACTCTCGTTCCCTTCAGGAAATTATATGGGTGTTTTTTCTCACAATTATTACAGGTTGGAATGTCAACTCTTCTCTTCCTCCAGAATTTCATTATATCCTTCTTCAGAGTACTCCACAACCCTCGTCTTCAATTGATTTACTATAAATTATTAAGACTTTTATAATTTTATTCCCATTTTGTTATCACATGATGTTATGTTTTCATATGATGAGAATACTTGGGAAATTAATTCCCTTAGAAATGTTGGTTTAATACCATGAATGATATGATCGTTCTCAATTTAAATATCACATGCATCGGTGAGGTTCAGATTCCATATACAAGGATCCATTTCTAAATGTAGAAATATGATAGATTTGATCATGTCATATTGTATAAAAAAACTAGCAAAATTCATAACATAAATTGAAAAAATTATCAATATCTAATCTCATAATCATAAAAATGGATTCATTGGGGATAAATTTACATTAAATTATTTCATAATGGATTGTAAGTAGAATGTGAATTATCCTATTCATATTTGTAATGTCTTGACACCTATGGCACTAAAATGGTTCCCTGAGATGGTGGTTACTAGGCCTCAACTGAGCCTCCCTGTATGCCAGAGACTACTGACTAGTAGTGAGGGTTTAAAAGTGGTAATGTGGGTATACTATTCCACCATGATAGACTAATAAAATAGGGTAAATAGCTATGTATCATACACAACCATAAAAAATATATAGTATATAAGTGATAAATAAATTGAAATAGACTATGTTGTTGAAAAGGCTTGAATAAATGTCCAATACAACAGAACACTAGTCACCCATTTGCGTGACCATATAGATACAAAGTAAAAAAGAAACTGAAAGTAAAAAAATATGGCCCTAATACTAAATCTGAGCTAGAACACATAACTGGTCACCAAACACTATCAAACTGCACCGACCTGATCCAAAGAACCACACAAGCAGCTTCTCTTGAACAAGAAACACTGGGTATCATCCCTATCCCCCATGTAACATGTTCTTAACCAGAAAAGAATACATAAGGTCTTTATATACACCAAGGTTCACATGTGTGGGTGAGAACGAATCTCATTATGCCACACCCTCAAGAAACCTATAAAATGTGTTATTGTACGTGTATGAAAAATAAATTAATCGTCCTCACTAAGACATTATAAAAATGGTAAGAAAAAAAATACGTTAAACCATAGTTAAACCTCGGGTCTGTAATCCTGACCAACATGGAAAGTTCCATAATGTATATCCATATCTATATATCTTTACACATATAGTCCCATCCCTATACATATATACATAAATATGAATATTCATGAGTATGTGAATAAAAATACAAGAAACTGCCAAAACAGTTGATCTTTGGGTCTGTTATCCCAATCAAATTGATATCTTATGAAATATAATTGAGATGGATGTTGTTAAACTCAAGCTATGTATCACCAATATGATATTTGGGTTTGAAATCCCAACTGACAAATACCTTCTTCGGCTAACACCAAAAATATATCTATGCAACCTACATCGCTATAGGGTGGAACATTTCCTTTACCTAGTTTTACATGTACTTGGCTCTAATAACATAACAGTATTCTATCAATCCTATAAATAAGGAAATCAAATAATGATGAACGGTCTTGTAAATAACACTACATCTAACTCTTCCCTACACCGAGTAATCACACATCAGACCCCAAGGCCCAGATCAATGTTATATGACCAAGGAATCCACATCATCCTATATTGTGTCATCACAAGTATAAAATCCATTATGGATACACAGTATAATCTAGTCATTGACAATGGAGGCTTGGATCCAAGGAAATTTTCCAAGTCATCCTCATCGAGTCCCCAGAGCATCTCATTATAAACTTAGTAATTGCACTAGATGGAGCCCTAGGAGCATGTCTATCAAACATTTCCCACATGATTCCAAGAAATACAGATCCATGGGGTAGAAAAACTGATGGAATACCAATGAATCAATACACAAGGGGCACACTAAATCCAATACATCCACAACCACATAATGATCCAAGGAGAAACTTCCATGGAATATATAGAAACAACTAGCCAATGAGTCTGTATGACACATTCCTATAATAGGGAATCCATATAACAATCCTGAGGTAAAATTCAATAGCACTCTGAGTTTGTCCTAGGAATTCATACAATCAGATTCCAAGTATCACTAAGTGGTACTAGTCAACAAACCTCAGAGTGAATCAATGTCATTCATATAGAGGGAATACAAATATCACTCAATGCATACAATTCAAAATCCCTCTATGTCCTTCCAAGTAATTCTTATAATGGGAAGCCAAGTATCACTCATGGAATACCAGTCAACATCCCTCATATTCCATCCAAGTAATTCATACAATGGTAATTCATGTGTCACTTATGTTATACCATAAACATTATGTAAGGCTCAACATGTGGAAAATATGAAACACCGATCGCCATCCCAAAAATATATAAATAAAAAATATACATGATAAACAACCTATCCCCAGGTAGTACCTCTATGTATACGAGCAATATATCTGAAATAACATCACACATATACCAGATCTCAAAATATCATGCTTGGGAATCTGAAAAAGAAATACATATTCCTGGATGAACATCCTAGCATCCCAATATAAATAAAGACACCTCATTTTAGGCCCAAAAACCACCAACTAAGAATCACCTCTAGTAAAAATCATTGCATAAAAAATATACATGTCAAAGATACAAACATAGAGTGAGGTCATCCAAAATTCATATCCCAACACTTCTACTACAACCTCAAGGGCCTACGAATTTAGCATAGGTTCTATGGTGACAACTAAAACCACTTATACCCAAACACAATGTACAACTCATGGTCTATCAAACAAAGGGTCACACACTAGGTCCCTCATGTCAATCAATGAGAGGAATCCCACAAGGGATCCTTGAACCGATGGGTAAGTACATGGATCCTACAAGGGACTCACAACATAATAATATAATCAAAGAAATGCCTCAAGGGATCATAAGTATCTAGTTATAAGATAGAGTTATCCAACACATGATCCTCTAGGATGAAACATATGTAGAGGAATTCTATAGGGGATCCTCAATAAAACTGGTCTCGTGGCCTCATATTCTAAAAGGTGACATCTCATACGGGATAGGTCGTCAAAACAAAGGGTGTGATAGATAGTTGATTGCTAATCTACAAAAAGGTCTCACACTTCAAGGAAAATTTACTAAACAACTAGAGGAAGAACCTCTCCATTTTTTCAAAATATTGAAAACACTAATTAGGAGCCCTTATATCACTCCATAGGTTACACAATTATGATCTACTTGGAAAACTAATCACAATGGACTACCCATGGGTCTAATTCTAACCTTGGGGCACAAAATAGGAAAAAGTCCCTCAAAAGGTACCAAGTAAAAGTACATTATATATAGATACCATGAAAAATGTGTACCCTACGATCACCATAAGGGCAGGTACTCCCGCTAACCTAGGTGTGTAAAAACCCCAGGCACATTGTGTGTTCCCAACATAGGGTACACACCTTTGTCCCTCAACCAATCTACCTTTCTTCTTGGATAAGTCGTGTACTTTTATAGGATGTGCTACCAACATAGGGTCTTTCCATGTACTCTACATAGAAATGTACCCCTACATGGGTTTCTATGCCTGAGTACTCAGTTACATGACCAAGTACCAGTACAAATAGTGTACTCCCTAAATTTTATATTCCCCAAATGAGAAGAATGCACATCGTGTTCTCCTAGACCAAACATCATTTATTTGGGTTTTCCCAAAAAGAAAACACTCCAATTCTCCCCAAGCCCCTGTTTGAACCCAAAAATCAATAGATCTAGCCTCAAGTGGCCTTATGAAAGAATAATTGTTCTTTAAATTATACAATGATGAATTTATTGGGATATATAGAAAAACAATAGTGCTACATTTGGGAGGAAATCATCGAAGCCTGGCTCAATTTCACGGGCCAAGGCTGTCGCAAGATGATCCTTCATGTCGATGGCTGCATGGTGGAAATGCTATCCCTTCCCTCTCTATCACTTTCTCCATATCCAACTTTTCACTCTCAATAGAGTGGCCTAGGAGGAGAAATAGGATAAATTTTTGAGATGGATAAATGAAAAGAATGAATATAAATTGACAGAAAGAAATATAGCTATTGAAAAGAAGATGTAAAAGGGGCCCATGACAGCCCATGTTCCCAACTCGAGCACATGTCACGCCTAAGAAAAAACCCATTTGGGACTCAATGATGGGGACATAATCTCAATAAATTTTTTTTTAAAAGGATATGGCCAAACAAACATACGTGAATAAATATATATTTAATTTATTACTTATTAAATATTATTTATTCTTCTCAAATTAAAATGGATCAAATTTCCACCAAACTCCTATAATATGGTAAACACCCCTTTTGTGACCAACGGAGTGCTCATAAAAAATATACAAGATCATATTCTTAGGTAAAATGACAATTTCACCCCTTATAACCATCTTATAGAAAATAATAATATTTCTAATCAAAATTACAGTATAGAAAAACATGTGTCCTATAAAACTCCCCACCATAAACCCTCTCGTCCTGGAGAAGTCTGGTGAAAATACCTACATCTATGCCCTCCACCAAAGCATCTACAAAATAAAGTTTTCTGGACTTTACAACAACTAGTCATGTAGAATTAACAACAATCTCCTACATATAAGACATTTAACTATGACTGATCTGGTACTCCCTAACATAGGAATACCCTTATAGTTATTTCAAAGAAACTCTTATCCCAAAATGAAATAAAAAATTATAGAGTTCAACTAAAAATTAGGGTTACTACCATCAAATGGACAATGGTTTACTCCCCACCATAAGTATTACCTTACACCTCCCCTTGAGAGAAACCTCTATAGGTTCCCTTCCTCAATAGGGAATAACATTTTGAAAGAGAAAAAGTATCTCAACATAGAGTCAAGACTCTATCAACATAATCAAGATAAATAAAGATAGATCATGATCATCTCTAACATGAGTTTCCAAATTTTCTATAAAAACGGCATGTACCACTCCATCTGAGACACAATCACATCCGGTCAAACCTGACTAGGATTCAGGCCTAAGTAAAATGTCTCATGAAACCCCATTCATTCCACGATGTCACCTCAACCATGGAGGGACATTCCAACACAACATATAATATCTAATCCCTTTAAAATTCTTGAAATATATATCCTCATCTCATAACCATCCACTCATAGATTTATATTCAATTGATACTTCACGCTACCAACGTGTACATTTATCACCTGACTCGTACTACATCGAGTTTTCCAACTAAAGTCTAAGATGACCAAGATACACAACATTTCAGTTTCATTAATCTAGAGAATCATTTGGAAATCCTCTTAAAAATTCATTCCATTACACATGCCAAAATTTATTTCACGATCTCCCGTCACTCAGTGTCATTTTAGTCATGAGCGTCTACCCACACTCTAACTAAATAAGAAACAATTAAAACACTATTCAAACAGTCCCGACATGCAAACAGTACTTCAAATCAATCCAAGTATTTAAAAAAAGAACCCAAGGTTCTTCCTAATATTTAAAGGCATCAACATTCATAAAACACAAAACTCTATCAACTACATTGCCTTGATCATAAACGAATGTAAATCAAAATTCACATGCGAAAAGAGAATATGAAAACCCTGGATATCTTCCCTCATGCAGTTTTCCCCAATACAAAAGAGACATCGACCTACAAGGGATTGTTTCAAACAAAGTGTCTCTAGGTTTCCCACCTAGACCGATTGAAAAAGCCTCACAACATTTTCAAGAAGTTCAAACCACCTATCAGAAATGATCAAAACCTCTCAAAAGAAGGTAAGGATCAAAATGACCTAAAATGGAAAAAATTGAAAACATGCAATACTAAGGCCTGAACCTTTCCATGAATCATTATATGGAACTACTCTATGGTGGTCACAAAACCAATGTAGAAGAGAAACATAACTAACATTCGTTGGGAATTTGTATACAGCAATACCCCTTGGAAGTCAAGTTTACAAGAATTGTCCCAGTATCCATAGAAATTTTACTAAGTGATCCAACTAGATAACCACATATCATAGAAAAAAACCCTACCAGGGTCACAATAGAGAGGCATCATGTGCCATAATGACCTACTAGGTCACTACACCTCCTGTGCAAAAGGACTGAGTCATCAGCTTCACTACAAAATGACTCAACACAGAACCACATAACTTTCCATTAGATGGAAATATATATGTAATCATGGGAAAATGAATAGTCCTCTTTCATCTAAAAAATCACAAACTAGATGGATTATATGATATGAATTCTACATGCCAAAAATAATTCATGAGATGCCTCTTCCCTTTCCCGAGAAAGAGTCAAAATCCATCCTGGGCCTCCTGACAATGGAAAAGATCCAAATATCAAAATAAATCATAAAATCCACACAACATATTTGTCTCTTAAGGATAATATCCTATATAACGCTAATATCTCAAATCATAACAACAATCCCAACCTTACAAACCTGTACTTCTTACCGGAACTGGTGTTATTGATTCACCTGTTCAATAACCATCACAGGTTATAGCACATTGATAATACTCTTATATACCATATCCAAAGTACTAAAGAATAGTAATAGAACAGCTGAAATACCAATTTCTAACATCCCATCCCATATTTCAATGAAATAGTTCTGTGAGCTATTGGTTACTTATCTTCAAGAGCACCACCCTGTATGACAGAGGTCATCGACTAGCATCGGGGTTAAAATGGTTGTATAGTGGGAAGACTATACCCTCATACCAAAGTAATAAAATCATGTAAATACCTATGTATCTTACAAAGAAGTAAAAAAATAGAGTGAAGAAGTAGTAAATTATTTGAAATTGAACATGATATAATAATAAAATGCTTTAAACCCGGAATAGCTATGCAATACAATACAACACAGGTCACCCACTGGTCCGACCATATAGATATTGAGTAGAAAATAAAATAAAATTAATTTAAAAAGATATACTACTAACTATGATCGAGTCCATGTACCTTGACTCTAACCACTATCAAACCATAGTAGCTTGATCAGAAGAACCACACAATCATCATTTCCAAACAAGAAACAATGGGCCACATCCATATCCACAAAAAAATAAGATCTAAACGTAAAATGAAGACATATAGTCTACATGCACACTGAGGTGCATATACATGGGTGAAAAATAATATTACTATGTCACCCCTATAGGAAAATTGAAAAAATTTCTACTGTGATTGTTTGAAAAATAAACAATGTAGCCTCAATAAGAAATTACTAAATAGTTAAGAAAACCAATAAGTGAAACCATAGTCGAACCTGAGGTCCTTAATCTAGGAAAAATGGGAACGTTCCACCATGGATTTCCATAACCACTTATGTATACATGTATAGTAATTTACCTATACATTCATACATAAATATTAATATTCATGATTATATTAATCAAACAACATGAAATCACATCAAAAGTTGATCTTTGGGTTTGTAATATGAATTTCTTGGACAAATTTTGAAAGTGAATCGATATGGACATTGTGCCACTCAAGCTATGTAGATTCAAGTTGATCTTAGGTTCCGTAATCCCAATAAAAAAATACCTACTTCTAGTAACACTAGAAATATCATTGAGAAATCTACATCACCACAAGGGGATACTCGTCCTACACCTTGGTTCAGACGTACTAACCTCTAATAACTAACTAGGATTCTATATAGCAATGGTCAATCCTGTAAATATGGATATTGCATACCGATAGTCAATACTATGAAAAACACTACAACCAACTCTGGCCTATGCCGAGTGATCATGCATTAGAACCCAAGGGACAGATCCAAGGAATAAGATAAATGCATTCACATTGGCCTATATCGTGTAATCGCATGGATAAAATCCATCATGGACGCACCATTTGATAAATTTTCAAACCATGAATATCTATATCCAAGGAACTCATCCAAGGAATACTCATGGAGTTCTAGGGGCATCTCGCTATAATCTCGGTAAAGGAACTAGTTAGGGTCCTAGGATAATGTCTACCATACATGTCCTAAAGGACTCAATGAAATCCAGAATGAAGGGGTATCAAGTCCCATGGAATACCACATAAATAAGTATTCCTCACATCAGGCTCAACGTCCACCAACAAGTAAGTACCTCTTTTAAACAAAGTTTCAACAATAATAATCAAGTTAGATATATAATCAATGAGTGAGGGTGTCCTGAACACCCAACCCAACACTAATACCACAACCCCAAGGGATTAAAAAAATTTCATGGCCTCTAAGGTGACAACCTAAATCATCTCTATCCAAATCTAATGTACAACTCAGGGTGGGTCAAACAAATGGGTATCCAATGGTTCCCTCAAGTCAAACCTGGAGGCACATCCAACAAGGGATCCTTGAACCAATATAGAGGTACATGGACCTACAAGGGACTCCCTATATCAGCATATATGTAAAGGCATTCCTCAGGGTATCCATTGTTTCTAGATATAAGATTGTGGGATCCTAGATGGGATCCTCTATGTAGAAAAAATATTAGAGGATTCCAACAGGGGGTCCTCAATACAACTGGTCTCAGGACCACATAGGCTAGAGGGGAACATATTTCATTGAAGATGCCATAAAATAATATTTCATGATAGATAGACCATGGATCATCTCAGAAACATTCTCACTCCTAGATGTTACTTGACTCAACATCCAAAGGATGAACCTATCCTTTTAGATAAAATACCTAAAATACCAATTTGGAGTTCCCAAATCGCTCCATCTATTTTATCATCATGGTCAACATAAGAAACTAATCAAAATTGACTTCTCATGGGTCCAATTCCAAAATCAGGGCACAAAATATGAAATAAACATAAAAGGGTTCCAATGGAGGAGTAAAATTCTTATAGAGACCATACATGGAGTGTACCCTTATATCACCACATGGGCATGTACTGATGCCAACCTAGGCCAATAAACACCCTGGGTACAGGGAGTGTAAGGTGGGTACATGGTGGGTGCCCAAAAGAGGGTACATTCCCATGTTCCTCAACCTGTCTACCAATCTACATGGAAAGATCTTGTACATTTACATGGTGTTCTACCCACACTGGGTATGGTTGTATACTCTACACAACTATATACCCAACACGGGCTGCGATTCCCTAGTACTCGGACACATGGTTGAGTACCAGTACAAAAAGTGTACACCCCTGTATATTGAATGAACTCCTTTAATATTATCTTTCCCAAACAAGAAGAACAAACAACATGTTCTCTTGAATAACATGACATGTTATTAGGTTTTCCTGAATAGAAAACACTCTGGATCACCTAAAACCCCCATTTAAACCATCAAATCAACCGATCTAGACTCAAAAGGACACAAGAAAGAACATAAGGTAATTAAAATTAGAAAATAAAAAATCAATGTGGATATATGGAGAAAAAATAAATCTTCATAACATTGGGCCGGAATCACTGATGCTTCTCTCGATTTTCTGGTCCCTTGCTATCGCACGGTGATCCAACGCCTCGAATGATTCATGGTGGAACCATTGATTTCTTCCATCTTTAACAATGTATACCTCTCCATATTTTCTATCTCGATTGAGCAGTGTAGGTGGGGACATAGGATAAATATGTGATAAGGAGGAAGGAAAATAAGTAAAATAAATTAATAAAATAAGAGGAATTAAATAAAAGAAGAAGAAAAATGGTCCCCAAACAGCATTAATGCCCAACTTGAGCTTATTAATCTCCTAAGAAAAAACCATATTTCCTAACTCAGTTGTGGAGATGTAATATCAGTCCATGGATTCATTTAAAGGATATGGCCAAAGGAACCTGTGTGAATAAATTTATATTTAATTTATTAAATATTAAATTTTATTTATTATGTTAAAATTTCAATGCCTAAAATTTTCACCAAACTTCTATCATAGGTTAAAACCCTATTATGGGACCAAAATAGTGGTCATAAAAAATATTCGAGATCATATTCAAGGGAAAAATACCATTTTCCCCCTTACGAGAATATGGTAGGAAAAAAGTAAATTTTTTTCTCAAAATGAAAATCTGAAAAAACATGATTCCTTAAAATATCCCACTGGAGTGTCAAACTAGTTTCGTAGTAAGCCTCGTTGTCATATACTCGGTTACCCTTATTTAGGGTTGGTACACCTTATTAGAGTTCTTATTCCAACGTACATACTTCCTAGAAAAACATCCACTTGTAGTATCTAGATAGGGATGTATTTCTATAAATGAACACATAATATCTACATTACTAAAAATTCTACGGTGTTCTTCTATGGTTATCATCAAACTCTATTTTTTGGGTTATTATCCCTAATCTATGTTTTCAAAATCTAATTTTCCTGGTTGTTGCAAAACATCTTTTGATACCAACTATAACACACCAACCCCTAAAGCACGTAGATGGTAAATTATTTTAATACTTTGTCTTGAGTGAAAGGAATCAAATTTTGATGGACCGGGTAATTTAGCACTCTTGGAAAATAGATTACATAAAAGAAAATTACCTTAAAACTCATAAAATAAAATATAACATAGATTATTCATTTATAACACCATTATTCTTTTATAATTACCCTATATATCAGTCATAATACACATCATGAAATCTTGGAAAAATAAAACATAAAAAAGAGGTGAGATCAGATGCTCAGTAAGGGTAAATAATACAGAAGAAGATTTTGTAAATATCATAAACTTTTTTAAGGAATGAAAAAAATTGTAAAAAATCATTATGAACATTATATCAGGAATAATATTGAAATAATAAATAGAACAATTCCATTTACAATTTAGATGGACATTCAATCAGTCGAATAATAAGATGTATTATCAATAGCTATTATCATAATGAGGGAATTCATAATGCTGGATATCTAAAAAATACCCTCTTGAATTCATGTTAAGAATCTAGTAATTTCATGTAATCATGCCAACATACTAAAACATTCATGTCTTCATGCCAAAAATATAATTTTTCCAATGATTCATTCCATGAATCTAATAAATGTGTAATTCCTCGACCAAAACCATATCTATTTTTATTCATGAATCCTACTGATGCATCGAGGGGTTATATCGGGATCATCCCATCACTTACCAAGTCCAATTAATTTCACATTAAAAAAGGTTGTAACATACCATGAACATCTGTATTAAAACTAGCATATGAACTATTAATACATTAACCATAAACCATGAATTGTATCAAAATATCCCAACCTCCATCAAACATATCATATACACTTCAATAAAATATCTTAGACTATATCATAAAAAATCAACCTCAATTAAGCATAAATCCAAAAATGGATGTTGATATAAATGAATGTAATCTAATAAAATCATTACAAATTTCTTGAGAGAAATACACCATTTTATTATGAAATAATTTATTAAAAAGATTCACATTTATAATATAGTATGTTTAAAAATATATTTTTGAATAAAATTTTCGAATAAAAAATTGAATCATTAGATATAAATGTGAAAAATAACATTTTAAAATATTCATTTCCTTATAAATAATTCCATAAAACCATATTATAAACATGGACTTGAATGAGAATTTTTTAGAAGAATAAATCATAAATAGATTTAAAATGATGTTTTAGTTAAAGAGATATTATGTAAAACCTTAAAAATAATCGCTTTAAAATAATTTTTGTGATACATGGACAATGATGTCAAATATATCTCAAAAAATACTTATGTATAAACATTCTCAAATAATAATGAGATTAAAAAATTTTCTCTTACCTTGAATTTTCCATTAGTTGAGAGTGTATTAACCTCTTCTATAGTAGTTAAAGCATGTTACTAGATTATACCAGAACCATATCCATATTTACAATATCCTATATGATTCATTTTGAAATTTATATTACCCATTATTTAGCAACTCCATGTTAAAACAATAATTCGGGAAAATAACTACTTTGTTTATCATACATGTTTTTGACATGTTATTCATGATCATATATAGATATATGGAAAGTAATACACTATTGATGTAGACAGTATGCCATATATACGCCTGAATGATGTTTCTTCTTTCTTATCATATTTAATTGAAGCAGGTAAATGATATATATATATATATATTATTTCAATAGCATTATTATTTCAAAAATTTCATACTTATTCATTATATATATTTTTATAATCATTCATGAATGGTTAATGTGGAAGTTGAATCTCAACGCGTCATGGAGACATAAGGTTGTACATATAGACGAGGGATGATATCATTCCCATACTGTTAACGTGGTAAGGAATTAGATGGTATATTTTTCATAAATAATAATAATAATGTCCTATTAATTATTTATATCCTGAATATTTATTACTAGTCCCATAAAAATAATGTGGTAATGAAAAAAAAATACACAACATCGTGGAGACGGCACGTCATATGTAAGAACGCATGGTGATATTATTTCTCATATAATGTATAATAGGAGTAAAATGATTGTACCATAATCATAATAAAATTTCATCATATATATGATACTATAGTTATTAAATTAGTTTGGAAACAACACATTAAGAGGAAGTAGAAGATGAACATAAATTTAATCGAATTGGTCAAACAATTACATCTACTTCATGTGTCTCCTTTTGATTTTCACAAAAAGCCTTCATAGGTTGGCTTTCTGCCATAATTATGGCATCCAGGATGAGGTTATGGAATTTGGTAGGAGAAATGGTAATGTTTTTTCTGATAAAAAGGGTATTAGAAGTGTGAATAAAAGATAAGGATAAATTCAATTTTATTAAAGAGGTGAGGGGTACTTTAGGAAACATCAAAACTATTAAATTAATATAAATTATTTCTAATTTAAAATAGATCCCAAGTTAATTATTATGAATATTTGAGGATTTTGGGTATAATTATTCTCAACCATTGGTTTTTATACATGTTTAGTTCACAAAATTATCCTTGTCATTTGGATTTAACCCATAGTTAAATCCTCTAACACTTATTATTACAAAATGGAATTGTAGAATTAATGGTAAATTTAATTACTATAAAATTACAAAAAACCCATATAGGATCATTCATGACATATTATATATTATCCTTATTATTTGGAAATATATATATTTATATAAATTTTAAAAAAATTATTTAAAAATTATTTATTTTAAAAAAATATTTATGTCAATTGTGACACTATTTATTACATGACTTTTTAAAAAATCATAACAATATGATTCCTTATATAAGACAAAATTAACTCATTCATAACATGTCATAGGCATCCAAAAATTTTGTGTATGACAGAAAATATTTTAAATGATATTTATTTTAATATTATGAAAAACATTTATTTGATTCTTTATTTAATAAATTAATCATTACAACATCATTGTGTCAACATTTAATTTAATTATATATTTTCTATAATTATGAATAAATTACATTGATATAGATAATCTTTTTGAATTTCAAATCAGTATTTATAGTTGACCATAACACTTATATATCCTTATATTAATAAAATTTTACTTTTTTGAAACAAAAGTACAAAAAAATGGATTTTCATTAAATATAATATTATAAAAATATTAAAGTCAACAAAGTGGCTCCAATTTCAACCAAGATAAAACCAATGATTATTTTTTTAGATAATAAGTTTTTCAATTAAATTAGGACAAGTGTATGGGAAATTTTTTAGTTCTTATACTATCTTTTTATCCATAATTACCCAATTTACCATTAACAGTGGTATAAAAAATACGAAAGAAACAATTCACGAAAAAATATGTTGTTCCAATTCTATCAAAATGTTCACACTAATTATAGCCATTCATGTATATTTTTCAAAATTCAAATCACATATATGGAAAAATTAATATCAAATCTAATCATGTATATGTGGTGAGAAAGCGGATAAAAGGGACATTCAAAAGTTCTCTAAATTTTTAATATATAATTTCAATAAAAAATGACTCAAATAACCTAAATTAAATAAATATATATATCATTGATATATTTTTACATTAAATTAAATTAAATTTATAATATTTATCTATATAAAAAGTTAGTTTCTTAACAATAGGTAGTATTTTTCATTATTGATAAAAAAATGATGAAAATCAAAAAAAATACAAAAAAATCACCATAGACTAATTTTAATATTCTAAATTCTAAAATGAATTCAATTTTGAAAAATATAATTTATAATATTTCCAAAATTATTTTTAATATTGGTGTTCCATTATTATTCAGTAATACTATCTTTATAGGAATATAGCATTTTAATCTGTAACATTAGAATCATTATTATCTTACAACTATGAAATCATTTTTATGAATATAAAAACATTTTATTAAATATATAACATATAAATTTCATAATTTTGTTAATACTATTCTTTCTCGCCAATGGACTGGCTACGATAGGAAGGTTATATTAAGATAATGATATTTAATTATATATCATTATTTATTTAATCTTAGTTTTGTCTGCAACGTAAAATATTGAAGAGGTTAAATTTAAAAGATAAAAAATTTAAAATATTGGGATGTTTAATTCTAATTTCCTTTAATAAATTGCATCATCTCAATTTAAAAATAGTATTAGAGACTATGGGATTGAATTTTTAAAATATCTGTGATGAAAACCAATTTCAAAACAAGGGTGAATAAAAAATCTACATTAAATTAAAGAAACGGAAGTATGAAGGTCACTAGGAAAACACATACCAGGTTTCCATGTAGGAATACCTGGAAATGGAATATAAATCTAACCATCAAATTTTGATGGAGATTTATAGAGATCATGGTGAGAGGAATATTAAAAATAAAAAAGGTTAAAATTTTTCATGGTATGAGGGACCATTCGATTCATTAGAAAATAATGTACTAGGATAAAATTTTTGTTTCAAGATTTTTTCCCTTGAGTTGAAATATTACTTTAAATTAAAACATACTTGATTTATTTCCATATCATAAGAAAAATATCATCATTTGGATGTGATTCGTTCTTATTCTTACATAATTATATAATGCTATAAATAATCATTTAAAATGATTTTTTCTTGAATGAAGCACTTAATGAATCCTAAGATCTATGAGTTTTCCTTCAGTTTTTTAAAAAAATTTGAAACAAATGTTGATTGCACATGTTATCCAATATGATAAAATATACATTAACCTAAAAAAATAATATCTATTGTTCAAATTAATATCTTATAACCTAAATATTCATCAAAATACATCTAGCAAAATTCACAGTCCAAAAATTTATAAGTAAGGTCACTAAATATAAAAAAATAAAATTAATATCATATTTTTACCAAACAACATAATGTAGATCCTTTTTTCATCATCCAAAATATAAGAATAATTTGATCACCTTATAACCTTAAGGAAACTACATATTCTTACGGATCCATAAATAAGTAGTACTACAATACAATCCTTATATATAATATAATTCTTATAACCAGTACATCAATGATAAAATAATCAAATGAAATAATTCTTGAATCCAAACATATGAACATTAATCATTTCCCTTTTTTCATTTTAGTTGAAAAATATTGATTGTGATCCATTCAACTCTTTTTGGGTATTTTCATTTTATTCATGAGAAATTTATTTTCATAGTGCCCCAACTCATTAAAATTGTAACATTGAAAATTTTTAGATTTTTTTTTCCATTGCAATCACAATTTTGTGGCCTTTTTTCCACACCTGTAAAAAACACACATTCCCATTATGCAAGTATCGGAGTGTTTCTTACCCCAATTATTACTATTTGTAATGTCAAAAATTCTCTTCCTAACATTATCATTATTTCCAAATTTATAGTATTTAGTATTCCTATTATTTACTTACTTATATTTAAATCCTAATACTTATATAATTCATTACCCATTTCATTATCACGTTATATTATGTCCTCATTTTATGTGAATACTTGGGAGTCTATTTCCATTAACAATTTTGTCTTAAGACCATGAAAGATATTATCCTTCTTACTTTATAGATCATGTTCATCGGTGAGGTTTATATTCTATCTTATAGGAACAATTTTTAAATGAAAAAATGTTTTAGATTGGATCAATTCATAATGTATAATCCAAAAACGAGAAAAAAATTTAACATAAATTGAATAATTTTTCCATATATAATATCATAATAATAAAAATGGTTTCTTTTGGGACATATTTACTTTAAATCCATAAAATGGTTTGTAATGAAAATGTGAATTATATTATGCATATCCCCTAGGAGTGTCCAACAAGGTTGTTAGTAAGGCTTGTTTTTGTGTACCTGGTTACCCAGAGTCAGACCAAGGACACCTTGTTGAAGTTGTTACTCATAATTACATATTTTATATAACCAAATCCATATTTACTATCTTGACATGGATGTTTCGGTACGAATACAAACATAATACTTACCCTAAAAAATTCTATGAGATGATTTTATGCTTATCGTAAAAGTATATCAAAGAGTTATACTCTCAAATCTATGTTTTTAAAATATAATTTACAAGGATGTTACTAAACTTCCTTTAACACCAAATATAATAACCCAACCCCAGAAGCTCGAATCTAGTGAATTATTTTATTACATTGTTATGAATACAAGGAATAAATTCGTAAGGACCAATTAGTGTACTAATCATGGAAAATATATTACATACATTATCTTTACATTATAATACATAACATAAAATACAACATAGATAATTCTTTTAGAACACTATAATTATCATTTATTAAACCTGCATATGAATCATAATACACATTGTAGAATCCTAAGAAAGTGAAACATAAGTAAGGGTTCAACCCATATGCTCAGTAAGGGTATATAATACATCTAAATAGTTTATAAATAAAATTAAATTTTTAGGTAAGGATAAAACTAAAATAAAATCCTTTTAAACATAATCTTAAGCCTAATATGGTAGGAATAAATCAAATAATTCCATTTAAAAATTAAAAAGGATATTATAATTGTATATTAATCACATGTATTATCAATAAAAAACACGAACCTCAGTCCAGTTGGTGAGGAAATGGAAATTTTATCCAAGAGACTCGAGATCAAATACAGGTGGAGACATAATTTCTGGGTTATTGTAGTAGGAATTGTAGGAAGAACTATATAAGGTACTATAAAAGGCACTATTTGTTACTGTATAATCTATAACTATTCATTTTTTTGGGCTTTCAGGCAATTGGTTTGGTCCTCAAGCCCTTCAAGGACTTCGGGCCACCCTAGGCCTTTGGTCCAGTAAGGATTTTGGGCCACCTCTAGGCCTTCGGGCCACCTAAAGGACTTTGGGACACATGAAATTGTTCTGAAATGGAATAGAAAATCTCTAAGATAATCATTCTCTACATGAGGACTCAGAGTATGTGAATTAACCAAATTAGAATCTAATGGATTTATAAGAAAGGGAGGGTAAGGAAATATCCGCTGGGACTAACCTGTTCATGCATGAGAAGTCTATCATAACATCCATGCGAAGTTGGAGAGATGAAATAATGATGTAGGATATGGGGAGTGGTAGTTACAAGTAGTTATAGACTATATTATTTACTCTAAGACCTTCGGGTCATGTAATGTCACGAATCTTACATGACATGTATGGGTCCCACTTCAACCGTTAAAATGGGGATTCTAAAAAATGAATAAAAATATAAGTTGTTTGGGACATTTGGGTATTATCAATAACTATTATCTTAAATAGTTATGGAATTATACTATAAATATGAATCATACCATTTAGTATTCATGAAAATAATATAATATTATCAAGGATTCATGCCATGAATCCAATAAATTCAATCCTTTAAGCCAATAATCATTTATTGTCAACCCTTCATGCCACGAATCTAATAAATGGGTAAGCCCTTGTCCAAAACCATATCTATTTTGTTTAATGAAACCTAATGATGAATCAAGGGGTTATAAAATCCATTTCCTATCACATACCATGTCTAATGCATTTTTCATATGAAAATGGTGCAGCATAACTCGAATATTTATGTTATAACGAGCATAAGACATGTTAAAAGTTTCAACAGAAATCATTAATGGTGTCAAAATTACACAACTATAGTCAAACATATCATAAAACCTTTAACAAAATATGGTAGATTTTATAAAAATAATTCCCCATCAATTAATCATATAATCAAACAAAGGATGTTTACATAGATGAAAATAATCTAATAAAATCATTAAAATTTTCTTGAGAGAATTACTACTTTTTTCCTTTGAAATATTTTATTCAATAGGGGAAATTTATAAAAATGACCTTTAAAAAATATATTTTTGAATAAAAGTGTCCCATATAAAATTCAAACATATGACAAAAAATCAAAAATTAACATTTTAAAATATTATTGTCCTTATAAATAAATCCATAATTTTTTTTTGAAAACATCGACATGAAAGACAAATACTTAGAAGAATAAATTATTTTAATATTTAAAATTTTTTTTAGTAAAAGTTTCCTTTTATAAAACCATACAATTAATCCTTATGAGTCATTTTTAAGAATCATTCGCATTGATGATAAATACATCCTAGTAAATACTTACATATAATTCATCTCAGATAATAATTTATTTCGAAATTGACCATTACATGGAAAATCTCTATAGGTGAGGGTGTATTAATCACCTATATAATGGTTAAAACAAGTTATTAAATTATAAAAAACCATATACACATTTTTTATAACATATAGGATTCATTTATGACTTTATATTACCCATTTAATTACAATTCCAAGTTAAACCAACATTTCGGGTAACAAGCACTTTATATATCATACAGGTTTTGACATGTTATTCATGATATTATTATCATGATTTAATTACTTATAAGATGCAAAAAATGACTTATATGTCGTATATATTCTATAAATAAACATATATAACATATTGATATATGGAATGGAATACACCGTTAATGGAGATGGTAGGTCACATGTACGCAAGAATGTTGTTTCAGTTTTCATATCATATAGAATGGAAGAAATTAAATGACATATTTGTATATATATATATATATTCCATTAGAATTAATATGGCATATATTTCCTACTTATTAATTATGTATATATTTTAAATCATTCTTGAATGGTTAACATGGAGGATGAATCTCATCGTATCATTGAAATGGAAATCCATATGTATGCATGTGTGACAATATCATTCACATAATGGTAATGTGGTAAGGAAGATAATGGTATATTAATTATAAAAAATCAATATTATTTCATATTTAAATTTTAAATCTATTATAATCCTCAATATACAAATCTAAATAATGTGGAAATTAAAAACAAATTACACCATAATGTGGATATGGTATGTCGTACATACACACGCATGGTGATATTGTTTTTAGTTGGATGGATAAAAAGAGGAAGATGAATTACCATACTAATAAAAACAATAAATCAAATATATTATACAATATTTATTAAATTATTATGTATTCAACATAGGAATAGGATGTTCAAGACAAAAAGTAATTGAATTGAATTGGTAAAACAATTACATCTTCTTCAAGTTTCTCCTGCTGATTTTCACCAAAGGTCTTCTTAAGATGGATTTATCCCAAAATTTCAACCTCAAAGATGATGTCAAGTAAGTTGGGATGGGAAATGGGAACGGTTTTTACAATACAAATGGAATTAGATGTGTGAATAAGAGATAATATTGTGTTCCCTTTTATAAGAGAGGAGAGGTGAACATTAGGAAACCTCAGAACTATTAAATTAATATAAATTAATTTTCAATTAAAAACGGATCCAAAGTTAATTTTAAAGATGATAAGACAATTATGGTTCTAAATCCTATCATCCAATGTTTTTTATACAAGTTTATTTTACAAAATTAACATTATATATTGGATTTATCCCTTAGTTAATCAGTTTAACTCTTATCATGACAACATGGATTTTTACACTTTAGGGTTAATTTAGTTACAATAAAATGACATTAAAACACAAATTGGATAAATTGTGAAATATTTAACATTATCCTAGTTATTTTTTTCTGAAATATTGATTTATATGAGTTTTATTATAAGGCCCCATCCTTAAACCTTACTTAATCTTGAGTTATTACAACATTACACATTGAGGATATTTTCGGGTTTAGAGTTTTAGAGAATTAGATAATAAAACTTTCATTACATTCCACATATAAACAAAGTGGTTACATAAAGTTAGTATTCTTATTTCCCATCAATGGAAACTTATTTAAAATAAAACATGGATTCTTTATTGACACTTCCTTGAAACTATCATCGCATCATGTACCTTTCCCTTGACCTGTGAAAAACATTTCAAAAAACATGGGATGACCATAAAAAGCTCAGTAAGGGATATAAAAATATGGAAAGGAAACATGGGTACATATATTCATAAGAATGAAATCATACATTACCCATTAAACATAATCACTTTAACATACCTCATGAAATCATGAATAAATCATAGAAATCATAAGTCATAAAGGTAAAATGAGGCATTCATAACATTCTTACGCAGGGAGTAACCCCCTTGGTTACGTTTGGAATACCCATCACAGTATATTCCCTAAATCTCTTCGAAGAAACCTTAATGTTTCACTCCTTCGCCTTACCCAATGCATTGGAGATCTATATCAGGCTCACCCACCCTTAGTTTATCACGGAACCACCCTTCTTCATAATAATGCCCAAGAACCTCAACATAATCGTATCACATAAAACATGCATAAAGGAAACAAAACATTTCCACCTTTCAATCACAAGATATCAATACAACACATTGATATAAAAACGATATGAAAACCATTTTAAATACCAAAATAAAAGAAAAGTAAAACATGGTATTTATTTTACTTTTATAAAGAAGGTATGGCTTGTTGAGGAAGTCGAAACTCAAATAATGGTCGCAGCGGCGGAGAAGTCGTTGTCGCCGCATACGTACGACAAAAAAATTCCCTTTTGTCATTTAGTAAACGCTTCGTATAAAAATATTCCTTTTGAATAATCGTAAAAGTCAAAGGGGTTTATACACCATATAAAAGAAGGTTGTGTATAAAACAAAATATGCCTCAATGAAAGGAGATTGAGACGAAGTCCCATACCTCGGGTCCGACTTGACTCGATCATTCTTTAATGTCCTGAATAATAAACTTGAGATAATTTTTTCTTGGTTAAGAACCTTTTTCATGTTCATTATTCCTTTTATATCACTTATTTCCATTTCATGAACACTATGTAATTATTTAAGTTAATAACGGTCATTTTAACGATCATTGGTACTTGAGTCAAAAATAAACCCTTTATAATTACAAGTTGTTCATTTATCCATTATATCCACAATTATAATCATGATTTATATATCATATATATCCATTATATACATGAATTTATAATATTACATAATCATTTAGAGGTAATAAATGAAATGCACCGTTCATAGAGACGGTAATCCGTACGTACGCATGAACGCTACTTTCATTTCAATTTTGTATTTTATAGAATGGAATAATAATGATATAAAGGTATATTATAATTCCAGTATAATATCATATATAATATCATAGTTCTATCCTTTATACGTCCCACATATGGTATTTAACGAATCAAATCACTTTGAGGGGGCGGTAGTCCGCACTTCCTTAAATGAAGATATCGCGTTTACCCATAATGGAAACCATAAAGGTATGCCCAAAATGAAAAATACAGAAGATTAAGAAAAAAATAAACATATTATATATAATATATAAAAATAGTGACATCTTAATGGCCACCTTTGAAGGAGTTAATAGAATGTTGAACAATCATCATTTAGGGAGGCCTAAATTCACCATCCACAGAAACAGTATGTCCTTTAACCATTAGATGTAGGTGTGTGTAAGTGTAGCTCGAATACTTCTTATAACAACATCCTAGTATATTGAAGATAATGGATTTGTTACAAAATAAATGAATAAAAAGAGTTTATGGGGTTGGAGAAGCAAAATAAAACAAAAGGACTCAAGTGAAGACATTACCTTAAAATCGGGTAACTCTCTTTGGTTTGAGCTCAAAGGCTTCCTTGGGAAGACTTATGTACAAAGTGAGGCTTCAAGGAGTAAGAGAGGGAAGTGGAGATACAAAATGGGCAGTATTTTGCTGATCCAAAGGCTTTGGGAGTGTGGGTAAGGAGGTAGAGGTGGGAGCCTTTTATAAGAGGAGAGGAGGGGCACTCTTGGAAAGTAAAGAAATGTTACTTTATTTGAAAATGATCTTCGGATTAAAAAGGACCCACATTGATATAATTAGAGGGTAAGGTGATAAGGGTTCGAAATACACCCATCCAATATGTTTTGGACATGTTTAGGTCATAGATTTTACATTATCATTTCATTTTATTTTAATCCTTTATTAATGAGGTAATCGCTGCATCATCATGATGTCATAAATAATTTAATTTATTTAAAGTCTAAAAATTATAAAACAAATACTATGATGTAGGAATTCTTTTTATATTTCCAATTACTATTTATAGTCCAAAATATCATTTATGTAGACAAAATTAAAAATATTTTACTTAGGTGATACATTCTTTGTCACATTTAACATTCATTAAAAATAAAAAGATAAAAAGTCACTTTCTCACAAAAGTGATTCCATGGGGCCCCCAAGTTTGGCACAAGGAATCCCATGGTCGGACATGAGACAACCAGTATCCTTAGGACACATTTTTTGGTCTTTTTGTATTGTTATGATATCATTTTATTATCTTTAACTACCTGATTACTCATTAATCAAGATAATTAAAGATAATTACCATCGTTACTATTCATAATGTCCAAAAATAAAAGAGTCTTAATTACATAATTTGGACCTTTTGATTCCAAATATGTAATCCATTTTACCAAATTCCAAACACATAAATTGCAATAATTGATTTAAAAATAATTCCCGTTGTCAAAACAAATAGCTGGTTTTTTTGAAACAATATCTATGAAAAGTATGGCATTAGTTTATGACCAATTCCAAAGTGAAAGTAATCCTAATGACCACCATTAGATTAAATGGTAAAAATATATTCAGATTACACTTTAAGACCAATTAAAAGGATAATCTAACCATATAATTAAATTAAATGAAAAAGTAGTTTTGATGTAAAATGCAGTATTTTTTCACTATTCATTAAAAAATGAACATTGTCAGAAAAATACCAAAAATTTATCCAGTTTAAATTTCAATGTCCCAATCATAAAGAATATGTTTATTTTGACAAACATAGATTAAAAAATTGTCAAAAAGTTTGATTTAAAAAGGGTTTTCCATCAAAAGGCAGTAAAACAATCTTTTAAGAATATTAGTGTATTCCATGCATAAGATTGTATTTATTTTCATTTTAAGCCTCTAAAACACTATCTTAATCATTAATAGACATAGATAAAAATTTCTATTATTCATTACTTACTTGGGATGTTACATCCTTCCCCCATTTAGAAAATTGCGTCCCCGCAATTTATTTACTTATCGAATAAATGGAGGTACTTATCCCTCATTGCATTTTCAGATTCCTGTGTTGCCTCTTCCATCATGTGGTTTTTTCACAAAACCATTACCTGATTAATCAAATTATTTTGTAACACTTTCTCCCTATGGTCAAGAATCTGGACCGGTTTTTCCTCATAAGACAGGTTCTCTTCCATCTGAACTACCTCTGGACTCAAAACATGATATGGATCTGGCATATACTTTCTCAACATCGAAACGTGAAAAACATTGTGTCCCTAAGATAAACTCGGAGGTAAAGCCACACGGTAAGCAACTGATCCAACTCTCTCCAGAATTTCATATGGTCCAATGAACCTTGGACTCAGCTTTCCTTTCTTACCAAATCGCATCACACTTTTCCATGGAGAAACCTTGAAAAAAACATGATCACCTACCTTGAAAGATAGATCCTTCCTCCGATTATCCGCATAACTCTTCTGCCTGCTCTGAGCTGTTCTCATGTGTTTCTAAATCAGCTGAAATTTTTCTACCATCTCTTCTACCAATTCTAATTCCATCAACGTCCTTTCACCCACTTCATCCCAGAAAGCTGGAGTTCTACACCGCTTCCCATATAACGCCTCAAATGGTGCCATCTGTATACTGGAATGAAAACTGTTATTATATAAAAATTCAATCAATGAAAGATGTTGGTCCCAACTTCCCTGATAATCCATCGAACAAGCTCGTAGCATATCCTCCAAGGTCTGAATTGTTCGTTCTGACTGCCCATCTGATTGAGGATGAAATGTTGTACTAAAATTTAATTCAGTACCCAACGACTTCTGAAGGACTTTCCAAAAGTTAGAAGTGAACCTGGGATCACGATCAGATACAATGGAGAGGGGAACTCCATGTAACCTGACTATCTCTTTAAGATACAAACGGTAAAGCTGATCTAGGGAAAAAGTATCTCGTATAGCAAGGAAATGAGCAGATTTAGTCAAGAGATCAACAATAACCCATATTGCATTATTACCTCGATATGTCTTCGGTAATTCCACAATAAAGTCCATGGATATATTCTCCCATTTCCACTCTGGCACTGGTAATGGTTGAAGCATCCCTTTTGGTAACTGCCGCTCTACTTTAACCTGTTGACATGTAAAACACTTCACAATAAAATCAGCAATATCTCTTTTCTTTACATCCCACCAGAAATACTCCCGCAGATCTCTGTACATCTTTGTACTACCAGGATGAATTGAAAACAGAGAACTATGAGCTTCACATAACAACTCTCTCTTCAACTGTGAATCACAAGGCACACATAATCTCTTCCTAAATCTCAAAACAAAATCATTATCAATGTTGAATTCAGGCAACTTACATTTCTGAACCAGCTCTACCTTTTTCTTTAACTCACGGTCTTGCTTTTGTGCTTGCTTGATTCTATCTGATAGAGATGATCTCGCTGATACCTGAAACAAAAAATAAGAACTTCCTGCACCAACAACTTCTATGCCAAAGTCCATCAAATCAAAAACCAAATGATCACGTTCCAAACGCAACATTGTTAATGAAGCATTACTTTTTCGACTCAAAGCATCATCCACTTTATTTTCTTTTCCCGGATGGTAATGAATTGTACAATCATAATCCTTGATTAAATCCAGCCATATCCTCTGTCTCATGTTTAACTCTTTCTGAGTGAATATATACTTTAAACTTTTGTGATCAGTATATATTTTACACTTTACTCCATACAAATGATGCCTCCAAATTTTTAAAGCGAAAAAAACAGCAGATAATTCCAAATCATGTGTAAGGTAATTTACCTCATGAGTTTTCAACTGTCATGAAGCATAAGCAATTACCTGATCATTCTGCATTAGGACGCAACCAAGTCCTTTCAATGAAGAATCACTGTATATAACAAACTCACCATTCCTGGAAGGTAGTGCCAAAACTGGAGCATTCACCAATCTTCTTTTCAATTCCTGAAAACAATCATCACATTCTTTTGTCCAGATAATCTTAACACCCTTCTGAGTTAGCTTAGTCATTGGACTAGATAACCATGAAAAATTTTTGACAAACCTTCGGTAATAGCCTCCCAAACCAAGGAAGCTACGAATCTCAGTTACATTTTTGGGTCTTCGCTAGTCTTCCACAACTTTTTTTTTTTGCAGGATCAACAGTTATCCCATCTTTATAAACAATGTGACCAAGGAAAGAAATTTGTTGTAACCAAAACTCACACTTGCTGAATTTTCCATACAGTTTCTTTTCTTTTAAGGCTTGCAAGATAACCCTTAAATGTCTTTCATGCTCCTTTTTACTTTTAGAAAACAACAAAATATCATCAATGAAAACCACCACAAACTTATCCAAGAACTCATGGAAAATTATATTCATTAATTCCATGAATACAGCAGGTGCATTGGTTAGCCCAAAAGGAATTACTACAAATTCATAATGGCCATATCTTGTACAAAACTCGGTCTTCGGAACATCTGCTTCATTTACCTTCAGTTGATGGTACCCCGATCTCAAGTCAATCTTTGAAAAATACTAAGCTCCCTGGAACTGATCAAACAAATCATCGATATGAGGAAAAGGATATTTGTTCATAACAGTGATGTTTTTCAAGGCTCTATAATCAATGCAAAGTCTCATTGAACCATCTTTCTTTTTAACAAATAAAACATGAGCACCCCATGGTGATGTGCTAGGTCGAATGAAAAATTTCTCTAATAAATCTTGCAATTTCTCCATCAACACTAAAAGTTCAATTTCAGCAATTCGATAAGGGGGTTTTGAAATTGGCTTAGCATCAGGAACTAAGTCAACAGTAAACTCAACTTCCCGATCTGGTATTATTCTAGGAAACTCATCAGGAAAAACATCAGGATACTCATTTACCACTGGCACATCATTAATCTGAACAGTTCCTTTATTTTCAACGATGTGTGCAAGGTAACATTCATTTCCATCTTTGACAAGTTTCTTGGCCTCTTCATAAGTTATCAATAGTAAGGGTTCATTCTTGTACACAAACAAAAAGTGTTTTTGAAAAGAAACTTCTTTAGCTCTACAATCAATCTTAGTATGGTAAATAGAGATCCAATCCATACCCAGGATAACATCAAACTCTACTAGAGGTAGAACAATAAGGTTTTCAAGTAGGTTCTTTCCACAGATAAGGATAAGAAGATTCTTATAAATTCTTTTTGCCTCAACATTTCCCCCAGGTGTTTTTACCAAAAGTTCAGGAGTCATTTCTTGAGATGGTATTCCCATTTTACTAGAAAAGGTTTCAGAGATGAAATAATGTCTAGACCCCGAATCAAACAACACACTGGCATAATCTAAAAAACAAACAAAGTACCTGATACAACTTCATTTGATGGCCCGAAATCCGTTGAAGTAGTTGCAAAGGATTTCACCACCCCTTTCTGCTTGTAGTCTAACTGCTTCCCATCACTCAAGATCTTTGTCGGACACTCATTTGCATAGTGACACATCTCATTGCACTTAAAACATTCCACTAACTGTAAATCAAATTTGTTCTTACCTTCACCTTGATCTTTTTCAGTGCAAACACAAGCCTTATGTCCCATCTTACCACATCGGTAGAACTTTCCAGAATTCAGAAGACATTCCCCAGCATGCCATTTTCCACATTTATCACAAACTGGAAACTTAGATTTCTTACCATCAGACTTTTTTAAAGAATTCTTCCCTTTCTCCTGCCACCTTGGTCTCTTCTTCTGCTGGTTGTTATAGAACACTTGATCATCGACAAACTCCATTTCCACCTTCTCAGCACATCGAACAAGCTTTTCATAACTTTTAAACTCACGAGAAGCTAATTCCTTTCGATATTATGGCTTTAATCCTGAGTAAAAATGATTGATTTTACTATCAAGGTCTCGGATAAAATTTGGAGCATACCTTGCCAATCGAGTGAACCTTTCTTCATAGGTAGCCACTGAGTCTTCCTCTTGCTTCAATTCCAAGAATTGTTTTTCCATCCTAAGTTGAACAGCCTTAGGAAAATACTTTTCAAGAATCATACCTTTTAATTCATCCTAGTCGAGAGAATCAATCTCATCAGCGTCCCTGATATTTTTAACCATAAACCACCACTGATTTGCTTCACCCTCCAAACGGTAAATAGCAAGACTAACCTTTTGATTTTCTGAACACCCCATGACATCAAAAATCTTCTCCAGTGCTTTAATCCAGCCTTCATCTAGTACAGGATTAGATGATCCTCTGAATTATGGGGGATGTTGCCTCATGAATTGTTCCACCACTGACATGTTCCGCTGTGGTTGATCTGGATGATCTCGTGTATGGATACCACTTCCATTTATCGCTTAAGTCAACTGCACCATTACTACAACAAACTGTTCAGTTCCAATTCCAACCATCTTAGGATGTTGATTCGGAAGGTTATTTCCTTCTGCATGCCTTCCTAGCACTTCTTCCCTGATTCCACTGTGGAAAACCATTCTGAACAAACATGTATTAGATGAAGCAACATGGTAATCTTCAAATACTATATCACTTCAATTTGACCACAAAAAAAATATTTTTGGATATTCATTTAATAGAATTCTAACTCCTAAAGTTATCTAAACCGACCACTGATACCAACTATAAGTCCCCAGCCTTAAACCTTACTTAATCTTGAGTTATTACAAGATTACACATTGAGGATCTTTTCGGTTTTAGAGTTTTAGAGAATTAGATCATAAAACATTCATTACATTCCACATATAAACAAAGTCGTTACATAAAGATAGTATTCTTCTTTCCCATCAATGGAAACATATTTAAAATAAAACATGGATTATTTCTTGACACTTCCTTGACACTATCATCGTACCATGTACCTTTCCCTTGACCTGTGAAAAACATTTCAAAAAACATGGGATGAGCATAAAAAGCTCAGTAAGGGATATAAAAATATGGAAAGGAAACATGGGTACATATATTCATAAGAATGAAATCATACTTTACCCATAAAACATAAGCAATTTAACATACCTAATCAAGTCATGAATAAATCATAGAAATCATAAGACATAAAGGTAACTTGAGGCATTCATAACATTCTTACGTAGGGAGTAACCCTCTTGGTTACGTTTGGAATACCCATCACAGTATATTCCCTAAATCTCTTCGGAGAAACCTTAACGTTTCACTCCTTCGCGTTACCCAATGCATTGGAGAGCTATATCGGGCTCACCCGCCCTTAGTTTATCACAGAACCACCCATCTTCATAATAATGCCCAAGAACCTCAACATAATCGTATCACATAAAACATGCATAAAGGAAACATAACATTTCCACCTTTCAATCACAAGATATCAATACAACACATTGATATAAAAACGTTATGAAAACCATTTTCAATACCAAAATAAAAGAAAAGTAAAACATGGTATTTATTTTTCTTTTAAAAAGAAGTTATGGCTTGTAGAGGAAGCCGAAACACAAATAATGGTCACGACGGCGGAGAAGTCGTTGTCGCCGCATACGTACGACAAAAAAATTCCCTTTTTTCGTTTAGGAAACGCTTCATATAAAAAGATTCCTATTGAATAATCATAAAATTCAAAGGGTTTTATACACCATATAAAATAAGGTTGTGTGTAAAACCAAATCTGCCTCAATGAAAGGAGATTGAGACGAAGTCCCATACCTCAGGTCCGACTTGACTCGATCATTCTTTAATGTCCTGAATAATAAACTTGAGTTAATTTATACTTTCTTAAGAACCTTTTTCAAGTTCATTATTCCTTTTATATCACGTATTTTCATTTCTTGAACACTATGTAATTATTTATGTTAATAACAGTCATTTTAACGATCATTGGTACTTGAGTCAAAAATAAACACTTTATAATTACAAGTTGTTCATGTATCCATTATATCCAGAATTATAATCATGATGTATATATCATATATATCCAGTATGTACATGCATTTATAATATTACATAGTCATTTAGAGGTAAGAAATGAAATGCACCGTTCATGGAGACGGTAAGTCGTACGTACGCATGAACGCTACTTTCATTTCTATTTCGTATTTTATAGAATGGAATCATAATTATATAAAGGTATATTATAATTCCAGTATAATATCATATATTATATCGTATTTCCATCCTTTATACGTCCCACATATGGTATTTAACTAATTAAATCACTTTGAGGGGGTGGTAGTCCTCACTTCCTTAAATGAAGATATCACGTTTACCCATAATGGAAACCATAAAGGTATGCCCAAAATGAAAAATACATAAGCTTAAGGTAAACATAAACATATTATATATCATATATAAATATAGTGACATATTAATGGACACCTTTGAAGGTGTTAAAATAATGTTGAACAATCATCGTTTCGGGAGGCATAAATTCACCATCCACGGAAACAGTATGTCCTTTAACTATTAGATGTAGGTTTGTGTAAGTGTATCTTGAATCCTTATTATAAAAACATCCTATTATATTTAAGATACTTGATTTTTTACAAAATAAATGAATAAAAGGAGTTTAGGGTGTTGGAGAAGAAAAATAAAACAAAAGGACTCAAGTGAATACATTACCTTAAAATCGGGTAACTCCCTTTGGTTTGAGCTCAAAGGCTTCCTTGGGAAGACTTCTGCCCAAAGTGAGGCTTCACTGAGTAATAGAGTGAAGTTGAGAGACAAAATTGGAAGGGTTTGGCCGAGACAAAGGCTTTGGGAGTGTGGTTAAGGAGGTAGAGGTGGGGGCCTTTTATAAGAGGAGAGGAGGGGCACTCTTGGAAAGTAAAGAAATGTTACTTTATTTGAAAATGATTTACGGATTCAAAAGGTCCCAAATTGATATAATTGGTGGGTAAGGTGATGAGGGTTCGAAATCCACCCATCCAATAGTTTTTGGACATGTGTAGGTCATAGAGTTTACATTATCATTTCATTTTATTTAAATCCTTTATTAATGATGTAATCGCTGCATCATCATGATGTCATAAATAATTTAATTTATTTAAAGTATAAAAATTATAAAACAAATAATATGATGTAGGAAATATTTTTATCTTTCCAATGAATTTTTATAGTCTAAAATATCATTTATGTAGACAAAATTAAAAATATTTTACTTAGGTGATACATTCTTTGTCACATTTAACATTCTTTAAAAATAAAAAGATAAAAAGTCACTTTCTCACAAAAGTGATGCCATGGGGCCCCCATGTTTGGCACAAGGCATCCCATGGTCGTCCATGAGACAACCAGTAGACTTAGGACACATTTTTTGGTCTTTTGTATTATTATGATATCATTTTATTACCTTTAACTACCTGATTACTCATTAATCAAGATAATTAACGATAATTACCATCGTTACTATTCATAATGTCCAAAAATAAAAGAGTCTTAATTAAATAATTTGGACCTTATGATTCCAAATATGCAATCCATTTTACCAAATTACAAACACATAAATTGCAATAATTTTTTTAAAAATAATTCCCGTTGTCAAAACAAATAACGGGTTTTTTTGAAACAATATCTAGGAAAAGTTTGGCATTAGTTTATGACCAATTCCAAAGTGAAATTAATCCTAATGACCACCATTGGATTAAATGGTAAAACTATATTCATATTAAACTTTAAGGACAACTAAAAGGATAATCTAACCATATAATTAAATTAAATGAAAAAGCAGTTTTGATGTAAAATGCAGCATTTTTTCACTATTCATTAAAAATGAACATTGTCAGAAAAATACCAAAACTTTATCCAGTTTAAATTTAAATGTCCCAGTCATAATTAATATGTTTATTTTGACAAATATAGATTAAAAAATTGTCAAAAAGTTTTATTTAAAAAGGGTTTTCCATCAAAAGGCAGTAAAACAATCTTTTAAGAATATTAGTGTATTCCATGCATAAGATTGTATTTATTTTCATTTTAAACCTCTAAAACACTATATTAATCATTAATACACATAGATAAAAATATATATTATTAATTACTTACTTGGGATGTTACATTTATATCTTTTAATTATATATTATTTATTTAAAAATCTTATTTATGTCAATTTTGACAATATTTATTACTTGAGTCATTAAAAAATCATAATAACATCATTATAGTGATCAAAGAACATTAACACATTCATATCATGTCATATGAATCCTAAATATTCGTGGAATGGCATAAAATATTTGAGATGATATTTATTTTAATATTATTAGTATCACTTCTTTTATATATTCTGTGATAAATTAATTATTGTGTCGTCATTATTTCCCCATTTTATAGAATTATATATTTTATAATGTTATAAATAAACTTCCATGATGTAGAAAAAAAATTATATATATAATGACAAATTATAGTTTATCATATCATGTATATAACCTCATACTAATAATATTTTACTTATTAAAAACAAATGTAAAAAGAATTTGATTTTCATTAAAAATAATATTATAAATATATTAAAGTCATCCATGTTTCTCCAATTGGTCCCAAAATCGACCCAAGGATTATTTTTGTCAGAACCTAGTGATCGAATTAAATAAGGAAAACATATGGGTTAATTTTATAATGCTTATAATATTTTTTTACCCTCAATTACATTATTTACCCTTAATTGTGATAAAAACATACTAAAGTTATTATTCAAAAAAATTTAGTTGATCCAATTAAATAAAAAAAATATCCTAATAATTACAAAAATTTATCTGTATTATTTAAAATTCAATTCATATAACTAGAAAATTAATTTTAATTCTAATCTTGGAGATGTGGAGAGAAGGCAGGTAAAAGGGATGTTCAAATGTTTGATAAATTTCTATATTGAATTTCAATCTAAAAAATATTCCAATAACCGAAATTGGATTAATATGTATATATATATCATTTATCTATTATTTCATTAATATAAATTTAATATAAAATATTTATTTATAAGAAAATTTTGTCTTTTAACAATAATGAAACATTTTTCACTATTTATCAAAAAATGAATCTTCATGAAAAAATATAAAATATTAAACCTATACTAATTTTGATATTAAAAATTCAAAAATGAATATGATTTTGAAAAATATAAATTTTGAAATTTCTGAAATATTTTATTTAAATAGGTGGTCCATTAAAAGGTGGTAATATTGCCTTTAGAAAAACATAACATTTAATTGTATAAAATTATATTCAGTCATATCTTACGCTTATGAAATCATTTGGATAAATGTCAAAACATTTGATTAAATATATAATATATATTTCATAATTTTGTTAATAGTATTCATTCTCCTTTATGTAAAAACATGGTTATAAAAATCGAATTAAAATAATTATATTTAATTCTATATCACTGTTTGTTTAAACTTTATGTTGTCTTAAACATATTCTATTTAAGGGAATAAATTTAAAATAGATATAATATAAAATATTTTGGTTTTACATCGCTCTATTTTTTCATGTTCTTGATTCATTAATTTTTCAAAATTCAATCTTTCTCATGTTTTATTATCTTTGAATATGTGGTCAAATCAATTTTCCATTATGGTCACAAAGTTTGTCGTGCGATCAATCAGACTTTTCATGCGGTCTATCCATCTTGCACAGGTTCGATGAATTCATTTGTATAAATTTTATGTATTTTGGTTTCTTGAGATATATTCTGTGGTTTCTTGAGACTATCATATTTCTACCACATTCAATGTAATGATCATGTGGTAGATGAATGTTCCATGATATTGATTAAGAATTTAATAAAATTTCTATTATTTTCCACAAAATTATTTAGATTTTATAAAAAATATAAAATGGATTAGAAAACATAAACATGATTTTTGATTATTTAACTAATTAATTATAGGAATATTCAATAAACTCATCCTTTTCTATGATCATAAATCAAGGAATAAATATCCATATAAAAATATTGATGAACAATCAATAATGCGTACAATATACTATAACTTGCAATTGGATAAATTATAGACAGTTCATAAATCATACCATATTGTACTTCAGATTCTATACATTACTCCCCATTTATGATTTTCAAAAATAGTAAATAAAGTGCGATTGTTTAAATGTTGAATAAGAAAAAATGAAAATATTAAAAGAATATAAACAATAAATACAAAAATATAAAAATATTAATATTTATTTTAATATTTTAGGGTTTTGGGAAGGACCTTATCATAATCCTAATCACTATTAGAATCAATAAAAAAAGGTGAGTGCTTCTATTTTCAAGAAAAAGAGGATGAGGAGGAGGTAGAATTCACCGAAGGGAAGGCAGTCCTATAATAGATATTCCTTTGGACACTGGTAGGATCCATCTAAGTGTTGGTAAAACACTTTGACCAATGGGTCATATAGGAGGTGTAAGAGGAAATGATGTTGGAAATGAAGTTGAAACACTAGAAAAAGAGGAATAGATTCATGTAATAGGAATAGAATGAGGTTCTAGAATGGAAACATTTATGACATACATATAAGGATCAAATATCATTGTGATATTAGATACAATCCTTTTTCAATGTTGCATAATATGATAGAACTCAAATTTCTCTAACGTGAACTGATTATGTAGATGAGTAATCACAAATAACTTCTACACAATTACATTGAAATAAGCATTCAGAGGAGGTATCTTCAAATCTTTGGATAATTAAAGTAACTATGTTTTGAGATCTAGATTTGTGTAAATTTGATTAATAAAGTACATTAGTTCACTTTAAATTGCACTTTTTTTCATTAGTAGATTTTATAGATTCAAACAGAACCAAATTAAAAAAATATCTATGAACAACAACATTCGTTTGAACATGATATCTAATATCTATAACACTATCATAACATTCTGAATCTCCTCATGTACGATCCTTATTTTTAGATCCTCATCAATAGATACTATGGTAGGATGTAATGAGGTATAACTATAAGGATAATAATTGGTATCCTTTGACAGAAATATTTGATAATGGGTAGTAAATATTTATGAAAATAAGCCTTTATAGAACCAATCAGTCCAACAAAATTATTTATTTCATTATTGAAACATGAAAGATTATACTATATATGATCAACTCTAACACCCCATGAATTTATGGTATGTATATTTTAAAACTTAATATTATTAAAAGTTTATGATTCATGCAACATGGAGTTTAAAAACTATAATATAATATTAAAAATTACCATTGAAATATGAATGTGACCATTAGAAATAGTTATATGACCGGTAGAATATTAGCTTCACCTATTAAAGTTTAAATAAAATAATATCATCTTATAAAATAAAATTTGGAAACACAGAATAAGAATACATATATCAGAGACTATCTTTCTCTTTTATCTCACCTTTTCTCAAATTTGTCTCACTATAGTTATCCATAGATTCAATTTATGTGGCATTTATTTCTCTTTTTATTAATTCCTCTTCATCTTAATTTTTATTTTATTACATGATGTTTAGAAACATAGCCATTATGTTTGTATTTATTTATTATTCATAGATAGTAATATCAATATATGATTCATCCATTTTCAAATAATTATTTAGTTTTACCCTATTATCATTTTTTCCTTTGTAATTATTCTTTTTGATAATTTTATTCATTTTATATAAATTTTTAAACCATTTGGTAAGATGATACATTCATTATTCACTATCAATTTCACCTTCACTTCATTCTGTAGTATAATCTTTGATAGATTCTATCTCTTTGAAATGTGATGCATTTATTGAAACATATTATCATTTTGGTTCATCATACACATTATTTACATTTACCCCCTCTTTTTGCATAATAATATTCCTAATTAATTATTTGACTGATAACATGATGGTGTCACATGATTCTTGAATAGAAACCAAAGTACCTCTCTATCAGTCTGAAAACATATCCAGATACTCATTACAAGATCATTATCAGTCATGTTTTTTCAAAGTCTGATCATAGTTTTTATGATCTCATGAAATGTAAGAAACATGTCAAATATATATTCATCAGTATTCATTTTGAAAGTACCATTCTTAATATAATATGTATTAAGCATCATTTCTTTAACATTAAAAGTTAATTCGGGTGATACAAATAGAGTACCCCAATTAAATAAGAAACAACACCAGAATGTATCAAACTAAATTCATATTCTTATAAAAGACAAAATAAATCATTCATAAGTGTTTATTTTGAATAGTAATTATATTTAGTTGGAGCATCCCATTATTTATTTAGTAGTTTTATATCCCCGTATTTATCCCCAATAGATCCCAAAATATAAAAACCCATGCTCTAATGAGGGATTTTCATATTGATTTTCCATTGAGCATAATTTTTTTAAAAATGAAATATATAGTTTTGTGGGTATTATTATCTTAATAATTAATTTCAATAATTAAATATTAGAAATTAGAAATAAGATCATAAAATTTTTATCAAGTTTAATGATATGAAAAAGGAGTAAAAAATTCAATTGATAAAAAATGTTTGTAAAAGTGGAAAACTCAAAAGGGGTGAATTGGGTTATTAATTAAAATTGTATTTAAACATGATTTAAAACTCAATATCATGATATTATAAAATAATAATTGTAAAATAATGTAGAAGAGATATATAATTTTATCCTTAAAAAATCATTCAAAATGTTTGATCACAACTAAGTTAAAATAAGTTTTAAAAACTATTTAGAATTTGAAACAATTTTTTATATAGTAATAAAATTGTATAAAATATGTATTAAAGATAACAATCAAGATAATTTTTTTATATATAGTTTCTTCAAATAAACAGGTTTTATAGAATATAATAAATAAAATAGAAAACCCCAAATGGAATAAAAAAAGATTTTTAGTCTCAAGGTTGGACCTAGTCCTCTCTACATGTAAATCACAATCTTACATGAAGATTATTATATATGTAAATTATTCCACAATGTGGATCAATTTTTACATTCAATTGGACACATGGTTGTCTAGGAAATATCTATATTCTTCCATAATTTCAGTGTGGTAGAATATGTAAATTATGTTTTACAGAGTATCAACATACTCTCCAAAACTAAACAAGTGTTTGTGCTCAATGAGTAAAATAGTAAATCAAGCACAACTCAAAAATGAAAGAAATATATATTAAGAGAAGTGAAAGAATTTGTTTCATTAGAGTGTAGTTAATTATGTGAATAATCTATAATTTATTTATTCTTTTTATTTGGAAATTATGGGAAAATATAAGATGTAGTTCCTGAATTTTTCATTGAATATCAGGAAAAAAAGGGCATCACAGATGTTGAAAAACCCCAGAAACGGTTCATCTTTTTTTTGAAAAATAAAAATCTATGCCTTTCATGATTTCTTAGTATGTACTATCTCTATTTGTATCTATTTTTATTTTTTACTTTGTTTATATATGTAGATATTTTCTCTGATATGATCTACTAAAATATTATCATTCAGGATCCGTGTACATAGAATGAAATATTGGATAAATAAATTCATCTGATAGCAATCAATTTATATTAAAAATGTAGTTGAATTAATATACTTTAAAATAATATATAATACTTTTATTTTGATATATTCATTTCTTGTTTTATATGTTAGAATCCATGGTTGCTTCAATACATTACAAATTTTTTTCTAGAATTCATTGCTAGGTCGTACAATTGAACTCTTGCATTTATGGTCAATTATATTGATCATAATGTCGATTAATTTATATTTATAGATGACCAAATTATTATTTTAGTTGGTCAATTTTTATATATGTTCGATCACTATTACAATATGACTGATTAATTTATTTTTATGGTCAACCCCATTGATCTTATGATCTATCAACTTGTACTTTGGGTCGATCGAGCATTTTTCCAAATTCTGACTACTATCCAGGGTCACATACTTTATCAGTGTGGTTGCTTCATTAATTTTTCAAAAGTTAAAAATTAATACATTAATATTATTTTAATATGTGGTCAATTCTATTTGTCTCTACAATCACAATCTTTCTCATCCAGTCGATCAATCTTTTATTGGGGTCAATCTATCTTGTATAGAAGTTAATGCATACCATTGTCATAATTTTGACTTCTGTAGTCACCTGAGATATACAATGTGGTATCTTGAGTTTCTTATATTTCATCCATGGTTGATCCGATGATCATGCTATTGATTCATGTGTTATCTAGTTGATTTAATAATTTGGAAAAGTTCTATTTTTTATTGATAATTACTTAACATTCATAAAACATATAATTAATTAGAAAACAAGAACAATATTTATGAATATTAAAATAAGGAATTAATGGACTAATTAACAAATAATGAAATTATTTAAAAATTATTTTATAATATTAAAAATTAAATTATTATGTTAAATAACATTGCAATAATTTTAGTGTGTAATTGGTTTAATTATGTATCTATAAAAAATTAAATAAAAAAAATAAATAAAAGAATATATTAATTAACTGATTTAAAACTATATGTAGAAGTTATATTAATAACAAACATTATGGTGATATAAGGCATAAAAAAGGTATATGGTCTATAGAAGATAATTCAGTGTCCCAAGAGGCTATTTGATACCATCTAATATGATGAAATATATTTAATGTAATAATTAATTATGTTTTTATAAATTTAAGAAATTCAATTCAAAACATGATTAATATTCTTGTATGGTTGGAATAGTCAACATAGTATACCAAAACCAAATTAATTAATTTATTAATAATTTATTAACCAAATGTTTTTCAATAATAGTAAAATAATAAAAATTATTTACTTTTCAATTAGATCAACCCCTCTTATAATCTTGGTATTTTGAAGTCCAGTGAAATCAACATGAAATTATATGAAACAAAAAAATCAGTTTCAAGATAAACTATTATATTTAATTCATATTTATTTAATGTACCATTATTATATGAGTATGTAAGAAAGAACCAACATATTTCCAGTTTTTCTCACTTAAAATCATCCTAGATGTTATATTTTATTTTATCAAATGGTTTTTAATTTTATAATTTAATCTAATTTTAAAATAATAATAATTTTGAATGATTTTTCTAAAATAATTATCATTTTTCAATGTTTTTTATTTGAATGTCGGTATTTCACAATGTTATATATATATATATATAATCTATTAATATTTATCTTATTTATATAATATAATTCATAATATTATTGATTTATATGTTTTTATCATATATTAGTGTTTCTTTTAGGTACTTACCTACTATTTTTTATAATCTTTCCTTTAGGTTTTTTATCATGTAATTTTGTGTTACATTTTGAGGTTTGTAGAGACTTATAGGTCTGTTCAAGGTTGGTTCATAGATAAGGAAAGATATATAAATCTTCCAAGGGAAAAATTCAACAAGTTTTGGGGTTATAGAGGGTTAATGGTTAGGCACAAAATTAGTGAAAATAGTGTCATCTTTTCCACAAACCATGAAACTAGTGTCAATGAAATTTCACATGGATGATTTATAATTTCCCAAAATGTGTGTAAAAACAATTAAACTTCACTAGTATCCCGAAAAGGGGTCTATAGTTAGATCATGGTTCGTTAAAATGTGTATACCAACCATGTGGCAGATATTAATTAATCTAAATTTTCTTTTATAGAGAAACAAATCAACTTTTTTCTCTTTTCTCTTTAAATGGAATAAAATATAAATCAATGAGACACCTATTAAAGATTATGGATCTTCCTTGCATCCTTATGATAATTATGGATGGATATTTAGGATTTATATTTAATTATTCAATGTAATGGGCCTTTAACTGGTTGTTATTAATTATTCTTCTAGATCCAACCATATCTTCTTAAACAAAATATTACATCAGGGATATATATTTTAGTTATATTATTGGTGGAATGATCTAATTAGGTTTTTTATATATCCATCATGGAATTGGGATTTTTTTCTGGATCTTCATTGATCTTGGTGTGTTCTTTATGAACCATTGAGGTTTGTGATTCCAATCTATCTCCCTTTATTCTATAAATGAAGGATTAAAGATTATTATCTTCTAATTCTTAGAAAATGGTTCCTCTTTATTGGATTGAACCTTCTATTCCTCTTGTCTTGTGGATTACATGTGAGCATTGGAATTTAAATAGTTTCAATGTAGTTTGGTTTGTGATTAATATTTATTAATAAAACTATTATTCTTTCTAGTTGGTTTGGGTTTCTATAATTGTTGGAAAGTATGAATTATGAAATTATCATGGAAATAGTTTTAAAATAGTTTTAAAAGGTCTTTATTATTGTTTTTATATATTTTTGTGGTTATGTTTATGGTTTCAAAAATGGATTTTCCACATGTTCTTATTAACAAAATTTCATTAAAAATGTTTTTTATAGTTTCAACGATTAAATTACTTCATTATAACTCTGATGTGGTAAACCCAAATGTGATCAATAAAGAGGCATGGATCCTTCATTAGGGATGAACTCTATCCCCCTAAAGTTGTTTTTCTTGGTATTGTGTTCAATAATTATCATATGTAGTAGAAAATAGTAACTCTTGGTAGTGAACTCTTACCCTGTATACGTATTCTACTAGGGTAATGTGCACACATGGTCTCTTAATGGTCATGTTATTATTAAATAGATCCTCCTTGACTTGTAAAAATTGATACTATTTGATTTTAATATCTATTTATTATCCGTGAATGTTATTATTTTTATGTTTAAAGAAATTATTTGGAAACTATTTTATTGTAATATTTTTATAAATTATGAAAATGGTTGATTTATCCACATTTTACACCAAAATATTTATTATTGAAACTCATGAAATTTATATATATTTTTGTCATAATTTCTTGATATTAGAATTTCTATTTATGAAAGAATTTTTGTGATCCTTATGGGATATTTCTCTCACACCTAGTTTACATATTTTAGTGTATATATATATATTTTATCTAATACAGGTAAGGGAAAGGTGCCTTCGAGAGGCGGAGGGGTTATTCGTCTATAGGGTGAGAGAGTATAAAGGTGACATCACATCATATGGATTTAGTATTAGAATATTTGGCGTAATTTATTTATTCTATTTATATTGAAATATTTTTCACGATAATTATACCTTTTATATTGTTTTATTTTTTTATATTCAAATTATTATTCATCATTATATCAATTTTTTTGGTTCATTGTGTATTTCTTTAAAAAAGGTTTTTCTTGATATCTAGGATGTTGTTATTGGACTAATGGTATCCATAAAAAACTTTGGCTTATGTTAGTACAAGTTCATGTTATGAGTAGTTAGGATAATTTGGTTTGGTTCATGAAAAATCAAAATCAAATGGTTGTTGTTCTATTCCAATTATTGGTAATCAATTTTGGATGTCCAGTTAGAAAAGAGGTAGTAATGTGGTGACTTATTGGGTATATTTCAAGTGATTTTATAGTCATATATCATCTTGACGAGCCATAGGTTCCCATGACTTATTTGAAAATCTATCCTCGGGATTTAGGGTGTTTTAATCCTAGTCTTTATTTTATCTCATCTCTTTAAAATTATAATCAACCATTGTTTCTTTAAATTATATTTGATTCTTGGAAATTTTGTTTTCATGTCTCTTTATCTATTGATGTGTAGTACCATTCCCCCAATAATATTTCCAATGATTCCTTATGAGGGTGATACCAATGAACCATGGTAGGGAAAACATCATGTTGATCAGAATCTGATTAAATTAATGGTGCACATAGTATGATATTTGAAACAATGTGTGAATCCTCTCCTTATTAAATCTAGGGAAGTAGAGCCTTTAAGGGATAAAGATCTAAATGTTGTATTGTAATTCATTCAACTAAATAATAATAATTCCAGGGGAAGAATTATCTAAAACGTGTGCAGGATTACTGTGGAAATCATTTGAGTCATTTATAATTTCTAAACGCTCCTGACTCAGTCAAAGTGAAGTGTTCTATTTTTATGCTTGAATGTCTGATTAAAAGGTGGTATGACACAGTTGTTTTGATTAATATTCTTTTGGTATTGAATTGGAAGGACTACAAGGACATTTTTCATTAATAAATTCCACCTAGAATCTATTACCATGGTGAAATCCATAGAGTTTATCAAACATGATAAAGTGTATTATTCTGTGATTGAATATAATAATCACTTCTCAAAATATAATTCTTATTTTAAAATTCCAATTTTTAAAAATTGATTCCCCTCCAATGACAATCTTTCCAAAAAAAATTACATTCATTCATGTATAATTTTACCTACCACACCATCACACTCATTGGAAAAACAATTATTTGACTACGAAATTCTCAATTCTCATACACATGTATTCTTATGATATGTTATCCATTAATTTCACATCATCACTAGTGGAAATAAAAAGATTACCCCAATCTAATATACATCAAAAATAGTATCATGTGCCTCTAAGGTTGTGGGATTGTGGGTCATAAAAAACCTATCATAGTTTTTTGAAAAAATTGTGGTTAAATCTTAAGATAAATTCATGATAAATGACAATCTAAATGTGTCCCTCAAGATACAACTCACCACACATAAAACTTTTCTTGTTTCCCCTTTAGTGTAACCAACGAACCAATAGTGTTCATGAGTCTCATAAACAGGATCTTCCATCCTTACCTCAATCGTTTTGTTGTAGTCTTCATCGACGACATTCTGATTTACTAGACTATTGAGGAGGAGCACGCCTTCCACTTTCGGGTTGTACTGGACACACTCCGAGAGCACCAACTTTATTTTATGCTCTCGAAGTGCCAGTTCGGGATTAGAGAGGTTCATTTCTTTGTACATGTCATCTCAGAGGCAGGGGTTGAAGTGGACCTAGTGAAGATCGAGGTTGTACTTGCTTGGGATCCACATAGGAGAGTGACAGAGGTGCAGAGTTTCCTAGGTTTGGCTAGGTACTATTGGAGATTTGTGCCAGACTTCTCCAGAGTTGCAGCACTACATTCATCATTGATGAAGATGGTAAAACCCTTCGTGTCATCAGATAGATGTCAGCCGAGATTTTAAGAGCTTAGACATAGATTTACTAGTGCGCCCATCATGAGGCTACCGGAGGAGGCCATTGGGTACATACTTTACTGCGACGCATTAGGGACCAGACTCAGGTGTTTCCTGAGGAAGGATTGGGCAGTGATCGCTTATGGTTCATTGCAGTTGAGGTATCATGAGTAGAACTATGCTACCCATGACCTGGAGTTAGCAGCAGTTGTCTTCGCCTTGATGTTGTGGCAGCACAATCAGATGGGCGAGCGCTTTACAGTCTACTCTGACCACCAAAGTCTCAGGTACATCTTCTCACAGAAGGACCTGAACCTGGGACAACAGAGATTGCTCGAGTTCCTTCAGGACTATAACTTTGAGACACTCTAGACTCCTAGGAAGGGTTATGTTGTAGCTGATTTTCTCAATAAGAGATCAAGCATACAGGTGCTTGGAGAGGCGACAGATCATCTAGCCTCATTTCAGATATCCTTCATGGATATATATGAGGCACCCTTTTGCAGTCATTCATAGTCATTCCTCAACTACATTAGCAGGTCAGAGAGGCACAATGTGGGGTTGTTCAGTATGAGACACGACATGCACAAATATTCTCCTGATAGGGACCTGATAGATTTTCAGAAAGAGGAGAGCACTTCATCCTCTTCATGGGACGTACCGTGGTACCGAGTTCATTATTGGAGGACGTGCTGAGGGAGTTTCACTCTTCCCCTCTAGTGGTACATCCAGGAGTGGCGATGATGTACCAAGACCTTAGACGAAAGCACTGGTGGTCGGGTATAAAGAGGGTTGTAGCATAGTTCGTCTCACGATGCCTCAGTTGTCAACAAGTGAAGGTAGATCACCAGGCACCAGAAGGCACAATACAACCCTTAGAGGTCCAAGAGTTGATGTAGGATAGGATATCCATGGATTTCGTGATGGGGATTCCACGTAAAACCAAAGGACACGACTCTATCTAGGTGATAGTCAACCGACCGACCAAGTCAGCCCACTTTCTACCAATTACAGAGAATGGCTCAGTAGAGATCATGGGATGCCTCTATGTTCAGGAGATCGTACGCCTTCATGGTGTTTCGTTATATCATCTCTGATCGAGATGCTCGCTTTAATTCTCATCTATGGAAGGGGTTGTAGGAGGCATTTGGGACGCAGCTACGCTTGAGCACCTCCTTTCATCCTCAGCCGGATGGCCAGATGAAGAGGATCATTCTGACTTTCGAGTACATGCTCCGTGCATGTGTCCTTGACTTTTGTCACAGTTTGGAGGATCACCTACCATTGGTGGAGTTTGTGTACAACAACAGACACCACTCCACCATCGAGATGGAACCTTACGAAGCACTGTACGGCCGACCTTGTAGAACACCTCTGTGCTGGATTGACCCTAGGGAGTCAGCACATGTAGGACCAGAGATGGTTCAGGCTTCGACGCAAAAGTTTCAGATCATCCAAGAGTGGATGAGGACTGCCCAGAATAGACGCAAGTCCTATGATGATATGAGACGAAGACCACTGGAGTTCGAGGAAGGCGAACACATCTTCTTATGGGTCAAACCATGACGGGGTATATGAAGCTTTTTCTAGGGCAGAAAATAATCTTCGCGCTTCATCGGACCATTCCAGTTCCTTAGTAGGGTAGGCGAGGTGGATTAACGCCTGTCCCTTCCACCTCAGTTGCACCAGGTGAAAGATATCTTCCACGTGTCTCAGCTGAGGAGATACGTGCACCACCCGTCCCACATCATTTATCATGGTGATATGGACATCGATGATTAGGCAACGTTCACAGAGGACCTGGTAAATATCAAAGATCTACAAGAGCGGTTCTTATATGGACGGTCGATTCCTCCGGTGCACATTTTTTGGTGGAACGGGAACCTCTAGGAGAGCACATTGGAGCGGGGAGGCTCAGATGCATGCTCAGTATCCCCATTTATTCCTCTAGTTTATGCTGTATCATTATCAGGATGTAAATCCCTAAGGGGGGGGGGTAATGTAAAGTTCTAGAAATTTCAAGGAAATTTTTTTCCTAAATGATTTAGAATTTTACGAGTACACAGTTTCTAACTGTACAAGATTTTGAGGCCCGGTGAGCCTGGAATAATTTTTTTATGATTAGCGTGGGTACATTTAGTGAACGAACAAGCGAGTTTTTCTATCTTCTGAACCGGTGCTCAGAATTGAAATCTGATGGCACCGATGAACTCGCATCACTTGTAATTCCATAAGGGGTCCTTTACCGTAGTTGTGTTTTATGCGGGGTTGATGTTATAAAATGTGGTTTAATTAAAATGATAAATAAAATTACTAGAACAATATTATGTATCCCAGGAGGTTAATTCCTCCCATGGGAGGTTAATGGTGAGGCCCACACCCACCCAACAACCCATGCGTCGATATTTGAAAGGTGGGTCCCACATGAGCCCCAACAATTCATCTTCCTTAAACTCCCATAAACCCCCTTCATTAATTTGTAAATCTTATTAATATGTGTAAAATCTCCACCTTCCCCTGCCTCCATTAGTTCATTCCAACCCATCTCTTAATTAATTATTGCAAACCCATATCTTAATTAACTAAACAACTCTTCTTTAAAATAATTAAGTGATTTGAATTTTGAATTGGATGTGTTAATAAAATATTATCCAAGCATCATATATTATTTTGGGAGATTTTTTAGTGTTGGAAAAGATTTGGGTGAGAGCTCTTGAGAAATGGAGAGAAGTATTCATCTCCTCAAATGAAGAACAAGTTTCTACGTCGACGAAGAACACCCACCATCAATGAAGAATGCTCCCGGGTTCTCCAATTCTCTTCTTTTCTCCATGACAAGAGATGAGAAGCCACTTCATCAGGTGCACTCCGACGAGGATGGAATCGACACCTTCATCCATGATGCTCAGCTACTGCAAATCTTTTTCGAGGTAGGGGTTTTCTTAATTTATTTTAAATAAAATACCCCCTCGTTCCTGTTGTAATCAAGTGAGCACCTTGGAAAATTGTTACTGCCTAATGCGGAGGGCGCATGCCGAACAAACATGGCCTGATGACCCTCCGTTATTTGTTGTCTTATCTAGAATCAGGAAGAGGTGATGTTCGAGAATGAAGTCGTGCGCTGGCCACATGTTGAGGAACTGCGGCCCGCAACCACGGGCCACTCGACCGATGAAGAAGATCGGGCTGAAGGAAGGAACTGTAGTGCCCCACGGCGCCACACTGTGGGAACTGAGGCCCATATTGGGAGGGCGGCTTTGGCGGAAGAACCGGCCGGCTCGTTGGCCGATCGGGCGATGAAGAGCCATGATACCAGGAGCGAGTCATGCTGGAGAACCAGTCGGCCGTTGGGCTGATCGTATGGAAGAATTCCACTGCACCAGGTGGGCGCCGCGTTGGAGAACCCATGGCCCACCCTAGTGGGCCGCTTACACCAGAAGGCTGGCCGGCACCAGCCAGCCAGTTTGGGAGGGTAACGTCGCTTGGCGCCGCCAGTTCAAGCTGTCCGGGGACCAACCCCCCCCCCCCTCATACCACTCAGCTAGCTGGCCGAGAAAGCCGTGTTGTGCCCTGCCGGGCCGGATCGTGCCACTTCGGGCCGGACCGTGCCGTGCCAGGCCGGATCGTGCCACTTCGGGCCGGGCGGCGCCCTCTTTAGTTCGGGCTGCACCCTCTTCGGGTCGGTCCGCGCCCCTCAGGCCGGGCCCTGTGAATCATCAGGCTGGTCCGACACCCCTACTAGGTCACTCCTGCCAAAACTGGGTGAACCGACCCTCTATCCCACTGGGCTTAATGGGTCGTGCCCGTTATTCACTTAAACGTGAATAACATAAAGACCACGTGTACGATCGAACCACCGTCTGTGGCACTAGGACCCTTTAGATGAAGCTGTCCTTTTGCGAAACTCTAAGAGAGTTTTGGAGAACTTTGGATAATGGCCGGTTTGAAACGAGCATGTTTTTAACTGGACCCCTGGAACGGAAAAGCCATAATCTCTGATACTAGGTGTTCGATTGACACACCTTCAGTCACATTGTGTTCCGTTTGACAAGACGGATCTTCGGGATACATCAAATCAGGCTGTGACAAGTTGATGTATCGACCCCCCTTGAATCAAAGAGCAGACCCTCCAGGAATACAGCATGCTATGTTCGGGAACCCTAGAGCTGGCTGCGACTATGATGACGACTGTAGTTGAATCCTACGTGGTTTCGGCAGTGACAACAACTGTACCTGGATCCTACATGGGTTTGGCAGCAACAACTAATGTACATGGATCTTCCATGGGTTTGGCATCGACTACTACTGTACTTGGATCCTTCGTGGGTTCGGCAGTTGTGATGACTCTACTTGGATCCAATGTTGGTTCGGCAGTGATGAATTCAGTACTAGTATCCTACGTAGGTTTGGAAGAGGAGATGATTTGGAGGCTACATTTTATCATGTCCACCTTTCTTCATGAGTAGTATAACTATGTTATCTGAGTCATGGCTTACAATCATTACCATCAGTGTGATTTACTACTTTCTTGTGTGGACTGGGTTGTTCTTGGGCTCAAGAGTTTGAGCTGAACTAGAATAGATGACTTAGGTATATGTATGGTCATGCCCTTAAGTAGAGTCTGATTATAATTCATAATTGTATCTTTCTATTTTGGTTTATCCTTTGTGGATTCTGGGAGACCTTCGGGGGTCTCGGGGTCCCTACTAGGTATCTTATACTCACACATGCATGGGATATTCCCATACTATGTTGTGTTGGATGTAGATGACGGATAACATTGATCGTGGTGGGAGCTTGTGGAGCTGGATGGTACCCGGAGGTGGACCATTTGGCGGGACGTACATAGAGCGGACGACCAGACCCGAGGAGCTGAGGATATCATCTATACCTGCCATTCAGGTGGGATATTTGGAGGATGACTCAGTTGTTGGTGCTTTAATTTACTACTGTTGTACATTATTTTCAGTTGTACTATAATTTTAGTTGGGTTTGTATTCTGTCCCATTTACATTTCAGAACATACTTTTGTACTTATTTTTGCATAGTGCTTATTCCATTTGCGTACTCTGTTGTGTTTGTTTACTTTTATAAAGGAAATTCCTTATCTTTTTATCGGGATTTATGCCTTAGTCTCCTGCCACTGGCCTATGGAAGGAGGGCTTGGGGTAGTCACAACACGGGCCCCGAGGATGGGTTGTGACATAGGATTTTCATCGAACCACCTTATTGAGTGAATTGATTCATCAACACTCACCTTTGCTGAAAACTATGCACCGCCGCATTCCCTAAAAAGATATATCCCATCCCACATGGAAACGTCTCACACCTCACACCACTTCCACTATAGTGTTGCATGTCTTATTCCATTTTTCTTTCATCCACTATCATAACATCCCAGCTTTTTCACTTTTACCATACATTCCTATGAATCCTCTATATATGAATCATTTCTATATTGTGAAACCATGTTTACTCTATTATGATTGTCTGTATGTTCGACCCAGTTCATTACGATTTTTCACTCTTGATATGACTAAATATTTTGGCTCAACATCATGGATTCCATACCCTCCCTTGTAGACACTATAAATACTTTAACCCATCTTGTGGATGAGCTCTTCAAATCCAACAATTTCATTACATGGAAGAATATAATTTCTGACATCCATTAAGGGATAGATGTTTACAATCATCTTTTTTTCCCATACATTTAGATACTATGGGTGTCACTTTTAGGTAATGGTAACATAAGGAAAAAATAATTTTTACATGTTTCTTAATTGGAAGAATTGTTTGTTCAATCACATTTCCAAGAACACAAATACCTGTAAGGAATTGTGGGATTCATTACAATTGATGTTTTTTGAGACTAACAATGTTAGTATATCATTGATCTATTTTAGAACCACTTCTCACTCTCGCAGGGATCTCATTTAATTCCTTCATATTATAATGAGTGGATATATATTGTTACTGAAATCCCTGATTTATTGTCGATTATAATCATGAGGGGGATATGATGCAGCATGACCAGTTATTTTTATTTTCTTTAATCCATAATCTCAATATAGAGTACGTGATTATAGTTATAGAGATATTAGAATAACTCGATTATTTAAATCCCTCATTGCTTTATAATAATATTTTTCATTCTTTACTCTATTGTACTATATGACATATGACATATGACATATAGTTGATATTTTTAGGAGGATTGTTTGTTCATCTAGTTGAACCATACTTTAAATTCCTCTAGATTAATTTTTATTCATGAAAATGGACCTACTACCTCTATCTCCCAGAAATCCACTTAATTAGTTGTAGATTCTAGTGCATTCAAACATCCTATCACGAATATAGGTATTCTTCATTCTAACAGGTAAACTTTTACTAATAGTTTTATCTTGTGTTCTTAGTAGTGTCTCACTCTGTGGTGGTGTTTACATTCTTGATTTGGTCCCTTATTTTTCCTCCTCCATGACTTCTACTTCTATTCTCTAGATTAACCTACAACCTGACAATAATGTTGAGTAAATTATTTAGAAATTATATCATGATTTGGTTCATGAATCTCTTTTTTTTGTGAGTCGTTTTATTACAGCAAGCATCACCTGGTTTGTAATTTTCCATAGGTGTTATCATATTTCTTGAGTCCTTTTGATGTAGTTTATTAGTTTGTATAGGGACCTATACAGATTCCCTGAAAAAATAATTATCATTAATTTTCTATTTTTATTAATTATTTTTCACATATGACCTGGGTTTAGTTTTTAAAACAATAATCCAATTTTTTTGTGTTTCAATAATTTTTTTCATAAAATCTCAATATGATTTCATTACCCTTTAAAATATTTTTTTCTACTAATGGTCATGAATACTTTTCTATATGAATTTCATCATTTCAATGTAATAATGGTATCACACATTAGTGTTTTTTCACTATAAGACCCTAAAAATATTATTATTGAATTCAACAATAATCATTTGTCGAGCCCTATTTGGAAACATATCTTTGAGATTAAATATCATACCATATTTTGGTGCAACATCATTATTACTTTGAAAATACCATTAACCACCTCCCATATTTTTTTCTTCAAGGGAGGCACATTTCCATGATTTATTCCCTCAGTTATCCCTACATCCTTTACCTATTTACATATTTTCATGTTCTCATAATGTTTATAATAATCTTTCTATTATTACCAAATTGAATATTCTTGATCATATGTGATTCATTCTTGGTTACTCTGAAACATATGAACATTATTTTTATTTCTCCCTAAATATACATCATTATATTTCATTAATAAACATATCATTCATTGTGTTCTCCATTTTCCCGTTCCATTATCTATCCACGTCTCCCCGTCTTCTTAATCTGAAGGTTTCATTTTCATTTTCACTCACACCACCACCACCATCACTTCCTCCTATAAGATAAATAAGGTCATGATTTGGTCTCATTTAACCATATAAATCAATGAATTTACATTAAATATTAGTTTCAACCTACAATATAACATGATGATTGTTCATTTCTTTACTCTCAATTAGTTCATTTTCTTATCACACTTTGAAATTGAAAACGTTCATATCTTCACTAACCATTTTATAATTCTTCATTATAATGATTAATTGTGACAACCTATATGTTCTTACCACCAATATAGAGGTTTCCTTCCCCCATAACTTCATCAAGGAAAAATCTCATCATGGGTGGTTACAGTCCATGAATGATAAGATGTGAATCAGACATGGAGTTTTTTCTCCCTCCCCTTCAGTAAAAAGATTTTTAGTGAAGATGGATCTAATTTTTTTTATCAATAATGATGGACTATGAATCACTTGAAGGCTTTAGTGGTTTCAATATGAAATTCTCATACCTAAAACGTTGATAAGATTGACACATTCAAATACGAATAAGATGGAATTACAATGTCTTTTTATCTATCTCTCTACCACTTACTATTTTTATCTCCGTTTTTAACACCCCAAGCTTCCATGGTATGCTTTCCTTTGAATAATATAGTAGCGTGTGTTATACGCAACTTCGAGTTCTTACACACACCACAACCAATCAAACTAGCCGTTATGAATAGTAATAACCACTTTTTGAAATTTATAAATTTTATTTTTTAAAATGGACTCCATTTTTGGATTTGGAATACGAAATTATCCTAGGGTGAATTTTTGGTATTTTTTCTGAAAAACATCATTTTTTTGATAAATAGTGAAACCACTAAGTGGTAGTTAAAAAACTTCATTTTCCATAAAATTTAATTTTACCGCATCTTTGAGTGGAATTTCGAAAATTAGAGAGACATGGTTAATATAAAGTAGAAAAATATGGTTTAATGAGATGAAAATAATTTTTAGTGAATAGTAACTTTTTTACTTTTATTTATCCCGGTTAAAAGTAAATAGGGTAATTAAGGGTAAAAATGATAGTAATATAACCCTAACACATGTCCTAATTCTATTGGACAAGTGTATCTCGACTAAAAATAACCTTAGGAATAAAATATTATCATTTAGGTCCAGTTGGATTAGAATATGACATTTATTATTTTTTAATTCAAAGAAGAGCTAAAAGAGTTAAAATCAAAGTTTATTTACTAAAACATTTTTAATATAGGGTTATACATAAGATACATCCAATTGTAAATATTAATTAGAAAGATAAAAATATTTTCTATATAATTATATTTTATTTATAATTTTAGAAATTATATAATTTAATTTACTTATGACACAATGATGGTGCAGTAATTACCATAATAGTGAAAAATTAAAATAATTTATATTATAAATACCCAAATAAATATAATTTGAGACTTTTTATGAATTAAAATAATTTTATAGGTTTATATGACATGTTAGGATTGACTTAATTAACTTTTTTTGAAGTAATCATTCTGTTAGGATTTTCACAAAAATCAACTTTCCAAATAGTGACAAAATTGACATAAAAGAGTTTTTAAAACAAATATTATATTATTAATTGATATTCAATTCCTAAAAATATAAGGCTCGGCCAAAAGACTTATATCATGATAGGTGTATCATTAATGGACCACTTAGGGGTAGCTTGGTTTTAGATATTATGTTTATTAACTATACAATATAAAAATACAATGTGACATGGTAAGTGTCAAACTAATTAACTAAGAGTAAAAACTAAAAGATAAGGTTAATATAATGACCCAAACCTTTCTAAATTATATTGGAGGAGTGGTTTTCAACCCATCCCTACCATAAAATTTTAAATAATCCACTATTGATCTATTAGAAACCGAATATGAATTTATTATAAAGTAATATTTCTAGCTTTTCCAAAGGTACCCCTCCCCCCTCTTATAAAAGGGTACTACCCCTTCTCATTAATTCACACCATAAAATCCTTTTTGATCGTCCAAAACCTTCCCACATAATCTCTCAACTTCCCTCAATACAACCTAGAGGCTTTATTTTGAATAGAAATCCATCCTAAGGAGCACTTTTTATCAAATCAAAAGGAAGAACCCGAAGAAGAGGTAATGTTTTCACCACCCTTTTTCAAGTTCCTTTCTTCTTCCACTTCTTATTTCTTTGTTTTCTGATTATAAAATAATAACTCCAGTATCTTATATATACTGTGATGTTATTATAAATATGGTACAATAATATTCAGTATTCTATCCATCCTTTGAATAACATTCACCATACGTGCGTACGCACGGCTTACCGTCTCCACGTCGTGCTATAATTGTTATTCAATAAATTATTATTTGTATGTGTATAATAATCATGTTTAATTCATGTAAATAATAAATATAACATGATAATTATTTTTTATATATGATATACCATCCAATTATATATTATTTTAATATCAAAAGAATGATATTTCCTCTCGTGGGTACGTACGGACTACAATCTCCACGAACGCGATGAGATTCTTTCTCTATCGTATCCATTAAATTATAATTATCATTTGATAATTAATAATAGTATCTAAGGACTTGATATAATTATGGATATGATTAAGATACAACCTATCCATGAAAAAAATGTCTTACGTAACAAAACATAAAAAAGAAAATGAGTAAGTTAACACCCGAAAAAACGATAATACTAAGATATTATTAACAAATCAATGTTAAAAGATTATATATGATATCATATTAATGTATATGATTCTTTTATAATTTAATAAAAATTATTTCACCGTTATATAGGAGGTAATCCTACCCCAACCAAGTATAAGTACAAGCTAAGAGTTTATTTCACAATCTTTTCATTATCCGAGGTTGTTTATACGTAATAATCTACTGGGATCTCTTTATCATCAACATCCATGTTTCTTAAAAATGTTTTTCAAAACATTATTACTATTTTACAGAATATGGTTTAATGTCATTTATACCCTTGTTTGAATTTTTATAAGAATTTTATAACGGAATCTTTCTGTCATTTTTCAAACAAGGTGCTTTTTAACCTTTTCGACAGAATTAAGGTAAGAATGTTTTTTATCTTATATGGCGGGTGAGGAAATTTTCCACCGTTATAAAATAGTTGAAGAATCCCTTACTAGATTATAAGAATATTGTCAAATAAAATGTTTTATTTTATAAATATATGGCTCTTAAATGGTTTCAAAATAAAAAGAGATATTTCTTTAAAAAGAGTTTTGATTTCATCTATGTCAACATCCTTTGATGGATTTTATGTTTATTCGGAGTTGAATTATTATGATAAAATACTTTCATATTGTATTGATGGTTTTGTGATATTTTTGACTGTGGATGTGTTATTTTTATACCATTCATGGTTTATGATGAATGTATTCACATTTCATATGCTAGTTTTATTGTGAATGTTTATGTTATGATTAAACCTGTTCATATGAGGAATGCATTAGTCTTAATAAGTGATGGGTGGAGCCCGCTATAGCTCCTCGATGCCTCATTAGGTCTCATGAGACAATCTAGTGTCTTGTCACAAGGCCTTGACAAAATATTATTTGTAGTCTTGGCACGAGGCCTTGTCTATGTGGTTATTATAGTCTGGCATTATGCATTCCATCATTATGAAAGTGGTTGTTGATATTGCATGTGAATATTCGATTAGAAGAATATCCATGTGAATAAGTAAATGGAATTATTTCATTTTATTTTTTCCATACTATGTTGAAGTTCATGTTTAAAAGGATTTTGTTTTAGTTATGCATTTCCTTAAATGTTAATTCTTATTTATGAATGTTTCTGATATATTGATATCTTTACTAGGAATTTGAGCTCACCACTTTTCTTTGTTTTATTTTTTCCAGGATGTGAATATGTAATTTATGAATGACCTACAGGGATAGTATGAGGGTATAAGAGTGTGTACAATAGATACTATATTGTTTTAGTTTTCATTTTATGATTTAATGTAAACATTATTAATGTATATAGTTATTCCAAGGCTACTAAAAGAATCGGTCTTTTGAGATTTGATCTTTCTTGTGATCATGCCAATGTTATGTAATAATTAACCGGATCTGGGTAATTAGGGTCGGGGCGTTACACCATTTGATGTGAAAGGAGTAGTTTTTGATATTACTAACTCTTAGAGCGGGGTGAATTTGTGTTGAGTTGTTTTTTAACCTTTTACAACTTTTTTCCCACTACATCTTTGACCTATTTGGATCTAGATTATCATATTCTCTTTTTCCTATGTAATGAAAGTATTTGAGAGTAGTAAAATATGAAACATCATATTTTTACAATGTTAACTACTCAATTATATTAGATAGTACATGGAATGGTCTAGAATCTATCCTTACCACACAACAACTAGAAATTAATCTTTGAATTTGGTTTAGAATGTAGGAAACACCCTTAGACTTTCAAATAACTATGTTCAGTTGATGTTTAATATTTTACACCACATGGATGAATATTTATACTACTATTGAAGACAAAATTTAACTTCTTGATAATTTTATTTATAACACCATAAATGTATTCCACAAGATGATACTTCTATTGGATGTTATTGTCTACTTTGATCTTCCACTTCATCACTGGTTATTTTCTCAGTAGAAGGCATGATACCATTCTTCTTCCTATCAACAAACTAAAAGCTACACTTTCTTATTCTTATACCACTCATGATAATATGAATATAGTGTGGATTTATTATCATATAATTTATCCTGAACCAAATGATAATCAATAGAATATGGATTGGACTGACACTCATTATTCTTCAATGAAAAATTTAATAGAGTAAATCACCTTCTTCCAATCATTCTATAATCCCACTCATCATCACGATTTTTGTCTCAATTAAGATCAACATAACATAACATCATCATAATTTTTCTTCCCAAATTAATAGTCAACAAATAACTAGGAAACATTTATTCTTCTGTAGTCTCAATGATCTAAATGTTATTGTGGACTAAGATCTTATACTTAATAAATACACAATATAACCAATTGATTGCAGTATCAACTACCTATTACTATAATTTATTTCTTGTGAACACTTCATACACTTCACTGAACATATCACATCCTCATATTCAAGTTTAAAAATCTTTAGGAGTCCTATAAAATTTTTAAACCTCAGTACACAGTCATTATTTATCAAGAGTTGAATATTTTCTTATCTCTTGTGCATAAGGGTTTAAATATGAATGCATGAACATTTTATGATCACTTTATTTTCATCAGTCTTTAAATAAGAGAACAAAATTTCTTGATTAATTCATCATGTGAATATGCATTCAAATATCAATACATATATGCACTCACTGTTCAATTTCTATTCACAAAAATTGAAATATGCACAGACTATATTTTTGTGTTTATTTCCTTTTGTGAACAACACTTCTATCAGCATAAGACAAACCAGAAATCCCAATAATATCAATTTTCGATATGAACATAATTCTTGTAAGGATTAGTTATTATTCAAAAAACCTTCAATCATGTAAGCCACATGGCTTATTTCTCCTTCACGCAACTCACAGTGAGTGGTTTTTCTAACTGTTCATCTTGTACCAACATGATACACAATAAGTGTTCACTTCACATAACACAGTGAAGGTATACTACTTAATAATTGGTATGGAGAAAAATTATTCTTCATGAAGAATAAGGAGTGTGTACAAACACTAGTCATGTGTATAGATATTCTTCACACAGGATGTGTGTTGTTCTCCATTGTGTAGCCAATTGGGATTCGAAACTCCCCTTCATCACATATCCTAGGAGGTTCATGGAACCATTTACTCCTTTGTGTAATAGAGTGGTCCAAATATATTATATATTTTTTTTGAAAACAAGAAATCTCAAAGGATTGCAAGTGAAAAATAACCTTGATTAGGATCAGTGTCACTTCCTTTATAAGAGAGTATCCACACCTCGTTTCATGCATTCACCACCTAAAACCATACAAATAAGTCTATGTCAATGACCTATTTGAGAATCCAAGAATCTTGATGAACCTTATAGAATTAAAGAGGCAGTAAGTATCATATTTTAAATCATCAATATATTGTATAATGTACCCTGAATATCATGGTGTTTTTTTTCTTTGGGACATAATATTCTCCATTGTAAAAATGAACAATCCAAACTTTTCCATTTCATCTATACACAGTCATCTTTTTTCAGTAGAAGAACATCCTGAAAAAAATCATTACATGAAAATAAAGGCATGCATAAATATTGATCCATAAAACATGTTCGATAATACATGTTTTGATCAATGGTCATGATGTTCATGGAAAAGATTGATCTTTGGTGGTGTCCAATCATCAAATTGGATAGAGGTGAGGAGCTCTCATGTTAAGAGGAAGATGATGACTATGTGGAAACATGGTGATCGTTGGATCCCTAATGATCAAAATGATGTGTTATATCTGTCATAACCCATACTATAGGGGCCCATGTTGTGACTAAAACAAGACCACATCTAATAGGCCATGGGTTGGAGACTATGATTGATTATGAATACCCACTAATGGGAGAAATTTTCCTATGTACCTATACACATGAACACATCTCCAAGAACAAAAAGATGAAATGCAAAAAAACTAAGTATACAATTCTTGCATACACTTAGATAAGAACAAAAGAGTATGATAGTAGGAAAACTGTAATGTAAACAAGGCCATAAGAAAATCCCACCAAAAGAAAGTTTCTATAAAATTAAATTAAAATGTTCCTAAAACTAATTTGTAGAAGTCCCTACTAGAAGGGTTGGTGTAGGACAACTATATGATGCCATAGGATCACAACTAATCCGTCTGATATCTTGAAGCTCCACCTAATCCTTGTCCACCTAGAACTCCATCAAGGCATTAATCCTCTGCACAAGACGTCACACATGCAGGTGAAACCCATGCAAGGTTGACTAAAACAATACTCAGTAGGACCCCCTGAAGCCATAAATGAAAAGAAACAAAGGAAAATACTACAAGGGAATACTAAAGTCATCTCTATATAGGTATATCTATTTAACACATAAAAATGGATATCCAAAAATTCTCATAAATAGCCATAAATAAAAGAGGAATGTTATAGCCAATCACCACTATAGGATTTAACTCGAGGAACTCTCATTCCGGGGGAACTCACTCCTCGAGCCATGATATCATCTTAGACACCGAGAAGAGGTCGCTCTGATTTGGGCCCCACATAAAAATAAATACACTAGTCTGAGATCATAATATATAGAGAGGGGATCCTTCCTAGAGAATAGAAACAACCAAATCTGTATTACCCATTAGTGTAGGTTATCCTTCATAGTGAATACCGACAACCCTACCGATGCATCTCATAACGTAGGGGATCCTTCATAGATAATACTAAAAAACCTATCGAGATGGCCTACTAGATGGTGTATTAATATAGTAATATTAGAGGACATGCCAATTCCCAAAAAGCTATATTAGGTTTCATAGAGGATCACTCAAGTCCCATGGATGGATACACAAGTCCATCTGGGACTCATCCTTTAGAGGTGTCTACTATCAAGTGATGTTGATGTAAAACAATACTGAAACCTTAAGGAAAGTAGTTAGGGAAACTATCCACATATATTTTTCTAAGATAAAATTAAACCAAGATATACAAAAAGGACCATATGTTTTCAAGGGTCCCAACACCACAAACAGCTCATTAAATATGCTCATAGTTTTAACGTTATAGTTGTTTTCATAAAAAGGTCTGACCCGGGTCTAGTCTGGGTCCGAACCAATCCACCAGCCGACCGACCGTCCCCAACCTAGTTATAGCCCTCACGAATGTAGGTTTACCTTATTCACCACAGATGGTCCACCCCAACCACATGCCACTAGGCTCCTTGTTGTGCCACACTACGTCCGGGCAGTCATGCCACCATCCTCCTATCCTGTAGTCTCACCGCCCTGGCAGGATCTATGCGGTACACCTTCCACATACACAACATTCCCATTCGGAATCCTCCAGTCAATACTATGGTATCCATCCATTGAATCACTGTGGTACCATCATGGGAGATTATATTTGACCTCAGATCATTGAACAATGAGTCGGGGGTGAAATGATCGATTATTCTCATAGGCGTTTCAATGCACGTGGAAAAGAAAATTAACACATGAAGAACATAAGATATTGAGGGGAAATAACAAATCAACATGAACACCCAAAAAATACAAATTGTCTATTTATTATTTCAGACTCAATTTGTCTTTGTTTGAAGCTAGAACGAATAAGGATAGCCACAAAGGTATATCACCCGTTAAACCCCACAATTTAACCATCACGCAAGAATGACCATACTGCAGATCATACCATTATTTGGTTGGACATTGTTCATCCTTGAATCTATGAATGGGTAAAAGAAAACACAAAGAGATGAAACACCCAACCTTGTTTTGGTTATATCAATGAGGAAGAACAGTCGATTCGTCATTGATATGGGAATGATATTTAAAATTCAGGGTCTTTCATTCTTGATTCGTCAATCCATTTTCATTGTATGGAGGGAGATATTTATCATTGAAATAGAGGATTTATAGGGTTATTTCATAACCCTGTTTTGCTAACAATAGTAAATATCAAAAGGAAAATGATGTTACATAAACAAAATAATTTCTATTAAATTTTTTTAATAGTGATTATGTCCAAAAAATAACATTACTGGTCATCCCATGTCAATTGAGGTTATGCCTATCCTAAGGTAAATCACTACATTGAATGTAATGATGCCCTCAAATTTCTAATCCTATCACCCATTTAAGAGTTATTATTGTTTTAAGGAAAAACTCTAACATGCTATATTATGAAATGAACATTTTTCAACGAATTGATCATGGAACAACGGGCCTCAGAATCAGAGGCGTTCTTAGTCCCTAGTATTGGAATTTTCTAAATTAAATTATAGAAATAATATAAGAAAAAATAATTGTCGTTAATGTCTCCCCACCTTTGGGGTTTATGTCCTCGAAATATAAAACATGGGATACTCAAACAATAAGATGAGGGTATTAAGCATGATTCTTAGTCTACCACACCTATGTTCTGTCCTGAATAATCTCGTGATTCCATTTAACACACACAAAAAGAATAGACCACCCATGATGGATCACATCCTATTGATCCTAGATCTCCATCAGGTACTCCAAAAAATTCACCCCATCGTTAATGTCTAACTCGACCGAATCGATGATGTGAGAGGATCATGCACACACCTCCTTAGTTGGGACACATAGAGGACAGAAGGTATCCAATACAATTTTGAGGTAGATGTAGGTGGTACACCACCAAAAAAACTCTATTTAGAATCTGAAAAAACCAATGTATATCTAAAATAACTTGCCTCCCTAGAAAAATCTCCAAAATCGTTGTCATGGTGAGACTCAAAGGAACACATGGTCCCCTTCCTCCAACTCTAGATGCCTCTATCTCTAGTCAACCTAAGTCTTTTTTTGGATCTATGTTTTCTTCATCTTCACCTGGATGATATGAACCTTCTCAATAGTATCATGCACCAACTTTGGATCCATTAGTGATAAATCTATAGGGTCAATAAAGAAAAGTGGTGACCTGCATTCTCACTTGTAAAATGCCTCAGTTGGTACCATACCAATGGTGGAGTGGTATGTCTTGTTTTAACAAAAATACACTAGTGTACGATGATCCTCCCAACAATGACCAATGTCGAAGATGAAGGCATGAAATATGTATTCTAGAACAAGAATGGTCCTTTCCATCTTGCCATCTGTTTGGGGATGAAACACTATGCTCAGGTGTAACTGAGTCAAAAACACCTACAATATTATCGTTTATAACCATGATGTGAAATGACCATCTGATCTGAAATGATCGTCAATGGATGTATATGTATTCGAACTATCTACTTCATGTAAAGACATCACAAGCTACTTACTAAACGTTTCTCCTAGAATGGTAGGAAATGGGAAAACGTGGTGTGTTAGTCAATGATCACCAACATGGTATTGTGTCTTCGAGTCGTGTGTTGTAAAACCTTCATGAAGTCCATAAATATCCCATAACACTTCCACTATGACACCTCAAGTGGTTGGGTCATTCCAAAAGGAGCCTGGTGCTCAACATTTTCTTCCTCACATGTTTGGAGTTGAGAAATGATCTCTACCCCTTCATTATTAGTCCCCACCCTCTAGAAATAACTTCAGAGGTCTAGTTACATATTCTCCACACCCAAATATAATTCCAAATTGTATATATAGAAATCCCTTATAACCTCTTCACACAATAAAACTTTTATAGCGAACGACTTTCTCCCCACATTTATAATATCCTTCTAGGGAATGACATGTGAAAAAATGTGCATGTTGAGTCTATCAGTTGATATCCACAAGATATGTGTCCCTGAATTACTATAAGAGTGTGTGGGGGGTGTGAAAACCATCAAATTGAGGTATGTTGCTCCATCTGCACCCACAAAGTATAACTGCAATGGGGCCTACTGCTCTAATGCCTCACTCAACAACTACAAGCTAGATATCATGTTGGGAGCCTCTTCCACCATGTCCCCATACCCAAGAGTATAAATAATCTCAAAATAATAGTCCTGGAATAACAGTAGCCATCAACTCTATCTCATGTTTAGATCCTTCTGGGAGAATATATACTTTAGACTCTAATGGTGAGATTAGATTACATACCGGCCACTGATTAAGTAGTGTTTCCACATCTTCAACCTGAATAATACCACTACTAGATCTTGATCTAAGGTCACATAGTTCTTCGCATGATGTATCAACTGACGCGAACCATAATCTACTACCACATACCCCTATAATAGGACACAACCAGGCCCGATACATTATGCATCACAGAACACTACATACTAGAAAACCACCTCGGGTAATATCAGTATGGGATCTCTCATCATCCTCTACGTCATCTGTAGATATAATTTATTACACTTATTTTTCCACATAAAAGGATTCCCATTCCATGTCATGTCCATCCAGGAAGATTCTACTTTAGAAAATTGGGATACAAACCACTAATAGTTCCCATCGATAACCATGAAACACCCCACCTTTGTAACACTCTTGAGAGGCTCCTAAGAAATAACCACCCCAATCTTCACCAGATCCAATAAAAATCTAGAATCTAAAATGATGTGTCCCTGAAATTGGACCTCATGAATCGCGAACTGACACTTTGATAGATTACCATAAAGATGATGCTCTCTGAGTGTGTTTAGGACCATCCTAAAGTGTATTGCATGCTCCTACTCAAATGAGTGTACTAGGATATCATAAATGACGACCACTACGAACTGATCTATGTAAGTCTAAAGGATCCCATTCATGAATCCCATGAACACTTTTCAGGAATTCTTTAGGAAGAAAACTTCAATAAGAACCCATAGTTTCCATACCGATATATGAAGGATGTCTTCCATAATTCCTCATTCAATACATGCAGCTAGTTATAACTTGATATGAGGTCTATCTTCGATAACCACCTCACTCACTTCAGTTGATCTAAGAGGTCATGAATCCTCAATAGTTGATACTTTGTCTTCATAGTCACGTAGTTCTGGCACTAAAGGTCCACACCTAACATGAATCTATCGTCTGCCTTCTTGAAAAAAAACTAGGTCTGCCTAGTGTGAAACAATGGGTCTCATGAATCACATCTTCTGAAAATCATCCAACTATACTGTCAATTCAGAAAGCATTTAAGGAGCAATATGATATGATGGTGCAGATATATGTACCTTCTTGGGGTATAATTCAATGCAGAACTCTACCTCCCTATTTTGAGGAAATATGAGGACATCATTATTAAAGATGTACTCATACTCTGCCAACACTATAGGAAGCTGAGGACTCCAATCATCAACTACACAGAGGTTGACGGTATCCAACTCATGAGAAATCAACTACACCTACCTATAAGTAAATCCATCCTATAAAGAATATATTTAATTTTCTATTATATAGAATAACCTTGTCCCATCGCCACATACACACCACACTATACACCATAAACAGTCAATCTGATCACGAATTGGGGATAACCAGTCTATACCAAGAAGGATCTCGTAAGGGCTCGACACTACTACCGAAATATCTATACTGAAACACATGCCTCCAAGAGTAACGACACACAGTCGACACCTGTGTGTTATCATCAAATTCCCTCTCGTAGAGTCTCTAAGCATTTGGGTCGAGTCAACGATTCAACCGAAATCTCTAAGCCCTGAAGAAGGTCTATGGAAAGAGATTAAAAATTGGAACATATATTTATCAAACATATATCTAAGGTGTAAAATACATAGAATGTACCTCTAATAATCCCTATTGAATTGTGGTCATATGCCTCCATCACTTGATGCTAGCCTCATCCCTATCCACCAGCTACTTGAGCCTAGTGTGGACAACTTGGGGGTGGTGGTATTAATAATATGAACCATCTCCCACCTCATACTACCCAAAAATATCTTATTCAATGTCGACTACCCTGATAATCACCCTAATGCTTTCATTTCCTCTTCCATAGTGGTCCCTCAACCATTCCTCGATCAACTATATGTTGAGTTGGGAAATCTCGTGCCAGATGCCCCTGACCACCAGATTCATAACACCATCCATCTCTAGGATGACTAAATCTACCTTGGGTGACCTGAACTACTAACCTAGTATACTAGGTTCATCTATTTAAGTGGTTGACCCTCTTGTTTCCCAATGACTACCTACAACGACCTAATACCGAAGTCTCGGGCACCTAGTCTCTGGTGGTAGCTCCCACTACTAGTGTCTCCTTTGCTAGGAATTTATCCCCTAGCAGAGATCACTCTAGTACTCCGGAACATTTTGTAATGCTAAAGCAGACCATGGATTCTTATATCTCTAGGTGTAACCCCTAATTGGAGGATTGAGACATGAATAAAATATCCCGAACTATATCATTGGAGTAGTGAAAAATAGTATCAATTTCTTCTGAGTACTCTGCCCCAATCTGACTACCCTGCTGCTGATGAAGGAGCTCCTGGATGCACCCTGATCACAACATATCTAGAAATAACTCCTCTATCAAGAGATTCTCAATGTATCCCCAAGAGAGATTCTCCTCATCATGTGTCTAGGACACTATGACCCACCATCGACCCACATATCCCTAGATAAGACTCATGGCATGGACATCCATCTGAAGGGTAGGTGTCCTTGAAAGGAAGAATACACATGAAACTACTCCATCCAATCCACAACTAACTTGGGGAAATCTGACCCAAAAACCTAGGAGGTAGCTGCCTATAGAACTCATGGAACATAGTCAGCCTGCATGCATCGGTAACACTAGTAGTAACTGCATCTTAATAGGTGGTGGTATCGCTAGTAAACCACTCAGAAGTGCTATCTCCGATACATGTCCCTATACCAATTCCTCATCAATATGTGGATCATCCTCATGATCACAAAAAAAAATCATAGCTGTCTATCTGTGTGGGGGAATCCAAAAATGAAACAAGATGTACCATGTTCAATTGATTATAACTGGTGAGATGACACAAGAATTACTTGATAACTCACCCAAATACTATATGATGCTAGTATAATTGTTTTTCCTAAAACCATTTTTTTATAATACCAAGTCTGAAATAATGTGTTTAGAGTACCTGTGTATGGATATGTCTACCTCCACACCAACACTGAATTCCCTAGACAGAAATCCAAAATCAAAATACTCGACATTGTTTCCCCTAACGAACCGCAAAAACTCCTTGTTCTTAAGAAGAATCAACTAGCTCTGATACCACTATTTCATCACCCAACCTAGAGGGGCCTAGGTCGTCACTACCCAAATCATACCTCGGATAGGCCATGGGATAGTGACTATCACCGAGGATGAATATCCCACAGTGGGAGACATTTTCTTAAGTACCTATACACATGAAAATATCTCCAATTCCAAAATGCTGAAATGTAAAAACACCAAGAAGAAAATGCATGAATACATTAAGATACCAACCAAAAAGTATGATATTAGGAAGATTGTAAATTAAAACGGTTAAGAATACAATCCCACTAATAAAAATAGCGTGCAAAAAAGATTGTAGAAGTTCATGAAACTCATCTGTGGAAAACCCTGTCTGAAGGGTAGGTATAGGATAACTGTCTGAAGCATTACGAGGACACCTCCTATTCTTAGTCTCTCTATGAACCACCTAGTCTTGGTCCACCTAGAACTCTGTGAAATCATCAATCATCTATACAAGACATGACATGTGTGGGCGAAGCCCATGCATGGGTGAGTAAAACAATACATAGTGGGACACCCTGATACCACAAATGAAAAGCCACAAATTAAGATACTATAATGGAATAGTTAAATCCACTATACTATGGTATATGTATATCACACATATACATTGTATATATTGGTATACTCACACCCATCCACAATAAAAATGATGTATGTTACAACCAATCACTGACACAAGATTCTGCTCATGGGATGATCGTTCTGGGAGAACTCACTCATTGAACCATGATATCATTATAGACTCTCACAAAGATGTCCAACTAATTTGGGACACAACAATAGAGAAATAAACTCGTCAATGATCATAATATATAGAGATGGGATCCTTCCTAAAGAATACCAAAAACCCAATCATTATTATCCCACGACGTAGGGGATTCTTATTAGAAAATACATACAACCATTCAAATGCAGTTGATAACGTAGGGGAAAATTCTTAAAGAATACCAATAAAAATATATATATTACCCACTAGATGGAGGAATAATGATCAACACTGAAAGGTTACATCAATTCCCATAAAACAATATCATAGGTTATAGAGGATCGCTCTAGTCTTAAGGAGGGATACCATAACTCTATCCAGGACATGGCCCCTAGAGGGGACTACTATCTAGTTATGAGGGCGTAATACCATACTGAACCCTTAAGGAAAGGTCCAAGGTAATTTCTCCACCTATAATGGTCTAATCCAAAATACCACCATGCCATCTAAATTGTACCTTCTCATCACAATGGTATTAATTCGACAAATGGCGCATCAAACATGAAGATTGTTTGAAATATTAGATGATTTTCATAAAAAGGACCGGCCTAGGTCCGGTATGGGTTTGAACTGACCCACCAGCTAGCCCAACCCACTAGCCAACCCAACCAAGCCCAGCCTAGTCATATTCGGCCTGAATCAGACTTGTGCACTTGGGTTGACCCAATCTGGCCCGAACCGCCATGCATGCTGAACCGTGGGCCGTTGGGTCACTTGGTCCAGCCCGATAGGTTTCTGGAGCGGCCCTGATCCCCCTTCTCTAGATTTCAAGTAGTCGGGCCAACCCTCTCTTTTGCACGGGGTCATCCCCATTCCCGTGCCACCAGGCACCACATAGTGTTTCACTGCATTAGCATGGTTAGCCCGTCATCCACCTACATTGTGGCCTCGTCATTGCTTCCAGAACCACATGGCATGCCTACCGCTTAGGTGTCCCATCCTCCCGGCATCCCACTATCAATGATGCAACCACCTACCATCACACCAATATGGTACCATCAAGAGGTCAGATATTCATCCTCAGATCATTGTTCCATGAATCCATGGTGCATTGATCGATCATTCACATATGGGTTTCAATGCGCACGTAGATGACAAAGAACACCAGAATAATGCGATAGATTGAGGGGAGAGAGTAAATCCACATGAATGTCCAATGAATGGATCTTGGCCTTTTTTTGTTTGGTGATATTTTTTTATAAGGAAGAACAAATTACGACAATCACAAAGATATATCACATGTCAAACTCCATAATTTTACCATCCTGCAAGAATGACCAAACCAAAAATCATCCTATTTGTTGGTTGGTCAATGTTCATTCTTGAATCTACGAAGGGGGAAAATAAACTTCATAGAGGTAAACTTCCCCAGTTCAATTCAGTTCAATCATTGATGATGAATGACTAATACATCGTTTCCATGGAGAAGATCCTTTGAATATGAGATTCATCATTCTCGATTTTTCAATCCGTTATTTTTCATTGGAGAATGCTTTGTCTCCTTGCCTCAATGTATTTCTAGGTTCATGTCATAACCCTGGATTCCAGACAATAAGAAATATAAAAATCAAACCCACAAGGAGTCAAAATAATATTTAAAAATAAATTATTTTTATGACTTTTACATCCGAAAACAAACATTAACGATCGACCTGTGGCAGTAAAGGTTTGGCCCCACCTAACGTAAACCCACTACTTTAAACCAAATAAAACCCTTAGATATCATATCTGAGAACCAATTTAAGAATTATTATATTTTTAATGAAAAACCACAAAAACTCTTTATTAAAATCTGATCATTTTCAAATATTTTGTTGGGGCACACTGGACCTCAGAATCACATGCCGTCTCAGCACCTGGTCATGTAATTTTGACATTATATTTAAAAAAAATAAAACCAAAATACTCCTAGTCATTACAATCTCAATAAAATTTTAATACATGTGAGTAGTAAATCCCCGTATATGTTCCACATCAGACCTCCCGACAGTTTATCCACGCTATATAAATGATTGTGGTCCTACAACACCTTCGAGAAAACTCCTAGATTCACATCACACACCTTTCCCACATATGCCATGTCTCACCTACTCTATAGGTTTTCTTGTAGGTTTTTGGACCAAACCTATTGGTGTGCACACTTTGGGACTTATACAAGGGCACTCTAAGTACTAAACCATGACCCTCTATTCATATAATACTAAGAATGTTGGATCGAGATAACCCCTTAAAGGTATAACTGACAAATGGGTCCCACAAAATCCCTGGTTAACATTTTCATTTCTACTAAGTTTGGTTTTACATATTTTTAGTAAGATACTAAAATATAAAAACTATGAAAATATCTTAGTAAATAATGGAAACCAACAAATGCATGGAAAGCTCTTCCTCAATCTCCATGAAAATTGTAGGATCATGTATTTTTTCGTGGTCACCATTAATCATTCTTTAAATTATCTTAATTAAATTAATTAATTTCAAGAACATTATTCAATTACTTTTCCTCTATAATTTTTGGAACATAAATTCCAAATAACTTCATTATAAACTAAACAATATTCATGTTTATTATAAAAAATATATCACCTATGATAAATGTATTTCAAATGAAAATTAGTTCACCATTTGTTTAATATACTATGAGAATTATTAAATCATGATATCATATTTAATTTAAAGAATCCATAATAATTATTCAAGCATCACATTTGAAACTCATTGACTTCTAACCATTTATATGATTTTTCATATTATATGACTTGAGTACATCATCCGTGATCTGTTGACTCTGGATATTATTAAACATATTAACATGAAAATATATTCCTATCATTTTTAAATCAATGAAATATTCATATTTCATTAAACACCATTGAAAACCAATGAAAAATGTTGAAAAAATACAAATCAAACAGAAAGTGGGCTCTTCTAGATGGATGTCAAGAATTCTTTTCTCTGTAACTTTCTTAATGAGGAGGAATAATTATTTATATTGCATGTAATATTATTGCGACGAGGGACCCCAAATAAAAATCATATTGTGTGGATCATGACATAGGGAAATATTGACTTATGATGATAATGAATATATTAGAATGTAGAAATAATAAAATAATAATAAATTTTACAACATATAAATGTATATACCTGAATATTTCAATAATTCCTAGAACATATATAAAAAATAAAATCAACAATGTTACTCATTAAATATAATTATAAAAAAATATTAAAACATGGGAAAATTCCCTTATTATATTTCTATAAAACTATCATTTTACTATTTTTTCATTTGGATTTTCTATATAAAAATATTTAAATGTGGTTTTTTATTTATATAACAAATCATTTTGAAAACAATTACTTTTCCCAAATCATAAAAAATTTCGAAAATATAAATACCTATTTATGGCACACTAAATTACACAAAAAATACAAAAGAAAAAGAAAAAAAATATTGTTTTTTAAACATAAATATTAAGTCAATACATAATCAACAATCATAATCAAATAAAAATATAAAAAAATTAATAATTAAAAGAGGATAAGAATAGATAATGAATAAATATTGATATTTAACAATTAAACAATAAAAAAATTAAAAATATAAAAAAGGTAATAATATTGAAGAAGTAGAAGAATAAATCTAAAGAAATAAATAAAATTTAAAGAAATGACATTAAAAATTAGAAAATATTGGAGATACCCAAACTAGATGTCCTAGAGATGTTGGTAATGGTCTGGTTTTTTATAATACATTGAATGAAGAATTCAATGGTTTTATTAGGAATTTGGGGCACAATCTACACTAAATTATTCATTAGAAGTCATCGAGGGAGGGAGAAAGTAGATCGTCAACATTTATAGGTGGTTATGAGTTTTTCCCTTCTAAATCAATGAGTTGGTTTAGAAGTGTGGGAAAATTAGGATAATGAAATAGTTTATGAAATTCCATGATTAACTATGGAAAACCACTATTGACACCATAATATACCATGTATATAATGAAATTGCATAGTTATTGTATGGTTTAAAGGGTTATGAAGTTAGCCATGGAACTATAGAGAGTGCATTGGGGAAACATTAATAATTATGTGATGATGGATATTTGGAATGTCTTATGATGTTTGTTTCTCAATGGGAGTCATCCATGGTAAGATTCCTTATTCATTAATTGTATATCCTTAAAAAGTTATAATGATCTTGGTTTATAAACTATTGAAAATTTGTAATAGGTTTTGGGATATTACAAAGCATGATGGGTCCATTTATTTTCTATCATTAATTAGATATATTCATAATTATCTTGGTTGTCAATATAAATTATATTGTCATTACATGTAGTGATGATACTAGGATTTCTCAACTTAAGTCCTTTAATTATGAGGAATTTTGAATGTAGTATCTAGATCCACAAATAAATTTATTTTGGATTGAGGGTTCTAGATTTTCATTATATATACTTATTTCTTAGAAAAAATATTTAATTGATCGGAAATAAGAAACTAGTACGTCATAGGTAGATTATATGGAATCACAGAATCAGGCTAGATAACATGATTTTCATGAATATAGTGAGACATTCTCATCAGAAAATGGGTATTAATGTCTTTTTGTCAAGTTGAACTATCATAAAATGAAAAACCATAGCATTGCATGTGTAATGAGAAAGGTCGAATCCACGAAACAAATATAGTGAGAGGTGATCCATCTTATGTTAGATGAAGGAACCTAGGATAGTCTTACAATATTTATATTATGTGCACATGGATATTTAGGATTTTTACAATAACTGGTAGAAATAGTGGCTACAACATCGAATTTATGATGTTGGTTCCCTACATGAAAATGTTATAGGTTTTATAGGATATTTTTTATTGTTATTTATTCATAAAATCGATGATAGATATATTATTTGAACATTAATGGAATATGTTTTTATAAAAACTGAAAAAAAAATGATTGGATTATATGTTTTTGGGGTTAGTTTTAGGAATAAATAACAACAACAAAAAAATTTAGATGGGTGTTTTGGACTGAGTTTTTTGAAATCCCAATGACAAAAAATCAGAAAATAATTTCATGTAGGTTTAATTAAAAAACGATTTAAAATGGGATTATTGGTGTTGGTTTATTAAGAAACCAACACCCAAAACATTTTCTTGTAAATATTTTGGGCTTTGGTTTTCAGGAAAAGGAATTAAATTTTTTTTTACATAAATATATAATGTTGGTATTTTAATAAACCCACATTAAAGAACATTTTCAAAAAATAACACATGAATCCCTCATTCTTGTTTTTGACCCCCCTTCTGATCTCAGCCTACGTCACTTCTAATGGCTCCGTGATTGTATTTGAAGACTATTATATTTGAGTTTCATTGATTTAATTCACATATTCATGACAATTTTCAATAAAACATTCACATTACTTCCTCGAATCTCAATCCATCGTATTATTTAATTCCATGGTAACACTATTCAGGTTTGGAAGAACTGGGGATTGTATTTTATTTTATTCTTAATTCTTGTTTGTTTTTTTCAAACGTTATTATTCATTCCTTTAGTTTTCACTCTTCCAAAAAATTCAAGGGAAAAAATATATATTTTGGACAATGTTTTCTTTGTACAACACCAAATTTTGAATGGTTTTTAATTTTAATGATAAATCCTTTATCTATTCGTCATAAATTCATTTTTTTTATTTGATTGTTAGTTATAAATATTTTGATAATTTTTCCTTAATATTCTAAATTTTTTATTTCATGAAATTACTAAATCGATTATCCCCAATATATATATATATATCATTAAAAATTAGAAGATGTAGTATTTTTTAGTTTTGATTATAAATATAATTTAAATTTCTTGATTTGCATGACAAATATCAAGTAGCTATAGTCTCATATATCATATAATATAAGTATTAAAATTCCATAAAAGTTTATTTCATAATACATCATATTTTATTCATTAATTTTTTTAATGACAATGACAATAACTATTATTTAACCATCAATGAAATTTTATGTCTTTCTTACATATTCACTCCAAAAAACAGACATGTTTGGTCTAGTTAAAGAACACTGAAGTAGTTGATATTTTTTATAAACAATTGATGGCCATCAACATGGTAAAAACACCCTATTTTATTCTATTACCTGAATTGAAACATTTTCAACATGAATATACAATATAATAATGTATTTATATTCCTAGAAAATAGAACATCCACAATGGTTGTTATAAGGTTTTATTACTTAATTTTTAATTCAAATTGGTTTTATGGTTTGGTAGAAAAATTATTGTTGCACAATCATTCCAGGTTTCTTTAAAAATATAGATCTATTTTCAATTATTCAATTCAACACCGTTAACAATAACATATAAAAATTGAAATTAAATTTACCATAACGAAACTTCTATAATTCACAAAAGTTTATATATGATTAATATTTTTTAAATGTTTCAGAAAAACATTGAACACTAAAAAACCAAATCCAACGTTATATCAACATCAAATCACTACAATGAATTGTACCATTGGTAATCATAAAAAAACACTAAATGGGGTACATAAAACATTACTCATCTTCATCATCTAAAAAGTGTCACCATATTTTGTTGAAAATGATAAAAAATCCCTTGTAACATTATTACTAATTAATCATCAAAATATTTTATGATACTTTTTTTTGACATGGGGTTTGGACTAAGAATTAATAAATAAAATTATTGTTCTTATCCATAATTATTATTGGAACACAAATATAAAAAACGCTTGCAAAACTTCTTGAACTGAAATTTTTCATCCAAACAAACTCAACAAAAAGGTTAGAATAGATTATAAAATTCCCAACAAAGTAATGAATATATACATAATGTATTTATGTTTAACATTATTTAATATATGTCAGCTAAAGAGTAATATTTATTTCTATATTAAAGTATCTTTGTAGAATAGATTAATTTTTGTCTCATATTCATTTATAAAAATGCATTTAAATGTAAAAAATAATCTTTATTCATTTAATAGTGTAATAAATAATATATTGTAACTATTTATTTATATAAATTAAATACCTAATGTAGTTTATTTTTTATTTAATTCCTAATAATCATTGATATTTCGCTTCCATATTACCAACCATTTTGAATATATGTTTTTTGTTTAAAATGAATCTATTTATATATATATATATATATATATATTTAAAAAATTTATATATTTCAATATATTATCCTTTTATATTGCGATATTAGGTATTTAATGGATAATGATTGGATAATTTTATGAATAAACTCTAATGAATATAAAAAATTTGTTGATGAATTATTGGAAATTTTTACAGAAAATCTTCAAAACATAGATTTGATTTTTTGACCATGCGTGGAGTGTCTAGTTACCAGAAAATTTATTATAGAGAAAGCTGGGATCAACTAATTTTTATACGGTTTCAGTGATAATTATACATTTTGGATATAGAATAGTGAACTAATAAAAATTAAACATCCAATATTGAGGAAAATATTCAGAATGAGATAGATGATTTCATTGAAGAAATAATTCATTATGTAGGTGATGAAACAAAAAAATAAAAACAAATACTGATAGATAGTATAGATATTATCAAAAATATAATCTCAGTTTTCAATAATTATATAGTGTTATTAGTAGTTATAATATTAGTTAATATTAAATCAGGAAATAGGTGGAGTGATAAAAGTTTCTATAACTTTCATGAACACTAAAAAGAGGTACATATATTAGGAAATGGGATTCTGGAAACAAATAATGAGGTAAAGAAAATATTATAACCAATAGGATTTGGGAATAAAAATATGAAATCCTACACTAATGATTATGTGTTTTATTGAATGAAATATGAATATTTATCAAAATATCCTTAATGTGGTACATCATGCTATAAGATTGATGGAAAATTCCACTCGGATTCATTCAGATGTACTAGTATCTAACTTCCTGCTTAATCAATTTGGTAAAATAAAATAATTACTTCTTATAATTCCAATAATTCAACTCTAATTCATTCTTAGTTACTGGAATAAACCTCTGGGTAAAGTAATTTGGTACCTTCTACTAATTAATTTGATTGAAGCATCTCTTTGCAAATTCAATTGATGTGAAAGGTTATGATGGAACACTGAAAAGAACATATCTGATGGTCAATTATTCATCAATGATGATTCACCATATTGGATGAGATATGATAAAAAATTTCATGATTTTAGAAGTGAAGTTAGAAATATTAGAATGGGACTATGCACAGATGGAATAAAAAACACCGGAGCCTAAGTGGCCACCATTGTTCATGGAATCCTTTCATTGTAGGTTACAACATATCTCCATATGTGTGTAGGAAGAAACAATATTTTATGATTAGATTGATTATTTCTATAACCAAAAATCGTGGAATAGATATTTATGTGTATCTTTCACAGTGATTGATGATTTCAAACTTCTATCGGTGACGGTTTTTGATGCATACAAGAAAGAGTATTTATCATTTGTGAAATGATAATGTTCAATATAAAAAAAATTCCTACATATGGAAACATATCTAGATACTATGTTAAGAGACATAAATAAAATCCAATTTTTGAAGAACTGACTTCATATTATGCATTTTTGAATGAATGAAATGCAATGTACGTGATACATTGAGTATTTTTAGGAAATAAGCATACTTATATTATATTTTAAATAGAATTTAATGGTTTATAGGAATAAAACATACCCCCATGATAATTTTACATTGAATAATTTTATGATAGGATGAATAATATTGATATCACATTTTGAAAATAAATAATGTTCTGTTAAATAAAAATAAATATAAAAGAAATAGAGTTAAATTTTCCAACTACATTATTAGAGATTTTTAGAGATAAAACACAACATTTTTTCATTTTAATAAGGTAATACCTTTTTGTGGCCCTGTTGAACCCTCCACACAAGGGAACCCCCTCCCCATGAAGAGTTTACGCTAGAGTGTGACCCAACTGGGAAGGTTCCATTACTAGCCAATATGGCCGAGTTTTCTAGAGGGAAACAACTTGGGTGGTAATGGGTCGATAAAACAATGAATCATCATAGGTGGGTTGTGCCTCATTTCAGCCACCCACTCAAGGACCAAGTGGCATGAAAATATTATTGGATACCAGGGGAATGATAAATTATCCAAATGGAATAAATTTGGATTTGATATAAATGGGAATATATTTGGAGTTATCTCCCACTATGAAAGGAAATAGAATATATTTACCTCCAGCTTTTCCCACATTAAGGAAGGGTGAGAAGTTTAATTTTTGTCATCATATATATGGTATTAGGTTAACTAGTGAATATTCATCAAATGTAAATAATTACGTGTCATTTATGGATTGTATTTCAATTGGTATGAAATCTCATGATTGTCATGTATTGATGCAAATAATGCTACCGGTCACCCATCATGGTATATTTCTAACACCTGTCTTAAATAATATCACTAGGTTATGTAAATTTTTCAAATCCATTTGTATCAAGGACATTGAACCAATTTTTTATACATGATGGAGAATGAAACATTTCTTATTATTTTTCAAAAAAAAATGAATTTCCCACTTAATTTTTTTCATATAATGGTCTATATGGTGATTCACATGGTTAGTGAGATAAGAATATGTGGGAATATTTATTTATGTTCAATGTATCTTTTTTAATGATATATATAATGTATGATGGGCTATGTTAACCAACATCATCAACAAGATTCCTATATTATGGAAAAATATGTTTTAGAAGATTTGATTGAGTTCTTTTCTGATTATTTGTATGAAGTGGATCATGTTGGTCTCCCTATATCTCAACATATAATAGTTGATGATTAAGATAGAGGGATTAGAGGTTTAAAGTTAAAGTTCATTTCACATGATGATGTGATGGAGGCACATTTAAATTTTTTTAACAACACTGATGAGGTTCAACCACATCTATCATCAAATACTATGGAATTAAAGAACACAATCTTAAAAGAAATAAAATGTTGTAAATGGTTGATCATAAATATACTTTTGTTTCATGGTTCATAGAAAAAATCATTATAGATATAACTACATCATAATAATTTAAATCGGTGGAAGTGGGACCATCACATAATGTAATCACATGGTATAGTTTCAATATTAATGGATACAAATTTTACAAAAAAATGGATGATTAGAGTACCCTTAAAAATATTATGGTAACTATCATTGCAGAAGCAGGTCCTTTTTCTAGTGAAAAAGATAAAAACCCAATTTCTACATCGATGAAATATTTTTTAGTTCTTTAAATATATGGGAAATTGATTATACTAAATTTATAGTCAAATTGTTTTAATATAAATGGATTGATAGTAATAGTGGTGTGAAAAATGATTATTATGGGTTTACAAGTGTTCATTTTAAAAGATTTAGTAGCAAATAAGAACCATATATCATGGATAGACATGAAAATAAATTTTTTTATGTCCATGATCCATTGAATGATTATTGGTTCATCGTTTATTAAGGGAAAAAAATTCATTTGGGTGATGATGATGATGATGATGTAATGGATTTATGTGATGTGTATTCATCAATTGGGTGATTTTTGGAAGATAATAATGACTATAATATAGACATTTTCTATGCTCTATGAAATGATCACTTTGAAGGGATATGGTATAACACTAAATTAACATCATTATTTTAATATTAATTAATTACATATTTTACCCTTTTTTTTAATTTAAAATTATAAAAACATTTTTTATTTATTATTAAATGTATAATTATAATATATTTGATTAATTATAGATTTTTTCATTTAAATTTTATATTCAATGGATATGGTTAAATAATTTTTGATTGAAAAACCTAACATACATATTTATATTTTGTTTAAATTTATGCACATAATAACACTTTTTAAAATGTGATATGTAAATTTATAATTGATATATCATTTTATAATTAATTTTTTTATATAAATGTTTAGTATGATTATTTTTTGTTTAAGAATCATGAAATAAATTTTTTAAACATACATATGTGTGACGAATATTTTACTTACACATCTTTGTTATAAATATTTTTAAATATTAACAATTCTAATAATATTCTTGTGAACATAATATAATTAAATTTTCCTATTTCATTGAATGACATGATGGAAGAGGAACATTTAATAAGGTATATTTTTTTATATTATTTTTAAATATTTAGTTACATATTCACTTCATAAATTAAATCTTATAATTTACTAAAACAATAATTGCAGGACTATTGATGCACCTCCTATAGAAGACTGTTTTCCTTATTCTACCAAGAAATCTATTTCTAATGTTTGTATTTGTGGGATTACATGTTATAAAATAGTCACATTATCATGAATACTATGGATTAAATATTATTTTTGATGAAAATTATAAACCAAATGGTCCAAATGCTATCAGTTTACCTGTTATATTTCCATGCAGAGTCATTTTTTTGATGAACATTTTATATCCAGATTAGGGGTCCCTAAAAAATGGACAATGAGTTTATATGAGATTATATAATAGATAAATATCTGAAATAATTTATTTTAATAAAATTTTTAAATTATTATATATTTTACATGACTTATATTTAATTTTTTTTATTACAGATGACATTGATTTTGTAGGAAAAGTGAGAAATTAAGAAAATATTCCTACATATGGTGTGGATTCATTGTGAAATTTTGAAAAAATATGGTTAAAAATATGTTTTAGGTTGGCTACGTAATGATCTGTGTCCCATGTATGAGTTTTAGATGCAGATACATGGATAAATTTTTTCTCTAGCTGGCATGATGAAGCATTTATGTTAATGTAATTATTTTATATTGAAAAATAACTTATATATTAATTTATTATTTATTATTTTATTTTTATGTAATTCGATTTCAGGATATCTCATCAATAAATCTAGTTTTAAAACATTTACCCTCGAACACTATCACATGAAGGGTATCACTTATAGGAGGAGGGAATGATGGTGAAAATGTTTGATGCATTAAGATCTCAAAATAGTAGTGGTTTGGAAAAGGTCTAGTTTGGTCCTCTATCTCCCCCCACCCCACATGACATAAAAATCTAAAAGAGTGAAATGAAATAAAATAAAAAGTAAAATATAGAGTAATATAAGGATGCAGATAAGGGAATTTTAAGAAATTAAAATTTATTTTCTATTCATATTAGTATTTTTAAATTGAAAACACTAGTATATAATTTTAATTTTTTATTTTAGGAGGAACCTAAGTAGAATGTGATGCATGACACATTTATCTCTCAGGGTAGGATGGACATCCTAGATACCAGTTTAGGAAATATTGAACACCCAAGATGCGTAAGAGGATAGGAAGAAGGTTTCAGTATTAGGAAATATTTTTGTAATAATAATAAGAAAAAAGATACCCATAAATAGATTCCTTAAAAGATGAGCTGAAAGATCTAAAACATTCCATGTGTGATCAAATTCAATAAGCTTTATAAGATATATTTGAACAATTGATGAGAAAGTTACAGCCTGTGTGGTCTACAGATCCTTCCACACTAACCCATGCCACTATACTATCCCATCCTACCCAGATTTCCCAGCTAGCCCAGCCTTCATAGCCATCCCATCCAACCTAGCCAGCCTAACCTTCCTAGCCAACCCACCCTACCTAGCCTACTCATACATCCTACACTAATCCTCCACCCCCTTATTCAAACCTAACCATATAATTTTAGTTTTATTCTAGAGATACTCATTTGCTTACTGTAGCATATGAAGATATACATATTTTTGGGGATTTTGTATGTCACTAGTCATTGTAGTTCGTTTTGGTCTGAATATCAAAAAAATGATATTATTGATCCAAATATTCTACAGACATTTCCTACTGAGGAGGTTAGTAGAGTTGGAGATTGTATGGGTCATTTTTTACCTCGACAAGTTATCCTTCTACATTATATAACATAAGTGGGAAGCATTATTTTTTTAACCAATATTTACTATTTATTGAAAAAATGATATACAATGTTCTGAAATTTCTTTTATATATGAATACCTAAAATCTAAAGAATTCTTATAAAAACAAATACTAGTTTTAGAAATCGAAAACATCAGATACATTTGAGGTTTCTAGAGGGCTATAAAAGATAAATCAGTTTTCATCTTCATTGGATTATATTTATGTGTTTCAAATGAAATCTGTTATATGTGGAAGATACAATCTTTTGAGAATATTCCTAATATATATCATGAATCTGATTTTTTTTTATGAGCTCAGTGTTCATTTTTTGTAGTTATTTTCCATGTAATTTAATTTATGTTTCAGTTTTTCTTTCATTATTTAATTAAATATTATTCCATGTGACTTACTATATTATTTATTTAGTTAGGTATCTATACACAATTATAATTCAAAATCAGATGACTAGTTTTTATGGTCATATAGATCCATAATTTATTTGAATGGTTGTGAAATATGTGACTACTGCTGCATGATCTTCATATATATGTGAGAAATTATTAAATATAGAGATTGGGTGATGTTTTTTTACATTCCTTGATGTGTAGGAACACTAAGATAATTGTGAAATAATATTCATTATAATGTTATTAATTGTGAAATTTGATTATTTTATAGGTTATTATATGTATGGAATTTTCTTCCCTAATGAATATACATTATATTATTTTTTATCTTTGTTAGGTCCATTTTATAAAAAATGAATCTTTTTAGAAAATACATGTCCTAGAAAAAGATTAATGAAGAGAATGTGTCAATAAAGAAACAAAATCAAATCAATTAATTGAAAGTGAAAGTCAATTATTTATTGTATTAGTTAAAATTTGGTTTATATATATGTTGGTTTTTATTTTCAATTTAATATTTTATAACCATAGTGTCATTATAAAAAATTATGTGTGGATTGTATTAATTATATATTAATATTCATGTATGAGACAATCGAAATTTTGGAAAAAATTAAATTTATAAGCTTATTTATATTAATCATTTTCTGTTTTATTTGAAAATAATTTCTTCTTTAATAGGATAGAATTTATTATTATTATATCATTTCAATGATACTGAGTCATATATGAATGAAGATCTTAATGTTATTTACAATTTGTTTGCACACTATTTCAGATGTATGATTGTGATTTGAATTATTATGTATGTATCTCTTAATTAAAGATAAAAATTGTCTATTTGGACAATAATTTTCTACTTTAAATTTTTATATTAAATTTTTACATGGATATCTAGTGTATAAAGGGTTTTTGATTTATAAAAAAACATCCACACTACACAAGCCATTAAATTTTAATGTATATATATTTTAGTTGTTGTTTAAAAAAATGAGAAATCATACAGTTTCTTTTCCTAAAGATTTTATATTTCATTTGTTTTTATAGGTATTAAATGTTTATGTTACATATTAATTCCACGTGGTGGTTTTATAAAAAACATGTTAATAATTTCTATCTATAGAAGATACACCATAAAAATGACTTTTTCAATTCAAATAACACATATTTTACCTTGAAATAGTTAATATTTCCTCTATCATGATATCCAACATATGTTGGTTTATACCCAAGTTATATAAGCCATCATATTCACCAACAGATTCTGAAAAAAAACCTTTTTGTTGACTTCTCTATGTGATCTATATGCATCAAAACCAAAAAATCATCATATTGATTAGAAAACATGTTATTTTTCATCTATTATGAGGTGATGAAAACATTCACATGGTGTTTTTGGTTAGATCGATCATCTAACCACTTATGTCATCATTTTTCAAGATCAAATTATTCACAAACATTCATTGTATTTTTCAGATATTTTACTGAACCATTTTTTAAAATTTATGCTGACACTTTAGTTGGTAAAAACTAACATCATATTGGAGACTATATATATAGGATAAAATAAAATTAATTGAATATATTATTTCACTTCCTCAAATATTCAATAAATAATTTTGGTGATGGGTACCCTATTTTTTTAGGTCAAAATCCTTTTGTAACACAAATTTTTTTAAGAAATTAAATATTTAATCTGTGAGAAACTATTGTCATTATTTTGTGATTAATTTTTTTACATGAGGTCATTGAATTATTGTTTAATTTTTTAGATGTTTGTTGATTATCTAGTTGTTTTTTACATGGTTTGTATTATTGATTCCTTGAGAGATAATTGCATGAGTATGATTCATGAAGGATATTTTCTATCCTGATGTAATATGGTTTGGGTTATTGCTATATTTTTTTTCCTCTTTATCTTCCATGTACATTCAACATAGACATTTTCATATTATGGTAAAATTGATTATTTACTTAATCTTTTTAACAAATATACAAATATCAACAGCAGGTTTTTATAAACCGCTGTTGAATCAATGATCAATGGGTATTTTTTCATTGATATTAAGTGATTGGTGTTATTTTTTATGAAAACTGATGCCAAAGACAGATGAAGACCACTTTTAGGCATCAATTTATATGAAAACAGATTCTTAAGATAACAAAATGCTGATCTTCAATGTCAGTTAATATAAAAACCAACACCGAAGACTGATGAAACCTATGTTTCTCTATCTATTTTATGAAAACCAATGTTGATGACCAAAAATCCCAAGTATTAGCATCCGTTTATATGAAAAATGATTCTAAATTCATAGAAAAATATGCATTTTATATGAAAAAATTAAATGAAGACTCATTTTTAGTATCAGTATCTAGTTAAATAAACATTAAAACTATGTGAAGGTCATCTTTCAGCACTGGTTTTCGTTGAAACCAACATTGAAAATCTATCAAACAAGAGTTTTAGTGTTGGGATTTTTTGAAATCTATGCTTAAAATTTAATCCATGGGTTTTAAGGATATGTTTTTTTAGTAATAAATGCTGAAAATATTTGTCAACATCATATTTTTTTAAACTGACACTGAAAAATAAATTTATCTAGAATTTAAATTTAATTTTAGTTTCCTGGTTTATGAAAACTGATGTTTAAACTTATTTTTTCAACATCTCATTAATACAAATCTGTTAAATACTCACATACAAATGTAAAAAAAATGAGGTCGAAATACATTTTTTCAATAGTGAATATAGATAATGCAACATGTCACTCGTCTAGGAGATCCACTCTTAAAACCATAGAAATACGAGTTTTAAATGCTAAATATTATTACCTAGTTTGATAATGTGAACCTTTAATTCTATTTGGGAGCCTAACTGATTATATCTCTGAATATTGGATTTCTTTTCCTAGAACAGTTTCATGATGGGTGATCTCTTAGGAAGTTTCACGTGGAGTGTGTGAGTGAGGACAAAACACACTAAAATAATATGTGTGGGACTGTGAGGATAGTCATTATTCAGACAAGTGACTATGGTGGTTAATAACCTTTGGAATGTTTGGAATGAAATTAGAAAATTATAGGAACCCATAGTATTAGATGACTAGGTTCAGGTCCCAAAGAGGCTAGGACTTGAAATATAAGTTTGTATTTTCTATTTTCATTGGATGTAATCTAGTATCCTAGTAAAGAAAAAAAATATGACTGTTATCTCATGATCCAATACAGAGTTAGAGTATCATGTTATATAACATGTGTCTAAAAAAATATTTGTGGACTAAATAAAATAGTTAAGATCAGTTATCTTATAAGGAAGCATGCATACATATGTAGTGACAATCAAGATTCAATCAAAATTTCTACAAATAAATTATTCAATGATTGGACTAATCACATGAAGTTGGATGTCAATTGATCTTGGAGTATTATGAGTAGAAAATTATCACCCCTTTTCATGATCAAACTATAGATCTATTTGAATATATCATTACAGAGTGGGTTTTTGGAGAACATATTCATGTTTTATGTACCATGCTAAGCATGATAAATTTTCAGGTCCCAACCTGAGGGGTTATAATGTAGTTATTTTTGTTTAATTTTTTTTCTTATTCCAGGTAATTTTTTTTAATTTTTTAATTTTTATTAATTATCATCTTATATATATATATATATAAATAAAATGGTAGGCCTCACTGTAGGGGAAATTAATCCAATACCAAATTAATATTAATTTATATTATAATCACTATAAGTAATTAACATGATGTGAGGAAACATTAAATAATATTACCATCCACTAACTAAATATTATCAAGTAATGTATTATATTATTTGATTTTATCAGCATGTATCATGGAAATAATAATGTCATTAATTTAATATTGAATAGATAATTATTTTAGTTCCTCTGTTGTGTTTAAATGAATAAGTTAACAGTGACATTACATGTCCATTTTTTTTGTTTTAATCATTTACTTTAAAAGTAACATTAATTTATTGTCTCTTTAGTTTGAATAAGGTGAATGATATTGAACATTTTTATTTTTTTTTCAGTAAAAACATCACCAACTTTAAAGGATGATTATATGGGGAAACTATTCTATCTTCAAATTGAGTTAGGAATAATAAGCATCTGAGAGGGAAGAAACTATTATAAAGAGAATATATGAGTTTCTTATGATGGGTTTACATGGAATTATGTTGTTCTTACTAATCACTATATATTCAATAAGTATTTCTATAATTATTAATTTTTCATTCTAAAACATGATTTTTAAATCCATTCCTACCCACCTATTTTTTATTTTTGGGTTTTAATCATTCAGGAAATCCTATGTGAAAGTGGCACAACATTTATATCTATCAATAATTTTATGATGGAAATATGAGAATTAAAATAGGAATATATTTTCACATTGGATGGATAACAAGATGTAATATATAAATTTTCATTCTTTATATATTATTTTTAATTTTAAATATTAAAATTTTATTTATAGATTAAAAAATAAACTCTCATTAATTAATGGTATACATTTTTAAAAAAAGGATCCATATTTTTTTGGTTTAAAATATATATGGGAATTGTTTTTAATTTTTATTAATATATAAAGGGTAATTTTAATCCATTTATAATTTAGAAACATAAAATATAATTCTAAATTCATTCATAATATCAACTCTCATCAGTAACGTCTCCTCTCATATGATTTCTCGCCTATTTATAGTGTCTCATTGACCATCTCTTCATCACATAAACCTCTCACCACTCATTCCACCTTCTTCTCGCTTCTCCCCACCACCATACTTTTGGGGTTTCATCCTCATCACAACCCTACTCCATCATCTACCCCCACCCACCACCATACTCTTGTTGGTTCATCCACATTACATCTGTACTCTATAGTCTCCCCTCCCACACCACTTTACTCTTATGGTTTCAACCCCATCACAGCCCTACTCCATCATCTCCCCTCACCCGACCACCATACTCTTATGATTTCTTCTATATCACAACCCTACTCCTTTATTTCCACTTACCACACAATCCTAATAATCGGTTTTCATACAATTTCACTACTACAAAAATGGAAAAGGGAAGCGCCACCTTATAGCGGTGCTATGAAAAAACTACTGATAAATAAACTCTATATCAGCGCTAAAATTTTAGCATTGACACAGGGTAACATTTATCAGTGCTAAAAAAGCACTGATAAAGATACCCATTATCAGTGCTAGAAATGTGTTGAAAATTAAGGCATGTATCAGCGCTAAAATGTTATCGCTGATAGAGGTAGGATTTATCAACACTTTTTTAGTGCTGATAAAACCATAGACCCATATTTTATAAAATCGGTCACACGGTGTCCTCTTTTTATCGCAAAAAAAAGCTCTCGCAATACTGAAACCCTGCGACTCCCCTCTTCTACCCCACGAGTTTTTCATTTCCAGACATCTGCCGCCCCCGATATTTGCATTGCCGGACCTCCACCACCCTCAATATTTGTGTTGCCAGACCTCCTCCTCCCTCTATATTCGCATTGTTGAACCTCCTCCTCCCCTAATCTTTGCGTTTCTGGACCAAGTGTGGAATTTTTTTTTGGTCCCCTATTACACATACTCTTCTAGAAACTATGGTAATTTAATCCCAAGGATTTGATATATCTCATTGATGTGTATGGGTCATTAAAGTGTAAAACCAATGGTGTTATAGTTACACTTGTGTGGGTAAAGAACGTAGAGATGTAAATCATGTCCTTGGTGGTATGGATTGAATAGTAGAGGTAGATGGATTGAGTTTAACCATTGAACATATTCGAAACAATGGATCCAAAACCATTCTGCCAAATATAACGCTTCCAATATGTGTGCCTAGGTAGTAGGTGATCCTATATTTTCTTGGTTCCATCACAATGTTTGAAATAGGGGAACCACCATCTATTGTCGGGGGTCCATCAGGGATTTTACATAGGTGGGATGTGAGCCTATTTAGGCCATACAACATTACCATAGGGATCCCATTCAGATACAATAGGATGATGAGGATCCAAATTTAGGGAAACTCAAAGATTTAAGGAGGTGATGAGTATATTTTATGAGTTTATTTGAACAATATATTGTTATCCCATCATGTGTTAGAATACACAGAATAAGGGAACCATTTCGAAGATGTTGGACATAATCCCAAATGGGATAAACCTTAAAAATGATCAATGGAATGATTGGGCTTGAGATATTATTTAAAGAATCCATTCATATCTCCTATGATTGGGAATAAATTCATATGTAGTTATAAAAATAAGTGTGGTTGGAGACAAACAACAAGAGGGGGTTCTCTCTCAAGTTGGGGATAAAGGTATTACATAGTTTTACATCATGCAATGGGGACATGAACCATGTATGTTAACAACATGGGGAAGGAATTTGGACAATCATTTAAATGTCTTATGATTATGATGAAGTTTTTTTAGTCTAAGGTCGAATATATTTGACAATGATTTTACACAATTTCACATCAAGAAACTAGGATGTCAAGCTTAATAGTTTAAATTCATATATCTTGGACTAAATGTCATATCATATTTATCATGTGAGGTATATTATGTACCTGACACTAGATAAGGCTATATTTTAACATCATGTTTTGAGGATTTCAAACATGAAACCAGTCTACTGATCTTCCCATTATATCTTCCTCGTATCAGGACCTATGGGAATCACAACCTATGAATAGTATATGGGAATTTTATATGAATTTGCACCCCTCTAAGAGTGTGATTGGAATTAGTAGATATATATATTTTATATTTTTAACCAAATAGTGGGAACAATACAATTGGGTCTTACACCAAATGAGGTGACCAATAGGGTTTTTTTGGAATCATTACATAATTTTCTCATGATGAATAATATTATTAATGCATATGGTGTTTCTTATTTTTCACAGGATTCTTCATATGCTTGTAACATAGGGGGTGCATTTGTTACTCGGGCTAAATACAAAGGGTCAACAAATCATTAAATATCATATTGGGGTTTGGAAAAAATTTACACATTGTTCTAACATAAATCATCCTATATTTATCGTAAGAGGAATCTGGTTTTTATCACGCAGGGTAAGCCTATAGTTTCACATCATGCTCTGTGGACGTTACCATATAATTTAACAATATATAACTAGGATGTTGGGTTTTTAGTTCGAATCAAAATATCTCAGACTAAATGGATGGTTTATTCATGTGAAATATCTCTTGAGAAACCTATTATTGGTGGAATTATTAATATGCTCATCATCAATGTTGATCAATTAGTTTACACAATCAGAGTGAAATTTATGATAAATTTAAGGCCCTTCACACTTGGATTCTAGTTTCACTAGATTCATCCTAGCTATCATCAATTCCCTTAGATCCAACCCCATGTCACCACAATTTAATGAATGAAGGATAAACTTTTTCTTTAAGGACAACACCACTTGGTTTTGATGCATTTCAAGGACATCCAATTCTTGAACCCTATTTTCATTGAGGGGTTCCCCCCTTATTTACATCATGGTATCTAAGTGAGTTTGTCTGGAAGTGCACTTGTATATCATGATTCCCAATCCACCTAGATTTTTAGCCTTTCTACCCGTACCACAATCTCTGTCCTTCTCCCTCGTTGAGGTTACTGACTGCTTCTCTGAAGTGTCCAGGCCCCTTCCTAGCAGTTTTTGTTTTTCCTCCCTTGGCTATGAGCCTCTCATCCAGTTCCAAATACTTATGGATCCAAAGATAACTCCCTCAACAGCCCCAAGATTCATTTCCCATCCTTCCCCCGACCATTTAGATCCTCATCTCCCACTCACATGAAGCTTACCAACCATAAGGTATTATGAACATGTTCCAAATCAAGGGACCTCGATGATAGATCATCCTCCCAATACAATAAGGCTAATAGCTCTATATCTAATGACATAGCCCTATCCTACCCCACATTATTATCTTCATATATAATTTTCATGGTCTTAGTGCCCATGTTAAATTGGACTTCCTCACCATAGAAATCAAAAAGCATAATTTCATTGTTGTTGTTATTGTCAAATAACAAAAAAACCCTATAATAATCATAGAATTCTACTGGAAGATTAAGTTTCATGGATTTCTACACTATGACCCATCGAACAGACACAAATGTGTATATTGGAACAATAAATTTGTTGTTGAGACTCCTCAATATTGCAATAAATTCATCACTACCAAGGTGTCCAACAGTGACACCACATTCCTTATGACTTTTGTTTTTGGATGATATGGCCCTCTTCGAAGGGAATATCTATGGAGTGAAAAAAATAACATCGATCCCGGCACCCATACATTGTTTTTGGGTGACAATAATATAATTTCCATAACAATGGAAAAGAAATGTTGAAGCACATTCCAAAGAAAGGCCATTATGTAGTTGTTTTAGTTCATGGTTGGGAAAGGCCTCATTGATCTCTTCTTCTCAGGTGGCAGTTTCAGCTGGGGCAACAACTGAAGGGGCCATCAGCGCTGGTGGAGTCTATTTGATAGGTGTCTAGACAACATTAAAGCCACTAACCTATTCTATAATACCATGTTTTTTCGTCTTCCATGAGGTATTTCGAACCACTCCCACCTCTTGGATTCCATTTCTTATTGGCATGATCATCAGGAATAGTTTCACTTCCACCAGTGGTGGGTTAACTTCCTAGGGTACCAGGACATGGTTTGTCAAATATGAAATGAACCCTTATAGGAGTATTGGTCCGCCTTCAACCTCAGTGACCTGACCTCAAACGCCGATAGGTGTGTTTTCGCCGCTTCCTCAGGAACCTTCACCACCTGGGACTACTGTCGCATATGGGATCCTTCTGAGTATTCTGATAGATGGAATGTTACCTTGGGTTTATTGTATTATTAACACCAGTTTGAGATTTAAGTGTGACTATATACTTATTATTATTATTTTTTATTTTTTACACACAACCACTAGAGTCGAGTAACCTAATTGAAATCCATACGGGTACTTTGGTTCTGATGTGGACATCTTTTTTTATATGTTTGTGACATGTGATTGTATGGATATATGGGTATTTAGGTATGATGATATTGAATATAGGGAAGAAACCAAGGTGTTCTAGATGTTTCATTATTGATTATTATTGTGTATGGGCTAAGGTGATTTGAAGAAACAAAAATGAATCTAAATTAATTATATTTAATGAATTCCATATTGTAGTTATTATGAGAATCCTTTCTTTACTTATAGAGTTGGCTAATTGTTTTCATCGACATGTATTTTAGGTTGGTGAGGTATAAAAGGATGGACTGGTAGACCATAGAAGGGTTGACCTGATAGTGGAGGATGAGCCATAGTGGATGATGTCATGTGCGTTTTACCATCTATGACACAAGTGATTATCCTTTCGAACCCATTTGTGTTTGGAAAATGTGTTGATTTTGATGGGGGGTCTATCCTGGTTCTATTGATTTCCAAATCGTTATTGGAAATGGTTAGGCTCTATTAATCTCTATTTTTATAAGGAAGTGGTTCTCTTTTTAATGTATTTGGATGTATTGGTTTGTGTACTTGAATAATAAATTCTAATATTAGAGATTTAAATTGGATGAAGACAAATAAATATTGGATTGATGCTAAACATTTGAAAATAGAGTACAAGAACAGAGTGAAAGAGTTCATCATGTTTGCAAAGGATCACACAAAGGATCCTTCTCAAATTCTTCATCCTCATTTACATTGTTGTTATTCAATACTACTTACTCCATAGGAGTTGGAATAACATTTGATATGTCATTGAATAGATCAGAGTTATAAATTTTGTAATAAACACGGAGAAAAAGAACATGTATCTACTGGCTGGGATAAAAGTGTGTTTTATGGATTATCTGATATGAATACAAATATGGATAATGAAGAATACCATATAGAGGATTTGATTATAGATGTCAATGATTATGAAGATCGTATTGAGGAAATGACAAATACAATTGAAGATGAACTCTGTGATTGCCGAAAATTGTTTGAGAACGTAAAGTGTTCTGAAAAGATGCCATTGAATGCTGGTTGCACTAAGTATACAACATTGTCAGCTGTACTGAAGTTGTATAAGTTCAATGTAGGCAACAGTTGGAGTGATTTCAGTATTAGGAACTACTTTCTCTCTTGAATGACATGCTCCCTGAAGATAATTATCTCCCAAACCGGACATATGAAGCTACATGAATGCTAAACTCGATGGGTATGACTTCTGAAAGAATATATTCCTTCCCAACAGACTGTATATTGTATCACAAGGAAAAAATATCACTTACAGAATGTCTATAGTGTGGTGCATCTCGATACAATAAAGATGAATCCAATTATAAGAAAGTTGTATGGTACTTTCCAATTATTCCAAGGTTTAGGCATCTATATAGAAGTGGAGAAACTGTAAGAAAATTATCATAGCATGAAGATGAATGAAATAAGGATGGGAAATTACATCATCTGACTGAATCTCTCCAATGGAAGAAAATTGATCATGAGTATCCTGAATTTGGAAATTATCTGAGAAACCTTTGTCTTGCATTATCTACAAATGGTATGAATCCTTTTGGTTTTCAAACCAGAACTCATATTATATGGCTTGTTATGTTGGTAAATTATAAACTGCCACCCTAGTTATGCATGAAGCAGAAATTCATCATGTTATCTGTGATTATATCAGGAACAATACAACCTGGTAATGATATTGATGTTTATCTGGCTCCTTTGATCGAGGATTTGGAGTTATTGTGGGATTCAGGTGTTATGTTGTATGATGCTTATAAAAGTTAATACTTCACATTGAGAGAGATGTTGTATGGAACTATAAATGATTTCCCTGATTATGGAAATTTTTCAGGCTATAGTATTAAAGGAACTCAAGGGTTTCTCGTGTGAGAAGAAGATACAAAGTCAATTTGGTTGAAACATTCATCAAAATCTGTGTTTCTAGGAGATCGTAGATTTCTACCTCGTCATCATAATTACCGATTTTGGAAGACATCATTCAATGGAAGTTCAGAACAATGCATAACACCATCTCCACTAATTGGTAATCCGCTGTTTGAAAATGTAAATGATGTGAACACTATTTTTGGTAAACCATTTTTGAAGAATGTTACGAAAATCAGTTGGAAAAAGAGATCAGTTCTTTTAATTACCATACTAGAATTGTTTGTACGTCAGACATTTTCTTGAAGTGATGATTGTGGAAAAAATGTATGTCTTAGTGTAATCGGAACGATGCAAAATTCCCCTAGAAAAATAATGGATGTAATTAAGGCATGGTTGGACATGGTTGACATAGGAATATGGGAATAGTTGGCTCCCGTGAAGGGTAAAAATAGAATGCTTCTTCCTCCAGATGCTTATACAGTTTCTAGGCTGGAGAGATATCAATTTTGCAACATATTTAATGATGTAAAGGTTCCATAGGGGTATTCATCAAATATCAAGAACATTGTTCAATGAATTAAATTAAGTTAAAAGGTTATAAATCACATGACTGTGATGTTTTTTTCATGATCTAATTCCTATAGCTTTATGTTGCATTTTTACCAAGAATGTTCATCACACATAATCCAATCACTGTTTCTTTTTAAAAGCTACATGTATCATAGTATTAGACACCGTGAAATTTCCATCTATGGAAAAATAAACTGTCATCATATTATGTGAATTCCAAATGTACTTCCCACCAACATTTTTTGATATGATGGTTCATTTGATAATTCAATTGCTGAGAGAGATTCGACTTTGTGGTCCTGTGCACTATAGATGGATGTATCTTGTTGAACGGTATATGAATATTTTGAAAGGGTATGTTAAAAAATTGAATTCAGATAGAGGTTTTTTTAGGGGAGCGATATATTGTGAAGGAAGCCATTGGATTTTGTACGGAATTCCGTTCTGATGTGGAAACCATTGGTCTCCTGAAATCTCATCACATTAGAGTCATTGAGTGTGAGGGAATTTCTGGAAGAGATGTTGTGAGAATCAGTATTTCAGATCAGCAGAAGGGCCACCTTTATCTTTTGCATAACAGTTGGGAGGTTGCTCCATATATTGAAACTCACAAATTAATACATAGGTAGTTAAATCAATCAAGGGATGAAAAATGGTTATAAAATACCCATAATCACCATTTTATTGGATTGTTTTAGGATCATATTTTTATGCAGTTGGATGAAAATCAAAATTAAATATCAGAACAACTTCGATGGCTAGCTACTGGACCAAGTGTGTATGTATTATCTTACAGTGGATATGTAATTAATGGTTATACATTCTATATAGATTACATGATGAAGATACTACAATGAAAAATAGTGGAGTTACACTAGTGGCTGAGGCGAGGCATGTATCTGGTAGTAAGGAAAGAAATCCAATTAATGCAAATATGACATACATTGGAATTATCATAATAATATGGGATTTGGATTATATGACATTCCAATTACCATTTTTTCAACGCAAATGGGTTGATAACAAAAATGGTGTTAAAATAGATGAATGGGTATTTGTGAAAGTAGATTTTTTTTAAAGAAGGGTACAAAGACGAATAGTTTATAATGGTATCAAAATTGGTACATGTTTTTTATGTTCTATATCCCGCAAACAGAAAGTGGTCGATTGTTCTGTTATCGTCCAAAACTACTGAAGGTTAGGATGATAATATAGTTGAGGACGATCCTTTCAGTGGTACGTTGCAATCATTTTAGAGAGGTCCCAATGTAGATGATGTTTTGTATGTTATAGGAGACTAAAATGAAGAGATTTGGATAATAGATAGAGGATTCAAATCCCTTCAGCCTTAGAAAAAATGAAATATAGTTCAATAAACAGGTTCTATTTTGTTTGTAATATAGATCTTGTTATCTTATGTTATTATCTTATAATTACTGAATTTATGTAATCTAAATTAACTATTTAACCACTTTTGTAGATAATGACTTTTAAACATTCTGGTGCTCCCAAACTTCAGGATGAACAAGTCTCTCAAGCTGCTACTACTGCGGCTGCTACTGCTCCTGCTACTCCGGCTGCTGCTCCTACTGTGGCTACTACTGCCCTTAATGCTGCTCCTGCTGTGGCTCATGCTGCTCCTATTGCGGCTGATGCTACTCCAGCTATTGCAGCTCCTACTACTACTTGTGTTGAGGTCCAACGACCATCAGCTCATATCGTTGATACCATTTCAGATGAAATTATAAATGATGTTGATATCGATGAAATGATTGGGAATAATGGACCGATGTTGCAGAAAACACAGGTGCATCATAGTTTGACGTTGTTAGCCAATGTTCTTAAGGATAAAATCAAAGGCATCAAATTTTATGTCGGATGGAATGAATTAGGCCAACATGTTAATCCCAATAAGTCTATGTTTAGTAGTTACATTGGAGTTGTCACTTGGCAATGCGTGCCGATTGACATAGATTCATGGCACCATGTTGTGTCTGGGATAAAGGCTGTGATCTGGGAAGAAATTATGATAACATTATGAATTTATTTATTTAATTTACTAGAAAATAAATAATGAAGAAACATATTACTCTTCTCAATCTCTTTCAGACAACATTTATAATAGTCAACTCACAGAAGGATTATATACTAAGGCTTGTAAGAAGGATTTATCAAGGTTTTTACAATATTTTAATTAGATGTCACCTGAATTATTTCAAAGGTAAAACAAACCCACACCCACCCATTTTCTATGCTCACCTGATATCCCAAGAATCATGGGATTCATTTATTTGCAGTGGTGGGGATGAGAAGTTTTAGTTACATTATGGGTGATAATATGTTTTCCGAGGATACAAGTTTTCATCACTTTGATTTTCAATATTTAATTTATGAAACATCAACTCTATAATAAAAATAAGGAATCGGCATCAAAAAAAGCATACCCCTATCATAAAGCAAGGATGTAGAATTCTTCACAATAATAGAAAATGGTACATATTTTAAATTTACAGTAATATTGGTAGGTTCCAATAAACAACATCAAAATTGTCTTCTTATATTTATATGTAGATTGATGCGTCTAAAAACAAAGACACTTACATCCCACGTCCTATGCTTTGGAAGGAGGCACATGTGAATAAATAAGGGAAGCTATTAGATGAGGACACACAAAAAGTGTGGGAAATTTGTGTAATTATGACACAAATATAAAAAAATTTGTTTTAAATTGCTATTAAATAAAGATATTTAGTTATTTTACTATTTCTGATAGTCACAAGAATCAGCTACTCTTGTAGCGGATGCAGAACTATTATCGACGGCTTAGAAGCACCTGAAAAAATATGGTCGTGTCAAAGGTGTGGGGTTTGGGGTGTCACCCCGAGTATATTTTGTGAAGAAAAAAATAGTTGATAGATATGAAACATTGAAACAAATGAGAAACAAACTAGAATCCCTTGAAGAATGATTGCAATGGTAGGGAGAGTTTCTAGAACTTTTATTGGTTGGAAGCTAGAAGAAAACACAACTCAGTAACAACCAGCATGTGCAGATCCCCCCCAGCATTGAGGCAAGCAATTCCCCTCAATGAGATGTCTTAGTCGTGGTGATCAATATTCTAATAATTATTCCCATGAAATGTGCATCAGACAAACACTGGTACTTTTCCTGTACTGATCTTCTATAGGGTGATAATGATTTTGATTTATATCTGTCAACGCCTGCCTATCACCTTGTAGCGAGGGATACAATGATCAATATCCCAGATGACATGCTTCATAATAGACCACTTCTGAAAGATCATCTGAAAGTGAGGATTATCATAGCGCATGATCCAAATGTATAGATACCTTTTCAACTTGATGACGATGAAATTCATATGGTCGAAAAGGCTATTGTGACATTCATTGAATTTCCTTCACAACTTGTAATAGTACATGCATACAAAGAGGTATTTATTTCCTTTTTTTCAAACTAAACCTTTAACAATTAATGAAATAAGTGTCTGAACCAATGAAAGTTATTAGAGATGGAGAAAGGGAAGGGGGTGACAAACGTCGGAAAAAAAACAATATAAAGGATCAACCAACCAATCCCAAGGATCTACTTAATGTACAATAAAACCACCTGTTCTAAATGAAAATTTACTACCCTTGAAGACTCATGTTCATATGAAGATAAGAGGTGGTAGTAATCCTATAGTGGTATTCAAAAAGAATATATACAAAGCAGAAATTCATGATTTTGTTACTACTGAAAATGTAAATGAGATCCTTGAAAATGGTTGGATAGGTGTCACAATTGTAAATATATATATGAGGTATGTTTCCGTGAATTTATTTTATAAAAGCTTATCTAATATGGAAATTATGACAAAATGCATTTTATATTATTGCTAGACGTATATATGAAAAACAGTTGAAGGAATTTTCCAATGAGCCAAAATTTGGACTCATTAGTCCTCATAACACATCCTCACATCTAACAAAATTAGTGCCACCAAGAAATAATTAAATAGTGAATGACTTTATGAAAACATTTTAATGCAAGATTACCAATGAAAGACTCTTCTTAATACCAACCATGCAGGGGTAAAACTCTACGATTAATGCATATAAATTATATTTTCAATTATTTTATTAATTATTCCTTTTTGTGTTTTTAGGCAACATTGGATGCTAATTGTTGTGAACATGGATACTCCAAATATTTATTTTTTTGATTTAAAGCAAGGATATCCATCAAACCGACCACACATGATGGAGTTTGTAAATCTGTAAGACACTAAACCCTACATTTTAGGTCTAAAAATCAAGTAATATAATTGATATTATATTTTTCTGAGGATTAATTTATGATTGGGAGGTATATACGTATCTACTAAAAAAGGATTGAGGATTCCAGCTAAGCATAAGGAGGCGAGCAAGTATAATGTCTGGACAAATATCAGGGTATATATAATAAAATTTCACTATCCAAACACATCTCAACTAAAATTACTTATTCTCCTACTGATAAATTTTTTTTACAGTGTCCAAAACAAACAAACAATAATTATTTCAGTTATTATGTTTGTAAATTTATGAAAGAGATCTTTCTTCATCAAAAAACTAGAATCCCTAAAGTGGTATTCTCCAAAAAAATACAAGTTCGTTTAATTTATTTATTAATTCTTTATTTTTATTTTTTTAAGTACTAATATGACTACCGAAAAGCCTCATACTCACAAGATGATATAGATTTGTTCTTAAATTAGTGGGCCACATACCTGATGGAAGATTGCACACAAATAGTATGAAGATCAGACTTGGGAATGTTTACAATTGGCGGTCATTTTTGAGAGGGGTTAAGGGGATCAAAAGCCCACACATTTTTGTATGTAAATGTTCATATGAAAATTGTAATTGTTATTAAATAAAACATCCATTTTCAAATGATTCAATTTCCCATTTTAATAGATGATTTGCAGCAACAACAAGCAATAATGATGAACCACTCAAAGTGTTTTGTCTTCTGTTTAAAATGAACTGATTTTTAAGTGAAAACAAAAAATGGCATACAGAAATCTTACCAAACGCATTAGGATTGTTTTGATCCTTTAATAGAATGAGCCATGGGTGCGTTGGGGATGTGTACAAGTCAACCCCTTCTCAATATGAAGCACGGTGTGGCTGGTACCAATCAAAGTGTCTCTCTTTTGTTTAAAATGGACACAATTTTAAGTGAAAACAACAACTGACCTACGGAAATACGAACAAAAGCATTCAGATTGTGATGATCCTATAGGAGAATGATCCATGGGTCCTTTGTAAAATGTATGAGTCAACCCTGCCTCAATCCGAGTCATGGTGTGGCCGGTACCACTCAACATGTTTCTCATTTGTTTAAAATGGATAGATTTTTATGTGAAAACAACAACTAACATACGGAAATCCAACCCAACTCATTCGAATTGTATATATAATTTAGAATAATAATCTAAAAGTGTGTTGGGGATGAGTACGAGTCAACCCCATTTTAATAAGAGGCATTGTGTGGCCGGTACCACGCAAAGTGTTTCTCTTTAGTTTAAAATGGATAGATTTTTAAGTGATAACAACAACTATCCTACATAAATCGGACCAAATGCATTCATATTGTATTTATCCATTATAATAATGATCCAAAAGTACGTTGGGAATTTGTATAATTCAACCCCGCCTCAATATGAGGCACTATGTGGATGGTACCACTTAAAGGGACTCTCTTTTATTTAAAATGGACAAAATTTTAAGTGAAAACAACAACCGAGCTACAGAAATCCGAACAAACGCATTTGATTTGTGTTGAAACTTGAGGAGAATGATCCAACGGTCCTTTCTAACTTGTATGAGTCATCCCTGTTTATTTACAAGGCACAGTGTCTCCTATACCACTCAAAGGGTATCTCTATTGTTTATAATTGATAGATTTTTTATTGAAAACAACAACTGACATACATAAATCCAACCAAATGCATTTAGATTGTATTGATACTTTAGGATAATGATTCAAGAGTCCTTTTATATGTGTAAGAGTCATACCTTCCTCAATCTGAACCATGGTGTGGTTGGTATCACTCAAAGGGTCTCCCTTTTGTTTAAAATTGACACAATTTTAAGTGAAAACAACAACTAACCTATAGAAATCCAAACAAACACATTAAGATTGTGTTGATCCTATAAGAGAATGATCCAATGGTCCTTTTTGACGTGTACGAGTCAAACCTGCCTCAATTCGAGGCATGGTGTGTTATACCCCAAGCTTCCACGGTACGCTTCTCTTTGAATAATGTGATAGCGTGTGTTGTACGCAACACTGAGTTCTAACACACCATAACCAATAAAACTAGCCGTTATGAATATTAATACCTACTTTTTGAAATTATATATATTTTATTTTTTAAAATGGACTTCATTTTTGGATTCAGAATATCAAATTTATCCTAAGGTGAATTTTTTGTCCTTTTCGGATAACTTTAATATTTTGATGAATAGTGAAAATTACTAAATTTTAATTAAAAACAACTTTTTTAATCAAAATAATTAATAGTGATAAATTATGAATTTGAGTTGTTTTAAAGTATATTTAGAATATATTTTTACCATTTAATATAATTTTGGTCATTGGACATAATTTGGGAATTAAACCGTAATAAACAAATGTCAATCTTTTGATAGTTATTATCTCTTAAAAACACGATTTTTGATTTAACAACGGGAATTCATTTTAAATTAATTTCTGAAACTTATGTGTTTTGAATTTGTAAAAATGGATTCCATATTTGGAATCAGGATGTTCAAATTGTGTAAATAGGTAACTTTTATTTTTAGACATTTTGAATAATTATTTCGGTAAATATTTTATTTACCATGGTTAAGGGTAAATCCGGTAAATAAGGGTTAAAAAATAATATTATAATAATAATAAATTACCATAAAACGTGTCCAATCCTTATTGGTTGATACATGTTCGACCATAGGAATCTTTGGGTCGATTTGGGGACCCCATGGAGCTACTTGTAGGTGATAATGACACTTTATTCTTATTAAGTTAAAATGAATACAAAAATGACAAAAGCATATATCTTTTAGAAAAAATTTTTTTTACATATGGTTATATATGTTGGATTTATGAATATAAATATTAATTAGGAATCTAAAAATATTTCATACATAATGATATTTTATTTATAATTTTTAGACATTAAATAATTTAATTATTTATGACACAATGATGACGCAGAAATTACCATAATAGTGAAAAATTAAAATATTTGATATTATAAATACACAAATAAATATAATTTGAGTCTTTTAATTAATTAAACTAATTTTTAGGATAATATGACATATTAGGATTGATTTAATTGACTTTTTTCTAAGTAATAATTCTGTTATAAGTTTCAAAAAAATCAACTATCGAATAGTGTCAAAATTGACAAAAAAGTGTTTTTAAAACAAATATTATATTATTAATTGATATTAAATTCCTAAAAATATAAGATTCGTCCAAGAGACCTATATAATGATAGGTGTATCATTAATAGACCACTTGGGGGTCGCTTGGATGTATATAGTATGTTTATTAACTATATAATATAAAAATACAAAGTGACATGGTAAATGTCAAACTAATTAACTAAGAGTTAATATTTAAAGATATGTTTAATATAGTAACCCAAACCTGTCTAAATTCTATTTGTTGAATGGTTTTAGACCTATCCTAACCTTAACATTTAAATAATCAACTTTGGAGCCATTATAAACCGAATATGAATTTATTATAAATTAATATTTCTATCTTTTCCAAAGGTGCCCCTCACCCCTCTTATAAAAGGGAACTCCTCCTTCTCATTTCTTCATACCTTAAAAGCCTTTTGGTTCGGCCAAACTCTACCCAGATACTCTCCCAACTTCCCTCACTACATCCTATAGGCCTTATTTTGATCATAAATTCAACCAAAGGAACCCATTTGATCAAATCAAAAGGAAGAACCCGAAGAAGAGGTAATGATTTCACCACACTTTTTGCAAGTTCCTTTCTTCTTCCACTTCTTCTTTATTTGTTATTACCATCTAAAATAATAACTCCAGTATCTTATATATACTGTGATGTTATTATAAATATGGTACAACCATATTCGCTATTCTATCCATCCTTTGAATAACATGTCACCATACGTGCATACGTACGGCTTAACGTCTCCACGTGGTGGTGTAATTGTTATTTAATAAATTATTATTTGGATGGGTATAATAATGATATGTAACTCATGTTAATAATAAATATAACATGATAATGATTTTGTATATCTGATATACCATCCAATTATATATTATTTTAATATCAAAATAAGGATATTGTCGCTCGTGCATACGTACAAACAACCGTCTCCACGAACGCGAAAAGATTCATTCTCCGTCATATCCATTCAAGTATAATTCTCATTTGATGAATAATAATAGTATCTAAGGACTTAATATCATTCTGTATATGATTAAGATACAATCTATCCATAACAAACATAGCTTACGTAACAAAACATATAAAATAAAACGAGTAAGTTAACACCTGAAACAACAATAATACTAAGATACTATTAACAAATCAATGATAAAAGATCATATATGATATCATATTAATGTATACGATTCTTGTATAATTTAATAAAAATTATTTCACAATTATACAGGAGGTTAACCTACCCCATCCAAGGAAAAGTACAAGGTAAGGGTTATTTCACAATCTCTTCATTATCCGAGGTTGTTTATACATAATAATCTACTGGGATCTCTTTATCATCCACATCCATGTTTCTTAAAAATGTATTTCAAAATGATTTTAATATTTAAAATAATATGGGTCAAAGCCATTTATACCCTTGTTTGAATTTTTATTAGAGTTTTATAAAGGAATCTTTTCTTCGTTTTCCAAAAAAGGTGTTTTTATCCTTTTCGACAGAATTAAGGTGATAATGTTTTTTTAACTTATACGGCAGGTGCGGTTATTTTCAACCGTTATAAAATCTTCGAAGCTTCCCTTACAAGCTTATAATAATATTTTCAAAGAAAATGTTTTATTTTATAAATATATGACTCTTAAATGATTTCAAAATAAAAAGAGATATTTCTCTAAAAAGAGTTTTGATTTCATCTTTTTCAACATCCTTTGATGGATTTTACGCTTACTTAAAGTTGATTTATTATGATACAAAACTTCTATATTGTAATGAAGGTTTTGTGATATGCATGACTATGGATGTGATATATTTATACCATTCATAGTTTATGGTGAAAGTATTGACATTCCGTATGCTAGTTTTAATATGAATGTTTATGTTATGTTTAAACATTTTCATATGGGAATGAATTGGGCATAATATGTGACGGGTGGAGCTCTATATAGCTCCTCGATGCATCAGTGGGTCTCATGAGACAAACTAGTGTCTTGGCACAAGGCCTTGGAAAAATATTATTTGTAGTCTTGGCACGAGGCCTTGGCTATGTGGTTATGATAGTCTGGCATTATGCATTCCATCATTATGAAAGTGGTTATTGATATTGCATGTGATTATTCGATCAGTAGAATATCCATGTGAATAAGTAAATGGAATTATTTCATTTTACTTTTTCAATACTATGTTTATGTTCAAGTTTAAAAGGCTTTTGTTTTAGTTGTACATTTCCTTAAATGTTTATGCTTATTTTTGAATGTTTCCACTATATTGTTATCCGTACTGGGAATTTTAGATCACCCCTTTTCTATGTTTTATTTTTCCCAGGATGTGAAGTAGTAAGTTATGAATGACCTGTAGGGATTTTTTGAGGGAATGATAGTGTGGACTATGGATACATTATGTTGTTGTAGTATTTTTTTCACTTTTTGATGTAATGTAAAACTTTATGAATATATCTAGTGTTTCCAAGGCTACTAAACCAATCGGTCATTATAAATTTGATCTTTCTTGTGATCATGTTAATGTTATGTAATAATGCACCGACACTGGGTAACTGGGGTCGGGGCGTTACAGTTGGTATCAGAGGAAGTTTAGTACAAACCTTTAAAGCTAGATTTAGATAAACTTTGATTAGAGCACGTATACCTAAGATGAACTTTGAGGATAAGTATAGAAGAACTTCCTAGAATTTTGGTATTGTATTGATTTTGTGAGTTTTCAAAGAAATACATCTCTGTCTGGATACGAGCAGGTAGAGGCGGCTCTGGCATAGATGTACCTAAGGGTAAAACCCAAAAATACATCTCATTTTCTTTAGAAATCATTATGAAGGGTTTATGAGTATATACTTCCTCAATGAAAACATTATTATGATTATGGATTATATACATAAATAGTTCAATTTATGTTAAGTGTTTTATAAGTATGGGATTATGTATTTTGATTCATAAACTGATCTAGTTTATGACATTGTATAGAAATGGTGCGTAGTGGATGAAATGGAAACCATATCAATGCACACACTCCATGTAGGGATTTACCTCCTAGTCAAGATAATTATAGTGGAGCTGGTGATACAACTGGTGTCGATCAGCTAATCACCATACTGGGACAACTCACTCAGGTTATGAATAATAACCTTACCCGTATGGAGCACCCTGATCCGCAGCATGGAGGTTCAATGTTAGATCTATTAAAGAGGCAACAACCACCAATGTTAAATGGGCGTACAAATCCATTAGTAGCTAAGAAATGGATAAATTCCCTAGAGAAATAATTTCAGGCTTTGGGGAGTAGTAAAAGGGAAAAATATATCATGGCAGTTTACCACCTCACTGGAGATGCTGATCAATGGTTGTCATTGATTAAAAACACGAAGGAAGATGATGAAGTATCAAATATCGAATGGAGGGAGTTCAAAGATCTGTTTTTAGAAAAATACTTTCCTCGCGACCATCGATCAGATATGGAAAGGCAATTTCTGGGTCTGAGACAGAAGGAGGATGAGAATGTCGCAAAGTATGAGGCTAACTTTACAAGGTTATCACGGTATTCTTGAGATTATATACATAACCCAAGACATAATATTGATCGTTTCATTGATGGGTTAAAACCATTTCTCCCTTGAGCATTAGCCTCACAATCGTTTTCATCTTACGAAGACATTGTCTCATGTGCTATCACGATCGAAAAGGAATTCTCTACGTCTTATGACTTTAAAGAAAATCAAGAGAAGAAGAGTCCTACTAATCAATCTAGGAATGGAAATAAGGGGAATAATGGAATGGTTGAATATCCATCCTGTGTTAAATGTGGTAAGAAACACCCTGGTACATGCTTGAAAGAACCATGAGTCTGTTACAAGTTTGGTGAAAAAGGCCACCAAGCTCATGATTGCAAGAGGAGGAAGGAAGCTACCAATGTTCAGTGCTAAAATTGCAGGGAGATGGGGAATTATGTAAATGAATGTTCTATGCATCAGGAGAACATACCTCAGAAAAGACCAAGGGACCAAGGCCAAGATTTTGCTATCACTACTGATGAGGTAGAAACTCCAAAAGACATGGTGGCAGGCAATTTAATGGTTTCCTCAAGTTTAGAAAATGCATTATTTGATTCTAGATCATTACATTGTTTCATATCTTCCCAGTTTTCTAAGAAAATTAGATATTTCCAATTTTATTTAACAAGGGAGTTGTCAGTTAAAACTCTTAAGAGAATTATCATTGCAACAATGTTTTGTGAATTAGTCCCCATTAGAGCACACAAATGTTCTTTATCCGCTGATCTCATTTGAATACCTTTGATTGAGTTTGATATAATCCTTGTTATGGATTGGCTTTCGGATTATGATGTGAATATTTAGTGTTAGAAGAAAGCGGTTACGATTCTTGATGATGATGATAAGGAACACCTTATATTTAGATTGGAATCGTCACCACATAATTCTTATCTAGATCCACCCCCAGTAGCTCAACTAAATTCAACTATTTGGAAGGAAGAGAATGAAATAATTGTGGGTGAGGAATGGAATGTTCAAATAGAGAATGTACCTGTTGTGAAAGAATATGTAGATGTATTTCCAGAAGATTTACCTGGACATCCTCCAAAACGAGAAGTTGAGTTTTCCATTGATTTAATTACTGGATCAAGGCCTATATCGAAGACCCCTTATAGAATGGCCACTATAGAATTAGACGAACTAAAGAAACAACTAGAGGAATTGAGTAATAAGGGATTTATTTGCCCTAGTTTTTCTCCATGGGGAGCCCCTGTTCTTTTTGTTAAAAAGAAAGATGGAACTATGAGGTTATGTATTGACTACAGGGAGATCAATGCTATAACGATAAAGACCAAGTATCCCCTAACTCGCATTGATGATTTATTTGACCAACTGCATGGAGGTCAATACTTTTCAAAGATTTACCTTTTATCTGGATACCATAAGTTGTGTGTGAAGAAGGAAGACATACCGAATACAGAATTTCAAACAAGGTACAGGCATTACGAGTTTACTCTAATGCCTTTTGGATTGACTAATCCACCCTCTGTATTCATAGATATGATGAATAGAGTTTTCAAGGAGTATCTCGATGAATTTGTGGTGGTATTTATTGATGATATCTTGGTATACATTAAAAGCTACGAAGATCATGAAAATCACTTGTGCATTATCTTGAAGACTCTGAGAAGACATGAATTATATGGGAAGTTTAGCAAGTGTGAATTCTAGCTTCAGGAGATATCTTTTCTTGGCCATATTGTCTCTAAAGATGGAATCTATGTTGATCCTTCTAAGACCAAGGCAATCCAAGAATGGCCGACACCTACAATTATAATAGAGGTACGTAGTTTTACTGGTTTAGCAGGTTATTATCGACGTTTCTTCCAGAATTTTACCCGATTGGCTAACCCATTAACGAAGCTCACACGTAAAGGGGTTAAATTTGTTTGAAAAAAAGAGTGTGAAGAATGTTAGGAAGAACTGAAGAGAAGATTAGTCATTTCTCCTATATTGACTCTACCATCGGGGAATGATGGGTTCGTTATTTATAGTGATGCATCGAAGAAAGGACTTGGTTGTGTCCTTATGCAGAATGATAGGGTTATTTACTTTGCATCACGACAGTTGAAAATTCATGAAAAAAACTATCCTACTCATCATATCGAGTTAGCAGCTGTGATCTTTGCTTTGAAGATATGGAGGCACTTCCTCTACGGTGAAAAATGTGAGATTTATACTGATCACAAGAGTTTGAAGTATATTTTATCACAAAAAGAACTCAACATGAGGAAAAGGAGATGGCTGGAATTACTCAAGGATTATGATTGCACGATACACTACCACCCGGGGAAGGAAAACAAGGTGACAGATGCTTTGAGCAGAAAAGATCATGGAGTTTTGAACAATATGAGAATGGAAAAGGATCCAATTTTTATGGATCTAGTGAAGATGGACATGGGAATAACCAGGGAAGGTAAAACATCAATGCTATTTCAAATGGTTTCCAAACCATATTTACTAGATAGGATTTAGATTTCTCAGACTGATGATGAATAATTTCAAAAGAAGATTAATGCTATGAATGATGGGAGATTGAGAGACTTTGTGTATGAAGATGGAATTTTGAAATTTGGGAAGAGACTTTGTGTTCTCAATATACCAGATCTAAAAAGGGAATTGTTGGATGATGCTCATAGTTCAAATTTATCTATACACCCTGGGAGCACCAAAATGTATAGATATTTGAAGGAACATTTTTGGTGGGACAACATGAAGAGGGAGATCACTGATTTTGTGTTAAGATCTATGGTTTGTTAACAAGTGAAAGCTGGAAGGCAACAGCCTGGAGGAGTTATGCAACCTCTTCCCGTACCGGAGTGGAAATTGGACAATATTACGATGGAATTTGTCATGAGGCTACCAAAGACTCCTAGAAGGAACGATGCAATATGGGTCATTATTGATCGCCTTACCATGTCAACACATTTTCTTGCTATAAGAGAAGATCTACCACTGGAACGTCTAGAAATACTATATATTAATGGAGTTGTGTGACTTCATGGAGTAACCCTATCGATTGTTTCTGATCGTGATCCCAGTTTTACTTCAGGATTCCGGAAGAGTCTTCAGAAATCCCTGGATACTAAACCTCATTTGAGCACTGGATACCACCCTCAGACAGATGGACAATCAGAATGGACTATTCAAACATTAGAAGACATGTTGAGATCATGCTCACTTGACTTTCAGGGTATGTGGGATCAATATTTACCTTTGGTAGAATTTTCATATAACAATAGATTCCATTTGAGTATTCAGATGGCACCATATGAAGTGTTATACGGAAAGAGATGTCGCACAAAAACCTGTTGGGATGACGTTGGTGAAAGAAATCTTGTAGGTCTAGAACTGGTGGAGGAAACGATAGAAAAGGTGAAGGTAATCCAAAATCACGTCAAAGCAGCTCAAAGTAGGAAGAAGAGCTATGCCGATAATCGAAGGAAGTATTTCGAATTTCAAGTCAGTGATCATGTTTTCCTGGAGGTATCTCCATGGAAGGGAGTCATACGTTTTGGTAAGAATGGTAAATTGAGTCCCAGGTACATCGGACCATTCGAAATTCTAGAACGAATTGGGGATTTAGCTTACCGATTGGCAATGCCGCCAAATCTCTCCAAAGTTCACGATGTGTTCCACGTATCTCTGTTGACGAAATACATGCCTGACCCAACGCATGTACTCACCTATGAGGAGTTAGAACTGGAAATTGATTGTCTTATTGTGAAGAGCCCGCCAGGATTCTTGATACGAGAGAACAAGTACTGAGAAATCGGATGACGCGTCTGGTAAAAGTTTTGTGGAGAAACTATAAGATGGAAGAGGCAACGTGGGAACCCGAGGAACTTATGATGAAGAACCAGCTGAGTCTTTTCATGTGATAATATTCTAGAAATTTCGAGGATGAAATTATTTTAAGGGGGGCAAAATGTTACAACCCATGCTTCCACGGTACACTTCTCTTTGAATAATGTGATAGCATCTGTTGTACGCAACATCGAGTTCTAACACACCATAACCAATCAAACTAGCAGTTATGAATAGTAATACCTAATTTTTTAAATTATTTATATTTTATTTTTTAAAATGGTCTTCTTTTTTGGATTCGGAATATCGAATTTAGCCTATTGTGAAATTTCGGTACTTTTCGGATAACTTTAATATTTTGATGAATAGTGAAAATTACTAAATTTTAATTAAAAACATCTTTTTTAATCAAAATAATTAATAGTGATAAATTATGAATTTGAGTGGTTTTAAAGTATATTTAGAATATATTTTTACCATTTAATATAATTTTAGTCATTGGACATAATTTTACAATTAAACCGGACATAAACAAGTGTCAATCTTTTGATAGTTATTATCTCTTAAAAACACCATTTTGTTTGAACAACGGAAATTAATTTTAAATTAATTTCTGTCACTTCTGTGTTTTGAATTGGAAAAAATGGATTCCATATTTGTAATCATTATGTTCAAATTGTGTAAATAGGTAACTTTTATTTTTAGACATTTTGAATTATTATTTCGGTAAATATTTTATTTACCATAGTTAAGGGTAAATCCCGTAAATAAGGGTTAAAAAATAATATTATAATAATAGTAAATTACCCTAAAACGTGTCCTAGCCTTATTGGATGATACATGTTCGACCACAGGAATCTTTGGATCGATTTTGGGACACCATGGAGCCACTTGTTGGTGATAGGGACACTTTATTTTTATTATGTTAAAATGAATACAAAAATGACACAAGCATATATCTTTTAGAAAAACAATTTTTACATATGGTTATATATGTTGGATTTACAATTATAAATATTAATTAGGAATATAAAAGGATTTCATACATAATGATATTTTATTTATAATTTTTAGACATTAAATAATTTTATTTATTTATGACACAATAATTATGCAGTAATTACTATAATAGTGAAAAATTAAAATAATTGATATTATAAATACCCAAATAAATATAATTTGATACTTTTCATGAATTAGACTAATTTTCTAGGATAATATGACATATTATTATTGAATTAATTGACTTTTTTCGAAGTAATAATTCTGTTATAAGTTTCACAAAAATCAACTATTGAATAGTTACAAAATTGACATAAAAGAGTTTTTAAAAAATATTATATTATTAATTGATATTAAATTTCATAAAAATCTAAGGTTCGGCCAATAGACTTATATCATGATAGGTGTATCATTAATGGACAACTTGGGGGTCTCTTTGATTTATATAGTACGTTTATTAACTATATAATATAAAAATACAAAGTGACATGGTAAATGTCAAACTAATTAACTAAGAGTTAATATTTAAAGATATGTTTAATATAGTAACCCAAACCTGTCTAAATTCTATTTGTTGAATGGTTTTAGACCTATCCTAACCTTAACATTTAAATAATCAACTTTGGAGCCATTATAAACCGAATATGAATTTATTATAAATTAATATTTCTATCTTTTCCAAAGGTGCCCCTCACCCCTCTTATAAAAGGGCACTCCTCCTTCTCATTTCTTCATACCTTAAAAGCCTTTTGGTTCGGCCAAACTCTACCCAGATACTCTCCCAACTTCCCTCACTACATCCTATAGGCCTTATTTTGATCATAAATTCAACCAAAGGAACCCTTTTGATCAAATCAAAAGGAAGAACCCGAAGAAGAGGTAATGATTTCACCACACTTTTTGCAAGTTCCTTTCTTCTTCCACTTCTTCTTTATTTGTTATTACCATCTAAAATAATAACTCCAGTATCTTATATATACTGTGATGTTATTATAAATATGGTACAACCATATTCGCTATTCTATCCATCCTTTGAATAACATGTCACCATACGTGCATACGTACGGCTTAACGTCTCCACGTGGTGGTGTAATTGTTATTTAATAAATTATTATTTGGATGGGTATAATAATGATATGTAACTCATGTTAATAATAAATATAACATGATAATGATTTTGTATATCTGATATACCATCCAATTATATATTATTTTAATATCAAAATAAGGATATTGTCGCTCGTGCGTACGTACAAACAACCGTCTCCACGAACGCGATAAGATTCATTCTCCATCGTATCCATTCAAGTATAATTCTTATTTGATAATTAATAATAGTATCTAAGGACTTTATATCATTCTGGATATGATTAAGATACATCCTATACATGACAAACAAAGCTTATGTAATAAAACATATAAAAGAAAACGAGTAAGTTAACACCCGAAACAACGATTATACTAAGATATTTTTAACAAATCAAGGTTAAAAGATCATATATGATATCATATTAATGTATAAGATTAATGTATAATTTTAAAACAATTATTTCACCATTATACAGAAGGTTAACCTACCCCAACCAAGGAAAAGTACAAGGTAAGGGCTATTTCACAATATCTTCATTATCCGAGGTTGTTTATACGTAATAATCTACTGGGATCTCTTTATCATCCACATCCATGTTTCTTAAAATTTTATTTCAAAACGTTTTTATTATTTAAAAAAATATGGTTTAAAGTCATTTATGCCCTTGTTTGACTTTTTATATGAGTTTTATAAATTAATCTTTCCGTCGTTTTCCAAACAAGGCCTTTTTAACCTTTTCGACATAATTAAGGTAAGAATGTTTTTTTAACTTATACGATGGGTGCGGTTATTTTCCACCGTTATAAAATCATCGAAGCTTATCTTAAAATTTTATAAGAATATTTTCAAAGAAAATGTTTTATTTTATAAATATATGACTCTTAAATGATTTCAAAATAGAAAGAGATATTTCTCTAAAAAGAGTTTTGATTTCATCTATGTCAACATCCTTTGATGGATTTTACGCTTATTTGAAGTTTATTTATTATGATATAAAACTTCTATATTGTATTAAAGGTTTTGTGATAAGTTTGATTGTGGATGTGCTATTTTTATACCATTCATAGTTTATGGTGAAAGTATTGACATTCCGTATGCTAGTTTTAATACGAATGTTTATGTTATGTTTAATCCTTTTCATATGGGAATGCATTGGACGTAATATGTGACGGGTGGAGCCTGCTATAGCTCCTAGATGCATCAGAATTTCTCATGAGACAAACTAGTTTCTTGGAACAAGGCCTTAGCGAAATCTTATTTGTAGTCTTGGCACGAGGCCTTGGCTATGTGGTTATGATAGTCTGGCATTATTCATTCCATCATTATGAAAGTGGTTATTGATATTTCATGTGATTATTCGATTAGTAGAATATCCATGTGAATAAGTAAATGGAATTATTTCATTTTACATTTGCCATACTATGTTGAAGTTCAAGTTTAAAAGTATTTTGTTTTATTTATACATTTCCTTAAATGTTTATGCTTATTTTTGAAAGTTTCCGCTATATTGTTATCCTTACTAGGAATTTGAGCTCACCCCTTTTCTATGTTTTATTTTTCCCAGGATGTGAAGAAGTAAGTTATGAATGACCTGCAAGGATTTTATTAGGGAATGATAGTGTGGACTATGGAGACATTTTGTTGTTGTAGTAGTTTTTCACTTTCTGATGTGATGTAAAACATTATGAATATATCTAGTGTTTCCAAGGACAGTAAACCAATCAGTCATTCAGGATTTGATCTTTCTTGTGATCATTCCAATGTTATGTAATAATTCACCAACACTAGGTAACTGGGGTCGGGGCGTTACATGGTGTGGCTGGTACAACTCAAAGAGTCTCTCTTTTGTTTAAAATAGACAAATTTTTAAGTGAAAACAACAACTGACCTATGGAAATCCTACCAAATGCGTTCAAATTATATTTTTCCTTTAGGAGAAGGTTTCATGGGGTCTTTGGGATGTTTAAGAGTCATCCTCACCTCAATATGAGGCACAATGTGGACGATACCACCCAATGGGTCTCTCTTTTGTTTAAAATGGACACAATTTTAAGTGAAAACAACAACTGGCCTATGGAAATCTCAAAAAACACAATCGGATTGTGTTGATAATTTAGGAGAAATATCAAAATTTCATTTTTATGTCTATGAGTCATCCTCCCCTCAATCCATGTCACTATGTGGCTGTTACCACTAAATGTTTCTCTCTTTAGTTTAAAATGGACATATTTTTAAGTGAAAACCACAAATAACCTACAAAAATCCGACCAAATTAATTTGTATTGTGTTTATAATTAGAGATAACGTTCTAATGGTTTGTTGGGGACATGTAGGAGTCAACCCTACCTCAATCCGAGGCACGGTGGGGGTAGTACCTCTCAAAGGATCTCTCTTTTTTAAATGGACACAATTTTATGTGAAAACAACAACTAACCTACGGAAATCTGACCAAACACATTTGGATTGTGTGGATATTTTAGTATAATATTCCACGAGTCTATTCTGACGTGTATGATTCAACCCCGCCATATTCCAAGGCATAGTGTGACCGACATCACTCAAAGGGTCTCTATTTTGATACAAGTGCACATAATTTTAATTGAAAACAACAACTGACCTACATAAATCCAACCAAATGCATTCGTATTGTACATTTCCTTTAGGATAATGTTCTATGGATCATTTGTGACTTTTTCGAGTCAAAACTGTGTCAATCTGACACACGGTGTGGCCGGTACCACTCTAAGGATCTCTCTTTTGTTTAAAATGGACATATTTTTAAGTGAAAACAACACCCAACTGAGGGAAAACCTAAATACAGATTCGTATTGTGTTGTTCCTATAGGAGAATGATCCACGGGTCCTTTTTGACATGTATGAGTCATTCCCACCCCAATCCGAGGAACGGTGTGTCCTGTACCACTCAAAGGGTCTCTCTTTTGTTTAAAATGGATAGATTTTTTAATGAAAACAACAACTGACCTACAGAAATCCAACCAAACGCATCCTGATTGTGTTGATCATTTAAGATAACAATACAAAGGTGCATTGGGGTCGTGGAAGAGTCATCCTAGACTCAATTGAAGTCAGAGTGTGGTTTCTACCACTCAAAGTGTCTCTCTTTTTCTTTAAATGGACACAATTTTATGTGAAAACAACAACCGACCAACACAAATCTAACAAAACACATTCAGATTATGTTAATCCTTTAGGAGAACGATCCACATGTCCTTTTGGATGTGTACAAGTCATCCCCGCCTCAATCTGAGGAATAATGTGGCCTATACCACTCAAATGGCCTCTCTTTTGTTTAAAATGGACATATTTTTAAGTGAAAACAACAAATGACCTGCGAAAAACCTACCAAACTCATTCGGATATTTTTTTTTCATTTAATAGAACGATCCAAGGGTGCATTGGGTACATTTAAGTGTCAACCCCGCCTCAATAAGAGGCATGGTGTGGCTGGTTATACTCAAAGTGTCTCTCTTTTGTTCAAAATGGACAAAATTTTAAGTGAAAACAAAAATTGACCTACAGAAATCATAACAAACGCATTAAGATTGTATTGATCATATAGGATAATGATCCAAGGGTTCTTTTTGATGTGTACGAGTCATCCCAGCTTTAATCTGATGCACGATGTGACTGATACCACTCAAAGGGTCTCTCTTTTGTTTAAAATGGACAGATTTTTAAATGAAAACAACAACTGACCTATGGAAATCCAACCAAATGAATTTGGATTGTATTGATACTTAAGAGAATGATAAAATGGTCCTTTGTGACATGTAAGAGTCATCCCCTCCTTAATCTGAGGCACATTGTATCTAGTATCGCTCAAAGGGTCTATCTTTTATTTAAAATGGACACAATTATAATTGAAAACAATAACTGACCTAAGGAAATTTGACCAAACACATTTAGATTGTATAGATTATATAGGAGAACAATCCATGGGTCCTTTTTGACATGTATGAGTCAACCCTACCTCAATCCAAGTCATGGTGTGGCTAGTACCACTCAAAGGGTCTTTCTTTTGTTTAAAATGGACATATTTTTAAGTGAAAACAACAACTGACCAATAGAAATATGAAAAAATGCATTTGGAATGTATCGATAATTTAGGATAATGATCCACAGGTCCATTAAGACGTTTATGAGTCATCCTTTCTTCAATTTGAGTCACGGTGTGGCCAGTACCACTCAAAGTGTCTCTCTTTTGTTTAAAATGGACACAATTTTATGTGAAAACCAAAACTGACCTATAGAAATTAGACCAAACACAATTGGATTGTACCGATCCTTTATCAGAATAATCCATGGTTTCTTTTTGACATGTATAATTCATCCCCACCTCAATATGAGGCACGCTGTGGCCGGTACTACTCAAAGGGTCTCTCCTTTGTTTAAAATTGTCATATTTTTAAGTGAAAACAACAACTGACCTATGGAAATCTGACCAAACGCCTTTGGATTGTGGATATTCATTATGAGAATGATCCTCGGGTTCATTGGGGACCTGTACGAGTCAACCCTGCCTTAATCCGAGGCACGGTGTGGATGGTACCACTCATGGATGGTCACCCCCACCCTCCAAGACACCATCCCACTCCCCCTTGGATAGCCCCAACAACCCCCTAGACAGCCCCCTAGACACCCCACCCCCTAGAAATCCCCCCCCCCCCAACCGACACCCTGGACACCCCATAGACAACCCCCACCCCCACCCCCACCTGGACACCCCCCTCCTTGGACACCACCCCACCCCACTTGGGTAGCCCCACCAACCCCTGGACCGCCCCCACCCCTGGACACCCCCACAACCCTGGACACCCATATCCCAGAGGGCACCCCCATCCCACTCTCCTTCACACCACCCACCCCCCCTTGGATAGCCCCGCAAACTGCCCAGACCGCCACCACCCCCCAGACACTCCCACACCCCTGGAAAGCCCCCAACAAACTGGACACCTGCCCACCCCCTAGAGTCCCCCATGGACAACCCCCCCCCCCCCTCACCTAGACACCCCCCCTTTTAGACACCACCCCACCACCTAGACACCCCAACCCCCTGGACACCACCACTCTCTATGGATATCCCCCAAACCTCCTAGACCCCATGGACACGCCTTTCCCCCCTGACAATCCCATCCCTCTAGAGACCCCTACCCCCATGGACAGCCACCCCAAACCCCTGAATAGCTCCCCAACCACTTGAATTCTGAATAGAATTTTTTATGATTTTAATTAACTTATGAATAATGTGCTAATGGTGTATGGGTATACATGGTGTAATTAGCTTATGATTTATGTGTTAGTTCTGTATCAGTGTACTTATTGAGATGCTGAACTTTTTGCAGGTGTTGTTTGGGTGTGCTACTGCAGAATTTGTTTTGCAGAAGACATGGCATTTATCAGCACTTTTTTAGATCTGATAAAAGATGACTTTATCAGTGCTAAAATGTGATGATAAATGTGCATTTTTTTAGTTCTTATTGAGAACAGATAAAGGGGACCCCCTTTATCATCCCTGAGCATTACAATGCTTTTTGAGGGCTAATGAAGCCCATTTTGAGCGCTAATAAAGCCTATTTTTGAAGTAGTATTTTCAGCCTTACTCCATCATCTCCACTAACCCCAACACCCTAATACTGTTGTTTCATCTCCATTTTAGACATAATCCATCATATCCCCTCACCCACCTTCCTAATCATATCTTCTATTGTGTTGCAAAATGCGTAAAAATTGGCCTCACGCCAGTCTTCCATTTTCTCTCACTCAGCCCAGAGTGAAATGGGCTCAATTGAGATTTATCTACAACTAAGAGATGAACTGGTTGAAGTTCAGGGATATGTTAAGAGTATAATATGGTCCAGAGGAAAAGAATCTTTCCAATTGTTGAATAATCTTGGGACCATTTCTATTCTTTACATAGTGCTCAACTGAGACTATTTTTATGTTTTACATCACATTTACTCCATCACCCACACTCTATTGGTTTCATCCCCATAACAACCCTACCCAGTCATCACCCCTCGCCCCACTGCACTACTTCTGTATGTGGTCATGTCAATTGTCGCATGACACTTGGCCTCACCCCACTACTCCCAATACTTGCACTCAGCCATGCAGGCAAGTCGTCATAGCCCTACTCTATAGTCTCACCACACCTTAGTTCACCAATTTTGTGGCTTCATCCCCATATCACCTATTACAGTTTCATCCCTATTCTAACCCTACTTTGTCTCCATGTATGGAATCCTTCGATGGTTCATCCTCTTCCGGTATTCCCTTTCCTGCTTTAACCTTCCATTACTCACCCAACAAATCTGCCTGATATTCCTACAAATCCAATGTCCCACCTCACTGCACCACATATAGTAATCGAGTTTCATTTCATCACTAAAATATCCACCCAACATTGATTCTTTTCTACAACTTCCTCCCCACTTCGATTCATCACAAGTGCATTCCCAATTGGTTATTCCCCTTCTTTTTATCCACTAATTTGGATATCATTTGACATATTTTGGTTCATTTCCACATCACTTATTACCAACTATTACACCATTCACCAAACACCACTTCTATAAATTAGTATCTCAAGTGGGATGCAATCATTATCTATGTTTAGTTTTATACATTATACTAATGATTTTTAATCAAGCAATCAAACAATTAAGATCATGTTTGAATTGAAAAATTATGAAATTGTTTAATGATTTAACAATTTTGATCACTAAATGTTTATTAAATGATTCCATGATACTTATATAGTTAATTCTAATATATGGGTCTAATATGTTGAAAAGGTCCCTACTTTTGATTGAATATCCCCTAGATGAAAAATTACTCCACTATTGAAATCATGATTCAATATACTGGTTTTTAGGTCTCATTTTTTCAATTAATGTCATTTCAACCGAACAAAAATATCATCATTCAATATATTGTAAAAAAATATATTTCGCATAGAAATTTAACACATTTAATTAGAAGGGGATGATTTTTTACATTTGGATACATACCCCAACACTTTTATTAGAATGGGATTCATTCATACTTCTATGAATAATTCCAGTCAATTTTGTGTTTGGATATAATTTATTTTTGGATTTAGTGTTTGGAATGGCACAATTACATGCTTTTTTCATTATTGATATATGATTCCTATTCACTTATTGAACCATGATTCATTCCCTTAGTGAAACATGATTCCCATTCAATGATTCATGTAAATACATTATATTCATTTATTATATTAATGATTTAGAACACAGTTTAATTTTATATTTCATAGTGTTTTTATAAATCAATCCTTGTGTGGATAGATTTAATTAATTTAAAAATGTGTAGTAGTTGATACCTATATTTAATTTTATTAATATTTGGTTACATCATAATGATATATTTTTTGATTAAATATTTGTATCGTTTTTTGTTAATATTAAAGTTTATTTCATTATTTTTAATTCATTATTATGTTTGTTTTTTGAAATTTAGTTTCTCTTTTGATATGTAGTTATTTAATTTTATTAATTTATAGGAATTTTATGTTACTGAAATTTTATCGCCACAATGCTGGATTTACGTGTTAGATGTTTTCAATTTCTCAAAAAGTGATATCAATTGGAGACAAATTATGATATACTTTTCAATTAATGATAATTTTTATTGGCTGATGAACATTTTTTTTTCTTATCCCACCTATTTATTTTAACAGTATTATTTTTGATTCATTTTTGTGTTATATTTATTTATAATTGATCTTTGTTATTACATTTGGTCTTATATGGATATTAACAAATTCCAATATCTTAGTGTCTATGTGATTGATTAACTAGTGATCCTCAACTTCATTATATTGTTTGCATAATTCTCTATATCATTTTCTAGTTCGCTCCTTACTCTTATAGTTCATATTAACATAATTGGTAATTTAGACTCACTAACCATTTCAGAATTATGTTAGATAATGAAATGTGAATAGGATCTAATGAAATAGAAATGGATGGTTCGTTCAGAACACATATTAAGATTTATTGGATTTATGGCTGGCATGGAAGCTTCATGGAAACTGGTAGAGCCACTGAAAACACATTCCATGAAGTGTTTCTTGAATAGAGATAGTTGTAGTTCCTTTTATATAAATTTTTGGCCAAGGATAGTAATATTTTCTTCTAGATGATTTTTTGGTGGAGAATTTAGTTTATGAAAATTTTGATGGTGTGATTTTAGTATTAGTATCTTTTACATTGTAATGTGATCATTCATTTTAGCATGACTATTTTTTAAATTTTAAACAAGACATAATTATGTATTATACAGTAGTAGTTTCTTCCATTCATGTGGGGATAGTCTGTACATATATTTTTATGATATCTTGGGATCATTTAGATATTTTATTTTTTTATGTAGTTCAAATATTATTTCATTTAAAGTCAATTTTATTTATTTCCTCAAGAATTTTTAATGTTATAGATTAAATATATAAATATTTTTAAAAAATCAATATGTAATTATCATTAAATTAAATATTGTATAATTTTTGTATAATAGTTATATTCGGAATATAGAATATATTTATATTAGAAAATATTTTAAAATATTTTACCTGTATATAGGATAATTTGATTTCATGATTTAATAATTAATTTAAAACATTATAATTTTTTGGTATTATAAAACACTTTATGTTTCTAGTTTTGATCTATAATTTCTAAATATATTCTGAGGTCAATTTCTTGGAAGAAAAACTCATTCACACATTTTTAAGAACTGATTACTATTTCAGTTTTACACAATTTTTTTTTAAATTTTTTTTAATTAGTATTAGCATTATGGGTCTGGACACTGATTCTTATCCCTCTCCAGTCCATATTGCTTTAGTAAGTACAAGTGTTGCAGCTTCCCTATTCTCTAGAGGGTCTGCTATGCAGTTTTCTCAGTTAGAGGAGACAAATCATGTTTCATTGTTGGTTCAATGGATGGTCTCTTTAGAGATTCCTCTCTCATTATGATTGATGATAGATGTTGATTTGGATTCCTTGAAAGCTCATCTAATTCCATTTATTATCCCAATTAGAGATTTGAGAAAGGATTTGAACATCATTAATGACAACCAAGTGACCTCCATGTATGTGTTGAATTTTGGCTCAACTGCCGCTTCCAAAAAATGGATTTTGATTTCAATGTTTGGTAAGGATAAATAATCCAAACATGAATTCAAATAATTTTTTATCTTGGGAAATCTTTAATACATTAACCATACATAGATCATTCAGATTAGATCCTAAAATACTGGTCCACCAATTCCACTACCTTGTAACTTCCCCAACTACATTGTTGGAAATTTTGAATATATATTTAGTGATTTTTTCATTTTAATTTGAGTATGATCAATAGAGGTTCAGGGTTTTGTAATTATAGTGAAGATCTCATAGTAGTATTAATTAGTTTTTCCATATTCCTTGATATTGCAGTTTGGGTTGGTGTGTTGTGGTTCTTCAATTGATTGTTTTTATTTTTCATAGTTAGAACATTTTCATAGTTTTCACATAAGCAGAGTAAAACAATCCATGACATGTTGAATCCAAAGAAACAATGTCATCTGCTAATCTATTTTCCACCTCTAAGTCCACTTTTCCAATGGATTATTATTGATATAGGGAAACTCCAATTTGACATGGGGATTCCTATGATGATATAACCTCATGTGGATTCATCCCCTATTTTATCGTTGAATATTCCAGGGGTTCATCCTCCAAAATGGAATCACCTCATGGGGTTGGTTTACCCATCATTTATCAACTTTATGTTCCCTATTCACCAAACTTCAACTGGTAGGATTTGATTGATAAACCACCCTATCCAAATTGACCTCACTTACCATTCCACCATCCAATTTTTTATATATTTTTATGATATATATTTGATTATATATATTTCCACAAATAATATTTATACATTTTTTTTGTTATATAATTGTGAAATTAATGTAAAATACTTATATAATATATGTATTTATAATATAAGTATTTATTTAAAATACATTTATATAATATATATCTATAATATGTTTAAATTAACTAAATTCAGATCTGTTTATATAAATTATTAAATATTTAAATAATTTATTTCAAAAATATATATTTATTTTTATATAAAACATATCAAAGAATATATATATATATAAAAGGGATAACATTTTTTCCCATAATATTTACATATTTAAAAATATATTTTACCTGTGAATAATAATAAATATTTATTTAAAAAACTAAATTTTTATATGTAATTATGTAAAAATATGTATATATATTTGTAAGTAACATATAGTAGTATTTGTTCAACTATATGATCGAGTTTTCCTAGGTTTTCCACGGGTTTGGTGATTCGTAGGGTCTACAAGGTGTGGCTCTAATTTTCCATTATCCATACTTCCTTAGCAAATGTTTTAAAACCTCCATCTGATAGTGTTAACTTTAATCCCTGCTTAGGGAGTGGTGTTTTGGAATATGATCAAATAATTTATTATAAAAAATTATTTTAGTAGAACAAAGAGAAAGTGATGCTCGTGGACCAAAAGGATGATGATGCATTTTAAATGCATCGAATGACACTGCTGGTCATTAATTATTTGTAGAAAAATGTCCCATCAATCTGATCACATTAAAAAACACGCCAAAAATTGTTTGGCCCTTAAAAAGAGGGTGTAACAATAAGTGATGTTTGATCATGTTATAATATATTTGAATTCTACAATGAGAGTGATAAACAGAAGGTACTCAAAGGATGGTTGAGTTCCATTGATAACCAACTAATTCTAATGGAGGATCTATGATATGGAGGGGATATCCAAAAGACCAGTTTTTTCAAAGCCCCATTTTGTATATAAAATAATGGGATCCCACTCTATGGTATAAAAAAAAAGAAATACGTGAAAAATTGAAGTCCTCATTCAATATTCTATAGAATGGGATGGATCAATTCTTTTTCATTGAGGGTAACAATGAAGACTAAGGTACATATTGATGTGCCATAACAACTAATTAGGAAATTTATACTATAAATAATGGAATAAAACTCTTGGATATCATAAGAATTTGAGAAGATATTTTTTTTATTTGGGTATCTTGGGCACACTGATAAAGACAGTTTTTTAAAGAATGAATATGATGAATGAAAAATCATCATATATTATGATCTATAGATCTGTGAAAAAAATCCAGGAAGTCCTTCATTCCAAAACTACAAAAACAATGTAACCATGATAGTCATTAAAAATCATTTTCAATGAAATTTTACCATAATCATAATAATATCATCATGTTTGGGACTCTAGTTTCTCAATAGATCAATGCGAGGATAAGTGGAAAAAAGAAGCTCCATATGGAACCATCACAGTGGGTTAGGGAGACCATGGGAAGAGGTTTCAAAACAGGTGTGTGTTTTCCATGAAAGAGTTCATCCCCAAAGGTTTATTCCTCTAACCATGGAGGGAACAAGTAAACCTTCCTACAATGCAAATAGAGTTAGCTCAGACCCTCTAGCTCTATGTTCTCTTTCAATTATTGAAGTCCCCTAGTATCCCTCCATGTATGATAAAGATTATATCAAATCCTTTATGGAATGTCCAATAACAAAAAAAAGCTAGAGAAGGAAAATGAGAGAAGAGTTGTTAGGGTTCCTTTCATGATCTTATGATTCCATTTATTCCTTCAATTCTTAATTTGATTAAGGATTCAATCATTCAGGACAATAACCCTATGATCTCATAGTCTATAGTGGATTTTGGATCTACAACCATTTTCCAAAGGTGGATTTTTATCTTGTTGATTGGTAAGGATCTCCCATCTTTTCATGCATTCAAATTCATTGTTTCTTATTCTATTCTTTGTCCCCAACTATATGTAGATCTTTCAGAGCTAATTGAAAATCTTTGGGTCATAATTTCACCTACCTAGTAACTTCAGCCACATCTTTTTAGTATATTTTGGTATATTTTTAGTCATTTTTATTTATCATTAAATCAGATTATTTTTAGTAGAGGTCTAAAGTGATATAATTATATCAATAATCAAGTATTATTATTAATTATTTATTCCCAGTTCCTTAATTGTGTTGTTTATGTTTTTACATTTTGGTTATTTAGTTGTTTGTTTTTCATTTCCACTATTGGTGCATTCTCATAGTTTACACAAAAGTAGAGGGAAATTATCTCAAACTTGTTTAATCCAACATCATGCTAATTTTGATGTCTCCCATTTGGAGGATCATCATTTCAACAATAATGTTATTCCCTGATCCATTTTACACCTCCATGGTCACACTTCTAATGTATTCTTGCTGATGTGGGGAATCTCCGTTCTAACTCAAAGATTTATATTATGATCCCACATCTTATGGATTACTCATAAAATTCATCTCTAATTCTTTATGTGGTTATGTATCCAAACTTTAATCAACCATTAGGGTTTCTCTTCCCATGTATACTAGTTTTCTTTCCATGATCAGCCTCCAGGTTGCATCCATGGACTTTTATTCTTCTCCCCATGTTGCCTCTGAAATATAGGAACATCTCACAATTATACATGTTAATTTTCATGATGAATCTTATCATGATTGATTAGTTTTGGCTGGAGGTACTTATAAGTATACATGTACATTGGAACATCTTTTTTCGGCTTCTCCCATGCCATTTCCTCCCATTCTAGTTTATTTTAATTAATATATGATGTGATCTCGCACTGATCCTAATATTGTTATATCCACATACAATTGGAGCAATAATGTTCCAATATCACTGGGGGATTTTGATCCAATTAGTATACTATCATAGCTTCTTATAATCCATAGTTTCCTCTATTGGATGATATAAAATATGGAAACATCTTATCCATAATTTAATTTTCTCCTTTTATAAAAACCGATGTTGAATGTCATATAGATTTCCCATCTATAAATCCAATGGTTATAAAAGGATTTCATATCTGTATTCATAGGGAATGAAAACTATATTTAGATACAGGACTATTCCATAGACTCCTTGTAACGTCCCGGTTCCTGGTGCCTCCCAAAGGTGCCCCGTAACAGGTTTGTCACATGCCCTCAAGCGCATTTCCCCAGACTCCAGAGGCTACCGACTAGTACTGGGTGTTGGGTGTGATAGTGGGGAAACTATTCCATCATTGGAAGAGTAACATAGTAGAATGGAAATAGATAACAATAGTAGAAGCAGTAATAATACCATACAAAAAATTAACAACATAAGACATAAATAAATAAACAACTTGAGTACATATATTAATGAAGCATGCCATATTTTTTTATGAAAGAATCCAATCAAATCACAATGCTGTGAATATTGTAGAGACCCAAAGCATGACGTACATGGACATTAAATTAATTTTACGGAATACTTAATACAAAACAAAAACAGACACACAAGGACTGTAATAGTTTAGTGCCTTTGGAAACTCGGAATATAATCTCATAATTGTGGTGAAAAATCTTCAATATCTCCCATAAAAATCTACCCCTTTTGTTTTCTTACCTAAAACCTTTCGTTATATCTTGGGGAAAAGAAAACATATAAAGGGTGAGCTCAAATTCTCAGTAAGGGTAATCATGGATAAAATAAAACAAATCAAATACATTTGAACTTAAAAACATGAACATAATGTTTAAACATCAAAAGCTAGAGAAATGACATAAAATGAGGAAGTATGTTAGGAATAGATCATAAAGAAACATTAAGTATGATAAAATAGCATGGGAGTAAAACATGTAATTGTGGAAACCATTCAGCACATGTCATGACTTCCATAGTAGCCAAGGCATTGCTTCCAAGACCATCGTAGTGGAAAAAGTCCCATTCTGAATCGAGTTCACTCCTCGTTTCAGTCCTGTAACACTGAACCAGATTAACTTACCATTCTAGGCATGTCTATCTGATGAGATATAAATCATTACACAATGTATTGGAGGGATATATAGGTTCCACCCATCTCATAATGAAATCATTCTTACTTGTTCCACAAAATAAACATACATCATTCATAATAACCCAATGAATATAATGGGTTTCCTAAACATCATTCCATCATCATATAATCCATATAAATGAAATTGATATCATTTCATAATAACAAAAGTGAATCCATGTAAATCATAGAGACATTATACTTGCCACATACACATATCAAATAATGTCATCTTAGATGAAAAATGGTTTTGATAAAACACTTGTAATGAATTCTTGAGGAAAATATCCTTTCTTCTTCAAAATCATTTTATTTTCACAAAATTTCAGGTAATTTTAAAAGAAAAGGTTTTTTTTGAAAATAGTCAAGATATATTTTGGAGGATGCTTCATGAAAATAATTATTTATAAAACTAAAAAAATCCTTTCATGTCATATAAGTTAAAAATAACATTCTTTTCGTACTTTTGTCGGAAAAGTCAAAAAGTACTGCATAACATAAACAAAAGAATGATTCCTTACATACCATGTAGTAAAAAACAAAATGGGTAAAATGGATATTAAACATACATAAATACATTTTTAGAAAACATGGAGTTGGATGATAACAATAACCCCAGTAAATACATACGAAGAAACAATCTCAGATAAGAATGAGATTTGAATATTTATCCCTTACCTTAGGTCCGATATGCATCGTATGTATCTGAAATTTCTATATAATGATTTAAATAATATAATTTACTTATTAAAGAATCATATTCATTGTTATTATATCATATATGGTTTACTTATTACTTTATATTACCCATTCTTTTGTAAATTCAATGTTAAAGAGTGTTTTGGGTAAAATCGTTTCATTTGTCATCCGTGTTTTGACTTGTAATTATTCATATGATTACATAGATAATGATTAATTAATTAAAAATTATAAAACATGATTTATATATAATATATATTCAGAATATACATATATCTAATATATCGATAAATGGAAAGAAATACACCGTTCATGGAGATTGTAGGCCGTACGTACGCATGAACGCTGTTTTCGTTAACTTATTGTGTTGAATGGAATTAAGTAGATGAAATACATATACATAAATAAAGTTTCTTTATAATGTCATATATTTCATTATTATTTCTTATATATAATTTATAATTATTCTTAAATTGTTAACATGGGTAATGAATCTCATCGCGTCGTGGAGACGGTAGTCCGTACGTACGCACGAGCGATGATATCGTTTCCATAATTATTGAATTGAATTGGAGTGGATGATACAATATATAAGAATTAGTATGATGTAATAATAACTATGTATAGTTATTTTTTACACCATTATACCCATCCATGTAAGGTGGTGTTGGAAAAACAAATTACACCCCGGTGTGGAGACGGTATTCCGTACGAACGCACGCGCGGTGATTTCATTTTCTGTAGGATGGATAGATGGTGAAATAGGGTTGTTTCATACTTATATAAACATATCAGTATATGAGGGATACTGATGTTATTACTTCATAATGAAAAAACTAAATAAGAATTAGTAGAAGAAGAAATAATGTTGAAAGAATCGGTAACAGACATTACCTCTTCATTGAAGAGCCTCTTTGAGACCTCCTCTTAGGGTAGTAAAATTGGCCTTTGAAGACGAATAGGACCTCTAGGATGTTTCTAGGGAAGTGGATAAGATAACTTGTCAGGGGTTGGCCGAGTGTGAAGTCTCAAATTGGTGTGAGGTTGTGAGGGAGGAGGTTCCCATTTATAGAGGAGGAGAGAGGCACCTTTGGAAATCTCAAAAATATTAATTTATAATAATTCTTTACCCACTTAAAAACCTTATAAAATGACTCATATTCGAATATTAGATTATATAGGGTAGTAATATCATCAACCAATAAAATTTTGACATGTTAGGATATTATTTTAACCATTATCAACTTGATTTATCCACACATAATCAATTTAAGTTTATAATACTCTAAATTTTAAATTATAACAAAAAATTACTTATTTGTTCTGAATTGTCCATAATTGGATACTTTATAACATTTTAGCCCATATAAATTTAAATTTATAATTTTTAAATTTTTTTGTGATTTTTAAACAATTTTATAATATGTTATTTTTATAAAATTACAATAGTGTCAATTTTGATACTATTCATTTATATGAATTTAAATAAAATATATACAGAAGATATGTTCTAAATAAAAGATTTAATAATTCATAAAAGGCCATATGTATCTATAAAATTCGTGGAGCACATTAAATAGTTCATATAATATTTATTTTATTATATTTAAACCCATTTATTTGGTTTATCTCTTAATAAAATAATTACTACAACATTTTTGTATAATTATTTAATATACATATTTGTTGCATAAAAATTTAAAATAAAACCTTATGATTAAGATAAATCTATTAACTTTAAAAATAGTACTTTTACTCGAATTAATTATCTTAAAATCACAATATTTAAATTGTTATATTTATTAAATTATGAAGGTGACAACTTTGGCATCATTTAAAATAATATAATATAGGTCTCATTATCACTTTTATAAGACTCCAAACGGTTATATATTAGGTCATTGGATGACTATGGTATAGATATCAACTACCAATAATATTTGGTCAGGTTTGTGGGCCTTTTAATGGGTATTATTATTTCAATAAAAACTATATTACTGATTTTTCACTTAATAAATAATTTCTGCGTCATTAATGTATCACCATTAATGACAAATATTTAATCTCTAAAAATTCTAAATAAATTATGATGATTTAGAAAATTTTATTAGATTTCTGGGGACTATTTATTTTAGATGTTTTATTATTTTTATCACTAAATTAAAATTATGATACCTATAAGATTTAAGAGAGTGACATGTTGTCACTCTCTTTGGTTTTAATAATAATTAAATTATTTTCATTGTCAAAAGTCTATAAAATGAATCTAATCCAACCCTTAGGTGATATGGGTCTACCTTTATCCATTCAATAGAATTTTGGCGTGTGTTAGGATAATTTTATAATGTTATATTTACCCATAATTACCCGATTGACTTTTAACTATAGTAAATAAAATTTACCATTGTTACTATTCATAAGGGCCGAAAATAAAAATTAGTCTATTAATATAATTTTGACCGATTGATTCCAAATATGGAATCCATATTTCCAAATTCAATATAGAGAAGTTGCAGAAATTAAATTAAAATTAATCTCGTTGTTGAAAGAAAACAGGTTTTTATTTAAAACATTGCAAAAGATTGAATTTATTTAACCTACGAATTCAAGGTAAAATCAATGCTAATGATATACATTGTATTAAATGGTAAAAATATATTATATTTATACTTTAAAACAATTAATTATTAAAATTTAACAACATAAATTATTATGATGAAAAAGTTGTTTTTAATTAAAATAAAGCGTGTTTTTACTATTCATTAAAATATGAATGTTATCAGAATAATATGAAAATATTATCCAAGGTAAAATTTTATATCCTTCATCCAAAGAAGAATTTTATTTTGAAAAATTGAACTTATAAACATGTAAAAAACTAGATTTAAAGTGGGTGCACCATCAAAAGATGGCAAAACTGCATTTTTTTAAAAAAAACTTTTTTTACCCGAAAAAATTATTTTGTTCTTATACCATGTTCTAGAAAATGTGTAAGATTAATAATAATGTTATAAATTTCAAAATTTATTTAATACTGTTCATAACGGCTATTTCATAATAATATTATAATAACATATCGTTGTTTAGTAAAACTCGGTATTGCGTACAACACACGCTATCGAAGAAAGTCGTGATTGCATGTAATGCAAGCCAAGTCCAGGTTGTGTATAGTGCAAGACTCCTTTGTTGTTTCGTTATAATATAATACAACCATTTTTCATTTATACATTGAATATATATATATACACTCAATGATGCATTGAATAACTTCTATCAAATGAACTTGAAATTGTGTATAACACGATCCAAGAATTGTGCTGCGTATATTGCAAGCTAATACGGTGTTGCGTATAACACAAGATAATCTTGTTATAGAATACAACAGAAGATATTAAAGAAATTAAAAAGAATATATCTTATAAAATCTCGGGTTGTTACATTCTACCCCCCTTAAAATGAATTTCACCCTCGAAATTTTTCAGGGTAATAAATCGTTTACTATTCATAGAAACCCACATCGTAAAAAGGAATACTAAAACATAACTTTAAAAAAGAAAGTTAGAAACGTAACAGTCACCCAAGGTAACTCAGCATTGGGTTTCCACATAGGAGAGTATAGGTGAAAATAGGGATATGGAGGAAAAATAAAACCATTATGTTCTGATGGAGAGTGGTAAAGAACATGGCTGTGAAATAGCCAACAATCACAAAGTGATAGATTTGTGATGATCTAAGGTACCATCTGATTCATCGGATATAAGAGCACTAGGACAACATTTTTGGTTTTCAGGATCATCTCTCTAATGTTGAATAATTTTCGAATCAAAAGAAATACTTACATGATTTTGGTACAATCTCACCGTTGTTCGTGCCTTGAACAATTTCCACTTTATCTCTTAAAGAAATGAAGTTGAATTTTCTATTCATGAAGTGTTAGCAGATCATGTGATAGAATGATGAGTCATTCCATCTGTTTTAAACAATAGGATAGAAAAATTTATCAAATATACATAAGTCCATATATGGTGTGGTTAATCGTATAAGATTCCAAAAATGAACTTATACTTCGTATATCAAACCGCTTAATAAAATAAAAATAGTTTCTACTAACGAGGGACTTCCTATAGGCCAGTGGTATGCGATAATGGCCAGTCGTACTTCGGTTGTGGGTTTGATTCCCACAGCCTTGTCCGATGTGATGGGTTGTCACCCATCCTGCAGGTTGTCCTTTTTCTAAAACTACATTACTATAACATCCCATCAATAATATCGAAAAAGGGTTTTAAACAATACTAACTTTTGTCCAACATAATCCATTCCAATCTTTAGGCTTATCCATAATATTGCAGTCCATTATCATATTATAGTGAAAATGATTACCAGATATTTCATATAACAAGCATGTTAATACCATCGTTGATCCCCATATATCATAAGATTTGTCTTTTTGGTCACATTCCAAACATTTTAAGGCCTTAATAATGTATTCTCTTGAAAAATGAATACCCATTGAATTTTAGTGAAAACATGAATGTTGTTAAAATTTAACACGTTCCACAAACGAAAATCCTCAAAATTCTATATAATCAAAACATGATATCACTTAGTCTTTATATCAATCATGAGCTCATGAATACAAGCAAACATCTCATTACCTTCATTATACACATATCATCTACTTTCCAAAAATATCTGAATAACCTTACATGGTTACTGGTACCATTCAACATATACTTCCAAATACATTAAGAAAAACAATAGTGTAAAAATCCTTAGATGAGTCTTTATTCTATAGTACCATACATTATTCATTATAAACATACAATCATTCCACCAACTTCCTAAACCATTGATTGAGCTTCCTCATTTCTTTCATCTCATATTTCATTTGTAGTCTCATCATCATCATCCATATAAATACTACTAATATGACCATGCTGATTCTCTTAATGAAATTTTATCTTAGGTAATTGGTTTGCCTAATACCCATACAATCCAAATTTAAAACATCTAATCATTTTTGATGTCGTAGAAATACCATTATCCTTTACCATGGTGTTAACTGAACCTTTTCCTTTTCACTTACTGGCTTTGTGTCCTTCTTTTCCACACCCAAAGCATCTTCCAGTTCCTTTGAATCATTCTCCTAATGCCTCCTCTCACATGATTTACATGAGATAAATTGAACATTCATTCCTCTATGATCATCATGAAACTCTATCTTTCTCTTATTATCTAAGTCAGGAAACATACCAAAGTTGACATTATTGATCATATTATGAGATTGCTGATTAGGAATAAAAACAATGTTTGGACTTACAAATCCTATTTCATTTGGTTCCTCATGAAGAACATCATTCCATTGTCCATCACATCCTCCATTATTGTGAATCTTCCTATTTCCAGCCATTTTCTAAAACCCAAAAAGAATAGTGTGAGAGGCAAAAATCATACTAGGAAAACAACATAGTAAAGGGGGAGTACCTTCAATATCTAACATCTTAGGTTTAAGTCTAATATCGTTAGCGCAATTCTAGGACTATAACCTATACGCACATACTTATCCTTAGGGACATCCCTAGACATACCTTAGAAATATCTATAGGGATATCATTAAAGTTCTCGCATCATAGTTTCCAAAGGTTGACTAAACGTTTCCTCTGATACCAAATATAGAGACCCGAAGCATGGCTTACATGGACATTACATTACCTTTGTGGAATACATAATACATAACAAAAATAGACACACAAGGACCGTAATAGTTTAGTGTCTTCAGAAACTCGGAATATAATCTTCTAATCGTGGTGAATGATCTGCAACATCCCCCATAAAAATCTTCCCCTTTTGGTTTCTTTCCTAAAATCATTCTTTATATCCTAGGGAAAATAAAACATATAAAGAGTGATCTCAAATGATCAGTAATGTTAGGCATGGATAAAATAAAACAAATCATATACATTTGAACATAAAAACAAAAACAAAATCTTTATACTTCAAAAGCATGAGAAATGACATAAAACATGGAAGTACGTAAGGCATAGATCATAAAGAAACATTAAGCATGATAAAATAGCATGGGAGTAAAACATGTAATTGTGGCAACCATTCAGCACATGTCATGATTTCCATAGTAGCCAAGGCATTGCTTCCAATACCATCTTAGTAGACAAAGCCCCTTTCTGAATCGAGTTCACTCCTCGTTTCCGTGATATAACACTGAACCGGATTAACTTACCGTTCCATCCATGTCTATCTCATGAGATATAAATCTTTACCCAATGCATTGGAGGTAGATATAGGTCCCACCCATCTCATAATGAAATCATTCTTACTTGTGCCACAAAATAAACATACATCATTCATAATAACCCAACGAATAAAATGGGTTTCATAAACATCATCCCATCATCACATAATCCATATAAAAGAAATGGATATCATTTCATAATAAAAAAAAGTGAATCCATGTAAATCATAGAGACATTATACTTGAAACATAAACATATGAAATAATTCCATCTTATATGAAAAATGGTTTTGATAAAACACTTGAAATGAATTCTTGATGAAAATATACTTTCTTCTTCAAAATCAATTTCTATTCAAAAACTTTCATGTAAGGTTAAAAGAAAAATATTTTTTTTGAAAATAGTAATGAAATATTTTGGAGTATGCTTCATGAAAATAAGTCTTTATAAAACTATTAAAATCCTTTGATGTCGTATAAGTTAAAAATTACATTGTTTTCGTACTTTTGTCGGAAAAGTCAAAAAGTACCTTGTAACATAAACAAAAGAAATATTCCTTAAATACCATGTAGTAAAAGAAAAAATGGGTAAAAAGGACATCAAAAATACATAAAATCATTTTTAGAAAACATGTACTTGGATGATAACAATAACCCCGGTAAATACTTACGAATACACAATCTCAGATAAGAATGAGATTGGAATAGTTATCCCTTAACTTATGTCTGATATGCTTCGTATGTATCCGAACCTCCTGTATAATTAATTAAATAATGTCATTGACTTGCTACATAATCATATTCATTGTTTTGATATCATATATGGTTTACTTATGAGTTTATATTACCCGTTGTTTTGTAAATTCCATGTTAAAGAGTGTTTTGGGTAAAATCATTTCATTTGTCGTCCGTGTTTTGACTTGTAATTATTCATATGATTACTTAGCTCATGATTAATTAATTCCAGAATATAAAACATGATTTATATATAATATATATTCATAATATAAATATATATATTAGATCGATAAATGGAACGAAATACACCGTTCATGGAGATGGTAGGCTGTACGTACGAATGAACGTTGTTTTCGTTTCCTTTTTGAGTTGAATGGAATTAAGTAGATGATATACATATACATAAATCCAGTAGCTTTATAATGTCATATATTCCATTATTATTGATTATATATACTTTATAATCATTCTTAAATGGTTAACATGGAGAATGGATCTCATCACATTGTGGTGATAGTAGTATGCACGTACGCACGAGCGATGATATCGTTTCCATAATTATTGAATTGAATTGGAGTGGATGATACAATATATCAGAATCATTATGATGTTATAATAACTATTTATAGTTATTATTTACACCATTATACCCATCCAAGTAATGTGGTGTTGGAAAAACATATTACACCACGGCGTGAAGAACGTATTCCGTACGTACGCACGCGCGGTGATTTCGTTTTCCGTAGGATGGATAGATGATGAAATAGGGTTGTTTCATACTTATAAAACATATAAATATATGAGTGATACATATTTTATTACTTCATAATGAAAAAAATAACGAAGAAAAAGTAGAAGAAGAAATAAAGTTAAAATAATCTGTAACTGACATTACCTCTTCTTTGAAATGCCTCTTGAGACCTCCTGTTAGGGCACTAAAATTGGTCTTTGAAGAAGACCAGGACAACTAGGTTGTTTCTAGGGAAGTGGAGAAGAGACATTGGTAGTGTTTGGCCGATCTTGAAGGATAAAATTGGTGTGAGGAAGGGAGGGATGAGGTGCCCTTTTATAATGGAGGAGAGGCGCACCTTTGGAAATCTTAAAAATATTAATTTATAATAAATCTAACCCCACATAAAAACCTCCAGAATGACTCATATTCAAATAATAGTTGAGATAATGTTTTAATCTCAACATCCAATAAAATTTATACATGTTAGGAAATAAATTTAAACATTATCAACATGATTTATCTTTACTTAATCGATTTAATTTTATAATATTCTAAATTTTAAATTATAACAAAAAATTACTTATTTTTTGAGAATTGTCTATAATTGGATACTTTATAACATTTTAGACCATATAAATTTAAATTTATAATTTTTATATTTTTATGGGATTTTTAAACAATTTTATAATATGTTATTTTTATAAAATAACAATAGTGTCAATTTTGACACTATTCATTTTATGAATTTAAATACAATATATATAGAAGATATGTTCTAACTAAAAGCTACAATAATTCATAAATTGCCACATGTATATAGAAAATTAGTGGATAAAATTAAATAGTTCATATTATATTTATTTTATTATTTTTAAAACCATTTATTTGGTTTATCTCTTAATAAAATAATTACTACAACATTTTTGTATAATTATTTAATATACTTATTTTTTGCATAAATATGAAAAATAAAATCCTATGATGAAAATAAATCTATTAAATTTCATAATAATACTTTTACTTGAATTTATCATCCTAAAATAACAATATTCAAATTTTTATATATATTAAATTATGAAGGTGACAACTTTGGCATCATTTAAAATAAAAGAATATAAGTGTCATAATCACTTTTATAAGACTCCAAACGGTTATATATAATTCAATTGGATGATTATGGTATAGAGATACACTACCAATACGTTTTGGTCAGGTTTTTGGTCCTTTTACTGGGTATTATTGTTTCAATAAAAACTATATTACTGATTTTTCACTTAATAAATAATTTCTACATCATTAATTTATCACCATTAATGACCATTATTTAATCCCTAAAAATTCTAAATAAATTATCATGATGTAGATAATTTTACTAGATTTCTGGAGACTATTAATGTTCGAAGTTATATGATGTTTATCCGTAAATTAAAATTATTATACTTATAAGATTTAAGAGAGTGGCATGTTGTCACATTCTTTGGTTTTAAAAATAATTAAATTATTTTCATGGTCAAAAGTCCATAAAATGAATATAATCTGACCATTAGGTGATATTGGTATACTTTTATCCATCCAATAATATTTTGGCATGTTTTAAGGTAATTTTATAATATTATATTTACCCTCAATTACCCTATTTACCTTTAACTATGGTAAATAAAATTAACTATTTTTACAATTCATAAAGCCCAAAAATAAAAAGTAGTATATTAATATAATTTCGACCCACTGATTCCAAATATGGAATCAATTTTTCCAAATTCAATACACAGTCGTTGCAGAAATTAAATTAAAAGTAATCCCCTTGTCGAAAGAAAACGGGTTTTTATTTAAAACATTGCAAAATATTGAATTTTTTTAACCTACGAATTCAAGGTAAAATCAATGCTAATGACATACGTTGTATTAAATGGTAAAAATATATGCTATCTATACTTTAAAACCATTCAATATTATAATTTAACCACATAAATTATTACGACTAAAAAGTTGTTTTTAATTAAAATATAGCATGTTTTTAGTATTCATTAAAATATGAAAGTTATCAGAATAATATGAAAATTTTATCCAATGTAAAATGTTATATCCTTATTCCAAAGAATAATTTTATTTTGAAAAATTGAAATTATAATCATGTAAAAAACTATATTTAGAGTGGGTGCGCCATCAAAAGGCGGCAAAACTGCATTTTTTGAAAAATACATATTTTACCTGAAAAATTTATTTTGTTCTTATACCATGTTCTAGAATATGAGTAAGATGAATAATAATGTTATAAATTTCAAAATTTAGTTAATACTATTCATAACGGCTAGTTCATAATAATATTATAATAACATATTGTTGTTTAGTAAAACCCGGTATTGCTTACAACACATGCTATCGAAGAAGGTCGTGATTGCGTGTAATGCAAGTCAAGTCAGGGTTGCGTATAGTGCAAGACTCCTTTGTTGTTTCATTATAACAGAATCCAACCATTTTTCATTTATACATTGAATATATATATATACACACACTCAATGTTGCGTAGAATAACTTCTATCAAATGAACATGAAATAGTGTATAACACGATCCAAGAATTGGGTTGCGTTTACTGCAAGCTAATACGGTGTTGCGTATAGCACAAGATAATCTTGGTGTAGCATACAACAGATGATAAGAAAGAAATTAAAACTAATATATCTTATAAAATATCATGTTGTTACAACTATAGTACTAATCCAAAGTACAAAATAAATGAAATCAAGATGCATCGCAAGCCTCAGATTGGAGCCATACTCTCTTTCTCCACAGAAATCAAGTACCTAAAGTAGATGGAAACATTTCCTTATCTATACCTACAACAATATAGTGTGTTTGGGCCCAAAAGTATGACCCAAAATGGGTGTGAGAGGAATCCCATTAGGCAACCACCCAAATATCTTTGTCTAATGGTGAGTGAATATATACATATATATATATATATATATGGCAGGAAATAATAAAAATGAAGCATTAACAAGGATGTACTAAAAAGTAAACAATACTACAGTTTCAACTACATTAATTTACATTTATTTATTAATCAACCAAATAATCACAAGAAACCCTCTGGGAATGTACACATAGACTATCCCATCTACTATAATCAATCAATCTCAAGTAACCCTTTGGGTATGTTCTCATAGCCCGACCCCTTTGGTTCAACTTAAACAAGGATATAATGACCTCTTGGGTAGATCACATGGTCTATCCTATTTGGTATCTAGCAACAAAGACTCTCTGAGGAAGCACTCACCGTCAATTCACCCTATAGCCTTTTGACGATAAACTATAGACACTCTGAGGATGAACATAATGTCAATTCCCCTTGTGGTCTTGTAATGGTAAATATAGACACTATGAGGAAGCAGTCAACATCAATTCCCCTTGTGGTATTGTAACGGTAACTATAGTCACTCTGAAGGAGCAATCAAGGTCTATCACCCAATTGGTCTCATAGTGTGATATAATATAATAGACACTCTAGGGAAGCCCTCAATGACAATTCCCTCTTATGGTCTCACTACACCAGGTTCCCATAGCCCTATGTAAAGCAATCATACACTATGATATTCATAAGACAAAGTAAACCTCCAAGTACCACTTGGCTAATAAGATATAAATCATCCAATAAAATTAGAAAATATATATCCTTCCTAACATCCCAAGGCATGGAAAATAAGCAGCCCAGCAGGCCAAACTAGACCAAATTGACAATATTAAACAAATATAGAAAACACTTACATAAAATTGAAAAATAACTACATTCATGACATAAAGAACATCTACTCAAGAACTCAAGGCATAATAGGCCCTAATGGGCCAATAAAACCTAAACACGCAATACCTTATTCCATGGGATTGGGCACTTTCATACGTAATATTCAAAGACTAAATAAAAAATGGAAAAACCACCTTCCTAAATGTTTTATGATCGATATACTCCAACGTCAGTATTTGAATCGACCTAAAACAATGTAGATTTAAAAAACTCATAAAATATTCAACCAAGGATATCTCATGAAGAAAAAGAAAATCATGGAACGATGCTCTAGGTGAATGAATAGATCACCATGGAGATCCAACATAATCTATGGATGTTGAATCGGAGAACGAATGATTGATCAGGGGATCAGAGGAGATTCGTTAGTTTTTTTCACTTATTCATGATATGTGATGAGAATAAGAGGTTTCTATAGATTATATTCAACCCAGATTCATTTATTCAAGTAAAATGAGAAGTACACGACATGTTAACTAAAAGTACATGGCATGTACTTTCATTAACCAGCCTCCTCTTTATGATGTCTCTTGGTCACCCCACACTGCCATGTACTCAACTATTACACGACCAGTTCAATTTCACATGCGACCACTGGGTATAAAACCTGTACTCAAAAGTACAAGACGTGTACACCTTAATTTTTAAAAATATCCTCTTTTTCTCCAAAACACCAGAAAGGGAAACCCATACTTGGAAAAAAGTTCTGGGTTCAAAAAAACATTCCCCCTTAAATAAATTCATCCCTGAATTTCTCCAGAAAGGTGGCATAAAAGAAGAGACCTCAAAAAGCTCCATCCACTACAATCAAAAATCAGACTCCCTCTCCCATGTCTCATCATCTACACACCCTTGCTGCCATATCCCACATACCAAAGAAACTAACTATCCACAAAGAAACTTCACACTACCAACAGAAATCCAAATAGGATGTTCCAAGAATGATGTGTCCACCTCTAAATCAACATCCTTGGGTTGAGGAATATGAGAAAAGATAGAGAAGTAATGTCGAAACTATGAAATGTGGAATTCCTTTTTCATTTACTAGTACCTCTGCAGTAACTCCAATAGATAGGCAACCAGTCCGACTCTATCAAAAATCTCAAATGACCCAACATATCTCAGAGAAATGTTCACATGTCTCCTGATCCTCTAGTATCCCAACCACGGTGTGACATGATGAAAAACATGATCAATGAGCACAAACTCCTGAGGAAATCTTCATCGACCAACATAATATTTCTTTTGTGACTATACAGTATCCATCCTCTTCCAAATCAACTATTATTTCTATTTGGTCTCCAGGACAATATGAGGTCCCAACATAGCTACCTCTCCTACTTCCAGCCAACATAGAGGTGATCGACATGTCCTACCATACAAAGCCTCGTATGGTGACATCAGAATTGTTGAATTAAAACTATTATTGTAGGAAAACTACACAATAGTTATGTTCTTCTCCCAATAACCTCCAAAATCTACGACGCATGCTCAAATCACATCCTTAAACACCAAAATTGTATGCTAGGACTGACCATATGTCTGATGGTGATATGCGGTATTAGAAACTACATGTGTACCCTAAGACATCTTTATGTCTTTCTAGACTCGAGAAGTAAAACGGGCATCCATATCTATAATAATAGAGTGCATAACTCCTTGTAAACGTAAAATCTCCCAAATGTAGAACCTTCCTTGCTTGTCAACACTAATGGTCTTCTTAATCAACAAGAAGTGAGAAACATTCATGAGTCCATCAATGACAACCCAAACTACATACATCCATCGAGGAAATATGGGTAAGCCCAATACGAAGTCCATCGCGACATCATTCCACTTCCACTCAGGAATGGGTAAATACTGCAAAATCCCTTATAGTCACTGATGCTTCTTATTCAACTGCTCATAGGTTGGAAAAATCCTCCCAAAACCAGCAACATATCTCTTTATACCTGGCCACCAATACACATGGTGTCAATCTTGATACATCCTGGTGACACTAGGATGAACTGCACAAATTGTGGAATGAATTTACCACATCCACTCCTCACGTATGTCTGTTGAGACCCATAAACATCCATGGAAGCAAAATATCTCATACTCACATACTATCCATCTAGAAATAGGGTTATCTTATAATACACTCTCCTCTAGGACTAGGTCTTCAGAATATGATTGTTGCCACAATCGCTCTCGATCTAGTAGAGTAGAGGTAATATCCACAGAAGAAAGAAATATCTATTCTAGTATATCATGCAACTCCAAATGCATCATATAGAACAGATCCATAATCATCCACTCACTACTGGCCTCTTGAACATCCATTATTTGAGTCCTTCAACTAAACCAATTATCTATTGGCTTTCCTTTACCAGACATATTGAAAAGCTAAAAATTAAAGGACTGAAGGTATTCAACCCACATTTACTATCTCAAATTTATATCATTCTGAGTGAAGATGTAATTGAGAATTTTGTGGTAAGTGAAAACCTAAAAATTATATCCCAAGAGATAATGTCTCCAATAACTTAAACCATGAACAACTAAATCCAACTCATGAATTTTTTTTCCATATAATTTCTCTCATGTGACCTCCACTACTAAGACTGTATAGAACGACTCCTTCCCCCTGCATAAGCACAACACCTAGCCTGATACCCAATGAATCTCAGTAAACTATATATCCATTTCCTAACAATTGAAATACTAGTATCGATGCTGATGTCAAACTCCCTTTCATCTCCGGAAAGGGTTACTCACAAGAATCTGTCCACAAGTACTTCTCACCCTTCTTAGTGAGGCCCATGAGTGGCGCTGCTAAGAATGATAAGTCATGTATGAAATGTCTATAGTATCCATCTAGCCCTAGAAAACTCTGTACTTCAAATAATTTCTTCTGTTTCTCCCATGAAACTACATCACTTACCTTCTCTAGGTCCACTAATGCTCTTGTCTTTGAGATGATGTGACCGAAAAAGTGATTCTGGTCCATCCAAAAGTTGCATTGTGAGATATTAGCATATAAATGATTGTCTCTTAGCGAAATAAAAACTATCTCAAGATAGGTATCATGGTTATGTCATGTGTGAGATTACACAAAGATATCATCCACAAAAACCACTATGAATGAATCCAAGTACGGATGGAACACTCAGATCATTAGTGCCATAAAAACTAAAGGTGCATTCATGAGACAGATGTAATTACCACATACTTGTATAGACCATACCTGTTTTCAAAGGCTATAAGAGTTATATTGAATGTTCTAACATGCAAATAATGATAACTGGATCTCAAGACAATCATTGAGAACACCCAACCTCCTCGAAGTTGATCAAAGTGAATATCAATCCTAAACAATGTATTTTGGTTCTCAACCATCAAATGGTTAAGATTCTGATAATCCACACAGATTCTGAGGGTACCTTCCATCTTCATTGAAAATAGGATAGGTGAACACTAAGGATAAGTATTGGGTCATATGAAACCCTTTTCCCCCAACTCATCCAACTGTTTCTTTAGCTCCTATAACTCTGGGGTAGCCATCCTATAAGGAGGAATGGACACTGATGCTCCTCCTAGAACAAGCTCAAAAGAAAATTATACCTCTCGATCAAGAGGAAAACCTAAATAATAATATTTAAAGACATCCTTAAAATGATCCACCACTGTAGGAATGTTCAACTATGAAGTCACCATGTAATCCAGATATAGACTAGCAATCTGGGATGTAACTCCTCCCAACCCATGATGCTCATGTACTGATCTGCTTTCCTTGATATCCCATTCAAACTTATGTAAGAACAAACCACCCTATACAAAGGTGAAACTCAACCTACAACAATTTCATTTGACAACAGCTTAGAAGTGAACTAACCAGTCCATCCCGAGAATGAAATTGTATCCTTCCATCTCTAGAACATAGAGGTCCCATGAGAAGTGACACCCACAAAACTCAAAATGGAACTCCTTGAACTGACATACACTATCCATTATTTTCCCCAATAGTGTATCCAAAATCAATACATCATCTTATGTAAATTTACATTACTGAAGGCTCTTCACAATAGTAACAGATATGAAATTATGGAAATCCCCAGTATCGAAAAGTGTTGAAGCTAAAACTGAGGAAACTAGGATCATATGTCGAACTATAGAGTGTATGGGATCCTTCTCCTTCTGGATCTACTCCACTATAAAATTTTGGCCCTTACCATGGCCCTGTGACCCTACCCAACCACCTTGAGCTGATTCACCCTGTTGTCGCTGAAATCATGCTGACCGACTACCACGACTACAACCTCCACCTCGACCAGAACGGATAAAAGAAAATTATTTCCCAGACCGATGAGAAACTGGTGGTACTGATTCTAAATGAGGAGTCATTGTAGAACCTATATCACCAGAATCTATTGATAAAAACTGATAGAAGATCAGAAGATGACCCATCTAGCTGCAAGATCGGCACTCCAACAGGTCTCTCAGGAAATGTCATCTCATATGCCCGCCCTTCCCAAAATGGAAGCATACCACCTTGATACCTGAATGTGTATATCCCTTACTAGGATAAATTGGTGAGGACACCCTATGGAACTTCCTAAAATCACCTGAATAAGAACTAACTATGGATGTCAATCCACCCTGGCTCACGCCTCCAGAATCCATCAGGTTGTGCTATGTGATTAGTGCCTGATTGATGATAAAAGAAATGGAAGACAACTAGAATATGTTCACCTGAGATCGGATGTCATGCCTGATACCATCCTTAAACATACTTTCTAGTAGAAACTCATCATCCTATATAATTGGTGAGAAGAATTTTAGATTTGTGATGCGATAAGAATACTCCATGTCTGAAATAGTACCCTACTCTAGACTCATGAACTCTTGGGATGGATTGGACCTTAAGGTCTCTGGGTAGATGTAATCATATGGTATGCTGAAACTCATCACAAGATGTAACATATTGGTTTCTTGCCTCAGAGATCACATCCCATCATCTCTTTCCAGATTCCTGAAGCATATACATAGCGAGATTCACCCTCCTCTATAGAGGCTTCTCCAGATGCTCGAAGATCGTAAACATGTATACTATCCATGAATCTACCACCTAAGGTCCTCCATCCCCTTAGAATGTGGGAGGAAGCTTCTACTGAAAGACCCACATGAAATCATCCGTAGACGGGTCTGGAGGTTGTTCTCCTAGGAAGGTCTACATAAAACTCATAATGCATTCTTAGAACTATGCATCGACACTTGTATACGGGTTAACTGTTGGTGCCTTGACAGGAACAATGGGAGGATCTTTTGGTAGTCCTTGATCTACCATATCTAGTGTTTGATTGTTTCCATGTATCTGGAAATCAATCAAAGGTCCTCTCGATGGCATTACTCTACAAGTTCAAGCACAAACTTTAGATTAATATTATTAGGATCTAAATCATAGAAGAAAAGGAAAGGAACAAGAGAAAAAAACAACCAATTTTTACAAAATAGGGATACACGGCATGTATTGGTACTACACGACATCTTCCCTTAAGACTTTATCTGAGCATGTACTTCTACAAAAAATATTTATGTAACAGTCCTACACAAGGCATGCTTCCCCAGAAATGGTGTGTACTTGAATCGTTTTTCCAAACACAAGTTATTCTACATGACCAACCCACCTATATTTCATAATATGAGACTACATGGATTGTTCGTGCCATACATGTCGTATTCATGAAGGATTTCACCAACCTGTGTTGTTAGTCACACGAAAGACTATAAACAGAGTGTTGGAGATGGACACAGTGTGTAGTATCTATGATTCAACCATCCTTGTCATTATTCACACGGCTGGACAAATTGTCAAAACAACACGGCGCATTACACCAATGATTTTCCAACCCCATGTCTCTTTCCACACAGCCAGTGACATAGTTATAGACTACACAACATGTATATACACTACACAGTATGTACTCAAGAAAAATAGTTCATTTCTGAACAAATGGATACATGGTATGTATTTAGTAATACACACCATGTATTCCATGTTTTTCCAGAGAGTAAGCCTCAAAAACTACTCCAGAAGAACATAAAAACAATAAAAAACATTAAAGTGACAAATTCCAATTCGTGAGGGCCCATACTCCCCACGAATAAAACATAGGCATCTTATTCATGTCATATACAAGTACTAATTGTGTAATCAATCACATGATCCACTAAATTCTGATCCATGACGGCCCATAACACCTCAACAACCAAAGTTTGGAATTCATTCAAACAAAACCATACACAAACCCATACCCTTTGAACATCAGGTATTCTATCAATAAATCCTTCACAAAAACATTCAAATCTAGAAAAACATATATCACAATAACTTGAAATCATTACTGAAACCAAAAATGTAATGAAAATAATTCTTGACATGTGATCTCTAGAAAGTTCCTATATGATGCATGAGATGGCATACCCTCATCTCATTGGGTTGAAACAAAAAAATAACCTCAATAATATCTAAAATACAAGCATAAAATGAGTAAATCGCCAAATGGCCAAATCAAATCAACTGTAAAAATTGAAAACCCATAAAAAAATAAAATAACCTAGGAAGATTAGATTTTCCCTATACATAGTTTAGCTACTCCCGGGTACAGTTTATTCCCATGTACATATTCCATCTTATCCATATCTATAGGCTTGAAACAGTAAGTCAAGAAGAAAATAAGCCATTTGGTACCACATTGTAACGCCCTAATTTAGAGTGCCACCCAAAGGATTCATGTAACTGAAAGGTCACATGGATTCAATATCATTTCCAAAAATTCCAGAGGTTGTCAACTTGTAGAAAGGGCCTTATGTGTGATAGTGGAGAAAATATGCCCTCACTGGTAGAGTAGCATAATAGAATGGAAATCAGATTCAATATAAGAAGCGTTAATAATACCATACAACAATGAATAGTGGAAGAATGAAATTAGTAAAATATTGGGTCACATATATAAAATATGCACGTCACATTTGTCTTGGAAAGTAGCCTGAAAAATCACAATGATAGGAATATAGTACTCAACCAAAGTACACAAGAAAACAAATGAACTCTAGCAGCATTGAAAGCCACAGTTTTGTCCCATGCTCTCTAGCTCCACATCATTCTTGTACGTGACGAAAAATGGATCATGATATTTTCTATACCTACAATAATATAGTCTGTTTGGGCCAAAAATCATGTCCCAAAAATGGTGTGTGAAAAATCCCAATAGGCAACCAACCAAAGATCTATTCCTAATATGTCAGTGAATATATATATAACAGGCAATAAGAAAAATGATGTTGTAACAACGAAGTACTAAAAAGTAAAAAATCTTACAGTTTCAACTACATTAATTTACATTTATTTATTAGTCAACCAAACATTCACCAAAAACCCTCTGGAAAAGTTCTCTTAGTCTATCCCCTCTGGTTAAATCAATGAATCTCAAGTAACCCTCTGGGTATGTTCTCATTTCCTGACCCCTCTAATTCATCTTAAACAAGGATATAATGACATCTGGGTATCTCAAAATGGATAACCCCTGTGGTATCTGGAATCAAAGACTCTATGAGGAAGAACTGGCTGTCAATTACCCCTATATCATTTTAATGATAATCTATAAAAACTATGACAATGTACTCAAAATCAATTCCCCATGTGGTCTCGTAACGATAACTACAAACACTCAATGAATCAATCCACAACAATTCCCCCTGTGGTCTCATAATAGTAACTACAGACACACTGAGGGATCACTCAATGTCAATCCCCCCATATGGTCTCCCAGCTTGATATAATATAACAGAAACTCTGGGGAAGCCCTTAATGTCAATTCCACCTATGGTCTCACTCCCGCAGGTTCCCACAGCCCTATGTAATGCAATCATGAACAAATGATGTTCCGCATCCAATGTAATCCTCAAATTACTGTTTGGCTAAAACTATATAAATCATTAAACAAAATCTAATAATGTTACTCCATCATAATAGAACAAGGCATGGAAAACAAGTAGCCTAATAAGAATAAAATGACCAAATGATCAATATCATACGAACATGGAAACACATCCCTAGAATGGAAAATAACCCTATTCACAACATAAACATCCTATACTTAGGTACTAAAGGAATTTCATTCATTAATAGTGCTATAAACCCTAAACATGCAATACCCCATTATCGGGTATTGAGAACATTTTCACATAATATTCAAATACTTACTACAAAAAGGCACATACCACCTACATCAACGTTGTACGATCGATATACTCCAATGTCAACCCTTTAATCAACCTATAATATGGAATATCTACAAAAAATGTCTAACACATTCAACCATGGATATATCAAAAAAGAGAATAAATCAAGTATTTAGGCTCTAGATGAAGGAAGTGCTCACCGTGGTGATTCCAATGAAATCAAAGGCAGTTGAATTAGAGAATAGATGATTGATCAGGGCCTCTATGGAGATTAATTATCTTCAATTTCTTTTGGATGAGGTGTCCTAAGTAGAAGAGGTTTCTATCGATTAGACATGTCCATAGTTTTTTTAATCATGTTAAAAGAAAAGTACTTTTCATTTTCCATAAAAGTATATGGTGTGTAATTTCCATAACCGGCCCCCGCTTTAGGTTGTCTCTAGGTCACACCCCATGGCCATGTACTCAGTTGTTAGAAGGCCAGTACGCTGTAACCCATGGAAAATGGGTACATGTCATGCACTCAAAAGTACAGGGCATGTGTTCCTTAAATTTCAAGATTCTCACCTTTTTCTCCAAAACACTACAATGGAAAACCCATACCAGAAAAGGAGATTCTGGTTCTTACACTCCAACTTCCTTATCCCAGTCTCAATGTGTTATTGGTTAAAAGGAAGTCTCCCTTTATTTACCATGATCACCTCTATCATCTTGTACATCATAGGCATCAGATAAATGTAATTTTTCCATATAGATTTATATACTAATAATCATTATTTGTTTTCAATCCATTAACTAAAAAATTAAGCCGGTGCTGTAAAAAAATTTCATCCAACATTGAAACGTGAAATCTCATGCATGTAAATACCAAAAATAAACATATTTGGATCTTATGAAGGGGACATGTGCATTTAGAATTTATTGTCATATTCTCACCATATCTAGATAAACATTTTTTATTATTACTAAAGATTTCTTATTCCAAACACTACCATTTATCAGCATTAAAAAAAGTCCAAATAAAAATCTCCTTTATATAACGTACAACCATTTATCAATTATTTTTAACTCATCATTTATCAACTCAATTCAACCTACTCACGCAACTGCACATGGAAGGATTTGAATGTCAGAGCTCTTTATCTATATTGATCTTCCTTTCCACTACACTAACCTAATTAGTATCTCTATTTTTCATATATATATATATATATATATATATTTCCGCACAACATTTTTAGAAAATAATTTATGATATATTTATATATAATTATATAATTATTTTTAAATAAATTTATGAATATGTTTATGTATTTATATATATTTATATATAATTGGATATCTATATATAAATTTTTTAAAATGTATTTATAAAATTAATATTTAGTTTAAATATGTTTATATAATTTATTAATATAATATGTTTTAATACTTTAAATTCACGTCTATTTATGTTAATTTATATATTATTTTTAATGATATATTTATATGAATACATTTATATGATGTATTTATACTATATTGGAACACACATATTGATATATTTATATATTTATCTATGTATATAATTATAAATAATTATAAAAGAATAAATGAAATTATAAATGAGTAAATATATATATAATGTATATATATATAACTGATTTAAGTTTATATATAAATAAAGTGGATAATAAATATTTTTTCCATATATTTTATGTATTTAAAAATATATTTTACATGTAAATATGAAATAACATTTATTTATACAATTAAATTTTTATATATAATTATATGAAAATATATATATATATAATTATATAAAACATATAGAAGAAGTCACTTCACTGATTGAGAGAATTAACTAAAGGTTTCATAGGGTTTGGTGATTCATAGGGTCTCCTAGGAGCGGCAGTGATGCACCGACATCCCTTCTTTCTTCGATGATATTTTAGAATATCCTCAAATGGTTTAAACTTCTATCCATGCATGTGGTGTGGGTTTTTGGAGTAGGATCTAATTATTCATTGGAAATTCATATTTATAACGGATAATGAAAAATTAATGTTTATGTCCAAAAAGGATTATGATGCATTTTTTATGCATCGAATTACATTGCGGACCGTTAAAAAGTTCATAGGAAATCATCCCTTCAATTTGGGTGCCATAAAAATGCATTACTAATATTATGGAATTTAGAAGAGGCTGTAGATATAAGATTTGTTGGATCAGGGTATATGATCTTCAAATTCTTCATTGAGTGAGATAAACATAAGGTTCTCAAATTATGGTCATGGTCCTTTGATAAAAAACTCATTTTAATGATGGATATAAGATAAATAAAGGATATTTATAAGGCCAATATTTCCAAAAACCCCACTTTGGATATGAAATAATGATATCTCTTTCTGTGTTAGAATTTAGAGGGTTATGTACATAATTAGTGGAATCATCAAATAATTTATTGAATTTGATAAATTAGACTCTATTCATTGGGGTCTGACTATGCAAATTAGTGTGTCGGTGGGTGTGAAATATAAACCTATGTGGGGATTTTTTCAAATAATATATGAATAAAATGCTTGTTTATACTCTTAATTTGGAAGGTAGCTATTTTATTCTTTTTTAGTTGGTGTGTTGGGAACATTTAGAATGACAGTATCATAAAAAAGAAATATAAAATAGAAATATCATTATAAAGAATGGTCTTTGGATCCAGGAAAACATGTAATTTCATCATTCCTTCATAATCATGAAAAAAGGGATCACGAAATATATGAAAAATATTTTTATGAGAAATCGGATCAGACTCAAAATAATATCATCATCTTGGCACCTTTGGTTTTTTTTCTAATGATTAGTGTGAAGAAAAATGGCTAAAAGATGGGGTATATAAAACCATCATTGTTGGTTTGAGTGAACCCTGAAAGAGGTATGATAACCAGTGTGTGTGTCACATTGAAAACACCCCATGTTATATACCTGTAACTACAGAGGGCATAGTTAAACCATCCTTTGTCCCAAATAAAATCTGATTGGACACTCTAGATTACAGTTCTCCCTCAACACTTAATGCCCCCTATACCACTCAATGCATGTGGTAAATCATATCAAATCCTCTATTTCATTTCCAATAACACAATAAAGGGGGAGGATAAAAATTATAAAGGATAATGGGAAAGGAAATGGAATGATCTTAGAAGAATTTTTTTTTGTCAAAAGGTGTATGGAGGGACCACTTGCTAATGAGAGATATTCTAAAATATGGAATGTGCTGGAGCATGGTAATTACCTCAAATGTTCATAGGTTGAGGCCTAATAGAGCTATCCCCACCTATACCCATGAGATGGGTAACATAAAACTAGTTCAGATGCACCATCACTGTTGTCCTAAAAGTCTCCCTAATATAGAGATTCTATCTGAAACCATATTACAAACAATGAACATGAATGGTTTAAGAAATATTGTTTTGTTGGCTATTTCCCAGCCTCTCATAATGATCATTTGGGTGGAATCGACTATATTTGGAGGGAGGATGTGGATGTTTGGGTTAAATCCATCTCTCCAAACCACACTGGTGCAATCATCCATGAACTAGATCCACTAGCATGAGAATTTTCTAGATTTTATGGATGACCCTCGCAAAGGGAGAAATATAAGTCTATAAATTCACTCAAATAACTTCATGAGAACCTCCATACACTACACCAAACTAATCATTTTGTGGTTGTTTACTAAACTACCCTTATTTTTTTAAATAAGTATGCGGCAGTTTTTTGAAAATCACTCTAAATAGTTAAAACAATTCACAAACCTGACACTTCTATCCCCCCCTCACCCCCGACACCCCAACCCCCTGAAACCACCAACCCCCTACCCAATCGAATACCCAAATACCTATTCTTTTCACCACCCATAATCACCCATATATATCACTCACTGGCCCTCATCGCACCACACCTCATTGTTCCTTACCGGCCCTCACTGTGGATTGCCTCACCACCCCCCACTGTGCCTCGCCTCACCATCCCTCACCTCACATTCAGTCATACCCAATCATTAGTATGCATTCATTTACATCATGTTTTTGTTTTTTATAGACTAATAAAGATGATAAATGGTATATTTAAATGATTATCTGTATATATGGAATGATATGATTCTGTTTTTTATGAATATGTGTTTACCGCTATTTAGACTAAAAAATCATTGTTAATCTTTTACCATTTTGCAAATATTTTGAAAGGAGGTTACAATTTTTTATAATCTAATGTACTTTACCCTTATAACATTATTATGGAAGGAAGGAACCCTAGTATTATATGATATTTATATTACTATTCATTCCTAAATAAAAAATTATGTTTCTTTAATTTACTAGTTTTCTTATTTTCCGTGCTTAGTGGACTTTGAGAAAAGGTTACCTTATATAATTCTATTTGGTCTATACGATTAACCTAGTATTGACCTGATCCATGTATGTATGAGTTATATGGTGCCTAGTAAGAACATTGTTGCATTATTGAGTCTTAAACATAATTTTTATCACCATGTATAATATTGATTGTTTTTTTAATCATTGTATATTTGGAATCACAGTAAACAGTACAAGATTCTTACATATACCAATATTATAGTACCACAAAATATGTTCATGGTAGATTAGTGGAAATAATCTGGGTATTTTATAGCCACACCCAACATGTGAATTTTACTTGATTGGTTAAACATTATATATAATGATTCATATTATGGAACGGTCCAAATGATGAATGGTGGATGTCATGGAAAGTGTATAAGAAGTGTGTGGAGAGATCAATTGGATTTGACGTTGTAGTACTATTTTTATGGCTTTGGTATATGAATATTTACTATTTCTTTCAAACATATTTCTATAAATTGTTAACCCAATGTGATATATTTAACAATGTATACATATTAATATTATCATATATTACATATATATCATTTTTTGATGTGTCTATATGATTGTATTTTCGTTTCCATTTACTCTATACATGGGGGATGATTTGTAATATTTTTTATTTATTCATTTATGCTTCACCCATTATCTATGTCTTATAAAAACTATGTAACAAAATATACATGATTTTATAGGTGTCCCTAGTGGGTCCCTATTGGATTTGTACCTATTTCTTCAATAAATGTATTATATCTTATGTAATGGGGGTTACATGACAGGGGGATTCTAACTCTATCTCATGTTTCCATTTAGGTTTTTGAACCTCACATACATTTTTTCATCATTCTTTTTGTAGTTTATGATCACACTAGTAGAAGTTAAAAATAGTATAGGGTCATAATACATGGACCACATGGTTTCATATTGTCTATGGTCTTAATGCTCAAAATATGAATCCTATTGTAATGTCCAAGACCATGTAATATGGTGCCACAAATAGTTTTTGGTCATAATTCCTAGACCGAAGTTGATCCCCCAAGAGTAGTTTTTATGACACTCAAGGGTTTAAAGCCAACTGAAAGGGTCTTCCTAGGGTGACCTACTCCAATCAAAATAATATATGGTTATGGAATAAATAAATCAAAATTAGGACTTTATAAACCTATGAATTAATGTGCTAATGATGGTAGACTAAAATGGGGATACATTTACTCATAAAAATCATACATTATTACTTGGGCATGATGACTCATATAACTAATAAACATTTACCCATAAAAAATCTTACTCTATTACATTGGATGGATGACCCATATAACTAATAAAAATTTACTCATAAAAAACCTTGTTATATTACTTGGCCATCGACATGTATAGTTTTCTAAAACCATGGAAACTTGGTTCATCCTATTAATACACAAAACATTCATTATGACATAGGGATACCGGAATTTATATTTCCTCTAAATATCATATGAGTATCCTATATAGATTTACATCCATCGTGAACTATGGAAAATATGGTCTCAATACATCCCCTTATATATGGAATTTATTTATTTACATTACATCTTACTCTAACCACGTAAAAATTAGGAGTATGATATACTGTATTCATTTTTTTCTCAGGGTGAAACCCAGTGCTGTTTTATATTTCCTAAAACACCACCTCTTACTACGTATACAATATGTAGTCTTTCAAACTATTATGCCTTCAATGTTCCTCTATCCATGCAAATAGTCCTTTTGGATTTGACCATTTTAATATGATACTCCACCAATCAACCATTTCATCATTTACCATGGGTGTAATGTCTTTTTTAAGTATTTTTCAACAATATTCCTACATTTTTGACACAAATTTTTTGGATTCTTCATTTGAGTCCTAGAAATATTTTTTTAATTTCTTGACATTCTATAAATACAACAAATATATGGATGGAATCCTCAAGATAAGTCTATACATCAGTTGTTGTATGAAGGAAATAGAAACAATTATTTAAAATGAATCATTATTTATAATTGTTATGTATATTTGGTTTATCAGTACTATGAATATGTTATCATATCTAAATTTTTACATTTTTTTTGGAAATATGTGTAATTAATTTAAATTAATTTTATTAAATGAAACAAATATGAAGGTGGAAGCATTATACTATTCCATCAACCACACTGACAGATTATGATCCATCTGTATCTCTCTCTATAAAATCTAATACACCATCTGATTTACCCTTCACTATCTCTCATATCCTCCTTCAGTGTCCCACCAATAACTTAGTTGACTCATTCCCATTTATTCTCCTCAGTATTGAGGGATCATGGAACCACTCTTAGTTCTTTGTGGTGACATTGGAGGGTAACTATTATGGGTACCAAATTCAATATGAATAAATTTATTGCACTTTTCTTACACTATGTATTTGTTCTCAAAAGATGGGGACAATGAAAGAATGGAGAAAAATATGAAAAGATAAGATGTATTGAATATGAATTGACTAATGATATTGGCCCATTTTATTCTTATGGGGTCCCTATGGATGGTGCCACATGATTACTTGGTTAGATTCTAGGCCAAATAGCCATTGGGCTAGTTTCCCATCATATTGCGTATTTTTATTGGAAGCAAATGCCTTCATCATTGAAAAATGTTGTTTTTATTCCAAAAATGGAAATTTTAATATATTATGGTGTAATTTAATGTCATTATGTTATTAAATTATAATATTTTGAAAACGAATTTTTGTGTATAGATGTTTTTCCATATTATAGTTGCTGATGTGATAGCAAGAAAATCGACATTAAAAATTCTGGGTAAGAAATGGAATGAATTTAAATGGAGATTATGGGGTAATGTCAATGATAATTCATTTAGATCCCATTAGATATATGAGAATATACCCTATGATGTACCTAGAGATTATTTAAATGATTTATTAGATAGACATCATAACGAGAAGCACATTTTATTTAAATATCTATTATTATATTAATCTTATTTTACCTTTATACATGTATATGAAATTGGGATGAAATTTAATTATATAATATTAAATTAAATTTTATTAGTTTTAGGATCTTTCAAGGAAGAATGCATCGGGCAAGGCTAAGAAAATCATCACCCACATTGCGGGGTCAAAGTGTTTATCTAGAAGTCGATCGACTATAGTAATCCTTTCCTTTTAAATATTTATTAGAAAATATTATCTATTTAATATATCAAATTTTTTATTTATCATTGTTTAATATAGTCACATAGTTTAGGGAAATAAAATCATCCCATTCAGAAGTGAGGTGGGATGTTCATAAAAAATATGATGGGAGTTTTGTTAAGGAGACTCCCAAAGATGTTTGGGTATGAATTCATTTTTCATTATAATAAATTATTATGAATTGTTACTATGTTAATATATATAACTTATATTATGAAAGATATTTTATTTATAGGTATCAATTAAGGAACAATGGGATCCAATTCCTTGTAGTACAACTCAGTCTCCTAGGATGACCCATTTTGTAAATTGAATAGGAAGGATCATCATTGTCATGTGTGTGGGATGAGGTGGGGACCCTTACCATATTAGGTTTTTATAAGTCCATCAGGGATTAAAGCCTCATCTAATCCTGGTTTTATTTGAGATAATGGGAGATATTATGTTCTTTTTTAGAAAACAATTAATGATTAGGGGGATTAGACAACCAATTTTATGAATGTTTTGGTTGATTTATGTCGAATGATGACCATACTTGTCCCTGGTGAAATAGAATCCATGATAGGCGGTGAGCAGTTGAATCACACCACATCAAAATAATTTAGTTTTCAAATTTTTATTGTATTTATGATTAAATATAAATATATATAATTATTTTTTTAATATAATTGTCTTACATGTGTCTGTAGCTGGATGTAGAGATGGAGGTAGAGAGGGTTGTAAGTAGTGATCATCATTGCACAGTGATTAGCGACCTTTTTTATATTTTGAAAAAATAAGGAAATAGAGGGTTTGTTCATGTGTCTTGTATCATGTGTGGCATATAGTAGTCACCTATAATTTTTATGACTTGACATTATAATGATTTCCCATGTTTGATAAAGGAATTAGAATTTGTTATGGCTTGATGATTTTCTAAGGTAGCGAGTCTATAAATTTCAGGGTATGAAATTTGTATAGTATGAAGTAATCTATGTTCTATATGGAAGAATGAGATATTTAATATTTTTATTTTAGTTTTGTTGGGATGCATATATTTTTATTTTGGAAAAACTATTATGTTGATTATTTGAATAATTTTATTCACGTTAGAGACTCAAGCCCCATAGCCGTGTTATTCATGGATGGGGCTCACAAATGTTTGGTCAACCATTTAACACATTCAAAACATGGGAATGATCAATTCTTACCTGAGATCATTTTAGGTGAGTTCCCTCGATGGTAGGAGAGCCAATTTTGAACATGTGCCATCACTATAGGGGATTGTAATACTTGGAGGATGATGGGGATCCGAATTTCAGGAGGCCTAAAGTGTGGAGTGGAACATTAGATAATTATTGGGTATATTTCAATACTTTGGGTGCTACGCCACTATATGATTGAGCACATTGAGTGATCCTATATATAATGAGATTCAACCCCATTATCAAGGATAGGGCCTTGGGGTTCATTATTATTTGGGATGAGACTAAGATATGAGATTTTGGAATCTCTCTGTATCGCATGAAACATAGAATCAATCCATATGTAGATTTGAAAATCAGTGTGGTAGATGACCATTTTTAGAGTATAGTCATGTCTGGAAATGGCTAGAATAACATGCTCAATACATATTGATCCATGATGGTCAATGTTTGGCTACATCGTTTAATGAATTATGGATCATAAGTTGGTGCTATCTATATTGAAGGATTACAGCTTCAACATTTCTTCTATACTGTTTGATGTATTATATTTAAATCTATGAAACATTTTTAGATGGTTGAGAGGGTATGGTATAGATTATTCTATTATATGGACTCTTTATAGGGTGTTTCATATGAAACATTGTTAGATTGTATAATACCAAAAATTGTTATATAGTTCAGATTTGTCTATTATATGTTCTCTATACATGGTTTTTTTCAGGGTACTCATACATGGGATGAAAAATCCACAATTTTGTTTAATTTGTAAATCTACATTTACTGGTGGTTTAAATAGCATCTACTGAAGTGGGCCCTATTTGGTACCAGTTTAGATCACTACTATAGGTTGATATTTTCTTATTTTTATCAGTTAAAAACACAACAAAATAATTGTGTTTTATTGTGTAGCGATGGTTATGGTTGTTTTAGCATCGATTTTAATTAAAAAATGGTAAAATTTTAGCGATGTTGGAAACCTATAGTAAATACAGTAATCTTTTTCACATAAATCCACCGCAAAAACCACCAGGACCATTCACATTTTGGATATCAATACTTAATTTAGCGGTGGTTTTTTGAAACCATCCCAGATGTATATAGAGGTGGTTTTAACTTCCCATATATTAAAAAAATCCCGATATGAAGTGATTTTCTTATAGTGGTTAACCTCTCCTTATTGGGGGCAGAGGATTTAATTGAGAATATGCTTCAAAATGAGAATAATAGGGGTGCAACAAGACATTTTGCATCTATGATGGATTTCCCACATGCAACAAAGTTCGAAGGTATGGTAGTTCTTTGATAATCTTGAAACCCCATTACATAGTTTCATGGGACGTCTGAAACACCCCACATTATAGAACAATTACACATATTTATGTGGTTGGGAGATTGAATTAGCCTTTTCAATTCTTTCCAGGACTCTTATATTTCTCCTTCTTTGTCAGACCATTGTTTAATCCTTATTGACATATTACTTGGTTCAAGGAAACCATGGCATGAATGAATCATCAGGTTCATGTGTTTTTGGGAAAAGGAAAGGGAGTGGCTGCTGGTGACCTGCTCTTATTGAAATGTTAGTGAACTTAATATCTGGAAGAAGATCCATTATAGGATATCTAATTTGAAATGATGGACTAATATAAAATTTCCCCAACCTCACATTAATGGTGTTTCTATTGATAGAAAACTAAAAGAATTTTACTCTCCCCCTTATGAACATAACCTCTCCAATATCACGAGAATAGAAGTAGAACTGGATGAGGCTATCAAAATTGAAGAATATTTTTGTTCAATATGCACCTGAGAATACCACATCAAAAATGGAAAATCTAATTCCTTCTATTTCTATCCTATGTCCTATTTTAGGTGTCACAATATCACTATTTAATCCCTAACTGATTTTGAGTGTATTCATATTTTTATGAGAGGGTAATCCAGGATATAATAAATATTATTTATTAGAAGCTTTTTTTGGTGTTTTTTTTGTGCATCTGATATTGATACTTGTATCGAATAAGTAGATTCAGATATGAAAAATATCTAACTCACAGATTATTTTTCTAATGAAGAGATTTTTTGGAATGAAAACATATTTACTCAACCAATGTGACTTGACTATATGGATTTAAGTCCTTGTTATTTTGAAAACATTGAAACATTTCAGGCCTGGAATTTTGGGAATCATGAAAGTACATTAGATAAAAAATACAATATTTATCCCCTTAGTAAAGCCACTAGTACTTTTATTCCAAAAATAAAAAATCCCTATTTGGCCTCACATTTCTAGCCCATCATCTCAGGCCATGTGACATAAAAAATCTTTTCAAAATTATTGTCCATCTACTTTCAATCATGGTTAACAATAATTATTTATGAAATCAAAATTCTTTCTATTCCCAAGAGACTCATATATGATAATTCCATTATTTTCAATGAATTATTTCATTCCATGAAAACAGGATCTATGGATAAAATAAGTATTATAGGTAGGATTTTGGATATGAAAAAGGCATATAATAATGATTAATTACCATTTTTCTTGGTTTTTATGTTTAAATTGGATTTATGATCCATATGGATTGATTTCATCATGAAATATTTATATACTATTTCGTTTAGTATTTAAATCAATGGTATCCACTCTCAAATATTTTTCCTTTTTAGAGGACTTTGGCAAGGTGATCCCCTCTCCCTTTTCCTTTTTATTTTCATGGATTTCCTTTTTTCCATGTTAATATCTATGATAGCTTGGGGAAATCTGGTTCATGGGGGGATTTTTCTCAAAATAACCCACTTATCAACCAAATTTCAATTGCTAATGACAATTTATATTTTTCAAGAGCTACCAAAGAAGAATGTGGTACTATCTAAAAAGTTATTCATAGGTACTAGATGGCTTCTGGGTAGTTGGTTAACACCTCTATATCTGAGATATCCTATAGATCTGAAGTGCTGTTGAGTTGGATGAATGATCTCCTCATCTCTTCAAGAATCATGGGGGTTGAAAAAAAAAACAAAAAATATATTAGGCCTAACACAATCTTTAGGTGCTAAAGAAATATTTTTTTCTAGTATCGTGGATATGTTGGAAAAAAATCATTGGTGGACAAGTAAAAAGGACTCTAAAAAAGGTAAGAAAATCATCATCAAGGTAATGTCTCAGCCTATCCCCACCTTTTTTATGTCACTTTTGAAACTAACTACATTATTTATTGATAATTAAAATATATACTATAAAATATATAGCGGGGAATAAATCATGGAACTTAAAAACCCATTGGGTTGATTGGGACAACATTTTCCTCTCTAAGAAAAATGGTTGGATGGGGTTCATAGATCTGTGATTTTTTAAATATTCCCCTCTCCCTAATTATGGATTGAGGATTCTAGATAATACTAATTCTCAATTTTTTCATGTTCCCTCATGATAAATACATTCGGAAAAAATGTTTTTTGGATTTAATCATAGACCATAACCTATATTTATTGGGGGTGTTTTTGGGGGTCTTGTGACCAACATAATTAAGGCCTATACTAAGGGATAGGTGACAGTGCTTGTGCGGATATATGGAATGATACATGGCTGATGTGTACTTAAAAAGAATCATATATTGTTATTTCTGGTTCAGAATATGTAACGATTCACTCCTTGTTTAATGGAGACGGAAATGGAAGGTGTAATGAAGCATTTAACAACTTGTCCAATGAAAGAGCCAAAAAAATTATCTATTGTATTTTTAGTGTAATATATTTTAAGTATGACCATATATGATTGAGTAAAGATGATTCTAGTGTATAATTCATTGAATATGGTTACTCACTGATGCTGGATGTGGTGTAGAATAATACAACAGTGACATAGAAATCCCATTGGCATCATCATATCCCTTCATAGGCATAATACATCTAGTGGAATTCATGCTCTTGTATTCTTCCTATTAAAGAGTTTCTCAATTCATCTATGTCTTTGGGGACCAAATTTTCCTACTATATATAGATAAACTAGAGTCCCCTCTTCAAAACATTGTTGAGTTCCCTTCTGAATAGTACATTTGGCATGCATGAAATGATAATATTGATTCTGTTATAGAGTATTCGTTTTACTTTTCGGATATAGTGGGGAAGTAGTCTTGAACCCTTTTCACAGAGTGTGGGAATATCAAGTGAATAAGGGTGTAAATAATATGGTTCCAATGAAATGATTTTTTCATTAGTCATATTTTTAGAACAAGATTATTCTAGGGTAATAGGTCCACCACCTAGCTTACAAAATGATGTCTCAACAATCCATAAGTCAATAAAATGGTGTAATTGTTGGTACAAACACTTGGAATCCAATTCCAAATGTTGTAATGAAGATTAATGTGGGTGCTTCGATTTTTGGGATCCTTTTTAGGTTTCAGTGTTATTTTTTTGTAATCTTACAGATTAGTCATATAAGCTTTACAAAAATCTTGTTTATTCCGGTTTGACTCTGTAAGTGTTTGTAGCTCAAGGGATTATATCTATTATAGACTTTTATTTGGAGAGAGGATGGATCTTCATTATTATGTAGTTAGACTTTTTTATTATTCTAAATGCCATATCATCCTTGGAAAATGAAAATTATTCATTTGGTTTGTTGGATGGGGGGATTTGATCTTTATGTCGCCACCATGATGTAGTTCATTTTATTTCATCAAAAGGGATGTAAATAAGGCTTCAAACGTTTTTACAATAATGGTCTCTTAGAAAAATTACTTGTATAGTTTCTTAATTTTCCTATTTAGATAAAATAAATTATATTTTCTGATCATCGACCATCCTTTTAATGAGTATTATTATTTCATAAAAAATGTATTTATATATTTGTGTATGTAAATATATATTTCACTTGATCTTTGTGATTATTTTTTTATATATGTGATGGATTTAGAATTAAATTAATATGTATGATTATTTTCAATCCTTTTAATGAAAATTGATAATTTCTATGATTGAAATCACTTGTGAATATATGTTATGGAAAAATTAGGCAACCATTGTTATTTCACTCTTTTTTTCAAGTCCATTTTTACCATGTATACAAGGATTTGATTATCTAATGGCTATTTTCTATATATCATGTAATATAATCCCTTTCTTAAAAACATGTGAATATATTTTTGAGAAAAAAAGATGAGTTGAGAATAAACCCCACTTATTCTTTTTATTTTATTGTCAAAGGGGGAGAATATTGATCAAACATATATAATTATTGATATGTTACATTATATTGATAAAAAAATACATAGGGGTAGATTTTTGATCTCATGTTACGTTTTTTTCAGTGATTTAATATGTGGGTGGTATAAAGTGAAAATTATTGTTTCATTCATTAATGTCTAATGCCATGTGTTTGAGTTTTTTTCACATTGTATAAAATATGTGGAATTCCATGTGAAAAGTTTTTTGTTCAATTTGAAGAAGGGAAATCAATTTTGAATAATATTTTATGTTCAGGAAAATATAGATTTGAATGATGAAGGATTGAGGAGAGTAATTTTGGTTTCAATTAAAAAAGAGATTATATTTTTCATGTTTTTTATGTATCATAATTTGAGAATAATATATTGTTTTTTACTGATGGTTGGATAATTATTTGTGAGATTTTACTAAACATATAGGCCTATATGTATTCTAGGGAACTATGTTCTATGTATTATGAGAATTTTTTTTAATGAATTCTACAGAAATACCCTAAATGGAAGAAAAATATGTATCCCATGTGGGGGATATTTCATGAGTTATTATATATGTGAATCACACCATCATCCCCTATTTCTAATTATATTATATTAATAATTAAGGGGGAGTGCTTGATTAATGTCATGATTAGATAAAGGGGGTGATTTATGTCCATTGGATGGGAGAAAAATTATATTTTTTTAGTGTTTGGGGAATACTAAGGTATCTTAGGTGCGTTTTTTATTCTCTAAAAATCATTATTTCTTGTAAGTTTTTGTAGAACCACCTTCTTATAGTGTTAACATAAATATATACTTGAGACATAGTGATATGTATTATGATATAATAATTCATTGTTAGAAATTATTTTTTGTTGAAAAAGAGAAAGCATTGTTCATAGATAAGCAGAATGATGATATGTTTCTAAAGAAATGAATGTAAATACTAATCAAGAAAATTATTGTAGTAAATTAATAGTTAATTATGGGAACATGAAAAAATAAAATGTAAAAAAATTTCTATTTTGAAGAGGGTGTATCTATAAGAGATGTTGGAGTGGGCGATATTATCATAGAATTCTTAAATGAGAGATATAAAAATAATTTACTCAATGAATGTATATGATCCTTCTATAAACAAATCATTCTAATGGAGGATCTAAGAGATGAAGGGTATATATAGAAGGATATTTAGACCGAAGCCCCATTTTTGATATAGATTAAGGGATTTCTGTTCAATGGTATAATTGACTGTGTTATGTGAAAAATCATAGCCCGCATAATTAAATTTATGGTAGGGGAAAGATTGGATCAAAATTATCATGGTAATAAATGTGGGGATTATGGATTTTTTTGATGTGTTGTAGCCACCTATAAATGCATTTTTTTGGGATAATAGTGGAATAAAATACTTTGATATCCATTTATGTTGAATATATACCAAAATTATTCTTCTATTGTGGTTGTGTCAGGCATATAGAGAAAATATGTGTCTTAAGAAATGCATATGAAGAAGGAAAAACATTATAAATTATGGTTGCTGGCTTTGTGAAAAAAAATGTTGAGACGTACATCATTCATGAACCAAAAAAACAAAGGGATTATGATAGACTTGTGAAATAATTTTCAAAGTAATCTGATCATAATCCTAATAATATCATCATTCTTGGGATCTAGTATTATTTTTATATCAGTGTGGGGTCTAGATGCTAGAAAAATGGGTGTATCGAACAATTAGAGTGAGTTTTGGTGACCTTGGGAAGTTTTATGATATCAAGGGTTTGTTTCCAATAGAAAAGGATTACCAACATGTTATATTTCAATAACCAGGGAGGGAAAAATAAAAATATCCTCCAACCCAAATGAATCTTCTTGGACCCTCAAGATCTAATTTTTCCCCAGAACTTTTATGGGGGGGGGGGGTGGAATTTACACTGAATGTTCTGAGGTAGACGCTGGATTGAGCCATCCCATCCTATCCCCATGAAAATCCTATATTGGAACTTCTGTGATCTGGTAAAAAACGAAAAATTTTTATGCTCCATCACCATTGCACTAAAAGTGACCCATGTATGGGTTTTCTAACCAAACCCATATTAGAAAGAAAAGACACAGATGGTTTCAAAGGAATATAATTTTTTTTGTTTATTGTTTCTTAGTTTCTTGGAAAAGCCATTAAGGTGGACATGTTATTATTTGGAGGGATGATGTGGATTTTATTTTCAAATACTTCTCTATAATCCACATTGGTGTAATGAACCAATAATAAGATGCACCAGTAAGGGAATTTTCGTTATTTTATGGATGAAACACCCATAGGTAGAAATGAATGTCTTGGAATTTAGTCATATCCCATCATGTGAACCTCCATGGACATATCCTAATTGGTGGTATTTCAATTAAATTATATTTCAAAATGTTTATAATGGGGGAGAAATAAGAAAACCATTTACATTATTTCTTGGGATTCCTAAAACAACCCACATTGTAGAATTTTTAAATAGATTTATGGTGTCATCTGAGTGGATTAGCCTTTTCAATTTATTCAAAGCCTCTCATATTTCTCCTTCCTTGTCAGACCATTTTCCTATCCAAATTTACATGTCACTACGTTCAAGTAAACCACAACATGAAGGAATCTTATGGTTCGAGAGATTTTCGGAAAGTATAGGGACTGAAGAGAGGATATTTTAACTTATTAAAAGGTTAGTGATCCAAACATCGTAAATAATATTTATTATATAACATCCTATTTGAAAAGTTGGAGTGATCTAATATTTCACCAGACAGAGATACGATGTTTTTCTAATGATATAAAACTAAAGGAATTTTATTCTCCCTATATGATTGAATTTTATCTATTATCTCTAGAATGGATGCAGAACTGGATGGGGATCTCAGAACTAATGAAATAATTTCATCTGTACGTGTTGTAGAATCTCACGTCAAATATGGAAACTCTATTTTATTCTATTTTAATCAGAATGCATAAACAAGGAGGGATATAAACACTATTTGATACCTAAATAATTTTTAGAGTAGACATGTTTCCAATGAGAGTGGATTATGTGACCTCATCATGAATTTTTATCAGGGTCTTTGTACGGTGTCGAGGGGAAGAATTTTATTCTGATATTGGTCCTAGTATCGAACTGGTGGATTCAAATATGATGAAAATATGAATCACATGATATTTTACAGATGCATTTATTTTATTATCTCTGAAACATATTCGCTCAACCAATGAAATTGTACTACAAGGATTCCATTCCTTTTTCTAAAAAAATATGTACACATTGTCGAGTTTGGCATTTTGGGACTCATGAATGTCCTTTGGTTAGGAAAATCCAAAATTTATTCCCCTAATGAATCCATAATTATTCTCAATCCAAAAATAAAAAAACCCTCTATGGTATCAGAAGTCCTAGCCATTTTCATTTTCAATGTGACAAATAAAATCATTTAAATTTTATTTTTCAATTTCATAGTTCCATAACTAAAATACATATCCCTTATTCACATATATATATTTACCATAACTCTTCAAAAAATGAATTATACTCCAAAATAAATTATTAAAACATAATCTACTCAAATACTAATATAATAAGCCCTACCCCATTAGGATCCCACTTAGGCTAACTATTGGCTACAGGCGACACTCTATTCCCACCTATAATTGTCACGGGGAAAGAAACTAACAAAAAATATAGTAAAACGTATATATATCTACTATTATCTGAATAGTATAATCTATATTTAAACTTATATATGAATATTGTTATACCCAACCTAGAATAACTATTAAAAGTGAACTCTAGAATACAACATCACTAACTGAAGAAAAATCTACAATGAATACAACTACAATTTAGTATTTCTGAACCCCACCAGTACCACTTCAACGAAACTATAATCCAAAAATTGCATATTATATAATAATTCCCCATGTGTAGGCTCAATCACTATGAAATAATGTGTAAAATTATAAACCATATGATGCCTCATATACATAATTGAAAGATAAAATACAATTTCAACTCAAACATAAGTGATATACCAATATTATTTAATGATATAGTCAATCAATAATATGAAAAATATCTATCTTCAATACTCTAATCCATTGGTATCATACACAATATGAGAATTATAATAATTTTGGTTTTGAAAAATATGAAATTTTACATACACTAACTCCAAAAAAATCTGCATTACCTCTATAAGATTCTATTTGGTGACTTGGGACTCACTAAAGAGTAATCATTAGTTCATATATCACCAAACCCAATTTAAAACATGCTCTATGTCATGTTATATGTGATTGAGATGAGTGGGTTACATATTTTATAAGTGTAGTTCCCATTATATTTTAGGAATGGGGTTACCGAGTTCACTAATTATATATGAGTAATATATCATTTTATCAATTTATCCCCATGGGTGATACTAACAACGTGTCTATTAGTACATATTTACCACAACCCACCATTTTCTCTACAATGTTATGGAACTAATGCAACAACAACTTCCATAGAAATATCAATATGCATCAATGATTTATAATCTATTGGTTTTTGGGTGAACAAACAGTCAAAAATATGATATTTAATGTTTAATTCAAATATAATGGCAAGGCTTTTGGAAAGGCTTTTTGAGCCTCTATTTCATATCTATTGGATCTCTCTCATGATGTGCGATTCTTTATTTCTTCAGAATGGAATAAATCATGGTATTTTTTCATAAACCACCTTGAATCCTCAATGAAAATGGAATCGAATGCATACGTTTTATCCTATGAGTAATCCCATCAAAATAATATTAAAGATGATGTCATCATGATCAACTGGATCAATTGTTTTCTAGTTGTTAATGTGCATAAAAATCCCACAGACATCCAAATGTATAAGGTGAGATAAATTTCATCATCTAATATCTCAAATAAACTATATTAGATGGTTGGATTTATTTACTTATATTTTTATATTAGTTTTATACAAATTTCATTTTCCTAATGAAATTGACAGATCTCGTAATTGAGGTATCCTCCCATAGGTGCTAGGTGTTGAGTTGGTCCCATTTCTTATGAGTTATTACACAATTTTTAATATATAGACGAAAAAAATTTACATTATAATACATGTTCCATGCCATTAAATTTCACTAAAAATAAATCCGTATCTCCTTTTCTATAATTCAAAAATAATCACTCAAAATTATTAATAATTATCAAATATCATCAAAATTTTATCTCCACTTCTTTAATATTTCCTAAAATATAATGATGATTGATTAACCTCATCCAATTTTCTTATTAAAATATTGTAAAATTTTTTTATTATCCTAAATTAATTGCCACAAAGTGTTGTTGTGGTATCCTCTGACACATGTCACGTTTTGAGATGGTCCCTTCCCATGTGAGTAGTTAGATTCTTTTTCTTATAAAGGCCCAAAATATTTTTCAAATTTATATAAGTTCCATTCCATACAAGTTCCATAAATAAAATTATTTTTATCAATTTTAAATTTCTCAAATAATCATTATACGTCATGAAAATTGACACCTGATCATCAAAATATGATATCCACTTATTCTAGATTTCCTCAAAACTAATGATGATTAATAAACATCATTAAATGTTCTTCTTAAAATATTTTATCCCATGGAGAATTTACCAATGAAACTACCACATTGTTTGTTTGATGTATCCTCCCACATGTTCTAGGTGTTGAGCTAGTTTCCTTGATTGTGATTTGTTCGCATTTTTTTAGATTATGACCAAAAAAATTTACTTAGTAATATATGTTACATTCTAATAAACTAAACTCTATATAATTCAAAATCCCATTTATTAAAGTTCTCAAATCATCCCTTGAAATGATGAGAAATAATCAAAAATCATCAAAATATGAGCTCCACTTCATCTAAATTTACTAAAATATAGTGATGATTGATAAATATCATTAAAAGTTATTCATAAAATGTTATAAACAATGTGCATTATTTTAATGAAATTGAAACATTATTTGGACATAAAGAGAATCTCTACAATCCTCACATTTAAAATCGATTGATTTTTCACACTTATCAACTTATTGATAACAAATCCAATATCTGTATTATTCCAAACTCAATAAACTAATCGGGTTCATCAGAATGAACCAATGTCTTATAATTGTATGGATGTTGTTTTGAAGAGTTTGTGTTTATAATTATGATGATTGTTGCACAGATCTTAATGTCTAAAATATGTGTCAAAAAGTGATTTGACATAATGCATTGTTTACAAAAAAAGTTTATGATGTAAAAATTGTTGATTGGATTTTGATGAGATCTTTGTAATTTATAATAAAATATTAATATATGAGAAGAAATATGAGGATCACACAAAATTTCATTTTTCACGATTAACGAAAAAGGTAGACACACTTTGTTTTTATAGAAGTGTCCACACATTATTAATGTTTGATCAGTTTTAATGAGATAGAATTTATATTTCCTTTTGACATTTTGGATAAATTATTTTAAGGTATTTTACCAAAAAATTGGCCAACCATTAAAATCTACACATTGCCCAGCCCATCTACCAAACATATGGAACCCAAGGGTCAACATCTTCGGAGATCTGACTCAAGAAGCATGAATTGTTGTAAAGGAGTACAGGTTAATGCATTTCACCAAGAGGATCATGCACAGTGGTGTGTATAGGGGCGAGTGTGTTATCCATGCTCCATATTTGTGTGTGTAGTTTATATTTGTGATGAGCATGATGCTTTATCAATGGTGAATTTGGAATGAGATCACTGATATAGCACTAGCCTACTCTTTGAAGAATCAATGTGGGATGGGTTATTGTGGGTTATTGTTCCTATGTTAAAAACATGCATATAAAATTTTACATATAATATCCAGTGCACATGAGCTATTTGATCACCAGAAAACCACACACCGGAGGAGAGGGTTGTGACTACTACTGCTTCATATTTTCATTTTTATTCTCTATATTGACTCATGTTTTATTATATTTTAGTGTAATTGTAATTATTATATGAATTTTGTTTATCATAGGTGTTTCCAATCATTTTCTCTGAATATGTATCTCAGTATCTATATTTTCATTCATTATTTCCCTTTTCTTCATCTTTTTCTTCAGCTTCTTCTCATGTTTTTTCTCTTCTTCCACTATTTTATTTATTTTTTAATCTTCTTATTTATCTTTTATCTCTATGATTCTTATTTTTTTTATTTTTTTTAATCATCATATCTTCTTCTTATACAATGAAATCTTACCCTCAATAATGAGTGGTTAACCGGAGGCTTGGTTTGGGGGAGGTTCGTGGTGTTTCATAAATTATGTGCACAAATTTCTTATATTTTTTTCAATTTGTGGTGGGTGTGAGAGTATATAACTGGTGAAATGGTAATCCAACATGAAACTATTTTCAAATCAATTTAATTTCATTTATTCATTATTTTGTTCTCCATTTCATGATAAAAATATATATATATTGGTGTTGGGGATACATAAGGGGAGGATACGACCGATTGTGGAGTCTTGTCTTTGATGAATTAGACTATCGGTCAAGGTTTTTGGCTATTTGGATATTGGAGGAGGTTGGATTTGGTGTTCCAATTAGGTTTCCAAGATATGCTAAAATTACATACTCAATTCATCAATGGAAAATAATTCATTTATGAGGTATCATGAATTTAATATCATACAAAATTTAAACAAACAATAAATAATGAATGATCAAAAGTTACCAAAACCTAAAGTGAAAGACCTTTCTTCTTAATCTATATTATATTAGTATCCTAACTTTTGATTGAATTATAAATTGAAGTATTTAAATTACATATTTTCTAAAACCCAAAAATTAATATCTTATATAAATTAATTAAGACTCAGAAAAGTTATATAAGGTTAATTATAAATTTCTAATTGGTTAAATGTGATGTTTATTAAGTAAGAAAACTCTATTCAGACATTTTTATACATTAGTAAAATGTAAAATATCATCTTTACCATAACCATTGATAGGAGAGCGTAAATGTTCATTTTTAAACTACATTAAAAGAAAGAATAATCATTTTCCTGAGTAGTTGAATTTATGATAGTTTTACACCACAAAACTCTATTACACATCATTTGTTAATGAACATAAGAATAATACATATAATTTATTTTATATTTTAACAAGATAATTTGAATTTTATAAAAATTTACATGTAATAAATAATGTGTACATTAATAGGAATAAATAAGAGACTTTGAGTGTTCTTTTGTATAATAACAGGGAACTATATGGATAGTGTTGACTATGTAAAAATATCAACCTCGAGCTATGAATGCATGTGACCACTAATGAATTTCACTTGAATTTATAAGGATAATGGTCCAAAAAAGATTAATATTATCATTACTAAATTTATAATAATTAATATGTGTTTCTCTTAGTTATCTATTATGAAGAAGAAGAGTTTCTTGCCTACAATTGTGGAGGTAATAATGTGAAGAAAAAGTTAGTGGAAGAACGAAGTAGCACTGTGACCTCAATTATAAGTCCCAATATGTGGAATACATTCTTAGGGTTACAAAACTTCACTAATGTGAATATTTCCATCAGAGGTAGTATAAATAACTATCCAGGAGCTATAAAAAAAGTGTTATCGGATAATTATAGTGAAACACAAGTGATTGGTTTTTCCATTATTATTATAACCATATTAAAATGATTATTTTATAATATTTGTATGGTCTACGATTATTTCCATACCATTAAAAGGACTAACAAGTTAGGTTGAGTAGATAACCATCTAAAAATATCATGTTCCATCTTTACTATCATTGATATACTTTTACACGATAAAGAAATAGAATAAGTGAATAAATATCCTAATTGGCCCCCTTAAGTTGTATAAGAGAGAAGATTCAAATATGTTTGATTCAATAAATTCATATTGTTATATTTTAATAATTTTATATTCCATGCTATGAAAAAAAGGAATTGCGGTTTGGTAATGAATCAGTTATCTCTGAGTAGAACACTACATCTACACAACACCATGATGAAAAGGATAATGGATGAGAAAAGAAATCTGAAGAAGAGATATCTCATATCTAAATAAGATAAATTTTTTGTATCTCCATGCCTTTCCATTAATTAATACAAATATGTAATGGAATTTTAAGAGTAGGTAGATCGTTTTTCTCCTAAGGAGAAGGACACCACTCTTACAATAAGTGAATCAAAAATTGTAATTGATCATGGGGTTTCTGACTCTTCTTGTAAAAACTATCCTTTCAATGAATATCCTTTAAAAATTTAGTGATGATGTCTAATCTATAAATTTTGAATATATATCATATAGTGGATTGAGATATATTTTTCAATTTCACCTAAATAAATAGTCTCTGGTTTCTGGAGTCTTTTAAATTTATTTGGATGAAATCACCTTATAGGAAGAAGAATCAAATAACATGGGCAATTCCTTATAAGAAAAAATTATTGAAAGATTAATGATCTCCAAAAATGTTGGAACATTTGAAGTAACAAAGAGGGAACATGAAATATGTGCTTCAAAATGTCTGAAATAATTTGATGAGAAATATGGATTCATAAAATCTCTAGAAGAAGATATACATGCATTTAAAGAAAACGTAAAAAATATCATTCATATCAAGGATTAGAAATTGAATGAAAAATACAAGAAGAACAAAGAACATTACTCTTTATTAAAAAAGGTAATATGTATGAGTAAAAAGAGGAAATAATGAATATAGTTTCTAAAGAGAACGTTATTATGAATAATGATCAGAAAACACCCTCAATATTAAAAATCTAGAATTATATATTTAGTTGGAAAATATTTAGAAGACATATATTAAGACATCAAAATGGAATGAGACAGTTTTTGTTTCTACTCAGTACTCACTAGATTATTCTATTGTTATAAGAAATATAACATGTGATAAGATGATTATTTAATATTTTGATGATTTATGTCATTAAGATATAGAAAACAAGGTACCATCTATACCATCATATAAAAATTATTCTAAAAATGATTCTATTATTAAAATAGGTTGGAAAAAAACTTATGAAAACTATCGATGAATAAAGTTGATCAGAATCCACCACCATGATTTGGGTGAATTGAAATATTATTGAGGAATTTGGTTCCACACAATGTTTCCAACAAGGTATGAAAAAGACCCAAAAACTTTATATATAATAAATTACAAGATTATAGTTTGTGGGTAAATGTTGGTGACACAACAGTTTCAAGGAATTGTGCATCAGATTATTGGTACAACCCTCAAATTGAAAAAGAAAAAAGAAACCCCATCTCAAGGTGTAGCACCCTTGAGATAAAAATCAACATATACCAGTTATGAAAAACCATTATTCTTAAAACTTATTTGGAAATCTTGAAAATATCATTGATGTATGCAATGATAGTGTTAATATTGTTGTTACATGTTCATCTCATCATGTATAAAAATATGATTAGAATAGAAGCCCACCGAAGATGGTTAAGACCTAAGAAAGAATCCATGAGATGTAAAATATTATGTTTCAAAAGAATTACCTGAATAATATATCACTAAATAATAGTAAAAAGAAATGGGATTCCAAATCAAACAATTTGAATGAATATGATGTATAGAAAAGAAAAAATAATACGGATGACACTATGAAGAAACCTTATGGAAAATCAAAACATACTACCAATGTTCCTAAAAATATGTTACTAGTTTGGATAAAATATTTGTAAAATATGAGTAAAATGTAGGAATCCATTGATAAGTGTAGTGGAAAAGCTAGAGATAAGGGTCCACATGATGAATCAAACATTATGTGTGTGAGGTGAAACACAACTAGATATACTCCCAAAAAATTTCACTTAAATAATTCCAATAATAGAAAATTTATTAATGAATATAAAAGTTTCAATAAGTGATAAAAGTTCATTAAAATATATTTAAATGATAATGATTACGCACAATGAAATTGAATATGTGACAGTATCCATAGATCCTCATTCAGAAATGAAGATCAAATGTACTAGTGTAAAGAGTGAAATAAATGGGAAACATCGTTGATAAAACCATATCAAACATGGTATTCACATTAATAATGAATGATTTATCCACCTTATTTTATTAATATTAGTGCATAGTATTTGTTATTATAAGACAAGTAATTGATGGTTAATCATGTTCCTAGGGGGAGAAACTAAGAAGCTCGATTGATTACAATTCATAATAGAAAAAAATATCATTGATCCTTGTGCGATTAATCAAATGGAATTAAAATAAAAATATTGTAATGAATCATCTTTTATTAAGTTGAATAATGAACTTTAAAATATTGGATGACATGGAAAAATAATATAACATTTTAGTTTGATCTTATATTTTCAATCCCTAAGAATAAGTATTGAAGAATATAATCTTTGGTGAAGATGTAAAAGTTATAAAATCAATATAGTCACATGTTCAATATAAATTTTGGTGTACTCTCTAAATTGGAGAGTTTTAATATCCATTATTGAATATATTCACCATTATGATGATGTTTAGTTGTGTTTCCTATGATTGGTAGACGAATTAATAAAGATGAATTTGCTTCCAAAATCATTATATTAATTAGGATAAAATACAATTATCATGAATTTTATTATAGATCATGTCATTAGAAAAGGTATGTTTCTTATAATATCTCAACCTTGATTAAAAAATATTACAAACATAACATAAATGGTGAGTAATTAAATTAATCAATAACATATAAAATTTGGATGTATGGAAGTTCGTTAAGAGAACTTATCCTTTTATTTTTACTTGAACGTTATTGTGCTATTTTTTTGAAGTGGGTGCATAATTAGCGGTTGATATTTCATAAAAATGTTTTCTTTTCTCAATTAGTATCATCATCTGGAAATAAATGTGGAAAACCCATTAAGAGACATGTTTAAGATTTCATATTCTTTGAGGTATCATGATCATTTAGAAAAGGAAAACATTTTTTTCAGAATCAAATCTGATTTTTTTCTAATTGAGTATGGATAATGTAGACATATAGTGAAATTATGGACAATACCATTATTAAGTTTAACTTGATACAATTTTCCCATGTAATTTTTATTTCATGTTAATAAGGGGATAGAATATAAATGTAATGTTTCAAAAGTAATGGGGAAATTATAAAAGAGCTTAGAAAGATTTGCATATTTTTCAATTCATTTAGAATGTACATGGAAGGTATTAAAAAAGGGGAGTTATTGAAGATCCCAATTTTTACAAGAGTTATGGTTATGTTTTTTCAATGGATATTATTTTTTTCAATGGTTTTCAATGAAATTAAAATATTTGATTGATGAGAATATGTTGAAAGAAGTTAATGGAAGGTTTGATAGAGTATCTACGATATACAAGCTTGATAAAAATGTGAATGTTTTTTGCATGAATGTATAAAGAAGAAAATATTTCAAATATTATTATCATAATTAAGTTCCCTTAATGAATTTTATTTTATAATTCTGATAATTATTTCACTAATATTATGTCTAAAACATGTGACAAAAGGTACATTAAAATGACACATTTGTTTTAAAACAATGTAGAATATGTGAATAAATATTATTGAATTTGGATGATTTCATTGTAATTTATATTAAAAAATTAATTGAAGAGGTGGAAAATTATGATCGTGAAAACAATTCCCTTTTCATTGTTACTAAAGAAGGTATCCCTGCATGGTTTTAAGAGAATATGCCACACATTATATATTCATGACATTTTCCCTGGGTTGGAATTTATATTTTATTCTAATGATTTGGGTAAATCAATTAATGTGAGTTTACCAAAAAATTGGCCAACCAATACAACCCACACAAGGACCAACCCATCAACTAGACATGTGGGACCCAAGGGTAAATCACTTTGGAGAGCTGGCCCATGGATCCTACATGAAAGTAATGAAGCGTGGGTAGATTTATAGTTCCTGAAAGAACATTCAAAATGAAACACATTGAATGTGAGAATATTGGTCACATCCCATGTATATGGGGGTAGTGTATCTAGTTACCAACCTCATTTCCCAAACAATGATGAAGTGGGAATTGGATCATTAAAATAGAATTTTCCAATCGCGAGAAGAATCGACGTCGGATGAGCTCTCATGGGTTTCTGCTACAACATTAATAACATGCACATATAAATATAGTAATATGATCTAGTACATCAGTATCATCCTATCACCATATAACATTATCTTTTTCTCAATGATTATCCTAACGAGCCTATCATTTCTATTCATTGGAGTTTTTCATGGTGAGGCTTTTATGATGATGGTAATCATGAGACAATAAGATGATTTATATAACATGAAATAAAATAAAACATGTGATGAATATAATTTTTTTTCTTATAGGCATGCGGTTAATGAACCTAGTTGAAACTTTCAAGGAAAACATGGTGTGGTTTATGGTTGATAATGCATGGATAAAATGAGCATGTGATAATTACAACAATTATATATAATTCGTATAGGGAGGAGAAAAATGGTTCTCATATAAGAGGAGACACTATGAATTAAGTCATCCAAAAAATTACAATTACTAAAACCACTGGTTATATATATTTTTTAAATGAAATTGAATAATTATTGTATCATTAAAATGGATTGTTTATCAAATTTTGTGGGCATAAAAACGTGGGATTAACTCACCTATAAATTCCCTACCGTCATGTCACGATGAAGCTGTTTTATCTCACGTTTTCTTTTGAGGTATCCAATTTTTTTAAATAGAGCATCCATGTTATTCTCTTAAACAAAGGCAGAAGGTCCATGATCCTCTTAGATACATGAAATGGGGAGTTTTCTGTACTTATATTTTCACAAAGGAATTATTTGATGAACATTTATTCTGTGAAGAATATTGGGGGCCTCTCAAAATGAGAATAATGCAATAAAAGTTAATTTTTTTTGAGATTGAGATATCATGCACATAATTTTAGAATACATACGGATCATTCACACAATGAACTATTCTACAAGATAGTGTTAGTATCAAATTAAATTAGTGAATTACAAGAAGGAAGTGTTATTCATATAATAAATTATGAAAGAAATAATTAACTATTAACTCAACATTCACACTATTACAGACGATGTAATATTTAAGAACCCATTCCATAAAGTATAACCTTTCATAAATTTGAAGAACTATTTTCTCACACTTGTGTTAGATGATAAAAAAGGAAATATTCTAATATTGTTTTGTGATATAGTTTCTTGAAAGAATTTGATTTAGTTATATGTAAAGCATATAAATTGAATATTCTTCTGTAAATGAAATACATTGAGATATTTCAACACCCTCACATGAAGAACAAGAAGGAATAGAGGAAACTATATGATAATTCATGGATGAATAATAGATAATAATATATTTATAATATATGGAACATTTATCATGAGGGGTTTGGTGATTTTTCTATCCATGATCCAAATAAATGTATGATGTTCCTTTACATACTACATTAACAAAAGAAAGAGAAATTTTCCTAGATGTTTATTATATAAGAATCTGACACAGGAAAACTCTATCACACCTTTTTTTGTAAAAGTTTATAAGAAGAATATTTGAAATCAAGTAGATATTTGGAAATTATCATTTGAGTTGACTAATATGATTCATGTACTAGTTCAAGTGTACTTGAAAAGGATTAATTAAGAGACCTTGGTTTTTCATGTTTATACAATGGTGAACTAAACAGGCTATATATTCTGTGTTGAGATATTTACCTGGAGTTATGATATCATGCGATCACCAATAACTTATAGATTTGTTTCTAATATTAATATTAAAAAATTATATTATAATGACTAAATTTAGAAAATTGAATAATTTCTACATTCAATTCGTTATTTTGAAGAAGAAGAAGAGGAGTTTGTTTCCTACTATTGTGCAAGTAACCAAGTGAAGAAAAAGTTAGTGGAAGAGTAAAGTAGCACTATGTTATCCATTATAATTCTCAACTATAGGAAAACATCCATTATGTTATAAACCTTTAAGATGGTGAAGAATATCTTCATAGGTAGTATAGTGAACTATCCTGGATAAATAAAAAATCACTATCAATTTAATATAGTGTGATTCAAGTTAATGATTATTCCTTATTTTTTTACCATGTTAAAAGGATTGTTTTCTTGTTGTTGTGTTGTATTGGATTATTTCTAAACCATGGCAAGGGATAACTGCTCCTGATGAGTAGTAAAACTTGTAAAAATATAATAGGTCATCTTCAGTTAATTTGATATTCATTTATGTGATAAAGGAAATAGAATAAGAGAATCAATATCATATCAGGTCTAAGAGGTAATTTGCACAAGATTTGTAATTTCTAAAAAAAATCCAAATCACTAATTCCCCCTCCGAGATATAATAATATCTCAAACTGGTCATCTCAACAGACATCTATAATATATAGAAATGAATGTTTAGAATAGATTTTTGATAGGTTAGTTTTATTTAAGAGGCTCTTGAGGGGTAATGAGAATATACCAGGTGGACTCCTTATATAAGTGAGGGGGTGGGAAACATTGGAAATAAATGAAATAATATTACATAATATTTGTTTAACACCTATAATATGTATCAAAAAATGGATTCAAAGATAAGGAGGACATGGTCTCAATACAATCATCTAATAAAATATATTTATATTTATATGTAATTTTAAAAATTATCTTTTCGATTAACCCATCTGTAATCCATTTCGATCCATGGTAACTACTGTTTCATTATTAAATGGATGTAAATTTATATATAGGGTGAAAAGATCTTAAAAATGGCTAAATGATTAATTTTTTTACAAAATCCCATCCCCCATTATTGCTTTTTGGAAGTTTTTTATTTTTAAATAATTCAGTGAAATATTATTTAGCATAAAATATCACTAATGTAATTTTAATTACTATTCCTGTTTTTTGTCATTAAAGATACTAAAATAAAAATGAAATTAAAATATAGAATATTTCACCATAAATTACTAATTATTATAGAAATCACAAGACCTCTTAATTCATCCAAATAATAATCATTTTCCTATTTTCAAAATCATGTACTTTTGTTTTTCTACCATTTCGAAAAGCATTGTTTTATCCTTGCGTAAAAATTTTATGTAATTATATCACCACTAAAAATTAAGAATAAATTATAAAATAAAAAATAAATCGTTTAGGTAAAAATAAATTTTTATTTGACAATGAAATCAAATTATACATATGTTAACATATTTGATAAATTAAAAGCAAGAGAGTAACATTTTGTACTCATCTTTTATTGAAAATAAGATAAAAGTCATAATCAAAGGATAAATGCAAGAAATTGCCAATGGTTTAAAGAGAAGAATTATAAAGTCAAAAATAAAGTATCAAATGAAATAAAGGAAATAGTTTTGAAGGTTTCAAGGCCTTATCCCATATATTTAACATTGTTTTACTGATTCGACTCTTACCGAGGTAACAAATATTTAATATGGTTACTATTCATAATGACTTAAAATAGAGGGGGATATTTACCAAATTTGAACCTCAAGATTTCAAATATGGATATTTTTTTTTAATTAAATTTCTTTGAGTTTCATAAATTAATTTGAACATATGTTTGTAAAATTAAACAAAAATTATTTTCTATAAAAATGGATTTTTAAGTTTAAAACTCAACTGAATTTAATTACATGCTAAAAAAATATTATTAGAACATATAATTAAATATAATATCCATAAAATTAATAAAAAATTAATTTTCAATATATAATTATACAAACTACTAAGATAAAATTTAATTACGCAAATAAAATAGTTTTCTAAAAAATAACATTTTTTAACTTTAAACGATCTTATAATTATTATATCCATTTGATAAATAATGGAAAAAAATTATATATAAATGCTCCATAAATTTCATTAAATCCATTTTAAAAAATAAATTGACTTATTTTTCTTTGATAGAATCACATAATATGTAAAAATAAAATTCATTGAAAAAATGTTCTTCTAAATCATTAAATGGTTTTATTAAAAAGATTGTTTTTATTACTTAAGTATGAATACATTCTTTTAATTTTTTTCATATATTTCATGTTTCAGTTACCCCTATTCATTCCTTCCATTAAAATGGCTAGTTAATATTGGAAATTATAAATCATAGTTCATTTAGAGTTGAGGTTTTGTGTAAAATGATCTATCATATACTTCATTTTTATTTCATATAAAAATACATATACAAAATCTTGAGGTGTAACATTATATTAACATATATGTGTTATATTGATAAATGGTAATTAATATTATTATAATATATAAAACTAATAATATTATAATATATGTTAGAATTATTATAAAATTTATTGAAAATAATATTATGATAATATTAATTATAATATTACGATAATTTGAAAATATGTTAATAAATATTGTAGTATTATTAGTATTTTTTAAAAAAAGAAAAGAAACAAAGGTTACAAAAGTTTGAAGCAGGGAGTTTTACATTTTTCTCTATAAAGGGTAGGGAGCAACTCACTAAGAGTATTATAATGATAAGTGGAAGTTTCACCCGAGGCTCCCTTGTTTGAAAGGAAATCAACAAGTTGATTGGCTTCCCGGTAGACATGTGTGATAATATAATGCATTGAAGCAAGTGCGTCAAGGCACTTAATCCATTTCTAAGAAAGTTTCCAAGGCAAATGAATTTGACCCATTCGAATCGCTTGAACAAATTTGATAGAATCACTTTCAAACCAGATATTTGTCCGATTTTTTATTTGAGTAAAATCAACTGCCTTGATGAGAGCCATAATTTCTGCTTCAAGAGCGGTAGCTATACTACACATTCCATGACCCCCATTCAGAATGTCAACACCATTATTCCTAAAGACAAAACCATAAACAGCAGGACCAGGATTACCTCTTGATGATCCATCCTAATTTCACTTAATCCAGCCTGCAAAATTAGGTAGCCAGAAGACTTCTATGGTTCCAAGAGGCCGAGGATAATTACATTGCACATTCAAAATTTCCAGAATAGTGAAATCTCTAACCGAGTTGTGAAAAGTTTCAGCATGTGAAATATTATCGTGTGGAGCTACCAATATAATTTTAGAGAGAAGTAACCTACTACTAATCTTATCATTTGTGTTTTGGGCCTGATTTCTTCTCTTTCATATGACATAAACAACTTCATCACAAGGAACAAGGAATAGAACATGCACCTATCTGGATAAATGGATCCTTGGGAGAAGCAGCAACAGATCCTCGATGCTGTTAATATTCGGGGGATTAATTTCAATCCAGGTGAAGACCGTGTTCCAGAGTGAAGCTACTATTTTAAATGACAAGAATAGGTGATTAATATAATCATGGTGCTGATGAAAGAGGTTGGACCGGGAGCAGAGTGACATCCCAACCCGCTGCAGATTGGTGTCCACTGGCAGTTTGTTGAGATGAAGGTTCCAAAAGAGTGTGGCTCAAGATGGTAGCAGCCTTTTTTTTTATTTCACAACTCCATTACTGCGGATTTGATGGATATTATTATAAAAGCACATGGAGTTTAGAATCCCATTAGAACTTAGTTCCCAAATAAGCATGTAATCTGCATCAAGAAAGTCATAGTAGGAGACAACGTTCACAATCTGATAAGGAAGTTGATAAGAGTTCTCAAGATGGTTACAAATAGTGACACTTTGATTTGTATGTTGATACTGAAGCTCAAAACTATTAACCAGTGGGGTACCTATCCAGTTATCTGTCCAGAATTGGAGGGATGAGTTCCTACTGACCAAACAGTGGAACTGCACATTAAATTTATCGAATGTCTTTTTGTGGCATGGCCACACACAGGATTGTATATAATTTATGTTTCCTGCTATCAGCCTTATTATAAGTACAGATTTGAGGAAATTTAGGGACTCAAATTTATCATTGATAAGGCGCCAAAGGAAATGGGCTTGAAGAGATTTATTTAAGAGCTTGATGTTTTTCATTCTGAGGCCTCCCATGCTCTATGGCAAGCAGCAAGTCTTCCATGGGGCTATTAAAATTTTCCTTTCCAGAATACTTCCACTCCACAAAAAGTTCCTCATGAGAGTGTTGGTTGTTTTAAGAATGGAGGTCTGCCAGTTGTACACCATGAAGGATTATACAAGCTTAGAGACAATAACATGCTTAACTAGGCATATTCTCCTTCCCATTGAGAGTGCAATACCATTCCACGTGGAGAGAGTTCTTAGAACGTTTTCAACAAAAATAGTGAAATAAGAAGCCTTGGTTTTTCCAAGAAACATTGGAACTCCAAGGTAGGTGAAGGGAAGGGATCCCTCCCTTATACCCAGAAAATTCACCATGCTTTGTTTCCTTGGAGCCATGATATTATTTCCAAAGAAAATGTATGACATACTCCAATTGACTTCTTGACCATAAACTTTTTCATAATGAGTGATATTTCTCTTGATATTTTTATGATTACTTCTGTCCCCTTGGGTAAACATAATGATATCATCAGCAAAAAAGGGATTTGAGGGAGCAGTAATACCTTGTGCCGCACAGATTGTTTTAATTTCTTCTTTTTTAACTCGATCAAGAATAAGCCTACTGGGATAATCCTCATCAATTGAAAAAATAATAGCGGACAACGGGTTCCCCTGACTCACACTTATAGAACATTTAATGTACCCTTCCGGAGCCCCATTAATCAAAAATAGAAATATCATCAGAACTGATAAGAGCATGTAACAAATGTATAAATCTACTGTAGAAGACAAACCACTGCAGAATTCTTCCAATGAATCCCCAGTCAATAGTATCAAATGCTTTATTAATATCAAGTTTAAGAGCAATATATCCTCCTCTAGTGGTCTTTTGAAAGAGATTAGTACATTCAGAGGTAGTTATGAGGAAATCCTGAATTCTTATTCCTTTGATATAACCAAACTCGTTCCGTGAGACAATTCATTTAGAAATTGGATCATTGCCAATAACAAGAATTTTTTTGAATATCTTATCGATAGTATTAATGAGTGCAACAGGCCGGAACAGACCAATTTCACTTGCATTCTCAACCATAGGAATTAAAGTAATGAACTGAGCATTTAATACTTAAGTGAAAAATGCCTCTGAAAAGAAATATCTAACCAATATGCAAAAATATTCTTGTATGAACTCCCAATAGTATTGGAAGAAGTAATTAGTGAAACCATCCGGCCCTGGTGAGCTATCTTTTTTATAACCAAAAACTACCTCTCTGATTTCAATATTTGTGGAAGTGGAGGTAAGAAATTTTTTTTCATCATCTGTGACAAGATTTTTCATAATTCCATCCATAGATGCTTTATTTCTTGGGGGGCCATTAATGAGATTCAAATAGAAGGAGACTATTTGATTGAAGAGAAATCGTATGTCATCAATAATGGAGTCTCCATCCTTTAGAAGATATATGGTCATGTTGACTCTTTTAGCTCGCTGGAGTGCATTAAAATATTTTGTATTCTTGTCCCCATCCGTAAGCCACCTAACATTGAACAAGTCTCTCTGAATGTTATCCCTGAGCATAATGAGTTTCTAGAGCTCTGAGGAAACCTTCTTTTCCTAGTTATCATTTCCAGGGAAGTTGTTATGATTAATTGAATCCTGAATTTGATGAAGAGTGGTTTCAAGGGAATCAGTTTCCTGATCAAAGAGGCTGAACTTATTCTTACTCCAATGGCTCATTTTCTTCTTAAGAACCTGAAGCTTAATAACACAAGACAGTGGATTGTGATTGTAGTCTTCCATGGCCCAATTATCTCTAACAATTTGGGAGTAGTCTGAAGGGGTGGTCCATGAATTATTAAACCTAAAAGGAAGAGGTAATTTATCCTTTTCATCAATTAGGTTAACCAGAATAGGATGATGGTCTGAATTATGTCGTGCAAGCATAACACATGAAATGGTTTTCCATTACTCCGTCATATTAATGTTACCAAAAGCATGATCAATTCAGCTTGCTCTCATTCCATTCAGGTGCTTTCTCTACCAAGTGTACTTAGTTCCCAACAAATTATTTTTAGAAAGATTATAATCATCAATAAAATCTCGGAACTCCATGATGGATGTGGTACCTATTACATACCTGAGCTTTTCATCTGCATGAAGGATGTCATTGAAATCCCCAACGATGATCCATGGGTCCAAGATCGAACAAGACATATTTTGAAGATATATCTATGAAGATCTTCTGTTAATATAGTGGTTGGAGGTATAAACCATTGAAAATACTGTGTTTCTGCCATAATAAGTAAATCTTCATGTGAGGGCCTGTTTATGCTGAGAAATAATCGAAGGATTAACCACATTGTTGTGAGAAAAGAGCCATAATCTATCATAATTAGAATCCTGAATAGAACAGAACATTGAATAACCTTTTCCATGAAGTAGAAAATTATTGTTGTGCTGCCTGGTCATAGGCTCAGAAATTCCAAGAATATCAGGTTTATAATTTTTTATAAGCAGCCTAAGGGAACAATCCACGCTAGGGTTGGCCACTCCCTGACAGTTCCAGAAGAGTACCTTCATTTTGACATTAATTTTGGGTTAAAACCCCCTTTTTTCCAATTCCAATGGTGTTTTAAGCCTTTCAGATCGCCATAGATCCTCCTTCGTGGAGACTGAGGTTTTCATTACAGGCGCAGATCTAGAGCAGTCCTTGCTACCCACTTTGTTTTCCGTTTTATATTCTTCCTAAGAGGTAGTGGCTTGTTTTCCATAATTATTGCCATCCTCGTCCCTTGAAACAGTGGCCTCAATCACGTATTGATCTACATTTGCAGTATAGGTGATCTTCTACATCGTGTTAGAATAGATAATTTTGTTTACAGTATCATCAACATCAATGTTCAACAGCACATTTATTTCTCAATTAATCATGTTGAGAGCATGCTCTTCCTGTTGCATACCAATGACAAAGGTAAAGAAATCCTCTTCATATGTTTGGGGGTCTATCTCACCAGTTTTCTCCTACACTAGTATGCCTACTAATATTTCATAAATAATACTTCCATTTTGAGAATATTTTTGTCCCTCCTCTTTAGCAAGATCAGCCAAAATTCCTGTTTGATCCCACCATTTTGTCACATGCAGCCTATTTTGAGGCTCTTTTATCAGTATTTTTAACATATTTCACAGTAGAAACTACCTTCCTTCTATGAAAGAAAACTGAAATTCATGTTTTCACTTATTTTTTTTATTTCATCATCATTGGTGGATCAAATATTTTTTTTAACATAATCTTTTATTTATCACACCTTAAATTTTAGATATCACTTATGTAAACGGAACAATGTTTCTTAAAATTTTTATTGGTAATGAGATCATGCTGGGGAATATTTATGAAATTATTAATATTTCTATAAATTTAATTTTTAGAGATAATTTTTTTCCACTATCACATTACCATATGATCAATGTCCAAATATAATTTCATGTTTATTTTTGAAATAAGTATAAAAATGTAGATAATGATTTAGATAATTTTTTTATTTTACTTTTAAGGTTTGTAGAATTTACTTGTAATTTCATTAAAACATTATTATGTATTAACAAATCACCTATATTTTTTTAAATTTTTTTTTAAAATATTTAATCAAAACCATGATATCTTCAAACAAGTTACCATTTTCTAAAGACATTAAAAAGTTGATTATTTAAAAAATTAGTGGAAACTTTACTAATTTATGTGCAATTCAATGTTTTAGAGAATAAATAATATACCTATTATGTATTGAAGTCCAGGAGAGAATATTAATCTTCAAATGAAGGTACTATTAATATAAGAATATATGTTAATTTTTTACACTTTCTACAAAAAAACTAAAAAAGAATAAAAAATTATAATGAAATATGATGGAAATAGTTTATTTTATTTATATTTATTTTTTATGTAAATGATTTATTTTATGAAAATTATAATAATTTTTTTTGATTAGGTAGCTTCAATTTATTTCTATGGCACTCATTTTCATTTATAGATACATTTATTGAATTTTGATTTCTCAACGATTAGACAGTATGGGTAAGATGTAGTGGGTGAGTTGATAAGGGAAGAGTTGAAATTGATGTGGATGAGATAGATATCTTTAGTGAGTTATTTTAATTTAATGTTTATTTGGGGAATTTGTTTCCCATTTATTTTCAACAATTAATGATTTTCTTAATTTGTTTATCAATATTTTTTAAAAATTTTATTTATCCAAGTATTTATAAGTAATGAATTCTGGAACCTAAATGTTTTTTACATGATGGTAGATGATGTAGTTGGTTCATTAGAATTAGTTGAGTATTATTAAAATAATATAATCACAATATTTATCTTGGTTACCTAAATTTATTTTCCATATATTGAGCAGACACATGAAATTTCAATGTAGAATGGACCTTTACCCAAATATGGAAAAAGTATTGTATATGTTGATTTTATTATTAATCGAATGTGTTATTATTTTAAATCTCGAATAGATTAATGATTTTAATCTAAAATTAAATTCATTATGATAGAGATACTTATATTTTCAGAGTATTATCCTATTTTGAGGAATTTTGAATTTTTTTACTAATCACTTTTCTCTTGTATTTTTTTCTATAAATAAAATTATTGGAATCCCGTGAGAGGAATGGATTTAAAAACCTAATATCTACATGATATAAGAGAATGTCACATTTTTTTTATTTTGATAAAGGGCCAAACATTAATTTAAAAAGAGAAATATTTTTCATCGCACTCCCTTATTAAGGGGCTTGTGTCATTGTGACTCCCCTACTATGTAAATTATGCATCGTCGCATGCCCTACCACACTACAGTCCTTCACTTGTTGCATTGTTAAAAACCACATATAAAATACACAGTAATTTTAAATGTACAATTCCATTGTGATGTCATAAAAAATCATGAAATCCCACCACATGATCTTTTACCATAAATCCATACAAACCCTCTAGATATTTAATGTTTTTAAATTGTACAACTATGTATCTTCAGCTATGATAGTGTAACAGTCCTAAATTTTATCAAAGAAATATATCTTCATATAATTATGAAATAAAGTATAATCACACAAAACCATATCAACAACACAATACAAACGTTATAAATGATGATTGGATAAAATATGTAATGCTTCTAGAAGTTGAAGAGCCTATACCAATGAAATACTATCTTTACCTTAGGAATAATAATTTGATGCTTATGAATAGTAAACCTACCAAATAAATAGTAAAATTTCCCATGAAAGTATATAGAAAATTTTGGAATGTTATAAATGAATGTATGAAAAAAAACATCATCATATAAGTAAATAATTTTTTTAAAAATTATAAATTATGTGTTGGTTTTTTTATAAGTGATAAAAATGTAATTACAATTTCATGATTAATTAAATAATTTAAAATAATGTTTATTTTCATAAAATGTATTCATATATTAATATTTGGTTATCTTATAATTATATGATAATTTAATGAGACCTTAGTTAAATTGTTAATGTTTTATAAAATCAAATATTTTTTTTAAAATATATATTTTTTGAGTAAATGGTGATTTTATATAGAAATTAATTTTCACATATATAGAAAATTATTTTTATAAAATTGTGTTCATTTATTAATTATACACATCAATAAATGGTTAGAGTTAATTTTTAGTATTTTAAAAAAATAAATGAATTTTTGGTGAATAGTAAAATATGGTAATTTACAGAATCTATAAATTATAAGTTAAATACAATATTCTATGAGACATTGATGACATAAGAACAATAATTTAGAACTCCCCTTCCTTATTTTAATATTTTTTGTGATAATTATCAACAAATTCATAGTCTGGACGAAATATAAAAGAACAATAATTAATGTAATGAGGGAAGACCTCTCTCCACCACTATAAATACCTCCCTTCCGACCACTTTTCATCACACCTCTCATGCCTTTATCCCTTTTTAAAATTATCCTCCAATCACTTACCATGCTCATCCTATTCAGTTACATAATGTATGAATCCATCCTATGTGTTTCCTGTTCCACCCAATCCATTTAATTTATTTTAAATATAAATTCTTATAGTTGATTTATAGTGTAGTATCATCCTCCCACATACTATGGTATTGTTTTAGGATCCTTTAAATAATTGTGTTCTTAGTAGTGTCTGAAATTGTGGTGGGGTATATATTCTTGAGTTGATCATTTATATTTCCTCATATATGATATCTAGTTTAGTACACAAAATTTACCTTCGTCTTGGACATAATGTCATGTAAATTCCTTAGAAATTATACCATGATTTGGGTCATGATTTTTCTTTTGATTACAAGTCTTGTCATTACACCATGCATCAATAGGACAGTTATGTTCCCTGGGTGTTATCAAATTTCATGATTCCATTTTTATATAGATTATTCTGATGTATTGGGACATAACCCTTTTCCAAGAAAACATAGTTATTATTAGTTTTCTACTTTAATTAACTATTTTTATATTACGACATAGGTTTATATTTTAAAGAAATAATCCAAAATCATTTTTGTCTTTCACACATATTTTCTCAATAACCAATACAAGTTTCCATCCCCATTTAATTTTTTATTCTGATAATATTCATGAATACTTATCAGGATGAATTTAGTCATTTCTTGATAATAATGGTATCATACATCAGACTTGTTGTGCTGGTAGACCATAAAAATAGTGTTCTTAAATGCAAGAATCATCATTTTTGAACACTATTTGGTACAATGTCTTTTATATGAAATATCTAACCATATTCTATAGTGACACCATTTTGAATTATACCTATCTCATTAACCACATTCCCTAATTCATTCTTCAAGGGGAGGCACATTTTTATACTTTATGCCCCTAGTAATCCCCATATCCCTTAGTTATATTTTTAGATGTGTGGTAAGTTTGTAATAATTTTCCCATTAACCAAATTCTATATTCTAGATATTAATTGGATCATACTTGGTTACTATAGAATCTAACTTGGTTATTGTTATTTCTCCCTAAACATCCATCATTATATGATTTTTATATATGTATAATTCATTGACATCTCTATTTTCCCTTTCCATCATCTATCCCCATCCATTTATCTTCCAAATCTCCATGTTTTCTTTTCATATTATCTCATACGACCACCACACACACTTTATATCCCATGAGTATGTGGGTCAGTATTTGGAAGAATTTAACACTATACGTCCAAACATTTTCATTCCATATGAGTCTCATACCACTCAAGAACCTAATGATTGGTAATCTCTTAACTCTTGCTCACCTGATTTTATTATCGCACTTCAAAATGGTAAATTCTCCTGTCACGACTACACAATTTATTATTTTTCATTCTAGGGAATAGTAGTCACATCCACACTATTTATTGGCACATATAACTAGGTTTACATCCCCCATAATATCACAAAGGAAAAATAACATACATGGAGGATAGAGACTATGAAATATTAGAGGAGAATCATATATGAAATCATATCTCCTTCCCCTTCAGAAATAATCTTGTTGGCTGAAAATTGTTTTATACTATGTTTTCTAATATTGATTTCACTCTAAATTATTTAAAGGATATGTTGGATGAAAAGGTAAATGCTTTGAATTATAATTCTTGTTATTTGGAAACATTCACCAATGGGTAATATGGAATTGGTTCATCTATTTATCTCTCTCACCACTTCATACCATTTCCCTCTATATTAGATGTGAAATTACTAGTTTATGACATTCTTAACAATGAGAGCTCTGGGGGGGTTAATTAGTGTTGTATAATTTTTAACATTTTATAAATTTTATCCCTTTTCTTCTTTGACCTATTATGATCTCAACAATATTATTATATTTCCCATATTTCATGAAATTATTTAAATTTAGTAAAATATTTCACATGATATTTTTACAAGGTTCACGGTTCAATCAGATTTACTAGTCCTTGGAATGGGTTGGATGTGATTATTTCCACACAATGACCAAAAATAAATCCTTTAATGTGTTTATATCATGTACTGAATACCCAAACATTTTCGAAAAACCATATTCTATTGACAGTTCTTGTTTTATAGCTTTTGGATGGATCATTATACCGGCCATAAAAACATTCTGTACCTTCTTGATACGGTTATTTGTAACCCCAATAATGTCTTCCACTTGGTGAAAATTATATTGGATATCATAGTATACTTTGTTCTTCCACTTTTTCACTTGTTAACATATCAATAGAAATCAATCAACCCTAATTCATTCCTATAGAAAAATAAAAGTTGTACTTTCTTCTTCACCTATTAGTCATAAAAATATGGATATAGTGTGGGATTCTAAACACCAAATTCTATAGGTACCACATTGGATATAAGTTTTTTTGATGGTAAAAGTGGTTTGTGATGATTTTATTTTATTTTCATTAATAAAATGGTAATAAATGAACTTTTAAATCATAATCATAATCATATTCAAATAGTTGAAATGAAAATAACATTTGAAATTCCAATAGTGTGTGAATTTTTTTCTATGATTAAAGGATCATCAGACTCATATGGGGTCTGGAATAAAATGTTGAACCAAAATGAGGATATTTATTATAGTATGATTGGATCTGATATAAACCTGATGATTGTTTATAGATCATAGAGTTCCCATAAATCATATGTTTTCTGGGATTATTTTTTTTCAATCCTTATGAAGGAAAGGGAGAGAAAATGTTCTTCCAATTAGATTAAGGTTTAGTTGGAAATAAATAATTCACTAAAAGGATATAGAGATAAATTAATTCCAATATAATTTTAATGATTCTATGTCGGTCCTATAATTTCTCAGAGTCATGAGGAATTCATGATACAAGCATTAGTTTGTGTAATAAAAAAGTAACTAAATTAAAAGCATTCCAGTATTAGTTTACTAGTGGGAGATCACTAAATGAATAATTGTTTGATGACTCAGTAATTTTGGTTCAAAACATTAGAATACAGGACGATGTTTTTCAGTCAGACCAATAATCCAAAAGATAAAATTATTTGGATAAATATTTTGGCAAGTACCATAATTAAAAAATGAAGGAAGTTACTAGAGTTGAAGTTGTAGATACCAATCATTCGGATGGGGTGAGACACCGATCATCAATGTAATTCAAACACAAATAATCAGATATGTGATGGATACAAAATGGATTGATCGTAATAAAATTTTGTTTTTATTGGTATTTTTTGGTACCGACGTGTGTATGAAAATTAAAGACCAATCAACTAAATGAAGATGATCAATATTGGAAACCATTATCAATTTGTTGAATTGTTTATATAATGTGTCTAACAAAAAAAAGAATTTTGAATTTTTTTTATTGGCTCATGAAATATAGAAAAAATGTGTTGATGGTATTTATTAAATGGGTCTAGAGTCATTAGACATGCGGATACACCAATTCATCAAAGTGATAAAAAGATAGATCTCTTAGGCATATGCTGACACTAATAAATCATAAGATGTTGGTTCACCAATATAAGTGATAGAAAAAATGGGAACTATGTTAATATAGTTACAATATTTTTGTAAAGGTTTTTTTTGAAATGATGTTAGAATAGTTTAGTGGAAGTGTTTGTTCAATGAATTTTTTATCCTCAGGTTGAAGTACTACTGAGAAGTGGTGATATCGTAAGATGTTGTGACTATGTTTATGGAAGAATGGTTTCAATGACTTATTTCTATCATTTAGTAATAAAAAATATAATGAAAAGTTTTCAATTTTGATGTATTATAATGTGGGTCAAGAAAATTTGTGTGGGCATATTTTATTATCATAATGATGAAATTAGAATGATAGTCAAAATCAGACTGAATAATGTTTAGAATGTCTGAAGTGATATGATGTTGTTAGAATATTCAAGAAGGATTATGAATAAATTACAATAGTTGAGAAGAGCTTAAGAAGTCAAAAATATCTCTTTAATGTAAGTTAATTAATATTTCTATGTAGTTTGGTTATGTGGGAAAAAATTTTACATTCCCACCTAAACCAATTTTTGAGAATATATAAATGGAGGAGAGTAATTTGTACATTCTTACACATGTATTTCTCATGGGTGAAGATAGAAGGTGAATCAATAATAGTTTCTAGAGGGAAGATGTTTTTGGATTCCATTTTATGGACCAAGATTTCTTGATAGAAATAGAAGAAATGCCATATTCATAGTTTTCAAATCAGAAATAGGAATTATAGTGGGATTTCAAGGCTAACGTGAAAGCTACACAAAATTTTTTTAACTATCATCTAGTAGTGTTATATTTCCAGACTTGGAAATCAGACTGAAAAATTGGACTTTGGAATCCCACAAAGTAACATTATGATGTCTAGAGAAGTTCTTTCAGGCTTAATGGTATAAAAGTGAATATTTTTTTTGAACATTTTATTTTTAGAAGATTGAAAGGAAGAACAAAAACATGTTTTTAAGAAATCGGTGAATGGAGTTTAACATTTAATCAAAATTTTATGACATATTTTTGAACTACATGAAGCACATGAACTATTGTATTGAGTATGTTTTTAACAAAAGTTTATGCTTATATCCTAATTTTTTATCCCTACTAAAGGAATGTTTTCTAGTAGATTGTGTGGTATTATATGTTTCAAAATCATACCACATACATCGCCACTCTATTTGGGTACTGAACCATGTTAATTCTAGTGTTCCTATGGATTTTTTATTTTAATGATTATAGAAAATTGATAAATCTTTAATAGGGTATGGTTTTTAATTAAAGAAAACATAAAATAAAAATATATCACTTATTTGAACCGCCCCCTCTCAATGATAGATTGATCTAGGTTTTTATATATTAATTGGTATTATAGAAATGATTAACTTAATTTACTCTTTTCTGATGTTTTAGAATGAGAAGTTCTGATGGAGAATTAGAATTGTGTGAATAGTAAGATGATTTAGGTCTTCAATGGAATGAACATTCATATCTATAAATATTGATTGTTTCCTTATTTTATATCTCTTGGTTATGATGTTCTTGAGGCAATAGTAGATGTGATTACCCAATTTATAGAAAAATTCCTATTACATATGTTGATAAGATGAATATTGAGTGTGATAGGAGAGCTAAGAATGACATAATCTCACCACTTTCTAAAAGAGAGTTTCTAAGTGTGAATGGTGTTTCTACAAAAAATGGTACCATAGATAAGTTGAAGAAAATTTATAAAGGTAATAAAAAAGTGAAAACAAGTTTCAAATTCTTAAACTAAAGTATGGAGAAATCAAAATGGGTGAGTATTAATATGTAGGTGACTTCTTTACCAAGGTGAATGACAAGGTTACCACTATTAGATGTCTTAGTGAAATGTTTTAAGTTTCAACTATTTTTTAAATGATCATGATAATTATTAATCACATGTTTGATCCCAATGTTTTATAATTGGAGGATAGAGATCAAAAAACATTATCATTGGAATATTTTCATAGTACTCTCATCATTTACGAAATGATAAGGAAGAAAAATGTGAATGGAAACCAATTGTTGACAGTGAAATTTCATTTTAGTATTCTAATAAAGTAATGTAAAAGAAGGTTCTTGAAGAGGTATTTTTTAATAAATATAATTATGAAAATGTGTTATGTAAACATATTGATGAAATTTTATCCTTGGATTTTAAAAATGCGAATTGAGGTATATGAAAGTAAAAAGGGAAACATACCGTAAACTGTTGTGAATGTGAATCAGTTGGAGACTTTGTGGCCAATTTTCCTCTATGAATGAATGAACATGATAGTGTTGAATATGAATGAAGGAAAAACATATCATGGAGTAAATAAAATTATACAAAATATCCAATTCCCAATGGAAAAATAACATATTCCATAAATCCATAAGTAGAATTTTTTTATCTATAGATGACGAATAATAAGATAGGGAAGATGAATATGAAATGTCTTTTGTGAATTATAGAGTGAGTACATTAATTTTAATAGTTAATAAAGAAAAGATTCGATGAAATTGTTCTAAAGAATAAGAAACTCAATTAGAAATTCATCTAAAATAAGAATTGAAATAATGTCTATAAGAAAATTAGAGGGCATGAGAATGAAATCAATAAATATAAAAATGAACATTACATATAAAAATAACATGAATGTTTTCTAGATTATAAAGTTAAGATGATAAAAGTGATTGTTGATTTAAATAAATTGGTTGATAAAGAAATTAATCAGAATGAATATCTTGAGGTAGAGATGAAGGGAAAAAAGATATGAACTTGTCTTATGAATACATTATAAATGTGAGAAAAGGGTTACAATATTCAAGAAATATATTTCTAAAGTTGGAAAATATTAAGGAAAGGGTAAACTAGAGAAGGATCAAAAGTTACCATTAGTGGTTGAGAAAAAATATTAATTTTTTTTGAGAAGAATGAATCATGGAATGTTATATATGTGGCCAAAACCCACAATTTTTAGTATATTAATGCTTAAAAAAATTATTATTCTTAAAATATTTCTACAAATTCTATGTATAGTATTTATGAATAGAAAATATATGCGAAAAATAAGATTCTGGTTGATAACAAAAAGGTTAGTGGTCAATAATTTTCTAAAAAGAATGATAACAAGGTTTCTGAGAAACAAGCTCATTCAGAATGTATGGAAGTTATAATGGAAGATATTATTAGTTTGTATATTAATGGTATTGGGGTGGATTCGTACACACAAAAAAATGTTTTGGTTTAATAAAAAACATTAATAATATTCAAAACCTAAAAAAGGAAAAGATAAATGGGGATTCAATCATCTTTAAGAACGAATTTTGAGAGGATATTTTGAATAAAGCTATGAATGATAGTATGAAAATAGAATGTAGGTTTCATCCATTGGAAATTATTTTTGAAATATGTAAACAACCTTGGCATATTGAAAAACCATTTCTTGTTTTGTTATTTTAAGAACACAAGGTTTTTATCAATTATCATAAGTCACATGTGATGAAATATAAAATAGTAGAAAAAATTATTGTTATTGAAACAAAAATCAAATATACAAATGGTAAATTACATGGTGAAATCGTCATAATCGAATTTGTTGGATGTGGTGTAATTGGGGAAGAAAAGTTAAATTCCATGAATGATTTTTTATTGATAGGTTGAAAAAAAACATGCCATCTGTTTCAAAACATTGTGATAAAGGAAAACATGTTATTATTATAAATGATTTATTTTTGTGAAAATAGAGGAAGATAAAAGGATTGGTAGAAGGGGCCACTATGAAAAATACAAACTTCATCCAAGGTGGTGGGATTAAAAAATTGTATTACATAGGCATGGTGGAATAGAATATTTTGTGGAATAAAATCATAGGGAACATGTGTTGTTTGAACATGAGTAAGATATCATATTGATATAGTGTTTTTGGTATTTTTGATATGTCAAGAAGAATATCATGGTGATTCATAATTTTTTATAAATTAAATATTACAAAATCTATGCATAAGATAATAATTTTTTTTAAAATAAAACCCAAAAAACATATTCATTCATATATTTATGGTCCATTACGAAAACAATAAACTCATTGAGATAAGTACATCATTACATCCATTGAAAACATTACTCTCATTAGTCGTGTTATGTATATGAAACAAAAGTTAGATGCACTAAAGATTTATTAAATATTCATGAGGAAAGATGGGATAGAATGTGAGTATTTAGTGAAGAAGTTGAGAACATAAAATTGTTTTGAATACAAAACTATTGAAATTGAATGTTATCATAAGAAGCATGAAATTAATCCTGAGTTCATTACACCATACAATCCTCAAGAAAATGGAATTTCTAAAAGAAAAAAGAAGTTTGGTCGAAAGGGGTTGGACTATAGTACATGACCATGTTCTCTCTCATTACATTTGGATGCAATCCATGGAAACTATTGTTTATATTATAAACTAATATTTCTATTGAACAATTTCATATATGTAACCATATGAAATTATTTATGATAAAACTCCATGTTTAAAATACTTTATTGATTTTTGGAGTCCATAAATCATAAATAATGAATGTATAAACCTTCGAATGTTTGAGTATGGAGGTGAAGATAAAATTTTTCTTTATCTATGATATAAAAGAAAGAGGTTGTATATGTTTCTACAATGAGGCAAAAAAATTATTCAACTCTGATGATGTACAAGTTATGTAAAATAATGAGGAATATGTTAAATAAAATTATTCAAGTATTGAAGATGGATAAGATGAATGTATTTTTGTTAATAATTATGATAAAGATGAAAATAATTGTATTCCTACTCAAGAAGAGGAATTGGAGTAATCTATTTCCAGCGATGAGGAATAATCTTTAAAAACTAATCCTTGTATAAGGAAGAAAGTGGTATCTCAAAACATTTTCGTAGATCAACATCAAAAGGATCTATCAAGAAGAACATAAAATGTTATTACACAAACATCTTTATATTGAAAAGATTATTTGAATGATATGAATGAAGATTTTGGGAACCTATAATGGGTTTTGGATATGAATTAAGAGTTAGATTAGATTGAGAAGAATAATACATGTGAACTCATACCTATGTGGAATAAAAACAATGAAATTGGTACAAAATGTGTTTTATGGAAATATATATATGAATATAGTGAAGTGATAAGAAAAAAATAAATATTATTGTCTAAATGTTAGTCTAAAATTGAAGGCATTTATTTAGATGGGACTTTTACTATTGTGTAATGGTTATAATTAATCAAAATAATTTTCTCTATTATAGTACAATGATGTTATGGAATTTTTTAAAATGGAAGTAAAATAAGAATCATTTAATGGTAAACTCGAACAAGAAGTTTATATTGAAAAATTGTATAAATTTATTATTGGGAATGATGATATTTCAGTGCTAATTTGAATAAATACTTGTATGGGATAAAAATATCCAAGGTAATGGTATAAAAAATTGTATTCCTTTCTAAGAAAGATAATGTATAAGAATGGAAGTTTTGATATTGATTTGTACCTCAAGGAAATTCATGTCTTTTCCCTCATTTTAATTGTATATGTAGTTGACATAATCATTATTGGATGTGATGAAATAACATGTGAAATATTTGTTGAAGAGATGAAATATATATTTGATATTTCCATGTTAGGTGAAATGAAATACATTCTTTGGTTACAAATCTCACAAAATAATAAAAACATATTTATTTCCCAAGAAAGGTATTATAAAGAAATTTGTAAGAAGTTTGGCAGGGAAAATTCAAATATAGTTTCGGCACTGATTTTTGTGGGAACAATGTTTTATTAAGATAGAGAAGGAAATGAAGATGAGTCTAAATTGATTTGGAAACTTATTAAAAGATTATTTTATTTGACTGCTTCAAGACTCGACATTTCTTATGTAGTTACAATATGTGCAATATTTCAGAGTGATAAAAAATCATATCAGTTTTTCTAGAAAAATATTTCTCAAATATATCAAAAGATTTTTTTTTGAATCGTGTATGATTTCATAAAAAAAATTAACTTGTTTGGGTATTCTGAGGGTGATTGGGTATGTAACTTTTATGATTTAAGATCCAAATATAGTGGATTTTTCATTATGTAGAAAATTTGTGTTTGTTGGAATACAATGAAACAAAATTCATGAACTCTTACCAGGGAAGACGTTAAGTATGATATTTTCACTCAAGATACTACTCAACCAATGAGTATGATTACAAGTAAGAAGACTTACTTGTTGAATTAATATTACCTTTTTTTTAATTTTTATAATCAAAGTGTAATAAACATTATAAGAAACCTAGTACAAAATTCTTTTTAAAATATATTGACATGAAATACCACATCCTCAAAAATCCTATGGATAAGAATGAATTGAAGATGGAGTATGTTCCTAAATTAGAATTATTTGACGATATTTTTAAAAAACATATACCAAAGGAATAAATTTTCAAGCTAAGGCTGACCATGGGCATCCAACATCACTCTAGTCAAGTTTGAGGTATGTGTTTCTGTCCCCTCTGTCATCTAGTCTTTTGATGATGTAGTCATGGGGGATGGTTTCGAAAATCATTCCATTGATATGATCTAATCCTTCTGAAGATGTATGTATGTAGGGGAGTTCTAGAAAGTCTACAAACTCATCATTTCAATGTGTAAACTATTATAATAGTTTTTATAGTTTATTTAGGAAACCATTTTTATAGGTAAGTGGATGAAATGAGGAAAGGATTGAAAAAAACTGAAGATGTTCATGATTCACTACTTTTGGACAACATGGATTTCCTATCAATAAATATTTTTTAATAAAATGAATTAAATCCGATTGAGCTAGAATTTTTGATAATTAATTCATATTTTACAGTTACAAAGTTTAGTGATTTTTAAAACATGGTTGAAAAAGAATACAAAGGGGGATATTTTTTGGACCATGATGGAAATAAGTTTTCTTTAAAGCTAATATATTTTTATTCCAGAAGTTTTGTATTTTTTTAAAAAATGGAAAATAAATCAATTAACATTGTAAATTAGACACACAATCATATTCATATAACTATTTCTAAAAATATTATGAATGTGAACCAATTTGTGAAAATTTTTTCTATGAGAAAAGGGTTAGTAGTCTCACAATGGGTCCCAAATGAAATGATCAATCAATATGAGGGTAATTATTGAAGACTAATTGGATCCAATAAAAACCAAACAATGCTTTACTGTTCTTGGAGTTCTCAAAATTTATATGTTGTCATGGAAAACTTGCGATGAAATCCATATGAATGAATGGGTGAGAACCAATATACCTAATCAGATTGAGGTTTAGTAGGAATGAAAAAAATCATTTTATGGATGGGAAGTTACGATTCTTCCCAATGAAATTCAAAAGATGATATGCTGATATAAGAAATTCTCAATGACATGGGGAACTCATGATATAAGAAGATGTTTATTGGAGAAGAATGTTACTAAAGTCAAGTATTTTGTGTCTTATTTTATATATGTGACACCACTAGATGGTTTACTATATGAAGGATGAGTAGTTTATGTTTGAAAGGTAATATGAAGAAGATGTTGGTTTTCAGTCAGACCAATAAGCCACAAGATATAAACCATTGTAGAGAGATGTTGGCATGTAACATATTAACAATAAAAAATAAGTTTCAGATTCTAGCACATCGAACACAGATCATCAACCAAAATTATGGTTCCAAAGGGGAATCATAGGTAGAAATGTTTTTTTATTTGGAGTATTTGGGGATTTTTTGCATTAAAGTTTTAGTGACTAGTAAACCAGATGAAGATAAAATATATAGTCAACCCTTTTCATTAGGTTTATTTGTTTTTGTTTCATGTGGGTAAATAATAGAAGAATAAATATGATATGTTTCAATTAGCTCATGATAATTAAATAAAAATTTATTAGTTTATTTATCAAATGAGTCAGATGTCCTCAGACTAGAGGAGGAACGAATTTCTCTATGTGATATAGAGACCGATCTCTCTTGCTTGGGAAGACCCTAATAAATTATCATAAACTGGGTCATATGTCTATGGAAAATAAAGAAATGTGAAATATCTTATTTATGTTACGATATTTTTATCAAAGGGTAACCTTAAAGGACGTTTGAAGAGTTTAGAGGAAGTGTTGTTTCAAAGAAGTTTTGAAGATCATGTTGAAGTACTGCTAAAAAATGGTTATATATTTTGAAGTTATAAAAATATTAATGGTAGGAAAGTTTTAATGTATTATTTATTTCATTTGGTATAGATAATTATAAAAATAAATATTCAATTATTATGTATTATCATTTGGGTTAAGAAAATTGTAGTGGCCATATGTTTTAATCAAAATGAATAAATCAGAATGACAATCGAAATCATATTGACGAATGACTAGAAAGTTTATAGAGAGATGATGTATTGAGAAGATTAGATAAGGATGAAGAATGAATTTTATGTTTTGGGAAGTTCTTAATAAGTCAACGATGTTTCTAAAATGAAAGGGAATTTGATATTTTTGGAACTTTTTTTAAGGAAATTTTTTTTGACTCCTGCCTAAACCATATTCTTGCACATATAAAAGAAGAAGAGTCCATTGTACTTTATAACCCTTGTAATATTCAAAGGTGTTGTGTTGAATGTTTCTAGTGAGAGTACATATTTTGATTGATGAATTTTCTTTATAAATATTTCAGAATAGAAAAAGAAGAATGATTATATTTAGAGTTTCCAGATTGAACTGGGATACAATGAGTCAAGAAAAAGAAGTTCATAATTATTTCAATTGTATTCTAGAAGAGTTATATTTCTAAACTAAGAAATAAAATTGTTGAATCATACTAGAGAATCAAACTAATTATCATTATGGAGTTCATATAATTTATTAACCTCTTTTGGGTTGTAAAGTGAAGAATTGGTTTTAATATTATTCTTTTTGAAGTTGACATTGCATCACAAAAGCATGTTTTGAATAAATTATTGACTTTTTCAGAACTTGTTAAAAAAATTGTATTATATCATTTCATGATACTTGATGAACATGAATTTTGGTATTTAATGTGGTGCTACACAAGTGTAATGGTGTATCCTACATGTTGTATCTACACAAAAGATTAATTTCTAGTGGATTCCATGGTATTGTATTGTTTACAAATCTTATAAAGTACATAAATACTATTATTTAGTTGTTAAAATTTTAAATTCTTTTTTTTCAATGAATTTTTGTCAATTTTTTTGGTAGAAATGTTACAACGATTTACAAATAGGTTAATGTTTCTTAGAAAAAATAAACTTAAAAGAAAAATATATTTCTGATTCACCCCTCCCCTCTTAATGATACACCAATCCTAGTAGTGTAATATAAAATTCATACTGAACCATATGATAATCAACGAAATATGGATTATTTAGAAACTCAATCATCTTTATTGAAAAACTCTCTTCACTTAATCACCTTCTTCCTATATTTCTAGAATCATAGACTGACATTATGATTATTAACTCAATGAAGATCATCTCAACAAAAAATCATCACAATTTAACTCTTTTGATTAATAATAATTTGAAATTGAAGAATCCTTTTTCTCTTATTTAGCCTTAATGATTTTAATTTTATTATGGACTAAAATATCTGATTTTTTTGATACACAATATAAAAAATTTAGTGAAATACCAATTTTCTCTTAGACCACCAAATTTAAATTTTTATTATTGAGACACTTTAAGGAGAAGTAGGAATCCATAGTTCCCAAAACATTGATACCACTACGTATTGAAAAACTTACAAATTTATTAAACACAAGAGTAAGATTATTACAATAAAATAGTCTATATAATTCAAGGTGAAGTGTAATAAACTGGATATATGGATCCTTGCTAATAAGCTCTTCATGGTGGGTAGTCATTCTATCCATTATCTGTATGAATTCCTCAGAGTTGATTTTGTATTGGTTGAAACCTTGAGCTAGGATTTGGTCTTGTTTTTCTAGCCATGCCTCTTGATCCTCCTTGGCATCAACTTGTTGCCTTATTTCATATATTCTATCGATCTCCTCTTTTGAATCATTGACCCGAACATCTTTTTCAAACATTTCTTCTTTGGAATGGAGGATGTGTTTCAAACACTCCCCTTCTTCTGCATCAACTACTCTTACTTTTCCACTTTGTTCCCCACTTTCCCTTTTCATTAAGGCTTTTCTTTCATTGTTTCCACCATTCTTGGATGACCTAGTTCCTATCAGCTTAAGAAACTGGGAATAGTCTTTCCATCAGTTTGATTTTTCCCCTAAACCACAATTAACTTTCAGAACATTTATACATGTTTAATATTATTCATGTGGCTTCAAAAACTTATAAACATCATCACATAGTTATTCATGATAAAGAGTCTATCAATTTATTAAATCAGGTGCATATGTGTTTAGGTATACATCCCAAAAATTGTTATGATCACTTTTTATTCTACCTTATACACATAAAATCAAACACTGTATTGATATATTTCTCATGTTCATATGAATTCAAAATTCATTTCATATATATATACAAACTTTTAATTTTCCCCCCATAAAAATAGTAATAAGAAAGAACTATAATATTGTTTTTACTACAATGTGTGAACTCCAATTTTTTTAGCATCGTTCAAACCATAATTTCTAGAAATCTCAATTCTTCGCATGATCCTAAGTCATGTATGGTCTAGACAACATTCATAAAACCTTCATGCAATCATGTCACACAAAGTATTCCCCCTTCACGCAACTCACATTGTACAATTCTTCTCAGTGGATGTTTTGTATCAATAGGATATGTGATCGGTGTTCACATCACATTAAAAATGAATATATATTACCCAATAAGTTGTTTAAGTAACACTACATTATTTCATAGTACAATGATAGAATATAAACTCCATTCATGTTTCCATGGAACTTCTTCATTCATTATGTATGCGGTTCTCATTTTCATAACTGATTAGCTAATGGAAATCCCCTTCTTTGAATATCCTAGGAAGATTGCAGAACTTGTTACTCCTTTGAATAAAATAGAGATCTAAATATGCTATATTTTTATAAAAACATGAGCTCTCTAAATGATACATGAGTAATTTTACCTTCAACTGGCTCGGTGCCTATCATTTTATAGGAGAGGATCAGTGACTTTTTTTATCCATTCCCCAACTATTACCCCATAAATAATGTTGTATCCAAGACCCATTTGATGACATAAGGATCTAAACATATCTTACATATTTTTAATGGTTGTAAGTCTCAATATAGAATTATTAAATATCAATTTTAATGTTCACTGAATATCATGGAATTTATTTCTTTGTGATATCGACTTCTCCTTTGATGAAATGAACCATAAAATGAGTCTCGATTCATCTAAACAATTTCATCTTGATTTATCCTTAGAACATAATATAAAAATGTTTTCATGAAAGTAAAATCATTCATGAATATTGATCAATAAAATAATATTGATCATACTCTTATTGATCACCATGCATGATGCTCAGTACAATGATTGATTGCAAGTAGTGGTTGATATTCAAACTATATTGAGTCAAAGAGATATAATGTGGGGAGGAAGACTATGAATACATGGTGGATAGATGATCATCATATCATTCTAGATCATATATATGTGTTACATCCATATAATTATAATATGGGTGAACAATGAATCCACGTCTATGTCACACATCTATCCCCCTCATGGTTTAGCTGTTGTATATAAATGATCATTATCTGGATTCACTTTTAGTTTGACACCTTGATTCACATCACACTCCATTCCCCCATGGTATTGTACTCATGTGGTCTATAGGATCCTATGTGGGATTTTCCCCCGAACCAATTGTCGTGTGCACTTTAAGCCTTATACACTAGCTCAGGGAGGCCTTATACATGGTCCTCAATATCTCTGCCTCAAATCATGGTCCCTTGAGCTGACCTATGATCGGATTGGATGAACATTGGGTCTCATGTAATCATTGGTTGTGGTTATCATTTCTACTAAGGGTTGTTGTCAATATTTTTTTATAAAATCATCAAAAATAAATACGTAGAAAATATCTTAGTAAATAATGGAATCTGACAAAAGCATGGCCACCTCCGATGAAATATCCCTAAGAATTATATGAACATCTATTTTTTAATGGTCATAGTTAAAACTTCATAAAAGTATATTTATTCATTTAAATACATTCATGGACATTCATCAATTCAACTTCCTCTATTTTTTGGAATAACAATTATAACGAACTTCTTTCGCATCTAAACCACTTTCATCATTGTTGTAATAAATGTATTTCATTTGATCCATGTATTTAACATGAAGATCAGTTCAATAAATGTATCAATTACTAAGAGAACTATTCAATCATGACATCCAATTTGATTTATTGAATATATAATAATTCACCAGGAATCAACAATTAAACTCAATGTCTTTAAACCAATTATATGTTTCTTCAAAATATAATACTTGAGTAAGACGAGAAAGCACCATTAACATGGAAACTTCATTAACATATTGACTTAAATGAAATATTAATATCATATTAAAATCATGGAAATATGGATATTTCATTAAACACAACTGACAACCAATGACTATCAATGAAAATAAATAAAACGCTTACACAAAGTGGGATCTTCGTGACCTTGAATTTTTTCTTCTTTGGGTGGGGTTTCCTTAAAGGTATGTATCCTTAATCAATCTTTTTATAACATTAAGTATTTACAATGAGTTTGTTTTAGGAGCTTCTACAAAATTGTACTCAGTTTCATGATATTCCAAAGATAGATAGATCCTTTTGTTTTCTATAAAATGGATACTATATGTAGCATTTTCATTGATGTCTATATTGATGATTTTATCAATACAAGTAGGGATGATACTAGGATTACCTGACTTAATTCATTTACTCCATAAGAATTTAAAATGATGCATTTAGTTCCACTAATATATTTCTTAGGAATTGAGCTTTCAAGAAATTCTAGAGATATATTTATTTATCCGTGAAAACTTATCATTGATCCACATCAAGAAACTGAAATGAAATAGGTAGATTATATGGGCTAACAATTTGAGTCTAGATAAAAGTATTTTCATGAAGAAACTCTAACTTTATCCTCACTATATGGGTATTCAATGCTAGTTGGAATGTTGAACTCTCTAAAGATGACTCACCCAGACATTGAGTACATAGAGAGAAAGATGGAATCCCCAACAAAGATGAAGTGGTAGGTTATCTATTTATTATTTGGATATGTAGATAAGGATCATGTTATAAGATTAAAACGTTAACATCATGGGAACAAGGATATATAGTCCTTTTATAATACATATTATGAAGCATGTTGCTCATCTCAGAGATCCACTGTATCAACCTTATAAATATAGTAACTAAATGAAAAATATTTCTAATCACGTTGTTATGGTAAAACATTAATTATTTTTGGGATCCAACAAGATTATTACTCCACATTAAATCATGGATTTCTTAGTATAGTTTCCAGATGGGGGAGACCTCCATGAAAGTTTCCAATGGTGTGTGTTAAATGAAGACAGAACATAATGAAGGAATTTGTTTCATCCTTTGGAGATAATCATTAGTTAGATATGTGACTCTGATGAGTAATAAACTTTTGTTTGTTGGGAAACAAACTATATGATTATAGGAGACCCAATGGATTAGTCATCTATATTCATGGATCGGGGAGCACATGTCCTAACATCAATGATTGTTTTTTTGTTTTTATATGATGTAATATAATAACATGGAAGAAGAAAAAGGTGGACATTTTTTCCAATCCAAAACAGAGATAGAGTATAAATTTAATTCACATGTGACTATAGAAATTCTTTTGGGACTATAAAAATTATAGGAGATTAATTATCCTATAATGAATCATGCATTCGTTTATCAGGAAAAACATGTCACAATCAAAATCTCTACCAATTATGTATTTTATTACTAGACTAAACACATCATTTTTAGTATCATTTCAATGATATAGTTATGCGTATAAAATAATCACCCTTTTTTATGATCAAACAACTGATCAATTTGAATAAATCGTTACAAAAGGTGGGTTATAGAGTACCTATTCCATTTTTATGATCTAAGATAGGGTTTCTCGATATCCATGTCCCAACATGAGGGGGATTATTGGAGTTATATTATGTCAAAGAGGTTTATCATATTCCAAGCCATTTTGAATTTTAAATTTTAAATTTTTTATTTAATGATCATTTCTATTATTTTTTATATATAAATAAATTGGTGTGTCCCACTTGAGAGGCTATGATTCTGAAACCAAAATTCTATGGATTGATATTATAATCACTATAGGTTATTTACATCGAGTAGGGTAACATTGAATAATCATACCTTCCACTAACTAAATATTATCAATAAGTTTATTATATTATTTCTTTCTATATTCATGTATGGTGAAAATAAACTATGATTTCATTGAATGATAAATAAATTATTATTTAACATCCTCTCTTAGTTATAAATGTATAAGTTAACATCAACCTTCCTTGTTTGTGTTTTATGATTTTCTCCATTAAATTAAATGTAAATTTAATTTATTTTCCATTTATTTTGTATAATGTAAATGATATTGAACATAGTTAATTATGTGTTTGTTAACAACATCACCATAAAGTTTGATCAACTGTGATGTTTGATCATAAGGGGAAACTATTTTAACAAAACAGAGTTGAAAAAATTAGAATAATTCAAGATAGAATTCTCTATTATGAATGGAATATAAGATTTTCCGCTCATGGGTTTTATTTGGAGTTCATTGTTTTAATTAATCACTATATATCTGACATGTGTTTTCATATTCATTATTTTTTTTGGTAAATAATGATCACTATATCCATTCCCCCAATACATTTTTCATTTGGATTTTATGCATTTTGGAAATCCTTAGAAATGAATACAATATTTTTCCAATATTTATATATGTCAATCAGATAAATTTGGACCTAGGAACATTTAAATCAGACACACACAAATAAAACACTACAAAACAATATGAATTCATGATGTAAAATATAAAAAAAAGTTATAATTTTAAAATCATGAAATTTTTTTAATTATTTTTGAATTTTAATATGCCAAATAATTTTTTTAATTACTAGGGTGTTAATATATTTCACAATGGAAAGAATTAAAAATTATGTTTTTCTCATTTACAATATTATATTACCATGTAATTTATGTTATTTAATTTTTCGGACACACTAAATAAAAATTAATTATTTTTATTGACATAGAAAACCTTTTAAGGGATGAGGGGGAACCCATCCTAAAATCAAATACTAAAACATGAAACCTAACCCAACATTACAAAATAAAAAGAACAAAAACAACCCATACTACAAGAGATAAACTCCTCCTAGTAACAAAAAACAATAAATTCAGTTTCCATTTTCTCATCAGTGCGCAAGCAGATATCACATGAAAAAGAACCTAGGCCTAGTACTGATGTCAGAAGACATACCCTCTTAATAATTCAATACCAAATAGCAAGGATACAGTGAAAAATCCATGACCTAAAACTCATCTCGAGAAGATTCTTGTAGACAAATTGTTGCCAAATCCCATGAGCCTAAATGAATTAAAATCCAAGAATAGAGAGATCTATAAAAATGGATTCATCATCTAGGATGTTTGAATAGGTATTTGAAATTTTTACTAAATATATTATTGAAAAATATAATTGGAAAAAGGAAAACATTAACATAAAAACTGTTATTTTACATTTTTATTATCGGGTTATAACTAAATTTAATCATTTATTGGTGTTTGAAAAACAAATTGATGTTATTGGAAAAAAAACACCATAGATCAGTAACAGTAGAGGTTATCTAAATGATGGGAAACCATTTATGAAAATGGGGTGAGGCATTTATGTTAGAGTTTTTTAACTACTTTTCAACAGAACACATTTTATTTGAAGTGCTTCATTTCATGTTAAATAATAAAATTTTCTTAAAAACCTCTATAAACATCTTTTGTGCGAATCATATTAGAAAAAAGTCATGTATTCACAGTCATGAATGAAAACATTATATCAAACACAAAATTTGGCATTGATAATTGTTGATGTTTTCACATTGTTTATTGTCTTGATGATTTAATTTCCATTTTCATAATTTGAAAATAATTATAAGTTGAAATGTTTTTCAAATGTTTATTTATATGATGTGTTGGGAGAGAATATTTATTTATTAGTGCATATAGAAGATATGTAACTAAATATATATCAATAAATCATTTCAATTTTCATGTTCCATTATACATTTTAAGGGACTCTACATTAGTGTTTAAACGTATTTTCAAATAGGATTAACACTTGGTCTTTCATATTTCTTGTGTTAAACAAAAAATCCCACTACTTTTTTATTGATAATTTCATATCACTAATACCATTAACATTCATAAACTAAAAAATTTCAAAGGCTCTTTAATTGGTGAATTTCAATGAACATTCACATTGAGGTTTCTACTTTAGTTGTTCAATAATAGTGGTTCACAACCATAATTAACTAAATATGAATTTTATTAATGATACAAAATTCCTAGACATATGATTTAAAGATACTAGTTGAGTAGAAAAAATATGCCACATTTGAAGAGTATTTTTTATGGAATGTCCCATTAACAAATTCTAACCCCATCCAATCAATTATATAAAATTTTTGTGAATAAGGTATGTCGTCTATACACACATTATAATGATGCTTGTACAATATTCTTCTAAACTATATTCTTATCAACATTAAATTCGTTCTGAAATTTAATTTATTTATTATAAAACCATGAGAACCCTAAAATCACATTATTTACTTTATAAAATAATTTAATTAAATGTAAATAATGGTTTCCCAATTATACCTGAAATTTTTTGGAAACATTGTGAATCATCTATTATTCATGAAATCTAGTAGCCAGAATATTTTTAAGACTGCAATATGTATTAATCCGTCTCAATTAAATGATAAAAACACATTAATTATTATTTTTTTAAATAATATAATTTTAGATATGTAGTAATAATCATATTATTATTATCCATTCAAATGAATCTTCAATTTAATATGATAGTGTCAAGGAATGCTTCAAGGGTTTCAATCCTCTATGAGAATTTTTTATTATGGTGATGGTTGATGTTATGTTTTTCATGGAAATCATCTCATTCATTTGGTTAATTTTGTGTAATTATTTTAATCACAATATAATGTTATTGAATTGACAATAATCGATTTATAGTTATTGGTATCAAAACCATGATAGATAATAGAACAAAATAAATGTTCTCAAAAATTATAATCTTTATTGACCCCCACAATGATAGGGTTGAAATATTCTCTGAATATGTTCTTCAACTTGTAAAAATTGGAGTTATTATTTATTTGAGAGTAAATTGGTTTTATATTATGTTAATCTATTTTTCAAGTGCATTTAACCATGTGAGAACTATATCCTATGTAATTTAGTATCACTTATTATCATTCCCCATGGGATTTGTTTTCATTCACATTTTTGTCCGCCGTTTGTAATGTTTTTTTCATATTTTTTGGGAAATGTCTATAATTTTGGGTTTCTTATTGTCATTTTTTGGAATTAATGTGCATTGTTCTCCTCACAAAAATTATCACTATTGTTTTGATTAGGACCTACATGTTTTTTAACTTATTTTTGAAGTAGTTTTTGTTACGATTTATTTTATGAATAACGGTAATCATTTATTTATACTTATTATTTATTCTATCAAATTTTATGTTAAATTTTGGAGATCTTGTTTTGGAATATTGTTAAGAATAATATAATATCTATTTCAAATGTTTCTGAGAAGTTGGTCAATCATTGGATTATGTCATAGAAAATCTAATTACACACACCAATATGAATTTCTTCATAAATTGTTGTATAAATAAAGGAATGGTGGACTTGTTTTTAGATATTAAATATAGTTTTAGTCCATTTTTAAATATTCAAAATTTTATAAAATATTTTCTATATATATTTGAAATTTAATTTTAAAAAAGATTAAGAATTTATATTATTTTCTAAATGTGTTTTGCTATTATTTTGGACAATTTTAATATTATTTATGAATTTATGAAGTTATAAATATATATTATAAATGATTATAAAAATATTTCTATGTTAAAATCGTTTATAAAAATGTTCACATTCATGTTTATTTTATTTTTTATTCACAATATCACATACACCTTTTCTCATCCATATTGTTGTTTATATACTATCACATTTTTCACAACTCGTCCCCCAGGGCCCGTGCCATGACATACCCCAAGCTCGCCTCCCGATGGGAAGGGGTTGGTGACATGTGATGAAGGCATCAACCAATATGTGGGTAGTATTTTCCTAAGTACTTGGAACACACACACAATGACATGAAATAGATAGAAAAGTAAACAAGCATGCCACTTAACAGCCACTGAGCACAAGTACAACTGAAAGTCAAATATGCCGGAATACAAACCAAATAAATGACTTAATGGAAAACATGAAAGTAGAAAAAAAGATATGAATTTCATCCGTGGGAATAACCACATGATGGATAGGTACATAGTAGCTCCTATAAGCCGTAGAAGTTTTCTCCGCCTACCTGGTCTCACTGGGCACCACCAAATCATGAGCCACCAAGTCTTCCATAAAGTAATTGGTTGTCTGCACTGGAAAACATAGGTGCAGTCAGATAATGTGCTAGGGTGATTAATCATATACTCAGTAGGGACCACAAAAAAAAGTATTTACCACAAATCAATCCAAAAAATAAATCACAATGCATGAACATTATGCATGATCACGAAGTGAGACAGCTCCCACAATGTATATTCTAGAGTATGGATGTAGAACCATTAGTCACATCATTGAAGCCCATGGGATGTTAAAGAAATCCCCCCCAATGATTATAGTGGCCCTACCGGGTCACACAGAAGCTGATTCCCAATATCATTAGTACTATTTTGGTACTCATCTATGATGAGTAAGGCGGGTATGTTGGGGTCACAGAAATGTTGCTCCCCACCACAAGCATTCCATGTCTCACATAAGCCTTTTCTCACATATGGCCATACTAAGGTACTTCTCCTATCGAGTACCATGGGTATTTCAGGTCATAAGAAAGATTCTCCTGCCATGGTTCTTCGGGGTGACACAAATGCTTCTTCCAACATGGCAACAATATCTGATCCACATAGGGTTGCTCGTTAGTAGTCTTTAGGTCTCAGCCAACCGCATGGTTTCCGCGCACAGAACTCTTGATCTTGGGGGAACCGCTCCTCAAGCCATTCGTCAAATTCCAACTTCTATGAAATCCTACATGCAGTATTCTGAAAGATAATCCTCAAAATGAGGGTTCCAACACCATAACATCTCTTCAATCAAACACCCAGTTTTAAAGATATTCACGTTTTTTCAAAAATTGGCCGGTGGGGTCTGGGTCCGGTGTGACCCAATCAGAACTACCCAACCCTACATGAGGTCAATGACCTGACCCAGGTCTGATGACCCATATCAGACCTACCATAGCCTGGTTTCCTTCTATTGTAAAATGGGTCGGACCCACTGGGGTGGGTTCGGCCCACTGGGCGTGTTCGGCCAACTCGATAGGTTTGGTCTGCTGGTCTACCCTGTGCGCCAGAGGCAGACTAGTTCGTTTCTGGCCGAGATGTTGTAGTAAGGCACATAAATCTCCCTACCTACCCCACAGGTTGTCTATAGGTAAAGATCCCCCTACAGGTTGACTGCATTGTCCTACAGGAGCACCGTCACGGCCTGCTGTCTCAAGCCCATAGCCACTGCCTGTGAGCTCTTCTATGGACCACCAAGACCACACCGATGGTCCATTCTTCGCACCAACTATTATTTCAGCCTCCAAGGGGTTTCAACTTCACTTAAAAGGCCTTTGATTTACCTATATTCTCTTAGTAAAATACCCCCCCCCCCCCCCACGATGATCACACAATCGGAGGGACATAGGCATTGTTTGAATCAGCTTGCGCCCTCCGTGCTAGAGGTTTGAAATAGAGGGAGTTTTTGGGATGATGTTCTGTAAAAAATATTTCAATCCTGAATAGAAGTCTTTGGAATCAAAAACCATCCACATGAATGGATGATCTGCAGATCAACCTATTTTTTCTTTTATTTGTGTTCGTTGTATAGAATGAAGAACATGGAAAATATAAAACAAATAATCCCCAAACTCAATTGACAATTTTCATTGAATGGATACTTCCACATGGATTAATGATCCATTTGGAATTCATTGCTTCCCAGTCCTGATCATTGTAGTGTGTCAAAATTTCTAGTCATCTTTCCAGTATTCATAGTTCGTCACAGAAAAGGAATTTCACTATATGTTCATCAGAGAAAATTCCCTCAATTGATTTCCCCAATGTGTTTTTAATAGAAATTATGTCAAAACATTTCTATTATTCCACGATTTCATGTCGTTACATTATTTAATTAATGAAATAGTGTATCTGTTATGATCCACAAAAATTAGCCATTATGAATTTTCCATTAATGTGCCCTATCACCACACCGCAGTGTTATCGTCCTCCGCTCAATGCTGTGAAGGAAAATTAAATAAAATGTTATGTTATGGTATTATTTTCTGAATATTACGAAGATTAACATTTCCATCCGACACATAACGGTCGATGTTAAGTTATTTCTAGGAGATTCCGGACATTTTGAGTTCAATGTTGTCCTCATATTTTTAGTCCAATAGCCAGTTCAATTTTTAGAAAAACATATTCACACACTGACTTATGTTAAATTTAAAAAATGATAAAAAAAAAATTTTGGGCTCACCAGCCCTCCAAATCACATTCCATCAAAGTGTTTGGTCTTAAATTAATTCCATATATTTTTTTTAAAAAAACATTATAATGAAATTACATGACATTAAATTCTCCCCACCAGAGGGATTTAGATCCCTAAAATCCAAAACAAGGGATAAACAATCAAATGGGGTTTCTGAGAATGAATCTGAGCCTCCTGCTCCAATGTGCTCTCCTATAGATTCCAATGCTACCACCGAACACACACTAGATAAATATACAATCCACAAAGGACCCACTCATGTATATCCTATATATCAAGAAACTATGCAAACGACACCCCATCATTAATGTCCAACTATCCCCATCCGATGACATGTGATGGGTCATGCACGTACTTGCTCAGCCATGACATGTTAAAAACATCATGCACCAAATGCTTCTGTAGGCGAAGAGATAGGAGTTATTCCACCTATCCAACTTTTAAAATAATATGGAATTGTCTGATGAACCAATGAGATAGATTTTTGTGCTGCCCAAATATCCACAGTCCCCATCGGGGTGCGACCAGATAAAAAACATAGTCTCTCTTATAAAACTCAAAGGGTCTCCGCCTTCAATCAGCGTATGATTTATGCCTACTCTATGTAGTCCTCATATGCTCTTGGATTATCTACACCTTTTCAGTGGTATCCCATACCAACTATAGGCCCATGAGTGCAGACTCCCTTGGGTTTGTCCAGTATTGTGGTGATCAACATGGAAGCTAGTACAAGGCCTCAAATGGTGCCTTGAAAATGGAGGAGTGATAGCTATTGTTGTGTGTAAAATCCACCAGTGGTAGGTGGTCCACCAAATTATGAAAAAAATAAAGGACATAAGCATAGAGTATTTCCTATACAGTCTCTATGGTCCTCTCTATCTGACCGTATATCATGGGTTGAAAATTTATGCTCAAGTTCTGTAGAGTCCTGAAGGCCTCCTTCCACCACTTCCACAACTGGGATGTATAGTGTGCATAACATTTAGAGATGATCATCGAAGACACCTTGTGAAGCCACACTATCTCCTTGATGTAGAGGAATCTTAATACCTATACTGATACCTTCTCCTATCTGGTTAAGAAGTGAGTCGACTTTTTGAGTTGTTCAATGATCACCTAGATAGATTCACGGCCACTGGACATGCATAGTAACCCTGTTAGGAAGTTCATAGAGATACCATACCACTTCCATTATGGTACCTAAAGTGTTTGTGCCAAGCCTACTATGATCTATTTATCAACCTTCACTTGTGGGAAAGTGAGGTATCATGAAATGAACTCTTCCACAAGTTTCGTTATCCCTGGATACTAGTACTAATGACAGAGGTACTATTAAATCTTCTCTACAATAGGATGCACCAACAATGGGGATATATGGAACACCCTCAAAACCTCCTCATGTATCTTAACTGGAACTATGGTGCATCCTCTAAAAATGATTTTGTTATCCCCACCTTTTGAAAATCCATCAGGATCCTTTCTTAAGGATATCTGGTAATGTCTGGGCTGATAGCCAACATCCACAAATTGAGCCTCTCTGAGTCATTGTAAGAGTGGGGGAGTTACATTCATTGAATGAATGTAAGATTCTTCGTCACCATCCGTGAAGGATGTCTGCATTGTAGATGTCTGATCCATCGCCTAACTCATGAACAATAAACTAGACCTCATGTTGAGTGTGTTAGCCACCTCATTCCCCTTCCCAATAGTATAGAATATATCAATTTCATAGTCCCAATGTAACTCTCTCTATCCCCACTATCTCAAGTTTAGGTCCTTCTGTGATAAGATATACTTGAGACACTTGTGGTCAGAGTAGATGGTAAACCGCTCTACCATCAAGTAGTTTTGAAAAATCTTCAAGGAAAATACCACTACGGCTAACTCCACTTCATTGGTTTTGTAGTTATACTCATGTTTCCTCAACTTCGGTGAGTCCTAGGATATCACTAATCTCCCATGCATCAGGACACAACCCAGTCTGGTCCATGATGAATCGTAGCAAACTACATTCCTAATTTCCTCGTCCGGTTGAATCTAGATGGGTCCACTAATAAATATATGCCTTAGCTCATTGAAACAGTACTTTCAATTCCCCACCCACATGATAGGATGTTCATTTCTATCTAAGGATGATAATGGTGCTGATACTTTGGAATAGTTGGGAATGAATCTCTGATAGTATCTATATATCCCCATGAATCTCTGAACATCAATACCACTCCTAGGTGTCCCCAAAGAATTCATTACCTCTATATTCACTAGATCTACTGCAACTCTAGCCTCTAAGATGGCATGTCTAAAAAATTGGATGTCCTGAATCAAGAACAGGAACTTAGAGATCTTACTATAAAGACAGTTCTCGCAGAGTGTATCCAGGACTATCCATAGTTGTGTAGCGTGCCCCTCCTTTGAGGCGGATTACACCAAGATTCCTCAATGAATACCACCACAAATAGATCAAAGAAAAGAATGAAGATCCTATTCATGAGTCCAATGAACAGTACTGAGGAATTGGTCATGCCAAAAGAAATCAAGAAAAATACATTGTGGCCATACCCACATTTAAAGGTTGTCTTCGGTACATCCTCATCCCATAACTGAAGCTGATGATAGCCCGATCTGAGGTTGATCATTGAGAACTACCTCACTCCCTTTAGCTGATCAATGAGGTCATAAATCCATAGAAGTTGATACTTGGTCATCATGTTTACCAATTTTAGGCCCCAGCAGTCCATGAATATCCCCAAGCTCTTGTCTGACTTCTTAGAAAAAAACACTAGGGCTACCCATAGTGAAACACCTGGCCTTATGACAAAACTTCTCCTAAAGGTCCTCTATTTTTTTCTTTATTTCACAATGCTCTTCAAGAGATATCCAATATTCCATCGTGGATATAGATTTCGTCTTGAGTTACACGTCGATGCAGAAGTCTACTTCCCAAAAAAGGGGGTACTCGCAAAATATCCTCTAGAAAGACATACTCATACACGTCCACCACTACCAGAATTCCAGGAATCCTCTTGTCCACTACACCGAGGTTGTGGATTTCCAACTGGTGAGTGATCAACTGCACCCTCCTCCTAAAAATTCCATCAGATGCTCCAAAGGTTCCCTTCTCACCAGGGAAGGAAAATCGGGTCTCATATTCACGGACACACTACACTTTGTGACTAAAACAATCTATCTGACCATAGACTATAGATAACCAATACATACCCATGATGACTTCGTAAGGCCTTGACGCCATTATAAAGATATCTCATCCAATGCTATCACCTCTTAAATTAATATCACACTACTGACACCATTTTGTAATCATCGAATCCCATCTTGTATGACTTTCTAATGTTAATGATCGAGCCAAAAACACCACCAGAATCTCTGAACCTCTAATGTGGTCTATGGAAATGAATGAGTGATTGGAACCTTTGTCTATAAGAACTGTAGATAAGGTGGAGATGTCCCAGAGCATACCTCTAATCATCTCTCGAGCGCAGTGGTCATAGTCCGTTATTGAATGATGTTTGCTTTTTCCCCTATCCACGGACTCCCTAAACCTATGGTAGACCACATGATGGTGGAGGTGGTTACACCTCAACTGTCGTTGACCTCATAACACTCATCCTTCTCCCCTGTAACATCCATGGTCATGCAGACCTCCTCTATCAATCATATGAATCTACCATGGCATTCCCTCGACCGTCTTCTTATCATGTGTGTGGCGGGTCAGGATGTCACAAGCCTTGTGTCCATTCGCGCCACACGTGAAGGATAACCGGGGTCCCTGCTAACTCACACTACTATGGGAGCCTATTACTACTATCAAATAGTCCTGGGGACATCCCTTATTGACTTAGCCAACTTGGACCACCCATGTATATTGTCTATTACCCACCACATAAGACTCTTTCACATGAGGTCTGCTGGTTCCTCTAACTATTGGTGCATACTCTTCTTGGATGATCTCCCCATGAAGGGATCTCTCATGCACTCCAGCCAGAGTGTGGATGCTGAGAAACACCATCGATTCCCTGATATCTCTTCTAAGTCCCTGATAAATGGTCTAGGACCTTAATCCGGGGTCACATAATAGGTTTGTGGAGTAGTGTGAGAGGTTTGTAAAACTATAAGAGTACTCATCCACTGACTGCCTACCCTACTGTAGGGGAGCAGCTCATGTATGCGCATAGAGTGGAAAGTCACGGGGAAGAACTCCTCCCATAAAATCCGCTCAATGTCTGTCTATGTGAGGGTTTCCTCATTGTGATTTGGAATTTTCAGACTCCACTATCTCCATGCCTAACCCTAAATAAGTGCAAAAGAGAAGATCCTCATCTGGTCAAGTGATGCCCTCACTATGCGGAATACACATGTCACTACCTCCATCCAGTCCTCAGCGATATTAAGATATATCTATACCCCAAACCTGGTAGGTATCTATCTCTAAAACCCATCAAATGCACTGATTCAGTGTACGTCCTCTACCTATAACATTGGCAGTAACTGATAATCAATATGTAGTGGCAACACCAGTGCACCACCCAAAAGGGCCATCTCTAGCACTGGTCCCTAAACCAATGCCTCATTGATAGGTGGGATATCAATAAAATCATGCATTGGAATCCAAGCTAGCCTTCTACATGGAGGAAACCAGATACTGATCATGATGTCCAACAGTCGGAAGATTATACCTTGTGAGATGAAAGTTATTCAAAAGATCGTTAGGAGACACTTATGCAACCAGTGTTTTCTTTTGATAGAGATGAAAATAAGAATTTAGGATCCTTGTGTATGGATACATAATCCACCACACCAACAATAGACTATCCAAATTCGAAGGCTGATCTCAAAACATTAAATATTATTTCCCTAATAACAAAACAATAGACTCTGTGTCTTTGAGGTATAATTGAACACCTTTGATACCACTTTGTCACATCCCATACTTGGGGCTAGTGTCGTTACATACCCCAAGCCAGCCTCTGCAAGTACAGGGTTTGGAGACTAGAAACAATGTCATCAAACAGCATGTGGGAGCCATTTTCTTGAGTACATGTATGCACAAACACAATGAAAGTTCCAGGAGTAGCGCAATAGTGGTTGGGATGAAACCTAAAATTTATTTTTACCATGATCTATGATTATTTTGAGATCAATAGGACGATGAAATCTACTCTCCACAAAATAGAATCAATGATTTAGATAAAGAAGGAAGATTCCTGAAACCTTTAGACAGGATCATGCACATCATGTTTATAATTAATTTAATTATTTTCATAATGAAAACAAATACCTGTATATTTATAATTTTCTTAGTTGATGAAGTTTAACATCCATAATGACCCTTCATGATTATCTTGTAGAACATGAAAGGATCCAAACTAGAATCCCTTTAGCGGTTATCCACACTTTCTCCAATGGCCTCTGATCGACACCACTCGTTCCCCAGTTGCAAGTGCGGCGAAGTAATTGTATTCTGTCGGAAATTATTGATCACTTGTTCTTTAGACTTGACAAACATATCTCTTTCATGAGAAGGGTGGGAAGAGGTTTCAAGAGGGAAATTTTTCAGCTCAACAATTCTAAACTCACCTGGTGTGCGGTTTGGTTACATAGCATAATAGACATATGTGACTATTTATTGACATAGGGCTTCAGTTAAAATATTTAATTGTGTAAAACAAATTAAATAAAATCATAACATTTAAGAAAACACGTGCTATTAATAATAATACCACATCATTTTTAATGGTCAGCCAACTTGCGCAAAATGGAATTATAAATAAAATTATGCAACAAAAAATAATTGAAGAATTAATTTAATTAGTTCCCTGTTGTTAAATAATAATTTATCATCATACAGATAATTATTTTAATACTAGAACTACATTGTCCCTCAAAAACTCCAATTCCATTTATTGAACACCCAATCAAATAAATAAATAAATTACTCTCTTAAATAAATATTTTATTTAAAAACTAGTAAATACATATTTACTAAATGTTTAATAAAACAAATAAATATATTTTACCCACAATCTGGTGAATAAATATTTATTTAATTTATGCAATCATTTTAACTCATATAATATTATTCCATAGTCTTGAGAATAATATTTATTAATTAAATTCAAATAGAATTTAACTTAGACCACTAGAAACAATTATTGTGTGACCCTATATGATTCATTCTCGTTGGCGTTAGACGGGCTTGCCTAAATTCCAAGAGTAATGTCTAGCAATGGGTCAAGGCACCCATGAGAGAGGACATAACGTCACAACACAGAAATCCAAAAACAAATGTTCACTGTGTAATATTATCCCGTTTTCTCAATATCTCATCTAGAAGGTTTCATGATAGTGATAACAACTTTTACGTATGATACATCGTTCAATGACAACCTGAAATAAACCCATCGTTACAACATGGCCATGGAATTTCATGCGATGGTTCTATTTCAATAAAAGGTTCTAGATATCAGCTTCCATAAATGGAGGGGACAAATCCTTCCTCGACTTATCCATTAATAACATGCCACTCATGAGGTACCCAATACACCCTACATCCCACCAACATTCTTCATGATGGTTTTCATTAATAAATCAATATGCGCAAATGTTGACATTTATGAATGATAATCTTAATTTTTACAGATAATTACACATTCTCATGGATAGATATATCCGATGAGACCAAAATATATATAATTCCTACTGTCGGGGCTATTCTCATAATCTCGTATCTTAAACATTACCATGTGCGATCCTCATGAGAGGAAGTCTTGTCTTCTTACAAGTACTCAAACCTAATGGTCTCCATGCTATGTGTCTCATCATAGTATGTCATCAAACCATAGAACAATATTTAAGAATATTTTTATATCATTTAAATGTTTTCATAATATCAGGGAACTGCCATGACCTTATCAACACAACCAATTATCTAGGAAATTAATAAATCTTATCCATATAGAACAATGAAAAATATGTAATAAGATGTTTAAAATGTAAATACATCAAATTTCTTTGTAATCAAATTTCAATCAGTTGGTTATAGGACACCAACTCTTATGAACTCCCCCTTGGACTACAGCCAAAAACCTATAACATTCAATCCGCAAGACCTTACATGGTGATTATGATTCTGTTGAGTCTAAGATTTAGTCAAGGGGTCTGCCACATTGTCTTCCATGAAAATAATACTAACTACAACTTCACCCCTATGATAAAAATCCTTCAAGAGATGATACATTGAAAGTATGTACTTCTTCCGCTGATATAACCTTTTCTCTTTGGCGAGATCCACAATTATAGTATTATAAAAGTACATTTTGATGGGATATTTACTACTAGATATCACATCCATCTCTCAGACAAATCATTATACCCAAACTACTTCTAAGGGTACCTCATAAGCTGTGATATACTCAGAATCTACTGTAGAATCTGCGACCACACTCTGCTTTGAGCTCTTCTAGAAAACTATTCCTTAATTAAAAGTAAAGATGTGTTAGGTTTGAGACATCATGTCATCTTGATCGGTCTAAAAAGTAGAATATTCATATACTCTATTGACTAGTAACTTATCTCCTCCACAAACCAGGAAGATATCCTTAATACACCTATGATACTTTAGGATAGTCTTAACTTCCATAAATGGTGATCACATAGGTCAGCTTGATATCTACCAACCTCAGTCAATGCATAGGCGATATCCTGACTAGTACATAGCATGACATACATGATTGAACCAATTGATGATGCATATGGAGTCTTTTGCATTATATTTCTTTCCACATGTCTCTAAGGGAATAGTTTCATGGAAAGATGAATTCCATGTGATGTTGGCCACAATACCCACTTGGATAGTTACATACTAAATCCATTTAGTATCTTATCAATGTATGTACATTGACATAGGCCCAACAATCTCTTGGATCTATCAGGATGGATCTTGACCCTATGAATATATTCTACCTCACCCAAGTCCTTCATGTTGAAGCATTGATTTAACCATGCCTTAATAATCAATTAGACTGGTCTCTCATTTCCAATAAGTAATATGTCATCAACATATACTATTAGGAAAACAACTGCACTCCCACTAAAATGTTTGTAGACACAATGCTAACATTATTGTTGATAAAATCAAATTTTGTTATGGATTCATCAAAGTGAATGTTCCATGACTTGGATTATTTCTTTAATCCATAAATGGTTTTTTGCAACTTTTATAACTTAGTGGCATCCTTTGGAGTCATAAACAATTCTCGTTGTGTCATGTAGACATCTTCCTAAAGGTTCCCCTTAACAAAGGTGGTTTTGTCAACTATTTTCCAAATCTCATAGTCATGGTAAGTAGCAATGGCCAATAGACTTATGAAGGATTTCATAATTGAAATTGGTTAAAAGGTTTCTTTGTAGTAAACGCATAGATTTTATTTGAAACCTTTTGCAACCATTCGTGCCTTATAGGTTCTCACTTTCCCTTCCATGTCCAGTTTCTTCATGAATATCCATTTACAACCAATAATATTTACATGAACTAGAGGATCTAAAAAAATCATGATATGGTTTTGGAACATGGAATCCATTTTAGAATTCATTAATTCTTCCCTTTTGGAAACATATGTGATAATTATTGCTTCCTTTTATGTTAGAGGATCATTATTTTCAACTAATAATGAGTCACCATCCTCCGTAACTAGAAAGCCATACTGTTCTTGTTTTCTATCCTCTCTAGTACTTCTACATAGATCTTGTGTCTTTGGAAATGTTCTTTTTTCCACGGGGATTTGTGGAATCTATTCATGTACCAACTCTTGTGTACATTGAGCATAAACTTCATCAAATACTATCTCTCTCCCACTATCACATTTGGAGATGTTCTCCTTCTCAAAGAATATGGAGTGTCTTGCTACTATAACATTTTTTGTGTAAGAGGATATATATGTAATATCAACTTGTTTCATTGGGGCATCCTATAAAGGTACACATTGTGCTTTGGGTTGTATGTTTGCCAGTTGAAGAGGCCTTAAAAAACACATCCCTTATCCACACATGTAAATTCAATAATATGGATTTCTTTCTACTCCATAACTCGTATGGAATACCATTTATAGATTTAGCCGGTACATGGATTAGTATTTTCTCCTATGTTTGTAACGCATATCCCAAAAAATGATAATGGAAGACTCACATGACTCATCGTTGATCTCACCACGTCAAACAGGGTGTGGTTCCTCCTTTCACTCATATGACTCCACTAGGGCGTGGTTGGAGGAGTGTGTAGGGATAGGATCCCAAACAGTCGTATGTTATCAATTTTGTTTTGATTAAGATATTCTCCACCTCAGCCTGAGTAGGGTTTCTTAATCTTCTTACCAAGCTGGTTCCCAAATTCATTCATGTATTCATTGAACTTATCAAAAGAATCTAACTTATACCACATTATTTAGATCAATCCATATCTACGAAAATCATTATTAAAAGATATAAAGTATGATTACCCTCCACTTTTTTCAACATGAAGTGGTCCACACACATAGGATTGAACAAATTCAAGATGTTCTTTATCCCTATCACCTTTCCGTCAAAATGGAGATTTTGTCATTTTTCATTGTCAACATGCATGACATGCACCATGTGGTTTATGTTTGAATGAATTTAAATATACATCTGGATGTATCTTTTCCAAGATTTTCTCGCTTACATGACCTAGCCGGTGATTCCAATTTTGGGTGTGGTATGAGTCATGTGGAGTATCTTTGTTATCAATTTCCATTACATGATTTGTGTAATCCATCACATAAAGACCGTTGTATAAATGTGCCCTTATAAAAAAAATTCTATCGTTTTAAAGAAGAAACATTCAATTCAAACTAGAAAAAAAATCCATTTGTATCTAATCTAGATTGAAAAATAATTTTCTTAGTAACATACGTCACATAATAAAAACTTTTCAACACCATGACTATCCCAGTTGGAAATGCGAGTTAGTAGTCCCGAATAGTTACAATATCATGTCTAGCTCCATTGGCTGCTCATATATCGACCCCCCGGTCAATCTTCCCAAATCTACGTTGTCCCTGTATTTGGATACATATGTGAGCACCAGAATATGTATCTAATACCTAATTTTTTGAAACAAATAAATGTCTTCCGAAAATAAACACAAATAATGATTACACTTGTTTCTTAGGCTGGGTGCGGTTCTTCTCCTAGTGGCACTTCTTTCCACATGCCAAACTAACCGCCTCCTATTCCCTGGCCTCGCCTTTATCTTCCTTTTCTTGGAAGGTTGTGAAGAAGATTTGGTCTTAACGCACTTCGCCTTCCCATTCCACTTATTCACCAGAATGATAGAAGGATTTTTTCACTTCATATCATTGACCACATGGCTGATAAAGATAATAAGATCTTGTAGATACTTCTCAATGTTGTTCATATTGAAATTGATATCAATGTTAGAGAATCCATGATGGAGTGATGCGAGAATGAGATAGGTACCCCGTTCTTCGAGGATTTTAAACCCTAGAACATCTAGGCTCTCAATGTAGATAATGATATTGACTAAATGTGGCCTAGTTTTTGAACCATCTCTATGATTACACTAAATGAGTGCCTTAGAGATCACAAACCATTCCTATCTTTCTCTATCCTAGAAAAGAACAAGATGGTGCTCAACCATGCTATAAGAATCTATGTTTTCATGAGTCTTCATGAGCTCAATAGACATTGATGATAATATAAAACCTTGAACATCGACCTCATCATTCATATGTTTCTCATAGACCATGAAATCCGCATCACTCCCCTCTTTGGAAGGCATACTATGTAATACTGACTCCATCATGTAAAACATTCATTCATTGCATAGGATAACCCGACGGTGTCTAAACAATTCCTTGATGTTTCTGCCTGTGAGGATTTTGTCTTTATCAAGAATTAATCAGAGGGATAGTGTGTTTGACGAGCTTGTCATTTTTAATCTAAAATTAAAAGAGTAGATCATTAGTACTTTATTGATTGCATTTTTTATAAATAATAATTATTTATTATGTCTACCACAATTTTATTAGGTCCCAATGGCCCTCACCATTGAACTTGGAATGTATAGATTCCATGAAATTCTAGTGGAAATTATCCATATTACCCTTCTTATAACCCCAGAAATAGTTGGCCAAGTAATTAGATGGTGTTTAGGTAGGCTGGTCTTTGCCAACTACGGGCTTCTAGCTCCTTGATCTGTTGAGTGGACTCCCAAATCCTAAAATCGTGACTTTGGATTTCCTCAACTCTTGCCTCCAATATTATATCATGTCTAGCAAGGGATACTCCTCTTGATCTAATATGCTTAATTCAACCCGAAACCATTCATAAGGGATTACTTTATTAAGGAAGTGTCCCAAAAATGGTTGACGAATCAAATAGTTTTATTGAGTATTTCCTTTAATCAAGAAACATAAGGCTTGGTCTGAAAAAATATTTTATTTTAGGGAATTTTATCTTTTATTCGTAAATTGATTTTTACCATTATCACATTCTAGTTAATATTATGTGAAACATACATAAGTTATTAACCATGTATTGATAATATTTATGTATAATAATGGTTTATTTTAGTTCTATCTTGCATTCTTTTTTAAATCATTAATTATTTGATCGTGAAAACACATCCATAAAGATAAACCATGAAACTAACAAAAATAATATAATGAGAATGATCATAATATTTTATAATTATTATTTTATCTAGAGGTTGGTAAACTATCATTGACCTAGGGAAATAACATCTCGAAACTTTTGGGTTTGTTTTTATAGGTGTCCACATGTCAACCTTTGTATCTCCTGTGATTGGTTTCGTCTAATCTCTAGATTGAACTGCCTCCACTATCTTGGGAGATCCATCCATTACATATTCCATTTTTTAACTCACATACATGTGAGGGGTAAAATGGGTTTAACAAAAAATAAACCTTGGGAACATAGTCCCTACATATTAGCAACAATAAGGCTCGCATGCCAATAAATTTAATTTAAATAAATAAATTAAAAGAAACCATCACGATACAAAGGTCTTGTTCTAGATCATGATCATCCATACATGAAACAATATATGTGCACAAATAAAACTAGAATTTAATTCTTCAATCATTCATGTTCAACACAAATCACTCTTGATTCTATTAATTTTCACCTTTAATAAATAAATCCTTTTATCTTAAAACCTTTTTCTAAATTTCCTTGAAATTATCATCCATCATAAATTTAAACAAATAAATTAATTAACAATTATATATTTTTTACATGTACCTTGGAGGAAACCTGGTGAACTACTATTCATAACTACCTTGTGAGAAGAAATGAGGATTACACAGATGATAAATTAAACACATGTATATATAAATCATATCACGTGTTGTTCCTCATCTTTACGCCTACACGATGGTACATGTATTATGTGTTTCAATAATATAATAATAAATTCTAATAAATATGTGTAATTTGGATGAGTACATGGCGTTTAGTTCTAACTACACAAAGCGTAATATTTTTCACCATCCATATGATGTACACGCCCAGGGAAACAACTTGTGAGTGTACTTTGGAAATCTACAGAGTACACGGTCTATCCTGTAGGCCACACACTATGTAGTTCCTCATTTCATGGTCTCTATCTGGGAAAGCCATGTATAGGGTACATGGTCCAACCCTTACCTGAAGGGACTACATGTTTTGTCCAGTTTTCCACACGATGTTTAATCCAAAAACTGCATGCCACCTATTCTTAGTCAACACATAGAGTCATTATGACTTAGAAAAACTCCAATGAAATATATTGGTTTCATGGACTAGTCCTTGTGCATTGATCCTTTACTACAGGGTGTGTAATACTGAATACACGTCGTGTGTTCATGTGTTGTAAGTCCCAGAAACTTTGGAAACTCTGAATGAGATCCTCTGTTTTATTTTAATCAAAATTTAAAGAAAATAATGTTTTTCTAAGGTGAATAAGGAAAAAAACAGGAGGAAACGATCCTGAGATTCGTATTTGAAGAACAATTAACTTTAATTGAAACAACTAAATTATTAAATGTGATGATCATCAACAAAATATCAATATAATTATAAACTATGATGTAACCTCTCTGAAAATACCTAAAGTTTTTGTGTGCAGTGGAAGTGTGGTTTAGAGGGAACCCAAATTTGTTTTTTACCATGATCAATGATTATTTAAAAATCAATACGATAATGATATCTAGTACCCATGTAATAGAATAAAGGATTTAGATAAATAATGAAGAGTCCCTATACCTTTATAGAGGATCTATCACATCATGTTTATAATTAGTTTAATTAATTTCATAAAGAAACAAATACATGAATCTTCATTATTTTCATTGTTGATGATCTTGATCATCCGGAATGACCCTTCTAGATTATTTTCGTGCACATGCAAAGATTTAAACAATAATCCCTCTAGCAGTGATCCACATGTGCTCTAATGGCCTCCAATCGACACCACTCATTCTCTGGGTACTGACATGGCGAAGCAAGTGTCTTGTGTCAGTAATTCTTGATCACTTGTACTTTAGCCTTGATGAATGTATCTCTTTATTGAGAGGTGCGGGTAGAGGATTTGAGAGTGAAAATTTCCAGCTCAATAATTATCAATTCACCAGGTGTGTGGTTTGGTTACATGGCACAATAGACGTATGTGTCTATTTATTGACATGGGGATTCAGTTATAACATTTATTTGCATAATAGAAATTAAATAAATTCATAAACTTTGAGAAAAACCATGCTATTATTAATAATATCACATAATTTTTTATAATGCGCCAATTTCACATAATAGATTTATAATAAAAATTCCGCATCTCAAAAAAATAGCAATGTTATTTTAATTTTTACCAACAAGTTAAATAATTATTTATCATCTTGCAATTAATTATTTTAATATCAATGCATCCCTAGTCCTCTAGAACTCTATTTCCATTTATTGTACTCGTGAATAAATAAATAATTATTTTATTCTATTAAATAAATATTTTATTTAAAAATTTGTTAATAAATATTTATTTAATGTTTTATAAAATAAAAAAATATATTTTACCTATAATCTGGGGAATGAATATTTATTTATTTTATGCAATCATTTTAACTTGAAAAAAATATTCATTGCCTTGAGAATATTATTTATTAATTATATTCGGATAGAATTTATGTGGGACCACTAGAATCTCTTAGTGTGTGACCCTCTACGATTCATTCTCATTGGAATTTGGAATACATGCCTAATGTCCAGGAATACTATCTAGAAATGGGTAAAGGCACCAATGATAATGAACATAAAGTCCAAAAAATGAAATCCACATATGGACACTAACATTATAATAAAATCCCTTGTCACGATATCTTATCAAGCTGGTTTCATGATGGTGTAATCAACATTTCTGTGTGATACATTATTCTTTGACTACATGAAATAAACTCATTTTTACACCATGGAGAATGAATATCACATGATGGTAATATTTAAATCAAATGGCCAAGATATCATCTTCCATAAATGGAAGGGACAAATCCTTCCCCAACTTATCCATTAATTACATGCCACTCATGACGCACCCAACGTACCCTACTTTCCACCAAATGTCTATGTGACAGTTTTCATTAGAAAATCAAATTATGTGAGTCATGACATATATTAATGAAAATATTAATGTCTAACGATCATTACACACACTCATAGATAAAAATATTTGATTACACCAAAACTTGTAGAATTTCAACTAGCGGGTATGTTCTCATAATATCTTTTCTAGGAGATTACAATGTGCATACTTCATGAGAGGAAGTATCATATACATACGAGTAATCACACCATACGGTCTGTATGCTATGTGTCCCATCATATATGTCAACCAACCATAGAAATATATTGAAAAATATTGTCATAACATTTCAAGGATCTCGTCATAGCATAGAACTTTCATGACCTTATCAATGAAACAAATACTCTAGTGAATTATTACAACATTGTCATGTAGAACAATGAATAATATGTAATATGATGTTTGATATATAAATACATTTAATTTCTTTTTAATACAATTACAACCAGTTTGTTCTAGGGAACCGACTCATACCCAAACAACCATGTTTCATATCTGGAGAAGTAAACCAGAATGTAATTAAAAACTCATTGATTACAATTATAAATGAATGTAAAATGGTCTAGAATACATTCATAATAAAATAATATCTTAATAAGAATAATGAAAAAATTAATCTATGAAAATTTTCTAGTGGAAACCCCACTTGATGGGTAGGTACATAATATATTTTGGAATCCAAAGACGTATGCCCCACCTACATGGTCTCACTGGGCACCACCATATCCTGAGCGACTAATTGCCCCGTCAAGGCAGTAGTCATCTGCACCGGACCCAACATGTGTGCGCGAAGCCCCTGCAAGTGTGAGTAACAATATTCTCAGTAGGGAACCTAAAACCGAAGGGAATGACCTTAAATAAATCCACAAACAAACCAAAATGTATGATCACCATGCATGATCATGAAGCAAGACAACTCAAACCAGGTATATTCTTGAGTAGGAATGTAGAACCATTAGTCACATCATAGAACACTATAGGCAGCTGAAAAACTCTTCCTCAATGATTAAAGTGTGCCTTACAGATCACATAGAAGCTATTTTCCAATAACATTATGACTTCTATAGTAATCATCCCAGATGAGTATTGTGGGTGTGATTGACCACATAGAAGTTTCTCTCTGTCATGGGTTTCCCAGGTCCCACTGAAGCTACTAAACTCTTCTAGCCATATTTATGTAAACATTTGTGGGACTTTCAGGACACATATATACTTCTCCCCAATGTGGGAATGTTGGGTACCATAGAATCCACATCCCACAGGGCCATAATATCCGATCCACATAGGGTCGCTCGTTAGGAGTCTTTAGGTCTCAGCCAACCTCATGGTTTCTAGACGTAGCATGTTTGTTCTTGGGATATCCAATCTCCATGAAATTCATTGAATTACAACATCCTTTATATCCTCTATAGATTATTCCAAATGATGATCCTTTTTATGAGGGTTGTGACACCATAAAAGGCTCATCAATCAAAGGATTAGTTTACAAGATATTGACATTTTTTCAAAAGGGACAGGTTGGGTCTAGGTCCAGTTTGACCAAAACCGACCCGGATTGGGGTCCACTGAACTAGACCCAGCCTGACCTGGGTCCTATTTTTTGGGATGTGGGTTCAGAATACAAAGCGGGACTGGCTGAATGGGTGGGTCTGACCCACTAGAATGTCTGGTCTGCTAAAAGTAGGCCAATGTGTTTCCTGGATGGGACACGGTATGTGGCCACATCCAACCCCCTTTCGGCCTGTAGGTTATCCACAGGGCCATCGCCCCTGATATAGTCAATCCACCATAGTAATACTGAGTCTACGATGCACTGACACAACTAGGTGTCCACATCCACCCACCACCAGTCATCGACCCAACCACCGGCCCTTGTAGCATAGCTGCGGTGAGTTGATTCTGGCATCTTCCATGTGCACTTTCCTGGATCACCACCTCCTTTCCAAAGATGACGATATGGGCCACCACCTTCAGGATCTTCCGCAGACCACTAGGTCTACACCGGTGGTCCATTCATCACACCAACTATGCATCCGAGCATTGTGTGGTATCACCTTCCCTACAATGGCCTTGAATCATCCTTTCATCCACATTCAAAATGATCATCCATGAATAACGCACAAGAAGATATGATCAGTCGTTGTTCATGTCGGCCCGCAACCTTTGTGTTAGAAGATAAAAATGTGGTGAGGTTTGAGGAAGATTTTCTATCTAATATAACTCCATCTTGAATATAAATACCAAGAAACATCACCCTCCTACAAGAACAGATGATCTATGAATTAACCCATTCAGGGGAAGATCTAAGTTCATAATTTAGAATGAAGAACGGGGAAAACGTAAAACAAATAAACCCATACCTCGGTCTATGTTCTTCTATGAAGTGAATCTCCCTCGAGTATTCAATCTATGATGGAATTCTATGCTTCCTAGTCTCCTTCTTGGTAGAGAATTGACATTGCTAGAGATTATACTAGTATTCTTCATTCGTTATGGTGAAGGAATGTCAACATTGGTTCATCATAATAAATTCCACTAATTGATTTCCCCAACTTGTTTTTAAAATAAAACATGCCACAAAGTTTTTGTTAAACTATGATGTTGCATTGTAACACTATTTCATTTATGAAACAATATATCTATTACACTCCAAAAAAATGAGACACTAAGGCGTTTCTTTTAATATGCCTCGTCTCCGCACCATAGCGTCGTCGTCTGCTGCTCAATGATGTGAAATAAAATAAAATAACTTCTTACGTTTTTTTATTATTGTTAAAGAAGTTTGTAAATTAATGTTTCCATCTGACCATTACCAGTTGAAGTTAAGTCCTTTCTACGAGAATCCTAGCATTTTGAGTTTAGTCATACCCTTAGAATTTTGATCCAGGCACAAGTTCAAATGTTTGAAAAACCCTCTCTCACGTTTTCTTTAGTGAAGATAAAAAAATTCCAAAATTACATTCGAGGCTCAGCAGGATTAGGAATCACGCCCCACCAATATGTGTGGTTTCTAAATAATTCCATACAATTTATAAAAAATTATACCAATGTTTTGGGACATAACAACATCACCTATCGCATAACACTCAACCTCTCCCCCCATATCATTATATAACACTATACCAAGCAGGAAAGTCAAACTAGTCCTACACCATCTCCCAAAAAGGAATCCACATATTGTTTTATCCCCTTCATAGCGCAACTCCACCTTCACACCATTCCCAAACACATACCTCTTGTAGTTTCATCCTCATCATTCCTCTTATGGATTCATCCCATTATATCCCTAATCATTTACCTTTACTCTCCCTTTGACTTTATCCATTAGTTGTATCCCCATCACATCCCTACTCCATTATCTCCCCTCAACCCACCTCCATACTCTCGTGGCTTCATCCCCATCAAATCCACACTCCATCATCTCACCTTTCCCACTTCTTCACTTTATTAGTTTCATCCACATCGTAGCCTTACTCCATTATCTCCCCTCACCCCACTACCCTTATCCTATTATTTCATCCCCATTATAGTACTACTCTATCATCTCCCCTTACCCCAAAACCATACTCTTATCTATTGTCACGTCTCCTATCACATAACACTCAACCTTACCCCACTACTCCCACTTCTCCAACTTATCCCTTCAAAAAATCCATCCTATCCTTACTATGTCACGCAGTAAGGAATCATCCTATGGTTTTTTTCTTTTTCCACATATTCCCAATGCCCAACTCCTATGGTTTCTTCCTCAATATATTCATAACTCACCTCCTAGTAGGGAAGCCTCTTATGGTTTCATCACCACCATAGCCCTACTCGATCACCCAGTAAGGAAGCCTCCTATGGTTTCTTCCCTATCCCAACCCTACTCAATTTTCCAACAAATAAGACTCATTTGGTTTCATACCCATTTCATCCTTATCTTGCTCTCTCACCATTCCCCACCACCATAATCCTATAGATTTATCCTTATCAAACACTAACTTTGATTTCTCTCCTTTCCCCACTAACATACTCCTATAGTTTTATCTCATCGCAACCTTACTCCTCCATCTCCACTCACCCCACCACCCTACTATTTTGGTTTCATCCCAACCACATCCCTACTCCATCATCTCCCCTCACACCAGTACATTCCACCTCTAGTTTTATACACATATTGACTATTATGGTTTCATCACCATCACAACCCCAGAAAGTCACCCAACAGGTAAGCCCCTTGTGGTTTCATCCTTGTCAGCCAATATGGAAGCCTCCTATGGTTTTATACCAGAAATTTAATTCTTTATCCTCTACCCCCAACATATTCATGGTTTCTATATCACTAGTCAATAATTTCCCAACAACTAATCCTTCTCCCCAGAAAGAAGGCCTCCCATGGCTTGATTCCTACATCTCTATTCCATAGATTGTCTCTTCCTCAAATAAACACTCACTACTCACTCCACCATCTATTATTCACACTACCGCACTATTTGTTCATCCACCAGGTCAATGTATCACCTTACCCATAAATCATGCCTCTTATTCTTTCATCCCTATCCCCTGATTCCATCCTTTGTATTTTCATTATTTTTTTAAATTTTAGGGAAGATGGATCATTACCCAAAGTTCTTCGATCTATCTATTGTTTTTGAGCTATCAACCATCCAAGAACAATACAATAGTATATTAATTATTGTTATAATTTATGATTCTTTTTAATAATTGTTGATATATGTCTTATAAAATGATTTTTATGTTGATACAAATTTTTTTTGGGTATTCATAGTCATAGATTGTTTATGAAATATTTGGGGAAAACAATTTGATGGTAATAATGTTTAATTTTCAGGACATGAAATAATTTATTTGGTTGAGAAAAAAAAGGGTGATTTAACATTACAAGTTTATTTCTGAAATATATCCATAAATTCGTCATAACTAATGAGTAAAGATATCCTTTCAAGGGATCTAAAGGAAAGTCATAGCGAAATAATGTTCCCACACTTCATATAAAATAATACAAAAAGATCAAAGAATATATTGAACTTGAAATGAAAAAGGTTTTGTATGGTTATAATTAACATTTGATAGTGGAAATTAACATCAATCATAGCTTCACTATTGGTTCAGATTCTGGTGTAGTGAATCTCAAAAAAATTTATTTTTTATATATATTTCTTAAATGGTTTTTATTTTTATATATTGTTTGTTTTAAATATTTTTAATTAAGTAGTAAACATAAAAATGAATGGAACATAAACAAATTGGTGATCATTTTATTCTAAAATTGGATGGGGTATTGATGAATATGGAGTTAATTTTTTGTGATTTATGACTTCATAGGGAACTATCTAGAATAATTATTAGAAGGAGAAATTGATAAGGGGTTCAAATAATTTATGTCATTTTAAATAATTTTATACTTCGAGTGTAATTGGGGTCAGTAATTGGAAAGTTAAAATTGATTAGTTTTATTTTATGATTATATATTTAACATTTATTTATATGTAGAAAAAAAATCCATGACATTGATGTTGAAGAGATAAAATTTCACAACAAATGTACTAGTTTTTTACTTCAATACCTCTTGTCATAAAAAATTTTATGGACATAAGAAATAAGATATGAAGATCGTATTGTTTGTTATTAATTTTTAAATTTATTAATATTACAATCATTAATTGATCTTTACTGTAATAAAATGTGACATACTAATAAAAATTCATCAAATAATATATTTTTTTGTAAAAATTGTAATTCCAATAGATATTATATATATTTTTAATATTCATTAACAGTAATACCAACTAATTTTAACATCTTGTATATCTGTAAATACAAATTGTTTAATGCCAACAAATCCATTATCAACTATTAAATGGTGAAGGAGGGGCCTTTGAGTGGCGGCTCTCCTCCACCCTCACATTGCTAGGGTTTGTCCTACTCTTTTTCCTACATCCCCCTCCGGCATGTATGGACTTGGTTCCTGATGTCCTACCTCATCACGACGTTGGCTAGTGATGGACCTGCGTGGTCCGGCTTTGTTTAGGGGTGGCATTGTTGCACCTCTCATCATCGGGTCTTTCTGGATCTGGCGTGTTGGTGGTTGGATCTGCTTCACTCGACGATATGGTTGGAGTGCCTAGCATCTGAAATGGGTGTTTGGAGCTACATTTTCTGGTTCTATATGGAAATGGCCCTTTTGCACCTTCAAGTTTCAGGTTGTTCTAGATCTTCTGTTCGTGGGAGTATCTGGCACACTCGGCGGCTGATTTGTGTTTCTCAGCTTTAGGGCCATGGCTCGGCACATGCGAGTGTCGTGGGTGGTCTAGCTTCAGAATTCTCGAATTCGGTTTCCCTATGCTTTTCGGAACTGTCTTCTTCGTTTTCAGTGTTATTGAGTTCAGATTCGGCTTCTTTTGACTACCTAGTGTTGGTTCTGGTGTGTGTGGATGCTGCCTCTGCGTGCTTCTATCTTCTTTGTGGGTCTTCATTCCTGTTCGATATCTTCTTTTGTCATGATATGTGTGCTATGTGTTTTTTACATTGTCTTGGAGCGGGAGGCCATGGTAATTTGTTAAGTTGAATCTTGGTTGCTATTTTTGTTTGGTTGTGACTATCCTTTACGGCTCTGGATTGAGGGTCGCATCATGGTGGTTCCCCCTTGATTGAATGGTTTGGTATTTGAAGGAAGGAAATTTGTGATCCAGATGCAACTTCATGGATAGTCTCTAGATGAGGTTCCAGATCTTGAAATCAATCTTTGAATTTTTTTCATGGATTTGGTTGTTTGAGAGGGTATGGTGTAAGCCATCGGATCGAGCTTGTGCATTGACACATGACATTTGTTTTCCAATTAGCCTTGCAACGGTGGAGAGCTTCTTCATGATCAAATGGTGGGGAGGAGCTATTCAGTGCTTTCATTTCGGTCATTCTATTTCTATCATTCATGTGTGATTGTCCTATGTTTATGATTTTTTTGGGTTTCCACCCCTTCAATACCTTAAAAGGTGGTTTTATCATATAATAAAAACAATTTGAAGGCCATCAGGCTGTTGGATGGATTATCAACTATTAAATTTGTCACATTATAATAATAATATTTCTAATTTTCTTATTGTTATATAAAAATATTTTTGTTAATTATCATCATCATAAAAATCAATTTCCAATAGAAGGATACATTAAAAAATTTATTCAACATCAATATATTTTTTACTGAAATACATGATTACATATTGATAGAAAATTTATATAATTTATTAATGTTTCACAAAAAATATATATATAATTTAACATTACTATTTAAGAAAATGAAATTTAATAATTTTAAAATTATTAATTCAGTAGAAAAATATATTTTTATTATAATAAAAACTTATTATATTTATTAACACCATCCTCAAGAAAACCAGTACAAAAACTGTGGAAATAAAACCCCATGAACCAAAAACCATGAAAAAATAAAAATGGTTGTGATGTCAATCATCGGTTTATCTGTAAAACATCTAACCTACATTGATTCATTTCCACCCCATACACTAACATTTATTCGCCACCAATACATTTCCTTTCAGTTCACCCCCTTTGGTTCATCATAAAATTTCGATACTGTTTGACCCCCTTCATTTTGTTTCCCCATCATTCATCTCCAAATAAAAAACCATTAACCAACCACTCGTTCTGTAAATATATATCATATGTGGGAGGGAATAATTATCTAAGTTTAGTTTCATCCAATACAATCAAAATTTTAAATGAAGCAGACTATGAAAATCTGGTTTCATGCCAATATTTTTGAAATTTTTGCAATGATTTCCCTATTTTGAACTGTAAATGTTTAGGGAATTATTTCATGATTGTTATATAGTTATTTATAATATTCCAGTATCATTTTTTGTAATAAGTATTTTATTTTTAATGAAAATATGTGAGATCCCCTTAATGGTGAATGATTTTTTTTATTGAAATCATGATTGAATAGACTACATATTAAGTCTCATTTTTGGTATGAGTGAAATTTAAATTGAACTAAAATATCTGCATTATGTTTACTGAAGTAAAACATATATTTTGAGTATAAATTTAGCATCTTTAGTTTGTGGATATTTAATTTTTATCATATAGATGCACACAAAACTATTTTATTTGAATGGGATTCATTCACACTTCTATGAATAACACCCTTGTATTTTTTATTTGTATATAATAATTTTTTTTAATTTTTTTTTGAAAGGCTCAATTCTATGTATTTTATTAATTGATATATGATTCCAATTCACCTATTGATTCATGATTCATTCCCTTAGTGAATAACGACTCACATTCCTTGTTACTTGTAAATTAATTATGTTCATTTTATGAAATTAATCATTTGGAAAACTATTTAATATAAAACATCTATGTTTTTACTATTAAATCTTCATATTGATAGATCTAATTAATAAAAATATGTGTAAAAGTTGATATCTTTATTGAATTTTATTTATATTTTGAACATCATGATGATATATTTTGTTATTGAATATTAGTAGTGTTTCATGTTAATATCATAGTTAGTTTCATTTTTTAAATTAATTATTATAAATATTATTTACAGGATTGTATATTTATTAATATGTAGATATTTAATTTTAGTAATTTATAACAATGACATGTTACTAGATCTTTATTCCCTTATTAATGGATTTAAATGTTATAATTTTACAATTTTACATGAAGTATCATCAAATAGATCCAAATTGTGATCCACTTTTCATATTAGTGGATTTACCATTATAGTTGTGCTCCATGTCTATTTTCCCACATTACCATATTTTGTACATTCAAAAATAAAATTTAATTATTATTTAATTATTTATTCAATTATCATTTTCCCTATATTCATACTGAGGATATTTTATATAATATTGATGCCACTATTGTCAATTATTCAAATTATTATTTATTGTGATCATAAAGAACATATTGGGAATATCAGTGAGTTGATTAAGTGGATTTCACCAAATTCTCAATTCTTGGTGTTAAAGACCCCTAATATATAAATAAAATTTGGAATTGGATTATGGATTTTTTTGGTATTATCCCACTATTATATTTTCAATTTTTTGTTTGTACTTTTATTTTTGGGGTTCTCTTTGTGCAACCTTGAAGATTCTATTTCTATTTGGTCCAATATGGATATTGACATATTCCAGTATCTCAGTGGTTTTGTGATTGATTATCTATTGATCCTAAATTTCATTGGATTTTATTCAAAATTAACTATATAATTTTCAATTTCACACCCGTACCATGTAGGTTTTATATCCATAATGTGTAATTTAGATGCACTTCTCATTCCACAATTACGTTAGATAATGAAATGAGCATTGGTCCTATATAAACATTAATAAATGGTTCTTTTCGACCACATGTGAATCATTAGTGGATTGATGGAGTGCGTGGAGAATTTAGGAAAACTGATAGATTCACATACAGTACATTCCATCAAGAGAGTCTAATGAGAGAGGAAAATACATTTAAAAATTTCTCATACCGTAAGTATAAATCATTAATTTTTTTTTCTTGTATCATATTAATATATGAAATTTTATATTTTAATCTTTTTGGAAACAATGAATATTAATATAAATATAAATATTAGTATATCATTGATGGGATCACTCTTATGAATGATTTATATTTATATTTATCACATTAATAGTCACTTTTAGCATATATTAATCTATGTAAAAGACGGAATGTTGTCAGTGAAATCACTAGGTACTGACATAGAAGATATGGGGTTGGGTTGGGAACATAGGTGGCCTAGGAAAAGACCTGATGTGATAGAATTACTACTATGTCTATGATCTCATTGGTGTTTTGAAGGATGTACGGTGGGAAGGGGAACTATTACATGATTCATTCTAATTTTGTTGTAAAATAGTGACCCTTTTTCTATTTATTGAGTTGTGTGTTTTTCTAAGAAGGTTGTGGTCTTTTCCTAGTAATAATATATTCTATCAATTTTCTTGAGAGATAATTAATTTTATAAAGATTATTATGGTGTTATTTGATTATTATTTTCATGTACATTGTAATGTGATCATTCATTTTTTGATGAATATTTTTTAACTTATGAAGAAGAAAAAAAATTTGAGTATACATCAATCATTTTTTTCATTCATGTGGGTTGAGGTTCAATAAATATATTTAGGATATATTGGGATCATTAATATACATTAGTTATTTATTGAGGTCAATTATTCTGTAATTTAAATTCATTTTTTATTTCCTTGAGAATTTTTAATGTTATTTATTAACTGTATAATTATTTTTATAAAATCAATTGATAATTTTCATTAAACAAAATAAATTATAATTATTTTATAATAGTTATATTATGTATGTTGTATATATCATTATTAATAATTATATTATAATTATTTACTTGAATATATGGTAAATTAAATTCTTTATTTTAAAATTAATTAAAAAATTAATAAAAAAATAAATACATTATTATTTTTTGGTATTGTTTATACTGATTTATAAATCAATTATAATATCAGTAAAAATATAAATATTGGAAATGATATTATCAAAAAATAAATCATTCATGTAAATTTGTTGCTAGACTTTTATATCAACATATATATTATCTGTTCATATAATTAATCTTGTATGAGAAAAACATTATCTATGATAATATCATTTATCGATATAGTTTTTACCAAATATTTTGTAACAATGACATATTTGTTGGTTAGATGATTTACCAATATAAAATGTTCTTTTACCAACTGATACACACTTATCACTACTATAAATAATCCCTCTAACATCACAGAAATAGGATTTTAACAGCGATAAAAAAATAATGTGGTCCTTAGAATAATTAGGGGGTATCCATTTTAAAAAGAACGTTAAAAGGTGGAATTTTATTAGTGCTAAAAAAAAGATATTATAATGGCCACACATTATCTGTTATTTCATTATTACTGATAAGGACCCAGAAATTAGTGATTTGAATAGAACTAATAATGGAGTCATTTATCATCCCGATATATATTTCTTGAAAAGGCCCAACTAACTGTGTGCTGCTTATGTAATCTCACACTACAACAACTAATAGAAATTATACATAATATATAATTTAATTGAAATAAATTTTACATAAAGAAAAAAATACTACTATATAAATATTAAATAGTGTTTTGTATAATTACATTTTCCATTTCTGTCCACAACAATTAAAAAACAATATTGTTTCATTGTGTTTAGCACCCGCGATACCCCTCTCAAAAAATTATATTGATGGTATCTATTGTGGAAAAAATAAACTCATCCTAAGAAACATAATCCACGAATATTAGAATACACATCATATGTTAGTAATACAATAATTAAATAAATAAAACATTCATATCATATAACACCTTTATAAAAAGTAAATTTTAAATAAATTATAACACTTTGAGTTATACTGGTCACAACAAAAATCGTATTGAAGTGTGATTTATTTCTATAAATAAAAAATGATTTACAGATCACTGATCTAAATTATCAAAACAATCCAAATGTGTTTTATTTGTTTTGAGTATGCCACATTTTCTTTTTTACAAAAATTACTATCATTTTTATTAAAAGACCCTGTTTGAGTTATATTAGCCACATTGTGTGCTAGATTGAGGTGAGGATAATTATTACCCATCAAAAATTAAGTTTGTATCATTTTCATAAATTATCAAAACAATTATAATGTGTTTTGTTCATTTTTTGTAAGTCACATGTTTTTTTACTAGAATTCAATTTCAAACTGGAAACACACACTTTGAGTCATACCCATCACATCATATGCCAATTTGACATGATTCTTCTTCCTATAAGTCAAAAATCATATATGAGTCATTAAAATAAATTTTTAAGATGATGGAATATAGACACCCTATCCTTTTATAAATATCATTACATGATTTTATTCATAATAAAACAACATATTACAAGACAAGGATCATATTTTCTTGTGTCTTGGAGGACTAGTTACATCAAACTGAAAATATGTGACTAAATAAAATATTTATTTATTTAATCTCTATAAAGAGATCATAGCTTCCCTTTTTCTCATACATCGCTATATGATATCATGGGGGTAACATGAACAAATTAATGATCTAAAAATCCCAGTAAGAGAAGAAATAGAGAAATGATGCAGTAGCACATGGGTTAGAAGGCATAACATAATGATATAAATAGGAATGGAACATATAGAATCATGGAATATAATCATGGTATAATATTAAAGTGTATTCATAGTAATGTTTCGGCAATATGAAATATGGCTTTAGCATGTTTCGAGGATCGTTGTACATAGATGAGCACAAGTAAAGGTTATCCACCAAGAAAGTTGAACAAAACATCTCATGAGACTCATATTTACCCAATAAATTGGAGCACTATATGGGTTCAACCATATTAACATGTTAATGAATATGCTTTTCACATAATGAATCAAACTTAATCAATCATACAAAAACATAGGGAAACCCATGGAAAGAAATTGGTATCACAATTATATCCTAATGCATAAAAAATGGGAGTATCATAAAATTGTCCATGTAGAAATGGAATTAGATCATGCATGTACAATAAAAGTTTTTAATTGGCATATATCACAATAAGTGATGTCATCGTGTATTAATAACACGTATAAAAAGTACTTATGAATTTTTATAATTAAAACATTTTAGTGTTGTTAATGGAAATTATCAAAGGTCATTTAAAACACAAAAGGGAATAATATTTTATATAAAACTATAAGTGAACCCATTAGTTTTTCTTAATAAAAATATTTATTTTATAAAAATTAAGGTGTATTGAAAGAAATATGACATAGAGTACTTGAAAATGTTAATAATTATGGAATTTCCCTTAAAAAGGGTTTACTTATTGAGAATTATTGAGGAGGGGACCACTTAAAAAAATATTCCCAAAATATATTGATGAATGGATATTGTTACATGAGTTTGGATTATATAAAAAGAATATAGAATATGTAAATAAAAATAATAGACAACTTTCATTTAGAGAAAATCAATACTAACAACCTGTGGGAATAATGGAGGTTCGGGTAGAATCCCTTACCTTAAGTCTGAAGTGTCCTTCACTTGATCTTAATTTCATGGTTGACAAAAATAAATTCATTAATTAATATTTATAGAACCTATTATTCATATAATTTATTTATTATAAACTTATTACGTTAATTCATGACTATTTATATGATTTAATATGTTCAATTTCATTGTTTGGTAGTGTTTGTTTCCTTGGTTTTCATGATTGGTTTACACATATACATTTAACGACAAACACGTAAGATGGGAATAGTTGTCTAGAATTGATGTTTTATATTATAAGGGAACATATAGAAGTTTAAATTTTTATTAAATTAATTTTGTTTTTTAGAGTAAAAATATATCATTATATTAAACATTAATGATAATCCTTTTGGTTAATAGGCAGTTTTGGATCACATAGATCACATATTGATTTATAAATTAATATCATGTGTAATAAAAGATTTCATAACTTTAAGTTCATTATAATACATATATTATAGTCATTTTCAACCAAAAAAGGTTCATGAATATATTTGAAGTCGGTAATAGATATTGTTAACCCTTATTCATTGAATATTATAAATTAACACATCTTAAATGTTGTTTTCATTTATATTATATAATGAAGGGGAAATGAGATATGATGATTAATTAATACATTACAATAAAATAATTGCAGTACATGCATGGTATTGGTGTTTTCTTAAAAGTTGGATGAAATCAGGTGAGGAACGAAAAAAAAGAATTGAATATGAATAAAAATATAATAAATGGAATGAGAAATTTTCCCCCCTAATATTTATTCCTCAATAACCACTTTAGGGGAGAGGATTTTGTATTTTTAAAAGACTGAGGGTTTTAGGATGTGGGAGAGGGGTTTAAGGAGAGAATTGAGTAGAATATGGATAACGAACAAGGCTTTATATGTGTGAGGAGAGGAGGTAAAGGGAGGTGGTTTTTATAGTGTAGGAGAGGAGGGGTTCCCATTATTTTAAATATTAGTTCAATATTTTTTCTCAAGACTATGAATAGTCATGATTATAGAAACTCAAATTTTTAAAGAGTGCATTTTTACTCTAAAAAAGGTCCTTTACATCATCCATGACTCAGTCATGATGCATAAATTAATTTATTTAGAATTTATCATAAATTATCATATTTTACTATTCACCAAAAATTCAAGTATTTTAGAAAAATCTCAAAAATTATACCTGACATTTTTCAACCTGTTGAATTGAGAAATGAACTCTGTTTTATGAAAATAACTTTATAAATATGTTAAATTTATTTTTTTAATTAAATCCATAGTTTAGTTGGTAATACAATTTCTAAAATTAAAACAACTTTTCTAACACTTTGAAAAATTAATTAAGGTATCTTAAAATTAACTTATATCAGGTTTTCACTTATAAGATGGATAAATTGTATTTATAATTTCATTATTGAGGTTACTATTACATTGGATAGTTTTCTATTAATAATGGTTGCATTACTATTCTAAAGGTGAAGCTACTGTTTTATTGGTATACATTCATTAAATTATTGTGATACATTTTGATTCATTCATTCTTTATTTAGAAGGTTTTTATTTTTTTCAATATGTAGTATTATATTGTTTTACTATAATATATAATTATAAGAAGATAAACTCATTTATAAAATATTCAGCTATTACATTCCCCCCCCATGGAATTTCATCCTCAAAATATCATTTTACATTCTTTGTTGTAAACATGTGTAGGTACTTTTCCTTCTTTACCTCTTCTGTTTTCATAGTGCCTCTTTATAGTTATTGTTAAGACATCGTACATTGACCAGATGAGTATTCACATTCTGTAGAAATTTATATCTATGATCCAAGATCTGCACTGGATGCTCTGTCTAAGAAAGATCATTCTCCAACTGTACCACCTGAAAAGAGAGTACACATTAAGGGTCTAGTATGTACTTCCGTAAGGGGGTACATGAAATATAATGTGTGCTTTAGACATGGTAGGTGGAAGTTATATTTTTTAGGCCACAGCTCAAAATGATCAAGAATCTAAAAGGGGACAATTCTCCTAGGGCATAGCTTTCTTTTCTTCCCAATCATCATGACCATCTCCCATAGAGATATGCATTGGAATACCATCTCTACAACATTGAACTGAAGGTGTCATTAATGAATTTCTACAAAAATCCTCTATCAAAATTGTGCTTCTTGGATGTGATGCTAAATTGTTTTCACCTTCTCCCCCATTACTTTTTCCATTTAAGTTCCTAGTAGCTTATGCTCACAGAATTCATCCCAACATGCCAATGTTATGCACCTTTTCCGATAAAGTGATTCCCATCGTTCCATTCGGATAATAGAGTGAAAAATATTATCTTAAGAGAATTCGAAAAATATAAGAAGTTGGTATAATAATCCATTGATGTCCATATAACATGATCTCAAAAAATAATCTATTTTCATAATTGTTTTCATAGATGAGAAATCATTTTGAGGATGATAGGTTGTACTGATGTTTAGTTTAGTTCCTAGAGCGTGTGAGAGAATTTTCCAGAAGTCTGAGGAGAATATCATATATATATTGGATACAATAGATAATGGTACTCCACGCAACCTTACCACCAATTTGATATATATCCATGAACTTTGATAATATTAGAAGACCTCTTGAATTTAGATAAATTGATATGTCTTTGTAAGACAATCGACAATGACCCATATTGCACTGTTTCCTCAAGATATCCTTGGATATCTACTGAAAGTGTCTATGGTGATGTTCTCCCACTTCCATGTTGGTATGGGTAGTGGTTTCATAATTCTCTTAGACATTTTCCTTTCATCCACCACTTGCTAACATACTAGTAACATTGACGAATACTCAGAAATCTCATTCTTCATATTATCCAACCAATAATTATCTCTGAGATCATGATATATCTTTGTGCTTCCCATGTAAATAGACAAGGTTGATCTTTTTGTGTCATTTAGAAGCCCTGTTTTATCTCTTGATCATATATTACACAAAATCATGATCCAAATATTATGACTCTATCCATATCTATCTTGAACTCAGAGGATTACCCATTTTTGAAAGCTTCCACCTTTTTTTTTAAATTTCCACATCATTTCTATAAGAATATTTTATTTTCTCCATGAGGGGTGGTTGAGAAATATTTTTGAGAGAGGATTTATGTTATTCTTACCATAATAATTCCCATGTATATCCCCTAAAATATAATAAGATTATATCCTTTTCAATTCTCATCATTAATAATTACATAAGATCCTTTCTACTTAGAGCATCTTCCTCCTTATTTTCCTTACCAAGATAGCAGTGGAATGAGTAGTCATAAACCATGATGAGATATAACCATCTACACTATAATATATTAATCTCTTTTTGTGTGAATATATATTAGAGACTATTGTGATCAATATATATCTCACAGTTCTTCCCATATAGAAAATGGAGCCACATTTTCAATGCAATGATCCCAGCTGCCAACTACAGATCATACATGAGATAGTTTTTCTCATGGATTTTCAGATGATTCGAGGAGTAGGATATAAATTTATCATTTATCATTATCACACAACCTATTTTATTCTTTGAAGATTAATTTTCATCAATAAAGAGTTATCCACTTATCATGAGTGTGAGTACTCATTCAGTCATATGCCTCTTTTGAGGTCCTTAAAGAATTCCTCATATTCTTGAGTCCAAATGAAAATCACTCCCTTAAAATTTAGATTCGCCTTTGGATTGGAAATATTGGTATGTTCTTTATGAATCATCGATAATACTCAACTATAACCATAAACCATCGGATCTGTGTTACAGATGTTGGTCAAGGCCACTCTTCTATTCCATTTGTCTTGGAAGTGTCCAGAAATATTCCTTTTCAAGTGATAACATTCCACATGAATGATACATCCTCCACAGATAACTCACATTTACTCCACGTTCATATTTTTTATCCCTCATTAAAGTCATCTAGATAATACTCAAATTCTCCTCACGCTCCTCCTTTCTGAAGGAGAATATCATAATATCACCGAAAAGACTACCACAAATTATTCGATGTAATCTCTATGGAATTTTTCATTAAATCCATGAATATTGTTGGGGAATTAGTGTGTTAGAAGGGAATCACAATTAACTCATAGTGTCCATACATCATTTGAAAGGTATTTTTGAGAATATCTTCTTCCCTCACCTTTAATTGGTGATATCCTGACCAAATGTCCACCTTAGAGAAATAACTATCCCCACATAGCTGATCAAATAAGTCATTTATCCATGATAGAGATAACTTGATCTTTATCATGATTCTACTGATCTAATGATAATCAATACAGAGCTATATTGATTCATCCTTCTTTTTAACAAAGAATACTGCTAAACCCCATGGTGATGCATTCAGGCATTAAAAACCCTTCCCCAAATTCTCTTGGAATTGCATCTCTAGCACTTCCAGCTCAACATTGGCCATTCTATAAGGTTTATTTGATATATGTAGGGATCCATGAATATGTTCAATGGAGAAATAAAACTCATGGCCAAGTGGATTTATAGGAAATTCTTTCTGGTAGAAATCAATATAATCCCTCATGATGTGCATATATTTGAGAAGTATCATATTCATTTTCTCAACCATTTGACTAAGATATGAATGAACAAAAAGAAACATTATCCACAGATGAGATGATTATTGTGTAGTATATTCATCTTCCTTCCTTACACTTGTACAGGATTGGAGGGAACTCTTGGATGTGAAGATTGATATCCCTATATGAATAGTTAATGTTGGATTTGTATAATGATAGCCAATCCATTCCCAAAATGGAATCAAAATACACCTTAAGAAGTATGATAATATTTTCTAGTATCTTTAGTACACAAAACATTTCTGAGGAGGAGTTAGAAACCTTATATGCAATAATTGTTCCATTGGAAGTTCTCATAGATAACTCAAACTCCAAATTTTATGGTGGTGTATGAATAGATTTAACAAACATACAAGATATGAAATTATGTGTAGAACCATAACAAAATAGTATGTTCACTATTCATGAAATAACAAATAGTGTACCTATCACCACATCATTTTCCAGCTCCACCTCAACAGTAGTGATAACATAATCCCTTCCTTGTTTCCTTGGAGGTTGTTGTTGATTTCCTGTGATAACCCCTAGTGTAGGGAAATTGTTTGCATAATTACCATGTCCCTTGAAGTTGTAACATTGTACTAGAGTCTGAGTGTCGATCTTAACCTTATTTTTATCTTCAACATTACTGGGATTCTTCATATCCCACCGATAGTTCTTAGTGAGATGTCTCATTCAACCACATTTGAAGTTATTCCTAGTTCCCTTTAGATAGTTCCTAGGATGCTTCTTCCCTTAATTTTAACATGTGATTTGTTCAATATTGTTTCAATCAGGGGGTTTATTTGATGATCCACCCTTATTATACATCATTTCCTAATTTTTGTCAAGGTGCCCAAGATACCATTCGATGTCTTTGATCTCCATATCACCCTTGAGGGAACAACGAACAATCTTTTCATAACTATTGAAGTCTCAAATTAATAATACTTTCAATAGACAAATATTTAGTCCACTAAAGAAGTAATCCCCTATTATTTTAGTGTTCATGAAAAATTTAGGGGTGTATCTTGCACACTTTGTAATGTTTTCTTCATACCCACTGATGTACTCATCTTCCTTCTACTTAAGTTTGAGGAACCCTTTTTCCATCTTGAGATGGAGGTTTTGGGAAAAATATTTTTAGATTTTTTTTGAATTCCTCAATTTCCATGGAATAAAGTTTCTACTAGGACTTCGTATTATTCATCAGTGTCCACCACTAACCACCTTTCCCATCAAAACGATACACCACTATTACAACATTCTTTTATTCTGAGCACTAGAGCACATAAAATATCTTTTCAATGGATTTAATAAAAAATTCCATTATTAGGGGATGAGAATATCTACTAGCCCTGGAAGGACTTTTCTAAATGAAGTAATATACGACAAAATTCTCTTTCCTTGGAGGAGGAGGGCTTTCCACATGATTCATGTTATTATTTATAACTTGAACCAGCTGAGAAAGTGGTGTTAAAATGTTTCGAGAACCCATTCCCATAATATCAGGAATATCATTATAGAAATAATCACATTTTCTATCACATTGACTACTTTCATTTGTTATTCTCTTCCACAACATTAAGTATGAAAAATAACATAACATTAGGGGCTTGATACTTGTATAATATGGATAAAAATGAAAACATTAAACACAAAAGGAAAAAATCATAAAGGAAAACTATATCATAACTTGTGATTCCATAGGTTTCAATCTAGGTCTTCCAAATTCTATTTCCTAACATATATTTTTATGGTTTATTTTACCTAATAATTGTTCGTACTGAGATTATGAATTTTGCAAAGAATATCCCCTAAGAATGTCGAACCAGGAGTGCAGAAAGGCCCATTGTCAGGCACCAATTTCAAATCTAGTCTATCTCCTAGTGGTGTTTTTTGGTTTTACCACTAGATACAACTATTACAAAGCCACATACACTTGTTAAAATATATATAGGGATTAATGTTCCTAATTAACAACTTTCTCTACACTTACAAAGATATACAAATGTTTTCTTATACATAGTCTCATACATAAGGTTCTTACTAAAGTGATTTATTCCAGATCACCAGAAATAACTAGAATATCCTATGATACAAAATATAGTGACCCAAATCTTTTATGAATATAAAAACAAGATTTTATGCATAATAAAACAATATATTACAAAATAAGGATCATAATGTCTAGTGTCTTTGGAGACTAGGTACATAAATATGAAAACATGGGACTCAATAAAACATTTCATTATTTAATATTAATAAAGAGCACATAAATTCCACTGCACTCAAACATATGCATAGGATAACATGGTGATAGAATGTACAATGTGATGAGTTAAAAAACCATGTACGGAAATAAATATAAGAACAATGCTTTAGCACAATGGTTAGAAGGCATGCCATAATGATATAGAAATGCATAGAATATATGGAATCATGACATATAAAGAAGGTATCATATAAATATGTATTCATAGTAATGTATAATAAATATAAAACATGACATTATCATGATTCACCACTCATTTCAGATATTAGAGCATAGTTCAAAGTTGACCACCAATACTATTTCACATGGTAGAAAAATTCAAGGCTAACTGCCAAGACCATTGTAATTAACGTCTCATAAGACTCAAATTTCTCAATGAATTAGAGTACTATCTGGGTTATCCCATCATAAAATGTTTATGGATATGATTTCCACATAGTTAATCATACATAATCAATCATACATAAACATATGGGTACCCATGGAATGAAACAGGTATCATAATCTTGACATAAATCATAAAAAATGGGAGTATCATAAAAATGTCCGTGATGGAAATTAATTAGATAATACATGGAAAATAATACATAATAATAGGAATATATCCTGATAATTTATGTCATGTTTATGTAATAACATTTAAAAGAGTACTTAAGAAACTCTATAATTTAAGCATTTTATTGCAGTTAACAAAAAATATCAATGGTCATTTAAAACAAGAAGGGAATAATCTTTTATATAAAACCATAAGTTAACTATGAATTTTTTGAAAATAAAAATTGTGATTTTATAAAAATAATAGATTCTTAAAAATCAAATAATATATTGTACTTGAAAATGTTAGGAATTCGGGATGTTTCTTTAAAACGGGGTTTCTTATTGGGAAGTACTGAGGAGGGAACTACTCAAAAACATGTTTATCACTAAAATAGAATAATTAATGGATATTGGCACATTATATTTTATAATATACATTGGATTTATAATAGTTTAATTAAAATAATAGATAAAATCATTTGGGTAAAAATAAAGATAGAACATCCCAAAGAAATAATGGAGGTTCATGTAGAATCCCTTACCTTAAGTCTGACCGTTTCTTTAACATGATATTAAACTCGTGGATAAACAAATTAATTTCATTAATTAATATTTATATATATACCCTTATTCATTTAATTGATTTATTATGACCTTATTAGGTTCATTAATGGCTTTTTTATGGGTTAACATGTTCAATTTCTTTGTTTTGGAGCATTTGTTATTGTGGTATTCGTGATTGGTTTTCATATATACATGTAAGGATAATCAGGAATGATGATAATGGTTGTTCATAATTGATCTATTATTATATTAGTGAACATAAATAGGATTAAAAGGTTATAAAATTGATGTGGTTATTTATAGTGAAGACGAATCATTATATAAAACATTAATGATAACTGTTTTGGTTAATTGGCTATTTTTGATGATGTCGAATACATATTGACATATAAATTAATAGAATTTATTAAAAAATGATTCTCTAAAATCCAATAAGTTATTATAAATATATTATATTCTCGTTCAATCATAATAATGGTTTCATTTCTCGAATTGAATGTAGTAATATAAATTGTTAAACCATCATCTATGAATGTGATAAATAAACGAATCTTGGATGGTGTTTTTATTACTAGTATAAAAGGTGGGTAAAAGAGAGATTATGAGGAATTATTACATTATAATTACAAAAGTACTCAACATTTATGTGAGTAGAATTATCATAAATTTTTTATTACTGGGGGTAAGGAACAAAAAATAAAGAAATGAACTTGAAGGGAAAAAAATGACATGAAAGGAGGAATTTATCACTTCAATATATCTTACGTCAGATCATCTTTAGGGGAGAAGATTTTTTTTCCTTAAAGATACCAATGTATGATATACATGGGAGAGGAGTTTAAGGTTAAATTTTATCAAAATTTTGATGATGAACAAGGCTTGAGAGGTTTGGAGAGAGGAGGTAAAGTGGGGTGGTTTTTATACTAGAGGAGAGGAGGGGTTCCCCATTATTTTAATCATTAGATTAATATTTCTGCAAAAGAAAATGAACAATTATGATTATTGTTACCAAAAAAAGTGAATAGATCATGGTAGTTCAATCTAATTCATATTTACATCATCCATGACTCAAGCATGATGAAAAAATTCATTTATTTAGTATTTATGATAAATTATCATATTTTACTAGTCCCCAAAAATTCAAGTATTTTAGAAAAATACTAGAAAAACTCACCACAACCATGTTTTTAAATTTATAAATCAAAAATTGACTTCATTTTATGTAAATATTTTTCTAAATAAGTAAAATTTAAATTTAAAACAACATGATAATTTACTTGAAAAAACCAATTTTTAAAATAATTACTTACTTATAATATGATATTATTATAACCTATTTTCACTTATAAGATGGATAAAATTTATTTATAATTAAATTAGAAAGTTTTCTATTCAATTTGCTAGTATATTATTTATATGGGTCACATTACTATTCCAATGGTTAAGTTACTATTTCGTCGGTATACGTTCCTTAACTTCTAGGGATACATTTTGTTTTGAACATTCATCAATTATAAGGTCTGTATTGTGTTCAATATGTAATATTAAATTATTATACTATAAGACATAATTATAATAATGAAATTTAATAGATAAAATATAGGTTTTTTCCTTGGATGGAAATTCATTGTTTTTCAGTGAGTGACACACATTTTGACCTAAAATGCCACTTTTAAATTGATAATGGACACTTTGAGTCATACCAATCACACCATGAATTGGATTTTGGTGCGTTTTATTCATACATTTCGTAAATTACCCATGGGACATTTTACCAAAATATCAAAACAATGTGAATGAGTTTTCATTTGTTTTAGTATGTCACTTGTTATTTTTTCTAAAATTAATGTCATTTAAAAAAATAGAACAATGGATTAATATGAGTCACACCATGCATTAGATTGAGGTAAAGTTGATTCCAACTTGTCACATATGACTTATGGATTTTTTCCATGTATTATAAATATTATATAATTTTTTTTCCCAATTTTAGTGTGTTATTTGTTATATTTTATAAAATTAATCTCAATTTTAATCAAAAACACACACATGGAGTTATATCGGTCTCACCGTGTGCTGGATTGTGGTGTGGTAGATTCCTATATATCTCAAATAACTTATAGATTGTTTTCCTAAATTATTAAAATAATATGAACGCATTTTCATAGTATTTATTATGATTTTTTTACTAAAATTAATGTTATTTTTAAATTAAGATAAAAAATGGAATGATAGTTGTCAAATTATGTATAAGATTGAGGTTCAACTAGTTCATACACATAAAAAATTAATTTCAGATCATTTTAACTATTTTTTCACAAAAATCAGAATGTGTTTTCTCTGTTTTGACTATGTCAATTTTGTTTCTTTATTCTTATATCATTTGAAAGTGGAATCAATGAATTTATTTCATATCGATCATATCGTGTGTCAGTTTGATGTGAGACCGCTTCTTATACCTCACAAATGACTTATTAATTGTTATCCTATGTTATATAGATAATAATATCCCATTTTTTTATTTTCATTGAGTGTCACACATTTTTAAGTAAAACCACAATTTTAAACTAGTAATGGACACTTTTAGGCATACGAGTCGCACCATGGATCAGATTAAGGTGATATTTAATCCTACACATCAAAAATGACTTGTAGATAATTTATTGAAAGTATCAATACAATCTAAATGTGTCTACTAAAGTTTTAGTATGTTACTTTTTTTTTATTAATTTTAATTTTGATTTTAAAAAAAAGGACACTCTTTGAGTCATGCTGGTTACATTTTGTTCTAGATTGAGGTGTTTTTGATTACTCCATATCAAAAAATAGTAATAGGTCATTTTAAAAAATTATCAAAATTGTTTTACTGGGTTTTCATGGTTTTCATAATTTCACTTATTCTTTTTACCAAAATTAAAGTCATTTTTAAATAAATAGACACACATAGAATAATACTGTTGACACTGTACATCATATTGTGGTGAGTATGATACCTACACCTCAAAAATGATATATGGAATGTTTTCACTAATTATTAAAACAATAAAAAAGTGTTTCATTAGTTTTGAGTATGTCACTTTTTTAATAAAATGTTATTTGCAACTAAAAAACACACTTTGAGTCATATAAGTTGCATCCTACGTGAATTTGATGTGAGACTACTTTATACACTTCACAAATGACATATGAATTATTTTCATAAGTTTTCAGGATAATTGTAACATATTTTCTTTATTTTTAGTGAGTTATACGATATGAACTAAATTGAAAATTTTAAAGTGATAATGGACCCTTTGACTCATACTAGTCACAAATTGTGTTTTATTGTGGTTTTATTGATTCCTACATATCAAAAATTACTAATGGATATTTTCACTAAAATTTAAAAACTATCCAAATGTGTTTCACCTATGTTTCTTATGTCCGTTGTAATTTTTACTAAAGTTATTTTCAATTTTGAAGAAAAATACATACTTTGAGTTATAACTGTCAAATCATGCATCATATTGAGATGGGGAAGGCTCATACATGTTAAAAATGACTTATGAATCGTTTTCCTAATTTATTAGATCAATCCAAATGTGTTTTCTTGGTTTTACATATATGAATTGTTCTTTATACTAAAATAAATGTCTATTTTAAATTAATTGACACACTTGGAATGATACTTGTCACACCATGTGTCATATTGAGGTGTTTCTAATTGTTACAAAACAAAAAATTACATATGGATTGTTTTCCTAATATATCAAAACAATCTGAATTTTCACTTGGTTTTTAGTACACAACTATTTTTTGAACAAAAATTATAGTGACTTTTAAATGAAATGTCACACATGGAGTCATATCAGTCATATCATGCATCATATTGAGGTGAGGTTGATTGTTACATGCCACAAAATAACTCATAGATAATTTTCCTAACGATTCAATACAATCTAAATGATGTTTCTTAGTTTTTAGTATTTCAATTGTCTTTTTTTTACAAAACATAATGTCGATTTTAAATAAAAGTTTGCACCTTGTGTCATACCGGTTAAACCCCCCATTTATTTTTTTTGAACATACAACACTCAATATTTAGTCAATATTCCTAATATCGAAACCTTGTTATACTCTTTTATTTTTAAATAAATGGAATGGGTTTTTAGCTGGGAATATCGAATCAATAAGCAATGTTAGAATATTGATAAATAAAGGTAATAGAAAACATGGAAAATTGGAAGAAAGGAATATGTGATCTCTTTTGTGGATTGTTACAAATTGATGAAAGAAAAATTTAGCTTCCTAAAAGATTTATGAAAAAATAGTTATTAGATAAAATTGTTAAGGAAATTGACATACAAATTTTAGTTAAAATGATCATAGAATTAATTAAATATGTTAAAGGAATTTTCATTTTCATGATGGTTGTGTACATTATTAACCAATTTTCTTGTTTTAATTATAATAATTATATCCTCAAGGTCCAATATCTCATGATCATGAGTAGCTTCAAATAGACCACCCAAATTAACGTAAAATAATCCTACTCTATGTGAAAATAATTATTTAGGGAGTAATAATAAAAATAAATAAATTTAACATAAATATGAAACAATCCATTACTTATATGGATAATGATTTTACTAAGAAGACCTCAAGTATATATCTTTGATTGAGAAGAGGAAACACCGTTTCTCTTTCTGCAAATGTATTGGAGGGAACATGATTGATAGTGATAAATTCCAACACTGAAGGTGTGAAAAGGTTTTGAGAGAGTTAATGTTTGTGGAAATTTTGGTGAAGAAAGGCATGAATGATGTAAAAAAATATTCTAAAAAAATCAATGATGAATAATGAAAATGAAATAAATGTGTCATTTTAATTTTTTTAGGTAAAATAGAGAAAGTATAATATAACATTACCTTTTCATCTTTCCTAAGGGTTTCCTTCATTATTGTCTATTCTTCCATGGGATTTGTAACATCATCATGTCTTGACAACATTTTTTACCTCAATAGAAAAAAATTTAAGTTATATTATTTTAATGTAGTAGAGAACATATATCATTATGTGGAAAAATATATTTTATTAAAAACCAGTTATCACTGAACACACTTTCTTTATTTAAAGGTAGTGTGAATTCACCTTTTCATGATGTTTGAATAAATTCTTAATCTATTTCCTAATTTTCATTATTTATGTTGTAGCTTCTAAGTGCAATCTTGAATGAGGTAATTTAGTTATGATCTCCAAAAAAATTTGCAAAATAATTATCAGATCTAAATTCTTAGGAAAATAACTAAAAAATATATAATGATGAGAAAATAATGTAAATAAAATTTCGGATGTCTCGTATTTATGATATATGTTTACATTATACCATTAGGTAGTTTTTCAATAATTTCCAAACATATCTATGTCATCTTTTGAATATGAATGTTCTTGATAGTTATAATAGTACTAAAAAATATAATTACAAAATGGATTAATAAATATTTTAAATAAAATATTAATTACATTCGAAAATGACTCTTGGGGGATAATAGTTTTTTTTATAGAATATGATCTATCTCATAAATTTAAAAAACATAACAACCACAATCATTTACTTTATTTTTGTTTTATAAAAGACAAAAATATTAAAAAAATAAATAATTTTTTTATGTGTTTGGATATTAAAATTTTATTATATATGCCCTTATACATGCCCACATGTAGAATGTTTCAAGATCCTTGTTCACATGGGATGTTCTTAGAAAATGATATTCATGATATTTATACATTTCTCTATCATAAATCAATAATCATTAAAAATTAATATAAAATATATGACTGATGTTTAGTTCTAAAATGTTTGATGTAGTTTATTAAAAATTGGAAAACATCATTATGTGTTGTAATTTTATAAGGTATCCATGCAGTGAATTAGGGAAATAAATCATTGGAGTATCAAAATTGGCCAAAATTGAAATACAATGTTTCCAAAAAATTGAATACATAAAAAATGAATTATAAATATGTTTATATGATTAAAATGTATATTTTTATTCATGAAATACTAGTATTATGAAGTGTTTATCATCCATAATACTTTTTTGAAACAATTTTTTCTGTTTTTAAATTATTTTAATCAATTTTTAATTAATCTAATTTTTTTATTTAGATTTTATGTGAGGACTAATGAGTCAAAAAAATTTCGTGGGTTAATACATTATATTTATATTAATATATATGACCGAAAATAAATATGAAATGTATTTACTCATAATTAAAAAAGTATTTCATCTTTGAGAAAAACAAATCTGTGAAACATAACTCATGAATGAATTTACAAATTAAGCTCCTGACCATTCATAGTTGAGGATATCATTTACATTATCATGATCAATATATTCTATAAAATCCTCTCCTTAAATTTTTTTCCTCTAAAGAAATTATGTGATCTCTACCATTTCATAACATTATATCCACATGAACATTAAATGTCAGTAAATGTAGATATTTACTGGGTTGGGTAATGGTTCATTCTGATGTTATTTTCAATTAGTTGGTTCATGGTTTATATATTTTTTATTTGAACTTTGGTTTCAACCCTTCCCTTTCTCTATCTCTAATAACATTCATCAGTTTAGAACATTTTTAATTAATTGTTAAATTATTATTATGAAAAAAAATTAAATGAATACCACCTAGTTGACATGATTTTTTACAAGATACAACAACCATGCATAGATCGTTCCAACATGTTGGTCAACTATATGAATGTCTACAACATAATGTGGAAAAGGAACATTAGTGCTTAGTTCATCATGTTTGGTAATCCCAAGTCTCACATGACATATTGGATGTGGATTATTATATAGAGTGTATTTTTTTCATATTAAACTATGTTTACCTCACAACAAGACAATGGGTGGGTGTTGATAGACATAAATCACAGTCATTTTAATCCTATATAATATTTTTATAGGAATGGTATCCGTGTCTATTTAGTTAACATTTCATAGAAACAATTATTATAATTTTTAAAAAAATCAAGTATAATAAACAAACTCTATGATGAATAATGAAAATTAAATCAAGGTTTAATTTTATAATATTTTTTTGTAAATTAGAGAATGTATACCCCAACAATACCTTTAAATCTTCATAATGTGCTTCCTTCATTATAGACTACTATTCCGTGGGATGGGTAACAACATCATGTGAAGTGTCAACGTTTGTATCTATAGTCACACATTTAATTTACATTATATAAATTAACTAGAGAACAAATAATAATATGGGAAAAAATATAGTATGTTAAAAAAAATAAACCCATTGAACTCCCTTTATTTTTTATGGGTAGTAGGAATTTATAATTTCATAATGGGTGTATAAATTTTGGAGCCATAATTTATCGTCATTATTTCAGTTGCAGCCTCGAAGGTCAATCCCACAAGATGTAATTTCTTTATGATCTAAGAGAAAATTAACAAAATAATCATCCAATATAAATAAATAGGAAAATAACTAAAACACATCAGAAAAATGATGATAAAATAAACTAAATATGAATTAATAAGTAATATCTTCATGATATATGTTTACATTATGCCATAAGGTATATTTCATATTCATTTTTAATCAAATATATTTCATATAGTGAATATCATAATTTTCAAAAGTCATAATAGTTCTATAAAAATTTAAATACACAAATGATTAATAAATATTTTAAATGAAATAGTAATTATCATTGAAAATACATCTTCAGAGATCCTTATTTTATTGATTTAATATGATCTCTATCATAGATTTACAAACAAAATTACCATAATAATCTTTATTTATTTCAAAAGCTCAAAAAAGCTAGAAAAATAAGTAATTGGTTTTGATAAGTGTATGGATAGTAAAATATTATTATATATACACTACCTCTTGTCCACATGTAGAATGTTTCAACCTCCTTGTAAGCATGGTCTGTCCTCATGAAATTATTTTCGTTATATTTATATATCACCCTATTATAATAGAATTATCATTTAAAGATAATATAAAATATATATATTCATGTTTGGTATTAAAATGTTGGATGTACTCTATTTCAATTTCACAAACATCATCCTTTGTGGTTAGTTTGTTGGGTATCCATGTAGTGAATGTAGTAAATAAATATTTGGAGTTTCCATGATGACCATAATTAGTATAAAATGACGCCTAAAAACAACGAAAAGTAACAAGTAATTAAATAAATTGAAATATATTTATAGTATTTTACCAATAAAATGTTGGAATTAAGTTGTTTTTGTAATCTTTAAGTTTTTTTCAATGGATTTGATCAATTTTTCCACCATTTTATTCAATTTTTTGAAACTTTTTTTGTCTTACAAGCATTATGTGAGGACTAATGAGTCCAAATTTATGTTCATTGGGTCATCCATTAAAATAGAATGGATATATATTTCTGAATGAAGTATGAAATGTATTAAGTCCTAATTAATATACATTATCAGGTTAGGAATATACAAATCATTAAAACATACCTCATGTATACATTTATAACTAAACCTCATAACCACTTATAGTTGTGGATTTATTTTACATTCTTAGGATAAAGGTATTTAATATGGTCCTATCATTACATGTGTTCATAAAAATTCATTAGGTGATTACTACCATTTTGTTACATTGTGTCTACATGAGCATTAAATGTTACGAAATGTGGATATTGAACCATTGGTTTAAAGGTTATTTCTAAGGATTTATTCAATCAGTTGGTGGATCCATTAGATGGTTATGATTATACATTTCATTTAAACCCTTCAATTTGTCCATATTTAATAAAAATTTTCGGTTTATACCCTTTTCCATTATTTTTTAAATTTTTAGCATGAATAATAAATTGGAAATGAATACCTCCTTGTCGATATGTTTTTCTACAGGATCTGGTGGTCATGCTAAGAATGTTCGATCTTCTTGGACAATCATATGAATATATGTTACATACAGTAGAAAATGTGAAAAATCCCTTGGATCATGATCAATGGTAATCCCCACTTTCATTTGGACAATTATAATTGTTTCGTTCTATAGAGTGTCTTCTTGGATATTGAACATTGTATCACTGGAAACATGGAGTTGGGTAGGAATCGATAGATATAAATGACAGTTATTTTAATTTTATATAAAATCAATATAGGAATGGTATCTTTGTATGTTTGATTAACATTTCACCAAAACAAATATTAGAATATTTATTACCTCATCTAATAAATCACATTGAGTAGAATGGAATGCTTTGGATTTGGGGGTGGTTGGGTGGATGGATATTTAAAAAATCATTGTTCATTTGTTGTTTCTTCACTTTTCATACCCCATAAAATGTTATATAAACTCAGTATAACAATTAAATATTTAATCAAGGGAATATAATTATTCTTTAATCTCTTCCATTTTTTTATATTTATCCTCCTCTAGTTTTTTACAAAATATATTCAGGGTGTCACCATAAAACCCACGCCTCTAATGTGGCCATCCTCATTTGGCCACTTCAGTTCCATCGATAGTTGGTGTTTATTCAGTATAGTGTTTGATGATTTCTATTTATATATAGGATAGAAAATATATAAAAACAAGTACTCATAGTCATGTAATATCAATTTAAAGAAAAAAATTACAATTACTTAATATTTATAGATGAATTCAACATTTTTTTGCGTATTTCCATCTGTTATTATACAATATTTGTTTTCATGTGCCTTGTTACATTACACATGATGTGTTATGGAAGTGTATTTGGATTCATCAATCTACATATAAATAGAGGATGTGGTTATTTTTTTCATTCATGTCACATAATAGTATAACAATATATTTAAAATAAATAAATATTTTATTAAAGTGAAGCATTCACCATCATTAAATTATAGTAGGGGTACTTTGGACTTGTTTTTTGTTCCTTATATTCATCACCCAGTTTCTATTTCATACATAAAAACTTATCAATAAAAGTGATGAATTCACATTTAATCAAAAAAATTATTACCAGACACAATATACCCAAAAAGATATCTTCTCTTGACATCCAGTAAGCACATCCCATGATATCTGGATTATCAGGTGTACATGCATAGGCGGTTGGTGCAAGTTAATTTTCATTCATCTTCTTTAAGAAGAAATATTATTAAAAATTTGAAAAATCCTTTGTGAATCCTTCAAAAAAATTAATAGATATTTCATATGGGGGTCGTGAATTATAATTGAATTATATAATGGAAGATGATGGGTAATTCAATGTTTCATTCTTTAATTTTTTAGTAAAATAAAATTGAATATTATAATATTAATGTAATATATTCCCAATAAGTGACTTCAGTGTTGTAACAAAATTGTTCCAAAAATATATATCATTCGACACACATTTCCAAGTGATGAGCCCAATGTAACCTCTAAACATGGGCTTATTGGTGTTAATAGGATTGTCTCAAGGATTCCATTTGACATAAAATTTTTTTTCTCCATAATAATTTTTTTTCTAACACCATCTTTCTACAACACTCATATTCTTTCTACATCATCAATTCTTCATCGTCTACCATTTCTTCGAATTCAACATTATCAAAATGTTTTTCCTCAAGATTGGTTGTATTTTCATGTTTAGATTGTCATTTCATCTATATACAATGAGAAACAAGAGGAGGATATATAATTTTTACATAGCAATGGGAGTATCTACGTTGTACAATGTCATTATTTATAAATGGTTTTTAACATTTAATTTATCTTATGTAAATACACCAAAGAATAGATAATAACAGATATAACACGATGTATATTAAAAAAATATATCTTAATTATATAACTAACTTTTTTAAGTATGAGGGTATTTTACCACTCTATCATGTTTCCAAATCCCATCATTTTGATCTCCTATGATATACAAAACCCCATCTACATTGGGACGAATATAAAATGATTGCAATTTCCAAATTAAAATTTTATCCCCTGTTAAATTCTTATTTGACCTTCCAGCAGTTTTGGTTGATTACAAAACAATTTACCAATTTCGATTTAGGGGATCTAGATTTTAATGTACTTGTAATTCCTATGATACCATTTTAAATAGTTCATCTTTTTACCCTTCGATATTGAAATCTACTTCAGGAATCTTAATCCATCTATTTTAACAACAATCCATTATTAACCCACATCCATTAAAAAACTAGAAACTTGTAATTTTGTATAATCCAACTCCCATATTTTTTTAGTGATTCCAAATTTGGACATATTTTCATAAATTTTATTTCAAATTTTAACACCCCAAGCTTCCACGATACGCTTCTCTTTCAATAATTCAATAGCTTGCATTGTACCAAAGTTCGAGATTCTAACACACTACGACCAATCAAAATAGCTGTTCTGAATAGTAATACCAACCTTTTGAAAATATATATATTTTATATTTCAAAATTGACTTCATTTTTGGATTCAATGTATCGAAATTATCCTATGTTTAATTTTTGGTGTTTTTCTGAGAACATCCAATTTTCGATGAATAGTGAAAAATACTTAAAAAAACATTTTTAATAAAAATAATTTATTGTGATAAATTATAATATTGAGTGGTTGTTAATTAAAATTAGAATATACTTTCACCATTTTATCCAGTGGTGATCATTAGAGTTAATTTCACATTGAAATTGGACATAAACAATTGTCAATCTTTGGATTGATATTGTTTCTTGAAAAACATGCTATTTGTTTTGACAATGGGAATTAATTATAAAATTAATTAATTAAACTTATATTTTTGTAATTTTTTAAAATATAAATCATTTTTTAATTAAGAATATCAATTATAGCTTAAGGTGAATTTTTGGTATTGTTCTGAGAAACTTCAATCTTTGATGAATAGTGAAACCACTAAGTGGTAGTTAAAAAACTAATTTTTCGTTTAAATGAAATTTTACCACCTCTGTGATTTGAATTTCAAATATATGACAAAAATAATTGTCATTAATAAGTAAAATGTCTTTCAATGGGATTAAAATAAATTTTTGGTGAATAGTAACTTTTAAGTTCTATTAATCACGATTAAATGTAATTAGTGTAATTTAAGGTAAATATAATGTTATAATAACATGAAATTACCTTTACACTTGTCCTAACCCCATTGGATCAGTCATGTCCGACAAAGAAAACCCATGGGTCAACTAGGGGACCCCATGGAGCCACTTGGGTATGAAAATGACATTAATAACTTTTTATTTCAAGTAAAAACAAAATTGTCACAAACATGAGTTGTTTTAGTAAAAAAATTATTACATGGGGTTATATATGTTAAAATTTAGACTATAAATATTAATGTAATGATAAAAATATTTCGAACATCATGGTAATTTTTTTATAATTTTTACGCATTAAATAAATAAATTTATTTATGACACAATTATGATGTAATGATTACCTCATTAATTATCGATTTAAATAAAATGAAAATATAATGTAAAATATAAGACATAAACTTGTTAAAAACCTATTAGATGAGTATATTTAGAACCATTATCACCTTATCCTCGAAATATATAATTGTGGGGACTTTGAAATCCGAAAAGCACTTCATAATAATGTAGCATTTCACGACTTTCCAAAAGTGCCCCTCATCTGCTCTTATAAAAGGCCCCCACCTCTACCACTATATTCACACCATACAACCATTTTGTTGGGCCATAATATGCCCAAATACTCTCTATAATTTCCTATATTACTCCGTGAAGCCTCACATTGGGAATAAGTCTTCCCAAGGAAGCCTTTGGCTCAAATAAAAAAGAGTTACCCGATTTTAAGGTAATGTCTTCACTTATGTTCTTTTGTTTTATTTTTCTTCTCCAACCCCATAAACTCTTTTTATTCCATTATTTTTTAACAAAACCAATATCTTAAATATACTAGGTTGTTTTTATTAGAATTATTTGATTTACACTTACACACACCTTCACCTAATTGTTAAAGAACGTACTGTTTCTGTGGGTGGCGAATTACTTCCTCACAAAACGATGATTGTTCAATCTTATTTTAACACCACTCATGGTGGACATTAAGATGTAGCTATATGTATATATGAAATATATTATGTTTATGTTTTCCTTATGCTTCTGTTTTTTTAATTTATTTCATACAATTATGATTTCCATTACGGGTATACCCGATAATTTCATTTTAGGAAGTGCGGATTACAACCCCCTCAATGTTATTTGAATCGTTATTACCATATGTGGGATGTATAATGGATTGAGTTAATGATATTATATATTATAATATACTATAATTATAATATATCTTTATATCGTTATGATTTAATTCCTTTAAATATGAAATAGAAATTAAAGTAGCGTTCATGCGTACGTACGGCTTACCGTCTCCATGAATGGTGCATTTCATTTCTTACCTCTAAATGTTATGTAATATTATAAATGCATGTATATACATGATATATATGATATATATGATATCTACATCATGAATATAATTCTGGATATAATATATATTTTACCACAAGAACAACTTTTAATTTTAAGATGTTTATTTTTGACTCAAGTACCAAAGATTGACAAAACGACTGTTATTAACTTAAATAATTACATAATGTTCATAACATGTTAATAAGTTATATAAAAGGAATAATGAACTTGAAAAATGTTCTTCATCAATTAGAAATTAACTATAGTTTTATTATTCAGGAGATTAATGAACAATCGAGTAAAGTCGGACACGAGGTAAGGGACTTCATCTCAATCTCGTTTCATTGAGGCATATTATTTTTTATACACATCTTTCTTTTATATGGTGTATAAACCCCTTTGAATTTTATGTTTATTCAAAAGGAATATTTTTTATAAGAATCATTTTACTAAATTACATAAGGGAATGTTTTTTTGTCATACGTATGCAGCGAGAACGACTTCTCCACAACCATGACCATTATTTGAGTTTTGGCTTCCTCTTCAAGCCATAACTTTTTTAAAATGATTTAAAAAAAAGAGAGATATTTCTCTCAAATATATGAAAATCCAGTGAAAATGTATATTTATTTAACACAAGCTTAAAAATGTTTTCGGAAAACACGACTTTCGAGCGTGGTAGATAGTAATGGATTGGGCGTGGACCCATCTTGGTATGTAATTAGTTGAGCAGTCTCATAATTAGTTATTTTGATTTTAGAAGCATTCATAATGTTTTTAGAAAAACACTGGAGTATATTTGAGAAATTTTAAACATAAGTATCTTCTAAAACAATTGCAATGGTATGTCTCATGAGACAAACTACTGTCTTGTCACGAGGCCTTGAAAAAATAGTATTTGTAGTCTTGGCATGAGGCCTTGGCTACATGGTCATGATAGTCTGGAATTACATATTCCATCATTATGAAAGTGGTTATTGAAATTTCATGTGATTATTCGACCAGTAGAATATCCATGTGAATAAGTAAATGTAATTATTTCATTTTACTTTTTCTATATTATACTGATGTTAATATTTAAAAGGATTTTCTTTTAGTTATACACTCCCTTAAATGTTTCTATTTATTTATAAAAGTTTCCGCTATATTGTTATCCTTACTGAGCATCTGAGCTCATCCCATTCTATGTTTTATTTTTCCCTAGATGTGATGGAATATTTTATGACTGACCTGCAGGGATAGTCTAAAGGGGATATGGGTTTGGACTATGAAGACTATGTTATTGTAGTTTTTCACTTTATGATGTATTGTAACATTTATGAATGTATCTAGTGTTTCCAATGCTAATAAACTAATCTATCATTCGAAACATGATCTTTTGTGATCATGCCAATGCTACATAATAATGCACCATCTCTGGGTAAGTGGGGTCAGAGAATTATAGTTTTTATCATAGGAAGTTTAGTACTAACCATGAAAGATTCATTTAGAAAATATCTGATTAGAGCACATAGCCCTAAGATATACTTTGAGGATCAGTATTGAATAACTTCCTAGACTTTTGGAATTATAGTGATTTTGTGTGTTTTCCGAGGAATACATCCATGTCTGGATACGAGCAGGTAGAGGTGGATCTGACACAGATGTACCTAGTAGTAAAACCTGAAAACACCACTTTTTGCTAGACTCGAACAGGAACTGTAGCACGAAAATGGGCCTTTCTTCACTCTTGGTTAAGACACTCCCAAGGGATAGGCTTAGAATAATACACATTTTGTTTACAAACCATTATGAAGAGTTTATGAGTATATACTTCCTCAAAGAAAACATTTTTTTATGGATTATACCCATAAATAGTTCAATTTATGTTAATTTTTTTACAAGTATGGAATTATGTATTTCGATTCATAAACTAATATCGTTTGTGACATTTATTAGAAATAGAGCCTAGTGGAAGGAATGGAAACCGTATAAATACACACACTCCATGTAGGGATTTCCCTCCAACTCAATATAATTATAGTGGAGCGGGTGATACAACTGGTGCTGGTCAACTTATCACAATACTAGGACAACTCACTCAGGTTATGAATAATAAACTTACTCATATAGAGAACCCTAATCCGCAACGTGGAGGATCAATTTTTTACCGCTTCATGAGGCAAAAACCACCAACCTTAAATGGGAGTACAAATCCCTAAGTAGCAGAGAAATGGAGAAATTCCTTAGAGAAAATATTACATGCCATGAGGAGTAGTGAAAGGTAAAAGGTTATCATGGTAGTTTACCGCCTCACTAGAGATACTGATCAATGTTGTTCATTTATTGAAAACAGAAAGGAAGATGAAGAAGTACCATGTATGAAATGGAGAGAGTTCAAAGAGATTTTCTTAGAAAAATAATTTCCTCGTGACCATCGAGAAGATATGGAAAGGCAATTTTTGAGTCTATGACAAAAGGAGGATGAGAATGTCTCAAAGTATGAGTCCAACTTTAAAAGGATAGCGAGGTATGCTGCAGATTACATACGTAACCCAAGAAGTAAGATTCATCATTTCATTGATGGGTTAAAACCTTTTCTCCGTCAATCTTTAGTATCACAATCCTTCTCATTATATGAATATATTGTCTCGTGTGCTATCAAGAAAGAAAACGAATTCTGTAAGTCTTATGACAATAAAGTAAACCAAGAGAAGATAAGAATGGTGGAACAAGAGACAGATAAAGGGAAAAAGGGAAAGAAGGATTCTCCATTATGTGATAATTTTGGGAAGAATCACCCCAGTACTTTCCTAAAGGGAATGGGAGTTTGTTATAAATGTTGAGAAAAAGGTCACAAGGCTCGTGATTGTAAGAGAAAGAAAGAGGCTATCAATGTTGAATGATACAATTGTAGAGAAATGGGGTATTATGCAAATGAATTCCCTAAGCAACAAAGAAACTTACCCCAGAAAAGGCCAAGGGATCAAGGCCAATCATATGTTATTACTACAGTTGAAGTGGAATAATTAATGAATTGGTGCTTTTGAACTCCAGGATTATATTCTGGTTATAAGAATAATGTGATATATATAAGTATTGTACTGTAGTACTTGTTGTTTTCATTAAGGTTTTAATATGATGAAGGTAATCATATTTTTATTATGTGACAATAAGATATACATTACATTGTTTGGGGAATCTAACGATTTGATTTTGGAATTTAGAAACCTTTTATAGAAACTCTCGATAGAGGAATTTTGGATATCTATAATGGTTGGAATGTAATATTTTTAACATTGGCTTGTATTGTTTAAGGTTAAAACATTTCTGAAGATTTTTTTTGGAATATTGTAATACTATAGTTTTAGGAAAAGGATGACCTGTTGGTCGGGGGATATCCTATCGCGTCAGACAAAGCTATTGGAATCAAACCAACAACCATAGTGCGACAAGACTTTATTTCCTACCACTAGCATACAAGAAGTCCCTGGTTATTACAAAATAGTTTTATTGATCTAAATGGTATGTATTAATATTTGTAACCCTGTACGATTAAGATAAATATAATATTTTTGAGTTCTATTGCCTTATGGTTTGAAATATGGGTTTGTGGTAAAAATTTAGTAAGGAATGAATGTCTACATGAAAAGTAAGTATATTTTAATACATTATTAGTAAATCTCAAAAATAAATTCGTGAAATTTATGAAAGTTAACTTAAAACAAAAACGTTGTCGGTTAAGTTTTCCTACTGGGGAATCAATGACCGTTTAACCAATCACAAGTTTGTGATTTTCTTGTAGTTAAATTCCTCTTAATCATATTTTCCATTGCTCTCCATCAGACCTTGATGGTTTTTTCTCCACCATATCCATATTTTTAAAGAATCCTAGTATTGGCTATCTCGGGTGACCTTTGTACTTCTCTTCCTTTATTTTAAAGTTATATTTTTATTAACACTATTTCTGATATGGGTTTTCAACAAAGGTATTTTATAATTTGAACCATTAATTTTATAAGAACAATTTAAAATTTTGGGGATGCAAGTTATTGAAGGAGGTGAGAATGTAACACCCCAAGAATCCATGATACGCTTCTCATTCAATAATGCAATATCTTGCATTGTACGCAAGTTCGAGATTCTAATAAAAAATATAATTTTACCATTTAAAACAAATTTTTTAATAAAAAAATTTATAGTGATAAATTATACTATTGAGTGGTTTTAAAGTATAATTAGAATATAATTTTACCATTTTAACCAATGGTGATCATTATAATTAATTTTACTTTGAAATTGGACATAATCAATTGTCAATCATTTGATTGATATTGTTTCATAAAAACACGCTATTTGTTTTGACAGCAGGAATTAATTATAAAATTAAATAATGCATCTTATATTTTTGGAAATTTTTAAAATAGACATCATTTTTAATTTGGAATATCAATTATAGCTTAGGGTGAATTTTTGGTATTATTTTGGGAAACTTCAAGTTTTGATGAATAGTGAAAACACTAAGTGGAAGTTAAAAAACTAATTTTTCGTTTAAATGGAATTTTACCACCTTTATGATTTGAATTTCAAAACTATAACATAAATAATTTTCATTAGGAAGTAAAATTTGGTTTAATGGGATTAAAATAATTTTTGGTGAATAGTAATTTTATGTTCTATTAATCGCGATTAAAGGTAATTAATGTAATTTAAGGTAAATATAATGTTATAATAATATGAAATTACCTTTACACTTTTACTAACCTTATTTTAAGTGTCATGGATGACCAGGGAAATCCATGGATCAACTAGGGGACCCCATGGAGCCACATGGGTAAGAAAATGACATTAATAACTTTTTATTTAAAGTAAAAATAAAATTGTCACAAATATGTGTTGTTTTACTAAAACAATTATTACATGGGATCATATAATTTAAAATTTCGACTATAAATAATAATTGGAAAGTTAAAAATATTTCATACATCATGGTTATTTTTTATAATTTTTAGGTATTAAATAAATAATTTTGTTTATGACACCATGATGTTGTATTGATTACCTCATTAATTAACGAATTAAATAAAATGAAAAGATAATGTAAAATCTAAGACTAAAACTTGTTAAAAATATATTGGATGAGTAGATTTAGAACCATTATCTCAATACCCTAGAAATATATAACTTTGGGACCTTTGAAATCCAAAAATCGCTTCATAATAATGTAATATTTCACGACTTTCCTAGAGTGCCCCTCCTCTCCTCTTATAAAAGCCCCCACCTCTAACAACTTATTCACACCATCAAGCTATTTGGCTCGGCCAACATATTCCCAAATACTCTCTAGAAATCCTTATATTAATCTATGAAGCCTCAATTTTGGCAGAAGTCTTCCCATGGAAGCCTTTGGCTCAAATAAAAAATAGTTACCCTATTTTAAGGTAATGTCTTCTCTAATGTTTTTTTTGTTTTGTTTTTCTTATCCAACCCCATTAAACATTTTTATTCTTTTATTTGGTAAAAAAATCAGTATCTTCAATATAATAGGATTTTTTTATGATAAGTATTTTATTTAATCTTACACATACCTTCGTCTAATGGTTAAATAACATACTGTTTCTGTGGATGGCGAATTACTGCCTCACAAAACGATGATTGTTCAATCTTCTTTTAACACCTCTCATGTTGGCCATTAAGATTTAACTATATTTATATATGATATATATTATATTTATGTTTTCTTTAGGCTTCTGTATTTTTCATTTATGACATACCTTGATGATTTCCATAATCGGTAAAGGCGATAATTTCATTTTAGGAAGTGCGGATTACTGCCCCCTCAAAGTGATTTAAATCGTTAATGCCATATGTGGGGCGTATAAAGGATGGAGTTGATGATATTATATATGATATTATACTGGAATTATAATATACCTTTTAATCATTATGATCTCATTCAATTAAATTTGAAATAGAAATGAATGTAGCGTTCATGCGTACGTACGGCTTACCATCTCCATGAACGGTGCATTTCATTTCATACCTCTAAATGTTATGTAATATTATTAATTCATGTATATACTTTATATATATGATATATATGATATCTACATCATGAATATAATTCTGGATATAATGGATATTTTACCACATGAACAACTTTTAATTTTAAGTAGTTTATTTTTGACTCATGTACCAAAGATCAACAAAATGACTGTTATTAACTTAAATAATTACATAGTGTTCATAACATGGTAATAAGTGATATAAAATGAAAAATGAACTTGAAAATCGTTGTAAAGCCAGTAGAAATTTAATATAGTTTATTATTTAGGAGATTAAAGAATGATCGAGTCATGTCAGACACGAGGTAAGGGACTTCGTCTCAATCTCGTTTCATTGAGGCACATTTTGTTTTATACACAACTTTATATTATACGGTGTATGAACCCTTTTAAATTTTACGTTTATTCAAAAGGAATATTTTTTATAAGAAGCGTTTTACTAAACGACAAAAGTAAATTTTTTTTTCATACGTATGCGTCAATAACGACTTCTCTGCCACCATGACCATTATTTGAGTTTCAGCTTCCTCTTCAAGCCGTAAATTTTTTAAAATGATTTAAAAAAAGAGAGAGATATTTCATTCAAATATATGAAAATCCAGTGAAAATGTATACATATTTAACGCAAGCATAAAAATGTTTTCAGAAAACCCGCCACTCGAGTGTGGTAGACAGTAAGGGATTGGGCGTGGACCCATCATAGCCTATAATTAGTCGAGCAGTCTCAGAATAAGTTATTTTGTTTTTAGAAGCTTGCCTAATGTTTTCAGAAAAACACTGGAGTCTATTAAAGAAATTTTAATCATAAGTATCTTCTAAAAAAATTTCATAGGTAGGTCTCATGAGACAATCTATTGTCTTGGCATGAGGCCTTGTCAAAATCTTATATATAGTCTTGGCACGAGGCCTTGGCTACATTGTTATGATAGTCTGGCATTATACATTCCATCATTTTGAAAGTTGTTATTGATATTGCATGCGATTATTCGACCAGTAGAATATCCATGTGAATAAGTAAATGGAATTATTTTATTTTAAATTTTCCATATTATGCAGAAGTTCATGTTTAAAAGGTTTTTGTTATAGTTATACATTGCCTTAAATGTTTATGATTATTTATGAAAGTTTCTGCTATATTGTTATCCTTACTGAGCATCTGAGTTCACCCCTTTCTATGTTTTATTTTTCCCAATATGTGAAGAAATATTTTATGACTGACCTCCAGGGATAGTCTGAAGGGAATATGGGTCTGGACTATGAAGACTATGTTGCTGTGGTTTTTCAAATTATGATGTAATGTAACATTTTTTAATGTATCAATTGTTTCCAAGGTACTAAACTAATCGGTCTCTCATTACTTGATCTTTTGAAATCATGTCAATGTTACGTAATAATGCACCGACTCTGGGTAACTGGGGTGGGGGCGTTACACAATTCTTATTACCAGAAACATTCATCACTTCAGCCACAAGTGTAACTTTGCTATTTTTGGTTTGACTTCCTTCATCATGTTAATTTTTATATAGTGTATAAACTTTAATTATATAACCATTGTAATATATATAAACACACATGGTTCTCTGGCTAGCCATTAATGTTGTTTGGATATTGAAAATATATTTTCAACAGACTCCCTAAAAATATTGTCTCATACCCATCCTGTAAACTATTTATCATCTGTATTTGATATCCCACATTCATCCTTGAAGGATTCAAATGCCTAATAATTTCACTGTTACTTTAAAAATTTGTGGAAACCCATAAAATGTTATATAAAATATAAAGGGATCCCTTTGTAATATTTATTGTGTCATCATCTCTTCTTGAAATTCCACCACCCACATACCACCCATTGTGATGAGATTTTTGTAAAGTAATTCGTTATACACTATTCATGTAATGGTTATAGAATTCAATAGCTCCCTCAAAAATATATCACTATGCAATACAACCCTTTGGACAAAATTGATTTTTGACATACCATTCAAAATCATTATATTCCTTTCAATGCGAGAATATACATCAATAATTTATAGGATCACATAGTCCAATAACCCCCACCAAGTGAACTATCATGTGAACCCTCACATCAAATAATCACGGATGGAATAATATTTACAATTAACATAATTTGATGGTAATTTCCTTTTCTATAGTTGGATATTTTTTGGCCCTATAACATTTCTTCTTAATGATTTTAATGTGAAACAAATCTTGCATAATGTATGGTGAATATTCTTGGAAAAAATGAAAATTAAATGTATAGGAATTAGATCGTACATCAAAATATGAAAATCATGTAATTTGAGACCCTTTATTTTTAAATAAGACATTAAGATAATATTATTGATATTTTATGAATAACCCTATAAAACCGTATCACCCTTCACGAAGAGAATAAAAATTATATCTCTTCTACTTCGAAAGAGTGTAAGAAGTTGGAGGAAAAAAGGTTCATTTTCACCCTTCACTAGCGCCAACAAAACTTATATTCCCATTTCAACCAATAAAAACATAGCCTTAATTCCATCATTTTTTTCAAAGAGAATTTAGTAATTTTCCATTAACACTATCTCATACATTTTTTTCAACATGCATAACATCATGAAAATTTCTGACATAGAAACAATTCTAGTAAGGAAATAAAAAACTAATATTTTTTTCCAACCAGTTTTTATAGGGGTTTTTGATAACTTTTTACCAAAAGAAATTCATAGATATTTTACATTCCCAAACAACTGATCACCTATTAGTATGGAAGATATTGAATGTTCTTCGAAATAGTGATCAAATGATTTCATCCAAGATTGATACTTATGTCCTTAGGGTATAAATTGGTGATGTCGTAGAAACACAATCATCGACGAATTTCTCAATGTAATTGGCATTGTACCTTATTTGCAAATAGGACACCACTGATTTCCATTAATTATTTATCCTTGAAAATTTCCTTAAGGATTAATTTCATTTTTCATCCCATACAATGTTTCTATAAATGTGAAATATTCATTTCTGTAAATATCATACAACATTACACTATAATCCCACTATAATTTTAAATCATTGATCAATGGATCCAAATAGTCATAAATATAATTACCCAGTTTTTTTGGCCCTCATATAATAATTGATAACAGAATGTATGTTTATTTCATGCATAACCATATTTGAAAGTAATAATTTACCAATGTAACCAGCCCTATACTATGAATACTACTTTGAAAATAAAAAATATTCACTATATTTGTATGTAACTCATGATGAATGATTCCCCGCTTATTTAAAAATCACAGGATACTCATGATCAATTCTACTCTATAGAGAAGAGTCTACTGGGTGATGATGTAACACCCCAAGCTTCCACGGTACGTTTCCCTTCGAATAATGCGATAGCGTGTGTTGTACGCAACCTCGAGTTCTAACACACACCACAACTAATTAAACTAGCTGTTGTGAATAGTAATACCTACTTTTTGAGATCATATATATTTTATACTTCAAAATGGACTTCATTTTTGGATTCGGAATATTGAAATTAGCCTAGGGTGAAATTTTGGTACTTTTCAGATAACTTTTATATTTTGATGAATAGTGAAAATTACTAAATTTTAATTAAAAACAACTTTTTTAATAAAAATAATTAATAGTGATAAATTGTGAATTTGAGTGGTTTTAAAGTATATTTAGAATATATTTTTACCATTTAATATAATTTTGGTCATTGGACATAATTTTACAATTAAACCGAACATAAACAAGTGTCAATCTTTTTATAGTTATTATCTCTTAAAAACACGCTTTTTGTTTTGACAGCGGAATTAATTTTAAATTAATTTCTGCCACTTCTGTGTTTTGAATTTAGGAAAATGGATTCCATATTTGGAATCAGGATGTTCAAATTGTGTAAATAGGTAACTTTTATTTTTAGACATTTTGAATAGTTACTGTGGTAAATATTTTATTTACAATGGTTAAAGGGTAAATCCGGTAAATAAGGGTTAAACAATAATATTATAATAATACAAAATTACCCTAAAACGTGTCCTAACCTTATTGGTGGACACATACCCGACCATGGGCATCCTTGGGTCAATTTGGGGACCCCTTGGAGCCACTTGTATGTGGTAGGGACACATTATATTAATAAAGTTAAAATAAAAATAAAAATGGCATAAGCTTACATCTTTTAGAAGAACAATTTTTACATAGGGTTATACATGTTGGATTTTCGATTATAAATATTCATTAGAAAGATAAAAAGATTTCCTACATAATGATATTTTATTTATAATTTTTAGACATTAAATAATTTATTTTATTTATGACACAATGATGATGCAGTAATTACTATAATAGTGAAAAATTAAAATAATTGATATTATGAATACCCAAATAAATATAATATGAAACTTTTAATGAATTAAACTAATTTTCTAGGATAATTTGATATATTAAAATTGATTTAATTGACTTTGTTCGAAGTAATCAATCTGTTATGAGTTTCACAAAAATCAACTATTGAATAGTGTCAAAATTGACATAAAAGAGTTCTTAAAACAAATATTATATTATTAATTGATATTAAATTCCTAAAAATCTAAGTTTCGGCCAAGAAACTTATATTATGATAGGTTAATCATTAATGGACCACTTGGGGGTCGGTTGGATGTATATAGTAAGTTTATTAACCATATTATATAAAAATACAAAGAGACATTGTAAAAGTGAAACTAATTAACTTAGAGATAATACTTAAAGATAAGGTTAATATAAGTACCCAAACCTGTCTAAATTCTATTTGATGAGTTGTTTTCGATCCATCCCCACCTCAAAATTTGAATAGTCAACTTTGGATCCATTGGAAACCCAATATGAATTTATTATAAATTAATATTTCTAGCTTTTCCAATGGTGCCCCTCACCCCTCTTATAAAAAGGGCACTCCTCCTTCTCATTTCCTCACACCTCTCAAGCCACTTGGCTCGTCCAAAATCTGCCCAACTAAGCTCCCCACATCCCTCTCCTACTCCTTGAAGCTTCCCCTTAGGCAGAATGCTTTTCAAGAAGTCCTTTGGTTCCAACCAAAGTGTGTTACCTAAATTAAAGGTAACAATTTCTCTTAAATTATTTTCATTTATTTTGCTTCTTCAACCCCCAAACTCTTTTTATTTCCTTTCTTTTGTAACAACACCAGTATCCTCAATATACTAGGATGTTTTTATAAGAAGGATTCAAACTACACATACACACAACTCCGTCTAATGGATGATGAACATAATGTTTCTGTGGATGGCAAACTAACGCCTCACGAAACGATGATTGTTCAAATACATCTTACCGCCTCTCATGGTGGCCATTATGATGGCACTGTAATTAAATATGATATTAATGATATATATTTTATATATAAGCTTCTGTAATTCCATTTTATTTCATACCATTATTCGTTTCATGTTGTATATACATACGATAATTTCATTTGAGGAAGTGCGGACTACCGCCCCCTTAAAATGATATGACTCGTTCATACCACACATGGAACGTATAAAGGATGGTGTTAATGAACGTAAGTAACATATATAAAATATTATATTATACTGGAATAGTAATATACCTATGTATCATTTGGATTCGATTCTTTTGAAATAAAAATTAAATGGAAATAGCGTTCGTGCGTACGTACGGACTACCGTCTCCACGAACGCGATGAGATTCATTCTCCATCGTATCCATTCAAGTATAATTATCATTTAATGATTAAAAAATGATGTTTAAGGACTTGATATCATTCTGGATATGAATAAGATACAACAAACATGACTTATGTAACAAAACATATAAAGAAAATGAGTAAGTTAACACCCGAAACGACGATAATACTAAGATATTATTATCAAATCAATATTAAAAGATCATATATGTTATCATATTAATGTATATGATTCTTGTATAATTTAGTAACAATTATTTCACTATTATACAGGAGGTTAACCTACCCCAACCAAGGAAAAGTACAAGGTACGGGTTTACTTTACAACCTCTTCATTATCCAAGGTTGTTTATACGTAATAATCTACTGGGATCTCTTTATCATCCACATCCATGTTTCTTAAAAATGCATTTCAAAACATTTTTACTATTTACTAGAATATGAGTTAAAGTCATTTATACCCTTTTTGACTTTTATAAGTGGTTTATAAAGGAATCTTTCGGTCGTATTCAAAACAAGGTCCTTTTTAACCTTTTCGACAGAATTGAGGTAAGAATGTTTTTTTTAACTTATACGGCGGGTGCGGTTATTTTCCGCCGTTATAAAATCGTCGAAGCATTCCATACAAGCTTATAAGAATATTTTCAAAGAAAATGTTTTATTTTATATGGACCTTAAATGATTTCAAAATAAAAGGAGATACTTCTTTAAAAAGAATTTTGATTTCATCTATGTCAACATCCTTTGATGGATTTTAAGATTATTTGAAGTTGATTTATTATGATACAAAACTTCTATATTGTATTGAAGGTTTTGTGATATGTTTGACTGTGGATGTGCTATTTTTATACCATCCATAGTTTATGGTGAAATTATTGACATTTCGTATGCTAGTTTTAATACGAATGTTTATGTTATGTTTAAACCTTTTCATATGGGAATGCATTGGACTTAATAAGGGACGGGTGGAGCCCGCTATAGCTCCTCGATGCATCGGTAGGTCTCATTAGACAAACTAGTGTCTTGGCACAAGGCCTTGGCAAAATCTTATTTGTAGTCTTGGCACGAGGCCTTGACTATGTGGTTATGATAGTCTGGCATTATGCATTCCAACATTATGAAAGTGGCTATTGATATTGCATGTGATTATTCGATTAGTAGAATATCCATGTGAATAAGTAAATGGAATTATTTCATTTTACTTTTTCCATACTATGTTGAAGTTCAATTTTAAAAGGCTTTTGTTTTAGTAATTCATTGCCTTAAATGTTTATGATTTTTTTGAATGTTCCGCTATATTGTTATCCTTACTGGGAATTTGAGCTCACCCCTTTTCTATGTTTTATTTTTCCCAGGTAGTGAAGAATGAAATTATGAATGACTTGCAGGGATATTATGAGGGGTTAATAGTGTGGATATGAAGACTTTGTTGTTGTAGTAGTTTTTCACATTGAAATGTAATGTAAAACTTTATGATTATATCTAGTGTTTCCAAGGCTACTAAACCAATCGGTCTTTCGGGATTTGATCTTTCTTGTGATCATGCCAATGTTATGTAATAATGCACCGACTCTAGGTAGCTGGGGTCGGGGCGTTACAGTTGGTATCAGAGGAAGTTTAGTACAAACCTTGGAAGCTAGATTTAGATAAACTCTGATTAGAGCACGTAGACCTAAGATGAACTTTGAGGATTAGTATAGAAGAACTTCCTAGAATTTTGGTATTGTAGAGATTTTGTGAGTTTTCCGAGCAATACATCCCTGTCTGGATACGAGCAGGTAGAGGCGGCTCTGGCACAGATGTACCTAGGGGTAAAACCCGAAAACACCGCTTTGAGCTAGACTCGAACGAGAACTGGTGCACGACAACGGGCCTTGCTGCACTCTTGGTTACGACACTCCCGGGGGATATGCTTAGGATAATTCTCATTTTCTTTACAAACCATTATGAAGGGTTTATGAGTATATACTTCCTCAAAGAAAACATTCTTATGATTATGGATTATATCCATAAATAGTTCAATTTATGTTAAGTGTTTTATAAGTATGGGATTATGTATTTTGATTCATAAACTGATATAGTTTATGCCATTGTTTAGAAATGGCGCCTAGTGGAAGAAATGGAAACCATATCAATGCATGCACTCCATGTAGGGATTGCCCTCCTGCTCAAGATAATTATAGTGGGGCTGGTGATGCAACTGGTGCCGATCAGCTAATCACCATACTGGGACAACTTACTCAGGTTATGAATAATAACCTTACCCGTATGGAGCACCCTGATCCGCAGCGTGGAGGATCAATGTTAGATCGATTCATGAGGCAACAACCACCAACGTTCAATGGGAGTACAAATCCCTTAGTAGCTGAGAAATGGATAAATTCCCTAGAGAAAATATTTCAGGCTTTGGGGAGCAGTGAAAGGGAAAAAGTTATCATGGCAGTTTACCGCCTCACTGGAGATGCTGATCAATGGTGGTCATTGATTCAAAATATGAAGGAAGATGATGAAGTATCAAATATGGAGTGGAGGGAGTTCAAAGATCTGTATTTAGAAAAATACTTCCCTCGCGACCATCGAGCAGATATGGAAAGGCAATTTCTCAGTCTGAGACAAAAGGAGGATGAGAATGTCACAAAGTATGAGGATAACTTTACAAGGTTAGCGAGGTACGCTGGTGATTATATTCGCAACCCAAGAATTAAGATTGATCGTTTCTTTGATGGGTTAAAACCATTTCTCCGTCGAGAATTAGTCTCACAATCCTTTTCATCGTACGAAGACATTGTCTCATGTGCTATCAAGACCGAAAAGGAATTCTCTATGTATTATGACTTTAAAGCAAAGCAAGAGAAGAAGAGACCTGCTGATCAATCTGGGAATGGAAATAAGGGGAAGAAGGGAAAGGTTGAATATCCATATTGTGGTAAATGCGGGAAGAAATATCCTGGTAGTTGCTTAAAGGGAATGGGAGTCTGTTACAAGTGTGGTGAAAAAGGCCACCAAGCTCATAATTGCAAGGGGAAGAAGGAAGCTACCAACGTTCAGTGCTACAATTGCAGGGAGATGGGGCATTATGCAAATGCATGTCCTAAGCGTCAGGAGAACTTACCTCAGAAAAGGCCAAGGGATCAAGGCCAGGCTTATGCTATCACTACTGCTGAGGTAGAAGCTCCGAAAGACGTGGTGGCAGGTAATTTAATGGTTTCCTCAAGTTTAGAAAATGCATTATTTGATTCTGGATCATCGCATTGTTTCATATCTTCCCAGTTTTCTAAGAAAATTAGATATTTCCAATTTGATTTAATAAGGGAGTTGTCAGTTAAAACTCCTAAGGGAAGTATCATTGCAACAAAGTTTTGTGAATCAGTCCCCATTAGAGCACATAAATTTTCTTTATCTGCTGATCTCATCGTCATACCTATGATTGAGTTTGATATAATCCTCGGTATGGATTGGCTTTCGGACTATGATGCGAAGATTTATTGTAAGAAGAAAGAGGTTACGATTCTTGATGATAATGATAAGGAACACCTTTTTTTTAGAGCAGAATCGTCACCACCTAATTCTTATTTAGATCCACCCCCAGTAGCTCAACTTAATTCAATTAATTGGGAGGAAGAGAATGAAATAACTGTCGGTGAGGAAAGGAATGTTCAAATAGAGGATGTACCTGTTGTGAAAGAATTTGTAGATGTTTTTCCGGAAGAATTACCTGGACATCCTCCAGAACGAGAAGTTGAGTTTTCTATTGATTTTATTCCTGGATCAAGGCCTATATCGAAGACCCCTTATAGAATGGCCACTGTAGAGATAGTCGAACTAAAGAAACAACTAGAGGAATTGAGTAATAAGGGATTTATTCACCCTAGTGTTTCTCCATGGGGAGCCCCTGTTCTTTTTGTTAAAAAGAAAGATGGATCTATGAGGTTTTGTATCGACTACAGGGAAATCAATGCTATAACGATAAAGAACAAGTATCCCCTACCTCGTATTGATGATTTATTTGACCAACTGCATGGAGCTCAATACTTTTCAAAGATTGACCTTCGATATGGATACCATCAGTTTTGTGTGAAGAAGGAAGACATTCCGAAAACAGCATTTCGAACCAGGTACGGGCATTACGAGTTTACTGTAATGCCGTTTGGATTGACTAATGCACCCTCTGTATTCATGGATCTAATGAATAGAGTTTTCAAGGAGTATCTCGATGAATTTGTGGTGGTATTTATTGATGATATCTTGGTATACTCCAAAACCTACGAAGATCATGAAAATCACTTGCGCATTATCTTGAAGACTCTGAGGAGGCATGAATTATATGGGAAGTTTAGCAAGTGTGAATTCTGGCTTCAGGAGATTTCTTTTCTTGGCCATATTGTCTCAAAATATGGAATCTCTGTTGATCCTTCTAAGACCAAGGCAATCCAAGAATGGCCAGCACCTACGAGTATAACTGAGGTACGCAGTTTTATTGGTCTGGAAGGTTATTATCGACGTTTCGTCCATAATTTTGCCCGATTGGCTAACCCATTAACGAAGCTCACACGTAAAGGGGTTAAATTTGTTTGGACAAAAGAGTGTGAAGAATGTTTCGAAGAACTGAAGAGAATATTAGTCAATGCTCCTATATTGACTCTACCATCGGGGAATGATGGGTTCGTTATTTATAGTGATGCATCGAAGAAAGGACTTGACTGTGTCCTTATGCAGAATGATAGAGTTATTGCCTATGCATCACGACAGTTGAAAATTCATGAACAAAACTATCCTACTCATGATCTTGAGTTAGCAGCTGTGATATTTGCTTTGAAGATATGGAGGCACTACCTCTATGGTGAAAAATGTGAGATTTATACTGATCACAAGAGTTTGAAGTATATTTTCTCACAAAAAGAACTCAACATGAGGCAAAGGAGATGGCTTGAATTACTCAAGGATTATGATTGCACGATACACTACCACCCGGGGAAAGCAAACAAGGTGGCAGATGCTTTGAGTAGAAAATACCATGGAGTTTTGAACATGATGAGAATGGAAAGGGATCCAATTTTCGTGGATCTAGTAAGGATGGACATGGGTATAACCAGGGAAGGTGAAAAATCAATGCTTTTTCAAATGGTTGCCAAACCATCTTTAATAGAAAGGATTAAGAGTTCTCAGACCAATGATGAAGAATTCCAAAAGAAGATTAAAGCTGTGAATGATGGGAGATTGATAGACTTTGTGTATGAAGATGGAATTTTGAAATTCGGGAAGAGACTTTGTGTTCCCAATATACCTGATCTAAAAAGGGAATTGCTGGATGATGCTCATAGTTCCAATTTCTCTATACACCCTGGGAGCACCAAAATGTATAGAGATTTTAAGGAACATTTTTGGTGGGACAACATGAAGAGGGAGATTGCTGATTTTGTGTCAAGATGTATGGTTTTTCAACAAGTGAAAGCTGGAAGGCAACAGCCTGGAGGAGTCATGCAACCTCTTCCCATACCGGAGTGGAAATGGGACAATGTTACGATGGACTTTGTCATGGGGCTACCAAAGACTCCTAGAAGGAACGATGCAATATGGGTTATTGTTGATCGTCTTTCCAAGACAACACATTTTCTTGCTATAAGAGAAGATCTACCCCTGGAACGTCTAGCAAGACTATATATTAATGATGTTGTGAGACTTCATGGAGTACCCCTATCGATTATTTCTGATCGTGATCCCCGTTTTACTTCAAGATTCTGGAAAAGTCTTCAGAAATCCCTGGATACTGAACTTCATTTGAGCACTGCTTACCACCCTCAGACAGAAGGACAATCAGAACGGACTATTCAAGCCTTAGAAGACATGTTGAGATCTTGCTCACTTGACTTTCAGGGTATGTGGGATCAATATTTACCTTTGGTAGAATTTTCCTATAACAATAGCTTCCATTCGAGTATTCAGATGGCACCATATGAAGCGTTATACGGAAAGAGATGTCGTACACCAACCTGTTGGGATGACGTTGGTGAAAGAAAACTTGTAGGCCCAGAACTGGTGGAGGAAACGGTGGAAAAGGTGAAAGTAATCCAAAATCACATCAAAGCAGCTCAAAGTAGGCAGAAGAGCTATGCCGATAATCGAAGGAAGGATTTGGAATTTCAAGTCGGTGATCATGTTTTTCTGAAGGTATCTCCGTGGAAGGGAGTCATACGTTTTGGTAAGAAAGGTAAATTGAGTCCCAGGTACATCGGACCTTTCAAAATTCTAGAACGAATTGGGGTTGTAGCTTATCGATTGGCAATGCCGCCAAGTCTCTCCAAAGTTCACGATGTGTTCCACGTATCTCTATTGAGGAAATACATGACTGATCTGACGCATGTACTCACCTATGAGGAATTAGAACTGGAACCCGATCTGTCTTATTGCGAAGAGCCCGTCAAGATTCTTGATACGAGAGAACAAGTGCTGAGAAACCGGACGACGCGTCTGGTAAAAGTTTTGTGGAGAAATCATAAGATGGAAGAGGCAACGTGGGAACCCGAGGAACTTATGATGAAGAACCACCCGAGTCTTTTTATGCAGTAATACCCTAGAAATTGCGAGGACACAATTATTTGAAGGAGGGGAGAATGTAACACCCCAAGCTTCCACGGTACGTTTCCCTTCGAATAATGCGATAGCGTGTGTTGTACGCAACCTCGAGTTCTAACACACACCACAACTAATTAAACTAGCCGTTGTGAATAGTAATACATACTTTTTGAAATCATATATATTTTATACTTCAAAATGGACTTCATTTTTGGATTCGTAATATTAAAATTAGCCTAGGGTGAAATTTTGGTACTTTTCGGATAACTTTTATATTTTGATGAATAGTGAAAATTACTAAATTTTAATTAAAAACAACTTTTTTAATCAAAATAATTAGTAGTGATAAATTGTGAATTTGAGTGGTTTTAAAGTATATTTAGAATATATTTTTACCATTTAATATAATGTTGGTCATTGGACATAATTTTACAATTAAACCGAACATAAACAAGTGTCAATCTTTTTATAGTTATTATCTCTTAAAAACACGCTTTTTGTTTTGACAGCGGGAATTAATTTTAAATTAATTTCTGCCACTTCTGTGTTTTGAATTTAGGAAAATGGATTCCATATTTGGAATCAGGATGTTCAAATTGTGTAAATAGGTAACTTTTATATTTAGACATTTTGAATAGTTACTGTGGTAAATATTTTATTTACCATGGTTAAAGGGTAAATCCGGTAAATAAGGGTTAAAAAATAATATTATAATAATAAAAAATTACCCTAAAACGTGTCCTAACCTTATTGGTGGACACATACCCGACCATGGTCATCCTTGGGTCAATTTGGGGACCCCTTGGAGCCACTTGTATGTGGTAGGGACACATTATATTAATAAAGTTAAAATAAAAATAAAAATGGCATAAGCTTACATCTTTTAGAAGAACAATTTTTACATAGGGTTATACATGTTGGATTTTCGATTATAAATATTCATTAGAAAGATAAAAATATTTCCTACATAATGATATTTTATTTATAATTTTCAGACATTAAATAATTTATTTTATTTATGACACAATGATGATGCAGTAATTACTATAATAGTGAAAAATTAAAATAATTGATATTATGAATACCCAAATAAATATAATATGAAACTTTTAATGAATTAAACTAATTTTCTAGGATAATATGATATATTAAAATTGATTTAATTGACTTTGTTCGAAGTAATCAATCTGTTATGAGTTTCACAAAAATCAACTATTGAATAGTGTCAAAATTGACATAAAAGAGTTCTTAAAACAAATATTATATTATTAATTGATATTAAATTCCTAAAAATCTAAGGTTCGGCCAAGAAACTTATATTATGATAGGTTAATCATTAATGGACCACTTGGGGGGTCGGTTGGATGTATATAGTAAGTTTATTAACCATATTATATAAAAATACAAAGAGACATTGTAAAAGTGAAACTAATTAACTTAGAGATAATACTTAAAGATAAGGTTAATATAAGTACCCAAACCTGTCTAAATTATATTGGATGAGTTGTTTTCGACCCATCCCCACCTCAAAATTTGAATAGTCAACTTTGGATCCATTGGAAACCCAATATGAATTTATTATAAATTAATATTTCTAGCTTTTCCAATGGTGCCCCTCACCCCTCTTATAAAAAGGGCACTCCTCCTTCTCATTTCCTCACACCTCTCAAGCCACATGGCTCGTCCAAACTCTGCCCAACTAAGCTCCCCACATCCCTCTCCTACTCCTTGAAGCTTTCCCTTAGGCATAATGCTTTTCAAGAAGTCCTTTGGTTCCAACCAAAGTGTGTTACGTAAATTAAAGGTAACGATTTCTCTTAAATTATTTCCATTTATTTTGCTTCTTCAACCCCCAAACTCTTTTTATTTCCTTTCTTTTGTAACAACACCAGTATCCTCAATATACTAGGATGTTTTTATAAGAAGGATTCAAACTACACATACACACAACTCCATCTAATGGATGATGAACATAATGTTTCTGTGGATGGCAAACTAACGCCTCACGAAACGATGATTGTTAAATACATCTTACCGCCTCTCATGGTGGCCATTATGATGGCACTGTAATTAAATATGATATTAATGATATATATTTTATATATAAGCTTCTGTAATTCCATTTTATTTCATACCATTATTAGTTTCATGTTGTATATACATACGATAATTTCATTTGAGAAAGTGCGGACTACCGCCCCCTTAAAATGATATGACTCGTTCATACCACACATGGAACGTATAAAGGATGGTGTTAATGAACTTAAGTAACATATATAAAATATTATATTATACTGGAATAGTAATATACCTATGTATCATTTGGATTCGATTATTTTAAAATAAAAATTAAATGGAAATAGCGTTCGTGCGTACGTACGGACTACCGTCTCCACGAACGCGATGAGATTCATTCTCCATCGTATCCATTCAAGTATAATTATCATTTTATGATTTAAAAATGATGTTTAAGGACTTGATATCATTCTGGATATGAATAAGATACAACAAACATGACTTATGTAACAAAACATATAAAGAAAATGAGTAAGTTAACACCCGAAACGACGATAATACTAAGATATTATTATCAAATCAATATTAAAAGATCATATATGATATCATATTAATGTATATGATTCTTGTATAATTTAGTAACAATTATTTCACTATTATACAGGAGGTTAGCCTACCCCAACCAAGGAAAAGTACAAGGTAAGGGTTTACTTTACAACCTCTTCATTATCCAAGGTTGTTTATACGTAATAATCTACTGGGATCTCTTTATCATCCACATCCATGTTTCCTAAAAATGCATTTCAAAACATTTTTACTATTTACTAGAATATGAGTTAAAGTCATTTATACCCTTTTTGACTTTTATAAGTGGTTTATAAAGGAATCTTTCGGTCGTATTCAAAACAAGGTCCTTTTTAACCTTTTCGACAGAATTGAGGTAAGAATGTTTTTTTAACTTATACGGCGGGTGCGGTTATTTTCCGCCGTTATAAAATCGTCGAAGCATTCCATACAATCTTATAAGAATATTTTCAAAGAAAATGTTTTATTTTATATGGACCTTAAATGATTTCAAAATAAAAGGAGATACTTCTTTAAAAAGAATTTTGATTTCATCTATGTCAACATCCTTTGATGGATTTTAAGATTATTTGATGTTGATTTATTATGATACAAAACTTCTATATTGTATTGAAGGTTTTGTGATATGTTTGACTGTGGATGTGCTATTTTTATACCATTCATAGTTTATGGTGAAATTATTGACATTTCGTATGCTAGTTTTAATACGAATGTTTATGTTATGTTTAAACCTTTTCATATGGGAATGCATTGGACTTAATAAGTGACGGGTGGAGCCCGCTATAGCTCCTCGATGCATCGGTAGGTCTCATGAGACAAACTAGTGTCTTGGCACAAGGCCTTGGCAAAATCTTATTTGTAGTCTTGGCACGAGGCCTTGACTATGTGGTTATGATAGTCTGGCATTATGCATTCCAACATTATGAAAGTGGCTATTGATATTGCATGTGATTATTCGATTAGTAGAATATCCATGTGAATAAGTAAATGGAATTATTTCATTTTACTTTTGCCATACTATGTTGAAGTTCAATTTTAAAAGGCTTTTGTTTTAGTAATTCATTGTCTTAAATGTTTATGATTATTTTGAATGTTCCGCTATATTGTTATCCTTACTGGGAATTTGAGCTCACCCCTTTTCTATGTTTTATTTTTCCCAGGTAGTGAAGAATGAAATTATGAATGACTTGCAGGGATATTATGAGGGGTTAATAGTGTGGATATGAAGACTTTGTTGTTGTAGTAGTTTTTCACATTGAAATGTAATGTAAAACTTTATGATTATATCTAGTGTTTCCAAGGCTACTAAACCAATCGGTCTTTCGGGATTTGATCTTTCTTGTGATCATGCCAATGTTATGTAATAATGCACCGACTCTAGGTAGCTGGGGTCGGGGCGTTACAGTTGGTATCAGAGGAAGTTTAGTACAAACCTTGGAAGCTAGATTTAGATAAACTCTGATTAGAGCACGTAGACCTAAGATGAACTTTGAGGATTAGTATAGAAGAACTTCCTAGAATTTTGGTATTGTAGAGATTTTGTGAGTTTTCCGAGCAATACATCCCTGTCTGGATACGAGCAGGTAGAGGCGGCTCTGGCACAGATGTACCTAGGGGTAAAACCCGAAAACACCGCTTTGAGCTAGACTCGAACGAGAACTGGTGCACGACAACGGGCCTTGCTGCACTCTTGGTTACGACACTCCCGGGGGATATGCTTAGGATAATTCTCATTTTCTTTACAAACCATTTTGAAGGGTTTATGAGTATATACTTCCTCAAAGAAAACATTCTTATGATTATGGATTATATCCATAAATAGTTCAATTTATGTTAAGTGTTTTATAAGTATGGGATTATGTATTTTGATTCATAAACTGATATAGTTTATGCCATTGTTTAGAAATGGCGCCTAGTGGAAGAAATGGAAACCATATCAATGCATGCACTCCATGTAGGGATTGCCCTCCTGCTCAAGATAATTATAGTGGGGCTGGTGATGCAACTGGTGCCGATCAGCTAATCACCATACTGGGACAACTTACTCAGGTTATGAATAATAACCTTACCCGTATGGAGCACCCTGATCCGCAGCGTGGAGGATCAATGTTAGATCGATTCATGAGGCAACAACCACCAACGTTCAATGGGAGTACAAATCCCTTAGTAGCTGAGAAATGGATAAATTCCCTAGAGAAAATATTTCAGGCTTTGGGGAGCAGTGAAAGGGAAAAAGTTATCATGGCAGTTTACCGCCTCACTGGAGATGCTGATCAATGGTGGTCATTGATTCAAAATATGAAGGAAGATGATGAAGTATCAAATATGGAGTGGAGGGAGTTCAAAGATCTGTATTTAGAAAAATACTTCCCTCGCGACCATCGAGCAGATATGGAAAGGCAATTTCTCAGTCTGAGACAAAAGGAGGATGAGAATGTCACAAAGTATGAGGATAACTTTACAAGGTTAGCGAGGTACGCTGGTGATTATATTCGCAACCCAAGAATTAAGATTGATCGTTTCTTTGATGGGTTAAAACCATTTCTCCGTCGAGAATTAGTCTCACAATCCTTTTCATCGTACGAAGACATTGTCTCATGTGCTATCAAGACCGAAAAGGAATTCTCTATGTCTTATGACTTTAAAGAAAAGCAAGAGAAGAAGAGACCTGCTGATCAATCTGGGAATGGAAATAAGGGGAAGAAGGGAAAGGTTGAATATCCATATTGTGGTAAATGCGGGAAGAAATATCCTGGTAGTTGCTTAAAGGGAATGGGAGTCTGTTACAAGTGTGGTGAAAAAGGCCACCAAGCTCATAATTGCAAGGGGAAGAAGGAAGCTACCAACGTTCAGTGCTACAATTGCAGGGAGATGGGGCATTATGCAAATGCATGTCCTAAGCGTCAGGATAACTTACCTCAGAAAAGGCCAAGGGATCAAGGCCAGGCTTATGCTATCACTACTGCTGAGGTAGAAGCTCCGAAAGACGTGGTGGCAGGTAATTTAATGGTTTCCTCAAGTTTAGAAAATGCATTATTTGATTCTGGATCATCGCATTGTTTCATATCTTCCCAGTTTTCTAAGAAAATTAGATATTTCCAATTTGATTTAATAAGGGAGTTGTCAGTTAAAACTCCTAAGGGAAGTATCATTGCAACAAAGTTTTGTGAATCAGTCCCCATTAGAGCACATAAATTTTCTTTATCTGCTGATCTCATCGTCATACCTATGATTGAGTTTGATATAATCCTCGGTATGGATTGGCTTTCGGACTATGATGCGAAGATTTATTGTAAGAAGAAAGAGGTTACGATTCTTGATGATAATGATAAGGAACACCTTTTTTTTAGAGCAGAATCGTCACCACCTAATTCTTATTTAGATCCACCCCCAGTAGCTCAACTTAATTCAATTAATTGGGAGGAAGAGAATGAAATAACTGTCGGTGAGGAAAGGAATGTTCAAATAGAGGATGTACCTGTTGTGAAAGAATTTGTAGATGTTTTTCCGGAAGAATTACCTGGACATCCTCCAGAACGAGAAGTTGAGTTTTCTATTGATTTTATTCCTGGATCAAGGCCTATATCGAAGACCCCTTATAGAATGGCCACTGTAGAGATAGTCGAACTAAAGAAACAACTAGAGGAATTGAGTAATAAGGGATTTATTCACCCTAGTGTTTCTCCATGGGGAGCCCCTGTTCTTTTTGTTAAAAAGAAAGATGGATCTATGAGGTTTTGTATCGACTACAGGGAAATCAATGCTATAACGATAAAGAACAAGTATCCCCTACCTCGTATTGATGATTTATTTGACCAACTGCATGGAGCTCAATACTTTTCAAAGATTGACCTTCGATATGGATACCATCAGTTTTGTGTGAAGAAGGAAGACATTCCGAAAACAGCATTTCGAACCAGGTACGGGCATTACGAGTTTACTGTAATGCCGTTTGGATTGACTAATGCACCCTCTGTATTCATGGATCTAATGAATAGAGTTTTCAAGGAGTATCTCGATGAATTTGTGGTGGTATTTATTGATGATATCTTGGTATACTCCAAAACCTACGAAGATCATGAAAATCACTTGCGCATTATCTTGAAGACTCTGAGGAGGCATGAATTATATGGGAAGTTTAGCAAGTGTGAATTCTGGCTTCAGGAGATTTCTTTTCTTGGCCATATTGTCTCAAAAGATGGAATCTCTGTTGATCCTTCTAAGACCAAGGCAATCCAAGAATGGCCAGCACCTACGAGTATAACTGAGGTACGCAGTTTTATTGGTCTGGAAGGTTATTATCGACGTTTCGTCCATAATTTTGCCCGATTGGCTAACCCATTAACGAAGCTCACACGTAAAGGGGTTAAATTTGTTTGGACAAAAGAGTGTGAAGAATGTTTCGAAGAACTGAAGAGAATATTAGTCAATGCTCCTATATTGACTCTACCATCGGGGAATGATGGGTTCGTTATTTATAGTGATGCATCGAAGAAAGGACTTGACTGTGTCCTTATGCAGAATGATAGAGTTATTGCCTATGCATCACGACAGTTGAAAATTCATGAACAAAACTATCCTACTCATGATCTTGAGTTAGCAGCTGTGATATTTGCTTTGAAGATATGGAGGCACTACCTCTATGGTGAAAAATGTGAGATTTATACTGATCACAAGAGTTTGAAGTATATTTTCTCACAAAAAGAACTCAACATGAGGCAAAGGAGATGGCTTGAATTACTCAAGGATTATGATTGCACGATACACTACCACCCGGGGAAAGCAAACAAGGTGGCAGATGCTTTGAGTAGAAAATACCATGGAGTTTTGAACATGATGAGAATGGAAAGGGATCCAATTTTCGTGGATCTAGTAAGGATGGACATGGGTATAACCAGGGAAGGTGAAAAATCAATGCTTTTTCAAATGGTTGCCAAACCATCTTTAATAGAAAGGATTAAGAGTTCTCAGACCAATGATGAAGAATTCCAAAAGAAGATTAAAGCTGTGAATGATGGGAGATTGATAGACTTTGTGTATGAAGATGGAATTTTGAAATTCGGGAAGAGACTTTGTGTTCCCAATATACCTGATCTAAAAAGGGAATTGCTGGATGATGCTCATAGTTCCAATTTCTCTATACACCCTGGGAGCACCAAAATGTATAGAGATTTTAAGGAACATTTTTGGTGGGACAACATGAAGAGGGAGATTGCTGATTTTGTGTCAAGATGTATGGTTTTTCAACAAGTGAAAGCTGGAAGGCAACAGCCTGGAGGAGTCATGCAACCTCTTCCCATACCGGAGTGGAAATGGGACAATGTTACGATGGACTTTGTCATGGGGCTACCAAAGACTCCTAGAAGGAACGATGCAATATGGGTTATTGTTGATCGTCTTTCCAAGACAACACATTTTCTTGCTATAAGAGAAGATCTACCCCTGGAACGTCTAGCAAGACTATATATTAATGATGTTGTGAGACTTCATGGAGTACCCCTATCGATTATTTCTGATCGTGATCCCCGTTTTACTTCAAGATTCTGGAAAAGTCTTCAGAAATCCCTGGATACTGAACTTCATTTGAGCACTGCTTACCACCCTCAGACAGAAGGACAATCAGAACGGACTATTCAAGCCTTAGAAGACATGTTGAGATCTTGCTCACTTGACTTTCAGGGTATGTGGGATCAATATTTACCTTTGGTAGAATTTTCCTATAACAATAGCTTCCATTCGAGTATTCAGATGGCACCATATGAAGCGTTATACGGAAAGAGATGTCGTACACCAACCTGTTGGGATGACGTTGGTGAAAGAAAACTTGTAGGCCCAGAACTGGTGGAGGAAACGGTGGAAAAGGTGAAAGTAATCCAAAATCACATCAAAGCAGCTCAAAGTAGGCAGAAGAGCTATGCCGATAATCGAAGGAAGGATTTGGAATTTCAAGTCGGTGATCATGTTTTTCTGAAGGTATCTCCGTGGAAGGGAGTCATACGTTTTGGTAAGAAAGGTAAATTGAGTCCCAGGTACATCGGACCTTTCAAAATTCTAGAACGAATTGGGGTTGTAGCTTATCGATTGGCAATGCCGCCAAGTCTCTCCAAAGTTCACGATGTGTTCCACGTATCTCTATTGAGGAAATACATGACTGATCTGACGCATGTACTCACCTATGAGGAATTAGAACTGGAACCCGATCTGTCTTATTGCGAAGAGCCCGTCAAGATTCTTGATACGAGAGAACAAGTGCTGAGAAACCGGACGACGCGTCTGGTAAAAGTTTTGTGGAGAAATCATAAGATGGAAGAGGCAACGTGGGAACCCGAGGAACTTATGATGAAGAACCACCCGAGTCTTTTTATGCAGTAATACCCTAGAAATTGCGAGGACACAATTATTTGAAGGAGGGGAGAATGTAACACCCCAAGCTTCCACGGTACGTTTCCCTTCGAATAATGCGATAGCGTGTGTTGTACGCAACCTCGAGTTCTAACACACACCACAACTAATTAAACTAGCCGTTGTGAATAGTAATACATACTTTTTGAAATCATATATATTTTATACTTCAAAATGGACTTCATTTTTGGATTCGGAATATTAAAATTAGCCTAGGGTGAAATTTTGGTACTTTTCGGATAACTTTTATATTTTGATGAATAGTGAAAATTAATAAATTTTAATTAAAAACAACTTTTTTAATCAAAATAATTAGTAGTGATAAATTGTGAATTTGAGTGGTTTTAAAGTATATTTAGAATATATTTTTACCATTTAATATAATGATGGTCATTGGACATAATTTTACAATTAAACCGAACATAAACAAGTGTCAATCTTTTTATAGTTATTATCTCTTAAAAACACGCTTTTTGTTTTGACAGCGGGAATTAATTTTAAATTAATTTCTGCCACCTCTGTGTTTTGAATTTAGGAAAATGGATTCCATATTTGGAATCAGGATGTTCAAATTGTGTAAATAGGTAACTTTTATTTTTAGACATTTTGAATAGTTACTGTGGTAAATATTTTATTTACCATGGTTAAAGGGTAAATCCGGTAAATAAGGGTTAAAAAATAATATTATAATAATAAAAAATTACCCTAAAACGTGTCCTAACCTTATTGGTGGACACATACCCGACCATGGTCATCCTTGGGTCAATTTGGGGACCCCTTGGAGCCACTTGTATGTGGTAGGGACACATTATATTAATAAAGTTAAAATAAAAATAAAAATGGCATAAGCTTACATCTTTTAGAAGAACAATTTTTACATAGGGTTATACATGTTGGATTTTCGATTATAAATATTCATTAGAAAGATAAAAAGATTTCCTACATAATGATATTTTATTTATAATTTTCAGACATTAAATAATTTATTTTATTTATGACACAATGATGATGCAGTAATTACTATAATAGTGAAAAATTAAAATAATTGATATTATGAATACCCAAATAAATATAATATGAAACTTTTAATGAATTAAACTAATTTTCTAGGATAATATGATATATTAAAATTGATTTAATTGACTTTGTTCGAAGTAATCAATCTGTTATGAGTTTCACAAAAATCAACTATTGAATAGTGTCAAAATTGACATAAAAGAGTTCTTAAAACAAATATTATATAATTAATTGATATTAAATTCCTAAAAATCTAAGGTTCGGCCAAGAAACTTATATTATGATAGGTTAATCATTAATGGACCACTTGGGGGTCGGTTGGATGTATATAGTAAGTTTATTAACCATATTATATAAAAATACAAAGAGACATTGTAAAAGTGAAACTAATTAACTTAGAGATAATACTTAAAGATAAGGTTAATATAAGTACCCAAACCTGTCTAAATTCTATTGGATGAGTTGTTTTCGACCCATCCCCACCTCAAAATTTGAATAGTCAACTTTGGATCCATTGGAAACCCAATATGAATTTATTATAAATTAATATTTCTAGCTTTTCCAATGGTGCCCCTCACCCCTCTTATAAAAAGGGCACTCCTCCTTCTCATTTCCTCACACCTCTCAAGCCACTTGGCTCGTCCAAACTCTGCCCAACTAAGCTCCCCACATCCCTCTCCTACTCCTTGAAGCTTTCCCTTAGGCATAATGCTTTTCAAGAAGTCCTTTGGTTCCAACCAAAGTGTGTTACGTAAATTAAAGGTAACGATTTCTCTTAAATTATTTCCATTTATTTTGCTTCTTCAACCCCCAAACTCTTTTTATTTCCTTTCTTTTGTAACAACACCAGTATCCTCAATATACTAGGATGTTTTTATAAGAAGGATTCAAACTACACATACACACAACTCCATCTAATGGATGATGAACATAATGTTTCTGTGGATGGCAAACTAACGCCTCACGAAACGATGATTGTTAAATACATCTTACCGCCTCTCATGGTGGCCATTATGATGGCACTGTAATTAAATATGATATTAATGATATATATTTTATATATAAGCTTCTGTAATTCCATTTTATTTCATACCATTATTAGTTTCATGTTGTATATACATACGATAATTTCATTTGAGAAAGTGCGGACTACCGCCCCCTTAAAATGATATGACTCGTTCATACCACACATGGAACGTATAAAGGATGGTGTTAATGAACTTAAGTAACATATATAAAATATTATATTATACTGGAATAGTAATATACCTATGTATCATTTGGATTCGATTATTTTAAAATAAAAATTAAATGGAAATAGCGTTCGTGCGTACGTACGGACTACCGTCTCCACGAACGCGATGAGATTCATTCTCCATCGTATCCATTCAAGTATAATTATCATTTTATGATTTAAAAATGATGTTTAAGGACTTGATATCATTCTGGATATGAATAAGATACAACAAACATGACTTATGTAACAAAACATATAAAGAAAATGAGTAAGTTAACACCCGAAACGACGATAATACTAAGATATTATTATCAAATCAATATTAAAAGATCATATATGATATCATATTAATGTATATGATTCTTGTATAATTTAGTAACAATTATTTCACTATTATACAGGAGGTTAGCCTACCCCAACCAAGGAAAAGTACAAGGTAAGGGTTTACTTTACAACCTCTTCATTATCCAAGGTTGTTTATACGTAATAATCTACTGGGATCTCTTTATCATCCACATCCATGTTTCCTAAAAATGCATTTCAAAACATTTTTACTATTTACTAGAATATGAGTTAAAGTCATTTATACCCTTTTTGACTTTTATAAGTGGTTTATAAAGGAATCTTTCGGTCGTATTCAAAACAAGGTCCTTTTTAACCTTTTCGACAGAATTGAGGTAAGAATGTTTTTTTTAACTTATACGGCGGGTGCGGTTATTTTCCGCCGTTATAAAATCGTCGAAGCTTTCCATACAATCTTATAAGAATATTTTCAAAGAAAATGTTTTATTTTATATGGACCTTAAATGATTTCAAAATAAAAGGAGATACTTCTTTAAAAAGAATTTTGATTTCATCTATGTCAACATCCTTTGATGGATTTTAAGATTATTTGATGTTGATTTATTATGATACAAAACTTCTATATTGTATTGAAGGTTTTGTGATATGTTTGACTGTGGATGTGCTATTTTTATACCATTCATAGTTTATGGTGAAATTATTGACATTTCGTATGCTAGTTTTAATACGAATGTTTATGTTATGTTTAAACCTTTTCATATGGGAATGCATTGGACTTAATAAGTGACGGGTGGAGCCCGCTATAGCTCCTCGATGCATCGGTAGGTCTCATGAGACAAACTAGTGTCTTGGCACAAGGCCTTGGAAAAATCTTATTTGTAGTCATGGCACGAGGCCTTGACTATGTGGTTATGATAGTCTGGCATTATGCATTCCAACATTATGAAAGTGGTTATTGATATTGCATGTGATTATTCGATTAGTAGAATATCCATGTGAATAAGTAAATGGCATTATTTCATTTTACTTTTGCCATACTATGTTGAAGTTCAATTTTAAAAGGCTTTTGTTTTAGTAATTCATTGTCTTAAATGTTTATGATTATTTTGAATGTTCCGCTATATTGTTATCCTTACTGGGCATTTGAGCTCACCCCTTTTCTATGTTTTATTTTTCCCAGGTAGTGAAGAAGTAAATTATGAATGACTTGCAGGGATATTATGAAGGGTTAATAGTGTGGTTATGAAGACTTTGTTTTTGTAGTAGTTTTTCACTTTGAAATGTAATGTAAAACTTTATGATTATATCTAGTGTTTCCAAGGCTACTAAACCAATCGGTCTTTCGGGATTTGATATTTCTTGTGATCATGCCAATGTTATGTAATAATGCACCGACTCTAGGTAGCTGGGGTCGGGGCGTTACAGATGAATTTTCACAAGATTTTTTTTATATGCATGGAATGTCATTTTTCTTATAGTATCTTCACTTTTTATTGGTTCTAATACATTAGAATAATTAAAATGTAAAATAAATATTTCATAAGACTCAATTCAAATTAATTATATCGAGAAGAATCATACCTTTTAAATTATTTATGTGATTTTTGGCCATTGATAAATAGTATATATTCTTTTGGACATGTATTTATTCTTTTAGAGAAAATACATCTAGAACCTAGCATTCTTTTAGAATCATATGTTCGACTAGGGAACTCATTATATTCCAGAAACATATCATTCAAGAGTTACTGAAGTTCAGTAAAACTGGAGTCACTCCATATTTTGGATGATTTTAAATTATAAAGCATTAATATAAAGGGTAATGTATTATATTTAGTGCAACGGACATAAAATGGAAATTTTCACCACTCTTTTACTTCATAATTTTATTTGGATAATCAGAAATTTCATCTTCAAATATCAATGTCATTTACTCAATACAATCTCCATCATCAGTCAAAACTGAAATCACATCCTCGATACAGTATCCGTTATTGTGTATAAATGTCATCAGATTAGATGATCTATAAAATGTAGTCTTGTCCTAGTTGTTAGATATATTCACCTTTTCACCATGTTTATTCCAAAATCTATAACTTCAATCAATTCTATGACAGATCAAATGTTTGTCTAACTCCTCTGGACTAATTAGTCTTGACTAACAATAGCGTAAAAATAGATAAATTATTTGAGAAGGGTCATATGCATGATCATTTGAAAACATGATTTACTCTTTCACCCTATCCTCCTACTCTTTTTTTCTTATGATTGACATTCATCCATTTTAAATTCATATGCATTTGATTGATCATTCCCGGAGCAGCATAAGCATGGGGATGTGGGAGATATATTAAAACATCTTTTAAAAATCATTCCTCCATACAAAGATCAAGGTAATTTCATATAATATTTAAAATTAGTTTATTTCATATTTCAATAAATAAATACATTTTCTTAATATATTTATTCACTGTTTAATGTTGGTCATCCTAAAATACCCTTTTAGATTACCTTCATTTCACTATAAGGAACCAAGGACAGAATCCGTCAAGGTGTGATCCACATGTTCTCCTATGATATCTGAGAAAAAAAAATTTATTTCTAGGTGCCCTCTCGATGAGTCATGTATCTTGATTTTTCCATACTAGATAACTCATTCATCGATCTTGAAGAAATATCTCATACAGTTCTCATTCGTTAGAGAGAGATAGATTGATTAGTTAAAGATTATTATTTGTGTGCAATAATTTTATATTTTTAATTTTGGATGTTCTAAACAATAGAAACATATTTCTACTTATAGAGATTATATTTAATTTAAAATAGTATTTAATTGGATACTATCCATTGAATAACATTTATTATATTATATAAATCAAATGCATCATAAGAATAATTATATAAATATTATTTTGTTGAATGATCCATCTTTTTCAAAAATATATATTATAAAATAGTCTTTTCATTAATATTGGTCACTGGACTCGGTCATGGACCCTTCAAAATCATCTATATTTTATAGAACAACTGAATAAATAATTTACTCATAAATAAATATTTTATTTAGAATCAATAAAATATATATTTATAATAATACTTAATAAATAAAATAATTTTTTTATTCACATGATGACATATAAATATTCATTTAATTTATGAAATCAAAATAACATAAATAAAATTCTTGTTCAAACATGAAAATAATATTTATTTCATTCATTAAAATCATATATAATTTAATTATGTTCAACAGAAACACTTAGTATGTGACCCTATAGCATTTTTTCTCATTGGAATTATGAGGGATTGCATAAAGTCCAAGATTTCAGAATAGAAACTGTTCAAAGAAACCATGAGAAAGAACTAAATGGAAAAATATTGAAAATGAAATACAAGATCCCACTATAGAATATAATCCCTTTGTCATAATATGTAATAATGATGGTTTCATATCTGTGTCTCCAACCTATATTCTCGATATGTATTTCGTTGAAAATATGAAAAAAACACGTCATTACACCATGGACATGGAATTTAAGGAAATGATTCTATTATAATCAAAGGATTGAGATATCAGCCTTTATAAAGATGGAAGGGAAAAATCATATCTCAGATTATTCATTAATTCAATTTCTCTCTTGATGCACCCAACGTATCCAACTTTTCCATGAACTGTTATAATCATGGTTTATGAAATAAATCTAAGTACATGAGTAGTAACATGAATTAATAATAATCATAATGTATAATGACCATCACACATTATAGTAGATAGTAATATTTGATAACACCAAAATATGTAAAATTCTTACTGGTGGGTCTGTTATCATTATCTTTTATCTTGAAGATTACTTAGTGCGAGATTCATGGGAAGAAGCATCGTCTTCTTATGAGTACATGCACCTGAGATTCTATGTACAATTTGTACCATCATTGTATGTTATCCATCCTAGGAAAATTATTTGATAATGTCTTCATAGCACATAAATGTTATTATCATATCAGGGAAATCCGAGGACCTTATCAATGTGACGTATACTCTATGTGATTATTACATTAGAGTCATTTAGAAAAATATAAAATATATAATAATAATATTTATTAATATTAAATATATAAAATATTATTTTAATAAACGTACAAAAATTTGTTCCAAAGACACCAACTCCAACGAATTACCAGTTGGACTAGATCCAACAACCTATGACCCTCGGCCCTCTAGACTTTACATGATAGTCATGTTTCAGCTAAGTCATGAATTTAGTCAAGGGGTCTCCCATGTTGACTACTATATTAATAACTCTCAGTACAACTTCACTTATCTAATGAAAATATCTCAATATATTATACTTCCAATGTATGTGATCCACCCAATGATGTGACCTTTCCTCTGGGACAAGAGACACTATTGTATTATTATCACTATATAGTGTTGTAGGATATTTATATAAAGATACCACATCATTCTCTGGGAAGAAATTTCACATCCATACTGCTTCTATAGCTACCTTAAAAGCCACAATATTCATGGATTCTGCTGTAGAATCTTCAACCATGTCCTTTTTTGTGGTCTTCTAGCTTACATAACCGACATTTAAAGAGAATATGTATCCCGTTTGTGACTTTATGTCATCCTGATCAGTTTGAAAACTATAATCTTCATATAAACTAATGAGAAGTTCCTTATCACCTCTATAAACTAGGATCATATCCTTAGAAAACCTTAGATACATAATGGTTATATTGAATTACATCCAATGATGGTCACATGGATTAGAATTATATCTTCATACCACACATAATTCATACGAAACATCTGGCCCAACACACAACATAACAAACATAACTAATCCAATCACTGATATGTATGAATGTTTTCTCATTCAGTTTTTTCTCTCTTGTGTCTGAGGACATATTTTCGGAGAATGATGAATTCCTTGTAATATTGCAAATAATCCCCTCTTGGATTGTTCAATAATGATCTCTTCATTATCTTGTCAATTTAGATTCTGTGACTTAGGTAAAACAACCTCTTACATCTATCATGATGGATCTTGATACCATGAATATGTGATTCCTCACCGAAGTACTTCATAGAGAATCATTTTTTCACCCACATCATAAGAGACTAAAATACTGGTTTTTCATTTCTAATGACTAATATGTCATCAAAATATAATACTAAAAAAATGACATCACTCACATTAATCTATTTATAGACACATTTATCACAGTCATTCTTTATGAAACAAAATTCTGTTATAGTCTCATCAAAATTAATGCTCAATGATCCAGACTCTTATTTTAACCTATAAATGGATCTTCGCAACATTAATATCTTGTTGGAATCCTTTAGAGTCATAAACCCTTCAGGTAGTGTCCTATAGACATCTTCATAATGGTTACCATTAAGGAAGTCTATTTTGATATCCATTTCCACAATTTCATATTCATGTAAATCCACAATTCCTAGTATAATTCTAATTCTTTTTTCACATTGAAATAGGTGAAAATGTTTTGTCGTAGTGAGTGTCTTGACAATGTTTAAACACATTTTAACACGTATCGCCTTATAGGTACTGACTTGGCCTTCCATGTCCAGTTACTTCTTGAAAATAAATTTGAATCCAAAGATATTTAAATATACCAGAGGGTCTACCAAAATATAGACTTTGTTTTGGTACATGGAATCCATTTCAGAATTCATGGATTCTTCCCACTTGAAAACATCTCTATCAGTCAATACCTTATTCTAGGTTAGAGGATAATTATTATCAACTAATAAAGATCCACCATCCGCGGTGTCTTGAAATCCCTACCATTCTTGTTCTCCAACCTCTCTAGTTCTCTTACAATGTAATTGTGTACCTGGAATTATTTCTTCTCCACATGGCTTGGTAGAATTTTTTCCTATGGAAAATCTTCTGTATCTTGAGCTTGGACATCATCAATGACTATTTTCACCCACTATCACTTTTTGAGATAAGTTCATCCTCATGAAATGTTGGATGCCTTTCAACAAAAACCTTTTTTAGAGGGATTGTATTGTATATATCTCTTTGTTTCATTTGGATATTATTTCAAGATATTTTTTGTGACTTGGGGTGAATGATTATTACATAAAGAGGCCTTAAAAAATCATCACAACCCCACATATGTATGTAAGAGAACACAATTTTCGTTACATTACCTAGTTGGTATGGTATACAATCTATTTCTTTAGATGACACTCGGTTTTGTATGTATGTTGTTTTTTTGTAATGAATATCCCAAAAAGGATAAGTGAACACCCACATGACTCATCATTTATATCACCATGTCCAATAAGGTTTGGTTCTTACTTTCACTTACACCAGTCCAGGGAGGCGTATAGGGTGGTGTGAGTTGAGATAAAATCCAAAACTCCTATAAAAAACAATGAAGTATTGATAAATATATTCTTCACCATGGTCTGAGTAAAGTTTCTTAATCATCATTCTAATATGGTTCCCAACTTATTTCTTATATTCCATATATTTATGAATGGAGTTCAAAACATACCTCATCAAGTAGAAAATCCCATATGTATTAAAATATTTTGTAAATTTTATTATTTTTTAGTATATACTAATTGATTCAATATGTTATACTCCACAAATTTCATTGTTAAAAAATTAAAAAAGCTCTATATCCATTTCACCTTTCCCACTAAATGGGTGTTTGTCCATTTTTTTATTTTAAACATGTGTGACATACACCAAGTTCTTTTAGTTCAAAATATTCTAAAAATCCATATCGATATAATTTATTCCTGCATATTTCATTTACAAGACAAATATAGTGATTTCAATGATGGGTGTGGTGTGAGTCATATGAAGTAGCTTTTTTATCAATTGACATTAATTTTTTAGTGTAATACATCACATAGAGACTATTATTTGAATTGTTCATACATAAAAAAATTATATTTATAAAAGAAGAATGAGTTATTCCAAAATTTCAAAATAAATCCATCCTTATCATGTCTGGATATAGAAATAAATTTTTTTAACTAAAGGCACATAATAATATCCATTTTTAACCATGATAATTATGGTTAACAATGTGAGGTGGTAGTCCCCCAAATATACAACAACAATTTTAACTATTTTGTATTCATAAAGATCTACATACCCGATGTCAATATTTCTGAATCTACTTGTTTCATGTATTTGAACACATATGTGAGAACCACTAGATGTATCTAATACTCAATTTTTAGAAACATATAAATTGATCATGATAACAAATGCACTTGAATCATCCGCTAACATCTTTGGTCGAGTGTAGTTTTTCTTCTAATGGACCTTCTTCCCACATGAATGACTGAAAACATCCAATTTACTTTATTACCCCTTGATATTCCTCTTATTAGAAGGGTGTGGAGATTATTTGTACTTGAATCTCTTTTCATTCCCTTTTTATTTCCTTACTATAAATATGGATGGTTTTTTACTCTTTGTATCATTATCTACATGTAGAATAATATTAATATTCATGGTAGAGACTTATCAATGTTGTTCATATTAAAATTGACTACAATGATGGAGAAGCTTTGAGGGAGTGATGATTAAATGAGGTTGGTTCCCAGTTCTCTGAGGATTTTATACTTTAGAACCTCTAAGAAATCAATGTATCCAATTAGATGGACAATGTGAGGCCCATCTAGGTAACCCAATCTAATATTTCTATGAATGTGTGCCCCAGAAATCTCAAATTGTTCATGTCTATATCTCTCTGGGTAATGATGATGGAGGTTCTCAAGCATGTTATACACATCCATGTTTTCATGATACATTATTAGTTTATTAGACCTTTATGAAAGCATTAATCATTGAAGGTTGAACACATCACTGAAATGATTTTGTAGACAAAGAAATCTTAACCACTTTCCTGTTAATCAGGTGGATTAGGCAATGAGGATTCTAGCATGTAAGATTTATGGTAATGGAGTAGTACCATCCAAAGGTGTCTAAAACACTCAAGGATGATACTTCTAGTTTGGGTGTTAACTTTCTACAATATTGATCGTAGCAATAGTGGGGATGATGAAATTTCTATTTTACTATACAAATAGTGGAGTAGATTACTAGTAATTTAATTTATTACAAAATAAGTGATATTGAAAAATTATATGGCTTTATTTATTTATTTATTATATATTTCACTATTTTATCATGTCTCAACTGTCCTCAAAATTGAACTCAGAATGTCTAGTTTGGCTAACTTTGATATGTAATGCATCACAATAATATTTATAAATGATCCATATGTTGGCCAAGTATACCATACAAATGTAATTAGGTATGTGGTATTGACAAATATAGGCATTGAGCTCCTTGATATGTTGAGTGAATTCCCTTATACTGAACACTATCACAGACATCCTTAAAACAAGCTGCCAAATTTTCATTGAATAGTCTTTTTCCACTAAAATCAATACAATTTCAGTTAACTCATCTCAAAACTCTCAAGAGAACTCCTTGATAAATGTATGTGTACAGACTTTGGAAATGTACTACACATAGTTCTATGGTTTCATTCCCAATAATATTATTGATGGATTAGTCTGACATAAAATTTAATTGAGGGATTTTATGTTATGATGAATAAATTTTATATTTATTTATCCATTACATGAATTTTTAATTCTAATTTGATGTTATATAGTTAATTAACCATGATGGATATAACATTTACACATAATTTACTTAGCTATTTCCATCTATGCACATTAATTCATTTATTTATGTGATCATGACCATGAATACATAAAATAAATAGTCTCATATATATAAATAAATAAATAGTTAATTAACTCATTGATGAGATTTGTCTAATAGTTCATTTAATGAGGAGAAATTAAATAAACCTTTAACCGAGAGGAAATAGCACATATTATAGGTCCTGGAATGAGTTACCACATTCCAATTATCTACCTTTGTATCACCTGGGTTGGCATCATTTTGGTTTCATCTAGAACTAGATCCACACACATTGGGATGCTTCATTAGTTATAAATATTTATTACCCACACCCATGTGAGGGGAACCAAATAATTAATTAATGGAAATTACATAAATATCCTTGGATATGCTTATACTACATAATAATGGAATAAAGGATGAATCACATTCAATCATTTAATTTGATATTAAATAAATAAAAACACATGGAATAAATTAAACTAATACATCCAACAATTACACAGGTCTTGGTCATGATCATGAATGATCATACATGGAATCAATACACAAAATTAAATGGCTATAAATCATTTCATTATATATTTTTTCATATTTATGATAAATTTTCTTTCATTAATTAATTAGAAAATAAAGAATTTTATTTTATTTCATCTTTAATGATCATCCAAATTTTTTTTGGATATACTCGTTATTAATGGAATTCATGTAAAAAAAATGGTAGAAATAGTAATTATATATTAATTACAAGAAATTAATTGGATATTTAAAATTCATTAAAATCATTATTAAATTTTCAAACACACATCGGTGTTCCAATCAATAAAAAATTCTTTTTCTGTTGTAAATTTTCAAATTTAATATAATTTTAATTTTTTCATTAATCGAATACTACATGGTATGTACATATTGTTACATGCCATGTACCTCAGTTGTCGTATATCCATGCCACATTCCTGGGCCTTCAGCATGTAAACTTGGACGGACTACACAGTGTGTAAATGCAAGTTACACACTCTGTATCTACTTTTTGTGTTCCAAGATGGCCCAATCAACACATAATGTGAAATAAAATTACTATGGGTAATTAACATCTCAGTACATTTATATTTAATGTGCATGGGTATATGGCCTGTGCTCCAACTGCACGCCATATAACCTAATTTAACTAGGAAAACATTTGGCACTTCTCGATGGAATCTTCATTGTTTTTTCATTTTTTCTTAATATTTGAAAGAAATGATATACAGAACAGACATGATTATTATTTTAGAATCATTTTATTTCAAAATGATTATAGAATGAATAATTTTAAATGAAAATTTAACAATAATTGCACATAGATAAAGAAATAAATAATTATTAATTTTAACATGGATTATTTTATAACACTTTATGGTTCCAAGATCAGATGAAGAATGTATATGTGAGAGATATGTTAAATTTTCATTTAATAATCATTTCCTGAAACAAAGAAAAATGATATTTCTCATCAAATTTATAATTAATGTATTTTATATTTAAAGAAATAAATAACGGTGATGAAGAAAATTATTTTCTGGTGAATGTTGATCATTCTTAATGAACCTTTTGAATTACCTTCATTGTGTTGTGAGGATCAAAGGATATTATCCATTTGGAAGTGATCAATATAAGATCATAGGATCGCTGAGCAACACCACTCGATCTCTAGGTTTTATCACATGGAGTGAAATTATATGAGTTTTTCATTTTTGATCGCTCATTATATGGTCTTGAATAAATATATTTAGTACTTGTCATTCTTGAGATGGAGAGAGAGGGAGGAGTCAAGAGAAAATTCATTATGAAAAACAATTCTCTAATATCTATTTTGGATGCTCTACACAATAAAAATAAACATTTATTTATTAACTTGGGATTGAAGGTAAAATATTACATAATTTCATACCGGCAATTAAATTAAATTTCTTGACTTAAATAAATCACATACGGCATAATAATAATTATATAATTATTATTTTGTGTGGTGTGACAACTTTCACAAAAATATATATTATATAACAGTCTTGTTAATTAATATTTCTCAGTAGAATTGTTCTTGTACCATTTGAACAATTATTTCATTTATCGAAAAACTGAATAAATGTTTTATTAAAAATATTGTGAATTAATATTTACTAATATATTTACCAAATTAAATAAATATTTAATTTAAAATACGAATAATATATATTTATTTATTTACTGAGATCAATATAACATGAATTAAATGATTCCTCAAATATGAGAGTAATATTTATTCAACTAATTAATCTCAAATAGAATTTATATGAGATCAATGGAAACAATTACTGTGTTACCATCTAATATTCTTTCATATTGGCATTATTAAGGAATTTCTAAAGTCCCACATTACTTTCTAGAAATGTGTCAAGTCATCTAAGAGAATGAAATTAATGTCACAAAATTGAAATAAAAATATGAATTCTCACTGTAAAATATAATCCCATTTTCAAAATATCTTGTAAAGTAGGTATGAAATCCATGCCACCAACCAATATGATGAATTTGTCTTTATTTTACTATCTGAAATAAATACATCATTACACCATGGCCATGAAATTTAATGTGAATATTCTTTTTAATAAATGTGATGAGATTTCGGATTCCATAAACATGGATGGTAAAAATCATTCCACTACACATTACTTAATGAAATTTTACTTGTGACATATGGAACATATCTAAATTCCACAATAACTATTACTTTCATGGTGTACAAAATATGTCTATGTACACGAGTTTTAATTGATCCTAACATGATTCACTATTTCATTTTAACCATTACACCATTGTATTAAACTGAATTTGTTTTGTAAATTCCAAATATAATATCAAAATGAACATCATTTTTTATACAATTTTTTCTTGTGTTTATCATTTTTGAAAAGGTCAATGATACTTTTTTTGAAAACTCCATTGAAGGAGGAGGTGATTTGGAGGACCCATGATGATGTCCAAAAAAATGGACCAAATTGCACAAGATCAATGCACACTAGTGGACACATCCACACACATCTCCTGAAATGTGCTTCCAAATGGGTTGATATTTTTTGGATGGTCCAAAATTAATTGGGATACATTTCATCTGCAGGATCCCATGACTCATTCAACATTCTGGTGGCCCAACCGAAAGGATCTCTCCATCACACCGAATCTGCACGACGTCAAAGGTGTTGTGTTGTGATCTGTGCATATCTCGTGCTATAGTAGTCCAAATTACGCCCAAACTTATGTGGAGACATACAAGATGTGGTTACAAAACTTTTTTATTTTTTCCAAAGTGAGATAAGGCTATATGGAGGACACAACCCATGTGAGAAGTGGTTTTATTAAATCTGTTTTCTCAAAACCACCATCCTATTTCCTATAAAATGTAACTTTGGGATTCCCATTTGTATGTTTAGACATGAAGTGAAGACCTACTATTTGGGAGTCTAGAAAAGTTTCCTTATAATCCTGGATGTTCTGGAGTCCCATATCATCATTGGGGGATCAACAATAAAGAAGGAGTTACACCCGAGCCACCCCTCCTCTTGATGGCGAGCGAAACAGTGGATGATAATTTTGAGGGAGATACACAAACATGGGAGGATGTTCTGGAACATGAAATTATTTTTATTTTCTATAATCTATGTAATAAATATTTTTCATAAGTTTAATTTTTATGCACGTATCCTCTGAGTAAATTTATTTTTAATAATTAAGTGAAACACTTTTTATCTCAACACATATTGGGTTGAGATTTCATGTGGGAATCTTGTATTGTTCGGATTGGACAAGAAAAGGGTCCTATATATCTAATAAATACATAATATTTTAGTATTCTTGGGAATCATTTCTTTTCTATGTTTGATACCAAATCCTTGATAGCACAATTATTGTGTCAAGGGGTGGTACTTTTAGAATCAGTTTAAGAGGCAAGAGGAAAGTCGAGATATTGACCACCCCCAACCAAAGGGTTCCATTAAACCACTAGTATATTTCAGAATGATGAACTCACATATATGTTTAATTAATAGAAAATGATATCTTTAGCTTAATATTACAAAACACTGCCTTTATTTATCAACTATTAAACTTTTTATGTTAAGTTATTTTCTTAAATATTTATTCAAAATCACCCCTATTTTAGTAGTCATTATTAAAAATTCACACTATAACAAACCAACTCTCTTTGAGAGTTGACCTAGGGACTTCTCTATACTATAAATAAATCTTAAAATAATAATAAATTTGATGTGTTAGGACATCATAGTCAAATTTTGGTGCTGTTTTCAGCGAGCACTTTGTTTTTAGTGTGTGTTTTTATATGATTTTTGATATTTTGGTGATTATTTATTTGTTTTATCATAGACGATTGCATATACTTATATGTTTTTATTTATTTCTTCTATAGGGTTTTTTCATGATGTTTTCAACTTTGTGGTACTTACCCCCACTCAAACCCGAACCGGAGACAATCTTACATCAGCAGCCCCAAGGAGCCGAAGAGAACCCTTCAAAGGAGGGCAAACAAAATATCGACACTCTTCCTGATCCTTCCTCTTTTCTTCTGTAACAAACATCAAAACTAAATTAAACATTCATAACATGGATGATGATTACCGTAAATTAAAAGAACTAACCTCGCCTGATGTTTATATCCAACCCTCTTTCATTCAAATGAAAGGATATGCACCCAATTTTGAACATAAATCTGGTTTAATTCATTTATTACCAAGATTCCACAGACTTTTTTGAGAATAACAACACAATCAACTTAAAAAATTTCATACATTGTGTTCAACGTTAAAACCTAAAAACATGAAGGAAGAACAAGTAATGCTCATAATATTCCCATTTTCATTGGAAGACACAAGAAAAGTCTTGATTTACTATGTTATATCTCTTATTAGAGGCTAGGTTGACACGATAATCCCTTTTCATGAAAAATATTTCCCATCCTCTTGAACTATAACTATATGGAATGAAATCTATGGTATAAGAAAACCACAATTGTAAACATTACACGAATATTGGGAATGTTTTTTAAAGTTTATTTTCAAGATGTACACACCTTCAAATAAGTGATCAAATTTTAATTCAATATTTTTATGAAGGGTTTATTCATATTTATTGAAAAAAGATTGATGCTGTTATAGGTGGTGAACGAGTTGATAAAACCCCAATTTCTGAAAGGTCCCTAATTGATAACATAGGCCAGAACACTCAAAAATTTGTTTCAACGTCTAGTGTACCCATTCTAGGTGTCCATGAAGTGAAAATTACAGAATTTGTGAATAAGGTGGACACAATGTTTGAAGAGTTAATTACCCTTTTTTGAAAACAATCTCTTTCTAAAGGGAAATCTCAATCTCCTCCTCCCATCCATTGTGGTATATGTTCTTCTGACACACACTACTCTATCTAATGCATCCCAATTTAGAGAATCCTCTATGAGTTATGAGGTAATATTTCCTAGTATCCCATATAACCAACCCTTTAGGAAAGACCCTTTTATCCATCCAAACCTAGGTGGAATGAAAACCAAGAATATAGGCATGGGATTATTCAAACCAACCCCAACAACAATGTAACCAACTAGGTTAGAGTAGTCATCTTGCACCCCAACAAATAAATAATTAACCACCACAAAGGACATTCCAACCACCCCCTCCAAAACGCGAACCTAACCAAGAAGATATGATGGAACAAATGGATTCAAATAATCTCTAATTCCAAAAAACCACTCAGGCAGCCATACAAAACCTAAAACCCAAATTATGCTAACTTTCCAACTCGGTGGTGGAAATCCAGAGCCATGGGTTGTGTAAACTGCCTTCTCAACCAGTAGTTAACCCTAGAGATAAGGGAAATGTCAGTTCCATCACCCTTTGGAGTGGAAGGAAACAAAATATCCAAATTACCCCTCTACTAGAGGCATCACTCTCTAAGGAAACCACCATCCCATCCTCTCGAAATGCTCCAAATGAGGTATATTTTCCGGAGAGAATACCATCCAAATGAATGAGTGTGTTTATTAATGATTCAACTAGCCAAAAAATTCTTTTCCCTTTTCCCAAATGTTCCAACCATCCAAGAAAACAAAAGAAAATTGAAAATGATAAGGAAATATTGGAAACATTAAAAAAAGTTCAAGTTAACATCCCCTTGATTGATGTCGTGAAAGAAATTCCCTGATACACAATGTTTCAAAAAGAGATATCTACACACTAAATAAAAATTTGAGGTGATGATAAGTTGAGCTTGGGGAGAAATTTATCATGATTGATAGATCCATCACATCCCACCATGTTCAATTAACCTAGAACATTCTCAATTCTGTGCACCATAGGAATGTATTCTTTTTCAAATGCTATTATTTATTTTGGTGATTCTATAAATGTGATGCCTCACTAAAATTTCTCTAAATTGCAGGTTGGGGAACTGAAGCCCACTGGATTTTTTTTCAACTAGATAACTGATGTTCTACACACCCCTCATGTGTGTTAGAGGATGTTCTTATGAGGGTTCAAAATTTAGATTTTCTGGCTGATTTTTAGGTTCTTAAAATGAATGATCATTAGATGAATAGACATGACCCAATATATTGGGGAGGCCTTTCATGAAAACTTCCAAAACCATAATTAATGTCTAAAATGGTACATTATCTATGTATTTAGGTGGTCAAATAGTCTATTTCAACATCATTGATGCCAAGAAGCACCCCTCAGAAGAACATTCCTCTTTATCAGTTAATTCAATTGATGTACCCTCTTCCTCTAAAAACACTTAATTTGTTATCCTTGATACCCTTTCTGTGTTTTCCTCCTCGCATAACATCCTATGTAATGAATCAGGAATATAATGTAGTATGAGTCTATAAAAATGTCATGCATGATTATTAATTGATGATTTCTTGAGCTCTGAGGATTCATTGACCATCAATGATTCTAATAAACATGTAAAAGATCATTTCTCATCTTAGTATCATAACGTTGAGTAGTTAGATGAGATCAGTGACCTGTAACATTAACACACACTCCCATCAATAAAAAATATACCTGAATTGGAACTGAAACAACTACCTAACGATTTAAAATATTCATATATTGTGAATTGAAACAAGTTTCCCATCATAATGGCTATTTCACTCCCTCTTGAGAATGAATTGTGACTCCTTGATCATTTGATGGAGTATAAATAAGCTTTGAGATGTACACCTGCTAACATTCCTTGTATTAGACCATCAATTTGTACACTTCATATTTTATTATATGATGAGGCTAAACTAGTGTGGCAGGAACAACGTCGACCGAAAACAAACATCATAGATGTTGTGAAAAGGGAGGTAAAAAAATTATTGGCTACTGGAATCTTTTACCACTTCTCTAGCATCCAATGGGTTAGTCCAGTTCAAGTAGATCCAAATAAACTGGCCTTATAGTAATATAAAATGAAAACAATGAATTAGATTCAACTCATGTGCATAATAGTTGCCATGTATATATAGACTATCACCAACTAAACCAACACACAAGGAAGGACTATTTCCCTTTTACATTCATTGACCAAATGAAAGATAGGCAAGCGAGTAAGTCCTAATACTATTTTCGTGATGACTATTCTGGATAATTTTAGATCAATATTTCCCCTAAGGATTAGGAAAAGGAAACCATCCCTTTCCCCTTTAGAACATTTTCATATAGGAGGATGTCATCTAGTCTGTGCAATGATCTAGGTACTTTCCTGCGATGCATGGTTAGTATTTTTTTGGAATACCTGGAGAATTTAATGGTTGTTTTCATGGATGATTTCAATATTTATGGATCAACTATTGATGAATGATTACATAGTCATGGTTCAGTCCTAAATCACCGTATTGATATGAATATTGTATTAAATTATGAGAAATTCCATTTCACGGTGCGACAATGTATAGTTTTGGGGTATGCCATTTCTGGGGATGGTATCTAAGTAAAGAAATTGAAAGTGGATATCATTTCTCACTTACCATTCCCCAAAAATGTTCGGGATGTGTGGTATTTCCTATGTCTTGATGTATTTTACAGTCATTTCATTCGTGACATTCATAAAATTGCAGTCCCCTCTCCCGATTACTCCAAAAAGAAAAAGTATTTGTTTTTTATAAATAATGTGAGGATGCTTTCAATAATTTAAAATTGTGTCACACGTCACCCTAGATAATTTGACTACCTCAGTGGGTTTTAGCATTTGATCTTATGTGTGATGCCTCTAACTATGCAGTTGGGGTAGTATTGTCACAAAGGGTTGATATAGCTCCAAATGTCATTACCTATGCTTCACGTTCACTAGACACTTCCCAAGAAGAAAACACCCCAAATAAAAAATAATTTCTTCTCACTATGTATGCCTTTGATAAATTCAGGTCATACATTTTGGGGTCTAATGTCATTGTGTTTTGATACCATTCATCCCTCTAGTATATCCTTATGAAACTGGAATCCAAACCACATATCATTCACTGTGTGATCCTACTTCACGAATTCATTATATAAATTTGAGATAAAAAAGGAGTAAAAATATGGTGGCTGGCCATATCAGTAGGATCCACCCATCAACAAACATTGGCTCATCCCCCTGTATTTCTATAAATTACATGTTTCCTGATGAGAAACTATATAGTGCGAAAGATCTCATTCCTTGGTATGATAAAATTGTAAATTATTTGGTAGCATCTTTCCTTCCTTTTGATTTCTAAAAAAACCAAGTCGGTCATCAAAAAAATGAGTCTCGTTGGTACATTTTTGATGACCCCTACCTCTGGAACACATGTAGTGATCATGTTCTTAGGTGTTGTGTTGGTCATAGTGAGTTCCTGTATGTCCTTATATTTTTCAACACTCTTTCTTGTGGGTTCCACATTGGTCCCCAATGGACTACTCGCAATGTCCTGGATTTCGGTCTATTTTTACCAACAATATTATGGGATTACCATGTTTTTTGTAAATATTTTCATCATTTTTAACGAATATGCAATGTCTATAAAAGATATTCAATGACACAACAACCATTTCACTTTCATGACATTTTTTATGTTTGGGGTGTTGAATTTATGGGGCCATTTTTTAATTCCTTTGGAAACGTGTACATTATTTTAGCGGTTGATTATTTTACAAAATGGGTAGAGGTATGAAATTAAAGGAATGATTATTCAAAGGTAGTTGTATATTTTTTTAGAGCCCAAATATTCTGTAGGTTTGTATTACCTAGGATCATCATTAGTGTCCAAGGTTCTCATTTCTACAATCGAAAAATGAAATCATTTTTGCATCGATTTGGGGATGGTCAAAGTGTGTCTACTGTATATCTCCCATAGAATAATGGTCAAGACGAGGTGTAAAATAGGGTGGTAAAACATATTCTTCAAAAAAAGATACAACCCAATAGAAAATATTGGAGTCTTTGACTTGATGAATCATTATGGGTATACAGTATTTCTTTTTAAACCCCAATTGGAATTTCACCTTACAAGCTTGTTTTTGGGAAGATTTGTCACATGTCTGTTCAGATTTAGCACCCGATCTACTGGAGCAATAAACAATGAATCTATAATATTTTTAGTGCAGGTCCAAAAAATAAGTTGCAGATTCATTAGATGGAGGAAATTATAAGAGATTAATTGGAGAACTCTAGGATTTATAAGTAGCAAACACAGGCTGCCTGCGATCGTCTCATCCTTCATCATTAGTAACACATTGGGAAGAAGGTTCTCCTCTATAATGTGAGGCTGAAGTTGCATCCATGTAAGATTCATTCCCACTATTTTGGACCATACAATATTGTTAATTCATCTCCATCTAGTGTTGTCCTATTTTAAAATGATGAAACCATTCAAACCTTCACAATCAATGGGTAGAGGCTGATGAACTTCCACAAAACCATTCTACAGACCCCGATAGATGAACTCCATGTTCAAGAAGGAGTCTACAAATTACATACACTTGGTTTTATCATTCTTTCCTACATTCTATTTTTACAGTGAGGACATAAGAAACTCTAGGTGTGGGGTTATGAGTATATTCCTAGGTTAGTGATGAATTTTCATCATCTTTCATATTTTCCCCTTTTTAGCTTGCTGAATAGTATTTTTACATTCCCCCTTTCTCTCCCACAATCCTTTGTTCTGGAATATTACTCTTTTTTTACTTTATCATGGAAAAGGATGACCATTTAATCATGGTTGTTATTGAAAATTCTTGAGGAATATATGTACTTCATGTTGTTTTAACATTCAAAACAAATTATGATGAAACGTGCATTTCAGCAAGAATTCAATACATTGGTGTGGCAATCTTTTGAAATTTAGTTCTTTGTAGATGATATAAATGGATGTATCATTTTTCAACATTTGAGAGGAATGGTTCGCTTTTTTTAATAGTTTAAAGGAATATTGTGTAACTTAGTATATCCACACATTTTTTTCACCAAACTATGATGTGTGATAATTTCTTATATATATGAAGTTAAATATAAGTTAGGTTGATTTTTATCTACTACCCAAAATAAATTATCAATATGTTTGTTTCTTATCTAATATGTTTTATTACTGTACCAGATTTACATATTCTTGTGTACCTATTATCCGACTATCGTATTCCTTAAAAAGGGTGGTATATTGGGAAGGTAAAAAAACACTTCCATGACTTTTGATCTTGTTATAAATAATACAATTATTGTCGTGAGGAGATTAATCAAGGGTTTGGAAAAGAATGTGAGATTTGATCCATGTGAAACTTTTGAAAAAAATATAATAAATGAGGGGAGTTATGTATTGTAATGAATATGGGGATATTTAGGTTGGATGCTTATGGTTTGACTTCTGGGAAGGCATAAGTGAGTTGGTCTTGAAATTTGATTGAAAAGGATGTGGGGAATGATCGGTGGAAAGAATCTTGTATGTATACAATTATTGAAATAACTTATATTTACTCAATAGAAAGTTTACTGAACAACTTGAAATGGTTGTCACACAAAAACATGGAGAATTACTGACATTATTAGCATTTGAATTATTTTTTTGATTGGTATCAGACATATCTTGTAATTTCATTTGGATATAATTTTTTAGACATCTTTTTTAATGATCGTTGAGAATAACTCCTCAGTGTGATTTTTTCATTAATCACACTTCTATCAAGAATTAATTTTCATTTAATGTTAAAACTTTATGATGTTTTAAATATCTAAATGCATAATTTTTTGACGTAGGAATTTTCCCAGGAGTGAAAATGTTTAGGTGTGGGGGTCTGATCGTACCACGATTCATTGTTTCATTTTAACCCTTATACCATTGTATAAAACTGAATTTGTATTGTCAATTAAAAATATAATAAAAAATATTAACTTATTGTTTGATTAAATTGTTTTGAATTTATCACTGTTAAAATGCTAAATGTCACTTATTTTGATAATTTCATTGAAGTTGGAGGTGATTTGGAAGACCCATGATGATGTACAAGAAAAATGGATCAAACTACGCAAGATACATGAACACCAGTGGAATAATCCCCACACTACTCCTGATCCATGCCTCTATATGTGATGATATTTTTTGCAGTGGTTCAAAATTAATTTGGATACATTTCATCTGAAGGAACCCAACACCCATTCAATATTCTGGGGGCCCAACCGACCAGATCTGTCCAGCACATTGAATCTGCAGGATGTCAAAAGTGGTGTGTTCTTATAAGTCTATATCTCAAACTCTATTTTTCCAAATTGTGCCAAATTAATGGTGGATACAACACATAGGGGGGATACAACTTCTTTATTTTCTCTAAATCAAGATATGTATGTATGAAGGCCGAAACCCATTTGGAAATTGGTTTTAATAAATCGGTGTGCTCAAAATCACCTTCCCATTTTCCTATAAAATGGAACGTTGGGCTCCCCATGTGTATGTTCATCGATAAAATGAAGCTCTTCCATTTTGGAGTCCTATATAAGTCTTCTCCTCATCAATTATGTTATGGAATCCCCTATACTCATATGGGAATCAATAATGAAGAATGAGTTCCACCCGAGCCTCCCCCTCCTCTCGATATTGAGCTAAACGGTGGAATATCATTTCGAGGGAGTTACAAAATCTTGGGAGGGTGTTATAACACTTGATATTATACTAGTTTTCGGTAATTTTGGTGATTAATATTTCAATTATTTTTAACATTGATGAACTTATCCTCTGAGGTCATTTATTTTTTTCTAATTAAGTGAAACGGTTTTTATCTCAACACCAATTGTGATGAGATTTCATGTGGGAATCTTGTAATGTTCTAATTGGACATGACAAGGGCCCTATATATCTCAAAAATACATAATATTTAAGTATACATTGGACGCCATTATTTTTTATATTTTATATCCAAAGGTTGACAAACTGATTGGTGTGTAATGGGGTGGTACATTGAGCATCATTTTAAGAGGTAAGAGGAAAGTCAAGATCTTGAGAACCCTCAACAAAAGTGTTCCATTAAACCATGTGAATATTTATGAAAGATGGTCTCAAAAATATGTGTAGTGAACTTTAAATTTTATCCTTATCACATAATTATAAAACACAATCTTTATTTATCAACTATTAAAACTCTTTATGTTAAGTAATTTTCTTAAAACTGTTTTAAAAAATCACCCCCTCGTCTAGTCATTTGTATTAAAAATATAAACTATTATCTACCAATTATATTTGAGAGACAACCTAGGGTCTTCTCTAGACTTTAAATCAATAATAAAATAATAATATATTTAATGTTCCATGATATCATGGTCTGTAACATACAATAATTTTAATTTTAATGTATAAGGACTATCACAGATGCTCATTGATATAAATATCTGATAACACCAAAACATGATGAATTCTTAATGGTGGGTCTGTTATCATAATCTCATATCTTGGAGTTTTCTAAGTAAAAATATAATTAGATGAAGACTTGTTTGCTTAAAAGTACACACACCTAACTATATATGCACTGTGTTTCCCATCCTAATAAATTATCCAACTGTAGAACATTATTTTAGATTATCTTTGTAGAACATCATGGAAGTCATCATCTAGGAGATATGTTATGACCTTATCAATGTGACATATACTCTAGGACATTATTACATTATATTCATTCTGAACAACAAACAATATATAATAATATTATTTATTAATAATAAATACATTTAATATAATTTTAATCTATGTACATGAAGTTAGTCTTAGGACTCCAACTCCAACACATATTTGATTTAGTAATATTAATGTTTTAAAAGATAATAAAATACACAAAATATTGTCTTTCAAAAAAGGGGAACCCAACATTTGAATGTTTCAAATAATTTTTTCATTCTTTGAAAGAATTGGGAAATTGAATTTTTGAAAATAATTAATTCAGAGATGATAGGTTTTTTATCTAAATTAATCAACAATGACCAAAAACATTGCATATTAGACGACTACTACTCAGGTTTGTTCAGGTAACATAGGTTCATTTCTAGAAGTTATGGGGAATGATTCTTTTGAAATAAAATGAAATAATAACTATTTGAGAGATGAAGGCGATGAGGATGAAAGTTGTCTCCTTAAATATAATTATCCTCAGGTTGGGGAGTTATCAAAGAATCTAACATCATTTCTTAGTTTGATGGCTAGTGTTTAAAAAATTAGTAGAAATAGTTTGATCCTGATGGTGGTATCCTTGATTGGTGTGATCTTGAAAAGGCTCAGTTAAACGGTGTTACATGAACTCATGATGAGATATCCCCTGCGCATTCAACATTTAAAGAAGGCCTTCAATTACCCCATGATAATTAGAAGGATTTTCATTTTAGGACTCAATTTCTAGAGAAGTTAGTTTCCTTTGAGGATATGGTTGCGATAGTGGGATCAAGATGGATATACAATTTGATGGACAGATTTAGTGATATTCCCTATCCATAGAGTCATTATCAATCTAAATTATGAATTCGGTGAGATTCAATGTATCTAGGAGGTATCTAAAAGTTAATATTATAAAAAAAAATAGATACCATCCTCATTCCATAAACATTTTTACATTTATAAATATAGATACCACTCAACAAATTGATAAATTGATAAACATTATACAAATACCGAGGAATCACTTCACTGTAATTTCAAATCACCCTAATCCATTTTAAAATCAATGTGATATTTAAAATATCTTTTATTTAGATCATTACTAAAATAAAAAATATCATTATCATTTGGAAATATCCTTGAAATCCAATTTATAACTTTAAAACCATTAATTTATCGTTAAAATTACATTTTAATTATAAAAAACTAATTAATATTTTCTTAATAACTCATTTCGACAATTTTTATTAGTTTTAGAAAATTATTGTCACCAATAAAAAATATGTATCCCTTTATTAAAAATCACATTTTAAACAAATCCTTACATATTAAATAAACATTTTTTTTGGAAAATCATTACTGAATTCATTTTAAAATTTCCATAGAAAACTCACTCTATATTATAAAAACAAATCCCTTTCAACTTTGAACCACTATCTCAAACATTTATGTGTATAAAACCCCCTTTCAGAAGCTTATATTACTTATTATACAATATAATATGTATTTACATAGAAATATTGAAGAATAATATCTACATTATTTGAAAACTATTTTCATAATATTAAAGACGAATATTAAATATAATTATGTTTTTAAAATTTAAAAATTTAAATTATTATATTTTAAAAAATAATTTACACACTGAAAACAAGTATAATTAATAATATCAGCTAATTTCTTACAGTAAAATTGAACAATAAAATGATCTCTATGAATGAATAAGAAAAAAAATTAATTTTACCATTTGAAAATTATTTTGTATTATTCAAAACAATAAATCATAATAATGAAAATTATTCTTTAAAAAATTGATTGATAAATTAAAAACATTAAATTTTACTTATTAATTTTATTTAATTATTCAAAATAAATTTGGATATAGGTTATTCAAAACTAGTAGTCAGTTTAAAATATGTCGAGTATTAAAAAAGGAAGGCTAAGGGAGATTGATTCAACCATATAGAAGGTTGGACGAGGAAGATGCATGAAACATCATAAAAACACCAGTTAAATTTTGGATGTATAGTCATAAAAAGAAGGAAATAATCATAAAGTATTACCTCTAAAATTCAAAAATCCCTTAAATCATCAATATTATTACTAATCATATTAGTTTATTCATTTTCAACAACTAAAGAAATAGCGTTGTTTCTTATCCCACCTTCCCTCTCATTTTTTTGATATCAATAACTAGAATTTAAAATCTAATCAGGGTGAATATTTATTTGTTAAAGAAATCCTAAATTAAACCACATTGGTTATGTTGGATGCTATGTTGGTTTCTGATTTTAAATAATTATAAACAATAAATCACCATCTGATGGTGGTATATACAGGTTGGTGAATAATTACTGTTTTTCTTGGAATAAGGTTTATATTTTTATTGCGTAGGAGGGAAATTTAAGATTGATTGAATTGAATATATCTTATATATATATATATATATAATTCAGTTTAAATTTCATATTTTATATTTATATTGGGGTTTATATCTTGATTTTCATCGATATAAGTAGAGTTTTAACAATATTAATGTTTTCATTATTTTTTTTATAGTATATAACATTGACATATTTTCATAGATTCTTATATCTAGTAGTGATAATTTTATTCTTATATTAAGGTAACCTAGATCATAATAAAAAAGTGATTAATTATTTAAAGAATCTATTGATATTAAATTATAGGTGTATTACAATTATTCAGTCACTATTTAAATACATTTATCATTATATTATATGTGGATTATAATTATTCCTTCATATAGGTGGATTACTATTATTTCATCACCCGAAGATGTTGCTAGTTATGTATTAGATTTAAAATTATCTAGTAAATGATTTCTTTTGGAGATTGGAAAGAAACGGAGGAGGCATTTGAAATTCGTAGAAAGGGAGGACATATAAATGGTTTATAAAGTGGTTATATCAAAATCAACTGATAAAAAAGAGAAGTGAATAAATATAACATCAAAATTAAAATTTAATCATAACTTATTTCCCTAAATCATTAAATAATGACATATAATAATATGAGATATTATATTTTAAAATATTAAAATAATTATTTTACACAAACAATTTTTTTAAATAAAAATATTGCTTAAAATATTACATCCATTTTTAAGAAACCCTATTAATAAAATAAATTTTCATAGCTAAACTGAAAAAATATATTGATATATGTATATTGAAATAAAGAATCAAAATAATTTGAAAGTGTATCATAATAATTTAACCCAATATTTCACCATTATAGCTTACAATTTACTCTATGTTATATTATTTTAAAAAAATATTTAAATTATCATTGGGTTTGTAAAAATATTACGATATATTTATAACCAAACAAGGAATAGTAAAAAAACTACAGTCACAAATAATATATACTTATAATAATGAAGAACTAAATATAAACATACCAGTCATCTACAAAAAAAACTATAAACAAACACCACTGCAATTTAAGATTATTTCACGAACACCAATACATGTCAAAAAATAAGTCTATTCCGATTTAATTTATATAAATCATGATTATAAAATATTTAAATTTTCCAATGAAAATTACATTTCACATTACCACAATTTTAAAATAATCTACTCAAACCCATATATTAATTCTAAACAATAAAAATTCAACCATAAATCATTTCAATTCATTTACAACATGATAATATTCAATCATTTAATTTCCAAATCATAGGACATTGTAAAAGTTAAATTATGACCATTTTAAAATCCAAAAAACTATAAAACAAAAAATAATAATAAATTAAATCATTATATAGAAAAAAATGCATGTTTAAAAAGTCTTGAAAAAAATAATATCAAAAAAACAAAATTAAAATAATCAATTATATCATTCATGTATTTATTTCTAACTAAAATTATGTGGAAATATAATCATTGAATATGAAATCATAAAATACATAAAAGGGCCTACATGGCCATAAAATACACACCGATAATTATACTAAAATTAAAACGTATAATTATCACCACATGACACTCAATACATATGTGCATTAAACATATTCCCTAGAATCCCTATTGAACCTATCTTCAAACCCCTATCAAAACAGAAATTTTACAATACAAAAACTGTAAATTAATATTAAATAAACCTATAAAATATTAGTACAAATGTATGGTGTGGATATATAATTAATTTGGTGAATCAGGTTTGAACAACATGCATTGAGTTTAGAGGTAGTAAAGGCCTTGATGAAGTAACAGATTAATGATAATAAGCAACAATATCATAACATAGAGTGATGATTATTCATTGATGAAGTATGACAAGTTTTTAGTTGTGGGTAATGGTGTTAGGGAGCGACAATGAGGGTTTGATTGGGAGAGACAACAGTGTGGGTTTGGTTGGGAGTTATGTCGATGATAGGGAGAGTCAATGACGACTTGAGCGACGATGATAGCGAAGGTAGGGAGCAACATCTGGGGAAGTGGAGGTGAAAATACTAGAGTTCTGTGAATGCTTGAACACATGAGGTTATGGAAATTCAATTAGGGTCATTTTTACAAGAAAGAATATGTTTTTTATGAGCACTTTCAAAAATCACAGTTAATGAGTAGTCTTATTATCTATAAAATAGAATGTGCTAATAAAACTACTCTTTATGAGTGGTTTTTAGCATTAATATTGATACCCTTCCATAAGCACTCCAAAAGCACTGATAAAATGAGTCTTTATAAGTGCTCAAATTTTATCACTAATACAGATAGGTTTTATCCGTGATTTTTTACAATTATTAAAGGGGAATCTTTATCTATGCTGAAAAAGAAATGATAATGATCTAAATAAATATATTTATTAATTATTAGTTTATAATTATTTAAATATATAATTTCAATTACAATTATAATTATTTTAATATATTTGTTAATTCATTTATATTATTATATATATTTATATAATTATATATTTAATAAATATATTTTTTATAATTTAATATTTATTATAATATATATATATAATTATAATTATAAATAAAAATATTTAAAAATAATTTTTTTATAATATATATATATATATATTAATATATATATTAATATATAAATGTATATATTTATAAAATTATAATAGATTCATTTACTGTAATTTTATAATAATTTTGGGATACATATAGTTATAATTATATTTACAAATAAATATATTTAAAAATTATTTATATATAATTAAAAATTTATAATTATAAATATAATTAATATAATCATTAATTTAATATATTTATTCTTATTTTATAAGTATTTATGAGAAAATAATATGTTCATTGGTACAACATGAATGAATCATACCTAGTAAAGTATAGATCTAAAAAAAGAGTCATCACATATATAGAAAGCATGGGTAGTAACAATGTCAATGTATAAATGATCAGTCAAGAGTGATGTATACATGACAAAAGCATGCATCATCATAATAAAGGTAACATTAATAATTAAAATATAAAAACACAAAATAATGTCCATAAGCAAAATTATGATCAAATAGCATCAATTATACACCCACATCAATATATGAACATAAATATTGCCAATCATGTCGATGAATTTTATCATCACATCATTATATATTTATTTATTCATTTAAAAAATTTATTAGAGACATATATATATTGATTATAATATATATATATATATATATATGTTGAAAATGAATTCATATATTATAATAAATATAATAAATATATTTATTATTAAAAATATTCATATAATTTTGTAATTATTTAAATATATATATAATCATATAATTACCTTTTATAAAACAATATATTTATATAAATAAACTATTAAAAATATATATTAATATATCAAATTTATATTACTTAAAAATGTTTTTTTATTAATTTATATAAATATACAAAATTTTTTAATATAAATATATTAATTATATACATATCAATAATATTTTTTATTAAAAACATTTATCAGTGCAAAGAATATCAGTGATAAATCTAATATTTATCAGTGCAAAAAAATCACTAATAAATCATACTCATTTATCAAAACTTTTTTATAACTAATAGACATTACCTTTATCAAAGCTTTTGGCAAGCGTAAATAATGTTGATGCTTTTATCAGCGCTTTCTGTTTAGTGCTGACAAAGGCATGTGCATCCCATATGATAATTTTTCGTAGTTTGTTAGAAAAACATGCATATTTCGTATTGTTATCATATCCATAGAAAATATTAATGTATGATATGTTTAAAATTCACATTGAAGTCATATTATTGTAGTTCTTGATCTCAGATCTCATCGTCAGAAGATCATTATGTTTCCATTTTTTGATCAATAATTTGTAACGATATTATGAAACCATGTAAATGATTGCACAATTTATTCATATTTTTATATAAAATGATTATTATTTTAGTTTTGCACAATATATAAGTTTTTTTCAAATTTTTTAATGAATAACAACTCTAAATAGCCGCCACCAACGCTTCTCACCTTCTTCCATCAATTTGGAATTTTTCAAACATTGTGCATGATCTACTTAATATTCGTTCAACTTAGACATCTATAGTGATCCCCTCCGGTGGTCCAAAGGCTTGGGACATCCTCCCTACAGGTTTCGTAACTAGTGGTCATCCCTCTCCATCCCTTCATGCTATAGTGTGTTCCAGGGCATCAGCATACCAATTCTATAGCTGGAATATTGTGTTGTCTTCTCAGTTGGGGGAGACAACTCATGTTTCATAATCGGTTCAATAGAAAGTCACAATATATATTCTTTATACATTCCAACTAGTGTAGGTTGGTGGTTAGGTTCCTCAAAATCTCTTTTAATTCCATTTATTACCTCAGTTACGGATCTGAGCAAGGCTTTGATCATTGTTGGCAATGACCATATGATCTCCTAGTTTGTGGAAGATTATGGAATGAGAATGTCATTAAATAAATATATTTTGATTTCAATTTTTTCAAATGATCATTCATCCCTTCATGTGGTCAAATTATTTGTTTCCTTGTGATATCATTCTTTCCTTACCCATACATAGATCATTTAGAGATAATCCAAAACCTCTAGTCTACCAATTCCACTACCTATTAACATCTCCTACAACATAGTTGGTACTTTTGTTTCTATTTTAAGTCATTTTTTATTTTCCTTAAAATAAGAGAGTGATTAGTAGATGCATAAAGTGTTGTAATTGTAACCAAGATCCAATAGTAGTATTAATTGTTTATTTCAAGTTCATTAACTATGTGGTTTGTGTTGGTTCAATATGGTTCTTCAATTTTTTGATTTTATTTTCTAATACTGGTGCATTCTTGCAACATGCATAAAAGCCGAGGGAAATGTTCCCAAACATGTTGAATCCAATATCATGTTTGTTTTTATGTCTCCCATTGATGACATCTTTAATTAAAAAACTATGTCAGTCACTACTCCATTCAACACCTCCAAGAATACACATCCAATGTATGCTTCCTGATGTAGGGAAACTCTATTATGAAATAGGTATTTATATGATGTTCATAACATATGTGGTTTCCTCCCCTATTACATTCCCATTTTTCATGGGTCTGATCCTCCATCCATGAATCAACCCTTTGTAGGTTCCGAGCGCAGCAGAAGCACGTTAGTCGGTTTTCCCAACTTTAATTTTAATGTTAAAAAACATTCAATCCGAGATCTGTCACAAAATAAAACGCTGAATCTTCGGAAAAGAACGATGAACGAAAAGAAAAGAAGATTCTCGGAACCCTTGAAAAGGATCATCATATTTTGATTATAATTAATTTAATTAATTCATAATAATTAACTCGTTGGAATTATTTTTTCCTTGATGTGTCTGGTCACGATTTGGTGATATGTCGTTGCATCGTAGAATCCATGGGTAGGAATCCTCTAGAGGTGATCCACACGTGTGCCACGTATCTCCCGACGTCGCTGAAGGGATCTCCAAGAGTGGCACGGACGAACCTTCTCCTGCGATGTCTGCCTTCAACTACCTTGATCCGGTGGAGGATCTTGCTCTCGTAACATGAGGGCGTTCTTCGTGGAAATGGAATTCTCTCGTGGATTGAGAGTATTTCCAAATCCGTTGTGCAAAAAAATGGCTCTTTTAAAATGTTGGGGTTGCAAGAATAATTATAATCAGGTTTGAGGTTAATAGAGTTATGACAATAAATAAATGTGTTACGCATTTTATTTATTTCATTAACTCTTATTGAAACCCCCATGTCGAATTATTAATTCCATGACATGTGCCCACACTGATGATAATAAATATCATTTAATAAATCAATATTAAATCCTCAAAATCCCAACTGGAAAAACTAAATGGCGTTTAATAATTAATACATGGCGTGTACTTATTTTCCATAAAACTACATGGCATGTATATTTAATATATAAGGTGTGTACTTTTATTTTCCATTTTCTCCACCACATTTATTAGACCATGAGTAATTACTATTTATTTCTTAAATAAAATGTAACAGTATTAGTCACTAATAAATATATTATTTCATCCACAATATATTCTCTCAAATAACTAGTGTCAAAATAAATGCGATCAGACATCCTTAAATAATTATTAAACCACAGTCGGGAATAATATTTATTTAACCTGTTATATTAATATTTAACTGAGATACATGGACACACTTAGTGTGTGACACTCTAGGCCTGTTTCTTAATGCCATTAGGCTGACCCTACCTAAAGTCCAAGGTTAGCATCTAGAAAAATGCCAAGGCACCCATAGAGAAAGAAGTTAATGCTGCAATGACGTGTCACCTCTTACGAATGCTTAACGTGTAATATAATCCCTTTGTCTCGATATCTCCAATCAAGCAGTTTGCATGCTAGTTCCATCAACCCATGTGCTTGATTATTCTTTCTTTGACATCCCAAAATGGAAATGCCCATACCTTACCATGGCCATGGATTTATTTAGGCTATATCAATTCCATCAAAGGGCTTGTGATATCTACTTCTGTTATGGAATGGATGGGACTAATCTTTCTCGCATTATCTATTAATGCGGTATTACTCGTGACACACCCAATGTATCCTACCTCACTACGAACAATGTGTCGTCATAGGTTTCATCAACAAATCTAAGTGTCCGAGTTGTAATACTCATTAATAATAATCTTGAATTATAAGGAACAATACACACGTCCGCAGATAAGAACATCCAATGACAATATGAAATGTGGATTTCCTACTGGCGGGTCTCATTCTCATAATATCATACTGGATATTACCAAGGGTGCACACCATGAGAAGTTTCCTCAGAGTTTTATGATTCCTCACCCCAAATGACCTTTATTATTTGTGTCCCTCAAAAAATATCATCCGAACATAGAACATACATTCAAGAACAGTGTTATGGCACTTCCGGGTTGTCATCATAGCAGGGATCCGCTACGACCCTTTAATGCAACAACTATCCTTAGGACATTATCACATGAAATGTCACGCTGAAGAACAATCAAGATGTGATAAGGATTTTATTTAAATGAATTAATTACAAAGTAGTTTGTTCTAGACCACCAACTCCAACACCCTTGGCACTGGTCTACCATAGTATATTGAATGCCCCAACCCATGGAAATCTCTATGTTGTGTTCCTAGATATTTCTCCTTCTCCCCATTTTTTATTAGACATCAATAAAATCCCTCCCTTATACATGCTAATTCTTAGGATGATGCTAATCATGGAATCTAAATATTGGCTACAGCTGCTGTTAAGGCTACCTGCTCTTTGGAACCCCTTGCTTTCACTACGTCTCCCCACCCTTTTCTTCATCTTCATGAGGATTTTGATTAATCTAAGATGTGATCTCTCACTAATCCTAATAGTGTTAATTTTTCCAAAAATCTCTCTCTAGTTCTAACCTCATTTAGGGGTTTTGAACAAATCAATGTCCTTCCCTGGAATTTTTTGAATCCTTAGGCTCCACATGTGGACAAGGAAGATGATAGATGCATGTTATACCCCAATTATTTTACTCCATTGATTGTATCAGATGGTGAATATCATATAGATTCCCCATTTTGAAATACAATTGTAAAAAAATAGTGTCATATCCATTTTTTGGGCATATTACAAGTAGATCCAAGTCAAAACTATTAAACAGACTCAAACTACCAAATACCCAGCTGGAATGGTTATTGATTCCAAGGAACTCTCCCATTATTTCCCATGAGATTCTAAATAATATAGAACATTAGAGGAATTTAATAAATTTTTTTATCCCTAATTAATTATATACCAATAAGATATCCTTTGTTAATATCTTTTAACTAAAACATTAAGGATGTGTTATAAAAACGTTTTCATCCAACCGTCCCTTATGAAACATCATGCCGGGAAATCCCAAGAATAATCTAATTTGGATCTTATAAAATGGTCATATACATGTTGAATTTATATTCCACTTATCATCATATCCAAATCAACATTTTTCATCACTAATATAGATATTCCACTGAAAATGATACTATTTATCATCCTTAAAAAAGCTCAGATAAAGGTCACTTTTATATAATATACACTCATTTATCAATGCTTTTTACACATAATTTATGAACTCTATGTACCCTACTCACCCAACTACACCTATAATTATTCAAATATCACACCTCCTTGTCCAAATTGACCACTATTACCACTACACCATCCAAATTGTTTTCTATATTGATGATATATAAATTTATTTTTATATATTTCCACATGGCTTGTTTATAAATTCCTATATTTTATAATTATATATACTTCTATTCATATTTTAAAATACAAATATAATAATTGTTTATATATTTATATATATTTACATTTAATTGGGTATCTACATATAAAATTTTTATAATGTTTTTATAAAATGCATATTTATTTTCAATACATTATATAATATATTTTAAAAAAAATTTAAATAAATTTAATTCATATAAGTTTATATTCATTTATATTATTTATTTAATGATATATTTTTATAAATACATTATTTATGATTTATTTTCATTATATTAGAACACACATAGTGACACATTTATATATTTATGTATACATATAATTATAAATAATTATAAAATCATAAATGAAATTATAAATGATCTAATATATAATGTATTTATATAGATATATATTTATCTTTATATAAAACATATTTATATAAATATATATATATTGTGGAAAATAAATATTCTTTCTATATGGTTTATATATTTATAAATGTAGTTTTCATTGAAATATGAATAAAATATTTATTTATACAATTAAATGGTTTTATGTAATTATGTGAAAAATTTTATATATATTATTATGAAACAAATATCATAAGTCTCTCCATTCATCAATATAAATATCATATGGTTTGGTTGTTCCTAGTGTCTTCTATGTGCTACTCTGATTCATCGGCATCCCTACATTATTGGGTGATGTTTTAGAACCTCTTTCTGATGTTGTTAACCCGAATACATTCTTGAGACATACAGTTATTGAATGTGATCTAATAAATCATTGGAAAATTTTAATGCTGACGGACAAATAGAAATCGACGATTGTGGCCAAGAAAGATGATGATTCATTTCTAATACATCTAATGACACTTATGATCATCAAAAAGTTTATATAAAATCATACATTTAATAGGTATGATTTAAAAAACATGTATCAAAATTTTTGGCAAATAAAAGAGGGTGTATTCATAAGAGATGATGGAGTAGGCTATCTGATATTTGAATTCTTCCAAGAGAGAGAGAAACAGAAGGTACTCAATGTAATGTTATTGTCTTTTTATAACCAACTCATTTTAATTGTGCACTAAGATACAGAGGGGATATCCAAAAGGCCTCCTTGTCGAAAGCCCCATTTTGGATATCACATAAATGGATATTGTTATATGGATGAACTGATTGATTTATGTGTGAAATTGAATCCCACAATGGAAAATTTATGCAATGGGAGAGATTAGATCCTTTTCACTGGGGGCTGACTGTGTGGATATTTGGTGTTAGTGTATGTGTAATAGTAACTTGTGAGGGTATTTAAACTGATGATAGAGTAATAAAATGCTTTTATATGAATTGGATTTGAAAAGATACTAGTTTTTGAATTATTTTGTGGGGGTGTAATACATTTAGAGATAGTCTATGTCCAAAGGAAGGTAGATAAACAAGGAAAACAAATCATGGAATATAGTGCATGGATCATAGAAATTTTTTTGGACATCTTTCATTCATAAAAAAAACAAAGTGATCCTCATTGACTTTTGAAATCCATTTCTAATAAATTTGATCATAATCATAACAATATATTCATTTTGGGGCCTCTAGTTTTTTCTAAATATTTGTGTGCGGAAAAATAGTTTGAATAACGGGAGTATCAAACCGTTAGAGTTGTTTTGAGTGACCTTGGGAAGAGGTATGATAACCATGGAATGTTTACCATAGAAATGGTCGCACCTTATGTTGCATTCCAATAACCATGGATGGAAAGGGTAGGACAACCTCTAAGATAAATAGATTTTTCTAAGAGCATCCATATCCATGTTCTCCCTCAATACTATATCTCCCCATGAATCCATCCATGAATGAGTTATATTCTACCAAATCCTCTTTAGAAAGTCAAATAACACCATGATAGTTTAGGATAAAAATGAGAGAGGATATTGGGAATCGAAGTGGAATTATCTCATTAGAAAACATTGTAGTTTAAAGGTGTGTGGAGTACCCAAGGTTTAATGATAGGTATTCCAAAATATGGAATGTGATAGGGGATGGAACTTACCTGGAATGTTCAGAGGAACATGACGGATTTATCCCTCCCTAACTATCCCCCCAAAATTTTTATATTGGATCTATCGTGATCTTTGAAACCCATGAACAATGTTGATATTCATGAAATGTCTCACTAAAAGTTCCCCTGATATGATTTTTCTGTTTGAAACCATACTAGAATGAAATAACATTGATGGTATAAAAGAAGAGGGTTTGGTTGGCTGTTTTATAGTCTCTTGACAAGCCCATTTGGGTGGAATCAGCTTGCCAAGTGGGATGTGAATGTTTCTCTCCAACCAAATTGGTGAAATAATCCATCAATTAGATGAACCGATGTGGTATTTTATGTGATTTTATTGATGAAACTTCTAAAAGGATAAATGGAAGTTCTCGTTGATACTCAAATACCTTCATGAGAATCTTCCATGACCTCTCCTTATGTGAGGGGTATTTCAATGATATTATATTTCAAAATGAGAATAATTTTGGTTCAATATGACATTATGCATCTATAAGGGATATCTATCATGTAACACAGTTGGTGGGATGGAAGATCTGGGATATTATAGAAATAGTTTTATATGGTTTCATGTTATATTTGAAACAACCTGTAGTATATAATGGTTAGATATATTTATGGGGTCTTCTTATTATATTAGAATTTTAAATTCTTTCCATGTATCTCATATTTCTCACATAATGTCTAACCATTGTCCGGTATTCATTGAAATATCACTTCATTCAAGGAAACCAATCCATGAAATAATCATCAATTTTTTGAGATTTTGGGTAAAGGAAAGGGAGTTGAAAGAGATAACCCCCTCTTATTGGAGGGTTCATGATCCTAATATTAGAAATAAATTCAATTATACGTTTTCCAATTTGGAATGTTGCAGTAATCAAAAAGTTCACTACATTGACATATAATGTGAAACAATTAAATGAAAATAGAATGATTTTTATTCTATCCCCCTTATGATTATGTTCTCTCCACTACCTCGAGAATCGATGCGGAACTACAAAAGGTTCTCAGAATTGGAGAATGTTTTTGGTCTATACAGGATCACGAATCACACATTAAGGATTGAAACTATAAAAACATCAATTACAATCAGAAGACCTCTATGAGGAGGCATAAGAACTACATTTCATATATCATTAATTTTCAGGGAAGAAATGTTTCCTAAGAGAGGGGAATTAATGATATCATTAAGTTTTTTTATCTGGATATTTTACTGTAGGGGGTAAGTCATTTTTTTGATATTACTACTTGTATCAAAATAGTGGTTTCAGATACGATGATTAGCTAGATCAGAAGTGATTATACCGATGAAGATATTTTGATGGCATTGAAATTGATTCACACAACCAAAGCACCTAGACCAGATGGATTCCATTCCATGTTTTTTAAAAGCAATAAATTTATCAAATATGACATATACTAATTAATTAATTTATATAATAAGTATTAATGTATACATATATATAAATTATTCATGATTATTAGTATTCATTTATTTTAAAAAAATTTAATAACATTTTTTGACATTTAATGTTTTTAATATTATTGAATTTTACATAATTAATATATGTTTATTTTTATTTAATCATATATTCATTTAGGATAACGATCTGGACCGAGCCAACCCCCAAATTTTTTCTAATTGAATTTATTAAATATAACATATATATATTGTATTAAATAATATATTAAATATATATATTATTAAATAATTAGTATATTCTTTATAATTTAGAAAAGAGGAATAAAATTATTAAATAATTAGTATACTAATTAAATAATTAATATACTATTTATTTCAATATAATAATTAAATAATTAACATACTAATTAAAAAATAAATATACTAATTAAATGTTTAATATAATAATTATTTCTATATATAGAATAAATTTATCATTTTTTAATAATTTTATTCAATTTAATTCTATATAAATATAATTTTAATTATTTAATTATACATATAGAATTAAAATTTTATTATTTTTAACATGAATTCATTTAATATAATTTACTATTTGATATTTTGAAGTGCGTGATTGTAAAGACCCGTAAATTTCAAGGAAATTTGTTTCTTATTTTTCATTGGAACATTACAAGAACGCAGTTTCTGAAGGCACCTGATTCCGAGACCCAGTGTGCCTGGAATCATTTTCTGAAGTTTGGCTCGGGTACGTTCAGTGAACGGACGAGAGGGTTTTCCTAACTTTTGATCTGGTGCTTGGAATCAAATTCTGAGGGCACCGATGGAATCGCAGCACCGGTATTTGCTTAGAAACGCCTCTTCCGGAGTTGCGTTTGCTCGGGTGTGGTTTTTAATATTTAGGCTTTAAGTTAAGAAATAAAATAATGTGGTACAACAAACTTTATTTTATTTCACTTAAAGCCGCTTAAAGACACTTAAAGCTTCTTAAGCTGAGATAAAGCAGATAGGGTACAATTCAAAATATCCTACCCTCTTGGTAGGATATTTGTGAGGTGGGGCCAGCACGAGCCCCGCCGTTTCTTTTCCGCTAAGTAACACACCCGCGAAAACCCTTTTTAAATAATGTCAACTGGCGCGTTTTCATAAATTCTAAACTCCCCTATTAATTGGGTGGTTTATTCGTTGAAATTAATTCTATGAATTAATTTCGTTCATTTCTTAACACATTTTCGTTTTGTTGGCATGTTAATAAAATAAGGCCAACACACATTCTTTTTGAATTTTGTGTTAAACCGTTAGAGAATCTCTAAAGATCTTCCTCCTTCTTCGCGAAGAACGCGAAGAACGTGAAGAACGAGAAGAACGCCGGCCTTTGACGAAAGGCGACGAAGAATGCCAAACCCGCAGATATCAATGATGTGAAGCCGTGTACCACGACGCCGACGAATCTCCCTTCGCGACGCTTCATCCGCGACGATCCAACCCCGCAAAAACCTTCGCTCGACAAAGAAAAGGTAGGGGGTTGCGCTCATTTAAAATTCTTTGTGGATTATAACAACAACATAGATTTAATTATTATTAATTAAATCTGTATGTTTTTGATCCTCGGAGTTCGTCGACGCGACGCCGAGTACCGCGCGACAGCGACGCTCTTCCGCGACGTGACGATTCTTTTTCTTCCGCGACGATCAATTCCGCGAAGAATGCACGTACGACGAGGTAGGGATTTTATTTGAAAATAATATTTTATTCCCATAGTTGTTCCTTCTAAAACATGATCCCGAGATCAAAGTGCAATTTTAATTTTATTAAAATTGTGCCTTGTTGGTTTTTCATGTGTTGAATATTTTTCCCGATTGTTATCACCTAACGCGGAGGGTCTGGGCCAAACAATCACGGTCCACCAACCCTCCGTAGTTCTTTGTTGATGTGCGGAACGATGGATGATGACAAAGCGGGCTGCAGAGACGATTTGTTGATTCCGCAGTGAAGAACTGGACCCGGGAGGAGCTACGGAGCAGACGAGAATGGAATCGGACCACCGGAGCGACTCTGGTGGCCCACTGAAGGCGCAGGCAGCGCCGCGGCGCGCCGCCGTAAGGAGCCGCCGCGGCAGAATCCGCAGTAGTGTCGGCCGACCAGACCTGCGGTCGCACGGGTCCAGTGACACACAGGAAGCGGCGAAGCCACGTCCGCTGACCAGGCACGACCCCACGCGGGGACGCGACGCCTCATCCCGCGGGGGCAGCACCCCGCAGCATCCCCCCGCTCGGCAGCTCGGCCGACCCGAGCCGGGCCGGCCGACCGGGTCAGGTCGTGCCCTGGCCAGGCCAAAACAGGTCCAGTCGAGTCAGACCCGGTTCGGGCCGACCTAGGGGTGGGTTGGGCGGGGTCGGTCCGGGCCCAGACCCCCCTTTTTCAGACCGTTTCGGTCTTTAGCTCATATCTTGAGCTACAGACGTCCGATCGATGTGTCTTCCATGGAAACACGATCCTTGGAGCGAGACGGTCATTTTGGTATATTACACTCAATGATTCAGAATACTTCGGGTTCGGCCGGGTTGGTTCGTTCATTAAACCAACAGGGCCCTCGGAGCGGAAACGCTCATATCTTGAGCTCCTGACGTCCAATTGACATGCTGTCGACTTTGACGGATTCCTATAAGTGAGACGGATCCTTTGGCTGACTCCGCCCAAGGTTTGGACGTAGGTGGAGTATGGTTGGGTTGGTTTATCTTTAGAAACCAACCGGGCCCCTGGAATGAAATAGCCAATATCTCTCAGACCGGGCGTCCGATTGACGCACCGTCTGTGAAGTTGAGTTCCTGTTGACGATACGGAACTTTTGGATACATAAATTCTGGACCTTGTGTCAGTTGATGTATCAGCCTCTCTGCTCGTGGAGCGGACCCTCCCGATCGATCTTGCTGTGTGCGGGAACCCTAGTGCTGGCTGCGACTGCGACTTTGACGACGACTGTGCAGAGATCGTCAGTGGATTCAACGGCAACGACTACAGCACTCAGCGATCCTATGGGGATTAGTGCTAAAGATCATGTGTGGTTCCGATCCTATGTGGGTGCCAGCTTAGATGATTCAGTACTGGTCTTGTATCCTATGTGGGTCATAGTATAAATGAATCAATGAAGACTGCTGGTCTTGTATCCTATGTGGGTCCCAGCTTAGATGATTCAGTACTGGTCTTGTATCCTACGTGGGACCCAGTATAGATGAATCAATGAAGACGGCGGGTCTTGTATCCTATGTGGGTCCCAGCTTGGATGATTCAGTAATAGTCTTGTATCCTATCTGGGTCCCAGTATAGATGAATCAATGAAGACTGCTGGTCTTGTATCCTATGTGGGTCCCAGCGTAGATGATTCAGTGCTGGTCTTGTATCCTATGTGGGTCCCAGCAAAGATGATTCAATGAAGACTACTGGTCTTGTAGCCTATGTGGGTCCCAACTTAGATGATTCAGTGCTGGTCTTGTATCCTCTGTGGGTACCAGCATAGGTGAATCAATGAAAACTGCTGGCCTTGTATCCTATGTGGGTCCCAGCTTAGATGATTCAATGCTGGTCTTGTATCCTATGTGGGTTCCAGCATAGATGAATCAATGAAGACTACTGGTCTTGTATCCGATGTGGGTCCCAGCGTAGATGATTCAATGCTGGTCTTGTATCCTATGTGGGTACTAGCATAGATGAATCAATGGAGACAAATGGTCTTATATCCTAGGTGGTTCCCAGCTTATATGATTCAGTATCTATATCTGATCATCTCTTTCACCTTTTCATGGATATATACCTGTGAGAGATGAATCCTGTTTTTCTTTCCTACGTGGATTGTGTTGTGCTATCCTGTGTGGATTTACGTTTTGCTTTCCTACGTGGATTGTGTTGTGCTATCCTGTGTGGATTTACATTTTGCTTTCATACGTGGATTGTGATGTGCTATCCTATGCGGATTTACGTTTTGCTTTTCTATGAGGACTGGGTTGTTCTTGGGCTCGGATGTTGGAGCCGATCGGAAATTGATGACTTAGGTATATGTATGGGCATATACCTAAGCAGTGTCGGTTGTTACTTCGTGATTGTATCTTTCCTTTGTGGTTTATCTGTTGTGGATTTTGCGAGTCCTTCGGGGGTCTAGGGGTCCCTACTGAGTAGCTTACACTCACCACTGCACGAGCTATGCCCGCACTACGTTGTGTTGGTTGCAGATGACAGACATCGCTGATCGTGGTGGAGGATTGCAGAGCAGGACAGTACCAGGAGGTGGACCACTGGGTGTGGTGTACTCGGAGCAGACGGTTGGACCCGAGGAGTAGTGGAGGCTATTTGTACCCACCCTTCAGGTGGGTCTTCTAGTGGGCGGCTCGACATTGCATCTTTACCTTCAGTTGCTGTTTTCCCTTTTTCAAGTTGTACTTTACAGTTGGGCTTGTATTTCCGGCCCCTTCTACCTTTCCGCACTTACTGTTGTACCAGTTTTTACTTAGTGTTTACTTCCATTTTCTCACCCTGTGGTGTTTGTTGTTTACATTACAAAGGTAATGCCTTCCCTTTATCGGGATTTATGCCTTGGTGCTAGTCGCCAGCCCCTGGCCTATGGAAGGCGGGCTTGGGGTAGTCACGACATGGGCCCCGAGGACGTGTCGTGACAAATTGGTATCAGAGGAGTTCGGTTCTACCTCAGACTTTGATATTTGTTCTATGTGAAGCAATAGTGTTAAGCGTATTAAGTGTGGATATCAGTCCAGGGAGCCCAGTGTTGGTGCGGTGGCCGACGTATCCATACACCATGACCCTGACTTCTGATTTCCGACTTAATGCACGAAAACATTGATTGCGTGTGTGTTTCAAGTTTTCATTGTGATTACTTGTGTTAGCTCACCATGTATATTGTTCTGACCGTGGTGCACTTGTTTCCTTTTTAGGATGGCCCTACAACGGCAGCCAGCTAGGGTTCCGGGAGTTCAGCATGACGACAGCCCACCGAGCAACGAGGCCTCGATGCAGGGCTCCTTGTCAGTAGAGGCACCGGCATTACCGTTACCCTCCTAGCCACAGATGTTTCCAGCCGCTGGCGATGCATGTCGCCTTAGTGCAATGCATGAGTTCCAACGCCAGTGACCACCCAGGTTCCGTGGGGAGACGGACCCCCAGGCAGCCGAGGACTGGTTGGAGGCAGTAGTCTGAGTTTTCAGATTAGTGAGGACACCAACAGACCTCATGGAGATCCTCACAACGAGCCTCCTGCAAGCAGCAGCAGGAAGATGGTGGAACATGATGCTCCAGGTGCACGACGATACATTTCTCCTCTGGACGGACTTTGAGATCATCTTCCGCTCCGAGTTCGTCCCAGCCACCCTCCGTGTGGTGCGCATCCAAGAGCTACTACAGCTACGGCAGGGCAGCATGACAGTGGCCCAGTACTCGGTGAGATTTACTGATCTATCGCGCTACTCCACAGATATGGTACGAGACCCATTCTTTTAGGCCTGGACCTTCGATCCGGGACTGAGGCATGAGATCAGGGCTTCAATGATCTCCCTCAACATTCCGATGCAGACAGAGGTGTTGGAGAGAGCCCTTCTAGTGGAGAGTTTTCTCGCCGAGCAGGCTCCAGTGACAGGGCCCTCCACAGGATGGCCCGTAGTAGGTTCTTCTGCAGCTGGCGGTAGACAGGTGATGCAGAGGTCCAAACGGGCCAGACCATCAGATGGGAAGTCACATGATGAAGATTCAGTTGTGCGGGGACCACGAAGGAGAGACAGCTACACGAGGGGTAGGCATTGCTACGCATGCAGCAGGCAAGGTCACATGGCTCGAGACTGCCCGACTCATCTTACAGATGAGCAGCAGGTGGTAGAAGGACCTCCTAGAGAGAGGTTCGGCCATGGCGGTCCGCAGGGTGCAGGCGGACGAGGCAGAGGAGCTGGCCAAGCAGCAGGTGGTGGACGACGCTTCGAGGAGTTGCCACCACCACCGCCAGGAGGTCCACCCCAACCGCAGGGATTTGGTGGACATGGGAGAGCTCAGCTTCAGTAAGCTGAGGCCTTCGATCATGGAGCTCTGGGAGCAGATGGACAGGAGTGGAACTAGTGGATACGTCTTTTGTACTTCTAGTTCCTTTTTGCTGTTGTGTAGTGTCTTTTTATTATGAGCTGCGATAATAAAAGACGCATACCTTTGTGATGTTTTCATTCCTATCCTCTTTTGTGTTGTTACTAAGAGGTTCCGGTTTAGACTGATGACTTGACCCTCACTTGTGAGACATCTATTGGAGGAGACCCAGTTACCACACACTAATTCCAACAGTGTGACTCAACCCTTATAGGCGAGAGTAATGGTTGGATCTCGTGGTAGTATCGTCGAGGCCTTACGATGTCATCCTTGGTTTGGATTAGTATCATCCATGTCGGGATTGACTGTATTAGGCAAAGAATGTGGTTCATCCAGGGGATGAGACCGAATTTCTCTTATCAGCAAAGAAGAAATCATAGCAGCTCTTGAGGGACCAGAGGTGGTCCAGGCCACGACAGAGAAGGTCCAGGTCATCCAGGAAGCGGACGCCACTAGAGTTCGAGGATGGCGACCACGTCTTCCTGCGAGTCTCACCAAGACGTGGATTACGGCGATTTGGCCGAGGAGTCAAGTCGTCTCCATGCTTCATCGGACCCTTCCAGGTCCTCAACAGGATTGGCGAGGTGGCTTACCGCCTAGCTCTACCACCATTGTATCCCTAGTTTGTGTTGAAGCTTTACGGGGACGTAAAGCCATATGGTGGGAGTAATGTAATGACCCATAAATTTCAAGGAACTTTTTTTCCTATTTTTTTTTGCATTTTACAAGAATGTAGTTTCTGACAGCACCTGATTCCGAGGCCCGGTGTGCCCAGAATCATTTTACGAAGTTTGGCTCGGGTACGTTCAGTGAACGGATGAGCGGGTTTTTCTAACTTTTGAACCGGTGCTCGAAATCGAATTCTGAGGGCACCGATGGAATCACAGCACCGGTATTTTCTTAGAAACACCTCTTTCGGAGTTGTGTTTGCCGGGGTGTGGTTTTTAATATTTGGGCTTTATGTTAAGAAATAAAATAATGTGGTACGAAAAAAATTATTTTATTTCACTTAAAGCCGCTTAAAGACACTTAAAGCTGCTTAAGCTGAGTTAAAGTAGATAGGGTACAATTCAAAATATATTATCCTTCTGTTAGGATATTTGTGAGGTGTGGCCCGCACGAGCCCCACCGTTTCTTTTCCGCTAAGTAACGCACCCGCAAAAATCCTATTTAAATAAAGTCAACTGGAGCGTTTTCTTAAATTCTAAACACCCCTATTAATTAGGTGGTTTCTTCATTGAAATTAATTCTATGAATTAAGTTCGTTTGTTTCTTATCACTTTTCGTTTTGTTGGCATGTTAATAAAATAATACCAACACACCTTCTTTTTGAATGTTGTGTCAAACCTTTGGCGAATCTATAAGGATCTTCCTCCTTCTTCGCGAAGAACGCGATGAACGCCGGCCTTCGACGAAAGGCGTCGAAGAACGCCAAACCCATGGAGATCGACGACGCGAAGCCGTGTACTGGGATGCTGACGAATCTCCCTTTGCGACGCTTCTTCCGCGACGATCCATCCCCGCAACAACCTTCGATCGACAAGGACTAGGTAGGGGGTTGCGCTCCTTTAAAATTCTTTGTAGATTATAACAACAACATGGATTTAATTGTTATTAATTAAATCTGTATGTTTTTTATCCTCGGAGTTCATCAACGCGACGCCAAGTACCGTGCGACAACGACGCTCTTCGACGACACGATGATTCTTTTCTTCTGCGACGAAAAATTCCGCGAAGAACGCACGTACGACGAGGTAGGGATTTTATTTGAAAATACTATTTTATGGCCTATGATGATATCATATCCGAGAGTGAATCACTCCACACATATAATCATTCACCATTACTTCACAGAAATTAGGAGTTTTAAAAGACCAATACATACCCATCTTTCTCATAGCCTTATTGGATAACACATCTGCAACTTGATTTGCTTCTCGATATGTGTGGGAGACTTCCAAATTGATATGAGGGCTCTTTTTTAGACACTCAACCCAAAGAGGTAGAATTTTCCATGGTACATCATGTTTCCTTGCCTTAAAAGCTTTCACAGCAACCTCAAAGTCAGATTCAAGCCACAACGGTGTCCATCTGCACAGAGTAACATAATCAATTGCATATATCATGGCTAATAACTCAGCCTCATATGCCTTATTAATTCCAGTGGAGTGATAAAAGAATCCTTTGACAAATCCACGTTGAGTACGAAAGACTCCTCCACATCCCTTGGGGTTGGGCATTCCAATCGCAGCCCCATCAACATTAAATTTTAACCATGACACAATTGGAGGAATCCAAAAAATATATTCAACCATTTTGGGTTTCTTCGGTCGACCTGCAACACAAAACAATCTAAGAATGTTCACCTCTCAGATCATGTTAAACATAAATCCAGGTTGAACAATATATGTGGCATAGACCTCCTTGTGTAGAGCCATCATTCTTTCCTGAATATAAGGCTTCATTTCATTGAAAAGTAGCTGATTATGGGAATTCCATATGTCAGATACCACTACCGTAGCTGATGCAAGTACCATGTGGAAATCCTTCTCACTATAATTGGCTATACAATGTGCCTTCATTAACTCTTCAAACTAGTTGTTACTATTATGTTAGAAATAAAACGTCATTCCAATATATTTACAAAGTGTATGAGCAATGTCACATGTAGTGAAAAAATGATTTGTTCCCCCTTCAGCATGTTGGGAGAGACTGAAAATGGAGGCCATATTAAATCTATCCTTCTTAATTAGATCCTGAGTGGGAAGCCTTCCTTTCCAGATTTTCCATATAAACACAAACCTTTGGGGTAGAATGAATGATTTATTAAAAAGAATTAGCCACATTGGTTGTTGACTAGAAGCACCACATTCTGTCTTGTAAAACTCTTTTGTGTTAAAATTCCCCTACTAATTGTTCTTCCATATGATAGCATCATAGACCATAAAGTGGAATTTCTAAATGTCATGACTGATCTGATGACGAATGTTGTCAATCTTGGAAATATGTGGTAGAAGGCTTGAAATTGACTTGTGATTTTTTCTATAGGAACATCAATGACATCCGGGAATGGTGTATCTAGCCATATGGTAGTCCACCAGTTATGTTTTGTGTCCCTAATCACAATCCACTTGTTGTCATGTGTGATTTTCCTGAAGGAATACTTAAGAGATTTCAAGATAGAGGATGTGAGGTGATATCTGTATCCATTGAAGTGCCACCCCTTAAATCTGTTAAGCATGAACATAGGAGAATTATCAATCAATATAAGATTCCAAATGAATTTCCCAATCAGTCCATTATTAAAAATCCGATGTTATTTGATTCCTTGGCCTTCCATTTTGATGGGTTTAATGGACTCTGACCATGAAATAGTGACCTGATCCCTATCATGAACTAATCCTATCCATCTAAAATTTCAGATCATTCCTTGAATCTCCTTCACATGACCTATGGGCCATTTATAGAGTGTGAAAGAGTAGACAAAAATAGAAGTGATCACAAAGTAAACCAGACACACCCTTGCAGCCTGGGACATGGATTTTCCTTTCCATTGGGCCATTTGGTTGATAATTACTATCTGTATGATTTCAAGGTATTTCCACATTACCTTTCTATTAAATAAAGGCACTCCAAGATAATTAAAAGTATTGATCCCCTCTTAATTCCACGTATCTTGGGTATCATGTTTTGTTTGTTGATTCTCAAACCATCACCAAATAAAATGAAGTATTAGTTCCAATTTATGACTTTCCCAGAAAATTCCTCATAATGGGAAATGAATGCCTTGATAATATAAGTGGTCTTTTTTGAGGAATGACCCAACAAGAGTATATCATCCGCATACAGAACATGTGAAGGACCAAAAATTACCTACCATCATTGATTTTCTTATAGAGTCCAGGTTGATCCAACTCATTGATAAATTTTCTCAAATAATCTTCAACGATGGAAAATATAAGCCCTGACATAGGATCACCCTACGTCACACCCTAGGTGCATTGAAAAAAAACCTCTCAGTGCCCCATTAATTAGAATGGACAGATTAAATGATTCACAGATAGAATTAATAAGCTTGATGACTTCCTTTGAGAAACCATACCAAAAAATTTAAATATAAATAATTTAAAATTTTATTAAGATTCCACCAAAATTAATAGATTTGGAATTAGTAGTGAATACCCCTAATGTTGTGTTTATTTCAAACCAAGTCTATGATTCTTACCGGATTGATGTTTATGGGAATATACTTCCTTGAAATTTTTGGATTCTTCCTTGGGTTAAATTCTATTACATATTAGGAATGGATTGGATTTCTCCACAAAAACCACATATCAATTTTTTAGAAATGTGTGGTATCTTTCATATTTTAAACTCTCCTATGATCAGTCATCAACGAGATGAAAACTATGAACATAAGATTGTAATTTCATCATGTGTATGGATCTTAATTCAAATTTAGAAGGGAAAGTTATCCAAAATTGTTGGGGTGGAAATAAATATCAAAGATATTCTTATTGTTCAATAATATTTGTATGCCTTTCTAGAAGAGTTTCCAATCCTTCCACCAAAACATGAATTTGAGTTCTCAAAAGAAGTCGTACCTTATTTCCCACAATTTAAAGGAATACCCATAAAAAATCCATAATTAAATTGCAAGAATTGAAGAAGAAACTCGAAGAAATCTTTGACAAAGGATTCATTCACTAAGTGTGTCACCCTAGGGTGCACATTTTCATTAAAAAAATGAAAGATGGATCTTTGAGACTATGTATTGATTATTGTGAATTCAACAAGATCAATATCAAGAACAAGTATCATCTTCCCTGCATTGATAACTTGTTTGATCAATTTTATAGGGAAAATAATTTTCCAATATTGACCTTCATTTGGGATATCACCAATTTAGGGTCACAAAATAGGATATACCGAAGAATTTTTTTTGTAAAATGTTTGAACATTATAAATATATTGTGATTCCTTTTGTTATTACTAATTCCCCTACTATCTTCATGTATTTGAGTAATAGATACTTTATATATCACCTTGATCAATTTTTAGTAATCATTATAGATGATATTATTATATATTCAAAGGGAAATAAGAGCATATTGATCTCTAAATAATTGTACTAATGACCCTAAGGAATGACAAAATGTTTTTAAAATTTAAAAGTGTGATTTTTAACTACAAATGTTTCCATTTTTGTGTCACATAATCATAAGATATGGTATAACAATAGGTCCATCAAAGATAGAGGCTATTAAATGATGTCCTAGAACTACCATGGTGATTGAGATATGTTTCATTTCTTGGATTAGTTAGATACTATTAACAGTTTGTGGATAATTTATCATGACTATCTAATACACTACCTAAGTCCGCTTGAAAGGGATCCATGTTCCTATCGACAAAATAAAGTGAGTAAAATGTAATGGATCTTAAGAAAAGGTTGGTTATCACACATTTTCTTACATTTCCCAGTAGTTTAGGAAAGTTTTTAATCAATAGTTATCTATCCAATAAAATATTGGGATCTGTTCTTTTGGAGAATAACATGTATATCACTTATTCCACATGAAATTTGAATATTCATGAGAAAAATCACCCAATCCATGATTTGGAGTTAGTAGCGGCAATGTTTTCATTAAATATATGGATGAATTTTCATTATGGGAAAATTGTAATATATATACTGATCATAAAATTATGAAATATATATTCATGTCAAAGGAGTTGAGCATGTTCCATAGATGATTTTTTGAGGAGATAATGAATAACGACTTCTCAATACATTATCACCATGGGAAAAAGAATAAGGTGTCAGATTCTTTGATTGAAAAGGATCATTCTAGTTTATACATGATGGGGATCATAAATGATAAAATATTTCCCAACATGTAGTGGATATAATTAAAAATAATAAAGAAATGGGAATATTCATAACATTCTAAAATGACTTTTCAACCCTCTAACCAAATGTATATTAAAGAGGAAAAAGGAAGATATATATCTATAAAAGAATGTTATAAATTTTCCCATGATCATCATTGATAAGGGTGGACTGATATGAATCAAGAACCATGTATTTGTTCATTCCATACCATATTTGAAGAAGGATATATTAGAAGAAGATCATAGTTCATCATTTTCTATTCATCTTGGATGTTTGAAGATGTATAGGAATTTGAATGAATACTTCTTGAGGGATGGAATAATGAGAGATATTATAGAGTTTTTATCTCGGTATTTGATATGCTGACATGTTAAGGGTTATGAAAATAGTTTAATGGTATGTTGAATCCATTTCTCATATGAGAATGTAAATTGGATAACATAACTATAGATTTCGTTACAAGATTCCCTAGAACCTATAAAGTGATTTTTATTATATGGGTGATATTCGACCGCCTTACAAATTCAGTTCACGTCATCAATAATGGGATGACTTCACTTTGGAATAGCCTCTAAAGTTATATATTATTAAAGTGGTAAGGTTGAAAGGAGAAGCACATTCCAATTTATTGGCCATGATTCATGGTATACCTATATGTTCTGGAGATTTATTTACTAGAACATGATTCATAATTGAGTTTCAAAACTTCTTATCATCCTCAGGAAGATGGTCATTATGAGACAAAAATTTCCACTATAGTTGATATTTTGATATATTGATCTCTAGATTTCAAATATGGTTGGTATTATCACCTTCATCTCATTGGGTTTTATTACAAACAGAGACCTCACCAAGAATTATGATGGCACCTTATGAAGCCCTCAAGGGGAAGAAATGTAGATCTCCAACATGCTAGTATGAAGATGGAGAAAAAAATCCATTGGGACATGTTTTTTCTAAATAAATGGTTGAGATGGTTAGAACCATTCAACAACATATTAAGTCCACTCAATGATTAAAGGAATTTTATGATTATAACTGACAGTGTGATCTTGAATTTGAGGTTGTCGATAAGGTATTTCTGTGAATATCTCTTAGGAAGAATGTTTGAGATTCAGGCAGAAAGGGGAACAACACCCTAGGTATGTCAGTACCATAGAGAATCATTATTATATTAGGATGGTTTTCCATTTCATGAAACCTACTCCAAATATCTCCCAATTCCTTGAGGTGTACCATGTTTCTATCGTAGTAAATTACATACATTACCCTTCACAAGAACTGAACTCAGAGTTTATCCCACTGGACTAGGAGTCTTTATACACTAGTGCAGAAATCGTTTTTTACGTCACCATTTTTTACGTCGGTTATATATAACCGACGTAACAATGCGGCGAGTAGACTTTTCACGTCGGTTATTTTAATAACCGACGTTACAAATCGCGCCTGTTGGGTTTTTACGTCGGTTATTTGATAACCGACGTAACAAATCAATGCACGGGGGTTTTTTACGTTGGTTATTTTGTAACCGACGTAAAAAAACCGCGTTTTTTACGTCGGTTATCAAATAACCGACGTAAAAAACCAAAGCGCGGTGTTTTTTACGTCGGTTATAAAATAACAAACGTAAAAAACCCCCGGGTGCTTTGGTTTTTTACGTCCGTTATTGGATAACCGACGTAAAAAACGCGTAGATATCGGGTTTTTTTACGTCGGTTATTTAGAAACCGACGTAAAAAAACCCGATATCTACGCGTTTTTTACGTCGGTTATCCAATAACCGACGTAAAAAACCAAATCACCTGGGGGTTTATAACATCGGTTATAAAATAACCGACGTAAAAAAGCTTAAAAATAGTTTATAACATCAGTTATTATATAACCGGCGTTATAAATCAATTAAAAAAATTAAAGCCCGCGTTCTGTCATTTACGATTTTTTCGATTGACAGTCGCCGGCTCGTCTCTCTCTCGCGCGGTAAACTCTAATCTTCTCGTCGATCGCCTGCATTACACTCATTTTGGCTTCATTTTTTATCTTCTTCACTGATCTAGGATCTATCATCTCAACTCGCGACATTCAAGTAAGCCTTCCACGAATTTATTTCGTTCGTTTTTGTTTTGATTCTTGATGTGCTTTTCGTTCGTTTTTGAATCTCGTGGAATTCTTTTTATTGAAAATGGTTATTATGTTCATTAAACTCGCAACATTCAACTCGCAAATGATTATTAAAACATTATGGATTAGCTTTAGCAAAATCTGAAAAATAATGGGTGGTAATGTAACGTTCCATTCTTCCAGCAACATTATTATTTTCATTCCCTAAGTTATAAAAATAAGTATTATGTAGGATGATTCAAAAATTTAATCTGTGAGATGAGTTGATTTATGTGTGAAACCCAGGCCAAACACATATGTATTTTTTTATTGGTATTACATATATATAGTTCCACATATACTTTTTTTTACATTACTATGATATTAATATTACTTTTTCTAAAGAAATATTAATGTCCTTAGATTATATATCGGATCAAAAGGATATAGTAATTCTAATATATAATCAGAATGATCAGATAATATGACAATATTATTAAACATAAAACAAATGGTCTATATTCATATTTTTAACATGACACTTACGATGTATAGCTATTTGGTGTTGGGTACTTATGAAAACAACTACTACTTTCAAGATTTTTTTTATATTTTAAATTGTTTTACATTCAAATTATGATTTTTTTCATATAAACATGTTTTGTCTTATCTTAGAAATATATATATTTTGTTGATATTTGTTATAGGTAATAATGAGTCGAAGTTGGATTACAGAACATCGAATGAGAAATGAATTTGAGGAAGGTGTTGATGCCTTTTTGGAATTTTCAAAACAAAATGCTCCAAGTAGTGACATTTTTTTCTGTCCATACCTGAAATGTTTGAATATGAAGATGTTGAAAAGTAGAGTGATAAAAGATCATCTGATATGTCATGGTTTTAATCTGAGTTACAGCCCTTGGATTTGGAATGGTGAAACTGGACGGAATGTCACTGATGATGATGATTCGCAAGATGGTAACTCCGATGGAATTGAAGAAATGATTCGCGATATTGTAGCAGAACAAATTGAGATAGAACCGACAGTTGCACGTCTATATGGTGATGCTGAAAAACCATTATATCCCGGTTGTACAAATTTTACGGTTCTGTCGGCGGTGTTAAGATTGATTAACCTAAAGTCGAAGCATGGATGGAGTGACAGAAGTTTTACAGAGCTGCTACAATTGATGAAAGACATTCTTCCAAAAGATAACGATCTTCCAGATTCACATTACAAAGCCAAGAAAATATTATGCTCGATGGGATTGGGATACAAGAAAATACATGCCTGTCCGAATGAATACATTATATATAGGAAGGAATATGAATTTATGTCAGAGTGTCCAAAATGTGGGACATCACGGTATAAGGTGAAAGAAAAATCACAGGGTGATGTAGATATTACAAAGCTCCCTTCAAAGGTATTTTGGTATCTTCCTATAATTAATCGTTTCAAACGTTTATTTTCTAATTCACATGATGCAAAAAGGTTAAGATGGCATGCTGAAGAGCGGGTATGTGATGGAAAACTACGTCATCCAGCTGATTGTCCAAAATGGAAGAAAATTGATGCGCAGTATTATACATTTGGAAATGAAATAAGAAATCTCAGACTAGGGTTGTGCACAGATGGAATAAATCCATACCGAACACCCAGTAGCACACATCGTTCATGGCCTGTTTTATTGGTAATTTACAACCTCTCTCCTGAAGTTTGTATGAAGCGCAAATATGTCATGTTGAGTACAATGATCTCTGGTCCAAAGCAACCCGGTAATGATATTGATGTTTACTTGTCATCGTTGATTGATGATTTGAAACTGTTATGGGCTGATGGTATTAGGGTGTATGATTCTTATAAAATGGAATATTTTCAACTGCATGCAGTGCTTCTGTTCACTATAAATGACTTCCCAGCATATGGAAATTTGTCTGGATACAGTGTTAAAGGGAATAAAGCATGTCCAATTTGCAAACAACAGACGTCCTATTGTCAATTGCATCATGGGAGGAAAACAGTGTACATGGGTCATCGAAAGTTTTTGCCTATGGAACACCCTTATAGAAGACTAAAAAAGGCATTTAATGGATCACATGAATTTGATACTGCTCCAAAACCTTTATCCCATGATCTGTATTTTGAGAGGGTGAAAAACCATGACGTGACATTGGCAATGACACAGAAATCTGGTAATGATAGACATATTTGGAAGAAAAGGTCAATATTTTTTGAGCTACCATATTGGAGGTATCATGAAGTTAAACATAATATTGATGTCATGCACGTGGAGAAGAATATCTGTGATTCTTTGATTGGAACATTGTTAGATATTAAAGGAAAGACTAAAGATGGGTTGAATGTAAGATTAGACTTACTATCAATGGGAATACGTTTGGAGTTAGCTCCCACTCCTAAAGGAAGACGAACATTTCTTCCCCCGGCTTGTCATACATTATCGAAGAGGGAGAAAATTAGCTTCTGTCAGTGTCTTCATGATACCAAAGTGCCTCAAGGTTATTCTTCTAATGTAAAAAATTTTGTCTCAATGAAGGACTTGAAGTTGATAGGTATGAAATCACATGATTGTCACGTCATGATGCAACAAATTATACCATTTTCATTGCGTGGAATATTGCCCATTCGTGTCAGAAAGACTATAATGAAGTTGTGTTATTTTTTCAATTCAATTTGTAACAAGGCGACTGATGTGAATGCTTTGAACATTTTGGAAAATGATGCAATTTTAATACTTTTTCAATTGGAAATGTATTTTCATCCAACTTTTTTTGATATAATGGTGCATTTAATGATTCATATGGTTCGAGAAATAAAGCTTTGTGGACCTGTATATCTTCGTTGGATGTCTCCTTTTGAAAGGTATATGAAAATATTAAAGGGGTATGTTAAAAATCTATATCGACCTGAAGCCTCCATTATTGAAAAGTATATTTCTGAGGAGGTAGCAGAGTTTTGTATGAGCTACTTGGCTACGGCGCAACACATAGGTTTGCCTCTATCTCGCCATGAACGAGTTAATAATGAGGGAAAGGGGATTCGTGGCTTGAAAGTCAAATCATTGTCAGCTGAACAGATGAAAATGTTAGAATCATACATCATGAAGAACATAGCTGATGCTCAACCATATATCACATTGCACATTAATGAGTTGAAACAATGTCATCCAAAGAAGAAAGAAATGTGGATTTTGAATGAGCACAACATAACTTTTTTGTCATGGATTAAAAAGTCTTTGCTTGGTAGATCAGATGTATCAGAGACATTAAAATGGATAGTGGGTGGTCCATGTTTAAATGTGATAACGTGGTCTGGTTATGACATTAATGGTTATACATTTCATACAAAATCTCAGGACAATAGAAGTGCGGTTCAGAATAGTGGTGTATTGGTGTTTGCAGAAGCAATGCATTTTTCGAGTGCTAAGGACAAAAACCCAATTTCTGCATCAAATGCATATTATGGAGTGATTGAAGACATATGGGAGGTTGATTGCTTTTAAATTAACGTTCCCGTTTTTAACTGTAAATGGTTTAATGGTAAAAACAGTGTCAGACACGATGAATTTGGAATGACACTTGTTAATCTGAATAGATTGGAAGACACATCTGATTCTTTTATAATGGCAACACATGCAAAACAAATTTTTTATGTTGTAGATCAATCAGATATGCAGTGGGCTGTTGTTTTATAAGGAAAAAAACAATATGTTGGTGGGGATGAACTTGAGGAATATGCTGATTTATGTGAGATCCCTACTTCAATAGAAATATTAACAGAACATAATGATGATCATGTTGAAGACATAGTTTGTGCCATAAGGAACGATCACGACGAAGGAATTTGGGAAAACAATCCATCTGTACATTCCTAAAATTACAGGTAACATATGTTTATTTCATGTTTACATTTATTTTTTCCATAAATGTTAGATATTGTAAGTTTTTTATTTATTAAAACATGTTTTAAAATAAAATAAGTATATTTTATTGTTTGTTTTAAGTTTGTTTATTTTACTTTATCATGTTTATTTTTGTACCCCTCTCTCTTGGATTTTAATGTTCACAATCACTCTCATCGTGTTCTAACTTGTTTTCAAGTGTTTTGATGCTAGGAAAAAGGTTTCCCAGGAGTTGGCCCAAGAAGGATGATATTGACTCTCTGAGTCTACCGGCCAACCGGTGGTCTCCCACCGGCCAGCCGGTGGTCTCTGGCAGAAGCATTGCTTTCTGCCAGAGCCACCGTTCAGCCGTTGTTAGCGCACCGGCCAGCCAGTATGGGCACCGGCCAACCGGTTCTTGCCCACCGGCTAACCGGATGGCAAGGAAGTAGGCTTGCCCACTGCCTGGTGACAACGACCAACCGGTGGATGACCACCGACCAGCCGGTATGGGCACCGGCCAACCGGTTCATGCACACCGGCCAGCCGGAGGACCCAGGCCGTAGGCTTGCCCACTGCCTGGTGACACCGGCCAACCGGTGGATGACCACCGGTCAGCCGGTGGAACCCAGACAGAAGGAAATGCTCTACGACCCAACAGTTTATAACCATTACATGAATTTTAAAATGCTTATTTTTGTTCACTGACAATTACTTTACCATGTTTACAATGTTTACCAGGTTTACCATTTTTTCTATTTTTTACCATCTTGACCATCTTGACCATCTTGACCATCTTTGCCATCTTTACCATTTTTAACATGCTTACCATATTACCAATGTTTACTATTATGTAACCTAGTACACTTCTATTTTCTGATTACAGTAGTATTAAAATATTTGAATTTTTATATTTGTGAACTGACGTTTGTTTTTTTGATTTGAAGGATAATGACAGATCATTCAGATGATCAACCACATGATTATGGGGAGGAGCATATTGCAGGTCATATCTCTGGGGATGAACATTCACATGCTCCTATTACGACAAAGAGTTCAAAGGTTCGTAAACGTGGTTGCACACGTTTACCAAAATCATCACTTGACCGTACGCAGGATCAGAGGATAGTAGTTGAGTTTGATGATGATGATATTCCTAGAGGTCCGAATGCCAAAGATTTTAAGAGTTTTGTTGCAACTCAGGCTAAGACCAAAGTAAGCATTCTGTATGATGATTGGAGAGGGGTGGATAAAGCGGTTATCTCTCAGTTTTGGGAGACGATTTTGGTAAGATCTTTTGTCATTGTTTGACCATTATTTTAATGTTTCTGGTATATATAATATGTTTAACCTCTTCTTTATCAGATGACATTTGATATTCCTGACACTGGAGGAGTCAGGAAGAAATGCTTATCGTTGGCTGCCAGGATATGGAGGGATTTCAAATCAACCCTCACATCTGATTTCATTTATGGTCATAGAAGTCATGACAATCCATGTCGTATATATCCTTTTATAGATGAAGAAACATGGAGACAGTTTTTTGAAAGTAGAAAAAAAGAGTCATTTTTGGTAAGGGAAATGTAAACATTTATATACTTTCTTATATAAATGATTTTATTAATGTTTTGTTAATGATTTCTTATTCTTAAATTATAGCGAACAAGTAAAGCTCATCAGGAGATCCAATCTAAAAATGTATAACCTCATAGTTTATCTCGGGGAGGGTATACATTATTGGAAGAAAAAATGATAGCGGAATAATTTCAACAACTAAGAGCTGAGTCTTCAAGCTCTGGAGAGGTGGCCCCTCCATCCCCTCCATCTAGACATGAAAAATGGAAGAGAGCTCGGAAGGGAAAAAAGGGAAATATCTTTCGGAAGAATCGAGAATCGTAGATGAGAGGATTGTAAGATATCTATTTAATTTATTTAAGTTAACTTTTTTCTTCATATAAGTTTCAATCATTACAGAAATGTTCAATTAATTAATACAGGACTCTCTTGAGGAGCAAAGTTTGGAGGGGACACATACAGCTACTGGGAGGGAAGATATTTTATTTGCAGCATTGGGAAGGCCCGAACATCCTGGTCGTGTAAGAGGATATCCGACAGGTGTATCGGTAAGAAAAGTGTTTCCACGTTCTTCAACTTCTAACATTGAGGGGGTTTATAAAAAAAAATAAAATCCTTGGAGGCTGAAGTTCACAATATTAATGCGACGATGGAAGACAAGATTAGAGATTCGGTGCAGTCTATGTTTGCAGAAATGCAAAGACAATTTCAGACAGCATCTCCCACTCCTCCACCTCCCCCTGCAGACCCCATTATTTATCCTCCACCTCCGCTAGTAGCTCCCACTCCCCCACCTCAGCCTGCGGACCCCATTTTTTATCCTACGCCTCCGCCGCAGCTTCCTACATATTGCGAGTTGTATGTTTATGATTCTAAACATCATATAGTAGCATACGAGTTGGTATATTGTATAGGAGATACAGTTCATCATCAAAAATTAGAGGTAGAGAATGAGAGGGTCACTGTACAGGATATTATAGATAGATCAGCTAGGGTACCAATACCTACAGATGAGGTGGCGACAGTTGGACAGAGTATTGGTCATTTTTTAGTTTGGCCATCCAGACTTCTTCGACTCATTACCATAGAGGTAAGAATGTTATATCTTTTATTTTATTTTTTTATTAAAGTTGTTTTATCATTTGAAAACTACTATAATTCTAAATTTTTTTTCACAGGAATACTTCAAAGGTAAAGAAATACTGTATAGACAACAAAAAATACAACAGGCTATCACATCAGATACAGATTCCAGTGGTCTTGACATATTGTCAAGATATTCACATTTTTTGTTGGGTTTTTATGAGTTTCCAATGGAATCTCATGTTTATGGACGTGAAATAACTGTGGGGATTACAAAATCTGATATCATGGAGCTTGTTACTGGAGATAAGTTGGGCATCAACGTGGTGCAAATTTTTTCCATGTAAGTCTTAACACCTTTTCCCTGCGTTATATTTATTAAAAATGTATACTTATATATGTTTTGTATTAGGTATCTTTATAAAATTTGTGAGAGGAATGAACTGACAGAAGTATATGGATTCATAGACCCGCAATTGATTTCCCCTGAAGCATGTGCATTGACTGAGGAACAAAGAATGGTTTATATTGCTGAAATATTTGAAAAGAATATAATCCAACAATGTTGGATGATGCCTTTTTGTGAGAGGTATGAAACACATTTCTCTCGAATAGTTAATTATCTTTTAACATAAAAAACCACTAACATTAAAATTCCTTTTATCAGTAATCATTGGATGTTAGGGATTTTTTTCCCAAGGGAGAAAGCTCTTTATTGGATATGCTCTGTTCATGGTGATGTGCGGGAAAGTTTTAAGAATATATTGGAAAAGTAAGATTCAATTTCTCAATAGTTTTATATATTATAATAAATTTTAAATTTACCCCATTCGTATTATTTTTCGAACAGTGCATGGGCCTACTTTCGAAAAAACACAAAGAAAACAAATGCAAAGATCAAATATGTAAAGGCGAAGGTAAATTTCCATTTATAATTTGTACTTTTTGATTTATTACATAAATATAATATATTGAATTTACACTCATTCAAACAGAATTGTCATGAACAACAAGGCCTCATCGAATTCGGATATTATAAGTTAAGATTTATGTATGAAATAATAACAACTGGGACAGTTGTGAATTTTGACCTGGTACGATTTCCTCTTAAACTTTGCCATCATATTTCAATTTGATTTATTCATTATACACGTAAACTATCTTCTTTTTCATTTTTATCTTTTTGATGACCCTCAACCCTATACTGCTAAATACATCAAACACGTACAAGTGGAGTGGTCAAATTATTTTACAGGTTTGATTGATTTTTAGTTGTTTGTAATGTAAAATGTAATTTTGAATATTGTCGTTTTAATTGTCTATTTGGTAGTTGTTTAGGTTTGATTTAGTTTTTTTTTGAAGTTGACAGTGTAAGTTTTGAATGTTATATAAGTGAATGTTTAATTTTTCTTTAATTCTTGTTTTGGTCTACATTTGATGGTTCTTCTGGTATGGATTTGGGTCTGTGGGGGAGGGGTGGCAGGGATGTCCAGGGGTGTGGGAAGCCGGTCCAGGGGTGTGGGAGTGCTGTCCAGGGGTGGGGGGGTTGTCCAGGGGTGTTGTGGGGGCTGTCAAGTGGGGTGAGGGGGTGAGGAGGTGCTGTTCAGGCGGGTGGGGGGTTTTCGAGGGGTGTTTGGGGGTGTCCGGGGGTCAGGGGGCAGTCCAGGAGTGTGGTGGGGGCTCCAATGGGGTGGGGGAGGGTTGTCCAAGGGGTATACATGAGGGTGGGAGCTCCAATGGGGTGGGGGAGGGCTATCCTGGGGGTATACATGAGGGTGAGGGCTCCAACGGGGTGGGGGAGGGCTATCCAGGGGGTATACATGAGGGTGAGGGCTCCAACGGGGTGGGGGAGGGCTGTCCATGGGGTATAAATGAGGGTGGATTCTGTCTAGTGGGTAAGTTTTATATGTTATCTATTTACATGCTTATTTTTGATGTACTTCTGTTTTTGTGGTATGGTTTCTTGATTTATTTTCTGGTTGATTCTGGTGGAGAGAAGATCAATGCATTCTGTTTAAAAAAAATGGGTTTATCACGTCGGTTATTTAATAACGGACGTGATAAAATGCCTGGAAAATAGTTTATCACGTCGGTTATTTCATAACCGATGTTATAAAAGGCTTGTAAACTAGTTTATCACGTCGGTTATATAATAACCGACGTGATAAAAGGCCTGGAGAATGGTTTATCACGTCGGTTATTTAATAACCGACGTGATAAAGGGCCTAGAGAATGGTTTAGCACGTCGGTTATTGAATAATGGACGTGCTAAACGGCCTGGACAAGGGTTTATCACGTCGGTTAGTCAATAACCGACGTGATAAACCCCCCTCCCCCAGTTTTTCACGTCGGTTTTATATGAACTGATGTGATAAACCACACTCCGCTCGGTTTATCACATCGGTTCTTATAGAACGGACGTGATAAACCACCCTCACCCTAGTTTATAACATCGGTTCTTCGATAACCGACGTGATAAACATCGCGATTTTATGTTTTTGATGTCAGTTTTTAAATAACCGACGTCAAAAACATTTTTTATAACGTCCCACGTATTAACGTCGGCTAGAAACCGACGTAAAAAATTAAAAATAACCGACGTAAAAAACGTTTTCTGCACTAGTGATATGTGGAACATCTAGTTGAGATTTGAGATCATATAGAAAATGTTCTAAAAAACAAACTACTCCCCTAGTCAATGTTTTATGGATAAATCACTAGTTATAGGAAGCTACATGGTAACCTTAGGATATTATGAAGTATAATTACACTCATTTATATTTTACTATAATGACAAATTTCAAGGGTAATATTCATATTAAGGGGGGGTAAAATGTTACACCCTGAGATTTGATAGACCTTTTTCTCTTCAATGAATTAATTTTATTTAATTTATTACATTTCACTAACTAAAACATTCCTTTCCCATGGCCCTAAATTTTCATGTGCTATAACAACACCTACTTGGCGTACGATACACGAAATATCGAGTTTCTATGAAACATCATTTTATTGTTTTAATTATTTAAACAATATAGTTATAAAATATCTATTAAATATAGTAATATGAATGGTAAAAAAGATTTATAATATTTTCTATAATTTATATATATAAATAAAACATATTATAAAAAAAAATATTTTTTGGAAATAATATTTTCTCAAATGAAATCCTTTCCTTGTCCCTCTATGAAAAAACAATAAAAATAATTTTAAAAACATTTATAAATTTAATATAATAATATAAACTTCATTTTTAAATTTTTAATTTCAATATTATCTTTTGGTGAATTATTATGATTTTTTATAGAAACTTCATTTTTGGATAAATATTGAAAAATTCTCAATTTTAATTCAAAAATGATTTTTATTCTGATTTATTTATAGGGATAAATTATATTCTATATTAGTTTAAAAGTTTATTTATATAATAATTTTATAAATTACTCTAATTTTGGTCATTGGAATCATTTTCAATTTGAAATTCGGTATAAAAACTTAGAAAACCTTTTGGCGCTTTTACTTTAAAAACCTGCATTGCCGTCTCATCCATATAATAAATTTTATATTAATTTAAAGAAATTGTAAGATTAAAATTTGGATAAATGTATTACATGTTTTGAATGAAAATAAATTTTAATGAATAATAAATTCAACTTATATTTTATAAAAAATTGGTGAAATTAATTAATATTAATTACAAAAATTATGGTAAAATTAAGCTAATTATGGGACCAAACCGTATTCTTAATGTCCCATATTACCTATAAACATGTCCAAGATCCACTAGATTTCCAAATTAAGACCCTATCCTAACTCTTTTATAACTTTTTCCATTATGGTGGACACTTTCTCTGGTAAAAACAAGGATTTAATTACCTTTCCCATCATTAACAAGAGTTCCACTCCTCCTACACTATAAACGACCTCCTCTCCTCCCACTTACTACCAACACTAGAATCACATATGTTTGGAAAATAAATTCCAAAATCTCTTCCCAAAAACCCTAAATTAATCCTTGAATCCTCCCGTTGTTCAAAAATCATTTCAAGGATTCCCTTTGGTGCAAACCAAAATGAGTTTCCCAATAAAGAGGTAATACCACCCCTCCAGATCCATTCTATTATTTTCATTCACCACCACCTCAATTAATCTTATTTGTTGATTATAAAACAAAACTAGAATCATAAATATATTGATATGTTTTATGATAATTTTTATACCTACACCTACAGACACTCCCATCTAATGGGTAACAGATATACGGTTTCATTGAATGGTGAACTACCGCCCCATGAAACGATGACTGTTTGATTTCCATTACAACCATTAATCTTTGGAAATAATGTTTGAATATATATAATTTATATATATGATACATATTTTTACATTATTTTATTTTTTAATAACATATATCCTAATACTTTCCATATTTTGTAAATATGATAACAATATCCAAGGAATTGTGGGCTACTTCCCCCTCAAAATGATGTGATTTGTTCAGAAACTACATGGAATTTATTAAGGATGAGTTTAGTAAAATTATATGATATATATGAAATAATAATTCCAGTTTAATAATTATATATTTAAATATATATATATACACACAATTAAAAAATTTTCATTCATTATTTCAATAACCCAATTAGAATGAAATAAAATTCATGTGTATGTACGACCTGATGTCTCCCGGAATGGTGTATTTAATTTACACATATATATATTATATATATTATTATAATACAAATTTAATTGATAAGAATTATATTAATATCATGGTATTATTTCTGGAAATAATGAGATAACAATAAATACTTAAGATATAAAAAATTAAGACACATGCAAAAAACAAAGAAGACATTACCCGAACTGAAACCTTAACATAGAATTCTTAAAATGTGGGTAATATAAAGTCATAATCAAAAAATATATGTTATTAGATATATTATTATGGTTCTATTATATGTTTATAATAAAAATATATTTATTATATATTAGGTTTTTTTTATCACAATGGGAGTCAAGACACAAGGTAAGGAAATTTCTTATCACTTTTCATATTCGTCAAATAGATTCTGTGTAAACTAGTATATTGTTTTATGATGTGTATGTAATTACCATGAATTTATTATTTTATTATTATTCTTATAATAATGGGTATATACATATCTATTCTAATAAATTTCTGTCATGGGGTTTCTTTTTCAAAAGTTACCAAATCAGAAAGATAGATTTGTCTCAATTTTCCTCTTTCGAGACTCATTTTTTGTTATGCAACCATAATATTTTAAAAGGTTTTTTTGACATGTTATATAAAAATATACTTATTTTAATGATATTTTAATCTTCATTTAATTTTATTTTCTTACAATGGTAGTATTATGTAGTTTTATAGAGTGGTAATATTTTATTGGAATAATCTCATCATTTATCGAGATTGGTTATCGTTGTGCGTAAATTATTGAAATATTATGATACATCTCTCATGAAAAATCATGAGGTTTCATCTCATAATTTTATTATATATAAATATATATTATTAAATTTTTTCACTCTTTGGTACTTATGATAATTAAGTAAATGTTTTTTAAAAAAATTTGAGAGTTTTTCTCTCTTCAATTAGAAATCAATTTTATTTCAAAAACTATGTTTTGAAAAATATTTTCTATTTTTTTTACAAATTACAAATGAAGAGCATTTTTATGGATTTTTTAAATTTTTCATGGTTTTCAATATTTCATTCTATTTTTTAAAGCTATTTTAAAATAAAAAGGTGTCCAAAATTGGTTTATATTATTAAAATATTTTTTTAATGCAGAAAAGATATTCTAATCATGTAATGCTTTTAAAAGATATTTAAAAATTATTTCCAATCTTGGATGAAATCAATGGGTGTTATTTATTCATGTCTAGGGAAATAATTCAATGTTTCCATTCATATTTATTCTCAAAATAGTTTTTTTATTGAATGATGTTTATGAAACCCATATCTCATTCCCAGGTTATATGCCAGTGAAACTCGCTTATTTTCATGAGTTATAATTTTAAATGATTATGAAAAATTTATTTTTTTAGGTAATGATATGATTACATGTTTATGATACACTTTTCATTTCATAGGTTATGATATGATTTTTAAAGACCATGCGGATCATGTATGTATGATTGCATTTTGAGATGTGTGGGACCTATATCTGCCTAAAATTCATTGGGTAATTATTTAAATATCATGAGATATATTAATATTATATTAAGATTTAATCCTGAATACAAATATGGACATGTGAGTGAACCATGACTACTAATATGGTATAATGAGTGAACTCATTCTACTAATATTACCATGGGAGTGAACTGTGAATTGCAAGCTGCTATGTGGAGTGAAAACATACTACCAAAAAGTGATTGTCAGTAATGATTTAACTAATATTAAAATATTTTTTTTATGCTTATCTATTTTCCAATATTTTATGCCTTACTCCAATGTTATGGTTTCATTGTTTATATTCTTTATTTTCGTATGATTACTATATTATGAGCATCTATGCCTTATTCCATGATTCATGTTTATGATCCTATTATATGCAAGGTATGACCTTCCAATTTTATGATCAGGTTCTCATACCCCTATTCTCATGATTATACATACATGTCTCCATTTTTTACGCTTACTGAGCATATTAAATCACCACTTTTTTATGTTTACATACCATGGCTGTGAAGACATGTATTAAGTATGATGTGTCTAAGAAGGTTTATAGTCCTGAAGAACCTAGTGGTAGATAATGTAGCTCACATATGTTCTGGTGTTTATGTTTACATATTCCAAAGACACTAAACTAATACAGTCATTGGGAATTTTTTTGTGTAATGTATTAATTATTCAGTAAAAGTTATATAAAGATAATTCATATCAAGTATGTATCATTATATATTAAATTTTTGTCAACCAGTAAACATGTTGATGATATACCATGAAGATTTTATTTAAATATTTAATCATTTAATTCACATGCCTATGAGTCTGACATTGCCTTCTACAAGTGTATTTCCATGAAGAATGATATTTACATAAACTGAATTTGAAAAATCTATGATGAAGAAGATTCAAATACCAAGTTAATATTGATTTGAATAAAGAAAAATTAATATGATGAATGAAAAATGATGTTTTGGGAATGAAATTTTACAATTTTATATAATTTCTTTATGATGATTGGCTAAATCTTTCATAATGTATACAAAAAGTACAGGCCATCCATGAGATGAGAGAACCATGTGTAGCAACAACTGTTGTGGTGAGAACAAGGTTCACCCTCAATCCAGCTAGCAAGGCATCATGAACAAGAACAATCACAACAAAGTTCAGGGGAGGAGTGGTTGCACAATCGTGTGAGGTTGCATGATGGATAGGACATCTGGCACAAGAAGGGTCCACGTGTGGTTTGTGATTTCTAGCTAGTTGTGACATGCCATGAATTTTAAAACCAGTGCATAGATTAATCTTAATAATGATGTGGGATACGGGAATTGCACATACTGCCCTCCAAGCATTAAAAATGACATATATTACATCGTTCGTCCAATCCTACTAATCTCAACAATCTAATATCCCGCAAAACTGTTATAAAAAAGTTGTATTATTATTCTCCTCTATTGTGACTTCAACCTTCCCCGAAAAATTGGTTCAATTGTGACCTCAATAAATCTATCCATCTCTAATAATAACCAAATGTTAATGAGGCTCCTCGAACCAAATGGAAGCCTAGCAAGCAATCTCTATATTGAATGAATGAGTATAAATCAAAGATTCTCTTCAGATGACTGCAATCATAGTTTATGTAGGTGTTCAATTATGTTATCCATTGATGGATTTTAGATTCTATAAATATGAATCAAGTGAGAACTTTTGACATGTAATGATATCATCATGATGATTAATCCAACTCACATTTATTTTGTGATGTATCAAAATCCTTAATATATGTGAATGTTATGAATCAAAAGTGGAGGAATGAAGCATCACGAAATGATCAAGCTGTAAAAATATTAATTTGATGATGTAGGTATAGAAATGACGTTTTAATGTTGGTTTTTAATAATGAATTAATAATTGTTTTTCCATATTATGTAAAGAGGCAACGTTTTTTATTTTAAAAAAAAACAAATAACAGATTTCCCCATGTATTTGATGAGCTATGTGATGGGAAGCCTGAGTCATGGGGTATTTAAAATGAGAAAGAATGGTGTGTATGGATGTGTGAATAGAAATAAAAAATACATTATTCCTTTGGGATTTTAAATCTAGAAGTTTCAATACCTCAATGTTTTATACCACATGAGTTACTAAATTGTTTAAAACATGAGAAATAGAATAAGTAATATAACCATTATGTTGATTTTTTCATGATGAAAAAATGAATCCGATGGATGAGGTGCATGAAAATGTTAATGTGACACAGCTCAATCAATTTCGCATGAGAATATGAGGATATCTTCTTGAGTACCTCTTTTTTTATGATGTAGTGCTCACCATGGGTTTTTATATATACATAGGAAGACACACTAGCTTAATGTGAACGGTTCATTCCATGAAAATAAATACCCAACACCATTTATGGGGTATTTATAGATGACAAATAAATACCCAAAAAATTAAGGGTAATTTAAAATGATAAATATAATACCATAGTGTCGTTTAGTATTTATATTTATAAATAATATTTAAATATTGAATTTAAATAATGAAATTTATTAATACCCCATGCACAATATTTTTTTCTATTAATATGCGCATGTAGGTAATGATAAATTTCTAAAACTATTGTAACATCCATTGAGAGTCCATGCATCAATTGTGCACAAATAATTTAGAGAGTGATAAAAAGTAGGGAAATTAATGAAGAAGCTGATAACATGATCTTAAGCATTTGATAAAAAATTTGATAACACACTTCACTGAAGTTATTGATGAAATACACAAGGAAGGAGAAATAAATTTTTTTTATGGATAAATGTTATCTAGAAAAACTAGAAGGATCCTAGTATAAACAACTACAGATTTTTGGGAGATATATCAACAAACTGGAGTTTGTATAAATAGAAATGTTGGAATGCCAGTATAAAGATATCATTGAGAGATAGACCAAATTAATAAATTTGGATAAATTTTTACAAGTGTATCTATTCTAGTAATTTTAAAATAATGAATATACATGTATTCACCCTGCATAACTAGTGGATAATTGATGTTAAAAATATAACCAACATGGAGATGACATTTTCATCCGTTCCATTATGGGTGAACCTTGTAAAAACCTCATGATCTTTTAGTGCTTTCATTTGTTTGGATATGGGAGAAGATAAAGAATTAAAATTGAGGTATCAAGATCTTAACTGATAATAGATATCGATTTAAAATTGCTGAAATTGTAAAAATTATATCACTGACTCACCCCTACCCCTCAAAGTGATATATCTGAACCAAGACACTTCCAGTGGTATCTATAGAGAATGTTCTCTCAATAAAGATACAACATTTATTTAATAACTAATGAAAAATGATTTAAATTTATTAAAAAATAGTGGAATTCAATTTTTTTCTAGAAATTACTATTATGGATAAAAGAACCAAATGCTCCCAATAATCATTTAGAAGGCCTTGACGTTTATGATGATATATGAGCTAGTTTTACTTCAAATGGAATTGATGATACCATAATATATGCTGATAAGAAAAAATGGAAGTAGATTGGAATGTTAGAAATTCTATTCTGTCATCTTTATCTAATATTTTGTTCATTAATGTTATTGGACTAAATTACCAAAGGGAATAGTGTATATACTCAAGAATATGTTTATAGGGAATGACAAGATCATGTAATAGAAACTAATAATATAGATATATATGTTTCAAAATATCCATATGAATGATGGTCGGATACATAAATACTAATTTACTAGGGTAAATGATATAGTAAGTCATATCATGGATTTTAAGGATACTTTGGAAGATTCGTCTGTTGTTAATAAATTGGTGATTAACTTCCATAATAGATTTGAATCAACTATTTCATCTTCAGAAGAATTTAGAGACTTTTTTAGGAGTTCTATAGTACACTTGTTAATTATGATTCAAGAAGTGATCCTATGTTCAAAAAGAAATAAAATGAGGAAAAAAATGCTCAAATCAGTGAAATATTTAAATCTAAAGGAAATTAATTATTTTAAATCCTTATATAATGATTAAGATAAGGTAAGTGATATATATTATAAAATAAAAATTACAATTATTTCAAATAAAATAGAAAATGAAATTTAAAATTTATAGTTTTTTTCATTAAAGTGATTTAATGAATGTCAAATTATACATTAATCAAATGATTGTCAAAATGAATAATATGATGATTCTTTTTGAGAAGATGAAGATTAATAATACAATAAATGAATATTTGGAAAATTTTATGCTTGAAAGAAAGGAAATTATATATTATGTCGTAGAGAAATATAATATATAATAGAGTTTAGGAAGACTCTATTGTATGGACAGAATAGGATAATAAAGGTTCAACTAATAATCATAAAACCGATACATAAAAAATTAAGATTCATTGATATTCATAAAGTAGATATGAGAAATAATCATGGAAAAAATATGAGTATATGATTATATTTAAACATGATGCATGTCTTGATCAAAAAACATATGTCATGGAATAAAAGAAGAAGCTTGAGAATGAAAGCAAAGAAAATAACTATAGAAATGAATAAGGAATAAATAGTTCATATTGATGAAGAAAAGGAGGAACTGATCAAAATAAAATAATATTTTTCAATGATATCAATAATATAAAATTAAATATTTATAACCAAGATAAGTTTATATGTGATCTTGATGAGAGGATGACTGCTAGAGAATAATTGTTTTTGAGATGCCAACCCTATGTGTATAGTAAAATGTGAGTTGAATAAGGATAGAGAATATTTCAATAAATCTATTGAGATCAGGGGATAATCTTATCATATTGGATAGAAAAAGGTAAAATTTCACATAATAATTTTTATGGATATTTTAATTCTAATAGTATAGGTGTGAATGTTAAATTTGAGGGATAATTGTTTTCAAAGAAGTCCACAACCCCCCCAGCAAAGAGAAGACTGGTTTGTAATAAGAAAACAATATAGAATTTTATTCATATGGAACCATTCTAGGTGAATAAAATTTCATTTATTTTTTTTGGTATTTGGGTAAACATGGTCTCAAATCCTATTATCGTAGTCTTAACATGTATCTAACATGAATGAGACAACAAAAAAGGAGTTTCTATGAGTATATAAAGAAAAAATATAAGAGTGAACTACCTATGAACATATATGGCTCAAAATTATCGACATAAAACAAATTTTATATGATGGAAGTTGTTTATTGTTGATTTAGGTTAGAAGGTCACTAGTCTATGGTGTACATGACAATAGTCTAAATAAAGGATTCTTATGTTGTGGAAGGGATGAGGATTCTAATGAAAATTAGTGAAAAATAATAAGAAAGGTTTAGATGATTGGGAATTAAATTAAAAGATTATTGGTAATTTGAAGAAACCAATTAAAATTGGATTAAAAATCCTAGGAGGCCACGAAACATTCTAAATATAAATAAAACAAAGATAAAGTCGCTTATAAGTTATCCATATATAGACACATGGTGATTTATAATATTGAGAATGAAGAAGTTATTAAACATAACGAAAAATACGGGATGAAGAATGTTAGTCAAATAAATGAGACTAAAAAATATGTTTCTAGAGAAATAGTTCTATATAGTGATTAAATTAATAGAATGCCCTAAATTAAGAGGAATCTCCCAGTATGAATTTTATTTCAAATAGACAAAGGGGAATCTCTTTATTTCCAATATTTTTTATTTTTTAACTAACATTGTAAGGATTTTAAGTATATATTTGTGTCTTTCACCACTATAAAATATTATGAGATTGTTTTTCATGAATCCCACTAACTTACATTAAATACATCAAAAGTGTTCATACCTTTATGGGAACATATATGAGTTTTGAGGAATGAAAATCACACTTTTATCCCTTGTTCTTAATTGTATAACCATATCAATTAAGGGTTATTTGTTGATTGATGTCATAATGAGACAATGGGGGGGATTTATCTTATTTACTTGAACATTCTCATGTGTTAGTGGATGTATGTGATGTATTTATAAATTCATTGATGAATATTGTAATTTTGAATATCATTTTTGGGAATTTAGAATTTCAATGGTTCATATAACATATTAATAAATATTCTGAATAACATAGACAATAATGGATATTTTACTCATATTTTTTATAGGTGGTTTTCCCATGTAGGCTCAGTGTGATTATCAAATCAATATTTGATAATAATAAAGTGATATAATCTAATTTCTTAAAAAATGAGAATTTTTTTGAAAAAATTTGAGATGAGAAGAAACCCCAATTGTACTTTCCATTTTTTGTCAAAGGGGGAGAAGATTAAGAACATATGATGACTTATTAAATATGTGAAAAGATATTTACAAAAGAATAAATGGATGGGGAGATTGTTGAGCCCGTGTTCTTTTTTTTCAATTACTTAATATGTGGATGATACAATATAAATATTGTTGTTTTATTCTCTACTGATTAAATTTATGTTATGGAGTGTTTTCACATTGCATACAAAAAGTGTAATTACATGAAAAAAATTATTTTAATTATGTGAAGAAGATGATTCAATGTTGAATAATATTTTCTAATTCAGAATATATTTATTCGAATGAATAATGATTAAAAAGTAAAATTTCGGTTTCCATGAAAAAAGTGATTATATTTTCCATTATTTTTAGGCTTGGAATTTGAGAATTAAATATTATTTTTTATAGAAGTTTTAATATCTATTTGTTATAGTCAAAAAAGATATTGGCCATCATCCTTCGAGGGGATCATGATCTTTGGATTATGATAATGTTTTCATGAATTCTAATAACATACATTAAATGGATGAAAGTTATGGATCCTATGAAAGGGAGTTTAGATGCTTTATGAGGTATGTCAATCAAAATTTCATCCCTTATTCTTATTTTTATTGTCTTATCAATTATTTTGGTGTGCTTGATTGATTTCTATACAAGAAAAAGTTTGAGAATTGTCTATACTAGTTGAGAGAGCGGTCCTAGGGTTTTTTAGGGATTGGTGATTCCTTGGATCTCTTAGGTGTTGTTGTGATTCATGAATATCATTGATTCCAAGATTGATGTTTTAGAACTTAATTCTGATAATGTTGACATAATTACCTTAATGATGCATGTTGTTATGGAATATGATCTAATAATTCATTCTAAAAACTTATTATTGGTGGAATATGATAATGTTGAGTTCATGGAGAAGGAGGATGCATTTCTCAGGCAGCAAATGACCCTATTGATCATTAAAATGATTGTATGAAACATACCTTTCAATCTAGGAACCATAAAAAGAATGCCCAAAATACTTCTGAATTTAGAAGAGGGTATAGACATAAGAGATGTTGGAGTCGGATATATGATCAGTTAATTCATCAATGAGATAGCTAAACAAAATATACTAAAAGAATGGTTCTGGTACATTAATAACCAGCTCATTCTAATAGTGGATATAAGAGACCAAGATGGGAGGGGATATCCAGGAGAAAATTTTGTAGAAAGCCACATTTTGGATATGACAAAATGGGATGTCCTTTTTGGTATAACTAGGCATGTTTTGGGAAAAATCAGAGGCCACCCTAGATAATTTATGGAATGGTATAGATCAGAACATTTTCATTGGGGGCCGACTGTGCAAATTAGGGAGTTGGTTTATGTTCCACAACCACATATGAGGGTCTAATTTATGATTATAGTGTATCAAAACACTTATATATCCTTCAATTTGGAAATGCTGCTTTTATTCTTCATTTTTGGGTGCCTTGAGTATACAGAGATAAAATGTGTCTCGCTAAAGATAAATAAAAAGGAAACATCATCATGAAGTATAGTAACTAGATCTGTTAAAAAAATGTTAGTACATTTATCATTCTTCAACAAGAAAAAAATAGATAGAGATAGACCTGTGAAAGAATTTTCTAGGAAATATTATCAAAAACATAATAATATCATCATGTTGGGACCTCTAATATTTCTAGGAATTACCATATGGATATATTGTTAGATGAAGGGGGATATCAAACTCTCAGAGTGAGTTAAAGATGATCTAAAAATAGTATTAATAAAAAGAATTTTATAAAAGGAAAGGACCACCCAAAGTTTTATTACTAGAAATTTCGTGGGCCCTGGAAAACTATAATCCAACCAAAATTTAACCATCATGGACCCACCATATCTTCATTCTCCCTCAATTCTTGAAGTCCCCTTATATTTCTCCATGCATGGGATATATCCTATCAAATCCACTATGGATGGTCCAAAAAAATGAAGGTGGGGGTGGAAAATTAAAGAGGTGAATGGGAATGAAATATAATGAGATTTGGAGAAAAAAATGGTGTTAAATGATGTGTGGCAGGTTTACTGGTTAATGATAGATATTCTCAAAGATGTAATGTGGTGGGGGTGGAACATACGTACAATTTTCAAAGGTAGAGGATGGACTGAACAATCATCACCCATCCCCATGAAAATCCTATGTTAGAAATTATATGATATTGTAAACCCTCAATCAGTACAGATTCTCTAATAATGTCATGTTAAATGTACCCTTGATATTGGTTATTTATCTGAAACTATATTAGAAAGCATGTAAAAGTATGGTATCTCAAAAAAGATAGTTTCATTAGCTATTTCCCAATCTCTCGGATGGGATATTCTAGGATAATATGCTTTATATGTAGTTATGTTGTGGATTTTAGGGTTAAATCATGATCTCCAAACCTCAATGGTGCAATCATCCCTCCTCCAAATACACTATTGTGGGATTTTGTTTGATTTTATGGATAATCCAATAAAAGAGAGAAATAAATTTCCTAGAAGCTACTCCAATACATTCTTCAAAACGTTCATAGACATCTCCTTATTGGGGGGGGGGGGTATTTCAAATAATTGATATTTCAATAAAGCTATATAGTAGTAGGGGTTGACAGATCTAGGATATTCTATAAACCTTTTTACATGGTTTTGTGGGATTTCAAAGTCAATCGGCATTGCCAAAAAGTAATATAGATTGATGGGGTTTGTTGATTGGGTTAGACATTTAAATTCATTCCAATTTTCTCATCCTGATCCATCCATGTTGAACTAATGTTTGATTGAAATAGGTATATCACTAGGTTCATGGAATCTAGGGCCTGAAATACTATTTATATTTGAGGGATTTTTGGAAAATTAAAGGGAGTACGAATGTGTGATTATATTTTTTTGGTAGGTTGGAAATCCTAACATCAAAAAATTTCCATTATATAGAATCTTATTTGAAGCTTTGAAGTAATCTCAAATTTTACCATCTTGACATACAATGTGTATATATAAAATTAAAACTAATATAATTTAATTATCTCTCCCTTTAGATTATGTTCAATCCACTATCTCGAGAATGGATGTGGAGCTCGATGAGGCTATCAACATTTAATAATGTTTTTATTTTATACATTAACAAGAATCACACATCAAAATAGAAACTATAATTCCTTATATTTCTTTCATATGTCTTATTCTAGGTGAAATAAGATCTTTATTTCTTACCTCAATGATATGTAGGGTAGATGTGTTTAAACTGAGAGGGGAATCCCGGATCTCATCGAGAATTTTTATTAGGAGATTTTAATGGTTTGTTGTGTGGGGGGGTCTTTCATTCCATTAAATAAAACAAAAAATATAAAAAATGTGGTTTTAGATATGATAAAAATCCATCTCACATATGAATTTACTAATGAAGAGATTTTATTGGAATTGAAACAGATTCACTCAACCAAATCTCATGGAACTAATTGATACCATGATTTTCTTTAAAAATATTTACACATTTTTAGGCCTGATTTATGAGGACTAATGACTTAACATTGGTCTGGAAAATCTAATATTTATTACTTTAATGAAACCATTATTAGTATAATTCTGAAAATAACAAATATCCACTTTTTTCTTGGACTTATTCCCCATCATCTTGTGCAATGTGACCTTCAAAATCCATTTAAAATTTTGGTCAATTTCTTAATGTATGAAATAAACTAATTATTCATTATCCATATATCTATATGCCACCTAAAAATTAATAAAATGAATTTATACTAAAAAATATATTATTAAACGTCATACCTCTTAAATAGAATTTGAATAAGGACCAACCCATTTGATATCCCACATGGGTTAACCATTTTCTAAATGCATCCATCTAATCCCACCTATAATAATCTTTGGGTAAAATACTAACAAAAAAGATTGTAAAAATTTCATATAACCACATATCTCTTTAATAGATTATAAATATATATATATATATATATATATATAGTGATGACCAACATAGACTAACTATGAAAGGAGAACTCCATACTACAACATTATAGACTGATGCTTAATTTTCAATGAATGCATTTAAAATTTATTATGAATGAACCCCACTAATATCTCATTCAAAAAATTAAACATGAAAAATTACATTATATTTAGATAAACTACATGTTTGGGCTCAAATATAGTGAAAAAGTGTTTAAAAAATAAATAATATGACACCTCATATACATAATAGAAAGAGAAAATATAATTTCACCTCAAACATAAATGATATGTCTATATTTTTTAATAGTATATTCAATCTATAATATGAATAATATCATTATTCACAATCCTTGTCCATAGGTATCATACCGTATAAGAGGATTAAAATAATTTTAATCTTGAAAAAAATTGAAATATCAAAATTCCCAAATCAAAAACCATATATATTACCCCTATAGGCATCTATTTTGTAACTATGGCCTCACAAATTAGTAATTCTTATTAATTTAGTACTCAACCCTTTAGAGAACATGCACTCTATCATGTTATATGTTATTCATCTTAGTGAGTTACAAACACTATAAGTGGAGCGTACAATATATTTTAGCAATGGGGTTACCTAATTCACTAATTATATTAAAGGTATAGACCATTTTATCAGGGTATCCCGTAGGGCCACTAACTTTGTGTCTATTCATACATCTTTCCCACACCCCTCCAATTTTTCTAGAATGTTAAGGATTAAAAATGGCCAGAAATTTAATAGAAACATAAATATGAGATGACTCAATATAATCTATTTGTTTTTCAATGAAAAAACCAAGATAAATATCATCTCAAATGTTCAATTCTTACACAAGTGAAATGATTTTGGATGAAAAATACAACAAACCATGAAAAAATCCTTTTTTAATAAAGACTTCCATTGAGTCTCCATTTTTTATCATTTTGATCACTCTAATGATGTGAGGCTCATTAATTCATCAAAATTGTTTGAATTGGGATATTTATAGACAAACTACATAGGCTCATGTGTGAAAAATGAAGTTGAATGTATAAATTTGGTTAAAAATAACTTAAGATCATCAAAATATAGTCTCCACTTCTTATATATTTCCAAAAATTTAATGATGATTAACAAAAATAATCATAATTTATTCTTCATATATTGTAAACAATGTTTATTATTTGAAATCAATAGACACATTGTGTGGTTGGGGTATCCTCACACATGTTCTAGGTGTTTATTAGGTTTTTTTATTATGATTTGTTGGCCTATTTTTCATATAAATTCCCAACAAATTAAAATGTAACATAATTTCCATTCCATACAAGTACCCTGAACATAATTATTTATATGATTTTTTAAATTTCTAAAATCATTACTCAAATGATAAAAACTCATCATATATCATCAAAATATGATCTCCACTTATTTTATATTTCATTAAATTTATTGATGATTAATAAACAAAGACAAAATTTCTTCTTCTAATGTGCTAAAAAATGTGAACTATCTTAATGAAATTAAAACATGATTTGGACGTCAAGAAAAACTCTACAATCGTTTATTTTAAAGCACACTAAATTTTCAGACTTTTCTACTTGTTGAAAAAAATTCAACATTAACATAATTCCCACTTCAATAAACTCCTTATGTTCTTCCTAAAAAACACATGTACTATTATCATAAGGAAGTTATTTTAAATTATTTTTCATAAAAATTATTATCATTTTTGCATGGATCATAATGTCTAGAACCTATGTGACACAATTCATTGAAATGAATCATTGTTTACAATAATTATTAAGATAAAAAAAGAGATGATTGGAATTTTAAGTTATATTTGGAATTTTTATAAAAAAATGAACAAAAGAGGAGAAATATTAAGATCACACAAACATTAGTTTTTTATGAGAATCAATGAAGGTGAACACAAATATTTTTTAGAGAATCTTCCTTGTATTATAAATTCATGATTATTTTTCATGTGTTGGGATTTATATTTTATTTTAATGAAGTTGATAATTTGATTTTAGAAACATTACAAAACATTCCCAACCATTATAATCCACACATGGTTTAGTCAGTGAACCATGCATATGGGAACCATGAGTCAACATCATGGGAAATCCAACCCAAGAAGAATACATTACTATATAGGAGTGATGGTTGTTGCATAACATCAACTAGATTGTGTATGGTGGTGTGGATAGGGGGTGATCTTGTTAGTCATCCTATATATATTTATCTATAGTTTATATAGTTGTCGATCCCAATGCTGGAACATTGCTGAATTCTGAACATGATCAAACATATAGAACCTAAAAAATTTGTGGATATTTTATGTGTGATGGGTTCTTATGGGTTATTGTTACTACATCGACAACATATTCATAAAATCATAGTCATTCGATTTGGTTCCCAATAATAATCTAAACCCTAGACAACCACACGTTGGAGGAATGGGGATCAACATTTACTACTTCATATTTTCATTTTTCATCTATATTTTTTTCCAAATTTTATTATATTCTAGATTAATTGTAATTAATTTATTCATTCTGTTAATCCTAATTGCAAACATTCATCTTCTCCCATTTTTAATCTCATTATATCTCTTTTAATTCATACTTTCTTATCCTAATTGATCTTCATATTCATCATTATTTCATGTTGTTTATATTCTACCAGTATTTTATTTATTGTATTATTATTCTCCTTTATATATTTATATCTCAATTTATTATTCTTTTTATTATATTTCGTATTCCTATCTTATTATTCCACAATGTCCTCCTACCCTCAATAATGAGGGTCTCACCTAAGTCTTGGACCGAGGGATGTATGCGTTGTTTCATGAATATCATTTTTAAATTCTATATGTTTTATGTCTATTTGTGGTGGATGCGATAGTATTTCACAGATGAGGATGCATCCACCACAACAGTATTTTAATATCCATTCCATTTCATTGATTTATTCCTTTTGCCACCCTTATCTTATGTAAACACATCATATAGTGGCGTTGAGGATACACAAAGGATTGTAATAGCATACGGTTGAGCATAGTTTTGAAGAATTTCATTTTCAGTTTTTGTTTATTCATATTTGGATAATGGATATTTAGAGATTATTTGTCCCAAAGAAGAATAATAATCATGATAAAACTCGACACCCAATATATTAAAGGAAATTAATTCATTTATGAGGCATCACAAATATAATTATCATACTGAATATAAATAAACAGTAAATAATAAAGGAATATACGTTTCAAATCCTTAAGGACCATGAACCTTCTTTCGAACCTTAATATTATATGCATCTACATTTAGGTTTCAAAAATAATTTACATTATATTATCTCAATATTTTTCAAAACACATCAATTCATTTCTTTCATAACATAATTATAACAAAAAAAATTTTAAATATAAATTTCTGATTGACTGAATGTGATTCTACTCAAGTCAGTCAACACTACTCATCCTATGTTCTAAATTTGGAAAATAAATATTTCCCTTTTCCCATTACCTATTGCAGAAGTAAATATATTTTAATATGTAGTCTAAATTAAGAGAAGAATGAACTTTTTTTGGAGGAATTTATTTTCTAGGAATCTAATACTGCAAAACTCTATTAGACATTGTGAATTAAAGTAAGAAAGTTGAATACTTTTAATAAGTGTGATATTGGGACATAAAAATGTTGTTTTAATAAAACGTTACCCCAACTTGTTCTATTGTTTATTAAATGGAAGAAATAAGAGATTATATGTGTTCTTCTTAACACAATAGGGAACTATGTGGACCATACAAACTATGATCATAATTCTCTCTACAGCTATGCATGCCTATGATCCCAGTAACTTTCACATGAATTTTTGAGATTAGTGTTCCCTAAAAATTTCATATTATCATGAATAAATTTATTATAAGGATGACGTTATCCTTTCTCTTTATTATTGAGAAGAAGAAGAAGTGTTTCTTACCTACTATTCTGCAATTAGCAAAGTGAAAAAGTAGTTAGTGTTAGAAAAAACCAACACTTTGACATCTGTTATTAGTATAAATAGATAGAAGACATTATTGGTGTTACAAACCTTAAAAAACTGAATATTTTCAATATAGGTTTTATAAATAACCATCAAGTAGTAATAAAATGAGCATTATCAATTGACTATTGGGTGACACAAGTGAATGGTTATTATTTTCAAACGATTCCATGGACTATCTACTCTTATTTTGTAGATATCCTTGTAAAAATATCATGTTCCATCTTTACATCCTTTGAAATAAATTCATTCAAATAAATAAAATAATAATAATAGAGTCAATATCCTAAATAGTCTAAAGGAAAATGGAATAAAATTAGTAATTTTTAAAAAATTTACCGACACTAATTCTTCCCCCCTCCTATGATAATTAATATTCGAAACTAGTCCCCCCCACGTTGTATCAAAGGGAATATTATCCTCTATTATATTTTGTAAATTTATTTTTATTTTATTTTATATATTTTATTTTCATTCAAGTATTAACATTGATGTTTAGTTTGGCAAAGATTCAGTTACCTCTTAGTAGATGTATATATCAACCAAGATGGTGATTAATATGAGAACAAGAGAGAAAAGAATGATGAAGAAGTGATAGTTATTATCTAAATAATAAGATGTACTTGTATATAATTTTTTTTAATACAAATAAGAATTATAATGCATGTAAATAGTAGATTATTTGGATCATGTTTCCACCAAGAGACGAACAATGTTCCAACCACAAGTGAATCATGAATGGTAAGTGATCCTGAGGTTTGTGAAAATTCTTATGCAAAAAATCATTAGTATGAAGATCATTTCCATAGTATTGATAATAAACAATATATAACTTCTAAAGATATATTATAAATTTTATTGAGTGACATTAAATATTTTTTTCATAAATAAAAAATATCTCTTATTTTGGATTATTTAAATTATTCTGTTATAAACCGCCAAGATAGAAGAACAAGAAGATAACATAGGTATTTCCATACAAGAAAAAATTCTAGAATGTTTAATGATCTATAGGTAGGGTGTAACCATTGAAGGAATAATGAGGGAATATGAAAAAACTTCCTCAAAATGGATCAAATAAGTTGAATTGAATGATGTATTAAAGAATACTCTATAAGATTAAATCTATTCACTTAATGAAATGTATAAAAATATCACGGATGTCAACAAATACAATTTTAAGAAAAATAAAAGAAGATTATAAAAAATTACCCTTTTTTATAAAAAATGTCATCTATATGAAGAGGAAGTAAAAATACTAAATAATTTTTTTTAAGAGAATTTAATTTTGACTGATGATCATAAAAACGCCATCAATATGAAATATCTATAAGTAAAAGATTATTTGGACAATATTGAGAAGACATATATTGAGACTTCAAAAAAGAAGGAGATAGTTTTTATTTCTACTCAGTGATCACTAGAGTAGTATAATATTCAAATAAATCTACCGTGCGATATGAATATTATGGGATAATTTTTTTGATTTATCTCATGAAACTATGGAAAAGGAGGTACCATCTTTTCCATCATGTAAAAATGATTCTAAATATATTTCAATGAATAACATAGGGTAGAAAAAAAATTACGAACATGTATAGATGATTAAAGGAGATAAAAATCCACCACCAAAATTGAGGGGTATAAAAAAGTAGAGGAAGATGGCTCCCCACAATTATCCCAACAAGCTATGTATAAGAATGAAAAACTTCATTTAGAACAAATAAAAATAATATAATTTGTGGGTCAATATTGGTACTACAATAGATTTCAGAATTTCTAATAAGATTTTTGGTATAATCCTTTAATTTAAATATCACAATGGAAGACACTCTAAATGTGTTTCATTCTTGAGAAGATGAATAAATATCCATAGTTTAAAAAAAATACGCATACATAATATAGATTTGAAAATTTTGAAAATATATGTTATGTATGTAACTGTAGTGGTCATAATCTGGTTTCATTCTATTTCCAAAAGTATAAAAATAAGATAAAAACATAATACACCATATTTTTTTTAATAATGAATAAGAATCATCGTGATTTATTTAGAGGAATATTGTAAATAAAAATTCTCCTATAAAGAAATAAACTAATAAATTTGGGAAGACCCTAGATTATAAATCCAATTATTTTAATGTTTTTGATTAATCCAAAAGAAAAATTAATAATGATGACACTATGATTCATCCATGTGGAAAATATAAACATACTACTAATTTTCCAAAAGTTGGAAGAGGCCTATGCTGATCCTGTTTATCCCCCCCAATCAATGGCCTAGACCTAATGTTGCTGAATCATTCTCCCCCCTCCCGATCGGAGGGGTGAGACTAGCGATTTCATCCTCAGGGGAAGAATATGTTATATCTTGGATCAATTATGCCCTTCCCGAGAATCCATATTTCACTGAACGTCCCTGTTCTCTTCCAAGAGGCTCCTCAACTTTCATTGCTTCCAATGGAGATTAATGGTGCCTTTGATCATTGCAAGCACACAATGGTGGCCCACTTCCATCTCCAGGGTCCCTCGATCAAATCCTGTGATCGCTTCGTCTTTGAGTCATAGAATCTACAGGGGCGCACGTTCATTGGATTGCTTGACCGGAGACATTTCATGATTCGCTTTGGATCAGAGGAGGATTTAATCTACGCCTGGTCCAAGGCCCCTTAAAGTTGAAATGGGATTATTTCTACCTGTTTTCCTGGAGGTTCAAATTTCACAAGTGGCGCAACCCTTCGACATTCATGACTTGGGTAATTCTTCTAGGGAAAACTCTCTCGTTTTAGAATCCATCTATCATGTGTGCAATTGGGATCATGATTGGGGGCTACCTTTTCTCTGATTGGCATACTGAGTTTTCTTATTATCCTATCTACCCGAGAATATGTGTTGAAGTTGATGCAGCAAGGTCGTCGGTCTGATGCATTTGGATTAAAGATGAGAAGAAGTTTCACTGGAATTAGGTGGCGGTTTTTGAGTCGTGGTTTCATTATTTTGTGCCTTGTAACTAGTGAGGGCACATGGTGACGAACTGTTGCAGTAAGAGGCTAAGTGGTTACTCAAAAGTGATGGAGATGAGTCATAGAGGTGTGAGCGTTGCTACTGGTATGGATAAGGACATGAGAATGGGTCACTTGAGTTCTTTTTTGACACTAAGAAGGGGTAAGGCGGGAGATAAGTTGGCCTTTGAGTAGGTTGTTGGGTGTGTCAGATGTGAAGGTGCTGATGAGTAGGATACATGGATGGGAGAAAGTATAAATGACAATGCAGAAGTACAGGGGCCAGTGGAACCAGCTCTCATGAAGGGGGTGGTCCAAGAGACTTTGGATGGAAAGGTAGTGTAAGATGATCTAATTCCAATAGTGTTGATGCAGTGGATGACTCGGAATGGTGCTGATGTGGTTCCTGTTTTCTAATCTGAAGAGATGTTGGGAATCTAGGTAGTTGAATTTGTTACTATTTTGGCTGAGGATACTGAGCATTCTGGTCCCAAGAATACAGTGCAAGGTAATTTCATGTAGGAGGTGGAGCATAGGCCATGTGATCTGATGGTTAAGTAGGTCTTTGATCCCTTAATGTGTGACCTTGGCCTTGTGAATGCAGATATAGTGGATGGGCATGCAGTTGATGCTGGATGAATGGTGATCATGGTCTCTACTAGAAATAGATTCCTTGAACTATAAAATGAAGTAGAATTGCAAGAAGAGGAGAGTGATGCAAGGAAAAAAGGTAGCCTCCTGCATCTTGTTATTTCTCCATTGGTTGCTACAACCAGGGAAGACTTGCACAACCTAGTGGATCAGCCACAATGTCTTGGTTTAGTTGATGCTAACAGTCAGGTCCAGTAGGTTTATGGATTGGTGGCGGGTTATCTAGAAGTTAAAATCATGGGAAAGTGGGGTGATATCTCAGATAGTGACACGGAATGGGATAGTCGTGTGGTCTATCCCTCCTATAGTGATGTGGTTCTGGGAAAAAAGATAAAGGTGCATGGTGAAAAAAATATTAATACTGGTCCACAATGATGAATACTGAGAAAATATTATTCTTATCTTCTAAGGCCAGTTTCAACCAGATCTTCTATTGGGAAGGAAAGCTGGGATATGAAATCCTCGAAGGAATTCCTAGGATTTTATAAGCTGAATTTTAGAAGGAAATATGCCATGGTTATTAAGAACTATGAAAGCTCAGAGTGGGAAACAGACATTTCAGAGGACATAATTTCTAATGGGGTTGGTGACAGGTATGATTTCTATGAAATGTAGTTGTTTTTCTATCATTTTGTACCTATTGAAAGATTTTTTCCTTTTATTAATAAATGGGTAGAGGATTTCCTCTAACTGAGTGTTTCTGGTACTACTAATATTCGAAAATACATTTTACTAGACATGATAGAATATTTCATGAATATGAGGAAAATATTAGAATAAAAAGATAAGGATATTAAAAATAGAAAAATGTAGTTTCCATATAAAGAAGCAGATGTTATGTGTGTGAGGTGAAACATAGATGGATATACTCGTTGAAATTTATCATCAATATCTCCAATAAATAAAAAGATATTTTATACGATAAAAGTTTCACTAACTGATAAATGTGATTTAAAATCTATTAAGAATAGAAATCTCATATACAATGGAATTAATGATGTGATAAGATTCAAAAATCATCATTCAGAATTGAATATCAAATGTTCATGTGTGTAGAGTGATGAAAATGGATAATCTTGGTTGAGAAAACCATCTCATCCTTTATATTCACATTAAGGAAGCAAGGATGATCCACCTTTTCTCATAATCATTATGAGCAATATTTTTTTATTTTACATGGAGTTGGTGGTGAATCATGTTCTCCCGGTGAGAACCTAATGTGGTGAAGGTTGTCAATTATTGATAGAAAACCTAAAAAACTAATGATCATTCAATGATTTCCCAAATTGGATTTCAAATAAAAATATTATAGATGTTCACCACTGATAATGGTAAAGAATGCACTGGAATAACATGGACAACATGTTTAAAAAATATTCCATATTGGTATGATATTATATTTGGTATACAGATTGAATAGTATTGAATAAGATAATCATTGGTGAAGATATTAGGGTTAACAAATCGAAATAGTCCCATGTTTGGGATACATCTCAGTGTACTCTTCAAATTGGAAAATTTTAATATCCACTATTGGAGATATTATCCATTATGAATATATTGAAGAGTATTTCCATTGAGGGGTGAGAAATTAAGTAAGGTAAAGTTAAATCCAGAGTTAATATTTCCATTGGTATCAAATATAATTATTCTTAAATTTTTTTGATGATGAGGTCAGTGGAAAGAATATGTATTTTTTTTTATTAAATCTACCTTCTTTATTAAAAATAAGAAACATAACACAATGATTTTGTAATTGAATTAATCAATAAAATAAGAAATTTGGAAGTATGGATGTGATTCAAGGAAGCATATCATGTTATTCAAACATGAATGTTTTTAATATTTTTGTTGTCGTAAGTGCATGGGTTTTAGTTTTATATTTCATAAAAAAAAAATTATATAAATTAGTATCATCATCTATAAATAAATGTGGAGAAATAATTGATGGCACGTTTTAGTGTTCTCATTCTATGAGGTATCATGATCAGCTGGTAAAGGAAAACATTGTTATTGAAATCAAATTCTCTTGCTTCATATACCTATAATTGATCACGTAGACTTAGAGTGAACTTATGGATGATATTTTCTTAATAATGTAGTCATACAGTTTCCCAATGAAATTTTTATTTTTGTTAAAAATGGGAATATAATGTGAAAGAAATTTTTGAAAAGTAATGGATGGAGAATGTGAAATAGTATAGAAATTTTCACACATATTTCTATTCATTTGGAATTTATTTTTATGGTATCCAAAAACATTTAATGTCCATGATTGAAGATCACAACTTGTGAATGATTTTTATTTTTTTCCATGTTTGTTAATGATTTTCTATGATTTTCAATGAAATAACAAAATTTCATTGATGTAAAAATGTTGAAAGAAGTTGTTGGATGGTCTGCTAATGTATCCATGATATCCATGCATCATAATAATGTGAGTTTGTTTGGATTAATGGATGAGGAACAAATTACACAGGTTTTATTATCATAAGGAAGTTATTTTCTAGGATTTTATGTTACATGTCTGAATATTGCTTCACTGATATAAATTTATATAAACTGTGTCACTAAGTGCTTTGAAATGACAAATTGTTTACAAGAATGTTGAATATTTGAAAAAATATAGTTGGATATTGATGTGATATGTAGAAATTATATTCCAAAATTAATATAATATAAGGAATAATAACATCATGAAATATTAAATTTTGCGTGGGGAACATAAAACATGTCCATGTATGGTTTTTTGAGAAGAGGCCATGGATTACAGATTTATAGCCATTTTTCATTGTTTTTCATTTATATATTATGTTGATGATTTATTTTTCATGAAATAATATCTACACTAGGGTCATCCCATCACCCAAACATATGGGGCCCAAGGGTCAACCTGATGGGATAGCAGACCCAAGGAGCCTACAAAGAATAAAAGGAGTGTGTGTTGATATATAAAACATTCATGATCATGCAGAGTGACCTGAATTGGGGGTGAGAATGTTGGTCCGGACCCATGTATGTGTGTTCAGTGTATTATGGTATCGGCTTCGATTCTATCCCAATGTTAGAGTAGAAATTGGATCATTGACATAGTATTTCCAATCCCTGAAAATAATTGATGTGGTATGGTTTCTCATGGGTTAAAATTTCCCTATTTAAAACATAAACATACAAACATAGTCATCTGATATAGTGCATGGGTGGCATCATATCATCATAGAACATCATCATATTTCTCAGGTTCGACATAACAAATATTATATTTCTGTTCATTATAGTTTTTTATGGCGAGGCTACCATTATCACTCCATGTTGGAGAATATTAAATGATTGATATATTGTCACGACTAATCCCCCGGGGCCCGTTCCATGAATACCCCAAGGCCCCCTCCCGTAGGCCAGTGGTTGTCGACTTGCATTGAAAGTCATACCCCTAAAAACGGGAAGCCATTTCCTTTAAAAATGCAGACACACAGTCCCAAAACACCACAAGAAGCAACCAAGAATAAACTGCAGTAGTAAAAAGTGTACAGAATGTAAAGGGTCTAGAATATTTGACCATCTGACATGTACATGTAAAAGTAAAATGATAAAATAGATCCAAGATCATCCACCAAGGATCCTACCTGATGGGTAGGTACAGATCATCTGCCCAACACTCCACATCAGCCTGTCTCCTCTGCGTACCTCCTGGTCCTGGATCCCTCATGCCTCAGCATAGATGCTCTTCATATTCACAAATCACAACAAGGTGTGAGCGATGACTGTGTAGGGGTGCGAATAACAATACTCAATAAGGACTCTGAGACCCCCGGAGGTCTCCCAGAGTTCCACAATAGTAAATTCCACAAGGAATAACCTCAATCACAAAGCATGAAGCAATAGACATCTCAAACCTTGTATAAGTGATGTATATAAGTAAACATGATTATTCTAGAATATAGATCCTCTTATTTTGTCAATAGTCACTTCTTCTAACCATATAGAGTCTGACCCACATCAGATCGATAGGTACTAACCCCTGTGGACCCACACTGGATCTGATATTCTCAAGATCGATTGGTACTAACCCCTGAATAAACCACACAGGATCTGACCCACAGAGGATTGGTATGTCACATATCCACGACGAGCTGCTCTATGGATGTCCATCGTTGGGTCACACACTGCTGATGCACATAAGGTCGCTTGAATGCTTATTCTCATAGGGTCGCTAGAATGTTATTCCACATATGGTTTCTAGAATGATGATCCACACAGGGTCTCTAGGTTTTGATCCACACAAGATAGCTTAGGGAGGATCCCCACCGGCTTTTAAGGTGTTGATCCAAACAGGATCCCTCAGTACTAACCTATGTATGATCTGACTCCAAAATCAGCCTGACTACGATCCACTAGATTCCAGCTCATAGTATGCTTGATTCGGTGAGATCCACTCCTCAATCCATTGGTTGTATTACATCCTATACAAAGTCCCATGATGAAGTAAAATTAATATCTATCATTTCATTAGGTTTCCAATGCAACAGACGACATGTCCACTGGAGACCCGGTCTGTAAGTTATTGGCATTTTAGTGTCGAGGGTCCGGTTGGATTCATGATCAATGCAACCCGGTCTTAATCCAACTCTCCCAAAAACACTAGTGGAGTATTTCAATTATATTGCCTTGTCACTAGGGTCTTTATTCCATAGATGGCACATCAATCGAATGCCCAGTATATTAGTTACATCTCATCGCATGAAATGGGGTGGGTGATCGCACCTCATTCCGGACCAGCTTGGACAGGCTCTCAGAAATATGACAAAGGGACCGCTTCCCTAAAGGGGTCCCAATTACACTACCAGCATGTCAAATGGACACCTGGTTTGTCTGTTATGGACTTTTCTTTATTCTGAGACTAGATGGGTCTGGGCCCAATCTAACTCGGTCAGACCGGCCTGACACAATGGGTATCAGGGTCTATATGACCCCACCTGGGTACCACATGTTAATGGTTTGTCCGGTTCGGTAGGTCTGGCCCCTCGGGGTGGGCCTGGATCGGTTCACAGGCCTGGGCCATGGTTATCCGGCCCGCCGAGTGGGGCTTGACCCCCAAATGTTGGCCCGTCGGGCCACGAGTTTGGGCCATTTGGTGGGTCTGGCCCATGGGGCCATGGGTTCGGTCTGACCTGTTGGGTGGGTCCAACCTGCTTAGTTGTCCTACATCGGCTTGGTCTACCTGAAGGCGGACCGTTGCGTCTCCTTGGGCCCGCACTTGTTGGGTCGTTCACTGGCCGATGGGGTGCTTCCCTAATTCATTTAACGGTCTGCCGTTTAGCGGACATGGTTTCTCCAACACGGTGCAACATGGTCCATGCCACACTCTCTTACTGCGGCCTACTGGTCGCGGCCGCTTTATCTGGCGGTGCCTCCTTGGTCCAGCGCAGCTGGCCGCCCTTGGTCGTCACGACATGCAGCGACACCCCGCTTTCCACTGCCTGCCGACAGTCATCGCGGGACTCCTCCGACCACCCCCGACCACCGCCACCATGGTGTGCCATCAGTTTCCACCGTGGGACAGTGTATGAGCTCTGGTGGTCCGTTTTTGACATTGTATGTGCCTACGGCTCTTCTAGGATACCGTCGTCATATCGTGACCCGCTATATTGTTTTTTCATCTATTTGGAAATTATTCTCTTAACTTCACATCATAAACGATGCGGTGGTGGGTACAAGCCTTGTGCTTTTGGCCTGATCCCTCTGAATTACATGATAACCATCAAAATAAAAAATAAATCATCAATGATAACAAAAAAAATAAACCCCACACCAGGATGAGACGTTCGCTGACAACGATCAAAATAACTCCTTCACCGTTGTTTTCAGTTCGTGATTCGGTGGTGCTCGTCACCGCTCGCTGAAACTGCTCTTGTATTCTATGTGGTTGGTATTGTGGTACTTTTCCAGAGCTTCGTCACATGATGAAGTCATGCCACTACATTACCCCAAGCTCTATATAATGAGGAGATGGGATGGGCAAGTATTGAAGGTGGTATTAATGAGGTTTATTTAATAATGAACCTTCCAAATTCAAATAGTGTAGTTAAAATATTTTAGAGGAGTGAGCCATTTAATGGCATGACATGTCATTGTCCCCACCACCATTTCTCATCCGTTGGAGGAATGTAAAAAAAATAACATTGTTATTTTATTATTCTCTTAAATGTCTGAAAGATATCTTATTCACCTGACCTTTTGCAGTCTATGTGAAGCCTCTCTTAAGTGAAACCCGGCTCTACAGATTCAAAGGTTCCCTCCGATTTTTAATCTAAGAACCATTTTAAAATACAAAAAATGCCGCCCCTGCATTTACTAAATGTACCATAAAAAAAGTTCAGAAATTAATTCTAGGCACAACGGGCCGCAGAATCACACGCCATCAATTTTCATTGACCCATAATAATTACATATATTAAAAAAATTACATGTTAAATACATGTCTTTACATTCTCCCCACCATAGGGATTTTCATCCTTGAAAGCCACAACATGGACTATGGAATCAAATGGGTGTACTGAGCACGAATCTGAGTCTCCCACTCCCATGTTGTCTCTGGGAGGTTCTCGTGCTGCCAGTGAATGTGCACCAGAAGGGTCAATCATCCATGAAGGGACCGCTCCTATCGATCCTCAATATCCAGTGGAACCACCGTAAAAGTCCCCCCATCATCAATGTCTATCCTTACCTAGTTGATTACCTGTGATGGATCATGCACATACTCCTCAGCTATGAGATGTGGAAAACGTCATGTAGTCGATGCATCTGTGGGGGGTAGAGATAGGTGATACGCCACCTCTCCAAATCTACAAATATTCTAAAAAGTTCTAATGAACATCGGAGAACGTCTGACACCCCTGCCAAATCTTCGCAAACCCCATAGAGATGAAACCCGTAGGAAGACATGGTCCCCCTCCTCACATCCAATGGTCTCCATCTCCTGTCATCATAAGACTTTGGTCTTCTCTGTGCAATCTTCAACCACTCTTGGATGATTTTCACCATCTTAGTGGTAGCCTGTACCAACACTGGTCCCATAAGTGCTGACTCCCCTCGGTCTGTCCAGCATAGAGGTGACTACATGATCGATTGTGCACGACCTCAAATGGTTCCATACCGATGATGGAGTGATAACTGTTTTTGTACGCAAACTCCACCAAAGGAAAGTGATCCCCCAATCTATGGCCAAAATCGTGGACGCATGCACGAAGCATGTTCTATAGTGTCTGAATGATCTGCTCCTTCTGACTAACTATTTGAGGATGTAAGGTTGTGATGAAACATAGATGAGTCTCGAATGCATCATGAAATCCCTTCCACAACTGTGATGTAAAAATTTTATCATGAACAGAGATGATTGTCTATGGAACCCCATGAAGTCGTACAATCTCTTATAGGTAGAGGACACAGAAGCCCTCTACTGATCCCTAATCTCGGATTGGTTGGAAGTAGGACGACATCGTGAGTCGGTCATTGATCACCCATATGGAATCATTTCCACTAGACGTATGTGGTAGCCCGTTCATGATGTCGATGTAGATTCCATCCCACTTCCATTATATAACCACTAGTGGCAACGCTAAGCCTTCGGTAAATTGATTCATGATCTTCACTTACTGACAAGTGAAGCATCGTGAAACAAACTATTCCACATCATTCATCATCCATGGCCACCAGTGCTGACGCTGGATGTCCTGGTACATCTTCGCCACACGTGGATATACCACCAGAGGGGAAATATGGAACTCCCTAAACACCTCCTCCTGTAGTGGAACTGGTTCCATGGTGCATCCTCTAAATGGGATGTCATGCACCACACCTTCAAAAAAGATATCAGGTGCATGTCTTAAGGATATCTGAGCACGTCAAGCCATGCAGTAAATTTCTCCAAGATGTGCCTCTTGAACTCACTGATGAAGTGGGGGAGTGATAGTCATAGACTTAAGGTAAGATGGTCCATCCCTATCCACAAAGGATATCTACAACACTGATAGCTGCTATGTCACCTCACTCAGAAACTATAGACTGGACCTCCTACTGAGTGCATCATCTTCCACATTTCCGTTTCCAAGAGTGTATATGATCTTGAAGTCAAAGTCCTGTAGGAGATCTAGCCATCTCCACTATCCCAGGTTCAGGTCTATCTGTGAAAAGATATACCTGAGACTCTTGTGACCATAGTAGACTATAATACATTCCCCCATTATGTAGTGTCGCCAAAATTTCAAGGGGAAGAGCACTGTTGCTATATCTAAGTCATGGGTAGAATAGTGATTCTCTTGTAGTCATAGCTATCGTGAACCATAATCGATCACTACTCTCCCCTGCATCAGGACACATCCATGTATGTTCCCTAATTCATCCTAGTAGACAACATACCCAACAACCTCTTCTTGTGGCCTCAGGATGGGGGCCTAGTTAGTCTCTACCTCAGCTCCTTAAAACTCTGTTGGAATCTCAACGTCCACATGAAGGGTTTTCCCTATATCTTCAACGCTGACAAGGGTACCACCACTCTAGAAAATTCAGGTAAGAATCTCCGGTACTGCCTAGAAAACCCCAGGAAACTCTGCACCTCGGTCACACTATTGGGTGACACCCAAGAAAGCACAAACTCTATCTTCACCAGATCTACAATAGATCCAGCCTCTGAGATAACATGTACCAAGAAGTGAACATCATATATCCAAAACTGGCACATCGAGAGCTTTTTATAAAGCTGGTGCTCTCAGAGTGTATCCAGTACTATCAACAGATGATTGGCATGCTCATCCTCCGACATAGAGTATATCATGATGTTGTAGATAAAGACCACCACAAAGCGATCAAGGTATGGTTTAAATATCATGTTCATCAGTCCCATGAATACTTTAGGGCCGTTGGTCATGCAGAATGGTACAAATAAGAACTCATAGTGGCAATACTGACATCTGAAGGTCGTATTCTGCACATCCTCATCTCATACCCTGAGCTGAGGATAGCCTGATATGAGGTCTATCATAGAAAACCAACAAGCTCTCTTTAGCTGATTGAAGTGATCATGAATCCATAGAAGTGGATACATGTTCTTCACAGTTACTTGGTTCAGGCATTGATAATCCAAACAGAGCCCCAAACTCTCATCTACCTTCTTATTGAACAATATTTGGTCATCCCATGGAGAAACACTAGGCCTTTTGAAACCCTTCATCTTCAAGTCCACTGGAAATACCCATTACTCATAAAGCTCCACGAGAGCCATCCAATATGCTACTATAGATATCGGTGCCATCCCGGGGTACATGTCAATTTAAAAGTCTACATCTCTATGTGTTGGTAGTCCAAAAACATCATCATAAAAGACATCGCCATACTGCCCATCACAATAGGTTAGTTTGGACTCTCAACACCAGCAACTCCAATGGTATGGCAAGCCAACTGATGTGTTATCAGCCAGACCCTCCATCGGGTATTTCCATACTGTGACACAAAGGCTCCCTTCTCCTAGTGAAGGAAAACCTGATCCCATCCTCACAGACACACCACAATTTTCTTCTAAAATAGTCGATCTGAACAAGGATTGTGGATAGGCAGTCCATCCCCAAGATGATGTCATAAGGCCTTGACGCTACCACTAGGAGATCCCAGCCGAAGATTTCACCTCCTAGAGTGAGATCACACTGCCTTCACTAGTGTGTAATCATTGAAATTTCTCCCATATGACTCCCTAATCGCAAGGATTGAGCCAACGACTCAATCAGATTCCATGAGCTCTGAATGAGTGTCGTCGAAATGAAAGAGTTACTGGAGCTTGTGCTTATTAGTACAACAACTACGGTGGAGTATACACAGATCGTACCTATAATAAACTCATGTGTGCCATGGTAATAGGCCTCATCTGCCTGGAGCAGAGCTCAGCCTGGTCTACCTACTCCTCGTGGTTAGGGTGGATCACCTAGAGGGGGTGGCGGTAGAACATACAATTGTCATCCACCACCCACTGCATGACCCACTCCTATTCCACATTCCACTCCCAATATATCTCCTTGATCAAATCTTTTCCTCTACCTTGGAATTCCCTCGACTGTCTGATTTTCATCAGTGTGGCTGGTCGGGTAGTCATGAGCCATGTGACCTTGTACGCCAAAAATGAAACACAGTCTTCTTCTCAGCTGACCCCCTCTGCCCCACGAGCTCTACACCTTAGACCATGCATCATGGGGTCATCTACCGGTGGGGATGGTCCTCTTGGACCACTATTTCATCTTCCTACAACCAGTCATAGATGAATCTGGTATGTGGATCCTAGTTGTGGGTCTCGAAGTTCGTGTCTACTTTGTAATGAAACTCTCCCCCAAGAGTTCACTCTCCAGCACTCCAGCATGCGTCAAGATGCTGAGTGATACCCTAAAAGCTGTAATCTCTTGTCGGAGTCCCTGCCACAAGGTACATGACCAAGAGAATGGGCCTCCCACCATTATGGTATAGTACCAAGAGCGATCAGAGCACTTCGCTGAGTACTTGGACACAGTCTTGCTACCCTCCTATAAGTGTAGCAGCTCCTGTATATGCATAAAGCATAGAGTTGCTGGAATGAAATATTCCCAGATGATTCCATTGAAATCTACCTAGGTGAGGGTTGCCTCATCGTGTATTTGGAGTTTCAGACTCCACCATCTCCCTATTGCACCATGGGAACGGTTGGCAGCTAGGATCACAATCTGGTTGGCTGGTGTCCCAACCAGGAAAAAAACTCTTGCCACAACCTACAACCAGTTATCAGCCGCCTGTATATCCATCTTGCCTCAGTACATCTAAGGCCTAAACTTTTGGAACTCATGAAATACGCTCAGTTGGCAGGAACCATATTATAGGGGGTTGATGGAGATGAATTCCCAATAGGTAGTGGTGCTTCTGGTACACCACCCGAAGGTGCTAACACGGTATGAGGGCCCTACACCAAGGCATATTCACTCGGTGGTCCATCATTGTGTACCCAATTGGGAATCCGGGTTGGATATCTATGAGGTGGCATCCTTAACAAAAACAGGTGTGCTACGGTAAAAAAGTTATACATTGTGAGCTGACTCAAAGAGATTAATAGTAATACACTTACAAAACAAATTCAATCATTGTTTTCGTGCACCATGATAGAAATCAAAATTCAGGGTCCTGGTGTATGGAAAAGTCAGTCGCCACACCAACACTGGATTCCCCAAACTAAAAACCTCATTCAAAACACATAATAGCATTGACCGATTAAAAAGATCAGAGTCCTAGTTCTTATGTAAAACCAACTCCTCTGATACAACTTTATCATTACCTATCCCTCGAGGATCATGCCATGACTACCCCATGCCCACCTCCCTTAGAATAGGGGTGGTCATCTAGCACTGAAAGTAATATCCCTAAAAATGGGAAGGCATTTCCTTTAATCCTGAAAACACACAATCCTAAAACACAACAAAAAGAAACCACAAAGTAAACTACTATTGCAAAAAGTGTACCGAATATAAAGGTGCCAGAATAAATGCCGAACTAAGAATTATAAGTAAAAAAGAAAATAGGAAACATCTCCTGGACCATCCACTAATGATCTTATCTAAAGGTTAGGGATAGAATGTCTCCACAACACTCCATGACATCCCGCGTCCTCCGCGTACTACCTAGTCTTGGCTCTGTCAAGCCTCTTCTTAGCTGATCATCATTTTCACAAGACACCATAAGGTGTGGCCGAAGCCCTTGTTGGGCTGAGTATAAAAATACTCAATAGGGCCCCTCAGACCCTCGAAGGTCTCAGAGAGTTCCACAAAAGAAAATACCGCAAGTCAAGGCATCAATCAAAAAGTATGAAGCCACAATCATCTCACACCAGGTATAAGTGAAGTACAAGAGTACATATGATATGCCAACCATCTAGATCATCTTCTTCTATCAAGATGATCTACTTCTAACCATATGGATCCTATCCCACATAGGATCGATAGTTACTAACCCCCATTGACCCACATAAGATTTGATCATCCCAGGATAGATAGGTACTAACCCCGTAAGACCCAAATAGGATCTGACCAAAATAAGATCAGTATGTCACAGATCCACAATGAGCCACTCTAGGACTGGTCCTCATCGGATTTTGCACTGTTGATCCATATAGGGTCACTAGAATGCTGATCCACATAGGGTCACTATAATGTTGATCCACACTGGGTTGCTAGAATGCCGATCCACACAGGATCACTAAGTGTTGATCCACCCAGGATCACTCAATACTGATCCACATAGGATCTCTAGGTTCTAATCAATAAAGGATCGCACAGTACTAACCTCTTCATGATCTATCTCTAACCTCCACCTCACTGTCGTCCACTGGATTCCCACTCATAGTATGCTTTATTCTCGGAGAACCGATCCTTAATCCATCAATCATATTTCAAAATACACAAAGCCCCATGAAGAAGGAACCATATGATCTGTCACATTATAAGGGTTCCAACGCAATAGATGGCATGTCATCCCGATTCCTGGTTTGTAAGTCATTGGCATTTTAATACAGAGTGCCAGGTTAGATTTGGGGTCAATCCAACTCGGCCATACTCAGACTCTCTCCAAAACTCTAGTGGGGTATTCCATAGGGACCTTCTTGTAACTAGGGCCCTTATGACATAGACGACGTGTCAATCACACGCTCGATCTTTTAGTTACATCCCTTCCTATGAAACAAGGGGGCGACTCGTACCTCGATCAAGACCAGCTCTATCTGGCCTGCCAGAATATGCCTAAGGGACCACTTCACAAAAGGGATCCCAATTCCATTAACGAAATGTCAAACAGACACGTGTTTTGTCACTTGCTTTCTATTCATTGATCGAGGACTAGTTAGTTATAAACCCAGTCTGACTCGAATAGACCGGACCGACGTAATCGGTCCTAGGGTCTACATGACCCCGCTCAGATCTAGCTAGTTAAGGGTCACTCTAATTCAGGGGGTCCAGCCCATAGAGGTTTACCTGGTTAGGATTGTGGGCCTGAGTCGCGGTTGGCCCAGCCCGATGGGCGGGGCTCGGCCTCCCGCGCTGGCCTGAGGGTAGTGGGCCGAGCTCCTTTGGTCGGCTTGTGCCGGCTCGGTCCAACCGAAGGTGGACCATTGTGTCCCCATGACCCAACACATGTGGGGACATTCTCCAAATGGTGGGGCACCGCCCCACCCCATTTAATGGTCAGTCAGGCCACACCACACTCTCCTTCCGTGGCTTGGTGGCCATGGTCGCTTCCACTGGCGGCACCTGCAGGCGCCAAACTTGTCCCTTTTGGCAAGATCAGGTTGGCTGCCCTTGTCCTCCATGGTGTGTGATGGCCCACAGCTTTCAACCACACATGTCCTACTGCCACAAGTATCTGATGGCCATAGATTGCCTCTACCGTCATGGTGTGCCAACGGTTTCATCCGCGGGCCACAAGATGCGCTTCAGTGGTCTTTTTTTAACATCGTCTGCACCTACGACTCATCCGAGATACCGTCGTCATAGTATGACTATTTATTTCTTGTTGTCATCAAGTAGGAAGTTATTCTCGAAAAATCAAATTATGAATGATGCGGTGAAGGGTTCAGGACATGTTCATTTGGCCCGACCCCTCTACGTTACATGTTAACAATCAGATGAGAAAAAAATTCATCAATGACAAAATCAAAAATAAACCCCCTACCTAGAAGATACATTCTCTAACAATGATCGATAGAACACTTTCATCGTTTTCATTAGTTCTTGATTCGGTGGCACTCATCACCGCTCACTAAAACCAGTATTGTTCTCCAAGTGATTGGTGTTGGGGTACATTTCCAAAGCCTCACCGCATGGTGATGCTATTCCAACATTCTACCCTGAGCTCCATATAAATAGAATACAGGATTGGGGAGTAACAAATGTGTAATTAATGATGTTCATTCAATAATGAACCTTCATAATTCCCGCGGTGCTGTAACAAAAATAATGAGGATTCAATCCATTTAATTTCTTAACATGTCATTGGTCCCGCCACCACTGCTCCTTCATTGGATGAATGTGAAGAATAAAAAATAAAATAGCTATGTTATTTTATTATTCACTTAATTTTACAAATGATATCTTTTTCTCTTGACGTTATATAGTCGATGTGAATCCTTCCCTATGTGAATCCCAGCACTGTAGATTTGACAGTGCCTTCGTATTTTTAATCCAAACACAATTTCAAAAGATAGAAAACACCACCCACGTGTTTAAGAAATGTACGTAAAAAAAGTTCAGAAATTATTCCGGGGCACACCTGGCCTTAGAATCACGTGCAGTTAATTCCACAGGTTCATAATAATTCTATATAATTAAAAACAATTACATTTAAAATCTTTGTCTATAAAGATATTGGGAAAATAGGATGATTTCTAATGTATAAAACCATTGTATTTTATTCATGTGGTTAACCAATGAAGTTGATAGTACTGAGGAAAATATGGTGTTATAGAAGGCCGAAAATGCATGGATAAAAGTAGCATGTGATTATTATCACATATAAAAAATATTCTCACAGTGAGGAGAAAAAAAGTTCTCAAAATTGTAGAGATTAAATGAAGTATGACATTAGATATATTTTATTTACTAAAACCAAAGGTGATATTTATATTTTAAATGACTATGAATCATTCTTGTATCATTGGAATGACTAATTATTCAATGTTTGAGGTGATTCAAATGTGGTGTGAGCACAATTTTAAATTCCCTATCCTAAATTCAAGATTAAGTAATTGTAAATCAGGGTTTATTTTGAGAGCTTTTGTATTTTGTACAAAAGATAATCCCTAAGTTTATCTTACAAAAATGGAAGATGATCCTTAATCCTATTTGATAAATAATGAGTATGTTATCTTTCAATTCTATCTATAGAAAGTATTTCCTCAGGTACATTTTGTTTGTGAAGAAGTTTCACGACCTCTTGATATGTGATTCTCACATACAATTGGTTTTTGATGAGATTGAGATACAACACACATGATTTTAACACATTGAAATCATGCTCACAAATAAATATGTTAGAAGACAATGTTAGTATCATGCTAACAAATTGTGTTATGTGTCTTTCATATAACACCTTATTCAAGAAACAAGGAACAATTGTATTTTAATTCACACTTTTACTAATATTATAATATTGGAGGACAATTTCCACAAAGTATAACCTTTCATAATGTTTAATAACCAATTTCTCAAACTTGTGTTGTTAGAAATAGAAGGTACTCATGTGATACAATCGTGTGATACACTTACGTGAAAGAAGATATAGTAGATCTATGTGAATCATATACATGAAATATGCTTGAATGAATAAAATACATTGAGAGATTCCAAAAACCTCACATGAAGAAAAATAATGAGAAAATGACACCATATAATAATTCATGCATGAATAGAAAATAATATTAAATTGGTAATATAACTAACATAGTGGATGAGGGGTTTAGTGAGTTTACTATACCCAAAAAAATACACGTGTGATGTTTATTTGGTGACTAAATTAACAAAAAAGGAATATTTGCCTCACCAGTTTATTTTCTAAGAATATGACAATAAAATACTATGTTAAACTATGTGTGTTAAATTATAGAAGAACAAGACTTATAATCATGTCGATTTGTGGAAATATTCATTTATGTTGAAGAAAATTTTACAAGTACTAGTTTTGGTGTATATAATGGAATAATGGAGAGACTTCAGGTGTTCTAGTTTATACAATAGTGAACTACCTTCATTGTAAACACAATGTATATATATCTTCCATGATCTATGCATTCATGTGATCACCAATCAGTAAAAAATGTGTTGCAGAGAATATAAGTCCACAAAATATTTATATTATTGTCAATTAATTCAGAATATGGTATAATTTCCACTTCCAATTTTCTATTTTGAATAAGAATAAAATTTTCATTCATATAAATATGATAGTATCTAAGTGAGGAAGATGTTAATTGATTAAAAAATAAGTACTCTGACATATATTAGAAGTCACAATAGGATAAATACTTTCTTTTTGTTATAAATATTTAAGAAGGTGAAGACTGTCTTCATAGCTAGTATAAATATCTAACCATGTGCTATAAAATCTGAACTATCAATTGACTATAGTGAAACACCAGTGAATGAGTATTCATTACTTGTTGTGACCACTTTAAACGGATTATTCTCTATTGGTTTTTTAGTATTGGATTATTTCCATAAATTTATATGTACTAACTACACTTGTTGAGTAGTGGAACTTGTAAAATTATCATGTGAAAAAACAACCTTCTTTGATATACTTGTTTATGATTAACAAAAAAGAGTATTAGAATCATGATCCTAATTGGTCTAAGAGGTATACATGATAACAGTTTAAATTACTGAAAAAGTTACAATGCACTAATTCACCACCCCACTCATCATTAAGCATATCCTAAGTTGGCCATCTCAACAAAAACATCTAAAAAATAGATATGTATGTTGTGAATATATTTCTATTGTGTTTAGTCAATTTAAGTGTCAAATGATGTTTAAGGTGAAGAGGAGGGTAGTTATTCTTATAAAATTTAGGGGAGGGGAAAATTTGAAAATAATTGAAATATTATTATATAAAATGTTTTTAACTCATGAAAAGTGGATCCAAAACAACATGGACTCAAATATAAGGATATTTTTGTCTTAATATAATAAAAAAATAAATTTTATAGTATGATATATCATTTTAAGCCTTATCTTTTGGATTAACTCTGTTATTAACTGTTGTTGACCTTGGTGACAAAATTTTCTTTCTTAATGGTATATAATAAAACCTATAAGGTAAAAATTAACTAAAAAATGATCAAGTAATGAAATGTCTTACCATATCCAATCCCAGTGTACATTTTTAGGAATTTTATTATTTTTAAATCATTTAATAAAATATTATTTAAAATAAAATATCTTTGGAATAATTTTAATCACTACTCACATATTTTGACTTCAACGACCTGAAAACATAAATGAAATTAGAATCTAACAAATATCACTATAAATTATAATTTTCAATAAAAACTACACGAAATAAAATTCAACCAAATATATTCCTTTTTATATTTTCAAAATCATTTACATTGATATTTCTACTATATGGAAAAGCATCTTGTAATCGTTGTATAAGAATTTATGGTACTTATATCATGAATAAAAATTAGAAATAAATTTAAATTTAAAAAATAAGTTATATAAGTTCCAAATAATATTTTATATTCATTCTTAATATCCTATTATCCCTATGTGAACATACGAGAGAAATTAAAATCAAGAGAGTCACATATTGTACTTATCTTTTATTTTTAAAAAATAAAAGTCATAATCCAAGTATTGTGGTATGAAATTTCTTATTATTTCAAGAATATATGAAAATGGAAAAAACTATCCTATAAAATAATATAGAGGAATATTTTTTAATATTTGTAGGCCTTATCCCATATTTTCACCCATGTTTTTCTCATTTTACCCTTACTGAGGTGACAAGTATTTACTATGGCCACAATTCCTTATGACCAATAATAAAAGGGTCCTATTTAAATTTTTTAACATTATGATTCCATATATGGATTCTAATTTTTAATATTAAATTTCTATACGTGTCATAAATTATTTTGAACATATGTGTGTAAAATGAATCAAAAACTATTTTTTTAGAAAAATTGATTATTTTTATTAAAAAACAATTGAATTTAATTACTTTACAAATAAAATTAAATAAATGGTTGATAAAAATTTCATTAAATATAATAGTTTCACATCAAAATAAAATTATTTTATAATAATTATTTATCTAAACTAATAAAATAAAAAATACAGCGTAAATAAAATAGTTTTCAAAAGAATAATATTTTTTAACTTTAAATGATTTTGTACAACTTATAACAATTTTATAACTAATTTATAATTTTATATGAAAAAACATGGCCATACAAATTCATTAAAAACATTTTTAATAAGTGATTAAGATATTTTTTAATAGAAAAACTTAATGTTTAAAAAATCCAATTGTTTAAAACAGTATTTTAAATTATTAAATATTTTTTTAAAAGGTTGTATTTATTTATTAGTTTTGAATGCATCATATTATTTAATTTATCATATACTTCATGTTTTAGTTAACCTTATTCCAACCTCCTAGATTAATGGCTTTTTTAACGATTTTTCTATGTCACGGTTCTTTAAGAGTCGAGGTTGCATGAAAAATAAGCTAGCAACTACATACTGTTTATTTTAATGGAAATTGTATATACCAAATCATGAGGTGTTTCATTATACAAATATATATGTCTTATATTTACATATAGAAATTTATTTTATTGTATTATATAATACTATTAATATTATAATATATGTTAATATTATTATATTATTTATTTGTGTTAATATTAGGATAATATTAACGTTAATGTTATTTTAATAATAGTATAAGTTAATATATATTATAATATTATAAAAATTATAATATTACAATAATATTATTATATTATTATATTAATATTTTTTAATATTGTTTTTATTATTATAATATTATAAATATATTATTATATATAATATTATAATAGATGTAATATATATTATTATTGTTATACATCATATATAAATTATTTATATTAAAATAATATATATCTTCAATTGTATCCTTTACCATGAAACATGAATCAAAAAATGAAAACGAAACTTCATGTTTTCAAATATTTTTTGATGTAATTATATATCGAGGTAGAAATATTTTTTTTAAACATAATATATTATTCCTGAAACCATAGATTTCAAATATCATAAATCCAAAAGGATGAATGCGGAAAACATTTTTTTATAATGTTACTATGTTGTGGATTATTTAGGGAATTATAAATATTTATTTAACTTTAATATTTAGAGATGAGTGTTTTTTACTATCAGATTACCTGAAGAACCATGAATGAATTTTATTTCATGTTAATGTTGATTGTAGTCTCAAAATTTAATAAATTCTTTTGATCTAGGGTTCCTTCAACCTTCTTGGGTTAAAAAAATTAAATTGAATTTCAGACCAAATATTATTGGTTATTACCGAATCACCTTCGTTTTTTTAATATTTTGTTAAAAGTTTAAATAAAATACTTGATATATTCATACAATATTCCATTATAAGAAATCATTACAATGACGATCATTTAAAAAATTAGTTCCAAATTTTAGAAACATATGTGGAATAAAATAGTTTATAGTATCCATAATATACATGAAATGTATTAACACTCTCGAGGCAATTTTAATATCTGAAGTATGGTAATATTAATATGAGGATTTTTTTGGTTATTATATTCTCTATATTAAAAATAAAAAAATAATAAATATTTATAAAGATTAATGTTGGAATTCGGTTTATTTATTATAGAATTTTTTTATGTATGTTCATTATTTTAGGAACATTATAATGACTTTATTGATGATATTTCTTAATTTGTTTTCTCAAAAAAGAATTTTCATTGATTGAACATTTTTTTAATTTTGATTTCTAAATGATTTTTGTGTTATGGTAGGATGCAATGGGAAAGATAACATGAAATGTTTTTACCTTGATGTTCATTAGATATATAACATTAGAGGGTTATTTCAGTTGCATGGTTTTGTTGGGGACTTTTGAATCAATTTATTTTCATTGGTGAATTATTTTATTAATTTTATTCAACAATATTATTTCATAATTATATTTAGGTATGATTTTAACAATATTTAATTTAGGATTCTAACATGGTTTCCCATTTCTATCAATGACATAGATGGTTCATTAAAAAATTCATGTTTTATGATAATATTATCATCCCAGTATTGATATTTTTAACCAAAATATATTCTCTATAAATTAAGTGTATAAATAAAATTTCAAATAAGAATGGACCATTACAAAAATAATGAAATATGGTTATATATGTAGATTTTCATATTGTTAAAATGTGTAATAGTTTTAAATACACAATTGAGTAAGTTTTTTTATCTAAAATGAGATTGATTCTGATAGAGATTATTATATTTTAATTAGATCATCCTATTCTTAGTCATTTTGAAAATTTTAATTACTATATACCAAAAATCTATTTTATTTGTTTTTATATATAGAAAATATGGTTACTCACTTGAGAGTCATGTATTTGGAAACCCAATTTCTACATTCAATCATAGTGTGTCCCAATTTTTTTTTATAAAAAGTCATATTTCGAATGTCCTTGTGCTAGTGTTTTCATAGAAACCTTTTTTTGTGACTTGTGACACCATCACACCATTCTATGAAAAATATGCAATGCAACATGCCCTTCCATGCTACGTTCCTCCCCATATTGCATCATCGCACCACTAACACTGCATCCATCACACTGCTGCATTACTTTTTCAACTATTATCTCCTCAACTGTGATAAAATCCCACCATGTTATCTTTTACCATCTATCCCATCACACCCTACAAATATGCATCACTCCTACATTATAAAACCATGTCACTTACGATATGATAATCTGTATATAATCAAACCAGTTATTTATAATTATCAATGTTGTTATGACTATGTGTTTAAGATCACCATCATGGATTCCTAATCCTCCCTTGTGGACACAATAACTATTTTAACAATTCTTGTGGATGAGTTCCCTGAATCCACCAATTTCATTATATAAAAAAAATTGTTTATTGAAATGATTAATGGAATGCACCATTACAATAATATTTTTTCCATAAATATATCCTTAGGGTGTCACTTTTAGGTAATGGGGACATAATATAAAAAATATATTAAGATGATGCTTAATTTTATGGATCGTTTGGTCAATCATGTTTCCAAGAATGCCAATACATGAATAGAGATGTGTGATTCTTACTTTTTGTTGTTTTTTAGACTATCAATGTTATTATATATTTGACACATTTTAGAACATCTTCAAACTCTAGTAGGGTTCTCATTTAATTCCATGATATTATAATTGGGGAAAATCTATTGTTAATGGAATCAATGATTTATGGTTGATAACTTATAATCCTGAGGGTGTTGGGATAGAGTGTGAGCACTTATTTTTATTTTCTTTACTCCATTTTTTCAATCTAGATTATTTGATGATAGTCATAGATATTTTTTCAAACCACATTACATTACATATCTCAGAGGTTTAAAATAAGCTCATTCATACAAGAAACCAGGGATCAATAAGACATCTAACACACGATTGATATTTTTTATGAGGATTGTTGGTTTCTCTAGTATCATCTCATTTTATCATCATCTAGTGAAATTATTGTTCCTAGAAATAGACTTACTATATCTATATCCCATAAATATACTAACATAGTAATATATTGTAATTAATCCAAACATCCAATCATGAATGCAAGGATTATCCAGTCTTATTAGCCTACTTCATCTGGATATTTTATCACATTGCAATTTGAAAAACAATTCAGATTCTTTTTTAATAGTGTTGTTCAATTAAATCAACTGTGAAACTATCTTTAGTGTTTCTTGTTCTATATTTTCAGTTAAATTTATTGGTATTTAACATACATTATTGTTGATTTATTGTTGTAGACCATATTCTCACATACTAGAGTTTTGTTTTAGGATATTTTGATAACTTCTGTGCTTTGTAGTGTATGACTCTATGGTGGTGTGTACATACTTGATCCTTTCTATTATCTTTCCTACTCCATTGTTTCTCTTTATATCCTCAACAATCACCTTAATCTCGAATATCAGGTCATATCAATTCATTAAAAATTATTTCATGATTTGGTTCATTTCTATCCTTTTGATTGTGAGTCTTTTCATTACACTAAACATCATTATGTTAGTTATGTTCTTTAGGTGTTATAACATGTCCTATGACCTTTTGATATAGTTTATCTTGATGTAAAGTGACCAATCCAAATTCTATAAAATCGTTGTTATCATTAATTTTCTACTTTAATTAATGATTTTTCTCATATGACTTGGGATTATTTTTTAAAACAATTGTCCATAATATTTTTTGTATTCCAATCATTTTTCTTATAAAATATTAACCAATTTTTATTGCCCATTAAATTTTTTTATTCAAATATTGGTCATGAATACTTAATTACATGAGTATAGTCATTTCTTGATAATAATGGTATCATACATAAGAGTGGTACCCCTAGAATACCCAAAAAATTGTGTTTTTGAATGCATGAATAGTAATTTGATAAACATGATTTGTCACCTTCTATTTTATATGAACGATCACACCATATTCTGGTGATACACCCTTATGACTTCTACCTATCTCATTAACAACATTCCCCCATTTTTTATTCAAGAGGGGGAACCATTTCTTAATTTATGTCCTCAGTAATCCAAAAATGCCTGGCCTAATTATATATTTAGATTTGTATGTTATGTTCATAATTCATTCCTCATTATTACAAAATTAAATGTTACTGATCTTAAGTGAATCATCCTTTGTTTCTCTCAATCAAAACATAAATATTTTTTTCTCCTTAAAATTATATCGTTATATGTTTTTAACATATGTATCACTTATCGAGTTCTCCATTTTTTTCAATTCGAACATGTATCCCCATCTCCTGTTCTTCCTATTCACAGGGGTTCATATTTCATATTCTCTCATTACACAAACACCCACACTTTCCCCTACAAGAGGATGAATGACATGATTTGGTCTCATTTAACCATGTATTTCAAACCATTTACATTCCATCTAATTCTCATGCTACTCTAGAACCCAATGGAATGTCATATCTTGACTCTAAATTAACTAGTTATCCTATCACACTTTTCAAAGGTATCTGTTTTTATCATGACTATCATATTTATTATTTTTTATGCTACATATTAACAGTGAAATAATACATTTTTTTTGCACCCATGTCAGGGATTCCATCCACTATAACATCACCAAGTCGAAATCTCATATTGTGTTGTCACATAATAAAAAGGATTAGTGGTGAATGATACTTGTAATCTAGTTTCCCTCCACATCAAAAATAAAATTGTTTGATGAAAATAGATCAATATTTTTCCTATCAATGTGGTTGTCACTCTCCATCACATGTATCCTCTCTTTATTGAAAATGTAAATGAACATACCTATAACATTGATTATTTTTATAGTTTCTCCTATGGATAATATTGAATAGGTGTTCCATTTTATCTATCTCACTGCCACATACCATTTCTATATCCACTAGATGTGAAAGGATTTGATTGGGATATTCCTAACACTAAGAGGGTGAATTTGTGTTGAGGAATTTTTAACCTTTGGAAAATTTAGTCCCTTTTACTCTTTGACCTGATAGGATATTGTTTCACTTATTCCCTTTTCCTTGTCACATGCATTTATATGAATGTAGTAAAAGATATAACATGATATATTTACATGGTTCATTGCTCAATAAGATTAGATAGTCATTGGCATGGTCCCAAAATTTTCATGACCACAAAGCTACTAGAAATTAATCCTTTCAATGTGGTAATATAATGTAGGAAATACCCTTACACTTTAATATGACAATATTCAATTGAAAGTTCTTAGTTTATAGCTGCTGTATGGAACTTTATACTACTATTTATGATATAATTAACCTTCATGATAAGGTTATTTGTATCACCATGAATGTCTTCCACTAGATGATACTTCTTTTGAATGTTATAGTATACATTGATCTTCCACTTATTAAATTTTTACTTTCTTATTAGTTGGAAAGAAACCCTACTTCTTCCCATTAACAAACTAGAGGATTCACTTTCATATTATTCAATATGTCACAATAATGTAAATATATTTTGGACTCATGAACACCTAATTATTCATGTCCCAAGTGATAATCAAATGATTATGTCCTGGCCAGAAACTATTTCTTCATCATTGAAAAAATAGCTATAATAAATCACCTTCTTCCAATTTTCAATAATCACAAACTTCCATTTTAATTTTTATGTATATTAAAATTAACTCAACAAACTATCATCACTATTTAACTACCCTAATTATTAATCCATAGATTGTTGGGATTCATTTTTGTTATATTTTGACTCAATGATGTAAATTTTTTTGTGGAATAAGATCTCATAATTCCCTGATACAAAATACAATGTATTTACACACAGTTCTCCTATGCATAACCAAATTGCTCAGGAAAATCCCCTTCTTTGCATAGACTAGGAGGCTCGTAGAACCTATTACTCCTTCATGAAAAATAGAGATATAGAAATGATATATTTTTATAAAAAATTATCTCTCAAAATAATACATGAGTAATAAAACCTTTTATAGGAGTAGTGCCTCTTATTTTATAAGCAGGGATCACTGCCCTATTTCATTCATTTACCACCTAAAACTAAACAAATAATTCAATTATGATGACCCATTCGATGAGATGAGGACCTCTACATATATTAAATATTTAAATCCCCTATATGTATTGTCTTTTAGTTCATAAAACTCAAGTATAATATATACCATATATCATGGGATTTGTTTTCATTGTGAACTCAGCTTCTCCTTTGCAAAAAAACAAATTGTCCAACCTACTAAATTTAGTCTATACATTGTTAAATTTATATAGTTTTTGAACATTCCTAAAAATAATTTTACAAGAAAAATAGAATCATTAATACATATCAACTAATAAAACAAGATCGATCATACTCATTTCAATCACCAAGCATTATGCTCAGGGCACAGTTTGACAATCGGTGGTGGCCAATCATCAATATTTATGTAGTAGAGGAGCAATAATGTTTGGAGAAAGACAATTTCTATATGAAATCTTCATGATTGTTTGTTATCTTTAGTCCATACTAATGAATTTTGTCCATATAATTTTAATATGGTTGAATAGTGAGTCTGTGTCTACATCCCACATCTTCCCTCCCCATGGATTAACCATGCTATATAAATGATCATGACCCCACTGCACCTTTGAACAAACACCTGGATTTATAGAACACACCTTACCCAAATGGGATGTAACACACATGGTCCACATGCTTCCCTATGGGATTCTGGCCCAAACGTATGGGTGTTCATACTTTAGGCCTACTACATGGTCTTGATGTGGGCTATACATGGCCATATATTCCTTTAACACTATCCATAGTAGCTTGACCTGACCTCTTATGGAGATAACTAACACTTTGGTCACACATAAGCCTTTTTTGATGGTGGCTTGGTTACTAAGTGTGGTTGGAAGTATTTTTAATAAAATTCTCAAATATAAATTCTATAAAAATATCTAAACAATGAATAGAATCTAAAAATTTCATTGAAATTTCTTATTCAATATCAATGAAAATTATATTATCGTGTATTTTATCATGTTAATAATTATTATTTATTTGATGTATCTCCATGTAATTATATACTTTCAAGACCTTCCTTCATTTCCAATTCCACTTTTTTTTGAATATAAATTCCAAATAACATCTTCAATATCTATAAACAATTCATCGTTATTTTAAACAATTTATCACCATTTATACATGTATTTGAAATGAAGACCAGTTCACCAATTTTATGACTTACTAGGATAATTATTCATGCATGATATCCAATGTCATTTATTAAATCCAAAACTATTCTCTAGGCATCACCTTTGAATATCAATGTATTGAAAACCATTTATATGTTCCTTCAAATTATATGACTCAAGAAGATCATCCAAGATCAATTAAAATTGTAAATTCTTCTCATATTAAAATCAATGAAATCATCCTATCATCTTAAAACTAATGAAATATTCCTATCAAATTAATAACCATTGAAAACTGATGATAATAATTGACAAAAAATACAACTCATACAAAAAATGATCTCTTTAATGTGGATGTTAAGAATTCTTTTCGCAGTTACATACATTAATAGGAGGCATATGCATTTATGGTGCATGTCATATGATAGTTTTGAGGACCACAAAAATGTTACTCATAAAGTATAAATTTAAAAAAAATCTTTAAAAACTATAAAATTTTTGTGTTATATTTCCATAAAACAAACATGTTGCTATTTTTTTTACTAAGGCTTTACTATCCAAAAAAATTTCCAAGTGGTATTCTTATTTATGTTAGAAAACATTTTGAAAAAAATAAAATTTATTTAATCGTAGAAATATATAAAACATAAAAAGTCTGAATTTAAAAATAATATAATGCACAAATATTAAAAAATAAAATAAATAACATATGGTTTATTAAACAATAATAGTAATACAAAACAAAATGAAAATGAATAATTAAATAAAAATCCTAAAAAATCATAAAATAGAAGACAAAAAGAAAAAACAAGGAATAAATAATAACATTAAAGAAAAATTATATCTAAAAAACTAAAAATATAATAAATTAATATTATTAAATAAGAGGAAAATGGACTAAAAATTATTAATAAAATTTAAATAATCCAAAATAATAAAATAAAAAATTGGGGATAACCCCAAACTGGTGTTCGAAGAAATAATAGTAATGGTCTAGTTTTTTTATCTTCTAATGAAGGAAGAATGAAATATTTTAATTGGGAATTTTGGTCAATATATACACTATATCTTTCATTTTAAGGCGTCAAGAATGAAACAAAGAAGATGGTCACACAAAACTACGAGTTAGTTTGGTATTATTAAAATATTAGGACAATGTAGTGTTATATGAAAGGCAATGGTGAACCAAGGGATACCATTGTTCACAACACAATAAACCATGTATAATATGAAATAACATAGATGTTATTTAGTGCAATGGGATATGTTTATATCCATGTAATTATGTAGCACACATTGTGAAAACATTGATAACTATGTGAGAAGGGATATATGGAGTGATTGATGAGGTTTTCATTCTTTGTGGGAGTCATACAAGTTATGTGGCCTTAATAAATTTTTTTATGACATTAATAAGATACATTGATCTTGGTTTAGACACTATTGAAAAATTTTAACATGCTTTGGGATATACCAATGCGAGAAGGGTCCTTTTATTTTCTATCATTCGTCAACTATATTGATCATTTTTTCATTTTTCTATATTGAAAATTTTATCATTACATGTAGTAATGATCTGAGATTACCCAACTTGATTCCATTATTAATCAGTAATTTCAAAAAAAAATCTATATCCATTGAGATATTTCATAGGGATTGACGTTTTTATATGTTCTTGATAGATATTTCATTCTAAGAGAAAATCTATCTTCGATATCCAACAATAAAATAGTATGACATAGGTAGATTCAATGGGCTTAAAAATTGAGGCAATTTAAAAGTATTTTCATGATGGAAGGCGAACTTTATCCTCCCTAAATAGGTATTAAAGCCTTGTTGTCATGTTGAACTATCTAATGATGACTCACAATAGCATTTCAAGTGCAATGAGAAATCTAGAATCCCCAAAAAAGATGTAGTGGGATATTATCCATTACATTGTTAGATATTTTAAGATGGGGCATGTGATAAGATTACAATATTAATATTATGTGTACAAGGATATTAGGAACTTTTTTATAACTTTTAGTAATATTTTCTTTAATGCCGAAATTATGAAATCTGTCACCTATAAACCGATTTTATTGGTTTAAAAAATGTTAGTGTCTATTATTCATCAAACCAATGCTTCATATTTTATATTATCATTTTTATGATATATTTCAAAACAATCTATGCCAAAAAAAAATTCATATTATATGTATGATGGAATAACTTTTTTGAATAATCAATGATGAAAAATATTTATTCGGTTGTTTTGGTTTCATGTTTTTGAAATCTCGATGCCAATTTTTTTTAAATGCTCAGTTTAAATAAAAAAAGACAAAAAAATAATTTTGTGGTGTCTATTTTTTATGAAACCAATCCCAAAAATATTTTCCCGGAAATAGTTTTCTCTTTGGTTTTGAACAATACTACGCCTAACGTTTTTAAAGATATATTTAACATTGGGTTTTTAATAAAACCAAGTTAAAAAATTTTAAAAATAACTATAGAAACCATCATTCTTGTTTTCGAATCCCTTTTTTGTTCTCGATATATTCGACCTCTAACGACTTCATGAAAGTCATCAAGGACTGTTATAGTTGAGTTATTTTGATTTTATTCATATTTTATTAATCATTGGACATAAATCATTCATTATAATTTATTGGTTCTCGATCCATGATAATATTTAGTCCCTGATAAAACTATTCTGGTCAGGCAACCCTATGGTTTGTGGTTTATTTTGTTCTTTATTCTTGTTTATTTTTTTTCAAATGTTTTTACTCGTTTTTATAGTGTTCACCCTTCCAATGAATTCAAATATGTAAATCTATATTCAAGATCAATGAGTCATAGTCTAACTCTGTGTTTCTTAATTTTTAATAAAATTTAAATAAGAATCCTTTATCAAATAGTTATGAATTAAATATTTTTGTATTTGATTTTTAATTGATAATTTTTTATTAATTATTTTTAATTATATATATATTTTAGTTGTTGAAATTCTAAAATGTTTTTTCCCATAATGATATATATATATGTGAGTAAAAATTATTAGCAATAATCTTCTTCATTTTTTATTCTAAAAAAATTATATATTTCTGTATTTTTATTAAAACCATCAAGAGGATATAGACTATAATGCACCGAACCCCATTACCCAGAGTCAGTGAATTACTAAATAACATTTTCATGATCACAATAAAAAAAATTCTCGAAAGACCGATTCGTTTAGTAGCCTTGGAATAACTAGATACATTAATAAAGTTTACATTACAACATAAAATGAAGACTACAACAATATAGTCTCCATAGTCCACACTCTTATCCCTCATATTATCCCAGCAGGTCATTCATAAATTACTTCTTCACATCCTGGGAAATATAAATCATATAAAAGGGGTGATCTCAAATTCCCTATAAGGATAACAATATAGTGGAAACTTTCATAAATAAGAATAAACATTTAAGGCAATGTATAACAAAACAAAATCCTTTTAAATTTGAACTTCAACATAGTATGGAAAAAATAAAATGAAATAATTCCATTTACTTATTCACATGTATATTCTACTAATCTAATATTCACATGCAATATCAATAACCACTTTCATAATGATGGAATGCATAATTCCAGACTATCATAACCACATAGCCAAGGCCTCATGCCAAGACTACAAATAAGATTTTGTCAAGGCCTTGTGACACGACAATAGTTTTTCTCACGAGACCTACCGATACATTGAGGAGCTATAGCGGGCTCCACCCGTCACTTATTAAGTCCAATACATTCCTCATATGAACAGGTTTAAACATAACATAAACATTCGTAATAAAACTAGCATACAAAATGTCAATAATATATTTATAAACCATGAATGTTATAAAAATAACACATCCACAGTCAAACATATCACAAAATCATCAATACAATATGGAAGTATTGTATCATAATAAATCAACTGGAAATAATCTTAAAATACATTAAAAGATGTTGACATAGATGAAATAAAAATCTTTTTAAAGAAATATCTCTTTCTATTTTGAAATCATTTAAGAATAATATATTTATAAAATAAAACATTTTCTTTGAAAATATTCTTATATGATTGTAAGGGAAGCTTTAATGACATTATTACGGTGTAAAACAGGTGCACCCGCCTTATAAGTTAAAAAAACATTCTTACCTTTATTTTGTCGAAAAGGTTAAAAGGCTCCTTGTTTGGAAAACGACAGAAATATTTCCTTAAACTACTTATAAAAATTAAAACAAGGGTATAAATAACTTTGACCCATAATCTTTAAAATATTAATAATGTTTTGAATTTTTTTTTAAGAAACATGGATGTGTATGATAAAGAGATCCCAGTAGATTATTACGTATAAACAACCTCGGATAATGAAGAGATTGCAAAATAAACCCTTACCTTGTACTTTTCCTTGGTTAGGGTATGTTAACCTCTTGTATAATTGTGAAATAATTGTTATCAAATTATACAAGAATCATATACATTAATATGATATCATATATGATCTTTTATCATTGATTTGTTAATAATATCATAGTATTATCGTTGTTTCAGGTGTTAACTTACTCGTTTTCTTTTATATGCTTTGTTACGTAAGCTATGTTTGTAATGGATAAGTTGTATCTACATCATATCCAGAATTATATCAAGTCCTTAGATACCATTATTAATCATCAAATGAGAATTATACTTGAATGGATATGATGGAGAATGAATCTCATCTCGTTCATGGAGACGGTAGTCCGTACGGACACACGAGCGACAATATCATTCTTTTGATATTAAAATAATATATAATGGGATGGAATATCATATATAATGAATCATTATCATGTTATATTTGTTATTAAATTAATTACACAACATTATTATACCCATCCAAATAATAATTTATTGAATAACAATTGCATCACGACGTGGAGACGGTATGTCGTACGTACGCACATATGGTGACAAGTTATTCAAAGGATGGATATAATACTGAATATGGTGTTACCATATTTATAATAAAATCACAATATATATAATATACTGGAGTTATTATTTTAGAATGTGAAAACAAAGAATGAAGAAGTGGAAGAAGAAAGGAACTTGAAAAAGGGTGGTGAAAACATTACGTCTTCTTCGGGTTCTTCCTTTTGATTTGATAAAAAGGGAATCATAGGTTAAAATTTGGATCAAAATAAGGCCTCTAGATTGTATTTAGGTATGTTTAGAGAGTATTTGGGTGGGTTTTTTCCAAAACAAAAGGCTTTGAATGTGTTAATTAATGAGAAGGGGGAGTACCCTTTTATAAGAGGGGGGAGGGGCACCATTGGAAAATCTAGAAATATTATTTTATAATAAATTAAAATTCGGTTTATAATGTCTCCAATGTAGAATATTTAAAGGATAAGGTGGGTATGGGTCTAGAAACACTCAACCAATAGAATTTATATAGGTTTGGGTCATTATATTAACCTTATCTTTTAGTTTTAACTATTAGTTAATTAGTTTGACACTTACCATGTCCCTTTGTATTTTTATATTATATAGTTAATAAAAATACTATATAAATTCAAGAGACCCCAAAGTGGTCCACTAATGACAAACCTATAATGATATATGTCCCTTGGAAGAACCTTAGATTTTTAGGAATTGAATATCAATTAATAATATAATATTTGTTTTAAAAACTCTTTTATGTTAATTTTGACACTATTTGGAAGGATGATTTTTGTGAAAATAATAACAGAATGATTAAATCTAAAAAGTTAATTACATCAATAATAACATGTCATATTAACCTCAAAAATTATTTTAATTAATAAAATGTCTCAAATTATATTTATTTGGGTATTTATAATATCAAGTATTTTAATTTTTCACTATTATGGTAATTAATGCATCATCATAGTGTCATAAATAAATTAACTTATTTAATGTCTAAAAATTATAAATAAAATATAATTATGTATTAAATCCTTTTATATTTCTAATGAATATTTTCAATTGAATTTATCTTATGTATAACCCTATATTATAAATGTTTTAGTAAATAAACATTTTTTTAACTCTTTTAACTCTTCATTGAATTAAATAATAATAAAAGTCCTAATCAAATCCAAGTGAACCTAAATGAGAATATTTTATTCCTTAGGGTGTTTTTGGTAGAGATACACTTTTCCAATAGAATTAGGACATGTGTTTGGGTAATATTAATATCATTTTTACCCTTAATTACCCTATTTACTTTTTACTGTGGTAAATAAAAGTAAAAAGTTACTATTTACCACAAATTATTTTCATCTCATTAAACCACATTTTACTACTTGATATTAACCATGTCTCTCAGATTTTTAAAATTCCACTCACAAAAGAGGTAAAATTAAGTTTTATGAAAAATTTAGTATTTTAACTACCACTTAGTGGTTTCACTATTTATCAAAAAATGAAGTTTTTCAGAAAAATACCAAAAATTTACCCTAGGCTAATTTCGATATTCAAAATCCAAAAATGAAGTAAATTTTGAAAAATAAAATTTATAAATTTCAAAAGGTGGATGATACTATTCAGAACGGCTAGTTTGATTGGTTGTGGTGTGTGTTAGAACTCGAAGTTGTGTATAGCACACGCTACTGTATTATTCAAAGGAAAGCGTACCGTGGAAGCTTGGGGTGTTACATTATCCCCTCCATCAAATAATTTTATTCCCGAGATTTCTATAATACTATCACATGAAAAGACTCGGGTGGTTCTTCACCATAATTTCCTCAGGTACCCACGTTGTCTCTTCCATCTTATGGTTTCTCCACAAGACTTTTACCAGAAGAGTCGTCCGATTTTCAGTACTTGTTCTCTCGTATCAAGAATCTTGACGGGATCTTCGCAGTAAGAAAGATTGTGTTCCAGTTCTAAGTCCTCATAGGTGATTACATGCATTGGGCCAGGCATGTATTTCTTCAACAGAGATACATGGAACATATCCTGATCTTTGGAGAGACTTGGCGGCATTGGAAATTGGTAAGCTACAACCCCAATTCATTTTATAATTTTGAAATGTTCGATGTACATGGGACTCAATTTACCTTTCTTACCAAAACGTATAAATCCCTTCCAAGGAGATACCTTCAGGAAAACAAGATCACCCAAATCCTTAATTCGATTATCGGCATAGCTCTTTTGCCTACTTTGAGCTGCTTTGATGTGATTTTGATTTACCTTCACCTTTTCCATCATTTCCTCCACCAGTTCTGGACCTACAAGTTTTCTTTCACCAATGTCATCCCAACAGGTTGGTGTGCGATGCTTCATATGGTGCCATCTGAATTCTCGAATGGAAGCTATTGTTATAATAAAATTCTACCAGAGGTAAATAAAGATCCCACATACCCTGAAAGTCAAGTGAAAAGGATCTCAACATGTCTTCTAAGGTTTGAATAGTTTTTTCTGATTGTCCATCAGTTTGAGGGTGGTAGGCAGTGATCAAATGAAGTTCAGTATCCAAGGATTTCTGAAGACTTTTCCAGAATCATGATGTAAAACGGGGATCACGATCAGAAACAATCGATAGAGGTACTCCATGAAGTCTCACAAAATCATTAACATATAGTCTTTCTAGATGTTCCCTTGGTAGATCTTCTCTTATAGCATGAAAATGTGCTAACATGGTAATATGATCAACAATAACCCATATTGAATCTTTCCTTCAAGGAGTCTTTGGTATCCCCAGGACAATGTCCATCGTAATATTTTCCCATCTCCACTCCGGTATGTGATGAGGTTGCATGACTCCTCCAGGTTTTTGCCTTCTAGCTTTCACTTGTTGAAAAATCATACATCTTAACACAAAATCAGCAATCTCCCTCTTCATGTTGTCCCACAAAAAATGTTCCTTCAAGTCTCTATACATTTTGGTGCAACCAGGGTGTATAGAGATATTGGAACTATGAGCATCAACTAGGAATTCCCTTTTTAGATCAGGTATATCGGGAACACAAAGTCTCTTCCCAAATTTCAAAATTCTTTCTTCATACAAAAATTCTCCCAATCTCCCATCATTCATAGATTTAATCTTCTTTTGAAATTCTTCATCATCTATTTGAGAACACATAATCCTTTCTAGTAAAGACGGTATGGAAATCATTTGAAAAAGCATTTATGATTCAATATCCCTGGTTATTCCCATGTCCATCTTTACTAGATCCATGAAAATTGGATCCCTTTCAATTGTCATATTGTTCAAAACTCCATGATATTTTCTTCTCAAAGAATCTCCCACCTTGTTTGCTTTCCCCAGGTGGTAGTGTATCATACAATCATAATCCTTGAGTAATCCAAGTCATCTCCTTTGCCTCATGTTGAGTCCTTTTTGTGAGAAAATATACTTCAAACTCTTGTTATCAATATAAATCTCACATTTTTCACCATAGAGGTAGTGCCTCCATGTCATCAATGCAAATATCACAACTGCTAACTCAAGATCATGAGTAGGATAGTTTTTTTCATGATTTTTCAACTGTAGTGATGCATATGCAATAACCCTATCATTCTGCATAAGGAAACAACCATGTCCTTTATTTGATACATCACTATAAATAACGAACCCATAATTCCCCGATGGTAGAGTCAATATTGGAGAACTGACTAATCTTCTCTTCAGTTCTTCAAATCATTCTTCACACTCTTTTGTCCAAACAAATTTAACCCCTTTACGTGTGAGCTTTGTTAATGGGTTATCCAACCGGGAAAAATTCCGGACGAAACATCGATAATAATCTGGAAAACCAATAAAACTGTGTACCTTGGTTATTCTCATAGGTTCTGGACATTCTTGGATTTCCTGGTTCAAAGAAGGATCAACAGAGATTATATCTTTAGAGATGGTATGGCCAAGAAAAGAAATCTCCTGAATCCAGAATTCACACTTGCTAAACTTCCCATATAATTCATGTCTTCTCAGAGTCTTCGGGATAATGCCCAAGTGATTTTCATGATATTCATATCTTTTGTAGTATAAAAAGATATCATCAATAAATACAACCACAAATTCATCGATATATTCCTTGAAAACACTATTCATCAGATCCATGAATACATAGGGTGCATTAGTCATCCAAAAGGCATTATTGTAAACTCGTAATTCCCATACCTAGTTCGAAATGCTGTCATCGGAATGTCTTCTTTCTTCACACACAACTGATGGTATCCACATCAAAGGTCAATCTTTGAAAAGTATTGAGCTTCATGCAGTTGGTCAAATAAATCATCAATGTGAGGTATGGGATACTTGTTCTTTATTGTTATAGCATTGATCTCCCTGTAGTCAATACATAACCTCATAGATCCATCATTCTTTTTAACAAAAAGAATAGGGGCTCCCCCTGGAGAAATAGTAGGGAGAATAAATACCTTATTACTAAATTCCTCTAGTTGTTTCTTTAGTTAAACTAATTCCACAGTGGCCATTCTATAAGGGGTCTTCGATATAGGCCATGATACAAGAATTAAATCAGTGGAAAACTCAACTTCTTGTTATGGAGGATGTCCAGGTAAATCATCTGAAAACACAACTACATATTCTTTCACAATAGGTATATCCTCTATTTGAATATTCCTTTCCTCACCCATAGTCATTTCATTCTCTTCCTCCCCATTAATTGAATTTAGTTGAGCTATTGGGGGTGGATCTAGATAAAAATTAGGTGGTGAAGATTCTACTCTAAAGATAAGGTACTTCTTATCATCATCATCGAAAATCATAACCTCCTCCTTCTTATAATAAATCTTCGCATCATGGTCCGAAAGCCAGTCCATACCGAGGATTATATCAAACTCAATCATAGGTATAATGATGAGATCAGCAGATAAAGAACATTTATATGCTGTAATGGGGACTGATTCACAAAACATTGTTGCAATGACACTTCCCTTAGGAGTTTTTACTGAAAACTCCCTTGTTAAATCAAATTGAAAATATCTAATTTTCTTAGCAAACTGGAAAGATATGAAACAATGTGATGATCCATAATCAAATAATGCATTTTCTAAACTTGAGGAAACCATTAAATTACCTGCCACCACGTCTTTTGGAAATTCTACCTCAGCAGTAGTGATAGCCTAAGCTTGGCCTTGATCCCATGGCCATTTCTGAGGTACGTTCCCCTGATTCTTATGACATTCATTTGTATAATGTCCAATCTCCCTACAATTTTAGCATTGGACATCATTAGCTTCCTTCATCCCCTTGCAATCACGAGCTTGGTGTCCTTTTTCACCACACTTATAACAGTCTCCTATTCCTTTTAAGAATGTACCGGGGTGTTTCTTACCACATTTAGAACAGGATGGATATTCATCCTTTACCATCTTCCCCATATTTCCATTCCCAGATTGATCAGTAAATCTCATCTTCTCTTTATTTGTTTTAAAGTAATAAGACTAAGAGAATTCCATTTCTGTCTTGATAGCACATGAGACAATGTCTTCGCACGACGAGAAGGATTATGAGGCTAATGATCGATGGATAAATGGTTTTAACCCATTAATGAAACGATCAATATTACATCTTGGGTTACGTAAATAATCTCTAGCATACCTGGCTATCCTTTTAAAGTTAACCACATACTTTGTGACATTATCATCCTCCTTTTGTCTTAGACTCATAAATTTCCTTTCCATATATACTCGATGGCCGTGAGGAAAGTATTTTTCTAAAAACAGATCTTTGAACTCCCTCCATTCTATATTAGATACTTCATCATATTCCTTTGTGTTTTGAATCAATGACCACCATTGATCAGCATCTTCAGTGAGGCGATAAACTGCCATGATATCTTTTTTCCTTTCACTACTTCCCAATGCCTGAAATATTTTCTTTAGGGAACTTATCCATTACTCAGCTACTAATGTATTTGTACTCCCATTGAATGTTGGTGTTTGCTGCCTCATGAAGCGATCTAACATTGATCCTCCATGTTGTGGATCAGGGTGCTCTATACAGGTAAGGTTATTATTCATAACCTGATTGAGTTGTCCCAGTATTGTGATTAGTTGATCAGCACCAATTTCATCACCAGCTCCAATATAATTATCTTGAGCAGGAGGGCAATCCCTACATGGAGTGCGTGCATTGATAGAGTTTCCATTTCTTCCACCAAGTGCCATTTCTAAAAAACGACATAAACTAGATCATTTTATGAATCAAAATACATAATTTCATACTTATAAAACAATTAACATAAATTGAACTATTTATAGATATAATCCATAATCATAGAAATGTTTTATTTGCGGAAGTATATATTCATAAACCCTTCATAATGATTTTTAAAGAAAATTAGAGTTATCTTAAGCATATCCCCTGGGAGTGTCGTAACCCAGAGTGCAGCAAGGCTCATTGTCGTGCACCAGTTATCGTTCGAGTCTAGCTCAAAGTGGTGTTTTAGGGTTTTACGCCTTGGTACATCTATGCCAGAGTCACCTCTACCTTCTCGTATCTAGACAAGGATGTATTGCTCAGAAAACTCAAAAAATCTCTACAATACCAAAATTCTAGGAAGTTCTTCTATACTAATCCTCAAAGTCCATCTTAAATATATGTGGTCTAATCAGAGGTTATCTAAATCTACCTTCCAACGTTTGTACTAAACATCCTCTCATACCATCTGTAACGCCCCGACCTTATTTACCCAGAGTCGGTGCATTATTACATAACATTGGAATGATTACAAGAAAGTTCAAATCTCGAAAGACCGATTCATTTAGTAGCCTTGGAATAACTAGATACATTAATAATGTTTACATAACATCATAAAATGAAAACTGCAACAATATAGTCTCCATAGTCCACACTATTATCACCTCATACTATCCCTTTAGGTCATTAATTAATTACTTCTTCACATCCTGGGAAAAATAAAACATTGAAAAGTGGTGAGCTCAAATGCCCAGAAAGGATAACAATATAGAAGAGACTTTCATAAAAAATAATAAACATTTAAGGCAATGTATAACTAAAACAAAAGACTTTTAAACTTGAACATAATCATAGTATTGAAAAAATAAAATGAAATAATTCCATTTACTTATTCACATGGATATTCTACTAATCAAATATTCACATGCAATATCAATAACCACTTTCATAATGATGGAATTCATAATTCCAGACTATCATAACTACATAGCCAAGGCCTCGTGCCAAGACTACAAATAAGATTTTTTCAACACCTAGTGCCTAGACACTAGACTGTCTCATGAGACCTACCGATGCATCGAGGAGCTATAGTGGGCTCCACCTATCATTCATTAAGTCCAATGCATTCCTCATATGAACAGGTTTAAACATAACATAAACATTTGTAATAAAACTAGCATTTGAAATGTCAATACTTTCTTCATAAACAATGAATGGTATAAAAATAACACATCCACAGTAAAACATATCACAAAACCATCAATACAATATGGATGTATTGTATCATAATAAATCAAATCCAAATAAACTTAAAATCTATCAAAGGTTGTTGACATAGATGAAATCAAAACACTTTTTAAAGAAATATGTCTTTCTATTTTGAAATCATTTAAGAGTCATATTTTTATAAAATAAAACAATTTCATTGAAAATATTCTTATAAGATTGTAAGGTAATCTTCAACGATTTTATAACGGTGGAAAATAGCCGCACCAACCTTATATGTGAAAAAAACATTCTTACCTTAATTTTGTCGAAAAGGTTAAAAAGCACCTTGTTTGGAAAACGACAGAATGTTTCCTTTATAAAATTCCTATAAAAATTCAAAAAAGGGTATAAATGACATTAACCCATGTTATTTTAAATAGTAATAATGTTTTGAAAATCATTTTTATGAAACATGGATGTGGATGATAATGTGATCCCAATAGATTATTACGTATAAACAACCTCAGATAATGAAGAGATTGTGAAATAAACCCTTACCTTGTACTTTTCCTTGGTTGGGGTAAGTTAAACTCCTGTATAATGGTAAAATAATTGTTATTAAATTATACATGAATTATATTCATTAATATGATATCATATATGATCTTTTAACATTGATTTGTTAATAATATCATAGTATTATCGTTGTTACGGGTGTTAACTTACTCATTTTATTTTATATGTTTTGTTACATAAGTTCTGTTTGTCATTGATAGGTTGTATGTTAATCATATCCAGAATGATATCAAGTCCTTATATATTATTATTAATCATAAAATGAGAATTATACTTGAATGTATTCGATGGAGAATGAATCTCATCGCGTTCTTGGAGACTGTAGTCCGTACGTATGCACGAGCGACAATATCATCCAGTTGATATTAAAATAATATATAATTGGACGATATATCATATATAAAGAATAATTATCATGTTATATTTATTATTTACATGAATTACACATCATTATTAGACCCATACAAATAATAATTTATTTATTAACAATTACACCATGACATAGAGACGGTAAGTTGTACGTACGCACTTATGGTGACATGTTATTCAAAGGATGGATAGAATACTGAATATGGTTGTACCATATTTATAATAACATCACAGTATATATAAGATACTGGAGTTATTATTTTATAATGGGAAAACAATGAAAGAAGAAGTGGAAGAAGAAAGGATCTTGAAAAAGGGTGGTGAAAACATTACATCTTCTTCAGGTTCTTCCTTTTGATTTGATCAAAAGGGCTCTTTTTGTTGGCTTTATGATAAAAATAAGGCATATAGGTTGTATTGAGGGAATATGATAGAGTATTTGGGCAGGTTTTGGCCGAACCAAAAGGCTTTGAAGGTGTGAATTAATTAGAAGGGGGAGTACCCTTTTATAAGAGGGGTGAGGGGCACCTTTGGAAAAGCTAGAAATATTAGTTTATAATTAATTCATAAAAGATAATAATGGCTTCAAAGTGGATTTTTTAATGGTTAAGGTGGGGATTTGTCTAAAACCACTCATCTAATAGAATTTAGACAGGTTTGGTCATTATTTTAACCTTGTCTTTTAGTTTTAACTCTTAGTTAATTAGTTTGACACTTACCATGTCACTTTGTATTTTTATATTATATAGTTAATAAACATACAATATAAATCTATGAATTCCCCATGTGGTCCATTAATGATACACCTATCATGATATAAGTTTCTTGGCAGAACCTTATATTTTTAGTAATTGAATATCAATAAATAATATAATATTTGTTTTAAAAACTCTTTTATGTCAATTTTGACACTATTTGAAAAGTGTTTTTTTTTCAAAATAATAAGAGAATGATTACTTCAAAAAACGTTAATTTAATCAACCCTAACATGTCATATTAACATATAAAATTATTTTAATTCATAAAAAGTCTCAAATTATATTTATTTAGGTATTTATAATATCAATTTTTTTATTTTTTCACTATTATGGTAATTACTACATCATCATTGTGTAATGAATAAATTAAATTATTTAATGTATAAAAAATATAAATAAAATATCATTATGTAGGAAATCGTTTTATCATTCTAATGAATAGTTAAAATCTAATTTATCTTATGTATAACTTTATATTAAAAATGATTTAGTAAATAAACATTGATTTTAACTCTTTTAACTCTTCTTTGAATTAAATAACAATAAATTTCCTAATCTAATACAAGTGGTCCTAAATGATAATATTTTATTCCTAATGTTGTTTTTGGCCGAGACACACTAGTCCAATAGAATTAGGACACGTGTTAGGTAATATTAATATAATTTTTATCCTTAATTACCATATTTACTTTTATCCGTGGTAAATAAAAGTAAAAAGTTACTATTCACCAAAAATTATTTTCATCTCATTGTACAACATTTTACTACTTGATATTATCCATGTCTCTCAGATTTTCGAAATTCCACTCACAGATGTGGTAAAATTAAGTATTATGAAAAATTCATTTTTAACTACCACTTTGTGGTTTCAATATTCATAAAAAAATGATGTTTTTTAGAAAACTACGAAAAATTCACCCTAGGATAATTTCGATATTCCGAATCCAAAAATGAAGTCCATTTTGAAAAATAAAATTTATAAATTTCAAAAAGTGGGTATTACTATTCATAACGGCTAGATTGATTGGTTGTGGTGTATGTAAGAACTCGAAGTTGTGTATAACACACGCTACTGTATTATTCAAAGGAAAGCGTACCGTGGACGTTTGGGGTGTTACATAGACTCATATATATTATAATATAATTATTACAATTAAATAAAATTATATGAGTTAATAGATCACATTTTTCATTAATTTATTTTATGATATTGACAACTAATAATATTTAATATTCAATAAAAGTTTATTTTTTCTTATATATTCACTCCACATAAGAAATATAATTCGGTAGGGTAAGGAACACCCTAGGGGATGTGATTTCTATAAACCATTGAATCCAAAATGATAGAAACATGTTATAATGTCTTTCTTTTTACAAATACATTATTTGAATCATTTGTAACATTAAGACACCATGTAATTATGTATTTATTCTCTAAAAAACATCCCTAGTGGTTGTTATTAGGTTTTATTAATAAAATTTTATTTCATAATGGTTTAAGGTGTGTTGGAAAAATAATTATTGTACATTAATTTCAATCTAATCTAAAAAATATTTATTCATTCTCCATTTTTCAATTTAATCCCACTACTAATAACATCTAACCACTACAATTACCTTTAATATAATGAAACTTGTATAATAAAAAAGAGAATGAATATGACTATTATGTTGTAAGTGTGTTATAAAATAACCAACTACTAGAAATACCAATCAAAAATTATATCAACATCCACTAATAGAAATGAATAGTAAAACCTATAATAAAAAAAGGATAGTTATACTTTCAATCATATTAATTTTCTAATAATATTCCCCTTTATTTTTGGACATTGCAAATAAATCACTCACCAAATTATTACTGAATAATCATCAAATTATTTTAATATAGTTTTAGTGGACATGGTGTTTTGATAGAAGAATTAAGTATTAAAAATATCATTGTTATCCAATTTTATTTTTGGACCACACCTATAAAAACAATTCCACAACTCCCTACATTAAAATATTTCTTGTAGAAAAACTCAACAAAATGTTCAAAATAGTTCATGCATTACCCAACACAGTCAATAATATATAAATTAGGAATTAGTGAATAACATTAATTATTATAGGTTAACTAAAGGGTAATATTGATGTCTATCTTGAATGATATAGAAAGAACAAAAGAAGTTTTTTATAATATTTATTTAAAAAAATATATTTAAATATATAAAATTATCTTTATTCCATTTCTAGGGTAAAAAAGAATGGCTTATAAATAATCATTTAAATTAAAAAAATACCTAGAGTAATTAATTTTTTATTTTTTTCCTAATAATGATTGATATTTCCCACCTGATCACCAATCATTTAGATTTTATGTTGTAACACTTAATATTTATCTGTTTATACATATATAAATATATAAATGTTTGTATGTTTTAATATATTCTCATTGTATATTTTATATAAGATATTTTATAGATTGTAGTTGAATAATGTTATGAAGAACAACTAATGAATATGAAGAATGAGTTGATGAGTTATCATAATTTGAAAAATAAAATATTGAAAACATAGATTTTAATATTCTATGTGTTAAATTTTTGAATATGAGAAATTAAAATTCTTGATAAATTAAGGATCATCTCATTATCTATGTTTTTATCCATAATTATACACATTAGATCTGACATGGTGAAAGAAAAAAAATTCAATTTCTAATGTTGATGAAAATATTCAGAATGAGATAGATGATCATATTTAAGACGTAATTCATGAAGTTGGAATTAAAAACATAGAAAAATATATATTTTTTTAATAATTATATATATAATCTAAGAAACCATTATTCTCATATTATACTAAATATATTGCATTATTAGAAATTTTTATATTAGTTAACTTAAAAGAATGAAATGGGTGGAGTGATAAAAGTTTCTATAACGTGATTGAACATTTAAAAGGTCTTCTTCTTGTGGGAAACATGACTTCAGATTCCAATTATGAGTAATTTAAAATATTTGTCCCAATGTGATTGGGCTATGAAAATATACTCGCGTTCCCCAATGATATTGTGTTGTATAGAATGAATTATGAATATTTATAAAATTTTTCCCAATACAGTACATTATGTAGTAAGATAGTTGAAAAATTAAACTCCGATTCATTCTCTACTTCTGAAATATAACCACATGGTAAATTAAAATGATAACGTCATATAATTCCATCAAATAAATAAAATAATTCAACCCTAATTAATTTATTGGTACCAGAATAAACTCCCCCCCACTAAATAAATTAGGTAAATTCTATTAATTATTTGTTTGAAGCATCCATTTTAAAATTTAATTGATTAAAAAATGTTATGATATTATACCAATGAGCACTTATCTTATGGTATCATACGACACCCTGATAATTCACCCTATTAGTAGGTATTTGTTAAAACATTTCTCAATTTTCTAATTGAAATTAGAAATCTTAGAATGAGATTGTGCACAGCTGGAATAATTGCTTATCGGAGCCCATGAATCCAATATAGTTCATGGCCTATATTCATGGTAGTTTATATCCTATATCCATAGATATTTTTTAAGAAAAAATATGTTGTTATGAGCATAAATATTTCTAGACCAAAAAAACTTAGAAACAGTTTTTATATGAATCTTTTTCCCGTAATTTGTGATCTAAATCATTTATGGGTACATGTGTTATAGTTTCTAATGCATACAAGAAATTCTATTTATTTTGCATGCTATCATAATGATCAATTTAAACTAAATTCCTACATATGGATGAATATTTGGATACACTGTTAGAGGAAATAAATGATTTCCAATTTGTGTATAAGAAACTTCATATTATAAATTGCAGAATGGAAGAAAGGAAGTTTACACATGATATTGATGTTTTTTCAGAATTAATCTTCGTTATCATAAATTTAAAAAATAATTTAATGGTTTACATGAATATAATCTTCCATCACAACAATTTTTCTTTGAAATTATTATAATTGAGTCAAAATTATTAATATCACATTTAGAAGGAAATAAATTTATGGTCTACAAAAAATATCTAGAAGGAAAACTTTGCATTTTTTAAAGAACATTATTGGAGATTTCTAGAGATAAAACATAAATTTTTATTATTTTTCAAAAGATAAATCCCATAGTATGGAATTCTAAAACCATAAACACAAGGGTACTACAAAATCCATGTAGAGGTCACTCCATAGAGATCCCTATCTAGGAAGGATAAATTTCTATCAGAGAAGACAAAGCCTCTCGAAGGGTAAAAATCTGGGAAAAGATGAGTCGCAAAGTAGTTTGTCAGTAGAGGTTACTTGTCCCTCATTTCTCCCATCCCTAAAAAAATATTGGACCCTTAAATAATGATAAATTTACCCAAGGTAATTTTCTTACTTGATATAAATGTTAATTGGTTTGGATTGAGCTCCCACTATGAAGGTAAACATAACTTATTTACCTCTGGATTTTCACATGTTAAGGAAGAGTGAGAAGTGGAACTTTTTTCATTGTTTCCATGTTATTAAAGTACCTATTTGATATTCATCAAATTTTGAGAATTATGTTTCATTAAAGGATTGTAAATTAATTGGTATCAAATATCTTGACTATCATGTATTGATGCAAAAAATTCTACTGGTCGCACGACATGATATAATTCCAACACCAATTAGAAAGACCATCACCAGGTTATGAAACTTTTTCAAATTAACTTTTATTAATGTCATTGATCCAAATTTCGTTGTTCTGTCATAGAGTAAATATTCTATTATTCATTTTTTAAATGAAATGTATTTCCCACATATTTTTTTGATATAATGTTTCATCTGGTGATTCTTCTTATTCCAAGGCTAACATTATGTGGGCCTCTTTATTAATATTGGAGGAATCAATTTGAAAGATATATGAATATTTTTAATCGATAAGTTATAAATTCTCACCGACCATATTCCTCTATTGTTAAAAAATATGTATCAAAAGTAGTTATTTAGTTTATTACTGATCGTTTGTATGAACTAGAGCATGTTGGTCTCCAAATATATCTACATATAAAAATTGATAGTGAAGGAAGATGGATTTGACTCCTAAAGGTAAAGTTCATTTCACGTAATTATGTGAAGTATGAACATTTATGCATTTTTAACAACATTTATGACATTCAAATAAATATATTATCACATATTTATGAGTTAATGTTATGATATCTAAAACTAAAGGAATAGTGTTAGAAGATTGAGCATAAAAAAAATTTTCATGTATTAAAGAATAAATCATCATAGATATTACTATATCAGAAACATTGAAATGGTTGGTAGGGGTACTGTCTCTTAAAGTAATCACATGAATTAGTTTCTATACTAATGGATACACATTTTACCTGAAAAATTATGATGACAAGATAAACGTTCAAGATAATGGGGCAATTTTCATCGCTAAAGATGTTCAATATTTTAGTAAAAAAGTTAAAAACAAAATTTCTGCATCAATGGAATATTTTTGAGTCTTATGATATATGGGATATTAATTGTACAAAATATAGAGTTATAGTGTTTTAGTATAAATTGGTTTATAGTAATAGTGGTTTGAAACATGTAGATTATGGGTTCACACTGATTGATTGGAAAAGATGTTGTTGCAATGAGGAACCACCAATCATGGTGGCACATGTAGTTAAAATATTTTATGTCATTGATCCATTGAATGACAAGAAGTCATTTATTTTTCAAGAGAAAGTAAATAATTTGTGATTTGAGGATGACTATGATGTTATGGATTTATATGATGATTATACGTCCATTTCATGATTTATTGATGAAAAAAATGAATATAATACAGACATGGTAAATTCTATAGAAAATGATGATGTCGATGGGATATGGAAAACCACTAAATCACACTCCAAATTATTTTGGTAAAAATGTATATTTTATTTATTTATTGAATATTAATTTTTTAAAAACATTTTTTATTAATTATTATATTTTATATTTTATATAATTTATTAATTATAAGTTAATTTTTTTAAATTTTATATTCCAAAGTTATGGTTAAATATTTTTTGATTGAAAAACTAGACATACATCGTTATATTTTGTTTAAATTTATGCATATAAAAATACATTTTTTTAAATATTTTATTTAAATTTATAATTTTTTCTATTATTTTAATTTTAATATATATATATATAATAATTTAGAATGCATGTTTTTTTAAAAGACTCATGAAATAAATTATTTAATCATACATATGTTTGAATCTATTTTATTAATTAATTATTTTTATTATTAATGTTTTTAAATATTCAATTTTCTATTAATATGTAGGTACAATGAGCATCATTGCATTTTCCATTTTAATGACAGCTGGAGAGGAAGGGAAATGTTTATCGAGCTTTATGTTATTTTATAATTATTAAATAATTATTAATATATTTATATTATAAAATAAAAATTTTAATTTAAAGACAATAATTTTAGTACTACTGATGTTCCTCCAACTGGGGAGTGTTGTCCTTTTCCTACCAAGAAATTAACTTCTAGGGTTTGTAAATGTGGGATTAAAGGATTACCAAAACTATAACCTAATCTTAAAGATCCTAGATAAAATATTATTTTTGATGATAATTATAACCCAGCCGGTCTATATGCAACATAGTTTACTAGTTATATTTCCATGTAGTGTCATTGTAGGATTAACATTTTATATCCATTTTAGAGTCCATTGAAATGATTTACAAAGGGTAGTTGTGGGAGTCTCTCTTCGAAAAATATCTCATTTAAATTATTTTTATCTCATTTTTAAAATATTATATATTTTCCCTAAATAATAATTAATTCAGTTTGTTACAAATTACATTCATTTTTTAAGAAATTAATGAAACTACGAATGGATTCCTATCCTTGGTTGTGGTTTGATGGTTACATTTTAAATCAAAATTGACAAAAAAAAAATTATTTTTGGTATGTTACAAAATGAAAACACATATCTTAAGTATGCATATTTATATTTAGATACTTGATGAAATTTTTCATTATCTAACATGTTGAGTCATTAATTATAAGATAATTATTTTATATTATAAAATTTCTTATATATTACATTATTACATTTTTTTAAGTAAATGGATTCTAGGATATCTCATCAATATATCTATTAGAAGACTTTATACACTCATACTCTATAATGTGGAGGGTATCATTGATTTAAGGAGAAATTTATTGTAGAAAAGTTTTATCTATTAAGATCTTAATCTAGTGGTGGTTTAGAATAATTATAGTTTTATCCTATATACTTCCCCACTCAACTTGAAAAATAGAAAAGTGTGATAAGATAGAAAAATAAACAGTATCTTACTCATTAATATAAGGATGTATTTGAAATTGTAGTTAGAAATTAATTTTCACCATTCAATGAATTTTAGTATTTTTTAAAATATTGAGTACTAATATATCATTTTAATTTTTCATTTTAGGATGAAAATTAGTAGAATGTGACATAGGGAATTTCATCCCTACGTGTAGTATAGAAATCCTAGGTAATACTTTAGGAAATCAAAAACATGGAGGCCGCATAAGAGTATATGAGGAAGATGTAAATATTAGTAATGTTTTTGGTCATCACAAAAAGAAATTATGTGACCCAAAAATTGAATCATTAAAAGATGAGCTGAAATACCTGAAATAGTCCATGGGAAATAAAATTTAATTAGATGTGACAGCTATGATTAAACAATTTACAAGACAAAACAACATGTGCTTTATACAGAGTTTTCTCAGTTGACCAAGACCCCATATCCAACCCAGTCTACCCAAGAATACCAACAAGACAAACCTGCCAAACCATCCCAGCCGACCGAGTCGACCCAACCATCGAAGCCCTCCCAACCTAACCATCGTTCCCACACTGGTCCTATACCTCCTAATTCGAACCCGACTATATACTATGAGTTTTATGATAGAGGTACCCATGTAATTATTGTTTCATATGGAGTCATACTTAATTTTTGGTATTTGTATATCACCAAACATTGTATTTGGTTTAAGTCATAATATAAATAAATTATATTATTTTTCCAAATAGTCTACTTATATTTCCTACTAAGGAGGTTACTAAATTTAGAGATTGAATGAGTCAGGTTTTATAATGAAATTTTAGCATTCTACATTATCTCACATAAGAGGTATGTGTTGTTTTTGAAAGCATTATTTATATTTTATTGAAAATATTTTATAATATTTTATGAAATTTATTTAATGTATGGCTATATAAAATCAAAAGAATTGTTTTAAATTAAACAAATACTAGTTCATGAATAATCCTCTTTAAATAAATTTGATGTTTCTAATGTTATACAATGATAAAATTAGGTTTCTACTTCATTAGATAATATTTATGAGTTTTGGAGGAAATCTGATATATAGTGAAGAGACTATCTAATAAAAATATATAGTAAAGATATCAAAGAACATATTAATTTTTCTAAAAATGGTGTCTCTATTGAAGTTATTATCTATGTAAGAAAGCTTTGTTTTTAGTATTTCGTTCTATCATTAAATATGAATGATTTTATTTTACTTATAGTATATATGATTTAATTAGGTATCTAAAAATGATTATTTTTTAAAATGAGACCTATGGTTTTTATGGTCTTAAAGATCCATAATTCAATTCAATGACTATGAAATATAATACAAATGCTAAGATAATAATGAACTAATATGCATTATAATTTATCTAATTGTGAGCATTTTATTTTGTAGAAGTCATTGGATGTTTGGTTTATTATGTTTAATTGAATATAATTTAAAGTGATTTTTCACATTATTAAGTTCAGTTCAAAATGAAAATAGAAACTTATTAGACAAGTTTTTTTTAATATTTTTTTTAACTTATTATTATTATTATTATCTATACATATCATTTTAGTTGATATATATGAAAATACAGTTTGTGGCAAATGTTTAAAAAATTAATGGTGTCAATAAAGTAGCCAAATTGTGAAAAAACAACCCATGTTCCCTGGTAACCCAATAACCAAGCGGGGTCGGACATCGCCCAATGTGTGTTCCCAATCCCCATGGGTTGGTGACTACAACCTGGCATCATTCAAACTAAAAGTGTGAATGATTTTTCCATTAATGGTGTGGAAGAAAACAAAGCCGGATAGTATGCATATAAGAAGAAGCTACAGTGGGAGTGGTCTTCCAAAATACAGTATGGAATATTCAATACCAATATACAACAACCCAAGTAGAAAAATAGTGGAAAAATATCCCAAGGCAAAAATGACACAACTCACCATGCCAAGGTTCAATAGCCTCATCTACCACCAAGATATCATATACCCTTTCTCGAACCTAGAAGAAGAAATTCTACAAACAGGTGAAGGAAAAAGTTTGATGTGAGCTAAAAATACTATTAGGTTATCACCATGGATACCATAATAGAATCCAATTGAATATTAAACAAAATAATGGTTCCATTATTATATTAAATGTTTTTTAATTTAAAATCATATTTAAAAAAAACATGCTATGTAGTTCAAATGATGGTAAATATTTTTATATAAATATTTACTTTAAAAGTGTTGGAATATTTCTAAAAATATGGCTTAAATATTTTTTTCAAATAAAAAGTTTACATAAATTCCAAAAACTCAAGTAAAATAGTTTAACAATATTGGAATCAATTTTATATCTCAAATATAAACACAATGGGGGAACAAGGCATTCTTCCAAATATTTATGTTTCTTTCAGGCTATAGGACTCCAAACTATCAATGTCATCATTACAATATGTGTACACATACATTTTTTTGGACACGAGTCATTATGGACTTATCGCCATCTCCTAGGGGATTTTACCTACTACACGTACATTTTAGAATGTTCTAGTAATCGTAGAGTGACTCCAAATAACTCACAATGTATATAAGTCTTTCATGTTCTCTTACACAATCAATGGTGAACTATTTATTTTAAGACTTCTTAATATAAAACTAAATCACATTCCCCATTCCGAATCCCAATTTTCAATTTAAAACCAATACATGTTTTAATAAAAAAGTAGCCTCATTAACAAGATAAACCCCCTAGTTTCTATCAAAACATCTCAAGAAATTGTCACCAGTTCTAAATCCAGTAAAAAACAACTCCATTATTTCACAATTAATTTCATTAAATAAATTATACAATTTAATTTAAATTATCTCCATAAAATCAAGAATTTAAATTCTACAGTTTATATCAACAAATTTACATAAACACACCCCAATTTAGTGGATATAGGGTTTTCCAAATTTCCATGAAAAACCCATTTCAAATCTCTTAATCCATTAGAATTGGGTATTATCAAATCCATTGAATGTTGGTTTGAGCAATTTTATTTAAATAAATAGTAGAAATAAATCAATAAATATGGCTATTTAGGGTCGAAACACCGACCTGAAGGTCATCAATGATAGCAGTAATGACAAACCACCCTTTCTGGTTCAATACATCTCGTCACATACATATTTGTTCAATAATCAATGCTATAAATATCGATGTTCATCAAGGGATCCAAGAACCCAAAAAGTGTATTGTTTTCAAACGAAATAAAATATCCAATGCGATAACATTTTCCTCTCCTACATAATCTCTGGATTATCATTTTATTTCAATGCACATGAATGAAATAACTACCCCCATGAATAATTATAATCCATGTTTGATAATTTATATCCCTAAATTAATTTGATAATTGTGGTGGTATTTCACTTAATTATACATCTCTTTCATTAATATATATATTTTTATATATGTATATAAATATATATTTGAAAATATCCTTCGACAATTAAATTATTTTTTAATAAATCTTTTCATTGATCTAGTGATAAATTCATTAATAAATTCACTATTATAATTTTAACAAATCTATCATTTGATATTTTTATAGATTATATCATCAGAATAAATTACCAATATAATTATTGATTTCTAATTCTTGAAAATTATCCTTTGATAATTTGGATAAATTATTCTTATATAATTCTTAGTTTTATTGTCCATTATTTTAATCAGCAATATTTAATATTGTTTTAAATAATCAGTTTTCATATTTAGAGAAATATGGAAAATAGAATGAAATAAATGACAATAAAAAAGATGAATTCACACATCTTGTAGATTATGGTAAAGGTGGTGCATAATTGTAAACTCACACATAGGCCTTTGTAATATAATATATGGTGGACAAATGAGTCATATGTTGTGTATGATTCAACGATATCATCTTAAAATTGAGATATGATCAGGTATAAAATAAGAAATAGTGTATTCTACTCCCAAAAATCTAAAAACACACATTAATCCTCCATTTCAACAAAAAATTGATAAAACGGATTTTTAATTTTCCCTATTAATGAGTTTCTAATTTTCATGCTCTCTAAATGGGTTTTAAATGAAGTTTTGGAAACTTCCAGGTGTTATAAATGGTTTCCACACATATTAGGGAATAAGATGAATGGTAATTTGTTTAATTTCTTATTTTATTAAAATTAATTATTTAATATAAAAATTAAATAACACTGAATGGTCGCTGCACATAGATGATATTCCCTATCTATGGTAAACCCCCCATTTTGGACCCAACGGTGGTCTTAGATTTCTGAAATGATGAACCGTGAGATATATTACTGATTTATTATTTAAAAAATGGTATAATTAGTTAATTAAAATAAAAAAGGTTATTATTTTCAAGTGAAGTGTTCAAAAATCTAATGCATACAAATCTTATACCTCTCCTTGGGTAAACACCACATTTCAGACCTATCAGTTGTCTTGGATTTCCCATATGATATACCATTTGAGTGGTATGTAATCATTTTTAATAAAATTATATATCAAATATTAATTAATAACTTTTTCTTAAGAGAAAAAAATCCATACAACTGGAATCTTCTAATGTTATTCCCCTTTATGGGTAAATATCAGATTTCATACAAAATGGTGGTCTCATATTTCTCACACAATGAACCATTTTAGAGTTATTCAATTATTTTTTATAAATGAATGATCTTAATATATTATATTTAATATTTTCATTGTGTTTTTACCAAGATTTATAAGGACTCAGAAAGCATCGAACTCCAAAAATATTAAATTGAATATTCGATGATGTTAACTTGAATAAATGGTCTTTAACACATTTATCAAAATTTCACTGATAAATCATATTTCCCACATAAGATTTTCATTATCAAAAAAAATAAGGTCTAGGAATACTTGAATAATGAAATGATATTGTACAATGATCTAATCAAATACATGGAATTGATGTAAAATTATTTTTTACATTAGATATTATTTTTTTTGTTATATATATATATATATGTGTATGTTGGTTTTTATTTTCAATTTATTATATTATAACACTAGTGTCATCATCAGAAAGAATTATTGAAATGTGCTAAATATGTTTTATAATTCATTCCTAAGATAACCATCTTTGGGGAAATAATTTAATTTTATAAGGATAGTTATAATGATTATTATTTGATTTATATGAAAATGTTTTGGTTTTTTAATCTAAAAACATTTATTCTTTCTGTTACTTTTCAATGATTTTGAGTCATATATGAATGAAGAACATACAAATAATTAAAATTATTAAAAAACTAATTATTATGTATGTTCTTTATTTAAATTATCATATGTGTTTGTTTTAATTAATGTAAACAAAATTGTTATTTAAACAATCATTTTTTCATTAAGTTGATATATTATATTTTTTCTAGGTTATCTACTATATAAAGGATTATATATTTATAAAAGGACTCCAAACAAAACAGGCCTTTAAATTTTTATGTATGTATCATATAGTTATTTTTTAAAATATTTTAAATCTTACACTTTTTTTGTTAACATTTTTATATTGTATTAATTTTTAAAAAATTTAGATGTTTCAGGTATGTCCCATTTCCACATGGTGGTTTTATTGAACACATGGTAATAGATTATAGTAGTAGAAGTCACACAAAAAACTGAACTTTTCATCTCAAATAAAACATTTCTTACCTTGATATAATGTATTTTTAATCTATCATGACATGAAACATATGATGGTTTATTCCCAATGTATATTAGCCATCATATTCTTCAACAATTAATGAAAACAAACAATGTTTTGACTTTTCTTTTCCATTCATTCCTTTGAAAAGAAAACAATTATCATATTTACTAAAAACATATTTTTTTATCTAATATATGGTGTTGAAAATAGAACAATGGTGGTTTTAGTCAACTCCATCATCTAACCACTTTTTTCATGATTTTTATAGATAAAAATAGTCACAAACACTCATAGTATTTTCCAAGAATTTTGATCATCCATGTTTGAGAATTTTTGTTCATACTTTAGGTGGGGAAAAGATTATATAATATTTGAGACTATATATATATATATATGTTAAACTACACATTATTGAATATAATATTTCACTTATTAAACAATCTGACAAATGATTTAGGTTTTGGGTTCCTTATTTTTGCTTGTTTAAATTTTTTTTAATACAAAATGGCTTCCAAATTAAAATATCTGAAATGTGTGTATTTTTTTCATTTAATTTTTATATATTTATTTTTAGATGTTTTAATTTATTTATAGTAGTATTTTTCAGATGAATTATGTGGAATACTTTCATTTTGTTACATAACATTTCATTACAGTTTACAAACAGAGGATCTTTAAAGTCTAGTGTCTTGGAAATCAGGATCCAAAATATATGAAAATTTAAAACGCCCTTTTAAATACCCTTGAAATGCATCTTGAGATGTTCATACTATATAAAATTACTATATCTAATAACCTGGAGACATACATCAATGTAAAGGGTGAGCATAAGGGCCAGTAAAGAAATCAAGGGAATATGTTTACTTGTGATATCAACAAGAACTTTATGAGAATCATAAAGACACGAGAAATAAAATAATAGTAATTTAATAATAAAAATAACAATAATCATAACTTAAATATGTCGCTACAACATTTAATTTATACATTCATGAATATATCACCATGGTTCATCCCCAATCTGTCATAAAAATAACCATGGTTATTCACTAAGGTATCATCAAACATGTCATCTCTAGAGACTAAATTTTATACACAATGAATTGGAGTGCTATCAAGGAACACCCTTAATATGGAATTTTCATATGATCCATTTATATCAATATCAATCATTTCATAAATAACAAATATAGAATAAAAGAAATGGTATTCAATTAAAAATCAAGACGTTATAAAATTCCTTAAAAATGATATCATTATGTCAATTATAACCCATGGAAAGGGAGTGAGGGGTATATGTATGTCAATTGCAGAATCAAATAGATCAATTTTATATATTTATTAATACTACTAGAAAATAAAATATATTTGGTTATTAACATAAATAATCCAAGATACTTTCATGGGAAAATAATAGTGATTTTGAGGAGCAAATTCTATAGTATCACGGCTATATAACATGATTTTAGAAAACATTGAAACGAAATGGGAAAAGAGTCGACCACTAAAAAAACTCATAATACAGTATTGGTACATAATAAAAAATGTATAATATCATGTTATAAATATTTGAAGGAAATTCCATATGAAATTGAAACTCAAAGGAAAAGAGAAAATGTGATTTCTTTTACGAAAATTCGGCATCCCAACGACATCACTTAAAAATTCATAAAATCAATTGATTAGAGTGGAGAGGGTATCTAATTATTTAGAAATTAAATGAAGAGTAATATGAATTTATAATAACATGCCCCAACTTAATAATATGGAAACTAGAATACATAACATAAATGAATCCATGACTAATAAGAGGAGGGTTAATGGTTGCCTTACCTTGAAAAGTAACATCGAAATCATGATGGTTTGGATCATGGGGGCTTGAGGGAACCTTAGGAGGACACCTTGTGAGGTAAAAATACCATAACATCATTGAGGGGTATTTTGGAATGAAATGGATGATGGAATGGCTTTGTATTTATAAGGAAAGAGAGGGAATATTAAATTAATTTCCAAGGGACACCTCATCGGTGGTATTTGCAATACCATGGGCATGCCCATGTAATTTTACCATAGTATTTGCTACTTGGGACACATCAAAACATATCATACTATTTAAATGTCTTTCTAATTTTTTACATCATGATTACATCATCAATGATGTCATTCAAAACCCAAAAATCAAAACTGTATTTTTTCTATTCAACAAAAATTCCTCTATTTCAAAAAAATCCAAAAAATTTTCCCTATCCTAAAATAGAGTGTCTGAATTCAAAAATAAACTCTATTTTAAAAAAAATTTCTAAATATTTTTATTTAATTTTTAAATAAAATTCTTATTTATTCCAAAAAAATTCTAAAACTATATCTTGTTTTTTAACTCCTCAAAAAAGTAATCAATGTCACATAAAATCATCATATAAGTATAAAGAATTAAAGTAACTATTTAGGATTACATTTTATGAAAATACATGTCCATTTTAAATTATAAAATTATTAATAAAATTGTAAATATAGTATTTGGGACATATAAAAATACCAAAACATATACTATGATCGTTTTTTTCACTTTGAAGATGTCTACATTATATTTATACATTCATAGGTGAAGTTTCTATTTTTTGGCGGATTTATTATTCATTACTATTCAAAAGGGTGTATTACTATTCATACTTTCCAATTCACTAAAAATAAAGCTTATTTTATTAGACTCTAAATTTCATACTGATCACAACTATAGAAGACCATTTTTTAAAAATCGTTTCACACTATTAATTATATAATGTATACAAAAAATATTTCAAAATACCCTTTTCCGCAAATTAATCAACAATATGGAACATCAATAAAAACATCATACATTTATTCGGACATTTTTAATTCAAAAATTTTACCATTAGAAGAAATAGAAATTTTATTTATTTCAAGGGATTACAAAAAGAATCTAAGGATTGGTTACATAGCCCCTTATAACACCTGCATAAGTCCTAAGTGTAAGATATGCTATAGTGATTAAATCTGGGTGTATCTCAGACAACATTACCCCGAGTGGTGAATTCTATCAGCTTGAACTTATCCCATAGGTGATTCCATTCAAGATTCACATGTTGGAGTTTGGCTTGGGCATTGTCCATAGAAATACCAAGTGAAGCCACCTCCTTCCAAAGCTCTGATAGATGGGCTTCGTTTGGCCCGAGTCTACTGGATGAGGCCATCAACTCTTCTTTATATTTTTAATAACCAATATAACTTGTATTTATAAACAATAATCGTAACTTTAAGAGATTATTTTCCACAGACATATTTAAAAATGATCATATAATAATCTCAACCCAATGATATCATTTTAATTTTCCTCACATCATCACTTTAATGATATATTTTTTTGAGTATAAAATAATATAACAAACAAAAGTAGGAAACAAAATTTATTCACAAGTTCGGCTTATTAAATTTTCCCCCCATAAGAAATTTCTTCCCAAAAATTATAACTCATACCGTCATAATAGAAAATGTGCAGGTACCTCTATCACATAGACTCCTCTGGTTCCCATGGGGCTTCTTATCATATGTTGTTCCTCCACAACATATTAACAAGTTTTGTAGTCTTGTTGCATAGAACCTTGTCCCTACCATCTAGGGTCTCCACCAGCTTCTCATCATAAGAGTGTTCATGTTCCAGTTGTACCACCTATGGATTTTGTACATGTGATGTGTCATGAATGTACTTCCTCATGATGTATACATTGAAGACATCATGAAATTCTTCTATATTTGGAGGAAGTTCAAGCCGATAGGCCACTGCTCCTACGCGATCAAGGATTTCAATGGGGCCAATGTACCTATGGGTGAGCTTTATTTTCTTCCCAAACCATGTGACCCTCTTCTAGGAGAAATTCTATGAAAGACTTTGTCACAAACATAAAACTCCATGTCCCTTGGATGGTTGTCAGCATAGCTCTTTTTTCGACTCTGAGCAACCTTAATGTGTGGCAGGATGGCATAGTCTTTTTTTGTCATCTCCTACACAAGATCAGGCCCAAGAAGCATTATCTGAACAGTGTCATCCCAACAAGTAGGAGATCTACATTTCTTACCATATAGAGCTTCATAGGGTTCCATTTTAATGCTCTAGTGGAAGATATTGTTGTAAGAGAACTCAACTCCAGGGAGATGTTGATCCCATCCACCATTAAAATCCATTGAGCATGATCTTAGAAAATCCTCGAGTGTTTGAATAGTTCTTTTCCCATTGAATATCTGTTTGGGGGTGATAGGTCATATTAAAATTCAATTCAGGGCTCAGAGAATGTTAAATACTTCTCTTGAATCTTTATTTGAATATTGTATCATGATAAGATATGATAGAAAGTGGAACTCTGTGTATCATTACCACTTCCATCACATAAATCTTGGAATGTTGATCAATATAGAAATCTTCCTGAATAGAGATAAAATGTGACGTATTGGCAAGATAGTACACAACAACTCTTATCACATTGTTTCCATTGGTATTTCTCGAGAGACTAGTGAAGAAGTTAATAGTGATATTTTCAAACATCCATGATAGTATGGGTAGTGGTATCAATACACCCTTTAGGTATTTTCCACTCTTCCTTCATTTTCTAAATCACTAGGCACCTTGAAGTGTAGTCGGGAATCTCCCTTTTCATATTATCCTAATAATAATGATCCCGATGGTCCCTGTACTTTTTTGTGCTTCAAGGATGTATATATAAAGAAAAGTTATGAGCATCATCCATCACCTCTTTTATTATTTTTAGAATATATGGAAAACATAGTCTTGTATGAAATTTTAGTACAACTTCTTGATCAATTTTGATCTTAGGAAACATCCCATCCTTCACAGCCTCAGACTTCTTTTGTAATAAAGGATCTTCTTTATGAGCACTCGGGATCTTCTCTAGTATTGATGGTTGATAAATCATTTGTGTTAGGGTCGATGATGCACCTTCCCTTATAATTCTCATGTCTAGATTTACTATTTCGTCGATCGAAGGATCTCTTTGAATTCACATCATGGAAAGAACAACTGGGTATTTCATTCTTAATGCACCAACATCTTTGTTTTCTCTTATTGGATGACAATAAATTGAATAATCATAGTCTTTGAGATGTTCCAACCATCTCCTCTGTCTCATGTCCAATTCCAATTTTGTGAAAATATACTTCAAACATTGATGGCCTGGGTATATATCACATTTCTCCAAATAATAATAGTTCCACCATATCTTCATATCATAAAATAACCTCATCCAGCTCCAAATCATGCATAGGATAGTTCTTCTCATGAATCTTCAATTTTAGATATGCATAAGCAATGTCTTTGTCATTTTTCATGAGGATGCACCCAATCCCTTTCAAATACGTATTACTAAAAATAACTAAACATTATCTACTTAAGGAAAGAGTTAATATGAGTTTAGTAACCAATCTCTTCATTATCTCTTGGAACCTTTCCTCATACTACTTTGTCACGATGAACTTTACCCCTTTTCAAGTTTACATGGTTAATTGATTAGAATGTCGTGAAAACATTTTCAAAAACCTTTTATAATATCCCGTTAATCCAAGGAAACCATGAGACTTAGTTATTGTTGTAGGATTAGGCCACTCCTCTAAAAAAATTTCATCGTAGATTCATCCATGATTCATTCATTAGTAACAATGTGCACCAAGAAAAAAACTTGTTGTAACAAGAATACAAATTTACTGAACTTTCCAAAAATCCTATCCTTCCATAGATTATGAAAAAATAACCCTTATACGATCCTTATATTCCTCACAAATTTTGTAATATATTAGAATATTATCAATAGAAAATACCAAAAGTTTATCAAGGTAGCCATTATAGACCTTATTCATCAAATCTATCAAAATAGTATGTGCATTAGTCATCCCGAAGGGCATAATGACAAATCTCTTAATTACCATATCTTGATCGAATGGCATTTATTGGAATATCTTCTTAATTCACCGTCAATTGATGATAACTAGATCAAATATCAATTTTAGAGAAGAATTGTGCCCCACGATGTTGGTAAAATAAGTCATCTATTCTTGGAAGAGGGTATTTGTTCATCACTGTGATCCTGTTCAGTTTTCTATAATCAATGCATAGATGCATCGATCTATTATTCATCTTCCCAATGAGAATAGGTTATCACCATGGAGACACACATGTTCAGATAAAACCCTTCTCCAAAAGATATTGGAGTTGTTTCCTTAACTCATGCAACACCACATTTTATATTTTATATGGGGTCTTTGATCTCGGAGGGGATCCACGTACGAGTTCAATGGAAAACTCTACCTCTCTTTCTGGGGGAGGGCTGAGTAACTCTTTAGGAAGTACGACAATGTATTCTGAGATGATGCGACATTTTCTATACTAAAACTCTTATTTCCTTCTTCCTCTTCACCAATAAACTCCATAAAGAATAATATAGGAGGATCCTCTAAAGAAAGATCTGGTTGAGATATCACTCCTTGGAAGATAATTGTAGGTTTTCCATTCAAGACTACTGAGATTTCATTGATTCTTCATTTGATAATAACATTAAATTTTGAGAGACTATCCATCCCTAGAATAATTTCATATTACCGCAATGGAATGACTACTATATTTGAGATAAGATTGTGGTCACTAAAGTAAATAGTAGAGTTTCTAATCACTGGCGATGCTTGGATAATCCCACCAGAAGTCTTAACTGATAACTCTACTTTTAGAAAATCCGGGGTTGATTCCAAATACATTACAAAAATGGGAGAAATAAAGGAATGTGTAGAACCAGAATCAAACAAAGTACTTTCTATCTTTAAGAGAACAACAAGAGTACCTTCCACCACTTCATTTGGTTCTTCAACATTGATCTTAGTGATTGAAAAAGTACTACCTTGTTCTCTTGGACGTTGTTGAGGCTAATGGTTATTCCTCTCTACTACCCTCAGATTTGGACAATAATTGGAATAGTTCCCAATTTGTTCACACCTATAGCATTGGACAACAGGTAGGGAATGTACTATCTTCCCTTTTTCATTAGTGTTGGGAAGTTGTGGCTTCACCTCACTATGACAATTCCATGAAATGTGGCCATCTCTACCAAACATGTTGCACTTCCCGCTCCCGAGCAGGTAGTTCCCCAAATTCGTCATCCCACATTAATTACACATGGGTCATTGTAATTTATTTCCTCCTCTCCCATTATCAATGATCCCCCCTAATCATGGCTCCATCGACCTTTTCTTGTCATTGGATTTATGAGACTATTGCGTCTCACCAAACTCCAGTTTAACATTCATCGCACTTCGCACAATCTCTCGTAGCTATCATAATCTCAGTTGGCTAGCTTCATCCGTAGGGGAGGTCTCAGTCCACTGAAGAATCTATCAACCTTAGAATTTGGATCCATGATAATGCTAAAGGTGTTACATAAAAGCCTTGTGATATTCATCTTGTAGCTTCTTACATATTCATTCTCCTTCTCCTTCAGCTCGAGAAACTCCTTCTCCATTATTGTTCTCAGTGATTGAGGGAAATACTTTTTTAGTAATATCCCTATTAACTCTTATCACTCAATAGCTTAAACATCTACTCATGGCCTCGTGTTTTTAATTAGTTCCCACCACTGATCAGCTACTCCCTCTAAGTGATAAACAACCAATGTAACCTTCTCTTGTTTAGAATAGCTGAGCATAGAAAATATCTTCTAGATAGATCTGATCCACTATTCATCAATCTATGGGTCGGTATATCTGCTGAAAGTTGGTGGTTTTCGATACATAAAGGACTCAAAAAAGTTCATCCCTTCATAGTGAGATCGGTCTCTCAAATTGATTCATGTTATTTTTCATAACATGATTCGATTGGTTCCTCATTCGAATGAAAGTTTCCCTTCCAGCTTCAATCAGAGGGTCATCAGTGCGTAGTCCATTGCAGTCACCATTTCCATGGTTCCTCCTATTTCCAACCATTTTTTAAAAGAATAAAAACTTGGTGAGAAGATTATTACATTTATTAATCTTTTAACTATATTGGGTTTTATATCTTAAAACATTATGCATTAAATGATTACATTTCTCTATAAATCCTTCATAATGATTATTCAAAAGCTAATTATTAACCAAACATATCCTCCAAGAGTTTCATAACCAAGAGTGTAGCGAGGACCATTGTCATATACATGGATACCCCAAATCATGCCAAAAACTCTTTGTCAGAGTATTTACTCCAAGGTATATCTGTTCCAGAGCCGCCTTTACCTTCTCATATCCAGAGTGCGATGTATTTTCATGATAAACAACATATTCGATACACAACAAAATATCAGGAAATGTTCTTATATTTAAACTTTTATATAGGGGGTTTTCTATTGTTTTCATATCCTAATTATCATAAATAACTAAACTGTACTTTGATACCAACTATGGAGTCCTTCCTTTTTTATTACATGACTTTTCATTACATTTTACAAATAGAGGATCTTGAAAGTCTAGTGTCATGGAAGTCAAAAAAACATAAAAACATAGAAAAATGATTTAAATACCCTTGAAAATATTCTTGAATAGTTCATAATATGTACAATTACTGTATCTCATAACCTGGACAAATACATCAAAGGAAAGGTTAAGCAGAAGGCCCAGTAAGGAAAGTAAGGGAATCAGTTTACTTGTGATATCGATAAGAACATGATGAGAAACATAAATACATGAGTAATAGAAGAAGATAAATTTCATAATAAAAATAACATGATTCAAAACATGAATATGTGGATATAAAATTTAATTTAGACTTTCATGATCATATCACCAAGGTTCATCCCCAAGGTTTCATAAAAATTACCATGTTTATTCACCAAGGTGTCTTGAAACTGGTCATATCTGGAGATTAAATTTTTTACCCAATGCATTGGATCACTATCAGGGAACAACCTTAAAATTTCTTTTTCATGTGATCCACATATATCAGCATAAAATATTTCATTAATAAGCTATATAGAATAAAATAAATGGGGTTCATTTCAAAATCGTGACATTTTGAAAGTGCTTATCAATAAGATCATTATGTAATTTTTAACCCCTGGAAAGTGATTGAGAGTTTATGTATGTCAATTCAATAATAAAATAGATCAATTTTATGTATTTTTTAATACACCTATAAATTAAAACAAATTAGGGTATTCACATAAATAATACAAGAAAATTTCTTAAGAAGAATAGAGAGATTTTGAGATGAAAATTCTATAGCATAACAACTATATAACATTCTTTTAGAAAAAATTGAAAAGATAGGGGACAATAGTCACCCACTAATAAATAAATCATGTTATGGATATTTGAAGGAAATACCTTATGAAAATGATACATGAAGGAAAATAGAAGATGTAATTTCTTTTTCAAAAATTCTGCAGCCTAACGACATCACTTAAAAATTCAGAAAATCAAATGATGAGAGTGAAAAGGGTATCTCAACATTTGAAAATTAAATAAAAAGTAATAAGTATATATAAGAACATACATCAACATAATAATTTGGAAACAAGAAGACATAACATAAAAGAAGTCATGACTAAAAAGAGGAGGTTGTAAGGTTCTCATACCTTGAAGATTAACTTCGAATGAATGAATGTTTGGACATTGGGGGCTTGAGGGAACCTTCAGTGGAATAATTGGGAGAAAACAAATACAATATATTCGTTTAAGAGGATTCTGTAATTAAATTAATGAATGAATGTCTTGGTATTTATATGGAAAGAGAGGGAATATTCAATTAATTTCTAAAGGACACCTCGTCGGTGGTATTTCCAAAACCATGGCCTTTAAAACGGTATTTTAGCATGGTATTGTCCACATGGGACACCTCATAAGGTATCTTACTCTTCACATGTCGAATAGATTTATTACATCATGATTAATTCATCAATGATGTCATTAAACACTTGATACTCAAAACTGTACTTTTTGTATTCTCCAAAAATTCAACTATTTAAAAAAACCCCAAAAATTTACTCTAACCTAAAATGAATGATCTGAATTCAAAAATGCACACCAATTCCTAAAAACAATTTTCTAAATATTTTTAATTTAAATTTTAAATAAAACCATTATTTATTCAAAAAACCCACAATAAACTTATAACTTGTTTCGTAACACCATGAAAATGTAATCAGGGTCCCATAAATTTATCATAAAACCATAAGTCAACAATGTAAAAATTTATGATTACATTTTATGAAAATACATTTTCATTTTAAATTATTAAATTAATTATAAAATTTTAAATAAACTATTTATCACATATAAAACTACCAAAACTTATACTATGATCAGTTTTTCACTTTTAAGATATCTACATTATATTTATATATTCATGGGTGAAATTTGTATTTTTTGGCCGATTTACTATTCATTACTATTCATAAGGGTATGTTACTAATCATACATTACAATTCGCTAAAAATCTTGTTGATCTTATTAGACTCTAAATATCATACTAATCACAAATGAACAAGACCATTTTTCAAAAATCATTTCACATTATTAATTATTTAAAGTACACAAAAATATTTTAAATTACCTTTTTTCCAAAATTCATCAATAATTTTTAACTTCTATAAATTCATCCTACATTTATCCGGAAATTTGATATGCACAAATTTTACCATAAGAATTAATAGTAATTTTATTTATACAAAGATATTACAAAAAGAATCTAAGGCCTCATTACATTGAACCTTATAACACCTACATGGGACCTAAGTTTAAGATGTGTTGTGGTGATAAAATCTTGGGGCAGCTTGGACAACATTTCTCGAGTGGTGATTACTATTATCTTGAACTTATGTCATAGGTGATTCTGTTCACTTTTAACATGTTGGAGTTCTTATTGGGCATTTTCCAGTGCAAATCCCAGTGAAGCCACCTCTTTCCCAAGATATGACATATGGTGGTTTATTTTTCAGCTAAATTATGATATTATTTTGTTATTAATTTACTACGATCACTTGTATTTATAAACAAAAATCATAACGTTAAGAGTTTAGTTTCTAATGGTCATTGGGACCAGCAATCAAATCAATGTAGAATCCCAAGAGTATCATTAAAATTATACTCATTTCAATAATCTAGGGATATATTTTTATTGATTATAAAATAAAATAACACACAAAAGTATGAAACAAAATTGATCAAAGCTTCTTTTCATTACAGATGATGAATATCAAGGTTGTTTTGTTGTAAGATTTGGTAATATATTCAATGGTGTGAGAGAGGATATCATGATGATAATTCCTGAAAGATAGTTTCTATGATAATGTATTATTTTATGTGTTTTATTTATATTTTTTCTATTATATATTCTTTGTAGATTCTCCTAACAAGTTTTCATGTTATGTTATATTTATCTATATAAATAATTTTTAAAAAAATATATAAATATTTCAAAATTATTTTTTTATAAACTGACATTGAATCAATGATTAGTGTGTTTTTTAGTGTCGATTTTAATGAAATATTCACTGAAAGATTGAATATTATGTATTTGATGTCCATTTATATTTAAACTGACACCAAAGTACACTGATGACCATGTTTCAGCATTAGTTTATTTGAAAAACAATGCATACTATTTCTAAAGACCATGCTTTGGTGTCGGTTAATATGAAAATATATTCCAAACAATATAGAAGCATGAGATTCAGTATCCTGTTATTTGAAAATTGAGACTAAAGACCACCAAAGATCGAGTTTCAACATTAGTTATTCGTTAAATCCATGTTGAAACACTATGAAGGTTGGATTTCAGTTTCAATTTTTATAGAAACCAACACCCAAAAGCTTTCTATACATTTTTTTACTATATATTTTTATAGAAATGGATGACAAAAATATAATCTACGGGTTTTTTGAGTCATTTTTTTGTAACAAACAATGATGAATATCATTTTCTACATCAACAATTTTTATAAATCGATAGTAACATGGCATTTAACTAGATATTTAATTTATTTGTTATAATTTTTGATTATGAATGACGATGTTGAAACTTTTATTTTAAACAGTTCCTTTATAAACATTATTTGAAAAAAAAACTTGTCAAAATTTAAAACAAAATTGGCATGAAAATAAATTTTTCCACTAGTGGATGCAAATTATGCAACATATTTCTAATATATGATGTCGACTATATCAACCACAAAAATATGAGGCTAAAAAGAAACAATTTACTACTTTGGTCAATATGGTGAACATTTAATTATTCTCAAGAGCCTATCAAATTAGAACTTCATAGTAATGAATTCTCATCCCAGAGTAGTTTCAAGATGGGTGACCTCCCATAAAATTACATAGGGTGTGTGTGAGTTAGAACAATACACACTAAAATAATATGTGTTATCATGTGGGGGTATTCATTATATAGATAATTGACTCTGGTCGGTAATAACCTTTTGTGTGTTGGGAATGCAACTATATTATTCCCAGATACCCATTGGATCATATGACTTGTTCGATGGCCTAAGGAGGCCCGGTCCTAATGTATATGATTGATTTTTCAATTTTTATTGTAGGTAATCTAGTCTCCTAGAAATGAAAAAAGGTGGATAGATATCTACCAATCCAATAAAGAGTCATAGTATTATGTTGTATCTCTTATGAGGATAGAAATTATTCAGGGACGACAAAAAATATTGGATATTAGTTATCTTTTAAGGAATTATAAATACATCTAGATTGATAACCAAGTGACACTCATAATTGCTACCAATCATGTCTTTTAAGACTAGGCTAAACACATTATGTTGGATTGCATTTCATCAAGATGTATTATGAGAAAAAATGATCACCATCAGTCATAATCAAACTACAGATTAATATGTAGACATCATTACAAGGTGGGTTTTTGTAGAAACTAGTCAATTTTTATGTTCCAAGCTAAGAATGATAAATATCAATGTCCAAACATGAGGGGGTGTTAGTGCAATTTATATTAAAATTTATTATCTTATTCCAAGTGATTTTTAAAATTTAATTTTACAAAATAAATTTAACTACCATCTCATAAATTTTGTTATATTTAATTAAAATTTTAGGCCCCACTAAAGAAGAAAGGATTCCCATACAAAATTTATATGGATTTATATAAGCATCACTATATGTTATTATCATTGAGAGGGATAACATTCAATCATCATACCTTCCACTGACTAAATATGATCAATCACTGGATTATATTATTTCATTTTTTTCTTCATGTACATTTGAAAGAGTATGGTAATTAATTTAATTATGAATAAATTATTATTTAACATATTTTATTGGATTTAAATGAATTATTTACCACCAACATTCCTTGGATATGTTTTATTATTTTATCAGTTACATTAAATGTAACATTAATTTTATTTCCCTTTAGTTTGATTAAGGTGGATGATATTGAACATATTTAGTTATGTGTTTGTTAATAACATCGGTAATTGTAAAGGATGATTATATAAGAAATAATATTAAATTCTAAAGGAAGAATAAATAAAAATCATCCAAGAGGGAATAAACTATTATAAAGGCAATGTAGAAGATTCCTCTTAGGTTTTTCATGGAAGTATATTATATTAATTAGTCTCTATATATTCAACATGTTTTTTCATAATAATTAATTTTTCTTTTTTAAATAATGTTCACTAAATCTATTCCAACCACATGTTTTTATGTCTTCTATTTTACTCATTTTTCATATCCTAAGAAAATAATGTTATAGTAAAACAATATTTACATCAATTTTTTTCCATTGGACTTATGAGAATTTAAATAGGAAGATATTTTCAATTTGGATGGATACCGAAATTTAATATACAAATTGTAATTTTTTAAATTATAATGGTAATTTGTAAATATTAAATATTTATTTGTAGTTCAAAAAAATAAAATGTCAGGAATTTTTGGTATTAAATAAAAAATGGATCTATACAATTTTTGGGGTTAAAATATAGATTGGTGATGTTTTAAAATTTTATTAATGCATGATGTGTAATTTTAATCAATTTATAATTTAAAAATGATATTATAATTCTATAACTATTCACAATATCACATCTCATATGTCCTATCAACCCTCATCTATCCTTTCACATGTCTTCTATGTCACTTCGCCAGTCAAATTTTCAAATAATCCTCACACCACTCATTCCACCTTCATCTCACTTCATCCCACCACCGTAATCTGGTGGTTTCATTCCTATTGCATCCTAACTCCATCATCTCCCATCACCCCACCACTCTAGTCCAATAGTTTAATCCCCATAACAGCCCTACTCCATCATCTTACCTCACCACACTGCCCTTCTCATGTCTACTATGACATCACATGTCAACTAACAATTGACCTCACCCTACTACTCCCACTTATCCCAATCGGCCGAGAAATCAATCTTCCATAGCCTCGCTCTATTGCTTTCGAAAGAATCCACATGCGGTTTATCCCCGTCGCAGCCCTACCCAATCATATCACCTCACCAAAGAGCACGCCTCTTATGGTTTCATCCTCGTCTCGTCTATTTTTGTTTTATCATTATCATAACCCCACTCTATCACCTAGAAAGTAATCCTACTATGGTTCCATCCCCATAAAATTATTCCCTTGCATGCATCCACCTTCTTTTACTCACCCTACAACACTATTCAATATACCTCCAGATTATAACGACCCGCACTCTACATACATTGTTATTACGTCAAAATTGAAGCATATTTATTACAACATATTACACAACCATGAAAGGACTGTATAGGTATAATGTCTCTAGAAACTGGGAATCATAAACAACTGGTTCCTTTATCATCTACGTTGTCTCCCATTTATTTCATCATATCTTGAGTACCTTTTGGTATTTTCTACATAATACCCATCATTCAGACCTGGGGAAAAGAAAACATTCAAAATGGTGAGATCAAATGCACAGTAAGGGTAATCAAATGAAATATCAATCATATCATAATAATATAACATTTTGAATAATTTAATCTGCAAAAGAGATCATAATATCATAACATGGGATAAATCAAAGTGGGGAAATGTAATCCCAAATAATCATAACATGAAACATGAAACATTATGAAATACACACCTAATCATATAAAATCATTTCATATTAGTCTAGGCTCATTTCCAAGACCATCTTAGAGGGAAATGTCCATTACTGAACTGAGTTCACTCCTCGTTCCAGTCCTGTATGACTGAACCAATTTAACTTACTGTTCTAGCCATGTATATATAATTAGATATAAATCGTTACCCAATGCATTGGAGGGAGATATAGGTCACACCCATCTCATAGTGAAACCATTCTTATGTGTGCCACAAAGTCATAAATCATACATCATAGCATAACCCATGCAATAAAAATGGGATTCTTAAACATCATGTCATCATAACATAATACATATAAGACAAAAGTACATTATAAAATTAATTCCATCATAAAACAATAAAATCAATGTAAAAATTAGGGATATAAACAGAACCCTATTTTATCTTACATGGAAAATAATTTCGATAAAACACTTGAACTCCATTCTTGAGGAAAATATCATTTCTACTTCAAAAACAGTTTTCCTTTATTAACATGTCAAACAATTGTTAAACTAAAATAAGATGATTAAAAATACACTTGAAAACATTTAAATGAATCTTCTTGGAAATAATTTTCCAAAAATCCATTCATGCTGTATATGTTAAAAAACTTTCTTCTCGTACTTTGGACGGAAAAGTCAAAAAGTACCCTGTACTAAAAATGATAAAAGATTCCTTACATATCCATTACTAGAAACTCACCGAAGGGTAAAATTTGATTCAAAAATTGTAGGAGGATAGAAATATTATTACATATTGAGTAAACATGGATGGGGATGATAAGTATTACCCAGTAATTTCTGATGTATAAACAATCTCGGATAAAGATGAGATTGTGAGATTTTCCCTTACCTTAGGTCTGATATGCTTTGTACGTGTCCAAACCTCCTGTATAATGATTTAAATAATGTAATTGAATTATTCCCAAATCATACACACAGTTATGATATCATATATGGTCATATTTATAGCTTCTTATTATTAATATTTCATTGTTACTTGTTATTCGGGTGTTTATTGCTTTATGTTCTTATGTGTGTTTTGTCGAATAGATTCGTATTCTTCTTTCTATGTTATTGATACCTCATTTCAAGAATAGTATTAGTGTAATATATTTCATATTTATTCATTAAATTAATTTATATAATCATTCTGCAATCAAGATCATGTAGAATGAGACGAATCACATTGTGGAGATGGTAGGTCGTACGTACGCATGAGTGATTATATCGTTCCCATGATCGTATAATTGTATTGAAGAGTATGTATAATATTTCAGAATCAATATAAATTTATAATAATCATATATAGTTATTCTTTACACCATTATAATCATCTAAGTAAGGGGGTGGTGGAAAATAGATTACACCATGGCGTGGAGACGGTATTCCGTACGTACGCACAAGCAGTGATTTGGTTTTCCGTAGGATGGATAGTAGATGAAATAGGGTTGTTTCATATTTATAATAACATATCAGTATATGAGTAATACTTATGTTATTACTTCATAATTATACAACTATAGAATAATAATTAGAAGAGGAAATTAATTTGAAAGAATTGGTAATAGATATTAACTCATCTTCGACACGCCTCTTTGAAACCTCATCTTAGAGCACTAAGATTGGTCTTTGAAGTAGACCATTAACTCTACGATGATTATAGGGAAGTGGAGAGGATAAATTGGTAGGGTTTTTCTGAGCATTAAGGCTCAATGTGGTGTGAGGAGCAGAGGGAGGAGGTTCCCTTTTACAAGGGAGGAGAGGGGCACCTTTGAAAAGTGTGAAAATATTATTTTATTATAAACTTATCTTCAGTTTCAAAAGGTCCAACAATCATTAAAGATGAAGATAAGATGACTCATGGTTGAAATAAAATCATCCAATTAGAATTGGACATGTTTTGGAAAATATTTTAATCATTATAATCTTATTTATTTTAATCATTTATTAATGAGGTAAATACTGCATAATAATTTTGTCATAAATAATTAAATTTATATGATGTCTAAAAATTATAAAAAAATAGCATCATGTTGGAAATATTTTTATATTTAAATTTAATATTTATATTCGAAAATATAATTTATATAACCCCTTATAAAAATTAATTACTAATTTTTTTTGTTAATGTCAATTTTGTCTTTACATTAAATTAATTAATCCAAATTGTCATTATCACTACCAAGTGGCTAAATGGGGTCCCCAAATCGACCCAAGGATGACCATGGTCTGCCAAAACTCATCCAATAAATTTAGGACAAGTGTCAAAGTTATTTTGAATTATTATAATATTATTTTAACCTTGAATTACCCTATTTACCTTTAACCGTAGTAAATAAATATTACCGTATTTACTATTAATAATATCAAAAAAATAAACGTAACCTATTAACATAATTTTGACCCACTGATTCCAAATATGAAATCCGTTATTCAAAATTCATAACACAGAAGTTGCAGTAATTAATTTACAATTAATCATGTTGTTAAGAAAAAAAGTTTTAAAAGTTAAAACATTGCCAAAGATTGAAATGTTTTTACCTATGAAATCAAGGTAAATTTAATGCTAATGACATACATTATATTAAATGGTAAGAATATATTCTATTTATAATTTAATACCATTTAATATTATAATTTAACCATACAAATTATTGTGAGGAAAAAAGTGTTTTGTAATTAAAATATATCGTGTTTTTAGTATTCATCAAAATATAAAAGTTTCCAGAATAATATGAAAAATTTTTCCAAACTAAATTTTAAAATCATGATTCCCAATAGAAATTTTATTTTGTCAAATTGAACTTATAAACATGTCAAGACTATATTTAAAATGGGTGCTCCATCAAATGGTGGTAAAACTGCATTTTTTTTTAAAATTCTTCTTTTATCCGAAAAACTGATTTTGTTTTCATACCTCATTCTAGAAAATGTGTAATATGAATTATAATTTTATAAAATTTAAAATTCAGTTAATAATATTCATAACAGCTAGTTTATAATATTACAATAATATATCGTTGTTTAGTGAAACTAGGTATGGCGTACTACACACACTATTGAGGAAGGCCGTGATTGCGTGTAATGCAAGCCAAGCTAGTGTTGTGTGCAGTGAAAGATTTAATTGTGTATGACAAAAGAAATAAAAAAATAATTTTCATAAAATCTCTGGGTGTTACACAGATCCATCTTCTCACCTCATCCAACTGCTCCTAATTACCAAACTTCAGTTTATCACTACACCATCCACATTACCTTGATTCATTTACACACAGTCCACCTAACATCGATTCATATCTAGTACGATTCCATACAATTCTAAATTAGGATTTTTGTAGCAGAATACACAACAATATTGAAACAGTTCGGTGGTGGTGATCATAATAACCCAAATAGATTAGAAGTGGGTTGGTATTTATTTATTCAACTAGAATTTATATTACAATTGAAAAACCAAATCATTTTATGTGTATAAGAAATAAAATAAATTAATTAAAATAAATTTATAATGTTTGGGTAGTAGTAGGTGCCTCCAAATCCACCAGATTGACACACATAGATCATCCCATGTCTGAAATCATCTTACCTCCACTCTAATAGTATGATTAGGTTTCGTCTAAGTAATAAATTAGTTTATTATAAAACAACCATTCTTAAACTCAATTTCATTATGACCCAAGAAATTTCATTATATTTTGGGGCTTGACCAACTACTATAACGAATTCCCCATATTCTATAGATATAATATATTCAAAAGTTCATGTGGAAGCAGATAAGAAGATCATTGAAGGTGATCATAGGAAGAAAATAAAAGTAGAAATAAAAAATGGTATTTTTTTATTTGATTTGAAATTATTTCACCATGTAATCTTTATATATGATCAAATTCTTGTTCATGAAATCATATACCTTGGGTATTTAAAAAATCCCCTTTTCTCTTAGCATTCATTAGGAATAGTCCCACAATAAGAAGGTTCAACTATTCATCCATAGGAGAACCGACATATTGATTTGATTCATTTGGAATCCTTAACTGATGGATGGGTCAAATATTATAACACCAATAATGGTCTATAATTTCAGGAAGTAATATACATTTTTTAATAACTCTGTTACATCAATGGATTCAGGTGAAAACAATTGATTCATCTTTGAGAGAAGAATCATACAAGAATAAATAGAAAGTGAGTGGGGGATCAATGATAATCAATGATTTTTGTATATTATTATAAGATATCATCATTGAAAAGAAATTCAATATCCATGAAATTAATTTCTTCAGATAATATATATTGGAATTATTTTTATAGAATCGTAAGCTTGGGTTTTTTTAGAATTGAAAACTAAAAAATTATTCAGAATATAAATAAATGGATATGTTTTTTGTATCCAAATGTATGATAGGTGGGAGATTTACATAGGGAAAAAATATCAAGGGAATTTTTTTGTAAATTTATTGTGGTATACATTGAAGATATATTGAACGGTTGACAAGAAGTGTCGTGGTGACAGGTATTTGACAAATGAAAAACTAAATCAAATTGTAGTAACCAAATACTGGACTCATGAAAACTAGATTTCGGTCGAGATATATTTCAAAAACTATTACTACCAAATCCTATGCACAAAATATTATTGGGGAAAAATAACACTCTCTATCATTCCCATGATCTCTTCCATCATCTGTAACATCATATGAATAGGATAAAATCAACTTAATCCCTAATTATTTTTATGCCAAAACATTTCCTTGGTTTCTATCCATGAAATAAAACATGAATAATTTATTATAAAAAAAATTCATCCAACATTCACCTGTGAAACATCATGCATGGAAATACCCACAATAAACATATTTGGATCTTATAGAGGGAACATGTGCATGTGGAATTTATAGTCATCTTCTTTATAATTTTTAGACCAATATTTTTCATCATTACTACAAATATCTCCTTAAAAACGTTACCACTAATTATAATTGAGAAATTATGGATAAAAGCCTCTTTATATAATATACCCTCAATTTTTAGTACATTTTACCAGTCATTTGTAAACTCTTTACACCCTACTCACCCAATTTCACCTGGAAGGATTCTAACATCAGACCTCAATTTATATATTGACCTCCCTTACAACTGCACCATCCTAAATTTGTCTATTTTTGTTATTCTTTTCCACCCATATTTTGTATACATGTATTTATTGTATAATCTTATATAATTATATAATTATTTTAAAATATATTTATAAAATATGTCAATATATTTATATATATTTACATTTACATACTTATAATTTTGTATCAAATTATAAATTTTCTATAATGTTTTGATAAATTTTGTATTTATTTGAAATACATTAATATAATATATTTCTAAAATATGTTTAAATATATATATTTTTTATTTATATAAATATATATTTTTTATATAAAACATATTTAGGTGTGTATATATATATAAAGTGGATAATAAAATTTTTTCCATAATGTTTATGAATTTAAAAATATATATTACATGAAAATATAAATAAAAAATTATTTATTTATTTAAATTATTACATATATATACGTAAAAATATGTATATATTTTTTATGAAACTTATATCAGACGTCTCTTCGCTAATCAAGAGAATGATCCTAGGGTTTCCTAGCGTTTTTGGATTCCTATTGTGGCTAAGGAGTGGCTGTGTTTCATCAATAACCCTACTTTATTGAATGATGTTTTAGAATATACTTAAAACAATGTTAACTGGAATCCCTACTTGAGGCAAGGTGTTATGGAATAGGATATAATAATTCATTGGAAGAATTTATTGTTGTTTGACCATGAAAATTCATTTGTCATGGACAAGATGGATGATGATGTATTTATAATGTGTTGAATGACACTTTTTATCACTGAGTCCTTGTAAGAAATTGCCCGTTCAATCTGGGTGCCTAAAAAACATGCATCAAACAGTTTGATATTTATAAGGCTCTGTATCCACAATAGATGTATGATTAGTATATATGACATATTAAATCATCAATGAGAGGGAGAAACAATATATACTCAATGGAATGTCAAGGTCCTTTTATAACCTACTCATTTTAATGAAGGATCTATGATATGGAGGGGATTTCCAAAAGCGAAGTTTATCTTAAAACTAATTTTGGATATGGTGTAAAGGGATAATGTTGTATTCTTTAATTTAGTGAGTTGGGGTAATAATTGGAGCCATGTCATTGAATTTATGGGATAGGATAGTTCATATCCTATTCATTGGGGGTGACTGTAAAGAATATGATATTGGTTGATGTAGTGCATCCACCTACATGGGTTTTTCCATTAATGATAATATACGAAAATTCATGGATATCTTATGAATTTATGAAGCTTCTTGTTTTTTGATTATTTAGTGGGTATCTAGGGAACATAAAGAAAGATTATATCTCAAGTAAGGATGGTGAAAAGTAAAACATCATCATGAAGTACAGATATTGAATCCATGAAAAAAAAATATTGGGACATGATTCATTCCTCAATCATAAAAACACATGGTTAATGATTGACTACTGAAATAATTTTCTAAGAAATCTGATCAGAATAATAATAATATCATAATGTTTCAGCCTCCAGTTTTTTCTACCAATTAGTGTGAGGAAAAGTTATTAGGGTAGCTGGAATATGAAGATATCAGGTTTGGTTTGAGTGACACTAGGAAGAGTTAAGATAACCAATGTATATGTCACATAGAAATACCACCCATGTTCAATTAACAATACCATATAGGGAATGAGTAAAAAATCCACCATCCCAAAGATAATCTAATTGAACTATCCAGATTAGAGTTTCCCCTCAACAATAGAAGTTCCCTTTTACCCCTCCCTACATAGGGTATATCCAATTAAATCCTCTATGTATGTTTCAAAAAAATAATTGAGGTGGTGGAGGAAAATGAGAGAGGATAATGGGAATGGAAATGGGATGATATCAAGAGAAACTTGTGGCATCATAACATATATCTAGTGACTAGTTATTAATGAGAGATTTACTAAAATATGGGAATTGGTGGGGGATTGAAGATACCTAAATTGTTCCAAGGAATATGCTTGATCGGGTCTGCCCCTCCTATCCCCATGAAAATCCTTTATTGGAACAATTATGAGATGGGGAACCAAAAATTAGTTTGGATTCACCAACTCTAATGTGATAAAAGTGTCCCTGATTTTTTTAGTGTCTAAAACCATATTATAATGTAAGGAAATGGATGGTATCTTAAAAAAATGGTTTTGTTGGATATTAACCCATCTCATGGGAAGGAGATTTGGGTGGAGTCGGTATTCTCTGGAGGTAGGATATAGATTTTAGTGATAAATACTTATCTCCAAACCTCATTAGTACAATCATCCATCAACAAAATGCACCAGCATGGAATTTTGTGGGATTTTATGGAATACCCTCATAGAGAGAGAAATATAAGTCATGGAAGTTACTATAATCCCTTCATGAGAACGTCAACAAACTTATCATTATTATTGGGTGTGATATAAATGAAATTATATTTCAAAATGAGACGAATGGCGGTGAATGTAGAAATTATGCATCTATGAAGTATTTCTAGAAGGAAACATTTTTAGTCGAGTCGGTAGTTTTGGGATATTCTAGTTCTCCAATTACATGTTTTTTTGGGATTTCTAAAACAACCGATATTGTATAATATTTAGACTTATTTATAGAGTCTACTGAACAAATTATCCATTTCAATTTATTCCATGTCTCTCATATTTCTCCAACCATGTTGGAACATTCTTTGATCCTCGTTATCATATCACTATGATCATGGAAACCATGTCATGAATGATTCATTAGGTTCAAGATAAATTGGCCAAAGGAAAGTGAGTGAAATGTGGAAATACACTACTGTTTTATGATTGATGATCCCAAGATAATAATGAATATCCGTTATACGATATACAATATAAAAAGTTTGTGTAATATCAAATTTCACCTGTAAGACATTTATCAAAAGTAAAATGAAATTATTTTTCTCTCTCCTCATTCTAAATATATTCCCTATACTATCATGATAATGGATGAAGAACTGGATGAGGAACTCAAAAATAAAGAAATTTTTTGTTAAATAGATAGCTATGAATTCCATATCAAAGATGGAAAATCTAATTTATTCTATATCAATCATATATCCTCTATGAGGAGGCACGAGAACACAATTTCATACATAACTAATTTGGAGGGTAGACATGATTCCAATTAGAGTGGAATTCATGATCCCGTCAATATTTGTTATCTATAGAATTTTTTTAGTGGGGAATTCCATTTCATCAAATATTTCTACATAAATTGAACTATTTGTTTTAGATATTATGAAATTCCATCTTTTATAAAATTATAATGTTGAAGAGATTTTATTGTAATTAAAATATATTTACTCAACCAAAGCACATACGCTAGATCAATTCCAATCCTTTTTTAATAGAAAATGTTGACACATTTTCTTTCATTTATTTTTGGAATCAAGAAAGACATAGAGTCATGAAAATGCAATCTTTACCCCCTTAATGAAATCATTATTAGAGACACTAAAAAATAAAAAATATAACTTTATTCTTACCACAAGCCAATCAACTTTTACAATGTGACCCACAAAATCTTTTAAAAAAATTCAATCAATTACCTACACACATGGTTACACACCATTATTTATGAAAACCAATGTTCTTTTGTGCCAAAAAGATAGATATATGGTAATGAACATGTTTCCCATGAATTATTTCTTTCCATGAAAACTATATATATTTCTAAAATATGTATTATGGTCTGGATGTGGATATGAAGAAGGTTTATAATAGAGATGAATGGCCATTTATCTAGATTGTTATGAGAAAATTAGGTTTCTATTCCAAATAGATTGATGATATAATGAAATGTTTATCCACTATCTCATTTAGGATTAAAATCAATGGTAGTCTCTACCAAATCTTCTCCCATTCAAGAGGTCTTCAGAAGGCTGATACTCTCTCTCCTTTTTAAGAACACAAATATTTTTTTCAGGTATGGGTTTTACATTATGGTGTGTTTGATAAAAAGATGATAATATGGAAATTTAAGGATTACATGTTGTGTACATTTTAGTACACACCGTGTACTCAGTTGCTATAGGTGACCGTGTACTGGCCGTGTAATAGACGAGTACATAGCCATGTGGGGTGACTTAGATAACACCTAATGTGCGGGCCGGTTAAGGCATGTAAATGCCGTTTACATATAAAGAACATGCCATGTATCTTTCTTTTAATTGATTAAATGGACCATGGTATAGTCAAATCGAAAGAAACCTCTTCTTCTCAGCCCATCTCATCAAGAAGCGACTGAAGCTGACAAATCTCCTCTCATCCCCTAATCGATCATTTGTTCTCCGATTCAACCACTATCAATTGAATTAGAATTTCCACGGTGAGTTCTTTATTCTTCTAGTACATCTTCCCTTTATTTATCTTATTTTGTGAGATATCTGTTCTTGAGATGTTTTGAAATTTTTGTAGATCAACCATGTTCTAGGTTGATTAATTGGATGACTCTAGGGTATATCGATTGTACAATGACAAGGTTGGTGGATGTTGAACATCATTGGATATTGAAAGATATTACCAAATTAGTTCGTATGAAATACATTGGTTGTTGAACATCATTGTCCACGATTGACATACAAAGGGTTGTGGGTACCTGGGGTAGTAGACCGTAGGTAGAATGGATATTGAGGGATTCCCCAGAGTGTTTATTTACTTTTCACGTTGCAAGAACAGAGGGGGGATGGACGTATGTGCTCTCTCAAAGTGTTTGTAGTTTCATTTTATGAGACCATAGGGGGAATTAATGTTTTGTGATTCAGAAAAGGGTCTTTGTTAAAGCTGAACTAGAGTGGTTAGACTATGAGTTCTTCCTAAAGGGTTTCTTGTGGTATGAATTATTTAACTTGAGGATTTAGGCTGTGAGTACTTACCAGAGGTTTACTTGTATTTTATTTTCCACATACATGATATATAAATTGAATGAAATTATAACTGTAATATGTTTTACTTTTGAGTACTCCCTTGTTTACTACATTATTTTTCGTATTACATGCCACATATATTCATTTATTGTCAGTCAGATATCCTTGTGTGGTTTCCTAATGGTATTCGTCTCACACCCTGTTTGGGTCATGATTTCGGGGCAAAATTTATTATATTATTGCAGGTATAGATAAGGGAATGTTCACTTCTACTTATGGTACATGATTGTTTTAGAGCAATAGAGCACAAGACCAAGTTGAGGCTTGCGATGTTACGGAGTTCATTTGTTTTATTTTGTACATTTGTTTAGCAATCTATTCATAGCATTGTGATTTTATTGGCTACATTCCTAGACAAATGTGACATACATTATTTATATATGTTCACCATTTTTTATTACATTCATTCTTCCACTATACATTGTTGTATGGTATTATTAATACCCTTACTATAGTTATTTGAATGGCATCCAGTTGTGTTACTCTTCCAATGAGGGCATAGATTCCCCACTCTCACACCCAAGGCCCACACTGCTAGTTGATAGCCTCTAGAGTTTTGAAAAATGCACTTGAGTCCATGTGACCAACAAGTTACAGGGAACCCATGGGTGACACCTGAAATCGGGACATTACAAAGTTGTATCAGAGTGAGGTGTCGAACCTCTAACCCATGGGTTATGGTCCCAATGAGATTATATTGTTTCAGGTATAGATAAGGGCATGTTCCCTTCTACTTGTGGTACTTGATTGTTGTGGAGATAGAGATCATGGGTCTGAGGTGAGGCTTGCGATGATGTTTTAGTTCATTTGTATTCTTTCTTTACTTTGATTTAGTAAGGTATTCCCAGTATTGTGATTTTTTTGCTTCATTCCTAGACATATTTTACATGAATCATTTATATATGTGCTCCAGTTTTTTATTACACTTAGTCTTTCATTGGCTTCTTTCAATGTTGTATGGTATTATTTCTACATCTTCTATTGTTGTCTGATTTCAATTCCATTGTGTTAATATACCAATGATGGAATAGTTTCCCCACTATCACAACCAAGGCCCTCTCTTCTAGTCGATAGCCTTTGGAATTATGGGAAATTCACTTGAGGCCATGTGACCAACAATTTATTGGGCAGCCCTGGGCAACAACTAGAATCAGAACGTTAGAATGTGGAATCAGAGGGCATGTTATTTTCTTCTTGACTTACTTTTTGGAGCCTATAGCCATGGATATGAAGGAATTGGTAGTTATTAATAAGATTTGCCCAGGAGTAGCTGACCCATGTATAGGGAAAAGAAAATTTACCTTGATTATTGCAATTTTATGTTTTTTCAATTATTATAGTTTATTTTATTTTACCATTTTGTGATTGACAAGTTTTTTGTATTTATATATGATATTATTGAGGTTCTATTTCCATTTCAACTTGATGAGATGAGGGTATAGCATCTCATGCATCATATTGACACATTCAAGAGATCACATGTCATGTATTCTTGTTGTCCCATTTAGGGTGAATTACTAATTTCATGTTGTTGTGTATGATGTTGTGCTTGATATGCATGATATTGTTATAGATTCCTTGATATAATACTTATTGATTGATAGGATATTGGATTGTGTATGGTCTCATTTTAATGAACACCAATCCTTGGTTCTTGAGGTGTTATGGGCCCTCATGGATCATAATTTGGTGGATCATAGATCTGCTATTCTTGTATATGACATGTAAATCATGCCAAAATTTGATTCGAGGGGAGTATGGGCCCTCACTGATTATTATTTGGAACATTAAAGTTTGTTTCAGTGGTTTCCATGGATCTGGAGAAGTTTCTTAGGCTTAATATTTGGAATAACCCTGAATACATGCTATGTATTGATAAATACACGCCATGTATCCATATGTTGTGGGAAAGACCGTTTTTCTAGAGTAAAACACATGTACTATATGTACACGCCATGTAGTCTCTAAACGTGTCACTAGTTGTGTGTGTAGAGACACGGGGATGGGAAGTATTTTGTGGAACATGTCATGTACTGGATACACAAGATGCGTTGTTTAAACCATGTGTACAACCGTGTGACTAATGACACGAATGGATGAAACTCATATGGTTCACGTCGTGTCCAGCTCGAACATGCCATATATAGTCGGCCATTTATCCAGATGTGTGACTAACATCATTTGTTAGTGAAATTAATCTAGTACATGTCATGTCTGGCACAAACATGCCATGTTGTCTCGTCTTAGGAGAAATATGTGGGTTAGTCATGTAGAAATTCTAGAGTAGGGTAACATAATTCAAGTACACATTGTGTATTTGGAGAACATGTCATGTTTATGAGTTGTTACATGACTAGGGTTAGTAGGAGAAAACACCCATGTAATGTCTTAAAGGAACACACTGTGTAAGGGTCATACATGCAGTGTATCCCTGTTTTAAAGAACATGAATTCTTTATTCTTCTGTTTCCTTATAGCAGTTATAAGTTTCAGTCCATTATAATTTTGATCCAAGGTGTGTGTTGGACCATTCAGAGTCATTCAACCAAGATGTCCTTCGTTTGTATGCAAGTTACAGGGAAATGATCAGATACCGGACATGATAGATCAGGGACTATTAGCAGATCCTTCCATCATGCCTGTTTTGGCACTAGATGTCATTTCAAAAATAGGTATTGAACCACAGTTCCGAGAAGGGTTCATGAGGTTTATACAGACCTTCTAGAGTGTACCGCTTCCTACCCCGTCTATGGCAGAGTAGACACAGGTCTTTTAGTCACAGAATCCTCCCACATTTTTATGGTATGGGGGAATTCAGACTGCAAAGTCATGGTTTGAAGCCATGCGGTCAATCATCAAGCTTCCAAAGACACCTCCACAGTGTTTGGTGAATCTAACTACCTATATACTTCGGGACTCCGCCAAGAGATGGTGGGATGTGATCTCACAGGAGGGATGCCAGCAGGTTCTTCCCTGGGATGAGTTTCAGTGTACCTTCAACGATTACTTCTACCAGGAGACCTTGAGGGCTGACCGAGCCTGAGAGTTCATGAGTATGTAATAGGGTACTCTCTCGGTCATGGAGTACTCTTCTCACTTCATAGAGATGCAGCACTTTACGCCCATTGTAGGAGGTGATGATTTATTTCTTGTGATGATGTTTGAGGATGGTCTTAGGAAAGACATCTGATCTCAGATTAACATAATTAGGTTGTCTTCCATCACATATATATTCAACCAAGCACTGATCAAAGAGCGTAGTCTGAGATATTTTGAGGCTATGAGCTAGGGTGGCTCAACATCCGGATTTGGTACCCCTCTAACTAATAGCAAGAAGCTTCGTAGGGAGTGTTCACATGGAGATCCGAGGAGGTTGGATACTTCTTCTAGTATCTACGTGGTGTACTACTAGTACAGGAAGAGCATACATACATGGACACATTTTCTGATAAACTTAGTGGAGTGATGATCATGCGGCAAGATGGGTCATCATCAGCGCTTATGTCGGTTTTTCTCACTAGAATCTGGGGACAGAGGATCTTCTATGAATACTCATTCATGAGAAGGACCACCAGTTTCTCATCATTCTAGGAATTATAGTACATGCAGCCATTATTTCCGAGGTGGATCTCGTCTCCCTGGTAGCTAGTCGTTGGGAATCCATTGACAATATGGTGGATCAGCTCAGGGTGGTCAAGAAGGGTCACAGGGCCATTGTACAAGTTAGACTTCTGTAGTGGAGCAGACCCAACCAGAGTAGGATCGTAGATCATCTAATGTTCGATGTACAAATATAGTTACCTCAGTTTTATATTCTGCACATTATGATATAGGGGATTCTCTTATATTCTTATCAATTGATACTTTAAAGAGCCTTGGGCTCTGTATCATTACATCTGCTAATTTTGTGACACTGGAAACACCTTTGGGGAAAATAATGGCTAGTGTACATTGGTGCAAAGAGTTTCATTTGAGGTTGGTGGGTGTCACTTCTCAGGGGACCTATATTTCCTAGAGTTTACTTGCTATGATGTCATTCTCAGGAGGGACTTGTTAGTTCCCTTCCAGGCTATTGTCGACTACTATCATTGTAGGGTGAGTTTTAGTTCCCCAGAGTGCGGTTTGTTCTTACATAAGGGCGAATGGGATGTCCAGGCATGCAGAGAGGACCCGAGCATCATGGGTAGTGAATAGCTACATCCCATATTGCTTGTTTATATCTGTATGACTAGGGGAATTCATTGTTGTACATTCCTCCAGTGGGGGATCATTTTGGGATGAGATTATAAAGGAAATATTTGGTTTTCCTCCAGAGTGAGAGGAAGAATATTCTATTGAGCTTGTTCCAGGAGCAGAACTAGTCTCCATTCCTACTTACAGGAAGGCTACACAATAGTTACAAGAGCTCAAGAAGTAGTTGGCGGAGTTATAGGAAAAGGGTTTCATATTACCCAGTACTTATCCTTGGGGTTTTCATATACTTTTTTCCAAGGAGGACGATACCCTCAAGAATCTATGTGGATTATCAAAAGCTAAACCAGATGACAGCCAGGAACCGATATCCCTTGACGATGATTGATGATCTCTTTCGTCATTATCAAGGAGCTCAGGTGTTCTTGAATATTGACTTGAGATTTTTTTATCAATAGTTACATGTTAGACAATTTGATATACCTCTTATAGCCTTTCAATGTAGGCATGGTCTATATGAGTATTTGGTTATGTCGTTCGGTCTCACGAACACCCTTGAAGTTTTTAATGGAACTGATGAACCAAGTGTTCCATCCATACATGGATTATTTCATGGTGGTTTTCATGGATAATATGTTGATGTATTCTAACACTCAAAATGACCATGCTACCCATCTTGATATCATTTTGAGTACACTGAGAGAGCATCAGTTATATGCTAAACTCTCAAAATACTACTTTTGGATGGACCAAATTCACTTCATGGGTCATGTTATCTCATAGACAGGGTTATTAGTTGACCTAGAAAAAATGAGAGTAGTAGCTTCCTGGGGGAAGTTGAAGAAAATAATTGAAGTGTAGAGGTTTCTAGGGATTTATGGATTTTAAAGATGTTTTATACAAGACTTTCATGCTTATAAATGCCACTGACGGGCCTGATTAACAAGGGTGTGATATACCTAGGGACAGATTCTTATGTGTCATCTCTTCAAGAGCTGAAAGGGAGGTCGAGTTTAAGACCAATACTAGTATTTCTAGAGCTGGGAAATAGCTATATTGTACACTGTGATGCTTCAGGTATCGGGCTAGGATATGTTCTTATTTAGGTGTATGTAGTCATTAAGTATGTGAATTAGTAGTTGATCCCACATTAGAGGAAGTAGCCAACAAACAATCTTCAGTTGGTTGTAGTTTTTAATTATTTATGCTATTGGAGACATTATCTGTTAGGATAGAATCTTGTGGTTTTCACCCACCACCAAAGTCTCATGTACATATTCACTCATTGTGGCCTGAATTTGAGACAATGAAGGTTGTTTCAGTACCTTATGTACTTCGATTTTGAGATCTCCTATACACCTGGTAAAGGCAACACAGTAACTGATGTATTGAGAAGAGGGACTCAGATACATGAAGTTCATCAATGAGTGGTAGATTATGGCTCTATTCATTGAGATGCATTTGTAGGTTCTTGATAGACAGGGACATACTTTTCATTCTTCTATGTATGTTACCTGAACTCTAATTTATCAAGTGTGATTGAGGTAGAAATTAGATTCTGAAGGCCAAGTCCGATGGAAGAGTGTGTTTGGAGATGACCCTATTCTAGGATGTATAGTGGGAGAGGATGAGATATTTTTCTTTCATGGATGCGTATGGTTGTCAGCAGACATATGCATGTAGCTAATGTGCAACTTTCATTTCTCAATTTGGAAAATTCATCCTTGTTTCGCCAAGATGTATCAAGATATGCACCATGTGTATAGGTGGCTAGGTATGATGTGAGATGTTTCTGATTTTATGATGAGATATTCTACCTGTCAGCTGGTGAAGGTAGAGCATCAGCATCTACTAGGGAATTTGCATCAGTTACCTATTACCAAGTGGAAGTAGAATGATGTCATCATGGTCATCGTATGACGATTATTGAGATATCCTCGAGGTAATGATGTAGTTTGGGTTGTCGTTGACAGACTCATGATGTTTTCTCACATCTTTCTATTTCAATACACATTCTGTGTTGATGAACTAAGATGGCTATACATCTAAGAGATCATACATTTACATGGAGTTCAAGAATCCATTTTTTCAAACCTAGACTCTTGTTTTACTTCTAGGTTCTGGTAGGGATTATAGACGGACTGGGTATATAGGTACATCTGAGTATAGCTTACCACCCCTAGACAGATGTTCAGTCTGACTGTACTATTTTGGTGCTGGAGGACATGCTTCGAACATGAATCCTAGATTTTGGAGGTTCTTGGGATAACCACATACCTCTAGAAGAGTTTTCCTAAAATAATAGTTTCCACGAAAATATTCAGATGGATCCTTATGAGGTTTGGTATGTTAGGTCATGCTGATCACCCCTATGTTGGCTAGAAGCAAGAGAGGTGGCTATTCTAGGACCTCGTCTTGTCCATGAGAACCTAGAATAGATAGAATTGATTTGGAAAAGGATGGATACTGCACAGTCACGATATAAGTCTTATGCTAATTGAAAGAAATGACCTCTGGAGTTTGAGGTTGGAGATCACCCATTCATGCATGTCACAAAAAGGTTGGGACACATGAGTATTAGGGGACTGGGAATGTTTTTTCCGAGATATGATGGACTATTTGAGGTTTTGGAGAATGTTGTTCATGTTTCCTATCGGTTTCAGTTACATCCGAGGTATTTGGATATGCATGATGTCTTCCATGATTCTCAGCTATGGTGTTAATTCATAGAGTCTTCTCATATTTTTCAACCAGAGGAGGTTGAGTTAGCGGTGGACACAACATTCGAGGAGAATCCTATCAGAATTGATCATCCCAACATGATGGTTATTTTTTGTCGGTCTGTTACTTTGGTATGAGTGCTATGGAAGAACAGGTATGTACAAGACAAGACTTGGGGGAGGGATGTCTATGTGCGATCGTAGTAGTTGGATGTTTTTGAGGAGTCCACTCCTTTTCTTCCTTGCTAGAAAAGATTGGGGACAAATTTCTAATAGGGGGACATTTGTAAGAACCCAGATGATCTTTTCAGGTATGGGTTTTCTTTTCTGGAGTCATTGAGTAAAATACGAGAATCATGAGATTTAATGAGTACACAATGTGTACTTTTGAGTACACGTAATGTTCATGGTTTCCGCGGGTGACCGTGTACTGGCCACGTAACGGCTGAGTACTAGGTCGTGTGGAGTAATCTGGAGACTACCTAAAGTAGGGGCCATTTAAGGCATGTACACACTATGTAATTTTAAATTAAATGTTGTTTAATTTTTTTTAATTGATTAAATGGACCACGGACACTTCTAATCAAAAACAAAACTTCTCCATCTTGTCCCGTCACATCCAAAATAGAACGAAGTTTATGATTCTCCACTGAGCCCCTAATCAATCATCCATTCTCCGAGTAAACCTCCATCAATTGTGTTGGAATCGCCACAAGAATTTATTCCTTCTTCTAGAGCCTTTTTTATCTCTCTTCTTTCATGAGATATTTGTTCTTGAGTTTTTTTGACGTTATTGTAGATCTAGCTTGTTCTAGGTCGATTCAATGGCTGATGCCAAGGTATATTGATCGTTTAATGTCAATGTATGTGGTCTGGGAATTTATGTATATTCTCATTGAATATTATGTGAAAAAGTGCCCAATACCCTAGAATGGGGTATTGCATTATTAGGGTTTATAGAACTGTTAATGCCTGTTATTCCGTGACTACCTGAGTAGAGGTTGTTTTATTGTTAATATGGTTTTTTCCATGCTATGGATGTGTTGACAATGTTTGTCTGATATTGTTCGTTTTTTCTATCTTTGCCTGTTAGGCTTGTTGTTTCAATTCCTAGTATTTTTTGGATGGAGTGATATTATCTGATGTTGTTATATATGTGTAGCTATTTAGCCATGTAGTTATTAAAATCTGTTAGCCATGTATTTATTAAGTCTTACATTGGCTTTTTAACATCGTTGACCACAAATTACTTACATTGGGATTTGGGAACCTGGTGTAGTAGACCATAGGGAGATTGGATGCTAAGGGTTCCCCATAGTGTCTGTTTACTTTTCACATTGCGAGACCATAGACATAAGTTCTCCATTAGGGTTTCTGTAGTTCCTTGTTATGAGACCACATGGGGAATAGGATGTAGAGTGCTTCCCCATAGTGTGTATAGTTACTGATACGAGACCACATGGGGAAAATATGGTGAGTGACTCTTCATATGGTCTTTTCTAAAGGTGAACCAGAGGGGTTAGAGTGTGAGTGCTTCCCAAAGGGTTTCATGTGTTTTACAGATTGATCCAAAGGGGTTAGGCTGTGAGTAATTCCTAAAGGGTTACCTGTATTTGATTAGCAGCCTAATTGATATATGATATGAATGCAATTGGAACTGTAGGATTGTTTATTTTTGAGTAATTCATTCTTTACAGCTTCATTTTTCATATTATCTACCATATATATTCACTGACTATTATGCATATATGTTTGGGTGGTCTCCTAATGGAATTCCTCTCACACCATGTTTGGGTCATTCTTTTGGGCCCAAACAGATTATATTGTTGCAGGATTAGAGAAGGTCAAACTGCTTTCTACATCTAGTACTTGATTGTTGTGGAGCTGGAGAGAGTGGGACCAAGATGAAACATACAATGATATTGGAGTACATTTGTTTTCTTTTATACTTTGGTTTAATACCATATTCCATGAATTTTGATTTGTTTGTCTTCTTTCCAAGATATATGTGACATTCATCATTTTTATATGTGTTCCAATTTTTTATTACTTCAGTCTTCCACAATTCATTGTTGTATGATATTATTACTTCTTCCTATATTGTTATATTAATGTCATTTCACTATGTTACTCTTCCAATGAGGGCATAGTTTTCCCAAAATCACATCAAAGGACCTCACTACTAGCCATCAACCTCTGGCATTTGGGGAAATGTTCTTGAGGCCATGTGAAAAAGTTATTTACAGGCCACCCTTCAGAAGCACTAATAAATAAGACAATAAAACATTTCATTTTTTATTTTGGTGGATTACATTTTTCCAAGAAAATATCTATGGTTTATAAGGAAAATTTAGTGCATGGGGTGAAGGATTATTTTAAAAGCCCACATATTAACCATATTTTAGTTTCTAATGGGTGTTTAATTTTATAAATATCTTACTTGGAAGAATGTGGTACTGTCTAAAAATTTATTCATAGGTATGAGATGTCTACATGATTGTTGATTAGTACCTAAAAATATGTCATCTCCTATAGCTCTAGAGTGGTTTTGAGTAGGAAAGAGACCTCCTTATTGCTTCTAGAATCTTCAGGTTAAAAACCACCAATAATATTTCATGCTTACCTCTTATTTTGGGTGCTCAAATAAGTGGTGTTTTTTTATTTTTGGCTAGGGTGGAAAAATAAATTAAGGGTAGACTAGTAAAAGGGACACCAAAGTAGGTATGTAATTCCTCATCAAGTTCATGGAATAGTCTATCCCCACCTATGTTATTTCCCTTTTCATACTTTAATATTTCATTATCAACTAATTTCATCCTAGATTTAAAAATTTATGGTGGTGAATAAATTTCGGAAGTAAATAAACCCATTGCGAGGATCGGGCAATGATATTCCTCCCCCATAATAATGGGTGGATAGGGTTTGGAGATATGTGTATTTTTAAATATTCCATTCCTTACAAGAAGGGATGGTTGCTTCTAGATATCGATAATTCTATTTGTACTTGGTTCCTTCCTTCCATGTACTTTCTGAACTCTTACTTTTCTGGATGTAAATGTTTCCCATGGCCTATATTGTTTTGATGGTGTTTGTGGTGGTCTTGAGACTTGCTTAATAAAGGCCTATACAGGATGATAGGTAATGGTTCTAGTGTGAATATATGGAATAAATATTGAATGGTTGGTAACACTCATTCCATTGAAACATATATGGTTATTTCGGGTTCAGAAAATTAAAATGTGATCTTTTTGTTTAAGGAAATGGTTGGGGCTCTTGTAATGAAGCATTGAAAAATTGGTTCAACGAAAGGGTGAAAAAAATTGTATGGAGGTTTCTAGGTGTAATATATATTGGATCTGACAATATAAGATGTAGTAAAGATACCTCTGGTGCATACTCTATGAAATTTTTTTACTCATGAGTATTGGATGAGGTTGAGAAGAATATGACTATGACCTGGGAAAACCATTGGCATCTCCAGATACCTTCCAAGGAACAATAATTATTGTGGAAATAATTATCTGATATTATTCATGTTAAGGAGTTTATCAATTGCATCCATGTATTTGACATCCCACTTTTCCCATTATGTATTGGTACACCAAATTATACTCTTAATTAAATTTGTGTGTTCCTAGGTGACATGGACACATGGAATACAAGGGATTATAATTTTTACATGATTCTACAGTATTTGAATGAATTTTCAAAGATACTAGGGATGTTTTTCTAAAATCATTTCATTGATTTTGGGAATATAATGTTCATAATATCCTGAATAATTTGGGTCTAGAGAAAGAATTTTTTATTAATCATATGATCAGAAAAATCTTCTTCTAAGCAGAGACTGCCACCTCCTATCTTACCACATGGATTCTGAGAAATAAATAGGTCAACAATAATGGTGTGATTTTTGGTTAAATAATAAGGTTGAATCTTATAAATGATGTAGTATAAATTAATTTAGATGATTTGGTTTTTCTGTAACTTTTTCTATTGTCAAATGAAAACTCTAGACAAGTTTTAATTCAATGATCCTTATCCACCTATGGATTCTAACATGAATAAAAGTATTTTTTTTGAATCTACGAAAACTATTATTCTTGAGTCAAACATTTTTATTATTTTCAATTCCATATCATTCCCAAAAAAATGACCTTCAATCATTTCCTACATTGGTTGGGAGGATTCAATATTGATGTCACCACTTCTCACATTGTTCGTTCTCCGTCATCAAAAGGTATATAAATTTTGACGTACACCTTTTAGAGACCCTTGGTTTCATAGATGAATTAAATTTATTTTTTCTTGATTTCCCTTTTTTGATAAATTCAATTTTATTTTTTGATCATAGAATATCAGTTAGAAAAATAAAATTATTTCCTTAAAATCTATGTCTGTATAGATATAGATATAGATATATATATTTCACTTGAACATGTTGGTGTGTTTGTTGAAGAATGTTAAGGATTTAGCATTACATTGATAAATAAGATTATTTCCAAACTATTTAATGGTAATTTAGAATTTCTATGCTTGATATCAAATGTGAATATATGTTATGGAAAAGTTATACAACCATTGTTATTTCAATATTGTTTTCTACACCAATATCTTCTATGCATATTTAGAGTTCATTATGTAATGGATCCTTTATATGTATCATCTAATATCATCATTATCAATAAAAATTTTGTATATTTTTTGGAGAATAAAGACCATATGCGAATAAAACCTACTTGTACTGCACATTTTATTGTAAAATGGGAAGAATATTGATCACACGTATTGAATTATGGAGTATGTAAAATGATATTGATAAAAAATTATTAGGGGGAGATTATTGATCCCATGTTTATTATTTTTTGAATAAGTCAATAGGTGGATGATATAATGTGATGATTTTTGTTCCATTATTAAATAATTATATTCATTTATTGAATATTTTTCACATTGCATACAACAAGTGGAATTCTAAATTAATTTTTTTTTTGACTTGAATAAGAAGAATAAAAATATATTTACATTTTATGTTTATGAAAATATTAATTTTGATGAAGATGGATTATGAAAAATAAATATGGCTTCCATGAGAAAAGTGATTATATTTTTCATGATATTTGTTTCATGGAATTTGGGAATTATATTTTTTTATTGATTATTGGATAAATCCTTATGAGAGTTTACTAAAAATATTGTCCTTTATTCAGCCGAGGGAACCATGTGCTTACTTTTATGAGTTTTTTTATCATGAAGTATACCGAAAACCATTAAATGGAATAAAATTTGAATCCCTTGATGGGGATAATTGATGAGTTCTTAGATATTTTAATCACACCATCATTATGAGTTCATGAATAATTAGAATCTCAATTAAGGGGGATTTCGTCATTGATATCATGTTGAGATAAAGGTGGAGATTGATCACCACTAGTTTAGAGAACACTCTTCTTTTTTCGTGTGTTTTGTTATTCCTAGGTTATTTTAGGTGTGTAAGTGATTATATAGAAACCAAGTTTTATTCGATTAAGATTTAGAATCTCCTTCTAATTATGTCAACATAAATCATTTCTTATGTCAAGGTGTTATGGATTATGATCTAATAATTCCTTGGAAAAACATATTGCTAACAGAAATATTAAATGTGAAGTAACTTGTAGGAAGAATGATGATGTGTTTATAATGAATTTAATGACACTATATATCATCAAAAAGTTTAGAGGCAGTCAACCATTCAATACAGATTCCTTAAAAAACATGACGTAATGTATTTGTTATTTACCAAGAGGTTTATCCCTAAGAGATGCTAGAGTGGGATATATGATCCTTGAATTATTTAATGAGAGAGGTAAATAGAAGGTTCTAAATGGAAGGATATGGTCCTTTGATAATAAATTATATATAATAGAGGATCTAAGAAACAGATTGGAAATCCAAAAGTCCAATCAGTCCAATTCCCAATTTTGGATATGCATTAATGGGATCCTATTTTATGGTATAATTTACTGTTTTATGTGAAAAATTAGAGGCCAAATCAGAGAATTTATGGAATGGTATTGATTATATCCTATTCATTTCAGGGCCAATTGTGCAGATTATGGTGTTGGTTTATGTTGAAAAACAACTTATTAGGGGATTTTTTATAATGATAGAGAAAGAATATGCATTGATATCCCTTGTATTTGAAAAACTACATATTTTTATTCTTTTTTGGGTGTCTCAGGAATACAATGAAAGAGACTGTCACATGAAAGTAATACAAAAATTGACACATCATCATGTATTATCGTCCATGGCTGTGTGAAACCAATGTTGGCATTCCCTTTATTCCTGAAGGAGAAAATACAATGGGTCTATGACAGACTTATGAAATCCTTTTCAATCTAATCTTATCAGAATCATAATAATATCATCATGATGGTGCCTCTAGATATTTCTAATAATCAGAATTGGGAAAATACATTAGAATTTGGGGTATATAAATCCATCAATGTGAGTTTGGGTGACATTGGGATGATGTATGATAATGAAGGGGTTTCCCCCTTGAAATGGATTCCCCCAATTTGCTTTCATATAATCACGTACAACATGAGTAAACCATCCTCCAACCCAAATATAATCATCTCAAACCCCCAAATATAATTTCTCCCTCAAAACTAGATTTCCCCTCATATCCATCCATGAATGGGGTATATCATATAAAATTCTCCATGTTAGGTCCATAAAATTGAGGTGGAGGAGGAAAATTATATTGTAGAATTGGAATGGTGATGGAATGATATTAAGAGAAAACAATGGAGTTAAATGGAATTTGTATGGACCATAAGTTTATAAGAGATATTACAAAAGATTGAATGTGTTGGGGGATGGAACCTACATTGAATATTTTAATACAGAGGCCAGATTGAGCCATCCCATTCTATCCCTATGAAAATATTTTGTTGGATCTTCAGTGATTATAAAAACCCATGATAAGTTAGTATTCTCCATCAAAATTTAACTAAGAGTATCCATGACATGGTTTCTCTATCCAAAACCATATTATAGAGAAAGGACAAGGATGGAATCACAAAACAATTTGGCATTTTGATTTTTTTCCCAATTTCTGGGAAAATAAATTCAGGTGGAATCGAGTTTCTTTGGAGGGAGGATTTTCATGATAGGGTTAAATACATCTCTATAAACTGCATTGGGGTAATCATCCACCAAATATATACACCGGTGTGGTATTTTTTGTGATTTTATAGATGACCATCGCAAAGGGAGAAATGAAACTCTTAGATGTTACTCAAATCCAATCATGAGAACACCCCTAGACCTCTTCTTATTAGTGTAATTTGTAATGACATTCTATGTAAAAATGTGAAGAATGGTGGAGCAAGAAAACAATATGATTATATAATGTATTTATATCAATTAAAATATTTATTATGGATTTCACATCTAGTATATTCTGTAAAACCATTAACATTCTTTCATAGTAAGTCTAAAATAACCCACACTGTAGTACAGTTGAAATATTTATGGGGTCAGATCATTAGATTAGCCTTTTCAATTTTATTGGAGACCCTAAACATGTTACTTCCATGATAGACCATTTTCCTATCAAAATTGATATATCATTAGGTTAAATGAAACCAACCATGAAATAATCTTTATGTTCAAGTGCTTTTGGGAAAAGGAAATTGAGTGTGGAGGGGTTATTTTATCTTCTTCGAAGGTTAGAGATCTTAATATAAAAAACAAGATTCATTATACAGTACTTAATTTAAAATGATGTATTGATGAAAAATTTCACCATGTTGACAAATATTTAATTAATTGTATTATCTCCCCATTATGCTTATGTTATCTCTACTTTCTGTAGAACGGAAGTAGAACTATGCGAGGCTATGAAAACTAATGTATGTCATTCATCTACACATTTGGAAGTATCCAAAATTAATGTTTAAAAACCTAAATCATTTTATATAGACCTGAGGGCCTCTATGTATAGGCATAAGAACTCTATTTCATACCTCAATTGATTTGTGGTTAGACATGTTTCTTAGTTGAGGGGAATCCAGGATCACATGAAGAATTTTTAACTAGAGTTATCTATAATGGGGAATGTTATTTATTCTTATATTGAACCGTGTATCAATCCAATAATTTCAAATATGATGAAAATACATCTGATATATGAGTTTACTAATGAAGAGATATTATAAGAACTGAAATAGAATCACTCAACTAAATCACCTATAGTAGATGGATTCACTACCTTATTTTAAAAAAAAAATTCACAAAATGCTGGGACTGACATTTTAGGGCTCAAAAAAGGCCTTTGGTTATAAAAATCCAATATTTATTCCAATAATAAAATTGTTATTACTAACATTCCAAACATAAGAAACCCCTCTTTGGTCCTAGAGTTTATGCTCATTATCTTCTACAATGTTTCCTATAAAATAATTTTAAAAAAATATAATCAACTACCTAGTGTATAAACTAAACTAATTATCCCTAACCCTCATATATATATACATCTTAACCATTAATAAAACAAATTTATTCTCCAGAATATATTACTAAAATTCAAACCACTAAAATACCAATGTTGTAAGGCCTGACAACTACTGATCCCACTATGTATTACTATTGGTTACATAAGACATTCTTATACCACCTATAATTAGCTCGGGGAAAGAAACTAAAAATAACGACGATAAAACCTTCATACAACCAAAAGTATCAGGAACAATATATAATAATATAATCTATATTTATCCATATATATTTGATTTCCAACAAAGATTAACTATTAAAAGTGAACTCCATACTACAACATCACCGACTGAAGCTTAGTCTCTGATGAATACAACCACGATTTAGTATTAATGAACCCCACCATTATGACAGAAAACAAATTTAACTCCAATCATTTTATCATTAAGACCAAGACAACATGTGTAGGCTCAAATTATATGCAACATTGAGTAAAAATATAAACAATATGATTCCTCATATACACAATAGAATGAGTAAATATAATGTCACCTAAAACTCAAGAGATATATCAATATTATTTACTATTATAGTCAATATAAAAAAAGAAGAATAGAATTATCCACTACTCCAATACGATGGTATCATACCCTATAATGTACTTATAATACAATATGTTTTTAACAAACTAATATTTTACATTTTTCTACTCTAGAAACATCTATATCACATCTATTGGATTCTATTTGTTGACATGGGACTCATTAAAGAGTAAACATTAGTTAATGTAGCATCGACCCCAATCAAGAACATGCACCATGAAATATTCTATGTGAATCATATGAGTGGGTGACGTACTCTATTAGTGAAGTACCAATTAAATTTGTAAAATTGTGTAAAATAATTCACTAATTATATTAGGTTAAAATACTGTTATATCTAGGTATACACTCGGGGTATAATAACATCATGTATATTCATACATCATTTCCACACCCTGCCATTTTCTCCATAATGCTATGAAAGTCAAACCGCCCATAATTCCATAGACGCATCAATATGTTTAAAATATTTAAGATCTATTTTTTGTGAAAAACTCTCAAAAATATCATCTCCCATGTTCAAATATAACAAAGGGAAAGGATTAAAGATGCCAAAAACAATGACAAACGAAATTCTATTTCATTAATATAATGAACCATTGAGTATTTTTTTAGTTCTATTTGACCTCTCTCTTGATATGATGTTCATTAGTTCTTCAATATGGCTTGAATTATGGTATTTATAGATAATCCACACCGAATCATGTATGAAAAAAATGCTGGATTCACACTTTTTATCTCATGCAGAATCCCTTTGGATGATAGTAGAAAATTATTCTAGAATGATCAAAATGATTGATCATTTACTAAAGGTTTTAGTGCACGATGATCCCTCATACATTCCAATATAGAAGATGATGCAATTGGCTTGATTGAATGACTCAGATAAACTAGATTATATGGTAATAATTCTTTACATATCATTTAATGGTGGTTGTAAATATTGTGCATTATCCTAATGTCATAGAAACATCATGTGGTTGAGGTATCCTCCCATACGTTCCTGTTGTTGAGTTGGTTCTTATTATTATGAGTGATTGGCATCTTTTTCAGGTAATGGCCTAAATTTTTTTACATAGTACTATATGTTCCATTCCATACAATTACTATCAAAATATTTCATTATCCCACATTACAAACATCTTAAATAATACCTCTAAATGATGAAAAATCATCCATGATCATCAAAATATGGTCTCTATATCTTTTTTATTTCCTCAAATTTAACGCAAATTGATAAATATCATGAAAATTTCTTCTTCAAATGTTGAAAACAATGTGAATTCTCATAATGTAATAAACACATCACATGTTCGAGTTATCCTTCCACATAGGTTAGGTGTTGAGCTAGTTCCCTTTCTTGTGACTTGTTTGACTATTTTTCAAATAGAGGCACAAAAAAGTTTACGTAGTAATATATGTTCCATGAAATAGATATACCCAAAACATAATTATTAGCTCCTTTTTTAACATTTCAAATCATGAATCTAAATAATAAAATATCATCCAACATAATTGAAATATGTTCTTCACTTATTCTATATTTTTTTAAGTACAAGGATTATTGATAAACATCATCAAAATTTCATCTTCAAATGTATTAAACAATGGGAATTATAATGATGAAAATGACACATTGTGTGGTTGAGGTATCCTCCCATGTGTTCCATGTGTTGAGATGGTTCCTTTTATTATAAGTATTTGAACTCCATTTCTTATAAAGTCCACAAATAATTTACTTAGTAATATATTTTCCATAACATACAAGTACCCTCAATAACATTATTTAGATCTTTTTAAACTTCTCAAATAATCAATAAAATTTAGAAAAGTCATCCAAACTAATCCAAATATTAACTCAACTTCTTCTATATTTCCTCAAATATAATGATGATTGATAAAAATCATCAAAAGGTATTACTTGAATGTTGTAAATAATTTTCTTTTCTCATAATTAAATTAAAAAATATGTTGGTCACTAATAAAATCTCTAAAATCCTCACATTTAAAACCCATTCAATTGTTAAACATCTAAATTTATAGAAAACAAATTCAACATCAGTATAATTCCAACATCAATAAACAACTTGGGTTATTCAGAATTCACCCATGTATTATTATCATGAGGAAGTTCTTTTGATGAATCTGTGTTTATCAGTATGAAGATTTTCTCACTGATCAAAATACCTAGAAAAAGTTTCACTATTTAATTTTACAAGACACAATGTTTCAAACAATATTTAATATGAACAGAACGATGATTGGATTTTGATGTTCTCTTTGGGATTTATATTCATAAATTAACATAGTTAGAGGTATATTGAGATCATGAAGATTTCATCTTTCATGAGGAAATAAAAAGGTGGCCACACATGGTTTTTAGAGGAAAGGACATGATTAATAAATGTATGATCTTTTTTCATGGGTTTGAATTTATATTCATTTTTTAAGATTTGGATAAATCCTTTTAAGCAATTTTAGAAAAAATGGCCAACCAATATAATCCACACATAGGCCATCCCATCAGACCAAAATATAGGAACCAGGGGTCAACATATTGGGAGATACTTCCCTATTATCATTCATTATTTGAGAGGATTGAAGGTGGAAAAAGAGAAACGACAAGAGAACATATGTTGGTGCACATTAGGGGAACGAGTGTTAGTAATTCTCCATAAATGTGTGTAGTTTATCTAGGTATCAACCATGAGGTTGGATAAATAGTGAATCAGGAATGAGATCATTGATAGAGAACTATCATAAAATGTGGAGAATCAATGTTCGGTGGGTTCTGGAGGGTTAGTGTTCCTTTGTTAAAAACCTATGACTATAAGTACAAGCATCCAATCTTGTGTAAAAGTGCTATGTGATCCCCAAACAACCACAAACATGAGGATTGGGACGTGATTGCTACTACTTCCTATTTTCATTTTTCATCTCCAGTTTTAGTCATGTATTATTATCATAAAATATTATTTTAATTATTATATTAATTTTTTTAATCATAGGTGTTTCCCCTCATTTTCTCCCACTATGTTTCTCATTAACTTTATTCACTTTTATTCTTCTTATTCTTCCTCTAATTCTCCTTTTTTCATGTTGTTTCTCTTATACTACAATTTTATTTATTATATTATTATTATTATTTCTTTATTTTAATCTACCCCTCTCTCTATTGTCATTTTTATTTTATTTATTATCCTTCTATTCATCTTCCATAATGACTTATTACCCTCGATAATGTTGGGCTGACCCGAGGCCTGAATCAGGGGAGGTAAGTGGTGTTTCTTGAATTTGGTTATTAAATTCCATATGTTTTATTTCTATTTGTGTTTGGTGTAATATTATTTTTCTAGTTCGGAAGCCATCCACCATGAAATTATTTTCCAAACGAATCTATTTATTTTATTCATTCCTTTTCAATCCCTTATCTATGGTAAACTATTTTTATAGTTGAGTTGAGGATACATGAAGAGATGAAATTATATTTGGTGGAGTTCATTATTTTATGAATTACAGTATCAATAAATGTGTTAGCTTATTTGGATATTATAGTAGGTAGGATTTGGTGTACACAAGAAGTTTCATAGGAATTAAAAATTTCAATAATATATAAACAAAAGGAAATTAATTCATTTATGAGGTGACAAAATCATATTGTATTTAAACAAACAATAAATAATGAAGGAACCAATATTACCAAACCGTAATAACAAATAACTTTCTGCCTAACCTACATTTTATCTTCAAATTCATTTAGATTTTAATTATAAATTACATTATTTTAATTCAATATTTTCCAAAACCCAAGAATTTAGTACTTTCATAAAATAATTTAAAAAACATTTATTTGAATTAAAAATATTTATTGACTAAATAAGATGCTTCATAAGTGATAGAAGTTTGGACATCCTATATTTTACATTATAGAAAATAAAATTTTCTTTTTCTACACCCTATGAAAAATGAGAATAGATTTTCTATTATATACTACATTAATAGAAGAGTGAACATTTTTCTGAGTAGTTGATTTTTTGAGAATCTAACACAAAAATACACAATTTAACATTTTTTCAATGTAAAGGAGAATAATAAATGTATTTGATTTCATATTTTAACATCATAATTTGGGTGGAAGAACAATTTACACATACAAGTTCTTATTTTTTTGAAATGGAAGAAAGAAGAGACTTCATGTGTTCTTTTTTACACAAAGGTAACTACAAAGATAGTGTAGACTATGCACACATTTATATTCATAGAGATATGCATATATTTGATAACCAATCACTTTCTCCTGAATTTAGGAGATTACTGGTCCACAAAATTTACATATTTTTATAAATAAATCCATAGTAGGAAATAATTTCCACATTCGGTTTGTATTTTTGAAGTGTGTCAAAATATTCTTTCATAATATTGGGTAAGTAACTAGGTAAAAAGAAGTTAGTGGATGAAAAATGAATCACTATGACATCCATTAAATGTCTCAACTGGTGGAAGCCATTCATGGGGTTACAAACCATCATGAATGTGATTTTTTCACAATATGTAGTATAATAAACTACACAATAGTTGTAAAAAAATAACTATTAATTGACTGTTGTGAGACGCAAGTGAATGGTTATTCCCTATATAATGTATGCCTATTAAATGGATTATTTTATAGTATTTGTGTGGTATAAATTTATTTTTAGACCATGTGAAGTAGTAATTATACTTTTTGAGTATAGAACCTTGTAAATATATCAGGTTCCATTTTTATATGATTTGATATACTTTCATATGCTGAAGAAACTAAAATAAGAGGATCAATATCCAAATTGGACTAAGAGGTATAAGAAATAAATGTTGAAATTTATAAAAAATGATACCAACACTTATCCATCACCCCTATGTATTAATAACACCCTAAAATATTACACTAAAGTTGTATTAGAGAGAAGATTCGAATTTATTACATTCTATATATTTATATTATTAACTTTTCAATATTTGAGTTTATTTCCTGTGTTAAAAAAGAAGTTTAGTTTGGTGATGATTCGTTTATCCCTAATTAGATGTCTATATCTACAAAGACCATGATTAATATGATAAATTAATATAAAAGAATGATGAATAAGATATATCTCTTATCTAGATCATTGAATTTATTTGTATCTCCATGCCTTTACAGTAATGAAAACATACCAGGCATAGAATGTGAATAGTAGGTTGATCAGGTTTCCATTAAGTTTAAGGGAGAAATCCACACCTTAATTTAGTCAATAATGGTAAGTGATCACGAGGTTTTTGAAAAGTAATATAAAACCTATCCCTTTGTTTATGATAATTTAAAAAATATTGATGATTTAAAATATATAACATCAGAATATATAGCATGTAGTGGATTGAGAGATATTGTTCATTTTTACTAATGAAATATTCTCTCTTGTTTGTGGAATCTTTTCATGTATTCTTGAATAAATCAACTATATGGATGAATAAGTAAATAACAAGGGCAAGGTATTGCAAGGAAAAATTATAGAATGTTAAATCCTCTCCAAAAAGTTTCAAACCATTGATGTAATAGAGACAGAATATGATATCAGTGCCTCAAAATGGATAAATGAAGTTTAATAGAAATATGGAATCAAGAAAATATTTATGAATAAATCCATGTAATTAAATAATATGTAAAAAATAAAGTAGATATCAAGGAATTACAATTGGAAGGAAAATATAATAATATCAATGAAATTTACACTTTGATACAAAACAATGGTAAGATGTATGAATAGGAAGTTGAAATAATTAATATAGTTTGTAGAGAGAATTATATTATGATATAAGATGATAGAAAAACCACCAATATGAAATATCTAGAATTTAATTTTCTGTTTCCCAACATTGAGAAGATCCTTATTGAGACATCAAAAATCAAGGAGACAGTTTTCATTTATAATCAAGGGTTATATAGTATTATATTATTAAAATACCACTAAATTGTGAAAAGAATATTATTGAATAATTTTAAGATTTATCTGAAGTAGTTGTGGAAAAATAAGAACCTTATATTTATCCTATAAAAATTATTTTAAAACTATTTCCACAAATAAAGCAGTTTGTAAAAGAAATTATGATCATGAATGGATGAATAGGTGTGATAATAATCAACCACCATTATTTATATGAATAGGAATATTATTTAGGAATATAGTTGCCCAAAATATCCCTTCATTCTAGGAAAAATACCCCCATGAAACTTCAAATAATAAATAGATAGATTAATGTTTGTGGGACAATGATGGTGCTGCATGAGTATTGAAAATTGTGAATTGGATTGTTGGACCAATCCTCTAGATCAAAAAGAACAAAGGAAGACCATATCATTGTGTAGATTACTCTAGATGAATATTTAACCTCCAAATGTAATGTAAAATATGAATACATGAAACATATTTGGAAATCATAAAAATATATATGCTGAATTCAATGGTAGTGTTCATAAGGTTTTTATATGCTCATCTCGACTTTAATCATAATAAGATATGAAAATAAGACCACATAAGAAGGTTGATTAGGAAGAAGAAAATTTGGGATGTAAAAAACAATTTTTGTAAACAAAAATTCTCCCAAAAAGTTATCTATTAATAAAATTGAGAAGACTTGGGACTCCAAATTGAAGAATTTGATGGAATCTGATGTATCCAAAATATAAAATAAAAATGATGACACTATGAAGAAACCATGTTGAATGTCCAAACATATTTCCAATGTCAAAATGATATGTTACTTTTTTGGAAATAATATTTCGGGAATATGGGGAAAATTATGGAATTAAAGATAAGGCCTATGAAAATAAAAAAGAAAAGCATCCACATAATGATGTAGAATTTATGTGTATTAGGTGAAACACAATTGGATATAATCATATATATTTCGGTACAATAATTATTGTAAAATAAATTTTCATATATGAAATAACTATTTTTCCATGTGGTAATGGTCATCAAATTTTCTTAAAATCAAAAGGTTCTCACACAATGAAATTAAAGGAGTCAAAATATCCACAAAACCTCAATTAGAATCAAATATCAAATGTGCTTGTGTAAATATTTATGGAAATAGAGAATAATTGTTAATAAAAACATATCAACCATTCTAGACACATTAATGAATAATATAGGATCCACCTTATTCATATAATCAAGATTTATTGTATTTTTTATTGTAATATAAGAAATTAAAGGTGAAATATGTTCTTTATAGTAGAACCTGAAAAGCATTATTATTGTAACTTCCTGATAGATATTTTGAAAAAAATTAATCCATGAATGATTCCTCAATTGTAATTCAAATAAAAATATGATATAGGATCATCGTTGATGAATTTGAATAATGTACTATAATATATTTGATAACATGCATAAAGATTATACCATCCTGTTTTGTCTTATATTTGTTATCCATAAGAACATGTGTTGATGAAGATAATCCTTAGTGAATATTTGAATGTTTTCAAATCTAGATATTCATTTTTTCAATATAAATTTTTCTGTACACTTAAAAATTTAATATTTTAATATCAATTATTTAATCGATTATCCATTGTGAAGTTGTTTATAAGTGTTTCCCTTGAGGTGGAAAAAATTACAAATTTTGAACTTTCTTCCAAAATAATTATTCCAATTGGTATCATATAAAATTATTCGGGAATTTTTTTAAGGTCATGTCATTAGAAAATGTATATTTTTTCAAAATATCACATCCATGTATAGAAAAAATGAAAAACCTAACATAATGGGGCTGTATTTTAATTAATCATTAATATAAGAAATTTGGTAGTATGGAAGTGCTTCATGAGAACTTATTTATTATTATAACAAGTTTGTTTTAGATATGTTTTAATGAAGTAGTTGAATTGTTTTAGGTTGATATCTCTTATAAATTTTTTGATACATTAATTAGTATCATTATCCAGAAACCTAGTTGACAAGCCATTAAATATATGTTTAAGATATATCATTATATGAGGTATTAGGATCAGTTGGTAATGGAAAACATTATTGTCCAAATAAAATCCTCTTTTTTTACGTCCTTCATGAATCATATAGACTTTCACTAAAATTATGTATGAAAAATTTCATAATTATTAATCGATACACTTTTATCCTGAACATTTAATTTCTTGTAAATGAGGGTGATAAAATGATAAACTAATGTTTGAAATGTAAAGGGGGGAAAGTAAAAGGGAATTGAAAGATTCACATATTTTTATAATCAATTTGAATGTACATTTAAGAAATTCATATGAAATAAATATGGAGACTTAAGATCCAACATTTTGCATGAGTTGCATTTTTTTGCGGCTGTTATTGGTTTTCAGTGGTTTTAAATGAAATAATAAGATTTCATTGATGTCACCATATTGAAGGTAGTTACTGGAAGGTCTGGAGAAGTATCCAAGGTATCTTGGCATGATAACAATGTTAATTTTGTTTGGATTAATAGATGAAGAGGAAATCATTCATTTCATATTACTATAAGGATGATTTTTGAATAATTTCATTTTATAATTCTAACGATTGTTAAACTTATTTTAATGTCTAATACCTGTGTCCATAAGTACATTGACATGAAAAATTGTTTAAAAAACATTTTAATATGTTTTGAGATATGGTTTTATTTTAAAGAAATATTTTAAATTTATATTCCAAAATGAACAGAAGAGAAGGTATATTAAGATCATGAAAATTTTCAATTTTCATGAGGAGTGAAGAACGTAACCATTCATAGTTTTTAGATAGTAGGACAATAAATATTGATTTATGATAATTTTTCATTGGTTAGCATTTATATTTTATGTTGATGATTTTCTTTGTAACACCCATGCTTCCACGGTACGTTTCCCTTTGAATAATGCAGTAGCATGCGTTTTACGCAACATGGATTTTTAACACACCACAACCAATAAAAGTATTTGTTATGAATAGTAATAACCACTTCTTTAAAATATTATAAATTTTATTTTTCATAATGGACATCATTTTTGGATTCGGAATATCAAAATTATCTTAGGGTTAATTTATGGTATTTTTATGAAAACATTCAATTTTTGATAAATAGTCAAAAACATTGCGCTATTGATTAAAACCAAATTTTTTTATGTAATTATTTATTTTATAATAATTTATTTTAGTTAAAAATAGATAAATAATACCTATATATGTTCAATGTAATTAATTTGAGTCATTTTATAATAATTTTAGATATATAAAATTTTATTGAACTTTTTTCCGTCTTTTACCCACCTTCTAGGAGCATTTGTAAATTTTATTAAAACATAATTTTACCACTTCTGTGAGTTGAATTTAAAAAATATGTGAGAAATGGTTTATATCAGTATATAAAATGTGGTTGAATAAGATGAAAATAAATTTTGTTGGATAGTAAATTTTGACTTTTAATTACCACAATTAAAAGTAAATAGGGTAATTAAGGGTAAAAATGATATCATAATTTCCCTAACACATGTCCTAATTATATTGGATAAGTTTAATTCGACCAAAAACAACCATAGGAATAAAATATGATCCCAATTGATCCCCTTAGATTATATTAGGACATTTATTATAATTTTATTTAAAGAAGAGCTAAATGAGCTCAATTCAATGTTTAATAACTGATGTTTTTTTTAATATATGGTTACACACAATATAAATTCAACAATAAAAATTTATTATAAAGATTAAAATATTTCTTATATAATGTTAGTTTATTTATAATGTTTATACATTAAAAAATTTAATTTATTTATAACACAATGATGATGCATTAATTACCTTATTAACGAAATATAAAAATAATTGATATTTTAACTGTCTATATAAATGTAATTTGAGACTTTTGAGGAATTATATTAATTATATAGGTTAATATGACATTTTAGGGTTGATTAAATAAATTTTTTTCTTTTTAATAATGTAGTTATGAATTTCACAAAATCCAAATTCCAAAATAGTGTCAAAATTGACATAATTGAGTTTTTAAAACAAATACTATATTAATAATTGATATAATATTCCTAAAAATATAAGGGTAACAAAAATGACTTAGATAAGGTTATATATATTAATAATGAACCGCATTGGGTTCTCTTGTCTTGTTATATTATGTCTATTAACCATGAAATATAAACATACAAAGAGACATGGTATATGAACAACTATTTAACTAAGAGTTAAATCTCAAATAAATGGTTAATATGGTGAACTAAACCTATCTAAAACCAATTGGTTGAATGGTTTTAGACCCATACCCACCACATCGTCTATATGAATCATTTTGGATCCATTAGAAAAAGAAAATGATTTTATTATAAAATAATATTTCTATATTTTCCTAAAGTGACCCTCACCTCTCATATAAAAGGGTACTTCCCCTTCTCTTAAATCACATCTCGAAAGCCATTTGTCTTGGCCAACACATGCCCAAATATCCTTACAATTTTTCTTCCTTCATCTTATATTACTTCCTTTGGTTAGAAGATAATCCGATGGAGCCCTTTTTATCAAATAAAATTGAAGAACCCAAAGAAGAGGTAAATATTTCATAAACTCTTTGAAGTTATTATCTTCTTCAACTTCATCTTTCTTTGTAGTTTCCATTATAATATAATGACTCCAGTATCTTATATATAAATATTGATGTTATTATAAAAATGTAACAACCATATTCATTATTCTATCCATCATATGAATGACAAAGTCACCATATGTGTGTACGTATGGCTTACTATCTCAAAGTCGTGGTGTAGATTGTTATTCAAAAACATCAATTTTTAGATGGGTATAATAATGAGTATAACTGATGTAAATAATAATTATAAAATTTTAATTATTTTTTATATATGATATAACATCCAACTACATACGATTTCACCATCAATATAATGATATATTTGCTCGTGCATACGTACAGATTACCGTCTCCATGAATGTGACGAGATTAATTCCCCATCGTAATAATTTAAGAATAATTTTCATTTTATGATTAAAAATAAAATTTATGATGTTAATATCATTTAGTATATGAATAAAATAATTCTTATCCATAACAAACATCTCTTTCGTAATAGAGCATATAAAAAAATCGACCAGTTAACAACTGAAACGAAGATACAACTAAAATATTATTAACAAAGAAATTTTAAAAGATCATATTAGATATAATATTTATGTATATAGTTCTTTTATAATTTAATAACGTTAATTTAAATATTATAATGAAGTTTAACATACCCTCTACCAAGTAAAGGTACAAGGTAAGGGTTAATTCTACAATTTCCTTACTTATCTAAGGTTGTTAATATGTAAGAATCTACTGGGACCTCTTTATCATACACATTTGTGTTTTCGTAAAAATGTACTCAAAAAAATATTAATACTAAATAGACTATGGGTTAATGTCATTTATACATTTATTTTACCATATATGTTTTGAAATTAATATTTATGTCATTTTCCAAAAAATGTATTTTATGACGTTTTTGACAAAATTAAGGTAAGAATGTCTTTTTTTAACTTATACGGCTGGAGTGGCTATTTTCTTCCATTATAACATCACAGAAGCTTCACATACAAGATTCTAAGAATATTTTCAAAATAAATTTTTTCTTTTATAACAATATGACATTTAAATTATTTCAAAATAGAAATATGTATTTATTTCAATTGGTTCTCATTTCATCTTGGTCATCATACATTGATGGATTTTAAACTTGTTTTAAGTTAATTTTTTATGATACAAATCTTTCATATTGTATTGATATAATTGTAATATGATTTAATGTGGATGTGTTATTTTTATACCATTCATGGTTTATGGTTAATGTATTAACATTTCGTAAGATAGTTTTAATACTAATGTTTATGTTATGTCTAAACCTTTTTATATGAGGAATGCATTGGACATAGTAATTGACAAGTGGAGCCTTCTATAGATAATTGATGAATCGATATGTCTAATGAGACAAATTGGTTTCTTTGAATAAGGCCTTGAAATAATATTATTTATAGTCTTGGATCAAGTCCTTGACTATGTGTTTATGACGTCTGCCATTATGCATTCCGTCTTTATGAAAGTGGCTATTGATATTACATGTGATTTTTCAACTAGTAGAATATCAATGAGAATAAATAAATGGAATTAATTTATTTTACATTTTCCATATTATGCTGAAGATTAATTTTAAAAGGCCTTTGTTTTAGTCTAATATATTTCCTTCAATGTTTATTCTTATTTATGAAAGTTTCTACTATATTGTTATCCTTACTGAGCATTTTACCTCACCCATTTCAATGTTTTATTTTTTATAGGAGGTGAAGTAGTATTTTATCGTTGACCATTAGGGATAGGATATGGATATAAGAGTGTTCAAAAGGGGGAAAGATTTTGTTGATGTTTATATTTCCTGATGTAATGTAAAACTTATAAACCTATCTATTACTTCGGAAGCTACTAAACAGATCATTCTTTTGGGACCTGATTCTTTGTATCATACCAATGTTATATAATAATGCACCAAATCTGGGTAACTGGGGTCAAGGAATTATATTGGTAAATCCTTTTATGGTAGTTTACCAAAAAATTAATGAACAAATACTATCCAAACAAGGGCCAGAACATCAACCACACATGTGGGAAATAAGAGTCAACCATCTAGGAGGGATGGCCCACGAAGCCTATATGGATAAAAATAAGTGATGGTGGATGTATATTACATGTAAGAGAACACATGGTGATACAAATTGGAGTTGATAATGTTGTACACGCCCCTTTTATGTGTGGGTATTGAATCTGGGTACTACCCATAGTTCTAGATCAATGATGAAGTTGGAATGGGATCGCTGACATATCCTTAGAGAGCCGTGTAAATAATCGATATTGATAACGGTTCTCCTGAGTAACAATTACCATGTTAAAAACCTAGACATATAAACATATTCATATGATATAGTGCATGATTTTCACCTATCACCACATAATTTCATCTTCTTCCTAAGTCATAACCTAACGAGCCTAGCATTTCTATTCATTGGAGTTCTATTTTCTGAGGCTTCTATGATCTAATCAAGAATGAGACTTTTACATGAATGAGATTTCATAATCAATAATTTGGTTTTCATGCATGTAATTTTTGTTTTACATGCATGTGGTAAACCAAAAATATTTGACACTACTGATGAGAATATGGTGTTGGAGAAGGCTGATAATGAATGGATAAAGGGATTATGTGATTATTATCACATGAAAAAATGAATCTCACATGAAAGAGAAATATTGTTCTAGAATAAGAGGGTACACCACGATATACAACATCCAAAAAGTTATAATTACTAAAACCATTGGTGATATTTATCTTGGAAAAGGAATGGACTAATTCCCAGATCCTTGACATTGATGATTTATCGTAGTTTAATGTGATTCAATGGTGGGGTGAACTCAACTATAAATTCTAAATCACCAAGTCAAGATGAAACTGTTTTCTATCATATTTTATTTGGAGATCTCCATTATTCTTTAAATAGGGAATCCCAGAGTCTCCCCTACATGAAGGATAAAAGGTCCCCGGTACCCTTAGATACATGAAGCGATGAGATTCATGCAATTATATTTTTATAATGAATTTTTGTGAAGCACCTCTATTATATGAAAAAGTTTGGTAGTACCTTGATATTTGATTCATGCAGTCAAGAGTTTTACGATGCGATTGAGATTCTGAGAAAATTATTTTAACACAATGATTTATGTTTTAGGATTTTGATAGTATCATAATAACTCTATATATTATAAGAAGGAAGTGTTCTTTATATAATACCTTAAAAAATAAATAAATAACTAATGTATTATCAATTACACTATTACAGATGGTTTAATATTTAATAACATATTCCACGAATTATAACCTTTCAAAAATTTGAAGAACTAGTTCCTCACACTTGATTTAAATAATTTCAAAGCCAGTAATGTGATACAACCAAGTGATAAAATTTTGTAAAAGAAGAATAAGTATTGTTATGTGAATCATATACAAGGAATATTCTTATGTGAATTAAATAAATTGGGAGATTTAAAAACCCTCTCTTGGGGAACAAGATGGAGAAGAATACATTAGATGATAATGCTTTCATAAATAGTAAAAAAAATAATATTTAGATAATATAAGGAAAATTGTTCATAAGGGGATTGGTAATTGTTCTACACATGACCCAAATACATTTATGATGTTTCATTAAAGACTACATTAAGAAAATAAGAATTTTTTTTCCAGTAAGTTGATTGGTTGAAAATCTGACCCTCTAAAAATCAATCACACATTGTGTTTTGAAGTAAATAAGAAGAAGAATTGGAATTGAGTTGATATTTTGAAATTATCATTTTGGTTGAAGAATAAGTTAAATGTACTAGTTTATGTGTACTTGAAATAGAATAAATAAGATGCATTTGGGGATCATGTTTACACAATGGGGAACTTTGAGGGTTGTAAAGATAGTGTAAATATATCTACCTATAGTTATGCATTCATGTGATCACTAATCACATATAGATATTTTTTTGAGATTACTAGTCCACAAAATATTAATATTATTGTGCTTGAATTCATAATAAGGAATATGTTTATCTTTCAATTTTATGTTATGAAGAATAAAAAGAGTTTATTTCCTATATTTTTGTTATTTACCATGTGAAGAAGAAGTTAGTGGATGAACAAAGAAGAACTGTGACATCCACTAGAAGATTAAAATGGAAGAATACATTTTTTGTGTTACAAAATTTAAAGAGTTGAATACTATGTTCATAGGTATTATAAAAAACTATCAAGTAGATATAAAACAAGAACTATACAATGAATATTGTGTGATGAAAATGAATTATTATTCCTTATTTGTTTTAACCATGTTAAAAGAATTATTTTTTAGTGTTTGTTTCATATTGGATTTTTTCCAAACCATGCTAAGTGATAACTACTCTTGTCGAGTAGTGGGAATTGTAATAATATAATGCGTCATCTTTATTTTTTATATACATTTATATGAAAAATAAAATTTTTGAATTGAATCATGACCTTAATAGATCTTTGAGTTTAATGGGATAAAAGTTTTAATTACTAAAAAAGTACCAATGCCCTAATTTTCCCCCTCTTAACTTTATATTGATTGCACTAAATTTATCTCAAAAAACCCATAAAAAACATAGATAATTATGATGAGAATATATTTTTATGGGGTTTGGTTTTTTTAAGCTCATGAGGTGTATGGATAATATGAGGGAAGGTGTCTATATACAAGTGAGTGGAGGGGATACTTTGGAAACAAAATAAATATTAATATATAATATCTATTTAACTTTTAAAAAATGGATCCAAAATAAAAAGTATTCAATGATAATTAGGATATTGTTTTAATATATTCATCCAATCAAATTTAGATATATTTATATATCATTTTAATACTCATAATTTTGATTATCCCCATTTTTAACCATTGTTAATCATGATAACAACTTTTTCATTCTTAAATTGATATAAATTTACCAGTAGGATAACAATTTCGTCAATAATGATCAAATTATAAAATTTTTAACCAAAACCAAGAAACCTTGAGGTCTTTCATTAATTTTGTTATTTCTAAATTATTTAGTAAACTTTTATTTTGTATAAAATATCATTGAACACATTTTAATTACTTTTCACATATTTTTTCATTAAAGTAATCTAAATAGAAATGAAATTTGAATCTGGACTATATCTACATAAAATATAAATTATTATCAAAAACATGTGACCTTATAATCCATTAAATAAAAAATAATTTATGTGTTTTAAAATTTAATGATTTTTATTGCCACTATAAACTAGTCATTAAATTGTTGATAATCGTATTCCGACCTTCCAATCTAATGACTTGTTTATAGTGGTCATTATATATCACAGTTCGTTTAGAGTAGAGGTTTCATGTAAAATAAGCTAGAAAATACTTAATGTTTATTTGAAATAAATGTATATATAAAAAATCTCAAGGTGTTAAACTATATATATATATGTGTATTATATTTATAAATGGTTATCAATAATATTATAATAAATAATACTTTTAATATTATTATATTATATAATACTATAAATATTATAATATATCATTATAATATATAATTCTATAAATATTATAATATATCATTATATTATTATAATATTGATTTATGTTATTATAATAATAATATTAATATATGTTAACATATATATATTATAATAATATAACATATGATAATATTTAAATAATAATAATAATTTATTATATTAATATATTTCAAAATTTATTATTATTATTATAACATTATAAATCAATTATTATTTATATTATTATAATATATTTAATATATATTATTATTTGGAAACTACTTATTCATTATTATATATATTATAATAATATAATAGGTCGATTACATAATCCATCACAGAACACAACTCAAGGAAAGAAATATGCATGTTGTGATTTCCAATGTTATATTTATGTCATTAAAATTAGTGGATCTACTATAATATTTTAGACATCATCTATTATTCATAACTCCTTAAATTTTTTTATCATTAGTACAAAAAGAAAAAAGTTGTCTATAATTTGTTTTTTTTAATGAAATTATTTTTGGGATGGAATATGGAATTATAAACATTTTTTAACTTGTATCTTGGGGGAATAATATTTTATACCATCATATTACTTGTAGAACCATGACCCCATTTAATTTCATATTAATTTTTAATTAATTATAAAAATGTATTATATTCTTTAGAAAATTTATCCTATTTACTTTCTAGGTTAATATAATTAACTAGGAATTTGATGGAAGACATTATTTGATATTATCCAATAATAGTTTTTTTATAAAAAAAACTTAAATGATAACCCTGATATTTTGAAATAATATTCCATTATATTATCACATTACCATTTTTATCATTTATATAATTAGTTCTATATTTTAGAAACATATGTGTTGTGAAATAGTTAATAGAATAACTTATCTACCTCCAATGTATTGAAATCCAAAATAGAATTTTAATATTTGAAGTATGGTATGACTAATATAAGGATATATGTTGAATAAAAAACTAAAAAAATAAAAAAAAGTTATAATGAAATATGTTGGAAATATTATGTTTCTTTCTTGTTTATTTTTTATGTAAATGAATTATTTTAAGAACAATATTATGAATTTTTTAATAATGTAGGTTCACTTTTATTCTCTAAAATCCATTTTCATTTATATTTCGGTTTGTTTAATTTTGATTGCATTGGAATTAGAGGGTTTGGGTAGGATGAAATGGGCGACCTGACATGGACAGAGTTAACATTGATGAGCATGATATATATATCTATAGTGAGTTTTTTAATTGCAATGTTTTATTACGGAATATTTGTTAAAAAAATTTAAATGATGAATGATTTTATTAATTTTTTCATAAATATATATTGGTTAATTTTATTTATATAGGATTTTATAAATTGCTAATTTAGGAATCTAAAATGTTTCTCCCATGAAGGTAAATGATGTTGTTGGTTAATTAGAATGAGTTCAAGATTATTAATATACATTAATAATAATCGTGATTTTGGTTATGTGAATTGATTCTCAATATATTTATCATACACATGAAATTTCAATGTAGAATGCAACTTGAACCAAATACAGAATTTTTTTATAAGTTTATTTTCTAACAGGTCAAATGAGTTAGTATTTTAAATGTAAAATTGAATAAGAATTTGTATGTAAAATTAAATTCATTATTCCATGTATATTTTTATTTTAATATGATTATCAAATTCTTAGTCATTTTGAATTTCTTAATTTTTTATTTAACAATCATCTATTATATTTTGTTTTCTAATAATAAAATGTTTGTAAACACCTGAGAGTCATGGATTTTGATACATCATTTCGACAAGGTATCAGAGAGGGTCCCAATTTTTTTTGCTAATAGGCCAAATTTTCATTTCCATAGTGATAGGGTTTTCATCACATCGCCCTATTTAGTGACTTGTGTCATTGTCTCTTCAATTTGATGAAAACAATGTGTCATAGCCTATCAATCCTTGTCACATCCCATCGCTCATTTCATATTTATAAACCACATTTCACATAAAACATGATACCACTTGTCTTATGCCATTGTGCTCTCCTCCACTATCATACCATCCCACAACATGCTCTTTTTTCAACCATCCCTACAAACCCTCCATATATTCATCATTTTTACATTTTATAACCATATATATTTTTCTATGATATTTTATATATTTTCATCCTAGTTCTTTAATAATTCTCCATATTTCTATAAGAAAAATGTTTAAGATTTTAATCATGGCTTCCTTACCCTCCATACTTTACACTATAACTAATTTTTAACATCTTGTAGATGGGCACCTAGTATCCAAAAATTTCATTAAATGTGAGTCGTTGTTTACTGTCATGATTAACGGGATAAAACATTATAGTAATATTTTTCCCTTACCTTCAGATGATAGGGGTGTCACTTTTAGGTGATGTTAATATAAAAAAATTACATTTTTCATAATATTATTGATATTTATGCAAATCATGTTTCTACGACTTCAAATACCTATACGGAGTTGTTGGATTCTTTATCATTTTTTTAAGAATAACAATATTATTATATCTTTTATTTGTTTCATAACCAATTCATACTCCATTCGGGTTCTCATTTAATTCAATCATGTTATAATGAGTGGAAAAATACAATTAATAAAATAAATGATTTGTGGTCGATTTGTTAGAGTCTTGAGGGATCCATGATGTATCATGAGCACATATTTTTATTCTCATTAATACATGGTCTCAATCCATAATACATTATGATAATCATAGTAATGTTTTCCCACGTCATTGCATTATATCTCTTAATGGTGTATATTAAGGTCATTAATTCCATATATTATGAAAAAATGTAAAATCATACACACAGTTGATATTTTTTAAGAGGAGAATTAGTTACTCCAATATCATCACACATTATTATACTGTATTGTAATTGTGGTTTATAGAAACAGCTATACTGGCTCAATCTCCTATATATTCATGAGGTTGTTAATATATTCTAGTTAATCCAATGGTCTTATCAGGAATTTATGTATTGTTCGATATTGCTAGCCTAATATTACTAAAAGTTTTACCAAATGAAAATGCATCGATCAAATCATGTATCAGTTTGATGTGAGACTATTTCTTACACATCGATGTTGACTTATGAATCATCTTCCAAAATTCATAAGATAATCAGAGGTTTTTAATTTGGTTTTCACTGAGTGATGCTTGTTTTGAACTAAAATCAAAATTTTAAACTGATTAAAGATAGTTTGAGTTGAAATGATCGTATTATGAATCATATTGAGGTTCATGAGATTCCTACAGAACACAAAATACTTATTGATCATTTTTAGGAAGTATAAAAACAATTTGAATGAGTTTTAATGGATTTCAATATGTCACAATTTCTTTTAAGAAAAACTTATTTAAATTTTAAATAAAAACACACACTTTGAGTCATACTGATCACACCATCTATCTAATCGAGGTTAGATTGATAAAAAAACATATTAAAAATGATTATTGGATCGTTTTCCTAAATTAACAAAATAGTATGAATGTGTTTTCATTGTTTTCAGTACGTTTCATTTTCATTTTACTAAAATTATTGTAAATTATAAATAAATAGACACACTTTGAATATTATCTATCACATCATGTGCCTCATTGAGGTGAACCTGATTCCTGCACATCAAAAATGACATATGGATCATTTTCTAAAAGTTTTAACTCAATATGAATGTGTTTATTTAGTTTTGAGTATGCCACTGAGGTTTTTTATTAAAATGTAATTATAAATTGGATACACACACATCAGGTGTGGGTTTTTCCTAAGACTACAACCAACACATGAAAATGTACATATGAATCAATCTCCTAAATTATCAATACAATCAATGAATGTTTGCCTGGTTTTGTGTGAGTGGAATAGTTTGAATTAAGATGATAAATTTAATGGGATAATGGACTCTTTAAGTCATACCAGTGACACTGTTCATTAGATTGAGGTGTGGTTGTTTCCAACAGATGAAAAATGACTTACGATTTTTTTTCCTGATGTATCAAAACAATGTGAACATGTTTTATATTTTTTTAGAATATCACTTTTACTTTTTATTGAAATTAATGCCAATATTATATAAAGAGAAACACTTTGTGTTATAATGGCCACACTATTCGACATATTAATGTGGGGTAGATTCCGACATGTTGGATATGACTATGAATCATTTTACTAATGTTTCGAAATAATTTTTATACATTTTCGTAGTTTTCAGTATTTCACTTGTTCTTCTTACTAAAATAAATATCAATTTTAAATAAATAGACACACTTGGAGTTATAACAGTCACACAATGATTTAAATTAAGGAGCCACTAATTCCTATATGTCAAAAATGACTTACAGATTGTTTCCAAAAATTATCAAAAAAATATGATTTTTTTCTTGGTTTTGTGTATATAACATTTCCTTTTTATAAAAAATAAAGTCAATTTTAAAGAAAAAGTCACACGTGGAGTAATATTGGTTACAACATGTCTCAGATTGAGGTCTGTTTGATTCCTACACATAAAAAATGACTTCTGTATTTTTTTATAAGTTTAAAAAAAATTCAATTGTATTTTCTCAGTTTTGAGTATGTTAATTGTCTTTTATATAAAATTAATGTTAACTTAAAAATGATCCACCAGGAGTTATACTGGTTACACATCCTAACATATTTTCTTTTTTGATCTTACAACGCATCATATTGAGTCAATTTTCTTAGTTAAATCCTTCCTCCATTCTTTTAGTTTTCAATAATGATAATGGGTTTTCAGCTATGAACATCAAATAAAATTGAAGTGTTGGCAGATCAACAATGAAAGGAAATTTATATAAAGTATGCATTGGAAGAAAGGAATGTGTTTTCCAATTTTTGGTATTTTCCATATAGCTGAAATCAAAATATGAATTTACAAAAGATATTTGATAATAAGAAATTAGTAATAGATAAAAACGATAAAAAAATTAAATTATAAATAGTTGAAAAAATGTTGAAAAAATAAATTAAATAATCAGTATGAATTCACCTTTTCATGATGGTTTAATACATTCCTGGCCCATTTTATTGTTTAAATTATCTCAACATTATCCTCAAAATCTAATATCGCATGAGCATTAAAAACGTATAACAAATCATCCTAATTATAATAAATGAATCCACAAATAAAAGAAAAATAATTTTTATTTGAGTAATTATAAAAAGTAATAAATTAAACAAAAATATAAATCAATGCATTAGGTATACAGATAATGATTTTAACATGAAAACAAAAATATTACCTCTATGATTGAGAAGTGGTAGTGTTGCTGATCTTTCTGCAAATTTATTTAAGGGAACTAGAAGGAAAGTGATAAAATTCAATATAGTATGGGTGAAAATGATTTGACAGAGAATAGGTTTGAAGATGTTTTGGTTTATAAAGATGTGAATGTTTGAAAGAAATCATCAATAACAAACAATCATTTAGATGGATATTGAAAATTAAATAGACATTTCATTTTATAATTTTTTGTTAAAATAGAAAATTTATATAGTAACATTACCTTTAGATATTCCCAAATGGTTACCTTCATTTTATTATTTTCTTTCATTTGGTATCATAATGATGTGTAAAATTCACTGTCTACATGAGTAGTTAAATATTTAATTTAGATTATATTAATTTATTAAAAAATATATAATATTATGAGAAAAAATATATTATACTAATAAAACACTTCTTTCTCATTGAACACTCTTTAATATTTTAAAGGTATAAGGAAATCACCTTTTCATGATGGTTTATACATTCAGGACGCATTCCATTATTGTCATTAAAATATGTATATCCTCAAATTTTAATCATGCTTGAGGTCATTTCATTACTCAATATTTCAAAATTAACATAATTATTATCAAATAAAAATTTTAAGGAAAAAAAGAAAAAAAGCAGATAAAATGATGAGAAAATAAACAAAATAAGAAGTATGAAGTCACTTCTTTAGGATATATGTGTACATTCTAATATCTGGTATGATTCCCATTCATTTCTAAATAAATCTATGTCATCTTGTGAATTAGATAATTTTTTTATGTTCATAACAGTACTAGAAAAAAATAAATACAAAAATTAGTAATAAATATTTTTGGGGAAATTGTAATTATGTTCGAAAATACCTCTTCAAGGATACTAGTTTTAATGTGGAATATGATCGCTCTTATAAATTTACAAACACAATTACCATAATATTTTCAATTTTATATTTTGGACACTATAGATGAATTGGGAAATATATGTAATTTTTTTATAATTGTTTAGATTGTACGATCATATCATATATTCCCTGATACATTTACACATGTAGAATGTTCCTGGCTCCATGTACAAATGGTTTTTCCTTATTTCATGATTTTTATGATATGTACTCACCACCTTATCATAAAAAAATTATAATTAAAACATAATATAAAATATATAACATGATTTTTAATTCTAAAATGTTGGCTGTAGTTTATTAAAAATGGAAAAATGTCACCATGTGAGTTTGGTTTTTTGTGTTTCCATGCATTAAATCCTAGAAATAAATTTTTGGAGTGCCCTAAATGACCACAATGATAATCCAATGGTTCATAGAAACCAAAAAAACGAATAAGTAATGATAGAAATTAAAATATATTTGTTATGATTAAATTATATAGTTTTACTCCAGTAATGTGGGTGTTAAGAAGAGTATATCATCCCTATTTTTTGAAATGATATTCCAAATTTTTAACTATTTAATTCATTTATTTAGTCTATTTCATTGTTTTCTGTAGACGTGATTTGAATACTAATGAGTCTAAATTTGTGTTCATGGGATAATCCCTTCAATTGTTACTGATATATACACCCAAAACTATGAAATGTATTTAGACATAATTAACATAGTATATCAGCTTTGAGAAAAAATAATGGAAAAAACCTCATTTATACATTTAAAATTTATCCTCCTAAGATTTCCTGATTGATAATTTCATTTACATTCTCACAAGAATTTTAATCTATAACATCATCTATGTACATTTTTTATTCAAAAACAATTATTTGATTAGTACCACTTTGTAACATTGTATCTGTGTGAACCTTCAATGTTAGTAAATGTAGATATGGAATGGGTCGGGTAAAGGTAATTTCAAAATACATTTTCAATAGGTTGGTTTAACTTTTAGTTGTTATTTATTAAAGCTTCCAATTCATCCATTCCCTCTACGCTTTTTTAATAAAATTCTTCATTTTATACTATTTTTCATAAATTGTTTAAGGTTAAACATGAATAAAAAATTATAAATGAAAACCACTATCAACATTATTTTTTCATGATCTGAGGGCCATGAAATGAATGATCTAATAGATTTCCTGATCGTATAAATATATATTTCATCATGTGGAAAATGAAGTTTAGTGCATGGTTCATGAGCTATGGTAATTCCCAATCCCACATGACCCATTAGAAGAATTATTTTGTATTGAGTATCTTTTTGGCTATTGAACATGGTAGACCTCATAAAAATGAAATTGGTGGGAATTGATAGATATAAATCCCAGTAATTTTCATCATATATAATATCAGTACAGTAAATGTATTTGTGTTTATCTGATTCATATTTTATAAAAAAAATTATTATTATATTTATTACCTCATCTCATACATCTCTATGAAACTAATATCTCACCTAAACACTGGTGTGGGTGGGGGTGGGGGATGGATCTTCATTAAATGGTTGTTCTGGTGTTTTTTCTCATATTTACATCCCCTGATTACATTTTCTAGAAGCTAAGTGTACCAATGAAGGTTTTCCATTAGTTAATCTATTATTGATTTCAGATCATCCATTTAATTATATTTATCATCCTCATAATTTCTTTCTCAAAATATTTTTTGGAGTGTCACCCCAAAACCCACACCTATGACATGGCCATAATGTTCTGGCTATACCAAGGATGCCATAAGTAGGAATTTATTTAGTACATGTGTAGATGATTCCTATATTTAATTTATATATAATCTATAGTAAAATAATTAATTCTTGTTTTTTAATAGATATTTAAATAAATAAGAAAATTTATCACGTAATACTTACACATTTTTTCCACACTTTTTGTGTGTTTTCATCTATTAGTATCAAACCTTTACTTGAACACGACTCCTTCCATAACAGATGTTGTGGAATTAACATGGATTTTTATTTGGATTTATCAATCGGTATAAAAATAGAGGAACATAATTATGTTGTTATTTTATATCACATTAAAATTTTATGGTAGATTTAAGGTAGGTACCAATTTTTTTGAAGTGAAATGTACCACATACATTTTTTTACAGTAGGGGTAAATTTTTTTTACTAAAACTTCATTATTTTTATCACATAGTTAATCTTTAATAAATAAAAATTTATCCATGAAAGTAATTAATATATATATATATTAAAATATAGTATTTACCTCCACAATGTACCTTAAAAGATATCTCTTCATGATGATAAGTAAATGCATCTCATTCTGCATGGATTTTCAACTGTGCATACATAAGCGGTGGGTGAAGGTCAGTTTTCCCTTCAACATCATTAAGACTAAATCTCATTAGAATTGTTCAAAATCAACTGGAATCCTTCCAAATTGCATTAATACATATATCTTATAGGAGTTATCTCCAATAAATACACTCTTAAAGGGGTGATTAAGAGTAATTCAATGTTTAACTATTTTATTTTGTTGTAAAATGAAGAAAGAAAATCATAATATTGTTGTAATATCTTCCCAATATATACCTAATAATGGGAATAACATTGAGCCACAAATATACAGTAGTAGGCATGTGTTTCTGATTGATTATCCCATTTTAATTACTAAATATGGCTTTGTTAGGGTTAATATCTTGGCGACACATATTTCATCCAACTTTGAATTTGATGTCTTTAAATTTCACATTAATAATTTTTTATAACTCAATCACACTATGAAATTCATCTTTATTCTACAGCATCAGGTATATAGAATCTATATTTTATTTGAATTCAACACGGTCAGTATGTTGTTCATATGGAATGGTGGCACTAGAATGTGCATATGGTCATTGTTCATCTTCTGTGGGAGATTCAACTGGTTTAAAAACATATTGTTCATTAAGATTGGGATTATCAGCATGTGTAGAAGACATTATCTGTAGAAGTGGACTAAAATTTAACTTATATTACATAAATATAGCTGTGAACATATAATAACATGAGGTATCAGAATTCATATTACAAAAAACAATAACATGATTATTTATCTCTCTTTTTTTAAAAGTTGAGGGATTTGGCCCACTATCAGGTATTTGGATCCCATCCTTATGTTATCCTACGATGTATAAAACCCCAAATAGATTGGGGAAACTTTGAAATGATTGATACGTCCAAATAAATGGTTCATCATAAAAAAAATTCATATGACCCATTGGTGGTTTTGGTCGATAACAAAACAATTGACCACTTTTAGTATGGTGGTTCAAGATCATAAAATACTTTTACTACCTATGATTCGATTATAAGTTTTTTTGTCATTGTAACATTCCATAATAAAATCCACATTCATGAATCTCAAATCATATATTTTAACAACACTCCTTTTAGAGAAAAAATTACATTAAAAAATCAGCACTTGGAATGCAGTATAATCCAATTCCCATATTTGTTTGATGATGCCAACATATAATATATTCAAATAAAAAGGGTTTATTTTTTTAGTAATAGAAACTTCAATCTCTTCTTCTACAAGTGTAAATCTAAAAATATTCGTGTTATTTCAAACATCATGTTCATTTGTATAGTATATATAACCATTAATTACATAACCATTGTGTGATAATATATACACACATAGTCCTCCAACTAGCCATAATCCTCATTATAAAACATTTTCTAGATTTTAAACATAAACCTTAAATATATAGTCACAAAATTAGTCATATAAACTGCTTATTATGTGTAATTGGTATACATAATTCATACCATGATGGATTCAAATAACATAGAATTTATTTTTGGGTGTCAATATATGGGGAATCCTATAAAATATTATGAAAAACATAAAGATAATCCTTCTCCAGACCTATATTAATGATTGTGACAACATATCTTCTAGAAATTCTTTCACCCACAAGCATCCCAAAGAGAAATGATTTCCGTAGACAAAGTATATCAACCAAAAAGAGGTAGTCATTACAGAATTCAATGACTTTTGAAATAAGATATCACTCTGAAATATATACCTCTAACTGAAATTGATTATAAACACACTCTTTCAAAATCATCATATACCATTCAATGTGTATCATCAAACTATAATGTATTAGACCACATATTGGAATCTCTCTCAACATTTAAATCATCATGTGAACCATCACATCAATGAATTTTAGCAGGAATAAAATTTCCAATACACATAATAGGACAACATTTTCCTTTTCCATAGTTTTTAATTTTACTTATTCTATAACTTTAATGAATATATATTTGAAAAGTAAAAATATCTTGGTTACATTATGATGGGAATTTATGGTGAATATGAAATGTAATTATACTTGAATTATATCATACATAAAATTTAAAATCATGTAATTTCAGACCGTTTAACATTAAATTAGTTATTTAAACAATATTCTTGATTTTAAATGAATACCCTAATAGAAACTATAAATCATTAATGAGGTGAAAAAACTGATAAATCTTCTACCTAGAAAGAGTGTAAGAAGATATAGGAAGAAATCATCATTACTCCCCCTTCTTTAGCACTAACTCTTCCCATATTCTCATGGCAACCAAGTCCATCCAAGCAGTAATTACAAAAAAAAATTTGATAAGCTTCTTAACATTCCAATTACCCTATCACTTATGATTTTTTATACATTACTTCAAGAAAAATTCTATTGTGAAAAATAATTCTACTATGGAAATTCAGAAAAATTGATCTCTTTTTCCAACCGGTTTTGGTATTGTTTTTCAATAATATTTTACCAGATGTAGTGTCCACCAATTTTACTCTCTCGTATAGATGATCTCCTATTAGTGAAGATGATGTTGTATTTTATATTGAAATTCCAGCAAATGAGGTCATCTAATATTGATACATATTTTATCACGGTAGAAATCTATGATGTCCAAAAAAACACATATTTTTTTGAATGTTTCAACATAATTGACTATGTACCTTTTTAAATAACTGGAGACCCTTGAGTTCCATTAATTCTATATAATGAGAAATTTATGTAAGTTGGAATTTCATTTATCCAAACATAAATTATTTATCTCAATGTGAAATCATCAATTCTATAAACAATAATAAAATGTTACACTTAAATCCAAAAATAATTTGAAATCATCGATTAATAGAACCAAATAAACCTCAATATAATTACTCAGTTTTATTAGTCCTAATATAAGAATAGATAACAATATGTATTTTCGTTCAATTCATAACCACAGTGGAAGTTTATAAGTAACCAACATAATTATCCATGTACAGTGAGTGATTTTTTGAAAACCAAATAGATTCACATCCTCTGTAGATAATGTAAGACACTAGTTTTTCTACTCATCTCCCAATTTATGATACTCATGTTCAATTCACTTTTACTAAGGAGAGCCAATCATGTGATGATGTTTCCTAACATTAAATCATGAATCTGCATACCACATCAATTACATTATATTATGTTAAATTCTATATCAGCTCCTACACCCTATAATGATTAGAATACACCATACAAAATTTATAGGACTCAATTCATCTTTATTATAACAATAAGAAGCACACTTTATCAATTCATTATGTGATTTTTGGTCCGTGTGAAATAATATACAATCATTTGGACATGCATGTATTATTTTAGAGATCATACTCAAAAAAACGTAACATTATTTTAGCTTCATATGTTTTTCTAGGGAGATCATAGTCTTCTACGAGAATATCATACAAGAGATAAAGTAATTCAATAAAACTAGCATCACATAATCTGTTTCCTTATTTTAAATTATACAGATTCAGTAAAACTAAAAATTCTATATATTTAGTGCAACCAGAATTCATTGGCACCTTTAAATAACACCATAACATTTCAAAAAAAAATTGATAGCCATGAAGTTCATCATTAAAATTCATTATCATATCTACATTACAATATTAATAATAATTCCAATTTGTAATCAAATAATCAAAAGGATATTATATATTTTTCGTACATGTAATCATATTAAATTATCCATAAAATGTATTTCTATTATAGTAACTAGCTGCATTTGGCTCTCCCATCTTTTTTCCAAAATTTGTAACCATGATCAATCCCATGATAGATATAGTGTTCTTCCAAATACTATGGACTAATTTTTCTAAAATAACAATAGCATGAACATGGAATTTTTTAGATGGTCTATATGCATGATATTTTTTTGTAAGAACCCGGTTTTTTGGAATGAGTCAAAATCCCGACCCTGTTTAAATTTTTGACTTGTTTCCGAGGAAATTGGATTAAATGGGATGTTTCTAGAAATTTCCAGACTACAAAACATATACATTATTTAGACGTCATGTATGTGTAGGCGAGTGACCGACCATGTGCTCGCCGAGTACATTTTGTGCAATTACCGTCTAGTAGTTTCTTACTATAGGGCGTATAGTTTTGAACACCCTGTTATTACCCCCGACTGTGTGAGGACATACATGGCGTGTAGGCCGTTGGCCAGGTAGAACCAGGAACACGCGGTGTCCCCATTGGACACGCCGTGTAGTCTAGCCGTGTATGATGGAAACACGTGGTGTGTGAGTACATTGGTGAGGAAAGGAATAAGAACCAAGTACATGCCGTGTACCCCTAGGTACACACCGTGTACTCATGTTTACAGGTTCAGAATGTATGTCAACAGAATCTTGCCGTCTTTTTAACAGTTAAATGAATGAAACACAGCGTGTAGTCCCAAAGTACATGATGTGTACTTTCTTTTTTTCCCATAAAATGGGTATTATCCTCATAATGAGGCATAACCTCAATACTTAGGCCTGTTTTAGAAAACCAAGTTAGCTAGATCTTCATTTTCTTCTCGGTTCTTCATCCGAACTCCGATCTGAAATCCGATTAGTGCATTGGAACCCCCTCGGTAAGGCCTCGATTCCACTAAATCCGTTTTGTTTGATTTTCATTCTAGAAAGAGTTATAGGTGTTTCAGCGGGTTTGAATCTTTTATATATTTATCATGTTTTAGACCGAATTGGCAGGTGTTACTAGAGGAGTAGCATCTTGCGAGTCTCATGTAGGTGGTGCATACTTCATTTTGTGTTTTTTTGGTTGTTTTCATGACACAGCCTTTGGCGTGTTTTCAGGTTTTTTGAGTGGGACCCATATTATCTGTTGTTTCATATGGTATTTCTTGTTGGACCTATGGGATGCCTTTGTGTATGCCTGGTTACATGTTTGCGTGAGATGGGCCGGGTTAGGGGCCATTGCTCATCGGGGAATTTTTTCCAAGGATTTCCAAAACGGTTTTAATTGAAATAGGATTGTTATAAACTATTTAGTTTAATTTTTTAAAGCCTGTTGTAAATTATTAGAGGAATTTAAGACCTCAGTGCCGGTATGGGAAAACACATGGTAGGGTGAAATTCAACTGTTTAATTTTTTTTCCTGGTTATGATTACTGTTTACATATGTTTTATATGCAATTGCTGAATTTCATTTGCTGGACCCCTTGCATTGTGTGGGGCTTGGCCCAGTTACGCTTGAGTTTTTCGATTCACAGTTTGGGGCTTTTCCAGTGTTACTTTTTGTTGTTTTGACCATGGTATTGGACGTCATGGTCATCGTTTTGAGGCAGTACGAATGTCAGGTTGGGAATGGCCTAGGTTACTAAGATGGCGATTCCATCGGACATGAGCGACATGGTCGCAGGGACACGAGGTGTCAGATGTGTTGGTGGCTTACATTCTATTTTGGTGATTACCACTCACCCGAGACATAGAGTAGTGTGCACATAGAGATACTCCGTGATGAGGTGGTTTTGACCACTCACGTGGGTAGAGGCCCCCAAAGTTTCAGTTGGGTTTTCTGGTTGGGGTTCTTGCCATAGAAAGCCACGTGGGAGGTGAGGAGCCTTCCGGGGATGCGCGTGCCTTCAGGACGTCGGTACATGAGACACGAGGTGACAGGAGGAACGTGGTGCCAGGTTACTATTTTTGGGCCTTCCATTGAGATGTTGGTACTTGAAACATGATGTGTCAAGAGGCACGTGGTGCCATGTTACTATATTTGGGCATGCCTTCGGGATGTCGGTACTTGAGACATGAGGTGTCAGGAGGCACGTGGTGCCGGGTTACTATTTTTGGGCGCGCCTTCGGGACGTCGGTACATGAGACATGAGGTGTCAAGAGTCTCTTGGTTCCAGGAAACTATTTTTGAGCATGCCTTTGGGACGTTGGTACTTGAGACACGAGTTGTCAGGTGGCACAAAGTGCCGGGTTACACAACCATGATTCCGGCATTGGCCGAAGGAGGTGACACTCCATGGTGGTTGTTGAGCACCAGCGGAGTTTGTGTTTATTTTTGAATTTAACTGTTTATTTATTTTCTGAGAAATTCATAACTTCTTAAACACATATATTTGGTACGCATAGTTCGGTGGTATCCTACTGAGATTTGTCTCACACACTACATGGGCCCTTCGGGACACGTGCAAACTTTATGGATTTACGTGCAGGAAAGAGGCCCTCTTCAGGATCTGGGCTGCGTTAGTTGTTGCATGGAAATGGTAGGGACCATAAGGTCATATCTAGATAGGGTTTAATTTGTTTTGATTACATTTTTGTATCGGCATGCTTACTTGTTGTAGCTACTGTTGGTTATCCATTGACACCCTTTTATATTCAGTTGTGTATGACTTGCTCCGGATGCATGTTTTACTATTCAATTGTAGTTACATGTTATTAGCATGTTTTTGTGTTTATTTCCTCTGTTGTAGTTACATTTACTGCTTCTGATGGTTATCTATATTGATTATGCTTCCATTCTGCGGGTCTAGTTCGGCTCTGCTGAGTCTTTCTTTCCGCTGCATATTTATTATTATTCTCAGACTAGTACTCTTATTGTGATCCTCCGAGAGGGTATACCCTCCCCACTATACCTAGAATACCCTAGCTACTATCCGGCAGCCTTTGGCATGTAGAGAGGTGTGCGTAAGGTAGTAACACTCGACCCGTTCGACACTGTTCGGGTGGATGGCCTGGTTCGGGTTGTTACAAAGTGGTATCAGAGGGGTTCTTGACAGGGATTTAGTAGGATCGTTTTTCTGGCTACTAATGATTTTGAGGCTCGTCGTTTCTTTCTGGTGGTTTTACTATTTGGGATATGGTAGACTAGAGATAGCTTGTTACGGGTACTGGGTTTCTAGCTTGTGATTGGGTACCTACAGCCCCAGGTACGAGGGATGGTCCTAGATTCTGTGGGTGGGAATTGATGTTTGGTTTTTCTCAGATTACAGTTTATATGATTTCTACCTCGGTGGCTCACATGATGTGTGATGTTCGTGATTGTGATATGTGACCCTTGACCTGGTATGGTAATGGAGAATTTGACCATGGCCTGGTTTGGCAATTCTTGGTTGCTTGCCTTTGATAGGCACATTTTAGGGTATTTGAATTTCATAATTTCATGTAATATTTGTGAAGTGATAATGCCATGTTAATGAAATATCAAATGCCATGCTTTATTTTCTTAACATATGAATCGGTGAAATTCTTGAATGAACTATAGGTTGTGAAATGTGATTTTTCATAATTTATATATTTTTAGAATTGTATGGTGTATGATATTTGAGTCTGACTCTTATAAGAGTAGGCATGTACTATGGGTAAGTCAGTGTAACTGTCAAAATTGGGAGACCGAGTCATCATTTTGAGGCAACGTGAGTTGTTGGGATGGGAGTGGCCCGAGGTACTTTTTATAATAGGCTTTGTTGAGGGCGGGAGAGAATTCCATGAGTTTCGGGCTTGTAGACAGGACAGATATCTGGAGTGGTTTTGCAGGCATCCTTCTCAGACAGCCGGTAGGCATGGACCATGACATACTACAACGTCTAGAGTTGGTTCAGGATTGGTACATGGAGAGGGTATTCAAGGATCATCTCTGCGCAGAGGTCATGACAAAGACGGTGGGACACAGCAATGGGGTTAGTGGTCGGTGACTGGGGCCTCATCGGGAGGTCAGGCATCAGGCAACCGTGTTTCCGGCCAGGTACATGCTGTGTAGATGCTAGAGGCTGAGCAGGATGGTGAACCAATGACGGTTAGAGGTACACCATAGTGTGATCGTGATCTCCATGTTTCCTTTTTGGCATTACCTGTAGAGGAATGTTTGTTTTGTGTGCTTGTGGTGCACATATTATATTTGGACTCACTAGATGCTAGTCAGTGGGATTGGCACCATATTAGGTGTGTGATATATATATATATATATATTAGATGAATAGCATCAGGGTATCAAGGATGAGGGATACATGAGGTGCCATGGGCATCGGGGCAACGAGGATTTTGGTTACCTGATGTTCCATGGGCATCAGGGCATCGTGGATGCAGGTTACTTGAGGTGCTAGGCACCAAGACCTCGAGGAGGCAGACACCGATGTGGTACGTGATACGTTGGGTGTACACATGAGCGCCAATGAGGTGCAGGGGTGACGATGCTTCAAGGGAGGACTATGCATCCAGAAAAAATGTTAGTATGCCCTGTTTGCTTTAAATTTTGTTGGGTTCAGACCGAGTAGGCAATTCCTAATGTGGGGAGCCCCCTTGAGGAATTTAGCCATAAACTTGGGACCAGGATATTCCAGGTAGTTTAACCGGGATGGGCATGTTTGGTGTCATCTCCTGGTTTCATTTGGTAGATTGGGGACGAGCTACATTATGGTGGGGAGTTTGTAAGAACCCGAGTTTTTGGAACGGGTCAGAATCTCGACCCTGTTTAAATTTTTGACTTGTTTCTAAGGTAACTGGATTAAATGGGCAGTTTTTGGAAATTTCTAGACTACACGTCGTGTACTTTATATACACGCTGTGTATGTGTAGGCGAGTGACCGTCCATGTGCTTGCCGAGTACATGACGTGCAATGACCGTGTAGTAGTTTCTTACTACACGGCCTGTAGTTTTGAACACGCCGTGTATACCCCTGACCATGTGAGGCCATACATGGTGTGTAAGCCATTGGCCAGGTAGAACCAGGAACACACTGTTTCCCCATTTAACACATCGTGTAGTCTAGCCGTGTATTAGGGAAACACATGGTGTGTGAGTACGTCGGTGAGGAAAGGAAGAAGAACCAATTACACGCCGTGTACCCCTAGGTACACACCGGGTACTCATGTCGGAAGGCTCAGAAAGTAACTCGGCAGAATCTCGTCGTCTTATGAACAGTAAAATGAACCATACACACCGTGTAGTCCCAAAGTACATGTCGTGTACTTTCTTTTATTGCTTCAAAAGGGCAGTAGCCTTTTATTGAGGCAGAACCTCAATACTTTGGCCTGGTTTAGTAAACCATGTCATCTGGATCTTCATTTACTTCCCAGTTCTTCGTATGAACTCCAATCCGAACTCCTATTATTGCGTTGGAACCCCATCGGTAAGGCCTCGATTCCTCTTTGTCCGTTTTATATGATTTCTGTTCTAGAAAGAGTTATAGTCGTTTGAGCAGGTTTGAATATTTTGTAGATTTACAGCGTTTTAGACTGAATTGGAGGGTTTTACCGAAGAGGTAGCATCATACTAGTCTTAGGTAGGTGGTTCATACTTCATTTTGTGTTTTCGTGGTTGTTTGGGTGACGAGGACTTCGGCACGTTTTCGGGTATTTTGATCGGGACCCATTTTATCTACTGTTTCTTATGGTATTTCTTGTTGGACCTATGGGATGCCTTTGGGTATGCCCAGTTACAAGTTTTTCAGAGTAGGTCCGGGTGAGGGGTCGTTGCTCATCAGGGAATTTTTTCCGGGGTGAGCCAAAATGGTTTTAATTGAAATACTATTATTATAAACTGTTTAGTTTAATTTGTTAAAGCTTGTTATAAGTTGTTAGAGGAGTTTAAGACCTCAGTGCAGTTTTGGGATAACACCTGGTAGGGTGCAATTAAACTATTTAGTTTTTTTTCCTGGTTATGTTTATTGTTTACATATGTTATATATGAAATTGCTGAATTGCATCTGTTGGACCCCTTGGGTTGTGTGGGGCTTGGCCTGGTTACGCTTGAGTGATGTGAATCATAGGTTGGGGCTTTTCCTAGGTTACTTTGGTTGGTTTTGACCATGGGATTGGGTGTCATGGATTTCGGCTTGAGGCAGTATGAATTTCAGGTTGGGCATGGCCCGAGTTACTATGATGGTGATTCCATTAGACTTGAGCGACATGGTCACAGGGACACGAGGTGTTATATGTGTTGGTGCCTTAGGGACTATTTTTGTGATTACAGCTCACCCGGGACATTGAGTAGTGTTCACACAGAGATACTCCGTGATGAGGTAGTTTTGACAACTCGTGTGGGTAGAGGTCCCCGTAGTTGAGGTTATATTTTCTGGTCGGGGGTGCTTGCCATAGAAATCCATGTGGGAGGCGAGGAGCCTTTAGGGGATGGGCGTGCCTTCGGGATGTTGGTACTTGAGACATGAGGTGTCAGGTGGAATGTGGTGTCGGGTTACTATTTTTGGGCGTGCCTTCGGAACATTGGTACTTGAGACACGAGGTGTCAGGAGGCACGTGGTGCCGATTTAGTATTTTAGGGTGTGCCTTTGGGATGTCGGTACTTGAGACACGAGGTGTCAAGAGGCACGTGGTGTCGGTTTACTATTTTTGGGTGTGCCTTCGAGACATCGGTACTTGAGACATGAGGTGTCAGGAGGCACTTGGTGCCGGGTTACTATTTTTGGGCGTCCCTTCAAGACGTCGGTTCTTGAGACACGAGATGTGAGGTGGCATATAGTGCCGGGTTACATGACCAAGATTCCAGCATTAGCCGAAGCAGGTGACACTCTATGGTGGGTGTTGAGAACCAGTAGAGTTTGTGTTTATTTGTCTGTTGTACTTTTTATTTCCTTTTGGAGAAATTCAGAACTACTTAAACACATATATTTGTTACACACCATTGGATGGTATCCTACTGAGATTTTTCTCACACCTTGCACGGGCCCATCGGGACACGTGCAGACTTTATGGTTTTATGTGCAAAAAAGAGGCCCACCTCAAGAGCTGGGCTGAGTTAGTTGTTGCATGGATATGGTATGGATTTTGTGGTCATACCTAGCTGGGGTTTACATTGTTTTGTTTACTATTTTGTATCGGCATGCTTACTTGTTGTAGCTACTGTTGGTTAGTCATTGGTGACCTTTTATATTCAGTTGTGTATGACCTCCTCTGGATGCATGTTTTACTATTCAGTTGTAATTACATGTTATTAGCAAGTTTTTGTGTTTATTTCCACTGCTGTTGTTATATTTACTACTTCTACTAGTCGGTATCCATTGGTGTTCGGGTAGGTACGCCTAAGTTAGTAACACCCGACCCGTTCGGCATTGTTCGGGTGGCTGGCCGGGTCGGAGTCGTTACATTTTTCAAACATGATGAACTCTTTAACAAAATATTTACAATCTTTTTCATATTATTTTCATCCATCCATATTCAATTCACATCCATCATATTGATGGTACTGTACATGTCATATGAATTAAGAGGTTGATGATATGTTCACATTTCATTGAATACTCCTTTTCTAAAACCATGAGTAAGTGTTTTTCATGTTAAATTTATAATTAATTTATATAATTTTTTACACAATAAATACCTAGGCTTATGAACATTCTTCATTGGTGAATGTTGATCATATTAAGAGACCCTTTATGGTTAACTTTGTTGCACTATGAGAATATAAGGATAAACTCACTCTAGTGGTGATTCACATGTACTTCTATGATCTTTAGAAATACAACTCAATCACTGGGTACTAGTGCGGGGAGTCAAATGTATCGAGTCGTTCATTATTGATCTCTCATTATTTGGTCATGATGAAATATCTCTTAGAAACATTATAATTAAGAGTAAGAAAGAAAGAGGAGTTAGGAGATAATTATTTGTGTGAAAAAATTCTCTATTCTCAATTTTTGAAGCTACATATAATAGTTCTAGCCACCAATTTATACAGTTGGAATTTAAGTGCAAATTTTACCTTATTGAATATCGACCATCAAATATCATTTATTACAATCAGTAAATCTCAGACAAGAAAATAAAAAATATATAATTATTATTTTGTGGAACATGCCTACTTTAACAGTAACAAATATTTTATAAGAGTCGTATCCAAGAATATTTTTCAAATTATTTCATCAACATGGTTTCACATCCCAATCACCAACCTATATACTCGATGTGTCTTTCTATGACTATCTGAAATAAAACCATCACTAGAAAATGATTTTGAAATTTAATGTGATAGTTCATTTCCAATCAAAGGGTTGAGATATCAGCTTCCATAATGATGGAAGGGAAAAATCCTTCATTGACTTATTCATTAATGACAAGCCACTCATGAAGAACCAAACGTATCCAACTTAACTATAAATTGTAATCATCATGATTTAAAAAATACATCTACATACAAATTCTGTAACATGCATTAATAATAATATTAACATATAAGGACCATCAAACAAGCTCATATATTGGAATATCTAATAACACCAAAACATGTGGAATTTTTATTGGTGGTTCTGTTCTAACAATATTCTCTCAGGGTTATTACAATGTGTGAAATTCATGAGAAGAGGCATCATCTTCTTAAGAGTAATGTCACTTGGTAGTCTATGTATTATGTGTTCCATTTTAGTTAGATATCCATCCACATAATAATATTTTTCAATATCATCGCATCACATCATGGTTCTCATCCTAGTGGGGAACTACTACGACCTTGTCAATACAACATATACACATGGACATTATTATATTATATCCCTGTATAAAAATGAAAAATGTGTAATAATAATATATTTTAGTATTCAATACTTTGAATATACATGTAATAAATGACCAAAAATTTTGTCCTAGGACACCGACTCCAACAAACTCCCACATGGACTAGATATAATTTCCTATGAACTTCAGTCATATAGAACTCAAATGTTAGTCAGTTTCCATTAAGTAATAGATTTAGTATTGGGTTCCACCACATTATATTTTGGGGAAATAATGATCACTTTAAATTCACCTCTCTGAGATGATTCACTCATGATATGATACTTCCAATGTATGTGCTTCAATTGTTGATGTGAATTTGGAAGAGCCACCACTGCATTATTATAAAAAATTGTGTGTGATAGGATCTTTATATGTAGATACCACATCATTATCATAGATGAAGTTTCACATCCATACTACTTCTGTATCTACTCTTGATGTTATATTAATATTGAGTCTTTAATATATAATATGCAACCACAACCTGATTTGAGCTCATCTAGCTCACAAAACCTCCATTAAATGTGAATATGTATCCCTTTTTTGGCTTCATGTCATCATGATCAGTTTAGAAACTAGAGTATGAATATATTCGAGTGATTAATTCCTTATCTACTCCATAAACCTGGAATATATCTTTAGTATGCAATAGATACTTAAGAATATTTCTCACTGCCTTCCTATGATGGTCACCTATATCATCTTGATATCTTCCTAAAACACATAATATATAGGCTACATACATCCATGTACATAGAATAACATACATGAATAACCCAATCAACAATTCATACATAATCCTTGTTATTATGATTGTCTCCTCATGTGTTTTTGGACACATTTTCCTAGAAATATGAATTCCATGTGACATTGGAATCAATCCACGTTTTTATTGTCCCATGAAAAAATGTTCATTATCTTTTCAATGTATGTACATTGTCATAGGTAAATATATATATATAATGTAATAAAGTGGCTGGTTTGATGGTTCAACCCTTGGGGGGGCTCTGACCTACCTTTCAATCTTCTTTATATTTGGTTTGTGTCTGTCTATGTGTAATTATACCCCTAAGAACCTAATATAAAATAATATTTAATTTGAAATAGACCATGAAACCACTTGGATCCATCAAGAACGATCTTGATCCCATGAATATATACTTCATCACCCATGTACATCACAGGGAAGCATTTATTCAACCATTCATTAACATACATTAAGACTAATATTTAATTTTAATGGTTAATATGACTTAAAAAAATACTATTAAGAAAATGACTGCAATCCCACTATACTATTTATTGAAAAATGGATCACAATAATTTTTTATAAAAACAAATAATGTTATGGCCCCATTAAAATGAATGTTCTATGACATGGATGCTTGGTTTAGACCATAAATAGACCTTTTCAACTTTCATAAATTATATGATCATTGGGAGAAATAAAATATTCAGGTTTTTTTATATAGTCATCTTCCAACAGGTTCCATATTATGTAAAAAAAATTGACGTCCATTTTCCAAATCTCATAATCATGGAAAACTATAATGGCATGTAGAATTATGATGGATTTAATTTTTAAAGCATGAAAAGCTTTCATCATAGTCAATGCCTTGACACATTTTAAACTCTTATGCCACCATTTTCACCTTATAGGTATTGAATTCCCCTTCCATGTCTACTTTCATCTTAAATATCCATTTGGAACCAACAACCATTACATCTATATGAGGGTCTACTAAAATACAGACTTTTTTATGGTACATGAAGTCCATTTTAGATGTAAGGATTTATCCTTAAACATTACATAATCTTTAATTTGGTTAATAATTCACATTGAGGATCTTTTCAGGTTTAGAGATTTAGAGAATTAGGTCATAACATGTACATAACTACATGAATATTACAAGTAGAAACTTCTACATTCTATCCATTTTTTCATTAAACATAAACTCTTTAAAAAAACATGTATTGTTCCATGTTTTTAATAACATGAATTTTACTTGATCTCATCCTTGACCCTATTAATATTTATGTCCTATGAAAAACATTTCATAATATTTTATTAGCATAGAAAACTAATTAAGGGATACATAAAAAATGAAAACTATTTTTTTTCAAAATAATAGGTAAACAGTGAATACATTATCATAAAGTAATAATTTATATCATAAAAATGTTGAAAAAAACTTCCCTGAAAATAAGCCCATTGCTTAGCCTTTTTGTAACCAAAATACTACCATTTATCTCATAGAAAGAATCATATAGCGTATAAGTAAACCTGGGACATAAACATACTAAAATTGAATAACCATACGGTCGACTACAACAAATATCACTAAATGTAATAGACATATAGAAAACTTCCATACCAAATGCATTGGATGTTATAATGGGACCACACGTCCCAGTTTTATCACAGAACCACCCTTCAAATGTCCAGGAACCATTATTGAATCAAAATACATAAAATATTGAAAATATCAACATATCACTAATAACATTCCATTTAAAACCAAAAGAAATAATTTCATGATATTGAAATAAAAAATCAACTTTAAAACCCATTTTCAATATGAAAACGCCAAAAGGGACTACAAGATTTCTTTTCCTTTTAAAAACATTATGTTTTATAGAGGAAGATAAACAGTGATTATGACAATGGAGACTTCCTTATTTCCACAAATCATTAAAACATTTTTTTTCAATTAGTAAAATGCTTCGTAGAAAAATTATTCTCCTTGAAATAAATTAAATGTAAAATGGATTTATTATATGCCATGTAATAAAAGGAGATGTATTTATCAAAAACATCCTCAATGAAATGAGATTGAGACGAAGTGCCTTACATTGAGTCTGAATCATCATGTATGTTCTTTGTTCTCCCAAAATAATAAAAATAAGTTGATTTATACATTATTGAGAACATTTTTCAAGTTTAGTATTACTTATTTATCACTTATTAACTTTCTATAAAAATCATATAATTATTCAAGTTCATATTCATTTTTTTTTGATGATCGGTACTTGTGTCAAAAATGAACTGTTATAATTACAAATTGTCCATGTGATCAAAAGTACATTATCTACAAGAAGATATTCCTGAATTGGATATAATATATATCATATAAATCCTGTATATTTTTATTTATAATAGTCCATAGAATTTGGATATATGAAATGAAATTCACCGTTCATGGAGACGGTAATCCGTAGATACACATGAATGCTATATTCAATAATTTTTCATATTTAAACAATAAACTAAATGATACATAGGTATATTATAATTCTAGTATAATATATTTTTTATATATGTAACATAATTTTGTTAATTATACCCTCTATATGTTCCATGTATATCATGAATGAGTCATATAACGTTGAGGGGGTAGTAGTTCTCACTATCTCAAATGAAATTATCATATTTATAAACCACGAAAAGCAAAAAGGTATGTTATAAATCAGAATCTCAGGAGAATAGAGATAAAATAAATGTAATATAAACCATATATAATTACAATAACATCATAATTTCTACTATATGAGGTTGTGGGAGATGATTTAACAATCATCATTTCGTGAGGCAGTAGTTCACTGTCCATAGAAACATAATGTTATATACCCATTAGATGGATGTTTGTGTAAATGTAGTTAAAATACATCTCATAAAAAAACATATTACATTGAGGATACTGGTTTTGTTATGTAAACATATTATAATAAGAGCATAGGGATTGTAGAAGAAAAAATAATGGAGTGGAACTTGAGAGAAAACATTACCTCAAATCAGGTAACGTCTTTTGATTTTAGCCAAAGGGATTTCTTGAATTGCCTTCTTCCTAGGAGAAGGATTCTAGGAGGAAGGGAGGAATGTTTTGGGATTATTGGAGTAGATTTTATAAGATCCAATGTGTTTGAGAGGTGTGAATAATGGGTTAGATGTGGTGTCCTTTTATAAGTGGGAGGAGGGTCACTTAAAGAATGTTTTGTAATATTATTTTATCATTATAAATTTTTTGAATTATAATAATATAAAGGTTATATATTTATAATATCATATGATTATGGATATAAATCCTCTCAGGAAATGGGATTTAGACATGTTTTGGTCATAAATTTAAACTTATCTTTTAGCTTTAACCATTAGTTAAATAAATTAACTCATACCATGTATTCTTCTTTTTTCATAATATATGGTTTATATAGTAACAATAAAAAACTAAGAAACCCAAAATGGATCAGTAATGACATTATTAATATCATATATTTTATTTTTTCTAATATTAGATTTTGGGGACTATTATATCATTTAATAAAATATTAATTGATTTAAAAACTCATTTATGTCAATTTTTACACTATTTATATGATGTTTTTTTTAAGAATCCCTAAAAATTGGTTTAATTATAAAAAACATCATCAATGAAAACATAAAATGTCCTACTCATCTATAAATTTTTTTATTGCATAAAAAGTTTCTAAATATTTTATTATTATTTATAATCTCAATTTTTAAATCATTCATTAATAAGGTAATCACTACACAACCATTGTAACATAATTAAATTTATATATTTGAGGTTAAAAAATTATGAATAAAATAAAATTATGTAGTATATATTTATATGATTATAATTAATATTTATAATAGAGGATACAACTTATATGACCCTATATAATTTAATTTTTGTAAAAGATACATGTTTAGGTTATATTTTATATAACTTTAAATTACATGCAATTAAAAGGATTTTTCACAGAAAAATATCTCCATGGGGTCCGAAAATCGACCCGAGGATTCCCATGATTTTAAATTTATCATCAAATAGGGTTAGGACATGTTTTAGTGTAATTTAATATAATTGTAAAATTATTTTTTACTATTATTTACCTGATTTACCTTTTAACCTTGGTAAAAAAAATTTACTAAAATTACTATTCATAATGTCTAAAAAAGGTATATATTTACATTATTTATACCTCATGAATCTAAATATGAAATCCATTTTTTTAAATTCAAAACAAAAAAAATTCATTAATTAATTTAAAATTAATTCAGGCTGTCAAAACGTAAAACCGTGTTTTTTAGAAGTAAAAACTACCAAAATATTGATATGTGTTAATGTCAAATTTCAATGTGAAATTACTTACAAACACATAAATTGGATTAAATTATAAAAATATAATCTAATTAAAATTTAAAATCAATTAAATGGAAAATATATTAATATAAATAAATTATATGAAAAGAGTGTTTCGACATAAAATGTATTATTTTTCACTATTTATTAAAAATTGTACTTTATCTATAAAATACCAAAAAATTACCCAAAGTAAGTATTGATGTCCCACATCTAATAAAGAAGTTTATTTTTGTATAATGGAACATAAAAGTGACAAATGAGATTTAAAAATGGTTCACGATCAAATGCCAGAAAAATCAACCATTTTACGAATATGAGAGTATTCCATGCTTAAAATAGGACTCATTCTTATTTTAATATTTTAAATTTTACTTGGTTAATGCAAAGACATTTAAAACAACTAATCATAATTAAATTAGTTATGTTGATTCCCAGTAATACAATAGCTATGTGATAAAAACCTTTTAGAATATCAATAATATTATATTATTTATTTGTATAACTCAATGTTGTGTGCAACTTAAGATTTCCAAGAAACATGTTGTAGCGTGTTGGGTATTTTTTTAAGGTTGGGGTCGAAGCCTAAATTTATTATTTGAAAGCAAAGACCTCTTTAAACTATGTAGATGGAGACCCATTACATAGCCCGAAGGCCCAAGGCCAAGTGGCCTGGATATAAGGCTTGAAAGCCCATTTTAATGGCCCAAAGGACCCCTCGATGAACAGTACTGCTATAGTACCTATGCCGCTACAGTACCTCCTATAGTACCTGGAATTCTCCACTGCCCGGATTTGATCATGGGTCTTTTGGATGCCAAGCAGGAGCCTGTACCACTAGGGTACAAGCTCTTTGTCCTGTAGCGTGTTGGGTATGCTATCGAAAAAAGTTTCATATTTAACAAAAAATTAATATCATATTCATAAATATAAAAATATAGGAAAATGTATTATTCTATAAATACATGGGTCGTTATATCCTTCCCCCTTTTAGAAACTATTTCTTCGCAATTCTAAAATTTGACTACGAAAGTTTGTAGAAAGTTCTACATCAAAAAAGAGGAAAAAAATCAAATTAAAATAAAGAAAGATAAGTAAAAAGGTCACCCAAGATAACCCATAATAGGCTTACATGTATAAAAACATTGATATGGAAGAGAAAACAAATCCTCATGTTCTAATTGAGAGTGATAGAAAATATGATCAGAAGAAAGTTAACTACCAGAAAACCATAAAATGGTGATGTGTTAAACAATCATTGAATACCTAGTAAAAAGAGTAAATGGAAAATTTTTTTGATTGAAGTTCCTTTTCATAATATTTTTTAATTTATTTATTAGATTGATTAAAAATATAAAGAAACAAACTTTCTTATCATGTAGACTTTTAGATTTTTCTAAATTTTTACCACAAACTCATCTTTTCTCAAAACGATGAGTATTCAAGATGACTTTGTCACATAATAATCCCTAGAATCAATTTCTAGAGAATGACATTATACAAAAAAAGATTTACTATATATTTCCCCTTCCTTTATACATTATCCAAAACCAAAATTCTTATTACAAGATCAGATAATCCTCAAAAGGATAATCCTTTGCAAAAATAAATACAACTCTTAATCTCCAAAATTAAACAAAATGTACCAAAAGTGAATAAATTACCACTCAATAAAAAATTTTCCTTAATTTTATTCACAACCTGGTATATTTCAAACATCGGTGTTGTTTTGTAGACAAATAATATGAATATAAAAGGGATTTGAGAAGGAAATAAAATGGAAAAGAACTTGAGTGAAAATGTTACCTCAAATCGGGTAACTTCTTTTGATTTAATCCAAAGGGATTTATTTAATTTCCTTCTTCCTAGGAGAAGGATTATATAAGGAAGGGAGGAATGTTGGGGGATTATTGGTGCATTGTTTGGATGAGTCAATTATAACACCACAAAATGAGGAAGTGTTATATGATTAAATGATATGACTCATGTTAATAAGGTGCATCATCCTTTTCGTGAGCCTACCTGATTAGAACTCCACAGTTAAGCGTTCATGTCCTGGATTAGTGATGAGGATGGGTGAAATATTGGAAGGTTACTTAGGTTGTGTGTGAGTTAGGGAGAATGAACACTTGAAAGGACATGTGTTGGCCAGTGGGGACTATCATTAGTTAGAAGAGTCGTGCGGGCTAGTGGGTGGGCCCCTAGGTGGGGACCATGTCTCTTCAGGGGAAACTGGTTGTAACCGGTAGGATAGGACCTAGCGTCCATGTTGAGGATGGGTGTTTGTGTTGTCACAGGGACCCATTTTTCACATTTCGTATCACAGGTGGTAGTCAGCCTTAGTGTCGTGCATTTCTTGGGATGAGATGTAGGGCTCGCAATGAGGTCATTATGCTCTAAGGGGGGTTGAGGTGAATGTAACACCCTAGAATGATAATGTGGTAAATGAATAAATGATACGACTCTTTTCAACATGGTGCACCTTCTTTTTTAGGAGCCTACCTGATTATAAATCCACATTTAAGAATGCTTGGCCTGGAGTAGTGATTAGGATTTGTGACCTTCTAGAAATATTCCCATGATTAGTGTGGGTGGGGAAGAAAGCAAACTAGAAATACATGTGTTGTACTATGGGTAAATTAATTAGTTAGAAACCCGTGCACACATGTGGGTGGGGCATAGGGTGGGGACAATGTGTCTGTATGGGAACAGAGTGGTAACTAGAGGGCCAGGACCCAATAACCATGTTAAGGCGGGGAGTCTGTGCTGTCGCCAGGACCCAGTTGTCACATTATGAGTAAGGGTTAATGTAACAATTGATAATGATAAAAGGTTAAATGAATAAATGATATGACTCATGTCAACAAGGTTCACATTCCTTTTTGGGGTCCTACCTGATTAGAAATCCACAATTAAGCATTCTTGGCCAGGTTTCGTGATCACGATGGGTGACCTTCAGAGAAGTTTCTCAGTGTGTGTGTGAGTGAGGACAAAATCAAACTGGAAAGGACATGTTTTGGCTTGTGGGGAATTTCATTAGTTAGAAGACCTGTGTGGGATCAAGGGTTGGTATTAGGGTGAGGACTATGTGTCTGTATGGGAAACTGGTGGTACCTGGTGGGCCAGGACCCTACAACCATGTTAAGGCGGGGTGTGTGTGCGGTCACCTAGACCCTGTTGTCAAATTTGGTATCAGAGGTGGTAACAAGACTTATGTGTTGTTCACTTCATAGGTCTAGATGTAGGGACAATAACGAGGATGTTGGGATGTAGGGGCGGGGGAATATAATACCCCAAAATAATAAAGGGTTAAATGACTAAATGATATGACTCATGTCAACAAAGAGAACCTTCTTTTTGGGGAGCCTACCTGATTAGAACTTCAATGTTAAGAAATATTAGCTTGGAATAGTGATAAAGATAGGTTTCCTTCTTGGATGTTTCCCAGGGTGTGTGTGATTGAGGAAAAAAGAACACTGAAAAGTACATGTGTTGACAAATGGGAACTTTCATTAGTCAGAAAACCCGTGCAGCCATGTGGGTGGGCCCTAGGTTGGGGACCACGTGTCTACGGGGGAAAATTATTGTATGTGGCGGGCCAGGGCCCGATGAACATGTTAAGGCGGGGTTTATTTACTGCCACTAGGACCAATTTGTCACATAAATGGGCTTGAGAGTTGTGATTAATGGGTTATAGTCGTGTCCTTTTAGAAGAGGGAGGATGGTCAGTTTATGAATATTTTGAAATATTATTTTCATTATTACTTGATTTTAGAATAATAATATCAATAAAGTGAAATATTTAAAAGAACATATGAGGATGGGTCTAAATAGCCTAATATAATGGGTTTTAGAAAATTTTAGTTCACAAAATTAACACTATCATTTATCTTTAACCCTTAGTCAAATTAATTAACTCTTACCATGTCTACTTGTATTTCCATACTATATGGTTACTATACTTTATATAAAATGAAAAGAGACCCAAAATGGATCTTTAATGACATTTTTAACATCATATATGTCATTAGGAAGATTATTATATTTTTAGGACCACTATTTCATTTAAAAATATGTTAATTGATTTAAAAATGCATTTATGGCATTTTTATACTCTTCATATCAGAGTTGTTAAAAATCCATAACAACTTGATTAATTAAAACAAAATTCATTAATTCAAATATAAAAAGTTATAATAATTTATAAAATACGTGGATGGAATAAAAATATTCAAAATAAATTTAATTTAAAATTTATAATCTCATTTATTTAAAAATTTCATTAATAAGGTAATCACGACATCACTATTCTCTCATAAATAAATATATATATTTGAGGTAAAAAAATTATAAATAAAATACCATGATATAGTAAATATTTTTATATTTATAATGAATATTTTTAGTTTAATATATCACATGTATTACAAAATATAAATATTGTTTTAGTAAAAGGTATATGTTTAGGTTATAGTTTCCTTAACATTAAATTAAAAGTAATTAATTGTCATTTTCACACACAACTGTCTCAATTGGGTCCTAAAATTAACGCAAGGATTCCAATGATTGGATATATATTATCAAATAGGGTTAAGACATGTTTCAGGGTAATTTAATAGTATTATAATATTATTTTTATCTTTATTTACCAGATTTATCTTTTAACCATAGTAAATAAAATATTTATGAAAGTAACTAATCATAATTTCTAAAAATAAAAGGTACCTATTTAAAAAAATTTTAACTCCTGATTAAAAATATGGAATCCATATTTCCAAATTCAGGAAACAAAATTTTTAGAAATTAATTTAAAATCAATTATCATTGTCCAAACAAAAAATCGTGTTTTTATGAAGTAAAAATTACCAAAAGATTGACATGATTTAATATCTAATTTCGATGTGAAATTACTTCCAATGACCAAAATTGGATTAAATGATAAAAACATAATCTATTTACACTTTAAAAAAAACTTAAATAACATCATAATCAAATAAATAAATTAACTAAAAAGTCAATTTTGACAAAAAATGCAGTATTTTTAACTATTCAATAAAAAATGAACTTTATCCAAAATATAAAAAAATTTATTGAAAGTAAATTTTGATGTCCCTCTTTTAAAGAAGGAGTTTATTATTTTCATATGAAACATAAAAGTGAAAAAAATATCTTTAAAAAGGTTTCACCATTAAATGGTGATAAATCAACCTTGTAAAGAATATTAGAGTATTTTATGCTTAAAATTGGATTCATTCTTATTTAAATCCTATAAAATGAATTGGATAATTGTAAATACATTTAAAAAACATGGGTAATCATAATTCAGTTAGTCATTATCATTCCTAGCAATAAAACTTCTATGTGTTAACTACTATTTAAAAAAATAATAATAATATATTATTTTTCAGTATAACTCAACGTTATGTGCAACATAAGCTTTCAAAGAAACCCATTGCTTAATATTGTGTATGAAATAGAAAAAAGTTTCCTATTTAACATAAAATTAATATCTTATTCACAAATATTAATATATATGACAAAGTGGTATTCTATAAATACCCACGTTGTTACATTAGAATTCATGATTTCTTCCAACTTGGAAACATTTTTTCCACTTACTACCTCCTTGTTTGTTAATGGACAATTATTTTAAAATAATAATGAGTCACCATACTATCTGACTTTAAAAACATACTGTTCTGGTTCTCAATCCACTATAGTACCCCTACACATTAATTGTGTCTCTAGATCAGTATCTTCATCCATGGGGATTTGTGGAATTTTTTTCTATGACAAATCATGGGTTTCTTGAACCTATAATTCATCAACATTTGTCTCTATAACACTCTATATTTTTGTAATAAATTCCTCCTCATGAAATTTTGGACTTCTATCAACCATTAACTTTTTTTATGATGGATAATATAGGTAGTAATCATTTATTTCTTTGGGATATGAAGTAATGATACACATTGTGTCCTAGTATGAAATATTGTTACCAGAAGAGGCCTTAAAAATTCTTCACAACCCCACACATGAATGTTATAAAAAATAAGTTTCATTCAATTCCATAATTGGTTTGGTATACAATATGTTTCTTTAGTTTCCAATAGTTATAGTATGTATGTCGTTGTTTTTAATGTGTATCCCCAAAAGGATAATTGAAGACTCACATGACTCATCATTGATATCACCATGTCCAACATGGTGTGGTTCCTCAATTCACATACACTATTCCATTGAGGAGTATATGGTGGGATTAGTTGAGATAAAATATCAATCTCTCATATATTGTCAATGATTTCTTGATTAATAGTTTCTTCACCAATTCTTAGAAGTGTTTCTTAATCTTCATACCAAGCTGGTCCACAAATTAATCCTTGGATTCATTAAATTTATAAAAAGGGGCCAACATATTTTTCATTATTTATAAATAATGATATATACTAAAATAATCAGAAAAATTTATGAAGTATGTATATCCACCAATTACATTAACATGTTATTGTCCACACACATCGGTATTATGACTACCCTGCTCTTTAATTTAAATTAATACATGGTTTATTACATGATATTACACTTAATAAAAAACATATGATCATGAATTTTACTGTCTTTGTGAATTAGTTATAAATAATATCTTCTTGATCATGGGATATGATAAATAATATTGACAAATTTCTTAACATGTTTCCAAAATTTTTATGGATTTTAAAACTACACATGATAAACATGGGACATACCTAAGAAATGGGAGATAAATAAACCGTTGTAAGGGAAGAAACATATGATAAGGTAATAAATATTAGTCAAAACACTTCTAAATAGGGAATAAAAGGAATTATAATCATAATCATGGATAATAGTGAATCATATAGCTTGATAATCATAAAATGGGAAATGTTGTAACATATTATAACAGTGCATCACAAACATAGGTCGTGGATAACTACCAAGACATCGTCATGAAAAAAGTCTCAAAAAATAATAAGGTTCACTCCCAATCCCAATATATCATAGGATGATAATAAACATTACCCAATGAAATTGACTTCTATATAATTCATAGGGCACCCGTCAATTTAGTTACAATCCCATGATTAAGTGTTTGGATATATCATACAATATAGATTCATTCATCATCATATTTTTTCCATGATCATGGATCAAGGAAAATATAAATGTAAGTCTCAGTTCGAAAAATTATGAGTGTATAAATTTAATACCCTTTATTTTAAATGGGTACAGTATTCACTACAAAATTATTTTCAAAATTAAAGTCATGGTGAAATTTCAGTAGCATAACAATCACAAAAAAAAATCAAAAAATGGGTTGATTAGGGATAAAAGGATCCCCCGTCAATTTAAATTTTTTTCAATAATAGGGATATTTAATGATGTATACCAACATAAGTAATTGGACATGGAAAATATAAGATAATTATGAAACTTGAATAATGAACATGAGAGGATCCCCTACATGAGTGTGTGAATCCAAAGATGAAAAGGTATTCTTGAAAGCTTGGGGATCCGTAGGATGACTCAATAGGTTTAAGGTAAGCATAAGGAAGTTATATAATAATTTAATGTGAAGATAAATGTTATAATTTTTGAGTTTATGTAGGAAAATAGGGGAGAATTTTTTAATATTTCAAAAAATAGGTTTCAGATTCTTTATAATAAAATTACCCCCACCACAATCATTGGTTTTTACACATGTTTTATTCCCAACAGAAGTGTTTTTAATTATTTTATTATCCAATGATTCTAAATTATTAAAATAATTACATTTATAATGTGGTGGTTCATCACACTCTTAATGAAATCATTTTAAAACAATAAAACATATTAATGGTTTTGGGGGATTCGCAATGCTTAACAAAATTAATCAAATAAAATTAAAATATTATTATTTTTAAATGGAAAACAATTATTTTTTAACGAATAACCATGATAGTATTTATTACATCATTTATATTTCATTTTTTTCATAATACAAACATTATATTTATACGGTATTTAATTTTACCAAAAAATTTTACTATCTTCGAAAATTAAAATAAATCACAGTTGGATTATTTCAAAATTATTATTCCCAAAATATAATTATTTTATCAAAACAAATTTCTATATATTTGAATTATAAATTTTTAATAAAAAATTTTAATTTATTAAAAATAATGGCATATTCAAAATGCAATGTGATATTTCAGACCCAGAAAAAAAATTTATTTTTACCATTATTTTTAAATAGAATTGTTTTTATAAAAATATTTCATTAAAATAAGTATTAATAATAAAATATTATGTTATTATAACAAATATACCTTTTCCAAAATGTTCAAATACCTTCAAAAAAATATATTTATCGAATTTTTCATATTTCTTATTAAGAAAATCTATTCCTAGAGAAAAATTGTTGGAACAAGAATTTAATTTATAAAAAGATATTATACTTTAAGTGAATAAGTATGTGAAACATAAACACTTAAAAAACACATGTATTTGCTGAGGACAATGTGTGAGATGATGATCTAGTCTGGGGGCAGCTCTGATAACATTGTCTAAGTGGTAGTTTCCACTAACAATAACTTATCATATAAGAGATTTCATTCTAGATTATCACGTTGAATCGTAGATTGGGATTGGTCAAGGATGGATCCCAATGATGCTACATCACTCACTATCTCTATGAAAATGGTATTTTTAGAACATGAATCTACTGGTTGATGCTATTTTTTCTTATTTCCATGTTAATCATCCTTTTTCATTTCAACTTATAAAAACTAATTATAATGTTAAAATTATTATTAAGAGTATTATTTTCATTGGTCATATTGGCCAATGGTCATTGATAGAAAAATCATGATGGTCAAATTTTAAATTACTCAAATAATTATTAAATTGATATAGACTTGTTGATTAAAAAATTAATATCGCAAACATTTTTATGAATGAAATTTTATTCAGTTGTTTTGGGTCATTATAGGTATGAACCAATTCAAGAAACTCTATAGACAGTTCACTTTTCCCATTAAATGATGGTTTTGTCATTGTTTTTGTAATCCTATGTGAAATAAACAAAGTGGTTTTACATCAAAACAATATGAATATCCCAATTGATGTAATATAGTGAATCTAATTTCATTTACATGACCTAGATGGTTGGCCAGTGTTGGGTGTAGTCTGAGACATTTGATGTAACTTCATTCATGATTTCCGTTATTTTTTTTGTATTATCCAACACATCAATAAAATTATTTAAATGTTAAATCCCATAAAAAATTATATTTAAAATTCAAGAAACATTTTTTCCAAAATTTGAATATAAATCCATCCATCCAAAATTTAGCTATAGACATAATATTTTTGGTAACAAAAGGAACATATTAAAAACCCTTAAAAAGATCATTTAAGTAAAAATAGAGAGGTGGTAGTACTTAATAGCTACAATATCAAATTTAGATCCATTGGATGCTCAATGATTTACCTCTCACGACTCAATAATTTGGAATTAGCTTATTTCTGATATTTGAATAAATATGTGAGGACCATAAGCATTATCGAATACCCAATTTGTAGAAACAAATAATTTTCCCTCAATAACACACACTCTTAAAGATTCCCCTTGGTTATTATGTTATTTGAATTTTTTATTCTATTGGCCCCCCTTTCCATATGTGAAACACACAACATCATTAAAACTTTGCATTCCCCTTGATCTTTCTCTTCATGGAAGGTCATGATAAGGCTTTGGGATTAATTCACTTTCCTTTCCCCTTCCATTAGTATATGATATTGAAATAAGGTTTTTCAAACATAATATCATTATCTACTTAGAGAAAAAGATTAACAAGATTTGGAATTGGATTTTCAATATTATTCATATTAATATTCACAAAAAACTTGGAGAATCATTATGGGAGTGATGCCAAAATGAGGTCGGTGACCAATTTTTCGACAATTTTAATCACTAGAACCTCTAAGTTCTCATTGTATCCAATTAGCTTGACAATGTAAGGCATAGATGAGGAACCCTCTCCAATATTTATCAGAAATATTTCATTTGAAATCGTAAATTATTGCTGTATATCTCTCTCGTGGTAATGAAAATGGAGGTTCTCAATTATTCTATAAAAATCCTTTTTTCCATGAAAAATAAATAGTTCATTATACATTGATGAAAGAATAAAATATTGAACATTGAAAAACTATATAAAATATTTTTCATAGAAAATGAACTCTCCAATCTCCTTTTTAAGAGGGTGATCTATCATTGGGGATTCTAGCACATAATATTTCTATTCATGGCATAACATAACCCAAAGGAATATAAACCACTTTTGATGTTACTACTTGTTAGGAGGTTACCTTTCCCCCAGTATTGATTGTAGGGATATTTTGGATGATAAACATTTCAATTTATTCTACAATTAAAATGATAAAATTTAGTACTTTTTTACATTATAGAAAATGTGAGATATAATAAATTAAATGTGTTGATTTATTTATTTATTAAATATCCTATTATTTTATCAAGCCTCAATATACCTCACCATTGAACTCTGAATGTATAGTTTCATTTACATTGTAGCTGTAAGGATTCCGATTTATTTTCATAATGATCCATAATTTTCCCATTTAACCATAATAATGTAATTAGAATGGTGGGTTTTCCCAACACATACATGAAACTCATTGATCCTTTGAGTGGATTAGCCTATCCTGAAATCCTAACATTGATTTCCTCAACTCATGCCTCCAAATTTGTATTGAACAGAATTTGGATGTGAAACTCATTACAATTTTGGTTATGTACACAAAATACTCATGAGAGCTCCCTGATAAAAGTTTTTTTTGAGGAATTGGCCATGTACTACACATAGTTTAATGATTTCATTCCGAATAATGTAATGTAAGGATTAATGTGACGTGATATTTAGTAAAAGTTTTTTATTTTATTATGCATAAATATTTTCATAATTTACCCTTTATACATATTGTTAATATTTTGTGTAGGTTAATTAATTAATTAACCATTCTAGATATGAAATTTACACATAATTATTTTATTTAATTTATTTCTTTTCTCATTAATTCAATTATTTATGTTATCACAACCTTGAATCCAAAAAAATTACACAGATAGCAATAAATAATTAATAAAATTACCCATTCATGTGATTTATCTAACAGTTGGTTAGACAATGGGATTTTAAATCAACCTTTTACCAAGGGGAAATAACTCTTATTACTAGTCTTTTCATGAGTTATAGAATTCCACTTGTCCACATTTGTATCACCTGGGTTGGAATCAGTATGCTTCCTTTTTGAATTACCTTTGTGAACCTTATGATGATTCATTAGTTAAAAATATTTATCTCTAACATGTTGTTTTCGAGAACCAAATTATTGGTAATACGAGATTACATAAATATCCTTGGACATTCTTTTCCAACATAATATTTGAGGGAGGTATGACTCACATTCTATGATTTAATTTAATCGTAAATAATTGGAAAATAATGAAATAAATTATATTGAAACAACCAACACTTACATAGGTCACGATCATAATCATGAAAAATCATACATGAAACAAATACACAACAATATATCGATATAATTCATTTATTTATTTATTATTTTATTATTTAAGATTCACACACTTTTATTAATTAATTAATTAATATTCTTTCTTCTTTATTGATCATATGATATAATTTGGAGATACTAACCATTGTTTAAATTCGTGGAAAATAAATTAAAGAACCAAAAATCACATATTAATTACCATAAATTAATCGATCATTTAAAATTCATTAAAACCATTATTAAATTTTCAAACACATAATAGCAAGCCAATCAATAAAATAATGTTTTATTGCCGTAATTTTCATATTTAATGTAATTTTAATTTTTCCATTAACGAGAAACAACATAGCAAGTATGTGCCACAACACACCATGTACCTTGGTTACCATATATCTAGGTCACACACTTAACGATTTAGAGTGTTAACTTAGTCAAACTACATTATTTGTACTTGTAAGCTACACACCCTGTGTCTGCTTTTTGTGTGTATGTATGGCCTTGTCAACACATAGTGTGCAAAAAATAACCATGTTTAAATAATTTCTCAACATATCTAGCTATAAAGTCCATGGGTATTTGATGTGTTATATGGATACATGACGTGTAACAGAGTTTTACTCGCAAAATATTGGACACATCCTAATAAAATTTCTAATAATTTTACAATTTTTCAAAACCTTTTGGAAAATGAAACACTAAACGAATATGATTAATTTTTTGATAACATGTTAATTAAAATCGAATTAAAGAACAAATAACATGAACTGAAAATATAATCACAATTGTGCATATATCATCAATAAAATAAATAATTATAAATTTAAACATGACCAATATAATTCCACCTGATGGTTCTAGGTAGTGGGGATGTTTTCAAAGGTGGGTGAAATAGAAAAACTTCATTTAATAATAATTGCTTGATACCAAAGTTGTGGATCTTTCACGTAAAATTTATAATTAATTTATTTAATATATGATGAAATAAATAACTATCCTTAAGAAATTTCTTCATTGGTGAATGCATTTTATCCAAAAAAGACCCTTATGTACCACCATTATTACAATTCAAGGATCCATTGATTGAATCCCTCATGGAGTGATCCTGATATGCTCAAAGGATCCTCAACAAACACCACTCAAGAAATGGGTGATAGAGTAGTGAGTTGAATGTCTTGAGTTTTTCTTTCATTATTTCTTATTCATCAATCTTAAAGAAATATATCTTGAGTTTCTTATTCTTTAGAGGGAGAGAAAAATAGGATTTGAGAGCTAATTAATTATGCACAAAAATTATCTATTCACAATTTTGGATTCTCTACACAATATATATAATTGCATATTTATAGTGTTGTGATTTAATTTAAAAAATTATTAAATTTCTTACCGTCTATTAAATAACAGTTGTTACCTTTAATAAATCCTAGGATACATAATAAGAATAATTTAATTATTATTTTGTGTTGTTCTCCATCTTTAAAAATACAAAACATTATATAACAATCTTGTTAATTAAAATTTTGTACCTGACTCTGTCTTTGTCAATTCAAAATACTCTTGAATTTATTGAACAACCGAATAAATAATTTATTCATTAATAAATATTTTATTCACAATCTAGAAAATAAATATTTAGTTAAATATTCAACAAAAATAAATAAATATTTTATTCAGAATACGATGAATAACTATTTATTTAATTTATGAGATCAATATAACTTTATTAAAAATATTCCGTAGACATGAGAAAAGTATTTGTTCCATTAATTAAACAAAAATAGTATTTAATTAAGATCAATGGAAACACTATATGTGTGATGCTTCCACATTCTTCCTCACTATAATTAATCCATCTTAACTAAAGATCAGGATTACTGTCTATTAGTGGGTTGAGGCAATCAAGAGAAAGGACATAATGTCAAAATATCAAAAACCTTATATGAATACTCACTATGTAATATATTCCCTTTTTCACTAAATCTCATCAAACTATTTTCACATCCACATCACCAACCTATGTGTTTGATATATCTTTTTTGGACAATCTAAAATAAACATGTCATTACTCTATGAACCTAGAATTTAATTGGATGGTTATATTCTAATATAATGAATGAGATATCATATTTCATAAAGTTTAAAGGGAAAAACCATTATTGATATATTCTATTATGACATGCCACTCATGAAACACCCAATGTATCCAACTTCACCATTAACTATTATTTTCATTGATTATGAAATACATCTATGTATGTGAGTGTAACATGTATTAATAACAATGATAAAGTATAAGGAAAATCACACATTCTCATAGATAAGAATATCTGATGACATCAAAAAAGGAAAACCTCTTACTGGCAGGTCTGTTCTCATAATATCCCATCATAGATATTACCATGTGCAAACATATTTAGAAGATTCCTCATCTTCTTATTTGTACTCTCACCTGATAGTCTATGTACTATGTATCCCGTCATAGTACATTATCGAACAAAAAAATTTATTCGAGAAAATCATCATAGAATATAAATGTTCTCATCCTATTTGGGAACTACTATGAACTTATCACTAGGAAATATACTCTAATAAAATTACATTACAGTCATACAGAACATAAAACAATATGTAATAAAATGTTTAATTAATATTTAATAAATAAAATATATATGTAATCAAAATAAAAATAGATTGTCATTTGAAAAAAATAACAGCACCTATTTGATTTTGTAATATTAAAATATAACAATATTAATAAATACATAGAACAGGGTCTTTAAAAGAATAAGAACCCAGCATATTATTGATTAAACTAATTTTATAATGGTTTTAAGCATATGGTAATTAAATTTATGAAAATAATTACACAATTAGTTATAGGTGTTATTCTCGGAATTCATCCACAATGATCACCAACACCGAGTTTGTGATGAATATTACTTAGGATAGTTCAGGTACCAAATATTCATGTTAAGAAGATATGGGGAATGAATCTCAAGATAAAAATGAAATAATAACTATTCAAGAGATGAAGATGGTTAGGATGATAGTTTCCTCCTTAAATCTAAATTTTAACATGTTTGGGAGATATAAAATGATATGAAAACAACTCTTAGTTTGTTGTCTAATGAAAAACAAAATTAGTAAAAATAGTCTGATATCGACATAGGGCTCCATGATCAGGGTTACCATGATAAGGCTCATCTGAATGGTCTTACACACACTCATAATGAGATAGTCAATGAAATTTCAACATTCAAATAAATCCTACAAATACTCCATGAAAAGGAAACAAATTTTTTTAAGAATTAATTTCAGAATCTCATTGCTTACTATGAGGCCAATGTTGTGAATGTGGGGTCATGATGGATATCAATTATTTTGGACAGATTTAGTTATATTCCTATTTAATGGTTCTATTATTAATGTATATCTTATAGTAGGTGAGATTATATGTTTTTAAGAGGTGTATGAAAGTTAATATGATCATATAAATATAGATACGAACATTTTCCTTACACAGTTTTTCATTTATTAATATAAATGCCACTCACCCCATTGATATCACACACTACATTATAAAAAAACTTATCTATCTATTCACCCTAATTTCGAATAAAAAAACTCCATTTTAATTTCATGGTTAAATTTATAATATCTTTTTTTTATATTATCACTAAAATCTAAAATATCATCCTCATTATAAACATTATAGAAATCCAATTTATTAACTTAAAAATCAGTCATTTACCATTAAAATCTCAATTAAATTTTTAGAAACTCATGAATCATTCCAAATAAATCAATTAGACAAATTTTATTAGTTATTAAAAATGATAATCACCACTAAAAAACATGTTAACCATTATATAAAAACAATTTTTTTAAAAAAATGACACATTATATTTTTTGGGAAATCAAATATTGATTTCATTAGAAATCTACCTTAGAAAACTCACACATGGTTTTTAAAACCAATCCCTTTCCGTTTTGTACCATGGTTTCAAACTTTTAGTAGAAGAAACCCACCATTTAAAATCCTAGCTAACCATTTATACATTATATTATCTATAATAATTTACATATATATAGTTAAATAGAAATATGAAAAGAATAAAATCTATATTATTTGAAAACCATTTTCACAATGGAAAATATATCTATCGAATATATTAATGGTTTTACAAATTTAAAAAATAAATTATAATATTTTAAAAAAAATTAAACACTAAAAATGAAATATAATAAATAAAATTCGACAAATATTTATAGTAAACATGAAAAATTAAATTATCATCATGAATTAATAAAAAGAAGAATTGTAATTTTTTGAATAAAAAGGATTGTAAATTATTTAAAATTAGAACCCTTAATAATGAAAATATTTCTTTTAAAAAAAATTAATTATAAATTAAAATCTATTCAATTTTCATTTTTATTTTGATATAATTATTAAAAATAAATTTGTATATAGGATATTCAAAACTGTAACGTGTTTTGAAATATTTTGAGAATCAAAACATGAAGCCTATGGTAGTTTGATTAAGCGAAATAATAGTTTTGGTGATAATGATTCGTTACACATCATCAAAAACACATTCCAAATTTTAAATAGATAGTCCCAAAAGTGGGAAATCATATTTAGGGATTACCTTTTATATTACAAAACCAAATAATCATCAATACTATTACAAATTATATTGTTTTCTACCTTTTCCCCAAATGAAGATCAAACATAGTTTTTCATCCCATATGTCCTCAAATTTTAGTTGATATAAAACCTAAAAAGCTTATACCAATTTAGAGTGAACACATATTTTTGGCGGGCTACCATAATTTAAACCTTATATGTGATTTTTGATGTAATGTTGGTTTAGGATTTTAAATATAGAGAAACATTAATTCACCTACTGATGGTGGTACATAATTGTTGGAGATGAATCAATGGTTAGATTGTAAAAAAGTTTATGTTTTATTGTAATGGAGTGTTTTATATGATCAATTGATTTGAGTAGGTCATATATATATATATATATTATTCAGTTTAAATTTTAAATTTTAAATTTTTCTTTTGTTTTATATCACAATATTCAAATAAATTAATAGAGATTCATCATTATTCATGTTTTAATGCATTTTTTAACAATAAATAACAGAGAAATATTTTTTGACATCCTATAAACCATTTAAATTTGATGATTCATATATTAAGGTTGAATAGATAAAAATCTAAGTGTATTAAATATTTTATCAATCAATTGTGTTAAAATTATAAGTGGATTACAATTATTCCTTCTAAATTTTCAGTTATTTATCATTAAATTATAGTTAGATTATTGTTATTCCTTTATATACTTGTATTATTATGATCCATTCTTGCAAATATATATCTTGATACATATTTCTTATAAAAATAAAATTGTATATGATTCCCTATGGAAATGAAAACAAGAGGAGTAGGGATATCAAATTATTTTTAAGGGAGGACATATTAGTGGGTCATAAAGAGATTAGATCAAAATCATGTGAGAAAAAAGATTAGGAATGAAATATAATATTAAAAATGAAATTTAATCATAATATGGTTCTATGAATCATTAATGGGAATACAATATCATGATATATTATACATTAAAATATTAAAATAATGATTTCTATCAAATATATAAATTAAAAAATGATAAATATTGAAGAAAAAATAATAAATTCATTTTACCAAACACAATTAAAAAAATAAATTCCCATGACTAAATGAAAGAAATATATTGAAATATATACATGAAAATAAAGAATCATAATAATTAGAATGTATATAATATTTATTTAACCAAATATGTCACCATTATAGCTAACCATTTAACTAATGTTTCATCCTTTTTAAAGGAGAATTAAATTTTAATTCGGTTTGTCCAATACTATGATATTCTAATAACCAAACAAACCAATGTAAATAGAAACCCATAATAATTAATATATACATAAAATTAAGAAAAAATAAGCATAAACATACCATTCATCCCCAAACACCAATAAAACCTTAAAATTATACATATGTCATTTAAGACCTATTGAAGAACACTGAGACAAGAAAGAATGAATCTATTCCGAGTTGTTATATATAAAAAATTATTATAAAATATTTCAATTTGCATAATAAAAATTCATAATACATTATCATCATATTAAAATAATTCCCACAAACCATATACTCATTCAAATCAACAAAAATTCAACATTTATCCTATAAAATCTATTTACAACATTATAATTATTTAACATTTAATTTAAAAAATTTAAAATCATTTAATTTATCGTTAATGGGTCATTATCCTTACAAGTTTAAAATGTAAAAAACATGAACACCAAAATATATCATAATAAATTGAATCATTACATTGAATAAACGATGATTTTAAACATCTTGAAAAAATCATCTCCCAATAAACCCAACTAAAAAAATTCACTATAAAGTGTCTGTATTTTTATCTAATTGAAATTTTGAGAAAATATAATCATTGAAATTGAAAACTATAAATCCATTAAAGGTCATCTATGGCCATAATATACAAGTAAGAAAATAAAAAAAATTAAAAATTATTATTATAACCATTTCACACACATTACATATGTGAATTACACCGATTACAAAGAATCCTTGAGAACCTATGTTCAAAACCTTATAAAATGAAATTCTTCAAACATGGGAAATGTGAATTAATATTAAATCACAAAATAAACTATTAGAGCACATTTATGGTGTGGGTATATAACAAAATGAGTGAATCTGATCCAAGCCACATGCATCGTGGTTTGAGATAGTAAAGACCGAGATTGAATAAGTCATTAAATTGGAGGATCAATAATCTCATACCATAGAGAAATGATGATTTGTTGTTAAATAGAAGGGAGGTTTCAGTTGGGAGCCACAATAGTAGGGCGAAATTGTGATGGTTCTATTGCGAGAGATAACAGAAGGGATCCACTATGAGAGTTCTGTTGGGAACAATGATGATGACACAGAGTGAGGACGTTCGTGAAGGCCAAGGCAGGGAATGAATTCATGGGGGGATGTGGTGGAAATACTATGGTTTTATGAAACCTTGAAGGAACGGGGAGATGAAGAAACTAAGGGTTTTTATTATATGAATGCATAATGTTTTTATCAGTTCTTTTAGGAAATCCCAGATAAAGAGAAGTGATATCTGTGCTAATATAAAATGAACTGATAAAACTACTTAATATGAGTGTTTTTTATCAGTGATAACTTATAAAAGAGCACTAATAAAATAAGTCTTTAAAATCCTAAAAAATCAAGCGTTGATAAAGATAGGTTTTATTGGTAATTTTTTTCACTGGTTATAGAGAAAATTTATCAGCCCTAAAAATGATGATAAACATATAAGTAAACAAATATATTCTTTATAATTCTTTAATTATTTAAATATGTATATAAAATTATACTAATAATTATTTGTAAATTTTGTTAAATATAATGATTATGTTAATTTTAATTTCATAATCATTTAAATATATTTATATATATTTATAATTAAAATTATAAATAAACATATTCTTGAATATTTGTGTACAATTATATATATATTTATAAATATATTTACATGTTTATTGATATATAAATATATATTATGAAAATAATAATTAAAATATTTAATTATATTTTATAATTTCTTAGATATGTACTTATAGTTATAGTTTTAATTATAAATAAATATATTTAAAAATTATTTATATATATCTAAAAATTTATAATTATAAAATTTATACAATATATTTCAAATTTTAATATATTTATTTGAATTTTATACATATATTTGAGAACATAATATGTTCATGCGTAAAAACTGAATGAATCATTCCTACTAAACTATAGATCATAAAAAACGACTCATCACATTTTTTGGAATCTAGAACAATAACATTGTCAATGTATAAATGAACATTTGTGAGTCATGAATACAAAACCGATCCTTGCGTCAACATAATATAGAAAATATTAACATTTGAAACATATTGACACACAATAATGTTCACAATCAAACTTAAGACATATAGCATCAATTATACTCACACATCATTATTTGCACAAAAATGACTCCAATCATGCTCCTCAATAACAATAAAAGATCACGATATATATATATATATTGACCATATTAATTGGATATTTATATTTATTTAAATAAAAATATATTTATTTATAATTATACATAAAAATAAATATATTTAAAAAGTAGTTATATATATTTACAAATATATATTTATTAATATAATAAATATATTCCTTATTATAAAATTATTATAATTCTATAATTCAAAAAATATATATATATAATCATATAACTAATTTTTTTAAAACATTATATACATTTATATTTGAATTATTTGAAAAATATATATTTATATACCATATTGATATAGATTATAAACATGTATTTTTTAATTAACGTATATAATGAAGAATTATTTTTGAATATAAATATAATAACATTATATAGATCAATAATATTTTTATTAAAACATTTTATCAGTGCTAAGAATGACAGTGATAAATATAACATTTATCAGTGCTAAAGAATGGATTCTTAAAGGGTACACCTTTATCAGTGCTTTTATTGTTTCTAATTAATGTTATCTTTATAAGATCATTTAACATGATCTGATAATGGTGATTCTTTTACAATCACATTCGGTTTTGTGCTGATAAATGAAGGTACATCCCTTGTGACGATATGTGGTAGTGTGTTTGAAAAATATGAATATTATTTAGTGTAATCATATCTTCAGTATATGAATATGTATGATACATTTACATTTCAAGTTGAAGTCCTATAATTTAAGCTCGGTGTGCCATCTATCATCATTTGAAAACAATTATGTTTCCATTTATGCTATATAATTTTAAAATATTCGTCGAGACCAATTACATGATCGCTAACTTTATTCACACTGTTATATGAAATGATTAATATTTTACTTTTAAAAAATCTATATATTTTATTGAATTTTCTCTTTAATAAATGATAGATCTAAATATCCACCAATAATGATTCTCACATGCCTCCAACAATATGGATTTTTTCAGTCATTCTGCATGATCCTCTCTGTCTTCCTTCTCAATAAACACCGATGGTGGTCCCCTTGGGTGGAATTGCGGCTTTATATTTCCTACATAAGTTTTTTGAAATAGATGGGCATCTATCTCTAGTCCATCAAACGTTAGGGATTGTTAGTGCTTTGAATTACCTTTTCTCTAGTTGGCATATTGATATGTTTGCTAAATATTTGGAGACAACTCATATTTCTTTGTCAGTTCATGGGAAGCTCTTGTTAAGTATGCCGATATCTTTATGATAGGTGATGGTAAGTGGTTAGAGTTCCTAAAAATCTCATCCATTTACATTAATTCCATCCATTCTATATTTGATCAAGGCATCAAACAACATTGATGATAATCATCCAATATTTTATTTTTTTTAGGATTTTGGCTCAGCCACCACATTCTATAGATGGATTTTTATTTCAATGTTTGGTAAGGATTAATCATCCGTTAAAAAATATGATTTTTTCCTTCTGACATTATTATATCATTATCCATGTTTAGATATTTCAGTGTTGATCCAAAACTATTGGACCACAACTTCCATAACCTAGTATGTTCACCCACCAGTTAGTTGGTAATTTAGAGAATATTTTTTGACATTTTTTTTATTTTCAATTAAATAGGAATATGATTAGTATAGGTATGATGTGATGTAATATTATCCGATTTAATATAGTAGTATAAATGGGTTATTCCTAGGTCATTGATTATGTAATTTGTTTAGGTGCATTCTATATCTTCAATTGTTTGTTTATATTTTCCACTGTCTATTCATTCTAATAGTTTTCACACAGTTGGAGGATAATATTGCTAAAAATTTTGAATCCAATATCTTGTTTTTTTTGTGACTCATATTGGTAGGAACTTCTTTTCAATAAAATTTTGATAACTACTACATTTTCACCTTCAAGGACACTCTTCAAATATATATTGGTTGATGCGGAGCAACTATGTTATGACAAACATACTTCTTTGATGAATATACTTCATTTAATAACCTCCCTAATTTAATAACCAATTTTCATAGGGACGATCCAACCAACATGACTCAACCCTTGGGGTTGGTCTTCCCAAGTATAATGATTTCCATGCCTCATATGAATCATTTAGTTTCACGCAGCTATTTCTATTCTTCTCTCCATGTTGAATCTGACATCAATGAACATCCATTAATAAAAAATGATATTTTTTCTAATGAAGCTAATCCAGCTAGCCCAATATTTGTTAGTGGTGATACTGAGTGTACCTACCATTTGGATCATCTTCTTTTCACATCTCATCCCAACATTATTCCCTCTTCTTGTGGATTTTGATTAATCTGATATGTGATCTTTCACTGAACCAAACAATGTAATTTCTCCTTTCAAAAAGTGATGTCCTAATCCAAATCCGTTGATCGATTTTTTTATAATAATTTTCCTTTGACAACTTCTTTTTATCCTCAGGTTCCACATGTGGAAAAGATAGATGCTGACTACCTCTTATCCTCTAATTCTTTGACTTCTTTGATAGTAGATGATATTGAATATCCTAGGGATCCCCCTTATGGAAATCAAATTTTGAAGAAGGCCTTATCAGATCCGTCTTATGGGTGCATGAAAAATACATTAGGGTCCAAATATATTCAATAAACTCTTAATACCTAATCCCAGGCTTGAAGGGTTATTGGTTCCATGGAACTCTCCCTTTCATTTGATATATTATTTCTTTGTTTTTTATCCATGAACTAAAACATGAAGTAGTTATTCTACAAAATTTTTCATCCAACCATCACATTTGAAACATCATGCATTGAAATCCAAAAAATAATCAAATTTGGATCTTATGGAATTCTCATGTTCATGTAGAATTCATTGTCCTCTTTTCACCATATCAATATCTATATTTTTCATCAATAAAAAAAAATTTAGAATCAAAATGTTACAGTTTATCATCATTTAAAATGGGGATAATGTTAATTTTATAGAATATATATCCATTTATAAGTTCCTTTACCCATTATTTATCAACACTATTTTCCCTACTCCCCAAATTTCCCCTATATGGATTTGAATGTTAGACCCTCTTGTCCAAATTTACCTCCCTTACCACTACACAATCCAAATTGTTTACTCTATTTTTATGATTTTTTTTATTTACACACATCTTGTTTATACATATAATAATGATATAATTATATATAAATATATATATATATATATTATAATAATTTTATATTTGTATATATATTTACATATAATTGGGTATCAAAAAATAAATTTTTTATAATGAATTTGTAAAATGGATATTTATTTTAAATAAATTTTCTTAATATATTTCAATTATATGTTTAAATATATTAATTCATGTCTATTTATATTCATTTTTGTTATATTTTTAATGATATATTTATATTAAAAGAAATTACAATTAATTTACACTATATTGGGAGACATATAAAAACACATTTATATGTTTATCTGTACATATAATTATAAATAATTATAAAAGATAAAATTAAATTATAAATGACTTAATATATATAATATATTTATATATTTATATAAAAAATATTTATGTACATATATATAATGTGGTTGATAAATATTTTATCTATATGGATTATATATATAAAAATACTGTTTAAATTTAAATATGAATAAAATATTTGTTTATAAAATTAAATTATTATATGTAATTATATAGAATATATATATATATATATATTAGTAAGAAACATATAGAATTAGTATCTCCCTTATTTGAGAGAATTCTCCTTAGGTTTCCATTAGTTTGGGGATTCCTAGTGTATCCTTGGTATAGTTGTTATTAACTAGCATCCATACTTTCATGGATAATGTTTTAGAACATCCCAATATTGATAACGAAAATCCATACTTAAGGCATCATGTTATGGAATATGATTTAATAATTCACTGGAAAAGCTTATTATTGATAGATAAATAGAAAGTGTTTTTCATGGAAAAGAAGAATGTCGATTCATTTCTAATGCACCAGATTATAGTTTTGATCATCATAATGTTTATAGGCAATCGTCCCTGAAATTTATATACCTTAAAAAACTAAAAAAAATTGGAATGTTGAATAGGTTGTAGTGATAATATATGTTGGAGTGGGTTATATGGTATTTGAATTATTCAATGTGAGAGATAAATATAAGGTACTCAAAGGAAGGTTGTTGTTCTTCGATTACCATCTCATTCTATTGGTGGATCTATGAAAAAGTGGGATATCCATAAGACTAATATGTCCAAAGCCACATTTTTCATATTACATAAAGTGATCGTGTTTTATTTTATAACAAAGTGATTTATTTGAATAATCGGAGGACACATAGGACTATTTATATAATGGAATTGATCAGATCCTATTCATTAGGTGATTATAGTATTGATTAGGGTGTTAGTTAATTTGTCTTAGACAATTATAAAGGGATTAACTCTAATTATTGTGTAATAAAAACATAGATATACATTGAATTTGAATATATAACTCTTTTTATCTTCTTCTGTTGGTGTCTGAAGAACATAGAGAAAGACGATGTCACAAGGAAGGAAGATCAAGAAGGAAACATCATCATACAGTATGGCCCCTAGATCTGTGCAAAACATTTCACTACTGGAAAAGGGACCTTTCCCAACAGTTTTGTACCAACGGTTCAATGAACCGTTGGCATATCTTGTTTTTCCCAACGGTTTATAGAAACCGTTGGGAAAAACCCCTCAATGCATAGTTTTCCCAACGGTTTCATACAACCGTTGGGAAAGATAGGTTTTTCCCAACGGTTCCTAAGAACCGTTGGGAAAAGTGGTGAAAAATCTTGTTTTCCCAACGGTTCTATGGAACCGTTGGGAAATGTTGGTCATTCCCAACGGTTTTTAATAACCGTTGGGAAAAAAAAGCCCCAAATACCAAATCGAGCCAGCGGCCTCCCCACATTCCACAAGCATTCAGTTCATGTCCTCCTGGAGCGATTCCTTGCAGAAGGACCTCCCAATCCACACATCTTCCATCAGATCAGCACCTACCAGGTTAGACTCCTATATTTTATCAACGATATAGTTCCAGCTCTTATAAATCATATACTTCTATTCTTGATTTCGTTATTCCCAATTATTAGGGTTTTTGTAAAAATTTATGATTGTTTCATGGTGGTCATGTGCACCACTATAGGTACATTGATTCACTAATTTATTTTGGTATTTCCATAAAATTCGAATACAATTTATTAATGAATCAATGTTGAGTGTTAACATGACATTCATGTTCTTTATTTAAAGTGTAAACAAATACTTATATAGAATTTCCTTGTAAAACCTGATGGTTTAACTCTAGTTAAATGGAATCATAATTTTGTATGTTATTAATATTTAGTAATTGGTGAGGTGAATCATATATGTATATGAAAAATGGATCAAGATCATTTAGTATTGGATAGAATTATTCCCTAGTAATGTGAGACCCTTATGTTGTGGGGTGAGTATGGAGTAGTGAGATATATTGCTTGTTACTTACCTTTTTTCAATTCTATGAGGTAATGATGGCATGCACTCATTTTTTGAGATCTGTCAATGTTTTTATGGTTTTGATAGTGATCCATGATGTGTATCCTAGTATGTAAGATCCTCACTACTGGAAACTGGAGTTTTCCCAACACTTACATACCAACGGTTTGGTATAACCGTTGGTATTTGAGAGGTTTTGCCAACGGTTCTTGGAGCCGTTGGGGATCAAGTGGGCAAGTCTGGTCAAGCTCTAACGGCTAGTTTGACTTTGCTTACCGGCTGACCGGTGCTTGCCCACCGGCTGGCCGGTGCCTTGGAAGGTGGAGAGAGCTTCTGCCCAGGAGGCACCGGCTGGCCGGTGGGAAGTCCACCGGCTGGCCGGTGGTGAGACAGTAGGTCTCACTATTCCAAAGAGTTCCACCGGCTGGCCGGTGAGGAGGCCACCGGCTGGCCGGTGGTCTGGACAGAAGACATCCCATTCTGTCTGGGCCCACCGGTTGGCCGGTGGCCAGACACCGGCTGACCGGTGGCACCTGGCAGAGGGCAAGCCCTTCTGCCTTGTCCACCGGCTGGCCGATGGGCTGGATCCGGCTGGCCGGTGGTCCTACACCGGCTGGCCGGTGGACTTGAAAAAAGTCCACTTTTCCTTTTTTTTGCCACTTCTTGCTCCTGAAATCATGCCTATTAACAAGAACACTTGAAACAACATTAGATCACTATGAGAGTGATTGTGATCATTAAAATCCAAGAGAGTGGGGTACAACATTCCCTACTCTTCCTTCAAAAGTGATTGACCATGTGTTTTTAGGCAAGATGCGATGTGATTGTCCATGTGTCTTCAGGTGAGATGTACTATGATTTCCCTAGTGTTTTTCGATGAGGTGTGATGTGATAAGGCTATAATAAGATGTGGCATGTGGTTGGGGTCATGTAGGGTAGGAGGATGGCACAAGGTTGATGTTATTCATGTTCATGATACCCTACTAATATGGTTATGGGATGAGTCATGCTGTTATGTGATATAACACATTAAGTTCTTGTTGGTTTTACATTTTTTCAATAACACATTTGTATGTTTTTTTGACATGTGTAGTTGATACCTTGATTATTTTCTTCCTTTATCGTTTACTTAAATGTATATTCTATTATAGTTAATGCCTATTGAATTGTTTATGACAAAATGACTTATATAAATTCTTTTTACAGAATGGACAGAAGTTGGATGTATGAAACCGATCGGATCTCAGATGATTTTCAAAACAATTTGGAGAGCTTTATAGATTTTGCATTTGACAATGCTTCAGATAGTGGTCGCATACACTGCCCATGTTCCAATTGTGTTGGTAGACCTTGGTTGAGCCGTGAAGAAGTCAGCTACCACATAACCAAAAATGGGTTTCAAGCAAACTACTTTCTGTGGTATCACAATGGGGAGAAAACGAAATCTCAAATTGGTGATGATCGAAATGAAAAGACTGGAATGGAGAATTTGTTAGATGATCGGTTTCCGTTTATTTGTCATCATGAAAAAGAAAGGATTTCGACTCAAGAAGACTTCGATATGAGGACAGCTGATGCATCTAGTGAAAATGATGATATTGATAGGGTGAAAAAATTGAATGATGCTGCCACGACTCCAGTATATCGGCAATGCGATAAAATGAAAAAGCTGGAATTTTTAATCCGATTATTTCATGGGAAAACTATGTATGGGATTTCTAATACAGCAATCGATTACATTCTTACCCTCTTGAAGGATTTACTTCCAGATGATGCAGATATTCCCTCAAACCACTATATGGCATGGAAGTTAGTTGAGGAACTTGGATTTTCAAGAAACAAAATTCATGCTTGCCCGAAAGATTGCAGTTTATTCTGGGAGGAAACCGCTGAACGAAATGATTGTATAAAATGTGGCACATCCCGCTGGAAGTCAAAATCTGATGGAACACCATCCCGCGTTCCACAGAAAGTAATGTGGCACTTTCCATTGATTCCCAGACTCCAGAATCTTTTTATGTCTGATGACATATCAATAAAAATGAGATGGCATGATACCGAGAGAAAGAAGACTGATGATGAGTTGGTTCATCCTGCAGATGGATTTGCATGGAAGAGATTTGATGCTCGACATCCTGATTTTGCAGCTGACGTGCGTAATGTGAGGCTGGGTCTTTCATGCGACGGTTTTAATCCGTTTGGGCAGATGCTTACTTTGCACAGCACATGGCCAGTTTTTATACACATTTATAATCTTCCCCCATGGTTGTGTATGAAAAAACCTTTCACTTTCATGAGTATACTCATATCTGGTCCTTCTGATCCTGGCATTGATATTGATGTATACATCCAACCTTTAATAAAAGAGTTGAAGCTTCTTTGGGATGTGGGTGTGCGCACATACGATGCATGTTCGAAAGACATATTTCAGATGCGCGCTGCGCTTATGTGGACAATCAATGATTTTCCGGCTTATGCAATGATGTCTGGATGGAGCACGAAGGGGAAACTGTCATGTCCAGTTTGTATGAAGAATACACGATCCAGAAGACTGAAACATCGTTGTAGTTTCAGTTTTATGGGACATCGACGATTTTTGCCAAAGGATCATCCATATAGAATGAATCGTCGAAGATTTGATAATACTATAGAGACCGATGATCCACCTCAGCGTATGTCTGGAACTGATGTGGTTAATGAATTGAAAGATTTCAGTTTTTCGTTCGGGAAGGGTCAAATGAAATCTGGAAAGAGAAAGAATGTTTCCACAGAAACCTGTTACAATTGGAGGAAGAGGAGTATCTTTTTTGATTTTCCTTATTGGTCAACCAATTTGCTACGTCATTGCTTAGACGTAATGCATATTGAAAAGAATATATGTGAAATGTTGCTTTCAGTTCTTCTAAATGTCAAGGGGAAGACAAAAGATGATTTACGATCTCGACGTGACTTGGTGGATTGGGGCATCAGACCAGAATTGCATCCTGTGCGTATCAGTGAAAATAAATGGCAACTTCCATGTGCTTCTTATGTGATGACACCTACTGAAAAAAAACAATTTTTGGAAGTATTAGAGACTATTAGAGTTCCTGATGGCTATTCAAGCAACATATCTAAACGGGTCAACAGAAGAGAGTTGAAGCTAAAATCTTTGAAGACTCATGATTATCACGTTCTACTGCATGAGTTGCTTCCAATAGCAATCCGTCATCTTTTGTCCAATAATGTAAGGGTCGGTGTTATTCGGTTGTGCCATTTGTTTAGAGATCTTTGTGCTAAGAAGTTGTCGAAGTCTTTCTGGCAAAAAATGTTGACAGATGCCCCATTAATTTTGTGTGAGTTGGAGAAAATATTTCCCCCATCATTTTTCACATGCATGCTGCATCTGACTGTCCATATTCCAACTGAAATACTTCTCGGAGGACCTGTTTCTTTTCGTTGGATGTATCCAACTGAAAGAAATATGTTCACATTAAAGTCTTATGTTCGAAACAAGAATCATCCCGAAGGTTCTATCGTGAACGGTTACTTAGCTCAAGAATGTATGGATTTCTGTTCAATGTATTTGTCTGATCTTACTACAAGAATGAGCAGACCAATGAGAAATGAAGAAGAACAATATGAGCAAATTGAACCCAGTTTTCCATCACTTCCTCAAACAGGAGGAATTCCTGGATCATATACATTGAAGACATTAAGCAATGAAGAGCGGGAGATGGCACATCGCACAGTTTTGTTCAACTGTGATTTGTTCGATGACTATATCAGGTAACAAAATTGAATATGTATATCTTACATATATATCTGTTAAACTATTCATATTTTTTTATCTACAGGGAACATAAAACAATGATAAATAGGAAGCATCGTTCTTTATCTTTGAGAAGGAGAGAGACTTTGCATAGCAAAGAGTTTTCTGCTTGGTTAAAATTGAAGGTAAAAATATTACTGTTTAAATTAATTATTTCAATATTTACTTAAGTATAGCTGTCATTTATATTGCAGGTATTGAGTTTGTCTGCTGACTCTGTCTCTGAGGAAATAAGAGCTTTGGCTTTTGGTCCTAATACCGTGGTTCGTGACTGTAAATCAATTGTTATCAATGGGTACAGATTTATTGTCACTGAACGAGCCAAAAACATGAGAACACAACATGATGGTATTATGGTTACTGCCACAACAGATTGTTATGCCAGCGCATCAGATAGTAGACCGCGACTTGAAAATGTGGGTTATTATGGAGTCGTTGAGAAAATAATAATATTGGATTATTACTCTCATGGACGAGTCACAATGATGAAATGCCATTGGTTTGATTCGATGACGAGACATGGCACATTTATTGATGATTGTGGATTTCGAGTAATTAATATGACCCGCACTCTTGCAACCGAAGAACCATATGTGTTGGCATCAATGGCTAAACAAGTTTTTTATGTCAAAGATCAACTTCAACCTGAATTTGGTGTCGTAGTTGAAGTAATTCCAAGACATATTTTTGATGATGCTGATGATGGAATTGACACTGTCCCTATTGCCATTGGAACCAATCCATTTATTTCTTTTGATGACTCCAATAGCTCAATTGTCAGAGTTGATTGTGAACCTGAAGTTGTGGTTGGAAATATATAGAATCATTCATCCATGTTCTCAATTCTTTTGGTTTACCTCGAGTTGGGTTGTTAAGGTTGGTAATATTCATATTTGTTTAGTATTGATCACAAATATATTTTAGCTGACTTGACCGTTATGTGAATTTTCAATGTTTATTGGTTGCTGTTTTATTTGAATTGCATTTTCTAATTTGGAATTGAACTGTATTCAAACCAAATCAAACAATATTTCAAACTTGGTGAACATTACAACTTGTATGTTTTATTAAATTCATTCAAGCTCTTCTAAAACAATTGATAGCTAAATTACCAATGAATCCCCTCATTCCCTCATATATTTAGTTTTTTGGTTTACACATTAATTTTCTTTTTCTAATTAATTACATATTTGTTTTCCAATGCAAGAAATGAAGCCAATTGAAGAGAGACGAAGAAAAAAAATGGCGGAGAACAATCGTCGGATGGAGGAGCTGGGCATTCCACCATTAGTGCCTACAGTGAGTACTTTATTTCAAATATATATATATATATTTACAGAATATATAATGTCATGTGATTAATTTTTTTTGTAAACTTTTTTGTAGGATCCACCATTACGTCGACAGTTATTTGACGAGGAGCCTAGTACTGGTCCGAGTACTCAGGCCGGTGGTACGAGGAGGGTTCGTACCAGAGGTGGACATAGAGCTGCGCATGCCCGACTAGACCCTGCCCCTCCCACTGACATTTCAGCCTTCCCACATTCTGATCCCGGTGTGTCGTTAGGGACACACGGGATATTTAGACCTCCCATGTTTTCGCTACCTTCTGCATCTTCTGCCCCATCATTTTCACATCCCATGATGATTCCCACTCCCCAGTCAGCATCAGGTCATACAGTTGTTCCATCTTCTTTTCCTTCTACTTCTGTCTCTCCGAGCTTTTATATTCCATCGTCTTCGACTCCCGTTCCACCAGAGGGTGTTCCATCAGGTTCTGTGGATCCGGCGCCACTCATTGATCAGACTAGCACAGGTATATTTATAAAACCCTATCAAATTTTTATAGTAATATTTATTTTCATTATAACATGTTTTGATAAAATATTTGTTTTTCTTTCATGACAGATACATCTACTGAAAGGAGGCGGGGGCGGGGCCGTACACGCATGCGTTCGGTGTGGAACCGTCGCACACAGGTTATGGTGGAATATAATGAAGACAATCAGATGGTTGAGAAAACAGGGCAGCAATGTCGGAGTTTTATGGCGACGCTTGCCAAATACTCCGACATCATTCCCGTCAGCCCGCTGTCGTGGAGACATTTGCCACATGAGGTCAAAGATAGAGCTTGGGCAGAGATATGGGTAAAAAAATCTGTTGTATTTAATGCCATGAATTTTTTTTGTATTTATATAAATTAATATTTTCATTTCAGCTTCGATTTAATTTTCCTGATGGTGAGGGTGCACGAATGGAACGTCTAAAGGATTTAGGCGAGCTTTGGAGAGCCTACAAGCATGAGCTGTATATTGGCTGGCGTGCTAGAGTTGGCACTGAGTTAGAGGCGGTACCAGTCGTGGATGATTGTCCTATAGAGCAGTATCGTCAGATGATTACTCATTGGACGAGTACCCAGTTTAAGGTATGAATTACATTTGAGATATTTAAATAATAACTTTCAAGTTTTGCATTAATATTATCCTTTGCATTATCGAATTTTATTTAGGAATCATCTGGTAAAAATAAAAAAAACATTGATGCAAAAAAATACCTCCATACACTAGGACGCACGACGATGCCGGATCATGAGAGGCAGCAGGTATGACAATTGTTTATAAGTTTTCTTTACGACTTACATTTTCTTTTTTTTCCTCAATTATTTAATTATTTGCTGAAGTCTTTATATAAATTTTGTTTTCAATGTCATTGTAGAGGAAAGTACAATATATTGAAGGACGTGTGCCTCGAGCAAAACTGTTTTGCTCGAGTAGACGAAAAAAGGATGGACGTGCTGTCAACGAAGCGACTCAGCAGCAGATTGTAAGTTTTAATCTGTTGATTTTATATTTTAATATCTATTTCGTAACTTAACAATATATTTATATTTGTAACAGGATGCTTTAGAGGCCCTCGATGCCCAAGAAGCAGACAATTTTGGGCCATCTGATCACTTACATCAGGTGTTGGGAGATGATCATTCTGGCAGAGTACGCTGCCGACCTAGGATAGCCCCGACGAGGTATTGGCCTGCCTCAGGTACGAGTTGTAGTGCCACCGAGCTGCAGCAAGTTAGGGCACAGGCAGAACAGGCTGAGAAAAGGGCCACAGAGACGGCAGAACAGTCTGCAAGGGCAAACAGTGCATTTATGAAATTTATTGAAGTTCTACGTCCAACACTTCCAGCAGAGGCCAGCCCAGCGATTGATGAATACATGTCGTCGATACATTCTATATATGGTGCACCAGGTGGCAGTTCCAGTGGTGGTCAGGCCGATGTCGAGCTTGAAGATGATGATGGCGAGCAGTCTGATTCAGAAGAGGATGGAGATGAGGAGGGCGAGGAGGAGGGCGAAGGCGAGGAGGAAGGCGTTGAGGAGGGTGATGACGATGAGGAGGACGATGACGAGGGCGATGATGATGATGATGATGGAGATGGTGATGCTGATGTGGGACATATTGATCCGTTACATTTTTGACTTGACATGTGATGTTTAATCTATTCTAGTTGTTGGTTTTATCTAGACTCGTAGTATAGTATTGGAGTTGAATTATTTTAATCAGTCGCCCGTATTTGTCGTCTGATTTCAGGCCATTCCGACATCGTTCGGCCCGTTTGGACCCCCCTCACGCGCGTTTACGAAGCGCGCGCATCACTTAAAACACGAATATTGAGCCGTACCGCGCAAACCGCACGTCCGATTGAGGTGCCGTCTGCGCGTACACGTCACGAATAATAATTAAAATGTTCCACGGTGGTTTCAGATCAATCCGAGGCCGTCCGCTATGAATTTGACCATTGGACGCCCGTTCTGGCCGTTTATGACACCATAACTGCGTTGTCGGTCACCGCGGGCACACGACAAGTCCGATTGACGTGCCGTCTGCTCGACCACTTCAGAAATCACTCACCCGTATTTGTCGTCTGATTTCAGGCCATTCCGACATCGTTCGGCCCGTTTGGACCCCCCTCACGCGCGTTTACGAAGCGCGCGCATCACTTAAAACACTAATATTGAGCCGTACCGCGCAAACCGCACGTCCGATTGACGTGCCGTCTGCGCGTACACGTCACGAATAATAATTAGAATGTTTCACGGTGGTTTTAGCTCAATCCGGAGACGCGGTGTGGCCGACACCACTCAAAGTGTCCGTCTTTTGTTTCAAAAGGACGTCATTTTAAGTGAAAAGAATCAACTGGCTTACGGAAAACCGACCAAACGCATTCCGAATCTGTTGATAATTTATCCCAACAATCCATGGGTCATATGTGACGTGTACGAGCCAACCCGGGATGAATCCGAGTCGCGGTGTTGCCGGGATAAGTTTAAGTGGCTCTCTTTTGTTTAAAATGAACACCATTTTAAGTACATACGGAAAAACGACCAAACGGATTCGGTTTCCGTTGAAACTTTAGGAGAACGATCCATGGGTCATATGTGACGTGTACGAATCAACCCCGCCACAATCGGAGACGCGGTGTGGCCGACACCACTCAAAAAGTGTCGGTCTTTTGTTTCAAAAAGACGTCATTTTAAGTCCACCGGCCAGCCGGTGTGAGACCACCGGCCAGCCGGTAAGGTCACCGGCCAGCCGGATCCAGCCCATCGGCCAGCCGGTGGACAAGGCAGAAGGCCTTGCCCTCTGCCAGGTGCCACCGGTCAGCCGGTGTCTGGCCACCGGCCAACCGGTGGGCCCAGACAGAATGGAATACCTTCTGTCCAGACCACCGGCCAGCCGGTGCCTGGCCACCGGCCAGCCGGTGGAACCCAGACAGAATAGCATGCTTCTGTCCAGACCACCGGCCAGCCGGTGGCTCAGCACCGGTCAGCCGGTGGAGCCAGAGAAATCCCTTGCTTCTGTCTGGTGCACCGGCCAAACGCATTCCGAATCTTTTGATCATTTATCACAACAATCCATGGGTCATATGTGACCTGTACGAGGCAACCCGGGTTCAATCCGAGTCGCGGTGTGGCCGAGATCAGTCTAAGTGGCTCTCTTTTGTTTAAAATGGACACCATTTTAAGTACATACGGAAAACCGACCAAACGCATTCGGTTTCCATTGAAACTTTAGGAGAACGATCCATGAGTCATATGTGACGTGTACGAATCATCCCCGCCTCAATCCGAGCCGCGGTGTGGCCGACACCGCTCTAACTGTGTCTGTTTTGTTTAAAATGGACAGGATTATAAGTGAAAAGAACAACTGGCATACGCAAAACCGACCAAACGCATTCAGAATCTTTTGATAATTTATAACAACGATCCATGGGTCATATGTGACGTGTACGAGCCAACCCGGGTCAATCCGAGTCGCGGTGTGACCGGGATCAGTCTAAATGGCTCTCTTTTGTTTAAAATGTACACCATTTTAAGTACATACGGAAAACCGACCAAACGCATTCGGTTTCCATTGTAACTTTAGGAGAACGATCCATGGGTCCTATGTGACGTGTACGAATCATCCCGCCTCAATCCGACATGCGGTGCGGCTGACACCACTCAAAGTGTCCGTCTTTTGTTTCAAAAGGACGTCATTTTAAGTGAAAAACATCAACTGACATACGGAAGACCGACCAAACGCATTCGGATTCTATCGATACTTTAGCACAACGATCCATGGGTCATATGTGACGTGTACAAGTCAACCCCGTCTTAATCTGAGATGTGGTGTGGCCGACACCGCTCTAACTATGTCTCTTTTGTTTAAAATGGACATGATTATAAATGAAAAGAACAACTGGCATACGCAAAACCGACCAAACGCATTCGGAATCTTTTTATAATTTATCACAATGATCCATGGGTCATATGTGACATGTACGAGCCAACCCGGGATGAATCTGAGTCGCGGTGTGGTCGGGATGAGTCTAAGTGTCACTCTTTTGTTTAAAATGGACAACATTTTAGGTACATACGGAAAACCGACCAAACGCATTCGGTTTCCATTTAAACTTTAGGAGAACGATCCATGAGTCATATGTGACGTGTACGAATCAACCCCGCCTCAATTGGAGACGCGGTGTGGTCGGCACCACTCATAGTGTCCGTCTTTTGTTTCAAAAGGACGCCATTTTAAGTGAAAAACATCAACTGGCATACAGAAAACCGACCAAACGCATTAGGATTCTGTCGATACTTTAGCACAACGATCCATGAGTCAAATGTGACGTGTACGAGTTAACCCCGCCTCAATCTGAGGTGCGGTGTGGCCGGTATCACTTCAGGTGTATGTATTTTGTTTAAAATGGACATCATTTGAGGTAAAAATATATGGTATAGAAAAAACCGATCATATTATGAATTGAATTTCAGATTCCACGTATAATTGTCATCTAAATTTTAAATTGAATTCTATATTAATTATGTATGTTTATGAATTGTAATTTAATTATGGATTTGTATAGTTTCAGGATCCATTATATGTTAAATGTGTATGAATTTGTTCGTAATTGAATATGTATGTTTTATTTTATTACTGGTACAATAGTTGGATCGAAAATGAGGTGAAAATGAGGTGAAAATGAGGTGAAAATGAGGCCTGATGACTGGTGGTGATAGACAGGGGACAGGGGCTGTGCAAATTGCAGGGTGCTGCAATTTACAGCATAGGGTATGCCAACGGTTTTAAACCGTTGGCATATAAGTTTTAGCATGTCTTTTCCCAACGGTTCTAAACCGTTGGGAAAGACTTCACCAATTCCCAACGGTTTAAAACCGTTGGGAAACTGTTCCACATGGTATATCCCAACGGTTTGGAACCGTTGGGAAAATGTGTGGCATTTGGTTTTCCCAACGGTTTTGGGAGAACCGTTGGGAAAAACTATCCCAACGGTTCACCCAAACCGTTGGGGTTGGGTAACTTCTATGGGCTATTGCAACGGTTGCAAGTAATCCGTTGGGAAAACCTTTCCCAACGGCTTACTTCCCAACGGTTTCAGGGGCTTTCCCAACGGTTCTGAACCGTTGGGAAATTGTTTATTTCCAGTAGTGTTTCATGGCATACTTAATTTATAAAATAAAAATTGGATCATGATAAACTTTTGAAGTCCTATTCTAGGAATTGTTATTATTTTTCAAATAATATTATCCTAAAGGGGCCTTTAGGTTTTTTTGGAAGATTAGTGTGAGTATAAGAAGTCGGAATAAGGGGAATATCAAACTATCAGAGCGGGTTCAACTGACTCTGGGATGAGGAATGATAACTAGAATATGTTTCCCGTTGAAATGGTCCCCAAATATTATTCATGTATTTTATCAGTGATTATTATTTAACACTGATAAAAACCCTCTATGTCATCACTTTTTTGGAAGTGATAACAAAACCCCTCTTGATATTTTAAATATAACCTACACCGAATCTATTTCTCTTTAACCATTAAAGACTACATGCAAATTTAACACCACATCCTCTCCCCCTAGACCTTCTCTCAGACTAATAAACTCTCTCAAATCAATGTTATGTTATTACTTATCATCCTCCCTTGATTATTAGTGTTTTTGAACAACATTATCATGAAAACATGGTCCAAAAAATGTATATTTCTTGCTTTATGTCTCATTGCCTCCCCTCTATTGTTGTCTTTAGCCATATAAGACCACCCACCATCCTAAAGTAGCACTCTGATGACCATCCTCTACCCATATTTCACTCCCTTAGCCAAATGACATGGAATTTATCCCCCCTTTCTCTTCCTAGATACATCTCTAGTGATAATGGTTTATTACATATTTATTCATTCAAATAAATTCATTTTTTTAATGTTCATATAATATATTTATTTTCATGTTTATTTTGAATAATAATTATATGATATTTCTTTAATTTTATGGAATAAAACTATATTGATTAAATTAAATTCATATTTTACTTAAATTATTAGATTTTCCATGGGAAATAAAATATATTTTTTTATAATGGAATTGGAATGAAAATAAATAATATATTAATAACATTTATGTGATCAATTAAAAATTAGTTATGTGTTGTTGCATTATTTTTTTATATTATGAATAATATATGTATATATTTTATGAGCATGTGTTGTAATTGTTTTGAATCATTCAATATGTGTATGATATAATATTATGATTTTAGTTCTATTTATTAATCATTAAATTCATCTGATTAAATTTTTTTGAATTGCATATTACATGTGTAATTTCATGTAAAACATTATTTACAAGATTTTATAAAGATGAATTAATGTTGAAGAATAATTTATGTTTAGTAAAACATATTTTTTTAAGAAGAATTAGGAAGTGGAATGAAAAATGATATTTATGGCTTGGAATTTGTTGGGAGGGATTTTAATCTTTTTAATATGATGGAACTTATCTTTGTTGATGATCTGAGCACTGATAAGGTTTTAGGATCTTGCTTAAATAAAAATAACACAAAAATTAAAACTATAAACATATATTAATCGATATAAGGTAATAATCGACTACAACTCATCATCAGTGATTTTTGAAGGAAGGATCTATTGTATGAACCCTATAGATTATCCACAAGTGCTTAAAAAGTCTATGAGATAATTTATCATTGAATTCCAGGTGGTATCACCATGATCCGAAAATATTTTCGTCATCTTGATGATCACCACATCGAGATGCATTCGATGAATGAGGGATATCGTAATCCATGATCCTTGATTGAGAGTCTCCCTCTCTAAAAAGTTGTAGGAGAGAGAGGATCTGGTTTTCATTAAATGAGTATTCATGATATTTTTCCTCTCTCCACTGATTTATAGCAGATGATTAAAATACAAAAAATGGGTTCCCCGACCTCCATTAATTCAACATCCACTAAATAAATAATTATGATGAACTAAAATTAATCAGTAATATTTATAATTTTATCACTTATTTTTAACAGATAGAAAATATATACTATGTGATAAGCTCTATCCATACAACTCTACATGATATCTTGCTAAATATTAAATGAAAATGGAATATTATAATAAAATTCTTATGATTAATTTTTTTTCTGGTATTTACATAACTTGTAAAATAATTAAATAAATTCAAACCAATTATTCATATCGTTAATAACAATAAATTTATTTATTTTCTTTGGTGATCAATGTAGATACCCAAAGATTGACGTACATGTACATTACATTACTTTTGTGTAATAGTTAGTACATTAAAAAAACACACACACAAGGACCGTAATAGTTTACTGTCTTTGGAAATTCAGAACGTAATCTTCTAATCATGGTGAACGATCTTCAACATCTCCTATAAAGATATTCCCTTTTTTTCTTACCTAAAACCTTTATTTATATCCTGGGGAAAAGAAAACATAAAAGGGTGAGCTCAAATGCTCATTAAGGGTAAACAAAATAAATATCAATCACATAATATTCATAAGAACATAACATTTTTGAAATCTTAACCTACAAAAGAGATCATAATATCATAACGTGGGATAAATCATAGTAGTGAAATGTAATCCCAATAATCATAACATAAAACATAAAACTTTGTGGCGTACACACATAATCATATAGAATCATTTCTTATTAGTCAAGGCTCATTGCCAAGACTATCTTAGTGTACAAAGTCCATTTATGAACCGAGTTCACTCCTCGTTTCAGTACTGTTTCACTGAACCGGTTTAACTTTCCGTTCCAGCCATGTCTATCTCATGAGATATGAAATCTTTACCCAATGCATTGGAGGGAGATATATGTCCCACCCATCTCATAATGATACCATTCTTATGTGTGCCACAAAATCAGAATCCATACATAATAGCATAACCCATGTAATAAAAATGGGAATCTCAAACATCATGACATCATAAAACAAATCATTTAAGATAATGGAATTCATAAAAATATTTCCATCACAACATAATCAAATCCATGTAATAATAGGGATAGAAACAGAACCCTATATTATATTGTATGGAAAATAATTTTGATTAAACACTTAAACTCCATTCTTGAGGAAAATATCCTTTCTACTTCAAAAACACTTTTCCTTTCTTAACATGTCATATAATTCTAAACTAAAAGAAGTTGATTAAAAATAAACTTGAAAACTTGTAAAGGAAGCTTCTTGTAAATAATGTTTTAAAAATCCATTCATGTCGTATAAGTTTAAAAAACATTCTTCTCGTACTTTTGTCAGAAAAGTCAAAAAGTACCTCGTACGAAAAACGACAAAAGATTCCTTTCATATATTTACTAAAAACTCAATGAAGGGTAAAATTGGATATATAATACTGTAGAAGGATATAAATATTACATATTGAGGAAACATGTATGTGGATGAGAAAATACACCCCAGTAAATACCAAAGTATAAACAACCTCGGATAAAAATGAGATTGTGATATTTTCCCTTACCTTAGGTCCGATTTGCATTGTAAGTGTCTGAACCTCCTGTATAATGATTTAAATAATGTCATTGACTTATTCTAGAATCATAATCATTGTTATGATATCATATATGGTTCACTTATGACTTTATATTACCCATTCTTTTTTAAATTCCATGTTAAAGAGCGTTTTGGGTAAAATCATTTCTTTTGTCCTTCGTTTTTTGACATGTAATTATTCATATGATTACTTAGATCATGATTACGTAATTCCAGAATATATAACTTGATTTATATAATATATATTCAGAATATACATATATTTAATAGATCAGTAAATGGAATGAAATACACCGTTCATGGAGACGGTAGGTCCTACGTACGCATGAACGTTGTTTTTGTTTCCTTATTGAGTTGAATGGAATTAAGTAGATGACATACATATATATACACATAAATCCAGTATCATTATTATTTCATATATTTCATTATTACTTATTATATATACTTTATAATCATTCATTAATGGTTAACGTGGAGAATGAATCTCATCACGTCGTGGAGACGGTAGTCCGTACGTACGCACGAGCGATGATATCATTCTCATGATCATGGAATTGTATTGGAGTGTATGAATACTATTTTAGAATAAATAACACTTTACAATAATCATATATAGTTTTTTATTTTCACCATTATACCCATCCATGTATGGTGGTGGTGGAAAATAGATTACACTACGGCATGGAGACGGTATTCTGTATGTACGCACGCGCAGTGATTTCGTTTTCCATAGGATGGATAGATGGTGAAATAGGATTGTTTCATACTTATAATAACATATCAATATATGATTGATACTGATTTTATTACTTCAAAATGAAACAACCTAAGAAGAAGAAGTGGAAGAATAAATAAAGTTGAAAGAATCTGAAACATACATTTCCTCTTCTTTGAAGCGCCTCTTTGAGATCTCCTTTTAGGGCACTAAATTTGGTCTTTGAGAAAGACCAGAACCTCTAGGATGTTTCTATATAAGTGGAGAAGATAATTTGGCAGGGTTTGGCCGATCATGAAGGCTCAAAGTGGTGTGAGGAAGAGAGGGAGGAGGTTCTCTTTTATAAGGGAGGAGAGGGGCACCTTTGGAATAACTAAAAATATTATTTTATTATAAAGTCAAATTCGGGTTTTAATAGTTAAAAATTGATATATTTAGATTCTAAGGTGGGGATAGGTATAAAGCCTCTAATCCAATATAATTTATACAAGTTTAGGTTCCTATTTTAACCATATCATTTAGATTTAACATTAAGTTAAATAATTTTACTTTTATCGTGTCTTCTTGTGTTCTTATACTATAAGGTTAATAATCTTACTATAATCAGCCAAAAAAACCCCAAGTTTTTTATTATTAATATATATAACCTTATCTAAGTCATTTGGATGAACCTTATATTTTTAGGAATAAAATTACAAATCATAATATAATATTTGTTTTAAAAAACTATTTTATGTCAATTTTGACACTATTTAGTAATTGATATTTGTGAAAATAATAAAAGAATGATTAGTTTGAAAAAAGATAATTAAATCAATAATAACATGTCATATTAACCTATAATGTTAGTGTAATGCATAAAAAGTCTCAGATTATATTTATTTGGGTATTTATAACATCAATTATGTCAATATTTTATTAATAAGATAATTACTGCATCATCGTTGTATCATAAATAAATTAACTTATATAAAGTCTAAAAATTACAAATAAAATATAATTATTTAGGAAATCCTTTTATATTTCTAATAAATATTTATAGTATAATTTATCTTATGTATAACCCAATATTAAAAATGATATACTTATTAAACGTTGATTTTAACTATTTTAACCCTTCTTTAAATAAATTAATAATAAATGTCCTAATCTAACCCAAGTGGGCCTAAATGGTCATATTCTATTCCTAAGGTTGTTTTTGGTCGAATTAAACTTATCCAATAGAATTAGGACATGTGTTAGGGTAATAATAATATCTTTTTTACCCGTAGTTACCCTATTTACTTTTAACCATGGTAAAAAAAGTAAAAAGCTACTATTCACAAAAAATTATTTTCATCTCATTGAATCACATTTTACTTACTGACATCAACAGTGTCTCTCGGATTTTTGAAATTCCACTCACAGAAGTTGTGAAATTATTTTTTATGAAAAAATCATTTTCTTAACTACCACTTAGTGGTTTCACTATTTATCAAAAAATGGATGTTTCCAGAAAAATACCAAAAATTAGGCATAAGATATATTTTTTATTATGAACTTAAAAATGATTTCTATTTTTCCAAATACAAAACCAATCAGTTGCATTATTTAATTTAAAAATTAATTCTCGTCATCAAAACAATTAGCGTGTTTTTAAGAGATAATAACTATCAAAAGATACACTTGTTTATGACTGGTTTAAATGTGAAATTACATCCAATGACCAACATTGTATTAAATTGTAAAAATATATTCTTAATATACATTAAAACCACCCAATTAATAATTTATCACTATTAATTATTTCGATTAAAAAGGTTGTTTTTAATTAAAATTTATTAATTTTCACTATTCATCAGAAAATTAATGTTATCCGAAAATTACCAAAATTTCACCCTAAGATTATTTTGATACTTAAAATCCAAAAATGAAGTCCATTTTGAAAAATAAAATTTAAAAAATTTCAAAAAGTGGTTATTTCTATTCATAACAGTTAGTTTTAACAATATTTTAATAGCATATCATTGTTTAGTGAAACTCAGTATTGCATACAACACACGCTATCGAGAAAGGTCGTGATTGCGTGTAATGCAAGGAAAGTCAAGGATGCGTGTTGTGAAAGCTCCATTTGCTGTATCGTACAACACAAGACATTAATAAAATTAAAAATAATATTTTTCATAAAATCTCGCGGTGTTACATTCTACCCCCCCTTAAAATGAATTTCTCCCTCGAAATTTGTCGGGGTTATAAATGGTTTACTAATCGAAAGTTTCTTTAATAGAAACCCATGTCGTAAAAAGGAATACCAAAACCAATCTTTAAAAACAAAAGTATGAAACGTAATGGTTACCCAAATAAACTAATCACTGGGTTTCCACCTAGGTGAAAATATGGATATGGAAGAGAAATCTAACCATCGTGTTCTGATAGAGAGTGGTAGAGAACATGGCTATGGAAAAGCCTGCAATCATAAAGCCGTAAATTTGTGATGATCTAAGGTACCATCTGATTCATCAGATATAAGAGCACTAGGATAACATTTTTGGTTTTCAAGATCATTTCCCTAAAGTTGAAGAATTTGAATTTGAATAAATACTTACTTTATTTTGGTACAATCTCACAGTTGTTCCTGCCTTGAACAATTTCCACTTCATCTCTTAATGAAATTAAGTTGAATTTGTTTTTCGTTAAGTGTTAGCAGATCATGTGATAGAATGACGGGTCATTCCATCTGTCTCAAACAAAATGTTAGCAAAAGTTATTAAATATACATAAGTCGATCTATAGTGAGATTAATCATATATGGTTCCTAAAATGGACTTATACTTATTATATCATAATAAAACTAGTTTCTACTAAAAAGGGACTTCTATTAGACCAGTGGTAGGCGATAAAGGCCAGTCGCACTTCGGTTGTTGGTTCGATTCCCACAGCCTTGTCCGACGTGATGGGTTGTCGCCCATCCTGCAGGTTGTCCTTTTTCTAAAACTAAATTACTATAACATCCCATAAATAATATCGAAAAAACTTCTATCCTTAAAAAATACTAACTTATGTCCAACATAATCCATCCCAATATTTAGGCTTATCCAAAATACTTCGGTCCAAGCTCATAGTATAAAGAAAATGATTACTTGAAATGTCACATCACAATCACGTGAATGCCATAATTTATCCCCCATATATCATAAGATAGATCTTGTTGGTCAAATTACAAACATGTGAAAACCTTAATCATGTATACCCATTGAGCCTTAGTGAAAACATGAATGCAGTTAAATGTTAACAAGTTCCACAAACCAAAATCCTAATATTTATTTATACTCAAACCATGATATCACTTAGTCCTTATATCAATCCTGAGCTCATGAATACAATCAAACATCTCATTATCTTCTTATCCCATCATTATGCGCATATCATCTACATTCCAAAAATATCTGAAAAACCATTCATGGATACTGGTACCATTAATCATACACTTTCAAAACTCAAGGAAAGACAACAATGTAAAAATCCTTAGATGTCTTTTTATTCCATAGTACCATGTGATTACTTATACAACATTACACATGATAAACATGTAATCATTCCACTACATTCTTAAACCATTGACTGAGCTTCAACAATTCTTTCATCTCACATATCATTTGTAGTCTCTTCATCATCATCAATATAAATACTACCCATACGACCATCCTAATTCTCTTCATGAGACTTTACCTTAGGTCATTGGTTTGCATAATGCATGTACATTCCACATTTAAAACATTTAACCATTGTTGATGTCGTAGCAATATCATTATCCTAATCCCTGGTGTTAACTGAACCTTTTCCTTTGCACTTACTGGATTTGTGTCATTCGTTTCCACACCCAAATCATCTTCCAGTTCCATTGAAACATTCTCCTTGATTCCTCATCCCACGTGATTTACATAGGGGAAATTGAACATTCTTTCCTCTATGATCATCATGAAACTCCATCTTTCTCTTATTAGCCGAGTCAGGAATGTTACCAAATTTTACTTTATTGATCATATAATGAGATTGCTGATTCGGTATAATAATGATGTTTGGACTTCCAAATCCAATTTCATTTGGTTTCTAATGAATAATATCATTCCATTGTCCATCATATCCTCCATTATCCTGAATCATCTTGTTTCTATCCATTTTCTAAAACCCAAAAAGAATAGTGTGAGAGGAAAAAATCATAATAAAGGGGGAGTAACTTCAATATATAACATCTTTGGTTTAATCTAATATCATTACCATAGTTCTAGGACTATATCTTATACATATACTTATCTTTAGGGACATCCCTATACATACATTAGAAATATCTCTAGGGATCTCACGAACGTTTTCGCGTCCTAGTTTCCAAAGGTTGACTAACCTTTTCCTCTGATACGAACTATAGAAACCCTAAGCTTGACGTACAAGGACATTACATTACTTTTGTGGAATACTTAGTACATAACAAAAACACACCCACAAGGACCGTAATAGTTTAGTGTCTTTGGAAACTCGGAATGTAATCTTCTAATCATGGTGAAAGATCTTCAACATCTCCCAAAAAGATCTTACCATTTTTTATTACCTAAAACCGTTCTTTATATCCTGGGGAAATGAAAACAAAAAAGGTTGAGCTCAAATTCTCAGTAAGGGTAAACAAAAGAAATATCAATCACGTCATATTCATAAGAACATAACATTTTGGAAATCTTAACCTGCAAAAGAGATCATAATATCATAACATGGGATAAATCAAAGTAGTGAAATGTAATCCCAATAATCATAACGTAAAACATGAAACTTTGTGGTGTACACACATAATCATATATAATCATTTCTTATTAGTCAAGGCTCGTTGCCAAGACTATCATAGTGGACAAAGTTCATTTCTGAACCGAGTTCACTCCTCGTTTCAGACTTGTTTCACTAAACCGGTTTAACCTGCCGTTCCATCCATGTATATCTCATGAGATATAAAATCTTTACCCAATTAATTGTAGGTAGATATAGGTCCCACCCATATAATAATGATACCATTCTTATGTGTTCCACAAAATCAGAAACCATACATCATAGCATAACCCATGTAATAAAAATGGGAATCATAAACATCGTGACATAATAAAACAATTCATATAAGATAAAGGAATTCATAAAAATATTTCCATCACAACATAATCAAATCCATGTAATAATAGGGATAGAAATATAACCCTATACTATCTTAGATGGAAAATATTTTTGATAAAACACTTGAACTCCATTCTTGAGGAAAATATCCTTTCTACTTCAAAAACAGTTTTCCTTTCTTAACATGTCATACAATTCTAAAATAAAAGAATTTGACTAAAAATAAACCTTAAAACTTGTAAAGAAAGATTCTTGGAAATAATGTTTTAAAAATCCATTCATTCTATATAAGTTAAAAAAACATTCTTCTCGTACTTTTGTCGGAAAAGTCCAAAAGGACCTCGTATGAAAAATGACAAAATATTCCTTTCATATATTTACTAAAAACTCACTAAAGGGTAAAATTGGATATAAACTAATGTAGAAGGATATAAATATTACATATTGAGGAAACATGGATGTGGATGATAAAATACACCCCAGTAAATACCAAAGTATAAACAATCTCAGATAAAAATGAGACTATGATATTTTCCCTTACCCTAGGTCCGATTTTCTTCGTAAGTGTCTGAACATATTGTATAATGATTTAAATAATGTCATTGAATTATTCTAGAATCATACTCATTGTTATGATATCATATATGGTTCACTTATGACTTTATTTTACCCGTTCTTTTTTAAATTTCATGTTAAAGCGTGTTTTGGGTAAAATCGTTTCATTTGTTGTCTGTGTTTTGACTTGTAATTATTCATATGATTACATAGATAATTATTAATTAATTCCAGAATAGAAAAAATGATTTATATAATATATATTCAGAATATACATATATATAATAGATCAGTAAATGGAAAGAAATACACCGTTTATGGAGACGGTAGGTCGTACATACTCATGAACACTGTTTTCATTTCCTTATTGAGTTGAATGGAATTAAGTAGATGACATACATATATATACACATTAATCCGATATCAATTTTATGTCATATATTTCATTATTACTTATTATATATACTTTATAATCATTCATGAATGGTTAACGTGGAGAATGAATCTCATCACGTCGTGGAGACGGTAGTCCATACATACGCACGAGCGATGATATCGTTCTCATGATCGTGGAATTGTATTGGAGTGTATGAATACTATTTCATAATAAATACCACTTTAAAATAATCATATATAGTTGTTTATTTTCACCATTATACCCATCCATGTAAGGTGGTGGTGGAAAATAGATTACACCATGGCGTGGAGACGGTATTCCGTATGTACGCACGCGTGGTGATTTCATTTTCCGTAGGATGGATAGATGGTGAAATATGGTTGTTTCATACTTATAATAACATATAAGTATATGAGTGATACTGATGTTATTACTTCAAAATGAAACAACCTAAGAAAAAGAAGTGGAAGAGGAAATAAAGATGAATGAATCAGTAATGGACATTACCTCTTCTTTGAAGAGCCTCTTTGAGATCTCCTTTAAGGGCACTAAAATGGGTCTTTGAGGAAGACCAGAACCTCTAAGATGTTTCTATGGAAGTGGAGAAGTGAATTTTATAGGGTTTGGCCGAGATTGAAGGCTCAAAGTGGTGTCAGGAAGAGAGGGAGGAGGTGCCCTTTTGTAAGGGAGGAGAGGGGCACGTTTGGAATAACTAAAAATATTATTTTATTATAAAGTCGAATTCGGTTTTTAATAGTTCACAATTGATATATTTAGAATATAAGGCGGGTCTGGGTCTAAATCCTCTCATAAAATAGAATTTATGCAAGTTTAGTTTCCTATTTTAACCTTATCATTTAGATTTAACATTATGTAAAATAATATTACTTTTACCGTATCTTCTTGTGTTCTTATACTATAATGTTAATAAACATACTATAACCATCCAAAAGATCCCCAAGTTGTTTTATTATTAATATATATAACCTTATCTAACTCATTTGGCCGAGCCTTAGATTTTTAGGAAAAAAATAACAATTAATAATATAATATTTGTTTTAAAAACTATTTCTTGTCAATTTTGACACTATTTAGTAATAGATTTTTTTTGAAAATCATAACAAAATGATTAGTTTTAAAACAGTTAATTAAATAAATTCTAACATGTCAAACTGACCTCCAAAATTAGTGGAATTCATAAAAAGTCTAAAATTATATTTATTTGGTTATTTATAACATCTATTATGTCAATATTTTATTAATAAGATGATAAATGTATCATCTTTGTGTCATAAATAAATTAACTTATTTAAAGTCTAAAAATTACAAATAAATTATCATTATTTAGGAAATCCTTTTATCTTTCTAATTAATATTTATAGTTGAATTTATCTTATGTATAACCATATATTAAAAATTATATACTTATTAAACTTTGATTTTAACTATTTTAACCCTTCTTTAAATAAATTAATAATAAATGTCCTAATCTAATCCAAGTAGGCCTAAATGGTCATATGATATTTCTAAGGTTGTTTTTGGTCGAATTAAAATTATCCTATAGAATTAGGACATGTGTTAGGGTAATAATAATATCATTTTTTCCCGTAATTACCCTATTTACTTTTAATCGTGGTAAAAAAAAGTAAAAAGTTACAATTCACCACAAATTATTATCACCTCATTGAATCACATTTTACATACTGAAATAAACCATGTCTCTAGGATTTTTGAAATTCCACTCATAGAAGCGGTAAAATTATGTTTTATGAAAAATTCATATTTTTTAACTACCACTTAGTGGTTTCACTATTCATCAAAAAATGAAAGTTTCCTAAAAAATACCAAAAATTAGGCCTAAGATATATTTGATATTATGAACTGAAAAATGATGTCTATTTTACCAAAATCAAAAAATATCAGTTGCATTAATTAATTTAAAAATTAATTCTCTTCGTCAAAACAAATAGCGTGTTCTTAAGAAATAATAACTATAAAATATTGACACTTGTTTATGACCGGTTTAAATGTGAAATTACATCCAATGACCAACATTGTATTAAATTATAAAAATATATTCTAAATATACTTTAAAACCACTCAAATTAATAATTTATCACTATTAATTATTTCAATTAAAAAGGTTGTTTTTAATAAAAATTTATTAATTTTAACTATTCATCAGAAAATGAAATTTATCCGAAAAGTACCAAAACTTCACCCTAAGCTAATTTCAATATTCCAAATCCAAAAATGATGTCCATTTTGAAAAATAAAATTTACAAAAGTTCAAAAAGTGGTTATTACTATTCATAACAGCTAGTTTTAATAATATTTTAATAGCATATCGTTGTTTAGTGAAACTCGGTATTGCGTACTACACACACTAACGAGGAAGGTCGTGATTGCGTGTAATGCAAGGCAAGTCAAGGATGTGTGTTGTGAAAGCTCCTTTTTGTTTAGAGTACAACACAGGACATTAATGAAATTAAAAAGAATATTTTTCATAAAATCTCGGGGTGTTACAATCGAGTCTTTGAACAACACTCGGACCTTGGGGTGGGGCCCACCATGTCCAATATACCAATTCAAACAATTGGGTGGATACATGGATATGAAAATATGTGTGGCCCTATAAGACCATATCTTGATAGGAGTGAATAGAATCCACAGACAAAGAGAGGAGTCTTGCTACCAATCAAGTCCCGTAAAGAGATAAGTATAGTTATTGGAATGCCTTCCAACATGAAAAAATGTATTTTATACAACATTCTATGGGTCTTTATATATCTCATAATGTAAGATGTGCAGAAGTGTCATAACCCTTTTCATTCTTTATTATTTGTTGATATATCTATATGGATTAACTTTTCTACAACACTAAATAATGACATATGAAGGTTACACCATATAGATCAACTAGGTCTGAGGTATACTACATTCTTAAAATGGAACCGACAAATCCATTCTTGACCAATACACCAATGTCATACCACTGATGACTCACCCAACACAAGCTATCTTGCTATGATTTCTATGTCATTGTTTTTTTTATGCATTAATGTAAAAAATAAAATATAACTAAATGGATATGATATATTTCCAGGAGACAAATACACATGTCCTTATAAATTAACAAACAATGACATAGAAAACATGTGGTGTTCCTATCAGAGTGTCTATCATCAGGATCTTCTTACTCGATATCACAATGTGTGAACTTCATGACAAGAAGTCTCATTTCTTATGATAACCCAACACCTATTAGTCAAAAATCTAATTTTTCTAGTCATTATGATGTATCTAGACAATATAACCTTTGTTTAATATCAATGTCATAGTATCTTGAGGTTCTCATTACAGAATGGGATCTGCTATAACCATTTTATATAATTACTAATCTATGTTCGATAGCATTAAATTGTAGATTTAGAATTTTCTGAACTATAATATTAAGTTATCATCATATAATATCTAAATATATACACAATATGGTAATCATAAGTACTGCATAGTTGGGTCTAGGGAAGTCACTATTTAAGCACTCCAACTTGTACTAGAGACAATATTATAACCATAAAAGTTAGCTACTCACATGATAATTATCATTTTTTTTCTAAGTAACTGCTTAAATTGTTGGGTCTATCATGTTTCCTCAACATGGAAATTATTCTATATGCGGCCTCATATCCTTGATTAAAAATTTTCATGAGATGGTACCCCCTAGTGTATCCATTTTTTCCATTATCAAAGAATGACATCATGGATAGTAAAAAAATCATAATTTAAAATATGAAAATAGTTTACTTATTAGGTGTGATTCCATGATTAGGAAAAAATCATTTCATTTGATCACTGCTTCTTAGAAATCATTGATGCGTCAACACACTCAGTATTTGTATGTATGGATACCACTAGCTTATATGACCTTGACTTGAGAAAAACTGTAGCTAAACAGTAATATTAGATCATGTATATATGAGGATTACATTTTTGTGTCCCATAATAACTTGAATCGTTATTCTACACATACTAGGTACACACCATTTGTACTTTTTTAAGTAAAAGATTATAGTACTAACTGCATTAGTTGTAGTGCTACTATATATGACTATTACATTCCTACTATAATATACATCCAATAAAATTTAAATTCTTGTATATATCATGTCATAAGTTATTGATTCATCACATAATTGTATGGAACTCAAATTACAATATTAATCTCTTCCCATGTTATGAACATGTTAACCTAGAGAGATTATTCCTTATGACATTGTAAATATTTATTACCTTGATTTTTTCTGACTTTTATTTTTCAATACCATGTCAGTATATTATTAATTGAATATGTAAAAGATACCATTAGATCTACCTCAGTAGATATTATTCCCTAGAACTTAGGTTGCTACTTTATGTCATTCACTAAAGAATAAATTTCATCCTCATTTTATCTAATTTAAAGACTAATATCTATTTTCCTATGTTTCCAAACATATTTCTCCTAGAAGACTATGGAGATCCCACTAAAATCTGTTAGATTCATGAAAATGATTCATTCCCAAAAAATTCTATAAGATATTGTTTATTTATTTAATCATGAACTAGATTTATGATACATGAACCCTTTTTGGCATTAAATGATGTCATCATCCATTGTTGTTTTCATTGTATAGACACCTTCCATGAAATATTATCTTGAAATACAATGGAAAATTAAATAATCTTAAAAGTTAGATATGAAAAGTAAAATTATGATTAATTTACGCATACTGACTTGGTATGACAAATCAATCCTTATTGGTATTTCTCTTATAACACTGATGTGTCTTCTCACTTGTATACTCATAATTTTATTCAATATATATACACCTTTTCATTCTTATTCATTTAAAACATAAAATAATTCTAATTGGCCTTGTAAAAATTTTCTAATTTTGATATAAATATTTCTTGTAGGAATTATTATTCCTAATGAATAATTTGTCACCGTTCATGCTGAATATAAAACCACCACTATGGATTTACCCTTCCTACACAGTATGTGTCAATGAAACATGGCTATTTCACATGTAATTGTGGATCTTCTACCTATTCCAACCATTTTTTCATCAGGAGCATTGACTAAATCCAAGTCAATATTGCTCTCACTATCTCCAATAAATATTTTCACCCATTTATTGAAATGTAGTGTATCAATTTACTTCCAATTTTTTATATTAGGTATTTATACTATATCCTAATAAACCATTATGATCCTACTTAGATACAAAATGTGTTTCACTTGATGCATGTTTTTTTCTATCCTAACAAACTCATTGCATATAAACACATGTCATATGACCTAATGGATTTCTATCATAATAGGACTTGTATGATATCAATTTTTAATAATTGTTGGCATATTTTTTTTAGGGATTTCTCCGTTATTCACAAAGCATGTCTTAAAATATGATGGAACGTTTAGCAAGCTGAAACATGGATAATACTTACACCATATAATGGATGTATAAAATGTGCATTTATGAACTACTACATGCAAAATTTTTATGATTAATGTTAACATGTAATAATCATCATCAACCCTTTTAATTAGGATCAAGGTTATTATGTGGATAATTTGATCTTCATTTTATTAATACTCCATTCTACATTATCATGATTAATGAATTCTAAGTCAATATATTCTCTGGCATGCTTATCCAAATAAAAATACAGTTTCTCACTTGATTCTGGGGTATTACATATAATATTCCTTTAACATATGTGTATTGAAATAGTGTAACCATTTTAGTTTATTAACATTAGTAGAAGTGATATTTCTTTTCCAAATAGCAGAAAAGGGTGATTCCTATGTTAGTTGTGAGAATCACAAAACATAAAATTGCCATGGGAATGATTCAAGTTGACCAAGTTGTTGAGTATCACCAAAAAATTATCTCATGATCTATTTGGACATAATGGGACATTATTCCATGTTTAGGAATGAATGTTCTTGGTGATAATATACATAACAAATAGTTCTGTGGTATATGAATCATTGCCAATAAGTGATGAATATTAAATTATAATACTTATTTACGCATTTGTGTCTATATAATTACATGCCATGAAAATCTAAAATGACGTCAATGATATACCAGATAAGGTATTTAGCCTTAGCACATGTAAACAACTTTGTTATTATCATCGTCTTTAGTTTTGACAAAGAAACCTTTATAAATAAAGGTATTAAACAAGTGTTTTAGAATTAATTTATCATGTGATCATAAACTATTCCATAGGAATCCTAGTTTTATGATACAGGATAAGATTACATTAATTTATTAATGAAACAAGTCTTTTGGAATAAACATACCATTCATCCCAAAACACCAATAAAATATTAAAAATAGACATATGTCATTTAAGACCTTTTGAAGAACACTGAGACATGAATGAATGAATCTATTCAGAGTTGTTATATATAAAAAATAATTATAATATATATATATTTTCTTAATAAAAAGTCACAATACATTATCATCATATTAAAATAATTCCCACAAACCATATACTCATTAAAATAAATAAAAATTCAACATTTATCCTATAAAATCTATTTACAACATTATAATAATTTATCATTTAATTTAAAAAAATAAAAAATCATTTAATTTATTGATTATGGGTCATTGTAAGAATTAAATCATTACCAGCTTATAATGTAAAAATATTGAAAACCAAAATATATCCATAATAAATTGAATAATTACATTGAATAAAAGATTATTTTAAACCTCTTGAAAAAATCATTTCCCAATAAACCCAACTAAAATAATTCACTATAACATGTATGTATTTTTATCTAATTGAAATTTTGAGAAAATATAATCATTGAAATTGAAAACTATAAATCCATTAAAGGGCATCTTTGGCCATAATATACAAGTAGAAAAAATATTAAAATTAAAAATTATTATTATAACCATTTCACACACATTACATATGTGAATTACACCTATTACATAGAATCCTTGATGAAACTATGTTCAAAACCCTATAAAAATGAAATTCTTCCAACATGGGAAATGTGAATTAATATTAAATCACACTATACACTATTAGAGAACATTTATGGTGTGGGTATATACCAAAATGGGTGTATCAGATCCAAGCCACATGCATCGTGGTTTCAGATAGTAAATACTAAGATTAAAGAAGTGATTAAATAGGAAGAGCAATAATCTCATACCTTAGAGAAATGATGATTTGTTGTTAAAGAATAGAGAGGGTTCAGTTGGGAGCCACAATAGTAGGGCTTGATTGTCATGGTTCTATTGGGAGATATAATAGAAGGGATCCACTATGAGAGTTTTGTTGGGAACAAGGACGATGACATAGATTGAGGACGTTCGTGAAGGTGAAGGTAGGGAGTGAATTCATGGGGGGATGTGGTGGAAATACTATGGTTTTTTGAAACCTTGAAGGAACAGGGAGATGAATAAAATGAGGGTTCTTATTATAAGAATGCGTTATGTTTTTATCAGTTCTTTTAGGAAAGCTTGGATAAAGAGAAGTGATATCTATGCTAATATAAAATGCACTGATAAAACTGCTTAATATGAGTGTTTTTTTGCAGTGATAAATGTACCCCTTTATCGGTGATAAAAAAACCACTAATAAAATGAGTCTTTAAAATCCCTAAAAATCATGTGTTGATAAAGATGGGTTTTATTGGTAAATTTTTTCACTAGTTATAGAGAAAATTTATCAGCCCTAAAAAATGATGATAAACAGATATGTAAAAAAATATATTCATTATAATTCTTTAATAATTTAAATATGTATATAAAATTATACTCATTATTATTTGTATAATTTTATAAATATAATTATTATGTTAATTTTAATTTAATTATTATTTAAATATATTTAAATATATTTATAATTAAAATTATAAATAAAAATATTTTTGAATATTTTTATACAAATTATATATATAATTTTAAATATATTTATATGTTTATTGATACATAAATATATATTACTAAAATAATAATTAAAATATTTAATTATATTTTAAAATTTCTTAGATATGTACTTATATTTGTAGTTAAAAATATAAATAAATATATTTATAAATTATTTATATATATTTAAAAATTTATAATTATAAAATCTAATCAATATATTTCAAATTTTAATATATTTATTTGAATTTTATACATATATTTGAGAACATAATATGTTCATGGGTAAAAACTGAATGAATCATTCCTTGTAAAGTATAGATCATAAAAAATGACTCATCACATATTTTGGAATCTTGAATAATAACATCGTCAATGTATAAATGAACATTTGTGAGTCATGAATACAAAACAGATCCATGTGTCATCATAATATAGAAAATATTACCATTTGAAACATATCAACTGAAAAAAATGTCCACAATCAAACTGATGACATATATCGTCAATTATACTCACACATCATTATTTGCACAAAAATAACTCCAATAATGCTCCTCAATAACAATAACAGCTCACGATATATATATATATTGACCATATTAATTGGATATTTATATTTATTTAAATAAAAATATATTTATTTATAATTATACATATAAATAAATATATTTAAAAATTATTTATATATATTTACAAATATATATTTATTAATATAATAAATATATTCCTTATTATAAAATTATTATAATTCTATAATTCAATATATATATATATATATATATAATCATATAAATAATTTTTTTAAAACATTATATACATATATATTTGAATTATTTGAAAAATATATATTTATATATCATACTAATATAAATTATAAACATGTATTTTTTAATTAACGTATATAATGAAGAATTATTTTTGAATATAAATATAATAACTATATATAGATCAATATTATTTTTATTAAAAAAAATTATCAGTGCTAAGAATGACATTGATAAATATAATAATTATCAGCGCTAAAGAATGGATTGATAAAGGGTACACCTTTATCAGTGCTTTTATTGTTTCTAATTATTGTTATCTTTATAAGAGCTTTTAGCATGATCTGATAATGGTGATGATTTTAAAATCAATTTTGGTTTTTTGCTGATAAATGAAGGTACATCCCTTGTGACGATATGTGGTAGTGTGTTTGAAAAATATGAATATTTTTTAGTGTAATCATATCTTCAGTATATGAATATGTTTGATACATTTAAATTTCAAGTTGAAGTCCTATAATTTAAGCACTATGTGCTATAGATCATCATTTGAAACCCATTATGTTTCCATATATGCTATATAATTTCAAAATATTCATCGATACAAATTTCAGGATTTCTAAATTTATTCAAACTTTTATATGAAATGATTACTATTTTACATTTAAAAATCTATATATTGTATTGAATTTTCTCTTTAATAAATGATAGCTCTAAATATCCACCAATAATGTTTCTCACACGCCTCCAACAATTTGGATTTTTTCAGTCATTCTGTATGATCCTCTCTGTCTTCCTTCTCAATAAACACTGATGGTGATCCCCTTGGGTGGAATTGAGGCTTTAGATTTCCTCCATAAGTGTTTTGAAATAGATGACCATCTATCTCTAGTCCATAAAACATAAGGTATTGTTAGTGATTCGACTTCCCTTTTCCCTAGTGGGCATGTTGATATGTTTGCTAAATATTTGGAGACAACTCATATTTGTTTGTCTGTTCATGGGATGCTCTCGTTATGTATGTCGAGATCTTTATGATAGGTGATGGTAAGTGGTTAGAGTTCCTAAAAATCTCGTACATTTCCATTAATTCCATTCATTCTAATTTGATCAAGGATTCAAACAACATTAATGATAATCATCCAATCTTTTATTTTTATTTTTGAGAATTTTGGCTCATCCACCACATTATACAGATGGATTTTGATTTCATTGTTTGGTAAGGATTAATCATCCCTTAAAAAATATGATTTTTTGCTTTCTGAAATTATTATATCCTTAACCATGTTTATATCTTTCAGTGTTGATCCTAAACTATAGGACCACCACTTCAATAACCAAGTATGTTCACCCACCTGTTAGTTTGTAATTTTGAGTATATTATTGGAAATTTTTTTATTTTACATTAAATAGGAATATGATTAGTATATTTATGATGTGTTGTAATAGTATCCAATTTCATGCAGTAGTATTAATGTTTTATTCCTAGTTCATTGATTATGTAGTTTTTTTGGTCCATTCTATATCATCAATTATTTGTTTATATTTTCCACTGTCTATTCATTCTAATAGTTTTCACAAAATTGGAGGCTAATGTTGCTAAATTTTTTTAATCCAATATCTTGTTGTTTTTTATGACTCCTATCGATAGGAATTTCTTTTCAATAACAGTTTTGATAACTACTACATTTTCACCTTTAAGGACACTCTTCAAATATATGTTGGTTGATGCAGAGAAACTCTGTTTTGACAAACATACTTCTTTGATGATCAAACTTCATTTGATTCCATCCCTAATTTAATAGCCAATTTTTATACGGATTATTCAACCAACGTGACTCAACCCTTGGGGTTGGTCTTCCCTAGTATAATGATTCCCAAGCCCCATAGGAATCATTTAGTTTCATGCAGGTATTTTTATTCTTCTACCCACGTTGAATCTAACATCAATGAACATCCATTATTAACAAATGATATTTTTTCTGATGAAGCTAATATAGCTAGCATGATATTGGTTGGTGGTGACACTGAGTGTACCTACCCTTTGGATCATCTTCTTTTCACATATCATACCAACATTTTTTCCTCTTCTTTGGGATTTTTATTAATCTGATATGTGATCTTTCAGTGAACCAAACAGCGTAGCTTCTCCTTTCAAAATGTGATATCCAATTCCAAATTCGTTGAGGGTTTTTTTTTACAATAATTTTCCTTTCACAACTTCTTCTTATCCTCAGGTTCCATAAGTGGAAAAGATAGATGTTGACTACCTCTTACCATCTAATTCTTTGACTTCATTGATAGTAGATGATGTGGAATATCCTATGGATTCCCCTTTTGGAAATAATATGTTGAAGAAGGCCTTATCAGATCTGTCTTATGGGTGCATGAAAACTACAATATGGTCCAGATATATTCACTAAACTGTTACTACTTAATCCCAGGATTGAAGGGTTATTGCTTCCATGTAACTCTCCCTTTCATTACCTATATTATTTCTTGGATTTATATCCTTGAACTAAAACATTAAGTAGGTAATCTACAAAACATTTCATCCAACCGTCACATTTGAAACATCATGCATTGAAATCCTAAAAATAATCAAATTTAGATCTTATAGAATTCTCATGTTCATGTAAAATTCATAGTCCTCTTTTCACCATATCAATATCTATATTTTTCATCACTAAAAAAGATTTTAGAATCAAAATGTCACAGTTTATCATCATTTAAAATGGGGATTACAGTAAATTTTATATAATATATATCCATTTATAAGTTCATTTTACCCATTATTTATCAACTCAATTTCCCTACTCCCCATATTTCCCCTATATGAATTTGAAATTTAGACCTCCTTGTCCAAATTTACCTCCCTTACCACTACACAATCCAAATTGTTTTCTCTATTTTTATGATTTTTTTTATATTTCCACACATCTTGTTTATACATGTAATAATTATATAATTATATATAATTATATATGTATATATATATATAATAATTTATTGTATGTATATATATTTACATATAATTGGGTATCAACAAATAAATTTTTTTAATGTATTTGTAAAATGAATATTTAATTTAAATAGCTTTTCTTAATATATATCAATTATATGTTTAAATATATAAATTCATGTCTATTTATATGTATTTTTTTTTATATTTTTAATGATATATTTATATATAAAAAATTTACAATTAATTTAAACTATATTGGGAGACTTATAAAAACACATATATATGTTTATCTGTACATATAATTATATATAATTATAAAAGAAAAAATGCAATTATAAATGATTTAATATATATAATATATTTATATATTTATTTAAAAAAATATTTATGAATATATATATAAGGTGGTTGATAAATATTTTCTCTATAAGGTTTATATATATAAAAATAACGAATACATTTAAATATGAATAAAATATTTGTTTATACAATTAAATTCTTATATGTAATTATATAGAATATATATATATATATATATATTAGTAAGAAACATATAGAATTAGTATCTCCCTTATTTGAGAGAATTCTCCTTAGGTTTCCATGAGTTTGGGGATTCCTAGGGTATCCTTGGTATAGTTATTATTAACTGGAATCCATACATTCATGGCCAATGTTTTAGAAAATCCCAATATTGATAATGAAAGTACATACTTAAGGCATCGTGTTATGGAATATGATCAAATAAATCATTGGAAAAAAATAATGATGATAGATAAATAGAAAGTGTTTTTCATGGAAAAGAAGGATGAAAATTCATTTCTAATGCGTCAAATGATAGTGTTGATCATCATAATGTTTATAGGCAATCTTCCCTGTAATTTATATGCCTTAAAAACTCTAAAAACAAATCTCAATGTTGAATAGGCTATAGTGATAATATATGTTGGAGTGGTATATATGGTATTTGAATTATTCAATGTGGGAGAAAAATATAAGGTACTCAAAGGAAGGTTGTTGTTCTATGATTACCATGTCATTCTATTGGTGGATCTATGAAAAAGTGGGATATCCAAAATTCTAATATGTCCAAAGCCAGATTTTTCATATTACATAAAAGAATCATGTTATAGTTTATAACAATGATATTTATTTGAAAAATCGGTGGAAACATATGACAATTTATATAATGGGATTGATCAGATCCTATTCTTTGGGTGATGATAGTATTGATTAGTGTGTTAGTTAATTTGTCTTAGACACTTATAAATGGATTAAGTCTAATGATTGTGTAACAAAAACATAGATATACATTGAATTTGAATATATAATTGTTTTCATCATCTTTTGTGGGTGTCTCAAGAACATAGATAAAGACGATGTCTCAAGGAAGGAAGATGAAGAAGGAAACATCATCATGCTGTATGGCCCCTAGATATGTGCATAAAATGTCAGGGCATACTTCATTTATAAAATAAAAATGGGATCATCATAAACTTTTGAATCCCTATTATAGGAATTGTTATTATAATCCCAATAATATTTTCATGAAGGGGCCTTCAAGTTTTTTTTAAAGATTAGTGTGAGGATAAGAAGTCAGGATAAGGGGAATATCAAACTATTAGAGTGAGTTCAGTTGACTCTAGGTTGAGGAATGATAACTAGAATATGTTTCCCATTGAAATGGTCCCCAAATTTTATTCATTTATTTTATCAGTGATTATTATTTAACACAGATAAAAACCCTCTATGTCATCAATTTTTTTCGAAGTGATAACAAAACCCCTCATGATATTTTGAATATAACCTACACCGAATCAATTTCCCTTTAACCATTCAATACATCATGGAAATTTAGAACCACCACCTCTCCCCTAGTCCTTCTCTCAGACTAATAAAGTCTCTCAAATCAATGTTATGTTATTACTTATCATCCTCCCTTGATTATTAGTGCCGGTGAACACCATTATCATGAAAACATTGTCCAAAAAATGTATATTTATTGCTTTATGCCTCATTACCTCCCATCTATTGTTGTCTTTAGCCATAGAATTCCACCCATCGTCCTATAGTAGCACTCTGATGAACATCCTCTACCCATATTTCACTCCCTTAGCCAAATTACATGTAATGTATCCGCCCTTTCTCTTCCTAGCTACATCTCTAGTGATAATGGTTTATTATATATTTATTCATTCACATAAATTCAATTTTTTTTAATGTTAATATAATATATTTATTTTTCTGTTTATTGTGAACACTAATTTTATGATATTTCATTAATTTTATGAAATAATACTATATTGATTAAAATAAATTCATATTCTACTTCAATTATTATATTTTCCATGGGAAATGAAATATATATTTTGATAATGGAATTGGAATGAAAATAAAGAATATGTTAATAACATTTCTGTGATTAATTAATAATTAATTATGTGTTGTTGCATTATTTTTTTATATTATTAATAATATATGTATATATTTTATGAGCCTGGGTTGTAATTGTTTTGAATCGTTCAATATGTGCATGATATAATGTTATGATTTTCGTTCTATTCATTAATCATTAAATTCATGTGATTAAAATTTTTTGAATAGCATATTACATGTGTAATTCCATGTAAAACATTATTTAATTGATTTTATAAAGATGAATCAATGTTGAAGAATAATTTATGCTTAGGAAAATATTTATTTTAGTTAAGAAGAATATGGATGTGGAATTAAAAATGATGTTTGTGGCATGAAATATGTTGGGGGGGGATTTTAATATTTTTAATATGATGGAACTTATCTTTGTTGATGATCTGAGCACCGATAAGGTCCGAGGATCTTGCTTAATTAAAAAGAGCACCAAAATTAAAACTGTAAACATTCATTAATAGATATAAGAGAATAATTGACTACAACTCATCATCAGTGATTTATGAATGAAGGATCCATTGTATGAACCCTCTAGATTATCCACAAGTGCAACAAATGTCTATGAGATCATTGATCATTGAATTCTTGGTGGTATGACGGAGATCTGAAAATATTTTCGACATCCTGACGATCACCACCTCGAGATGCCTTCGATGCATGAGGGACATCTTGATCCAAGCTCCTTGATTGAGAGTCTCCCTCTCTAAAGAGTTGTAAGAGAGATAGGATCTGGTTTTCATTCAATGAGTATTCATGAGATTGAGCGTCTCTGCACTTATTTATAGCAGATGATTAAAATACCCAAATGGGTTCCCCAACCTCCCTTAATTCAACATCCACTAAATAAATAATTATGATGAACTAAAATTAATAAATAATATTTATTATTTTATCACATACTTTTAGTAGATATAAAATATATACTATGTGATAAGCTCTAGCCATATAACTCTACTCGATATCCTGCTAAATATTAAATGAAAATGGAATATTATAATAATATTCTTATGATTAATTTTATTTCTGGTATTTACATAACTTGTAAACTAATTAAATAAATTCATCCCAATTATTCATTTTGTGAATAATAATAAATTTATTTATTTTCATTGGTGATTCAGATGTTGAACAACACTCGGACCTTGGGGTGGTTCCCACCATGTCCAATATACCAATTCAAAAAATTATGTGGATAATTGAATATGAAAATATGTGTTACCATCTAAGACCATATCTAGATAGGAGTGAATAGAATCTACAGACAAAGAGCGGATTCTGGCTACCAATCAAGTCCAATAAAGAGATAAGTATAGTCATTGCAATTCCTTCCAACCTGCAAAAATGTATTTGGAACAACATTCTATGGGTCTTTATATATATCATAACGTAAGATGTGCACACCTGTCATAACCCTTTTCTTTAATTATTATTTGTTGATATATCTAGATGGATTAACTTTTCTACAACTCTAAATAAAGACCTATGAAGGTTACACCATATAGATCAACTTGGTCTGAGGTATACTACTTTCTTAACTTAGAATCGACAAATCCATTCTTGACCAATACACTAATGTCATACCACCGATGACTCACCCAACACATGCTACCCTGCTATGATTTCTATGTCGTTGTTTTTTCTATGCATTAATGTAAACAATCAAATATAACTAAATGGATATAATATCTTGTCAGGAGACAAATACACATGTCCTTATATAGGAACAAACAATGGCACAGAAAACATGTGGTGTTCCTATCAGAGTGTCTATCATCAGGATCTTCATACTCGATATCACAAAGTGTGAACTTCATGACAAGAAGTCTCATTTCTTATGATAACCCAACACCTATTAGTCAAAAATCTAATTTTTCTATTCATTATGATGTATCTAGACAATATAACCTTTGTTTAATATGTATGTTATAGTATCTTGAGGTTCTCATTACATAATGGGATCTACTATAACCATTTTATATAATTATTAATCTATGTGCATTAGCATTAAATTGTGGATTTAGAATTTTCTGAACTATAATGTTAAGTTATCATCATATAATATCTAAATATTTACACAATATGGTAACCAAAAGTACTTCATAGTTGGGTCAAGGGAAGTCACTATTTATGCACTCCATCTTGCACTAGATCCAACTTTCTAACTATAAAAGTTAGCTACTCACATGATAATGATCATGTTTTTTCTGAGTAACTACTTAAATTGTTGGGTCTCTCATGTTTCCTCCACATGGAAATTATTCTATATGCGGCCTCATATCCTTGAGTAAAATATTTCAAGAGATGGTATCCCTTAGTGTATCCATTTTTTCCATTATCAAAGCATTACATATTAGATAGTAAAAATATCATAATTTAAAATATGAAAATAGATTACTAATTAATTGTGATTCCATGAATAGGAACAAATCATTTCATTTGATCACTACTTCATAGAAACCATTGAAGCGACAACATACTCATTATTTGTAGGTACGGATAACACTAGCTTATATGACCTTGAATTGTGCAAAACTGTAGCTAAATAGTAATATTTGGTCATGTTTATATGAGGATGACAAGATTGTGTCCCATAATAACATGAATCCTTCTTCTACACATACTTAGTACATACCATTTGTACTTTTTGAAGAAAAAGATTATAGTTATAATTGCTTTAGTTGTAGTGCTCCAAGATATGACAAATAAATTCCTACTATAATGTATATCCAATTAAATTTCAATTCATGTAAATATCATGTCATAAGTGATTGATCCATCACATACGTGTATGGAAATCAAATCACAATATTAATCTCTTCCCATGTTCCGAACAAGTTAACCTAGAAAGACTATTCCATATGACATTTTTAATAATTATTACCGTAATTTTTTATGACTTTTATTTTCCAATACCTTGTCAGTATATTATTAATTGAATATGTAAAAGAAACCATTAGATCTACCTCAGTAGATCCTATTCCCTAGAACATAGTTTGCAAATTATGTCAGTCACTAAAGAATAAATTTCATCTTTGTTTTTACTAATATAAAGACTAATATCTATTTTCCTATGTTGCCAAAACATATTTCTCCTAGAATTCTATGGAGATCCCACTAAAATCTGTAAGATGCATGACAATGATTCATTCCCAAAAAAATCAATTAGATATTGTTTATTTATTTAATCATGAACTAGATTTATGATACATGAACCCTTTTTTTGATCAAATTATGTCAGCATCCATTGTTGTATGCATTGTATAGAGACCTTCCATGAAAAATTATCTTGATATACAATGGAAAATTAAATAATCTTAGTAGTTAGATATGAAAAGTAAAATTATGATTAATTTATGCATACTGACTTGGTATGACAAATCAATCCTTATTGGTATTTCTCTTATACCACTCATGTATCTTATCACTTGAATACTCATCATTGTATTCAATATATATTCCCCTTTTCATTCTGATACATTTAAAACATTACATAATTCTAATTGGGCTTGTCAAAATTTTCTAATTTTGATATACTTATTTCTTGTAGGAATTATTATTCCTAATAAATAATTTCTCACCGTCCATTCTGAATATAAAACCACCAATATGGATTTACCCTTCCTACACAGTATGGGTCAATGAAACATGGCTATTCCACAAGTAATAGTGGATCTTCTACCTATTCCAACCATTTGTGCATCACGAGCATTGACTAAATCCAAGTCAATATTCCTCTCTCTATCTTCAATAGAGATCTTCACCCATTTATTGAAAAGTAGTGTATCAATTTACTTCCAATTTTATATTTTAGGGATTTATACTATATCCTAATAAACAATTATGATCTTACTTAGATACACAATGTGTTTCACTTGATGCCTATTTTTTTATATCTTAACAAACTCTTTCTATATAGACACATTTCATATGACCTAATGGATTTCCATCATACTAGGAATTGTATGATATCCATTTTTAATAATTGTTGGCATATTAGTTTAGGGATTTCACCGTTATTCACAAAGCATGTATTAAAATATAATGGAACTTTTAGCAAGCTGAAACATGGATAATACTTAAACCATAACATGGATGTATACAATTTGCATTTAGGAACTACTGCATGCTAAATTTTTATGATTAATGTTAACATGTAAGAATCATCATCAACCCTCCTAATTAGGATCAATGTTATTATGGGTATAAGTTAATCTACATTTTATTAATACTCTATTCTACATTATCATGATTAGGTGGTGTACATTGTCCAAGAAGATGAAAGACGTGATATGGACCCCTATAAGATGAGGTGCTACTCGATATGAGTAGTTTTGGATAAGCATGCCAGATTGTAAGGGGTGTAGCAGCTGGAGCAACTATAGCAGTACTCTTCACATGAAGATACACCTTCAAAAGATTGATGAAATCAGTAATGATTTCACCACCATATTGCATAGCCTTTTCAAAATCATCCTTATTCTCCATAAATCTATCCAACAATCTGGTGAACTTTGTATGTTTCTGAACTTGAGCTTTAAAATCTTGTGTCACCAGAGGGATTCTTAAATTTTCCACAAGATATCTAAAGTGATCTGTCATATCACTTTTAGAGAAAATCTGGGAGAGATACAAATCTATTTTCTTGGTAATATCTTATTGAGCATCATTGGCTATCTTAGAATGAATCCAAACCAAGTCCAATGCTCTATCACAGTTCATAGCCACTTCTGACAAAGAAGATAGATCCAATCCACTGAAGGCACTCTGATGTTCTTTCTTGATTATGGATCTCAGCATAGAATCATCCAAAGAAGATTTGGAGTTCTGACTAGAAGCAGGTGAACCTTTGGTAGCGTCGGTTAGAACTTTGAGATATTTCAGAACTTTTTTCAAGCATCTAGTGTATTCATCTGTAAGCTTATTCAGATTTTCTACAAGCTCCCTCATGCATTCCAGCATTTTGGTGTGTCTTTTTCCAATCTTCTCACTAAAATAAAGTAGATATGGATGATCTTGAGACACAATTTCCCTAGCCAGGAGGGAATTAGATGGCTCAGTAGAAGTAGCAACTGGTGCTGGGGAATAAATAGGAGCATACACTGAGCTCAAAGATAACTCATTCTGCAAGTTTGCTGTCATATTTTTCAGATTTGAAACATTAGCACTCAACAGCTTATTCTCAACTCTGACTTCTTGAATTTCTCAGATCATCCTTGATTGAATATGTAAGATAATATTTTCCAAGAGAATTGATGCATCTTATTGACTCAACTGAGTCACTGGATGAGGTTGAGTGGAGATAATTTTCTCAACTCTAGCTAAGAAAGTCTCTCAAAAAATATTCAGATCATCTTTTGTCACAAAGGAGTGATACTTGGGTAAGGGTGTCGGTAAAGACAGAGGTTTAGATTCTAGATGAGGTTCAGAGTCATCTTCAGAATCAGACTCTGATTCAGATTGAGGTTGGGGCTCTGGTTCTGGTTCTGGATGAGCGATAGACACTAGATGAAACAGAGAAGAAAGATCCATTCCAGTTGTAGTCACTTGTTGTGACTCATTTGCATCATAAAAGATTGGGAATTCATAGTGAGTGTACACAGAATATGTGAATGAAGGTTGAGAAGCTTCAACATATCCAACTTCTATAATCTCAAGGTTTTTAGGTTCTTACCCCTCAAATTGTGCTTCCATTTCAGGGACTATAGGCTCACTATGATCAAGATCCAGAGGATCGTCCCTAATCTATTCAGCAAACACTTCCCATGCCAGCGGAAAGGCAATTTCCATCCTCTCTTCAGTAGAGGGAATAATCTCAAGAATTGATTGTTCCACTGGTTAAGATTCCAAACTTGCTTCTTTCTCAATAGAAAGATCCTCTTCAACAAGATCTGCCTCTATGATTTCTTGCTGTTCTAAAATAGGGAAAACCAATTTTATTGCAGCATAAGGAGGAACATCTAGATTTGCAACCTCACTAGAAGCAGGAGCATCTTCTTCTCTCAAACCAAAAGCAACTTCCTCTTCATGAGGTATTCTAGTAGGGATAATAGCAGGGACAAAAATCCTTTCCTTTTCAATAGGAGTTGTATCCATTTGAGGTCTTCTAGCTTCTTCTCTAAGAGATACTTCAGCTGTCACTTCCTCTTATTCTGCTTCTTCTGAATACTCAGCCACTTCATCTAGTTCCAAACCAGGATCAGATTGATTTTTAGGCCTTCTGGGATAGTCAACAGGATTAAACTTTTTATAGATTTGATCATTATCCTCAACCCACTACTTCTTCCAGGGGTTCCATATAATCATTATCCTTTTGATGATAGGAAAGGATAGGCAGAAATCGAGGTCCTCTAACATTTCTACATTTGGTCCAACCATCCCTTTTGTAACTAAGATAGCTGAAATTATCCTTGCGTAAAACAAGGAGGTGGATTTGGAAGTGTCTTTGATCAACTAACAGATATGGTTAATAACAAACTTACAATGGTTGATTTTATGTCCATTCTTTAACAGGTGAATCAGGAACACATTTTGATACTTCATCATTGAAAAATCCCCTTTTCCCGGACTAATCAAATTCTGAACAAACTTGAACAGAAGTCTAGCCTCCCCATCTAATTCAGAAGCTATGGCCCTTTTCATGGTGAAAATTACAGTCAGTATTTCCAAATCATTCTCTAGGTCAAAGATTTCGGTTGTTGGAGGATGGTCTCTCTGGTAATCCTCACAAAATCCTTCCTGTGGAATCCCTAGGAATGTATCCCACTACCCTGAAGAGAAAGAGCACTTCTGTCCATTTATCCAACTTCTCACCATAATGATTTCTCCAAACTCAAAGGAAAACTTCACATAGTGGTAGAATTGAGATACCAATATCGGGTAAATCGGTCTATACTATCCAGTGAACCATTCAAACCATTCTTGTTCTCTTAAAACATTAAAAACTAAAGATCTTCTAAACAGCAACCATTCAAGGAAAACCTCTTTTTCAGGTACAACAGTACGGCTTACTAGGTTTGGGTTTAGAGGTCCTTCAGTAGCTATCCTCGGTATCCTCTTCTGTTTCATAGAGCATCGCTTCTCAGACGATGGTGAAGATGGACGCTTCATCCTTGACATTCACAGAAGGTTCTGGTGAGAGGGAAAAGATGGCTCAGGAGAGAGTTCGGGTAAGGAATCGAATGAAACCCTTAAGTTTTATCATTTGGGAATGTCAAACATCATAAAAACAAAAATGTGGGAAATCAAATAGAGGTGAAATAAAAATTACCACGATACAGGTTAAAATAAGAATATAAATAATCATTATAGTGAGACAGTGAGTCAGCATTATGGTGTGATGAAAACTAGTCATCACAGTGAGACAGTTGGTAGTCATCACGGTGAGACATTGAGCATTCTCTGTAGTCACGGTGAGACAGTGAGTTGACAAATCATGAGTAAAAAGTATTGACAGTGAGACCATGAGCATAAAACAATAACTTAGAAAAGAAACAGAATTTTGTTTCATACTACTCCATGATACTAGTGACATGCCTAAAAGATAACACATTCTAGAGGTGATTTTTCTATCTAACATACATCCAGCAGAATTAGCATCAGAATAACTAACTAAATTAAATGATTGTCCTTTGGGATTGAACAGTCCTAAATTTGGAGTATGCTTGAGGTATTTGAAAATTCCCTTCACAGCATTTAAAAGTGACTCTTTAGTGTTTTCTTGAAAGGGAGCACACAAACACACACTAAACATAATATCAGGATGACAAGCAGTCTAGAAGAGTAGACTTCCAATCATTTCTCTAAAAGTGGTTTGATCAACGGATTTACCATTATCATCAAGATCCATCTTACTGGTGGTACTCATGGGAGTGTCACTACCTTTTGTGCGATCCAATCCAAAATGTTTTAAAAGATCTCTAGTATATTTATTTTGAGTTAAAATAATTCCATCATCATTTTGAAAGATTTAAAATCCAAGAAAGAATTTATTTTCACCAATTAAACTCATTCCAAATTCATTTTGCATCATTTTAGAAAAAATCACTACATAGGGAATTTCTTGAAGATCCAAAAATAATATCATCTAAATAAATTTGTACTACTAAAACATCTTTGGAAATTCGTTTTATAAATAAATTAGGATCATCCATTCCTTTTTTAAAACCTTTGGAAATTGGAAAAGTACTTAATCTATCATACCAAGCTCTTGGATCTTGCTTTAAACCATATAATGCTTTTGATAATTTGAAAATATGATTTGGAAATTGAGGGTTTGAAAATCCAGGTGGTTGTTCAACAAAAAATATCCTCAACAATATATCTGTACAAAAATGCACTCTTGACATTCATTTGATATAGTTTGAAATTTTCATGTCCAGCATAAGCAAGTAAAATCCTAATAGCTTCTAATCTGGCTACTGGAGCAAAAGTCTCCTCATAGTCAATACCTTCTTCTTGACTGTAGCCTTGTGCAACTATCCTATCTTTATTCTTAACTATGTTTCCATATTCATCTACTTTATTTCTAAACACCCATTTAGTGCCTATTTTGAAAGTGTCCTTAGGCCTTTCAACAGGATTTTGAACCTTATTTATTTCAAATTGATTGAGTTCTTATTGGATATAAATTACCAAAAAATCATCATTAATAGCATCATCAATTTTTTTAGGTTCAAGTTGTGACCCGAAAGCTTGATTTTCGACCTAATTTCTAAGAGAAGATCTAGTATGTGTCCCTCTATCATGATTTCCTAAAAAAACATATAAAATATGTTTCTTTAGAATTTTAGTTGATTTAGTAAAGGTAGGACTAGAAATTTCAGGTTCTTCTCTAGGTTCAGGTTCATTAAAAGCAGATTCTGGAATATGTCCAAAACTGGTTGTCTTTATAAAATATCATTAGATTTTTCATTAAGATCTATAACAGATAAATCTTCTTCAAGATTTTCAAGAGAGGTTTTAGGCTCATGTGGATCAGTTTCATCAAATTTGATGTGAACAGATTCTTCCACTCACTTGTTTATTTTTTTGAAAACTCTATAAGACATGCTACTAAAAGAATATCCTAAAAAGATTCCTTCGTCACTCATAGAAGAAAACATATCAAGGTTAAATTTTGTATTGAGAATAAAGACTTTGCAGCCGAAGAATCTAAAGTAACTAACTATAGGTTTTCTATTGTTCCACAACTCATATGGGGTCTTCTTAAGAACAGGTCTAATTAAGACTCTATTAATAATATAACAAGCTATATTCACATCTTCAGCCCAATAGTAAATAGGCAAGTCATATTCATTAAGCATAGTTCTATCAATTTCTTGCAGGGTTCTATTTCTTCTTTCTACTACACCATTTTGCTGAGGTGTCCTAGGAGCATAAAACTTATGAATATAGCCATTATGAGAGAAGATGGATTCAAACTCATGATTCTCAAACTCACGACCATGATCACTTCTTAGGGTTTTAATCTTAAGTCTACTATGATTTTCTACAGATTTGGAGTACTTAACAAAGTAAGAACAATCTTCACTTTTGTGAGCTACGAATTATACCAAAGTATATCTAGAAAATTCATCTACAAGGACATAGAAATAGTGCATCCCATTTAAGCTAGAAACACTAGATGGTCCAAACGAATCCATGTGAACCAACTCTAGAGGTTGATAAGTTGAAACATATTTCTTTTACTTAAAAGAAACCTTATGTTTCTTTCCATTTTCACAGGGATGAAAAATTTGTCATTTGGAAACTCAAGTTTAGGTAGGTCTCTAACTAAGTTCTTCCTAGTTAGTTTTCTATGTTAGTGTATATTTCAGTGCCTAATCATCTATGCCATAACCAAGACTCTATGAAAAGCATTTAAACATGTAACATTTTGCTTAGCTAAGGAATTTAAATCAACTGTAAAAACATTTTCATTTCTTAGAGCACAAAATACTAAAAAAAATTAGAATTAAAAACATTACAAGATTCATTTTCAAATATTAAATTAAAACCATCATCACTTAATTGAGAAATACTTAACAAATTGTATTTATGTCTATCATCAAATAAAACTTTAGATATTAAAACTGAATCATTGTTACCAAATTGGACTAGGCTGATGATCTTTCCTTTAGAATTATCACCAAAGGTGACATGACCTCCATCAACCTTAATTAAACTCTTGAATCCTAAGTAATCCCCAGACCTATTCCATGAACATCCACTATCCAAATACCATGTCTTTTTATGGGAACTTTTCAATCAGGTTTCCTACAAAATAGATTTAGATAGGAAATGATTTTGGTACCCAGGTCTTCTTGGGTCCAGACAGGTTAGCAATCAATGCTTTCGGTACCCACATTTGTCTTATGGGTCTCATATAATTTATAGAATCAAAAAAATTTGAAAGATAAACTCTATTTGATTTATAACAATTTTAATAACTAGTTGAAGCATATGAATGTCCATAACTAGAACTAGAAGTATTGTGTCTAGATTTCAGAATAAATCTATTCTTAGAAATCTGTCTCTATCCAGGTTTGTAGACTATTCCAGTATTCTATTTTGTCACAACCTGATTTCATAGCATTTGATTTAGTGTATCTTTTCCATTTGTGAACTTATCTACATCTTTTCTAGGTTTCTTATTAGACATTTTCAGTTCATTGTTCTCCTTTAACAATTGATCATTTTTCTCTTTTTCAATAGTAACCTCGGTTTTAACAATAGTAGTGAGAGCATGATGTTTATTTAATGATTTTTATTTATCCTTACGTTCATTGCATGTCTCTTCCGGCATATTACAGTATTCAATTAATTCCTCACTAGTCATGTTTTCAGAATCAGAATCAGATTCTGCATCATCTCTAGAATAATAAGAATTTAAAACAGGAGTATCTGATGTTACCTCTGATGTGTTTGTCATGAAACACATGTCGGCATGATTTCATTCAGAATCAGACATTTCAGATTCACATGTGATGTCTTCAGAAGCACTCAAGGTAGCCTTCATAGCCTTTTTGTACTTACTATCCTTGTAATCATATTTCATCTTGAATTTTTGTTTTGGGTAGTCTGCTTTAATGTTTCCTTCACTTTTTCACTCATAGAAAACAACTTCATCACTTTTATCTGGATTTTTTCAATCCTTCTTCCAATGTCCCTTATTGTCATACAATCCTTTGTAATTTGATATTCTGAAAAATTTCTTCTTCCTATAAAATTTCGTAAAACCTTCTAGCTATCTGAGCCATTTCAGCATCACTATCAGAGTCTGAATTTTCACTTGTTGAACTGTCAGTTTGTATTTGAGATTTTTCTTTGTCCTTATTTATTGAAGAATTAGTCTAGAAAGCCACATATTTTCTCTTAGGTTCATCATCTTCCTATTTATTCACCTTGAGTTCTTCCTCATACATCATAAGCTTACCAATGAGTTCTTTGACAGGTAGAGCCGCAATGTCACATGACTCTCTGATTGAAATAGATGTGCCTCTCCATTGGTCTGGTAAACATCCCAAGATTCTCATAATTTGTTCCTTTGCTGGAACAGTCTTTCCAAGTGAATTCATTTTATTGACTATCTCATGAAACCTGAGATACATATCAGAAATAGGTTAATCAATCTTCATTTTAAAATTATTATATTTAACAGTATAAGTATTTAATCTCATTTCTTTAACATTGGTTGTTCCTTCATGAGAAACACCTAAAGGATCGCATATTTCAAAAGCATTTTTGCAAGTAAAAATTCTATTAAAATCACAATATCCTAGAGCACAGTACATGGCATTAATGGATTTACAATTATTATTGTAGGTAGTCTTTTATGGTTCATCCCAAGTTACTCTTTCAGTTTCTGGAAATTTATATTGTGACTCTATAGCGGTCCAGATATCAAAACCCATGATTTCTAAATGAATTTTCATTTCAAATTTCCACTGAGCATATTTTTTACCATTGAAAAAGGTGTCCTGTTAGTAGCAACACCCTCTAGTCTATTATCCATAACTATATTTTAGAAAGATAATTAAAAGAGATAAAATTTAGAAATAACAAAAATTGAATATCCTTAAAGATGCAACTAGAATCACAGTTGAAAAATAGAATATTTCAAAAGTCCTTAAACAAAAACATAAAACCTATGATACCACATGTAGGTTGGAGTGGATACTCAAGTGGGGGGGGGGTGAATTTAGTTCCAATTAAAATTTTTGATCAAATATTGTCTATTTAAAATCCCCCAATTTTGAAAATAAGTTAAATTATAGTGAATTTATATAGATTGTTAATGCTCACATAGCTTCTCAATGATTTATTAGGTCTCAGTTAATTTAACCACTAGATCAAACTTTCTTTTCAAACTATCCTACTGATTTACAAAAAGTGTAAACACTTGGTAATTTAACTATCAAAGTATCATTAAAATAGTTTTTTATTTCAAAGTAATAGAAGCATAATAAAAGATATATGTAGAATACTTTGAACATGAACTAAATAAGAACAGCAGATATAACAAGAGGGTCAATCTCAATCCAAGACTTAGTCCTCTCAAATTTATAGAAATTTGATCCACACACTGGATCGGGGTTAACAACAGTTTACAAAACTGTCCAGGCCACGCAGGGACCTCTACCACTGTTATTCGCGGGAATCAAAACAAAGATCAGGCCACACAAGGACCTCTTCCATAGTTTACGTGGGTAAACAAGAGTTAAGAGATTTGGATTGATGAATTTGATATCCTCCAGTTCAGTGCATGAGACAGTGTGTGTATAAGAAATATATAGTACACCACACTGCTAAAAAGTAAATAAATAAATCACTTAGAGAGAATAAATAAGAGTTTATAAAGATCTAATGTTTATTAATGAAGCTCTGGACTCGTTAGATTCAGTAGGAATGCTTCTGAGTCCTTCTCTGGTTTTTCTGTTGAAAAACAGAGTGTCGTATTTCAGCTTGTATTCTACAGGAATGAAAATGATATCTTGATTCATCGTGTGTTCTTCAGTGCTGTTTGATTTAATTCATAAGAGTTCTTTGAAAGTCTTTCTATCTCATCATTTGTCAGGATTGTTCTTCTCATTCAATACAGTGCTCTCAGGTGTATGAAAATTCTTCTCGCTTTATATTCACACTTTCACACCCCTCATGTAATGCATCTCAAACTTCCTTATATTCCATGAGTTCTGGCAGTAGGATTGATTCCCTTTTCAAAGGTATGAGATACAGGTTCTTGAAATTCCAAAAACTATCATTAAATAAAATTAATTGCATTAAAAACATCAAATATGACCATTAGAATTATTTAAATAATATTGAAAAAAAAGTTAAGAAATGGTGTCATAGTGATTAAGTAAATGGTGTCTTCTTCACGGTATAGTCTTCACGGTATGAGGTTCACGGTATGAGGTTCATGGTTTGAGATTCATGGTATGTCCATGTCACGGTGTGTCGCTCATGGTGTCTGGATCACAGTTTGTCATTCACAGTGTCTTGGTCATGATGTCTTGTTCACGGTGTCTGGGTCATGGTGTCTGGGTCCCGGTGTCTGAGTCAGTGTGTCTCGGTCACGGTGTCTGGGTCACTGTGTCTAGTTCACGGTGTCTGGGTCATGGAATCTGGGTCATGGTGATTCCTTCACGGTGTGTCCATACTTAGACAAATATCTGTATTTGGAATTAGACAGTAATATGCAGAATATGGATTACGTTTAATTATTACAGAGTAAGAGAACTTGAATCATAAATATAATGGCTTGATAATATATGTGGGATTTGTGATAATGCATAAGACTTGTAAATAATAAAGAGAGTAATTAACATCCATAAGATTTGTTATCATTAAAACATGATGTGTTGTTATTATTGAGATTAAATAGCATTATCAAGATGTGCATTGAAGATTGAGATTAATTAACAGTAATAGGATTTGTGATCATTAAAACATGATTAACACATGACGAGTCCAACAATAAATTAAATGAATTATATAATCAAAATAATTTAATTATTCTTCTATAAATAGAATAACATAAAATTATTTACATAAATTAAATTAATTTATATCCCTCAGTATTATAATTTATTATTTTATACCACAATTAATATATTAAATAATTTAATTTACTTCTGAAATTAAATGAATTATTTAAATCAATTAAATTAACTCTTACCCCAAAAACCCATGAATGTACAATGCAGGGCCTGACATACCTATGCAAGCCAATTATGGACTGAAAACATATCGTATTGGGATAATATTGGCTTAGATGGGACACCCAGACCAATCAAAAGTTGGGCATACCTTACCTTCCACTGTTGTACTTTGTAACAGTAAATCTAGAACCTAGTGCAACAGTACGGGTCGAGCAGCGGTGGTCTGACGGAGGCAAGGTGGTCTATTGTGATCTGAACAGGGATGACAGACTCTGATCATTCATGGAGTGCAATGAGAGGCATCCTCAGGTCACTACAGTGGATTATGACAGACTTGGAGATCCACTCCAGAGGTGGCAGTGGTCAAGCGGCGGCCTGTAACTTGCCGTGGGGAATGATGGGGTGCATAGGTGTTGGTGGACTAAGATCCCGAAGGTGGTGGCCTAAATGGAAGAGCATGATCTAAGGGTGATGGTAGCCTCATGACAGCAAGAGCTGGCATATGCAGTCAGATATGGGACTGGGAGGCCACAGGAGGGACGTCTGTGTGGTGCAGGTCCACTGCCTACTGAATGAAGCAGCACCAAATGACCATGTTAAGGAAGAGGCTACCACCGCTCTTTGAAGATGGATGGATGAGGCATAAATAGTGTAATTTCCTAGAAAACTACTAACTAAAGAGTTTTCCAAAAACATAGTTCCATCAAATGATTCCACTGAAACAGTGGCATCGTGACGGTGGCACCGTGAGGGTGGCACTATGATAGTTTCACCATAGCAGTCACACTGTCATCATTTCACAATGAAACTGAGGCACTGCTGAAGGCGTCACCATGTGGGTGGCACTGTGACGGTGGCGCCATCACAGTTTCACCATCAAGGTCGCACATAGAAATGGTGGCACCATAACAGTCACAACGTCGTGGTCACACACCGAAACAGTGGTACTGCTTATAGTGGCACTGTGATGGTGGCACCGTGACCAAGGAACTACATATGGAATCTCACCAAATGGTTTCCCACACTTGTTTCATTTTCTAGTTCTGCTCCAATGATGAATCTTTTGTTGTAAGAGTGTTCTAATACCGCTTTTAAAGACATAAAAAACCCATAATTTAGATCTAAAATCCCCTAAGTGTCGGGAAACATGTGATTTACCAAATCATGTGGGTTTTTCCTTAATGCCACACTTTTCTCCTGTACATCACGTTCTAACCCTGTTACATAGGTTTTCCTCTGGTTAAAGGAAATACTTTTAACGCACACCTATTATGGGTGCCTCTCTGATGAGAATTATTAAATGACAATTAATTCTATCATGTGAAACCACCTAACCACTAGGTGAAACCACGACCCACCTTTAAATCCATTCAAGATTGTCATTTCCTTTAACTCCATTATCTCACATTTTTCTCGCAAATAAATTATTTTTTTCTTCTTCTGGGCTAGTTTCATTCTTCTCCTTGGTGAATTTGGAGTCCCCCTTCTCGAGGAAAGTGGTGCGCCTGTGCTAGAGCTTTTATGACCACTCTTGGAGTCCTCGGAGTTCCTCCCCTATAAGTCTTGCATCCCCAATTAGTGGCATGTGGAGGGAAACATAGATCATTGATCACCCAATAAGGGTTTTACTTCATATCTCTTTACATTGTATCATTTGGTGTGGGTAAGATAATGTCCCTTTAGGGATGGATGCAACCAAACCTTAATGAAGATAATAAACAGACATTTAAAGAAAGAAGGTTTGTGTTTGATGATGATGTTGTACTCTTTTACCCTTTCATATATGTATTTAATTTAATGGGCTTATGTACACTAAAAATCATGGTCATTGGTGGTCTTTCCTTACGCACTAATTAATCCCAGTCTTCTCTGGTGATTGAGTGGATGTAACAAGGCAATTGTTTAATCATGTAAGCTCAGTTGATTAAATGGATGTCTAGTGAACAAGAATCCTTGTGTGATAACCTTAGTTAACCAAATTGAAAAGATGGAACTCAATGAATTGTGTGTTTAAATCGGAAAACTCCCTTTCTCTGTCTTGGTAATATGTATGGTTGTTCTATTTGATTCTTGTTGGGTGACATGGACAGGGATAGGAGTCCCTACTGTGGTGCATATGTTGGTTTTTAGATCTAAGGCCAAAGGGGGTCGTATGGTGGGTCTTGGATTTGTTATAGTACATTGAGTGATATCATAGATCCCTTTTGTGGTTGTGACTTACAAGTGAACCAGCTATGAATGCTTAATGTGATACTTTACTATTTTCCTCACTTGGTATGTGGTTGTGCATGTTATTTTCCTAGTAGTGATGAATTAATTTACTGTAACCACTTGAATGTGATAAAAAGAATGGTATACATGGGGAATTTTTTTCCAAGAAAGAGTTGGGACTTGGTTGTGGATTTTGTGCTTTTTATGAATGAATAGTAACAAGGGTGTTTCCGTATGGGCTAGTTCTGGAACCCCTAGGTTGGGAAGAGTGACTGTTTACCCATATGTGTAATTTAGTTATTATGTTTCTTACTCGTGCCCCAACCATGTTGAGAACTTCATGCTGAACACCCCCATTTCAAGGAGGATGTTTTTATCAACACTCTAATGAGTGGATGGTTATTACCTCCATTTATTCTCCCTTTCTAGAGTATCCCAAGAGTCTTCTAGTGGGTTGTAATGGCGTGAGGTATATTATATCCCTAGATTACTCGGGAAGGGAACATTATGGTGGTTGGACTAGGTGTGTGTGGGTAGGTTCCTTCCCAAGTGTCTTCGGGATTAGGCTTAGGTGTCATTGGGAATGGCAGTAGTTGATCAGACCCAGGTGTCTTCAGGCATGGCAGTAGTTGATTTCCCCAGGTGTCTGTGGGTGTAGTTACGTGTGGTTGTGGCCCAGGTGTTTGCATACAGGATGTGTGGTTGTGGTAGCCCAGGTGTGTGCAGGCAGGGTATGGTAGTGGGACTACTCTGAAAACAGTGGGAAGGATCTGATGCATTAGATGCCTTCAATAACTTCTAGGAAAGTGGTGCGGGGTACACAAACATAGATTTGTTATTACTATTTATTTACTTGATTTTTTTATTTTGGGAGTGTTCCCTGGTGAGGTTTCAGTGAATAGTTTTCTTACTAGGTGATTTGGATATCTCCTTTCCCCACTGGGCATTAGAATGCCTCCCCACTCATGCAGGAGAGTTTCGGTTTTCCCTTTTGTCTATGCCTGTATACTCACCCGACTTATATAAAACTGGTTTCTGGTTCCTAGGAGGACTTCAAGGACTATGCAGGACCCTACTAGTTCGGACATTGGGACATTTTTTGTTTCTATTTTTCTTTTATTTTGGTACATCCATATGGAGTTTTCATTTACCCTGTAGCATTTCATATTGGAACATGCATATGGGAATGAATTGTTTGGCTATACTTTTTCCTCCAGTTTTGGTGTTGATTGGGATTTACTCTCTTATCTCTCGATCCTAATAAATAAAAAGTGTAATGACTTCCATTTTTCATGTGATTCCATACCCTTGGTGCTAGTTACCACTCCAAGACCTATTAAAGGCGGGTCTCATGGGTTATTATCCCTCCTTCAACTTGAAGAAGGAAGGGTCTGGCAATCTATAGTCCCATCCCTCAGATTGGTTATGGAGGGTCATGACAGAATTGTATCAGAGGTAGATGTTGAGAGATAGGATGGAGTCAGGATTTAGTCATAGTTAGGATATCATGGTATGGTAAGACGACATCATTAAGAAATCTTGGCCTGTGAAATACGCCAGGTGAGACTGGCTAGGACATGAAATTTTAGGGGGGCCAGTGATCTGATGCAAGGACTGTGGACCAACCAAATAGCCAAGTGAGGCCACAATGATTGAAGAGTAATGACCTTAAAAAAGGTACACGTATAATAATGACTTGTGTTCTAGTGTGTGTTGGGTATTTTGGGGATTTTTGAAAATAAATAAATATGTAATGAAAAAATTAAAAGCAATATACTACACTACTCGAGATTAGGAATTCCTTGTTTACCTTTTAGTGAAGCCACCTTGACGATGACCATGAGTGGTGTGGGAGATCGAGGACAAGGAGGATGATTTGGCTGACCAGAAGAGGGCTGATAAGGAGGAAGAGGATGACCAATGGAAGAGGACGCTTCATGCCTTTCAGGGGCAGACCCTCAGGATGTATGAGGGATGCATCTTGGACATGGAGACCCCGAGCAGGCTCAAGGAGCTGGTGATAGCATTCAGCTTGATCCAAGATCTAATACAGAATAGGGTTCCTATGGATATAAGCCTGATGTGGGGAGCAGTGCTCCATTGGTGGAAGCTCTATCTTGGGGAGAAGGGGGTTGTTGATGTTTCATGGACTGAATTCGAGAGAGAGTTTTGGGCAGAATTTCTCTCCTCCAAGATAAATGGAGAGAAGTGGCAGGGGAAACACTCCCTTAAGTAGGGGAGCATGTCGGCGAGGGAGTTGGGGATCATGTTCAAGGATCACCTTCAATTTCATATAGACCTCTATCTAGATGAGGAGTCTCGTGTGATTCCATTAGAAGAGGCACTCTGGCCTTCACTCTAGTGTGCTATTAATAACTTCTCTCTACCGTCATACTTGGAGGTCCAGAAGATGGATGAAGTGATAGAGAGGACGAACATGTTGTGAGGTGTTCTATAAGAAGGGATTCCATTTTACTCTTCAAAGGGGACGGTCGTTAGCAGCAGGCCTCCAGTTTCATGGCCTTCTAGGTTTCGGCTAGTGGGGAACCGGCCCAAGCTGTTCCAGTTTTGATCTCCCAATCCTCACCGTTTCTTTTAGGTCCCAAGACTGAGACGCTAAATCTATGGAAGCAATGGGCTCCACAGAATCATTTCCTGGACTGAATGTAGTATAGTGGTGGTGGGCAGGTTTAACACCCACATCTGCAACATTAGTATCTAGCTAGGCCCTTTCAGCAGCAACATCAGGGACAGTGAACTCCCATTCCTCTGAGAGAAGACATTGTAGGAGGGGGTCATCCTTAGGGTACTCTTTAGGGACCTCGAATAGGGCATAGTCTGGGAGGCAGCCGACAACCTAGGGGTAGGAGACCTGGGCATGGGTAGTTTTAGGCCGTAGAGGTAGCTGTTCCAGCAAGGCTTGAAGTCATCCGAGGTACGATCATCTTGTTTAGTAATCTTGCATGTTCATTGTTTAATTCAGGAGAACCACACCCATTTGTTGCACCAAGTTTGACCTATGCATTGGTTCTTGACATAGTGGGACTTCTCTCACCCCTGGTGTTGAGTATGCTAGTTAGAGGTCAGAACTACTTGTCTCATGTTTTTTGGGGATATAGACTGATGTTGGGACTATATCAGTCCATTGGGGACCATCATTTGCTGAATATGCAGCTGTATGTTGTCATTTTAGGAAATGATAGGCTGTTCTATGTATGTGATATTATCAACTACTTCTGATGAATGATTTTGTTTTAGGATATGGGCTTGAATGGGGTGACATTCGTTGGCGAGCGGGGTCACCCATAGGGCAGCCGACAAGTGGAGCCCCTTCATTCATTGTTAACCGAGCTGTCAGTGAAGCTAGTAGACTTATTGGTTGTGGATGTTCGAGGGATCATCAATGAATTCATGTACATATATTTTGAGTAGGTGGTGACTCTACCCCTTCAACGTGATTTGGAGTTTGGGATAGACTTGCAACCTGGTTCCAATCAAATTTCGATGGATCCCTATTGGATGAAGCATTACGAATTCCGGGAGTTATAGATTCATATTGATGATCTGATGAAGAAGGGTTTTGTTTAACCAAGAGTCTCACCATGGGGTTCTCCAGTCATTTTCACGAAGATGGTGGATGGTGGTATCAAACATTGCATTGACTACCAGATACTAAATCAGGTAACAGCCAATAACGGTTACCCTCTCCCAAGGATAAATGACCACTTTTACCAGAAAAAGGGGGAAGGATGGTTCTCTAAGATAGACCTATGTTCAGGATATCAACACGTGATGGCGAAGGAAGGTGACATATCAATGAATTCTTTCAAGTGCAGATATGGGAACTTTGAGTTTGTGGTTACGTCGTTCAGAGTTATGAACGCACTAGACCTATTCATGGGACTCATGAACTCCATATTCTGGGAATATCTAGACTAGTTCATAGTTTAGTTTATTGAAGACATCCTGATCTACTCAATATCAGATTATGATCACGCTTTGAAATAGACGATTGTTTTAGAGGTCCTCCAACAGCAACGGCTCATTGAGAAACTGTCCATGTACAGGTTCTAGATGGGAGAAGTACACTTCCTTATATATGTGGTGTCCGAGGAGGGAATAGAAGTGGTCCCTCCAAAGGTCATAGAAATTGTTTCTTGGGTGGCACCCATGAATGTGACGGAGGTTCATAGTTTCCTAGGCCTAGTGGGTTACTACTGGAGAACCATGGCCACCTTCTCCCAGGTTGAAACACCATTGACATCCATGACCAAGAATGACCAGGCATTCATGGGGAGTAAGAATTGTGATGTAGACTTCAGTTATATGATGGGTAAGACGGTTAGTTAACTAGTGCTGAGGTTTCCAGGACAAGGGCTGATTATTGTGGTGTTCTTTGATGCTTCAAGCCAAGGCCTGGGGTGTATGCTGATGAAACAATAGTGGGTGATCTCTTATGGGTCTCGGAAGTTACTTCACCATGGGTGTAACAATGCCAACCCCTTATAAGGATCTTGTAGTGGTCGTTTTGGAACTAATGTTGTGGCAACCTTACCTCATGGGGGAGTGATTCATGGTATTCACATTTTACAAGAGCATGAGGCATATCTTCTCCCTGCAGGACATGAACTTGTGCAGTATAGGTGGATGAAGTATCATCTGAACTGTGGCTTTGAAATTTCCTACACCTCATGAAAGGAAAACTTGGTGGATGATGACTTAACCAGGATGTCATAGAAGGATGTGGTATGAGAGTCAGAAGATTCATGGAAACAGATGGAGGATTTCACTTCACTACACCTGGATGCAAGGGTGGAGGGTGGTAGAGGTTGTATGTTTTTTATGATAGTGTAGTCCTCTCTATTGAAGCAGATGGAGGAGTCTCTATGGGGGGATATAGAGGCTGAAGTGATGTGTGATCATGTTAGCCGGGTGAATGCTCTAGAAAAACAGTTAGAAGATGGCCAAAATCAGATGTTGTTTCATTGAAAGTTGTTCGTATATGTGGGAAATCTATGAGATTGTTCTTGGCGAGTTCCACAACTCACCCCTTGTGGTACACCTAGGAGTTTCCAAGATGTATCAAGGTTTGAGAAGTCAGTTTTGGTGGCCCAGGTGGAAACGGGTAGTGGTAGAGTTTGTGTAAAAGTATATTGTGTGTCAGTAGGTGAATGCTAAAAACCACATCCCAGGAGGTCTGCTACAACAATTAGATGTCCAATAGATGAAGGGGGATGATATATCTATGGATTTTGGCATAGTACTACCCATATTTCATTGGGGTTATGATGCTATCTGGGTAGTGGTGGACCAGATTACAAAATCAGCACACTTCCTGGAAACCAAGGAGTCGAGTGCGGAGGATTCCCTATCACAGCTGTACGTGGAATTGGTGGTGCGGTTGCATGGAGTTCCGACATCAATAGTCTCTGATACGGATACCTGGTTTACCTCATGGGTCAGGAATTGATTGCATCTTGGTTTTGGTACTCAAATATTCCTTAGTACTTCTCTCCACCCCCAGAAAGATGGGAAAATTGAGCGCACTATCTAGACATTGGTGGATAAGCAACGAGAATGTGTTCTAGAATTTGGGGGATAATGGGTGTGACACATGACTCTAGTAGAGCATTCCTACAACAATATCTATCACTCTACCATTTTCATGGATCTGTTCAAAGATTTGTATCGTAGGTCGTGACACTCACCCATGTACTAGACATAGGTCGGGGAAACAGATGTTCTAGGCCCGAAAGTGGTGGAGAGCATGATGATGATGGTTCAGCTTATATGAGAGAGGATGAAGGTGTCCCATGAGAGGAGGAATTCATATATTGATAATAGGAGGATTCCCTTGGATTTTGAGGTCCGGGACCACTTGTTCTTGAAGGTCTCCCCTCAACATGGACAATAGAGTTTTGGAAGGGGGAGTAAGCTTTTTCCCAAGTTCTTCGGAAACTTCGAGGTGTTGCGGCGGGTCGGCTAAGTGGCTTATCAGTTAGCACTACCACCGCCGCTACTGTGAGTTCACAACATCTTCCATGTGTATGAGCTCTGTCGGTATCAACACGATTATTCACACATCCTCAATTTGGGAAATCTAGATATCGAGGACGACATGACATCTGTAGAGAAACCAGTGATGATCAATGTTCGTAAGGATAATGTGCTTTTTAGATGAACCATTACCTTGAAATTTGGTGTAAAAAAAGATAAAATGATGAGAAAATAAACTAAATAATAATTAGGAAGTTACATCATCATGATATATGTTTACATTATGACATTAGGTATATTTCCCATTTGTTTCTAAAAAACTCTATGTCATCTAGTGAATACAATAATTTTTTATAGTCAAATAGTACATGAAAATTATAAATACCAAAATTATTAATAAATATTTTATATGTAATAGTAATTATATTTGAGAATACCACTTCAATAATGCTATTTTATATATGAAATATGATATCTCTAATTAATTTAACTATAGAATATCCAAAATCTGTTCCATTTTTTTCAGTTTAGATTCTTTGATAAAAATAAGTAATTTATTTTGATATGTGTTAGTTTTGTAAAATATTATTATTTAAACCCAAATACAGGTCCACTTTTAGAACATCTCATGATCCTTATACAAATTGGATGTCCTTATTCCATGATTTTAATGATATTTATACACCAACATAACATAATATAATTCTCATTAAAAGAAAATATAAAATTGATAACATAATGTTTCATTTTTTAACATCAGTGGGTGTGTATATCAAACTGAAAAATGTTGTCATGTGTGGTTTCTTTGTTGGGTATCCATACAGTGAATCGAAGAAATAAATATTTAGAGTATCCATTTTGACCACTATGAGCTTTCAATGTTTCCTTAAAACACAATATTAAGGAAGTGATGAATGAAATTACTATATATTTGATATTATTAATGTTTATATTTTTACACATAATATTTTGGTGTTACGAAGAGAATGTCATCCATAGGCCTGTTTTCAAAATATTTGGCCAGTTTTCAACAATTTGATTCATTTTTTTCAAGGAATTTATTTTTATATATAGAAGTTACATGTTGATAATGAGTATAAATTTTTCTTCATTGGTAAATACCTTCAAATTTTAATGATATATACATCTTCAAAAAAAGGTAAAAAGTATTTGGTCATAATTAACATTATATATCTGTTTTGGGAAAATAAAATAATGAAAACCATCCTTTTGAAAACATTTACCAATAAGTCTCCTAATTATTCATATTTGGGGAATTTATTTAAATTATAAATAGAAATATAGTCTTTAACATCTTCTCCCAAAATTTTTTCATCAAAATAAATTGTGTTATTATAACCATTCATATGTTTTTATCCATATGAACCATTAATGTTAGTAAATATAGATATTGAATGGCTGATGTAAAGGTTATTTCTAAAGATATTTTCAATGTTATGGTTGATCCATTAGATGTTTTTTATTCAAACATTCATTTGAGGCATTCCATTTGTTTATATATAATAACATTCATTAGTTTAAACATTTTTATTTAATTGTGAAATGATTTACTTCAAAAATAAATTGGAAATGAATACCTCCTTGTCAACAAGTTTTTTTAAAAGATCTGATGATCACAATAAGAATTATCCAACTTCTTAGAAAACTCTATGAATATCTCCATAATAAGTGGAGAAGGTATCTCAGAGCTATAATCATGATCTAAGGTAATCCCCACCGACACTTGACAAGTTGGAAGAGGTCTGTTGTGTAGAGTTCCTTTTTGTATATTGAACATGGTAGCTTTAACAACATGAAAAGAGGTGGTAATTGATATATATAAATCACCATCATTTTAATCCAATATAATATCACTACAAGAAATGTATCATTGTATTCATGATTCGTATTTCATAGAAAATTCTATTAGAATATTGATTACCTAATCTAAGAAATCTCTTTGAGAAGATTGCCTCACATCAATGCTGGTGTGGGGTGGATCTTCACATAATGGTTTTCGTGGAGTTTTTTTCTCCTTTCTTTCAAACATAATTTTTTTAGAAACTCAGTCTTCCAAATATTTTTTTTCAAGGGTATCTAATCATTATTTCATCAATTTTATTTCTATATCATTATCCTCATATTATTATTTCACAAATTATATTTGAGGTTTCTCCCCAAATCTGACACCTCTAAAACGACCATACAGTTCTGGCCGCATCAAGGTCACTAATATTATGTCTTCATCTGGTAGATGTATTGATGATTCCTATGTCTAATTTGGTTAGAAAATATTTCAAAATAAGTAAAATTTTTATGTAATATAAATTTGAAGTATTTTTTTATTATTTAACAATTACACATGTTTCCCTCAATTATTTAAGTGTTTTCACCAATTAGTAGCCAATATTTTATTAAACATAACACCTTCTATAGAATATTCTATGGGATTGATGTGGATTTTGATTTTGATTCATCAATATATATATAAATATAGGAACATGGTAATTCTGTTGTTTGATGTCTCATAAATTAATTATGGTATATTTTATATACATAAAAATGATTTTCCAGAGAAATTTACCGCATAATTGATTTATTGTAGGGGTACGATGGTTTAGATTATCATTACTTATTCTCAACACTCAGTTTCTATTTCATAAATAAAAAATTATAAATCAAAGTGATGAATAAAAATATTTTTAATCAATTTATTACAAGACATAATGTACCTATAATGATATCTCTCCATGATGGCCAGATAACTCATCCCACACTAGTTAGTTTATTAGGTGTGCAAACATATGTGGTTGTTCTAGGTTTATTTTTCCTTTGGAATATTCATGATTAAATATTATAATAATTGTACAAAACCCAAAATGATTCCCTCTATCAGGTATTAACACATATTTCATGTGGGGTTCATATATTATAAATGCACTTTATAAGGTATGATGATGATAAATTAAAGGTTTCATTATTTTTAAGTAAAATATAGAACTAATATCATAATGTAACTTTAATGTATTCCAAATAACTGTCTTAATCATAGGCACAATATGGTACCATGAATAAACATGAATATGTACATGTTGTTGAGTTATGATCCCAATGTAACTACTTAATATTTACTTTTTAGGGTTTAGAGGCTGGCCACGCATATTCCCTCTGTCCTCAAATTTGATGTATTTTCTTTTCCCTTTAATAATTTTTGGTAGCACCATCAATCTATGACACCCATATTTTGTAGGATGCACCATTTCTTCTCAATAAACAATTTATATGGATTCAACATTTCCATTATATTTTTCCTCTGGATTTTTGAATTGGAATTCACATAAGGTTATTTTTCCTCTTCACTAAGAGAAATAGTAGGTTGTGAAACAGATTTTTCCTTAAGATTGGGGCCATTATAACAAGAAAAATTTATTATATATATAAGTGTATTAATATTTAATTTTGATCACATAAATGAATAATAGAATAGATAATAACATTAGTTAAAATAATTTATATTAAAATATATATAACTTTATTATTGAAATATTTTATTTAATGTTTGATGGGATATCACCCCTCTATCGGGTATATAAATTTGTTCATTATGTTGTCCTCTAATATAAAAACACCCATTTATATTAGGACTAAAATGAAAATATTATTTCACCAAAATGAATGGTTTATCCTCAATTTTATTTTCATCTAACTCTCTAGTGGTTTTGGTCAATAACAAAAGAATTGACCACTTTTGGTTTGCAGGTTCGTGAATAAAAAAATTCGTGTACTTCCTGTGATAAAATTTTAAATGGTTCATCTTTGTACCCGTCTTAATAAAATTCACATACACAAATCCCATTTCATCTATGGTAACAACACTCTTGTTATTAACCCACTTGAATTTAAAACTTGGAACGTGGAATGTTGTATAATCTATCCCCCATATTTGTCTGATGATACCAATGTATGACATATTAAAATAAATTGGATTTCTTTCCTTAACATCAGAAACATACATCACATCAGCCACAAGTGAAACTAAACTATATTTCATTATAATACCTTCAACATGTTCATTTGTAAATAATTTCAATCCAATAATTACATAACCATTATAAGATAATACATACACACTTGTTCCTATGGAAATCCATTGATGTTATTTTGAAATTGAATCAATATTTTCATTTGAATCCTTTAAAATATTGTTTAAATACATAATATAAACTATTTATTATCTGTGTTTTATGTCCAACTATCATCCCTTGATGGATTCAATTGCAAAAGAATTTATTTGTGAGTTTCAATATATGGGGAAAACTCTAAACTATTATACAAAATGTAAATGTTGGCCTACTAACAATCTATAATATTGATTGTGAAAACATCTATTGTATTAATTACATCAACCTTAATCCACCCATTGTGATGATGTTTTGTTAAATAAATACTCTCCACACCGTATAGGTTATTGGTATATAATTCAATCACATACATAACAAATTATTTCTCCATAATACAACCCTCTAGAAAATTGATATTTTCACATAACCTTTGAAAATATTTATATACAATTAAATGTGAAACATTCATCTATAATGTAATGGAAAACAATGTAAAATATCTCTTACTGTGTTAATAATCATGTGAACCATTACATAAAATAATTTTTATGGCAAAAACTTTTCAAATTCCCATAATATTATGACAATTTAATTTTCTATAGATGGAAAATTTTCTAGGTCTTTAACTTTTCTGTAAATATCATTGATAATGAACCATATTTTGGTTAATGTATGACAAAATTTTTTGGAAAAAATGAGTCATAAAGATATAGGAATACTATATTACATCCAAACAAGAAAAATATGTGATTTTATACCCTTTAACATTAAATATGTTATTTACACAATATTATTTATTTTCAATGAATATCCCTCTGAAACCATTACATTATTAATGACGCCAAAAAAATTATTTCTCTGTATCCTAGACAGACTGTATGTAGTTGGAGGAAGAAGGGTTAATTATTTACGCTTCACTAGTGCCAAATCTTCCAATATTCCTATGTTAACTCTGTCTAACCTAGCCTAAATTACACCCTTTTTTTCCGATGGAATTTAGTAATGTTCCAAATAAACTATCACATTCATTTTTTTCAACATTTATATCATTATGAATAATTTTGTTGTATAAGCAATTCTCATATTGTATTACAAAAAAAAGATCTCTTTTTCTAATCATTTTTCATAAGGTTTTTCAAAACAGGTTTTAAAAAAAATTGTTTCCACAAATTTTTAAATATAAAATAGTGAATCACCTATTATTGGAGATAGTGTCATATGATATTATCAACTTACATTGAGTCATGCCATCCATGGTTGGTTCTTATATTATCAGGGTAGAAATCTATGAAGTCCATGATTCATAGTCTTCGATTAATGTATCCACCTAATTTACTATATACCTTGTTCATAAATGGGTCACACATGAGTTACATTAATAATATATCTTGAAAATTTTTCAAAAGATGAGAATTCAATTAACATCCTCTTCCATGGGGATCTCAATGTGAAATCACCATTTATGTAAACATCATATAATTTTAAACCGGAATCCAATAATATTTTCAATTCTTCAATTAACGGATCCAAACGAACATTAATATCATCAACTGGTTTTTTTGGGATATGATATAAGCATTAATAAAATAATTTATTTTAGTTTCATGCATAAACATAGTGTAATGATATAATTGACATGCAAAATCGTCCATGTATAGTGAGTGTTACTTTGTAAACACAAATGACTCATTCCATCAATAGATAAGAAAAGACAAGGTTTTATAAGATCATTTCCTTATCCAAGAAACTCATGATCAATTATATTCCACTAAAGGGAGGCTTCTAGGTGAAATCGTTTCCAATATTTTTTTCTTGTATTCATGTGACTCATCAATTGCCTTTCCGTCTCTTCACTTCCACATAAGTTCTGAAACAATTAAATTATTATAAAATATAATAAAAATTTTAATGGACATGATTCATATTTATTTTATCTAGAGTCACCACTATTTGGGACTTCCTTAAGTTATTTTGGTACATACTACATATTATACAGTTATTTGGATAGACATATATTCTTTCAGAGACTACCCATTGAACATAGAATTCATTTAACATCATATTTTCATCTGGGGAACACATTATATTCTAGAATAATATCATTAAATAGATAATTTAGTTCAGTAATACTGTAATCAATCCATTAGTTCCCTTTTATTGAATTATGTTGCATCATTAAGGTATATAATGATCAATATTTAGTGAAACCGGCATATAATGACATCTCTGCACAACTCTTTGACTTCAATTTTTTTTGGAAAATCACAAATTTCATCTCCAATTATCATTATAATTTAATTAGTACAATATTCATCATTATTCACACCTATAATCAAATAATTGAGACATTTTCCCCATTTTCAAAACCTGTAATCCTATTAGATGATCCTTATGGAAGAGTGATATCCCATTTACTAGCTATATTCACTTTTCCATATGTTTATTCTATAATATACATCTTCAATCAATTAAATGAAATATTGAATGTTGTTCCAACTCTACTAGACTAAATAGTATTAAATAACAACAAAATAAACATGAACATCTTTTTTGAGAAGGGTCATATCCAAGAAATTTTTTAAACCTGATGAACTCTTTCATCCCACATTCATTATCTTTTTTTATATGATCAACATCCATTAATTTTTTATTCAAATCCATACTCTTAATGGATCTAATAATAGAGGATTTCTATTTATGTGGGTGATATGTTAATTTTTCTATTAATAATTTTTTACTGAAACCAAGAATGATGATCTTTCACATCAAATTTATAATTAATGAATTTAAAATTTGAATAAATAAATACTTAGTATCAGGAACATTATGTGTTGTTTAATTTTGATCATATGAAAATAAACTTTTGCATTATCTTCATCATGCTCTGAGGATACATGTATAGAATCCCTCTAATGGTGATCCACATGTGCTCCTATGACCTCCAAGAAACCCCAATCATTCTCCGAGTGCTAGTGTGGTGAGATGAAATTGTTGAGTGGTTCATTATTGATAGATCATTCTTTATTATTGAAGAAATATATCTTTCACATATCATTATTGTAACAAATAGAAACGATGCTTTGGGAGGGATTTTTTTCTGCACAACAATTATCTATTCTAAATTTTTGGATTCTCTACACAACAGAAATAGATTCCCATTTATAGAGGTGGGATTTATGTGAAAATATTATTTAATTTCATTTCATCAATTAAAAAAATTTAGAACCTTAAATAAATCACATGATACATAATAGAAATTACATAATTATTTCTTTGTGTGCCAACCTTCAAAAAATTATATTATATAATGGTCTTGTTAATTTGTATTTGACATTAAACTCGGTTTTGGTCTATTATAACTCCTATAGTATTTATTAAAAAACAGAATTAATTTTTTACCTATAAACATGTTTTTTTATTGAAAATATAGAAAATAATCCATTGTTAAATTATCTATTAAATAATATAAATATTTTATTCACACATCAAATAATAAATATTTATTTAACATGTGCGATCAATATAACAAGGAAAAATATTTTATCAAACATGAGAATAATATTTATTTCATCAATTAAACTCAAATTGAATTTAATTGACATTAATGGATAAACATTGTGTTTGACCCTCTTGGATTCTTTTTCGTTTTCATTAAGCACGCTTTATTAAATCCAATATTAATATATTGAAATGGGTAATGTAATCCAAGTGAATAAACATAATGTCTCAACATAAACAACCATATATGAATTATCTTTGTGTAATATAGTCCCATTTTAAAAATATATCATCAAGAAAGTTTCACATCTATGTCACCAAACTATATTCTTAATATTTCATTCTTCAACTATCTGAATATAACACATTGTAACACCGTGGACATGTAATTTGATGTTGTGGTTAAATTATAAAAATGTACTGAGATATTAGCTTACAAAGAGATGGAATGGACAAATCCTTCCCCAACTTATTCATTAATGACATTTCACTCATTACTCAGCCAATTTATCCAACATCGCAAAAGAAAATTATTGTAATGGTTTAAGAAATAAATCTAAATACATAATTTGTTTCATGCATTAATAATAATATTATTTTCTAAGGACCATCACACATGTTTATATATAGGAATATATGATGACACTAAAACATGTGGAATTTTAACTGGAGGGTTTGTTTTCATTATCACCCAACATGGAGAATCTTAAGTGTGAACATCATGATAAAGAGACTAATAATCTTATCAGTACTCTCACCATACTATATATGTACAATATGTTCTATAATATTTTTTATCCAACTATTGAACGTTATTTAATAATATCATCATATCACATCAAGATACTCATCATGGCAGGAACTTCTCTGACCATATCAATGTGATGTATACTCTAGAACATTATTACTTTAGAGTCATGAAAAACAAAAAAATGGTAATAAGAAGTTTTATTATTATTCATTGCATAAAATATACCTAGTATCAAAGTAAAAAATACTTCATCCCTATAAATGAACTCCAAAAAACACCCACATGGAATAGAGATAACTTCCTACAACTTTCAATCTTCTATTACTCAAATGATAGTCATGTTTCTGCTGAGTCAAGTCTTTAGTCATGGGGTCTTCCATGTTTTCTTCAATGGATATACAACCCATTACAACTTTACCTCTATAAGAAAAATCCCTCAAGAGATGGTTCTTCAAAGGTATGTGCTTGGTCTGTTGATTTGACCATGGTACTTTTTCAAGATACAGTACTCCAAGATTTTCAAATAGAGCATCATATGATATTTAGAGATGGATATCACATCACACAGCAAGATGAATTTTTGAATCCATACTACTTCATTATCGGCCTCAAAATCCACAATAAATAGAGACTACATTAGAATCTGCAACAAACATCCTTGAGATCCTCCATCCCACAAAACCTCCGTTCAATGTGAATTTGCATCCTATTTTCTCCTCTATTTTATCTTGATAAGATTGGAAAATAGAATCTATATATCCTATGATTACTAGTTCGTTATCTCCTCCATAAACTAGGAACATATAGTTAGTACTTCTCATATACATAATGATAGTCTCCACTTCTATCCAATAATGGTCACCAAGATCAGTTTGATATCATCATTCCTCACATAATTCATAGATAGAATGTATCCTAGTAAATAGAATAACATAAATGACTGATCCAAAATATTATGAATATGAAAGATTTATCATTTTTTTTGTTTCCTTATGTTTCTAAGGATAAATTTCCTTTAATTAACAATGCCAGTTGATGTTGGAATTAATCACCTCTTGGATTTCTCCATATTGAATCTAGTCAATATATTTTATATGTATGTATTTAATCATTGTCTGAGCTACCTCATTGATCTATCATGATGGACATTGATTCCATGAATATATACTGCCTCACCCAATTCCTATATAGTGATGATTTATTCAAGAATTCCATAAATTAATTGAAGAATTGTATTATGTTTATAAGGGTTAATTTTTCTTAAAAATATACTATTAATAAAAGGAATTCACTCCCACTAAAATATTTATAGACACATGGTCTGCATTCAATTTTTTTGAAACCAAGTTCATTTATAAACTCATCAAAATCAGTGTTCCATGATGTGCATGTTTGGTTTATTCCATAAATGGATCTCTTCAACTTGCATACCTTGTAGGAATCACATGTAGTGGAAAAATCATGAATTGTCATGAAGACATATTTTTGAAGGATCCAATTATGATAGGATATTTTAAAATCCTTTTTCCAAATATCATAATCGCTGAATGTTGCAGTGGAATGTAGAATTCTGATGGATTTCAACATTGATACTAGTTAAAAGGTCACTTCATTGTCAATGTTGTGATGTTGTTTAAAACATTTTGCAACTAGTCTCACCCTAAATGTGCTGACTTTTCCTTCCATGTGTAGTTTCATATTGAATACACATTTTCAAACAATAGGTGTTACATCAATAGGTGGACTACCAAAATCCAAAATTCTTTTTTGGGACTTGGAATGTGATTTGGAATTCATGGATTCATTCAACTTGGAAACATTTGTGCCAGATACTAAATCCTTTAATGTAATAGGATCATTATTATCAACTAATAAGGATTCACCATCCTCTATGACTAGAAATTCATATTGTTCAAGTTTTATAACCTCTGTAGTACTCGAATTCAGTAATTGTGTCTCTGGAAAATTTTCTTCTTCTTTGGGGATTTTTGGATGTTTTTCCTATGCCAAATCCTCTGTATATTGATCAAGGAATTCATAAAATTCAATATATCAGCCATTATATCTTATTGATATATGTTCCACCTAATGAAATTTGGGACGCCTGTCAACCACAACAATTTTGTTTTAAGAATTTCATTGGTATTATCCCTTTGTTTGATTGGTATATCCAATAAGTATACACTATGTTCCTCAGGGTGAAATCTTGTTGCATTAAGAGACCATAACAAAAGATTCATATCCCCACACACGTAAAAATACATGGGTTTCATTCCATTCCTTAATTTCAATGGTGTACCGTCTTTTTCTTTAGAGGGCACTTGGTTTAGTACGTATGATTCTATTTTTAATTTGTACCCCCAAAAAGATATTAGAATACTTGCACAACTCATCATTAATCAAACCATGTATAATAAGGTGTTGTTACTCATTTCACTTAAATAATTTCATTGAGGAGTATATGAGAAATTTATTTCAGATAAAATCTAAAATTTCTATAAATAATTAATGAAGTCTTGATTAAGATATTCTCCACCACAGTCTGAGTGACGTTTTTTAATTTTCTTACCAAACTTGTAATGTACATCATTATTCTATTCCCAAAATTCATCCAAAAAATGTCACCAATAACTCATTAGATTGAAATATCTATATAGACTAAAATTATTAGTAATAGTTATTATGCATGAGTACCCACCAATTGGTATAATAGACTATGGTCGAGAAACATCGGTATCAACTATTTTGAGAAGAGTTGTATCCCTTTCACCAATCCCACTAGATGATTTTTTTCATTTTTCCATGTAAACATGAGTGATATTCCCCAAGTGGTTTGAGATCCAATGAATTTAAACATTCATCTTGATGAAATTTAGATAACAAATTTTCGTTTACATGACTTAGCTAGTGATGCCAAGGATGGGTGTTGGTGGGAGTCATGGGACGTAACATCGCTATCAATTTCTAGAATTTGGTTTGTCAAATCCAATATAGAAAAACAATTACTTAAAATTTTCATACCTAAATAATTTTATCTTTTTAAAATAACAATCATATATTCCCATATATGATGATAAATCAATCCATATCATCTGTAGAGAGAAATTAATTTTTTTGGGAAACGGAATCCACATAATGACAACCATTTAAAACCAAGATCATTCCGACCAGCATCATGAGGTGGTAGTCCCTAATAACTTCATCTAACAGTTTAGATCCATTAGCTACCCAAATATCTACCTCTCCTTGGTAAATATTTCATAATATACAAGGTTTTTATATTGGATTATATATGTGAGAAACATAATCCACATCAAAAACCAAGTTTATAGTAATGGATAAAATAAACTCGATAACAAACACACTTGATGATTCCACTTTCTTCATTGGATAGGTTTATTTTTTTCATCTACTATCCCTTCTTAAAAAATGAGAAATATAAATTATTACATTACATTCCATTCCCCTTTATATTCCTCTTCTTAGAAGATTGTGAAAATTATTTTGGAGTTAACATATTTTCTTTCCATTTCCATTTGGTCATCGCAATGATAGAAGTATTTTCACACTTCATATCCTTATCTACTTAGTGAGGAAGATCATGAAGGTATTTCAAAGGATTCTCAATGATTTCATAGTAAAAGTAAAAAACAAGGCTAGAGAATCTCTGAGTGATTAATGAGTTCAGTTCCAAATTAATATGGGATTTTAAACCCTAGAACCTCTACGGGATCTATGTAGTTAGTGAGATTTACAATGTAAGGACTAGATGGGGCACCCTATCAATTATTTCTCTAAAATCATTCCATGGAAACCTCAATAAATTTCTAACTATCCCTCTATAGGTAAAGACCATGGAGGTTCTCAAGAATTCTATACACATCCATTATTTTTGTGAAACATCATTAGTTTACTTGACATTGATGAAATATGAAATCATAGAATGTGAACCGCATAGCTCAAGTGTTTTTCATGGACAAGGATATCTTCATCACACACTTATTTAGTTTAAGGATTGGGTATTTTGGATTATATAATGATAGGTTTAGGTTCCTAGGATAGCACAACCCAAATGCATATAAACCACTTCTAAAAGTTACTACCAGTTAAGAGGTTATCTTTCTCCAAATTAGATCATAGTGATATTGTGAATGATGAACTTGTCATTCTATTGTACATTTAAAAGAATAATATTAATAGTTCTTTTCATGATTACAAAATAAGTTAGATATAAAAAGTTAAATGTGATTATTTACCAATTTATAAAATATCACACTATTTTATCAAGTCTCAATATCCCTTATAATTTAACAATAAATGTCTAGTTTCATCAAAATTATATTTCCAAGGTTCACCATTAATTTCCTTAGTGATATATAAATTGTCCATGAAAACCATAACAAAGTAATTAGGTATTATCTCAATCCAACTATAGAAATACAACTCCATGATCCACTGAGTTGATTTACCTATCATGAAATCTGGAATTGGACTTCCTCAACACTTTCTTCTAAATTCATAATTTAACAGACATTGGCTGCCAACATCAATAAAAATTTAATTATGTCTACCCAAAACTCCCATGAGAACTCCTCGTTAAATGTATGTTTCTATACTTTGTCCAAGAGCTTCACATAGTTCAATGGTTTAATTCCCAATCATGTAATGGAATGCTTACTATAACCTAATATTTAATTAAGCTATTTTAGTTTTTTTTTCATAAATTTATTCTTGTTTTATAATTTAAACATATTTTCAATAATATGTAGATGTTAATTAAATAACCATGTTCGATAAAAAGATCACATATAATTATTTTATTTTTTTCCAACTTTTAACGTTAATTTATTTATTTTTGATATCATGACCATGAATCCATAAAAAATTACATATAAAAAAATATACATAATTAAATGAAATGTTCATGAAAATTTTGCAATAATTGATTTAATTGGAAGACATTAATTCAACATTTGACCTTGGGGAAATAACTTTTGTTTCTAGACTTGGCATGAGTTACAACATTCCAAATGCCCACTTGTGTATCACTTGTGTTTACAACAATATTATTTCATCTTGATGTTCCTCTAAACACCATGGTATGGTTCATTCAATATAAATATTTACTATTCACATGATGTTGAGGGTAACTATAGGATAAGTTAAATTTTATGACATAACTATCTTTGGAAATGTAGATCATGCATAATAATGGTGGGAGGGGTGACTCACAAACCAACATTTAATTTAATATTTAATATTTTCAATCCCATGAATTAAAATAAATTAAAACATCCAACACATGCACATGTATTAATCAAGAAAATTAATGTTTATTAATCGAACAGATACGAAAAACTAAATTTCTAGCATTCATTTATATATTTGTTTTGTTATTATATAAGATAAACAACACTGAATTAATTAATTAATTTCCATTCGTTATTAATGATAACCTGATCTTATTGTATATAATCATCAGGAATGTAATTGATGGAAGATAGTCAACACAACCAATAAAGACCTTTTAATTACAATAAATTAATTGATTATTTAAATTTAATTAAATTCATTATTAAATTGTCAAACACAAAACAGTGTATCAATCAATAAAATAAGGTTTTATGATTTCAATTTTAATTTTTTTTTTGTAATTTTAATTTTTTTTTTATTAATGAAAGATTACATGGCATGTACATGTAGCTTCGCGACCTATACCTCAGTTTATTTATAACCAAGCCACATGGTTGTGGATTCCGTGTGTTAATGTGGCCAGATTGAAATGTGTGTGCATTCTAGTTACACGCCTTGAATCCTCTTGATATGTGAAATGTTTTATCAACATGTGGTGGGAAACAAATTCTTCACATGTAATTTATTTCTCAACACATCTTGAAACAATGCGCAAGGGAATATATTGTGTCCTCCTACTACAAGTCATCTAACTGTATTTTAATGGGAATATATTTTTTACTTCCCAATGGAATCTCTACCATTATTCATTTTATATTAAACCATTATTAAAATGAAATATTGAAAGATCATGATTAATTTTTCAATAACAAGCTAATTCAAATCGGATTGATGAAAAAAACATGAAATTAAAATCTAATTACAATTTCTCGTATATCAACAATCAAATAAATAATATTTAATTTTAATGTGACTGTTATGATACCATTTTATGGTTCAGGGTGTGTTGGATGAATGCAGAGGTAGAAGATATATTAAAATATCTTTTAATAATAATTCCCTAAAACCAAGAGTGAGGATCTTGTACATCAAATTTATTATTAATTTAAATATTATTTTATTAAATAATTACATATAGCTAGGAAATTATTTTTTAATTAATGTAGATCATCTGAAAAGACCCTAAAATTACATTATTTTTACTGTGAGGATCCAATGATAGAACCCCTCTAACAATGATCCACACGAGCTCTTATGATCTTTGAGATACACAAATTGATCTCTGAGTGTTAGAGTAATGAGTCAAATGTCTTGAGTTTTTTATTCTTTATCTCCCATTCATGGATCAGGAAGAAATATCTATTGAACTTCTAATTTTTTTTATAGGGTGTTAAAAGGAAGTGTTGAGAGAGAATTCATAGTGTGAAACAATTTTTCATTCACAATTTTGGATTCTCTACACAATAGGCATAGCTGTCAATTTATATAGTTGGGATTAATGTTAAAATATTATTTATTTTCACAATGATTATTAAATAATGTTTCTTAAATTAAATTAATACCATGTCTTTTAATAATAATTAAATAATTATTCTTTTATAGCATGTAACAACATTCTCAATTACAAATATTATATATAAAAGTCCTGATAAATAATATTTCTTACCAAACATGGTCTAGGTGCATTCAAATTCCTCTATCATTTATTGAACATCCAAATAACTATTTTATTCCAAAATAAATTTTTTATTCACAATATAGTCAATAAATAATTTTGTAAATATGAAATAAATAAAATAAATATTTTATTCACAAGATAATGAATAAATTTTGATTTTATTTAGGTGATTAATAGAACATGAAAAAAATTATTCCTTGGCCTTGAGAATAATATTTATTTCACTAATTAAACTCAAATATAATATAATTAAGATAAATTAAAACCCATAGTGTGGGACCCTATATGATTCCTTCATGTTTTCATTATATGGACATTTCTAATGTTGATGAATACTATCTAGAAACATGTTAAGACACTCAAGAGGAAGAAGCTAATTTCGCAACATTGACAGCCACATACGAATGCTCACTTTGTAATATAATCTCTTTGTCACAATATCTCATCAATTAGTATTCACATACATGTCACAAACATATATACATGATATGTCTTTCTTTGACTATATAAAATAAACACATCCTTAAACCATGCCTATGGAATTTAATATGATCCTTCTATTATAATAAAAGGGACTAGATATTAGCTTCCGTGATGAAGAAACGGAAAAATACATCGTTATCTTATTCATTAATTACATGTCTTTCATGAGGAACCCAACATATCTAACATCACCATGAACTATTATCATCATGAATTACAGAATATATCTATGTACGCGATTTGTAACATTAATTAATAAGGGTTATGAATATATAACATATGCATGTATCATCATAATATTAGAAATCGTAACATTAGAAACCTAGTAACCCACAATCATGTAAAAAAATATAATTATGATATTATAGCATCAATTATAATCATGCATAAATATATGAACATAAATAACTCTAATCATGTACTGAACATCATCATCATTTAATGAGATATATATAATGAAAATATTAGTTGGAGAAGTTTAATTATATAAATATACATATTTATTTATAATTATATTTGTAAAAAATGAATTTAAAACTTATTTTTATTTAATTAGAAATATTAAAAAAATGTATTTATTATTAATAGATTAATAAAATTCTATAATTATGTAAATATATATATATACATATATCATTTTATAATATTAAAAAAACATTAAAAAACATTATTTATATTTGAATTGAATTTTTTTTTATTAATTTATCAAAATTTTATTAATTATAAGAATGTTCTATTCAATTAATATATATAAATAGTATATATTTTATTATATAATATAACAATATTATATATATTAAAAATATTTTTTTATCAAAAAAAAACATTCAGTTCTAAGAAAAGCGATAATAAAACATAACTTTATTAGTGTTAATGGAATCAATGATAGAGGACACATCATTGTCAATGATTTTTTATGTGGAGATAAATGTTACCTTTATCAACACTTTTTGATGGTACTGGTAAAGGTGATGATTTTTTCAACCCTTTTTGTTTAGCATCGATAAAAGGAATCACATCCCTTAAGAATATTTGTGGTACTGTGTTGGAAAAACATATATATTTTGAAGCGTTGTCATGTATTTGATATCTAATTATGAATTATATGTTCAATATTCACATTGAAGTCATGTTATTGAATATCTAGATCTCAGAGATCATTTTCTGATACCCTATATAACTCCATTTATTGATCTATAATTTCAAAATACATAACTAGACATATTTGTTGGCTGTAAAATTTATTCACACATTCATATAAAGTGATAACTATTTAAATTTTATAAAATCTGTATGTGATTTTCAATTTTTTAAATTTTAATGAATGATATCTCAGAATATCCACCAATAACTATTTTCACACACCTCTATCAATTTTGAATTTTTCAATCATTACATGAATTCCTCTAAGTCCTCTTGATGTTTAGACATCGATGATTATCCCCTCGGGTGGTGCTGAGCCATTGGAATTCCTCCCAATGTGTTTGGAATCCAGTGGTCATCCCTCTGCAGTCCTTCTAGCATCAGTGAGTTGCAGTGCCTTTTATTCACTATTCTATATCATGCACGTTGAGTTGTCTTCTCAGTTAGAGTTGGTAGCTTAGGTTTCATAAATGATTTGAGGGATGGTCTCATTAGAGATTCCTTACTCCTTCATATTGGTGTTTGATAGTGGTTAGGATTCCGAAAAAGCTCTTCTAATTCCATTTATTCACCTAGTATAGGATTTGAGAAAGGATTCATTCATATTTGGTGATAAACCTATAATCTTCTAGAATCTGGAGGATTTTGGATTTACCACGACATTCCAAAAATGGATTTTTGTTTCTATGTTTGGTATGGATCACTCATCCTTTAATATGTTCAAATATTCTGTTTCATTGTGTCTTCTTTAAATCCTCATATGTAAAAATATCTTTCTAATTTGAGACAAAAAATCTAGTCCACCAATTTCACTACCTAGTACCATCTCCCACCACATAGTTTCTAATTTTAAATATATATATATAAATATTCATTTATTTTACATTAAATAGGATTATGATTAGTATAGTCATAATGTTGATTAATTGTTGCCAAGATCATGCTATAGTATTAATTAGTTATTCCCGCTTCATTGATTGTGTAGTTTGTTTTGGATTAATTTGTTTCTTCAATTATTTGTTTCAATTTTTCACTATCTGTTCATTCTTAATGTATAAACACAAGTAGATGGAAACAATCCAAATCATATTGAATCCAATATAATGTTGGTTTTCATGTCTCCCATTAATAGGATCTCCATTTCAATAACAAATTTGGGCACTGGTCCATTTGTCCCATATATTGTCAATCATCCAATATATGAGTACAGGTGGAGGTGAAACTCTGGTCAAACAAAGGGATTTCTATGATTATCATATATTAGGTTGCTTTATCCCATATTCCATCACCTATATTTCTTAGTGATGAGCCTAAAAACACGAATCACACCTTAGGGTTGGTCTTACCTTGTATACTAACTCTCTATCCCCAGGTAAATCAATAGGTTTCATGTGGGGATTTTTCAGATTCTTCCCATGTTGCGTCAAAAACCATGGAATATCCCTCAGTTACACATACTCATTTTCATGATAAAGCTGATCGTTATGGCTCAATATTGGTTGGGGCTACTGCTAAGGATAACATCCCTTTGGAACCACTTCTTTTAATAACATCTTCATAGACATTACATTCTATTCTTGAGGAGTTTGATTAATCTAATACGTGATCTCACCCTGATCCCAATAGTGTTACTTCTCCTTCCAAAAATAGATCCCCTGTTCGAATTCATTGAAGGATTTTGAGCTAATCAACATCCTGTCCCAGCTTCTTCTAATCCTCAGAATCCACATGTTCCCAATATAGATGATTACTACATCTTACCAACTAATACATTTACTCATATGATTTTAGTTGATGGTAAATATCCAATGTATTCCCATTTATGAAATTAAAGGGGGATGAAGGGATTTTTATATCAACCTTCTGGGTGCATGACAACTAGATTCAAGTTTATATTTATTCAACAGACTCCTACCACCAAATCCCAATATCGTCTGTTTATTATTGGTATGTAACTCTTCCTTTAATTACTATGATCTCATCCATCATTTAGAACATCACATACATTGAATAAATGAAATTTTATCTCTAATTATATATATACCAATAATAATTCTTCGGTTTCAATCCTTAATCAAAAAACATGATGTAAGTGTTTTATGAATGTTTTCACCAAACTGTCACATGTGAAACGTCAAGCACCTAAATCCCAAAAAATCATTTTTGGATCAAGTGGCAGTCTCATGATAATGAAGAATTTTGATTCCTCTTTTCCAAATATCTAGATCATAATTTTTCATCACTACTGTGTATTTCTCCTTCAATATGATACAATTTATCATCATTAAAAAATACATGGTTAAAAGTCACTTTTTTATAGTGTGCACCCATTTATTTTTTTGTTTTACCCATCATATATCAACATAATGTTCCTTACACATCCAAATGTGCCTATATGAATTTTAACGTCGTATCACATTATCCAATTTGACCCCCCTTACAATAACACATTCCTAATTTTTTTCAAATATTAATATATATTTATATATATATATATTTCCACATATCTTATTTATACATGAATTTTTTATATAATTATATAAATAATAATAAAAATATTTATAAAATTGGTTTATATACTTATATATATTTAAATATAATTGGGTATCTATATATAAATTTTTTATAATGTATTTATAAACACAATTTTTATTTTAACTATTTTTATATAACATATTTCTTTAATATGTTGAAATAAATTAAATTCATGTATACATATATGAATTTATAATATATATTTAGTGAAATATTTATAAAAATTCATTTTTATGATGTATTTATACAATAGAGTAACACACATATAAACACATTTATCTATTTATTTATATATAAAATTATAAATAATTATAAAAGTATAAATGAAATTATAAGGATTAAATATATATAATTTATTTATATAAATATATATTTATTTTTTGAAACATATTTATGTGAACGTATATATATAATGTGGATAATAAATATTTTTTCCATTTGTTTTATATATTATTAAAAAAAATTCATTTAAATACTAAGAAAATATTTATTTACACAACTAAATTGTTAAAAATGATTTTGTGAAAAAATTTATATATATTATTGTGAAACATATAGAATAATTATCTCTATTGATTGAGAGAACCCTCCTAGTGTTTCATAGGGTTTGGTGATTCCTAATGTCTCTGAGGTGGAGCTATGATTCGCCGATATAGCTAATTTATTAGAAGATGTTTTAGAACATCCTTTTGACAGCATTAAACTGAATCCATACATGAAACATGATGTTATATAATATGATCTAATAATTCATTATAAAAACATATTTATGAAGATAGTAGAGAAAGTGGTGGTCCTATACAAGAAGAATGATTATGTATTTCTAATGTGTCGAATGACTCTTGAGATCATTAGAATGTTTATAAGAAATCAGTCCTTCGATCCTGACACATAAAAAAACATGTTTCAAAAAATTTATCACTTATAAGATGGTGTATCCATATGAGATGATGGAGTTGGATATATGATATTGGAATTAAATAAATATAGTGATATATAGATGTAACTCAATAGAAGATTGTGGGAGTTTAATAACCAACTCATTCTAATGGTGGATCTAAGAGATGGATGGGATATCAAAAAGTTATGTTCTTCCAATGCCCCATTTTGGATATTATTTAAAGGGATCATATTATATAGTAGAACTGACTAAGCTATGGGTGAAATCCGAGGTTACAAGAAATAATATATGGAATGGGATAGATCAGATCCTATTCATTGGGGGTTGACTGTGTGGATTAGGGTGTTGGTTGATATGGCATAGACACGTATGAGTGGACTGATTCTGATGATAGAGTAATTAAACACTTGAATATACATTTAATTTGAAAAGATACCAATTGTTCTAATTTTTTTGTGGGTGTCTCGTGTACATAGAGAAAGACTATGATTCAAGGAAGGCAGATGAAGAAGGAAACATCATCATCCAGTATGGTCCCTAGATCTATGAAAAAAATTTCAGGATGGTATTAATTCCTGGACCTAAAAAAACAAAAGGATTATTATAACTATGATAAATACATTTTAAATAAATTTGTTAAGAATCATAATAAAATAATCATATTGTGGCCTTCAGTTCTTTATTTAGATCAGTGTGAGGAGAAGAGGTCAGAAGAAGAGGGTATTAAACCAGCAGAGTCAGTTATGGTGTCCTTGGGAATAGGTATGATTACTATGGTATGTTTCCAATAGAAAATGTCCCCCAAATTGTATTTTTATGATTGTTTATGGAATTATTAAGTCATCCTCCATCCCAAATAGAATTTCCTTGGACCCTACAAATCCGAGTTCTCCCTCAATTACCTTAAGTTCCCATGTATCCCTCCATGGAAGGGGTATATTCTATCGAATCCTATATGGAAGGTCCAATAAGATTATGATGGTGGAGTAGGAAAATTAGTGTGCAGAGTGGGAATAGAAATAGAATTATGTCATGAAAAAAATATAAAGTTATTTGTTGTGTGGAGGACCAATTGGTTTATGATGCTATTCCAAAAGATGGAAAATGGAAGGGGATGGAATATACATTGAATGTTTAGAGCCTGAGGATGGATTAAACCAACCCTCCAATCCCCCTGGAAATCGTGGGTTGGAACTCTCATCATCTTGGAATCCAGTGATCAATAATGATTTTTCAACACTATTTCCCTAAAAGTTTCAATGATATGATTTTTTATTCAAAACCATACTAAAAAGAAATTACATGGATGGTATCACAAGAAAATATGGTCATCAGATGATTCCTGATCTCTCTCCAAGTATATTTGGGTGGAATAATCTTGTTAGGGGGAAGGATGTGGATACTATTTTAAAATACGTATCTCCAAAAAACACTAGTGCAGTCATCAATCAATCAGATGTAGTTACATGGGTTTTTTTATTTTATTGAGCACCCTACTAATGGGATAAATAGTTGTCATAGAAGTTACTCAAATCCCATTGTGAGAACCTCCCCAATCCAATCCTTATTGGGAGGGGGGATTTTAATGAAATTATGTATCAATATGATATTAATGGGGGATCATGTAGAAATTATGCATCATTAATGTATTTCTATAAAGTGACACAGTTTATGGGGTTGAAAATCTAAGATATTTTGGGACCCTTTTACAAGGTTTCATGGGAAGTACTGAACTACAAAAATTATAGATCGATTAGATAGATTTATGGGTTCATCTGATTGGATTAGTCAATTCAATTCATTTCATCTTTCTACTTCAATGTCAGACCATTGATAGATCCATATTCAAATATCATTATGTTCACGGAAACCACAATATGAAAGAATATTTTGGTTTTATATATTTTGGGGGAAGGAAAGGGAGTTAAAAGAGATGAACCAATCTTATTAGAAGGATGGATATCATAACATCAGAATGAAGATCCACTATACGATGCCTAATTCGTAATGTAGGAGTAATATCAACATTTTCCATCCTGACATGTAATGTGATTTTATTAAAATTAAACTAAAATGATTTTATTCTATCCCCCTTATGAATATGATCTTTCCACTACCACATTAATGGGAGTGGAACTAGATTAGGAACTCAAAATAAAATAACATTATTGGTTTGTACATGCTCGAGAGTCTCACATCAATTATGGAAACACGAATTCCATCAATTTTGATTAGAATGCCACTATAAGGAGGAAAAAGAATTCAATTTCTTACCTCACTAAATTTGAGGGTAGACATGTATCCAATGAGAGGGATATCCATAATCTGATAATGATTTTTACAAGGAGCTTTTTTTGGAGAGGGTCTATCATTTCTTCTTCAATCACTACTTGTATTGAAAAATTTGTCTCAGATATGATGAATATATAGTTCACTTGTGATTTTAGAGATATAAATATTTTATTGGAACTGAACCAAATTCAATTAATCAATGCACTTAGATCAAATGGATTTCATGCCTTGTTTTTTTAAATCAATAAATTTATTAAATATATAATATAACAACTAAATGAATAATATACAATATATTAATTAATATATATTTAAATTATTTATTTTTAATAATAATAATTTTGTTAATATTTTTTTTATAATTATGTTATCATTTAATTGGTTTAATGTTATTATAATTTACATAATTAATATATATTCAATTTTAGTTAAACCTATATTTATGCAGGTTCGTGAGCGGGACCGAGCCAACCCCAAAATTTGTTTTGAAATTATATTATTTAAATTTAATATATATATTTTTATATAGAAACAAATATTTTATTAATTATATATATACAATTAAATAATTAATTTTCAATTTATAAATGATAAAAATGAATAAAATAATTAAATACTTAATGAACATGTTAAATAAATAATATACTATTTACTGCGATATACTAGTTATATACTTAATATCATTATTAAAAAATTAATATAAATATTAAATAATTAAAATACTAATTATATATATATATATTAAATTTATCTTTTTGATAATAATTTTATTCAATTTTATTAACTATAAAAATTATATTAATTATTTAATTATATATATGTAAGTATATTTCAGCCATTTTTTACCCGCATTCTTTTGTATAATTTATTAATTGATAATGTTTGGTGTGTGTTTATTTTTTTAATTTATGATTTTAAATATATATATATATATATATATATTAATTCTGTAATTTACTCAAATTTTGTTTTTTATATTTAATAATTATTTAATATAAATAATATTTTTGTAATTTATTCATTTTCAATTTTTTACTGTTCATTTTTTTTAATTTTATCCACAATCTAATATTTCTTTAAAAATTATTTTTCACTAAGAATTTACGTTTTTAATTTGGTTTCAATTTATATAATTAATAGGTATTCATTTCTATTTTAACATATACAAATATACATTTTCAATTTTTTATATTTTTATATAAATAATAATAGTAAATCATTTTTAAAAATCATTCATTCTTATTATTTTTAATTTCATTAATATATTTAACATATTATATAATGTCATTGTTCAACATAAAATATATATATCCAACTTGTGTGTGTATATATATATGGTAATTTCACACACCCAAATATTTACGTAATTAATAAAATATTATATAGAAACAAAGACAACTAACAATTATAAATTATTTAAATTTTAATAATTATTATATAATATAATTTAGTAACGTATTATATTTAAAATATATTGCTTTTAATCAGTAAATTTTATATATTTAATTTTAATATTATTTCACTTAGTAATATTTATTCATTTTCAAGATTAATAATATTTAAATTTTTAATTAAATCATTTACTAATAATTGAGTATACATATTTATTTACTATGTGTTAATAATTTCAATATATAATCCTCTTCGTTTCAATATATATCGATATTTTATTTTTTCTGATAAACATTATAATTAAGTCTTATATATTTTTAAAATATTTTTAACGTGTGTTAATTTTTTATTATTCAATTTCCCTCGTTTTTTACATTCATGAATTTAAGATTATATATTCATAGATAATTTTAACAATATATTTTTAAATAAATACTTATAATGAAATATATTTATAAATGTATATTAAGTATATTTATAAAATAATATATTTATTTTTACAAAAGAATAAATATAATTTTCAATAAAACGTATATATATCATTACAAAATTTTAGTAAAAATAATTATATGATTTATATAATGAATGATTTTTATATATTTGTTAAATATATATATATATATAGTTATTTCATTAATAATATTCAAATATTTATAAATATATTTAAAAATATTTATATTTATATTTATAATTATAAATATTTATATTTAATTTTATTACTAAATACACATTTAATATTTAATAAATTTTTAATTTATTTATATATAACTTTTTAATATACTAATTATATTTGTAAAATTAATTTTATAGGTTTTTATCGGTGATTTTTTAGCTCTCGTGTGGAATTATGTAATTAGTGCTTATTATTGTAGTGCCGATAAAACCCCGCTTTATCTGCACTATTTTGGATGTTCTCCCTAAACCCTTCCTAGTATTTTAAATTTAACCCTAATTGAAATGATTTCCCTTCTGTCATTGAAGATCACATGGATTTTTAGCGTTGTTGCTTCTCGCCTTTGGCCATTTCTCAAATGAACTAACTCTCTTAAATCCCTAATATGTGATTAATTCTAATCATTTCTTGTTTTTCAGTGTCATCGGACACCTCTCTCATGCATAGATGGTCCAAAAAAAATTTATTAATTACTTTCTCTCACCCCCTCTATCATTATCTTTAACCTAGGATGACCACCCACCATCGCAAATTATCCCTCTGATGTCCACTCATTCCCCATCTTCCACTCCCTTGGCCGACTGATGTAGAAAGTCTTTCCCTTTCCCTTCTTGACATCCTCTCCAATGGGAAGGGTTTAGTATATGTTTCATCATCCATATAAATACTTTTTTTCATGTTGGATTTATATATTTCTTTTCATATTTTATGTGAACACAAATTTTTATATGTTTCATAATTTTTATATTATAATACTATATTAATTAAAAAATATCCATATTCTTCTTCATTTTTTTGATTTACCATGTGAAATGGAATCACAATTTCCGAAATGGAATAGTTATGAAATTGAAGAATCTATTAATAACATTGATATTATTTCATTAATTATTATTTATGTGTTTTTTCATGAATTTTAAATATTATGAATAATATTTGAATTTTTTTGAGCCCATGTAGAATTTGTTGTCAATTAGTCAATATATGGATGATATAAGGTGATGATTTTTTCTCTATTCATTAATCATTAATGGAATGTGATTAAAAGTATTAACATTATATAAACCTTGTAGAATTACATGAAAAACATTAATTACATGATATTAATAAGATGAATCAATTTCATTGTTTATTGCAAGTTCATGAAAATAATGATTTTCATGAAGAATACTTAGGAATTGAAATTAAAAATGATGTTTTTGAAATTCATATGAGAATTATATGTTGTTTTTTAGGATTAGATAACTATTTATGAGAGTTTACTAAAAGTTATGGCCTTCTTCTAGCTGAGAGAGCCATCTGTAGTAATCACTAGGGATCTGGCATCCAACAATAAAGCTTGATCAAGAAGTACCATAGTGGAGTGCAAGGGAGGAGTGGCAATTCCATCGTGTGAGGATCTACAATGGTTGGGTAAACTGGAATGTTGAAGTTCTATGGGTGGTTAATGAATTGTATCTTGATGTGGCATGCCATGATTTATAAAACAAGTTCCTAGATGCATCTGAAGTCCTTTGTGGGATGTAATTTGGACAAGTACTCTTCAACCACCCATAAAATGATGGAAATACTATAGGACATGTGATCCTATTGAGATGAACCATTCAATCTCCCACACAGTGATACATCAAAAGTGATATTATTAATCTACTTTATAGAACCTTTGACCTTCCCAAAAATACTAGTTCAATAGAAAGATCGGGAAATTCAACCATCTCCACTAATCACCTCATTTGAATGAGACTCCTCAAACCAAACCTAATATAGAAAAGAAATATTAATCTTGCATGAATAAAAAATATCAAAGACACTCTTCAGACGATTGTAACCACAATTATATGAGGTGTTCAGTTATTTGATCCATTTGGCATTTGAGTTTCTGTAAATATGAATAATGGGATAATTTTATTCACATGAGGATTCCATAATGAGGAATAAACCAACTCAATTTTTAATACCAAACTCCTTAGTATATATGAATTTTGTGACTCAAAAGTGGATTCTCTAAGTGAAATTAAATTTTATGGAGTGTTTTTTTATGTCTATATACATTAGTTTATGTTTTGTGAACCAACCCCACTAGAACCTTGGCTACATCATCAAAGGTAGATGCACATATAGAATATGGAGGTTTTAATGGGTAAATTCAATTATTTTGGTAGGTGAATGTGGTATTGGTGGGAGTTGTGTCAAAATAGACCCCTCCCTCAATGACTATTTAAGGATGGCCATTAGTGCTCCAAAAAGTTTCACTTGAGCTAAGAGAACATCTAAATATAGTGAATGATCCAAGACATCTCCAATATTATAAAATAGAGGTTTAGTGAGGTGTTTTTTCAGTTTTATTATTTATGAAATAATAACTAGTAGATGGAATATTCCGTCACTATCTGTGACCCACTACTCAAAACAGTGGTATTAGATCGTTTTCTAGTAAAATAATAGTGAGCAGTTATGTTTTTCTAGTGACTAAAAAATTCATGTAGCTTGAAATCTTATATTGAAGAAATATTTTGAATGATTGGTTCTAGGATATTCTAATAGTGAAAACAACATCAATAACGGGGATAAAACAATATTCCTAGGCTCATTAAAAATTTTATCAAATCATGGGTGCTATATTACCACCTTACCGAAGAAGAAGTTATTCTTTTGGCACCAGAAACTTTTTCAGAGAGTCACTAGTTTCTACTCTGGTGTGTCACATCAGTGCTACATCATATTCATGGAAATTCCTCATCATCAGTTCATCTCAGTCTTTCACACTGTTTTGGTCATATCATGAACAATCGATGTCTCGTTTTGAGGATCTATGAGTTGATTCCGCCATTTTGACCAATCCAAATGCAACTATGAGCTTAATAATTCAATATTCTGCACCTAATTTTGATGTATTAAATATAAATTGAGTACCCATACATATGTTGGATGATCATGTTGACTATATAAAACTAATCTATTTGGAAGCCTCAAATTGACTATCTCCTTAATGAAAATGATATTTTTTAGCTGATTGAGAATATGTGAGTCAACCCAAATTCCAAAAAAATAACGGAGTGGAAAATGAATATCATGATTTTTTTGTGTAAAATATTTCAAAGGATCTTTCACAACATTTACCACCATGTAGATCAAGAGAATGGAATTTACGATCATTAGATGAAGTTTGAAAATACATACCATTCAAAGACCACATAGAAAAGGATACTCCTATTGAAGCAGTTGATAAATCCTCACATTAAGATTGTAATATCCCTAGCCGAACACTGCAGAATGTTCCAAATAGTGATGATCCAACTGGTTCCTACAGGTAACATTGTAAATGATGAATATCAGGTGAACCACCTATTCTACACACTTCCTTATATGTGGGTTATTCTTTTTTTCCTCCTATGTATCTCAACACCGAAAGGATAACATACCTCATAAATTGTAATGTTTTCATCATTTAATGAGGAGGCACAAAGGAAGGATGTGAGTTACAACCAAACACAACCACACATTTAGGATAAGAAATGAGGAAAACAAGGAAAAATTCGAGGGGTAGGAACTAGATTCCAATGCAATAACAGAGGAAGATCCATTGTTGGATGGAGGCCAACAAATAAATGCTACTATTTTTTATGGTGGGACATAGAATGAAGCAAAACTGAATGATTCTATAATAAAATGGTCAAAGTAGAAACCAACAAATAATAAATGGATATGCGTATGTGAGTTTCACTGGAAAAGATTTTGGTTGCATTAATTATTAAAAGGAGACATGATTTCACATATCAAGACATGAAATAGATTGGTTGGTCAAAATTACAGCATTGTACCATGTCACTCATCATCAGGAGTATTTATTTACTTATTTTGTTGGTTACGTTGGTGCAGTTATAATTGGTAATACCATTTCATCTGAGATTGTAGTAATGAGTGATATCCATGTCTCAAAAAATGTTGGATACATAATAACCCTAAAGGATGTTTGGCAAGTTACAAGACATCAACTCAACCTATTAATGAGTGTATCGTTTGATCAAAAATGTTATGAAAACATCTTCAGAAATAGAGCATGGAAAATGATATAAGGTTCCATTGTCATCACCCAAGGATGCGTATGAGGTAGGTTTTAACAAACTCGTGTAAATATTTGTACACATAGACTGGAGATGGAGGAAGGAGAGACGTCTCCAATATGTGGCATAGGAGACTCGACCAAATGACTGAAAGAGGGTAATATACCCAGTTAAAGTAGAAGTACATCAATATTGAAGAAGGATAGATTAATTGATCCGAGAAAATACTAATTTTATGGAAGGAAACATAGTTTCTCATTTAATACAGCTTCATCATGGATATCAAAGTTTATAGATTTTGTACACTATGATTTATATGGACCCATAGTGGTGGATTCACTCATAAGAAAAATAATATTTTCAATCATTTATTCATGATGAATCATGATGGACGTGGGATTAATTATTGACTATTAAGGACCAATTAATGGAAAACATCAAGAAATTTCATGCCATGATGAAGTGTGAAACTAAAATGAAGATTAACTGTCCCTATTTAGAAAATAGCATAATGTACAAATCCAAATAAATTTATCCATATTTTAGGAGACATGGAATCCAACATTGGTGGATGGTGAAACACACCGCACAGACCATGGATATTTAAAAATTATTAATAGAACCACCATGGATAAGGCCATAAACATGGGGAGTTTGGTTAGGCCTCCAAGGAAATTATAGGTAGAGGCTATTCAGGTTTCATTATTCCTCATAAATAGATCACCATCGATCATGTTGAATTTTAAGATTCCATTAAATAGATGGTTTGATAAATTTCCATCGTACTCTCATGTATGTGTGTTTGTATGTTTGGAATTTTCACATGTATCCAAGGATCACAAGATGAATCTATAAGGGAGATCTACTCAATTCATCATTATTATATTTGGAGTTAAAGAGATTACATAAAAGGTTTGGGACCAAAAGGTGAAGAAGGTTATTAGAAGTAGAGATTTTTTATTTCAAGAGAACAATATGATCCTGTACATTCCAAACAATAGAATATATTGAAGGGAAAGAGTTGAGGAATGAATTTTGGATCTAACATCTATACCAACACCACCAGTTAGCAAAGAGGAGGAGTCATAAGAAGACTCATTGATAACATACCAGAAGGTAGTGTAAGAGGATATTGAGTAGGGGTATAATCAATCCTATCCACAAGAAGTTACATAACCATCACATTGTCTAGGTGATACTATGTGTCCCGAACCTAACATTTCACAGGTTCAAATATCATCACAATGAAGGATTCTGTAAACAATGTAATTGGTGTAAGAGTATATCTTATTCACTAATGAGGGAGAGCTAATAGGATACTAGTAAGTAGTGTCTCATGCTGAAAAACTAAAGTAATTCCATGAAATGGAGGATGAGAATGATTATTTGAAAAATAACTAGACATACTATTTGTGGTAACCACCCCAAGGTAAAATGGATGTAATGAATAAATGTTACTTGAGAAGGTATTCCTTCAAATGAAATGATTTTCCTTTGGGGAGATCATTACACCTATGCTTAAGATGGATTGAATCTGAATCATTTTTATAATAGTGGATTACTTGTACATGGAGTTTGAACATATGGATGTGAAGACATATTTTCATTACACTGACCTCACCATGGATATCTATGTGAAGAATCCTGATGTTTTTGATGTTTCTAGTCAAGGAATCCTCTTTTACAAGTTAATGAAGAGCTTGTACATACTAGAATAATCTCCCTGGTATTGGTACAAGATTTTTGACTCACTCATGGTTGGTCATGGATACAAGAAGACACATGATGGCCTATGTGTTTACATCCAGATATTTCTATTTGGTATCATTGTTTCTATTCTACTTTATGTTGATAAAATGTTGATCGTTTTAAAGGACAAAATGAATTTTATATATTTTAAGAAATAGTAATCCATGTATTTTGATATGAAGGACTTGGGAGAATCTAAATATATTTCGGGTATATAGATCATTCATGGTGGAAAAATAAGGTTGTTATGGATATATTAGTTGAAGTATGTTGAACGTGTTCTAAAAATATTCAACAATGAAAACGAAAAACAATTGGGGATTATACTTCTAAACTATTTGACGATGATCATGAGTACATGCTAATTATATAAGGAATAAATCACGGGTTTGGAAATGATACCATTCTTATCGTCAGATAGAAGATTGATGTACACTATGGTTAGTATGAGACAAGACATCACCCATGAAGTGGAGATCATGAGCTGATTTCACTCAAATCCAGACAAGTAACATAATGATTATATCAAGTGGATTCAGATGTATCTTGATGGTACCTCAATGTTATTTTTGTGATAATGGGGAGCTAAAACTTTCTTTAAGGTCTATACTGATACAGATATGGCCAAATATATTGATAGCTAGAATTTAACATCAGGGTACATCTATTATTTTGTAAGTAGAGTTGTATCATGGAAGTCATGGTTGAATAAGTACATCAATTTTTCCATGATTGAATCATAGTTCATTTCTAATTAATAATTTGGAATGAATATTTTGTAGCTAAGGATTTTTATCATGGAGCACAAAATCCAATAGAAGGAGTGCATGGTTCATTGTGATAGTAAATGTTCATCGGAGTTGATAAATAACTTATTGTATTATTCATAGATGAAGCACATCGACATTTTCCATCATTATATATGTCAACTGATGGATAAAAATCTACCGTGTCTGCTAAGGATTCACACAAAAGATATCGCAACATATATGTTGCCAATGGGGGTTTCTCGGGAGAAGCTAGACATTCATAGACACTACATTGGATTTCAGCAGGAGGGGAGAATTGATGGAGTATTTTTTAGGTCCCTCTACTTTAGTTGATGGCTAGTGTACCAACCCCACATGACCCTTGGGAGGTTCAACAGAGGATGATTCACATGTAGAATATGTAGGATTCCATGGGAGGATGACAATGTTTTTTTGGGTGTAGTTGGGATTGTTGGGTGTTGTGTCAATCATGACACCTCCCACAATTTCTATATAAGGGGGGCATAGGAGCTTCATAAATATTCAATTGGTCCAAGGGAGCCTCTATATCTAGAAATAGATCCAAGAGTGATCCAAGTATGTGAAATTGTGGTGTAGTGTAGATTTTTTTAAACATTATTCATTATAAAATGATGTCTAGATTCTTCCTCTACTCGTCTCAGTTTCTGAAAAAGGAATCAAAATATGATGATCAAGGTGGTCATATATTTTTATGATTATGACGTTATTTAAATGAGGTTATAATGATGTATTTAAATACTCTATTAATAAGGGGTTTTCTTGGTGATGAGAAATAGCAGTTTTTTTATTCGGATGAATAATCAGGAACCTATTTCGATAGGTATTGGATGATATGTGTGGTCAGATTCCCGAGTCTTCATGTATTTAAAATGAAATTGAATTGGGTGTTAGTTGGTGTGAATATAATAATGGAAACCCAAACCACATGTACATCTTTTAGTGAAAGGAAACCTCATGTAGATGTTTTTCATGAAGAAAGCATGAATCACATGCCTGAGATGCATACAAAAATGGATGTGTCATGGCTCAATCAAATATTAATGTGAATATGAAGTTACGCTAATAAGCATTCATTTTTTTTTGATTTAGTGCACCCCCAGGTTTCAATATTTATATAGGAATAAAAACAACCTTCATGTTCATAGTGCATTGCATGAATAGAAATACCAAATACCAATTAATGTGTATTCAATGATGATAAATAAATACCCAACAAATTAAGGGTTGTTGAAAATTTTAAATATATAACCATAGATTATTCTAGTATTTATATGTATAATTATGATTAAAATGTAGAATTTAAATCATGAAATTTATTGACACCCCTTGCACCACATTATTTTTGTATAAATATTTGCATGTATGTCATGATAAATATGCGCAAATATTGATATCTCCATTGAGAATCACTTAATTAATTATATAATAATAATTTTGATAGTGAGGTAAATAATTGTAATTCATGAATATAGTGATCACATGAGACTGGGAATTTGAAAATAATTTTTAATACCAGAATCACTGATGTTTTTGAAGAAGTACACAATGAAGAAGAAACAATATTTATTATGAAGAATGATTATCTGGAGGAACATGATGAATGATAGTGTAACCAAACAAATAATTTCAAGAGATAACACAATATCAAGGTTTAGTATAAAAATAATGGAGGAATTCCAGTCTAAAGATACCATCGAGAGATGGTCCAATATAATAATTTGTGATAATTTATTATGGGACTATTTCGGTTGGTCATTATTAAGATGACATATAGTAGTAATAACATTGTTGTACTAGATGAGAATTTATGTTGGTAAATATGAACATTTTTAAAATGAATTATTCATGTATTCCATTAGTGGGAACCTTGTAAAAACCATGTGTGTTTTTTAAGTATCTCATTTTTAATCATAAGGGAGAAGTGATACTTTTAATAATGAGATATCAGGATCTTAACCAATAATAGAGGATTATTTAAGAATGAATAAATTGTAAAATGTGCATCAATAACTCACCCCTCCTCTATTTGAGATAAAAAAACTTTTCTTTTATTATTAGATAATTAAGTTCCACATTTAAATATTCTCCCTTTACTAAAGAACTGATGACAGAGAGTTTAAATTTATTCAACAATATATGAATTCACATATTAGATGGAATTAGATTTATAGATTGAAGAACAGACTTCTTCCATATATTTTTTCATAAGGGTCAGTAGTTAGTGATTCTATAAAAGTTGTCATTATTTCACGTGTAATTTATTCTCCCAAGACATATGCGGATATGGGAAATATGGAAGTAGATAGGAATTATTGAAATGCTATTTTTTCATCATTATCTGATATTTTTTCACTAATATGATGGGACATAAATTATACAAGGGGATGTGGGATACCGTCGAGAATATATATATATGTATTATGAAGATCAAAGAATCCAAACTAAAAATCTATAGTGCTATGTTTGATGATATATGGATGGACAATGATTTGATTGTTAATGACTACTTTACCATGGTAAATTAGATTGTAAGTCCTATTAAGGATTCTGTAGTTACATTGGATGATTCATATGTTCTCATGAAATTGATGATTAACATCCCAAATTGATTTTATTCAATGATTTCTTCATTTGAATAATTTAGATACTTTTTTCTTGATGAGTTGCATTATACATTTCTTAATCTGGTGTTGAGAAATTTTCCATAATTTTAAAATAACAAAAAGGAGTAAATATGATTTCAATGAAATGAAAAATATAAAGATAAAGAAAAAAAAGATGAACCATCTTCATATTTTGATGGGGATATTGTATGAGATAAAACTAATAAGAGAATAATAAAAAATATTTAATAAAATTATAAGAGGAAATAAAAAATTTAAATTCATTCTTTCTTTATTGTTATTTAATTATGGTTGAATCGGAAAATTTTCAAATTATTTTCTAAAAAACATTATCTGATGATTCTATGAGTGAGGATGAAAATAAATAATAATTAATGTAATATTTATAAATAGTGACAGTAGAATAATAAATAATTTTTCAAGTATTTAAAAGAGAATTATAATGATTAAGAGAGTTGAGGGAGACTCTTCAGAATAGACAGAATTACAAGTTGAAGGTTCAACTAAAAATAAGAACACCTTCATATCACAAATTAAGATACATTAATATTCTTTAATAATTGAAGAGAATGAAAATGTGAGAAAATATGAGTACATGATAAGATCTAAACTTGAATCTTTTCTTGATTATAACACTTATCACAAGAAAAAAATAAATAATATTGACAAATAAAATAAGAAATTAACTATAGAAAGGAATAAGGATTAAATATTTCCAATTGACGATGTAAAGGAGGAACTAATAAAAAGTTAAATATCTATTTTTAATGTGGTCAATAAACAAAAAATAAAAATTTCTGAACAAGATAAAATGATATGTGATAACGAATAGAATTTTACAGCTATAGAATAATAGTTCATTGAGACACAAGTCATATGTGTCACAGTTCAACATGACTTGAATAAGGTTAGATAAATTTCAATAAATCTATTGAGATAAAGGGAGAAAATTCCCATTATTGATAAAAAAATCTAAAATTCCCTGTAATAATTATGACAGATATGGTACTTCTAAATGTGGAGGAGTGAATGCTAGATTCATGGAAGAGGAAATTTATCAATGAATCCCCCCTAGTAAAGAGAGTATTGATTTATAACCAGACAACAATATAGATATAAATTCATCTAGAATCAATGTGGGTGAAAAAAAATTATTTATTTGTTCGGTGTTGTGTTATTAATTGTGAAAAACCCTATTTTTTGGTTCAACATGTCTTTTACAAGAATTATGATAGAAAAAATTGGTACATTAATTGTGTATATAAAGAAAAAAGATAAGAGGAAACAAATTTTGAATTGATATGCCCCCAAATTATATAAAAATAATTCATACTCTATAAGATGTTTTTTGGTAGATATAGTTCACAATTTAACATGGCTACGGTTTACATGACAAGACTGGATGTATAGGTTTCCAATTTTTCAAATTAAAAGAGGTTTCTAATGAAGACCAGTAGATAATGAAACGAAATGTTTAAGAATATTGAGATTGAATGGAATGGTTGTTTAGTTGCTTAGTCAAACTAATTGAAATTGGGTATAAAATTGGAGGAGGAGGATAAAAATTGTAATTCATAATAAAATGAATAGAACCATGATGAGAAAATATCTTAAATTGGAAACATGAAGATTCCAAAAATTTAGGATTAAATAATTATTTTATAAAAAGAAGAAAAAGGTAAGAAAAAATTAATTCAAATCAATCTGACACAAAACAAAATGAAGTATCTAAAGAATATTTCTATAGTGATATTGGATGATAATAATTCCATATATTTAGAGGAATATCATAGAATGTATTTTATTTCTATGAGTCCAAGATTTCAACCATTTTTTGTAATATTTTTGGTATTTTGAACTAAAAAAGTTGGTAATTGAGGGATATTTTTGAGTTTTTTAGCACTATACAACATGATGATTTTATTCATGAATCCATCTAACATCCATTAAATGGGAAAAAAGTGTGCTTCCTTTAAGGGTGATTGTAGATGAGTTTCTATATATCTCAATGAAACATTCATCCCTTATTCATAATTTTATTATCTTATCAATTAATTGGGAGTCCTTGATTTATGTCAATATGAGACAAATAGGGAGCTTTATCTTTTCCACATTAACATTCTGATGTGTTTTCTGAATTATCTATAGGATTTAGAATTACATTGATAAATCTGATTATTTCACATCCCTTTAATTAGAATTTTAAATTTCATTTCTAGATATCAAAAAATTAATATTTGTTACATAAAACATAAAAAAACATGGTTATCTAACTCATATTTTATATTATTTGGTTTTTTATGTAGATATTAAGTTGATTATCTAATGGTTCTCTATTATCTATCAAGTCATATGATCCATTTAAATAAAATTTCATATTTTTTTGAGAAGAAATATTAATCGAGAAGAAATATGAGTTAAGAGGAAACCCCATTTATCATTCCATTTGACTGTCTGAAGGGGAGAAGATTGAGCAGACATTCTGATTATGTCATGGACTAGGATAATTTTATATTGTATTCTTATGATTTTATAAATATTTGTTAGAGTTTTCTAAAAAATATAGGTCTTCATATATCCAATGTGACCATGTGCTAAATAATGTAAGATTGATTTTCATGATTAATGACATCTATTAATTGGATGAAATGTGTTAATCTCTATAGAGGGATATGAGATGAGTTTTGAGTTATGCCAATCATAATTTTAACCCTTATTCTTAATTGTATCATCTTATCATTTAAAGAGTGATTTATTTATTTCTAAATAATACAAGGGTGGATTTATAATTGCTGGTTAATGGAACAATCCTAGGGGTTTCTCATGTTTGGTGATTCCTAGGGTCTCCAATGTACAACTGTGATTTTCTAGTATCCTTGCTTTCTTGGATTATATTTTAAAACCTCCTTCTGATGGTGTAAACCTAAATCCTTGTTTGATATGTGGTGTTATAGAATGTTATCAAATAATTCATTGGAAAAAATTATTATTGATGTACAATGGGAAATCATTGGTCACAGACAAGAAGGATGATGATTCATTTATAATGTGTTGAATGATACAGATAATTATCATCAAATTTATAGGAAATCAACCATTCAATGTAAAAACATTAAAAAAGGATCCCAAATGAATGGAATTTAGATGTGGGTGTATCCAATATATATTTTTGATATTTATATATGATCCTTGAACTCATCAATGAGAGACATAAACATAAGGTACAAAAAGTAATGTTGTTGTCCTTTGAAAAAAACCTCATTATAATGGAGGATCTTTGAGATTGTTGGGATTTTTAGAACACATGGATATATAGGCCAAATTTTTTATGTGACTTAATGGGATCCCATTTTATGGTATAACTAAGTATGTTATGTCTGAAATCATATTCCTCATAGAAGGATTTATGGATTAGGATTGATCATATACGATTCATTGGGGGCCAACTGGGAAATTTAGGGTGCTGGTTGATGCAGTGAAACCACATAGGAGGGAATTTTTTCAGAAATTAGTGGAATCAATCACATAAGTATCCATTAAATTTAAAGAGATATATATTTTTATCTAGTTTTATGGGTTCCTCAGGTGAACATAGAGAGCATGTGTCTCTAGGAAGGTAGATAAATAAGGGAACAACTTCATAATGTATGGTCCCTATCATTTGAAAAAAATTAGGAAATCATTCATTAATTAACAAGAAAAACAAATGGGTCATGATAGACCTACAAAATCCTTAACTATAAAATATGATTAGAAAAAAAATAATATAATCATGTTGGGTCCTCCTATTTTTTCTACAGATATGTTTGAGGACAAGTTGTTACATGAAAGGTCATATTGAACCATCAATGTGAGTTTTGGTGACCCCAAGAAGAGGTAACAAAAACATGGTTTCCCCCAATGAACAGGCTTCCCAAGTCGTGTTTGATTCCTATAACCATGGAGGGATCAATTATTCCATCCTATATCCTAATGTGAATTTACATGGACCCACTATATTTGATTTCTCTCTTAATAATTAAAGTCCCTCTCTATCCCTCCACACATTGGGATTGATCATATTAAATCCTCTTTAGAAGGTGAAAAAATGGGAGTGGGGGAGGAAAATAAGGGAGGAGAATTGGAATGGAAATGTAACGAGATAATAAGAAAATTGTGGAGTTAGGTCCCAATGGTTAATGAGAGATATTCCAAAATATAGAAAGTGGTGGGGCTAGAGCATACCACTCATTTTTAGAGGTGGTGGAGGGATTTAGCAAGTCACACATATCCCCATGAAAATCCTTTAATGGAACATTCCTTCACTTGGAAACCCATTATTAGTTCATATTTTCCAACATTATTGTGATAAAATTATCCCAAATATGGGGTTTCGATCTGAATCCATATTAGAAAGCAATGAAAATTATGGCATCACAAAAAATATAATTTCATTGGAAATTCCTTGGTCTCTCAGAAAGGAAATTCAGCTGGATTACACTTATTTTCAATGGTGTTTGTGGATGTTTGGGTTATATAAAAATATCCTAATCACAATGGTGGAATCATCCTTTATCCAGATACAATGATGTTTGATTTTTGTGGGTTTTAGGGAAGACCCACCTAATGGGAGAAATAAATGTCATCAAAGTTACTCAAATCACATCATAAGAATTTCCATAGACCTATCCTTATTAGAGGGGGTGAATTTAATTGAAATATTGTTTCAAAATCAGGTGAATAGGGGATAAAGAAGACATTAAACATCTATTATAGATTTCAAGTAAGAAACATTGTTGGAGGGGCTAGAGGATTTGGGATATTCTGAAGTCTCTTTTACATAGTTTGTTGGGAGGTCAAAAAAACCGACATTGTAAAATTTTTATATATATTTATGGGATAATATGATTGCATTATAATTTTCAATCCCTTCGAATAGTCTCATCATTATCCTTCCATGTCATACCATTTTCCAATGAATGTTGACATATCACTAGGATCGAGGAATCCAAGGCATAAAAGAATATTCCTAATAGGGGGCTTCTAGAAAATTAAAGGAAGTGTGAATATGTAATTTTCTATTGTCGGTTGGTTATAAATCCACACATCAAAGATATTATTTTTTATACAGTATACAATTAAAAATGTTGAAGTAATATCAAATATAAATATCCTTACATACAATGTGTTTCTATAAAATGAAAAATAAAAGAGCTATATTCTCTACCCATTCTAATTATGTTCCCTACTCTGTCATGAGAATGGATGTGAATGTCGATGAATCTCCCATTATTAAAGAATGTTTTTATTTTTTACATTCTCATGAATTCGAAATCAATGATTAAAACTATAATTCCTTCTATTTTAATTTGAAGGACTATTTGAGGAGGAAAAAGAACTCCATTTCCTAGCTCATTGATTTTGAGGGTAGATATGTTTTATAAGAGTGAGGAAATATATGATATCATTATTATTTTTTATCAGGAGGCTTGAATAGTTGTGGTGGGGGGAGGTCATTTCATTCTACATTACTACTTAAATCGAACTAGTTGTTGATAATCTATCTTACAAATTATTTTACTAATGAATTGATTTTATTTGAATTGAAAAACATACATTAGACCAAATGATTTGGACTATATTGATTGTATTCATTGTTTTTTTAAAAAACACTTACTAATTGTTTCCTATCATTTTAGGAATCCTGATAGAGATTTTTTAGGAAAATACAATATTTATTACCTTAGAAAAACCATTATAATTCATATTCTATAAATGAAAACAAATTCAATTTTGTATTAGACTTCAGGCCCATCTGCTAGTGCAATGTGACCTATAAAATGATTACAATTTTTTTATCAAATTAATAGTGTACAAACTAAACTAATTGTCCCTTTAAATAATATCTGTATGCACCTAAATATTCATAAAGGTGATTTATACTAAAAAATATATTATTAAAACTCAATGCAATCAAATACCATTGGAATAATACCTAACCCATCAGAATCCCATTGGGGTAGACCGTTGGATACATATGTCAGTCCAATCCCATTTATAATAGGATTGGGGAAGGAGAATAAAAAAAACAAAAAAATATAATTTTAACACATGTCTCTAGAATAATATAAAACATTGTGGTGTATGTTTATACATATATATGTATATAGTGATTCCCAACCTCGACAAACTATAGAATGTGAACTCCATTCTAAGACATCACTAACTAAATCATAATATTCATTGCATACTTCCACGATTTAGAATGAATGATCCCCAATAATCTCACATCCAACAAATTCAACTTAAAACATTTCATTATATTCAATTTTCCACAAGTGTACCTCAAAACTATCTAATGTTGTGTAAAAAATGATCAATATGATTTCTAAAATACACAAATGAAAGAAGAACAATAATTTCACTATAAATAGAAGAGATATATCTATACTATATAATGGTATATTCAGTTATCAATATGAAGAATATAAATATTAAATACTCTAAATCATTGGTATCATACTATAGTAGATAGTTATAATACATTCGATGTGGAATAAATTGAAATTTCACATTACCCAAATTCAAAAGCATCTACCGCACCTATATAGGTTTCTAGTTTGTGACATGGACCTCACTAAAGAGTATATTATAGTTAATATAATAATGAAACCTATAAAGGACCTACACAATAACATGTTCTATTTGATTTAGCCACGTGGGTTACATACAGTATAAGTGGAGTACCCATAATATACCAATAATGGGGTTATCTAAATCATTAATTTTATTATGCGTACAAACAATTTTATAAATATATCCTTGGAGGGGCTACTAAAATTGTGTCTATTCATACATATTTTCCACACCCCTCAATTTTCTTAACAATTTATATGAACTGAAATTACCAAAATTTAATAGAAACATCAATATGGTATGAAACAATATGATCTATTAGTTTTTGAATGAATGAAAACTCTAAAAATATTCTCACAAGTTCAATTCTTACACAAGAGAAATTCATTTGGATGCACAAAAAAACATCACATGAAATTATCCTTTATGAATATATAGCTCCTTTGTGTCTTATTTCGGATCTCTTCGATCTCTCCTATGATGTGAATATAATTAATTCTTAAAACTGGTGTGGATTGTAGTATTTATAGACAATCCACATTGATCCATGAATGAGAATGAATTTTAATACATACATATGATGAAAAATCATTTAAGATCATCAAAATATGATATCCACTTCTTTTATATTTTCCAAAATCTAATTATGATTGATAAACATCATCCAATTTTTGGTTTCAAATGTTGTAAAACTGTGCATTCTCCTAATGAAACTAACATGTTGTGTTTATGAGGTAGCCTCACACACATGCTTGATGTTGATCTGGTTCATTTTGTTGTTAATAGTTGGCTTCATTTTAATATAAATTCACATAAACATTTATATAGTATTATATGTTTCATTCCATCCAAGTAACCTCAACATAATTCTCTATGACCTTTTTAAAATTTCTCAAATAATCACATAAGTGATGAAAAACATCGAATATCATAAAAATATGATCTCCAGTTCATCTATATTTCTTCTAATCTAATAATTTTGTAAAACATCATCATAATATAATTTTCAAATGTTTTAATTAATGTGAACTATCCTAATGAAATTGACACATTTTTTGGTTGATCTATCCTCGCACACATGCTAGGTCTTGAGATGGTATCTATTCCTGTGAGTAGTTGGACTCTTTTTCATATAAAAACACAAACACATTTACATAGTAGTTTGTGATCCATTCTATACAATTAGCCTCTACATAATTCATTAGATCATTTTTTAAACATCTCAAATCATCAGTCTAAATGATGAAAAATCATCCATGAAAATAAAAATTTGATCTCCACTTATTTAATATTTCCTCCAATATAATGATTATTGATAAAAATCATCAAATATACTTCTTAAATTGTCTTAAAAAAATTTTATTGCCCTATGAAAATTGAAACATGTTTTGGATGTCAAGAACAACTCTATAATCCTCACATTTAAAACCCATAGAATTGTCAAACTTCTCAACTTCCAGTCAAAAAAATTAATATCATCATTAATCCAACGTCAATATATTAATTGGGTTCTTCAGAAATAACCTATGTCTTATTAGTGTATGTATGTTCTTTTGACAATAGTGTGTTTAGAATTATGACGATTGATGCACTAATATTAATTTAAGAAACATGTTTTACATTGTTCTTTGACATGAAAATTTGTTTAAAACGGTTATTAAGATGAAAATAAAGAAGATTGGATTTTGATGTTCTCATTGGAATTTTTATTCAAAAATGAATAGAAGAGGGGGAATATCATGATTATGAAGAATAGTATATTTATCCAAGAACCAAGATGTAGTCTACATGTGGTTATTATCAAAGAGGCCATGTATTAAAAATTAATGGTAAAATTAAATAGATTTGAATTTATATTTTATTTTAAGTATTTGGATAACTCCTTTTAAGGGGGTTCACTAATTATTGACCAACCATTAAAATCCACACATGGGCTAGCCCATCATTTTTGCATGTGGGACCCAAGGGTCAAAATAATGGGTGGCCCATCCCAAGGAGTATGAATTACTATAGAGGAGAGTGGGTGTATTCATAACACCCACAAGATTTGATAAAGTTGTGTACAAAGTGGGCAAGCATGTCATCCATGATCTATATATGTATGCGTATTGTATCATGTTGCCAACCCCAAAGATGGATCAATGGTGAATCAATAACATGATTAATAATATAGAACTTCCCAACTTCTTGTAGAATTGATGATGGATGGGTTATAATGAATTACTAATTCTGTATTAAAAAAATATGCGTAAAAGCATACCCATCTGATCTAATGAACAAGATCTATATGATCCCCAGAGAACAACACATTTTAGGAGAGCGGCTCGACTACTATTTCTTCCTATTTTAAATTATCATATATAATTTTAGTCATGTTTTATTATATTTTATAGTAATTGTAATTCATATATAAATTTAATTAATCCTAAGTGTTTCAACTAATTTATCCCACTGTGTGTCTCATTTTATCCCTTTTCATTCATTTAATCTTTCTTCTTATTATTCTTCATTTTTTTTATATTGTTTTTCTTCTGCCACTATTTTATTTAATTTTTTAATTCTTCTTATTTCTCACATTATATATCTATTTTTTATTTTTTTTATTTTTTTATTCATCATATATTTTTCATCTACAGTGACCTTTTACACTCGATAATAAGAGACTGATCTATGGTCTGGCCTAGGAGAGGTATTTGATGTTTCATGAATTTCATGCTTAAATTATATATTTTTTATTTCTATTTTTAGTGGATACATGTGTATTACAATAGTGTGAAGATCATCCACCATAACATTATTTTCAAATCCCTTTTATTTAATTGATTCAATCCTTTTACCTCTATTTTCATGGGTAAAAAATTTATATAGTAGAGTTTGGGTTACCAAATGGGTTAAAATGACATATGGTGGCATCTAGTATTTTAGGAATTGAAATCTCAATTGAGGTTTTATCATATTTGGATATTGTGTGAGGTGATATTTTATGTGTCAATGAGGCATCTTAAGAAATATAAAACTCTACACTCAATAATGCAATGGATAATAATTAATTTATGAGTAATCATAAATTTAATTATTATATTGAATATAGGTAACAAAATTAATGAAGGAACTTGTGTTTCCAATCCCTATGGACCAAGACATTTTCTTCATAAAAATAATACATTCTGCATCTGAATTTATGTTTTAATTATACATTTCAATATTATAATTCTATATTCTCCTAAATTAAAAAAAAATTATTTCACATTTATAATGATTATAAAATCAAAATATGTTACATTTTGAGAATTAGAAATTTCCAATTGATTGACGGTTATAATCCTCAAGTGAGTCAACTCTAATTATCCTCTATTCTTCTTTAGAAAAAATACAATTTTAGTTTTCAATGTTTTACGATAGGAGTACATAAATGTTACTTTATAGTATACAATAATAGAATAATTTTCATTTTCCTATTTAGTTGATTGATTGAGAATCTAAAACTACAAAACACTGTTACAAATTGTGCTTTAATGTTCAGTAGAATAATGCTTGTACTTTATGTGGTAATTTCTATGAGGACATACACAAAAAATATTCATATTATGGAGACTAAATATATATGAAATATGTTGTTCTCCTTTCAGTTTAATATTTTTAAGAAGAATAATAGTTCCATTGAAAATATTAAGAAATTAAAAAATTTAATAAGAATTTATTTGAAGAAACAAGAATATCTACATTGTTCATTAGAAGTCTAAAAAGGTGGATTACTATATTAGTTCAACAAACATTAATTAATGTTAATATTTTCATCATAGGAAGAATAAATAACCATAAAATAACTATAACAAAAGAATTATAAATTGACTATACAACGAGGAATGTGAATTGTTATTACATTCATAATGTAACCATGTTAAAAGGATTATATTACTATGGTTTTTTTATATAATATTATATCCAAACTATTTTTACGAATATTAACTCTTTTTAAGAAGATAAAATTGTAAAAATATCATGTTCCATCCTTACATGATTTTTAATAATTACATGCAATAAAAAAAGATAATAAGAGAATCAAGATCTTAACTGTTCTAGGTGTAAAAAGGGATATATTATTTAATATTTAAAAAAATTTCCAAAAATAATTCACACCACTCATAATGTAAATTATATCTAAAACTGGTCCACTCATGTGGAATTATTTGGAAGATTCACCTTTGTTAGATTCTCTACATTTATTTTATTTTCATTTTAACATTTGACATTCATTACTCTGTTAAAAATGAAGAGTGGTTTAGTGAAGTTTCAGTTATATATGAGTATACGTCTATATCTACTAAGACCATGACGAATAGTTGAATGGAAGATAAAATATTTTTGAACAATATATATCCTTAATCCAAATAATAGGATGTATTGTTATACTTATTCCCTTCAAACATTGAATACATATCATTCTTGGAAATTAAAGAGTATGTGTCTCATGTTTCCCCCAAGGATAAGGAAAAAATTCATACCTTAGGTGAATTATGAGTGGATAATGATAATTAGGGTAGGAAAAATTCCCCAAAAAACTATTTTAAAGATGAATATCTTTTCAAAAGTGCTGATGATGGCCAATCTATAACTTCTATAGATATATCAAAATGTGGATTAATAGATATTATATAATTATTTCTAAATACACAATCTCTTTTATTTGTGGGTCCTTTTAATGTATGATGGAATAAATCACCAACCATGAAGAAGAAGTAGATAACATAGAAATGTCCTTGTAAGGAAAAATTATATAATGTTTAATTATCTCCAGATTGGATGTAACTTTTTATGAAACAATATAGGACCTTGAAATAAGTCATTATAAATTGCTCATAGAATTAAAAGGGAATGATAGATTCAAGAAAGAACTTCAAGAATATATCCATGTACTTAATTAAATGATAAAAAATTATATTTAGGATATGATTTTATAATTGGAAGAAATATAAATAATATCATAGAATATTACTCTTTGTTAAAAAAATGTAAAATATAGGAAGAGGATGTTGAACTAATGAATATAGTTTTTCAAGAGATGTTGATTATGATTTATCACCTGCAAAACAACTTCAATATGAAATTTATAGAATTGGAATTTTTATTGGACAATATTTATAAGAAACATATTAGGAACACAAACAAAACTATAATTTTGTGTTACTCAGTGATCACTACAGTATTATACAGTTAAAATATCTCTAACATTTTATATGAATCCTACGGAATATTTTAACAATTTATATCAAGATGCTGTGGAAAAATAGGTACCATACATACCAACATGTAAAAATGAGTCGAAATTTTAATCCATTATTAACTTTGGTTAGAAAAAAATTTCTAAAAATAAATATTTGAATAAAGGTGATTAAATTCAACCATAAAAATTTGGGTGGATTGGAAAAAAATTGGGGATGATGGTTCCCTAATAAGATCCCAACAATATAAGAAGAACAACCAAAAGATATATACCAAATAAATAATAATATTATGGTCTAAAATAATTTATTTGATTTTTGGTACAATCCTATAATTGCAATAGAATAATGGATGACCATCTCAAGGTGTATCAATCGAGAGTTAATGAAAAAACATCCATAGATCATGAAAAAATTGTTTACTTAAAACTGATTTGGAAAGAATAAATTATCTATGAAGTATGAAATGGTAGTGGTCATAATCATGTTATTTTCTCATCATGGCATGTATAAAAATAAGATAGTAAAATAATAACACAATAGTAGTTTAGGAAGGAATAAGAATCATTAGGATGAAAGAATAAGAATAATGAAAAAAAAATTAACACATGAAGATGTCAATGAATTAATGATAAAGAACCATGATTCAAAATCCAATTACTTGAATGAATTTTATGAATCCAAAAGAAAAAAATAATGACAACACATTGAAGAATCCATGAGGAAACTCAAAAAATTATTCCAATTTTAAAAATGATATGTTTATAATATAACTAGAATATTTGGTGAATAAAATGAAAATGATGGATTCCCATGTTACGTCTAGTGAAAATAAAAAATAAAAGGTTCCCAACGACAAAACAGAAGTTATGTTTATGAGGTGCAACACAAATGGGTATACTACTACAAATTTCACATTAATAATTATATTAAAATAATGTTTATTTCATAAGAAAGTAGATTAAAAGTTGATAAAAGTTCTTTAAAATCTCTTAATTTGAAAATTTTCACACACAATGATATTAATTAAGTGATAAGATCAAAAAATCATCGATCAAAATTGATGATCAAATGTTATCGTTTGAAGAGTGAAGGAAATTGAGAAACATTGTTTCGAAAACCATATAATCAATTCTATTAAAATTAATAAATCAATGAGGATAAACCTAATTCCATTAATCATAATAGATATTATTTTTTATTTTAATATAGTGAAATAAAGAAAAATCATGATCTTAAGGGGAGAACCTGAGAAGGTTGACTGTTTTCAATTCATGAAAACCAAACTGAAAATTCATGATCCCTGAATGATTGTTCAATTAGAATTAAAAAAAATATGATAGAGGATAATCATTGATAAATAAAAACAACTTCATGTCACATATTAGAAAATAAGGATAACGAGGATACTTACGGGTTTGATCTTATATTAGTTATCTTGATGAACAAGCATTGATAAAGATAATCCATAGTGGGGACATTAAATTTATAAAATCTATAATATAATATGTTCAAGATATAATTTGGATTACTCTCTAAATTTTAACATATGAATATATATTATTTAAGGGATTTACCATTATGATTATATTTATGATTGTTTCTCATTAGGTGATATCCATGAAGAAAGATAAATTTGCTTCAAGAGTCATTATTTCAATTATTATGAAATATAATTATGCAATTTTGTTAAAGATCATGACATTAGAAAATGTATATATTATTATTAATATATCACCCTTCGATAAAAAATCAAAAAACTTAACAAAAATTTTGAGTAATTCAATTAATCCATACATAATGAATGTGGAAGTATGGAAGTTCTTCAAGGCCACACATATCGTTATTTGTAGAAAGTTATTTTTTATTTGTTCATTAAAGTATGTGCATGGAATTTTGGGTGATATTTCTTAAAAAAAATTTCATATCTCTATTTGTATCATCATATAGAAATTAATGGGGAAAACCATTAAAGAAATGTTTATGAGTTTTCATTCAATGGGTTATCTTTATCACTTGGTAATGAAAGAAATTTTTGTTGAAAAAAAAGTCATGTTGTTTCCTACACTATAAATGGATCAAGTAGACATAGAGTGAAATTATGGATGATATATTTCTTAATTATGAATTTATACACTTTTATAATGAGTATTGTATTTATTTTCAATATGGTGGATGAAATATGAAAGGAATGTTTTAAATGTATATGGGGGAGAAATTAAAAGAGCATTGAAATATTCACATATATTCCAATTCATTTTGGAATGTACGTTGAAGGAATGAAAAAAATACAAAGGGAGATATTTAGAAGCCCTATGTGTGAATAAGTTTATTTTTCAATGGATATTATTGGTTGTCAATGGGTTTTAATGAAATAAAAATATTTCATTTATGTTTATATTTTGAAAGAACTTACTAGAAGGTTGAATGGTGTATCAATGGTATCCCACCTTGATAATAAATCTTGTTCTGTTTGGATGAATGGATGAATAATAAATCAAAAAGTCTTATTATCATCAAAAAGTTCATTTTTAGACTTTAATTATGCATGTCTGATGATAGTTTCAATAATCAAATTTTATAGAACCTATTTCACTATGTATATTGACTATACACATTCCTTACAAGAATGCTGAATATTCAAAGAAATAGAGTTTTATTTTGAAGTGATATTTGGACGTTATAGTAAAAAATCAATAGAAGAGTTGGGATAATAGGATCATGAAAATTATCATGTTTCATGAGGAATGAAAAACAGTGTCCCTGCATTTTTTTAGAAAAGAGTCCACACATTATAGATGCATTTTAATTTTTCATGGATTATAATTTATATTTTATACTGAAGATTTATTGACCATCCAATAAAATAAAAAAGAGGGCATATATTGGATCACACATGTTATACCCAAGGGTCAACCATGTTGGAAAGCAGTCCCATGGAGGCAACATGGCAGAAAAGGAGTTAAGATTGATGTATTACACTATGAAGATTATTCTTGGTGGAATGTATATGAGTGAGAATATTAGTCGAGCCCTATGTATATGTGTTTAGTCTAATTGGATTTCAACCTTTATTTTAGCTCAATAATGGAGTGGGAAAATGATAATTAACATTAAATTTCCCAATCATGTTAATAATCAATGTGCGATGGGTTTCCATGGGTTTCTATTCCCTTATTTTAAACATACACATATAAATGTATTCATCTGATATCATGCACAAGTGTCATCATAACACCACTTAAAATTATATTTTTCCATAGTATTAACCTAGTGATCCCAATATTTCTATTATTTGGGGTTCTATATTCCATGGATTTGATCATCATTCTGATCTTGATACTATTAAATGATTGATATTTTGAGAAAAAGAATAAAAATTTAAATGTATGTAATACTTTTATTTCATGCATGTTGTCAAAAAAAATTTATACTAGTGAGGAAAATATGGTGTTGTACAGGGATGATAATTAATGTATAAAATGAAAAAAGTGAATATTATCACAATCACATTAGATTCTCACTAGATAGAGAAAAATCAATCACACATTGTAGGTGATGACCTGAATTACTACATAAAAAATATTATAATTTCTGAAATTTTATGTGATATTTATAATAGAAATGAATCATTTTAAATATTAGAACCATGAAATGGATTGTTTATCTATGTAAGAGTAAATTAAAAGGCATTGTGAACTGTTTCCTAAATTCCCAAACACTAATCCAAAATGAATCTATTGTGGCACATTTGTTTCTTTTAAGAGTTCTTGTTTTTCTTTAAAATAGAGCATTGTCCAGTTTCTCTTACATGAAATGAAAAATATATATGAACCTCTTATTTACCTGAACATGGGTTTTTCATAAAATTATATTTTCATAAAAGATTTCCTCAATACACATTTCTTATATAAAGATGTTTCACAACCTCTTGATATTCAATTCACAAAATCTAGTGTTTTAAGATGATATAGAGATACAATGAACATAATTTTAACATATACATATCATCCACACAAAGATAAATTTTACAAACCTATTTTAGTGTAATTTTGAATCCTTACATTACATGAATGATTTTTTCTTAATATAATATCTTATGAAATAAAGAAGGAACCACTTTCTCGGAAGTCAAACTATTAAAGATAGCGTAATTGTGAATACCTTATTCCAAAATGTATAACCTTTATTAAATTTGATGAACCCATCATTCACACTTGTGTATAATGATATAAAATTCAATAATGTTATACAAAACTATGATCATCATGCTTGAATGAATAAAAATTAATGCTATGTGAAGAATATACATGCAATATTTCAGCATGTATGAAATACATTGAGATATTCCAAAAAACATAGATGAATCTCAAGAATGAGAAGTGGATGCCATATAATAATGCCTTTATTATCAATTAATAATAATATAGTTATAATATAAGGAACATTTTTCATGAGGGGTTAGGTGACTGTATTATAAATTAACAAATAATTGTATTATATTTCTTTGAGGAATACACTAAAATAAGAAGGACAATTTCTCTGAGAATTTGATTTTTAAGAATCTAATATGGTAAAAAAAATTCACATTGTTTTTTAATGTATGGAATAAGAATACTTATATTCAAGTTCATATTTTTAAATTATAATTTGTGTAGAATAAAAAGTTACATGTTTTAGTTTAGGTGTACTTGAAATGGGATAAATAAGAGACACAGAGTGTTCTTGTTAACACAACGGGGAATTATGAGGGTTTTACATATGATGTGCATATATCTACACAATGTAATGTTTGCATGTTCTCATTAATCACATATAAATTTGTTTCTGAGATTAATATTTCATATAAAATTCTTGTAATTGTGATTGATTTTATAATAATGATGAATTTATTATTCCAATTTTTTGTGAAGAGGAAGAAGCGCAACATGCCAATTTCATGGCAAGTAACTAAGTTAAGAAGATGTTTGGGGATGAAAAATGAATCACTATGAAAGTCATATTAAATCTCATTAGATAGAATAATTTTTGCTACAAACCATTAAAGAAGGTGATGATTGTCTTCAAAATTATTATAACTAACTATAATGGTGCTATAAATCAAGTGTTTTCAATTTACAATAGTGAAAAACAAGTGACTGATTATTCAATTCTTTTTGTAATGACAATAAAATTATTTTTTTCTAGTGATTGCGTGGTATTAGATTATTTCTATCATATACCATGTACTAACTATTCATGTTGAGTAGTGAACCACGTAAAAATATCATATTTCAAATTAACCAACTTTGATATAATTTTATACGACAAAGAGAGAAAAATAATAGAATCAAGATCCTCAAAGGTATAATGGTTATATAGAATAAAAGATTCAATTGCTGAAAAATTTCAAACACACTAATTCACCCCACATTACTCGATTTTAAGTATATCCCATTATGGTCCTCTCAATAGTCTCCTCTAAAACAGAGTCATGTATGATGAAAAGAGATTTTTAATAGGTTTGGTTTGTTTAAGAGGCTCATGAGGTTTAGGGAAATGAGGAGGGCAGATGTCCTTATATAAATGAGGGGAGTGGTATCTTTGAAAATAAATGAAATATTATTATATAATATGTGATTAAATCATGTAAAATTGTTCCAAAACAACATGGATTCAAATATAAGAATAATAATTTCTGAATATAATCATCTATTAAAATATAGATAGTATTATATATCATATTAAAAGTTATATTATATATTAACCCCATTATTAACCATTGTATGTAGTGGTAACAAATTATTCAATCTTAAAGGGTTATAAATTTCTTCTGGGGAAAAAATTCCCTTACAAATGGTCACGTGATCACATGTTTTACAACATCTCATCCCCATTGTCCACTTTAATTAATATTGTGTTTTTAAAATAATTTAACAAAAATATATTTAACATAAAATATCAATGAAGTCATTTTTTAACTATTGAAATATTTTTACTTTAATGACATAAAAACATAAATGAAATTAGATTCTAATCCCTTTTACCTTAAATTATAAATTTTTATAAAAATTATTTGAAATCACAATTCTGTAAAACAAAATTCCTTTTTAGGTTTTCAAAATCATTTACATTAATTTTTCTACTTCTTAGAAAAGATTCCTCTTTGTGTTATGTAAGCATATAGGGAATTTATATACTCAGTAATAATTATATTTAAATTTAAATATTAAATATAAATTATTTATGATCAAAATTTTTTTATATAATTTTATAACATATTATTACCCCTATTTCATAAGTATTAGAAAAAATAAAAGTAAGAGAGTGAAATTTTTTAACTATATTTTTCATAAAATAAAATAAAAGTCATTATTAATGGACTGTGGTTAGAAATTGCTAATTTTTTGACAATAAGATGATATGGTAAAAACTAAACTATAAAATTAAATAATGGAATGTTCTTTTATGATTTATAGTCCTCATCTAATATTTTTAACCGTATTTTATTAGTTATACCCTTATCGACATGACAATTATTTACTATGGTAAATAAGCATTATGAAAAAATGGGGTCTACTTACCAAATTTTAACGTGATGATTCCGTATATAGAATCCATTTCTAAATATTAAATTTTAAAATGTTTCTTAAATTACATTAAACATAATTGCGTAAAATGAAAAAACACTATAGAAAAAATGAGTACTTACGATGGGGTCCTATCCCAAATGAATCATCCTGGAAAACAATGTCACAAATAGTTTTACTGAGATTTTCAAAAAAACTCATTTGCAATGGGAAAATATACACTTTGCAAAAAAACATTAAAAAATTTAATATTAATAAAACTAAAAAAAATAATTTTTTGAAATACTATTTATGAAGAGAAAATATACCCATCACAAAAAAACTTATAAAAGTTAAAAAAATATTAATTTTAATAAAATTTAAAATGAAATATTTATAAAATAATATAAATAAAATAATAATAATAAGATGAAAATAATATTAATAATATAATTATAATATTTATATTTGCATAAAAATAAAAAATAGTATACTAATATTAATATTATTAATATTAAAAAAAGAATAAGAATAATAATAATAAAATAATAAATACTTATAAAATAATAAAAACCTAAATATTCATAAAAATATAAAAAATAATAATAATAATATATTTTAATAAAATAATAAATAAATAAATAAATAATAAATTATGAAAATATTAAAAAATGAAATAAATATTAAAATAATAAAAAAAACATAACATTCACAATAGTATAAAAACACAATATATATTTAGTTAGACATTGCATGTACTTTATCATCGGTAGGTGTTGCTACCCTAGTAAGAGGCACATCTTCTCCTACTAATATTGTTGTTGTTGTCATCAACACATCACATTATATTCACCCTAGTATACTAATCCCAACGTGTGTCAGATTAAAGTGTGGTTGATTCTCACATGTCCCAAAGTCTCAAAATAATCCTAACTGCCAACGTAGCCTCGTTTCCATTTTCATTATATGTCGAACTGCTGACATTGCATATTAACTCAATTTTCATAGCCGATTTTTCCCCTTTGTAGAAAGTCAATAGAGAAGAATAAGCTCATGCTCCATTATATCATGACATTTCACTACAACATGCACATGAGCTTCCTTTATTCTCTTTTCCATCAAAGATGAGAAAGGTTTTTCAGTTAACAACATCGAATCAATATGTTGTGTTGGTTGTTCGACTAAGAAAGATGACAAATATAGAAAACGTGGTTACATTGGCAGAATGAATAATTTTATATATTTTGTGGCATGTTGCATATAGTTGAAAACAAAACAGGACATCCCAAAAGTTCTATGAGAAAAATAATAATTATATAGTAGTGAAAAAGGATAAGGAAATTAACTTACAAATAGTATATTATATGACAACAAAATTAATTAAAAAATATTAAAAATTTACCTTTTGCAAATGGTTGTATGCATTTTTGATGAATTTCCAAATTGACTTTATTTATTAGTATTAATTATTACAAATTATTAATAATTATTCATATTAGTTACTAATTATTAATATTTATTTCTAATTATTAATAATTATTATTCGTTTTACTAATAATTAATAATAATTATTGATTATTTATAACTACTGCTAATTAATTCTAATTTATGCTAATTAATAAAAATTATTGAGAATTAATCCCTATTTAATACTATTCACTGCTAATTAATCAAAATTATTACTATTTATTACTAATTTTTACTAATTTTTTTTATTTGATCCTAAATAATCCGAATTAATCATAATTATACTAAATTATTAATAAATATTAATATTTTTTACTATTTAATACTAATTATTAATAATTATTACTACTTATTACTATTTATTATTATTTATCACTATTTATTAATAATTATTACAACTTATTAATATTTATTATTAATTTTTTCTAATTATTAATCTATATTACTATTTATCACTAATACTAATTAATAATCATTACCAATTATTACTAATCAATACATATTATTACTAATTAATCCTAATTATTACTAATTATTACTAATGTTAACTTATTAGTCATAATTATTACAAATTAATCCAAATTATTACTAATTATTATTATTTTTTACTATTTTTACTAATTATTTCTAATTATTGCAAATTACTACATGTTTCTATCTACTAATAATTAGAAATAATTATTACTATTTAGTAATAATTATTTTTAATTATTACCCTATAGAAATATTTATTACTAATTATTATTAATTATTACAATTTACTATTAATTATTATTAAATATTACTAATTATTACTAATTAATAATAATTACTACTAATTATTACTATTTTTTACTAATTATTACATATTATTACAAATAATTACTATTTATTACTATTTATTAAAATTTATTAATAATTGTTTCAAATTATATCTATTTAATATTAAATTTTACTCAATATTACAAATTTTTACCAATTAATGAAAATAATTACTAATTATCACTAATTGCTATGAATTGTTACTAATTATTACAAATTATTACTAGTTATTACTATTTATTACTAATTATTACTAATTATTACTATTTTTTAATAGTTATTACTAATTATTACTAATTAATAATAATTATTACTATTTAATCATAGTTAATCATAATTATCCCTATTTATTACTATTTATTACTATTTATTACTATTTATATATATTTATTACTATTTATTACTAATTATTTCTTTTTACTAGTAATTATTACTATTTATTACTATTTACTAATAATTATTACTAATGAATTACTAATTATTAATAATTATTACAATTTTGTACTAATTATTAATATTTATTACTAATTATTACTTTTTATCACTAATTATTACTAATTATATATATTTATTACAAATTAGTACTATTTTGTACTGATTATTACTATTTAGATTTAATTATTAGAAATTTTTAGTATTTATTAATATTTACTAATAATTAGTAATAAATATTACTAAATATTCCTAAATATTACTATTGAATACTATTTATTAATATTTATTACTAATTATTGCTATTTATTACTGATTATTAATAATTACATCTATTCATGACTAATTATCACTAACTATGAGTAATTATGAAAAATTATTATAATTTATTGATATTTATTATTAATTATTACTAATTATGACAAGTTACTACAAATTATGAAAAATTATCACTAATGACCATTAATTAATAATAATTAATATAACTATTAATTCTTAACAATTAATAACAATCACATGTAATTATTTGAAAAAATAATATTATAAAATAAAGTTAACAAATTCTAATTTAATTTAAATGTAGCTAATTAACAATAATTATAACTAAAATAAATTAAAATTACTATGAAATAAAAGAAATAGAAACTGAAGCTTTTAGAGGATCAAAACTGCGAATAATTTTCCAATTTAAAACATTCAATTTTGAAACATTTTTATAGAAATAATGTAAGTAGAGAAGGAGAGGTGGATGAGAAATGGGTGGAATGAGAGACAAAATAGATGGGGTATATATAGTTTAGATTATTTGTGAAGAGAGTATTTTCTACGAGATACCCATCATAAATAGTGGCATTTGTGACGAGACCCATCGCAAATACCAAACTCTAGACATACTATCTGCGATGAGATTGACATCCCATCGCAAATACTAAATAACATTGTCGGGTATTTGTGATGGGTATTAAATTTGGTAGTAAATACCCTTCATGTGGTTTGTCACCAAAGTGACACCATGCCTTCTATGATGGGAAGAACCTCCCCATCACAAATAGTCTCTTCTGTTGAATTATTTACGACAGGACCCCCTCCCCCACCCATCGCAAATAACCCACCAAAATACCCTTTTTTCTATAGTGAAAAACTCTTTTTTAGAAAAATAGATTCTTAATCTTAAAACATAATTCAATTCCATTAAATGCATACCAAAATCAATAAATTATTGATAAAATATTCCATTATATATAATATCTATACATCTCATTAAAATAATTTCAATTATTATCATAACATCACATTGCATAAATCAAATAGTTTTTTTTGAAAAATAATACTTTTTACCATTAAATGATTTTATCCTTTTTATAACCATTTGATAACTAATGAATAGATTTGTATCTATAAATTATCCAAACATATCATTAAAACCATTTTTCAAAAGTGATGAATATATTGTGTTTTAATAGAAAAACATAATATGTAAAATCAAAATTCTTTAAATAAGATCTTTGAAATCATTAAATAGTATTTTCTTTAAAAATACTTTATTTATTTCGTAGGTATGAATACATCATCTTAAATCATTTTTCATATATTTCATGTGGTTGTTAAACCTATTCATACCATCCTATCTAACGACTAGTTTATAATGGTCATTGTATATCACATTACATTTATAGTTGATCTTGAGTTTATAATAAGCATGAAAATAATTAATTTTAATTTCAATGGAGAGTATATATAAAAAATCTTGCGGCGTTTCATTATGTAAATATATATGTATTATATTTATATATGGTAATCAGTATTATTATAATATATAATACTGTTAATATTATAATATATTCTAATATTATTAAAATCTTGATTTATGATAACATTATAATAATAATGATGTTATTAATATTATAATATTAATATAATGTAATATATATAATAATATTATAATATTTGATAATATTGAAATATTATTATTATGGTATTATATTAATATATGTCAGTATATATTATAATTAGTATAATATTATAAATATATTAACATATATTAATATATCAGATGTAATAAATATTATTATTATTATACATCTTTTAATTTATTTTCTATATTTTAATAATATATGTGGATGTTTACATACATCACGACAGAACACAAATCAAGGAAAAAAACTACACTTCATGTTTTCACATGTTTTTATTTCTGACATTGTAACTTCTGGATAAAATCTTTTATTTTAGAATTTTTCTATTATTCATGACTTATTAGATTTTTGTTATCATCTATCTAAAAGGAAAAATGTTGTTTAAAATTTTATTTGATAATGAGATAATGTTAGGAAATATACTGGGAATTCATAATCATTATTTAATATAAATGTTTGGGCAAGAATGTTTTCTACTATCAAATTACATGAAGAACCGTGTCCTAATTTAATTTTTTTCTCATTTTGAGATAAGTCTCAAAATGTGTTAAATTTTTATGATATTGTGTTCCTTTTACATTATATGTTTTTATAATTTATATGGATATTTTGAAAAAAAATTATATTCTATTTAAAAATCATCTAGGTTTTTTTAATATATTTTTTAAAAATTTAATTAAAATCCCAAATATATCCAAACAAGAATCCATTATCTAAAAATATACAAAATCTGATCATTGAAAAAATTATTTCCAACATTTAGAAACATCTGTGCAATGAAATTGGTTAGAGAATCCAAAATCTTCCTAAAAAGTATTGATGTCCTAGAAGGAATTGTAATTTTTTTAAGTATGGAAAGATTAATACAAGGACATGTTTTCTATTATTATAATCTCTAAAACTAAACTAAAAAACTATATAAAATTATAATTAAATATGATAAAAAAAGATTATTTCTTATAGAATTTTTTTAGGTATGTGATGTATTTTATGAACATTATTATAACATTGATGATTAATTATCTTTACATTTTTTCACTAACATTCACTTCCATTGATTGATCATTTTTTTCAATTTGATATCTCAATTATTATAGAGTTTTGTTAGGATGTAGTGGGTGAGTTTACAAGGATATTGTTGACCTTTATGTGAATGATATAGATAAGTTTAGTTAGTTTTTTTAATTTGATGTCTTTTTTGGGTTATTTTACATCAATTTAATTTCATATTTGAATTTTTTTCAAATGTTTTCATCAATATGATTTGTTTATTTATATTTATCAATGCTTTTATAAATAGTGAATTTTTTATTCAAAAATGTTTTCCCGCATCGGTCAATGATGCAATTGGTTCATTAGAAAGATTAATGTGTTATGGAAATATTTTCATTGCGGTCTTGATCTTGGGTACCTAAATAGAGTCTCTATATATTGGTCAGGATCATGAAATTTTAAAGTGGAATATACCTTTACTCAAATAGAGAATAGTGTTATATGTGTTTATTTTAATACTTATCAAATGATTCGTAGTTTTAAATCTAGAATAGAGTATGATTTATTTTTTCTCAAATTACATTGATTATTCTAGCGATTACTATATTTTAATAAACTCATCCTATTCCCGGCCATTTTGAATTTTTTATATTTTATTTACCACTCATGTCTTTTATTTTTTTTCCTTACATAAAACTGTTGGACTCACATGGGAGGTATGGATTTCAATACCTAAATAATATACGGTTTCATAGTGGGTCTTTTTTTTTGAGAAAAGACCAAATTTTCAATTCCCAAGTGCAAGGGTTTTTATCGCACCTCGTTGTTGACGAACTATTTTCTTCATCACTCCCCTTTTGTGAAAACTATGCACCACTTTATTCCATATGAAGATACTCACCATCCCTCATTGCATCATCACACTCCTCATACCACTTCCACCATACTAATTCATGTATTATTCAATTGTGTATTCCTACACTTTCCAAACATCCCATCATGTCCGCTTTTCTCCATCCATCCCTACGCTCCATCGAGATATGCAACATTTATAAACTATACAACCATGTGTAGTCCCCTTGATAGCTTATATATGTTCAACCTAGTTTATTATGATTTTCATTCTAGTTATTTCTAAGTGTTTAATCACATTATCATGGCATCCTAATCCTCCCATTTAGACACTATAACTACCTTTTCCCATCTTATAGATAAGAACCTCAAATCCACCTATTTCATTATATGGAAGATGATTTTTACTGACATGTTTAAATGGATGGACCTTTAAAATAAATTTTTACTTACATTTATATAGTATGGGTCTAATGAAGATGTAATTGGAACATAAAACAACAATAATTTTTACATGTTTCTTTATTTGATCGATCATTAGGTCAATTATGTGTTCCGGACATTAAAACCATATTAGTAGTTGTTGGATTCATTATCATTGATGTTTTTTTGAGACTACCAAAATTTGAATATCACTAATCTATTTTAGTAACTATTCACATGCCATTAGGGTTCTAATTTACATCCATCATTTTATAATTAATCTAAATCTATTATTAATGAAATCAATGGTTTATGATTGATTCTCTACAATAATGAGGTGGATCAGATGTACTGTGACCACTTATTTTTATTTTCTTTACTCCATAATCTCAATCTAGATTAATTGATAATAGTGATGGAGATGTTTTCATACCACACTAATTTACCACTCTCATTGGTTTTTAATTATCTCATTCATGAGAGACTCTATGGGAAAACATGAAATCTGACAATCAATTGAAATTTTTTATGAGGATCCATGCTTCCTGTAGTATCAACGAACATTCCCATCCTCTAGAATAATTTTTGTTCATGAGAATAGGAATAATACCTCTCAACCATATATCAACTAACATTTTCATTGATTCTAGTGAAACTAAACATTATATCAGGAATAAAGATATTATTCATTCTAACTGGACTAATTTGTTTGATAGTTCAATCATGTTAAAAATTGATCCACAATTCCTATTACTGTTTATGAGAGTTGTTCGATTACGTCCACACTGGAACTCTCTTAAATGATTATTATTTGACACATTCCATTTTAATTATTTTAAATTAGAATACCATACTGTTTAATTTTAGTTCTAGACCATCTTCTCATGTACTATAATTTTGTTTCAGGATATTTTGATGACTCGTGTTCTTAGTAGTTTCTATCTTTGTGGAGGTGTCTAATTTCTTGATTTGGTCTCTTATGTTTCATAAAATAATATTTCAACTACTATCCTAATGATTCACCTTCATCATGACCATCATGTCATGTTAATTATTCATAAATTCTATCATGATCGAGTTCATGTTTCTCATTTTTCTTATTTTAATTTTCATAACACCTATCATAATCTGTTTATTAATATTCCATGGGTGTTATCACATGTCTCAAGTCCTTTTAAGGTATTTTATGTTGATGTATGGGGACCTATCGCTATATAATGAAATTATAGTTATCATTAATTATATACATTTATTAATGAATTTATTCATATAACCTTGGTTTATTTACTAAAACCATATTATAAAATCATTTTATATCTTACACTCATTTTTTTCATAAATCCCAAGAATGTTTTTCATTCCCATTATTTTTTCTTATTCTAATAATGTTCCTGACACTTCTCTGGACGAATTCAGTTATTATTTTATAATCATGGTATCATACATCAGAGTTGTTCCCCCAAAATACCCTAAAAATAACTTTTTTGCAAGTATCGTCATTTTTGGATCATAAGATGTGACCTTCTATTTGAAATGGATGATCATAACACACTATGAGGAAACACCATTATGACATTTACTTATCTCATTAAACACCATGCCTCAATATTCCATAATGGGGAGGAACATTTTAATGCTTTATTCTCATAGTAATCCCCACATCACTGCCCTATATATATATATATATTAATGTGTGCTTTATTCTAGTAATACTCTCACAATTATTATAAAATTCAATATTCCTAATATTAAGTGAATGATCCTTGGTTACTCTGAAACCCCAAATATTTATTTTGGTTTCGCCCTAAAATTACATATTTATATGGTTTTAAAAGATGCATCATTAATTGATTTCTCTGTTTTCACATTCCTACATATATCCCCTTATCCCAATCATCACTATATTATGCTTTCCTTTTCATATTCTCTTACACAAGAACCACCAACACATCCTCCTCTAAGAGGAATCGCATCATGATTTGGTCTCACTTAATCCTATATGTCCAAGAATTTACATTCCATAAAAATATAAAGCGACTCTAGGACATGATGTCTAGTCATCTCTAGACTCTCAATCTGCTAATTTTAATGTCATGCTTTAGAAAGGTATATGTTATTATCATGAATACAATGTTAATTATTTTTCATTCGTGGGATTAAAAATTAAAACCTCCATTCTTATTGGCACATGTATTGAGGTTCTTTTCCCCCATAACATCACTAAAGATAAATATCATATTGGTTGGTTACATAATATGATTTATTATAGGTGAATCATCCATGGAATCTTGTCTCCCTCCCCTTCAGTAAGAAACATATCTGATGAAGATGGATCTATATTGTTCCTGTCAATGTTTATGGCACTCTAAATCACTTTATGGTCTCTTGGTTGTAAAGGGAAATAATCACACCAATGGAATTGATTACATTGATACTTTCACCTATTTCTATAAAGGAATTGGTGTGTATTTTTATCTATCTCACCGCCACATACTATTTACCTCTCCATGATATTTGAAAAGAATCGTTTGGTATATGACTAATGCTAAGAGGGGGAGAGTGAATCTATATTGATGTATTTTTAAACATTAAATGTATTTTATCTTGTTACCTCTATGACCTGTTAGGACCCTGATTCTATTATTCTATTTTCCTTGTCACATATATGAACATTGTCAATGATTTCACATGATGTTTTTACAAGCTTCACTACTCAATTTGATTTTATAGACGTTAGAATGGTTATTAAATTATCATGATCACATAACCACTAGACATAAATACATTTAATATGGTTATATCAAGTAGGAAATACCCATACACTTGAAAATCACTATACTCATTTAAATGACCTTATGTTATAGCTCCTCAATGGTTCTTTATACTGCCTCTTATGAAAATATTCATCTTCTTGATATGATTATTTTTAACAGCATAAAATCCATCCACTAGATGATACTTCTACTGGATATCACAATCTTCTTTGATCATCCAATTTTTTGCATATTAATTAATCATTAGCTGGAAATCATCACTTCTTCTTCCCATCGGTAAATTGAAATATGCACTTTTTTCATCTTTTATCAATCAAAATAATATGAACATAGTGTGTATTTATGGACACATAATTATTCCTAACCAAAATGATAATAATCTAAATATTGATTGGCCAGGCACTCTTTCATATTCAATGAAAAATTGACTTCACTAAATCAAATTCTTCAAATATTTATTGAATAAAAAATTAATTTTATGATGTTTAACTCAATTAAAATCAACGCACCATAGAATCATAACAATTTGACTGTCCTGATTAATAATCAATTAATATTTGGACATCAATTTCTTCTTCATTAATCTCAATAATCAACATGTTATTATGGACTATGATCTAACACTTCCTTTATACACAATATAATCCAATGAGTGTAGTATCAACTTCCTCTTATTGCAAATGATTTTTTCGGAATATATCATACAATACAATGAACATATAAAATCCCCTTATGTATGTTTAACAATAATTATTGGTATTCTTAAACTTGTAATCCTTAGCACACAATTATTATTGATAAATATTTCTTCGATTTAAGATCTCATTTGCATATAGGCTTCCATATGCAAGTATATACTTCATGTGTTCTCTGTTTGTTATTCATTCTTCACAAATGTTTACAAATTATCTTGATTAATTTTTCATTTGTATATGCATTCACATATCAATGAATGCATGAATTTACTGTTAATTTTCACTTCACAGACATATAAATATGTTGTCACTGTATTTTTGTGTTTACTAATGTCAACTCCTCTTTTATAACATCTAGGAAGTCCCCAATGTCCATTAATATCAATCCTTTAATTTCCCCTATGTTATGTAAGTTCCATCGGATTCCCAATAGGCTTTTTCCCAAAATTATTTGTCTGCAAAGCTCAGGCCTTATACATGTGAATGACGAGGGAATATATATAGCCATATATTCTGTTGTTAATAAGAAAGGTGGATCAAACTGACCACTAATGGGCATAACAAACTCATAGTTCCCACATAATCCTTGGATGAGGTTTTCTTGGCTACTTGTTGTGGTTAGACAAATTTTTAGTAAAAACCCCCAATATTTATACATAAACAATATCTATATAATGAATTAAATTTTAAAAATACATGGACACCTCTTATATAATCACAATGAAAATTATATTCTCTTTTATTTTTTCATGGTCAGTCTTTAACCTTATTTTATGGTATATTAATTCTATTAAAGACATTCATGTTCTTTCACCAATTACTATTCTTAAATTCATTAATGAATATAAATTACGAAAAAATTCTTAAACATCCAAACAACTTTAATATTTGCTGTAAAAATATATATCCATTGATATTTGTATTTGGAATGAATATTAGTTCACCAATTGTCTCTATTTTTTGAAGAATTGTTCGTGTATGAATTACTATGTCATTTAATTAACCGACTACAATTATACAGGAATAACCTTTGAAACTCAAAGCCTTCAAACCATTTATATGTTTCATGAAATTATAAGACAAGGGAATATAATCCAAGCTCTATAATATTTGGAAATTCTTCATAATATTGACATAAATGAAATCATCATATCATATTATCATCAATGAAATATTACTATTTAATTAAGCACCATTCAAAACCCATGAAAATCATTAACAAAAAATAATACTCAAACACCATGTGGTATTTTCATTATGGATGTTAAGAACACCATTATCTATTACATTCTAGATTATAAAGCATAATTATTTATGGTTCATGACCTATTATTGTGATGTAGTCCTCAACAAAAATTATTATTGTTTTTTGCATGAAACCTAGAAATATTTATATATGATGAAGAATTATATATAATTATGTTGTAATAATAAAAAAATAAAAAATTGCACAACATATTCATGTATATTCAAGATTATTTCAAAATATAATATGAAAAATATAAAAAAATAAACGTTGTTTTGCATTAAAAATAAATAAAAAATCAGATTAAAACACCAAAAAATTACATTTATATATTTCCATAATACATTCATGTAACTATTTTGTAGGCTCTTATATGTGAAAATATTTCAAAGTGGTATTTTTATTTATACTACAATTTTCTTTTTTAAAAACAACAATTCACGATTCTTAAAAACAATAAAAACAAAAATATAATAAATTAAAACATAATACACTGAACAATAATACGGAATCAAAAAAATAATGATTATTAAAATAAAATAATAAAAACAAACAGAAATAAAATATAGTATCGAATAAAAAAATCCAAAATTAAAAGACATAAGAAAAAATAAATAGAAAAGTAATAAATATAAATATTAAACCAAAAGACACTAAAAAATAAAAAACTAGAAAAAAATTCATAATTTAGAAGACTAAAGAAATATATCAAATTAAATTAATTAAACTGAAAAAACAATAATTAAAAAAATTTGGGGAGACACACATACTAGATGTCATGGAAATGTCAGTATTGGTTTGGTTAGTTTTTGTTCCTTCAAAGGAATAATAGGAAAGTTGAATTGCACATTTGGGTTACATAATACACTAGATCAATCTTTGAAAGATTTCAGGGATTTGGGAAATGATATGGTAGTCTTTTATAAGTGGTAAGGAGTTTTATCCCTCAAATAAATTGTTATTTGGTTTGTAGTGTAATAAAATATTTATGATGTAGTGGTGTATGCAATGCCATGATGAAGCAAGGAACACCATTGTTCATAACATAATATACCATGTCAGGAATTAAATTTCACAATTATTTTACGGTGAAAGGAGAGATGATGATATCCATGGAACTATAGATTTCACATTAGGGAAACATTGATTACTATTTGAGGAGGGATATATGGAGGGAGCATTGAGGTTTGTTGCTCAAGATGAGTCCTCAAAGGTATGTTTCCTTCATTGATCTATATAAAAACTTATATAGAAAAAATATTCATCGTTTAGATGCATCTACAAAATTGTTACCAGTTTTGGGATATTACACATCAATAAGGATCATTTTATTTTATATCATTCATCTACTATATGTAACCTTGTCCTGGTTGTCTATATTGATTATATTTTCATTACATGTAGTACTTATTCTGGGATTACCAAAATTGAGTCTTTTATTCATTAATAATTTCAATAGAAGGATCTCAACCCACTTATATATTTCATATAGATTGAGGTTTCAAAATGTGATTTAGATATATTTCATTTTTAGAGAAAATATATCACTGATTTGCAAAAAGAGACAGGTATAAAAAAAGTCGAATCTATAGAATCACCACTTGAGGATAGATAAAAGTATATTCATAGAGATTGTGAGAATTTATCCTCTTAGGATGGGTATTAATGGTTTTTTTTCAAGTTGAACTATCTGAAGATTACTCCCCAAAACATTGCAGGTGTAATGAGATTTCTGGAAACCCTAACAAAGATGTACTTAGAGTTTATCCCTTTCATTGTCCGATATGAAGAGAATGAACATATGAAAGTTTTGAAATATTGATATTATGTGGAAATTGATATTTATTATTTTTTATCACTATTAGAAATATAGTCTTTGATGTCGAATTTATGATGTCAGTTCCCTACAAACTGATGTTTGTGGGTTTTAATAAAATGTTTTATAATTAGTTATTATTAAAACTACCACTACATATATTATAGGAATATTTTTCAAAATCATTATTATTAAAACATATTTAGAATTTTTCAGATTATATGCTTTTGATATCATTTTTAGGAATAACTTACACAAAAAATATTTACTCTGGAGTTTTGGGGTCGGTTTTTTGGAAACCCAATGAAAAAATTCATTCAAATATATATATTCATGTCGATTTAAAAAAATGATGAAAAAACTAGTTTTTGTATGTGATTATTATAAAACCAACCCCAAAAACATTTCCTTGGAAATATTATTGGATTTAGATTTCATGAAAACTGATTATGAAAAACAATTTGTTGAAATATTTAATATCAGATTTGTAATACTCCCATGATAGAAAACTTTTAAAAAAAATAACACATGAAACCATCATTTTTATTTTTGACCCCCCTTTTGTTGTCAACTAATTACGCATCTAATAGCTCCATGATTGTCTTTGATGACAATTATATTAGATATGATATTTTAATTGTACTGAGGAAATGTCCCTTTTGAATGAAGAACAAAAAAAGAATGAGAATGTTTCAATATTCTTGTTATCCTCTTGAAGGGGAGTTCAGTTTTTAAGTTAGAATCGAAGAATTATATGAAGATAAATATGATTCAAACCAATCCATCATAAGACCAAACATAAAACAACATTTTTATATCAATTTTATTAATATTTTCAGGATTATTGTCCATTATTTTTTTATTCTACTTCTATGGATATCAATCCATGATAATATTTAGTCTCTTGTAACACTATTCAGGTCGAGCAGAGTTGAGGTTCGTGGTTTCATTTGTTCCTAAATCTTCTTCAATTTTTGAAAATAATTTTATTCTTTCATAAATTGTTCACCATGTCAATGAATTTATGGGACTATATCATTATTTATGATTATTTTTTCATTGTACAACTTTGAATTTTTCATATTTTTTTATATTTTATGATAAATTATTTATCATTTAGTTATAAATTCATTTATTTTTATGAATTTGATTATAAATTTTGTTTTATTTTTGTTTAGTTTTTTAAAAAATTTATATGATGAAATTATAAAATGGATTTTTCCAAAAATGATACATATATATACCATTATAACTTAATAGTTATAGTATTTTTATATTTTATACTAACAAAATTATATATTTCTTTTATTATCATAACAAACATCAAGAAGATATAGACACATATATCTTATAATATAATTATTACAATTCAATAAAATTTTTGACATAAAAATCTAATTTTCATCATTTATTTATTAAGAAAATCAATCTTTCTATTAAATCCTCAACAACTATTTATTTCTTTCTTATATAAGAACTCCACACAATCGATGTTTTTTGGCTAGGTAACCAATACCCAAAGAGATGTTATGTTTTTTAAACTGTTGAATAAGAAATGCCAAGAATATGGTATGAACTCCTTATTATCTACTATTATAAGAATTAAACCATTTTGAACATGAAGCCACCATATAATAATGTCTGTATTTCTAATAAAACATATCATCCACAATGAATATTACTTTGTTTTATTAATAAAATTTCCTTTTAGATTTTTTTTATGGTGTGGTGAAATAAATAATTGTTTCACAATCATTAAATGTTTCTCTCAAAATATAGATCCATTCTCCATTTTTCAATTCATTACCTTTACCGATAACATCTAAACACTGAAATGAAATTTAACATATTGAAACTTATATAATTCAGTAGAGTTAAAATATGATTAATATTTTTTGAATGTGTAAGATAATAATTGACTACTAAAACCAAAACCAATTAAAACATTTTGTCAACATCTACATAGTACAATGACTAGTAACACTTGTAATATTAGAAAAAAATAAGTGGGGTACCGAAAAATTAAATCATCTTCATGTTCTAAAGAGTGTCACATTTTATGTTGATAATGAAAAAATCACTCATAAAAATATTAAAGAATAATCATAAAAATATTTTAATATATTTATAGTGGAAATGGTGTTTGAAATAGTAACTAAGGATTAAAAATATCATTGTTATCCATATTAAATATTTTATCACACTTATAAAAAACATGAGAAACACCATTCACCAAAATTTTCATATATACAAACTCAACAAAAATGACAGAACTGTTCAGATATTACCCAAAAAATCAATGAATATATAAATAAATAATTTTTTTAGTGTTATATATTATAGTTTAACAGAATTTGAATATTTTATTCTATCTTGATGGATTTAGGCATAATGGACGCAGTGTTTTCTAATAGTCATTTTATACAAATCTATCTTAATTTTTAAAAAACTATCTTAGTGACATTAATAAATCATTAAAAATAGTTTATAAATAATTATTTAAGTAAAATAAATACTAGAGTAACTAATTTTTTATTTTATTCTTAATATTCATTAATATTTCTTACCTAATAAACAATCATTTAGATTACATGATTTTATGTTTAAAATTTATATATTTAAATATATATATGTTTTAATATATTGAAATTTTATAATGTGATATTAGGTAATTAAAGTATTGAAATTGGTTAATGTTATGAAAAATCTATAATGAATATGAAAAATTATTTAATGATTTCTTGGAATTTTATAAACAAAATCTTCAAAACATAGATTTTATTATTTGTTCGTGCATTACAGGTTTGAATATAAGAATGTTAAATTCAAGGGAAATTAAGTATCATCTCATTTGATAAATTTTTATCCATAATTATACACATTGAATCTGGCATGGTGAATTAATGAAAATTTCATCCTCTAATATTCATGAAAATATTTATAATGAGACAGATGATCGTATTAAGGAATTAATTCATGATTTCTGTACTGAAACCATTTAAAAAGAATACAAATGTTAAACTATTATATTGATATTATGAGAAAACTATATTCCAAGGTTTCACTACATATATAGTGATATCAGCAGTTCTGAGATTAGTTAATATAAATGTAAGAAATGGGTGGAGTGTTAAAAGTTTCCCTAACTTGCCCAAACATTTAAAATAGAAACTTCTCGAGGGAATCATGTTTCAAGATTCCAATTATGAGGCAAAGAAAATATATTGACCAATGGTATTTGGGTATAAAAATATACACTTATTCCCCAATTTATTTTTTATTATATGGGATAGAATAATAATATTTATCAAAATTTAGTCAATGTGTAAAATCAATCAATACGAAGGATGAAAAATTAAAATCTGATTCATTCTCAGGTACCAACATCTAACATCATGTAAAATTAATTTGGTAACTCAAAATAATGCATTCCTATAATTACAAAAATTAGACTGTTATTCATTCTAAGAAACCAAAATCAAAATTCTCATTAAATAAATTTGGACCGTCTAGGAATTCCTTATATGAACCATCTATTTCCAAATTCAATTGATGAGAAAAGAATAAGATGACATATTGACAATAACATATTTGAATGTAACTTATTCCACCGTTAGGATTCACCATATTGGAAGAGATTTGATAAATAAATTCTGAATTTTGGAAGTGAGGTTTGATATCCTCGAATTCCATTGTGCGTAGATTAAATGTTTTCTTATAGGAGCATAGGTAGCCAACATAGTTCATGGCCAGTTTTTTTTGTTGTTTAAAACTTTTCAATGTAGATATGTCTGAAGAAAAATAATTTTATGATAATTCTGATGATTTATAGAATAAATCAAATGAGATACGATATTGATGTGTATATTTCACCACTAATGGATATTTAGAACTTCTCTGTGAGACATGTTTTAGAGTTGTTTATTTTTACAAGAATGGGTATTTTATTTTTCATGTTATGATAATTTTCACTATAAATAGATTTGCTGGAAATGGAATCATAATGGGATTAAGTGTTAATTGGAATAAATCACTCCATTTTTTTGTAGAAGATATTTTATATTATAAATTTAAAATTGAAAGAATGATAGTGTACATGGGTCATAAATGTTTTTTCTGAATTGTTCATACTTATAAAAGATTGAAAAGATTATTTAATGGTATACATTAATATATTATTCCCCCTCAACCCTATTCTGTTGACCTATATTACAAAAAAGTGAAGAATATTTATATAAAATTTGGAAAGAAAAGAAGCTTGTGTCATTAAAAAAATATAGAATAAACATTCAATATTTTTGAAATTAACATATTAGATATTTCTAGAGATAAAATAAGGTATTTTTTTCTTTTTAAAATTGGAATCCCTATGTGTGGCCTTTTCAATCAATCCACATAAGGGAACTCTCCTTCCTATGATAAGGTCAGACTAGAGTGAGCTCTGATAAAGAAAAAATTGTTTCCAGCTATGATTTTAGAGCATCCTGGAGGGTGACATCCTAGGTGGTGATGGGTCAGAAAATTAATCTTTCATCGCAGATTCATTATGCCTCATTTCACCATCCCATTCAAGGACCGGGTGACCCTACAAGATTTTTGGATCCTATTTGAAGGAAAAAATCACTTAAGGGAATAGGTTTGGACATGATATATAACAGAATATGATTGGTTTTATCTCCCTCTATTAAAGGAAACATATCATATTTTTCTCCATCTTGCCACGCATTAAGGAAGAGTGATAAGTTGAATTTGTGTCATTTTCTGCATGATATTAACGTACCGAAAAAATATTGTTAAAATGGGAATAATTAGGTATCTTTGATGAATTGTAGATTAATTGGTATGAAATATAATGACTACCATGTATTGATTCAAAAACGTATAATAGTCGTACTACATAGTATATTTCCAACACCTCATATAATGAAAATCACCAGGTTATGTAATTTTTAAAAATCCATATATAGAAAACTCATTGATATAAAAAAAATTGATGTGTTTGAAAATTAAGCGTCACTTATTCTTTGTCAACTAGAAAAGTATTTCCCACATATGATTTTTGATATAATGGTCCATATGGTAATTTTTCTGGTTCATGAGATATGAATATGTTTACCTGTTTATTTATGTTAGATGTATCATTTGAAATGATATATGAAAATTTTGATGCGATATATGAAAAATCCTCAACAAATGTATGCTTTTATTGTTAACAAATATGTATCAGAATAGGTGATTGGGTTCTATGATGACTATTTGTATGAATTGGAGCATGTTGGTCTCCCTATATCTCAACATATTACAGTTGATAGTGAATGTAGATGAATTAAAGGCTTAATGGTAATTTTTATTTCATGTTATAGATTTTTGACAAAACTTATTAGGTTTTACCATATATATCGTCACATATTGCTGAATTATAGGTACAATATCTAAATATAAATGAAACGTGGTTAATGATTGATCATAAAAAAACAATTTTCATGGTTTAAAGAAACAATAATCATAGATATATCAACATCAGAAAAATTAAAATGGTTGGAAATGGGATCATCTCCTAATGGAATCTCATGGTCTAGTTTCAATTTTAATACATACACATTTTACAATAAAAAATATATATGACAAGGGTACCATTAAAAATAATGGGGAATCGGTCATCACTGAATCAATAAATTTATGGATTGAAAAAGTGAAAAAAAAAATTATACATCAATGAAATATTTAGGAGTACATGAGGACATTTGGGAAATTTCTTAAACTAAATTTATAATTATCAGGTTTTTTTATAAATAAGTGTATTGTAATAGTTAAATGAAACATTCAGATTATGGGTTTAAATGAGTTGATTTGTAAAGATTTAGTATCAAAGAGAACCTAGTTATCATGGATAAATAAGAAAATAAAATATTTTATCACATTGATCCATTGAATGATCAGTGGTCCATTATTTTTCAAGGGAAAAGAATTCATTATGGTGGTGAGGATGATGATGATGTTATTGATTTTTATAATGATTATTCATCTATTATGTGATTTCTTGATGATAACATTGAATATAATATAAACATAGTCCATACTATAGAAAATTATCATGACAAAGGTAAATTGAAAAAATATTAAATTACTCTCCTAATAATTCTAGAAAATATTTATATTTTTTTTTCTTTTTTAAAATTAAATTTTTATAAACTCATTTTTATTATTTATTTAATGTGTAATTATATATATTTGATTAATTTTATGTTATTTGTGATAAATTTTATTTTCAATAGTTATGGTTAAATAATACTTGATTAAAAAAATTAATGCACATCAGTATGTTTTGTAGAAATTTATGTATATAAAAACACATCTTTGTAATTGTGACATTTATATTTACAATTGATTCTATCATTTTAGAATTTCAATTTATATATAATATTTTACTTTATAATTTTTTTATTTATTAGTCCTGAAATAATTTTTTAAAAACATACATATGTGTGATACTATTTTTTAATCTACATATTTGTGTTATCAATGTTGTAAAATATTCAATTTTTAAATAATATATAGGTATAGATAAAGTCATTACATTTTCCTATTTCAATGGTAGACATAGTAGAATAGGAATATTTAGTGAGGACATTGTTTGTTATTATTATTAAATATCTATAAAAATATTAATTTCATAAAAGAAAACTTTAATTTATGAAAAATATTCTCAAGGATACTAATTTGCTTCCATTGGGGGAGTACTTTCCTTCTTCTACCGAAAAATTCAAATTATGGAGATTCTAAATGTGATATTATACGTACATAACAAATATCACTTTCTCATAAATTCGAGATATTACATATTATTTTTTGTGAAAATAATTTCCCAATAAGTAAAAATGAAACATAGTTTTCTATTTATATTTTCATGTATATTGATTGAAGGATTAAAATTTTTCATCCTTATTGGAAATCCATTCACAATATGTTCAATAAGAATGTGTGGGAGTCTGTAATTTTAAAATATCTCATATAAATTATATTTATATTATTTTTAAAATATTATATATTTTAAATAGAAAGTATTTAATTTATATTATTATACATGGCATACATTTTTGAGAAATAGAAATAAATTAAGAAAAAATTCCAACCTTTATTATTGGATTAATGAATAGATTCTAATAAAATTGAAAAAAATAATGTTTTGTGTAGGTTGTAGAATGATATCCCATTTCTCATGTTTGTATTTTTATATATGATATACATTGAAGAATTTTTTCTCTTGATTACATGATGGATTATTTATGGTAAGATAATTATTTTATATTGTAAAATTTATTATATATTAAATTATTAATTATTAGATTATTTTTATGTAACTGGACTCTGGGATATCTCATCAATAGATAAATTTGTAAAATGTATACTCACATACTCAATCATGTGGAAGGTATCATTTATTGGAGTATACAATGATTGTAAAAATGTTTGATTCAATATTAGATCAATCTAGTAGTGGTCGTGAAGAGGACTAGTTTGTTCCTCTATCTCCCCACACCCGAAATGAATGAATAGAAAAGAGTGAGAAAAATGAAAAATAATTAGTATCATAGTGAGAAATATGAAGAAGTAGCTGAGATAATTGTAGGAAATTAATTTTTATTTTCCGTGATTGTTATTATTTTCTATCTTAAAAACTCTAATATTACATTTTAATTTATCATTTCAGGATAAACATAATGAGTAAGAGACACTGGGAACTTTTATCCCTAAGGGTTGGATGTACATCGTAGCTACCACTTAAGGATATCCATAACACCCCATCCGCCTAAGAGGAAATGAAGTAGGTATCAATATTAGTAATGGTTTTGATCATGATAGTAATAATTGAAGGACCCATAAATAGATACCATAAAAGATGAGTTGAAAGACCTGAAACAGTCCTTATGTGATCAAATTCAATCATCTACATATACAATGTTTAATTATTTGATGAGATCGGTATATCCTATCACAACCCGCCCTCGGGGTCCGTGCCGTGACTACCCCAAGCCCACCTTCTATAGGCCAGGGGCTGGCGACTAGCACCAAGGCGTAAATCCCGGTAAAAAGGGAAGGCATTGCCTGTGTAAAGTAAATAAACACCACAGAGTAAGCAAGAGGAAAGTAAACACTAAGCAAAAGAAGAGTACAACTGAAAGTGCGGAAAAGTAAATGGGCCAATATACAAACCCAAACTGAAAGTAAAGTACAACTCGAAAGGGAAAACAGCAACTGAAAAGTAAAAGCCGCTACACCGAGTCGTCCACTGGAAATCCCACCTGAAGGGTGGGTACAGATAGCTTCACTGCTCCACGGGTCCCGCCGTCCGCTCCGAGCACGTCCCACCCAGTGGTCCACCTCCAGGTACCGTCCTGCTCTACAAGGCTCAGCTAAGATCAACGCTGTCCATCGTCTGCAACCAACACAACGTAGTGCGGGCAAAGCCCGTGCAGGGGTGAGTATAAGCTACTCAGTAGGGACCCCGAGACCCCTGAAGGTCTCTCAAATCCACAAAGGATAACCCACGAAGAAAGGTACAATCATGAAGTAACAACCGACACTGCTTAGGTATATGCCCATACATATACCTAAGTCATCAAATTCAAATACGCTCCAACCTCCGAGCCCAAGTATAACTCAGTCCACACAGGAAAGTAACGTATTCCACACAGGAAAGCAAAACGTAATCCACACAGGATAGAACAACACAATCCACACAGGAAAGCAACAGGATTCAGCTCACACAGGTATACTTCTTCAAGGACGATAAAGATGATCTCTGATCCATCTAAGTCGTCGGACCCACGAAGGATCGATAGGTAACTAACCCCCGCAAAAGACCCACACAGGATCGGGCCCACATAGGACCAGTAGGCGCTGGTTCACACAGGACCGCTGAGCGCAAAGACCCACACAGGATCGGGCCCACATAGGACCTGTAGGTGCTGGTTCACACAGGACCGCTGAGCGCAAAGACCCACACAGGATCGGACCCACACAGGATCGGGCCCACACAGGACATGTAGCACTGATCCACGTAGGATCGCTGAGTGCTGTAGTCTTCATCATCGAATCCACACAGGATCGGGCCCACATAGGACCTGTAGCACTGATCCACGTAGGATCGCTGAGTGCTGTAGTCTTCGTCTTCGAATCCACACAGGATCTCTGTACTGTCGTCGTCGCAGTCATAGTAGCAGTAGTAGCAGTAGTCACAGTCGTAGCCAGCACTAGGGTTCCCGCACACAGCAAGCTCGTACAGGAGGATCCGCTCCACGAGCAAAGAGGCTGATACATCAACTGTCTCAAAGTCCAGAGTTGATGTATCCAAAAGTTCCGTATCGTCAACAGGAACCCAACGCAACAGACGGCGCGTCGATCGGACGTCCGGTCTGAGAGTTATTGGCATTTTCGTCCCCGGGCCCGGTTGGTTTTTAAGGAAAAACCAACCCAACCGTACTCTACCTGCGTCCAAACCTTGGGCGGAGTATTCCAAAAGATCCGTCTCACTAAGAGAAACACAACAAAGCTGACGGCACGTCAATCGGACGTCCGTAGCTCAAGATATGAGCGTTTCCGCTCCGAAGGCCCGGTTGGTTTCGTGAACGAACCAAACCGGCCGAACTCAATGTATTCCGAAACCTTGAGTGCGATATACCGAAACGACCGTCTCGATCCAAGGATCGTGTTTCCGCAGACGGTTCGTCAATCGGAGGTCCGTGGCTCAAGTTATGGCCAAAAGACCAAATCCATCTCGAAAACGGGGGGTTCGGGTACGGGCCAACCCGGCCCGGCCGGCCGGCCGGCAGCGCGGCGGCCTGGCGCCGCATGGATGTAGCGCGCGTGGGGGGAAAATCCCCCGCTTTATCAAAAGGCGGCGCGGCTTTTAGCTACGCCTTTGGAACCCCCCCCCCCCCCCCCTTCGTGGGGGGCCTGCTTTGAAGAGGACCGGGGGGCCGCCTGCCCCCCTCAAGGAAACCGCCCCCCCCCCCCCAATTAAATGGGGGGGGGGGCTTTTGACCGCTGGCCGGGGTAATTAATTTCCCCCGGATTTTGACCATCCGTCCGGCCATCTGGACGACCGGATTTTCTTCAACGGGACCGGTAAACCGGTCCCCTTTTCCGGCTTCCGACGCCGGCAACCCGGCCGCCGGTCTTCTCATCCCGCCGCGGCCCGGAACCGGTCGCGGTGTTCGTCGTCCGGCGCGGTGCGACGGCACCGCGCCCCTCCGTTGCGCCTTTGATTCCCTTCAACGCGGCGCAACGGCGTCGCGTTCTTGATGATCCTTCCACGGCGCAGCGCGACGGCGCCGCACAATATATTCATGCGAATATCCGCGTGGTGCGACGGCACCACGCCATCTTGTTTCAACCGCATGATAAATTATCAAAAACAAAGGAGGGGGTTCGGCCATGTTCATGCGGTCCGGCCCCCCTCACGTTAAACAATAAAACATATTTAAATATTCAATATCCTCACGTTAGTCATGCTAGAACCACGAACAAGAATAAATAAATAAACAAATAACAACAACCCCTACCTTGGGTTCAAGTTCGAAGATTGTCAACAACCCGCGGAAGACAACGTCACGGAGGTCGGGCGTCGCGGTAATTTTTCGTCAAATCCGATGACGAAGAGGTACGTCCGAAGAGGTACGTCGTTGGAGAATCTTTGTATGCTGAAGAAGGAAGTCCGAGGAGGAAGCGGCGTTCCCTTTCGTTGACACGGAAGACGAAGAAGAGAGGAGCAGCGTTCTTCGTCGGAGCTTGAGTGTTCTTCGTCAAAGCTTGAGTGTTCATCGTCAAAGTTTGAAGAAGAAGGAGAAGAACCAAAAATGCTCTCTCAAGATGGCTAAACAATTCTAACCAAATAAAATAAGATAGAGACTTATTTTATTCACAAACTTAACAAAATGAATTTCAAAGGTTTGAAATTCAAATAAGATAACTCCAAAATTAAATAACAATTTGTCATGTCATTTAAAGAGGGGTTAAAGGGAGTTTGAGAGAAGATGGAAGGTTTAGGTTCATGTGTGTTCCACCACACTTAATCCTCTCAAAGGAGGTTAAGTGGGTGTGGGTCCCACCCCTATCTTCCTTTGAGAGAAGTTAACCATCAAAAGTAAAATAAAAAGTGTTCCACATTTTGATTCAACATTTTTATAATTCTCCCAAAAACTAACTTTCGTCCCACAATAAACGAAACTTTGGAAAAGGTCTCCTTAAGAGAATATCAGCGATGTGAGTTCATCGGTGCCCTCGGATTTCAATTCCGAGCACCGTATCAAAAGTTAAGAATTCCCGCTCGTTCGTTCACTGAACGTACCCGAGCCAAACTTCGAAAATTGATTCCAGGCACACCGGGCCTCGGAATCAGGTGCCGTCTGAAACCGCGCTCTTCTAAAATTTCAAAGAAAATTAAGAAAAATTTTCCATTGAATTTTACGGGTCTTTACATTACTCCCACCTCAGGGCTTTACGTCCCCGTAAAGAAACATCAAAAACTAGGGAAACAAATGAGGGTACTGAGCACGCATCTGAGCCTCCCGCTCCCATGTGCTCTCCTGGAGGTTCCCGTGCGGCCATCTGATGCACACAAGAGGAATCGATCGCCCACGTAGGACCCGCTCCTGTCGATCCTCTATCTCCACCTGGACCTCCGTAAAAGTCTCCCCATCGTAAACGTCAAGCTCCCCGTGGTCAATGATGTGCGTCGGGTCGTGCACGTATCTCCTCAGCTGAGATACGTGGAAGACGTCGTGCACCCGGTGCAACTGAGGTGGCAGAGCCAGGAGATAAGCCACCTCGCCAATCCTGCTGAGGACCTGGAAAGGTCCGATGAAGCACGAAGATAACTTTTCGTCTCGTCCAAATCTCCGAATACCACGTCGAGGTGAGACCTGCAAGAAGACGTGGTCGCCATCCTCGAACTCCAGTGGCCTCCGCCTCCTGTTAGCGTATGAATTATGCCGGCTCTGAGTTGTCCTCATCCGCTCCTGGATGACCTGGACCTTCTCTGTCATGGCATGGACCATCTCCGGTCCCACCAGTGCTGACTCCCCAAGGTCTGTCCAGCACAAAGAAGATCTACAAGGTTGGCCGTACAATGCTTCGTACGGTGCCATCCCGATGGTGGAGTGGTAGCTGTTGTTGTACGCAAACTCCACCAAGGGTAGGTGGTCCTCCCAGCTACGACCAAAGTCGAGGACACATGCGCAGAGAATGTCCTCGAGGGTCTGAATGGTCCTCTCCGTCTGACCATCCATCTGAGGGTGAAAAGTTGTGCTCAGACGTAGCTGCGTCCCGAACGCCTCCTGTAACCCCTTCCAAAGCCAGGAAGTAAAGCGAGCATCTCGATCGGAGATGATAGATGATGGCACACCGTGGAGCCGCACAATCTCCTGAACGTAGAGACGTCCCAAGATCTCCACTGAGCCCTGCTCGCTGATGGGTAAGAAGTGTGCCGACTTGGTGAGTCGGTCAACAATCACCCATATGGAGTCGTGACCTCTGGAAGTGCGTGGAAGTCCAGTTACGAATTCCATAGATATGCCGTCCCACTTCCACTTCGGAACCTCCAAGGGATGTACCAAGCCCGCTGGTACCTGATGCTCTGCCTTCACCTGCTGGTAGGTGAGGCATCGAGAAACGAACTCTGCCACAGCCTTCTTCATGCCCGACCACCAGTGCTATCGTCTGAGGTCCTGGTACATATTTGCCACTCCAGGATGTACCGCCAAAGGAGAAGTGTGAAACTCTCTCAGCACTTCCTCTCGTAAAGCGACTGGTGCCATGTTACGTCCTCTGAAAAGGATGTCGTGCTCTGCTCCAAGGAAGAAACCAACAGGTACCTATCCCGAGGATATATGTGCACGCCATGTCTCACAGTCAGCGTCCTCACGTTGTGCCTCTCCGACCTGCTGTATTAGAGGAGGGGTGACTGTGAGAGACTGGAGAAAGGCTGCTCCATCTCTATCCACGAAGGATATCTGCAATGATTTCTCCTTTTCCGAAAAGTGAAATCCGGTCTCATCCCCTTGATGAACCACGTTCCTTGCCTAAAACATTCAATCCTGTCATGATTAGTTAATTCATGGCATGGATGACGTCGTAAGGCCTCGACACTGCTACCAAGAGATCCAACCGTTACTCTTGCCTCCAAGGGTTGAGTCACACTGTCGGCATTAGTGTGTGGTCACTGGGTTTCCTCCAGTACGAATCTCGCAAGTGAGGGTCAAGTCAATAGTTTTTAACCGGCACCTCTTAGTAAAAACAAACAAAAGACAAGAAAACAAAAGTCACCAAGGCAAGTGTCTTTTATTACTTCAACTTAAAGAACAAGGTCACAAAGCAACACAAACTACGAAGCTAGAGGCATTATGGGCAAAGGCCTCTTTTCCTGGAGCTAGTCCCGCACTAGTCCACCCGCTTCCAGAGTTCCATGATCGTAAGCTTTAGCTTCCTGAAGCTCTGCTCTCCCCTGAGGTCGGGGTGGACCTCCTGGTGGTGGTGGTGGTAGAGCCTCAAAACGTCGCCCACCACCTGCTTCTCGGTCAGCTCCTCTGCCTCGTCCGCCTCCTCCCAGCGGACCGCCACGGTCGAACCTGTGCCTCTGCCTAGGTGGTTCCTCAACCGTCTGCTGCTCCTCTGCATGGCGGGTCGGGAAGTCACGAGCCATATGACCTTGTCCGCCACATGCATAGCACTTTCTTCCACTCAAACGAATGGCTCCTCGCTGTGTGCCCCGCACTGCTAAGCTAGTGTCCTGAGGTCATCTGCCCGAAGGTCTGGTCTGTCTGGACCCCTGAGTCATCCGTCGACTGCCTGCTGCAGATGACTCTGCCACGTGCCACCCTGCGGTGGGTCGCTGCACTGGTGTAGACTCATCAAGGAAGCTCTCGATCAGAAGGGCCCGCTCCAGTACTCCTGTCTGAGTCGGTATGCTGAGGGAGATCAGCGATGCCCTGATCTCATGTCTCAAACCCTTCTCGAAGGTCCGGGCCCTGAAAAATGGGTCCCGTACCATGTCGGTCGAGTAGCGTGAGAGATCAGTAAATCTCACCGAGTACTGAGCGACAGTCATGCTGCCCTGTCGCAGCTGAAGAAGCTCCTGGATACGCACCGCATGAAGGGTGGCTGGGACGAACTCCGAGCGGAAGAGGCTCTCAAAGTCCGTCCAATGTAGAGATGCCTCATCGTGCACCTGGAGCATCAAGATCCACCATCGTCCTGCTGCTGCGTGTAGTAGGCTCGCAGCGAGGATCACCATGAGGTCTGCTGGTGTCCTCACTAGCCTAAACACATGTACTACGGCCTCCAGCCAGTCCTCGGCTGCCTGGGGATCCGTCTCCCCGCGAAACCTGGGTTGTTGCAGGCGCTGAAACTCATGCAGTGCGCTGAGGCGACGTGCATCGTCAGCGGCTGGTGCTGGAAGCAACGGGGGCTCGGCGGGTAGAACTACCGCCGGTGCCACTGCTGACAAAGGGCCCTGCATTGAGGCCTCGTCGCTCGGTGTCCTGTCGTCACACTCGACTCTCAGAACCCTAGCTAACTGCCGTCGTGGGGCCATCCTGAATAGGAAACAGGTGCGCCACGGTCAAATAGTATACCTGGTGAGCTGACACAAGGAAATCACAAAGAAAACTTTGAAACACACACGCAATCAATGTTTTCGTGCATTATGTCGGAAATCAGAAGTCAGGGTCCTAGTGTACGGATACGTCGGCCGCCGCACCAACACTGGACTCCCTGGACTGATAACCACACTCAATATGCTAAACATTATTTCTTCACATAGAAAAGATCAGAGTTCACGGTAGAACCGCACTCCTCTGATACCAAATTTTCACGACCCGCCCTCGGGGTCCGTGCCGTGACTACCCCAAGCCCGCCTTCCATAGGCCAGGGGCTGGAGACTAGCAGCAAGTCGTAAATCCCGGTAAAAAGGAAAGGCATTGCCTTTGTAAAGTAAACAAACATCACAGAGTAAGCAAGCGGAAAGTAAACACTAAGCAAAAGCAGAGTACAACTGAAAGTCCGGAAAAGTAAATGGGCTAGTATACAAACCCAAACTGAAAGTAAAGTACAACTCGAAAGGGAAAACAGCAACTGAAAAGTAAAAGCCGCTACACCGAGATGTCCACTGGAAATCCCACCTGAAGGGTGGGTACAGATAGCTCCACTGCTCCACGGGTCCCGCAGTCCGCTCTGAGCACGTCCCACCCAGTGGTCCACCTCCATGTACCGTCCTTCTCTGCAAGACTCAGCTAAGATCAACGATGTCCGTCTTCTGCAACCAACACAACGTAGTGCGGGTAAAGCCCATGCAGGGGTGAGTCTAAGCTACTCAGTAGGGACCCCGAGACCCCTGAAGGTCTCTCAAATCCACAAAGGATAAACCACGAAGAAAGGTACAATCACGAAGTAACAACGGACACTGCTTAGGTATATGCCCATACATATACCTAATTCATCAAATTCAAATACGCTCCAACCTCCGAGCCCAAGTACAACTCAGTCCACACAGGAAAGTAACATATTCCACACAGGAAAGAAAAACGTAATCCACACAGGATAGCACAACACAATCCACACAGGAAAGAAATAGGATTCAGCTCACACATGTATACTTCTTCCAGGACGATAAAGATGATCTCTGATCCATCTAAGTCGTCTGACCCACGAATGATCAATAGGTAACTAACCCCCGCAAAAGACCCACACAGGATCGGGCCCACATAGGACCTGTAGGAACTGGTTTACACAGGACCGCTGAGCGCAAAGACCCACACAGGATCGGGTCCACATAGGACCTGTAGGCGCTGGTTCACACAGGACCGCTGAGCGCAAAGACCCACACAGGATCGGACCCACACAGGATCGGGCCCACACAGGACATGTAGCAATGATCCACGTAGGACCGCTGAGTGTTGTAGTCGTCGTCGTCGAATCCACACAGGATCGGGCCCACACAGGACCTGTAGCACTGATCCACGTAGGATCGCTGAGTGCTGCAGTCGTCGTCGTCGAATCTACACAGGATCTATGTATTGTCGTCGTCGCAGTCACAGTAGCAGTAGTAGCAGTAGTCACAGTCCCAGCCAGCACTAGGGTTCCCGCACACAGCAAGCTCGTACAGGAGGATCCGCTCCACGAGCCGAGAGGCTGATACATAAACTGTCAGAAATTCTAGAGTTGATGTATCCAAAAGTTCTGTATCGTCAACAGGAACTCAACGCAACAGACGGCGCGTCGATCGAACGCCCGGTCTGAGAGTTATTGGCATTTTCGTCCCTAGGGCCCGGTTGGTTTTTAAGGAAAAACCAACCCGACCGTACTCCACCTGCGTCCAAACCTCGGGCGGAGTATTCCAAAAGATCCTTCTCACAAGGAGGAACACAACAAAGCTGACGGCACGTCAATCGGTCGTCCGTAGCTCAAGATATGACTGTTTCTGCTCCGAAGGCCCGGTTGGTTTCGTGAACGAACCAACCCGGCCGAACTCAAAGTATTCCGAAACCTTGAGTGCGATATACCGAAACGACCGTTTCGATCCAAGGATAACGTTTCCGAAGACGGTTCGTTAATCGGAGGTCCGTGGCTCAAGTTATGGCCAAAAGACCGAATCCGTCTCGAAAACGGGGGGTCCGGGTCCGAGCCGACCCGGCCCGGCCCGGCCGGCCGGCCGGCGGCACGGCGGCCTGGCGCCGCACGGATGCAGCGCGCGCGGGTGGTCAAAGCCCCCGCTTCATCAAAAGGCGGCGCGGCTTTTAACCGCGCCTTTGGAACCCCCCCCCCCCTTCGTGGGGGGCCTGCTTTGAATAGTACTGGGGGGCCGACTGCCCCCCTCAAGGAAACCGCCCCCACCCCCCAATTAAATGGGTGGGGGCTTTTGACCGCTGTCCGGGGGAATTAATTTCCCCCGGATTTTGACCAGCCGTCCGGCCATCTGGCCGGCCCATTTTTCTTCAACGGGACCGTTAAACCGGTCCCCTTTTCCGGCTTCCGACGCCGGCGGCCCAGCCGCCGGTCTTCTCGTCCCGCCGTGGCCCGGAACCGGCCGCAGTGTTCGTCGTCCGGCGCGGTGCGACGGTACCGCGCCCCTCCGCCGTGCCTTTGATTCCCTTCAACGCGGTGCGATGGCGTCGCGTTCTTGATGATCCTTCCACGGTGCGGCGCGACGGCGGCACGCAATATATTCGTGCGAATATCCGCGTGGTGCGACGACACCACGCCATCTTGTTTCAACCGCATGATAAATTATCAAGAACAAAGGAGGGGGTTCGGCCGTGTTCATGTGGTTCGGCCCCCCTCACGTTAAACAATAAAACATATTTAAATATACAATATCCTCACTTTAGTCATGCTAGAACCACGAAAAATAATAAATAAATAAACAAATAACAACAACCCCTACCTTGGGTTCAAGTTCGAAGATTGTCAACGACCCGCGGAAGACAACGTTGCGGAGGTCGGGCGTCGCGGTAATAGTTCGTCAAATCCGATGACGAAGAGGTACTTCTGAAGAGGTATGTCATTGGAGAATATTTGTATGCCGACGAAGGAAGTCCGAGGAGGAAGCGGCGTTCCCTTTCGTTGACATCGAAGACGAAGAAGAGAGGAGCAGCGTTCTTCATCGGAGCTTGAGCGTTCTTCGTCAAAGCTTGAGCGTTCATCGTCAAAGTTTGAAGAAGAAGGAGAAGAACCAAAAATTCTCTCTCAAGATGGCTAAACAATTCTAACCAAATAAAATAAGATAGAGACTTATTTTATAGGATCGGGAGATAAGATGATCAAACCAAAAAACACCAAAACTAAAAGAAAAGTAAAGCCAAAACTAAATCGTTCCCACATGAATTTTCAAAAAAGTAAAAGCCCCAATGTACAAAATGTGACTACAAAGGTAAGTACCCAAGAAAGAAAAATAGAAACTGCAACTACTCTAAATGTCTGAGCTAGTATGGTCCTACACGATCTTCAAAGTCCTCTTGGAATCCTAAAAATAGTTTTATATATGTAGGGTGAGCATACAAGTACATTGAGTAGGGAAAACCAAAGACCCACGTGCACAAGTGGGGGAATGTACTAATGTCCCCTGAGAAGGAGTAAACCAAACACCTAACAAGGTAAACTATCCAACCAAGCCACACTCCCCAAATAACTCAAGTCATGTAATATATATAATAAGAGCACATCGATTTTTGGGTACATCGTGCCACTTTCCCACAAGTTTTTGAGACATACCACACATCGAACCAATCCCTCCATTCTCACAGCAGTCCCACTGCCACACCTGCCCGCACACACCTGGGCGTCAACCACATGCAGTCCCACTACCGAATCCCGCCCGCAAACAACTAGGCCACAACTGTCACACTTAACCACGCCTGCAAACACCTAGTCCAGAACAACCACCGACATGCCCAAAGAAACCTAGGCTAGAAGCTCCACTTCCATGCACGAAGACACCTGGGCCTCATCCCGAAGATACTTGGGAAACCACCTGCCACACACACCTAGCCAACCACAAAACTACCCTGCCCGAAGATTCATGGGCTAATAATGGACATCAGGCCATCACAGCTCGCCCGAAGATACTTGGGCTATCCACGAAAGGGATAAGAAAAGAAGCTAATAACCAGCCACTAATAATAGTGTTGGAAAAAATACCCTCCCCCATGAAATGGGGGTTTTCAACACTATGTTCTCAACATGGGTGGGGCACGAATAGAAAACACAAAACTACAATTGTAAGTATAGGTAACAAGCACTCACCCAAAGTTTAGTTTTTTCATCAGCCATCCTAAAGGACACAAACAACACTCAAGTCTGAGTCACAACTCTTGCCAACAAAACCCATTTGTCCCATTCTTGTTTCATGTTCAGTAATAATGTTTAAATAATTTTATGCACTACTGGGCAACTAACACCATAAGCATAACCAAGGAAATGAAACCATCCAAACTTCAATTTAAGTATCCACACCCGGTTCCCTTGTAAAGTTACAACAACAAAGGAAAAGTGAGATCCCTCGATGTACTAGAACCAAAGACAACCTTGAGACACTGCCCCGTGTCCCCTCCCCCAAAAAGGTTTTTCACCAACAGAGGATCCCACCCCAATTCATGATATAAACAAGGTTACGACCCGGTCTTAAAACACACAACCACCAAATCCATAACAACAGGGGATCCCATCCCCAACTTCATAACCACCGAGAGTATAAAAAAAATAGGGGATCCCATCCCCTTCCACATCTATAGCAATCGGCCCATAAAAGAACGCAACCAAACCACTACCACCATCATAATGCAGGGCCATGCCGGTATTTTCATATTTAAATGATTTGACACACTCCATGATTTCAATTTTTGTGTGTTTTAACCGGAGTTATCACAGAAGGATTTATCCTGGTGCCTCAATTTATTTGTCCGGATATATGTGATTAACCAATTTACATTCCACAGTAAGGGTTCACAACCACAAAACAATCCATTAAACATTACCAAAGGCAGGGGTTCGTTAGTGCACAGAGAAATACCACCAACGACCATGATTTTTAGAAGGCGTAAGCCCGCACAGTTCACAATGAAGATCATAACATAAAACAGCATCAACGATCACAACTCCCCTTCTTTATTTATAGAATCCAGTTCATTATCTTTATTTAGGTCTAGTTTATCAAATTATATAGAATCAAAAGCACGCCCACCCCGCATGATACACAAAAGAGAGAGACTAAGGGTAAATTCCCTACTTGTTGATCAACGATCGATGCTGAGCCTGGGAGCGGAACTTCACCAATAGCGATGCGGCTCGCCTGAATGAAAAGTGGATCATCAGAACGAAGGGTACTCTAGCACAGGGTGAATGAGAAAAAAACCCTATAGCGAACCCTATTGTTTATAAGGCCGAGGACGGTTGAGATTAGAACGTGGATCCACGTATGGAGTGGGGTTGTGGGTTGACCACGCGACCCCATACGTTATTAAAGGGTCGGGCGGTTTAAACCGATGCACACACCAGGTTAATTCATTAAATATTTAATTAAAAAGTTTATGGACATTACAGTGCTTTAAAACAAGCATAAACAGGTCAAAATAGCATTTAAACCCCAATTCGCGCAAAAAAAAGCACTACTGGAAAGAATCCGCCGGGTAGCCCACAGCCACCGGTAGATGAGAGAAACCGGTGGGTTGCAGCTATAGGTAGATGTCAGCTACCGGTAGGTTGCAGCTACTGGTAGACCGAGCCAACAGTAGATAGAGCTACCGATAGGCCGATCCACTGTTAGACAGAGCTACCGGTAGGCCGAGCTACCAGTAGACAGAGCTACCAGTAGGCTACCGGTAGGCCGAGCTACCCGTAGACAGTTCTACCAGTAGACAGAGCTACCAATAGGATAACGCTACCGGTAGACGGAGATACTAGTACTCCTGCTACTGGTAAGCTAAGGATACTGGTAGGCCTACCTTTGGGCCAACTTCACTGAGATTCCCAGACCAGAAAAACCCAACACGAGAATTTCACAAAGTAATGGACCCCTAAAACCCGAGCCATTACAAATTCAATTTATTTGGTTCATTAATTTTACATCCCATTACTCAGGTAAAATCTTCATAAGGTGGATTTAAGGATACAAGAAGGGATGAAATGACATAAGGTGGAGCCGGATCTTTTATGAATTGCACAATCGGTTAAGGTTTTAACCTATTTATCAATTATATTAGGTGGGATTTTGTGTGATAAAGAGTTTTCACAAGCATTCTATAATTCCATTATCAATAAATCAAATGAATTCAATTCATTTATGAGGTATCATAAATTGAATTATCATATTGAATATAAATAAAAAAATTATAACGAAGGAACCCATGTTACCAAACCCTAAAGACCAAGAAAATTTTTCTTCACCTAAATTATATATTCATCTGAATTTAGATTGTAATTATAAATTGAATTATTTTAATCCCATATTTTCCAAATGCATAAAATCATTTCTTTCAAAAAAATAATTAAAACAATAAAAAATAGATTAGGTTAATTAGAAGTTTTTTATTGATTGAATGTGCTGCTTCTTATGGGAAACAACTCTGGTCATATCTTTCTCTAAATTAGGAAAAATAAAATTTTAATTTTACATAACCTTTGACACCAGTTCATAAATGTTACTTTGAAGAATACATTGACATAAGAATTAACATTATTTCAAGTAGTTTATTTTCTATGAATTAGACACTAAAAAATAAATTATATGTTGTATATTAATGTACATAAGAATAATTCATATAATATATTTTCTATTTTCAAATCATAATATTGGGGGAAAAATATATTACACTTAATATAACCTATGTATGTGAAAAGGAGGATGAAAGAGACTCTGGTTTCTATTTCATACACGATAGGTACCTACAAAAATAGTGTAGAATATACACTTATATATTCCTATTGCTATGCATGCATGTGATCACCAATCACTAGAAAATTAATTTTTTACATTACTAGATTACAATGTATTCATATTATTATGAATAAGGTCAAAAAAAGGAACATGTTCTACATTTTTGTATGTTGTAATGATGAATAAGAGTCACTTTCATTCTATTATGTACGTAATAATGTGAAGAAGAAGTTACTGGAAGAAAAAAAGTAAAAATATGACATCCATTACAAGTCTCAATAGGTGGAAGACATTCTTGTGGCTACAAAAATTCAATATAATTAATATTTTCATTAGATTAAGTATAAAAATCGGGATAGGATATATAAAATTAGAACATCCAATTTAATTTAGTGAAACAAAAGTGAATGGTTATTACATACTTATGGTAACCATGAAAGAGGATTACTTTCTAATAGTTTTTTGGTATAGTATTATTTACAAAAAACTCCAAGGAATAACTACACTTATTCAGTATAGAAAATTTTAAAAATATCACCTTTCATCTCTACCTTATATGACATTCTTGAATATAACAAATAAATGATAATAAGAGGAATAAGATCCAAACTAGTCTTATATGTGTAATGGATAAAATTTATAATTTCTAAAAAATAATCCAAACACTAATTGATCACACCCTCTTTATTAATAATATTGTAACTTGTTCCCTCACGTGATATTAGAGGGATGATTCAAATCATTTAGATTCTACACATTTTTGTTATTATATTTGGATGATTTGAGTATATTTTCTGTCCTAAAAATGAATTTTGTTTTGGGGAATATTCAGTTATCTCTAAATATATGTATATATATACCATTACCATGTTAAAAATGAGAACAGAAGAGAATGGAAATATGAAGTAGTGAAATATCTTATCTAAATAAGATATTGTATTTGAATCTTCATGGCTTACTAATATTGAAGAAATAACTGGTATAGAAATTATAGATTCGGTGGATCATGTTTCTAATAAGGATAAGGAGAACATTTGAACCTCAATTTAATCAAGAATGGTTTGTGAAAATTATGTCTATGAATATTCTTGTTAAAACTATCCTTAAGATGAAGATCCCTTCAAAAGTGGTGATAACGACCAATTTATAGCTTCCATTGATAAATCATATAGTTGATTAAGATATGTTTAAAAAAATTTCTAATAGAAATAGACTCTCTTGTTTTAAAGTATTTTATATTATGAAGGAAGAAATAAACTAGATGGAATAAGAAGAAGATAACATGGCAAAGTCCTTATAAGGATAAATTATTGAAAGCTTTATCCTCCAAATAATGTTGGATACTTTTATCTTACATAGTTGGAACATGAAATATGGTCTCAAAATAGAGCAATGATGTTTAAGATAAATATTGAATCCAGAAAAATCTTGAAGAAGAGATCCATGAACATAATGAAAAGAAGACAAATAAAAATGTTGTTAAGGATTAATAAAAGGATTAAAAATAAATAATGATAATAGAACATTACTCTCTTACAAAACAACAGTAATATATATGAATAAAAAGTTGAAATAATTGGACGATTTCGTAATTATAATGTGATTATAATTAAATATCTGAAAACACCATCAACTTCAAATATCTACAATTGGATGTTCCGTGAAAAAATATTGGGAAGAAACGTAATAAGACTTATTAAATAATTAGATTCTTTTTTTGCTTCTAATTGGTTCTCATTATATTATTCCATTGATAACAGAACTCTAATTTGTGATAATAAGAACATGGAGTATTTTGATTATTAATCACAAGAAGCTGTGGAAAAAGTGGTACCATCTATACCATCCTATGAAATTGTTTCACAATATATTTCCATAAATAACACAGGTTCAAAAAATTGTGAACATGTAAGGATGAATAAATATGATAATAACCCACCCCATTGATTAAGGTGAATAATAAATTTATTGAGGTTGATGGTTACCCACAATGATCCCAACATAATATGAAGAAGACCCAAAAACAACTTACATAAAAAATAAAAAGATTAAGGAATGGAGGTTAATGTTGGAGGTGTAATAGTTTCATGAATTCTTCCATGGATTGTATGTATAGTTCCCTAATTGAAAATAACAAAAGAATACCATATCAAGGTGTATCAATATATATATGAAGGGGAAACATCCACAAGTTATGAAAAAAATTTATAATTCAAATATTGTTGTATTTCATGATAATATTTTTGATGTATTCAATAGTAGTGGTCAAAAGGTTGGTACATTCTCATCATGACATGTATCAAAATAAGATTTGAAAATAAGAAAAAAAAATTCATCAAAAAGGATGAAGAAACCTCGGGATATAAAAGAAGAATGTTTCAAAAAGAAATTCTCCCAAGAAAATATGAATGAAATAATGTGAAATGATGTAGGATTTCAAATCCATGAATTTAATGGAATTTGATGTATCGAAAAGAATACAATAATTATAGTGACATTATGAAGAATCCATGTGGAAAATAAAAAAATAATAGAAAAGTTCCAAAAGATATATATCTAGTCTAGCTAGAAGAATTGGAGAAGTTGATAAAAATGTTGGAATCTTAAGTTATGTCTAGTTAAAAGAGATGAAAAATTTATCCCCATGAAGAAGAATATGTTATGTGTGTGACGTCCAATAGACCCCGATATACTCCTGGAAATTTATCTATAATAGTTCTATTAATAAAAAAATTATTCAAGAATATAAAAGTTTCACCATTTGGTAAATTTTCATCAAAATATTATAAGAATATAAATTTAAAACACAAAGAAATTGAAGAATTTATAATATCCACATAGCCTTAATCAAAATTGAACATAAAATGGGCTAGTGTAAATATTGACGAAAATGGAGAATCTTGGTTGAGAAAACCATCTCAACCTTGATATTCACATTAATAATGAAATTAATATACATAATATTCTCTTAATTTTAATTTATTTTATTTTTAATAATAAAAAAAATAATTGAATGTGATAATTTTCATTGTGGGATAACCATAGAATCATTATTGTTGATAATTCGTGATAGAAAAATAGAAAATTTATGATCCTTGAAAGGTTCCTCTATTATAATTAGAATAAAAATATGATATAGGATATTATTTGATCAATATTAAAAATGTAATATCATTAAATGGATAATAATGATATATAAGATACCATCCTACTTTGGTCATATATTTGGTATCAAGAAGAACAAGTATTGAAATAGATAATCCTTATTGAAGATGTGAATTTTGTAAAATATAGATTGTCACATTTTCAAAATAAATTTTGTTTTAATCTCCAAGTGGGGGAATAATAATATTAAATATTTAAGATATTCAAATTTATGATTATATTGAGATGTGTTACCCATAAAAGAGATATAAATGATTAATGGTGGAGTTACTTCAAGAATCAATATTTCAATTGGTATCAAATATAGATATTAATGATTTTTTTTGAAGATCATGTTATTTGAAAAGGTATTTTGTCACAATATATAAGCCTTGGTTAAAATAAATAACATATTTAACATAAAAGGGGAGTAAATCAATTAATTAATAACATAATAAATATGGAAGTATTGAAGTTCTTTAAGTCCACTTATGCAGTCATTTTTAATTTAATGTTTTTTTATCTATTTTTTTGAGTTAGTAATTAGATTTTGTTTGATGTTTCTTGAAAAATAATTCATACCTCAATTAGTTACATCATCTTGATATAATATTGGAGAAACCATTGAATTATAGTTTAACAGTTATCATTTTAGGGTTATCATGGTCAGTTGTTAAAGAAAAAATTTTTCTTCCAAAATAAAATACTATTATTTTCTACATCGACCATGGATCATGTAGACATAGAGTGAAATGATGGATGAAACATTTATTAAGTATGACTTGATACACACATCCCATGAAAATTCTTTTTCATGTTAATATGGGTTATTTAATTTAAAATGAAATATTGAAATTTAAAGGGGAGAAATTAAAATATCACACAAATATTCATAGAGTTTCATCTTCATTTTGAATGTACTATGACATTATTTATAGGATATGCAATGGGGGAGATTAAATGTCCCTCATTGTAAATTATTTGTAGTTTTTTATTCAATGTACGTAATATGTTGTTAAATGTTTTCATTGAAATAACATGGATTGATTAATGTGAATATACTCAATGATGTTATAGGAAGGTCTGCTGAAGAGTCCAAGATATCGATGATTGATAAAAAGTGAATATTGTTTTGGTGAATATATAAAGAAGAAATAATTCATGTCTTATTATCATAAATAAGTTCTTATATATAATTTTTTTTCCTATAACTCAAATTATATTTTATTTATTATTAATGTTTTAAACGTATTTCATAATGTAAATTAATAGTGTACATAGTTTAAATTTTTTTTGAACATGTGAATAATTATGGTGATCTTTTGAATTTATATTAAAAATTGAATATAAGTGTTGGAATATTATTATCATGAAAATTTTATATTTTCATGAGGAAACAATTAGGTTTCCGTGCATGGTTTTTATATAACTGGCTACGCATTATAGTTTTAGGATCATTTTAAATGTGTTAGAATTTATATTTGGTGTTGATGATTTGGGTAAATCCTTTTATGAGAGTTTACAAAGAAATTGGGAAACCAATAAAATACACTTAAGGTCCATCCAATCAACCACACATGTGGGTATCAAGGGTCAACCATGTTGGAGATATAGCCCAAGGATCGTGTATGGATGAAAAGGAATGAGGGTGGATATATAGAGATTGCAACAACATGCACAGTAGAACACATTGGGGTTGAGAATGTTGGTATCACCCAATGTATGTATGGGTAGTGTATCTAGGTATTGAACTTGTTTTTATCTCAATAATGATGTAAGAATGGTATCATTGGAATAACATATCCCATACATGCTAATAATCGATGTGGTATGGGTTCTCGAGGGTTGTTATTCCCTTATTAAAAACATACACATAAAAACACAAGCATCTAATCTAGTACACAAGTGTCATCATATCACCACATAATGCCATCTTCTTCCTCAATAATAATCAAAAAATACATCAACTTCTATTTTTTGAGTTATTTATGATGATTCATCCATGACTATGTCGATATTGAGACCATCACGTGATTTAGATCTTGAGAAAAGGAGGAAGATGTGTAATGCATAAATTTTTGTCTTACATTCATACGGTTAACCAAAAAAGTTGACACCTCTAGGGAAAAATAGAATGTCATATAAGGATGGTAATGCATGGAGAAAATGAGCATGTCATTATTATCATAGGCACATATTATTCTCACCAGGTGGAGAAAATTGGTTCTCAAAGAAGAGGATACATCATGAAATACAACAAGATAATGATTATAATTACTAAAATATAGGTGATAATTATAATGGAAATGACCCAGAATAATTCTTGGAACCTTGAAAATGATTATTTAGCGATTTCTATGGTGATGAAAAAGTTGGGTGAACTCATATATAAATTCCCAATCACCAAGTGAAGATGATGATATAGTCTCTCATGTTTTATTTTGGGGGATCATATTTTTTATAAATAGAGAATCCATATGTTTATCTTTATTTAACAGAAGAAGTTATAGGCCCCTCTTTGATATATTATGTAGGGTGATTCAAGAATGGCTATTTTGACAAAGGATTTCTCTAATGTGCTATGCTTCTGTGAAGAAATATTACAGCCTCATAATATGGGAATCATGTAATCTGGTGTTTTTCCATGATATTGAAATACCATGCACCTGAGTTTAACACATATTCAACATTCCCAAAATGAACATTGTTTCAAGAGAGTGTTAGAATCAAAATAAATCGTTATTTTATGTGAAGGATGTGTTCTTAATATAACACATTTTTTAGAAAGAATGGACAACTACCTTTTCATTCATACAATTATAGGTGGTGAAATATTGAAGAAACTATTCCATAAAGTATAACTATATATAAATTTAATGAAAAAATTCCTCAAAAGTTTATTTCATTATATATATGGTAGATATGTGATAAAATCATATTATACACTTTTATGAAAGGAGATTATGTAGTGCTATGTGAATAATATAAATGAAATATGGTTGTGTGAATGAAATACATTTAGAGATTTCAAAATCATAATATGAATCCCAAGAAGGAGAATGGGACATCATATGATAATGAATTAATGAATAGCGAATAATAATATATTGATAATATAATGAAAATTGTTCACAATGGGTTTGGGGATTGTGCTTTGTATTGACCAAATACATTTATGATGCTTCTTTAAAGAATACATTATCAAAAGAGGGAACATTTGTCTAAGAGGTTTATTGTATGATAATCTAACATTATAAAACTCAATTACACATTGTGTGTAATATAATATAATAAGAATACTTTTAATTGAGTTGATATTTAGGCATTGTATTTTGGGTTGAAGAAGAAGTTACACATTCTAGTTCTGGTGTACGTGAAATGGAATAAATAAAAAACTATAGGTGTTCACGTTTACACAATAGGGAATAATGCAAGCTATACAGATTGGTTACATATATTTACCTTTAATTCTACATGAATGTGATAAAAAATAAATTACATATGTGTTTCTGATATTATTTATCTAAAACAAATTAATATCATGGTGATTGAATTCAAAATAAGGAATAAGTTCAGCTTTCAATTTGGTATCGTAAAGAAGAATAAGTGTTTATTTCTTGTTTTTGTGAAAGTAACTAAGTGATAAAGATGTTTTTGGCAGAAAAAATAAGCCTGAGGAAATAAATTATATATATCAAGAAGTGGAATACAATCTTTGTGTTACAAACCTTAAATATGGGGAAGGCTATATATAGAGTTAGTATAGTGAACGTTCCAGGAGCTATAACAATACCACTATCACTTGACTATTGTGTGACACAAGTTAATGATTATTCCCAATTTCATTTAACTGTGTTAACTGGATTATTTTATAGTTGATTAATATTATTGCATTATTTTTAACCTTCTCAAAGTGACAACTACTCTGTTTGTGTAGTAAATCATGTATATATAATGTTTCATCTTTACCTTCTTTGATATAATTTTATATGATAAATAAAATATAATAAGAGAATCAAAATACTAAAATCTCTAAAGGGTAAGTGAGATAAAATTTTCAATTTCTAAACAATTTCCAATGAAATGACTCTCCCCCAAATCATTAAGAAAATAACAAACAGGTCCTCTCAACAAACACCACTCAAAAATATGGAAGTATGTATAAAAGAGATATGTCTTTAGTTTGGTTGATATAAGCGGCTCATGAAGTTTAAGAATAAGTGTAGGGGATTTTTTCTTATATAAGTGAGGGGAAGGGAAAATTTGGAAATAAAATAAATATTATTATAATATAAGTTTTTATCTCATGTAAAATTGTTCCAAAAAACAACGATTCAATGATAAGGAGGATATGATATTAATATAATAATCAAATCAAATTTAGACTGTTTTACATATCATTTAAAACTTTTTTATTGTATTAACCCGTTTTTTAACCATTATTAACTTTGGTAACAAATTATTCATCATTAAATGAATATTAATTTATATATGGGGTAATAATTTTCTCACAAACGGTAAAATGAAGATATTTTTTCCAAATCGCACCCCCCTTGCCCCCTATAATGAATTTTTTGTTTTTTAAATCATTTAATAAAACAATTTTTATCATAAAATATAATTGAAGTCATTTTAATAAATATTGAATTATTTTGACATTAAAGACATCAAAATAGAAATGAAATCTGAATCTATAATATTTAACCATAAATTATAAATTATTATAAAAATTATATGATTTCATAATTCATCAAATCAAAATACCATATAATTTTTTCAAAAGAATTTTCATTTATTTTTCTTCTTCTTGGAAAAGTAACTTGTTACCATTGGTAAAAATTTATGGAAATTTTAGGAACACTAAAAATTTGAAATTAATTAAAATATTAAAAATAAATTAATTACTTCAAAATAATATTTTAAATTTGATCATAAAATCTTAATAATCCTATGTGAACACATGTGTGAAATTAAAACTAATAGAGTGACATTTTGTACAAATTCTTCATTTAAGATAAAATAAATAAACATAATCAAAGGATATTGGCAAGAAATTGAAAATGGATTGAATGGAAGAGGCTCAAGGATTAAAATAACATAAAAATGAAATAAAGGAATGTGTTTTGATGATTCTTATGCATTATCTTGTATTTTTATCCTTGTTTTACTAATTCTACCCTTAACGAGATGAAAAATATTTTAAATGGTTACAATTCATAATGAGGTAAAAAATGGTCCTATTTACAAAATTTTAAAATGTTGAGTCGAAACATGGAATCCATTTTTTAATATTAAATTTTTAGGATTTTCATATGTTAATTTAAAAATATGATTATAAAATGAAAAAAAATTATTTTTTAGGCCAATAAATTTTTAACCTAATAACAAAATTCAACTTTATTACATTATTAATAAAAAATGATTGGTAAAATAAATAATATAACATAGTATCAATAAATTTCATTAATAATATTTCTCAATAACTAATTATTTAAATTATTAATATGAAATCACATTTAAAAATAAAACATTTTTATGAAAACAACACTTTTATCATTAAATTATTTTTTCAATTTTAATAATCATTTGATAACTAATGAGTTATTTTATATCAATAAATTACCAATATATTTCACATAAGCTATTCTTAAAATATTATTAACAAAATTAGTTTTTTTAGAAAAACATAATATGTAAAAATAAAAAAATTTGGAAAAGGTCTTTTTAATAATTAAATAGTTTTATTGGAAAAATTATTATATTTTAGGTATGAATACATCATATTAAATCAATAGTCGTATATTTTATTTTTTTTATTCATATTTATACCTTCAAATATAATGAAAATTTTATAATGGTTAATATATATCACCGTTCGTTCAGTTTCATGGTTCTATATAAAAATATCTACCCAATACAAAATGTGTATTTTAGAACAAAGTATATAAAAAAAGTCTCAAGGTGTTACATAATATGATTATATATGTATTATATTTATATATGTAAATAAATATTTTTATAACATATAATACTATTAATATTATAATATATGTTAATATTGTTATAATATTGATTTAAGTTAATATTATGATAATATTAATGATTATAAAATTATTGTAAGTATATATATATATATATTTTTATTATAATATATTATAATATTAAAACTATATTATTATTATATTATATTAAAATGTGAAAAAATATGTTATTGTTATTATAATGTTATAAATATATTATCATATGTTATTTTTATAATAGATATAATAGATATAATTATTATAATATAAAATATATTTTATTATATATATTATAATAATATTTAACTTCGATTACATCTTACATCAGACAACATGACTCATGGATTGAAAACAACAATTCATGTTTTAAAATGCTATTTTGGTTTCTTCATAATTGGATGATTAACTCTTTTATTTTAAACATCATCTATTATTCATGAAACCATAAATTCTAAATATCAATAATGTAAAAAAGTTTTTTATAGTTATTTTGATAATGAGATCATGTTGGGGAAGATTTATGGAATTCTTAGTCATTTTTAAACAATAATCTTTTGAGAATAAATTTTTATACTATCATAATACATGAAGAACCACTGCCTAATTTGATTTCATGTTAATGTTGAAAGTAGTCTAAAATATTTTGTAAATTATTTAGTAATTTGTTCGTTTTACTTTCTAGGTTTTTAGTATTTACTTAGAATTTCATACCAAACATTATTTTGTATTATCAAAGAACCACTTCTCTTTAAATTTTTTGTTAAAAATTTCAATCAAATCATTAATATATTCAAACAAGATTTTGTTATCTAAAAACAATCCATTGTTAATACATTAAAAATTTATATCCAACTTATAGAAACTTATGTTTAGTTCAATATTTTAGAGAATCCATAATATGCGTACAATTTATTGATGCCAAAGTGGGATTTTTAGAATTTGATGAATGGTAAGATTACAATAAGTACATATGTTCAATTATTATAATCCATATAAAGAACTAAAAAGAATAAAAAATTATAATGACATTGTTGGAAAGAAGTTTTTATTTATTATTTAATTTTTTTATATGTAAATGATGTATTTTATGAAAATTATATTGAATTTGTATATTACTAGCTTCAAATATTTCTCGATCATTCATCTTAATTTATAGATCCATTTGTTTCATTTTAAATTCTCCTTGATTAGAGAGTTTAGGAAGGGTGTTGTGGGTGAGCTAACACGGATAGGGTTTAAATTAACGTACATTTAAAATATAACATTATTGAGTTTTTTAATTGCATTTTTTTGGGGAATTTTGTTTCAATTTATTTTTAATGATAAATTATTTTCTAAATTTTACATCAATATGTTTTATTTAATTGTACATACACATGCTTTTATAAATAGTGAATTTAAGAATCTAAAATGAATTCCCCGTGTAGGTAAATGATGTAGTTGTTTTATTAGAAAGATTTAAGTATTATCCCAATACCATTATTACAATGTTTATATTGGGTACCTGAATAGATTCCCCATATATTCATAAGGCTCAAGAAATTTTACTATATAATCAATCATTATCAAAAAATGAGGAAAGTTTTATATATGTTTATTTTCTTACCGACCTAATGATTTATTATTTTCAATCTGGAATCGAGTAAGGTTTTTTATCTATAATTTCATTCATTATGCATGAGATATTTATATTATTAATAGGATAATACTATTCATAGTAATTTTTTATTTTTTATTTTATATTTACCACCCATCTCTTGTATTTTTTTCTATAAAAATAAAATGTTTCTACTCACTTGAGAGTAATGGATTTTGATACCTTATTTCTAAATGGTATCAATGTAGGACACATTTTTGTCTTCAGAAAAAGTGAAAAATTTTATTTCCCATGTTATAAGGTTTTAAAAATAACCCCTTATTGAGTTACTTGTGTCATCGTCAATCCCCTTATATTAAAACTAGATATCATAGCCGACCCTACCAAACTATTTACCATTTCTTGTTGTGTCATTGTACACCTCAAACCACATCCCCCATACATCCACATGTATTTTTTTTACTGCGTTCATGTACAATATCATAACATCTCACCACATAATCTTTTAACATCCATACCTAGGCATCCACCATATATGAATCATTTATACATTATTCAACCATGTATCTTACACTATGACAGTCTATATATGTTCATCACGATTCATTATGATTTATGACTCTTAATATGACATACTGTTTAATCTCTATACCATGGATTCCTTATCGTCCCTTCTTGAAACTATAAATAATTTGACCCATCTTGTGTATGAGCACCTCAAATCAAAACATTTCATTAAATAGGATAAAATGTTTACTGTCATTCATAAAGGGATGGACCAATACGGTCATACTTTTTTCCTCTGCTTTAGATCATAATGGTGTAACTTTTAGGTAATGTAAACATAAAATAAAAATAATATTTACATGTCACTTAATTTTATGTATTGTTAAGTCTATCATGTATTTTCACGCAACTAATACCCATATGGAGTTATGGGATTCCATATAATTGATGTTTTTTGAGACTGAAAATATTAGTATATCATTGATTTGTTTCATAACTACTTCAAAATTAAGTAGGTTTCTCATTTAATTCCACTATATTATAATAAGTGAAACTCTATCATTAATTAAATAAATGATTTATGTTTGATTCCTTATAATCGCAAAGGGGATAAGTTATTGCATTAGCACATTTTATTTTCTTTATTCCATTGCCTCATTACAAAGTACTTGATGATATCCCTAGAGATATTGGTTCTCCTCAATGATTTAAATATCTCACAGGATTGTTTAAAATTCATTTATAGATGAAAATAAATAACATGAAATCTAATACAAAATTGATATTTTTGGTGAGGAGGGTCAGTTCATCGTGTATCATTATAATTTATCATCCTCTAGCGTAATGTTTTTCTCATGGAAATAAACTTACTATCTCTCACTCTATCTCTCCCCCCAAGAAATCCCCTAGATCATTCATATATTCTAGTTCATAAAAACATGTTATCAAGAATGAAGGTATTCTTAAATCTTACTAGAATACTTCAACTGATAGTTTTTTAATGTTGCAAATAAATTCACAATCAAAATTACGAGTTATCGGAGTTGTTTAGTTATATCTACTCTAAAACAATCATCAGTTTATCTTTTTCCATATTATATATTTAAATTATTGCAAAATAGCGAACATTATTGTTCATTTATAGTGTCACACTATCTTCTCCGATAATATTATTTTGTTTTAAGATATTTTTATCACATTTGTGCTTATTCATGTCTGACATTGTGGAGGTGTGTACATGCTTTATTTGATCTCCTATATTTCCACCTATACGCTTTCTACATCCATCCGTAGGATTCACCTTCATCTCATCCATCATTTTGTGTAAAATAATCATAAATTATATCATGATTTGGTTATGATTCACTTTTTGATTGTGAGTCATGTCATTACACCTATAATCATCAGTATAGTTATGTTCTTTGGGTGTTATCAGATGTCATTATTCATTTTAATGAAGTTTATTATGATTTATTTGGATTTATCCCAAGTCCTTGAAAACATTATTATCATTAATTTTATACTTTCATTTTAAATTTTTTCTAACATAACATTGGTTAAATTGTTAAAACTACAATCAATAATAAATTCTATCTTTTACAAAAAAATTTAATGGAACCCAAACCATGATTCCATTCCCCATTAATATTTTTTATTTTTATAATATTCATGAATAGTTCTCTTGATGATTCCATTAATTTCATGATAATCATGGTATCATACATAAGAGCTATTTCCATGGAAAACCCTAAAAATAGTGTTTTTGAATGCAAGAATCATCATTTGATGATCACTATTTGATAACATCTCTATCATATGAGAGATCTTACCATATTCTTGGGAGATTCCATTTTTTACATATACCAATCTCATTATCTACCTTCCCTTATTAATTGTTCAAAGGGGGTAATGTTTCCATGCTTTATTCTATCATGAATCCCTACATCACTTACATTTTTATATATCTAGATGTGTGTGTTAAGTTAGTAATACTTTCCAATAGTAACAAAAATCAATATAATTGATCTTCAATGAATCATCCTTGGTTACTCTTGAACCCGAAATTTTTATTGGTTTTTATACCTAAAAATACATTGATATATGGTTTTAATAGATTTATCATTCATTGAGTTCTCAATTTTACCTTTCCAAAATCTATCCCCATATTTGTTTCAACACAAATCATAATGATTCCTTTTAATATTCTCTCACACCATCAACACCCACAATAGCTTCTCCAATAGGAGGTGGGAATTTATTTTGTTATGTTTAATGGTATATGTCCAAGAATTTTTGATCCATATGAGTCTCATGCAGCATTTGAACATGATTACTGGTCTCTCGTGAATATTGATTAGCTGATTTTCATATCTCACTTCTCAAAGGATAATATTATTATCAATACTATCCAAAATACTGTTTTTCATTATACATAATAAAAGTGATAACTACCCTATATATTGTCACCCATATCGAGGTTTCCTTCCCCCCATACCATAACCAAGGCCAAATATCATCATGGTCCGCTACAGAATATGAAATATTATTGGTGAATCATATGTTGAATCTTTTATCCCTACCCTTCAATAAGAAACATGTTGAATGAAAATTTATCTATATTATATTTGTTAATGTTGATGGATCACTGAATCATTTGACGAATCTGTTGATTGAAAATGAAAACACTTAGACCAATGATTCTGATTACATTGACACTTTAATCTATGAATAATATAGTATTTGTGTTCTTTTATCTCAATCGCCGCCACTTACAATGGGCCTATCCATTAGATATGAATAAACCGGTTTTGGATATTCCTAACACGGGGTGTGAATCAGTGTCATGGAATTTTTTGCATTTTATATTTTTTTTTCTCTTTACAACTCTAACCTGTTATGATATAAGTTATCTAATTACCTTTTCCCAAGTTCATTATAGTATAGGAAAATTGTTTAATATAGTAAAATATATTATTACAAGGTTCACTAGTCAATCAGAATAGCTAGTACATGGCATATTATAGAAGTGATATTAACCACCCAACCATATAAAATTAATCCATTCAATGTGATTAAAACAATTTGGGAATATCGATGAATTTATAAATCACCATAGTTAGTTGATAGTGATATTATTTCAACTACAAGATGGATCTTTATATTTTCTTTGAATACATTATTAACCTTCTTGATCAAGTTCATTGTAACGTCCAAAATGTATTCCCTTAGATTAGACTTCTATTGGATGTCATACAATTTTTTGATATTCAACTTCTTCACTTCATACATGTAGAGACCCGAATCTTGACGTACATGGACAGTAAATTAATTTTGCCGAATACTTATTACATAACAAAAAAATACCCACAAGGACCGTAATAGATTAATGTCTTTGCAAACACGAAACATACTCTTCTAATCGTGGTGAAAGATCTTCGACATCTCCATAAAAATCTTACCCTTTTTTTTATTAACTAAAACCATTATTTATATCCTGGGGAAAAGAAAACATATAAAGGGTGAGCTGAAATGCTCAATAAGGGTAAGCATAGAGAACATAAAACAATCCATAAACATTTGAATGCAAAAACTTGAACATAAAATCTAAACATCAAAACCTTGAGCAAAGACATAAATCTTGGAAGTACGTAAGGAATATATCATAAAGGAACAACAACCATGATAATATAGAATGGTAATAAAACATGTAATTGTGGAAACCATTAAGCACATGATATGATTTCCATAGTAGCGAAGGCATTGCAGCCAAGACCATCTTAGTGGAAAAAGTCCCTTTTCGATTCGAGTTCCCTCCTCGTTCCAGTCCTGTAACACTGAACCGGATTAACTTACCATTCTATCCATGTCTATCTCATGAGATATAAATATTTACCCAATGAATTGGTGGGAGATACATTTCCCACCCATATCATAATGAAATCATTCTTACGTGTGCCACAACATAAACATAAATCATTCATTATAACCCAAAGAATAAAAATGGGTTTCTTAAACATCATCTCATCATAAAATAATCCATATAAAACAAATGGATATCATTTCATCTTAATAAAAGTGAAACCATGTAAATCATAGATAGATTATACTTGAAACATTCAAATATGAAATAATGTCATCTTAGATGGAAAATGGTTTTGATAAAGCACTTGAAATGAATTCATGAGTAAAATATCCTTTCTTCTTGAAAATCATTTTCTTTTCACAAAATGCCATGCAAATTTAAAAGAAAGATATTTTTTTTAAATATTCATGAAATATTTTGGAGGATGATTCACGAAAATAATTCTTTATAAAACCGTATAAATCCATTCATGCCGTATAAGTTAAAAAAACATTCTTCCTGTACTTTGGACATAAAAGTCAAAAAGTACCTCATACGAAAAACGAAAAAAGAATCCTTTCATATCATTTACTAAAAAATCACCGAACGGTAAAATTGGATTTAAAAAATTTTATAAGGATGGAAATAATATTACATATTGATGAAACATGGATGTGTATGATAAATATTCCCAGTAAATTCTGATGTATAAACAATCTCGGATAAAAATGAGATTGTGAAATTTTCCCTTACCTAAGGTCCGATTTTCTTCATAAGTGTCCGAATCTCCTGTAAAATGATTTAAATAATGTAATTAAATTATTACATAATCATATTCATTGTCATTATATCATATATGGTTCACTTATGACTTTATATTACCCATTCTTTTGTAAATTCCATGTTAAATAGTGTTTTGGGTAAAATCATTTCATTTGTCGTCCGTGTTTTGACTTGTAATTATTCATATTATTATGATTACTTAATTCCAGAATATAAAACATGATTTATATATAATATATATTCATAATATATATTTATATAATAGATCGATAAATGGAAAGAAACACACCATTCATGGAGACGGTAGACTGTACGTACGCATGAACGCTATTTTCGTTTCCTTATTGAATTGAATGGAATTAAGTAGATGACATACATATATATATACATAAATATAGTAACATTTTTATGTCATATATTTCATTATTACTTATTATATATACTTTATAATCATTCATGAATTGTTAACATGGAAAATGAATCTCATCGCATCGTGGAGATGGTAGTCCGTACGTACGCACGAACGATGATATCATTCCCATGATCATGGAATTGTATTGAAGTGTTTGTATAATATTTCAGAGTCATTATAACATTAAAATAATCATATATAGTTATTTATTTACACCATTATACCCATTTGAGTAAGGTGTTGGTGGAAAACCATATTACAACACGGCGTGGAGACGGTATTCCGTACGTACACACGTGTGGTGATATCGTTTTCCGTAGGATGGATAGATGGTGAAATAGGGTTGTTTAATACTTATAATTACATATAATTATATGAGTGATACTGATGTTACTAGTTCATAATGAAAAAACTAAAGAAGAAGAAGTGGAAGAAGAAATATTGTTGAAAGAATCGGTAACAGACATTACCTCTTCTTTGAAGCGCCTCTTTGAGACCTCCTCTTAGGGCACTAAATTTGTTCTTTGAAGAAAACCAGGACCTCTAGGATGTTTCTAGGGATGTGGACAAAAAACTGGCAGGGGTTGGATGAGCATGAAGGTTCATTGTGGTGTGAGTAAGAGAGGGAGTAGGTGCCCTTTTATAAGGGAGGAGAGGGGAAACTTTGGAAATATAAGAAAATATTAATTTATATTAAATACCAACCCCACATAAAAACATCCAAAATGACTAAAATCCAAATATTAGATTAGATAGGGTTGTAATATCATCAAAAAAATTTTATACATGTTAGAATGTCACGACCCGTCCTCGGGACCCATGCCGTGACTACCCCAAGCCCGCCATCCATAGGCCAGGGGCTGGCGACTAGCACCAAGGGGAAAATCCTGGTAAAAGGGAAGGAATTGCCTTTGTAAATTAAACAAGCACCACAGAGTAAGCAAGAGGAAAAGTAAACACTAAGTAAAAACAGAGTACAACTGTAAGTGCGAAAAGAAAAAGGGGCCGGAAATACAAGCCCAAATGTAAAGTACAACTCGAAAGGGAAAACAACAACTGTAAAGTAAATCCGCTACGCCGAGCTGTCCACTGGAAATCCCACCTGAAGGGTGGGTACAGATAGCTCCACTGCTCCTTGAGTCCCGCCGTCCGCTCCGAGTACGTCCCGCCCAGTGGTCCACCTCCAGGTACTGTTCTGGTCTGCAAGCCTCAACCACGATCAACGCTGTCTGTCGTCGGCAACCAACACAATGTAGTGCGGGCATAGCCTGTGCAGGGGTGATTATAAGCTACTCAGTAGGGACCCTGAGACCCCCGAAGGTCTCCCAAAATCCACAAAGGATAAACCACAAAAGAAAGATACAAACACGAAGTAACAAACGACACTGCTTAGGTATATGCCCATACATATACCTAAGTCATCATTTCAATACGCTCCAACCTCCGAGCCCAAGTACAACTCAGTCCACACAGGAAAGTATACGTATTCCACACAGGAAAGAAAAACGTAATCCACACAGGATAGCACAACACAATCCACATAGGAGGGTAAACAAGATTCATCTCACATAGGTATACTTCTGCAAAAGACAATAGAGATGATCAGATGTATCCATTGATTCATCTAAGCCATCAGACCCACAAAGGATCGGTAGGTACTAACCCCCGCAATGACCTACACATGTTCATTCAGGAAGTTGAACCCAAAGCTATTGGGAAACTCCTTTTCCATCAAGTACAGTGGTTATGCCGCTACAACCAAGCGCTACACCTGTCGGGTACTGTGGGCCTGCTGCTACAACGAAGCGCTCCTCTGTCGTGGGACTGCCACTAAAACCAAGTGCTCCTATGTTCCGCTACAACCAAGCGCACCTCTGTCGTGGGTCTGCCGCTACAACCAAGTGCTCCCCTGTGCCGCTACAACCAAGCGCACCTCTGTCGTGGGTCTGCCGCTACATCCATGCACTCGCCTGTGCCGCTACAACCAAGCGAACCTCTGTCGGGGGTCTGCCGCTACAACCAAGCGCTCCCCTGTGCCGCTACAACCAAACAAACCTCTGTCGTGGGTCTGCAGCCGTCATGTCTCAACCGGATCTAGGGTTTCCGTACACAGCATGCTCGTTTCGGGAGGGTCCACTCCACGAGCTAAGAGGTCGATGCATCAACTGACATGTAGTCCGAAGTTGATGTATCCCAAGATGTACCGTAGTGATCACTGCCGAAAACACGGAGGATTCCCATACCGTTTTCATCATCGTCGCAGTCGAATCCACTTAGGATCTCTGTACAGTCGTCGTCACAGTCATAGTAGCAGCTGTAGCCAGCTCTAGGGTTCCCGCACACAACAAGCTCATTCGGGAGGGTCCGCTCCACGAGCCGAGCGACTGATACATCAACTGTCACAAAGTCCAGATTGGATGTATCCAAAAGTTCCGTTTCGTCAACAGGAACTCAACTCAACAGACAGCGCGTCAATCGGACGCCCGGTCTGAGAGTTATTGGCTTTTCCGTTCAAGGGGCCCGGTTGGTTTTTAAGGAAAAACCAACCCGACCATACTCCACCTACGTCTAAACCTCGGACGGAGTATTCCAAAAGATCCTTCTCACTAAGAGGAACTCAATAAAGCTGACGACACGTCAATCGGACATCTGTAGCTCAAGATATGAGCGTTTCCGCTCTGAGGGCCCGGTTGGTTTCGTGTATAAACCAACCCGGCCGAACTCAAAGTATTCCGAAACCTTGACTGTGATATACCAAAACGACCGCCTCGATCCAAGGATCGCATCTCCACTGACGACGCATCGTTTGGAGATCTGTAGCCCGAGTTATGGGCATTTGAACAAAAATAGTTTGGTATCGGGGGTTTCGGGCCCGGGCCGACCCGGCCCGAGACCCCCCTGGATGGCCCGAACCGGGTCGACCCACCCCAAACAGGGTCGGCCCGGCCCGGCATGGATGGGCTCGGCCCGGCCTGGCAGACCGGCCAGGCACCGGTCCGGCTCAAGGCAGCGCGCTGGGTGCGCTGCTAGCTCGGCCTTCGAAAGAGCTTTTAGAAAAAAAACGGGGGGCGCCTGCCCCCCTTTGTAACCCCCCCCCCCCCCACATAATGGGGGGCCGTTAAATTCTGGCCGGGGGAATTTAATTCCCCCGGACTTCCCCATTTCCGGCCAGCCCGACCTGGCCGGCTGGCTCCTCCTCAACGGGACCGACAGTGGCCGGTCCCTTTTCGGCTCCGACACCGGTGGCCCGGCTGGCCGCCGGTCACCTTGTTCCGCCGCGGCCTGAAACCGGCTGCGGCCTTTGTCATCCGGCGTGGTGCGACGGTACCGCGCCCCTCCGCCGCCGCCGGGTTCCGGCCGTGGCATCCTCGGTATCCTTCGACGCTGCGCGACGGCATCGCGTCCTTGAATTCCTTTCCACGGCGCGACGCGATGGCGTCGCGCATATGTTCCGCATGAAACCACGTGGTGCGACGGCACCACGCTCCCTCGTACTAACCACAAAGAAAACATTTGAGAAATAAAGAGGAAGTTCGGCTGTGTTTGTGTGGACCGGCCCCCTCGCATAATTCAATAACAATTAGTCGAAAACCATGAAATTCGACATGCCAGAATCAAGAACGGAAATAATTTAAAATAAAACCCCAACCTCTGTTTCAAGAGGGGAGAACGTCAATGAGCCGCGGAAGAAAAGCGTTGCGGAGGTCGGGTGTCCCAGAAATCGAACGTCGATTCCGTTGACGTCGAGGTGCGTCCGAAGAGGTAATGTCGCTGGAGAAGCTTTGTAAGCTGACGGAGGAAGCCTGAGGAAGAAGCGGTGTCTCATTTTGTTGACACGGGAAGAAGATCGAAAGAAGCGGCGTTGTCGATCTTCGGAAACACACCGGCTGCGTAGAAGAGAAGAGACGACACGTTTTTCTTTTCTTATGGTGACAGCGTTCTTCATCGGAGCCTAAAGGTTCTTCGTGTTCTTCGTCATGGTTGAAGAAGATGAAGAATGCTTCCCAACTCTCTCTCAAGGAGACAAAACTCTAAAAAAAATAAAATAAGGCTCTTTCTTATTTTATTAACACAACAACACAATTGAATTTCAAGAGTTTGAAATTCAAAAACCATACACAACTCACCTCATTAAACTCATAACAATTAAGTCATAGGTTATAACTTAAGTTAACATATTTAAAGTTGGAGTTTAGGGGTTTTAGAGGATATGAAGAGGTGGGGTTCGTGTAGGCCCCACCACCCTCATAACCTCCCAAGGGAGGTTGGGAGGATACCCAACTTCCATCAAGAGATTACACTTAGAGTAAAATAAAAAAAATTGTAGTGTCATTATATAATAAACTTCCAAAATTTTTATTATCAACACCCGTGTAAACGCAACTCCGGAACAGGAGTTCCTAAGCAATTACTGGCGATGCGGTTCCATCGGTGCCCTCAGAATTCGATTTCGGGCACCGGTTCAAAAGTTAGAAATTCCCACTCGTTCGTTCACTGAACGTACCCGAGCCAAACTTCGGAAATTGATTTTGGGCACACCGGGCCTCAGAATCAGGTGCCGTCAGAAACCACGCTCTTGTAAAATTCTAAAAACAATTAAGAAAAAATTTCCCTTGAATTTTACTGGTCTTTACAATACTCCCATCACAGGGCTTTACGTCCCCGTAAAGCTTCAACACAAACTAGTGATACAAAGGCGGTAGAGCTAGGCGGTAATCCACCTCGCCAATCCTGCTGAGGACCTGGAAGGGTCCGATGAAGCATGGAGATAACTTTCCACCTAGGCCAAATCTCTATAATCCACGTCGAGGTGAGACACGCAAGAAGAAGTGGTCGCCATCCTCGAACTCTAGTGGCATCCGCCTCCTGTCAGCGAAAGACTTCTGTCGGCTCTGAGCTGTCTTCATCCACTCTTGGATGACCTGGACCTTCTCTATCGTGGCCTGGACCACATCTGGTCCCACAAGAGCTGCTATGATTTCTTCTTTGCCGAGAAGAGAAATCTGGTCTTATCCCTTGGATGAACCACGTTCTTTGCCTAATACAGTCAATCCCGAAATGGATGATACTAATCCATACCAAGGATGACATCGTAAGGCCTCGACGCTTCTACCAAGTGATCCAACTGTTACTCTCTCCTCCAAGGGTTGAGTCACACTGTCGGCATCAGTGTGTGGTAACTGGGTCTCCTCCAGTAGATGTCTCACAAGTGAGGGTCAAGTCAACAGTCAAAACTGGAACATCTTAGTAACAACACAAAAGAGGACATGAATGAAAACATTATAAAGGTATGCATCTTTTATTATTTCAGCTCATAATACTAAGACGCCACACAATAGCAACAAGGAACTAGAAGTACAAAAGACGTATCCACTAGTTCCGCACCTGTCCATTTTCTCCCAGAGCTCCATGATCAAAGGCCTCAGCTGCCTGAAGCTGAGCTCTCCCATGTCCAAAGAAGAGATGCCTCATCGTGCACCTGGAGCATCAAACTCCACCATCGGCCTGCTGATGCGTTCAGTAGGATCGCAGCGAGGATCTCTATGTGTTCTGCTGGTGTCCTCACAAGCCTGAAAACTCAAACAACTGCCTCGAGCCAGTCCTCGGCTGCCTGGGGTTCCGTCTCCCCGCGGAACCTGGGCAGTCGCTGGCGCTGGAACTCATGCAGTGCACTAAGGCGACGTGCATCGTCAGTGGATGGGGTTGGAAGCATCGGTGGCTTGACGCATAGAGGTACTGCCGGTGCCTCAGCTGACAAAGGGCCCTGCACCGAGGCCTTGTCGCTCGGTGGGCTGTCGTCACGCTCGACTCTCGGAACGCTAGCTGGCTGTCGTCGTGGGGCCATCCTGAAAAGGAAACAGGTGCACCACGGTCAGAACAGTATACCTGGTGAGCTGATACAAAGTAATCAAAAAGAAAACTTCAAACACACACGCAATCAATGATTTCGTGCATTAAGTCGGAAATCAAAAGTCAGGGTCCTGGTGTACGGATACGTCAGCCGCCGCACCAACACTGTTCTCCCTGGACTGATAACCACACCCAATATGCTAAACACTATTGCTTCACATAGAAATGATCAGTGTTCGCAGTAGAACCGAACTCCTCTGATACAAATTTATCACGACCCGTCCTCGGGACCCGTGCCGTGACTACACCAAGCCCGCCTTCCATAGGCCAGGGGATGGCGACTAGCACCGAGGTGAAAATCCCGGTAAAAGGGAAGGCATTGCCATTGTAAAGTAAAAAAGCACCATAGAGTAAGAAAGCGGAAAAGTAAACACTAAGTAAAAACAGAGTACAACTGTAAGTGCGGAAAGAAAAAGGGGCCGGAAATACAAGCCCAACTGTAAAGTCCAACTCAAAAGGGGAAACAACAACTGTAATGTAAAGCCACTACGCCGAGCTGTCCACTGGAAATCACACCTGATGGGTGGGTATATATAGCTCCACTGCTCCTCGGGTCCCGCCGTCCGCTCTGAGTACATCCCGCTCAGTGGTCCACCTCCAGGTACCGTTCTGCTCTGCAAGCCTCAACCACGATCAACGATGTCTGTCGTCTGCAACCAACATAACGTAGTGCGGGCATATCCCATGCAGGCGTGAGTATAAGCTACTCAGTAGGGACCCCGAGACCCCCGAAGGTCTCCCAAAATCTACAAAGGATAAAGCACAAAGGAAAGATACAAACACGAAGTAACAACCGACACTGCTTAGGTATATGCCCATACATATACCTAAGTCATCATTTCAATACGCTCCAACCTCCGAGCCCAAGGACAACTCAGTCCACACAGAAAAGTATACATATTCTACATAGGAAAGAAAAACGTAATCCACACAGGATAGCACAACACAATCCACACAGGAGGGTAAACAAGATTCAGCTCACAGAGTTATACTTCTTCAAAAGACGATAGAGATGATCAGATGTAGCCACTGATTCATTTAAGCCGTCAGACCCACAAAGGATCGGTAGGTACTAACCCCCGCAATGACCTACACAGGTTCGTTCAAGAAGTTAAACCCAAAGCTATTGGGAAACTCCTTTTCCATCAAGTATAGTGGTTATGCCGCTACAACCAAGCGCTACACCGGTTATGCCGCTACAACCAAGCGCTACACCTATCGGGTACTGTGGGCCTGCTGCTACAACGAAGCGCTCCTCTGTCGTGGGCTTGCTGCTACAACGAAGCGCTCCTCTGTCATGGGTCTGCCGCTACAACCAAGCGCTTCTCTGTGCCTCTACAACCAAGCGCACCTCTGTCGTGGGTCTGCGGCTACAACCAAGCGCTCCCTTGTGCCACTACAACCAAGCGCACCTCTGTCGTGGGTCTGCCGCTACAACCAAGTGCTCCCCTGTGCCGCTACAACCAAGCACACCTCTGTTGTGGGTATGCCGCTACAACCAAGCGCTCCCCTGTGCCGCTACAACCAAACACACCTCTATCGTGGGTCTGCAGCGGTCAAGTCTCAACCGGCTCTAGGGTTTCCGTACACAGCATGCTCGTTCCGGGAGGGTCCACTCCACGAGTTAAGAGGTCGATGCATCAACTGACATGTAGTCCGGAGTTGATGTATCCCCAGATGTACCGTAGTGATCACTGACCAAAACACTGAGGATTCCCGTACCGTTTTCATCATATTCGCAGTCGAATCCACTTAGGATGTCTGTACAGTCGTCGTCACAGTCACAGTAGCAGTCGCAGCCAGCTCTAGGGTTCCCGCACACAACAAGCTTGTTCGGGAGGGTCCGCTCCACGAGCTGAGAGGCTGATACATCAACTGTCACAATGTCCAGATTTGATGTATCCAAAAGTTATGTTTCGTCAACAGGAACTCAACGCAACATACGGCGCGTCAATCGGACGCCCCGTCTGAGAGTTATTGGCTTTTCTGTTCTAGGGGCCCGGTTGGTTTTTAAAGAAAAACCAACCCGACCGTACTCCACCTGCGTCCAAACCTCAGGCGGAATATGCCAAAAGATCCATCTCACTAAGAGGAACTCAAAAAAGCTGACGGCATGTCAATCGGACGTTCGTAGCTCAAGATATGAGCCTTTCCGCTCCGATGCCCCGGTTGGTTTCGTGTACGAACCAACCCGGCCGAACTCAAAGTATTCTGAAACCTTGAGTGCGATATACCGAAACGACCGCCTCGATCCAAGGATCGCATCGCCGCTGACGGAGCGTCGTTTGGAGGTCTGTATCCCGAGTTATGGGCATTTAAACCTAAACAGTTCGGTATCGGGGGTTTCGGGCCCGGGCCGACCCGGCCCGAGACCCCCCCGGATGGCCCGAACCGGGTCGACCCACCCTGGACAGGGTCGGCCCGGCTGGGCTCGGCCCGGCCTGGCAGACCGGCCAGGCGCTGGTCCGGCTCAAGGGAGCGCGCTGGGCGCGCTGCCAGCTCGGCCTTCGGCCGAGCTTTTAGAAAACAAAAACGAGGGGCGCCTGCCTCCCTTTGTATCCCCCCCCTCATAATGGGGGGCTGTTAAATGCTGGCCGGGGGAATTTAATTCCCCCGGCCTTCCCCATTTCCAGCCGGCCCGACCTCGCCGGTCGGCTCCTCCTCAACGGGACCGGCAGTGGCGGGTCCCTTTCCGGCTCCGACACCAGCGGCCCGGCTGGCCGCCGGTCACCTTGTTCCCCCGCGGCCTGGAACCGGCTGTGGCGTTTGTCGTCCGGCGCGGTTCGACGGCACCGCGCACCTCTGTCGCGGCCCGGTTCCGGCCACGGCGTCCTCGGTTTCTTTTGACGCGGCACGACGACGTCGCGTCCTTGAATTCCTTTCCACGGCGCGGTGCGACGGCACCACGCATATGTTCCGCATGAAACCGCGTGGTGCGACGGAACCACGCTCCCTCGTACTAACCACAAAGAAATCATTTAAGAAATAAGGAGGAGGGTCGGCCGTGTTTTTACAGACCGGCCCCCTCTCATTATTCGATAACAATTTGTCGAAAACCACGAAATTTGACATGCCAGAATCAAGAATGGAAATAATTTAAAAAAAAACCCCTACCTCAGTTTCAAGAGGGGAGCACGTCAACGAGCTACGCAAGACAAGCGTCGCGGAGGTCGGGTGTCGCGGAAATCGAACATCGATTCCGTTGACGTCGAGGTGCGTCTGAAGAGGTAATGTTGCTGGAGAAGCTTCGTAAGCTGACGGAGGAAGCCTGAGGAAGAAGCGGCGTCTCATTTCGTTGACATGGGAAGAAGATCGAAAGAAGCGGCGTCGTTGATCTTCGGAAACACACCGGCTGCGTAAAAGAGAAGAGACGACACGTCTTTCTCTTCTTATGGTGACGGCGTTCTTCGTCGGAGCCTAAAGGTTCTTCGCATTCTTCGTCAAGGTTGAAGAAGATGAAGAATGCTTCTCAACTATCTCTCAAGGAGACAACACTATAACAAAAATAAAATAAGGCTCTTTCTTATTTTATTAACACAACAACAGAATTGAATTTCAAGAGTTTGATATTGAAAAACCATACACAACTCGCCTCATTAAACTCATAACAATTAAGTCATAGGTTATAACTTAAGTTAACTTATTTAAAGTGGGAGTTGAGGGGGTTTTAGAGGATATGAAGAGGTGGGGTTCGTGTGGGCCCCACCACCCTCATAACCTCCCAAGGGAGGTTGGGTGGTTACCCAACTTCCATCAAGAGCTTACACTTAGAGTAAAATAATAAAAATTGTAGTGTCATTATATAATAAACTTTGACATTTTTTATTATCAACACCCGTGTAAACGTAACTCCGGAACAGGAGTTCCTAAGAAATTATCTACGCTGCGGTTCCATCGGTGCCCTCGGAATTCGATTCCGGGCACCGGTTCAAAAGTTATAAATTCCCACACGTTCGTTCACTGAACGTACCTGAGCCAAACTTCTGAAATTGATTCTGGGCACACCGGGCCTCGGAATCAGGTGCCGTCAGAAACCGCGATCTTGTAAAATTCTAAAGAAAATTAAGAAAACATTTCCCTTGAATTTTACAGGTCTTTACATAGAATTTTATTTTAAACATTATCAACTTGATTTAGCCATATTTAATAAATTTAATTTTATTTGTGGTAATAATATTATAAATTTTAAATTATTAAAAATAATTACTAATTTGTTGTGATTTTCCATAATTGAATACTTTATAACATTTTATACCATGTAAAATTATATTTATAATATTTAAATTTTTTTGTGATTTTTAAACAATTTTATAATATGTTATTTATATAAAATAACAATAGTGTCAATTTTGACACTATCCATTTATTTTAATTTAAATAAACAATATACATAAGATATGTTCAAACTAAAATATTTAATAGATTCATAACATGTCATATATATCTACGAAATTAGTGGAGAAAATTAAATAGTTTATATATTATTTATTTTAATATTTTTAAAACCATTTATTTGACATTTCTCTTAATAAAATAATTTCAACATCACTATTATGTCACCATTAATGATAATTATTTAATCGCTAAAAATTATAAATAAATTCATATGATGTAGATAATTTTATTAGATTTCTGGATACTATTCATGTTTGAGGTTTCATGAAGTTTATCACTGAATTAAAATTTATATACTTATAATATTTAAGAGAGTGACACGTTGTCACTTTCTTTAGTTTTAATAATAATTAAATTATTTTCAAAGAAACAAGTCCATAAAATGAATCTATTCTGACCATTAAGTGATATGGGTCAAATTTTAGTCATACAATAGAATTTTGGCAGGTGTTAGGGTAATTTTATAATCTTATATTTACCTTTAATTACCCGATATACCTTTAATTATAGTAAATAAAATTTACCGTAGTTACTATTCATAATGCCCAAAAATAAAAAGTTGCTTATTAACATAATTTGGAATCACTTATTCCTAATATGAAATCCATTTTTCCAAATTCAATAGACAAAATTTGTAGAAATTAAATTAAAATTAATCCCTTTGTCGAAAGAAAATGGGTTTTTGTTTAAAACATTGCAAAAGATTGAATTGATTTAACCTAAGAATTCAAAGTAAAATCAATGCTAATGACATAAATTATATTAAATGGTAAAAATAAATTCTATTTATACTTTAAAACCATTAAATATTATAATTTATCCATATAAATTATTACGATGAAAAAAGTTGTTTTTAATTAAAATATAGCGTTTTTTACTATTCATTAAAATATGAATGTTATGAGAAAAATATCAAAAAATTTATCCAATGTAAATTTTTATATACTGATTCAAAAGAAAAGTTCATTTTTTAAAATAGAACTTATAAACATATCAAAAATTAGATTTAATGTGGGTGTTCCATTAAAAGGCGCCAAAACTGCATTATTTGAAAAATACTTATTTTACCCGAAAAATTTATTTGGATCACATAAAATGTTTTAGAAAATTTATAAAATTAATAATAATGTTATAAAATTCTAAATTTAGTTATTACTATTCATAATGGCTATTCCATAATAATATTATAACAATATATCGTCATTTAGTGAAACCAGGTATTGCGTACAACACACCCTATCGAGGAAGGTTGTGATTGCGTGTAATGCAAGACAAGTCAGGATTGCATGTTGTGCAAGACATCTTTGTTGTTTTGTATAAAAAAATAACACCATATTTCATTTATAAATTGAATATCTATATATATACACACACACACACAAACACACTCAATGTTGTGTAGAATAACAACTATCAAACAAGCTTGAAATTGTGTGTAACACAATCCAAGAATAATGTTGCGTATACTGCAAGCTAATACGGTGTTGCGTATAGTGCAAGATAATCTTGGTGTATCGTACCACAGAAGATATAAAGAAATTAAAAATAATATATCTTATAAAATCTCGGGTTGTTACATTCACCCCCCTTAAAATGAATTTCGCCCTCAAAATTTGTCGGGGTTATAAATCATTTTCTATTCATAGAAACCCACATCGTAAAAAGGAATACTAAAACTTATTTTTAAAAAATAAAGTATGAAACGTAATGATTACCCAAAGTAACTCATCATTGGGTTTCCATATAGGAGAACATATGTGAAAATACGGATATGGAAGACAAACCTAAACCTCATGTTCTGAAGGAGAGTGGTAGAGAACATGGATATGAAAAAGCCAACAATCACAAAGCCATAAATTTGTGATGATTTAATATACCATCTGATTCATCGTTTATAAGGACACTAGGAAAACATTTTTTTGTATTCAAGATCATTTTCCTAAATTTGAAGAAATTGGAATTAGAAGAAATACGTTCTTGATTTTGGTACAATCTCACTGTTGTTCGTTCCTTGGACAATCTCCACTTCATCTCTTAAAGAAATGAAGTTGAATTTATCATTTGCGAAGTGTTAGCAGATCATATGATAGAATGATAGGTCATTCCATCTCTCTCATACAAAAATTTGAAAAAGTTATCAAATATACATAAGTCCATCTATATTGATATTAATCGTATATGATTCCAAAAATAGACTTATACTTCATCTATCTACCGATTAATAAAATAAAACTTGTTTCTACTGACTAGAGACATCTTGTAGGCCAGTGGTAGGTGATAAAGGTGAGTCACACTTCGAATGTGGGTTCGATTCACACAGCCTTGTCTGACGCGATGGGTTGTCGCCCGTCCAGTAGGTTGTCCCTTTTTTTTCTAAAAAATACATTATTATAACTTTCCATCAAAAATTTCAAAAAAGATATAGCCTTAAAAAATACTTACATATGTCCAACATAATCTATTCCAATCTTTAAGCTTACCCAAAATACTGTTGTCCAATATCATATTATAGTGAAAACCATTACCAAAGAGTTCATATAATAAATTTTTTATTACCATCTTTGATCCCCATATATCATAAGATATGTCTTGTTGGTCACATTGCAAACATTAAAAGGACTTAATCATGTATTCTCTTGAAAAAAAATGAATACCCATTGAACCTTAGTGAAAACATGAATGCAGTTAAAATTTAACACTTTCCACATACCAAAATCTTTAAAATTCTATATACTCAAACTATGATATCACTTAGTCATTATATCAATCATGAGCTCATGAATACTCTCAGATATTTCATTTTCTACTTATCCCTTCATTATGCGCATATCATCTACTTTCCAAAATATTTTAATCACTTTTCATGGTTACTGGTACCATAAAATTATTGAAAACTACAATAGACTAATACAAAAATATTCTAATAAACCATAAAAGTACCTCAACAACATTATTATTGAATACCAATACATAAACACTTCAATCCATCATCTTCAATGATTGTCCTGGAATAAGTCCTTCCTTGATTTAGAAGTAACTTTTTAGGTCAGGGCATTGAGTTGGGTAATACCCATCTTCTCCACAAATAAGACATTGAAATCCATAATAGTCTGTCACTCTATGACCCTTTTCTCCACACAGATAACATGTGTCCCTCCATTTGAGGTATTCCTCAACGTTCTTATTCTCTTCTTTAGAAATCTCTATCTTCATTTATTTATGCTCCTCAACATGCGAACATGCATAGTCACCAATTTTTTCATTGGATTCAATGTTAACCTAATTTCTTCTGGTTCCCTCCATTGACTAAAACACAAAAAGATTTCTGTGAGCGGAAAATATCATACAAGGAAAATAACATAATCAAGGGGGAGTACCTTCGACATCTAACATCATAGGTTTAATTATAATATCTTAACCGTAATTCTAGGACTATAACCTATACTTATACTTATCCTTAGGGACTTCACTAGACATACCATAGAGATATCTCTAGGGATATCACTATAGTTTTTGCATCCTAGTTTCCAAAGGTTAACTAAACCTTTCCTCTGATACCAACTGTAGAGACCTGAAGATTGTTGTACATGGACAAGACATTACTTTTTCTGAATACTTAGTACATAACAAAAATAGACACATAAGGACTGTAATAGATTAGTGTATTTGGAAACTTGGAACATAATATTCTAATCGTGGTGAAAGATCTTCAACATCTCAATAAAAATCTTCCCCTTTTGTTTTCTTACCTAAAACCTTTCTATATATCCTGGGGAAAATAAAACATATAAAGGGTGACCTCAAATGCTCAGTAAGGGTAAGCATAGAGAAGATAAATCAATCCATAAACATTTGAATTCAAAAACATCAACATAAAATCTAAACATCAAAACCTTGAGGAAAGACATAAATCTTGGAAGTACGTAAGGCATATATCATAAATGAAAATCAATCATGATAACATACCATGTGAATAAAACATGTAATTTTGGAAACCATTAAGAACATGATATGATTTCCATTGTAGCCAAGGCATTTCTTCCAAGACCTTCTTAGTGGACAAAGTCCCTTTCTGAATCGAGTTCAATCCTCGTTCCAGTACTGTAACACTGAACCAGATTAACTTACAGTTCCAACCATGTCTATCTAATGAGATATAAATATTTACCCAATGCATTGGAGAGAGATATAGGTCCCACCAATCTCATAATGAAATCATTCTTACTTGTGCCACAACATAAACATAAATCATTCATCATAACTCAACGAATATAAATGGGTTTCATAAACATCATCCCATCATAACAGAATCCATATAAAACAAATGGATATCATTTCATCATAATAAAAGTGAAACCATGTATATAATAGAGACATTATACATGAAACATACACATATGAAATAATGTCATCTTAGATGGAAAATGGTTTTGATAAAGCACTTGAAATGAATTCTTGAGGAAAATATCCTTTCTTCTTGAAAATCATTTTCTTTTCACAAAATTCCATGAAATTTTAAAAGAAATAGATTTTGTTTTAAATATTCATGAAATATTTTGGAGGAATCTTCATGAAAATAAGGATTTATAAAACCATAAAAATCCATTCGTGACATATAAGTTAAGAAAACATTCTTCCTGTACTTTGGACGAAAAAGTCAAAAAGTACCTCGTACGCATAACGACAAAAGATTCCTTTGATATCATTTACTAAAAACTCACCGAAGGGTAAAATTCGATTTAAAAATTTGTAGGTAGATGGAAAAAATGTTAATTATTTAGGAAACATGGATTTGGATGATAAATATTCCCCATTAAATTATGATGTATAAACAATCTCGGATGAAAATGAGATTGTGAGATTTTCACTTACCTTATGTCCGATTTTCTTCGTAAGTGTCCGAAACTCCTATATAATGATTTAAATAAAGTCATTGACTTATTACAGAATCATATTAATTGTTATGATATCATATATGGTTCACATATGACTTTATATTACCGGTTCTTTTGAAAATTCCATGTTAAATTGTGTTTTGGGTAAAATCGTTTCATTTGTCGTCCGTGTTTTGACTTGTAATTATTCATATGATCAAATAGATAATTATTAATTAATTCCAGAATATAAAACATTATTTATATATAATATATATTAATTATATAAATATATATAATAGATCGATAAATGGAAAGAAACACTTCGTTCATGGAGACGGTAGGCCGTACGTACGCATGAACACTATTTTCATTTCCTTATTGAATTGAATGGAATTAAGTAGATGACATACATATATATATATATACATAAATATAGTAGAATTATTATTTAATATATTTCATGATTACTTATTATAAACACTTTACAATAATTCGTGAATTGTTAACAAGGAAAATGAATCTCATCACATCGTGGAAACGGTAGTCCGTCCGTACGTACGTACGATGATATTATTCCCATGATCATGGAATTTTATTGAAGTGTTTGTATAATATTTCATAATCATTATCAATTTACAATAATAATATATATTTATTTATTTAATACATTATACCCATCCAAGTAAGGTGTTGGTGGAAAACCAGATTACACCACGGCGTGGAGACGGTATTCCGTACGTACGCACGCGCGGTGATTACATTTTCCGTAGGATGGATAGATGGTTAAATAGGGTTGTTTAATACTTATAATAACATATCAGTATATGAGTTATACTCATGTTATTACTTCATAATGAAACAACTAATGAAGAAGAAGAGGAAGAAGAAATAATGTTGAAAGAATCGGTAATGGACATTACCTCTTCTTTGAAGTGCCTCTTTTGGACCTCCTCTTAGGGCATTAAAATTGGTCTTTTAAGAAGACCATGACCTCTAATATGTTTCTAGGGAAGAGGAGAAAATAAATTGGTAGGGTTTGGCCACGATTGAAGGCTCAATGTGGTGTGAGGAAGAGAGGGAGGAGGTTCCCTTTTATAAAGGAGGAGAGAGGCAACTTTGGAAATATAAGTAAATATTAATTTATATTAAGTACCAACCCCACATAAAAACTTCCAAGATGGATAAAATCCTAATATTAGATGATATATGATTGTAATATCATCATCCAATAAAATTTATACATGTTAGGAATTTATTTTAAACATTATCAACATGATTTATCCTTATTTAATCAATTTAATTTTATTTGTGGTAATAACATTCTTAATTTTTAATTTTTAAAATTAATAACGAATTTTTTGTGAATGGTATATAATAGGATAATTTATAACATTTTAGTCTATATAAATTTGAATTTATAATTCATAATTATTTTTGTGATTTTTAAACTATTTTATAATATGTTATTTTTATAAAATAACAATAGTGTCAATTTTGACACTATTCATTTATTTGAATTTAAATAAACAATATACAGATGATATGGTCGAACTAAGATATTTAATAGATTCATAACAAGTTATATATATCTATAAAATAAGTGGATCACATTAAATTGTTCATATAATATTTATTTTAATATTTTTAATACCATTTATTTGATATTTCTCTTAATAAAATAATTTCAACATCGCTATTATGTCACCTTTAATGATAATTATTTAATAACATAAAATTATAAATAAATTCATATTATGTAGATAATTTTATTATATTTCTGTATACTATTCATGTTCTATGTTTCAGGAAGTTTATCAGTAAATTAAAATTAATATACTTATAAGATTTAAGAGAGTGACATTTTGTCACTTTCTTTGGTTTTAAGGAAACAAGTCCATAAAATGAATATATTCCGACCCTTAGGTGATATGGGTAAACTTTTAGTCATAAAATAGAATTTTGGCTGGTTTTATGGTAATTTTATAATCTCATATTTACCCTTAATTACACGATTTACCTTTAACTACAGTAAATAAAATTTAACATAGTTACTATTCATAATGCCCAAAAATAAACATTTGCTTATAAACATAATTTGGAACCACTGATTCCAAATATGTAATCCATTTTTCCAAATTCAATACACAAAATTTTTATAAATTAAATTAAAATTTATCCCGTTGTCGAAAGAAGATGGGTTTTTGTTTAAAACATTGCAAAATATGGAAATGATTTAACCTACGAATTCAAGGTAAAATCAATGATAATGAAATAAATTATATTAAATGGTAGAAATTAATTATATTTATAATTTAAAAACTATAAATATTATAATTTAACCATATCAATTATTACGATGATAAAAGTTGTTTTTAATTAAAATATAGCGGGTTTTCACTATTCATTAAAATATGAAAGTTATCAGAAAAATATCAAAACTTTATCCAATGTAAATTTTTATATCCTGATTCAAATGAAAAAGTATATTTTGTAAAATTGAACTTATAAACATATCAAAAAGTAGATTTAATGTGGGTGTGCTGTCAAAAGAAGGCAAAACTGCATTTTTTAAAAAATACTTATTTTACCGGAAAATTTTATTTTGTTTACATAAAATGTTTTAGAGAATTTATTTGATGGATATTAATGTTATAAAATTAAAACAATGGTTAATACTATTCATAACGCCTAGTCCATAATATTATTATAACAATATATCATCATTTAGTGAAACCTTGTATTGCGTACAACGCACGCTATCGAGGAAGGTCGTGATTGCGTGTAATGCAAGCCGTGTTAGGGTTTCCTGTTGTGAAAGACTCTTTTGTTGTTTTGTATAACAAAATACAACCATATTTCATTTATACCTTGAATATATATATATATACACATGTACACACTCAATGTTGAATAGAATAACAACTATTAAACAAACATGAAATTGTATGTAACACGATCCAAAAATAATGTTGCGTATACTGCAAGCTACTATGGGGTTGCGTATAACACAAGATAATATCGGTGTATTGTACAAAAGAATATATGAATGAAATTAAAAATAATATATCTTATAAAATCCTGGGTTTTTACAATACATTCCCATTAATAAGAAATCAACCCTTCTTCTTCCCATTAGAAAACTAAAATATGAACTTTCTTCTTAAAAGGAAGAATAAAGATACTTTTCTTGTTCTTAATTACACTATATGGTACTACATTTAATATCCTAACTATGTAAATATATTTTCTAAGAGCTATGAATTAAAGTGATAAAAAAATCAAATGAATATTCATTTCTATGATTACTAGTAAAAATAAATATTTATATTATTATGGATAATGATCGCATAATGAATAATTTTCACTTTATGTTTTCAATTGTTAAGATGAAGAAGTGTTTTTGTCCTATAGTTGTGAAAGTACTAAAGTTAATAAAAAGTTATTAGAAGAATACTATATCATTGTGACATCCATTTGAAGTCTTAATATATAGAAGACAATATTTTGGTTAATAACCTTTAATAATGTGAAAATTTTCATTAGACTTCTTATAAAGAACCTACCAAGAGCAGTAAAACAATCACTGTCTAATTGTGTGATGCGTGAAAATTGTTATTAACTTATTTTTGGAACTATGTTAAGAGTATTTTTTATATAATTGTGTTGTATAATATTATTTCCAAAACATTCCAAGGAATAACTACACTTATTGAGTTTAAATCCTTGTAAATATGTCATGTTATATATTTAACTTATTTGATATACCTTCATACTATAATGAAAATAGAATCGCGGAATCCAGATCCTAATTTGGTTAATAGGTATAAGGGATAAATGTTTATATTACTGAAAATGTTCCTAACACTAATTTATCCCACCATAGTATTAATAATATCCTAAACTAGTCCCCTAACGTGGTATGAGAGGGAATTGTCAGCTTTTTTAGATTATCAAGATTTGTACTATTATCTTTAGAATATTTTAGTTTCTTTCCTATATTAAAAATTATGTGTGGTTTGGTGAGGATTTAGTTATCTTATAGAAGTAGTATATATCTACAATGGAAATGATGAACTAGTGAATGAATATGAATATTATTCTAATTAAGATATATATGTCATCTAATGAAGAAGATGTATTTATATCTCCATGTCTTTCCAAGAATGAACACTTATCACAATTGGAATGTGAACAGTAGGTGGATTAATATTTCACAAAGGATATGGACAAAATTTCTACCATAACTGAGTCAATAATGGTATGTGACAATGATGTTTTTAAAAATTATTGTAAAAATAATAATCAAGGAGAAGATCCTTTCAGAAGATGTGATTATGTAAAATCTATAAAATCTAAATATATATTCGATTGTGGATTTAGATATATTATTCCATTTTCCATTAATTAATATTCTATCTTTTTGTGGGAGTCATATAATTTATACTGTAATTAATAAACTAGATATAAGAAGAAGAAGATAACATGGACACAACCTTATGAGGTAAATTTATGGAATGTTTAAATCTATCTAAAAATGATTAAACATTTGTTATAATAATGTGGGAACCTAAAATATGTTCCAAAAAATGGATCAATGAATTTGATGTGAGCGATGAATTCAAGAAGACTATATAATAAGAGATTCATGAAAAAAATAAAATCTACAAAATGGCTCTGATATATAGGACATATATTTGGAAAAAAAATAGAAGAAGATCAAATAACATTAACCTTTCTTACAAAACAAAGAACTTTTTAATAAAGGGTAATATTAAATAATGAACTGAGTTTTGGATGAGAAAATTATTATGATTTATGATCATAAAAATACCACAACATTAAATATCTAGAATTAGAAGCTTGGTTGGAAAAATTTCATAAGACCCATATTGAGAGTTCCAAAAAGAAGGAGAAATTTTTCATTTCTACTCGGTTCTCACTACAAAGCTTATACTATTAAAAAGTCATCAAGCATGTGATAAGAAGATTATAGAATACTATGACGATTTATCACAATCATCTCTTAATAATAGGTTTCATATATTACATTCAGTAAAAATGACCCTAAATTTTTTATCATTATTAATGCATGTTTGAATACAAATTAAAAGAAAGTATGGATGAATAAAGGATATAAGAATCCACAAAAATTATTGGGGTTGATAGAAAAATTATTGATTATTTTGGTTCCCCACAACAAGCCCAATATGTTATGAAGATGAAAAAAATTCATCATACAAATGAAATAAGTATATAAAGAATTGTGTGCCAATTTTGGGGATGCATAAGTTTCGAGAATTATCTGTTGGATTTTTGGTATAATCCTATAATTGAAAAAGTATAAATTAATACTATATTAAGGAGTAGAAAGATATATATGAAGAAGAAACCTCTATAAATTAAAAAAGATCTCAATACATTAAAAAGATTTAGAAATATTGAAAATACCTTTGATGTATTCAATACTATTGGTCATAACGTCGGTATATGATCATATAGACATGTATCAAAACTAAATAAGAAAATAAGACCACATAATTTGATTATGAATGATGAATAATTCATGGTATTATAATTAATAATTTTCCAAAAATATTCCCCAAAGAAGATATCAATATATAATGGATTCTAAATACATGAATTTGAATGAATTTGATGAATCCAAATGAAAAAATAAATAAGATGGAACTTTGAATAACCATGGGAAAAAGCCAATTTTTTCCCATGTTCCTAATGATATGACACTAGAATGTCTATATGATTTAGTGAGGATGTGGAAAATATGGAAATATAATGATTATTTCAGTGCAGAGGGAAAAGAAGAGGATCCACATGATGAAGCATAAGTTGTGTGTCTGAGGTGAAACCGAACCACATATTCTCTCAAATATTTCTCTATAATAATAGGCGTAAAATAATTATTTATCAAGAATATATAATATTCTCTAGGTGACTAAAATTATTTAATATATCTTACAAGGGAAATATAAAAGCACAATGATGTTGAATATGTGATAAAATCCCCATAACCTCAAGCAGATGGAAGATCATATGTGGTAGGGTAATGAATGAAGGTAATAGAGAAACATGGTTGAGAAAACCACAACATAGTTTCAATTCAAAGTAATAATTAAATGGAGATCCACCATATTCCCATAATCTTCATGTATAGTATTTATAATTATAATAAAATGAATTGATGGTCAAACATGTTTTAGAGGGGGAACCTGAGAATCATGATCATTGTCAATTCATGATATAATAATTGAAAAATTCAGGTTTATTTAATGATTCATCAATTGGAATTCAAAAAAATATATATATTATATAGGATCATATTTGATGAATCTATAAAATGTGTGGACATATCATTTATAAAAGGATAAAAAAATATACCATCCTGGTTCGATTTTATATTTTGTATCAAGAAGAACAATTATTGAAGAAGATAATCCTTGGTGGAGATGTGAAAGCTGTCAAATTATGAAAGTCACATGTTCAATATACATTTTGGTTTAGTCTTCAAATAATAAAAAATTAATTTACATTATTTAATTTATTCCTCTTTATAAAGATGTTGAGGTGTATTTCTCTTGAGGGGAGATAAATGAAGAAACATTAAGTTGCTTCCGAAATCTTTATTTCAATATTTATCACATATAATTATTCAATAATTTTTCCAAAAATCATGTCATTATAAAAGTTACATTTTTCATAATATCTCAAACTTGGTTAATAAAAATAAAAAACATAACATAAATTGAGATTAATTTAATTAATAAATAACATAATATATGCTGAAGTATAGAAGTGCTTCATCTACAGTTATAATTTTATTGGTACATGAATGTTTTTATATTTGTTTTGATGTACGTGCTTGAGTTTTATGTTGATATTTCTTTAAAATGTTTTCATATCAAAATTATCATCATCAAATAGAAATAAAAGTGGACAAAACATTGAATAGTAGTTTATGAATTCTCATTCTATGAGGTATCATGATTAGTTGGTAACAGACAACTATTTTGTCTAAATCAAATCATCTTGTTTTCTGCATATGGAATAGATCATGCAGACCCAATGTGATATGATTGATGTCACATTTTATATGTATGAATTGATACACATTTCACATGAAATTTTTATTTCTTGTCAATAATTGGGATATAATTTTAAATGAATGATTGAAAATAAAGTGGATAGAATGTAAATGAGAAGAGAAATGTTCACATATTTTCATATTGATTTGGAATTAACATTGAATGTTTTCACATGAATACAATGGGGAGACTTAAGATACCATTATATGAATTATTTTTTTTATGGTTGTTATAATTTTTCATTGGGTTTTAATGAAATAACCAGAATAAATTTATATAAATATGCTAAAATATTTTCCTGTAAGATATTCTGATATATCAAAGATATCACGACTTGATAATTTAGTGATTTTTTTTAGATGAATTGAGGAAGAAGAAATCAATCAACTCATATTCTTATAAGGGAACTCATTTGATGAATTTTATTTTATATGTTAGATAACAATTTAACTTATCTTAATGTAGAAAATATTTTTCACTATGTATTTTCACTTTTCACATTGTTTTCAAAAATGTTGAATATATGAATAAAGATGGTTGTATTATGAAGGGACCGTGGGAATTTATATTCCAAAATAAATAGAAAATTAGGAATATTATGATCATCAAAAAATTTTATTTTTCATGTGGAACATTGAAGGTTTTCATGAATGGTTTTTAGATAAGAGGCCACACATTATATATGCATGATACATTTTCATGGTATGGAATATACATTAGATGAAGATTTTGATAAAAATTTATTTGGAGTTTTCCCAAATATAGACCAACTAATAAAATCCACAAAATAGAAACCCATCAACCCCACATGTGGGACCCAAATGTCAACCACATGGGAGAGCTAGACCATGGATACTTCACAAAAAAATGTAATATAGGTAGATGTATGGTGCTTTAAATTAATGGATTGTGGAATTATATGGTGGTGAAAATGTTCATCTCAACCAATGTAGGTGTCTGTAGTGTATCTGGGTACCAAAATCAATTACATCTCAATAATTAATTTGTATTGGGATAATTGAAATAGCTTTTACAAATCATTTGAACAGTAGATGTGGAATTGTTTCTCATTGGTGACATTCCCCGCCTTAAAAACATACACATATAACTATAGTAATCTGATCTAGTGCTGGAGTGTTCACATATCAAAATAGAACGTCATATAATTCATCAAGCTTAAGTTAAAGAGCCTACTATTTATTCTCATTAGATATCTGCATGATGAGGATTCATTATCAAGCTGAGCTTGAGAATCTTACAGGATTGAGATCTCAGGAAAAAAGAATTTGATTTTTAATGCATTAAATATTTTTCTTCCATTCTTGTTTTTAACTAAAAAATTTGACACCTCTGAGGAAAATATGATGTTTCATATGTTCTATAATACATAGATAAAAGGATCATGTGATTATTATCCTAGGCACATAAGAATATCACTGGGATGAGAAAAATGGATCTCACTTATGAGAAGATTCCATGAATTGTGACAATCATAATATTATAATTAAAAAATCCATAGGTAATTGTTATATTGGAAATTACATAGGAAATTTATCAAATCCTTGATATGGATGATTTATTGACATCAGATCCAATTAAAAGGTGGTGTGAACGTGCCTATAAATTCCAAATCCCCAAGTCAACAAGAAGATACTGTCGTTCATTTATTATTTTGAGAGCTCATGTTTTATACAAAATTGAGAAAACATGATGTTCTATTACATGAATGAAAAAATAACCACGATCTTTTTGGATACATGAAGGTGGGAGTCTCATGCACATTTATTTTCACAAAGGGTTTTTATAGATCACCTTGTTTCCCTGATGAATATTCACAGCCTCTTGTTATGTGATTCAATAAATAATGTCTTTTTTTAGTTAAATTTAGATAAAACACAAATGAATGTAACACATACTCATAATTAACACAAAGAACAACATTTCATGCTTCTTTAATATTAAACAAACTCATTGTGTAATACGAAGTAAGTGATCTCCATATAACACCTTACTTAAAAAATATGGAACCCCATTGTTTTCATTCACACTATTATGGAGTGTGTAATATTGAAGAACATATTCCATGAAGTATTACCTTTAATAAATTTGAGGAACCATTTCATCACAGGTGTGTGGCATGATATATAAGGATATCATGTGGTGTAGAGATATGACAATCCATCGTGATAGAAGTTGAGGTAGCGATATGTGAATATTGAACATGAAATAAGGTTCTGTGAATGAAATACATTTTGAGCTTCCAAATACCTAATGTGATGTAGATGACGTATAAGAGGACACCATATGATAATGATTCCCTAAATGATGAATAATAATATATTGATATTATAAGGAACATTTTCATGGGGGTTTGGTGATTACAATATGCATGAACCAAATACTTGTTTGATTTTCCATTAAAGACTACATTATCAAAAAAAAGAACATTTTTCCAAGAAATATATTATCTATGAAGCTAACACTAGAAAAATCTATTAAACATTATGTGAAAAATTATATTGGAATAAAACATGTAATTGAGTTGATATTTGAAAAATATTATTTGGGTTGAAGAAGAAGATACACAAACCAATTCTGGTGTATAAGAAAAGAAATAAAGAGGAGACATCAAGTGTACTTGTTTTCACAATAGTGAACTATGTGGGGTGTAAAAGAGTATATATATATCGTCTTAGACTTATTAAATCATATGATCACAAATCACATATATATGTTTTTATAATTTTAAAAGAACACAAAATATTTATATGGTTGTTACTATATTAATAAAAGAAATAAGTGTAAATTTCAATTTATTAAGAAGAAGATGAAGAAGAAGAGTTTTTTTCCTATTTATATGCAAGTAACTAAGTAAATGATTAGTTAGTGTAGGGTAAAATAAGAACTATATTATAAATTATATGTATCAAAAAGAGGAATACATTCTTGGTGTTATATAACATTAAGAATTTGAATAATATCCTTATAAGTAGTGCAAAGAACTATCCAATAACAATAAAATAGGAACTGCCTATTAATTATAGTGTAACACAAGTGATTTATTATTACATTTTTGTTCTAACCAGGTTAAAAGGATTATTTTCTATTGTTTGTGTGGTATTGGATTATTTCCAAACCATTCCAAGTGATATGTACTCTTTTTGAGTATTAAATCATGTTGAAATATTGTGTGTCATCCTTCCCTACTTTTATATACTTTTCTATGATAATGAAAAGAGAATGTGAGAATCAATATCCTAACAGGTCTAAGAGGTAGGTAGAATAAAAATTTAAATTACTAAAAATGTTCCAATGAACTTATTGATACCCTCTATACTTTTTGAAAATCCATAACTAGTCTACTAAATAGAGCCCCCTACAACATAGATAATAACGTTGAGAAGATATTTTTCTTGTGTTTTTATTAATACAAGTGGTGCATGAGGTGTAATGAGAAGAAGTGGTTATGTGTATTATTTATGCTTGGGGATGGTTAACTTAGGAATTAAATGAAATATTATTATATAATATGTTTTCAACTAATATAAAATGGACCTAAAACATCATGGATTAAAAAATAAGGTGGATATGGTCTTAATATAATCTCCCAATCAAATTTAGATAATTTTATATATCATTTTAAAAAATATTTTTTTAATTAAACCCTTTATTACCCATTTAAAACAATGGAAACATTTCTTCATTCTTAAATGGATATAAATTTTCCTCTAGTGATACAATTGCATAACAAGTGGTCAAATGCTTACATTGTTTTCCATGTCCCATTTCACATGTCCCCATTAATGAATTATATGATTTTAAATTAATAAAATATTAATTAAAATAAAATATCATAAAGTAATTTTTAATAACTAATACTATATTTTGACTATAAATACATAATATCTTATAATACATATGTAAATATATAATAAAATTAAAGCAATGAAGTGAAATCTTTTAATAATATTTTTTTTGAAGAAAATAAAAGTTATAATAAATGAATAGAAGTAATAAATTCCCAATTATTTTAAGAGAAGATTATTAGGGTCACAAATAACCTCCAAAATAAAATAAAATAATGTATTTTGATGATTTTAAGGCCTTATTCCATACTTTTAATCCCGTTTTACAAATTCTACACTTACAAAATTGAAAATTATTTATTAAGGTTATTATTTATAATGAAATACAATAAGAAGGTTCTATTTTACCAAATTTGAACATGATTATTCAAAATATAGAATCCATTTATTAATATTAAACTTCTTGAAATTTAAAAAATGAATATAAACAGAACATTGTAAAATGAAACAAAAAATGTTTTTTTTTAATTGGATTTTTAATATTATAACATCATTAAATTTCATTACATTCCAAATAAAAAACAATAAAAGATAGTTAAATCATAAGAGTAAATATTATATATGTAATTCATTAAAATTATTTATTAATAATTAATTATTTAAATTACTAAGACAAAATTTCATTGTGAAAATAAAAGTGTTCTCTGAGAAATAACACCTTTTAACATAAAATAATTTTCGACATTTTGATAACCATTAGATAAATATTTTAAAACATTCCTTCTATTCAGTATCCATAAATTTAATTTAAACTGTTTTTCAAAAGTAATTAGCATAATTTATTTTTGTAAAAACAAAAAATACATTGAAATACAATTCATTGAGAAAAAAACTTTTACATCATTAAATTGTTTTAATAAAAAAGTGTATATTTATTTTGTAGTTATGGATATATCATCTTGAATCTTTTTTCAAATATTTAGTGTTTTACTTAATCCTATTAATATCTACCAATCTAACAACAAGTTTATAATTTTCATTATACAACACAATTCATTTAGAGTTGAGGTTGCATGTAAAATAAGCTATCAATGTTATATAAATATATAAGTATTATACTTTTATATGGTAGTCATTTTTATCATAATATATAATACTAATAATATTATATTTTATGATGATATTATTCTAATATTGATTTATGATAATATTATGATAATATGAATTTTTATATTTTTATAAGATTAATATATGTTAATATATATACTATTATGTTATAATATATTATACTAATACAATAATATTATTATTGTATTATATTAATATATGAAAATATATATTATTATTATCATACTACATTAAATATATATTTAATATATATATATATATATATTGTAATATATGTAATATATATTATTATTATGATACAAAATACATTTTATTATAGATATTATAATAATATATAAGGTCAATTACATCATCCACTATAGAACACCACTCAAGGAAAGAAAAAAATCACTTCATGATTCCAAATTTTTTTTGATATAATCATAATTTCTGGATCATGTGTTTTATTTTAACCTCCACCTATAAATCGTGACTCCTTAAATTTAAGATATCAGCAACCAAAATGGAACAACGCTTTTTACAATTTTTTGAATAATGAGATCATGGTGTGTAAGATTTAGGGAATCATTCAAATTTTTTTAACTATAATATTTTTAGAATAATTATTTCTAATATCAGATTACATATAAAACCATGGCCTGTTTTTATTTTATTTAAATGTTGAATAAAGTATAAAGAAATTTACATCAATTAGATATTTTGTTCATTTTAATTTATAGAATTGTAAAATTTACATTGAATTTTAGACCAATAATTATTTGGTATTATAAAATCTCCATTATTTTTGTTAACTTTTTTTAATGATTTCAATCAAAACCTTGATATATTCAAAAAAGATTCTATTAGCTAAAAATATTTCAATGTTAACCATTTTAAAAATTAGGGCCAACTATTAGAAACTTTTTTGCTATGAAACTGATTTGGTAATCCATAATATATATGTAATGTACTGACCTCCTAGAGGGAATTATAATATTTAAAAAATGAAATGAGTAATATAAGAACATATTCTCAATTTTTATAGATAAAAAAATAAATCAAAAAATGAATAAATAATTAAAATGATAAAAGCTGGAACAATGTTTTTTATTTATTACTAATTTTTTTATTTATCTAATATATTTTTGGGACATTAAGAACACTTTTGTGTTTCTGTAGCTTCACTTTTTTTCATTGAAATTCATTTTCTTTTATATAACCTTTTGTTGAATTTTTTTCTCAATGATTATAGAGTTTGGGTAGGATGTAATTGGTGACCTTACATAGAAAGAGCTGACCTTGATATTCGAGAGATGTATAAATTTATTTAGTTTTTTTATTTCATGGGTTTTTGGAGAATTTATATTAATTTATTTTCAATTATGAATGTTTTCCATAATTTTATCATCAATATGTTTTGTTTAATTGTATTTATCCATTCATTTATAAATAGGGACATTCCGAATCTAAATTTGTCTTCCCATATAGGTCAATGATGTGGGCGGTTCATTTGTAGGAGTTAATTATTATGCCAAAATTGTCATCACAATCTTATTCTGGGGTAGTTGATTAAATTATTCATATATTGAGAAGGCACCTGAAATTTCGAAGTGGAATAGTCCATTACCCAAATATATAAAAATTATTATATTTGTTTATTTTATTACTGGTCAAATGTGTCATTGTGTTAAATCTAGAATTGAGTATTAATTTTTATATGAAATGAAATTCATTATAATAGATATATTAATATTTTAGGATGCTAATACTCTTACTAGTCAGTTATAATTTTTATTTTCTTAATTATCATCCATCTCATACAATTTTCTCATTAAATAAAATAGTTGGAATCACATTATATGCATTAATTTTGATACCTATCATCTACATATTATCAATGTGGGTCCCATTTGATTACTCAAATGGACAAATTTTAATTTCCTATGTTCTAGTGTATTTATTGGACCCCCTTATTAAGTATCTTCTATCATTGTGTCTTCGCTTCTGTGAAAATTGTATTTGACTACATGCCCTGTGATGAAACATCCAATGGATCATTTCTTCATTACACACCTCATTCCAGTTCCATTATACTTCCACATGACCTATTCCATTTTGATATCATCCATTTTCATACCACCTGGCCACATTCTATTTTATTATCCATCCTTACGCACCCATCATATATTAATTGTTTCTACACTATAAAATAATGTATCTTACTCTATAATTGTATATATATGTTCATACAAATTATTTATGATTTTTAACTTTATATTTGACTATATGTTTGAGTTCCACATCATGTATTCCTTATTAAACCTCTATAAACTATAACTACATTTAACAATATTTTGGATAAGATCCATGAATCCCCTAATTTCAATATATGGGATAATATTTTTACTATCATTTTTAAAGGGGATGGACTATTACAATCATAGTTTTTTCCTTACCTTTAGATAATAAGGGTGTAACTATTAGTTAGTGGGAAAATAAAAAATAATAATTTTTAAATGTTTCTTAAATTTACGGATCGTTATGTCAGTTATGTTTCCAAGACTTTCAATACACACAAGGAGTAATGGGATTTCTTATCATTGATGTTTTCATTGACTAAAATTGCCAGTATATTTTTCATTTTTTCCAAATCCACTCTATACTCTTTTAGAGATCTAATTAAATTACCTTAGAATATAACGATTATAAATGTATATTTAATGAAATCATTTATTTGTGGCCGATTTCATTGAATATTGAGGAGACATGAGGTAGCATGAAAACTTATTTTTATTTTCATTACTCCGTGGTATTAATCTTCTATTCATAATAATAGTCACAAAGATGTTTGTCTACCTTGGTAATTTACATGTATCTGTGGTTTATAATAAAATCATTAGTCTCGTACTCTATGGAATGGTATAAAATTTGACACACAGTAGATAGTTTTGATGAAGATTATCAGTGCCTCTAATATTAGCACATTGTATCATCCTTCAACGTAATATTGGTTCATAGAAAAAGACTTAATGCCTCTCTCTCCTAGAAACGCACAACTTAAGTTGTAGATTCAAGTGAATTCAAAAAACTTATTGAGAATTCAGGTATTATTCAATCATACTTGGAAACTTTTACTGATAATTTTATCATGTTTTATGTAAAATAAAAAATAAAATTTCTAGTTATATGATTTTTTCAGTTATATACACTCTGAAAATCTCCTTGGTTTTTCTTTTTCCACACTATCGATTCAATTTATTGGTATTTATAAAAAATTATTATTGAATTATTGTTCCATTCATGCTTCTCACATACTTTGGATTTGTTTTAGATGAGTATATTCTTGATTTTATCTCTTATCTTTACCCCATTATTCATTCTATTTCAGTTGTCAATATTCACCTTTTGATTGAACATCATTACATTTAAATTATTAAAATATTATATCATGATTTGGTTCATGTTTATCCTTTACAATGTGAGACTTATCATTACACAAATCATCATCAGGTAATTTATGTTCCTTGGGTGTTATCACATGTCTTGATTCCTTTGGTGTAATTTGTTCTAATGTATCTAGAATTACTTTATTCCTAAAAAAAATATTTATCATTTATTTCAAACATTAAATAATGATTTTCTCAAATGAATTGGATTTATTTATTAAAAAAATGATTCCATATCATTTATGCATTTCACTCATTTTTTCTGGTCACCCAAACCAGGTTTTCATACTGCATAACTAATTTTTATTCTAACTATTTTCTTCAACACATCTGTCAATTAATTTAGTAATTTCATGAAAATAATGTTATCATACATTAGATTTGTATCATTATGAGACCCTAAAAATTAGTGTTTTTGAATGAATGAATTGTCATTTTTTAAAAACTGTTTGGGACCTTCCCTTAAATATGATATTCTTACCATATTCTAGAGTGATAAAATTATTATAAATACTTATCTCATTGACCAAATTCACTCATTAATTATTCAAGGGGAGGTAATATTAAATTTTAACGACCTAAATTTTTATCATGGAAATGTCTCCATTTGTTTGTTATTAAATAATAACATAAAATCACACTATGAAACATAATGGAAAATCATGCTCAAATTAACAATTTCGAGACCTTTAAATATAAATCATCCACTTCTATGATTTGAATTTCGAAAATCTAACATGCATCGTTGTGATCAATAAGTTGTTTAGAGTTCGATAAGACAAAAATAATTTTTGGGGAATAGTAACATACCCTTATGAGTATTACTATTATCCTTATGAATAGTAATATGAACCTTATGAATAATAATCAGCCTAGTGAATATGAACCTTTCCAATGATAGTATAAATAAAATTTATACATCATATAAGTGACAATATGATATAAATACATTATAGTGTTGGAATTATTGTATGTTATGAATATTTATTGATTAATTTTAAAAATTTGAAAGAAATATTATTTTCCTAAAATATACTCTTAAACTAGTATTTCTATTTTTTATATTTTTATGATAATTTTATCAGACCGTAATTAATTTTTCAATGTGTCAGAAAAGGTGTTTTTAATTTAAAATTAAATATTTTTCTAGTAAATGTGATTTTTATTAAAAATAAAATTAAAAAAAATTAGAAAATTATTTTCATAAAATGGATTTCACGTTTGAATTTTACACATATGAAAATGGTCTGGGTGAATTTTTTAAATTTTTCTAATATACATAAAATTTTGTTAAATAGTGTAATCCGATAATTTATAAAAAATGCTAAACAAATGAATTTAGGTATCATGCTTGAGTCATGGATGATGTAAATGGAAATTGTTTCAAACGCACATGCACTTATTACTATTTTTAGTAACAATAATCCACACTTTTTCTTATCTTATGGAGAAATTCTAAATTATTGAATATAATATTTATAAAACCCCTCTCCCCTCCACTATAAATACCACCCCTCACAACCTCATTTCCTCACAACTCTCATGACTTGTGACTACTCCATATTCTACTCAAATATCTTCCCAAGATACTCCCCCACGTCCAAAATCCATTGATCTCATAAAAATACCAAAAATCTCCCATAATGAGGATCTCAAAAAATTATATTCAAGGGGCAATTTCTCTCTCTTTTCATTCAAAATCCTTTATAATTTCAGGTATTTTATTCTCTTATCATCAAATTTTTTTATCCAAATTTCATTATAACTATGTTACGATTGATATACTAGAATAATGTAATGTAAATGGAAGATTATTCAATATAATCATCCCTCAATCTCTTTTTTTATAAGAATGAAATCGTTTCCCTTGATGTGTTAATTTACATACATTATGGGCGATGCACTTCCATTTTCCTAGAAATCCCTCAATTTTGTCAATAAAAATTTTAAATGGATGAAAAAATATTTTAATATTTATGTTTTAACCTCTTTTAGGATCTATAAAATACGTTTATTCATAACTCTAAATGATAAAACAATACATGGTCATTGTGATTCAAAAAATACCAAAATTAACCTTAAATGATCGTCATTAAATTTTGACTAGTTATTTAACCTCCTGTTATATAACCAAATTCATTATAAGATCATTTAAACTAATATAATAACATTAAGAAAATTTAATAGAAGTTATGGATGTTTATCTATGTTCTACATGAACATTCATTCAGGTAAACAAGTAAACTATTAATGAAAAATAAGAAAAACAACACTATTAAATAATGAATTTAAACTCTATAACTCATCCAAATGACCAGAAAATAACATAATTAAATAATAATGAACCATATTCATGTATAAAAGGTTCTTTACGTATTAATTAATTAATATAATTTCATTATATTAGACAATAAAGTTGAGAAAATATTTGAATATAAAGAAAAATGAATTTCACGAACCCAACTCTATTTCAATTGGACTTCCCTATTTCAGCACATTTTCAGTATGGTTATATGATAATAATAATGTATTAATAATTATATTATATTTACTAGGATATATATATTTTCTACTAGTTTCTTTATGTAACATAATGTTATCCAAAATAACCCTTCTAAAAAAACACACCATTAACTTCTCACTCAAGGTTGATGGTTATTTTATATAGTAAGTTATAACCGCTTTCATTTGGGAACCCAATATTTTTTAATGTATTCATATTAAATTAAACACATTACTTTATTTGGGTTATTATATGTTCCTGATTTATATATGTTTTGTGTGGTATGTGTGATAATGTAAATGTTGTGATGTGATGGGTGAACCTATAATTATATTACACAATGTAAATGTTATGATTTGATAGGTGTTCCCAGATTTATATTGAACCCCAATTCATAAGGTAATATAAATAACTTCATGAGTAAACTTATGTATTCATGAACATAATTATATCTTTTTTACAACTATGTTTGGTAGTTTAGAACTAAGACATAATGATTCATTTTTAGGAATTTCCACATTCCAAGTCTTATCTTCATGATTACTCTTGTGATTATGATCCAATTACTATGTTTTAATAATAATAATAATTATTACCCATTTTAATATTGTTTCATGTTCATATCAATTCTCTTACTGGGATTTTTTTCTCACCTTTTTTTATATATATACATAGGTGACAACTTGTACTAAGGAGAATTAAAGATCCAACATGAAGCTATAAGAAGAAGAAATTAAATAAATGTTTATGTATAATGTTCTAAAATTTATGTGTGGTAATATTTTTACCAATTCACTAAACCTTTTTATCCTCTTTGAATAATTAATTTTTTTTATCATTAAATTGATGTAAAATTAATGTAAAAAGATGGGTCGCTATAACTGGTATGAGAGGCATGGTTTAGTTAATTTGGGAATTAGGATTAGAGGACCAAAGTGAAAATGCCTATTATGAGACTATGTATATGTATGTTCATGGGATTCTTTTGTAAACCTTGGGATCCCATAATATATTCTTTTAGTTTTAATTTCACAATGGAATAAATTATTTATTCATAGCTTGTTGAATTTTTTTCTAACTTGTTTATTTTAAAATGTGGAGGAAACAAAGAGAAACTAGGCCAAAAACTCATGTGAGGGACAACACAATGATTTCTGAATGACATCTTGAAGACATTGGGTGCATGAGTTCAAAACATCATGTCTATTGTTACCGAATTGTCTCATGTTATGAATAATAAATTGAATAATGTGTAACATCATCCTTCACATAAGGGGGAGAAACTGTCTATCATGCGTTTTACGTGTCAATAACCACTGATATTTAGGGGATATTATGATAAACTAGTTGAGGAATAGTGGGTAAAATTGATGGATATGATCTTTTCTGTGATTCCCCATTCTGATATGGAGAAAGTAACTCTCTACGTTTATCAAGTTGAAGGAGTGGTCGAAAAATGGTGGTCATTCATTAATAACACCCTATTGAGAGATGAAAATGAATAGAAGTAGTGGAAAGTCTTTATGAAAATCCTTATAAACATGTAATTCATATGAACTCTTCGTACGGATTTTGAAAGAGAATTAATAAATCTAATGAAAAAGGATAGAGAGTCGGTCATGGTCTATGATGTGAATTTCACACGGAATTAATGGTACCCTTTGGGATTTTTTTATCGACAATGATAGAATCGTTTATAGATTCTTTAGTGTATTAAAACCAATCCTTCATAAGGATATTAAAATTTGATACTTTGTTAGTTATGAAGTTTTTTTTTGATGGGCTCTCATTGTGGAGATGGTGTTTGTAGAATAGTCCCAAGGATATAGTGACAAGAAACCAATTATGGAGTTTCATGTTGGATGATATAATGAGAAGGGTGGAAAGAAAACTCAACCACCCACATGTCAAAAATGTGGGAAGAATCATCATGTGAATTGCCTCAAAGGGAAAGGGAAATTCATCAAGTGTGGGAAAGAATGGAACTAAGCTCAAGAGTATTGAAAATACTTGATAATGATAGAGAATGTGGTGGAGGAATTGAGGCACCACCCATGGTCCAATACTACAACTATATGGATCAAGGGAACAATGAATGCCATTGCACTAATCCTTGAGACCTCTAGGGTAATCAACATTAGTAGCCACCAAATACAAATGAACAAGATGAGGCATATGCCTTCACTACTATTGATGTTGATTAAGAAAATGATGTAGTAAAATTCAAAATACCTATTTAATCAATAATGAGAAATGTTTTATTTGATTCTTGTTCTACAAATTTCTTTATGTCTTACTATTTTTCTAGAATAATAGAGGCAAATCCCTAAAATCCTGAAGTCGTAATATCTATAAATACACCAAGTTGTGCAATCATGGAAACCTATGTGTTGGAATCATCCCCTATTGTCATTTGTGGGAATATTAATCTAGAAAATATTGGGAAACATCCCTTGGTGGAATTCGTTGCTATAATGGTAACGAATTGGCTCCCATTATAAAGATTACACATAAATTGTTGGTAAAAGGAAATATAATTTTGTATTCATAACCATACAATTATACTCTATAAATTCAAGTAAGATCATGAATCTCCTTTGAAAATCTTTCAATAGTGTGGGTATAGATTCCTTGTAAAGAAGCATACCTCTCTAAAATGGTTGATTGGAAGGTATGTGTCAACCTTGCAGAAAGGCCCATCATGAGGGAATACAATGATGTATTTATTTAAAAGTTACTTATAATTCCCCTAGAACATGAGGTATATTTTTCGATAGAACTCATACCTATATCTAATTCATTTGTAATGTGTCCCTATAATATGGATCCTATCAAATAGAATGATTTAATGAACCAGTTGCAATAGTATTTGGGCAAAGGGTCCATAAACCCACGTGCATCACCTTGTGTTTCACCAATGATCTTTTTGAAGAAGGATGGATAAATGCTACTATGTATCGATTATCAAGAACATAACAAGATAACCATAAAGAGCATGTATCCTCTACCAAGGATTAAAGACTAGTTTTATTTGTTAAGAGTAGGTTAGTACTTCTCAAAGTTGTATATCTGTTCTGGATACTATTAGATAAAGGTTAAGAAGGAATTTATTCATAAGACTGCCTTATATATACGTTATGGGAACTATGATTTTATGGTGATTCCTATTGTACTAACTAATACCCCAAAAATTTTCTTTAATTTGATGTGTTGAGTTTTTAGGCATTACCTCGACAATGTTTTGGTAGTTTTTTTATGGTATTCTTATATACTCTTAGTTAAAGGAGGAACAGGAAGAACCTCTAAGACTTGTTTTAGTGAGATTGAGAAAGGATATGCTATATTCCACATTCATCATCTGTGACTTTTGGATGAATCAAGTCACATTCATTGGACATGTTGTCTCAAGTGAGGGAATTTTTGTGGACCCTTATAAAATAATGGTAAATAGGGAATGGATAGGACACTTTAGTGTCATAGAAATCTATAGTTTTCTTGGATTAGATATGTTCTATTCAGGTTTTGTTAGAAATTTCTCATGATTTTCAGGCCTTCTAACTAAGTTAAAAAAGAAAGGGGTAATGTCTGTCTAGATGGAAGAATGTTAGGAAAACATCAATGAGCTGAAGAGAAGGATGATCACTGCACATGTACTCACATTACAGAAAAGTGGAGAATATTATTGTGATATATAGTGAGTATTAAAAAAATGAATGGGTCATATACTCATGAAAAATGATAATGTGATAGCCTATACATCAAGGTAGTTGATAATCCATGACAATAACTACCTGATGCTTGATCTGGAGCTAGGAGCTGTGATTTTTGCCTTTCAAATCTGGTGACACATCCTCTATTGTGAAAAGTGTGACATATATACTGATCAAAAGATCCTAATGTATATATTCACACAAAAGGATATAAACATGCATCAAAATAGATGGTTTTATCTAATTCAAGAATATGAATTCTCAATTCAGTATAATCCTATAAAGCTGAACCAGGTAGATAACACACTATGTAAATGTGAACATTCTACTCTATCCATGTTGAGGATTGAGAAAAAACTCATCTTCATGGATATGTAAATGATGAATTTGGAAATCATAAGGGTAGGGAATACATCCTACCATTCCAAAATGATTTCCCAACCATTTATCGAAGATAACATTAAGGAGGCACAATGGGATGATCTCGAGTTGCAAATGAATGTGAACACAATAATGGAAGGGAAGCTACAAGAGTTCCATATAGATGATGATGGTGTGATTTGGTCTGAAAATATGATTTTTATGCCTTCATCACATAGAATAAAGATGGATTTATTAGAAAATGAACATATCTCAACTTTCTCTATCCATCCTTTTGTCACCAAAATGTACCTAGATCTCTGAGAAGTCTTATGGTGGTATAAAAAGAAGAAGAATATTGATGAATATATATCAAGGTGACTGATATCTCATCATGTTAATGAAGAGTTATGAATGTATAATGTGATGATGCAAGAACTGGCTATAACTATGTGGAAATGGGATAATGTCACTATGGACTATGTCATGGGTCTCCTGAAGACATCCAATGGAAATAATGATATTTGGGCTGTGGTGGGCCAACTCACCAAGATAATCCACTTTATCCCTATTTAGGAAGATCCCTCTCTTGAACAACATACAAATATTTATTTGAAAAAAGTGGTGATACTGCAATGGGTTCCACTCTGAATTGTCTTGGAATGTGATCCAAGGTTTCACATATAAATTATAAAGGAGTCTCCAACATAAATTGAGTTCTGAATTAAATTTCAGCATGACCTATCAGCCAAAAACTGATGGAAAATTTGAAAGGACTATTCAGATGTTTGGAGATATACTAAGAGTGTGCTCTTTAAAATTAAATGGTTGTGGGGATTAACGGAACCCATTGGTTGAGTTATCATAAAACAATATCTTTCACTAGAGTATTCAGATGGCTCTATATGACACTCGGTATGGAATGAGAAGTATAACTCCAACCGGTATCGATGACGTTTGAGAAATTAAGCTACTTGGACCTCACCTTATGCATGATATGGAAGAGATGGTTAAAGTCATCCATCAACATATCAAATCTTCTTAGAATCAGAAAATGGTTTATTCTAACAACTGTTTAAGGGACTCTGAGTTCAACATTAGAGGTAAATTCTTTAGATATCTCTCTGGAAGATATTCATTCAGTTTAGAATGAATGGGAAGTTACACGCATGGTACATTGGCCCATTATAGATCCATGACCACATAGGAGTCATGTACTACTAGTATACACTTCCACAAAATATGGCTCATGTTCATAATGTGTTTCACGTATCAAACCTATGGAAGAACATATCATATTCCTCAAATGTACTAAACTCAGAGGTGGTACAATTGGAAGATAATTCTCTTTTGTGGAGAAACCAGTAAAGATTATAGACTGATGAGATAAGGTTATATGCAACAAGACATCCCACCTTGTAAAAGTATGGTGGAGGAACCGTAATTATAAATAAGCAACTTGGGAACTAGAGGATGTGAAGAAGGATATGTACCCCAACCTGTTTATGTAAAGTGAAATTTTGAGGGAGATATTTCAAAAGGGGGGGAATATAATGACCCAAAATTTTATCAATGCAATCTATCACTTCTTGTTTTAATTTCATAATCACATAAAATCACATTATGAAAAAATGCCACATCTTGCTTAAATTTACTACTATATCACCTTTAAATCTAAATTTTCCACTTCTATTATTTGAATTGTGAAAATTTGACATACACGGTTGCGATAAGTAATTTTTTTGAGTCGTATAGGGAAAAATAAATTTTGTTAAATAGTAACATAACCGTATTAATATTAACGTTAACTTTATGAATAGTAATATGACCCTTATGAATACTATATCCACAAAGCGAATAGGATACTTATAAATGATAGTATAAATAAAATTTATCCATCATATAAGTGAAAATATGATATAATTACATTATAGTGTTGGTATTTTTTTATGTAATTAATATTTAATATATAATTTAATAACAAAAAATAAATTTCATTTTCATAAAATGTATTCATAAACTAGTATTTAGATTTCATATGATTATATGATAATTTTTTGAGACCTCAATTAATTTTACAAAGTGCTAGAAAATACGTTTTTAGTTTTAAAATCTGATTTTTAATTTAAATACGATTGTAATTAAAAATTCAATTAATAATATTTGTAAAATTATTTCAAAAAATGGATTTCTATTTTTAATTCTATATTTTAATAAATTCTTAGGGTACCTTTTTTTGATCTTTCTAAAATACTTGAATTTTTAGTGAATAGAGAAATTCGATTATTTAGAAAATACGATAAATAAATGAATTTCTGCATCCTTCTAGAGTCATGGATGTTGTAAATGGGTATTTGTTCAAAATGACATGCACATATAAATATTTTTATTGAAATGAATCCTCACTATTTCTTGTCTAGTAGAGAAATCATTAAATAATGAATATAATATTGGGGAAACCCATTCCCCCTCCTCTAAAATTACCACCCCTCACAACCTCATTCCCTCACACCTCTCAAGACTTTCTCCAAATCCAAATTAAAATAAAATAATTTCCGAAGATCCTCCCCCACATCCAGATTCCCTTTTTCACATGAAAATACCAAAATCTCTTCCATTAATAGGCTCTCAAATAAAAAATATTCAAGATGTAATTTCTATCTCTTTTCGTTCAAATTTATTTCAAATTGAATTTCTTTTCTTCTATTATTCTAATATTATATTATCCAAATATCATGATAAGTCTACTATGATTGATATACTGGTATTCTATCATGATAATTAAAGATTATAAATTATAATCCTCCATATCTCTTTTTTTTATAAAAATGAAATTTTTTCCAGTGATGTGTTAACTTACCCACATCATGCATGATGCCCATTCATATTCCTTCAAATCATTAAAGGATGTCAATAAAACCATTAAATGGTTAAGAAATATTTTAATCTTTATTTTCAAACCTCATTTATGTTTTATAAACATCATTATACATAATACTAAATGAGAAAACAAAACCATGATTATTGTGATACAAAAACTGACTAAATTAAGCTAAAAAGATCATCATTAGTTTATAACTAATGATTTATCATCATTGTATATAAAAAACATCATTATATGATTATTTAAAAAAATTTATGATCATTTATTACTTTCAAAAACAATTCTACATGTTTATCCATGTTCAACTAGAAGATCCATTCTTGTAAACAAGTGATCTGTTCATGAAAACTACGAAAAAGACCACTCCCGAACAATAAATTTAAACTCTATAACTCATCCTAATGACCATAAAAAACATAATGAAACCATAATGAACCATATTATTGGGAAAAAGGTTCTTTATGTAATAATTAATGAATATAATATCATTATATAGTACATTAATGTGAAAAAAGTATTCATATCCAGGTGTAATTCTCGATCCCAACCCTCTTTCATTAGGTCGTCCCTCTTTCACCCCATTTTCTGCATGGTTATTCCCTAAAAATAATTTATTCATCATTTTTTCATATTTTCTGGGATATATATGTTTTCAACTAGAGTAAATGTGAAACATATTGTCATCCAAAAAACTCATTCTTAAGAAAAACACTCTTTTTACTTCTCACTCAAGGTTGATGGTTATTATATCTAGTATGTTATTCCATAATTCATTTGAGATCCCAAATATTTTTAAATGTATTCTTATGAAATGAACCCATTCATTTCCATTGGTTACTATATGTTCATCATTGATATATGTTCTATTTGGCATGCATGATAATGTAAATGATGTGATGTGATGGGTTCACCGTTTATTATATAGTGCACTATAAATGTAACGATGTGATGGGTGTTCCCAAAATTATTTATCACTCTAATGAATTGGGTAATGTGATGAATTTAATTATAAAATTGAAATATGCGTGAACATGGGTATATTTTTGTTCAATAATATGTGTGGTATTTGACAACTAAGATATGATGTTTCATTTTTTATGCATTGTAACATTTCGTGTCTTGTCTAAATTCTTCCACTCATGATTATGATCAAATGCCTATGTTATGATGATAATGATTATTCTCACCCAATGTTAATTTGTTTCATTTTCTTTTCTATCCTCTTACTAGGCTTTTAGATCAAACCCTTTTATGGATATCCTTTCCTGAGAACTTGTACTGAGGATAATTAGAGATCCAATAAGTTGCTGGAGAAGATGTAATTAAATAAATGATTATGTTTTATGTTATAAATGTTATGTATGGTCCTAGTTTACCAATGACATTAAATCTTTGTTTCATCATTAAATAATCTTGTTATGTTGATTATCATTAAAATGATGTAAATGCAATGTAAGAAAAGAAGGGTCTAAATTTTCATGCTTTAGGTCCTTAGTAATCCCTATCTCCCATAACTATTTATATATTTAAATGTGTGTGTTATGTTCATAATACTCTCCCCTTTATTACAATATTAATCATTCTTGATCTCAAGTGAATCATCATCTGTTTCTCTTGAACCCAACATGGTTATTTTTGTTTCTCCATAAACAAACATCATTATATAGTTTTAATAGATGTAACTTTAATTGAGTTCTCCATTTTACCTTTCCAACATCTATACCCATCGTTGTACATTCCCAATCTCAAAGATTCTATTTCATTTTATTTCAGACCACCACCACACAAATTTCCTCCTCTAAGAGGAAGTGGGAAAAGATTTAGTCGAATTTAAAAGTAAATGTCCATGCAATTACATTCCATACATATCTCATGAAACTTTATCACCTAATGAGTAGTCATATCTTAACACATGATCGGTTGACTTTCCTATAGGACAATAAAAATTTACATGTTCTTATAATGAAGACTAAGTTTATTCTTTTATTTCTATGGAGTAACATTGAGTAGAACCATATTTATTGGAACCCATATCAAGGCTACCATCCCTAATACCATCATCAAATACAAATATCCTCTAGGGTTATATACAGGATTGTAGGAGAATCATTCATAGAATCATGGATCCCTCCCCATCAGTAAGAAAAATGTTGGATAAAGATGGATTATGTTATTCCTTTCAATATTGATAGACCTACAAATCACTTGAAGGATCTCCTGGCTGCAATGTGATGTTCTCTGACCTACGACATTGACTACTTTGTCACTTAAACCTATAGATAATATGGAATTAGTGCATATTTTTATTTATCTCACCACCACATACAATTAGCCTCACAATATGTTGTAAAAGGACCAGTATGGGATATTCCTATCACAGGGTATGGGTGAATCAGTGTAGGGGATATTTTAAATTTTTATAAATTCTTATACGATTACATCATTGACCTATTAGGATATCAATAATCATATTCTATTATCTATGTCATATAAAAGAATATTAATGTATTAAAATAAATCACAATATATTTTTACAATTTTCACTTCACAATAAAATTATCTAGTAATTCACACGGTCTATAAGTGATCCTGGCCATACAGCCCCTAGAAAGTAGTCATTTGAATGTGGTTACATTATGATGGAAATACCCTTATAGTTTTAAATCACTTCATTCTATAGAATATTTTGTTTTACAAATACTAGTTATATTATTATACTACCTAGGATGAAATTTTACTCATTATTAATATTGTTTATTACAAAATATGGAAAGTCTTCAACTAGATGAGGCATCTTTTGGATATCCCAGTATGATTTTATCATCCACTTCTTCACTTGTTACATACTCAGTACTATGAAATAAAAATGGGTTCCCCACAAAAATATGAAAGATTCAATTTCTTCTTCCCGTATCAGTCAAAAATAATATGAATATAATGTGAACTAATGAAATCTAAATTATTCCAGAAAAAAATTATAATCAAATGATTATGCGTTTGTTAGAAACTCTTTTATTCTAAAAAAAAGTTTTTTCACTAAATCACATTCTACTATTATATCTAGAATCATAATATTTTTTGAATTATTAACTCAAAGAATAACATATCAACATAGAATCATCACAATTTTTCTTCCTTTATTATTAAGAAATTGATACGTTGGAATCCTTTTTCTCTTCTTTAGTCCCAATGACATAAATTTTACTATGTGAAAAAATTTCATAGTTCCTCAAAATACAATATAAAAATTAAGTGCAGTATCAAATTCCTCAAAGTGAAATTTATTATTTATAAACAATTTTTACACTGAACATAACATATCACATAATTACTACATGTTTAACAACCTTCATGGGTCTTCTAAAACAAGAAAACCTTCGAAAAAAATTATTCTTGACCAAGAGTTTATCAATTTATTATATTATGTGCATATGGGTTCATATATTTATGCATGTATTTTATCAGTTTCTTATTATTATTCCTTGATCAGATACATTCAAACACTACCTTGATTTATTCTTCCTGTTAAAATGCATTCACTAATCAATTCATTCATATATACAGTGTTCAAATTCTCTTCTCATATATAAAACTATGAACATACTATATTTCTGTGTTTACAACCATTTCTAAGAATAAATTATATTAAATTCATTAAATAAACAATTTTTAGTAATATCACACCATCTTAAGACACTATGTCATTTATAGTTTTGTTTTTATTCACAAATACCATCACACAAGTACGCCACAAGGTTGATTCCTACTACATACAACTCACAATGTTTAGTTCATCTCACTGTTTTCCTTGTATCAATAGGATACAGAATTTGTGTTTAATTAATGTAAAATAGTGAAGTTATAGTAATAAATAACTATTTAGTGGAACATTTCTTCTTATAAAATCCCAACAAAAATATATAAACATATTTCAGGTGCCTATGGCTCTTCTTCCCACATCATGGGTGAGATTCTACTTTGAGTTACTTAATGGATCATGTAACTCCCCTTATTCAAATGTACAAGGAGGCTAGAAGAACTCTTTACTCTTATTAATAAATGAGAGAACAAAAGATTCATTAATATTATAAAAATATGAGCTCTTATATGAATCCATGAGAAGCAGTGTCATCAACATGCTAGATGCCTCTACTTTTATAGGCGAAGATCAATTCCTTGTTTTATTTATTCACCACCCCAAAACCTATAAATAATTTAATTTCATGTCCCATTCAATGAGATGAGATTCTATATGAATATTATGTATTTAAATTTTTCATATTACTAGATTTTAATTCATTAGACCCTGTTATTATGTTCGCTAAATGTCATGGCATTTGTTCATTTGTTTTCCCGACATTTCAATTTTGAAAACCGAACATAAATCCTACCTAAATTCATCTCTACATTGTCATATTCCTTATCCATTGTATAATACTAGAAAAAACATTTCCATGCATATAGTTCCATAAAAAAAGATTGATTATACTCGTCTAGATCACTGAGAGTGACTCTGGATGCTTATTCTAATCACTTGGGGTGTTCGATCATAAAACTGGTTGGATTCAAGGAGCTTTTTTTATGAATATGAAGACTACATGGAAGCTCAATTATTTTTGGATTTCTAAATATTTAATGTATTTTTTATGTTATTATAATTTTAATATTGGTTAATAGTGCATCCACATCTACATCCAACGTCGTTTCTTGCCACAGCTTAACTATGAAATATTAATGATTTGGTATAGATAAACCTTTGATATACACCTAGATTAACATCACACACCTTTTACACATGTTTCATGGATCATACAGTCCATAAGATCACATGTGGGCTTCTGGACCAAAGCTATGGGCATACACCCTCTGGGACTTATACACATGCTTGCAGAGGGATTATACATAACCTTTTATTCCTCTACAGGAAATAATGGTTACTGAAGATAAACTTCCATTGGTGTTGTTCACCATTGGGTACCACATAATCCTTGTTTGTTGTTATCATGAATACTAAGTATTTTTTGTCATATTTTTCAATAAAATCCTTTAATGTAAATATATATAAAATATACAATTAATGAATGGAATCAAATAAATACATGGCCACCACTTCTTTAATCGCAATGAAAATTATACGATCTTATCTTTTTCACAGTCATTATTAAACATTATTTAATTTATATTCATTTAATTAAGTACATTCATGGCATTTATTAAATTCATATTCCTCTATTTTTTAGGAATATAAATATAAAATATCTTTTTCAACATCAAAACCACTTTCATCTTTTTTGTAAACAATATATCACCTTTGATAAATGATTTTGACATGATGATCAGTACTCCAATTGTATTAATTACAATGATAATTATTCAATAATGACATTCAATGTCATTTAATGAATCCCTAACATTTCTAAAGGCATCATCTTTAAATCTAAATGTATTCAAACCATTTAAATGATTATTCAAATTATAAGACATGGTCACATCATTAAATCCCCATGGAAATTAGAACATAAAAATAATATTTAAATGAATGAAATATTTCTTTTATATTAGAATCAATGAAATCATTATTTTCCATTAACCACCATTGACATCCAATGACAATAAAAGACAGTAATATAAACTCTTGCAAAAAGTGGTATCTTCAAGATGGATGTCTAGAATTCATTTATCTCATTCATTCATGATTATGATTAATATTTATATATGTTGCATTTAATATTATGGTAATGAGGGATCCTAGTGAAAAATCATTTATTTCTATGTGCGATAGTTAAAAATACTGATTTATGATGAAGTAGAATATATAAGAACATAGTAATAATAAAAAATTAATAAATTAAAAATCATATGAATTTATATAAATGTTTGTTTCAATAAGTCAAATGAAATATCTAAAAAATTAAATAAACAATTTTTATCATAATTTATAAATACAATTAATTATAGAAACACTAAAAAATTTCATTGTCGTATTTCCATAAAATTTCATTGTTACCATATTGTTCATTAGGCTCTCCTATCAAAAAGAATTCATAGAGGGATTTTTATTTAATGTAAAAAACATTTGGAAAATAAATAACTATTCTTCAATAAAACAAACATTTAAAAATTAAAAAAATGATTTAAAATATGCTACATTACAAAAAATATTGCATAATAAAAAAATGTTATGTTTATTAATCTAAAATAATAATACGAAAACTAATAAAAGATTAGAATCAAATACAAATCATTAAAAAATGAAAATAATAGTAAACATGAAATTAATTATAATATTCAACCCAACCAAACAATAAAAAAATTAAAAATATAAATAAATAACTTCTTTGAAGTTTAATAAAAATAGATCGAAAATAATTAATGAAATTGAAAAAATAAAGAATAAAAAAATATGGAAGAACCCATAACTATAAGTTAGGGAATGAACGGTATTGGTTTGGTCAGTTTCTATTCCATTGATAGAATAATGTGTTGGTTGAGTTTGGAGTTTTGGTCAGAAGATACACTAGATCATGCATTTTAGGACTTAGAGAATGAGATAAAGGAGATAGTCCACTTTTATAGGTGGTGAGGCATTTTTTCCAAACAAAAAAAATATAATTTTTTCTGAATGTGTAATAAAATATAAGGATGATGAAATGCTATACAAAAAAGCACAATGATCCCAAGCACACCATTTCGCTTGCCGTAATACAAAAATTCAAATATTCAATAACAAAATTATTGAGTGGTGCTTTTTGGCTAGGATGATAACCATGTCACTATAGATATCACATTGTTGAAATTTTAATAACTATGCGATAAAGAATATATAGAGTGGCCTTTGAGGTTTGTAGCTAATGGGGATTCCCCTATGGTATGTGGCCTATATCAATCATTTTATAAACTTAATTATTCACAATGATCTTTTTTTAGATACTTCTGCAAAATGTTAACCGGTTTTGGGATATTCTAAAGCAAGAATGTTTCTTTTGTTTTATATCATATATATTTTATATGTAGCATTATCTTACTAGTATATATTTATTATATTATCATTACAAAGAGTGATTTTTCTGGTATTACCATACATAAGTCCTTTATTCATAAGTAATTTCAATCAAAGGACATAGGTCTACTGATATATTTCCTAGGAATTGATATTTGCAGATGTTGTTGAAATATATTTATTTCTTATAGAAAATATATCATTATTATACAACAAGATATCAATATGAAACATTTAGATTTTATGGACTCAACAATTGAGGCTAGTTAAAATTATTTTCATGAAGATAGTGAGGTTTTAACCTCACTATATGGGTATTTATGGCTTGTTGGCAAGCTGAACAAATTGAAGATGACTCACCCAAATATTGTTTGTTCTGTGGGAAAGCTAGAATCCCCAAAAAAGATATAGGTGTTGGTAGTAATTTTTATTTTTAGATTAATGGAAATATAACCTGGGATAATCTTACAACATATAGATCATGTGAACATGGATATTTAGGATTTTTATGATACAGATAATGATGCTCGTCACTCTTCTATGATATCCACTATAACAACATTATAAAAATAAGACATAAATAAAACATTTTACTACTCATGTATATAATTTAATTATTTAATAATAATTGGTGTCCTATATGAATAGAGCTCCACCATTAACCATTCTTGTCCTAGAGATGTTTCATGATGGGTGACCTCCAGGGACATTTCCAAGGTTTTTGTGAGTTAGGACAGAACACGCTGGATGAATATGTCTTGGTCAGCGGGGAATTTCATTAGTTAGATAAGTGACTCTAATGGGAACTAACCATTAATGTTATGGGAAGGAAAATTAATTATTATATGAGACCCAAAAGATCATATTACTAGGTTCATAGACCAAGGAATCCAGTTCCTAATATCAATGTTTGGATTTTTCATTTTTATTGTATTTAATAATGTATCCTAGAATTGAAAATAAGTGGATAATTATCCCACAATCCAATACAGAGAGTATAGTCTTATATCTCATGTGACTGTAGAAAATATATGGGTACTAACAAACTATAAGAGATTAGTTATCCTATGATAAATTGTGCATACGTATAATGAGACAATCAAGTTATACTTAAAATTTCTACCAATCATGTATTTTATGAATGTAATGGACTCATTCTGTTGTTTTTAATTTCATCTTGGTTAATCGTGAGTAGAAAATGATCACCCTTGATCATGGTAAAAAAATAGATCAATTTTCACTTTTAAAAAAATGGTGTTTTTTTGAGAAACATTTCATCTTTTATGTACCATTCCAAGAAAAAATAATATCTTTGTCCCAAAAAGAGGGGGAGTGTTGGAGTTATTTCTGTTCAAGTAGGTTAATCTTATGCCTAGTCATTTTAAATTTTTTAATTTTCATTTAATGATCACCTCTTGTATTTTTTTAAAAAAATTAAAATTGTAGACCTCACATGGGAGTAATTTATTCCAATAACTAATTTATATGGATTGATATTATAACCAGTATAGGTTATTAATGTGGATTTGGAAAACATTTGGTCACCATACCTTCCACTAAATATATATGATCATAGAGTGGATTATGTTATTTCATTTTATCTAAATGTATGGTGGAATTAATTTCTTCATTCATTGAATGGGAAATAAATTATTATATAACATCCTTAGTATGTTATAAATTTATATGAAAATAGTGATATTCATTTTATATTTTTTTATGTTTTATCCATTACATTAAATATAAGTACCCAACATTATTACATACCTAATATTGAATGTAGTCAACAAAAGACATCCATTTACATTGAAGATCTTTTCATGTTTAGAGCATTAGATAATTAGGTCAAAACATTCATAACATTACACCTTGTTATAGGGTGGATACCATAAAAATAGTTTCCATTTTTTTCAAATTATAAAAAATTAAAACATAAAAAAAGACTCCATGACAATTCTTCAACATTTAATGTGTCTTACTTCCTTGTATTACACATCCATTAACCTGTGAAAAATAATTTAAAAAAACATAGGATGAGCACAAAATCTAAATATGGGATGGAAAAGAAGGAAAAAATTACCTTAGTCCATGAATACTCATAATGTATGAAAGAATTTTCAAAATACATTCTTGCCACCCATAAAAACATACTTTTGTAACATGAGATTTACACAAGATCCACACAAAAATGAGAACATAAATAAAGTTATCATGGGGTATTACTTACATAATCTTGTAACCATTATTGGCTACCTTATAATTTGTAACCCTCACGGCTACCTTACTTTGTGTAACCATCACAGTTACAGTTGGAGTAACCATACTGCTTACCTCCAACATACTCATAACCAATGAATTGGAGGGAAATATAAGTATCACCCTTCATAATAAACAATTCCCAATAACCCAAACATAACCATACAACATGTATAATTCCATAAAACATTTCTTTGGAATTTCGAAAAACAAAATTTTAAAAGAGGATTTTTAATGGAAAACCCCCCTATAAATATCATACAATTGAAGAGAGACTTATTATAGTGTATAGATTATGTATATATATTGTAAATAAAAATAATAAAACATTATATAAATATAACCCATCACACAAACAATTTAAATAGCACATAATTATTGAAGAAGAATGTTAACCCAAAGAATGGATATCGGGTTAAGAATTCACATACCTCGTATTTTTCTTACTTACAACTTCTTTAAAACTCTTGTATAATGATTATAATAATATTATTAATATTTAAATGAAAAAATTTTATGTTTATAACATCTTATATGATCATTTCATAACATCTTCTAACCCTTAATTTTTAGTATTATTCCCCTTGCACTTTTTTGGTTGAATTCTTTACATGATTTATATGATTGGATCACGGTGGACATTTTTGTCGATTGGAAGTGAAACTCTATAATCATAATGGAGTAGTATTTTTATATAAAAATTAACATAAATTATTCCATTTATCATTTTTAATTCTTACATGATAATGCTTCATATGTTAAAACATTAATGATGTTTGTTTAGATCCTTTTAGTTGTTCTTTGATAATAACAACCTCGTTTTGCCTTATAAATTAGAACCATGAGTACAAAAAAATTACAGAACCATGGGTGAGTCATAGAACATATATAATAACCTGGTTCAACCATATAAATTGTTTCATGACCAGACTTGAAATAATTAATGGAAATTGAAGTCACATCGTTCACGATGTCTGTAATTCGACACAAACAGACAATGTTTTTATTCTCTAAATATGATGGAGTGGAGAAGAATAATGCTGAGTAATTTTCCATAAACATGATTACATATGGAATATAAATTATTTATGGATATTTCATGCTTCTTGGGTAAGGATATATGAAGAACGGATAAGGAAAAATCTCAAAAAAAGAATAAATGTGAAATCGATTACAAAAATTCGGCAGCCTAACAACGACACAACATGGTTTTAAAAAATATTAAAAACAGAGGGGACAACGGTAAATAATACATAAATGAATAATAATATATATTAGATCATGAAAAATAATAAAATAAGAAAATGGTATGGAAACATTAATGTTATACCACATAATAGAGAACTTGAAAGGAAAAAAGAAATAAATTGAGAATTTTCATACCTTATAGTGTAACCCTTAGAACGTGAAGGTTGGGACAATGGGGGCTTGAGGAAACATTTTGAGGACTAATAGGAAGGTAAGGAGGCCAGAACTTCATTTATAGAGAATTGGGAATGAATTAAATGAAGGTAAGAGTTGGTATTTATAGGAAAAGTGAGGGACTATTTTAATAATATTCAAGGGACACCTCATGGGTGGTATTTGCAAAACCATGGGCTTTCCCATTGTTTTTTCCCATGGAATAAGACACATGGGACACCTCACATATTATTTCACTTTAAAAATGTCTACTATATTTATGACATCATTGTTATATCATTAATGATTTCATTAATACACCAAAACTATAAACAGTATTTTTACGATTCACTGAAAAATCAATTGTTTCAGAAAAATTCCCAAAATTCACCCTAACCATTTATCAACGTGTATATTTCATAAGTGAAGTCCATTTTTTGAAAGTAATTTTCTTAATATTATTAATTTAATTTTTAAATTAAAGCATACATAATTCAATAATTAACAATTCTATTTCTATAACAACTTCTATATCACGATGAATAATTAACGTGGATGTTATTATCATAAAGATTTAAGAAAATAAAATAATAATAAAAGTTACTATTCATTAGGGTAATATCACTATTCATATTATTATTCATTAGGGTATGTTACTATTCAACAAAAAAAATTGGTTCAAATAGACTCTATATAACAAATTGAACACCATTGTAAATGATAACTTCTTGAAATTCAGAACATAGAAGTAGAAGAGTTATGTTTTAAAGGATAATTAAAAATATCCACTTAAAAAAGTTCCATGCATTTATTTTTATGTTTAGAAAAACTTATGGTGTTACATTATCCCCACCTTCTTGAAATTGCGCCCTCACAATTTTATTTACTTATTAAACAACTGAGGGTACTTTTCCCTCAGAGCATTTTCAGACTACAATGTTTCTTCTTCAACCATGTGGTTTCTCCAAAAAACCATTACCTAGTGGATTACCTTTTTCTGCAATGCCTGTTCCCATCGATCAAGAATATGAACTGGTTTCTCTTCATAAGAAAGGTTCTCTTCCAGCTGAACTGCTTCTGGGCTCAAGACATGTGATGAATCTGGCACAAACTTTCTCAACATCGAATCATGAAAAACATTATGTTACTAAAACAAACTTGGAGGCAAAGCTACATAATATTCAATTGTTCTAACTTTATCCAAGATATAAAATGGATGGATGAAACATGGACTTAGCTTCCCTTTCTTACTAAAGCGCATCACACATTTCCAAGGAGATATTTAAAGGAAAACATGGTCACCTACCTCAAAAGAAAAGTCTTTCCTTCTTTTATCTTCATAACTTTTCTTCCTGCTCTGAGTTTTCCCCATGTGGTACTGGATCATCCTCACATTCTAAGCCACTCTTCAACTAATTATTTCCCCATGAAATCTCATTCACCAACTTCATCCCAAAACATTGGAGGCTGATATTGCTTCCCATTCAAGGTATCAAAAGGTGCCATCTGAATACTGGAATGAAAACAGTTATTATAAGAAAACTCTTCTAAAGAAAGATGCTTATCCCAACATCCCTAATAGTCCATTGAACAAGGTCGAAGCATATCATCCAAAGTTAGAATTTTCCTTCTGACTGCCCATCTGATTGAGGATGAAAAGCTGTAATGAAATTTAACTTTGTGCCCAATGACTTCTGAAGTCCCTTCCATAAGTGAGAAGTGAAACTGGGATCTCGGTATGATACAACGGAAAGAGGAACTCCATGTTACCTAACAATCTCCATGACATAAAATCGAGAAAGCTGGTCCGAAGACATAGTATCTCGAATAGAAAGAAAACGTGCATATTTTTTCAGCCGATGAACAATAACCCAAATCGAATTGTTACCTCGAGAATTCCATTCTAGTCCCACCACAAAGTCCATGGATACATTCCCCCATTTCCACTATGGCACTGGAAATAGATGAAGCATCCCCTTTTCTAACATCCTCTCTGATTTAACCTGTTGACACATCAATCTTTTCATTGTAATATCAACAATATTTCTTTTCATTCCATCCCAACAGTAATACTCTTGAAGGTCTCTGTACAACTTAGTACTGCCATGATGAACAGAAAATGGAGAACTATGAGCTTCACACAACAATTCCTTCAACAACTGGGAATCACAAGGCACACACAACCTTTTACCAATTCTTAAAACACAATCATTATCATGATTAAATTATAGAAAATTACCCATTTTAACCAATTCTACCTTTTTCTGTATCTCGCGGTCTTCCATCTGTTCTTTCTTAATTCTCTCTGACAACAAAGACTACACTGAAAACTGATACAAAATAGTTGTATTCCCTGCATAAACTATTTCTAAGCCAAAATTCATTAAATCATTAACCAAGGTATCATGATCTATACATATCATGGTTAATGACGCATGATTTTTCCGACTCAAGCCATCTGCCACTTTATTTATTTTCCCAGGATGGTAATTGATTGTGCAGTTATAATCATTTATCAGCTGTAGACTTTATCTCGGCCTCATGTTTAATTCCTTCTGATTGAATATATACTTACACTTTTATGGTCAGTATATATTTGGCATTTGGTTCCGTATAGATAATGCCTCAATATTTTCAAAGAAAAAACCACATCTACCAATTCAAAATCGTGTGTGGGACAATTTATCTCATGAATTTTATGTTGTCTATAAGCATAGGAAATTACCTAATCCTTATCCATTAAAAGACAACCAACTCCCTTCAATGAATCATCACTGCAGATGACAAACTCTCCATTTTGGAAAGGTAAGTCCAAAACTGGAGCATTCACCAATCTCTTCTTTAGTTCCTAAAATCATACATCACATTCTTTTTTCCAAACAAATTTAACGCCTTTCCATGTTAACATAGTGATCGGGCTAGATAACCATGCAATTTTTGTAACAAACTGTCAGTAATAACATGCAAAACTCAGAAAACTATGAGTCTCTGTAACATTTGTGGGTCTTGACCATTAATCAACTACTTTAGTTTTGGCAGGATTAACTATTATTGCATCCTTATTTACAATGTGCCCAAGAAAATAAATCTATTGCAACCAAAAATCACATTTGATGAATTTTCCATACAGGTTCTTTTCATTTAATTTTTTTAGAACAACCCTCATATTTTTTTAATTCTCCTCTTTATTTTTTGAAAATACAAGAATTTCATTAGTAAATACAACCACAAACTTATCCAGGATCTCATGAAATACTATATTAATAGGATTCAATAATACAACAGGTGCATCAGATAATCAAAATGGAATATCAACAAATTCATAATGCCCATATCTATTATAAAAGGCTGTTTTTGAGATTTCATCCTCCTTCACCTTCAGCTGATGGTATCCAGATCTCAATTCAATCATGGAAAAATACTGAGCTCCCTGTAGCTGATCAAACAATAATCAATATGAGGAAATGGATACATGTTTTTAATAGTGATGTTATTAATATCTCTATAATCATTGAAGATTCTCATGTAACCATATTTCATTTTAACAAACAAAACAGGGGCACCCCATGGTGAAGCACTAGGATGAATGAAGCCTTTATCAAGCAAATCCTGCATCTGATTTTACAATTCAATAAGTTCTTCTGGAGCCATATGATATGGGGGTTTTGAAATTGTCTTATCATCAAGAACTAAGTCAATTGTGTATTCGACTTCCCGATCAGGTATGATACCAGGTAACTCATCACAAAAAACATCAAGGTATTCATTTACCACTGGCTCATCATTAATTTGAATAGTTCCCGTTTATTTCAACAATATGAAAAAAGATTACTTTCATTTCCATCGTTCAATAGTTTATCAGCATTCAGATATGTTATCAATTTTATGGGTTCATTATTTTATAAAAATTGAAACTCTTTCTGAAAAACAACTTGTTTAGCTCTGTAGTCAATCTTAGCCTGATAATCAGAAATCCAACCCATCCCCAGAACATCAAAAAACTCAACTAAGTCTAAAACAACAAGGTTTGTAGGTAAATTCATTCCATAGACCATAATAGAAAGATTTTTTTTAATTCCTGATTGCTATAACATTTTCCTCTAGTGTTTAAACAATAACTTCGAGTCTAATTTGTTGAGATGATATTTACAATTTACCATAAAATTTCACAGATATGATGGAATGTTATGACCCTGTATCAAACAAAACATTAGAAAAATCTTAGTGAACAAACAAAGTACCTGATACAACTTCATTGGATGGCCCGACATCTGCTGACGTAGTCGTAAACTTTCTCACTATACCTTTATGCTTGTAGTCTGGCTTCTTTGCATCATTCAGATCTCTCTTTGGGTAGGCGTTTCCATAGTGACCCATCTCACCACATATAAAACACTTTACAGTTTTCTTATCAAGATTATTCTAAGGATCATTTTCATTTAAATCTCGGTCCATATGTCCAAACATAACACATTTAAAACACATCCCATTTTTTCTAATACATTCCACAGAGTGTTTCTTGCAACACTTTTCAAAAATTAGAATTTGGATTTTCTTACCATCATATTTCTTTGGTTGATTCTTACCCATTGATTGTAATTGGAAATATTCTTTTCTTTGATTCCAAAATGCACATGATTATCAGAAAACACCATATCTACCCTCTCAGCACATCAAACAAGTTTCTCATAACTTTTGAATTCACAAGAGGAAAACACCCTTTGAAACCTTGTCTTCAATCCTAAGTAAAAGCGGATGATTTTGGAATCAATATCCAGAATAATATTAGGAGCATACCTCACCAATCGGGTAATGTTCGCCTCATACACAACCACTAAATCATCCTCCTTCTGTTTAAATTCCATGAATTTCTTCTCTATTCTATGTCGCACCAACATAGGAGAATATTTTTCAAGGAAAATACTTTTAAAATCATCCCACTCTAAGGCATAAAAATCCTCTCTACCCCCTATATTCCTTACTATTGACCATCACTGATCGTCATCCCCTTCAAAACAATAAATGAAAATACTTACCTTTTGATTGTCTGAACATCCCTAAACATCATATATATTTTCAGGGGCATTGATTAATTGAATACAGGATGATGTTATCTCTTAAAATGTTCCACTACTGTCATGTTCTATTTTGGTACCTCTATTGGTTCTCTTGCATGGATTCCACCACAATTTATTGAATTTTTTAGCTGATCCATTACTGTCACAAACAGCTCAGTTCCAATACCTACGATTCCTGGTTGTAGTTATGGAAGGATGAAATTCTGCTTGTGCCTCTCTTATTCAGCATCCATGTTCCTTCTGCGAAAATCCATTCTAAACAAACATGTATTAAATGAAGAAACATGGTAATATTTAAATGATAAAATATTTCAAATTAAACATAGTGTGAAAATAATTTATGATATTCTATTAACATCACCCTAACCCCTATGGTTATTGAAACCATCCTTTGATACCAACTATAAGGAGATGAACTTATTACATTCATAATCTTTAATTTAGTCAATAAAACACTTCTTTTTACATTTATGATCTTTTCATGTTTAGAGCATTATATAATTAGGAAAAAACATTAATAACATTACACATTGTTACATAGTGGATACCATAAAAATAGTTTCCAGTTTTTTCAAATTATAAAACATTAAAACATAAAAACAAGACTCCTTGACAATTCTTCATCATTTAATGTGTCTTACTTCCTTGTATTACACATCCATTAAACTATTAAAATCATATCAAAAAGAATTGGATGAGAAAAAATTCTCATTAAGGTATGGAAAATACGGAAAAAATCACATTAGTCCATGAATACTCATAATGTATGAAATCATTTTCAAAATACATTCTTATCACCCATAAATACTTACTTTGTGTAAAATGTGATTTACACAAGATACAAAAAAAACATGATAACATAAATAAAGGTATATTGGGGCATTAAATTCATAATCTTTTAACCATTCTTGGATAGTTGTAATTTGTAACCCTCATGGCTACATTACATTGTGTAACAATCACCGTTACACTTGGAGTAACCATACAACGGACCTCCAATATACATATACCCAATGCATTGTAGAGAAATATAGGTCCCACCCTTCATCATAATCAATTCCCAGGAACCAAAAAATAACCATAAAACATGAATAATTCCATAAAAACATTGCTTTGGAATTTCACAAAACCGAATTTTAAAAGAGGATTTTTAATGAAAGAACCCCTTATAAATATCATAAAATTGAAGAGAGACTTATTAGAGTGGATGGAGTATGTATATATATTGTAAATACATATAATAAAAAATAATATAAATTGAACCCATCATTCAAACAATATAAATATCACATAATTAATGAAGTAGAAAGTTAACCCAAACAATAGAAATTGGATTAAGAATTCCCTTACCTCGGGTTTTTCTTACTTCTAACCTGTTTAAACATTCTGTATAATGGTTAAAAGAGTGTTATTAATATTTTATAGAAACATTTTCATGTTTATAACATCTTATATGATCATTTCATAACATCTTTTCACCCTTAATTGTTAGTATTTTTCCCCTTGCACTGTTTTTCGTTGAACTCTTTACTAGATTTGTATGATTGGTTCATGTTGGACATTCAGGTCGATTGGAAGTGAAACTCCTGAATTAGAATGGAGTAGTATTTTCATATAACCAGTAAAATAAATTATTCCATTTTTCATTTTGAATTATTACATGATAATGATTCATAAGTTAGAACAATATTGATGTTCGTTCAGATCCTTTTAGTGGTTCTCTGATAATAACAACCTTGTTTTGTCTTATAAATTAGAACCCTGAGTACGAAATAATTCTAGAACATGGGTGAGTCATAAAACATAAATTATAGTATGGTTCAACCATATAAATGGTTTCATTACCAGACTTGAAATAATTAATGGAAATTGAAATCACATCGTCCACGATGTCGGTAATTCGACACAAACGGACAATGTTTTTATTCTTAAAATAAGTGGGAGAGGAAAAGAATAAAGATAAGTAATTTTACAAAAAAATTAAAACATATATATTATACATGATTTTTTTAGATTTCATGCCTCTTGGGTAATGTGTTATGAAGAACGAAGAAGGAAAGAACTCAAAAAAAAGAATAATTTTGAAATCACTTACAAAACTTCGACAGCATAACGGCTACGCAACATTGTTTTAGAAAATATTAAAAAGGGAGGGGACATGGGTAAAAAAATCCAGAAATGAATCATAATATATATTAGATCAATAATAAGAATAAAATAAGGACATGGAATGGAAAGATGAAAGTTATACCACATAAAAGAGAACTTGAAAGGAGAAAGAAAGAAATTGAGAATTTTATTAACATGTAGTGTGACCCTTAGAACGTGAAGGATGGGATCTTGGGGGCTTGAAGAAACATTGGGAGGACTAATATGAAGTTAATGAGTCAATATATTCATTTAGGGAGAATTGGGAATGAATTCAATGAAGGGAAGAGTTGGTATTTATAAGAAAACTGAGGGATTATTTTAATAATTTTCAAGGGACACCTCATGGGTGGAATTTGAAATACCAAGGTCTTGCCCATGGTATTTTCCCATGGTATATGCCACTTGGGACACCTCACATATTATTTCACTATAAACAAGTTGACCATATTTATGACATCATTATTATTACATTAATGATGTCATTAATACACCGAAACTAAAAACTGTACTTCTTACTATTCACCGAAAATCAACAGTTTCAGAAAAATTTCCAAAGTTCACCCTAATCATTTATCAACATGTAGATTTAAAAATTTAAGTGCATTTTTTGAATATAGTTTTCTAAATATTATCAATTTTATTTTTAAATAAAAAATTACTTAATTCAAAAATAAAAATTCCAAATCAATAACAACTTCTATATCATGATGAAATATTAACCCAGATGTTATTATATTAAACCCTTAAGAAAATAAAATAACAAATAAAACATACTATTCATTAGGGTCATATCACTATTCAAATTAATATTCATAAGGTTATGTTAATATTCACCAAAAAACATGTTGGTTCCAATAGACTCCAAATAACATATTGAACATAATTGTAGATGACAGTTTCTTGAAATTTAGAAAATAGAAGTAGAAAAGTTATGTTTTAAAGGCTAATTAAAAATATCTACTTAAAACAAAGTTCCATGAATTTCTATTTATTTTTAAAACAACATGGTGTGTTACATTAAAATTAAATTTAATTTATTGTCACTTATGTTTGAATATTTTGAATTATATTGAACCTATTTATTAATTTTTTTAACAATATCACCCAAAAAATTAGATGAACTATTAATGATGATAATATTGGGATAATATATTACCTTCCGAATGAAGAATAAATAAGAAGCATCCTAGAGGGATGTTACATCTATAAATAGAATCTATGAGTTTCAATTTGTACATTTTCTTGGTAGTATATTGTCTTAATAAATCACTATATATTCAACATGTGTTTACGTAATCATTAATTCTTCTTGGTAAATCATGATCTCAAAATCCATTTCACCCCATCAGTTTTTTTCCTTTTTGGATTCAATCATTTTGTAAATGCTGAGAAACTAATATAATGTTTCATAATATTTACATTTGTCAATAATTTTCAATTTAACCTAGGATATTTTGATGTGGACATACCCAAATTATACTCAAAAAAATTATAAATTAAAGATATAAGATTATTATAAAAGTTCTTATTTTAAATTCATATACATTTTCAAAAAAAAATTATATTTTTTGGACTTATAACATCCTCATTATTTTTTTTTGTATTTTTATCTACTAAGTAGTTCATATATTACACAATGAATGGAATTAAAAATTAATTTTTTTCATTTATAGTCATGTATTACCATGTAATTTATGTTATTTTTTATTTCTATTCTCATAAATTTGATTTCATCAAAGAAAATAGAACTCTTGCATTCCAACTGTAATGTACCTAATATTATCAATGGTATAGTCCATTAAATTTAGGTTTAAATTAAATTAAATGGACCTTATTTTGACACCTAAATGGAAAATGGAGATGTTGGGTTCATCTTAGGCTCTTTTGAAGCAGGGACCCCCGAAATCTGTTGGAGACTCAAAATATTTGTGAGATGACATCATGCATCTTAGCCCACACAGTTTACCAAAACCGTGTAGTTGCTGGAAGATGGGTGTATATGGTCACATACATTATTTATAACCATGATACATGGGTTGTACAGTGGTGTGACCACTTTCAGTTTTTGAGTAGTGTAGTTTCACATGGTTCATGCATGGTTATTCAATCCTTGAGCCAAACTGTGTGGTATGGACCATTGGTGTAGTGAATGGTTCATGGTTTTCACGTGCTTTAGAAATTCTGTGTAGTGTGTTTTGGGTGAAATATCCAAACACACCTCTTAAATTATTATTAAGATATATTTTTACCTTACACCTCCATTCCAATGGGGTTTTCCTCATCCCCATAGTGTGTGGTCTTCTCATCCCCTCTCCAAGGTGTTTAAACCTTTCTCCTTTATCTAGTGTAAAAAATCCTTCACTATTAGAAGAAACAAAAAGACCTTGGTAATCTCTTCCTTTTTCACTCATCTATTTCTAGGTTCCTCTTCAAACTATTACCCCATTTTTATATGATGAATTTTCTCTATTCGCAATGAATTTGTAAAATTCATTGACTTCTTACATTCTAGGACAAATCAATTCTTGATAGAAGATGGGTGGAGTTCTATTACATCAAGGTAGGTGCTCTGGGTATTTCATGCTCTTTTAATTTCATTTTTAATAATTTGTCTCTATATCTTATGTCGTATACATCCAATTATGCTTCATATTTATTTAGTTAATTAACATAAAATTATTTACACGTCCAATATGACATTCCCTTACTATGAAATCCGTCATTGGGTCATTTTCCTCATTGTTAGACAACCTTTTCATTGTGCACATCTTCAATAGCCTATTTCATATTCATAAAATTGTTAATAACCATGTGTTATACGATCCCTAGTTAAATGATTTAATTATTTGATTTGAATTAGAATAAATGGTTGTCCTTCAGTGTCATAACCATTCATTATAATTTAATTACATATGATTGACGCGTCATTTAGTCCATTCATAATTAATTATGCATTTTGGTTGTTTTCCTATGGTTATTTCCTTATAAAATTGCTTCCATTTAGGCCATGTCATGTGACATGCCCTATGAGATAATTGTATAATTCCATAATCTATCTATTTAAGGCAGGGTTGGGTGGTTTGAAATAAATTCTATTCCTGGTCATGATTATTAAATTTGGATATTGGAATTTCATTGATATCGTTTTATTATATACATGTTATTACCTAGTATTTCTATACAATGTGTGACATTGTAGTTTGGATTATATTTTATAGCTTTGTTTGATGTTGATCATAAGAAATGGACATGTTCTTATGACGAAATTTAATTTCATATAGAATCATTTCCTTGTAACATCCATTGGTTATTATGGATCACCTATTGTTGGTTGTGAGACAAAATGGGCCACAAATTAATGATTCTATGGATGGAATCTACATGACCGGTTGGATATATGTGATGCGTCAAGAGTGATACATTGGATTGACATATACGTTTCCTGCAGTCTATTTTATGTATACTCAGGACTTACAATGATTCCTTATGGGAGTAACTGAGGATGGACTCATTTCCACGGTGGTTGTTCAATGCCTTGGGTGATACTCAGACCCCTTCATGAAATACATGGTACGGAATTCATGTTCACCATGTCATGATTGATACATTGGATGTTGTATGGGTTTCCTTATTTTTATTCTATGCTAATTATTCTATAATAGTTCCCCATAGAAATCCTTGGGATACATTATAGATCACCTTGGATTGGCTCAGGACTCCACCATTTGAGTTTAATGATTTATTGATATATATATGTTTGTGTGTGTGTTACATCTTGTTCATTTCATAAAATTCTTATATAATGAAAAGGAAATTGGACCTCAAAGATAAAGCACGTGTTTTTGGATTTTCCTACCGTAGTTTCTTTGTATACATTGGCTCTTCCAACTATACTATGGATTGAAAGGGATCCTATTTTTAGGCATCTGACACAGACCAAAGTAGGTGATATAGAAAAAAATCCATTTTAGGATCCTTGACCATGGTTTTTGATATTTATTTTCTTATTTACCTGTTTTTACTATTATATACACAATTAGTTATTTATTTCATGAAATGGATTGACATATACCACATGCGTGCTGGCCTATTGAGATTTTTTTTCTCACACCCTTCTTAGGAACCATTGGTAACTAGTTAGATTACAAGATCTCATGTATGTATAAAGGAATGATTGAAGCTTATGATTCTTTATTAATCTATATCATCGATTGGAGCATGGGTAAGAAGAACAATATTATGCTCGAGATTCTTGTTGTAGATGTTTTTATCTTTTTTGTGTTTTTCCAACATCCAGTATATGATTTTACCCCATGCTCACAATTCTCACTTTTTTTATAGACATATGAAATCATGATCATCATAGTGTATTTATTTTTTACTCATCTTCCTTGAATAAATTATTTAGATAGTATGGGTTTTTAAATTATTCACACTATTTTATGTTTCATTTTTGTTGTTATATTCATTATGTTAAATTGTCTACTGTTGTTCTTACACTGATCTGTGATGTTATAATCTCTCCATTGGAACTCTCGAGGAACTCAATACTAGTTGGAATCTGGTGGAATTTTGGGAGATTCATTTTTTGTCTTATAGCCTACCATCTCACATCAAATTTTAGTGGCTCTCTGGGAGGGATGCTACATCATGGTATCCAAGAAAATTTTCATTTTATAATTATCTATGGGTATTGTATTGGAGAGTAGAACTACTAGCCACTTTTAGTAGGACACAATAATTCCATAACATGAATCATAGTGGGCACTATAATAATTGAAACTACCAGCCAAATTTTGTGTCCTACTAAATGTGGCTCGTAGTTCCTATTTTATTAAAAAATTATATAAGTGTTCAACTCACCTTCCAAGGATATGTTATGGTTTTGATTAATTGGACATCAGTCCCAACTCATGAGGTGTATGATCCCTTATTAATTGGAATTGTGATTCATCTAATTCATCAATATATAAAAGAGTTTAAATGACTACTGTAATTAAAGTGGAAATAACACCATAAAAATAAATGGTTATTTAATAAGAGAATTGTAAGACCATGATATGATCTAACCATATTGATAGAAAGTAGGCTATGATTCTCATGTTCTGAGTGATCATCATGTGACTCTTCAGTTATATAGACCTAGATCTAGGAGAGGATAATTGTTATGTTTTTCCTTAGGAAGGCCTTGTACCTTCCCTTATTTATCATTTTTATCTTCATTTCCTATAAATTTGAAATCTTTTTTGAGGTGTGTGTTTGGAGTTTTTAGAGATATACCACATCGACATACTCTTTCTTTATGCCAAGAGAGTGGTGATGATCACACTTCAGAGTTGGTCATCCTTAAGATGCAGATGATACCTCCCATAATGACACTCGAGGAACTTCCTTTGGATCTTCAGTGGGGTACTGGTGCATAATTTTGTGTGAGAATTCTCTAGTTTATGCAGTCTATTTAGGGTGATTCCAAGACTAGCAATAAAATGGAAGAGCTGACATGGGAAATCCAAAACAGTATCCTCCCAACATCATGGGAGATATATAACCTCATTCAATATATTCATAGTTTGAGTATATCGTTTCAATATTCAACCATATGGGGATGCATCTATAATGTAGGGTGACACTCACTACCTACTTGTTATGTGACACCTTTATGAATTAGAGATATTCCATATCTCAGTCTGAGTTTAACCAAGGTATGGTCTGGATAAGAAATCTATACAACCTTCAATGATAACTAATTTTCACAGACTCTATGATAATTTCATTTCATGGATTTAATTTATATTTAGATGGGATATATGATAGTGATATAATATTCTTCAACTTTCAATGAGATCTATCATTATCTTCCATCTCTGATCGGTGAAGATTTGATGACAACAAGGAGTTTTTAGGACAACCTTGGTTATATTTTCTGATCACAAGTGAACATATTACGGATAACTAACATTTCATAAAATAGTGATCCATTCTATAATTATGGATTGAAATATCATAGAGGCTAGAAATGTGAACTTGGTAAGTTCTGTTCAGAGATAGGGAGATGGTTTCTCTAGTAGATGAAAATTCCATTTCGTGTGTGTACTTGTGTGTGGTTCTAGCCTGGTGAAATGCACTAATAGCACCATATTATGTCCATTATGTAGAAGACAATTCCATAAAAATACATAGTGTATGAGGAAACCAATTTATTGTCGATAATGTGTAAGGATGGGTCACCTTTAGGGAATATAACATTATTTTCCTCTAGAATACTGTGAGGTTGGGATCTTCACCTACACCTTTATCATGTATGGAATAGGTGAATCTATGTCAGGATGTGAGTTGGTCTTATACTAGTTGAACATACTGAGATAGTAGTGGTCCTGGACTAGGTATCCAGGTACTATAATAGTAACAACTATGTTAATATCTTCCCTTGGAGATATAGGTTCATCAAACTCTTTCATATATGTTCCAGATGTGGAATGTAGTAAGATTTAAATAGATTACAAATGTGTTATCATATATCACCACATGTCGTTGGCGATAAAAAAATAATGCATACACCATTTTAGGAGTCCCCCTTGAAATAGGTGGGTGACATTTCTTTTGACATTTCTTCATCCTGGAGAGGACCAACTTCAATATTATTCATTGTTTATGACTTTTGCTTTTTCATTACCATGTTGATTTATATCCCCATCAAGTTACATTCTAATCACCTGAGGAAAACTCATATATCCATATGGGTGAATGTGGTATTAAGGAATATTGAGCTGGAACCAAGAGAATCAGACATGGTAGAGTGACAACTCAGTTGGATAGTATCTTTATTAGAAACCAGGGAATGGAGCTCGTGGAATTTCATCCTATTTTGGATCACTATGTGGATATCATCCCAAACGACTTCTCTATTATTCCTCTAATATGTGAATTTTTTTTGACTGTAGACCAAGTTCCCGGAGCGACACTAGTGTACATTCCTTCTTATAGGATGGCACATATAGAGCTCCAAGAACCCAAGAAGCAACATGATGACTTAAAGGCTAGGGTATTATTTGTCCCATCACAACACCATGTGGTTCACCAGTTAACTTATTCAATATGGAGGATGGTATGCCCAAATTTCATGTGGATTAATACTGATTCAGTCAGGATACATTAATGAATTGTTATCAATTTCCTCATATTGAAAAAGTCTTCGACCAGATCTAAGCAAAATTTGTTTTCCTGAATATCTATTTGATGTTGGCCTATAATCTAGTTCATGTGAGGCCATCAGATATACCGCGTACAATATAATGGATCCAGAATGTCTTGTACAAGTATTAGGTTATGTCATTCGGTCTAACAGAAGGGTATATAGGATTTTTGTCTATGATGAATCATGTTTTCCACATGTATCATGATTACTTTGGGGTAGTCTTATTTGAAAATATATTATTATTCTCATGTACTAATCATAAACATTCCATTGATCATGATATCATGGTGAATACAATAAGAGATAACTAGATTTAAGTGAATCATAGTAAAAGAATCTTTTGAATCTTTAATGTTATTCCCATGGGTCATATCATATCATAAGTAGGTATATTAGTGGACCCATATAGGTGTTGTATTATGGTTTCATGGGAGAATCTACAAATTTGTTTGAAATACACATCTTTTTATGGATATTTGGATATTATAGGTGTTTTGTCTAGGACTTATCACACCTAGAATCACTAGTTTTGGTCTTTGAAATGAAGGGAGTGCAGTTCCTATAGTCAGAAATATTTATGAAAACTCCTCAGGATTTAAAGGGAAGGTTCACCTTAGGGTCATTTCAGACCCCACTAGATATTGGAAGGAGTTTTATAATATATTGTGATGTTTCATGTATTATTCATGGTGAGGTTTTGATGTATGTTGACTATATCATGGAATATGGGTCCCTCCAGTTGAGGTAGCGTGAGAAGAATTACCTAATGCATGAACTCGATCGTGTAGTAATTTTTCACACACCACACTATTGGAGGTACTACCTATTGGTTGTGTAATTCATTGTATACAAGTATCATAAAAGAATAGAGTAAATCTTCACACAATGATAATCAAATCTGAGGCATTTTAAATTGGTGGAATAAATTCAATCATTCAACATTGAGTGTTCTTACACACCCCGAATGAAAAAAATCCATAACTGATCCCTCGATCATGAAAACTCATATTCATGATATCAAGGCTAACAGATGTGAGGGGAAACTGATGGATCGATTTTTTGAGATGAACCTATAGGTTTCAAGAAATCATGGATTTTTAGTTCAAATTTTTTTAAAGGTTGGGGCTGAAGCCTCATTTTTATTAATAATGCAAAGAAAAGACCTCTTTTAACTGGGGAGAGGGAGACCCATTACATAGCCCGAAGGCCCAGTGGGCTTGTAGCCCATTACATAGCCCGTAGGCCCAAATTTTTGGCCAAATTCCTATTTTGTGAATAGTAACCCGGCTGCTATAGTACCCGCTACAGTACCGCCACCGCTACAGTGCCCTGCCGCCGCTACAGTACCCGTCGATCAACAATACCGCCGCTGCTACAGTACACGCTACAGTACTGCTACAATAACCTGCGCCCAATGGGTTTTGAACCCCCATTTAGTTATAATTTATCTATTAGTCATTTCCTACCTTATCATAAGGGTATAACTGAGGAAGTTATCTTATTTAGAGGGCCTTGTCTTGTGGGAGACCTTCATAGAATATAACCTACATCCTGGTTGGGTTGTGGATGGATCTGTCACTCTACTATTCTATGGTCGTGTAAGTGTGCCTTCTGATATACGGGAAGAGTTGATGAGGGAATCACATAACACTATATAGGAAGTTCATCATAGGATTACCAAGAAGTATCTGGATATACTTCATTAGTACATGTGTCCATGTATGAAGAGGTAGATAATAGGTTTCAATCATCAGTGCTCCACCTGTTAGTAGGAGAAGGTTGAGCGCTAGTGACCAGGGGGACTTCTATAACCACATTCTATTCCTATTTGGAAATGTAATGAAATCACCATAGATTCATGACAGACTTTCCGAGATCCCCTCAAGGCAGTAATGCTATATGTGTGATCACTGACCTTATAACCATGGTCGCACAGATTTTACCGATCTAGAATACATTTTTTGATGATGATCTATGTAGCCTTTACATCATTGAGATAGTGAAACAACACGGGGTATCCGAATCAATAATTTTAGATAGGGATGATAAGTTCAGTTCACTGTTTTAGAAAGGGTTGAAGAAGTAATTAGGTTCACATGGACTCTTGAGTACAACATGTCACCATTAGACCGATGGGTAGTCTCGGTGTACCATTCATGTGATAGTGGATATTCTACAGTTGTATATCCTTGATTTTGGAGCTTTCGAAGAGAATAAACATCCTCTGGTCGACTTTCACTACAATAAATGTTTCCAAGAAATAGTTCACATGTCCCCATACAAGGATCACTAAGGTAGACCATGATGTTCACCTCAGTACTAGCTAGAGGCTGGTGAGGAAACTCTGCTAGGTCATCATCTGACACAGAATTATTCATAGCATGTCCAACGGATTCAGAAATTTATGGGTATGGCTCCATCGAGGAAGAATCCTTATTCTTATCGTCATCGTATACCTCTAGAGATCGTAGTGGGACATTTTTTATTTCTTTGGGTTTCACCAATATTTAGTTAAAGAAGAATCATGATAGAAGGTGAGTTATCCCCTTATTATTTCGGGCCTTCGAGATATTTGAAATTGTTGGTTCGATGGCCTATCAGTTATTATTAACTCAGAGGTAAAATTCCATGAATGATTTCTTCGATGTATCTCACCTTCAATAGTGTAATCTAGACCTATCTAATTTATTTGACCCGAAGGATACCAAGTAAGAATCATTTCCATCAATTTGAAAGAATTCAATACGTATCATTGATCATAGAATGAAGGTTCTCTAAGGAAGGTTGGTTCCTCTACTCCAGGTAATATAGAAGAATAGATGTGTACTAGATGCGACCACAGAATGGGATGATGGTGTACATACACAATGGCTAGAACTCTTCTAAGATGCCATTATTCCACCAAAATTAGATAATATCGATGATGAGTTGTTATAAGGGGTGTAGGTTATAATTTCCAAATATTTATCAAAGGTTAACATCATTAAATTATTTTTTAAATCCCTTTAAACAACATTTATTTTTTTTAGCAAAAATTGTAAATTTGATCATGTGTGTGTTTGGGGATCCTTTGAGTCAAGGATCCCCAAAATAGGAAGAAACAAATAGTGCCACATAGTTTGAGAAAACCACACTACATATCCCTCATGGTTTCCCTAAACCATTTGGTTTCATATAATATCATGCCAATGGATGAACAGTTTCTCTAAAACCATGAAACATGAGGTACATAGCAGTGCAAGAACCTACACATTTTGGGATGTGAAGTCTGTCATAGTTATCACATGGTTAGTCAAATAGTGTGTCAGATCATTTGGAAATCCCCTTTATATAAATGAATAGAGCACAGTTTTCATACTATTTAGAAATCTTGTGGAAAAAATGTGCAATTTTTTTTGGGGTGAATTCTCCAATATAACCCCATTGAATTATTTTAACATATATTTTTTCCTTCGTCCTAATTTGAGTTGGGTTTTCCCCCCGTAGTTTGTGTCCTTCTCCTCCCATATCCATGTGGTTTTGAACAAGCTCCTTCATCTAGGATCCAAATCCATTGACATTAGTTTCAAGGAAAATCCCTTAGTATGCTCTCCCTTCCACATGAAGGTTAATGTTCATGTCCTATACTATCTATTTCATCTCATTTTAAATAACGCGTCATCATATTGTGCACTAAATACATCCAAAGACTCTTTTTTATTTAATAAGTTAATTTAAATGTTTTTCCATGTCCTATATGACCTTCCCCTATGGATAAATCCATTCATGGGTCGTTCACATTTTTCCTCCCATTTGAGAGTTCCCATCCTCATGGACTATTCCCTATGCCATAAATGGTTACAAAAAAAGTGTGAGATGATCTTTAGTTTAGTTAATTAATTCTTAAATTTTAATTGGAATAAATCGTTGGTCTTGAGCATAATTCCCATACCATATAATTGAATTGCTTATGCATGGTTCTTTATTTTGGGAAATCATAATTGTTTCTGAATTTTGGTAGGGTTCCTATGGTGATTTCCGTAGATCATTACATCAATTTATGCCATGTTATGTCAATTACACCTTGATATCATTGTAAAAATCCATGTGGTTACTACTTAAGACTTATTTTTGTTGATTGAAAAGAAATTCATTCCACGGTCAAGATTAATAGATAGGGGTATTTTTATATCTTTGATGAAAATTTCATATATACAAATTATTCCCTGTGCATGACATAAAAATGTAATATTTTTGTGTGAATTAAATTTTATGGATTGGTTAGATATTGAACATGTTACATGGAGAAGTTCATTTGATGTAATGCAATTTTTTATCCATTCCTTTCATTGTATTGTTCCTTTTCTACTATGGATCAACAACTATGGAACATGAGAGAACATGGGTCCTGAATTAAGGATGACATCGATGGACTCGCTATGCTCAGTTGGATCTACTTGACTCTCCCGAAGTGAGGTTCTGGTTTGTAAGGTATGGTGTCTCTAGGGGGTTTAATTTAAACTCGTGAGTGACATTATTTACCTAGGGGAGAAATGGAGGAAAGACTGATTTTCAAGATGGCTACCCCATGCCTTGGGTGATACTCGGTCCCCTACGTGAGATATGTGGTATAAACTAAGGGTTCACCATGTCATGAGTGATATAATGGATGTCATATTGGATTCCTCTGATGGAATTGAAGACACATGTTATATTTTATTTTCCCATACATACCCTTTATATGTTGTAAAGATCACATTGGATGGGCATGGGACTCCACATTTGGAATTGGTAGTTCGATTGTTATATATATGTGTGTGTGTGTGTGTGTGTGTGTGTCTGGGTATGTTTGTTACATCTTTGTCCTTCTAAGGTAGGATTATATAATGACATGGATATGGGACCTCCAAGATAATTAAAAATCATGGATGTCGGACTATCTTATTTTTTTTATTCACATTGTTTATTACATCTATATTATAGCTTGCACAGGTTTATATTTTAAGACATTTAGCTTAGGCTAAAGTAGGTGATATCAGTCAGAGGTCCAATTAGGAACCATGACCAAGGTGTATATTATTTATTTGTTTATTTCAAACCTTTTACTTTTATGGCACACTATTAGTTATTTATTACCCATAATGGATCTTCCAAGAAACTATGGTTGTTGTCCTACTAAGATTCTTATCTCACACCCTATTCAGGAAACTTGGTATCCTAGTTTATTTCATGATCAAAGGTATTGATAAAGGGAATCATGTGGCTTCTGATTCTTGACTATTTTACAACATAGGTTGGAGAATGAAACAAAGGACCGAGCCCATACTCGAGTGTCTTTTATTAGTAGTTTTGGTATTTTAGAATATTTTTCAAACATCTAGTATAACATGTATCCCTAGTTCCCCACACTCACTTTTTGTATAGACACATGATATCATGATCATCATTCAGTTTCTATTTTTGATACTCAGGTTCTGTATGTTCTTTATTTTTATTGCATGGTTGTTTACATTACTTTCCAATGTTCTCTATTTCTTTTTTGCATAGTCACTATTTAGTATAAATCATTTAACATAGTGGTTACACAGATCTATGAGGCAATATTCTCCCAAAAGACACATCATATTTCCTCGCTACTAGTCTAGAGCTTCTATCATTTGAGGAGATGCACTTTAGGTTTGGTAGCCCACTATCATGGGTAATAGTTTAGTCTCACTGAGAGAGTAATTCTACTACAAAAAATATACATGTCACAATATAATTTTTTTAAAATCTATAAAATACTTTTAGTTTCAATCGTATAATATTTAAAATTATAGACTAGAGAGAGGTTTAAAATGGCTTTGATAACTAGGATGTTTGAATCGATATCTGAATTTTTTTAAAAGGAACATTTATAAATATGATTGGGAAAACGAAAGAAGGACCTAAAAAAGGTATTTTACATTTTCATATTGGTTTTATAACTGTATTTCCTCATTTATATGAGTTAGAAAAACAAAGATACATTAATGGTAAAACTTGTACCATATATTAGTGTATGTTGAGGAGATCTAAAATAAAGGAACCCATTAAACATAATGGGGTTAGCCGGTTTTTATATAGTTTTTGATTTTAATAGTCTTCGACATAATTCATTTAAATATATAAACTTCATTTCATATTAAATGAATAAATTTCATTTAATACATCTTCAAAAATACTATCTGAAAATCATATTGAAAAAATTTCAAGTCTTCTGTTTCATTAATGAATATTATGGATAAAACACATAATTTGGAATTACTCTTATTTATAGATTTCATATTATTTATTATATTGATGATTTCATTCTCATATGAAAAATATGAAAATAATTTGTGATTTTAATATTTTAGTATTGATTTTTTCTATATGAAATTACTGAAAAATTACAACATTTATTTTAGTGCATATAGAATCTATGGTACTAAATTTAGATCGTGGCCTCATATTGATTTTCAAATGTCATGGTTCTCTATTTGGGTCACTAAATTAGTTTGGATACTAGTTTTTTTTCAGTACAAACATTTGGTTCTTCCTATTGATGGTGTTAAACTAAAAGTCCCTCCATTTAGTTATAGAAAATTTCATATTTTATCAACATTACCTTCTAGATTAATGAAAATAAATATTTTAAAGGCATATTAATTGATGAATATGGGTGAACATTAACCAAGAGTTTTCATCCATAGTAGAGAAATATAAGGGGTTTACAATTCCTAGCTCTATGATTTAAATATACTAGTTTAGTAGTATCAACAATCCATATTTGAAGAGTAATTTGTTTGGAATGACCAATTAGAAAATTCTAACCCCAACCTATCAACTATATGAAATTATTGTTATTATGGTATATTGATCATAAACACAATATAATGAATATTGTAAAAAATTATTCTAAGCTACATTTTAACCCCTTATAGTGCTTTCTTAAATGCATATTTTTATTATAAGACAATAAGAACCCTATAATAACTTTATTACTATTGGGTGATTCTTGTCTAAAATTTAATTAGTCATTTGGCCATTGTAGGAGACCTTTTGGGAATGTTTTTTGAACATATATTCCTCAAGAAATGTATTTAATGAATATATTTATGAATACAGTATGTTTCAATCCTTCTCCATTAAATTCTAAAAACACACATATTATATATTTGAAAAGAAAAGTTTTTAAGCTATGTCCCAGAAATCATGTTATAATAAGCCACTGAAATTATTTCTCAATTTTAAATAACAGTTTCTAGGAATGTACCATATGTTTCACTCATCTAGGTTCATTTTTTCTTATCGTTATTGTTTATGATATTTTTTTCGTGCAAAGAATCTCATCTATATGGGTTATTTTGGGTTGGTATTTTAATAATCTCTCAATTTAATTCCTTTGACTATAATCCCTTTGATGATCTTGGTATCATAACTATGGTTCATAATTGAAAAAATTAAATTTTGTTCGAAAATGTAATCTTTCTTGACCCCAAAATGATAGAGTTGAAATATTCTTCAAAGTGGTTCTTCAACAAGAAAACATTGGTATTTGTATTTATTTTGGAGTTATTTTGATTTATCCTAGGTTAATATATTTTTATACTGAATTTAACCATGTGATATACACACCTTATATAATTTCAATTTTATTTCATAAAATGGTCCTTGGTATTTTTAAAATTCACATTTTTTGGCTATCTGAAAACTTTTGTTCACATTGTTTGGAAAATTCCAATAATTTTTTGCTTCATTTTGGAAATTTAATAATTCAGGTGCACTATTTTTGTCGAAAAAAATTATCTTATTTTTTTTTTATCAGGACATGAATTTTTTTATACATTCTTTTGTAGTAATCACTAATAATATATCGTGGGTGAAGAGAAGAGACAATTTATATATACTTATTTTAAAATTATTATTATTTCTGGAATCTTCTATGTTAAATTTTGGAATCCATTTGGGGGAAGGAAATCATGCATCATCTTTTTTATATATCAATAGTTTTGGAGCCACCTAATTTGGTAGAAATTCATAGGATTTTTTGCATGGTGAATCCAAATACACATAAAACTATGCATTTCATCATCGATGAAGCTAAAATTAAAAATAATGGTTGGTATTTTTTGAATTATTTAAAATAAATTTAGTCCATTTTTAAATACTAAAATTTTATAACATATATTATATATAGTTCTGAAATTTACATTTAAAAATATTTATTAATTTAAATTTTTTTAAAATGTTTTTAATTTTTGTTTAATAAAATTTTAATATTATTTTTCAATTTATTAATTTATTTTAGAAATGATTTTATAAACATTTCCAAGTTCAAATAATTTTGAGGCATGACCATACGCTTGTGAATTTTATGTTTTTATTCAAAATATCGCATGAAACCTCACTCATCTTCCATGTCTCTTGTCTACTATTGTGTCACATGTCACATAACACTCGACCTCACCCAACAGCTCCCACACTGCCACTCGACCCAGATAGATATCAATCACAACATTATTACTCACCAAGTTACCCCATTTTAATTAATAAATGGTGGGATAATGGATATGGTCCGATTTTATTGGTAGTAGGGATTTTTTACGTCACATAATGTATGAGTATGTCTGACAGAGTAAAAAAATTATGATGATGAAATGGTATATGGAATGCCTTGATACACCAAGAAACACCAATGTTAATGAAATAAATATACCACATAAAATTTAAAAAAAACACACAATAATTGTATGGTTAAAGGGGATATGATGATATACGTGGCTCTATGGACAACACATTGGTGCAACATTAATAACTACGCGGGGTTGGGTATGTGGAGTGACTTATGAGGGTCCGTTTACAAGGGTAGTCATTGAAGGTATGCGGCCTTAATCAGTCTTTTTATACCCTTATTTAGACTCAATGATATTGGTTTATAAGCTTCTACAAAATTGTAAAATGTTTTGGGTTATTCCAAATAAAAAAGGATCCATTTTTTGTCTACCATCTTTCTAGTGTATGCAGTATTTTCTTGGTTGTCTACATTAGTGATATTATCATTGAAAGTAGTGATGATACTTGGACTTCCAAAAATAATATATTTATTCCTCAAGAATTTCAAATCAAGTAATTAGATCTACTATGATATTTCGTAGGGGTTGAGGTTTCTAGATGTGGATGAGATATATTTCTTTCCTAGATAAAATATATCTTTGATCCTTATCAATAAACTAGTATGACATAGGGAGACTCTATAGAATTACCACATTAGGCTGGATAAAATTATTTTCATGCATATGGGGAATCATTCAACCCATAATATGGAAATTAATGGATTATTGTCACATTGAAACACATGAATATGATTCACCCTTACATTTTGTGTGTAGTGATAAAGTTGTAATACCTAAAAAGATGTAATGAAAGGTTATCATTTTCATTTAAATATATAGGGAGAAGGAACTTTGGTTAGTATTAAAATATTTATATCAAGTGAATAAAGATTTTCAGGCTTTTTGTAATGAATATTATGTTTCATGTCTCTCATCAATGTGATCCACTATAAAGACCACACAAATTTGAAAATTAATGGCTAAATGTTACCGCTCATTCCAATCATGTGAACCATTAAATCATTTTGGGGGACTAAAAGATAAAAAAAATAGTTAAAAAAATTTCTAAGAGTATTATCAACTTAGGATACCTCCTTGGATGTTTCCCAAGGTGTGTGTGAGTGTGGATAATTCATAATGAAAGAATATGTGTTAGCTTATAGGGAAATTGATTATTTAGATAAGTGAATCTCATGGGTTATAACTTTTTCTGTGTTGGGAAGGCGAATAATGTATTATAGAAGACCCATATGATTAAAATACTATATTCATTTCCCAGGAAGGCTAGGTCAGGGAATCTATGTTTGGATTAGCTATTTTTATTAGAGGTAACCTAGTCTTATAGAAAAGAAGAATTGTGGATAGTTATCTCTTGATCCCATAAATAGATAGTGTATCATGTTATATCTCATGTGACTATAGAAATTGTTTGGGGACATCAAAAACTATTAGAGACTAATTATCCTATAAGGAAACATGCATACATATGGGGTGAAAATCACGTGATAGTGAAAATTTCTACAAACAATTTCTTTTAATACTGGAGTAAACTCATGATGTTGGTTATAATTTCATTTGGGGGTATTATAAGAAGAAAAATATCATGCTTGGTCAGGAAAAAATTACATATCAGTTTTTAGGAATCTTTATAATGGGGGTTAAAAGGTGCATGTTCATCTTTTATATACAAATCTATGCATGATAAATATCCATATCCCAATATGAAGGGTTATTGGAGTTCTTTAGGGTGAAAAAGTTTTACCTTTTTCCCAATCATTTTTAATTTTGAGTTTTTATATTTTTTATTCAAGGATAATCTCTTGTATTTTTACATCTAAGTAAAATTGTATGCCTCACATGATCGGCATGGTTTCCATTAACAAATTTCATAGATTTATATTATAATAAAATTAGGTTGTTAACACGGAGTGTGGTAACATTTAATCATTGTTCCATCGACTATATAAATACGACAAAGCACTGGATTATATTATTTCATTTTATATCTATGTATAATACAAAGAGTATGGAAATTCAATAATTACTGAATCAATTATTATTAAACATCTTTTGTTGGTTGTAAATGGATAAGTTAACACATACATTCCTCTTATATGTTTTATGTTTTTCTCCTTCACATTAAAAGTTAAATTTATTTATGGTCCCTTCAGTTTTAATAAGGTGATTGATTTTGAACATATTAATTTATACATTACATAATAACATCACCATATTTGATGGTTAATTATATTGGTAAACTATATTCCATTCTTAATGAAGCCGAAATATGATTCATATTAGAGGGAATCCACTTTTATAAAGATAATGTAAAGGATTCCACCTATGGGTTTTCTTGGAATTTTATTTTGTTAATAAATCACCATATATTCATCATTTCTTTCCACAATCATTAACTTTTCTTTGAAAATCCTGATTGCTAAATCCCTTTCATTCTCATTTGTTTTTTTCCTTTTACGCATTCCCATTTAAGAAATCCGTAGAGACTAATGTGAATGTTGAAGAATATTTATATCTATCAATAAATTTCCATAGTAACATTCACAATTTAAATAAGAAAATATTTTCACATTGGATTGATAACTAGATTTAATATCTAAATTTTAAATTTTTAATGGGGATTGAAAATTTCAGATATTAAATATTTATTTATAGTTGAAAAAATAAAATTTTAAGAATTATTGATATAAAATTTTAGAAAAAAGGATCCACAATTTTCCCCCTTTAAAATCAATACAAAAAATGTTACTTATACAAAACGAAAATCAAGGACAGATAAAATATTTGTTGGAAAAACTCATTATTTCCAACAAATATAAAGTTTTGATGATATTAATTTAATATACAAACAAATTATTTTACCAATAAATATATCTGTTAATAATAACTATTAAATTCCTACAATTATTTTACTAACACATAAATCTATTAATTTATTATATCAATACTGGAATTTATTTTACAAACACATGATCTATTATTAATAACCACCCTTTCCAATAGATCTTTTATCACCAAGAAATTTTGTTGCAATAAACTTTTGACGGAAAAAATCATCATTAAACGATTTAGAAATAAAATTTATTAGAATATCATTTTTACGATGATGATAACATTCAAATTATCATGGGTTTTTTGTTAAAATATATTGTTTAATATAGTAATTTAATTTCTTTATTTAATTTTATTAAACATGACGAACTAATAAAAAAATCCAATAAATTGTTAATATAAAATTTGGAAGTAAAAAAGAAATCATGTGAAATTTTGCAAGGGGTGCTCTCTGCTTAGTCGATGCACCTACAACCATGCCTTAGCTGGTGATGGTTATTGCACCGGCCCCTCCCCCCTCACCGAGGGAGGGTCCTTCACCATATCTACTTGGGGATCGACCACCACACATTACCCCATTCTTGAATCCTGATTTCTTACCCTATTTCCTTTCAATCTCTCTTAGTCTGATGGTCCCTAAATGGTTTGATGGGTCCCCACAATTGTACCTCTCAACCTTGTAATTCAATGATTCTTCTACCCTACTACATCTAACCCTAATTTCACAATTCAAACATCGACTTCCATCGGTGGACGACTTCGATGGCCTGATTTATGGATCATGGGGACTACATGAGCACACGACTATTGGGATTCTTGATTCCCAACATATTATGATCTGGTTCACCTCTGAAGAAGATATAATCCTTTCCTGGTCAAAAACATCCCAATTTCACCAAGGGTTTGTGTTTATGTTGTTTTCTCTGAGGCCTCGATAAACTCCTTCTAGATTACTGTTGGTGAGGTGTTTTGATACCAATATTTGGTCGTTTTAGGTGTCATTTGGCAGCGCAAATTTGAGAAGAAAAGAAAATATTTGAAGCGATTGAAACCAATTTCAGCTATTTGGTGGGCGCGAAGTGACAGAGAAAAATGTGAGCTATGGAAATGGGGAGAAACACATTTCTCTCACAGCATTCTTTTCACTTGTTTTGAAATCGTCCCAAAATATGGATGATTGGGACGGAAATATTACACCTCCATGATATATTTTTCAGATATCCTATATTATCCCTATATAACTAGCTGGTTCATACCATTTTTTCCTTACATTGTCATGGAATTCCCCATCGATCATGCGTTGTCAAGTTCCTCTGTCGGTGCATAATATTCGAATTCAAAATTATGATGAGTTGAATTTCATAAAAAGTATAAATTTTTGACTTAATCATGTCTATACTGTTTTATTGAATTAATATTTATATAAATAAACATATTTTTTATTATTAATAATAACAAACAATATTTTCATGGATATCTAAATATTTTTCTCAGTGTAATTTATAAATAATGATTTTTTAATATTCTACATTATTTATAAATAATAATAAAAATCAAATATATATTTTTTTAATAATGTATATATAAATAATTATGATTGTAACTAATTATGTGTATATAAATAATAAAAATTAATTTATAAATAATTTTGATTATAATCATCTTTTTATCTTGAATTAATAGTTTGTATAAATAATTTATTAATAATGTTGAATTAATTAATATTTTGAATCAATAACATTGAATTAATAATTATTTTGAATTAGTAATTATTTTGAATTAATAATTTTTAATTAATAATTTTGAATTAATAATAATTTGGAATTAATAGATATATTTAATTAATAATTAATAAATAATAATTTTGATTACCATGAAATAAATATTTTGAATTAATAAATTATGTAAATAATTTTGATTATCAAGAAATTATTTTTTAAAATTTTAAAATTTGTATTTATATTAGTTTTTAGTTTAATGTATACATAATTTTAGTGATATGAAAGATCATGATTAATAAAAAATCTAAAGTATTGTTTTTGGATTTGTTATAAAAAAAGTAATAATAATACTTTTAAAAAAATTTATCTGTGTCACTTAACATAAATTACTGATGTTATGTAGACATGGTGGCATGTTTGGTGTCTATTGGGATTTAATCTATGGTGGTTTTTTATCTTGGGAAAGTATTCCCCTTAATGTTATTTGTATGGGTTATTTTTTAATAAAGGTTATTAGTGTCATTTGAACCAAAACAGTTTCTTTTCATTTCGTTTAAAAGTTGGCACCAAACAAGATCGAGATAAATCCAAATCATTTTTTTACTAAGTTATTAATCAAAACATAAGGAGAGAAATCCCAATAATATCATTTTTTACTTTCTTTTATAAACTATAAAATCATTTCTTCTATATTACTAAAACCTCACTAAACATAATTTTAGAATCATTGTATGACTTTTGCTCGTTGTGTATTAAAATGGGGCATAGTCTTGCAGCTTGTAGGCACATAAAGTTGATGGAACATGGATATTGTCTGGGTGATCGGGTGAATCAGTCTTCAATTGGCACTATTGTTGATCGTGGAAGGTTCCTGGTGAACTATAATGTGTCAACAAAGGGACGTGAGGGTAATGTTTGAACTGTTGGTATGGATGTTGGTCATATGAATTTGGTTGATGCAGTGTTGCTAAAACAAACATAGGTGTTTCATCTTGATCTAAAGGTTAATGGAATTTTTGAAAGGTTGAAACATGACATGAAGGTCATTATCTCATTAGGAGATATTTATAATTTGGAAAATGTGGCTACTATAAGTTAATGAAATGGAGAAGCAGTTGTTAATCACTTAGCTAGTGGTCTTCTAGGTGATAATGTGGTAGGAGGGGGTGCACATGAGGGTGTAATGGTGGATGCTATTACAGGCATGCAGAATGTATATTTGAACCAACTTATGGATGCTAAAATGCATAGGGAAGTAGTGGTTGAGAAACCTGAAATCCATGGAATAGGGTTTTCTCATCTAGGAGACAATGGAAGGAAGTATGCTCGACTAGTTTATGATACAGATGGTGGGAACAAGGTGAGGGAGGTCCAATGGGAGGCCACCAATTAAGCTGCAGTTAAGGATGATAGTGTGGGATGGGTGAAGGAAACAGGTAGGGTGAAACCGGAAAGAATCTGTTCAAATGTTAGAGTGTGAAACTGTTTTGGCAAAATTAGTTATTGTGATTTTTTTGATTTCGGTTTATCCTGGTGAACTTGATGTCAGATAAGGAAAGACTACTACAGTGGGAGGGGTATGTGGATCCTCAGCCTGTTTCTAGAACACCACCATTTATTTTGTTCTTCGTTGGTTTTAGAGGAGGCCATATATTATGTAGCTATGAATCCAATGAAACCAATGTTGGAGGAACCCTTGGAGAGGACTCACAAAATCATGATCACACTTCCACACGAAATGACAAGAACCTCGAAAAGGCCATCTATTTATTCCTTTCAATGATATCTTTTTTGATTTTCAACATTGATTATAAATTATATTTTGATAAAATATGGAATCTTTTATTCTCGTTCCAATTTTTTAATTTTTATAGTTTTTGATTGATATTTTTTCAATTAATTTGATCTTTATTCACATAAAAAAGCAGTCCTCCTATGATTTGATTTTACATTAACTCAACATGATTTTTTTCCCTAGTATGATAGCTCTCCACATGTACCGAGTTTTAAGTGGAAGAACATTAACCACTTTAAATTATGTTTGAAATTTATGTTGTTCAAATACATTTTCCAGAAATTAGGAGTAGCTTCAATAATGTGAGAAAATTTATATGATTAAAATGAACAAATGGATTCAATAATATGTAAAGGACTTCTAGTCCTTGTCATAATTTTTTATTCATTATATTATTTTAGAGGTGACTTTTTTCCATGTTTTTTTTGTTTTCAAGGTGTACTAATCTGGTTCATGGTGCTATGACCGATCAGATGAAAGTCAAGCGACCTATTAGAATCCCTACCAAGATCCTTCACATAACTAACGGGATGTCCCCTTATGGAGAAGAGAGTTTATAATTTCATCCTTGATAGCTTCCTTGTCTGACCACAAATTCAGGAAAAGTTACTTCATTTTCTCAAATAATACATTCAACATTATGTTTTGGAATTTGAATTTAGTGAATTATTTTAATATCATTGCATTGAATTTATGTGATGGTTTAACCAGGATATTTCCTCCTTGTAATCCAAGAATAGAGTTTTTCTACGATCAAGCAGCTTATATGTGTGTTTATATGCATATTGAAACATAACTCATATTGGACCCAGCTTGATAGCATGATATTATCTACTCTATTTATTTTATTTTATATTAAAACTTTTATGGACCAACACATGGGATCGGTTTGAACTGCTTGTACACAAGCGACACTTCCCCTACTATCGATGTGGTGCTGCATCAAGCTGGAAGCATAAGTCACTACACAGGTTTGTGATGGAGGTTCTTAGGTGGTTGGATGAGGTGTCAGTCCACTCAATTGTGGTGCTCTTGTGATGCATCAAAATTACAGGACCCCTAAAATCAATGGGATGAAGGTCCATTTGTGTATGATACCCAAGAGGACTCATGTTCATCATTGGATGTATCTTATTCGGGATTTGGAATTGGGTTCATGTTGTGTTGCTGATAGAGGCTTTCATGGTGGAGGGTTCATGTCACGCAGTTCAGGTTAGAGCTAATGAAAATATGGTTTTGGTGGCTCCCTGATTGGCGCAATTCAAAACTGATGTCCATGTAGATAATGACTCATGGGCACTTCTCTTATCATGCAACGTGCTGTATTTGGATTCATGTTCTGTAATTGCATTCTTGAAGGAGTTCCCACTTTGGTTGTTTTGAGTTGGTCACTTGTCCATACCATTCATGGACCAGGATTTGTATTAGGAAGCCTTGTGAAGACTTGTAGGCATCCAATCAACAATTGGAGGCCCAACTAGTAACCATGGATTATCAGGTGGTATATTTGGAAGGATGACATGATGAGAGAGACACTGAGATAGAATTTTTTACAGCTAATATGAAAGAGTAGGATTCCACCTTTACCAAAGCGGCTTCAGTATTTCTATCCACTGTATTATTCCTGAATCAATTTAGTCATAAAATCCCCTAATTAGGAGGATACTATGCTGCTACTATAAATTGTTTATCACTGTGAATAAGTTTCCTATTTCTTCCACTATTCCACTGGCTTTATCCACAAACTGATTTTGTTTTCATTTTATTTGTGTAAATGTTGTGTTACTGCTATCTACCTATGTATAACACTCTAGTTTTGAATTTTTTATTATTATTATATAATATGACCTTTAATTTAGTGTTTTTAAATCTAATTCATATTTTTTTGTGTTTATCTGCCACTTTCTTGCTCCATTTAGTGTTGTTTTATTCGTTTGTTTCATGGTGTTTTATTTCCTCCAGTGTTGTTTATTTTTCTCCTCATTGATATGATCTCCCACTAAATATAGAGAGACAATTTTATTTTCTAGTCTAAAGGAGTGAAGATGAATTTTTCATTTTGACTTTTCAGAATTATTGAGTTCATTTTCTTTCATACCTTCTTTTTGACGTCAGTGGATGTATTAAAGAGCTTGGTGACAACACATGAATTCCCATTGATTTTCTTATTCTTTTTCTATATAATAAATTTCTTCTATTCACTACCATTATTTCATGATAATGTGGGCTGTGAAATAATAATTGATGTCAACACTTCACATAAAAATCTGAGAGTTCATCAGTGTTCTTATAGGAAGAGATAAAATTACACTACGAAGACATTCCAGTGAGGATCCGTCAATGCCATCACAGGAACATAACTCTTAGGATTGTTTGGGTTTGCATTTTTCATAACCAGAAGGGAACACACATGTTTCTTAGATATATCAAAGGACATCATGGAGGCACTACAACTAGGGAGTGGATTGGTTAGCATAAATGGGACACAGGTGTGTGAGGATGTTCTCCAAGGTCACAAACCTGACATGCATGTGTCTCATGCAGCTATTGACTGTACAGCTCACTGAGTGTGATGAGGACAATGAAGCTCATTAGGGTAGAGGTTGAGGTCACCATTTCTGATACATATTGAATTTCTTTGTCCTTTTCAACTCCAAATGAGGGGAGTGATGAATTATATCATTTTATTTTGGATAAACCCATTGTTTTTTGTGTATGAATTATGCCTTTGTTAATGTTTTATCTTGAGAAACATTTTTAAGGGTTTTAGTTGGTTTGGGAGACAATATATATGTATTAGTGTTTACATATCTATGATTAAATGTTACTAGGGAAGATGAGAAATGTTTTCTATGCAAATAGTTTTTTAATACCTTTATTCATAATTTTTCTTTCAATTAATATTGATATTTTGAACTAATTTGAGTTGGATTGGGCTCACTGGCCCTGGGATATGGACGAGTCATTGAAGTTTGTTGGTCCATGGTGTGACATGGTTGGGCTGGAGCTGACTGGTTGGTCTATTGGCATGGATGGGTTGTTGGTGATCATTGGTCCCTAGTGTGGCATGGATGGGTGATGTTGAAATTGGGGGGGGGGGGGTGGATTTTGAATTAATGGGTGTGATGGATCCTATTGGGGTGATGAATTTTGCATTGATTCATTTTGTAATGAATTTAATTATTTATATAATTATTATTTTTTAAGTTTGATCATGTGTTAAATTTTTTTCGATTTAATAATCAAAATAAATAGATTTTATATGATAAAATAATAAATATAATATGAACGTTAACTAGAAATAAAAAAATTATAATTTTTATTCAAATTTAATTTATAAATAAATATTATATCATGGTAATATTATTAACAATAGAAAATTTTTTCTCCAGAACATGATTCTAAATACATTAAGCAACATATATATTATTATTTATTGTTATTATTATTGCATCAAAACTATTTTATCTGTTGCAAAATCATTTAGCAACAGAGTTTCTACCAATACTTTAGTGACAAAGACATATATGTTGGTAAAATGTTTTAACAATAGAAAATTCACTTTTACCAATAGATATACGCCTTTTAGAAAAAGTGAAATATTTTGTAGTGAATATAGATGAGTGATGTTTAAAAAAATTTAATCTATAACGTTTAATTTTAAACCATAGATTATTTAAGAATAGACAATATATATCTATCTTTCGTCAAAATTTCATCTCTCATCCAACCCGTCACCTCTCACATGACTTTTCGTTTGTCTGTAGTGTCACATTTGTTGTAGCATCATTCCATAAAACTCACACCACTCATGCCACATTCGTCTCACCTATCCCCCTATCCCTACTCCATTGGTTTCATCCCCATTGAAACCCTACATAATCATCTCCCATCTCCCCATATCCATACTCTTGTGGTTTCATCCCCATCATAGCCCTACTCCATTGTCACCCCTCATCTCACTTCACATATCATGTGGTTTTATCCCCGTTGCAACACTACAACATCGTCTCCCCTCACCCCAATGTCATAATCTGGTGGTTTCATCCCTAGCATATCCCTACCCCATTATCTTCGCATGCACAACAACCATAATTCTATGGTTTCATACCATTTGTATCCCTACACTGTCATCTACCATCACCTCACCATCCTAATCCTATGGTATAATCTTCATCGTATCCCTACACAATTTCCTCCTGTCACCCCACCCCCTACTCTTATATTATGTAGTGTCACATATCGCAAAACAATATACCTTTCCCCACTATACCCAATGCTCCCACTCATCCCACACGTAAATGGACTCAATTGAGATTACTGTAGAGATTATAGATGAACATGTTGATGGTTAGATATATGGTAAGCATAGAAGAGATTCTATAATATAATAATATTTCCTACTATTGAATAATCTTGTGAACATTTTTAATTTGTACATAATTATCAATTGAGACCATTTCTATGTTTCACATCACATTTATACCCACACATCTACTCTGTGGTCTCACCCCATCATATCCCTACTCCATTATATACCATAACCCCTCCACCATACTCCTATTTTATATTACATCTACTATCACATGAAACTCAACCTCACACCACTATGCACACATCTCTCACTCAGCCCAAAAAGAAAGCCTCCACAGCCCAACTATATCATATCACCCCACCCCAGGACACGCCTCATGTGTTTTCTTCCACTACTTTCCTCCTATGATTTCATCACCATTAAAACACTACTCTATTTCCTATTAAAGAATCCTTCTACATCGTCATCCCTTTCTTTGTATTCCCATTCAAACTTCTTCCATTTGTTACTCACCCTACAACATTGTTTGATCTTCCTCCAGATCTGTCATCTCGCCTCACCCCACCACTCCTATTAATCGATCTTGGGTTCATCCCTAAAATATACACCCTAATTTGAATCATTAACCCACTATCCACACGAATTTGTTCCATCACCTATATGTATCTCATTGATTAATCCCCCTTTGGTTCGTCACAAAATTTGATTCCATTCCACCACATTTAGTTCATTTCTGCATTATTCACCTCCAAATATTCCACCATTCACCATCCACCCATTCTTTAAATCGGTATCCTAAGAGGGTCGTCATATTTAGCTATGTTCAGTTTCATCCACCACACTCAAAATTTTAATTGATGCAATCAGAGTATGAAAATAATCTTTGAAGTCAAAATTGTAAAATTTCTATAAATATTTTACTATTTATATCCTTTAATGTCTACTAACTGCTTCCATGAATGTTATATAGTTAATTCTAATATATCAGTCTCATTTGTTCCCAGACTTCTCTAACATGAAAATGATAAAGACACCACTATAGGTGCAGTTGATGTTATATTGTTTATGTTTTGGCCTTCTTTCAATGACTCAGTTGTAGACATGGAGTAAATAATACCATCGGTTATTTCATTAGACTCCAGTTTATCAAACCCTTCATTTCCCAGACATATAGTCGGGGATGAATGTAATAATTAAATATAGTAATTATTCTAGTGGTCTAGAACGAGACTACAACCTTTAACCTGCTGCAGAATAGAATTTGAAAGGATCCGATGGTATTTTGACCACAAAACATAACCAAAAGTTAGGTATTTCCATAAATGATCATTCTGGTTGAGAATGTGTGGTATATTCGGAGAAGGTATTGTAGTTCAACTTGTACTATGCCAACCTACTAAGCCATGGATTTTAATAAAATTTCATCTAGAGTGTATTGTCTTTTTTTTCCTTCTAGTTCAACTATATGATTGAAATAAACCTGTTTGAAACATGTTTTTATGGTTAATGCGGTTGTGGTGTAAGGGTTTGAACTGTCTTACATGAATATTTTGTGACCAAATTTTGTTTGGTCGATTTTGATTTGACCATTCTATTGGGGTGAGATCATTGATATTACCATAGATATATTTGGAATAAAATATTTTGGTCAGTAGGTGTTAAAAGATATGATGTTGGTTCTATGGTGAGGTTTTATATATATCAACAAGAGATGAATGGACACTAGAGACAAGCCAACATCTTGCCACATGTTCCCATTTTAGATTAGAAATGGAATGACTTCATGATAGATTTCATGATTGGTTTACCCAGTCTACCATGAGGTTGTTGTGTTATATGGGTTGTTGTAGACAAGCTCATAAAGTTTCTCATTTCATGTCATTCAAGGAGACCATCAATGTGAGTGATATTGGTATGTTATATATATGTCAGATAGCACAACTCCATGGGGTCCCACTCACAATCATTTTAGGTTGGTATCCCTAGATTACATTTTATTTTTGGAAGAATTTACACATGTAATTGGGTACACATATGATTATAAGAACATCATACCACCCTCTTAATGATGTCTAGTAAGATCATGCGATTAAGGTTCTTGAAGAATTGATTTGAGCATGCACCTTAGATTTTAGGGTCACTAGGGAGAGGTATATACCCCAAGTATAATCCTCTAAAAAAATGTTTTAGTCTAGTTTTTATCTGGTTCCTTTTGTGGATTTTTACAGTATGTCATAATTATCACCCCTATGATGGTTAAAGGTGAGAGATGTAGAAATTCTTAGGCATCGTCTTGATCAGAGTACCACAGAGGAGGTGCAATTGATTTGAAAGTAGATAGCTACACTCCAGTCTCATAAAAATAATACATAGATCACTAATGATGACCTCTAGAGCCCTTGTTTAGGGTTCTTATTTTTTCTTATGTGTTTCACCAAGGTTTGAACATGTGAGGATTAGGAATATGGTATGATATCACCATGATATATTGGGGAATTTGAGATTCTAGGGAGTGTAAATTTGATATCCTATCAGTTGCAGTTACCTCAGAGGTATAATCCATGAACAACATCTTCCATGTATATTGGATATTATGGTTTTATTCAGACCTGTATCATTATTTTCATCCCAAGGAGGTTGAGCTATAAGTAAATGTTTCCTAGGAAAATAATATGATTTGTATCATGTATATGAGCATGGAGGTTCTCCATGGCTGGTCGGATACACTATCATGGGCGCTATAGAAGCCCACCAATTTACAAGATGTGACATGAGTGTAGGATGGTGATGTAATTGAGCAGTGTTTGGAGTTGTTCTCAGACAGATATTTACAACCCTTCATAGGGAAATTTCGGGATGCATTTATTTATAGGGGATGATTTTAATAACATTGGTTTTTATGAGGTATGAATCAAATTTATTGGAATAAATATTTATATACGCCTTAATGTGGATTTCAAATTTGATGGCGGGTATTTTGGGGGTTGGTGGAGGAAATATTGGAGGATGTAACCAATGTTTTAGTGGTTTAAAATACATGGTGCATGGTTAGTTCCAATCTTGTTGGGTAGGATGAATGGTCTGACAGAGCATGCACGAACCGGGAAGAGTGAAGGAGTAGGACCCATGATTAGGCCAGACCATGTGAATTGTAGTGCAAGACCATGTATCCATGTCTGAAAATTTCATAGGGGGGTTTTCACTTATTTTGCATTGTTAGTCAAAATGTGTGAGGTATCCATGTGGTTTCCCATTCCCTAAAGCAGATTGTGAATGATTTTTACTAGTTTTCAAATCCATGATACAAATAGATGAAGGCCCAGATATTTTGGTTAATTTTTAAAATATTAAAATTTATTAAATCTAATTTAAACCTAAAAAATCACATTTCCTCCTCCCATATTTAAAATAGCAGTTTTGAGAGATCCCTTGGAAGACCAAGATTTGATTTGAGGTATCTTCTTCATCCCATCTATGATATATGTGTTGTTCATCTTATTGGATCCACATATGTGGGTACTTGATTCATTTTTATCCATTTTTTATTCTTCTTCTTATAAATGACAATCTTTAGGTGCTATATGATTTTATGAATATTAGTTTTTTCTCCCATTCTATATTTTTGGATCAATTTGAGTTGAATATAGAGTTGATACTAGCCATGAACTCTACTGCTAATCTACAGTGGGTTTTTTATATATTTATCTTTGAGTTTTAATGATTTATTTAAATAAAATACATTTTATAGATTTCTTGACTACCCAGCACTACCCTGAAATTGAAATGGTTATTTCAATTTGAAGTAATATGTCTTATTTGGGATTCCCTTAGGTTATATTAAGATGTATTGGTAGTTGTTTTCACAACCAAGGCCACCCATGGGTTGTTCCTGGTAAACTTCATATGTATTTTCCATGTTAGACCGCACAAGGGGCATGTTCTGATACATTCATATTAGTTGATTCCCTTGGATATTTAAATTAAATTGAAATGGTTGGATATAATATGACTTTACTACATCACATGTTGTTTCATTTGATTAAATGACCTATTTGGGACTTCTTTTCTAAAAAGGAATTTTAAAAGTTTCTATAATTTTTTTGGTATACTCATGAGGAGTGTTAATAGTGGGTTTGAAAAACTCTTTCCATACTCATTGGTTTCATTTGGTTTTGAATGTCAAACTTGACTGGGAATACTATTTGATTTCTTATGAATGAGAATGGTTACATGAGTGGGTATACTCATGGTATGAAATAAGGAATGATTAATTAGATTTCATGGAAGATTCAACATGGATTATGACACAACATTAGTCACCATTGATTGAGTGTGTTCATTGGGACTTGATTCTGTGGGATGCAGTTGGTCTTGCTACCCCTTGGATCCATCTTTCCTGGATTAACATAGGACATTTTCAGTTGACTTGCTCATTGAAATCCAACCAGTGCCTCGTCGAGTTTCTATTGAGATTATAGTTGGACATGATGAGGATTTTTTGGTCTTATAAACCATAGATTTTCCCCTTAGTTTCCTAACACATTTTTTATATCGAACGAACATGGGTATGTGATAATCTTGGTTATAAAACAAGATCAAGGGGTTTTAACACTAATAGTTGTACAAAGAGGCTATGGATGAAATCATATATATGGATATACGGTGATTCAAGGTTGGATACTTATGTTTCTATTATAGCTGAGTTGATAAGAGATTTATTCTTGTGTTATATGGATCCTTGAGTGGCTGTTTTGGTATCACTTGTTTTTAGTGTATAATCCATGGCCATTTAACTTATATTTACTATTTTCCTAATAAACATTGACTTTTTATCTTGTTATATTACACGACCATGAAATCTATACTTCTATGGGTTGTTACCTACTATTATTCTATATCACACCTTGTTCGAGCTATCATTAGGTACCCGAAAATACTATTTGCATGTAGGAAGAGGAAGGGGAATGAGAACATAGTTTGAGGGATGATTTTTTACCATTATTAGGATAATGAGAGAATGCGATTAAGTTGAATCTCATGATTCCAAACCAGAATAGAAATTTTTTGTCTTTTTGGTATTTTGGAGACATGTGTTGAATGATACTATTATTGACATCTTTGAGCTGTTTTCATAGGAACATGAAATATATATTCATTTGGTATATGAAATGAATTCTATCGTTGTTTATATATCTCAGTCATTCACTATATATTTCTGTTTGGATATTATAATGCTTCAGCTACTTGTTGGTTATTCAGATTTAAATGTGTTACAATTTTATGATGGGGGCATAGTCTCCCAATGGACAAACCCAAGGGCCTCAATTCTAGAATGCAGCCATTGAAATTTTGTGTAGATACACATGAGGACATGTGACCCCAAGGTTCAAAGAACCATTCAATGTCATTTGGGTCTGGTACATTACAATTCCAATCACACCATATGTTGGATTGAGTTTAGTTTGATTCCTATAAGTCACAAATGACATATCGATCATTTTAATAAGTTATCAAAATAATATGAATATGTTTTTTTGGGATTTCATTATGATACTTGTTATTTCTAATAAAATTGATTTCAATTTTAAATTAATAGATAGACATGGAATGAAATTGGTAACACATTGTTTCAGATTAAGGTCCAACTAATTGCATAATGTCACTAGTGACATATGTATTATTTTCCTAAATTATCAAAATAATAGGAATGTGTTCTCTAGGATTTTATCATGTCACTTGGGTTTTTATAATTAAATTTTCATTACAATCTAGAAACCCACATAGTGAGTTATATCGAACACATCATGGGTCATTTTGATGTGATATTGTTTCCTACACAACACAACTATCTAATAATTCGTTTTTGTTAAATTATACATATTATTAGATCAAATTTGATTTTTTTCTGTGAGAAACAAAAAATTTAAACTAAAATGACAATTTTGAGCTGGTAATAGACACATTGAGACATATTGATCACATCGTACATCAGATTGATGTTCGGGTGACTTCTAAATGCCAAAAATCACTTATGATTCATTTTTCATAAGTATCAAAATAATAAAAATGTTTTTATTGGTTTTTAGTATTTCAATTGTTCAATTTACTAAAATCAAAGTCAAATTTAATTAAAACGGCTCACACTGATTTATACCGGTCACACCATGCTACCGATTGTGGTGTGGTTGATTCCCACACATCAAAAATAAATTTTAATCATTTTTTTCATGTACTAAAACTATTTTTATTCATTTACATTTTTTTCAGTATACCACATGTTATTTTTACTAAAATTAATATCAATTTTTAATAAATAGACCACATGAAATTATACCGGTCAAAACATGCATCATATTAAGGTACGACTTATTCCAACACCTCAAAAATGACTTATGGATTTTTCTAAGATGTATAAAAGTAATTTTCATGTGTTTTACTAGTTTTTAGTATTTCAATTGTGTTTTTTATAAAAATTTATTTTAGAACATAGAACACATACTTTGAGTCAATAAACTGATTTATGAAGATAATAAAAGTGTGTGTTCTTGATTTTTTGAGTGACTTGGTTTGAAATAAAATGGAAATTTTAAAATGATAATAGAAATATTGAGTCATACTGGTCCCACTGTGCATTGGATTGAGGTGCGATTGATTCCTACTCATCAGAAATGACTCATGGATAATTATCCTAAAGTATAAAAACCATCCCAATTTGTTTTACCTATTTACAGTATATCACTTTTTTCTTTTTACTAAATCTAGTGTCAATTTTAAATAAAAAATATTATTGGTGTCATACTGGTCACACCATCCATTGGATAAAGATAGGGTTTATTCCAACATGTAAAAAATGACTTATGAGTTTTTTTTAATGTATCAGAAAAATCCATGTTTTTTATGAGTATACATTATTTTACTAGTTCTTTTTAAAAAAAATCCATTTAAAATAAATAGAAATACATGGAATTATACCTATCAATCCATGTATCAAATTGATGTGAAGATGATAACTACATGTCACAAATGAATTACAGATTGTTTCCCTAAATTAAGAAAAAAATTCAAATTTATCTTCTTGGGTTTGAGAATTTCAGTTGTTCATTTTACAAAAAATGTATGACAATTTTAAATAAAAAGACACTTGTGGAGTAATATCGGCCACCCAATGTATCATATTTATGTTCAGTTTATTTCTACACATCCGAATTGTCTTATGTATCATTATCCTATTGTTTCAAAAAAATCCAACAGTGTTATCTTAGTTTTGTGTATGTAAATAGTTTTTTATACAGAAATTAATGTAAATTTTAAATAAAAAGATTCCCCAGGTGTCATACTGGTTGCAAGATCCCTTATATTTTATTTGCTAAACTTATATCATTAATTATTTATTTGACATTCTTCACCATAAAACCATCCTCTGTTCTTTTAGTTTTCGACAACTATAATGGCTTTTCAACTAAGAACGTTGATTCAATATGTTTTTTTGGTTGTTCAATAAATAATGATAGTATACATCTTGGTTAAATAGATATAAATGAACATATTATATATTTTCTATATTTTTTTAAATATTTGAAAAAAATTTAGAGCCCAATTTTTTTATAAAATTTATATTTAGGTATATTTGATAAATAAATATAGATACAAATAGAGATAAAATAATGAAAAAATTAGTTCAATAAGTACTAGGAATTATCCTTTTCTAGATATTTTTATACATACATAACTCATTTTCCTTTTTTCATTATCTCTGTTGTAGCCTCAAATCCAAATCCCTCATAAGAATAAGAACCCTCAATCAAACCAACCCAGCTTGAAAAAAAAAATCATACTTTAGATGAAAACTATTATTATTTGAGGTACACTAAAAATAAATAAATTAAACATAAATATGAAACAATAAACTACTTTAACAGATAATGATTTTACTATGTAAAAATTAAGATTATCTATATGATTGAGAAAAGGTAGTGTTATTTCTATTCCTGCAAAGGTAGTAGAGGGAAATTTGAAGGAAAGTGATAAATTCCAACACTATTGTGGGGAAATGGTTTTCAGGGAGTAGAATATTTTGGATTGTTTGGTGAATAAGGGAATAAAAATTTAACAAAAATATTCTAAAATAAAAAACTATTTCATTAGTAATTAAACTAAATTCAATAATAAATTTAATATATATTTTTGTAAAATAGATAATGTTTATTGTAACATTAGATTTATGTCTTTTAAAAGGCTTTCCTCTATTATAGTATATTCTTCCATAGGATTCTTTGCATTATCATGTGAAAAACACATAGAATGCATGAGTAGTCAAACAATTAATTTAGATTTTGATAATATAGAAGAGAACATATACTATTATGAGGGAAAATATATTATTTTAAAAAACACTTACTCACCATTGAGCTCTCTTTATTTAGAATGGTAGTAGGAAATCATCATTTCATGATGGTTGCATTCATTATTGAACAAGTTCCTTAGTTTCATTATTTTTGTTTCAACCTCTATGTCCAATATAACATGAGTTTATTTCTTTATGATCTCTATGAGCATTAAGAAAATAAATACCACAATTAAATTTTATGGAAAATAAAAAAATATAGATAATATAATATGAAAATAAACTATAAGATAAGTAACATGTAACATCTTCATGATATATTTGTACATTATTCCATCAATTATGCTTCCCAATTGTTTCAAAACAAATCTATGTCATCTTTTCATTAAGATAATTTTTCACAGTCATAATAGTACTAGATTAATATTAATATACAATGCATTAATAAATATTTTAAATGAAATAGTAATTATCTTAAAAAATACCTCTATAGGTATGCTTGTTTTTTTTATGGAATATGTTATCTCTCATAAATAAAAAAAACCTAATAACCGAAATCATTTTCATTTATTTTTTTTAAACACATTATAAATATTGAAAAAAACAATTACATTTATTATATATGTTTAGATAGTAAAATATTATTATATATACACTGATACATTTCTATTTGTAGAACGTGGAAGGATGATTGTGTGGTTGCATTGTCCACTTTCTATGATTTTCATGATATCTATAGACTGCCTTATCATAATAGAATTATAATTAAAACAAAATATTAAATATATAACCAAATTTTTAGTTCTAAAACATTGGTTTTAGTATATTACATATTGATAAATTTCATCATGTGTTGTTTGTTTTTGGGGTATCCATGTAGTGAATCTAGGAAAAAATATTTGGATTATCCAAATTGACCAAATTAAAACCCAAATGATTCATAAAATGAAAAAGATTAATATGTAACGAATGAAATAAAAATATATTTTATATGATAACATTATAGATTTTTACCCCTACAATTTCTGTATTAATAAGAGTGTGTCACCCGTAAGTTTGTTTTTAAAGGATTTGGGTAGTTTTTTCACTCTTTCATTAATTTTTTTAATCATGTTCATTTTTATATTGAAGGTAAGTGAGGAGTAATAAGTCAATATTTATGTTCATGGGTTATTCCATTCAATTGATTTTGACATATAAACATATTGAAAAATTAAATGTAATTATCCATAATTACAATCTTACATTATCTTAGGGAAAACTTATCATGAAAATATTCCTTATGTATAAAATTTCAAATGAGCATCCAAACCATTCATGTTTGATGATTTTTTTCATATTCTCAAGATAACTGTAGTATATAACATCTACGCCATATTTTTTATTCAATAACAATTATGTGATCACTACCATTTTGTAACTTTTTATCCACATGAACCTGCATTGTTAGTACATGAAAATATTGAACAGGTAGGGTAAATGTTATTTTTGAATAACTTTTCAATCAGTTTGTAAATCCTTTAGAATGGTTTGATTCAAAATTTCATTTCACCCCATCTCTTTTTCAATATGTAATAGCATTCATCATTTTAGAACATTTTTAATTAATTGTTAAAGGTTTATACTGAATAGTAAAATTGAAGTGGATACCTCCGAGACAAATTTTTTTACAAAATATTTTATATCCATGAGAATAATGTCACAAAATCATGGTCGATCATATGATTATATGCATCATCAAGGTGAATAGGTTTCTTGACTCTCAGCTCATGAGATATGGTAATCCCACCTCCCACATGACCTATTTTATATGGCATATTGTGTATAGATCCTTTTGGGTTATTGAAGATGGTAGCCCCCAGAACAAGGAGATCAGGTGGGTGTTGATAGTTATGTATCATAGTAATTTTCATGCTATATAATATCACTATTGGATTGGGTATCATTTTATTTCTGATTCACATTCCAAAAAAAAACAGTTATTATAATATTTATTGCATCATCTAAGACATCTATTTGAGAAGAATGGCTCACCTGAAAGCTGGTGGGGGATGGTTCTTCACACAAGTGTTGTTCTTTAGTTGTATCTTCTCTTTTCTCCCAAGTTGTAACATTTTATAGAAACATAGTGTGATAATGAAAATTATTGTCAAGGAAATCTAATCATTCTTTCATATCTTCCATTTTATTATCTTTATCCTCATCATATTTTTTTCAAAATATATTGGCACAGTCTCTCCAAAACCCAAATCTCAAACATGTTCATACAGTTTTGGATGCTTTACAACCACCAATAGTATTTGTTCTTCTGATATAGGATTTGATGATTAACATTTATTTATTGGATATTAAATATAAGAAAATAAGTAATCATTTTTATGTAATAGAAATTTATATCAAAAAAATTTATTGCGTTATAATTTCAAATGATTCCCACAATTTTTGTGTTTTTTCTTATAATCAAATCCCATATTTATAAACATATGCCTCATTACATAGCACGTGATGTCGGATGGAAGAGACTTTCTATTTGGATTCATCAATTTATATATTAAAGTGGTTCATAGTTATGTTGTTGTTTCATGTCACATATAATTATTGTGGTAGATTAAAAATATGTACAATTTTTTTTTCAAGTGAAGCATACACCATCATTGATTATGGTAGGGGTTCATTGGTTTTGTTTCTCATTCATTGTTTTTTTCACTCAATTTATATTTCTTAAATAATAGATTCTCAATCAAAGCGATGAATAAAAATATTGTAAAATAATTTATTACCATCCATAATGAACCAAAATGATATCTCCTCATGATGACCAATGAATGAATCCCATGCATCATGGATTATCATGTTTTCATGAAATAGTGGTGGGTGCATGTTTATTTTCCCTTAAAAATATCTATGAAAAAATATTTTAATAATTTTGAAAAACCCACTATGAATTATTATAACAAAAAATTATACATATTTCTTGTTGGAGTCGTCTATTATAAACCCACTATGAATGGTATGATGAAGGGTAAGTAAATAATGTTTCATTGTTATATTTTTATGTAAAATAAATAAATATGAAAATAATGATACTGTAATCTCTTATCAATCAGTGCCTTATGTGTTTGAACAACATGGTGGCCGGAATCTTCATCAATAAACACATGTTTCTAGGTGTTGATCCCAATGTAATAAGTAATCATGCGTTTTTTGGGTTAACACTATGAACACACACAATCCAACCAACCATAAATTAATGTATTTTTTAACCATAATAATATTTTTCAACATCATCATGTTATGGAATTCCTTTTTTCATTTTAATAGGTTCTTTAAGACCCACTATTTCATCATATTCAACCCTATAAATATGTTTTTCCTCTGGATTGGTGGCATTGGAATGTGAAGAAAGTAAAGGTTCCTTTTCATTGGGAGTATAAATAGGTAAAAAATATATTGTTCCCTAGGACTGGGATCATAAACATATACAACATTCATTAACTATAGAAGTGGATTTATATTTAATTTATATTATGTAAATGCATTATTGAATAGAAAATAACAATTGGAGATACATTGTATATTTAAAAATATACATAATCATATTAATAAACTCTATTTTTTAAAAATATTGAAGGGATTTGACCCCTCTATTAAGTATTTAAGTCCCTATATTGTGGTATCCTAAGATGTGAAGCCCATATCTATATAGGGACCACTTATAAATGAACTCAATGTACAATCAAGAGGTTCATAATCAATTCAATTTTTTAGATGACCCTTCAGTAGATTTGGTTGCCAATAGAAAAGTTGACCACATTTAGTTTGCAAGAATAGGAACATAATGTACTTGTACTTCTTATTATTCCTTTATAAATTGTTCATATTTTTATCCTTACATACAGAAGTTCAATTTCACGAATCCCAATTAATCTATTTTGATAACACTCCCCTTATAAATGAACATTCATTGAAAAATAAAAAGTAGGAATTTTTTATAATCCACGTACAATATTTGATTTATGATTCCAAAGTAAGAAATATTTCTACAACATGGATTTCTTTATTTAATACCATAAATAAGCATTTATTTTAATGCATGTGTCATAAATTATTTTTCTTGGTACTAAAATTATCATGGTCATTTGTATAGAACATATGACCACTAATTACAAAACCATTGTATGACATTACATACACAATTGGCCCTCCTATTAGCCACCGAAGTCATTCTGAAATTGAATTCAGATTTGGATGTGACTCCTAAAAAACATGGGCTTGATACTATCCATTAAACTATTTATTATGTGTATTTGATATCCAAATATCATCCCTTATTGGATTAAAATGCAAAGAATTTAACTATGGGTTTCAAAATATGGGGAATCCCCTAAAATGATATGAAAAATGTAAAGGTGGGAATACTCCCAAACATTAATATTGATTTTGACAACATCTCTTATAGAAATTCCTTCACCCACATGCCATCCAGTGTGGTGATATTTTTTTAAACTATTCCTTCCACAACAGACATGTAGTTGGTGGAAAATTCAAGGGATTCCACGAAAATATATCTCTCCACATTACAATTGTAAAAGCCCGAGATTTTATGAAAAATATTCTTTTTTATTTCACTAATGTCTTGTGTTGTATGCTACACCAAAAGGAGCTTTCACAACACGAATCCTTGACTTGCCTTGCATTACACGCAATCGCAACCTTCCTCGATAGCGTGTGTAGTACGTAATACTGAGTTTCACGAAACAACGATATGCTATTAAAATATTATTAAAACTAGCCGTTATGAATAGTAATAACCACTTTTTAAATTTTAGAAATTTTAGCTCTCAAAATGGACTTCATTTTTGGATTCGGAGTATCGAATTTAGCCTAAGGTGAAATTTCGGTACTTTTCGGATAACTTTCATATTCTGATGAATAGTGAAAATTACTAAATTATAATTAAAAACAACTTTTTTTAATCGAAATAATTAATAGTGATAAATCATTAATTTGAGTGGTTTTAAAGTATATTTAGAATATATTTTTACAATTTAATACAATGTTGGTCATTGGATGTAATTTCACATTTAAACTAGACATAAACAAGTGTCAATCTTTTGATAGATATTGTTTCATAAAAACACGCTATTTGTTTTAACAGCGGGATTTAATTATAAAATTAATTAATGAAACATTTATGTTATGAATTTGGTAAAATAGACTTCATTTTTGAATTCGGAATATGAAATATAGCTTAGGATGAAATTTTGGCATTGTTCTGAAAAACATCAATTTTTGATGAATAGTGAACTACTAAGTGGTAGTTAAAAAACTAAATTTTTCATAAAACTTAATTTTACCGCTTCTGTGAATGGAATTTCAAAAATCCGAGAGACACGGTTGATATCAGTAAGTAAAATGTGGTTCAATGAGATAAAAATAATTTTTTGGTGAATAGTAACTTTTTACTATTTTTACTGTGGTTAATAGTAAATAGGGTAACTAAGGGTAAATATGATATTAATATTACCCTAACACATGTCATAATTCTATTGGACAAGTGTAATTCGACCAAAAACAAACTTAGGAATAAAATATGACCATTTAGGCCCACTTGGATTAGATTAGGACCTTTATTATTATTTAATTCAAAGAAGAGTTAAAAGAGTTAAAATCATAGTTTATTTACTAAAACATTTTTAATATAGGGTTATACATAAGATAAATTCGATTGTAAATATTCATTATAAAGGTAAAAAGATTTCCTACATAATGGTATTTTATTTTTAATTTTTAGACATTAAATAATTTAATTTATTTATGACACAATGATGATGCAGTAATTATCTTATTAATGAAATATTGACATAATTGATGTTATAAATACCAAAATAAATGTAATTTAAGACTTTTTATGAATTATACTAATTTATTAGGTTACTATGATATATTAGTGTTGATTTAATCATATTTTTTCGAATATATAATTCTGTTATGACTTTCACAAAAATCATATATCAAATAGTGTCAAAATTGACACAAAATAGTTTTTAAATCAAATATTATATTATAAATTGTTATTTTATTCCTAAAAATATAAGGTTCGGCCAAATGACTTAGATAAGGATATATATATTAATAATAAACAATTTGGGGTCCGTTTGGCATGTTATAGTAAGTTTATTAACCATATAGTGAAAGAAAAAAAAAGACACGGTAAAAGTTAAATTATTTAACTTAGAGTTAAATCTAATTGATAAGGTTAAAATAATACCCTAAACTTGTCTAAATCTTATTTTTTGATAGGATTTCGACCCATCCCCACTTTAGCTTCGAAATAAAGACCCTTTGGAACCATTATAAACCGATTTTTACTTTAATATAAAATAATATTTTGAGATATTCCTAAGGTACCCCTCTCCTCCCTTATAAAAGGACACCTCCTCCCCCTCCTCCTCACACAAATTTGAGCACTCAAGCTCGGCCAACCCCTGACATTTTCTCCTCTCCACTTCCCTAGAAACATCCTAGAGGTTCTGGTCTTCCTCAAAGACCAATTCTAGTGCCCTAAGAGGAGGTCTCAAAGAGGCACTTCAAAGAAGAGGTAATTACCGTTACCAATTCTTTCATCTTTATTTCTTCTTCCAATTCTTCTTCTTAGGTTTTTTCATTATGAAGTAATAACATCAGTATCACTCATATACTGATATGTTATTATAAGTATGAAACAACCCTATTTTACCATCTATCCATCCTACGGAAAAAGAAATCACCGCGCGTGCGTATGTACGGAATACCGTCTCCACGCCGTGGTGTAGTCTATTTTCCACCACCACCTTACATGGATGGGTATAATGGTGTAAAGAATAACTATACATAGTTATTACAACATCATATTGATTCTTATATGATGTATTATCCACTCAAATTCAATTCAATATTTATAGAAATGATATCATCGCTCGTGCGTACGTACGGACTACCGTCTCCACGACGCGATGAGATTCATTCTCCATGTTAACCATTTAAGAATGATTATAATGTATATATAAGAAATAATAATGAAATATATGACATTATAAAGCTACTGGATTTATGTATATATATACATATGTATGCCATCTACTTACTTCCATTTCAAGACAATAAGGAAAGGAAAACAGCGTTCATGCGTACGTACGGACTACCGTCTCCATGAACGGTGTTTTTCATTTTATTTATCTACCTATTAAATATATATATATATATACTGAATATATATGATATATAAATCATATTTTATATTCTGGAAGTGAGTAAATCATGATATAAGTAATAATGATGTCAAGAACAACAAGTCAAACCACCTACGATAAATGAAACGATTTTACCCAAAACGCTTCTTTAACATGGAATTTACAAAAGAACGGGTAATATAATGTCATAAGTGAAACATATATGATATCATAAAAATGAATATGATTCTGTAATAAGTCAATAACATGATTTAAATCATTATACAGGAGGTTCGGACACTTACAAAGAAAGTCGGACCTAAGGTAAGGGAAATATCACAATCTCATTTTTATCTGAGATTGTTTATACTTTGAAAGTTACTGGGGTGTATTTTATCATCCACATCCATGTTTCCTCAATATGTAATATTATTTCCATCCACGTAAAATTGTTTAAATCCAATTTTACCCTTCGGTGAGTTTTTAGTAAAAGATATGAAATGAATCTTTTGTCGTTTTTCATACGAGGTAATTTTTGACTTTTCCGACAAAAGTACGAAGAATGTTTTTTTAACTTATACGGCATGAATGGATTTTTAGAACAAAATTTCCAAGAATCTTCCTTTACAAGTTTTCAAGTTTATTTTTAATCAACTTCTTTTATTTTAAAGTTTTATGGCATGTTATGAAAGGAAAGATGTTTTTGAAGAAGAAAGGATATTTTCCTCAAGAATGGAGTTCAAGTGTTTTATCAAAATTATTTTCCATCTAAGATAATAAAGGGTTCTGTTTTTATCCCTATAATTAAATTTATTTGATCATGTTGTGATGGAATTATTTTTATGAATTCCTTTATCTTAATTGTTTTATGATGTCATGTTGTTTAATAATTCCATTTTTATTACATGGGTTACGCTATGATGTATGGTTTATGATTATGTGGCACACATAAGAAAGGATTCATTATAAGATGGGTGGGACCAATATATTCCTCCAATTCATTGGGTAAAGATTTTATATCTCATGAGATAGACATGGCTGGAACGGAAGGTTATTTCGGTTCAGTGATACAGGACTGAAACGAGGAGTGAACTCGGTTCAGAAAGGGACTTTGTCCACTAAGATAGTCTTGGCAATGAGTCATGACTAACAAGAAATGATTTTCCATGATTATATGTGCATGCCACAAAGTTTCAAGTTTTATGTTATGATTATGGGGATCTCATTTTCACTTCTATGATTTAACCCATGTTATGATATTATGAGCTCTTTTGCAGGTTAAGATTTCCAAAAGCTATGTTCTTATGTATATGATGTGATTGATATTTCTTTTGTTTACCCTTACTGAGCATTTGAGATCACCCTTTTATGTTTTCTTTTCCCCAGGATATAAAGAATGGTTTTTAGGTAAAAAAAAGGAAGATCTTTATGGGAGATATTGAAGATCTTTCACCACGATTAGAAGATTACGTTCCGAGTTTCCAAAGACACTAAACTATTACGATCCTTGTGTGTGTGTTTTTGTTATGTACTAAGTATTCCGCAAAAGTAATGTAATTTCCATGTACGATAAGCTTCGGGTCTCTACAGTTGGTATCAGAGGAAAGGTTTAGTCAACCTTTGGAAACTAGGATGCGAGAACTTTAGTAAGATCCCTAGAGATATTTATAAGGTATGTCTAGGGATGTCGCTAGGGATAAGTATACGTATAGGTTATAGTAATAGAATTACGCTAACGATCATAGAATTAAACCTAACATGTTGGATATTGAAGGTACTCCCCCTTTATTATGTTGTTTTCCCTAGCATTATTTTTGCTTCTCACACTATTCTTTTTGGGTTTTAGACGACGGCTGGAACCCGAAGGAACCGTGTTGATCAATGCAATGGACAATGCAATGATTTCCCTCCTGAACAAACAAATGTTATGGGAGATGGAGTGCAAAATCTTATTGCTATACTTACACAAGCTATGAATCATTCTGGACTTCCAAATGAGCAGAGAAGGGAACAATATTCTATTGAGTCCTTCATGAGGCAACGTCCACCTTCTTTCAGTGGTTCTTCTGATACACTTGTGGCTGAACAATGGATCAGTACTACTGAAAAGATATTTTCAGTTCTTCAATGTTCTGAACATGATAAAGTCATCTTAGTAGTATATCGTTTGGAAGGTGAAGCTGATCAATGGTGGAATCTTATCAAGAATACGAGGCCAAGAGATGAAATTGAGTCCATGGAATGGGACGAGTTCAAGAACTTGTTTTTCAGTAAGTACTTCCCTCGTATTCTTCGAACAAAGATGGAGAAAGAGTTTCTTGAAATGAAGAAAAGGGACGATGAATCTGTTGGTACCTATGAAGCAAATTTTACAAGACTTGCAAGTTATGCTTCTGGAATTATCATCCAACCTGAAAGTAAAGTTGATCGATTTTTCAGTGGCTTAAAACGAAGTCATCGAAGGGCATTAGCTATAAAAGACTTCAGTAGCTATGAAGAAATTGTGCATTGTGCTATCAAGGTAGAAATGGAAGTTGGTGTTACATATCCATCTCATGGTTTTGACAAGAAACGAAAGATGGAGTTCAAGGAGAAATCTCAGAATAATGGTGAAAAGAAGATGAATGTTTCCTTATGCACAAAGTGTGGAAAGAAGCATGGTGGAGATTGTATTAAAGGGACTAGAAAATGTTTTAAGTGTGGAAAAGAAGGTCATCGAGCAGCTGAGTGTCGAAGTAATGGAAAAAGGGTTTCTAATGATGTGAATAAAGAAAACACTGCAGAGAACGCACCGCCAACACTTCAATGCTTCAAGTGCAAGGAAATGCGGCATTATGCTAATAATTTCCCTAATCCAAGGGTTAGTGATGATCAACATGAGCAACCACTGAAGGCAAAGGACAAAGGGAAATCACATGCGATCACTATTGGCAATGTTGAATATGACAACGATGTGATGGAATGATTAAGTGTTTATGTAATGGGATTCCAAAATAATGTTGTATCATTGAGTATTGCAATATTTATTTATGTGGTATTCAAAGTGATTGAGATATTTTTTTTGGAAATAAGATGATATGCGCATAATGAAGACGAGAAAATGAAATGTTTAATATTATTCATGAGCTCATGATTGATATAAGGACTAAGTGATATCATGGTTTGTGTATATAGAATTTTGAGGATTTTGGTATGTGGAAAGTGTTAACTTTTAACTGCACTCAGGTTTTCACTAAGGTATTCAAGAGAATACACGATTAAGAACTTTGAATGTTTGGAATGGGACCAACAAGACATATCTTATGATATATGGGGATCAACGATAGTATTAATTCTCTGGTAATTGTTTTCACTATATTATGAGAGTGAACTGCAGTATTATGGACAAGCCTAAAGATTAAAATGGATTATGTTGGACATAAGTTAGTATTGTTTAAGGATATAAGATTTTCGATATTATTGATGGGATGTTATAGTAATGTAGTTTCAGAAAAAGGACAACCTGCAGGACGGGCGACAACACATCGCGTCGGACAAGGATGTGGGAATCAAACCCACAACCGAAGTGCGACTGGCCTTTATCGCCTACCACTGGCCTACAGGAAGTCCCTGTTTAGTAGAAACTAGTTTTATTATATTAAGCAGTATGATATATGAAGTATAAGTCCATTTTAGGAACCATATGTGATTAATCTCACTATAGATCGACTTATGTATATAATTTTTGCTAACCTTTTGTTTGAGACAGATGGAATGACCCGTCATTCTATCACATGATCTGCTAACACTTCACGAATAACAAATTCAACTTCATTTATTTAAGAGATGAAGTGGAAATTGTTAAAGGCACGAACAACAGTGAGACTGTACCAAAATAAAGTAAGTATTTATTCTAATTCAAATTCTTTAACTTTAGGGAAATGATCTTGAAAACCAAAAATGTTGTCCTAGTTCTCTTATACCAGATGAATCAGATGGTACCTTAGATCGTCACAAATTTATGGATTTGTGATTACTGGCTTTTCCATAGCCATGTTCTCTACCACTCTCCATCAGAACATGATGGTTAGATTTCTCTTCCATATCCATATTTTCACCTATGTGGAAACCCAGTGATTAGTTTATTTGGGTAATCGTTACATTTCATACTTTAGTTTTTAAAGCCAAGTTTTGGTATTCCTTTTTACGATGTGGGTTTCTATTAAAGAAACTTTCGAATAGTAAACCATTTATAACACCGACGAATTTCGAGGGCGAAATTCATTTTAAGGGGGGTAGAATGTAACAGCCCGAGATTTTATGAAAAATATTCTTTTTTATTTCACTAATGTCGTGTGTTGTATGCTACACCAAAAGGAGCTTGCACAACACGCATCCTTGACTTGCCTTGCATTACACGCAATTGCAACCTTCCTCGATAGCGTGTGTAGTACGTAATACTGAGTTTCACGAAACAACGATATGCTATTATAATATTATTAAAACTAGCCGTTATGAATAGTAATAACCACTTTTTAAATTTTAGAAATTTTAGCTCTCAAAATGGACTTCATTTTTTGGATTCGGAGTATCGAATTTAGCCTAAGGTGAAATTTCGGTACTTTTCGGATAACTTTCATATTCTGATGAATAGTGAAAATTACTAAATTATAATTAAAAACAACTTTTTTAATCAAAATAATTAATAGTGATAAATCATTAATTTGAGTGGTTTTAAAGTATATTTAGAATATATTTTTACAATTTAATACAATGTTGTTCATTGGATGTAATTTCACATTTAATCTAGACATAAACAAGTGTCAATCTTTTGATAGATATTGTTTCATAAAAACACACTATTTGTTTTAACAGCGGGATTTAATTATAAAATTAATTAATGCAACATTTATGTTATGAATTTGGTAAAATAGACTTCATTTTTGAATTCGGAATATGAAATATAGCTTAGGATGAAATTTTTCCATTGTTCTGAAAAACATCAATTTTTGATGAATAGTGAACTACTAAGTGGTAGTTAAAAAACTGAATTTTTCATAAAACTTAATTTTACCGCTTCTGTGAATGGAATTTCAAAAATCCGAGAGACACGGTTGATATCAGTAAGTAAAATGTGGTTCAATGAGATAAAAATAATTTTTTGGTGAATAGTAAATTTTTACTATTTTTACCGCGGTTAATAGTAAATAGGGTAACTAAGGGTAAATATGATATTAATATTACCCTAACACATGTCCTAATTCTATTGGACAAGTGTAATTCGACCAAAAACAAACTTAGGAATAAAATATGACCATTTAGGACCACTTGGATTAGATTAGGACATTTATTATTATTTAATTCAAAGAAGAGTTAAAAGAGTTAAAATCATAGTTTATTTACTAAAACATTTTTAATATAGGGTTATACATAAGATAAATTCGATTGTAAATATTCATTAGAAATCTAAAAAGATTTCCTACATAATGGTATTTTATTTATAATTTTTAGACATTAAATTATTTAATTTATTTATGACACAATGATGATGCAGTAATTATCTTATTAATGAAATATTGACATAATTGATGTTATAAATACCAAAATAAATGTAATTTAAGACTTTTTATGAATTCTACTACTTTATTAGGTTACTATGATATATTATTGTTGATTTAATCAACTTTGTTCGAAAATATAATTCTGTTATGACTTTCAAATAAATCATATATCAAATAGTGTCAAAATTGACACAAAATAGTTTTTAAATCAAATATTATATTATAAATTGTTATTTTATTCCTAAAAATCTAAGGATCGGCCAAATGACTTAGATAAGGATATATATATTAATAATAAACAATTTGGGGTTCGTTTGGCATGTTATAGTATGTGTATTAACCATATAGTGAAAGAAAACAAAAAGACACGGTAAAAGTTAAATTATTTAACTTAGAGTTAAATCTAATTGATAAGGTTAAAATAATACCCTAAACTTGTCCAAATCTTATTGTTTGATAGTATTTCGACCCATCCCCACTTTAGCTCCGAAATAAGACCCTTTGGAACCATTATAAACCGATTTTGACTTTAATATAAAATAAAATTTTGAGATATTCCTAAGGTACCCCTCTCCTCCCTTATAAAAGGACACCTCCCCCCCTCCTCCTCACACAAATTTGAGCACTCAAGCTCGGCCAAACCCTTCCATGTTCTCCTCTCCACTTCCCTAGCAACATCCTAGAGGTTCTGGTCTTCCTCAAAGACCAATTCTAGTTCCCTAAGAGGAGGTCTCAAAGAGGCACTTCAAAGAAGAGGTAATTACCGTTACCAATTCTTTCATCTTTATTTCTTCTTCCACTTCTTCTTCTTAGGTTGCTTCATTATGAAGTAATAACATCAGTATCACTCATATACTGATATGTTATTATAAATATGAAACAACCCTATTTCACCATCTATCCATCCTACGGAAAATCAAATCACCGCGCGTGCGTACGAACGGAATACCGTCTCCACGCCGTGGTGTAATCTATTTTCCACCACCACCATACATGGATGGGTATAATGGTGTAAAGAATAACTATACATAGTTATTACAACATCGTATTGATTCTGATATATTGTATGATCCACTCCAATTCAATTCAATATTTATAGAAATGATATCATCGCTCGTGCGTACGTACGGACTACCGTCTCCACGACGCGATGAGATTCATTCTCCATGTTAACCATTTAAGAATGATTATAATGTATATATAATAAATAATAATGAAATATATGACATTATAAAGCTACTGGATTTATGTATATATATACATATGTATGTCATCTACTTACTTCCATTTCAAGACAATAAGGAAAGGAAAACAACGTTCATGCGTACGTACGGACTACCGTCTCCATGAACGGTGTTTTTAATTTTATTTATCTACCTATTATATATATATATATACTGAATATATATTATATATAAATCATATTTTATATTCTGGAAGTGAGTAAATCATGATATAAGTAATAATGATGTCAAGAACAACAAGTCAAAACACCTACGATAAATGAAACGATTTTACCCAAAACACTTCTTTAACATAGAATTTACAAAAGAACGGGTAATATAATGTCATAAGTGAAACATATATGATATCATAACAATGAATATGATTCTGTAATAAGTCAATAACATGATTTAAATCATTATACAGGAGGTTCGGACACTTACAAAGCAAGTCGGACCTAAGGTAAGGGAAATATCACAATCTCATTTTTATCTGAGATTGTTTATACTTTGAAAGTTACTGGGGTGTATTTTATCATCCACATCCATGTTTCCTCAATATGTAATATTATTTCCATCCACGTAAAATTGTTTAAATCCAATTTTACCCTTCGGTGAGTTTTTAGTAAAAGATATGAAAGGAATCTTTTGTCGTTTTTCATACGAGGTAATTTTTGACTTTTCCGACAAAAGTACGAAGAATGTTTTTTTTAACTTATACGGCATGAATGGATTTTTAGAACAAAATTTCCAAGAATCTTCCTTTACAAGTTTTCAAGTTTATTTTTAATCAACTTCTTTTATTTTAATGTTGTATGGCATGTTATGAAAGGAAAGATGTTTTTGAAGAAGAAAGGATATTTTCCTCAAGAATGGAGTTCAAGTGTTTTATCAAAATTATTTTCCATCTAAGATAGTAAAGGGTTCTGTTTTTATCCCTATTATTAAATTGATTTGATCATGTTGTGATGGAATTATTTTTATGAATTCCTTTATCTTAATTGTTTTATGATGTCATGTTGTTTAAGAATTCCATTTTTATTACATGGGTTACGCTATGATGTATGGTTTATGATTATGTGGCACACATAAGAAAGGATTCATTATAAGATGGGTGGGACCTATATCTCCCTCCAATGCATTGGTTATGAATTTATATCTCATGAGATAGACATGGCTGGAACGGAAGGTTATTTCGGTTCAGTGATACAGGACTGAAACGAGGAGTGAACTCGGTTCAGAAAGGGACTTTGTCCACTAAGATAGTCTTGGAAATGAGTCATGACTAACAAGAAATGATTTTCCATGATTATATCTGTATGCCACAAAGTATCAAGTTTTATGTTATGATTATGGGGATATCATTTTCACTTCTATGATTTATCCCATGTTATGATATTATGAGCTCTTTTGCAGGTTAAGATTTCCAAAAGCTATGTTCTTATGTATATGATGTGATTGATATTTCTTTTTTTTACCCTTACTGAGCATTTGAGCTCACCCTTTTATGTTTTCTTTTCCCCAGGATATAAAGAAAGGTTTTTAGGTAAAAAAAAGGGAAGATCTTTATGGGAGATATTGAAGATCTTTCACCACGATTAGAAGATTACGTTCCGAGTTTCCAAAGACACTAAACTATTACGATCCTTGTGTGTGTGTTTTTGTTATGTACTAAGTATTCCGCAAAAGTAATGTAATGTCCATGTACGATAAGCTTCGGGTCTCTACAATAATGGTCCCGCTGAATTCAATTTTTGACATACCCTTTAATAATTTTCATACAATGTTCAATGGGGTAGATCCATCAATAATGTAAAGGACCTTATAGTCGAATCTATATCACCAAATGAAGTATCAAGTGAATCAGCTTATCAAATAATTATGACAAGAAGAACATTTCCAATTCAGATAATATAATAAAAATTTTATTTATATTTATAAATTTCGCAATGTCTATAACATTGCATCATATATATTAGACAAATAAATAGATCTTGGTTAATTTCATATGAACATTATTGGCAAAAATTCAGCATAAATAAACATGAGTTAGATCATATATAAAACATGAAAATCATGTGATTTCAGACCCTTTAACATTAAATCAGTCATTAACATGATATTTTTTATATTTGATGACTACCTATATATATCCTTTTACATCATTACAGAAGTTGTAAAATGGACAAATCTCCTCTCAGAATGAGTGTAAATAGCTAGTGGAAGAAAGGAACCTTTTTAACCTTTCACTAGTACCAACTCTTCCTATATTCACATTCCAACCATGTACATCCTGGACTTCTTTACATCCATTTTTTATAGGTTCATTAAGAAACATTCCAATATCACTAACAAATATATTTTTTTCAACAAGCATAACATCAAGAAACTTTCTAATGTAAAGGAAATTACAATATAAAAATTCAAAAAAATGTCCACTTTTTTCAACCAATTTTCTTATGATTTTTCTAAAACGGTTTACCAAAAGCAGTGTCCACATATTTTAATTTTTCAAATCGTTAATCACTTGTTTGTGAAGATAATGTTGTATGTTATTATAAAAAATTCATTGAATTATGTCACATAATATTTGTACATAAGTCATAGGGGTAGAATTAAATAATATCCTAGAAATATAGTCATTGATGAATGATTCAACATATTTGAATCTATAACTAATTTTAAAATGGGACACACTTGATTTACATTAATAATTTATGCTAAAAAATTTAAAAAAAATTCAATGTTATTTATCAACCCATACAACATGACTCCCAACATGAAATATTCATTTTTGTATACATCATAAAATGTTACACCTGAACCCATAATAATTTTAAATATTTGATCAATGGATCCAAATACACCTCAATATCATTACCATGTTGTTTTGGTCCTGATATAAGCCTAAATAACATAACGTATTTTTTTTATACATAACCATGGTTAAAATTTATAATTTACCAAAACAACTGGCCATGTACTTTGAGTGCTGCTTTGAAAACCAGAAGGATTCACTCCATCTATAAATAATGAAATATTGAGGTTTCCCATATCATTTCCAAATTAATTACACTCATGATCAATTCTCTTTCATTGAGGAGAATATATTGGGTGATATAGCTTCCCAATATTATTTCTTGTATCTATGTGCAATGTTAATTATATTTCAGTCTTTTAACTTTGAAATAAGAACCTAAACATCAGAATAATTAGAAAGTACCATAATACTTTTTTAGTACTCACATCATCTTTATTATATCAGGAAGCAGAAAACATTGGGAATTATTTATTTGATCTGGGTTCCTTGAGAAATATAATATAGTTATTTGAAAAGGCTTGTATTCTTTTAGAGATCATACCAATAAAACATAGCATTTGTTTACCACTATATGTTTTTCTAGGGAGGTCATCATTTTCTGGGATCATATAATTATAGAGATAAATTAGTTATATAAAACTAGTTTCAATACATAAATTTATTACTTTTAATTTATATAGCATTAGTATAGATAATAATGTTATATTTTTAGTCCATGTAGTATAAAATGGATTCTTTTAAAAACTCATTAACTTCTCAGTCAATTTTGTAAAATCATGAAGCTCAAATTATTCTATCATTTTCATTTCATCAATTACATTCTTCATCATCCTTGACAGGTATAATCAAATTCTAAATTTGGTCTTATTGATTTTGAATACCATTAATAATATCATATGATCTATAAAACATTGTGATTTCCCAGTCACGAGCTAAATACATTTTTTCCCATGATTATTTCAAATATAATTACATTGATCAATTATCTAATAGATCTGGTGTTTATCCAACTCCCTTGGACTAATTAGTCATTAATAACAATAGATTCAACATAGAATATGGAGTTGAGATGTTCTATATGCATGATATTTTGAATACATGATGAACTCTTCCACCACATCTTCATAATATTTTTTTCATATGATTAACATACATCAATTCTTTATTCATATTAATCTTATTTTATTCTAAAATATTAATATTTAAGAAAACAAAAAAATTAAAAGACGGTATTTTTTAAATAAGGGGAACCCAGAATTTTAATGTTTCAAATAATTTCATCATTATTTGAAGGAAAGGAGTAGTTGAGTTTATGAAATGAATTTCACTTCCAGTTTTAGGTGTCATCCTCTAAATTCATCCACAGTGATCACCAATACCTAGTATGGGATGACTACTACTCAAGGTAGTTCATGAAACGTAGTTAATTGTTGATAAGTGATATAGAATGTGTACCAGGAGACAAAATGACATAATTAATATTCGAGATATTAGCTAATGGGGATGATAGCTCTCTCCTAAAATCGATGTGTTCTAAGGATGGTCATTGAGAAGAGAATCTTAAAAAAATTCATTGTTTTTTATCTATTATTGAAAAATGTAGAATCAATAGTCTTATCCCAGCATGGGACTCGTCGAATGTTTTCACCAAGAGAAGGAAGTGTTGAATGGTCTAACAAACACTCCTTTTAAATTTAGCATCACCATTTACCTAGAGCTACTACCTCATTCTAGTACATTGGCATATAAACAAAAAAGATGCATCACAAAATACCAAATAGTATATAATATTTGGAAAACAAGATACATACATAATTCAAAAATACAACATGAAGTGAAATACAATATAGAATTTTCATTGGAAACATCTAATACTCCATGATTATCCATGAAATTAGTTAATAATATACTTCTTTTCAGCCTACGGAAAAATAAAACACAAGTAAGTGGTGATATCAGATGCTCAATAAGGGTATCCAATATAACAAAAGAGTAAATAATATGCTATGGAGAATTAATAGAGCTATACATTCCAATAAAACATAAACTTAAGAAAAAAGGTAGGAAGAATAGCTGACTAAATAATTACATATTAAAAAATAACCATGGATATCTTAATAGTATAATAGAAAAATGTGATATCAATTACTAGCATCAAAATTAGGGAATGAATAATGTGGGACATCATTACAATAGTGTCAAGGCCGCATTCCATGACCACACATAAATGAGTAAAAACCCATACTAGTTTGTCTCATGAGACCTAAAAATGAACCGAGGGGCTATAGTTGGCCCCAAATGACACGTACTATGTCCAATGAATTACTCACATTGAATGATTGAAACAAAATAAACTTATAAATTCATATATAATCAAATAAATTAAATTTAAATAAAATTTCTCAATTAGTAAATATAAACACTCACCATTATGAGTAATATGGTGAATGACATCAAGACAGAACGTCCTTAGTCAAACTATTCATAAAAAATTCAATAAAATATGTTAGGTGATATCATAAAATATTCATCCCAATTAAACATAACAATAAACAAGACTGTTGATATAGCTGAAAATACTCTTATAAAATCATCATGTAATTCTTGATATAAATACACTTTTACAATGAAAAGAAGAGTTATTTTAGAGAAACATAGAATAAAACCAAAATTGAACTAATATAGTGTATTCATAAAAAAATATGTGATTTTATAAATATAATATTATCATAAAATTGATTATAATGTTGATTTTCAAATAGGTAATAACTCGAGATGTTCCCTCAAATTTCGCATGTTTATCAAGATAAATTTTGAAGGGAACCACATTAAAACATGTATATCCCCTTATAATAATGAAGGATTATGATTAGTACACTTATATAGATCATTAAAACAGAATTTATGAGGAGTAAATAAATATAATTAAGACATTAATTAGAGTAAATAGAGAAATAGAGTAACCTAAAAGAAAATGTAGGATTGGGTAGAAACCCTTACCTTATGTCGAAATGTGTTTTGAACATGAACATAAGGTCAAAGAATATAAAATTAGACTCATTAATATTTTAATTAACAACCTATTATACATTTAATTATTTTATTTTAATATTATTATGTTCATTTAATTTGTTTTTTGGCAGTTATAACATTGAAAAATATCCTTCCAGAGTGATCTTATCATTGATTTCTGGATTGGTTCGCTTGATTATAAGTAATGGAGTTCATGTAAAAATGGCTTAGAGTCTCCAGAATTATAAATAAATGTTATTAATTAACTAATATAATTTTATTGGTATTATTTATTATTTTGTTTCCATAAATTTAGATGAATCATTAGATAACATGTTTATGATAACCATTTAGCATAGTTTTAGTGGGTTTTCAATCACCACATACTTGTTTTGTTATATTATTTAACATAATTAATATAACATGGTTTCAGAACCATAAATAAGATATAATAATTATTTAGTTATATGATTCAACCATAAAATTGATTTCATGACCATCATTGAAGGAGAAATTAATGAAATTTTTTTTGTTGTCCATGATGGTTGTAAATTAGCACCACCTAGAGGACAATTTCATTTTTATAATTAAAGGGAGAGAGTGTGTGTCTGTAATGAGATTTATGGTGAATATTACACTAAAATGATATAATTATAGTCTATAGATTATAATAGAATTTTCAGGATCATTTTTACCTAGGATTAGAGTATAATATAAGAAATTAAATTCAAATGAAATGATATAAAAATAAAAATGGATGGGAATTTATGTCTTGAATTATCATCCATCAGAAACCCCTTAGGGGAGGGGTTTTTGGTATTTTTTCAAGAATAAGTTTTCATGGATGTGGGCAGAGACTATAGAATAGGATTTGGTCATAACATTGAAAATATTAAATTCTTAGAGTAATTAAGAGAAGAGGGAGTGATGGGTGGCTTTTATAGTGGAGTTGAGAAGTGATTTTTTGAATATTTTATTCATTTGTTTACTATTTGTATCAATACTATGAATAATTTTCTTTAATATAACTAAATAAACTAAATTGGGCCTTTTTTTTGTGATTGTGGGCTTACATCAGGCTCAAATCACCTATGACTCAATAAATAATGTATTTAGTAATTATTATAAATTACGATATTTTACTATTCTACAAAAATTCATGTAATTTTGAAAAATCCAAAAAATTCACCATAACCATTTATCAATATGTATAATTCTAAAATGGAATTCTTTTTATCAAATAAATTCTAACTATGTGATACTTATGATCTAAAAACAATCATTCATTCACACAAAAATTGTAGATATTAAATTTAAAAATAATTTTATGACAATCTGTAAAATTAAATAAGATCTCATAAAAATGTCCTAAAATTATTAGACAATAAAATATTATTTTTTAAACAAATGTAAAGAAAATTAATTCCCTTTTAAATAATTTTATTCATTATAAATTTATAATTAAATATTTTTTAGTCCTAAAAATACAAACACTTAATTAAAATGATTGAAAATATTATTTTACTTATACTAAGTTATAATTATATCATACATTCACAAATGAGACACCAAGATTTATTTATAGTTACATGGGTGAGGTTACTGTTTAGTAGTATTATTTACTATTCATGTGGTCCGTTTACTATTTCTAAGTTTATGTAACTATTTCCTCGAAATAGGTTTCCTAACTTCTTGAAACACCTTTCATTCATTCTTAATTTATAGTGTTCGTATTATGTACTATAAGTGATTTTATGTTATCTCTACAATATGAAATAAACCTGAGAATGTAAAATTCATTGATATAATTCTTAGTCATTATATTCATCCTTCCTATGATAATTTCTTCCTTGAAATTAATATTTTGTTAACTCATAAAATGATTTGAGTAGTTATTCATAATAATCTCCTCAGGCTACCATGTTGCCTCTTAAATTATATGATTTTTTATATGTACCTTTTCCAGCTGTGTCATCTGATTTCTCATCACAAGTTCTTTAGTTTCTATAATCTTGATATTCTCTTCACTGTAAGATTAGTGAGGTTCCAATTCTATACCTTCAGAATTGAGTATATGTGTTGGGTTTGGCATATAATTCATCAACAATGAGATGTGGAACACATTTTTTACATTATAAAGGCTATGTGGAATTTCAAAATGATAAAACAATCCTTTAATTCTATCGATAATTTCAAAAGGTCAATGTAAATGGGGGTTGGTTTCCCTTCCTTCCAAAATCTTATAACACCCTTCCATGGAGATACCATCAAGAAAATTGATCTCATATAAGAAATTCCACAATCTTCCATTGATTATTAGAATAAAATTTTTGTATTATTTGATATTCTTTGATAAGGGGTTGAATATTATTTACCATGGACATTGTTTCTTCTACAATCTCGGGTCTTAAAATATTCCTTTCGACATCTTCATCCAATCATGTGGGTGTACAAAATCTCATTCCATACATTGCTTCCTAGGGTTCAATTTGAATGCTATAATGTGAAATATTATTATATTACAATTACACTAATGTTAAATATAGATTCCACATACCTTGAATTTCAATTCAACATGATATCAACTTGTCTTCTAATGTTTGGATTTTTCTTTTCATATTTCCCATCAGTTTTAGGTTGATAAGCAGTTCTCCTATGAAGCTCATTATTCAAAGAGTTTTGAAGAAATTTTCAATAATTTCAATGTAAATTTTGGATCATGATCAGAAACAATTTAGATAGGTTCGTAATAATATCTTAAAACCTGATTAATTCATATCTAATAATGTATATCTAGATGAATATCCTCCCATATAGAGAGGAAATGCATTGATTGGTAAGTTGATTAACATTTGACCATATAGAATCATTCATGATTGGTGTTTTTGGTAATACAGTGAATATATCCATAGTGATTTCAACCCATTTACATATAGGAATAGGAATACATTTCCTGTCCCCTATAAGATTTTGTCTTTCATTCTTCACTTTTTGAAAAACTAAGCATCTTGATTCATAATTAGAAATTTTTCTGTTCATGTTTCCCAACCATGAATGTTAATTAAAATCAATATTTATCATACTGATACTAGAGTATATAGAGAAGTTTTACCTATGGGTATCATCCAATTCCACCCTTTTTTCTCGATTAAAGAGGGAACCTAATGCCTCTTCACAAATTTCAAAATTCCATCCTCAAACGTGAAGTGATCCAACTTCCCATCATTCCAACCTTTAATTTTATTTAGAAGATTCTCATCGTCACACATAGAACTTTTAATCCACTCCAATAATTAATGTTGGGATTCCAAAATAAAATGTAATGATATTTCACCTTCTTTGATAATTCCCATTCCATCATTTCAAGATCAACGTATTTGGGTTCCTTTTCATTCCTCATTTTGTTTTGAACTACATGATTTTTCCTACTCAATGAATCAGCTAGCTTATTTTACTTTCTTTGTTGATAGTGTATTGAAAAATCATAATCCTTGAGTAGCTCATTCCTTCATATCTATCTGATGATGAGTTCATTCATTATGAATATATATTTCAAGCACTTGTTTTTTGTATATATTTCACATCATTTTCCATAGAGATTTTGTCTCCATATCCTCATTAGAATGATTAAACCTACTATCTCAATAACTTGAGTTTTATAGTTTTGTTCATGAAAATTCAATTACCATGATGCATATAAAATAAATATATCATTCTTCAAAAGGAAACAACCAATTAAATTTTTTGATGCATCACTATTAATCACAAATAAACCACTCAATTATGATAGGGACATGATTAAAGAATTCACTAACCTATTCTTCAATTCATCAAAACATTGTTCACATTATTTTTTCCATACAATCTTAACCCCTTTACAAGTATGATTTTTTTTAATATTTTAACTACCCATGCAATGTTTTAAATGAAAAATCTATAATAACCTACAAAACCAATAAAACATCATAACACTATTATGTTAACTGGATATTGGCCATTCCTGAAGTACCATTTTATTTATAGGATAAAATAATATTCCTTACATAAATACAATATGGCCAAGAAAATAAATTGTTTGAAGCTAGAATTCACACTTCCTAAACATTCCTTATAACTTGTTTCTTTTTATTGTCTTTAGAATAATATGCAAGTGATTCTCTTGATCTTTGTAGCTTTTGGATTATCTCAACATATCATCAATAAATACCTCAATAAATTAATTAAGATATTCCCTGAACACTATATTCATTAGATCCATTAATCAAGAGGGTGGATTAGTAGTCTAAAAGGAATTAATATAAACTCATAATTCCCATACCTTGTTCAAAATGACGTATTTGGGATATCTTCATTCCGTACATACAACTGATTACATCTAGATTGAAGGTAAGAAATCTAAAAATATTGATCTTTGGGAATTTGATCAAATAAATCATCAGTGTGAGGATGATAATGATTATTATTTATCGTAATAGAAATGGTATCCCTATAGTCAATGCATAGACAATTAGATCCCACTTAGTTCTTATTTGAATGTATAGAACCTCCCCATGGAGAAAAAATAGGGAAAATAAACCCCTTAATGCTCAACTCCACCAGTTGTTTCTTCATCTCCACTAATTCGACTGTATCAATTCTATATGGATTCATAGATACCTGCCATTAACTTGGAATTAAATCAATAGAATCTCAATTTCACTCTCAATAATATGTCCAAGGAAATCATTTGGAAACACATCAATTTATTCATGCACAATAGGTACATCCTCAATTTTAATATTTCTTTCCTCACCCATATATATTATTTTCTCTCCCCCACATGAATTTCATTTAGTAGTTCTATTGGGTGGTGGATCTAGGTAAGAATGAAATGATGTGTTTTCTTCTCTAATTATTAGGGATTCTACATCATTCTCAAAAAAATGAGCTTCATTTTTCTTTTAATAGATTTTGGTATTATAATTTGAAAGACAGTCCATAACAAAAATTATATCAATTTAAATTAGGGGTTTTATGATATGGTTAGAAACTAAATCGTGTATATGTGTCATAAGGTGGATTTATCAACAAATAATTGTTTAAATGATACAACCATTTGGATTTTTGACAGAGAAATCCATTATTAAATCAGAATTTAATGGTCTAATTTTCATGGAATATGGGAAGATATTAAATAATGTGATGACCCAGAATCAAATAATTCACTAGATATGTTAGGGGAAATGATTAAAGTATCTACCACCATATCATTAGTAACTTCAACCTCAGTAGTTGTGATCACATAATCTTAGACATTCTCCCTTGGCCTTCTCTGAAGAATGTTTCATTGAAATCTAGGATATTCTTTTACATAATCTACCATATCCATGAAATTTTAGCATTAAACTTTGGTAGCTACTTTATACCCTATGATACCATAGAATTGGTGGCCTTTTCTCCACACATGTAATAAACATTCTTATACTTATGTAAATTATCATGGTGTTTCTTCCCATAATTACTATAGAATGGAAAGTAAAATTTCCCATCATTCCCATTTCCTTAATTCATTTTACATATTTTTTAGTGGTCCCATAATTAACTTACATTCCTTTATTGTCATTATATTTATAGAATTCCATTTCTAGGTTTATAGTAAATGAGAATATATGTGTTTATGAAAACAAGGTTTGGGAGGTGAGTTCCCATCATAGTAATGGATTTAAACCTTCAAAGAATTGATCTATCTTACTCCATGGGTAACATGGGTAATCTGGACCATGAATTGAATGCATTGTGAAGCTAGCTTCATAATTTCCCGCATTCACATTTTTATTGACTCAAACTCAGAAATTTCCCTTCCATATCCACTAGCTGTTAACTAGGAATGTATTATTCTATGAAATGTTTTTTTATGTTCATCAAATTTCATGTTTTCTATTTATTCCTCCTTTTTTATGTTTTGAATCAATGAACAACATTGATCTGTATCTCCCAAAAGTTAATAAATTTCCATAACAACCTTCCCCTTTTGGTTACATAAAAATGTTATAAATTACTACTCTAAATAAATTATCCATTAATCTACTACAAGTGGGTTTGTAGTCCCATTTAATGATAGAGGATGTTGTTGCATAAAGCAATATAACATCTCTCTTCCTTGTTGTGAATCATGATTCTCCATACATGTAAGGTTATTAGTCATAACCTGGGATAGATATCCCAGTATTGTTATATGTTGCTCATCACTAGTCGCAGTTTCAAATCCAACATCATTATCTTACATATGAGGGAAATAACTACATGGGATACGCGCGTTCATGTGGTTTTCATTCATTTCACTGTGCACCTATTCTAAATAATGGAATACACATAATTAGGTTACTAATCATAATATATTATCTCAACATAACATAAATTGAAATCATATTCATATCTAATACCATAATCATAAACATGTTCTCATTCATGGAAAATTTAGTTACAAATCCTTCACAATGGATTGTAATTAAAATTTAAAGTATCCTAAGAATATCCCCCCTGGAGATTTAAACCAGGTGTGTAGTATGGCCAGTTGTCTTGAACCATGTTACCACTAGTTAGGCTCAAAACACCTTCTTAGAGTTGTTACTCTTTAGTAACTCTATTCTATAACCACATCCACTTGAAGAGTATTGTATATTAAGATACACATATTCACTTGCTTACCAGTAATATAGTATTTTCTTCTCTACTTATCATAATATAAAATCTTAGGGTATTCTTCATTTATATACATTTTATAAATCTAGTTTACAAGGATTCTATTGAACATCCTTTAATAACAACTATATAGACCCTAAACCCAGTTTCCTAGAGTCATTGACATATATTATTACATATGGATATAAACAAAGAAAATACATCCCAAATAACGAAACATATTTGTAGCTTTGAAAAATGTGAAACATACCCATGTTCAACATTACAACATGAGGTGAAATACAAAATAGAATCTCCAATGGAAACATCCATAGATTTAATATTATCTATGAAATTAATTGAAAATATACTTCTTCACAACCAGGTTAAAAATAGAACATAATAAAAGGGTGGTATCAAATGACCAGTAATGGTAAGAAATAAATTAGAAGCATAAATAATAATGCATGGTGAATAACTATAAGTACACATCCCATTAAAACATAAACATGAGCACAATATGGTCAAAATAATACCATATTAGATAAAGACATAACAAAACATAACCTAGAATATTATACTAGTTTAATAATACCATGGGATATCATTTTGTAATTACATAATGAAGGAATGAATTATGCATGACATCATAACAATATTTTCAAGGCCTCATGCCATGACCATACATAAAAAGGTAAAAAACCCAAATTAGTTTGTCTCATGAGACCTACTGATTAACTAAGGGGCTATAGTGGGCCCCACTTGACACTTACTACTTTCAACACATTATTAATATATAAGGGGGAAAATAATAAACATATAAATTTATATTTAAACAAACATATGAAATGTAAATAACTTTCCTGAATCAGTAAACATAAACACTTACCATTCAGAGTAATATGGTGAATTGTATCAAGATAGAAAATCCATAATCAAACTAATCATAAACCATTAAATAAAATATGGTATATTATATCATTAAATATTAATATAAATTATAAATAACAATCAAAAATGGGGATTAAATATTTCCAAACACGCTTATAAAATCATTGATTAATTCTTGGTATAAATACCATTTTACAATGAAAAGAAGTATTATTTTTGAAAAATCATATTATAAAACCAAAAGTGAACGAAGATATTTTTTTATAATTAAATAAGATATTTTAGAAAAATAATAGCTTCATATAATATATTATAGAGTTTATTTGAAAATACTAATGAATTTGAGAAGTACCCCTAAATTGGGCTTGTTTTTTGGGATACATTTAGAATGGGTCCATTTTAAAACATATATATCCCCATAAAATATGGAAGGATTTTAATTGGTAAATTTATATATAAAATTCCTAAAAAATTTATGGGGATTAAATAATAATAATTAAGAATTTATTTGGGGTAAAAAGACAAAAATATGAACCGGAATGAAAATGATAGTTTGGTTAGAATCCATTACCTTGTGTATGAATGTGTCCCCCACATGACTATAATGTCCAGAAATATTAAATAATAATCATTAATAATTCAATTCAGAAAAAAGTGGAAATTTATTTATATTATGATAATATTATTAAATTTATTTATGGCCATTTTTATAAGTTATAAGATTAAAATACATTCTTATGGAGTGTTCATTTCTTTGATTTCATGACGTGTTCACTTGACTATATGTAATGGAGTTCATGTTCAATTGGTGTAATTATCAATAATTATAATTACATGTTATTAATAAAAAACCAAATTTTTAATTGGTATTATGTATTAATTTATTTCCATAAATATAGATGAATAATTACATAACATGTTAATGATAATAATTTTCTTCAATTTTAGTTGTTTTTCAACCACAATAATCTAGTTTTGTTCTATTATTTAATATCATGAATATAAAATGGTTATAGAACTTTAAATAATATATAATACTTATTTTTTGATTTGGTTAAACTATGAAAATGTTATCATGACCTGTTTTTAATTATAAATTGATGAAACTATGTTCATCATCCATGAAGGTTTTAATTTGGACCCTCCGGGATGATGCTTTTCTTTTAAAAATAAAAGAGAGAAAGTAAGAATGTTGATGGTTAATATTACATTTACATGATATAATTTTTATATATAGATTATATTAGAGTTATCATGATCATTTGTATTGAGGGGGAGATGATTGGATAAGAAATTAAAATAAAATAAAATAAAATAAAAATAAAATGGGAAGAGGATTTACCTCTTGAATTATCCCCCTTGAGAACCTCCTTAAGGGAAGGGGTTTTGGTATTTTGGAAATAACAATAGATCCTAGACATGGGTAGATACTAGGAATGTGGATTTGCGTAGAAAATTGACAAGATTCAATGCTTAGTGGAGTGAGGAGAAGATGGGTGATGGATGGCGTTTATAGTGGAGTTGAGGAATGATTGTTTGGAATATTTTAATCATTTGTTTACTATTTGTCTCAAGTTTTTGAGTTGTTTTGTTTCCAATGACTAAATAATTTAAAGAGGGATTTTTAGATTGATATAATGGGCTTATATCATCCTCAAATTACATATGACACAATGAATCACATATTTTGTATTTATTGTAAATTATAATATCTTACTATTCAAAAAAATCTTGTATTTTATAATAATCCAAAAAAATCACTATAACCATTATTTATATATAGAATTTAAAAATGGACTCCATTTTATAAAAATAATCTTTTAAATATATGAAATTATATTTTTATATAATATCATTATTTATTAAAAAATATTGATAATAAATTTAAACCTAATTTTATAAGACTCAAAAAAAATTTCTAAGGTATCATTAAATTATACATAAAAAGTAAGACAATAAAATATAATTTTATGAATAAATTTTATTAAAAATAAATTTTCATTAAAATAATTTTATTAATTAGAAAATACTACGTAATTATTTATGAGACACAAAAATACCTACACTTAATTAGTAATTTTTAAAATATTCTTTTACATATACTATGATATAATTATATTAAACATTAACTAATGAGATGCCTAAATTTTATTTATAATTAAATAGGTTAGGTTTCCATTCATTTGGCTAATTTACTATGAATAATTTTCGTATTATTATTATTTGGGTATGTTACTGTTTCATAGGTATTGGTTCCTTAACTTCTAGAAATACCACATATTTCATTAATTATTCATTTATAATGATTATAAATCTTTATATATGAGACGTTAAGTGATATATTATATATGAAATAAACATTTGTAGGGGTTATTTATTTTTACAATTCTGGGTTGTTACACTCCTGCATAGTCAAACACTATAGTTTAACTATTCAATGAAATCCTTCAATTAATCCTTGAAAAACCAAAAATATTTTTGTTTTGATGGAATATTTTTTGTAGAGCTTAGCTTTATTTGAGGACATAATTGTGATAGTGAGTTCATGATGAATTTCCCATGGGTTGGATGGAGTTTGTTATATTCTATTTCCATGGGGTTATTATCGTTCTATATAATGTATGTGGTTATATTTTTCGTATCTAGGATTTATCATAATGTTAACATGATCATATAAATATTGATACCACCATTTTTCATACTCATGTTTTCATTTATAAATATAGATACCACTCATCCCAGTGATATAGAAAACTATATTATAAAAAAACTAATCAATCTATTCACCGTAATTTAAAATCATAAACCTACTTTTTAATGTAAATGTAAAATTTAAAATATCTTTTATTTTGATCATCATTGAATAAAATATTTCATCCTGATTATGAAACATAATAGAAATAAAATATATTAGCTTTAAAACCAATAACATACCCTTAAAATCAAATTTACATTATAAAAACCCGATTACATTAGTGATAATAAATCATTTGGACAAATTTTAGTAGTTTTTAAAATTTATTATCACCACTAAAAAAATGTTCCCAATTATTTAAAATTAATTCTTATCAAAAAATTTAATAATTAAAAAACTATTTTTTGAAAACCAGACCCCTAACTCATTTTCAAATATCCAAAGAGAACTCAATCACTAATTTTTAAACAAATACCTTTCTATTTTTAGGAAAAGTTTGAATATTTATGGACTCAAAAACCCCATTGATAATCTTATATAACATATTATACAAAATAAGATGTAAAATAATTTACGTGTACATATTTACATAGAAATATGAAAAAATTAAAAGATATATTATTTTAATACAACTTTAATAATATAGAATATTGATTTTGAATATAATAATGGTTTAATAAAATAAAAAAACTATTATTCCATTTTTTAAAATATTTTCAACGTTAAAATCCAATATAATGAATAAAAATTGGAAAATGATAATAGTAAACCTGGACAATAATATGATCATTATGAATGGATAAGAAAAAATAGGTGTAATGTCACCAAGAAAATTTATAGTAAATTATTCAATAATAGAAAACATAATAATAAAAATTCATCTTCTAAAATAATTTAATTAAAAATTAAAATATAATAAATTTTTATTTATGAATTTATAGAATTATTCAAACTAAATTTCGATATAGTTTATTCAATACTTGAATTCATTTTATAATATGATGAGTATCAAAATAGGAAGCATTATTGAGTTCAATACATCAACATAAGGGGTTGGATGATGAATATGTGTGAAACATCATCAAATACACCCATCAAATTTTAAATACATAGTCATCAAAATAAGGAAATAATTTTCATGTCTTACCTTTACTATTACAAAACCCAAAAATCATCAATATAATTAAAAATTCAATTAGTTTATACATTTTCCCCAAATAAAGAACAAATATAGATTTCTATCCCATCTATCCCCGCATTTGTGGAGTACTCTGATAATTTGTATGATGCAGTTTTTATTAAATTCAATGTTTGTTAAGGAGATAAAATAGGGTTGATCATTAATTCAACTTTTGAGGGTGGTATAGGGTTGTTAGTGATGTCTTAGTGGTTTTCTAGGGAAAATGATTATTTTTGTGTGTGAGTGAGGGATGTTTAAGATCGATTGATTTGATTTGGTCTACTATATATATTTTTTCATTAGTTTACATTTGGTATTTTATATTTATCTTGTGTTTTATATCTCCGTATTCATCTCTACAAATAGAGATTCAACAATATTCTTGATTTAAGGAATTTTTTTATAATCAATAATATCAAGATATTGTTTTTGTTTCTTATTTATATGTTAAATTCATTGATTCATATATTATGGTTTCCTAGATAGAAATTATATTTGATAAAATATTTTAACAATTGATTGAGTTTAAATTATTGGATGATTACTTTTATTCCTTCTCTATTTATATATATTTATCTATAAATTATAGGTAGATTATGATTATTCCTTCATATATGTTGATTAAAATTATTCATTCTCCCAAATATGTCTCTAGATAATTATTCCTTATAAAAATAATATTGTATATGAGTCTCTATGGGAATGGGAAACAAAATTAAGATGGATAACAATTTTCTCCAACTGAGGTCATGTAAATGGATTATAATGTGGAAAGATCAAAATAAAATGAGAGAAATGGTATTGGAGAAATATAGTATTAAATTTAAAATGAAATCATTATATATTTCAATAAATTATAAAATATATACATATAATATCAAGAGATATTACACTGAAAAATAAAAAAAAATAATGATTTTAACCAAATATGTATATGTAAAAACGATAAATTTTGATCAAAATAAAATATAAAATAATTTTTTTTCCCAAAAACTATTCAAAATATAAATTTTCATGACAAGAAGAAAGAAAAATATTCATATATGTACATGAAAATAAAGAAACAAAAACATTAGAAAGTGTTTCATAACCCTTTAACAATTTATTTCACCATTATAGTTAACCATTTGTCATATATTATATTTTTTTTAAATGATATTTAAATTAACATTGGTGTTTTCAAATATTTAGTTATCCTAATAACAAAACAAAGCATAGTAAAAAAACACCCATCACAATTAATATATAATTTTAATATATAAAAACTATACAAAAACGTACCAATCATCCCACCAGACATATAAAATCCAAATAATACTCATATGTCATATTAGATTAATTCAAAAACATTATGACATTATACGACTAAATATTTTCCTAGATTATTTATATAAAATTTAATATTTAAATATTTAAACTTTTTTATGAAAAATTCATATCACATTACAATAATATTAAAATAATCCCTAAAAATCCATATACTCTTTAGAATCAGTATAAATTAAAAATTACACCTTTCAAATAACGTTACTACATGATTATATTTAGTCATTTAATTTACAATCGTAAAAAAATTTAATATACAATTCAGTGGTCTTTTTAAGAGTTAAATCATGAAATTTTTTAAATCTAAACATATAGAAAAAATAAAATCATAATAAATTGAATAATTTCATTGAAACAATGCTTATTTAAAACATCTTGAAAAATATCATATAAAAAAAATTAAAATAGTCCAATATAACATGCATGTATATATGTATAACTGTAATTTTGATGAATATAATCATTGAAAAAGAAGAACAATAAATCCATAAAAGGTCCTACTTTTCCATAAAATACGTGAAGACATTTATACTAAAATTAAAAAAATATAATTATCACCACATGCACCCATTAAATATACACATGACACCTATTCAACAACATCCTTTATGAACCTATGTTGAAACCCTTTTGAAAATTGAAATTCTTCTAATATAGTAAATTTAAATTAATATGAAATCAATCTATATACTATTTGTGTGCATGTAAGGTGTGGGTATATATATAAGTGGTGAATCTGATCTGAAAAAAATTCATCAAATTTGGAGAGTGTCAATACCTTGATTGAAGAAGATATTAATGTGGATATGAAAAAATTACATAGAATAGAACAACAATGATTTGTTGATGAATAGTGGTGAGGGTTATATTAGGAGAAATAATGATAAGGAGTGGTGATGATGGTTCAATTTGTAGTGATGGTAGCAAGGGATCGATGATAAGGGTTTGGATAGGAGTGATTATGGTGCCAATGATCAATGGTGACAGTAAAGAATGACAGTGAAGGTGATGGCAGGGAGAAACTTCACGGGGAGTGGTAGCAGCAGTACTACTGTTCTGTGAAAGCATGAATGTGAGAGGATATAGATAACTATTAAAAGTTATTTTAACATGAATGCATCATGTTTTTAGTATATATTTCATAAAAGAAGTAATAGAGTGTAGTTTTAGAAGCTCTAATATAGAAATAAATGAAAAAATTACTCTTTATTAGTGACTACTTAGCACCAATAAAGATACCACTTTTTTAGTGCTAAAAAAGCAATGATCAAATTAGTCATTAGAAGCACTAAAATTCTAGTGCTGATAAATACATGTTTTATCAATTCCTTTTTAGTGCTAATAAAAGGGAATCATCATTAGTGCTAAAGAAGAGATGCTAAAGACATAAAATAATAAATATTTTATTTATTTAAATATTATAATTACAAGTTTATAACTATATTATTATATTATTAAATATATTGATTATTATTTTATAAATCTCTATATATATTTATAAATATATTTATATATGTTAAAATTATTTAAATATATTTATTTATTTATTTATTTATTGGCCAATGATCATGTGCCCAATTTGTAGAAGCTCTTTCTTAATATCTAGGGGGTCCTAGAATCATGCCCTATTGGGTGCAGGTACTATTCAATAATATGAAGGTAGTGACATAGATGATGATGTAGGCAGGCAGTGATGTAGGCATGACAGGTGACTACTATCACAGACAAGATGATGTAGGCCTGACGTTGCCCTAGTCTTTTGGGCCAGGTAACAGACTTCATGCCCACTTGGGCTATGATCCATGTAATAAATTAATAAGGTTTGACAGTTGGACTATCCTTAAGGGTGGGGGGGGGGGTTGGTTGGCCTCTCAAGCATGTGTGTGTTTGAATATAACTCTACCTTCAAGGAGATATATATATATATATATATATATATATATAAAATTTCAATTATAAATTAATATGTTTATAAATATTTATGTATAAATATCAATATAATTATTTAAATATAAATATTTATATAATTATACATATATATTAACATATAAATATATTTATTATATATTTATAATTATTTAAATAAATAAATATATTTATAATTATAAATATAAGGTAATTTATATTTAATTATAATTAAAAATAATAGTAAATAAATTTATTATATATATAAATATATAATTATATATAATACATATATTTATTATAAATTTATAATTACTTATATAGACATTTAAAATTATAACTATAAATATTTTTATAAATTTATAAATATATATAATCATATATAATTATAAAATAATAAATATGCATACTTATTTTTAAGTTCAAATGAAAATATATATATATGTATGTAAATAATTATATATATTTCTAAAACTATTAATATAATAAATATATTTATTATAACTTTATAATTATTAATATATATAAATATTTTTTGATAAATATACTTCTAAATAAATTTCTATATATATATATTCATATTTAAATATATAAATCTATAAAATTGTACGAAATTCATTTATTATTATTTTATAATTATCTAAAGTTATAATTATAATTATAATTATAGATAAAAATATTTAAAATAAATTTATATATAATTAAAATTTTATAATTACAAATATAATAACTATATTTAACATTTAAATATATTTATTGTTATTTAACAAGTATTTATGAGATCATAATAAGTTCATGGGTATAACAATAATGAATCATACATAATAAAGTATAAATCATAAAAACGAGGCATCACAAATATGGAATGAATGAATAATAAGGGTGTCAATATATAAATGATAATTCATAAGTCATGAATACATAATATATGCGTGTGTCATCATATTATAGGTAATCAAACAATTTGTATCATTGCAACCCACACTCATGTCTAAAAATGAACTTATGAACATATGATTGGAATTATACTCCCACGTCAATATATGAGCCTAAATAATTCCAATCATGACCACGAATATCATCATTATATCATGATATATATGTAGACCAAAATCATTTCAGATATATATATATTTTTATAATTATAATTCTAAATAAATATATTTAAAACGTAATTATATATATTCATTAATATGTAATTTTTGATATAAAAAAATATTTAATATTAGAAAAAATTAATATAATTAATGTAATTACTTAATTAATTATATATATTTATAATATTATAAATTATTTATTAAAACATTATATGTATTTTAGTAAATAAAGAATATATATTAATATATCATATTTATATTAATTATAAACACGGTTTTTTAATAAATTTATATATATCAAAAGTTTTTTGAATATAAATATAATAATTATATATATATATAATATTTTATATTAAAAAATCACATCAGTGCTAAGAATGGAGATAATAAATCTAACCTTTATCATCGCTAAATAGAGAAATAAAAAAGGAAACAATTTTATCATTTCTTTTTTAGCGCTACTAAATGATACCTTTATCATCATTTTTAGCTAGCCCTAATAAATATGAAGATTTTATTAATGCATTCTCTTGAGCACTGATAATTATAGGAATATCCCTTATTAATATTTATTGTTGTGTGTCTGAAAAATAATAATATTTTGTAGTGTGATCATATCATTGGAATCTAATTGTGTATGGTATAATTTTATATCATGTTTATGTACTATTATTGAAGCACAAAATCTCAGAGCTCATCATCTAAAACCAATTATGATTCCATTTTTGACATATAATTTCAAAAGATATTATGATAGAAATTTCATGACTACTAAATTTATTCACCATTGTTTATTAAATGATGACTATTTTTATTTTACTCAATTTTTATGTTTTTTTCTATGTTTTTTATGAATGATAGTTCTAAATATCCATAAATAGTGCTTCTCATGCACCTCCATCAATTTTTAATTTTTCAATTATTGACAGGGATCCTCTAAATCATCATTCTACGACATCGACGGTGATCCCATCAGGTGGCACCAGGGCGTTGGACATCCTCCCTGTGGGTTGGGAACTAGTGGTCATTACTCATTCCTTCCAGATTCAGGGACCATTAGTCATTCAGCTTCCCTGTTCTCTAGTGGTCATGACATGTTTTCTTCTCAGTGAGATGAGACATCTCCAGTTTCATCATTTATTCATGGGAAGTTCTCATTTGATATTCCTCACTCTTTTTGAATGGTTATTTCTGAAAGTTTGGGTTGCTAAAAAGTTCTTCAAATTCTATTTATTTCCTCAGTATTATATTTGAGCAGGGATAAGAATTCTTTTATAATAAACCTATAATCTCTTAGTTTGTAGATGATTTTAGCTCGACCACTTCTTTCCACAAATGGATTTTGATATCGATGTTTGTTAGAGATCAACCATCCCTTCATGTGTTGAAATTATTTTTTCTTCATCACATCTTTCTATTCTAATCATTACATATATCATCCATAATTAAGAAAAATATACTAGGACACCACTTCAATTACCTAGTAACTACAATGTTGGAAATTATGAGTATATTTGTAGTCATTTTTTTTGTTTTAAATTGATGTATGATCACTATATGTTTTAATTTTGTTTATTATAGCCAATATCATGTTGTAGTATTAGTTGGTTATTCCTAGTTCATTGATTGTGTGTTTTAGATTGGTGTATTATTATTATTAAATTGAATGTTTTTATTTGCCACTATTGGTGAATTCTTGCAGTTTGTATAAAATCATTAGGTAACGATTAAAAAACAAGTTGAATCCAATATCATGTTGGTTTTGTTGTCTACCATTGAGTAAATATTCATTTCAATTACAATTTCTATCACTAATCCATTTTTCACCTCCACTGTCACTCTTCAAATGTATGCTTATTGATATGGGGATTCTCGTGGTTCTCACAGGGTTTTCCTTGATGATCATACATTATATGGGTTCCTCCCCTATTTCATCACCAATTTTTACTCGGGTGGATCCATGAATCTTGAATCACCCCATGTGGATGGTATTTCATGGTATATCGATTATCCATTCCCAGGTCAATATCTAGGTCACAAACTAGGATATTTCTTCATATCCCAAAATTTCATCAAACATCAATGAATATCCCATAGTAACAAATGATAATTTTCCTGATGAAGTTTATAGTGGTTACTAGTGTTGTTGAGGCTACTAGCCCTTTCGAACGTCCTCTTTATATAGCATCTCCTCTGTCTATTTTTCCACTTCTTATGGAGTTTGATTAATCTGATATACGATATTTTATTGATTTTAATTGTGTTACTTCTCCATGAAAAATATCTCCGATTTTCTATCCTTATTGAGGGATTTTGATCAAATCAACATCCATTCCATTTTACGTCTAATCCTCAGGTGCCACCAATGAACAATATAGATGATGACTGCATCTTATCCTCCAATAGTGATACTCCTTTGATCACTTTTGATTTTCCATATACTATGGATTCCATTTTTTGAAATCAAATGGTGTAGAAGGCCTTTTCATATCCAGCTTTTGGGCACATGGCCACTAGACCCCGGTTTAAATCTTTTAAATAGACCCTTAATACCTAATCCGTATCTTAAAGGGTTATTGTTGTGAAGGCACTCTCCCATTCATTAACAAGTTCTCATCCAACATATAGAACATCAGAGGCAAATATTAAATGAAAATTTATACATACATATTTATATACCAATAATATTTCCTTGGTTTATATCTTTGAAAAAAACATGAAATAAGTGTCATACATTTATTTTGATTCCAACCTTCACTTGTGAAACATCATGATTGGAAATCCCAAAAATACACATATTTTTATATTATGAATGGAACTTGTTCGTCCGGAATTTATAGTCATCTTTTTACCATATCTAGATGAAAAATTTTCTTCACCACTAAATATTTTTCCTCAAAAAAATTACCATTTATCATCATATTAAAAATTGGATGATAAAAGTCTCTTTTATATAATACAAACACATTTATCTGTGCTTGTTTACCAATCATTTATCAACTCTATGTGCCCTACTCACTCAACAACACTTTTAAGGATTTGAACGTCCTACATCCTTATCCAAATTGACCTCCCTTACCACTTCACCATTCTAATTTGGTTTTATTTTTATGATATATTTATTTATTTATATCTATTTCCTCACATCTTGTTTATACATGTTTTTATTATATAATTATATATGTATTTTTTAGTGTATTTCTAAAATATGTTAATATTTTTATATTTATTTAAATACAAATGGTTATCTACATATAAATTCTTTATATTGTATTTCTAAAATGCATATTTTTTTTAAATACATTTATATAATATATTTCTATCAAATGTTTCAATATATAAAATTCATGTCTTTTTATATTCAATTATATTAAATATTCAATGATATATTTATATAAATATATTTTTATGATGTATTTACATTATATTGGAACACACATACAAACACACTTATATATTTAACTACACATATAATTATAAATAATTTTAAAATCATATATGATATAAAAAATTATTTAATATATACATATATAATGTATTTATTAATATATATATATTTATATATTAAAAATATTTAAGTATATAAATATATAAGGGATAATAAATATTTTTTCAATATGGTTTATATATGTTAAAATATTGTTTACATGTAAATATGAATAAATAGTTATTTATACAATTAAATTATTATATGTAATTATGTGAAATTTTTTGTATATTTTAACATGAAACATATAGTAGATGTATCTCCATTGGTTGAGAGAACACTCTTAGGGTTTAGAGATTCCTAATGTCTTTTATCTATGAAATTGATTCACTCATATCACTACATTATTTGCTGATGTTTTAGAAACACATTCAGATGGTGTTAACCTGAATCATTACCTGAGGTGTGGTTTTATTAAATATGCTCTAATAATTCCAGAAAACAAATTATTGCCGATATAAAATGAGAAAGTTGTAGACATGGCACAGAAGGATGATATATCATCTCTAATGCGTCGGATAACAATGTTAACCATCAGAATATTTATAGGCAATCGAACATTCAATCCGAACACTGTAAAAACACCCTACAAATATTTTATCACATAGAAGAGGGTGTATCCATAGGATATGTCGATGTAGTCTATATTTTATTTTATTTCATCATAGAGAGATTTAAACAAAAGGTACGCAATTGAAGGTTGTGGTTCATTGATTACCAAATCATAATAATGTTGTTTGTAATAGACATTGGGGATATAAAAAGTACCAGTCTATCTAAAACCCCATTTTGGATATGACTTAATGGGATTCATTTACATGGAATACTTGGGTCTGTTTTTTGTGAAATCATAGAATGAATTTTATAATTTTAGGAATTAGATAGGTCAAATCCAATTCATTTGGGGCTGATTGTGCATATTAGGGTGCGGGTTAATGTGGTATAAAATCTTATGTGGGTATTTCTTCCAATTTTAAAAGAATAAAAAACTTGTATAAAAATTGAATTGGGAAAGGTACATGTCTTTCCTTATTTTATGGGTGAATCGTGAACACAATAAAATGTTTCTCATGGAAGATTGTTGAATATGGAAACATTATCATACATTACGGTCCTTAGATTTGTGAAAAAATGTCGGGAAATCCTTCATTTTGAAAAAAAACAACGAGGTTTTGATAGACTTGTAAAATAATTTTATAATAAATTTGATTAAAATCAAAATAATTCCATTAGGTTTGGGATGTATCCTACCTCAAATTGTCGGAGGCAATGTTTAGATTGAGCCAAACCAGCCTATCTCTATGAAAATACTATTCTTGAAATATCGTGACCTTGTTACCCCATTATCTGTAAGGATTATCCAGCCCAATTTCACTAAAGGTTCTCCAGATATGGATTTTCAATCTGAAACCATACAATAAAGAAATTACATGAATGATATCAAAAAAATATTGTTTTTTGGAGGTTTCTCTATATCTCAACAAATCCATTTCTGTGGAATCATCTTGTCTGGGGGGAGGAGGATGTGTATTCTAGGGTTTAATTCATCACTACAAAACTACATTTTCCAAATTATCGATCAATCAGATACAATAGAGTGGGATGTTGTTAGATATTATTGATGACCAACATATATAGTGAAATTGAAGTCTTGGTAGTTACAAATATCCATTGATGAGAACCTCTTGGGAACTCTACATGGTGGGGAATTTCATTGAAATTATATTTTAGCTGGTGGTGAACTAGGGATCCTGTATAAATTATGCATTTACATATTATTTCTAGAAACAAACACAACTATAGGGATGGTAGATCAAGGATATTTTGGACACTAGTTTACATGGCTTCATGGGAAGTTTAAAACATCTCACAATACATAGTGGTTATATAGTTTAATGGGGTCATTTTATTAGATTATCCTTTTCAATTCACTCCAATTCCCTCATCATTTTCCTAACAGGTCAGAAAATTATCTGATCACCATCTTCATATAACTAGTCCTATGGAAACCAATGCTCAACAGAATATTTTTGATTGAATGTTTTTTTGTGAAGGAAAGGGATTGAGAAGAGATTATCCACTCCTGTTGGAAGGGTTGTGATCCAACCACAAAATAAATATCCATTATACGATATCTAATTAGAAATGTTGGAGTAGTATAAAATTTCACCAGCCAAACATGCAATGAGATTCTATTGAAAGAAAATAGAAAGAATTGTATTCTCTCTACCCTTCTGATTAGGTTTTCTCCACTATCGTGATAATTTTACTAGATGTAGATGAGTATCATATATTTTTTTAAATTTTTTGGTATATACATGCTTGAGACTCCCACATCATAGATGGAAATTCTAATTCCTTCTATTTTGACCTGAAGGCCTCTCTAAGGAAGAATGATAACTCTATTTCTTACCAAAATAATTATGAGGATATACATTTTTTTCAATGAATAGGTATTCCATGATATAATCATATTTTTTTAAAGAATATTATTATAGATGGGGTTTTTTTATTTCTTTTGTTATAGATTATTCTATTGAACCAGTGGTTTCGGATACCATGAACATCTAGCTCACACGTGATTTTACGAATGAAGAGATTTTATTGGCACTCAAATTGATTTACACAACCAATTCACCTTGAACAGAAGGTTCCCATGCTTTGTTATTGAAAAAATAAATAAATTTATTAAATATATATTATACTAATTATATAATTAATATACTATTTATTAATGTATATATATTTTATTAAATTATTATTTTCTATTTATAAATATTTTGTTAAAAAAATATTAATACTTTTCATATTTTCTATTTCGAATATAGTTTTAATTTACATAGTTAAAATATATTCAATTTTATTTAAACATATATTCATTTGGGTACACGAGATGGACTGGGCCAACCACTATATTTTTTATAATTAAATTTAATAAATTTAATAAATATATATATATAGTATTAAGTTATATATTAATTATATATATATATATATAATTTGATAATTAATATGATGTTTATCATTTACAAAAAATGAATATATTCATTAAATACTTAATAGACTAATTAAATAATCAATAAACTATTTATTTCAATATACTAAATAAATACATAATACCCTAACTAATTAATTAATTATTATAATAATTAAATTATTAATATACTATTTTTATATATATATATATTAAATTTTTTATATTGTTAATAATTTTATTATATTTTATCATTAATAAATTGTATAAAAATTATATAATTATTGGCAGGCACACACACAGACACACACACACATATTTAAATTTTACTTATTTTTAACAAGCATTCATTTAATTTGATTTATTCATTGAAAATTTTATGTTTGTGTTTATTTTTATATAATTAATAGATTTCAAGTATTTATTTATTTAGTGTTTTCGTAATTTGTTATGTACTTTTGTTTTAATATGAAATTATTCATTAATATATATAATATTTTTTAAATTTATATGTTTTTATTTTTTCATTGTTCAATATTTATTTTAATTTTATCTATTTTCTAATGTTTACATATAAATGTTTATTTCATTAAAAATTAATTTTTTAATTTGGTTGTAATATATATATATATATAATATATTAATTTCCACTTTAACATATATTAATACCGATATTTAATTTTTTAAAATTATCTATATAATTAATAACATTTATTAATTTTTTAAATTTATTTATTCTTATTATTTTTTTCATATATAAATGATACATATTATATAATTTGTTTTTACAACATAACAAATATATCAAGCATGCATATATATAGACATTAATTTTAGACACACAAATATTTTTGCAAATAATAAATTATTATATAGAATCACACATCTAACATATATGTAATTTATTTAAATTTTATTATTTATTTTAGAATTTCATTTATTAATGTAATATATTTAATATATTATTTTTTTAATATATAAATTTTATTTATTTTTTTTTTCTATTATTTCAGTTGACGTTATTTATTCATTTTTTAATTATAATTTTATCATTTTCTAATATTTATTTATATATATTTATATACTATTTCATAACATTTAAAATATGTATTCATATTCATTTCAATATATATCAATATTTTATTTGACTGCTGAATTGTGTAATTAAGAAAACGTATCAATTTTTAATGTTTTTTTAAGAAAAATAATTTTTAATAATTAAATATCAATAATTTTTTTACTTTTAAGAATTTAATATTATATATTCATTTATAATGTTAAGAATATATTTGTAATTAAATATTTTAAAATAAGTATATTTATAAATGTATATGTAATAAATGTTTTAAATAATATAATTTTATTTAAATATTATTTATATAATTTTAAATTTATATTTAAAATATTTAAATAATGAATATAATTATTATATATTTTTTTTATAATATATATAACTATATATATTTATATTTATAAATATATTAACAAATATATATATCTTTATAATTATATTTATAAATATAAATCTTTAATTATATTTATAAATACATATTTCCAATTTTATTAATATACATAAAATTATAAACAAGTATATTTATCATTTAATATTTAATTATATAAATTTAAAATTATTAATATTTTAATTTATATTATTAAAATTATTTATATAGGTTTTTAATAAATATTTTTAGCACTAATAAAGAAGTATTTTATCATACCTTCTTATTTTATATCTAAAGAAAACCCTCTATTTTAACAATTTTTGGAATCACTAATAAAAAACATCCAAAAAATTAAAATATAACCTTCACTAATCTGATTTCCTTTTTGCCGTTCAACCTCTCATTGAAGTTAACTGATGCTGCCGCTCCCCATCAACGTTCTCTTAGACAAATAAACTCTCTAAAATCTATGTAATGTTACTAATTCTCATCCCCTCACATTTATGACGGTCATTGGACACCTTTCTCACACGTAACTAGTCCAAACAATGATTATTTCTTGTATTCTACCATTCGACCCCTCAAACATTGTATTCAGCCCGAGACAAACACCCATCATTGTGACGTATAAATTTGACAACCACCCTTTCCCCATATTCGACTCCATCAACTGACCAAAATGGAATGTCTTCCCCTATCCCTTCTTAACCACCTCTCTAGTATGAAGGGTTTAACATATATATCATCATCAAAATATATTATATTTTTGTTATTTTTTAATGTTGGATTTATATGCTACTTTTTTTATTTTATGTGAACACTAATTTTAATATATATCATTATTTTTATGAAGTAATACTACATTAAGTAATATATATATATATATATATATATATTATTTAATTAGTTGATCTACAACGATAATTCGAATATATATTTTTTGGAATTGAATTAAAATGAAAATTAAGAATATTTTAATAACATTTATTTAATTAAATTAATAATTATTTATGTATTGTTTCTTTATTTGTTTATATTATGAATAATATTTTTATATTTTTTTCTGAGACAATGTTGCATTTGTAATAAATCCATGAATACATGGATTGTATAATGTGATGATTTTTTTCTATACTTCAATCATTAATGTAATGTGCTATATAGTTTTCAAAACACATAAAACAAGTGAAATTCCATGGATTAGGATATCAACCTGTTGTGAAGAATATAAATCCATGTGGAAGAGGATTTCAATTTCATGAAAAAAAATAATTTCATGAAGATTAATTGGGAAGTGGAATAAAAAATGATGTTTTCTGATTGGTATTATAGAATTAAATATTATTTATTTGTTGATGATTGGCTATGTATTTTTGAGAGTTTATAAAAAGTAAAAGCCTCCAGTCAACTGAGAGATCAACGTGTGGTAACCACTACTGAGGTTAGTAAAATGATCAACCTCAAGATAGCTAGCAAGGAAACATGAAAAAGAGCACCCATAGGGAAGAAAATGGGAGTAGTGGCAGTGAGAACATCTAAGGTTGCACGACAGAAGGGAAAACTGGCTGGAGGAGGTACCACAAGGGGTTCTTTATTTCTATAAAGTTTCAGCATAGTACGATTTGTAAATATAACAAAAAAATGAAATTTAAGAATGATGTGGGATGTGGGAAGCACATGTATGGTTCACCCAACATTAAAAAGGATAGAAATAATGTTGGTTTTTTGATCCTATGGGTCTACACTGTTCGATCGAAAAAACATTAAATATTCAAAAGAAACATTTTTTTCTCCTCTATTGTGCCTTTTTCCTTCCCACAAACATAGGTTCAATGGTGATCTTGTGAAATCCATCAATTTATAACGATCACCTCATGTGATTGAGACTCTTTGAACTAAACTAAATTCATGCATCTCTTACATGAATAATAATAAATTGAAAACACATTTTAGATGATTGAAAATGAATTTATAAGAGGTGTTTAGTAATTCAATCCATATATTTGTTTGAGACTATCTATATATTAATACTATGATATTTTCAAGAACATGAGTATTTCCTCAATTGGAATAAACCAAATCACATTGATTTTTAGATATATCGAACTCTTTGGTATATAAGAATGTCCTAACTCCTCAGATGAGGCTCGAAGAGTCATTAACAAATCATGGTGGCCAAAAATTCATATTATTATATTGTTATTGAAACTATATTTGATGATTTTATTTAATAGTACACATATTGGGGCTTTTCCATATGATTAAAAGCATCAACACTTTTTCTCTTGCATGAATCACATAGAACTTATTTCCAAGGGTATGGGATGAGTTGTGGGATAAAAATCCCTAGTCATTGATTATTTAAAATGAGAATGAATAAGGTGGTGGTGGGTGCGAATATAAATAAGTAACACCTGAGTCCTTTGAGTATTTAATGATTGGAGTTTCACTACTATGATCCTAATACCACATGAGTTTTTTATTATATATTGTGTGATATATAAATTGGAAACCTGAACCTCATGAATATGTTGTGCATGAAGATAATATTAATCATATGAATGAGATTCATTAAAAAAAGGTTGTTCCATGGATAAATCAATGATGTATTAGAATATAAGGATACCCTCTTAGGTATTCATTAATTATAGATGGAGTGCACCCCTCAGGTTATTATATTTACACAAGATTACATAGAACCTTTAGGTGTATGGTACATTTCATGAATAGAAATACCCAACACCATTTATAGGGTATTAAATGATGATAAATAAATTACAATAAAATTAAATTATATTCAAAATGGAAAATTAATACCATGGATTATTATATATTTTATATTTGTAATGATTATTTAAATGATGAATTTAATACCAAAAATTTATTGAGACTATGTGAACCATATTTTTTTTGAATAAATATGTGTGTGTACGACATAAAAAATGTGTACAAATATAGAAATATCCATTGAGACTCATTACATCCTGTCTAGAATAAAAATTTTGTGAGTGAGCTAAAGCTAAGTAATTATTGACAAAGGTGGTAATATAAAACTGAGTATTTCAGAATATGTTTCATTACTAGCATCATAGAAGTTATTGATGATGTACGTAAGGAAGAAGAATCAATATTTCTTGTGGATATAGATTACCTTAACCAATTGGAAGGATTCCTGTATAAATAACCAGAGCTATTCTAGAGATATCACAACTAGTGGGAGTAAGTATAAAAACACTACTGGGAATCGATTTTAATAATCCAATTAAGAGATGTTCCACTATATCAATTTTTTATAATGTATTATCATAATATTTCTTTTTGTAATATCAAAATATTTCCTACACTTTTATTCACTTAACACTACTATAGGAGAATCCATTTTCTTAAAGATAACAAATATAGAAATGACATACTCACCCATTCCCTTATGGGGGACCTTGTAAAAATGTAGGGTTCCTTTTAGTTCTTTCAGTTTTTTTCAATTGAGATAAGTGAGACATTTATGAATTTAGGATCAAGATTTTCACCGATAAAAATTATAGATTTCAAAAAGATTAAATTGTAAAGAGTACCACACTAACTCAACCCACCCCATATTAGAGATAAATGTGAGCCTATAATCATCATTTTGTATTAGAGAAATTGGTTCCCTCTATAAATATCCAACCATTACTTAAAAATTAATTACTGAGAATATAAATTTATTTAATAGTTGAGGAATTATTTTGTTCAAGAGAAATAAATATTATGAATAGAAGAACTAAATTCTTCTACATTTACCTTCACATGGCCTTAAATTTACTGATTATATATTAGTTGATTGTATTTCCTAGTTAATTTATGATCTCATGAGATATGTAGATAATGAAAATATAGATGTATATGTGAAATATAGAAATGACATATTTCATCCTTATCTGATATTATGGTCTCTAAAGTGATGGGACCTAAAACATCCAAGGGGATGTGGGATACACTTGAGAATATATATGAAAGTAATTTGAAGATCAAAGTATAAAAATTAAAAATACATAGTTATATTTTTGATGATATTCAAATGGATGATGATGAGATTTTTCATTACTAAATCACCAAGGAAAATGAGATAGTAATTCAAAAAAAGTATTTTGGAGATACATTTGGAGATTCACTTGTTTTCGAGAAATGGATAAATAATTTCAATAAAATATTTGATTCAATTATTTATCCATATAAGAATATAATGTCTCTTCTCATGATGGGTTACATAATACACTTAGTAATTATGAGTTGATTAATGTTCTTATGTTCAAAATGAATGAAAAGAATGAAATTACATTCAATGTAAAGAAAAATATAAGGCTAAAGGAAAAGAAAGATGAACCATCCAAAATTTTTACTGAGAATAAATTTGTGATACAAATTATTAAATAATCATGACCATTATTTCTAAAATATTCAGTAGAGTAAAAGTAAAAATTAATCTTTTTATTTCATTATAGTTCTTTAAATTTTTTCAAATTGGACATTTTTCAACTGATTTTGCAAAGAAATGATATAATGATTCTGAGAGTGACGATAGAGATAATGAAGACACTAAAAGAAAATTTAGAAAAGTTGATGGTATAAATAAAAATAATTAATCATAGATTTATAAGTGAAATATGTTGAGTATGACTATAGATAAAATATCTTTAGCAAGGACTGAATCAAAAGATAAAAAATCAACTAAAAATCATAAAAAATTCTTATGAAAAATTAAGGGACATGGATGTTCTTAATTTAAGGACGATAAAGTATAATACTGAACCTATTTGTACATCCAAAGACCAATGCATGAAAAAATTATTGATCTAAATAGTTATCTCATGAAATAAAATATTATGCTTGAGAAAGAAAACATGAAATTTACTACATAAAATTTTAATGAAAAATTAACTACTTTTTTTTATAAAAATGAGACGTTTTTCAATAGGGATGTAGCATTTTTTTAATGAGATGAATAAAAAACAATTATAAATTGTTGAACAAGATAAGATGATATTTTTTTTATAAAGAGAAATTTACTGCTAAGGAATAAGATTTTGTTGAGATATAAGCCATAGGTGTCACAATTCAACATGAGTTGAATAAGAAAATAGAATATTTTAATGCACATATTAACATAAATGGTGACATATCTCAAAAAGGGGATATGAAAGATGAAATTTTACATTACTCATTTTGATGGATATGTTTCTTTCAATAGTGGAGTTTTAAAAATTAAAAATGAGGAGTCTAATTTTTTTCAATGAAGGAAACTCTTGGACAAAGAGATTCTTGGTTATCAACAAGACAACATCATATATATATATATATATATATTTATCATGAATCTATCTTGGGGAATAAATTTTCATCAATTTTTTAGTGATGTGGTACGCATGTCCAAAAATCCTACAATTGCAAGTTCATCGTGTCCTCAATAAGAATGAGGTATGAATAATGTGGAGTTTTAATAGTTATATAAAGAAAAAATATCATTGAAAACAACATGTGAACATATATTCACCAAAAACATCTATACAAAAAAATTCTATACCCAAGAAGATGCTTATGGTATATGTAGTTTATATGGTCACAAGGCTAAGATGTGAATGAAAATACTAGATGGGAATGAATAAAATGTTGTAAAATAGAATATGTTTCTAAAAGCACAAATGAGCTAGTTTTTGAAAATTTTGACTATATTTAAAATGAAATTAAATGTTTCTTATAATTTTTTTTATCCAATTTAAATTGGATAAACTATTTAAGGAGGCTATGATAATTTCTATGTATAATGAAAATAAATAAAATGATGATGAGTAGTGATCTTAAATTATAAAATTAAAGATTCATAATATTAAGGATGAAAATTTTATTTAACATAAATAAGAATAATGGAAGAATTATAATAGTTAAATAAATTAATCACAAAACAAAAATAATTATCTGATGAAATATTTCAATACTATGATTGGAAGAAAATAACACCCTCGACTGTGTGGAATCTCATAGTCAAAATTTTATTTCTACGATACCAATAGGTCACAAATTTTTGAAATTATTAATGTGTTTTAAACATACAATTTAGGTAATTGAAGGAGCTTTTGGAGGCTTTTATCACTATAAAACATGATTAAATTTTTTTCATGAAGCATAATGACATCAATTAAATGAAAAAAATGTGCAAACCTTAAGGGGGGAAGTAGATGATATTTGAGGAATGTTTATCTCACATTAATCCCTTATTCATAATTTTATTATCTTTTCAATTAAGGGAGATTTTTTGATTTATTTCATAATGAGACAAAGTGGGGATTTATTTTTAACAATTAAATTTTTTTATTCATTTATAAAATATGTGAAGGATTTATCATTTAATTTATAAATATTATTATTTTCAGTCCCTTTAAAAAGAATTAATAATTTATATTCTTTATATCACATGTAAATATATGTTATAGGCAACTTATACCACTATGGTTATGTTATTCTTGTTTCTACACTATTTTTTCCATTTATAGTTACAGTTTATTATATAATGCTTCCTTGGTATGTGTCTTATGATATCATTCCTTTCATTAAAATATGCAATGATTTATTTTATGAAATAATAGATGAGAAGAAACCCCAATTATCCATTCAATTTTATTATATGGGGGGATATTGAGCACACAGAATTACTTATTGAATATTTGAAAATATATTGCAATAAAAAAAAGGGTGATATTTTTTATCCAATATTGATGTTTCTTATCAATCAGTCAATATATTGATGATATAATGTTATGATTGTATTTATATTAGTTTATTATGAATTTCATGTTCTTATGAGATTGTAAATAACATGCAACAAGTGTAATTCCATTCGAAAATTTATTTTAATGATGTGAAGTAGGGTAATTAATATTGAATAAGATTTTATGTTCATGAAAATATTGATTTGAATTAAGTGGGATTAAGAAGAAGAATTTATATTTCCATTAAAAATAGATTATATTTTTCATTATGTTTATAGCTAATAATATGAGAATACTATATTAATATTTACTAATTATTGGCTATCTCATTGTGAGAGTTTAGAAAAAAATATAGTCCTGCATCCAACCAATGGAACCGTGTGCTACATAATATGATATTTTCTTCATGAAGTCTTCTAGAAGTCATTAAATGGATGAAATGTTTATTTATCTTTAGATGGATAATAGATGAGTTTTCAAGAATTTCAATCACAATTTAATCACATATTCTTAATCAAATTATCATATCAATTCATTGGTAATGATTGACTAATTTCAATATAAGACTAAGGGAGAGCTTTATCCTTGTTGGTTGATAGAACACTCCATGGGTTTCTAAGGGTTTGGTGATTCCTTGGGTCTCTTGGTGTAGATGTGATTCATTAGTATCCTTTATTTCTCAGTTGATGTTTTAAAACATACATCTTATTGTCTTAACCTAAATCACTACATGAGGTGTGGTGTTATGGAATATGATATAATATTTCATTGTAAAAAAACTGGATTGATGGACAAAGAGAAATAAAAATTCATTCTCTTGAAAGATGGTGATTCATTTCTAATGCATCAAATAAAAATACTGGTTATCAAAATAATTGTAGGAAATCGACCCATTAATATAAGAAATATGGAAAACATGATCCAAAATGGTTGACATTTTTAAGAGGTTATAGCTATAAATTTCTTTTGAGAAGGATATTTGAGCTTTGAATTATTCAATAAGACATTTAAATAGAAGGTACTTAATGGATGGCTGTGGAACATTGATAACCAAGTCATTATATTGGAGGATCTAAGACATGGAGGGGATATCCTGATTAAGAGTATGTCTAAATCCATATTATGGTTATGAGATAAAGAGAACTGGTTTTGTGAAATAATAGAGAATGTTATGTCAAAAAATCAGAGGCCACATTAGAGGAATTATGGAACGGGATAGATTAATATCCAATTCAGTAGGCAAAGACTGTGTGGATTTGGGTGGTTCAAGATGTGGAATAACCACTTATGGGGGTTTTTTACAAAATAGGAAACAAACACAAAAATATCATTAAATTTTAGAAAGTTACATGTTTTTTTCATCATTTCTATTTACCATGGGTTCATAGAGTGATACATTGTCTTGACGAAGGAAAATTATAATATAAACATCATCATTCAGTATGGACCGTGGATTTCTGAAACAATTCCATGACTGTATTCATTCATTATTAAGAAAAACAAATAGATCTTGATAGACCCATAGAAGAACTTTTAAATGAAATCAACTTAGAATCAATATAATATCATCATTACTGGGCCATCTATTCTTTTTGAAGATCAAAATTAGGACATGTGGTTAGAATCAGGTACATATGAAACATGTTGAGTGAGTTTGGGTTACCCTATGAACATGTACAATAGCCATGGTTTTTTCCAAAGATAAGTATTACCCAATTATATTCAAATAAAAATATATGGAATGAGTAAAAGATCCTCTAGATGAAATTGAATATTCTTAGATCCTATATATTTGAATTATCTTGAAATATTTTAATCCCCCTATAACCTCCCATGAACAAGGTAGATGCAATTAAATCCTCTATGGTGGGTCCAAAAACAAACCAAAGGTGTTGGTAGAAAATGAGAGAGGATAATGGGAATGGAAATGTCATTAGATTAGGAATAAATATATATATATAATTTTTTGGAGGGACCACTAGTTATTGAGAGATATTCCCAAATATTAAATGTTGTAGAATATGTAAAATACAACAAATTTTCATAAGTTGAGGATGGATTGATCTAATAATGCCTATCACAATGAAAATCTAATGTTGTAACATATGTGTTCTTGGAAACCCAAAATTATATCAGGTTCTCCAACACATTTATGCTAAAATTAGTCCTCATATGTTTTTTTTCTTTGTAACCTTATTAAAAATCATGGAAATGATGGTATTGAACAAGGAGATGGGTTTATTGACTCTTTCCTAGTCTCTCAGAAAGTCCATATGGGTGGAATTGGCTTTCATTGGATATAGGATGTGGATTTTAGTGTTAAATACTGATATCCAAACAACATTGGTGTAATAATTTATCAACAAAATGATCTTGTGTGATTTTTTAAAGGTTTTTTATATATGAACCTCCCAATGGGTGAAATAAATATCTTGATAGTTACTCAAATCCCTTCGTGAGATCCCTAATTAAACTTTACATTTTATATGGGGGTATTTGAATGAAATCCTATCTCTAAATGTGAATAATGTGGTTTAAAGAAGACATTTTACAAATATGATGTATTTATATAATGAAAAAATGTTGGTGGGGATGATAGATCATGGATATTTTAAAACCCTTTTAAATGGTTTTGTGGAAAGTATAATGTGACCAGATATTCAGAATAGTTGTATTGATTTATGCGGTCAGATGATTGGTTTATCCTTTTTAATTACTTATATGTTTATCATATTTCACTATACGTGATGAAACATAGTATAATCCATATTCAAATATCATTGGGTATGTCGAGTCCAAGGCATTAATCAATCTTTAGTATCATGGGAATCTTAGAAAATGAAAGGGAGTATGAAGAGTTTAATCACTCTTGTTGGAAGGTTGGAGATACTAACATCAAAAATACGTTCCATTATACAACATCCAATCTGAAAATTTGGAGAAATCTCAAATTTCACTAGCCAGATATTCAATGTTTTTATATTAAATGAAAACTGAAAGAATTATTTTCTATCCCTCTTCTTATTATATTCTCTCCATTTTATTTAGAATAGATGTGGAACTTGATGAGGATCTCAAAATTAATGATATTTTTTTGTATTTTCAAACCCAATAATCCCACATCAATGATGGAAACTCTATTTAATTTTATTTCATTAGTAATTCCTTTTTAATGAGTCAAGATAATTCTATTTCATACCATACTAATTTTGATGTAAGGCGTATTTCTGATGAGAGGGGAATCCATTTTCTCTTGATGGTTTTTATTCGGATCATTGTATGGTGGGGTGGGTCTCTAATTTATTTCAATATTGCTACTTGTTTCTAAATGGTGGTTTTAGTTATTATGATCATTTATATCGCACATAATTTTACTAAGGAAGATATTTTATTTCAATTTAAATAGATCCATTCAACCAAAGAAGATGGACAAGATAGATTTGATGCCTTGTTTTTTTTTTTGAAAATATTTACACACTATCGGGCCTGACATTTTGGGTCTCATGAAACAAAATTGGTTAGGAATATCTAACCATTATTCCATCAAGGAAACCATTATAAGAATCATTAAAAAAATAAAAAAACCTCTCTTTGTTCTTGGATTTCATTCCCACCAACCTATGCAATGTGACCTAAAAAATGTATTTAATTTTTTTTCAATTAACTCTTGTATGAACTAAACTAATGGACCCTTAAACACACACATATATATACACCATAACAATTAAAAATATTAATTTATTCTTAAATATATATTATTCAAACAAAGACCAAAAAAATACTAACATAATAATTACTAACCAATCAGGATCCCACCGGGGCTAACCATTGGATACAAGTTACACTCTAATCCCAACTATAATAGGATTGGGGAAAGAGACAAAAAATATACTTTTAATGGATTTATAAAATCAAATTTATCAAGAATAATATATAAAAATATACCCTATATATATATTTACATCTATATATTAATTCCCAAACTAGAATAAATATTTAAAGTGAACTTCAAACAAAAATGTTTCTAACAGAAGGCCAATCTTTAATGAATAAAACCTCAATTTAGTATGAATGAACCCCATCAGTACCAAATCAGCCAACATAAACTCCTCAAATCCCATTATATTCTTAGAACCCTCATTTTTAGTCTCAAATTCTATGTAGATGTAGGTAGGAAAATATGCAATATGATACCCCATATACACAATAGGAAAAACAAATAAAATAAACCCTCAAACATAATTAATATATCTTTATTATTTAATGGTATAGTCAATCTTAAATATGAATAATATCATTCTTCAGTAATCTAATCCATATGTATCATACCCTAAAGTCTACTTATAGTACAATAAATTTTAATAAAACTAAAATTTCACAATTCCCAAATACAAAAACATCTACACCACTTCTATAGGATTATAGTTGGTGACTTGCGTACTTACCCCTATCAAGAACATTAACTATATAATGAATAATGTTATTCATATGTATGGGTTATATTTTCTATAAGTTTAGTACCCATTACGTTTATGGAACTGGGTTACATACATCATTCTTTATATTGTGGGTACAACTCATTTTATCAAGGTATCCTCATGGGGGGAGACTAACATCATGTCTATTCATACATATTTTCCATACCCATTCATTTTATCCAAAATTTGACATAACTCAAATATACAAAAATTCAATAGATTCTTCAATATTTAATGAAACATTTTTATCTATTAATTTATTAGTGGAAAAAAGAATAAATATCATCTCAGAAGATCAATTATGACATAAGGGAAAGGCTTTTGGAAGCACAACACAATGACATACAAACACCTCCTTTAGGAATATAGAGATCCTTTGAGTCACTATTTTCTCTCTCTTGGATCAATATATTGATTTTCATATCATTAATTCTTAAAAATAGTGGCAATTGTGGTATTTATAGACAAACCTCACTAAATGATCTATGAAAATGAAGTTGAATGCATACATTTGATGAAAAATCATCTAAGATCATCAAAATATGATCAAAACTTCTTCTATATTTCCTCAAATTTAATTATTATGGAAAAAATATAAAAATTTCTTCATAAAATATTTTATATAATTTTGATTTTACAAATGGTACTAACACATTTTTTGGTTAAGGTATCCTCACACACATGCAAGGTGTTGAGCTGGTTCCTTATCATTTGGGTAGTTGGCCATTTTTTTCATAGAATGGCCTAAACAAATTTAATTTATTATTTATGTTCCATTACATAAAAGTACCATCAACATAATTATTTATCATAAGTTTAAATTTCTCAAATCAGCACTTAAATAATGAAAAATAATCCAATATCATTAAAATAAGATATCTTCTACTTATATATTTCTTCAAATATAATGATGATTGGTAAATATCTTCAAAATTTAATCTTGAAATGTTATAAACAATGTGAATTCTATTAATTCAATGGGCACATTGTGGGATTGAGTTATCCTCCAATACATTCCAAGAGTTGAGATAGTTCCATTTCTAGTGGGTAGTTGGATTCTTTTTCATATAATGTCCCAATTAAATTTAGGTTGTATTTTATGTTCCATTACTAACAAGAACCCCCAACATAATACATCAAATAGTTTTAAAAAATATATAATTTTCACTCTAAATGTTGAAAAATCATCCAATATCATCAAAATATGATCTCTAGTTTTTCTAGATTTCACCAAAACAAATTTTTATTTAAAAACTCCATCAGTCATTCCACTTCAAATTTTTAAAACATTGTGAATTCTTCTAATGAAACTGATTCATGTTTTTTATTTATATAAGAGCATATTAATACTCAAATTGGAAACCCATTGACATTTCAAAATTCTCAAATTATTTATAAAAAATTCAACATCATCACAATTTGAATGCCAATAAACTACTTGGGTTATTCAGAAATCACCCATGTCTTATTATTCTAAGGATGTTCTTTTAATGACCTTATGATTATAAGTATTAGGATTGTTGTACTGATATTATTGTGTATAAAATATTTCACATTTTCCTATGACATGATATATTGTTTACCCAAATGTTTAGCATCAAATGAAAGTAATTGGATTATGAATAGCTCTTAAGAATTTTTATTCCTAAATTAACAAAGGGTTTGGAAAATTAGGATCGTGCAAAAATTCATTTTCATAAGGAACAAAGAAGGTTTCCACACATGGTTCTTTTGAGAAGAGGAATTGTATTATAAAATCAGGATCATTTTTCATTGGTTTGTATTTATATTTTATTTTGAAAATTTGGATAACTCCATTAAAAAGAATTCTACCAAAAAATTGGCCAACAATTAGAATCCACACATGGGAAATCCCATTAACCATGCGTATGGGACCCATAGGTCAACATGAAGGGAGATTCATCATAAGGATGATTCATTTCTATAGATGAATCTGGGTTGATGCATAAAACCCACAATTGAGTGGATAGTGGTTAATATAGGGGAGAGCATGTCAAGTGTGTTCTATGTATGTATGTGTACTATATATGGGTTCCGATCCCATTACATGATTAACGGTGAATCATAAATAGGATCATTGATATAGAACATCCAAAATACGTGGAGAATTTTTATGGGGTGGGTTCTTATAGATTAATGTAACCACATTAAAAACTAATGCATGTAAGATTCATAATCTATTCCAATGGACAAGCGTTATCTTTTCCCTAGATAGAAACACATTTTCTGAGAGTGGATTGACTTCTATTAGTTCATATTTTTATTTTTCATCTATATATTTAATCTTATTTTATTATATTTTTAATGTAATTGTAATTTATATATTAATTTTGATAATAATTTGTGTTTCCAATCTTGTTATCCTACTATGTATCTCATTATATCTCTTTTCAATCATTCATTCATTATTCTTATTATACATTACAAGTTGTTTTTTCACTAAAAATATTTTATTTATTTTATTAATCTTATTATTTCTCTATTTCTCCATCTATTTTATCTCCTTTTAAGATTAAATTTTCTTCTTATCTTGTCCTTACAAAATGACCTCTTACCCTCAATAATGAGGGGATGATCTGAGGATTTCCAAAAGGGTGGTACATTGTGTTTCTTGAGTTTTGGGCATAAATTCTATATGTTTTATTTATATTTGTGCTGGATGTGAGAGAAATTCACTAGCGGGGAATTCATCCACCAAAGCATTATTTTCAAATCCATTCCATTTCCTTGATTCGTTCCTTTTTTGTACATTATCTTGTGTAGACACTTCATACAATGGATTTTAGGATACCCTATGTGATGAAACAGTAAATAATATAACTTAGTACATTATAAATTGTACTCTCGGTCTTGGTTTTATCCTATTTTGTTATAAAATGATGTGAGATTTTTTCTGAAAAATTGGTTGCCTAGGAATCCTCAAACTCCGCACTCAATAAATAATAGAAAATTAATACAATTATGATGTATCATAAATTGAATTAAAATATTGAATTTAAACAAACAATTAATAAAGAAAGAACCCACGTAATGAAAACCTAAGGACCAAGACATTTCTTCCTAAGGTAATCTCTATCTGGATATTAATTTTTGGTTTTAATTACATGTTAAATTATATTAATTCCATATTTCCTAAATCCAAAAAGTTTGTTTCTTTCATAAAAAGATTATAATTATTATATTAGCTACATTAGTTGAATTTGGAATTGGTGACTAGTTAATTTTGACCCTACAATAGAGATTTAACTCTATCCAGCCTCTATTAAACATTAGGAAAAATAAAGTTTTCTTTTAAAATTCTTTATTACCAGAGTGTGTGAATGTTCCTTTATTGTCTGCATCAACATGAGAGTGGACATTATTATGAGCAGTTGTTTGTTAGAGAATATGAAAATATAAAAATCTATTACATATTTTGTGTTAATGTACAAAATAAATAGGCTTTAATCAATGTGATATATATAAATAATAATTTGGGTTGAAGAAGAATTTACAACTACTAGTTATAGTGTATGTGAAATGGATGAAATACGAGACATTAGGCATTCTTGTTTACATAATATTGAACATCAAAATGAAACTACTATGTACATATATTTTCAAGGAGCTGTGAAAGCCTGTGATCACTAATCAATTTCACATGACTTATTTATATTACCGATCCACAATATATTCACAATGAATAATGAATAATTTTTTCCTTTTGTTTTCTATTATTATGAATATGAAGAGACGATTTTTTACTATTATGAAATAAACAATGTAAAGAAGTATGTTTAAGAAAGAAGAAGCATGGTGGAATCCATTCTAAGTATCAATAGATGGAAAACATTTCTGGTGTTAAAATCCTTTAGGAGAATAGATATTTTCATCAGAGACATTATAACAGACCAGAAATGAGAAATAGAAAAATAATTATCAACTTTAATACACTATGACACAAGTTTATGGTTATTTCTTAATTACTGTAACCGTGTTAAATGGATTATTCTCTAGTTATTTAGTGGTATAATATTATTTCAGATAAATTCCATAGAATAAATACTATTTTTGAGTAAAGAGACATTTTAAAATGTCATGTTACAAAATTACCTTCTTTTAAATACTCACACATAATATAGAAAACATAATATTAGAATAATGATCCTAACTGGTCTAGAAATTTAAATGGATAGGACCTATAATTGTTCAAAATATCCAAAAACTAATTCACCTCCTCCTCAGTTTTAATAATATCCTAAATTTACCCCCTCATGTGTTATCATAGGGAAGATTCACCTCTATTAGATTCTCTACATTTCTTTTATTAAGTTTTTAGTATTTGAATATCCTCACTATGTTAATAATGAAGTTTTGTTTTGTGAAGATTCAGTTATCTTTGAGAAGAAGTCTATATCTATCATGACCTTGATAAAAACTAGAGGAAAAGAGAAAATAATGTTGACGAAGAGATATCTATTATCTAAATACTAAGAAGTGTGTTTATATCTATGAATTCCCAACAATAAATACATATCATGCCATGAAAATGAATAGTAGGTGGATCACATTTCCACCATAGAGAAAGACAAAATTTGTACATTATTTGGATCAATAATGGTAAGCAATCAAGATTATTAAAAACATTCAGCTACAAAATATCCTCAAGATAAAAATCCTTTTAGAAGAACTAATTATGACTAATATATAACTCTTTAGGATATTTTATAATTTGTATTAAGACAAATTCTATATTTTTTCTGAAAATCAATCCCTCTTGTTTTTTGAGGCTTTTAATGTATATGGAAATAAATCCCCTTTATAGAGTGAAGAAGAAGATAACATAAAAAAACCCTTATATGTAAAAATTAATGTCATTTTAATTCATTCATGATATGTTTTAACCATTAAATAAACAAATAGATAACTTGAAATAAGTGCCACAAAATGGATCAAGAATATTGAAGAGAAAGATAGATTCAAGATGACTCTACAAGAAGAGACCCATGATATTAATTAAATGTAAAAAAGTTTCACTAATGTTAAGTATTATTAGTGGGAATAACAATACAATATTATTTGATTACATTACTCTTTATAAACAAATTATGTTATGATGTTAGGAGAGGAAGATGAAATAATGAAGTGGGTTTGGGAAGAGATGTTAATTATGATTGAAGAATATAAAAACACCCTCAGTATGAAATATCTATAATTTGATGTTTAGTTGGCCAATAATGTTTAGAAAGATATTGGGACTTCAAAATTGAAGGAGATTATTATTATTTCCACTAAATTATCATGGGATTTTTACACTTTTAAAAGAACTCAAACATAAGAGAAGATGATTTTGGAAACCATTGATTATTTCTCTCAAGATGAAGGGGAAATCTAATTATAATCTATATCATATTTAAAAATATTTCTTAATATAATATCATGACTATCAAAGTTTAGAAAAACCTATCGCTAAAATTATGGATCAATAATGGTGATAATAACTAACCATTAAATTTTTTGTGGATTTGAAATATATTGGGGATGATTTTTCACCAAAAATATACCAACAATATATAAATATGACACTAAAATGTCATATAGAACAAATAAAAATATTAAGTATTTTGGTTCAATGTTGGTGCTCCAACAGATTCAAGAATTGTGCATTGAATTTTTTGTAAATTCCTCTAAGAACAAAATCACAATGGAAACCCTTCTCATGGTGTAGGAAGCTATAATATAATTATAAACATATACGGGTTATAAAAGAAATGTATACTTTAAAAACCTGAATGCTTGAAAATATCTTTGATGTATGCAATGGTAGTGGTCCTAATCTTGGTACATTCTCATCTTGACTTGTTTCAAAATAAGAAAATAGTACATGAATGAAAAATTTTCTTATTAAGGAAGAATAATTCAAGTTATATAAGGAGATGAATATAAAAAACATCCATTAAGATATAAATTAATGAATGTCATATGACCTTGTATTTGAAATCCTAAAATTTTGTGGATGTTGATGAATCCCAAACAAAAAATAAGAATTATAACACTCAAAACAATCCTTGTGTAAATACCAAACATACTTCTAGTGTTTATAATAATATATTACTAGTTGGTTTAGAAAATTTGGAGAAGATGAGGGATATTTTGTAATCACAATATGAGCCTATTGAAAATGGAAAATAAAATATTCCATATTATGATAATAATTTATGTAGGTGGGGTTCAAAATTTATGGAAATAATACAAGAAATATCTCTACAATAATTCAAGTAAATTAAAAGTCATTTTAGTGGCTAAAAAAATCACAAGGATAAAAAACTACTTTAAAATATATTACTAATAAAAATTTTACACATAATGAAATTAAATAAATAATAAGATCCACAAATACTCAATCAAAATTATTGAAAAAATGTTATACTGTGAAAAGTGAAGGAAATGGGGAAACATGGTTGAGAAAACCATCTCATCCTTTTTATTGACATTAATGAGGCAAGGATGGTCCATCATATTCCAGGAATATATTTATACATTATATTTTATTTTAAATATATGTAATGGAAGGTGAATAATGTTATTGTGGGGATAACATGAGAATGTAAATTGTTGTTAAATATTGACCAAAAAATTTAAAAATTCAAGATCCTTGAATGATTTCTCAATTGGAATTTAAATTCAAATATGATAATGTATCATATTTGATGATGCTGAAGAATGCATAGTCATATCATGGATAAAAAGGATGAATAATATACCATCCCATTTTTATCATATATGTGGTATCAAGATGAACATATATTGAAAAGATAATTCTTGGTGAAGATGTGAAAGTTATCAAATCTATGTTGTCACATGATCCAGATTTGTTTTGGTGTACTCTCAAAATTGGAACAAATTAATATCCACTATTAAATATATTATGAATTATGAATATGTTGTGGAGTGTCACTCTATAGGGGGATAAAAATGAAGAATGATAATTTTTCTTCATGAAACATTATTTCAATTGGTCTCAAATATATTTATTACAAAAGTTGTTTGATGATAATGTCATTGGAAAATGTAAGTATTTTTTTAACTATATCATCCTTAGTTAAAAAAATACAAACATAACACAATTTTGTATTAATTGAATTAATCAATAACATCGGAAATGTGGAATAATGGTTGTTCTTCATGGAAACTTATCTTGTTATTTCTACTTGACTATTTTTTCTATATTTTTTGAAGTACGTGGATGAATATTTTCTTGATGTTTCTTAAAAATGTTTTCATATATCAATTAGTATCTCCATCTTGAAATAAATGGGTATAATCATTTCAATACATGTTTAATAGTTCTCATTCTGTGAGGAATCATGATCATTTGGAAAAGAACAACATTTTTTTAAAATAAAATCCTCTTGTTTTCTACAATAGGAATTGATACTATAGACATAAAGTGAACTAACAGATGAAAATTTTCATTATGTATTTGTTGATACCATTTTCCAATGAACATTTTATTTATTATCAATAAGGGGGATAAAATTCGAAATAAATGTTTTAAATGTACTGGGTCGAGAAAGTCAAAGGGAATAGAAATATTCACATATATTTATATCCTTGTGTGATGTACATTGACGATATTCAAAAAAAATACAATGGGGGACACTGAAGATCCTACATCGTGCATGAGTTATATATTGTTCAATGGGTTTGATTGGTTTTCAATTTTTTTTAATGAAATAAATTGATTTAATTTAATTCAATATGTTGAAAGTGGTTATAGGAATGTCAGATGAACTATCCAAGATGTCCAATCTTGAAAAAAATGTGATTGTTGTTTGGATGAATGGATGAAGAAATAATAACTCATGTATTATTATCCTATTGATGTTCTTTTTAGGACAAGATTTTATAGGTTTAATGATTGTTGCACTAATTTTATTTAATAGAACACATGTCATTATGAGTATTTACTAATCAAATTGTTTTCAACAATGAAAAATATGTGATGAAATATGGTTTGATTTTGAATATATTTTTGGAATTTATATTCCAAAATGAAGTGGAGAAAATGAATAATTGGATCTTGAAAATATTAATTTTTCATGAGGAACTAAGAAATGGTACATGCATTTTTTTTAGAAAAAAATCCATGAATTATGGATGCATGGTAGTTTATGAAATATATATATTTTTGATGATTTAGTAGACAACCATTACAATACACACAAGGGATATCCCATCAACCATGCATGACTATCCCAAGGGTAATCTATGCGGGAGAGTTGGCTGGTTCCACCAACATGGAAACAAAATATTGTGTTTTGATGTATAATGCTTGTTAGAGAACACGTGGTGGCTGGAATTGGGGGTTATAATATCATCAAGGAGTAATGTATATTTGTGTAGTATTTATGGGGATCTAATTTAAAGTTTGATCAATGATGGAGTGGGAATAGAATCATGGACATAGAGTTTCCCAACAGTGTGAAGAATCTATGTGAGATGGGTTATCGTAGGTTACTGATCCCAAATTAAAAACATACACATATAAATGTATATATTTGATCTATTGCACGAGATTCATCGTATAACCTTAGAATGTAGTATTCTTCCTCATTATTAGGCTTATGAGTCTGATATTTATATTTTTTAGAGTTATGAATGATGAGGATTCTATGATCATGTCGAGCATGAGATAGTTACAAGATTGAGAATTAAGAAAAATAAGATGACATCTATTGTATAAAATTGTTTTTTTCCTGAATGTGGGTAACCAACATGTTGACACTATTGAGGAATATATGGTGATGAATATGGCTGATAATGGATGGATAAAATAATAATATGATTATTTTTACAATCACATGATGTAACACCCCAAGATTATACAGTATGTTATCTCTTTAAAGTATTTCAATAACTTGCGCTACATGTAACACCAAGTTCGATCGTACCACAACTTACCAAAATAGCCATTAAAAAAGAGGTTATGAATATTAATTACAACATTTTAAATTTTATATATCATATATAATTTTAACATTCTTATTTTTTGTTTCTTAGAAATAACATAAAAAATCAAACTTTTAAGATAAAAGAAGTATTTTTTTTTAAAATGCAGTTTTTCCACATTTTAATGGAGAACACTTTTTAAATACTATATTTGTGACTTTTATATATTAAATTTAATGAAATTATTTTATTCATTATAATTGTGACATAAAAATTTATTCTGGATAATTTTTTGGTACATTCTGATAACTTTCATATTTTGATGAATGTTGAAAAAATACTAAATTTTAATTAATTTTTTTATTAAAGATAAATTATAGTGTTAAATTATGAATTTTATTGGTTTTGAATTATAATTTGAATAAATTTTTATTATTTAATAGAATGTACGTCATTATATGTAATTTCACATTTAAATTTTACATAAACACATGTCTATCTTTTGATAGTTTTTTCTTTTTTAAAAACCCGCCTTTTGGTTTTGACAACAAGAATTATTTTAAAATTAATAAATGAAACTTATATTTTTTTAATTTGTTAAAATGGAATTCATTTTTGAATCTGGAATATCAAAATTATCTTAGGGTACATTTTTTTGTATTTTTCTGAAAACATTCAATATTTGAAGAATAGTGAAAAATTATGTGTTATTATTTAAAATCGACTGTTTATTTAAATAATTATTTATTTTATTTTAATTTAATTTAAATAAAAATTGATATATAATACCTATATAATTTCTATTTAATTCATTGGATTCATTTTATAATAAAATTAGATATATAAAAAATTATTGGACTTTTTAACGTTTTTACAAACCTTCTAAGAGCATTTGCAAATTTGAATAAATCATAATTTAATAGCTTTTGTGAGTCGAATTTCAAAAATCCGAGAGACACGGTTGACACGAGTATGTAAAATTTGGTTCAATAAGATGAAAATAATTTTTACTGAATAGTAACATTTGACTTTTATTTACCATGATTAAAAATAAATATGATAATTAAGGATAAATATGATATTATAATTACCCTAACACATGTCCTAATTATATTGGATAAGTGTAATTCAAGCAAAAGAAACCTTAGGAATAAAATATGATCCTCTTAGGTGCACTTGGATTAGATTTGGACATTTATTATTATTTTATTTAAAGAAGAGTAAAAAGTGTTTAATTCAAAATTTATTAATTAACCATTTTTAATATGGGGTTATACATCACATAAATTAGACTATAAAAATTAAATAGAAATATAAAATGGTTTTCTACATAATGGTATTTTAGTAATAATTTTTAGACCTTGAATAATTAAATTTATTTATGACATAATGATGATGTAGTAATTACCTTATTAAACAAATATTAAAATAAATGATATTATAAGTATCCAAATAAATGTAAATTGAGACTTCTAATGAATTAAACTAATTTTCTAGGTTAATATGATATGTTAGGGTTATATAGATAAATTTTATTTGAAGTGATAAAATTATAATGGATTTCAAAAAGAACATATACTAAATAGTGATAAAATTAACATAATTGAGTTTTTAAAAACAATACTATATTATTAATTGATATAATATTCATAAAAATCTATTGTTCGAAAAAAAGACTTAGATTAGGTTATATATTTTAATAATGAACCATACGGGGTTCTCTTGGATTGTTATAGTTAGTTTATTAACCACATAATATAAAAATAAAAAAGAGACCTGGTAAATGTCAAACTATTTAACTAAGAGTTAACTCTAAAAGATAAGGGTAATATGGTGAACTAAACACATCCAAAACCTATTGGTTGAGATTTTATCGACCCATAAACACCTTAAATTAGAAATAAAATATTTTGGATCCATTAAAAATAGAAAATAAATTTATTATAAAATAATATTTCAATCTTTCCCTAATGTGTCCCTCATCTCTCTTATAAAAGAAAATTTCACATTCTATAAAAGTCACACCTAAAAGCCATTTGGCTCAGACAAAACCTACCCTAATATCCCCCAACATCCCTCACATCCAACTATATTCATTACTTTGATCAGAAATCCATCCTATGGAGACCTCTTGATCAACTCAAAAGGAAACACTCGAAGAAGAGGTAATAATTTCACCACCCTCTTTCAAGTTTTTTTCATCATCAACTTCCTCTTTCTTTGATGTTTCCATAAAAAAATAATAACTCCAATACCTAATACATACTTTTTTGTTACTATACATATGGTACAACCATATTTGTTATTCTATCCATCCTATAAATGATAAAGTCACCATACGTGCGTACGTACGACCTACTGTCTCTACGCCCTAGTGTAGTTTGTTATTCAAACACATCATTCTTGGGATGGGTATAATAATGAGTATAACTGATGTAAATAATAAATATAACAATTTAATTATTATTTTTTGATATAACATCCAATTACATGTGATTTCAACATCAATATAATGATATTGTCACTCATTCATACGTACGGATTACCCTCCCCACGACGCGATGAGATTGATTCCCATGTTCACCATTCAACGATGATTATAAAAATATATATTACTAATAAGTATGTGATATATGAAATAATAATGTTATTGAAGTTATATATGTATATATTTGTGTACTTAAATATATCTTATTCACTAACTTCCGATCAATACGAAATGAAAACGGAAACAACATTTATGCGTACGTACGGCCTACCATCTCCATAAATGGTGGCTTCCATTTCATATATCTATATATTATAATTATTTGTTTTATAAATATATATGATATATAAATAAAGGTTTATATTCTGGAAGTATTTAAATCATGATCTAAATTATTCAATCAAGAATAAAAAGTTAAATCATGTACGATAAAGAATGTTATTATTACCCAAAATGTTAATTTATCTAGGAAATCATTACTAAATTGTTAGTATAAAGCCATAAATGATTCATATATGATATAATAAATATTTATATGGTTATTTTATAATTTAATAGCATACTATGGTCATTATATTGGAGGTTTAACATACCCTCGTCTAGATGAAAGTGTAAGGTAACGTTTAATTCTTCAATCTCATTATTATTTGAGATTATTTATTGTTATGTTTTTACTGGGAAAAATTTATTATCCATGTCCATTTTTCATAAAAGAGTTTTCCATGGGATTATTTTTAAGCGACACTTTTATTAATACATCATTTTAGATGTTTTAAATAATTATTCTTCTATGTCATTCTCATTAATGTGTATGTTTTCAAAATGGTTTTTAAGGATTTATTTTTATGGACATGATTGTTTTTAAAATGTTAATTCATTTAAAAAGTTTCAAAGTGTTATGGGAAACATTGATTCAAAAATTTCTTTAAATGTCTTCCTTTTTAATTTTGTGACATTTAAATGTTTTCATGAAAAAGAAATATTTCTATAAAACAGTATTACAAATCATTTTCATCTATGTCAACATCCTTGGATGAATTTTAAACTTTTTTTAAGTTGATTTATTATGATAAAAATCTTAAATATTGTGTTGAAGGTTTTGTGATATTTTTTACTATTGATATATTACCTTTATACCATTCATAGTTTATGGTTAAACTATTGACATTTCATATGCTATTTCTAATACGATTTTTTATGTTGTGTTACAATCATTTCATATGTAAAATTTATTAGACATAGTAAGTGATGGGTGGAGCCTGCTATTGCTCCACGATGAATCGGTAGGTCTCATGAGAAAATTAGACATTGAAATGGCCAAGGCCTTTCCCAATTTACTATATTGTTTTTTTCAAGGCCTTAATCATTTTAAACGTTTTGGTCGAGGCCTTGATAAAATGTTTCAGAATCTCTGACATTAAACATTCACTCATTATGAAAATAATATGTATGTTTCATGTGGTTATTCGACTAGTAGAATACCTACTATGTTTTATTATGGAATTGTTTACTCAACTCATATTTCTTCCATAAAGAATTGATGTTTATTATTTGTAAGTGAATGTGTTTTCAATTACTCACTATTCCTATTTTTTATGTTATATTACGCTAAATTATTTTCCCTTACTAAGCATCTAATCTCAACCCTGTATTATGTTTTTTTTCTCATTATTTCCATGAAGTGTATTATGAATGATATGTTGGGTTAAGCTAAAAGGGAAAAATTACTTTCTCAAAGATTCATTTATGTTGTGTTTTATTTTCTAATGTGTAATGTAACGTTCATGTATGTAATCTATTTTCCACGACTATTAAGCTATCAATATTTTGAGACTCGATTTCTTGTAATCATTCTAATGTATTAAAATAATGCACCAACTCTAGGAATCTGGGGTCGGGGCGTCACAGTTGATATTAGAAGAAGTTTAGCAACAACCGTTTAAATAGATTTAGATAAACTCTTATTAGAGAACATTACCCTAAGGTAAAATTTGAGGATTAGTATAGAATAACTTCCTTAAAATGTGGTAATATTGAGATTTTATTTATTTTCCAAGAAATACATCCCTGTTTGGATATAAGCAGGTAGAGGTGGCTCTGGAAAAGATGTCCCTAGGAGTGAAAAATCTGACAAGATGTTTTGGGCTTGACTCAAGGTATCCTAGTACATGACAATGTGCATTGATACACTCTTTGTTACGCCACTCCTGGGGGATATGATTGGGAAAATTCACATTTTCTTTACAAGACATTATAAAATATTTATGAGTAAATACTTTCTCAAAGAAAACATTTTTATGATTATGCATTATATGCATAATCTTTTCAATTTATGCTAGTTATTTAACATGTTTGGAATTATGCATTGTGATTTATAAACTAAAATAGTGTATTAAATTATTTATAAATGGATCATAGTAGAAGGAATGAGAACTCTAACAATATGCATGATAAAAAGAGTAAGAAGGATCATATCTTTCATGGTATTAAGCCAAAATTTTGAATGTATATAGTCTCCCATGTATTATCATCATATAAAAAAATAGTGTCATGTGTTAATAACATAAGTAAAAAAAATCTCTGAGTCCAATGGCTTTGATGGGAAGCAAGAGAAGAAAATGATGGAAGAGAAAAATGTGGATAAAAGTTAGAGGGGGACGATGGATTTTCCTATATGTGATAACTGTGGAATGAATCATCACGGTAAATGCATGAAGGGAATGGGAGTTTGTTATAAGTGTGGAGAAAAAGGACACCATGTAAATGATTGAAAGGGTAAGAAAAAGGTTTCAAATGTACAATGCTTCATCCACAAGGAGTTGGGACACTACACAAATCATTTTCGAAATCATCAGAGTATTCCCCTATGATGCTATTGGATAATAATCAACTTATAATACTACCACATATGATGAAAGAATGAATAGTGTTATTATGTTGTTATTACAGAATTATTTAATTTGAGTTTTGTATGAATGAAGTATTGGTTATATGAATTATGGAAATAAATAAGGATTTTACTACAATAGTATTTAATTAAGGATTTGAGATTGTATAGTACCAAGTAATGTGACATAGTTTCAGGCTAATCCTTTTTGTAATTACATGGTTTAAGGAACGATAAACCTAAATATGGACCGATACCGAGGTAATGTTTTTGGAATAAGAGATTTTTTATTTGGATAAATTATATTGGATATTCTTGACTACCTTGGAACTGATTAATGGTTTGTTTATTCCATCATTATTGGAATTTTCAAACTTTTTGTATATAATGAATATATCTAGTATTATATAATAAATAAGGGAGCGTAAATGTAATAAATATTGTTTTATGACAATTAATGTTGTTTCCATGTTTTAAAAGAATACATGATGAAGGTATTCATATGTATCATGTGGAAAAAGAGAACTTCAATTTTTTTACCTTCCTTATAAATTTTGGAATATGAGTTTAGCCAGAAGTATTTTGGATAAGTTTAAAGGTTATAATGGATTAAGTTGGATGTTTTATACCATTATTAAGGTTAAATAATTTCTTAAGATTATTTTTGGATTGTTATAAAAAGGAAAACCCAGAGATCAGGCCAAAACCTGTCGCGTCTGACAAGGCCGTAAGAATTGAACCCGCAACCGAAGGGTGACAAGGGTGCATCAACTACCATTGGACCACGTGATGCCCTAGATTGTATAATGTAGTTTTTTTAATAATTTCTGATAGATGAATTTTAAATTCATTATTTGGAACCTATACGATTAGGATAAATAGAATATTTTAAGTTATATTATCTTTTAGAGTGAAATATGAGTTTGTGGTGGAAATTAGTTTAAGGAAGGAACTCTACTTGTCATGTATATTTTTCTCTATTATTATATGAGTAAATTTATTCTTAAACATAATTTATGGTATTTTAAAAACAAAAATGGGTTATCTTAATACCATATGTTTTTTTGAACCGATGATATTTTAAATCATCATAGATTGATGGCTTTGAGGCCCTCAATTTTACACTTGTTTATGATTGATGACCTCAATCAATCCCAATAAATATTTATGTTTTCCTCCAATTATGTGTCTCTAATTGACACCAATGTTCTCCTAATCATGATCATAATTCGTGGGTGACTTTTTCATTTTTCTTTCCCTCTTATTAAGACTACATTTTATTAACCTAATTTCTAATGTGGGTTTTCAATAAAGGTATTTTTCTATTTTTAACATTTTATTTTCAAAGAATAATATCAAATTGTGAAGATGCAATTTATTTAATTAGGTATTAAGGTAATACCCAATGATTTTTTAGTATGATATCTCTTAAAAGTATTTCAATAACTTGTGCTACACGCAACACCAAGTTCGAGCGCACCATGACTAACCAAACATGTCTTTCAAAAAAGAGGGTATGAATAGTATTAACAACATTTTAAATTATATATATCCAATATAATTATAACATTCATATTTTGTGTTTCTTAGACATAATATAAAAAACCAATTTTTAAGATAAAAGATGTATTTTTTAAAAAATGCAGTTTTTCCGCCTTATAATGGATAACCATTTTTAAATACAATATGCCACACTATTATATATTAAATTTAATGAAATAAAATTATTTTTTATAGTCAGGAAGTAAAAATTTAGTTTAGATAAATTTTTGGTACTTTTCTAATATCATTCATATTTTGATGAAGAATGAAAAATACTAAATTTTAATAAATTTTTTTTATTCATAACGAATTATATTGTTTAATTATGAATTTGAATTTTTTTTAAGAATATTATATTATATTTTTATTATTTAATACAATGTGGGTCATTATAAGAAATTTAACTTTTAAATTTGACATAAATAGTAGTCAATATTTTGATAGTTTTTACATTATAAAAATCCTCTTTTTGGTTTTAACAATGGGAATTAATTTCAAATTAATAAATGAAACTTATATGTTATGAATTTGATAAAATTGACTTCATTTTTTATTCTGGAATATAAAAATTTTCTTAGGGTTAACGTTTGGTATTTTTCTGAAAACATTCAAATTTTGATGAATAGTGAATAAAACACCGTTATTATTAAAAACCGACTAGTTATTTAAAAATTTATTCATTTTATTTAAATATATTTTAAGTCAAAATAGATATATAATACCTATATAATTTCAATGTAAATCACTGGATTCATTTTATAATTAAATTATACGTATAAAATTTTATTGACCATTTTATCATTTTTTACCCAACTTCTAGGAGCATTTGAAAATTTGCATAAAACATAATTTTACCACATCGATGAGTCAAATATCATAAATAAGAGAGACAAGACTGACCAAAGTATGTAAAATTTGGTTTAATATGATTAAAATAATTTTTGGTGAATAGTAACTTTTGACTATTATTACCACAATTAAAAGAAAATATGGTAATTAAGGTAAAAAATGATATTATAATTACCATAACACATGTCCAAATTCTATTGGATAAATTTAATTCGACCAAAAAATACTCATAAATAAAATAATATCCTCTTTGGTCCATTTGGATTAGATTACGATATTTAATATTATTTTATTTAAAGAAGAGTTAAAAGTGTGTAATTCAATGTTTTTTAATAAAAACATTTTTAATATATTTTTATACATATAATAAATTAGAATATAAATATTAATTATAAATATATATAGATTACATATATAATGGTATTTTATTCATAATTTTTAGACGTTAAATAATTAATTTATTTATGACACAATGATGATGCGGTAATTACCTTATTAATGAAATATTAAAATAATTGATATTATAAATATTCAAATAAATGTAAATTGAGACTTATAATGAATTGAAATAATTTTATTGGTTAATATGTATTTTTAGGGTTCGTTAAATAAATTTTATTCGAAGTTATAATGTTTTTATGGCTTTCAAGAAAATCAAATACTAAATAGTGTCAACATTGACATAATTGAGTTTTTAAAACAAATAATAAATTATTAATTGGTATAATATTCCTAAAAGTCTATGGTTCATCCAAAGGACTTTTTTAATATATATATATATTATTATTGAAACATATGGGGTTCTCTTGGATTATTATAGTAAGTATATTAACCACATAATTTAAAAATAATAAGAGACATGGTAAATGTAAAACTATTTAACTAAGAGTTAAATCAAAAAGATAAGGTTAATATAGTGAATTAAACATGTCCAAAACCTATTGGTTGAGAGTTTTTTGACCCATCCCCACTTTAGACTCAAAATAAATCATTTTTAAGCCAATTAAAAATTGAAAATTATATTATTATAAAATAATATTTTAAGCTTTTCCTAAAGTGACCCTCACCTCTCTTAAAAAAGGGCACTTCCCCTTATCTCAAAATCACACCTCTAAAGCCATTTGGCTTGGCCAAACCCATCCCAAGTATCCTCAAAAAAATCCCTCACATCATCCTATAGTCATTTATTTTTTTCAGAATACCATCCTATGGAGATGTTTTGATCAACTCAAAAGGAAACACCTGTAGAAGAGGTAATGATTTTACAACCCTCTTTCAAGTTATTTTCTTCTTCCACTTCTTCTTTCTTTGTTGTTTCCATTAAAAAATAATAAATCTATTACATCCTACATAATGTGATGTTATTATAAATATGGTACAACCATATCCATTATTATATCTTTCCTATAAATGAAAACGTCACTATACGTGCGTACGTACGGCTAACCATCTCCATGTCGTGGTGTAGTTTGTTATTCAAACACTTAATTATTAGGATGGGTATAATAATGAAAATAACATATGTAAATAATAAATATAAAATTTTAATTATTCTTTATATATTATATACTATCCAATTACATATGATTTCACCAGCAATATAATGATATTGTCACTCATACATACTTATGTATTACCGTCCCCACAACGCGATGAGATTCATTCCCACGTTCACCATTCAACTATGATTATAAAAATATATATTATTAATAAATATGTAATATATGACATAATAATTCTACTTGATATATATATATATGTAAATATGTATATATTTTTGTATTTACATATATCTTATTCACTTACTTTTATTGAATACGTTATGAAAACGGAATCATCGTTCACGCCAACGTATGACCTACCATCTCCATAAATGGTGCCTTCCAATACATATATCTATATATTATAATTATTTATATTATAAATATATATGATATGTAAATTATGGTTTATATTATGGAAGTATTTAAATCATGTTCTAATTGATATGATCAAGAACAACAAGTTAAAACATGTACGATAAAGAAAGGAATTATTACCCAAAATGGTAATTTAAATAAGGAATCATTATTAAATGTGTAGTATAAAGTCATAAATGAATACTGTAAGGTATAATATATATGAATATGGTAATGGTATAATTTAATAACATAATATAGTCATTATACAAAAGTTTAAACATACCCTTGACCAAAGGAAAGTGCAAGGTAAGGGTTAATTCCTCAGTCTCATTATTATTTGAGAATGTTTATGGGTATGTTTTTACCTAGAACTATTTATTATCCATGTCCATTTTTCAAAAAAGAGTTTCAAATGGGATTCTTTTTAAGGTATTCATTTATTAAAACAAAATTTGAAATATCTTAAATAATTATTCTTCTAAATCATTCTCATTAATGTCTATGTTTTCAAAATTGGTTTTAATGATTTATTTATATTGACTTAAATATTTTTAAAATTTTAATTCCATTCAATAGTTTTACTGTTTTATTGGACACTTTTATTGAAAAATATCTTTAAATTACTTCCTTTCTAAATTGTGCAACTTTTAAATATTTTCATGAAAAATTAATAATTCTCTGAAAGAGTTCTGCAAATCATTTTCATCTATGTCAACATCCTTTGATGAATTTTAAATTTGTTTTAAGTTTATTTATGATTATAAAAATCTTCCACATTGTATTGATGGTTTTGTGATATGGTTGACTATGGATGTGTTACTTTTTATACTATTCATATTTTATGGTTAATGTATTGACATTTCTTGTCTTATTTCTAATACGAATGTTTATGTTATGTTTCAACCTTTTCATATGATGGAATTATTGGACATAATATGTGAAATGTGGAGCCCGCTATATCTCCTCGTTGCATCAATAGGTCTCATGAGACAATTATATTTAGAATTGGATGATTCCTTTCCCAATTTGACATATGGTATTGGCCAAGTCCATAATCATTTTTAGACTTCTTGGACGAGGCTTTGACAAAATGTTTCAGAATTTCTGGCATTATACATTCCCTCATTATGAAAATAATTTTGATGGTTCATGTGGTTATTTGACTAGTAGAATACCCATGACTATGTTTTATTATGGCATTATTTACTCAGCTCATATTTTTTCCATAAAGTGTTCATGGTTATTTTTTTCAAAGGCATGTGTTTTTAATTATTCGCTATGCCAATTGTTTATGTTTTCTTCTGCTAAATTGTTTACCCTTACTGATCATCTATGATCACCACTTTATTGTGATTTATTTTCCCAGGATTTCAAAGAAGTTTATTAGGAATGATATGTAGGTTTAAGCTAAAAGGGAATAATGTCATTCTCAAAGATTCATTTATGCTGTATTTTATTTTCTAAGTGCAGTGTAACGTTCATGTATGTAATATATTTTCCAAAACTACCAAACTATCGGTCTTTAGATACTTCATTCATTGTAATGAGGCCAATTTATTTAAATAATGCACCAACTCTAGGAATTTGGGGTTAAGACGTTACACATAATATTCTCACTGGGAGGCTAAAAATGGTTCTAATGTGAGAGGAGATGCCATTAATTATGACATCAGAAGATTTATAATTACTAAAACCATAGGTTATTTTTATATTGAAGAAAACTAGAATACTTCTCAGAGACTTGACAAGGAGGGTATGTCTAATTTTGAGGAAATGCAAAGGTGTTCTGACTCACGTATAAATTCCCTAGAAACAAGTCAAGATGAAATTTTTTTCACATGTTTTATTTTTAGAGATCTATTTTTTTATAAAATAGAGTATCCCAGAGTGTCTATTACATGAATGGCAGAATATCGATGACCCTATTACATATATAAAGAGGGCAGTTTCATGAACATTAATTTTCACATGGATTTTTTCCAAACACATATATTCTATGAATATGATTCGTGAAATTTTGATACGTGATTCATGCAATAATGATTCTGGAAATGTTCTAGACATACCAATAACATGATTTTATGAAATACTAATCATCAATACAATGAACTAATTTTTTTTACATTATTAGTATGATGCTAACTCCTTATGTTACCTGAAAGAGGTTTTTTTCATATAAAACCTTTTGCGATAATGAAGGAACCACCGTCTTTTCATTAACGCTATCCCAAATAGGGTAATATTGAAGATCTTATTCCACAAAGTTTTACCATTATTAAAGGCGAGTAACTAGTTCCTCACACTTCTTTTTCATTTTATTGAAGTTATTCATGTGGTACAACTATAGGATACACTTGTGTGAAGGAAGATAATGTACTAATATGTGAAGCACACATACGAAATATTATTGAAGAAATAAAATAATGTAAGTGATTCCAAAATCGTCACATAAATCCCACGAATGAAAATATGACACCATATGATAATAGTTTCATGAACAATGAATAATATTGTAATGATAATAAAAGGAACATTTTTCACAAGGTGTTTGGTGATTGTACAACGCATGGAAAATACATGAATGATTTTCAATTAAAGGAAACATTAATATAAGAAGTAACATTTTTTTGGGATGTTTATTGTCTGAGAGTATGATAATGGAAAATAATATTACATATTTTGTTTTAAGATATAGATGAAAAATACTTATAATCAAATTGATATTTGGACATTATAATTTATGTTGAAAAAGTGGTTATAAGTACCAGTTTTGGTGTAATTTAAAAGGAATAAAGGAGATACATCGTGTGTTATTTTTGACACAATAGGAATCCATAAAGGATGTAAATACAATGTATATATATTGTGGCTATACGAGAACTCATTACAGATACTGGTAGAAGCTGACCAGTGGAGCAGCCAGATAGGGGGAGAAATGAGAAAGGGGGAGAGTATTAAATCTGACGATGCTAGAAGTGATCGATCAAAGAATAGATTTCACGATAGCTGAGGATCGTGATAAAAGCAGAAGAATGGTGTTGTAAAGTGGTAAGAATATTTCCAAACCAATCAGTGGTCTTCCAAAAAGCCCATCAACAATTGGTATTAGTTTAGTACAAATTGGTATCATTTTGGTGTCAACAATGGATGTCATAGATGAAGTGATTCATTGATGAACTTTTCATTTACTCTTGTTTCTCACACCGAGCATTGCTCATGTGGGCTTAGAGTATGTTTTGAGTAAATCCTTGACCACTATCAGAATCACAATGAGGCAAATGTAGGCTGAAGAATCAAAGACATATCTTTTTATGGAAGAGTTGTCAACAAACCCAAAGGGGGAGATTGTTGGGCAAAAATCTCTCAATGTATCATTGAAGCATTTTTGAGGTGATTTTGTTTGATGAAAAAGTGGACATCTGAGTAGTGATTGTTGACAAAGGAAAACAATGACATACAAATTTGTTGACAAAGAGGATTTCATGGTGGAATGTCGAGTTCAAGAGCTGAGGTCAACGATCCATATTTGATTCAAGAACGTCGAAACTGGGTCCCATAGGAGACTTGCACACCGAAACTGGGTCGCGTAGGTGACTTTCGCACCATCGCGTAGGGTGGTCAGATTGCCTATAAATACTGGACCACCCCTCGTCATTCTCACCGGTGTTCAACACTTTGAGAAATCAGATCTCCCGTCGCGCGGGTGTGGTAGTTGCGCAAGTGGTGTGTGTGGTCGCGCAGGTGGGACTTGCGCGCCAGTGGCTGAAGTTGTGCGCCAGTGTTAGAAGCTGCGCGCCAGTTGGTAGTTGCACACCAATATTGACTTGTGCGTAAAAGGAAGATAGTCGCACAAGTTTGGAGCTGAGGAAGATTGAGTCGCGCAAGTGTCTGAGGAGGACTTGCATGCCCGTTGTGACTTGTGCGCCGATACATGCGCGTTGAGATTGACTTGCGTGCCAAGTAAGGGTTTGTTCTAGCAGTGTTTTTTCGGGGCTGTGTGGAAGCTAGATGTTTTCCCAATACCTTCGGTGCAAAGAGATATTCATCTACTGATGAAAGCTGAACTTCAACAGAGCATCTACATACAGAATAAGATGAATTCCTTCATGAAAATAAAGAGACCTACAGGTCTATAAACTGTAAGTGGATTCCATCCAAGATCAGTGAGCTTAGGAAGAGGAAGAAGGTGATCCTCTCCACCGTCAGTGATCCAGAGAGATAGAGATAGGTAGTGACCCTTGGGAAAGCAGTGATCTAACCCTAAACATTGTAAAGGCAGTGAGCCTGGTCATAGAAGTGATCTAGCCCAAACATTGTATCCACATCTAGTGAAGAATAGTGGAATTTAGTACGAACGGAAACATGTCGGAGTATTCTCCTTGGACGTTGCCCATTGAGGGTGAACCAAGTAAAAATCTCTGTGTCTACCTGCTTACTTCCCTGCACTGCATTTAAACCATCATCATCAGAAAAATAAGAAAAGAAGTGATCATAATAAACACACAATTGCAAACAAAGTGACCCTTGTAATAAAAAGGTCAAGATCCATTGGGGCAGGAAGGACTTTGAAAAAGAATATCCATACCCTGATTCACCCCCCCCCCCTCTCAGGGTATATACGCCCATATTGGCCCTAACAATTGGTATCAAAGGGAAGGTTTCTTTTATCATATTTGATTGCTTCGACTTGGTGTAGTCGATCTGTGTGGATGAAGATACAATTTTCTCTTATCTTAATCTTCCATGAGAAAAGGAAAAGTATCAAAGAAGAATCAGAAGTCAGGTAATTTCCCTCAGTGTGGAAGTGTTTTTGGAAAAAGTGTGATTCAACTAAAAGAATCAAACAGCTTACCGAAGGAAGGTCTGGATAAATATGATAGGGAAAATATTTATTCACCCAATCATGATTTTGGAATGAGTGAAGTACATTTGAATCAGGGTGATGCTGAAACAGAAGAAGAAATTGAAGGAAGAATAGATATGCGAGCTGAGTTAGAGGCTGTTCTTGAGGAGATAGATATTTGGAGAGAAAAAACAAAGAAATCTAACAAAGTTGTTCATGATTCCAAACTCTATATGTAGCAGCAAGAAGAAGAGATGTCTGAGTTGATGGAAGAAATTGAGAAACACAAGTTATCAACACGAGAGATCTCAGAATCGGTTAGTTAGTATAAGCTTAAGATTGAAGAACAAAAAAGGATGATCAATTTCTTGAATAGAAAAGTGAAATATCAAGTCATGTTTATCGAGGAACCTAATATTCAAAGTTATGTTGGAAACAGTGATGAAATTTTGTCTAATGACATTCAGATCCATGAACTGGAAATTGAGGTCAACAAGCTAAGAGGCTTAAATCAAAGGCTTATTGATTGGCAACTGACCTAAAGGAGAAGAAGAATTCTCAGGGTGAAGAACTAAAAAAATGGCTAAATGAAAGGAAAACAGAAGGCTGGTGATTATGAAGAGAATCAAAAGTCAGATGAAGTTCAATATGTGAATGCTAGAAATGATGATCAAGCAACACAGTTGTCTGAGCTAGTTCAGAAGAATCAAATGCTACAACAAGAGAATGTATGTTGTTCAGGTTCTGTTGAAGAACAAAGATTGAAAGTGAAGGAGAAAAGTGACATGGTAGAAAATCTCAAATAGGAACTAGAAGATGAGATGAATAGAGGAAAGAATCTTAGAAGAGAACTCAATGCCCAAATTGAATCAAGGGATATGAAGATTCAAAAGTTGGTAGAAGAGCTAGAATCAGTAAAGAATGAATTGGAGAAATCCAATGCTAAAGGAAAGACCAAAATGAAGGATTCCTTACACTTTCTATTTGATTATACTTTGACATGTGATGATAAAATGATGAATAGATATGAAATTTCAGAAGAGAAACAACCGAATATTTTCTCAGCTCAAAGACCAGCAAGTTTTGGAAAAGCTGGTATTGGATTTGATGAATCCCCTCCCATGCATGACATAAAGAGAGTAGTGAATAGTTCTAGAAGTAGAGAAAACCTTGTAGGTGTTGGAGATAGACCTAAAAGGTCTTTTACAGGAAGAAATGATAGCATGTTCTATTTCTGCGGGATTCACAGACACACATCAAGAATCTATCCAGATGCTCTGGAATACATTTCAGGCTGTGAAAATATGAACATTGATAAATCTGAGGATTTGAAGAAGAATCATGGGAAATCAGATAGAAAATTATCTCATATGAAAGAATTCATAAGTTGCTATTACTATGGAAGAAGGGGGAACACCATGAATATGTGTCAGGAAGCTCAAGAGATCAATGTCAGAGGGAGAACTCAAGCTGCATCAACATAATGGCTAAGAGATGATGAAATGAGGTATGCCTTTGATGGAAACTGTTTTATATGTTCTAATTATGGGCATTTGGAATGAAATTGCAGCAAGAAGAAACAAAGAAATAAAAAGGGAATCAAAAGGAGATTCTCATCCCCAGTGATGCATAATGAGAAATTCTACACTGGGAGACAATGTGGTATGTTTGAGAACAGTATTAGAGCCTCAGGGGAATCATTTAGAGCTAAATGAAAGGTGTATCAGTCACCTCCTCTATCACACTCACAACCATCCCCTAAGAAAGAACATGAAAAAATCTTGATGAAAAAGGGAGGAAACACTACATTTAGGAGTAAGAAGAATGGACTTTCAGTAGAGGACCCACCACCAACACAAAATAGGGTGGTGACCCAGACATCTGATAAAAGAAAGATGAAAAATGAACGTATTGAAATATTTGCATGTTGTGTTTCACAATGAAAAGTGGAGGAAGGTGTAGGATCCTTGCAATGGTGGAAGAAGCAAGGTAATATGGAAAGAAAAGAGATTCCTACTCAGAGAAATAATCAAGGAAAATGGAATTTTGGTGGAACATAAAATAAGGAATTGTGTACTGGTGGGTTTAAACCCCAAATAGTGAGAAAGGCCAAGCCTGCAGAATTTACATATCAGAAAAGGCTCATCATGTGGGTAATTAATGCTTAGTCATATAGCCAGAGCAGTTAAAGTTGTCTAGGCAGCTAGAAGAATCAAAGAAAGAGTGTGATGCTCTTCAGGAAAGAATCAAAGGGTTGACCCATCAGGATCAAGCACAATCCTCTTCATGAGGAGTCCGAAAGAAACCCCTCTCCCTATGTATATAAATGATATTAACTGATGATTCATGTGTTGCAGGTTTTAGGGAGATACGATCCATGGGTAATTGGCATCTAAGGATGCGAAGTGGACAAGTGATATTCTCTAGAGTTTCAATTGATTCAAATCAGGTACTAGAGTTGAATAAGAAAGGAAGCAAAAGATCACAATAATAAGTGATAGTGTTATTAACTCTAACTCTTGTTTCCTACATCGAGTTCCAACTCAGTAGGCTTATAGATATGTTTAATGGCTAAATGATGACTGTCGGATTGGAATAAATCATACAGGTGGAAGATGAGAATAAATGGTGCAGGAGAAGAATGATGTTTATGGGTCTAAACAGGTTGTCTAACCCCAGGAAGTGTTGCATAACATAGTGGGAGCATTCAACAACAAAATTAGATGCCAGATCCATCAAGGAAATAATTGGATGACCCAGATCAGGTGTTGTCTATCGAGAGAAGACATACTGTGGTAGAAGCAGCAATGATCAAGCATTTCATGCTTATTTATTTTGATTTATCATTGTGGAATCAGCTGACTGTTTTCAGGATACCAATAAGTTATGAGAATTAGTTGAAAGGAATGATTTCACTGAACAATGAAACAGTGAGAAATTTCCCGATAAACATGATGAGGAGGAAAGCAAAAGAGGGGGATCATAAGTGATTAATGCTGATTTAGAAATGAAAAATCCTCATCTGCACAATAGTCAAAGAGTTGAGCTGGAATTGACATGCAGAATATCATTGTTGATTAGTCAGCTCTAGATCAGACAAGGATAATGGAATCACTACGTCAAATATCTTTTATATCTCAGGTCGAGCCGAAATGCTTTGCTGATGCAGCTGAAGATGAAAACTGGGATCCTGCCATGAAAATAGAGCTAAATCAGAGTGAGAAGAATCAGACGTGGGTGATTGTTTCGAGGCCAGCAGATAAGACCATCACCAGGACTACATGGGTATGTTTGCACCAAGATGAATTAAGTTGGCACATTTATCCAAAACAAAGCATGAGTAGTGTCCAAAGGATACTCCGAGATAAAGGGTATTGAAGTTGAGGAGACATTTTCACCGATTGCAATGATGGATACAATCAGATTATTTTTATCCATAGCAGTGCAACAGAATTTCAAAGTGTTCCAAATTGATGTCAAATCAGCATTCTTGAATAGAAATCTAGATAAGGAAGTGTATTTTGAGCAACCAGATGGTTTTCTTGTTCATGAGGATGAGACCAAGGTTTGTTTGTTTAAGAAGGTGTTATATGGGCTAAAACAAGCACTGAGAGCATGGTACTCATGGCTATATCAGTATTTTAAGAATCATGGTTTTTAACATGATGGATTTAATTACAATATCTATTTCAACATCAATAGTAATCAAAGGATGATGAGTCTAGTCTATGAAGAAGACATAATATTTGGCGGATCAGATGAAGCATAGTGCAAACATTTTTCTGAATCCATGAAACATGAGTTCCAAATGGCTTTGATTGGCGAGTTTTTGTTTTTCCTTGGTCTACAGGTGACACAGGGAAGGAATGGAACACTAATTTCTCAATCTGAATATGTCAATGGGGTTTTGGAAAGATTTGGAATGGAGAATTCCAATGAAATGAAGACTCTGGTTGATATCTGGATGAAGTTATCAAAAGATGAGGATGGCAAGGCAGGTAATATCATAGAATATAGGCAAATTATTGGAAGTATGTTGTACTTGACCATGACAAGGCCTAATATTGTTTTCTCAACATTCCATGTAGTGAGATATTAACGTAATCCCAAGGAAAGTCACGTGCTCGCAGTGAAAAGAATACTTCGGTATATCAAGGGCACGGTGGACTTCGGCTTGATATATAACGACAAATCTCAGACAGAGTTGTTGGGATATACAGATGTAACTGGGCCGGTTCAGCGGATGATAGGAAATCAACATCTGGAGGTGCTTTCTATCTTGGCGGACTATGTATTGCTTGGTTAAGCAAGAAGCAGGACTGTATTTCATTAAACACCACAGAAGCTGAGTATATTGCGGCCACACAAGCATGCACACAATTATTGTGGATAAAGCAGCAGCTTGAAGATATGTGAGTTGAATTGAAGTCTCCGATCAGAATCTAATGTGATAACTCGGGTGCTATAAATCTTAACAAAAAGCCTATCCATCATTCAAGGACAATGCACATTGAGATCAAGTATCATTTCATCAAGGAGAAGGTTGAGCAGGGAATCGTGAAGTTGGAGTATGTGCCTACAGAGCTACAGGTTGTAGACATTCTGACAAAGGCCTTACCAAAGGATGCTTTTGAGAAGCATCGACTGGATCTGGGAGTTCAGTCGATTTCCCGCACTTGAAATAGTGTGGATGTGGGTCCCCCCCTCTCCCCTATGTATGATGTGTTTTCCCTAATGTGCTGATATGTGTTCTCTACTATGTTACAGACTACAAAGGAGTAACCTTTGGGTTCGTTGACAAAGGGGGAGAAAATAGTGATTGTTCAAGGGGGAGACAGTGTGGCTATACAAGAACTCATGACAGATACGGGGAGAAGCTGACCAGTGGAGTATCCAGATAGGGGGAGAAATGAGAAATGGGGAGAGTATTAAATCTGACGTTGCTAGAAGTGATCGATCAAAGAATAGATATCACGACAGCTGAGGATCGTGATAAAAGCATAAGAGTGGTGTTGGAAAGTGGTAAGAATATTTCCAAACCAAACATTGGTCTTCCTACAATCCCATCAACAATTGTTATCAGTTTAGTACAAATTGGTATCCCTTTGGTTTCAACAGTGGATGTCAGAGATGAAGTGATTCATTGATGAACTTTTCATTTAATCTTGTTTCTCACACCGAGCATTCCTCTTGTGGGCTTAGAGTATGTTTTCAGTAAATCCTTGACCGCTATCAGAATAGCAATGAGGTGATTAGAGGCTGAAGAATCAACGATGTATCTTTTTATGGAAGATTTGTCAACAAACCCAAAGGGGGAGATTTTTTGGCAAAAATTCCTCAAGGTATCATTGAAGCATTTTTAGGTGATTGTGTTTGTTGTCAATGTGGAAATCTAAGTAGTGATTGTTGACAAAGAAAAACAATGACATACAAATTTATTGACAAAGAGGATTTCATGGTGGAATGTCGAGTTCAAGAGCTGAGTTCAACGATCCATGTTTGATTCAAGAATGTCAATAAAAGGAATGGATGGTCTGGAGGCGGTACAAAAGAACATATACAAGGTGGTGCCGTTTTCAATTGTTTGCCAAATTTTTGGGCCTGAAAATCAGCAAATGAAGAAAAGTGTTTTTGGCAAAAGGACTTGCGCAGCGAGGACTTGTAATATAGGAAAATTGCGTGCCATATGTTTTTCAAGATCATATGATCAAAATAAGGATAAGGAAAAAGGTTGACGCAAGTTTCGGAGTTGGTCGCGCAAGTGTGTAAATGATAGGGGACTTGCGCGCCGAAACTGGGTCGCGCAAGTGACTTGCGCACCGCCGTGTAGGGTGGTCAGATTGCCTATAAATACTATACCATCTCCTCCTCATTATCACCGGAGTTCAACACTTTGAGAAATCAGAGCTCCCATCGCGCAAGTGGTGTGTGTGGTCGCGCAGGTGGGACTTGCGTGCCAATGGTTGAAGTTGTGCGCCAGTGTTAGAATTTGCACGCCAGATGGTAGTTACGCACCAATATTGACTTGGGAATAAAAGTAAGAGAGTTGCGAAAGTTTGGAGTTGAGGAATCTTGAGTCGTGCAAGTGTCTAATGAGGACTTTCGCACCCGTTGTGACTTTCACGTCAATACTTGCACATTGAGATTGACTTGCGCGCCAAGTAAGGGTTTGTTCCAGCAGTGCTTTTTTTTGGGCTGTGTGGAAGCTAGAAGTTTTCCTGATACCTTCGGTTCAAAGAGATATTCATCTACTGATGAATGTTGAACTTCAACAGAGAATCTACATACAGAAGAAGATGCATTCCTTCATGAAAATGAAGAGACCTAAAGGTCTATAAACTATGAGTGGATTCTTTCCAAGAGCAGTGAGCTTATGAAGAGGAAAGAGGTGATCCTATCCACCGGTTGTGATCCAGAGGGAGAGAGATAGGGAGTGACCCTTGGGAAAGCAGTGAGCTAACCCTAAACATTGTAAAGTTAGTGAGCCTGGGCATAGAAGTGATCTAGCCCGAACATTCTATCCACATCTAGTGAAGAATAGTGCAATTTGGTATGACCGGAAACCTGTCGGCGTATGCTCCTTGGACGTAGCCCAGTGAGGGTGAACCAAGTAAAAATCTCTGTGTCTGCCTACTTACTTCCCTGCACTGCATTTAAATCATCATCATCAGATAAAGAAGAAATGAAGTGATCATAATAAACACACAATTGCAAACAAAGTGTCCCTTGTAATAAAGAGGTCAAGATCCAGTGGGGTAGGAAGGACTTTGAATAAGAATATCCATACCCTGATTCACCCCCCTCTCAGGGTATATAGGCCCATATTCTTCTTAACAATTGGTATCAAAGGGAAGGTTTCTTTTATCAGATTTGTTTTCTTCGACTTGGTGTAGTCGATCTGTGTGGTTGAAGATACAATTTTCTCTTATCTCAATCTACCATGAGAAAAGGAAAAGCATCAAAGAAGAATCAGAAGTAATGTAATTTCCCTCGGTGTCGAAGTGTTTTTGGAAAAAGTGTGATTCAACTAAAAGAATCAAACAGCTTACCGAAGGAAGGTCTGGATAAATCTGATAGGGAAAAGATTTATTCACTCAATCATGATGTTGGAATGAGTGAAGTAGATTTGAATCAGGGTGATGCTTAAACAGAATAAGAAATTGATGGAAGAATAGATATACGAGATGAGTTAGAGGCTTCTCTTGAGGAGGTAGATATTTGGAGAGAAAAAAAAAAGAAATATAACAAAGTTTTTCATGATGCCAAAATCTATATGCAGCATCTGGAAGAAGAGAAGTCTGAGTTGATGGAAGAAATTGTGAAACTCAAGTTACCAACACGAGAGAAGTCTGAATCGGTCAGTGATTATAAGCTTAATATTGAAAAACAAAAATGGGTGATCGATGTCTTGAATAGAAAAGTGAAATATCAACTCATGTTAATCGAGGAACCTGATATTCCAAGTTACGTTGGAAACACTGATGAAATTTTTTCTAAAGACATTCAGATGCATGCACTGGAAATTGAGGTCAACAAGTTAAGAGGGTTAAATCAAAGGCTTATTGATGTGGAAACCGACCTAAATGAGAAGAATGATTCTCAGGGTGATGAACTAGAAAAATGGCTAAAATGAAAGGAAAACAGAAGGCTGGTGATTATGAAGAGAATCAAAAGTAAGATGAAGTTCAAAATCTGAATGCTGGAAATTATGATCAAGGAACACAGTTGTCTGAGCTAGTTTAGATGAATCAAATGCTACAACAAGAGAATGTATGTTTGTTCAGATTCTGTTGAAGAAGAAAGATTGAAAGTGAAGGAGAAAAGTGACATGTTGGAAAATCTCTAACAGCAACTAGAAGATGAGATGAATAGAGGAAAGAATCTTAGACGAGAACTCAATGCCCAAATTGAATCAAGGGATATGAAGATTAAAAAGTTGGAAGAAGAGCTAGAATCAGTAAAGAAGGAATTGTAGAAATCTAATGCTAAAGGAAAGACCAAAATGAAGGATGCCTTACACTTGCTATTTTATTATCCTTCGACATGTGATGATAAAATGATGAATAGATATGATATTTCAGAAGAGAAACAACAGACTATTTTCTCAGCTCAAAGACCAGCAAGTTTCGGAAAATCTGGTATTGGATTTGATGAATCCCCTCCCATGCATGACAGAAAGAGAGTAGTGAATAGTTCTAGAAGTAGAGAAAACCTTACAGGTGCTGGAGATAGACCTAAAAGGGCTTTTATAGGAAGAAATGATAGCATGTTCTATTTTTGCGGGATTCACGGACACACATCAAGCTTCTGTCCAGATGCTCTGGAATACATTTTAGGATGTTAAAACATGAACTTTGATAAATCTGAGGATAAGAATAATCATCATGGGAAATCAAAGAGAAAAGTATCTCATAGGAAATAATTCATAAGATACTTTTACTGTGGAAGAATGGGACACACCATGAATATGTGTCAGGAAGCTCAAGAGCTCAATGTCAGAGGGGGAACTCAAGCTGCATCAACATCGTGGCTAAGAGATGATGAAATGAGGTATTCCTTTGATGGAAATTTTTTTATATGTTCTAATTATGGGAATTTGGAAAGACATTGCAGCAAGAGGAAAGAAAGAAATGAAAAGGGACTAGAAAGGAGATTCTCATCCCCAGTGATGCATAATGCGAAATTCTACACTGGGAGACAATGTGGTAAGTTTGAGAATAGGCTTAGAGCCTCAGGGGAATCATATAGAGTTGAACGAAAGGTGTATCAGTCACCTCCTCTATCACACTCACAACCATCCCCTAAGAAAAAACATGAACAAATCTGGATAAGAAAGGGAGGAAACGCTACATTTATGAGTAAGAAGAATGGACGTTCAGTGGAGGACCCACCACCAACAAAAAATAGGGTGGTGACCCAGACATCTGATAAAAGAAAGATGAACAATGAACGTATTGAAAAATTTGCATGTCGTGTTTCACAGAGAAAAGTGGAGGAAGGTGCAAGATCCTTACAATGGTGGAAGAAACAAGGGAATATGGAAAGAAAAGAGATTCCTACTCCAAGAAATAATCAAGGAAAATGGAATTTTGGTGGAACATCAAAGAAGGAAATGTGTACTGGTGGGTTTAAACCCCAAATCGTGTGAAAGGCCAAGCCTGCAGAATTTACATATCAGATTAAGGCTCATCATGTTGGTATTGAATTCTTAGTCATATGGCTAGAGCAGTTAAATTTGGCTAGGTAGCTAGAAGAATCAAGGAAAGAGTGTGATGCTCTTCAAGAAAGAATCAATGGGTTGACCCATCAGGATCAACCACAATCCTCATCTTGAAGAGTCTGAAAGAAACCCCTCCCCCTATGCATATAAATGCTATTAACTGATGATTCCTATGTTTCAGGTTTTAGGGAGATACGATCCATGGGGAATTGGCATCTAAGGATGCAAAGTGGAGAAGTGATATGCTCCAGTGTTTCAATTGATTCAAATCAGGTACTAGAGTAGAAGAAGAAAGGAAGAAATAGAGAACAATAATAAGTGATAGTGTTATTAACTATATCTCTTGTTTCCTACATCGAGTTCCAACTCAGTAGGATTAGAGATTTGTTTAATGTCTAAATGATGAGTGCCGGATTGGCATAAATCATACAGGTGGAAGATGAGATTAAATGGTGCAGGAGAAGAATGATGTTTATGGGTCTAAACAGGGGTTCTAACCGCAGGAAGTGTTTCATAACATAGAGGGAGTATTCAACAACAAAATCAGATGCCAGATCCATCAAGGAAATAATAGGATGACCTAGATCAGGTGTTGTCTATCGAGAGAATACATACTATGGTAGATGCAGCAATGATCAAGCATTTCATGCTTATTTATTCTGATCTATCATTGTGGAATCAGCTGACTGTTTTCAGGATACCAAGAAGATGTGAGAAGTAGTTGAAAGGAATTATTTCACTGAAGAATGAAACAGTTAGAAATTTCATGATAAACGTGATGAGGAGGAAAGCAACAAGGGGGGAGCATAAGTGATTAATTCTGATTTAGAAATAAAAAATCCTCATCTGCGCAATAGTCAAAGAGTTGAGCTAAAATTGACATGCAGAATATCATTGGTGATTAGTCAGCTCTAGATCAGACAAGGAGAATGGAATCACTACATCAAATATCTTTTATATCTCAGGTTTATCCGAAATTCTTTGCTGATGCATCTGAATATGAAAAATTGGATCCTGCCATGAAAATAGAGCTAAATCAGATTGAAAAGAATCAGACGTGGGAGATTGTTTCGAGGCCAGCAGATAAGACCATCACCAGGACTACATGGGTCTGTTTACACCAAGATGAATTAATTTGGAATAGTTATCCAAAAAAAAGCATGAGTAGTTTCCAAAGGGTACTCCCAGATAAAGGGTATTGAAGTTGAGGAGACATTTGCACCGGTTGCAATGCTGGAGACAATCGGATTATTTTTATCCATAGCGGTGCAACGGAATTTCAAAGTGTTCCAAATGGATTTCAAATCAGCATTCTTGAATGGAAATCTAGAGAAAGAAGTGTATGTTGAGCAGCCAGATGGTTTTCTTATTCATGAGGATGAGACCAAGGTTTGTTTGTTGAAGAAGGTGTTATATGGGCTAAAACAAGCACTGAGAGCAAGGTACTCATGGCTATATCAGTATTTGAAGAATCTTGGTTTTTAACATGATGGATTTGATTACAATCTCTATTTCTACATCAATTGTAATCAAAGGATGATGAGGCTGGTCTATTAAGAAGACATAATATTTGGCGGATCAGATGAAGCATAGTGCAAACATTTTTCTGAATCCATGAAACATGAGTTCCAAATGTCTTTGATTGTTGAGTTGATGTTTTTCCTTGGTGTACAGGTGACACAGGGAAGGAATGGAACATTAATTTCTCAACCCGAATATGTCAATGGGGTTTTGGAATGATTTGGAATGGAGAATTCCAAAGAAATGAAGACTCTGGTTGCTATCTGGATGAAGTTATCAAAAGATGAGGATGGGAAGGCAGTTAATATCACAGAATATAGTAAAATTATAGGAATTATGTTGTACTTGACCATGACAAGGCCTGATATTGTTTTAGCCACATTCCATGCAGCGAGATATTTAAGTAATCCCAAGGAAAGTCACATGCTCGCAGTGAAAATAATACTTTGGTATATCAAGGGCACGGTGGACTTCGGCATGATATATAATGACAAATCTCAGACAGAGTTATTGGGATATACAGATGCAGACTGGTCCGGTTTAGCGGATGATAGGAAATCAACATCTGGAGGTGATTTCTATCTGGGCGGACTATGTATTACTTGGTTAAGCAAGAAGAAGGACTGCATTTCATTAAGCACCATAGAAGCTGAGTATATTGCGGCCACACAAGAATGCACACAATTATTGTGGATAAAGCAGCAGCTTGAAGATATGTGAGTTGATGTGAAGTCTCCGATCGGAATCCAATGTGATAACTCAAGTTCTATAATTCTTAGACAAAATCATTTCCATCATTCAAGGACAAATCACTTTGAGATCAAGTATCATTTCATCAAGGAGAAGGTTGAGCAGGGAATCGTGAAGTTGGAGTATGTTCCTACAGAGCTACAGGTTGCAGACATTCTGACAAAGGCCTTACCAAAGGATGCTTTTGAGAAGCATCGACTGGCTCTGAGAGTTCAGTCGATTTCCTGCACTTGAAATAGTGTTGATGTGGGTCCCCCCTCTCCCCGAGGTATGATGTGTTTTCCCTAATGTGCTGATATGTGTTCTCTACTTTTTTACAGACTACAAAGGAGTAACCTTTGGGTTCGTTGACAAAGGGGGAGAAAATAGTGATTGTTCAAGGGGGAGACAGTGTGGCTATACGAGAACTCATGACAGATACGGGGAGAAGCTGACCAGTAGAGTAGCCAGATAGGGGGAGAAATGAGAAAGGGGGAGAGTATTAAATCTAACGTTTCAAAAAGTGATCGATCAAAGAATAGATATCATGACAGCTGAGGATCATGATAAAAGCAGATTAGTGGTGCTGGAAAGTGGTAAGAATATTTCCAAACCAAACAATGGTCTTCCAAAAATCCCATCAACAATTCCTATCAGTTTAGTACAAATTGGTATCATTTTGGTGTCAACATTGGCTGTCATAGATGAAGTGATTCATTGATGAACTTTTCATTTCCTCTTGTTTCTCACGCCGAGCATTGCTCTTGTGGGCTTAGAGTATGTTTTCAGTAAATCCATGACCGCTATCAGAATAGCAATGATGCGAATGGAGGCTAAAGAATCAATGAAGGACTTGAGCGCCGAGGACTTGTAGTATAGTAAACTTGTGCGCCATATGTTTTTCAAGATCATAAGATCAAAATAAGGCTAAGGAAAAAGGTTTGCGCAAGGTTGGGAGTTGGTTTCGCAAGTGTGTAAATGACAGGGGACGTGCGTGCCAAAACTGGGTCGCGCAGGTGACTTGCGTGCTGTTGTGTAGGGTGGTCAGATTTCCTATAAATACTGGACCACCCCTCCTCATTCTCACTAGAGCTCAACAATTTGAGAAATCAGAGCTCCCGTCGTGCAAGTGGTGTGTGTGGTTGCGCAGGTGGGACTTGCGTGCCAGTGGTTGAATTTGTGCGCCAGTGTTAGAAGTTTTTCACCAGTTGGTAGTTGCGCACCAATATTGACTTGGTCATAAAAGAAAGAGAGTCGCACAAGTTTGTAGTTGAGGAAGCTTGAGTCGCGCAAGTGTTTGAGGAGAACGTGTGCACCCGTTGTGACTTTCGCGTCGATACTTGCGCGTTGAGATTGACTTGCACGCCAAGTAAGGGTTTGTTCCAGCAGTGTTTTTTTTGGGCTGTGTGGAAGCTAGAAGTTGTCCTGATACCTTTAGTGCAAAGAGATATTCATCTATGGATGAAAGTTGAACTTCAACAGAGCATCTACATACAGAAGAAGATGCATTCCATCATGAAAATGAAGAGACCTAATGGTCTATAAACTATGAGTGGATTCCTTCCAAGAGCAGTGAGCTTAGGAAGAGGAAGAAGGTGATCCTATCCACCGGCAGTGAGCCAGAGAGAGAGAGACAGGGAGTGACCCTTGGATTAGTTGTGAGTTAACCCCAAACATTGTAAAGGCAGTGAGCTTGGCCATAGAAGTGATCTAGCCCGAACTTTGTATCCACATCTAGTGAAGAATAGTGGAATTTGGTACGACCGGAAACCTGTTGCCGTATGCTCCTTGGACGTAGCCCAGTGAGGGTGAACCAAGTAAAAATCAATGTGTCTGCCTGATTACTTCCCTGCACTGCATTTAAAGCATCCTCATCAGATAAAGAAGAAAAGAAGTGATCATAATAAACACACAATTGCAAACAAAGTGACTCTTTTAATAAAGAGGTCAACATCCAGTGGGGCAGGAAGGACTTTGAAAAAGAATATACATACCCTGATTCACACCCTCTCAGGGTATATAGGCCCATATTGGTCCTAACATATATCTTCTTGGTGAAATTCATGATTGTGATCACCATTCACTTACAGATGTGTTTTTGATGTTACTACTCTATAAAATATTCATATTATTGTAACTAAATTCCAAATATGGATGAATTTCAACATTCAATTTTATATTATAGAGAAGGAGAATAGTTTAATTCCATGTTTTGAGCAATTATTAAAGCGATAAAGAATTTAGTGGAAGAAAAATGTAGCACTATGATATACATTAGAAGTATCAATGGGTGGAATACTCTCTTAGTGTAATAAACTAATTAAAAGGTGAAGACTATATTCATAGGTAGTATAAAGAACAATCCGGGGGATATAAAACAATCATAATCAATTAACTATAGTGAAAAACAAGTGAATGATTACTCCTTTCTTGTAGTAATCACCAAAAATAGAGGGTTTTTTGTGGTATTGTATTATTTCCCAACCGTTAAATGTAATAAATAATCTTTTTGAGTACTAAAAAAGGAAAAAATATCATATTACATCTATACCTTATTTGAAATACTTGTATATTATAATGAAAAGTGAAAAATATAATTGATATCCTAACAGTTCTAGTAGTTAAACATGATTAATGTTATAGTTGATGAAAAAGTTACAACACAATGATTCACTCCCTCATTCAGCTTGATGCATATTCCAAATTATTACATTCAAAATAAACCTCTAAAACATAGATAAGTATGTCAATAAGATATTTTTATTGAGTCTGGTTAAGTTGAAAGGCTCATGAGGTTTAAGGTGAAGAAGAGGGGAGGTGTCCTTATACAAGCGAAGGGAGTGGTAACTTTGATCTTAAATAATATATTATTATATAATAGGTGTCTAACTTATGTAAAATAGATCCAAAACAAAATGGATTTAAATATAAAGGGAATTTTATCATAATAAAATTACAAAAAAAAATAGATAATTTTATATATCACTTTATAACTTATCTTTTGTATTATCTGCATTCTCAACCACTGTTAACCATGATAACAACTGTTTCCTTCTTAAAGGGATATAAATTAACCTATAGGGTAACAATTACTTCTTAAATGGTCATGTGATAAGAATTTATTTATATACCATCGTAATTTTCATCATTCATGAATTTTATGAATATTATATTGTTTAATAATGTACTATTTAACCTAAAATATCTTTTATTTTTTTAAGAACTATTATATTAATTTCTATTTAATGACATAAAAACAGAAATGACATAAGAATCTAAACTCATTCACCATAAATTATAAATTAATATTAATGTAATTTGACATACTAATCAATCCACACAACTTTTTCTATTTTCAATATCATTTACTTTAATATTTCAATTACATAGAAAAGCATTGTGTCGTTGTTTTGCATGAATTTATGTTAATTATTTCACTAGTAAAAATTAGAAATAAATTAAAGTATTAAAAAAATTATGTTCAAAATAATATTTTATATTAATTATATATATCTTATTATATATATGTGAACATATGAGAGAAAATAAATTCAATAAAGTGACATTTTTACTTATCTTTTATTTAAAATAAAATAAATGTCATAAACACTGGATAATGGTAAGTAATTGTTAATGATTTGAAGAGAAGTTGATTAAGGTAAAATCTAACATATCAATTAAAATCATGGAATTCGTTTTTAATATTTTTTGTCCTTATCCCATATTTTTATCCATGTTTTACCTGTTCTACCCTTACCAAGGTGAAAAAGATTTACTATGGTTACTATTCATGATGACGTAAAATAAAAGTGGCATATTTTACACAATTGAGCATGGAGTTTACTTATGAAAAATAAATTCATAAATATTAAATTTATATAAGTGTCATAAATTAATTAAATCATAAGTGCATAAAATTAAAAAAAAGTTAATTGATAGAAATTGGATTTTTAAGCTTAAAACATATTTCAATTTCATTATCTCCCTAATAAAAATAAATATTTTTTAAAACATTTCACTAAATATAGTATTTATACATTTCATTAAAATTATTTTTTAATAATTTATTAGTGAAATTATTAAGATTATATATTATTACTTAAATAAAATAGTTTTCTGAAAAATAATACTTTTTACTATTAAATGATTCTATCCTTTTTTAACTATTTTATAACCAATGAATAATTATATATATATATATAAATTATCTATAAATTTCCATAAAGACATTTTTGAATGTTATGAACATAATTTTTAAATAGAAACACATAATATGCTAAAATAAAAATATTTAAAAAAGGACATTTAAATCATCAAATAGTTTTATTAAAAAGTTTAATTTATTTATTAGGTATGAATACATCATATTAAATCTTTTTTTATATATTTCATGTAATAGTTACCAATATTAATAACATATAATCTAATGGAAAATTTATAATGGTCATTATATATGACATTTCATTTATAGTTGAAGTTGCATATAAATTAATCTGTCAAATATTAAAATTTTAATTCCATGGAATGTATATATGCAGAATCTCAAGGTATGAAATTGTATAAATATAAATGTATTATATTTATATATGTTAATGAATAATATAATAATATATAACACTTTTAATATTATAATATATGTTAATATTAATACAATATTTATTTATGTTAATATTATTATAATATTAATATATGTTAATATATATATTATTATATTCTAATATATTCTAATATTATAATAATATTATAATCTTCATACATTAATGTATGTCCAAATATATTATTTTTAGTATAATGTTACAAATATATTACTATATACATTGTTAAAATAGATGTTATATATATTATCAGAATGAAAAGTCTATTTTATTATATATATTATAATAATATATAAGTTCCATCACATCCTCCACCACGTAACATGACTCATTGAAAGAAAATAAACTTTATGTTTTGACTATTTTTATGTTATCATAACTGGTGATTCAATGCATTTATTTTAAACATCATCTATTATTATTGACAAATTAGATTTTATATATCATCAATTCAAATAGAACAACCATGTGTATTATTTTCATTGAAAATGAGATCATGATGGGGAATATTTATGGAAACCTGAATCATTATTCATCATTAATATTTTGAGAAGAATTTAAGTTACTACAATACTACATGAAGAACCAGGGCCTAAATTAATTTCATGTCCGTGTATAAAGAAGTCTCAAAATATAGTATAATATTTATTTCTTGTGTTCCTTTTACATTCAAGGACTGTATAATTTACATTAAAGTTTGTACCAAAAAAATTGGTATTATAAAATCACCGATATTTTTTTAATTTTTTTAAAATTTGGATAAAAAATTTATATAATTAATAAAGATTTTGTTTTCTAAAAACATTCAAAAGTTGACCATTTAAACAAAATTAGTTCCATCATATAGTTACATATTTGCAATGAAATATTTTGGAGAATCCATAATCTACCTTCAATGTATTGATGTCCTAGAAGGAATATTAATATTATATGGATGGTAAGATTAATATAAGGGTATCTGTTAAATTATACTAATCTCTATAAATAAACTAAAAATGAATAATATTTTGAAAATTAAATATATTATAAAGATGATTATTTTCTAAGGAATATTTTTTAATGTAATTGATGTATTTTATGAATATTATAATGACTTTGTTGATAATGTAGCTTCACATTTTTTCTCTGATATTCATTTTCCTCGATAGATCAATTTGTTATATTTTTTATATTTAAATAACTATATATTTTGGGTACTATGTAGTGGTTGAGAAGAAATGGATATAGATTACCTTGATGTGCATGAGATTGAAAACATTAGTTAGTTTTTTAAATGCATGGTTTTGTGGGGAACTTTGTCTTTATTTATTTTCATTAATCAATTATTTTCTTAAATTTAATAATAATATTTCTCATTTAGTTTTATTATTATTTTCTTTTATAAATACATAATTTAGTTCTAAAAAATGTTTTCACATGTGGTTCAATGAAGTGGTTGGTTAATTATCAAGGGTTAATTATTTTACCAATATTTTCATCACAATAATTATCTTGGGTACTTCAATAGATACTTCATCTCTTGAGGAGACACATAAAATTTCAATATAGAATGGAAATTTTCCCAAATAAAGAAAACATGGTATATATGTTGATTTTCATACTTATCAAAAGAGATAAATATTTAAAAATATATTTGAGTATAACTTATTATCTAAAATTACATTTATTATTCTAGAGATATTTATATTTTAATAGGGTTAGAGTATTGTTAGTCATTTTGAATTTGGAATTTTTTATTTCCAACTCATATGTTTTATTTATTTATAATTAATATTTTTTATCTCATTTGAGGGGAATGGATTTTTATACCTAATTTTTACATTGTCTCAGAGTGCATCTCATTATTGTTTAAAAAAAAGGACAAATTTTCACTTCCAATGTAATAATGTTTTCATATTATTCACATATTGAGTAACATTTGTCGTCATCACTCCGCTTCTATTGACACTATGCACCTCTAAATGGTCTTCCTGACTACGTATCATCGCTCGTTGCATTGTCACACACATCATTCCTCTTCAACTAACTATTAATTTCCTAATTCCATTTTCCGTCCAATACTTTCATAACATCCCACAATTTTCTAATTTACCATCCATTACTATACACCTTCCAGATATGCATCATTTATACGTTGTATAAAATTTTCTCTTCAACTATTATAGTCTACACATGTTCAACCCAGGTCTTTATGATTTTTCACTCTTTCTATAACTACGTGTATAAGCTCATAACCATGGCTTCCTTATCCTCCATTATAGACAATATAACTTTTTTGACCCATCATGTGGATGAGACCCCCAGATACACCAATTCCATTATACAGAAGAAGATGGTTAGAGACATGTTTAAAGGGATGTACAATTTCAATCATCTTTTTTCGTTATATTTAGACCCTATGGGTGTCACTTTTTGGAAATAACAACATAAAACATAAATTTTTTTAGATCTTTCTTAATTTCCTGGATCATTATGTCAATCATATTTCTTGTACTAAAAATACCTATAAGAAGTTATGGGATTAATTATCTTCATTTTATTTTTGAGACTAACAATGTTAGTATATATTTCAACTATTTCAAAACTGCTTCACACTCTATTATGTTTGTCAATTAATTCCATCATATTAAAATTAGTGGATATATATTAATAATTATATCCATTATTTATGGTTTATTCTTTAAAATCATGAGGGGGCTATGATGCATCATGCCAACTTTTTTTTATTATCCTTAATGCATGGTCTCAATATAAAGAACATGATGATAGTCACTAATATGTTATCATGCCTCACAACTATACATCTCTCACCAGCATATAATTGGATAATTCATGCCAGGAACCATTAGGAAACATGACATATAAAACACATTTTATATTTTTATGAGGATTATTGGTTTCTCTTGTATCATCACACGTTATGATACAATAATATAATTTATATTCATATAAGTATAACTAATTCATATCACTCTAAGTAATACATGGAATCATTCATATATTCTCGTTCATCTAAACACCATACCAGTAATAACAGTATTCTTCATTCTAACTAGCATACTTCAACTTATAGTTTTAGACTATTACAAATATATACAAAATTCAGATTATTAGTTATGGTAATTTTTCAGATACATCCACTATTAAAGACTTCTCAATGTTTCTTTTTCAATGCATTCTACTTAAATTATTGGTAATTAAATTAACTAAAATTCCATATATATTTATTGATCAACTTAACACATAATATAATTTTTTTTAGGATCACTTTTTTACTTGTCTACTAAGTAGTGTATGACATTGTGTTGGTGTATACATGCTTGAGTTGGTCTATTAGAATTCGTTGTCCTCGATTACTACATCTAACCTCAAGATTCAAATTCAGCACAACCATCATGTCATATCTATTATTCTTCAATTATATAATGATTTGGGTTATTATTCTCCTTTTGATTTGGAGGATTGTTATTACATGAAGAATCATTATGTTGGTGTTGTTCCGTGGGTGTTATAACATGTCTTGAGTCAATTTGATGTTTTTTTCTTATATACAAGGACCTAGCCATGTTCCATGGAATTATAGTTATCATTAATTTTCTAATTTCATAATTATTTTTCACAAATCACTTAGTTTTTTTACGAAAATAATGAAAATTATAATTTTTTCACTAATTATTTTTTCATAAAACCCTTAAAAATTATCATTACCCTTAGATAAATTTATTCAAATAATGGTCATGATTAATTATTCAGATTAATTAATTCATTTCCGGAAAATCATGGTCTCATACATTTGATTTAAATCCCCAATAGACCTTAAAATAGTATTGTTGAATGCAGGAATCATCATTTGTAGAAAAATATTTGGAACCTTCTCTTTTATATATAATTTCAAACCATATTCTAGAGAAACACCATTATGAATTATAAATATATATTTAAACACCTTCCCTTGTTCATTCTTCAATGGGAGGAATTTTTTAATTCTTTATTCCCTTATTAATCCAAACATCCCATATATATTTATATATTTCAATTTGTGTGTCATGTTTGTATTACTATCTAGTTGTCACCAAATTCAATATTCTTTATCATAAGTGACCCATCCTTGGTAACTCTCAAACAAAACATATTTATTTTGGATTCCACTTAAACATACAACATTATGTGGTTTTAATAGTTGTATCATTAATATAATTCACCATTTTTCATTTAAAACATCCATCCACATCCCACTATCTTCCCAATCTCAAGGATTCCATTCCATATTCTCTCACTGCATCACCACCCACACATCATTCTCAAAGAGGATGGAAACCAATAATTTGTGTCATTTAACCATATATTTCAATGAATTTATATTCTATCTGAGTCCCTTTCTACTATAGATCTTGGTGACTGGTCATCTATAGACTTTCGATCGACAGATTTACCAAACATACCTTGAAAAGATACATTTTATTATCATGACTAATTTTTTTATTATTTATCATTCTTAGGATTATAATTTATAACCATGATATTTATTGGCATTCATATTAGGGTTTCATTCCCTCGTAGAATCCCCAAGGTCAAATCTCATATTGGGTGGTTACTGACTATCATAGATTGAAGGCCATTCTTACATGGAATCTTTTCTCCCTACACTTTACATATAATATTTTTGGATGAAAATAGATCAATATTATTCTTTTAAAAGTTTATGGAACAACAACTTACATAAAGGCCCTCTTGGTTGAAAAGGTAAATTCTCATGCCTGAGGTGTTGATTACATTGAGACATCCACCTATAGATAAGATGTAATTCATGTGTGTTTATTTCTCCCACATTTCCACATACCATTTAACTCTCCATTAGATATGAATGGACTATTTTGGTATATGAATAAAACATAGGGGGTGGAGGGGTGCATTAGTGTTGAGGACTTTTTATCCAATTAAAACTTTTTATCCCTTTCCCTCTTTCACCAGTTTGGATCTTGATTCTCCTATTATTTTTTACCCATTATATGAATCTATATAAAGTTAGTAATATATTGGACAAAATATTTTTACAAGGTTCACAACTAAATTATATTATCTAGTTATTATATTGGAGTAGTAATTATCCTGATCACACACCAACTAGAAATTAATCCTTTGAGTATGGTTATAGAATGTAGGAAATATAGTTACACTTGAAAATAATTAAATTTAATTGGATGTGATTATTTTTTTGCTCCTGTATAGATCATAATGAACACATTAAAGATAGTATTCACCTTTATAATAATGTTCTTTATGACACTATGAATGTCTTCCACTATATGAGACATCTGTATGATGTCACAGTGTTCAACGATCTTTAACTTCATCACTTGATACTTGATCATTAGAAAAACTGAAATGATTCTTCTTCACATCATAAAATTGGATTCCCCACACTATTCTTCTTCTATCAGTAAAAATAAATATAATATAGTGTGTATTTATGAACACATAATTCTTCATCACCCAAATGATAATCACCTAAATATGGATCGGTCATAAGCACTTTCTTCATCCATGAAAAACTAACTTCACTAAGTCAATATTTACCAAAATTTCTAGAATCACAAACTTTATATGTGATAATTTAATCAGTAAATATAATCTCAACCCATCATCATCAAAATTTAAATACCATGAGTAATATTAAATTCATATATTGGAATCCTTTTTTATTTTTATTCTCAATGATCAAAACAATATTATGTATTAAGATCGTAGACCTACATGATGAACAATATAAAAAATATAGTACATTATCAACTTCATCTAACTAAAACTTATTGTATTTGAACAATGGTTACACTTCACTGAACATATCACATCCAATTATGCATTTTTAACAATATTCATGGGTCTTCTAAAACTTATAAATAGTAGTACACAATTATTCTTGATCAATTCATCAATTTCTTATCCCATGTACTTATGGGTTTAAAAATGCATTCATGTACATTTTATGTTAACTTATTATTTTTATTTCATCACACAAGTGAACACTTTTTCTTGATTAATTATTCATATGTATATTAATTCACAAATCAATGCATGTATGAATTCACAATTCACTTCCTCTTCACAAAACTAGAAATATGCGCACACTAAATATTTTTTGTTTTCTAACTTATTAGAACCCCACTTATATTACCATCATGAAAACCACACAATCCATTAATATCAATCTTTTTCAAGACCCTATTCCAAATAAGGTTTAGTTCACATTTTTTAGAACATTTTTTCATGCATGTCACACAACTATGTTCTCATTAGCATAATTTCAAGTGTGTAGTTCTTCTCATAGGTCCTCTTGTATGTACATGATACATGAATGGTTAAAACATTTCATAACATAGTGGAAGTATAATACCCAATAACATGTTCTTGTAACACATATTCTTCACTATGTACAATGAGGGTGTATAAACACTACTCATATTTCTATGGATCTTCATAGCACAGGATATGCACAATTCTCTTTTGTACAACTGGATGGCTTGAGGAACTCCCATTTTTCGTGTAGCCAAGGATTATAGGAAAAACCATTACTAATTTATTAAAAAGAGATATCTAAATATTATATCTTGTTCTAAAAGAAATATCACTCAAAATAATATGCAAGAATCTTCATCTTTAGAAGGATCACTACCTCTCCTTTTATAATCAAGGATCACCACCATGTTTCAATTATTCATCGCCTCAACCTGTGTTAATAATTTTATTCTGATAAACCATTTGAATAGAAAAGGATCTCAATGTAGGTTTCTTATTATTAATATCTATAATTCTCAACAATGGAATCTTCAATCATTGGAATAATGTATTCTAAATATCATCGTATTTTATTCATTGTGATATCAGATTCTCCATTTCAAAAATAAACCAAACATACTGACACATTTCCCTTTTACATTTTCATCTTTATTCAACTATGGAACATCCTCAAAAAAATTTCATGAATAGTGATGAATTCATGAATATAATTTCATTAAAAAATCAATCATACTTGTTGTGATCACTAGGTGTGATGCTTAGTGCACAATTTGACCGTAAATGGTGGTTGATCATAAAATTTTTTAGAGTCAAAGAGATCTCATTTGTTGGGCCATAGATCATGTGGTAAATATTCTTACCTATGGTCTCATGGACCAAACATATTGGTTTTCTCTCTATAGACTATATGCAGGAGCCAACTATGTTTTTAAAAACAACCATCTATTCCTCTACCACTAATCACGGTGGCTCGAGTTGGCCTCCTATTGGCATAACTGACACTTCGGTCCAACATATTTTTTCTAGTTGAGGTTGTCGTAGATAAAAAGTGTTATTGGACATATTTTTTATAAAAATGACCCAATATAAATTATAGCATTCAAACATAGGTGCCACATATCTATACCCTAATACTGTTTGTTAAATAAACTCATCCATGCCACCCCATACACCAAAGGATGTTAACTAGAAGGTAGGGTCTAGTGTCAACCATTGAGAGAATATAACCTAATTTTCAGATAAATGTACTTGAATAAAATTAAAAAAACAATAACAAATTGTATAACCATAGACAAAATGTTTCCAATATCACATGATGGAAAAATCCAGAAACCCAATATCAATAATAAACATTAGATATACCATGAAAAACAACATTCCAAGTGTAAAAATGAAACTCAAAAGTAAAGACGCTAAAAACACCCAAGTGGGTATTAAACCACATTTTGGGTTGTCATCCTTTCTCCATCCAAAATCATCCATCTAACACTTGTATTTTCCATTATCTTATCCTACAAAAATTAAGACTATTTAGGTACTGATCAGGAAACCCAAGTAGTATATGAGTAAAGCTCTATAGGCCACCACCAATGGATTCTAAAAAATATCCAGTAAATAATGGTCTATATAGTCATATAAACAAATAATTTTAGTTATTAGTAAAAAAATTATCATATTATAAGTTAATCTTTATTTAACCACATAAACCCACATGTTTTCATGGAATCATGAATAATTTCATATGTTTGAATGTCATTATGACCATTCATAAATCATAATGAAAGATCATGCTTCTATTCATATTAAAAACTAGAATACCCATGTTAGCATTCATATTTAATAATTAAATGATAATTTTAACATTTTAAATTACATAATTGAAGGGACTTTCTATAGTTCCTAATTTCATTATTGAATGACCATGTTACAATTCATAGATTCATAATTTAATAACCATGTAACCATTCATAATATGAAAAATATGAATAAATTTCCATGTTACCATTCATAAACACATAATTAATTATAGAATTAATTATCCACATATATTTCATAACTAATTTAATAATTAGTTCAAAATACCAATCATATTAATTAATTAAACTATAAATTAATTATACCAATATCATTTGTAATTAATTAATTAGTTCATCCCACAATATCCAAAAATTAATTCTTGATGTAATTAAGCACTTCAATCACATTAATTAATTATCCATTTAATTAATCATGATAAAAAATTCAATATTCCAAAATTAATTCAATAATTAATTATCTAAAATTAATATTCTCAATATATCATTATTAATTCCACAATAAGTTATCTCAATCATATTCTAAATATTTAGTTATTAATTCTACAAAAAATTATCTCAATTTCCGAATCAAATTATATCTTTATTAATTAAATTATTAATTATCCCTAATATATAATCTAAAGTATCCCCAATTTAAAATATTTCATATTTAATTCTTTCATGAAATTAATATATTCAATCATGAAATCATTTAATAATAATCAAATCGAAATTTTACAATTACATACACATAATTTCAATCAAAACTATTGGAATTTAATTATACAACACCTAATAAAATTCATTGAAAAATCTAACCAATGGATGAATCAACATAATTTGATAGAATAATGATATAGAATGCGATATGGATATTAAAGCCTAAATCCAGATTCAAAAATCTAGATCCCATAATCCTATATTTAGATTAACAAAACTATGTCTATATTTAACCAAAATAGTAAAGAACAACATATGGAATAATAATGTGAATGATAATGGAAGCCACTCATGATGAGATCCTTTTAATGAGAGTGTTATAGATCTTTATCATGGACTTTTAATAACAAAGAAAGGAGGTCATATTGTCATGGAATCCCTTTGGGAGGCTCTATACTTAAGAGAAATGGATTATGGATTGAGCTATGGAATTCAGGGGGTATAATATGAGGGTATGGGATTTTGTCAATAAAATTTAGGGTATTAAAATCCCATTTGCACAGTTCTCTTCTCGGGGTACATGGTTTCCCCTAACTATTTTCCTAAATTGTGAACCACTTCTTGGGGTGCACAGTTTCTTCTTTTAGGGAAAATGATTTAAAATATCTAGAACCATCTGTGTACCTCCATTATTCTTCCATTTTCCACAAAATTCCACCCAAACACACTCTATGGTAAAACACAAATAAAAATTAATCAACACAAGTAAAAAATAGTACCTATAAACATGTTTGAGACATCTCTAGAAAATTATAGTATTTTATGATCTCACCACCTTATAAACCCTCATACCTAAATTTTACTCCCTGGAATATCTAATATTCTTTGCCAAAAATATTTGGCCATTAAGCTCGTATATATTCTTCTCTCTCCATATATTTCTTCCTGGATGTCTCCACATTACAACAATACAGGGACTATTATAATGGTATTCCATAAAAAAAATTCTCACTATGATACAACCCACATACCAAATACTCCCCAAAGGACACATTTATCTCATGCTCAATATCATCCACATAGATAATATGAGAAGCATCGAGGTTATACCACTGATGTTTTGAAACATGGAAAACAAAATTTATAACTCTTTATTTCTATATAAGAGACAATTGGTATGTTATCAGTCTGGTTATCTTTATAACCTCCAATGGTCCAACAAACCTAGGTAGAAAATTTATCTATCTCTAAATCCTATGACGAACCAATCTAGGCGACACCCAAATGAACACCTTGTCTCCCTATATAAACTAATTGGTTCATCAACATATTATATAAAAAAAATTATATACTTTGGTCCATAGTAATATTCTTTTGAATCATATACACCTATTCCAACATCCCTTATATGATACTATACCCAACAACTCTAACTCAACTGCCTCCATCAACAATAGAGGTGATCTTTAGGGCCTACCATAAAGAGACTCTAATTGAAAGATCTGAATAGTTTCTAGATAACTACTATAATATGAAAACACCACTATTTCTAGGTGCTTCTCCAAATACCCAATGAATTTTAGAACACACAATCCCAGCATATTCATGTGACCATGTTTGGTAAGCTCTAACGACACATCTTTATATGGGTGGAAATCTATACACCACAAAACCTAAGTACCGAGAACCTTATATAATCCCTTATAGATTATTGATGTAACACAAAAATCATAGTTTAAAAAAGAATTATATTTCACCACATTCAAATGTATTATTTTACAATCATATATTTCACCCAATAATTAGCTGAGAAAGTCTATCGTACATGAATGAACTGTGCTACCTTCATCAGTTAGTAAAAAGTAACCCAATCATCATCATTATTTTGAGGCTACCTATAAAGATCCACCCTAAAAATCCATAGTGACATCATCCCACATATATTCTAGAAACAAAAATGGTTGTTGCAATCCACGAGGTTATAAATGATTGACCATCACCTACTGACGCCTGTAGCATCGTTTCCCAGATCCTACAATCTCTTTTTTCCAACCCAACCACCAGAAACATCATTTTAGGTCACATTAAATTTTAGTCAGACTTGGATGTACCACCCACTTATAGGCTTTAAACTCACACATCTGTTACTCCAACACTCTCATAGGCATAAAAAACTAATTCCCCATATAGATGATCTCATACTCATCTATTGACCCACAAAAAAGTGTATGTCCAACTTCATGTATTTTTTGTGAGGTTAATGACAATAGATCCTCATACTACCTATCTATTATCTATTTAAAAAAAGATAAGATACCAATGAAACTGATACCAGTTTTATCTTCTAATTACTATCATCAACCACAATGTTCATCTTAGTATATAAATCCATCATCTTCTACTCAGCACTAGTCTCTTGAACTTCTTTATTCTAAGTTTTGGTGCACAAAGCGTCAGCCATACTATTTACCTTTCTGGGCATATATGCTCACTAGAAATCAAATATCTGCATATAATAAACCATTTTTTACTTCTTTAGATTCAAATCTCATTTGGATAAGATATACTTTAATCACTTTTTATCAATATACACAGTGAACTTCACATCCAACAGATAATGCATCGAATAATTTACTACATATACCCCTAATGAAAACATGAGGTCATGCATAGGGTAATTACTTTCATGTGGATAAAACATTCATGAACCATATAATACCACATGATCTGCATGTCTGAACAATTCTCCATGTCTACTCCCTGAAGCTTCACAATACAATATATACTCCTCACCTAGATCAAGTAGGATCAAGATTAGTGATGATGTCAAGCACTTCTTCAGCATTGTAAAATAATACTCCCATGGTTTAGAGTATTCAAACATTATACCATTTTTAGTCAACACCGAATGTGGTGATCCCTATATAGAAAATTCCTGGATGAACCTATGTTAATATTCATCCAACCTCAAAAGATACAAATTTTAAAAATATTATTAGTCTCCTCCCAGGAAAGAATTGAAATAACTTTCTCTAAGTCCAAAGGCATGCCTTCATTGTAGTTTATGTGACCTATAATGTATACATGATCAATCAAAAAATGACACATAGATAGATTGGATTATAATTTATTCTTTATTAGTGTACTCATGAAAATTTCAATATGTTGGGATTGATCTCCTTGGGTATTAGAGTACTACAAGATTTTATCTACAAACACCACCACAATCTAATCCATATCAGGATAGAAGATTCTATTCATCAATATATAAACATTTTGAGTTTGTTTTTCAACCTTAAAAAACATTACAAAAATATCAAAAATCCCATACCTGCTTCTTAATGTATTCCATGGTATGTCAGAATGTGGAACTCGCACTTATTATACATTGAACACAAGTCTACCTTCGAAAAGGCACAAGAACCTCTCAAATATTAAAAAATATTATCGATAAGTGGATGATGATACTGGTTCTAATATTTTTCCATTTCAACTTCTGGTAATCAATAAATAAGTGTAAACTATCATCATTCTTCATGAGAAAAAAAAATTGTGAACCCCATGGTTATGTACATTGATTGATAAATCCCTTATCCTTCAACTCCTCTATCTAAGCCTTGAGCTCTTTAATAACGTTAGGTTCCATTCAATATTGTGGAATTAAAACTGGATCAACCATCAACATGATATGAATAGTAAATTCAACATATCTCTCAGGTGGGATATGAGAGAAATATTCATGAAATACAGCGTAAAACCTTTCCACTTTGGGTTCAAATTCATCTAACTTTACTCCTCCATCATCTAACAATAGACTCACAACATGGGATGTGAGAAATCTTAGTTGATAAATAATTAACCCTGCTCGGTGTGCTTGTTTATCCACCCAAACATGGTAAATATAGTTTTTACCCTTATGAGAAACAAATCCACCCTCCTATGTAAATAATTAATGTGGGATCAATATGATACTAAATAGTCCATACCCATGATCATGTCAAATAATTAAATTTATAGGATTTAAAGATCCCACCAAAAATAATACATAACAACCTCGATAGAACATCCCCTCCACAGAAAAATGAATCTAGAATATATAGCATGTGGTGTTTCTATCATCAACATTCCACTCACAAACTCCACCATAATTCTTAAACAATTTACATATTTTGTAGAAATAAATAAATGAGAGATTCCCATATCAAATAATGCACTAGCCAATGTAGAAGCTAGATGAATAGTACATCTCCTTGTTAATGTTCTTGCATCTCTATCCATTGGTTTAGGTTTCACCACATGCAACTATCCTAAACCTCTTACCTGTGATAAAGGCTGACACCTTCAAACAGAAAGACTCTGCTGTTATGGGTTGTCTTTCCCAAAAGAAACACATCCATTACCTCTACCTCTGTAGCTTGTACAACTCCATCTACGAGCCAGGTTTGGTGTAGAATATCCTCGTACTACACATAGATGTTTTCTAGTTGCGTCATCATTGACCATATGCCATTAGGGTATGCAGAACATTTGTAGATGTCTCATCTGTCAGCAAGACCAACATTGTACTTGGGTCTGGGTAAATGCCTTGGTAAGTGTCAGCACAGACCACACCAGTGACATATTTCCTATGTAAGGTCCTATTTAACTAAACCTTCCCCTTGATAATTCTATTTCTATCACCATGAATAACATTCTCGTTGTGATTCTTACTGCACTTGTAAACCATGTCTTCTAACTATCTATAAGTAACTATCCTTCTAGAACTAGAATCATATTTTAGGTTCCCCAAATCTATGCGACCCTGATCCACTACCATAGAAAAATTCATTAACTGAATGTTGATAACTTGGCGATTTATGTCAAATTTAATTACATCATGAAAATGCATCTTCATAGATCTATCATCCCCTACCAATGCTGTAGAAATACGCTATTTTTTGAAAACATCCAGAATAGTCCATCATAGACATACTCCCATAAGTCAACATCACGAACTCAACAACTCTCTCCTACCTCAACCCTCTTGGTAGATGTTCTACAATAGATTTTCCAAGAATCCCTTCTACAACATTCCATAACCATGTCTCTTCTGCACCTAGATGCACCACCAGTGCAACACTAATACGTATAGAATATAATTTTCCAATATGAACATATTCTTAGAAATCGGTCCCAAATTTTCAATTATCATCTAGATATACTAAACCTAGAACTCAGATCCCTCAGGTCCACCCACTCAGGTAAATGTGAAATGGGACTAAAAATTAAACTCCCTTGTCAAATCAAACATACTCTTCACATCCTTCCTAGGGTGTTGTTCCATGAAATTCATGAAGCGAGCAGTTTTCTCAAGGAAATGCTCCCTACCTTCCTCACAAGATATAATTGGTGCCTCATGTTCTACTTCAAGTAGATCATCTCTAGCCATAAACTCTTTTCATCCTATCAACAAAAATAATCATAGAGGAATATATATATATATATAATTCGAAACACTCACCGTAGGAATCATTTTACAATAATATATCATTTATAGGAAAAACAAAATTCCACAATATGTCATTTCCCCAATTAGTACCACACAATTAATTCTGAGGTGCTATCACTACCCTTAACCATCATGCTACTAGGTCCTGGTTAACAAGGGTAAAATTATTCTCTAATAATGTTTTCCCAATAGAAACACATCAATTCTCATCATTCATCATTATAAAAATATCTATTTCACATTAGTCACCCTTTTAGTTCCATTTCACAAGAATGGAAAAATACTTCATGTTCAACAACATAAAAACGATCCATTTTGTGGCAACCTTGGATTAAAGTAAGTTACCCTTTATTTTTTATTTTATGAATATGATGTGTTGGGGATAATTCTGGGAAGGTTTGGATACCTTTTGGAATGTTTATGGGTACTTTCTAAGGATTCATTGTTGGTTCATGTTTGGGAAAACCATCCAATACCTATATGAAATCTTGAATAATGAGACAATGGAAATATGGAAGATGCATAGTCGGCATATGGTTTATCCAAATAGTGATTCTTGAAAGGATAAAATATGAGCTTTATATATTATGGGTTATATTTGAGGAAATTTTTATTGCTTGGTTAGCACAAGATTTGCCTAACCGTGTAACTAACCATGCATATGTTAAATGTAAAATCCTAAAATTGTGGATTTCATGTGTTTCGAAATATAAGGCCCACCTCTTTAACCTATGATGACATAACATGATATTTTATCTTCCCAATGTATAAATAAGCTTCTCCCATCGATATAGAGGAGACACGATGGGTTCTTTTCGTGGTTCGAATCCGGATTCTTGTGGGTTGTCATCTTTCTTACTAGTTCATGGTTGGTTTTCATAGATCTACAACATTATCTGTCTATGTTTTTTATATCTACATAATCTATGTTTAGAGATATGATATTTAATACCAAATATGATTATATTTTTATATTTTGGGGATAGTGGAAGAGGTATAGATTTGGATTTAGATATTTAACCTGGTTTTATTGGCATTTGAGAACTATTCATCATTTTGTCCATAAAACCCAAGGTTGTTGGGTTCACTCTTTACTCCTCTATTTAGAACATGATGGATTAGTATCCAATTGATTAAAATTATTGATTTATATATTGAAATTTTTGTGATAATCATAGTAGAAACTTTCTTTTATGACGGTTTTTGGATTTGTGTGAAATTTTGGAAATGTAGTATAACAGGTTTTGATAAATAATATTAAAATAGATTCATGATTTGATATATTGAAAAATTATTTCAACATATTTTGTTATATTAAACATTTTTGGTAATTTAAATGGTTTTGGAATGAATTTATTGGCATCGTTGTTTGTTATACATGGTTTTGAGTGTTCATATTTCATTAGGAGTATTGGTTGAAATTTGGCATTTTTCTCAGTTACAAAGGTGTAATGGCACAAGTGATTTTGTTAATGTTTGAAGACTTTGTAGATCAATGAAAAACTACTCATTAGTATGTTAATTCCATAATTAGGCATGCATGTGTGGGTGAAATGGTTTACAGAATGAAATGAAATATGGAAAATGGGCACTATGATATGTTTGGAGAACATTATTTGGTTTATTTCCATGGATATTGTTTTTGTGTTAGGAAAAATGTTTTTTTACACCAATTTTTAATATTTGAATATAATTTATTTTAGAAAATGTTTTATATGAACTATATTATTTTTATGTGCTAACATGTTTTTTCCTGGTGGTGTGAGTAGTGATATCATTGGTTAAAATCTAATGAGTATCATTTCTCACCCCAACTATGGATCTTTGGTGCTCTTGCATATGTCATATATAGGGACCTGGTAAATGGTGAAGTATCACAATAGTCTAGTTGTACACAGTGACACTCGGTATATGTTGTGATGTTAGAGAATGGATCATGGATATTTGGAGATATATTGATGTCATTGATTTGTGTTAGTTTTTTCATTCACTATATAATTTGGTATAGTAGTCTTCTATAATGGAACTCATTATGTTTTATTTTCAAATAAATGGAATTTTGTATTGTTTTAAATTATTTTAATGAATCATGTAGAAATATATTGGTCATGTATTATTTGGTTGGTTGATTTATTTTCTAAGGTAAAATCATTCCCCAACTAAAAATGAAGCAGTAGTAGTTTATTTTCAGCAATTGGAATCTTTAGTATTTCGCTTAATTTAAGGTAATGTCCCTCTACCTATCTGAAAAAAAAATGATGAGGTGAAGGATGTTACAAGTGATATCATCTTGTTTTGTCCTAGAAATACAATTGAAATCATTATTTATTGGACTAAATATTTGTTTGAGACAAGTGGTATCAGTCTTGGTACATCCAAATGACTTTTTGGGGCACATTTTCTTTGACATGGTATCGATTATCTCTCTTTGAGTTGAAATTCAATTTCTTCAATTCCATGAGTTTGGATCATTTTAGGGAGTAGGAATTTTAGTACAATAAATGTATATCATAAAAATATGTATCTAACCATTTTATCATTAATATCATCTTACTAGGGTTTTTGGTACATAAGTGTTTTGGAGACATATTTAGAAATTGGAATCTCATTGTCATGGGTTTATGCAATCAGATGAGTATGACAAGCATTAGTAGAATGAATTACCACTAGGACAACATATATCATTATGAGTAATTATATATGATTTTGTTTAATGTTTTTATTTAAAAAAATAGTTTATATTGTTTTCATATGACATATTTATAATAGATCATGGATGTTGTATTTTGAGAATTGTTTTATTTTCAAAATAATGTTGAAATGTTTAAAAAATGGTTGATCATAGTGAATATTAATATTTTTAAAGTAATGATAAGATAGTATAATGTGATATAATTTTAAATTTTTAATCCTTATGTTGATAGATAGTGAGACATATTCCATTTTTTGTCTATATAGAGAGTGTCACATAGAAGGCATCGTAGGAACAAACCAGAAGATACTGCTGAGAATGTGGAAGCACCTTAGCCACAAGAGAACCAATAGATGGCTCAGAGTTTCATTCAATTATTTTAGGATGTGGATGTAGGGAACAAGAATGATTATCCAAGGAATTTGTATCATTATATACAGTTCTAGAATAAGAATCCATTCATTTTCAAGGTGATTTTGAAATAATAAAGGCAGAGGTGTGGATGAATTGGATGAATCATAACATAAATTTAATTGGCATAATATATGATCTAAAATTCAAGATGTAAACATATATTATGGATAATATTTTATAAAAATGGTGGTATTTAGGGATTCAGGCAAAATTAGACCACGTCCTTTCATGAAAGGATTTTAAGGAATTGTTTAACAAACAATTTTTTCTTGATAAATTATGGATTCAAAAAACAATGAAAAAATTCATCATGAAGTTATAAAATATTTTATTCATTGAATATGTAGCTAAATTTATAAATTTAGTCATATTTTCACCTTAGATTGATGATAGTTCATCCTTGGGGGTACACATATTTGAATTGGGGATGAGATAAGAGATTTTCTAGAAGATTGTGGAGCATTTTATAATGGATTATACAGAGATGGTCAATAGAGAGAAGATATCTAGGTGGGAAATCATATGAGATATGGGATTAGGATGTAGGTTGATACTCATGGGAAGTGGTGGGAACTCAAATCCTGGGATCAAGTATAATAGAGGTAACTATTTCCTATGTGGGACTATTTATCAAAATCAAATGGCTAGATTAGTGAAACATTATCCACGACCCAAGAAAAAATATGGATATTTCCTATGTGGTTCACATGTCCACTTAAAGATAGAGTGTACGACACAACCTAGAGCTTTACCCATCTATAAAAAGCTAAGGAATATTCAGTGCTATTATTGCAGTTATCCAGTGTCAGGAGTTCGAGACACTACACAAGAGTTACATACATTTTATGAATCAATGGGGAGAGGGTAGAATAATAAATCTATTTAGATGAATGGATCCAAACATAGTGATTCACGAAATAAATTCATGCACCTATAAGGGGAATTTGAGCTATCTAATAAGGTTCAATTTTTAGTGAGCAAGTAATTATATGGTGCTGAGATGGTAATTGTGGATGATCATTCTGCACCATCAACAATGTGAGGCATGATTCTTTTTATTTCAACCCTTATTGATGATTAATTTGATACAGGTTCATCTCATTCCATTATTGATTATCATGCTGTTGATTTTCTATGATTAATGGTTGAGATGATACCTACTATGATAAAAAAATCAATATCCTCTTGGTCAAAAGGAATTTTGAGGGTTTGGGTGTAGAGAAAGTTCTATAACTATTAATGGATCCTAGATAAAAGGGTATTTCTACATGGTTTAAAATTATTTTCTGATATAATCATAGGTATGATTTGGTTAACAACACTAAAGGATCACATCAACTTTTATACACGGATAATCAGCATCTTAATTGAGGATGGATTCAAGCATCTCTTTCGAGGAGATCCGAATGAAAATGAAGGTGTGATGGGTTTGATGGCTCTAACAGTTGTATCAATCTCAATCTAGTTGGATGAATATTCTTAGTAATCAATGGACACTATAAAAAGGAATAGGTTTCCTGTATAGGTGTTTTAGTATCAAGAAGGGTTTCAAATAAATTTCTTATGGTTACCATGAGTATGTAATGTGAAGTTTATGATTGATCTCCTCCCAAGAAATAGTCCTATATCACTACCATCATATCCAATGGAACCAAATTAAATACTTGAATTGAATGTATAGTTGGAATAGATGGAAATAAAGGGGTTCATTTGGACGATCATGTCTCTATACGATGCAGTGGTATTGATCATTGATACAGCTAATGAAACTCATCAGTTTTATGTTTATTATCATAAGATTAACCATGTTATGAAAAATAACTTATATACACATTCACACATTTATTATTTATTTGATCAATTGAGGGGAGATAAGTTGTTCTCTAAAATTGACATGCGATTAAAATATCCCCAATTATGAGTTTGAAAGAGGATATCTAAAAAACAACATTTGGAAGTAGATATTTCCATTATGAATACAGGGTAATAGAATTAAGTTTTATGAATTCACCAGTGGTATATATGGAATTGATGAATAAAATATTTTATATATATCTATATTCCATTATTGTTGTGTTTGTGGATGACATATTATATAATTCAAGGAAAATGGAAGAGCATGAGTAAAACTTGGTAATAGATTTTTTCAAATTTATAAAAATGTGATTTTTCGATAAAATAGAAATTTTTCCATGGCCATGTTATTTCATAAAGAGGCCATTCTATAGATCCAGAAAAGACATAGGTTACTATCTCTTAGCAGTTGCCAAAGACAGTCTTTGAGATATGGAGTTCCTTGTACTATCAAGTTATTACCAATGCTTTGTTCATGATTTTCATGACTATAGTAACCTATTATAACTTTTAAAATGATGAATGATCCATTCCAATAGAATGAGGAATATCAAACTACTTTTCAAGAGCTTGAGCATTTCCTTACATCAATACCAATCATGATGTTGTTGGAATTAGGACAAGGGTATGTGGTTTATTATAATGCTTTGGGATCTGGTTTAGAATGTGTTCTCATGCATAGGGACCATGTTATTTATTATGGATCAATAATGTTATGGTTTGATGAGAATAAATTACCAACACATTATTTGGATTTAAGTGTCATAGTACATTATTTGAAAACATGAAATTATTTCCCCTTTGGTTTTAAATTCACATCTTTTTCAAATCATAAGAGTTTGAAGAATATTTTATCACAAAATGGATTTGAACCTAAAAATATTAATATGGATAGAGTGTCTAAAAATTTATGAATTTTACAAGATTTACACACTGGGGTAACTAATATATAGTGGATGGTGTGTTATCCAAAAAGTCATATACTCAGTATGAAGGAGAATCATCAGATAAGTGGTAATTGATGTCGGTGATAGTATACATGAGATTATAATGTGATGAACATGGTGATATTGTGGTTTTATTTTTAGATTTGTTTTATTTTGGGTTTGGAAATGATGGTTAAAGGGCATAAAACATTCTATTCTGAATTAAGTATGATAAGGTAAAAATGAAACAATGGGGATCCCATTGAGGGATTAAATCTATATGGGAATTAATTTTTATGATTTCATGATTAGATACTTATATCTATTCCCTTTCAAGAAAATAATCTTCATGTTTAACAACATTTAATATGGTATGTTCAACTTGTAATAATGAATATGTAAAAACCAATGAATGAACTATTTTGTTTGGTCGGTATGGAAAGAAAGGAGGTTATGTTTGTTTCATGATTTCATAATATTTAGAATGTTAAGATAGATGACCAGTGACCAATAGGTATGTTCCAATCTATACCAACTCATATTTGGAAATGGGAATATATAACAACACATTTTCTAATAGGACTCAATATAATTGTACAGAAACATTATTCCATATGGTTGATAGCGGATTGAATCACAACTTCAATACATTTAATTCATAGTCATGAATCTCATACAATGGCAGAATTTTCCAAAAACAATATCGTAGAATTTGTAGAGAGACATCGTGTGCCCATTTCAAAAGTATCAAACAGATATCTAAGGTTTATAATTTATTTAATGAAATACTTTTAGAAATACATTGGGACTTAGTTGACCATGAGTACGAAATATAATCCCTAAATAGATTGTAAATCTATAAGGATGTTACAAACATTAGAATACATTTTGTAGGCATGTGTAATTGATTTGGGTGGCTCATGTGAAGATCACATGACATTAGTGGAGTCCTCATATAGCAACAACTTTATAAACATGACACAAATAGATCTATTTAAATCTATTTATGAGAATTTGTTTCATTCTTCACATTGTTGGGAGGAAATATGCAAGACATCACTAGTTGGGATGAGCCTAGTTCAAGAAACAACATAGAGGATTAAATTGATTCATAAAATTATAGAGATAACTATGAATAAAAGAAAATGAAATGTAGATAATCTTCGATGACTGTTATCATTCATGTTGTGTGACCACGTGTTTTTGATAATCTCCCCAAAGCATATACTTTGTGATTTTTGTATGAAAGGAATGTTATCTCCTTGATATATAGACCCATTTCAGATACTCAAATCTGTGGGTGAGGTTGAAAATTATTTTGAATTTATACCAAAGATCTTGGTGGTGCATAATTTCATCTACGGATCTCAATTTAAAAAGTATAACACTGATCCTTTCCATGTGATTCGATGGGATCATGTGGAACTATATCCAGATGCTTCATTGTTACATATCCCAGTTTGGATTGTGGATAAGAAATAGAATGAAATTCATGGAATAAACATTGGTCTATTTTAGGGCTTGTGGAAGCATGGTATGATTTAATAAGTGACTTCGTATAGTGAGAAGTAAAAATTAGAAATGGAAAGAACTCTTCTACCATAATGACGGTTTTCTACATTCTATGGATGGAAAGTCCAATGGTGTGGATAATGTACCACACCTGGTTTGAGTAAAGTAACCTTTTGATTATGTATTTTATGTATATTATGTGTTTGGGATATGTATGAGATGGTTTGGAGACCTTTTGGGATGTTTTTGGATCCTTTCTAAGGTTGTAGGGTTGGTGCACTGTTTGGGAAAACCGAACAACACCTATAGAAAACTGTGCACCATAAGAGAGTAGATAAAGGGAAGGTGCATGGTTGCCAAAAAATTTTCCCAAACCATGATTCTTTCTAGAATAATCCATGATACCTTATATAGTAAGGGTGATTATTTATGATGTTTCATATGTATAGTTTGCACACATTTTTCCTAACCTTGCAACTAATTGTGAACGTATTTAAAGTGATATCATAAATTTTTGTATCTCAAACAATTTGACCTCTATTGCCCTGTATTTTCCATATATTAGTCCATGATATGATATTATATCTTCCCAAAGGATAAATAATATTTTTTCGTCAATCCAAAGGAAATCCAAATGCTTCTCATGGTGTTTTGAAACCAGATTCTTGTGGATAGTCAATATTCTTGGTAGATATTTGTCGGTTTTCGTAGATCTACTTATCATTATCATTCTTAGTTTCTTAGATCTATTTACACTGTGTATATATTTAATATATTTTATTCCAAATATTATAATATTTTTCTTTTTGATGATAGGGAAACATATCTAGTGGTGGAGATTCAACCCGGTGTACCTGGCATTTGAGAATTGTTCATAGTTTTCAACCTAAAACATGAGGTAACAGACTTCACTCTTGAATCATCTATTTTTAACGTGGTTTAAAAGTCTAAAATAATTAATTTAATTTTTTTCTTTGGATATTGGTGTGAAAATCATGGTATAAACATACTTCCAGGGAGGGTTTTTGATTTGTGTGAAATTGTGGAATTTTTTTGTGAAAGGTGATTCAATAACTGATTTTAAAATAAATTCTTATTTCAATTTGTGTAAAAAGGTTTTCAATAAAATGATTTTTTATTTAAATGGATTTGGAATTTATATTGTTTTATCATTGAAATTGTTTTGGATTATTTGTATTGACATGGTTTTTTTAAATACATTGTACTGTGTGTCCATATTGAATTATGTGGCTTGGTGGAAATATGAACTTGTGATCAATGCCAAAGGATTAATGGAACAATATATTTAATTACCTTTTGATGACTATGTATATAAATTATAAACCTCTAATGAGTTTGGAACATTCATAACAAAGAACACATGTGTGCATTTGGGGGTTTATGGATTGAAATAGGAAATGATAATGTTGGATTTATGAAATGTTTTGGGAAAAAATTTTGGTTTCTTCCATTGTATCCTATTTTTTTAGAAAAATATTTTAGTGTTTACCTTTTTAATATTTGAATATTAAATATTTTAGAAATTTATTTATACAAACTATTTTATATAAATGTGGATACATGTTTTATCTCATTATCGTGAGTAGGGAATTCGTTGGTGAAAATATTTTCAGTTTCATTTCTCACCCCTGATTTGAAACATTGGTGCTTTAAGTATGATTTTTATTGGTAGATGAAAAAATGTTATGTATCAGAAAACTCTTGGTGTTATTTTTTTTAGTGGGGTTATAATGAAGATTTAAATCATGGGGCATTGGGTATTCAAAATTTCATGTTTTCATTGAGTTGTGTTAGTTTTTTCCTCTAGTGTATACATTGGTATTGTAGTCTTCCACTGTGGTCATCTTTTTGACTGGTTTTAATCTATATTAAATGATGAGTTTTCATTAATTCTTGTCATTCATCATATAGTGGTTTGTTTTGTATTGTCTTGTTTGATTGGTTGTTTTATTTTTAGGGTGAAAATCATCCCTGATTAATAATGAAGACCGTGGAATTTATTCCCAACCCTTGATATCTTGGGGATATCACTTAAGGTATAACAATGTCTCTATTTCTCTCTCAATACAATGAGGTGGTTTGGTATGTTACAAATTTTAATATGCATTCCTAAAATGATGTATTTCAAAAAATAATATTTATTTCCTTGTATGATGCATGAAGTCTCAACTATCATTCTATAATGAAGCACAATTCATTTTTAATAAATACTGAAAAAAATAAATTCACACCACAAGTGTGTCAACCTAGGTGAAATAATATCAAACTGTAATAGAAACCAAAAATACCAACAATCCCACCATAGGTACATGTGTTCTCCCTTGTACATGGGTTAGATACTCCCATGCATGAGCACCTGATCATGGTCCAACTGTTCCTAGTCTCCTGTCTGTATTTCCCATATTGTAATAAAAAATAAAAGAAATGAAAACTGGGATTTGATACATCTTTGTAACATCATGAATAGGGTTACACAAACTAGTACCTCGATCTGATTATTCACATCATGCCAAGTGTATCTCATCATACTCTAGAGGCCTCCAACAAGAAACATGGTCTAATTTAAGTCATGGATTATCTATACCCTCTTTATCAGAGAAAAATAAAAGCTAAAAATAAATAGATTATAAAGCACTATATATATAACTAGAATTTTTAAATATCACATGATGACCAAAAATTGAAACACAATATCAAAACTGAGCAGTAGATATTCCATGATAAAGTACATTCCATGTGTCAAAATACATCTCAAAAGTATTGACCCTGACATCCCCTCTGCAGAAAATAATAATTTTGGATTTATGAAATATTTTGGGAACACATTTTGGTCTCTTAAATTGTATCTTTTTGTTTTTTTAGAAAAATGTTTTATTGTGTGACATACTAATATTTGGATATTAACTATTTTAGAAATTGAATTATAAAAACTCATTTATATAAATTTTTAACCATAATCTATCTCATTATCATGAGTAGGGAAGTCATTGGTGAAAATATTTTGAGTTTCATTTCTCACACCTACATTGGTACTTTGGTTCGTTAAATTTGTTTTTTATTGGTATATGGAAAAAGGCTATATATCATACAAATATTGGGTTATTTGTTATAGTGGGGTTACATTGTGGGTTTATAGCACGCGGCGTGGTGGATTCAGGATTTCGGTTTTTCATTGAGTTGTGTTGCTTTTGTCTTGTAGTGTATACTTTGGTATTATAGTCTTCCACTATGGTAGTATTTATTATTGGTTTGTATATAAATTAAATGATGATTTTTCATTAATTCTTATCATAAATCATATAGTGGTTTGTTTTGTATTGTCTTGTTTGATTATTTGTTTTATTTTTAGGGGAAAAATAATCCTTGATTGATAATGAAAACCTTGTAATTTATTTCCAACCATTGACATCTTGGGGTTATCACATAAGGCCTAGTAATGTCCCTCTTTCTCTCTCAATCCAATGAGGCGGCTCAGTTTGTTACACATTTTCAAATGCATTCCAAAAGTGGTGTATTTCTAAAAATAATCCATATTGCCTAGTATGATGCGTGAAGTCTCATCTATCATTCCATATTGGATCAGAATTTATTTTAAAAAAGTCTCAAAAAAATAAAATCACACCAAAGGTGTGTCACCCTAGGTGAAATAATATCTAACTTTAATAGAAACCGAAAATACCTACAGTCTCATCCTAGGTACATTTATTCTCCCTTGTACATGGGTTAGATACTCCCACGCATGAGCTCCTAACCATGGCCGAACTATTCCTAGTCTCTTGTCCAAATTTTATATATTGTAATTAAAAATAAAAGAAAAGAAAACTGAGATTTGATACTACTTTGTAACATAATGAATAGGGTTTCACAAACTAGTACCTCAAACCGATTAGTCAACTGATGCCTAGAGTATCTCGTCATACTCTAGAGGCCACCAACTAGCACTAGAGTCTATTTTCAGTCATGGGGAGTCTATATCCACTTTACTAGAGTAGAACACTATAAAAAAATAGAATATAAAGCACTATATATCTATAACTAGAATGTTTCAAATATCACATGATGAAAAAAAAATTGAAACAAAATATCAAAACGGAAAAGTAGATATTCCATGATAAATTACATTCCATGTGTCAAAATACATCTCAAAAGTATTGACCCTGACATCCCCTAAGTAGGTCCAAAACCACATTATGTTCCCTTACCCTTGCTCCATCCCAAATCATCTGTCTGACATAGGAAATTTTACCTTATCCAGTCATACAAATATAATGTCTATTCAGGTACCAATAAGGTTTCATGAGTCGGGTGTGATTACAACTCAACTGTCCATAACCAATGATGACTAAAAAATATCCAATAAATAATCATCTAGGAATTTGTATAATGAAATAAATATATTGTATAAGTAAATAGTTATCACATTATCAAGTAATAATTAATTTACCACATAAACCTTAGGGATCCGGAGGAAACCCAAAAAATATCATAAGTCTGAATTTCATTGTTACCATTCATAAATCACAATTGAATTCCCATGTTACCATCCATATTTCACACTTGAATTCCCATGTCACCATTTATATTTTTTAACTTAATTCCCATGTTTCCATTCATAATATAATTCTTTAATGACCATGTTACCATTCATTTTTTCATAATTTAATTACCAGGTTAACATTCATAATTTCATAATTGAATGACCAAATTACCATTCAAAATTTTATTATTAAATGAACCTATTACCATTAATAATTTAATAATGGAAGTAAAATGTTTCAATATATAATTTTATAACACATGACTGAATATCCATGATACCATTCATAAACACATAATTAATTCAAAATTTAATTATCCACTTAATTTTCATCACTGATTCAATAGTTAGTTCATCATAAAAATCCTATTAACTAATTCACAAATTATTTAATTATATAAATCTCATTAGTAATTCAACAAATAGTTTATCCCACAACTACCCATAATTATTTCCCAAATTAAGTATTCTCATCACGACCATTAAATAATTCAACAATTAAATAATCAAGGTCCATGAAATCAATATATGAAAATTAATTCAATAATTAATTACTTTAAATCAATATTTTAAATATCACATAACAAATTCAAATATTATTTATCTCATTCCTAGTTTCAATATTTCAAAATTAACCCAAAAATTAATTATCTCAATTCACCAATCTCAATATTTAATAATTAATTCCACATTTAATTCTCTTAAATATATCATCTCAAATATCCCTAATTTCCCATATCCCATAAATAATTAATTCACAAAATTAATTAATTATATCATGACCTAAATCACTAAACATCTAAAAATAAATTCTACATTTAAATACACATAATTTCAATCAATACATTTAGATTTTAATTATATACCACCTACCTGAATTCATTGATGAATCTCTCTAATGGAAGAATCTGTAAATCTCAATGGAATAATGACATAGAAAGAGATATAGATCATGGACCTTAAATCAATATCCTTCATGAAAGATCTAGATCCAAAAAAATCTATATAGATATAAACAAAATAGGGATCAACAATCTATTATATTATGGAATAATAATGTGATGGATATATGAAGCCACACGTTATGAGATCCTCTTACTAAGAGGGGTATATATATTCAACCCAGGATTAGAATCACCAGGAAATGATGATAAAATGGATTTTACTCCATCTAGGAGGCTCAAAAATTGAGATAAATTTGTTAAGTGTCTAATTAGTGTGTTTATAGGTATACAATGTGGATTTGGGAATTATTTTAATAAAATTAATGGGATTAAAACCTTATATGTACAAATTAATTCCCATTGCACATAGTTTCTCCTAACATTGTTCCATAACTATGTTCTTATTATATGGGGGTGCAAAATTTATCCTTTTACGGTGATAAAATTGAAAAAAGGTGTACCAGCTAGGTAAAACCCCTATGTTCATGGTTGTATAGTTTTTGGGCCAGGGAACCCAGTTTGGGGAAACTGTGAGCTAACCCCGCACTACAGAAATTCATCTATTTTTAAAAATATATCCACATAACATCCCAAGGAAAACTCCAAATGAAATATACTCAAAACAATGAAAAAATCGTACCTATAAAAAAGATTGTGGCATCTTCAGAAAAGGTTATGATCTTACATATATAAATAGATAATATTTATGTAAATAATGGAATAAAACCTATTCATGTCAACCTATTCCTGAATCTCCAAGAAGAATATATGATCTTATATTTTTTCATGGCCTCCATTAAAAATTATTAAAATTATCTTAATTAATTTAGATACTTTCATGTCCTTTTTTTAAATAATATTACTCTTTTTTTTAATTTAAATAGAAAGGATCTTCTTAAACTTCTAAACAACATTCAACTCTGTTGTAAACAAAATTATAAATTTGATACATGTATTTGGAAGGAGGATAAGTTAAAAAATTTCATACATACTAAAATACTTATTCAACCCAGAAATCAAATTTCATTTAATGAATCCATTAAAATTTAATATGCAATAACTTTGAAACTCAGAGCCTCCAAACAATTTATATGTTTCCTCATATAATAATACACGAAATCCTCATCCATTCTCTTTTAACCTTTCAAATTCCTCATCATATTATCATCAATGAAATATTCTAATCATATTGCCATCATTGAAATATTCTTATTCCATTAACCACCTTTGAAAATAATGAAAATATTTGACGAAAAATAAAACTCAAAAAAAGTGGGTTCTTCTAGAAGGATGTCATGAATTCCTTTCTTTATAAATCTATTGATTATTAGTCATAGTTATCTATGGTTCGAGGAATATTTTGGTGATGAGGGACCCCAATAAAAAAACATACTGTGTAATGGATGACACATGGAAATTTTGAGTTATGATGAATAAGAAGACATAAGCAGGTGGAAATAATGAAAAATAATAAATTACAAAATATATGAATGTACATACAATATTATTTCAATAAGTTATATGAAATATATAAAAAATAATATCACCAATGTCACTAATAATTTAAAGACCCAGAAATTTCAAGGAAATTTTTTTCTTAATTTTCATTGCAATTTTACAAGAACGCAGTTTCTGACAGCGTCTAATTCGAAGGCCCGGTGTGCCCGGAATAATTTTATGATGTTTGGCTCGGGTACGTTCTGTGAAAAAACGAGCATGTTTTTCTATCTTTTGAACCGGTACTCGGAATTGAAATCTGAGGGCACCGTTGAACTCGCAGCGCCGATAATTTCTTAAGGGGACCTTAGGCGTAGTTGCGTTTTGTCGCATGACATGGTTAATTTTTGGGGATTTGATAAGTCTTAAATAAATTTTAGTGTTACTATTTATTTTATGTGGAAGTTAATTTCTTCATAGAGAAGTTGGAGGTGGGGCCACACCCCACCTAACTTCCCATGAGAGGGTATGACCAAGGGTGGTGGGGTCCACACGAAACCCCAATCCTTCTCCTTCCCTTTAACCCCCACGAACTTTCCCCCATTTAACACCCCCTGTGTTTAAATGTATAACTCTACAACCCCCCTTAAACTCCCTTGATTTTAATGTGTCAACTCCACATTAATCTCCTCTTCCATTAAGTTTGATAACTCCTCTTATTTTGTGCAGCTCTTCACCTTTTCCTTCCACCATTAATTCATTCCAACATGCCTTAATTAATGAGATGAGTCTCTTCATTTGGTTAATTAAGTGGTTTGGTTTTAATTTTAAATTTTTGTGGTTTGAATAAAAATAATATCATGGGATATTATTTTGAGTTAGAGCTTTTGGTGTGGGAGAAAACTTTAGCAATGTCCTAGAGTTTTTGGGAGAGCATTGGTGTGATGAAGAAGAGAACTTTCCTTTGATGAAGAACAGTTCTTCTTCGATTAAGAACACCTTCCCTTCAACGTAGAACGAATCGGCGTACACGGTTCTCCATCCTCATCTTCCATAACAACAAGTGAGGAGATGTCGTTTCCTCCTCGGACACACCCCGTCGTCCATAGAATCTACGTCCGACCCCGCGACGTCATTCTCACGACACCGATTTCTACGCTGACGATGAACGAACCATGAATCGAGGTAGGGGAATTTTATTTGGTGTTCTCTTATCTTTTGATAAAAGAATTATGAGTGCGGACAAACCAATTCCAGGTTGATCCGTGGATCGTTCGTTCATGCGAATTGATGTTGAGGATTATTGTTTTTGTCCGTGAATTATTTCTTGTCGTACGTCGACTTCTATTAGATGGAATCTTGCTATCATTATAACGGGAGGAGGTCGGACCGCATGAACACGACCGACCCTCCTCCCCCCTTGTTGTTTGAATTTGTAGCGGCATGTCAAAGGTGGCGCGGTGTCGTTGCACCGCGCGGTAATTATGAGTAAGGGATAAGAAGCGTAGCACCGTCGTGCCGCGCCGATGAAGTTGAACAAGCCACAGCACCGTCGTGCCACGCCGTAAAATGAAAAACGAATCCGCAAAAGAGTTTTGAAGTCTTTGTAGTGAAGGTTCTGTCCCGAGATGATCTCTGGAGAAGACCGCATGTGAATCGGACCACCGGAGCGCGTCTGGTAGTCCGCGGAATCCCCTGCCGGTGCCGGTGGTCGGGGGCGGCGGTGCCTGGTGCGCCGCCAGAAATATCCACCGAGGCTGAAGCCATGGCAGCGGAGCGTGGTCCCGCAACTGCGCGGGACCAGAGGGGAGCGTCGGGATGCGGCCGGTTGCCGCGTCCGATGGCAGGGGCGGCCCCATGCGGGGCCGCGGTTCTTCACGCGGGGGCAGCGCCCCGGTCTACTCCGCTCGGCCGTAACCGGCCGAGCCGACCCACCCGCCGCACTGGGTCACGCCATCCGGGTCAGTCCCAGACCCGGGTTGGGTCGACCTGGTTCGGGCCGTCCCAGGGGGGGTTGTCCCGGGTCGGTTCGGGCCCATACCCCCCGTATTCAGACCCCTCATGGCCTTTCTCCCATATCATGATATGTAGACCTCCGATCGACGCACCTTCAGCGGCGATGCGATCCTTGGATTGAGATGGTCGTTTCGGTATATCGCAATAAAGGTTTCAGAATACTTTGGGTTCGGCCGGGTTGGTTCGTACCCAAAACCAACCGGGCCCTCGGAGCGGAAACGCTCATATCATGAGCTCCGGACGTGAGATTAATGTGCCGTAGACTTTGATGGATTCCTCTATGTGAGACGAATCTTTTGGCTTACTCCGCTCGAGGTTTGGATGTCGTCGGAGTGCGGTCGGGTTGGTTCACTCACGAAACCAACCGGGCCCATGGAATGAAAAAGCCTATAACTCACTAACCGGACATCCGATTGACGCGTCATGTGTCTTTTTGAATTCCTCTTGATGAGATGGATCTTTTGGCATACTTCGCCCAAATATTGAATGCAGTTGGATAGTGGCCGGGTTGGATTGCACCTGAAATCCAACCGGGCCCCTAGAACGGAAAAGATGATAACTTTCAGACTGGACGTCCGTTTGACGAGCCATCAACGGTGATGGTGATCACATTGAGAAACAGTACCTATGAGTATACCCTATGAGAGTTCGGGGAACAGTTTAGATACGGTCGGGTTGGTTCGCACATGAAACCAACCGGGCCCCTTGGACTAAAAGGCTAATAACTCACAGACCGGGCGTCCGATTGATGTGCCGTCTATTGTGCTGAGACCCTTATGACGAGGCGGTCCTTTCAGATACTTATTTGAGGGACGTTTTGATACTTGGAGTATTGACCAGTAGTTTTTGGAGCGGTCCCTCCCGGAGACGAGCATACGGAGTATGGAGACAGTGTAGACGACTGAGACCTGATGACAGCTTGACCGACTCGACATGGAGTGAGTCGACTAGCCTAGTGGACGGAGCGCTCGGTATTTGGTGGCAGACCCACAGCGGACGGAGCGCCTTGTAGTTGGATGCAGACCCGCGGTACTCAACTGGAGGAGTACCTCTGTAGGCTATTAGGGAGAGCGCCCAGTATTTGGTGGCAGACCCACAGCGGACGGAGCACCCAATATTTGACTGCAGACCCGCGGTACTGGACAAGAGGAGTACCTCAGAGACTTGGATTAGTGAGAAGTACCTCAGAGTCGTGACAAGACCATTGTAAACTCCAGTGACGGGGCTCTTCAGCAGTTACAGTTTTTATAATGAAAATCCTGGTTTGAGCTGAGTCTATGATCCTTGTGTTTCCTCATGTTTGAGATGGGTTACATGATAACATTGGTATATGTATGGGAATATACGTAAGTAGAGGTTATCTATTGATATCTTCTTTGTTGTTATCCTTTTTGGTTTTAGTGAGACCCTGAGGGTCTCAGGGTCCCTACTGAGTATCGTTATACTCACCCATGCATGGGCTATGCCCGCACCTCTTTGTGTTGGTTGCAGACGATGGGAAGTGCTGATGGAGGCCGAGTGTTCGAGGGCTGGATGGTACCCGGAGGTGGACTAAATGACGATTCAGTATCCAGAGGTTGACTTCACGTCGAGAAAACACTCGGAGGTGGTTGGAAGGCGAGAGCATTATGGAGGCTCTCTGTACCTACCCTTCAGGTAGGATCCGTGGTGGACGACCCAGGAGCTACACCATCTGTACCTACCCTTCATGTAGGATCTGAGGAGGAGGACCCAAGAGCCACTTCTGTCCTTCCAGCTGTTGTCCTTTTCTATTGTACTTTGTTCAGTTGTAGTTGTACTTTCATTTGGGTTTGTATTCCAGCCCATTTACCTTTCAGCACTTCTCTTTGTACTTAGTGTTTTACTTCCGCTTGTACTCGGTGGTGTTTTGTTTACTTTTATAAGGCAATGCCTTCCCAGTTATCGGGATTTATGCCTTTGGTGCTAGTCGTCAGCCCCTGGCCTATGCAAGGCGGGCTTGGGGTAGTCACATCACGGGCGCCGAGGACGGGTCGTGAAAAATTGGTATCAGAGCAGTCGGTTCTACCGCAGAACTTATAACTCTAATATTTTCTTTCTGTGAAGCAATAGTGCTAAGGGTACCGAGTGTGGTATTAAGTTCAGGGAGTCCAGTGTTGGTGCGGGCGGCCGACGTATCCATACACCAGGACCCTGACTACTGATTTCCAACTTTGTGCACGAAAACACTAATTACATGTGTGTTTCCAGAAGTTTTTAAATATCATCTCAAACCAGGTCAGCTCACCTGGTATAAATCATTTGTCCATGTCATGTTTGTTTCTTTCAGGATTCCTCCCCACGGATGACCAGCTAGAGCCCCAGGAGTTGTTCGTACTGACAGCCCGCCGAGCCACGTGACCTCAGTACAGGGCCCAATCTCAGTTTAGGCACTAGAAGGCGCACCAGCGGTACTACTACCCGTTGGGCCACCGATGCCACCAGCCCTAGAAGGAGAGGGTGCACGTCGCTTGAGGGCACTGCCGGAGTTCTAGCGCCAGTGGCCACCCAGGTTCCGAGGAGAGACTGACCCACAGGCCGCTGAGGATTGGATGGAGGCTGTGGTGAGAGTATTCAGGCTAGTGAGGACGCCATAAGATTTCATGGTGATCCTTGCTACCAGCCTTCTTCAGGCAGCAGCAGGCAGATGGTGGAGGCTGATGCTTCAGATGCATGACGAGGCGACACTTCTATGGGCAGAATTCAAGAGCATGTTCCGAGCAGAGTTTATACCATCCACCCTTCGAGCGGTGCGTATACTGGATCTACTTCAGCTGCGGCAAGGCAACATGACAGTGTCATAGTATTCAGCATGGTTCACAGACCTCTCGTGCTACTCCACAGATATGGTACGTGACCCGTTCATTAGGGCCCTAACCTTCGAGTAGGGGGTCATGCGGGAGATTAGAGCATCTGTTGTTTCACACAACATTCTGAACCTGACAGGGGTGTTGGAGAGAGCCCTCTTAGTGGAGAGTTTCCTTGCTGAGTAGTCTCCAGCAGCACGACCCACCACTAGCCAGCTTGCGGCAGAGTCTTCTGCAGCAGACAGTACACAGATGATGCAGAGTTCCAAAAGGACCAGACCTACCGGTGGCCGACTGCACGACTCAGGTTCAGTTGTGCGGGGAATCGGGGTGGAGTCAGACCCAGTCATGCCGAGAGTGGACAGTGTTACTCCTGCGGCGGGATTGGTCACATGGCACCTGACTGCCTGACCCGCCATGCAGATGACCAACAGTTAAATGAAGAACCTCCTAAGCAGAGGCAGAGGTTCGATCAGGGCAGACCACAAGGAGATGGCAGCCATGGAAGAGGAGCTGGTTGTGCAGCTAGATGTGGATGACGCTTCGTGGTGTTTCCACCACCACCACCAGGAGGCCCACCCCGACCGCAGGGGACAGGAGGACATGGGAGAGCTCAGCTTCATGCAGCTGAGGCCTATGGTCATGGAGCTCCGAAAGCAGATGGATAGGAGCGGGACTAGCTCTAGACCTAGAGGCTATTGATCATGTTGCTTCTAGTTTTGTTTTTGTTACATTTGTGTCTTTTTACTATGAGATGCAATAATAAAAAGGCACTTATCTTTGTGATGTTTTCTTTTCTATCATTTTTTTGGTTGATACTGAGTAGTCCCGGTTAAGACTGTTGACTTGACCCTCACTTTCGAGATTTCTACTGGAGGAGACCTAGTGACCTCACACTGATGCCGAAAGTGTGACTCGACCCTTGGAGGCGGGTTTGACATTTGGATCTCTTGGTAGTTATGTCGAGGCCTTACCACGTCATCCATGGCATGAATGCATCATTCAGGTCAGGATTGACTGTATTAGGCAATGAATGGGGTTCATCCAGGGGATGAGGCCAGATTTCTCTTATCGGAAAAGAAGAAATAATAGCAGCCCTTGTGAGACTAGAGAAGGTCCAGGTTATCCAAGAGCGGATGAGGACAGCACATGGCCGACAGAAGCCTTATGCTTACAGGATTTGGAGGCCTCTAGAGTTCAAGGATGACGATCACTTCCTTATACGGGTTTCACCTCGACGAGGTTTACGGAGATGTGGCCAAGGAGGAAAGTTATCCCGGAGGTTCAGTGGACCATTTCTAGGTCCTCCACTGGGTAGGCGAGGTGGTTTACTGCATGACCCATCCACCTCTATTGCGCCAGGTGCACGATGACTTCCATGTATCACAACTAAGGAGATACATGCCCGATCCTTCACACATCATCGACCATGGGAAGCTGGACGATGATGGTGGGGTGTCTTACACGGAGGTTCCAATGGGGATCGAGGATCGACATGAGCAGATCCTACGAGGACGGTCGATTCCTCAGGTGCGCTTTCACTAGCAGAATGGGAACCTCCAGGTGAGCACATGAGAGCGGGTGGCTCATATGTGTGCTCAGTACCGCTTTTGTATCCCTAGTTTGTGTTGAAGCTTTACAGGGACGTAAATCCCTGAGGTGGGATTAATTTAAAGACCCTGAAATTTCAAGGAAAATTTTTTCTTGATTTTCTTTGAAATTTTACATGAATGCAGTTTCTGACGGTGTCTGATTCTGAGGCCCGGTCTTCCCGGAATCATTTTCAGAAGTTTGGCTCAGGTACGTTCAGTGAACGAACGAGCGAGTTTTTCTATCTTTTGAACCGATACTCGGAATTGAAATCCGAGGGCACCGATTAACTCACAGCGCCGACAATTGCTTAAGGAGACCTTAAGCGCAGTTGCATTTTGTCGCATGAGGTGGTTAATTTTTGGGGATTTGATAAGTCTTAAATAAAGAGTAGTGTTACAATTTATTTTATGTAGAAGTTAATTTCTTCATAGAGAAGTTGGAGGTGGGGCCACACCCCACCTAACATCCCATGAGAGGGTATGACCAAGGGTGGTGGGGTGTGCACGAAACCCCAACCCTTCACCTTCCCTTTAACCCCCATGAACTTCCCCCCATTTAACACCCCTTGTGTTTAAATGTATAACTCTACAACCCCCTTAGACTCCCTTGCTTTTAATGTGTCAACTCCCCATTAATCTCCACTTCCATTAAGTTTGATAACTCCTCTTATTTTGTGTAACTCTTCACCTTTTCCTTCCACCATTAATTAATGCCAGCATGCCTTAATTAATGAGATAAGTCTCTTCATTTGTTTAATTAAGTGGTTTGGTTTGAATTTTAAATATTTGTGGTGTGAATAAAAATAATATCATGGGATATTATTTTGATTTAGATCTTTTGGTGTTGGAGAAAACTTTAGAAAAGTCCTAGAGTTTTTGGGAGAGCATTGGTGTGAAGATGAAGAGAACTTTCCATCGACGAAGAACAGTTCTTCTTCGATTAATAACACCTTCCCTTCAATGTAGAATGACTTGGAGTACACAGTTCTCCATCCTCTTCTTCCATAGCAACAAGTGAGGAGACGTAGTTTCCTCCTCGGACACACCCCGACGTCCACAGAATCAATGTCCGACCCCACGACGTCATTCTCGCGACATGGATTTCTGCGCCGATGACAAACGAACCTTGAATCGAGGAAGGGGAATTTTATTTTCTGTTCTCTTATCTTTTGAGAAAAGAACGAAGAGCGCAGACCAACCAATTCTAGGTTGGTCTGCGGATCGTTCGTTCATGCTGATTGATGTTGAGGATTATTGTTTTTGTCCGTGAATTATTTCTTGTTGTACATCAACTTCTATTAGATGGCCGCTTGCTATCATTATTGTGGGAGGAGGTCGGACCGCACGAACACGGCCGACCCTCCTCCCCCCTTGTTGTTATAATTTGTAGAGGCACGTGAAAGGTGCCATGGTGCCGTTGCACGATGTGAAAATTATGAGTAAGGTCTAAGAAGCGCAGCACCGTCGCGCCACGCCGATGAAGTTGAACAAGCCACCGCGCCGTCATGCCGCGCCGGAAAATGACAATAGATTCCAGGAAGGCGTTTTGAAGGCTTTGAAGTGAAGGTCGTGTCCCGAGATGATCTCTGGCGAAGACCGTAGGTGAATCGGACCAACGGAGCGCGTCCGGTGGTTTGAGGAAGCCCCCACCGGCGCCGGCGGTCGGGGGCGGTGGCGCCCGGAGCGCCGCCAGAAAAATCCGCCGCGGATGTAGCCGCGGCAGAGGAGTGCGGTCCCACAACCGCGCGAGACCGGAGGGGAGCGGTGGGACACGGCCGGCTGCCGCGTCCGGTGGCACGGGCGGCCCTACGCGGGGCCGCGGTTTTTCACGCGGGTGCAGCGCCCCGCTCTTCTCCGCTCGGCCGTAACCGGCCGAGCCGACCCACCGGCCGGGCCGGGTCGCACCCAGGCTGGGCCGGGCCACCCCAGCCGGGCTAGATCGCGCCAGCCGGGTCGGACTTGGACCCGGGTTGGTTCGACTCATTTCGGGCCGACCCAGGGGGGTTTGGCCAGGTCGGTCCGGGCCCAGACCCCCCGTTTTCAGACCCCTCACGGTCTTTCACCCATATCTTGAGCTGTATACTTCCGATCGACGCACCGTCAGTAGCGATGCGCTGCTTGGATCGAGATGGTCGTTTCGGTTTATCGCACTCAAGGTTTCGGAATACTTTGGGTTCAGCCGAGTTGGTTCGTACACGAAACCAACCGGGCCCTCGAAGCGGAAATGCTCATATCTTGAGCTCCGGATGTCCGATTGACATGCCTTTGACTTTGATGGATTTCTCTAAGTGAGAAGGATATTTTTACTTACTCCTCCTGAGGTTTGGATGTCGTCGGAGTGCGGTCGGGTTGGTTCGCTCACAAAACCAACCGGGCCCCTGGAATGAAAAAGCCAATAACTCACAGACTGGGCGTCTGATTGACGCGCCGTCTATCTCGTTGAATTCCTCTCGATGAGACGGAACATTTGGAATACATCTCCTGAGTTTTGGATGCAGTTGGATAGTGGCCGGGTTGGATTGCATCCGAAATCCAACCGGGCCCCTGGAATGGAAAAGCTGATAACTTTCATACTGGACGTCCGTTTGACGAACCGTCAGCGGTGATGGTGATCAGGTTGAGAAATAGTACCTATGAGTATACCATATGAGAGTTCGGGGTACAGTTGAGATACAGCTGGGTTGGTTCTCACATGAAACCAACCGGGCCCCTAGGCCGAAAAAGCTAATAACTCATAGACCGGGCGTCCGATTGACGCGCCATTTGTTGTGTTGAGACCCTTATGACGAGGCGGTCCTTTGAGATAAATCTAAGTGGGAATTTGTGATACTTGGGTTATTGACTAGAAGCTCGTGGAGTGGTCCCTCCTGGAGACGAGCATATGGAGTACGGAGACCGTGTAGACGACTGAGACCTGACAACTGCATGACAGACTCAACTTGGAGTGAGTCGACTAGCCCAGTGGACAGAGCGCCTGGTATTTGGAGGCAGACCCACGACGGACGGAGCGCCTGGTAGTAGGCAGCAGAACCGCGGTACTCGACTGGAGGAGTACCTCTGTAGGAAGTTAGGGGGAGTGCCCGGTATTTGGTGGCAGACCCACAGCGAACGCAACGCCCAGTATTTGGCAGCAGACTCGTGGTACTCGACAGGAGGAGTACCTCAGAAACTTGGATTAGTGAGCAGTACCTCAGAGTCGTGACAGGACCATTGTACACTCTAGAGATGGGGCTCTTCAGTAGTTACAGTTTCGATAATGAAAATCCTGGTTTGAGCTGAGTCTATGATCCTTGTCTTTCCTCATGTTTTCGTTGAGTTACATGATAACTTTGGTATATGTATGGGAATATACCTAAGTAGAGGTTATCTATTAAGATATTATTTGAGGTTATCCTTGTTGGTTTTAGTGAGACCTTGAGGGTCTCGGAGTCCCTACTGAGTATCGTTATACTCACCCCTGCACGGGCTATGCCCGCAACTCGTTGTGTTGGTTGCAGACGACGGGCAGTGCTGACGGAGGCTGAGTGTTCGATGACTGGATGGTACCCAGAGGTGGACTACACGACGAGTCAATATCCGAAGGTGGATGTCATGGAGAGACAACAATCAGAGGAAGTTGGCGGGAGAGAGAATTATGGAGGCTATCTATACCTACCCTTCAGGTAGGATTCGTGGTGGACGACCCAGGAGCTGCACCATCTGTACCTACCCTTCATGTAGGATCCGAGGAGGATGACCTAGGAGCCACTTCCGTTCATCCAGCTGTTGTCCTTTTCTATTTTACTTTGTTCAGTTGTAGTTTTACTTTCATTTGGGTTTGTATTCTTGCCCATTTACCTTTCATCACTTCTCTTTGTACTTAGTGTTTTACTTCCTCTTGTACTCTGTGGTGTTTTTTTTACTTCTATAAGGAAATGCCTTCCCAGTTATCGGGATTTACGCCTTTAATGCTAGTCGCCAGCCCCTGGCCTATTGAAGGCGGGAATGGGGTAGTCACAGATCAGGGCCCGAGGACGGGTCGTGACAAATAATTTATAAATAGAAAAAATTATTTGAACACTATACAATTCTATTTTTATATTTCTATAAAATGTGAATGTCAGTATTTTTTAGATTTTTCTATTTAATAATATTTCCAAGTGGGGTTTTTTTTACAAATGATTTTGAAAAAATAACTCTTCATTAATCATAAAAACATTTATAAAATAAAAATATTTAATTAAAACTTACAACATTTCACAAAGAAAATATAATACAATAAAAAACATATTGTTTATTAAACTAAAATAATACATCAAAACAAAATGAAAATGGATAATCAAATAAGAAAATAAAAAACAAAAAATATATTTAAAAACCAGAATTGAAAAAGGAATAAATAATAATATGGAATAAAAAATTAAAAAAATTAAAAATTGAAAAAATGTAAAAATAATGAATATTATGAAAAATATTTCACAATAAATGATTAATATTTAAAAATAATAAAAAAAAATAAAAAATTAGTGAGAACACAAAACTGGAAGTTGTGGAAAATTTAGTATTAGTCTAGTTAGTTTATATTCGGTAAAAGGAAGAATCTGATTTTTGAATTGGGTGTTTTGGTCACAATATACACCAGATCATTCATTGAAAGGATTCTTGTATGCTAAAAATCAGATAGTCAATTTTTATAGGTGGAGAGGTTTCTTCCCTAAAAACACTTTATTGGTTTCATATTGTGAAAAATTTAAGATGACATAGTGGTATAAACAACACCATGTTGAAATATGGAAAACAATTGTTTACACTATAATACACCATAATGACAAATAAATAACATAGTTATTTTATTGTGTAAGGGAATATGATGATAGACATTGCAGTATGAAATACGCATTGACACAACTTTAATAGTAATGTGATGGGTGATATCTGGAGGGACCTCTAATGATTATTACATGGGGGGATCCCTACAATGTTTGTGGCCTCCATTAATATTTTTATAACTGAAAGTAGTTACAAGGAGCTAGTTTTAGAATGTTATGAAATATTTTAATGTGTTTTGTAATATATCAAAGAAACAAGGATCCTTTTATTTTCTATCATTCATCTACTATATATAGAATTGTCATTTTGGTCTATTTTGATGTTATTATCATCAAATGTAGTTATGTTAATGGGATTACATGGAATAATTATTTTATTCATAAAAAATTTATAATGAGGTCCCTAGATCCAATGAGATATTTCGTAGGGATTGATGTATCTAGTTGGTATTGAGATCTATTTCTTTCTTAGAGAATATATATCATTGATCTAAAAAATAAACCACTATGAAATATGTTGATTTTTTGGACTCAAAACATGTGGATATATAAAAGTCCCTTCATGTAGATAGTGGGACTTTCTCCTCACCATTTTTTTAATCCCTCTAGTTAGGTTGAACCATTTTAATAGTACTCACCCTAGCATTGCATGTGTAATGGGAAGGCATGAAACCCATAAAAAGTTGTAGTGGTAGGTAGTTCATTATGTTCACTGATATGGGGAGAAGTAACCTCGGGTACTTTTTCATTATTATGATTTATAGAACATGGATATTTATGCTTACAATAATCGCTAGTAGAAATAGTGTCTTTCACATCTAATTTCAAATGTCACTTCCCTATTAACAAGTGTTATAGGTTTTACATAATTTTTTTATTAATGGTTATTCTTAAAATAGAAAATATATATATTATGGCACTATTATTGGAATCGGTTTTTATAAAAAAATGACTCAAAAATAGTCTATATTTATTTTTTTGGAGATGGTTTTAGGAATAAGAATTTCCAAAAAAATGTATAGTAGAGTGTAATGGAATCATTGATTTTAAACCCTATGTCCAAAAAAATTCCAAACATATATTTTCATGTTATTTATTTCTAGATATCATAGAAATTTGTTTTGGAATGGGTTTATTACAAATGATCCCTGAAAACATTTTCCACCAAATTTGGCATTTTTTTCTAAAAAATGAAGCAAAAAACTAGTTTTTGGGAAATATTTAATGTCTTCTTTTATATAATACAATATTAATAAACAATTAATGAATAACACGTGAAGACCTAATTATTTTATTGATCTCACTTCGACTCTTGAACTATAATGCATCTAATAGCTCTGTTATGGTCTTTGATGTCTATAATAGTTGAGAATCTTTGATTTTATACATATTTTCATGATCATTAGATATAAATATTAAATACTAATTTCTTGGTTCTCGATGCATGATAATATTTAGTCCCAAAAAACACCATTCAGTTCTAGTAACATTGGGGTTCACATATTCTTTATTCTTAATTATTTTTTGTTTCATGAAAACATTTCTATTAATTGTTATAGTGATTTCCCTGCCAAAAAATCAAATGTACTAAAAATATATTAATGTTCATTTTTTCATTTTCCAACATAGAATTTGTGTAAATTTCTTAAAATTTTAATGACAAATTCATTACCTATTAATTATAAATTCATTTGTTTGTTTGCATTTTTTAATTATTTATTAATTTTATTCCAAAATCCTATATATATATATATATATATATTTTTTGTATTTGTGGTATTTCTCAATTTTTTTATAACTAAATTATGTATTTCAGGTTTATAAGGAAAACATAATAAATATAGAGGGTCATTTATCTTACACTATTATTATTAGAACTCAATAAAAATCAATGACATAATACATCACATTTTTTTCATTCATTTATTGGACGATAGTGATTACCAGTGACATTTTTTCTTTAATAGAATCTAATATCATCCATATATATATTCCCCACACACAACATATGTTTTTTGGTTAGGTAACTGAAACCCATGGAGATTTGATTCTTTAAAATCCATTAAATCATAAAGGCCAAAAATATTGTATAAACTCCATATTTTCTACTATAATCATAATTAAATCATTTTCAACAAGAATTCACTATCTAATTATGCCTTTATTTCAATTAAAACAGAACATACACAATATTTGTTTATAGGATTTATTAATAAAACATTCTTTCATATTTGTTTTAGGGTGTTGTGGGAAAATGATTTTTTCAAAATCACTCCATGTCTCTCTCAAAATATAGATCCATTATTCTATTTTCAATTCAATATTATTACCAATATCATGTAAACAATGAAATGAACTTTATAATAATGAAACATATATAATTCATAAAATTTTGAATATTATTAATATGTTGTAAATTTGTTAGAAAGATATTGACTGTTAAAAAAAACCAATTGAAACATTATATCAACATCCACCTATTTCAATGAATAATACCACCAGTAATCTTATAAAAAATAGAGTCCTGAAAATTTCAATCATCATATGTTCTAAAAAGTGCCACCATTTTTTTAAAATTGATAAAATGTTCCTCGTAACATTATTAATGAATTATCATCAATTTATTTTAATATACTTTTAGTGGACATGGGGATTGAAATAATAATTAAGGATTAAAAATTTCATCATTCTCCATAATAATTATTAGCACACACTTATAAAAATCATTCACAAATCCTTGCACTGAATGATTTCTTTGTAGAAAAACTCAACAAAAATGTCAGAATAGTTCTTACATTACCCAACACATTCATGAATATATACATAAATATTTTTTTTAAAAACAATTATTTTAGGGTAACTAAAGAGGATTATTGATGTCTCTCATAAATGAAGAAGAAAAAATGGTACTACCATTTTCTAATATTCATTTACAAAAATAAACCAAAAAATATATGGAGTATATTTATTCATTTACTAGGAACATCATGAAATGTTTATAATTAATTATTTAAGTAAAATAAATTCCTAGAGTAATTTATTTTTTTATTTTATTACAAATAATAATTTACATTTCCCACCTGATCACAAATCATTTGGATTATATATTATTATTTTTAAAATTTATTATATATATATATATATTTAAATTTATATATGGTTTAATATATTCCCCATTTATATTGTGATATTAGGTATATAATGGATCATTATAATATAATGTAATAAAGAACCAAAAATGAATATGAAAAAAGAGTTGTTGATTTCAAAGAATTATCTAAAAAATCATCAAAACATATATTGGATTTTTTTTCTATGTGTGATGTGTTTGAATATGAGAAAGTTAAATTACTTAGAATTCAAGTATCATCTCATTTTATATGTTTTATCCCTAATTATAGATATTGGATATTTCATGGTGAAAGAATAAAAAATTAAACATCTAATGTTGAAGAGAATATTTTGAATGAGGCATATGGTTGCATTGAAGAATTTATTTATTATAAAGTTGTTAAAACCCTAAAAATAGAAAATGTTTAATGAATTTATAGTTATTATAAAAAACCATTATTCTACTATTTCACTAAAAATATAGTGTAATCTACAGTTCTAAGATGAGTTAAAATGAATTCATGAAATGTGAGGTGTGATAAAAGTTTCTCTTACTTCCTTGAATTATTAAATGAGCTTCTTCCAGAGTGAAATTGCCATCCAAATTCCAAATATGAGGAAAATTAAATTTTGTAACCAATGGGATTATGATATAAAAATATAAATTCCTACACCAAATATTGTGCGTTGTATAGGAATTAAAATGAATATTTATAAAAATGTCCTCAATCTCACACTATAAGATAGATAAACAATTCAACTACGATTCATTCTCAGGTAGTAATATTTATCTTACTACAAAATCAATTCAGAACCCTCAAATAACTACTTCAAATAATTATAGTAATTCGAATCTAATTATTCTCTTGTACGAGAAGAAAACCTCTACCTAAATTAAATTTTTACTATCCAATAATTTCTTTTTTGAGGCATCTATTTGTAAATTAAATTGACCAAAAGTATTAGATAAAATATTGAAAATAACATAATTGATAATAACTTATTTCATCTTGATGGTTCACCACAATGGAATATATTTTATAAAAAAACATACTAATTTTGGAAGTGATGTTAGGAATCTCATAATCAGATTGTGCACATATGGAATGAATCCATATCAGATCCTAAGTATCCTACATTGTTCAGGGAGTATTTTTTTGAATATTACAACTTGTATCCATATATATTTAGGAATAAAAAATATATTTTTATGAGATTTGTGATTTCTATAAATAAACCATGAAATAATATTTATGTGTATATTTAACCACTGATTGATGATTTTAAACATCTATGGTAGAAAGGTGTTATAGTTTTTGATTCATATAAGAGAGAGTATTTTATTTTTAGTGATATGATAATGATCACTATAAATGACTTTTAGACATAGTGAAACTAATCTGAGTACAATGTTAAGGGACATAAAACATTTCCAATTTGTGAAGAAGTGAATTCATATTAACAATTTAGGAATAGAAGAGTGATAGTGTAGATGCGACATTAATGACTTTTGTCAATTTATAATCCTTATCGTAGATTAAAAAATAATTTAATGGTTTATAGGAATATAAAAATTCCCTAAAACTATATTCCATTGAAGAATATAAAAAAGGGTGAAAAATATTGATATCACATTTTTGAAGAATAGATTTTATGGTTATCAAAAAAACATCAAGAAAATGAAATATATCCGTCTCAATCTCCCTAACTCGAAATTTTTTAAGATAAAACAAAACATTAAAATTACACATGTTGATAAATAAATATATGACTGTTTTATTGGAAAATTTTTGGACTTTAAAGGAATTAAAAAAGAAGAATAAATATTATGTTGAATTTTTTATCAATGGTAATATCTTTGGAGTTAGCTAACTCTATGAATGGAAATATAACTTTTTAACTCTTGACTTTTGAAAATTGAAAGACATTTGAGAAGTACAATATTTGGATGTGTTTTAATGAAATTAAATTATCCAATATATATTCTTAAAATTTGAATAGTTTTTTGTCTTTGAAGGTTTATAAATTAAATTGTATGAAATATCATAACATTCATGTAATGATGAAAATATAATGATTGGTCAAACTACATGATGTTTTTTTGACACTTGTTAGAAAAAATATCTCCTGGTTATGTTATTATTTGATATCAATTAGTTGAAATTTTTTTATCCAAATTTATAAGTTGTTTTGGAGATTCATACTTCTCTTATTATTTCTCAATGTGAAATATTTTTACATCATTAATTTCTTGATATAATGGTCTATCTAGTGATTCCTCTAGTTTGTGAGATAGAAATATGTGTGATTTTTTATTTATGTTTGATGTATCTTTTTGAAATATATATTAAAAAATTGAAGGGATGTGTTATGTAAAATCATAGATCAGATGATTATATTATTAAATAATATGCATTGTAATATGTGATTGAGTTATTTAATAATTATTTTTATAATGTGAACCATGTTGGTCTCCCTATATCTTGACATATAAAAATTGACAGTGAAGGTATATGGATTCAATGCTTAAAGTAAAATTTTATTTTCACATAATTATTTGATGCAAGGACATTTATACATTTTATAAAACACTGATGAGGTTCAACCATATTTATCATCACATATTTTTAAATTAAAGTTGAGATATTTTAAAATAAATAAACGTGGTTGATGATTGAGCATAAAAATTATTTTGTTTCTTGGTTTAAATAAGAAATCAGAATATCTATATCTACATTAGAAAATATATTATTTCATTGATCCATCTAATGATTAGAGGTCTATTGTACTCCAAAGATAAAGAATTCATTTAGGTGATTAGAATGTTGATGATGTTGTGGATTTATATGAGGATTGTTTGACTATTGTGTGATTTACAAATGATAACAATTACTATAAAACAGACATGGTCCATCCTATAAGAAGTTCATGTTAGAGAGATTTGGGAAACACTAAATTACTCTCCAAATTATTATGTAAATTATTTATAATTTATTTATTTTTTAAAATTCAATTTGGAAAAAATAGTTTTTTATTAATTATTTATTGTATAATTATATATATATATTATTAATTATATGTTTTAGTTTTAAATTCATTTTTAAATAGCTATGGTTAAATATTATTTCTTGAAAAACAAAACATACATCATCTGTTTTTGGTTAAATTTACACACATAAAAACAAGTTTTCATAAATGTTATATTTAAATTTATAATTTTTTTTCATTTTAGAATAAATTTTTATAGATAATATTTTAATATGAATATTATTCTAGTAAGAATTGTGAATTTTTTTTAAATCTTATATATGTGTGAAACTATATTTTAATATCATATTTTTTTGTCAATGTTTTTGAATATTTACATTTTTAATAGTATACAGGTACACAGAAAATCATTACATTTTCCCATTTTAAGTACAAAACAAGGGAAGAGGGTCAATTAGTTACGTATATGTTTATTTAATATTATTTAATATTTAGTGATATATTTTTTTCATAAAATCAAATATATAAATTAAACAAAATTAAGGAATTCTGATGCACCACTTACAGAGGAGTCATTTCCTTCTTCTTCTGAGATATATGATTTCTAGAGTTGGTAAAAATGGGATTTCCAATTTTCCAAAACTGTCACATTATGTTGAAGACTAAAGATTAAAAATTTTATTTGATAAAAATAAAAACCCAATAGGCCCAAATGAAATGTATTATACCAGTTATATTGTCATGTAGAGTCATTGTAGGATTAACATTTTTTATCCTAATTATAATTCCACCTACAAGATGAACAAAGAGAAATTGTGGGAGTTTGTAATGGTAAAGTCTCTCAATTAATTTATTTTATTCCAATTTTTCTTATATTATACATTTTACCTATCTTATATTAATTTTATTTTTTTATTTATTACATTCATTTAAAAAAAGAATGAAATTATAAAATTATTCCTATATTTATCATCCATTAGATAAATAGATTTTAAAAAAAATTAAAATAAAAATTTGAGTGTTTGGTTGGTTGCAGAATGAAAAAATATGTGTCATGTATTATTTTTTATATAGAGATACATGGAATAACATTTTTTCCAGTTGAAATGATAAAGAATTTATTGTAAGATTATTATTTTTTATTGTAATATTTATTATATATTACTTTATTACATATTAGTTAATTTTCATATAAAAGGATTATATGGGATCATATCAATTGATCCAGTAGAAAAACATGTAGGAACCTTATCTATCATGTGTTTGGTATCATTTATTGGATGAAAATTAATTATAGAAAGTATTTATGCAATATGAATATAATCTAACAGTGGTTTGGAAGATGGCATGTATATTCCTACATGTCCCCACCACAACTCGACCTAAAAAATATATATGAGGGTTAAAAAATTAATGTAATGGGTATCTTTCAAAGAAATATAAATATGTTCATTAGATAAATGTAATAATTTTTTTATTTTCCATGAATTTAATTATTTTTCAAATTAGAAACACTGAAATATCATTTTAATTTCCTATATTAGGATGAATTTCAAGAGAAAGTGACACAAAAAAAATTTACCCCTGAGGGTATGTTGGACATTCTAGCAACAACATTATGAAATATTTTACACCCCGACCACAAAAGAGGATATACTGCACGTTTCAGTATTTGGAATGTTTTTGTTCATTAGTATATAGAATCAAGACACCCAGAAAAAGAGACCATAAAAGCTATAATAAAATACCAATACTAGTCTATGGGTGATCAAATTGAATCAGTAGTGTATGATATGTTTGAAAAATTAATGAGTCAGTCACAAACTTCACAACCTATAGAGCATTCCATGCCGACCGAGACCTCCCAGCCGGCCAAGCCTAACCAGCCTTCCCAGCCTTCCTAGAATGACTAGTCGGCCAATCCTTCAAAACCCCCCATCTTTCTGATCCTAACAAACCTTCTTATACTGATCCTCAATATCCTCATTAGAACCTTACCCCATACTGTTAGTTGTATGTTGAAGATACTAATGCATTATTAGTAGCCTATAGAGTTATACGCCCTTTTGGGGATTTTTTACATCACTAACCAATTTTGTTTGGGCTAGGTCAGAATATAAATAATTGATATCATAGATCCAAATAGTCATTACCTATTTCTTACTAAGGTGGTTACTAGAGTTAGGTATTTTATGGGTCATTTTATAAATTTGTCATGGTAGAAGTTTATGTTTTATGATATAATAGATTTTTGTTGTTTTTTTAAACATTATTCAGAATTTATTGAAAGCATTTTTTTACAATTTTATGTCATTTATTTCATATAGAACTATCTAAAATCAATATAATTGGTTCAGATGAAAAAATAATAGTTCGAGAATCAAAAACATCACCGACTTCTAATGTTCCCGATGGGTTACAAATATTAACTCATGTGTATTCTTCATGGGATAATATTTATAAGTTTCAGATGACATATGATATACATGGAAGAAACTATACTTTTAGAAAGATCAAAAAATATTTCACAAATCTTATTATCATCAATGAGTATATGGTACCTATTTTTTTGTATTTTTCTATGTATGTAAATATATGTTTTTGTTTTTCATTAATTCATTAAATAAAGTTGATTTCTAGTGACAAAATATAATAATAATTTAATTAGGTTTATATAAATTATTATTATTCATAATGAGACAACTAGTGTTTATGTTCTTATAGTTTCATAATTAATTTCAATGGTTATGCTATATTTGACCACTTCTACTAGCGTTATATATATATATATGAACAATATTTTCAAATACAGTGATTGGGTTCTAGTTTTTTCAATTACATGATTTCTAAAAACACTAAGATAATTGTGAAATTATATTAATTATAAAGTCATTAATTGTGAACCTTTTACATAGTAGATTTCATTGGTTGTTTGGCGTATTATTCTCAAATGAATGTACAATATTTTGGATTTTCTTCTTATTATCTCATGTTTATAAAACAAATAGAATCTTATTAGAAAAATAATTTTTATTTATTTTTATAAGTTCATTATTTTTTATTATTGTTGTTTATACATATATTTTTAGTTGTTATATATGAAAATTCAGATCATATAGATAGTTTAACAATGAAAATTTAGCAATAAATAAACCAAATCCAATCAATTACATTTATGTGAAGGTAAATTATTTTTTTATATTAAATAAAATTGGGTAAATATATATATTGGTTTTTAGTTTCAATTTATTATTTTATAATCCCAATTTAATCCTCAAAAATAATGTATCGAATGTCGTGATTATGTGTCATGAATCATTTTTGAGGTGCTCATAATTGGTCCAATAACAAAATTTGATAAGGTTAGCAATATTAATTATTTTTTATTTTATATGAAAATATTCTATTATTTAATATGATAACATTCATTTTTAATGTAACTTTTCAATGATTCTGAGTCATATATGAATGAATAACATACCCATCATTGCATTATTTTGTAAACAGTTTCTTATGTATGATTGGGATTTAAATTTTCATGTATGAAACTTTTAATTTATGATAAAAATACGTGTATTTACAAAATAATATTCTTCATTAAATTTTTATATTATGGTTTATAGGGTTATCTATTATATATAAGGTTTTTGATTTATAAAAAATCTACCTAGTACATAAGTTATAAAATACTTAGTTATGTATCATTTAGTTAATGTTTAATAACTAAAAAATGATACACATGATATTTTTTTTAATGTTTTTATATTATATTTTTTATATGTTTTAGATGTTTTAGTTATATCTCATTTCCATATGGTTTTTTTTATTTATCTCAGGGTAATAAATTATATTTGTAGAAGTTAAACCATAAATAGTTGACTTTTAAACTAAAATAACCCATTTTGACCGTGAAATATTGTATTTTTTCTATCATGATATAAAAAATATGATGGTTTATTCAAAAGGTAGATTAGCTATCAAATTATAAAACACTTTATGAAAAAAACTATGCATTCACATCCATATGTAAATCATATGATTCAAAACCCAAAAACATCATATTATTTAAGAATCAAATTGGTTTTTATCTAATATGTAGTGTTGAGGACATATACGTGGTGGTTTTGGTTAATTCCATTATCCAACAACTTATTTAATCATTTATCAAGATCAAACTAATCAAAAACAATCATGGGATTTTCCAAACATTTTAATCAAACATTTTTGACAATTTTTGCTAACAATTTTGGTTTACACTTTTCTTGGAAAAATTGTATATCAAAGAAGAAACTATATATATAAGATTAACAAATCATTATACAGTATTTTATTTAAATTATTTAACACTTCATTAAATGTATATGGTTTTGGGATCCCTATTATTGAGGGTCTAAATAATTTTTTCAATAAAAATAGTGTCAAAAATAAAATATTTGATCCATGTGTATCTGTTGTTATTGATTACTAATATAATTATTTTTACATGCGATCATTGAATTATAGTTGAATTATATACATGGATTATGATTATCTAAGTCTTTTTGATAAAATTAAACAAATTTATATTATAAGATAGGACAATAAGAGGATGATTCATGTAGGATATATTCTATGTTAATATATTATTGTTTGGGTTTTAGTTATATTTTATCAGTTGTACATTCGATGTAAATTCTTCTTACATGTTTTCATATTATGGGAAATTTATGTATATAATTATTTTTTAAAAATATAAATTTTTAAATATTTGATTTTTTAAACCAATGTTGAATAAATAATGAAATAGCCTTTTGGCCTAAAATTTATAAGAAACCAATTATGAAAAGGGAAATGTTATTTTTAGCATCGGTTTATTTGAAAAATGTCGTCGAATACTGTGTATTGATATTGATTTATATGAAAAGTGATTCCTAAGACCCAATATATGAGATGTGGAATTTATTTATATGAAAAATGATCCTGAAGGTTAATGAATCTCATGATTTTATAGTAGTTAATATGAAAACCAACATTTATGATCACATAAGACTGGGATTCAAGATCGGTTTGTCTGAATGTTGACACCAAAGACCGATCATTAGTGTTAGTTTATATTAAAATTGATTCCAAATATATTGTTTTAGTATTTATTATTAATTAAATAGATATTAAAACTCTGAAATAATCAACTTTCAGCATTAGTTTTCATAGAAACTAATGAAAAAAAGATATCTAAAAAGAGTTTCAGCAATTGTTTTTCAAAAATTAATGCCGAAAATAAAATAAATGGTTTTTCGGTGTATATTTTTGTAAAAAATAACGTTGAAAATCATTTTTGACATTATATTATTAAACCTAATCTAAAAAAGACGTTTATCTAGTTTTTTTATTTTTTTAGATGTCAGGATTATGAAAATACACATTGAAAGATAAATTATTAATGTTTTCTTCATAAAAATCATTTTAAAAATTGAAAAAAATCGATTTGGAAATAAAATTTTCCACTAATGGATGTAGATTGTGACGTATGTTTATTATTTATGATATCCTGTATAGAAACCTTAGAAATATGCAGTTTAAATGATCAATGTTACTACTTAAGTCGATACAGTCCAACTATAATTATTTTTGGGGGCCTACCTGATTAGAACACCATACTAAGGTATTATTTTCCTAGAGTAGTTTCAAAATGGGTGAGCTTCAATGAAATTTCACAGGGTGTGTGTGAGCATGGAAAACACGCTGAAAGAATACGTGTTGGCCTATTTGAACAATCATTAGTCACATAATTGAATCTTGTGGGTAAAATAGTTTTTCTGTGATGGGAATGAAACTAAATTATTATAGGAAAACCATAGGATCATATGACTAGGTTCTATACCTGGGGAGGCCAGGTCTAAAATTTTATTTTCCTATTTTATTTCATTATTGGTGGAAAAATAGTCTTCAAACAATGAAAAAATGGATAGTTATCTCCCTATAAAATACAGAGTCATTGAATCATGTAACATCTCTTGTGATTATAAAAATTATTTGGGGACTACAATAACAATTATAAATCAATTAGATTATGATGAAGCCTATATAATTAGGCGATGAATGACAAGGGAATATCATAATTGGTACCATTAATTTCTTTTATTACTATACTAAACACATGAAGTTAGATTTCATTTCACATGGTAGTATTATGAGAAGAAAATGATCAACATCAATCATGATCAAACTACAGATCAATTTTCATATATCATTACAAAGGTGGGGGTGGAGTATCAATTTAGTTTTTTTGTTACATGATAGTCATGATAAATATGCATGTTCAAAAATGAGGTGGACTATTGGAGTTATTTATGTTCAAACTGTTATATCTCATTCCTAGTCATTTTAAATTTAAAATATTATTATTCTATTTATTGATCATCACTTGTATTTTTTTATATATAAATAAAATTTATTTCCTTACATGAGATGAATTAATTCAAATACCAAATTTATATAGATTATTAGTATAGTCAATATAGATTATTGACATTAAGATGAAAAACATTCAATCATCATACCATCCACTAACTAAATATGATCAGGTGGTAGATTATAGTATTTCATTTTATCAGTATGTATAGTGGAAATACTATGGTGATTACTTGAATGAAGAATTAATTTTTTTTATCATCCTATGTTGGTTATAAATATATTAATTAAAACTACCTTTCATTGTTTGGGTTTTATGTTTTTCTCTTTTACTTCAAATGAAATGTTAATTTATGCTCCATTTATCTTGAATCAGGTGAATTATATTGAACAATTTTACTTATGTGTTTGTTAACAACTTCACCCAAAATTAATATCAACAATGAAGAATTATTAAAGGGGGTACTATATTATGTTCCTAAAGAAGTAGATAGAAGAATCCTCCTAAAGAGAATATACTATTATAAAGAGAATGTTGATGTTTTGGCTTATGTTCTTTTCATAGATATATATAGTCTTAATTAGTTACTATATATACAAATATGTCCTTTCAAAATCATTATTTTATCTTTATGAACCATGATCTCTAAATTGATTCTTCCCCAACTATTTTCTCCTTTTGGGTTTTATTAATTTGGGGAATACCTAGAAACTAATAATATAGTTTCAAAATATTCATATATATCAATCATTTTCCTTTGGACCTAAGTTCATTTTAATCATACATACACAACTTTTACTCTTCACACCATTATGAATTCAGGATGTATGATTGTGAATAAATGTTATTATTTTAATTCAGGAAAATTTTATAAATTTTTTTCAAATTTTGTAGACATCTAAAATCCCAATTTTATGTTTTTTCATTATTATCTTCTATAGAGTATATATATTTCACAATGACTATCAATAAACATCAAAATGCATTTTTATTTATAATCTTGTATTCCAATGTAATTTAGGACATCTTATATTTCCATTAGAGGAAATATGATGTAAATTTAGGGAGTTTCACTCTTCAATTCCAACAATCAATATAAGTCCCAATATAAATTTTGTAAATATAGATTAGACTTTTAGTTTTAGTCAAAGAAGAATTAAAATATAGGACTCGAGAGTTCTCTAAAAAGGGATTTGATATCTATGGTGTTTTAATAGGATGTTTTTTTAAATAGATATTTGTTCAAAATATGATGTGAAAATAGAGAAAAATGACCTACATAAATTTATTTTAAATTTTAATAATTGGGTTATAACTAAATTTAATAATGTTTTGGATTTATAAAAACTAAGAGACAATAATGAAAAATATGTGCAACACATCAGTATAGTTGGAGGAGATCTAAAATAAGGGCATCCATTTAAAAGAAAGGGGTGAGCCATTTATGTTAGATTTTTTTTCTAAACACCCTTAAATATAACTCATTTAATTAGATGATATTCATAGGATTATAAGTAACACAATTTCTTTGAAAAATATATTACCATCCTTTATGTCAAACATATTGTTAAAATTTCATGCTTTCATTTTAAAGAATGAATACTTTGTATAAACCATTTAATTTGCATTATTCATCAATATATATTTCATATATGTTCTTGTCTTGATAATTTTATTTAAATATGTGTAATATGAAAATAAATATAAGTGGTTAATATTTTCAAGTGTTTTTTATTTTTTCAATGATGAGAAAATTAGTACTCCTTTTTTAGAGTTCATAAAATCTATGGCACTAAACATATATTAACCCCTAATTTCAATTTTCACATGTTGTAGTTCACTATTTAGGTCACTATATAAGTGTTCAAACCTATTTTTATTGAGGATCAACATTTTTTGTTTCCTAATGGTGGTGTTAAACTAATATATCCTCTAATTTTCTACTATTTAATTTTTAATTTATTAACTATTTCATTTTAGATTTTTCAAGTAAAATTTATCCCACTCTTGTGAGTTGATGTATTTGAATGAACATTCACACAAAGTTTTCAACATTAGTAGAGAAATATAGGTGTTTCCCATCCATAATAAACTAAATATGATTTTTATTACTAGTTAACAATTCCATGATCTCTGATTTGAATATACTAGTTGAGTAGCAACAACATTCCATATTTGATGTTTTTTACAGAAAGACCTATTAATATGTTATTACCCCAACTAATAAAATAAATAAAATTATTGTGATTAAGTTATGTTTTTTATATATATACTATAATTAATTATGTACGAAATGATTCTATAATATTGTGTTACCATCTTCTAGTGCCTTGATAAATGGAAATTATAATTGAAATTCAATCATAACTCTCCAATAATTTTATTTCTTTTGGTTGATGCTTGCTAAAAATTTCATGAGTGGTTATAACATTATTCCATAATTTTTGGTAATCTTTTTCTAACATCTATTATTTTTTAATAATAATCAAAAACAAATATTGATTATTATAAGATGTGTGTGTCATTATCTACTAAATGCATAAAATACATTCATTATTAATTTGTAATGATTTCTAAGCTCTATTATAGGAATAATGTTTTGATGAGCTACTCATAAGACATATCCATTCTAAATATTAGTGTCTAAGAATGTGTCTCATTTTTCACACTTCTATGAGCATTTATTTATTATGATGATGGTTAATGTTATGTATTTCATTGAAATCACTCCAACAATATTGGTCTTTTGTGTCAGTATTTGAATCCCATCATAACAAGAATGAATTGACTATAATAAATTTTCATTTCTTGGTATCGTTACACAAGTTTCTAATAGATGAAATTGAATATTGTTATAAATTCTATACATTCATTACCCCATTAATTATAGATTTTAAATCTTCTTCGTAGGGGTTCATGAACATGTACACATTATTCATCTTATTTATTGAGATCGTGTTGGATTTATCCTATTATAATATATTTTTACAATTAATTGAACCATGTGAGAGAAATATCCAATGTAACTTATTTTGTATTCACATTAAAGCCATTGGGATTTGTTTTATTTTAGTTTTTTCACCATCTATAATCATTTATTCATTATGTTTGGGAAATGTCCAGTAAATTTCATTTTTATTATTATAGTTTTTAATTCATGTGATTTTTTTTGTGTCAAAAATTATCCTTGGTGTTTTTATCAGGACATGTATGTGTTTTATACTTATTTTTTTATTATTCATTGTTAATATTTTTTTGTCGAAAATCAGTGACCATTCTATTTTTAAAACATATTTCTAGTGTTTTCTTAATATTTTGTGTTATTGTATGGACACCATGTGTTGGAAGGAAGTCATACAACATATATATTCTATTTAAAATTATATCATGTCACAATTTAATGTGGAAATTCAATGGATTTAGGTTATAATATACATTTACACATACCCTTGTGCCTGTCTTCATCGATGGTGTTGGAAATTAAATAAATAAATGACTTGTTATAGGATATTTGATATAAATTTAGTCAATTTTTTCATTCCATGATTGAAAATATTGTATTATATATTCAAAATATTCTAACATATTTTAGTTGTAGTTTTTTAATTAAATGTAAAAATATTTGGAAATTAATATTGTTATAGAAATGTTTTTGGTGGTTTATTTGTAAAATTTTAATTTCATTTATGAATTATTGAATTTATACTAGAAATAATTTTATATATATTTAAATGTCAAAATAATTTTAGAAATTGATTTGATGGGTGATGATTTTATTTTTTTAATAATTATGAAAATACAACATGTGAAAACATTGAAAAAATATCAAAATAGAAGTACCAGTATTTGGAATTATAAAAATGAAATTAAATAGGGAAATATTTTCACATGGGATCGATACCTATATTTAATATATAAATTTTCATATTATTAATTGTAATTTTTAATTTTACATATAAAGAATTTATTCACAATTTTTAAAAAAATATCATGAATAATTTGTAATCAATTTTAAAGATGAATTCATAATTTTTTGGGTTTAAAATATATTCTTGTTATGTTTATTAAATTTAGTAATCTGTAAATGGTAACATTAAACCATTTATTATTTAAAAATAAAAAATATAATTCTATATTTATTCTCAATATTTTTATTCACCTGTCCTATTGAATCTCATCCATCATGTATCTTTTATATGAAGTCATGTCAGGGTGTTTCATCCCCATCGCATCACTAATATATCATCTTTTCTTGCCCCACCAACCTACATATATTGTTTATATAATGAGGGTTTACAAACACCAGTCATGTTTTTACAGATCTTCTTTTGATTTGATGTGTGTGGTTCTCCATCATATAACTTATGGTCTCATTGAAATCCCCTAAATTATGTATCATAAGGGGCTTTTGGAACATATTACACCTTCACATGAAAGAGTGATCCAATGATTCTCTTTTTCAGAATACAAAATCACTCAAAATAGTACCCAAGAAATAACACCTTTAACAGGCGTGACTCCACTCCTTTTATTGGCCTTGATCACTCCATAATTTAATTCATTCACCACCTAAAAATTCTAAAATATTTCAATGTCAATGAACTTTTTGATGCTCCATGGATCACAAAAAATCGTAATAATATTGAATGATCATAAGTCTCATTTTTGAATTCTTCAAAACTGAGTATAATACATGTCAAATATCATCATTTTTTCGTTCATGATCTCAACATATCCATCGCGTAATAAAAAAATCCATCCAACCTCAAATCTTCTATAAATGTTTTTATTCATTATACAGTTTTATATCCTTGAAACAAACATTTTCTTGAAAAGGGAACAACTCATGCATATCATCACATAAATCAAGATCAATAATTCTCATTTCAATCATCTTGAATCATGCTCTGTGCATAGTTTGATCTCCGGTCTTGTTCGGTCATTGAATTTTATGTAGTCATAGAATTATAATGTAGTTAGTAAGAAAATTAATGCATGGTATCTTATTTATCATAAGATCTCTCCAGATCAAAATGAAAAATCATGTCCATATAATTTTAATATGGGTGAATAGTCCATTTGGGTATGTGTCCAACATCAGTCCTACTCATAGTTTAGCAGTGCTATAGACGTGAACGTGGTCCTACTACACCTTAGACTCGACACCAATATTAATTTCACACACTTTTCCCACATGGGTAACGAATCACATGGTCAATGGGATTCCTTACGGGCTTCTAGAACAATCCTACAGTTGTGCATGATTCAATCCTTATACACATGCCTTCCAATGGCTAATACACAACCCTCTATGTAACACCACTAGTTTATATGGGGCTATTTTTTTCAAATAAATTTAATTTTTAATTTATATATTTAAATTAACTATTTAAAATATTTCTTTTACATGAAACTAATTATTCATACATCACATGAAACACTAACTTAGAGAATGTTACATCGAACCATGGCTTGGAAAATGATACACACAATAGTGTGTTTCTACGAAACATCTCTTTTATTTGATTTAATAATTAAATTGGTAATTATAATCTAGAAATTAAACATAGTTATAATAATGTTAAGAAATAATATATATATATATATTAGAATTAATTAATATAAGTAAAACATATTTATAAAGAAAGATAATATTTAGGGTGAAGTCCTTTAATGTTAAAAATATTGTTTTCTTGAAAGAACCACCTTAAATAATGAAATTAACTTTTGAAACATTTATAAATTTAATTTGATAAAATAAACATAATTTTGGACTTCATAATGTCATAATTATACTAGGGTGAATTTTTTAGATTTTTTCATAGAAACATCATTTTGTATGAATAATGACAAATAGTGTTTTTATTTAAAAAATGTCTTTTTTGTAATTAATTATTAATGATAAATTATTATACTATTTTTTTAATGTCACATTAGTCAAATGTTTATTAAATTGATAAAAATTCATTCATCATAACCAATTTCACATCGAAACTAATTATAAAATCTAAAAAACTTTTTGAAATTTTCTTACATTAAAACCCTCTTATTTCGACCCACATGTTGGATTAGCAGTAATCTTAATTATTCATTTTATATGAACTTAATTTAAAAAATATGACATAAAACATTTTATTCAGTAAAATATTTGGAGTCTAATAATACCGTGTTAATTTTTGAACAAAATGATTAGTAAAAGTGATTAAAATTTATCGCAATAGTTAAGGAAAAATTATGCTTAACTGGGGACTAAACCATCTAATTAAGGGCCCAAATAACCTAGGAATATGTAAAAAAATAATTTTATGTCACTATTTATGTCATAATACTACTATTTTTTATTACTTTTGTAGGTAAAAACATGTGCACACCATACGTTTTTCTAAAAATTCAAGGCGAGTCATTTTCCTTCCCTATAAAAGGCCACCACCTCTACCCATTTATCACACCTCTATAAAAACTTATTCTCTGTAAATACCTATAAAATACACTTCAAATAAATACTCCCATAGACCTTGAATCCTATCTTTTTTAAAAAACCCTCTCATGAAATCTTTTAGGCACAAACGAAAGAGTTACCCGATTTAGATGTAATGTCTTATATTATGCTCATTCCCATTATTTTTCATCTTAACCACATCCAATCCAATTATTATATTATTTAATGAAAAAAAATTATCCTCAATATACAAGGAATTTTTTTAAATGTATCTGACCTATACATAAACATGCCTACATCTAATGGTTGTTGAACATTCTATTTCGTTTTATGGAGGACTATTTCCTTATGGAACAATGATTGTTCAATTATCCATTAACACCAATAATGGTGTCCATTAAAATTGAAACTATTTATATATATTTAATATATTATTTCTACTATGTATTTTTTCTTCCTTATTCCTTTTTACAACACCAATCTCTTTACTTTTCATTTGGGTTTAATATGACAATCTTGTTTGAGTAATTATGGAATACTGCCCCCTCTATTCGATGTGATTCATTCACACATCACATTGATTTTATAAAGGATGGGATTAATGAAATTATATGTTATATATAATATATTAATGGTCATATAATAATTATATATATGTATATACAAATGTCATTTACAAACATTATTTTAATATAATAATAAAAACAGAAAACAATGTTTCTGCATACGAACAGTGTATTCAATTACATAATACATTATTATATATATTATTACAAAATAAATATAATGTATAAAAATGATATTTAAATAATTTTATACATTATTCAATAATTATATAATTATAATGACCAACTATTTTACAAATTAAGACACATGCAACGAACAAAGAAAATATTACCTGAATTGAAACCTTAATATAAAATTGTTACCAAGTGGGTAGTATAATTTCATAATCAAATTATATATGGTAATATATATAAGAATATTATTATGTAAAATATTTATAATAAACTTATATTTATTATATACGAATATTGTATGAGTACAGAGAGTGTCATGACACAAGGTAATGGGACTTCATCTCACTTTTAATTTCCGAGAGATACATGGTATGTTAACCACACATTAATTTGTGTGGTGTATATAGTACACATGATTATATTCTTGTTATATTATGAATAAATTTATGATTATTCACATAAAAATTTTATAATCCTTCTTTCATGGGATTTAGCATTCAAAAGTTTCCAAATCGGTAAAATAGTTTGGTCTCAATTTGCATTCTTTGAGACTCATGTTTGGTAATGCACCTAAAATATTTTTCAAGGAGTATATAGATCCATTTTACATGATATTTCATGAATATACATCTCATAATTATATATTAATTTTCCATTAATTTCATTTTAAATATTGGAGTCTATGAACCCGAGTTACCAAATTATAAGAGTTTATTGAGACAATCTCTTCTTTTTTCGATATTTTTTAGGTTTATTCCTCCATAATGAAATATTATGATCCATCATTCAATAATTTAAATGAGTTTCCTTCTAATATTTTTATTAAATATACCATCATTTGATAGTACCATTTTTTTCACACGTTCATACTTAATAACATGTTTTTACTAAAATGTAACCACCTCCCACTTTGGATGAAAATCCAATGTATTCAAAAATCATGTTTTCAAAATGGTTCCAACAGAAACCAAAAGATAATTTTCATTAAAAACTCATTTTAAAGGTGATTTATTTTTTTAAAAGATTATTCAACATGTTATCAAATATATTTTCAAAGAAAAACGTTTTAAAAAGGTATTATGTAATAAAATATCAATGAAGAAAGCATATTTTCCTCAAGAAGTTTTTTTAAAAATATATATAATTTTTTTTCCAATATATGATAAATCAATTGGTGTAAATCATTCCATTACGGGAAAATTATTTAATTTTTCCATTCATTTTATATAATTAATGGTATTATGTTTTGATTCATGATGTTATGAAATCTGTTTATCTTATGCGAGTTATATGCTTTTGAAACCCTCTTATTATCACGGGTTATGTTTACAGTGTAATGATTATGAATCCTTTGTATTTCCACAGGTCATGATATGTTAACATGTTTATGATACCAATTTTATTTCATGTGTTATGATATATTCATCTATTCTCTTGTGGAACATATATATATGATTTCAATATGTGATGGGTGGGACCTATATAACCTTCCATTTCATTTGGTAATGTATTATATCTCATGATATAGACTATGATGGTATGAGAATTGAACTCATCTTAATAAGATGGTCTTGGGAGTGATCCTTGAATACTAAGATGGATATGGGAGTGAACCATGACTACTATGATTGTATGAATAGTGAAATCATGCAATAATGATGGTCATGTAAATGTACCATGAATACTAAGATGGTCTTGGCATCGATTCAATGGATACTATTGAAATCATTATATAATTTTGTGTTAATAAAATTCATTGTATTACTCTTATGTTATTATTTCATGTATTATGTCCATTACTTCTTTTGGATTCATGTCTTATGAACTATCATGATTTTTCAATGATTCTTGTGTATGATTTTTGATATGTAGGGTATGATTTTCTATTTTCATGATTACGTTCTCATACACTTATTTTCATATTTATGCTTACATGTCACCCTTTATTACCCATACTGAGTATTTGAGCTCACCCATTTCTATGCTTCTATCTCCATGTTGTGAAGATATGTTATATATTTTACGTGTCTAAGAAGGGTGATAGTCAAGAATAACCTAGTTTGAGATAATATAGCTAACTTAAGTTTCAGTGCTTATGAATTCAATGTTTCCAATAGAACTAGACTAGTATGGTCTTCTAGCCTCTATTATTATAAAGCATATGTATTCAGAAAATGTTATTTATTGTTTATTCATGTAAATCATTGGTTCTTATAGTTTGAATTAGAAGAATGTTTTAGATAACCGTTGATGTATAGGATGAGAAAAACTATGTGAGAACCCCAAGGACATGTATAATGATAAGTACACAAATGAATTAATGTATATGAAAATGTATTGGAATCTTGGTGAATGATAGAGTGATTATTTATCTAGAAATACATCCTTTTCTAGATAATACAACTACATGTGGTTCTGTCACAGATTTACTTAGGGTAATAACTTCGACAATATGTTCAGAGCTTGAATCGTGGTAATCTTGTACATGAAAATGATCCATGTTGTACACATTTTTTTTGATACTCTAGGGGGATATGCTTTGGGAATAAACAAACTCTTCATGAACCATTAAAAATTATTTATATATTTGTTGGCTATGAATAAAATTGGATAAACATAAGGTTTCATAGATTAAAAAAGGTGTCCAAAGTTAGACATCATATAAGTAATTTTTCATGACTATGTGGTTCGTCATTAAGATAAATATTTATTACTATATTCTTTTGGTTTTAGTATATTGATGGATTCTGAAGGATCTATGTTAAAGGAAATTGTGATGAACAATTAAACGATTGTCATCTTGAACAACAGATTCATATGGGAGCTAGAATAAAAAAATAATTTCTATGACCACAAAACATTCTCAGGCTCTAAATCATAGTGAAATTCCAAATGAGCAAATGAGGGAACAACATTCTGTTGAATCTTTCAAAAAGAATCATTCATATTTTTTCATAGGGTCTCTTGATACACATTTTTTCGAACAAGGGATTAATATGACTAAAAAAATATCCTCCATTCATTAGTGTTCAGACCATGAGAAATTCATTCAGTCTATTTATCACTTAGATGGTGAATCCCATCAATGGTTGACTCTAATCATGAATATGAGGCAGTATGATGAGATTGAATCCATGGTTTGGGATGAGTTCATAAACATATTATTCTATAAGTAATTTCATCGAATTCTTCATTCCAATATGGAGAGAGAGTTCCTCGACATGAAGAAATGGGACAATTAATCTGTTGGCACCTACGAGTCCAATTTCACGAGGCTTGTTATGTATGCTTCATGAATTGTCATCCATCATGAACGTGAATTTGATAGGTTATTTTTTGGACTAAATCAACGTCTCATAAGGGAGTTGGACATAGGAGACTTTGGTAGATACAAAGAGGTTGTGTGTTGAGAAATCAAGGATGAAATGGAGGAAAGAGTAAAATATCAATCACATGGATTTGACATGAAGTGTAAGATGGAGTTTAAAGGAATCACTATGAACCACAGATAAATGAAGATTAACATTTATTTATTATCTATGTGTGTGTAAAAGTATGGAGGAAATTTACATAAGGGGTCTAAATAACGTTTTAAGTGTTTAAATAATGTTAATATCGAAATTGACTGCCAATTTGTTGGGAATATGTATGCAAAAAATTATAGTGGAGAAAATGATTCACAGAATACAACTCATATGATTCATTGATTTAGTGTAAAATGAATGAATGTTATTAAAAATATTAAAAAACCAAAGGGATGGTGATGATGATCGACGTCAACAACCTCTTAAGGAAAGGGATACAAAAAATATCATAAAAATTCTATTTTTGATGGTGGTGTGATAACAATGTGATGAATGGTACACTTACCATCTACTATAGAACTGCTATTGTCATGTTTGATATTGGATATACCAACTTTTTCATATCTAATGACTTTTATAATGGTGTTAAAATTCCACCAAAAAAATTTGTATGTGAAATTAGTAGTGAAAACCCCTAATAGGATTATTATTTCATCTCAATTATATGATTCCACTCCAATTGAAGTTTGTGGGAATGTGATTCCTGAAAATAATTTCATTCTTCCATTAGTTGAATTTGATGTCATCTAATGCATGGATTGGTTTTCTTTCCATAAATTTTAAATCAATTGTCATCAAAGAGAATATATTTTTGATATTTCAAAACCATATATGCTCATCCATCAATGTGTCCAAAATTATGAACTTCTTGTAGATAATTCAATTAGTGTAGGGGGTCTTAATCCTCATTCAAAACGGTTGTTTGGCTCAAATGGTTGGGGATAAAGGCGACATCGATTATATAAATGTTGTTTGTAATTGTGTGGATGTATTTTCAGAAGAGTTTCCAAGTATTCCACCAAAACATGAAATCGAGATATCAATTTTACTTATACCTAGTTCCACACCAATTTCAAAGTCTCTTAATAATATGGACCCAATTGACTTGCATGAATTGATGAATAAACTCCATAAAAACCTTGGTAAGGGATTAATTCAGGAAAGTGTGTCATCTTGGGAAACATATATTCATTATTTGAAAAGAAATACGGATAACTACGACTCTGAATTGATTATTAAGAGTTGAACAATATCAAAATCAAGAACATGTATCTTTTTTCACCTATTGATAACTCTTCTAATCAGCTTCATAGAGCTCAATACATTTCCAAGATTTACCTTCATTTTGGATATCATCAATTGAGGATCAAAAAGTAGAATATACACAAGATGGAATTCCATACAATATATGGCCACTATGAATATTTAGTGATTCATTTTGGTCTTACAAATAACCATGATATATTTATGGATTTAATGAAAAATGTCTTTAGAGACTACCTCGCCTACTTTGTGGTAGTCTTTATAAATGATATTCTTATAAATTAAAAGATTAAGGAAGTCCATGAATATCACATGATAATTTTACTGGAGAACCTAAGAAATGATTATTTATTTGAAAAATTTACATAGTGTGAATTTAGGATTTAAAGGGTTTAATTTTTGGGTCAAACAATTTCAATATTTGGGATAATAGTACATATATCAATGAAAGTTGTTGTTGAAAGCTGGATTATACCAACCACGATGACTAAAATATGTAGTCTTCTTGGATTGGCTGGATATTTTCGATGGGGTTTGGAGTACACTCCACAACTATCTAATCCCATAACCATGTTAACCCGAAATGGTGTCAGGTTATTCTTGAAAGATGAATGTGAGGAAATTTTCATGGAACTGAAGAGATTTTTGGTTAGTGTACCTATTCGTACATTACCATGTAGTGAAGAAGGGTCTGTAATCTATAATATTTCATCTATGAAGGGAATGTGATTTTTTCTTGTGAAAAATAACATGGTTTTATCCTATTCCACAAGACAGTTGAAAATTCATGAGAAAAAGTTTCCAATTCATGATTCTGAGTACGCAATGTTAATTTTGGAATTAAATTTATTATTTTAATATATTTATGGGGGAATGTGTGACATATATTCTGATAATAAAAGTATGAAATATTAAATCACAATGAAGGAGTTGAACATGTTCCAGAGAATATGGTGAGAGTTGATAAATGATTATCACTAATCAATAAATGACATCCCATGGAATGTGAACAAGGTGGCAGATGCTTTGAGTGGAAATGATCATCCAATATTATTCATGATGAGGAACAAAATATATCAAATATTTATTGATTTTCGAAGGATGTATATAGAAATTTGGAATGAAGGGGATAAATTTAACTATTATCAAATGACTGTTCAACCCTATATCCACAATTATTAAGGAGTTTTTGAAGGTTGAAGAAGACATGAAAATGAAGGATAGAAATGTTTATGAGTTTAACCTTGACTGGGAGGGAATTATAATTTTCAAAAATCATGTATGTTTTCCTTTTATACCAAATTTCATGTGTGATATGTTAGAGTAAGCTCATAGTTATTAATTATCTATTCATAGAGGAATTATGAAGATGTATATGAACATGAAAGAATACTTAAAGTGGTTTGGAATGAAGATAGATGTATCCAAGTTTGTATCTTGGGGTTTGGTATGCCAAAAAATTTTGGTATAAAGACACATGTCTAAAGGGATGTTGCATCCATTACCCAAACCACAATTGAAAAGGTAAATAAAAAATATGTATTTTGTTGTTGGACAACCCAAAACCTCTAAAGTAATTAATTATACATAGATGGTAGTTTATCAGCTTACAAAGTCACCACACATCATTTCTATTAGAGAATGCATCTCCTGTGATCATCTTTCTAGAATATACATCAAGGAAGTGGTAAGGATGCATGGATTACCACATTCAATTGTATCAGATCGATATCTGAGGTTTACCCCAAATATAGAAAGAAGCCTTTAGAAAAATCATTGACACATAATTTACATTCAACACTACTTATCATCCTCAATCAAATGGTCGGTCTGAAATTAAAAATCAAACCCTATAGGATATTTTGTGATCTTATTCTATTGATTTAAAATGTTGTTGGGATCAATACATTCTTCAAATTCAGTTTTTTGCAGCAATATATTTCAATATACCATTTTGATGGAAATGTACGATTCCCTCAATTGGAAGAATTTTTGAGATTAAACATGTTGAGATAAGGTTATAGAATGAATGATATTGGGACATGATATTTCTAAAGAAACGGTCGAGGTGGTTGGAACCATAAAGTAGCATATCAAGGTAGCTCAAAGTTGGATGAAAAGTTATGCCCTTAAACAACGAAGTGATATTGAGATTTATGTTATTGGAATGTTATTTCTATGAATCTCACCCTTGAATAAAGTTATGGGATTATGGAATGGAGGGAAACTAATACATAGGTATATTTGTCCCCTTGAGATTCTAGATCATAATGAGAAGATATCATATCACTTGGAAATTCATAAATATATCTCTCAAATTCAATATGCGTTCAATTAATCTCTCCTAATGAATTATATACCTGACCTTTCACATCAATGGAACTTAGAATTCATACTACTTGAGAAAGATCTTTCTTATGGGGAATAACATGTTGAAATTATTGACTGATCAAATAAAGTTCTACAAAATAGGATTAATTTATTTTTCAATGTGTTGGGGGGAAATCACCATATAGATGAAGCTACATTGTTACCTGGGGATATGATGAAATAAAATAATCTTCATTTTTTTAACTGAGTAACAAATTTTGATGCTAAATATTATTTTAAGAGGGGAAGATGTAACACCGTAAGATATTATGGATCATTTATTTGAATAAAATTAAATATTCAATTATATCTGTCAATTACTATGTAAAATATTCATTTCACCAGAAACACAATTATCATATGTCACACATAACACCAACTAGGAGTATGTTAAACGCTACACCCACTTAGCGTACGATGTGCCCAGTATAATTTTTTAACAAAACATCTCTTTTAGTTGTTTTAATTAATTAAATACGGTAATTTTAACCTAGTCATTAAACTATGTAATATGAATAGTAAAAACTATATTTGCAATATTTTTTATAATCAATTTATTTAAATAAAACATGTTGATAATGAATGATAATATTTTTGGTATAATACTTAAAAGTGAGAAATACTTTTTTCCTGAAAGAACCACTATTATTAATAAAAATAATTTTAGAAGCATTTCAAAATTTAATTATAAAAACTAAAAATATTTCTTTAATTCATAATGTCGAAAATAGCCTATGTTAGATTTAAGGGATTTTACTGTGAAAAAACATTTTTTGATGAATAGTGAAAAATACATCTTTTTAGTAAAAAACAGCCTTTTGTCTAATTAATTATTAATGATAAATGAAATTGTAAATTTTTTTTGTGGTTAACTTACATAAATAATACATATATTAATAAAATTTTATTCATTAGAATAAATTTCACTTTGAAACTAAATATATAATAATAATAAACTTTTGGACTTTTTCCAACTTTAAAACCTCTTTATTTCGACCAATTTACGAGATTTGGACTAATAATAATTTTTCAACTAATGTGAACTGAATTTTAAAAATATGACATACCCAATTTTACTCCGTCTGATATATAGAGTCTAATATGAGTAAGTTAATTTTCTACCAAAATTTTTATTAAATTGGATTAAAATTTATCACAGTGGTTAATTCCAAATGAAGTATAATTAGGGACTAAACCATAATATTAAAAACCCATATGGAATTGACACAAGTCCAAACCAAATTTCATGTACACATTTCAACCATAAAACTCCCATTAATTATAGTTTTTGGGTTTTTATGAATTTGTTTAGGTATGAACATGTGCACACCTAGATTGTTTCAAAAAAATTGCTTATGAGTCCTTTTTCATCCATATAAAAGGCCCCCAACTCTATTCCTTCCACACAACTATCAAACCCCTTCTAATAATCCAAGAAAATCCCAATAAACTGAAAAAAAATCAAAACTTCTACATTAAATCCTCCATTTGGGTATAATCCTTCTGATATAATCCTTTTGGAACAAAATAATAGGAGTTAACCGATTTAAAGATAACATCTTCTTTCAACTTCATTTCCTTTAATTTCCTTATTCACCCCCTCCACTCTCTTTATTTCATTATTGTGTAAAAATATAGTGTCCTACATATATTAGAATTTTTTATGCAATGTTTATAAACTACAATTATACACACCTATATCTTTTGGATTTTGAACATACAATTTCAATGTACTATGAACTACTTCCTCTTTAAATATTGATTGTTAATTTCCATTTTAACACCAATAATGGTGTCCATTATGATGGAATATCGATTTATATATTTCATATTTTATATTTAATATGTATTTAAGCTTATTTATTTATTTTTACAAGAAACATCTCTTTAATTTATTTTTGTTCTTATATAATAATCTAGTATGGGGAAGTGTCGACTACCGTCCCCTCAAAGCGATGTGATTCCCTCACACACAACATTGAATGTATTAAGAGTGGTTTTAATGAAAATATATTTTATTTATAATGTCACGACCCCCTCCCCACAAAGTGTACCCCTCCTGGGCCGGCAATGTGAGAAGAGAGATAATGACCCCCGAGTCCCGCCTCCAGTAGGCCCCGGGTTGGAGACTGGCACCGAGGGTATAATACACACACAAATGGGAGGCATTACACTCTAAGAGAACACATTAGAAGAGAGAGATAGAATAGACTCCAAGCAACTCCATCTCATAACTGAAAAATAAAAGAAATCCAAGTACATATATGAAATGTCATGAAAAAGTACTACAACTGAAAGGGGAAACTAAAAGTACCCAAAAGAAAGTGAAATGACAGCAGCCACATGCTCGAACAGCTCCTCCTCCAACCACAAGCTTGTAGTAACCAACTTGATCACCAATCAGCTCCAGGTGACCTGAAAAACAGTTTATATAGACATAGGGTTAGTATAACATTATACTCAGTAGGATCCTCCCCAAGCCTCTCGTGCAAAAGTAAAGAAAGCATGCTAAAGTCCAGTGAACAACAAGTGAAACTAACTCGTTACCTAAACAGGTATACTAAGTTCCCAACCTCACCATGGCCACTCTCACCAAGTAACCAATACAAGAATATATAATATAGTGAAGAATATCAAGGGTACCCCGCTACTACTTCCCCACTGGTTTTCCGCCTTTCCCCAACGACATACGCCCTGTGCATCTCTCTCCAAAGGCTTGCCCGCAGACACCTGGGCAAAGCACCTCACCATCCCCACAACCAAAAGTAACCAGGTAAGTTCCGGAAGCCAACACAACCCGCATAACATGTATCATACATCGGGAAGTATACCTTAAGCCATTATAGCCCATACACCGAGTAGGAATCCTCAAGCCATCACAACCTAAACATGTTACACTTATAGTAGTCCATAGGATACTATATCCAGAATATATGTGTGTGAAATAACCACGAGCCATTACATCCCTCTACACACATATATGGGTAAAACTAACCATTGTGCCTAACAGCACCAAGATCTACCAATAGAAGAGAGCGGGGTCAAAGGGGGTAGTCAGCCATTCAACCTCCCATCAGAATGTTGGGGAAAACACCCCCCAGGGCTCAGAATCCCTGGAGTGTCAGTTTCCCTTACCGACAGGGTGGAGTAGCATATAGAAACACAAAAAGTACAAAATATATATATATAACTCACATCCACACAATGGGAATTACCTAGTCTTATAGATACAACTGCAGCTAACGTCTCTTAGACTCCAGGCTCCTACTTCTAAGACTTGGTATCCTATTAGTACACAACATTTGAAGAAATTTATTAGATTACTCCATTCTCATTTTATCAATTCCATTTTACGTTAATTAATTCATTAAACATTAATTAACCATGAAAAATTACACATTAAACTGAAATGGCATCACATTCAAAATCAATTTCTCCTTTTTAGATTCACATCTCCTTTAAATTACAGCACCTCCATCCCCATGGATTATCACCATTTAATCAAACATTCATTATAGAGTTACTTTCCCACATTCCCAGGCATTCTAGAAAAGCATCCTATTCTACTAAACACAAAGGAGGCTCAACACGGTGAGTAGATATACTACCCGTCGAGTCTTTTCCGCCTATAGAAAGAGCACATACCCATTCTCCCTTGAGAGGCTAAACACGGAAAGAACGTGGCATACCCCGCGCGTCTTGGCCTCCTTCAGAAGAAGGGGAAGCAAGACCAGCTGCCTTGAGCATTGGGGAAAAACAAAACAGATAAAAATTCAAAGAACCCACAAGAATCCAACAACCACATCCATCCCATTCCATCACCCTCGGTGTCCTCCCCGACACCCACATGCATAAACTGATGCATCTCGCCACTCTAGGCGTCATCTGCTAACACAACCACAAGTCCTCCAGGCCTCCACATATCCCAACACCCATCCAGGCTCACATCACAGCACAAGCAGTAGGAAAACAACAATCACCACCATGGCTCTTGACCCTTTAACAACAAGAGGGTAACTCAGAACCCTTTTATAAATTCTCACACAATATGTTCATTAATCCATATTGAATTACAAGATTAGTTATTCATAGGATCCAATTACGGGAGACCTAATCAGTAAGCTATCACAATTTAAATAACCACGCTTACTTCCCTAATTTGATTATCCTCAAATTAGAACAACTACAACAACAACAATAACTAGATTAATTTACATGCCTCTTTATCTTTAGCCAATTAATTCCATCTTTACGTTCATTATCAATTTCTATCATGAACGAACAACAAATCAAAGAAAACATAGATATCACTCTAACTATAAAACATGAGGAAAACCGTTATCACGGTATAAAGAAACATCATATGATCAACCAATTCTTTTAACCCGGTTCATGTATTTAATTAGGTCAATTTCATTGTGATCCAAAGGACTAAATCAAGTTAATTTTACGATTGCACATACACAATTAGAGAGGCCATGAATCCCCTACCTCGAAGAGTTCTTGACGTCCTTTATCCACACAATAGGCCACAATCCTTCTCTCGCGACAACTTATATGGAAGAATGATCGACACAGCTTAGTTGCATCAAACAGAGCGGAACGGATCCGAGTAACGTTTGATTGTGAAACTCCTACGAGAATGATTGCAAGGTTCTAACGTCTCGTAGATGAGAACCAGGAGGAAGAACAACAAATAATGATATCTCGTTCCTTTTAAAAAAATTAGAGGCGACAGTTTAAGATCCGATTTATTCTCCATTAAAAACGGATCGCATTAACCCATGCGGTTCGACCAAGTAAAAACATCCTGGCCTTATGAATAATTAATATAGGATTTATGTCCATTGGATCGGCCTTAAAGTCCTTAAAATAAGGTTTCAAAATGTATTTTACATCAAAGAAAATGTCCAATGGGCGAAACTATTGGAAGCTAGAAACACTATTCACATACTCAAAATTTGGCAAAGGAAAGAATCAGTAGCTCTTAGAATTCTGGAAACACTGTTCAAATGTGAAATTTGGCAAAGGAATCGGTAGCTCATAGGATTCTGGAAACACTGTTCACAGAACTAGAAATTTGGAAAAGTGTTAGCCGAGCTACTGCTAGACTGCGGCTACCGGTAGACCGAGGTACTGGTAGGCGGCGGTTACTGGTAGACCGAGCTACCGGTAGGTTGCGGCTACCGGTAGACCAAGCTACCGATAGGCTATGGATACCGGTAGACCGAGCTACCAGTAGGCTGCGGCTACCGGTAGACCGAGCTACCGGTAGGCTGTGGCTACCGGTAGACGGAGCTACTGGTAGGCTGCGGCTGGGGGATAAGTCACCTTGACCTCCCAGAACACCTCCAACACCACATTCTCACAAAGTAGTGTACTAGAGAGGTCCGGTCCATTACATTAGATACCTCTCAAAACATTCTCGTCCTCGAGAATTAAAAACCAACTCAGAGGAAAAGAGGTGTCCGAACAACCACCCCATAAGATACCTCTCAGGGGAAAACCACCATGAGTTGTTCGAAAGCTGGAACAAAACTACGACATCCGAGAATATAGAAACAAACAATCCATATCCAAACAATTCAATCATAACATCACACAAAAAGGTACATAAATAAAACATGAAAGGTCTAAACATAAAGGAAACATCATTACATGAAAAGAGTTAAACATTAAACAACTCTGGGAACTGAGCACGTATCTGTGACTCACGCTCCCATGTACTCTCCTCCATGCCACCGTGTCGCCACAAGACACAAACTAAGGGGATAGAATGCCCACGCAACACCTTCTCCTTCCGGTCTTGGATCTCCACAGGTCGCTCCTCGAAGGGTGCATCATCATCAATATCGATCTCTCCCCAATCAATAACATGAGATTCATCATGAAGGTAACGACGGAGCTGTGATACATGGAAAACATTATGTATCCGACTCATCTAAGGGGGAAGTGCTACTCAATACGCCACAGCTCCAACATGAGCTAACGCCTCGAAAGGCCCAACAAACTGGGGAGAAATCTTACTTCCACGACCAATACTTCGTTGCCCCCAGCGGGGAGTAACCTTTAGAAACACATGATCCCCAACATTAAACTCTAACGGTCTCCTTCTTTGATCAGCATATGATTTCTGACGATCTTGTGCTGTCTTCATCCTCTCACGAATCACCTGAACCATCTCTGTTGTATTCTGCACTAGTTCTAGTCCGAGAATTGCTGACTCTCCGACCCCAGTCCAGCACAACGGAGAACGGAATGGTCGGCCATACAAGGCTTCAAACGGTGCCATACTGATGGTAGAGTGAAAACTATTATTGTAAGCAAAATCTACCAAGGGTATGTGCTTCATCCATGAACCACCAAAATCAAGAACACAAGAGCGCAACATGTCTTCATGAGTCTGGATGGTTCGCTCTGTCTGACCATCCGTTTGAGGATGAAAAGAAGTACTAAGGCACAGTTGAGAGCCAAAAGCATGGTGGAAACCTCTCCACACTCTGGAGTTAAAACGAGGATCTCGATCAAAAATGATCGTCCTAGGTACTCCATGAAGCCTCACGACCTCCTCCAGATACTGTCTCGACAAAACCTCCACTGAGCTCGACTCCTTGATCGCTATGAAATGGGACGACTTTGTTAAACGATCCACTACCACCCATATAGAATCATATCCTCCCGGAGCTTGAGGTAAACCTGTAACGAAGTCCATTGAGATGTCCTCCCACTTCCACTGAGGAATCTGTAATTGCTAGAGAAGACCACCTGGAACACAGTGATCGGCCTTCACCTTCTGACAGACTAAACATCGAGACACACATTCTGCAACCGTACGCTTCAGCCCAGGCCACCAAAACTGACTCCTCAAGGATCGGTACATCTTGATCACACCAGGATGTACTGACAAGGGTGAACTATGGAACTCTCGGAGAACCGTCTCGCGCATCGCCAAGGGAACAAAAAGCCTGCCATGATACAACACTCAGTGTTGTTCATCCTCCGACCAACCATCAGGGGCCTCACCACAAAAAACTCTGTCTCTCCAAACTTCCACATCTAGATCACCCAACTGTGACTCTTCCACCTTCTGCATCAGGGATGACTGCACCATCATATGGAAAAGACAACCTCTACCCCCAACTTCTCCCATATCAAGATGCAAAGCTGATAGCTCTTCCATCACTCTCCAGGAATCACCATATTCACGCACAACGTCATTACGTGTCTTTCGGCTTAGTGCATCGGCTACCACATTCCCTTTTCCAGGTGTATATGATATTTCAAAGTCGTATTCTTGCAAGAACTCCATCCACCGACACTGCCTCAAGTTCAAGTCACGTTGGGAGAAAACATACGTCAAACTCTTATGATCGGTGAAAACCACAAAGTGCTCACCAATGAGGTAATGTCTCCACAACTTTAGAGAAAACACCACGACTTCAAACTCAAGATCATGGGTGGCATAGTTGCATTCATGGGGACGCAACTGCCGAGACCCATAAGAAACAACTGACCTCTGATGCATGAGAACACAACCTAGCCCCAGATGTGAAGCATCACAGAAAACATCAAACTAGACTCCCTCCGCAGGAAGACAAAGGACTGGAGCACTTACCAACTTCTCCTTTAGATACTCGAAAGCTGTCTGAAACTGATCAGTCCATATGAACGCTTGATACATCCTTGTCAAAGTTGTCAGAGGAGTCGCAAATCGAGAGAAATTGGCTACAAACCTCCTATAATAGCATGCGAGACCAAGGAAACTTCACACCTATGACACGGTATTGGGGGCTGACCCAGACACCACTGCTTCTATCATCGACGGATCCAGAGCTACTCCCTGTTGGGACACAACATGCCCAAAGAAATGAAATTCTCGAGCCCAGAACTCACACTTGGACAACTTCCCAAACAACTGATGTTGGCGAAGAACTCCCAAAACGGCTCATAGATGCTCTGCATGCTCTTCTTCAGATATGGAGTACACAAGGATGTCATCGATGAAAACCACAAAAAACATTTCCAGGAATTCACGTAACACAGCATTCATCAACCCCATGAAAAAAGCTGGAGCATTCGTCACGCCAAATGGCATTACAACAAACTCATAATGCCCATGACGACAACAGAAAGCAGTATTTGGGATATCCTCATCCTTTACACGAATTTGGTGATATCCTGAATGCAAGTCGATATTTGAGAACTAACTTTCACACTTCAGTTGATCGAATAAGTCATCAATCTGTGGGAGAGGATAACAATTCTTTATTGTCACATTGTTTAATCGACGATAATCGATGCACAACCGCAAACTTCTATCAGCCTTTTTCACAAACAAAACTGGTGCACGCCAAGGTGACACACTTGGCCAAACAAAAACACACTACAACAGACCATCAATCTGAATACGTAGCTCCCGCAACTTAGAAGGGGCCATCCTATACAGAGACATAGAGATAGGAGACGCTCCTGGTTGTAGCTCAATCCCAAACTCGATTTCTCGTCGAGGGGGTAAGGATACAACCTCTTCTAGAAAGACGTCAGGGTACTCTTCTATGACCCTAGGAAACGCCAACTGTTGAACCTCTGAAGAACTCAGCATCATCCCATCCATCATGGATGATAAGGATGGAACTCGTCTATAACTCATTCGAGGATCTCTCTCACCAACAAACACCACTTCCTCTCCATCTTCATCAAAGAAAACGACCTTCTTCCTGTAGCAATCCACAATAGCCTGCACCGAATACAACCAATCCATGCCGAGTATGACATCATATGGTTTTATTTGTAAACATAGGAAATCTCCCCAAGAGTGGTGTTACCCCAACACTAGCTCACAGTCTCTACATACTTCAAACACGTCGGCCCGACCTCCAACTAGCGTAGTCAACGCCAAGGGGACTGGAAGCCTCTCTACCTCAAGTCCCAAAGCATGGACAAGTGTAGGTGATGTGAAGGATTGCGTTTCTCTTGAATCAAACAAGGCATACACCAAGGTAGAAAACAAGAAAAGGGTACCTCGAACGACATCTGGCTCGCCTGGTGCTGGTAATGCTAGAGCATGAAGCTGACCATGACCTCCTCCACGGCCTCTCTGACCCTGATTAAGACCACCACCATGGCCGCGCTCTGTTCTCTGAGGATGGGGAGCGTCATGGGTTTGTCCTCTGCCTGCTTCATCTACCCTCTGGTGATCTAAAGCTGGTGCAACCTTCTGCTACTGCCTCGGCTGGAACTGTCTTAATGGAGGAACCTCTAGCGGAGCGCCCGGTGCACGATGACTGCTCTAAAAAGTCCGACACTCTCGCTGCTGATGACCATGACCACCACAAGAAAAACAAGCGCCTGATCCCTTGGCATAGGCCTGAGCGTTGCGGCCTCCAGAGAAACGAGATGGAAAGGGCTGGGACCTACCCCCAGGTGAACGGAAACTCTTCTGCCCTGAAAACCGGGAACCCCGGACCACAGCTCTGCTTTGTGAAGAATCATGAAGATTCCCCTCTCGTGAAGATCCGGTCCTGGCCAAAGTCCTCTCAACAACCTCTTCCCTCACCAGCACCTCAAGATATGTCCATAACATAAATGGGGTGACCTGGCGCTGGATCTCTGGATGAAAAGCCTCCTCCAAATGCCTCGCCCTGGCCTCATCATCTGGTAACAGGTCTGAAGCATATCGTAGAAGGTTCCTGAAACAGATTCCAAAATCTTGAACACTGGAGCTCCCCTGTCGAAGGGTGAGAAGCTCCTGGCGACTGGAAACCTTCGCAGTCAATGAAAGAAACTCGACTCTAAACCTGTCTCGAAACTCCTCCCATGAGATTGCTGACTCCTCACGATCACCGAGGAACAAGAACCACCACTACCTCGCTGCTCCATGCAGCATCGTCAAAACCAAGGACACCCAGTGTTCCTCCCGAGCACGGATTGAACTGAATCCTATCTTGATCTCCTCCAACCATTCTTCTATGACTGCATCTGAAACGGATCCCTCGTACTTCTGTAGACTCTGGCGCTGAAACTCTCAAAGTGTCTTCCTCCAAGTGTCATCGTCGTCAACCTCTACTCGGCGGTGATCTGCTGGAACAGCCTGCTGGACATCTTCTGCGCAGACCTGACGAGGACGTCGACCTGGATCCATACCTGTAAAATAACAACTGTTAGATCTCCTAAGCCTGGAATATGGAAGACTCAACATTAATTAATTAATTGTTTTGTTTTATTAATTTCTGGTTACTTATCCCAAGGTCTACCCATTCAAACACAGGCGCAAAGAATAATGATGCATGATCCTTTCCTAGGTCTCTTCCCTGCAACCGGTATCACTTTTTTTAGTAGCCATCGTAAACCTAAAGGTCCTTGCAACAGATCATAGGGGGGCGTAAACGCCTATGTCTCTGTCGGTATCTAGTGTTTACCCCACTTGCTAAACATGAATGACACGGTTGCCCTACCATCCCATGCATCCTCACCTGTGCCTAACTCCAAACTACATCCTATCCCTCAACCAGACCTCTAATACCACTCTGTCATGACCCCCTCCCCCACAAAGTGTACCCCTCCTGGGCCGGCAATGTGAGAAGAAAGATAATGACCCCCGAGTCCCGCCTACAGTAGGCCCCGGGTTGGCGACTAGCACCGAAGGTATAATACACACACAAATGGGAGGCATTACCCTCTAAGAGAACACATTAGAAGAGAGAGATAGAATAGACTCCAACCAACTCCATCTCATAACTGAAATATAAATGAAATCCAAGTACATATATGAAATTTCATGCAAAAGTACTACAACTGAAAGTGGAAATTAAAAGTACCCAAAAGAAGGTGAAACGACAGCAGCCACAAGCCCGAACAGCTCCTCCTCCAACCACAAGCTAGTAGTAACTAGCTTGATCTCCAACCAGCTCCAGGTGACATGAAAAATAGTTTATATAGACATAGGGTGAGTATAACATTATACTCAGTAAGATCCTCCCCAAGCCTCTCATGTAAATGTAAAGAAAGCATGCTAAAGTCCAGTGAACAACAAGTGAAACTAACTCGTTACCTAAACAAGTATACTAAGTTCCCAACCTCACCATGGCCACTCTCACCAAGTAACGAATACAAGAATATAGAATACAGTGAAGAATATCAAGGGTACCCCGCTACTACTTCCCCACTGGTTTTCCACCTTGCCCCAACGACAAACGTCCTGTGCATCTCTCTCCAAAGGCTTGCCCGCAGACACCTGGGCGAAGCTGCTCACCATCCCCACAACCAAAAGTAACCAGGTAAGTTCCAGAAGCCACCACAGCCCGCATAACGTGTATCATACATCGGGTATTATACCTTAAGCCATTATAGCCCATACACCGAGTAGGGATCCTCAAGACATCACAACCTATACACGTTACACCTATAGTAGTCCATAGGATACTATATCCAGAATATACGTGTGTGAAATAACCATGAGCCATTACATCCCTCTACACACATATATGGGTAAAACTAATCACTGTGCCTAACAGCACCAAGATCTACCAAGAGAAGAGAGCGGGGTCAAAGGGGGTAGTCAGCCATTCAACCTCCCATCAGAATGTTGGGGAAAACACCCCCCCAGGGCTAAGAATCCCGGGAGTGTCAGTTTCCCTTACCGACATGGTGGAGTAGCGTATAGAAACACAAAAAAGTACATAATATATATATATATAACTCACATCCACACTATGCGCATTACCTAGTCTTATAGATATAACTGCAGCTAACAACTCTCAGACTCCAGGCTGCTACTTCTAAGACTATGTATCCTATAAGTACACAACATTTGATGAAATTTATTAGATTACTCCATTACCATTTTATCAATTCCATTGTACATTAATTAATTCATTAAACATTAATTAACCATGAAAAATTCCACATTAAACTGAAATGGAATCACATACAAAATCAACTGCTCCTTTTTAGATTCACATCTCCTTTAAATTCCAGCACCTCCATCCTCGTGGATTATCACCATTTAATCAAACATTCATTATAGAGTTACTTTCCCACATTCCCAGGCATTCTAGAATAGCGTCATATGCTACTAAACACAAAGGAGTCTCAACACAGTGAGTAGATATACTACCCGTCGAGTCTTTGCCACCTATAGAAATAGCAAAGACCCATTCTCCCTTGAGAGGCTAAACACGGAAAGCACGTGGAAGACCCCGCGTGTCTTTCCCTCCTTCAGATGAAGGGAAAGCAAGACCAGCTGCCTTGAGAATTGGGAAAAACAAAACAGATAAACATTCAAAGAACCCACAAGAATCCAACAACCACATCCATCCCATTCCATCACCCTCGGTGTCCTCCCCGATGCCCACATGCATAAACTGATGCATCTCGCCACTCTAGGCATCATCCGCTACCACAACCACAAGGCCTCTAGGCCTCCACATATCACAACACCCATCCAGGCTCACATCACAACACAATCAATAGGAAAACAACAATCACCACCATGGCTCTTGACCCTTTAACAACAAGAGGGTAACTCAGAACCCTTTTAGAAATTCTCACACAATCTGTTCATTAATCCATATTGAACTAGCAGATTAGTTATTCGTAGGATCCAATTACGGGAGACCTAATCAGTAAGCTATCACAATTTAAATAACCACGCTTACTTCCCTAATTTGATTATCCTCAAATTAGAACAACTACAACAACAGCAATAACCAGATTAATTTACATGCCTCTTTATCTTTAGACAATTAATTCCAGCTTTAAATTCATTATCAATTTCTATCATGAACGAACAACAAATCAAAGAAAACATAGATATCACTCTAACTATAAAACATTAGGCAAACCGTTATCACGGTATAAAGAAACATCATACGATCAACCAATTCTTTTAATTTGGTTCAAGTATTTAATTAGGTCAATTTCATTGTGATCCAAAGGACTAATTCATGTTAATTTTACGATTGCACATACACAATTAGAGAATCCATGAATCCCCTACCTCGAAGAGTTCTTGAAGTCCTTTATCCACACAATGGGCCACAATCCTTCTCTCACAACAACTTATATGGAAGAATGATCGACACAGCTTGGTTTCATCAAACAGAGCGGAACAGATCCGAGTAACGTTTGATTGTGAAACTCCTATAGTAATTATTGCAAGGTTCTAACGTCTCATAGATGAGAACCAGAAGAAGGAATAAAAAAGAATTATTTCTCGTTCCTTTTGAAAAAAATTAGAGAGGTGACAGTTTAAGATCTGATTTATTCTCCATTAAAAACAGATCACATTAACCCACGCGGTTCGACCAAGTAAAAACATCCCGGCCTTAGGAATAATTAATATAGGATTTACGGCCTTTGAATCGGACTTAAAGTCCTTAAAATAAGGTTTCAAAATGTATTTTACGTCAAAGAAAACGTCAAAGGGGTGAAACTATTGGAAGCTGGAAACACTATTCACGTACTCAGAATTTGGCAAAGAAATGAATCGGTAGCTCTTAGAATTCTGGAAACACTGTTCAAATGTGAAATTTGGCAAAGGAATCGGTAGCTCTTAGGATTCTGGAAACACTGTTCACAGAACTAGAAATTTGGAAATGTTTTAGCCAAGCTACTGCTAGACTGCCGCTACCGGTAGACCGAGGTACCGGTAGGCGGCGGCTACCGGTAGACTGAGATACCGGTCGGCTGCGGCTACCGGTAGACCGACCTACCGGTAGGCAGCGGCTACCAATAGGCCGAGCTACCGGTAGGCAGGGGATACCAGTAGACCGAGCTACCGGTAGGCAGCGGCTACCGGTAGACCGAGCTACCGGTAGGCAATGGCTACCGGTAGACGGAGCTACCGGTAGGCTGCGGTTGGGGGAAAAGTCACCTTGACCTCCCGGAACACCTCCAACACCACATTCTCCCAAATTAGTGGACTGGCGAGGTCTGGGCCATTACATTAGATACCTCTCAAAACATTCTCGTCCTCAAGAATTAAAAACCAACTCAGAGGAAAAGAGGGGTCCGTACAACCACCCCATAAGATACCTCTCAGGGGAAAACCACCATGAGTTGTTCGAAAGCTGGAACAAAACTACGACATCCGAGAATATGGAAACAAACAATCCATATCCAAACAATTCAATCATAACATCACACAAAAAGGTACATAAATAAAACATGAAAGGTCTAACCATAAAGGAAACATCATTACATGAAAAGAGTTAAACATTAAACAACTCTGGGTACTGAGCACGTGTCTGTGACTCACGCTCCCATGTACTCTCCTCCATGCCACCGTGTCGCCACAAGACACGAACTAAGGGGATAGAACGCCCACGGAACACCTTCTCCTTGCGGTCTTGGATCTCCACAGGTCGCTCCTCGAAGGTTGCGTCATCATCAATATAAATCTCTCCCCAATCGATAACATGAGATTCATCATGAAGGTAACGACATAGGTGTGATACATTGAAAACATCATGTATCTGACTCATCCGAGGGGGAAGTGCTACTCGATACACCACAGCTCCAACATGAGCTAACACCTCTAAAGGCCCAACAAACCGGGGAGAAAGCTTACTTCCACGACCAAACCTTTTCTGCCCACGGCGGGGATGCACCTTTAGAAACACATGATCCCCCACATTAAACTCAAATGGTCTCCTTCTTTTATGAGCATATGATTTCTGACGATCCTGTGCTGTCTTCATCCTCTCATGAATCACCTGAACCATCTCTGTTGTATTCTGCACTAGTTCTGGTCCGAGAATTGCTGACTCTCCGACGCCATTCCAGCACAACGGAGAACGTCATGGCCGGCCATACAAGGCTTCAAGAGGCGCCATACCGATGGTAGAGTGAAAACTATTATTGTAAGTGAACTCTACCAAGGGTAAGTGCTTCATCCATGAACCTCCAAAATCAAGAACACAAGAGCACAACATGTCTTTAAGAGTCTGGATGGTTCGCTCTGTCTGACCATCCATTTGAGGATGAAAAGCAATGCTAAGGAACAATTGAGAGCCAAAAGCATGATGGACACCTCTCCACACTCTGGAGGTAAAACGAGGATCTCGATCCGAAATTATCATCCTAGGTACTCCATGAAGCCTCACTACATCCTCCAGATATTGTCTCGACAAAACCTCCACTGAGCTCGACTCCATGATCGCTATGAAATGGGACGACATTGTTAAACGATCCACTACCACCCATATAGCATCATGTCCTCTTGGAGCTCGAGGTAAACCTATAATGAAGTCCATTGAGATGTCCTCCCACTTACACTGAGGAATCTCTAATTGCTGGAGAAGACCACCTGGAACACAGTGTTCGGCCTTCACCTTCTGGTAGACTAAACATCGAGACACACATTCTGCAACCGTACGCTTCAGCCCAGGCCACCAAAACTGACTCCTCAAGGATCGGTACACCTTCGTCACACCGGGATGTACTGACAAGGGTGAACTATGGAACTCTCAGAGAACCGCCTCGTGCATCGCCAAGGGAACAAAAAGCCTGCCATGATACAACACTCGGTGTTGTTCATCCTCCGACCAACCATCAGGGGCCTCACTACAAACAACTCTGTCTCTCCAAAATTCCACCTCTAGATCACCCAACTGAGACTCTTCCACCTTCTGCATCAGGGATGACTGCACCGTCATCTAGAAAAGACAACATCTACCCCCAACTTCTCCCATATCAAGATGAAAAGTTGATAGCTCTTCCATCACTCTCCAGGAATCACCAGATTCATGCAAAACATCATTACGTGTCTTTCGGCTTAGTGTGTTAGCTAAAAAATTCCCTTTTCTATGTGTATATGATATTTCAAAGTCGTATTCCTGCAAGAACTCCATCCACCGATGCTGCCTCAAGTTCAAGTCACATTGGGAGAAAACATACCTCAAACTCTTATGATCGGTGAAAACCACAAAGTGCTCACCAATGAGGTAATGTCTCCACAACTTTAGAGAAAACACCATGGCTGTCAACTCAAGATCATGGGTGGCATTGTTGCATTCATGGGGATGCAACTGCCGAGACCCATAAGAAACAACTGACCTCTGCTACATGAGAACACAACCAAGCCCCAGATGTGAAGCATCACAGAAAACATCAAACTGGACTCCCTCCGCTGGAAGACAAAGGACTGGAGAACTTAACAACTTCTCCTTTAGATACTCGAAAGCTATCTGACACTGATCTGTCCATATGAACGCTTGATCCTTCCTGGTCAAAGTTTTCAGAGGAGTCGCAACTCGAGAGAAATTGGCTACAAACCTCATATAATAGCCTGCGAGACCAAGGAAACTTCGCACCTCTGACACTGTCTTGGGGGCTACCCAAGACACCACTGCTTCTATCTTCGACGGTTCCACAGCTACTCCCTGTTGGGACACAACATGCCCTAAGAAACGAACTTCTCGAGCCTAGAACTCACACTCGGACAACTTCCCAAACAACTGATGTTGGTGAAGAACTCCCAAAACGGCTCATAGATGCTCTGCATGCTCTTCATCAGATGTGGAGTACACAAGGATGTCATCGATGAAAACCACAACAAACATGTCCAGGAATTCATGGAACACAACATTCATCAACCCCATGAAAATATCTGGAGAATTCGTCACGCCGAATGGCATTACAAAAAACTCATAATGCCCATGATGACAACGGAATGAAGTCTTTGGGATATCCTCATCCTTTACATGCATTTGGTGATATCCTGACCGCAAGTTGATCTTTGAGAACCAACTTGCACCCTTCAGTTGATCGAATAAGACATCAATCCATGGGAGAGGATAGAGGTTCTTTATTGTCACTTTGTTTAATCGACGATAATCGACGCACTACCGCAAACTGCCATCAGCCTTTTTCACAAACAAAACTGGTGCACCCCAAGGTGACACACTTGGCCGAACAAAACCACACTGCAACAGACCATCAAGCTGAATACGTAGCTCTCACAACTTATAAGGGGCCATCCTATATGGAGACATAGAGTTAGGAGACGCTCCTAGCTGTAGCTCGATCCCAAACTCGATTTCTCGTCGAGGGGGTAAGGATACAACCTCTTCTGGAAATAAGTTAGGGTACTCTTCTATGACCCTAGGAAACGCCAACTGTTGAACCTCTGAAGAACTCAGCATCATCCCAGCCATCATGGATGATAAGGATGGAACTCGTATATGACTCATTCGAGGATCTCTCTCACCAACAAACACAACTTCCTCTCCATATTCATCAAATAAAACGACCTTCTTCCTGTAGCAATCCACAATAGCCTACACTGAATAAAACCAATCCATGCCGAGTATGACATCATATGGTTGTATTCGTAAACATAAGAAGTCTTCCCAAGAGTGGTGTTTCCCCAACACTAGCTCACAGTCTCTACATACTTCAAACAAGTCATCTCAACCTCCAACTGGCGTAGTCAACGCCAAGGGCACTGGAAGCCTCTCTACCTCAAGTCCCAAAGCATGGACAAGTGTAGGTGATATGAAGTTGTGTGTTGCTCCTGAATCAAACAAGGCATACACCAAGGTAGAAAACAAGAAAACGGTACCTCGAACGACATCTGGCTCTCCTGGGGCTGGTAACGCTAGAGCATGAAGCTGACCACGACCTCCTCCACGGCCTCTCTAACCCTGATGACGACCACCACCACGGCCGCGCTCTATTCTCTGAGGACGGGGAGAATCATGGGGTTGTCCTCTGCCTGATCCATCTACCCTCTGGTGATCTAAAGCTGGTGCAACCTGCTATTGCTGCCTCGGCTAGAACTGCCTTAACGGAGGAACCTGGAGCGGAGCACCCGGTGCACAATGACTGCTCTGAAAAGTCGGACACTCCCGCTGCTGATGACCATGACCACCACAAGAAAAAAAGCGCTTGATCCCTTGGCATAGGCCTGAGAGTTGCGGCCTCCAGAGAAACGAGATGGAAAGGGCTGGGACCTACCCCCAGGTGAACGGAAACTCTTCTACCCTGAATACTGGGAACCCCAGACCACAGCTCTGCTTTGTCAGGAATCATGACGATTCCCCTCTCGTGAAGATCCGGTCCTGGACAAAGTCCTCTCAACAACCTCTGCCCTTTCTAGCACCTCAAGATATGCCCTTAGCATAAATGGGGTGACCTGGCGCTGGATCTCTGGACGCAAAGCCTCCTCAAAATGCCTTGCCCTGGCCTCATCATCTGGTAACAGGTCTGAAGCATATCATACAAGGTTCCTAAAACGGATTCCAAACTCTTGAACACTGGAGATCCCCTGTCGAAGGCTGAGAAGCTCCTGGTGACTGGACACCTTCGCAGTCGACGAAAGAAACTAGACTCTAAACCTGTCTCGAAACTCCTCCTATGAGATTGCTGACTCCTCACGATCACGAAGGAACAAGAACCACCGCTGCCTCGTTACTCCACGCAGCATCGTCACAACCAAGGACACCCAGTGTTCCTTCTGAGAACGAATCGAACTGAAGCCTATCTCGATCACCTCCAACCAGTCTTCTGTGACTGCATCTGAAACAGAGCCCTCGTACTTCTGTAGACTCTGGCGCTGAAACTCTCGAAGTGTCTTCCTCCAAGTGTCATTGTCGTCAACCTCTACTCGGCGGTGATCTGTTGGAACAGCCTGCTGGGCATCTTCTGCGCAAACCTGACGAGGACGTCGACCTGGAGCCATTCCTGTAAAATAAAAACTATTAGAACTCCTAAGCCTAGAATATGGAAGACTCAATATTAATTAATTAATTGTTTTGTTTTATTAATTTCAGGTTACCTATCCCAAGGTCTACCCATTCAAACATAGGCGCAAAGAATAATGATGCATGATCCTTTCCTAGGTTTCTACCCTGCAACAGGTATCACTTTGTTTAGTAGGCATCGTAAACATAAAGGTCCGTGCAACAGATCATAGGGGGCCCGAAACGCCTATTTCTCTGCCGGTCTCCAGTGTTTACCCCACTTGCTAAACATGAATGACACCGTATCCCTACCATCCCATGCATCCTCACCTATGCCAAACTCCAAACTCCATCCTATCCCTCAACCAGACCTCTGATACCACTCTGTCACGACCCCCTCCCCACAAAGTGTACCCCTCCTGGGCCGGCAATGTGAGAAGAGAGATAATGACCCCCGAGTCCCGCCTCCAGTAGGCCCCGGGTTGGCGACTAGCACCGAGGGTATAATACACACACAAATGGGAGGCATTGCCCTCTAAGAGAACACATTAGAATAGAGAGATAGAATAGACTCCAACCAACTCCATCTCATAACTGAAATATAAAAGAAATCCAAGTACATATATGAAATGTCATGGAAAATTACTACAACTGAAAGGGGAAACTAAATGTACCCAAAAGAAGGTGAAATGGCAGCAGCCACAAGCCCGAACAGCTCCTCCTCCAACCACAAGCTAGTAGTAACCATCTTGATCTCCAACCTGCTCCAGGTGACCTGAAAAACAGTTTATATACACATAGGGTGAGTATAACATTATACTCAGTAGGATCCTCCCCAAGCCTCTCGTGCAAAAGTAATGAAAGCATGCTAAAGTCCAGTGAACAACAAGTGAAACTAACTCGTTACCTAAACAGGTATACTAAGTTCCCAACCTCACCATGGCCACTCTCACCAAGTAACAAATACAAGAATATAGCATATAGTGAATAATATCAAGGGTACCCCGCTAATACTTCCCCACTGGTTTGTCGCCTTTCCCTAATGACATAGGTCATGTGCATCTCTCTCCAAAGGCTTTCCCGCAGACACCTGGGCGAAGCACCTCACCATACCCACAACCAAAAGTAACCAGGTATGTTCCGGAAGCCACCATAGCTCGCATAACGTGTATCATACATCGGGTGTTATACCTTAAGCCATTATAGCCCATACACCGAGTAGGGATCCTCAATCCATCACAGCCTATACACGTTACACCTATAGTAGTCCGTAGGATACTATATCCAGAATATATGTGTGTGAAATAACCACGAGCCATTACAGCCCTCTACACACATATATGGGTAAAACTAACCATTGTGCCTAACAGCACCAAGATCTACCAAGAGAAGAGAGCGGGGTCAAAGGGGGTAGTCATCCATTCAACCTCTGATCCAAATGTTGGGGAAAACACCCCCCCCCCCAGGGCTCAGAATCCCTGGAGAGTCAGTTTCCCTTACCGACAGGGTGGAGTAGCGTATAGAAACAAAAAAAGTACAGAATATATATATATAACTCACATCCACACTATGGGCATTACCTAGTCTTATATATACAATTGCAGCTAACGTCTCTCGGACTCCAGGCTGCTACTTCTAAGAATAGGTATCCTATAAGTACACAACATTTGATGAAATTTATTAGATTACTCCATTCTCATTTTATCAATTCCATTGTATGTTAATTAATTCATTAAACATTAATTAACCATGAAAAATTCCACATTAAACTGAAATGGCATCACATTCAAAATGAACTGCTCCTTTTTAGATCCACATCTCCTTTAAATTCCAGCACCTCTATCCCTATGGATTATCACCATTTAATCAAACATTCATTATAGAGTTACTTTCCCACATTCACATGCATTCTAGAAAAGAATCCTATGATACTAAACACAAAGGAGGCTCAACACGGTGAGTAGATATACTACCCGTCGAGACTTTTCCGCCTATAGAAAGAGCACATACCAATTCTCCCTTGAGAGGCTAAACACGGAAAGCACGTGGCATACCCCGCGCGTCTTTGACTCCTTCAGAAGAAGGGAAAGCAAGACCAGCTGCCTTGAGTAGTGGGGAAAAACAAAACATATAAACATTCAAATAACCCACAAGAATCCAACAACCACATCCATCCCATTCCATCACCCTCTGTGTCCTCCCCGACACCCACATGCATAAACTGATGCCTCTCGCCACTCTAGGCATCATCCGCTACCACAACCACAAGGCCTCCAGGCCTCCACATATCACAACACCCATCCAGGCTCACATCACATCACAAGCAGTAGGAAAACAACAATCACCACCATGGATCTTGACCCTTTAACAACAAGAGGGTAACTCAGAACCCTTTTAGAAATTCTCACACAATCTTTTCATTAATCCATATTGAACTAGATGATTAGTTATTCATAGGATCCAATTACGAGAGACCTAATCAGTAAGCTATCACATTTTAAATAACCACGCTTACTTCCCTAATTTGATTATCCTCAAATTAGAACAACTACAACAACATCAATAACTAGATTAATTGACACGCCTCTTTATCTTTAGCCAATTAATTCCAGCTTTACATTCATTATCAATTTCTATCATGAACGAACAACAAATCAAAGAAAACATAGATATCACTCTAACTATAAAACATGAGGAAAACTGTTATCACGGTATAAAGCAACATCATACGATCAACCAATTATTTTTATCCGGTTCAAGTATTTAATTAGGTCAATTTCATTGTGATCCAAAGGACTAAATCATGTTAATTTTACGATTGCACATACACAATTAGAGAAGCCATGAATCCCCTACCTCGAAGAGTTCCTGACGTCCTTTATACACACAATGGGCCACAATCCTTCTCTCGCGACAACTTATATGGAAGAATGATCGACACAGCTTGGTTGCATCAAACAGAGCGGAACGGATCCGAGTAACGTTTGATTGTGAAACTCCTACGGGAATGATTGCAAGGTTCTAACATCTCGTAGATGAGAACCAGGAGGAAGAACTACGAAGAATGATATCTCATTCCTTTTAAAAAAAATAGATAGGTAACGGTTTAAGATCCGATTTATTCTCCATTAAAAACGGATCGCATTAACCCACACGGTTTGACCAAGTAAAAACATCCTATCCTTAGGAATAATTAATATAGGATTTATGGCCTTTGAATCGGCCTTAATGTCCTTATAATAAGGTTTCAAAATGTATTTTACGTCAAAGAAAATGTCAAAGGGGAGAAACTATTGGAAGCTGGAAACACTATTCACATACTCAAAATTTGGAAAAGGAAAGAATCGGTAGCTCTTAGAATTCTGGAAACACTGTTCAAACGTGAAATTTGGCAAAGGAAGGAATCGTTAGCACTTAGGATTCTGGAAACACTGTTCACAGAACTAGAAATTTGGAAAAGTGTTAGCCGAGCTACTGCTAGACTGCGGCTACCGGTAGACTGAGGTACCGGTAGGCGGCGGCTACGGGTAGACCGAGCTACCGGTAGGCTGCGGCTACCGGTAGACCGAGCTACCAGTAGACCGAGCTACCGGTAGACCGAGCTACCGGTAGGCTGTGGCTACCGGTAGACGGAGCTACCGGTAGGCTGTGGCTGGGGGATAAGTCACCTTGACCTCCCGGAACACCTCCAACACCACATTATCACAAAGTAGTGGACTGGAGAGGTACGAGCCATTACATATAAGATATTAAAGATACAATAATAATTACACACACAAGCACACACACACAGACATATATATATATATATATATTACATTCATTATTTCAATATGGCAATCAAAACCAAAAATTGCATTCATGCATAAGAACGAATTACATTCTCCATGAATGGTGTATTCCTTTAAGTATATCATTATGATATAGATTATTAGAATATATATAGCCATTATATACCTGATATTTATATAATATTCAACATTTTGTATTCATGAAATATGTATAAGGATAAACTATTTAACAAATTGAGACACATGCGAATAACAAAGAAAATATTACCCGAAGTGAAACCTTAACATAGGATTGTTATCAAGCACGTAATATAGGGTTATATTCAAAGTAGATAAGGTAAAAGAAATAAGAATATTAGTCTATAAAATATTATTAATAAACTTATATTTATTATATAGTATACTTGTATTAGTTGGAAGAGAGTCAAGACACAATGTATGGGGATTTCATCCCACTTTAAATTTTTTTAAGATAAATGTTGTGTTCACAACTATTTCCATTTGTGTGGTGTATGTAATGGTTATGATTGTATAATATATACCTTATAAATAAATTTATCGTTATTAACTTATCCATTTTTTATCCTTCTTCATTGGGATTTAACTTTCAAAAGTTCCCAAATTGGTAAAACAGTTTTGTCTCAATTATTTTCATTGAGACTCAAGTTTGGTTATGAACATACACTCATTTTTGAGGTGTATATACACCAATTTTATGTGTTATGTCAATAATATACATATTGTAATGATATCTTAATCTTTATGTAATTTTATTTTCTTACTAGGAGTGTATGATTAGAATTCACCAATTCATAAGAATTTAAAGAGACAATCTCCTCATTTTTTGAGATTGTTTATATTTATACATCATTTGATGAAATATTATGATCCATCATTAAATTATATTCATGAGTTTCCTTCTCCTATATTTATTAAAGATATCCTCATTTATTAGTACCATTCACTACTACAAAATAGGGCAGGGTAAGCACCTCCTTTTATTAGTTCTATGAAGAAAGGTCTAATAAAGGAGGATTCTTTATCAGCATTAAATAAAAGCACTGATATATGTATAATTTATCAATGCCTTTTAAACAATGATAAAGGATTAATTTATCAGTGCTATATTTTGCACCGATAAATGTATTTAATAATTTATATTTAAAATAATGTATATTTGGATACATTAACTAAAAACACATGTTTATAATTAATATATATTTTTCAATAATTCAATAATATATATAATAATTTAAGAAAATGTATTTATTTGATTGTAATTAAATATATATATTTAATAATTATAGTATTATAATCAATTTCATTAAATAATAAATATATTTAATATAGTTATTAAATTTATTACATTTATTTATTTATTTATTTATTTAATATATTTATTATATCATATTATTTGATATATTTGTTATATTTAATATATATCTTCTATTTATAACTAATATATATAAATACTTTTTTAAATATATTTATAATTATTTTAATTATTATATAATTATGTTTGAATAAATTTGGTTAATAAATATATTGATCATGCATGCATATGTTGTGTATCATAATGTCAATATAAACAAGACACCCTTTCTTATTATTCATGTTGTCCATTAATGGCTGGTTTTTAATTTTGTACATTTAATAGGTATATGATCAATTCATGTTACTCATATATATTAATATTTTCTAAATAATACTTTTATAAATACATTAAATATATTTAATTAACAAATATAGTTATTATATTTATAAATATTAAATTATAAATATATATATAAATACATTTAAATATATTTATTTGTAAATATAATTCAAACTATGTATATTTAAAAAATTAGAAAATTAGAATAAATACATATATTATAATTATATATTTAGATATATATATATTTATTATTATATAAAAATATTTATAAATATATTTATTTAAACATATGATTATAACTATAAATAACTACATATATGAATATAATTATCAAATTATAATAAATATATTGAGTATACCACTTATAATGTTACAATATATTTAAATAAATATATTTATGAATATATGAAAATATTTATAAATAAATAAAAATATTTATAATTATAATTCCTAAATGAATATAGATGTATTTAAATAATTAAATTAATATTAATAGACATATTTATAATTATTTATAAATTTATAAATATATTTTTTATAATATTATTAAAATATATAATGTTATTAATTTATAATGAAAATTATAAGTAAATATTTATTTGTTATAATTTTTAATTACTAATAATTAAAATATTATTATTACTTATAAATATAAGTATATATATATATAGAAACAATTATTAATTTATAAAAAATATATTTATTATTTTCATATATTATGTCATATATAATTAAATAAATATATTGAAATACTGATAAATAAAAAAATTTATATTTACAGTTATAAATAAATAGTGATATATTTAAATAATTATTAAAATATCATAAATATGATAAATATATATAAAAATTAAATTCTAATAATTTGAAATATTAATTTCTTATATTTATTAATTATTAAAATATATATATATATATATATTCATATATAAACTAAATAAATAATCATATAATTAATTATAAAATTAGAAGAAATATAGTTGTCTATATCTATAATCTTATAAATATATTTAATTAATATATTTATTATATATTTTCTATGACAATAAATATAATAAGTATATTTCTTAGAAATTTATAATTTTTTAAATTATAATTTTATAAATATAAATATATATTTGTTTATTTATAGTTATAAATATAAATAGATAAATATATATTTATCATATATATAGTTTTATAAATATATATCCTACAAAAAATAATCTATTAAAATAATTTCCTTATCATTGCTTAAAAAAATTACTAATAAAGGTGAGTTTTATCAACGCTTTTAAAATCTAGCATTGATAAAATATACATTTTTCTTCTCTTTTTAGCTTGTGATGATAAATGGTTCACACCGAGTTTTATAAATAAACCCTACAATTCTCATTCATTATTGTACCACACAAGATCTCGCAGAATCTAACCCATGCGACGTGACTCCACCTCCTCCTAATCTCCAACCGCCTATTGTAGGCCATGAAGCACACCACCACTATGCATCGTCACCTCTACTGTGTGCCCCACCATTGTGCATCTCCTCTACCATTCATTGTGTGTCTCCTCTACCATCTGTGCGAACTAGCCATCATGAAACCCTATTATGCCACGTGCCACACCTCCGTCATGCGCCATACCTCTGTTGTGTGCCTTTCCTCCTCCCTGCACCTCTCCTCTACTAGATAGTTTTTTCCCCTTTATCATCTATTTTTTCTTGTTCGTATTTAGTTATAGTTTGATGTTTATGGTATACTATGAATTATACGGTCTAAACACCCCTGTGAAAATCATGGCCATTGGAGGTCCCTGTTTGTGCACTAAATAATTTCTATGTTGGTTGGTGTTCATCTACTTATTATAGACTTTAATTTTGTGTGAATCAGTTTTTCATTTGATGAGTTATGTCACTAGATAATTGTGTATTTTATTTTTTTAATTATGGGAATTTATGTCATTAGGGGTTGAGTAGTATTTCAATTGACATATTTATGTGTTCCCCAATAATTTCAATAAGTTTTAGCTTCGATATTTACTGAGGGAGGTTGGAGTTTCTCTAAAAATCCCTTCTATTACATGTTATAAATTTCGTAGATGTATATAAATTATTACTTTCGAAGTTATAATCCTATGTAATGAATTGTTTGGGTTTCAATTGGCTTGAAAATTGTTTAACGAGTTGGAATAGACATATGTCACATGCCAAGTGTTTTTTAAGATGGCCTAGTGGATTTTTAAAGGAATTGAAATATTAAAAATGTTTGGTCATACTTTTTTTCGTTTAATGTAAATATTTGTTATTTTAAAGTATTGTTTTACCAAACGAATGTACTTGACATAAATCTATTTAATTCATTTTGAGACCAATAACTCTCATGGAGGATTAAACTTTTTTCAAAAGGATATTAAATTTTAATAAAAGAGTTCTTAGAACATAATTATTTCAAAAATAAAAGGGTTTATTATTTTAAAATTTTATTTATAAAAACTTTTAGTTTTCCAAATGGGATATATTGTGACTTTTGAAATATGATTTTGGAATAATAATTGATTTTTTTTCTCCAATGGGGTAATAATGTATTTTATTCTCAAGAACATTTGTAAAATCCATTTTGGTAATTTAAAAGAATTTATTTTATAAATAAGAGATACCCTTAATTTAGCTCCATTCAATTATTGTTCCAGTTGTGGATCGTGACCCCATTAGAGATTCCTTATTTTCTTATTCTTATTCTGAAGATTATAAAATAATGTGAAAGGGGTTGTTTCATTAGAGAGTGTAAGATGTTAGTGAGGTTAAATTTAATATTATTGAAATTATATTTATGTGATGATATATTATTTTTCATTGGTTTCTCACTTCCACTATTGAAATGTCATGGGTGTCCTAGCAGACTAGTAGGGATCCAGATATGTGAAATCTCTAGTGTGGAGTGTGCCTCATAGTGTAAGGACCCAATTAGATTGAGTGAGTTTCTATGATGTTCCAGTGTCCATAGAATGTACTGGAAGGGACCAGGGTTTCTTTTGATCCCTTGATCATGATAGAGCCCGGTGAATTCTATAGGGCTACTTGGATATCACAGGTTAAATAGTATCTACCTAGGTTCTTCTACTCTAGTTCAGGATCAAAATACATGAGCCTTACAAAGTCTCACATGATTATTAAATTATTCATAGGTCAGTTTAGAGGATTTATTTTCATTTCTAGATTGTATTACCCTGATTTTTTTATAATTTTTCCATATTTCCTTAGCACCTTTGTATGATCATTATTTCAATTAAACTGTGTATTTTCATAATTTTAAATAGATTGATTTAAGTGGTTAAAATGTTTTATTTAAAAATGATAAAATGTTTACTTTTTAAGTGATCTTTATGAAAATGGCTTTTGTTTGTTGAAATTTATTAAAAAGAGTTTTTGAAAAAAAAAATTAACGAAGAATAAATTGTGATTTTTCACGTCTCATATGGTTATAAAGGCCCTCTTTCCATTTTTCGATATTTTTATTCCAAATATTTAGTCATCCTTTTTTCTATTTTACTAATATAGTGTTTGTTTGAAAATATGTATGTTTTTTTACACTAGTTTTATAATTCATGTGAAAATATATTTTATACCTTATGTTAAAACCTGAACTTAATGATCTATATTATGATGGTATTCAAGGAGAATTCGTTATGAGATCTTACAAATAATTTTTACGTCATACCCTACATATGATCTGGTGGATGGGATTATATGACCCTCTTACATCTCCATTTTCAGTGGCATATATTCTTTTTTCCCTTGATTCTCATATTGGAACATGGTTATATGATGGGATGTGACGAGTTATCAGGGGTCACAAATGTTTATGTTAGAGTAATTAGGATTTTAATTCCCTTTTAACATTGTTTTTATGTTGTTTTCTTACTAATGAGTTATGATTTTTAGGAATAAAGTGATTGGTATGGAGTGGTTTCATAATAAATTCCCTTTGTAACGACTCTTATGTTTCCAAAGGCTTGTCATACTCTATACATTGATGGTATGGATAATGCTTGGTAGTAGATAAGTCTCTATGTGAGATTATGGAGGATTATAAGATGAGCTTTTACTTTTATGAGATAATGATGAACTACTATCTTCCAATTTCCATCCATGATATACCATTAAAATAGCCATGGAATTATATAAGACCTGGCTATTTTTGTGTAGATCAATATGAGTATTTAGTTATTCATGAGTGATACATCAAGGATCCTAATGGGATATTGATAAAAACATCAATCCTAACTATAAATGGTCTTGGTAATGAGTATGGATTATATTGTGATGTATCATGAGAAATCATTTGAATAGATTCATACTGTGATGGTCAGGTGGTTTCTTATAGATCTATATAGTTAATAAAAAATAAGTGAAACTTCGTAAATCCTTTTTTAGATTTGGAAATAATTGTGCTTTCCATGAGGTGTTTTGGGAATACACTAAAAAAAGTGTATGAAAAATGTGTGCAACATACATTGATTATGTTTTAAATAACATTAAAATAATTTAAACAATTTCAATGGACATAAGTTTCCTTAAAAGTGTTTCTTAACTAACTTAATTGTATTTCATAAAGGTGTGTGAATTTTTTCAAAGCATATGAAATGCGGGTTTAATTTTAACAAGGGGTGTGGGATGTATTAAATGAATATTTTTGAAATCTATAGGGTTTTTCACATCTTAAACATTTAACATTATTGGATCATGATGTTTCCTTGAATTCATTATAAGAATGGAATTGGGGTTTTTAGAAAGAGTGTTTGAAGGATATTGGTTAATTTTAAAAAGGTAGACTTATTTTAAAGAGGATTTTTGTAAATGGTTGGTTTTTTAATGGGATATGAATTGTCATTTTAAAAATAGATTTCAAAGGGGACTTAATGTCTATAACTATTTTTATCCTTGTTAAATTTTTATATAAACATTTTGTCTATTTATTTTATTATTTATAAATATCACGAAATCAAATAGGATGGAATGGATAAAGGCTATATGGATTCTAATAATTTTATAAGAGTGTATGAATATGGAGTTAAATACTTCATCATGTCAGAAAAAGATCATACATATGACCCTTCTCAAAAACATTTTCCGTGATATCAAGGTAGTTATTGAAGAGATGTTAAACGAGAGGATTTATAAGAACACTTGATTTATTATAGAATATATAAAAGTTATAAATGTTGGAATAAACACATGTAAAAAGAGAATGTAGCAGTTAACCAGGATACAATGGCATTTTATGGATCATCTAATATGATTAAAAGTGTGTACAATGAAGAAGACCATATCGAGGAAGTGATTACACATGTTAATGATGATGTAGATCATACTGAGGAAATGACAAGGATGTTTTATGATGAACTTCGTTATTTCCCGATATTGTTTGAGTAGTTAATGATTTGTGAAATGATTCAATTTTAAAGTGGTTTCACTAAATATAAAGCATTGTCACCAATACTAAAGTTGTCTAATTTTAAAGAAGGAAATGGATGGAGTGACTCCAATTTTGCAGAATAAATTTCTCTGTTGAATGACATACTCCCAGAAGATAATTAGATCTTGATCTGAACATACATTTCCAAATGAATTCTACAATCGATGTGTACGATCTCTGAACAAATACCTGCCTGCCCGAATGACGGTATATAGTCTCTAAAGGACAAAAAGTCACTTAGTGAATGACCAAAGTGTGGTGATTATCGATACCATAAAAATGTATGTGGTCCTACAATTGTTTTATGGTAAATTCCAATAATTCTAAGGATTAGGTGCCTATATGGAGGTGAGGAGACCATAGGGAAATTAACATCGCATGCAGACAGAATAAATGAAGTTGGGAAACTATATCACCCAGTATACTCTTTTATGTGGAAGAAAATCGATCATGAGTGTCCTGATTTTTGGATGGAGCTTGGAAACCTTCGTCTTACGTTATCTAATGATGTAGTGAATCCATTTGGATTTTAAAGTAGCACTCCTGGTACATGGCCAGTAAGGTTAGTAAATTATAACTTTCTACCATGGTTATTGATTAAATGAAAAAATGTTTTGGAACCAAACCCATTTTTAATGTTTTTATAATTTAGAATAATGATACATGAGTCATTTGTGGCATGTAGGAATAAACCACATCTCAATCTGACAACCGATTTGACCAATATAAATCCGTGTATGTAATTTAAATTGTATATTAATTTTAGTAAAAAAACATGGGACATACTAAAAACCATGTAAACCCAGTATGATTGTTTATATATTTAGTACAATGATACATATCTCATTTGTGATGTGTCGGAATCAACCCCACCTCAACACCAATCACCATGTGACCTTTGTAACACCAAATGTGTTTTTTTAAAATTTCATATTTTATTAATGTATTCTATCTTATTAATGTTTTATTTATTTATTTATATATTAACTAACATAATATTTGTTTTCTTTATATTGGTGGATCCTTTTTCTTGAGTTGGGATTATTTTTCGACAACTAATACCATGGGAGGAAATTTTTGAGAGGGGATCACAAATGTAAAAGGATGAAGAATTAATGTTTTTAACTATTTGTTGGATAATAATAAATGTAATTATATAAAACATTTTTTTCAATGTATATATCATTATTTTACAAACCCTCATTTTCACTTCATTGTTCTTGTATGCATTGTGTAGGTGCTATTTTTTGTAAGTGGTGTGTATGTGTGGTGCAGGTGTATGTGTTTTTGGTGGGTGTGATGTTATATAAATACCTCACCAAAGGCTCCTAAGACTTTATTTGTGCTATTTTTATCACATTTAAAGGAATAATTTATCATTGCAAAAATATATTGGATAAATGGAGGCCTTTATCAGTGCATTGTTTTAGCACTGATAATGGACACCGTTTATATACGAATTTTTAGTGTTGTCAATGGGTATCCCCATTTATCTTCAATGATATTAACAACACATTTATATCATTGTTCAGATAATTTTATAATTATGATAAAATAATATTCAATAATAGTGAAACACAAATAAAAACTCCTTGATTAGGGTTGGACCATCTCAAAGTGAAACCCACAAAAACAAAATAGAAAACTCACAGACAAGGGGGAAATCCTCTCGATGGAGGGGAGGTAGAGGTGTTGTGATGTGGGATTGGGTTCACACTAGAATATCGTTAAAAAAGGGGAGGTGGATTGAGTTCTTGTTTTCCACTGGATGAAGCAATCAGAGGTAGTAGGTGCACCGCTGGAGGGAGGTATGACGAGGAGGGAAGCCTGAGATCCAGTGAGGGATAAGAGGTGGTGACTGTAGTGGATACCACCAGAGAGGGTCGACGGTCAGGAAGGGAGGCTACTAGGGGGTCAGGCCACAAGCTAAGAGGCTGTCTGGAGAGGACCACCATTCACTGGAGGAGGTTTGGGAGGTAACACCGATGTAAGGGATAGGGAGTGTGGCCACCGAGAGGTGGGTTGGTAGTGTCTTAGCACAAAATAAGACCTAGGGGGGTGGGTCTTTCATGTCGTAAGGAGGATGGGGGTGAGTGCCTCCAAGGGTTACTTTTTTGTTTTTTGATTAAATTAAATAAATAAAATAATAATAATTAAACAAAATTAATTAAAATACAAACAAAATATTAATAATAACAATTTTATTCATTTCATTTTAAAATATTAATAATTCAAAAAACTAATTAATAATAAAATAATTAATAATAAATTTATATTTAACAATATTATTAACAAATTTAATAATAATAATAATATCATCTTTATAATAATATTATTATTATTATGGTTGAATAATTAAATTTTTTTTACTACTATAAAATTTATTTTATTTTAAAAATATGGGGCTACCTCATGGTCACATGGTCCAACCACACGGTACCACCAACCATGTGGTTCCCAAACACTTATATGAACCCCACTAATATTAGAGAAATTCAAATATTTTAAACCAGGACCCAATCCCAACTTCATAAAAAAGTCTTGAGACAAATAAAATAATTAAATAATAGTGTCTCAGGATGGGGTGTGACTATTCTCTCCACCATGAACACTTTTTACCTCCAGAATGTCACCATGATGAATGTTAATCAAAATTGGAATCCATGCCCAGAAAAAAATAAGGAAAACAATAAATCTCTAGGTGATCTAACTCTCCATTAATCACACCCAACCGATTATGAAGAATCCACAAACCAAAATAGAGAAGAACATGGGAGGGTTATCCCTACCCTAAGGATCCAACCTGCTTGAAAATTAAAACCCAAGCATACCTCCCTGGGGAAGGGGTTACCATGCATTAACTCCCAACTGATATGAATCAATTTCCATCGCATGAGCGGAACAATACCACCAATTGATTTAAACTCATTCACACACCCACTGAACTCCCAATATTAGGGGAAAAATAATGAAAAATACACCAATAAGTACCCTAAAATGAACTAAATCAATTTTATTCTTTTCTCATAATACCCCAAAAAACTCCACAAGAGCACCACAAAAAACAACACATGCGAGGAGTAAGAACATTCTATAAAAAATGAGTGGTTTTAATAGAAACATTTAGACAAAAAGGACTACATGGATTAAAATGGGACCTTTCCATCACATTATCCCAATGAAACAAACTGTATACAATAATTTTATAACATTAACATTAGAGAATAAAGGAAAAACTTCTTCAAATCTACAAATAACAAAATGGAATAAAAATCTCGGAGCTAGGATTCACATCCCCATCAACTCCGTAATGGGATCGAGAATCACCTCATGTTCTGAGGCTGAAGATTAGATGGATGAAGCATCTTCTGTCTTGTAGTTAGGTACTAGCATCCCCTAACCAAAAATCCTTCCTTACACACTCTTCTTTCAAAACCATCCTCGGTGACTAGAACGGTCATATTATAGTAAGACTTGAGGGGGGGGGGATGAGACAAGATGGATTAGAATGCCCAAACTAGAAACTCTAGTGGCACACAAGACGAAAACCCAGTGAATCAAAATTATAAAATGATGAACAAGATTATTCATAAATAGGTTCTTCTAGAACACCCTTCTATCTTGTAAGGGAACTCTCATGAAGATTCACTACCCTATAACCACACCCCAAATTGTAATGATGATGAGGCAACCAACATCCACTAGTCCATAACCGAAACCTCCATTATAACTGAAATAATGTGGACTCTAAAAACATAGGAGTTCCAAAAAATATAAGGAAACACTCAATTTACACAACCACAGAACTATCACAAAAAACATCAATTATCTTGATAAACTAGGAAAACTAAAAAATGAACTATAACTAGGAATGAATAATTAGCACCCATGGGAATACATTCTTGGTGGCACATCCTTAAGAAAACAAGAAACATAGAAAATATAAAGGCATCATGACCAATATACAATCAATGTAATGACCCTTACCAAGGGAAAAATCTCATTAGACAAACATATAAAAAACGAAGAAAAATTACTTTTCAAAAACTGCAACTTAATTTAAATATTAAAACACACATATGCCACCTGATGAACTGTCACATGTGAGTTCATCCAATCGTGCTTACATCATCTGTGGAAATGTTCTCCCACACACTATCCAAACATTCCCATAGACATGTGATCCTCCATGATGAGTTCTAATGATTATACATCTCTTTTCCTCATCAAATCCAAACACAAACCAAATTTTCCAAATCATAACACATCCTTTTAAAAAACCCACATCAAGAAATTAAAAAACAATTTGAATGAAACCATTTTCCAATTAAAAAAAACTTTATTATCAACACACACTCACATAAACCGACGTAAAAACAATGAACAAAAAATAAATGGCTATTAGAATTTGGAACTAGTTCATTTTCCTAACCTAGATACATGGTAGTGTTCCATGCACTATGTAAGGAATATATGTAAGTGAAATTTGAACTAGGAACTTGGACTCAACTTGGGTCACCACCCCATGTGGGGCCTCAACATAACTCGATCTACCTCTATTTTTTTACCGAAATCCAAAATAACCCAAAAAATGACCCAAATCCTAGAATACACATGGTAACTCACTTCTCTTCACAAGAAGTTCTCATCAGGAGCCAGCCCTCAACCCACCTCTTGAGCCCCAAAAATCATAATATCCATCCACCTGAAACCCCAATCAATGAGAACCCCCTTGAAAAAATTAATTAATGAACCAACATGGGTCGTGTAGAGTCCAGAAGCTTTACGTACATGGACATTATATTACTTTTTCGGAATACTTATTACATAACAAAAACACACACACAAGGACCGTAATAGTTTAGTGTCTTTGGAAACTCAGAATATAATCTTCTAATCATGGTGAAAGATCATCAACATCTCCCATAAAGTTCTTCCCTTTTTTTTCTTACCTAAAACCATTATTTATATCATGGGCAAAAGAATATATAAAAGGGTGAGCTCAAATTCTCAGTAAGGGTAAACAAAAGAAATATCAATCACATCATATTCATAAGAACATAACATTTTGTAAATCTTAACCTGCAAAATAGATCATAATATCATAACATGGGATAAATAATATTAGTGAAATGTAACCCCATTAATCATAACTTAAAACAAGAAACTTTGTGGCATACACACATAATCATAGAGAATCATTTCTTATTAGTCAAGACTCATTGCTAAGACTATCTTAGTGGACAAAGTCCATTTCTGAATCGAGTTCACTCCTCGTTTCATTCCTGTTTCACTGAACTGGTTTAAACTGCCGTTCAAGCCATGTCTATCTGATGAGATATAAAATCTTTACCCAATAAATTGGAAGGAGATATAGGTCCCACCCATCTCATAATGATACCATTATAATGTGTGCCACAAAATCATAAACCATACATCCCAGCATAACCCATGTAATAAAAATGGGAATCTTAAACATCATGACATCATCAAACAATTAATATAAGATAAAGGTATTCATAAAAATATTTCCATCACAACATGATCAAATCCATGTAATAATAGGGATAGAAACAGAACCCTATATTATATTAGATGGAAAATAATTTTGATAAAACACTTGAACTCCATTCTTGAGGAAAATATCCTTTCTACTTAAAAAAACTTTCCCTTTCTTAACATGTCATACAATTCTAAACTAAAAGAAGTTTATTAAAAATAAACATGAAAACATTTAAAGGATTCTTTTTCGAAATAATGTTTTAAAAATCCATTCATGCCGTATAAGTTTAAAAAAGCATTCTTCTTGTACTTTTGTCGGAAAAGTCAAAAAGTACCTCGTACGAAAAACGACAAAAGATTCCTTTCATATATTTTACTAAAAACTCACCGAAGGGTAAAATTGGATTTAAAAAATTGTAGGTGTATGGAAATAAAATTAAATATTGAGCAATCATGGATGTGGATGATAAAATACACCCCAGTAAATACCAAAGTATAAACAATCTCAGATAAAAATGAGATTGTGATATTTTCCCTTACCTTAGGTCTGATTTGATTCATAAGTGTCCGAACCTCCTGTATAATGATTTAAATAATGTCATTAACTTATTCCAGAATCATACTCATTGTTATTATTTCTTATATGGTTCACTTATTTCATTATTTTACCCGTTCTTTTGTAAATTCCACGTTAAATAGTGTTTTGGGTAAAATCGTTTCATTTGTGGTCCGTGTTTTGAATTGTAATTATTCATAAGATTACAGAGATCATGATTACATAATTCTCGAATATAAAACATGATTTATATATAATATATATTCAGAATATAAATATATATATAATAGACCAGTTAATGGAATGAAATACACCATTCATGGAGAATGTAGGCCGTATGTATGCATGAACGTTGTTTTTGTTTCCTTGTTGAGTTGAATGGAATTAAGTAGATGACATACATATATATACACATAAATCCAGTATGATTATTATGTCATATATTTAATGATTACTTATTATATATACTTTATAATCATTCATGAATGGTTAACGTGGATAATGAATCTCATCACGTCGTGGAGACGGTAGTCCGTACGTACGCAAGAGCGATGATATTGTTCTCATGATCGTGGAATTGTATTTGAGTGTATGTATACTATTTAAGAAAAAATATCACTTTACAAGAATCATATATAGTTATCATTCACACCATTATACCCATCCTAGTAAGGTGTTGGTGGAAAATAGATTACACCACGGCGTGGAGACGGTATTCCGTACATACGCACGCTTGGTGATTTTGTTTTCCGTAGGACGGATAGATGGTGAAATAGGGGTGTTTCATACTTATAATAACATATAAATATATGATTGATACTTATGTTATTACTTCATAATGAAACAACTTAAGAAGAAGAAGTGGAAGAAGAAATAAAGATGAAAGAATCAGTAACGGACATTATCTCTTCTTTGAAGAGCCTCTTTGAGATCTCCTTTTAGGGCACTAAAATTGCTCTTTGAGGAAGACCAGAACCTCTAGGATGTTTATAGGGAATTTGAGAAGAGAATTATTCAGTGGTTGGACAAGCTTGAAGGCTCATTGTGGTGTGATGAATAGAGGGAGTAGGGAGGAGAGGGGCACCTTTGGAATAACTAAAAATATTATTTTATTATAAAACCAAATTCGGTTTTAAATAGATCCAAATTGATTTATTTCTAATTTAAGGTGGGGATGGGTCGAAATAATCTCAACCAATAGAATTTAGACAAGTTTATGTTCCCATTTTAACCTTATCATTTAGATTTAACATTAAGTAAAATAATTTTACTTTTACCGTGTCTTCTTGTGTTCTTATACTATAAGGTTAATAAACTTACAATAACAAGAAAAACGAACCCCAAGATGTTTATAATTAATATTTATAACCTTATCTAAGTAATTTGTATGAACCTTATATTTTTAGGAATAAAATAAAAATTAATAATATAATATTTAAAAAAAAACTATTTTATGTCAATTTTGACACTATTCAAAAGTTGATTTTTGTGAAACTCATAAAATAATGATTACTTCAACCAAAGTTAATTAAATCAATACTAACATGCCATGTTAACCTATAAAATTAGTTTATTTCATTAAAAGTCTCAAATTATATTTATTTGGGTATTTATAATATCAATTATTCGAATTTTTCACTATTATCGTAATTACTGCATCATCATTGTGTCATAAATAAATTAATTTATATAATGTCTATAAATTATAATTAAAATATCATTATGAAATAAATCCTATTAGCTTTCTAATTAATATTTACAATCTAATTTATCTTATGTATAACACAATATTAAAAATGTTTTAGTAAATAAACTTTGATTTTAACTCTTTTAACTCTTCTTTGAATAATAATAAATATCCTAATCTAATCCAAGTGGGCATAAATGGTCATATATTATTCCTAAGGTTGTTTTTTGTCGAAATACACTTATCCAATAGAATTAGGGAATTTTTTAGGGTAATAATAATATCATTTTTACCCTTAATTACCCTATTTACTTTTAACCGTGGTGAAAAAAAGTAAAAAGTTACTATTCACCAAAAATTATTTTCATCTCATTGAACAACATATTAAATACTGAAATCAACTGTGTCTCTCGGATTTTTGAAATTCCACTCACAGAAGCGGTAAAATTAAGTTTTGTGAAAAATTCATTTTTTTTAACTACCACTTAGTGGTTTCAATATTCATCAAAAAATGAAAGTTTCCAGAAAAATACCAAAAAATCGGCCTAATCTATATTTGTTATTATGAACTCAAAAAGGATGTATATTATACCAAATTAATAACATATCATTTGCATTAATTAATTTAAAAATTAATTTTCGTTGTGAAATCAAATAGCGTGTTCTTAAGAGATAATAACTATCAAAAGATTGACACTTGTTTATGTCTGGTTTAAATGTGAAATTACATCCAATGACCAAAAATGTATTAAATTGTAAAAAGATATTCTAAATATACTTTTAAACCACTAAAATTAATAATTTATCACTACTAATTATTTTGATTAAAAAGGTTGTTTTTAATTAAAATTTAGTAATTTTGACTATTCATCAGAAAATGAATGTTATCTGAAAAGTACCAAAATTTCACCCCAAGATAATTTTGATATTCTGAATCCAAAAATGAAGTCCATTTTGAAAAATAAAATTTAAAAAATTTCAAAAAGTGGTTATTACTATTCATAGTGGCTAGTTTTAATAATATTTTAATAACATATCGTTGTTTAGTGAAACTCGGTATTACGTGCTACACAAGCTATCGAAGAAGGTCATGATTGCGTGTAATTAAAGGCAAGTCAATGATGCGTGTTGAGCAAGCTCATTTTGGTGTATCGTACAACACAAGACATTAATGAAATTAAAAAAAAACTTTTCATAAAATCTCGGGGTGTTACATTCTACCCCCCTTAAAATGAATTTCACCCTTGAAATTCATCGGTGTTATGAATGTTTTACTACTCTAAAGTTTCTTTAATAGAAACCTAAATCGTAAAAAGATATACCAAAACAAATCTTTAAAAAAAAAGTATGAAATGTAATGGTTACCCAAATAAACTAATCACTGGGTTTCCACGTAGGTGAAAATGTGGATTTGGAAGAGAAATCTAACCATCATGTTCTGATGGAGAGTGGTAGAGAACATGGCTATGGAAAAGCCAGCAATCAAAAAGCCATAAATTTTTGACGATCTAAGGTACCATCTGATTCATCAGATATAAGAGCAATAGGACAACATTTTTGGTTTTCAAGATCATTTCCCTAAAGTTGATGAAATTGGAATTTGAAGAAATACTTTTGTGATTTTGGTATAGTCTCACTGTTGGTCGTTCTTTGGAAAATTTCCACTTCATCTCTTAATGAAATGATGTTGAACTTTTCATTCATGATGTGTTAGCAGATCATGTGATAGAATGATGGGTCATTCCATCTGTCTCAAACAAAAGGATAGAAAAGTTATCAAAAAATACACGAGTCCATCTAAAGTGAGATTAATCATATATGGTTCCTAAAATGGTCTTATTCATATTATATCATACTAATTAATATAATAAAACTAGTTTCTACTAAACAGGGACTTCCTGTAGGCCAGTGGTAGGCGATAAAGGCCAGTTGCACTTCGGTTGTGGGTTTTGATTCCCACAGCCTTGTCCGATGCGATGGGTTGTCGCCTGTTCGGCAGGTTATCCTTTTTCTAAAGCTATATTACTATAACATCCCATCAATAATATCTAAAAAAGATCTATCCTAACTTATTTCCAACATAATACACTCCAATTTTAGGCTTATCTAACGTACTTCGGTCCAAGCTCATAGTATAAATAAAATGATTACTTGAAATGTCACATAACAATCACGTGAATGCCATAATTTATCCCCCATATATCATAAGATATATCTTGTTGGTCAAATTACAAACATGTGAATACCTTAGTCATGTATTCTCTTGAAGAATGAATACCCATTGAACCTTAGTGAAAACATGAATGAAGTTAAAAGTTAACACCTTCCAAAAACCAAATACCTCAAAATTCTTTATACTGAAATGATGATATCACTTAGTCCTTATATCAATAATGAGCTCATGAATACAATCAAACATCTCATTATCTTCTTATCCCTTCATTATGCGCATATCACCTTCTTTCCAAAATATTTTAATCACATTTCATGGTTACCGGTACCATAAAATTATTGAAAACCACAATAGACTAATACCAAAGTATTCTAATACACCATAAAAGTACCTCAACAACATTATTCTTGAATACCAATACATAAACACTTCAATCCATCCTTTTCAATGATATTCCTGGAATAATTCCTTCCTTGATTTAGAAGTAACTTTTTAGGTCAGGGTATTGAGTTGGGTAATGCCCATGTTCTCCAAAAATAAGACATTGAACTCCGTAACTGTGTGTCACTCTATGACCCTTTTCTCCACACAGATAACATTGGTCCCTCCATTTTATGTATTCCTCAAGGTTCTTCTTCCCTTCGTTATAAATCTCAATCTTCCATTCTTTATGATCCTCAACATGCAAACATGCATAAAAGTCTATCTTCCTTTTATTTGATGAATTAGGCATACCACTAAATTTCACCTTGTTAATCATATATTGTGATGACTGATTCGACATAATCAAAATATCATTCTCTCTAGCCATTACACAATTTTGTTGCTCATAGTCACCAATTTGTCCATTGGATTCAATGTTAACCGAATTCCTTCTGGTTCACTCCATTGACTAAAACACAAAAAGAATTCTGTGAGAGGCAAAAATCATGCTAGGGAAAACAACATAAAAAAGGCGGTGTACCCTCAATATCTGACATCTTAGGTTAAATTCTAAGATGTTTAGCTCAATTCTAGGACTATAACGTATTCTTAACCTTAGGGACATCCCTAGACATACCTTAGAAATATCTCTAGGGATCTCACTAAATTTCTGGCATCCTAGTTTCCAAAGGATGACTAAACATTTCCTCTGAAACAAACTGTAGAGACCCGAAGCTTAAAAAACATGGAAATTACATTACTTTTGTGGAATACTTAGTACATAACAAAAACACACACACAAGGACAATAATAGTTTAGTGTCTTTGGAAACTCGGAATACTATCTTCAAATCATAGTGAAATGTCTTCAACATCTCCCATAAATATCTTCCCTTTTTTTGTTACCTAAAACCTTTCTTTATATCCTGGGGAAAAGAAAACATAAACAGGTGATCTCAAATGCTCAGTAAGGGTAAAAAAAAGAAATATCAATCACATCATATTAATAAGAACAAAACCTATTGGAAATCTTATCCTGCAAAAGAGATCATAATATCATAACATGGAATAAATCATAGTAGTGAAATGTAACCCCATTAATCATAATGTAAAACATGAAACTTTGTGGCATACACACAAAATCATAGAGAATAATTTCTTATTAGTCAAGACTCATTGCCAAGACTATCTTAGTGGACAAAGTCCATTTCTGAACCGAGTTCACTCCTCGTTTCAGTCCTGTTTCTCTGAACCGGTTTAACCTGCCATTCCAGCCATGTCTATCTCATGAGATATAAAATCTTTACCCAATGCATTGGAGGGAGATATAGGTCCCACCCATCTCATAATGATAACATTCTAATGTGTGCCACAAAATCATGAACCATACATCATAACATAACCCATGTAATAAAAATGGGAATCCTAAACGTCATGACATCATAAAATAATTCATATAAGATAAATGAATTAATAAAAATATTTCCATCACAACAAAATCAAATCCATGTAATAATAGGGATAGAAACAGAACACTATATTATATTAGATTCCAAATAATTTTGATAAAACACTTGAACTCCATTCTTGAGGAAAATATCCTTTCTACTTCAAAAACACTTTCCCTTTCTTAACATGTCATACAATTCTAAACTAAAAGAAGTTGATTAAAAATAAACTTTAAAACTTTTAAAGGATGCCTCTTGGAACTAATTTTTTAAAAATCCATTCATGCTGTATAAGTTTTAAAAAAAATCTTCTCGTACTTTTGTCGGAAAAGACAAAAAGTACCTCGTATGAAAAACGACAAAAGATTCCTTTCATATATTTAACTAAAAACTCACCGAAGGGTAAAATTTGATTTAAACTATTTTATGTGTATGTAAATAAAATTACATATTGAGAAAACATGGATTTGGATGATAAAATACACCCCAGTAAATACCAAAGTATAAACAATCTCGGATAAAAATGAGATTCTGATATTTTCCCTTAACATAGGTCTGATTTGCTTCATAAGTGTCTGAACCTCCTGTATAATGATTTAAATAATGTCATTGAATTATTCCAGAATCATAATCATTTTTATGATGTCATAAATGGTTCACTTATGACTTTATTTTACTCGTTCTTTTGTAAATTCCATGTTAAAGAGCGTTTTGGGTAAAATCGTTTCATTTGTCGTCCATGTTTTGACTTGTAATTATTCATATGATTAATTAGATCATGATTACATAATTATAGAATATAAAACAGGATTTATATATAATATATATTCATAATATACATATATATATAATAGATCAGTTAATAGAAAGAAATACACCGTTCATGGAGACCTTAGGCCGAACGTACGCATGAACGCTGTTTTCGTTTCCTTATTGAGTTGAATGGAAATAAGTAGATGACATACATATATATAAACATAATTATAGTATCATTATTATTTCATATATTCCATGATTACTTATTATATATACTTTATAATCATTCATGATTGGTTAACGTGGAGAATGAATCTCATCACGTCGTGGAGACGGTAGTCTGTACGTACGCATGAGCGATGATATCATTCTCATGATAGTGGAATTTTATTGGAGTGTATGTATAATATTTCAGAAACAATATCAATTTAAAATAATCATATATAGTTATTATGTACACCATTATACCAATCCAAGTAAGGTGGTGGTGGAAAATAGATTACACCACGGCGTGGAGACAGTATTTCGTACGTACGCACGCGCGGTGATTTCATCTTTCGTAGGATGGATAGATGGTGAAATAGGGTTGTTTCAAACTTATAATAACATATCAGTATATTATTGATACTGATTTTATTACTTCATAATGAAACAAACTATGAAGAATAATTGGAAAAAGAAATAAAGGTGAAAGAATCGGTAACAAATATTACCTCTTCTTTGAAGCGCCTCTTTGAGATCTCCTTTTAGGGAACTAAAATTGGTTTTTGAGGAAGACCAGAACCTCTAGGATGTTGATAGGGATGTTGAGAAGAGAATTTGGCAGGGTTTTTCCTAGCTTGAAGTCTCAAAGTGGTGTGAGTAAGAGAGGGAGGAGGTTCCCTTTTATAAGGGAGGAGAGGGGAACCTTTGGAATAAATAAAAATATTATTTTATTATAAAGACAAATTCGGTTTTAAATAGCTCCAAATTGATTTATTTCTAAGATAATGTGGGGATGGGTTGAAATCATATCATCAAATATAATTTAGACAAGTTTAGGTTCTCATTTTAACCTTTTCATTTAGATTTAACATTAAGTTAAATAATTTTACTTTTACCGTGTCTTCTTGTGTTCTTATATTATAAGGTCAATAAACTTACTATAACAAGGAGAAAGAACCCCAAGTTGTTTATTATTAATATATATAACCTTATCTAAGTCATTTGACCGATCATTGGATTTTTAGGAATAAAATAACAATTAATAATATAATATATGTTTTAAAAACTATTTTGTGTCAATTTTGACACTATTCAAAAGTTGATTTTTGTGAAACTAATAATAGAATGATTACTTAGAACAAAGTAAATTAAATAAATCCTAACATTCCATATTAACCGATAAAATTAGTGTAATTCATAAAAAGTCTCAAATTATATTTATTTGGATATTTATAATATCAATTATTCTAATTTTTCACTATTATTGTAATTACTACATCATCATTGTGTACTAAATAAATTAATTTATTTAATGTCTAAAAATTATAAATAAAATATCATTATGTAAGAAATCCTATTAGATTTCTAATGAATATTTAAAATCGAATTTATATTATGTATAACCCTATATTAAAAATGTTTTAGTAAATATAATTTGATTTTAACTCTTTTCACTCTTCTTTGAATAATAATAAATGTCCTAATCTAATCCAAGTGGGCCTAAATGATCATATTTTATTTCTAAGGTTGTTTTTGGTCGAAATACACTTATTCAATAGAATTAGGACATGTTTTAGGGTAATAATAATATCAATTTTACCCTTAATTACCCTATTTACTTTTAACCGTGGTAAAAAAAGTAAAAAGTGACTATTCACCAAAAATTATTTTCATCTCATTGAACCACATTTTACTTACTGACATCAACTGTATCTCTCGGATTTTTGAAATTCCACTCACAGAAGTGGTAAAATTATGTTTTATGAAAAATTAATTTTTTTAACTACCACTTAGTGGTTTAACTATTTATCAAAAAATGAACGTTTCCAGAAAAATACCAAAAATTAGGCCTAAGATATATTTGATATTATGAACTCAAAAATGAGGTATATTTCACCAAATTCAAAACATATCAGTTTCATTAATTAATTTAAAAATTAATTCTCGTCGTCAAAACAAATAGCGTGTTCTTAAGAGATAATAACTATCAAAAGATTGACGCTTGTTTATGTCTGGTTTAAATATGAAATTACATCCAATGACCAAAATTGTATTTAATTGTAAAAATATATTCTAAATATTCTTTTAAACCACTAAAATTAATAATTTATCACTATTAATTATTTCGATTAAAAAGTTTGTTTTTAATTAAAATTTAGTAATTTTCACTATTCATCAAAAAATGTAATTTATCCGAAAAGTACCAAAATTTCACCCTAAGCTAATTTTGATATTCCGAATCCAAAAATGAAGTCCATTTTGAAAAATAAAATTTCAAAAATTTCAAAAAGGGGTTATTACTATTCATAATGGCTAGTTTAAATAATATTTTAATTGCATATCGTTGTTTAGTGAAACTCGGTGTTGTGTACTAGACACGCTATCGAGGAAGGTCGTGATTGTGAGTAATGAAAGGAAAGTCAATGATGAGTGTTGTTCAAGATCCTTTTGGTGTAGCGTACAACACAAGAAATTAATGAAATTAAAAAAAAATATTTTTCATAAAATCTCGGGGTGTTACAGGTCGACCCTAAACTGATCATCACTGTCGGTCCACGACATAGCCCAAGGAGAATTCCGAATTCCATTGCGATATCATCTAGTTCTAGACATCAAAATATAAATGTTGGGAAGGATTTGGTCCATGAACAAATGATATTCTAATAGATAATTAATCATGATAAAAACTAAGCTCGTATCCAAATGGAAATAAATTCTAGATTTATTCTTTTGACCTTCTAGGTCAACACTGAACCAAAAACCAAGCCTACTCAAATATTGAGTAGATTAATTAGGAACCTGAACCAGAAAATGAAACTTCCACTTGAATGATATAATACATGTGAGTACTTATATTCCCAGTAGGGATGCCATGAATAAACCATTGAATACAAAAGTTCTCTTTTCTGAAGAAGTTTATAAAAAATAGTTTTAAATAAAACAATAAAATAAGTTTTTCACATTTTAATATAAGTATCATGTGGTTCTTATTTAAAATAAAAATAGAACACAGACTACATACCATTTATAAAACTATCCTACATTTTATAAAGAAACCATGACAAAAAGACAAAAGTTGTGCTAAAAGATTGGAATAAAAATTTAAAATTGAAAAGAATCTATCATGAATAGTTGAATGTAAAAATGAAATGTAAATAATTAATTAACAATGGGTGATCCTAAAAATCCATAAAAGTCCCCTATATGTACTCGGTTCGGATCCACCTACCGGTGTATAGAAGAGCTCTTATGTCTATAACCAACTGGTCACCCAAAACTGACCAAATACAGTTGTGATGCCCACCTAACTTAATAACAAATCCCTAGGGTACCAAACCATCTAATAAGTGGTGATCAGTAACGACTACTCAATCATCTAAAAGGATCCCAATAACCTATGGTGGTTATATCAAAATATATGTTGGAGGCCCCCACTTGTGTAACTCAACTAACAAGTCATCACTGCACTTGCCTACCCAAACACAGATGCTACTTAGGCATTCACCCATAAAAGGATAACCTATATAAGGGTTCCCCATATACGTACATATATATATACACATATATTCATTAATATAAAACATAAAATGCTCCAACTGGTCTATCACATCATATAATTACCAATACAATTTTTTAAAACATGTGGAGATGTCAATCATGCTATTAGTTTTTCATAATAAAATGCCTTTATGAAAATATTTCACAAGCTCTTTTAAAACCACTATAAGCACCACTATTTTATTTCAAAATACACAAGGGACACTACGTTACAAGTTTCAAATAATTACCATTAATTTATTTAGTAATACTATGTAACATTTAATATAATAACAAACCGTACAACCCTATACACCACACACTCTACAAAAAACACCAAAATTCAAACAGACATATTATCATGGATTTCATTTCAATCTAATATAATGAGATGAACGAAGAGACCAAAATATTTTAAAAAAATCACTAATAAAACCTACATTTAGAGGAAAATACTATTTATATGTACCATATTCATTTTAGGGCACGTCCATTTGTGCACCTAGTGCGGTCAAAGATGGGACAACATCTAATTGCACATAGAACCTCTAAAGAGACACATGAAATAATTTTCACAAAAATAGTAAGATCCATAAAACCAACAAACGTAGGGTAAAAATGTTAAATAAAATGTTTCAACCAGAAAATACCACTCACGATATCATAAAATACCATTGGATGATAATGGAATTAATTCCACCTTGTTGGAAAGGCATAAAAGAGTTCACAAATAGATGAGCATCCTAAAATCCAATTTAAATCTATTAATTTAACAATAAACACTAACAAAAGTTAACTATAAACATAATAGTGGAGGGAAAAAAATCTATGATTTAATTAATAAGAGACAAGAATTACATAGATTAAAAATCAGAGCAAGGACACAGGAACACCTACACATAATCATGGAACGATTTCAAAGTTGTTTTTAACAATAATAACCATCATAAAAACACCGTGATGAATTAACTTCCATGCTAAAAAATGTGAGAATAACATTTATAAATAAATTGAAATCATGAAAGTGCATATGGAAATCTATAAAAAGAGGGAAAAGATTGACACACCATCCTTAAAAAATGGTCACAACCTACAATCTAATTCAAGTAGCAACTCACTCCCATAAACACACATCTATATATATATCCTTAAACATATGCATGTGTTTCTCAATTCATGAGGTAACAAACACATAAGAAGATATATAAATCTATACATATACATACCTAGAATTATGTGTCTATGTGTTCGTAACTAACCGTAACTCCCTATGATAAATTTCTGTGAATCAAAAAAACTAAAACTCCTTAATATCAAATTAATCCAAACAAATAAATCAAGTCACGATTCAAAAACCAACCCTAAAAATAAAAAAGTTCACAATTAATAGGAAAACCACATTTTTGTTGTTTTTATAAAATAATCCATTGGGAATACCTCCCTAAATTAAATAAAATTTAATTAAAACCTCAAATCACATTTTATCAATACCCCATGTTTATAAACACATTAACATAATTACAGAATCCCAAACAAGGAACAATTTTAACCAATTACATCAATTTCAAAAAATCTAAAAAATCTACACAAGTATACCATTGGGAAAAAATATGTTTAAAAAAATATCAAAACATGATTTGATACATAAACATCCACATCATCACAGATACATGTATATGTAAACGAGCAACAATGTCAAAACATATTTTTAACAAATTCCAAAAAAAATAGAAAAATATAGTAGTCTAATTAAGGAAATTACAAATCGATGAATCATGGTTTTAAACTAAAAAAAGATCTCAGGTATTAGAGATGTTATCCAGAAATAAGTCACACAAATTCAACTACCTCAGAGTTGTGTGAATATATCTGCACTTCAATGAAAGGGAGAAAAGAACATCACAGACTTGTTTCAATCCCTAAAAATTGACAAGATCATATAAATAAAAAACACTTGAATTGGGTTTTGGAAACTCAAAGATAACAGAAGAAAACATAAAACGTAGTGGTAAGGAGGAAATATATGCACCAGATAGGTGATAGAGTTAGTGCGATGAAGGTTTAGTTTCATGCCCGAAGACCACCAAATAGGGGGAGCGGGTTTGAGTTTCTGTTCAACAGTAGAGTAAGGAGGTGGAGGTGTTGAGTGCTCCACTGGTGGGAGGTGCATAGAGGGGGAGACTATAGCACCAGTGAGGGAGAAGAGGTGACAGTAAGAATGAAGACTGCAAGAATGGGATGGTGGTTGGGAAGGGAGGCCTACAATGGGTTAGGTCGCACACTAAGAGGCAAGTCGGACAGAACCTTCGCAGCTAGAGGAGCTTGGGGAGGCAACATCAGAAATATGGATATGTGGCTACGAGGGGTGTGTGGACATTGAGAGGAGCTAGGGTCATGTATGGGAATGTAGAGGAGACCTAGGGGAGGGCTCTTGGGTGTTTTAAGGGAGAATAAGGGGTGAACCCTTAGAGTTACAATTTTTTAATAAAATAAATTAATAACCATAATAATAATACTGATATAATAAATAAAGTTATAATATATCCAAAATATTAATAATACAAATTTTATTCATTTTGTATTAAAATATTAATATTATTAATAACTACTTAATTATAAAATCATTAATATGAACTTTAATAGTAATAGTATTATTAACGAATTTAATACTAATCAAAATTTTATCATATTTTAAATAATATTAATATTATTATGGATTAATCATTTACCTTACTTTACCACTATTAATTTCAATTTATTAAAAAAATGTGTTGACCGCATGATAACCTATGCTGAATTCATGATACTGCCATCCGTGCAGTGTCCACGCACTAGTCCGAAACCCACTTATATTAGAAAACCAAAAAAAATTATACCGGGACCCAAACCAATGTTCATCCAATAGATATGAATCCAAAAAGAGATAAAATAATGGAGTTTCTGATGTCATCATGTGACAGAAATTACTTCCAATTTTATTTCATGAAATCAATTGATTCATTGTGGGGATATAGATAGAGCTTACCATTACATAAAAATCCAATTCATTCCTTATATATTAAATAAAAGATTTATTTAATAAAAATTATCTATATCATCAAATAACTTTAATAGTAATACATACATATTTAATAATATTTCCCCAAAAAATTAAAATACAATAATGGAATGTACCATATGTAAAAATATTATATTATTTTATAAATTATCTATTACATGATAGCTAATATGAAAAATTCGTAGAGATTTAATTTCTAATGATTTGAGGAATGTCAGTATTACATTTGGGATTTAATGAATACAAAAAATTAAACAAGGAAGTGAATAACAATAGTTTTCTTAGTCAAAATAATAATAATACATTCAATAAAAAATGAGGACGGTATCAATAAAATATATACCAAAAGGAGGATATGTAAAAACATTTTTTTAACGTTGATTGATGTAAATACCATTAAAATATACTTTAAAACAATCTTGAGTAGAATAATCATTAAACATTACAAAGTGTCTAATACCACCATGAAACATTTGAATAATAATCCACCCTGAAGTAATAACTTTTAAAGAAACATATAATATAATTATAATAACTGTATTCATGATATATCAATTCAAATGGGAATCAAATGAACTTAATAAGAGAATATAGGTGTATAACATATCAAACATCACATATAAGGAAAATTATGGAAAACATAAAATAATGCATTGTTAACATTGAAACAGTAACCTATATGAATGATAGATCTCGAAATGGATATGTAAATACCCAAAATTTATGTATAATAATAAAATAATACATGTATGGGTTTTATATACACCATATACTGAATAATGTGTTGAATATATAATATGTCTCATAATAAAAAATGTGAGAATAAAAATCTTATTACCATACACTTCTTATTGGATTAATTTTTACCAAATACATAATGGTATTAATCATGTGAATAAGCGACCAAAAATAAAATATAATTCTTAAAATATTATAATTTTTTTTAATAAATCATCAACATTTTCTTAGTAACCCTATATTTTTTTCATTGATTGTTGTGTTAATTTCCTCCTGTTTCATTAATGGTTTGAGAAGTTATGTTATCCCTATTACTAATATAATATTTTTCTTATAATGAATTTTAAAAAAATTATAAATATATCCATTTTTTTATATATATTATTTTATATTAATATATAAAATATGCATATATGAATTGAAATACTGAATTCATGGATATGGTAGGTTGTACATATAATTGAATGTAATTTCCGATTCAATTACATTTAAAAAATGAAATGTGTATTTTACAAATGTATATTATTATAATATTTTAATATTTTAATCAAATATACAATAAATTTTTCCTAAAACCACCATTTTTTACATTAAATGTAATGAGTGAGTGAATCACATCCCATTGAGGAGCCGATAGTCTACACGTCCCCAAATATGTTAACATATTCTCAGAAAATTTAAGGCATAAATGTATATATTACATAATAAGTATAAAAAATTAAATAAATTATAAATATTGTAGGTAACATATATAAACTATAAATACATCACAATTTTCTACCTTCAAAAGTCATAATGGAAGAACAAACAACATATATTCACGAGGCGGTAGTATAGAATACTCACTAATGATGATTATAAATCCATTTGAAGAACGTGTGTGTAGGGGTAGTTATTTAATTTAAGATAAAAAATCATAAGATAAAGATGATATTTATTTTATTTTAACATAATTATATAAGATTAATGGATTTCGTGGATTAACAAATAAATCAAAAGTTCTTGTTGAATAATGTTTCCTATTTTTTGAGTAGTTATGTTTGGTTTTAGAGAAATACATCCTTCATTTTCATTCTACCCAAATTAAGGATCCTATGTTTATTTTAGGACTGTTAAAAACTAATTTTATTAGGTTTAATATGAGCCAAAAGTTGTTATATTTATTCATTAGTGATGGGGGAGAGTGCCATTTTATAGTGGAGTGGAAGTGGAATTCTTGTAAGTATAAAAAGGTAAACATTATTAAGAGGTCATCCTTACAACATGATCCTAGAAATTTTAAAAAAATTATATAATAAATTTAATTATTTATTTTATAAAAATATCCACCATAAAAAATGATTTCTCTCATTGTATTCCTTACTACATATGTTTTCCTAGTATTACCATTTTTTGTTTTCATTAAGGTAATTAATTTCATATCCTATATAATATAAAAATTAAATATAAATTACAGTGATATTTATTAGAAAATATAAACAAAATGTATTTTTAATATGATACATAATTTAGAATATAAAAATACCATGTTTGTTTTAAATAAGTTATAACCAAATAGCATCTAACATACAGAAACTCTACTTCAACCCGAACCATGTTAACAATGTTATTACTATTTATGGGTCAATATGTCAATATTAAAATAAAAATTCAAACATTTTTTTCATATTTTATATTAATTAAAATTTAGAAATAATTTATAGATTTTTTTTATATTTAAATCACTTAATTAAATATCATTTATTATAAAATAACACGCTTCTTCATTTTTTATATTTTTTAGATAATTTAAATATAACAAAAATAAGGATTATGATGTAATGTGATTATATTATTTTCAAACATGGGAAAAATGGTATAGTAATCTATAAAATTAATGTAATATGGTAATTTATTCTACCTTTTATATATTTAGAATCAAATATATTATTTAATTATTAACTAAAAAATTATTATATTGTCATTTCAAAAGTATAATTGTGGAAAATGCCTATATATAAATTTTTTGATAATTTATTATGAGTAAAAAATGTAATTTTTCTTTGAAAATAATATTTATAACTAAACATAGTAGTATTTGTCCTAATTTCATATCATTATATATATATCAAAGGAAATGAAGGGATTTTTTTTTGTATTTTAATTACATAACTTATTTTATTGGTAAATTTCAATGAATAGTGTCTCTAAATTTCATAAAATTTTATAATAATGTCACAAGGATTGAAATATGTCTATACAATAGGTATTGGACAATTACGAAAGTCATTTTTCCTATAAAAATAAAGTTTACCCACTTTGTAAACTCATTTTTACCATAATCATTGTAATTAATTTTAACTGCTTTCACAAATTATTATAGTCATAAATTAATTTTACCATTTTATAATATAGATATTATAATTATTACAACAATGTATTTCAATTTTTACAAATTAAATTCATAGAATTTGACAAATTAAATTTAATGGTAATCCTATAGATGATGTGAGAAACCATGTATTTAAAGTCAAAGTGTTCAAAACATCACTATGTAATTATATCTAAAATCTATGTCATATTTATTTAGATTAATGAAAATATAGTAATAGGGTCATAATTTATCTATTATTACTCTTAGAAAAATTAAAATATAATATAAAATTAATAATTATTTCAATGAATATTTAATTTTCAAATAAAATATAGTATTTTTCACTATAAATAAAAAATTGAGTATTTTAATAAAAATACCAAGAAAACAGCAAAATATAATATTTTTATTCCGAGTTAAAAATTATTTTTATTTTCACTCATAATATTTAAAGAATCTTTTGTAAATAACTTTAAAATGGGTTCTCCTTTAAAAGGTGGATGAATTGCCTTTAAAAATTGTTGTTTGATGTGTAAAAGTAGATTTTTTCTTATCATGTTTTTATAAATTCAAATTTAATAAATATATAAACATATTAACAAATATATAATATCAAAATAAATATATAATAAATTCTCGATATTTCATATACACTTGTAAGCATAGTCTTGCATTTATTATACAATATCAAATAAAATGTTTTTCTTTAAAAATTTTCTGTTTTACATTCTCCCCACTGTAAATATATTTCATCCACAAAATTCAAAAATGATATTTATAATTTATGTTTTGATATTTTATAATACCTTTTTTTAAAATCCCATATCATAAAAGAGTTAATAATGTTTTCCTCTTAATAAGAAGAATGGTGAGTATGCAAGTTATATGACTATATTTTCAAGTTAGAGAACATAATTTATATGTAAATATGTAGATATAGATGATAATCACAAATATTTATAAAGAGTTAATAAGGTAATTGAAGAATAATAAGTTAATTATCAGTAGAATGTTGATGGTCTCTATTACATATATCAATGATGATTTAAAACACCATCAGTACAACCGAAAATAATATATTAGGAAACAATTTTTTCTATATCATTTTCCTAATGTTCAGTAATTATTATTCTGTATAAAAAATAAATAAATATAATTAAATGATATATTCCTATAAATGTTATTTAATTATTTTCTTGTGCTTTGATCAATTTTTAGTTCATCACTTACTCCATGAAATGAATATCCAAAAAAATATTTTTTTTCTTGTTGAATGAAAAATTTATTTTAACAGATCGTATGATATATAATTTTTTTTCATATTTGTCCCTAAATATTTTAGAAAATAAATATGTATGACACATGAATCACTAATCATCAAAAGTAATAAAACTAGTTAATTATTAATATATATTAATTAATTTGTATAACTAAAAAAACATATTAAGTATGACATTATGAAGGGGAGTGGTTGGATTCAAACCCATGTTGCCCATCAGTCATGGGTTCAAGCTCCATTGCCTTACTATATGTGACATGTAATCACCCTTCATTTGGGATTTAATTTTTATAAAATATATTTATAGAATACTTGTAATGTTTCAAAAAATTTCTTTGGGTGTCCATTAAATAGTGTAGATAATTGAATATCTTTTTCACGATGGTTTACTATAATTCCTATTATTAAAAAATTCAAATAATAATATTTGACTATTATTCAAATGTCATTAAATATCATATTAATAGTAATGGTTTTAAATAATTTTAAACATATTTTTATTAAATTTAATGCCACTATAAATTTTCTATAAAAAATTACTAAATTAACGAGTTTAATTGAAAAAATTTTATTCGCAAAAATTATTAATCATTGTAGAAAATCAATACATAAAACATAAAAGAGTTTTTTATGAAATTGAATATATCATCCATATTGGACACATAAACCCATGAATTTTTCTAGAGAGGAATGCATTGCCTAAAAAGACAACATAATCTCTATATTACTAAAACATTATGATGTTTTTCTATACATTACTCATTTTCTATATAAGGATTATATTTCATAATTTTTTTTCCTAAATCATGTTCCATAGGTAGTTACTAAACATCCTCTAATACCAAATATAATTCCATAACCCTTGCATTCTATGTCTCAGTGCATTATACCATCAAATTGGTATGATTAAAATGAAAAAAATCCCTAATCACTAATCTTTTTAGTAGATCTAGTGAACCATAAATAAGCATGATACACATTTTACATTGGAAAATAAAAAATAATGCCAAAATAATGATAGATATTATGATAGTTGAATTTGATTAAAAAAACAATCATTATATAAATGGGAATTTTAACAAATTATGGTGAGTTGAAATTCTCAACAAAGGTTTAGTATAATAGAATCTATAATGAATTAGTAATTTATAACCAACATTTCTAGGTAAATGACTTAACAAACATTCCATTTAACTAATAAAATGTGAATAATATTGTAGGAATAATTAATAATCAAATAAATCTACATAAATAATAAGATGATCTTGAATTAGATCACAATATATTCTATCTAATAAAAAACTCAAATGGAAAATCAATATACTGATTCATAATTATGGAATTCATAATGATGGATATCTAAAATTTACTATCATGGATTCATTTCCAAAATCTAATATTGTGAAGGAATCATTCCAAGAATATAATATTTTCTTGTTTTAATTCTATCAGTCTAATACCATCGTCTTGTTATTCCAAGATTGAATTAATTCCAAGAATTCATGCCAATAATATTGTATGGTAATGGAATTATGACATGAATATTGTAAATGTCTAATTTCTCACCCAAAACAGTATTTAGCTTGATTCATGAAACAAACCAATCCATATATGAGATATAGTAGGCCATTCCCATCCAATAGAAATTCAATGGTTTCCTCATATCATTAAAAATATATATTATTAATGAACAATGTTTCATATCATATAATATTCATATTTAGTAAAAGTTACATATTTATCTATATTTACACAATTATTGATATAAATGTAATGTTATGAAACATATGAAATTTTTTAGAAGATTTAGGTAACAAACATAAAAATAGTTAATAATATATAATTCTAGGGTAATTTTAATGTCTAATGATAATAATAATGTGAATATTTTTGGGGGTAAGATAATGACTACAGAAAATGATTAAATGAACTAAATGTTAATACTATATTTGGTAAATATAATCATAATGCATAAAAAAAATATAATGATTGTATCAATTCATAATAACCCCAGTGGATTATATGTTACAACAAGTTTTTTTGATGTTGGTGAATAAATTCAATTTAAATATCATAAAAAATATTTGGGATGAAAATAATATTTAAACAGTCTAATTTGTCACATACCACATTAAAACATTTTAATCATAATAAAATTATAAGAAAAATTATTAAACGAGACATATAATATTATTATAATAAGGATATTCATGAAATATAATGTCAAAGGATAATTGTATCCACCTCATAATATAAAATAGGTGTATAACATAACAAACATATCAAAGAATGAATGTTGGGACAAAAAACCATTACTGCTTTTATAAAATTGAATCCCCAAACTCCATGAAATATTAATTATAAATTTCATATATAAATTCACGCGATTTTAATTATAAAAATAAAAAAAATTAAATGGTATTATATAAACCATATAAATAAACATGTGGTGAATATGGCATAAGTCACATGGAAATAAAAGTGAGACAATAAATCACGTTACCTTACATTTCCTTTTGGTTTCACATAAAAAAGTATTTTGTGTAATTGTTTTAAAAATGATAATGAAATATTTAAAAACTATACAAATGCGAGTAATATCATAAATTATTCATTAATAACATATTATCACTAATTTTGAATAATCATTCATCATTTTCTTTGTTTAGAGTGTTAATTACCTTGTTTTCAAGTATGGCTTGACAATTTAATTTTTTTGAATAACATATATCATGGTTTCATCATTAATGGAATGTAAAATATTATCTAAATATTTCCTATATTGATTATATATGTATTTATATTAATACATAAATTTTTTGAGATACGAAATGAAAAGAACCATTCATGGAGATGGTGGCTCATTCGTACACATGAATTCCATTTCCATTTTTTTCGTTTCAAAATTAAAAAATGTAAATTATATATTTATATAAATGTTTTAAAGTATAATATTTTATTCATATATATCACATATTTTTATTGATTCCATTATTTATAAATTTCATGAAAAGCATTACCAAATCCCACAGATTATAGGAGTTCGTAGTCAACACGTTCACAAATGATGTTATCATAATCCCAAAAAAAATGAATAAAGGATTATATTAGTTATAATCAAAGAATCATAAATACATTTTAAATAATATATATATCATATATAAACAAAAAATCCATCTTTATTTTCATCATTAATAGGATGTGATTGAAGAAACAAGAACATGAGTTGGCGATAAGTTTGTTTTTTGCACACATGAATGATGATTACATATTCCATTTGATGGATGTTTCGGTAGTTGTATGTTATAGACTAAATATATGAAAATATATTTATATTTTAGATACTAAATATTTTATATAATAAGTATACACGATTAATTTATATTGTTGATAAGTAAATAAAAAAGTGTTCTCATTAAAGAATGTTAACTCTTTTAAAGGTAACTACTTTTTGCTGTACCAAAAGACTTAATTCATTATATTTCTAAACAATGTAATGATTATGGGATTATTTTAGATATTTTTATCTTATTTAGGTAGTATATTTACGAGACAATAGAATTTAGAGTTGTGGTGGGTTATTTTCTTATTATAGTCGAGGGAAAGTAGAATTCTTGATAATATAAAAAAGTATACACTGTTTACAGTTCTTCAACAGGTAATTTACATTAAAAACTAAATAAAATATTAATAAATTGTAATTATTTTTTCTAAACAGAATGAAAATAAAATATAGTATTTTTTTCATTTTTTTCCCTTAATATATAAGTTCCCTTATTTTTAATTTTTTAGATTTCTACTATGGTAAAAAAATTTATATCCTTTTTATTTCAACCATAATGTATAAATTAATAATATATATATTATAAAATATAAAAACATATAATTATAAATATTAAATATAATTTAAATTTTAACATAAACTTGTGTGTTGGAAATTAATTTTAACCGAAGCACATGGAACTCGCTATAAACTAAATTAACCCGAACTGTGCTAATAATGATTTCACTATTTTTGGTTTAATATTCTAATTATAAAATATGAATTATTCCATAAATAGATTATATATTATATTTATTAACATTTAAACTTATATTTTAACAATATATTATATTTTTAAATATTAAATATATTATCAAATATCATCTATTATAAAATTATATTAATGTTAATATTGACATTATTTAATTAAATTAAATTTATAAAATATCAATACAATTTGGAAGCATGATTATATTAAGTTAAAACATGTTTAATATAAAATATTCATCTACAAAAATAATGTAATACATAATTAAATCAATTAAAATCTCTTTTAATATTTTTAAAATAATTTATTTTAATTAATTACAACTTCAAAATTAACCATATTTGATATTCATTAGAATATTAATTAAATAATTTTTGCCTAAAAATAAGTTGTATCTTATTATTATGAATAAATATAATTTCTTTATAATAATAGTTCATATAAAAGAACCTATGTAGTTTTTTTTCATATTCTGGAGGTTTATAGATATTAAATACAAGGACGGTTCCTTTTGGATCCTTTTCATGACCTAACTTAATAAATAGTCCCATTTCATGTAATAATGTCCAAAAGTGGAACTAAATTAGAAAAAAAGGTTAAGATGGTCTAAAATAATGTTTATATTTGGTAATTAAAGGCCTCTAGGTTATTTTTACACTATTATTAATGTTTATCCAATATGCAAACTCATTTAGACCTTAATAACTATAAATATTTTTTTTTGCATTCAAAACTTTGTATTGCTAAAAATTTAGTTTATCTTAATAGAAAATGAATATTATAATTATTATAGAATTGTACATACATTTTTACATATTCTATTCAAAAAATTATTATATTTTTACATAATTCTAGTCCCAAAGACATGGCTAGAATGAGGCTTCTCAACATGAAAATATTGAAATGTTCACAAATTTTTTATATCTAAATTAAAAATTGTAATAATTTTAATGTAATAAATTTGACAAATATATGAATTATTTGTCAATTGTTACTCTAATCCCAACATATATTATAATTTAACATTAATAAATATTAAAACAATAATTGTGTATTCAACTAAAATGTAGTAGATTTTAACTATTAATAAGAATTTGATCTTCAAAAAATACAAAAAATGAACCTAAGTTATCTTTTCTCATTTTGAATTCAAAAATAAAATTTATTTTGTAAAATAAAATTTCTTAAATATAAAAAATTTAGTTTTTAAAATTTTACAGCATTGAATGGTGGATAATATTCCTTTAGAGAAATAAAACCTTATATACAAATAACTGGATTTTATCTATTGTTATGACTATGAAATATAAAGGAAATGTATAAACACATTTTATTTAAATTAATATATAAAAACAATTATATCATAATTTATCTGGATATCATACAGCCACAAATATAAGCTTGGTCTTTCCTGTCTCAAATAATATCATTTATAAATATTTTCTTTTTATAGTATCAGTACGTCATATTATTTTCATGGGATAATGAAAAATATGTATGATAATAATAAATTTTAGCCTAGTGAGAAAAAGCCAATCTATACTAATGATGGAATAACATTTAAAATTCGAGAACTAGAACTTCATAGACTAATAATACATCGGCTATAAAAAGAATAATGGAATATTAAAAAACCATACTTCTTCAACCATTCATGATTCATCTATAAGTACATAATAATGGAAATGATCTTAGTCAGTGCTTTTAACACATTAGTGAAAAGGGATGATATAAAAAGTTGGGAGGAACATATATCAAATATATATGTTTCTATCAAAGATGAGATAAAAAATTTACCTATTACCATAATTGAATAATCATCAACATCTGTTGAAAACACCAAAAATGTATAAAATTTATTCAAATTTAATTTGTGTGGTGTAATTACCTGTACTATTATAAATAAAATTCCCCTGATGATTAAATTAATTGACTTATGATATAATCTGATGTTATTAAACAAATCATCTTATTTTATTTTATTACATATCATCTGATTTCATTTACCATTAATAATGATAAAAATTTGTAATATATATGCTTTACAATGATCACATGATTAGTATAAATATAGGGTTTCATGAAATCCAATTGAAACAAAAAATATGTTGTGGCCTAAATGAGAAAGATCATACTCTATGAATCCATTTGAAAAGAGAATCTGATGGAGATAACATCACAGATATTTTCCCTCGACCAATCTTAAGAAAATATCCAAAAACCTAATCACTATCAAAACAATATACTGGAGAAGTTCAAGTTCATGAATATCTCATTCAAAACCATGTATGTTGAACTCCCTAAAAGCCTCACATTTTCACACCTTACTCTTAGGATTCTTATCGGTGTATTTAAGTTGATATATATTACGACTCTATAATTAAGAGTATGTATATTATTTTTAATAGAATTATGGTTATATTTAATTATTATTATTGTTAGTTTATAAATTTTATTTATTTAATAAAAAAGAAAGTGTAATTTTGTTTAATTTTCAAATTATATTAATGATTTATTTTTAATGAATCAATGTATTTTTATATAAATTATATTATAATACAATAAAATTAGTAAAACAATTATTAAATATATAAGAGAATATATTTATTATGATGTCAAATGTAATATATATTAGCGTTTAAAAAATATTATTGTAAAAGACCCCAACATTTCACAACAAATGTCTATACATATTTTAAAGGTGAAAATTCACATATTTTGAAAAATATTTTTATTAAATGAGTAATAATATTTGATTCAGAAACAAGAAATTATTCAGTTCTGAATTTTCTATATTTTTTTAAGACATTGAAATTTTCTATAAAAAAAATAAATACCGTATAAATATATGGTGTGTATTATGAAATTATAATGATCCAAAATGATTTTATAAGTTTTATTAATGGTATCAACTATAAAATATTTGTTCCCCATTTAATAAAAATGTATTTAAATTTTATTTGATTAATATTAATAATCATTTATTAATCCTCCAAAAACATATAATATATATGATGGTACTAAAATTATTTCTTTAATGGTATAACACAATTATAAATAATAAAAATATTAGTTTACTAATATAGGAACTTCACTTAATAAAAAAAAACCTAATTTTGCAGAAACCATAGGAAAAAGTATGCTAAGTTATGTGGTTTTTGATATTTTATTATATAGAGTTCAAAAAATATATTTGAAAACTTATAAATAACTCCCCACTCATTTCCTATATAAACCATCTATAGATCACATTTAGAATTACTCAACATCCGTGGAAAACATCATTACACTTCACTTATCTCTCTAGAATCCTCACATTGTGACACTAATGTCTCCTAATGCTACTCCCATGAATTTGGAGACCCACATTCATTGTTAGGGATCATATCATTCTTTTATTTATTCATGGTTCATTACTATCGTATGTATTCTCATTAAAATTATTAATGATAGGATATGAATTTCCATGAACCTATTAATTCCCGTTTTATTTCCTAATTATGAGATTCCCCACAATCTCACACGAATCTGTTTTTGTAAATTTTTACATCATGTAGTTATGCTACAAGTATTTCACCGTGATTTTCCATGGAAAAATAATTATGTAGTGAATTCCATACCCATTTCCAATCTAGTTTTTTCAAATTTATTCGATTATAAATAATTTAATTGGGAGTTACATGTATTTATTCCATTCTCATATTTTATTAAGTATAATGTGATTGTGAGTGAATCCATATTGTGTGATCTATGTTGCACACATAATAATGAGAATGAAATGAAAGTGATAGACGAGCCTATAATTATATTGTTCTCTAATGAATTGGTTAATGATTAGTCTCTTGAGACTCCCTGATGGGACCACAATTTAAATTGATTCCATTAGGGGTATTATTCTCTCATTATGTCTTGGATGTTATCCCTGATCAATATTTATGATGTATCATTTTAAATTGTTTCCTTATTTTCCATGTTACATTGAGATTATCATTATATCTCAAGCATCATTATTCATTCGTAAAATTCCTACTGCATTTATTTCCCATTAATATGCCTATTGTATATCATGTATTATTTTCATCATGTTATTCCATGTTAATTTCCATACTTGAATTTATATCTCACACCATTCTTATGGATGCCCCATGGTTGTCCAATGTAGGATTATGTGTGATCATGTTAGGGATGTTTTTAATAAAGATAGTTTTTATTCACTATTTTAAATTATTTTTAATGTAAATAATTTCATATGATACAAGGCAAATGAATTTTATAATTTTTATTTTGTTTATCCATCTGTAATCAATAAACTAATAATGTGAAATAAATGATAGTGTTGTTATGTTTGGTATCAATTTTTTTTATTTTTAGGATTAATATTATAAAACATTAGACAAAATCCATATGGATAAGACTAGGTATAATACAAAATCCCTAAATTTTGTTACGTCTAGAGTAAGTAGTTTATCAATAAATCATATCACATTATAGGTAATACATGTGGATGTTACTCGAACACAAATATACATAGGGGTAAAACCAAAAACACCACATTGATCTATAATCTTCTAGGAATTGGTGAAATAAAATGATCCATGTAAAACACATCATTTTTCTCTCAAAGGGGATATGAATTGGTAAATTAATAAGGGGTATGAGGAAATTATTTAAGTGACGGAAGCAAGGGAACCTACCTTGTACTTTTATATCGGAGAAACCCACCAATACGATGGACCAAAGGAAATATCTAGTCAACTATAAATGCATCGTTAATTTCTTCAAGTTCACAGATCTAGGGATCCTTTCAAACTAATGTACAATGACAAGTGTTTTTTGAGTCACCAAAAATATCTAAAGCATCAATGTTGGTCTTTTTCAATCACAACAACTATGGTTGATCCTAAAAATTACGTGGTGATAGGTACACTAGTTATTAATTCAAGAATCGGGAATTTACTATTTAATACTAGTTGTACACTTTTCATAATATCAAAAAATTAATGTTTATGTTTCAAACACCACCACAAATCATTATTGTAGAACTGTCAGTGAAAATAGAAAATGAAGGATTATTACACCCCAATTATATAATTCTTCCCCTATCAAAATATATGGTCTTACCATACAAACAAATTCTTACAGACCTTGGAGTAATTTGATGTAATTATATGAATGGTTTGGGTTTCACCTTAAATATAAAAGATTAATTTTCATGAGATAAGAATCACCCTTTGTTTTGAAAATCATCCATGAACTGTATACAATGTCAATGATTATGGTGAATATTCTTTATCAAAAACATCTCAAGCATCGATATTATTTCCCAATGTGAAATATTATCCACGAACGATGATTGAGTCTGTGGGAAATATCTTCCTTGATTAAATTCCCACAACATGGGATTTTGTTGATGTGTTTCAAGAGGAATTGTCTAGTATTCCACCAATCCAAGAGAATAATATCTCAATCGTTCATGCACTAGATGTGTTTCCATTATCCATTACTTTTTATATAATTGATGATCTAGAACATGATGATATCATTAATAAACTACATAAGAATCTAGCTAAAGGGATCTTGTGCCTACGTACATCACCATAGTGTGCACTAGTCCTCTTTTTCAAGAAGGTCGACGGGTCAATGAACCATGGAATTGAATATAGTGAGCATAAAATTATCATGATAATGAACATATATAATGTTATATAGATGGATGACTAGTTCAATCAGGTATTTGGCTCAAAATACATATCCATGGTGAATATGCGGTCTGAATTTTACCAAGTTAGTGTGATGTAGCTGGATATCCCCATGTCTTATTTTCATACATATTATGTGAACAATGAGATCTTATTAAATCTGTTTGGGCTCACTAATAATCCATTAGAATTTATATACTTGATTATTAGAGTGTTTTGAGATTACGTAGAAAAATGTTTTATAAACATTATAGATGATATTCTAAAATTATCAAAAACTATGGAGGAGCATATGGACCATCTAATAACATTGGAAAATACTATGAAATGATAATATCTATTGAAAGTATAGAAAATGTGGGATACAGTTGAAGGAAGTCTCATTCATATGTCATATCATCATAAAAATGGGATATCTTTGGATATTTCAAATTTAGAAGACATTGGTGGTTGGATGAAACCAAAATCTATGATATATATCCACAGTTTAAAAGGATTGGTAGTGAAAAATCATTCATTTTTCAGAAATTTACAAGTATTTTAAGACCACCAAACCATTATATATCAAATGAGAGTCATGATTTCTTATAATGAAGAATGTGATGAGAGATTGAAGGATTTTAAAAATGAGCCTTATCACTATCCATGAACTCAGACTTCCAATATGTGGAGGGATTTTGTTAGAATTAAATTATTATTCAATTAAGATATTGAATTGTGTGTTAACATTGATTTAAAATTTTATAGCCTACATTTCATGGTTAATGAATGTTCACAAATAAAACTACCCAACACATGATATTGAGTAGTCTTGAGTGAAATTCCCATTGAAAATATGGCATCATTATCACTATTGGGAGAAGTGGGAACTATATATATGGACTAAAATATCCATGAGTATATATTCAGACATAAAATGTTGAAAATATTCCAATGAATATGTTTAGATTTGATCATGTTCTATGAATACTTAATTGAATACCTTCCTTAGAAAATGAATATATTATAATATTTTGTTTAAATAAAGGAACCAACTATTTTATCTTTTATGAGAATTGAGAGGGATCCAATATTATTATAATTAAAAAATAATTTAGATAGAAATCATAATCGAATGAAAATCATCAATCCATTCTAAGAGGATATATCAGCCGTCCCTTCTGGTGAGCATAAATGAGGACGAAAGAGATGATGTGGAATTTTCAAAAGAATGTGTAAAATATAATAAAATTTAACACCTCAAATTTCATTGTTAATGAAGATGGATTATGTAGATTTGGATCAATAATATGTGTACTATCAAATATTGAGTTTAAGAAGAAGCTTTTTTATTTTGAAAAAAAATTTCATCCTACTTCAACCACTGAGAAACCACAAAGATGTAACAATATCTACGAGAGCACTATTCGTGAGATAATATGAATAATGAGATATTGGAGTATACATCCATATAAATTTTATTTATATATATGAAATATGAAATTCAATAGACTTATGTTATGATACAAAATTTACCCATACCTACATTGAAATTGGAAAACTTCACAGTTGGCTTTTTCAATGGTCTTTTAAACACATCAGGTGGAAATAATGCTATATGGAATGTGGTTGATTAGATTAGAGTGTCTATACATTTCATTGTTATTTGAGTGGTTTTCTCACTCAATCAACATAAAGGATATACATTATGTGGATCACCACATTCGATTATTTCTGATCAATATCTATGATATAACTCTATATTCTAAAAGATTATTTAACATGGTTTGAAAAATGAGTAGAACATCATCACGGATTATCACAATAAAACTAAGGTATAATCTGAGAAGAATATATCGATGCATTATAACTTGTTTATATCATGGTAAATTGACTTCAATGGATGATCATATCCACATCATCCTTTGGTCAACTTTTAATTCCATAACTATTTCATCTCCAGAATCCATATTGATCCCTATGATTCCCCTTATGGAAAGAGTTACTGAATACCAACATGATGTTATTACGTTGGGGAATGAAAAATTATATGTATTCAAATTGTTAATGAACTAGTTGAAAAGGATAAGACAATTTAGTAGAACATCATGGCTACTCAAAGTCTACCAAATATCTAAGTTGACAATCATCGATGAGACCTACAATGTTATGTTTGATACATTGAATTCCTACATACATATCCATGATATAATATCATTGGATTTAGTATAAGTGAAATCTTAGTCCAAGTTAAAATTACCACTTTGATATCCTTGATATAATTGGAGTGGTTGATTATTGACATTCACTCCCACCTAACTTATCTCAAGAACAATATGTATTCCAAGTAATCATGCTGATGAAGTACATTCACACCCCTCACATGAACTCAATCCAACTGTGGTATATTTGGAGAATTATTTCTCATATGAAGAGCAATGGTGAATATCATAGATTGTAGAGACATATTATTCTAAAACATTGTAATGAAACGATTCATTGTGCTATAGGGAAATCAAAAGATCGATGAAAATTCCTAGGAAAATGATGAAGTGATGGAATGATGTTTCCATCTTCTTCCTTCATGTGGGAAATGTAAATTTCAAGATATTTTTATTTGGAATTTGGGATATTGTAATGTAATTTAGAATTATAAATAAAATTAATATTTTGATTCAATTAAATGTATTATTATATAATATGATTATAGAAAACGTATGAACTTATTTGGATTTATTATATACTATAATATTTGATTTTCCATTAGGTATCATTATAAATAATAACATAGTCATTGAATAGTTATCACAAGTTGAGTAAAAATATTGGATTTTAACAAATCCAATTGAAATAGTCCATAGAAGTGATAACCTAAATCTGTAGGATCCTACCCTATAAATCCCATTTATCATAGAATCCATGGGAGATAACATTATATGGATTTTCAAATGACTAAGTCCAATCATAAATGTGAAAATACATGCCTCATAAAATCCATTTATGGGAAAAGTTTGTTTTTTTAGATATCACCATCCAAACCATGTATGTTGAACCACCCCAAGAAAGTCTCACCAACATGCACCTTACTCAAAGGGCATTTACTGGTTTATTAATGGGATATGTATGATGACCCTAGAAATATGGGTGTTTAAATTATATTCAATATAATATTTGTTATATTACTTCTTATTATAGTTACTTTGTATATGATATTTATTATCAATCCATAAAACACAAAAGTCCTATATTGGGTAATATTCAAATATATGTAATACATTTTAAATAATTTTTTTACAGTTATTTTATTAATTTCATAAATCCATTTTGAATCCCACAAAAACATATAATATAATTTAAGGTTATAAAATAATTTATTTGAGAGTATGACTCAATTACACATATGTAAGGTAATTATTTTATTAATTTCATACATTGGAATTATAAAATAATTAATACACAAACTCATTGGATGAATCCACAGGGAAATACCATGTGATGGTTTGTGTTATTTTTTATTTTATTATATAGGTTCCAAAAGATAATTTTGGGAAATAATAATTAAATCCTCACTCATTTACAATATAAAAAAACCCAATAACCAATATGTCTTCACTCAAAATCCTTAGGTCATTTCCATACTATAACATATTCTCTTTATAGACTTCACAAGGTTCACATGATCTTAATAATCTCTGCCCATAAAAATTTGATTCCTACTCTTATGAAAATAGATCATCGCATTCTATGCATTATTCATTTCTCTTTAATAACTATGCCTTCTATTTAAAAATTAGAAATTTGGAAGATGACTTTACATTCTTCTCTTCCAAAGCATTTAAGGTAAAAAATTTCATATAACTATTTCTCTCTCACTAAAACATTTTATTAATTTTTATGGGATGCTGTTATGTAATAGAATTTTGACATCGATTTTTTATTCCAAAATTATTTTGTACTTAATAGCTACTCCATTTCATATCAGGGGTTCTAAACATTATAAACGCATACTTATTTGAATTTAAAATTACATGGATTTATACCAAACTACTTGATATTGGAATAAAATATGATGATAAATGAATCAAATTTTTTATAATCTATATGAAACAATTAAATGTGATAGTTAAATTAATGTTTATGGGTTCAGATAGAAATATGTAGAACTCCAATACATTGGATAAATTTTATTCGGAGTAAACATATTAGGATACTGTGTGAATTTGATTCTTTTATTAGAAAACATCCACCAATTTTTATGGGAGTTTTCCTTGACCTATTTTTATTTTTATTTTTTTTAATTTGTTCCAATATTTCCCATGTTTCCATTATGTTATCATTCCATAAAATGCATCATTTTTCATTATTATTAATCCCACTACTTTTATTCTGCATTAATATGCCCATTTTTTATCATGTATCAATATATTGATGTTATGACATATTTATTCCATTACTAGGAATTATAGCTCAACCCTTTCTTATGTATCTCCAAAGGTTATCCCATGTAGTTTAAAGTGAGAACATAATAAGTATTTTATCAATAAAGAATAATTTCATTCAAGTTATATATTGATATTTATATACCAAAATCCAAAATGAAATATATTTCTTAATATTTATTATTGTATTAAGGGTATAGTTATCAAATAAATTTGGTATTAATGGGAATGAACGAGTTGGGATGCTATATGTGGAAATATAAATCTTTATTTTTGAATCATCGTACTATTCTATTATGACCTTCTGATTTGATGATCATAAAAAATATTGTAAGAACCCAAAAATTTATAGAGATGTATCGTGATTTTTTATTGGCACTCGTTATTATATATTTTAGTTCATTTTCTTTTGGGTTATATGTTATGGTGTTTGGTGTGAAATTTGGTAATTTTAGAAGTATGAGAGGTTGAGAATAGATGGAAAAGATTTTACCCAAACCATTCACACCAAATGATAAAATAGTGTGACCCCCAAAAGAGGGTATTCTGTTAATATTGGCATATGGGTTTACAAACTATCTGTCCATTAGGTGTAACAATTCACCCCTAAGAAGAGGTTCACAGTTAGGGTGCACTATTTGGTAAACTATGTGAGGATTTTCATTTAATAAAATTATTTTTTAATATACCTGAAAAACCAAATTATAGACAAATAGATCCCCACTAATACCCTAATAATTTATATTGGTTTTCTAGGCTCTTTAAATTTTCTTGGAATCTTAACCCCCACTATTAGTGAATCATATGGTTGATTAAAGATCTCAATTTCCTCATGTATGAGATTTATTACTGTTTAGATATGACTCTTTATCCTGCTGATTGTCCTAGATAAATGATGGTTGTTTATATGTGTAGGACCCTGGGACACCCTGATAGGGGAGGGGTGAATCATGGTGACCACATTTTCTTTTATGTGATGGATCTTATTCCCAAGTTGGTAGGAACATGATAAACTTGTATGATGAAGATGATCTAAAAGAAAACATTCACATGCATAGAGATGACACATCACTTTTTATTTGGTTCACCACTAAGGGCTACGTCCAAGGAGAAAATTCATATAGTTTTTCGGTCATACCAAATTCCACTAAACATTACTAGCTGTTGATTACAATGGTTTGTGTATAGTCACTCCTTCATAGGCTCACTGCCTTTACAAGGGTTCAGTGATAGCTCACGACGTCTCTCGGTCACTCCTGTTGACTCCCCCTAGCTCACTGACTTTACTGAAGTCCCACTCTGTTTATAGACGTGAAGGTCTCTCCATTATCACCAATGAATACATCCTTAGTTGTATGTATATGCTATGTTTAAGTTCAATTTTTTTCATAGATGAATCACCCTTTGAACCAAGGGTACCAGGAAATCTTCCAACTTTCACACAGCTTAGAAACACTGTCGCGCTTCTTTACTGTCTGCTACGCAATTCACTTGTGTGGAAAAAATTCGGCGCACAGGTGTCACCAAACCAATTGCGCAACACCTCCCTTTTCGACTTCAAACTTGTGTGACTCACTATCTTTTACTCACAAACCACCCTGGAAACACATGCATCAACTGAAGCGCAACCTCTACTTGTGTGACAAAACTACCACTTGTGCGACTACAACACTTGCGTGATGGGAGTTCGGAAAATCTCTATTTCCTGAACTATATGTCATATGAGGAGGGGTGGTCCTCTATTTATCGGAAAACTAGACACCCTACGAAGTGCTGCAGAAGCCTCCACTCAGCACACAAGTTTCGGTGTGCAACTCCAACTGCCCTAGCCACGGCCGCGCTACACACGTGCGCAACCAAACCAATACTTGTGTGACCCCGTTTCGTTTTCTATATTTTCATGTTCTAATCTTGAAAAAACATATGGCGCACAACTTTCCAATCCTCCTAGGAACTGGAGCACAAGTCCTTTCTCAGCACGCAAGTCAATTGGCGACACATATCTGACGAGCATGTTCATTTCCCAAAAAAACATTATTTTCCCCTTTTGTCAATTTTGAGGTGCATAAATTTAGAAAACACTGGAAATTGGTTCCACCTTCAATACTGTTATCTACTTGACCTGTATGAGTACTCTGTTGGCACACATTTTTAACTTCCTCTGAGGATTGACAATAAACACAAACCATACTCCAATTCATGCATAGATGACCATGGTTCCAACAATCTCCACATTTGGGTTTGTTGGTAATCAGTAAATAAATTCTATAGATCACCATACACATGAAAGCCAAATATGAAAGAATCTACTCATCCAACACTCTAAGTCTACTTGAGCAATGCTCGGTGTAGAAAAAAGATATAAAACTTGAATTGGGATCCTATGTTTTGGAATTTTTTCCCGTGTTTTGGAATTCTCAAAGACGGCCAAGAAATTATCTTACAGTGTCACAGAAGTATTACTTGTCCAAAGTATTCCCTTCCATCCTATCATCGACACTCATGCCTGAATTTATTCCTTTCTCCCCCATTGACAATAAACCCAATGACTGGTAAATGTTCATTGCTCATCTCAAATAACATTCCCCCTGGATAGTATCTCCCCCAAAACCTACATCACATCCATAAACATATTAAAAAATTAAGATAACTGGGGAGTGGGGTATTTCGTAACGTTCTTATGCATTGGGAGGTGGCTCAACACCGAGGATAAACTGATGCTGCTCAAACACAGCTGCTAACAGTGTCTTAGTCAGGATTACAACCACCTTCTCATCATTTCCCACATGATCCATTCTAATCACTCCTTACACAAATTTTTCTTTGATAATGTGATACCTAATTTCAATATGTTTTATACGAGAATGCTGAACAGGATTCTTTGTAAGATCAATTATGCTCCTATAATCATTGTAATTTATCATTGGTTGCTTCACCTCATCACCAATATCTATTAGTTTTTGAATCATCCATATCAGTTGAGTGCATGCCTTTGTGGAAGATATATACTCATTTTCTGCAGTACTAAGAGAAGTAATTTCTTGTTTCTTTCTCAACAATACAACACATTTATTTCCAATAGAGAATGCTCCACCACTGGTGGAATTTCTATCAACCACATCTCCAGCCCAGTCAACATAAAAAAATGCTGATAATTCACTATCTCTCCATGCAGCAATGTATAGGCCACAAATGTGAGTACCTTGAATATACCACATGATTATTTTTACTAATTCCATATGTTCCTCCTTTGGATTACTCTAAAAATGGGATGCAAGACATGTTGCAAAGACAATATCTATCCATGTCGTTTTTAGGTACTGTAGTCTCCCAATGATCCTCCTGTACATGGTGGGATCTAAAGAGGTCCATCATCAGGCTTTCCAAGTTTAGTTCCAACTACAATATTAGTTGACATTGGTTTGAAATCTTGTATATTAAACTTCTTCATTAGATCTATTTCATAATTTTCCTTAGAAATAAAAGTCTAATCCTTTATTTGAATCACCTATAGCCCCAAGAAATATGTGACCTCCCCAATCATAGAAATTTCATATTCTGATTTCATGGGATTGGCAAATTCATCCACTGATTTCTGCCTGCTACTACCAAATATGATATAATCAACATAGACTAACACCTTGAATTGATCTTTTAGAGAATTCATCACATATAGATTGTGATCTACTCCTCCTCCTTTGAATTCCAACATCTCAAGATAAGATTCTAGCCGGGAGTACTATGCCCATGGTGCATGTTTCAAGCCATAAAGTGCTTTATTTAGTTTAGAAACCATCATTTTATAAGTACCAAGAAGAAAACCTAGTGGTTATTCAATTTAGACTTCTTCATTGAGTTCACCATTTATGAATGCTGTCTTGACATCCATTTGATATACTTTATATACTCTTGGGTTATCCATGTCATTGAAGCCTAATTGAATCCAGTATAGCCACTGGAGCAAAGGTTTCTTCAACATCAACAACTTCAATTTTGGAATATCCCTTACATACCTGTTGAACCGTGTATATAATAACACTTCCAAGCTCATCAAACAACTTCTTGAAGATCCATTTTGTACCAATCACATTGTGACCTTCAGGTCTCTGGACAAGATCTCGTGTTTGATTCCTGTAAATCTGATCTAAATCTTCATTCATGGATTTCACCCAAGATTCATCCTATGGAGATTCGTCGAATGAGGATGGATCCAAAACTGACAGAAATGAAGGTTGTGTGCTATTTATCATCCTTTTTATTTGAGTGGGTCCACTCCTATCCCCAATTATGTTAAATGGATCAACCTAAGCTGTATGATTTCTTTTGTGTGGATCAGTTTCATTCTCTCAAACCATAGTTTCTTCTTCAAATTCTTTTTCTAAGTCAACATCATGATGTGACTACTGAGTGTTTTGTACATCTTACTCTATTTATGTATTTGTATTTTCACCATGTTAACTTTCTTCCTCACATTCTATCACATCCTCATATGACGTCCTTTAAGCATTTATGGTTTTCTCTTCAATTATTTTAACATCATTGATTTCCAAAATCCTTCCTAATAGCTTGTTGAAACACTTGTAGGCTTTGTTATTCATTGGATACCAAAGAAAAATTCCTTCATCAGCATTTCACCAAACATCCATTTATTTTCTTCTTTATTCCAGATGAAACATTTTCTTCCGAAAACAGGAAAGTATTTCAACAAAGGCTTCCTTCCATGCCACAATTTGCATGGTTTCTTCGTTTATACCATATAAAGCCATGGTTGATTATGAATGTGCATTGTAGCTTTAACATCTTCCTTCCAGTAATGGTGAGAGACACCACTCTCAATTAGTAGAGTCATGGCCATGTTGTTGACCTATCGATTCCAACGCTCAATTACTCCATTTTGTTGTGGAGTTCTCACAGCATCTACCTCATGTGGTATTGAATGTTTTTCTAAGTAATTCTCTATCTCAATTGATGTATATTACCCTCCATTGTTAGATTGAAGGACTTTTATTGTCCGTCCAGTATCATTCTTAGCAATCTAGTGATATGTTTTCATGCAATAAAGTACTTGTCACTTCCTGTGAATCACCATTACACAAGCCATTCTACTATAATAATCAATGAAATGGACAGAGTTCCTTTCTCCCTGAGATCCAAAAAAGTTGATCGTCCCACATACATCTGTATGAATTAGATCAAGAAGATGGCAGAACATTTTCTTCTTTGGCCGATATGAACTACAGACCATATTCCCAAAAATGCAAGAATCACTAGACTGTTCGTGCTCACGCTTCAGGTTGGGAATGTCCATGAAAATCCACAATTTTGATTTTTTATCAATGTCTTGTTGATTGATGTTTCCCAGTATCTGATTCCCCAAATTGTTTTCTTCTTCAACAGTCATGTAACAATCATTTTCTAAATTATCAACATGATACAATTTTCCTTTTGTTCTGCATCCCTTCATAAGTGAATTGCATTTCTTTCCCTTGATAGTGCATCCTTTCTGATTAAATGTAACTATATGTCCCGAGTCACAGAGTTGACTTATGCTGAGTAGATTATAATGTAGGACATCTACATAAATGACTTAAGACTTCTTTATCTCTATATTAGTTGATTTAGTACTTCCACTGTCTTCGATATTAGGAGCTCCATCATTACCAAATTGTACGGTTCCATCAACCTTACATTGATATCCGTTAATAAGACTGCATTACCTGTCATATCAGATGAACAACCGCTATCCAGAATCCTGGTTCTGTTTCTTTTTGTAGCTTTGAGCGCCACCTCTGCAAGGTTGGATTTCTTAATTTTCTTTCTTTCTTTCCATGATACATTGTATTGAGTATAGAGCACTAATGTCCTTTCAATTATCTCTTCCATGTACCTAGGTTCCTCATAGTTGAAATCTTATTTGAGAGGAGAAAACCTATTTGTAAGAGAAACAATGACTTGCTGAAGAAACATGACATGTCTTAAACATCGATATGAGGTGTCCATGTCCTTTCTCTGCCTGTAATTAATTGCCTTATGGCCAATGATAGAACAATGAAAATAATATCAATAGAAATTGTTTCTTCTAAAAGAATTAGGATATGAATTTATTCCCTTCTTTTGAACTCCTATACATTCTCCATTTAGATAGATTCATGCCTCTTCGCAATAAGACATTGTATGGCCCAAATATCTACAAAACTGACACTTCATGAGAGGAAATGTTTCTCGATTCTATTTTTCATCATTCATCCTTCTATGGGATAATAGTATGAGGTATCCTTTTTCCACAAATCTTGAGGATAGAATTAATTTCTTATTTCTGATTTAATTGGGGGTTTCTACTTCGTTACATCAATAGAATTTCCCACATCACACAATTTCAGCTTGCCTTTATTTTGGTCACCATTATTTGCAGCATTTGACAATTCTGCCTCACAACCAATTCCACTACTTCACATGCAAGCAGGTCTTTGATCATTAAAAATCTTTTTAACTCCATTAGAGCCACATTTTTCTCTCTCCAACTGCTCAGAATCTGAGAACCATCCAAACTATATTTTCTTCATTTATTCTTTTGAACATGAATCTTTTTCAAATTTACTTCTAATATTAATAACTTCCTCCTCATGATGCTCAGAAGTATTGGACTTTTCCTCTAGTATGTATGTGAGGTCATTGATGACCTTTTCCTTCTCTTCAATTACCAGCTTCAGATCCACTACATCATCATTGCATTCAAGAATTTTAGACTGTACATTCACTAATTCTTCAAGTTGTTAAATTTCATTCCCAAGTTGATCATCATATTTAGTTGATTCATCTACAATTGATTTCAACTTATTGTAACTCTTACATTTAATCTTAATCTTATTAACAGCATCCTTATGTTGCAACTCGGGATCTGCAGTATTTTTTGGACAGATCTATTTCCTAAAGGGAGAAACATTTTCATTTTATAGGGGTGGAAGTCTTTTCAGTATTTTCCTCACAATGTCAATGTCTTTTATTTATTCACCTTGGCCCCAAATTTCTCTATCCACATCAATAATTCGATTGAAGAAGGAGTCTCCATTCTCATCAGGATTCATCTTCAGATCATCAAACCTATTGTTCAAACTTGTAGTTTCTCCTCCTTCACTTTGATATATCCTTCATAAATATTTTCACCTTTATCCCACAAGGACTTTTTTGAGGTTCAACTCATCAATTTTAGATAGATCTTATCAGAAAGGGCTGCGGTGAGAGTATTTTGTGCTTTAGCATCTGCATCAAGAGTTGTACAATCTGCATCAGTCATAGCCAGTCCTGTTTGATTATAAACATTAATACATTGCATAGTGGAAAATAGAACATAAATTCTAATGGATATTAGATGAGATCACATTCTGTTCATCCAGATCTGGAAATTACTTCCATCTAAGAGAGGGACTCCCCTAAGACATATTGCATTATACATGATGACAAAGGATAGATTAAACACCAGCAACCTCCCTCTAATACCACTAGTAGGACCCCTGGACACCATGAGAAGAGAGGGGTGAATCGGGGTGACCACTTTTTCTTTTAATGTGATAGATCATGTTCCCACGTTGTTAGGAACTTGTTAAACCTGTATGATGAAAATGATTATAAAGTAATCATTCACATTCAGAGAGATGACACAACACTTTTTACATGGTTCACCACTAAGGGCTACATCCAAGGGGCATACACCGACAGGTTGTCGGTCTTACCAAATTCCAATAAACTTCACTAGATATTGATTACAAAAGTTAGGGCATAGTCACTCTATCCCAGGCTCAGTACCTTTACAATGTTTTAGGGATATCTCACTACATCCCTTGGGTCACTCCTTTTGACTCCCCCTGGATCACTTCCATTGGTGAAGTCCCACTCAGTTTATAGATGTGAAGGTCTCTCCATTATCACCAATGAATACATACCCAGTTGTATGTAGATTCATTTTTGATGTTCAACATTTTTCCATAGATGAATCACTTGTTGCACCGAGTATACTAGGAAATCTTCCAACATTCACGCATCCCAAAATCATGGTCGCGCTTCATTACAGTCTCGCGTGTAAGTCGCTTATGTGGCACAAATTTGGAGTGCAGGTGTCACCAAACCACTTGTACGACACCTCCCTTTTCAACTTTGAAGTTTTATGACTCACTGTATTTTTCTCACAAAACACCTTGGACACACAGCTATCAACTGACGCACAACCACTACTTGTGCGACCAAACTACCACTTGCGCGACTACAACACTTGCGTAATGGGAGCTCGGAAAATATCTAGGTCTTGATCTCTATGTAAAATGAGGATGGATTTTTCTCTATTTATAGGAAAACAAGACACCATGTGTGGTGGCGCACAAGCCTCCTCTCGGCACACATGTTCCGGCATGAAAGTCAAACTACCAAGCCTCTGTCGCGCTACTCACTTGTGCGACCAGACAAATACTTGCGCAACCCTCTTTAATTTGCCATATTTTAAAGTTCTGATCTTGAAAAACATATGGCACACAACATTCCAATCCTCCTAGTCACCAACACGCATGTCCTTTGTCGGCAATCAAGTCACATGTGTGACACGTATCCGGCGCGCAAGTCCCTTTCCAAAAAACTGTTTTCCCCTTTTTTCAATTTTTTTGTCCAGAAATTTGGAAAACACTGGAAAATGGTGCCACCTTCAATACTGTTATATGCTTGACCTATATGAGTACTCTGATGGCACACATTCTAAACATCCTCTAAGGATTGACAACGAACCCAAACCATAATCCAATGCATGCATCGATGACCTTGTATCCAACAATATGTTGTTGGATTTAGATCTATATCTAGGATTCGTATATCATGATTCATCAGATAATTAATTTAGGATTCATATTAAGATCATGCTCTTCACTGCATTATTTGTTGATCCACATCAAATTGGGATTTTTTATTAATGAACATTTATCGTCAATCTAAGGTATGTGGTCTATAATTAACATCCAAAAAACAATATTTTAAATAATATAATGAGATTTTATAATTTCTTATTGGATAAAATTAATTTCATATCATCGATATTATTAATTAATATTGGGGATTAAACAATTAATGAATTGTGAAATTTGGGATATTGATATAATAAATTTGAAATAATTAATTAATTAATTAATTAATTAATGGAGATTGTTGTGATTAAGAAATTGATTTAATTGGATTAATTAATTATTGAATTAATATATCAACAAGATGTGAATAATTAATCGTTTATTTTATTGATGTGATTAAGGTGTTTAATTAATTTCTAAAATTTATTTTGCCAATTAATTAATTAATTAATTGAAGTGATTGACATGATCAACAAATTTTTTTATTAATTAATGGTGTGATTATTATGTGTAATTCTTATAATGGATTTATTAATTTGTTAAGTTAATGACAGGTTTTTGTGATAATTGTAACATTTTTTTATATAAGTTTGTCAGATAGAGAGTGAGGCACCAAATACCCATCTATGAAATTCATGTTTGGGATTATGACAGAGGCCCCAAATACCCTCACATGATAAATGTGTGAGGGATATGGAATGATTCTCTAAATACCTATATGATATAATGAGTATGGTACAATGGATCAGGCTCCAAATAACCATGTACCTTTGGGGTGTGGGGTAGGGACTTAATCCCTAACCCACATGGTGTTAGACACATGGTTCCATTCTGATTAGTTTGCATTAGACAATGGTTCCAATTAACGGGGATATAACAGAGATGAAACGGATATTGAAATCCCATTAGAATGATGATTGGTGAATGAAATACATGATATGGTATAGAAATCAGCACGAGGTGTAGTTTATATTTAGAATCTAGGTGTCCTTGAAACCCCGTGTATTATGTGGTAAATTAAAGAGAAATTTTCTAAATGTAAACTAAATAATTTATTGATTTTTGAAATCATTATACAACTACATAATTTCTTGACCCAATAATGTTTTATAAACCATTGGTGGGGTCCTACTGTTTTATACTAACACCCTAATGAGGATTCTTGATCAGTACCATAATAGAAATCATTAATTCATGAAGATTTAACTGCAATGAACCCATGTAATATGGATGAGTCTAGATGAAGAATGGTAGAGAAAACCCGAAGAGATTTTAACCACTCATAAGATGTTTCATTATCTTTAATTTTAGTTTTCATTTAACACCATTCACGCACACTGTCATATCGTATTTATTGTTTTGTATATTTTATTTCCCGTTTTGGTAATCCTGTGATGTTTGAATTATCATGGATATAATTATATCTCATATGTTAATTGATATTTATGTTCGATCACTTATTACAATGATAAACAGGCTATAATCTCCCCATGATTAATATTAGACTTTCATTATCATTTGACAACCTCTAGCATTTCGGGAGGCACACCTAGTGTCACGCGACTAACCAACTCAAGGAACAAATATGTGGAACAAGGGTCGGTATGCCAAAAATTGGTATCACAAGCCAAATTTCATTTTTTTTGATATTTGGGAAAGGTAGATGGGCTTCTGGGAACTGTCAAGCAATGGTTACGAGATCATGAAAGAAAGTATATTACAAATGTATGTAGTAAAATCCAAGTACCCAAGGTGGGATTAATTTTTATTATTTTATTCTATAGTTTAGGTCACTTTACCTTGGGTGACGATCATGTGGAGTGATGTGATAATTATTTAATAATTTTCTAATATAGGACTTGTATCCCAGTATTCAATGAAGTTTTTTTCATGCAACTTGTTAGAAACTAAGGATTATATTTTGATATGAATCATTTGTTTTTAGGCATGAAAATTGGGGTTTGGGTATGTTATTGAACATATACTATTTTTCAATGTCTTGGAAATTAAATTTATAATATCCCCAAATATTAAATTGAATCTGGTTAAAAAAATGATACAAATTGTGAATAATTGGATGTCTATATGAGAAATTTTAATATGTGAATATGCTTTACTTTGTTAAACATTAACTTGATATGGGATGTTTAAGGGTATTAATAGAGCCTCAAATTTTCCCATGTGGAGGAAAAGGGGGAATGAATTTTTATGGATTACAGTAAAAACTCTATTGTGAAATGTGATATTGTAGTGTTACGATTCCTAAAAAGTGTGTTAGAAATTGAAATGATATTCTCCCAGAAAACACTTTTTGAGAGGAAAACTGGTGTACATGGATAGGTATGATACTCCATTGGTTGATCTCGAGGAATAAATACTTCCTGGCAAGGAACTAGAGTACCATTTCTGAGAGAACATTGCTCACATCATACAATTCATAGAAAGGGACAATGGGATGGTTGTGAAATGTAGGATTGATCTATAGAAACAAAATTACTTATAACACCCTACAACTATTAATGGAGATGGTTGACTTGAGGAAGAAGAGTTACATAATGATTCTATCTAGACTATATATGAATATTTAAAGACTCTTGTTTTGAGGACGATAAAATATTCTTCTTACATGCTACAAGGATCAATGAAGCATGACCAAGATGTTCATGATTATATAGGGTAGATGGATAGGATAACATGGAATGGATTTTATATAATTTCCTTTAGAACTTTTATCTATAGACATTGGGGTAGGAGAGATATTTTGGGTTCCATTGGTTGAATCATGGGAGAATGTATGTGATAAATTATCATGGATATTTTTTTTAAATATATTTCTATTTTCTGTAGCATTATCATGGATAATGAAACTACTAAAAAGTGTTTTGAGATTGAAATTAAATTTTGGTTTAATTACAGGTATAAAAAATTATTTTAATGTATTTTTTCGTGTCATGGAACAAGATAATATAGATGAGGCAAACCTAACAGAGGCTTCTAGTGGAGGACTAGAGGATTTTGTAATATATTCAGAAGGTACTTCATCTAAGGGGAAGAAGTGTCACTATGGTAATGTTGAGTGGGGAAATGGAAGGATGAGTGGCTAGGGGGAGGATTTGTTACTCTATATCTCAACCGATTTATTTTCTAACAGTATGTTATGTTGGTGCAATTTTTAAAACTCTGCCCCCAACCCCTAGTAGAGTGTGGAAATTATGAAAGTTTGAGAAATCTAATAATGTTTTATTGGAACCCATTATATATGTGTTGTCATGGAGTGCACAGAAATAACAAAAGTTTGGGGAGTTGGGCATCTACCTTATTTCAGTCTGGTAGATGGAGTTTGGTTGGCACTATCAGTATTGGTAGTGGACACAGAACATCTATGAACGTGAAATGATATCATCTATGGGGTGTATCCCCTAGAGATAAGATTGCATCCCAGGGAAGTGGGGTAGGACAGTTGCATGCATTTTATCCCCCACTGATGGGTTGAGAGGATGTTCCACTAATATTAAGAGGTATTATTATTATATCATCTAAATTAGGTATTTCTTTATTTGATATTGGAGCCTCTCTTTTAATTATTTCTATAAAACATGTGAATTGTTTTATCTTTGCAGTGTAGTTCCTGATTGGGGTGGTGACGATAGATAAAACATTGAGAGTGTGTCCAAGATACATCTTCTTATTCAAGGGGTGTTCTCTCAAAGAAAGAATGTATCATTTATTATGGGATCCTTAGATCATTGAATGTCAAGATCTGATATTATTATTTTTATGGACTGGTTAGTATCAAACATATCCTAGAATGATTTCTACTGATGGAGATGAATTATAAGAACCCATAGGGTAACAATAATTTTGATTACCAGAAATTGGATATCTGGCCAATTCATCATAAATGGGGGAGCTCTCCACCCATGTTTTTATCCTATTTTTGGATGATACAGGAGTCATGTAATATTTATTTCCACATATAGTGGATATATATTAGTACATTATTTTAGAACACTTCTCAATGTTTTCACCATAGAGGCATGTTGAATTTACCATTTATCTCATAAATATGGATGATTAATTTTCTATTCCACAATAAAAATGTAATTGATTGAGATTCAAGGGGTCAAGTCATTGGTGGAATATTTGATGGATAAATGTTTTATCCATTCAAGTACGTCTCCTTGGGGTTCTCTAGTAATGTTTGAATAGAATGAGGAGGAAAATATATGCATATCTGTTGACTTACAAATGTTGAACCATATGATATTGAGGAAAAAATGTCCTCTACTGGATATCAATGTTCACCTTTTCTAGTTGAGGTGACCCTGTTTCATCTAAATGATTGAATAATGCTTTCAGTAAAATCTATTGTGAGTTAAACCTTCTGATATACTAAGGATCTCTTTTAAAATAGTATTTAGAATTTATTATTTCATTATACTTACATTTGGGTGGATGAACGCACAATAATTTTTTATTTCCGTCATGAAAATAATCTTCCATATATACATGGAGTAGTTTCCATAGTGTTTTTGGATGAAATATTGGTGAACACCAAGAACTGTGAAGATCATTACCAACATCTGGATGTCGTCCTGATTACACTAATCGAGAATAAAATAACATAAAATCTATCTAACAGATATTTTTGGAGTTATCAAGAACACTTCTAGGGTCAAATAATCACAGAGGATGTTATATAAGTGTAAAAAAATTATTTTAGTTGTTTCATTGGGGAACCCTAAGAAATCTTTTTCAATCGAATTATTTTTTAGATTATTTAGATATTATAAAAGATTAATGGGGATGTTTTATAGATATTTAGGGCCACTTTATTTATATAAAAAAGGGATTATTTTATATTATTCATGTAAATGTGATGAATTCTTCATAGAGTTAAATAAGTTCATGAAAATGAAAACAATATTAATCCCTCCTGAGCCATGTTGGCTGTATACGATATTTTGTAATTATTTTAGGATATGTCTCGGAGCAGTGTTGATATATGGAGATCCACATGTGGAATATTTGTCTCAGCAGTTGATGTATGATTTTCAATTGCTGATATGGAAAATAAATCTAGGTGAAACCAATATGTACCGAGACCTATGTTGATACTTTTAGATGGGAAAAAGAAAGGTGACTGTAGGATTCGTGACATGATGACAAAACTATAAGTACGTAAAGGCTAGAAATCATTACTATGGTGGGTTTCAAACGTTTTATCTCATTATACAATGTATGTTGTATGACATGACCAATGATTTTATTGTGGGTCTCCCGAGGATACCTCATAAGAATAAAATTATTTTGGTTTTTGCGTATTGGTTGACAAATGTGGAATATTTATTACACGTTCATGAAACTATGTCAGTGGATTAGTTGGAGAACATAATATTAAAGTGATAGTCGTTATGCATAGGGTTTCATGGAAAATAGTTTCAGACCATGAATCATATTTTTACTACCCACTTTTAGAAGGTGTTGTAAAAGGTTCTTGGTACATATGTTCTATTATGTATATATTTATACCCATGTATTCATGAGACGTCAGAGAGTACTGTACTACGGATTGAGGACATACATTATGGTGTGTGTTCATGTCTTCAATGGGTCTTGGGAGAAGCACCTTATTATGGTGGGGTTCACCGATAACAACAGTTATAATGAAACTATTCAGATTAAAAAATATGACGAACTTTATCAAAGAACATGTTGATCACCTCTATATTTGATGTAGGTAGAAGAGATAGATTTTTTTGAACCAAGTATCATGTAGGGAACTTTAGAGAAGGTCCATATTATTCTGAAAGGGAATATTTTCCCCGTGATCATTTTTAGACCATCGATGCTAGGACGTAGTATCTGGAAAACAAGAATATGTTTTAGAGGTCATGTGACTGACAAGATTGGGGAACTGGTATGTGACACTCAGGTCAAGACATCACATATGTCGAGGTGTAGATAGTAAAATGGGTAATTTTTTAAAATTTCCTAAGTGGTAACATGAACTATTGTTTTTCATATGTAATGAACTTACCTATTATAAATATAATTCACTTTTTTTTATCAAATTGAAATGCATATTATAGTTATAAATAACACATTCACTTCATTTGTATTATTATATATCCTCAAATTTCAACAAACAATAACTATAATAACCATTCATAATATATCATTTTATCAATGATCATATTATTAGTATAAATATAGGGTTTGGATAATTCTAATAGAATCAAATAAAATATATTTTTATCCCAACCAGTCAGATCATACCATATTAATCCCATTAACTAGAGCATCTTTGGTAAATAGAATCACATGGATTTTTACATGACCAATCTCATTCCAATATCCAACAATTAAATCATGCATTAATTGTTTACAAAATAATATTAAGAACATCATGATAACATCCCAAACTATATACATCGAACCACCCCATGAAAATTCCTTCATCACGCACCATACCCTTTCAATGTTTCTTGGTGTAATAAGGGGGATATGTTTCATAAACATAAAAATAATAATCTGTATAATTCATTTTCATTATAATAATATTTATATTTATTTCTTAATTTCATTATTCTATAAATGATATTGATTTTGACTTGATAAATCATTAATTTTATTTTTGTGTAATATGAATTATAAATTATGAAATTAATTTTTTATTAATTTATTAATTTTAAAAGTAAATTATTGTAAACACCTATAAATAACATATAATTTTTGATTGAAAACTCTATACATGGGTAATGGAGGTGGGGACCACCTGACCCCCTCTTAATGGGGGGGGAGACCTCTCAACTCCCCATTAATTATTCTCCCATTTAATTATTACTCACCAATTGTTTAATGATGCCAACATAAATTAACTTGATAATGAAATATTTTATTAGCTCCTCATTTTGGATTGGGATAAATCATTGATGAAAAGGAAAAATTGAGATAACTATGGTGAAACTCATCACAAATGAAGAAAGCGCCATCTCCAATGAAGAATGAGGAACCAACCTCAAACCCTGGTCAGAAGCAGCTTGCAGAGGCAACGAACGCTGACATCTTCATTGACAATGAACTGAAGTCAATTCTTCAGTCCTCATCGATCTCCAACAGATCCTTCGAGGTAGGGATTGTTGTTTTGAATTTCCCCCTTTCCCATTATTGAAAATTCTTTATGAATAAAAAAATATTTGAACCGCTTTCTACCACCCTAACACGGACGGTATGGGCACAATGAACATGGCCCGACCCCTCTACAAAATCATTGTGGTTCTTGTTATATTCTTCCCAATGGAGGAAGATGGTATCCGACACTGGTGGGGCTTGGGAATGGCGTCCGACACCACAGTCGACCACGAAGACGGTGGTGGTGCAATTGTGCCACTGGAGAAGGGTCGCAACCCATCAGCCATGGTGGAGCAAGGGCAGCGACTAGTAGTGGCTAGCCACACGATGGGGGTGGGGGCGCACGTCCATGCTGCCCAGAGAGAAAGAACTACAAATTTGTGTCACAATGGAAAAGGGAAGGTCGCCGACATTCCTCTGGCCATAGAGGGGTGGCACAAAACGCACCACCGGGAGGAGCAATGTGATGGTTGATTCAGCCAGCTGAGCTAAACCATGCGGGACTTGTGGCTTGTCTCGCGTGCTGCCTAGCGACTGAACGACTTTGGTCGTTTGGTGTGTAGGAGTTGGGGGTGTGTGAGTCCCCCCCCCCCACATGCGGCCTGGCTGACCAGCGTAGGCTGGGCCGGACCTAGCCGGTCATGTCGACCCAGGCCGGGTTGGGCCAGGTCTGGTCAGTCCGACCAGGTCAGACCGAACCCAGACCAACTTTGACCCATTATCGCTCTTTCGTCCATATCTTGAGATAAGAGCGTCTATCTAACAAACCGTTAGTGGTGCCAAAATCCTTGGAGTGAGACAGACATTTGGGTATACCCCACTTGAGTTTTGGTGAAATTTGGGGTATGGCCAAGTTGGATCGAACAGGAATCCAACCAGGCCCTCTAGACTAAAAGGCCAATAACTTAAAGACCAAGAGTCTGATTGACGCACCGTCTATTGCACTGAGACTCCATTTACATGAAGGTACATGGGGATACTTCATTGTGGGACTTAGTGGAATTTGTATTATCGACCTGTGGATTGAGGAGAGGATCCACCTGGAATCAAGCGAGCTTAGTGCGGGAACCTTATAAGTGGTTGTAACATGAGAAATTGATCCTTCATGGGTATGTGCTAAAGGATCCCATATGGATCCGCTCTTGGAATCCATTTGGGACAACTCTAGGATCATGTGTGGGTCTGATGATGTACTCGGAACCTATGTAGGTCTGATGTACTAGGATCTTGTGTGGGTCTAATGTTGTACTAGGATCATGTTTGGGTATCATGATGTACTAGGATCCTCTATGGGTTTGATGGGTTAGGATCCTACATGGGTGTTCCTCTTAATAGAGTAAGATTATTCAGTAGTTACATATAATTATCTCTACTATTGTACCTATGTTATACCTGGTGTGAGATGTGTCTTTACATTTGTGGTATTCTTATGTGTCGTGTACCTGTGTGGTACTTACCTTCATAGTGTTACCCTTATGGTATTCTTTTGTGTGGTGTTCCTATCTGGTACTTAACTTTATGGTATTCTACCCTTAATGGAACAATTGTTCTGTGGATAAGGATTTGGGCCTTGTGTTTCCTCCTGAATGAGATGGGTAATATTTGATAACTCGGGTATATGTTTGGAAATATACCAAAGTATGGTTTTCACTGGTTTATATGCTTTTTGGTTTATCATTTGTATATTTTTTGAGACCTTGAGGGTCTCAGGGTCACTACTAAGTGTCGTTATACACACCCCTACATGAGATTCGATAGTACCTTAATGGGTTTTGTGTAGATGATGGACAACGCTGATCGAGGCTAAGGGTACCTGGACTGGATGGTTCCCATAGGTGGACCATATGGCATGTTGGTACGCAGAAGATATTGGTTGAAATGGTTTTCTGAGGAGGCGATCTGTACCTACCCTTCCGGTAGGAAACTTAGAGGAAGACATAGTAGCATTATTTACTTTTCATCAATTATTTTCTATTTCCAGTTTTACCTATACCTTTACTGTTGGGCTTGTATTCCGGACCCTCTTACATTCATCACTCTTTTTTCTATACATTTTACTTATGATCTTATTTTTTTGTGTGCTTGGATGAGTGTGTTTACAGGATATAAAGTCAACTCCTTCCGTGTTTTAGTGGATACTCCTTTTGGTGCTAGTCGATAGCACCTGGCCTATGGATGGTGGGCTTGGGGTAGTCATTGGACGGGCCCCGCGGGACGGGTCGTGAAAAATTGGTATCAGAGGAGTCAGTTCCACCATTTAACATTAGACTCTGATCTTTTTAATGACAATAGTGATATGTACAATGAGAGTGGTTTTCAGTTTATGGAATCCAGGGTTGGTGCGGCGGAAGACGTATCCATACACCATGACTGTTTCATATGATTACTGACTCAGTGCACGAAAACAGTGATTGTGTGTGTCTTAGAAAAATTTTATCTATGATCCTTTTGATTTAGCTCACCAGGTATAAATTATTGACCATGTTTCACCTATTTCTTTTCAGGATGCCTCCATGCAGATAGCTAGTTAGGGTTATAGGTATAATAAATGATGATAGCCCACCGAGCCACGAGGGCTCGCCGTAGGGCCCTCTTTCTGTATAGGCGCCATCGGAGGCCCGTGCGATATCTTTACCTATTGGGCCACTAATTCCACCTGCCACATCAGTGTAGGGTGCACGCCACATGAACTCATTTCATGAGTTCCAGTACCAGAGGCCACACAAGTTCAGGGGAGAGACGAACCCACATGCAGCTGAGGATTGGATAGAGACCATGGTGAGAGTCTTCCGACTGGTAGGGACACAAGCTGATCTCATTGTGATCAATGTCGTATGTCTTCTATAGGAATCTGAAGGAAAATGGTGTAGGTTAACGCTCATGGTTAATGATGAGGTGACACATCTATAGGTAGTCATAGAGAGCCTGTTTCGGGTAGAGTATGTCCCAGCATCCCTTCGCGCAGTGTGCATACAAGATCTTCTTCATATGCAGTAGAGAAACATGATTGTGGCTCGGTACACAGCGAGGTTCACCTTCCTATTGCGCTACATAACTGATATGGGGCGGGACCCATTCCTCAGGGCCCAGACCTTCATGTAGGGGATCATGTGGGAGATCAGGGCTTCGATGATTTCTCTTAGAATCCCGACGTAGGTGGTGGTGTTAGAGCAGCCCCTCTTTGTGGAGAGTTTTATTGATTAGCAGTCACTAGTAGTGAGATCCACCATTGGGTGTCATGTAGCAGAGTATTCTAATTTTGGCAGTTGAATGATGTCATAGAGGTCCAAGAAGACTAGGCCTACAGGTGGGTGAACATAGGATTCAGGGTCAGTTGTGTCGGGAAATAGAGACATAATCAGTATTGTGTGGAGAAGATAGTGTTTCACATGCGGCGGGATGGGTCACATAGATCATGACTGCTCTACCCTCTATATGAATGATCAGCAGTCAGTCGAATGACCACCCAGGAAGAGACATAGGTTCGACTGTGGAAGTTTGTTGGGAGCAACCAGACGTGGCAGAGGAGCAGGCTGTGTAGCTGGCAGTGGGAGGTGACTTGAGATGTTACCACCACCACCACTAGGTGGTCCACCCTGACCAGAGGGAGTACGTGGATACGGGTGAGCTCAGCTCTAGGAAGTTAAGGCCCATGAACATAGCGCTCTAGAGATTATACAAGTTATGATATGTGTGTACTCCACCTTAGCCGCAGTACTCGTAGACATAGGTTCTAGTCATTATTTTATTTCCACTTCCCTCTTTCGGAGATCAATTATTTTGGTGGATCCGTTGGCTCGATCCATATGGATAGAGACTCCTACAAGAACAAATTCGATGATTACACACTGGTTCCAACAGTGTGAGCTTACTCTAGGATAAGAGAGCTTTAGTTGGGATCTCCTAGTAGCAGCGTTGAGGCCTTATGGTGTCATCTTGGGTATGGACCGATTATCTAATGTCCATGCCTAGATTGACTGTATTAGGCACAAAGTGTGGTGAGTCGGCCCGGATGGTACTAGGTTTACCATCACCAGTGAGAATGGAACCTTTGAAACCCAACATGGACTTAACTAGAGAAGAGTATAGCCAATCACTCATCAGTTGGATACCCTTACCCTAAGAGAGGTTGATGTGGAGATTCTGAGTTATCCTGTAGTGGTGGATCAGTATGCGGATGTCTTCCCAAATAATTTTCTAGGTCGACCTCCACATAGAGTGGTGTAATTTGTAATTTAGTTATACCCCAGAATGATACTAATATCTACACCACCATATTGAATGGCTCCCGCAGAGCTTCTTGAGCTGCAGGTACAACTGAAGGTCTTATAGGTGAAGTGGTTCATCTAACCCAATGTTTCTCCTTGGGCAGCCCTGATTTTGATCATCAAGAAAGCTGATGGGAGCTTGGGACTTTGTGTTGACTATCAGTACATGAATCAGGTGACTATGAAGAACAAGTACCCACTTATGAGGACTGAAGACCCCTTTCATCTGCTAAAGGGAGAACTATGGTTCTCAAAGATACACCTCAGATCATGCTATCACAAACTCAGAGTACGAGATGAGGATATATAGAAGGCATCTTTCTGATGTCGGTACGGACATTATGAGTTCTTGGGTATTCTATTCAGTGTGACCAACACTCCAGTAGTGTTCATGGCACTCATGAACATGATATTTCCACCATACCCTGATCATATTGTATTAGTCTTCATGAATGACATTATGATCTACTCGGCTACTGAGGAGGATCATGCCTATCAAATGCAGGTAGTTCTCGACACACTCTTAGAGCACCCACTTTATAATATGCTCTTGATGTTCCAGTTATGGATTTTAGAGGTTCACAATCTGGGACACATCATCTTAGAAGCTGGATATAAAGTGGATCTAGTGAAGATTGAGGTGATACTTGCTTGAGATCCACCCAGGAGTGTGACAGAGGTACGCAATTTTATGGGTTTAACAGGATACTACCGGATATTTGTGCCAGATTTCTCCAGAGTTGCAGTACCATTATCAATGTTGAAAAATAAGGGGAAACCCTTCATGTGGTTGGAGGGATGCTAGCGGAATTTTCAGGAGCTGAGGCAGAGGCTGACTAGTGCCCCAATCTTGAGGCCTCCAGAGGAGGGTGTTGGGTACGTATTCTACAACGACACATCATGGACTAGACTAAAATGTGTCCTGATGCAGGAGAATGCAGTTATCGTATATGGTTCTCGACAGATGAGATAACATGATCAGAACTACACTACCCATTACCTGAAGATAGTAGCAGTGGTTTCTTCCTTCAATATGTGGTGAGATTACTTGATGGGAAATCATTTTATATTTTACTCTGATCACAAGAGTATCAAGTATATCTTCTCTCAAATGGACGTGAACCTGAGACAATGACGTTGGCTCGAGTTCCACTAGGACTATGACTTCTAGATAGTCTACACTCCTATGAGGGGGAACATTGTAGAAGATCCACTCAGCCGGAGATCTGGTATACAACTACTTGGTGAGGTGATAGTGATGCTAGTCACTTTGTTGATATCCTTTTTGATCGAGATAGTGCATCTTTTCATGAGTCTCTTATAGTCAATCCCCCACTTCTTCAGTGAGTCATGGAGGAGCATCATGGGGACACTGACTTCAAGTCTTGATGTGCTCAGATATCCACAATAAAGGCAACTAATGGATTTTCTAAAGGTAGGAAGCACATCATCCATTTTAGAGGACGTACCATGGTACCAGTTTCACTTTGGGCAGATGTGTTGATGGAGTTCCACACGACCCCTCTAGAATTACATCTAGGAGTGGAAAAGATCTATTAGGATCTCTGAAAATAAAATTGGTGGCCAAGAATAAAGAATGTAGTAGTAGAGTTTGTCTCGTGGTGCCTCACTTGTCAGAAAGTGAAGGAGGATCATTGGGTACCGGCATGCTTAGTGCAGCCTTTAGAGTTTCTAGAGTGGAAGTGGGAAGTCATATCCACGGACATCATGACTGGACTTCCATGTACATACAAGATTCATGATTCTATCTTGGTGATTGTTGACCGACTCACCTAGTCATCCCACTTCCTACTGATCAACGATCAAGGTTCAGTAGAGAGCATGGGATGAATCTATGTGCAGGAGATTGTCCAGCTAAATAGAGTACCCTTTATGATTGTCTATTATTGTGATGAACATTTCATGTACAGGCTATGGAAGGGGTTGCAGGAGGCATTCTGGACACAAATTCGTTTAACCAACACCTTCCATCCTCAAATGGATGGCCAAACTAAGCAGACTATTCAGACCCTCAATGAAATGATGTGTTCTTGCGTCCTTGACTTTAGTCACATCTAGGAGGAAGACTTTCCCTTCGTGTAGTTTTCATACTACAACAACTATCAATCCACCATTAGGATGGAACCTTTTATGGCACTGTACGACTAACCATGCATATAACCATTGTGCTGGACTGACCCTGTGGAGTCATCACTCATGGGACCAGAAATGGTATGGGCTACACAATGAATTTGTATGGCATTCAATAGTGGATGAAGACAGCAGAAAGCAGGCAGAAGTCTTATGTCGATAGGAGATGAAGACCTTTGGTGTTTGAGGATGGTGAACAGATCTCTCTACTGGTCTCACCCCAATGAGGTTTGTAGAGATTTGGCCAGGGCAGCATGTAATCTACATGGTTCATTGGACCATTTTAGGTATTTATCAGAGTAGTAGAGGTATCTTACCACTTAGCACTTCCCACTCAATTGCACCGGGTTCATGACATTTTCCATGTATCCCAGCTGAGGAGATACATGGATGACCCATCATAGGTCATTGACCATGGAGAGCAGTACATCGATTATGGGGCAACATTTATAGAGGTTTCAGTGGATATTGAGGATCAACATGTGAGATTTCTTCAGGGGAAATCGATACCTTTGGCTTTTGTATGATTGAAGCACGGGAACATCTAGGAGGGCATATGGGAGCGGGAGGCTCAGATCTGTGCCCAGTACCCCCACCTATTTTCTTAATTTTTGTGATGTTTCTTTCAGGGATGCAAAGTCCGATGGTGGTGAGAATTTAAAGACCAGGAAATTCCATGTAAATTTTTATTGGAATTTTACAAGTCTGAAAAAATTGAAGCCCTGTGATTCCGATGCCTGGTGTGCCTGGAGTGAATTTCTAATTTTTTTCATGTACATTTAGTAAACTTGTCAGGGGGTTTTTGTAAATTATGAACCAATTCTTGGAATTTAAATTTGGGGAAACCGTTGAACTCACAACACGGATATTTATTTAATAAGACATTCACCTTTACCGTAGTAGCTCAAGGGTGAATGTTAGTTTTCGTGTTTTACGTAAAAATATAAATAAAATAAAAAACAAGTTTTATTTTATTTTTATTGAAACCTCTGTACATGGGTTATGCTAGTGGGGACCACCCAAGCCTCAATTAATGGGGGAGGTAGACCTCTCAACTCCCCATTATTTATTCTCCCTTTAATTATTCCTCCCCAGTTGATTAATGATGCCAACTTAAGTAAACTTGATAAAAACATATTTTTTGGCTACTCATTTTGGATTGGGAAAAATCATTAGTGAAAGGGTGGAATTGAGAGAATTTTGGAGAAACAATTCTCCAACAATGAATGTAACATCTCCATTGATGAACAAGGAACTGACCTCGATCCCTGATCAGAAGCACCTTAAGGAGGGAACGAACGCTGATGTGTACGTCAACAATGAACCTATGTCTGTTCTTCCCTCCTCATCGATCTCTAAAAAAACCTTCGACATAGGGATTGTTTTTTTTGCATTTCCCCATTTCACATTCATGAAAATTATTCATGATTCAAGAAATATTTGAACCGCTTCCTACTACCCAAATGCAGAGTATATGAGCCAAATGAACATGGCCCGACCCCTCCGCAAAATCGTTTTGGTTCTAGTTATGTTCTTTGCGATGGAGGAGGAAAATATAGGAGACTATTTGGGCTCGGCCATGGCGAATAGCACCACGACCGAACTCAAAGATGGTGGAGGAACATCCAAACCATTAGAGAAGGTCCACAGCCCATCAGCTATGGCAGAACAAGGGCGGAAGCCAGCGGAGGCCAGCCGCACGATGGGGGTGGCGACGTGCTTCTGCACCTCCCGGCAAGCAATGGTCTTGACTTTGTGTCACGAAAATGAATGGAAGTCGGTCGACATTCGGCCATCTGCGGAGGGGCAACACATGATGCTCTATTGAGATTAGAAATAGGCCGACCGATTTGGCTGACTGATCTGAACAGAGCGGGGCCTGCAGTGGGTCCCGCGTGCTGACTAGCAACCGAACGACATTGGTTGTTTGGTGACTAAGAGTGTGGGGCGCATGACTCACCCCGCATGCGGCCAGGCCGGGCCACCCTGTGCAGCCCGGCCTGGACCAAGCAGGCAGGGTCAACCCAAATCAGGTCTGGTCAACCCAGGTCGAGTCAGGCCAGGTCGGGTCGGTCTGACCAGGTCAGACTGGACCCAGACCAACTTCTACCCATTATCAATGTTTCAGCAATATCTTGAGCTACAAATGTCTGTTTGATTAACTGACAGTGGAGCCTAAAACCTTTGAGTGAGACTGACCTTTTGGTATACCCCACTTGAGTTTTGGTTAATGATGGGGTAAAACTGGGATGGATTGAACTTGAATCCAACGGGGCCCTTGGGACTAAAAGGCCAATAACTGATAGACTTGGAATTTGATTGACGTAACGTCTGTTGCGTTGAGACCCCTTTTACGTGGCATTCATTTGGTATACATCTTCATGTTACTTCATAGAAGTTGGTGTATCAACCTATGGATTGAGGAATGGATCCTCCTGGAATCAAGAATTCATAGTGTGGGAACCCTGTAGCTGGCTATAACATGAGAAAGGAACCATTCATGGGATTGTGCTCAAGGATCCCACATGGTTCCGATCAAGGAATCCATGTGGTACTACTATAGGATCCTGTGTGGGTGTGATGATGTACTAGGATCCATTGTGGGTCTGCTATAATAGGATCTTGTGTGGGTTTGATGTTGTACTAGGATCATGTGTGGGTCTGATTATGTACTAGGATCCTGTGCGGGTCTGATGATTTAGGATCCTATGTGTGTCTGCCTATAAACAGAGTAATTTGATTTAGTAGTTACATCTAATCATCTCTACTATTGTACCTCAGTTATACCTGGTGTTAGAAGATTATTTACCTTTACGGTATTCTTCTGTGTGGTGTACCTATGTGGTACTTACATTTATAGTGTTACCCTTGTGGTATTTTTCTATGTGGAATACATGTGTGGTACTTACCTTCGTGGTAATATTCCTTTCATGGAATAATTGTACATTGTCTAAGGAGTTGGGCCTTGTGCTGCCTCATGAATGAGATGGGTAATATTTGATAACATAGGTATATGTATAGTCATATACCCAAATAGGGGTTTCACTGGTTCATATGCTTTGTTGTTTATCCATTGTAGATATTATGAGACCTTGGGAGTCTCGGGGTCTCTATTGAGTATCGTTATACTCACCACTACACGTGGTTCTCCAACACCTCATTGTGTTTGGTGTAGACGGTGGACAATGCTAATCCGGGGTGAGGGTAGAAGGAAAAGATGGTGCCCGGAGGTGGACCATACAGCATGTCAATATGTAGAGGATATGAGTAGACGTGGAGTGCGGAGGTAGTGATTTGTACCTACCCTTCAGGTAGTATCCTCAGAGGACGACCCAATAACTATCTTTCTCTTTCATCAGTTGTATTGTATATCTTGTTTTAGTTATACCATTACTGTTGGGGGCTTGTATTCCTTCCCCTATTACATTCAACACTCTTTTTTCTATACAGTTTACTTGTGTTCGTATCTTTCTGTGTTCTTGGTTGAGTGTGTTTACAGGATATAAAGTAAACACCTTCTCGATTTCACTGGATACACCTTTCGGGTCTAGTCGCTAGCCCCTGGCCTATGGAAGGTGGGATTGGGGTACTCACAGCACTGGCCCGGGGGATGGGTTGTGAAAATTATATTTCAATTAAATAACATAATTAAATAATTTTTTTTAAATAAAAATTGTAATATAATTTATTTGATGTATAATTTATTTTTTTATAAGCACTTGAAAATTTTTATTATCAAAAAACCTATAATGTATCAATATATTTAAATTATTATTATAAATATTAAAATAAAAAAATATAAAACTATTTATATAAATTAAAAATTATTTTTAGAATACTTATTTTTTTATTATTATGTTGTTAATTTTTAAAAAAATTCCAAGATAATAATATTTTTGGGTATAAATTTAATATTGAATAAATATAGGATGTGAATTATGACATCATAATGAACATAAACGTGTTCTAATAAAATCAATAAAAGGTATCTATAACTATAATTTTTCCCCATTAATATTTTTAGGTCATATCCGTTGTTTTAAAAATCCTCTTTGAATCCTCAATATCCAATATTATAAATTATGGTTTTAAATTCAATTTTTTGTAATCATGACTCACTTCCACATCACTAATGGTAATATTGTATTTAATTAGTCCATTTTCATTATAAATTAAAAAATACACTAGTATTTATATGAATTAATTTTTTAAAAAATTAGTATGGCATATTATTTTCATTAAATTATTATATAGAGTCTAAAATCAATCTTTTGAAATAATTATTAACTCCCCTATATCTTCCTATATAATAACACCATTCCCCCATTCTAATTCACTCAAAAACCATTGATATTTTACATAAATGTACCTACCCTATATATATTCTAACCAAGGTTCATTAAATCCTTCATGAGGTTACTTATAATATTTTCAAATAACCCTCTCAAAGTAAGAGACCTCTTTTTCTCATTTTCTATTCAAGAACCTTCATTCAATTAAGTATTTTTTATATTTGTTATGTATTCATTACATATAAATATCTACATTAAATCCAATTTATTTTAAATAATAATTAAACATTTGTCCCCAATCATTATAGAATTTTCCTAATCATTTACTATATTGAAATTTGTTAATGGATTCTCTCTTTCACCTATTTATTCAAGAACCTCATTTGTGAAAATAACTTTCTATTCCAATTCATATTGATGGGATATTATCTTACTCACACCTCATAAATCTCTAATGATATAGAAGCTGTTATTTACCACATTAAAAATAATTAATACATCCCATGATCCATTATTTCTCCCTATTACACTTCCCAAACTATGTTGTGATTTTTCCATTCCATAATTTTAATCAAGATCTCTCCTTTTATTTTGATGAATAATTGAAAAAAATTAATATTGGATTATATTCTTACATATCCCACCTAAAATATTTTTTATTTCTATTATCTATGAGACCCCTTTCTCTCTTATTGAAATAATTTATGAATATTCATGATTTTTTATTACAAATTTAAATTGTCACTATGCTTTTCCATGTCATACATCTGTGATTTGTCTTGCTGTACAAAATTACACTCTAGGGTAACAACCTCTCTGTTCCTATAATTCAATTATTCGATACGTCAATGTTTGTAACCCACAATCCTTACTCGTAGTATAAAATGTGCAGAAATATGTTTTTCTATTATTTTATTTTTATGGAAAACTTTTACATGTAAATTATATTAATGTTAAGGGTTTATCCAAATAGAACTCAAATTCAATGGGTAATGTTTTTTCTGATGATATTCATTTAATAGTTCATGTGGGATATCAGAAGAACATTATGTTATGATTACATGGTGGTTAAACTTGATTTATGATTATAGTGTCACGTATAATGTTATTATCACATTTCCATTCTGTTTTTGTGTTGTCATATTATATCATGCCAATTTTTCAGGTTTCTGTTTCTCATCCCTTTAATATATCATGGAAATCCTTCATTTCTAACATGTAATATTTTCTTAATGATAGGATTTTTTATTCCCAAAATGTTCATTATATTTCCAACTTTATTATGTAATCCCCATAGTTATCCCTTGCAGTTTTAAAAATGATGTAATATTATAAGCTCGTAATTTCTATTTTCAATAATGAAAAAGTATCACCTGTTTATTTTGTTATATAATTTTACTAATTTCCCACACACATTATAATTCGATATCATATGGGTTTTAAGATCTGGATTCTTATGTTTTAAATCATTAATTAATTTGTAATAAAAACAAGGTTTCTCACAATGGGTACCCATGGAATGTGGATTTATTTTCGGGATTAGGGTTAGGATACAATAGAGAAAGTCATCATAAGTTTTTGTAATAATAATAAAACGTACCTAAATTTTGGTTTTGCATATTTTATTGGGATTCCAATAAAATATATCTAACAACCCAATTTTTTATATAATAATACTTTTTTCATATCTATAAATAATTTTAAATAAGATATTAATTTTTTGTTAAAGAGGTTAATTTTTTCGATAGCGTACTAAACATGCAATAATAGGTTTCTTTGAAATCTTATGTCGCACACAACATTGATTTATAACAAAAAATAATATAATAATATTATTATTTTAAATGATAGTTAACTCCTTGAATTTTTATTGGTGGGAATGAATAGAAAAAAATACAATATGACTACACATTTTTGTTAAATGTTTTTAATTTTTTCCAATATGTTCATGAAGATTAAAATAAGAATGAATCCAATTTTAAGCATAAAAACTCTAATATTTTTAAAAATTCATTTTATGCCTTTTGATGGAAAACCCTTTTAAAAATAGTTTTTGTACTTTTTTATGTATCATTTAAAAAAGTTTACATCTTATTTAGAAGTGGTATATCAAAATTTACCTTTTGTAATATATTTATATTTTTATGATAAAAAACAATTTTTGAGGAATAGTGAAAAAATACAGCATTTAAATTTAATACTGCCTTTTAATATAATATATTTATATAGACAGATTATATTTTAAATTGGTTTTAAAGTGAAATAATATTATGTTTTTACAATTTTAATTTTTTTCCATTTGAAGTAATATCACTTTTTAGTTATACATAAACATGAGTCAATCTTTTGATTATTATTATTTCTTAAAAAAGCATATTTTGGTTTTTACAACGAGATCTAATTTTAAATTAATTTTGAAAAATATTGGGTTTTGAATTTGGAAAAATTTATTAAAAATTTGGAATTAGGAATTCCAAATTGTTTAAATATGTTACATTTATTTTTAGACAATAGGAATAGAATCTTAAAAAAATATTTTATATACCATGGTTAAAAGGTACATCTGGTAAATAAGGAAAAAAATAATATTATAATAATATTAAATAACTTAAACACATTACCTAACCCTCTTTTATGTTAAATTTCAGACCATGGGAATCCTTGGGTCGATTTTGGGACCCCATATATCCACCTGTAAGTGCAAATAATTTTTTATAAAAATCATTTTAATGTTAAGGAAATGTAACATTAGCATATATCTTTTAATAAAAATTTTTTATATGGTGTAATATAAGTGATATATTAAAATATAAATATTAATTATTAATATAAAAATATTTCTTACATCAAGGAATATTATTTATAATTTTTATACATTAAATAAATAAATATAATTTTGACACAATGACGATGAGGTTATTGCTTCATTAATAAATGATTCAAATAAATGATACTATAAATGTTACAATAAATATAATTTGGTTATTTAGAAGTCATTGACGAATTTTTTGGATTAAATAAATATTTTATCTTTGTATTAATTATGTTTTTTGAATCAATAAAGTTGTAATGTATTTTTATAAAGTCATGATATGAATCGTGTCAAAAAATGATATTATTCATATTTTAAATATAAAATATATTATTAAAAAACAATAAAACAAAAAAATATAATATTCAGAGAAATAAGTATCATAAGTCTAAAATTTCATTATTGACTCTTTAATGGGATATTTTTCAAGTTTTGGTAAATATTTTGATTCTCAAACTCTTAAATACATGAGAAAATGATAATACTAAAAAAAGGGAAAATAAAAAAGATAAGGATTAAAAAATATCAAAAACCTATATATTTATTATTGAATATTTTTATTTACACTTTTATTCATATTATATAATAATTTAATGAGTTTTTGTCCTTTTCAAACCGAGAATCATTTTATAATAAAATAATACCTTCAATCATTCCAAAAGAGCCCCTCCTCCCTCTTATAAATGGCCACCACCTCTAACACGTCACTAAGACCTATAAAACCCATTGGATCACCCAACCTATTCTCCAATAAGATACCAAAATCATTATATTCCCCCTAGAATCAATACTTTTGGTATAAGGGAGTTTAATAAATCCTTTTGGTTCAAACCAAAGGAAGTTACCCAATTTAAAGGTAACATCTTGTCTCAAGTTATTTTCATTTATTTTCCTTCAACAACCCCCTAAACTCTCATTATACTGTTATTTTATAACAAAACCAGTATCTAATATATTCTAGGATGTTTTATGGGAATTAATGGAAGAAATAATATACACAACTCCGTCTAATGGGTATAGAACATACTGTTTCTGTGGACGGCAAACTACTACCTCACGAAATGATAATTGTTCAATATTCTCTTACCACCTCTCATGGTGGCCATTATTATGGAACTATAATTATATATTATATATATGGTAGTTATTTTATAAATATTATTCTATAATTATCACATAGTACATACCTTTATTCTTTTCACGTTGTATAAATATGGTAATTTAATTTGATGATGTGCGGACCACCGCCACCTTAATTTGAGATGACTTGTTCATACCATACATGAATGTATAAATAATGTTGTTAATGAAAATACTTAATGTACATAAAATATTATATGATAATGGAATTTTAATACACCTATGTATCGTTTTTTTCATTCAATTAAATATGAAAAAGAAATGAACCCATCGTTAATGCGTACGTACGGCTTACCGTCTCAATGAATGGTGCATTTCATTTCTTAAATTGAAATGCTATAGATTAATATAAATACATATATACTAGATATATATTATATATATGATAAATAAATCATTAATATCATTATGTATATAATGGATATTTTACCACATGGACAAAATGTAATTATAAAAATTTCATTTTTAACTCAATTTCCCAACATCGAAAAAATGTTTGATATAAACTCAAATAAATAGCTAATTTTAATTGAAATGTAATAAGTGATATAAAAGGATTAATAAAAAGAAAAAGTTTCTGAATAAAGGAGAAATTAACTTAATTTTTTTATTCCGAAAGAACAAGGAACATACGAGACATTATGTACATGAGGTAAGGGAACTTCTTAACCCAATTTCCATTCTTTGGGTTAAACATATATTTATTTAATATGTTGTTCTATGATTATGTGAGAAATAAATTTTATTATCAATAATATTATTTATAACTGAATTATTTTTACTTATAGTGAATACACATAATTGATTTATTTTATTTACAAAATGAAATTTGTATGGGAACATTTCACCGTACTTTTTTAGTCAACAACTTTTTTTATGTTATATCTTTTAACATCCATTTTCAAATATTGGCACATATTAATATATATCCTTATTTCTATATATTTTATTTCAAATTTATTAGATAAACGTTTTCTCTCATGAACTCTTTTTCTGAATTTTAAATTCACTTTGTTAGACTACTGAATATTTTTAATGGAACCTCTTAACCCCATTTCCCTTATTTGGGAGAAATTTATACTTATTTTTATGTAATTATATGAATTTATGTGAATGTACTCCAATTTTTTTACACATAATATCCAATTATTGGGTGTATTTATATTTTTCACACATAATTACAACATTGAATTATCCATAATCTAATGATACAATTATTGTAAGGGAACCTTTCACCGTCTTATTTTAGTGGAAGACATTTTTATGTTATGTCTTTTAATTTCCATTTTCTTATGTTTGGATATGTTATTATTTATATTAACGACTATAAATTTTATGTAAAAGTGATGAGAGACCCTTTTCTATACAATCAACATATTTTTTAATTTTTATGTGATGTCGTTAGGCTGCTGAATTTTCATAAGAGAACTTCTTAACCCAATTTACATTATTTGGGTTAAACAAATACTTCTTGATTATTTTGTGAAATGAATATATGTGAAGAAAATATTATATTTTACACATAATTTACACTTATTTTGGGTGTATTTATATTTGTCACACATAATTATGTCATTGATTTATCCTTAATCTAATGATACAATCAAGGTAAGGGACTACGTCTCAATCTCTTTACCTTGAGGAATATCTTAATATTGTGAACCTTTATTATCCTATATGGTTTATATAAAATTCTTTGACATATTATATCATAAATATAATTATTCTCATGATATTATATTGTTTTTTAGTGTATTATACAATTATTTTTATTCATGTATTTTCTCAAATTGTAAGGGACCATTTCATTAAAACATTGTTATAAATTTTTTAATGATTTTTCTTCTAAAACATTCACATTAATGACCATGTTTTCAAAATAGTTTTTAGGATTTATTTATATGGAAATTAATTTTTTAAAAGGTTAATTCCATTAAAATATTCAATGTGTTGTGGGACACATTTATTCAAAAAATTCTTTATTAAATGTATTAAATGGTATTGAAAATGGTTTTGAGAAAACATCAATTCTGTCATATCATGAAATGAAAAATTTTTATTATAAGGTGAATATTTTATCATTACATTATGCTTGTTCAGGTGTTATGATTATTTTATGGTTTATTGGAATTTTCTACGTATATAGGTGGTTTCGTGATAAACCTAGTACTAGTTTTCCAGAGATACCTCTCCAATGCATTGTATAACGAGACAGAGGTAAAAGTTAATGATTCTTCGAAGAGATTTAGGGAATATACTGGGATGGGTATTCTAAAAATAACTCCCTATTTAGATGTGAAATCTAGATTGTATGTATGATATGGATGCCACAACTTATAATTATGATTTTTTATCACTATTTGTTATTCATAAATCTTTTTATTTCATGAGGTATGTAAAATAGATTATGTTTTTTGATTGAGAAATATGATTTTCTTAATTTGTATGTATTTATGGGATAATGATTTCTATAATTATCTTATAAACCTTAATGATAATTTTATGCTCATCCCATGTTTTTTTAAATTTTTTTCACAGAGTATAAGGAAGGTCAAGTGAAAATAAATACTCAAGAATATTTATCTTAAGAAAATTACAATTGTTTTATTTAAGGAGTTTTATTTTTGTAAAAATATTAGATAGAGTAGGAATATAAACTTTTTTATTTTTGATATGTAATGTAATAGTCACAAACTAATTTTCTAAAACTATAAACCTGAAAAAATCCTTAATGTGAATTATTATCTAAACTCACGATTATGTAATGTTTAAGGTTGGGGCCTTATAGTTGGTATCAGGGGTCATTTTAGACAACATTAGGGATTAGAAGTTTTTGTTAGACACTGGGTTAGTCTCTATGTCTACTATTTTAGTTAAATCCTTATTTTATAACTTTTTTAAATCCTGGAATGTATGTTAAAAATTGATGGAGGAGGATACCAAACGAAATTAATTTCCCTTCATGATGATTTTCTTGAACTTATTATTGTAAAGTCATGTCAAGATGATTCTGAAACATTTTCTAACACACAACTCACTTGAATTCAATTGTTTGATATATCAAACACCCCCACTATACCTTGATACCGTCATGGATCATGAATTGTATTTAATAAAATCATATTTTTCAATATTCTCATATTTTATAGAAAACCAAATATTATCAAGAAATTTACAATTATTTTCACATATCTTAAGATTTTGAAGTATATTATGATTTGAAAAAAGGGTCTGAAGAAGGAGACCCTTAAAAACCTATTTAAATTTGATTTTAAATTAAAGTATTTCAGAATACACTTATGGCTTTTTAAAAGGACCATTGATTGAATGTTTCAACTCATAATTGGCCTGATTGTATTAGGGAAATAAATCATTACCAGATGTTTTGAAATTATATGACATACATGATTATTTTCTGAAACTATTTTTCTATGAACACCCATATTACCCAATTTGTAGAAGTTGTATTTGGATAAAGGAAGAATATGATTTTGAAGGATATCTAAATCATTTTTTCAAAGCAGGGATCATGTATCCATGTGAACAAGATGACGATGAAACCCGTTGGCCACCATGATCATGGTGCAATTTTCATTCATTGGGAATAGTGTTATTTTATGGAAGAAAAATAAAATTGCCTTCATTAGGATATTGAGGTCATTATGAGTTGGGTTGAAATGAGTGGTATCAGACAACCATTGAGGTTAAATCACGATATGGTTATATTTTAAGAGTATATATCATTTTTGGGAATGTTATAAAATTATATAGTTTTTGAAAAATGATAACATGCAGACCTTCTGATAGATCTTCCCCTCAGAAAAAGCTGTGGGAATCAAACCCACAACAAAATTTTGATCGAGATTTATCACTTAACATTGGACATGGTGATGTCCATGTATCATATGACTTATTATTCATAGATAATTGATTTACTGGATCAAGAATAAGTTGATTTTGGAAACATATGTTCCATAAAATGTATATCCTTAGTAAAAGAAAATGATACGGTGAATATGTGATAATGGTTATTTTGGAAGACATTCACTCTTTTGGGGAAACACTATACGCCTAAATAAAATAGAATACTTTGTGATTTCAAATATGGATTAATGGTGGAAATTTTATTTTGTAAGAATCATTATTATTATTGTGGAAATATGGTGATTTGGGTTATTTATGGAAATGATTAACCTATCATATAGAAAATTTAATTTGGATAATTACACTTCAGTATGAGACTTTATGGGTATTCGATGTTATTTGGATATAAATGAGAAGATTTACTATGGAGGAATTTTTGAACAAATCCTTCTGAATTATTAGTTTCGGACAATGTTTGGATTATTTTGAAAAATATTAAGGACATTTATGTATTTTATAGTATTTATAGATTTTTGGATATTGATTATTCAATTTCAATGATTAAGAGTAGTGTTTCTTTTTTATAAAATACTATCCTTTTGGGGGATTATCTGATCTGGTATTCACCATTTTGGTTTGGGATAATGTCCAAAGAATGGGGAATTATATGGTTAATATTTTGAGGATTATGTGAGTCTCTAGAAGTTGATTCATGTGCTTCAGGTGTGACCAAGTCATCTAGATTACTCATTGATTGGAGAAAATGTGTGTTTTTGGTATCAATTTATTAAATGGTGAAAACCTCCTCGAGAAGATAGTATATTTCCTTATGTCCGTAGTAAATATCATAAATAAATTCTCCAATTTTATGAAATGGAACTTAAAACAAAATCCTTTTCCACTTAATGTTCTATTGGGAATGCAATGGCTATTTAACCCATCACAAGTTTGTCATTTTCTTATTGTCATTTTTCTCCCCATCATGTTTTCTATCACTCTTCAAAAAATCTTGATGGTTATTTTTCTCTTATATATCTATGTTTTCATTGAATATGAGTATGGGATATCTTGGGTGACCTTTTTAGTTCTTTTTATTTCTTTTAAAATGATAGTTTTATAGACACTTTTTCTGATGTGGGAAATTATAAATATAAATGTTTATTTTAACTCAAATTCCAATCATAAAAAAATCCGATATGAACTCAAATAATTAACTAATTGTTATTTCATGGTAATAAGTGATATAAAAATAATAAAAAACATGAAAAAGGTTCCGAATAATGTAGAAATTAATTTATGGTTAATATTTTGGAAGAACAAGGAACATACAAAACAAGATGGACCGGATGTACGAGAACTTCATAACTAAATTCTCCTTATTTTGGATAAACTTGTCCTTATTGAATATGTCATGATATGATTATGTGAGAAATAATTTTTTTATCCTTTCTTTTATTTTTAATTTATTTATGTGTGCATATAGTGAGTACACATAATCCTTATATTTTATTTACAAAATTATCTTTATAAGCGATCCTTTCACCATTCACTTTTAGTCAAAGACTTCTGTTAGGTTATGTCTTTTAATTTCCGTTTTCATATGTTGGGAAATATTATTATATATCCATATTTAATTAAATATTATGTCTATGTGATGTTATACCCTTTTTCCCTAATCATCTCATTTTCTGAGTTTTAAAGTGGCACTGTTAGGCTACTGAATGTTCAAAAGGGAACCCCCTATCCTCATTTACTTTCATTGGGATAAACATCTAAAACATGATTATGTCATGATATGAACATTAATGTCTTAAAATGATAATTCCATTAAAATATTCAAAGTTTTAAGGGAATGATTTATTCAAAAATTTCTTTATTATATGTTTTAAATGGTATTGAAAATGGTTTTGAGAAAACATTGATTATGTCAATATCTTGAAATTAAATATGTTAATAGTAATGTGGAAATGTTATCTTTCCTTTATAACTGTTCATGTGTTATAATTATGTTATTATTCTTGGGATTTCATTACATATATGGGTGGATCCATGATAATCCTGGGGAAGGTGATCCTGATATAGCTATCCAATGCATTGGTTAACATGACAGAGGTAAACATTAATGTTTCTCTTAAATGATGTATGGAATATAATATGATGGGTATTAAAAATCTAACTCTTTACATAGCTTTGAAGGCTACAACGTATGTGTGATACAGATTCAACAATTTACCATTAAGATTTTTTATCTATATATGTTATTCATAAATCTTTTTATTTCATGAGGATTGTAATTGAGTTTATGTTTTATGATTGACAAGTCTGATTTCATTGATTTGTATATATTGATGGGCTAATGTTTTCTTTCCTTATTTTATAACCCTTACTGAGAATTATATTCTCATCCCAGGTTTTTGAAAAAATTTCATAGTGTATAAGGAAGGGTATGAGAAAGGGAGTATTGAAGAAAGTTTATATCAAGAAAAAAACTCTTGATTTATTTAAGGAGTATTATTTTTTGTGAAAAATTTCATATAGTAAAACGAACTACTTTGTAATTTTTGAGATGTAATGTAATAGTTACTAAATAATTCTCTAAAACTCTAAACGTGAAAAGATCCTTAATGTGAATTCTTGACATAACTCAAGATTATATAATGTTTAAGGCTGGTTTAAAAAAAATGTATTGTTTAAGGATAGTCCCTTATAGTTGGTATCAAAGGTCTGTTTAGAAAAATTTCAGGATTATGAGTTTTTGTTAGATAGATGGTTAGTCTCTATGTCTACTCTTTATGTAAAATCCTTAATTTTTTATCTTTTTTAGATCAAGGAAAATTTGATAAAAATGGAAGGGGGAGGATCTAAAACAACATTACTATCTCTTATTTATGACTTTCATGCAATAATTATTACAACACCTTGTCCAGATGATTCTGAAAAAAATTCTAACATACATCTCATTTGCAAGTAATTGGTTTAGATATCAAAAAACCCCACTATACCTTCATATTATCATGGATCATAGGTTGTGTTTAATTTAATCATATTTTATCAATATTCTCATATTCTCGGGAAAGGTAAATATTATCAATGCATTTTCAAATATTTTACCTTATCTTGTGATTTTGAAGCATATAATGATTTTGAAAATGGTGCTGAATATGGATACACTTTCGCTACAAATTTATATTTGATTTTAAATAATATTCTTTCAGAACATACATATGTCATTTTAAAATGACCATTGATTGAATGGTTCAACTCAAACATGGTCTGATTGTTTTATAGAAATCAATCTTTATCCGATGTAATTAAATTATATGTCATACATGATTATTTTCTGAAAATATTTTCTTGTGAACATCCATATGCCTCATGTTGTACGAGGAGTGTTTTGATAATGGTAGTATATTATTTTTATGGATCTCTAAATCATTATTGTAATTCATAGACCTTTAATATACATGAACAAGATGACAATTAAATCATGTGGATTACATTATCAAGGTACAATGTTCTTTATTTAGGAATAGTGTTATTTTATGAAGGAAAAATAAAATTTACTTCATTTAGATATTTTGGTCATTATGAGTTGGGATAAAACTGAGAGGTATAAGACAACCATTGAGGTTAAATCTTGATATGGTTATTTTTTAGGAGTATATCTATTTTTTTGTAATGTTATTAAATTATATAGTTTCTTAAAAAGGATAACATGCAAACCATGTGACAAATCGTCACGTCAGACAAAGGTATTGTAATTGAACACACAACCAAAGTGAAATTTGGATTTATCACCTACCATTAGACTATGTGAAGTCCCTGGTTAGTATGAATGATTATTCTTAGTTAAATGATTTTACGGATCAAGAATCAGTTGATTTTGGGAACATAAGTTTTAAAAAAATGTATATACTTAGTTTAAAAAAATTATTTGGCGATTAAGTGATAATGGTTTTTTTGGAATATGATCCCTCTTTTGTGGAAACACTATATTCCTAAGGAAAATAGAATACAAAGGTATTTAATTTGGTGAGTAATGGTTGAAATTTTATTTTTGAAGTATCTATATTTTTATTGTGGATATATGGTTATTTGGGTTATTTATGGAAATTATTAACCTGTCATAGAGAATATATGATTTGGTTAATTACACTTTAGTATTAGAATTTAACAGTAGTCAATGTTATTCGGATATAAATTTTCTGATTTATTATAGAAGACAATGCGATCAAATTCTTCTGAATTTTGGGATTCATACTTATTTTGGATTATTTTGAATAATTTTAAAGTTATATGAGTATTGAATGGTCTTTGATGAGCTTTAATTATTGTTTATTAAATTTTGAATATTAAGAGTAGTGATTATTTTTTATAAATGTATATACTTTTCGAGGATTATCTCATCTTATACTAACCATTTTGTTTTCGGTTAATGTATAAAGTCCGGGGAAATATATGGTTAATATTTTGTGGATTATGTGATTCATTATAAGTTGATTCTAGTGCTTCAGGTCTGACCAAGTGATCTGGAATACTCATTGTTTTTAGAAAAGATGAGTTTTTGTAATTAAATTTTTAAAGGATGAAACTCTTAAGGAAAAGTAGGTATATTTCAATATGTTCTTAGTAAATCTCAAAAATAAATTCCCATAGTATATGAAATGAAAATAAAATAAAAAAATGGTCTGTTTACTTGTCCTACTAGGAAATCGATGACTGTTTAACCCATCACATGTTTTTTGTTTTCTTGTTGTTAACATTATCTTGATCATGTTTCCTATAACTCTTTATCAAAACACGATAGTTAGTTTCTCCTTCCATATTCATGTTTTCATGGATTGTTAGTATAGGTAATCTCGGTGGACCTTTGTATTTATCATTATTTCTATTAAATTTATATTTCCATTGAATATTTATCCTATGTGGTACTTTCAATAAAGTTTCTGAGCTTAATTTTAAAGTATCATGAATGTAATATCCAAAAGTGGGTAGGATGTAATGATCCAGATATTTAAATAAAATATTTTTTTTATTAATTAATATTTTATTAATAATAAATTAAATTTATATTTAACAGGACCCTTGTTTGATATCATACTCAACCCGCAACAACTAGTTTCTTGGATATCTTATGTTGCACACAACTTTGAGTTATATTGAAAAATAATATAATAATATTATTATTTTAAATGGTCATTAATTCCTAGAAATTGTATTGGTGGAAATGAATATAACTATCTAAAATAGGACTATACGTGTTTGTTAAATGTTTTTAATTTTATCAAATAAGTTTATGGGGATTAAAATAAGGATGAGTCCAGTTTTAATCATGAAAAACTCAAATATTTTTATAATTTTATTTTACCAGTTTTTGATGAAGAACCCCTTTTAAATCTATTTTTTTTTCACTTTTATATTCTCTATTTGAGAAAATACACTTTTTATTTAGAATAGGGACTTCAAAAAATTACTTTTGGTAAAATTTTGATATTTTCTTGATAAAAATATTTATTGATGAATAGTGAAAAATACTGCATCTAAATTCACAAATGTATTTCAATCTAATTTATTTGCAAGAATGGATTTTATTTTTAATTAGTTTTAAAGTGTAGTTAGATATTTTTTACCATTTTATCTAATTTTTGGGACTATAAATAATTTAAAATTTTAATTAGACATAAACACATTTGAATATTTTTATAGTTATTATTTCTTAAAAACACGCTTTTTGGTTTTGGAAATAGGAATTTATTTTATATTAATTTTTATAACATTTATTTTTTGAATTTGGATAAATGGATTCAATATTTTTAATTAGAAGGTCCAAATTTTTTAAATAGGTAACTTTTATTTTTAGACATTATGAATAGTAACATCATTAATTATTTTATTTACCATAGTGAAAGGGTAAATCTGGTAATTAAGGGTAAAACTAATGTTATAATAATAATTACCCAAACATGTGTCTTAAATCTATTATCTAATACATTTCCAACAATGGGCATCATTGGGATGATTTTGGGACCGCATCGATCGACTTTCAATTGAAAATGACATTTTATAAAAATTAATTTAATGTTATGGAAAATTTTACCTAAACATATATCTTTTAGTTAACAAATTTTTATATTGGGTTATATAACTGATTTATTCAATTATAAATCTTAATTATAATGATATAAATATTTCCTACATAATAGTATTATATATATAAATTTTAGACATTAATGAAATAAATTTAAATATAAAAAAATGATGATGCAGTGATTTCTATGTTAATAATGGATTCAAATAAATGATATTATAAATGTAAAAAGAAATGTAATTTGTTTATTTTGATGTCAAAAACTAAATTTATGTATGATATGTATATGTTATCTTTTAATTAATGATGTTTTTTTGAATCAATCGAGTTGTTATGGATTTTTAAAAAGACATTATAAGAATATTTTCAAAAAATTGACATTATTCATATTTTAAATATAGAAATATTTTATTAGAGATAATAAAATACAATAAATTATAATATTTAGAAAAATATTTATCATAAGTCAAAAATTATATTATTCACTATTTAATTGGATATTTTTCAAGTATTGGTATCAATTTTGATTATCAAAATCATAAATAGTTGATAAAACTGTAAGAGAAAAAAGGGGTTAAATAATAAAGATAAGAATTAAAAAATATTCAACACCTATATTATAATTACTGGATTTTTATTTAGAATTATATTAATCTTATATTATAATTTAATGAGTTTTTTACCTTTTAAAACCGAAAATAAATTTACAATAAAATAATAATTTCAAACCTTCCATAAAAAGATTGCCTCCCTCTTATAAAAGGCCACCATATCTAACCCATTACTCAAACCTGTCAAGCCCCTTGGATCATCCAACCTCTAATCTAATCAGATCGTAAAATCCCAATATTCCTCTTACAATCCTTACTTTGGGCATAAGTCAATTCAGCAAAGAATTTTGGTTCAAACTAAAGGGAGTTATCTTATTTATAGGTAACATCTTCTCAAAAGTCCATTTCTTTTATTTTTCATTCTATTCCCCCCTAAAAACACATTATTACATTCTTTTATAAAACAAATATCCTAAATATACTAGTATTTTTTTATGAGAAGTATTAGAACTAAACATACACACACATCATTTTTATAGGTATAGAAAAAACAATTTCTGTTAATAGGGAACTACAGCCTGACGAAACGATGATTGTTCAATATTCCCCTACCAACAGTCATGTTGGAAATTATGATGGAACTGTAATTATATAAGACATATATGATATTTATTTTATTTATATTCAAATTTAATTAACATTTAGAAATTACCGTTATGCATTTCATTTTTTATAAATATGATAATTTCATTTGAGAATGTGTGTACTACCCCTCTCTCAAAGTGATATGACTCATTCATACCATACATGGAATTCATTAATTATGGTGTTAATGAAAATATGTAACATATATAAAATATTTTATTATAATTGAATTATAATATAACTATTTATAGTTATGATTTAATTCCATTAAATATGAAAAAAAATTAGGTAGTCTTTATGCGTTCGTACAACATACCGTCTCCTTGTACGATGCATTTCATTTATTATATTAAAATGCAATAGAATATTATAAATACATTTATACTATATATATATGATATAGATGATATATATGATATATAAATCAGGAATATCATTATTTAGATATTTTACTTTCTACCACATGGATAAATTGTAATTATTACAAGTTCATTTTTAACTCAAATTCTGAACATTGACAAACTATTCTATATAAACTCAAATAATTAACTATTTTTTATTGAAAGTTATTAAGTAATATTAAAGGAATAATAATAATTTATATAATTCTTAATGATTTATAAATTAACTTATGTTTATTTTTTAGGAAGAACCTGGAACACTCGAGACATGTTGGACACTAGGTAAGGGAACTTCTTAACCTAATTTCAATTATTTGTGTTAAACATCTATTTCTCGAATATGATGCGATATGATTATGTGAGAAATTAATTTTTTTTATACATTATTTTATTTATAATTTAATTATATGTAATTATAGTAAATGCACACAATCAATCTATTTTATTTACAAAATGATCTTTGTTAGGGAACCTTTCACCGTCCTCTTTTAGTCAAGGACTTATTTTATTATATGTGTTATGATTTCCATTTTCATATGCTGGGATATATTATTACATATCCTTATTTATGTACATTTTATGTCCAAGTGTTGAGATACCATTTTTATCTCATCAACTCATTTTATGAATTTTATTATGATGCTGTTTGGATACTCAATTATCATAAGGGATCTTCTTAACCCAATTTCCAATATTTGGGTCAAACATCTGGTTCTTAATTATGTCATGATATGAATATGTGTGAAATTCATCTGATTGTTTTACACTAAATTTCTACATATATTTTTTGTATTTATATTTTTCCTACATAATTACTTCAATGAATTATCCTTAAACTATTGATATAATCTTTGTAATGGAACCGTTCACTGCCCTCTTTCAGTTGACGACTTATTTTATGTTATGTATTTTAATTTTCATTTTATTATGTTTCTATATGTTCTTATCTATACTTATTGATATAAATTTTATTTAAATGTTATTATAGACCCTTTTCTCTGTCATTTAATCATTTTCTAAATTTTTATGTGATGTTGTTAGGCTGATGAACTTTCATAAGAGAAATTCTTAACCTAATTTTCATTCTTTTTGTTAAACTTCTAATTCTTGATTATATCGTTCCATGAATATGTGTGAATTACCACTTATTTTTTACACACAATTTTCACTTATTTTTGGTGTATTTATATTTTTCACACAAAATTATATCAATGATTTATACTTAATCTAAGGATACAATCAAGGTAAGGGACTACATCTCAATCTCCTTTCATTGAGTCATATCTTGATATTATGCACATTTATTATTTTATAAGGTGTATATACTATCCGTTGACATATTATATCATGAATATATTTATTCTCATGATATTATATGTTTTTTTAATGTATTCTGCAATTATTTTTATCCAACTATTTTCTCAAGTGGTAAGGGACCCTTTATCTAAAACATTGTTTTAAATGTTTTATATATTTATTATTCTAAATCATTCACATTAATTTCGACACATTCAAAATTGTTTATATGTTATTATTATATGGACATTAATTTTTTAAAATTTTAATTCATTATAAATTTTCAAATTGTAATGGGACACTTTGAATAAAAAATCTCTTTATTAAATGTTTTAAATGGTGTTGAAAATGGTTTTGAGAAAACATTTATAATGTAAATATCATGAATCGAATTATTTTGATTTTAATCAGGAAATGTTATCATTACATTATGCTTGTTCATGTGTTATGATTATGTTATGGTTATTGGTATTTTATAGCATATATAGGTGGTTTTGTGATAAACGTAGGGTAGGTGTTCACAAGATGGCTCTCTAATTAATAGGGTATCATGAAAGAGGTAAACGTTAATGTTTATCCTTAGAGATTTAGGGAATATAGTGTGATGTGTATTCCAAATGTAACTTCCTACGTAACTATGAAAGATACAATACAAGTATGATATGGATTCCACAAGTTACCTTTAGGATTTTTGATTGCTATATGTTATTCATAAATCTTATGATTTCATGAGGATTGTTAAAGATCTTATGTTTTATGATTGACAAGTATGATTTAATTTATTTGTTTTTATTGATGGAATAATGTTTTAATTCCTTATTTTATAGCCATTACCGACCATTTTATGCCCATCCCACATTTTTGAAATTTTTTTCATATAGTATAAGGAAGGGTAAGAGAAAGGATGTATTGAAAATGATTAATTTCATGAAAAGAACTCATCTTATTTTATGAATTTTATTTCTAGGAAAAAATTGGATAGAGTATAAGTATCTAATTTTGATTTGTGAGATTTAATGTAATAGTTACAACCTAATTCTATAAAACTATAAACCAAAAAAGAAACTCAATGTGAATTCATGACATAACTCAAGACTATGTAATATTAATGTCTAGGGAGTATAGTTATAATCATAGGTTGGTTTACCCATCATTAGGGATTATGAGTTTTTATAAGACACATGGTTAATCATTACATCTACTATTTAATTTAAATCCTTATTTTTTACATTTTCAAAATAAGGAATGTCTGTTACGAATGAAATGAGGAGGATCTCAAATAGCATTCCTATCCTTTCTGGATGACATGCATGTAATAATTATTTCAATGTCATGTTTGGAAGATTCTGAAACATTTTATAACATATAACTCAAATGGAAGAAATTAGTTGAGATATAAAACACCCCCACTATTCCTAGATACCATTGATGATCATGAGTTGTATTTTATCAAATCATACTTTCTTAATATTCTCATTTTTTTCAAGAAAGGTAAATATTATCACTAAATTTTCAAATATTTTACCTTATCTCTAAATTTTGATGCATATTATGATTTTGAAAAAGGTTCTGAAGAAAGAGACAATTCCAAAACCTATTTATATTTTATTATAAATTAAATTAATTCATAACATACTTATTACAATTTAAAAGGACCATTTATTGAATGTTTCAACTCAAACTCGGTCCGATTGTTTTATAAAAAGAAATATTTTATCAAATATTTAGAAATTATATGTCATACATGATTATTTTCTAAAACTATTTTTCTGTGAACACCCATATGACCCATGTTTTATGAGGAGTATTTGTATAATGTAATCATATTATATTAATGGATCTCTAAGCCATTGTTTCAATGCATTTACCATCTATCTACATGAACAAGATGATGATGAAACTAGGTGGAAACCATGATCAAGGTACTATGTTCTTTCTTTGGTAATAGTGTTATTTTATAGAGGAAAAATAAAATTTTCTACATTTTGATATTGAGGTCACTATGAGTTTGGATGAAAATGAGAGGAAAAGGACAAACATTGAGGTTAAATCATTATATGGTTACATTTTAGGAGTATATCCAAATTTTTAAAATGTTATAAAATTAAATAGTATTTGAAAAAGGGAAACATGCAGACCGTGTGACAACCCGTCACATTAGATAAAGAATTTAGAATCTACTCCAAATCCAATGTGATATTTGGATTTACTACCTACCATTGGACTACGTGATGTCTGTGGTATGTACGGCTAGTTCATCTTTGTTAAATGATTTTGGGAATCTAGAATAAGTTGATTTTGGGAACATATGTTTTATCAAATGTATATCCTTAATATATGAAAATGATTTGGTGATTAAGTGATAATGATTATTTTGGAAGACATTCACTATTTTTGGGAAACACTATAAGCCTAAGGAAAATATACTACTATTGGATTCCATTTGGGGAGTAATGGTTGAAATTTTATATTTGATGAATCTATTTTTTATTATGGACATATGGTGATTTGGGTTATTTACGGAAATGATTATCATATCATAGAGAATATGTGATTGGTTTATTACACTTCAACATGAGACTTTAAGAGTAGTCAATGTTATTTGGAGATAATTGTTTATATTTACTATGGAAGACTATGTGATCAAATACATCTAAATTATGGCCATCAGACTTAGTTTGGATTATTTTGATGAATTTTAGGGTCTTTTGTGTATTGAATGGTCTTTGTTGAGTTTTGGATATTATTTTTTCAATTTTTGAGATTAAGAGTAGTGTTTGTATTTTTATAAAATATTATCCTTTTTAGGGATTATTGGATCTTGTATGTAATGTCCCAGACCCGAAATCCACTAAACTAGGGCTCCAACCTGGGTGGTTACATGACCTTAAGCGCGCCTCCTGGTACGCCAAAGGTTGCCAACTAGTAGCGGGGGTTTATGTAGTCATGTGGGGAGACTATACCCCCTTCTTATCAGAGTAAGACACAATAGAATAAATCAAATAGCATAAATAATAACCAATAACAAGGAACATGTATAAATATCATTTCCAACAATAAATATTTCATGTCATACTACAATTGCAAGAGTGAACAAGAAAACCCAAAATAAAGACAATGACAAAAAATCCAGAAAATAGTCATGACTCTAAGTCCGGGTCCTCAACCATGTGCTACCCATGTCCACTCACTATCTAGAAAGGACCTTTTCCCTTCTCCTGACCAGCAAACATGAAGTCTGCTCGGGTACCCAACGGTGGCCTAAGGAGGGTTTGAGAACAACTCGGTAGGCCACCACAAACTGTGTCTACAAAATATCAAGTATGAACAAGTAGTGCATGCATAAAGAGTATTAATGATAATTGCCAAGTGATTAATTAAGGTGAATTAACAAGTTCAGAGTCAAAGACATTGTCATTTCCATTACCATTTATTACACACACTTTATCACCATTTACCATTTCATCACAATTCCATGGATCAATCACATACACTATGATACATGGGTCTAAGGCCAAGAATCATATGCAAGAGGGTTAACACAGTGTTATCCTATCTAACTAGGACTAAATCCTCATAGCAACCATAACCTCACCTCGAAACCTCAGTCCAGGTGGATGAACCCATTAGGAGAATATACCCTCAGTCCCCTTTCCTAACCCGTGCATTTTTGGTGGAGTTTAGATCCTCAGACTTCAATCGACCCATGGTCATAGATCCTCATGTCATACCCCACTTTATGAAGCCATGTGCACATGCTTATAAATAAGTAACCATCAACCATCCAAACCATTTCCCTTTGTCAAACACTATTTACAACAACCCACATGGGAAACCACATCATTCCATAACCCATTAAAACATTACCATTTCACATCATTTAACCATTTACCCAATTCCCATGTAGTATTCCTATCTCACTAACCATTCAATATCTAAACCCATAACCTAACCCGTTATGGTATTAAATCAGATTACACATTAACCCATTTAACACATTCACCATTTTCAGGAATCAACCATTTAATCCATTTAAAATAGCCCCTAGGTTGTTTCCAAGTCTAGGTGAATCACCTAACATCTATTCCAAGATCAACCAATCATGTCATCATATTTATCAAGGTCACTACAATTCATTAAAATGATGACACTTGTTTAATATCAATCCCCAATCCCGAGAAAAGACGGCACATCCCCTGGATGGCCACAATTAGGTCAAGTATATCCCAACAGATCCCACGGGGATCATGAGGGTTCCAATTTACCATTTTAAACACCATTATTACCAAACATGATTAGGTAATTCAAAGAATAACCAAGGAAGAAAATAACACAACTAAACATGCACAATTATCTAAATAACTATGGTATATCACTTTTGACCACCTACCTCAAAACTGTGGTCGAACACACTCTCAATCGAGTCCTTAGGCCTCGATCCATCCAACCATTGGAGCTTCCACATAAAAATCACCCAAAAGATCGGGTTTTAGGTTTTCAGAACAAGAGGGAGAGGAGATGAAAACCCTAACCCAAAAAGAGAAGCAAGGATGGTATTAGCCTTTCCCGGAGCTTCAATCCTCAATCAACCGCACTGAAAACTCATTGAAATTGAAGGAGATCTATCTCGTGGATCCTCTCAGTGATTTGGTTCATTACTAGGGTGGAGAGGGAGAAAATGTGAGGAAATTCCCAGTGGGGTTTAAAAGCATGGAGTTGAAAACTTGTAATTTTTCCCAACATTAAGTGGTCGCACAGTTTGGAAAACCATGCAAAACTGGGTGCATGACACTTCCCAAAGGAGGATGTGTCGCATAGTTTAGCCACACAGTTTGGAAAACTGGGTGCATGCTTCTGTCCAGAAGAGGAGGGGTCACACTGTCTTGCCTCGGCAGGCCGCACGGTTTTCCTGGTCGAGTGCAGGTCGTGCGCCCTGGACTTTATTGCCCAGATTTCCTTTCATCCATGCCCCATGCCCCCGAAACACCTTGAAGGCCTCTCACAAATTCAGGAAACACTTTTAAGCCCCAAAACAACGGATTCAACGCAAAAAACAACAAAGACATTCCTTTCCAAAACCCGAGATCTTACAACCTCCCCACCTTATAACGGTTCGTCCTCGAGCCATGTTCCCAAGCCTCATTGATCCACCGAAGAGAAGTGTTCAGGCCATTGAGACCGTATATCTGATTCATGTTCACATGTTTCTTCCTGAACTCTCCCATGCTACCATAGTACTCACAGTAATTTCACAACCATGCCTCCTAAGACCTTTTGACTACGATCCACCACACGGACCAAATGCTCCTCAAATGATGAATCATCCTATAGCTCCACATCCTTAATATCAACTAAGTGAGATGGGTCATGGTGATATAGTCGAAGCTGTGACACATGAAACACATCATGCATCCCACCATACCGTTGTGGAAGAGCCAATCAGTAATCCACTGGTCCGATCTTCTTCACAGTCTCAAAAGGTCTCACATAACTGGGTTCCAACTTACAATAAATTCGTATCCGATGGTGACCCAGCCATGGCCACACCCGAAGGAACACTTTATCAACCACCCCAAACTCAAGAGGTCTACGCCGTCGATCTTCATATGAATTCTGCCAACTCTGAGTCGTGGCCATTGGTTTCTTGGCCAACTTAACTCGCTTTGAAGTCTCCTTCCTGAGACATGGTCCCAACAACTCGGATTCACTGGCCTCTGGCCAACAAAATGGAGAACTACATGGCCTCCCAAAAAGTGTCTCAAATGGTGTCATCTGAATCGTAGCCTAGAAATATTTTTTTAGGTGAACTCAACTAATGATAGGTGTATCTCCCTAAAACCACCAAAGTCTAACACATAGGCTCTTAACATGTCTTCCAACACTTGGATCGTATGATCTGACTGCCCGTCAGTCTATGGGAGGAATTCCATACTCAAAAAAAAACCTACATACCAAGTTAATTATGAAATACTTGCTAGAAACACAATGTGAAATGTGGATATCGGTCTGAAACTATGGTCCACATCCCCCCATGCTACCACACTATTCCCGAACATATAGCTCAATCAACTGGTCGACTGTATGGGTCTCTTGAATCGGTACGAAATGAGCCACTTTCGTTATTTGATCCACAACCACCCATATTTCATCATTCTTCCGTGGCGTCCCCGGAAGACCCACAAAAAAATCCATATTCACATCATCCCACTTCCATTCCGGAATGTACAATGGATGAATCAAACCACTAGGGTGTTGATGCTCGGCCTTCACCTACTGACATGTAAGACACCGTGCTACAAAGAACACAACTTCCTTCTTCATTCCAAGCCACCAAAACTGCCTTCCGAGATCATGATACATCTTGGTCAAGCCAGGATTCACTTCCCACTTTGATGCATGGAATTCACGCATCAACTCTTCCCTCATAAACTTTGACACAACCACGTGATCATGAGCATGAACAACACCATCCACACAGATGGCCCAACAAGAAGGTAGCTCCCCACCTTTAAGATTTTCCTTCATGATCAAACAGTTAGGATAATCATGTTGACCTTATTTAATTTGACTCAAAAGCATTGACTCCACCGCTATGGAAGCAAGAGTGACATGACCACTCTCCTCCTTCACCACCAGGTGCATTTCTACAAACAAGGCCATCATCTTCCCCTCGGTGTTGGACTCCTAAACCATCTAATTCTGAACCTTCCTACTTAGAGCATCAGCAACACTATTTCCATTTCTCGGTGTGTGCACCAATTAAATGTTAAAAGACAAGAGATATTCAACCCATCTTCATAGCCGATGATTCAGATCCCGCTGGGAGAAGATTTACTTTAAACTCTTATGATCAGTAAACATGGTAAACCATTCTCCAAGCAGATAGGGCCTCCAGCACTACAAATCATACAATACTGCAGCCAATTCAAGGTCATGAGTAGAATAATTCCACTCATGGGGTCTCAACTGGCTTGACCCATAAGCCACCACTCACTCATCTTTCATCAAGACATCCCCAAGTCCTTTTCCATACGCATCACAAAACAGGATCTAATTCCTACTTGGCTCGGGTAAGATCATGATAGGTGAGTTCGTCAGCCTCTTCATCAACTCGTGGAAGGAATTATCACAAGCCTCAAACCATTAAAACACAATTCCTTCTTGTTCAAGCCTGAAAGTGGTGCAGCCAAGTGATAAAATTCATGAATGAACCTTCTGTAATACTCGGCTAACCCCAGAAAACTCTGAACATCAGAAACAGTCTTGGGCTACTGCCAAGATACAACTGCCTGCACTTTCTCTGGATCCCTTGACACACCTACCTTCAAGATGATGTGACCCTGAAAATTCACCCCACCTATCCAGAACTGACACTTGGATGGCATGGCGTGTGGTCGATCCTCTCTTTGCGTACCCATGACGATGTCATGATGTTGGGAATGATCGTTGTGAGTTTTCGAGTACACTGAGATATCATCCACAAAGATGACCACAAACGGATATAGATAAGGATGAAATATCTGGTTTATCAAAGCCAAAAACACTGTTGGTGCATTGTTTAAGCCAAAAGTCATTACCACAAACACAAAAAATTCGTACCGAATCTGAAACGTTGTCCACGGTATTTCGGAAGATATCACCCTCGGATGGTGATAACCGGACCTCAGATCAGTCATAGAAAACACCGATGCACCCCTCAACTGATCAAACATGTCATTAATTCTGGAAAGAGGGTACCAATTCTTCACTGTCATCTGATTAAACTTCTGATAGTAAACACACATCCTCAATGACCCATCATCCTTCCTTGAGAAAAGCATAGGAGATCCCCAAGGAGATGTACTAGGACAGATTAATCTCTTACGCTCCAACTCTTCAAGATGAACCTTTATTTCCTGTAGTTATGTTAGTTCCATTCGGTATGGAGGAATAGAAACTTTCTCCACTCCCGGCTATAACTCGATCTTGAACTCAACATTCCTCTCGGGTGTAACCCTAAGAAATCCACAGGAAACACATCCTGAAACCAATTTACCATGATAGGAAAATAGGATGTTCTCCTCTTTCATTTTCATCAAGCATTAGACATGCCACTTGAGCAGTGAGTCCATTCAGCTGCTGAACAAACGGTCCTACACGCCCTACTCGAACATCCCATTCACCACGGTGGACATAAGAGTCACCCTCAAGAGGCCTGAATGACACTCTACAACTATAGTAGTCTATATGCACTCGATAAAACACTGACCAATCCATTCCCCAGATGAGGTCAAACCCTGACATCTGGAGAATGAAAAAATCCCATATAAAATGATACCCAAAAAAATCCAAGGAACACCCCTTTCATTACTTTATATCCTCAACCAGAAACCCCAACGGAGTGTCAATTGACTTAACACTACACACACTCTCCACAGGGAAACCCAGCGCTACCAACTGTTGGGCAGAGACAAAAGAGTGTGTGGCACCTGTGTCAAAAAACACACTAGCAAAAGTAGACATTACAAGGATCATACCTCGAATAGTCGATGGTTCGGCCTTTCCAACACCAGGAAAAAATTAAACTGCCTGAAGCATACTTTCCACTCTACCTTGGGCTCCATCCTGAATGCCCTACGCTGCACTACTGTTCTGGCATAAGCGATCTTGCCCTGGAGTTCCACGTCCGCTTCCCCTACCAGTATGGTCCGTTGACCTCCAACTGCCTACTTAATACGGGGCAACTAATCCCCTTCCCGTATCCGTTACCTGCCTTCCACTGTCAAGCTCACCCCCCTACCGAGGGTTCCTGTAGAACCTTGTCACACGCCCCATCCTGCCACAGGAATGACACTCAACTAGAGGTTGAGGAAACTGACCACGCATTTTCCCCAGCCTACCGTAGTGATAGCAAAACATTTTATTCCCACTATGAGAGGCTGACCCCCTCTTCCATCCACTTTTCACTCTTCCCCCCCAGTTGTGAGCTCTTGTGGAATTGTTTCCGACCTTTGGTAGGAGCACCACCAGTATGTCCCACTGACACCCCTATCCCACTACATGATGCTCCCTTCAGGTTTCCTTCCGAGATCCGTGCCTGATCCACTACCTCTATGAAACTCTTTAAGAAAAATATGTTTACTTGAGACCTGATCTTGTGTCTCAGAACATACTAGAAACATCTTGATGCTGCGGCCTCATCTCCGTCTAACACTAGAACAAAGAGTCTCAAATCATTGAAGCAACTAGCATAGTCCATCACTGATAGTGATCCCTGATTCAGGCTCATAAACTCTGCAGCCCTCTCCTGTCTCAATGTCTCTGGCTAGAAATGCTCCTGAAACATTTCATTAAAAACATTCCACATCATTCCCTCAGCCTTCTTGATTTGAGCCTAAATGTCCCACCGACCACTCACCTGGCCTCACAATATATAAGCGGCCAGATTCACCCGCTTTTCGATAGGGGTATCAAGATGGTCCAGTATCGTCTGGATAGACTCTAACCAGAACATCGTGGATTCTGGCCCACCCTCTCCAGTGAATGTTAGAGGGTGCTGCAGCTGGAACTCCCTGGTCAACTCAAGCATACATGGAGCAACCCGTCCTGGGTCCCTATCCATCATTTGCATAAGGAGATCCATGTTCTCTTGGAACTATTCTTCTCTATCTTCATTGATCTCCACATTTTCTTTCTCTACTGTTGGAGGATTGTTTTCAGCAACATCCTCTCATTGCCTAATGGGTAATCGACGTCATAGTGGAATCTTTCTACTATGCCAAGCTTGAGATTGTAGAACACTTACCATAACTTCCATGACACTATCAAAAGCTCTTTACTATCTACAAGAAACCATTTCATATACTAACCCAACAACATTTTACAATTTCCTTCAAACCTATCACTATATTAAACATCATTTACCATTCATTCATCCTTATCCACTTGTGTTATTTCAATCATCTCATCATTAATTGTTTCATGAAATGAACAATGCACACTAATTTCATACCTCACACACCCACCTTGTGCTTGTGTCTAATTACAATGCATGTCACCTATCTCCCTAGGTGCCTACAATGATGCATGAGTTCAAATCCTTGTGTCGTTAAGAACACGGACAAATATCATAAAACAGTCATATCAAACCACATATGCATCACCCAATGGTGAAATATCATCAACTGTAACATCACAAGACCAAAAAAAAAACATTTCCCACCCAGGTTGACATGGGTTTTCCCTCATACCTAGGTTAGATACTCCCAAGAATGTGCTTATTACCAAGGTCTGACACGTCTTAACTCTTGGCTACCAATCCCAAATATCAAGACATCAGAGAAGGAGAAGAAAGACCTCCTCTGATACCACTTTGTATTGTTTCTATCCCGGAAGCCACTAAACCAGTGGTTCGAGCCGGGTGGTTACATGACCTTAAGCATGCCTCCCCGTACGCCAAAGGCTGCCAACTAGCAGCGGGGGTTTATGTAGTCAAGTGGGGAGACTATACACCCTTCTTATCAGAGTAAGACACAACAGAATAAACAAAATAGCGGAAGAAATAATCAACAACAAGGAACATGTAGAACAATCATTTCAAACAATAAATATGTCATGTCATTCTAAAAGTGAAAGAGTGAACAAGAAAATCCAAAATAAATACAATGGCTAAAAATCCCCAAAATGGTCCCGACTCCATGTATGGGTCCTCCACAATGTGCTACCCATGTCCACTCACTATCATTCAAGGACCTATGCCAATCTCCTGACCTCCAAACATGAAGTCATCATGGGTACCCAACGGCGGCCCGAGCATGGTGTGAGTACAACTCAGTAGGCCACCACCAACTATGTATACAAAATATCCAGAATGAATAGGTAGTGCATGCATAAGGAGTATGAATGATAATTTCCATGTGATTAATTAAGGTTCCATTAACAATTTCATAATCAATGCCATTACCATTTCCATTACCATTCATTACACACCCTTTATCACCATTTACAGTTTCATCAAATTTACAAGGGTCATTCACATACACTATGTTACATGGGTCTAAGGCCAAAAATCACATGAAAAATGGTAAACACATTGTTATCCTATCTCACTAAGACTAACCCCTCATTACAACCATGACCTCACCATGAAGCCTCAGTCTGGGTGGATGAAACCATTAGGAGAATTGAGCCTTAGTATCCTTTCCTAACCCATGCATTTAGGGTGGAGTTTAGAACCTCAGTCTTCACTCGACCCGTGGGCGTATATCCTCATGTAATTCCCCACGGTACGAAGCCATGTACACATGCTTATAAATAAGTAAACATCAACCATCCAAACCATTTCCCTTCAGTAAAAACTATTTACAACAACCCTCATGGGAAACCACATCAAGTCATAACCCATTAGCACATTACCATTTCACATCATATAACCATTTACACGATTCCCACTAAGAATTAAACATCTAAAACCATAACATACCTCATTATGTTCTTAAATCACTTTACACATTAACCCATTTAACCCATTCTCCATTTTCATGAATCATCCATTCATTCCCTTTGAAATAGCCCCTAGGTTATTTCCATTTCTATGTGCATCACCTAACTTCGATTCCATGTTCAACCAATCATGTAATTATATTTATAAAGGCCTCTATAATTCATTACAATAGGTTCACATATCTAATATCAATCCCCAATCTCGGGAAAAGCCGGTACATCACCTGGATGGTCCCAATTAGGGCAAGTATTTCCCAACACATCCCACAGGGACCATGAGGGTTCCCATATACCATTTTAAATACCACTATTACCATATATGATTAGGTTATTCAAAACATAACCAAGGATGACAAGAACACAACTAAACATGCACAATTATCCAAAGAACTTTGGGGTATCACTTTTAGACCACCAACCTTGAAAATGCGGTTGAATGCACTCTCAATCATGTCCTTAGACCTCGATCCAACAAACATTTGGAGCTTCAACATAAAACTCACCCAAAAGATAGGGTTTTAGTGTTTCGGAACAAGGGGTAGAGGAGATACAGACCCTTAACAAAAAAGAGAAGCAAGGATGGGATTAGAATTACTCGGAGATTCGATCCACAACCAACGGAACTAAAAACGCCTTAGAATCAAAGGAGATTGGTATCTTGGAGCCTTTGGGCTATTTGGTTCGTGCCTAGGGTGGAGAGGGAGATAATGATAGGAAATAATGAGTGGGGTTTAAATGCCAGGAGTGGAAAACTTGTAAATTTTCCCCAATTTAAGGGGACACATGGTTTGTCTTCATAGTTTGGTTAACGATGTGTCACAACCTGTCCCAGTGGGGCCCGAGCTGCAACTCCCCCAGTCTGCCTCTTATAGGCCAGGGGCTGATGACTAGCACCGAGAAGGAATTCTAATATCATGGGAGGCATTGCCTATAAACCTGTACTCACACACACATCTCCAAGCCCACAAAGCTTAAAAGTATAAACAACTAAAATGAAAAGATGCATGCATGACTAAAACCCAACCACAGAGTATGATAGGAAAGTAATGTGCACGAAAGAAAACCCAGGTCCAAAAGTACAAGCCCACCAAAATGAAAGTCTGTAACAAAGTCTAACCTGAAAGGAAGGGTACTGGGACTGCAATCTGTAGTCGTAGGAACACACCTCGACCCTCCTGATCTCATTGAGCGTCGTCCATCCTTGGTCCACCTAGAATCCTATAAAAGGCTCCCTCATCTGCACAAGACATGACACGTGCGGGAAAAGCCCGTGTAGGGGTGAGAATAACAATACCCAGTAGGACACCCCGAAACCACAAAGGAAATACAACGAGGGAAAGTATCACAAAGGAAGATACATTCAGCACTACACAGTATATGCCTACCGAACATATAAAAGAATATCCAGATATGCTCATACACAAACAGCCATCACGATACCGCCGCTAGGATCCAGCTCAAAGATTTACACTAAGCATGCAACTGGGAGATATCAATCATAGTTCTGAAGAGGTAGGTTCCTAGTACTTGTTCTGGGAGAACACACTCCACAAGTACATTGAGAATAAGATCCTCAGATGAGGATCACAGCCAAGTCATGGGGTGAATTCGATAACTCAGTCTTTGCTAATCTGCTAAGCAGAGGTTCGGTGCCCGGGTAAAGTTGGTCACGTAGATGCCAAGAACTCTACCTAGGTTTCGAGGAATTAATAGATGAACCAGCTCTAAGTCTCATAGAGGGGATTCCACCAACTCTATTTAGGAAGTTTTGCTGAAGGGATCATACTCCTGTGTAAAAGAAATCATACAAGAACCTTCATGGAAAAGACCAAGGTTACGAACCCTAAGAGAACTAGTCCAATTCATAGAAGATAAGTGGCACAATCCATTTAAGATAGGTTACACAGTGTGTAGTATGGTTACATGCCATCTTCCTTGACCCTGGGTACTGCCCGTGTAAACATTCCGTGTCATTCGTTCAGGTCATGTAAAACCAAACTACATGGTATGTAGAAAAAAGTACACGTCGTGTTCCTTGAACCTATGTACCGCCCCATGTAGCTGACCCATGTCATTCATCTTGTCAGATAGAAAGAAACAAAATGGTGTGTAGAAGAATCACACGCCATGTTCGAGCACCTGGGGCTCGCTCCGTGTACGCTGGCCAAGTGCTCGTACATGGTCTCTGCCCATGTCTGTGTCGCCTACCCGTGTACCAGTACACGGGGTATCCTGTGTATCTGGCTGGGTCTGGCCGAGGAAGTGTATACACGACATGTATTTTTCCATGTACTCTACTCGTGTCTGTGTACTCCCGATATATACACCATGTGAACTTTCCAATGAACACACATCATGTAGCCCATACTACACGGCCTGTAGTCGGGAAATTTCCAGATCGTCATCTTCTTCCTCGCAGTTCGACCGATCTTCCAGATCCACGATCTCTTGTTCGTTCGTCCTGATACTCTAGAGATTGGTTCGTTTCGTCATATGAACACCGGGATGGGTGTTTTCTTCCTTTAGAACAGATAATAATCCTCTAACGCTTCATCTAAAGAAAAATGCCCGAAAACTCATAACTCTCGATCCTCTTTGAATCATCCGCCGAAATCGCCGTCGCACCTCCGTGACATCGACCCATGGTTGGATCCAATGTTTGGGATTGTTGTGTTGCAAAACAGATGCGGAATGATCCATTTTTCATCACCCCACAAATAACGTGAAAAACGTGAAGAAAAGAAAGGGGAGAAATCCAAAGAAATGATCTTGAGGAAAGAACCTCAACCGTCGTTCATCATAGCATTGATCTTATCCTATTAATTGGATTAAAAAGAGCATAAAATCAACAACAATGGATTAACATGGATTCAATCTACCATAAATCCCCACAAAAATCCCATCCCGTAAGTACGATCAATCAGGAGACTAATCTATTTGTGGATTATCCCACGTTCATCTTCGAAATCAACAATGGGGAAGAAATCACAAAAAAAACATCCAACCTGGATTCTGCAGCATTCTTCGGTGATGATCCGGTCACTGCGTCATCGTCTCCGCGTAGGGAAGTTTTCTCCAGAGCCTCTAGAGCCGCCAAGGGTTTTATGGTTATCAGTTTTATAACCCTGAACCCTTGTGACATCCATTAATTAAAAAGTTATGGGATATCTGTTACAACATATATAAAACATCTTGCTGCAGAATTAATATTTTTATTTAAATATTTTATTATTCTTACGTCCCAAAAACTAGATTCCACCACCGACCTGCACCGACCATTGTTAGGACTTTCCTTAGGTAAAATCACTATTCCGAATGAAATGGTTCCCTTAGATTACTGATCCGAGAAATCGTTCAAAGGTTATTACACTTTTTGAGGAAAACTGCACGCACGGGTTATTTAACAATTAAATTAAATTCAATCATTTGTTTTGTGCTCAACGGACTTCGGAACTGCACTCCATCTCAGATAATGGTCTTGAAATAATTCCCATATAATATTAAAATAATACATCAAAAAATTTGGGACTTTAAATCACACCAACCTTAGAGATTTTACATCCCCAAAATGCCAAAACAAGGTCTACTCAAAAATATGTGGGTACTGCATGCGAATTTGAGCCTCCCGCTCCCACGTGCTCTCATAGAGATTCCCATGCAACCACCATACACGCACCAAGGGAATATCACGTCCACGAAGGATATTCTCATGTCGATCCTCGATCTCTACTGGGTGCTCTGCAATGTCTCCCCATTATCAATGTCAAGAACACCCTAGTCGATAATGTGTGATGGATCATGGACGTTCCTCTGTAGCTGCAACACATGGAATACATTGTGTACCCGGTCTATCTGAGGAGGTACAGCCAAGAGATATGCCACCTCACCAAACCTACTTAGAATCTGAAAAGGGCCAATGAACCTCGGAGATAGCTTGCCACCTCAGCCAAATCTCCATAATCCCCATCGAGGTGAGACCCGAAGGAACACATGGTCTCCCTTCTTGAACTCCAAGGGCCTCCACATGCTATCAGCAAATGATTTCCGCTGACAACATGCAGTCTTCATCCACTCCTGGATGACCTGCACCTTCTCTGTAGTAGCTCTCACCATATCTAGGCCAATGAGTGTTGACTCTCCTGGGTCGATCCATAAAAGTGGTGACCTGCAAGGTCGCCCGTACGGAGCCTCGAATGGTGTCATACCAATAGTAGAATGATAATTGTTGTTGTAACCAAATTCCACTAGTGGTAGGGGATACTCCCAGCTACGACCGAAGTCAATAATGCATGCTCGATGCATATCCTCCAGGACATGGATGGTCCATGAAGTTGAACTATCTCTTGCACGTAGATGCTTCCCATTCTCTCTACTGAACTCTGCTCTCGTATGGATAGGAAGTTGGCTGACTTGATGAGTCGATCAACAATCTCCCAGATGGCATCGTGTCCCCTGGACATACGTGGTGACCCTGTCATGAAGTCCATGGATATGCAGTCCCACATCCATTACGGAACCTCAAGGGGCTGAGTCAAACATGCTAGCACCTGGTGCTCAGCCTTTACTTTCTAACAAGTAAGGCAATGAGAGACAAACTCTGCCAAACCCTTCTTCATTCATGGCTACCATAACTGACGTCAGAGGTCCCGATACATATTTTCTATGCCTTGATGCACCGCCAAATGGGGTGTATGGAACTCCGTCAGAACCTCCTCCTACAACATAATCAGTACTACCGTGCTCCCTCTGAAAAGAATAAAGTGCTCCCCACCTTCTGAATATCCATCTACAACATCGCCTGTGGATATCTGAGCATGTAGAGTGTCACAACTAGAATCCTCGTGTTGTGCTTCCCTTACTCAGTGTAAGAGTGGAGGGGTAACTTCCATCAACTGAAGGTAGGATCCCTTATCTCCATCCACTAAGGATAACTGTAAAGAGGTCAACTTCCTCGTCGCATCATCCAGCAACTGCAAACTGGATTACTTACTGATAGCATCTGCCAGCACGTTCCCCTTCCCAGGCGTATGAATGATCTCAGAGTTCTAATCATGGAGGATCTCAAGCCATCACCTCTATCTCAAATTCAGATCCTTATGAGAAAAGATGTATCTGAGACTCTTGTGATCATAGTAGATGGTAAACCACTCGCTCATCAGTTAGTGCCACCACATCTTCAACACAAAGACTAACACTGCCAACTCAAAATCATGGGTCACATAGTTCTAATTGTGTGGCCTCAACTGACGTGAGCCATAGGCAATCACCGATTTCCTCTGCATCAGGACACAACCAAGCTCGGTTCTTGATGCATCGTAAAACACTACGTACTCAACACCCTCCTCTGGTAATCTCAAGATCAGGGCAATCGTCAAACTTTGTCTCAACTGTTAGAAAGCATTATGGCATCTCTCGGTCCACACGAAAGGCTGCCCCATTCCAGTCAAATCTATCATGGGTGCTGCAATCCTGGAGAAATTAAAATGAATCACCGATAGTATCTTGCAAACCCAAGGAAACTCCGCACCTCCATCATGCTCCGGGGTGGCACCCATGCTAGCACGGCCTCCACCTTGGCTGGGTCCACCACTACACAATCTGCTGAGATAACGTGTCCTAGAAAGTGGAACTCCTGTAACATGAACTGACACTTCGAGAGTTTCCCATACAACTGGTGTTCTTGGAGTGTGTCCAGAACCATCCTTAGGTGTCTTGTGTGCTCCTCCTCAGATGCAGAGTACGCAACGATATCGTCGATGAAGACCACTACAAAACGGTCTAGGTAGGGCTGAATGATCCAGTTCATGAGTCCCATGAACACTGATGGGGTGTTTGTCATGAAAAAGTGCATCACCAAGTACTCATTGTGACAGTAGCGACATCGGAAAGTCGTCTTCAGTATATCCTCATCCCTTACTCACAACTGGTGAGATCCTGATCATAGGTCAACCTTCGAGAACCTTCGATCCCCTATCAGCTGGTCGAAGAGGTCATCGATCCTCGGTAGTGGATACCAGTTCTTCACGGTCACCTGATTCAAGCATCGGTAATCCACACATAGCCTCAAGCTCCAGTCTTCCTTCTTCAAAAACAGCACTGGGATGCCCAGGGTGAAACGCTGGGTCTCACAAATCCCTTCTTCTACAAGTTGTCCAACTTCACCCTTAGCTCACAAAGCTCTGCAGGAGCCATCCGATATGCTGATGCGGATATCGGTGTTTTCTCGGGTTGCAACTCAAGGAAGAAATCTATCTCACGATGGGGAGGTAGCCCAGGGACATCCTCCGGAAAGTCTTCATTATACTCAGACACTACTGTTGGAAACTGGAATCTCGTAACATCTCCTGCGCCAAGGGATTGGTTACCCAACTAATGTCAGATCGGTTGTGCCCTCTTATGCATGAGTCCATCCTGTGCTTCCTGGGTCTCTCTTTCACTGACAAAAGAGAATCTCGTTCTATCACTACGGACACACCGCACCCTTCGCCTAAAACAGTCGATCTGGGCATGAACTGCAGATAACCAATCCATACCACGAATGACATCGTAAGGCCTCAAAGGTACCAGCAAGAGGTTCCAATCGAAACTCTCGCCTCCAAGGGTTAGGTCACACTATCTACAGAGGTGTGTGATCACTGAATCTTCTCCAGTAGGTGTTTCTAAGCGTAAGGGTCGAGTCAATGACTCAACAAGAATCTCAAGGTCTCGAACAAGATAAGTAGCCAAGTAGTAATGTCTAGAACCTGTGTCTATCAGTACGACAACCAATGTAGAAAATACATAGAGAGTACCTATAATAATTTTGGGAGTACCTGGGTCATATGCCTCTGCCGCCTGCAGCTATCCTTGACTATGTCCACCAGCTCCCTGAGCTTGGGGTGGACCTCTTGGGGTGGTGGTGGTAAAACATCAAAACGCCGACCACCTCCAGCTACTCTCCCAGATCCCCTACCATGTTCGCCACCCCACAAATTTGTCTTCTCCACACGTTGCCTAAGCCTCGGTGGTCCATCCACTGATCCCGTGTCAGGAGTACGGCAGGTCGGATACTCTCGAGCGAGATGTCCCCTTCCATAGCATCAGAAGCATCGCCTCTATCAAGGCTGGCAGGATACGCCCTGCGAACCCTGTACGGCAGATCCCCTGTCCTGGGATCTCCTCTAGAAACATCTCCCACACCTGGGTCCCCGACATCGGCTCCCTTCTGATGAGGTCTCTGCTCCAGCTCCACCACTACTAACAACTGGAGTCTGTCTCTTCTCTGCCAAGAAGCTCTCGACCACCAAATCCTGCTCGAGCACCATACCATAAGTAGGAATGCTCATAAGGATGATGATAGCTCGGATAACTCTGTGCAAGCCCCTCTCAAAAGTCTGAGTACTGAAGTACTGATCTCTGACCATATCCATTGAGTACCGCCAGAGGTGGGTAAACCTCGATGAATAGTCATCAACTGTCATGGTTCCCTGCTGGTGCTAAAGAACCACACGTATGTGTACTGCACATAGGGTAACTGGTGAAAAAACTTCTATGAAGAGATGCTCAATCTCCATGCATGCATGTGTCACCTCATCTTGGGTCTGGATAACCAAACTCCACCATTTTCCTACTAGGCCCTGCAGAAGGCACGCTGCTAGGATCACCATCTAGTCTGGTGGTGTCCGGACCAAACGGAAGACTTTGTCCTCTGCCTCAAGCTAGTCCTCTTCTTCCCGAGGGTCCGGCTTTCCTCGAAACCTAAGGGGTATCTATCTCTAAAAATTATAGACTGTGCTCAACCTATGCTACTCTTCCACGGATACAGCAGACACTAAACAATGATCCACAGGTGGCGAGATAACTGGTAAATCCGGTCCTTTTATTGAGCCTTCATCACTCAGGGGGTCATCCTCATGATCGAGCTGTAGGATCCTAGCAGGTGGTCGTCGTAGTGGAATCCTGTTAAAAAAAATATGTATCTCAGTCAGTGATTATATCTGGAGAGCTGACTCAAAAAGGACATGGAAACCAAATACCATTACTTTCTGATTCATGTACCATTATTTCCCCCTGCAACTAGTGTTCTCATGTTCTGGGTCTAAAATCAAGTTATTGGTGTCCTGGTGTATGGATACATCGGCCGCCCGCACCAACAGTGGGGTCCCTGGCCTGAAATCCGAATTCGAAACAATTAACACTGTTTCCCCAAACCAACTCACAGACTCTCGGTCCTATGGTAGAACTGACCGCCTCTGATACCACTCAGTCACGACCCGTCCCAGGGGGGCCTAAGCCGCTACTCCCCAAACCCACTTCCAATAGGCCAGGGGATGGTGACGAGCACCGAGTAGGCATGCTACTAACATGGTAGGCATTTCCTATACACCTGTACACACACACACACACACACATCTCTAAGCCCACAATGCAGAAATTTAAAAACTATTAAAAGGAAAAGATGCAAGCATACACTAAAACCCAACCACAGATTAGAATAGGAATGTAATGTGCAAGAAGGATAACCATGGGCCAAAAGTACAAGACCACCAAATAAAGTCTAAAATAAAGTCCAACCTATAGGGAAAGGCACTTGGACTGCAATCTGTAGTCGTAGGAATACACCTCGGCCCGGCTGATCTCGTTGAGCATTGTCCAGCCCTGGTACACCTAGAATTTTGTCAAAGGCACGCTCATCTGCACAATACACGACATGTGCGGGAAAATCCCATACAGGGGTGAGTATAACAATACCCATTAGTACACCCAAAAACCAAAAAGGAAATACAACAATGGAAAATACTACAACGGAAGATACAGTCAGCTCTACACAATATATGTCTACTGAACATATACAAGAATATTCATATATGCTCATACACAAACGACCATCGCGACACCGCTGCTAGGATCCAGCTCGAATATTTCCACTAAGCATGCAATCGGGAGAACACACTCCTTGGTCTGAAAAGAGAGATTCGAAGTATTTGTTTGGGGAGAACATAATATAAAAGAACATTGAGAACATGCTGCTCAGATGAGGATCACAACCAAGTCATGGGTTGATTCTGACAACTCAGACAAAGCTAATTCTCTAAGAAGAGGATCGACACCCAGGTAAAGTTGGTCATGTTGATACCAAGAACTCTACCTAGGGTTCCAAGAATGAATAGAGGATCTGGATCATGGCTCATAGAGGGGATTACAACAACTCTATTCAGGATGTTCTGCTGAAGGGATCATACTCATGTGTAAAGTAAATGATAACAGAACCTTTAGGGAAAAGACCAAGGGAACGAACCCTAAAAAAACTAGTCCAAGTCATAAAAGAAAAGTTTCTCAAGCCATTTATGACAGGTTACACGACATGTAGTATGGTTTCATGCCGTGTACATTGACCTTGGGTACTGCTCGTGTAAATGGCCCATGTCATTCGTTCTGGTCGTGTAAAACCAAACTACATGGCGTGTAGAAAAAAGTACATGTTGTGTTCCTTGACCCCGGGTACCACCCATGTAATCGGCCCGTTTCATTCGGCTTGTCATATATAAATAAATTAAATGGCCTGTAGAAGAATCACACGCCGTGTCCGTACACCTAGGGCTCACTCCGTGTACGCAGGCCATGTGCCCGTACATAGTCTCTGCCCATGTCTGTGTCGCCTACCCGTGTACCAGTACACAGGGTATCGCGTGAATCTGGCCGGGTTTGGCGGGGGAGGGGTATACATGGAATATCATTGGTCGTGTACTCTGCCCGTGTCTGCATACTCACGAAGAATACGCCATGTGAACCTGCCGACAAACACACGCCGTGTAGCCCATACTACACGGCGTGTAGTTGGGAAATTTCCAGAACGTCATCTTCTTCCTCGCGCTTTGGCCGATCATCTGCATCCACGATCTCTCTTCCGTTCATCCCAATACTCTAGGGATTGGTTCGGTTAATCATACGAACACTACGACAGGTTTTTTTGGCCTTTAGAATGGATCATAAACCTCGAACGATCCATTCGATGAAAAACAGTTGAAAACCCATAACTCTTGATCTGCTATGAATCGTCATCTGATATCGTCGTTGGACCTCCGTGACACTTCTCCGGGGTTGGATCTACATTTTGGGATCGTTGTGTCGTAGAACGGATACGCAAAGATCCGTCGTTCATCACCCCATGAAGAATGAAAAGAATGCGAAGAAAAAAATTAGACAAATCCAATGAAACGAACTCGAGGAACGAACCTCCATCATCATTCATCACGACGTTGATCCGCTCCCATTAATGTGATAAAATGGAGCCGAAAATCAACAACAATGGATTAACATGGATTCAATCTCCCATAAATCCCCACAAAAAGCCCATCCCACAAGAAAGATCGGTCTGCGGACTAATTTGTTCATGGATTAGCCCACATTCATCGTATAAATCAACAACGTGGAAGAAATCACAAACAAACATCCTACCTAGATTCTGCGGTGTTTGTCGGCTATGATCCGGTCGATGCGTCGTCATCGCCTCGTAGGGAGTTTTTCTCCAGAGCCTCCATAGCCGCCAATGGTTTCAAGGTTAGGAGGTTTGTAACCATGTACCCATGCGCCAACCTTTAATTAAAAATTTAAGGGATATTTGTTACAGTAGATTTAAAAGATATCACTACATAATAAATATTTTTATTTAAATATTTTATTACGCTTATGTCCCAAAAAATGGAATCCACCACCGACCTGTGCCGGCTGATGTTAGGCCTCGCCTAAGGTAAAATCGATGTTCCGAATGCAATGGTGCCCTCATATTTCTTATCTCAGCACCTATTTGGTCGTTATTCCACTTTATCAGAAAAAATGCACACACGTGCTATTTAAATATTGAATTAAATTTAAACATTTGTGTCGGGCTCACCGAGCCTCGGAACTGCATGCCGTCTCAGAGCATGGTCTCGAATTTATTCCCATATAATATAAAAATAATACATAGAAAAATCCAGGACATTAAACCGTGTGAAAAATGTGCGCATGCCACTACCTGAAGGAGGAGGTGTCACACGGTTTATCCGCACGGTTTGGAAAACCATGCGCAAACCATGTTCATGCTTTTATCCAGAGGAGGAGTGGTCGGACGGTCTTTCCTGGACAGGCCGCTTGGTTTACCTGGTCGTGCGTAGGCCATTCGCCATAGCCTGTCTTGCCCAGATTTCCTTTCTTCCATTCCCTGTGCCCCCATAACACCCTCAAGGCCTCTCACACTTTCAAGAAACACTTTTAAGCCCCAAAACAAAGGGTTAACCCCAAAACACAACAAAAACATACCTTTCTAAAACCTGAGATCATAAAATGTACAATCCATTTGGGTTTCGTTTAATGTCTAATGATTGGTGAAATATATGGTTATTCTTTTATAGATTATGCGAATTTATAAAAGTTTATTTTTTTTCTTTATGTGTGACAGAATCATCTAGAATACTCATTGTTTGGAGAAAAGATGTGTTTTTGGTAGAAACATATGTAACTATACTTGAATTGTAAGTATATTTTTTTAAATATCCTCAGCCAATATCATAAATAAATTCTCCAACATTATGAAATGGAACTTAAAAAAATGTTTTCTGTTTACATTTCCTACTAGAAAATCAATGACTATTTAACCCATCACTATTTTGTGGTTTTCTTATTGTTAAATTTCTCCTAATCATGTTTTCTATCACTCTTCATCAGAACATTATGGTTAGTTTTTTCTTCCATATCAATGTTTTCATGGAATCCTAGAATGGGTTTTCTAGGGTGGCCATTTTACTTCTCTTTTTTAATTTATAATTTTATTGACTCTTTTTCCAATGTGGGAAATTCAATAATCATTCTGAGCCCAATTTTAAAATTGTGAGGTTTTAATTTCCAAAATTGGGGATGGATGTAATTTCCCCGGTATTTATAGAATAACACATTTTCGTATATATTAATATTTATGAATATGATATTAATTTTATGTTACAGATGACACTTTTTTGATAATGTACTCAACACACAACAGTAGGATTATTTGAAATCCTTTGTTGCACCAAACATTGAGTTATACCAAAAGTTATATAATAGTATTATTATATAATATATTAGGTAATGCCTAGAAATTGTATTGGCAGGAATGAACAGAACAAACTACAATATGAAAACATATTTTTGTTAAATATTTTTAATTTTATCCAATATTTTTTAGAGGATTAAAATAAGAATGAATCCAATTTTGAAAACAAAAAACTCAAATATTTTTAAAAAGTGATTTTACCACCTTTTGATGGTGAACCTGAAACACCCCATGCTTCCACAGTACATTTACCATTGAAAAAGACAACATCTTGTGTTGTACACAACTTCGAGTTCAAACACACCACAACCAATCAAGCTAGCCTTTATGAATAGTAATACCCACTTTATGAAATTTTATAAATTTTATCATTCAAAATATAATTCATTTTTGGATTTGGAATATCGAAATTAGATTAGGGTGAATTTTTTGTTTTTTTCTGAAAACATTCAATTTTTTATGAATAGTGAAAAACCACTACATTATTGGTCAAAACCATCTTTTTATTTAAATTACTAGTTTTGATGACTAGGCGTGATGCTTAATGCACAATTTGACCATCATTGATGGTTGATCATCAAATTTGTTGGAGTCAAATAGCTCTCATTTGTTGGGCCATAGATCATGTGGTAAATATTCTTACCTATGGTCTCATGGCCCAAACCTATTGGTTTTCACACTATTGACTATATACATGAGCCATATAAGTTTTTATACCCGACCGTGTATTCCTCTACGATAAATCATGATGGCTCGAGTTGGACTCTTATGGGCATAACTGACAATTCAGTCCAACATATTTTCTATTTGAGGTTGTCTTCGATACTACATGTTATTGGACATATTTTTTAACAAAATTCCCCAATATAAATTATAGAATCCAAACATAGTTGCCACATACATGTACCATAAGGCTGTCTTTCAAATAAACTCAACCATGACATCCTGTACACTAAAGTATTTTAACTGGAAGGGAGGGTCTTGTGTCAATCATTGAGAGACTATAACCTATTTGTTTGAGAAAAGTACTTGAATAAAAAAACAATAACAAATTGTATAACCATAGACAAAAGGTTTATAATATAACATGATTTCCAAATCTAGAAACAGAATATCAATAATAATCAATAGATATACCATACAAAAGTACATTCTACGTATAAAAATGTAACTTAAAAGTTAAGACACTAAAAACACCCAAGTGGGTATGAAACCACATTTAGGGTAAGTATCCTTTCTCTATCCAAAATCATCCATCTAACACATGGATTTTCCATTATCCTATCCTGAAAAAATAATGACTATTTAGGTACTAATCAGGAAACCAAATTAGTATATGATTAAAGCTCATTAGGCCGCCACCAATGGCATCTAATAAATATCCAGTAAAAAATGGTCTATATAGTCATAGAAATAAATAATTTTAATTAATATTAAAAAAAGCGTCATATTATCAATTAATCTTAATTTAACCACATAAACCCATAGGTTCCTGAGGAAACCTGAATAATTTCAAAAGTTTGAATGTCATTCAGACCATTCATAATTCATAATGAATGATCATAATTCCATTCATATTACAAACTATATGTCCCCTATTACCATTCATATTTAATTATTAAATGAAAATGTTACAATTTGTAATTTCATAATTTAATGGCCTTGCTACATTTATTAATTTCACTATTGAATGACCATGTTAAAATTCATATATTCATAATTTAATACCATGTTACCATTCATAATATAAAAAATATGAATAAATTTCCATGTTACCATTCATCAACACATGATTAATTCAAGAGTTAATTATCAACATAAATTTAAATATTAATTTATCAATTAGTACAACATACCAATAATAATAATTAATTAAACTATTAATTATTTATACCAACATCATTACTAATTATTCAATTAGTTCATCCAATATTTCCACAAAATTATTTCCCAATTTAATTAAGCACATCAAACCCATTAATTAATTATCCATTTAATAAATTAATATCCAAAATTCAATTTTCCAAAATTAATTAATTATTTAATTATCTAAAATAAATATTCTCAATATATCATAATTAATTCCACAAATAATTATCTCAATCATAATCTAAATATTTCATAATTAATTCCACAATAAATTATTTCAACTTCCCAATCACAGTATATCATTATTAATTAAATTATTAATTATCCCAAATCTATAATCTCATGTATCCCCAATTTCAAATATTGCATAATTTCTGAATTTATGAAATTATTTAATTGAATCATGAACTGAATTACTAATCATTTAATCAAAATTTTACAGTTACATACACTTAATTCTAATAAATATTATTGGAATTTAATTATGCACCACCAAATGAAATTCATTGAAAACACCCACCAATGGATGAATCCACAAAATTTGAAAGAATAATGATGTATAATGTGATTTGGATATTGAACACTAAATCAATATTGAAAAATACAGATCCCATAATCCTAGATCTATATCAAAAAAACTATGTCTATATTTTAACTAAATAGGGAAGAACAAAATATTGAATAATAATTTGAATGAGAATGGAAGCCACTCGAGATGAGATCCATTTAATGATAGTTATGTAGATCTCTATCATGGACTTTGAATAACAATGAAAGGATGTCATATTGTCTTGGAATCCCTTTGGGTGTATCTATACATAATAGAAATGGATTATGGATTGAGCTATGGAATTAAGGTTGTATAATATGAGGGTATGAGATTTTGTCAATAAAATTTATGGGATTAAAATCCCATTTGCACAGTTTTCTTCTCTGGGTATGTGGTTTCCCCTAATTATTTTCCTAAACTGTGCACCACTTCTAGGAGTGCACAATTTCTTCTATTAGATAAAATTATTTAAAATATCGTGAACCATCTCTGTACCTCCATCATTCTTCCATTTTCAAAAAAAATCCACCAAAACACACTTTATGGTAAAAAAAATAAAAATTAATCAACACCATAAAAAATTTTTACCTATAAATATGGTCTAGACATGTCTATAAAATTTTAGTATTTTATGATCTCACAACCTTATAAAGACTCATACTTGAATTGTACTCCCCAGAATATCTAATATTCATTGTCAGAAATATTGGTCCATTAAGCCCATATATCCTCTTCTATCTTCAATATTTCTTCCTGGACATCTCCACATTACAACAATATAAGGACTATCAGAATGGTATTCCATAAAATACAATCTCACTATGATAAATCACACATATTTAATGCTCCCCAAATGACACATTTATCTCATGTTCAATATCATCCACATATATCAATTGAGAAGCATAGAGGTGATACCAATGATGTTTTGACACATGGAATACAATATGAATAACATTGTATCTCTATGTAAGAGACAATTGGTATGTTACCAGTCTGATTCTCTCCATAACCTCTAATGGTCTAACAAACCTTGGAAAAAAATTTCTCTATCTCTATATCCTATGATGACCCAATCAAGGAGACACCCCAATGAATAGCTTATCTCCCTCTATAAACTATAGTGTTCATCGATGTATTATATTAAAAAAATTATACACTTTGAGCCATAGTAATATGATTTTGAATCATATTCACCTAATCAAACATCTCTTTAATGATAGTTAGACACAACAAATCTCACTCAACCGCCTCTGTTAAAAATAGAGGTGATCTTTAGGTCTTACCATAAAGAGACTCTTATTGAAAAATCTGAATTGTTTCTAGATAACTATTGTTATAGGAAAACACCACTATTTTTAGGTGCATCTCCCAAGACCTAATGATGTTTAGAATACAAAATCCTAGTATATCCTTATGACCATGTTTGGTATGCTATGATGACACATCATTATATGGGTGGAAATCTATACACCACAAAACCCAACAACCAAGAACCTTCTATAATTACTTATAGAAGATTCAAGTAACACAAAAATCACAGTTTAAAAAATATGTATATGGAACCCTATTCAAATTGATTATTTTACAAACATATATTTCACAAAATAATTAGCTGAGAAAGTCTACAATATATGAATGAAATGTGCTAACTTCAAAATTTTGAAAAAATATATCCCAATCATCATCATTATATTGAGGCTTCCTATAGAGATCCACCCAAAAAATACATAGTGATATCATCCCACCTATATTATAGAATGAAAAATGGTTGTATCAAATAACCAGGTCATAGATGATTGACCATCACCTACTGAAGACTGTAGCATCATGTCACAGATCCAACAATCTCTTTTTTCTTACCCAACCACCAAAACTAACATTGTATGTCACAATAAATTTTAGTCAGACCTGGATATTCCACCCACATATAGGCTTGAAACTCACACATCATTTACTCCAATATTCTCATAGGCATAAAAAAACTGATTCCCCATGTGATGATCTCATCCTCATCTATATAACAATAAAATCGTGTATGTCCACCTCCATGTATTTTATGTGAGGTTAATAACAATAGATCCTCGTACTACCTATATATGATCTATTTAAAAAAGATAAGACACCAATGAAACTGATACCAGGGCTATCTTATATTTACTATCTTGAACCACAATGTTCGTCTCAGTAAGTAAATCCATCATCATCTACTCATCACTAGACTCTTGAACCTATTTAGTCTATGTTTTCATGCTGAAAAGCGTCATCCACACTATTTACTATTATGGGCATATATGCTCGCTCAAAATCAAATATCTTCATATACTCAACCATTTTTCACTTCCTGAGATTCATATCTCATATGGATAAGATATACTTTAATCACTTATTATCAATATACATAGTGAACTTCACATCCAACATATAATGCCTAAAACAATTTACTGCATAAACACCTATTGAAAACATGTGGTCATGCATAGGGTAATTACTTTCATGTGGATGAAACATTCAAGAACAATATCATATAACATGATCTAAATGTATGAATACTTCTCCATGTATTTTCCTTGAATCTTCATAATACACAATATGCTCCTCACCTAGATCATGTAGTATCAAGATTAGTGATGATGTCAAGTGCATCTTCAACTCCTAAAAATTATACTCCCTTGATATAGAGCATTCAAACATTATACCATGTGAAAGTCAAGACAGAATGTGGTGCTACAAATCTAAAAATGTACTAGATGAACCTATGATAATATTCATGCATCCTAAAAAAGATAAAGATTTTAAAAATATTATTAGGCTCCTCCCAGGAAAGAACTGCAAGAAAGTTCTCTAAGTCCACAGACATGCCTTCATCATAGATTATGTGACTTAAGATGTATACATGATCAAAAAAAATGACACATATATAGATTGGATTATAGTTTATGCTTTATTGTTGTACTGATGACAATTTAAATATGTTGGGAATGATCTCCATGGGTATGGATGTACAACAAGATTTTATCTACAAACACAACCATAATCTAATCCATGTAAGGATAGAAGATTATATTCATCAATCTGTAAACATTTTTGGTATGTTCATTAACCCAAAAAAAACATTAAAAAAGACAAAAAAATCATACCTACTTCTTAAAGCAGTCCACAATATGTCAGAATGTGGAACTCCCAACTTAATATACCCTGAACTCAGGTCTACCTTTGAAAAGACACAAGATCCAATAAAATAATAAATATTATTATCGATAAGTGGAAGAGGATATTGGTTCTCACATTCTTCTATTTCAACCTCTAGTAATAACAAAATATGTGTAAACTACCAGTATTCTTCATGGAATAAAGTACTAGTAAACCCCATGGTGATGTACATTGACAGATAAATCCATTATCCTCCAACTTCTCTATCAAATATTGAGCTCTTTAATAACATTCAATTCCATTCTATATAGTGGAATTAAAACTGGATCAACCATCAACATGAGATGAATAGTATATTCAACATATCTCTCAGGTGGATGATGTGAAAAGTATTCATGAAACACAGCCTAAATACATTCCACTATGGGTGTAAATTCATCTAAATTTACACCTACATCATCTAACAATAGACTCATAACCTGGGATGTGCGGAATCCTAGTTTCTAAATAATTGGCCCTACTTGGCAAGCCTGGACATTCACATGTACTTGGTGAATATAGTTTTTACCCTTACGAGAAAGAAAACCACCCTCCTATGGATATAATTAGAGTGGTATTGATATGATACTAACCAGTCCATACCCATGATCATGTCAAATAATTAAATTTATAGGATTTAAAGATCCCACTAAAAATAATACTCACTAAACTTGATAGAAAATCTCCTCCACAGAAAAATTAATCTATAATTACAACATGAGGTGTGTCTATCATAAACACCCCACTCAGAAACTCGAACATGATTATTAAACCATTTACATATTTTTTAGAAATAACGAAATGAGAGATGCCCATATCAAATGATGAAATAGACAATGTAGAAGATAGAAGAATAATAAAACTCATTATTAATGATCTAGCCACTCTATCCACATATTTACGTTTCACCACATGAAAATATCATGAACCTCTTCCCGGTGAAAAATTCTAACACCTTTAAATAGAAACACTCTTCTTGTATGGGTTGTCTTTCCCAGAAGTTACACATCCATTTTCTCTACCTCCACAGCCAGTATAACTCCATCTACGAGATGGATTTGGTGTATAATATCCCCATCCCACACATTGATTTTTTTTAGTTGCATCTTCAATTCCCATCTACCACTAGGGTCTACAGAACATTTGAAGAGGTCCCAACTATCTTCAAGACCGACATTGTAATAGTGGTTGGGGAAATGCATTGGGAAGTGTCAGGACCAACCACACCAGTGAAATATTTCCTATATAAGGTTCTATTTAACTAAACCTTACCCTTGCTACTCCTCTTTCTATCTCCATGAATAATATTCTCATTGTGATTCTTACTGCACTTTTAAAGCATGACTTCTAACTGTTTGAAAGTAACTATCCTTCAAGAACTAGAAGTGTATTTTAGGATCCCCTAATAAATGAGAGCCTAATCAACTACCATAGCATAATTCATTAACTGAAAGTTGATAACATGGGGATTTATATCAAATTTAATTCCATCATGAAAATGCATCTCCATATATCTATCATCCCATACCAATTCTGTAGAAACAAGATATTTTTTTTTGAAAATGTCCAAAATAGTCCATCATATACATACTCCCCTCAACCAACATCATGAACCCAAAAGCTCTCTCCTAACTCAATATCTCTTGGTTTAAGTTCTACAATAACTTATACAAGAATCCCTTCCATAAAATTCCATAAAACTATCTTGTCTGCATCTAGATGCACTACCATTGAATCACTTTTCCTAGTAGAATATAATTTTCCAATATGACCATATATTTAGACAGAGGTCCCAAATGGTCAATTATCATCCAGATATACTAAACATAGAACTCATATCCCTCAGTTCAACCCACTCAAGTAAATGTTGAATGGGGATAAATATTAATCCCCCTCGTCATATCACACATACTATTCACATCCTTCCTGGGGTGTCGTTCCCTGAAATTCATGAAGCGAGCAGTTTTATCTTGGAAAATCTTCCTACCTTACTAATAATATATAATTGGTGCCTCAGGTACCACTTATAGTAGATCATCTCTAGCCATATCCTCTTTTCATCCTCTCACCAATAATCATCAGAGAGGAATATATCTATAATTCCAAATAGTCATCATAGAAGGCATTTCACAACATTGTCCCATTTACAAGAATCACAAAATGCCATAACATGTCATTTCCCTAATTCCTTCCACACAGTTAATTCTGAGGTGATATCAGTACCCTTAACCATCGTGCTATTTGGTCCTCGTTAACAAGAGTAAAATTATTCTGTAATTATGTTTTCCCAATAGAAACACATTAATTCTCAGCATTAATCATTTTAAAAATTTCTATTTCACATTAGTCACATTTTTAGTTACATTTCATAGGAATGGAAAAATAGTTCATGTTCAACAACATACCAATGATCCATTTTGTGGCAACCTTAGATTAAAGTATGTTACCCTTTATTTTTTTATTATAAGAATATAATGTGTTGCGGTTAATATTGGAAAGGTTTGTATACATTTTGGAATGTTTATGGGGACTTTATAAGAATTCACCATTTCTGCATGGTTTGGGAAAACCATCCAACACCTACATGAAATCATGAATAATGAGACAATATAAATATGGAAGATGCATATTCAGGTAATGGTTTATCCAAATAGTGATTCTTAAAAGGAGAAAATATGGGCTTCAGATAGTATGGGTTATATTTGAGGTAGTGGTTGGTGCATGGTAAGAACACAGTTTGCCTAACCGTGCAACTAACCATGCACAAGTTAAATGTGAGACCCTAAAATTGTGGCTCTCATTTGTTTCTAATTCTATGGCCCACTTATTTCATTCTATGTGGACATAACTAAATATTTTCTCTTCCCAATGGATAAATAAGCTTCTCCCATCAATATAGAAGAGTCCTGGTGGATTCTTTTGGTGGTTTGAAGCTGGATTCTTGTGGGATGTCATTATTCATACTATTTCATGGAGGGTTTTCATAGATCTACAACATTATCTATCTTACTTTCTTATATCTACATCTTTTATTGATAGATATATTATATTTTATTCCAAATATGATTATATTTGGTTATTTTGAGGATAGTGGAATATGTATGGGTTTGGATTTTGATATTTATCACGGTTTCGTTGGAATTTGAGCACTATTCATCATTTTGTCCATAAAACCCATGGTAGTTGGGTTCAATCTTTACTCCATTATTTAGAACATGATGGATTAGTATCAAATTGATTAAAATTATTGATTTCTACATTGAAATTGCTGTGATAATCACTGTAGAAACATTCTTTTATGATGTTTTATGGATTTGAGTGAAATTTTGGAAGTGTAGTGTAACAGGTTTTGATAAATAATCTTAAAATAGTTTCCTGGTTGATTTATTGAAAAATTATTTCAACAGATTGTTTTTATATTAATTTTTTTTGGAATTATAATTCTTTTGGAATGAATTTATTGGCATCGTTGTTGGTTATACATGGTTGTGTTTTTTAATATTTCATTTTGAGTATTGGTAGAAATATGGCATTTTTCTCAGTTACAAAGGTGAAATGGAACAAGAGATTTAGTTAACATTTGAAGACTTCATAGATCGATGAGAAACTGTCATTAGTATTTAACTTCCATAATGAGGCATGCATGCATGGATGAATGTGTTTATGGAATGAAATGACATATACAAATGGGGGAATATGATATGTTTGGATAACATTATTTTGTTTATTTCAACGGATCCTGTTTTTGAGTTGAGAAAACTGTTTTACTATGGAACTTGTTTATATTTGGATATAATTTGTTTTAGAAATTTTTTATATAAACTATATTATTTTTTTGTTCTCACATGTTTTATCCTAGTGGTGTGAGTAGTGATATCATTGGTTAAAATCTAATGAGTATCATTTCTAACCCATACTTTGGAACTTTGGTGCTCTTGCATATGTCATATATCAGGACATGTTAAATCGTGAAGTATCACACTTTTCTAGTTGTATATAGTGACACCATTCTTATGTTGTGAAGTTAGAGCATGGATCATGGAGCTTTGGAATTATGTTGATGTCATTAATTTGTGTTAGATTTTTTATTCACTATATAATTTGTTATAGTAGTCTTCCATAGTGGAACTCATTATGTTTTTTTCAAATAAATCGAATATTGTGTTGTATTTAATTCTTATCATGAATCATGTAGCCATATATTGGCCATATATTATTTGGTTTGTTGTTTTATTTTCAAAGGGAAAATAATTCCCCAAAAATAAATGAAGAAGTAGGCATTTATTTTTAGCAATTCGAATCTTTAGTATGTCGCTTAATGTTAGGTAATGTCCTTCTTCCTATCTGAAAAAAAATAAAAAGGGGCAGGATGTTACAAGTGTTATCATATTGTTTAGTCCAAGATATACAAGTGAAATAATTATTTATTGGACTAAATATTTGTTTGAGACAAGTGGTTTCAGTCTTGGTAATTCCAAATGACATTTTGGAACAAGTGTTCTTTGACATGGTATCGATTGATGCTCTTGGAGTTGAAATTAATTCTATTCAATTCCCTGAGTTGGGATCATTTTAGGGAGTAGGATTTTCAGTACATTAAATTTAGTGCAAAAAATTATGTATCCAAGCATTTTACCTTTACCATCATGTTACTAGGTATTTGGGTACATAAGTATTTTGCAGTCACATTTAGAAATTGGAATCTCATTGTCATTGGTTTAGCTACCGAGACGAGTATGACATGCATTAGTGGAATGAATTTACACTAGGACAACATATCTCTTTATGAATAACTATATATGATTTTGAGTAATGTTTTGATTTTTGAAAAAATTAGTTTATATTGTTTTCATATGAAATATTTTCAATAGATCATGGATGTTGTATTTTGAAAATTGTTTTATTTTCAAAAGTATATTGAAATTTTTAAAAAATAGTTGAACAAAGTGAATATTGATATTTGGAATGAAATGATGAGATATTATAATGTGATATAATTTGAAATTCTTAATCCTTCAGTTGATAGAGAGTGAGACATATTCCATTTTTTGTCAATATAGAGAGTGTCACACAGTATGCATCGTCGGAACAAACCAGAAGATGCTGCTGAGAATGTGGTTGCACCTTATCCACAAGAGAACAAACATATAGGTCATATAATCATTCAATAATTTTAGGGTGAGGATGGATGGGACAAAAAGGATGATCCAAGAAATGTGTATCATTCTATAGAGTACTAGAATATAAATCCATTCATTTTTCAGGGTGATTTTGAAATAAAAATGGCAGAGGTGTGGATGAATAGGATGAAACATATCATCGATTTAATTGGAAAAATATATGAGTTACAATTAAAAATATAATCATATATTATGTATTATATTTTAAGGAAATGGTGGGATTCAGTGATTCAGGATAAATTAGAACATCTCCTTGTCTGAGTGGATTTAAAGGAATTGTTTAACAAACAATTTTTTCATGATACATTATGAATTCAAAAAATGATGACCAAAATCATCATGAAGGTAGAAAATATTTTGTCTTGTGGAGTATGTGGATAAATTAGTAATTTAGTCCTATTTTCACCTAAGGTTGATTCTTGTTCATCCTTGATGGTACACATATTTTAATTGGGGATGAGATAAGAGATTTTATAAAAGATTGTGGTTCCTTATATTAAGGATTATACAGATATGGTCAACAGAGAGAATATATCAAGGAGAGACATCATATGAGATATGGGATGATGATGTATGTTGATACTCATGGGAAATTGTGGGAACTGAAATTTTCGGAACCAGTATAATAGAGGTACCTATTTTCTGGGTGGGAGTATTTATCAAAATCAAATGGCTAGATCAGTGAAACATTATCCATGACCCAAGAGAAAATATGGATATTTGCAATGTGATTCACATGACTACTTAAAGACAGATTTTACGAAACATCGTAGAGCATGCCCCAACTTCAACTAGATGAGTAATCATCAGTGATATTATTACAGTTCACCAGTGTCAAGAGTTTGAGACTCTTCTTAGGTGTCACAAACATTTTATGCATAAATGGGGAGAGGGTAGAAGAATCAATGTATTTATATGAATTTATCCGACCATGGTAATCCATGAAATAACATCACACACATATAAGGGAAATTTGAGCTAGATAATAAGGGTCAATGTGCAGCGAGCAAGTAATTATATGGTGCTGAGCTGGTAACTATGGATAATCATTCTAGACCATCAACAATGTGAGGCATGATTGTTTTTATTTCAATCCTTATAGATTCTTAATTTGATACATGTGATTCTAATTCCATAACTGATTCTCATGTAGTTTATTTTCTATGTTTAAAAGTTGAGATGATACATAGAGTTGTAAAATCAGAATCTCATCTTTGTCAAATGGAATTTAGAGGATTGGTGTGAAGAGAAAGTTCTATGAACATTGATGGATCCCAGATGAAATGGTATTTATCCATGGTTTAGAATTATTTTTATGATATAACCATGGATATGATTATGTTAAAAACGCTAAAGGATCACTTCAACTTTTATACATGGATAATCAGCTTCATAATTGAGGATGGAGTCGGGAATCTCTTTTGAGGATATCTGAATGAAAATGATGGTTTGATGGGATTGTTGGCTCTACTATTTGGAACAATATCATTCTTGTTCTATGAATTTTCTTAGTAATCAATGGAGAATATTAAAAAAAGTAGTTTTCTTGTAGAGGTATATCAGTATCCAGATGTGTTTCAAAGTTTTTTTCATGGTTACGATGAGTAAGAGAAGTGGTGTTTATGATTGATCTCTTCCAAAGAAATAGTCTTATATCAGTACCATCTTATCAAAAGGAACAAAATGAAATAATTTAATTGACTGTGTATTTGGAATAGATGGAAATAGAGGTGTTCATTTGGCTGATCATGTCTCTACAGGATGCACTATTATCGATCATTGGTATGGCTGATGAAACACATCAGTTTTATTAGGATTATCATAATATTAACCATGTTATGAAAAAGAAATTATATAAACATTCACACATTTATGATTTATTCGATCAATTTATGGGAGATCAGTTGTACTCTAAAATTGACTTGCTATTAGAATATCCCCAATTATGAGTTTGGAAGTAGGATATCTCAAAAACAACATTCAGAAGTAGATATTACCATTATGAATACATGGTAATGGCTTTTAGTCTTAGGAATTCACCAGTGGCTTTCATGGAATTCATGAATAAAATATTTTATAGATATCTATATTCCATTATTGTGGTGTTTGTGGATGAAATATTAGAGAATTCAAGGAAAAGGGAAGAGCATGAGAAACAGTTGGCGATAGTGTTTGGAATCTTAGCGATCATCATTTTTATTAAAATTTATAAAAGTGTGATTTTTGGATACAATAGATATGTTTCCATGGACATGTTATTTATTAATGTATAAATTATATAGATCCAAAATGAAATAGGTTATGTTCACTTACTAGTTTACAGTGACGATCATTGAGATATGGAGTTCCATGTACTATCAAGTTATTACTTATATCAATACCAATTAGGATTTTTTTGGAAATAGGAAAAGGGTATGTGGTTTATTATAATGCGTTGGGATCAAGTTTAGAATGTTTTCACGTGCATATATACCATGTTATTTATTATGGATCAATAATTTTATGGTTTTATGAGAATAAATGTTCAACACATGATTTGGAGTTAGGTGCTATAGTCCCTTATTTGAAACAATGACATAATTTCCACTATGGTTTGAAATTCAATGTTTTTTCAAATCACAATATTTTGAAGAATATTTTATCACAAAATGGATTTGAATCTATAATATTGAATAAGGATATAGTATCTAAAAAATTAGGAATTTTACAACATGTACACACTGGGGTAAGTGAAATTTAGTGGACGGTGCATTATCCAGAAAGTCAAATGCTCAGTTTGAAAAAGAATCTTCATATAAATGGTATTTGATGTTAGTGATAGTATATATGAGATTATAATGTGATCACCACGGTGATATTGTGGTTTTATTTCTATTTTAGTTAATTTTGGGTTTGGAAATTGTGGTTAAAGAGAATCACACATTATATTCTGAAATCATTATGATAAGGAAAAAATGAAACAATGGGGATCCCATTGAGGGATTGAATTTAGATGGGAATTAATTTTTATGATTTCATTATTGGATAGTTATACCTATTCCTTGTCAATAAAAACATCTTCATGTTTACCGACATTCAATATGATATCTTCATCTTGGAATAAATAATATGTAAAATGTGTTGAAAGAACAAATTTTTTGGTCAGTATAAAAAGAAATAAGTTTATGTTTATTTCATAATTTTTAACATTATAGAAAGTTAAGGTAGATCACCAATGATCAGTAGGTATGTTCCAATCTATACCAATTCATATTTGAAAATGGGAATAGATAACAATAGATTTTGTAATAGGTCTCAATATAATTTTACAGAAACATTATTCTATATGGGTGATAGTGGATTGAATCTGAAAGTCATCATAGTTAATTCATAGTCATGAATATCATACGATTGTGGAATTGTTAAAAAACAATATTGGAGAATTGGTAGAGATACATGGTGTGCCCATTTCAATAGTGTCAAAAAAATATCTATGGTTTATAACTTAATTCAGGAAATCCTTATATAAATACCTTTAGACATAGTCGACCATGAGTACAACATATAATACTTAGATGGTTGGGAAATCTATAAGGATGATAAAAAAATTAGAATACATTTTTTGGGCATGTATAATGAATTTGGGTGGCTCATGTGAAGATCACATGATATTAGTGGAGACCTCAAATAACACATTTTTGAACACGATACAAACATATTTATTTAATGCTATTTATTGGAATTTGTTTCTTTCTCCACTTTGTTGGGAGGAAATATGAAATACTTCACTAGTTGGGATGAGCCCTGTCCAAGAAACAACATAGAAGATTCAATTGATTCATAAAAGGAAATAGATAACTAAGAATCATCAAAAATCAAATTCGGATAACCATCAATGACGATTATCAATCATGTTTTGTGATCATGTGTTTTTGATAATCTCCCTCAAGATTATACTTTGGTATTTTTTAATGAAAGGAATGATATATCCTCTATATATAGACCCATTTCAGATACTCAAATGTGTGGGTGAGGTGGAACATTATTTTTAATTTATACCAAAGATCTATGTGGTGTATAATTTCATCTACGTATCTCAATTAAAAAAGTATAACCCTGATCCTTTCTATGTGAATCGATTGGATCATGTAGAACTAGAGCTAGATGTTATATTGTTACATATCCCGGTGTGGATTGTGGATAATAAAGATAATTAAATTCATGAGAAAATCATTGTTCTATTGTAGGTCTTGTGGAAGCATTGTAATATTTAAGAAGTGACTTTGTAAAGTGAGAAGGAAAAGAATGAGAATTGGCAAGAACTCTTTTACCACAATGATGGTTTTCAACTTTCATTGGATGGAAAGGCCAATGGTGTGGATAATTTAGCATACATTGTTTAAGTTATGTAACCTTTTGTTTATTTATTTTATTTATATTATGCGTTTGGGTTATGTTTGGGATGGATTGGGGACCTTTTGGTATATTTTTGGATCATTTCTAAGGTTTCCAGTTTGGTGCACAGTTTGGGATAACCGCAAAACACCTTTAAAAAACTGTGCACAACAAGAGAGTAGCTAAAGGGAAGGTACATGGTTGCCACAATACTTTCACAAACCATGATTATTTATATAAAAATCCATGACACTTCATATAGTAAGGGTGATTATTTAGGATGTTTCAAATGAACAGTTTAAACACATTTTTCCTAACCATGGAACTAATTGTGAACAGATTAAAAGTGATATCCTAAATTTGTGTATCTCACACGATTTGACCTATATGACCCTATATTTTCCTCTTATTAGTACATTAAAGGTTATTATATCTTCAAAATGGATAAATAAACTTTTTCCAGCAATCTAGAGGCAATCCAAATACCATTCATGTTGTTTTGAAGCAAGATTCTTGTGGATAGTAAATATTCTTAGTATTTATTGGTCGGTTTTCAAAGATATACTTGTATTTATATCTCTATTACTCTTATATCTATGTTCATTGTGTATATATTTAATATATTGTATACCAAATATTTAAATATTTGTCTTTTTGATGATAGGGGAACATATATAGGGGTGGAGATTCAACTTGGTGTAGTTGGTGTTTGAGCACTATTGTTATTTTTCACCCTAAAACATGATGTACGTGACTTCACTCTTGAATCATCTATTTTTAACATGGTTTCATAGTTGCAAATCATTAAATTTATTCAATTTTCTTGTGATATTGGTGTGAAAATCTTTATATAAACCTACTTTCATGCTGGTTTTTTGATTTGGGTGAAATTGTGGAATTTTTTTTGTGAAAGGTGATTCAATAAATGATTTTAAAATAAATGCTTGGATCAGTTTGTGTAAATAGGTTTTCAATAAATTTATTTTTTATTTAAATGGATTTGGAATTTAAATTGTTTTTTCATAGAAACGGTTATAGAGTAATTGTATTGACATGGTTGTTTTGCATACATTGTGGTGTGTGTCCCTATTGAATTATGTGGCTTGGTGGAAATATGAACTTGTGATCAGTGCCAAAGGTTTAATGGAAAAATATATTTAATTAACTTGTGATGACTATTTATATCAATTATAACCCTCTAATGAGTTTCGTACATTCATAACGAAGCACACATGTGGGAATTTGAGGGTTTATGGACTGAAACAAGAAATGATAATGTTGGATTTATGAAATGGTTTGGGAACACATTTTGGTTTCTTCCTTTGTATATTTTTTTTTGAAGAATGTTTTATTGTGTAACTTTTTAATATTTGTATATTAACTATTTTAAAAATTGATTATACAAACTATTTTATATAAATGTGCAGACATGTTCTATCTCATTATCATGAGTAGGGATGCCATTGGTGATAATATTTTGAGATTCATTTCTCACCACTGCATTGAAACATTGGTTATTTAAATATGTTTTTTCTTGGTACATGGAAAAAGGTTATGTATCAGATAACTCTTGGGGTTATTTTCTATAGTGGGGTTATATTTTAGATTTAAATCACAAGGCATCAGGCATTCATGATTTCTGGTTTTCATTGGGTTGTGTTAGTTTTTTCTTCCAGTGTATTCTTTGGAATTGTAGTCTTCAACTTTTTTAGTCTTTATGATTGGTTTTTATATAAATGAAATGATGAGTTTTTATTAATTCTTATCATGCATCATATAGTGGTTTTATTGGTATTTTCTTGTTTGATTAGTTGTTTTATTTACAGGGGGAAAATCGACCCTAATTGATAATGAAGACCTTGGATTTTTTTTCCCAGCCATTGAAATCTTGGGGATATCACTTAAGGACATGTAATTTCCCTCTTTCTCTATCAATAAAATTAGGCGGTTTGGTATGTTACATATTTTCATATGCATTCCTAAAATTATGTATTTCAAAAATTAATCTAGATTTCCTAGAATGATGCATAATGTCTCAACTATCATTCCATATTGGAGCACAATTCATTTTTAAGAGAGTCTCAAGAAAATAAAATCACACCACAAGAGTGACACCCTAGGTGAAATAATATCCAAATGTAATAGAAACCAAAAATACCTACAATACCACCCTAGGTACATGTGTTCTCCCCTGTACATGGGTTAGTAACTCCCATGGATAAGCTCCTAACCAAGGCCCAACTATTCCTAGTATCCTATCCATATTTCCCATATTGTAATAAAAAATAAATGAAATGAAAACTGGTTTTTGATACAACATTGTAACATCATGAATAGGGTTCCACAAACTAGTACCTCGAGAAAATTATTTACATGATGCCAAGTGTATCTCGTCATACTCTAGAGGACTCTAACTAGAACCAGGGTCAAATATTAGTCATGGAGAGTCTATAACCTCCTTATTATAGTAAAACACAAGAACAAAATTAATAGAATATAAAGCACTATATATCTATAACTAGAATGTTTCAAATATCACATGATCACCAAAAATTGAAACACAATATCAAAACTGATCAGTAGATATACCATGATAAATTAAATTCCATGCGTCATAATACATCTCAAAAGTAATGACCTTGGCATCCCCTAAGCAGATCCCAAACCACATTCTGTTCCATTACCCTTTCTCCATCCCAAATTATCCATCTAACAGAGGGAATTTTCCCTTATCCAGTCATGCAAATATGAATTATATTCAGGTACCAATAAGGCAACATGAGTCAAGAGTGAGTACAACTTAGTTGGCCATAACCAATGATGACTAAAAAATATCTAATCAATAATCATGTAGGAATTTATATAATTAAATAATTGGATTGAATATGTAATTAGTTATCACATTATCAATTAATCATTAATTTACCACTTAAAACCTAGGGTTCTAGGGGACACCCAATAAATATCATAAGTCTGAATTTCATTGTTACCATTCATAATTCACAATTGAACTCTCATGTTACCATCCATATTTGACACATAAATTCCCATGTGACCATTTATATTTTGTAATTAAATTTCCATGTTTACATTCATAATATCCTAATTGAATAACAATATTACCATTCATAATTTCATAATATAATTAACAGGTTAACACTCATAATTTCATAATTAAACGACCATGTTAACATTCAAAATTTTATTATTAAAGTAACCTATTACACTTCATAATTTTAGAATGGAATGAATATGTTTCAATTTTTAATTCTATAATACATTACTAAATATCCATGATACAATTCAAAAACACATAATTAATTCAATATTTAATTATCCACTTAAATTTCATAACTAATTCAACAGTTAGTTCATGAGAACAATCCTATTAAATAATTTACCAATTATTTAATTATATCAATCTCATTAGTAATTCAACAAATAATTTATCCCACAATTCCGCATAATTAATTCCCAAATTATGCATTCTTATCAAAACCATTAATTAATTCATCAATTAAATAATCAAAGTCCATGAAATCAATGTCCTAAAATAAATTCAATAATTAATTACATTAAATCAATATTATAAATAACTCATAATTAATTAAAAAATTATTTATCACATTCCCAGTCTCAATATTTCTTAATTTATCCAACAATTAATTATCTCAATTCACAAATCACATTATTTAATAATTAATTCCACGATTATTTATCTTAAATCTATCATCTCAAATATCCCTAATTTCCCATATCCCTTCATTAATTAATTCCCAAAATTAATTATTTAAAAAATGAACTAAATCACTAAACATCTATAAATAAATTCTACATTTATATACCCATAATTTCAGTCAATACATTTACATTTTAATTTTATACCACCTACCTCAATTTATTGATGATTCTCTCTAATGGAAGAATCTGTAAATTTCGATGGAATAAATACATAAAAAGATATATGGATCATGGACCCTAAATCAATATACTTTAATGAATGATCTAGATCCAAAAAATTTAGGTATTGATCTAGCAAAAATATGGATAACCAATACATGAACTTATGGAATAATAATGGGATGGATATATGAAGCCACATGTGATGAGATCCTCTTACCAAGAGGGGTGAAAATCATCATCCCATGATTATAATCACCATGAAATGATGTTAAAATAGATTTCACTCAATCTAGGAGGATATTTAATTGAGATACATTTATTATGTGTCTAGTGAGTGTGTTAATATGTATACAATGTGGATTTAGGAATTATTTTAATAAAATTCATGGGATTAAAAAGTTGTATGCACATATTGCTTCTCCTAGCACATGGATTCTCCTAACATTGTGCCATAACTATGTGCCTATTATATGGGGGTGAAAAATTTATCCTTTTAGGGTCTACAATTTGAAAAAATGTGTTCCTATTAGGGAAAACCCCTTTGTCCAAGGATGCACAGTTTTCTGGGCTAGGGCACAGGGTTTGGGGAAACTGTGAGCTAACACCACACTACCCCGATTCATATATTTTTGAAAATATTTTCCCCTAACATCCCAAGGAAAACTCAAAATTAAATATACTCAATACAATGAAAAAAGTGTACCTATAAAAATATTATTCCATCTTCAAAAAATGATATTATCATATATAAATAAATAGAAAATATTTATGTAAATAATGGAATAAAACCAATTAATGTAAACATATTCCTAAATATCCAAGAAAATAATATGATATTATATTTTTTTGATGGCCACCATTGATAATTTTTGAAATTATCTTTATTAATTTATATACTTTCATGTCGTTTTTTCAAATAATATTACTCTTTTTTGGAATTTAAATTACGAGGAACTTATTCAACATCTAAGCAACATTCATCTATATTATAAAGAAATATTATACATTTGATACATATATTTGGAATGATGATAAGTTCAAAAATATTCACACATAAAAAAAAGTTATTCAACCCTAATATAAAATTTCATTTAATGAATCTATTACAATTCAATATGAAATAACATTGAAACTCCGAGCCTCAAAATAATTTATATGTTTCTTCATATTATAATACATGACATCCTCAGCCATTATCTATTAACATTTCAAATTACACATTATATTATCATCAATGAAATATTCCAATCATATTGATATCATTGAAATATTCTTATTCCATTAACCATCATTGAAATCATTGAAAATATTTGACAAAAAAAACTCATACACAAAGTGGGTTTTTCTAGAAGGCTGTCAGGAATTCCTTTTTTGTTACATTATCGATGATGAGGCATATTTATCTATGGTTCGAGGAATATTTTGGTGATAAGGGACCCCAACAAAAAAACATACTTTGTAGTGGATGACAAATGGAAATATTGAGTTATGATGAATAAAAATACACAAGCTGGTATAAATAATAAAAAATTATAAGTTGGAAAATATATGATTGTATGCAAAATATTATTTCATTAAGTCATATGGAACATATAAAAAATAATATCACCAATGTAACTCATAAATTATAAATTGAAAAAAAAATTAAACATTATACAATTTGATTTTTATATTTCTATAAAACAGGAATGTTACTATTTTTATAGGCATTGCCATCTGAAAATATTTCCATGAGGGATTTTTTTATTTCACAAATCATTCTGAAAAAATAATTATTCATGAATCATACAAACAATTAAAATATAAAAAAATTAAATTAAAACGTACTACATTTCAGATAAAAATATATAATACAATAAAAAAATATTGTTTATTAAATTAAAATAATACTTCAAAACAAAATGAAAATGGATAATCAAATAAAAACATAAAAAACCAAAAAAATTAGAAATCGATTATTAAATAAACAAATAAATTATAATATGGATTAAAAAAACTAAACAAAATTAAAAATACAAAAAATGTAAAAATAATGAATAAGATGAAATATATTTCAAAAGAAATGATTAGAATTGAAAAAAAATAATAAAAACTAAAAAAACAGGTTAGAACCCAAAACTGGAAGTCGTGGAAAAGTTAGTATTAGTCTGGTTAGTTTATCTTCCATCAAAGGAAGAATATGAAATTTTAATTGGGTGTTTTGGTCACAATATACACCAAATCATTCATTGAAAGGCTTCATGTATGGGGAAAATGAGATAGTTAATTTTTATAAGTGGAGAGGTGTTTTTTCCTAAAAAACACTTTATTGGTTTTGTATTGTGAAAAATATAAGATGACACAATGGTATGAACAATGCCACATTGAACTAAGTAAAAACATTTTGTACACTACAATACACCATATTGATTATTAAATAACATAGTTATTTTATGGTGTAAGGGTATATGATGATATCCATGGTAGTACGAACTATGCATTGGTACAACTTTAATAGCAATGTGATGGGGGATATATGGAGTGACCTTTAATGATTATTGCATAGGGGGATCCCTCCAATATATGTGGCCTCCATTAATATTTTTATAACCGTAAGTAGTTATAAATAACTTGTTTTAGGCAGTTATGAAATACTTTAATATGTTTTGAGATATATTGAAGCGTGAAGGATCCTTTTATTTTCTATCATTTGTCTACTGTATATAGCATTTTCCTTTTGGTCTATTTTGATGTTATTATTATTAAATATAGTGATGTTAATGGGATTACATGACATAATTGTTTTATTAATCAATAATTTATAATGATGTCTATAGATCCACTAAGATATTTCTTAGGGATTGAGATTTCGAGTTCTTTTTAAGATGTATTTGTTTCTTATAGAATATATATCATTGATCTAAAAAAAGAAAACACTATGAAACTGGTCGATTTTGTGGACTCAAAACATGTGGATAGACAAAATTCCTTTCATGTAGATAGTGGGACATTATCCTCACTATATTGTTATTAAATCCCTTTTGTTATGTTGAACCATTTTAATAGTACTCACCCTAGAATTTCATTTGTAATGGGAAATCAGGAAACCCATAAAAAGATGCAGGGGGAGGTAGTTCATTATGTTGACTGATATGTAGAGAAGGAACCTGGGGAACTTTATCATTATTATGATTTATAAAACATGGATATTTATATTTTTTATAATCACTTGTAGAAATAGAGGTTTCAACATTGAATTTCAAATGTATGTTCCATATTAACTAATTTTTAGTTTGTACATAATTTTTTTAGTGATGGATTTTCTTAAAATAGACACTATATATATTATGGGAACATTATTTAAATCAGTTTTTATTAAAACTAACTCGAAAATTATCTAGACATTATTTTTTGGTTTTGGTTTTAGGAATAACCATTACAACAAAAAATATAGTAGAGTGTTATGGAATCATTTTTTTAAACCCTATGTCCAAAAAATGAAAAACATATATTTTCATGTCAGTATTTATAGAAATCAAAAAGATTTTTTTTGGAATCGATTTATTACATAAGAACACTGAAAATAAATTCCACAAAATTTGGATTTGGATTTCTAAAAAATGATTCCAAAAACATGTTTTTTGAAAATATTTAATATCTTCTTTTATATAATTCCATATTAAAACACAATTAATGAATAACACGTGAAGACCTTATTATTTTTTTCATCTCCCTTCGAATATTTAACAACAATTCCACTAATAGCTCTGCGATGGTCTTTGATGTCTATAATAGTTGAGTGTCGATGATTTTATACATATTTTCATGATCATTAGATATAAATATTTAATATTAATTCCTTAGTTCTTGATCCAAGATAATATTTAGTCCCTACAAAAACATTCAGGTCCAGGAACATAGGGGTTCACATATTCATTATTATTGATTACTTTTTGTTTCATGAAATCATTTCTAATCATTCATGTAGTGTTTTCCCTATCAATAAATCCAACTAACTAAATATATTTTAATTTTAAATTTTTAATTTTCCAATATATATTCTTTGTAAGATTATTAAAATTTTAATGATAAATTCCTTACTTGTTAATTATAAATTCATCTATTTGTTTTCATTTTATGATTATTTATTAATATTTTTTCCAAAATCCTATATATATATATATATATATCAAATTTTCTCTATTTATGGTCATTTTAATTTTTTATTATAACTAAATAATATATTTCAGGACTCTAAGGAAAACATAAAAAATATAGAGGCTCATTTATCTTATAATATAATTATTAGAACTCAATAATCATCAATGTCATGATACATCACATCTTTCGAATCATTTATGGTACGATAATGATAACCACTAAAATTTTATCTTCAATAGAATCTAATATCATATTTATATATATGCCCTACACAAAACTAATGTTTTTTGTATAGGTAATAAACACCCATGGATATGTAATTTTTTATAATCCATTATATCCTAAAGGTCAACAACATTGTATAAACTCCATATTTTCTACTATAACCATAATTAAATCATTTTTTACATAAAGTGACTATATAATTATGCCATTATTTCCTAGAAAATAGAACATACAGAATATTTTTTATAGGATTAATTAATAAAACATTCTTTCATATTTGTTTTATGGTGTGGTGGGAAAATAATTTTTTCAAAATCATTCCATGACTCTCTCAAAATATATATCCATAATCCTATTTTCAATTCAATACGATTAACAATAACTTGTAAATAAAGAAATGAACATTTCCATAATGAAACATATATAATTCATAATATTTTGAATATGATTAATATGATGTAAATGTGTTAGATAGATGTTTACTATTAAAATAAGAACCAATTAAAACATTATATCAACATCCACTTATTTCAATGAATAATACCACCAGTAATCTTATTAATAAATAGAGTACCTACAATTTTAATCATCATATGTTCAAAAAAGATCCACCATTTTTTTATAAATTGATAAAAAATTCCTGGTAACATTATTACTTAATTATCATCAATATATTTTAATATAAATTATGTGTTCATGGGGTTTATAATAATAAATAAGTATTAAAAATCCCATCATTATCAATAATAATTATATGCACACACTTATAAAAAACATTCACCAAACTTTGAACTAAATTATTTGTTGTATAAAATCTCAACATAAATGTTAGAATAGTTCAAACATTACCCAACACATTCATGAATGTATACATAAATAATTTTTTTAAAGAACAATTATTTTAGGTTAACTATAGAGGATTCTTGATGTCTCTCCGAAATTAACTCAAAAATATAGTTGTACAATTGTCTAATATTCATTAACAAAAATATCCCTAAACATATCACGAGTATCTGTATTTGTCTACTAGGGATATAATGAAAATATTATAATTAATTATTTAATGAAAAGAAATTCCTAGAGTAATTTATTTTTTATTTTATTGCAAATAATAATGTATTTTTTCCACATGATAAAAAATCACTTGGATTATATTTTATTTTGTTTAAAATTTAATATATATGTATATATATATTTTTAAATATGTATATGGTTTAATATATTCTCCATTTATATTGTGATATTAGATATATAATGGATCATTATAATATAATGTTATAAAGAACCACAAATGAATATGAAAAAGGAGTTCCTTATTTCAACGAATTATCTAAAAAAATCATCAAAACATATATTGGAATTTTTTCTATGTGTGATTTGTTTGAATACAAGAAAGATAAATTCCAAATAAATCAAGGATCATCTCATTTATGCGTGTTTATCCCTAATTATAAATATTAGATCATTCATGGTGAAATAATAAAAAATTAAACATTTAATGTTGAAGGGAATATTATGAATGAGACATATGACCGTATTGAAGAATTTATTACTGATATAGGTGTTAAAACCCTAAAAATAGAAATTTTTTAATGAATTTATTGTTATTATAATGAAAAATTATTCTACGATTTCAATAAATATATATTTTTATCTACATTTCTAATATGAGTTAACATGAATGCATTAAATGTGAGGTCTGATAAAAGTTTCTCTTACCTCCTTGAACTATTAAATGAGTTACTTCAAGAGTGAAATGGTCATCTAGATTCCAACTATGTGGAAAATTATATTTTGTGACCAATGGGAGTGTGGTATAAAAATATACATTCCTACACTAAGGATTTTGTGTTGTATAAGAATTAATATGAATATTTATAATAATTTTCTCAATCTCATGCAATAAGTTTGATAAAAAATTCAACTATGATTCATTCTCAGTTAGTAATATTTTTCTTAGTACATAATCAATTCTGAACCCTCAAATAACTCCTTAAAGTAATTATAGTAATTCAACTCTAATTTATTCTCTTGTACCAGAAGAAAACCTCTCCGTAAAGTAATTATTTACCATGCTATAATTCCTTTTTTGAGGCATCTATTTGTAAATTAAATTAACACAGAAGGATTAGATAGAATACTGATAATAACATCATTGATAATAACTTATGTCATCTTGATGGTTCACCACAATGGAAGATATTTTATAAAAAACATACTAATTTTAAAAGTGATGTTAGAAATCTTAGAATCGGATTGTTCACATATGGAATGAATCCATATCAGAGCTTAAGTATCCTCCATTATTCAGGGAGTATTTTTTTAATATTAGAACTTGTATCCATATATATTTATGAATAAAAAATATATTTCAATGATATTTATGATTTCTAGAAAAAAACCATGAAATAATATTAATGTGTATATGTAACCACTGATTGATGATTTTAATCATCTATGGGAGAAAGGTGTTACAGTTTTTGATGCCTATAATAGAGTGTATTTTATTTTCAGTTATATGATAATGATCACTATAAATTACATTTTGACATAGCGAAACTAATCTGAATACTATGTTAACGGACATAAAACATGTCCAATTTGTGAAGAAGTGAATGCATATTAAAAATTTAGGAATGGAAGGGTGATAGTATAGATGAGAAATTGGAGACTTTTTTCAATTCATAATACTTATCGTAGATTAAAAAATAATTTAATGTTTTATATGAATATAATATTTTCATATATCAATTTACCATTGAAGAATATTAAAAAGTGTGAAAAATTTTGATATCACGTTTGAGAAGAATGGATGTTATGGACATCAAAAAATATCAATAAGATGTAATATATCTTTTTCAAACTACCTAATAGGAGATTTTTTGAGATAAAACAAAACATTAAAATTACACATGTTGAGAAACAATATGTGACTGTTTTATTGGAACATTTTTTTAGACATTAAAGGATTGAAAAAAAGTTGGAATAAATGTTATATTGGAATTTATATCAATGGTAATATCTTTGTAGTTAGTTAACTCTATGAATGGAAATAATACTTATTAACTTCTGACTTGTGAAAATTTAAATATGTTTGATAAGTACAATATTTGGCTATGTTTTCATAAAATTAAATTATCCAATAGATGTTAATAAAAATTGACGAGTTTGTCATCATTTAATGACTATAAATAAAATGGTATTATATGTCATAACATTCATGTAATGATGAAAATACAGTGATTGGTATAACTACATGATATATTTTTTGACACTTGTAAGAAATAATATCATCGGGTTATGTAATTATTTGATATAAATTTGTAGAAATTTTTTTGATCCAAATTGTTTAGATGTTTTTGATTTTTAATCTTCTCTTATTATTTTTCAACAGGAAATATATTTACAACCTAAATTTCATGATATAATGGTCTCTCTAGTGATTTATCTAGTTTGTGAGATAAAAATACATGTGATTTTTTATTTATGTTTGATGTATCTTTTTGAAAGACATATTAAAAAATTGGTGGGATAAGTTATGTATCATCATCGATTAGATGCCTCTATTATTAGAAATATGCAGTTAATAGGTGATTGAGTTATTTACTAATTATTTTCCTGATGTGGAGCATGTTGGTCTCCCTATATCAAGACATATAACAAACTATAGTGATGTTGTATGGATTCAATTATTAATGGAAATGAATATTTTCACATAATTATGTGATGCAAGAACATTTATACATTTTGTGAAACATCGATGAGGTTCACCCATATAAATCAGCACATATATCTAAATTAAAGTTGAGAGATCTAAAAATAAATAAACATGGTTGATGATTGAGCATATAAATAATTGTGTTTCATGTTTTAAATAAAAAATCATTTTATCTATATCTATATTAGAAAATATCTTATATCATTGATCCTTCTAATGATTAGTGGTCGATTGTACTCTAAGGGAAAAGAATTCATTTAGGCGACTAGGATGATGATGATGTTGTGGATTTATATGAGGATTGTTCGTCTATTGTGCTATTTACAAATGATAATAATGACTATAAAATAGACATGGTCTATCCTATAAGAAATGTCCATTTAGATGTATATGGGAAACACTAAATTACTCTCTAAATTATTATTGAAATTATTTATATTTTATTTCTTTTTTTAAATTTAAATTAGAAAAACTATTTTTCATTAATTATTTAATGTATAATTATGTATATATTATTAATTATAAGATTTAGTGTTAAATTATTTTTAAATAGTAATGGTTAAATACTTTTTTTAAAACGTAACATACATCCTCTAGTTTTTGTTAAATTTATACACATAAAAACAAGTTTTTGTAAATGTTATATTGAAATTGATAATTTTTTTTTTCATTTTACAGTAAATGTTTATAGATAATATGTTAGCATGAATAATATTTGTGTAAGAATCATGACATTATTTTTTTAAATCATACATATGTGTGACAATATATTTTACTATCATATTTTTTATCAATGATTTTAAATATTTAATTTTTTATTAGTGTACAGGTTCATTGAAAATCATTACATTTTCCCATTTTAATTACAAAATAGAGGAAGAGGAACAATTAGTGACATATATGTTTATTTAATATTATTAAATATTTAGTGATATATTTATTTCATTAACTCAAACATATAAATTAAAAAAATTGATAGACTTTCGATACACCTCCTACGGAGGAGTCTTTTCCTTCTTCTACTGAGATATATGATTTCTAGAGTTGGTAAACATGGGATTACCCACTTTTCAAAATTACAACATTATCATGAAGAATAAAGATTACAAATTGTATTTGATAAAAAATAATAACCCAATAGGCACAAATGCAATGTAGTATACCAGTTGTATTAGCATGTAGAGTCATTGTAAGATTAAAATTTTATATCCTCATTAGAATTCCACCTACAAGATGAAAACAGAGCAATTTTGGGAGTTTGTAATGGTAAAATATCTCAATTTATTTTATTTTAATCCAAATTTTTATATATTATAGATTTTAGATGACTTATATTAATTTTATTGTATTACATATTACATTCAATTTTTTAAAAGAAAATAAAATTATAAAATTATTCCTATGTTGGCATTGGTTAGATAAATAGATTTTAAAACAATATTGTTAATATAATAATTTATAGTTTGATTGGTTGCATAATGAAAACATATGTTTCATGTATTATTTTTTAGATACAGACACATGGAATAAATATTTATCCAGTTGAAATGATGAAGCATTTATGTTAAGATAATAATTTTATATTGTAATATTTATTATATGTAACTTTATAACATATTAGTTAATTTTCATATAAAATGCTTACATGGGATCTCATTAATATATCTAGTAGAAAAACATGATTCATATAATCTATCACACGGTGGGTATAATTTATTGGATGAAAATTGATTTTAGATAGGAATGATGAATTAAGAATCCAATCTAGTAGTGTTTTGGAAGTGGGCATCTATATTCCTCCATTTCCACAACCCCACTCGACCTGAAAAATATAAATTAAGGTTAAGAAGTTAAATTAATGGGTATATTTTAGAGAAATATAAATATGTTCATGAGTGAAATGATATAATTTTTCTTATTTTCCAAGAATTTAATTATTTTTATAATTAGAAACACTAATATATCATTTTTACTTCTTATTTTTGGATGAACATCAATAGAAAGTGACACAGTGAAATTTCAACCCGGAAGGTTTGATGGACATTCTAGCAACAAATTTACGAAATCCATTACACCACTACCACATAAGAGGTTATTCTGCAGGTGTTAGTATTAGGAATGTTTTTGGTCATTAGTGTATGTAATCAAGACACCCAGAAATAGAAACAATAAAAGCTCAGCAAAAATACCAAAACTAGTCATTGGGTGATCAAATTGAATCATTAGAATTTGATATGTTTTAACAATTAATGTGAAAGTCACAACCTTCACAACCTATAGAGATTTCTATAGCGACCAAGCCCACCCAACAAGCCAAGCCTACCTAGCTTTCCCAGCATGACTAGTCGGCCAAGCCTTCAAAACCCCCCGTCTTGACCATCATACCCAACCTTCCTGTATTGATCCTCTATATCCTCATTTGAACATTACCCTATACCGTTAGTTATATGTTGCAGATAATCATGTAAATATAGTAGCGTATTGATTTATACATCATTTTGGTAATTTTTTACACCACTAACCACTGTTTTTTGGGATTGGTATGAATATAAATAATTGATATCATAGATCCAAATAGTCTATATCTATTTGTTACTAAGGTGGTTACTAGAGTTAGAGATTGTATGGGACATTTTTTCAATTTGGAATGCTAGAATTTTGTGTTATATTATATAACCGATATGTGTTATTTTTTAAACATTATTCAAAATTTATTGAAATCATTTTTTACTATTTTAGGTTATTTATTTAATATAGAAATATCTAACATCAACAGAATAGGTTCAGAAGAAAAAATAATAGTTCATGAGTCAAAACATCACAGACTTCTGATTTTCTTTATGGGATTTAAATATTTACTCCTGAGTCTTATTCATTGGATTATATTTATATGTTTCAGATGACAAATGATATACATGGAAGAAACTAAACATTTAGAATGTTCAAAAAATATATCACAGATCTTATTATTTTTGATGAGTTTACGGTTTTTATGTTGTAGTATTTTTCTATGTAAGTAAATTTATTTTTTAGTTTTTCATTAATTCATTATATAATGTATATTTCTAGTGATGAAATATATTAATAATTTAATTAGGTTTATATAAATGATTAATATTCATAATGAGAACACTAGTGTTTATGTTCTTATAGTTCCAAAATTCATTTCAATTTATATTCTATATTTGACCACTTCTGCTAGAGTTACATATATATGCCAAAGATTTTCAAATATTTAGATTGGGTTCTAGTTTTATCCATTACATGATTGGTAGGAGCACTAAGATAATTGTTAAATTATTTTAATTTTAATGTCATTAATTCTGAACCTTTTACATAGAAGAGTTCATTGGATGTTTTCTGTATTATTCTGAAATGAATGTTAAATATTTTGGATTTTCATCATATTATCTCATTTTAATAAAATAAATAGAAACTTATTAGAAAATTATGTTTTATTGATTTTTATAAATTTTTTATTTTTAGTTATTTTTGTTTTTACATATATTGTTAGATGATATATATGAAAATTCAGATCATATAGAATGTTTATGAATGAAAATTTGTCAATAAAGCAACCAAATCCAATCAATTACATTTATGTTAAGGTAAAATATTTTATATATTAAATAATATTTTCTATATATATATATTGGTTTTTAGTTTCAATTTAAAATATTATAAGCCCAATTTAATTGTAAAAAATAATGTATTGAGTGTCGTTATTATGTGTTAGGAATCATTTTTTAGGTAATCATAATTGGTCTAATAACTGAATTTGATAAAGTTAGTAATATTAATTATTTTTTGTTTTATATTAAAATATTCTATTTTGTAATCTGATAACATTAATTTTTACTATAACTTTTCAATGATACTGAGTCATATATGAATGAATAACATACCCATCTTTTTACATTTTGAAAAAAATTTCTTATGTATGATTGTGATTTAAAATCTCAGTATGTATCTTTTAATTTATGATAAAAATATGTGTATTTATAAAATAAAATTTTTCATAAAGTTTGTATATTCTTTTTATAGGGTTATCTATTGTATATAGTGTTATTGATTTATAAAAAAATCTTCATAGTACATTAAGTATTAAATAGTTATGTATGAATCATTTAATAAAATTTTAATAACTAAAAAATGATACACTTGTGATTTTATTAATTTTTTTATATTCTATTCTTTTATATGTTTTAGATTTTTCAGTTATATCTCATTTACATAGGGTGGTTTTATTTATGACATGGTAATACATTAAAGTTTTAGAAGCTAAAAAATAACAGTTTATCTTTTAATCTCAAATAACACATTTTGACTGTGAAATATTGTATTTTTTCTATCATGATATAAAAAATATGATAGTTTATTCACATGGTAGATTATCTGTTATAATATACAACACTTTATGAAAAAAACTATGCATTCACATTAATATGTAAATCATCTGCTTCAAAACCAAAAAAACCATTTATTTAACAAACATATTGGTTTTTATCTAATATGTGGTATTGATAAAATATACAGGGTGGTTTTGGTTAACTCCATTATCTAACAACTTATTTAATCATTTATCCAGATCAAACTAATCAAAAACACTCATTGTATTTTACAAACATTTTAATCAATAATTTTTGACAATTTTGGTTGCCAATTTTGGTTTTCAATTTTGTTGAAAAAACTATATATCATAGAGGAAACTCTATATATAAGATTACTTAAAAATTATTCAATATTTTATTTTAATTATTTAACACTTCCATAAATGATTTTGTTTTTGGTATCCCTTTTATTGAGAGACTAAATAAATTTTTTAATTAAAATAGTGTCAAAAATAAAATATTTGATCCGTGATTAGTTGTTGTTATTGATTAGTAATATATTAATTTTTAAATTTGTTCACTAAATTATAGTTGAATTACTTACATGGATGATGATTATCTAGGGTTTTTAGGTAACATTACTAAATTTTATGTTATGAGAGAGGAAAAAGAGAGAATGATTCATGTAGGATATATTCTATGCAAAGATATTTTTTGGCGTTTTAGTTACATTGTTTTAGTTGTATATTCGATGTACTTTCTTTATACATGTTTTCATATTATGATAAATTTATGTATATTAATATTTTAAAAAAATATAAATATTTAAATGATTGATTTTTTAATCCTATGTTTAATGAATGATGATAGAGTATTTTGGACTCAAATTTATAAGAAACCAATGATGAAAAAAGAAAATTTAATTTTTTTAGCATCGGTTTATATGAAAAATGACACCGAATACCGAGTGTTGATGTTGATTTATATAAAAAGTGATTCCTAAGACCCCAAGTATGAGATATGGAATTTTTTTATATGAAAAATTATATAGAAGATAAATGGATCTCATGATTTGATGTTAGTTAATATTAAAACCAACAATGATGAAAACATATGCCTGGGTTTCAAGAACATTTTATCTGAATGTTGACACCAATGACCGATCATTAGTGTTATTTTATATGAAAATTGATACCAAATATACAGTTTTGCATTGATTATTAGATAAATTGATGTCAAAACTATGAAATAATCTACTTTTAGCATTTGTTTTCATAGTAACCAATGAATAAAAGTGATCTAAAAAGATTTTCAACAAATGTTTTTTACCAAAAGTGATGCTGAAAATTAAATATATGGTTTTTCGGTGTATATTTATTATACAAAATGATGTTTAAAATAATTTTAAACATAATATGTTTAAAACTAATCTAAAAACCCATTTAACTAGATTTTTAATTTTTTTAGATATCTTGTTTATGAAAATAGACATTGAATGATAAATTATTAATGTTTTCTTTATAAAAATCATTTAAAAACTTGCATAAAAATTGATTTGGAAATTAAATTATCCACTAATGGATGTAGATTGTGCAATATGTTTCTTATTTAGGATATCCTTTATATCAACCTTATAATATGCATCTTAAATGCTAAATGTTACTTCTTCGGTCAATACGGTCCAACTAAAATTAGTTTTAGGGGCCCACCTGATTAGAACTCCACATTAAGGAATTATTTTCCAAGAGTAGTTTTAAGATGGGAGACCATTGATCAAATATAATAGGGTGTGTGTGAACATGGAAAAAACACTGGGAGAATACATGTTAGCCTATTTGGATAATCATTAGTCACATTATTGACTCTGGTGGGTAAAATAGTGTTTATGTGAAGGTACTGAAACTAAAGTATTATAGGAAACCCATAGGATTATATGACTAGGTTCTATACCTTGGGTGGCCTGATCCTGAAATTTATTTTCCTGTTTTATTTCATCATTGGAGGTAAACCAGTCTACTAGAAATGAAAAAAGGACAGGTATCTCAGGATATAATACAGATTCATCAAATCATGTCACATCTCATGTGGCTAAAAAAATTATTTGGGGACTCCAATATCAATTGGAAATCAATAATATTATGATGAATCATGAATACATATACCATGAATTTCAAGGGCATATCATAATTTCTTCTAGTCATGTATTTTATGACTAGACCAAAAACATAATGTTGGATTTCAATTCACATGGGAGTATTATGAGAATAAAATGATCACCATATATCATGATCAAACTACAGATCAATTTTCATATATCATTACAAAGGGGTGGTTTTGGAGTATCTATTTATTATTTTGGTACATGATAATAATCATAAATATCCATGCCCAAACATGAGGTGGTGTATTGGATTTATTTATGTTCAAATTGTTATATCTCATTCCTAGTCGTTTTAAATTTAAAATATTAATTTTTTTAATGATCATCACTTGTAATGTTTTATATATAATGAAAATTGCATGCCTTACATGAGAGGTATGTATTCAAATACCAAATTTATGTTGATTGTTATTATAATCAATACAGATTATTTATATTATGTGGGAAGACATTCAATCATAATTCCATCCACTGACTAAATATGACCAGGTTCTAGATTATAGTATTTTATTTTAACAGCATATATAGTGGAAATACTATAGTCATTCCTTGAATGAATAAAAACTTTTTTTATCATCCTATTTTGGTTATAAATCTATATGTTAAAAATACCATTCATTGTTTGGGTTTCTTGTTTTTATCTTTTAATTCAAATTAAATGTTAATTTAATCTCCCTTTACCTTAAATCAGGTGAATGATATTGAACAATTTTATTTACGTTTTTGTGAACCACATCACATAGAAATAATATCAAGTATGAATGATTATTAAAGGTGGAACTATATTATTTTCCAAAACAAGTAGAAAGTGGAAGCCTCCTAAATAGAATCTACTATTATAAAGGGAATGTTGATGTTTCATCTTATGTTTTTTCATAGATATATATAGTGTTAATTAGTCACGATATATTCAAAATGTATTTTCAAAATCATTATTTTTTCTTTATGAATCATGATCTCTAAATTGATTCCTCCCCAATAATTTTTTTTCCTTTTGGATTTTTTGTAATTTTGGAAATTCTTAGAAACTAATGACTTAGTTTTAAAATATTCATATATATAAACCATTTTTCATTTGACCAATGATCATTGAAATCGTATATACACTACTTATAATCTTCACACTATTATGAATTCTGGATGTATGATTGTGAATAAATGTTATTATTTTAATTCATGAAAAAAATTTAATTTTTTGCCGATTTATTAGAATTCTAAAATACATATTTAATGTTTTTTATTAACTTCTATAGTGTTTATATATTTCACAATGACTATTAATAAACATTAATATGAGTTTTTTTATAGTCTTGTATTCCATGTAATTTATGACATGTTATATTTACATTAGAGGAAATATGATGTAAATTTAGGAAGTTTCACTCTTCAATTCCAAAAAATCAATAGAAGTCCCAATATAAATTTTGTAAATATAGATTAGACTGTTAGTTTTAGTTAAAAAAGAATTCTAATCTAGGACTGGAGAGTTCTTCAAATATGGATTTTATATCTATGGTGTTTGAATAAGAAGCTGATTTTTAAAAATAGATATTTGTTATAAATATGATGGAAAAATGGGGAAAAATTACCTACATAAATTTATTTTAAATTATCATTATAGGCTTATAACTAAATTTACTCATTTTTTGGAGATAGAAAAACTAAGAGACAATAATGAAAAATATGTACAATAAATCAGTATAGTTGGAGGAGAACTAAAATAAGGGCATCCATTTATGAGAAATGGGTGATCCATTTATGATAGAGTTTTTAATCATACAACCCATAAATATAACTAATTTAATTAGAAGATATTCATAGTATTATAAGTAAAATAATTTATTTGAAAACTTATATCACCATCCTTCATGAGAAACATATTATAAAAATGTCATGCTTTCACTTTCAAGAATGGATACTTTGTATCAAACACATAATTTGAAATTCTTCATTAATATATATTTCATATTCTTTTTGTCATGATGATTTTATTTAAATATTTTGAAAATGAAAATAATTTTAAGTGGTTTATATTTTCAAGGGTTTTTTTTCTATTGGGAAATGATAGGATAATTAGAAAATATTTTTTAGTGTTCATAGAATTTATGGCAGTAAACATATTTTGACACCTCATTCCAATTTTCACATGCCCTAGTTCACTATTTTGGTAATTATATAAGTGTTCAAAAACATTTTCATTGAGGATAAACATTTTTTGTTTACTAATTGTGGTGTTAAACTAATATATCCTCTAGTTTTCTACTATTGAATTTCATATTTTCTAACTATAAAATTTTAGATTTTTGAGGTCAAATTTCTCCAAATCTGGCTAGTTTATGTTTTTGAATGAACATTCACTCATATTTTTCAACATTATTATAGAAATATAAGATGTTAACATCAATAATTAACTAAATATGAATTTTATTAATAGTTAATAATTATATGATCTCTGATTTAAATATACTAGAAGAGTACCAACAACATGCCATTTTTGATGTTTTTTTATGGAAGGACCTATTAATATTTTATTACCCCAACCAATAAAATATATATAATTATTTCTATTGAAGTATTTTTTTATACATAGACTATAATTAATTTTATAAAAAATGATTCTATAATATAGTTTTATCCACTTCCATTGCCTTCTTAAATGAAATTTTTATTGTAATCCAATCAAAACTCTAAAATAATTTTATTTCTTTTGGGTGATGCTTGCAATAAATTTCCTGAGTGGTTATACCATTATACCATAATTTTTGGGAGTATTTTAATATCATATATTATTTATGAATATTAATAAAAAAGAAATATTGATGACTTTATGATGTGTGGGTCCTTATCTATTAAATGTATAAAACACATTGATTACTAATTTGTAATGATTTTTATGATCTATTATTGTCATCATGTTATGATGAGCTACTCAAAAGACATATCAATTTTATATAATATTGTCTAAGAATTTGTCACATTTTTCACTCTTTTATTAGTATTTTTTTATTATGACTATGGTTAATGTTATGTATTTCATTGAAATCACATCTACAATATTGGTCTATTGTTGTCAGAATTTTAATCCCATCATAACATGAATGAATTAACTATAACCAATTTTTATTTCTTGGTATCGTAACTCAGGTTTCTAACAGTAGTGATTGAATATAGTTAAAAATTCTAAAAATTAATTACACCACAATGATAGATTTTAAATCATCTTCAAAGAGGTTATTGAACTTTTACATATTGGTCATCTAATTTATTTAGATAGGGTTGGATTTATCCTATTATAAAATATTTTTATAATGAAATGAAACATGTGAGAGAAATATCCAATGTAATTTATTTTCTATTCACATCAAGACCATTGGGATTTGTTTTATTTCATGATTTTCTCCATATGTAATCCATTATTCATCTTGTTTGGGATGTGTCCAGTAAATTTCATTTTTATTTTTATAGTGCTTAATTCATGTGAATTAATTTTGTATAAAAAATGATCCTTGTTTTTTTGATTAGGACATGCATGTTTTTTATACTTATTTTTGTATTATTCATTGTTAAAATATTTTTGTTGAAAATCAGGGACCATTCCATTTTAAAAAAATATTTCTAGTGTTTTCATAATATTTTGTGTTGTAGTACGAAGACCATTTGTTTGAATACAGTCATACAACATAAATTTTCTATTTGAAATGATTTCAAGTCACAATATAATGTGAAAAATAAATGGATTTATGTTATAAAATACATTCACACATACCCTTGTGTATGTCTTCATCGATGGAGTTGGAAATTAAAAAAAATGACTTGTTTTGGGATGTATGATATACATTTAGTCCATTTTTTCATAAAATGATTGAAAATATTATATTAAATATTCAAAATATAATAAAATATTTTTGTTATATTTTTTAAATTTTAGTGTAAAAACATTTTTAAAATCATATTGTTATTGAAATTATATTGTTGGATTATTTGGAAAATTTTTAATTTCATTTTTGAATTATTGAATATATATTAAAAATAATTTTATAAATATTTACATATTAAAATAATTTAAAAAATGGATTAAATGTGTGATGATTTTATTTTTTAATAATTATGAAAATACAACATGTGAAAATAGTGATATAATATCAAAATAGTTGTACTAGTATATGGAATTTTAAAAATCAAAGTAAAGAGGCAGATACTTTCACATTGGATCGATACCTAGATTTAATATATAAATTTTCATCTTACTAATTGGTATTTTTAATTTTAAATATAAATAATTTATTCACAATTTTTTTAAAAATATATAATGAATTATTGTTAATAAATATTAAAAACCAATTCACAATATTTGGGGTTTAAAATATATATGAGTGATGTTTTTCAATTTTATTAATCTATAAATGGTAACTTTAATCCATTTATTATTAAAAAATTAAAAATATAATTCTATATTTATTCTCTATATTCCTATTGACCCATCCTATCGAATCTCATCCATCATGTCTCCTTTCTATTATGTCATGACAGGTTGTTTCATCCACATCGCATCACTAATCTATCGTGTTTCATCTCCCCACCAACCAACTTATATGGTTTATATAATGCGGGTGTATAAAAACCAATCATGTTTTTATGGATCTTCTTCTGATTGGATGTGTGTTGTTCTCCATCATGTAACTTATTTTCTCATTGAACTCTCCCAAATTATGTATGATAGGAGGCTTTTAGAACATGTTACTCCTTCACATGAAAGAGTGATCCAAATATGGTCATTCTTCAGAATACAAGAGAAATCAAAAGAATATGCAAGTAATAACACCATCAACAGACTTGACTCCACTCATTTTATAGGCCATGATCACTGTCTAATTTAATACATTCACCACCTCAAACTGCCTAAATATTTCTATGTCAATGTCCTTTTTGATGATCCATGGATCTCAAAAAATCATTAAAATATTGAATGATCGTTCGTCTCATTTTTGAATTGTTCAAAAATGAGTATAATATCTGTCAAATATCATCGAATATTTTCCTTCATGATCTCAGAATATCCATTGCGTAATCAAACAATCAATCCAACCACAAATAAACTATAAATTTTTTATTCATTATATAGTTTTATATCATTGAAACAAAAATTTTCTTGAAAAGGTAACAACTTAGGCGTATCAATCCATAAAATATGATCAATAATTCTAGTTTCAATCATCTTGTGTGATGCTCTGTGCACAGTTTGATCTTCGGTCTTGTCTAATCATCAAATTCCATGTAGTCCTGGAATTATAAAGCAGTTAGGAAGACAATTAATGCATGGTATCTTAGTTATCATCATATCTCTCCAGATATAATGGAAACATCATGTCCATATAATTTTAATATGTGTGAATTGTCCATTTTTGTGTACGCCCTGCATCAGTCCTACTCACAGTTTAGCAGTTCTATAGACGTGATCATGATCCTACTTCACCTTAGAACCGACACCTATATTCATTTCACACACTTTCCCTACATAGGTCACGAATCACATGGTCTAGGGTATTCCTTACGGGCTTCTAGAAGAAGCCTACAGTTGTGCGCGCTTCAATCCTTATACTCAATCCTTCCAATGGCTAATAAACAACCCTCTATGTAAAACCCCTATTTTTAATGGGGCTATTTTTTTAAAAATAAATTTAATTTTTAATTTATATCTTTCAATTAACTATTTCAAATATTCCTTTTATAAGAAACTCACTTGTCATACATCACATGCCAGACTAACTCATAGTACATTACACAAAACCCTGGCTTGGAATACGATAATGCTAACATTGTGTTTCTAAGAAAAATCTTTTTATTTTAATTAATTATTCAAATATGGTAATTATAATATATCCATTAAACATAGTTATAATAATGTTAATAAATAATTTTTAAATATATATTATAATTAATTTATATAACTAAAACATATTGATAATGAAAGATAATATTTTTGGTGAAGTCCTTTAATGTAAAAAAAATGTTTTTCTTGAAAGAACCACCTTAAATAGTAAAATTAATTTTTTAAACATTTAGAAATTTAATTTGATAAAATAAACATAATTTTTTACTTTATAATGTCTAAATTATACTAGGAGGAATTTTTTGGATTTTTCTGAGAAAATTCATTTTTTGTTGAATAATGAAATATATTGCTTTTTAGTTAAAAACTATCATTTTTGCAAATAATTATTAATTCTAAATGATTATATAATTTTTTACTATTACATTAGATAAATATTAAGTACATTCATAAAAATTCATTCATTATAACCAATTTCACTTCAAAACTGATTATAAAATCTTAAAAACTTTTGGACATTTTCCTAAATTAAAACCCTCTTACTTAAACCCATATGTTGGATTACCAGTAATCATAATTATGAATCTTCTATGATTTTAATTTCCAAAATATTGCATAAACCATTTTATTCAGTAAAATATTGGGAGTCTAATAATACCATGTGAATTTTTGACCAAAATGATTAGTAAAAGCGATTAAAATTTATCACAGTTGTTAAGGCCAAATTAAGCTTAACTAGGGACTAAAACATAATATTATGGGCTCAAATGACCTAGGAAAATGTAAGACAGCAATTTTATGTTACTATTTATGTCAAAATAATCCTATTTTTTATGAATTTTTTAGGTATAAACTTGTGCACACCTAATGTTTTTCTAAAAATTCAATGTGAGTCATTTTCCTTCCCAATAAAAGAACACAACCTCTACCCATTTATCACACCTATAAAACCACTTATTATTGGTCAATATCTATCTAATAAAATTAAAATATATAATCCCTTAGACCTTGAATCCTAAAATTTTTCAAAAACCCTCTCAAGGAATCCATTAGGGACAAATGAAAGAGAGTTACCCAATTTAGCAGTAATGTTTTATTTTAAGCTCATTCCCATTATTTGTCTTCTTCATCCCATAAAATACCATTATTATATTATTTTATGAAAAAAAGTATCCTCAATATACAAGTATTTTTTATGAAATTATTACGACCTACACATAAACACACATACATCTAATGGTTATTGAACATATTGTTTCGTTTTTTGGAGAACTACTACCTCACTAAACCATGATCGTTCAAATATCCTTTACCACCAATAATAGTGTCTATTAAAGTGGAAACTATTTTTATATATGTAATATATTATTTTTACTATGTATTTATGCTTCTGTATTCCTTTTTACAACACACATATCATTACATTACATTTGGAGTTAATATGATAATCTCATTTGAGTAGGTGTGGAATACTACCCACTCAAGGCGATGTGATTCATTCAAAAATCACATTTATTGTATTAATGATGTTTTGAATGAAATTATTTTTTATATATAATATATTAATGGTAATAGAATAATTATATATATTTATATACATATCCCATTTACAATCTTTATTTCATTACAATACTAAAAACAGAAAACAATGTTTATGCATAAGAACATTGTATTCAATTACATACTAGATTATGATATATATTATTATAATATAAATATAAGAAATAAAAATGATATTTAAATAATTTTCTACATAATTTTATAATAATATAATTATATTGACCAACTATTTTACAAATTAAGACACTTTCAAAGAACAAAGAAAATATTACACGAAGTGAAACCTTAACATAAGATTGCTAACAAGTGGGTAATATAAGGTCATAATAAAAGTATATATGGTAATATATTTATAAGAATATTAATCATTATAATATTTATAATAAAATTATATTTATTATATAGGAATCATGTATGAGTATGGAGAGTGTCATGACACAAGGTAAGGGAATTTCATCTCAATTTTAATTTTTGAGAGATACATGGTATGTTCACCACACTTTTCATTTGTGTGATATATATAGTAAACATGATTATATTATAGATATATTATGAATAAATTTATGATTATACACATAACCATTTTATAATCCTTACTTAATTGGTTTTAACTTTCAAAAGATACGAAAATAGGAAAAAAGTTTGGTCTCAATTTTCATTCATTGAAACTCATGTTTGGTAATGCACCTAAACTATTTTTAAAGGTATATATACATCAATTTTAAATGATGTTACTTAAGTATAAATATTATAATAATAATTTAATATTAAATTAATTTAATTTTAAATATTGGAGTGTATGAACCCGAGTCACCATATTATAAGAGTTTATTTAGACAATCTCCTCTTTTTTGATATTTTTTAGGTTTATTCCTCCTTCTATAAAATATTATGATCCATATTTCAATAATATTAACGATTTTCCTTATAATATTTTTATTAAATATATAAACATTTGATAGTACCATTTTTAACACTTTTTTACTTAATAATATGTTATTACTAAAATCTTACCACCTCCCTATTTGGATGAAAATCTTTTGTATCAAAACATCTTATTTTCAAAATATTTCCAACAGAACCCTAAAGATAATTTTAATTAAAAAACTCATTTTAAATGAGATTTATTTTTTTAAAATATTAATCTATATGTCATCAAAGATATTTTCAATGAAAAATGTTTTCAAAACTTATTATGTAATAAAAATAATTTTTCAATTAAGAAAGCTTATTTTCCTCAAGAATATTTTTTTAAAAGATCTATAAAAATAATTTCCAACATATGATAACATCCATTTGTGTAAATCATTTCATTATGTGGAAATTATTTAATTTTTCCATTATTTTTATATCATTGAAGATATTATTGTTTGATTCATGATGTTATGAAAACTTTTTCTCTTTCACAGGTTATTTTCTTTTGAAACCCTTTTATTTTCACTAGTTATGTTTATGTTGTAATGATTATGAAACCTATGTATTTATATAGGTTATGATTTGTTTACTTTTTTATGATACCCATTTTATTTCATGGGTAATGATATATTCATCTATTCTCTTCTGGAACATATATATATGATTTCATTATGTGTTGTGTGGGACCTATATATCCTTCTAATGCATTTAGTAATGTATTATATCTCATGAGATAGACTATGATGGTATGATAAGTGAACTAATTTTAATTAGATGGTATTGGGAGTGAACCTTGACTACTAAGATGGACATGGGAGTGAACCATAACTACTATGATGATACTAATAGTGAAATCATGCAACAATGATGGACATAGAAATGAACCATGACTACTAAGATGGTCTTGGCCTCGATTCCATGGGTACTATTGAAATCGTTATATTCTTTTTTGATACTAAAATTCATTGTCTTACTCATATGTTATTATTTCATGTATTATGTCCATTACTTCTTTTGGATTCATGTCTTATGAACTACCATGATTTTTTCCATGATTCTTGTGTATGATTTTTGATATGTAGGGTATGATTTTCTATTTTCATGAATACGTTCTCATACACTTATGATCATATTTATGCTTACAAGTATCCCTTGTTTACCAATACTAAGCATTTTAGATCACCCCTTTATATGATTCCATATCCATATTGTGAAGATATGTTATATATTTGACTTGTGTAAGAAGGGTTATAGTCAAGAAAAACCTAGTTAGAGATAATATAGATAACATAGGTATCAGGGTTTATGCATTCAATGTTTCCAAATGAACTAGACTAGTATGGTATTATGACTCTATTTTTATAATTCATATGAATTTAGTAAATGTTTTTTATTTTTAATTCATGTAAAGTGTTGGTTTTTATAGTTGGAATTAGAAGAAAGTTTTAGATAACCATTTGAATCTATGATGAGAATAACTATGTGAGAACCCCAAGGACATGTATAATGACAAGTATAGGGATTAATGAATGTATATTAAAATGTACTATAATTTTGGTGAATTATAGAGTTATTAGTTTCTTAAAATACATCATTTTCTGGATAATACAATTGGATGTGGCTCTGTCATTGATGTGCTTTGGGTAATAACTCGTACAATATGTTCCGAGAATGACTCGGGGTAATCTTGTACATGAAAAAGAGCCTTGATGCACACCTATTTTTGATACTATAGGGGGGGATGATTTGGGAATAAACCAACACTTCTTGAACCATTAAGAAGTATTTAAATACCTTTTGTCTATGAATAACCTAGGATAATCATAAGGTGTCTTAGATTAAGGAAGGTGTTAAAATATATACATCATATAAGTAATTTTACATGACTACGTGGTTCCTCATTAAGATATATATTTTTTACTAAATGATTTTTGTTTTAGTATATGGATGGAACCCGAAGGAGCCATGTAAAAAAGAAATTGTGATGAATAATTCAACCATTTTCCTACTGAACAACTGATTCATATGGGAGATAGATTAAAAATCAAATTTCAATGCCCACACAACTTTCTCAGGCTCTGAATCATGGTGAAATTTCATATGAGAAAAGGAGGTAACAACACTCTATTGACTCTTTCTATAGGAAACATCCACCTTCTTTCATAGGGTCTCTTGATACACATGTTGATGAAAAATGGATTTGTACCACAAAAATTATACCATCCATTCATCATTTTTCAGAACATGAGATCTTCATTCGGTCTATTTATCACTTAGATGGAGAATCCCATCAATGGTTGATTCTAATCATGAATATGAGGCTGAATGATGAGATTGAATTCATTTTTTGGGATGAGTTCATGAACTTATTATTCAATAAGTAATTTCATTGAATTCTTCTTTCCAAGATAGAGAATGAGATACATGACATGAAGAAAGGGGATAATGAAACTGTTGGTACTAACAAGTCTAATTTCATGAGGATTGTTAGGTATGCTTCATGACTTATCATCCAATATGAATGTAAATTTAATATGTTATTCTTTGGATTAAAGAAACGTATCATAAGAGAGTTTTACATAAGAGACTTTGGAAGATACGAAGAGATTGTGTGTTGTGAAATCAAGGATGAAATGGAGGTAGGAGTCATATATCAATCTTAGGGATTTGACATGAAGTGTAAGGATTTTAAAGAAATATCTGTGAACCATGAAAATATATGTTTGATATGTCAAAACCATATATTATCATCCATCAATGTGACCAAAATTATGAACTTCTTGTAGAGAATTCATCTAGTGTAGGGGCCTTAATCCCTATTCAATAGGGTAGTTTGGCTCAAATGGTTGGGGAGAAAATCGACATCGATTATATAATTATTGTTTCAAATTATGTTGATGTATTTTCGGAAGAGATTCCTTGTATTCCACCAAAAAATGATGTCGAGTTCTCAATTAAACTTATACCAAGTTCCACACCAATTTCAACGACTCTTTATAGAATGGACCTGATTGAGTTGCCATAATTGATGAAGAAACTCCATGAAAACCTTGGTAAGGGATTCATCCAGGCAAGGGTGTCATCTTGGGATGCACATATTGATTTTTTGAAAAAGAAATATGGATAACTACGATTCTAAATGAATATTAAGAGTTCAACAAGATCAAAATCCGGAACAGGTAACTTATTTCCCCTATTGATGACTCTTCTGATCTGCTGCATAGACCTCAATAATTTTCCATGATTGACCTTCGTTTTGGATATCATCAATTGATGTTTGAAAAGGTGAATATACACAATATGACATTCTATACAATTTATGGCCACTCTGAATATGTAGTGATTCATTTTGGTCTTACAAATACCCATGATATATTTATGGATTTAATAAATAGTGTCTTTAGAGATTACCTAGAATAGTTTGTGGTAGTATTTATAAATGATATTATTATCTATTCAATGTTTAAGGAAGACCATGAATATCACTTTATAATTTCACTGAAGAACCTAAGGAATGATTATTTATATGAAAAATTTTCAAAGTGTGATTTTTGGATTTAAAAGGTTTCATTTTTGGGTCAAACAATTTCAATATTTGGAATAAGAGTAGATATATAAATGAAAGTTGTTGTTTAAAGAAGTACTATACAAACCAAGATGACTAAAATCAGTAATCTTCTTGGTTTAATTAGATATTTTCGATGGTGTTTGGAGTACTCTCCACAACTATCTAATCCCGTAACCATGTTAACCAGAAAGGGTGTCAGGTTATTCTGAACAGATGAATGTGAGGAAATTTTTATGGAACTAAAGAGAAGTTTGGTTAGTGCACCTATTCCTACATTCCCTTGTATGAGAGTAGGGTATGTAATCTGTAATGATTCTTCCATGAAGGGAGTGAGATTTGGTCTGCTAAAAAAACATGGTTATATCCAATTCCACAAGACAGTTAAAAATTCATGAGAAAAGGGTTCAAACTCAGGATTTCGATTAACCAGTGTTAATTTTTGCATTAATGATATGTTGGGAATATATTAATGGGGTAATTTGATACATATATTACGATAATAAATGTATGAAATATTAATTCACAATGAAGGAGTTGAACATGGTCCAGTGAATATGGAGAGTGTTGAAAACGGATTATCACTGCTGAATATATTATATCCCAAGGAAAGTGAATAATGTGGATGATGCTTTGAGTAGAAAGGATATTGCAAGATTATTTATGAATGGTATCACAAAATATCCAATATATATTGATTTTCCAAGGATTTATATAGAAATCTAGTAGGAAGGGGATAAATTATTCCTTTTATCAAATGATTGTTCAACCCTCTATCCATGATTACTAAAAAGGAGTTGAAGGTAGAAGTAGAGATGAAAATGATGGTTATAAATGTTCATATGTTTAACCATGACCGGGAGGGAATTATATGGTTCAAAAATCATGTATGTGTTCCTTCCATACCAGATTTCATGAATGATATGATAGAGGAAGCTTATATTAATTCATTACCTATTCATATATGAAGTACAAATATGTATATAAACATTATAGAATACTTCATGTGGGTTGGAATGAAGATAGATATATCCATGTTTGTATATGGGTGTTTGGTATGCCAGAAATTTGAGGTAAAAAAATGTCTAAAGGGATGTTGCATCCATTACCCAAACGATAATGGAAAATAGAAATCATCACTATGTATTTTTTTGTTGGACAACCCAAAACCTCTAAAGGGTTTAATTATACATAGGTTGTAGTTTATCACCTTATCTAATCACCACACTTCATTTCTATTAGAGAATATTTCCCTCTTGATCATCCTTCTAGAATATACATTAAGGAAGTGGTAAGGTTTCATGGAGTACCACATTCAATTGTATTAGATCGAGATTTCAGGTTTACCCCAAAGTTCGAGTGAATTCTTTAGAAATATCATTGATACAAAATTTACTTTCAATAGTACTTAACATGTTCATACAGATGGTCAGTCTAAAATTTAAATTCAAATAGTAGAGGATATTTTTTGATATTATTATAGGGATTAAAAAGGTTGTTGGGATCAATACATTCCTCAACTTCATTTTTTTACTACAATATATTTCACTCTAGAATTTAGATGAAAGTGTATAATTACCTCAATTGGAAGAAATGTTGAAATTCAACATGTTGAGATAAGATTGGAGAACAAAATCTATTGGGACATGCCATTTCTGAAGAAATGGTCGAGGTGGTTAGAACCAAACAGTAGCATATCAAGGTAGCTCATTGTTGGATGAGAAGTTATGCCCTTAAAGAATGACGTGATCTGGAGCTTTATGTTTTTTGAATGTCATTTCTATGAATCTCACCCTTGAAGAAAGTTAAGAGATTCAAGAATAAAGGTAAACTAATCCATAGGAATATTGGTCCCCTTGAGATTCTAGATCGTATTGAGAAGGTATCCTATCACTTGGAAATTTCTAAAAATATCTCTCAAATTAAATGTGTGTTCAATTAGTCTCTCCTAATGATGTATATACCTGATCCTTCACATCTACAGAACTTAGAGGTTATACTATTGGAGAAAGATATTTCTTATGAGGAATAACCTGTTGAAATTATTGACTGGTCAAATAAAGTTCTTTAAAAAAAGAAGATTTTTTGTCAGTGTTTTGTGGAGAATTAACCACAAATATGGAGCTACATGGTAACTTGGGGATAATATGAAATAAAAGTATCATCATTTATTTTTAATTGAGTAACAAATTTTTATGGAGAAATTTATTTTATGGAGGGTAGAATGTAACACCATGAGTTATTATGGACCATTTATTCAAATAAAATTAAATATTCATTTATATTATTCAAATTACTATGTCAAATATTAATTTCACATGAAACACAATTATCAAATGTCACACATAAAACCAACTCAGAGTATGTTACATGCTACACCAACTTGGCGTATGATATGCCCAATACAATTTTTGAACAAAACATTTATTTTAGTTGTTTTAATTAATTAAATAATGAAATTATAACCTAGTCCTTAAACAATGTTATATGAATAGTAGAAAATAGTTTTCCAATATTTTTTATAATCAATTTATTTAAATAAAAAATATTGATAATGAATAATAATATTATTGGTACAATACTTAAATGTTATAAATATTTTTTCCCTGAAAGAACCACTGTTAATAATAAACATAATTGTAGAAACATTTAGAAATTTAATTTTAAAAAATATTTTTTTAATTCATAAAGTCTAAATTATCCTAGGTTAAAGTTTCAGGATTTTTCTGAGAAACGTCATTTTTTGATGTATAGTGAAAAATACTTATTTTTTGTAAAAAAACACCTTTTTCTATTTAATTATTAACGATAAATGAAATTATAAATTTTTTTGTGGTTAAAATAGATAAATATTACATATATTAATAAAATTTAATTCGTGAAAATCAATTTCTCTATTAAACTAAATATAAAATAAAAACAAACTATTGGACTTTTCCTACTTTAAAAACTCTTTATTTTGACCCATCTATGAGATTTGGACGAATCATAATTTTGCAACTAATGTCAACTGAATTTTAAAAATTTGACATAAACCATTGTATTCAGTCTAATATTTATAGTTTAATAAGACCTAGTTAATTTTATACTAAAATTTTCATTAAATGTGACTAAAATTTATCACAGATATTAATTCCAAATTAAGTATAATTAGGGACTAAACCTTAATATTAAGGACCCAAATGACATTGACACTTGTCCAAACCCAATTTTATGTCCACATTTCTGCCATTTTACTCCCATTCAGTATAGTTTTTTGGTTTGGTATGACTTTTTTAGGTATGAACAAGTGAGCACCTAGATTGTATCAAAAATTTACATATGAGTCTTTTTTCCATCCCTATAAAAGGCCCCAAACTCTATCAATTCGCACAACTCTCAAACCCCTTATGATAAGACAAGACCTTCCGAATAAACTGTAAAAAATTCAACCTTTTATATTGAATCCACCATTTTGGTATAATCCCTATCATATAATCCTTTTGGCACAAAATAAAATCTATTACCCGATTTAAAGGTAACATCTTCTTTCAATCACATTTACTTTGTTTTCATTATTCAGACCCTCCACTCTCTTTATTTCATTAATGTGTAAAAAATACAGTGTCTTCCATATAATTTTATTTTTTTCTGAAATTTTTATGACCTACACTTACACAGAACTATATATTTTGGATTTTGAACATATGATTTCAATGTACTACGAACAACTTCATTAAACGGTGATTGTTCATTTCCCCTTTACCACTAATAATGGTGGCCATTATGATGGAATGTCGATTTATATATTTAAAATATTATATATTATATGTATTTAATCTTATTTTTTTTACAAGACACATCTATTTACTTTATTTTATTTTGTTAATGCAATAATCTTGTGTGAGGAAGTGTCAACTACCGCCCCCTCAAAGCGATGTGATTCGTTCACACACAACATGGAATATATTAAGGATGGTGTTAATGAAAATATATTTTATATATAACATATTAAAGATAAGATAATTATTATACACACACACACACACACACACAGAGATATATATATATATATATATATCATTTAGATTCATAATTTCAATACGACAATAGATACCGAAAATTGCATTAATGCATTAGAATGAATTATAGTCTCCATGAAAAGTGTATTCTTTTAAGTACATTATTATTCTATAGACTATTATAATATATATACATGTGATATACCTGATATTTATATAATTTTCAACATTCTGTAATCATGATATATGTATATTGATAACTATTTAACCAATTGAGACACAAGTGAAGAACAAAGAAAATATTACCCAAAGTGAAACATTAACATAGGATTGTTATCAAGCAGGTAGTATAGGGTCATAATCAAAGTATATAAGGTAAAAGAAATAGTAATATTATTATATAAATGATGTATAATAAACTTATAATTATTATATAGTATACCTGTATGGGTAGGGAGAGAGTCAAAATAGAATGTAAGGGGATTTCATCCCACTTTTAATTTCCATGAGATAAATGTTGTGTTCACCACTATTTTATTTTGTGTGGTGTATGTAATGTTCATTATTTTATAATATATATCTTATAAATAAATTTATGGGTATTAACATAACCATTTTTTATACTTCTTCAATGGGATTTAACTTTAAAAAGCTCCAAAATCGGTAAAAAGTTTTGTCTCAATTTTTTTCATTGAGACTCATGTTTGGTAATGCACATAAACTCATTTTTGACATGTATATACACCCATTTTAAATGTTATGTCAAGAATATACATATTGTAATGATATCTTAATCTTTATGTAATTTCATTTTCATACTAGGAGAGTATGATCGAAAGTCACCATGTCATAACAATTTATTGAGACAATCTCCTCATTTTTTGAGATTGTTTTTGTTTATGTATCAGTTGATGATATATTATGATCCATAATTAAATAATATTCATGAGTTAAATTCTTCAATATTTATTCAATATAACCTCATTTTTTAGTACCATTCACTATTATAAAATTTGGTAGGTTAAGCACCTCATTCCATTAGTGCTAAGAAGAAATGTCTGATAAAGAGGGATCCTTTATCAGTGCTACATAAAAGCACTGATATATGTATCGTTTATCAACCCTTTTTTTATAAATGATAGAGGATTAATTTATCAGTGCTATAATTAGCACCGATAATTTTTATTAATAATTTATATTGAAAATAATGTATATTTGGATATATTAACTAAAAACACATGTTGCTAATTAATAAATATTTTTCAGTAATTCAATAATATATATAATGTTTTATGGAAAGGTATTTCTATGATTAGAATTAAATATATATATTTAAATAATTATTGGATTATAACCAATTTCATTAAACAATAAATATATTTATTAGATTTATTAGATTTATTTTATTTATTAGATTTATTTATTTACATATTAGATTTATTATATTATATTATTTGTTATATTTGTTATATATAATATATATTTTTTATTTTTAAATAATATATATATATACTTCGGTAAATATATTTATAATTATATTAATTATTAAATAAATAAGTTTGAATGAATTTGGTTAATAAATTTATTGATCATGAGTGCATATGTTGTGCATCATAATGTCAATTTATAGATGAAACCCTTTCTTATTATTCATGTTTTCCACTAATGGTTGGGTTTTTATTTTGTATATTTATTAGGTATATGATTAATTCATGTTACTCATATATACTATTATGTTCTAAAAAATACATATATAATTATATTAAATATAAATAATTAATAAATATAGTTATTATATTTATAAATATTAAATTTTAATTATATATATAAATACTTTTCAAATATATTTATTTGTCAATATAATTCAAACAATATATATATTTAAAAAAATATAAAATTTGAATAAATACATATATTATAATTATATATATATATATATATATTTATTATCATATACAAATATTTATAAATATATTTATTTACACTTATAATTATAACTATAAATAACTATATATATGTAGATAATTATCAAATTATAATAAATATATTTAGTATACCACTTTTAATGTTATAATATATTTAAATAAATATATTTATGAATATATAAAATTATTTATAAATAAATACAAAAATTTTTAATTATAATTCCTAAATGTATATAGATATATTTAAATAATTATAAAAATATAATAAATATATATTTTAGATATATATATATATATATAAATTTATAAATAAATACAAATAGTTATAAATATAATTCTAAATAAATGTAGATATATTTAATTAATTAAAAAATTATATTAACGATATTTATAATTATATATAAATTTATAAATATATTTTTTATAATATTATTTATATATATATAGTTATAAATTTATAATTAAAAATGTAAGTAAAAATTTATTTATTATAATTTTTAATTAATAATAATTAAAAAATATATTTATTACTTAGAAGTATAAGTATAAGTATATATATATATTATTAATTTATAAAAAATATATTTACTATTTTCATATATAATGTCATATATAGTTAAATAAATATATAGAAATATTGATAAATAAAAAAAACTATATCTATAGTTATAAAAAAATATAGATATATTTAAATAATTATTAAAAGGTAAACAATATGATAAATATATATATTAATAAAATTATAAAATTTTGAAATATTAATTTCTTATAATTTTTATAATTATTTAAATAAATAATTAATTATTTAATTATTTATAATTATAATTATAAAATAATATATTCATATAAATATTAAATATATATTAATATAAAAAATTAAATATATATTCATATAAATAATTATAAAATTTGAAGAAATATATTTGTCTATATCTATAATCTTATAAATATATATAATTAATATATTAATTATATTTATTATATATATTCTATGACTATAAATATAATATGTATATTTCTTATAATTTAATAATTTTTTAAATTAGAATTTTATAAATATAAATATATATTTGTTAATATATAGTTATTAATATAAATAAATAAATTAATATTTATCAAATATATAATTTTATAAATATATATGTTACTACAAATAAAATATTGTAATAATATCTTTATCAGTGCTAAAAAAGTACTGATACAGGTGAGTTTTATCAGGGATATTTAATTTAGTAGTGATAAAATATAAATTTATCCGCTCTTTTTAGCTAGTGATGATAAATGGTTCACAACGAGTTTTATAAAAAAACGCTACAATTCTCATTCGTTATTGTACCCCTCCAGCTATTGCAGAAGCAAACCCATGAAACGTGACTCCACCACCACCTCATCTCCAACCGCCTCTCATACACCACGAACCAGACCACCACAATGCATCGTCACCTCTACTGCATGCCCCACCATTGTGCACCTCCTCTACCGTCCATTGTGTGTCTCCTCTACCATCTGTCTGAACTAGCCATCGTGCAACTTTGTTCCAAAATGCGCCACACCTTCTTCGTGCACTACACCTCTGTTGTGTGCCTTTCCTCTGCCCTACACCTCTCCTCATCTAGTGAGTTTTCTCCTCTTTCTCATCTATTTTGTATTGTTCATATTTAATTACAGTTTGATGTTGATGGTATACTATGAATTATACGGGCTAAAACCCCCTGTAAAAATCAGGGCCATTGGAGGTCCTTGTTTTCAAACTAAAAAAATTGAATGTTGGTTGGTTTTCCTCAACTTATTATTGACTTTGATTGTGTGTGAATCAGTTATGCATTTGAAGAGTGATGTCGCTAGATAATTGTGTAATTGCTTTTTAATGATGAAAATTTAGGTCATTAGGGGTCGAGTAGTATGTCGCGTGACATATTTATGTGTTATCAATTAATGTCGATAAGTTTTAACGTCGAATTTTCCTGAGTGAGGTTAGAGTTTCACAATAACACCCCTGTAATACATGTTATAAATTTCTTGTATTTTTTTAAATAATAAATTTCAATATTATAATCATATGTTATGAATTTTTTGGGTTTCAATTGGCTTGAAAATAGTTTAATGGTTTTTCATATACTTATGTCACATTCCAAGTGTTTTGTAAAAGGACCTAGTGGATTTTTTAAGGAATTTAAATATTATTAATTTTTTGTCATACTTTTTTTCTTTTAATGTAAATATTTGTTATTTTAAAGTAATGTTTTACCAAACGAATTAACATGACATAAATCTATTTAATTCATTTTGAGACCGATAACCCGCATTGATGATTAAAATGTTTTCAAAAGAATATTAAATTTTCATAAAAGAGTTCTTAGCCCATATTTATTTCAAAAATAAAAGGGTTTAGTATTTTAAAATTTTATATATAAAAACTATTTGGTTTCCAAATGTGATATATAGTTAATTTTGATAAATTATATTTGAATAATAATTTAATTTTTTTCAAAAATGGGGTAATAATGTATTGGCTTCTCGATAACATTTTTAAAATCCACATTGGTCATTTAAGGGAATTTAATTTATAATTACGAGATATCCTCAATTGAGATCTATTAATTTATTGTTCTAGTTGTGGATTGTGACCCTATCATAGATTATTTATTTTATTATACATATTCTAAAGCTTATAAACGAATGTTTAAGAAGTTGTTTCATGTGAGAGTGTAAGAGGATAGTGAGGTTAAATTTAATATTATTTAAATTATATTTATGTGATGATCAATTATTTTTCATTAGTTCCTCACATCCACTATTGAAATGTCATAGGTGTCCTAGGGGACTAGTAGGGATCCAGATATGTGAAATCCCTAGTGTGGAGTGGGCTTCCTAGTTTAAGGACCCAGTTAGATTGAGTGAGTTTATGATATGTTCCAGTGTCCATAGAATGTACTAGAAGTGACTCGGGTTTCTTTTGATCCCCTGATCATGATAGAGTCTAGTTAATTCTATAGCCCTACTTGGATATGACAAGTTAAATAGTATCTACCTAGGTTCCTCATCTCTTGGTCATGATAAAAAAAATGAGTCTTACGAAGTATCACACAATGGTTAAATTATTATTACGCCAGTTTAGGTGATTTATTTTTGTGGATAGATTGTATTACCCTAGTTTTTTGATTATATGGCCCCACCATTTGGTTTTTTTAATTATGTTTCCCTATTTCCTTAGTACCTTTGTATGATCATTGTTTCAATTCGAGTGTGTATTTTCATACTTTCAAATAAAATTATTTATGATATTAAAAAGATTAATTTTAAAAAGGAAAAATTGTTATTTGTTATGTGAGCTTTATGATAATGGCTTTTTATTGATGAAATTTATGAAAAATAGTTTTTGAGAAAATTATCTTAAAGAAGAATAAATTGTGATTTTTCATGTATTATATGGTTATAATGGCCCTCTTTCCATTTTTGTTGATATTTTTATTCAAAATATTTAGTCATCCTTTTTTAAATATTACTAAAATGGTGGTTGTTTGAAAATATGTCTGTTTATTTTTATACACTAGTTTTATAATTGATGTAAAAATATATTTTATATCTTATGTTAAAACTATAACTTTATGAACTATATTATAATGGTATTCAATGATAATTCCTTATGATATCTTAAAAATAATTTTTACCTCACACCTAACATATGAACTGGTGGATGGGAGTGTATGATCCTCTTACATCTACATTTTCAGTGGCCTATATTCTTTCTTTCCTCGATTCTCATAGTGGACCATGGTTAGATGATAGAATGTAATGATTTATCTGGGGTCACAAGTGTTTATTTTTGAGTTATTTGGGTTTTTATTCACTTCGGACATTGTTTTTATGATGTTTTTGTAAGAATGTGTTCTGTCTTTTTTGAATAATGTGATTTTTCTATAGTGGATTCTTAATCACATCCCTTTGTAATGACTCTTAAGTTTCCATAGGATTGTTATACTCTATACATTGAAGGTCTAGATAAGGCTTGGTAGTAGATAAGTCTCTATGTGAGATGGTGGAGGATTCTAAGATGATATTTTACTTATATGAGATAATGATAAACTACTAACTTCAAATTTCCATCCATGATAATACCATTAAAATAGACATGGAATTATTTGAGACCTGAATATTTTTTTATAGCCCAATATGAGTATTTATTTGTTCATGAGTGATACATCTAGGATCTTTATGGGATATTGATGAAAACACCAATCCTAACTATAAATGATCTGTGTAACGAGTATGGATTATATTGTGATGTATCAGGAGTACGAATTTGAATAGTTTCATTCTGTGATGGTTAGGCGGTTTCTTATGGATCCAAATAGTTAATAAAACATAAGAGAAACTTCCAAAATCATTTTCTATATTTGGATGTAGTTTTTCTTTCCATGAGGTGTTATGGGAATACAATTAAAAAAGTGTTTGAAAATGTGTTCAACATACATTTTCTTTTTTTAAAATAACATTAAATTGATTTAAACACTTTTCATGGACTTAAGTTTCATTCAATGTGTTTCTAAACTCACCTGATTGGATTTCATAAAGGTGTGTGAATTATTTTAAACCCTATAAAATTCGGGTTTAATTTTAACAAGTGTTTTGTGATGTTTTAAATGAATATTCATAAAATATAGAGGGTTTTTTTATATCTTAAACAATTAACATTATTGGATCATGATGTTTCATCGAATACAATATAAAAAATGAATTTGTGTTTTTAGAAAAAGTGTTTGAAGGCGATTGGTTTATTTTAAAAAGGGAGAGTTATTTTAAGGAGGATTTTTTTAAATGGTTTGTTTTAATGGGATTTTAATTATCACTTTAAAAAAAGATATCAAGGGTGACTTAATGTCTATAACTATTTTTCGTTTTGGTAAATTTTTATATCAGCATATTGTCTATTTATTTTATTAATTATAAATACCACCAAATCAAATAGTATGGAATGGATAAAGACTATATGGATTCTAATCATTCTATAAGAGAGTATGAATATGGAGTGAAAGATTTCATCATGTCTGAAAATGATCATACTTATAACCCTTCTCAAAAACAACGTTTGTGTTTACTTTGTAGTTATTGAAGACTTGTTAGACTAGAGGATTAAGAAGAAAACTTGATCTGTCATGGAATATATCAACGATATAAATTTTTGGAATAAACATGTGTAAAAACAGAATGTAGCTAGTAACCAAGATACAATGGAATTTTATGGATCATCTGATATGATAAAAAAGTGTGGACAATGAAGAAGACCATATCAAGGATGTGATCTCATATGTGAATGATGATATATATCATACTGAGGAAATGACAAGGATTTTTGATGAAGAACTTCATTATTTCCCAAATTTGTTTGACTAGTTATAGAGTTTTGAAAAGATTCCATTTTATAGTGGTTTCACTAAATATACAACATTTTCAGCCATACTAATGTTGTTTAATTTTAAAGAAGTAAATGGATGGAGTCACTCTAATTTTATTGAATTACATTCTCAATTTAATGACATACTCCAAGAAGATAAGTATCTCTCGACATGAAAATATGTTGCCAAATGAATGCTACAATTGATGGGTATGATCTCTGAACAAATACACACATGGCCGAATGACTGCATACCATTTCTCAAGGACCAAATTTCACTTAGTGAATGAGAAAAGTGTGGTGATTCTCGATACCCGAAATATGAATATGGTCCAAAAAAATTTGTAGGGTACATTCCAATAATTCCAAATGATTAGGTGCCTATATGGAGGTGAGGATACCATAGGTAAGTTGACTTCGCATGCAGAAAGAAGAAATGAAGATGGGAAACTACGTCACCAAGTATACACTTCTCTGTGGAAGCAAATCGATCATGAGTGTTCAGATTTTGGAATGGAGCTGGGAAACCTTTATCTGGCATTATCTAAAGATGTAGTGAATAATTTTGGTATTCAAAGAAGCACACACAGTATATGTCCAGTTATGTTAGTAAATTATAATTGTTTACTATGGTTATGCATGAAATTTAAAGATGTTTTGGAAGAAAACCCATATGGATTGTTTTTATACTTTATAACAATGATACATGAGTCATTTTTGATGTGTAGGAATAAACAAAACCTCAATCCAACAAACTATTTGACCTGTATAAATCCATGTATGTCATTAAAATTTTATATTAATTTTAGAAAAAAACAAGGGACATACTCAAAACCATGAAAACCCATTATGATTATTTATATATTTTAGGAAGATGATTCATATATTGTCTGTGATGTGTTGGAATCATCCCCACCTCAATATGACTCACTATGTGACCTTTGTAACTAAAAATGTTTTTTTTAAATTTTATATGTTATTAATGTATTGTTTCATATTAATGCTTAATTAATTAATTTATATTATTACTAACATGATATCTGTTTTCTTATATAGGTGTATCCATTTTCTTGAGTTGGGATTATTTTATCAGCAACTAATACCATGGGAGGACTTTTTTGGGAGGGGATCACATATTTGAAAGGATAAAGAATTAATTTTTTTAACTGTTTGTTGGATAATTGTAAATGTAATTATATAAAACATTAATTTAAATGTATATAGCATTGTTTTTCAAACACTTATTTTCACTACATTGTTCTTGTATGCATTGTGTAGGTGCTATTTTTTGTAAGAGGTGTGTATGTGTTGTGCAGGTGTCGGTGCTGTTGGTGGGTGTGTTGTTATATAAATAGATCACCAATGGCCGCTAAGACATTATCCATGCTATTTTGATCACTCTTAAAGGAATCCATTATTAGTGCTAAAATAGCTTGGATAAATGGGGGCCTTTATCAGTGCATTTTTTTGTACCGATAAAGGACACCCTCTATCTGTGATATTTTATTGTTGTCAATGGGTACCCCCATTTATCTTAAATGACATTAACATAACTTTTATAGTGATGTTCAATGAATTTTATAATTCTGATAAAATAATATTCAGTAATAGTGAATATTCAGTAAATAAAAACCATGTGAATAGGGTTAGACTATATTGAAGAGAAACCCACAAAAATGAAATAGAAAACTCACAGATATGGGGGAAATCCACTCAATAGAGAGGAGGAAGAGGCTTCGTGAAGGGGTTTTCGGTTCACACTATATAATTGTCCGAAAAGGGGAGGTGGTTCGAGTTATAGTTTTCCACTGGATGAAGCAGGCAGAGGCACAAGGTGCGTCGCTGGTGGGAGGCATGATGAGGCAGGAATCTTGAGCTCTAGTGATGGATAAGAGGCGGTGACTGTAGTGGATACCACCATAGTGGGTTGACGGTCATGATGGGAGGATGCAAGGGGGGTTAGGACACATGTTGGGAGACTGGCCGTAGAGGACCACCATGCACTGTGGGATGTGGGGGAGGTAACACGGACACGAGGGATGGGGAGAGGTGTGAAGAGTGTGGCCACTGGTATCTGGGTTGGTGGTGTCTTAGTGCACACATAATACCGAGGAGGATGGGTATTTCATGCTATAAGGGGGATAAAGGGAAGAGGGGTGGGGGCGACGTGCACCAATGGGTTCCTTTTGGTTTTTTTGTTTCAATTAAATAAATAAAATAATAATAATAATGAAATCTAATTAATAATAATATAAAGATAAAACTAATAATAATAAAAAATTCATTTCATTTTAAAATACTATTAATTTTAAAAACTAATTAATAATAATATAATTAATAAAAAATTTAGATTAAATAGTATTATTAACAAATTTAATAATAATAATAATATCATCTTTATAATAATAATATTATAATTATGGTTGAATCATTAACATTGTTTTACCACTATATAATTTAATTTATTTTAAAAATATGGGGCGACAACATGGTCACCTGGTCCAACCACACAGTACCACCAACCATGTGGTTCCCATGCACCGATATGAACCCAACTAATATTATAGAACCTCAAATATTTTAAAGCGGGACCCAAAACCAACATCATCCAAAAGATGTGAGACCAATAAAATTATAAAATAATAGAGTGTCTGGGGATGGGGTGTGATTATTTCCCCAACCATGGACACTTTTTACCCCTATAATTCCACCATGATGAATGTTAATCAAAACTAGAATCCATTCCCAGACAAAAATGATGAAAAAAATAAATCTAGAGATGATCTTACTCTCCATTAGTCACTCCCAACCGATTTTGACGAATACACAATCAAAAATAGAGTAGAACGGGAGAGGGTTATCCCTAACCCAAGGATTCAACCTGCATGAAAATTAAAACCCAAACATACCACCCTGGGGAGGGGGTTACAATGCATTAACTCCTAACTATTTTGAATCAATTTCCATCACATGAGAGGAACAATACCACCACTCGAATTAGACTCATTCACAAACCCACTCAACTCCCAATATTAGGTAAAACTAATGAAAAAAAACACCAATCAATAACCTACATTGAACTAGATCAATTATCTTCCCATCTCATAATACCCCAAATAACTCCAAAAGATCACGACCAAAAACAACACACGTGAGGAGTAAGAACATGCTATGAAAAAATGAGTAGTTCTAAAAGACACATTTAGACAAAAAGAACTACTTGGATTACAATGGGACCTTTCCATCACATTATACCATTCAAATGAAGAGCTTACAAAAATATTAAAACATTAAAAGTAGATAATAAAGGGAAAATGTCTTTAAATCTACTAATTGCAAAATGGAATAAAAAACTCATCCCTATGATTCACATCCCCATCAACTCATTAATGTGATCGAGAATCACCTTGAAACCTAAGGCTGGGGATTATATGGATGATGCATATTATGTCTCATAGTTAGGTACTAGCTTCCCCTAACAAAAAATCCTTCCTAACACACTCTTCTTTTAGAACCATCCTCATTGACTAGAACGGTCAAACTATAGTATGACATTGGGGGGTGGATGAGACAAGATAGATTAGAATGCCCAAACTAGAAACTCTAGAGGCACACAAGAAGAAAACCCAGTGAATCTTAATCCTACAATGATGAACAATATTCTTTTTAAACAGGTTCCTCTGGCACACCCCGCTAGAATGTTGGGAACCCTCATGAAAACTGACTACCCTATAACGAAACCCCAAATCCTAATGATGATGAGGCACCCAACCTCCACTAGTCCATAACTAAACCCTATGTTATACCCGAAACAATATGGACTCTGAAAAACTCAAGAGTTCCAAAAAACATAAGGAAACACTCCATTTCCACAACCACAAAACTATCTAAAAAAACCTCAATTATCTCGATAAACCAGCAAAACTAAAAAAAGAACTAAATCTTGGCATGAATAATTAGCCCTGATGGGAATACATTCTGGGTGGCACATCCTTAAAAACACAGGGAACAAAAAAATGTATTGGCATCATGCCCAATATAAAATCAATGTAACAACCCTTGCCAAGGTAAAAATATCATAATTCAAACATATGAAAACACAAGAAAATTTACATTTTGAAAAACTGCCACTTCATTTAAATTATAAAACACACATATGCCACCTTATGAACTTTCACATGTGCGTTCATCCAATAGCGCTTATATAATCCGTGGAAATGTTCCCCCACACACTCTCTAGTCATTCGCATAGACATGTGATCCTTCATAAGGACCTACAATGATTATAAATCTCTTTTCCTCATCAAATCCAAAAACATACCAAATTTTCCAAATCAATACACTTCCTTTTAAAAAACCCAATACAATAAAAAAACAATATGAATAAAACCCTTTTCCAATTAAAAACCAACTTCATTTTTGAACCACACTCACATAAACTTATGTAAAAACGAAGAAAAACCAATAATTGTCTATAAAAATTTGGAACATGTGCATTTTCATAACATAAAGGCATGGTAGTGATCCATGCACCATGTAAGGCATAAAAGTAAGCGGAATTTGAACTGGGAACATGGAATAAACATGAGTCACCACCCTATGTAAGGCCTAAACAAAACCTGATCCTCCTCTATTTTTATCCATCAATTCAAAATAACAAAAAAATGACTCAAATCCTAGACTACACATGGTTGTGTCTATTCATGAGTGGTAATCATCAGGCGTCAACCCTCAACCTACCTCTTAAGCCCCAAAAAGCATAATATACATCCACCTAAATACCCAATCAACAAGAACACCTCTTGATACACTTTTTTAATGAACAAACATGGGTCGACCCTAAACTAATCATCCATGATGGTCCAAGACATGGCCCAAGTGGAATTACCAATAACAATGGGATGTTAACTACTTCCTGACATCAAAATATAACCCTTTGGAATGATTTTGTCTATGAAAAAAAAGATAGTCTAATAAATAAAGATTTATGATAAAAATTAATCTAGTATCCAAGTGAAAATAAATTCCGGATTCATCTGTGTGACCTTCTAGGTCACCACCTGACCCAGAACCAAGCCTACTCAGTCCTTGAGTAGTTAAACTAGGATCCTGAACCATAAAATGATCCTTCCCCTTGAATGATATAATACGTGTGAGTAATAATATTCCCAGTAGGGATGACAGGAATAAACCACTGAATAAATTAGTTCCCTTTTCTAAAGAAGTCTATAAACACTAGTTTTAAATAAAACCATAAAATAGGGTTTTCACATTTTAATATAAGGAACATGTCATTCTTATTTAAAATAAAAATCGAACAAACACTACATACCAATTATGAAACTATATTACATTTTATAAAGAAACCAAGATAAGAAGACCAAGGTTGTGCAAAAATAAAGGAATAAACATTACAATCTAATAATAAACTATCATGTATAGTTGAATGTAGACATGAAATGTAAATAATTAATTTAAAATAATTGGTCGTAAAAATCACTAAAATTCCCATGGATGTACTCAGTTCAGATCCGCCTATCGGTGTATGGAGAAGGTCCTATGTCTATAACCAACTGGTCACACAAAACTGATAAAATGAAGTTGCGATCCCCACCTAACCTAACAAAAAATCCAGAGGGTACCAAACCATCTAATTGAGGATGATCAGTAACCGTCACTCAATTTTTATAAAGGCTCCTAATAACCAGTGGTGGTTATATCACAATGTATGTAGGAAGCCCCCGCATGTGTGATTGAACTCACAAGTCATCACTGTACTTGCCTACCCAAACACAAATGATTCTTATGCATTCACCTAAAAATGGTTCCCTTATATAAGAGTGCCCCATATACATATATATATATATATATAATTATATGCATAATTTTTTTTAAAAATGGTCCAACTGGTCCATCACATCATATAATTACCAATACCACTTTATAAAACACTTGGAGATGTCAATCGGGCCATTAGTATTTCATAAGAAAATACCTTTATGAAAATATTGCACAAGCTCTTTTAAAACCAATCTATACACCACAATTTTATTTCAAAATACAGAATGTACCTTAAATTCCCTATTTCAAATAATTATCATTTATTTATTTGTTAATACTATGTAAAATTTCATAAAATAATAAACCATACAACCCCATACACAACACACTCTACAAAAAAACACCAAATTCCAAACGGAAATATACTCATGGATTTATTTTCAAACTAATGAGATGAATGACGAGAAAAAAAAAATTAAAAAAATCACTTAGAAAACCAACATTTCGAGGAAAGTACTAATTCAAAGTACCATCCTCATTTTAGGGAATTTCCATGTGTGCACCAAGTGCACTCATATATGGGACAACATCTAATTGCACATAGAACCTTTAAGGAGACATGTGAAATAATTTTCCCAAAAATAGTAAGTTCCATAAAACCAACCACCGTAGGGTAAAAATGTTACATAAAATTTTACTACAAGAAAAATCCACTCTTGATATAATACAATACCATTTGATGATAATGGAATTTAGTTCCACCTTGTTGGAAATGTATAAAAATATAAATAAATAGAGGAGAATCCTAATATCCATTTTAAATCTATTAATTTAACAAGAAAAACTAACAAATGTTAACTATAAACATTATAGATGAGGGGAACATAATGTATGATTTATTTAATAAGACACAAGCATTACATGGATTAAAATTTAGAGCAAGGACACAAGAACACCTACACATAATTATGGAACAATCTCAAAGCTATTTTTATCAATTCTAACCATCATAAAAACACCACGATGAATTAACTAACATGCTTATAAATGAGAGAATAACATTTATAAATAAATTTAAATCCGGAATGTACCGATGGAAATATGTAAAAATATGGAAAGGATGGAAACACCATCCTCCAACAATGGTAACACCCTACCTTCTAATTCAAGTAGTAGCTCACTCACATGCATGCACATCCATATATATATATATATGTATATATCCTTAAACAGATTTATGTGTTTCTCACATCACGAGGGAACAAACACACATAAGATATATAAATCTATACATATCCATACATGTAATTATGTGTCTGTGCCTTCGTAACTAACTGTAACTCTCTTTCATAAATCTCCGGGACTCAAACAAACCACAGATCCATAATATCAAATTAATACAAACCAACCAATCAAGAGACGATCCAAAAACCAACCCTAAAAATCAAAAAGTTCACAATTAATTGGAAAATAACATTTTTGTTGTCTTTAAAAAATAATCCAAAGCAAAATCCTGCCTACATCACATCAAATATAATTAAAACCTCACATCACATTTTATCAATACCCCATGTTCATAAACACATAAAAAAATTAATGAATCCCTACAAGGAAAATTTTTAACCAATTCCATAAATTTCAAAAAATCACAAAAATATACACTAGGATAGCATTGGGGAAAAATATATTTTAAAAAATATCAAAACAAGATTTGAGACATAAACGTCCACATCATCTCAGATACTTGTAGATGTAAACCAGGAACAAAGTCAAAACCTATTTTTAACAAATTCCAACAAATATTAGAAGAATATAGTAGGCTAATTAAGGGAATTACAAATCAATGAATCATGGTTTAAAACTAAAAAAAAGATAGCAGGTATTAGATAAGTTCTCCATGATTAAAATACAAGATTCAACTACCTCAGAGGTGTTCGAATATAGCTGCGCTTCTAAAAATGGGACAAAACAACATCGCATACTTGTTTCAGTCCCTAAAAATTATGAAGAAAATACAAATAAAAACCCCTTGAATTGGGGGTGGCCAACTCAAAGACACCAAAAAGCGCATAAAACGAAGCGACAATGGGGAAATATGTGCACCAGAGAGGTGAGAGAGGCGCATCGATGAAGGTTCAGTTTCATGCTCGAAGACCACCAAATAGGTGGAGCAGGTTTGAGTTTGGGTTCAACAATAGATTAAGGAGGTGGAGGTGTCGAGTTCTCCATTGGTGGGAGGTGAGGCGAGGGGGCGGATATAGTACTGGTGAGGGAGAGGAGGTGAAGCTCTGAGTAGAGACTGCACGAATGGGATGGTGGTTGTGACGGGAGGCCTACAAGGGGTCTAGCCATGCACTAAGAGGCTGGTCAGATAGAACCTCCACATGATGGAGGAGGTGGGAGAGGCTACATCAGAATGGTGGAGAGGGAGCTACGAGGGGAGTGTGTCCACCAAGAGGAGTGAGGGTCATGTCTGAGCACGTAGAGGTGACCCAGGGGAGGGCTCATGGGTGTTGTAAGGGAGAAGAATGGGGAACCCCCTTGATTTATATTTTTTTAATAAAATAAATTAATAACCACAATAATAATAATAATAATAATAATAAATATAATTATAATATAACCTAAATATTAATAATAAAAATTTTATTCATTTTGTTTTAAAATATTATTATTTATCATAACTACTGAATTAAAAAAATCATAAATACCAACATTAATAACCATAGTATTATTAATAAATTTAATACTAATCACAATTTTATCATCTTTGAAATAATAATAATAATATTATGGTATAATCATTTACCATACTTTACCACAATTAAATTTCATTTATTTAATAAATGGGGTGACCACCTGATAACCTGGGCCGACTACTAGATACCACAATATGTGCAGTACCCACGCACTGGTCTTAAATCCTCTAATATTATAAATACTAAACTTTTTTATACCAGGACCCAAACTAATGTTCATCTAATAGATACGAGTCCAAAAAAATATAAAATGACAGAGTGTTTGATGTCATCATGTGACATAAAATACAATCAATTTTGTTTCTTAAAATCAATTGATGCATCAATGGGATATATATAGAGCATACCGTTACATAAAAATCCAATTCATTCCATATATATCAAATAAAATATTTTATTAATAAAAATTCTCCATATCATCATATAACTGTAATAATAATAGATACACATTTAATAATATTTCCCCAAAAAATTGAAAAATCAACAATGTAATGAACCATATGTAAAAATAGTTTATGATTTTAGAAATTAACAAATCCAGGATAACCAATTTAAAAAATAAGGAAAAATTTATATTCTAAAGATTTAAGGAATGTAAATATTTCATTTGGGATTTAATGAATACACAATATTAAACTAGGAAGTGATATTAGAAATTTTCCTTAGTCAAAAAAATAATAATACATTCAATAACAAATGAGGATGGTATAAATAAAATATATACCTGAAGGAGGATACGTAACAACATTTTTTTGACATTGATGATTGTAAATACCAGTAAAATATCATCAAAAACAATCTTGAGTAGAATAATCATAAAAAATTATAAAGTGTCCATACCAAATTGAAACAATGGAATAATAATCTACCCTGAAGTAATAATTTTTAAGTAAACATATGATATATTATAATTTCTATATTCATGATATATAAATTCAAATAAGAATTAAATCAACTACATAAGAGTATATAGGTGTATAACATATCAACCATCACAGATAAGAAAAATTATGGAAAAAATAAAATAATGCATTTTTTTCCGTTGAAACAGTAACCCATATGAATGATAGATCAAAAAATGGATATGAAAATACCCAAAATATATGTATAATAATACAATAATACATTAATGGGTTTTATATACACCATATAATGAATAAAGTGTTGAATATATAATAAGTCTCACAATAATAAATGTATAAGGCCCCAGCCGTAAATCGTACTTAATCTTGAGATATTACAAGATTACACGTTGAGGATCTTTTCAAGTTTAGAGTTTTAGAGAATTAGATCATAAAACATGCATTACATTTCAATGTGGTTACATAATGATTGTATTCTTCTTTCCCATAAATTGAAACATATTTAAAATAAAACATGGATTCTTTCTTGACACTTCCTTGACACTATCATCATACCATGTACCTTTCCCTTGACCTGTGAAAAACATTTCAAAAAACGTGGGATGAGCATAAAAAGCTTAGTAAGGGATATAAAAATATGGAAAGGAAACATGGGTACATATATACATAAGAATGAAATTATACATTACCCATAAAACATAAGCACTTTAACATACCTCATCAAATCATGAATAAATAATAGAAATCCTAAGACATAAAGGTAACATGAGGCATTCATAACATTCTTACGTAGGGAGTAAACCTCTTGGTTACGTTTGGAATACCCATCACAGTATATTACATAAATCTCTTCGGAAAAACCTTAACGTTTCACTCCTTCGCGTAACCCAATGCATTGGAGAGCTATATCGGGCTCACCCGCCCATATTTTATCACGGAACCACCCATCTTCATAATAATTCCCAAGAACCTCAACACAATCGTATCACATAAAACAGGCATAAAGGAAACATAACATTTCCACCTTTCAATCACAGGATATCAATACAACACATTGATATAAAAACATTATGAAAACCATTTTCAATACCAAAATAAAAGAAAAGTAAAACATGGTATTTATATTTATTTAAAAAAAGGTATGGCTTGTAGAGGAAGTCAAAACTCAAATAATGGTCACGACGGCGGAGAAGTCATTGTCGCCGCATACGTATGACAAAAACATTCTCTTTTTTCGTTTAATAAAAAATTCATATAAAAACAATCCTTTTGAATAAACGTAAAAGTCAAAGGGGTTTATAGACCATATAAAAGAAGGTTGTGTAAAAAACAGAATATGCCACAATGAAAGGAGATTGAGACGAAGTCCCTTATAATGATGGTACCCTTGGTTTAAGGATAAATCAATTACATAATTATGTGTGACAAACAAATAAACCAAATATAAATGGATATTAAGTGTAAAATAATCAAAGGTCATTCACACATATTCAAAGGATGACATATTCAATAACTACATATTGAACCCAAAGAAATCGAAATTGGGTTAAGAAGTTCCCTTGACAGCCTAACGACGTCACATCAAAATGAGTTGATGAGAGATAAAAAGTGTATCCCATCACTTGGACATAAAATTTACATCAATAAGGATATATGTGAACATATCCCAACATAACAATATGTAAATTAAAAGACCCAACAAAATAAGTCTTTTAAAAAGAGGTGGGTGAAACGATCCCTTACCGGCTTGGGTATCATTCAAAACATACACCCCATGAATGAATGACAATACATAATTGATGTAATTACTCATAAACTAAAGTATATTACACAAAGGTAGAATAATGGGAAGTAAATAATCCACTCAAAAGAAATTGTGGAAAATGTAGCATAAATCTCACGGGAATAAAAGTGAGATGAAAAATCCCTTACGAAAACTCGGCAGCCTAACCGCGTGACTTAAAACATCCAAAAATGGATTGATGAGATCAAATAGGTTATCTCATCACATTAAAATAAAATTTATAGCAATAGGAATATAAAAGAACAACCCCCATAATAACAAATAGGATCTTAAAATAAGTGACATAAAATAGCGTACTTAAAAAGAAAGAGAGAGGTTAGATCACTTACGAAAATTTGGCAGCCTAACGGCGCCACTCAAAACTTCCAAAATGGATTTATGAGAGAGAATAGGGTCTCGAATCACATGAACATAAAAATTAAAGTAAGATTAATATAAAAGAACATCCCAATAACAAGAAAGATGAGCTTTAAATTGAATGACATAAAAGAGTGTACTTAAAAAGAAAGAGTGGAGTAGGATCCCTTACCTCAAGTCCAACTTGTCTTGTTCGTTTCTTTATATTACTGAATAATACACTTTGGTCAATTAATAATTTCCTAAGTAACACCTTTAGAGATTATTATACAGTTAATATCACATATTATAATGTTATAATAATTGTTTATTAATGTTAGTTCATATCAGACGTTTATGCTGATGTTTGGTAAATGAGTCAAAAATGAACTTGTTTGAAAAAAAGATTGCCCATGTAGTTATAAGTAAATAATTTATAGAATAGTATTAATGATTAAAATATCATATATATCCATTAAATATTCATTTTAGACGATTCCATATCATTTGGAGATAAAAAACGAAAAGCATCATTCATGGAGACGGTAGGTCGTACGTACGCATGAACACTACTTTAATTTTTTGTCATATTAATGGAATTAAAACAAAATGAGAGAGATATATATATGTTATAATTCCAGAATTATATGCATAATTTATATGTAATATATTACATATATATCCATTATATATATGTGCTTATAATATTACATAACATTTGGAGATAAGAAATGAAATGTACCGTTCATGGAGATGGTAAGTCGTACGTACGCATGAACACTACTTCCATTTCTATTTCATATTTAATGGAATTAAAACATAATTATACATAAAATTATGTTAATTACAGTATGGTATAATATATAATATAATTAAATATATCCTATATACGTACCACATATGGTATTAACGAATCAAATCACTTTGAGGGGGCGGTAGTCCGCACTTCCGTAAATTAAGATATCGCGGTTACCCATAATGGAAACCATAAAGGTATGACATAAATTAAAAATACATAAACTTAAGTAAAAAATAAACATATTAGATATCATATATAATTATAGTGACATCTTAATGGCCACCTTTGAAGGTGTTAATGGAATGTTGAACAATCATCGTTTCGGGAGGCAGAAATTCACCATCCACGGAAACAGTGTTTTCCTTAACCATTAGATGTAGGTGTGTGTAATTGTAGCTAGAATACTTATTATAACATCATCCTAGAATATCTAAGATACTTTATTTTTTACAAAAGAAATGAATAAAAAGAGTTTAGGGGGTTGGAGAAGCAAAATAAAACAAAAGGACACAAGTGAAGACATTACCTTAAAATCGGGTAACTCTATTTCGTTTGAGCTCAAAGGATTCCTTGTGAAGACTTCTGCTCAAAGTTAGTCATCAAGGAGTAAGAGATGGAAGTGGAGAGACAAAATGGACATGGTTCGGCTGAGCCAAAGGCTTTGGGAGCGTGGGTAAGGAGGTAGAGGTGGGGGCCTTTTATAAGAGGAGAGGAGGGGCACTCTTTAATGATACAGAATGTTACTTTATTTTCAAAAGAGTTTCGGATTTTAAAGGTCCCACATTGATGTATATCTAGAATAAGGTGATAAGGGTTCTAAATCTACTCATCCAATAGGTTTTTTACATGTTTAGGTCTTATATATTACATTATCTACCCATTTTATTTAAATCGTTAAATAATGAGGTCATCGCTACATCATCATGATGTCATAAATAATTTAATTTATTTAATGTCTAAAAATTACAAAAAATAATAATATGATGTAGGAAATCTTTTTATCTTTCCAATGACTATTTATAGTAAAAAATATGACTTGTATAACCCCATGTAAAATTTTTTTTAGTAAAAAATTTCATGTTTCTGTCATTTTTACTTTAACATTAAATAAAAAGATATTTATGTCATTTTCCAACCAATGTGGCTCCATGGGGTCCCCAAGTTGACCCATGGATTTTCTTGGTCGGCCATGACACATCCAATGAGGGTAGGACATGTGTCTTGGTCATTTCATTTTATTAAAACATTATTCTAACCATAAACTACACTAATTACCTCTAATCGCGATTAAAAACTTAAGAAGTTACTATTCACCAAAAAATTATTTTTATCCCATTGAACCACATTTTAATTCTTAATGACAACCATTTATGTCAGATTTTTTAAATTAAAAACACAAAGATGGCAAAATTTCATTTAAACAGAAAAATCAGTTTTTATAAGTACCACTTAGTGGTTTCACTATTCATCAAGAATTGAAGTTTTTCAGAAAAATCCCAAAAATTCACCCTAAGATATATTTAATATTCCGAATTCAACAATTATGTCTATTTTAAAAAATTAAAAACATATATGTTACATTAATTAATTTTATAATTAATTCCCTCTGTCAGAGCAAATAGCGTGTTTTTATGAAACAATAAGTATCAAAAGATTGACACTAGTTTATGTCTGATTTCAAAGTGAAATTAATTCCAACTACCACTATTGGATTTAATGGTAAAAATATATTCTAATTTCACTTTAAAACCAATTAAAATGATAATATAATCATATAAATAAATTAGATTAAAAAGAGGTTTTGAATTAAAATACAACATTTTACACTATTCATTAAAAAATGAACTTTATCGGAAAGATACCAAAAATTTACACAAAGTAAATTTTGATGTCCCAATTCATAAAAAGAGTTTTATTTGGTCCAATATAATGTATAAGAGTTAACAAAACTATATTTAATGACGGTTCTCCATCAAAAGGCGATAAGTGAACCTTTAGTGAAAACTAGGGCATACACACCTAAAATTGAATTCTTTCCATATTTTAACCCATTATCTTTTATTGGATAAATGTAAAAACATTTAAAACATATATAATCATATATTATTTATTTCTATACATTCCCACCAATAAAACTTCTACATATTAACTACCATTTAAAATAATATTATTTTATTATTAGAGTGCAACGTAAGATTCCCAAGAAACTCGTTGTTGCGTATTGGGTACGTCATCGAGCATAGCGTCCCATTTAAGGTCAGATTAATATTTTATTCAAAAATATGGATAAATATAAAAATTTCATATTCTTTATTTTCCTGGGGTGTTACATCCTTCCCCCCTTTTGGGAATTGTGTCCTTGCAATTTTTTAAATTGAGCTCGGAAACATCCTTGAAAGTCCCACATCGGAACAAGAGTGGGTAAAACAATCACTTTAAAATAAAGGAAGATAAGTACAGAGGTCACCCGAGTTAACCCATACTTGGATTCCATGTAGAAAAACATGGACATGGAAGAAAAAGAAAAGGGTCAGGTTCTTGAGGGAGATTGATAGTAAACATGTATAGGAGAAAGTTAACCATAAGAAAATCACAAACTTGTGATGGGTTAAACGGTATTCGATTCCCCAGTAGGAAAAGTTAATAGACAACATTTTTGTTTTAAGTTAATTTTTATTGAAGAATTTATTCATAAGGAAACATAATCACTTATCATGTTGACTATCAATTTTTACTATATTCCTTAATCAAAATCATATTTTTTTTCCAAAAGACAAGTATTTAGGGAGACTTGTTCGCATTAAGAGTACTATAATAATGTTCTAGAGAACCACCTAATCCACCAAAGGGAACTATATACTTCCCATGTCTTTAGGATTTAACCAAAAACAAAACCAAAAAGGTTAGTACAAGGTCAGATAATCCAGAAAAGGATAACCCTTTAAAAAGAAAATCTATGCTTAATCTCCAAAATTTGTCCAACAAAACCCAAAGTTCAATGAGGACCATCCGATAAACAATTTATCCATAAAATTATTCAAAGTAAACCAATATAAGATTGAAATCCAAATACTTGAAGGATTTAGTCACATAGTCTTCCAAGTTAAATCGTAACATTTATCTCCAAACAACATCAGTTGCTCCTAAAGTCTCGAATTGAAAAGTAATTAACCTAATCGCATATCCTCCATGATAGGTTAATCATTTTAATAAATAACCCAAAATAAACTTACTCTTAATTCATAAAATAATCTACCTAAAAATAATTAGTCAAACTAACTAGGGACTTCACGTAGTCTGGTGGTAGTCGATAAATACCACTCGCAATTTGGTTATGGGTTCGATTCCCGCAGATTTGTCTGACGCGATGGGTTGTCACATGGTCTGCGTGTTGTCCTTTTTTCAAAACTATATAATTCTTAAGTCATTCCCCAAAATGAGATTAAATATTCAAAAATAAACATAACATATTTTATCCTCAAGTTTATCTCATTCCTTTCATTTTCCATCATAACATATAATAACCCATAATTACCTCAAAAGTAAGGATCATATAAACTCTAATGGTTACCTTTATAATTATTACCTGAACTTCTACATCGATTGGTCATCTCGTACATGATGCATTATAGAACATACCAAGGTCCAAGTGGTTTATCATGACTCCTTGATAGTTGGTTTAGAATAACCACGAGTTTCCTCATTGAATACCCCATTTCATCCAGTCTCTTAATCAGAGAACCACCACAGATTCCTTCAAACCAATTGTCACTGTCGTGCCTGCTAGATCTTGCCATTTACTAAAACCAAAAAGGTCAGTGTGAGTATATCAACATAACCATCATGTACTAATGAGTAAGATAAACACTAAGATATACTTACTAATTCACTTTATCTAAAAACTATGACACTTTCTAAAATCTTAGCCAATATGGTAATGTCAGTTAGGCTTAAAGAATACCCTAACCTCTAACGTTATCTAAACCGACCAATGATACCAACTATAAGGTCCCAGCCTTAAATCGTACTTAATCATGTGTTATTACAAGATTACACATTGAGGATCTTTTCAGGTTTTTAGTTTTAGAGAATTAGATCATAAAACTTGCATTACATTCCAAAGTGGTTACATAAAGATTGTATTCTTCTTTCCCATCAATGGAAACATATTTAAAATAAAACATGGATTCTTTCATGACACTTCCTTGACACTATCATCATATCATTTACCTTTCCCTTGACCTATGAAAAACATTTCAAAAAAACATTGGATGAGCATAAAAAGATCTGTAAGGGATATAAAAATATGGAAAGGAAACATGGGTATATATATACATAAGAATGAAATCATACTTTACCCATAAAACATAAGCACTATAGCATACCTCATCAAATCATGAATAAATCATAGAAATCATAAGACTTAACGGTAACTTGAGGCATTCATAACATTTTTACGTAGGGAGTAACCCTCTTGGTTACGTTTGGAATACCCATCACAGTATATTCCATAAATCTCTTCAAAGAAACCATAACGTTTAACTCCTTCACGTTACCCAATGCATTGGAGAGCTATATCGGGCTCACCCGCCCTTATTTTATCACGGAAGCACCTGTCTTCATAATAATTCCCAAGAACCTCAACATAATCGTATCACATAAGACATGCATAAAGGAAACATTACATTTCCACCTTTCAATCACAAGATATCAATACAACACAATGATATAAAAACATTATGAAAACCATTTTAAATTCCAAAATAAAAGAAAAGTAAATCAGGTTATTTATTTTTATTTTAAAAAGAAGGTATGGCTTGTAGAGGAAGCCGAAACTCAAATAATGGTCACGACGGCGGAGAAGTCGTTGTCGCAGCATACGTACGACAAAAACATTCCCTTTTGTCGTTTAATAAACACTTCGTATAAAAAAGATTCCTTTTGAATAAACGTAAATGTCAAAGGGGTTTATACAACGTATAAAAGAAGGTTGTGTATAAAACAGAATATACCACAATGAAATGAGATTGAGATGAAGTCCCTTACAAAGACGGTATCCTTGGTTTAAGGATAAATCAATTACATAATTATGTGTGACAAACGAATACACCAAATATAAGTGGATACTATGTGTAAAATAATAAAAGGTAATTCACAAATATTAAAAGGATGACATATTCAATAACAACATGTTGAACCCAAAGAAATCGAAATTGGTTTAAGATGTTCCCTTGACAGCCTAACGGCGTCACATCAAAATGAGTTGATGAGAGATAAAAAGTGTATCTCATCACATGGATATAAAATTTATATCAATAAAGATATATTATAACATATCCCAAAACAATAATATGTAAAGTAAAAGACCCAAAAAAGAAGTCTTTTAAAAAGAGGAGGGTGAAAGGTTCCCTTACCGACTTGGGTATCTTTCAAAACATACACCCCATGAATGAAAGACAATACATCATTGATGTAAATACTCATAAACGAAAGTATATTACACAAAGAGTAGAATAATGGGAAGTAAATAAACCACTCAAAGGAAATTGTGGCAAATGTATCATAAATCTCACATGAATAAAAGTGAGATGAAAAATCCCTTACGAAAACTCGGCAGCCTAAAGGCGCCACATAAAACTTCCAAAAATGGATTGATGAGATCAAATAGGGTATCTCATCACATTACAATAAAATTTATAGCAAGAGTAATATAAAATAACATCCCCCATCATAACAAAGAGGAGCTTAAAAGAAGTGACATAAAAGAGCGTACTTAAAAAGATAGAGAGAGGTTAGATCTCTTATGAAAATTTGGCAGCCTAACGGCGCCACTCAAAACATCCAAAATGGATTGATGAGAGATAATAGGGTCTCTAATCACATGAACATAAAAAATACAGTAAGATTAATATAAAATAACCTCCCAATAACAAGAAAGATTAGCTTTAAAAGGAATGACATAAAAGAGTGTACTTAAAAAGAAAGAGTGGAGTAGGATCCCTTACCTCAAGTCCAACTTGTCTTGTTCGTTTCATTATATTCCTGAATAATAAATTTTGGTAAATTAATAATTTCCTAAGTACCTCATTTAGAGATTATAATTAAGTTCATATCACATATTATAATGTTATAATAATTGTTTAATAATGATAGTTCATATCAGACGTTTATGCCGATGTTTGGTAAATGAGTCAAAAATGAACTTGTTTGAAAAAAAGATTGCCCATGTAGTTATAAGTAAATAATTTCCATATTAGTATTAATGATTAAAACATCATATATATCCAGTAAATATTCATTTTATAATATTCCCTATCATTTGGAGATAAAAAAAGAAAAGCACCGTTCATGGAGATGGTAGGCCGTACGTACGCATGAACGCTACTTTCATTTTTTGTTATATTAATGGAATTAAAACAAAATGAGAGATACATATATATATATATGTTATAATTCCAGAATGATATCCATAATTTTGATTTAATATATTACATATATATCCATTATATATATATGTACTTATAATATTACATATCATTTTGAGATAAGAAATGAAATGTACCGTTCATGGAGACGGTAAGCCGTATGTACGCATGGACGCTACTTCCATTTCTATTTCATATTTAATGGAATTAAAACATAATCATACATAATAGTATTTTAATTCCAGTATGGTTTCATATATAATATCATTAAATATATCCTTTATACGTACCACATATGGTAATAACAAATGAAATCACATTGAGGGGGCGGTAGTCCGCACTTCCTTAAATTAAGATATCGCGTTTACCCATAATGGAAACCATAAAGGTATGCCAAAAATGAAAAATACATAAGATTAAGTAAAACATAAACATATTAGATATCATATATAAATATAGTGACATCTGAATGGCCACCTTTGAAGTTGTTAAAAGAATGTTGAACAATCATCGTTTTGGGAGGTAGAAATTCACCATCCACGGAAACAGTATGTTCCTTAACCATTAGTTGTAGGTGTGTGTAAGTGTAGATATAATCATTCTTATAAAAACATAATAGTATATTGAAGATACTGTATTTTTTTCAAAATAAATGAATAAAAAGAGTTTAGGGGGTTGGAAAAGAAAAATAAAACAAAAGGACACAAGTGAAGACATTACCTTAAAATCGGGTAACTCCCTTTGGTTTGAGCTCAAAGGCTTCCCTGGGAAGACTTCTGACCAAAGTGAGGCTTCAAGGAGTAGTAGAGGGAAGTGGAGAGACAAAATGGGTAGGGTTTGGCCGATCCAATGGCTTTGTGAGTGTGGGTAAGGAGGTAGAGGTGGGGGCCTTTTATAAGAGGAGAGGAGGGGCACTCTTGTAATGTTACAAAATGTTACTTTATTTTCAAAAGAGTTTCATATTTTAAAGGTCCCACATTGATGTATTTAAAGGATAAGGTGATAAGGGTTCTAAATCCACTCATCCAATAGGTTTTGGACATGTTTAGGTCTTAGATATTACATTATCTTTCCATTTTATTTAAATCGTTAAATAATGAGGTCATCGCTGCATCATCATGATGTCATAAATAATTTAATTTATTTAATGTCTAAAAATTAATAAAAAATACTATGATGTAGGAAATATTTTTATCTTTCGAATGACTATTTATAGTAAAAAACATTCCTTGTATAACCCCATGTAAAAATTGTTTTAGTAAAACATTTCATGTTTGTGTCATTTTAACTTTAACATTAAATAAAAAGATATTTATGTCATTTTCCAACCAATGTGGCTCCATGGGGTCCCCAAGTTGACCCATGGATTATCTTGGTCGGCCATGACACATCCAATGAGGTTAGGACATGTGTCTAGGTCATTTCATTTAATTAAAACATTATTCTTACCATAAACTAAACTAATTACCTCTAATCGCGATTAAAAACTTAATAAGTTACTATTCACCAAAAAATAATTTTTTCCCATTGAACCACATTTTACTTCGTAATGAAAACCATGTATGTCGGATTTTTGAAATTCAAAACACAAAGATGGAAAAATTTCGTTTAAACAGAAAAAGCAGTTATTATAAGTACCACTTAGTGGTTTCACTATTCATCAAAAATTGATGTTTTTCAGAAAAATCCCAAAAATTTACCCTAAGCTATATTTGATATTCCAAATTCAAAAATGAAGTCTATTTTACAAAATTCAAAAAATATTAGTCACATTAGTTAATTTAATAATTAATTCCCACTGTCAGAGAAAATAGCGTGTTTTTATGAAACAATAAGTATCAAAAGATTGACACTAGTTTAAGTCTGATTTCAAAGTGAAATTAATTCCAACTACCACTATTAGATTTAATGGTAAAATTATATTATAATCTCACTTTAAAACCAATTAAAAATATAATCTAATCATATAAATAAATTATATTAAAAAGAGGTTTTGAATTAAAATACAACATTTTACACTATTCATTAAAAAAAATGAACTTTATCGGAAAGATACCATAAATTTACACAAAGTAAATTTTGATGTCCCAATTCTTAAGAAGAGTTTTATTTGGTCCAATAGAATTTATAAGAGTGAAAAAAACTATATTTAATGACGGTTCTCCATCAAAAGGCGATAAGTGAACCTTTAGTGAAAACTAGGGCATATACGCCTAAAATTGAATTCTTTCCGTATTTTATGCCTTTATCTTTTATTGGATAAATGTAAAAACATTTAAAACATATATAACCATATTTTAGTTATTTATATCCATTCCCACCAATACAAAGGCTACATGTTAACTACCATTTAAAATAATATTATTTTATTATTAGATTACAACGTAAGATTCCCAAGAAACTCGTTGTTGCGTATTGGGTACGCCATCGAGCATAGTGTCCCCTTTAAGGTCATATTAATATTTTATTCACAAATATGGATAAATATAAAAATGTCATATTCTTTATTTACCTGGGGTGTTACAAAATGTGAGAATAAAATATTATTACCAAACACATCCAATTGGATGAATTTTTACCAAATACATAATGGTATTAATCATGTTAACAACCTATCAAAAATCAAAAAAAAATTCTTCATATTTTATATATTATTTTTTTATAAATAATCATCACCCTTTTGTTAGTAACCCTATATAATTTTCATGTATTCCTATCTTAATTTTCTTATACTTCATTAATGATTTGACTAGTTATGTTATCCTAATTACTAATATAAGTATTTTAGCAAAAAATTAATTTATAATTTTTTTAATTAAATCCATTTTTATTTATATATTAACTTATTTTAATCCCTAAAATATTCATATTGGAACTGAAATACCCAATTCATGGATATGGTAGGTTGTACATATGCATGAATGTAATTTCCATTTCCGTATAAATTTTAAAAAATTAAATGTGTATATTACATATGTATATTATACTAATATTATCAAATTTTAATCAGATATATAATATATTTTTCCAAAAATGATAATTGTTTACTCGAAATGTAATGAGTGAATGAATCATATCCCTTTGTGGATCCCACAGTCCACACATCCACAAATGATGTTAACGTATTCCCAAAAAATGGAAGGCATGAATGTATATGTTATATAATAAGTATAAAATAATAAATAAATTTTAAATATTGTATATAACATATATAAACTATAAATACATCACAATTTTATACCTCGAAAAGTCACAATGGAAGAAAAAAAAACATATATTCACGAGACAATAGTATTGAATACTCACTAATGATTATTATATATCCATTTGATGAACCTGTGTGTGGCGGTAGTTATTGAATTTAAGATAAAAAATCTTAACGTAAAGAGGATATTTATTTTATTTTATTAGAATTATATAAGATGAATGGATGTGGTGGATTAATTAATAAATCAAAACTTCTTGTTGATGAATGTTTCCAATTTTTTGATTAGTTATGTTTGGTTTTATGGAAATATGTCCTTCATTTTCCTTATACCCAAACTAAGGATCCTATTATTATTTTAGGTGTGTAAAAAAATAATTTTATTAGGATTTATATGATCCAGAGGTTTTTATATTTCTTCATAAGTGAAGGGGGTTAGTGCCATTTTATAGTGGAGGGGAAGTGGAATTCTAAAAAATATAAAAAGTTAAACATTATTGAGAGGTTATCCTTAAAACATGATCCTAGAAAATTAAAAAAATACTAGAATAAATTTAATTTATTTTTATTTAAAAATATCCACCATAAACTAAAATGGTTTTTATCATTTTATTCCTTAATACATGTGTTTAACTAGTTTTAACTTTTTTGGTTCTCACTACGGTAATTTATTTCATAACCTATGTAATATAAAAATAAAATATATATTAAAGTGATATTTATTAGAAAATATAGACCAAATTTATTTATAATATGATATATAATTTAGAATATAAAAATAACATTTTTGTTGGAAATATGTTTGAACCAAATAGCATGTAACATGTAGAAACACTAATTTAACTCGAACCATGCTAAAAATTTTATTACTATTTAGGGTTCAATATGTCAATTTTAAAATAAAAATTCAATCATAAGGTTATCATATTTTATATTAATTAAAATTTTGAAATAAATTTTTAGAATATATTATTTTTTAAATTTAAATCATTTAATTAAATATCATTTATTATAAAATAATGCGTTTCTTTAATTTTTATATTATTCAAACAATTTAAATTAAACAAATATAACGATTGTGATGTAATGAGATTATATTATTTTCAATCATGGGAAACATGATATACTAATCTATAAAATTAATGTAATATTTTAATTTATTCTACCTTTTATATATCAAGCATCAATTATATTATTTAATTATTAACTAATGAATTAATATATTAACATTTTAAAAGAATAATAGGGGGAAAAGGTCTATATTTAAATTATTGATAAATTATTATTATTAAAAAATGTGATTATTACTTAAAAATAATATTTAGAACTAAACTTAGGTTGTTATTGTCCTAATTCCATATCATTATATATATCAAAGAAATGAAGCATTTTTTTTATTTTCATTACATAACTTATTTTATTGGTAAATTTCAATGAATAGTGTTTCTAGATTTCGTAAAATTATATCATAAGTTCACAAGGATTGAAATATGTCTAGAAAATAGGTATTAGACAATTACTGAGGTCATTTTCCCTCTAAAAATAATTTTAACCCACTTTGTAAACCCATTTTCCCTATAATCATTGTAATTAATTTTAACAAATTTCACAAATTATTATTGTAATAAATTAATTCTACCATTTCATAATATAGATATTATAATTATTAAAACCATGTATTTCAATTTTTACAAATTCAATTCATAGAATATGAGAAATATAATTTAATGTTAATCCCGTAGAGGATGGGAGAAACCATGTATTTAAAGTGAAAGTGTTCAAAACATCAATATGTTATTATATCGAAATTATATATCATAATGATTAATATTAACTAAAATATAGTAATAGAGTCATAATTTATCTATTTGTACTCTTAGAAAAATTAAAATATAATATAAAATTAAAAATTATTTAGTGAAGAAGTAATTTTCAAATGAAATATAATATTTTTCCACTTTTAATAAAAAATTAAATAGTCTAATAAAAATACCAATATAGCACCACAATATAACATTTTTATTCTGAATTAAAATTATTTTTATATTCACTCATAATATTTAAATAATATTCAATAAATAATTTTAAAATGGGTAAGCCTTTAAATGGTGGATGAAGCGCCTTTAAAAAATTGTTGTTTGATGCATAAAAATATATATATTTTTATCATGTTTCAATAAATTATATTTGATAAATATATAAAAATTTGATAGAATATGTAATATCAAAATAAATTGATAATGAATTCTCAATATTTCATATACGCTTGTAAGCATGATCGTGGGTTTATTATACAACATCAAATAAAATATTTTTCATTAAATTTGTTTTTGTTTTACATTCTCCACACTAAAAATGTATTTCATCTAAACAATTCAAAAATGATCTTTATAATTGATGTTTTGATATTTTATAATACATTTTTTGAATATCCCACATCATAAAAGAGTTAATAATTTTTTTTTCTTAATAACAGGAATGGGGAGTATGAATGTTATATGACTATGTTTTCAAGTTAGAGAACATAAGATATATGTAAAGATATAGACATAGGGGATAATGATAAATATTTATAGAGAGTTAATAAGGAAATTGAGGACTAATAAGTTAATTATCAGTAGAATGTTGAGGACCTCAATTCCATTAATCAATGTTGATTTAAAATACCATCAGTATAACTAAAAATAATATATTTGGAAAACATTATTTATAAATAATTTTCTTAATGTTCAGTAATTATTATTCTCTATAATAATATAATGAAATATAATTAAATGATATATTTATATAAACATTATTTAATTATTTTATTGTTCTTTAATCAATTTTTTGTTCATTACCTACTCCATTAAATGAATATCAAAAAAATAATTTTAATTCTTATTGAATTGAAAAATTTATTTTAAAATATTGTATGATATATAAAATAATTTTTATATTTGTCTCTAAATATTTTACTAAATCAATATGTACAACACATTAATCACTAATCATAAAATGAAATAAAACTAGTTAATTATTAATATATATTCATTAATTTGTATAACTAGAAAAATATATTAACTAGGACATCATGTAGGGGAGTTGTTGGCATCAAACCCATGTTGTCCATCTGTCATGGGTTCAATCCCCATATCCTTACTATATGCGACATTGTATCACCCTTCATGTTTGTTTTTATTTTAATTAAATATATTAATATAATTCAAATAATGTTTCCAAAAATTACTTTATGTGTCCATTAAATAATGTAAGTAATTGAATATCCATTTCACGATGGTTTACTATAAGTACTATTTATTAAAAATTCTAATAATAATACTTGAATATTAATAAAATGTCATTAAATATCATATTAACTGTAATGGTTATCAATAACGTTAAACATATTTTTATAAAATGTAATTCCACTATAATATTTCCACAAAAACAATTACTAAATTTTTGTGTTTAATTGACTAAAATTTAATCCCAAATATCATTAATCATGGTAGAAAATCAATATATAAAACATAAAAGAGTTATTTATCAAATTTAATATATAATCCATATTGGACACATAAACACATGAATTTCTCAAGAGAGGGATGTATTCACAAAAAAGACCGCATAATCTCTATATTAATAAAACATTAGGATGTTCTTATATACTATACTCATAGTATGTTTTAGGATTATGTTTCTTAATAATTGTTTTCCTAAATCATGTTCCAAAGGTAGTTACTAAACATCCTCTAATACCATATATATTTCCCAAAACCTTGTATTCTACTTCTGAGTTCATTATACCATTAAATTGGTATGATTAAAATGATTACAATCTCTAATCACCAATCTTTTTAGTAGTTCAGGGGAACCAATAAATATGAATGATACCCATGTGACATTGGAAAATAAAAAATAATGAATAAATAATAATATATATTATCATACATGAATCTGATTCAAAAAAAATATTAATCATAGACTTGGGAATTTTAACAAATAATGGTGAGATGAAATTCTCAATAAAGGTTTAGTATAATAAAATCTATAATGAAACAGTAATTTATAATCAACATTTCATGGTAAATCAATGAACACGCATTCTATTTAACTAATAAAATGTGAATAATATTGTAGGAATAACTATTGATCAAGTAACTCTACTTAAATAATCAAATGACCTTGAATTAGATCACAATATATTCTATATAATCAAAAACTCACATGGAATATCAATATATGTATTCATAATTATGGAATTCATAATTATGGATATCTAAAATTTACTATCATGGCTTAATTTGCAGAATCTAATATTGTGAAGGAATCATTCCAAGAATATAATATTTTCTTGTTTTAATTCCACGAATCTAATACCATGTGGTCGTTATTAAATTATTCAATGACTTCCAAGGATTAATGCCAATATTATTGTATGGTAATGCATTATGACATGAATTTATTAAATGTCTAATTTATCACCCAAAAACGTATTTAGTTTGTTTCATTAAAAAAACCAATCCATCGATGGGATATAGTATTCCATTCCCATCCCATATAAATCCAATGATTTACTCATATCTTAAAAATAGATATTATTAATGAACAATGTTCTATATCATATAATTTTCTTACATTGAGTTAAAATTGCATATTTATCAGTATTTACACAATTATTGATATAAATGTAATGTTATGAACTATATGAAATTTTTTCATGATTTAGGTAGTAAACATAACAATGATTAATAATATGGAATTCTATGGTAAATTTAATGTCTAATGATCTTAATAATGTGAATATTTTAGGGGGTAAGATACTGGCTACAAAAAATGATAAAATGAACAAAATTTTAATACTATATTTGGTAAATATAATCATAATGCATACAAAAATATAACAATTTTATCAATTCATAATTACCCATGTGGATTATATGTTACAACAAAGGGTATTGATATTGGTGAATAAATTCTATTTAAATATCGTAAAAAATAATTTGGATGAAAATAATATTTAAACATTTTGATTTGTCACATACCACATTAAAAATTTCAATCATAAGAAACTTATAAGGAAAATAATTAAATGAGACATATACTATTATTAGAATAAATATATTCATGAAATATAATTTAAAAGGATAATTCTATGCATCTCATAAAATAAGATAGTTGTATAACATAACAAACTTATCAAATAAGGAATGTTGTGAAAAAAACCATTACTGCTTTTATAAAATTTAAACCACAACCTCCATGAAAGATTAATAATAAATTTCATATATAAATTTACCTGATTTTAATTATAATAATAAAAATAAATATTCATGGGAATTACATAAACCATATAAAAATACATGTTAAAAATATTGCATAAGTCACGTGGAAATAAAAGTGAGACTATAAATAACAAAACCTTACATTTTCTTTTGGTTTCATATCAAACAATATTTTGGGTAATTATTTTAAAAATTATAATGACATATTTAAAAACTATACAAATGTGTGTAATATATTATATTATGCATTTATAAAATTATATCACTGGTTTTGAATAATCATTCATTATTTTCATTGTTTCGAGTGTTAATTACCTTGTTTTCATGTATGTCTTGACATTTTAATTTTTTTAAATAACATATATCATGGTTTTATCATAACCAGAATATAAACTATTGTTTAAATATCTCATATATTGTGTATATATGTATTCATATTAATACATAAACTTATTGAGATATTAAATGAAATGAACCATTCATGGAGATGGGGGCTCATTCGTACGCGTGAATGATATTTCCATTTTCTTTTTGATTCAAAATAACAAAATATTAATAATATATATGAATATATTTTTTCAGGAATACTATTCTCATAATATATATTACGTATTTTTAGTGATTTCTTTATATATATATTTCATGAAAAGAATTAACAAATCCCACTAATTTTAGGTGGTCGTAGTCAACACGTTCACAAATAATGTTATCATAATCCCAAAAAATAGAAAGTATGAAGTTATATATTATTTATAATCAAAGAATAATAAATACATTGTAAAAATTATATATATTATATATTAACTAAAAAACAATCTTTGTTTTCATCATTAAAATGATGTAATGGAGGAAAGAACAACATGAGTTGGCGATAAGTTTGTTTGTTGTACACATGAATGATGATTACATATTCCATTTGATGGATGTTTAGGTAGATGTATGTTATAACCTAAATATAGGAAAATATATTTATACTTTAGACACTAAATATTTTATATTAGAAATATACATGATTAATTTATATTATAGATAAGTAAATAAACAAATGTTCTCATTGAATAATGTTAACTCTTTTATAGGTAACTGCTTTTTGTTGTACCAAAACACTTAATTCATTATATTTCAAAACAATATGATGATTCTTGGGTTATGATAGTTATTTTTTTATCTTATTTGGGTATTTTTAATGAGACAATAGGATTTTGAGTAGTGAGGAATTGTGGTGGGTGATTTTCTTTTTATAGTTGAGGGGAAGTAGATTTCATGAGAATATGAAAAGTCAGACACTATTGATAGTTCTTCCTCACATTATTTACATTAAAAACTGAATAAAAAAATAATAAATTGAAATTATTTATTCTAAAAACAATGAAAATAAAATATAGTATTCTTTTCACATTGTTTTTTAACAAATAAGTGCCCTTATTTTTAATTTTTTAGATTTCAACTATTGTAAATAATTTTATAACCTTTTTATTTTAACCATAATTTATAAATTAAAAATATATGTATTATAAAATATATAAACATTTAATTATAAATATTATATATAATTTATATCTGAACATATACTGGAACATTTGAAATTAATTTTAACTGAATCACATGAAACTCTCTATAACCTAAATTTACCTGAAGTGTGCTAAAAATGATTTCACTATTTTTGGGTTAATATGTTCATTATAAAATATGAATTATTAAATAAAAATAGTATATATTATATTTATTAATATTTAATCTTATATTTGACTACAATATTATATTTTTAAATATTAAATATACTATTAAATATCATCTATTATAAAATTACATTAATGTCAATATTGACATTATTTAATTAAATTAAATTTATAAAATATCAATACAATTTGGAAACATGAATATATTAAGTTAAAACATGTGTAGTAGAAATTATTCATACAAAAAAAATGTAATACATAATTCAATCAATTAACATCACTTTTAATATTTTTTAAATAATTTATTTTAATTAATTACAACTGAAAAATAACCATATTAGAGATTCATTAGAATATTAATTAAATAATTTTTTCATAAAAATAAGTTATATTTTATTATTATGAATAAAGATAATTTCGCATTCATAATAGTACATATATAAGAACCACTGTAGTTATTTATTATATTTTTGAGGTTGATAGATATTAAAGTCAGGGAAGGTTTTTTTTTGATCTTTTTCAGGACCTAACTTAATAGAGAGTCCCATTTCATGGAATAATGTCCAAAAGTGGAACTAAATTAGAAAAAAAAGTTTTAAAGGGTTTGAAATAATGTTGATATTGGGTATTTACAATCCTATAGGTGTTTTTATCACTAGTATTAATGTTTATCCAATAAGTTTACTCATTTAGACCTTAATAACTATAAATACTTTTTTCTTCATTGAAAAATTATTATGGCTAACAATATAGTTGATCTTAATAGAATTTTAATATTATAATTATTATAAAATTGTACATAAATTTTTACAAGTTCAATTCTCATAATTATTATATTTTTACATAATGAAAGTCCCAAAGACTTTGTTATAATGTGGTTTCTCAATGTCAATATATTCAAATTTTCACAAATATTTTATATCAAAATTAAATATTGTAAAAATTTTAATGCAATATATTGGAATTATATATGAATTATTGATCTATTGTGACTCTAAACCAACCATAAAAAAAATTTAACATTTATAAATATTAAAATAAAAATTATGTATTCTACTAAAATGTAGCAATATTTTACTATTAATAAAAAAGTGAATTTTGCAAAAAAATACCCAAAAAACATAATTTAATTTTAACATTTTGAATTCAAAAATGATTTTTAGTTTGGAATATAAAATTTAATAAATATAAAATATTTAGTTTTAAAAATTTTACAGCATTGTATGGTGGAAAATATTCCTTTAGAGAAATAGAACCTTATATTCAAATAACAAAATTTATCCTATTATTATGACTATGAAATATAAAGGAAATGTATAAAAAAATTTATTTATAATATTATATAAAAATAAATATATCATAATTTATCTGGATGTCATATACACACACATGTAAGCTTTTACTTTAGTGTCTCAAACACTATGAATTATAAATATTTTCTTTTAATGTCTTATTATGTCACATTATTTTCAAAGGATAATGAAAAATATGTAGGATAATAATAAATGTTATCCAATTGAGAAACAAAATCCAATACATACTAATTATGGAATATAATATAAAATTTGAGAACTAGAAATTCCTAGACTAATAATACAACATCTATAAAACGAATAATTGAATGCTTAAATAACGAAACTTCATCCCCCTTTCATGATTTGTCTATAACTACATAATAATGAGAATGATCTTAGTTAGTTATTTTAACACATTAGTGAAAAGGGGTTATAAAAGTATGGGAGGAATTTATATCAAATATAGATGTTTCTATAGGAGATGAGATAAAAAAATTTACTATCACTATAAATGGATAAACATAAACATCCACTAAAAACACCTAAAATGTATTAAATTTATTCAAATTTAATTCATGTGGTGTAATGTCCCGTACCATAATAAATAAAATTCCCCTAATGATTAAATTAATTGACTTATGATATAATGTTTTTTTATAAAACAAAACAATCTTATTTTATCTTATTATATATTATCTGATTTCATTTACCATTAATAATGATAAACATTTTAATATATATTTTTTACAACGATCACATGATTATTATAAATATAGGGTTTCAAGAAATTCATTTGACACAAAAAATATGTTGTGGACTAAACAAGAATGATCATACTCTATGAATCCAATTAAAAAGTGCATCTGAGGGAGATAACATCATAGAGATTTTTACTTGACCAATCTGAAGAAAATATCCAAAAACTAATTATGATCAAATCAATATATGGGAGAAGTTTAAGTTGATCCATATTATAAGACAAACCATGTACATTGAACCACCCTTAAAAGCCTCACAATTTCACACCTTATTCTTAGAAAATATATAGTTTTATGAAAGTGATATATATTAAGACTATATTATTATGAGTATGTATATTATTTTAAATAGAATGATGGCCATATTTAATTCTTATTATTGTTAATTTATAAATTTTTTTTATTTTTATTTAAAAAAAATAAAGTGTAATCTTCTGGAAATTTCAAATTCTATTAATGAATTAATTATAATGAATCAATGTAATTTTTTATATAAATTAATTTATAATGAAATATTATTATTAAAAAAATTATTATTTATATAAGAGAATATATTTTTTATGATGTCGAATGTAATATACATTAGCATTTAAAAAATAATATTGTAAAAAAACCCAACATCTCATAATAAATGTATATATGTATTTTAAAAGATAAAATTCACATATTTTAAAAAAAATTATTTTTAAATGATTAATAATATTGGATTCAGAAACATGAAATTATTCCGTGGTGAATTTTCCATATTTTTATAAGACATTGAAATTTTCTATAAAAAAATATTGTATAAATATATGGTGTGTATTATGATATTATAATGATCCAAAATGATATTATAGGTACTATAAATCACATCAAATATCAAATATTTTTTACCCATTTAATAAAAATTGATTTCATGCTTATTTGATTATTTTTAAAAATCTATTATTAACCCTCCAAAAACATATAATATATATGATGGTTCTAAAATTATTCATTTAAGGGTACAATGAAATTATAAATAATAAAAATATCATTTTACTAATATAGGACCTTGTTCAAATAAAAAAATTAAAAAATTTTTTTTTTGCAGAAACTATAGGAAAAACCATGCTAAGGTATGTGGTTTTTGTTATTTTATTATATAGAGTTCAAAACCTATATTTGAAAAATAATAAATAACTCCCCACTCTTTTCTTATATAAACCAACAAAAGATCCCATTTATCATTCCTCAACATCCATGGAGAACATCCTTATTCTTTACTTCTATATCTAGATTCCTCACATTGTGACACCAATGTCTCATGAAGCTAGTCCCATGAATTTGGAGTCCCGCATTCATTGATATGGATCCTCTCATTCTCTTATTTATTCATGTTTCATTACTATCTTATGTATTCTCATTAAAATTAAAAATTATAGGATATTAATTTCCATGTACCTATTAATTCTAATTTTATTTCCCAATTATGAGAGTCCCCATAATCTCACAATAATCCATTTTAGTAATTTTTTACATCACGTTTTTATGCTACACATTTTTCACCACGATTTTCCCTAGAAAAACAATTATGTAGTGAATTCCATACCCAATTCCAATCTAGGTTGTTCAAATTTATACCATTTTAAATAATTTAATTGGGAGTTACATTTATTTATACCATTCTCTTAGATTATAGAATAAAAAATGATTGTGAGTGAATTCATGTTGTGTGATCATTATTGCAAACATATTAATGAGAATGAAATGACAGTTACATTTAGGTTATCATGACATCTCGAGCATTATTTTTCATTTATATAATTTCTACTGCTTTCATTTCCCATTAATATGCCTACTGTATAACATTTATTATTCTCTTCATGTTATTCAATGTTTATTCCCATAATTGAATTTATATCTCACACCATTCTTATGGATTCACCATGGATATACAATGTAGGATTATGTGTGAGCATGTAAAATATGTTTTTAATAAAGATAGTATTATTCTCTATTTTAATTTTTTTAATGTACAAAATTTCCAATGATACTAGACCTATGAATCTTACATTATTTATTTTGTTTATCCATATGTAATAAATAAACTATTAATGTGAAATAAAGAGAAGTGTTGTTATAGTTGGTATCAAATAATTTTTTTATTTTTATGATTAAGATTATAAAACATTAGATAAAATACATATGGATAAGACTGGGTATAATAAAACATCCCTAAATTTTGTTACGTCTAGATTAAGTAGTTTATCAATCAATCACATCAAATTATAGATAATATACATGGATGTTACTCGATCACAAATGTACATAGGGGTTAAACCAAAAACGTTGCATTGATCTATACTCTTCTTGGAATTGGTGAAATAATATGATACATGTAGAATCCTTCATTTGACTCTCGAAGGGGATATGAATTGGTAAATTAATAAGGGTTGTGAAGAAATTATTTATGTGAAGGTAGTAAGGGAACCTACCTTTTGATTTTTCATAGGATAAACCCACTAATGCGATGGAACAAAAGAATTATCTAGTCAACTATAAATGCATTGTTAATTGCTTCATCTTCAAGGATATGGGGATCCTTTCAAACTAATGTACAATGAAAAGGGATTTTTGGGATCCCCAAAACATCTATGGCATAAATGGTGGTATTTTTCTATCACAACAATTATGGTTGATCCTAAAAATGACATGGTGATAGTTACGCTAGTTATTCATTTAAGAATAGGGAATTTAATATTCAATACTACTTCTACACTTTCCATAATATCAAAAAATTAAACTAGAACATTCAAACACCACAACAAAGCATTATTGTTGATCTGTCAATGAAAATAGAAAATGGGGGATTATATCACCCCAATTATATAACTCCTCCCCTATCAAAATTTACGGTCTTACCATTCCAAAAATAATTTGTACATTCTTTGGAGTTATTTGATGAATTATTGTGTAGGTTTTGGGTTTCCAATTAAATATCAAACATTAATTGTCATGAGATGAAAATAACCCTTTGTATTGAGAATCATCCTTCAACTCTATACAATGTCAATGATGTTGATGAATATTATTTATCAACAACATATCAAGAATTGATATTATTTCCAAATGAGAAATTGTATCCAGCAACAATGATTGATTCTATGGGAAATATATTCCTTGATTATATTCCTAGGGCATGGGATTTCACTGATGTGTTTCTATATGAATTGTATAGTATTCCACGAAGCCAAGAGAATAAACTGTCAATCTTTCATGTACCAGATGGGTTTCCATTATCCATGACTTTTTATATAATCGATGTTCTAAAACATGATGATATCATGAATAAACTACATAAGAATCTAGCTAAAGGGATCTTGTTCCTATGTGCATCACCTTAGTGTGCACCAGTCCTTTTTATCAAGAAGATCAATGGGTAAATGCACCATTTAATTGATTATAGTGATGATAAAATGATCATGATAATGAACATATATCCTATTATATGGATGGAAGACTAGTTCAATCAGTTATGTGGATAAAAATATATATCCATGGTGAATATGTGGTCAGAATATTACCATGATAGGATGATGTAGCTGGATATCTCCAAGACTTGTTTTCATACATATTATGGGAACTATGAGATCATATTAAAGCCTTTCTAACTCACTAATTATCCATTAGAAAGTATTTAGATGATTAATATAGTCTTTAGAGATTATATAGAAAAACGTTTTATAGACTTTATAGATGAAATTCTAAAATTATCAAAAACTATGGAGCAGCATATGGACCATAAAAGAACATTGGAAAATACCATGAAATGATATTATTAATTTCATGTATTGAAAATGTGGGATACAGTTGAAGTATGTCTCATTCATAGGGAATATCATCATAATAAATGGGATATCCTTGGATTTTTTATATTTAGAAGCCATTGGTGGTTGGATGAAACCAAAATCTATGATATATATAAATAGTTAACAATTATTGGTAGAGTGTTATGGTACATTTTTCATAAATTTACATGTATTTTAAAACCCTATAACCATTATATATCGAATGGAAGTCATGTCTTCTTATAATGATAAATTTGATGAGAGATTGAATGATTTTAAGAAAGAGTCTTATCAATATACATGTACTCACACTACCCATATGTGGAGTGATTTTCTTAGTATTCAATTATTCTTTGATTAAGAGATTTCATTGTGTGTTATCATTGATTTAAAATTATATAGCCTATGTTTCAAGGTCAATGAATATTCACAAATAAAACTACCCAACACATGATATGGAGTAGTCTGGAGTGAAATTCACATTGAAAATAGGGCATCATTATTACTTTTGGGAGAATTGGGAACTATATATACAGACAATAATATCCATGAATATATATTCCTGCAAATCATTTTTTTTTGATTTTCTAATGGCCGGTTTGTGGGTAGCCAGTTCCCATGAAACCGGTTTAAGGGATTCCGGTACCCGAAACAATTCAAAACCACATCACTACAGCAGGAAAATCAAAAATCAAACGAGATACTTCAAAAATTTCAAAAGTAACCGCCTTCAACACCTCGATCAACACACCGCCTCGAGCTTCATCAAATCACTTGATCACCTCTGTCCACACACCTCGAGAAGCATGGCGAAACCAACCAATCATCCACTCGCCGAATCACCCCGCGCCACCCTGCTGTGTGGAACCATCGTTGGAGCTGCTCTTCGCTTCACCTCGACGTCGCCGGAATCGAACTAGAACGCTCATCACTTCACCTCAATATCGACACTTCACATGCCATGGAAAGGCGTAACATCAAACCAAACCACATCAAACTGGAACGATGGTGAGCTTCACCAGTGACGAAAAATACCATCACCGTCGGAGAAACAAAACCTCCACACAGCAACCATCAGGAATAGCAAAAATCAACGTGATCAAAAGGTAAAAAACCAGAAACCGAAACAAACCACGTGAGAAGCGGCACCACAACATCACCCTGTCTCGGATGATCCCACCGTCACCCAAGCCAACGACCACATCAGACACAACAAACCCTAACGAACTCATTGGAGAAGATGGGGAACCCCGCAAACCGCAGATAAACAGGCTCAACCCATAATACGGGAAAACAACTCACCACAGAACAACAGCGAGAAGACGAGAGCAGAACACGGAGTGATCCGAAGAGTATGTCATCGACGCAGACAGGTCTTACACCCTCAGATCTAAACTAGCAGCCAGTGACGCCCATAGAAAAACTCCACAGCAAGAGAGAAGACAACCCGCATGACGTCGACCGCGAAGAACCACCAAAAACCCACCAAGCGTGAGGAGAAACGCAATATCTTCCGCTGTGAAGGCGCGGCGACGACGAATATATTGTAATATTCTATTTGAAGAAAGGAACCAACAATTTTATCTTTGATGCGAATTGAGAGGGATCTGATATTATTATAATTAAAAAGGATTGAGATGTAAATCATAATGGAATTAAAATAATTAATCCATTCTAGTAGGATATATAAGTTGTCCCTTCTGGTGATTATAAATGATGACTAAAGAGATGACGTGGAATTTTCAAAATAATGTGTAAAATATATAAAATTTAACTCCTTGGATTACATTATTAATGGAAATGTATTAAGATGATTTCGAGAAAGAATATGTGTACTATAAAATATTGAGTTTAAGAAAAATCTTTTTGATTTTGAAAAAAATCTCAGCCTACTCCATCCACTTAGAAACCACAAAGATGTAACAATATCTACAAGAGCAATATTCATGGGATAATATGAAGAATGAAATAGTGGAATATATATCCATATAAATTTTAAGTCTATATGTGAAATAGTAAATTCAAAATACTTATGGGATGATACAAAAATTACCCATACCTACATTAAAATTGGAAAACATCACCATGGGCTTTGTCAATTGTCTTCTAAATACATCAGGTGGAAATAATGCTATATGGCATGTGGTTGACCGGATTACAAAGACTATACACATCATTGTTATTTTTGTGGATTTCTCTCTCAATCACCAATAAAGGATATACATTATGCGGATCACCACATTCTATTGTATCTGATCAATATATGTTATATATCACCATATTCTAGAAGATTATCCTACATGATTTGAAAAATGAGTTGAACATCATAATGGATTATCACTATAAAAATGATGGATGATATGAGAAGAATATCTAGATACATGATAACATGTTGATTACATTATCAATTGACATAAATGGAGGACGGGACCAACATCATCATATGGTCGACTTCTAATTCTATAACGGTTTCATCTCTAGAATCCAATAGATCCCTATGATTCCCATTACAGAAAGAGTTATTGAATACCAACATGATGGTATGAATTTGGGGAATTAAAAATTCTAGGTCTTGAAATTTTCAGTGAAATAGTTGAAAACTAGAAGACCATTCAGTAGAACATCAAGGCTACTCAGAGTCTACCAAAGATCTAAGTTGACAATCATTAATGAGACTTATAGTGTGATGTTTAACACATTATATTCCTACATACAACTCCATGAAATAATTTCATTAGATTTGGATTAAGGGAAACAATAGTCCTTGATACATTGACAACTTTGAGATCCTTGATATAATTGGAGTGGTGGATTAATGACTTTCACTCCCACCTATCCTATCTCAAGAACAATATATATTCAAAGTAACCCTCTAGATGAAGTACATACACACCCCTCACATCTACTAAATCAAACAATGGTGTAGTTGGATAATTATTTCTCATATTAAGAGTAGCTGGTGAATATCATAGATCATATAGACACATTATTTTGAAATATTTTAATGAAACTAGTCATTGTGCTATGGGGAAATAAAAAGTTCGATGAAAATCCCAAGGAAAATGATGAAGTGATGGGATTATGTTCCCATAATCTGACTTAATATGGGATATGGACATTAAAAGCAATAAATTTTAGAAGTTAAGAGATCGCAAGTACCTGTACAATTATAAATAAAATTCTTATTGTGATTCAATTAAATGTATTATTATTTAAAATGATTATAGAAAACAGATGTACATATTTGGTTTTTTTATATACTATAATATTTAATTGACCATTTAGTATCATTATTAATAATAACATAGTCATTGAATAGTTATCTCATGATGAGTAAAAATATGGGTATTTAAAAAATCCAATTGACATAGTCCACAGAAGTCATGACCTCAATCTGTTGGATCATACCCTATGAATCCCATTTATCATATAATCCAAGGGAGATAACATTGTATGAATTTTCACATGACTAAGACGAATATGAAATGTAACAATATATTCCTGATCAAAACTATTTATGGAAAATGTTTATGTTTTTAGATATCACAGTCCAAACCATGTATGTTGAACCACCCCAAGAAAGTCTCACCAACTTGCAACTTACTCATAGGGAATTTACAGGTTTATTAATGGGATATATATGAAGACCCTAGAAATATAGGTGTGTACATTATATTCAAAATAATATTTGTTATATTTACTTCTTCTTACAGATACTTTGTATATGAATTTTCTTTTCATTCCATAAGACCCAAAATTTCTATTTTGTGTAATATTAAAATAAATGACTTACATTTCAAATAATTTTATTTTACAATTATTTTATTAATTTCATAAATCTATTTTGAATCCCACAAAAATAGATAATATTCTTTAATGTTATAAAATGATTGATTTTATAGTATTACCTACATCTAGATAAGAAAGGTTATTATTTTATTAAGTAAATACATTGGAATTATAAAATAATAAATACCAAAACTCATTGGATGAATCCATGGGAAAAACAATGTGATGGTTTGTGTTATTTTTTATTTTATTATATAGAGTGAAAAAGATAATTTTGGGAAATTATAAATAAATCCCCACTCATTTACGATATAAACCAACCTAATAACCAATATATCTTCACTCAAAATCCATGGATCATTTCCATTCTATACCATTCCCTCTTTATATTCTTCACAAGCTTCACATTCTCTTAAGAAACTCTGCCCATGAAAATTTGATTCCTACTCTTAAAAAAATATATCTTCGTATTATATGAATTATTCATGTCTCTTTAATAATGTATGCCTTCTATTACAAAATAAAAAATTTGGAAGATGACTTTATATTCATCTCTTCCAAAACATTTGAGGTTAGAATGATCATATAACCATTTCTTTCTCACCAAACTCTTTTATTATTTTTTATGGGATGCTGTTATGTAATTTAATTTTCACATCAATTTTTTATTGCAGAACAATTGTGTACTTAATAGCTACTCCATATCATATCAGGGGTGCACAACATTATAAACATATACTTTTTTTATTTTAAAATTATAAGGATTTATTCCATACTACATGATATTGGAATAAAATACGATGATGAATGAATCAAGTTTTTATGATCTATATGGCGCAATTAAATATGATAATTAAATTAATGTTATGGGTTCACCTAGAAATATGTAGTGAACCAATACATGGGTTAATTTTTAGTCTAATGAGAAAACATATTAGGATAGGGTGTGAATTTGATTCTATTATTAGAAAATATCCACCATTTTTTATTAGAGTTTTCTTTGACCTATTTTTATTTTTCCTTATTTTACATTATTTCCATATTTCTGATGATTCATTTATGTTATCATTCAATAACATGCCTCATTTATCATTATTATGAATCCCACTACTTTTATTTTGCATTTATTGACTATTTTTCTATCATGTATCAATATATTCATTTTATGGCATATTTAATCCATTACTATGAATTATAGCTCACCACTTTTTTATGTATGTACATAGGTTATCCCATGCATTATAAAGTGATAACTTGATATGTATTTTATCAATAAAGATGCAATTTTTTCATGTTATATATTATTATTTATATACCTAATTCCAAAATAAAATATACTTCATTATATTTATTTTTGTATTAAGGGTATCATTATCTAATAAATTTGTTATTAATGTGAAATAAATAGTTGGGTTGCTATATGTTGCAATAGAAATGTTTATTTTTTAATCATTTTACTATTCCATTATGGCCTTTTTATTTGATTATTGAAAAAAATATTCTAAGAACACAAAAGGTTATAGATATATATTAGGATATTTTATAGGTACTCGTTTGTATATATTTTAGATCTTTTCGTTTTGGTTGTATGTTATGGTTTTTGGTGTGAAATTTGTTAATTTTAGAAGGATGAGAGGTTGAGAATAGTTGGAAAACAGTTTACCAAAACCATTCACACCAGCAACTAAACTAGTTTGACACCCAAAAGAGGGTATTCTAAAGGTTGGTGTATGGTGTTAGACATGAGGTTCCATTCCCATTAGTTGGCCTTAAACTATGGTTCCAATTAAGGGGGATATAACTACGATGAAATGGAAAATGAAATCTCGTTGGTACAATGTTTGGTGAATGAAATATATGATATGGTACAGACATTAGCATGGCGTGTAGTTTTTATTGAGTGTATATGTGTCCTTGAAATGCCATGTATTATGTGGTTAATTAAAGAGAAATTGAATAAATTTAAACAACATAATTTATTGATTTTTTTAATATTTATACAACTGCATAATATTTAGACCCAATATTGTTTTACACTACATTTGTGGAGTCCTATTGTGATATACTAACACCCTAATGAGGATTTTGAATCCGTACCATAATAGAAATCAGGAATTAATAAAAATTAAAGGGCAATGACCCCATGTACTATGGATGAGTCTAGACTGATAATGGTTGAGAAAAACCAATGATATTTGACCTTTTTTTATGATTTTTCATTATAATTAATTTTAGTTTTAATCTAACACCCTTCACATACACTATCATGACCTATTTAATGTTTTTTATATTTTAGTTCTAGTTTTTGTAATCCTGTGATGTTATAATTATCATGGTTATAATTATATATCATATATAAATTGTTATTTGTGTTCGATGAGTTATTACATTGATAAAGAGTCTATAATATCCCTAGTATCAATATTAGACCTTCACTATTAGTTGACAACCTCTAGCATTTTGGGAGGAACACCGAATGTCACGTGACTAACCAGCTCATGGAACCAATATGTGGAACGCGGGTCGGTATGTCATAAATTTATATCACAGTACAAATTCCTTTTTTTCCTGGATATTTGGGAAAGGTATATGGGATTCTAGGAAGTGTCAAGCCATGGTTACAAGACTATGACAGAAAGTATCTAACAAATGTATGGGGTAAATCCAAGAATCCAAGTTGGGATTATAGTTTTGGGTATTTTATGCTATATTTTATGTCACTTTACCTTGGGTGATTCAAATGTGGGGTGATGTGATAATTCTTCAATGATTTTTTTTATTGGACATGTATCCCAGTGTGCAATGAGGTTTTTTTCAACCATATTGTTAGAAACTAAGGATTATATTGTGAGATGAATCGTTTGTTTTCATGCAGGAAAATAGGGTTTTGGGTATGTTATTGAACGTATAATATTTTTCAATGACTTGGTAATTAAATTTATAATATCATCTAATATGAAATTGAATGTGGTTAAAAAATGATACAACATGTGAAGAATTGGATGTCTATACGAGAAATTTTAAAATGTGATTGTTTTCCCCTTGTTAACCATTACCTTGATATAGGATGGTTAAAGGTAGTAATAGAGCCTCCAATTTTCTCATGTGGAGGAAAAGGGGGAATGACTTTTTATGGATTACAGTGAAAACCCTATTGGGAAATGTGATATTATTGTGTTATGATTCTTAAAAAGTGTGTTGGGAATTGTAATGATATTCTCCCAGACAAAACTTTTTGAGAGGAAAATTGGTGTACATAGATATGGATGATCCTCAATTGGTTGATCTCTAGGAATAAATACTTCATGGTGAGGAACAAGAGTACCATTTCCAAGAGAAAATTTATCACATCAATCAATTCAAAGAATGGTACCATGGGATGGTTGTGAAAAGTAGGATTGATCGATTGAAAAAAATTTAGTTACAACACCCTCCAAATTTTAATGGAGATGGTTGACTTAAGGATGATGAGTTATAGATTGATTATATCTAGATTATACATGTTTATTTAAATAGTCTTGTTGATATGATTGTAAAATTGTCTTCATACATGATACAAGGATCAGTGAAGCATGATAGGGATGTTCAGGCATAGATAGGGTAGATATATATAATAACTTGGAATGAATTTTATATAATTTCCTTGAAAACATTTATCTTTAGACGTTGGGGAAGGAGAGTTATGTTGGGTTCCTTTGGTTGAATCAAGGGAGAATGTATGTGATGGATTATCCTAGATATTGTTTTTAAATATATTGCTCTTTTCTCTAGAATTATCATGGATTATGAAACTAAGAAAAAGTGTTTTGAGAATGAAAGTAAATTTTGGTTTAATTACAAAGTTAACAAAATCATTTTAAAGTAGTTTTTTGATGTCATGGAAAATGATATCCTAGATCAGGTGTACCTAATAGAGGTTTCTAGTATAGGACGAGAGGATGTTGAAAGATAGACCGAAGGTACATCAACTGAGAGGAAGAAGTGTCACTATGGTGATGTTGAGTAGGGCATTTGAAGGTAGAGTGGCTAGGGGGAAGGATCAGTAACTCTGTATCTCACCCGATTTATTTTCCACCAGAATAGTAAGTTGGTCCAATTTTGAAAAAATTGTCCCCAACCACTAGTAGAGTGTTGATATTATGAATTTATGAGAAATATAAAAATGTTTTGTTAGAACCCATGATATATGTGTTGTGATGGAGTATATGGAAAGAAAAATAGTGTGGGAAGTGGGTCATCTACCTTGTATCAGTCTGGTAGATGGAGTTTGGTTGGCCCTATCGGTATTGGTAGTGGACACAGAACATCTATGAAAGAGAAATAATATCATCTAAGGGGTGTATATGCTGTAGGAAATATTTCATCCTAGGGAAGTGGGGTAGTACAGTTGAATTCATTTTATCCCACACTGATTGATTGATAGGATGTGCCATTGATATTAAGAGGTATTATTATAATATCATCTAAATTAGGTAGTTCCTTATTTGATATTGGAGCCTCTATTTTAATTATTTCTATAAAACATTTAAATTGTTTTATCTTGGTATTGGATTTCATGATTGGGGTGATGAAGATAGATATAAAATTTAGAGTGTGTCAATGATTCATCTTGTTGTTCAAGGGATGTTCTCTCAAGGCAATGAAGAATAATTTATTGTGGGATCTTTAGATAATTGGCATGTATAGATTTGAACTTATTATTTGTATGGACTTTTTAGTAGAATACATATCCATGAATTATTTCTATTGATGGTGATGAATTTTACGAACCCATAGGGTAATAATAATTTTGATTATTGGGAATTGGATATCGGGCCAATTTATCATAAAATGGGGTAACTCTCCAACCATGTTTCTATCCTATTTTTTGATTATATAGGTGTAACATAAGATGTATTTCCACATATAGTGGATAGATTTTATTATATTCTTTTCAGAATACTTCTCAATGCTTTCACCTTAGATGCATGTTGAATTTTCCATTTATCTCATACCTGGGGATGAGTATGTTTCTATTCCACCACAGAAATGTTATTGACTGAGCTTCAAGGGGTCAAGTAATTGGTGTAATATTTTATGGATAAATGGTTTATCCATTCAAGTACGTCGCCCAGGGGTTCTCTAGTCATGTTTCAAAAGAAGGATGAGGAAAATCTATGCATATGTGTTGACATCTAAATGTTTAACCATATGATATTGAGAAACCAATATCCTCTACTGCATATCGATGTTCTCCTTTTCTAGTTGAGGGGACCATGTGTCTTCTCAATGATTGAGTAATGTTTTGGGGATAATATGTTGAGAGTTAGACCTTCTGATATACTAAGGATCTCTTTTAAAATAATATTTAGAATTTATTATTTCATTATAATTCTATTTGGGTGGATGAACGCACAATAATTTTTTATTTCCTTCATGAAAAGAATATTCCATATATACATGGGCTTGTTTCACATAGTGTTTTTGGATTACATATTGGTGAACACCAAGAATCATGAAGATCATTACCAATATCTGGATGTTGTCTTGATTACACTAATACAGAATCAAATAACATCCAAAATATATCAGAGTTATTTTTGGATTTATCAGGAACACATCTAGGGTCAAATAATCATAGAGGAAGGTCTATAATTGTAACAAAAAAAATTATTGCAGTTGTTTCATTGGAGAACCCCATGATTTCTTTTTCAATCATATGATTTGAAGATTATTTAGATATTATAGGAGACATATGGTCATGTTTTATTGATAGGTAGGGACACTTTAGTTATAGAAAAAATGGATAATTTTAAATTATTTAGGAGAGTGTGATTAATTCTTCAAATAGTTAAACAAGATCATGAAAATGAAAACAATATTAATCCCTCCTGATCCATGTGGGTAGTATATGATGTTTTGTAATTAATTTAGGATATGTATCGGAGCAGTGTTAATATATGAAGATCCACGTGTGGAATAAGTGTCTCCATAGCTGATGCATGAGTTTCATGTGTTGATATGGGCAATACATCCAGGTGAAACCAAGATGTACCAAGACCTATGATGATACTTTTGATAGATGGGAAAGAGAAAGGTGATAGTAGGATTCTTGACATGATGAAAAAACTATCAGTAGGTAAAGGCTAGGAATCATCACTATGATGGGTTTTTAAATATGTTCCTCATTCTACAATGTAACTTGTATGACATGACTATAGATTGTATTGTGGGTCCCCCGAGGATACATCACAAGAATAACATTATTTGGGTTTTCACGTATTGGTTGATTAAGGTGGTATATTTATTACATGTTCATGAAACAATGTTAGTGGATCAGTTGGAGAACATTACATTAAGGTGATTGTCATTATGAACAGGGTTTCATGGAAAATAGTTTTAGACCATGAATACTATTTTACTACCCTCTTATAAATGGGCTTTTAGAACGTTCTTGGTACATATGTTCTATTAGGTATAGATTTATACCCATATATACATGAGATGTCAGAGAGTACTGTACTACTGTTTGAGGATATACATTAGTGATTCTGTTCTTGTCTTCAATTGGTATTGGGAGATGAACCTTATTATGGTGGGGTTCACTGATAACAAAATTTATAAGTAAACTATTTAAATGGAAAAATATGAAGAACTTTATCGAAGAACTTTTAGATCACCACTATATTGGATGTAGGTATAAGAGATAGATTTTTTTGAAACAAGTCTCATGTCGGGAACATCAGATAAGGACCATTTGATTTGGAAAGGAAATAGTTTACCCATGATCAATATTAGGCCATATATGCTAGGATGTAGCATCTAGCACATGTGAATGTGTTCTAGAGGTCATGTGACTCACAAGATCGTGGAACTAGTATGTGAAACTTAGTTTAGTACATCACATATGTCGAGGTGTAGATAGTAAAAAGGGAATTTTTTTCAAATTGACTATGTGGTCACCTAAATTATTGTTTTTCATATCTAATGAACTTACCTATTATATATATAATTCACTTTTTATCAAATTGAAACACATTTATAGTTAAAAATAAAACATTCACTTCATTTTTTATTATATCTTATCAAATTTCATCAAACATTAACTATCATAACCATTGATAATATATGATTTTTCAATGATCATATAATTAGTATAAATATAGTGTTTGATAATTCTTATTGAATCAAATAAAATATATTTTTCCCCATCCAGTAGGATCATACCTTATGAATCCCATTAATATGACCATCTATGGGAATTAGAATCACATGGAATTTAACATGACCAATCTCATTCCAATATCCAACAACTAAATCATGCATGAATTGGTTTACAATAGAATATCAAGAACATCATGATAACATCCCAAACTATGTACATAAAACCACACCATGAAAATTCCACCATCACTCACCATACACATTCATTTTTCCTTGGTGTAATTAATGGGCTATGTTTGATAAACATTATGATATTAAAATTTATAACACATTATCATTATAATAATAATAATATTTATTCTTAATTTCATTAATCTATAAATGATATTGATTTTGACATGATAAATCAATAATTTTATTTTTCTGTAATATGAATTATGAATTATAAAATTAATTTTTTATTAATTAATTAATTTTAAAAATATATTATTATATATACCGAGAAATTCCATGTGAATTTAATTTATTGAAACCTCTCAACATGGGTTATGGTGTTGGGGACCACCCGATCCACACATAATGGGGGGAGATCTCTAAAATACCCATTAATTATTCTACCATTTAATTATGCCTCACCAATTTTTTATTGATTCCAACTTAAATTAAATTGATAAAAACATATTTTATTGGATCCTCATTTTTTCATGGGTGAAATTGTTAGCGAAAGGGAGGAATTGAGAGAAATATGGAGAAACTAATCTGAAATGAAGAATGTTCCATCTCTAATGAAGAATGAGGAACCAAACGTGAGCCCCGATCAGAAGTACCTGGTTGAGGCAACGAATGCAGATGTCTTCGATGACAATGAACTGATGTCTGTTCTTCCCTCCTCATCGATCTCCAATAGAACCTATGAGGTAGAGATTGTTGTTTTGAATTTCCCCCTTTCTCGTTCTTGACAATTCTTCATGATTCAAGAAATATTTTAACCACTTTCTACCACCTTAACACAGAGGGTACATGCCAAATGAACATGGCCCAACCCATATACAAAATCATTGTGGTTCTTGTTATGTTATTCGCGATGGAGGAGGATGGTATCTGACACCGGTGGGGTTCTGGAATGGTGGTTGGAACCATAGACGGCCGCAAAAACGGTGGAGGTTCATCTATGTCACTAGAGAAGGGCTTTTTCCTGTTGGCCATGGTGGAGTAAGGGCGGAGACTAGTAGAGAGACCCACCACTGGGTGTCATATAGTGGATAGTTTTCTTGCTGAGCAGTCGCTAGTAGTGAGACCCAGCACCGAGCATCACGTAGCGGGTCTTCTACAGATAGCAGTAGAACGATGTCATAGAGGCCCGAGAGTACCAAGGCTATAGGTGGACGACCATAGGATTCAGGGTTGGTTGAGTAGGAAAAAAGAGACAGTACTGGTCATGTGAGGAAAAGATAGTGTTTCACATGCGTCGGGCAGGTTTATAGGGCTTCTGACTACCCGACCCGTTGTACGGATGATCAGCAGACAATAAAAGGAACTCCCAGGCAGAGATTGAGGATCGATCAAGGAGGTCCATAGGGAGAAAGAAGACATGGTAGAGGAGTAGGCCAAGCAACTGGTTGTGGGTGAAAATTCGAGATGTTACCACTACCACCACTAGGTGGTCCACCCTAACAATAGGGGCAGGTGGATAGGGGTGAGCTCAGCTCTAGGAAGCTGAGGCCCATGACCATGGGGCTCTGGAGATGATACGAGGTATGATCTGTCTCTACTCCACCATAGCTTCAGTAATTATATACAAAAGTTCCAGTCATACTTTTATTTCCACTACCCTCGTTCAGAACTCATATATTCTGGTGGAGCCGTAAGCTTGATCATTTTGTCTAGATACTCTTATGGGAATGAATTTGATGATTACACACCGGTGTCAGCTGGGTGAGATTACTCTAGGAGGAGAGAGCTTTGGATGGGATCTCCTAGTAGCGGTGTTGAGGCCTTATGACATCTTCTAGGGTATGGAATGGTTATATACAGTCCATGTCTAGATCAAATGTATTAGGCATAAGGTGTGCTGAATCCACATGAATGGGACTTGGTTTACGTTCATTGGTGAGAAGGGAACATTTGCAGCAAAAGTTGGACTTACCCGAAGGAGAGTGTAGCTGATCACTCATTAGTTGGCTGACCTTACCCTCGGGGCAGTTGATGTGGAGAGTTATCATATAGTGGTGGATCAGTATGTGGATGTCTTCCCTGATGATGTTCTGGGTCTACCTCCACATAGAGAGGTGGACTTTTTCATTGATTTATACCACGAGACGACACCGATATCTACACCATCATATCGAATGACTCCTGCAGATCTTCGTGAGCTACATGTATAGCTAGAGGACTTATTTGGGAAGGGGTTCATGCAGCCCAATGTTTCCCCTTGGGAAACCCTAGTATTGTTTGTGAAAAAGGCGGATGGGAGCTTGAGACTTTTTGTTGACTATCAGTGCCTGAATTATGTGACCATGAAGAACATGTACCCACTTCTGTGGATTGACTACCTCTTTGATCAGCTGATGGGAGCACGTTGGTTTTCAAAGATAGACCTCAAATAATTCTATCACCAACTCTGAGTACAAGATGAGGATTGCAGAAGACGGCTTTTAGATATTCATACAGACATTTTGAGTTCTTGGTTTTTCTATTAGGTGTGACCAAAGCTCCAGTAGTGTTCATGGGACTCATGAACATGATCTTTCAACCATTCCTTGATCACTTTTTAGTAGTTTTTATCAATGACAGTCTATTCTACTTGGCTACCGGGGAGGAGCATTCCTATCAATTGCAGGTACTTCTATACACACTCTGAGGGCACAAGATTTAAGGTATGCTCTAAATGTTAATGTTATGGATCCATGAGGTTCACTTTATAGGACACATCATCTTTGAGGCTATATTTGCAGTGGATTTAGTGGAGATTAAGGTGATACATGCTTGGGATCCACCCAAGAGTGTAACGAAGGTATGAAGTTTCCTGGGTATGGCTGGATACTACCGGAGGTTTGTGCCAGATTACTCCAGAGTTGCATCACATTTATCAATGTTGATGAAGAAGGGTAAACCCTTTGTGTGGTCGAAGAGATGATTGAGGAGTTTTTAGGAGTTGAGGTAGAGGCTGACTCGTGACCCCATCTTGAGGCTTCCAGAGGAGGGCGTTGGGTACGTACTCTACAACGACGCATCAGGGACCAGAATCGGATGTGTCCTGATGCCGAATTGAGCAATTATGGCATATTTTTATCGATAGCTGAGACAACATGAGTAGAACGACACAACCCATAACCTAGAGTTAGCATCAGTGGTCTTCTCCTTGAAGATATGGCGACATTACTTGATGGGAAATCATTTTATGGTTTACTATGATCACAACAGTCTCAGTTATATCTTCTCTCAGAAGGAATTGAACATGAGACAATGATGTTGGCTCACGTTTTTCCATGACATTGACAATGAGATATTCTATCCTCCATGGAAGTGGAACATTGTAGCAGATGAACTCAGTAGGATATCTGGTATAAAATTACATGGTGAGGCGATAGAGCAGCAGGCCACTCTGTAGATATCGTTTTTTGATCGAGATAGAGCAGCTTTTCTTCAGTATCTTACAGTCACACCACCAGTTCATCAGCGAGTCAAGGAGGAGCAGCATGGGGATACTGACTGCATATCCTGATGTGCTCAAATATCCACAGGACATCGACCAGATTGATTTTATGTAGGTTTGAACCACATCATCATTTTTAGAGGACGTACCATGGTACCCGTGTCACATTGGGAGGATGTTTTGAGGGAGTTACACACGACCCCTATAGTAGTACATATAGGAGTGTATAAGATGTATCAAGATATCCGACAATAGCATTGGTTGCTGGAAATGAAGAAATTAGTAGTGTAGTTTGTCTCTTGGTGCCTCACTAGTCAGAAAGTGAAGGCGGATCATCGGGTACCAGCAGGATTAATGCAACCTTTAGAGGATCCAGAGTGGAAGTGGGACGGGATATCCATGGACCTCATGACAGGAGTTCCATGTACATCCTAAATTCATGATTCTATTTGGGTGATTGTAAACCGACTCATCAAGTCATCCCACTCCCTAACAATCAGATATTAGGGTTCATTAGAGAGCATGGGACACCATATGTGAAAGAGATTGTGCAACTACATGGATTACCCTCGAATATTGTCTCTGATCGTGATGCACATTTAACTTATAGTCTATGGAAGGGGTTACAAGATGCTTTTGGGATGTATCATTGTTTTAGAACCTCCTTCCATCCTCAGACGGATGGCCAGACTAAGTAGACTATTCAGGCCCTCGAGGACATGTCGCGTGCTTGCGTCCTTGACTTCAGTCACAGCTGGGAGGAACACTTGCGCTTAGTATAGTTTTCATACAACAACAGAAATCAGTCCACCATTAGGATGACACCTTTCATGGAACTATACAATCGACCATGAAGATCGCCTATGTGCTGGACTAACCCTGGGGAGTCAGCACTCATGGGTCCAAATATGGTACATGCTACCATGGAGAAGGTGAAGATCTTCTAGGAGAGGATAAAGACTACACATATCAGGCAGAAGTATTATGCCGATAGTGGAAGAAGACCTCTGGAGTTTGAGGATGGTGACCACACCGTTCTATGGGTCTCACCCTGATGAGGTTTGTAGAGATTTGGCCAGGGATTCATGTTATCTCCAAGGTTCATCAAACCTGTTTAGGTCCTCAGTAGAGTTGGTAAGATAGATTACCACCTAGCACATGCCCCTTTGTTTCATTGGGTTCACGACGTTATCAATGTATCCCAGCTGAGGAGATATATGCATGACCCAACAGACATCATCATCCACAGAGAGAAGGACATCAATGATGGGGTGATGTTTAAGGAGGTTCCAATGGAGATTGAGGATTGATAGGAGAGAATCCTTCATGGGAAATTGATTCCTTTTGTGCGCCTATGTTTGCAGCACGACATCCTCCAGGAGATCTCATGGGAGCGGGAGGCACAGATTCATGCTCAGTACCCCTACTTTTTTTCTTAGTTTTTGTGATGTGGCTTTCGGGGATACAAATCCCTGAGATGAGGAGAATGTAAAACCCTAAAATTCCATGTATTTTTATGGGAATTCAATGAGCCCGTGAAAATTGACGGCGCATGATTCCGAGGCCAGGTGTTCCCGAAGTGAATTTCTGAACTTTTTTTGGGTACGTTTAGTAAACATGCGAGTGGGATTTTGTATCTTATGAATTAGTGCTTGAAATTTAAATCTGAGGACACTGTTAAACTCACACCACTGATATTCTCTTAATAAAACCTTCACCTTGACCACAGTAGCTCATGGGTGAATGTTAGTTTTCGTGTTTTATGTGGAAGTAAAAATAAAATAAAGAACAAGTTTTATTGTATTTTTATTGAAACCCCTCTACATGGGATATAGTGGTGGGGACAACTCGATCCCTTCTTAATGGGGGGGGGGGATACCTCTCAACTCCCCATTAATTATTCTCCCATTTAAATATGCCTCGCAATTTTTTTTAATGACTCCATCTTAAATTTACTTGTTAAAAAAATATTTTTTGGCTACACATTTTGGATTGGGTGAAATCATTAGCAAAATGTAGGAATTGATAGAACTTTGTAGAAACTAATATTTAAAAAAGAATGAACCTTTTCAAATGAAGAATGCGGAACCAACCTCGAGCCCTGATCAGAAGCACCATGCGAAGGCAATCAATGCCAACCTCTTCGACAACAACGAACCAATGCCCGTTCTTCACTCCTCATTGATCTCCAAAGAAACCATCAAGGTAGAGATTATTGTATTGTATTTCCACCTTTCCCATTCCTGAAAATTCGTTGTGATTCACGAAATATTTGAATTGATTGCTACTACCCTAATTTGTAGGGTATGAGCCAAATGAACATGGATGTACCCCTCCGCAAAAATATTTGTGTTTCTTGTTATGTTCTTCGGGATGGAGGAGGATGGTATCTGAGACTGGTGGGTTTTGGGAACGGTGGCCAGCATCACAGCCAGCCGAGAATATGGTGGTGGCACAACCATGCCAACGGAGAAGGGTCGCGGACCGTCAGCGGCAGCATAGAAATGGTGGCATCCAGCAGAGGATGGCCGCATGATAGGGGTGGTGACATCCTTCCCCACCATCCAGCGAGCAAGGGCCATGACATTGTGTCGCGCCAGTGAAGGGAAGGCTGCCGAGGTTCGGCCAGTCATGGAGGGGAGGCACATAAAGCTCCACTGGGAGGTGCAATGGGCTGAACTATTAATTTGGTTGAGCTAAACAGAGCGGGACCTGCGGCGGGTCCTTCCTGGTGACTGGTGACCAAACAACTTTTTCTGTTCAGTGAGTGGGAATGGGGGGCGAATGACTCCCCCCATATGTGGCTAGGCCTGGCCAAACCCAATTGGCAGGGTCTACCCAAACCAGGTCAGGTCGACCCAGGCTGAGTCGGACTGGGTTGGGTCAATCCGACCGGGTCGGACTGGACCTGTACCAACATTGATCCATTATTGCTCTTTAAGCCATATCATCCGCAATAAACGTTCGTCTGATGAACCGTCAGTGGAACCAGCAATTATGGTGTGAGAATGAAAATTTCGTATACCCCACTTCAGTTTTGTTTAATGTTGGGTATGGCCTGGTTGGATTTAATAAGAATCCAACGGGTCCCTCAGGACTAAAAGGCCAATAACTTAGAGACATGATATTCGATTAACGCTCTATATGATGAGCTAAGACCCCTTTTACATGGGGGTCCTTTGGGATACATATTCATGGGACTTCAAAGAAGTTGGAGTATCAAACTATGGCATGAGGAGTGGATCCTCTTGGAATCAAGTGAGCTTAGTGCGGGAACCATGTAGCTGGCTTTAATATTAGAAAGGGAGCCTTCGTCGGTTTGTGCTCGAGGATCCCACATGGATCCACTCTAGGAATGCATGTGGGACTACTCTAGGATACTGTGTGTGTTTGATGATATACTAGGATCCTGTGTGGGTTTGCTGTACTAGGATCCTGTGTGGGTCTGATGTTTTACTAGGAACCTGTGTGGATCTAATGATGTACTAGGATCCTGTGTGGGTTTGATGATTTTGGATTCTATGAGGGTATGCCTCTTAACCAAGTAATATGATTCAGTTGTTACATATAATCATCTATACTACTTTACCTAAGTAATACCTGGTGTGATTAGAGTCTTTACCTTTGTGGTATTCTTTTGTGTGGTATACTTTTGTGGTACTTACCTTCATGGTGTTGCCCTTATGGTATTCTTCTGTATGGCGTACCTGTGTGGTACTTACCATCGTGGTAATATTCCATTCGTAGAATAGTTTTATAGTGGATATGGATTTCGGACTTGTGGTTCCTCATGAATGAGATTGGTAATTTCTGATAACTTAGGTATATGTATATGCATATACCTAAGTAGGATTGTCCCTGGTTTATATGATTTTTGGTTTATCCTTTCTAGATTTTGTGAGACCTTGAGGGTGTTGGGGTCTCTACTGAGTATCGTTATACTCACCACTGCATGTGTTTTTTCAACACATTATTGTGTTTTGTGAAGATGATGAACAACGTTGATCGAGGCTGAGTGTATCAGGACTAGACAGTGACAAGACAAGGACTATATGGAATGTCAGTACGCAGTGGATATGGGTAGACATGGAGTGCAGAGGAGGCGATATGTACCAACCCATCAGGTAGGAACCTCAAAGGATAAACCAATATTCATCTTTATCTTTGTTTAGATGTATTGTATTTCTAGTTGTACTTATGCCTTTACTATTGAGGGATTTTATTCGAGCCCCACTTACATTGATCACACTTTTTTCTATATTGTTTACTTTTGTTCGTATCATGCTGTGTTCTTGGTTGAATGTGTTTATAGGATATAAAGGAAACACCTTCCCGGTTTTAGAGGATACGCCTTTTGGTGCTAGTCGCCAGCCCCTGGCCTATGGACGGTGGGCTTGGGGTAGTCACCGTACTAGCCCTGGGGGATGGGTTGTGATAATTATATATTAATTAAATAATATAATTAAATATTTTTTGATAAATAAAATTTCTAATATAATTTATTTGACATATAATTTAATAATTTATAGGCATTTGAAAATGGTTATTATCAAAAACCCTATAATGTTTCAATAAATTTAAATTATTATTATAAAAATTAAAATGAAAAACATGTAAAACTATTTTTATAAATTAAATATTATTTTTAGAATACTGACTTTTTTATTAGAAAGACATGAATTTTGTAAAAATTTATGAGATAATAAAATTTTCGGATAAAAATTAAATATTGTATAAAAATAGGATGTGTATTATTACATCATAATGGACGAAAATGTGTTTCAATAAATTCCATAAATGGAATCCAGAACCATAATTTTCCCCTTGTATATTTTTAGGTCATATCCATTTTTTAAAAAATCCTCTTTGAATCCTTCATATCCTATATTTTACATTTTGGTTGTAAAATCAATTCGTTGTAAACATGACTCACTTCCACATCACCAAGGGTAATATTGTATTTAATTATTCCATTTTCATTATAAAATAAAAAATCTACTACTATTCGTATGAGTTAATTTTTAGAAACAATAGTAAGGCATATTATTTTCATTAAATTATTATATAGAGTCTAAAATCAATGTTTTGAAATAATAATTAACTCCACTATAGATTCCTATATAATACCACCATTCACCCATTCATATTCACTCAAAAAACATTGATAATTTACATAAATGTACCTATTCTATATATATTATAACCAAGGTTCACTAAATCTCTCAAGAGGCTCCTCCTAATCTTTTCAAATAACACATTCAAGGTAAGGGACCTCCTTTTCTCCCATTATATTCAAGAACATTCATTCAATTAAGGATTTTATATATTTTTTTGTAATAATTACATATATATATATCTATATTCAATCCAATTTATTTTTTAATAATTATAGAACATTTATCCCCACTCATTATAGAATTTTCCTAAGCCTTTAATATATTGAAATTTTGTAATGGATTCTCTCTTTCAACTATTTATTCAAGAACCTTATTTATGCAATTAAATTTGTAATCCAATTCTTATTGATGGTATATGCTCTTACTCATACCTCCTAAGTCCCTTATGATGTAGAAGTTGTTATTTATCCCATTATTACTCATTAATACATCCCATGATCCATTATTTATCCCTGTTACACTTCCCAAAATATACTGTGATTTTTCCAAGACATATTTTTAATTGTGCTCCCTCCATGTATTTCGACTAATAAGTCAAAAAAATTAATTTTGGATTATTTTCTTATATATCACTAATAAATTAATTTTGTTTTCTATTATCTATGAGACCACATTTTCACTTATTGAATTAATTTATGAATATTCCTGATTTTTTGTTACACATTAAAAATGTCACTATTCTTTTCCCTATCAAACTTCATTGAGTTGTCTTGCATTACAAATTTACACTCCAGGTTACCAACCTATCTATGCTTATAATTACATTATTCGATAATTCCATGTTTGTAACACAAAATCTTAACTTTTAGTATAAAATGTGCGGAAATATGTCATTCTATTATTTAATTTTTTTGGAAACCTTTTACATGTAAATTATATTAATTTTAAGGCTTTATCTAAATATAACTCCAATTAAATGGGTGATTTTTTTTCTGATGATATACAATTAATGGTTTATTGGGGATATCCGAAGAACATTATGTTATTATTACATGGTTTTTAACCATAATTTATGCTTATAATTTCAAGTATAATGTTATTATCACATTTCCATTTTGTTTTTTTGTTTTCATGTTATATCATGCCCAATTTTCAGGTTTATGTTTCTCATCCCTATAATATCACAACAAAATTCCTTATTTATAATATGTAATTTTTTCAATATGAAATGATTTTTTATTCCCATATTGTCCATTATAGCTCCCTCTTTATTATGTAAACCCCATAGTTATCCCATGAAGTTATAAGAATGATGGAATATTATAAGCTAGTAATTTATATTTTCAATAATGAAAAATTATCACATTTTTATGTTGTTATATAATTTTCGTAATTTCCCAAAGACACTATAATTCATAATCACATGGGTTTTAATATACGAATTATTATGTATGAAATCATTAATTAATGTGTAATAATGACAATGTTTCCCACAAAGGGTACCCAAGGAATGTGTATTTATTTTTTGGATTAGGGTTAGGAAGCATTAGAGAAAGCCTTCATAATTTGTTCATCAATAATAAAACGTACCTAAATTATTGTTTTGTATATTTTATTGGGATTCCAAGTGAATATATATAACAAACTAGTTTTTCATAGAATAATAATTTTTCATATCAATTAAAATTTTTAATAAGATATTATTTTTTGTTAAAGAGGAAACATTGTTCGATTTCGTACTCAACATGAAACATCATTTTTATTTGAAATCTTACGTCTCACATAATATTGAGTTATAACAAAAAATAATATAATAATTTTATTATTTTAAATGGTAGTTAAGGCCAAAAATATTATTGGAGGGAATAAATAGAACAATTTAAAAGATGACTACACATTTTTGTTAAATGTTTTTAATTTTATCCAATATGTTCATGAGGATTAAAATAATAATGAATCAAAATTTATGCACAAAAACTCTTATATTTTTAAAAAGTTATTTTACGCCTTTTGATGGAAACCCCATTTTAAAAATAGTTTTTGTCACTTTTTTATGTTCAATTTAACAAAATAAATTTCTTATTTAGAAGTGGGCCATCAAAATTTACTTTTGGTAAAATATTTATATTTTTATGATAAAAATGATTTTTTGAGGAATAGTGAAAAAATGCAGCATTTTAATTTAATACTGCATCTTAATATAATATATTTTTATGGGTAGATTATATTTTTAATTGTTTTTATATCATAATTATATTATTTTTTACCATTTAATAAAATTTTGGTCATTCAAAGTTATTTCTCTTTTTAATTATACATAAACACATGTCAATGTTTTGATAGTTATTATTTCTTAAAAACACTTTTTTTGGTTATGACAACGAGAAATAATTTTAAATTATTTTCTACAAATTTTGTGTTTAGAATTTGTAATAATGGATTAAATAATGGGAATTAGGAGTTCCAAATTGTTTAAATATGTTAATTTTATTTTAAGAAATTATGAATAGAATCTTCCAAAAATATTTTATTTACCATGGTTAAAAGGTATATCTAGTAAATAAGGGTAAAAAATAATATTATAATAATATTTAATTGCCCTAACACATGACCTAAACAATTTTTCTGATAAATATCATTCCATGGAAATCCTTGAGTCAATTTCGGGACCCCATATAGCCACTTGTAAGTGAAAATAACTTTTTATATAAATTACTTTAATTTTAAGGAAAATATATCATAAACATATATATTTGAATAAAAAAATTTTATATGTGGTTTATATAAGTGATATATTCTACTCCAAATATTAAATATAAATATAAAAATATTTCTTACATCATGGTATATTATTTACGATTTTTAGTCATTAAAGAAATAAATGTAATTATGACACAATGATAATGAAGTGATTGCTTCATTAATAAATGATTCAAATAAATGATATTATAAATGTCACAATAAATTTAATTTGGTTATTTTGATGACATTAAAGAATATTTTGGATTAAAGATATATTTTATCATTGTATTAATTATGTTTTTTGTAACAATAATTTTGTTATGGATTTTATAAATTCCTGATATGAATAGTGTCAAAAATTGATATTATTCATATTTTAAATAAAAAATATTTTATTAAATACAATAAAAGTAAAAAATTATAATATTGGGAGAAATAGTTATCATAAGTCTAAAATTTCATTATTGAAACCTTAATTTGATATTTTTCAGGTTTTGTTAACTATTATGATTCTCAAGCTCTTAAATACTTGAGAAAATCCTAAGAGTAAAAAAGGGTCAAATAAAAATGTTAAGCATTAAAAAATATCCAAACCCTGTCTACTTATTATTGAATGTTATTATTTACACTTACATTAATATTATTTTTTAATTTTAATGAGTTTTGGACCTTTTCAAATTGAGATTAATTTTATAACAAAATAATACATTCAATCATTTCAAAAGAGCCCCTCCTCCCTCTTATAAAAGGCCACCATCTCTAACCCATTACTCACACCTCTCAAGGCCCTTGGAACGCCCAAACTATGCTCCAATAAGATACCGAAATATTTATATTCCAGCTATAGTCAATACTATTGGTAGAAGGTAATTCAATAAATCCTTTTGGTTCAAACCAAAGGGAGTTACCCGATTTAAAGGTAACGTCTTCTCTCAAGTTATTTTCTTTTATTTTTCTTCTACAACCCCCTAAACATTCATTATACCATTATTTTATAACATAACCAGTATCGAAAATATACTTGTATATTTTTATGGGATTTATTAGAACTAAACATATACACTAATCCATCTAATGGGTACAAAACATACTATTTTTGTGGATGGAGAACTACTACCTCACGAAATGATAATTGTTCAATATTATCTTACCATCTCTCATGGTGTCCATTATTTTGGAAATTTAATTGTTTATTATATATATGATATTTATATTGTCTATATACATCTATAATTATATCTTAGTACATAACTTTATTCTTTTCATGTTGTATAAATATGGTAATTTAATTTGAGAAATTACGGACCACCACCCCCTCAATGTGATATGAATCATTCATAACACACATGGAATGTATAAATGATGGTTTTAATGAAAATTTGTAATGTATATAAAATATTATATTATAATGTAATTATAATATACTTATTTATCGTTATGTTTTAATTCAATTAAATATGTTAAATAAATGAAAGAAGCGTTAATGCGTACGTACGACTTAACGTCTCAATGAATGGTGCATTTCATTTCCTATATCCAAATTCTATGGAATATTATAAATACATATATACTAGATATATATATGATATATATGATACCTAAATCAATAATAAATTCGGTAGATAATTATTTTTGACCACATGGACAAATTGTAATTATATGAAGTTCATTTTTCACTCAATTTCCCAACATAGAAAAAATGTCCGATATGAACTCAAATAATTAACTAATTGGTATTTAAAGGTAATAAGTTATATAAATGGATTAATATAATGAAAATGATTCTGAATAAATTAGAAATTAAATTAATTTTTTATTCTGAAAGAACGAGGAACATACGAGACAAGATGGACATTAGGTAAGGTAACATCATAACCCAATTTCCATTCTTTAGGTTAAACTTAGATTTACTTAATATTTTGTTCTATGATTATGTTAGAAATAAATTTATATACCATTAATATTATATATAATTTAATTATGTGTATGTATAGTTAATTCACATAGTAGATATATTTTATTTAGAAAATGATATTTGTTAGGGAACCTTTCACCGTCAAATTTTAGTCAAAGAATTCTTTTATTTTATGTCCTTTAACATACATTTTAATATATTGGGATATATTTTGATATATTATTATTTCTTTATATTTTATATCAAAGTAATTAGATACCATTTTTATTTCAACATCTCATTTTTTTAATTTTAATGTGACGTCATTAGACTAACGAATTTTTTTAATGGAACCTCTTAACCCAATTTCCTTTATTTGAGATAGAAATCTAATTCTTGATAAAGCACAATATGAATATGTGTGAATGCCCTATGATTGTTTTACACTTAATATCCACTTATATTGGGTGAATTTAAATTTTTCACACATAATTACATAATTGATTTATCCTTAATCTAATGATACAATTACTGTAAAGGAACCTTTCACCATCATATTTTAGTCAAAGACATTTTTTATGTTATGACTTTTAATTTCCATTTTTTTATGGTTGGCTATGGTATTATGTATACTAATGTCTATAAATTTTTTGTACCAGTGATGATAAAACCTTTTATCTATCATCAACTCATTTTATGAATTTTTATGTGACACTATTAGGCTGCCAAATTTTCATAAGAGAACTTCTTAACCCAATTTACAATTTTTGGGTTAAAACTATACTTCTTGATTATGTTGAGAAATGAATATATGTAAATAAAATATTATTTTTTACCCGTAATTTCCACTTATTTTGGGTGTATTAATATATTTCACTCATAATTATGTCATGGATTTATCCTTAATCTAATGATACAATCAAGTTAAGTGACTATGTCACAATCTCCATACCTTGAGAAAAATCTATATATTATTATCATTTATTATACTATAATGTGTATATACTATCCTTTGAAATATTATATCATGAATCTACTAATTATCATGAAATTTTATTCTTTTTTTAATTTATTCTACAATTATTTTTATTCAAAAATTTTCTCATGTGGTAAGGGTCAGTTTTACTAAGACATTGTTTTAAATGTTTTAAAGATTTTTTCTTCTAAAACATACACATTAATGACCACGTTTTCAAAATGGTTTTAGAGTTTATTTTATTTGGAAATTAATGTTCTAAAATGTTAATTCCATTAAAAGATTCAATGTGTTATGGGACACATTGATTCAAAAAACACTTTATTTAATGTTTTAAATGGAATTGAAAATGGTTTTCAGAAAACAAAGATAATGTCAATATCATGAAATGATATATTGTGATTGTAATGTGAAGATTTTATCATTACATTATTCTTGTTCATGTGTTATAATTATTTTATGGTTCTTGGGAATTGTTTACATATATAGGTGATATCATGATAAAACTAGTGCTAGTTAGCCTGAGATAGATCACCAATACATTGGGTAACGTGACAGAGGTAAACATTAATGTTTATCCGAAGTGATTTAGGGAATATATTGGGATGGGTATTCTAAACAAAACTCCCTATTTATCTGTGAAAGCTAAAATGTATGTATGATATGGATGCAACAACTTACAATTATGATTTGTGATTACTGTATGTTATTCATAAATCTTTTTATTTCATGATGTATATTAATGAGATTATGTTTTATGATTGAGAAGTATGATTTACTTAATTTGTATGTATTGATGGGATAATGATTTCTTTCATTATTTTATAACCCTTACTGAGAATTTAATTCGCATCCATAGTTTCTGAAATATTTTTCATCGATTATAAGAATGGTTAATTGAAAAGAAGTATTAAAGAAGATTTATATCAAGAAAAGAACTTTTGTTTTATTATTGGATTTTTATTTTTGTGAAAATATTAGATAGAGTAGACATATCATCTTTTTAATTTTTGAGATGTAATGTAATATTCATGAGATAATTCACTAAAACCATAAAGCCGAGAAGATCCTTAATGTGAATTATTAACTAAACTAAAGATTATGTAATGTTCAAGCTTGGGGCCTTACAGTTGGTATTAGGGGTCCGTTTAGGAAGCTTTAGGGGTTATGAGTTTTTGTTAGACACATGGTTAGTCTCTATGTATACTATTTAAGTTAAATCCTTATTTTATAACTTTTACAGATAATGGAATTTATGTTACAAATGGAAGGAGGAGGATAACAGATGACATTCCTTTCCCTTCATGATGACTTGCTTGCAATTATTATTGTAAAGTCGTGTCTAGATGATTCTGAAACTATTTCTAACAAACAACTCACTTGAAAAAAAATGATTGATATATCAATCACACCCACTATACCTCGATACCAACATGGATCATGTGTTGTATTTAATCAAATGATATATATTTTTCCAATATTCTCATATTTTAAAGAAAATTCAATATAATCAAGGCATTTTCAAATATTTTAACTTATCTCAAGATTTTGAAGTATATTATGATTTGGAAAAAGGGGCTGAAGAAGGATACCCTAGCATAACCTATTTATATATGATTTTAAATTATAGTAGTTCAGAATATAATTATGAAATTTTAAAAGGACCATTGATTGAATGTTTCAAATCATAATCCTTACGATTGTATTATATAAATAATTCCATATTAGATGTTTTTGAAATTATATGACATACATGATTAGTTTCTGAAATTGTTTTTCTATGAACACCCATATGACCCATGTTGTAAAAGGTGTATTTGGATAAAGGTAGAATATGATTTTGAAGGATCTCTAAATCATTGTTTCAATGCATGGATCGTCTATCTATATAAACAAGATGACGATGAAACCAAGTGGCCACCAAGATCAAGGTACAATGTTCTTTCATTGGGAATACTGTTATTTTATAAAGGAAAAATAATATTATCTTCATTAAGATAATGAGGTCATTATGAGTTGGGATGAAAATGAGAGGTATAAGATAACCATTGTGGTCAAATAATGATATGGTTATTTTTTAAGATTATATATCATTTTTGGGAGTGTTATAAAATTATATATTTTTTGAAAAAGGTTAACACGCAGACCTTGTGACAACTCGTCCCCTCAAAAAATGCTGTGGGAATCAAACCCACAACAAAATGTTGATCGATATTTATCACCTACCATTGGACTTTTTGATGTCCTTGTATCATATTACTAATTATTCATAGATAATTTATTTTATTGATCAATAATAAGTTGATTTTGGAATCATATGTTACATAAAATGTTTATCTTTAGTGTAGAAAAATGATACGATGATTAAGTGATAAAGGTTATTTTGGATGACATTCACTCTTTTGGGGAAACAGTATATGCCTAAAAAAAGTAGAATACTTTGAAATTTCAATTGTGGATTAATGGTGGAAATTATATTTTGTAAGACTCAATTTTTTATTGTGGAAATATGGTGATTTGGGTTATTTTTGTAAATGAATATCCTATCACAATGAATTTGTGATTTGGATAATTACACTTCAGTATGAGACTTTATGGGTAGGCGATGTTATTTGGATATAAATTTGGGGATTTACTATAGATTACTATGTGATCAAATCCTTCCTAATTATGGGTTTCGAAAATAGTTTGGATTATTTTGAAGAAGTTTGAGGACATTATTGTAATTTATGGTATTTATAGAGTTTTGGTTATTGTTTATTCGATTTTGGAGATTAAGATTAGTGTTTTTTTATAAAATATTATCCTTTTTGGGGATTATCTGATCTTGTATTAACCATTTCGGTTTTGGTTAATGTCCAAAGAAAGTGTAATTATATGGTTAATATTTTGTGGATTATGTGATTCCCTTGAAGTTGATTCATGTGCTTTAGGTGTGACCATGTCATCTAGAATACTCATTGATTGGGGAAACGTTTCGGTATAAATTTATAAAATGATGAAACTCTCCTTTAAAAGTAAGTATATTTCCTTATGTCCATAGACAATATCATAAATAAATTCTCCAACATTATGAAATGGATCTTAAAACAAAAACTTTGTCCGTTTAATTTTCCTAATGAGAAACCAATGACTGTGTAACCCATCACAAGTTTATGTTTTCTTATAGTCAATATTATTATCATTATGTTTTCTTTCACTCTCCATCAAAACATGATGGATATATTTCTCCTCCGTATACATGTTTTCATTGAATACATGTATGGGATATCTTGAGTGACCCTTTTACTTCTTTTTATTTCTTTTAAAGTGATAGTTTTATAGAGACATTTTCAGATGTGGGAAAATTATAAATATATAAGTTCATTTCAACTCAAATTAGGAACATTAGAAAAAAATTTCTTATGAACTCAAATAATTAACTAATTGTTAGTACATGGTAATAAGTGATATTAAAGTAATAATAAACACAAAAAAGCTTCCAAATAAAGTGGAAATTAATGTAACGACTCGGGTTTTTGGTCCTGTCAGACTTTGGAATATTTCTACGAATAATTCCAGAGCTAGGCGCGAAGACGGTGTGCGATTCCGAGGCCCTATGCGCCCGGAATTAATTTTATAAAAATATTAAGTTTTTTTATACTATGCACGTGGAGGGGGTGTGATATCTCCTAAAAGGTAGCTCAGAACGGGAATTTGAGGGCACAGTTGCGTCCGTAACGTGTCGTTTACCCTAAGCGGGGTGTAAACTTTGCGGGCGCGGGCCTGCGGTGAGAAACACCACCAGGGGCATTTTCGTAAATAAGTAGCAAAGTTAGTGTGCGGGCGTCGGCTCAAATAACATCTGAACGGAGTCTCGGATGGAAAATCCGAGACCGTCGTTGCATTCAGAATGGCGCGTTTACCCTAGCGGTGACCTTACTTTTGTTCGCATCGGGCGTCGGGTCCGAGGCGGGTTTGGCGCCGGCGGGCCGCTGATATAAATATCAGCGCCCCCCCCCCCCTTTACTGTTCCTCTCGGCATTCTTCGCCGTTCTTCGCCGTCGCTCCGCCGAATCGAGCAAACGAAGCGCCCATGAGCTCGGAATTCGACGGCGGGCGTTCCAGGATCGCGCACCGGAAGCTCTGGAGCGCGGATCTAAGGCAGAACTTCGGCGTTTCACCCGCGAGGTAGGCGGTTTGAGTTTTGAAATCCCGGACCCCATTTATTTGTTGTTTTTCTTCAAATCGTTATAAGGGTTTTATAGTTTGGGTCCTGAGATTTCCGAAACATGTTTCAGATCTGATTTTGGAGCACCGGGGTGCTCCCGGGGGTCCCCGGAAGTTTTCCGGCGGAAATCACAGATTCCGGCGGCGGCCATGGCAGAATCCGGCAAGGCAGGGCGGCGGCGCGGCGGAATCCGGCGGCGGCACGGTGGTTTTCGGCGAGGATGGCGGTGGTCCGGCCAGGATTTTCCGGGGGTTCTTTAAACCCCCGTAACTCACAAACCGTAACTCCGATTTGCGAGCCGTTTGCGGCGACGACCTCCTTGCATCGAGACAGACCTTTTGAAATCACATTGCGGGTTTAAGGGTTTGGGATCGTGGCCCGGGAGTTAGAAACGTCGTATAAAATAATATTAATTTATTATTTTACGACTTCGGGCCGTTGTAACTTCTACCCGGAGCGTCCGATGGACGTGCCGTCAGTGGGGCTGAGACCCTGATGGTACGAAAGACTTTTTGAGATGGTTTCCGGGTGTTGGGTCTGAGAACGGGGTGCGGGCCCCACGAGGATGGGTTTTGGCGTTTGAGGGGAAACGCAGCTTTTGCACCATGAGTCCGATTTTGGCAGATGAATAGTCGATCCTGTGTGTTTTTCTGAGACGGTCGCAATGGTACATTCCGTTTGATGAGTTTCGGAATCCAGCCGTGGGCCCCACCCGAGCTGGCCTTCGGTGAATAGTACTTTTTTCACCGGGTGTCCATTTTGGACGAGCGAGTAGTCGATCCCGCTTGTTTTTCCGAGGGGATCATCGTGGTACGTTCCACTCGATGAGTTTCAGGATCGTTGTGTGGTCCCCGCACGGGCTAGCTACGGTGAATAGTGCCTTTTTCACTGGTGCTCCGTTTCGGGCGAGTAAACAGCCTATCCTGTGTGTTTTTTCTCGTGGAACGTGACGGTGGCCTCGGTTTTGGCCTAGGAGGTGCGCAGTGTGGCGTTTTGGCGGGTCTCTTGGGTTAGCGACGTTTTGGACCAGCAGTGATTGAGGGTTCCCCCTTGGTTCGTTCCTACGTGGGTTCGTGTGGCATCACAACCTTCTTATGGGTTTGTGATCCTCTTGATGGGATGTTTAAACTGTTAGAGTAATGGTATCCCTTCGGTGGGCCGGAGTGGATCCTCTATCATTCTTTACCCTAGATCGGGTTCTTGGTATTGCCGTGACTGCTTATTCACGGGCGGCAATCCCCTATCTAGCAGGTTAACCCCGTAGGGTTTGTGGCATCATCAGAAATATGGTCCCCTACGCGGTGGGCTGTGCTCAGTAGGGTTGTGGCATCATCGGGTATACAATCCCCTACTCAGCATGTGGTTTATAGTAGGGTTACAGTATCATTGGTTATGTGATCCCCTACTCAGCGAGTGGTTTCGGTAGGGTTGCGGCATCGTCGGTTCGATCCCATACATCGCGAGTTATACCAGATAGGGTTTCGGTATCATCGTGACCATCTTTATATGGACGATGATCCTCTATCTGAGTGTGGAGTTTCTGTCGAGCGCCAGATCGGGTTGTGGTATCCCCCAACGGATCTTGGGTGTGATCCCCTATCTGTGAGAACTATGTATGCCAGATCGGGTCGTGGTATCCCCCAGCAGACCCTGGGAGTGATCCCCTATCTGTAAGCTACGTATACCGGAGTGGGTCTTGGTATCCCCTAGCGGACCCTAGCAGCGATCCCCTATCCGAGGAGTTTGGAGGTTTTGTTGTTCCAGCGCTGTTTCCTCAGTGATGTTATCCGACGAGCGTGGTCTCTCAGGTGAGCGTCTGAGATGTTTGTTTGGCACCCGATGGAGTGTATATCTCGGATGAGTGTCATCTGGTATGACAGTGATCATGGGGTTTACTCTCCTGGTTGGGACAGTTGCTGGTGATGAGGTCGGTACCTCTTGTGGCTTTGTGGCGTGAGCTGAGTATATCTAGATTGTTCAAGGTGTATGTATGGGCATACACCTGAGCTGAGCTGACTAGTTGTGTTTAGCCGAAGATGGTCACGAGATGGAGTTTATCTCTTGTCTGGGTTCCCTCTGGCTGGGTTGAGCAGACTGTTGCCTTTCAGTTGCTCCCATGGGGTTTGGGTTTTTGGGGTGCCTACTGAGTATGTTTATACTCACCCCTGCACGGGCTTTGCCCGCACATGTTTGTGTCTTGTGCAGACCACAGGACTTTTGAAGGAGTCCCAGGAGGACCCGGAGCAGGCGGAGCTTAGTGAGCGTGTTGACAGGGGTGTTTACCGGAGCTGTGCCGAGGGAGCATTCCGGCGGGTGTTTGTGGCAGCGTTCCCCTTCATCAGAGCGTGTTGGACGCGCATTGTAGTTTTCTTTTGGTGGGACCTGTTTTTCCCTTTTGTAATTATTCTTTAATATTGTTTGGGATAGATGTATGCATGCATTTCCTTTTCAGTTTTATATTTCTCTGCACTGTTTCATGGAGGTGTTTGTGGGTGCGTGTGTACAGGTACCTTAGGCTAATGCCTCGCATGTGTGTAATAGCCTACTCAGTGCTGGTCGCCAGCCCCTGGCCTATTGGAGGCGGGCTTGGGGAGTCGTGGCTCGAGCCCCGTTGGGTTGGGTCGTGACAGAGTGGTATCAGAGGAGGGTTCACCTTTGGGATCTCAGAGCGTAGCTGGTCTAGCTTTGAGCTTGGTTTGGGTTGCATTGCAGTAGTGTTAGGATGTTTTGAGTTCGGCTTTCAGGACAGGGACTCCAGTGTTGGTGCGGCGGCCGACGTATCCATACACCAGGACTCTAACAACCTGCCTTTCGACTCGGGACATTCGTACACTGGTCGTGGGGACATAATGGTACATGCATCATATAGGACTGGGTTTTTGGTTTTTCCTTCTCCTTCTTGAGTCAGCTCTCCAGATATACTCTTTGACTGTGGTGCGTCGTGAATGTATTTCAGGATGCCTCCACGACGACAGCCAGCAAGGGTTCCGCAGCAGGATTGTGCTGACGACCCACCCCGTGTAGAGGCTGTGGAGCAGGGCGCAGGTTCTGAGGTTGCACCTCCAGGTGGTCTTCCAGTTGAGCCACCACCTGTCGAGCAGCTGGTTATGCCGGAGGTGCAGGACGAGGTTGCGCGTAGGCTGATTGCGCTGCACGAGTTCCAGAGGCAGTGACCTCTGAGGTTCCGGGGTGATCCAGACCCCCAAGCAGCTGATGACTGGCTTGAGGCAGTCACCCGAGTTTTCCGCCTAGTGAGGAAACCTCCTGATCAGATGGTGGTCCTACCGGCGAGCCTTTTTCATGGTTCTGTCGGGCGATGGTGGAGTTTGGTGACGCATTCCCATGACGAGGAGACGCTCACGTGGGTAGAGTTTGAGCGGCTCTTCAGGGAGGAGTTCTATCTAGTGACGCTGAGGTTAGTGCAGATCCAGGAGCTTCTGCAGCTTTGACAGGAGAGCATGACCGTGTCAGAGTACTCAGCGAGGTTTACAGAGCTATCACGCTACTCCCTGCATATGGTTCGAGACCCTTTCTTTAGGGCTTGGACCTTCGAGAAGGTCTTACGCAGGGATATCCGAGCAGGTGTCGTTTCCTTGTGCTTTCCCACCTATGCTGGAGTGCTGGAGCGAGCGTTGGTGGTGGAGAGTTTTCTGGCTGAGAAGTTTCCCCCTGTTAGTGTTGGGCACTCGAGAGCTGAGACTTTGTCGGTCGGATCGGCATCTGGTAGCCGAAGATAGACTCAGGGGTCTGGAAATGGCCGACGTTTCAGGAGACGACCCCAGAATGGAGGATCTGAGGCTCAGGGCTCGCATGCCAGTTTTGGTCAGCCACAAGAGAGGCGGTGTTACGCTTGCGACGGTTGGGGACATCTTCCTAGATATTGTCCGACCCGACGTGCTGCTGAGAGGGAGCCAGTCGATGGACCGCCTTGGCAGAGGCAGCGTCTCGAGCATGGAGGTCTGCAGGGCGGCGGACGTGGCGGCGGAGCTGGTGCAGTGGGAGGCGGTGGTAGGCAGTACCAGTTGCCACCACCCACACCCCCAGGTGGTCCACGCCAAGATCAGGGAGCTAGTGGCTGAGGGCGAGGACAGCTGCATGCCCTGGAGGCAGTCGACCCAGAGGCACCGCGGATGGATAGAGGTACGCCTTGTGTCCTTTGTACTTACTGTAGTAGTTTTTCAAACACTGTTTAGCGGTACCCTTTCCTTTTGTTGTTTTCTCGAGTCTTGTTCAGGGAGTTGGTAAGACCCTGTGTGGGTGTTTTTCGGTGAGCTCGCTGGTGTATGAGACCCAGTTGAGAGTCTGGTTGCTTTCCTTGTTCTTAAAGATTTTCGGGGACGAAAAGTTCTAAGGGGGGGAGGATGTAGCGACTCAGGTTTTTGGTCCTGCCAGACATTGGAATATTTCTACGAATAATACCAGAGCTAGGCGCGAAGACGGCATGTGATTCCGAGGCCCTGTGTGCCCGGAATTAATTTTTTAAAAATATTAAGTATTTTTATACTATTCATGTGGCGGGGGTGTGATATCTCCTAAACGGTAGCTCGGAATGGAAATCTGACGGCACAGTTGCGTCAGGAACGTTCCGTTTACCCTAAGCGGGGTGTAAACTTTGCGGGCGCGGGCCTGCGGTGAGAAACGCCACCATGGGCATTTTCGTAAATAAGTAGCAAAGTTAGTGTGCGGGCGTCGGCTCAAATAACTTCTGAACGGAGTCTCCGATGGAAAATCTGAGTCTGCCATTGCGTTCAGAATGGCGCGTTTACCCTAGGGGTGACCTTACTTTTGTTCGCATCGGGCGTTGGGTCCGAGGCGGGTTTGGCGCCGGCGGGCCGCTGATATAAATATCAGCACCCCCCCCCCTTTACAGTTCCTCACAGCGTTTTTCTCCATTCTTCTCCGTCGCTCTGCCGAATCGTGCAAACGAAGCACCCACGAGCTCGGAATTCGACAGCGGACGTTCTAGGAGCGCGCAACGGAAGCTCTGGAGCGCGGATCTAAGGCAGAATGTCGGCGTTTCGCCCGCGAGGTAGGTGGATTGAGTTTTGAAATCCCGGACCCCATTTATATGTTGTTTTTCTTCAAATCGTTATAAGGATTGTATAGTTTGGGTCCCGAGGTTTCCGAAACATGTTTCAGATCTGATTTTGGAGCACCGGGGTGCTCCCGGGGGTCCCCAAAAGTTTTCCGGTGGAAATCCCGGATTCCGGCGGCGGGCAAGGCGGAATCCGGCAAGGCAGGGCGGCAGTGCGGCGGAGGCGCGGCGGTTTCCGGCGGAGGCAGCGGCGGAGCGGCGAAATCCGGCGGCGGAGCGGTGGTTTCCGGCAAGGTTGGCGGTGGTCCGGCCAGGATTTTCCGGGGGTTCTTTAAACCCCCGTAACTCGCAAACCGTAACTCTGATTTGTGAGCCGTTTGCGGCGACGACCTCCTTGCGCCGAGACGGACCTTTTGAACTCACTTTGAGGGTTTAAGGGTTCGTGATCGTGGCCTGGGAGTTAAAAACGTCGAATAAAATAATATTAATTTATTATTTTATGACTTCGGGCCGTTGTAACTTCTACCCGGAGCGTCCGATGGACGTGCCGTCAGTGGCGTTGAGACCCTGATGGTATGACGGAATTTTTGAGATGGTTTCCGGGTTTTGGGTCTGAGAACGGGGTGCGGGCCCCACGAGGCCGGGTTTTGGCGTTTGCGGGGAAACACAGTTTTTGCACCAGGAGTCCGATTTTGGCGGATGAATAACCGATCCTGTGTGTTTTTTCGAGACGGTCGCAATGGTGCGTTCCGTTAGATGAGTTTCGGAGTCCAGGTGTGGGCCCCACCCGAGATGGCCTTCGGTGAATAGTACCTTTTTCACCGGGTGTCCGTTTTGGACGAGCGAGTAGTCGATCCCGCTTGTTTTTCTGAGGGGATCGTCGTGGTACGTTCCGCTCGATGAGTTTCGGGATCGTTGTGTGGGCCCCGCACGGGCTAGCTACGGTGAATAGTGCCTTTTTCACTGGTGCTCTGTTTCGGGCGAGTAAACAGCCCTTCCTGCGAGTTTTTCCGCGTGGAACGCGATGGTGGCCTCAGTTTTGGCCTAGGAGGTGCGCAGTATGGCGTGGTGGCGGGTCGCTTGGGTTAGCGACGTTTTGGACCAGCAGTGGTTGAGGGTTCTCCCTTGGTTCGTTCCTACAAGGGTTCCTGTGGCATCACAACCTTCGTATGGGTTTGTGATCCTCTCGATGGGATTTTTAAACTGTTAGAGTTATGGTATCCCTCCGGTGGGCCAGAGCGGATCCTCTAGCATTCTTTACCCTAGATCGGGTTCTTGGTATCATCGTGACTGCTTATTTACGGGCGGTGATCCCCTATCTAGCAGGTTAACCCCGTAGGGTTTGTGGCATCATCAGAAATATGATCCCCTACGCGGTGGGCCGTGCTCAGTAGGGTTGTGGCATCGTCGGGTATATGATCCCCTAATCAGCATGTGGTTTATAGTAGGGTTACAGTATCGTTGGTTATGTGATCCCCTACTCAGCGCGTTGTTTCGGTAGGGTTGCGGCATCGTCGGTTCGATCCCCTACATCGCGAGTTATACCAGATAGGGTTCTGGTATCATCGTGACCCTCTTTATATGGGCGATGATCCTCTATCTGAGTGTGGATTTTCTGTCGAGCGCTAGATCGGGTTGTGGTATCCCCCAACGGATCCTGGGTGTGATCCCCTATCTGTGAGAACTATGTATGCTAGATCGGGTCATGGTATCCCCCAGCGGACCCTGGAAGTGATCCCATATCTATAAGCTACGTATACTGGAGTGGGTCTTGGTATCCCCTAGCGGACCCTATCGGCGATCCCCTATCCGAGGAGTTCGGAGGTTTTGTTGTTCCAGCGCTGTTTCCTCAATGATGTTATCCGACGAACGTGGTCTCTCGGGTGAGCGTCTGAGATGTTTCTTTGGGACCCGATGGAGTGTATCTGTCGGATGAGTGTCATCTGGTATGACAGTGATCATGGGGTGTACTCTCCTGGTTGGGACAATTGCTGGTGATGAGGTTGATACCTCTTGTGGCTTTGTGGCGTGAGCTGAGTATATCTGGATTGTTCAAGGTGTATGTATGGGCATACACCTGAGTTGAGCTGACTAGTTGTGTTTAGCCGAGGATGGTCACGAGATGGATTTTCTCTCTCGTCTGGGTTCCATCTGGCTGGGTTGAGCGGACTGTTTCCTTTCAGTTGCTCCCTTGGTTTTTGGGTTTTTGGGGTGCCTACTGAGTATGTTTATACTCACCCCTGCACGGGCTTTTCCCACACATGTTTGTGTCTTGTGCAGACCACATGCCTTTTGACGGAGTCCCAGGAGGACTTGGAGCAGGCGGAGCTTAGTGAGCGTGTTGACCGGGGTGTTTACCGGAGCTGTGTCGAGGGACCATTCCAGCGGGTGTTTGTGGCAGCGTTCCCCTTCTTCAGAGCGTGTTGGACGCGCTTTGTAGTTTTCTTTTGGTGGGACCTTTTTTTCCCTTTTGTACTTCTGTTGTACTCTGGTTTGGGAGAGATGTATGCATGCATTTCCTTTTCAGTTTTATATTTCTCTGTACTGTTTCATGGAGGTGTTTGTGGGTGCGTGTGTACAGGTACCTTAGGCTAATTCCTCCCATGTGTGTGATATCCTACTCAGCGCTGGACGCCAGCCCCTGGCCTATTGGAGGCGGGCTTGGGGAGTCGCGGCTCGAGCCCTGTTGGGTTGCGTCGTGACAATTTATTTATATTTATTATTCAGGATGAAGAAGGAACATACAAGACAAGTTGGACATGAGGTACAAGATCTTCTTAACAAAATTTCCATTATTTGGGATAAACATCTCCTTATTCAATATGTCATGCTATGATTATGTGAGAAATAAATTTTGTTATCCTCTAATTTATATAGTATTTATTTATGTGTACTTATAGTGAGTACACATAATCCTTCTATTTTATTTACAAAATGATCTTTCTAGGGGAACCTTTCACTGTTCTATTTTAGTCAAATTCTTCTTTTATGTTATGTATTTTAATTTCCCTTTTGATATGTTGGGATATATTATTATTTATACTTATATCAGTAAATATTATGTCTATGTGATGATATACAATTTTTCTCTAGTCAATTCATTTTATGATTTTTAATGTGACGTCGTTAGGCTGCCGAATGTTTGTATATGAACCTCTTATCCAAATTTCCTTTATTTGGGTTAAACATATACAACATGATTATGTCATGATATGAATTTGGGTGAATTTCCTCTGATTGTATTACACTTAATATCCACTTATATTGGGTGTATTTATATTTTTGACACATAATTATATCATTTAATTATACATAATATAATGATACAATCTTTATATGGGAAACATTAACCGACTTCTTTTAGTCAAAGACTTCTTTTTTGATTTCTCATTTAATTTCCATTTTATTATGTTTGGATATGTTCTTGTGTATAATTATTGATATTCATATAATGTACAAGTCATGAGAGACCATTTTGTCTCATTAACTCATTTTCTGAATTTTTATGTGATGCTATTAGTCTATAGAATTTTCATAATAGAACTTCTTAACCCAATTATCATTATTTTGGATAAACCTATACTTCTTGATTATGTCGTGATATGAATGTGTGTGAATAAAATATGTTTTTTTAAACATAATTTCACCTTATTTTGGGAGTATTTATATTTTTCACACATAATTATGTCACTAATTTTTCCTTAATATAATTATATAATCTAGGTAAGGGACTAAGTCTTAATCTCTTTTCAATGAGGCATATCTTGATATTGTGAAACATTATTATCCAATAAGGTGCATATAATATCCTTTTACATATTATATCATGAATATCATTAATATCATGATATTATAATCTTTGGTAAATTTATTCTGCAATTATTTTTATTCATGTTTTTTCTCATTTGGCAAGGGAATCATTAGTAAAATAACATTGTTTTAAACATTTTAATGATTTATTAATCTAAATCTTTTACATTAATATCCACATTTAAAAAAATAAGATTTATAAATATGAACATTAATTTATTAAAGTGTTAATTCCTTTCAAAGTTTCAAAGTGTTAGGGGACATAGTGATTCAAAAATCTCTTTATTATATGTTTCAAATGGTATTGATAATGGATTTGTGAAAACATTTATTATCTCAATATCTTGAAATGAAATATAGTAATTAGAATGTGGATATGTTGTCTTTCATTTATTCATTTTCATATGTTATAATTATGTTATTATTCATTGGATTTCATTACATATCTAGGTGGTTCCATGATAATCCTAGGATATTTGAGCCCGATATAGCTATCCAATGCTTTGGGTAACGTGACAGAGGTAAACATGAATGTTTCTCCTAAATGATTTAGGGAATATAATGTGATGGGTATTCTAAATGTAACTCTATATGTAGAATTGAAATCTACAACATATGCATGATACAGATACCACAAGATACCTTTATGATTCTTGATTACTATATGTTATTCATAAATATTTTGATTTCATGAGGTTTGTTAAATAGCTTATGTTTTACGGTTGACAATTCTAATTTCATTTATTTGTATATTTTGATTGGAAAATGTTTTCATTCATTATTTTATAACCCTTACTGAGAATTATATTCTCATCACCTGTTTTTGAACGTTTTTCATAGTGTATAAGGAAGTGTAAGAGAAAGGAGGTTTTCAAGAAGATTTAAATCCAGAAATGAACTCTTGTTTTATTTAAGGAGTTTTATTTTTGTCAAATATTAAATATAGTAGAAGTATCTACTTCGTATTTTTTGAGATGTAATGTAATAGTTACAAAATAATTCTCTAAAATTATAAACCTTAAATGAACCTCAATTTGAATTCTTGACGTAACTCATGATTACGTAATGATTAAGTCTAGTCCATTATAGTTGGTATTTGAGGTCTTTTTAGACAACTTTAGGGATTAAGAGTTTTTTTTGACACATGGTTAGTCTGTATGTCAACTCATCGAGATAATTCCTTATTTTGTATCTTTTCTAGATCAAGGAAACATTGATATAAATGGAAGGAGGATCCAAAACTACATTCCAATCATTTATTAATGACATTCTTTCGGAAATTATTCAATAGTCATGTCCAAACGATTTTGATCCAATTTCTAACATACAACTCATTTGCAAGTAATTGGTTTAGATATCAAACACCCCTAGTATACCTTGATACCATCATGGATCATGGGTTGTATTTAATTTAATCATATTTTTTCAATAATCTCATATTCTCAATAAAAGTAAATATTATCAAGGAATTTTTAAATTTTTTACCTTATCTCATGATTTTGAAGCATATAATTATTTTGAAAAAGGTGATGAATAAAGAGACACTTTCATAACCTATTTATATTTGATTTTAAATAATATTCATTCTACTCATACTTATGTCATATTAAAATGAACATTTATTGAAAGATTAAACACAAACATGGTCTGATTTGTTTATAGAAAGAAATATTTAACTAATATTTTAAAATTATATGTCAAACATGATTATTTTTTAAAAATATTTTTCTGTGAACACCCATATGCCTCATGTTGTACGAGGTGTGTTTTGATAAAAGAAGTAGATTATTTGTATGGATCTCTAAATCATTGTTGTAATTCATGGACCATCAATATATGTGAACAAGATGACGATGAAAGTAGGTGGATTCCATTATCAAGGTATAATGTTTTTTATTTAGGAATAGTGATATTTTACAGAGGAAAAATAAAATTGTCTTTATTAAGATATTTAGGTCATTATGATTTGGAATTAAAATGAGAAGTATAAGAGAACCATTGATGTTAAATCATGATATGGTTATTTTTTAGGCGTATATCTATTTTTTGTAATGTTATAAAATTATATTGTTTTCGAAAAAGGACAACACACAGACCGTGTGACAACCTGTCGCCTTGGACAAAGTTGTGAGAGTCGAACCCACAACCAATATGAAATTGGGATTTATCAATTACCATTATACAATGTGAAGTCCCTGGTTAGTATGACTAATTATTCTTAGTTAAATGATTTTATGGATCAAGAATCAGTTGATTTTGGGAACTTATGTTTTAAAAATGTATATACGTATTATAAGAAACAGATTTGGTGATTATGTGATAAAGGTGTTTTTGGAAGATGTTCACTCTTTTGGGGAAACACTATATTCCTATGGAAAAAATAATACAATGTGATTTAATTTGGGGAGTAATGGTTGAAATTTTATTTTTGAAAATTCTATATTTTTATTGTGGATATATGGTGATATGGGTTTTTTATGGAAATGATTAACCTATCATAGAGAATATGTGATTTGGTTAATTACACTTCAGTATGAGAATTTAAGACTAGTCAATGTTATTATGAGATTAATGTTGAGATTTAGTATAGAAGACTATGTGATCAAAATCATCTATACTTTTGGGATTCAGACATAGTTTGGATTATTTTGATGAATTTTAATGTTATTTTTGTATTGAATTGTCTTTTTTTGGCTTTAGTTATTGTTTATTAAATATTGAATATTAAGAGAAGTGTTTCTTTTTTATAAAATATTATCCTTTTGTGGGATTACCTAATATTTTACTAACCATTTTGTTTTTGGTTAATTTCTCAAGATAGGGGAAATATATGGTTTATATTTTTTGGATTACGTGGTTCTCTATAAGTTGATTCTAGTGCTTTAGGTATGACCAAGTCATTTGTAATTCTCATTATTTGGAGAAATGATTAGTTTTCGGTAGAAACTTATTAAAGGATGAAACACTACATGAAAAGTAAGTATATTTCTTTATGTCCTTAGTCAATCTCATAAATAAATTCTCCTGGTATATGAAATGGAACAAAAAAACAAAAACATTATTCGTTAACTTTTCTGGCTGGGAAATCGATGATGGTTTAACCCACCACAAATTTGTGTTTTTCATGTTGTTAAATTTCACCTGATCAAGTTTTCTATCACTCTATCAAAACATGATGGTTAGATTCCCCTTCAATATCCTTGTTTTTAGGGATTCCTCGTATGGGTTATCTCAGGGGACCATTATATTTCTCTTTATTTCTATTAATGGTATAGTTTCATTGACTATTTATCCTATGTGGGATTTTCAATGATGTTTCGGAGCCTAATTTTAAATTTGTGAGGATGCAATCTCCAATTGGGGGAGAGATGTAATGATCCAGATATTTATAGAATAAAAAAATTTCATATCTTTTAATATTTTATTAATAATATATTATATTTATGTAAAAGAGGACACTTTTTCGATAGCGTACTCAACACATAGTAACAGGATTCATTGAAATCTTATTTTGCACACAACATTGAGTTATACCGAAAATTAATATAATAATATAATTATTTTAAATGGTAGTTAATGCCTAAAAATTGTATTGGTGGAAATGAACATAACTATATAAAAGAAGACTACTAATGTTTGTTAAATATTTTCAATTTTATCCAATAATGTTTTGGGGCATAAAAAATAATGAATCCAATTTTAATCATGAAAAACTCTAATATTTTTAGAAAGTTGTTTTACCTCATTTTGTTGCAAAACCTCATTTAAATATAGTTTTTTCACTTTTATATGTTCTATTTGAGAATATAACTACTTATTTAGAATAGGGAAACCAAAAATTTATTTTGGTAAAATTTTGATATTTTTCTGATAAAAATCATTATTTGATAAATAGTAAAAAATACTGCATCTAAATTCAAAAATGCATTTTAATCTAATATATTTACATGGATATATTTTAATTTTTATTTGATTTAAAGTGTAATTAGATATTTTTTACCATTTATTTAATTTTTTGGAATATAAATAATTTAACATTTTAATTAGACATAAACACATTTCATTTTTTTATAGTTATTATTTATTAAAAACATGTTTTTTGGTTTTGACAACGGGAATTAATTTTAAATTAATTTCTGAAACTTTTATGTTTTGAAATTGGAAAAATGTATTCAGTATTTTTAATCAGGAAGTCCAAATTATTTAAATAGGTGACTTTAATTTTTAGACATTATGAATAGTAACTTTAGTAAATATTTAATTTTACATATTAAAAGGGTAAATCTGGTAAATATGTGTAAAAACTAATGTTATAATAATAATAATTACCCTATCACATGACCTAACTCAATTATTTGAGACATTTCTATAAATGGTCATCTATGGGATGATTTTGGGACACCATGGATCCACTTGTAATTGAAAATGAAAATATATGAAAATTAATTTAAAGATAGGGAAAATTTTACCTAAACATATATCTTTTAGTTAAAAATTTTTTATATGGGGTTATATATGTTATTTATTTGAATATAAATAGTAATTATAATGATACAACTATTTACTACATAATCGTTATTTATATATAAATTTTAAACATTAAAGAAATAAATTTAATTATGAAAAAAATGATGATGTAGTGATTGCTACGTTAATAATGGGTTCAAATAAATGATATTATAAATGTTAAAATAAATGTAATTTGGTTATTTTGATGTCATACACAAAATCTACATATGATATATATATGTTATGATTTTATTAATGATGTTTTTTCAAATCAATGATGTTTTTATGTATTTTTAAAAAGATATGATTTGAATATTATCAAAAATTTACATTATTCATATTTTAAATATAAATTATTTTATTAAATATTATAAAATTCTAAAAAAATATAATATTAATAAAAAAAAGTTACAATAAGACAAATATTCTTGTATTGACTATTTAATTGGATATTTTTTAGGTTTTGGTAACAATTTTGTTTCTCAAAATCATAAATACTTGAAAAAACTTTAAGAGAAACAAGGGTTAAATAATAAAGATAAGAATTAAAATATATTAAAAACCTATATTATTATTGGATTAATTTATTTAGACTAATATTAATCTAATATAATAATTTAATTAGTTTTTAACCTTTTAAAAATAAAAATAATTTAATAATAAAATAATAATTTGAAACATTCCTAAAGACCCCGCCTCCCTATTATAAAAAGCCAACACATCCAACCCATTACTTACACCTGTCATGCCCCTTGGATCATCCAAAATCTAATCCAATTAGATATGAAAACCCCTATATTCCTCCTGAAATTTTTACTTTGGGAATAAGTCAATTCAATATATCCTTTTGGTTCAAACCAAAGGGAGTTACCCGATTTAAATGTAACATCTTCCCTCAAGTTCATTTTTTTATTTTCCTTCTTCAACACCGTAAACCCACTTTATTAAATGATTTTTTAACAAAAAAATTATCTTAAATATACTAATATGTTGTTATAAGAATTATTAGAACTAAAATTACACACACTTTTGTTTAATGGGTATAGGATAAACTATTTCTGTGGTTGGGGAACTACAGCCTCACGAAACGATGATTGTTCAATATTCTCCTACAAACTCTCAAGTTGAAAATTATGATGGAACTGTAATTATATATGATATTTATGATATTTATTTTATCTATATTGTTATTTAATTATCATTTAGAACATACCTTAATTATTTTCATATTTAAAAAAATACGATAATTTCATTTGAGAATGTGCGTACTACCACCCTCTCAAAGTGATATGACACATTCGTAGCATACAAGGAATTCAAAAATGATGGTATTAATAAACATATGTAACATATATAAAATATTATGTAATTAAGGAATTATAATATACTAATTTATAGTTATGTTTTCATTCCATTAAATCTAAAAAATTGAAGGTAGAGTTTATGCGTACGTACAACTTACCGTCTCCATATACGATCAATTTCATTTCATATATCAAAATGATATGAAATATTATAAATAAATATATACTATATATATATGTGTGTGATATATATTATATCTAAATCATGAATATCATTATTTATATCTTTTACTTCTTACCACATGGTTAAATTGTAATTATAACAAGTTCATATTTAACTCAAATTCTGAACATCGACAAAATGTTTTATATGAACTAAAATAATTAACTAATTGTTATTGAAAGTTATTAAGTGATATTAAAAGAATAATAAACATTACTTTTCTTCTTAGAAAAGTATAAATTAACTTATGCTTATTTTTTTGGAATAACAAGGAACATACTTGACATGTTGGACACAAAGTAAGGGAACTTCTTAACCCAATTTTGATACATTGGGTTAAAGATTTATTTTTTGAATTTGATGTGATATGATGATGTGAGAAATAAATTTTTTATACATTATCTTATTTATAATTTCATTATTTGTACCTATAGTGAATACACATAATCCATCTATTTAATTTACAAAATTATCCTTGTAACGGAACTGTTCACCATCCTCTTTTAGTCAATGACTTCTTTTATGATATGTGTTTTAATTTAAATTTTCATATGTTGGGATATATTATTCTATATCCTTATTTATGTAAATTTTATTTCCAACTGTTGGGATACCATTTTTCTCTCATCAACTAATTTTATGAATTTTATTGTGACGGTGCTAGGATGCTGAATTTTCGTAAGGGAACCTCTTAACCGAATTTCTATTATTTGGGTCGAACATATTCTTCTTGAATATTTCAAGATATGAATATTTGTGATTTTCATCTGATTTTTTACACATAATTTACACTTATATTAGGTGTATTTATATTTTTCCCACATAATTACATCATTGAATTATCTTTAATCTAATGATACAATCTTTGTAATGGAATGATACACCGTCCTCTTTCAGTCAAAGACTTATTTTATGTTATGTATTTTAATTTCCATTTTAATATATTTAGATATATTCCTCTATGTACTTATTGATTTAAATTTTATGTAAACGTTTTGAGAGACCCTTTTCTCTATGATCATCTCATTTTCTAAATTTTAATGTGATGTCGTTAGGCTGCTGCATTTTCATAAGAGAAATTCTTAACCCAGTTTCCATTAATTGGGTTAAACTTCTACTTATAGATTATGTCGTGTACGAATATGTGTGAATGAAATGGGATTTTTTTACACATAATTTCAACTTATTTTGGGCGTATTTATATTTTTCTCACAAAATTATGTCAATGATATATCCTTAATCTAATGATACAATTAACGTAAGGGACTACATCTCAATCTCCTTTCATTGGGGAATATCTTGATATTGTGCACATTTATTATCCTAAAAGGTGTATATACTATCCATTGACATATTATATCATGAATATATTTATTCTCAAGATATTATAATCTTTTTTTAATTTATTATTCAATTATTTATATTTAAGTGTATTCACTAGTGGTAAGGTCCTCTTTAACTAAAACATTATTTTAAATGTTTTAAATAATTATTTTTCTAAATAATTCACATTAATGTACACACATTAAAAATGGTTTTTTTACAATTTATTTACATAGAAATTAATGTTTTAAAATTTTAATTCCTTTTAAATTTTCAAATTTTAATAGGACACATTTAATGAAAAATATCTTCATTTAATTTTGTAAGTGGTATTGAAAATGGTTTTGAAAAAACATTTATAATGTGAATATCATGTAAAGAATTATTGTGATTGTAATTTGGAAATTTTATCCTTACATTATGCTTGTTCATGTGCTAGGATTATGTTATGGTTCTTTGGATTTTTTTCATATATAGGTGGTTTTTGGATAAACATAGGGCGGGTGATCCCAAGATGGCTCTCTAATGAGTAGGGTAACATGATGGAGGTAAACATTAATGTTTCTACTTAGAGATTTTTTGAATATAGTTTGATGTGTATTCCAAATGTAACTTCATACAAAACTATGAAAGCTACAATATTTGTATGATATGGATGCCACAAGTTACTTTTATGATTTGTGATTACTATATGTTATTCATAAATCTTATGATTTCATGAGGTTTGTTAAAGAGATTATGTTTTATGATTGACAAGTATTATTTCATTTATTTATTTTTATTGGGGGGATAATGTTTTCATTCCTTATTGATAACAATTACTAACCATGTTACTGACCATTTGAATGGTGTTCATTGATTCAAAACAGAGAGGAAGATAATGAAGTATCAAATATGGAATAGGGGAGTTTAAAGAGATTTTCACAAAAGAATACTTTCTTTATGACCATTGAGAATATATGAAAAGGATATTTCTGAGTTTAAGGAAAAACGAGGATGAGAATTTCACAAATTATAAGGATAACATTACAAGGTTTTCAAGGCATGTTGCAGATAATATACATAACCCAATAAGTAATATTGATCATTTCATTGATGGGATAAACCATTTCTTCATCAAATATTAATATGATAATCATTCATGTCGAATGAAGATATTGTCTCATGTGCTATCAAGACAGAAAATGAATTCTCTAAGTATCACGACATTAAAGAATAGAAAGAGAATAAGATATCTATTGAAATCTCTAGAAATGGAAAAATGGGGGTGACGGAAAAAGTTGAATATCCATCCTATAGTAAATGTGGGAAGAATCACCCTGGTACTTGCCTGAAGGGAATGAGAGTCTCTTACATGTGTGGTGAAAAAGGCCACCAAACTCATGATTGCAAGGGGAAGAAAGAGGTTGTTAATGATGAATGCTACAATTTTAGAGAAAGGGGGAATTATTCAAATGATTGTCCTAATATCCAAGGAAACGTACCTTAGAAAAGGACATGGGATAAATTCCATGCTTATGAAATCACTACTGCTGAGGTTGAAGCTTCGAAAGTAGTGGTGGCAGGTAATTTAATGGTTCCCCCCCATGTATAGAAAAATCTTTATTTTATTCTATATCATCACATTGTTTCATATCTTCCTAGTTTTCTATGAAAATTAAATATTTACAATTGGATTTAACAAGGGATTTTTCAGTCAAATCTTTTTAGGGAAGTATCATTGTTACAATGTTTTGTTAATCTGTTCCCATTAGAGAATATAAATGTTCTTTATCTATTAATCTCTTGTCATACCCATGATTGAATTTGATATAATCCTCAAAATGGTTTGGATTTTAGACCATGATGTGAAATTTAATTGTAAGAAGAAAGAGGTTACAATTTTCAATGATGATAAAGGGTACCTTATCAATATAGAAGAAAGGTCACCATCTATTTCTTATCAAGATCCACCCCTAGTTGTTCAACTGAATTAAATTATTGGGGATGAAGGGAATGAAATAATTGTGGGAGAGGATAGTAATGTTCAAATAGAGGACGTACCTATTGTACAATAATATGTTGATGTGTTTCCCAAAGATTTACCTGGACATCCTCCAGAATGAGAAATTGAGTTTTCCATTGATTTAATTCCTTGTTCAAGGCCCATGTCGAAGACCCATTATATAATGGCCACTATAGAATTAGTTTAACTAAAGAAAAAATAAGAGTAATTGAGTAATAAAGGATTTATTAAAACATATGTTTCTCCATGGGGATCCTCAGTCCTTTTTGTTAAGAAGAAATATGGATATATGAGGTTGTGCATTGACTACAAGGATATCTATGCGACAATAATAATGAACCAGTATCCCCTATCTCTCATTGATGATTTATTCGACTAACTTCATGGAGCTCAATATTTCTGAAAGATTGAACATCTATCTAGATATCATCAATTGTGTGTGAAGAAGGAAGACATTCTGAAAACAACATTTGAAACCAGATACGAGCATTTAGAGTTTACAGTAATGCCTTTTGGAATGAATAGTGCACCCTCTGACTTCATGGATCTAATGAATAGAGTTTTCAAGGAATATATTGATGACTTTGTAGTGGAATTTATTGATGATATCATGGTAAACTCCAAAATATATGTATATCATGAAAATCACATGTGCATTATTCTATAGTCTCTTAGAAGAAATGAATTATATGTGATGTTTAGAAAATGTGAATTATGGATTCAAGAGATTTCTTTTCTTGGGCATATTGTCTCTAAGGATGGAATATCTATTGATCCTTCAATATCCAAGGCAATCCAGGAATGGAAAATAACAATGAGTATAACAGATGTATGCAGTTTTATTGGTTTTGTAGGTTATTATCAGCATTTTGTATAGAATTTTTCCCGATTGGATATCCCATTTACCAAGCTCACATGTAAAGGGGTTAATTTTTTTTGGAAAAAAAAGTGTGAAGAATGTTTTGAAGAACAGTATATAAGATTAGTAAATGATCAAATCTTGACTCTATAATCTGGGAATAATGGTTTTGTTATTAATAATGATGATTTAAAAAAGGACTTGGTTGTGTCCATATGAAGAATGATAGAGTTATTTCCTATGCATCACGATAGCTAAAAATTCATGAGAAAAAATATCCCACTCTTGATCGTGAGTTAGCAGCTACAATATTTCCTTTCAATATATGGAGACATTATTTATATGGTGAATAATGTGAGATTTATATAGATTACAAGAGTTTGAAGTATATTTTCTCACAAAAAGAACTCAACATGAGGCAAGGAGATGGCTTGAACTACTCAAGGATTATGATTTCACAATACACTACCACCCGAAGAGGGAGAATATGGTGGGAAATTCTTTGAGAATAAAGGATCATGGAGTTTTGAACAAGATGAGAGTTTAAAGGGATCATATTTTAATGGATCTATTAAAAATGTATATGTGAATAATCATGGAAGATGAAACATCAATAATTATTTGAATGGTTTCCAAAGAATCTTTACTAGATTGGACAAAAAGTTCTCAGACTGATGACGTGGAGCATTAAATGAAGATTTATATTGTGAATGACGGGAGATTGAGTGACTTATTATATGAAGATGGGATTTTGAAATTTGGGAAGAGAATTTGTGTTACAGATATACCAGATCTAAAAAGAGAATAGTTGGATGATGCTCATAGCTCCATTTTCTCTATACACCCTGGTAGCACCATGATTTATAATGATTTTAAGAATCATTTTTGATGGGACAACATGAAGAGGGAGATTGTGGATTTTGTAGTAAGATGTATGGGTTTTAAACAAGTAAAATCTAGAAGGAAACAGTCTAGAGGAGTCATGAAACCTCTTCCCATACTTGAGTAAAAATGGGATGATATTATGATGGACTTTATCATGGGGATACCAAAGGCACCTAGAAGGAATGATGCAATGTAACACCACAAAAACTTGGTATCGTGTAATAGTAATACTGAGGTTTTATTCTGTTACTAAAAAAAAGTACAAACATTAATGTAAATATTATCTCACAATGTTTAAAGAATAAAAATAACTATTATTTTCAAACATAATTTATTTTTATCAAATAATTATTTAATGTAGTATTTTAAATAATAACAATAATAACATAACTAATTTGTTTGTTTTCCTAAATGTGAAATATAATATATATAGATATATTTTTATATTGGATTTGAATGAAAATACTATTTTCAGAATTATAATTTTATATGTGGTTATACATGATATCAAATATTGTCATTTTAAAATATTTAATGAAATTACTTTTGAGCTACTATACAGACAATTATTTCCTCTATCATTTGAGTTCAAAATCTGTTATATACACATGTATATATAATTTAATCATTGTTATATTATAAAATTAACAGTTTTTAAATTTTTCTTAATATAATTATAAATATATTAATATAATGTTAAAATTGTACATATGAACTTTTAATAAAATTATAATCAAAACATATTAACATTTGTTTACAAGTCTCAAAATAAAAAATATGTGGTACAAAATAGGATAATAAAATTCTAAATAACAATTTAATTTTAACATTACAAGTATATAATATGATGTATACAAATATATATTTTATAATTGAATTAAATAAACATTATTTTTTAAAAAAAGTATTAATAAATAAGTTTAATAGATTATTAATTTTTTTTAACTTTTGACTTTTTCTAAAGCTATTGATAATATAATTAAATAAGATTAAAATATTATAATAGCAATATTATAATGGTAATATAGGATGAAATCAGACAAAAAAGGGGGAGGAATCCCATAGGAGACCAGGATTAGGGTTATGCGCAAAATGGACCAAAATAATGAAAGATAAACAATAAAAAATGGGGGATGTATCTTCTGAGATCTATGAATGGGGAGGCCCGTCATGGGGGTCCAGTCCTTAGGGTTTTAGTAGGTCGGGTGAGCATGAGGTGATGCCAAGGAAGACCAGGCATGTTGTCCGAGTAGGTCTGTGCTCGAGGGTGTGTCACACTTTGGGTACATGTCATCAGGTCAGATGTCACACAACCTGGAAGGGGGGTATCGACCATGGTAGGGTTCGTGAGTCACGTCATTATCTTCTCCAATGACCCTATTTCATGTCCATCTTGGTTCATTTCTTCTATTGACCTGATCCAGGGTTAGAATTATTAGATTTGTTTTACGAACATTTGTTGGTATGCTTGTTGTGTCTCAATCAAAATTTTATAATGTTTTTGACCATTACAACTCTCTGTTTCCCCATGTGTTGGAACTATATTTCGTTGTTTGAGAGATTTCACAACAAGCTTATTTTGGTGCCTCTGTTTATAATAGTGGGTATTTTTTCATAAAACCCTTATTTCGAAATGCGAATGAAATTTTTTTGGCACCCTTAACCCCTCTAGTTTTCTTCCACTCAATGTGTTCAGCATGGATCACCTCAACTCCACCTCATCCTTAAGTAGTAAGAGATTTATAATTGCCTTGTTTTGTTTCATTGAGTGTATATACGTATATATATATATTCTTGAAAGTATAACATTGCAGTTTAGTTTATAAATTCTTCTATGTTGAATCTGGACCTTCAGGTTTTGGGTTTGGATAATATAAAAGATGCATGGGAGTTTCTAATAATTTCTTTGCAATTACATTATTATTTAAGCAATTTTTTTAATTTATTTAAATTTTGTTTAATTTCATAAAACTATGTTTGAATTAAGGGTTCATTATAATTTTTCTGGAATATTTATTTTACGATCTTATGACTTTTAAGGGGATTAATATTTATTTTCATGTTTGAACATATTTATTTTCAAGGTTGAACTTAATTATTTTCATGGTTGAACTTATTCACTTACCAGTTTGTTTGAGTTAAATCTTTCTTTACCCAATTTAGAATTTAGGAATTTTGAGTTATAGTGTATTAGTTGACCCAAAGTGTGGATACCTCGTGCAAATATATTTTATACCTTGAATACATAATATTTTTTATATATTCACATGTGTATATAAATACATAAGTATAATATACACAGCCCTCAGACGTACATAAACTCCATATGCCCAAATTAAAATCTATGTGCTGAAAGGGTTCTAATTTTATTCATAAACCAAGATGTTATTAAATGTTATATGTGTTTATATATATATGGAACCATATCTATCTATATAACCCCGAATTATCTTTAAAAAAATAACGGTTTAAAATTTTATGTATTTATCTCAAAATCTTATGGTTTGTGAGGGTGTAATTTGATCAAATTATGGTTTTTATATGTGTGTCTGTATATATATATATACACACTTACATAACTTATTATTTTATGTGTACATATGTTAAGGGTTATTTAATTTATAATTATTCTCCATTTTACACTTTTATTATATTCGGTTATACTTACATAATTAAATCTAATTCTATTTTATGATATTAAAGATGATTTACAATCTTTATATAAAGACTTGGATGTAACTTTTACATATTATATATATATATACATAAGGATTTATATATGCACCAATAAGTTTTAATCATAGTCTGAATTAACATGGGATAAATAAAATTTGGTGGTTATAGTATGTTTTTGATATGTTTAATTCAATATATACATTACATAAAACAAATGATGTGCTGCAAAACAATTGTCCTTATATGCTATGAAACATAAGGCATGGACATTTAATAAGACATGACTATTTATCAATGTATTATTTGTGTACAAATGAAATCTATCTTATTTCAAAATCAGTCATTTAAAACTATAAATATTTATTTCCATAAATAAAGAATTTTGAAAATTAAGGAATTCTCATTTTATGTGGAAACACAATCTGTTCATTAATGGTGTATTTTAATACAATATTACATGAGATAATCATGTATACTAGATTATTCATGTTGTGAAGAAAAATGTTATCTGAGTAGTAACTGACATATTATGATTTAGTCTATTTCCAGTTCCTTTTAGCAGGGCATGAATTAAGTGTGAGGAATGAACATGTATTTTAATCCCTTAAAAGTTTTTTAGAATAGAAAAGTTTTAATGTTATTATTTTATGTGATAATCAAACAATTTAATATTCATCATAATTTATTAAATAAGAATTTTATTATTCAAAGTGGTATGGGACACATTGAATAATGTGAAATGAGAAAGAAAGTAATATGTGTACATGAAATGATAAGTGATTTAATAAATCAATGAGGTACGTGCACTATGATTTAGAGATATGAGTAATAAATTGGACCAAGTATGTTCTGGGGTGGGGACTGGTAAAAGTAATCCCTTTGGGTTGGGTATTATTATAGCAGACCCTCCGGGTTGGTGACCGGTTACAGAGGCACTCTGGGTTGGTGTCCGGTTACAGAGGCTCTCTGGGTTGGTGTCCGGTTACAGAGGCTCTCTGGACTGGGGAATGGTTACAGTTATCCCCTATGTCATGGCACAAGGCCTTGAAATTGTCCGACATATTATCTTCCCTAATTAAGACTATGTAAATTATTTAACTAGAGAATTATTCATCTTGTAGAATATTCTTGGTTAAAGAGAATATGATTATGAGATTCAGAAGAAGTTTAAGAATAAAATATTTATTATTTATTCAATATTTAGAAATTTAATTCCCAATAGTAAATGATGAAATTGTAGTTATTATTTGTAAGCGCAGCTCTGAACATGCATTACACATAGATATTAATTTTGTACTTGCATTTTAAAAAGAAATTTCTTTTTCTTTCTATTCTGAATGAGCATTCTCATTGAATCACGATAATGTTAGTATGTTTTAAATTATGCACGTTTATCCCATAGATAATTATCATGGTATGTTAAATGTGTAACGTCATTTTTAAGAAAATAATTAATGGAAATTTTTTAAGGATTGTTTTCCACAGTAATTTTTGCTATTGTATGTTTTTTAAACACATTGCAGGGCATTCGTATGCTCACAGTTTGTTTATAATTAGTTTTTTTTCATGTAACTTCTTTTAGTAGATGAAACATTTCATCTGTAGCTTGTTTCCCAGAACCTGAACCAAATTCGATCCATTGTATTCCACCGGATCTCAGTACTCGGGAGTTGGGGAATGAAAATTGGTATCAGAGGATTCAGTTTGTGTAACTCTAAAAAACCAGAACTGAACAATGAAAATTTACATATGTAATAGTAAGAACAATGTTTTCTTATTTTCAGATGGAAGATGAGGGAACTAACCTTCTGTCCCTTCCCAAGGAGGCCTTGGAAACCATAATTTCCATAGCTGGACATGAAAACTTTATAAACTATTCACATATCTGTATGTCATGAAAACATCAATATGACATATCCAATTCCCCCTAGTACATAAAATCTAACGAAGAGCGGGTCTGGATTACATTTTTATGATTAATTCCCATTTCCCATCCTACGCATGATGGGGAAAATACTATGAGGGACTTTTATATGCTTCACCATAGTAGAAGGCTTCCCGTCCCTCACAGCCTTCCAATAAGCTATAGTAGAGGGAGACCTCCGTGTGGAATATATGTGTCATGTCCTGTCTTATGGTCATCTTGGTCAGGTAATGGACATTTACATCCTTGAATACAAAGCCTCCCGTTCTGTGAACATACAACAAGTACATGTGGGCGTCTCTCAGTTTTACAATCCACATGGTAGAATCTGGAGACAATATAAGTGCTCCAACAATATTGAACGATATTGCTTGTGTTTCATATTGTTCAGGAAAATTGAATGTTTCAAATTAGTTTTGGGGATTTGTGTATTAGGAAACTGGGGTAACCATTATCCCTGTTGTATTTTATTTACCCATAGTTATATTAGAACATAACTTGTTATCTCTTCTTTTTTTATCCTATCATCAGTTATATTTTTGAATAAGTATTACTAAATTAACTTTTATAATAAATTGTTAGATGGAGGGACAAACGCATATTTTATATCATCCTCTTGAAGTATTAGAGATTGTTGCAATCAAAACCTATGAATCGGTGTACCTACCCCTCGCAAATTTTCAAAAAATGTGCAAATAACTATAGGAATTGATGAATAGTCCATACATTCTCCGCACCTGTCAAGGGAATGCTTCCATTTACTACTACATAGCCACATTAAAACTAGACTAGTATAGGTGAGGAATAAAATACCATGAAGGTCTTTTCCTATGATTCACCCTAGGCCATAACTACACGAACAGGTTTTGTTTTCATGATTCTTCATTGGAAGGGAACCTTTATGCATCCTATATGTACCATCTTATTAAATTTATCCTCTACAACAATGACTATGACTTACATGTTCTCGATCAAGACATATTCTATAGAGTTCTTCATGAGTTGGTTCATTTGGATATTTCCAAACTTTCTACCATTCAAGCTTTCCTCTAGAATCCCAAGTGTTTGAAGAAAGAGTTCAACCCCTTCTGTCCGAGGTGTGTCTAGGTCAGAGAACATGAGGAGTTGAGAATCCATTTGGGTTTACCGCTTAATGCACCTAAGGATCCTCTAATATGGGGATAGTGGTAATAACATCAGAGAGCTTCTTCTGTGGATATATGAAAGGAATTGTGTGGACGTAATTATTTTTAGGGGGAATAATGTAATGCCCCAAAAACTTGTTCCCTTGTAATAGTAATATTGAGGTTTTATTTTGTTACCTGAAAAAAGTACAAACATGAATTTAAATATTATCTCACTTTGAATAAAGAATAAAAATAACTATTCTTGTCAAATATAATTTATTCATATCGAATAATTATTTAATTAAATATTTTAAATAATAACTATAATAACATAACTAATTTGTTTGTTTTACAAAATGTAATATATATATATATTGGTATATTAGATTTGAATGAAAATATTATTATCAGAATTATGATTTTATATGCGGTTATATATGATATCAAATATTGTAATTTTAAAATATATTAATGAAATTATTTTTTCAAAGTTATACGGACAATTATTTGATCAATCATTTGAGTTAAAAAAAATTATATACACATGTATATATAATGTAATAATTGATCGATTATAAAATTATCATTTTTGTAATTTTCTTAATAAAATTATAAATATATTAATAGAATGAATAAAATTATACATATGAACTTGTAATAAAATATTAATCAAAACATATTAAAATTTGTTTAAAAGTTTCAAAATTACAAATATGTGGTACAAAATATGAAAATACAATTCCAAATATCAATTTAATATTAACATTACAAGCATCTAATATGATGTTTACAAATATATATTTTATAAATGAATTCAATAAATTTTAGTTTTTGAATAATCGTATTACTAAATAAGTTAAATATATTATTAATTTTGTTTTAACTGTTGAATTTTTCTATAGATATTCATAATATAATGAAATAATAATAAAATATTATTATAGAAATATTATAATGGTAAAATAGGATTAAATTGGGCTAAAAAAGGGGGAGGAATCCCGTAGGAGACCCAGATTAGGGTTAGGGGAAAAACCGACCAAAAAATGAAAAATTAAACAACAACAAATGGGTGGGGATGTATCTTGTGAGATCCATGATTTGGGAGGCGCATCATGGGGGTCTGGTCCTTTGGGTTTCAGCAGGTCAGGGGAGTGTGAGACGATGCTGAGGGAGACTAGGCGTGTTGTCCGAGAAGATTCGTGCATGGGGGTGCATCGCGCTTTGGGTACATGTCATCAGGTCCGATGTCGCGCAACTAGGAAGGAGGGTCTTAGCCTTGGTATGGTTGTTGAGCCACATAGTTATCTTCTCCAATGTCCCTATTCCTTGTTAATCTTTGTCTGTCACTTCTGTTGATCTGATCCTATATTAGAATTATTATATTTGTTTTATGAACAGTTTTTGGTCATTTTGTATGGTATCAATAAAGATTTTATAATGTTTTTCCTCTATAAGTTTTCACAGTAAGCTTATTTAGGGGCCACTGTTTATAACAATGGGTATTTTTTTTATCAAACCCATATTTGGGAACATGAATGAAAAAAACATGGAATCCTTAACCACTCCAGTTTTCTTCTTCTAAAAGTGTTCTACATGGCTCACCTCAACTCCACCTCGTCCTTATGTAGTAAGGGATTTATAATTGCCTTGTTTTGTTTCATTGAGATTATATATGTATATATATATACTCATGAAATTATAACCTTGTAGTTTAGTTTAAAAATTTTTCTGTGTTGAATCTGGACCTTCGGGTTTTGGGTTTGGATAATATAAAGGATTCAAGGGACATTCTTATAATTTCATTGAAATTCCTTTTTTATTTCAGTATGATTTTTCATTTATTTAAATTATGTTTAATTTCTTAAAACTATGCATGAAGTAAGGGTTCAATATAATTTGTCCCTAATATTTATTTTAAGATCATATGAATTTTAAGGGTATTAATATTTATTTTCTAGGTTGAACTTATTTATTTTCATGGTTGAACATAATTATTTTCATCATTGAACTTTTTCATTTTTTTGTTAGTTTGAGTTAAATCTTTCTTCACCCAATTTATAATTTCGGAATTTGGAATTATAGGGTATTTGTAAACCAGAAGTGTGGATATATTGTGCAAATTTATTTTATACCTTGAATACATAATCTATTTTATATATTCATATGTTTATATATATATATAAGTATAATATACATAGCCCTCATACGTGCATAAACTTCATATACCTAGATTAAAATCTATTCGTTGAAATGGATTTAATTATTTTCTTAAAGCATGTTGCTATTAAATGTTATATGTATGTATATATATATAAAGAACCATATCAAACTATATAACCTATAATTTTCATTAAAAAAAATAATGGTTTAAAATTTTATTTTTTTATCTCAAAATCTTATTGTTTGTGAGGGTGTAATATGATCAAATTACAGTTTAATATGTGTGTACATATATATGTACACTTATATAACTTATTATATTATGTGTACATAAGTTAAGGGTTATTTTAATTTATAAATATTTTCTGTCGTAAACTTATGGTATTATCGTTCATACATACATAATTCAATATAATTCTATTTTATGATATTAAAGATGATTTATAATTATTAAATAAAGACCTGGGTGTGACATGTACATATTATATATATATATATACATAAGGATATATTATGAACCTATAAGTTTTAATCATAGTCTGATTTAACTTGTCCTAAATAAAATTATGTGGTTAAACTATGTTTTTGATATGTCTAATTTAATATATACATTACATAAAACAAATGAAGCGCTTCAAAACAAATTTCCTTATATGCTATGAAACATAAGGCATGACCATTTAATAAGACATGACTATTTACCAGCGTATGCTTTGTATACAAATGACATCTGTCTTATTTCAAAATTAGTCATTTAAAACTATAAATATTTAATTCCATAAATCAGGGATTATGATAATTTAAAATCTATCATTTTATGTGGTAACCCCATCCATTAATTACTAGTGTATTTTAAATCAATATTACATGCGCAAAGCATGTATACTAGTATATTCATGTCGTGGAGAAAAATGTTATCTGAATAGTAACTGGTATATTATCATTTATTCCTTTTCCAATTACTTTTATCAGTGCATGAATTGAGTGTGAGCAATGAACATATATTTTAATTCTTTGAATGTTTATTACAATGGAAGAGGTGTAAAGTTATTATTTTATGTGATAATCGAACAATTTAATATTCATGATAATTTATGAAATAATCATTTAATTATTCAATGTGGTATGAGACACATTGAGTAATGTGAAATGAGAAAACTAGTAATATGTGTACTTGTAATGATAAGTGATTTAATAAATCAAAGTGGTACGTGCAATATGATTTAGAGATATGAGGATTGCATTGGACCTCGTATGTTTCGGTGTGGCGACCAGTAAAAGTAAGACCTCCTGGTTGGTGTCCTGTAACAACAGACCCTCAGGGATGGTGTCCAGTTATAGAGGCACTCCGGGTTGGTGTCCGGTTACAGAGGCACTCTAACTTCGAGTCTGGTTACAGAGGATCTTCGGTTTGGGGTCTGGTTACAGTTAAACCCTAGGTCTTAGCACGAGGCCTTGACGTGGTCTGTCATATGAACTTCCATCATTAAGACTATATAAATTAAATAACTATAGGAATATTATCTAGTTGAATATTCCTGGTTAAAGAGCATATGTTTATGAGATTCAGAACAAGTTTAAGTATGACATATTAATTATTTAAGCAGTATTCAATAATTTTATGGCCAATAGTAAATGATGAAATTGAAGTTATAATTTTTAAGGGCAATTCTGATCATTCCTTACACTTAGATATTAATTTTTTACATGAATTTTAACATGAAGTGTCTTTAACATTATATTTTGAATGAGAATTATCATTGAATCATGATAATGTTTGTATGTTTTAAATTATGAACTTTTATCCCTCAAACAATTATCATGGTATGTTAAATGTGTTACATTATTTTTAAGAAAATGTGTAATGGAAATTTTAATGAAAGCTTTCCAAAGCTATTTTGGGTATATGATGTTTGTTTAAAACCCTTACTGGATATTCATATGCTCACCCTACATTTTTAATTAAAAATTTTAAGGTAACAACTTATAGAATATGAAACATTTCAACAGCAGCTGGTTTCCTAGAGCCTAAACTGTATTCAATCCTCTGTATGGAACTGACTCCAAGTACTCTAGAGCTGGGGCGTGACAAGCAATATGGGTCATTGATGACCGTCTAACAAAGTAAGCATATTTTAATTTTATAAGAGAATATTTACCACGTGAATGTTTATAAAGAATGTATATTGATGAAGTTGTTATACATCATGGAGTATTTCTATCGATTTTTTCTGATCATGATCCCCAATTTTCATCAACATTCTGGAAAAGTCTTTAGAAATATCAGGATACTGAACTTTCTTTGTGCACTGCCTACCACCCTCGAACCGATGGACAATCAGAACTGACTATTCAAAACTTAGAATACTTGTTAAGTTCCTGCTCACTAGACATTCAAGGTATGTGGGATCAATATTTACCTCTAGGAGAATTTTCCTATTACAATTGTTGACCTCACCTGTTTTGATAATCCCAACTATGCTTTCACATACTTAGATAATCCCAATTAATGATTATCAATATTCAAATTCTCTCAATCTATGATATATTATTATCAAGATGATAATAATATTAATATAGTCATTGAGATGTGTTAATCAATTTTTATCCATTTTTGTATGAGTTCTGAAGTAATTCAAACCAAATCGGATATGTTTTGCATAAAACAGATAAGTTTTAGTCACTGATCTACATATAGCTAGTGATATAGAGCTACCGGTACTTAGTCTATCGATAGACCTTAGTCTATTTATAGGCAGAGTCACTGATACCCAGAGACACCGATACGTAGAGCTACCGATATGTACAATCCTATCGAAACAAATAATCACTGGAACTATGAAAGAGCTACTGATGTACCAGAGCTACCGACAGACCAGAGTTACCGATAGACCAGAGCTACCGACAGACCAGAACTACCGATAGACCAAGAGCTACAGATAGACAGAGTCACCAATATAACAAGGTCACCGATACAGATAGCTACCGATAGGAAAAGTCTACCGAGCTACCGAATTAATTAGTCTACAGATAAAAGGAGCTACCAATATCAAGAGCTGCCGATACACAAAGTATGAGATACCGATATCAAGAGCTACTGATACAAGTTCATAGATCTATCGATTCAAGATAAATGAAATTTTTATGGAAGGTCACTGCTACACAAAGTCCACCGTACACATCTACCATCAAGATGATACTAATGATTGACCAACCAGTCAAACTCTATACTCTCAATAAAATTTATTTATTAAGATAACGTTACATTTGATGTTTTTAATGCAGTTAATGTTATTTAATTATTTATGTTGCAATTTCAGTGAATCGTACCTAGTACACATGCAAAAGGTAATGATTCCCATTTGCTGGAGCTGAAAGCAAAAAAGGGAAGATAAGGACCTAGCTGAAAAAATAGAGTGAACATGGGGTGTACATACAGCGAGAATCATGGAAATAAGAAGTCACCAGAAGGGTGAAAAAGTCAAGGTCTCAAAATCATTCAAACATGGTGCATTCACACAAGGATACATCCATACTCCAACAGAACATGACATTCAAGAATAAATTATTCTCTAGAGGAGAACACAAGATACATATTGATCGAAGAACTACAAAAATCATTTTGTTGGTCGGAGTGGATACTCAAGAGGGGGTGAATTGAGTTCCAATTAAAATTTTTGTTTAAAAATATTTCACTAAGATCCCCCAATTTAATATACACATTGAATTGTAGTGAATTTGAAATAAAGAAAACATTCAGTTAGGTTCTCAAGGGATTGATTAATTCCTAGTTAATCTAATCAGAAGATCAGATTTTATTTTGAAACTAACCAAATGATTTACAACTAATGCCAACACTTGATAATTCAATTATCAAAGTAGCTTTCAAAACAGTTTATGTTTTAAATCCCTTAGTAGCGGAATAAAAAAAATTTATATAAAACTAAATAAATCACAGAATATATATTCAAGAGGTTCGATCTCAAGCTGAGACATACTCCTCTCAACAATTTATATAAATTGGATCCACACCCTGGATCGGGGTTCACAACAGTTTACAACTATCCAGTTCAAAGACCTCTACCACAGTTCTTCGTGGGAAACAAAAACAACAGCAAATACAGTTGTCTGGGTCACACATGACCTCTACCACTATCCACAGTGGGAAATAGAAGATTTAACGAGTTTGAATGAGGATTTACAGATCCTCCAGTTATGGTTCAGGAGACTATGTGTGTAAAAATTAATACAGATGATACACACTGTTCTTAATGTAAATAATAAATCACTGAGTAAGATATAGAGTTTAGAATGGCTCTAGTGATATCAGTGTAGCTCTGGACTCTTTCAGATTTGATCAGACATGGTTCTGAGACCTCTTTCGGTTTCTGTCTGAAAAACAGAGTGTCGTTGGCTTGACATCTAGGTTCAGAGACAGTGAAAAGTAGTCGATGAAGCTCTTCAAAATCCTCGTGAATGTGTGTGAGCTTCTGTGTCTTCTTGATCGTGCATGTATATCTCTCTGAGCTCTTCTTGTATGTTCTTCTTCATGTTGTCTTCTATCTTGTGTGTATTCCTCGTGTATTCTTCATGTGTGTATAGAATGTCGTATAGATGTGTCATCTTTTGTAGAAACATGGACTTATTATATTTATGGATCGAGCTCTGAAAAAAAATTATTTCTTTTTGCAGGTACGAGGTACGGTTCCCTGACATCCAACAACCTTCATTAAATAAATTACACAGAATCAAAATAATAATATACCAAATATGACCGTTGGTTAGAGTAAATAAAGATAACAAAATTAAGGCAGCGTCAGATTCTACAGAAAGGTAGCTTTGGAAATCGTTAGCCTTGAGTAATGGTAGGATTTGAATCAGTAGACTCTTGTGTAACGGTAGCCTTTATATCAGTAGACTTCATTTCTATCGGTAGACTTAATGTACCGGTGACCTTTCGTGTAATGGTAGACTCCCTTCGGTAACTTGTCTGTAATGGTAGGCTTGTCTGTATCGGTAGGCTTCATGTACCGACAGGCTTGCATAACGGTACACTTGTTGTACCGATGACTCGTCTATATTGGTGTCTTTCACATATCGGTAGGCTTTTCATAACGGTGACCTTCACATATCGGTAGGATTTGAATAACGCTGACCTTCACATATTTGTAGCCTTTTCATATTGGTAGCCTTTTCATATCGGTATCCATTTCTTATCGGTAGCCTTTTCGTATCAGTGACCTTCAAGTATCGGTCGGCTTGATGTAACAGTGACCTTCACGTATCGGTCGACTTGATGTAATGGTGACCTTCACGTATCTGTAGGCTTTGTTCTGTAACGGTGACCACTTGTCTGTTTAAGCATTCTATTGGTAGAATGTGTCAAGTTAGAATATATATCCATTTAGTAACTGAATTCTAAAGATAATATAAACATTGTAATATATGAATATGTGCATGGTGTACATAAATACTAAAATAAGTAATTAACCATTAATTAATATAGGAACTTGAACATAATTGAGATTATCACAAATATAATTGAGCATAGTTGGAATATGATTGAGCATAGATGGGATTATCAAAATATAAGTTCAACTAATTTTTCCATAGGGCTCAACAATATCCCCCGTTTTGATAATCACAACATAGCACAACTTATGCCAAATTATTAAGAAAATTAAATTAATATCAGATGAAAAATTTACAAATATTAAAAAATGAATTACTATAAAACATAGTTCTCATTTTTCTCCCCCTTTCAATTTCACTTCCAGTTCTCATTTTCTCCCCCATTTTTCATTTTTCTCCCCCTTTGTGATTAACAAAAAGAAGTGTAGAAGTAGAGAAAGAACATAATTCAAGGAAACATAAACACAGTAAAGTGGAGAAGGGAAGAGTAAATGTCAATTAAAGTACAAAAGGTACAAACTAATAAATCCATTACTACAACAATAAATACAAGTAAATCCCATCAAAAAAATCCAGAATAACTCAATATTCCTCTTGAACAGAAATCTTTCCCTTAGGATCAAAAGATAATGTAGCTTCAAATAGAGTAGATGGCTTGGGAATAGCTAAAAACACAACTGGTGGTTCAGCTAATGAAACTGTAACGGATCTGAAATTTGTGCTTCTCTATGTTATCATAGGAATTAAGCTTCGAATAGCCTGAACTGGAGTCATCTGAGGTGTACTTACAGAGGCAGAAGCAGGAAGGGAAGGAGGGACAATCACAGGTCTGGCATCGACATGAAATAATGGTAGCAACAGGTTCCTGAAATCCATAATAATACTGCCTCCTCTCTCCATTGCTGACACAAAATCATCTCGATTTTCAATGAATTTATACAAGGCAGGAGTAAGCTCCCTGAGGTTACTAACCTGTTCTCTGAAATCTTGAGTCACTGGAGGCAACATCATATTCTCCATCAGAAGCTTGAAATGATTGGTCATTTGATGTTTGGTATAGACATTCTCAAAGTAAGCATCCACTTTATTCATAATTTCCTCTTGATAAGCAGTAGCTTCTCATATGTGATCACGAACAAATCTACTTACTGCCCTAGTGGTAGCAAGGATCTGAATATATGCGGTACCACTGGTACTGTCCTTAGCCAACTCTTCTTGAAAAACAGATATGATCCGGTCAAGGTTGATAGTGGAGTTGGATGAGAGAAGGGGTTTAACAGAGAAAGCTATTGTCTCCTTGAATGATTATGTAAGATTACTAACCACCTTATGAACAAGTTCATCTTGACTTTCAAATGATCTTTTACTGATTTCTTAAAAGCCTCAAAAACATCTACAAACTGTTTGACTACCTCTTTGATATATCTGATATCAGTATTCACTTGGTTTTGAGAGCTGTTCATGGCAGTCAGCAAAGCAATTGATTTTCTTAGAAAAACTACAACTCCTTTCCAACTCCCAATTTGAGTATGGAACACCTTATCTTCATCCATGATTTCCTTCACTGGGCTAGAAACAGCACATCCAGAGATATCTCCATGGATTTCTCCACACTACTCATTTCATGAACCATACTTTGCTTCAAACCTTCCACTGATTCACTCAGTGTTTCTTTCAATCCAGCCTTTAAGGACTCATAGTCCTCCTTAATTACCACATTTTCAGCCACTACAGGTAGGATAACTGATTCCCTTTGGGGCCGTTCTTCCTCACCCGAATCTCCATAGGAACGTCCAATAACCATATATCCTAGATCTGATGTCCAACCTTCAATTTCATACAACACTAATACTGAACCAAGATGCTCCTCCTCACTTAGATAATTCTCCTGTGAAATCTCCTCCAACTGTTCTTCTTGATGTAATTCTATAAATTCTTATACAACTGTAGCAGATTCAATAGCCATTTGTTATGGGTCATCAACGACTCTCTCATCAATAGATGCAGCTTCTGCTTCCTGATCAGGCACTGTCCTGACTGTACTATCTATCAGAGGGATCAAACTGAGCTCTTCATCTTCATGTTCCTCATCATATTCTTTACCAGAAGCCTCCTTTTCTTCATTAATAGCACGATCGGATTTGGTTGCCACATCCTCTTCCGAGGTGTCCTTAACAACATACTAAAAAGCTTATTCTTCTTCTTCTGTAGTCTCAGTGTCATTGTCCATTAGAATAGTTTCTCTCCTATGTAGTTCTTTTGGAGGGCTAGCTGCTCCATAGGAAATATTTTGAGGCATAGGGATAGGAGGTAAATAAGGGTCTCCTCCTTCCTCAACTTATGTCTCATCCTCCTCAGCTTTAGTATCCCTGTCTACCTGTTCTAGCTCATTTGGTCCAAGACCAGGATCCCTCACATCATTTGGTCTTGAAGGATGATCCACAAGAGTGTACTTGTCATAGATTTTTCCATCATCATTATTCCATGACTTCTTCCAAGGATTCCAGCTGACTTTCATAAACTTACTCACATTCCTGGTGAGGAAACAGTTACCCTTAACCACAACAGTTCCATCATGGGGTCCAGCTACCTCTTTTTCTTTCATCATAATAGAAATTAACTTAGAAAAGAAAAGTGCATTGGACTTAGACTTCGGTCTAGTCATCTCTTCAATTTGAATCATAAGAAATCGACACAAGTTCACCTTTACTCCATGTTTTAACAGATACAAAAAATAAATGTCTTTTAATATGAGGGTAGAAAAATCTCCTCTCCTTGGGCTAATCACATGTTGAATGAACTTCAAAAGAAGTTTGTCCTCCCATGCCATCTCTGCAGCAATGACCTTTCTAGGAGTTCCATTTCCTGTTAATTCCAACAATGCATCCTCATAATTGAAAAAGTCACTAGCAGTAGGAATGGATTTTGAATAAAATCAATAATCACCTTCATGAGGAACTCTAAGGTTATCAACCCATTCAATAGATGAAAACAAAATCGTTTGACCATTTACGTAGGAAATCATCCTGTTATCCTCTTCTGATGTCTCAAAACAGACAAAATTATAAAACTCTTTTACCAGAGTTCGATAGTATGGTCCATTATTATTCATGAAGTATTCGAGCCATCCTTGTTCTTGTAAAACCTTCAGAATCGAGGACTTTCTTACCAGCAGGCATTCCGTACATAATTCCTTTTCCACTACAATTTCTCGCTTCGATAAATGTGGATTCATAGGATTCCATCGAACATCATCTCTACAGCTTCCACTGGCACCAGCATTCGTTACTTTCTGCTTCTTATCTTGTGGTGCATCACTCCCTTCATCCACTGAGGGTCGCTTCACATGGGCCATTTCAGATTCTGAGGCTTAGGGTTTGGCGAGCTTGAGAGGTTTATGTTGGAGGGATTCGAACAAACAGGTTTGCGGTGATTGAGTTATGTCTAGAGTCGGGTTTAATATCATTTAGGATTCACATATAAAATAAATCTTATATTAAAAAGAAATTTAACGTCTCGACCATATTAAAAAAAATTTAAAATAGAGAGAGATGTACCGGTGAGGTGTCCTAACAGTGAGGTCTATCTAACGATGAGGTTTGTCTAACGGTGAGGTTCATCCTAACGGTGAGGTTTCACCTAATGGTGAGGTTCATCCTAACAGTGAGGTTCATCCTAACGGTGAGGTTCATCCTAACGGTGAGGTTTCAGCTAACGGTTTAAGAGTAAGTTATCATTCCTAATTCGGGTCTAATGAAACTTTATAATTCTAGACATAAAGGCTTAGTGCAAATATCAACTAATTGGAGTTCAGTGCCCATATATTCAAGAGTTATATCACCTCTTTGATAATGATATCTTAGAAAGTGGTGTCTAACATCAATGTGTTTGTTTCTAGAGTGAGACACAGGGTTCTTCGAGATGTTGACCATACTAGTGTTGTCACAGTTAATTGAAACATGATTAAAATATAATCCATAGTCCAGTAAAGTGTGTTTCATCCACAGAATCTGTGCAAAGCAACTACCAGCGGCAATATACTCTGCTTCAGTAGTAGATACTGCAACTAAATTCTGTTTCTTACTACACCATGATACTACGGACTTTCCAAGAAAATGACATGTTCCAGATATGCCCATTCTATCTAACTTGCATCCACCAAAGTCAGCATCTGAGTAACTTATTAAATCAAAAGATTGTTCTTTTGGGTAAAATAGTTCCAAATTAATAGTATAATTAAGATATTTGAAAATCCTTTTAACAGAAAGTAAGTGTGACTCATTAGGGTTATCTTGAAATCTAGCACACATACATACACTAAACATAATATCAGGTCGACTAGCAGTAAGATAAAGTAAACTCCCAATCATACCTCTATAATTAGTTTGATCTACTTGTTTCCCAATTTAATCAATATCTAATTGATAGGTGGTACTCATAGGTGTATCACTTCCCTTAATAATATCCAAACCAAAACGTTTTAATAAATCCTTAGTATATTTACATTGATTTAAAACAATACCATCTTTAGTTTGAAAGATTTGAAATCCATGAAAGTACTTAAGCTCTCCCATTAAGCTCATTTCAAACTCATTTTGCATAACTTTCAAAAAATCAGTATATAAAGAATTATTAGAAGATACAAAAATAATATCGTCGACATATATTTGTGCTATAAAAACATCTTTTGAAATTATTTTTATAAAAAGAGTAGGATCAGCAATTCCTTTTGTAAATCCTTTTGCGATAACAAAATTTGTAAGTCTTTCATACCATGCTCTTGGAGCTTGTTTTAAAGCATATAAAGCATTAGAAATTTTTAAAACACGATTTTGAAAGTGAGGATTTGAAAAACCAGGTGGTTTTTCTACAAAAAAATCTTCAACGATAAAACCATTTAGAAAATCAATTTTCACATCCATTTGATATAACTTGAAATTTAGATGTGATGCAAAGGCAAGTAAGATCCTAATGGACTCTAATCTAGCTACAGGTGCAAAGGTTTATTCATAGTCATGTCCTTCTTCTTGATTATAACCTTGTGCAACTAGTCTAGATTTGTTTCTAATGATGTTTCCAGATTCATCAACTTTGTTTCTAAACACCCACTATGTGCCTATGGTTAATGTTTCCTTAGGTCTTTCTACTAATTTCCAGAATTTATTTCTTTCAAATTGATTTAGTTCTTCTTTTATACCCATTACCCAAAATTCATCATTGATAGGATAATTTATGTCTTTGGGTTCTAACTGTGAAAGAAAAGCTTGATGTTCAACCTGATTTCTTAGAGAAGATCTAGTATCTGTTCCTTTATCTAGATTACCTACAAAAACATCTAAAGGATGGTTCTTTAAGATCCTAGTTGGTCTAAAAAAGGTAGGGCTAGAGATTTCAGGTTCATCAACAGGTTGGGAGTCAACAGAAGCAGGTTCTGGAAAATTTCCAGAACTGGATGTTTTAACTATAGGTCCACTGTCTTTATCATTATGGTTCAAAACAGAGAGATCATCTTCAAGATTTTCAAGAGAGGTATTTGGTTCATGTGGATTAGTTTCATCAAATTTCATGTGAACAGATTCCTCCACACATTTGGTTCTTTTATTGAAAACTATATAAGATTTAGTAGAAATAGAGTATCATAGGAAAATTCCTTCATCACTCATGGATGAAAACTTGTCAATATTATCATTAGTATTAAGAATAAAGACTTTGCAACCAAAAACTCTGAAGTAGTTAACCTTTGGATTCCTATGGTTCCACAACTCATAAGGGGTCCTCTTAAGAACAGGTCTAATAAAGACTCTATTGATAATATAACAAGCTGTATTGACAGCTTCAGCCCAAAAATAAATAGGTAGGTCATAGTCATTGAGCATGGTTCTGGAAATTTCTTGAAGGGTTCTATTTCTCCTTTCTACAATACCATTTTGGTGAGGTGTCCTAGGGGCAGAGAAATTGTGACTATTGCCATTGTGTGAGAAGTAGGATTCAAAATCATGAATTTCAAACTCACGGCCATGATCACTTCTCATGGTTTTAATCTTAATTCCACTACGGTTCTCTACAGACTTGTAATATTTAACAAAGTAAGAACAAGCTTCACTTTTGTGAGCTAGAAAATATGCCCTTGTATACCGAGAATAGTCATCTACTAGAACATAGACATAGTGCTTCCCATTTAAACTAGAAACTCTGGAAGGTCCAAACAAATCCATGTGAACCAACTCGATAGGTTGAGAAGTTGACACTTATTTCATTTATTTGAAATAAAATTTATGTTGTGTTCCATTTTGACAGGGATTACAAACATCATCTACTGGGAAATCAGGTTTTTGTAGGTCTCTAACTAAGCTCTTCCTAATAAGTTTTCTATATGAATGTACATTGCAGTGTCCTAATCTTCTGTGCCAAAGCTAAGACTCTTTATGAAAATCTTTTGAACAATTAATATTTTTCATAGCTAAAGAATTTAAATAAATAGCATAAACATTTTCATTTCGCAATGCAGAAAATACTAAAGCATTTTTAGAATTATAAACATTGCAAGAATCATTTTCAAATTTAATATTGAAACCATCATCACATAACTGAGAAATAATTAGTATATTATACTTATTTCCATCAACAAATAGAAAATTAGAAATTAATACTGAGTCAGCGTTACCAATCTGGCCTAAACTGATGATTCTCCCTTTAGAATTATCACCAAAGGTGACAAAACCTCCATCAATTCTGACTAATATTTTAAAACATGAGAAGTCTCCTAACATATGTCTTCAAAATCCACTGTTCAAGTACAAATACTTTCTACAGGAGCACTTTAAGTAGGTTCCCTACAAAACAGATTTAGATAGGAAATGAATTTGGTACCCATATTTTCTTGGGTCTAGACAGGTTATCCAGTAAAACTTTAGGTACCCAAATTTGTCATATGGGTCTCATAGAATCAACAGATTTTGAACTATAAACCTTGTTAGATCTATAACTATTAATATAAATGGTTGAAGCATATGAGATTCCACAACTATAACTAACCACATTCTGTCCAGATTTAGGAATAAATCTAGTTTTGGTAATTTTTCTTTGTCCAGGTTGGTATCCTATACCAGTAGTATATCTAGGTGCAATCTGCTTACCTAATAGTTGAGTAAGATTGTCTTTTCCATTTGTAAACTTTTCTAAATCCTTCCTATGTTTCTCATTAGACAATTTCAGTTCAGTGTTTTCTTTAAGAAAATGAGAATTCTTTTTCATTTCTATGTCATGATCAGGTTTATGTTTAACAGTTAAAGCATACTATTTCTTTAAACCATTGTATTTTTCTTACAGCTCAATACAGGTTTCTTCCAACATATCACAGTATTCTAATAGTTCAGATTTTGACATATTTTCAGAATCTATATCATCTCCAGAATAATAATAATTTAAAGCAGGAGTTTCAGATGTTACCTTAGAAGTTTTTTTCATAAAATACATGTTTGAATTATTTCTTTTTTCAGTATCAGAAGCTTCAGATTCACTAGAGCTATCCTTAGAAGCACTCCAAGTGGCCTCATGGCTTTCTTATTCTTATTTTCCTTATACTCATGCTTCTTCTTGTATTTCAGCTTTAGATAATCTACTTTTATATGTACTTTTCTTTTGCATTCGTAGCAGACAAATTCATCAGATTTGTCAGATTTCTTCCAGTCCTTTTTCCATTGTCCCTTGTTGTCATACTTACCTTTGTAATTTTATTTTCTGAAAAACTTATTTTTCCTATAAAACTTATTAAATATTCTGGATATGTGATCCATTTCTACATCACTTTCATATGCACTTTCACTTTCTTCACAGCTTGAGCTATCACTTACAGCTTGAAGTTTCTCCTTATCCTTATTATTTAATGTTGATGTCTTGAAGGGAACTGACTTCCTTTTTGGTTCATATTCATCTTCTTTGTTTACCTTATGTTCTTCTTCATACATCATCAACTTACCAATAAGTCCCTTTACTGGTAGTTGACCAATATCTCAAGATTCTATGATTGAAACAGAAGTGCCCCTCCATCTTTCAGGTAGGCATCTCAAAATTCTCATGATCTGCTCCTTTGATGAAACATCCTTTCCCAGTTAGATCATTGTATTGAAAATTTCGTTAAACCTGAGATACATATCAGAAATGGGTTCATCAGGATTCATCTTAAAATTATCGTATTTAATAGTATAGGTGTTCAATCTCATTTCCTTAACATTAGTTGTTCCTTCACGAAAATTACTTAAAGTATCCCAAATTTCATATGCAGTCTTACAAGAAGATATTCTATTAAATTCCTCATCTCTTAGAGCACAATACAGAGCATTCATAGCTTTTCAATTATTATTGTAGCCTTTTTTAGTAGCTTCATTCCAAGTAGATCTAACAGTAGTAGGAATTTTATATTCTGATTCTATGGCAGTCGAGATATTAAAACCCATTCTCTCTTAATGAATTTTCATCTTAATCTTCCACTGACCATAGTTGTTTCCATTGAAAAATGGTATTCTAATAGCAGCAACACCTTCAATTATATTATCCATGATAACTAGGTTGAAACAATAATTTTAAAGAGATAAAAATTTAGAAATAACAGAAATTTTAAGAACATTAAAATACAACTAAAATCACAGTTGAAAAAACAGAGTACATCAGAAAATATTTGAATCCTTTGATACCAAATGTTGGTCGGAGTGGATACTCAAGAGGGGGGTGAATTGAGTTCCAATTAAAATTTCTATTTAAAAATCATTCACTAAAATCCCCCAATTTAATATACAAATTGAATTGTAGTGAATTTGAATTAATGAAAACATTCAGTTAGGTTCTCAAGGGATTGATTAATTCTTAGTTAATCTATTCAGAAGATCAGATTATCTTATGAAACTAACCTAATGATTTAAAAATAATGCAAACACTTTCTAATTCAATTATCAGAGTAGCTTTGAAAACAGTTTATGTTTTAAAGCCCTTAGCAGCGGAAAAAAATGTTTTAGATAAAACTAAATAAAGCATAACAGATATAACCAAGAGGTTCAGTCTCAAGCCGAGACATGGTCCTATCAACAATTTATATAAATTGGATCCACACCCTGGATCGGGGTTCACAAATGTTTACAACTATCCAGGTCAAATACCTCTACCACAGTTCTTCGTGGGAAACAAAAACAACAGAAAATATAGTTTTCCAGGTCACACACTACCTCTACCACAATCCATAGTGGGAAATTGAAGATTTAAGGAGTTTGAATGAGTATATACAGATCCTCCAGTTATGGTTCAGGAGACAGTGTGTGTAAAAATTAATACAGATGATACACACTGCTTGTAATGTAAATAATAAATCATTGAGTAATATATAGAGTTTAGAATGGCTCTAGTGATTGCAGTGTAGCTCTGGACTCCTTCGGATTTGATTAGAAATGGTTCTGAGTCCTCTTCTTGTTTCTTTCTGAAATACAAAGTGTTGTTTTCTTGACATCCAGGTTCTGAGATAGTGAAAAGTAGTCAATGATGCTCTTCAAAATCCTCGTGAATGTGTATGAGCTTCTGGGTCTTCTTGATCGTGCATGTATATCTCTCTAAGCTCTTCTTGTATGTTCTTCTTCATGTTTAATTCTATCTTGTGTGTATTCCTTGTGTATTCTGCATGTGTGTATAGAACGTCATATATATGTGTCATCTTTTTTAGCAACAGGGACTTCTTCTATTTATGGCACGAGCTCCAGCAAAAGAAATTATTTCTTTTTTCAGGTATGAGGTACGTTTCCCTGACATCCAACAACCTTCATTAAATAATTGATAGAGCATTAAAATATTAATATACCAAACATGACCGTTGGTTAGATTAAATAAAGATAAAGAAATTAAGGCAGCGTCAGATTCTCTGGAATGGTATCTTTGGATATCGGTAGCCTTGAGTAATGGTAGGCTTTGTATCGGTAGACTCTTGTGTAATGGTAGCCTTTCTATCGTAGACTTCATGTATGTCAGTAGACTTAATGTACCGGTTACCTTTCGTGTAACGGTAGAATTCCTTCGGTAACTTGTCTGTAACGGTAGGCTTGTCTGTATCGGTAGGCTTGATGTACCAGCAGGCTTGCATAACGGTAGACTTGTTTTACCGGTGACTCGTCTGTATCGATGACTTTCACATATCGGTAGGCTTTGCATAACGGTGACCTTCACATATCGGTAGGCTTTGCATAACAGTGACCTTCACATATCGGTAGCCTTTTCGTATCGGTATCCTTTTCATATCGGTAGCCTTTTCGCATCAGTGACCTTCACGTATCGGTAGGCTTGATGTAACAGTGACCTTCACGTATCGGTAGGCATGATGTAACGGTGACCTTCATGTATCGGTAGGCTTTGTTCTGTAATGGTGACCACTTGTCTGTTTAAGCATTCTTTTGGCAGAATGGGTCAATTTAGAATATATATCCATTTAGTAACCAAATTATGAAGATAATATAAACATTGTAATATATGAATATGTGAACGGTGTACATAAATACTGAAATAATAAATTAACCATTAATTAATATAGGAACATGAATATAATTGAGATTATCAAAAATATAATTGAGCATAATTAAAATATGATTGAGCATAGTCAAAATATGATTGAGCATAGTTGGAATATGATTGAGCATATTTTGGATTATCAAAATATATGTTAAAATGTTTATCCCAGAGGGATCAACACATTTCATGCACTCAGGCTGATATGCTGAACATGGAACCAAGGAAGGAAACGATACACAGTTTTTCAGAAAAAAAACCCCGAGAAGGAATCGCATGCTTTTTTGACAAATCAAACAAGTTTAGAACTACATTGCTAATCACTAAAACTTTTCTAATCTCATTCACAATTACTTTAGTGATTCATTCATTTACATTTCAAGCAGTGTGTGTATCCTGATTATTTTACACAGACAATGTCTCCTGATCTAATATGAAGGATTCTTAAATCCACCTTAAAACTCTATAACTCTCTTGTATCCCACTGTGGATTGCGGTAGAGATCGAGTAAGACCTGGACAGTTGTTAGCTATTTTTTGTTTTCCCACATAGAATGGTGGTAGAGGTCTTTGAACCTAGACAGTCTTTGCACTGTTGTTTACCCCGATCCAGGGTGTGGATCATTTTAAATATATTTTTGTGAGAGGACTATGTCTCGACTTGATACTGAGCCTCTTGATTACATCTACTGTGCATTTTAGTTTAAGTCATAAGTATACAATATATTTAATATTCCACTGCTAAATAATTTGAAATATAATTTGTTTTAAAATTACGTTGATAGTTATATTAGCAAGTTCTTATACTTATTGTAAACCAGTATGTTAGTTTCTAAAGGAAATTTAATCTTCAGATTAAATTAACTAAGACCAAATCAATCTTTGAGAAACTAATTTAACATTTAAACATTGTATAAATTCACTACATTTTAACTTTGTTTTTAAATAGGAGGATTTTAAGAGAAATATTTTTTAACAAAAATTATAATTGGAACTCAATTCACCCCCCTCTTGTGAATCCACTCTGACCAACATTTTCTATCATAGGATTATTTTTATTAATACAAATTTTCAAAACATTCTTTTTTTAAACTGTGATTTTTTTGCATAATTAAAGTAAGTAAATTTCTATTAGTTATAAATTTTATCTCTTTAAAACTATTTTCTAAATTTAGTTATGGACAATAGACTAGAAGGTGTTGCAAATAACTGGACACCTTTCTTCAATGGTACCAACTATGCCCAGGGGAAACTTAAGACGAAAATTCATTTAGAAAGTATGTGTTTTGATATCTGGAATATTATAGAGTCATAATATAAAATTCCAGAAATTGATAGAACTACATGGGATAAACCTACAAATACGGCTTAAAATAATAATTGTAATGATATGAATTCCATGTATTGTAATTTAGGTGATGAAGAGTTTAATAGAATATCTTCTTGAAAAACTGCTTATGAAATATGGGACACTTTGGTTGTTTCTCATGAAGAAACAACCAATGTTAATGAAATGAGATTAAATACTTATACTATTAAATATGATAATATAAAAATTAATACTGATGAACCTATTTTTGACATGTATCTTAGGTTCAATGAGATTGTAAATACTATGAGCACCTTTGGAACGGTTGTTCCAGCAAAGGAAGAAATTATGAGGACATTAAAAAGTCTACCAGAAATATGTAGCGACACATCTATTTCGATTAGAGAATTGTGGGACATCCGCACAGTCCCTGTTAAGGAATTAATAAGTAAGATAATGGTGTATTAGGAAGAACTAAAAGTAAATAAGGAAGAATATGATGAACCCAAGAGAAAATCTGTGGCATTCAAGTCTATTACTTGAAAGAGAAAAAACAAGGAGAAAATACTTGTACCTACTGAAAGTTCAACAAGTGAAGATTCAGACTCTGACAGTGATGCTAAGATGGATCAAATAGCTAGTAGATTTAAGATGTTTTATAGGAAAAAGAAATTCTCTAGATAATAAAACTACAAAGGTAAGTATTACAATAAAGGTCATTGGAAGAAGAACTGGAAGAAATCTGATAAGGATGATGATATAATTTTCCATCAATGCATGAGGAAAGGACACATCACGGCTGACTATCCAAAATTAAATTTCAAAAAATAAATATGATTATAAGGATAAGAAGTAAAATAAAGCTATTAATGATACTTGGAGTGCATCAGAAGACATCACAAGTGAGTCTCAAGTTTCTGAATCTGAAAAGAATCTTGCCAACATGTGTTTCATGAACCACACGTCTGAGGTAACCTTAGATACTCCTGTTTTAAATTCCTATTTTTCCGGAGACGGTGCAGAATCTGATTCTGATTATGAATACATGACTAAATCTGAATTATCTAAATATTGTAATATGCTGGAAAAACATGTAATGAACTTAAAGACAAATATAAGTCATTAAATAAATTGTATGCTCTAACTATAAATGCTAAATATACCATTGATATAGAAAAAGAAAATAATTCTCAAATGTTAAAGGAAAATATAGAATTGAAAATGTCTAATGGGAAAATTAGAAAGGACTTATAAAAATTCACAAATGGAATGGATACTCCAACTCAAATGATAGGAATTCAAGTTGCACCAAAATACACTACTAGTTTGGGATACCAACCTGGACAGGGAAAGTTAACCAAAAATCGATTTATTCCAAAATCTGGACAAAATTATGCTTGTTCGAGTTCTGGAAATTCATATGCTTCAACTAGTTATTCATATTGTTACAGATCAAATAAATATTATCTTTCAAAATATATTGATTTTGTAAATTATATGATACACATAAGACAAATTTCGGTACCTAAATCTTTGATTGCTAAATTTTTCCGGACCCAAGAAAAACAGGGTAACATCATCATTTTCTGTCTAAATCTATTTTGTTGGAGACCTTCTTAATGAGTTCTCACAAGAAGGAATGGTACTTGGATAATGGATGTTCAAGACCCAGGTCTGGATATTACTCATGCTTCAAGGGTCTAATCAAAGTGGAAGGAGGCCATATCACCTTTGGTGATATACTAATGGAAAAATTATCGGCCTAGGACAGATTGGTAATTGTGATTCAGTTTTGATTTCTAAAGTTTTATTTCTTGATGGAATTAAGTATAACCTGTTAAGTATTTCTCAATTATGTTATAATGGATTTAATGTTAAATTTGAAACTGATTCTTGTAATGTTTTAAACTCTAAAAATGTTTTAGAATTTTCTTCCTTGAGAAATGAAAAAGTTTATGATGTTGATATGAATTCTTTATCTAAGAAAAATGTTACTTGTTTAAATTATTTTCATAAAGAATCTTGGATATGGAAAAGAATATTAGAAAACTGGAACATCTATTCACATAAAAAATTTACTAGGAAGAACTTGGTTAGAGAACTACCCAAACTTGAATTCCCTAATGACAATGTTTTAATCTCTGTCAAAAGGGAAAGCAACATAAATTTTCTTTTACATCAAAGAGAGAAGTTGCAAATTCCCAACCACTTGAGTTGGTTCACATGGACATGTTTGGACCTTCTATCATTTATAGTTTAAATATGAAGAACTATGTCTATGAACTAGTATATTACTTTTCTAGATATACTTGGGTATACTTCTTGGCTCACAAAATTGAAGCTTGTTCTTAAAAGGTTAAATACTCCAGGTCTGTAGAAAACCTTAGTGGACATAAAATTAAAACCCTGAGAAGTTATCATGGTCATGAGTTTAAAAATCATGAGTTTGAATCTTCTTTCTCACACAATGGCTATAGTCCCAACTTTTCTGCCCCTAGGAAACCTCAGCAGAATGGTGTAGTAGAAAGAAGAAACAGAACCCTTCATGAAATTGGAAGAACCATGCTTAATGAGTATGAACTGCCGATTTATTTTTGGGCTGAAGTAGTGAATAAAAGTTGTTATATTATTTATAGAGTTTTGATTAGACCTGTTCTCAAGAAAACGCCCTATGAACTATGGAATAATATAAAACCCAATGTTAGTTACTTTCTATTTTTGGCTGCAATGTTTTTATTCTCAATAAAAAGGATAATCTGGACAAGTATTCTTCTAAGAGTGATGAAGGAATTTTTCATGGTTATTATTTAACTAGAAAAGCCTATAGAGTCTTTAACTAAAGAACCAAATGAGTGGAAGAATATTTTAAAATCAAGTTTGGTGAAACTGATCCACATGAGCCTAAAACCACTCTTTAAAATATTGTAGAATATTTGACTGTTCTAGAACTTAATGATAAAACTATAGAACTTGCTGTAAAAATATCCAGTTCTGGACATATAACATAATCTCTTTCAATAGAATCCAAACATATATATGACCCAGAAACCTATAGTCTTATATATACTAGATCAACTAGAATTCTAATGAAGCATACTTTGGATGTTGTAGCCGGTAATCTTGATAGAGGGACACAGACTAGAGCTTCACTACAAAACCAAGTTGAACATCAAGCCTTTCATTCAGAGCAAGAACCTAAAAATGTAAATTATGCAATCAATGATTTATTTTGGGTAATGGTTATGTAAGAAGAGTTAAATCAAGTTAAAAGAAACAAAGTCTGGGAATTAGATGACAGTCCCAAGGACTCTTTGATAATAGGCACTAAATGGGTTTTTAGAAACAATGTTGATGAATTTAGAAATATAGTTAGAAACAAAGCTAGGCTAGTTGCACAAGGATATAGTCTAGAGGAAGGTATAGAATATGAGGATACATTTTACCATGTAGCTACTTTAGAAGCTATTGGGATCTTACTTTCCTATGCTGCTCATCTGAATTTCATGTTAAATTAAATGGATGTCAAAAGTGCTTTTCTAAATGGTTTTATAATTGACGATGTTTTTGTTAAAAAACCACCTGGATTTACTAATCCTAATTTTCCAAGTCATGTTTTAAAATCTTCTTAAGCCTTATATGGTTTAAAACAAGCTCCAAGATCTTCGTATGATAGGCTTAGTAATATTCTTATTTCAAAAAATTTTTCTAAAGGGATTGCTGATCCAAATTTTATTATTAATAGAATTTATAAAGAGGTTTTGATAGTACAAATATGTATTGATGATATTATGTTTGGATCTTCTAAAAATTCTTTTTGTACTGATTTTTCAAAGAGTATGCACAATGATATTGAAATGATTTTAATGGGAGAAATTAAATATTTTCTTGAATTTATGGTTTTTCAAAATGAAAAGGGTATTATTTTGAATCAAAGTAAATATAAAAAGGATATTTTACACTATTTTGGTTTGAATAGAATTAAATAATGTGATAATCCTATGAGTAAGGTCTTAAAATTGGATGCAGATGAAGCTCGGAAACCAGTGGATCAAACCAATTACAGAGGTATGATTGGAAGCTTACATTACCTTACTACTAGTCGACCAGATTTTATGTTTAGTGTTTGTATTTTTGCATGATTTGAAGATACTCCTAATGAATCTCATTTATGTATAGTAAAAATAATTTTTAAGTATCTCATACACACTCTAAAATTTGGTTTGTTTTACCCAAAAGGAATATACATTGAGTTAATGAGTTATTCAAATGCTGACTTTACAAGTTGAGAGTTGGATAGAAAATTCACACCTAGATCGTGTCATTTATTGAGAAAATCCTTCGTATATTGGTGTAGTAAGAAGCAGAATTCTGTATCTTTGTCCACTGCTGCTGATGAGTATATAGCTACTAGTAGTTGTTGTGCACAAATTTTGTGGATGAAACACACTCTTTTGGACTATGGATATGATTTTAAGAATGTTTCCATCAACTGTGACAACAGTAGTGCAATAAACATTTCAAAGAATCATGTATCTCACTCTAGGACCAAGCAAATTGATGTAAGGAATCATTTAGTGAGATATTATTACCAAAAAGGTGATATTACTCTTGAATTTATTGGTACTGAACATCAATTAGCAGACATTTTTACCAAACCTTTGAGTTCAGATAGGTTATGTTACATTAGACATGGGTTGGGAATGATTAACCTTGATCGGTAGATACCTCACCGATGTGAATACCTCACCGATGTAACCACACCGATGTAACCTCACCGATATGAACCTCACCAAAGTGAACCTCACCGATGTGAACCTCACCGATGTAACCTCACCAATGTGAACCACACCGATGTGAACCTCACCGACGGGAACCTTATAGATGGGAACCTCACCAATGTGAACCTAACTTACGGGAACTTCACTGATGTGAACCTCACCAATGTCACCTCACCGATGTAACCTCACTGATGTGAACCCCACTGATGTGAACCTCACCGATGTGAACCGCACTGATGTGAACCTCACTGATGTGAATCTCATCGATGTGATCCTCACCGATGTGAAACTCACTGATGTGAACCTCATTGATGTAACCTCTCCGATAGACCTCACTAAAAATAATTATCACAAATAAACCCTGCTGATGAGTGCGCTATTTTAAACTTCTGTATGCTGCCCGGATCTGATTTATTTTACATTATTTCATTTTATTTATTTATTTTATGATTCCTAAGTTAAAAAAACAATGTCCTAGTTACTTCTCAATCCACCGAGCCTCAAACCCTTTACCCTCAAACCTTAGCTCTGGAATCTCTCGAGAACCCTAAATCCCTCGATCCAGTGATGGAAAAAACCAAACATCCTACCATCAGAGATGAAACTTGTGAGATGAAAGAAAATAAGTATAATTCTGAGCCAGAAGAAAGTGGTAGTGTTGGTTTAACTATGTCGAGTAGGTGACTAGTGATTCCTCATTTGTAGAATAGAGTTTTGTGATTGAAAAAGAGTTGTGCGTGGAATGGTTTCTTCCTATTAAGTCATTAGTGCTCAAAGGTCAGGAAGATCAAAAGTGGGTAGATTTATTTTCGAACAACAATGGTACCTACTATCCAAATCTAGTAAAAAAAATTTATTAGTTTGTGAGCTTTGAGAAATATGTAAATGAGAACTGAGTGACTTATTATGTGAATGTAATGGAGATGTCTTTTTCATCTGTTGAGTGGGCTGAATTCCTGAAGGTTCCACATGAAGGTGTATTTGGATTTTCCTCGAAAGATATACCACCTAAAAGTGATATATTTGATTATTAGACTACCTTGAAGGAGATCACCTGTGATGCAATTCAAAGACAAATGCTGGCTACTGAAATGGATGGAGAGAACAGATTATTGTTTAAATTTGTTCAGCATGTATTAATACCAAGGAGAGGAGACTTTGTGAATTTAAGATATCAAGATATCTATTTCCTGCATCTCCTGAGACATTGTCTAAAAGTAACTCTGTTCAGATTGTTGATGATTCAAATAGACGACATAACAAGGCCAATATCAAAGACTAATGCCCTATTCATTTCCGAGTTGTTCTCTGTGATGATCAATGTGAAAGGGGTAGCTGAGTCTCATGATAAGACAATGGTTGTAAGGAAAAACTTTTGTATCACAACCACTGTTTTCAAATACATGATGATAAATTGGAACCCATGGAGAGGAGAGTGGGTTAATGATCACCAAAAGGTATATGATAAATTTAATCCTGTGGACCACCCTTCAAGACCTAAGGATGTGAGGGATCCAGGTCTGCGACATTATGAAGAAGAACCTGAGTATAGTGTTGAGACTGAAGAAGAAGAAACTTATATGGATGATGGAAAAGATCCAGACATGCCTCCAAATCCAGTTGCTGAAATTGTATCTTCTAGAAAGGAAACTCATGTAGAAGAAGAGACACCTGCTGATGAGGAAGACCGGCCAGCCCCTGAGCATAATGAAGAAAAGGAGAATGAATCTCAAGCCTTTGATTCTTTCTGTTTAAGTTTGAGTCTATTAATTTTAAGCTCAGTTGTTCCTACTAAGGATGTAGTAAGAGAAATGGAAGAAGCTATACCTAATCCAGAGGACCCTCCTGCTATTGTAGAGATGGAATTGATAGTAGAAGGTTCTCTAGAAAATAAATACCTGCTGAGAATTCTGTTGCTGTACATGGGAATGCACCCATTGAGGGGGAGAATCAAACCATGTTTGGAAGTGTGTCACTGGCTGTTGATCTTGAGGACTGTGTAGAAGACCCAGGTTTTGTGATCTGTGGATTTGAATATCATGATTTAATGATGAGACATCGTTAAATAGACCAAAAATAATTTATGATGTTGAGTTTGAGTTTCTACCTGATGATTTGGTCAGAATGCATGACCAAGATAATTTGAAGAAAAATCATAAGGACAGTTTTTTTGAAGAGACAAGGAAGATGGACGCTTCACAGGTGTCATCAATCCAATCGATCATGACTGAATCAGTAGCCAGTATAGCATTCGAAGAGTACCTTTTGTAATTGCTGCTGCTGATATGATCACCAAGGTTGACCATGAATCCTTAAAGGATGAGCTTAAAGAGTCCTTTAGTTCTTCTCTTTCGGAGTTGAAGGACTATTTTTTGAAGAGATGATTAACTTGGAAAAATATTTTGAACTCTCTATCAGTTGTAATTTGTCAACCATTGAGGCAGAAATAGTGGAAGAAGTTAAAGACTACCAGATTAAGGTTTTTAGACTAGATTCAGATGTTTAAGCTCTAAAGAAATGTGTTATCTCTTGTGACTCTTACATGAGTTCAAAATCCCAATAAGACAAGGACTTAGCCTATGTCAAAAGTGTATTGAGCAAGATTGTTTCAGTGTTTGAAGGTTTTAAAACTTCAAAAAAAGATCATGTTAAAACCCAGGATTCACAAGCCCAAAATCATATTATTTTGTTGGCCAAAAACATCAAGGAAACCATATATTTCTTTATTGGTTCTGTTGTTTCTAAACCCTTAGTAGATTTGAATCAGATTGGAGTTGTGATGAAGGAGGAGCTTGGTTCAGCTTCAACCAGTGTCTCTATGGACTCATCCGACCTGAGAAAAGTTGTGAATTCTACTAGAGATTCATCTAGATAAATAATGAAGATAGTGAAAAACTATATGATAGAAGATTATACCTCTCAGAAATAATTAAAAGAAAAGGCGGTAGCAAATTTCCAGAAGGTTTACACCAAGAATCAACTCAAAAATAACTTCAAACTTCTTTTGAAAAAAATGGAGTTACCTCTTGTCAATCAAGACTTCAGAGAGCAGGCCAGAAAACTAAGGGAATTGACTCTATCCTTGGGAAAATTCATGGAGAACAAGGATGATTTCTTTTCTACTATGGAGAGAGGAGGAGTACTAATTATGGATTTCAGAAATATTTTGCTGCCTTTCCTGCATGTCAATGCTAGGCCAGTGATTGTACCTCTAGCCTTACCTGCCTTTACCTCTACTACATCTCCTGTTCGGATAACTCCAGCCCAATCCATTCTAATCCATTCACCTATGAACACTCAAAGAACTCCTCAGTAATGTCCAGGCATAGATTCTATGTCTTAGACTCCTGTGATCATTTTCGGAATTACTAAGACTTCACCAGTATCCACACAGCCTGAATCCTCTTTTGATCCAAAGGGAAACACTCACATTGAGGATGTGGATTGAACAAATGGCTAGGATGTCTGATAAGAATCAGTTGTATTTTTTTCTTTCTTTGTACCCATTTGCAACATATAATACAATTGGCTTTCACTTATTTCTCATTGTGTTACTTTTTCTATTTCTTGTTTCCCACTTTTTGATTCTCACAAAGGGGGAGAAATATAATTCAAGTATTAAAGTGGGAGAAATCTACACAAAGGGGGAGCAATATTATCTAAGGAAGAGCTACCGTGCTTTTTCCCATATGATATCATTGCATTTAATTCAACTTATAATACATTATGTTCTATAACATACTATTTTCTCTGAGATAATTGAATTTAATTATATACTCTCTTATATAACTACTATTTTTTCTTTCAAACTATAATATCATGAGTTGTGATTTTCAAATAGAGGGAGATTGTTGACCTCAACTGATTTGATAATCCCAACTATGGTTTCACATAATTTGATAATCCCAATTAATGTTTATATATATTCAAATTCGCTCAATCTATGATATACTATTATCAAGATGATAATAATATTAAAATAGTCATTGAGATTTGTTAATAAATGTTTATCCATGTTTGTATGAGTGCTGAAGTAATAATAACCCAATCAGATATGTTTTTCATAAAACAGATAAGTGTAAGTCACTGATCTGCATATAGCTACTGATACAGAGCTACCAGTACTTAGTCTACCGATAGACCTTAGTCTACCGATAGACAGAGTCAATGATATGCAGAGTCATCGATACGCAAGGCTACTGATATGTACAAGTCAACCGACACACATATTAATTGGAACTAAGCTAGAGATACTGATAGAACAGAGCTACCGATAGACCAGAGCTACCGATACACCAGAGCTGGCGACAGACCAGAGCTACTGATAGAACAAGAGATTCTGATAGACAGAGTCACCAATATAACAAGGTCACTGATGCAGATAGATACCAATAGAACAAGTCTACCGAGCTACCGAATGAATAATTCTACCTATAAAAGGAGCTACCGATATCAAGAGATACTGATACACAGAGTAAGAGATTCCGATATCAAGAGATACTGATACAAGTGCAAAGAGCTACCGATACAAGTTCAAAGAACTGACGATGGAAGTTCGCTGCTACACAATGGCCATTGTACACATCTACCAATAGGATACTGCTAATGATTGACTAACCAGTCAATCTCTGTACTCTCAATACTATTTATTTATTAAGCTAACTGTTACATTTGATGTTTCTAATGACGTTAATGTTATTTAATGATTTCTGTTTCCATGTCAGGGAACCGTACCTAGTACCCATGAAAAAGGTAATCATTCCCATTTGCTGAAGCTGAATGCTATAAGAGGTTAGATAAAGACCGAGCTGAAAAAGGAGTGAACACAGGGTGTTCATACAAAGAGAATCACGGAACTAAGAAGGCACATGAAGGGTGAAAAAGGCAAGGGATCAACATCATTCAAATGTGGTGCATTCACACAAGGCTACATCCATACTACAAGAGCACTGTACATACTCGAAGAAATTATTCTCTAGAGGAGAACACAAGATGCATCTTGAGTGATGAACTACAATAAACCCTTCATGCACTTAGGCCGATAAGATGAAACTGGAACCAAGGAAGAAAATGATACTCTATTTTTTAGAACAATAACTAGAGAAGGACATAGAAGTTTTTCTGACAAATCAAATGAGTCCAGAGCTTCAATGTCAATCACTAAAGATTTTCTAACCTCATTCACACTTCCATTAAGGATTATTTCATTTATATTTCGAGATTTGTGTGTATCCTATTTATTTAACACACACGCACAGTCTCCTGCGCTAAGGTGGATGATTCTTAAATCCCCATTCAAACTCTATAACTCCCTTGTATCCCACTGTGGATAGTGGTAGAGGTCGAGTAAGAACTGGACAGTTGTGAGTTGTTATTTGTTTTCCCACGTAGAACTGTGGTAGATGAATTTTAACCTAGATAGTCTTTGCACTATTGTTTACCCTGATCTAGGGTGTGGATACATTTATATAAATTCTTTGAGAGGACTAAGTCTCGTTTTGAGACTGAACCTCTTGGTTACATCTGCTATGAATTTTAGTTTAAGGCATAAGTATACTATATATTTCATATTCTTCTGCTAACTACTTTGAAATATAATTAGTTTTAAAGTTACGTTGATAGTTAAATTAGTATGTTTTTATACATACTATAAACTACTATATTAGTTTCAAACTTCAATTTAATCTTCATATTAATTTAACTGAGACCTATCAATAATTGAGAGACTAATTTAACATTTACACTTTGTATAAATTCACTATAGTTTAACTTTGTTTTTAAATAGGGGAATTTTATGAGAAACATTTTTTAATAGAAATTTTAATTGGAAATAAATTCACCCCTATTGTGTATCCACTTCTACCAAAATTTGGTATCAAATGATTATTATTACTAATACAAATTTTCAAAACATTCTGTTTATTAACTGTGATTTTAGTTGCATCATTAATGATCTTAAATTTCTGTTAGTTCTAAATTTTATCTCTTTAAATATATTTTCTAAAATCTAGTTATGGAAAATAGACTAGAGGGTGCTGCTACTAACTGGCCACCATTCTTCTACGGTACCAACTATTCCTAGTGGAAACTTAAGATGAAAATTCATTTAGAAAGTATGGGTTTTGATATCTGGACTGCTATGGAGTCACAATATAAAATTCCAGAAATTGATAGAACAACATGGGATGAACCTACAAAGATTTCATGAAATAATAATTGTAATGCTATGAATGCCCTATATTGTGCTTTAGGAGATGAAGAGTTTAATAGAATATCAGCTTGCAAAACTGCTTATCAAATATGGGTCACTTTGTCTGTTTCTCATAATGGAATGACCAATGATAAAGAAATGAGATTAAATACTTATACTAATAAATATGATAATTGTAAAATGAAGACTGATGAACCAATTTCTGACATGTATCTCAGGTTCAATGAAATTTTAAATACTATGAGATCTCTTGGAAAGGTTGTTCCAATGAAGGAAAAAATTATGAGGATATTTAGATATCTACGAGAATGATGGAGAGGCACTTCTTCTTCCATTATAGAATTGTGTGACATCACCACACTCCCTATTATGGAATTAATATGTAAGCTTATGATGTATGGGGAAGATCTCAATGTATATAAGGAAGAAGATGATGAACCTAGGAGAAAATCTGTGGCATTCAAGTATACTGCTTCAATGAGCAAAGACATTGAAAAAATACATGTACGTACAAAAAGTTTAACAAGTGATGAGTCAGACTCTAACAGTGATACTAAGATGGCTCAAATAGCTAGGAGAATTAATTAGATTTATAAGAAAAAGATATTCTTCAGAAAATCAAACTACAAAGGTATGTATGACTATAATGGTCATCAGAAGAAGGTCTGGAAGAAATCTAATAAGGAAGATGATATAATCTGTTTTGAATGTAAGAGGAAAGGACACATCAAGGATGTCAATCCAAAATTAAGTTTCAAAAGGGAATATGATTACAAGGACAAGAAGTACAAGAAAGATATGAAATCAACATTGAGTGCTTCAGAAGATAGAAAAAGTGAATCTGATTTTTCAGATTCTGAAAAGAATCATGCCAACATGTGTTTCATGACTAACACAACTCAGGTTACCTTAGATACGCTTGTTTTAAATTCCTATTATTCTGGAGATGGTGTAGAATCTAAATCTGATTCTCAAGACATGACTAAATATGAATTATTATAATAATGTAATATGGTGGAAGAAACATGTAATGAACTTAAGGAGAAATACAAGTCCTTAATGAAATAGAAGGCTCTCACTGTAAATGTTAAATCTGCCTTTGAAATAGAAATGGAAAAGAATGCTCAACTTTTAAATGAAAATACATAACTAAAAATGTCTAATGTGAAACATATAAAGGACATAGAAAAATTGACAAATGGAAAGGATGCTCTAAATAAAATTTTAGGAATGAAAGTTCCATCAAAATACATTACTAGTTTGGGATACCCATCTGGACAGATACAGTTCACCAAAAATTGATTTATTCCTAAATCTGGACAAAATTATGCTTGTTCCCATTCTGGAAATTCGTATGCTTCAACTAGTTATTCATATGGTTATGGTCAAACAATGGTTATCTTTCAAAATCTATTGTTTCTATAAATTATATGAGACCCATAAGACAAATTTGGGTACCTAATGATTTGGTTACTAACCAATCTGGACCCAATAAAATCTGGGTACCGAAATCAGTTTCTGTCTAAATCTGTTTTGTTGGACACCTACTTAAAGAGTTCTCACAAGAAGGTATGATACCTGGACAATTTATGTTCAAGACACATTTCTGGAGAATACTCATGCTTCAAGAGTCTAATCATATTTGATGGAGGCCATGTCACCATATGTGATAATTCAAAAAGAAAAATCATCAGCATAAGCCAGATTTGTAACAGTTATTTATTTTTGATTTCTAAAGTTTTATTTTTTGATGGACTTAAGTATAACCTATTATGTATTTATCAATTATGTGATGATGGCTTTATTGTGAAATTTGAAAATAATTCTTGGAATAATTTTAATTCTAAATTTTTTTTAGTATTTTCTACCTTGATAAATGAAAATGTTTATGTTGTTGATCTGAAATCTATAGCTAAGCAATATGTTCCTTTTTTAAATGCCTTTCATAAAGATTCATGGCTATGGAACAGAAGATTAGGACACTACAACATAAATTCACTTAGAAAATTGACTTGTATGAACTTTGTTAGAGACCAACCCAAACATGAATTCCCAAATGACAAAGTTTGTAATCCATATCAAAATGGAAAGAAACATAATGTTTCTTTTAAATCAATGATAGAAGTTGAAACTTCTCAACCTCTCGAGTTGGTTCACATGGAATAGTTTGGACCTTCTAGAGTTTCTTGTTTAAATGGGAAGCACAATGTCTATGTCCTAGTAGATGACTTTTCTAGATATACATGTGTATACTTCTTGGATCACAAAAGTGAAGCTTGTTCTTACTTTGTTAAACACTCCAAGTCTATAGAAAAACTTAGTTGGATTAAGATTAAAACCCTGAGAATTTTTCATGGCCCTGAGTTTGAAAATCATGAGTTTGAATCTTATTTCTCACACAGTGAATATAGTAACAACTTTTCTACCCCTAGGAAACCTCAGCCGAATGGTGTTGTAGAAAGAAGAAACAGAACTCTTCATGAAATTGCAAGAACAGTGCTTAAGGTGTATGAACTACCTATTTGTTTTTGGGCTGAAGCTGTGAATACAACTTGTTATATTATTAATAGAGTTTTAATTATACCTGTTCTCAATAAAACCTCATATGAACTATGGAATAATAGAAATCCAAAAGTTAGTTACTATAGAGTCTTTGGCTGCAAGGTTTTTATTCTCAATACAAAGGATAATCTAGACATGATTGCTTCTAAGAGTGAGGAAGGAATTTTTCATCGTTATTATTTAACTAGAAAACCCTATAGATTCTTTAACAATAGAAACAACTGTATGGAAGAATCTGTTCACATCAAGTTTGATGAAACTGATCAACATGAGCCTAAAACCTCTCTTGAAAATCTTGAAGAAGATTTGACTATTCTGGACCTTAATAATAAAGATAATGAACCTACTGTAGAAATATCCAATTCTAGACATGTTACAAAATATACTTCTATAGAACCCGAACCTATATATGAACCATAAATTTCTATTCCTACTTTTACTAGATCAACTAGGACTCTAAAGAATCATCCATTGGATGTTGTTTATAGTAATCGTGACAGAGGGACACACACTAGAGCTTCTCTAAGATTCCAGGTAGACCATCAAGCCTTTCTTTCATAACTAGAACCTAAAAATGTCAATGATTCAATCAATGATAAATTTTGGGTAATGCCTATGCAAGAAGAGTTAAATCAATTTGAAATAAACATTTTTTAGGAATTAGTTGACAGACCCAAGGAAACAGTGAGAATAGGCACTAAATGAGTTTTTAGAAACAAAGTTGATGAATCTGGAAATATATATAGAAAAAAAGATAGGCTAGTTGCACAATGATATAGTCATGAGGAAAATATAGACTACGAGGAATCATTTTCACTTGTAGCTATATTAGAAGCTATTAGGATCTTACTTTCCTATGATGCTCATCTGAATTTCATGTCATATCAAATGGATGACAAAAGTTCTTTTCTAAATGGTTTTATAATTGAAGATGTTTTTGTTGAACAACCACCTAGATATTCTAATTCACATTTTCTAAGTCAAGTTTTCAATCTTTCTAAAGCTTTATATGGTTTAAAACAATCTCCAAGAGCATGGTATGATAGGCTTAGTAATTTTCTAATTTCAAAAACATTTTACAAAAGGGACTACTAATCCAACTCTTTTTATTAAATAAATTTCTAAAGATTTTTTGATAGTACAAATCTATTTGGATGATATTATTTTTGGATCTTCTAAACATTCCTTATGTACGGATTTTTCAAATAGTATAAAAAATGAATTTGAAAAGAGTTTAATGGGAGATCTTAAATATTTTCTTAGATTTCAAGATTTTCAAAATGAAAATGGTATTATTTTGAATCAAAGTATATATAAAAAGGATATGTTAAAACGTTTTGGTTTGGATAGTCCTAAGGAAAGAGATACTCCTATGAGTACAGTCTGTAAATTTGATTCAGATGAAGCTGGGAAACAAGTGGATCAAACAAATTATAGAGGTATGATTGGACACATACCTTAAATTACTTCTAGTCGACCTGATATTATGTTTAGTGTATATATGTGTGCAATATTTCAAGCTAATCTAAATGAATATCATTTAATTGTTGTCAAAATAATTTTTAAGTATCTTAAATACACTGTAAACATAGGTTTGTTTTACCCAAAAGGATGATCCTTTGAGTTAATGAGTTATTCAGATGCAGACATTGTTGTTTGCAAGTTGGATAGAAAAATCACATCTGGAACATTTCATTTATTGGGAAAATCCTTAGTATCATGGTGTAGTAAGAAGTAGAATTATGTAGCTTTCTCCACAGTCGAAGCAGAGTATATTGCTTCTGGTAGTTGTTGTGCACAAATTTTGTGGATAAAACACACACTTTTGGAATATAAATATGATTTTAAGAATGTTTCTATCAATTGTGACAACACTAGTGAAATAAACATTTCGAAGAATCTATTATCTCACTCCAGGACCAATCACATTGATGTATGGTATCATTTCTTGATAGATCATTACCAAAAGGGTGATATTACTCTTGAATTTATTGGTACTGAACATCAATTAGCTGACCTTTTCACCAAACCTTTGATTTCAGATTGGTTAAGTTACATTAGACATGAGTTGGTAATGATTAAACTTGATCGGTAGATACCTCACCGGTGTGAATACCTTACCGATGTAACCTCACCGATGTGACCTCGCCGATGTAATCCTCAACGATGTGAACCTCACCGTTGTGAACATCACCGATGTAACCTCACTGATGTCACCTCACCGATGTGAACCTCACCGATGTGAACCTCAACGATGTGAACCTCATAGAAGTGAACCTCACTGATGTGAACCTCACCGATGTAAAGCACAACGATGTGAACCAAACCGATGTGAACCTCACTATTTTGAACCTCACCGATGTCACCACACCGATGTCACCTCACTGATGTGAAACTCAGCGATGTGAACCTCACCGATCTGATCCTCACCGATGTGAACCTCACCGATTTAAACCTCACCGATGTGAACCACACTCATGTAACCTCTCCCATAGACCTCACTGATAGGAATTCTCACCAATAAACCCTATCGATGAGTGCGCTATTTTAAACTTTTGTATGCCACCAGAATCTGAAACATTATGATGAAGAACCAACTGAATATTTTTATACAGTAATATTCAAGAAATTTTGAGAACAAAATTATTTCAAGGAGGGGATAATGAAACAACCCAAGCTTCCATGGTCTGTTTCATTTTGAACAATAAAATAGCTTATGATGTACGCAACTTTGAGTTCAAAAACAACACAACCAATCAAACTAGCCATTTTCAATAGTAATACCCACTTTTTGGAATTTTATAAATTTTATCTTTCAAAATGAACTTCATTTTTTGATTTGGAATTTTGAAATTAGATTAGGGTGAATTATTGGTATTTTTCAGAAAACATTCATATTTTTTATGAATAGTGAAAACCACTTCTTTATTGGTTAAAACCAAATTTTTATTTTAATAATTAGTTTTTATGTTAATTTGTTTTATGTAAAAATAGAAACATAAAACATATATATGTTCAACGTAATTAATTGGAGTCATTTTATAATATGTTTAGATATATAAAATTTTATCGAACTTTTTACTGTCATTTAACCACCTCCAAGGAGCATTTGTAGATTTGTTTAAAATAAAATTTTACCACGTTTTTGAGTTTAATTTTAAAAATCCATGAGACATGGTTAATATTATTAAGTAAAATGTGGTTCAATAAGATGAAAATAATTTTTGGTGAATAGTAACTTTTTTACATTTTTTTACCATGGTTAAAAGTAAATTGGGAAATGAAGGGTAAAAACTATATCATAATTACCTTAAAAAATTTAATGATTCTATTTGATAAGTGTAATTAGACCCAAAAAAACCATAGGAATGAAATATGATCCCCTTTGGTTGACTTTTATTAGATTAGGACATTTATTTTTATTTTATTTAAATAATATTTAAAAGAGTTAAAATTAAAGTTTTATAACTAAAAATTTTTTAATATAGGGTTATAGATAAGTTAAATTTGAAAAAATATTCATTATAGAGATAAAAATATTTCCAACATAATGGTATTATACTTATAATTTGGAGTCATTAAAAAATTAAATTTATTTATGAAAAAATGATTATGCAATAATTACCTTATTAATTAAAGATTAAAATAATTGATATTATAAATATTCAAATAAATGAAATTTTATACATTTAATAAATTTGAAAATTTTTCTAAATTAATATGACATTTCAGGGTTGATTAAATAATATTGTTTGATGTAATAAAGATTTTATGAATTTAAGAAAAACGAAATACAAAATAGTGTCAAAAATGACAAAAAAGTGTTTTTAAAAGAAATATTATATTAATAATTGATATTCTAGTCCTAAAAATCTATGGTTCAAAAAAAGAGCATAAATAATATTATATATGTCATTATTGAACCACTTGAGGTTCTTTTGGATGTTTATAGTAAGTTTATTAACCATATAATATAAAAATACAATGAGACATGGTAAATGTACAACAATATAACTAAGAGTTAAATATATAATATAAGGTTAATATGATGACCTAAACTTATATAAAACCTATTTTTGGAGAGGTTTTATACCTATCCCTACCTTATCCTTTAAATAAATCATTTTTGAACCAATATAAACTGACAATTATTTCATTATAAAATAATATTTCATGTTTTCCTAAAGTGACCCTCACCTCTCTTATAAAAGGGAACCTCCCCTTCTATCAAATTCACACCTTCAAAGCCTTTTGGATCAGTCAACCCCTGCCCAAATTCCCTCTCAAATTTCCTCCTTTAATCATAGACTCCCTCCTTTAGCTAGAAAGTCATCTTAAGGATCCCTTTTGATCAAATCAAAAGAAAGAACCTGAAGAAGAGGTAAATATTTCATCACCTCTTTCAAGTACTTTTATTCTTTCACTTCCTATTTCTTTTTTGTTTCTATTTTAAAATAATAACTATAGAATATTATATAAACTATAATGTTATTATAAAAATGGTAAAACCATATTCATTATTCAATCCATCTTATAATTATGAAGTCACCATACATGCGTATGTACGGATTACCATCTCCACATTGTGTTGTATATTGTTATTCAAACACTTCATCATTTGGAAGTGTATTATAATGACTATAAATTATGTATGTAATAAATATAAATGATAATGATTCTGTATATATAATATACCATCCAATTATATACGATTTTAATATCAAAATAATTGTATTTTCGCTCATATGTACGTATGGATTACCATCTCCACGAACGCGATGAGATTCATTCCCCATCGTAATTATTCATGAATTATTTTCTTTTTATGATTATTTTCTTGTTATGTTAATGTCATTATTTATATGAATAAAATACATCCTGTCCATAACAAAAATGACTTACATAACAAGGTATATAAAGGAAAATGAATCAGTTAACACCTAAAATGATGATACTACTAAAATATCATTAACAATGCAATATTAGAAGATCACATGTGACATCATATTAATGTATATGGTTCTTTTATAATTTAATAAAAATTATTTCACCATTATATAGGAGGTTAAACTACCCTATATAAAGGAAAAGTACTAGTTAATGGTTAATTCCACAATCACTTTATTATCCGAGGTTATTTTATAAGTGAGTATCTATTGGGACCTCTTTATCATCCACATCCATGTTTTCATAAAAATGTATTTCAAAACATTTATTCTATTTACTATTCTATGGTTTAATGTTATTTACACCCTTGTTTGTCTTTTTATAAAATGGTTTGAAAGGAATCATTCTGTAATTTTCCAAACAAGTTACTTTATGACCATTTCACCACAATTAAGTTAAGAATGTTTTTTTTAACATATACGGTAGGTGCGGATATTTTCTCCAATTATAACATCGTTCATGCTTCCCTTACAATCTTATAATAATATTAAAAAAATAAATGTTTCATTTTATATTTATATTACTTTTAAATTATTTCGAAATATAAAGAGATATTTCTAAAAAAATGTTTTAATTTCATCTATGTCAACATATTTTGATGGATTTTAAGTTTGATTGATGTTGATTTATTATGATACAAAACATCCATATTGTATTGACGTTTTTGTGATATGTTTGACTGTGGATGTGTTACTTTTATACCATTCATGGTTTATGGATAATTTATTGACATATCGTGTGCTAGTTTTAATACGAATGTTTATGTTATGTTTACACCTTTTCAATTGATGAATGCATTGGACTTAGTAAGTGATGGGTGGAGCCAGCTATATCTCCTCGATATATCGGTAAGTATCATGAGACAAACATGTGTCGTGGAATAGGGCCTTGACAAAACATCATTGTAGTCATGGAAAAATGTATTGACTATGTGGTTATGATGTCTGACAATATTTATTCCATGATTATGAAATTGGATATTTATATTTCATGTGATTATTTGACTAGAAGAATATCCATGTGAATAATTAAATGGCATTATTTGGTTTTATCTTTTCTATATTATGATGAAGTTAAAGTTTTAAAGGAATTTTTTTGGCTTAATTTTACTTAAATGATTATTCTTATTTATGAAAGTTTCTACTATACTGTTATCCTCACTAAGCATCTGATCTCACCCCTTTCAATGTTTTATTTTTCCCAGGATGTGAAGAAGTATATTATGACTGACCTGTAGGGATAGTCTAAGTGATATGAGTGTGGCCTATGGGGACTATGTTGTTTTAGTGTTTTATTTTATAATATAATATAAAACATATGAATTTATATAGTATTTACAAGGGTACTAAACTGTTTTGTATTTCGGGATTTGATTCATTGTGATCACGCTAATGTTATGTAATAAAACACCAACTATTGGTAACTTTGGTCAGGGCATTACAAAACACCCTTTAAATGTATTTTTTCTCAATTTTATATGTTCCAATTTACTAAATAAACAGAATTTTTAGAATTAGGATAATAAAATATTTTGTTGGTAAATTTTGATATTTTTCTGATAAAAATCAATTTTTATGAATAGTGAAAAATACTGCATTTTAATTCAAAACTGACATCTAATCTAATATAAATATATGGTTATATTATATTTATAATCTGATTAAAATTGTAATTAGATTATGTTTTTACCATTAAATCCAATTTTGGTCATTATAGGTAATTTCACCGTTTTATTACACCTAAATAAATGACAATATTTTCATTGTTATTATTTCTTAAAAACATGCTTTTTGGTTTTGACAAGGGGAATTGATTTTATATTTTTTTTCTGTAACTTTTGTGTTTTTAATTAGAAAAAATGGATTTAATATTTGGAATTAGGACATCTAAATTGTTTAAATATGTAGATTTTATTATGTTGACATTATTAATAGTAACTTCAATAAATATTTTATTTATAATGGTTAAAAGCTAAATATTGAATATAAGAGTAAAAAATAATATAATAATAATATTATATTACCCAAAAAACTATCCTACCCCAATTTTCTGAAACATTTCCATTCATAGGCATCCTTGGGTCAATTTCGGGACCCAATTAGGTCAGTTATAAGTGAAAATCACATTTTATAAAAATAAATTTAACGTTAAAGGAAATGTATCATAATAATATATCTTCTAATAAAAAAATTTATATGAGATTATATAAGTGATATTTTCAACTATAAAAACTCATTAAAAATATTAAAATATTTCCAACATCATTGTAATTTATTTATAATTTTTAGACATTATAAAAATAAATTTAATTATGTCACAATGACGATGCAGTTATTGCTTCATTAATAATGGATTCAAATAAATGATATTATAAATGTTAAAATAAATTTAATTTGTTTATTTTGATGTCATACGTGAATTTTATATATGATATTTATATGTTATATTTGTAGAAATTATGTTTTTTCGAATCAATCATGTTGTAATGGAATTTTAATGTCATAATATAGATAGTGTCAAAAATTGACATTATTCATATTTTAAATATAATTTATTTATTAAATAATAAAAAATTCAACAAAATCAATTATTCTGAAAAACAGTTATCATTACTATTAAATGTCATTATTGACTCTTTAATTGGATATTTGTCATGTTTTGGTAACTATTTTGATTCTAAAAATATAAAATACATGATAAAATGGTAAAAAAATAGTTATCATAAGTATGAAATTTCATTATTGATTCTTAATTTGGAAATTTTTTATGTTTTGGTAACTATTTTGATTCTAAAAATCATAAATACTTGATAAAACAGTAAGAGTAAAATATGGATAAATAAAAAAGATAAGGATTAAAAAATATCAAAAACTAATATAATAATTATTTGATGATTTTATTTAGACTTATACTAATATTATATTAGAATTTGATGATTTTGTAACCTTTTAAAACCAAAATTCATTTTATAATAAAATAATAATATCAAACATTCCCAAAGACCCCATCCTCCTTCATATAAAGACCACTATCTCTAACCCATTACTCAAACCTCTCAAGCCCCTTGGATAGCCCAAAATCTAGTCCAATAAGCTCAAAAAATCCCTATATTCTACTTAGAATCTTTAAATTGAGATGAAGTAAATTAAATGATTCTTTTTGGTTCAAACCAGATGGAGTTACCCGATTTAAAGGTAACATCTTCTCTCAAGTTATTTTCTTTTTTATTTTCCTTCTCCAAAACCCTAAAATCTCTATATTCCATTATTTAATAACCACTAAAGTATCCTTAATATACTAGGATTATGTTTTGTGAATTATTATAGAGAAAATAAGACATGCCTTCATCTAATTGAATTAGAACATATTGTTTTTTCTGACTCTGAACTACTGCCCCACGAAACGATGTTTGTTCAATATTCTCCTACCACCTCTCATGGTGGCCATTATGATAGAATTGTAATTATATATGATATCTATGAAATTTATTTTATCTATATTCTTTTATAATTATCATATAGAACATACCTTTATACTATTCATGTTTTACATATACGATAATTTCATTTGGGAAACTGCAGACTCCCGGCCCCTCAAAGTGGTATGACTCGTTTATAGCCTAAATTAAACATATAAATTAAGTTGTTAATGAAATTTTTTAACATATATAAAATTTCATATTATAATTTAATTATAATATACTTACGTATCATTAATTGTTCATTACATTGAACATGAAAAATAAATGAAAGAACCGTTTATGCATACACATGACTTACCACCTCTATGAACAGTGCATTACATTTAATATATCAAAATTATATGGACTAATAGAAATAGATATATAATGGATATATATTATATATAGGATATATAAATCATGAATATAATTATGTAGAAAATTTACTTTTTACCCCATGGACAAATTATAAATATAAAAATTTCCTTATAAACTCAAATTCCTAACATCAAAAAAATTCAGATATGAACAAAAATAATTAAATATTTTTTATTCCAAGGTAATAAGTGATATAAAAAGTATAATAAACAATAAAAAGGTTCTAAAGAAAGTATATATTAACTTATGTTTATTATTCAGGAATAACATGGAACATATGAGACATGTTGGACAAGAGGTATGAGAACTTCTTATCAAAATTTCCATTCTTTTTGTTAAACTTATACTTCTTGAATATTATGTGCTATGATTATGTGAGAAATAAATTTTATTATCATTTATTTTATTTATAATTTCTTTATTTTTAATTATAGAGAGTATACATAATTTTAGTATTTTATTTACCAAATGATCTTTGTAAAGGAACCTATCCTTGTCTACTTATCATCGAAGACTTCTTTTATGTTATGTATTTTAATTTCAATTTTCATATGTTGGGATATATTCATCAAAATAAATATTCCTATACATTTTATTTCCTTGTAATTATATTTCATTTATCCCTAATCAACTGATTTTCAACATTTTAATGTGAAGCCATTAGGCTTCTGAATTTTCATAAGAGAACTTCTTAATCCAATTTCCATTCATGCGGTTAAACATATAATTCTTTATTATATAATTCCATTAATAAGTGTCAATGAACTCTATTTTTTTACATAATTTACATTTATTGTGTGTTTATATATATTTGTAACACAAAATTATGTAATTGATTTATTATTAATCTAATGATAGGGATAACATCTCAATGTCCTTCATTGAGGAATATCTTGATATTGTGCTCCTTTATTATCCTATTAGGTGTATATACTATCCTTTGAATTAATATGTCATTAATCTCCCTATTCAAATTAAATTATAAGATTTTATTAATTTATTGAGAAATTATTTTTATTCAACAATTTTCTCATTTGTTAGGGGACTCTTCAACATAAAAATTGTTTTAAATGTTTTAACAATTTATTCCTCAAAATATTTCACATTAATTTCCACATATTAAAAATGGTTTTTATGATTTATTTATATGGACATTGATGTTTTAAAATTTTAATTCCTTCTAAATATTTAAATTTTAATGGGACACATTGATTCAAAAATCTCTTTGTTAAATGTTTTAAATGAGGTTGAAAATGGTTTCTAGAAAAAATCTATTAATTCAATATCCTGAAATGAATGATTATAATCGTAAAGTGGAAACATTATCTTTTCATTATTCATGTTCATGTGATCTGATTATGTTATGGTTCATTTGATTTGTTTTTATGTATGGTTGGTTCTTTTTTAAACCTAGGGTGGGTGAGCCTGAGCTAGCACTCCAATGAATTGGGTAACATGACAGAGGTAAACATTAATGTTTCTCCCAAGAGATATAGGGAATATACTGTGATGTGTATTCCAAACGTAACTCCCGATGTAACTATGATAGCAACAATTTAAGTCTGATAGGGATGCCACATGTTACTTTTATGATATGTTATTACTATATTCCATTCATAAATCTTATAATTTCATGAATTTGTTAAAGTGCTTTTGTTTTATGATTGAAAAGTATGATTTCATTGATTTATATGTATTGATGGGATAATGTTTTCTCTCATTATTTTATAACCCTTACTGAACATTTTTGGCCCATCCCATGTTTTTGAAATGTTTTTCACAGTGTATAAAGATGGGTATGTGAATAAAATTATTCAAGATGAATTATTTCATGAAAGGAAGTCTTGTTTTATTTAAGGTGTTTTATTTTAGTGAAAACATTTGATAGAGTAGAATTATCTAATTTTTATTTTTTGATATTTAATGTAATATTTATGGCCTAATTCTCTAAAACTATAAAACTGATAAGATCCTGAATGTGAATTATTAACTTAAATCAAGATTATGTAATGTTTAAATCTAGAGATTATAGTTGGTATTAGATGTCTGTTTAGACAACTTTGTGGATTATAAGTTTTTTAGACACAAGGTTTGTCTCAAAGTCTACTCATTAAGTTAAATTCTTATATTTTATATTTTTCTAATCAAGGAACATATATAAAAAATTAAAGGAGGAGGATCTCAAATGACATTCATATCTCTTCTTGATGACTTGCATGCAATAATTATTACAATGTCATGTCCTAATGATTCTGAAAACATTTTCTAACATACAACTAACATGCATGAAATTAGTTGACATATCCAACACCCTCACTATACCATAATTCCATTGTGGACCATTTTTTGTATTAAATCAAATCATATTTTATCAATTTTCTCATATTTTCAAGAAAGGTAAATATTATCAAGGAATTTTTAAATATTTTACCTTATCTCATTATTTTGAAGCATAATATGACAATGAAAATGGTGATGAAGAAAGAGAATCTTGAAAAAACTATTTATATTGGATTTTATATTATATTCATTCAACACATACTTATGAACATTTAAAAGGACCATTGATTGAATGTTTCAACTCAAACTTGATTCGATTGTTTTATTGAAACAAAGGATTATTAGATGTTTTGAAATTATATGTCATACATGATTATTTTCGGAAAGTGTTTTTCTGTAAACACCCATATGACCCAAGTTTTACAAGGTGTATTTGAATCAATGAAGCATATTATTTCGAAGGATCTCTAAATAATTGTCGCAATATATGGAAAATCTAACTAGGTGAACAACATGACAATGAAACTAGGTGGACACCATAATAAAGGTACTATGTTCTTTCAATGGGAATTGTGTTGTATTTAAGAGGTAAAATAATATTATCTTCATTAAGATATTGAGGTAATTATGCGTTGGGATGAAAATGAGATGCATAAGAGAACCATTGAGGTTAAATCATGATATTGTTATTTTTTTGGATTATATCTCATTTTTTGAAATATTATATAATTAAATAGTTTTTGAAAAAGGAAATCATGTAGACCATGTGACAACCCATCATGTGGGATATAGCATTGGGAATCAAATCCAAAACCAATGTGAGATTGGGATTTACTTCATACCACTGGACTACATGAATTCACTGGTTAGTATGAATAATTATTTTTAGTTATATGATTTTTTGGATCAAGATTTTTTTGATTTTGGGAATATATGTTTTATGAAATGTATATAATTAGTATATAAAAATTATTTGGTGATTAATTGATAATGTTTATTTTGGAAGACGATCACTCTTTTGGGGAAACACTATAAGCCTAAGGAAATTATTATTCAATTGGATTTCATTTGTGGACAAATGGATAAAATTTTATTTTGGAAGAATCAATGTTTTTATTGTGGAAAAATGGTGATTTGAGTTATTTAAGTAAATTATTAACCTAACATTGAGAATATGTGATTTGGTTAATTACACTTCATTATTAGAGTTTATGAGTAGTCGATGTTATTTGTAGATAACTGTTAACATTTACTATGGAATACTATGTTATCAAATCCTTCTGAATTATGGGTATTAGAATTAGTTTGGATTATTTTGATGAATTTTAGCGACATTTGTCTATATAATGGTGTTTGTTGATATTGTGCACCTTTATTATACTATAAGGTGTATATAATATCCTTTTATATATTATATCCACAATATCATTATTATCATGATATTATAAGCTTTTTTTAATGTATTATTCAATTATTTTTCTTCACATATTTTCTCTTGTGGTAAGGGACACTTACTAAATCATTGTTTTTAGTGTTTTAATGATTTATTTATCTAAATATCTCACATTAATGTCCATGTTTTAAAAATGGTTTTTATGATTTATTTATATGGAAATTAATTTTTTAAAATTTTAATTCCTTTAATAGTATCAATGTGTTATGGGACACATTGATTAAAAAACATCTTTATTAATCATTGTAAATGGTATTGATAATTATTTTGAGAAATCTATGATTATGTCAATATAATGAAATGAAATATTGTGATTGTAATATGGAAATGTTATATTTCCTTTATTCCTATTCATGTGTTATGATTATGTTATGGTTATTGGGATTTTTTTATGTATACGGGTGGTTTCGTGACAATCCTTGGGTAGGTGATCCTGATATAGCTATCCAATGAAATGTGTGATGACATAGGTAAACGTTAATGTTTCTACTAAGAGATTTTGGGAATATACTTTGATGGGTTTTGAAAAAGTAACTCCCTACGTATCTGTAAAACATTCAAGGTATGTATGATATGGATACCACATGTTAAATTTATGATTTTTAATTACTATATGATATTCATAAATCTTATGATTTCATGAGGTTTGTTAAAGATCTTATGTTTTATTAATGACAAGTATAATTTAAATGATTTTAATTTATTTACGGGATAATGATTTATTTTCTAATTTTATATGACTTACATAGAATTTTATGGTCATCCAAAGAATTTGAAATGTTTTTCACAAGTTATAAGTAAGGGTAAGAGAACATAAGTATTAAAAAATTTTTATATCAAGAAAATAAATCTTTTTTTATTTTAAGAGTTTTATTTTCATGAAAAAATATGATTGACAAAAAGTATCTATATTTTAATTTTTGATATGTAAAGTAATAATTGCAGACCAATTCTCCATAAATCTAATCATGAAATGATCCTCAAGGTGAATTCTTGACATAAATCAAGATTAAGTAATGTTTAATGTTGGGACCTTATACTAAATCCTTATTTATATACTACATATGGATGTGTCTCTACCAATGTGGTAAATAGGTGTACAAATATCAAGAAAGGCACAGTAAGCTGGTCTTGATCGTTATAAAGTGAACAAAAATTGAGCTTGATACAAGCCATTGAAGAAACTCCATCAGGATATTATTTTCCAAATTCACAATATCATTGTAATACATTATTAATGGAAAAAATTCCAATAGGATTCAATATTATGAAATATATTATTAGTAACATAAATTTATTTCCATAAATTCATTAGTTAAATAATTATGATCATTTAAATATTGTACATTTATTTATTAGTATCAATATATTTGTTCTTAAAAGTTTAAAAGTTATCACCACTAATTTTATTAATATTCTAGAAATTGGGAAGAAATATGAGGAAATGATTTATCATCCAATGAGATAGAAAATGTGATGACTTCCCAAATGAAATTCATTACATAGTGATAGATTAAGCAAGAATTATTGTGATTATTCCATTCAATCTATCAAATATCAAGATCAATAGTTGTAACATATTTTTATATCCCCAGGCATCAAATAAAAGGATAATGAAATCAAAAGGATTTTTATTAGATAACGGTGTTAAGGAAAATATGGCTCAATTTTGGTTTTGAAAATATTTATTGTGGCACCAAAGGATATTTCAGAATAGGGATAAAAGCATTTTTGGCTTCGTAAATTTAGGACATAAAGTAGCCATTTTTTTAAAAAAATTAATAATTTTGTTGATGTAAATAAAGACAAATCTAATGTAAAATATTATTATATTAAATGAAAATATAGCGATGTTTCGACTTATCAAGAAAAATTCTCATTTTGAATGAATAAAAATTATGATGATCACCAATAATTTAATAAATATAGGGAATAATGAAATTCCTATGTTGGGATGGATCATTATGATTGAATTAAATGTAAACTCAACTCAATTTGTATGTGTTACATGTATTTTATATATTATTTCATATTATAATACATTGTATACTTTTTATGTACATTAGTTCACCAGATGAAATGATTATATATGATCAGGGAATCCATCCATTATTATTATATCACATGTTGTTGTTTGTGGAAATGTATTTCTTGAAATTATTTCTAGTCTCAATTTAAAGGAATTCAATGTGATCCTCCTTATGTAATGGTTTTCCTTTTATAAAGCCATAATAAATTACTCGGAGCAGGAATTAAACACCTATATTAGGAATCACCATTTATCTTTATACGTATGAATAGGGGAGGGTAAATATTATTTAGCACGATCATCTTAATTATAGATTGTATTTCTATACATGAATTCATTTCAAGAACAATTAATGTATAATAAAGAAAATATCATCCATGAAGACCTAAAAATTTTCCTTTAATATGATAGTATCTATTACAAAGTATTTCCTAGTCTTATTTCTATATGAGAGGATTTATATTCAATTGATCTTATACCAAGGTCAGTGAAAATATCAAAGACTCCATATAAATTTTATTTTGTGGAAATTATATATCTTATGGAGAAACTATATTAGAATACTATAAAATGGCTCCTATTCCTATGTGATTCAATGTGTGGTGAACCATACCTCATTATATTGATAAGATATGTGTTGATGAAACTTTTTATTAAATATCATGAACACCCCATGATCATGAAAAAGAAAATGTGTTCTACTCTAGGAATTTATGAAATTTTCAATCACCTACATGGAGCCAAATATTTCTCCAAGGTTTATTATCAATAGTGATCTAGGAATGTCATAAATGGAAATTAAATCATTTCTGATGAAAATTAAATACATTACTAAAAACACGCATGAGGACATAAAATGTTTTGTTCCATTAGAGACAATGAATGTAATATTCATTATTCATAAAAGATATTAAATTGAACCAAAAATGATTTCCCTTAAATTACTTCTACATGAATTCTATTCTTCATATCATTGGAAAAGAAACATAATAAAGTGTGATATCATATTCCCAATATTTCTATCCATGGGAAATACTTAACCATAACATAAGAATAGGGGTATGACATAATGTTAGTAACCCTTGGAAAACATACCATGTGTATCAAATAACCTAATATTGAGTCATGGAACAAATGGTTGCAGTTTATAAGACAATGTTATTCATAAAATTAATAGTCATGAGCTACAAGATCATCAAATTGGCATATGATTTAGACATATGGAATACACATAATCTTATTTCATATTGAACGCGTATTAATAGAGAATGGTTTACTCAAAATATAAAGTTGATGAAGTAAATCATTCACAAATAATTATCTTAATGAAACCATATAAACAAAAAAATTATAGACATAAAATAGAGGTCCATCCAATGAATTATTGACATAAATGATAGGCCCACACATAGAAATATGAACATATAATCATTTTCTCGCATAAAATTTTTAACATTTATTTAGGTTAACGTATAACCGTAGGGAAATGTAATAATTTCCTTGTATAAAATATTTACTTTAGTGGTGTCCATAATTACCCAATTCATTTGTGGGGGATATAGGTCCTATTTATCACTATATATAAATAAAAAATAAAAAATAATGTATACTATAAAAAGTGTTCTAAAATTTCATAAAACAATTATCACATACAAACCTGTGAAAATAATTGGTTTTAAAATATATTTTTTTATAATGTAAAACATATAAAATAAATGGTTTCTATAATGAATTCAAAATTTAATTATATAAAAAACCTTTTGAAAAATAAACAAGTATGAACTTCATTTTTTCATCGTATGACCCATTAAAGAGAAATTGGTTTCATTAGCTATATTTTCATCAAAATACAATTCGACAAACAATATGTATAGTACATGTTATTACATCCAAATTAAAACAATTGTTATTTAATATTATGTAAAAATATATTGAAAATTAATTTTAATGATAAATCTAATGGAATATCTCTTGAGAAAAATTCCTTTCACTCTAAATTTTTTTTCCAAACATATCAAAATTTTAAAATCATTTTCATTGAAAATAATGTTGAAAATTTTAAATCAATATTTAAAATTCATTTAATATATTTTCTTGGGAAATATATATTCCATTTTATTTTAAAAAAATTAATCATTTTGAAAAACACTTCCCATTACAATAACAACTAAAATATAAAGGGTGCATTATAAAGAATATCCTCAATATCAATGGGAAATTTTCATCATAACATTCATGATGATTCTTTTCATATTTTCATTAAAATCTATAACTGTATTATTTTGGAAAATAAAATAATGATTCCATATAAACAATATTATAATAATTTAATTTTTTTTATAAATTTCATTAAGTAAATAATTTTTTTAATGAATTTTTAGAATTAATTATTTTGGAAGAAAATGGGTTAATGACTGAAAATGATGTTATTCTGAAAACAATAATTTTGATTCATGAGAAAACAATGATATGAAAATGAAGGTAAAATATGTATTCTCATGACATAGACATGGTGGATAAAATAAATAAATTAAATACGAGATTTATTATGACATTCTATAATTGAAAACATAATCATAAAGAATCTCACAAAATGATGATATTATAACACAAAATCATTACCACTTTTGGTAATATTGAAACATAAGAACCAAGAAAGAATATAAATAAATTAAACCTAAAATATCAATAAGATTAATAATTTATAGTTAATTTACATAAAAGGGTCTTTAGATACACCTCGTATAAGATGACATGGAATAAACAAATCATATGTCTCAAGAATGGAAATTCAAGACATAAATCCCAAATCAATTTGCTCAAATTTGAACCAAAAATCTCAAGAAATAAATATACTATAATGGAATGTAAATATGAATAATTTCTTTATCATTAAATTTATTCATGGGATTTATATAAAAAAAATTATGAAATATCAGGATAATATTTCATGTGTCTCACATAAAAAAAAGTGTGATTGAAATCTAATACAAAATTAGCACTCATTTGAATTATAATCCAAAATAATAATAATAGAAAATAAAAAAATATAATAAAAATAATTATATTAATGATATAAAATGGGAAATGGGAAATATATACACCACCTAAAATAAATTAGTGGTGAATTTTCATGTCTTTGAAAAAAGGGACTAGAAATCACTTACATTTAGATTTTAATCTCATAGTACATGTGTTAACATATTATTTAATAAATATTTTTTATTATAAAAGAGTTAATTTACCATATATATATATATATATTTATCATACAAAATAATATTTATTATATCCTTTTATTACCTTTTTATTAACAAATCTATGTCAAAATCAAATTTTGGGAATATACTACTGTGTCCTTCATATGAGTTTTGTTTGGTTTTTTTGGTCTAATGAAACTAATCATTGATCAATAAACTCTATAATTATATATATAATAAAATATCATATGTATATTATGTATATATATTTATATTAATCTATATTATATATATATATATATTGAAAATTAAAAACTCTATTTATTGAGATTATAAGACGTACGTACATATTAACATTGTTTCCATTTCATTATTGTTTTAAATTAACAATGTATAATGATATATTTTCAATATAGTTTCATTGTAGTGTCATATGTATAAAATATTTTCATTAAAAAGTATTTTATATATTTAATTTGAAGAATGATCTATTCACATTGTGTCAAGAGGTGGCAGTCCTCCGTAATAAAAAAAATGACATTATTGTATTCCCAAAAATAATGAATAAATATAGTTCTATGAAATATAATAATTACATAAAAATAATAATATCATAAATATAATATATAAATATTAAATAAATCACTATTTATTATCATGGGAGGTGTTCATGAAAAAATCAATGACATCTGTTTCAGAGTTGGTATTCTACTATATAATGTATTGTTGATTAGATAAACAATCTGATGGAAGTAAATATGATTTTAGTTTATGTAAATGAAATAAAAAATTATTACTATATTAATGATACATGTTATATTTTATTTTTAAAGGTATTGGATAATGATAAATGATTTTAAGATTTCTGGACGCAGAGTGAAGGGCTCTTCTTAAAGTAGTTATGTGAGTGGCGTACTTGTAATAGTTTGAATGAATGAATTATTCCCACATTTTTTGTAGTCACAATGACTAAATAATTGAATATACATGAGAAAATAATTTTTATTTTCATAATATGTCTATTGAGTTAGTATTGGTAAATTATTACCACTATCATTTTTTAACACATAGTAAAACCAATTTTAACTTAATTATGTTAATTAATTATTACTCTTTTCACTATTAATTAGATGAAAAAATATGTTTATGTTTTTATATGATATAAATTATTCTGGTTCAAAATTTTGAATCCAATTCATCTATATTCCATTAACATAATTTCAATATTACAATTTAAAATAATTCTCATTGACATGATGAGAAATTCTGTTTTCAATGTTAAAATTAAACAATTTATAAAGTTTTTACATAAAATTTCATTTTCAATTTGATTACAGGGACCTAAATTGGATTATAATATATGCAATTTATCTTTTTTAACATTAAAAAAATTAATATATAATTTATCTTAATAAATAATTTAAATGAAATGTTATTTCTCAATTGAAATTAACTATTTATCACTATTAATTAAAAAATTAAACATTTTATGTAATTATGAAAATTTTACTATATGAAAGTATTCACATTCTGATTTTTAAAATTTAAAATATTTTTTATAATAAATTTATTAAAATTAGAGTAAAAAAATTAGAAACAAAACACCCATACGAGATGAAAAATGAATTTTGGAAAAGAGTATTTTCTTTAAGCATAATATTATTTATATTAACAGAATGTATAAAAATAATTAATTAATAAATACAAATTATAATTATTTTATATATAATATTTTCATTGTGTTTAATAAATTTAAAATTATTTATACAATTAATTAATTAATATCCAGTTTTAGTATGCACATTAAAACAGTTTGTTTCGAAATAAAACCTCTCATGTAACACCACTGGATTTTACAGTTTGAATATTCTTTCAATATTTCATTTAATATGAATTTTTTATATTATTTAAATCACCATTAAAAAATTATGCTACGCACAAAAATTATTTCTCCTATGTTATAGTTATGTTCTAGTTTTACTGACCAACATTATATTATTAAAATATTATTATTTAATATGATAATATATAACATAGTTGTTAAGTTGGGGATTATGAATAGTATCAAATATATTATGACATCGTATGGTTGAAATAATTGGTTTCATTCTAACTATAAATGATTATATGGACAAAAAAAATATAGGATCTATTTTTATAATAAAATATTTTTATGGCCACAAAGTCTTTTTATTCTAATAAATTAAATAAATTACTATTATGAATGATATTAATTAAATCTATATGTTATGTTTTGAGTAATTTTTTATATTCATCCAATATATTTTACAATAATAAGACAATATTAAACCAAATAGTACACATGAAAACCCTTATTTTTATTAAAAGATGTTTGACCACCTTATAATGGCTAACCTATTTGAATTCATTTTTTTATATTTCTATATATACTTTTTGAAAAATAATCAATCGAATTTTATATCAAAATTTAAATATTTTTTTATTTCTTTTTATGATATGTATAATGTTTTAATAAATAGAAAAAAAATACAAAATGTTAATTGAAACAAACATTTTTCTTTGAAATAATTTATAGTGTTAAAATATATTTTTGATTTGTATTAATGTAGAAATTTATTATTTTATTAACATTTAATATAATGTAGGTAATTGGAATAAATTTTAAATTAAATTAATATATTAAAACATTTCAATATCGTTAATGTTTAAATATTAATTAATGATTTTTTCACCCCATCAAATGAATTATTTTTAAATTAATTACTACAGCAATTTCATATTGAATTTTTAAGAATAGATTAAATGTTTTTATTTAGTGGTCCTAAATTATGTAAATTAGGTTCTTCTATTTTTTGTAAAATTAATAGTAAATTTTGAAATATTTTATTTACCACATTTAAGGGTAATTCAGGTAATTATGGTTAAGAAGAATTTTATAATGTTACCTTTTATCTGAGGGTTTCAACTAATATCAACCTTTGGTTGAAATTATAACGCTTTTAAGCCACATGGGTATGAATATGGCATTTAAATATTATATTTATAGATAAGTTAAAAGTTTCATAATAACATTTTATATAATTAAACCATTTTTATTATAGGGTTATAAAAGAGTTAAAATTGACTCTAAATGGTCATCTAATAGAAAAATGTCTATATACATCATGAAAATTTATTTATTGTTTTTAATGATAATATAAATATCATAAATAATGATGTAGTAATTTTTTAAAAATGGATAAATCAAATATATGATATTAAATTATCCTTAAAAATAACATTTTAGTGAGTTAATAGAATCCATGATTTTGAAAGATTGATTGGACAATTATTGTGTTTTAGAATTATTGGATCAAGTTTATATTGTTTGTTTGAATTTTTAATAATAATAATTATTTTATAGTGTCAAAATTTACATTTAATATATTTTCAAATAAATAATAATATTTAAACTATTTAAGATATATAAAAACTAAAAAAGTTAAACTAATTGGAATAAGAATTATTATGTCACCAATGACTCTATTTATGGTTATAGTAATTATATTAAGACATAATATATAAATTATACGATATCAAGGTAATAGTAAATGGGGTTAAATAAGGATTAAAACAATATAATAAGATTTAATAGAATAATAAAAACATGGAAAAAATTATTAGTCGAGTAAAATTAATCCCTTATCACATTTTGATCAATTTTGAATAATTTGATATAAAATCATCCATGAAAATGACATAAATATTATTAAAATTTACAAATGTGACAAAATTTCACAATCTCATTTCTTATAAGTATAATGAATATAGTAAATGGTTAATGAAGAGATAACATAAACAATAAATAACATTTGGAAAACTAAATGAATTATATATATCATTTTAATTTAATTACATCTTTTAGGGATGAAATGATTTCCCCAAATGCTGATAAAAATGGATTTGTTATTTTATTAATAAAAATATCTAATAAATGAAATTATAATATTAAAATAAATTTGAAATTGATTTATTAATTTTATCCATGACTTTTATAGGGAGTATGACATTTTATGAGTGTATTATATTATTTATAATGATGTGTTTATATATAGATTTTATATAAAATAAAAGTAATGAATATTGTAAAACATAAGTGAACTGGTATTTTATAAAAATAATTAATTATTAAATTATTTAAAAATAAAAAAATTGCCTTAAAAAATGAAAATTTAGTATTATATAGTATAAAATGTCATTATTTATCATATTAGTGAAAATTTACACAATATGTAATAACTTTCGACAATTTATTATTTATAATTTTATTACCACAATTAAAATTAAATAGATTTACAAAGGGTAAATCAACATAAAAAGGGATAAAATAAATTTAAACAATAATAAATTTTATTGGATGATATTTTATAGAACTATCATTATCTTATAATTGAAATAACCAACTTTGGATCCTTTTTGAGTTAAACAATAATATATATTAATATTACATTTTATGGGAATTCAATAGTACCCCTCCACTATATTAAAAAAAGGACCCTCATACCTTAGTACATAACACAAAATTGAGCCTACATTATTGACCAAACTTTTCCCATTTCCATTATCAACTTCCATATACACATCCAAATGGTTCTTTTCTTCTCATAATAAAAACCCTAGTGTCCCTAAGAGTAGATCCAATGGAGATTCACTAGAGAAGAGGTAATTCTATTTATCGACTCCTTCAAAATTATTTCATATAATTCTTTTTTTTCTTATATAGTTTCCATAATAAATTAATAACTACAATAAAATCTATATTATATAATTTTATTTTGATTATGGGACAACCATATTCATACTTTTCCCAATAATACAAAAATAATATCTACATGTGTGTGTACATGTGACTTATAGTCTCCATGATGTGGTGTAATTTTTTTTAATCACTAAATTATATAGATCAATATAATTATGAATATAATGGATATAAATAATAAATATTACATTATATTGATTCTCTATAATTTATATACCATTAAATTTTTTACCATTTTACCATTAAGGTAATGAAACCAATGCTCATTAGAATGTATTGTATACCATATCCAGGATGTGATGAGATTAAATATCCATTTTAATCATTAAATAATGGTAATAATAATGAATATGGTGTGTGAATAAAATATTTATGAACATAATATCATTCTATACATGAAGAAAATATATCCTATAGAAAATAATCTTGAGTTACATGATAAAAAAATTTATAAAATGGTACAGTTAACACCTGAAACTATGTTAATAATTAATTATTATTACCAAAATGATAAAATAGGATCACATATGATATTATAAATTATATTTATTTATATTTATTTATAATATAATTCAATAACCTGGTTTAACCATTATTTAGGATGTTAAAGAACAGCCAGCTATAGTAATGTAGAAGGTAATGTTAAATTTCACAATCTCATTATTGTTAAGAACTATTTATACATAGGTATCTATTTGGACATATTTATCATTCATGTTGATATATTAAAAAATTGTATTTCAAAATACTTTCTAATACTAATCTGTAATATATTTATGTCATTTTACCGAGTTTATTCTTTTTATAATACATTTTGAATGGAATATATAGTCATTTTCCAAAAGATGTAATATGACTTTTTTATAGAAGGAATGTTTTTTGAACTTATGATTCATGAGTTTATTTTCCCGTCATCATGATGGTTTATCATTTTGAAGCATAACTTACATCATTAAAATTTTATTTTCAATTGAAATGTTTTCATTCATAATTGTGTGAATTTAAATGATTTCAATTTAAAAAAGTGGTATTACACTCAATATATTTTTAATGGTGGTATTAGATTATTTTTATCTATGTAAACACCTTTGTTAGATTTTTTGATTAATCGATGTCGATTAATTATGATTAAATATACTATATTGTATTGAGGGGTTTATAATATGTTTGACTATAGTAGTTCAATTTTGATACCATTCATGGTTTACTGTTATTATATTAACATTTCTTATTCTAGTATTAATATTAATGTTTATGTGGGTCATGTTTCACCTTTTTCATTTTAGGAAAGCATTGGACAATGTAAGTGATGGGTGGGGCCTGCTATAGCTTCTTGATGCATCAGTTGGACTCATTAGTCAAACTAGATTGGGATTTTACCAATCAATATATGGTATGTTTGTCGAATCCCTAATGGTTGGTTTATGATCTAGAAATTATGCATGGCCTCATTATTAAATTAATTATTTATAATACATGTAATTATTCAATTAATAGAATATCCAGGTGAATGTTTCTATTGAATTATATTATTATTATTTTGATATTATTATAAAGATTAATTTTAAAATGATTTTGGTTGAGTTATATATGTCATATTAATTTTTTTGATTATTTATGATATATTATGGAATATTATTAACCCTTACTGAGCATCAAATCTCACCCCTTTCATATGTTTCATTTTTCATAGGTCGAAATGATCTATATTATGGCTGATATATAAATCTAATCTTGGAAAATCATGATATTTAAAGTATTCTCTATGTTTTTTTTTAATTTTTATGAAATTATATTTTATGTATTTTGTTTTATAAGTCTATTAAACTAATATTTCCTTTGGGATTTGAGTATTATAGCTATTCCAATGTCATAAAGTATGGTACTAACTCTAGCCTACTAGGGTTGGGGTCATTATAATCATTATCAGAGAAGTTTTAGAAATATATTTGGATATTGAATTTATAAATCATATATTAGGGAAAAAAAATTCTGATAAACATTGAGGATTTGTATAAAAGAACATCCCTTAATTTTTTTGTGGTATATATTATGTTCTTATTCCAATAAATGCATTCCTTTATATATACTACATGTTTTTGTAGATATGGTACAAGAGTACATAATATTAAAAACTCAGTGTATCTTGGAACAAAACAACGGGCCCTTCTCTGAACCTTGTTTGACTCTCCTATGTTATGTTCGAAGGATGATTCAAATTATATTTACAATAAATTATGATTTATTTATATGTAAATATGTCCCCAATGAAAACATGTTAATGATAATTAGATTAGCTTTGAATTTTTGTATTCAAATTATGTAAAATATTTTTATAGTTTTAGGATTATTCATTATGATATGACTGAAACTATTGTATATAGTTATTTATAAATATATCGTAGTGGAAATAAGGTTAACCTCACTCAAGCACATGATCCAAAGTGTAATATTGATAATATATTTCATTGTATTAAGATAATATTTCAATGGTAAATAGTCTCACAACAAAAATCATTATATATGGAGATAGTACAATGTTATAATGGTATATGTAAAGTGTGGCCTATGAATTATGTTTTTAGAGGGAATGAACAAGAGTAAAAGGGAAACATGAAAAAATATTGATAATGTCAATAAGTGATCTTATTCCCAAAAGTAATAATTGTGAAAATAATCACCCACATATTAATTTAAAAGGAATGGTACTATTATACATTATTGGGTAGAAATACCACCATGATTGAGATTAAATGGAAATGAAAAATGATTTTGATATATAAAGCATCAACTACAATGATATTGGACACTATGTAAATCAATGTATCATGCATAAAATGAGAATACCCAAAATAGGAAAATTGATCACAAAAAATATTATTCAACTACAATGGATGGAGAGAGATGATTAATATTAATATTTTGGGATTCAAAAATTATATCCTTTGAAAATTTTATCAATGATGTATTAGTTATATGAATTATGTAAAAAACTAGGGACTGTATGGAAGTAATTTTTATTTCCGGATTTAGAAGTGTAATAAATAATATTAAGTTTTTTTAGATGATCAAATATTTTTAATGTGGGAAAAAGACATACATTATGTTATTTTTGAAAATTTATATCATTATTGATTTTTGAAACATATAGACTTTTTTGGACAATTAATTTTGATAGAATTAATTTGTATGAGTCACAAGGTTGGAACGTATTTGGATGAAAATTGGATATGATTGTTTGAGGATAAAAAAATTATTTAATTTTGACTATGTTATGGTTATTTCTATAATGTTATCAAAATATTATTATAGAAAAATGAAAATACACAGGTTGGGTGACAACCCATCATGTCTGGTATGTCTATGATACTTGAACCCATAACTAATGGTCAATAAGATCCCATCACCCTCCACTAGAATACATGATGTCATGGTTAGTATAATATAGTTTTATTTATTTAAATTTCATGAAAAATGATGTACATGATCATTTTTAACACTATATGATTAAGCTAAACAGAATAGTTGTTTAATGTTATAATATTTTCTAGAGATATATGGGTTCGTTGAAAAAATTTATTATAGAATGAAACACTACGTGTCAATAACATATGTTTCCTTATGTTCATAGTCAATGAAGAAAATTAATTCATAATGTATGGTTAAAGTTTCTTGAATCCAAAATATTTATCCTAGTTCCATTTTTTCGAAGAATCAAATTTTACCTTAGAACATCATAGATGTATATCATTTCATTGAATACATACTACTAATATGTTTCTCAATCTCCATGAGTACATGATCATTAGACTTTTATTTCAGTTCCCTGTATTACTACATGGGAACCCGGTATGTTTTATATCTAGTTAACTTCATAATTTCCGTATATTATATTAAATTACAGGTCCCATTAATCATATTTCCGATGTGGGATATCAAAAAAGATATTTTGAAATGTATAATAACAAATATTTTTTTGAGTTCAAATTGGTAGGAAAAAATTTATTGAATGTGGGAGAATATAACACCTCATGATTTTATAGAGTAAATATAGATAAATAAATTTATGTTGATTAATATTATACACTATATACAACACAATTCAAAACATATGTGCAACAAAAGAATGAGTTATCTTGCCTTACACAGAAGACCTAGTTTTACTGAATAAAAATATATTATTAAAATATTATTATGTAATATTATAACATATAACCTAGATGTTAAGTTCCCACCAATGAATAGTATTAACTACATTATAAATTTAGGTTTTTAATACACTGGTTACAAATAATTTGGAAATTAGTATTGAATCCAAATGAATATATTGGAAATGTTTTTATAGAGAACTAATTTTATTATTACAATGTTGTTTTATCCTAGTAAAATAAAATAATTACTATTATTGAATAATATCAATGAATAATATATGTTGTATATTAAATAAAATTAATTCTATATTCCTCCAATATTTTTTATTGGAAAAAAATACGTATAAAAAAATATTACACATAAAAACCTTTATTAAAAAAACACATTTACCACCTTTTAATGGAGAGCATAATAGAAATCCAATTTTTGATAATTTTATATATTATATTTGAAAAAATAAAATTATTATTTTATATAAGAATATAATAATTTTAATTTCATGATTTTTTTATTTTATTTATAAGTATCATTTTTTCGTGAATAATGAAATTTTATAAATTTCAATTGAAATAAATTTTCATCAAAATAAAATATAGTGTAAAATTATATTTCAGATTTTAATGTATAACAATATTATCTTCATATCATTTAACGAAATTTAGTTCATTAGTATAAATTTTATATTAAATTTTTATATAAAATATTTTCAAACTTTTGAACATTCAAACAATAATAACCCATTTTTCACATAGTAAATGGGATTAGTTTTAAATTAATTAGTTCATCATCTATTTCATCAAATTATAAAACTTTATTATATATTTCTAATTTTTTTCCAAATTATGCAATCATTTTATTTTATTTTGGTGTATATAAATAAAAAATGTAGTAAAATTTCAATTACCATGGTTAAAGGTAAATTAAGTAATTTTGGGTACAAATAATATTTTAATGTTACCATAAAACTAGTAATAATATAATTGTTTCAGTTTTGTTTGACCAAAATAACCATAATTATGAATCTATAACATTTTTAAGCAACTTGTGTAAGAAAATGACATTTATAATACTTCACTAAAATATAATACAAAATTGGAATTCAAACATTTTATACAACTCTTCCATTTTTATTTTAATGTTATAAAAAAATATAAATGAGTCCATAAATAGTCAATTTAAAGATAATTATTTATAAAAATCGTTATAATGTATTTATAATTTTAAATGATAAATTAATTAGCTTAAATGTTGATGAAATAATTGTTTAAATTACTGAAAATCAGATTAATAAAATTAAAATTATTAATATAAATATAATTTGAGTGAGTTAGTTTAATACAATATTGTTATTAATGATCATCAAATGTCATTAATATTTTAGAAGTCATGGGTCTAATTTATATTGTTTTTTAATTTTTATATATGAAAAATAATGCATAATGTCTAAATGGACATTTAAGAAATTTTTAATTAAATAATATATTATTAAATAATTAAAATAACAATAAAACTATAATTCATCTGAAAATTGTAATAATTCTAAAATTTTCATTAATTACTCATTTAGTGATTGTTTTGGGATTTATTGTTATTATATTAACACATAATAAATAAATTATATGATATCATAGTAATAGTTAAAGTGGGTTAGTAATACTTAAATCAAAATGATAATCACTAAAGAATAAAAACTTGTAAAAAATTATTATATGAAGAATATTTGACCATTATCAAATTTTTATCAATTTTGAATGATTTAATGGTAACATTTATAGGAAAATGTCATTGATATATCTAAAAATAAAAAATGTAAGAAATGTTTTTCTCTCAATTATTGTAATTATAATAATTTTTATATAGGGAAAACTACGATTTAAATTCGTGAATAAATAGTATATAGAAATAAAAAAAAATATATACATCATATTAGTTTATTATTAAATTTATAGATATTAGTTAATTTCCATAAAATCTTACAAAATATAAATGCAGTAATTATTTTATAAATAAAAATATCAAATAAGTAATATTACAAATATTAATTTTAATATTATATATTCTGATTAAGGAAGTCTATGACTTTTTTAGGTGACTATGACTTGTTTGGAGTTTATTAAATGATTTTTTGGAGGTTATATTTCTGTTTTTTATTTTAATTAAAATCAACGTATTGAATAGTGTCAAATGTCATACTATAGATATTTTCAAAAAATAATAATTATTTAAAAAGCATAAAAATAAATAACAATGATAAATTGACAATTATAAGGACTAAAATGAAATATATTATCAAAATATGTACAATAGACAGCATATATGTCAAAATATATAACCTTTAACATTTAAAATGTAATTACAAAAATTAAAATTAAATAGATTAATTAATGATAAATCAGAATTGTTTTCTTTAAAATAAAATCAAAACATGTCTAAATTTTAATTTATGATATTATTAATATCAATCATCCTATTATATTCTACCAAGACTACATAAAACCCTATTGGAATAAAAAATTAGTTTATATTAATTGACTATTTTAGGATATTAAATGATTGATTCTCCCCTATCTAATAAAAATGTACCTCCTACCACACTCCTCACACCACATTGAGCCTCAATTGTCAACAAAAAACTACCCATTTCCATTATATAATTCCCTAGAAATAGACTAGTAATTTTTGTATTATAAAAAGTTTAATCCTCGTGTCTATAAGTGGAGATCCGGATGAAGTTCACTAAAGAAGAGGTCATCGTCTTTACCAAATATTTTAAATTAATTTCTTATCCTACTATGTATTCCTATATTGTTTTCATAATAATTTAATAACAACATATTCAAGTATTTTTTTTCGGTTTTATTATATTTATGGTACACCTGTATTCCTCCTTTTACCCATCTTACGAAAGACTGTATCACCATGTGTGCACAGGTAAGTCTTACTGTGTCAACACAATGGTGTAATTTTTTTTCATCACTAACATATTTATATGTATATAATTATGAATTTAATTGATATAAATAATACAATTTATTTTATATTGACTCTATAAAATTAATATTCCATTAAATTTATTACCATTTCTCCTTAACGGTATGATACTGTCACTTGTGCGTACAATCGACCTACCATATCAATGACACAATGCGATACCTTATCCATGTTTAAAAATAAATAATTATTATAAAAATTAATATGATAAGTGATTATACTATTTATGATCTTAATGTCATTCTCGATATGAGTAAAATATATCCAATGCATAATCAACATGATATAACTTAAAATAATGAAGTAGTTAACAACCAAAATGATGATAATAGTAAAATATTATTAACAAAACGATATAATTAGATCCCATAAGTTACAATATATATATATATATATATATATATTTCTAGATTAATTTTATAACATGATATATCTTTAATAATGGATGTTAATACACCGTTAACTAATGTAATGTACGTGGTAAAGTTTATTTTCAGAATCTCGTTTTTGTTTTGAAAGGATTATACATATTTACTAGGGCCGATTTATCATCTATATCTATGATTCAATAAATTGTATTTCAAAATATTTGTACTATTCAACATCAATTATTTACAGATATTATTACCCATGTCTATAAATTTTTTAAAATATTTTGAAAGGAATAATTTTATTATTTTTCAAATGATGTGCATTATATGTTTTTTGACATATGGAATGTTTTTTAACTTATTCAGTGTGAATTTCCTTTTCAGCCATAATGACACCTTAAACATTTTATAGCTCCCCTTATATTATTAAAAGTTTAATTTGCAAATAAATTTTTTATTTCATAATTACTTGGAAGCAAAATGATTTTAATGAAAAACGTGGTATCTCTCTCAAGAAATTTTATTATTTTATTAGATTATTTTAATTTATATAAACAACCTTTACAGGATTTCATACATAATTTGAGTTAATATATTATGATACAGTCAAAAATATTTTATTGAGGGTTTTGTGATATTTTTTAATATGGTTGTCTATTTTTATAACATTTAGGGTTTATTGTTAGTGTATTAACATTTTCTATACTAGTTTTAGTTTGAATTTTTATTTTGTTTATGTTTCACCCTTCTCATTTGAGGATTTCATTGGACATCATTAGTGAAATGAGTGGCCCATTATATCCCATCAATGCATCGATAGGTCTCATGAGACAAACTTGTTTAGGGGATTAACCGTTTATGTATGGTGTATTTGGTGATGCTTTGAAGGTGTGTTTATGATTTTTGTCATTATTCATTCCCTTATTATGAGATTAGTTATTGATAATACATTGTATTATTAAACAAGTAGAATATCCATTTTAAGGATCATATTTTGTTATATGATTTATTCATTCTATATTATGATCATTATAATGTTTAAAAGTATTTTTTTAGTTATATACATCACCATTCAATTTTATACTTATTTATGATATACTTTTCTATAATATTGCCCTTACTGATCATCTGAGATCACCCATTTTCATATGTTTCTTTTTTCCTAGAATGCGATGATGTATATTATGAAGGATATGTAGTGTTATGATAGTTGAATCATAATTTATATAGGATTTTATATGTTTTATTTTTTATTTTTATTTTTAACGTTATGATCTTGTATGTATTCTATATTCCAAGACTGATAAACTAATCTTTCATTTGGGATTAATGTAGTGTATCTATTCCAATGTAATAAACAAATTCACCGGCTCTGGGATAAATGGGTTAGGGTTGTCACATCGTTTAATTGGATTTAATATATCCTTATAATAATTATGTTTCATTTAAAAATGAAGAATTTAAATTTAATATTTTTTTGAAAATATTTTTAGTATTTTAAAAAGATGATATTTTTTATTATTCATTAAAAAAATGTAAATGAAAAAAAAATAATCCTATGTTAATTTTGATGTGATCATTTAATAAAATAAGTTTATTTTATAAATATTACTATAAGTTATGTATAATAACTTCTAATAAAAGTATATAATAAAAGTTTTTGAAAAAGACATAATTTTTTAAAATGTGATTACATTTGTAAAAGCATAATTATTATCAACATTGAATTTTTAAATAAAAAAATATTTAGTAGAAAATTAAAAAGTATATTTCATAAATTATATTATAATATTAAATCCTAAATATTTAATAGATATATTGTAATGTAATATTAAAAATAATACTAATTAATGGTTGACTAAAGCTCAGTGTCAAGTGTCCTGAAAACTATCATTGTAGTGTGTAATATAATATAAACATAGTGGTTTAAACAACACAAGATATAATCAATATTGATTGTAACATAGGATAAATCATTATTATCTATAATGAGAAAAATGTATATCAATATCATTAAATTTAACTAAAATAATATTATCACACAAATATCAAGGTATCACTTTCTACCACCAATAAAATTAATTTCTACCTCGATATTCATCTTGGCCATAAAATGTCAAAATTTAAAAAATATTTCCTAGAAAACCACATAGTAAAAATTACGAGTAAAACATCCCCTAAACAACATGAATGTGAGGTGTGAATGTTATCTTGTATTACAGATATTAGATTTCCAAAATGGAGAGCATAGTTTTGATGTTAACATCTGGACATTAAACATGAAACTACCATAAAATATTGATGTATAATGATAGAGAACATTGTTTGTAGAATGTTAATGAAAACAACATTATAAACTAAATAGGTGTTAAAATTTTCATTGATATAATAAAAAATGATGATTATAGGAATAAATTTAATTCAATTCTCTTTCTCTTAAAAATAATTAATTTTTATGAATATATATACATAGAAGATTTCATTCAATTTATAAGAAAAATATATTCCAACAATTATTCCTCGGTTAATTTCCACTTCATCTGTTATTCTATTAAATAAAGGTGTTTTATTTGAAATTACTTATGTATTATATGATTCATAAATAACAAGCAATACCATAAAAAAATCAAAATCATTTGATATATAATATGAGTAAAACATCATATGTTGAAATAATACATTGATATATATTTCCTAATCTAATGTTCCAGTTATAAAAATTGCTAAATTGTTTGTCTTAGGGCCCTTTAAAATTGATTAAATACATAACCATTAGAAATATGTCCATTAAATTACGAAAATTAACATATCATTATTCCACAAACAATGGGATGTATATCTAAAATGTAACTTAGAAAACTGGTGAAAACCATTATCATTATTCTCTTGAAACAATATAATTTTATTATTTACCATAAAACCTTATTCATAACATATATACATTCATATTACATTAAATAAACATATATTATATTATATATACCTTACATATAACAATATTTTAAACCCCATCAATTAAAGAATAAAACACTTCAGAAAAAAATCATTAATCAATTTAATGGAAATCAATATTATACATATAATTATTCATATACAACATCAAATTATAACAAAAAAAATAATATCATTACATATGGAACATATTACAGTGTATCATACCGCAATTGAAAAATCACCTTGTAATTAAATCGCATTTCTAAGTCATCATTACTATTAAAAATAATATAAGAAATACATAATGAAAGTATTATACAATCAATCATTATATATATTCACATTTCAAAATTATGGAATTTTAAGACCTAAACACTTCAATTTTTCGACATCATCAGTATGTTATTAACTAGGCTTCATCATATTTTTCCTTAATACCATTTTAACTTCATATAATATTGGTTGTATCTTTATCATCAACATCAATACAACTATTACTCATGCATCCTAGATGTACCTCTTCACAAGCATCCAAACTATGAAATCGATTTTTGAAATTCAAATATATTAAAATTTTAACCCATTTATCAATTTATGATACCTTAGAGAGACCAATATTCCAATCAATTCCATTAAATGAACTTTCTATTTATCCTTAACAATCACTTTCTTTGTGTCCTGATTTCCAACAAATAAAATTTCTTCTTGTTCAATTGAGACACTCCCATGAGTGATTCACTCCACATTCATGACATATAGGAAATTGAATCATCATTCTTGTATGGACCCTATTACCCAAATAATTAAGTAAACATAGACAAAATCTTATATATAGAGTCTTATAGTTACTTATGGTACACATTAATGGTAACTCCTAGACCCCATTTACCCAGATTCGGTGCATTATTTTAATACATTGGCATGATTACAAAGAATAAAGTCCCGAAGGACTGATCAATTTATAAATCCTGGAATATAGATTACATACACGAATGTTACATTACACTTTCTAAAATAAAACAAAATATAAATAATCCTTTATAAACGCCATTAGTCTCTTAGCGTAACCATGCATATCAAACATATTACACTTCTTAGAATCCTTGTAAAAATAAAAAATAGAATGGTGTGAGCTCAAACACTCAGTAAGGATAGGAAATATAGCAGAAGATAACATAAATATCAAGCATGGTGAATAATTGAAACCACATGCCTTTACCAATAATAATATTGAATACGTTTATGGAATGGATATGAGATTAGTAAATAATTCCATAATAAAACATAATCATGGGTATTATACAAGTTGAATGACCACATGAACCATCAATATTATTTTCATAATGAGGGAATGTATAATACTAGAATTTTATTTCTGTGTCAAGGCCTCATTCCAAGAACTATAGGCTAACTGTAACCGGACCCGAACCTGGAGAGCCTCTGTAACTGAACTCCATCCTGGAGAGCCTATGTAACCGGACTCCAACCCAGAGAGCCTCTGTAACTGGACTCCATCCTAGAGAGCCTCTATTACCAGACTCCAACCTAGATGGTCTGCTGTAACCGGACCCCAACCCGGAGGGCTTACATTTACTGGTCGCCAACCCGGAACATACTAGTCCAATACATTCATCATTAGAAAATGATGAATTATAACATAAACATTCCTATTAAAACAAGCATACAAAATTTCAATAATTTAAACATAAACCATGAATGGTATACGAATAGCACATCCATAGTAAAAAATATCACAAAACCTTAAATAAAATATGGAAGTTTTGTATCATAATAAATCAACTTCAAATAAACTTAAAATCCATAAAATGATGTTGACATCGATGAAAATGATCAGTAAAATGCTTTGAGAGAAATACCCATTTTTCATGAAATCATTTACAATTCTCACAATTTATATAGGTTGTAATTTTAATGTGATTTTTGAATTAAAGTGTCACATACCACTTTGAATATTTTAAAAATAATTTTCATTTCAAAACATTCATGTCCATATAAATAAAATCATAAAATCATTTTGAAAACATGGACATTAATTAAATGGGTTTAGAAAGATAAATATTTAAAACATTTAAAATGATGATCTTGTTAAATAGACCCTCCCATAAACCCATAAAAGAATCCTTTTGAAATCATTTATATAAAATATCGGTATCGATGATAATTATATCCCAAAAAATACTTACACATGAACAATCTCAGATAATAATGAGATTGAGGAAATAAACCTTTTCCTTGTTGTAATCAATCAAGTCATATGAACAATAGTCAATAACCACAAAATGTTTCTAATAATATCATAAATATAAATATAATCATGATAATATATATCATATTGTAGTACAAAATAAACCACATGTAATAAATAAGTGGTGAATAATAGAAATCTCACGAAATTAAAAGTGAGATAAGAACCCCCTTACATCGTGTCCGACATGACCCGGTCATTATTTAATATCCTGAATAACAATAAAAAGATAATTTCTACTTTTTTAAGAACCTGTTTCATTTTTATTATTCCTTCTATATCACTTATTACCCTGTTATAAACATTATGTAATCATTTAAGTTAATAACGTTCGTTTTGTCGATATTTGGCACTTGAGTAAAAATGAACAACTTATAGTTACAAGTTGTTCACATGTTCAAATGTTCATTATATACAAGATTATATTCATGATTTAGATATAATATTTATCATATATATCTAGTATATACATTTATTTATAACAGTACATGTCATTTTGGGGAATGAAATGAAATGCACCGTTCATAGAGACGGTAAGTTCTACGTACGCATTAACACTACTTTCATTTATATTTATAATTATAATAGTATTAAAACATAGTTATACATAGGTATATTAAAATTCCAGTATAATATCATATATAATATCATTAAATCTATCCTTTATACTTCCCACATATGGTATTATCGAGTCATATATCTTTGAGGGGGCGGTAGTCTGCATTTCCTCAAATGAAATTATCGCGTTTAGCCATAATGGAAACCCTTAAGTATGCTATAAAAGAAAAATACAGAATCATGAAGAAAACATAAAAATAATATATAAAATATATAAATATTGTTCCATCATAATGTCCACCATGAGAGGCGGTATGAGGTAAGTGAACAATCATCGTTTCGTGAGGCGTTAGTTTTCCATCTACATAAACATCATGTTCTTCACCCATTAGATGGATGTGTGTGTAATTGTAGTTCAAATAATTCTCATAAAAACATCATAGTATATTGAGGATACTGGTGTTGTTATAAAAGAAAAGAATAAAAATACTTTAGGGGTTGGAGAAGTAAAATAAAAGAAAAGAAGTTAAGAGAAACATTTACCTTCAATTTGGGTAACTTCCTTTGGTTTGAACAAAATTTACTTCTTGAACTACCTTAAACATAAGGTATTTCTTCTAGAATAAGGATAGGGATTTAGATAGATTAATTTTTTAGATTTTGGACGATCATAAAGGCTTGATATGTGTGAGGATCTGGTTAAAAGTGGTATTCTTTTATAAGGTGGAGGTGGGGTTCTTTAGGAATTTGTGAAACTATTATTTTTTTTATATAATGATATTCAGTTTCTAAAGGTCAATAAAAAAATTAGGTTTGACGATAATATGTCTAATAGTCAAAATAAAATCATACAATAAGAATTGGACATGTGTTGGTTATTATTTTAATATTTATAATCTAATTTATTTAAATCATTTATTAATGAGATAAATACCGCAATATTGTTTTGTCAAAAATAATTTAATTTATAACATGTCTAAAAATTATAAAAAAATACCATGATGTAAGAAATATTTTTAGATTTCCAATTAATATTTAAAGTCGAAAATATTACTAATATAACACCACATAAAAATTAATTACTAAAATATTTTTGTTTATGTCAATTTAGCCTTTACTTTAAATTAATTAATCTAAAGTGTAATTATCATTCATAAGTGGCACCATGAGGTCCCAAAATAGACCCAAACATGTCCATGGTAGGGTATTACTCATAAAATAAGGTTAGGTCATCTGTTAAGGTAGTTTTGAATTATTACAATATTGTTTTTACATTGAATTACCCTATTTAACTTCAACAGTGGTAATTAAAAGTCAAAAGTTACTATTCACAAAAAATTATTTTCATTTTATTGAACCAAATATTACTTACTCCGGTTAACCGGGTCTCTCAGATTTTTGAAATTCAACTCAGAAAAGTGGTAAAAGTAATTTTTATGCAAATTTTCAAATAAACCAAGGAAGTGGGTAAAAGATGGTAAAAAGTTCAATAAACTTTTTATATATCTACAATTATTATAAAATTAGTCCAATTAATTATTTTGAACACATATATGTATTATGTATCTATTACGACCTAAAATAAATTTAAATAAAAAATAATTATTTAAATAATAAGTGGGTTTTAACCAATAATTCTGTGTTTTTAACTATTCATCAAAAATTGATGTTTCTTAGAAAAATAACAAAATTTCCGCTGAAGCTATATTTGATATTCAGAATTCAAAAATGATGCCTATTTTACAAAATTAAAAACATATAATTTCCATTAATTAATTTAAAATCAATTCCAATTGTAAAAATAAATAGCGTGTTTTTAAACAACAATATCTATAAAATGATTGGCACTTGTTTTTGTCCAATTTCAAATTGAAATTAATTATAATGACCTAAATTGTATTAAAAGATAAAAATATTATCTAATTATACTTTAAAACCTATAAAATTCATAATTTAAGACTATAAATTATTTCGATTTAAAAAGTTGTTTTTAATTAAAATTTAGTATTTTTCCCTTTTTACCAAAATATGAATGTTATCAGAAAAATTCCACAAATTTATTAAAACATTATTTTTATCTCCCGATTCTAAATAAGAAGTTTATTTTGTCAAATTGAATATATAAAAGTTGCAAATATTGCATTTAAAAATGGATCTCCCTCAAAAGGAAGTAAAATTGCATTTTCTGAAAAATACTAATTTATCTAAAAATTGAATTTGTACTTATATTATGTCATAGAAACACATAATAAGGATTTTAAAATTAGATGGAGTATATAAAATTAAAAATTCATTTAATACTATTCATAACCTCATTTGAATGGCTATATTGGTAAGTCGTGGTGCGCTTGAACTCGGTGTTGCGTGTAATGCGAGTTATTGAAATATTTTGAAGAAATAACTTATTATGAGATATTGGGGTGTTAAATTAATAATGATCCATGAAAACATATAAGGAATAAAAAGGAAAAATTATACTCCAGTTATCATCTGATTTGGTTAATCATAAAAATATTTCATGTAATGTTCAATGAAAAACAAGTACCTTCTTGTTCCCTCCATGGAGTAAGAGAAACAATCATATTGTTATAAACACTAATACAAGAGGAAAACCATGTAATCATAATATTCACTTATAGGATGTCTAAATTCATACACATTCATTCCAACCTATGAATGATTATAGTAAAACTAGTTTATTCACAGTTGATTCACTAGTATTTATTGTGAAAAAATTATAATTAGTTAAATATTTATAATATTTTTCATTTCACACAACACAGAACATAACATCTATAATATGAAGGAACTGTGTTTGGTATGATTTACACGCAACACCATTTGATGATTCTACTATATAAAAAACACTCAATATCTTATTGTTCATGAAAAAAAATGTTTGTCATATGTTAGACATAATACTGAGTCCCTTTAACAACTTATGTTACACTCAATACTGTGCTTTACCATGATATAATATACTACTACAAAAGTATATTAATTATGATCAACTAGATGTTAGAATGGATTATGTGTGTGTGAATGAATAATTTATAAGTTATAAATAATACACATTACATAGAGGTCTATTAATTTTTTTTACAAATAATGATGATATTATATCTATTTCAAGTTCCAAAAAAATATAATAGATTTTTTCAGATAATCACTATGCACAATTCATAAAAGCACGACCTACTTGTTTTTTATTTTCCTCTATTTGTTTTTTCATGAGTATGTGGACCATTTCGTGGTTGTGGTGATGTTGAGGTAGAATATGTGAAAAGTGGGTGTAGTGACCATAGTTAGTTGATGAAGACATGAAATGTCCTTATGTTAAACGAAATCTTAGTGGATCTCATAAAAAATTAGTTTTTTAAAATTACTGTAAAAACCTAAATGGTGCATTCATTATAGAATTAAATGAATTTATACTTAACCAAACTAGGTGTTTAGGATATGTTTGGCACGTAATATTTATTGGGGCACTCAAGGGGGCATGCTATATTTTGAATACATTCACTGGAAAAATAACATTATATATATATATGTGTGTGTGTGTGTGATTATCAGGGACTTGATAATCCATTTATTAGACAACTGAAATGGTATTCAAAGAGGATAGTTCCCTAAAGTGGGTGAAGATCTTTGCATATGAATTAGGTTATTTCCCTATGAGAAATCTAGGATGGGTATGTTGGCTCAGGAGAGGGACTTGGTCTATAAATAAGGATCATAGATGTCATTTAATGTGATATAACTCAAACAATTTCATGGTTATTGGTTTTATTAGAGACTCGAAAATGCATTTTTATCCTTGAAATTTTACTTTAGACTTTTTTAGAGACTATAATATTTTTCAATGAGGGTGAACCATAAGAGAAGTTAACCTCTGTTTCTAAATCCTCAGATATGAAAATAATGATAAAATTATTATTTTCATGGCTGATGCATTAGAGGAGTTATCGATTCATGTGGATGTAATTATAGTATGTAATTAACGTTTGAGAGGATCACATTTGGTTCTAGAACTTTAATAACATGAATATTTCTGAATGGTATAGAAGTATGAGTTCGTTACAATGTTGTGATGTTTTCATTTAGTAAATCGTGAGAGTATTGTATTATTTCTTTTGAAATGTTTTATAAAAAATTATTTGATGAATAAAAAAATTATGTATGGAGATAATAATTTAATATACTAATGGTTTAATCCTTTTGGGATTTTGTGATCACACCTGGAATATACCTTCCGTTGTATAGAGTCATATTTTTTTGGAAAAACGTAATGGGAAGACTATTGCTTGTGAGGATGGAAAATCATGATCTATTTTATTTCTAGTGAATTTGTGATGGATTATGTGGTAGTTCAAAGGGTGTCTGTAATATAGAGTTTTGGATATCTTTGTTGTTTTTCTTTATCCCATTTTCTATTTTAAGCTTTATTCATCTTCTTTTTTTTAATCTTAATAAAGAGTTATTATGGTATCATTAGATCTTTAATAATCTAATATGTTATGTTTATCAATTTTTCTATTTTCAAGGTTAAATCATTCCCATATTATTAGGTTTTCTTCATGAACCCATGGGGAATAGGAACATTCATAGGGCCTTATAAAAATCCAATTTAGGCCACATATGATGATGAATAGTTTTGGTTCATTAGAAAATGGTATCATATAATATGATCATTGTAAAGATATTCATTTATAAATAATCCCACATATTATTTGTGGATTTCATGTAAATAGGGACCCATAATTTTCATACAAAAATATTACACAGTTTAGATTAATATTTAATATATATCACAAATAAACAACCAAGTACCATAAATGTTTATTGGATTTAGAAAATAGATACACAATATTCATATCTCATTGGTGATCTTCAACATCTCCCACAATTGACTTCCCATTTAGTACACTTTATATACATACCATACATAATACAGTTCATCATAATGTATGGGAATGGAAATATAAGAAATGGTGGGAATAGATTCATATTAAGGGTTAACATGTGAGATATCATTCTATGATCATATTATGGAATAAAATAAAGATAACTGTAATAGATCTTGAACATAAGCTAAAAACATAATACCCAATTTATAAATATAAATAAAATTATTCATGACATAAAACAATATAATTTGGTAATCCATGGATCATAAGAGTGTAAAATCATCATAAATCATTCTCATGATATAACAGTTTGGTGCAATTATTTGTATAGAAACTAATTAATATTCTGATATTTAATAACAGGAAAATAGAATTGTAATAGATGATGAATAAACACATATATTTCATAGTGTAACAAGAATATAAAATTTCATTTCATAGTTATCACATGAGATATCAGTCCTTACCAAATGAATTATAAATCTATAATGAACTCAACTTCAAGGGGATTTTAATAGAACCACCCATCCATGGTTTATAATATAACATAAAACACATAGATTATCATGGATCAAAACAACCTTGGTTTATAAACAAACCACCCATTACATAATGAAAACCATACATATGTGTGCTACTTTATTATAAAACAATCATCATATCAGAAAATCATAACTCATGGAAAATGGATTTCATAAATATTTATCAATTCATTATAGAATAAATCATTGAATTAATGAGTTTTATGAAAATATAATAATTATAATCATAAACCATCCATAAAATGAATATGGTTGTAATAAATATATCATAAACTCAATTAATTATTCTTAATATCTATATATGTTACCGTGGAGTAAAATTAATATAGATTATCCGTAAAACCATTCTTGGGAAAAATAATGTTTTAACATTAAAAATATTTTTTAAAACAAAAATATTTCAATAATATTATAGAAAATATTTTCATTAAAATGATACGTTAAATCATCTAAAAAATATTTAAATAATTTATAAATTATTATGGTGGTAAAATCTATTCATACCATACATGTTTAAAGAAAACATTCCTTTTAAATTCATTGTAAAAAATAAAAAATAAATTATTCACAAAAATGAAAAGACAATTAATTATAAATAATTATTTATAATGAATGTAATGTGTATGTTCTTTTAGAAAACAAATTATAATACTTAAATAACGTTTTAAATCTTTTAAAAAAGGATATCTTAGAATAAAAATCAACTATATAGAATGATTAAGATATTTTAACGTTAAAAACAATATTTTGATATCTTGAGTACATTAACTGAGGAAAAATAATGGAACAAAAAAATTCTATATAAAAATCCATTGGAAAATAAAATGAGTTAGTCTTATAATATTAACTCATATAAGTTCATCAATAATAATTAAATCATAAAAAGTCTTGACTAAAATAGGATTAGATAATAAATCTTTTACCAAATTTTAAATATTAAAATTATTCCTTAAAGAATATAAGAAATATATATGGGTTGGTATATCCCCATAATATTAATTATTAGAATCATAAAATACATTAATTGGAATTATATACACCACACAACATAATTAATTGGTCAATATGACTTGTGTCTTAATGAAGTAAAGGTGAGACAAAAATCTATTAACCGGGTTCTCATAATTCATAAAAAAATATCCATAATTCTATAAAATATATTTTATTTCTTAATAAATTTATACAAGAGTAATTTACTTACTTTTAATATCATATATCATCCAATTATATTATTTCAACACTAATTTATGAATAGTCCATTATAAAAATCATAATTTTTGGGTGTTAACTATCTTGTTTTCCATGAAAAGTTCAGTTTTTTGTTTCTTTTCCATGTACATTTGATATAGTCTCACATTATCAATAATGATAATAATTATATTAATATCATATATCTATTAATTATATATTAATATATAGTTATATTTAACCATAATGGAAGAGATAAGAAAATGAATTACAATATCAATGGAGACCGTAAGTCATATACACACATGAATAATGATTCATTTATTTCCATAGATGGAATGATTGAAAGGTAAATAATAATTCAACATTACATAAATATTTATATATCATATATATCATATATATCCTAAATATTCATTTAATGTATCCATATTACTATTCATGTTGAAATAATATTAAAAAAAATTCACATAACATCGAAGAGCAGGTAGTCCCAACATATGCACGACCATCATTATCATTTAAACAAATATTGGACATGAAGAATGTATATTTAAATTTATAATTAAATAAGTCCCTTAGTGTCATAAATATCAAATATATTATCATAATATATCAATATATAAACCTATGAAATGTGTTGATGGGAACAAAATTACATCAGTTCGCATGGCGGTATTCTTCCATACACAAGATCCACAGTTTTGTTTCCCATTTTCTTGTTATGGTGATGGATGATGGTCATATCATTCTTACATTAATGCCTCATATCTTGGTAGATACTTATGTTATTATTCCATATTCATCAAATAATATTTAAATTAGGTGAAAGAAGGAAAAACCCTCATTAACAATAACTCCTTTAAGATTACACCTTATACATTCCTAGAATAATATAATTATTAAAACAATGACTTTTGGATATTTGAAGGGAAATAATTAATGGATTTTTTTATGTAATTTTAAAATGGAAAATAAATAATTGAGTGAATAAGGGAGGGTAGGGGGTTCTCATTTATAATTTAGTTGAGGTTCTCAAATGTAATTTAATAATGTTTTTCAAAAATTAAATGTAACATTTAATGAAAAATAAATTAAAAATTGACCATTAATGAATCATAGAATATATTAGGATAACTTATGAATTTAAAATATAAATTAGTCATGTTTTCATGTAATTTTATCTCTTAATGTTTTAGTTTAACCCAAAGGTAAGCCTATTCTAGACATAAATGTGGTACCATGTTTTTATAATTTTTAGAATTCATCACGTCCAATATATAAGATCTAATTATTAAACAATATGAATTAATATAAATATGAAATTAAGTAATTAAATTTAATTTATTTATATAAGTAACATAATTTAATTAAAAATTAATCCAACAACTGCGAAGAATTGTTTTCTAATGAAAATATTTATTTAATTATAATTTTTTTTCGTAAAGTTAGACATAAAATTAATATAATTGTGTAAAATTGATTAATAATATATACAAAAATAAAGTATCATTTAAATAAATTAAATAAATAATTATCATCTTAAATTCATAAAAAATATAACTCTAAAAAAAAATTAATTTTCAAGTTCGGTCAAAAATTTCTCTTTGAATGAAAATTACTAAAATTACATCATAAGATAACATTAAATTGTTTATTTAAATAATATAGATAATTTTTTTCAAATAATTGTAAAGAAAAAATAAATTTACTTTTATGAATGTGTACAAAATTCTATGAAACTGATTTTCAGGAAAATATAGTTTTTAAGAATAAATCATGATTTATCTATATCCCATTAATTTAAAAATTATAAGATTAATTATAATAAATTTGGATGAATATATAAAATATTAATATAATTAAAATATCAAAATAATAGTTATTAAATTAATATATTATTATAAAAACTTTTTGTGTGATTAAAAAATTCATAGAAACATTTCACTTATTTTCAATAATTGTTCATATTTGTTTCTAATTAATTGTTAAATTGATAATTAATTTTCTATCTTTTGTAAACTATATATATTCATTAATTAAATAATATTCTTTATACCATCGAATAAAAGGACTAGATTATTTCTATGACATTGAATAATATTATTTTAATAGTATATCATGGGCCATTTTTTCATAATGTTTCTTGTAACACATGTTATCAATGAAATTAAATTTAATTTAAAACAATAAATTTCAAAAACTTATCTTTCTATTATACTCAACATAAAATGAATCTCCTCATCTAAATTTCATTACGTTGTTACAATGAATTGAGTATAATTCAGAATCACCATATCCTTATGATCCCATTTAGCTTTCTCTAATAGATGTTTTTTCAATGAATCATTTATAGGGTGAGTGGTAATGTTTCATATCTCTTTATATATATGATCATGAAACTATATTACTCATTACACATTAAATATATCTTATAAATATCTATAAACTCTAAACTAAATACATGTTAAGGGTTTGGTGTATTCTACATTGGGATAGAAATGTGGAATACATCATGAACATGAGAATGATTATATGAAAGCACCAAATGAAAAGATACCATCCTGTTGTGATAATAAATTGTGAATATACCAACATATATTGGGTTAAAAATCATATATATGATGACTAAATCATGACACATATTCAATATATGGCATATTATTTATACCCTAGCTCATTTTGATTTTCATTTACTAAAATCTGACCTAGTGGTACGTAATAAAATGCAGATTAATGCAACAATATCAACTTTTATTTTCAATTAAGTCCTATAACAAGCCCTATTTTCATAAACCATGTGATGATCAAGTTGAAGAAGAATGTTCCCAAATCAATGTTATTACAACTATATATATATAAAATAGATCCATATCCACATTTATTTTCCCAAAGGTTATTTAATTTCACAGAAAATAACAATATATCTTCCTCCCAAATTTTTTGATGTTATAATATACCTAAAATTACCACTATATCTTCAACAAAATTTTCTAATTATAATCTAAAAATATTGAATAATCCTTTATTCTGATACTTATTATAGTTACCAAGTATATACATACATAAATATTTATTCCTTTGAGATCAATATTAAATACATTTAAAAAATACATGCCTGAGGAATGTAATGGTATACTATCATTGCAGACTAGATACACAATATAATTTTATATGATAATATAAAACATATTCCATAAAATATAACCCAATTTTTTTCTCTTCATATATAATGTCAACATAAAACAATTCAAAATAAAATAGGAGGAAAAGAAACATATGAAACAGTGATCTCAAATACATAGTTTGAGAAAACATGTGAGATATCAATCATGGTTCATTTAAAGAATATGATAATAAAAAGGGTATAATATTCACGAACTAACATTTTATAATTTTATAATACATGGTCCATAAGAGTGAGAAATAATAATAAATCAATCATGAACCATAAACTCATTTCATAATATTGTGTCACAATAATAAGTACAGAAACCATTTCTTATGTCAAGGTTAACTACTAAGACCATCATGTAAAAACACATTAGGAATCACCACTAGTATAACATTGAGGCTAAATAACAAAAATATTCACCCCATACTTTTCTCAGTAGATATTACACATTACAAAATCCATTTGAAAGCTATAATGGGATAACACATCCTTGGTTCATAATGGAACCACCCATCCTTGGATTATAACTAAACCTCCCATCCATTGATCATAATTGAAACAAATAATACATAGTTTATAACTAAAAAAACCATCACATAATTAAAATAATTAATTTTTCTGACAAATTTATCATATATAAAAAATTCTATCATCTTATATTAACCAAAGAAAAGGAAACAAATTTCGATAACATTTCAATAATTCCACATTGCATTAACCATGGAAATAAAAGGGTTTCATTAATATATCATCATCATAATAATAAAAGTTATATTGAAATAATAAATATGTTATCATATGGATAATATTACAGGTATGTAATAATTAACATCTATCTATTTATAACATAATAATTCCAATTGTTAAGATCACTGAAACCTTTCTTGTGAAAAATAGTCATTGCATTTTAAAAATAACTATTGGAAAGGCAAATATTTAAAAGATATTTTGGAAAAAAAATTCATTTTAAATAACCATAGAAATGATTGAATGAAGATCCAAATCATTGTGGATTCATAATGATGGGAAATTTTATTATATCCATATAAGATAAAATTCAACATTTGTATAAGTATATTGATAAAAAGAAAAAATTTACGATATTTCTAAAATCCCAAGGATATTCATTATAAAATAAAAACTAATAATTACATAATTGGTTTAAATGACATTATGTATATTAAGATAATATTGAACAATTTGTTAAAAACGATTTTATAATGAAATGGGATCAAAAGAAAAATGATTTTTTACTAAATCATGAAATTATATCTATATTTGATTAAAACAATCATTCAATCTACTTGGTACATAAAATTAGTAAACTAAGAGGAAAAATCTAATTCTATAAAAATAAACATTTTAAAATAAAATTAAATTGAAATATCAGTTAAGTATCATATAATTTCCTCAATGTAAATTCATGATTAAATAATCTCGATTAAAATAGGATTGAAACATAAATCCCTGGTAACATTAGTAACTTCAAAGTTTAAAACTAAATAAATAGTAAAGCATAGATGGATAAATAAATTTATTTAATAATAATTAGGATCATCATAAATTGAATTCATGGGAAATATATACACTATAATGAATAAATGATTTATGAATATGGAATGTCTATCAAAATTTTAAAAGTGAGTCAACATTCCCTTATATGAGGTATTGCATTTTTTAAAAATATTTATGGAAAATTGTATAATAAATTTAAAATTTTTATAATTTTATTGTTGAATAGTTTACCTAATTATTATATCATATATGAACTGTTATAATATTTAAACACCCCTTTATTAAATATTCCATATTAAGTGTTTATTCTTTTTCATTGAATGCTAGTTTAGAATTTTTTTTAAATTATTTTATAAAAAAATTAAAAGAATAATAGATGAAGCTTTGGGAGAATAATAATTAATAATTGAATAAAATTTGAATCTCTAAAGTGAGATGACCCTAATCACACTAGTGTGTAAAATGTTATTTACATCAGTTATTTTTCATTTTTTATTTCTGTTTTTAGACAACATTAATACAGATGAAGTTATATATAACATTTTTTATGTCCGTTTTTTTAAAACCGACGTAAAAAACATAAAATCGCGGTGTTTATCACATTAGTTAATTAATTACCGATGTGAAAAAACTGGGGGGGGGGGGTTTATCATGCCAGATATATAATAAACGATGTTATAAACATGTGTGGGGATGTTTATCACGTCATTTATTAAATAACTGACGTGATAAACCCCTAGAAAATGGTTTATCACATTGGTTATATAATACCCGACGTGCTAAACCAGTCCGGGAGGAGTTTATCACATTGGTTATTTAATAACCGACGTGATAAACCATTTACCAAGCCTTTTATCATGTTAGTAATTAAATAACCGACATGATAAACCATTCCATAGGTGTTTATCATGTCAGTTATTAAAAAACTGACGTGATAAACCCTTCCTGATTCCTTTATAATGTCGGTTATAAAATAACCGACATGGAAGACAATTTTGTTTAAAAAAAATCGAATGCAGTCTTCTACTCTCCACCAGAAACAACCAGAAACCAAATCATGAATTAATTCCACAAAAACAGAAGTAGATAAAAACAATAACTAAAGAAAAATTAAGCATTTACATTGATAACATATAAAACGTAGCCCACTTGACAACCCCCATCGCACCCCTTGACTGCCCCCGACCCCCTGGACAGCCCCAAACCCCCGGGACAGCCCCAAACACCCCATGACAACCCCCCCCCCACTGGACTCTCACCACTCCATGAACTGCACCCATTTACCCCACTTGACAGACCCCACCACACCCATCGACTGCCCCCGACCCCCTGGATATCCACAAACAACCCGGGACAACCCCCCCCCCACCCTCCTGAACAGCACCACCTCACCGACTCACTGCACTTGACAGCCCCCACAACACCCTTGGACTACTCCCCAACCCCTGGATGTCCCTAAACTCCCCTTTACAGCCCCCCACTCTAATGTATACCCCCCCCCCCCACAACCTGGAAAGCCCTCCCCCACCCCATTGGAGCCCCCACCACACCCTTGGACTTCCCCCCGACCCCCTGGACAGCCCCAGACACCCCTAGAACCCCCATCCCAAACGTCATGTATACACCCCCACCCCTGGACATCACTTACACAACCCTGGATAGCCCTCCCACACCATTGAAACAGACAAAAAAGTTACTGAAAACAAACAAGAACCCCCTCACCCCACTTGACTATCCCCACCACACCCCTGGTCATCCCCCACACCCATGGACATCACCACTACCCCCTGGAAATCCCCCCACCCACCTATAGACCCCCACCCCCTGGACAGCACTCCCACATCCCTGTACAGCCCTCCCACACCCTTGAAACAGACCAAAATGTTACCAAAAACAGACCAGAACCCCCTCAACCCACTTGACAGCCCCCACCACACCCCTGGACTTCCACCCCCCCCCCCCCCCATCTCCATGGACACCCTGGACCCCCTGGATATCCCACCCCACCCTGGAAACCCCCCTCACCCCACAAGACACCCCTCACCCCTGGAATCCCCCTAGACAGCCTTCCACTCCTCTAGACAACCCTTCCACCCTCCTAGAAATGCTCCCATCCCTAGACTGCCCCCCCCCCCACTCTCAAGGACACCGGGGACCCCCACCCCATCGGACATCCCTCCCTGGCCCTTGGACACCCCCAACCCCACTGAACACCTCCCACACCCTTGGAACCCCTACCCACCAGACCAGAATCCATACCAGAAAACCCATCATTAGTATACCAAAAAAAAGAAGTAGAGAAAAATTATACATTCACATATATAACATTCAGAAAATACACTTTTAACATAAAAAAACTAAATCCAACCTAAACGAGTACAAAATACACAATTACAACGACAATATTCATAATTATATTTTACATTACATACAACTAAAATTCAATCAAACCTATAAAATAATTCGACCACTCCACTTGTAAGTGTTTGATGTCTTCAGCAGTATAGGGATGAGGGTCATAAAAATGATTCAAAGGAAAAGGATAGTTGTTAACATGTATAATGAATAAATCAAATTGAAATATTATGGCAATGATTAAGAGGAAATCTTACCAGGTCAAAATTTACAACTGTCTCTGTTGTTATTATTTAATACATAAATCATAACATATAATATCTGCATTCGATAATGCCATGTTATTCATGAGAATTATGTTTGAATGATTGTAAATTCAATATATTTCTTTATGTAAAAAATCAAAAAGTAAAAAGTAAAAAGTAAAAATGTATATTTACCTTCACATTTACATATTTGATCGTTTCAAACCTTCTCTTTGTGTTTATTCGAAATTAAGAATATTCTCTTGTAGAAAATTATACGAATGGGGTAAATTTAAAATTCATTATAATATATAAATCCATTGAGAAATTGAATCTTACATTTCCAATATATTCTTAAAACTTTCTCGCACATCATCATGGACAGAGCATATCCAATAAAGTAATTTCTATCTTAAGCCAAAAAACCCTAACATCTAAAGATCACTGATAAAAGGAAATTTAAAGTTACTGGGTTTTTATGTTAAAAGATAATGAACTCCTTGAGAGAGATGTGATTCATACCTCTCACAAAAAGGAATCATCCAACACTGTGTGTCTATATTATTTTCAAGAATTTCAGCAATATAAATCATTATTTGTTCCTCATCCAATGCACATGCTTCTTGGGAAATCAATTGTGGGTCCATGAATCCATATACATCTGTCAGCTCATTCCACTCACAAATTTAATAAAGATACCAAATAAAAAACAGACATAAGTATACATTTTTAATAAAGATAACGTAGGGAAAAGGTGTTAATACATACATGGAAAAAAATTGAACCACATTGATGCCCAACTTATCTCCAGTAACAAGCTCCATGATATCAGTTTTCATAATCCCCACACTTGTTGAACGTCCACAAACCTGATCTTCCATTGGAAACTCATAATGACCCACCAAATAATTTGAATATCTTGACAATCTGTCAAGTCTACTAGAATCTGTATCTGATGTCATAGACAATTGTCTTTTTTTATACATTATTTCTTTACATTTGAATTAATCATGTATAAATAAATAGAAAAATATATTAGTTTTGAAATGATAAGACAACATTAATAAAAAAATAAAATAAAAAATATAACATTCATACCTCTATGGTAATGAGTCGAAGAAGTCTGGATGGCCAAATTATAAAATGGCCGATACTATGTCTGTAACATCCCAAGTAAGTAATGAATAATATATATTTTTATCTATGTCTATTAATGATTAAGATAGTGTTATAGAGGCTTAAAATGAAAATAAATACAATCTTATGCATGGAATACACTAATATTCTTAAAAGATTGTTTTACTGCCTTTTGATGGAAAACCATTTTTGAATATATATTTTGACAATTTTATAAACTATGTTTGTCAAAATAAACTTATCCTTTATGATTGGTACATCAAAATTTACCTTGTGTGAATTTTTGGTATTTTTCTGACAATGTTCATTTTTTAATGAATAGTGAAAAATACTGCATTTTACATCAAAACTGCTTTTTAATCTAAATTATTTATATGATTAGATTATTTTTTTAATTGGTTTTGAAGTGAAATTAGAATATATTTTTACCATTTTATCCAATGGTGGCCATTGGAATCAATTTCACTTATTAATTAGACCTAAACTGTTGTCAATCTTTTGATACTTACTGTTTTGTAAAAACATGTTTTTTACTTTGGCAGCGGGAATTAATTTTTAAATTAATTAATATGACTTATATTATTTGAATTTTGTAAAATAGACTTCATTTTTGAATTCGGAATATCAAATATAGCTTAGGGTGAATTTTTGGAAATTTTCTGAAAAACATCAATTTTTGTTGAATAGTGAAACCACTAAGTGGTAATCAAGCAAACTGATTTTTCAGTTAAATGACAGTTTACAACTAATGTGTATTGAATTTTGAAAATCCTACATACATGGTTGTCATTAAGAAGTAAAATTTGGTTCAATGGGATTAAAATATTTTTTTCGGTGAATAGTAACTTATTAAGTTTTTAATCGCGATTAGTGGTAATTAGGGTAGTTTAAGGTATAAATAATGCTTTAATAATATGAAATTACCTAGAAACATGTCCCAAACTTATTGGTTGTGTCATGGCCGACCAAGAAAAGCCTTGGGTCAACTTGGGGACCCCATGGATCCACTTTTGTTGGGAAATGACATAAATAACTTTTTATTAAATGTAAAAGTAAAAATGACACAAACATAATATGTTTTACGAAAACAATTTTTACATGGGGTTATAAATATCAGATATTTGAATATAAATAGTAATTGGAAAGATAAAAAGCTTTCCTACATCATAGTATTTTTTTAGGATTTTTAGACATTAAATAAATTAAATTATTTATGACATAATAATGATGCAGCAATGACATCATTATTTGACGATTTAAATAAAATGGAAAGATAATGTAAAATATATGAACTACACATGGAAAAAACCAATTGGATGAGTGTATTTCGAACCCTTATCACCTTATCCACGAATTATATCAATGTGGGACCTTTTAAAACCGAAACACATTTTCAAATAAAGTAATATTTCTTTACTTTCCAAAAGTGCCCCTCCTCTCCTCTTATAAAAGGCCCCCACCTCTACCTCATTTCACACACTTCTCAAGCCTTTGGCTCGGCCAAACCCTGTCCATTTACTCTCCCCACATCCCTCTCCTCATCCTAGAGGATTCCCTTTGGGCATAATCTTTTTAAAGGAAGCCTTTAGGCTCAAATCAAAAGGAGTTACACTTTTTAAGGTAATTCATTCTCTCATGTTCATTTGTTTTATTTTGCTTCTCCAACCCCCTAAACTCTTTTTATTTACTTCTTTTGTAACAAAAACAGTATCTTTAATATACTAGGATGTTGTTATAAGATATATTTGAGCTACACACTCACACAACTACATCATATGGTTAAAGAACATACGGTTTCCGTGGATGGCGAAATTCTGCCTCCCGAAACGATGATTGTTCAATACTCATTTAACACCTTCAAAGGTGGCCATTATGATGTCACTATTTTTATATATGATATATAATAGGTTTATGTTTTCCTTAAGCTGCTGTTTTTTTTCATTTTGGGCATACCTTTATGGTTTCCATTATGGGTAAACACGATATCTTCATTTTAGGAAGTGCGGACTACCTCCCCCTGAAAGTGATTTGATTCGTTAAATACCATATGTGGGACATATAAAGGATGGAACTATGATATTATATATGTTATTATACTGTAATTACAATATACTCTTATATCATTATGATTCCATTCCAGAAATACGAAATAGAAATGGAAGTAGCATTCATGCGTACGTACGGCTTACCGTCTCCATGAACGGTGCATTTCATTTCTTACCTATAAATGATTATGTAATATTATAAATGCATGTATGTACTGGATATATATGACATATATGATATCTACATCATGGATACCATTCTGGATATAATGAACCTTTGACCAAATTAACAACATGTAAGTGTAAGAAGTCTATTTTTGACTTAAGAACCAAATACCGACAAAATGAACATTATTAACTTAACTGATTACATGATGTTCATAACATGGTATAAAAGGAATAATGAACTTGAAAAAGATTCATAAGCATGTAGAGATTAACTCAATTTTATTATTCAGGAGATTAAAGAATGGTCGGGTCAAGTCGGATACGAGGTATGAGACTTCGTCTCAATCTCCTTTCATTGAGGCATATTTTATTTTATACACAACTTTCTTTTATACGGTGTATAAACCCCTTTGAATTTTACGTTTATTCAAAAGGAATATTTTTTATACGAAGCCTTTACTAAACGACAAAAGGGAATGTTTTTGTCGTACGTATGCGGCGACAACGACTTATCCGCCGTCGTGACCGTTATTTGAGTTTCAGCTTCCTCTACAAGCCATACCTTATTTTTAAAAGAAAAATAAATACCATTTTTTACTTTTATTTTATTTTAGTATTGAAAATGGTTTTCATAATGTTTTTATATCAATGTGTTGTATTGATATCTCATGATTGAAATGTGGAAATTTTATGTTTCCTTTATGCATGTTTTATGTGATATGATTATGTTATGGTTCTTGGGAATTATTATGAAGACGGGTGGTTCCGTGATAAACTAAGGGCGGGTGAGCCCGTTATAGCTCTCCAATGCATTGGGTAACACGAAGGAGTGAAACGTTAAGGTTTATCCGAAGAGATTTAGGGAATATACTGTGATGGGTATTCCAAACGTAACCAAGAGGGTTACTCCCTACGTAAGAATGTTATTAATGCCTCAAGTTACCTTTACGTATTATGATTTCTATAATTTATTCATAATTTTATAAGGTATGTTAAAGTGCCTATGTTTTATTGGTAATGTATGATTTCATTATCATGTATATATGAACTCATGTTTCCTTTCCATGTTTTTTTTATAACCCATACTGAGTTTTTATGCTCATCCCAAGTTTTTGAAATGTTTTTCACAGTTCAAGGGAAAGGTACATGATAAGATGATAGAGTCAAGGATGTGTCAAGAAATAATCCATGTTTTATTTTAAATGTGTTTCCATTGATGGGAATGAAGAATACTATCTTTATGTAACCACTTTGTTTATATGTGGAATTTAATGAAAGTTTTATTATCTAATTCTCTAAAACTCTAAACCCGAAAAGATCCTCAATGTGTAATCTTGTAATAACTCAAGATTAAGAAAAGTTTAAGGCTGGGGCCTTATAGTTGGTATCAAAGGTCGGTTTAGATAACTTTAGGAGTTAGAATTCTATTAAATGATTATCCAAAAATATTTTTTTCGAAATGATATAGCATTTAAAGATTACCATGTTGCTTCATCTAAGACATGTTTGTTCAGAATGGTTTTCCGCAGAGGAAACAGGGAAGCAGTGCTAGGAAGGAATACAGAAGGAAATAACCTTCCGAATCAGCATCCAGAAATGGTCGGAATTGGAACTGAACAGTTTGTTGCAGTAATGGCGCAGTTGACTCAGGCGATAAATGGAGGTGGTATCCATACACGAGATCAGCCAGACCAACCGCAGAGGATCATGTCAGTGGTGGAACATTTCATGAGGCAACATCCACCATCATTCAGAGGATCATCTGACCCTGTGCTAGCTGAAGGGTGGATTAAAGCACTGTAGAAGATTTTTGATTTCATGGGGTGTTCAGACAATCAAAAGGTTAGTCTTGCTATTTACCGTTTGGAGGGTGAAGCAGATCAGTGGTGGTCTATGGTTAAAAATATCAGGGACGCCGATGAGATTGATTCTCTTGACTGGGATGAATTCAATGGTATGTTTCTTGAGAAGTATTTTCCTATGGATGTTCGACTTAGGATGGAAAAGCAATTCTTGGAATTGAGGAAAGTGGAAGACTCAGTGGCTGCCTATGAAGAAAGGTTCACTCGATTGGAAAGGTATGCTCCAAATTTTATCCGGGACCTTGAAAGTAAAATCAATCGTTTTTACTCAGGATTAAAGCCAAAATATCGAAGGTAATTAGCTTCTCGTGAGTTTAAAAGTTATGAAAAGTGTGTTGGATGTGCTGAGAAGGTGGAAATGGAGTTTGTCGATGACCAAGTTTTCTATAACAACCAGCAGAAGAAGAGACCGAAGTGGCAGGAGAAAGGTAAGAATTCTTCAAAAAAGTCTGATGGTAAGAGAACTAAGTTTCCAGTTTGTGATAAATGTGGAAAAAGGCATGCTGGGGAATGTCTTCTGAATTCTGGGAAGTGCTACTGATGTGGTAAGATGGGACATAAGGCTCTTGATTGCACTGAAAAGGATCAAGGTGAAGGTAAGAACAAATTTGATTTACAGTTAGTGAAATGTTATAAGTTCAATGAGATGGGTCACTAAGCAATCGAGTGTCCGACAAGGAGCTTGAGTGATGGGAAGCAGTTAGACTACAAGCAGAAAGGGGTGGTGAAATCCTTTGCAACTACTTCAGCAGATGTCGGGCCATCAAATGAAGTTGTATCAGGTACTTTGTTTGTTTTTTCAGATTATGCCATTGTGTTGTTTGATTCGGGTTCTACACATTCTTTCATATCTGAAACCTTTTCTAGTAAAATGGGAATACCATCTCAAGAAATGACTCCTGAACTTTTGGTAAAAACACCTGGGGGAAATGTCGAGGCAAAAAGAATATATAAGAATCTTCCTATCCTTATCTGTGTAAAGAACCTACTTGCAAACCTTATTGTTCTACCTCTAGTAGAGTTTGATGTTATCCTGGGTATGGATTGGCTCTCTATATACCATTCTAAGATTGACTGTAGAGCTAAAGAAGTTTCTTCTCAGAAAGACTTTTAGTTTGTTTACAAAAATGAACCCTTACTTTTGATAACATATCAAGAGGCCGAGAAACTTGTAAAAGATGGAAATGAATGTTACCTTGCACACATCGTTGAAAATAAAGGAACTGTTCAGATTAATGATGTGCCAGTGGTAAATGGGTTTCCTGATGTTTTTCCTGATGAGTTGCCTAGAATTATACCAGATCGAAAAGTTGAGTTTACTGTTGAATTAGTTCCTGATGCTAAGCCAATTTCAAAACCCCCTTATCTAATGGCACAAATTGAACTTTTAGAGTTGAAGGAGCAATTGCAATATTTATTAGAGAAAGGTTTCATTATACCTAGCACATCACCTTGGGGGTGCTTCTGATTTATTTGTTAAAAAGAAAGATGGTTCTATGAGACTTTGCATTGATTATAGAGCCTTGAATAATATCACTGTAAAGAACAAATATCCTTTGCCTCATATCGATGATTTGTTTGATCAGCTCGAGGGAGCTCAGTTTTTTTCAAAGATTGACCTGAGATCGGGGTACCATCAGCTGAAGGTAAAGGAGGTAGATATTCTGAAGACCGCGTTCCGTACGAGATATGGCCATTATGAATTTGTAGTAATGCCTTTTGGGCTAACCAATGCACCTGCTGTATTCATGGACTTAATGAATGGAATTTTCCATGAGTTCTTGGATAAGTTTGTGGTGGCTTTCATTGATGATATTTTGGTGTTTTCTAAAAGTAAAGAGGATCATGAAAAACATTTAAGGGTTATCTTGAAAACCTTAAAAGAAAAGAAACTGTATGGGAAATTCAGCAAGTGTGAGTTTTGGTTGCAACAAATTTCTTTCCTTGGTCACATTGTTTCTAAAGATGGAATAACTGTTGAACCTGCAAAAACAAAAGTTGTGGAAGAATGGCCAAGACCCACAAATGTAACCGAGATTCGTAGATTCCGTGGTTTGGCGGGCTATTACCGAAGGTTTGTTAGAAATTTTTCACGGTTATCTAGTCCAATGACTAAGCTAACTCGGAAGGGTGTTATGTTTATCTGGAAAAAAGAATGTGATGATTGTTTTCAGGAATTGAAAAGAAGATTGGTGAATGCTCCAGTTTTCGCACTACCTTCCTGGAATGGTGAGTTTGTTATATACAGTGATGATTCATTGAAAGGACTTGGTTGCGTCCTAATGCAGAATGATCAGGTAATTGCTTATGCTTCACGACAGTTGAAAACTCATGAGGTAAATTACCCTACACATGATTTGGAATTAGCTGCTGTTGTTTTTGCTTTAAAAATTTGGAGGCATCATTTGTATGGAGTAAAGTGTGAAATATATATTGATCACAAAAGTTTAAAGTATATATTCACTCAGAAAGAGTTAAACATGAGACAAAGGAGATGGCTGGAATTAATCAAGGATTATGATTGTACAATTCATTACCATCGGGGAAAATAAAATAAAGTGGCTGATGCTTTGAGTCGAAAAAGTAATGCTTCATTAACAATGTTGCGTTTGGAATGTGATCCTTTGGTTAAGGATTTGATGAACTTTGGCATAGAATTTGTTGGTACAGGAAGTCCTTCTGTTTTGTTTCAGGTATCAGTGAGATCATCTCTATCAGATAGAATCAAGAAAGCACAGAAGCAAGATAGTGAGTTGCAGAAAAAGGTAGAGCTGGTTAAGAAAGGTGAGTTGCCTGAATTCAACATTGATAATGATTGCGTTTTGAGATTTGGGAAGAGATTGTGTGTGCCTTGTGATTCACAGTTGAAGAGAGAGTTGTTATGTGAAGCTCATAGTTCTCCGTTTTCAGTTCATCCGGGCAGTACTAAGATGTATAGAGATCTGCGGGAGTATTACTGGTGGGATGGAATGAAAAGAGATATTGCTGATTTTACTGTGAAGTGTTTGACTTGTCAGCAGGTTAAAGTAGAGAGACAGTTACCGAAAGGGATGCTTCAGCCATTACCAGTGCCATAGTGGAAATGGGAGAATATATCCATGGACTTTGTTGTTGGATTACCGAAGACATCTCGAGGTAATAATGCAATCTGGGTTATTTTTGATCGCTTGACCAAATCTGCTCATTTCCTTACTATACGAGATACTTTCTCTCTTGATAAACTTTCCCGTTTGTATCTTAAAGAGATAGTCAGGTTACATGGAGTTCCTCTCTCCATTGTATTGGATCGTGATCCCAGGTTTACTTCTAACTTTTGGAAAGGCCTTCAGAAGTCGTTGGGTACTGAATTAAATTTTAGTACAGCTTTTCATCCTCAATCAGATGGGCAGTCAGAACGAACAATTCAGACATTGGAGGATATGCTACGAGCTTGTTCTATGGATTATCGGGGAAGTTGGGACCAACATCATTCTTTGGTTGAGTTTTCATATAATAACTGTTTTCATTCCAGTATACAGATGGCACCATTTCAGGCATTATATGGGAAGCGGTGTTGAACTCCATCTTTCTGGGATGAAGTGGGTGAAAGGAAGTTGATGGGACCAGAATTGGTAGAAGAGATGGCAGAAAAAGTTCAGCTGATTCAGAAACACATGAGAACAGCTCAGAGCAGGCAGAAGAGTTATGCGGATAACCGGAGGAAGGATCTATCTTTCGAGGTAGGTGATCATGTTTTTCTCAAGGTTTCTCCTTGGAAAAGTGTGATGAGATTTGGTAAGAAAGGAAAGTTGTGTACAAGGTTCATTGGACCATACAAAATTCTGGAAAGAGTTGGATCAGTTGGTTACCGAGTGGCTTTACCTCCGATTTTATCTCAGGTACACAATGTTTTTCACGTTTCGATGTTGAGAAAGTATATGCCAGATCCATCTCATGTTGTGAGTCCAGAGGTAGTTCAGCTGGAAGAGAACCTATCTTATGAGGAATAAGCGGTCCAGATTCTTGACCACAGGGAGAAAGTGTTACGGAATAAGGTGATTCATCAGGTAAAGGTTTTGTGGAAAAACCACATGATTGAAGAGGCAACATGGGAATCTGAAAATGCAATGAGGGATAAGTACCCCCATTTATTCGATAAGTAAATAAATTGCGGGGACGCAATTTTCTAAAGGGGGGAAGGATGTAACATCCCATGTAAGTAATGAATAATAGATATTTTTATCTATTTCTATTAATGATTAAGATTGTGTTATAGAGGCTTAAAATGAAAATAAATACAATCTTATGCATGGAATACACTAATATTCTTAAAAGATTGTTTTACTACCTTTTGATGGAAAACCATTTTTGAATCTATATTTTGACAATTTTATAAACTATTTTTGTCAAAATAAACTTATCCTTTATGATTGGGACATCAAAATTTACCTTGTGTGAATTTTTGGTATTTTTCTGACAATGTTCAATTTTTAATGAATAGTGAAAATTACTGCATTTTACATCAAAACTGCTTTTTAATCTTATTTATTTATATGATTAGATTATGTTTTTAATTGGTTTTGAAGTGAAATTAGAATATATTTTTACCATTTTATCCAATGGTGGTCATTGGAATCAATTTCACTTTGAAATTAGACTTAAACTGGTGTCAATCTTTTGATACTTACTGTTTTGTAAAAACACGCTTTTTACTCTGGCAGCGGGAATTAATTATTAAATTAATTAATGTGACTTATATGATTTGAATTTTGTAAAATAGACTTCATTTTTGAATTCGGAATATCAAATATATCTTAGGGTGAATTTTTGGTAATTTTCTGAAAAACTTCAATTTTTGATGAATAGTGAAACCACTAAGTGGTAATCAAGCAAACTGATTTTTCAGTTAAATGACAGTTTACCACTAATGTGTATTGAATTTTGAAAATCCGACATACATGGTTGTCATTAAGAAGTAAAATGTTGTTCAATGGGATTAAAATATTTTTTTTGGTGAATTGTAACTTATTAAGTTTTTAATCACGATTAGTGGTAACTATGGTAGTTTAAGGTATAAATAATGCTTTAATAATATGAAATGACCTAGACACATGTCCCAACCTTATTGGTTGTGTCATGGCCGACCAAGACAAGCCATGGGTCAACTTGGGGACCCCATGGATCCACTTTTGTTGGGAAATGACATAAATAACTTTTTATTAAATGTAAAAGTAAAAACGACACAAACATAATATGTTTTACGAAAACAATTTTTACATTGGGTTATAAAGATAAGATATTTGATTATAAATTATAATTGGAAATATAAAAAGATTTCCTACATCATAGTATTTTTTTATGATTTTTAGACATTATATAAATTAAATTATTTATGACATAATAATGATGCAGCGATGACATCATTATTTGACGATTTAAATAAAATGGAAAGATAATGTAAAATCTATGAACTACACATGACAAAAACCAATTGGATGAGTGGATTTCAAACCCTTATCACCTTATCCACGAATTATATCAATGTGTGACCTTTTAAAACCGAAAAAAATTTTCAAATAAAGTAATATTTCTTTACTTTCCAAAAGTGCCCCTCCTCTCCTCTTATAAAAGGCCCCCACCTCTACCTCATTTCACACACATCTCAAGCCTTTGGCTCGGCCAACCCCTGCCCATTTACTCTCCCCACATCCCTCTACTCATCCTAGAGGATTACCATTGGGCAGAATCCTTTCAAAGGATGCCTTTAGGTTCAAATCAAAAGGAGTTACACGTTTTAAGGTAATTCATTCTCTCATGTTCATTTGTTTTATTTTGCTTCTCCAACCCCCTAAACTCTTTTTATTTACTTCTTTTGTAACAACAACAGTATCTTCAATATACTAGGATGTTGTTATAAGATATATTTGAGATACACACTCACACAACTATATCAAATGGTTAAAGAACATACGGTTTCCGTGGATGGCGAAATTCTGCCTCCCAAAACGATGATTGTTCAATACTCATTTAACACCTTCAAAGGTGGCCATTATGATGTCACTATTTTTATTTATGATATTTAAGATGTTTATGTTTTCCTTAATCTGCTGTTTTTTTTTCATTTTGTGCATATCTTTATGGTTTCCATTACGGGTAAACACGATATCTTCATTTTAGGAAGTGCGGACTACCGCCCCCTGAAAGTGATTTGATTCGTTTAATACTATATGTGGGACATATAAAGGATGGAACTATGATATTATAAATGTTATTATACTGGAATTACAATATACTCTTATATAATTATGATTCCATTCCAGAAATACGAAATAGAAATGGAAGTAGCGTTCATGCGTACGTACGACATACCATCTCCATGAACGATGCATTTCATTTCTTACCTATAAATGATTATATAATATTATAAATTCATTTATGTACTGGATATATATGACATATATGATATCTACATCATGAATACCATTCTGGATATAATTAACCATTGACCAAATTAACAACATGTAAGTGTAAGAAGTCTATTTTTGACTTAAGAACCAAATACCGACAAAATGAACATTATTAACTTAACTGATTACATGATGTTCATAACATGGTATAAAAGGAATAATGAAATTGAAAAAGATTCATAATCAAGTAGAGATTAACTCAAGTTTATTATTCAGGAGATTAAAGAATGGTCGGGTCAAGTCGGATACGAGGTATGGGACTTCGTCTCAATCTCCTTTCGTTGAGGCATATTTTATTTTATACACAACTTTATTTTCTACGGTGTATAAAACCCTTTGACTTTTACGTTTATTCAAAAGGATTATTTTTTATACGAAGCGTTTACTAAACGACAAAATGGAATGTTTTTGTCGTACGTATGCGGTGACAACGACTTCTCCGCCGTCGTGACCGTTATTTGAGTTTCGGCTTCCTCTACAAGCCATACCTTCTTTTTAAAAGAAAAATAAATACCATGTTTTACTTTTCTTTTATTTTAGTATTGAAAATGGTTTTCATAATGTTTTTATATCAATGTGTTGTATTGATATCTCGTGATTGAAATGTGGAAATTATATGTTTCCTTTATGCATGTTTTATGTGATATGATTATGTTATGGTTCTTGGGCATTATTATGAAGACGGGTGGTTCCGTGATAAACTAAGGGCAGGTGAGCCCGTTATAGCTCTCCAATGCATTGGGTAACACGAAGGAGTGAAACGTTAAGGTTTATCCGAAGAGATTTAGGGAATATACTGTGATGGGTATTCCAAACATAACCAAAAGGGTTACTCCCTACGTTAGAATGTTATGAATGCCTCAAGTTACCTTTACGTATTATGATTTCTATGATTTATTCATGATTTTATGAGGTATTTTAAAGTGCCTATGTTTTATGGGTAAAGTATGATTTCATTCTTATGTATATATGAACTCGTGTTTCCTTTCCATGTTTTTTTATAACCCATACTGAGTTTTTATTCTCATCCCAAGTTTTTGAAATGTTTTTCACAGGTCAAGGGAAAGGTACATGATAAGATGATAGAGTCAAGGATGTGTCAAGAAATAATCCATGTTTTATTTTAAATGTGTTTCCATTAATGGGAATGAAGAATACTATCTTTATGTAACAACTTTGTTTATATGTGGAATGTAATGCAAGTTTTATGATCTAATTCTCTAAAACTCTAAACCCGAAAAGATCCTCAATGTGTAATCTTGTAATAACTCAAGATTAAGAAAGGTTTAAGGCTGGGGCCTTATAATGTCCAACTGTCATCACCTCATTTGTAGGTAATGGTATTCGAGTTGATCTATCTATAATATCATGTACAGTGACCCTCTAATTCTATAACTCTAATTGTTGATGGTGAACTGTATCTTCTATAAAATATACCAACCCATATGCAACTATATGTTGTTGAGGATCATCAACATACAACTCGCAATAAGTAGTAAGCTTCGGTGGAGGATTAGGATAAAATATGGGGTCTGCATGCAGATTTGGGGGAGTGGGAGATACTGGCAGTGGTGGAAGATAAATAATGGGGTCTATAGGGGGAGGTAGAGGCGTGGGAGCTACAGTCTGAAATTTTCTCCGCATGTCTGCAAACATAGGCTGTTCTGAAGCTCTAATCTTTTCCTCCATTTTCGCATTAATATTATTAACTTTATCCTACAAGGATTCTATTTTTATAAAACCCTCAATGTTAGAAGTTGAAGAATGTGTCAAAATATTTCATACTGATACACCCACCATCATACTCTTACATGACTAGGATTTTCGAGCTTTCCCATTTTTTTAGATAAAATATCTTGCCTCCCAGTAGCTGTAAATGCCCCCTGTGAACACTGCTCTTTAAGAGAGTCTTGTATTAATTAATTGAACATTTCTGTAAAGATTGAAATTATATGATGAAAATAGTTAAGTAAATAAAATAGATATCTTACAATCCTCTCAGCTACGATCCTTGATTCTTCCGAAAGATATTGCCCTTTTTCCCTTCCAAGATCTCTTCCACTTTTCATGTCTAGATAGAGGGGATCGAGGGTCCACCGCTCCAGAGCATGAAGACTCATCTCTTAGTTATTGAAATTTTTCAGCCATAATCTGTTCTTCCAAAAATTCATTACCTCCCCGAGATAAACTATTTTTGTATACATATATAGATTGGATCTCTTGATGAGATTTCCTTGTTTTCTATAAATAAAGAATACTAAATAATTAACAAAACATTAAAAAGATCATTTATATAAGAAATATTATAAATTTTCACTTTGCCCTTACAAAAAAATGACTCTTTTCTTCTACATTAAAAAAATAGTATCCTTGTTTATTTATCTATAAAATATATATATGACATGGATTGTCTTGACTCCTATGACCATATATGAAATTAGATGAGAGGGTGGATTTGAAATCCCTCCATCTCCTGGACACCAATGATAATAATTTAGTGCTGACTCCTCTAGTGTTAGGAATATCAAATTTCATCTAATAAAGAAGAGGTTAAACATATTATATATACTAGAAACATTTAATGAATAGTCAAACAATAGAAAAAGATCTTATCAAAATATTCTCCCACAACTGAGAGATTATCGCTTTATCCACAATTCTCCAGTCATCATACAGAATTATTGCTCTTCTCTTTTCCTGAGTTGCTACAAAACTCCTAAAATATTTTGAATCTGGACCTCTAAGAATATCATTATCATCAAACTCAATGACTATCCTTTGATCCAGCGTATGGGAAAGTGCTAATTTTGGTAAACGTGTGCACCCACTTTTACGAACTGTTGAACTCATTTTCGTAAAATGAGCACATGAGGACGATATGAGAACATCAAGAGAATCATGTGAATATTCCTCCCCAGAGGTATGACCAATATGCTCATCTCCTGAATCATGTGGTTGATCAACTTAATGATATGTCATTATCCTTCAAATCAAAAAACAAACATTAGTTCAAAAATATAGAAATTCAAATATTTAAATACAAATATAATAAAAAAATAGAAAAGTGTACTAAGTTACGTAATAGTAAACATTGGTAATATGGTAAGCATGTTCAGTAATGGTAAAGATGGTAAATATGGTCAAGATGGTAAACAAGGTAAACAAGGTAAACAAGGTAAACATGGTAAACATGGTAAACATGGTAAAGTAATTTTCACTAAACAAAAATAATAGATATATAATTCATGTAATGGTAAACATGATAAAGTAAACAAGGTAAACATGGTAAACATGGTAAACATGGTAAAGTAATTTTCACTAAACAAAAATAATAGATATATAATTCATGTAATGGTAAACATGATAAAGTAAACTAAACAAACATAAAAAAACAAAAACGTATACTTATTTTGTTTTAATAGATGTTTTAATAAAGAAAAAACTAACAATATCTAACATTTTATGAAAAAAATAAATGTAAACAACAAATAATCATATGTTACCTATAATTTTAGAGATATTTAATTGGATTTTTTCCCTAATTCATTCGTCGTGATCATTCCTTATGGTAAAAACCATGACTTCAACATTCTCATCATTATGTTTTGTTAATATTTCCATTTATGTATGGATATCACATAAATCAGCATCTTCATCAAGTTCATCCTCACAAAAATATTGTTTTTCCCTTGTAAAACAACAACCCACTGCAATCTGATTGATCTACTACATAATAATTTTTTTTTCATGTGTTTTCATTATAGAAGAATCAGATGTGTCTTCCAATCTAATCAGATTAACTAGTGTCATTCCAAATTCATCGTGTCAGACACTGTTGTTACCGATAAACCATTTATTGTTAAAAACAAGAACATTAATTTTAAAGTTATCAACATCCCATAAGTCTTAAATCACTCCATAATATGCAATTTATGCATTAATAGTGTTTTTTTGCTTAGAACTCGAATAATGCATTGCTTCTGTAAACACCAATACACTACTATTCTAAACTGCACTTCTTTTGTCTTGAGCTTTAGTATGAAATGTATAGCCATTAATGTCATAACCAGGCCATGTTATCACATTTATACATGGACCACCCACTATCCATTTTAATGTCTCTGATACATCTAATCTACCAAGAAAGGCCTTTTTAAACCATGACCAAAATGTTTTTTTGTGCTAATTCAAAATCCTCATTTCTTTCTTCTTTGGATGACATTGTTTCAACTCATTGATATGTAATGTGATATATGGTTGAGCATCAGCTATGTTATTCAAGATGTATGATTCTAACTTCTTCATTTGTTTAGCTAACAATGATTTGGATTTCAATCCACAAATCCCCTTTCCCTAATTACTAACACGTTCATGGTGAGATGGAAGCAAACCTATGTGTTGTGCCGCAGCCATGTATCTCGTACAAAACTCTGCTACCTCCTCAAAAATATAATTTTCAATAATAGAGGATTTAGATCAATAAGTATTTTTAACAAACCCCTTTAATATATTCATATTCCATTCAAAAGGATACATTCAAAGAAGATATTCATGTCCACAATGATTTATTTCTCGAACCAAATGAATCATTAAATGCACAATTATATTAAAAAACGTTGGAGAAAAATGAATTTCCAATTGACAAAGTATATAAATTTCATCCTTTTCCAAAATTTTCAAAAAATTAACATCAACCGCCTTGATACATATTGAATTGATAAAATAACACAACTTCATTATAGTCTTTCTGACACGGATGTGAAATATTCCACACAATGCTACTAGTATAATTTGTTGCATCATGGAGTGACAATAATGTGATTTCGTACCTATCAACTTCAAGTCCTTCAATGAGATTTTTTTTTTGCATTTGAAGAAAAACCATGACTCACTTTAATATCATGAAGACACTGAAAAAAGATAATTTTCTCCATCATCGATAATGTATGAAAAGCCAGGGGAAGAAATGATCGTCTTCCTTTAGGAGTGGGAGCTAACTCCAAATGTATTCTCATTGATAGTAAGTCTTATCTTTCATTCAACCCATCTTTTTTCTTTCCTTTAATATCTAAAAATGTTCCAATAAAATAATCACAGATATTCTTCTCCACGTGGATGACATTAATATTATGTTTAATATCATGATACCTCCAATATGTTATTTCAAGATATATTGACCATTTCTTCCAAATATGTCTATCATTACCAGATTTCGTTGTCTTTCCCAATGTCACATCAAGGTTTTTCACCCACTCAAAATACAGATCAGGGGATAAAGGTTTTAGAGCAGTATCAAATTCTTGTGAGCCATTGAATGCCTTTTTTAATCTTCTATAAGGTTTACCCATAAGAAAAAAACATTCGATGACCCATGTACATTGTTTTCCTCCCATGATGAGATTGGCAATATGACGTCTGTTGTTCCCAAATTAGACATGAATTGTGCCCTTTAACACTGTATCCATAAAAATTTCCATATGATGGGAAGTCATTTATAGCGAACAGAAGAACTGCATGTAGTTGAAAATATTCCATTTTATAAAAATCATACACCCTAATACCATCATCCCATAACAGTTTCAAATCATCTATCAATGGTGACAAGTAAACATCAATATCATAGTCGGGTTTCTTAGGACCAGAGATAATTATAATCAACATGAAATGTTTTCACTTCATAAAAAATTCAAGTGAGAGGTTGTAAATTACCAATAACATAGGCCATGAACTATGTGTGCTACAGAGGGTTCGGTATGGATTCATTCCATCTATGCACAACCCTAGTATGATATTTCTAATTTCATTTACAAATGTATAATACTATGCATCAATTTTCTTCAATTGTGGACAATCAGCTGGATGAAATATTTTCCCATCACATACCCGCTCATCAGCATGCCATATTAACCATTTTTCATCATGTGAATTAGAAAATAAATGTTTGAAACAATGATTTATAGGAATATACCAAAATAACTTTGAAGGTATCATTGTAATATCTACACCAGCATGTGATTTTTCATTCACCTTATACCGTGATGTCCCACATTTAGGACACTCTGACAGAAATTCATATTCCTTCCTATATATAATGTAGTCATTCTGACATGCATGTATTTTCTTGTATCCCAATCCCATCAGGCATAATATTTTCTTGGCCTTATAATGTGAATTTGGAAGATTGTTATCTTTTGGAAGAATGCATTTCATCAATTGTAGCAGCTCTGTAAAACTTATATCACTCTATCCATGTTTCACCTTTAGGTTAATCAATCTTAACACCACCGACAAAACCATAAAATCTGTACAACCAGGATATAATGGTTTTTTAGCATCACAATATAGACACGAAACTGTCGGTTCTATCTCAATTTGTTCTGCTACAATATCGCGAATCATTTCTTCAATTCCATCAGAGTTACCATCCTGAGAATCATCATCATCAGGGACATTCTGTCTAGATTCACCATGCCAAATCCAAGGGCTATAACTCGGATTAAAACAATGAAAAATCAGATGATCTTTTATCTCTCTACCTTTCCAGTTCTTCATATTCAAACATTTTAGGCATGGATAGAAACAAATGTCACTACTTGGAACATTTCATTTTGAAAATTCCAAAAAGGCATCAACACCTTCCTCATATTCATTGCTCATTTGATGTTGCTTAATCCAACGTTGACTCATTATTACCTATTACAAATAGCAAAAAATATATATTTTTACGATAATACAAATATAGGTTTTTATGAAAAAAATCGTAATTTGAATGTAAAACAATTTTGAAATATAAAACAAATATATGTGTATTTAAAAATATATGATTGAATATTATTTTAAAAACACAATATAGTTAGATATAAAAGTTTTAAATTCCATTGAATCAAAGAAAACCATGGGGCCTACAGTGGATTATAGAAAATTGGATAAAATCGATTAAACCCGAGAATCAAATAAAATTTAAAATAAAAATTCAGATGGAGAAAATCAAAATGTAAAACCAATAATCATGGTACAATCATCATGTCATAATTTCAGAAACCACTATGCAGTAGTCAAACCCAACTGACACTTTTCCCCCATCCCCTTGGACACCCCCTGGATACCACCACAACTTTGTACATCCCCCTACCCTCTAGACCACACCCCACCCCCTTGGACACCCCATGGACACCACCACACAATTGGACAACCCCCACCCCCCACCCGTCCTGGACACCCCCACCCCTTGGACAGCCCCCACCCCTTTAGACAGCACCCCCACCCCTCTTGGACAACACCCCAACCCCCTACCGACTTGGAAAACCCCCTAGACAGCACCCAACCCCTGTAGACAGTAACCCCACCCCTCCTAGACACTGCACCCGCCCCCTACCACCTTGGACACCCCCCCCCCCCCGCACACCCACAACCCTTGGGACAGCCCACCGCCCCCTGGACAGGCCCCCACCCCCTAGACACCACCCCCACCCCCTACCCCATTGGACACCCCCACTAGACACCCCCAACCCTGTAGACAGATCCCCCCCTGGACAACCCCCACCCCTCTATACATCGCCCCCACCCCTCTTGGACACCATCCCCACCCCCTACCCCCATGGACAACCCCCTAGACACCCGCAACCCTCTGGACAGCCGCCCACCCCCCTGGACAACCCCCGTAAAACCCTCTGAACAGGCCCTCGCCCCCTTGGATAGCCCCCCCACACCCCCCACCCCCATGGACACCCCCTGGACACCCCCCCCCCAACCCTATGGATATCCCCCACCCCCCTGACAACCCCCCAAACCCTCTGATTAGGCCCCCACCCCCTTGGACAGCCCCCTACCCACCCACCTACTTGGACACCCCCTGGACACCACCCAACCCTTTGGACAGCCCCCCCTAGACAGCCCCCACCCCTCTGGACAGCAGCCCCACCCCTCCTGGACACCACACCCACCCTTTACCCCCTTGGACACCCCCCTGGACACCCTCCAACCCTCTAAATAGCCCCCACCCCCACCCCCTGGACAACCCCCACCCCACTAGAGAGCACACCCCACCCCTCCTCGACACCACCCCCACCCCTCCCCCCTTGGACACCCCCTGGACCACCCAACCCTCTAGAAAGACCCCCGCCACCCCATACAACCCCACAAACCCTCTGGATAGGCCCCCACCCCCTTGGAAAGCCCCCCAACCCCTTTGGACAACCAACCCACCCACATGGACCCCCCCCCCCCCCCACACACACACCCCTGGACTGCCCCCCCCCCCCTCCCCACTTCCATGGACAACCTGGAGATCCCCCAACCCCCTGGAAAACCACCAAACCTCTTGATAGCCCCCCCCAAAACCATGTGATTTTAACCTCAAGCTACTAGTTTTAGCATATCTTGAGATTTTAACCTCAAGATACTAGTTTTGGTATCATGCAATTATTGAAAATTAGAACCACGAATTGTATCTCATACAAGTCTAAAATTCTCTATTTTTAAATGAATCGGTTTTTAATAGCATATGAAGACGTGTAATAGTACACAAAAATAAGCAACATAAATATATTACGGAACTACAAAAAGAGATACCCAAAATAGAAACAATCAAGGATCCAAAAAAACATTCCACCCTGAAAACCCATATATATACATATAGAATAATTCACAATGGTACACGGAATGGGCGTATCATAATGGTTTACATATTAATTGTAGTAATATAGGTTAATGAGATCATTAGTTATCAATGAAAACAAAAATTACCATCAATGTCGGGCATTCATGAAACAAAAACAAGCGAAATAGGTGTAGGAGAGGATTATGTGAATATTGCGAGTTGATCTAATTGATCTAGGGATAATAAATAAGATGATGATGTAAAAAAAGGTACGAGGTTTCAAAATCGAAGAATCTTACCTAGTTTAAACTAAATAATTGCAAAACGTAAATATAGACTATCTGGGAAAAAACCAACGAAATTAAGTCGTTGGAGGCTTACTTGAGTGTTGTGAGTTGAGATGATAGATTCGAGGAGAGTAAAGATGATAAAGAATGATGGAAAAACATGTTTAACGCAATGAGATCGATGAGTCGAATAGGGTTTACCGCACGAGACCGATGAGTCACCGAACTGTAGATCAAAAATTCGTAAATGACAATCCACGGGGCATGTTAATTTTTTAAATGTTTTATAAATTTGGTTATTTAATAACTGATGTTATAAACTATTTTTGTTACATTTCTAACATTAGTTATTATAATAACCGATGTTATAAATGTATCTGATATGGCTTTTTTACGTCAGTTATTTTATAACCGATGTAAAAAAATCCGCTTCATGGTATTTTATGTCGGTTATAGAATAACCTATGTTAAAAATACATCATAAATCACTATTTATTACATCGGTTATTTTATAACCGACGTAAAAAATTCTACAGGTTGTTATGTTAAGTTAGTTATCAAATAACCGACGTCAAAAAAGCCTCTAAAGCCGCTTTTTCTACATTGGTTATTTTATAACCGACGTAAAAAATTCACAGATACCTCATTTTTTACGTCGGTTATCAAATAAATGACGTAAAAAAAACCGCACTTTGGTTTTTTACGTCAGTTAATTTATAATCGACGTAAAAAACGAATGCGTGAGATTTTTAACGTCGGTTATTTAAATAACTGACGTTAAAAATTTACTCACTGCATTTTTTACGTCGGTAATAAAATAACTGATTTAAAAACCCACATTTCACAGATTATCACGTCGGTTATATATAACCGACGTATTTAATGGTGACATAAAAAACGTTTTCTACACTAGTGTCAGCCACTATATGATAGTAAGAAATAAAACATAATATATTTCTCCACACAACGCCATAGCTTCCAATAAAATATTATAAATGACAATGGGGATCCAATATGATGTTTTCATGTCTCTTTATTTTCCACACTATAGACAGTTTTTCAACATTTTTAGTAATATAACCCATTATGTATCCAAACTACTACATTTATAAATGGACTGACTATTCAAAGGATAGAGAACCAATAATTGACTCACCCTCACCATTAGAATATTCTTTTTTACTTTTTTTTAATAATGACCATGGGGGTCCAAATTTAAATCATCATAGTGAATGAATTCATAGATCTCATCCATGATCTTAAATTGACCACCGAACAACTATTTTTTGATGGATTGTCTCGATAATTATCTAAGGTGAAGAAGTACATCATTGAATATTATTAATGAAAAACATAGACACAATAAAAGTCTTACCTACATCCTATAAACCATTTTTAAGAACTCCCTATCATAAAATATTGGGAATAAATGGTTTGAAACAAATTCTCACAGAAATAAGATAGAAATTTCATATAAGCCATTGAATGAAAATTGGAACAACTAACATCATATTTATATGAAATCCTGGAGTAAACTTGACCTAACCATGAGTTGGAACCCTTATTAATACTTGATTTTTTTTTGAAAATTTGTGAAATTTTTGGAATACATGAATTCCATAAATATAACAAATAATTTTAGATCCAAATATAAGGTTACGATAAACGGTTTGAGAGTGAAGATGACAAAACACATGTCAATGTAAACTTATGAGATTAAGGAGGTCATTATAAATATTTCAGTGGATAGGTAGGTAAAGAAATAAAAAGATATATCCCTTGAAATAATACATAATATCCTTCACCACTCTACATGACTACATTCATTTAAGAGAAGGATGCATCCAAAGTGGTTAAATATGATGAAAACATGGAAAATCTCAACAACTAACCTCCATTGTCGAAAATCCAACATCAAGGGAAACTTACCATTGATGATGTTATTGTAACTGATCCAACTTAAGGATTTGATCTTATATTTAACACCATATCATTATATTTTATTCAATAATAAATTATTATATCCTATAACAATTTGTGAATTATATATTTCACCAATGTAGTTTTTTTCTGTTGGTATATAATGAAAATAAATAGGCACCATTTGAGGAAAACATGGAGAATCCCTAACTTATTGAAAATTTTGTAGAAGGAGTCCGTAAGGATATCCAAGGGACATTATTAATGAAACCAATACATATGAAACTCAAATTTAATTATATAAATTTTAATTTAATTATATGTTTCAATGTATTTGTAAAAATACACCGTCAATCATTACATTTAACACACTATTTATATACCCCATGTAGAGCAATAACTATACAATTAATATAATGTTTCATAATTACTTACAATGAAGGTGATGGTCCATAAATCATCAAACCCATTCCATGAAATATATTCATTATTTTGAAGTTGTTGGATCTAGATTACACTTTACATTGACTACTCAAAAACGAGTGAATGTTGGAAAAAGACACATGTGGTGGTTAAAATAAATGAACCTCTACCCCTCGACAGAATATCGATTAAAACTAGTACTTAACTATAGAGGGTATAAAAATAAAGGGGCCCATATGGGATTACTTCATAAATATATCATTCTACATTAGTTGTAGGATTTTTTTATTTACATCATTCTAAATAATCTTAGGATGGAACTGAATACCTTAATAATTATTATTATAATTAATATCACGATACATTTGTTTTAACTAAGTGATTTGCTATTTATGGCTGATAATATCACAATGTATACAATAACTAGAATGTAGAATAAAAGAATATGTGTTCAAATTAAATAATATTTAATTTTTATTTTTAATATCCATTAAATACTGATATTTTTTTGAATAATTTTGTTTTTAACGAATAGTTTTAGAAGATATTTAAAACAAAAAATGCATTCCCATGATTTTAATTCTTTCTCTTCATGACCAATATAGGAGATATGTGTTTCTTATAAACCATATGATACCATGTTTTGTAATTCAATGAAAAAAATAATTAATGATTAAGGCATATAATTTAATTATCAATCTGATGAAAATATATATTAATATTATTACTTCTTATTTGAAGAAATTAGTTGATTTATTTAAGTGGAATTTACCTACTATTTTTGAAAAATTGAATTTCTAAAAATTACTTTATGTTAATTATTATTATTATTTATATGATGGGTTATTTTCGAAAATTTTATGTTCCATTCATATAATAATTTATAGTCTAAATTCATTACGTTTTATCATTATAATATTTTTGGAGTGATCCTAGGTAATATCACCTTCTAAAATATACATTTAAACATGTTAATTATAATAATTAAAAGAACCACAATTAAATTGATCGATTTATTTTTAATGATAATCCATTATCCTTGAGACAACATTTTATATTTATCCTTGACTACCACAAAGAGACCTCGAATGATATTTTTATGAATTATCCATGTTCTACGAATCGTTTTCCCATTCATACCTGTTATTTAGTATTTTTGTATTATATGTTAATGATTATTTGTGGGGTGACGGATGACCTGGTGGATGGATTCACTACATTTTGTGGGTTTTAAATTTTTTTATTGAGTATGTTTGGTGAATTATTCATGGTATTTTTATTATAAAAACTTCTAGAAAAATTCAAAAAATTAATGTTTTGGTTAATCAGAGGAATATAGAATAACCATTTCTAAACAAATGATAATTATCTTCTTTTACAAGATGATATATGTGATATTAATTTAAATTTATTATTTTTGACAAGTAACGATATATGAAAATGTAGTCTGAAAAAGAAAAACAGAAAAACAAATAATTGAATAAATTCATGAAGTGGAAATTCATTCATTTTTCATTCATTATTCATGGACATACCTCGAGATTGGGAATTGTTAGATATCAATTTAAAAAAATATTTGAATTACACATTACATTTTTATATCATGATTTATACATTATTTATTAAAATACCCTATGATCGAAAATATTTTACAAATCATTACCAACTAAGATAAAGCCTCATATTTATTATATTATCTATTACAATCCCACTTTATTTAATGATACTTTTCTCATTACAATGTTTAGCAAGTAGATTATTAAAAATACTAATGAATATGCATATATACTCAACACAATAAAATAATTCAAGCTGAATATGTATCATGAGTGATTAGTTGGAAAAAATAAAAGAGTGGTAGATAATGACTTGGGATCAATGAAAATAATAAATTGAGAAATTTTAATTAATGAAAGAAGATGATATTTCATTGTCAAATGGGATAAATTAAAAAAACATTGATTGATTGTAACATTGAAAAAAATTAATTTAAATTGAGTTTCAATGTGGAACACAAAAATTTTGTTTAACATTTCTAAATGGTTGATTTTATTTATTTTCGATTTTAAATATATATATCATAGTGTTAATTTATATTTTAATGTGTGTATTTATTCAATGAATAATTTCTGTGTGGGGGTATTTTATGCCCTCATTTTATCATGAATTATTTTGATCATTTTTAATATTCTATAAATGTTCTTAATGAAAACACCAAAAAAATTTATCAAGATAAAAAATTTTAGTTTTTGTATTACATAAGATCATTCAGAGAATTTAACTATTTTCTTTAATAATGTCAAAAAAAATTATCTAGCCCAAGATAGGTGTTATCCAGGGTTGTAAAACCAGAAAACTAATCAGCCAAGAATGGTTGGTCATCTAAGATTTACAACTAGAATATCCCGCTCAAGGGGTAGAGAGGAGAACAAGCTGGAAGGAGATGCTCTGATGTAATGGTTGGTCCATGGACTATGTTGATTATTCTTGTATGTATGACCCTTGCGTATGAGTGTTATAGTAGGATCCCTTCCCCATGGTATGCATCTCATACAAAAATGTGAGGTATTATAGAAAAAGTAAGCACATGTATGTGATGACATTAGATGTTGGACAAAGAATTCATCACACATTTAAATATTTAATCTGAACGATGCTTACATGACTTAGATTCAATCATTCATCTTTAAAAAATTTCTTGATGGTGCTTCTTCCACTCAAAAATTCCCTCTACTATCACTAATCATTGAGTACCACCCTAACTACCAGTATAAACCAACATGTAGGACTAACAGGAACAATATATGCTTGAATCTTTGGTGGATAAACTCATGATATAGATATCACCACAATGATGGATATTTTAATATTTTTAATAGTCCTTCATGATATTAATTATGTTCAATTTAGACCCTGTTAATGGTCGATGATTTTACAAAGAACCATCAAGCATGCCTAAACCAATATTTTTTGAAGTGGTATAATGAGGTCAAATGGGTTGCCCAAAATTCTTATTCCAATACAAATTGAAACCAAATAATGATCCTTTTAATCACATTCAGTTCACAACAACATGTGGTTAGATACAAAAATGGTTATGTAAACCCATGTAAATGAAAATTACCACATGAACCATACATGAATATGATATATGATCACATAGATTAATATAGGCTATGATATTCTATAGAATAAAGAATCATATACGTTATTACTATAATTAAAAATAACTATATCACACACCATAATAAGTTATTCTAGAGTAAAATTTAATAAATCCTTGGGCAAATGGAATTAATTTAAAATGGATCAAAGGAAGACCAAAAGCAGAGACATGTTTATTTTGCGGAAATAATACCATATTTTAACTATGTATCATACATAAATTCACACAATTATGAATAAGGTATTTCACTATAAATAACAATATTAACGCCATACTTTGAATCAATGCTCATATTTGATAAGATGTGACATATCTTAAAATAATTAAATTAAATTGACCATCAATAACCAAGATAAAATAGAGCCAAATGGAGATATGAGTGGACAAAAGAGGATTGTTCCACCTTTATAGAAGAGGTATTCCATTTTTATCAAATATAATAGAGGTTTGAGAGTGGATAATTTAAACTTCTATTAATATATTTTATTATATTATTTTTTCTAGTATATTTTATTTTATGTAACTCATTCCATTTTTATTTAATGTCTTCTTCTCTATTAACTTAATATATTTTATTATAACATCACAAATATTAAATAAGGTATCTACCATTAATATTTTATCCAAATTCCATTTATTAGGCCTAATAATGATTACTATTAGAGTCAAAGAGGTATTGGGTGTTCTTGATTCTTTTTTGGAGTTTAGATCCAAAAAATGGGAAAAATAAGAATAGGTCGCATGGTTTTTAGAAATAGTGAATACCATCCCATTCAATTTCCCGAAATTGTGTGGTTACAGGGAGTGGGATTTTGGGGACCTCAGGTTTTTGAGGCAAGCATGTGACCATTGGAACATGGTCATGAAATTCAATGGGCATTTACGATAGGGAGGTTTTCTAGGCCTTTCACACAGTTAGATAAATAATGCACCATTCTATGCAATGTGCCCCATTGAATTAGAAACTGGAACAATGTTTTCCCAACCATGTTTCAAAAATTTGAAACCATATTTTTATGTAAAAATTTAAAAACTTCCCTTAATGGATATTTAAATACACATTTCTTCATCCCCCCAAAATAGTTTCAGGTTTCCTCTCATCTCCCTCACATGTGAGGTTCGTCCTCCCATCTTCATAGGGTTTGGTCATCAACTTCATTCATACTCCAAATCCCACATATTCTGATATATTGAAATGATATCAATATTAACATTCATTATCACCCTTAATTTTCTAGTTTCATTAATAATCTATTTCAATATTCTAGTACAAATAATATTTCTCTATTTTTTGGGATTTTCGAAATTACATAGCCCAATTTGATTTTTAATATTAAAAAATAATCACTTTGGGGCTATGTAATTACCAAAAAAGAATAGCACACCCAAATGGTCCATAAGTGAGCTGGGAAAATAACCACAACAAAGACAAGACCCTCCCACATTTTACAATTTATTCAATTTTTCAATTATAGATTCATTCCATGAAAATGGATGAGTGGAGTAATATTACATAGAGATAGGTGTTATATGTATTCCCCAAAGTTTAATTTTCATTTCAAATGATTTGAAATTTTGAAACTCAGAAAAACCCTCTCGATAATGACTCAAACATTATTAATAAATTTATTAAATAGGTTTACTATATAGTCTGTTTCCCTAAATCAAATTGAAACCCATCTATTCAGTGTTGATCTGGTTGTTGGCCACCTCTTTTGGGGTTCCCAGCATCAATTTCCATTTTCCCATAATAGAAATGACAAAAACCTTATGTTTTTTTTTCAAAATGGATTATTTCCATATATTTATAAAATGAATTAAGGCTACTTGTGAATAATCAGATTGAACCTTGTGATCGATGACTCATACATTATATTTGAATGATATTTCTTGAATCATAACATTTTACATCACAAGAATATTTCTTAATGACATTTCATTATAATTATTCAAGTATATGTACCTTTTACCTTGAGAAATTTATTAATTCCATGTTCTTATTACTTATTCAATAAATGATTGGTCTGAATTGGGTGTTCTGATTGAAAATGCTTGATAGCATGAGATATTTTCATTACATATTGATAAAATGTAAACATCTATATATTCCTTGTTATGTGATTATGGGTTTCTATGATCGCCTTCTATGGGGTGAGACAGAACACAAGTATTGTTTTAAGGTCGTCGTGGATGGACACTCCATGTTTAATATGGATCAACATGACACATCGAGAGAGATACAAAAAATTTTCTTGTATGGTCAATTCTAGAGTTATAAATATATATACTCATGAGTGATACTGGTTCCCTAGTTGGGAAACAAAATATGGACCTATTGGAAATATGGGTATTCCTTGCCTTGGATGATAATAGGTCCCCTATGTGGGATACTAGTTACGGACTCTGAATCACCATTTAATTAGTGATACAAGGTACATGTTATGGGATTAATTTGAAGTAATCAGTGGAAATGTATGTATTAGGGGATCTTATTTTTATACATTGGATTATTTATTTACCATCATGGATTATATTAGGACCATACCATGTATTTTACATATTACATTGTTGTAACTTATGTGATATTCCTTGTTTACATTATTCCAATGTTGTGTGATGAAATTGAAATATGATCCACAAGATAATGAACATGATTTGGGTATTCTAAATTTTTATTCATTATTCTAATGAATTGGGTACATAAATCATTACTTTTCCAAGTACATTGGTTCAGAAAATTGTTATAGGTCGACACAAGTGTTATTGATTAGGTGACCATTCAGTAACTAGGACCAAAGTGTTATATATTTAAATCCAAACACATATTATATATGGAAAATTAATCATTTAATTATTACCCAAATTCGATTGTCCTAAACCCAATAGGTACTTGCCTCCAGGGATGGTATATCATGCTTTACATAGGAAACATTTTGTACCCATCATGACTTCATGAAATATCGTATTAATAAAGGGAAGCATGTGGCTTTCAATCCTTGATTGAATTATTATAGCAATAGGATGGACATTGGGGAATATGACTACGCATATGTTTGAGATTATAATTGTAGTATATTTGGTTATTTGGTTTTTTATAGCATGTAGTGTATAAATGTATCATTTGTTATCTATGAACTCTCATTTTTTATATCATCACAAACATCATCATTTTTTATCTATCTATATTTACACAACTTCCATATGTTATTATCTCTCATTCATGGTGTATTATGTCTATTATAATAATTATATTGTTTCATTATTCTCATTATAATTATGAATTTTACTCTGATCGATGATAGAATATTCCCCCAAGAGGACACACCCATTGCGCTAACTACTAGCCATTTATTTACTTTTTTTCATACTCTTTGGGTATGGACCAGAGACATGGAAGTTGTAATTTGATGATGAACCATTTTGTGGATGTAAATACCCCATGTACAGGGGATACCCAAATTTTATAGGTTGTGTAATTACTATTATTTCTTTTTTTGTTATAGTTCATGGATTTCACCATTGGGTGATACAATTTCATTATGATGTAATTAATTATGATATCATTTTAAATGGTTTTTATCATTAAAGTAATTATATGAGGGTACATCAATTTATGAAACACACTATGATCTTTATGATTAAAATATTATACGCCATGCCATACCACATTTACATTTCATCTTTCATTTCCTATTTTACATGCTATTTCTATTTCCTCCTCACAATGAATTAATTGATATATTTATAATAATATTCTAATTATTGTTGCAAGAACATGTATGATTTAGATTAAGTGAATGTCCAATTTCAATTTATAATATGTATGGGTCCATAAATAATGTAGTAGTGATTTACCTAATTGAACCATTTAAAAGGGTATTTGAATAAATAAATGAATCCAAATTAATATCACTATAAAATTAAAATGGTGCATTAAAATGATGAAATTGATACCATGCCCCAATATTAATCCAGTAAATGGGTTATAGGTAATGTATTTTTTTAAATAATGATATCTTTTCTTTCTCACAATGACCTGGATCCATGATCATGTTTTCGGTTTTTTCATTATTTGAGGACATGTAACTTCCATCTCTTATTTCAACCCTTATAATATTTTCATATTTATTATAAATTCTATCTGAGGTGTTATCTTGAAAATTATAGAGTTATTTCACAACTATGAACTCATGATATATGAAAAGTGGGTTCCAATGAGAATACTCTAGATGTGGTGGGTGTTGAGCCCCCCATGATACATCATGTACTGTAATCTTAGGAACCTCCAACTAATCATCCAATGGGCGATGATTATTTATTCCAATGCTTTCTATTATTCATGAAGTCTATTTAGTTATCCATCTAGTCTCCCCTTACTAGGGAAGAACATGATATTGAAATTGAATAGTAAAATCATTATACCTTATAAGAGTAAGTAAATTTTCATACTATAAATTCATAGATTTATTCCACAGTATCTATCATTGACCATCATGAGACACCTCCAGACAATAGGTTTGAGCTCAATAGATGCATGTTGTCTGATTCCCCAGTGAAATGGTGGGATGTTATATACCATTATGAGAATAAGTGATTTCTATGATGAGAAGAATTTTATGCGGACTTCTATCATCTATTCTTCCCATATACTCTGATGGAATACCATTCGAGGGAGTTCATGTAACATCAGCGGGGCTCTATGTCCATGATTGAGTGTTAAAATCTGTTCATTGAGATCCTATATTTTTTCCATCTTTTATTGGTGACAATTTGATGATTTAATGAATTTATATGATGGGATTGTATACCATATCCACTCATAGGTGAGAAAATTACAGTTTACTATCATTATGGAGATAGTGTACTAGGTCCTAATTAAATAACAGAATATTAGAGAGGCCAGAAATGTGAGAAAGGGAATTTCTGTTCTGAGGCAGGGTGATTGTTTATCTAATATTAGGATGTTTCATTTCACATGTGCATATGGAGGGTGTGCGATCCATGTGATAAACACTAATATACCAATATTATTTCAAAAGTGTAGTAGTGTAGGATATAATAAGATTAACTGCTTGTAGAAACCAATTGAGTGATGACAATGTTGTAGGATAAGTCAACATTGATTATTTTTTAGATCCTTTCCACCAACATCGAGTTAAAATATATTTGTACTGATACCTCTACCTGTAAAATCATCATAAAATCCATGTTTGGAAAGAATTTTTTCTTCTATTAATTGGTTATGAAGAGGTGGTAGTGGATGGTGCTGGTCATGTGAGACCCCCAAGCTTGAGGGTTAACAATGTGGATCTATATAGGCCAGTAAGGAAGCATCTTAGGGACATGGCTCAGGATGTATTTATGAAATTTATTCTCAACTAGATGAGAAGAGTGCAGAATTCTTTAAATTTTTATAAGTACTATTATGGTACCAATATATTTATATTATTCCATTTTCATAATGGTGAATCACTTTCCATTATATGTGTTTTGGTTATGGAATGTCTAGGTCATACCATTTTGTAATTTTTAGAGTGTTATTTCACAAGAAACACGATTAAGAGATTGAAAATATGGTATCTTCTTGTTTCAAGAGTACCCCTAAGACACAACACAATGTATTTTATTCTGTAGTTTTTTTATCCTTAAAATAACCATCTTTGACATCATTCTTGGATATACTGTCTTTTGAATTATCATGAAAAATTGAATTGTTATCTCCACCGAGTGACTTCCACATCATCTGAAGGAAACACTTATATCCCCATGGGAGAATGTGATATCTTGGTATATAAATCCAAAACCAATAATAATTTTCTAGGATGTGTTTCTTCAAAGTTCTATAGTCTCTTCATGGGTGATCCGTGAATTCAAATTACTAAATTCCATCCTATACTGTATTATTATAGGGATGAATTATCTTATGATATATATGTAATAAGACCTAGTAGACAGCCACTATAACCATTTGGCATGTCCCTTGTGCGGCACCTATTCCCATACCTCTATATAGGATGGCACATACATACCTCCTTGAACACATGAAGTAGCTGGAAGATGTAGGGACTAATAGTATTATCATACCCAACACGTCACGGAGGGGTTCTATTATCCATTTATCTAATAACAGAGATGATAAACATATATCATACTTAGATTAACACCAAATCATCCAAAATTTGGAGAAAATTTAGTATCTGCTTCTTCAAATTAATGACCTATTCGACTAGCTCTGAGGAGTAAAAATTTTCTCTAAGATCGGTTTGAGATCATAATACCTTATTGTGAAAGTGATGAAATCAGACATACTTCAAACAACATTTCAGAGTAGGTACAACCAATATGAGTATTTTTTCATGCCATTAAATATAAATAACATTTAGGTGGTCTTCATGGAATTGATGAATAGTGGTTTCCTCCAATATCTATATTCTTTTGTGGTGGTCATCATAGAATACATCAGTGTATTTGTGAACTAGACGCTATAATGACAAAAATCATGAGATGATTATGAGTATATAGAGAGATCAATTGATATATGAGAAGCCATGTAAATGAAACTCTAGGATGATAATGGTTCACTTTATAAGTAATATAATATATGAAGAAGGGAAATTATTTTACTAAGAGACGAAGAGGATTGTGGTTTCCTTAGCTAAGCCAAAGAATGTGTTCTATATAAACAACTAATTAATGATAATTGGATATTACAAAGTATTCATTGAATATTTATGTAGCATAGATGATTCTATAATTACCATACCTATAATGGGTGTCCATTTTTTATGGTCTAATGAAAATGATTTATCTTTACAGTAGTTAAATGGAGGACATACATCAGCATTGATTATGATTTTCCTAAGTTTGGTAGAAGTTAATAAATTTACTATGATGTTATAAAAATAGTTATAGGGGTGTTTCGTTACAAGGATACTAGGTTTTGTGATAAAATTTTTACTATATAATTCCACAAGTGTGGAATTGACCCTTTCAAGACCTCAAGCCAACTTCTATTGTCCATTCTCTATGATGTTTGAGGCACTACTTTTTGGGAGTGTGTTTTGATGTTTATATGTATAACAATATTCTAAAATACATATCCACATAGTGAGACAGGAAAATAAATAATTTCATGTGGGTTGAATAACTACAATTTTTTTATTTTTTTCATTCTCACACACCATATATTGGAAATTTCAGAACATATTTATTGATGAAGATATGATCGTGTTGTCGAGCGCGTCAAATTAGATGTTTATTTTTAACTAGTATTTCTTCAGTATAGCAGCAATCCTAGATCATCTCTCGACGGAGACTTAGATCATTAATTATAAAATGTGGTTTTGAATATGAAGGTGAAAAACTAAAATGGGGTTTTATAATACTTGGGTTTTATGATTAAAGATGAAAATAGAAAATAGAAGCTATAAAACAAAGTAGAGATTAACAGAATAAATTAAGTGTGATCAACCCAGGGTACTCGCATGATGTTTATCCTTAATCGCTTCATGATATAAGGTTATGATCTTTTAATACCAAGTTTGTAACACCTAGAACAAGATTTTTACTAAGTTTATACTAGGATACCTCCTAGGGTTTAGTAAAAAACACACAATGATTCACCGAACACCGCCGATGATTGAGTGAATTGTGTTTGACTTCATAACCAAAACTCACCAAGGAAACACACGAAAAACTCGATCCGCTGTCCAGGTTTGTATGTTATTTATTTGTGATACCATGACATAAATGTACATGTCCTGGACATTGCTTTTGTGAGTTCAATTGACCAATATAAACCATACAAACACTGCAATTGAAAGGGGGAAAGAAAGTGGTGAATGGTGTGTGAAACATCACATGAATGGGTACCCCCAAACATGATCATATGAGTTGATCATGACATACTAGTACATAACATAATAAAATAAGAATAGAGGATGATGAAAAACAACACAAAAACCTGGAATTTAAAAGATCATTCACATATTACAAACATGAAGCTCGGGATGTACATCACGTTCTTCTCCGGGTGATCACGAGGGGTTTAGAAACCCATGGGAGGGGAAGAAGAAGAAGATGTTGAAGTAGAACCTCCCATGGCCTCCAAAACTTCTAGGGATGTTGAGAAGACTCCTTGAGGACTCCAAAATTGCAAAACCTTTCCTCTTGGCCGAACATACAAATGAGGAGCCCAAGGTGCCCTTTTATAGGAAATGTGGGAGGTGGTTTTGGGCACACAGATTTTCTAAAACCGCTTGGAACATTATGTAAGCCGACCAGACAGTCTTAAAACGTTTTTTGGAAAACTAAAATGTTGTATCCCCGCGTCGTGAATATCTCCACCGAATGTTTAGCATAATTAAAACAAGTGGAGCGTGAGATATGGACAGATCACAACACACAACTTTTGACTTCGAGCAGATTGTGTGTGCAGGACAAATAAGGTCGGCTGGGCCCCTTAAAGGCCGAATCTCTCTTGGGTTATTAAATGAAAGTTGTATACCGATGAGTTTGGGATAATCCCAGAAAATATCATCCCATTTTGATGCACGGTGGAGTATCAAAATGAATTTTAGTTCACTGAACTTCTTGAGTGCTGCGCAGTTTTGCCCAATTTTCAAGGACTTCATCATGGACCCTCCCAATCACCTGCAACTACATTGTAATTTTCAAAACAAGTATCATTTCCCTATTTAACAGTGATAAAAACAAAATTATTTAATCTACCATGAATCACAATTTGATAATATTTTTATAATTTTTAATGCAAAATATGTTTAGCACAGCGGTGTAAGGGTTAAAATGAAACATTGAATCGTGGTACGATCACACCCCCACACCTAAACATTTGCACTCCTGGGAAAAATCATATATCCAAATACATTGATGCATATATATATATATTTCCAACATCCTAAAGATTTATCATTTGAGAAAATTTTATTAAAAGTAAATTGATCAATGCATGGATCACACCAAGGAGTTCTTCCTAGTGAAAATAGAATAAGATGACTCATAAATCATATCATAGAAAAATTCAAAAAGATTCATGATACCCAATAGAGAAAGGAATTCAGAAGTAAACCATGACACTAACTCTCCATGTGTGTGTGTGAAAACCATTCCATGCTATTCTTTCCACTTGCTATCTAATAAATATATATTATTTTAAAAAATTTCAGCTTAAATGATTTTGTCACTGAACCTGTCCTACATCCTTTGCAATCATATTTCAAGACCCACTCATTTAAGCATTCCCAGAAGTCAAACCATAAGCTCCCGACATAGACATCCCCATACGTTGCACATTTCATCACTCCCCTCATTTATTATTTTTTTGAAGATGCAATTGGAACAAATCTCACACTCATCTCTCAACCCTTGTTTGATCTCCTCACGACACTAATTGAAATAGTTAATACAAGATCAAAGGTTGAGGATGAGTGGTTTTTTACCTGACCAAGACAAAACTTTTTTTTTGAGGGCATACAACAGTCGGACATTAGGTACACATGCATAGGTCAATCTGGTACAGTAATGAAACATATTGGATAAAAAAAGAACATATGGAAATATAATTTAATGCTGAAAATTATTAACCCAACATATATTTACCTTATATTAAGTAATAAATAATCACACTTTGTGGTTTGGTGCAATAACGTTGTGGAGATATTAGTGACATAGTTTTTCCAAAAACTACTCACACAAAGGGAATCAATCATCTCATAGGTTTCACATAGATATGACCATTTATATCATTAACAAAAAACCAATTCACTAAAAATCACTCCTTGATGGTAAAATAATACAAAAATTCTTTTTATCCTTTGTTATGGTATTTTTAATTTCCCCAATTTATGGTTGCCACATCATGGAATTTTGAAATTTGTTGATGGGGAAAAATTAAAATACCATAAAGAAGGCCAAAATGAGAAAAAAAGGAGAAAATGATTAAAAATACTAACTAACCCAGGAATGTATCCACCCCCCCCACACCTAGAATGTGCAGTTTCCTCACTGAAATAATTGAAATGGTGAGAAGGAAGGATAAAACCTGGTGTGTTTTATTTTTATGATGTGTTGAGAAGGTGTATTTCCTCCACCAGATTCTTTGGAAAATCCTCATAGAATTGTTTAAGTCGATGCTCATTGACGGTAAGACTTCGTCCACTCTACTCATGCAAAACCTGTATTGCACCAAAAGGGTAAACATTAGTAACAGTACAAGGACCGAGCTATCAGGAACGAAGCTTACCTGGGTGGAGCTTAAGCCTAGAATCTTACGTGAGGACCTTCTCGCCAATATGGAACTTCCACTGGTGAATCATTCTATCATGAATAGACATTGTCTTTTCTTTATAGATTCGGGAGTTGACATATGCATCACATCGAATTTCTTCCAACTCTTGAATCTGCAGCTTTCTTTCCTCACCTACATCTAAAAGGTTCATATTACATTGTTTAACAGCCCAATATGCACGGTGTTCTATATCCACCTGGAGGTGACAAGATTTTCCAAACACAATCCTATATGGTGACATTCAGATCGGTGTTTTAAAACCAGTATGGTATTCCCAATGTGCATCATCCAAGGGCAAACTCAAATCTTTTTTATTGGGTTGTACTTTTTTCTCCAAGATTTTCATAACTTCCCAATTTTAAATTTCTACTTGTCCGTTAGTATGGTGATGATATGAGGTGGAGACTTTATGAACAACCCCATACTTACGAAGAAAGTTTTTTATTTTACGATTTCCAAAATGTGAACCCTGATCACTAATGATGAATCTTGGTAGACCAAACCTACAGAAAATCTGGGACCACACAAAATCAACAACCACTCGAGAGTCATCAGTCCTAGTGGCCTTTGATTCCACCCATTTAGATACATAGTAAACTACCAATAAGATGTACACAAAGCCAAATGAATTTGGAAAAGGCCCCATGAAGTCAATGCCCCATGCATCGAAGATTTCACAGAATAACATGGGCCGTTGGGGCATTTCATTCCTCTTAGAGATATTCCCATTGAGTTGACATTGAGTACATGATTTAAAAAACCTATGGGCATCTCTATACAATGTTAGCCAATATAATCCTGAGTCAAGGACCTTTCGAGCTGTACGTTGAGAGCCAAAGTGGCCCCCATATGCCAAGGTGTGGCAGAAGGTCAAAACAGAGGTGAACTCATGGTCAGGGACACACCTACGAACAACCTGGTCACTACAAATTATCCACAAGTATGGGTCATCCCAAATGTACCATCGAGAATCATGTTTATGTCTCTGGGATTGTGAAGTGCTAAAATCAGTGGGGACCCTAGATGTTGCTACAAAATTCACAATGTCTGCATACCAGGGGGTAAGGTCCACAACATCACAAAGGTTCTCATGAGGGAAGAATTATCCAATGGGTAGGGGTGAGTCAACATGATGGTCCAATGGTGGGGAAATCCTACTAATGTGGTCAGCTACAACATTCTATAATCCTCTCTTATCTCTACTCTCAAGGTCAAACTCTTGGAGGAGGAGCATCCACCGAATGAGGCGGGGCTTGGCTTCAGGTTTCGTTAGGAGGAAATGAAGTGCAGCATGGTCAGAATGCACAATCACTTGTGAACCAAGAAGATATGAACAGAATTTTTCCAAGGAAAACACAATAGAAATGAGTTATTTTTCTGTGGTTGTGTAGTTTGCCTAGGGAGGGTCATGGGTACGTGAGGCATACGCAATGACATGAAGAGCGTTTTCAACCCTTTGTGATAAAACTACCCCAACTGCAAAGTTAGATACTTTTCGGCCAAGAGGCAAGGTGCTTCCATTTTGGAGTCCCCAAGGAGTCTTCTCAACATCCCTAGAAGTTTTGGAGGCCATGGAAGGTGCTACTTTAACATCTTCTTCTTCTTCTTCCCATCCCATGGGTTTCTAAACCCCTCGTGATCACCCGAGGAGGAATGTGATGTACATCCCGAGCTTAATGTTTGTAATATGTGAATGATCTTTTAAATTCCAGGTTTTTGTGTTGTTTCTCATCATCCTCTATTATTATTTTATTGAGTTATGTACTGGTATGTCATGCTCAACTCATATGATTATGTTTGGGGGTATCCATTCATGTGATGCTTCACACACCGTTCACCACTTTCTTTCCCCCTTTCAATTGCAGTGTTTGCATGGTTTATATTGGTCAATTGAACTCACAGAAGCACTATCAAGGCCATGTAAATTTATGTCATGGTATCACAAAGAAATAACATACAAACCTGGACAAAGGATCAAGTTTTTCATGTGTTTCCTTGGTGAGTTTTGGTTATGAAGTCATGCACAATTCACTCAATCATCAGCGGTGTCCGGTGAATCATTTTGTGTTTTTGACTGAACCCTAGGAGGTATCCTAGTATAAATTCAGTAAAATTCTAGTTCTAGGTGTTAAAAACCATGGATTAAAAGTTCATAACCTTATATCATGAATAAATGAAGGATAAACATCATGCGAGTACCCCCAGTTGATCATACATAATTTATTTTGTTAATCTCTAAATTGTTTTATAGATTCTATTTACTATTTTCATCTTTAATATTCAAACCCAAGTATTATAAAACCCCATTTTCCTTTTTAACCTTCATAATAAAAACCACATTTTATAATTAACGATCTAAGGCTCCGTCAAGAGACGACCTAGGGTTACTGCTCCGTCGATAGACAACCTAGGGTTACTATCAAGGAGTGATTTATACTGAATTGGTTTTCTGTCAATGATATAAATGGTCATATCTATGTGAATACTTTGAGATTATTGATGCCTGTTGTGTGAGTTGTTTTTTGTAAAACTGTGTAATATGAACCTTTCAGATGCAGTTGAGGAATGAAAGCTGCAGATTCAAGAGTTGCAAGAAATTCGACGTGATGCATATGACAACTCCTGAATCTATAAAGAGAAGACAAAGGCTATTCATGATAGCATGATTCACCAGCAGAAGTTCTATATTGGTGAGAAGGTCCTCATGTACAATTCCAGGCTTATGCTCCTCCCAGGTAAGCTTCATTCCCGATGGCTCGGTCCTTATAATGTTATTAATGCTTACCCTTTTGGTGCAATACAGGTTTTGCATGAGCAGAGTGGACGAAGTCTTACCGTCAATGGGAAGTGACTTAAACACTTCTATGAGGATTTTCCAAAGAATACGGTGGGGGAAATCCACCTTCTCAATGCATCATACCAATAAAACACACCAGGTTTTATCCTTCCATCTCACATTTTCAATTATTTCAGTGAGGACACTACACATTCTAGGTGTGGGGGGTGGATACATTCATGGGTTAGATATGATTATGGGAGGTGTTGTGAGACTCTTTTTTAGTGAATTGAATTCATACTGACAATTTTTTTGAAACACAAACTTAGAACCTTTTGTAATAACTGATATAAGGGAAGTGCGATCTTACTAAAGTCTTTAATGAATCGGCGGTAAAAACTAGCATGACCCAAGAAAGACTGCACCTCATGAACACATTTTGGAAATGGAAGGGATGAAATTAATTCAACATTAGATTTATCAACCTGAATTCCGTTATTTGAAATGATATGCCCAAGAACTATCCCCCGCTCATCCATGAAATGAAATTTTTCACAATTTAAAACAAGATCCTTTTCAATGCAGCGGCGGAGGACAGAACCTAGGTTTTCCAAACATTCATCAAAAGAATAACCATATACCGTGAAATCATCCCTAAAGACTTCCATACAACTGTCAAGGTACTCAGAAAAAATACTCAACATACATCGCTGAAATGTACCCGGAGTATTACATAGAATAAATGGAATCCTTCTGTATGAAAATGTGCCAAATGGACAGGTAAATGTTGTCTTTTCTTGATCCTAAGGGGGTAGATGGATTTGGAAATAACCTGAATAGCCATCAAGGAAACAATAATGGGACTTACCAGCCAATCGTTCTAACATTTGGTCAATGAAAGGTAAAGGAAAGTGGTCCTTCCGCGTGGCTTGATTCAGTCGCCGGTAGTCAATACAGACTCACCAATAGTTTTCCACACGTGTTGGAACCAATTCATTCCTTTCATTTGACACAATTGTTATTCCTGTTTTTAGGAACAATTTGCACAAGGCTAACCCATTTACTATTAGATATAGGATAAATTATCTCTGCAACATGTAATTTACTGACTTCCAATTTTACCACTTCAAAGAGAGTGGGATTCAACTGGTGTTGAGATTGTCTTACGGGTATAGCTTCATCATCCAAAAGTTTATGGTGCATAAAAATAGATGGGCTAATCCCGGGAATATCATCCAATGTCCATCCTATTGCCTTTTTACACTCTCTCAAAAGTTTGAGCAGTTTCAATTCCAGTTGTGGAGAGAGTTTATTAGAAATAATGATGGGAAATTGGTCAATACCCTCAAGATATGCATAATTTAAATTAGATGGAAGTTGTTTAAGTTCAAACACCGGTTGTTTCTGTATTGAAGAAGGGGATTTAGGGGGGTGAGGTCCATGAAACTATCTATCTGCTAATGTTTATTGTCAAAGGAAATAGAATCTATTGAAATGGGATTTACAGAATCATCGATAGACATGGGTACCTCAGAATAAACACACTCATCAATTAAAGCATAAAATTTACATTTTTCTAAACCCACACAACATTCCAAAGAAGAACCAAAACTCAAAACATCCAAGGGTGAAAAAACAAAAAAAAATAAGAGTTTGGGTTGAGGAGAGAATTGTGTTTGTGTGCATCATTTGAGATGACTTCCATTGAATAGATAGGAAGAGTGGGGTTCTCTTCAGCAGGGTTTTTTATAGCCTCAAGGATATTAAAACTTACCTTTTCTTAGCAAAATCCATGGACAGCGTGCCATTGTGAACGTTAATGATCTCCTTTTCTGTTTTTAGGAATGGACTCCTAAGTATGAGAGGGACATGTTCTTGGGTTCAGGTATCTTCCATATCAAGAATGTAGAAATCAGTAGGGAAGATGAGATTCTTCACTCTTACAAGGACATCCTCAATCACTCCTTTTGGATGTGGTGTACTCCGGTTGGAAGGTTTCACAACAATGCCTGTTGGTTGAACCTCTCCAACCTGTAGAGACGTATACAGGAGTGAGGCATTACATTAATGGAAGCACCTAAATCTAGCATAGAATCAGAAAAGAAGGTCTCCCCTATGGTACATGGTATGGTGAATGTGCCGGGATCCTTTCATTTGGTTGGAATTTCTGGTTGAGTCAAGGATGTGACATTCATTCTCAGGTTGACTCTCTCATTCCCCTTCAGCCTTCGTCGATGGGTGCAAATCTCTTTATGAAATTTGGCATAAGAGGGAATTTTCTTGACTGCATCCAACAATGGAATATTAATGTGAAATTATTTAAATGTATCCATTATTTCATTTTCAATATCATTATAAAAGTTTTTATTAGATTTAGAGAGTCTTTGAGGGAAAGGAAGAAGAATGAATTGTTCATTTGAATCATCAATGACTATTCAATTACCATTTTTGTATTGTTTTTCTTTACATGACGTTTTTGAGGGTTGGGAAAGAGAGTTTTCAGGAGGGTGACATACTTGCTGTGCTGAATCAGTAGAAGGAGAAACTTCTTTACAACTACAAAGTGTAACTGCACATACATTTCCTTTGTCCTTTGGATTGGAAATGGGTTGGGATGGTAGTTTCTCAGAACCTTTCATCTTAAGCTCACCGATGTTGTTTTCCAATTGCCCCACTTGGGTTCATAGGTCTTGAATAGCTGATTGTGTGGTCTGTTGGAACTGAAGGATCTGGGTTTCCATTTGTTTTACCATGTCCTCGAGGCTTGGTTCAGATTTTGGAGTAGGAGGAGAATGATTGTTTTGAGATGTTGAAGGATAAGAAGGTTTCCTACCTTGGCCATGTTGATACCAATTCTTCTTGGCGTAGCTTGAGTTTCCTCCTTATCGGTATTGTGGTTGTGCTTTCCACCCTGGATTTGGATTTTTCTTGAATTGTTATTTCTTGAAGGGAGGCGCTTGTTGGAATGGACGCCCTGGGAACACAGCTGCACAAGACTCAGATGAATCTTCAAGTTGTGGGCACTGGTAAGAAAAATGAGTGTTATCAGAACAAATCCCACAATGTAATAGAATAGATGTAGAGAGTGATTTACATTGTGCTCGAGCTAATTGCCTTAGAAGTGTATGAATCCCATCAAGTTTAGTATCTACCTTTTGTTCTAGGGCTAAATGACTTACCACATGAACTCCTTGGGTTGGTGAAATATCTTGTGTACCAAATTGTTGTGCATTTTGAGCCATGTTGGCTACTAAGTCACGAGTGGAAGAAGGAGTTTTGTCAACTAGGGCACCACCAGCTGCAGCATCAATCATTCCACGATCCATGGGGATAAGTCCCTCATAGAATTATTGAATTAAAATTATTTCACTAATCTGGTGGTGGGGGAATCATGAGAAAAGTCTTTTGAATCTCTCCCAGTATTCATGAAGGGTCTCTCCTTGCGATTGCCTAATTCCAAGGATTTCTTTCCTTATTGATGCAGTTCGGGAGGCAGGGAAGAACTTCTCTAGAAAAAGTCTTTATAGGTCATTCCAGCCCCCAATTGTGGAAGGAAAATAGTATATCCAATCTTTGGCTACACCATCAAGGGAGAAAGGGAAGGCCCTAAACTTAATGTGGTCCTCAGACACATTTTGGGGTTTCATAGTGGAGCACACTATGTGAAAATCCTTTAGATGTTCGTGAGGGTCCTCACCGAGAAGACCATGGAATTTTGGAAGAAGGTGGATGAGACCTGATCTAAGCTCAATGTTGGCTACTTCCTCGGGATATTGGATGTACGCAGGTTGGTACTCCACATCAGGGGTAGTACGTTCTTTTAATGTTTGATTATTTGCATCCATGTTTTCTTGGGTTTGAGTGGGTTAAATTTAGGGTTGGTTTAGAAACACTTGAGGTTTCACAAGGGGTTACTAAATTTTACTTGATTGACCTTATTAAAATTCCTTGATTTGTGTGTGAAGTGACTTTTCAATTTCAGGGACAAATTCAAGTAGTGTTTCTTTACCAGATCTTGTCATGAAAAATTGATGTCTAGTTTGATTGATTGATTGATTTTTTTTGTAGTGTTTTATTTTTGAGACGGATAAAAAAATCTTAATAAGGGTCAAAGAGGAATAAAATGTTATACTATAAAATTAGAGAGGGATATGAAGAAGAAGAAGAGAGAGAGAGAGAGAGAGAGAGAGAGAAAGAACACACCAAAAACAACAAAAAATAATGAAAAAACCCAAAACAAAAACAATAAAATGGGGGTGGGGTATTTAGATGAGTACTAATCAAGAAGTAAAATAACCTAATAAAAGTCAATAAAGATAAAAAATGATCTTGGCTCCCAGAAAACGGTGCTAAAATTTGATCGCGTTGTCGAGCGCGTCAAATTAGATGTTTATTTTTAACTAGAATTTCTGAAGTATAGCAGCAACCCTAGGTCATCTCTCAACGGAGCCTTAGATCATTAATTATAAAATGTGATTTTTATTATGAAGGTGAAAAAGTAAAATGGGGTTTTATAATACTTGGGTTTTATGATTAATGATGACAATAGAAAATAGAAGCTATAAAACAAATTAGAGATTAACAGAATAAATTAAGTGTGATCAACTCGGGGTACTCGCATGATGTTTATCCTTAATTGCTTCATGATATAATGTTATAATATTTTAATAACTGGTTTGTAACACCTAGAAAGAGAATGTTACTGAGTTTATACTGGGATACCTCATAGGGTTCAGTCAAAAATACACAATGATTCACCGGACACCGTCGATGATTGAGTGAATTGTGTTTGACTTCATAACCAAAACTCACCAAGGAAACACACGAAAAACATGATCGGTTGTCTAGGTTTGTATGTAATTTCTTTGTGATACCATGACATAAATGGATATGGCCGTGATAGTGCTTTTGTGAGTTCAATTGACTTATATAAACCATACAAACACTACCATTGAAAGGGGGAAAGAAAGTGGTGAACGGTGTGTCAAACATCACATGAATGGGTACCCCCAAACATGATCATATGCGTTGAGCATGGCATACCAGTACGTAACTCAATAAAATAAGAATAGAAAATGATGAAAAACAACACAACATCCTGGAATTTAAAAGATCATTTACATATTACAAACATAAAGCTTGGGATGTACATCACGTTCCTCCCCGGGTGATCACGAGGGGTTTAGAAACCCATGGGAGGGGAAGAAAAAGAAGATATTGAAGTATCACCTCCCATGGACTCCAAAACTTTTAGAGATGTTGAGAAGACTACTTGGGGACTCCAAAATGGCAGAACCTTGCCTGTAGTCTGATCTTACAAATGAGGAGCCCAAGGTGCCCTTTTTTAGGTAATGTGGGAGGTGGTTTTGGGCACATAGATTTACTAAAACCACTTGGAAAATTATGTTATCCTAATAGACAGTCTTAAAACGTTTTGTGGAAAACTAAAACGTTGTATCCCCATGTATTTTCAATCACCACCTAATTTTTGGTATCATTTCAACAAGTGGATCACGAGATATGGGAAGATCACAGCACAAACATTTTGACCTCGAGCTGATTGGGTGTGCTGGACAGATTAGGTCGGCTGGGCCCCTTAATGGCCGAATCTCTCTTGGGTTATTAAATGAAAGTTGTAGCCGTCTGAGTTTTGGATAAGCCCAAAAAATATCATCCCATTTAGATGCACGGTGGAGTACCATAATGAATTTTAGTCCACTGAACTCTTCGATCCTCCGCAGTATGGCCCATTTTTCAAGGACTTCATCTCGGGCCCTCCAAATCACCTCCACCTACATTGTAATTTTCCAAACAAGTATCATTTTCCTATTTAAATTTGATAAACACAAAATTATTTAATCAAACATGAAGCACAATTTGATAATATTTTTATAATTTTGAATAAAAAATATGTTTAGCACAGCTGTGTAAGGATGAAAATGAAACAGTGAATCGTGGTACGATCAAGATAAAACAGACACATACAATCACAGAGGCCAGAAGTGAGTGGATATTGATAGATCTATTATCTGATATGTGAATTGAAATTCTGGAACAGTATTTGAAACTAGTTGTAGTGTCTCTAGAAGAGAAATAATCTCTTCTATAATGGGTTATAATAAGGAATTTATCAGATTCTGACGACCCCATTCTGAGGGAGAGTGTAAAAGGAGAGAACCTGCCACCTAGTTGGGATGCTGATAGAGATAATGCTGTTTGATTTCAAGGATGTGTATATGTTTCTATAGATATATGGGAACATTTGATGAGGTTATAAAATATGTTTATTTTTTATGCATTGGTAGGGATTACCATGATGTATAAATATATAAATCTATAGTAATAGTGGATAGGTAGGAATATTCATATTGTATGTTTCATCACATGACGATCCACATTTCAGAAGGTCGATAGAGAGAAAAATATTTTTTCTGGGCATTTATCAGCTATCTCCACTCTATGGGGATAATTTAATGTTATCACCACTAATTTCAAGACAGGTTTCTTGAGATCTCTACAGGATAGTGATGTTGTATGCGAGATCGTCAACTAGATGTCCATGGTACCACACATCCATCAAATACCAGAGAGCTTTTCTATTGGTGAGATATGATGGATTTTCTTAATGGATACTGTAAGAATTTTTTTATTTCCCTATTATATCATTTCAGACAGATACACATTGTTTACATCCTAGTTTTAGAAAGGGTGGAGAATTAAACTAGGTTTATAAGAAACAATGTTCAAGGAATATCACCCTCATACTGATGGGGAATCAGAGTGAACATTATAGGTGTTAGAGAATATTGTTGGGGCTAGAATACCTAAATTTTTTATTTTGTGGGAAATTTAAATTCCCCTTGTTAAAACATCCGACAACTTGATCATTTGGGAAATGATTGACATTCATCTATATAAGGGACTCCAAGTTATACCATTCTATGGACATTTATACGTTCTTGAGGAAGCTAAGGTAACTCTCCAAGGCCATTTTATCATTTTGGAGATATTATAAAAAGTACATCTGATTATGAATTACATGAAAATATCTCAGATTAATAATAAGTCTTATACATATTATCATTTTGTACCACTTCATATTCAATGGGACATCAGGCCTTCTTACGTGTATCACGAAGATTGGTTGACATAAAATCAAGATATATGGAAAATTATATCATCATTCCATATGGACTTTTGAGATAGTAGAGAGGCTTGGGCCAATAAACTATTGATTGTAGCTACCTCATATATACCATTCCATGAATGATTTATAACATGTATCATAGCTTCTAGAGTATCATCCAAAACCTTATCATTCATTTTACCACAAGGATATTGAGTTTGAGCAATATTAATCTTTTAATATGCACCAAATACATATCATTTATCAGAGCATGATATCTAAGGTAGTTCAATCACTTTGGTCTTGGTGTGATGGCTGGTAATAAGTATAATATAATATAACCATGAGTTTTCAGCATATGTATGAGTGTAGTGGAAACATATTTTCTCAAATTACATCTTATAACCATATGAATGGAAACATGTGGATGAGTTTTCAAATGGAGGGAAGGTTGATCATCATGGATTTTCAAATAGGTTTGTACCATTTGATTTGGTTCAATTTATATTAAATGTCCCTAATAATTATTCTCATTGGAGTAAAATAGATATTGGTTGTTTCTAGTGATTTTTCAATGACATGATATCTGATAATGGAAGATGTGGACTATTCCACGTGGTTAGTAGAAACTTTGCAACCCAACCCACAATATTTTGCTAAAATATGAGGTTGTAGACAGTGGGGTGCTGGTGGCTGCATAACAATGTGATGAGATGATGTTTTAGGAAGTAATATTTTCATTCAATTTTTTCATGACATGTTAATCAATTTTCATAACCTTGTCATGTTCCCCCATGGAATTAGAACATAGAGCATTGCTGGTGGACGGTCTGGACAACCATGCAACCTAACCATGCACCCTTTTTTTGGGAGAATTTCCAAAAATTCTCTTAGTGTATTTTTTATGGAACTTTAATCCATCCATAATTTCTTGTAGTTGGATTCATATCATCTCTCTCATGTGTGAGCTTCTTCCTCCCACATTATTTGGGGATTTTAGATCCACTTCAATCGAAGACAAAACTTGTCACCATCAGATCCATTGGAATGCCCTTGGTATTCTCAATCTCCCACACACATTTACATCATGTTCCTATCATAATAATTTTCAATATTTTAGTGTGACATCATTTAAACTATTTTCCAATGGATTGATGATTTCTTCATTTTCTTCCATTGAAGTTCAACTCAAGCCTCGACAAAAGATGAGTGGAGTGATACTACCACAATATAGTCAATAAATATTTACTTATGTTTTCATCTATTTTTAAATGATGTGTCCTTGTGCCTCTCACAAGATATTTTGGAAGACACCTCATACATGTTAATGAAATTTAATTAATTGGATACTTATGTATTTTGAAACCCTACATCATTAAAAAATCTGTATTTTGGGTGTTCCTATTGTTGGTGGCCACCACAAAGTGTGTTCTGAAGTTTAATGGAGTTTTCCCAAATCCTTAGGTTAATAACCACCATACGTGTGTTTTCTATACATTTTTTTATTGATATAAATTTAATAAATGATTTAAGGTTACCTGTGAACCCTAAGATAGACCATTGAGTTTGATGTATCATACATTATAGAGGTTTTATATTTTTTTATGATTCACATTATATGTCACTATCAAATATCATTAATACAATTCAATAAAATTTTCCAATGGTAGATGCCTTTAACCATGAGTTTCTATTTTAATGTCATATTATTAATGTGTATTCCATAAGTGATTAACATGAATTGATTTTTATGAATAAGCACGATTATTATCATGATATATTAACCTGACTTGTTGATAAAATTTAAAAACATATACTATTTCTTGTGATATGTGCTTCTGTTTATATGCTCACATTTTATGGTCCAACTAAGAAGACTGGTCCCATTTTATGGAAACCTTGGATGAACTGTCCATTTTCATTTATGATCTACTTAACGCACCAAGATAGATACATTGGATTTACATGTACGGGATCTTTAGGTGGTATATATATATACTTATGAGTGATAATAGCTCACTAGGGGTAAAACTAAGGACATACCCATTGGAATGATTGTTATTCCATGCCTTGGATGATAACATGTCCCTAATGTAAGATACATGGTATGGACATTGAGTCCCAATGACATTAGTTAGACAATGGATGCCTTATGGGTCACCTTGGATTGACTCCATAACATTGTTTATATTAGAGAATCATATAGATACCCTCATGATTCTTTTTATATCACCATGAATGGTCTTGGTACACCACCATGGATTTAATGGATACGATTTTTGTGAATTTTGTAGAATTTATTCTATAAATTATTATCATGTTTTGAGGACATGGAAATGTGATCACTAAGGAAAAATATATGATTGGGGAAATCCTATCTAGGTTTTTTATTTATAATTAATTTGGATAATACATAATTACATGTATAGGTACCTAGATTTAGACAACCATTTTATGTCGAATTAGGTGGTATCAGTTCGGTGTCCATTTTGGAAATTTTATAGATGTTTTATTTATTTATTTTCAAGCATGTATTATATATTTAACACTTCTCATAAATTATTTCATGAATTGAATTGTCCTAGACACCCTCAGAGATGGCCTCAAGGATTTTATCTCACACCCTGAGTGGAACTCTTTTAGTACACATGAAGAATACATGATGTCATGTATTGATAACAGGAAGTGTGATGAGTATGCTCCTTGATTGATTGATTGTGTATTTAGGGTGGATTTTTGGGGATGTTGACCAATTATACGATTTATTTTCTAGTTGTATCATATTTTGGTCTTTGTAGTTTTTGTTTATAAAATCATATATAAAATTGTATCCATATTTACAAATACTCTCTAAATTTTTTTATCATCTTGGACATCACAAATTTGTGTCTATAAATATTTATTCTTCTTAAAAATGTTTTTGTCTCTCATCCATGGAGTACTATTTATATTATACTCCATCCTCATTCTGTTTTTTATCATTTAAATGTCTTGAAACTCTCAGATCTATGAGGGAATATAATCCCCATAAGACATACCATAGGCCCTCCCTACAAGTCTGCAAACATTAGTGTTCTAGGAGGTGAACATGAGGTCTTGTGGCAACTATCGTGTGGCACCAATAAGTGTTACCTATGGAGGGAATATATATCTACAATTATCTATCCCATTATTATCTTCTTATAAAATTAAAAAATAATGGAATTCTTCACATGATTATGAGTGATTGATCTAAGTGTTGGTCTTGGGGATGGAAAGTAGTCTCCAAATTTATTATATTCAATTCCATTTTTTTGTCATCTAGTGCATAATTCGTGTGGAATTTATTGGTAATGTGATTTTCCATTATGATAGAGATAACAAACTCGTCTATAATATTCCATTTACATATTTTACATTAATTAAATTAAATAAGATTTCGTCATACAATTTAGTTGAAATATTAAATTAAAGAAACAATATATGATAGCGATGGGATCAGGAATATGCCACACTCCTGATTGAGGTGTGTCATCAAACATGATTATAGGAGGATATGGAATTTATTTTAACAAAAACATCCATGATTTCACATATATTAAATAATTTTATAATAGATAATAATTGATATTTAATGATTTAAATAAAAAATTGAATTTAAATAACTACCATCAATTATGAAGGAACCTAAAATTAAATGATAATTGTCTATATTAATTCTTTTATAACCCCATAAGATTATATATCATGTATTATTATAATGTAATTATTATTATTTTAATCAAAATAAAATCCAAAAATAATTTTTCTTATGTTAATTGGAAATTGTACCTGAATAAATATTTAATACCCACATGTGGGATGTTGATGGCCAAACATTATACTCTTACAGAAATTACAAATGATAGATTTTTCCATATATTAAGACAAGCATTCATCATAGATAAAGAATAATTAATTACTTGATTCCTGGAGATAGTTATCTGTACAAACACATGAATATTGTTTTATTTTTTAATTGATGTAATGTAATAATTGAAATTAATAAATGACCATAAAACATAATTTTTTTATCATTGATATAATATATATCATCCATGTAAAAAAAATTGAGATACATTTAACATTTCTTCTAAAAAAAGGAAATCCAGATGGATTCCTTAGGGACATTATCATTTGCCAATAGATTGGATGTTATAATGTTATTCATAATATTTTAATTCCAAAAGTTTTTTTACATAAATATTATAAAAATATATATATAATATAAATCAATAATTAGGCCAAAAATTGAGATATAGTTGTTGAAAATTAATTACACCAGTTTTCATTGTGGTGATAAATTATGCACAGGATTGATGATTTCATTTCCCATTTTCTGTAAAAGGAGGTGGATTTATTTATTTTCCTTCATATAATAAAATAAATTAAAATAAGATATTTTGATGTTATTATTATATCATATTTTAATAATATTTGATGGAGGTGGTTAAAGAAATGATCCAAAAATTATTAGTTAAAAATGATACCTCTTTATTATGTAAACAAATTAAATGTAGACCTAAATCCATCAAAGATTTTATTTATGAAAAAAAAATCCTTTATATTGTTGGAAGGGAAAAAATTTGGTATTTGGATTGGTATTTTTCATAACGATGACACTTTTTAGTTTTTAAGAAGTTTGCTGAATATGCGTCTAATTATATTTGAGGTGATTTGACCACATCTAAATTTTGAATGATTTGATCTTTTTCTATAAAACATTCTTGAAAACAAGGATCCCAAATTGGATAACTTGTGATCCTTATAAGATAAAATGATTAAATATGTCTATAAATATTATATTATAATTTTTTATAGGTTATTTTAACCCTTAAAAATTTTATTTAACAACAAGGTAGGCCTAATTTAAATATAATTATGTTACCATGTTTTTGTAGTGTATGTTATTAATTATGAAATAAATGAAGAATAATTTTTACGTAATATTAGTTATTATTATTATAATTATGAAAACTATATTATATAATTTTATTTATACATGTTTAAAATTTATTTTTAAATTAAATTATTAATCTGAAAGTAAAAATTATTTTCCAATGAATATGTTTTCTTATTTATAAAAATATTATATATAGAAATTTAATAAAAATTGTGGTTATGATGAATTAAATTGGAATAATAATAATTTTAATGATATAATTTTCTTATCAAACCATTATAAAAAATGATACTTTTAAAATTCTTCCAACAAAAATAATTTTTTTAATAAAATTAAATACTTTTCAGAATTTAACGACAAATAAACATGTTTAGAAAATTAAAAAAATTAAAAACAATAATAATTCACATATGTTTAATTGAAATAATAGTTTCGTATTTTCTAATACATTTCATTAATTATGAAAAAATTATTTTAAAATAATCCATAAAATGCAGCAGAACCATTTTTTAATGGATCTTTTATGATTAGAAGATGATTTATTGTTAATACATTTATAAAAAATATATTAGATGAATTATTTAGTTTTTTAAAATATATAATACAAAGTTTATATTAAAATAACACAAAAATGGTGATTAATTTATTTTGTAGCTATTTCCTGTAAAAAATTAAATTTAAAAAATAAATTACTTTATTGACATTGATTTTTTATTTTTATTTATAATTAATTTGTATCCAAATATTAATTTTAAATATGTGAATATCATATATTTAAATAATTTATTTATTAATATTAATTCCAAGGAATCTATTAAATAATATATAACTAACAATATAAATAATAATTTTTTTATATTATATCACATTTTGTTTAAATTTTATATAGTGTATAGGAAATGAAATCAAATACAGTTTATTTATTTGGAAAAATATATTTCATAAAAATATATTGGTGTTACATGGTATTATAGTGATTATTACTTGTTAAAAACAATGGTTATGTAATGATGAAGCACTTAATCACCATAATCCCTAATGAAAGATGAGTTTCCGAGGGTAGTTATGATGTAAACCTATTGTGATGTTCTCTATGGGTTATATATAAACCCACCCTTTTATTACATAACTAATATATTATTATAATGATAGAAAACATAATATTATTACACATATATAATCCAAATGTTTAGAGTGTTCAGGAAAATAGGACCATGCATAACAATTACAACATCAAGAATAAACATTTATTTTTATCCTTCTTCTCTTCATTATTTTTGTCACTTGACCTATCTATACTATATATATCCACCTAAGTATATACATCAAAAGGGGTGGGAAAATCCCTATAAGAGTATAGATAAAAACAATATATCATGGGGTGAGAATATTCATGACTAAGGAAAAAGATAATGAACATGAGAGTTATCATTAATAAAACACTTGAAATGTGGAAATGCGTAAAAAATAAAACATCATGGCTTAGTGGTTAACTACCGTCCATAGTTGTGAACAAATAAGGCATCATGTTCAACAAATATTTAACATTAACTCACAAGGTTCATCACTTTACCCAATGCATTGGAGCGCTGTATAATTCTAGGCGCACCCGTCACATTCAAACATTCATATTGCACTATATAATTTCTGGTGCACCTGTCACATCATAACATTTTCATTATCATGTATTCCAAATAGAACAAATATAAATAATATCCATGGAATTTAATTGGTTTCAACTCCTAATAACACATTCATATACATTGGGTTCCAAAAAGAAGAGGGAATAACATACATGTTACAAGAACCATCAACCTTGAATGATAAGTTTGTTCTTAAAAGAAGAGTTCTTTTGGAAAAAAATTTAATTTACATTAACACTAGTGACAAACATGATATCCTAAAAAGGAAATATAACGATGAAAAAATTATTTTTAAGGAGTAACCATATCACAAAAAAATAATTGAAAGAGTGAGAACCAGAAGAAATAAAGTAGGGCTCTAGATTTTCCCTGTACCTTGTATCTGAACACTTTCATTGCATTATTGTCCTATATAACCACACTAAATTCATTAATTGATATTTAAAGAACTATTTTTTCATAAAAATGGTTCATTATTATTCCATTATGTTATATTATGATCCATTTTATGAAGTATAGAGTTTGAAAACATTGTTCGGGAATGTTCGTTTTTATGGTTTTTCTTGAGCGGTTTCACATGTATTCATAAATGAAAGATTGTGTAGAACATGAGTAAAAATAAAAAACTATTATATAATGTTATTAATGAAATTATATAATTTTTAATGATATTATAATGAATTATGTCATATTCTAAGTTGATGAATCATTAATTAAAAATTAAATGATGATTGTTTGGGATAAATTGGGCGGTTTTTCGATCACAATGGACTTGATTTATTTTATCACAATGTAATATGTACATAATTATGTTCCAAAACATTAAATAGAACATAATACATCTAAAATAATCTGTTTCATCCATAAAAATGGTTTCATGACTAGATATGGGGGTATAAATTGAAGAAGAAAACATGTTGTACTTGAAGTTGATAAATTAACACCTCATGATCAACTTTATCTTTAATAAAATAAAAAGAAGAAGAGAAGGGGTTTGGATGATATAATATCACTCTAGTTTTATAATATTACAGTATATGTATAATAATGGACTAAACATACCTTGTGGATGAATATAGGTGGGGTGATATTAAGAAATGAACTTCAAATTGAAAGGGATTTAATGGGAAGAGAGAGGGGAATTACATATTGAATCATCCACTTGAGATCATCCTTAAAGAATAAAGTCTTGGTGTTTGGATGAGACCAGGAGCTCGTAGAAATGGGGGAGGGGATAAGGAATATTTTTCGGAAGAGTTTAGAAATGGCTTTATGTTTTAGAGGTGTGAGGAAATGAGGCTATGAAGGGTGGTATTTATAGTTGAGGGAGAGTGGTTTTCTTTAATATAAAATTCATTAGTTTATTATTTCTCCATATGAAAATGAATAGTTAGTCTTCCATGACCAATAATATAAAAGAGTTCATGTGATATAGATATTTTTTTCTTACATCACTTGTGATGTTAGTAATAGTGGGTTTAAATTAAAATGTATTTACGTGGTAAATTAATTTATTTTACTATTCACTTTCAAATTCATGTATTTAAGAAAAATCCCAAAATAACACCCCAAACATTTTTTGATGTATTAAATCCAATAAATGAAGAAAAAATTTCAAAAATTAATTTCTATATATGTGTAATTTAATATTTAATTAAAACAATAATTTATTATTAAAAAGCTATTTTTTAAACATTCATTTACTTATTCTAAAATATAGGTACATATTACATTCACTTGTATATTATTTTTATACTATCATTTTTAAGGTTACAATTCATTAGTGTATATCACTATTAATAAGGGTATGCTACTATTCATAAGGGTATGCTACTATTCAACAGAAAATTCCAAACACCGAAGTGGTAAAATTATGTTTAAATGTCATATATCACTTAGTAGTTCATTATGTTGTGATTTCATGCCATTATATGAAATATTTATAAGAAACTAATTTATATTTCTAAAACATTCGGTTGTCATAGTTTATGATTTAATATAATGGTTTTCATAATAATTGACATTAAATGGTTTCCATGGGTGATATTCAATATTTTGGGATGTAAACTGAATGAAAATATAGATGTGGGGTTTAATTGGACGGCCATACAAACCATGAAGTGACCAATTTGTTTATTTTTAATATGTATATATAATTTTTTCATCACTAGATAATACCTTTGACCATGTGACTAGGATGACAACAAATCCTATCCCTTTTATTTTTATTTAGAACCGATAATTCTTGGTTTCAATGAATTATGATCATTGACAAAAAAATTATCAAGGTGGATTCTATGATATGATGATAATAATGGATTAATATTTTTGATTTATATAATATGATCCTACTTATATAACTGTCCTAAAATAAATCTAATTTATGAAAATTTAATTTTTTTAAAATTTATTTGTGTTTTAAAAGTGATGATTTAGTTCCTCACGTTAAATGATACTTAGTTTGTTTCCAATTTATTTATATATTGATATATTATTATGAACATCTAGATATTTTTTTTTCAAATTAAAATTGGTTAAATATAAATATTTTTTAATTACACAACCAATTAGTATTCCCTTAAACGGGGAATTATTTTTTAAACAAATGTTTTTTTAATATTAATTTATAGGGAGATGTTTTGCTTTTTATAATACTTGTGGTTGTTTAAAATATGTGATCTAAACAAGAAAACTATAATAAAATATGAAATGATAAATCTAAAAGAATATTTTGTCCTGGATGAAAAACTAGTTTTATAATTTGGAGGGTTCATGAATGATTATGGTTGTCTGAATGATGGTAAATTTTCAATGATTTGATACATGGTATTGTGATAAAAATCCAAGATGAATCCATTTTTAATGACTTTTCATCAAAAACATGTTATTTAAAATTATATTTAAAAAATTGAAAATATATATACTTTTTCATATTATAAAATCATAAAATATCCTCACTAATGAAATTATTTTTTAATATATGTATCCTATATAAATGGGTTTTAGGTGATTTAATGTTATTTTGTAATAGGGTTATTCTTTTTAAGTTACATTTAATATGAAAAAATTTCAAATATTTTTGACCTTTACTTATGGAAAATATAATTCAAACCCCTTATATAAGTTTGGTGGTTATTTCATTTTCCAATGAAATATATACCAGATGATGTTCAAGTATTACGTAGTATGTGTAAATAGTCGTGAGTTGGATATTGTTTATGTATCAATTTTTTCCATAACACAATTCTCCTACACTTGTTTCAAGTCTTGCTCAGTCTAAAAATAGAGTACAATTTTTTATCACTACTCTCAATTTTCTATAATTGTAATGTTAAAAAATAAGCCAAAATGATGTCTCTGTTACTTAACTTTTAGTGAACAGTGTATGTTTGATGGGCTAGTTGGGTCGATAAAGAATATTTTTATTAGATGTCTATTTTCCTTGATATAATTGGGATTTTGGTAATATAGTATTATTGGGTTTTGATCATTTTAGATAGACAATTTATATTTTTATGAGTGTTTTTGCTCTTTTGTAGCCTTTTTTGGTGTGATCATGGGTACCTTATTTGGGTATCCCCATTTAAAGGGGTGGTTATATTGAGTATTTCATGCATTATTTATTTTTCATCTATGTGTATATTTTTGTTGGGGATATCGTTTTAGTGAAACCTATTCCATAAGTGTCGTACTACTAGTTTGATTGTAGTGATCCTTTGGTGTGTGTATAGGTAACAAGGATTGATTTGATGACCTGATAGAATGAGGGATACATCGAATATATTCAGGTTGTTAGGTGGACTTTAAGAGCCACAATGTATAATGTTAATTATCCTATGTAACCATAGATGCATTTTATAAACCCAGACAAGATCCATGTATTTTAATATCAAGTAATGTTATTTTTGAACTACTTATTAGTTTTGATAGACGATTTGGATAAATAACATAGAATTGAACCATTTTATACGATCATTGAGGTTATTTAACTCGATCATATATGGAATATTTTTCAGATTCACTACCTTTCATATATTTTAGATATATTCCCTATTGGGTTGGCTATACCTAGTGGAAGGTATAATGACCCAAACCTAGAAGACTATATTCAGTTCATTACTTTATTAAATTTTCATTGATACAAGATTGAAATCCCAAATGACCAAACATTTTAATAATTTTGGAAAACCATATTACATACATGTTACCCATCATACATTGGGAAATGAAAATAAACCATCAAAAAAGAAAAAGATTATTATCCTTGAATCTCATTAATGGATTAAAATTCATAACTAGAGGAAATTAAACATAATAAGGGTTAGATAAAATCCTCAGTATGGGAATGTACAACAGAATCCATAAAGAAATTATAAGAATAAATCGACATCAATTGGTAAAAAGTTAAAACACATTCAATTGAATTGAAAAAATGAGAATAAAATATATCCATATATTTAATCATATGATAATATCAAGGATAATAACTATAATAATTGAAACATTAATGAAGGAAATAATTAATTATTGTATTTATTTTCAGAGGAACATGAAATCAAATACCATAAAAATATTTCAATAGATGGTTTTAAACTATTAGTATAAATTAGTTTAATATCACCAAAATATTTTCAACATTTGAACATATCATTGCATTGAGGGGCTATATAATGTCTTGTAAATACCAATCACTTGCATACAATGAATTGTTAAAATCTTTTTTTAATTCAATTATTAAACAATATTCCATATCAAGTATCATTATATAATATATATTAAATATTTTATAATATTTAAAAATGAAATAAAATAATTTTGAAAGTAAACTGATTATATTGAAATGGTATACTGTTTAGGAAAAAATAATATCTCTCACCCATGAGTGTAGATATTTACCAAAATTTAAAATTGAAAATGATTACAATATTGTGATTATTTCTTGAAGAAGTTATCAATATCAAAATAATGTGAGAATAAAAATATAAATTTTACCACATAGTATCATATATGATCTTCATATATTATCTCATTACTCAATTTTAAATAATCTTCCATAAATTTCACTATTTTGGGTGATTGTTTCCAAGTTTTTTGTGTACGTTTTGACTTTTAATAGGTTTTTCATATTAATTAGTCTATGATTTTATCATCTAATGAATGTGAACCATGATGTAAATATAATATATTTCCAATAAATATGTATATTTATTTTTCTATAATAGTTGGATATATGAAAGAAATACACTTCTTTATAGATCATAGGTCGTATGTACGCATGAACACCACTTCAATTTCGTTTATTTGTATTAAAAGAAGGAAAATTAACTAATGTAAATGAATATTTAAGTTAATATTTTTTTAAAGGTCAAATATGTAAAAAAATGTTTATATAAACAATTCATAACACATTCCATGTAATGTGTGGATGTATTAGATCACTTTGAAGAGAGCGTAGTCAATCTATCCACAAAAGATGTTATCGTATTCACATTAATAGACTGCATAATAGAATGTGTTATATTAAAATTTAATTAAGAAAAAATAAATTTTAAATTCACTATACATATAAAAAAATGCAATAACTACCTAATTCTTTCATATCGTTAATTTCGGTAAATGGAAAACAAACAACATCAGTGTTCGAGACAATATTTCATCGTACACCAAAATGATTATTTTGTATCCCATTTTATGGATGTGTGGGAAATTTTAGGAAAAAATATTAAATAAAAACATATCATTATATTTAATAATGTATATATATTTTATAATAATTATATATAATTAACTCATGGTGTGGATAAGTAAGTGAAATAAAAGCAATAATTGAAAATGATACCCTTCGTCTGGTAATCTCCTTTTGTTATAGAAAAAAATACTTAATTTGATTTCAATATAACCAATGTGAGGATACTAGGATTATTGGCAGTATTATGGGAACATATTTTATCATATTATGGTTGAAAAAAATGGATTAATATATGTTAAAAATGCGAGGGTTGTGTGCTTTTTTACTGTGGAGGAGGAGTGGAATTTTTGTAAATATAAAATGGTAAACACTACTAAGAGGTATGCCATACACAATGCTTTCCCAATAATTAAAAAAATTAAATAAAACGGCTATTTGGTCTAAATAGTTTTCAAAAAAATGATATTCGGAAATTTTCATGTTCATTTTGTTCCTTAAGTGTATGGATTAGCCATTTGTTAAGATAATTTTTCACTTAATCACTATAGTTAATTTTAATGACATTAAATAATATTGTTGGTCAAAAAAAATATTGAAATTATTATAAATTATCAATTATTTATATTATAAATTTGGAATCTAATTTTCCAAATTCCAATCACATGAGTGGCATAAATTAATTTTAAATTAATCTTGTAGAATGGATGATAATATAGGGTTTAAGATTAATAATATTTAATGGATTATTATGTTTTTATATCTCATTTAAATGTAAAATTGACTCCATTGACCTTAATTATCTTAATTTATATATTATTGATATAATTTAGCAATAAAACATTTTGAAATATAATTTAAAACTGGAAATTATTTTTTTTAAATTACATTTCAATTACAGTGGAGTATTTTTTTTCTTTTAATCAATAAAGTAAACATCCTACAAAAATATAAAAAAATCACCTTATGATAATACTAAAAATTAAAATAAAATATATTTACTTTTAGATATAAATTTTTCAAATTTTCAACAATTTATAGATAAATTAGGATCAATATTAAATGAGAGTAAAACTAAATTTATAAAAATATTTGTTCTTAGGTGTAAAATTGGGATTGTTCTTATCCTATGCATATCAAATATATTGGATGAATACAAAAAAATATTATATTTAATATATAATATATATATATTTCATTGATATCATTCGCCAATAGTTTTTTATTTAATTTATTATAATAAAAACCTTTTGAAGCCTACAATTAGTCATTTAAAAACATTTACTATATATTCAATTGATTTTAATTGTAATTTATTTTTATGTGATAGAAAATGAATTAAAAAAATATTCGATAATATATTTAATCATATTAATAACCGTCATTATAAAATATAGGGTATATATTATTATTAAATATAAATAACAATCATAATAATATTTATTTTTTGGTAAAGTCCAGTTTTCTGTTAAATGAAAGCTACCAAAAAATTCAAAACCTGACTGAATATTACATACAATACAAGTTATTTAATATATTTATAGAATTAATTAAATATATAATAATGTCTTAGAAAGTTGTATTTCATTCTACGCATGGTGTTTTGTGTCATACATGCTACTAAATAAAATATTTTAATTTAGAATATATGGGTGTCATATTCTCACCAACATAGTCCAATCGAATCCTCATAGTTTAAACGTTATATTGACAATCGATGGTTTGAAATTATATTATTATATTTCAGGAAAAAAATCATAAATTTGTTAGTATGAAACCATGTTAATAATAAGGGAAGTTAACTATGATGTTCACAAAAAATAGGATTTCAAGTATGAGAACATTAGTGAAAACATTGACAGGGAAGACAACTATAATCATAATGTTATAATGGAAGGTGATAGAGAACATGTTCATGATATGGCTTTTTACCGCAAAACCATAACCTAATTGATTGAATAATGGTCATTGATATCATAAAAAAGTCTACAATAGGAAAACAATTTTTTTCAAGACAATTTTCATAGTGTTGAAGAATTATTTCACTCTATAAGAATGTAATGAAATATAATAACTTGATATGTTTCTATTTCATATGAACAATCTTAAATATTGTTCATTATATAGATTATTTCCACTTAAACTCTTAGAAAAACATTAATCATATGGTTAAATAACTCATCTAACTCTAAAACCAAATTCATGGTTTAACATAATGTATTTAATACAATGTTAACCTTAATACCCTTCAATTTATTATGATCGAAATGATTAGAATCATTTTTATGGTATAAATTTAATTTATTAATATCAAACATCCTTTTATCCAAATGACATTATCTCATCTTTGACAACATTTTAAGGATTATATTTCCTTAAACCATGTGTTTTCCAAAATTTTTAAATTGATACAAAATCACTTTTCAAGGTGCCATTCAACAGATTATACCAAATCGTTAATGAAACATTAATGCACAAATGTCCATATATTTTTCATAAATCATATTATTATGACGTTAAAAAAAATAATTTTATAACATATATAATTTATTCAAATATAAAATAAAATAATTCATTTAAATATGATTGTTTTAATTATACATTCTGGAACGTGATACCTTGGCTTCCTCATGAGAATCTTCCTATGATGCTAGGGAATACATTTTCATAGTGACCCATCTTTTTGTAGTTATAACACTGAATATAAACTTTTTAATTCAATCATTTTCATTATTTTTCATGGTGACCCTTATCTCCAATCACATAACATACTAACAATCCTTTCAAGTATTTCCCAAGGTGATTCCTTCCATATTTATCCCATGTTAGGAAATCCTTTTTTCCTTATTCCATTTATATATTATATTATCATACATTATATTAATTTAATAATTTCCATTAAATCTATAAGACATAGTGAATTATTTGTCTATCCTTGTTTCCCATTAAAATATTAAATCATATGATGAAATGTTTTGAGACAATACTTCCATTTTTCATCTTAGATTAAGCCCTATAAAAATCAATCATTAAATCATTCTATGTTGCATATAAATTCAATCGCATATGATTCTAACCATATAAATATAGATTCATACTTTGATGTACATTGTTAATTATTTTTATTTGAACTATGGAACTTCCTCTTTAGCTCAGTTATCTATTAATGAGGGTAGTATTTTACTAATAATTTTTCCTTAAATTTCATCAACCGAATGAGTTCAATTTTATATTATTCAATATTATTTTGGATAAAAACCGAAAAATGATCACCATATCTATTGAGACATAAAAATGTATGTGTAACCTTTTCCACTTTACCACTTCTTAATTCCATAAAAATATTTTAGGAAGACTTAATCCATTTTTCACATGAAATTAGATTATTAGTCCCACTAATTGTTGGGGGCCTCTATCACATAAATAAATCCAAAATATAATAATATTATTTTTGAATAAGTTTCTATATATGGACATGGTAATGTGTCATAACCTAATTATGCTTCCCTAATATATCCAAAACCTTTTATGTTCCAATACCATCTAAATCGTATTTCTCTGTAGATAAAAATATAAATTATCCATGACTATTGATACCACTATTCCTTCATGGTCCCATTAATAAACAATGTATTATACTTGACTATATACTAACATTATCTAGCATAGTGTTAATCCAAAAACAAGTGAAATAGAATACATAATTTAAACAATTATGTCTATCTAATATCATAATCACAAACATGGTTTCATTGGTGATATCATCACATTCTAATCCTTCATAATGGTATATAAAAAAAATTTATTTATCCTAGGTGTATCATGTTGAAGTGTCATTAGAGATTTTCTATCAGTAATGTTGTCGTGTACTAGGTTTTTCTTGAGCCTTTCATGATTCACCATTTTATATTTTTTTAACCATAGCTACATCTTTGTCATAACAACATATAATTGTAATATCTAAAGAGGTATGTATTTCTAAGAAGACCCAATAATACAATACCTAAACAATAATCTATCATGCTCCTCAATATTTATCTATAATAAATTTCTTATGGTAATGTTCCCTAGTATATATTTTCTAAATTTTGTTTCCCTTGTTTCTACTAATATTTCTATGATACCAACAGTAACGACCCGATCTGAAAAGAAAAAATTTGGTGAATTAAAATATCACATTGTAATATTAAATTTATCCAAATTCTAGTGTTCCAAACCTTTTATCATTATTTTGAAAAATAGATTACATAAATGATACAAATAATACATTGGGATAATATAATAATCATAATATAAGAAAAATATTATCAAACCTGAATCTCATTCAAAGGATTCCACTTCATAACATGGGGAAATTAAATATAACATGGGTGTAGTAAATTTATCAAAACAAATAAGTAAAAGATAATTATTAATTAATCAATAATAATAAACAAACATAGCATGTTAAATAACTGAAGGACATTATTTTTAATTAATAAATTGATAATGATATAAATCCATTGATTTTATCATATAAAAATATCATGGATAATAAAAATAATATCTAAAATATCTTGGAGGGAAATGATTATTTATTATAAGTCATGTATAAGGAACAAGAAAACATATACCTTTAAGTCCTTCCACAAAAGGGTTTAAATATACTAGTTGAAACCAGTTTAATTTGGTCAACTTCTTTTCCTCATGAGAAACTATCAATGCATCAATAAGATATATAATTTACAAGACCCACCCATCACTACATTTATAAGAAATCCTCATAAAGATTAATAAATTTTTTTAATAAACAATATTCCTTATCAAATAACTCTATTGAATAAAGAATATATATGTATCAATATTTCACTTGAAAATCAAATATTAATCAAATTAAATATAATAAGTAAAAATGGTATAAATTTTATTTAATAATTATTTCCATAACCTATATATATATATATATATTTGGAAATATAAAATGAAAAATGATTCCAATAATGTGAGTGTATCAAGAGGAAGTAAACCATCATAAAATAAAGAGGGATTTAATAGATAACTTTTACCACATGGTAATTTTTAACCTAAACCCCTTGGGTGAGAAAATTAAAAGATTATCCTAAAAATACATGAATTGTGAGGTCATATTGATATTAATATAAAATGAGTACTTATATAAACAACATAAAATTTAATTGTTTTATAAAAAAAAATAAGTCTAAATGGAAATTAAATTGAGACCAAATCGATTACGTTACATTTTTTGGGTGATCATCCTAAAACCACCATAATAATGGTTGAAATTAAGTAATTGAATTATTTAATAACCATAATCTTATTTATAATATCATATATTAATTTATTATGTTATCTAATTTTCTATATGTCAACAATATTCCATTATTTTCAATATTTTTGGTGTTAATTGCCTAGTTTTTGGAGTATGTATTGACTTGTTACTTATTGTTCCAATTTATTAGATCATGACTTAACTAACTACAAATTGTAAAATAGTTATGAAAATAACAATTATAAACATTAAATATTTAATTATGGTAATACATTACATGTGAAGATATGAAATAGAATAAACCGTTTATGGAGATAGTGGACCATACGTATGCATGAACGCTACATACATTTATTTTTTTATTAGAAGAATTCAAATTAAATTATATATATGTAATTAATAATTATAGAATCATATATATGTCATATATTTCAGATATTTTTTTTAATAAAAATCATCCATAATAAATTCCATTATTAATGTGAATGTATCACATCACTTTGTGGAGGAGGTAGTCCACAACTCCACTAATGATGATACCATATTACCACAAATATAGTGAATAAAAGTATGTTTTATATAAAAATAAAATAAGTTTAAATAAATAAATATATATAAATATATATAATATTTATATAATATAATACAATCATAAGACACAAAATTAAAAGGTGTTAAATTAATTAATGAATTGCAGCAGTTCGCTAGGTGGTAGTCTGTCATACACACTAACAATGATTTTGTATCCTATTTGATAGTTGTTTGTGAGATTGTAGGAATAAATATTATCCTAATGACATATATGTATATTTATTATTCTGAGGATATTATTTAATAATTATATAAAATTAATTTATATGGTAGATAATAAAATAAAATAAAATTCATCGTTGAAGAATGTTACCTATATTTCATGTAAATTCATATGGTTTAAAGGAAAAGGATTGCATGGATTTATTCTTTTCCAAATGAGATTATTATATTATGAGTGGAAGGATGTCGGGTCTTATTTGATCATATTTTGGTAAATAAATGTTCTTGGGTGATGTCTATAAATGGGAGGGGTGACTACCTTTTTAAAATGGAGGAGGAGAGACATTACTGTAAATATAAAACAATAATGGCTATTTAGATGTCTACCATAGGTAATAATCCTACAATAAAGAAAAATAATCAATTAATGTGGGTATGTTTTATAAATATTTATAAACAATGGCTTTTGGATAAGTTTCTAAGGGTATGGTTTTCCCCAAATTAAGATAATAATCTAATTCATCACATTAAATAATTTAAATTACATTCAATATTTTTTTTATTAAAATTGTAATTTTAACATAATATAAAATATAATGTTTTTTGATTACAAATATTGAATCTGTTTTTCTTAATCCAAATAAAATAATTAATAGGAATTAATTTAAAACTCATCCCATAAATATGACTAAGATGTAATTTTTTTAATATAAAAATGTTCAAATGTTATCTATGATTTAATATACAATTTTATATTGAAATTTATTCCAATGATGTAAATTTTATCAATATATTTTGAATTTATATAATTTAAAATTTTGACCAATTTAAATATAATTTATCACAATAAATTATTTACTTAAAAATGATTTTTATTAAAATTCAGTATTTTTCACTAATCATAATGAATAAAACTTTTTATAAAAATATTAAATATATACACATAAATAATTTTGGAAATACAATATTAAATATTATATTCATTTATATATCTAAAATTCATAAAATTTTAAATTTTTAAATTTAAAATAGTTTTTTCATTAAATGATGTTAATACTTCATTTATAAAAATATTGGTTTTTATATGTATAATTGAGTTTTTTCTTATCACATACCAAAAAAATAAATTATATTAATATAAATAATGTATATGTGACTATAAAATATAAATATTCAATTAAAATAAATCACTCAAAGTAACTAATTTAATTTATTATAAAAAAACTTTTTATAAGAATAGAAATATTTCGATATAAAAACATTAGCTAAATATTCAATTTTTTTACATTAATTTCACTTTACATGATAAACAATGAATTCAAAAATATATTTACATAATCTAGCTAATATTATTCATAACAAAAAAATTATCATCTAGGTATTATGTTATTTTTAAAATAATCAATATCATAATAATATATATTTATTTGGTAAAACATGGTATTGCTTGTAACATAATCTACCAATATTAGTCAATTGAAAACTTAGTTTTTCATTTATTACATGATATTGAATATATATATTTAAAATGTTAAATATATCATAAATTATCATGATGTTATATTCCTTTTTAGTTCTTGTATTTTTATATCAAAATTTCAAATAAATAAAATAATTTGACTTTAGAATTTTGAGATGTTAAATGAAAATAAAAATTTTGTTTGTTATCGATTGAAATCATGGACGCTTCGATGGATGATATTTGTATCCTTAGTTACTTTGTTAATGAAAAATTTTAAGGAATTTCTTTCTCATTATTTTATTATATTATTTATTTCAAATTATAAGGAGACATAAAACAAGTCTCTATCATCTTTACATACTCATGTTGAATAAAAACAAGCCTTATATACCATAATGAGTTGAAAGTGAGGTAACATTCATCCCTAGTATTGATTCACGAAAAACTAGGATAAGATATGGTAATGTTTTCCCGGAAGCCTCAATCATTGTGTTGTTTTATGACTTGATATGATAAATATGGTTAATGAAATAAGGGTTTAACCAATTAAACCCTCATGAAATTAATTTACCTCTACATGAACATGATTTCATAGAAGTTGTGGATGATCTGAAGACAAGTTACTACTTCCACTTTATGCACCTTTTTATGAAATTTTTGATGCATATAAAACTGATGTAAATACAATACAAGTGAAATATAAACAAATAATAGAGATTATATATTTAATTTCATAAAATATATGTTCTCTTTATATAATATTTTCTCAAAATAAATTATTTTGGTCATGGAATATTTGACCAGGAAAATTATTCTGTTTGGCATTGAACGAATCAAATGGGGGAATCATCCTTACTGAACATTTTAAAAATGATTTTCCTAGACTTGTTTGAGATTAATGATAAAGAGTGCATATTTAATGGGAACGTTTTCTTAATTTTTAGATACTACTTATTAGTTCTTTTGTAGAACCTTTTATAGTGGGGATACCTCATTTTTTGGCACTAGGTCTCCTAGTATCCTTTCCATCCTAAGAAAATTGGATGTTCTTATTGATATGTGGTTAATTTTGATGGATGGTGAACATTGGAGTAGTATTTTCCTGAAATATATACTTAAAATATGATAAAATATATGATATTTCAATATTAAATGAATAATATGATATGGTCTACTATAGAAAAAATATCATGATTTTATACATATTAGATAATTGAATTGGAACAAAAGATACATTTTTATTTTTTATATCCCTTACCCATTCTATGATGGATATTGGATGAAGAACAAATTTATATCATGTTATGACTACCATATACTAATATTAGAATATATTTTATTCCATTTATCATTTATCATGTTATGAATTCTATTATATATTAGTTATTTATTTGATGATAAGGAAAGATGAGCAGACATAATTATATGTTCAATATGACATAAAAATATATTTTCTACTATTTAAATTATTTTGTAGTAGAGATCATTTTTTTGTATCTAAATTTTGGTGAATATTGTTTAGTATTTGTAGGTTCATATTCAAAGTTTTGCATTCTATACTAACATAAAAATGATGTATAGGGTAGACCAGCTATCCAGTATATTGTGAATATGATTCTGGCATGTGTTCTCAATATTAGTGGTTCATAGTAATTGAATCTACCCATGGTTTTCATTTTTAGTAAAATCAATATTATTATTTGAAAATAATGTTTTTATTCAGGATTTTTTTGGAATCCTTATTGAAATATTTTATTTAGGAATGAGTTGGGTGGATATCCTCTATTAGAAAAATGTTTTTTCCAAGGTCTGCAATGAAAATTTGTTTACATTGGAAGAGGTTTGGATTATCTGTGAACCCCTACAGACCAATTTTATTATTTTTTTCACCATATTTTAGAGTTAAAAAATGTGATTCAGTTTACATGTAGATTTACATTTATTTGAAATTCATTGTTTTTTAAGTGAGGTATGTTTGCATTGGGGTATGTTATCCGAATTTAGAATTTTGAACATTGTAGAGAGATAAAATTTCATTTGAAACTACAATATTTTTAGCTCATTTTGGTGACATTTTTATTGATTCCCAATTTATCTCAAAAATTTGTATAGCTTTAACAAGTGAATCACATTGAGAATGTCTCAATCTTTAGTTGTAGGAGAATTTCATGTACATTAAGGTGATAATCAATATCACAATGGATCCCCTCATAACACAAAAAATTTCAAATCCCTTGATGCAACCTTGATCACTTGGTACATTGATATCTAGCTTCATTCTTACATTTGGAGGCTTATAGTAGGCCCAATGGCCATAAAAACAATAATAAAATCATTGATGAAGTGATGAAATAGTGGTATAAGATTCTTGGGTGATTGAAAATTATCCCTTCATTTAATCACCCCACCATGATCTATTATGAGTAGCCTCACTTGAATTTCTATGTTAATATGATGAAATTTTATTCCTTACTCTATTAATTGGTGGATTTAAAAATATTAAAACAACCCATAATAATATAAATTATGTGCACATTTATTTCCCACTCCACTTACTAGAATATTTCTCATGATGTTTCAACTTGTTGGTGCTTGAAAGAAATTATTTTTTTGTGATATATATACTTTTTCATTGAAACTTTTTGTCGGTGGTAATTCCCCATTAAAAATAAACTATATTATAATGATAAACATATATCAACTATTATTGAAATACAGAATATATTACCATTCCAATATTTCCTTGTAATATTGTGAATTATTCCAAAAAATTAAAAGTTAGAAAACCTCTAATGTCATTCGGATGAACATACAGTAGCATGATTCTCCCGTAAGAGGAACTATTTTAAATTTATATTTCTACATAGTGTTATGGACTATTGTGAAGAGTTTTTGATGCCAACTAATAATTTTTTTTAAAAAAAATAGGGTCCAAAAATATATAGGGGGACCCTATAACATTTATAATTCAATATTTAGTTTTGGACACAAGCCATTATCAATCGAGACTAATTTTGGTGGGTGAATATGTTCCCTTATAGGTTGTGCTAAAGTGGTGTGACATATCCTTTCATTTTTGACCCATAATAATATTATTTATTATATATTAAAATAATTAACCTTTCATTAATACATTTATATTGGTTCACTAAAAATTCTTGTTTCTTCTGCATGTAATCTATGGTCTCAACGATTCTTTATTGGATGTCAAAACCCTAGGAAACCAGTTTGGTCATTAATACCCAACTACATGAGGGTAGAACAAAGAACACTATTGTTTAGTGTGATCCTATACCAAATGAAATGTATCCACTTTTATAATTGTTGATGTGAAATTTAATGTAGTTAAAATGTCAATAAATTCTATTAATGAGAATTTCCCCAATGATAAAAAGATAATGTATATATATTCAATGAAACATCATGCTATTTTTAAAAATTTATTCCTCAATTACCATACAACTAATAAACACGACTTCATTAGAGATTTAATGTTTTATTCATGTACTCATTAAAATTTTCCATTGGTTGAAATATAATTAATTTTTTATTCATAATAGTTCATAGGTTTTTTATATTAAGACAAATATCTAAATTATTTATGATTACATTATTTTATATTTAAATGTTATTTAATCAATTAAACAATTATATTTACATGTTAATATAAATAAATATGTATAATGTCTTTTCCATTTCTACACTACATATATAATTTGTATGAAATAAATATTTTTCATAATTTATATCCCACATATGTTCTTGTACATGATTCATGTTACCTATTTGAAAATTCATTGTGCTATTATGGAATTTAGGTTAATTTCATCTTCAACAATACACTTAAACAAAAATTACTAATCCATTAGATATTTGTTCTATATATATTATCTTCCTAATAAATTTAATTTTTTATTTCTAAATACAATGTTACACTAAATCCATTTTTGTTCTATAGAACTTATCTTTATCCCCGTGATTAATTTTCAAAATATGATGTCTATACATGATTGGTGTGTGGTGTTTAGAAAATCTATTTTCTATTTTATGCTTATGTGTGTGTTTATTGTGTTTTGAATCTGTTGTGTTTGGGTGGGATCGTTTTGTGTTCACATCATGTTTTATAAAAATAAAACACACCCACACATATAAATATTGTATATTTATTATTTATATAGACCATAGAACACATTGCATATAAGTACTCCTGAAATTTTCAAATGATAGGTGTTTTTTAATAAATAAATTTTTAAAATTTAATGTGTTATAAATGTAATTTGATTGATTGTATGTGTTTCTTTAGTTATAATTTACTATAAATGATAATTGATTGTTGAATATGTTTTTTGGTGTATTTGTATTATATAAATAAAAAAAATCATACAAATCCTCCATGGAATATATAAATTCTGTATGGAAAAAAAATTTCTCCCAATTTTTGTATACACATGTTCCATGGAATATGTGTGTGTGTGTGATTCTATGTCTGTACTATGAATATGATTCTATCATATATATATATATATTAACTAATAATATATATAATTGTGTGTGTGTGTAAATGTGTGTTTGAAATTTATATATATATTTCTAATTTTTATATGTTTTATTAAATTATGAAAATTATGTGTTGTGGGATTTTATTATATATCCATATATGTTTTTTCAAATATTTATTTTCCAAATGATATATATATGTAGGTAAATTTTATGGGTGTCTATTATATTCCATGAATGTAAATATTTTTATTCGTAGGATAAGTTATTATTATTCCCATCATCTATTAGCTGGAATTTTAATTACATTGTTTTTGTTATATTTGAAGACAAAAAATTGAGCTTAGTCGAGTTCTTATTAATCTTTTTTGTAACTTTTTTTTCAACACCTTAGAATATTTAATCACTATAATTATAAAAAATATCATTGTATAGATCCTTGAAATATGTTACCCCATGAACCTTGTAAAAGAGGCATTATATGATGAAATAAAATATATACACCCCTGTCTATTTCCATATACTAAATATATAAATCTATATATTTATCATAATCATTACCTTTACTATCATGAAACTATAATATCACATGAGTAGGTACCCACTTTAGTACTGGTTAACAACAATAGGGCTTAATAAAACTGGAATTGGTTACCAACCATATTTTTCTTATTCATTTTATTTTACTGTGAATCATCACTGTCAGAAGACACATTTCATATTGAGTTTGGACACCCTATGTTAAGACCATCAGATAAAAGTAGCTACATATTAAGAACATAATGTTAAAATAATTTACTAAAATTAAAATAAGACAAATTTACATTTCCAAAAATGAAAATATTACAAATAATCCAAATAAAATGAAATGCAACCATTGAGTTATAAAACTAAATTACTAAATCCCATCTAACTGTAAAAATTAAAACCCAAAATACAATGTGAAGGAAAACAATCTCATGATGCGAAATTCATGAAAAGATATAAATGAAATATATCTCTGAATAAATTTTGTTGTTGTGTTATCATCTTTGTGGGATATAATTTATATAAAATATGCATAAAATAATTAATATGATAAAATAACATTTACAATATGATTTTAAAAATCCAAATCATGCTTATTATCATTACAAAAAATATAAAAATAAATACATGTTATTGATACAATAAAAGATAGAAAAAAATGTTTCATGAAAAATATAACTATAAATAAGAAGAAATTATTAGACTATTGGAAGTCCCTTGGAATAAAAAATATATAATAAACATGCATCTGACATACATACATAAATATATGAATATCACCAAATAAACCATGTGGGAATGTAACTTAACTCATTATAATATAAAATTAAAGTTATTTTATATTATTTTAGGAAATATAAAATTTAAATAATATAGAAACATCTTATGTTTGATCAACTATCTATCATGAAGGAAAAACATAATGTTGAAATCATCGGGCATCAATTAAATTCAGTTATAAAAACCCAACTAATATGTGAGAGAAATGGAGGACTTATGATAATGATCAGGAAAAGAATGATATGTAGGGATAATTATTGGGATAATTATATGATGGATTGTGATGATGTGGGGAATAGAATGTATTAATTTATTTAAGTATATAATGATTTATGGTTATTTAATCTATTGAATGTAATTATTCATCATTTTTATTATTTATTATATCATTATATCATTTATACCATAATTAAGTTTATTGTAATATGATTTGATGGTATTTTAATTAAATATGTTTTCAATGATTATACATATATATATTTATTGTTTTTTTGGATTATTATGATCTGTACTAAAATCGTTTTCTATTCATCCACAACCCATATCTCTATGAAATATGTTTGTTGAGAAAAATGAAATGATATTTTCATTTGGTAAATCACATTATGTATTCTCATTTAATGTACACCAAAAGAGTGTGCATATAGAGAGAGGGAGAGAGAGAGAGAGTTATTAACTCTAAGCTCATTAGAATTATGTGATGTTTAAAAAATAACTATAAAAATTTATATTATTCTATAAAAAATTGACAATAATTTTATAAAAAATAATAGTACTTACCTATAAAATAATAAATGTATGAGGAATCATAGTATCCTCAAAATATTAATTTCATCATTTGGATTTTACTTAAATAAAAATAGAAATATTGATTTTGGATCAAATTTGCAATGATTTTTTTTCTTGATGGTGTTCTATTTAATGTTTTTTATACATGTCTTGTATTATATCCAATAACATTTTATAACATCATATTTCCTGGTTCTATACTATTTATTAGAGGGAAAAAATTCTAAACTTATATGATAGAAATTTTGATGTTTGTTTTTAAAGTGTCCACCTAGAAAATTGAAAGGGTAAATAAAAAATTCCTTGATGACCTCAATATTAATATTTTTCATAGAATGGTAAATCAATGGAGAAAACATATAGTAGAAGATAAACTGGGAATACGAAACATAATGAATTCAATTGAATCCAAATGAATGAATAAATCTGTTCAATCCCTGGGATTAAAAGAAATTTATAACTCCATGGGTCAAAAAATAATCTAATATGTGTAATTTCATAATTCTAGACGTCTTAATAATATCAACGAGGAATTTTCGAATACATTATACATAGTGGTTAAAGATTCTATGATTACCTTATTATATTTTTCTCTAGAGGTATACCAGTGCACTGAGGGTCTGAATAATTCATGCCATAACCCATCATATAAAATTACAATGAAATAAATCACATCCAAAATGAATATGGAATATATATGAAACAATGATAATATGAAATAACATAGAAATACATGGAATATTTTCCATATAGAACATTTCATATATGATCTTCCCATATTGAATGATAGATTATACAGGTCTAAAATTGATTTCCCTATTCAAATTATTATGTCAATGTGAATTCGATCAACACTTTTAGGGGATTTTTATGATTAATGGCCTAAAAGGAACCCACAAATACATATTTATTTGAAACAAAGGCTACAAGGTACTTAAGAGTTTTATGCAATATAAATTAATTCATGGAATCAAATTTAAAAAGTTATAAGAACAAAAAATTATATATATTATAACTCATAATATAAAAACTAAAATTAGGTTTAAAAAATGTATGAAAATTACCCATTTCATATAATAAGGGAGTGTCAAACTAGTTGGGTTGTAAGGACTCACTCACCACGCACCCGGATGATGACCTAGTTATAATTGGAAAACTCATTTTTAGGTTGTTACCCCAAGGTGATCCGTGAAAAATTAATATCAACTTTTTCTATCCAAATATGAAATTATTTTCTTATTAAATTAAAAAATTATTACATAACAAAATTATACAATTTCTATGGATATGATGAAATTTAGGAATGATATGATATATTTTTTAATATAATGTACTTTGAAGGAATTATCACATGGATTTGATGACTTATTAATGTAACATAGAATAAAATTAAGATAATAATAGATTTTTAACTTATTTATTGAAAATGATACTACTATAGTAATGAAAATAATAATTTTATGGAATGGAAAATGAAACCATTAATTCGACAAAGTAATGGCCTTCCAGATGGTTATAATTTTTTTTTGAAATATAACATTGTAAATAGATAAATGACTAAATAGTAACTTAAATATATTGAAAAGGATTGATAAAATATAATTTCTAAAATATATTACTAATAAAAAAATTAAATAGTAATTGAAGATAAAAAATATGATCCCTTACAACTCTTTAGCATCTATGATTGGGACATGATCATTGATGTAACCAAACACCACAGGAATGAATAGATGTATAGGGGAGATAAAACCCGAGATATAAATGCAATAGGACATTGTATTTCAATGTGTATTTAAGAAAATAGTGGTGTGTTTTTAAAGGTGTGGTGAGTGGAATTTAATTGAAAATTCAATTTTATTCAATTAACTATAGTTCGATACTATAACATTTGTACAGTACCACCTACCAAAAAGCCCCAATATTTGTTATGGTGATAAAAATTGGAAAACAGGACATCCATGGATAAAATTTGTGATGAATACATACATATGAAGTCCTATGTACTGTATTTCTGGTATTTTAACGTATTCCACCATTTTTTCCATATTTTAAAAAATTTATTAAAATTTTAAAAATTTCATACCACAGAAAATTTTGAAATCCACATTTAATATCTGAAATCTATTTCATAAAATTTTTTATATAATTACCAAGATCTTATATATTATTTCAACTTTATGTACTCTTCTAAAACGAAATTAATGTGAAATATGAGTGTAAAACCCCTTTTTCATAATGAATTTACATTAAAACCCAAGTCATTCTATTTATACTTGTCCTAAAATTACCTTGGAATATTACCTAAGGGTATCTTGTGCAATTATGGTAATTTCATGTTGTTTTAAGTATAACATTTATTAATTGGGGATCTACACCAACATTAACTTCTCTCTTATATGGTTCCATTCTATGTTACTTTAATAGCCCAGGATCCGGTAAAATAGGTCCTAAGATATTTATTAAACAAAAATACAAATGAGTCTAAAGAAAAAGGGATTATTACAAAATCGAGAGTACACGACACCCTGCATGTCCACCTCTAACATTGAGACATAGAAATCAGGGGCTGTAAAGGACCACATTTTATCCATTGCCAAAATTTCGTTCTTTGATAATGAATTTTCCACCTAATTGGACTCCCTATAAGCACGTGAGACTACTAACTATAAATTAGTTACCTTGTTGAGGAATTCAACCTTGTGAGGTAACATTCTACAGGGAACATAGCATGTTCTTCATTCCAAGGCATGAAACGCAACCTGAGAGTCCAATTCAATCCATAAAAAGTTCCAATCATGTCAAAAAACTTACCTAATTGTTTGAATTGTCACCCATAATTCAACCTCATTGGCAACTCCAACGTTAGAAAAGTGATAGAAGCACCCCTTGACAGAACCACGATATGTGTGAAAAATGCCACCACATCCTGATAGTTCTGGTGCACTAGGAGCAGCACCATCCACATTAACCTTAATACATGGGTTGATCGGATGTATTCATCATATATTAATATGAACCTGGGGCTTTTGTGGCTTCTAGGAAAATCCAACTAGTCTACAAATATATAACTCAGAAAAGAAGTTATGCATTGTACCTGTTTGAATCCATGAAGCAACATGATCCTCATTATGGATCGCTGCTATGAAACTCTATATAGGGGAACACTTACTGCCAAACAGAAGGGCATTCCGAGCAGACCATGAGGCCATGATCAGAGATATAGTAGCCACAAGCATGAGATTCTGAACCTGTGCATTGCAACACACCTTGTACAAGCATATTAACAGATCATGAAGTAGCATATTTCCTGTGAACTCCAGCCCAAAAAGGCTTCCAACATATTTCCAAAACCGCATATCATAGTTTCACTCCACAATAAGATGATGATCATTCTATTCAGTAGCCATTCATAGGAAACAAGTTGATACAAACTAAATACCTACCAGCTTTAGCTGGTCATGGTTAGGAACGTGGTTTTTCCATATTCTCCAAATTAGAAGAAATATCGAAGGATAAATAAATGTAGTCCAGAATTGAAATAGCCAATCAGGTTCATGACAGGGACCTCCACAAATCATCTGATAATAATCCATGCTCTAGAACTACATGTTGCAGTTATGGATTCATATCACCGTGTCATAGTCCATAAATGTGTAATTTTGAACATCTAGCCCCACCTAATATGGAACAATGCTACCAGAACAATGCATTTAAGAATAAGAATCCTCAATGGAGAATTGACCTGCCATATGAGGAACAACCATGATGTCCTACAAAGGCCTCTCGATCATTTTCCTACTCTAGTAGTTGAGATGAGAGTCCTTGCAAACCAGACACTTGGTTTCATGACTGAGATGCATAAAGGATTCCTTGAGAGATGTGCAAATAGATGTTTCAATATAATAATTTTTTCCATTAATAATATTTCCTTTGAATTTTTTTTAGAAAGCCACTAGTCCCATCCTTAAAAATCGGACCCCATGTGAATTTCCTGATAAGACCATCATTGAATGTATAGAGATTCTTGACTCCAAGGCCTCCAAATTCAACTATCTTGATAAAATCCTTACAGGAAACGGTAATAACTGTCCACTCACGAACTAACCCCATCCAAATGAATTTTCATACCATACTTTTCAGCTCCTTTATGAGACCCTTGGGCCATCGATAAAGAGAGAAGGAGTAATCAAACTTAGAGGTGATCACTTAGATGACAACACATACCCTCCCATCCATAGATATCACCTTCCCTTTCCAACAAGCATATTGGTTCACAATTCTAGAGGATATTCCTTCTATATGCTACATCCTCACCGTTACCCAGAATAGGGGGACCCCAAGAAAATAAAAGGGTAGAGATCCCTTTTTGACCCCAAGGAGTCTAATTATCCTATTCTTCTTACCAATCGTTTATCTATTAGTAAAAATAATAAAATACTTGTCCCAACTAATTTCATGGCTAGTTACCTCTTCATAGTGTTCATAGAGAGCCTTAAGGGATGGAATTGTTCTCCTTGAAGCTTTCCCTAGAAATAGAATTTCATCAGAATATAAAAAATGAGATGGAGAAAATTAATTCCTGGTAGCCTTTATTTTTTTGTAAAAACCAATTTGATCAATTTCATTGATGCATCGACTGAGATAAAATTTGGAAATAGCAACAAGATATCTAGAGAGTGGGTCACCTTTCCGCACACCCCTAGTGCTGTGAAAAAAATCTTCTGGGTGTTCCATTGATAAGAATGGATAGCCTTGATGAACAAATAATAGTTTTAATATTTCTGATAAATGAATTGGATAAGCTATACCTTTTAAGGAAATCTACGAGGAAACTCAATTTTAAAGTGTCAAAGGCCTTTGAGATAACAATTCTCATTGCAAAATTTCCCACCTTCATCATTTTCATCATAATATTGACACTCTCCGAATTAGTGAAAAGAAAATCATGGATATTACTCTAAGGAAAAAAACCAAATTGATTGATAATAATCATGTAACTAACAATTAAGCCCATTCTATTCATGAGTATCTTTCTTATAAGCTTAAGAATAGTGTTTCCAAGAGCAACTGGGCTAAAATCCTTGATATTAAGAGCATTACCCTTCTGGGGAAATAGGTTTATGAAACATGAGTTCATCCCATATGGTAGGTAATAATGAGTAAATAAATCCTTTATATCTCAGTTAATATCATCCTACAAAACATCCCAACAATACATGAAAAACTTTTTTCTAAATATGACTACACCAGGAGCATTGTCCACATTATGATTTAAAAGAGCTTCTAATATTTCTTCTTTGAGGGGGGGGGGGCTAAAAATGTATTGATTATCATTTTCCTCAATGCAAGATATTATGTCCCCAACCACATTATTAGTGTTTACATACCCATCATCAGAATACGACCCTTTAAAATATGCAACAACTACCCTACAAATCTCACTGTCAAAATTATATTAATGACCATTTATTCTGATTTCCTTATCCTTAGCTCAGTCTCTCTTCAATTTTTGCAATATGTTGAAAAATTTAGAGTTCCTATATCCATCACTTAACCATCTGAAATTCAATTGATTTCTATCCAGCTTTTCCTGGATCATAAGTGAGTCATACAACTTGTTATGAGCCAAGAATTTCTCACGAGATGAGGTAGACTGCTTTTTATTTTGAATCTGAATACAAGAGAGCTCCACCAAAACATCCTTCATGTAAAATCCATTTTAAAAAATTATTTTCTACTATAGTCTTTGAGAAGTGTCTTATGAAGATTTGGATTCTCATCGAACTTCTAGAGGGGGTTTTTAGTGGGCTCAAGCTTCCAAGATTCTAGCACAAGTTCCCATAATCTATGATCCATAACCCACCCATTAGTCAACCATAATTTGATGGGTCCTAACCATGCCAATTGGGTATTGAACTCCACAATAAAAGGACTGTGGTCAGATTGGTTTTTGGGTAATGTAAACCATGACATTCCATTAGTAGCACCTTTATCAGCCATTTGAACAAAACATATATCATGTTATTTGTTTTCTACCCATTCCATGTGTAAAGACACTATGTGAGTTCAGATCCAGCAAGTGGAAACACAACATGATTACATTTTTCAAGACAAACAGAGAAATCACAGGCAGCAATCCTATTAAAAATTCCCCCAGTTTTTTCCTCAGGTATCAAAACAACATTAAAATCTCCAAGAGATATCAATTTCCATTCAATTGGCACAGAAACCACGTTGAGATCCTCCCATAACTCCCTTCTCCTAATATAGATGTTGGATGAAAAAATTAAAGAGACTGAAAATTCATACTCATCAATGATACATGAAATTATAACACTCTGAGACTTACCCAAACATGACTTAATTTGAATGGAATCATGCAGTAACAACAAAATATGATACATCTCAAAAGCATGAAAATTACTGGACACAAAAAGTACCCAATAGAGCCCTAGTTGAATATGTTCCAGCTTCTAAAAAGAATATTAGGCTTAGAAATACAAATAATCAAAGGATTATTCACCATGATAAAATTTCTAAGGGCTTTGGTCGTGTGGGAGTATCCCAAACCCTGACAATTTTAATTAAATAACTTCATTTCATATGGGCCCTTCCCCATGTATGGGGACCACCCTCTTGCGCCATTGTCAATTCGCCCTTCCTTTTCTTCCCTCTACCATTTGTTCCATACAATTTTCTATTTCTGTCTACTATAGAGACCATAATGGGTGAAACCAAAACATTATTTATCTCAGAATTCACCTTAGAACTATCCGCAGCATGCTCGGTATTCTGATCCTGAGATGGGAGAGCTTGTTCAATGGGGAAATCCCTGTAGGAATAGGATTATCCTTTTCATGTGATTTATCAGTTGGATATCCTACCCCAGTCTCAAGAACAATATAAGTTGGGTCAGGTGGCTGCGAATCTTCAATACCATCTGACCAAAAATCACCACCCAAGGGTGTGATGTTATTCAGTGATTTTAGGTGAGAAGGCCCACTACTCACATGTATTATCCTTCGAGCAGCCTTAGAGTGGAGTGTCTGCATGAATTTCCCTCCCGAGTTAGTTGCTTCCAAGGCCTTTCCATGTATGAATTCACCTCCATCATCCTGGTGAAACAACACAAGTGATTTTTCTTGCTCCAGTGACCATGTTGTGGTGTTCTCTACAATATCTTTTTCCCAACCGATTAACACCACAAGTGCTTCCACTATATGATCATCTTCACAAACTGGGTTATCGTCCCCCCAGAAGAGATTGTAACACCTCAAGATTTTATAAAACATATTCATTTAAATTCATTTATATCTTGTGTATTAAGCTTCACCAATATTATCATGCACTATATGCAACACTGTATTAGTTTTATGTATACAAAAACGCTGTTCTAGGCTTGTGTTGTATGCCAGAGCAACATTCCTTGATAGCGTGTATTGTACGCAATATCAGGTTTTAGTAAACGAGATATTATTATAATATTATAATGAATTAACTGTTAGGAATATTAATACAGACTTTTCGAAATTTTATAAGTTTTATCTTTTAAAATGGACTTCATTTTTTGATTCGTAATATCGAAATTAGCCTAGGTTGAATTTTTTGTTTTTTTTTTCTGAAAACATTCATTTTTTGATGAATAGTGAAAACCCTGGGTTACTATTTAAAAACCGACTTTTTATGTAAAAAATTATATATTTTATTTAAATATATTTTATGTCAAAATAGATACAAAATAACTATATAAGATCATTGTAATTCATTGAAGTCATTTTATAATAATTTTAGAGATGTAAAAAATTTAATGAACTTTTCACCGTCTTTTACCCACCTCCTAGGAGGGTTTTCAAATTTACATAAAACATAATTTTAACACATCTATGAGTAGAATTTAAAAAATCTGAGAGACGCGATTGATATCAGTACGTAAAATGTGGATCAATGAGATGAAAATATTTTTTTGTGAATAGTAACTTTTTACTTATATTTACCATGGTTAAAAGTAAATAGGTTAATTATGAGTAAAAATGATGTTATTATTACTTTAAAACATGTCCTAATTATATTGGATAAGTGTAATTCGACCATAAACAACCTTAGGAGTATAATATTATCATTAAGTTCATCTTGTATTAGATTAGGATGTATATTATTATTTAATTAAAAGAAGAGTTAAAAGAGATAAAATCAAAGTTTAATAACTAAATCATTTTTAATATAGGGTTATAAATAAGATAAATTCAACTATAAATACTAATTAGAAAGAAAAAATTATTTCCTACATAATGGTATTTTATTTATTATTTTTAGAAATTAAATAATTTAATTTATTTATGACACAATGATGATTCAGTAATTACCTTATTAATGAAATATTAACTTAATTGATTTATAAATACCAAAATAAATGTAATTTGAGACTTTTTATGAATTTCACTAATTTTATAGGTTAATATGACATGATAGTATTGATTAAATTAGCTTTTTTCAAACCAGTCAAGATGTTATGATTTTCACAAAAATCAATTATCAAATAGTTTCAAAATTGACATTTTTTAAAAAAATATTATATTATTAATTGATAATATATTCCTAAAAATATAATATTATGAAAAATGACTTATATAAGGTTATATATATTTAAAATTAACCACTTGGGGTTCTTTTGGCTTGTTATAGTACGTTTATTAACCATATAGTGTAAGAAAACAAGAAGACACATTAAAAGTTAAATTATTTAACTTAGAGTTAAATTTAAATGATATGTTAAATTAGTAAATTAAAATTTTCTAAAATCTACTTGTTGATAGGATTGACACCCATCCCCAATTTAGCTTCAAAATAAATCAATTTTGAGCAATTATAAACTGAATATGACTTTATTATAAAATAATGTTTTAAATTTTTCCTAAGGGCCCCCTCACCCCTCTTATAAAAGGGCATGTCCTCCCTCATCTCGTTACACAATTTTGAGCCTTCAAGGTCAGCCAAACCCTGGACATTTCCCTTCTAAACCTCTCTAGAAACAATATAGAGGTTCTTTTCTCCTCAAAATTCCAACTCGAGTGCCTTAAGAGGAAGCTTAAAATAGGTGCATCGAAGAAGAGATAATCTCTTCTACCGATTATTTCAAGTTTCTTTCTTCTTAAACTTCTTTTTCATTAGTTGTTTCATTATATAGTAATAAAATAAGTAAAACTATTATACATATATGTTTTTATAAATATTAAACAACCCCATTTCACCTTTTATCCATCCTATGGAAAATGATATCACTACGCGTGCATACGTACGGAATACCGTCTCCACACTGTGGTGTAATCTGTTTTTCCAACACAACCATACATGGATGGGTATACTTGTTTAATGAATAACTATATATAGTTATTATAACATCATTCTAATATGAGATATTATATCATCCACTCCAATTCAATTCACTAATTATGGGAACAATAACATCGCTCGTGCGCACGTACGGATTACCATCTCCACGATGTGACGAGATTCATTCACCATGTTAACCATTCAAGTATGATTATAAAGTATATATAATGAATAATAAGGTAATATATGACATGATAAAGCTACTGGATTTATGTATATATATATATATATATAATCTACTTACTTCCATTCAAGTCAATAAGGAATGGAAAACAGGGTTCATGCGTACGTACGGCCTACCGTCTCCATGAATGGTGTGTTTCATTTCATTTATCTATCTATTATATATATATATATATTGAATATATATTATTTATAAATCATTTTTTACATTTTTGAAGAATTTAAATCATGATATAAGTAATAATAATATCCATAACAACAAGTCCAAACACGTATGATAAATGAAACAATTTTACCCAAAACCCTACTTTAACATGAATTTACAAAACAAAGAGTAATATAATGTCATAAGTGAACCATATATGATATCAGAAAAATGAATATGATTTTTTATTAAGTCAATAACATTATTTAAATCATTATATAGGAGTTTTGGATACATACGAAGTATATCAGACTTAAGGTAAGGGATAACTTTTCCAATCTTGTTTTTCTCCGAGATTTTTTATTCATAAGTATTTACTGGGGTTATATTTATCATCCATTTCTTTATTTTATTAAATTTATTTCAACTATTTTTTTAAAAAAATTACACATTTTTGACTTTTACTACATGTTATGTAATGAATCATTCTTTTATGAGGTATTATTTGAATTTTCCAGCAAAAGTACGAAAAGGTTTTTTTAACTTATATGGCATGAATGGATTTGTTTATGATATTATAATTCCTTTTTTTCATGAGTCTTACTCTACAAGATTTCATGATTATTTAAAAAAAATCATTTCTTTTAAAATCGTACTATATTTTCAGAAAAGGAAATTATTTTAAAAAAAGGATATTTTCCTCAAGAATTCATATCAAGTGTTTTGTCAAAACTATTTTCCATCTAAAATGAAATTATGATTATGTTTTAAGTATATTGTATCTGTTATTTACCTGGTTTGATTCCTCTTATGATGAAATGGTATCCATTTTATTTATATGGATTACATTATGATGGGATGATGTTTAGGAATCCCATTTTATTCTTTGGGTTATGATGAATGATTTATGTTTATGCTGTGGCACACATAAGAATGATTTCATTATGAGATGGATGTGACCTATATCTCCCTCCAATTAATTGGATAAATTTTTATATCTCATGAGATAGACATTGCTGGAACGACAAGTTAATCAGGTTCAGTGATACAGGATTGGAAGGATTTGTGAACTTGATTATGAAAGGGACTTTTTCTACTAAGATGGTCTTGGCAGCAATGGCTTGGCTACTATGGAAATCATAACATGCTCATAATGGATGCCACAATTACATGTTTTATTCCCATTCAATTTTACCATGATTAATTTATCTTTAAGATATATTCCTTATGTACTTCCATATTTAATGTCATTGGTCATGATTTTGATGTTTAAACAATATGTTCATGTTTTTTATGTTCAATTGTATATGGTTTGTTTTAATTTTTCCATGCATACCCTTACTGAGCATTTGAGCTCACCCTATAAATGTTTTCTTCTTCACAGAATATAAATAAAGGTTTTAGGTATGATAACAGAAAGGGAGGATATTTATGGGAGATGTTGAAAATCTTTCACCATGATTAGAATATTATATTCTGATTTTACAAATACACTAAACTATTATGATCCTCGTGTGTCTGTTTTTTTATATATTATGTATTCCGAAAAAGTAATTTAATTTACATGTACTTCAAGCTTGGGTCTCTATAGTTTTTATCAGAGGTAAAGCTGGTAAGAATGAATCTGATCCTTGGGAACTCTCACATGTGAGCGTTGGACGAAGCATTGCTCTCCGCCCCAAGGGCTTTATGAGGAATTGGCTGCCACTTTGGATGGTGGTGTGTCCCGCCCATGGGGTGTAGCCATCAATGGAGTGCCCGGATAGGTACCAATTATAGTCCACTGGATGTAATTCCAGACCGCTACAGTTGGTATAAGAGGAAAGGTATAGTCAACCTTAGGAAACTAGGATGCAAAAAATTTAGTGAGATCTCTAGAGATATATCTATGTTATCTCTAGGTATGTCCCTATGGTTAAGTTTAAGTGTATGTTATATTACTATAATTATGTTAATTATCTTAGAATTAAACCTAAGATGTTAGATATTGAAGGTACTCCCTCTTTATTATGTTGTTTTACCTAGCATTATTTTTGTCTATGACACCATTCATTTTCGGATTTATAAAATGTCTCGAAATACGATGATTCACGATAATGGAGGATATGATGGCAATGGAATGATATTATTAATGAGAAACAAAATGAAATGGGATTTGGAAGTCCAAACATCATTATTATGATTAATCAGCAATCTCATAATATGATCAATAAACTCCACATTTGCAAGTTTCCTAACTCAGCTAATAAGAAAAAGATGGAGTTTCATGATGATCATAGAGGAAAGAATGTTCAATTTCCATCAGGTAAATCATGTTGGAAGAAGCATCAAGGAGAATGTTTCAAATGAACTAGAAGATTCTTTGGGTATGGAAAAGAAGGACACAAATCCAGTAAGTGCAGATGAAATGGTTCAGTTAACACCATGGACAAGGATAATGGTATTGTTAGGACATCAACAATGGTAAAATGTTTATAATTTGGGATGTACAGGCATTATGCAAACCAATTCCATAAGGGAAAATCTCATGAATAGAATCAACATGGTCGTATGGGTAGTATTTATATTGATGATAATAAAGAGACTACAAATTATACTTGAGATGAAAGACGTGTTGTGAAATAAAATGATGAATCTCAGTCAATGGTTTAATAAGGTAGTGGAATGATTTATGTTTAACAAGAGTTATGTTATATTGGTAATGGTACTATGGAATAAAGGCATATATATGGATTGTTACACTATTGTTTTTTTGAATGTCTTTTAAGTTATATGTTGAATGGTACCGGTAACCATGAAAAGTTATTCAGTTATTTTTGGAAAGTAGATGACATAAGAATATAATGACATGTTTGATAGTATTAATGAGCACATGAATGATATAAATACAATGTGATATCATGGTTTATTTATATAGAATTTTTTTGAATTTGGTATGTGGAAAGAGTAATCTTTTCACAACATTCATGTTTTCACTAAGGTTCAATTGGTATTCATTTTTCAAGAGAATACATGATTAAGGTATTCACATGATTTGAATGTGACCAAAAAGACATATCATATGATATATTTGGAATAATCGATGGTATTCACATGCTTGGTTGATGACATTTCTAGAAATAGTTTTCATTATACTCTATGATTGGACAAAAGTATTTTTGATAAGCCTAATGGATGGAAAGGATTATGTCGGACATCAGATAGAGTTGATTAATGCTAGAAAAGTTTTCTATACTATTACTTTAATGTTATAAAATTTTAGTTTTATTAAAAGGGAAACCCATATGACGAGTGACAACCCATCGTTCCGGACAAGTTTTTGAGAATTCAACCCACAAACGAAGTATGATGACCTTTATCACATACCACTGGCCTACAGGATGTCCCTGGTTTGTAGAAATTAGTTTTATTTTTTTAAGAGGTATTATTGATGAAGTAAAAGTCCATTTTTGAAACAATATACGATTAATATAACCATATAAGGACTTATGTACATAACAATTTCTAACCTTATGTTTGAGACAGATGGAATAACCAATCATTCTATCTCATGATCCGCTAAAACTTCACAGAAGACAGATTCATTTTCATTTCTTTAAGAGATGAAGTGAAAATTGTTCAAGGCACGAACAATAGTGAGATTGTACCAAAATGAAGAAATTATTTATTTTAATTGAAAAATCCTTAAACTTTAGGGAAATGATCTTGATAACCAAAAATGTTGTCCTAGTGTCCTTAAATTTGATGAATCAGATGGTACCTTAGATCATCAAAAAGTTATGGCTTTGTGATTGTGGGATTTTTCACAGCCATGTTCTCTACCACTCTCCATCAGAATATGATGGTTAGATTTCTCTTCCATATACATATTTTCACCTATGTTCTCCTATGTAGAAACCCAAGGATTAGTTAATTTGGGTAACTGTAATGTTTCATAAATTAGTTTTTAATGTTATTGTTTGGTATTCCTTTTGAATATGTGGGTTTATTTTAAAAAAACTTTCATGTAGTAAACAATTTATAACCCAGATGAATTTCGAGAGCGAAATTAATTTTAAGGGGGGTAGAATGTTACACCCCGAGATTTTATGAAAAATATTTTTTTAATTTCATTTATGTCTTGTGTTTTATACTAAACCAATAATATCTTTCACTATACACAACACTATATTAGTTTTCAGTATACGCAAACACTATTCTAGGATTGTTCTGTATGCTAGAGCATCATTTCTCGATAGCATGTGTTGTACGCAATACCGAGTTTCATTAAAAGAGATATTATTATAATATTGTTGTGAACTAACCGTTATTAATATTAATACCCACTTTTTAAAAGTTTATAAGTTTTATCGTTTAAAATGGACTTCATTTTTGGATTAGGAATATCGAAATTAGCCTAGGGTGAATTTTTTTTTATTTTTTCAGAAAACCATCAATTTTTTATGAATAGTGAAAACACTAGGTTACTATTTAAAAACCTAATTTTTATTAAAACAATTATTTAGTTTATTTAAATATATTTTAGGTAATAAAATATACTTAATACCTATATAAGTTCTATTTATTTCACTGGAGTAATTTTATAATAATTTTAGATATGTAAAAATTTTATTGAACTTTCCTCCGACTTTTACCCACCACTTTGGAGGGTTTTAAAATTTACACAAAACATATATTTACCACTTTTGTGAGTGGAATTTCCAAAATAAGAGAGACACGGTTGATATCAGAATGTAAAATGTGGTTCAATGAGATGAAAATATTTTTTGGTTAATAGTAACTTTTTACTTTTATTTACCACGGTTAAAAGTAAATAGGGTAATTATGGGTAAAAATTATATTATTATTACCATAAAATGTGACTTGATTCTATTGGATAAGTGTAATTCGACCCAAAAATACCTTAGGAATATAAGATTATCTTTTAGTTCCACTTGGATTAGATTAAGAACGTTATTATTATTTAATTCAAATAAGCGTTAAAAGAGTTAAAATCAATGATTAATAACTAAATTTTTTTTAATATAAGTTTATACATAAGATAAAGTAGAATATAAATATTCATTAGAAATATAAAAATATTTCCTACATAATGGTATTTTATTTAAAAAATTTAGACATTATATAATTTAATTTATTTATGACACAATGATGATGCAGTAATTACCTTATGAATGAAATATTAACATAATTGATGTTATAAATACCCAAATAAATGTAATTTGAGTCTTTTTATGAATTACACTAATTTTATAGGTTATTATGACATTTTAGTATTGATTAAATAACTTTTTTCGAACTAATAATGATTTTATGATTTTCACAAATAACAATTACCAAATAGTGTCAAAATTGACATAAAATCGTTTTTAAAACAAATACCATTTTATTAATTGATATTATAATACTAAAAATATAAGGTTCGGAAAAATTAATTAGATAAGGTTATATATATTAATAATGAACAACATGCAGTTCTTTTGTCTTGTTATATTATGTTTATTAACAATATTGTTTAAGAAAACAAGAAGACACAGTAAAAGTTAAATTATTTAACTTAGAGTGAAATTTAACTGATAAGGATAAATAGTAACCTAAACTAGTCTAAAATCTTTTTTTAGAGTATTTCAACCCATCCCCACTTTAAATTAGGAATAAATAAATTTGTAGCTATTATAAACCGAAAATAACTTTATTATAAAATTATATTTTACGATTTTCCTAAAGTTCCCCTCACCCCTCTTATAAAAGGGCACCATCTCCCTCTTCTCATTACACAATTTTGAGCCTTCAAGTTCGGAAAACCCCTGGAAATTTACCTTCTCAACTGCCCAGAAAACATTATAGAGGTTATGGTCTCATCAAAAGTCCAACACTACTACCTTAATTGGAACCTTAAAAGAGGTGCATCGAAGAAAAGGTAATCTCTTCTACCGATTCATTGAAGTTTCTTTCATCTTCAACTTCTTTTTCTTTAGTTGATTCATTATAAAGTAATAACATAATTATCACTAATATAATGATATATTATTATAAATATGAAACTACCCCATTTCACCTTCTATCCATCCTATGGAAAACGATATCACAGCGCTTGTGTACGTTTGGAATATTGTATCCACACCGTGGTGTAATCTGTTTTTCCTACACCACCCTACTTGGATGGGTATAATGGTGTACAGAAAAAATATATATAGATATTATAACATCATACTGATCAGAGATATTATATCATCCACTCTAATTCAATTCAATAATTATGGGAATAATATCATCGCTCATGCGTGCGTAGGGATTACCGTCTACACGACGCGATGAGATTCATTCTCCCTGTTAACTATTCAAGAATGATTATAAAGTATATATACTGAATAATAATGAAATATATGACATGATAAAGATACTAGATATATATATATATATATATATATATATATATATTTCATATAATTACTTCCATTCAAGTCAATAAGGAATGGAATACAGCGTTCATGTGTACGTACGGCCTACCATCTCCATGAACGGTGTGTTTCATTTCATTTATCAATCTATTATATATATATATACCGAATATATATGATATATATATCATTTTCGACATTCTTTAAGCAATTAAATCATTTTATAAGTAATAATAATATCCATAACAACAACTCCAAACACATACAATAAATGAAACAATTTTACCCAAAACGCTTCTTTAACTTGGATTTTCAAAAGAATGGGTAATATAAAGACATAAGTGAACCATATGTGATATCATAACAATGATTATGATTCTATAATAAGTCAACAACATTATTTAAATCATTATAAAAGAGTTTCAGTCACATATGAAGCATATCAGACTTAAGGTAAGGGATAACTTTTCAAATCACATTTTTATTGGAAATTGATTATTCGTATGTATTTACTAGGGTTATAATTATCATCCATGTCCATATTTTATAAAAATTATTCCATGTATTTTTTAAGTCCTTTTTACCCATTTTTTACGTTTACTACTTGGTATGTAAGGAATCTTTCTTTTATGAGGTACTTTTTGGCTTTTCAAGTAAATGTACGAGAAGAATGTTTTTTTACTTATACGGAATTAACAGATTTTTTTTACAGTTTTATAACGCCTTATTTTCAGGAAGATTACTCTACAAGATTTCATGATTATTTTAAAAAAAAAATCATTTCTTTTAAAATTGCACAAAATTTTGAGAAAATTAAATGATTTTGAAAAATAAAGGATATTTTCCTCAAGAATTCATTTCAAGTGTTTTTTCAAAATTATTTTCCATCTAAGAGGACATTATGATTATTTTTTAAGTATAATGTATCTATTATATACATGGTTTGATTCTTCATATGATGAAATGATATCCATTTTATTTATATGGATTACGTTATGATGGGATGATGTTTAGGAAACCAATTTTATTCATGAGTTATGATGAATGATTTATCTTTCTGTTGTGGCACACATAAGAATGATTTCATTATGAGATGGGTGGGACCTATATCTCCCTACAATGCATTTGGTAAAGATTTATACCTCATGATATTTACATGGATAGAATATAAAGTAAATCTGGTTCCGTGATACAGGACTGGAACGAGCAGTGAACTCGATTCAGAAAGGGAATTTGTCCACTAAGATGGTCTTGGCAGAAAAGCCTTGGCTACTATGGAAATCATAACATATGCTTAATGGATTCCACAATTAAATTTTTATTAAAATGCTATTTTTTTAAGATTAATGTTTCTTTATGATCTATTCCTTATATAATTCCATGTTTTATGTCATTTCTCAATATTTTGACTTTTAAACATTATGTTCATGTTTTTTAAGTCCATTTGTATATGGTTTGTTTTATTTTCTCCATGCTTACCCTTACTGTGAATTTGAGCTGACCCTTTATATTTTTTCATTTCCCTCGAATATAAATAACGATTTTAGGTAAGAAAACTGTAGGGGAAGATCCTTATGGGAGATGTTGATGATCATTCACCATGATTAGAAGATTATATTCCGAGTTTCCAAATACACTAAACTATTACACTATTTGTGTGTTGCTTTTTGTTATGTATTAAGTATTCTGCAATAGTAATGTAATGTCCATGTATTTCAAGCTTGGGACTCTATTGAGATCCTACCTAACCATTGTGAACCACTACCCCTGAGCCAGTGGCTTTCTGATTAGGAGCCATTTCTGGCATAATGAGGTCCTCTTTCTCTGGTTCTTGCCTATTAATTCAATGCTATCCAAAGGTAGCTCCCTCCTGATGATCAATCATGACAAGCCCCTCCAGATCCTTGGAAGTATCCCCATCCCAACCCTTTGGACCAGGGGTAATCGGATCCTTGTCACTCTTCCTTATACATGTAGCATCATCATGAACTTTTACTTTGCACACACCGCATTCTTTGTCCCTTCTGCGCTTAAAATCCAAGTGAAAAAAAACATGCACATCAAGCATAATTTCATCTTCATTTCATAAAAAATGTCCAACTTCATACAAAAATCCCATGTTGTTAGAAAAATATTCTCAACAAGGGTACTTAACTTATCCACTTTCACTAGTATCCCGGAAAAATGTCTAAACCTCATATCGGTTGTCTACCTATCCAATCGAATGGTTTTACCAACACTTGAGGAAAAGTCCCATAAGATACTGGGATGCCAAAAGCGTAACACCCCGACCCCATCTACCCATAGATGGTTCATTATTACATAACATTGGCATGATCACAAATATTAAGTCTCGAAAGACTGATTAGTTTAGTATCCTTGAAACACTATATGCAATCATATGTTTTACATTATATCATAAAGTAAAACAATACTATAACAAAAATTTTTCTTCATATCCCCCCATACTATCCCTGAAGGTCATTCATAAAATACTTCTTCACATCCTGTAAAAATTAAAACATTGAACGGGGTGAGCTCAGATGCTCAGTAAGGATAACAATATAGTGGAAACTTTCATAAATAAGCATAAACATTTAAGGCAATGTATAACTAAAACAAAATCCTTTCAAACTTGAACATCAGCATAAAATGGAAAAAATAAAATGAAATAATTTCATTTACTTATTCACATGGATATTCTACTAGTCGAATAATCACATGCAATATCAATAACCACATTAATAATGATGGAATGTATAATTCCAGACTATCATAACCACATAGCCAAGGCCTCGTGCCAAGACTATAAATAAGATTTTTTCAAGGCCTCGTGCCAAGACACTATTTTGTCTCATGATACCTATCGATTCATCGAGGAGATATAGTGGGCTCCACCCATCACTTATAATGTCCAATTCATTCATCATATGAACAGGTTTAAACATATCACAAACTATAACATATTCATATCACATAAAACATGCATTAAAAAAACATAACATTTCCAAATTTCAATCACAAGATATCAGTACTACACATTGATATAATAAAAACATTATCCAAACCATTTTAAATATCATAATAGATGAAAATTAAAAATTGGTATTTATTTTTCATTTAAAAGTAGTTAAATCCTATAGAGGAAGTCGAAACTCAAATAATGGTCACGGCGGCGGAGAAGTCATTGTCACCGCACACGTAAGACAAAACATTAATTTTATCATTTAGTAAAAAACGCTTCGAATAAAAATATTCCTTTTGAATAAATGTAAAATTCAATGGGGTTTATACACCGTATAAATGAAAGTTGTGTATAAAACAAAATATTTCTCAATGAAAGGAGATTGAGATGAAGTCCCTTACCTCGTGTATAACTTGACTCGATTGTTTTTAACCTCCTGAATAATAAACTAAAGTTATTTTATACTTTCTTAAGAACCTTTTTCAAGTTCATTATTCCTTTTATAACACTTATTACAATGTTATGAACATTATTTAATTATTTCAGTTAGTAACGGTCATTTTGTCGATCTTTGGAACTTCAGTCAAAAAATAAACTTCTTATAATTATAAGTTGTCAATGGGGTAAAATATCCATTATATACAGAATTATATTCATGATTTAGATATCATATATATCATATATATCCAGTATACACATTCATTTATAATATTACATAACACTTAGGGGTAGGAAATGAAATGCACCGTTCATGGAGACGGTAAGCCGTACGTACGCATGAACGCTACTTTCATTTCTATTTCCTATTTAATGGAATGAAATCATAATGATATAAAGGTATATTATAATTCCAGTATAATATCATATATAATATCATTTACATCATCCTTTATATGTCCCACATATGTTATTAATGATTCAAATAACATTGAGGGTCGGTAGTCTACACTTTCTAAAATTAAATTATCGCGTTTACCTATAATGGAAATCATAACGTCCTGACATAAATGAAAATACTAAAGCATAAGTAAAACATAAATATAATATATATCATAAATATGTATAGTGAAATCTTATTGGCCACTATGATAGGTTTTAATAGAAGATTGAACAATCAACGTTTCGTTAGGCAGTAGTTTTCCACCCACAGAAACAGTATGTTTTTAACCATTATACGATGGAGTGTGTAATTTTAAATCAAATCCTTCTCATAAAAACATCCTTTTATATTGGAGATACTGGTTTTGTTACAAAATAAAGGAATTAAAAGAGTTTAATGGGACATAGAAGCAAAATAAATCAAAAGAACATAAGAGAAGACATTACCTTAAAATCGGGTAACTCTATTGGATTTGAGTCAAAGGCTTCTTTGCAAAGACTTTTGCCCAAATTGAGGCTTCTAAGAGTAAAATAGGGAAGATGAAAGAGTTTTTGGGAAATGTTTGGATGATCCAAATGGCTTTGACGGTGTGAATAAGGTGGTAGGGGTGGGGGGCTTTTATAAGAGGAGAGAAATGGCATTCTTGGAAAGTCATGAAATGTTACATTATTATATAGTGAGTTTCGGATTTTAAAGTTCTCAAAATGATATATTCCGAGGCTAAGGTGATAAGGGTTCGAAATATACTCATCCAATATTTTTTTGAGAAGCATAAGTCTTATATTTTACATTATATTTTCTTTTTATTTAAATCATTAATTAATTAGGTAATCGTTGCATCATCATGGTGTCATAAAAAATTTAAATTATTTAATGTATAAAAATTATAAAACAATTACCATGATGTAGAAAATAATTTTATCTTTCCAATGAATATTTATTGTCGAAATTTTAACTTATATAACCCCATGTAATAATTGTTTTAGTAAAATAAGACATGTTTGTTACAATTTTATTTTTACTTTAAATAAAAAGTTATTAATGTAATTTTCTTACTCAACTAGCTCCATGGGGTCCCCAAGTTGACCAATGGATTTTCTTGTTATCCCATGACTCATCCAATATAAGTAGGACATTTTTAATTGTAATTTAAAATTATTATAAAATTATATTTACCTTAAATTACACTAATTACCTTTAATCACGATTAATAAAACTTAAAAGTCACTATTCACCAGAAATTATTTTCATCTCATTGAACCAAATTTTACATCAAAATGACAACCATTTATGTCGGATTTTTGAAATTCAATTCACATAAGTGTTAATGTTTCATTGAAACGAAAAATTAGTTTATTAAATACCACTTAGTGGTTTCACTATTCATCAAAAATTGAAGTTTTTCAGAAAAATACCAAAACTTCATCCTAAGCTATAATTGATATTCCAAATTCAAAAATTCTATCTATTTTAAAAAATGTCAAACATATATGTTTCATTAATTAATTTTATAATTAAATCCCATTGTCAAAACAAATAGCGTGTTTTTGATAAACAATATCAATCAAAAGATTGACAATTGTTAATGGCCAATTTCAAAGTGAAATTAATTCTAATGACCACAATTAGATAAAATGGTAAAATTATATTCAAATTATACATTAAAACCACTTAATATTATAATTTTTCACTATAAATTATTTTGATTAAAAATGTTGGTTTTAAGTATTTATCACTATTCAACGAAAATGTGATGTTCTCAGAAAAATACAAAAAAATCAACATTGGCTAATTTCGACATTCCAAATCCAAAAATGAAGTCCATTTTGAAATATAAAATTTATATATTTTCAAAAAGTGGGTATTACTATTCATAACGGCCACTTTGATTGGTTGTGGTGTGTTAGAACTCGAGGTTGCATACAATACACGCTACTCTATTATTCAAAGAGAAGCATACCACGGAAGCTTGTGGTGTTAAATTCTACCCTCCTTCATTAAATTTCATCCTCGAAATTTGAAATTGTTCCTCGAAAATAAAAGGTTGAATATAGAAAATACCTTTGTGGAAAACCCACATCAGAAATAAGGTTAATAAAATTTATCCTTAATAAAAGGGAAACGAAAATAAAAAAGTCACCACTAAATTATGATCTTGATTAGGAGAAAATTGGAAGAAATATTATAGAAATTATTGGAGGGAAAATGTAAATATTTGAAGGGAGTGATTGAGGTCATCAATCAAAAACAAGTGTAAAATTGAGGCCCTCAAACCCTTGAATCTATGGTGATTTAAAATATCATCAGATCAACAAAACCTAAGGTATTATGATAACATATTTTTCAAATATCCCATTCCTAATGATTAAGAATTAATTTTTTCATACAATAAGAGAAAAGTATATATATATATATATACTTGACAAGAAGAGTTTCAACCGTCAACTAATTTCTACCACAAACTCATCTTTCCCTCATAAAGATAATAGAACTCAAAAATATTATATTTATCCTAATCGTACAAGGTTCCAAAGATTAACACATACCATTTAAAATAGGAAAAATATTTTATAATAACCAGGGACTTCTTGTAGGCTAGTGGTAGGTAATAAAGGCCTATCACACTATAGTTGTGGGTTCGATTCCTATAGATTTGTTCGACGTGATGGGTTATCCCCCAACCTGCAGGTTGTCCTTTTCCTAAAACTATAGTATTATAATATTAAAAAAATAATCTTCAGAAATTATTTAACCTTAAAAAATACTATCCAAGGTTCAACTTAATCCATTACAACCTTTCTATTTATCCAAAATACATATGTCCAGATTTTCTCTAAAATGTCTCTAAATTCCAAAATAAATTGTAACATCAGATTCCCCAAACAATGTAAAGATTCTCTTATAGTCAGAAACTAAAAATATGATTACCTTAATCATATTAAAACATTAATGAAGACAACAAGTACTTCAGTACAATCCTTATATATATCACATTATTCTTATAACCAGAATATAATCCTTGAGTCTAAAATAACCAATACATTAATTATTCCACATCAACTATAGTAACAACATAAGATTGGCCTTGATCCCTTGGCCTTTTCTGAGGTATGTTTCCCTGAAGCTTAAGACATTCATTTACATAATGCTTCGATTCCCTACAATTATAGCAGTCAACATTGATACCCTATTTCTTTCCATTGCAATCATGATCCTGGTGACCTTTTTCTCCACATTTATAACAAACTCACATTCCTTTTAGGAGAGTATTGGGGTGATTTTTCCCACAATTATCGCATAATGGAAAATCCGTCTTTTCCTTTTTCCCTTTATATATCTCTTGTTCCACTGTTCACTTCTTCTCTTGATTTATTTTACTGTCATAAGATTTAGAGAATTCATTTTCTTTCTTGATAGCACACGAGACCATATCTTTATACGTTGTGAAATATTTTGATACTAATGCTTGACGGAGAAATGGGTTTATCCCATAAAAGAAATGATCAATTTTACTTCTTGGGTTACGTATATAATCTGCAAAATACCTCACTAACCTTGTAATTTTGGACTCATACTTTGCAGAATTTGCATCCTCCTTTTGTCTTGGACTCAAAAATTGACTTTCCATATATGCTCGATGGTCATGAGGAAAGTATTTTTCTAAGAAGAGCTCTTTGAACTCTCTCCATTCAATATTTGATATTTCATCATCTTCCTTTGTGTTCTGAAATAATGACCACCATTGATCAGCATCTCCAGTGAGGCTGTAAACTGCCATGATTACCTTTTCCCTTTCACTACTCCCCAAAGCCTGAAATATTTTCATTAGGGAATTTATCCATTTCTCAGATACTAATGGATTTGTACTCCCATTGAATGATTGGGGTTGTTGCCTCACGAAGCGGTCTAACATTGATCCTCCATGTTGTGGATCAGGGTGCTCCATATGAGTATGGTTATTATTCATAACCTGAGTGAGTTGTCCCGGTATGGTGATAAGTTGATCAGCACTAGTTGTATCACCATCCCCACTATAATTATCTTGAGTAGGAGGGAAATCCCTACATGGAGTGCGTGCATTGATACGGGTTCCATTCCTTCCACTAGGCCCCATTTCTATACAATGTCATAAACTAGATTAGTTCATGAATCAAAATACATAATTCCATACTTGTAAAACACTTAACATAAATTGAATTGTTTATGGATATAATCCATAATCATCAATATGTTTTCTTCGAGGATGTATATACTCATAAACCCTTCATAATAGTTTGTAATGAAAATTGGAATTATCCTAAGCATATCCCCGAGGAGGGTCATAACCAAGAGTGCAACAAGACCCATTTTCGTGCACCAGTTCCCGTTCGAGACTAGATCAAAGTGGTGTTTTTAGGTTTTACCCATAGGTACCCTTGTGCCAGAGCCACCTCTACCTGCTCGTATCCATTCAGGGATGTATTGCTCGGAAAACTCAAAAAATCTCTACAATTCCAAAATATTAGGAAGTTCTTCTCTACTAATCCTCAAAGTCTATCTTAGGGATATGTGCTCTAATCAGAGTTAATCTAAATCTAGCTTCCAAGTTTAGTACTAAACTACCTCTGATACCAACTGTAAAACCCTGACCACAGTTACCCTGAGTCGGTGCATTATTATGTAACATTGGCATGATCACAATGATTGAGTCTCAAATTACCGATTAGTTTAGTATCCTTGAAACACTACATACATTAATAAGTTTTACATTACATAATAATGTAAAACCAAACAACAACAAAATATTGTCTTAATATCCCCCCATATTAACCCTACAGGTCATTCATAAAATACTTCATCACATCAAGGAAAAAATAAAACATTGAAAGGGCTGATCTCAAATGCACAGTAAGGATAACAATATAGCGGAAACATTCATAAATAAGTATAAACATTTAAGGTAATGTATAACTAAAACAAAATCCTTTTAAACTTGAAAACCCTCATAAAATGGGAAAAATAAAATGAAATAATTACATTTACTTATTCACATGGATATTCTAATAGTCGAATAATCACATGAAATATCAATAACAACTTTCATAATGATGGAATGCATAATGTCAGACTATCATAATCATGTAGCCAAGGCCTCGTGCCAAGACTACCAATAATATTTTGTCAAGGCCTCGTTCCAAGACACTAGTTTGTCTCATGATACCTACAGATGCATCAAGGACCTATAGTGTTCTCCACCCGTCAATTATTAAGTCCAATGTATTTCTCATATGAATAGGTTTAAACATATCATAAAGCATAACATAATCGTATAACAGAAAGCATGCATAAAGGAATCATAACATTTCCACGTTTCAATCACAAGATATCAATACAACACATTGATATAATAAAAAAATTATCAAAACCATTTTAAATACCAAAACAAATGAAAATCAAAACATGGTATTTTTTTCATTTAAAAAATGTTATAGCTTGTAGAGGAATCCAAAACTTAAATAATGGTCATGACGGTGGAGAAGTCTTTGTCGCCGCATACGCAAGAAAAAAAATTCCTTTTGTTGTTTAGTAAAAATATGCTTTGTATAAAATGATTCCATTTGAATAATATTAATAGTCAAAGGGGTTTATTCACCATATAAAGGAATGTCGTGTATAAAAAAAATATGCCTCAATGAAAGGATATTGAGACGAAGTCCCTTACACCGGGTCTGACATGACTCGATCGTTCTTTAACCACCTGAATAATAAACTAGAATTAATTTCTATTTGCTTAAGAACCTTTTCCAATTTCATTATTCCTTTTATATAACTTATTACCACGTTATTAACATTATGTAATTATTTATGTTAATAACGTTCGTTTTGTCGATCTTTGGTACTTGAGTCAAAAATAAACTTCCTATAATTACAAGTTGTTCATGTGGTAAAATATCCATTATATCCTGAATTTTATTTATTATTTAGATATAATATATATAATATATATATATTATATAAATTCATTTATAATATTACATAACACTTAGAGGTAGGAAATGAAATGCACTGTTCATGGAGTTGGTAAGCCGTACGTACGCACAAACACTACTTTCATTTATATTTCATATTTAATGAAATGAAATCATAATTATATAAAGGTATAATATAATTAAAGTATAATATCATATATAATATCATTTACACCATCCTTTATATGTCCAACATATGGAATTAACGATTCAAATCACTTTGAGGGGGTGGTTGTCCGCACTTCCTAAAAAGAAATTATCTCGTTTACCCATAATGGAAATCATAAAGGCATGCCATAAATAAAAAATAAAGATGTATAAGTAAAACATAAACATAATATATATCATAAATAAATATAGTGTCATCTTAATGGCCACCATGAAAGGTGTTAAAAGAAGATTGAACAATCATCGTTTCGTGAGGTAGTAATTCTCCACCCACAGAATCATTATGTTATTTAACCATTAGACGAATTTTTGTGTAAGTGTAAATCAAATTCTTCTCATAAAAACATCCTAGTATAATTAAGATACTGGGTTTGTTTCAAAATAAAGGAATTAAAATAGTTTAACGGTTTGGAGAAGCAAAATAAAACAAAATAACATAAGAGAATACATTACCTTAAAATTGGGTAACTCTTTTTGATTTGAGAAAAAGGATTCCTTGAGAAGACTTATTCCAATAGTGAGGCTTCTAGGAGTAAGATAGACATGTTTAGAGAGTATTTGGTCCAAGGTTGGACGAGCCAAATGGATTTGATGGTGTGAATAAGGTGGTAGAGTTGGGGGTCTTTTATAAGAGGAGAGGAGGGGAACTCTTGGAATGTGATGAAATGTTACATTATTATATAATGATTTTCTAATTTTAAAGGTCCCAAAATTATATATTTAGAGGATAAGGTGATAAGGGTTAAAAATTTACTCATCCAATAGGGTTTTGAAAAGTTTAAATCTTATATTTTACATTATGTTTTCATTTTATTTAAATCGTTAATTAATGAGGTAATCACTGCATCATAATGGAGTCATAAAAAATTTAATTTATATAATGTTTAAAAATTATAAAAAAATTACCATGATATAAGAAGTCTCTTTAGGTTTCCAATGAATATTTATAGTCAAAATTTTAACTTATATAACACCATGTAATAATTGTTTTAGTAAAACAACACATGTTTGTGACAATTTTATTTTTACTTTAAATAAAAAGTTATTAATGTCAATTTCTTTCCCAAGATTCTCTATGGGGTCCCCGAGTTGACCCATGGATTTTATTGGTCGGTCATGACTCATCCAATAATGTTAGGACACCTTCAATGGTAATTTAATATTATTATAACATTATATTTACCTTAAATTACAATAATTACCTTTAATCGTGATTAATAAAACGTAAAAGTTACTATTCACCAAAAATTGTTTTCATCTCATTGAACAACATTTTACTTCCTAATGGAAACCATGTATGTCGGAATTTTGGAATTAAATTCAAATATGTGTGAAGTTTCATTTAAACGAAAAATTAGTTCATTAACGACCACTTAGTGCTTTCACTATTCATCAAAAATGAAGTATTTCAGAAAAATAACAAAAAATCTTCCTAATCTATAATTAATATTCCAAATTCAAAAATGATGTTTATTTTAAAAAATTCCAAACATATAAGTTTCATTAATTAATTTTATAATTAATTCCCATTGTCAAAACAAATAGAGTGTTTTTAAGAAACAATATCAATCAAAAGATTGACAATTTATTATGTCCAATATCAAAGTGAAATTAATTATAATGACCAACATTGGATAAAATAGTAAAATTATATTCTATTTATATTTTAATACCTCTAAATAGTATAATTTTTCACTATAAATTATTTTGATTTAAAATGTTGTTTTTAAGTATTTTTCACTATTTATCGAAAATTGAAGTTCTCAGAAAAATACCAAAAATTAAACATAGGATAATTTTGATATTCCGAATCCAAAAATGAAGTCCATTTTGAAATATTAAATTTATATATTTTCAAAAATTTGGTATTATTATTCATAACAACTACTTTGATTTGTCATGGTGTGTTAAAACGCAAGGTTGCGTACAACACACACTACTCTATTATTCAAAGAGAAGAGTTCCATGGAAGCTTGGGGTGTTAAAAATAGAACCAATTTAGCCTACATATTCGACTCCATATCTAAGCATGAGTGTTCAAAAATTCATAGGATCAAAATTCTGGTCCCATTCTTGAATGATCAAGAATCCAGGTTTCAGAGAGATGGTGACCTTACTCCATGCTCTTATCTTGTGTTCATCCATTTGGAAGTCAACATGAAAGTCCCAAAATCCCATTGAATTCAATGTCCAGTCATTAAATACCCATGTTTTAGCAATAATTTTAGTCATGTCAATGAAATTCCTAAGATTCTCACCTTTAGGGATCATCACATGAGCAATAATCGAGAAACAACATAGAATAACACGTTCCTCAACCGCCTCCTGATTTTCCAACACATGAGAAATAATACCCTTCTTTATTACCTGACTATGTGGAGGGGCTTCAAATAAGTTGGATGGATTAGATTCTTCCTTGACTATATCTTCAAAGTTTCATTTCGAACCGCCAACTTTGGGAGTGAGAGGTCCGAAATCACAGATGGGTTTTTTCAAAATTGCGAACATTTATGAATAGCCAATGCATTCAGCAAGAGATCCCGAATGATCATCATCTTTTGAAATTATCCCCAAATTTTTCACCACATGATCATCTAGATCCCCTAGTTTAGGGTTTTCCCCCACGTCCCCCTATTTTTCCATCATTATTCCATTCCAACTTCATTTTTTGGAATTGTGTATGTGTTTTATCAAGTATGTAATTCATATATTGCACCTATTTTTTTTATTGTATAATATAACATTATATAGAAAGGTCCCAATTATTTATTCCATGTTTCGATATTTTTTTTATAAAAAAATTATTTATTAACATTAATATTCAATAATAAAAATCATATACAATTAATTTCTATACCACATAAGGTAAAAATATTAATTATCAAATTAACCAATTATAATATTGATCAATGTAAATTTTTTCCAATTTTAATGACGTAAAATATCTCTATTAGTCCTTATATATAAACAGAAACATCTAAATCCCACTATACAATCCACTTAGTTCTTATATAATTTCAATACCTATGTTATTTATTTTTTATTAATTGATATTTATATAATATACATGGTATTATTTTTCATGTATGATCCACTAGAGTACAACATTATAGTGGTCCGATATATTCTTACATTATTTTATGCACTAGTTTTATCTTCTATAATAAATTTAATTACTTTTCATTTTTGTTGTTTCAACATATTATGTACAATTACATGGAAATAATAAATTGATAAATGTAAAACTATCTCATGATGAATGATTTTTACTAGTATATCATTTGGTTATTTCATTCTCCACCAAAAACAAAAATTCATCTTCAAAATTTTAGGTCAATCCACAAACATATTTTGATAATACATCATCAAATAATCTGATGTGTCACATGATTCCACATCTAAAAGACAATTCCCAGAGAGAAACTTCACAATATGTCTTGTTCTATTCTATAGAACATTTTCCCTTGTATCATGAATATTATTATGAATTCCCTCATATGATAATTCTGTCTCTAAATGGACATGGTACCCTTATAGAATATGGGAATATTCTGGAATATATTTACTTAGAAGTGATATATAGAATATATGATTAAGAATGGATATATTTGGTGGAATGTAAAAATTATTTGATAGAAATGAAATCAAATCCAAAATTTTGATTTAAACATTATATCATAGAGTCTTCTTCCCTATCATTAAAATTCTCAAAACTCATTTCCATCGAGGGGTTTTATGGTAGATATAGTCTCCCATTTAGAATTGTTGACCCTTCAATAGATTTTATGAATAAATATTTTTTCTATTTTTGGCTGCACAGATATGATTCTGGACTGATCTTATTCCCTCAGTTTTCTCATCCCCATTTTGAATATCCAAAAGAATCCTTTCTCTAACATCATCCCAACATGACTGATTTCAATATAAATTTCCATTAAATTAAACATTTGGTGTTATATATATATACATTAATGGTAACTATTATTTTATGAAAACACCCAAAGAGGAAAATGTGTATCTTCAAATCCTTGGTTGTCAATATAAAATGAATATATCTTGTCCTCTAATGTCTCGATAGTCTTCTCAAACAAACTATTTGGTTAAGGGCGATTGGTCATCATTTCATTAAAAGATCTATTGAAAACCTTCTACAAAATCCACTAAAAGATTTATGTAATCCACATGTCATGATTATAGACTATTGAAAGGTGATTAAGATGATGTTTCAAAACATCAATTATATATAACCTTTCATTATTACTTATAAAAAATATTTTTTAATTGCAAGATAATTTGATGACAATTTTAGATGATAAAAAATTATCCTTATATTATTATTAAACATAGATATATTAGAAATCTCAATAATTAAAATAATTTTATATAGTCCTTCATATATTAAGATATAGGTATGTGATGAATTACACCATTGTTATGTTCACTTTCATCCTTCACTTCTTACATGCCATGAGTCTTACAGTACAATATTCAATTTCACTCTTTATATTTTCCCACCATATGTTCACTCATATATCCCTTCATATTTTGTTATACTAGTATATATATATATAATTATGAGTTGTTATAATCATCCAATAGATCCTTGATTAGATCTATTTTATATGGATCACATAACCTCTATCAAAATGTAAAACACAATCACCCCCAATTTTGATTTCTAAGAATTTCCCATTCCTCACATCTAACCCTTTATTTTTCAATTATTTATCTCCACATTATGATTTCTTAATCATATTTAATAATTATGTGTAGATAATTACGTGGAATTTTAATTATTTTTTCACTCCCATTATAATAACCAATTTATCCATAAATCTTCCTTGTGAGTTAGATAGTTTTTTACCTAGTTAACATGATTTTTTCTACTCAAAGTATCAACAACCTTGTTTTTATTCACCGAGTGATAATGGTTATCTCATTCATAATACTTGGGTATGTTTTACCAAATTTTTTTCTTCATATTATGTTTTTTCATAGTAAATATATATTTCAAAATCTTTTGGTCGGGGTATATATCACATTTCTACCATAGAGATACTATCTCTACATATTTAATGAAAATAAAACTATAACCAAATCTAAATAACATGTTTTATGGTTAATATCATGGGGTTTAAATTGTATATATTTATAAGACATAACTATATAATTTTTCATTAACATACATCCATGACCATTCCATGATGATTCACTATAAATATTGAAACCATCTATACTATATACAAGAATCAAAACATGCACATTCACCAACCTCATCATTAATTATTCAAAATTATCTTCATAGTAATTTTTCGATGTGATCATAACCCCCTTATATGTAAATTTGTTTAATGAATTGTGTATTCAAGAAAAAATTTCTACAAAATACCTATAGTATCATGCTAATATAGGAAAATATTGAATTTCAATTAGGTTGGGGGGGTCATGTCCATTCTATTACAACTTTCATCTTTGATGGATCAATAAATATACCATCCTTGGACACTATAAGACAATGTAATGATACATCCTAATGCCAAAATTCACATTTACTGAATTTTTTTATAATTGTTTTTATAAAAACATTCCATAATAATTAATAAATGTGTATCATTTTCCACATAAAACATAGTGTATACAATAATTTCATCAATAAACCCCACCAAAAACATCTTAAGGTATTTTTGGAAAAATTAATTCATTAAATCAATAATCAATTTTGATATATTTTTTGAAACCAATAATCATTAGTGTGAAATCATAAGGAGCATAAATTTTCATAAAGTTTTCATTGGAATATCCTCCTTCATAACATTTAAATGATGGTATACAAAATGGAAATCAATTTTAGAATGGAACAGATCCCCTTGAATTTGACCATAGAGTATATCAATACATTGGAATGGATATTTTTTCCTTATAGTAGTTTATTTATTTCAATATAATATAATAATATTCTCATTTCCCCATATTTTTTCTTCAAAAAAATTCAAGTTCTCCCCATTGTGAAATAGTTGATCGAGTAAACCCCTTATCAAAAGAGTATATTATTTGATTATTCACCTCTAATAACCCTACTATAGTCATTATATGTAGTTTTAGATATTGGATTATCATTGAGAATGCTATGAATAAATATTTAACAACTCGATTTAGGGTAATCCCATAAATTCTTTCGGAAATAAATCAATATATTCTACACCAAGTGGATCCTCCTTTATTTTTATAAAAACCCTTACCCACCATAGATTTAATTTCATATATATATTATACAATAAATTAATTTTTTTGAACATCTGGGGTAGTTCATTTTATGATTTATGTAATTATTTATATCCTAGAAAAACATGTAATTCATTACATTCTAGAAATATTATAACATATTTTTCCCTAAAGATATTCATTCATTTTAACTTAGGATAAAATCATTACCCCTGATTAAATATAAATACGAAATTTTATTAATGAATGGATTTGCAACGAGACAACAACAAGGAAAACTATTTTGAACTAATAAATGTACATCTATTTAAATCCTTATACCACTAGTTGTTTTAACTAAATAATGATTCCTTATAATTGATTTTAATGACTGGATTTTCATTGCAAGCATTCATGATATATATGAATGAGTAGATAGTTAATAAATTAGTTTATGAAAAAACATTGAATATATAATCAATGTATCATATATGACATAATTTTTTGATTTAATTAATTAATTTTATGTAAAATAATATACCTATATTTGTTGGCCAATATTCTGGAATATTTCCTAGGAATGGAAAGAATTGATTAAAATAATTACACCAATCCTTGGAGTTGAAGAATTGTACATTGGATTCTACCTTATTTTCATTTAATTCGTGATCTTCTTGACCTAACTCAACACATTTCTAGAAAACTCTAAATCCTTATAACAAGTCATAGGGTGTTTCTCCTAATGATTATTGTATATTTGGAAATCTACTATTCCTTTTTTCCTTTGTGGAATCCTGGGGCACATCGATCCTCTTATTATACTACTTGATTTTGAATGTAATTGATTTAGAAAATTACTTCTCAATCATGATAGTTATGGTTACAATCTTTTCATACATTGAGAAATTTTGATATACCAACGATCATTGATTATTATGTTTTAAACCAACAAAGAAGAAATTGATTTTCCTTTTAGGGTTACATATGTAATCTACAACATACATTGACAGGATAGTAAAATCATCCAAGTAATGGGCCAAAATCTCTTCTTATTTTTGTATTAGTATTAATAATTTCATTTCTATATCCACATATTTCTCATGGGGAATATATTTTTAATGAAAAATAAACCTTAATATAATCTCTTTAGAGGTCTCATTTTCCATAGCATAATCAGTATTTTAAAATAATGACCCCCTTGGTTGGCATCACCTCTTAAATGTTACTTGACTATAATGAATTTTTTCTCTAATAGATTCCAAATGATAAAATTATATTATCTATGGAATTAATCCATTTTCTACCTCATTATGATTAGTTCATCTATTAAATTGTCAAGTTTGTTTCCTTATAAATCAATAAAATTTTACTAATCATTACAGAGATGATACTAGTATCTCCTTATGGGAAAGAATAATTTTCATAACTAGAGTCAACTATCCTAGTACAATAATATTATTGTTAGAATAAATATTTACTCCATTATATTTATTATCCATACAATAATCACATTTTTTGGGGAATATTGGACTAGTTTCTAATTCATTTAATAGGTTCATTTATCTAAAAATTTATCTATTAATTAGTAAACTTATAACTTGACATCAGTATAATTCAACAGAGAAAAATATTAAATAATATTTTGTATTATCTCTTGTTTTTAAAATCATTTTCAAATTAATTTATTTTTTTAATTCTAGTTCATATGGTTTCTACCAAACCCTCTAATGATACTAACATTAATACCCCTAATCATGGCTAGCAAGAATTAGTGATTTTTTTTACATGGTAAGAAAAAAACATTATTTTACATTATAAAAATCATGTTATAATAATAATGTTACTAGAAATGTTACATTGCATATTTAATGAATAAAATTACAAGTAATTATTAAACAATGTTCTACAAGTTCAATGATAGTATTCCAATTCACTACCTTAGAAAATAGGGAGACACTGTAAAGGTGGTGAGGATAAATGCGTTGTAATTAAAAAACTTACAGAAAAATCATGACATAGAAAAGGAAACATCAAGAGTACATTGGAAGAAATAATAATGAATAAAAAATAGAAATACATGGAGGATAAGAAAATAATAACTAATTGGATAAAAAATACAATCTGAATGATTGATTTGACTAATTTCGCACATCTTAATAATATAGTTGAGGCCTCATTCCAATACATTATCAATAAATGGTAAACATGATTCCATTAGCAATATTATTTGTCTCATGAGACCTACTTGTACACCGAGAGGAATTATAACACTGGGACCCACTATTCACATAAAATTCTATTACAATCCACCACATTACTAATTTCATATGGTACATATATGAAATTATTCTTAGTGTTGAGCAACATAAAAATACATTGAATTTGTTCCCAATGGTATATTTAATATATCATCTTCCCATATAGAAAAATATGTAATATGTGTCAAAAATGTATTTCCATATTAGAATAGGAATTTGAATGTGAATTCCATCAACATATATATGGAATAATTAGGGATTAATAGTTTGAAAAAGTACCAAGAACAACATATTTATATGAAATTATGGTTAATGGGTATTAAACAGTGTTAACAAATTAATGGAATTTTATTCAAAATTGATGAAGAAAAATGAAATACTAAAATCTTATTCCTCAATTTAAATACTACATTTCTTATTATAAAATTTATGACAATTATCCATAGTATATCCACCTGGAGTGACAAACTAGGTGTAGAGTAAGGTCTCTCTCACTCTGCACTTGGATGACGACCATGTCATATCTTATTAACTCTTTTAGGTGTATTACACATAGTTTAATGTGAAAAATTTCTATATTTACTTGTTTTATCTAGACATAGTCTTTTTTTATTGGAAGATCATACACATTTTACATAACAACATTACAATATTTCAATGGATTTGGTGATATTTACTCATAGTAATGACATATAATTTTAACATAATGTTAATGAAAGGAATGATCAAATGTATTTGTTGTCTTGAACACGGAATGTAACATTAAATCAACATAATAATGGAATTTTAAAAGTTTTCTAGATAGGATACAACAATATTAATGTAATTAGAAATTGTTAGTAAGGTGAGATTCGGTGTTAACTTTAGGAATGTACTGACATACAACTAGGGTATAAAGTAAGTAGTTATTATAATATAACACTATTAATTGATATAGAGGGAAAATTAAGGTATATAAATAATAAATTATAATATAAAAATAATTTATATAATATATTAAAAATAATTAAATATAAATAGGAAACGAAGATAAAATAATAGGAATTATTACCACTCTTAATATTGTTAGATTAGAACCTGACTATATATCATACCATGATCATCATGACTAAAGATAAAGCTAGGTAAGAGACTAATTGAGACAGAAATTAGGGGAATCATTGAATCAATGAATATAATAATAAGTGGAGGGGTGGGGTTTTATAGGTTGGTGAGAGGAATTTTATTGATTAATTTATTAATTATTTTAATAGTCCACTTTTGTTGTCCACTATAACATTTTTTCTCCACTACCACCCTTAATTCCACAAAATAATAGTCAATGAAAAAATAGTAAAATTGAAATTCCAAGGATGAAATTATTAATTTTTTACATCAATATGATGTCACATATTCTCTAATTACCATATTTTACCATATTCCACAATTTTTTCTTCATTTAACTATTTAAAACATAAATTACAATATTTTATACTGTGGGAAATATTAAAATCCAGAATCCTTTAACATATTCTATTTTATTAAATCTATTTTCTATTTTCTATAATTTTACAATTGATATTATGTTTATATATTCGTCTCATGTAAAATATTATACAAATTAAAATTAAAAACCAGTTCAATTTTAATGAATTTGAATTAATATTAAACTCAACCATTAGATATATAACCTCTAATTACATCAGAATATTTAGTATTTTTATGATGTGAAATGGTGGTGCTTTCATGGAGTGGTCCAGAAAAAACTCATTAAGTGGTGATCTCCACCAAATTGAACTTCTCTTGTTGTTGATTCTATTCCAGCATCAATTAGTAGAGTTATAATTATATTTAGTAATGGTATAATACATGCGATGTTACCTCATTACCGATAAATGATAAATTGACTTCATCAAATATTTTTATTAGTTGACACCATGTTCCCCCATTTTGATATAATTAACATTCATAATTACACATAATATAGACTAATCCTAATGGTTGATTTTTAGTTATTATATCACCAATGACCATAATTCCCAATGGATAAATCAACTAAATTTAATATTGAGAAACAAACATATTTTATCATGTTCATAATATAATTTGGTCAAATTATATTTTACAAATCAGAAAAAACATAAAAATTACTTTATATCATCCATATTGGACTTGCACATTGTCATTTTCAATTTTTATTGTTTTTATAACTACAAGGTATCTTATATAATTGTTATTATTTGATAAGTATGATCCAATAGAAAAAAAATAATATAACAGACTCAAATTTTATTAGATTTTTTTGGAACTATTTTTATCTTCTCTAATAAATTTAATTACATTTAGATTTTTTGGGTCAATATATATTGTAATATTATTAAGTAATAATAAAATATTTATTTTGAAAAAATATTAGGATGAATATTTTATTTTCCTATACATATCCTCAGGTATTATATATTTAATGTTCTTTTCATATTTAGGTATTTATGAACTATGGGTGTGGGGTATTTGATTCTCAGATAGATAATTGGTTGGAGAGGTTATATATTTGCGCCCAATTGGAGTATGGAGATCCCATATCAGCCAGCCAATTATAGAGAGAGGTTAATCAGTAGTAGAAATTGTATCATAGGATTCATAATGTGGATAAAGTGTAATGGGATGTTTTCCTGAATTATTTCATTGTTGAGATCTTATTGGTGAAGTAAAATGTCATGAAGAGGTAAGAGTTCCACTCTCTATCTTAGGGGAGAATGTCTTTTCAATTATTTTTTCATCTTTTTTATATATTATTATGTATTTTCATCAAATATCATTTCAGTTTAAAAATTTATATGTTATAATTTATGTAATATGACCCATAAATCACATAATTCATTGGATTTTTCATTTATGATAACAATATATGTTATGTTATAGAAGAAATATAGGTATTGGAGAGAGTGAAATATTTTTCTATAGAACCACTAATGGATGGTTATTAGACTAATTTGAGGTGTATGGTTACCATTAGAGGGCCAAAAATATGATGAAAATCAATATTCTTATAGAAAGGGAGTAATCTTAGTTAACAACCTCATGCTTCACTAGGTAATATAGTTATCATCATTTTTTTTACTTATATGGATTCTGGGATAAAATACATTATCAAAAAAGTTCTTATAGACCCCCTTGAGTTGATATGGTTCCGGGATCTAGGATAAAATATTACAATAGAAATAATAATTTCCCCTTTATTTGTATTAATATATTTTTCAAAAAATTTATATTCATCATCCTCTCATGTTAAATTATGCTCATGTTGGATTATGTGCATTTGGTATAGTATATCCCCCAGATATTACTCATCATTAAGGCCATAGGATAGTGTGTTCATGTAGAAGTCATCAATAGTGAGGTTATATAAATATTCTAGGAAAGATGAATGTGATCTAGGGTCATAATCTATAGTATCTAGACGTTTTCCATTTTATTATTATTTTATCATAGAACATTTTTTATTGTATGAGTCATGATATTTTTATTCCATTGTAGAAATCACTATGTTAAGGACGTTGGAACTGAATGTGTATAGGCTACTTGAACCATTGATGTTATATACGTATGTTGGAGGATAGGCACGATATTTTGATGTGTATAAAGAATTCATATTAATTATGAAGAAACATAATTCTTTGGTGGATTCATTATTTTTATATATAATAATATAATTTCATTCATTGAATAAATGGTTTATATTTTGTACCAACAGTCCTACATTATTTATATAGGCATGTTTATTTTTCTGATGTGGAAGGGACGAATTTTTTTTTGTTGAGTGAGGTTTTCATATGTGAAGTATGTGTCTGGATAACCGTATATATCATATGGATGAATCGGGGGAATATTTAATTGGAGCATTGACAATAGAGGTTCCAATGTTTTTGGATAGTATTGGGATGTTTTCCTTTTGAGTTTTCTGTCCCTAAACCTTAATGTGAGATCGGGATTGTGTTGAAGTTACAACTATGTGATTCTATAATTTAGATATATCCTTATTGGATTCCATATAATGTATTTTGAGGTTTGATATTATAGATCAATTATCTTTTATTAATAGCTTTTATCCATCATAGTTTATCACCATGTGAAGATCGGGTTATTTTCACTATAATGGTGAATTGTAGGTAGAGTTTGTACATATATTACTAGAAGATGAATCCGGAGATAATCTGGATTCATTACCCTATTCTAATGAAAAATTATCAACTCAACCATTTTGGATGGGATAGCTAGGTAAAGTAGGATAATTTCTTGAATACATCCTTACATTGTAGGTTTGTACATTATGAGTATTTATTTATATCATTATGTATTATTAATGAAACAACAACATTTGTGGTAACCATTAAGAATATTTTTAGGTGTTCATAGATTAGTTCATAATTTTTAATCGATGAATTTTCCCTATATATACAGTCTGAGGAGGATCATGTATTGTACATGAGGATTGATATATAAAATCATTAAAACCACCGATTTATTAGCAATTTTTTGTGTATTATTTTAGGATTTTATAGGTGAATTTTCGTTAAAATATTTATTGTCAACATGTAGTGTTAGTGGAATATTTGATGGATTAAGTGGTTATTTCAGGGGGAGAACCCAAAACCATAACGAATGTTCCAAGATTTCATTCTCACCCTAGATCTTACTAGATGTCTATGAATTTATTCAATATTCTTATTTCCCTATTAGGATAAAAAATCAAGAAACATCAGTAATAATATTGGACTTATCAGTTCCTATCATCATTAGAAAAACTAAAATACCACCTAATCTGTAGACGAAGCACTACTTTGTTTGGGTGCAGACCCATGGCGGACGGAGCACTACCTGTGTGACAGTGCAGACCCGCGGTACTCATCCGGAGAGTACCTCAGCAGGCTACTAGGGGGTGGAAATACTGTGTTTGGGTGGCATACCCCGACGGGAAGCACTACTGTGTTTGGGTGGTTGACCCGCGGTACTCGACAGGAGGAGTACCTCAGCAGTCTTAGGTTAGAGAGAAGTACCTCAGAGTCGTGACAGGACCACTGTACACTCCAGAGACAAAGCTCTTCAGCAGTTACGGTTTCGATAATGAAAATCCTAGTTTGAGCTGAGTCTATGACCTTTGTGTTTCCTCTTTATTGAGATGGGTTACATGATATCTTAGATATATGTATGGGCATATACCTGGGTAGTGGTTATCCGTTGATTTCATAATCCTTGTGTTTTCTCATGATTGAGATGGGTTACATGATAACTTAGGTATATGTATGGGCATATACTTAAGTAGAGGTTATCTGTTGAGATCTTCTTTGTGGTTATCGTTTTTGGTTTTAGTGAGACCTTGAGGGTCTCGGGGTCCCTACTAAGTATCATTATACTCACCCCTTCATGGGCTATGCCCGCACCTCGTTGTGTTTTTTGCAGACGACAGGCAGTGTTGATGGAGGCCGAGTGCTTGAGGACTGGATGGTACACGGAGGTGGACTACATGACGAGTCAGTACCCGGAGGTGGACTACACGAAGAGTCAGTATCCGGAGGTGGACATCACAGAGAGACGACACTCAGAGGAGGTTGAAGGGAGAGAGTGCTATGGAGACTATCTGTTCCTACCACTCAGGTAGGATCTGTGGTGGACGATCCAGGAGTTGCGCCATTTGTACCTACCCTTCAGGTAGGATCTTAGGAGGACGACCCATGAGTTTCTTGCTTCCTTCCAGATGTTTTTATTTTTCTGTTGTATTTTTGTTCAGTTGTAGTTGTACTTTCAGTTAGGTTTGTATTCTGGTCCATTTACTTTTCAGTACTTCTCTTTTTTACTTAGTGTTTTACTTCCTCTCGTACTCTGTGGTGTTCTGTTACTTTTATAAAGGCTATGACTTCCCAGTTATCGGGATTTACACCTTTGGTGCTAGTCACCAGCCCATGGCCTATGGAAGGCGGGCATGGGGTAGTCACGAAACGGTCCCCGAGGACGGGTCGTGACAAATTGGTATCAGAGGAGTCGGTTCTACCGCAGAACTTCTGACACTGATATTTTCTTTCTGTGAAGCGATAGTGTTAATAGTACCGAGTGTGGTTTTCAGTTCAGGGAGTCCAGTGTTGGTGCGGGCGGCCGACATAACCATACACCAGGACCCTAACAACTGATTTCCAACATTGTGCATGAAAACACTATTTGCGTGTGTGTTTCCATAAGTTTAAAAAGTCCGCTCAAACTAGGTCAGCTCACTAGGTATAATCGTTTGGCCGTGTCACGATGTTTCTTTCAGGATGCCTTTTCTCGGACGAGCAGCTGGTGCCCAGAGGGATGTATGTACTGACATCTATCCGAGCGACGAGGCTACGGTACAGGGCCCTCTTACAGTCGAGGCACCAGCAAGGGCACCAGCGGTACTATCATACGTTGCGCCACCGATACCACCAGCCCCAGCAGTAGGCGATGCACGCCACATTAGTGCGCTGCACGAGTTCCAGCGCCAGAGGCCACCCAGGTTCTGGGGAGAGATGGACCCGCAGGCGGCTAAGGATTGGATGGAGGTACATGTGAGAATCAGCAGGCTAGTGGGGACACCTGCAGACTTCATGGTGATCTTTGCTACCAGCCTTCTTCAGGAAGCAGCAGGCAGGTGGTGGAGCCACTTGTTCCAGTTTTGCGACGGGATGACCTTTGCATGGGAAGACTTCAAGACCTTCTCCAAGGAGGAGTTTGTGCCAGTAGCTCCACACCCCGAGCGTGTTCAGGAGCTGCTTCCTTTGCCGCATGTTTTTCGATCAGTAGCCGACTCATCTGTGGGCAATAGACAGATGATGTCGAAGTCTAGGAGGACCAGACCAACAGTTGGGTGATCTCGGGTTTTAGGACCGGTGGTGCGAGGCACTAAGGGGAATGACAGAGCTAGAACTGTCATGATGTGTTACTCTTGCGGCGGAATTGGTCACATGGCACGTGACTGTACGACCCCCCCTAACAGTTGATCCGCGGGTGTTGGAGGAACCACCGTGGCAGAAGCAGCGACTAGTGGTTGAGCAACAGCTGAACAGAGGACAAAGAAGTAGAGCTCCGGGAGCAGGTGGACAGGAGCGGAGCTAGTGGATATGTACCTTGTACGTATAGATCCATATTGAGGTTGTATTCGTGTCTTTGTACTATGAGCTGCAATAATCAAAAATAGACACTTATCTTTGTGATGTTTGCTTTCCTGTCCTTTTTGTTTGGTTGATACTGAGTGGTCCTGGTTAAGACTATTGACTTGACCCTCACTTTCGAGATTCCTACTAGAGGAGACCTAGTGACCTCACACTGATGCCGACAGTGTGACTCAACCCTTGGAGTTGAGAGTGACCGTTGGATCTCTTAGTAGTTACGTCGAGGCCTTACGACATCATCCATGGCATGAATGGATCCTTCATGTCAGTATTGACTAAATTAGGCAATGGGCGTGGTTTATCCTGGGGGATGAGACTGGGTTTCTATTTTCTGAAAAGGATAAATTTTAGCATCTCCTCCAGAATGTATGCAAAGAAGGTGCAAATCATCCAGGAGTGGATGAAGACTGCACAGTGCAGTAAGAAACAAGAAACCAGTGCCATTCTTAGAGACTCGGGTGTGTTAAATGTTTGAAGAAGAGGAAGCTTTAAAGAGAGATGAGTCTGCGAAGAGGCAGACATGGAGGCAGATCTAGGAGAGCAGCATGAGGTGGTGTACATCTTAACATGCTACAACCACCCACCTTAGTTATCCTCTCCAGGCTCAGGGAGCCAAAGGGTGGAGGAAGAGTGCGACTGCATGCGGTCAAGGAGTGTGACCCAATGGCTCTAAAAATGATTCAAGGGACAGTCTGTGTCCACTACTAGCTGTTGTAGTAACAGACGTCAATATGAATCATTCCTCGCTTTCAGAAATCTTGTCCCAGACCTAGAGTTTCCGGTAATATGTGGACTTGAACCTCACGTCTGGAGATACCTTGGGAGGAGACTCGATAATCACACTTACGCCGACGGTGTGGTCAGACCCTTGAGGAGAGAGTTTCGGTTGGAATCTCTTGGTGGATGTGTCGAGGCCTTACGACGTTGGTTTGAGTATGGACTGGGCAATCACAGTTCATACACAAATTGAAGGTATTAGGCAAAAAGGATGTGGTTTAACTACGACTTCGGGACGGGTTTTCCTTGGTCGGCGAAAAGGAAACCCCAGGCAGCATAGGATAACTCATGCATAGGAGGGTGTGACCGATCACTCTTGAGTCGGTCAACCTTACCCTTGTGGCAGCGGTCGTTTGAGTTCCAGTTCTAACAGTAATTGGAGACCTCGGTAGTTCGAGGATGACGATCACGTCCTTATATGGGTCTCACCTCGACGAGGTTTACGGAGATGTGGCCAAGGAGGCAAGTTATCTCCGAGGATCAGTGGACCTTTCTAGGTCCTCAGCTGGGTAGGTGAGGTGGCTTACCACTTGACCCATCCACCTCAGTTGCACCAGGTGCACGACGACTTCCACGTATCTCAACTGAGGAGATACATTCTCGACCCTTTTCATATCATCGACCATGAGTAGCTGGAAGATGGCGATGTGGTATCTTTCACGGAGGTTCCAGTAGGGATTGAGGATCAACTGGAGAAGATCCTACGAGGACGATCGATTCCTCGGGTGCACTTTCTCTAGCAGTACAGGAATTTCCTGGTGAGCACATGGGAGCGGAAGGCTCCGATGCGTGCTCAGTACCGGTTTTGTATCCCTAGTTTATGTTAAATCATTATGATGACGTAAAGCCCTGAGGTTGGAGTAATGTAAATACATGGAAATTTCAAGGGAAATTTTTTCCTAAATTTTCTTTGGAATTTCTCAAGAACATAGTTTCTGACGACACCTGATTCTGAGGCCCGGTGTGCCCGGAATCATTTTTCAAAGTTTATCTCGGGTACATTCAGTGAACGAACGAGCGGGTTTTTCTGACTTTTAAACCGGTGCTCGGAATCAAATTCTGTGGGCACCGATGGAATCACAGCGCCGACACTTTCTTAGAAACGCATCTTCCAGAGTTTCGTTTTCTCGGTTGTGGTTTTTAATTTTTGGGGTTTATGATAAGAAATAAAATAAAGTTGTACGACAAATTTATTTTATTTCACTTAAAGCTGCTTAAAGACCAATTTAAGCTACCTAAGCTGGGATGAATCGGATAGGGTGCAATTCAAAATATCCTACCCACTTGGTAGGATATTTGTGAGGTGGGGACCGCACAAGACCCACCATTTCTTTTCTTCTTAAGTAACGCACCCGCACCCCTATTAAACGAATTCAACCGTGCGTTTTTCTGGTTAAGAAATGCCCCAATTTAATTGGGCTGTTAAATTGTTACAATTAATTCATTGAATTAATTGTTCATTTCATTTCTTTTGAAATTCAAACGTGTCATGTGCGTTAATAAAATAATATAACTCTTATTTTATTTCTGTTGGAACTTGTGGTGTGGAGAGGATTTGGAGGAAAGCGTTCTTCTTTGACGAAGAATGTGAAGAACGCGAAGAATGCACCGATCTCCGATGAAGAACACCAAACCCTCGGAGATCGATGACGTGACTCCGTGTACCGCGACGTGAATGACGCTTCTTTTCTGACGCTCCTTTCGCGACGTTTGTTCCGTGACGATCCTTCTCTTCCGCAACGAACTCGCGTTCGACGAAGATGATTGATGTAGGGGTTTATTATGTTTAAAAATGATTCTATTCCCTTGTTTCATTCATTCTAATGAAAACAAGGAAACATGGATCAACTTTTACCTAGTTGATCCTCGCACGTTCTCCTTGCGGGTTGGGATATTTGTTGTGGAATATTGGGGTAGTCACGGCACGGGCCCCGAGGACGGGTCATGACATATCCTATATTTTTTATTAATTCCTCCAATTCCTTAAAATATTACCCAAATATAATGATATAATAAAAAATATCCCCCAAATAATTATATTATACTATGTTATTTAAATAAACTATATCTATATTCTCTTTCGTCATATGGGAAATGAAAATGTCCAACATGTGAATGATAGATGACTACCACATGAATCAGTGTAATTCATTTTCTAACAGCTCCTCTAAAAATTACTCTTAATGATGTATATAAATTATATTTATAATATTTATGATATAATTATTCAATTTAAATTATAATATCACATATAAATTTCTACGTTCCACTCTGTGGGGATACGGTATCGTCCCTCATGTGCAATGTGTACTATCTCCTCCGGAAGTGATCTGATTTATTTTTCAGATACATATTACATGGAAGGTAATGAGGATACACTTAGTAAATCAGGTAAGGTATTGTATTATATACCTTTATTTATTCCCATATTTATAGAAAATGAAAATAGTTTTCATGTGTATGTATGACCTACCATCCCTAAGAATGTTATCCATTTTTTCATCTAAAAATAATGGATTATCTTATATAAATAAGTAATGAAAATATATGAAACTTACAGAATTGTCAAATTTCTGTGATAATGGAACCATAATGAATTTAAATGCACAAAATACACCTCCAAGAAAACATACATGAAAAGAGTAGTTATTTCCCGAAACATGATTTTAAAAGGGATTATTAATAAATTTGTAATAAAAGGATATAAGTAAATAATATATTCAATCATATGAATTGTTATGTTTCTATAATGGATGAATCATAATTAAATATTTATTATACCAGAGTTTCTATAATTTATAAATGATTTCGATATATATGCTATGGTATTTCTAGTCACTCTTATTTTAGGGATACATATGCTATGTTCCACAGTCATTTATTTTGATTGTTTATTATACATATAATTAAATTATTTTATTATTATTCTTATTTGAGTTATTTGTATTTATATATCCATAAAATAAAATTTATTTCATGGGGAATATAATTAAAATGTTTAAAATTTGAAAATCATTTTATATTAAAATCTCATTGTTAAATGATATTTTTTATAATTATGATTCTAGTGACTATATATTATAAAATATATCCCAATAATCACATTATTTTTCTTATAAATGATATATTAATATCAAATACTTGATTTATATTAATTTTAATCAATTAAAAACTAATGGGAACACAATAATGACAATTTTTTTAAAAAAACATACTTTATATCTCTCTTTAGATAAAAACACCGTTTATTCCATTTCTATGTTTATTAATAATATTCTCCCAAATTTTTTAAAATCACTATATAGTTTTATAATAAAAAAATTAATACTTTTTATTACTAAAAATATAATTTTATATGAATCTTCATATAATTTTCAAAATGAGGCTATTTTTTCCTTTTACCGAAAATGTGAAATGAATCATTATTTCAATAGGTATAGAATGAAAATGATTTTACACCATCATAAACATTAAATGATTTAATTAATAATTATAATATTATATTATATTTTCAATAAAAATCATATTCCCAATTATTTGTAAATTTTTATAATTAAGATCTTATTCTCAACACATAGAGGTTTTTTCACCACAATACTATTGAATTTATTTTTAAAATTAATTTTACATATATGATATTATTCTTTTTTGTTCTGTAATATTAAATGGGGTGATGATTAAATTATTCGATCCTTATTATTTATTTGGATTGATTTTGTGATTATAATTGGTTTATAAAACTCATTCATTTTTATGGGTTATACTATGTTGATTATTTTAATGATCGTATAGAACAAAAATGTATGGATTATGCGATTAGTGGGACCAATATCTACATAAAATTAATTGGATATAGGTGGATAACTCATGAAATATTTATGGTATATATGAGTATGATTTCAAGTTCTCCTGAATATTTGTGGATTAGGTTATATGTCAATATGTTTAGGTGAGGACCTACATTTTATGTCTATGAAGTTATATGGGGATCTCTTTTCAAGTCCATAACATTACAGGTGGTATAATTTTCATGTCTATAATGTTATGTGTAGACCTAAATACAAGTCAATATGTTTTTGTGAAGACCATAACTCATGTCCCTAACATAACGTGTGAACATGTATATATTTATGCATGTTCATATTATTATAAAATTACATTTTTTCACATTACAAGGATTATATATTGTTCTCATGGATTATATTACCTGATTTCAATTTTCATTAATGTCTTATAAGCCAATAATCATTATTCCTTGACTCTTTATTATAATCAAATTTATGAGGGGTATGATTTTCAACTATTTATCTCATGTTCTAATACACTTATGCTCCTTGTATATCCATGTGACTAATAATATCCCCCATTAATATCATAACTGATCTACTTTTCTCACACTTTTATATGTTTCGTATCCCCATGATATGAGGAAATCCATTAGGCCTAATATTTTTAAGAATGGTACTAGTTATGTGAAACTAAAAGTGAGATGATATAGAACACTTATGAGGTAGTGGTTTATATTTATATATTTCCAAATATAATATACCTACCCAATTCAAGAATCTATTGGTATATTTTGTATACAATAATAATCTATAATGATGTAATAATTATTTATAGAAATAATGAGATGTTATATTTGGAATTATGGTTTTGTTTAGGTAACCCTTGTAAAAAATAATTATAAAATATTACTAAGTAACATTTGTATAAGACTATTTATAGGATAATATCACAATGTTTTAAAATGGAAGATATTATAAGTATTTCCTAATAATTATTCCATGAATAGAAAATACAACCATGTTTGGTTTGGGTATAGATGAATATTGGGGTTATACAACTAGAAATTGTTTGTCTAATTTATCACATCTATCATTTTCATGAATGGTGTGTTTCCAAAACTACAAACCTAGTTTGATTCTTCCAGGTGATAATGTATGGTTAATTATTTTTTTCATTATGATCCTTCCTGAAGGATTGGAATATATGATGATAAGGAATGACCTTGGTTATACCTTATTTTTAATGGGTTTGAAATAACGATTCTTGATTTATACATAATATAGATTATTTTTTATGTTTTTTTCATTTCCCAAATATGATTATTGCTTCTCAGAATATTGTTTTTGGTTTTAGTAAATATTGGGAACAAGAAGAAACTGAGATGACATTTATTGTGTTATGAAATATCTTAGTGATAAATTATGTTAGATTATGTCTACATTTAATGATACTGCGATTATTCATAATAATTTATCAAGATAAAGGATTAACAGCTATAACCATAAAAAACTACCGGTCTAATAATAATGTAACAATAGAGTTTTCTGAAATCTCGGATGGAGGAGTCCATAATGGAATGAAGATTCAGATTATTGTATATTTAGAATGTGGGAAGAAGAACTCTATGGAATGTGTCAAAAGTATAAGAAAATGTTTTATGTGTTGATTATACGGGAATGGATTAGGGGACTTCCATATAAATATAAAATGTTCTTTTGTTGTAATGAATGAGAAAAATGGGTTTCCTTAGTACTTATTATTATTTGTTTTTTATAAATCTGGTATGTATGGAAATTAAACAAATGTATGTCATGGGGGGAAACTGAAGAATGTGATCATCAAAGTGGTAAATGTAAATGGTTTTTGGAATATAATTAAGATACTATAAAATATATTATAAATGAAAGAGGTATTATGGAATAAGATGATGAATACTAGTTAATGGTTTAATAATATAGTGGAATGATTTATTTATTTTTTTAATTTTATTCATGAATTATTCTTTAAGGGTGTTTTTACCAATATTATTCTGTTTATAAAAATCATTAATATTATATTTATTATGTTAATATTAGAAGACATTAAGTCTTTATATATGACGAAATTTAGAGTTATGGATAACATTATGGGTTTATGATTTTATTTTTTGTCACGACCCCCTCCCCACAAAGTGTACCCCTCCTGGGCCGGCAATGTGAGAAGAGAGATAATGACCCCCCGAGTCTCGCATCCAGTAGGCCCCGAGTTGGTGACTAGAACCTAGGGTATAATTAACATACAAATATGAGGCATTACCCTATAAGAGAACACATACAGAAGAGAGAGATAGAATAGACTCCAATCAACTCCAACTCAGAACTGAAATATAAATGAAATCCAAGTACATATATGAAATGTCATGCAAAAGTACTACAACTGAAAGGGAAATCTAAAAGTACCCAAAAGAATGTAAAACGACAGAGACCACGAGCTAGTATTAACCATCTTGATCCCCAACCTACTACAAGTGACCTGAAAAACAGTTTATATATACATAGGGTGAGTATAACAGTATACTCATTAGGATCCTCCCCAAGCCTCTCGTGCAACAGTAAATAATGCATGCTAAAGCCTAGTGAAAAACAAGTGAAACTAACTCATCACCTAAACAGGTATACGAAGTTCCCAACCTCACCATGGCTACTCTCACCAAGTAATGAATACAAGAATATTGCATATAGTAATGATTATCAAGGGTACCCGCTACTACATCCCCACTGGTTTGCCGCTTTGCACCAACGACATACATCCTATGCATCTCTCTCCAAAGGCTTTCCCGCAGACATCTGGGCTAAGCTCCACAATCAGCACCTCGTGCACCATAAAGGCTTGCCCGCAGACACTTGGGAGAATCACAACACCATACTCACAACCAAAAGCAACCGGGTATGTTTTGGGAGCCACCACATCCCACATAACGTGTATCATACATCGGGTATTACACCTCAAGCCATTATAGCCAATACACGGAATATGGATCCTCAAGACATCACAGCCTATACACATTACACCTATAGTATTCCGTAGGATACTATATCTAGAATATATGTGTGTGAAATAACCACAATCCATTACAGCCCTCTACACACATATATGGGTAAAACTAACCAATGTGCCTACCAGCACAAAGATCTACCAAGAGAAGAAAGCGGGGTCAAAGGTGGTAGTCAGCCATTCAACCTCCCATCATTATTTTGGGGAAAACACCCCCCCCCCAGGGCTCAGAATCCCTAGGGTGTCAGTTTCCCTTACCAATAGGGTGGAGTAGCATATAGAAACACAAAAAGTACAGAATATATATGTAACTCACATCCACACTATGGGCATTACCTAGACTTAGATACAACTGTAGCTAACGTCTCTCAGCCTCCAGGCTACTACTTCTAAGACTAGGTATCCTATAAGCACACAAACATTTGAAGAGGTTTATTAGATTACTCCATTCTCATTTATCAGTTCCACTATACATTAATTAATTTTTTAAACATTAATTAAGCATGAACAATTCCACATTAAACTGAATTGGCATCACATTCAAAATCAAATTCACCTTTTAAGATTCACATCACCTTTTAAATTCTAGTATCTCCATTTTCGTGGATTTTCACCATTTAATCAAACATTCATTAAAGAATTACTTTTCCATATTCCCAGGTATTCTAGAAAAACATCCTATGCTTCTAAACACAAAAGAAGGTTCAACACGGTGAGTAGATATACTACTAGTTGAGTCTTTGCCGCCTATAGAAAGAGAAAAGAACCATTATCCCTCAAGAGGCTAAAAACGGAAAGCATGTGGCATACCCCACGCGTCTTCGCCTCCTTTGGAAGAATGGTAAGAAATGAGGCAAACCGTTATCATGGTATAAAGAAACAACATGCGATCAACCGATTCTTTTAATCCATTTCAAGTATTTAATAAGGTCAATTTCATTTTGATCCAAAGGACTAGAACATGCTAATTCTACGATTGCACATATACAATTAGAGAAGCCATGAATCCCCTACCTCGAAGAGTTCATGAAGTCCTTTATCCACACAATGGGTCACAATCCTCCTCTAACGACAACTGCATCCGACAGAGGATGCCAAGGTACGACAGTACCAACCAACCCCAAGAAAAAACCATTAGAATCATGGAAAATTACATGTTATAATATGGAAGGGAAAAACAGGAGATGATGATCCCCAAAGGAACGACGATAAAACATACCTTATTGGGAAGATTGACCGACATAGTTCAGTTGCATCCAAAACAGGGCAGAACCAATCCTAGGAGTAAAGATTGATTGTGAAACTCCTACGGGAATGATTGAAAGGTTCTAGCATCTCTTAGCTGAGAAAAAAGGGAAAGAACAAGGGAGAATGATATCTCGTCCCTTTTTAAGATTTAATGGGGTGACGGTCTAAGATCTGGTTAATTCTCCAATAAAAAAAGGATCGCATTAACCCACACGGTTTGACCAAGTAAATACATCCCAACCTTAGTAATAATTAATATAGGATTTATGGCATTTGAAACGGCCTTAAGAGCCCTTAAAATAAGGCTTTAAATGTATTTTACGTCAAAGGAAACGTCAAAAAGGGGCAAAACTGTAGGAATCTGGAAACACTGTTCACCAACTGTTACTGTACATGAAACCGATCTGTGAAACCGATCTGTCAGACTGATCTGTGAAACCGATATGTGATACCGATCTGTTAGACCGATCTGTGAAACCAATCTGTCAGACCGATCTGTGAAACCAATCTGTGAGACCGATATGTGAGACCGCTCTGTGAGACCGATCTGTGAGACTGATATGTTAGTCTGATCTGTGAGACTGATCTGTGACACCCATCTGTCAGACCGATCTGTCAGACCGATCTGTGAGACCGATCTGTCAGACTGATCTTTGTAACCGATCTGTCAGACCCATCTGTCAGACCGATCTGTCAGACTAATCTGTGAAACTGATCTGTCATACCGATCTGTGAGACCGATATGTCAGACCGATCAGTGAAACCGATTGTCAGAACGATCTGTGAAACCAATCTGTTACTGTTTATAAAACCGGATACACTGTTCACAGAACAGGAAATTAGGAAAAGTGTTGGGGATAAGTCACCTTGACCTCCAGGAACACCTCCAACATCACATTTTCACAAAGTAATGGACCGTAGAGGTCCGGGCCATTACATTAGATACCTCTCAAAACATTCTCTTCCTCAAGAATTAAAAACCAACCTAAGAAGAAAAGAGGGGTCCGAACTACCACCCCATAAGATACCTCTCAGGGGAAAACCACCATGAGTTGATCGAAAGCTGTAACAAAACTACGACATCTGAGAGTATGGGAACGAACAATCGAAATCCAAACAATTCAATCATAACATCACATTAAAGGTACATAAATAAAACATGAAAGGTCTAACCATAAAGGAAACATCATTACATGAAAGGCGTTAAACATTAAACAACTCTGGGTACTGAGCACGTATCTGTGACTCACGCTCCCATGTACTCTCCTCCATGCCACAATGTCGCAACAAGACACGAACTAACGGGATAGAACGCCCATGCAAAACCTTCTCCTTGTGGTCTTGGATCTCCAAAGGTCGCTCCTTGAAGGTAGAATCATCATCAATATCGATATCTCCCCAATCGATAACTTGAGATTCATCATGAACATAACGACGAAGATGTGATACATGGAGAACATCATGTATCCGACTCATCTGATGGGGATGTGCTACTCGATACGCCACATCTCCAACATGAGCTAACACCTCAAAAGGCCCAACAAACTGGGGAGAAAGCTTACTTCCACGACCAAACCCGCGCTGCCCACAATGTGGAGTTACCTTCAGGAACACATGATCCCCATCATTAAACTCTAAGGGTCTCATTCTTTGATCAGCATATGATTTCTGACGATCCTGTGCTGTCTTCATCCTCTCATGAATCACATGAACCATCTCTGTTGTATTCATGACTAGTTCTGGTCCGAGAATTTCTGACTCTCTGACCCCTGTTCAGCACAATGGAGAACGGCATGGCCGGCCATACAAGGCTTCAAACGGCGCCATACTGATGGTAGAGTGAAAACTATTATTGTATGAAAACTATACCAACGGTAAGTGCTTCATCCATGAACCTCCAAAATCAAGAACACAAGAACGCAACATGTCTTCAAGAGTGTTGATGATTCGCTCTGTCTGACCATCCGTTTGAGGATGAAAAGCAGTGATAAGGCACATTTGAAAGCCAAAATCATGCTGGAGACCTCTCCACACCCTAGAGGTAAAACGAGGATCTCGATCAGAAATGATCATCCTAGGTACTCCATGAAGTCTCACCACCTCCTCTAGATACTGCCTTGATAAAACCTCCACTGAGCTTGACTCCTTGATCTCTATGAAGTGGGAAAACTTTGTTAAATGATCCACTACCTCCCATATAACATCATGTCCTCCCGGAGCTCGAGGTAAACCTGTAACAAAGTCCATTGAGATGTACTTCCACTTCCACAGAGGAATATCTAATTGCTGGAGTAGACCAACAGGAACATGGTGTTCGGCCTTCACCTTCTGGCAGACTAAACATCGAGACACACACTCTACAACCGTACGCTTCAGCCCAGGCCTCCAAAAATGACTCCTCATGGATCGATACATCTTCGTCACACCAGGATGTACTGCCAAGGGTGAACTACGGAACTCTCGGAGAACCGTCTCACGCATCTCCAAGGGAACACAAAGCCTTCCATCATACAACACATGGTGTTGTTCATCCTCTGACCAACCATCAGGGGCCTCACCACAAACAACCCTGTCTCTCCAAACTTCCACCTCTAGATCACCCAACTGAGACTCTTCCAACTTTTTCATCAGGGATGACTGCACTGTCATCTGGAAAAGACATCCTATACCCCCAACTTCTCCTATATCAAGATGGAAAGTTGATAGCTCTTCCATCACTCTCCAGCAATCACCAGATTCATGCACAACATCATTACTTGACTTTCGGCTTAGTGCATCAGCTACAACATTCCCTTTTCCAGGTTTATACAATATTTCAATGTCGTATTCCTACATGAAATCCATCCATTGACGCTGCCTCAAGTTTATGTCATGTTGGGAGAAAAAATACCTCAAAATATTATTATTGGTGAAAACCACAAAGTCCTCACCAATGAGGTAATGTCTCCACAACTTCAGAGAAAACACCACGGGTGCCAACTCAAGATCATGGGTGGCATAGTTGCATTCATGGGGACGCAACTGATGAGACCCATAAGAAACAACTGACCTCTGCTGCATGAGAACATAGCCTAGCCCCAGATGTGAATCATCACAGAAAACATCAAACTGGACTCCCTCCGCTGGAAGACAAAGTACTGGAGCACTTTCCAACTTCACCATTAGATACTCGAAAGCTGCCTGACACTGATCAGTCCATATGAATGCTTGATCCTTCCTGGTCAAAGCGGTTAGAGGAGTCACAACTCATGAAAAATTGGCTACAAACCTCCTATAATAGCCTGTGAGACCAAGGAAACTTCACACCTCTAACACGGTCTTGGGGGCTGCCCAAGACACCAGTGCTTCTATCATCGACAGATCCACAGCTACTCCCTGTTGGGACACAACATGCCCCAAGAAACGAACTTCTCGAGCCCAAAACTTACACATGGACAACTTCCCAAACAACTGATGTTGTCGACGAACTCCCAAAACAGCTCGTAGATGCTCTGCATGCTTTTCTTCAGATGTAGAGTACACAAGGATGTCATCATGGAAAACCACAACAAAATTTTCCAGGAATTCATGGAACACATCATTCATCAACCCCATGAAAATAGCTTGAGCATTCGTCACGCCGAATGGCATTACAACAAACTCATAATACCCATGACGACAATGGAAAGCAGTATTCAGGATATCCTCATCCTTTACATTCATCTGATGATATCCTGACCGCAAGTCGATCTTTGAGAACCAACTTTCACCCTTCAGTTGATCTAATAGGTCATCAATCCGCGGAAGAGGATAGCGGTTCTTTATTTTCACTTTGTTTAGTCGATGATAATCTACACACAACCTCAAACTGTCGTCAGCCTTTTTCACAAACAAAACTGGCGCTCCCCATGGTGACACACTTGGCCGAACAAAACCGCACTACAACAGACCATCTAGCTCAATATGTAGCTTTCGTAACTCAGAAGGGGCCATCCTATACGGAGACATAGATATAGGAGACTCTCCTGGATGTAGCTCGATCCCAAACTCGATCTCTCGTCGAGGGGGTAAGGATACAACCTCTTCTGGAAAGATGTCAGGGTACTCTTCTACGACCGTCATAAACACCAACTGTTGAACCTCTGAAGAACTCAGCATCATCACAGCCATCATGGATGATAATGATGGAACTCGTCTATGACTCATCCGAGGATCTCTCTCACCAAAAAACACCACTTTCTCTCCATCTGCATCAAATAAAATGACCTTCTTCCTATAGAAATCTACAATAGCCTGCACCGAATACAACCAATCCATGCCGAGTATGACATCATATGGTTGTATTCCTAAACATAGGAAATATTTCCACGAGCGGTGTTTCCCCAACACTAGCTCACAATCTATACATACTTCAAGCAAGTTGGCTCGACCTCCAACTGGCGTAGTCAATGACAAGGGCACTGGAATCCTCTCTACCTCAAGTCCCAATGCATGGACAAGGGTAGGTGATATGAAGGAGTGTGTTGCTCTTGAATCAAACAAGGCATACAACAATGTATAAAACATGAAAAGGGTACCTCGAACGACATATGGCTCGCCTGGGGATGGCAACGCTAGAGCATGAAGCTGACCACAACCTCCTCCATGGACTCTCTTACCCTGATGACGACCACCACCATGACCTTTCTCTTCTCTCTGAGGATGGGGAGCATCATGGGGTTGTCCTCTACCTACTCCATCTACCCTCTGGTGATCTAATGCTGGTGCAACTTACTACTGCTACCTTGGCTGGAACTGCCTCAAATGAGGAACCTGGAGCGGAGCGCCCGGTGTACGATGACTTTTTTGAAAAATCGGGCACTCCCGCTGCTGATTAGCACGACCACCACAAGAAAAACAAGCGCATGTTCCCTTGGAATATACCTGAGAGTTGCTGCCTCCAGAGAAACGAGATGGGAAGGGCTGGGACCTACCCCAGGTGAACGGAAACTCTTCTTCCCTGAATACCGGGTTCCACGGACCACATCTTTACTTCGTGAGGAATAATGACGATTCCCCTCTCGTGACAATCCGGTCCTAGCCAGAGTCCTCTCAACAACCTCTTCCCTCTCCAGCACCTTAATATATTTCTTTAGCATAAATGGGGTGACCTGGAATTGGTTCTCTGGATGCAAAGCCTCCTCAAAATTCCTCACCCTATCCTCATCATCTAGTAATAGATCTGAAGAATATCGTAGAAGGTTCCTAAAATGGATTCCAAACTCTTGAACATTGGAGCTCCCCTATCGAAGGGTAAGAAGCTCCTGGCAACTGGACGCCTTCGCAGTCGAAGAAAGAAAATCGACTCTAAACCTGTCTCGAAACTCCTTCCATGAGATTGCTGACTCCTCACGATCCTCGAGGAAGAAGAACCACCACTGCCTCGCTACTCCACGCAGAATCATCACAACCAAGGGCACCCAGTGTTCCTTCCGATCACGAATCGAACCGAGGCCTATCTCGACCTCCTCCAACCAGTCTTTTGTGACTACATCTGAAACGGAGCATTCGTACTTCTGTAGACTCTGGAGCTGAAACTCTTGGAGTGTCTTCCTCCAAGTGTCATCGTCATCAACCTCTACCCGGCGGCGATCTGCTGGAACAGCATGCTGGGCATCTTCTGTGCAAACCTGACGAGGATGTCGACCTAGAGCCATACCTATAAAATAACAACTGTTAGAGCTCCTAAGCCTGGAATATGGAAGACTCAACATTAATTAAATAATTGTTTTGTTTTATTAATTTTAGGTTACCTATCCCAAGGTCTACCCATTCAAACACAGGCGCAATGAATAATGATGCATGATCCTTTCCTAGGTCTCTACCCTACAACCAGTATCACTTTGTTTAGTAGCCATCATAATCTTAAAGGTATGTGAAACAGATCATAGGGGGACCTAAACTCCTATGTCTCTGCCAGTATCCAATGTTTACCCCATTTTCTAAACATGAATGACACCGTTGACCTACCATCCCATGCATCCTCACCTGTACCTAACTCCAAACTCCATTCTATCCCTCAACCAAGCTCTGATACCACTCTGTCACGACCCCCTCCCCACAAAGTGTACCTCTCTTGGGCCGGCAATGTGAGAAGAGATATAATGACCCCCGAGTCCCGCCTCCAGTAGGCCTCGGGTTGGAGAATAGCACCAAGGGTATAATAAACATACAAATGGGAGGCATTACCCTATAAGAGAACACATGAAAAAGAGAGAGATAGAGTAGACTCCAATCAACTCCAACTCAGAACTGAAATATAAAATAAATCCAAGTACATATATTAAATGTCATGCAAAAGTACTACAACTGAATGGGAAAACTAAAAGTACCCAAAAGAATGTTAAACGGAAGCGACCACAAGCCTGAACAGCTCCTCCCCCAACCACAAGCTAGTAGTAACCAACTTGATCCCCATCCTGATTCAAGTGACCTGAAAAATAGTTCATATATACATAGGGTGAGTATAACAGTATACTTAGTAGGATCCTCCCCAAGTCTCTCGTGCAACAGTAAAGAATGAATGCTAAAGCCTATTAAACAACAAGTGAAACTAAATAATCACCTAAACAGGTATACTAAGTTCCCAACCTCACCATTGATACTCGCACCAAGTAACGAATACAAGAATATAGAATATAGTAATGATTATCAAGTGTACCCCGCTACTACTTCCCCACTGGTTTTCTGCTTTTCCCCAACAACATACATCATGTGCATCTCTCTCCAAAGGCTTTCCCACAGACACCTAGGCTATGCTCCACAATCTGCAACTCGTGCAGCACAATGTCTTTCCTGCAAACACCTGGGCGAAGCACTACACCATCCTCACAACCAAAAGCAACGGGGTAAGTTCCGGGAGCCACCACAGCCCGCATAACATGTATCATACATCAGGTATTACACCTCAAGCCATTATAGCCCACACACCAAATAGGGATCCTCAAGCAATCACATCCTATACACATTACACCTATAGTAGTCTATAGGATACTATATGAAGAATATATGTGTGTGAAATAACCACAATCCATTACAACCCTCATACACACATATATGCGTGAAACTAACCAGTGTGCCTACCAGCACAAAGATCTACCAAGAGAAGAGAGTGGGGTCAAAGGGGGTAGTCAGCCATTCAACCTCCCATCATAATGTTGGGGAAAACACCCCCCAGGGCTCAGAATCCCTGGGGTGTTAGTTTCCCTTACCGACAGGGTGGAGTAGCATATAGAAACACCAAATGTACATAATATATATGTATCTCACATCCACACAATGAGCATTACCTAGTCTTAGATACAACTGCAGCTAACGTCTCTCAGACTCTAGGCTGCTACTTCTAAGACTAGGTATCCTATAAGCACACAAACATTTGAAGAGCTTTATTAGATTACTCAGTTCTCATTTTATCAGTTCCACTGTACATTAATTAATTCTTTAAACATTAATTAAGCATGAAAACGTCCACATTAAACTAAATTGGCATCACATTCAAAATCAACTACTCCTTTTAAGATTCACATCACCTTTAAAATTCTTGTATCTCCATCCCCATGGATTTTCACCATTTAATCAAACATTCATTACATAATTAATTTTCCATATTCCCAGGCATTCTAGAAAAGCATCCTTTGCTTCTAAACACAAAGGATACTCAACACGGTGAGTAGATATACTACCAGTCAAGTCTTTGCCGCCTATAGAAAGGGAATAGACCCATTCTACCTCGAGAGGATAAACATAGAAAGCACGTGGCATACCCCGCACGTCTTCACCTCCTTTGGAAGAAGGGTAAGCAAGAAAAGCTGCCTTAAGTAGTGGGGAATAAGAAAAGTAGATAAACATTTAAAAAATTCACAAACATCCTCAAACCACATCCATCCCATTCCACCACCCCTGGTGTCCTCCCCGACACCCACATTCATAAGCTGATGCATCTCGCCAACCTAGGTGTCATCCACTGCCACAACCACAAGTCCCCATGCCTCCACACATCACAATAGCCATCCAGGGTCACCTTACATCACTAGTAGCAGGAAAACAACAGTCATAACCATGGTATCTTAACCCTTTAACAAACAAGATGGTAACTCAGAAACCTTTTATAAATTCCCACACAATCTGTTCAGTAATCAATATTGAATTAGCATATTTGTTATGCGTAGGTTCCAATTACGGGATACCTAATTAGTAAGCTATCACAATTAAATAACCATTCTTACTTCCCTAATTTGATTATCCTCAAATTAGAACAACTACACCAACATCAATAACCAGATTAATTTATATGCCTCTTTATCTTTAGCCAATTAATTAACAATTAATTCCAGCTTTACGTTAATTAACAATTTCTATCATGAACGAACAACAAATCAATGAAATCCTAGATATCACTCTATCTTGAAAAACATGAGGAAACCCATTATCACGGTATAAAGCAACAACATGCGATCAACTGATTCTTTTAATCAGGTTCAAGTATTTAATTAGGTCAATTTCATTGTGATCCAAAGGACTAAAACATGCTAATTCTATAATTGCACATATACAATTAGAGAAGCCATGAATCCCTTACCTCGAAGAGTTATTCACTTCCTTTATCCACACAATGGGTCACAATCCTCCTCTCACGAAAACTTTATCCACTAGAGGATGCCACAGTACGACAGTACCAACCAACCCCAATAAAAACCCATTAGAATCCTGGAAAATTACATGGTATAATGTGGAAGGGAAAAAAAAGAGAAGATGATCCCCAAAGGAATGATGATAAAACATACCTTATTGGGACGATTGACCGACACTGTTCGGTTTCATCCAAAACAAGGCAAAACCAATCCTAGGAGTAATGATCGAATGTGAAACTCCTACGGGAATTATTGAAATTTTCTAGTGTCTCTTAGTTGAGAACAAATGGAATGAATAAGGGTGAATGATATCTCATCCCTATTTATGATTTAATGGGGTGACGGTCTAAGATCCGGTTAATTCTCCATTAAAACGGATCGCATTAACCCACGCGATTTGACAAAGTAAATACATCCCAGCCTTAGTAATAATTAATATAGGATTTATGGACTTTGAAACGACCTTAAGGGACCTTAAAATAAGGCTTTAAATGTATTTTACGTCAATGGAAACGTCAAAAGGGGCAAAACTGTAGGAATCAGGAAACACTGTTCACCCACTGTTACTGTACATGAAACCGATCTGTGAAACCGATCTGTGATACCGATCTGTGATACCGATCTGTCAGACCGTTATGTGAAACTGATCTATCAGACTGATCTGTGAAACCGATCTGTGAGACCGATCTGTGAGACTGATCTGTGAGACCGATCTGTGAGACCGCTCTGTGAGACCGATCTGTCAGACCGATCTGTGAGACCGATCTGTGTAACGCCCCGACCCCAGTTACCTAGAGTCAGTGAATTTTTACATAACATTGGAATGATCACAAGAAGGATCAAATCTCAAAAGACCGATTGGTTTAGTAGCCTTAGAAACACTAGATATATTCATAAAGTTTTACATTACACCATATAGTGAAAAACTACTACAACAACATATTTTCTTCATAGACCACACTCATATCCCCACATACTATCCCTGCAGGTCATTCATAAATTACTTCTTCACATCCTGGGAAAAATAAAACATTGAAAGGGGTGAGCTCAAATGCCCATTAAGGATAACAATATAACGGAAACTTTCATAAATAAGAATAAACATTTAAGGCAATGTATAAATTAAAACAAAAGCCTTTTAAATTTGAACATCAACATAGTATGTCAATGATAAAATGAAATAATGCCATTTACTCATTCACATGGATATTATACTAATCGAATAATCAAATGCAATATCAATAACCACTTTTATAATGAGGGAATGAATAATGCCAGACTATCATAACCACATAGCCAAGGCCTCGTGCCAAGACTACAAATAATATTTTGCCAAGGCCTTGTGCCAAGACACTAGTTTTTCTCATGAGACCTACCGATGCATCGAGGAGCTATAGCGAGCTCCACGCATCACATATTAAGTCCAATGCATTCCCATATGAAAAGGTTTAAACATAACATAAACATTCGTATTAAAACTAGCAGACGAAATGTCAATACATTCACCATAATCAATGAATGGTATAAAAATAGCACATCCACAGTCAAACATATCACACAACCATCAATACAATATATAAGTTTTGTATCATAATAAATAAACTTCAAATAAGCATAAATTCTATCAAAGGATGTTGACATAGATGAAATCAAAACTCTTTTTAAAGAAATATCTCTTTCTATTTTCAAAATCATTTAAGAGTCATATATTTATAAAATAAAACATTTTCTTTGAAAATATTATTATAATCTTGTAAGGGAAGCTTCGAAGATTTTATAACGCAGAAAAATAACCGCACCCGCCGTATAAGTTAAAAAAAACATTCTTACCTTAATTCTTTCGAAAAGGTTAAAAGCACCTTGATTGGAAAACGACGGAAAGATTCCTTTATAAAACTATTATAAAAAGTCAAACAAGGGTATAAATGACATTAAAACATATTCTTTTAAATAGTAAAAATGTTTTGAAATAAATTTTTAAGAAACATGTATTTGGATGATGAAGAGATCCCAGTAGATTATTACGTATAAACAACCTTGGATAATGAAGAGATTGTAAAATAACCATCACCTTGTACTTTTCCTTGGTAGGGGTAGTTTATCATCCTGTATAATGGTGAAATAATTGTTATTAAATTATTCAAGAATCATATACATTAATATGATATCATATATGATCCTTTAACATTGATTTGTTAATAATATCTTAGTATTATCGTTGTTTTAGGTGTTAACTTACTCATTTACTTTTATATGTTTTGTTACGTAAGACATGTTTGAAGTGGATATGTTGTATTTTAATCATATCCAAAATGATATAATGTCCTTTGATACTATTATTAATCATCAAATCTGAATTATACTTGAATGGATACGATGGAGAATGAATCTCATCGCGTTCGTGGAGACGGTAGTCCGTACGTACGCACGAGCGACAATATCATTATTTTGATATTAAAATAATATATAATTGGATGGTATATCATATATAAAGAATCATTATCATGTTAAATTTATTATTTACATGAATTACACATCATTATTATACCCATCCAAATAATAATTTATTGAATAACAATTACACCACGATGTAGAGACGGTAAGCCGTACGTATGCACGTATGATGACAAGTTATTCAAAGGATGGATAGAATAATGACTATGGTTGTACCATATTTATAATAACATCACAGTATATATATGATACTGGAGTTATTATTTTAACATGGTAACAACAAAAGAAGAAGAAGTGGAATAAGAAAGGAACTTGGAAAATGGTGGTGAAATCATTACCTCTTCTTCGGGTTCTTCCTTTTTATTTGATCAAAAGGGCTCCGTAGGTTGGATTTATGATCAAACAAAGGACTCTAGAATGTTGTGAGGGAATTTTGGAGAGTATTTGATCAGATTTTTTCCAATCCAAAAGGCTTTGAAGGTGTGAAGAAATGATATGGATGAGTGCCCTTTTATAAGAGGGGTGAGGGGCACCTTTGGAAAATCTAGAAATATTAATTTATAATAAATTCATATTCGGTTTCTAATGGCTCCAAAGTGGATTATTTAAATGTTAAGGTGGGGTGGGTATAAAACCACTCAACCAATATAATTTATACAGGTTTGGGTACTTATATTAACCTTATCATTAAGTATTAACTCTAAGTTAATTAGTTTCACTTTTACAATGTCTCTTTGTATTTTTATATTATATAGTCAATAAACTTACTATATACATCCAAGAGACCCCCAAGTTGTCCATTAATGATATAAATATCATGATATAAGTTTCATGGCCGAGCCTTAGATTTTTAGGAATTTAATGTCAATTAATAATATAATATTTGTTTTAAAAACTCTTTTATGTCAATTTTGACACTATTCAATAGTTGATTTTTGTGAAACTCATAACAAAATTATTACTTTTAAAAAATTCAATTAAATCAATCCTAATATGTCATATTATCCTAAAATATTAGTATAATTCATTATAAGTCTAAAATTATATTTATTTGGGTATTTATAATATTAATTATTTTAATTTGTCACTATTATGGTAATTGCTGCATCATAATTGTGTCATAAATAAATTAAATTATATAAAGTCTAAAAATTATAAATAAAATATCATTATGTAGGAAATCTTTTTATCTTTCTAAACAATATTTATAGTTGAAATCCTAACATATATAACCCTATGTAAATTTTTTTTTCTAAAAGATATATAATTATGTCATTTGTGTACTTATTTTAACTTAATTAAAATTAAGTGTCCCTATCACCTAAAAGTGGCTCCATGGAGTCCCACAATTTACCCAAGGATTGATATGGTCGAACATGTATCAAAAAATAAGGCTAGGACATGTTTTAGGGTAATTTAGTATTATTATAATATTATTTTTTATGCCTTATTTACCAGATTTACCCTTAACCACGGTAAATAAAATATTTACCGAAGTAATTAATCACAATGTCTAAAAATAAAAGTTACCTATTTACACAATTTGAACATCCTGATTCCAAATATGGAATCCATTTTTCCAAATTCAAAAAACAGAAGTGGCAGAAATTTATTTAAAATTAATTCCCGTTGTTAAGACAAAAAGTGTGTTTTTAAGAGATAATAACTATCAAAAGATTGACACTTGTTTATGTCCGGTTTAATTGTAAAATTATGTCCAATGACCAAAATTGTATTAAATGATAAAAATATATTCTCAATATACTTTAAAACCACTAAAATTCATAATTTATCACTATTAATTATTTTGATTAAATAAGTTGTTTTTAATTAATATTTAGTAATTTTCATTATTCATCAAAATATTAAAGTTATCCGAAAAGTACCAAAATTTCACCTTCGGCTAAATTAGATATTCCGAATCCAAAAATAAAGTCCGTTTTGAAATATAAAATATATATAATTTCAAAAATTAGGTATTACTATTCATAACGGCTAGTTTGATTGGTTATGGTGTGTTAGAAAATGGTGTTGCGTACAACACACGCTATCACATTATTCAAATAGAAGCGTACCGTAGAAGCTTGGGTTGTAACATTCTCCCCTATTTCAACTAATTTCATCCTCTAAATTTCTAAAATACTTATCACATGAAAAGACTCGGGTGGTTCTTCATCATAAGTTTCTCGGGTTCCCACATTGCCTCTTCCATCTTATGGTTTCTCCACAAAACTTATACCAGACGCGTCGTCCGGTTTCTCAGTACATGTTCCCTCGTATCAAGAATCCTGATGGGATCTTTGCAATAAGACATATCAGCTTCCAGTTCTAATTCATCATAGGTGAGTACATGCGTTGGGCCATGCATGTATTTCCTCAATAGATATACGTGGAACACATCGTGAACTTTGGAGAGACTTGGCGGCATTACCAATCGGTAAGCTACAACCCCAATTTGTTTTAGAATTTCGAAAGGTCCGATGTAAATGAGACTCAATTTACCTTTCTTACCAAAACATATGACTCCCTTCCATGGAGATACCTTCAGGAAAACATGATCACCAACTTGAAATTGAAAATCCTTCATTCGATTATCGGCATAGCTCTTTTGCCTACTTTGAGCAGCTTTGATGTGATTTTGGATTACCTTCAACTTTTCCATCGTTTCCTCCACCAGTTATGGACCTACGAGTTTTCATTCACCAACGTCATCCCAAAAGGTTGGTGGGCTAAATCTCTTTCCATATAACGCTTCATATGGTGCCATCTGAATACTCGAATGGAAGCTATTGTTATAGGAAAATTCTACCAAAGGTAAATATTGATCCCACATACCCTGAAAGTCAAGTGAACACGATATCAGCATGTCTTTTATGGTTTTAATAGTCCGTTCTAATTGTCCATCCATTTGAGGGTGGTAGGAAGTGCTCAAATGAAATTCGGTATCCAGGGATTTCTGATGACTCTTCCAGAATCTTGAAGTAAAACGGGGATCACAATCAGAAATAATCGATAGGGGTACTCCATGAAGTCTCACAACCTCATTAATATATAGTCTAGCTAGACCTTCCAGTGGTAGATCTTCTCTTATAGTAAGAAAATGTGCTGACTTGGTAAGACGATCAACAATAACCCATATTTCATCATTCCTTCTAGGAGCCTTTGGTATCCCCATGACATAGTCCATTGTAATATTGTCCCATTTCCACTCCGGTAAGGGAAGAGGTTGCATGAATCCTCCAAGGTGTTTCTTTCCAGCTTTCAATTGGTGACAAACCATACATCTTGACCCAAAATCAACAATCTCCCTCTTCATATTGTCCCACCAAAAATGTTCCTCAAATCTCTATACATTTTGGTGCTCCCAGGGTGTATAGAGAAATTGGAACTATGAGCATCATCCAACAATTCCCTTTTTAGATCAGGTATATCAGGAACACAATGTATCTTCACTAATTTCAAAATTTCATCTTCATACACAAAGTCTATCAGTCTCCTATCATTCACAGCTTTAATCTTCTTTTGAAATTCTTCATCATCGGTCTGGGAACTCTTAATCCTTTCTAGTAAAGATGGTTTGGCAACCATTTGAAAAAGAATTTATGTTTCTCCTTCCCTAGTTATTCCCATGTCCATCTTCACTAGATCCATGAAAATTGGATCCCTTTCAATTCTCATATTGTTCACAACTCCATGATATTTTCTTCTCAAAGAATCTTCCACCATGATTGCCTTCCCCGGGTGGTAGTGTATTGTGGAATCATAATCCTTGAGTAATTCAAGCCATCTCCTTTGCCTCATGTTGAGTTATTTTTGTGAGAAAATATATTTCAAACTCTTGTGATCCGTATAAATCTCACATTTTTCACCATAGAGGTAGTGCCTCCATATCTTCAAACAAAGATCATAGCTGCTAACTCGAGATCATGAGTAGGATAGTTTTGTTCACGAATTTTCAACTGTCGTGATGCATAGTCAATAACTCTATCATTCTGCACAAGGACACAACCAAGTCCTTTCTTCGATGCATCACTATAAATAACAAACCCATCATTCCCCGATGGTAGAGTCAAAAAAGGAGCATTGGCTAATCTTCTCTTAATTTTTTCGAAACATTCTTCACACTCTTTTGTCCAAACAAATTTAACCCCTTTACGTGTGAGCTTCGTTAATGGGTTAGCCAATCGGGAAACATTCTGGACGAAATGTCGATAATAACCTGCCAAACCAATAAAACTACGTACCTCAGTTATACTCATAGGTGCTGGCCATTCTTGTATTTCCTTGGTTGTCACGACCCGTCCTCGGGGCCCGTGTCGTGACTACCCCAAGCCCGCCTTCCATAGGCCAGGGGCTGGCGACTAGCACCAAGGCGTAAATCCCGGAAAAAGGGGAGGCATTGACTCTGTAAATTAAACAAGAACCACAGAGTAAGAATGTGGAAAAGTAAAAACTATGTAAAAACTGGTACAACAGTAAGTGGAGAAAAGTAAAAAGGGTGTCGGAAATACAAGCCCCACTGTAATGTACAACTGAAGGGGAAAAACAGCAACTGAAAAGAAAAGTCGCAGCATCGAGCCGTCCTCTGGAAGTCACACATGAAGGGTGATCACAGATAGCCCCCACAGCTCCTCGGTCTAGCCGTCTGCTCCGAGTACGTCCAGCCCAGTGGTCCACCTCCAGGTACCGTCCTGCTCCACTAGCCTCCACCACGATCAGCGTTGTCCGTCGTCTACAACCAACACAACAAAGTGTGGGCATAGCCCGTGCAGGGGTGAGTATAAGCTACTAAGTAGGGACCCCAAGACCCCTAAAGGTCTCCCGAAATAAACAAAGGATAAACCACAAAGGAAAGATACAATCACGAAGTAACATCCGACACTTCTTAGGTATATTCCCATACATGTACCTAAGTCATCAATTCTCGTTCGGCTCCAACACCCGAGCCCAAGAACAACCCAGTCCACACAGGAAAGAAAAATGTATACCCACACAGGATAGCACAACACAATCCACGAAGGAGAGCAAAAGTAATCCACATTGAATAGCTCAACACAATCCAAAAAGGAAAGTAAACAGTAAATCCACATAGGATATTTTAGCACAATCCACAAAGGAGAGTAACACAGGATTCAGCTCACACAGGTATACTTCTTCGTATGATGATAAAGATGATCACTGATCCATCTAAGTCATCGGACCCACAAAGGATCGATAGGTACTAAACCTGCAATGACCCACATTGGATCGGACCCACATAGGATCGATAGGTAACTAACCCCCGCAAACACCCACACAGGATCAGACCCACACAGGATCTGTAGGCGTTGGCTCACACAGAACCGCTGAGCGCTGACCCACACAGGATCCGTAGCACTGATCCACGTAGGATCGCTGAGTGCAGTAGTCATCGCAGTCCACTATGGATCTCTTCACAGTCGTCGTCGCAGTCTACTGAGGATCTCTGCATAGTCGTCGTCGCAGTCCACTGAGGATCTCTGCACAACCGTCGTCGTCGATGTCGCAGCCAGCACTAGGGTTCCCGCACACAGCAAGATCGTTCGGAGGGTCCGCTCCACGAGTCGAGAGTCTGATACATCAATTACACAAATTCCAGAGTTGATGTATCCAAAATATCTGTATCGACAGCAGGAACTCAACGTCGCAGACGACACATCAATCGGACGCCCGGTCTGAGAGATATTGGCTTTTTCGTTGCAGGGGCCCAGTTGGGTTTTAAGGAAAAACCAACCCGGCCATAATCCACCTGCATCCAAACCTCGGGCGGAGTGAGCCAAAAGATCCACCTCACTTAGTGGAATCCACCAAAGTCGACGGCACGTCAATCGGACGTCCGGAACTCAAAATATGAGCATTTCCGCTCCAAGGGCCCGGTTGGTTTCGTGGACGAACCAACCCGGCCAAACCCAAAGTATTCCGAAACCTTGATTGTAATATACCTAAATGACCATCTCGATTCAAGGATCGCGTTGCCGCTAACGGCGCGTCAATCGGAGGCCCGTAGCTCATGATATGAGCAAATGACCGAAAATTTCCGGAAACGGGGGGTCTGGGCCCGGACCGACCCGGCCCAACCCCCCCCCCCCCCCCCCTCCCCCCGGGGTCGGCCCGAACCGGGTGGACCCGAACCGGGTCGACCCGGCTGGACCCGATCAGGCCCGGCTTGGCTCGGCCGAGCGGCCGAGCGACGCGGGGGGCGTGCTGCCCCCGTTTGTCCACACCGCGCACCTCCCCCCCACCAACCCCCCCCCCCCCCACGGGGGCCGCCCTCGGTCAGCGGGCGCGGCGTTGCCACGTCCCGTGTGCACCAGACCCGCGCGGTCGCAAGTCCGTTGGCGCCGCAGCCGCCGCCGCGGCTTCAGCCGCGCCGGTGACGCGAGCCGCCGGTGGCTTCCGCGGGCCACCAGTGTCGCTCCTATGGTCCGATTCCATTCCCGTCTGCGCAGCTCCTCATCCCAGGTCCCGTTCTTCACTGCGGAAACATCAAATCGCCTTTGCGGCATGTTTTTTCATCGCCCGCCAAATCCGCATAACAATGAAGAACTGTGGAGGGTTGTCGGGCCGTGGTTGTTTGGCCCACACCATCCACGTTAGGCGATAACAATCGGGAAGAAAATCCACACATGGAAAACAAAATAAAATACAATTTTAATAAATTAAAATCGCACTTGATTCCAGATATTAGCTTTGAGGAGGAAAATAACCACGGAAATAAAATCATTTCTGAAACAAAACCCCTACCTCGTCAAGTCGTCGAGCGTGCGTTCTTCGCAGAATTGCTCGCCGCGGAAGGAGGGGACCGTCACGTCGCGGAAGGGTGTCGCATTGACGAACTATGAGGTTCAATAACATGAAGAATTAATTATATTAATTAAATCAATGATGTTGTTATAAACCACAATGAAGATATGAAAGAAGAAACCCAAAATCTCCTACCTCAAGCAGTTAATGATCAGAGATCGTGGCGGGGAAGAACATCTCGGAAGAAGCGTCATCAATCTCCGAGGGAGATGGTGTTCTTCGCATTCTTCGCGAAGGAGGATGAAGGAACAAATTTTTTGTCAAAAACCTCTCAACGAGAAATCCACCAGAAGTCGTGCGTTGGTCTTATTTTATTATTACGCCAACGGATTGTAAACAGGTTATGAAACGATTATATTAATTCATAGAATTAATTTAACGAAGTTAACCGCCCAATTAATTGGTGCGTTAAGAATTTAAGAAAACGCGTCAGTTGACTTTCATTAAAACGGGTTTTCGCAGGTGTGTTACTTAGGGGAAAATAAATAGTGGGGCTCATGTGGGCCCCACCTCAAAAATATCCTACCATGTGGATAGGATATTTTGGATTGCATCATATCCGTTTCAACTGAGCTTAAGCAGCCTAAAGTGGTCCTTAAGCGGCTTTAAGTGAAATAAAAATAAAATTGTCGCACAACTTTATTTTATTTCATATCTTAAAACCCAAAAATTAGAAACCACCACTGAGCAAATGCAACTCCGGAAGAGGCATTTTTAGGCAAGTCAAGGTGATGCGATTCCATCGGTGCCCTCAGAATTCGATTCCGAGCTCCGGTTCAAAAGTTAGAAAAACCCGCTCGTCCGTTCACTGAACGTACCTGAGCCCAACTTCGAAAAATGATTTCGGGAACACCGGGCCTCGGAATCAGGTGCCGTTAGAAACTTCATTATTTTAAAATTCCAAAGAAAATTATGAAAAAAAATTTCCTTGAAATTTACGGGTCTTTATATTACTCCCACCTCATGTCTTTACGTCCCTGTAAAGATACATCATAAACTAGGGAAACAAATGTGGGTACTGAGCACGCATCTGAGCCTCCCGCTCCCAAGTGCTCTCCTGAAGGTTCACGTGCTGCCATATGATGCGCACTAGAGGAATTGATCGTCCATGTAGGACCTGCTCCTGTCGATCCTTGATCTCCACTGGGACCTCCACAAAAGTCACCCCATCATCAACGTCCAGCTCCCCATAGTAAATGTTATGCGTCGGGTTGTGCACGTACCTCCTCAGTTGAGATACGTGGAAGACGTCGTTCACCCAGTGCAACTGAGGTGGTAGAGCCAGGTGATAAACCACCTCGCCAATCCTGCTGAGGACCTTGAAGGGTCCGATGAAGCGTGGAGACAACATGCCGTCTCGGCCAAATCTCTGTAATCCACGTCGAGGTGAGACACGCAAGAAGACATGGTCTCCATCCTCGAACTCTAGTGGCCTCCGCCTCCTATCATCATAAGACTTCTTCCGGCTCTGAGCTATCCTCATCCGCTCCGGGATGAGCTGGACCTTCTCTGTCGTGGCCTGGACCATCTCTGGTCCCACAAGTGCTGACTCCCCAGGGTATGTCCAGCACAAAGGATATCTACAAGGTCTGACGTACAACGCCTCGTATGGTGCCATCCCGATGGTGGAGTGGAAGCTGTTGTTGTACGAAAACTCCACCAAGGGTAGGTGGTTCTCCCAGCTATGAACAAAGTCGAGGACACATGCGCGGAGCATGTCCTCGAGAGTCTGAATGGTCCTCTCTGTCTGACCATTCGTCTAAGGGTGAAAGGCAGTTCTCAGACGTAGCTGTGTCCTGAATGCCTCATGAAACCCCCTCCAAAGCCAGGAAGTAAAGCGAGCATCTCGATCGGAGATGATAGATGATGGAACTCCGTGAAGACGTACAATCTCCTGAACGTAGAGGTGCCCCAAGCTCTCCACTGAGCCCTACTATCGGATGGGTAAAAAGTGTGCCGACTTGGTGAGTCGGTCAACAATCACCCAAATGGAGTCGTGACCTCTGGAAGTTCGTGGAAGTCTGGTCACGAAGTCCATAGATATTCCATCCCACTTCCACTCCGGGACATCCAAGGGCTATACCAAGCCTGCTGGTACCTGATGCTCTGCCTTCACCTGCTGGTAGGTGAGGCATCAAGAAACGAACTCTACCACAACCTTCATCATGCCCGGCCACCAGTGCTGTCGTCTGAGATCCTGGTACATCTTCGCCACTCCAGGATGTACCACCAAAGGAGAAGTGTGAAACTCTCTCAGCACCTCCTCCCGTAAAGCAACTGGTACCAAGGTACGTCCTCTGAAAAGGACGTCGTGCTCTGCTCCAAGGGAGAAACCATCAGGTGCCTATCCTGAGGATATCTGTGCACACCGTGTCTCACAGTCAGCGTCCCCACGCTCTGCCTCTCTGACCCGCTGCAGTAGTGGAGGAGTGACTATGATAGACTGAAGGAAGGCTGCTCCATCCCTATCCACGAAGGATATCTACAAGGCGGCTAGCTGCTCTGTCGCCTCGTCAAGTAGATGAATGCATGTCCTCCTGTTAAGGACATCGGCTACTAAGTTCCCCTTACCATGAGTATAGACTAACTCAAAGTCATAGTCCTGGAGGAATTCGAGCCATTGCCGCTGTCTCAGGTTCAGGTCCTTCTGAGAGAAGATGTACCTGAAACTCTGCTGGTCAGAAAAGACTATAAAGCGCTCGCCCATCAGATAGTGCCGCCATGTCTTCAGAGCGAAGACCACTGCTGCTAACTCCAGGTCATGGGTAGTGTAGTTCTGCTCATGTGACCTCAACTGATGTGATCCATAGGCGATCACCGCCCGCTCCTGCATGAGGAAACATCCGAGTCCGGTCCCCGATGCATCGCAGTAGACTACGTATCCGACTCCCTCCTCAGGCAACCTCAAGATAGGTGCACTGTTCAATCTCTGTCTCAGCTCCTGGAAGCTCAGCTGACATCTGTCTGACCACAAAAAGTGTTTCCCCTTCTTCTTCAAATATGAGAGTGGCACCACAACTCTGGAGAAGTCCGGCACAAATCTCCAATAGTATCCATCTAGTCCAAAGAAACTCCACACCTCTGTCACACTCCTGGGGGGCTCCAAAGCTAGCACTGCCTCGATCTTCGCTGGATCCACCGCAACTCCCGCCTCATAAATGACGTGCCCCAAAAAGTGGACCTCACGTAACTAGAACTGGCACTTTGAGAGCTTTCCATAAAGATTGTGCTCTTGGAGTGTGTCTAGTACAACCCGCATATGGTAGGCGTGCTCCTCCTCAGTCGTAGAGTATACCAAAATGTCATCGATGAAGACCACGAAAAATCGATTGAGGTATGGCTGGAAGATCCTGTTCATGAGGCTCATGAACACTGCTGGAGCATTGGTTACGCCGAATGACATAACCAAGAACTCATAGTGGCCATAACGACACCTGAAGTACGTCTTCTGCACGTCCTCGTCTCGAACTCTGAGCTGATGATAGCCTGACCTGAGGTCTATCTTCGAGAACCATCGTTCTCCCTTGAGCTGATCGAAGAGGTCATAAATTCTCGGTAGCGGATACTTGTTCCACACTGTCCCCTGGTTCAGGCGACGATAATCGACACACAGTCGCAAGCTCCCGTCCGCCTTCTTGGAAAACAATATCGGGGAAGCCCAGGGTGAAACACTGGGTCGGATGAATCCCTTGCCCTGCAAGTCCTCCAACTGTACCCGTAGCACTCGAAGCTCATCGGGGGCCATCTGATACGCTGGAGTGGATATCGGGGTTGTCCCAGGGGACAGATCAATATAAAAGTCTACCTCTCTGCGAGGAGGTAGTCCTGGAACTTCATCGAGAAAGACATCTGCATACTGATCCACCACTGCAGGAAAACTACGACTCTGCACGTCCACTGCTCCTAGGATGAGGCTAGCCAACTGATGAGTAATGGGTTTCACTATCCTCTTTGGAAGTCCATCTTGTGTTTCAAAGGCTCCCTTCTCACCGGTGAAGGTGAACCTGCCCCCGTCGGTGCGCACATACCACATCTTGCGCCTAATACTGTCAATCTGAGCATGGACTGTGGATAACCAATCCATGCCCACGATGACGTCGTAAGGCCTTGACGCCACTACTATAAGATCCCAGCCGAAGCTCTCGCCTCCTAGAGTAAGCTCACACTGCCGGTACCAGTGTGTAATCATCGAGTCTGCTCCCGTAGGGGTCTCTAGCCGTAAGGATCGAGCCAACGGCTCTGTCGGAATCTCCGAGCTCCGAACAAGAGCAGTGTCTAGGAAAGAGTGACTCACTCATGTGTCTATAAGAACTGCAGAAACGGTGGAATTGACACAGATAGTACCTTGAATCATATCGGGCGTTCTGTGGTCGTAGGTCTCCACTGCCTGGAGCTGTGCATGTCTCTGCCCGCCAGCTCCCGGTGGTCGGGGTGGCCCTCCTGGTGGTGGTGGGGGTAGAGCCTCAAAGCGTCGCCCACCACCGACTCCTCGGACATCTCCTCTGCCTCGTCCGCCTCCTCCCTGCGGACCGCCACAGTCGACCCTCTGCCTCTGCCTAGGTGGCCCCTCCACCGTCTGCTGCTCCTCGGCACGGTGGGTCGGGCATTCACGAGCCATGTGGCCCTGCCCGCCGCATGCATAGTACTGCCTGCCTCTCGAAAGACTGGCTCCATGCTGTGTGCCCCGCACTGCAGAGCCAGTGTCCCGAGGTCGTCTGCCGGAAGGTCTGGTCTGCCTGGACCCATGAGACATCTGTCATCTGCCTGCTGCAGAAGTCTCTACTACGTGCCGCCCCGTGGTAGGTCTCGCTGCTGAAGTAGACTCATCAAGAAAGCTACCGATCATAAGGGCTCACTCCAGCACTCCTGCCTGATTGGGAATGCTGAGGGAGATCAGCGATGCCTTGATCTCGTGTCTAAAACCCTGCTCAAAGGTCCGGGCCCAAAATAAGGGGTCTCGTACCATATCTGTCGAGTAGCGAGAAGGATTGGTAATCCTCGCCGCGTACTGGGCGACCGTCAAGCTGCCCTGCCACAACTGAAGATGCTCCTAGATGCGCACCGCATGGAGGGTGGCTGGGAAGAACTCTGAGCGGAAGAGGCTCTTGAAGTCCGTCCAGAGAAGAGATGCTTGTCGTGCACCTGGAGCATCAAGATCCACCATCGTCCCACTGCTGCGTGCAGTAGGCTCGCTGCAGGAATCACCATGAGGTCTGCTGGTGTCCTCACTAGCCTAAAAACTCATACGATCACCTCCAGCAAGTCCTCGGATGTCTGGGGATCCGTCTCCCCACGAAACCTGGGTGGTCGCTGGCGCTAAAACTCGTGAAGAGCTCCAAGGAGACGTGCATCGTCAGCGGTCATAGCGGGAAGCATCAGTGGCTCGGCGGTTAGTGGTACCGTCGGTGCCTCAGCTGTCAAGGGGGCCTGCACCGAGGCCTCGTCGCTCGGCGGGTTGTCATCACACTCAACTCTCGGAACCCTATCTTGCGGCCGTCATGGGGCCATCCTGAAAAAGAAACAAGTGTGCCATGGTCAGAACAGTATACCTGGTAAGATGATACAAAGTAATCACAAAGAAAACTTGAAACACACATGCAGTCAATATTTTCATGCATTAAGTCAGAAATCAGAAGTCAAGGTCCTGGTGTACGAATACGTCGGCCACCACACCAACACTGTGCTCCCTAGACTGATAACCACACTCAATACGCTTAACATTATTGCTTCACATAGAAGAAAGATCAGTGTCTGTGGTAGAACCGAACTCCTCTGATACCAATTTGTCACGACCCATCCTCGGGGCCCGTTCCGTGACTACCCCAAGCCCGCCTTCGATAGGCCAGGGGCTGGCGACTAGCGCCAAGGCGTAAATCCCAGAAAAAGAGAAGGCATTGCCATTATAAAGTAAACAAGCACCACAGAGTAAGCAAGCGGAAAAGTAAAAACTAAGTAAAAACTGGTAAAACAGTAAGTGCAGAAATGTAAAAATGGGGCCGGGAATACAAGCCCCACTATAAAGTACAACTGAAGGGGAAAACATCAACTGAAAAGAAAAGCTGCAACGTCGATCCGTCCTCTGGAAGTCCCACCTGAAGGGTGAGCATAGATAGCCACCACAACTCCTCAGTCTAGCCGTCTGCTCTGAGTACGTCCCGCCCAGTGGTCCACCTCCAGGTATCGTCTTGCTCTGCAAGCCTCCACCACGATCAACGTTGTCCTTCGTCTGCAACCAACACAATGAAGTGCGGGCATAGCTCGTGCAGGGGTGAGTATAAGCTACTCAGTAGGGACCCCGAGACCCCCGAAGGAGCCCCGAAATCTACAAAGGATAAACCAAAAAGGAAAGATACAATCACGAAGTAACATCCGACACTGCTTAGGTATATTCCCATACATATACCTAAGTCATCAATTCCCGTTCGGCTCCAACACCCAAGCCCAAGCACAACCCAGTCCACACAGGAAAGAAAAACTTATACCCACACAGGATAGTACAACACAATCCACGAAGGAGAGAAAATGTAATCCACATATGATAGATCAACACAATCCACAAAGAAAATTAAACAGTAAATCCACACAGGATAGTTCAACACAATCCATAAATAAGATTAACACATGATTCAGCTCACACAGATATACTTCTTCGTATGACGATAAAGATGATCACTAATCCATCTAAGTCATCGGACCCACAAAGGATCGATAGGTAATTACCCCTGCAATGACCCACACAGGATCAGAAGCACACATGATCAATAGGTAACTAACCCCTGCAAAGACCCACACAGGATCAGACCCACATAGGATCTGTAGGCGCTGGCTCACACAGAACCACTAAGCGCTGACCCACACAAGATCGGATCCACACAGGATCTGTAGCACTGATCCACGTAGGATCGCTGAGTGCATTAGTCGTTGCAGTCCACTGAGGATCTCTGCACAGTCGGCGTCGCAGTCCACTGAGGATCTCTACACAGTCACCGTCACAGTCCACTGAGGATCTCTGCATAGTCGTCATCGTCGAAGTCGCAGCCAGTACTAGGGTTCCCGCACACAGCAAGCTCGTTCGGAGGGTCCACTCCATGAGCCGAGAGGCTGATACAACAAATGAAACAATGTCTAGAGTTGATGTATGCAAAGGTTCCGTATCGACTATAGGAACTCAACGTCGCAGACGGCGCGTCAATCGGACGCCCGGTCTAAGAGATATTGGCTTTTTAGTTCCAGGGGCCCGGTTGGTTTTTAAGGCAAAACCAACCCGACCAAACTCCACCTGCGTCCAAACCTAGGGTGGAGAGAGAAAAATGTTCTGTCTCACTTAGAGGAATCCACCAAAGTCGACGGAACGTCAATCAGACGTCCGAAACTCAAGATATGAGCGTTTCCGCTCCGAAGGCCCGGTTGGTTTCGTGGACGAACCAACCCGGCTGAACCCAAAGTATTCCGAAACCTTGGGTGTAATATACTGAAACGACCGCCTCAATTCAAGGATCCTGTTTCCGCTGACGGCGCATCAATTGGAGGCCCGTAGCTCAAGATATGAGAAAAAGATAGAAAAGGTCCGGAAACGGGGGGTCTGGGCCTGGACCGACCCGGCCTGACACGGGTCCGACCCGGCTGGAACCGGTCTAGCCCATCATGGCTCGGCTGAGTGGCCGCGTGACGCGGGGGGTGCGCTGCCCTCACCTGTCAACACCCCCCCCCCCCCCCCGCGGGGGCTGCGCTGCCCCCACCTGTCAACACCCACCCCCCCCCCCCCAGCGGGGGCTGCCCTCGGTCGGCGGACGCGGCGTTGCCATGTCCCGTGTGCGCCGGACCCGCGCGGCCGCGGATCCGCTGGCGCCACCACCGCCGCTGTGGCTTGAGCTGCGGCGGCTCCTTCCAGCGGCGCGCCGGGGTGCCGCCGCCGGAGTCGCTCCGGTGGTCCGATTCCATTCCCGTCTGCGCCGCTGCTCCTCCCGGGTCTTGTTCTTCACTGCGGAAACATGATATTGCCTTTGCGGCACGTTTTGTCGTCGCCCACCAAATCTGCACAACTACGAAGAACTGTGGAGGGTTTTCGGGCCGTGTTTGTTTGGCCCGCACCTTTCACGTTAGGCGATAACAATCAGGAAGAATATCCACACATGGAAAACAAAACAAAATACAATTTTAATAAATTAAAATTGCACTTGATTCAAGATCTTTACTTTTAGGAGGAAAATAACCATGAAAATAAAATCATTTCTCAAACAAAACCCCTACCTCGTCAAGTCGTCGAGCGAGTGTTGTTCGCGGAATTGATCGCCGCAGAAGGAGGGGACCGTCGCGTCGCGGAAGGGCATCACGTCGACGAACTCCGAGGTTCAAGAACATACAGATTTAATTATATTAATTAAATCCATGATGTTGTGATAAACCACAAAGAAGATTTGAAAGAAGAAACCCGAAATCTCATACCTCAAGCAGTTGGTGATCGGAGATTGCGGCGGGGAAGAACGTCTCGGAAGAAGTGTCATCAATATCTGAGGGTGACGGCGTTCTTCGCGTTCTTCGCGAAGGAGGATGAAGGCACAAAATTTTGGTCAAAAACCTCTCAACGAGCAATCTGCAAGAAGTCGTGCGTTGGTCTTATTTTATTATTACGCCAATGGATTGTAAACAGGTTAAGAAACGATTAAATTAATTCATAGAATTAATTTAACAAACTTAACCACCCAATTAATTGGTTCGTTAAGAATTTAAGAAAATGTGTCAGTTGACTTTCATTAAAACAGGTTTTCGTGGGTGCCTTACATAGGGGAAATGAAACGGTGGGGCTCGTGAGGGCCCCACCTCACAAATATCCTACCATGTGGGTAGGATATTCTGGATTGCACCCTATCCGTTTCAACTGATCTTAAGCAGCTTAAAGCGGTCCTTAAGCTGCTTTAAGTGAAATAAAAATAAAATTGTCGCACAACTTTATTTTATTTCATAACTTAAAACCCAAAAATTAGAAACCACCACCGAGAAAACGCATCTCCGAAAGAGGCGTTTCTAAGCAAGTATCGGTGATGTGATTCCATCGGTGCCCTCAGAATTCGATTCTGAGCACCGGTTCAAAGGTTAGAAAAACCCGCTCGTCCGTTCACTGAACGTACCCGAGCCCAACTTCGGAAAATTATTCCAGGCACATAGGACCTCAGAATCAGGTGCCGTTAGAAAATGTGTTCTTGTAATATTTCAAAGTAATTTAAGAAAAAAAATTTCCTTGAAATTTAAGGGTCATTATATTGGTCTTAGAAGGATCAACAGAGATTCCATTTTTAGAGACAATATGGTTAAGAAAAGAAATCACCTGAAGCCATAATTCACACATGCTAAACATCCCATATAATTCATGTCGTCTCAGAGTCTCCATGATAATGCGCAGGTGATTTTCATGATCTTCGTAGCTTTTGAATTATACCAAGATATCATTAATAAATACCACCACAAATTTATCGAGATCCTCCTTGAAAGCACTATTCATCAGATCCATGAATACAAAGGGTGCATTAGTCAATCCAAAAGGCATTACAGTAAACTCGTAATGCCCGTACCTGGTTTGAAATGTTGTCTTCGGAATGTCTTCCTTCATCACACAAAACTAGTGGTATCCAGATCGAAGGTCAATCTTTGAAAAGTATTGAGCTCCATGCAGTTGGTCAAATAAATCATCAATGTGTGGTAGGGGATACTTGTTCTTTATTGTTATAGCATTGATCTCCCTGTAGTCGATACATAACCTCATAGATCCATCTTTCTTTTTAACAAAAATAACAGGGGCTCCCCATGGTGAAACACTAAGGTGAATAAATCCCTTATTACTCAATTACTCTAGTTGTTTCTTTAGATCAACTAATTCTACATTGGCCATTCTATAAGGGGTCTTTGATATAGGCCTTGATCCAGGAATTAAATCAATGGAAAACTCAACTTCTCATTTTGGAGGATGTCCAGGTAAATCATCCTGAAATACATCTACAAATTCTTTCACAATAGGTACATCCTCTATTTGAACATTACTTTCCTCACCCACAGTTATTTCATTTTCTTCCTCCCCAATAATTTAATTTAGTTGAGCAATTGGGTGTGGATCTAAATAAGAATTCGGTGGTGACGATTTTGCTCTAAAGATAAGGTGTTCCTTATCATCATCATCAAGAATCATAACATGTTTCTTCTTACAATGAATCATCGCATCATAGTCCGAATGCCAATCCATACCGAGGATTATATCAAAATCAATCATAGGTATGACGATGATATCAGCATATAAAGAACATTTATGTGCTCTAATGGGGACTGATTCACAAAACATTGTTGCAATGATACTTCCCTTAGGAGTTTTAACTGAAAACTCCCATGTTAAATCAAATTTGAAATATCTAATTTTCTAATCAAACTGGGAAGATATGAAACAATGCAATGTTCCAGTATCAAATAATGCATTTCCTAAACTTGAGGAAACCATTAAATTACCTACCACCACTTCTTTCAGAGATTTTACCTCAGCAGTACTGATAGAATAAGCTTGTCCGTGATACCTTTCCATTTTCTGAGGTAAGTTCTCCTGATGCTTAGGGTATTCATTTGCATAATACCCCATCTCCCTGAAATTGTAGCACTGAACATTGGTAGATTCCTTCTTCCCCTTACAATCACGAGCTTGTTGGCCTTTTTCACCACACATGTAACAGACTCCTATTCCATTCAAGAAATTACTGAGATGTTTCTTACCAAATTTACCACAGGATGAATATTCAACCTTTCCCTTATTCCCCTTATTTCCATTCCCAAATTGATCAGCAGGTCTCTTCTTCTATTGCTTTTCTTTAAAGTCATAAGATTTAGTGATTTCATTTTTTGTCCTGATAGCACACGAGACAATGTATTCGTACGATGAAAAGGATTGTGAGACTAATGCTCAATGGAGAAATGGTTTTAACCCATCAAAGAAAAGTTCAATATTACTTCATGGGTTACGTATATAATCTCCAGCATACCGTGCTAAGCATGTAAAGTTAGCCTCATACTTTGCGACATTCTCATCCTCCTTTTGTCTCAGACTCAGAAATTGCCTTTCCATATCTGCTCGATGGTCACGAGGAAAGTATTTTTCTAAAAACAGATCTTTGAACTCCCTCCATTCCATATTTGACACTTCATCATCTTCCTTCGTGTTTTTAATCAATGAACACCACTGATCAGCATCTCCAATTAGTCGGTAAACTGCCATGATAACTTTTTCCCTTTCACTACTCCCCAAAGCCTGAAATATTTTCTCTAGGGAATTTATCCATTTCTCAGCTACTAAGGGATTTGTACTCCCATAAAACGTTGGTGGTTTTTGCCTCATGAATCGTTCTAACATTGATCATCCACGCTTCGGATCAGGGTGCTCCATACGGGTAAGGTTATTATTCATAACTTGAGTGAGTTGTCCCAGTATGGTGATTAGCTGATCGGAACCAGTTGCATCACCAGCTCCACTACAATTATCTTGAGTAGGAGGGAAATCCCTACATGGTGTGCATGCATTGATACGGTTTCAATTTCATCCTCTAGGCGCCATTTCTAAACAAAGGCATAAACTAGATCAGTTTAAGAATCAAAATACATAATTCCATACTTATAAAACACTTAACATAAATTGAACTATTTATGGATATAATCCATTATCATAAAAATGTTTTCTTTGAGGAAGTACATACTCATAAACCCTTCATAATGATTTGTAAAGAAAAAGGGAGTTATCCTAAGCATATCCCCCGGGAGTGTAGTAACGAAGAGTGCAACAAGGCCCGTTGTCGTGCACCAGTTCCCGTTCGAGTCTAGCTCAAAGCGGTGTTATCAGGTTTTACCCCTAGGTACATATGTGCCAGAGCCGCCTCTACCTGCTCATATCTAGACAGGGATGTATTGCTCGGAAAACTCAAAAAATATCTACAATACCAAAATTCAAGGAAGTTCTTCTATACCAATCCTCAAATTTTATCTTAGGTATACGTGCTCTAATCAGAGATTGTCTAAATCTAGCTTCCAAGGTTTGTCATAAAATTTATCTAATACCAACTGTAACGCCCCGACCCCAGTTACCTCGAGTCGGCACATTATTACCTAACATTGGCATGATCTCATGAAGGATCAAATCTCGAAAGACCGATTGGTTTAGTAGCCTTGGAAACACTAGATATATTCATAAAGATTTACATTACACCATAAAGTGAAAAACTACTGCAACAACATATTTTCTTCATAGACCACACTCATATCCCCACATACTATCCCTACAAGTCATTCATAAATTACTTCTTCACATCCTGGGAAAAAGAAAACATTGAAAGGGGTGAGCTTAAATGCCTAGTAAGGATAACAATATAGTGGAAACTTTCATAAATAAGAATAAGCATTTAAGGCAATGTATAACTTAAAAAAAATCCTTTTAAACTTGAACTTCAACATAGTATGGAAAATATAAAATGAAATAATTCCATTTACTCATTCACATGGATATTCTACTAATCTAATAATCACATGCAATAGCAATAACCACTTTCATAATGATGGAATTCATAATGCCAGACTATCATAACCACATAGCCAATGCCTTGTGCCAGGACTACAAATAAGATTTTTCCAAGGCCTTGTTCCAAGACACTAGTTTGTCTCATGAGACATACCGATGCATCGAGGAGCTATAGCAGGCTCCACCCGTCACATATTAAGTCCAATGAAATCCCATATGAAAAGGATTAAACATAACATAAACATTCGTATTAAAACTAGCATAGGAAGTGTCAATACTTTCACCATAAATTATGAATGGTATAAAAATAGTACATCCATAGTCAAACATATTAAAAAACCTTCAATACAATATAGAAGTTTTGTATCATAATAAATCAACTTCAAATAAGCATAAAATCCATCAAAGGATGTTGACATAGATGAAATCCAAACTCTTTTTAGAGAAATATATATTTCTGTTTTTGAAATCATTTAAGAGTCATATATTTATAAAATAAAACATTTTCATTGAAAATATTCTTATATTCTTGTAAGGTAAGCTTCAACAATTTTATAACGGCGGAAAATAACCGCACCAGCCGTATAAGTTAAAAAACATTCTTACCTTAATTCTGTCGAAAAGGATAAAAGAACCTTGTTTGGAAAAAGACGGAAAGATTCCTTTGTAAAACTATTATAAAAAGTGAAATAAGGGTATAAATTACTTTAACCCATATTCATTTAAATAGTGAAAATGTTCTGAAATACATTTTTAAGAAACATGGATTTGGATGATAAAGACATCATAGTAGATTATTATGTATAAACAACCTCGGATAATGAAGAGATTGTGAAATAACCCTTACCTTGTACTTTTCCTTGGTTGGGGTAGGTTAAACTCTTGTATAATGGTAAAATAATTGATATTAAATTATACAAGAATAATATACATTAATATGGTATCATATATGATCTTTTATCATTGATTTTTTAATAATATCTTAGTATTATCGTTGTTTCGGGTGTTAACTTACTCGTTTTCTTTTATATGTTTTATTACGTAAGTCATGTTTGTAATGAATTTGTTGTTTCATAACAATATACAGAATGATATAAAGTCCTCATATACTATTATTAACAATAAAATTAGAATTATACTTGAATGGATACGATGAAGAATGAATCTCATCACGTTCGTGGAGACGGTAGCCCGTAGGTATGCACGAGAGACAATATCATTATTTTGATATTAAAATAATATATAATTGGATGTTATATCACATATACAGAATCATTATCATGTTACATTTATTATTTACATGAATTACACCTCATTATTATACCCATCCAAATAATAATTTATTGAATAACAATTACACCACGACATGAAGATGGTAAGCCGTACGTACGACCGTATGGTGACATGTTATTCAAAGGATGGATAGAATAATGAATATGGTTATAACATATTTATAATAACATCACAGTATATATATGATACTGGAGTTATTATTTTATAATGTTAACAACAAAGGAAGAATAAGTGGAAGAAGAAAGGAACTTGGAAAAGGGTGGTGAAGTCATTACCTCTTCTTCGGGTTCTTCCTTTTGATTTGATCAAAAGGGCTCCTTAGGTTGGCTTTATGATCAAAATAAGGAATCTAGGTTGTAGTAAGGGAAGTTGGGAGAGTATTTTTGTAGAGTTTGGCCGAACCAAAAGGCTTTGAGGGTGTGAATAAATGAGAAGGAAGAGTGCCCTTTTATAAAAGGGGTGAGGGGCACCTTTGAAAAACCTAGAAATATTAATTTATAAGAAATTCATATTCGGTTTCTAATGGATCCAAAGTGGATTATTAAAATTTTAAGGTCGGGATGGGTCTAAAAACACTCAACCAATATAATTTATACAGGTTTGTGTAATTATATTAACCTTATCATTAAGTATTAACTCTAACTTAATTAGTTTCACTTTTACAATGTCTCTTTGTATTTTTATATTATATGGTTAATAAAAATACCATATACATCCAATAGACCCACAAGTGGTCCATTAATGATATAACTATCATGATATAAGTCTCTTGGACGATCCTTAGATTTTTAAGAATTTTATATCAATTAATATTATAATATTTCTTTTAAAAACTCTTTTTTGTCAATTTTGACACTATTCAATAGTTGATTTTTGTGAAACTCATAACTGAATTATTACTTCGAAAAAAGTCAATTAAAGAAATCCTAATATATCATATTATCCTAGAAAATTTGTGTAATTCATTAAAAGTCTAAAATTATATTTATTTGGGTATTTATAATATCAATTATATTAATTTGTCACTATTATGGTAATTACTGTATGATAATTGTGTCATAAATAAATTAAATTATTTAAAGTATAAAAATTATAAATAAAATATCATTATGTAGAAATTTTTTTTAGATTTCAAATGAATATTTAGAGTCTAAAATCCAACATATATAACCCTATGTAAAATTTGTATTTCTAAAAGATATATGCTTGTGTCATTTTTGTACTTATTTTAACTTAATTAAAGTTAAGTGTCCCTATCATCTACAAGTGGCTCTATGGGGTCCCAAAATCGACCCAAAGATGCCTAAGGTCGAACATGTATCATCTAATAAGGCTAGGAAACGTTTTAGGGTAATTTAGTATTATTATAAAATTATTTTTAGCCCTTATTTACTAGATTTACCCTTAACCATGGTAAATAAAATATTTACCGAAAGAATTATTCAAAATGTCTAAAAATAAAAGTTACTTTTTTACACAATTATAACATCATGATTCCAAATATGGAATCCATTTTTCCAAATTCAAAACACAAAAGTGGTAGAAATTAATTTAAAATTAATTCCCGTTGTTAGAACAAAAAATGTGTTTTTAAGAGATAATAACTATCAAATGATCGACACTTGTTTATGTCCGGTTTAATTGTAAAATTATGCCCAATGACCAAAATTGTATTAAATGCTAAAAATATATTCTAAATATACATTAAAACCACTCAAATCCATAATTTATCACTATTAATTATTTAGATTAAAAAAATTGTTTTCAATTAAAATTTAGTAATTTTCACTATTCATCAAAATATTAAAGTTATCCGAAAAGTACCTAAATATCACCTTAGGATAAATTTGATATTCCGAATCCAAAAATAATGTCCATTTTGAAATATAAAATATATATAATTTCAAAAAGTAGGTATTACTATTCATAAAGGCTGGTTTGATTGGTTTTGGTGTCTTAGAACTCGGTGTTGCGCACAACACACGCTATCACATTATTCAAAGAGAAGCGTACCGTAGAAGGTTGGGGTGTTAAAATCTATGAAACCGATCTGTCAGACCGATCTCTGAAATGGATCTTTCAGACCGATCTGTGAAACCGATCTGTGAGACCGATCTGTGAGACCGATCTGTGATACCGATCTGTCAGACCGATCTGTGAAACCGATCTGTCAGACCGATCTGTGAAACTGATCGGTCAGACTGATCTGTGAAACCGATCTGTCAGACGGATCTGTGACACCGATCTGTCAGACCGATCTGTGAAGCCGATATGTCAGACCGATCTGTGAGACCGATCTGTGAGACCGATCTGTGAGACCGATCTGTGAAACCGATCTGTCAGACCGATCTGTGAAACTGATCTATCAGACCTCTCTGTGAAATCGATCTGTCAGACCGATATGCGAAACCGATCTGTTAGACCGATCTGTGAAACTGATCGGTAAGACCGATCTGTGAAACTGATCTGTCAGACCGATCTGTCAAACCGGTCTTTGAAACTGATCTGTCAGACCGATCCGTGACAACGATATGTCAGACCGATCTGTGAGACTGATCTGTCAGACCGATCTGTGAGACCTATATCTGAAACCGATATGTCAGACCGATCTGTGAAACCGATCTATCAGAACGATCTGCGAAACCGATCTGTCAGACCGATCTGTGAAACCGATCTGTCAGAACGATCTGTGAAACCGATCTGTCAGACCGATCTGTCAGACAGATCTGTGAAACCGATCTGTCAGACTGATCTCTAAAACCGATATGTTAGACCGATCTATGTGACCGATCTGTGAGACCGATCTGTGAGACCGATTTGTGACACCGATCTCTCAGACTGATCTGTGAAACCGATCTGTCAGACTGATATGTGAAACGGATCTGTCAGACCGATCTGTGAAACCGATCTGTGAGACCGATCTGTGAAACCGATCTGTCAGACCGATCTGTGAAACCGATCTGTCAGACAGATCTGGGAAACCGATCTGTGAAACCGATCTATCAGACTGATATGGGAAACTGATCTGTCAGATCGATCTGTGACACCGATATGTCAGACCGATCTGTGAGACCGATCTGTCAGACCGATCTATGAAACTGATCTGTTAGACTGATCTGTGAAACCGATCTCTTACTGTTCATAAAACTGGAAACACTATTCACAGAATTGGAAATTTGGCAAAGTGTTGGGGATAAGTCACCTTGACCTTCTGGAACACCTCCAACACCACATTTTCACAAAGTAATGGACCGGAGAGGTCCGCGCCATTACATTTTTTCTCAAATTTTTACTACTTTAATCACCCATTTGATGTTTTATGTAATGGGAGTATAATAATATTAATGATATTTTGGGGGTCACTTTTGGGAATAAAATACTTTAATTTTGATTATGTTTTAGAGTTATATTTATTTAATGCGGAATGCCATTATATTTTTTACATAAGATTAATATAATTGGTAAAATATTTAGTTTAACATATCGTTGATATTGAGTAAATTAATGTCTATTTAAATTTATGTATTCTTTATGTATTATATTAATATTATTTTTCAAAACAATAACTCACATTTCGGTTGTAGACCTGTAATATCTGAGATTTCCATTGGGATCAGACCATAAATTGAAGGGAGATAAGGTTGAGACACCTACCATTGTCATCAGTCATGTCAGGGTGAATATAAATGGTGTGACAAATAAAAATTATCTTATTTTAAAGAATATATATTTTATCATAGTGATAAAGAAGGGATTTATAAATGGATTGGTTGTAGCTTATGCCACACAAAAATTGAATTTTCATGATAAAAAATACCTATGTCATGATTATTATTTATCTATAGTAATGTTTTCATTAAATAAATAGATTGATTATATTTTTGGATAAATTTTTTATATATATTATCATCACAAGTTGTTAAAATATATATTTACATAGAATATTTTGAATATGAATTAAGGATGTTTATTGATGAAAATTATATATAATAAATGAGAAATTAATTACCACCATACTAAAGAGGAAAAGGGGGATGATTCTTTATTGTGAGGGGATCCTTTTAGGTTTTAGATGATTAGGAAAAATATATATCTGATAGTTATGGAATTGAAAAATATTGAACATTAAATAATAAAGGATGTGAATAAATATTATCTCACTCAAATAATTGTTTGATCCTCTATCCATGTGAAGATTATTGGTGAAGAAGGTTGATAAAGAGTGATAAAAGAAGGATAGAAATGTTCATATTTTTAACCTTGATTATAATGGAATGATATGTCATAAGAACCATTTTTTTGTCCCCTCATTTAAAAATATTAATAATGATTTTTTAGAGGAGGATAAAAATTCATTATTCTCTATTCAACCTATATATAAAAATATGTATACATAATTATAAAAGTATTTATGATAGGATTTAATTATGTGTGACATCAGAGAGTTTTAATGTCATTTATTGGTATGTCTACAAGTAATGGCTAGGGGAAAAAATTGTAATGGCATTCTTGAACCAATATAAATACAAGAACTTAAATGGGAAAACACAACTATAGATTTTTTTTGCTGGACTACCCAAAAAATATAATGAAAATAATGTTACATTAGTTGTATTTGATCTCTTTACAAACTCATACAAAATCATAATTATCATAGAAGAATTATCTCTAGATAACATTTCAAAAATATACACTATGAAACTGGTAAGGTATCATGGAGTACCACAATATTTTTGTATCTAGTCTGCATCCGGGTTTATCCTCTATATTCTGGAAATGTTATCAACAATATATTGATACAATATTTCGTTTTAGAACATCATAGCCTCTTTAGAAAAATGTCAAAAATAATATAACTATCAAAGCGATATATGAATTTTTAATATTATATTGTATTGATTTCATAGGTGTTTGGGATCCCAAACTTTATCTTGTTGAGATTTTATACAACAATAGATTTACCTTGAGCATTATGTTGTATCTATATAAAAACAATTATGTATTGATGTATATAAATCCGAAATAATATGATGATTTTAATGAAATAGATTTTTTTAAACCATTGTATTCTTGAGAAATGTAAATTAAATTTATTTTCATAAATAAAAATAAAAATGATATCACAATTTTGGAAGAAATGATACCCTTGATATAGATGACATGTTCTAAAATTTGACATACGTGACAAGTTATTTCTAATAATTTCACCATGAAATAATATAATGAAATTTTCAATAAAATTAAAATTAATCCCTTATTATGTCGGACCATTTATATTACTCAATTATATAAAGATGTTAGCTTATTGATTGGTTCCTCAAAGGAAAATATCTCAAGTCCAAGATGTGTTCTGTGAATAAATCCAATGGAAGTACATATTTTATCCTTACCATGTACTGAACACATATTTCATATAAATAAAATATGATATTTCTTATGAGTAACAAACGATTGAGATTATTTCTTGTAAAAACATATTTCAGTGAAAAAGACCACTCACCTGGTCAATTTTTTAGGGTGAAACTACCATTTTGTGGAAGCTATGTGCAAACCTGGGGATCTAAAAGAATAGATTTATCCTTATGTTTTTGTACAAATGTGACATAATTTCCTGGAAAAATTCAATTTTATTTTGGGATAAATGTAACACTATGAGATTCTATGATTTTTTTTCAATTAATCAATTTTTTTCGATAGTCTGTGTTACACACAACAATTATATTTATACAACCATATATTTATTTCAATATTATTATATTCAAATTGTTAAAAAATTGATTAAATAAATTTACAATTTGAATATGAACAATGTTTAAAAAAATATATTTTATATAATAAAATCTTATTGACAAATATTTACATAATTATTTGAAAAATCAGAGTGTATATTTATAATTCAATTTTATCAAAAAAATTATTTTTTCCTTTATGAATAAATATATTTAATATAATTATTTAAAATTGTACAAAATTTATTTTTATAAATAAATCTAATATTTTATATATAAAAGTAAAATTATTCTTTCAGTGATATTTTATAATTTTAAAAAAAGATTATCTTATATGAATACTAAAAAACAATTATTTTTGTAAAAAACAACTCTTTATTTTGAATAATTTACATGATTCATATTATTTTAAGGATTTATTAACTTTAAAATTAATTAAATAATTTTTTTAAATCCAATTTAGGTCATTATAATCAATTTCGTTCTAACTTTAGATTCAAAAAATTCATATACATAAGAATATTTTCTCTATCGAAAACAACTCTTTCATCTTGTATGATTGTTTATGTTTATATTATATTTTTATAAATCTATTAATTTAATATGTAAAAAGGATTTCATATTATTAATAATCATAATTAATAATATATAATTATGTTACCATATTTCTTTGTAAAAAATTAGTGAAAATTTTAAAAATAATTATGGTAGTTGATTTTAAAACAATTATTTGGGTTAAACATAAAAGACATGTCATAAACTGAAAGATAAACTAGGAAATTTCTAATTTCATATCCATATAACAACCAATTTAAATTAAATTTTTCATAATCGACAATTCTCCATCCATTTGGAATGTGAAAATTGTGGTTAAAATATATTATTTTAAAAAAATTAATTTGTGTCCTCTCTGTAATTATAGATGGCCAACCACTATCCTATTCCATGAACACTTCCACAACCCTTATGTTTATAAAATAAAAACATAATTATATTAAATAAATTTTTAATATATTCATAAAGGACATATGTTGATTAGGATACTATCCAATTAATTTTTTATGTATAAACATAAGGAGGTTCTCAAAAGAGGAGGTAATATTATTCAACTTGTGTTTTTTTCATTTACTCTTCCACCTAAATAAAATTTTAATCAATAATTATTATATAATTACAAATGTCTCAAACTTATATTTTTTTATATTAATTTCATAATTTATATCCAAATCCACTTCAATCAATTTGGAAACCAAACCTTTGATCATGTGTGTGGTAGACTACCGCCTCACAAATTGATGTAACTCATTTTCTATCTCTACCTATCACGGTGGGATATAATGATATATATGATAAAAATTTATGAAATATAAGGAATTATTATACTTATATAATTATAATATCACATATACCTTCTTACATTCCATTTTGCAGGGATGCAATAATGTCACTTGTGTGTGTGACAGACTATTGCCTCACGAAGTGATGTGAATCATTTTTCACATATACATTACATGAAAGGTAATAAAGATCATTTTTATTAATATATGTGATATATATGAAATAATAATGAATTTAAAATTTTTATATATAACTTAAATTTTTGTTATCCCATCTGTCAATAATATGGAAGCATCATTCTTGAATATGTACACCCTAACATCTTTATATAAAATGTAATCCATTTTATATATCAAAAAATTATTGATTAATATAAATAAATATTTAGTGAATATATATTAATTTTATATAATTGATAAAAATATTCATATAATGTATCTATGATCAACATAAAATTACTAAAAACATAAAAAAATGAATGAAAAACCAAGCAGGTAATACTCAAAACCCAATTTTTATATGGAATTGATAATGAATGTCTAATAAATAGTTATGAGTAAATATAATATGTAATTAAATACATAATTATTATAATTTAATATATTTAAAATAATCTTATATTAATGTTATATGTTTTTTTAATGTGTTTGAAAGAATTTGTGGAAAATGGTATGTGATTTCAAAACTATTAATTATTTTTGAGAGACATATTCAGTATTCATCAATCATTTATTTTGTGTTGTGTATATGCTTATAAACAAATTAATTTATGATTCTTATTTTTATTTTTATTAGATTTTTTATATCCGTGAAATATTATTTATTCCATTTTTCTTATGATTTACATTTTATTAAAGTAGTAATGATTTTATGTTACAATATTATCATTTATCATGATTGTATATGATTATGATTCCAATACTAAAGATATTATTATATATTACACAATAAACACATGTATATTCTTCTCCGGTATAAATATCAGGTTAATATATTATTTCCCTAAATATTTATATTTTAATAACTCAAGGGAGATAAATAATGTTAAATTAAAAAAATAACATTATTTATATCATTAGACGAAACCCCTTTTTATCGCATTTCTTTATTTTCTTAAAATGATTTAAATAATTTATTAATATTACTTAATAATACTTTATATAGGTTTATTTATATTTATAAAATTGTTTCAAATAAATACTTTTTATTGTTTTTTAATTTTTGTACATTTGATATTTTTATTGAAAATGTGAAAGGAATATTCAATTGAATGTGTCTAACGTGAAAAAAATTACAATTATGAAAAATAATTGATTTAAATATTCATTTATATTTTTCAATGGTTAAATTCAATGAAAATTATTTTCACAATATATTTTGACCTTTTATTTTTAAAATGTACTTTTTAATGGGGAATGATTCTTTCTAATCATAAATTTTCAATTAGATATTTCAAACACATTTTCCATATAATATGAAATGCATTTATGTTAAATTATATTTAATAGGGATATAAAACAATTATATAATCATTTTTCTTTAGTTTTCTATTTTATTTTAATTATGAAAAGTGGTTTATAAAACCCATTGAATTCAATGGGTTATTATACGATGAATGTTATGTGATCTTCTGTAACACTGATGTACTGATTATTTAATTTGTGGGAATTAAATATTCTTCCAATGATATTGGTTAGTATTCATAGATTGTGAGATAATTATGTTATGTGTGAACCTAATTTCATGTTCATAAGAATATTTGCGGACCATGACTAATGTCCATAATTTTATGTAAGGACATTTTTTTGGCCATATGGATATGTGTGGACCTTGTTTCTGAACTATAATGTTATGTGTGTAATTAGTTTCATTTCCAAAAGGTTATTCAAGTACCTAGTTTGATGTCCATAAGATTATGCAAGGACCTGATTATATGTTCATAACTCAATGAGTGAACATGTTTCAATTTACAGAAGTAATCCAATATATAAGCATTTTTTTACATTACCATCATTTTGTTGTGATATAATTTATTTTTTTCATTGATTCCCATTAAAATTCATTTATTTTTAACATAAAATTCTTATGTTGTTACTTAGGATAATAAACTATGCTTTACAGGATATTATTTGAAATTTTAAATCCAATGATCGTAAACCCTTATGTGAAATTTTATGTTCAGGAAACTATTTATATGTTCCTTTCATAACTTTAATATGAATTTGAGGTCAACCGTTTTTATATTTCAATCCCCCAGGTTAGAAAGATAGGTAATAAGTATTTTAGGTTTAATAAGGGTTATAATTATGAGGAAATATGTAGGAGATTTTGAAGAATTCGATTGAACCATTTTTTTAATTTCAATTTATTAAAAGGAACTAAACCTAAATGGTTGTTGGATAGATAATCATGTTATGTGGGGAATATTTATCAAAAAATATGTCATTAATATGAATGGAAATCATGGTTCACTAAAACAGTTCTTCCCACCATAAAATACCGCATCCCTCAAAAAGCCTTTAATCAAAGAATAGATCAAATTGAAAGGAGAAAAATAATCAATCTACCTACAAATTAGAATTGACCCAAAATGATGTGACATTAAAAAAATTCATACAAAAACCAATATAATTTTAATAATTATTCACAATCTCAAAATATCGTAATGGAACTCATGAAACCTCTCTGCCCAATTCGATGCACAAAAAATGTCTTTAAATAAAGAAGGATATAACTACTCATAGATATTCCACAATGGATACCGACATTAGATCATAAAAATATGGAATCCATACAAGGATATCATAATTAAAAACATTAATGGATATGATATTATTGGGCTATACACTAGTGGTCACAAATATTAGATATGGGTGTTTAGATCCAACACTTTGAAGCCCCTCTCCATGATAACATCAATGGGAATCAAAAATTGATCACATTAATAGCCCACCTGATACAAATATACCCAATTTATTAATGAATACAACCTAGGTCCTACCCGTATCAATGGAAAACAGCATAATTCATCCCATGAAAAAACATACAATTGTGAGTATGAAAAACCCTCTAATATGTATAAAAAGAAGATCCATATAATAACTAGGCCAATGCATCCTCAATAAAAAACTACAACAAAATCAATAATCCAAAAGCCATAAATGGATTTTCATAATTAATAAATTAAACATAAAAATAAATAAAAAACTAAACATTCTCATCCTGGGATCACATATGATTATCCAAAAAAAATTATCCCCACTAATATACCTATTAAGAAAAATCTCATAGGTCTAATCCACTAGACACAACAATATCCAATTGAGGAACTAAAGATGCAATTCATTATAATAAATGAATCCATTACACTCTAAGAGATAATAAAAACAAATTAATAAATAAATAATAAAGGGTTTAAAAAATCACATTTTCAAATCCATGGAACCCTTTAAAATTTGTTTTTAAGTAATTCCAAACTAACTCCAGCCTATTTTAAAAATACAATCACATATCACATTCATTACTTTGTTAATTTTTAAAAAAATTAAAACTGATTTCAGAAAAAATTCCACTTTTTTTAAATCCAAATATCCTTTTCGATCTATAATATAATTAATCAATTTTTTTTTTGAAATAGTTTCCAAATCACTTCCACATTTTTTATACACTCACAAATGGTATATTCCAAAACATGCTAGAAAATCTACATGTAAGTCACTATATTCCCATAAAATATGAAACATGTATTACATAAAACTATGTGAACATGATATTAGAAAATAATTACACATAAATAGCTTTAAAATCCCATAATGATATAAATTTTTTCCAAATACATTTCATGAAACAAGATTCATTTTACAAAACATTGATAAGAAATTTATTTTTATCTAAAAAAATTTCCTTATGAAATCTATTTTTCAATGACAATACTATATTTCATTTCACATGACAAATATCATAAAAATATCTAATTGGATAATTAATTTAGTATGTTCCCATATTTTTACTCCAAAATACAACCAACCATTATGCTTAAATCATCATAGTGACATTAAAGAAACCCAAATGTGCATAACATGAACAAACAATAGAGTTGAAGCTAACCCCAAATCAAAAATTATGAATTAGTATAGGTTAATTTTTTTTCAACATGTATTCCTAATGAAAATATATTTCGAACATAGTTAACCTCACAATTTAGAAACAATCTCAAATTGTGGAACTATAAAAAATTTATCTATACAATAGATATTCTCTATGGAATCTGATGTTCAAAATTTCATAAAATTGATACATTAGCAATATACACCTGTAATAATGGGGAAATCCTTCTATCAGAGGTTTAATCCAACCATTTGAAAAAACTCATCAAGACATTGAGAACGAATAATCCCCAAGAAACGTCTGAAGGATCATCAGGTTGAATAACCCTAGTAATATTTGGAATGGAACAAGTTAGATAACTATATTAACCATGTAATACATAACCATGTAGTATTAACAAAAAAGATACCCCTTAATGGTAAATGATTAGGGAATGTTCATAGGACATCAAGAAAAATAAATGTTATCATAGTTTTATAAATCTCATCTCAATTTTCCCTAATATCCAAATGATAAAAATATAGCTCTAATGGGTATCCCAACAAAACTATGATGAAACTCAATCATGATAACCATGAACATACCCATGGTTCTCTAATTCAATTAAAGTAATCATAATATCGTGGAAGATTATTTTTCAATAAGGTTAACCCATTTAGAAATTTTCATGGAGTAAACTAAAAAAATGACATAGAAGAAACAAATGATTACCAAAAACCTCAACACTGAATCCCATGGAGGATATAAAGATAAAATCCAAACAATGATATCCTAGAACCGCAATTACTATAGAACCTATGAGTGTTAAATATAATGTATTAGAAAATAATAATCATGAAACACCACGGATTCCACTTTTCTAATGGAATGTATGATAATAAGGAAAATATGGCCCTAAAGATCCATCTACTATACTGAACATATATTACTATATGATCATGTCATAGAAGAACATCAGCATGATTCATCTCAAATGGTTCCCTCACTAAAACACTGTCCAATAAAGTGTAGAACATACTAATGAATTTATAGTTTAGGAATTACTAATGATATTATAAATAATGAATTATATTGAGGAGGAAATTACATTTTAACTCAAGACATAATTATAATACTCACTAAAACACTTAAAAGGAATTACATATACATTTAGTTTCTTTATAGAAAATTAGATTACCCCTAGAAACATGAAAGTGTAAGGTAAGACACATATTTAAAAAAATAAATAAATCACCTTCATGGTGGAATCAATTAAAACCCGCTCATAAATCCAAAACCTCATTAAAAAATATTCATTCAAAAAAAACCAAACATAGCATGAAAATTATTTTCACAAAAATTTTGTTTCATAAAAAAAGATATTTAATTAAATTATAATTAATCCCAAATTTGGATACATCAATATTTATAAATAACATGGTTAATCCTATTTACATTCAATCAAATCCATTTAATAGGATTTATTTTCCTCAAATGAAATTGTGTTTATGTTTTAAATATTTTATGGTAAATCACCATTCAATCATAGAAATAATTCCATCCATAGAACTAGTTATAAAAAAAATTCCACAAAATTTTGAATCATTGAATTAATTTAGTATTACACTATCAAAAGACCATTCAAAATTATATTTTACACGTTAAAATAAACCATTATTTTCAAAAAATAATAATTCTTATTGAAAAAATTTATCATGTGTGTGAAATTATGTAATGAAACATCATTAAATAGTTTGAAAAAACACATTTTATTAATTTTTTAGGGGAAATCCACCATTTTGAAAAACATTTTCTAGAGACCAAGAATCATTTCAAAAGAATTAGAGCCTCACATTTCAAAAAATAATAATTTCCAAAAAAACATTTTCACAGAATAAACAGATTATGCAATCCCTACACTAAAAAATAATGCAATGAGTGTTAGTAAAATATAATCTTAAAATCAATATATCCCAATAACCACCTTTATTCGATTCCATTTAATGAGATTATATCAATGAGTTTAAGAATCATGAATTTTAAAAATATAATTTTTTTGGGTTTTTGATTGTTGATCGACCTATAAATGTGGATGAAGACCATGTGCATAGTGTGAAAACCCCCATTAGATATTTCAAAACCATTTTCCCAGTCACTAAATGGTTTTTCAGGACTTCTATCTGAACATAAACACATGATTCATTTCCTATTTTACACCCCAAATATACTATAACTCCTGAGGAAACTAACACCATCCAATGAGGATCATATGTCAATTCACCCAACCTATCTCGTGAAAGTCATAAAATATTGAAAATAAACCCTAAAAATTATGGTACCTCAAGGGTAATTATGAGAGGTCTTTCTCAAGAACATACTATCCATGTTCTTGATGAGCCCTATCATGTCGTACATTCAATCTATCAAAATCTATGAACCAAACCCATGATATGTATAAACAATTTTCAGTGGGAAATCCCTAAGATTCCATTTGGTAATAAACCATACCTATATGATCATATCTAATAGTCTGTGATACCCTCCAACATGGTACGTATCATCAAGAATCCAAACATGCATCATGTATAAAAACAAGTTATTAATATGAAAAATAGAATATAATAGAAAATAACGTGATTCAAATCTGTGGTATATAAAATTTCAATCCAAAATTACTAAACCATAATTAAATATAAGAAAAGACTTTTAAATTTCTCAATGTTTCCATATTTCTCCTCAAAACCATCTTAAAATGGATGAAATGATACTCAAGGGAAGATGGTGAACTAAATTATTCACATCAAATTACCATTTTCCAAAAAATGACATATATAATTAGCAAAATAAAAAAATAGGATATGAAAAAATAACCCAGTATGATTCCCCCAAATAATCTATTAATTTTCTAACATGACTAAATCATTGTCTCAATCCATAATAAAAATCTAATTTATAAAAATTTTCTTATGATAAAACCATTCTGTAAAACTTCAATTTGATATCATTATAAAATAATTTCATGTTAACATAATAATGTAATATTAAAAGTATGTATGGAAATATGTAAGCATGACCAAGATGTACATGGATACACCATTTGATAAAATAATGATAAATCAACCTTGTAATATAAAATCACGTGTAAATCCAATTACTAATGAAAAATCACAAAAAATTGGGATCTATCATTGTAAAAAACTCACTCACTCAAAAAAATAAGTGTAAAACCAGAATAATGTGGAACCAATAAATTTTTTTCCTATAATATTCTATAAATACTATGCTACTCATATGATATTTTCCACATAATGTTAACATATATAAAACCCCAAATGATGGAAAAAAAATATAAGGTGACTTGTCCATTTGGGGATGAAAATAATGTTCACATTCATCCATATTTCAAAAATAGTTTAATTAATATCATGTAATTAATCTATTAAAAATATTTAAAGAGACACGTTCAACAAATATGTAGAGGATTCCCCAAAAATTGATCTCCCAAATCCTAGAGATAAATTTAACCATGAATCATATCAAATACAATGAAATACTCACTTGGGTGACTACAGTTAGAGTGAAATAGATGTATGATATACTAAATTATAATAACATTAATCATTTATAACCCTTCCAATGGTATAAATACTATGGTTCAACCTATTCAATCGCACCACTGAAACACAAGACCACACCATAGAGCCCTCTCCCTTGACAGAGTCCCCACAAACCAACTGTTCTATCAAAATCATATCATAGTCCTCATCCATAACATATTCTCAATTTACAATGATATGATTTATCTCATGAAAAATTATACAAATACACTACAAAATATATGAACCATCAACCCCCCCCCCTCACAAAACACCAAACTGATGCATCTTCCTTCAAGCTGAAGTTCCCAACTGAGAAGAAGGACTGTTATGTGGCATATGATCCATTTTGCAACTATTCCAAATTATGGAGTAGCTCCAAAATCTCAATCCTATATTTACAAGTTTGGAATGGTGTGGCTCATTTTCAAGTGCTATCAAAAATTAACAAAATGAGAATTATAAAATTTTAGAAATACATTGATATTTAGATTGTTGTTACAAGGGTTATCATTTGTTGAATTATGTTTGTGCAATGTTATGACCCTTTATGAATTAAAATTATTTTTTTAAATTATTTGGGCTATCATAACAGTATTTAGTGAAATTATGGTATCTCAATATTGACTATTGTACATTCAATAGTGTACCACACCATTATTGTTGTTGTTGTGGTGGTATTTTTTAATTCTCTTTGGAGTTGAACTAGTGTATGCTAATTTATTATTTTGTTGTGTGGTTCTTAGTGCACCATTGATAGTAAAATAAATTGTTCAGATATTTTTGGGGGTGTGTTGATCTGGTGACCACCCTATATAAAATAGGATCCCTAAAATTTTCCAATTTTCACATGGAACCAAATGTGGTGCAACAATGGTGCTCTTGTGGGAAACAGTGAATAAAATAGCTCACCAAATAATGGAAAATGGTTTCGTGAGATAAAATGTCTTAGATATTTCCACCTTGATATTGTGTAAGGTTTGATGATGGAGAAAATGGATTGTGTAGTCATTCTAAAATGACCTAGATCTAGTAATCCCACATTGAGAGCTTGGTATTTATTTTTCCTTTGGATGTAGTGGCATAGTCAGAGGTCACCACATCATTGTAATGTCCATATGATAATTCTCCAAAAATATTAGACACAACCTCTATTCGCTATAATTAATTTCAATTCCTCTAACAGTAGGCTTACCTCATTTGATTCACATATCCCCTCTTTATTTATATTGGGGATTCCAACCACTTGGCATATTAGGGATCAGAAGGTGACCATAGTTCTATGGGATAATTCCATGTTGTATGTCATGAATCTATTAATATTGATGGTGGGGAAGGTACAAAATAGATAGGAATTTAATTCCCTCTAGAATGGGAGGATGTGAATTAGATATTTATATAACAATATGAAAGATATTATCCGATTTCATCATGACATATTTCTAGATGAGGACTCCTGAGAATTCAATTTGAAGGAGGTTATGTATCCCACCCATTATTCAGTAGTTTCTCCAAATATGTAACCCAAAAATTTCTATATTTAGAATATGGATGTTGAGATGGATATGGTGTATGAGTGGTGTGAAAACACACCTTATAGAGGGTCAAAACGATCATATATGGAGTAATTCTAGAGATTGAGTGTCATAGACCTCAAGATTATAGAGGTTATTGTGAGTAATGATGTTGCATAATCAATCTACCTCATATATCAACATAAAAGGTATATGTTTTATGCCTATATAGAATAACTTATTTCAGTTTTATGTATGTTGGGTTTATGGAAGTTATTATCAGAACTATATTTTATCCCTATGGAGTTGATACTTTTTTGGGATAGGTCCTTTTCCCTCAGCTTCGATAGAAAATTCCCTCATTATATTTTTTATTTTAGGGAATTCAAATATATTTTCATTATTAAATATAGTGGAATTATGATAAATTTGGATGATCTAGAGTTTATATTTTGAAAACCTAGTATTTTCCTCATCAACATTAGTCATGACTAATGTGTGTAAATGGGGGTCATCAACAGTGAGGTGGATGACCAATCTGAGGGAAGTTGCATTTCATGAAGGGGAATTTTCTAGAGGATCTAGAAGTTTTTCATGGTATGATAAGTTTATAATCTACATTGGTATATGATTTTGATTTATTTTAGCTTTTTGTATTAAATTATAATCCATACTTTGGTTATAACATTGGGATTGAATGTGGAGATGATTTTTTCCCCTTGGATTTATTGTCAAAATTCTGAAGTCAGGAATAATTGTATTATGATTTTTGAGGTTGTAAAATGATGTTTTGGTAAAATCATTCTATGTAGGATTCTTATTTATATCGATACAACAATACAGTTAGAATCTTCGTATGGATTGGTTATTTTCTAAACGCATAAGCATGGATCATTTTGGAAGGGTAGATGGGTTTTATGATGTAGAAGGTTGGTGTGTGGTTTATTTCTATGATCGAGGTTTTCAGATGGGAAATAGGTGTCAGGAAACCCTTCTATAATTTATAATTTATTTATTAGAATAATTAATGGGTTCTCTAGTGCAGCGGGATCCATGTTTTTTTGTGGACTATTTGGTTATTTTTTCATAGGTGGTTATGACCCCACACCATAATGTCTCATTGAATTCGGGATGAATATACCACTAGTCGCTTCCCTAATTTAGATGTGTCCTTATCAAATATTGTATTTGGAGTGGTGGGAGTTTATAATTGTGAATGGTCTGTTGAAAATAGGTTTTCTATGACCCATTTTTTCACTATGGGGATCTCTGGTTAATGAATATTATATTGAAATTTATAGTTTGAGGTAGTGTGTAGACTAAAAAATGGAAAAAGGAAATGATAATGAATTATTTCACTCTTCCCAAAATTTAATAGAAATTTTAACTATTGTGGGTTTCTACCATGTTTATTAAGGTAGGTCAGTGGTATGGATATAACTAATTATAGGTACATGTGGAATATATCTGGAACACTAATTTTTAGTGTATGTATTTAAATGTTAATTATTAATTTATGTTTTTAGTGTCTTAAACATACCAGATAATGTCATGGGAGTCATGAAAATAATTTTTCATGCTTTCTGATATTAGTTCATTATTGTGTTTAGCAAAGACATTATTTACTCCAATTATTAGGAGGACTTGGTTGATAAAATAAGGATTTTTTATACTCTTTAAAAAAACTATATTTAGGGAATGTTGTATAACAATATGTTTTGAATGTGGTGGGATCAATTTCCTAGAGATATAGTCTCTCAAAATAGAATAATAGTGGAATATGTAAAGCTTGAGGTAGTAATTTCTTCTATTTCACACAAAAATCATTGAAAATATTTTTAAAATTCATGGTCTCATAGGTTTTTACCTGATGTTTGTTTCTATATTATATCAAATGACTCAGAATTAACATAATTAATACATAATGAGTATTTCTTAGTTTATATGGATTTGTTCCAATTAGTATTCGACTCCCTCAATGAGTGTCTATTTAGTTACCTAGTTAATTTAATTCCTATGGGAGGTTTGATGTTTGAGGTTTTTTTATGCTTCAAATTTATTCTAGGTATTTTATTGATTTTTAATCATGTAAAGATATATTTTGAGTCAAGTATGTTACTTATTCATGAACATAACTATTCCAACCATGACCAATAGATGACATCAATGGTTTTTTCCATAATACTTAATAACATTACAATATTATTGAATTCATTATAGTCTTTATAGATTGCCATATAATGAGTTATATTTTCTTTAAGCATAATATGTATAAATAATAGTGATGGGGGATTTATTTTCTATATAAATATATATTTATTATAACCCATAAACAAAATATAGGATAATCCATGGAAGATGCCCTGAGAAGGATGTCATGTGGAGCTATTTAGGAGTGAGAAGATGTTTTGAGGGAGATGAAAGAATAGAAATATATGAATCTTTGTGTAGAATAGTTTTAGGATGGAGGATTATTTTTTATGAATATAGGAGATCATGTTTCATTGCTGAACGTGGAGATGTCTCAGTGGGGGTACCTAGAGGTCGAGGTGTTGTGGGACCCAATCATACATGGAGATGGCCAGAAGGGATAGTCAGATGATGGTCACAATTAGGTTATGTTCCATGGAGGGATGTTTTTTCTTCTGGTGGTGTATGATGGAGTCCATCATGAGTTTTATTTAAAACATATAGAATTGCATCCTAGTATAACCAAGATGTATCATATTTTGAAAATGTATATTTGGTGTCAAATGATCATGTATTGAGTGGAGGATTTTGTGATGTTATTTCTAGTATGTCTTCATATTGAGGAAGAAAATTATTTTATAAGAAGTCTATTTCAAACATTAGATATCCATAGATATCCCCATGTTAAATTGGTTGGTCAAGTCAATGTATTTTTTCACTAGTATACCAACATATCTGGTATGATAATATACTATATGAGTGATTATGGATTATATGATAATTTCAACTCAATTTCTAGTCATCCAAGACATGAGAACCTTAGATGTTATTATGAGATGGTATAACATCAAAGATTTTGGGGGAATATCATTTCTAAAAAAATCCCCCAATTTACATTGTTACATTCGAGTGGATTATGATTGACCTAATGGTGAAAATATCATTCATTTATATTTAGATTATTAAATAAATTTCATTTTATCAACGTCCTCTAAATTGTATTATTTTTTTTATTTTAGGGATATATTTTCTTAAATGTAAAAAATTAATAATAACAAAATTTTAATTATTTTATATGAAACATATATTGGAAGAATAAATTTTTAGTATTAATCCAAATTTAGTAATTATTTGTAATAAGATTTTTAAAGGTATTAATATTTTTCAACTATTATCATTGTTAATTATAATTTCATGGAAACCATATAAGTTAGTATATATGAAAATATTTAAGTCTTATAGAATAAAAAAATCATTATTAACTGATGATTATATTAGAATTATTTAAATTGTATGAGATGATTATATCTCTATATAACATTGGACTAAATATTAAATTTGAAAAATAGTTTTTAGGGGAAATATATTCATTCCTTTAGCTATTGTAGAAACTAATGTGGAAGAAGATGGTTATTCTCCTAATATAGAAAAAGTGATAGTTATTAATTCAATAATATATTTTTATACATATGGAATCATTGTAAGAGTGGTAGTTCCAATAATCTAGAATTAAATATAATTAGGTTTTTATATTATGATGAAAAATAGGAAAAAAACTATCTAACTCTAGCCTATGAAAGACAACATTTCAATTTTTTCTAAACATATAAGGTGCCCTCAATAATAAATAATCATAATGGATGATTTCATGGAGATCATCTATGAGAATATGGTGACACTTGAAAACAAAATAATGAATATATTGTCTTCTGTATTAATAGTAATCAGGGATTACATCTCATGATATTATTATGAAATGGATAGGGAACAAAAAATTCCTCTCTGGTAACCTCACCCTCAAATATTACTCATGATATTCCACATGTGAATAATCATGAAAAACTAGTTAACAATATTATAAAAGGCAAGTTTAAATATATTAAAGAGATGATTCTATAGAGGAATATCCAAATGAAACAAATATCATATGAGTATCTATTATAGAGTGAACCTAAAATAGAGACAAAACCAGTGTCCACAGAAGAAGATATTTTTTCACTCACATTTGATGTAAAATAATATAATGTTGTTAAGAATGAAATTTTAGATGATCTATTCCACCTTTCTCAACCATTTCTATATAAAATCAATGAAAAATACTTTCATTTTAAATTATTTATATTAGATGAATATGATTTATATTTATTATTGAATAAATATAAAATTATACCTGATGTCCAAATCTTGAAATAGGAAGAATAATCATTAAAATTTTATCCTTCTCTATACTTGTATGAAGATGAAACACCATTGAGTGTAATATTTTGATGAAATTTGGATGATCTCGAATACATTTCTCCAACAACTATAACTTAACTCAAAGAATCATTTTGAAATAAAAAAGAAATTGAATCCAAAATAAAGCTGGAAGGTCATATTTTTTTAATCATTTTGAACATACATTTTTTAACAAATATGATTATAACCATTTATTGTTTTTCATTTTCATATTCATATAACTCATGTTTTACTCGGTGGAGGATAATGAAAAATATGACGCGCCAGAGGATGAAAAACTGGATCTCTCCAATAATGATGTAAATTATATAGAGGTAGTTCATAACGATGTATAATATTTATTCCCTAATGAAATTGAGACACATGCTTCCAAAATTAGAGAGTTTGAATTCTATTTTGAAACATCATATTTTTTCAATTAAATATAAACAATGAATATCCATTTGAATATTTAAATGATGTATAATAAATAAATAAAACAATTTTTAATAAAAAATAGGTTATGAATGTGTCATCCATGATGGAGGAGGACTCAAACCACATCACACCCACATCTTGGATGTTAACTTTATTAAAAAATGTGTGTATTATTTATACTTTACGAAAGGTGTAATCATAAAAAATTATGGACGATTGATATCTTTATAGAATAAGTGAAATATGATCAAATATAAGAAATTCTATACACTGTCATATTTTTGATAATAGTGGGTAATGATACTATAGAGGTAGTGAAATTCCATGTACCATAGTGGAGTTAATCTATAGCGACTTATGTTATTTTTTGGATTTTAATTTTAGTATTAAATAAATTCAGATGATGAAAAATCAATGAGTTTTAAAAATTAAAATTCAGGAAATATTATCGGAGTCCATGACATTTTACATTAGAGTTTGGTGTGGGAACATTGTTTAGAAAATTTATAATATGAATTTTTGGAAGGCATAATGTGAATAATTCTAAACATATATTTCTATATATATTAGTTTTATTTTTTTGTACCCAAAAAAACACTCCCAACCACATATTATCTAAATTATAGATCAACCAAACATTGTAGGAGTAGGGCCTAAAACATATATGCGAGTATACTCACAGATCCCACATGGTAATATGGAAGAGGTTGGTTTCATTGGAACCGTAGGAGCAAGTGATAATGAGGGAGATCATGTGTCATCTATAGTAAATCTATGGAGTGGAGGAGTGGCCCAAAAGAAGATAATGTGTTCATCTGTTTCTATGATCTCACCCCATAACCACGTAATATATCTATTTCAGCATATTTTTTTTCATTAATAAATCAATATTAAAATGAATTATTGACTTAGGATGTGTAACAACCTTTGATTTTGTGAAATATTTTATTTTTTGCAAATGAATTAATTTTCATTGATGTCTTGATTGGCATAAAATCAAATATACCATTCAAGTAGAAGTAATATGGTTTGAAGTACATGAAAGATCAACATGACTTTTGTTACAGGAAATATTGACTCGGTGTATATTACATGAAAAACTGACTTAGCATATGTTACATGCAACACGGTGTTTCTATGACATGTATTGTCTTTATAATTATTTAAAAAAGATAACATTAAACTATATGTTAAACATATTTATATAAATAGTAATAACTAATTTTCAAATATTTTTATTATGGTATTATATAAATAAATAATATTGATAATAAAAATATAATTTTTTGTAATGTCTTTATCTGATTAAAAATATTCTTTTATCGAATGAACTTCTTTTTTTGTCCATTTGTGAAGAAAAAATAATTAATTTGTGTCACATATATAAATTTAATTTGAAAAAATATACATCATTTTTTAATTTATAATTCTAAAATTATTTGGGGTGGTTTATTTGGATTTTTCCGAGAATCATCATTTTTTATGACTACTTAATAATATTAAATTATTGTTAAAAACTACAATTAAATTTAAATAATTAGTAATGTGAAACTATATTTTAAAAACAATTCGGCTCATATTAACTCAATTATATATATATTGATACAATTTTTTTCATTATAAAAAATTTCACTTTTAAATTCTAAATTAAATCTTATAAAATCGTTGAACTTCATATATAATAAATATCCCTTAATTCATCTCATATATGGTATTAGGATTAATAATTATTTTTCATCTGATATGATTTGAATTTAAAAAAAAATGAATTATCCCATTATAATCAGTATAATATTTTGAATCAAATAAGTCCATGATAATTATTCTCAAAAAATATTAGTAAAAGTTATTAAAATTAATCACATCGAATAAGGTCAAATTAAGCATAATTAAGGACTAAACCATAATCAGAAGAGAAAAAATTACTTATCCACTAGTCAAAAAATCCATCGGAAGGACATATGTTATCAATAAAACATAAATTACTTAATTTTTTGGTTTCTTATGATTTTTTAAAGGAAATAACACGCCTATACCTAACTTGTTTTTAAAAATTAAACGTTAGTCATTTTCCCTCACTAAAAAATGCCACCACCTCTGCCTCTTCTTCTCAGCTAACAATAATCTTAGTCTAAGCCATGATCTAGCCAATAAACTTCACGAAATCCCCCCCTTATACTTATAAAAATCTCAATGAGAATAAATAAATCCTATAATGCCTTTGGGAACAAACCAAAAGGAGTAACTCAATTAAGATGTAACGTCTTCTCACAAAATAAATTCTTTTATTTTCCTTCTCCACCACTAACCACTATTATATTCCATAATTCAACAACAAAAAACAGAATATTAAATATACCAGGATGTTTTTATGAAATTTTTAAAACCTACACCTACACACACAACCATCTAATGGATAACAAACATATTGTTTATGGGTACGATGATCATCTGCCTCACTAAACGATGATTGATCATTTCCCCATTAACACATCTCATATTATAAATTATGATGGAAGCTATTTTTATATACTTAATATGTTATATTTATTATATATTTAATATTAATTATTCCTATTACAAAACAGAACATTTTAATTTCCATTTGGTGGAAATACGATAATTTCGATAGGGGAAGTGTGGACCACCTCCCCTCAATGCGATGTGATTCGTACATACACTACATGGAATGTTTAAGGAATATTTTATTAAATATATATGATATATATGATATAATAAATCAAATTTATTAATTATATATAAAAATATATATTTATTTACTATCATACTTTCAATGAAACAATTAAATGGAATAAGTGTTCATGTGTATGTACGACCAACCATAACAATGAATAGTTTATTACATTTCATACATATAAATTATATGGAATATTATAATATAAATATACTAAAAATAAATTCTATTTAAATCATGGAATTAATTCTGGAAATCATTATATAAATATAAGTACTGGTGATATCACAATTTAACACAAAAATAAAAAAGAGAATATTACACAAAGCATAACCTTAACAAGAAATTGCTATCATTAGGGAAATATAAAGACATAATAAATCTGTATGTGGAATTATATATAATTATAGTGTTATTTAAAAGATTTATATCAAATTCATATTTATTATTCATGAACATTGAACGAGTATAATGAGATTCAAAACACAAGATAAAATAATTTCATCACACATATTATTTCCTTGATATAGGTTCTTTATTCACCAGCCATTCATTTTGTGTTATTTGTAAAATTAACATGGATGCCTTCTATTATTATAATAAATAAATTTATGGGTATGAAAATTTTCATTCATTGATAAATATTTCATGGGATTATTCTTTCAATAGTTACAAAATTGGTAATGTAGTTTTGTTAAAATTTTCTTCCATTTAGACACAGGTTTTATTCTTCACCTACATTATTTAGTGACGTGTATATGACTCCAATTGACATGTTATATACTGAATATCCTTATTTCAATGAAATTTTATGCTAAGAAATATTTCATTTTACTAAATTCATTGTATTACCCCTTGTAACCATGTGTTTAAAGTTTATTGAAACAATATCATATCTTTTCGATATTGTTAATGATTTTATAAATTTTGATGACATCGTATGGTTCATATCTCAAGAAAACTATGAAGTTTAATTATCCTATAATTATTCAACATATATATGCTTTTATTATTACCATTTTCAGTATATTTTATGATAATTAATATAATATATTTATTAAAATTCTGTTCATATATTCCCTTCGGTTGGTAATCAGTTTTATCTGAAAACCATGTTTTAAAAAAGATTTCATTAATATTTTGAAAACTAGTTTTAAATGATATTTGAAGATCATTTTCATAGAAAAGGTAATTTAAAATTGTTGTATTTTTTCCAAAAAGAATTATTTATATGTTTTCAAATATATTTTCAATGAAAAGGATGTCAATATTTCATTATATTATTTCAAATATATTTTAAATGAAATGGTTTTGAAATTTATTTATATGTATTCAATGTATACCCAATGAAATGTTTTTCAAAAAATAATCAAAATTTCGAAATAATTTTTAATTTTTTTCAATGAAATTTTTTAAAAATGTATTCAGTAATTCTATATATGTTATCAATGGGGTTTCAAATAAAATTTTATTTAAAATGTTTTGATGATTATTTTATATGTTTTAAAATAAAATATTTTTCCAAATATTTCATGTTTCTAGGAATTTTTTTTGGAAAATGGTTTTTTGAATGTTTTCTAACATTCATTTTTGTTTTCTAATTTATTTTTATAGGAAATTTTTTTCAAAAGGTTACATGATTTAAAAATACATTTTTAAGAAGAAATAATATTTTCATCAATAAATTATTTTTAATATTATTCCAAAATTATTTACCATCCAGGATTCCATCTGTTGATGTTACTGATGACTTTCATGGTAATAATATAAAGGATCCATTAATATTCATTCTCTAAATGGTTTATTCATTGATATCATTATTCTAATGAAACTGATTTCTCTTCCATTAGTTATAAACTTTTGAAAATCGATTATTTTCATGGGATATAAATTCATGATGTGATAACGAAAACTATATCATTCCAAATATTATTATGTGATGAAATTATAATGATATCCATTAACATTCATGGGTTATGATTTTATATTGATAATACCTATCTCTTATTATGGGTTATAATATGACGAATGTTTTAATTTGTGTAACTTGTATAAATATTATTATTTTGAGATTTATGGTACATATATCCCCTTTTAGTTATTTGGGTAATAATGGATGACTTATGTGTGTATTTTTTATAAGAAAACATAATTTCATTTTTATAATTTTATACATGAACGTGATTACATGTTCACTATATAATGAATTGACTTGGCTGCATGTTCATAAGTTTAAGTGTGACCCTCATTACATGTTCAACATATCATGAGCGAATATTTTTATGTATTCAAAATATTATTCATGGACCTAGTAGTTTGTCCATAATTTTATGTGAGGACCAGATTACATGTTCACAATGTTACACATGTATTTGATTACATGTTCAAAATATTATACATGGACCAAGATCCTCTATATAATGTTATTCATGAACCTAATTACACATCCACACAATTATTCCTGTACCTAGTTACATTTCCATATATAGATGTGGGTACTTGATTTCATGACTCTAATTTAATGTGGGATGATTTTTCTACTTATAAATGTTCAAAATGTTATAAAAATTTTATCATGCCACAAATTAAAAATTATATTCCTATATTATTCTTTTATTAATCATGCTCTTAAATATCTTATGATCATTTTATTATGTATGGTAAATCATTATTAGGATCACTAATATATAGGGAATGGTTTTCAAATTTTATGATCAAGTTTTATACCGTATTGTTAATGTTATTATTATAAATTTACTTCCATTATCATTACTAAGCATATATGCTCATCCAATTCTTATTTTTTCCGTTCTCCATGTTAACAAAATTCTTTTTGGGTGATGTAAAAAAGGTGCAGATCATTATGGTAATTGTTGAATATAATTCAATTAGATAGAATATTTTTTTCCATATTTCTAGAGACACTAAACCATTACGGTCCTCTAGCATGTATTTTGGTTACATACATAATATTCATATAAAATGATGAAATATACATTTTTTTAAGGCATGGGTCACTATATATGGATTCAAAGGAATGTTTTATTAACCCTTTTGAAAAAATTATTTTAAAAAATTATTGATATCCATAGGTATATTTCGGAGGATATTTATAGGGATGTCAGTGAGGATAATTATAAAGATGATATAACATTTAGGAAAATTTTATGGATTTTTTTAAAGTATAGTGTGAATGGTATCTAAGAAATAAATCAATGTCTTAATAATAAATGTGGTTGTGTATTGGAATTAATGTACCATGGGATAACTGCTGTGATAATATGTCCCAATCCGGACTCAGGGTAATTTGGTACCCAAAAATGGGTATTATTGCACACCTGATTTGACACTCCTGTGTGATATGATTTGGAAATTCAAAAAACATCATATAATAATTAAGTAGAAACTCTCTATAAATAACATTTGTTAGACCCGAGTAGTCTATTTTTAAATAATGTTTCATAATTTATAAATTATATAAGTAGTTATTTTCCATGATTACATGGTTTTAAACTTTGATTAGTGCTTATCACTCATTGTTTTCTTTTTTAATCAATGTAGATAACTATAAGAAGATTAATAAATATTTAATGAATTGGATGTAGAATTTATCGACATTATGAGAATTATATTACCATATGTAAATATCGTAATGAGAATCAGGGAGGTGGTATGAGTATTGGTTATTCTTTAGATGATAAAGAGATTAAAAATGACCTGTGAATGGTATGTATTTTTATTCCATTATTTTTTTATTAAACATACAATGCATTATTATAGTGATATTGAGGAACCTTAATACATGATTCATATTTCATATTTTATGGATGATGTATTATGGTATACGTTTATGAAGCATAATTAATTGTTTACAAAAATGGATGCATTAATGTTGTATTTATTTTGGAATTCAGATATTATGTTATATGAATCATGAAATATAAATGTATTTTATATTTAAGTTTTCATTAATGATTTAAATGTATATTTTGAATGGTGATGAAGATATAAAAAAGTTATTTCATTGAAATTAGAAACTTTGTTAAGGGGTAGGTAACCCTTAACAAATGTATGGCATTGAGATAATGATTTTTGTATCATGATATTCAAGATATGAATAAGTAAATTTGAAAGTACATATTACCCAAGAAATAATTATTGAAAAAATGTTCAATATCATCAACGATGATGTTTACAAGTTCTTGGATTTAATGAATATATCTAGTAGTCATTGAAATAAGGAATAATTCAGGTTTTCTGAATGAATATATGGTAATTAATGAAATATATGATTTCGGTAATAACATGTTTGTTATTTCACAAAAAAACTAGTTATATTTCATATATGGGGATCAATGTTATGAAGATTTCATGCCTTTACTTCTAAATAATTGATTTCTCATCATTTAAAAGGGTTATAAGGATATACCATTATGGAATTATTAATGTGAACATCATATGAAGTTATTAAAATTAATGTGTTATATAATCACTTGTGTTTTTATGCATATTTGGTAACATGATGAAACTACATAATATTTATAACAGTGGATGTGATGGAATATACTGGGTATCCTGATCTATTAGTACATAAGGAATGAAAAGGCCACCTTCATTTTTAGAGAATGTGCTGAAGAAGATCAATGAACAACAAAAGATGACGTTTTCCAGAAATCATAAAAGTATATATTTTCATTAAATTTCTTCAACATTACAAAAAAAGGATCTTCAGTCCAAAAAACCTAACTTGGTACCTTTATTTCTAATGAATCATAAGGTCCCTTAGATCAACAGGGTATTGTGGATTTGTGAATGTTAATTTTTTCATCACCTTGTTATCTATCACTGTATATCAGAATATGATGGTAATATTTCTATTCCATATCCATTTTTAGTTCTCACCTATGTTCTCATATGTGTAAGTCTCATTATGAGTTATAATTCATAATCTTTATGGTTTTGGAATACCAATTTATGGTAAGTTTTAGTATTTACTTTTACGATGTGGGTTTCTTTGAATTAAACATTATTGCATTAAAACATTGATAATAATGATAAATTTATAGAAGGATATTCATTTTAAGGGTTATATAATGTTACAACGGGCTATTCTATGAAATATTTTTCTCTCTTTGAATGAATTAATTTTCATTCATATAATTCAATTTCACTAAGTCAAAAATCCATTTCACACAAAATGAATTTGGATTCTGCTACATTCAAAACTGACACATCATATGTTTCACACAACACCGACTCAGCATACAATCCAAGGAACACTGACTTCGTGTACATTACTCACAACAATATGATTCTAAAAAATGTCTTTTTATATTTATTTATAATGGAAACTATATATAAATATTTTCAAATAAGATATTATTTATTTTATTAAGCTTATTTATTCTTTTTACAACACATATCTTTTAATTCCCATGTATTGTAAATAAGATAATTTAGTTCAAGGGAGTGTGAAATACTACCACCTCAATGAAATGTTATTCTTTTATACACTATTTGGAAGGTATTAATGATGATTTTGGAGAATATATTTGATATATATGATTTAATAAATTTAATTTTACAATGATATATATATATATATATATATGTGTGTGTGTCTTGTAATATCTTCTATTCAACCAAACATTTAAATAGAAATAGCATTCTTGCGTATGTATAATGTACCATCCCTCAGAACCATATATTCTGTTCCATACATCTATATTATATGGTATATTAAAAAACATTATTATGAAAATAAATTATATTTAAATAATTTTTTTCAATTTTTATTTAATTATATATGTACGAGTATCATAGATATAAAGTATTATGGATGATGTGAAAAAATAAACGAATATTTCCCTGAAGCATAACATTAACATGAAATTGATAACAATATGTTAATATAAAGACATAATCAGTCCATATATGGTATTATGTATAATAATATGGTTATCAGAAACTTTAAAAATATATTTATATTTTTTATTCATGATGTTTGAATGAGTACGATGGGAGTCAAGACACAAAGTTATTGAATTCAATATTAGTTTTTATTTTAGTGAGATAAATTAATCATTAACCACCTATTACATGTGTCTAGTATGTATACATCCCATTAATTTATAGTATTATTATTATAATTAATTTTTTTTACATATCCATTATATGATCATTATTTCATTGGTTTTAATGTTTCAAAATTAACAAAATCTGTAAATTTTTTTTTTCTCAAATAGCATTCTTTGAGACATATGTTTCATTATAGACCTATGTACATTAACTAGTTTTATATTATTATAATAAAAAATTTATATCATGAATCTACATATTTTCATTATATTTTGTTTTTTATGTAATTTAATTTTCATACATGATGATTCTGATCCCATTTAACAAACTTATAAGAGTTTATTAAAACAATCTCACCATTTCTTGAGATTATTATTGAATATGATTCATTTGATGAAATATTATGATCTATTTCTCAAGAACAACATGAAATTACATATCCTATATTTATCAAATACATATATATATATTAGTACCAATTTTTCAATTAATGGTACTTACGATAATTAAGAAATGTTTTTAAGAATCATTTTATTGTATTTCTCTCTTTTGTCAGAAATCAATTATATTTGAATGCTATGTTTTTAAAAAAAAATTAAAAAATATTGTCAAAAAATATTTCAAGATTATTTTCATGTAAAAATAATTTTTTCAATGTTTTATATTATTTTTAGTTATTTATTTGTTTTAAGATTAATTTTCAAATAAATGTTTTTCAAAATCTATCGAACCTTTCATTATAAAATTTCCGAGTTATTTTCATAGAAAGGGGTTCCAAAAAATTTCAAGCTTTATTTATAAGTTTTCAGAATATAATCAATGATATGGTATTCAAAACATTTTAAAACATTCGTTAATATTTTAGAAGTTATTTTCAATGAAATGGTTTTCAAAATGTTTTCAATATTTTTTAAATGTTTTCAATTCAATTTAAAAAAATGGATTTTAATTTTTTTTGTAATTTAATTTATATGGTTCCAAGGAAAATGGCTATAAAAATTATTTCAATCCATTATTATGTTATTTCAATTTTTTTCAACAGAAATGGATTTCAATAGGATTTATGTTTAAAAAAATTCAAGAATAAATGAATTTTTCTTTAGGAAATGTTTTGAATGATACTTTAATATTATTTTTCATATAACATGACATCTATTTATATTACATATTACCTTTTAAGAAATTATCTACTGGTTACAGAAATATTCTTTCTTTGAATGGTTTATAATTTAATAACACGATTCTTATGAAACATGTTTATCTACCAAAAGTTATATTCTTTTTTATCCCACTTCTTTTAACAGGTTATACAATCCGGAAGTGAAAATTAAATCTATCCATTTTATATTTTATAATGTGATTTAAATTCAATGATACACATTTCATTTAATGAGTAATGGTTTGATTTATATTAAACCAATATCTTATTATGGATCATGATATGATTAATTTTTTACTTTGTATAACATGTAAGAATGATGTTATTATGAGACCATTATAAAGTATATCCCTATCCAATTCATTAGGTAGTAATGGATGAATCATAATTTTATATTCTATGTGTGAACCAAATTTCATGTTCATCATGTTATGAATGATCATTATTACATCTTCACAATTTCAATCATGGACCTATATTAATATCCAAGTGTTTTTACTAAAACCAGATTACATGTTCACAATATTATGAGTAAACCTTATTACGTGTTCACAATGTTATGCCTGAACTTGATTCCAAATCCATAATTTTATTCATGAACCTGATTACATGTTCACAATGTTATGCATGAACCTGGTTACATGTTCACAATGTTATTCATGGACCTGGTTTCATGAATATTATGTAACGTGTCTACCAGAATATCCATTCAAAATGTTATTCATGGACCTTGTTTCATGTTTTAATATTGATGCAGGGGAATTATTGCATGTCCCTGACATAATGAGCCCTCTTTTATATACATTTAAATGCTCACAGAAATTTAAAAAATATATTAATTACACAAATTAAATATCTTATAACAATGTAATTCTTTCATGACGTATGGTCATAATTATATTTTGATACATGTCTTATGAACTAATAATAATTATTTTGAAATGTAATATGAATGGAATGGTTGTCAAATTTTATGCTCATGTTCCATTTAGTTTTTTTCTTATAATTATTATTAATTTTAATTATATACCCTTACTGAGTATCGGATGTAACTCCATACTTATGATTTCTTTTCCCAGGTTATGATGAATAATTTTTGGTACAAGTAAAAAAGGTGGGGTATATTATGTGAGTTGTTGAAGATTGTTCACCATGATGGAAGATTTTGTTTCCATGTTTCCAAAATCACTAAAATATTATGACCCTTCATCATGTATTATTGAAATATACATAATATTAATCTAAAATTATGTAATTTCAATTTATGTTATACCTGGGTCTCTATAGGATGAGCATCACTTGATTATTTCTCATCTGTTAATAAAACATATATAATGAACCATAACCTAAAAATCTACTACTACTATATCATCTAATCAATCCGGATGATGTCAAATTTATCCCCAACTACTCATGGTTGTTGAACATGTATTAAATTTTTTCATTATGTGACTTTAGTATGAAATCATCATAGAACCAATCCCATTATGATGTTGTGTTTCATCAGCAGAAGAAATCTCATTCAAAGAAATGTTTTATGAGTTTTAATAAATATTGAACTACATGATCAAGCTAAGGATTCATGAAATTTATTGATCACCAATCCATTAGATGAATTAATTTAAAATAGAACGGAATTAGTGTGAATGTTAGTTGGATTACTTCCAATGAGTGGAAATCCATGAAATTTGGTGATCTTGGTTAGTGTATGTATTCTTTAAATACCCATGGAACTCACCATTCATTAGTGTAATCTAAACACATATATCATAGACAATATTGAAATTTAAATATATTATAGAAATCCCTATATAATTGTAAATAGATTTTGTGAATTCACAGAAATTTTCCAAGACTTTCATAGTTTGTTCAGTATTGTGTGATTTCTTTATATGAAGTGGAAGGAAACCCTTGTGACATGTTCTGGAAAATAAGATCTCAATCTCAATGATATGTGAAGAATAAAAAAGTATTTAGGAAATTTTTATCCAAAATAATATAATAATAACCTTGAGGATTCATTTTTTCTATTTATAGTGATGTATATGATAATACATGTGCATGATTTTTTGCAAATAATGAATATAATTACGTTATTGTGGAATAGTGGGTAGCATAAATAATATATGAAAAAATATGCCTATGATTGTATTCAAGAATGTTTTTTAGTGAGAAACTATTATTGTTCATGAATTATTATAGTTTTCATTTACATTATATAAAAAAATTCATGATAGATTATTCATATTAATAGTTTCACAATATACATTAATGAATATTGACAAGACAAATTTTACAAAAACAAATATTGACTAATTCACATGAGTTATACATTATCTTAATAGTGTGAAGTTAATTTGAAATTTATTCATGGATGATTTCCGTAAGGTATTTATCCCATGTATTTATTGTTTAGTGAGGTCGGGACATCATTTGACTGATCAAAGAATAGTTAAATCATCGCTCCACTGAGGAAACTTGTCATTTATAAGTTATCATCATTAATTTTCAAGAACAATAGTCCCAATCAAGAGATATTGAGTGAATATGAAATTTCACATGGTTATGTCAGATCCATAAAGATCATGGAGGTTGATCAAGATATCTTCATATAGTACATTGAGTGAAGAGAAATGAGTTTGGACTATGGGGTATAACTAGTCACTGTAGAGGCTCGATTGATTGAGGGTTCTAAAAAGTAGAATGGATATTGTTCTAAAAACTAAGGTAGATGTGTTATATTTTTAGTGACTATAACCTAGATCAATAGGAGGAAAAATCAAATGGTTTTATAATCTATTTTCTCCAATTCCATTTCAATTGATATTTAGATGATAATATAAAATCTATATCATGGGGTATTACTAGTGACAAAATTGATCATGACGTTGTATGGAATCATATGATAACACAATATGTTCATATTCATTTAAATTCTATATTAAATACATTATACACTAAACTTAAAATATGATAGATGTTTCAATTTGAAATAATTAAAAGAAAAATAATAATAACTAAGTAAAACTTGTCACACCTAATTTACCCCCTCTTAGTGTGGCTACATGATCTAGTGGTTGCCATAACTATTATCAGAGCAAAGGATCCACCTATCATTTGATATATATTACATTCCTAGTTTCTTATACAAAGAGTATATGAAATGTTAATTTGAGTTTGGAGATGATTCAAAAATATACTCATTTGTAATATTATACATCCTCCCATGATGTAAGATATTTCGTATTTTCATACATGACTCTAAATACTAGGATAAAAAAGTGATGAAATTAATATAAATAATAACTCAGTGAAGAATGAATAAAACTATTATCTGAAGGATGCCTAAGTAGTAATTACTCAGAATGGTCAGATGATTATATTTATAATAACTCAAGATTAATATAAGATTAATTTGTATTCAATTGTTATATTTGAGATAATTTGATATATTTTATTCAATAATTGTTCTCAAGTATGATCGAATCATTAAATGAGTTTTTGGGATAAAAAATTACTACTTGATGAAAAATTTCATAGAATAGTTGAATTTCTGGATTAGATAATTTACAACTACATCACTCTCATGATTATTAACACAGTGAATAATTTCTTTTTACAATTTGTAAATACGTAATCTACATGGATAGTTGAGAAAAAGAAAAACATGTTCCACATGGTACCAAAAAACAATCCTTGACTGACAATGATTTTTAATGGAGTCTGTGTGAGAAGAACATATATGAAATTAATTTTATAAAACATTTTTATGTATTTTAAAATATATAAATTATTCTTAGGAATGAAAAATATTCGTAGATAGAGGTTAATGAAAACAAATTATTAATTTAATTGATTGTTTTTATTGAAATAAATATGTCCATGACTATAAAATTCAATAAATTTATATATTTTTGGTTGAAATCATGAAATCAGTTAGATATAAGAGGATTCATATCTACATTTCATATAATGAATTAGAATTATATTAGTGATATATGTTATAGAAACAAGCATAGACTTACTATGTGTGATGTCCTAGACTAGGAATCCACTTAAAAGGTTCCCCAACCTATTGGGACACATGGCCTCAAGTGCATGTCAATAAATTCCAGAGGCTTCTGACTAATAGAAAGGGCCTAGGGAGTGTCTATGGGTGGGGGGACTATTACCTCATTAAAAAAGCATAGAACATAGGATGAATGTAATGAGTGGTAAATAGTAAAAGGAAAGTAAATAAACACATAGAACAAAAAAAATAGACAAAAATAGTAAAAATAACTAAAACTAATAGAATAACATTCATCAACTACTTGTGAAATGGAATCTCATAGGAAAAAAAGGAAATCATTGATATAAGATAGAATGTATAAGATAATCTACAATAAAATAATTTAAATTGGAAGTCAATATCATGCTTCCCTTGTTCAAACTCGGTTCTCTACTATCAAGCTCTTTATAATTCATCAAGCTGTCAATTGTTTTAAGGTATATGCTTCCCATTTTCAACACCTGCAACCACGTAATCTAATCCATGTACCAATCGGTGCCAATAGAGGGTCTGAGATAATCCTGAGTGGGAAACCAAAAATGGTTTCTATAACATCAACCACATGTAATGGAAGTGTAATTGTGTACAAGAATGCATATATAACGTCAAAAAGTACAATGTTACTAAATTCCCGTGCACCTACCTTAGCCCTCGACAGGCATCTGAACATAACCAGTCTATAGGTTTATATTACTCATTTATAAAAAAGTCACATGATAACAATAGTGAAGGTTCTAAGTTATGGAAAAGAAACCTGTAATGACATTTAATAATGATGTTACAAGGTAATAAAAAATTCAACATAAACCTGACTAGTCATCAACTCTATAATAAATATATCCTAGATAAGGATAAGTGTATAATGCAATTATCATATTCCAATGAGTTCCACAATATGGTGCCAACTGAATCCACGATGATCATGCAATGTAAAATAAGTATAAGTAGACAAAGGGACCAATTAGATGTAACCATGGCAGCTATATGAGAATGCTGGATCCGATGAGTGTATACAAGGAATCCTATAATGATACGTAAGGGATATTAAAATATCATACGACACATCCATATAATAGACAAGCATCGTGATCTAGGTGTGTCTCATCCAATGCAAGCTGTATACTTTAATTGGAATGGGGTTACCGAGTGATCAAAGCATTCCCTGATAAGAATCCATATTGAGCTTGTATAAGGCCACTCATATTTAAATTTAAAGCCATGTACAATTTAATTTTTATCTATCATTTCCATTCAATAGTGTGATATTTTCATGTATCATGAAATATTTTAATCAAGTCATTACTAATGAATAAGACCTTTTTCTTCAATACATGACTTTCATTAGACTGACAATTACATTTAGTATGCAACAACGATTAATTCCATTTATGGAATATTAAATAATTATTGAACATTTGGATACATTCCATTAATATATAAATGGGTTCTATGGACATGTAACCTACTAATCATTCACATTTTTCTATCAAGTCATATAAGTAGTATACATACCAATTTCCATTTAACAATTAAATTTAAATATAAATCACATACATTATGTGGTTAAAGTGGTGAACATACATGGTACTTTACATTATTTAATTATTAATTCAAATTAATGCATGAAATATAGAAAATCTTACCACTAGAAAGGTCAATCCATGTCACACTCGAACGGTGGCTCAAACACACCAGATACAAAAAAACCCTATTATCGCATAACATATAACATGAGATGTATAGATTTGTTGTCATAACCACTAAAAATTAATAAAATATATGAGATGATAAAATCCATATGGTTATAATGATTATAATCCTAGAATATTAATTCTAAAAATGTCACATGATGAAATCGGTGACCTGCACATGACAATTCCAAAATCAACGAACTTGATAGATGAGTTATAGACTACCCCCATAGAATTGTATGAATCCCATATTTTGGTAATGGACTTTGAAATGTCTGAAATCATAGAAGATCTATAAAAATTGAGAAACATGATCATACCCTGATTACTAGATCGAGATCTAGAGAGAAGATGAAATGATGAAAAAGACTCGAGTACTTACCGTTGCAATTCCTACTTGTCTAATGGAAGATCGAATCAATCCTTAATGAAGAGGATATCTGAATTACTATATTAGGTCATAATAAATCCCCAATTTGATAGAGTTATTGTGTAATACAACTGGTTTTTAGATTATGTATTAATGTGGGATTTAAGTAGAGCATTAAGGGAAATTGGAAAATTTTCCATGAAAATAGCCTATGTTTGGGTTTTCATTATAGTTTGATAAAACATGTACAAACAATTTTTGGTTACCTAGGTAACAAGGCACTTTTCATAGTTATGTTTCATAAACATTCAAAAATAGTGATATATGTTTCTCTCTGAAAATATCCATTCACATAATTATCCAAACAATGCAGCAACTGTGTGACATGTCATGTTTTCCAAAAAAGATAGGTGTTAGGATACAAACATTCCCTAGAAACCTGTGAGACATTTTAAAACCTAATATGAATACATATTAGGGCCAAATTAAATAATTAGACCAAAATTAGAAAGATTCATAATTGAATGAAAACTGTGTTCCTACAGTCTTCCCCCCTTAAAAGTACACACCCTAATAAGATATCCTTATAAAGAAGGAGAAGCACTGTTTGAGAACTACTCTTTCCATAAGCCACATACATCAGTCAAAAAATCCCAACTCTCATTTTTTATAAAGTTATACTTCTATGGTATCAACACTAGAGGGACCGACCAACCCTAGAGAGCCTTCATGTTATGTTCAACGATGCGTACTGGATACTTCTCAATGGTAGAATCCACGTCTAACTCAACGTATCCAAAATAAATGCTATGATATGGTTTGGAATGATACTAGAGAAGCTATGAAAAATGGAAGATGTCATGCATGGAATGAAACCATTTAGGTAATAGCAACTGATAGGATACCAGACTAACTCTTTAGAGAAATTCAAACGACACTATGTAAGGAGTAGAAAACATTCCTTGATTTTTTAACCATCTCTGTCCTAGCATGCCCAATACCCCATAAAACACACAATCCCCAAACTAAAACTGAATATGTCATCAACAGTGATCCACAAAATATTTTTCTCATGAATGAACAGTATCTATATGCCTTTTGACTCTAGAAAATATTTCACTTATTCCAATGGAGGCATATCTGTTGGTAAAAGTACATTTTCTGTTGGTAAAACGTTTTACCAACACATATGCCCATGTCACTAATCTCTCGGTAAAAAATCTATCGCTAAATCTTTTTTCAATAAATAAAATAGTTCTATTACAATTATAAAAATACCAACAGATAATATATATGTTGGTGAATTTGTTTTTCAACAGGTTCTACTGACAATTTTCTCTGAAGGTAATAATATTACCAACATATAATATGTTTATAAATTACATTCAAATAAAAAATATAAATTTTTATTGAATGTAAAATTTCATATCATGTATATAAATTAATTTATCATTTATAATATATCTTAAGTTGATTTCAACACATCAAGTCATAGAAATATATATATATATTAATAATGAAAGTTAATACAACATGATTCATCACACTCCACCCACAAAAAGACAATACCCTCCCCACCCCATGACTCATATGTGCCAGCACAAATCATCCCATCAATGCTAGTGAACCAACTACCACACCAACGACCAACGAGTAGCACCATTGACCCATCCATGCTATGTTATTATAGAAGTATCCCAACAATTCCATCATGCCCACTGTCATCCATGCCAGTGAGCCAGCTCTAAAACCAGCCATTCCAAAGCTCCAGCACCAACCCTTCCATGCCAATGAGCACAAGTGACCCATTAATGCAAGTGATCCATCTCCAACGAACAATGATCATAACAGACCCATCCATCCTAGATAGATTTATGTAAACCATAGAAATTTTTTGAATACACAAAAATAACTAGTTTAATCAACGTAACAAGTTTCAATTTCACAACATGAAAATTACAAAAAATCAACAGACTACAGAAATTCAACCTTCTATTACGCTAATAAATTTAAACCCATCAAATAAATCGCTAATCAAAGGTCAAAGTTATGGATTCATCATGGAGATCCAAATAACAATTGTAATATCATGGTAGAGACCATTCATTGGATGCTTCTTTTAAATAAATTGATCGTCCATTATGGTTAACCTCCACTTCTCTTTAGAAAAATGTTGAGGTGAACGTCTTTCTAACTGTCAATAAAAGATGTACCTACACAATAGGGAAATAAACATTCAAAAACTGCTTTTTATATATAAAAAATGTAGACAACGCATTACGTTTGAAATAATAACTTGCAGAAGGTACCCATGATATCAAAATATATTATACCTAATGGACTAATTTTATCCCCTCACCTTTTACTCATGAGCATTCTAGGATGTTTTTAGTATAACACCTCATTTTTTAGATGTAGTAAATATTTCTGGATTTGGAAGAACTATGAATATTATAGATTAATAATTTATTGGGAATAATATGAATGGTTGAATATAAGACATCCTTTAAATTAATAATGTACTGGATGTAATGTGATCACATAAGGTGTTTTGAGTAGGAAGGAGTTGAAAATATGAATAAGAATGCTGAAACTACATTTTCATATACTGAAAATGTTGTCTTCTTTATGATACTTTGTCTAATATAATGTGACTTTTGGAACCATGTATATATCAAATTCCAAAAAATCATGTGTCTAATAGAAGAAGTACAATATAATTTTTTCTATGTTTAATGAATTTCTATACTGCTACTACATCAGAAAATATATTCATCCCAATAAAGTGCAATTATGTCACATAAGATTCATCTGGATCGTAAATGTAATGAGAATTATGATACCTAGAATTTTTTTGAATTAAAATCATCTTAGAACTGATTATATTACTAACAATTAAAGGAATATCTCATCATCACCTCATATTACTTAGGAATCCAACACCTCTTTTGGGTCTTAATCATATACCACACAACTTACAATAGTCTATGTGCCTATATATTGAAATTAACACATGCCCAACAGATTGGTAGGAAGTCAACAACACATAAAAACTATATACAACAAATTTCTTACGTGACTGCATATTTTAGAGGCCATGCTAACAGACTCTCATGACAAAATTAACATCCAACAAAATATCAACACTCAATGTAGACCATATTAACCACCATATGTTTTTTGATCCAGAATTCAAGGAAGGAATGGAAAAGTGTAAAGTTCAATAAAACATTATAACTAAATTAGGAAATAAGATAATGCAATTGGAAAGTTGTGGTTGATTTACAAGATATACAAAATCTATTGAATTGATTTGAGTAAACCCATTATCTATGAAATGAATAGAGAATGACATAATCCGTGTTTAAAAAGTTAGTAGCATCTAAATGAAGTGAATATGGAAATAATATAAAGGATACATGGAAAAGAGGAATGTTCAATAAGAATTTCTAACTAAATTTGGAAATTAGATAATTTAATAGGAAAGTTGTGGATAATTTACAAGATATATAAAATCTATTGAATTAATAGGAGTGGACCCATTATTGAATAGATTGGAGTGAACCCATTACAATAGAATTAAATAGAGAATGACATAATCCATTTTTAAAAAATTCGTAGCATCTAAATGAAGTGAATATGGAAAGTATATAAAGTATACATGGAAAAGAGGAATGTTCAATAACAATTTCTAACTAAATTTGGAAATTAGATAATGAAATAGGAATGTTTTGGATGATTTACAAGATATAAAAAATCCATTGAATTGAAAGGAGTGAACACATTACCTAAGAACTCAATAGATAATTACATAATCCATGTGTATAAAATTAGTAACATCTAAATGGCCTATGAAATGACATGGGATGATGGGAAATGAAACAAATGTATAAAACATCATCATTAATGGAGTATTTTTTTTCCATTAGGAGGCTTTTGGTTGGAAAAATTTTGTAGTCTATGTATCTTGATGTTTGTGATTTTGATCTATCACATTGATATATAGAAAATTATTTAGTGATTAAAGTGGGAGAGACTTTTTATACTTGATATTCCAAAACCTTCTTTTATTCTTCCATAATCAACTTATATTTCTTTATACATAATGATATGTTGTTGAATGTGTTTGCAATAAATTTTCATTTCAATTTTCTATTTAATACTTTAGTCATTATTCAATTTTCTTCCTCAACTCAATCAATCATGAATATTGTGTTATATGAGTTACAGGGTAGTGAAGTGGATGGAGATTGTTGGAACATGTGTGGAAGAAAGAATATCTTACTAATATACTCTTGTTCAATGTCATCTAATAATTAGGTTCCTTCATATTTGAGTATGATACCTCTATTGGAGGATTGTATATTTATTCTCTATAATATTTATTTAAAAAGGTGATAACATTAGCTTAATGTGATCATTTTAATGCTATAACTCCACAAAACTAGCAACCAGATGTGAGAGTATCTTCATAAAGACTATATAATTAATCAACAGATAGAGAAAGGGTTCATAATTTTAGAATTTTTATATAATAACATTCAAAATTTTAGCACATGGATCAGTCAATGCTATTTCATCTAATTCAAGGTACTGCAAGTTTTTTCATTAATCTTCAAAAGGATTTTTCAGTCAAAAATTAAAATCATCAAGCCAAAAACATCTCCTTAAACTATTTTTAGTCCCTTAAAAAATCCATAGAGTTGAGTAGTTGCACACAAAAAAGTGCATAATTAAAACAATAAAGAGATACGATTAGCTTAATGTGATCATTTTAATGCTATAACTCTACAAAACTAGCAAAAATATGTAAGATTGTCTTCATAAACACCGTACAATTAATCTAGAGATAGAGACTGGGTTCATAATTTTAGGAAATTTTATAGAATAACATTGTAACTTTTAGCACGTGGATCAGTCAATGTTGTATCATCTAATTCAAGGTAGTGCATGTTTTTTCATGAATTTTCAAAAGGATTTCTCAGTCAAGAATTAAAATCAGCATTCCAATATAACCTTAAACTATTTTCAGTCCCTTAAATAGAATAAGCCATAGAGTTGAGTAATTGCACCCAAAAAAGTGAAGAATTAAAACTAGAAAGAGATAAGATTAGCATAATGTGATCATTTGAACGCTATAACTCCACAAAACTAGCAACCAGATGTGAGAGTATCTTCATAAAGACCATATAATTATTCAAAAGATAGAGAAAGGGTTCATAATTTTAGGAATTTTTATAGAAAAACATTGGAACTTTTAGCATGTGGATCAGTCAATGTTGTATCATCTAATTCAAGGCAGTGCATGTTTTTTCATGAATTTTCAAAAGGATTTCTCAGTCAAGAATTAAAATCATCATGCCAATAACACCTTCAAAAACTTTTTGTCCCTTACAAACAATAAGCCATAGAGTTGAGTAATTGCACCCAAAAATGTGCAGAATTAAAACTATCAAAGAGATAATATTAGCTTAATGTGATCATTTTAGTGATATAACTCCACAAAACTAGCAACTAGATTTGAGAGTATCTTCATCAAGACCTTATAGTTATTCAAGAGATATAGAAAGGGTTCATAATTTTAGGAATTTCTTTAGAATAACATTGGAACATTTAGCACGTGGATCAGTCAATGTTGTATCATCTAATTCAAGGCAGTGCATGTTTTTTCATGAATATTCAAACGGATTTCATATTCAAGAATTAAAATCAGCAAGCCAATAGCACCATAAACTATTTTCAGTCCCTTAAAAACAATAATCCATATACTTGAGTAATTGCACCCAAAAAAGTGCAGAATTAAAACAATAACTCCCCTGATAAGTGCCTCTTTGACTTCTGAATTCGGCCATAAGAAATTCACTCTTCCAAATTATAGAAAATAATCTGGTTGAAACCATTGATTTTCCTAAAAAAATTAATGTGTAACATTAATAAAAATAGTTAAATTCAATTAAAAAATAAACCCTAATTTTAATAGGTTAATGATTTGAGGTCCCCAAATATTCCATGGGAAAATTTGGAGTGAAAAGAAGCCATGTAAAATCTGTTTTTGAATATCTTGGTTTAATTAATCCATCACCAAGGCCCTATAAGAGTATTATATAGTCTATAATCAATTTATACAGCTATAAAATACAATCAAAGTATGAAAAACTAATGAATTCTATAAAGGAATCTTTCTTATCACTCATTTAATGTTTCAGTAGAAATGCATGCAAAACTGTTCTAAAAAATTAAAAATTTACATTTTTAGAAAATAAGTGCATGTTAATAAAATATCACAAAATTTTTGAACAATAAATACTTTAGCAAGCGCAAGAACACTGGATTTATCTTGGGGATTAATAGCTTAGTATACCCACAACATGCATAACTAATAATCCAGCAGTGTTTGTAGTAAAGTTGCTCTCAATAATCTATTATCTAATTGTTAATCAAGTATACTACATCATACTTCTATCAATTTCACTGAAAACTACAAAAACCCATTTTAATTCCTAAATTCATTACAACAATGAAATTCCACCCCCTCCATGGTGACAATATAATATCCAAATACATTATATTTAACATTATATTCTATTTTTTATCCAACAACCTCATTATAAGGAGTTCCTCTACTAAATCACTTACACCATTATAATGGGATTATGGGCACAATTTCATTACACCTATTAAATATCATAAAATTTCATTACCTGTTATCATTATGTAAAATTTTTCACTCTTGATATAGATATTGATAGAACTGTTCTAACTAGAAATAAATAATTCTGATACATTGACATTCAACAAAGTAAATTAGAGGTTATTTCATTGAATAGACCATATGAAACTCAATGTGGTCATTGTGAATTCAATTTAAAATCTCATGGAACTAAACATTAGGAGACATATCTATAGTGTATTTCTGAAAATAACATTTTAAATTGAAAATTTGAATGATTCAAAAAGTTCAAAATTTTAGTGTCTAGAGAAGAGAGGATCTGAACAAACACATCAATATGTTTTCTATTGTGTGTGTAATGTTTAATCCATGAGGTGTTGTAGATGTTAAAGATAAACAGTGATTATTACCTGGATATCCTAAAGGATTTTCCAAAGAGTTGTTGTACAACCTATACCATAGAGAAGATACGATATGGAAATAGTTTTAGTGAATTTTTCTGTAATGATTTTTTCTAACCTCAAATAGAGATTTTTCATGGAAAAATATTAATGGAATCCAATAATGAAGATGAGATTTATTGTATAAATACCGATTTAATCATGAAGATTTAATCTATGAAAGATGATATGTACAATTGAGGCACTCCCTCAACATTCATGGCAAGACATTTTGAAGCAGTGATAAATATTTCACTTTTTTGCCTCCAATAAGTTCATCCCAAACTAATTCACTTACTTTGTACCCGAAATTAAAAAATTCCCTTCCTTCATCAATACTTAGGGTTGTCTAAGAAATTGATCATAGAAATAACGATTTCCTACAAAATGCGATGATATGCACTAAATATAGACAATGAACGACATCGGTGAACCAAAGGGGTGGCCGGAGAAGGGAAACGTACCTTGAAACGGGTGGCGTGGAGTCAAACCGGTGGTTATATAACGATGGGGGGAACCGAAGAGCAATTAATGGTGGCTGGAAGAAGAATAGGACACTAGTAGAACCCGTCGAATTGGTATGCAGGTTCTCTAATAGAAAAGTTTGGGGGTGCGAGATCAGGGGTGCAGGGAAGGGTTTTATGATGTTTATTTGAAATATTTCATTTTAATAACTTTTAAAAACATAATCTTATGAAAAATAAATAATTCAATATGTCATTTTAAAAAATTGTTTTTGGAAGAAAATGGTTGTATAAGCATGATAAAGTAACAGATCCAACTAAAAGTAAAAGACTTATTTGTATTAAATAGTTAATATTGACAGATGCATTTGTCTATAAAAAATGTGTTTGTAATTATAATTAATATCAACAAAAAATTATATCTTTTTGAATTACTTTTTTTTCTAACATATGCTTTATTTGTCTCTAATTTTCTGTTAGTATAAGACAATTTTTTGTAGTGTGGTCAGCTAAACCTACTTTGAATTATCCTAATGGAGATGAGGACCTAGTAGGGTTGCCTCACCCTCTACTAGCCATCACATGGGTTAATGGAATGACCTAACATATTAGGCCTCAAACAAAGCCATGTGAATTATATATTTAGTGTTTTTATTGTAGGTGAACTCAACAAGAGGGTTATGACTTTCCCAAGAACTGTCAAAAGCAATGACACATGATCATAGAATATCTATTAGAACATGTAATGTCTATTTTTAATTTTCATTAGTATGAGGGTGAAAATATATTCTTAGAAGAACATGTGTTTGCTTAGCCTTTTACAATCCCTCCCATAATCATTCCATGAAATGAGAGTCTAAGTTTGAATTAATAGTATGAGGAACCCTGTGATATTGTTTGATATCACAAACATACATTATTCTCATCTCATATACTATAAAAGACTCCTCAATAGGAATGATGTGGGAAAATTTCTTTAGTCAGTCAATGACTACTAATAAAGCTTATTTATCCCTCATTGACTTATGTTTGCTAACAAAAAAATCAATAGCAACATTTTACCATTTCCATTATGGTACTGGAAGCTCTTAAAAAAATACTATAGGTCATTTGTTCTCCACTTTCACCTACTGACAGGTGGAAAACATAATGGTAAATATTATAATATGACATTTCATCCCAGGACACCAATATTGTGGTGACCTATCTCAATACATATTGGGGATTCCTAGATGAAATACCCATTGAGAATCATGGGGATCTTTCCTCAACTATTCTATCATATCATTAGGAACCTAGATATGTCAACATAGACATAGAACATCGTCTCAATCCACAGACCATTCTGGTGGAAGGTTGTCTCATGATATTCTCTCAAAATGTAACAAGCATTGTGCATCTAAAAACATTATACCCTTAACCTTTTCAAGGAAGAAATATGTAACTATAAATTATGAGAGGTAAGAATATTCAAGCCTATCATGAAACTCCAGATGAAACTATGAAAAGAGGGTCAGTAATTGCCATTCATCATTAGCTTCTCATAAATCTTGAGTTTGGTTTTTTGAATCATCACATATGCAACTAAATTTATCTTCATAGGCATATATGTAATATCAAAATCAAAGGGTTGTGGATTTTCGAACCATATTCACTATCTTATGATCAAGTCACACTATGAAAAGATATATTTGGGGATTTGTTGTATTTTTACACCAATAACCAATCACATAACATATAGTTCCTCCAGAAAGTTAAGTTGTAGAAAAAGTCTACTAGTTCAAGGTTGGGTGTCAGGTAATTTCCCTCATGAGTCCTCAACCGTCGGGATCTGTACACAATAACATCTTCCTCCTAAATCTTCACTGCTCCTATTCTAATGCTTGATTCATCAAGGAATATGGTATATCCTATACCTAGCTTCACAAGAGCCACAATTTGTGCCGATACGAGTCTCCATTTCAGGCTCTGAAAAGGGTTTCTCACATGCATCTGACCATGTGAACATTACACCTTTCTTTGAATGACCATTAAAAGGTGAAGTAAGATGTTATATGTCATGTATGAATCTCTTAAAATATCCAATGATCCCCAGGAAACTCCATATATCATTATGATTTTTTGGTTTTCATTGAAAACTACAACACAAAACTTTGTTGGTCAAAAGATATGCCTGATTCTGAGAAAATGTGACCTAGAAAGTTCTCTTTTTCTATCTACAAGTGGTAATGAGAAATCAGGTTATAATGATGATTCTCTTTTAAAGTACACAAAATGATCTCAAGATGTTTCGTATGGTCACTAGGATTGTAAGAATACACTAAGATGTCATCCAAAAAGAAAATAATAATTAAATAATACTACAGTTTGAAAATGATATTCATCAGTGTCAAGAAAACAATCTGAACATTCATAATAACGAATTGAATAATAAGGAACTCATACCGACCATACATGATATTGAAGGATGTAAGAGGTATGTATTATCTCATGAATTGTACTTGATAAAACTCCATCTATATTTGATATTGATAAATATTATTTCTCCTCAAAGCTGTTCAAAGAGATCATTTATTCAAGAATGTGGGTAATAGTTCCAGACTGTATGCTCATCCAAGATTATTTAATCACCTGATAGAAGTAAGCCTCTATCCTTTTTCTTGAAAAAAATCATAGCTGATCACCAGGAGGAAGTACTAAACCATATTATGTCATTGGCCTCTAAATAACATAACTATCACTTATTCTCTTGATGCATTATAGGTCCCATCACGTATGGAGTATTGGACAATAGACCAACTCCCAGAAGAATCAGGATTATAGTCTCTACCTCTCCCTCAGGAGGTAATCTAGAAAAGTAGTCTAGAAAGGCTTCCCTGAAGCTATCCACTATATAAGGGATATAAACGTTCAATAAATCCTATAACTCTATGAAATAATTTTTAAACTGTGTAGTCTTTCCACTTTTCCAATTATGTTATGGTCATGATCAACCATCATGGACATCCCAATCACCCATATGTAGATAACTGATACCTGATGGTGATTTAAAAATTTAGTGTGGAAATAGTAGTCTACAAAATCATGATAGTGAACTAACCATTCTATCCCAATAATGACATCATATCAAGTCATATTAATAAAAAAAGATTCCATAAGAATGGTTAACTACATACGTCAAGTGGAAAATCCCCGTAGTAGAGTATACCCTCATTTTTTACCCCTAATTGCGTATCTAGGCTCATTACACCATAGTAATACAATATCTCGAGTCCAAGACATTCCAATATAGATATAGAGATAAAAAATATCAAATCCCCTGTATCAATTAAGGAAAATACAATAGAATAGGATATTAGAATAGTATCTGATATTGTTGATAGTACCACAACCTTATCATCGGGTATCTTATGTAGTGCATTCAACTGGTTTGATCCATGACCCATGTAAATTGATGGAAAGCCAAGATCATAACTCTTTTGTGAATGTTACTGGTGAATAGGGGTGTATATATCATGATGAAAACCTCCTCATGGGCTAGACCTACTGGTACAATTCCAACACCCCACTTCACATGGCATACAATAAACTTCATTTGAAGGTATAGCTTCTACTGATTCCTTCCCACTCAAAGCCGGTGGAATGGTCCAATAGAAACACTGATGATTCTGCATATAGACACAGGCCTGACACTCCAGATGGTCTCTATCACAATTAGGCTTTCTGTGCTCCCATCTTCCACACTGATGACACACATTAGATCTATCAAAACAGTAACACTGGTTATCACTCCCCTGATAAGAAAACTAGAGATAACATTTCATACCACCAGAAGAAATACTTTCTGCACATATCACTGGTCCTCTATGACCTATATAATTGATGTCCCTTTAGTTTAACTTAGTGATAAGAGGCTGTTTTTCTATTGAAGAAAATTTGGGTAGGTGAAATACATCCACGATGATACATATGGAACACTAGATACTATCCTCAAAGAGTCTAGCATGTGATAGATCATCTCCATCTAGAAATAGTTCAAAATGTCATAACATTGTGAAATGCACTGAATCTTCCATAACTAACATAAAACCTTGTTTTGGATGTATGATCTCTATATTTTTTTTTTCATCTATCAGTGTTTTTTGGAATAATTGATCATATACGGTAGTCTTTAAATCATCCCACAACATACCCTGATGACAACCATCATGGGTAATGACATCCCACCAATGGTTGGATGAATCCTGAAGCAAGTATGTGGAAAGAATATCCATCCACTCTAGTGGTATCTCTATATGAAAAAAACATAGATAGGGTGGATTCTTTCCAAAACTCAATGGTCTATGGTATTCCATCCCCTAAAATGGAAGGAGTATTCTACTACTAGAACTCGATTGTCAAATTAGCCGTATTAGGTTCAATCCTTGGATTACCAAGAAGGGATTGCATCAGATGATGGGAACTATAATGAATATGGGTATCAATTCCCTTATCATGTGTAGTAGGAGGTTCCTTATGTGTACATCCTTGAGGTATGACTGGTGTCTCATTCCCGACCATGTCTGGAGCATGGACAACACCACCCTCCTGGCATAAGTGACGAGTACATCGTGGCATCATTGATCTAAAAATTCTACGAACATGCCTCAGAACTAGATTAACCAGAATGATAACATTACTAGTGGAAGTTGAATGTATGAAATCTCAAGACCAAAGGAATACTACCCCAAATACCTAAATTTATGTCTATGTATGAGTATGTTCTCATGTAATAGTTTTATTTAAATATACATTTATTTATCAGGTTCACACCTTTAACTTTCATAAAAATGATTATGTGGTATAAGGATATACAACCAATTCATTTTAGATTTATTTTGTCAAATTATAAATGATATCCATTTTAAGTGAATTATTTCCAATACACCTACCAACAAAAAAGAGTTCCATTTATAGATATAATAATGGCTCGACTCAGTAAATTACACATCCCAAGACAAGAGGACCCATACAACACATGAATTGGGACTTGAAATTACTCAATCACAACCAAAAGTAACACATGTTTAGGATAACTATCTAAAAATATCACAACAATCACATGCATATCAAGGAATGTATTATAGTTAAATGCACCTATATATCATTAAAATATGAATGACATGTGAATTCTAGGTTCATATAATGATGCATGTAACAATGCTACTTACCCTCATATAATCAGGACATAGAAGAAAGAAAATACTCAAACAAAATAATAATAAAAACTGCACACATCATTTGTGTCACCCAATGATGAAATAATATCAATTGTTTTTGGAAAATGAAAAATAAGAATTATAATTTTAGGAAACATGGTTTTTACATAGACCATGGGGTCACAACACCAAAGAATGGCTTATGGTGATGTCTAAAGATTTCCTAATCTACAATCTATTATATCCAAATAGTAATTCATTCAAAGAAAATTCCTCTGATACAACATTGTGAAGTCTCAGACCAGTATTCCACTTAATAGGTTCCCCGAGCCCTATGGGACACATGCCGTCTAGCACATCTCCTCAAATTCCAATGGTTATGGCTAAGAGTGAGGGCCTAGAGTCTATCCAAAGACAAACTATATCCTTATTGCCAATGTTTAGTGCATTGGATGATTGTAAATATTGTTAAATAGTTGAGAACATATATGTTAACAAAAGGAACATCAAAAAACAAAGACAATTATAAATATAACTAAAAAAACTGAAATAACATATACTAACTGAGGATGATATGTCATGTCATTAGAAAACATGATATCATTCATACAAGAAAATATGAAAAATATGTTACAAAAATTCATAAATGTAATCAAAACATTATTCCAATAATTTTGAGTTATGAATTGGTCCTCTTCTATCATGATCCATCAAAAATGTAATCAGGATTTTGAGGAAATATACATCCCTTTTCCAACACCCACAACCACACAATCTACTCTAGGTACCAAATAGGCCCCCGAGAGGGTGTCAGATAAATCTTAGCGGGCCACCACTAATGGTGTTTATGACATCTCTCTCATGTAATGGAACCGTAATAGTGTGATAGAATGCATATATAATGTAAATCCATACAATGTAACTAAATACCCAAGTATCTTCATTAGCCCTTAGTGGGTGTCTGAACAAAACATATCAATTAATTTATTATTATTAGTTTATAAATAAGTCACATTTTAATAGAAGTGAAGGTCACATGTTATGAATGAGAATCCGGTAGTGACATTTAATAATGAATTTCCAATGTAATAAAAAAGTAAACATTGACCTCAAGGGATAAAAATATTAAATAAATATAACCTCACTAAGGATAAAAGTGAAATCCAAATATAATATTCTATATCATTCCACAATATGGTGCATACCGAATCCATCGTGATCGTCCAAGGTAAATGGGGATATGGGGGGACAGGCCCTATAAGATGTAACCATGGAACCAACATGTTATTTCTAGATCCAAGGATTGAATCCCAAGAACCATTTAATGATAATTCATGTATCCTATAGTGTTATTCTGAGTATCAGAATAATATACAAGGATTGGGATATAGGTGGGTCTTATCCTATACAAGTTGTATCACTGAACTAGAATGGTTTTCTCAAGTGCTCAGGGAATTCCCCGATAAGAATCAAATGCGATATAATATTATGACACTTCTATTTAATTACGAATTCATGTAACATTTCATTTGGTTCAAACCTTTCAATTTAATAGTGTGATAAGGTCATGTAGAAAAAAAAATTAATCAAGTCACAAATAATAAATATATCCATTTGTTTCAAGCATTTCATTTCATGAGTGTGACAAGTCCAATAAGAATACAGCAGTTATTAATTCCATTTAACAAATATTCAATAATCTGGTATCATTCTTCTATATTTGATTAATGTGGGATAGGGTGATACAGACTTGTACCATTATAATCAATTAAATGTAATCCATCAAGTCATATATATAGTATTCTATCCATTTCCATTTCACATTTATTTATCAATATCAAGAACTTATATTCGGATAGTCAAATGGAAAACATTAATGGAACATTCCATTACAAAATTCAAAATTTAAATCAAGTCATTTAATATCGGAATATTTACCCTTAAAATGGAAAATGCCAAGTCACATCCTAATTGTGGATCAAACATGTCAAATACTAAAAACTTAATTATTGCAAGACATCCTCCATGGGATGGATAGATTTTTTTTGTAACCACCAACAATTAATCACATATATTTAAAGATAAAATCCATATGATAATAATTTTTATAATCATTGAATACATATTTTGTAAATTTCACATGATGAAATTGGAGGTCCCCACACATCAATTACAAAATCAAAAAAAACATGAGGGATGAGTTATAGACAACCCACATCTAATCCTCCCGTATTTACCAATGATTTGGCATAGATCGATGTAGATCTACAAAAATCTGAAATTAGAACATACCATGATAACTAGGTCAAGAGAAATAGAGAAGATGAAAGGCTTAAATGTCCTCAAGTACATATTGTTGTGCATACAACATGATGAACAAAAGCTCGAACAAATCTCCAATGAAATATATCTCTTTATTACTACCATAGGTCATCAACAAGCTCCAATTTTAGAGTGAAATAGGTTAATCCCTTTGTTCCTAAGATTATAGAAAAAATAGGGATATAATTATATAATTAAAGGAAAAATGGGAAACATTACCCAGAAAGATAGCCTATGAACTATTTGTGTGCATGATTTGAAAACACATGTGAAATCCATGCATGATGAACAAGGAAGAAGTTCACATTTCATGGTTAGGATGCACATCCATGCAAAAACTATGCTATATGTTTCTGTCTAAAAATATCCATCTGCACGGTTATCTAATTCGTTTGCCAACCATGCGAAATGTCTATTTTCCCCAAAAAGATTGGTTTTGGGCTCTGTACATTCATCAGACACACCTTATACCATTTCATACTCATTAGATATCCATATTTGTTCCAATGTAATCATTTAGACCAAAATTTAAAGGTTCCATACCTGTGTTAAAAACTAGGATCTTACACCATGCTACGAAAAAATTAGTACAAAAAATACCAAATTAGTTATATGTATTATATATGAAAATAATCAACCTAGTGGAAAGAATACCACGATATTTATCATGGATAAATCTTCTCCATTATCACTAGATTGGAAACCTAATTTCCAAATATATCTGTGGTACTTATTTATTTTTAATGACTATTGAATTTTCAATATAAAAATCGTGACCAAAATATTATCATAAAAATTCTCAATAATTAAATTCATATTTAATTATGGAGAAAAATAATTTAAAGTATTATTATTTATGTTAGAATGTAAAAAATAAAAATTCATGAATTATTATAAACTATGTGTCCTTCTATAATTGGATGCATAATGGAATAAATTATGGGAATATAATTTAATATTTTCGAAAGGAACTAATGTATATAATTCAGGAGGAGAAAAAACTTATAGAGGAAATAAACACAATAAAATAAGAATATAGTGTAAAGTAAATATTCATAATAGTATAGATATGAATATTGTGATGATTTCTATGAGTATTGAAATAAAAATAGTCAGTCTAATGAAGAGTGTGGGTATAAACCAATTATTCACAAATAATATTTTGATGTGATGAAAATGAAAAATGAAAATGTGAAGCATGTAAGAAATAATGATAATAGTTAATCCTTAAGAATTAATAAAAGGGAATAATATTAATAAAATTCAATGATGTTTATAAATATCTATTTGAAAAGTGTCACATCAAATAAAAGTTGCTTTTATTTTTCAAGGAAATGTCACATGATAAAAAATTGTATATTTTCAAGGAAATTTATTATTAATGGAATCAAGATAAAATCAAAGAATTAATCAATCAAGAAATTAATAGACATTATTGAATATGTGAATGTGATATCAAATAAATAATATAATATGTTTCATAAAAATTGTATATTCATTATTGTTAATGTTTTGAGTAAATGTTTTAATAAGCCTAGTAATTCCTCTAAAAATTATATGCATTACTAAATAATAATAATTCTTGAAAAATATGGGAATGAACTAATGACTTCTATAATCAACAATAATGAGTCTATAAATAGATTAATGATATTTAGTGTTCCTAAAAAACTATATATAATATAAAAAATGTATGAAGAAATAATGATAGAGAAAGAACAGAAAAATGAATTTTCTTTTCTTGAAAATGTGAACAAGCCCTTCTTATTAATGAAGATAATTAGGATAATAGTAATATGTAATTCATATTTCTCATAACAAGGATAAATAAAGAACCACCTTATTCCCATTTGTACATTAGGTTGGATTTTCAAATAAAGAATTAATGGTGAGTTAGGGGGAGACCTAAATTAGTCTAAAACTATTATCACATTATAGAAATAATTTTATCCCTCATGGAATATTATTTCCATATTGTTTCCTCCTTGTATAATTTAAAATAATATGAGATGTTACAATGTGTTTATTCATAAATAATGAATATCATGGTAAAGAAGTATAAAGTGAGTCTATGAATGGGTTGAATATAATAAAAAATACAAAATATCTCTATCGTAGTTAATTTCATATGAAAATATGATATTTGGCTGAGAAATGACTCTAATAGTTATATCTCAAAAAATTATTCTGTTTAAAAATTATCACCACTATGATATGTTCGTTACATTCTCTTATCCTCAAGCTCAAGGTAAACTAAATGTGAGAGACATTTTAAATGATGTGAAAGGGTAAAGTAAATTTTCTAAAGGTGAAACATTATTTATCATGAATGTTTTTAATTTGTTTATTGAGGTGAATATAAGAGATTAGTTGAATACATTCTGAATGATCCCTAAAATAAGGATTCCACAATGGTGTCACATGCTAGAAATTTCCTAACTGTATTTTTGTTAACGTTGATCAATATTATTTTATAAACTAAGAATATATCATTTATTCAACGATTTTAAATTATTTTTTGTAATTATAACATTAATATTTTTCCTTATTCTATGGAGTAAATCAAATAATAAGTATAATGGATCATTCCTTTTCTACCTGCTATATTATTGTATTTGTGGTTGGAGTGCCTTTGGAGTAGGTTTTAGGGGTGTGTGGAGAGTAGAGATATATGAGTATTGTATCAAGTGATTCATATAATGATAGGGGAATTCAAAAATTTGTTATTTATTTTTTCAAACATAGGTGCTGAATTCATATCATTTTAATGCAACAGATGATTCCATGAAAAAGAATCAAGTCATTGTGGGTAAATTAATGAAATTTTTTAATTCAGGATGAGATGAAATAATTTTACTATAAATTGAATATTTGTGGAATTGATAAACATTAATGGTTTCATGGATCATATTTCAATGCCCCAATGGAATTCATATAATTAATATAGAATTCAAGTTTTCAATTTGGTGATTTCCATGATGATTATAATGATATTTTGGAATATTCACCTCTCATTTGGTCATTCCTTCTATTTGTTATGGGAAGATCCCTTATTATTTTGGATGGTGTTCTAGATCATATCCCATATCATTGATTCTTTTGTTCTGAAGGATGAGTTATGGAGATATGTGATGTGTTTCTCTTTAGTCAGTGTAATTTTTCATGCAATCCTCTTCAAATAATCAATGAATTTGTTTTGTTTTTATCTATTTGTGTAGTTGGATACAGTTTTTAAAACCCTTTGGTGTGATCTAGGTTTGATTTAGATTTTAATGGTATTTTTTGTATAATTTTTAGTTTCTTAATTTCTTTATGTTGGGAAGTGATTCATAATAGACTTTATTGTGTAGGGAATCTTTATTCTCACATGTTTACATGCTATCCCTAAAATAATTCATATTTCTTCTTCCTAATGGGTTGATAGTAAGAGTCGACATAATCAGATTATAAATAAGAATAACTAAAATTGATTTCAATGAGGGAGATATCTCATGACTAACATAATTGAAATATTTTTTTAGTTATATTTTTCCAGATTCACTACAATACTAAAAATATTGATAGTTGGGAGCCCTTCTTGGGATATATATGACATTTTATAAGATCCTTGTTGGGTTTTTTATTTATTATTAACTGAATAAAATGTTAATGAATTTTTATTTAAATGGTAACATAGTTTCCCATGGAATGATTGTTTTTCTGATAATAACCATGGTAAATTAATAATTATGATACAAAATCCATAAGAAATTATTGAAATTAGATTGTGTTTCTATTTTGATTTGTTTCATATTTATGTAAATAATTTTTTATGGGTTATCTTATGGTGGAATTGTTGACTAGAATGTATATGTGATCCCTGGGAATTTAATTTGGTGGTTTGTTTTAATGTATTTCATGTGTAATGTATTGTTATATATTGTGTAGTGGTTAAATTGTCCATTGGTTGTGGTGTATGTTGTTTTAGTGGTGTGTAATGTGGTTTTGGTGTGTGATTTGGATGTTTTTATGGTATTCAAAGATATCATTATGCGGAGGATATGTTGTACCATGGTATTTCTATATAGATTTTGGGATATGTGGTTGTAGTTGGGATGTATCTTGATTGATGAGGTGTAGAAACGTTGGTCCATGTTATATCATATAGTTGGGATGTGGTGCAGTTGTGATAATTTCATATGTAAAAATGCAATAAAATATGAATTAATAAATGAATGGGTTTTATATTTATTATAATGAGTTATAATTTGGTTTTTGAATATGAATTAAATAAATTTATAATTTTAAAGAGTTATATAAACATTTAATGAAATTGAGTAGAATTAAATGTTTGTGTGATAAGATTATTCCATGAAGTGGTGAACCTATATAAGAATGTGGGAAAATAAATTTTTATTTTGTAGTGGTGTGGTAAAAAGTTTTTAATAGTGCTGGAAGCAGTTACAACATATGATGTATGGTATGGTGGTGTTGTTGTGTTTTGCAATACAATAGTTGATCTAAAAAGATAGGTTTTGTATTGTTTGATATATATATATATATATATAGAAACTTTATGTTATTTTATTAAGCACCATTCCATTTTGGATAAACATCACAATTATCATTTGATCTGGGTTCTGGGTGATTACCCTGATATCTAGGTTTTTTGGAGATACAACTGGATGACTAACACCCCTTCCACACTCTTCCTTCAACAATGATATAATATGTGTCATTGATTTATATGTATAATGATTTCCTAGGTGTTTTTGAGTGACATGTGATGTGGTGAGACAAGATGTGATGTGATATATTGTGGGGGTTATTTTTGTTGTGTGATATCACATAATTAGTTTACATAATTTTCATTCTAACCTACATCTATGTTTTTTTGATGAGATATTATTTGATGGACTAAGTTGATATGTGAATGATGTGATGTGATGGGGTAGCTGAGTTTGTGAAACATGTTACGTGTTGTGGATATAATTTTATAACTCCTAATTCCCTCAAGAGATGAATTAATTTTTGAGGGTGGGGTATGTATGGATTCATCATGACTCACATTATATATATATGGTATGTGATGTGATATGTATGTATGTGATGTGAAAATATAATGTTCGATAATTGGGTTTTAGTGTAGATAATTAGTGAAGTGGTTGTAGTCACTATCCTTTACTTGTTTTAATCATGATGCCATAATGTTGTACATGATTAATTATTTGGTGAGTGAGACATGTGAGGATGAGAAAGGTCAGATGGCCTTTATATGTGGTATTTTATTCTACTATAAGATTAATAGTGCATTATAATTATCCTATCACATGTGTGCTTGAGACCATTGTTATGTACATAGTGAGTATATAAGTTATTCTTTCCCTATTTATATAAAAAATTCACAATTTTCAGGTGGACATTAGGAACAATGAAACACAATAATAAATTGGGTTCTAACTCTTATTATATTTCATTTAATGGATATTTATCTAGTATACAAGGTGACACCATTTGAATTTTTCTTTTATTTCCCTGAATTGTGTGATGGTTTTATGTGTACCATTATATTATGTAATGGTGATTATTGGTTGTTTATTATCCTATCTCTTTATACTCTTTTATTTTTATACATTACCTCTCCCAATTTTTTGTTATATTTATACCCTAAATGGTATTTTCCAACCTAGTTCATACAAGATGTGGGACTTGAGGGGTTGTTATCTATCATACTTCACTATTATATTGTTGAAGGAATGGGGTTTTAGAATATTTTTACCAATGTTATTAGATAATATATAGGATTTAGTATGGTTTTATGCATTGTTATTTTCATATGGGTTCATAGGGAATGAATTCGAGTATATATTTATTGGATACAGAGGCTAGGGTGACAAGACATGATAATGGATATTGTGTAACACCAAGATAGACTATAAAAAATATGAGCACATTATACAGAAAAATGTGGTGGACAAAATTTTGGGTGTATTAATAGGGTAGGTACACTAATCATGATTTTTTTTGTTTCTGAAATATGTTTTTTTTGGGAAAACAAAATGAAGTAACTAAATAATATATGATATATTCCATGCTTTTAGGATTATTATATTCTCCAACCTTTTCAAGAATGGATATTATTCATCATCAACTAGTATCATATAGAGTTGAGAACTAGAGAATAATATAGTTAATAATTGGAAGACTGGTCCCACTATATAGAATAAGGCATGGTAGAGGGTTTTTGTTCCTTGACAGCAGTAGAGTTGGGGAAACAATATGGGTGACTATCTCAAATTTAGATAAATTATACATGTTGAAGGATATTTATATCACAATCATTTTTACACATGAATGGGATGAGTTTTGTCTTATATTGGATTTTATTCAAAATAACGATCTTCATGTCTGAGGAAGATTTCATTTTTTGTCGTTAGGAGGATATAGATATGTTATGGGATAATATTCAGATGGTTAATCTATAGGATTACCTACCATCAATTATTTTGATTACAATTTATTGGAGTTCATATCCCTTTAGTTGGGGATCCTAAGTGTGTGGGAGCATGTGGTTGGGATTATGGACCATTTATTATTTTCTCATGATGCATTCATTGATTAGAAGTGTAAAGAACATTATCTGGAGGAGGATTTACACCCAATGATCAGGTACCCAGTCGCCTTGTTTATGATTCATAATTATCTTGATGTTTAGAATAAGGAAGGGTTATAGGATGTTTTATCTATGAATCCATATAATATAGAGTGTGTAGTGGGTTATTATGAAAAATATAGATTTATGAAATATCCCATGGGTGATCATGTAGTTAGAATTTCGTTTTAGGGAAATCGGTCATGGTAGTTTCTTTATCGTACATTTGGGGCATGGGATTTATGATCATATTATAAGGGAATATTTTTTCCATGATATGTTAATGGGGGACATAGAGAAATCTAGTATCATTTTGAATTCCCCTCAATGAATCCAATTTTAGATATGATGTTAGGCAACTTTTTAGCAACAATAGCTTCCACTAAGGTCATTCTTGAAATAGGGACTACCTATACTGGTTTAGAAGATGTGGGTAGGTGGATTTGGAATATGGAATCCTTTTGATTGTATCAATTAATAAGTACTAATGGTAGAAAATGATCATATAGGAAAGAAGAAGTAGGTAAGATGATATGTTCTTGGTCATACGAACAAGTTAGATGTAGAAATACAATTAGACATTGGAGTTGGTCATGGTAGGATCAGTCTATAATCTACCATTGTGTGAGACTTTTTAAAATTCGTGATCCATCTCCTATTATGTTTCTTATTATTTCATCCATTAGTTGGTTCCTGACATAGTGATGTTTCTAGTTTCTCTAGTGTAATTATTAATGATTAAATGTTATGATATCTTTTATGATGTGGTCTAGGGATGTAATATAGTGATAGGGAAGCACCGATCAGTGGTAGACGTCATTTTTATACTGATATAATGGTATGATTTTGTCCTCATCATAGTGTAGTATAATTTTAGGTATTCAATCATATAATTATTACATTTTAGTGTTTTGGTTTTTTATGTGGAGGTCCATCAAGTGGTGGTTCTTAAAGAGATAGGTTATTTGATAGAGGAAAGGATTATATATCAAATTTTTATTGGTTCTCAGAGTTGTCGGTGATGATCTATTAGATGGTTTTCCAATGGTTTTGGAGGATTTCATGTTTTTCATTATTGATTAGGTTCATAACATAACCTATCATGTGAAAGAGAGTTTGTGATATAGTTCCAACTTGGTGCATCTACGATTTGGATTTCCCACTATAAAATGGATCCAACAAAGTTATGTGAGTTATTGTCATCCGAGAATGATATGATGCAGATGGTTTTCATCTAACCCAAGGAATATTTATTAGGTTATCCAGTATTGTTTACCAAGAAGAGTGGTAGATGTTTTATGTTATGTATAGAATACCATAGGTTTAATTTGTCAATTTTAAAAGTAATTTAACCTCTTCCAAGGATCAATGATGTTCTACACTATTTAGGATGATATATATGACTATCAATGATTGATATATGATCAACATATCACCAATTGAATATGAAGGATCATGATTAGCTAAAGAATGAAATTAGGTTTAGGTATGAGTACTTGATTATTTTAGGAATTATATATTTTTTATGAGTGATCTCGGTATTTTGATTAGACATAGAAATTACTTGTTCCATGATTTCATGGGTTGGTTAATCATTATATTCATGGATGACATCATGATATAAAAAATGTTAGAGGAGAATCACACTGATCATCAAAAAGTTATTTTGATGTTAAATAGACAACACAAAGACTTTTTTATGATTTAAATGTGTAGGTTCTAGATAAAAGGGTTTCAATTCATTGAACATGTGGTTCCTCAATAGTGTGTGAAAGTGGACCGATTGATGGATGGCCTAGTTTTATATTAGTATTAATTGACAAATGTTTAAGAGGTATATAGTTACCTTTACATATTTATATTGTCATTAGTTGATGATTAATTATTCTTGATTATAATCCTAAATAGAAGTGTTGAACAAGATAGACTAGGGATTTTTGTTGACTAATCAGTGTTAGGTAGCATTAGTCTCCTAATGAATTAGTTAACTTCTATAGTGATTTTGATTCTTGAGGAGGGTGTTTTTTTAATTTTTTACACAATTAATCCTATACAGGATTAGGATTCATATGAATTCCATAGATGGTATAGATCTTACATTGGGTCTTGGAAATTACATCCCATTTAGAATATAATTCCATCAATGATATGAAGATTGTTGTTGATTGTGTTATCACTAAACATGTTGTAGTGATATCACATTAGTCTTCTCTTTTGGGTTTTCACATACAATAGTTTCTCGACATATGTTTTCCCTCGGAGGAATATAATTATAAGCCAATGGAAGTGGGATGTGTTTCATAACATTTATGTCTTTTAGATCACTTATTACCCTATAAATAAGAATTTTTTGTAGAGTGGTATAGATGTATGTACCATTGAAATCTTACACTAGTGACTTTTGATGATTTAAAATGAATTTATGGCTTTTATAAATGAATCATGATAATAAATGGATAATTGGTCAAGGATTTCATTATTAAAAAATTTTGGATTCATATTTAATGAATTGGGTGGAGGAGTCTCATTGGGGTAACATTGTTGAAATGTTCATGTGTTATTATGTTTGATATAGTGATACTCTTTAGCGATGGTCAAAGGATAGTCATAACCGATTTTATTCTAGGGGAGGTTATTTTTTTCTAAATTGGACTCGTGTTGGGTTTATCCATGAGTTTTAAAGATACCTCTTAATTGTATATCATGGTGTGAATAATATGTATAATATATTATGGATGATGATTTTGTAGCTAAGTATGAAATGGTATGTGGTATTGTTTGTGGTGAGGTGTATTGTTTTTTAATAGGTGAAATTATAGAATCATATCCCATAATGTTTCCTAAATTACATAAATGTTCTCATGTTTATATAGGATGAAATATCAATTTATTTTTTCATAGGTTATTTCATACCACAAGATTTTTGTGATAAAACATCGCTGATACTGGCTTACTGATGATGTCAACTAATTGTTTCCATCCATGAAAAAAAATTCATTGAAATTTTTTTGAAACATGATATATGGATGATGTGGTTTGGATTCACATCATACCAAGGAAAATCTTCTCGAGTTGGGATCCTTGTTTTACCTTGTGAGTATAGAGGGGATTGAAACAGGATTTCAGCTCCCAAATATACCATAGAAGAAAATTCTACCAACATATAGATGTGATGACTGAGTGGACCTTCCTGAAACTTGTTTATATATTGTGAGAATGTGTGTTGATATTGGCTTATTGTTTCATGACAGATAATTATGGATGATCTAGTGTACAATAACACTTATCAGTTATCCATTTTCGTTAACCCACTTTAAGAATTGTATGATTAGATGATTCATTCAATATTATGTTGGATAGAGGTCATGGATTCACCAGTTCATGGACATTATGTGGTTCATACAATGGCCAAGAATACCTAGTTATTTAGGGAGTGAATGAGTGATTTTTCAAACATAAATAATTCCTATATTAATCATAGTTAGATTCATGTAGAGTATTATTTTATAAACCATGATTTATAGATAGTATCCCATTTACATTGGTACTAATGGATTATATGGGGTAGGAATAATTCTCCATATTTTTTTGGGCCCTCATAGTGGATGGTTTGAGTTGGTGAGGTGTAATATAATTAGGCATTTCCTCTATAATTGGATTGGATCCACAATGACTTATGCATGCCTCATCATCATCTTTATCATTAAAAACAATCCAACGTAATATTTAGTTGAGATTTGGATACTAATTACAATGAGATGTTTATGGAGGGACTAATAGATATTTAGGGTTTTTGAGAGAAGGTGATAAATTTTTTGACAATTCTGTTAATTCTTGAGTTGTGAATGTATAGAGGATTGATAAATATTACATGGGAGCAGTAGATGTAGGAGCATTACCATTACCAAGACCTATTTTGTGTGTTTAAATTCCAAATTTTATTTTAAGGATATTATTTTATTATCTTTCTCTATTATAATATATATTATTTCTATTATGTGATATTCAAAATGGGTGATAATTCACTAAAAATATGAAAGGGGAGGGGGAACTGAATAATAATCAAAGTGTATTACACTATAACTTGATTATAATTGTGTGAAAAAATTATTACCACCAAATGAATATAATATCAAGATAAAAAGGATTTTATTCCTCGATCTTCATGATTAGGTAAGTGTTGTGTGTTAGTTTTTGAAGTGATTTTTATTGTATTTGTTGAGTTTTAGATGGATATTTGTCTGATTGTGTAGAGATGAGGTAGTTTTTGGGATGTTCAGGATGACATGTTATAATTTTTTGGTAGAGGTAGTTATGTGGTTTTGTAAGGTGTTTTATGGGGATTTTGGATGGATTTTTGTTTGGATAATGGTGGTGTGAATTTTTACAAGGAACCTAATATGTATCTCAGGGGTTTGTTTCATAGTGAACCTTCTTTTCAACAGTCATTATTTCGATTCATAAGGAAAAAAATTGATTAACAGAAACTTAATGTAATCGTATATTCTTTCTATGACCAACATATTATTGTTCATATTGTTAGATGGTATTTGGAAGAGGTGTCAACGGATCTCAGTGGAGGCTGGAGAAACAAGAGTATTGTATTATGTTATTCACATCGGGAATGGAGATTTCACAATCTCAGTTGGTCATTTATTATTTTTGAAACTGTAATACTCAAAAAATAATGTGGGAGTGGAGGAGTTAATAAAATTAATTCAGATCATGAATGATTATTTAATGAAATGTATTAATTCAATCCTAGTTTATATAATTTTTTGTGAATATAAAATATATGGAAAAGTGAAAAGATATTTTTTATCTTGTCCTATATTTTAGGGAAAATGTAGAATGCATTTCTCAAATTTCAAATTCTTGACATGTATAAGGGTAATTATAGAAAATTAGAAATGACGATTATTATTTTTATAAATTCATTAATTAGATTATTATTTCATTTTTAATAAAAACACATGGTATTTTTGGAGTTTCTCGAGATCATATCCCATTTCATTGATCCTCAGTATCTAGTGATTTAGTGTTAGTGAATTGTGGAGAGTTTCCCTCCATTCCCCAATCTTTTTATTTGCACATTCCACTATGAATCAGTTTTCATGTTCTCTTTTGATCAATGAGTGTGTTGAGATCCATTATTTGAAACACGTATGTGCGATATTGTATTCTTATGTGTAGAATAACGTGGTTCTGGTTTGTGGTAAGTTTCTTCATTTCACTATATTGTACAAAAAGTTATCACATGTCACTTTTTGGATGGGTTTCCAAATTATCATATATATATACAGAATATATGTTACAAACTTACAATATTTTTATTTCCATTGTATTGATGCTAAGAATCATTGTAATATATCACAAAATGGAATAATATAAATTTATGGTTACATGGGGTGATATTTCATGATTTAAAGCTTCAATATATATTGAGGATATTGGGAACTATATTTTCCAATACTATATATAATGGCTATCAGGATCATTTATTCAATATATATGATATGTGTTTATAACCTTGTTTTGTTTTTGAATGAAAACACACTAGATAAAATGTTAATAAACATATATATGGTTAATAAAATATTTTCCAACGGAAAATTGGTTTTCTTGATAATATTCATTGCCAAGTAATATGTAGTGTGATGAATCCCATGAATAATTTTGGAAGATTGAATGTGTAGTTGTGTTATGTGTATGATTAACAAGTCGATTGTGTGATGTGGGATGTTTTTGTGTGTAAGTACTGACCAGGTGGGTTATATTTAGTGTGATTCTATGATGTAGTGGTTTTTTGGAATGAATACAATGTTGGAATATTGTGGGGTCTGGGTGCATTAGTTATAGGACATAGTGGTTGTGGGACACATTTTGGTTGGGGAGTGAAATATGGTTTAAATGTGTGATGTTTTTTATTTTTATTATATTTTTTGATGTATTTTTTTCGAGGTTGTGTTGTATAATAGTGGTGGTATTCGTGGGAGGAGATTTTGGGTTGTTGTGGTGACATGTATTGGTTGATGAGGGTGAAGATGATTTTTGATGTATATTGTGATAGTCTTGGTGTTTTGTTGTTATTCTGGTTTCCTAAATTAAAATTTAATATAACATGAATTAATAAATGAATCTAATAAAAATTTATTATATTGATATGTAAATTGGTGGTTCTAAATGGATTAAATTATTTAAATAACTAAACAAGATGAATAAATGTTTAATTAAGTGACATAGAAATTAACATTAGCATAACATGATTAGTAAAAAATGTTGTGTACTTGTAAAAGATTGTAGGAAATATTTTTTGTCTTATGTATTGGTGGTGTGACATGTTTCATATAGTGGTGGCAGCAGTTGCGATGGTGGATGTATGGCATAGCGGTGGTCATGTTGTCTGTCCTAGTGAAGTTAATGTGAATCTATTGTTTTTTAATTATCCACTATATAATATCATATTTTATGTAATTTTTTTAAGCTCCACACCCAACATATATAGGTGATGATTTTTATGTCATGATGATGGTAAAAGATACATGATAATGAACCAATATATAGCACATTTACTATCCATGTGGTCACTCACTAGGATGAACTGTCGGGTACCATAGTGGTATTTCTAAAAATATTTATATGTTTTTGAATTTTTAAATTAGAAAACTAATGCATCAAAAAACTTCGTAGAAGAACACATCGATGGAGAAGAATTAGTTAATGAATCAATAATAGTGGAAACAAAATAAAACAAAGAACCAGAAATGTAATTAGGACAAGGAAATGAATAAGTAAGGACATGGACAGATCTAGGTGGATAGGCCCTCAACATCCCTTTATAAATCAAATTTATAATTAAATGAATAACTCTAAACTCTGTAAATGAATAAAAAAATTATTATATCAAAAACCTCTCTTGACAAAAAATTTAATTATTATACATTGATATTTATCACTGATCTGAATTGAAAAATGGTTACCTCAACCAACATATCCTAGTTTAGAATTAAAATTCATGAATGATCCTTATAAGAATATTAGATAGTAAATCGAAAATCACTCGATAGATTTATAAATATGAGAAAATGATGGGAAAATAAAAAAGGATATGAAATATCAAACCATTATAGTGAAAGGTTTCTCTCTCAATCTCCCTAATTCATAGCATTAATCATTAATTTCCCAGAAGAAAATGGTGATCATAATGATGATAAATTTTATTGGTAGAAAAGAGTTTCACTACCAGACTAAATCCCTATGAATTAGAACACCCTTACTAGTGTTTTTGATCACAAAAGAAAATAATGGAGAACCCAATGAAATCCCAATTAAAATCACAATACAATAAAAGAACTAGCATATATATATGATAAAAATAAAACAAACAATGAAAATGGAAGAAGAAAAAGGGGTGAGGTTCCAATTTCCAAGTATCATAAGATGTTATTATGTTCTGAAATTATAGAAAAATAGAGAGGGTGGATATCCTATTATTAGAATATCAAAAAGAAATGTAACAATGAAACAAACTAATAGTAAATAAATCAACAAGGATTCCTTTGATGCTCTAATCAACAATATTTAGTGAACTCCTAGTTAACATAATCAACCTTTCGCAACAACCTGCATATCGCCTCATTCATTCACATGATCTCATTACAATAGGAGACCTCTCTTTATTAGCTCCCATTATTCTAAAAAATATTAAAAATTCACCATAAAAGTCTTAAAATGTTAATATAATTGTTATTAATATATATAATAAAATATATATAAATTTATATATATTAATGTCGTTAATTATAGAAATATAAATATATTTATAATGAAATTTACATATTAATATATATACTAAGATATACATATTTTAATTATAGCTAATATTATTATTATATATATATAAATACATAATTTTAATTATTTTTTTATAAATATTTAAAATTATATAAATATAATACTTTATAGTTTTATTATTATGTATAATTACTTAATATTATATATATCAGTATATTAATTATTATTTAGAGTATAATTATATTTATATTACTACATATAACCACATATAAAAAACACAATGATGTGAATGTGGATGATAGGAATAGGGGTTGAGTGGGGCTTGTTCATGAAAAGATGAGTGGAGATGGGTCTACGGATGGAGGAATATAGAGGAGGGCCTCATCATATGCATGAATTCAATAATGTGAAGATTGGATCCAATCAGGACGACTTACATGGAGGTTGAGGAATGGGTTTATCGTTAATATCCTTCATAAATGGTGGATCCTTGACCTTAAATAGCGAAAAACATGGTTGGGGCTCCAGATATGATGTAATGCATGTTCAATTGTCACCTCGAGGTGGCACTTCTAGTCAATATCAATAGGTGCGCAAAGGAATATGTTTTTATTAACTTTTATTCTTGTTTTAGAGTTTATTATTCATATATGACTTAATCTATATTTTTATTGATTATTTTTGTTCTAGGTCAAGGAAAAAGGAAATTTTGGGGTTATTTTTTATTTCTTGGGTCAACTTCATTTTCCCCAGCATGGTTTTGTTTTGTGGTCGGTGAATATTTTTTCCTACTTTCGATGAATTTGGTTGCTGTTTTTGGGTTGTTTTTTGTGGCGGTGGGTGGATAATTGTTTGGAATTGACTGTACGAGTCATCATTGTTAGGAATTGGATGGTGGGGAGAAACAGTGGATCGATGGTTCTAATAGTGATTGCGTTCTGGAAAGTGGCAAGTGGTTTTATAGTGATTTAGGAGTTACCACTGGTGGGTCGCAATCCTAGGTGTGGGTGAAGCTGGATGGGATTAAGAATTTAGATTGAAATGCTGAGTGTAGTTACCAATGGTGGGTGTAAGAGGTTGGAGATGTGTTAGCATCCCCAGTTGGGCATAACTAAATAGAGGTTGATGGATGGAGATAGGTGATGAATGAGTGGGTTGGGGAAAATACCAAAAATGAAAAAAATATCAAATAAGTTAATTAATTTTTAATATTACAATTTAAAAATGAAACACAAATAATTAAAATATAATGAATATAAACATTCTTTTCACATTAATATTTTTGAATGAAAAAAAATTCATTTTAAACGGTAAAAACTTATTTGGAAAACTAATGATACAAAAAATTAATCAAAATGTAGAATAAATTAAAAATATGAATTAAATTAAAAAAATAAACCTTAAATAATTATTTAATTACAAAAACAAAAAATATATTACTTAATGAATAATTTAAATAAGTGAATAAATGAAATATTTATATTATAACAAATGAAAAACATTGAAAATGATAGAACTAATGTAATTAATAAAAACTATAATTTGAATAAACAATATAATAAGAAATTAAGGTTAAAATAAAATTAATTTACAAAATATATTGTTATTTAAAATTGACAAAAATATAAACTAAAAACCTAATTTTACCACAAAAAAACCTTTTAACAATTTACTATATCAAATACTTTTTTTATTAAAATAAATATATTTTTTATATGAATAGAAAAAAATTATAAAAATGATGTGGAAAGTTGTATTGAAATAAAGGCCACAAAAATCTCCCCCCCAATAAATCAATAGAATACATGATAAATTCTATGTTTTTTATTTATTTACAAACACAAAAAAAAAAGAATGTATAATATTTCTAATGTTCTAGGTGAAAAAAATATAAGGTGATAAAAAATTCCACCACTAATTGAAAAATTATGCCACCTTCGTCATTGTTACCAATAGCCTCATTTCCAATCAAATGGGTTCTACTTCCAAGAGTGTAATATTAGATAATTGTGTATATATATCCTTAATAATGGATACCATTAATTTTATCACTCCCCTATGTTCTAGAATATTAAGATCATATTTTTTACACCTCATGGATTCAACTCAATAGATAATAAAATAATTCTATTGTCCCGTTCTTCACATGGGTTATAAATTCCCCACACATAAATGAGATCATTTTTTCCTAGAAATTTAATTTAATTTATACTATTCTTGTTACTTTTTCTTAGAACTTTACATTGAACTTATTTAAAATAAAACTGGATTTTATTTATTAATAGAAATACTGATAAGTACCTTGTCATGCGAGTATCTATTTTATCCCATTTCCTCATTTTAATCTGTATTGAATGGGAATATATTATTATTATTAGAGTTGTATACATAATGTGACTGATAAGAAAGAGAGTGTCCCGTAGGTTTATTTTCAAATATATATATTTCTCATGTAAATAATAAAAATTTAAATATAAACCTCTTATAATACTCCCATTCATAGTTCCTAACGTTGACATCTATAAAAATAGTTGGCATAAAAACTCTAAGATCGTGAATTTATTAGAATTGAAGTCTCCACAACCCCACATGATAAAATCAATTTATCAACATTGTAATATTAAATTAAATTATTTTTATTTTAAGTGGGTTGTTGATTATTTTGGGTTATCAATATACAAAAACAATGAATGTATTTATAGATTTAATGGTTGGGTATTGTAAAAACATATAGGGGCTTGGATGTGTTATTTGTGAAGAAAAATTTTGAAAAATTGACACCCCTCTCTCCCAAACAAAAAACTGAATAATATCCCCAATCTTGAATATTAATTTTAGAATACATTTCATTAAAATGAAATTTTCATTTCATCATAAAATATTAATTATTGTGTTATAAGAATATACAAATAAATTTTTTAACAAACCAAAAAAATTAAAGGAAATAGAAACGTATATAAAGGAACCCATCAGCCACCACTAGCATATCAGTGTTTTTTCTCACAATAGTTCTTTTATTTATATGTTATAAACAAAAAAATTATTGTTCATTATATTTAATAAATAATTATTATAAGAAATTTTTTAGATTAATGTTAGAATTAAATTTCATTAATGTATGTATAACAATAAAGTTCAACTAATTTCGATATTTGTCATAGAATGATAACACCCAACAATAAATGATTAAAAAGTTCAAACAATCGGGGTGTGATTTCACTGCACTTAGTTTCAAGATGAATTTATAAAAAATATATGAAAATGATTAAATTTAAATAACCACTCCCTTTGTAAAGATTCTTTAAATTTATTTTATCAATGAAGAATCTATATGTTTACTTTGTTTAGAATCTAATTCTAACCCATTCAACTACGTACAAAATTAAAATAATATTTCCCTAGTCCTCTATATAAGGAAATCAATGTTAAACAAAAACAAAGTTATTGTAAATAAGTGTTGTCCAATAAATCTAATATGCTTCTATTTTCCATGAAAAACATAATTATTGGGTCACTATTATTCATTTTTCTATTGGATGAATTTTAATTTTTGGGAAACATGTGTATTTACATTACTGTTATTTCATATTAAGATAAACTAAAAATAATTAAATAATGATGATGATGAAAATTAAGTAGAAAATAGAATAAGATAAACATGGGATAAACCCCCACGGGTTGATCTACTTTTACATTCCACAAATGTAAAACCTTTTATCAACCCCAATCTAAAGGAAATTGTTGATTATTCTCTATGAACAACCAAATGTGATTCATTCCAACATCAAGGAATTGAATCTTCTGGAGTAACCCCTTTTCATCTTCAATAAATTCACTCTACATGGATGTGAATTACATCAATTGATGTGATGTAGTCAAAATAGAAATACATGGAAATTTATTCACTTTTTCAACTTTATGATGAAAGAATGTCAGTAAAAAACAATTATATGGTGAGACTTGTCTTCTGGTTCAGCCAAAAAAAATATCTTCCAAATGAAATATTGGAAATGTGTCAACATTATCTATGATAGTTTTGTCACACCTCTAAAAACTTATCATATACCTATATATGGGCTGATTCCATAATACTATCCACAAAAAAATGATTATCATTATCTTCGGAATCCGCACAAGGAGAATCAAAATTATCATCAATAACAATAAATGTAGAAAAATAAAAATTAAATGAGGTTTAATAAAATTATTTTATATATGAGTTAGTTCATCATTAGCTTCCACAATAGTATTTAGTTCTCCTGGGAGTATGTCTTTGGCATGAGTGTGGTGGTCAACCACCTCAAGAAAAATATCAATGAAAATGACATCGGTTGTGTTTTCTCTCATGGTACATTCAAGGATGTTTGATTCTGGTTAAACCTATTAAGACATCGATAAATAATTATAAAATTCATAACATGTTGTTTCATCCTATTGATACATTCAAAATCAATTATACAAATAATAACACATATTATAATCAAATAAAGCAATGGAAAAGAATTGATCTTCTTGACTGTGTTCAAATTACTCAATATCAACCTTTCCTATATCATTTAAAACCGTAAAACATACCTCTAAAAAACTCTTGAATAAAGGGCTGAATTTGATATTGAATTTCAGAATCAAATATCATAAACTCTAGATTCATGTATCTACTTCTGGCCATATCTTCCTTTATTATATGTTTCTTTCCATGTGGATCAATATGCTTTGGTTTTTTAGTACAAAAACAATGTTTTTATCCTCTTGAGATAGGTATGTATGTCTTATGAGGTCCATGATTCCCTTAGATTCTAAGAAATCATTCACAGTGGGCACATTCTCCTCTTGAATGTTTTTTTCTAGGTTGAATCATTTTTAATATTGTTGTTTTATTTTATGGTTTATAGACTTATTTTCATCTGATAGCTCCATGGATTGTTGATTTTTAATAAAAATTGGAATAATTACCCATCCTTATAATGTTCTTCACAATATCATAATCAATTAAATCATCAAAAATGGAAAGTGTAGTGTCAATTTGTATCTCATTTTCATTTTTGGTTTTTAGAAAAGAGGATGAACCATTATTGGAAAAAATGCTTCCAAACAATTGCTGCCAAATTTGGATGAATTTATTTTTCATGAGGATGGTGAAATATAAATTTTTAATTACTATTATATATAAATGTTTTTATCCTTGGTATCACTCTCATGGAAGTAGTGTCGATTACCCTAGTTGTGTATCTGAAAATATTTTTTGGTATTAAAACATTGTTTCATAAAATGGAAGACACTGGAAAAATTTTCTGATAAACATAGTTAGGGGGGAAAATTTTTAATGAACAAAAAAATAAGGAAATGAAAAAATAAAAACAACCACAAAATAAAGATAGATAGTGAAAATATTTAGAAATAAAAATTCCAAATCTGGGTGGATCGACCCTCGACTTCCCTTCATAAATCAACTTAATAAATATGTTAATAACTTTATTCATAATCAATACATTATGATTACCTCATATCACAAACCAATCTTACCAAAACAATTAATAGAAAGACAACAATGTACATAAGTGATAAATAATTCCCCTATATTTAAAATTGACTATCTACATCAACTCATTCTAGCCTGGTAGTCATAATATAAAATGATCCTGATGAGATCATCGGAACTCACAACAAAAATCATAACATTAGATTAAGGAAAAGAGAATAGAAGAGGGAAATAAATGAGGTATGTAAGTAGAAAACTATTGTTATGCATGATTCAATGTTGTTCACACTAATTCACCAGAACAATCTATTGAATAAATGAATAAGATGATGATTGTAATGAATATAGAATTCTAAGATCAATTGATTTTCACAACATAACACAATTAATGTCAATAAGATGTCTATTATCGGATATTTGAGGTTACACAATATATGGGGGAACATAAAAACAATAAAAATACAATAAAAAATATAGGTATAGTTATAATTTTTATATAACAGAAAAAAATAACCAAACAATGAAAATAAATATAGAATAATGACAATGGTTCACATCTACATGTATTAGATATTTTTCCCATGTCTTAAGATTACTAAACAAGAAATGATGTTTATCTGTATTTATTCGAAAAAAAATGATGTGCAATGAAAAAACAAACTAACATGCATGAAATATACATGAGCCCCTTAATAGTATATTAAGTAGTCATCAGTATGCTCAAATAGAAAATAATCATCCTCTTGCAATAACCTATGTATCCCCCTCACACATTTATACAATATCATTACCACATAACACAAATCATGTTGACCTCCCTATTACTGAAAAATAGAAAAATGACATCAGAAAATTCCCAATAAATATTCATATAATAAGTATTAATATATATATTTATATAATTATTTATAGGAATATAAAATATATATAAACCAGAATAATTATTAATGTATACACAAATATATAACTATTATTATTATTATAACTATTATTATTAGAAATATAAAAATTCCTAAATATAATTATTTGTTTTTTATTTAATATTATATAAGTATATTAAATAATTTTATTAATAAAAAATAACAATATTTAATATTATATAAATATATTCCTCCTTATTTATAGTTCTGTCTCATATAGGCATTTCACATTCCATATTATTGGTTTATATGAATGTTTTTATTCATTATGTAAATTTACCTATTATTTTCGTTATCACTATGATTCACTCACATATACGTGAATAACACTTTAATGGTTATGTATGAGACATCATAGCTGTTTACCTATTAATTTTTTTACTCATACCCTATTCGAATTTCCATTTCCCATGGGAACTCAAGACGATGTTCACATGGTTATGGAGAGTGGGTTGTGTTATGGCCTTGGATTTATTGAGAAAGACTGCTCAATCTTATACTAAAATATGGGTATTTGGCATATCATGGATTTTCAAATGATCCATGTAATTTTAATTACTTTTATATATTTTATTACTATATATGTTCTTAGCGTAGTGGGTTATTAGTGCTTTATGAATGACATAGTCCTTTGGGTCTTTAATGAATTCAATTTTATTTTATCATTATATATATATATATATATATTTCTTTATCTAATGAATTGTTACCATGGATGATGTTGGTGTGTTTCTGATGTTTTGATTCACTAATATGAGTGAATATTCTTTACATAAACACATCATAGGTGCTCACTGCTGGTGGACATACATTATTGTAGGGGGAGTAATTCGTGTTAACTCAATGAAAACTTGTATGCATATTATTTGTAATGTGAGTCAAGCCAGGATATGATAGATGATGAGGATATATGTGGTGGTGGTCATTCATGGTTTTAAGAGGTAACAGAGATGACATCCATAACATTGATGATATTGCACTACTCAATTTTTTTTGGTATGAGGGTGTGGTATGTGGAATTATTTGATATATAGGATTTCCTAAGGTACTGATGTGGTTTATTACATGTTTAGTGAGATGGTATGAAATTTTTTTATGATTATAGATGTGTAAGAGATGATATAAGAGGATTTATTTCTTTTTGGTGAGATTAGGATACATGTAGGTAATTTTTTTCATGACACTTATGTTTATATTTATGATACTACTTTACAATCCTTAGATTCATGATTTTGTGATCGAGCCTTGTTGAGGATTATTGGATTACCATTATATTTTAAAATGTATATAGGAATATTTTGTTATGATCTTACAATGTATACATTGATTTACAACCCATTATATATAAAAATATGTTACACATGTTTCTATGAGGTAATTCTAGATCCAGGTGGACATTTCATGCTTGGAGTTTGAATATGTTAAGTGACATACACAATATTTTTTTAATTGAATTGTTTTATTTAGATATGAATTCATTTTTATATAATAATTCATTGTATTCTGGATTTTTGGGTATAAGTTTATTTATACTTTATAATTTATTTTATGCTACTGTATGTTTTGGTGAAGGGAAATATTTTTAGGTAAAGCCTCTCAGTATATGTTTTATGACTACACTCCAAGTCTCTAATATCGGGACTTGTGAGGAATTGATTCATGGGTAAATATCATCTCAACTATTTTCCCAATATGGGCTGTAAATTGCATATTTTCATGGAAAATAATAAATATTTTTAATTAAATTGATTACATATTATAGTAAAATATAGAATCCCTCAATGGATTGGTGGACTTAGTATATTTATTAGTAAATGATGTTTGAAAATTTGATTCACTAGTTGTTGGTGGACTTAGTTGGGTTAACCACAAAAGATTTTAATATACCAAAATAAATAGTGGGACCTCTGTAAATATTTAATGTCAATGAAAACAATTGACCAGCTAGGAAACATAATAATGGTAGTATAGGGGAAATTATATTATTCATTAATTATCCCATGAAATTATGGACCTGATTGGATGATTTTTTTTGTGAATTTTGTAAGTTTTTTGTAACTTATAATTATAATATAATATAAAACTATGAATTTCCATCGGTGTATCATGTCATTTCCATCAAACTAATCATTAATGGTCTACTTTCTATTGTAGTATGTTTTCTCAAATATGTGTATGTCATGAGTCTACCTGTAAAATATGTAGGGAAGATTTGGGGTAGTGGTGTAACATTCCACCACCCCATGTACCTATACAATGATCAAACTAATGGTAACCACTTTACCTAATAGAATATTTACCATATTCTAGAGGCTATCACCCAGTTATTGGGGTATCGAGTAAAACTATAGATAGACAATATCCCATTATCAATGTGGGGAATAATAAACAATTCACCAATCAGCATCCATAGGTTAAAAATGAATGTTATATAGATCCCTCATGGATTTATTAATGTTTATATTCAGCCATATAATACTGACCTCTAGTTAGATCGATCACATATGCCTAAATTGAAATAATAGGAAAAACACTAATTAGGATTTCGTCCATTACTAGTCTCCCACCTCACCCCAAATATCAGATCCCATTACTGTGTCCCACAAAAATAATATAATATAGTTAAATTTTACATCATGGGAAAACAAAAACTGTAAAAATACTCTGGTACGGATGTCCCCTGGAAAACATATTAGGGTGTGAGTATATAACTTAATATGTAACTACCAACATTGTCCCATTAACTACTAAATGTAGTATACATGTATATGATATTCAAAACTATATAAAATGAATAAATAGAAGAAATAAAAGTGAATAAATAACCAACATCAACACTCATGGTAAGTAAACTAACCAGATTATCCACACCAACAAGATAATATGTCCATAAAAATGGAAATTATAGAGGGGATCTGAATATTAAATTTGAGGAGGGGAGATTTAAAATTTTTAAAATCATACCCAATATTGTATGGTTGTAGCCTCTAAAATATCTATTTTTTGAATTATAATGAAGTATTTGTGCTATAATAGATTCATTAATGGTAACGAAAATATATATGGTGTAACGCCCAATAAGAACCTGGCTCTTCATTTTAGATATGTTTTCTCTTTTCTGGTCGTTTTTTAGAAACAAAGACTTTCTGGAAATTTTTTAATTACACACCGTGTACTATATGAGTACTCACAATGTACTGTGATTTCGTAGGAGGCCATGTGATGGCCGTGTAGGGGCCATAAACATGACCTTATGGGGGTGTTTTGGAGGCCGCCTAAAGTGGAGTATGGAAAAGGTGAGTACATGTCATGTACTTAAAAAGTACACATTGTGTACTTTCTTTTTTTATTAAATGCATCGGGGTCATGTCTAATTTCTAGAACGATCTTCTTCTTGGTCACTTTCGACTCAGAGCACAGTATGGCTGCGGATCTTCGATGAACCTCTGAGAGTGTGTCCTTTATTTAAATCAAACACCATCGGTTGTGTTGGAATCAAATTGGTGGGTTATTCCATAGCCTTGAGCATCATTTTCCAATTCATACTCTTTTCCATGTTATTGTGGGATGAAAATTTTATATGTTTTAATTGATCTATGATGTTCTAAGGTGTTTCAAGCCTTAAAGATCACTTATAGTGATCTACCAACACCAAGGTAGGTGGTTTGTGTCTTTCTGTTCCATGTCTTTGATTATTCTGTGAATATTACACCAATACCCTTAAACATGGTATTAAATGTCTACTGTTTGCCCTTGTTCTTTTCTTTCCATGGTGGTATGATTTTGTAGAGGTTAATTTGACATGAATAGGGATGAATTTAAATGCACTGGATGTTTTTCTCATGCATGATTTATTTACGACTGTTGGGTCCTGTTTAGCCTGTTTGTCCATCGTGCCCGTTTTCTATGCCTAGTGTTGTAGGGTGGAATATTAGTATTTTCAAATTCTTGATATTATGTAGATTGATTATCCAAGTAGTTTTGTAGGTTTACATTGTCCATATTGCATTTCTATGCTTTTTTACCTACACAGTGCCATGAGAACCTGCTGTAGTAGACTGTAAGGGGAATTGACAGAGTGAGATTCCTCATAGATTATTTGAGAACATCAGCCTATAAGGGGGATAGACAGAGTGAGCTTCCTCAGTGAGTCTAGGAGCACATGGGTATTGATGGGGAATTGACCGAGTGATATTCCTCAAAATGTTATTTACTTCTTTAGACTATAAGTGGAATTGACCGTGCGAGCTTCCTCAAAGAATCGTTATTTCACATTGAATTACCTTGATCACTCTAGACTATAAGGGTAATTGACCGGGTGAGTATCCTCAAAGAGACTTTGATTTACCTTGAATGACATGATCTATAAGGGGAATTGACCGAGTGAGCTTCCTTAGAGAGTCCTTAAACTTGGGGCTATAAGGGGAACTGATTGTGTGAGCTTCCTTAGAGAGTCCTTGACTACATTAGACTATAAGGTTAATTGACAATGTGGGATTCCTCAGTGAGTCTATTTATGAATGTTTATTACAGAACCAAATGGGTTAGACTTAGTGTTCTTCATAGAGGGTTCCTTGTACTTGTTAGGTAGGACCAGCGGGGATGAGCTTTGAGTAATTCCCAAAGGGTTACCTGTTTGTGTTTAGCTTCTTGTTTACATGTTGTTGGATATTGAAAATTTGGATAGTTTACTACTGAATACTTTCCTTTTTATTATTTTCTATACTCTACCTGACATATATTCACTGACAATTAGGAACAGATCTTCAGGTGGTTGCCTACTGGGATTTAGTCTCACAACCTATTTGTTCCATGATTTTGGTTCTAAACAAATCATATTAATGTAGGTATATATAAGGGAAAGTATCCTTCAACTTCTTGTACTTGACATGCTGTGGAGATGGAGAGCATGGGACCAAGCTTAGGCCCGCGTTGTTGAGGATCTGATTATCTGTTTCTTTTGTACTTTGGTTTAGTACTATTTGTATTCAACATTGTTACTTGTTAGGATGTTTTTTAAGACATATGTATCTTGCATAATTTACATATATGTGCTCAAGTTGTTATTATTTATGTCTTCTATTGTTTAAAGTTGTTGGATATTTACTACTTATGATATTGTATATTTGTTTATCTCATGTTTTGTTACTCTGCCATTGAGGGCATAGTTTCCCCACTATCATATCCAATGACCTCTCTACTAGTCAGAAGCCTCTAGCATTCAGTGAAATGCACTTCAGGCCATGTGACCAACTGGGTACGGGGATCCTTTGGGTGGATTCCTAAACCGGGATGTTACAAAGTGTTATTATAGAGTTTAATTTCTATTGACTTACTAATTGGAGCCTTTATCCAACTATAGGATGGAATAGGTACTTGGTAATAAGTGGTGCCCAAGAGTATCTAACCCGTGTACAGGGAAAATACAATCTACCTTGTTGATTTCAATTTTCTTCTGGTGTGCAATTTTACAGTTTATTTGATTTTCTCCGTTGGGTGAATCACATGTACTCTGCTTTTATCATTGATTTTATTGAGTTTCTATTTCTATCCCTATCCGGTGAGATGAGGGTATGCCATCTCATGCATCATATAGGCACTTGCTATAAATAACTTATCACTCATTCTAGCCATGCCATCTACAATGCATTAGAGAATGCATGTTTTTGTGATAGATGTTGTGTAGAATATGCATGTTGTTGTGATAGATGCCTTGATAAAATGCCTACTATTTATTAGGGTATTTTTTGTGTGAGGTTTTGTTTGAATGAACGGTAAACATTGGTTCTGAATGTGTTATGGGCCCTTGTGGACAAGAATTTGGTGGATCATTGACTTGATTACACTTGTTATAACATGTATAAGATTCCAAATATAGATTCTCAAGGAATATGGGCATTTAAGGATATGAATTTGGAACTTTCAATGTGTGTTTCAGGGTTTTTCTGGCTCTGGGGTAGTTCCTATGACTTACTATCTAGAAAATCCTAGAATACATGCTAGGTATTTTTGACTACACACCATGTGTTCTTATATTCAAGATAAATCTATTTTTCTTATGTACATGTCGAGTAGTCTCTAACAATGTCATAGGCCATGTGGGCAGAGACATGAGATATGTAATTTCTTACGGAAACATGTCGTGTATCAGTTGTGCAGGCCAGGTAGTTGGACCTAGGTGCCCAGATGTGTCACGTACAACACGAATTGGTATTATCCATTCTCATACATTCCATGTCCGTCTGGAACACACCGTGTAGTTCCAGTCATGTAGTCATTCATGTAACTAAAAACACAGCTGGTTGGGACTTCTTTGTACATAGCTTGTCCATCTGGAACACGCCATGTAGTGTGACCTACGTACACAGGCTCTGCCACTAACAACACGGGCCAGGTGAAGATTTTTGAGTACACACCGTGTCTACACTGAACAAGCCATATAGTGGGTCATAGGAGAGCTATGTGGATAAACCGTATAGAAGGTGTCAGGAAGGGGAGGAGGATTCTGGTACACATGGTGTGTTAGGAGAACATGATGTGTGTTTGTGTTGTTACAAGACCAGTTTAGGCAGGTGTACACACCTGTGTAAATGACATAAGGGAACACACCGTGTAGGAATATTAGATGTCTTGTAGTCATGTGTGGTAAAACATGAATGCATTATATCTCATGGCCCCTTTTTACACATCTTGTTTTCAGTCCTTGATAATGTTAATCTAAGGTGTGCGGTCGACCTTGGAGAGTCATCCAAACAATACATCCTCCAGTTGTCGGCCAGTTATTAGACGGTGATGAGATGCTTGATATGGCCGAGTAGGGACTTCCATCAGATCATCATGTCGTTCCAGTATAGGCACCAACCATTATACCTGACCCATGAGCTGATACTCAGTTCATATAGGGATTTAAAAGGATGACACAGACTTTTTAGGGAGCACCATCTCCTTCCCTGTCGATTGAATTATTAATGCGGGTATTTCAGCAGAAACATCCTCCTACTTTCACAGGGGATGGAGGACCCCATGCTGCATTGTCATGGATAGAAGCCACGCTGTCAATTTTCGATCATCTGGAGATACCTCTAGAGAAGAGGGTGATACTCGCTACCTACATGCTTCGGGACTCCGCCAAGAGGTGGTTGGATGTGATCTCATAAGTGGGTCTTCATCAAAGTATGGTTTGGGATGAGTTTCGCCACACCCTCTACGATTACATCTTTCCAGAGACCTTGAGGTCTAATCAAGCCCAAGAGTTCATGAGTTTGGAGTTGTGTACTCTTACTGTTATGGAGTATTCCTCTTGCATCACAGAGCTGCAACGTTTGAAACCTAATCCAGGCGGTGATGTGTTGTTCCTTACATGGAATTTTGAGGAAGGAATGAGGCATGACATCTAATTTCATGTGAACATATTCAGGTTGACTTCGATATCCTCTATCGTCTACTAGGTGCTGATCATAGAGAGAAATATAAGGTATTTTGGAGCAGTGAACCAAGGGATTTCAACATCCAGAGTTAGTATTCCTCCTACTGATAGCTGGAAGTGCCACAGGGAGTCTGCACGAGGAGATCAGAGCAGGTGATATTCATCTTCTGGAAGCCAGGTGGTGTGCCACCAGTGTGGGATGAATGGGCATATGAGGCCATGTTTCTGGAGAGACCAAGTGGCTTGAAGATCTTGTGGCAAGATGGGTCACCTTCACCGCTATTATTAGTTCTTCTCACCAGCATCTAGTGACAGGGGATCTTCTATGAATTCTCATTCAGGAGATGCTCCAAAAGTTTCTCTCCAGTCTGGGAACTAGAGTTCTTCCATTCATTCGAGCAGAGGTGGAGGACACGGCCGCGGTGATCAGTCTCCAGGCTACTAGTGACTATTGGGTGGATCATCTCAGAGAGGTCAGGCAGGGTCATAGGGCTAAAATTCAGGCCATAACTTTGCAGGGGAGCAGACCCAGCAGGATCTGGATCCTGGACACTCTACATTACGAGGTACGATCATAGAAGCCTCAGTTTTAGCTTCTGCTCTTTTGGATAAAGGGGAATCCCATAGCTTTATCTTTGTTGCTGTTGTGGAGATCCTTGGTCCCTACATCTTTTCTTCTGTTGATATCTTGATGCTAGAAACTCCTTTGGGGACAAGAACATCTAGTTTTCATCAGTGCAAGGAGTTCCCTATTGAGGTTGGTGGGTGTCACATTCTATGAGACCTCTATGACCTAGAGATGAAAGGCTATGATGTTATTATTAAAATGGACTGGCTAGTTTCTTTCTAGGAAGTCATCGATTTCTATCACCGTAGGGTGAGTTTCATATCACCAGAGGGTCGATCCCTTGTTCATAGGGGTAAATGGGATGTCCAGGATAGAAGAGAGGGTCCAGAGCCTCATGGGTTTGGAGGAGTTTGTGACCAGATTACTATCTTATATCTGGATGACCAGGGGAATTCACAATTAGACATTTACCCTATAGTGTATCTATTTCCGAATCCTTCACCGGGGTGCACACATCCGTTTTCCAGGGCACGACAGGTGCGACTTTTTTGTGTTGCCCCGCATTCTCGCTTTTTAAAGGCGGGCGGCATCCGGTCCTTATTCAGGGACGTCTGCTCCTTGATCCAAACCAGGATGATGGGATGTCATTTCTTCCATATATGGATTCCTCCTCGGAACTCATCACCTAGTCCAGGTATCCCTCATTTATTATATACATTTTTCGTGAATCTCTTCCCAGTGCCTTGTTTCCATGGACGCCGGTTAATTACACTGCTTCTGTATGGTCATTCCAAAGGGTCCGGTCCGAGAAGCAACCTTCAGTTGGGGTACTAGTGACGTAGAGGCATTAGAAACGTGTTTGAATGCTAGGGAATCGACGTGTCTATCTTTTGTTCTTTATTATAGGGATTTTCAAGGGCGTAGAAGCACGAGACATCCCACATCGAACACGGGGAATCATATTCCATAGGCATGTATCTGAGGATTTCCTCAGCTTCCTATGTTTAAGACAGGGTATGTTGTGAGTTTAACGTCAAGTGGAGATGGATCGGCCTGATCAAAACATTATCTTGAGTGGATCAGATTTAGTAATCCCTTTTGAAGGGATGCTGATACCGGGGTCAGCCCATGGGGGGCTTCCCGGATGTTGTGGAGGGGAGTGGAGTGGCATGATCTCATCGAGATATGGTGGCCTAGGTGAGAATCAGGATGGATGATAGATGGATGAATGAAGTGGAGGGGGATGAAATGGAAACATCTCAAGGGAGACAATGAAGCTGGTCTTGAGCCTTGAAGAGACCTCCTACGTATGCCCATGGTAGGGAATCAAAGTCCGCATAGTTTCGGATGGTACCTGTGAACCGGCGTGAAGATGGAACCTGGTCCTGGTGGATGGTGGGCTTGAACCATGTGAGGTTTCCTATGTACCATGTCTTGAGATGGATCAAAGACCTCATAGTTCATAATAGTGTGTCGGAGAACTGGCGTGACTAAGGACCTTGGTCCCGATGGTGTGGGGCTTACAAAGTACGGTTTCCAGGTGACGGTGAACCGACGTGAAGGGGGTCGGAGTGACCAACGGGTGGTGGGATTGAACCTTGTGAGGTTTCCTACGTACCATGCCTTGACATGGATCAAATACCTCATAGTTCATGAGGTGATGGTGGGTTTCGGTGAACCGACATGAAGAAAGGACCTTGGTCCGATGGGTGATGGGCTTGAACCTCAAGGAGGATTCCTACATACCATGCCTTGAAATGGATCAAAGTCCTCCTAGTTAAGGAGGTGGTTTTCGTCTATAAACTGACATGAAGGTGAACCTGTGGGTCCATTGGTGGTAGGCTTGAATCTCATGAGGCTCTCTATGTACCATTCCTTAACATGGATCAAAGTCCTCAGAGTTCAGGTAGGTCACAACGGCTTTCTGTCGGACTAGAATGCAGTTTAATGTCATGCCGGACGAGGGTGGAACCTTATGTGAAGAAATGGCAGGTGGTGGGCTTGAACCTCATAGAGGATTCATATGTAAAATGCGTTGACATGGATCAAAGACCTCGTAGTTCAAATGGATGTACAGTTTAATGTCATGCAGGAAAACATACAGTTTAACGTCATACTGGACACGGGCATACAGTTTAACGTCAAGCTGGATGTGGGTATACAGTTTAACGTCATGCTGGACAGGGGCATATAGTTTAACGTCATGCTGGATGAGGGCATTTCCATGATCAATGCTTACTCTATCCCTACGTGAGTCATTCTCGTTGTGAGAATCAAGATGCTGCAGAGACCTGACGATCATGTCACGAAGGGTGCGTTTGTGAGAGGCGAAGAGGGGCTTAGGTGTTAGGCGGCCCATGGTGTGGGGAATGACTCCAGGATGGAGGCCCAAACTGCAGAAAAGCGTATCGGGAGATGCATTTGGGACTGAATATGGAAGGAGCGTTGTTCCCTATCGCGCCATCCACTGGCCTTGGCAGTGGGGATATACAGAGGTGCATGGGTGCTACCTTCTGCAAGAGAGGATTGGGGGCTTAAACCAAGGTGGTTTCCCTTCTTCCGTGGACATACGCTACTCTAAGAAGTTGGATATCATCCCCTGTGGAGAGGTGATTCCATTCCCATGGAGACCAGTGTGCATAAAGAATATCCGAGTAGGGGGACCCTGTGTGCGAGGCACGGGGTTAGGTCACTGTTTAACATCATGTGTTCAGGACGAGGTGCTTGGTAGTTTAATGTCTTGCAGCTCGGACGAAGTGGGTTTACTCCACACCCCTAGGACTTCTATAACCGATACCCTCTTCCCCTTGGGGGAGGGAAGGTACCAGAAAGGCCGTGGTCAAGGGGGGGTTGCAGAGCGGACCATCGAGGGGTCCACGTTTCTGTGGCTATGTGAAGAAGCAATAACCGTTAGCGTGCCTATGATAAGAAGAAATAGGCGAAGCAATGCTACGAGTGGTGTTGTCCATGGGACTTTGAAATCACATCATGAAAAACTAGAGGGTCGCACGGGAAGAGGAACTGCCAAGCAAAGGGGTGTTCTTCGCGAAGTGGAGTATCTTGGCCTTAGCATGGGGCAAGGGTGTGAATGGGAGGTGCTTCGTGAAGTGGAATAGTATTCGTAGAGCACTACCTCGTGAAGTAGAGGTGCCTCGCGAAGTGAAGTGGTGTGAAGCAGTGTGCTTCGTGATGTACAACGACCCTGCCTTGGCATGAGGACCACTAGTACATGATGGGTGTGTTGCGAAGCAAAAACACTCCGTTGTTGCCCAGGTTCCCTTGGGAATCCCCTTCCTTAGTGAATGCCCTTAATCATCATGGAGGGCATCCCTCCTAGAATAGGAGCTCAAAACGAAACTAGGCGAAGGCATCTCGCGAAGAAAAACTACCTCACGAAACTCATGATTGCTGAGGCGAGTGGTTCTTCACGATTCCGGAGTTGAGTAGCTGAAAGGCCAGATTTTCCATCTCCCGGACTCACGGGGAGCCCAGTATTTATAGGCAAGGGGCACCACGAAGCAGAGCTCATGCATCGTGAAGGGGGATTCCATGCTTCGCGGCGGGCTCGTGAACATCAAGGGGCTCGAACAGCATTACCGCCTCCGGTGCTTTGTGGTGGTTTGGCGAACGTCAGTGCGTTCGCAGAGCGTTACCGCATCTTTTGCTTCACGGCGGCCACGTTGTTCGGGGGAGCTCCGCGTCGGGGCTTCGCGAGACAGTGTGCAGGCATCTTTTCCTTCTTCCCATTGCATCCAATATTTTGGCACCAAAAAATGCCCCCCCCCCTCAGACTTTGAGTCGTGGAGTGATCAAGGGTCGATGTCTGAGGGAAAATCGCCAAAATTTATCAGCGGTTCGCGATGCGGACTCACGAAGGGGCGCGCGAGGATGACAGCGGCCACACGTTCCGGACGTGCCGCGATGCTCTGCACGGGCGGGACGTGCTACGAAGCTCTAGGGTCACTACCTATAAATAGGGGCTCTGACCTCTCTTTTTTCCTCTCGTAACATCTGTCCTTTTGCGCTCTCGACTTCGCGAAGCTCTGCGAACTCTATGTCTGCTCTCTGTGAATCGAGATTCGTGGAGAGCCACGAGTCTCCGAATTTATGACCGCACCATGCAAACTTCTGTTTTCCAGCCTATTCCAGGCTCTATGTCTTGGTTTTATGCCCGAGCTTCCCGAGATATCTTCGCGAGCAACTTTTATGACCCAACCCGATATTTTTCGAGTTCCGAAACTAGAATGGCCCATCGAGAAGCTGTGTTGGGGGTGCATGTAGACGCTTCACAGAGGGATGAGATGGCTAACTGTCCGGGCCTTAGGGAGATGGTCCAAATCCACTCAGACCATAATTCATTGACAGAACTTCTATCATATAGTCAGAAGAACTATTCACACTGCATGAAGCATCCCGTGTATGGCTTCGGTTTGAGGGATGATGTCATCATCCCTGTGGCGAGTAGGGAAAAACCATCTTGCTGGTTCAGGAGTACGCCATGCCAGCGCCAGTGGTTCAGGGCGGCCGATGGTCCTGCGCGAGAGGACTTCACACCCATCTCTGCGGACTGTCTCTACAACCATGTGAACAATATTGAAGGGAAGCCACTGCAACCAGAGACATCCCATCCTTTGTACCACACCATGCTGAGGGGGATTTTTAGGATTCGTAGAAGGGGTGGTCCAATGAGTGGGACATGCGCCAGGGCGGCAACTTCACCAATGACTGGGCATGGGCCTACTGGGTAGGTGCCTCATGCGAGGAGTTTGGGGATGAGCTGAGGATATTAGGGTTGTATGAGGTGGCATGGGCCTCCCAATTCCACATTTACCAACCGAAACTGCTGATGCCGGAGCTGTTGAGAAGATGGTAGCCTCCGACCAATACTTTTCACCAACACCATGGGGAGGTGGGCATTAGTATGTGGGATCTCCATCAGATTTCAGGGGTCTCAATCTTGGGGCCATGTATGATGAGTTCCTCCCCGTCATGAGCGCGTGGGAGGATACAGAGCAAATGTCGCGACTGGTGTCGGTACTGATAGCACTAGTCCATGGAGAGGACAAATAGGCAGTGAGAGATGTCCACATTATGAAGTGGTTCTAGCGGTTCCTGAACTTCCTGGAGAATTGAGAGTTACCTCTGAGGCCTCGAACTTGTCCGAAGGCGGCTCAACGGGGCTAGGAGAACTCGTATTGGCGGGTCTTAGAAGACATCCAATGGAGGACTTGGGGTTTCAGTGTCAGCACTGAACAGAAGCTGATAGTCAGGCTGGCGGCATTCATCGCGGCCCTTATCTACGGTTGGATCCTACCGGTGAGGGATACCAACATGGGGGATCAGTCCAGCTCGTTCATCATGGCGTCAATGCTGGCCATGGGGTAGTGGGTCAATCTGGGGATTCCAATGCTCTCCAAGCTGTACAGGATGTTGTGGCATGTTAGTGGGGGCAAGAAGCCTCCAAGTTTATGCGGGCCCTTCCACATTCTATTTGGGTGGATTGCGGTGCACATCAGGTGGATTTATTAGTATCCAAACCCTATCTTGCCGGGGGGATCAAACTTCTACTCCTCCATTCTGAATGCGGCTGGGAGCTTCCCATTCAAACTAACCATACTGATGGTACTTAATCAGGTGTGGAGGGTAGATGAGTTTAACTTCCACCCATTTCTATTGCAGACGGGGGTATTTACCGACGACGGGCAGGGAACGGAAGAGCACCGGGCTTATCTCTTGGCCTTTCGAGGTGGATATTTGGTGGCACATGTGGATCGTGAGCCACTCTGTGAACCGTACACCCAGCATCAGTTTTCAAGGCAGTTCTGGTGCCTCCGGCGGCTGACCCCGTATGTCTACTGGGATGTGCGCCATGAGGATCACCACTGTGTGATGAAGAAGCTATATCCCATGTTCACATGGGATGACATGAAGATGCGAATTACATTGCCTCCATCCACCACAACTTTCAGATTGGTGAGGGAGTATGCCGTCAGCTGGGAGGACAATTATCCGGGGGAGATGCTGAGGCAGCCAACCATTCGGTTTGGTGACGGCGGGCCTCCCCTTTCCTGAGGTCGTGGTCGGAGTGCATTAAGGGACTCTCGCGGTGGCGGGGCTGTCGTGGTGGCGAGACCTACAATGGCTGAGGGTGTGGCAGTAGCGGCGGATATAGTGATTCCAGAATAGCAAGGCCATCTAGAGGGGAATCTACCAAGGGGATTCCCCAGGACATCCACTCAGGCTCCTACGAAGCTGCACTGCCAAATTGACATGTCAGAGGATGTCATTTTACTAGAGGCCTGGGATATTTGGGATGTCAACCGGAAATTCCTCAGTCCACCTAAGATGTTGGCACACTTGAATCATCTCGGGATGGAGTTACTAGGCATAGGCCCAGTCTGAGCTGGATTCGCGGTATCCCCGGCAGAGGCGAAGCATTACTTTGGTGAGCTGGAGGACTATGTCCACTCCGGTGGTGTTCCACGCCCAATGACAGATCGAGTGAGGGTACTGCTCGATCGGATGGTTCCACCACAGCTGTCAGCCACCGATCTGAGGGAGCTCTTCCACCTACTAGACGAATCAGAGGACTCCTATCGGGAGGATGAGGTTAGCGGAGGGAGCCCGTTGGAGGAGGGCAAAGACAGTGATCAAGACTCGGATTCTGATGATTCCGCAGAGGCTCCTGAGGTAGCATTCTGAGCTTCATTCCTCATGGTCGTTCTCAGGCCGTCATGGATTTCTTAACGATGTTTGAACCACGTAGGTGGAACATGTACGCAGGTCTCGCTCTTGATTTTTGGTTGGTGATGATGTAGGAACATTAGAACCCGCACCCACGGCTACGTCTAGTTCTGCATCTAGTGGGGCCGGAGCACCCGAGGTTGCTCTTCCAGAGTCATCAGACCTTCCAACAGTATATGGAGGGCCAAGCCTCAGGGCCCCGTCAGCATCGACTCAAGAGAAACACCAGGAGTTTGATCTCCATATGTTTCCTCTAATGGATTCATTGCTGTCATATGTAGACAGTTCCAACTAACGTTTATGCCCCCCTATATCGTACTGTTCTCTGAATGGCATGGGCTGCTACGGTAAGGCTAGTCTGGATGTCTGTTGGTATCCCTCCTTGGGTCATGCTGGTGATGGTGGAGATAGTCCCCCCATCTCCCGGAGCTGAAGCACACACTATCATTGGCAGAACCACCAGCAGGGTCGTGCCCGAGGTTATAGAGGTGGAGTCCGATGACGAGGATCAATTGGCCGACCCAAGTCCCATAATTCCTGCTCCGGTGCCAGATGTTGCACCGGATTCAAGGCCAGATGTAGATCCTGCTGAGGACATCCTTCGGGCATATCTTGCATACGAGCCTGCCAATCGCGCAGACTGGGACGAAACAGCCTCTGATGAAGAATACATCAGCATAGTCTGCCACCGATTGTGGAAGTTAGTCACACGCTTCATCAATCACATCCCCAAGAATAATGGCTGAACGAAATGGACAGACTTCGCTCGCGGATGTTCAAACTGTGCGTTGGGGTAGTGGATTCCCAACGTCCTCATGAGCTCATCCGAGACCTCATGGCTGGGATGATCCGGGAGTATGATCCCGGGCTCAGAGTGGGATGGTAGCGGAGGAAGGTGATAAACATCAACAAGCTCCAGGATGCTGAAAGTGAGGTCCAAAAGCCGCAGGCCTGGGAGGATGAGCACTCAGCCTCTCTTAATACACAATATGAGCTGATCTCATGGTTGAAGGCCTAGCTGGCAGAGGCAGAGGAGCATATGAGGCAGGCTTCTGGAAGGATGACTTCTATTCGGTCTGGCATAGAGAGGGCCAGGTCCAAGGCTAATAAGTTGTGCCCTGCTGCTGCTGAGGTGAAGCAATAGCTGCTGTCAGCGGCATTAATTCCTTGACTCCACAATTTGATGGGTGGCAGAGCTGCAATTCCCTTTTGATGGGGTCAATCCATCCATGGGGGGAGTCGACCCCCCAGGTACTGTAAAAATTACAAACTTCTTAATGGTATTTTCATGCCTCAATTTTTCTTCGTCTGAATGTTGTAGCATGCACGTTTTCCACTATTTATATCAGTTCATTACTTCCCTACAATATTTGCGGGGCGTCCAGTGAAAACTACTAAAGCTCACATGGGTCAAGCCTGATGTGATAAATAGGAGATAATTTCCTCATCATCCCATCCATCATAAGAGTGGAGACTAGGCATCGGGTGTCCGTATTTTGGACGAGTCCATATTTCTGAAAAATGGGAGAGATCTGGCCGAAGAAAGATGTTCTCAAAACAACCGAATTACAGTTTCTTCAGTGTGCCCTTATGCATGAACGGTGCAATGCCAGGGGTGCTGCAATCGGTCTGAATAGGTGGAAATGGGAAGTGTGAATCACAATACCCAAGATTCAGAATACTGTGGGGATGATGTGACAATAAAGGACAAAAGTTAACCGTGGCGAAGAAATAGTATCCTTACTGAGTTAGCATGAAATGGGGACAAAAAATGAGGGTTGACCATTGACCATGTTCGAAGCACAGGAACATGTCAAAAATTTTGTTGATCAATCCTTTGGGACGTCGACCCAGGACAGTAGGCGGACCCTAGGTTGAGCATCCATACTGTTAGGGGGTACTTCCAAACATGACCAGTCTTCCAGAACGTTGTCATAGGATTGTAGGTGAGCAGATGCAGCATGAGACCGGGATGCTAGGGGGTCCCTTTAGACTTGAAAGGGGAATATGGTCCGAATAAGGGCCACGCAAAGCATGGAATATGGAGTGATGGTTTGTCCAAACAGAATCCAACACTCATGTAATGACACCACCATGGTGGGAGTATGCCAGATTGCCACATCAGTTTGATTATGGATCCTTCCTTCTTTGGGAAAGGGCCTCTCTAGAAAGGGGGTATGTCGTTACCCAATGGGATCATGGTGCAACAAGAACATGTTCAGGGAAAAGTCATAGTTACATTGTCCTCTTCAAGGGGCCCGGCCAGGGGCCGGAAAGGTGAAGGATAGTATTAATGATTCCTATGGGATGGACCATAGAAAAAACACCAGGGTATCTCTACGTATCCCATGTGGGTGGGAATCAAGCCATTCGTAGTTCTGGATGTATAGTGTAGTCATTGACCAACACTGGTAGGTGAAATCCTCTCTAGCAGAGGCTCTGTTGCATCCCATGATTAACACGGGGCATCCTGGACTTGCTCTGCGTAGAACCACAATTTAGTGTCGTGCGTTGAGGACATATGGACTCCTATAGTTTAACATCATAAGATAAGACATAGAGTGAATGAGAGGAGGCCAGTGAGCATATGGTGTGGTGGTTATGAAACCGACATGAATGAGGGCATAGAGTCCAAATCACACCACGTACCCCCAGAGGAAACACTCTAGGTCAAGGGATAAGAGTGACGATTAGGCTGGGCCCAAAGAAGGGTGGTTGGGTGTTCCTACGTACCCCATGAGGATGGGAATCAAGCCATACATAGTTATGAAAGTGAAATTTAACATCAAGCGGGACGATGAGAAGCCCGACCGTGTTGGTAGTCCTCCTCCCAAAACAACTAAGCCCACGTGAGTCATGCTCGGTGTGGGAAACAAGAAGTAGAGGTGGGACTTTCCCGACACAGAAAGTGGAAGGTTAGGGTAAAGGGAATCTCAGTAAATACTGGCCCCCTAATACTAACGAGACCATTTGGCGCACATAGATGCGTGAAGAGATAGAGCCGAGTATGTTGGGATTCTACTTGAACATGAGGAACTTGAAATGTGTGAATCACGATGCTCGAGATTTGGATCACAATAAGGGCTCTGTGACAATAGAGGATAACTGTTAACCATGGTGGAAACGCAGAATCCATATCATGTTATCCTAGAATGGGGACATATAAACGAGGGTTTCCAGTTGACCATGATCGAAGCACGAGACCATGTCGCAAATTTCGTCAGAGATCCTTAGATAAGTTGGCCACAAATGAAAGGAGATACCATAGCCCCAAAATCCATGTAGTTCCCATAAGCCTAGTATCCATGTCGTCCAAGGGTACTTTTGGATGCGGAAGAGGATGGGGATTCAACTAGAGAGCTCATGAATCTTGCTCATGGGATGAGGGGAATGTCCCTATTAAAATCCCACTCTTTGGGATATTTTTCGAAATGCATCTGAACATGACAACTAGGAGTATTAGATAGAGGGAGAAGAGTCATTTTCCATAGAGAGGTCTTAGTTTAGGGTCGTAGAATTAGGACCATCTAAGAGTGCTCGAGTAGAGGGACCGAACATGAATGTTAGGCCGGGACTGCGGGGAAGTGACCAGGCGCTCCTACATATCCCATGAGGATGTGAATCAAGCCATACGTAGTTCTGAAGGGTGGAACGATAAGGTACAAGTGCCAGGGAAAAAGAGGAGTGTGGGCGTGGCCCATGCACTAAAAAAAGAGGAATTTGATAAATCTTATTTGTCCTTTAGGGTGAGTGGTTTTTTAGTGAAGCGACAGACCTAGGGTAGCATGCCCTTGTGTCTCCACAAGAATCAAGCTATGATAGGCGTTGAAAAATGGCATGACACGTGACCATTACCCAACGTGATTTCCTTTACAATGAGGTCATCGCAATGCATTGTCGTTTTCCATAGTGAGGCCAGGATGATAATGGAATAGTTTAAGGTCGTGTGATAGGACCAAGGGTGAATTTTAACATCATGCAGCGCAGACTTAGCAGATAAAATACTAAGCGGGGAATGTGTATGGTGTCGTGTGACACAACTGACGTGAATGGGGACATGGTCCCCCATCACACCACGCAGTCCCATAGTCAAGGTCCGGAAGACAGGACGTTGAACTCAAGATGGACCCAAAGACAAGAAGTCTGGGCGTTCCTATGTATCCCATGAGGACGAGAATCATGCCAGACATAGGTTTTGTAAGATCTAAGTTTATGGTCCTTAGGGCTCGAACCAGGGGTGGATGAAAACATTCCAGGCAAGTGCAGATGTCTGCCCAATCCCTAAGCCCACGTGAGTTAATCTCGATGTGGGAAACAAGGGGGGAAGATCCTTATCACAATACCCAAAACATACAACTAGGGGGAGTCAGTGAAGAGCCCCAAAGGACACCTTTGACATTACATTGTTCCCCAAACGCGCAGACATGCACGGAAGAATAGTACCAAGAGTCTCGAAACTCCACATGGACATGATAAGAATGGATAAGGATGTCTATCGTGTAATCGAAATTTTGGGCTTGATGGGGTTGTCGAGGTGATGGAAGATAACCGTTATCCGTGGTGGAAAAACAGTTTCTGTATCATGTTCGCCTGAGGTGGGAACAACAAAAGAGAATCAACCGCTGACCATATTTTCAACAAGGTATTTTTATCTATTTCTTTCCATAACCCTCGGGGGTGTTCTCCCATAACGGTATGAGATACATTGGGCGTTGTATCCAAGTCGTTCTTGGGGGTCCCTCCGGGGTGTGAAAGATGATGGAAGCCCTAATGAAGTGATACACAAAGCCTAGAAAGCCGGTGTAGAGATGTCTAAGTATAGTCTGACATTCCAGGTAATAAACCAGAGTACCCTTAGCCATGTTGGTGTACCATAGGAAAGGGTCGATGAAATAGCTCAAGAGGGAGAGGTACTTGGCATGGTCATTACAAGACTGATGTGAAGGAGGACATAATAACACACCACACCATACAATACCCTCATGGACGAAGATTAGGAAAAGGGGCCAATGTGGGATGGAGGTTTTCAAAGGATGAGGATGGTCCCAAAGCTTATACATTCGGGTGGTCCTACGTATTCCATAAGGATGAAAATCAAGCAACATGTAGTTATGAAGGGATAACCAGGGGCAGAATACCCTAACAAGGAGGTGTATGGAACAGCGGTTAATGAGGAAATAATACCACACCATACCACGCAGTTCTGTAGGCAAGAATCTGGGCCGGGGGCCCCAAAAAGGCCAAGGGGCCTGAGGGTAGGCATTGGTCAAGGAGGCCTGGCCACTTTTTATTTTAACGTCATGCTGTGAGGATGGGGAAAGAGATAATTGTATATTATTTGGGGATGTGTACTGTAACACCCCAGGTAAATAAAGAATATGACATTTCAAATTTATCCATATTTTTGAATAAAATATTTAAATGACTTTAAAGGGGACGCTATGCTCGATGGCGTACCCAACACGCAACAATGAGTTTCCTGGGAATCTTACGTTGCACTCTAATAATAAAATAATATTATTTTAAATGGTAATTAACATGTAGTCGTTGTAATGGAAGGAATGGATATAAATAACTAAAATATGATTATATATGTTTTTATATGTTTTTACATTTATCCAATAAAGGATAGAGGCTTAAAATACGGAAAGAATTCAATTTTAGGCATATATGCCCTAGTTTTCACTAAAGGTTCACTTATCACCTTTTGATGGAGAACCGTCGTTAAATATAGTTTTGTTCACTCTTATACATTATATTGGACCAAAGAAAACTATTTTTAAGAATCGGGACATCAAAATTTACTTTGTGTAAATTTTTTGTATCTTTCCGATAATGTTCATTTTTTAATGAATAGTGTAAAATGTTGTATTTTAATTCAAAACCTCTTTTTAATCTAATTTATTTATATGATTAGATTATATTTTGAATTGGTTTTAAATTGAAATTAGAAAATATTTTTACCAATAAATCCAATAGTGGTCATTGGAATTAATTTCACTTTGAAATCAGACTTAAACTAGTGTCAATCTTTTGATAATTATTGTTTTATAAAAACACGCTATTTTTGCTGACAGCGGGAATTAATTATTAAATTAATTAATGTGACTAATATTTTTTGAATTTTGTAAAACGGACTTAATTTTTGAATTCAGAATATCAAATATAGCTTAGGGTGATGTTTTGGTATTTTTCTGAAAAACTCCAATTTTTGATGAATAGTGAAACCACTAAGTGGTAATCAAGCAAACTGATTTTTCAGTTAAATGAAATTTTACCACTAATGTGTATTGAATTTTGAAAATCCGACATACATGGTTGTCATTAAGAAGTAAAATTTGGTTCAATGGGATACAAATAATTTTTTGGTGAATAGTAACTTATTAAGTTTTTAATCGCGATTAGAGGTAATTAGTGTCATTTAAGGTAAAAATGATATTATAAGAATGTGAAAAAACCATGAAACTTGTAATACACCTATTGGGTGAGTCATGGCCGACCAAGACAAGCCATGGGCCAACTTGGGGACCCCATGGAGCGACTTTAATTGGAAAATGACAATAATATATTTTTATTTAATGTTAAATTTAAATTGACACAAACATGAGTTGTTTTACTAAAACAGTTTTTAAGTGGGGTTACACCAGTCCAAATTTGGATTATAAATATTAATTGGAAAGCTAAAAAGATTTCCTACATCATAGTATTTTGTTTTTAATTTTTAGACATTAAATAAATTAAATTATTTATGACATAATAATGATGCAGCGATGACATCATTATTTGACGATTTAAATAAAATGGAAAGATAATGTAAAATATATGAACTACACATGTCCAAAACATATTGGATGGGTGGATTTAGAACCCCTATAACCTTATACACTAATTATATCAATGTGGGACCTTTTAAAACCGGAAAACATTTTCAAATAATGTAATATTTCTTTACTTTCCAAAAGTGCCCATCCTCTCCTCTTATAAAAGGCCCCCACCTCTACCTCATTTCACACACTCCTCAAGCCTTTGGCTCGGCCAACCCCTGACCATTTACTCTCTCCATATCCCTCTCCTCATCCTAGAGGATTCCCATTGGGCAGAATACTTTCAAAGGAAGCCTTTAGGCTCAAATCAAAAGGAGTTACACTTTTAATGGTAATTCATTCTCTCATGTTCATTTGTTTTATTTTGCTTCTCCAACCCACTAAACTCTTTTTATTTAATTATTTTGTAACAACACCAGTATCTTCAATATACTAGGATGTTGTTATAAGATTTATTCGAGCTACACTCTCACACAACTACATCAAATGGTTAAAGAACATACAGTTTCAATGGATGGTGCAATTCTGCCTCCCGAAATGATGATTGTTCAATACTCATTTAACACCTTCAAAGGTGGCCATTATGATGTCACTATTTTTATATATGATATATAATATGTTTATGTTTTACTTATTCTTCTGTATTTTTCATTTGTGTCTTACCTTTATGGCATCCATTATGGGTATACGCGATATCTTCATTTTAGGAAGTGCGGACTACCGCCCCCACAAAGTGATGTGATTCGTTAATGCCATACGTGGGACGTATAAAGGATGGATTTAATGATATTATATATGATATTATACTGTAATTATAATATACCTTTATATCATTATTATTCCATTCTATAAAATATGAAATACAAATGAATGTAGCATTCATGCGTACGTACGACTTACCGTCTCCATGAACGGTGCATTTCATTTCTTACCTCTAAATGATTATGTAATATTATAAATACATGTATATGCTGGATATATATGATATATATGATATCCAAATCAGGAATGTCATTCTGGATATAAAGAACCTTTGACCACACGAATAACATGTAATTGTAAGAAGTCCACATTCGACTTAAGAACCAAATATCGACAAAACAAACATGATTAACTTAAATGATTAAATCATGTTTATAACATGATAATAAGTTATATAAAAGGAATAATGAACTTGAAAGAGGTTCTTAAGGAAGTAGAAATTAACTCATGTTTATTATTCAGGAGATTAAAGAACGATCGAGGAAAGTCGGACCCGAGGTAAGGGATCCTACAACTCTCTTTCTTTATAAGTACACTCTTTTATGTCATTTCTTTTAAGCTCATCTTTCTTATGATTTGGATTTTCTTTTATATCAATCCTACTGTAATTTTTATTTTCATGTGATGAGAGACCCTATTATCTCTCATCAATCCATTTTGTAAGTTTTGAGTGGCGCCGTTAGGCTGCCAATCTTTCGTAAGAGATCTAACCCCTCTCTTTCTTTTTAAGTACTCTCCTTTATGTCACTTCTTTTAAGCTCCTATTTTTTATGATGGGGATGTTCTTTCAAATTACTCTTTCTGTAAATTTTGTTGTAATGTGATGAGATACCCTATTTGATCTCATCAATCCATTTTTGGATGTTTTATGTGGCGTCGTTAGGCTGCCGAGTTTTCGTAAGGGATTTTTCATCTCACATTTATTCCCGTGAGATTTATGGTACATTTGCCCCAAATTCCATTGAGTGTTGTATGTACTGCCCATTATTCTACTATTTGTGTAATATAATTTCGTTTATGAGTATTTACATCAATGATCTATTGTCCTTCTTTCATGGGGTGTATGTTTTGAAAGATACCCAAGTCGGTAAGGGAACCTTTCACCCTCCTCTTTTTTTTAAAAGACTTCTTTTGTTGGGTCTTTTAATTTACATATTGTTATGATGGGATATGTTCTCATATATCCTTATTGATGTAAATTTTATGTGAAAGTGATGAGATACTTTTTTTATCTCTCATCAACTCATTTTGATGTGACGCCGTTAGGCTGTCAAGGGAACTTCTTAACCCAATTTCGATTTCTTTGGGTTTAACATGTAGTTATTGAATATGTCATCCTTTGAATATGTGTGAATGAAATTTTATTGTTTTAAACTTAATATCCACTTATATTGGGAGTATTTATATTTTTCACACATAATTATGAGATTGAATTATCCTTAATTTAAGGATACCTTCTTTATAATGGATTTCATCAGATTTGACATTTCTATTGAGGGTTCATTGTTGCTGTGCACCAATTCACTATTATATGGTGTATATACTGTCCTTTGGAGTATTATATCATGAATCCATTTATTCTCATGATATTATAAAGTTCTGACTAAATGTTATTCCTCAATTATTATATTCAAGTGTCTCTAATTTTTGTAAAACCCCTTTAACCAAAATATCTTTTTAAATGTTTTAATTATTTGTTCTTATTAATATCCATGTTTTCAAAATGGTTTTAAGGATTTATTTATAGGGATATTAATGGATTAAAATTTTAATCTTCAAGGTGGTATGGGACACTTTGATTCAAAAATCTCTTTATTAAATGTTTTAAATGGTTTTGGAAATGGTTTCTATTTGAATGGATTCATTATTTCAATATACTAAAATGTTATATTGTGATTGAAATTTGGAAATGTTATGTTTACTTTATTCATGTTTTATGTGATACATTTATGTTATGGTTCTTGGGCATTGTTATGAAAATGGGTGGTTCCGTGATAAACTAAGGGTGGGTGAGCCCGATATAGCTCTCCAATGCATTGGGTAACGCGAAGGAGTGAAACGTTAAGGTTTCTCCGAAGAGATTTAGGGAATATACTATGATGGGTATTCCAAACATAACCAAGAGGGTTACTCCCTATGTAAGAATGTTATGAATGCCTCAAGTTACCTTTATGTCTTATGATTTCTATGAATTATTCATGGTTTGATGAGGTATGAAAGTGCCTTTGTTTTATGGGTAAAGTATGATTTCATTCTTATGTATATATGAACTCATGTTTTCTTTCCATATTTTTATAACTCTTACTGAGATTTTTATGCTCATCCCAAGTATTTGAAATGTTTTTCACAGGTCAAGGGAAAGGTACATGATGTGATGATAGTGTCAAGGATGTGTCAAGAAAGATTCTGTGTTATATTTTAAATATGTTTCCCTTGATGGGAAGAATGAATACTATCTTTTATGTAACCACTTCGTTTAAATGTGGAATGTAATGCAAGTTTCATGATCTAATTCTCTAAAACTCTAAACCTGAAAAGATCCTCAATATGTAATCTTGTAATAACTCAAGATTAAGTAAGGTTTAAGGCTGGGGCCTTATAGATGGTATCAAAGGTCGGTTTAGATAACTTTAGAGGTTAGGGTATTGTTTAAGCATAAGTGACATTACCATAATGGTTAGGATTTCGAAAGAGTCCTAGTTTTAGATAAAGTGAATGAGTAAGTGTATCTTAGTGTTTACCTTCCTCATTAGTACATGATGGTTTTGTTGATATACTCACACTGACATTTCTGTTTTTAATGAATGGATGGATCTAGCAGGAACCAAAGAGACAACAGGTTTGAAGGAAGCTGTGGTGGTTCTCTGATTAAGATACTAGATAAAATGGAGGATTCAATGAGGAAACTCGTGGTTGTTCTAAACCAAATATCAAGGAGTCATGATCAACCACTTCAACCTTGGTGAGTTATCTAATGCATCATGTACGAGATGGCCAACTCGATGTGGAAATTCAGGTAAAAATTATTAAGGTAACCATTAGGGTTTATATGATACTTAATTTTTAGGTAATTATGGGTTACTCTATGATATGATGGAAAATGAAAGGAATGAGATAAACTTGACGTTAAAATATGTTATGATTATTCTTGAAGATTTTATCTCATTTTGGGGAATGTTTTAAGAATTATATAGTTTTGGAAAAAGGACAACACGCAGACCGTGTGACATCCCGTCGCGTCGGACAAAGCTGCAGGAATCGAACCCACAACCAATGTGCGACTGGTATTTATCGCCTACCATTGGACTACGTGAAGTCCCTGGTTAGTTTGACTGATTAATTCTAGTTATATGATTTTATGAATTAAGAGTAAGTTGATTTTGGGTTATTTATGGAAATTATTAACCTATCATGGAGGATATGTGATTAGGTTAATTACTTTTCCAAACGAGACTTTAGGAGCAACTGATATTGTTTGGAGATAAATGTTACGATTTATCTTGGAAGACTATGCGACTAAATCCTTCAAATATTTGGGTTTCAATCTTATATAGGTTTACTTTGAATAATTTTATGGACAAATTGATTATAGAATGGTCCTTTTTGAACTTTGGGTTTTGTTGGACAAATTTTGGAGATTATGCATGGATTTTCTTTTTAATGGGTTATCCTTTTCTGGATTATCTGACCATGTACTAATCTTTTTGGTTTTGGTTTTGGTTAAAGCCTAAAGACATGGGAAGTATATAGTTCTCTTTTTTTGGATTAGGTGATTCTCTAAAATTTGATTATAGTAATCTTAATGTGAACAAGAATTCCTAAATACTAGTCTTTTGGAGAAAATATGAGTTTGTGTAAGGAATCTAATAAAAGTTGAAAGTCTATATGATAAGTGATTATGTTTCCTTATGAATAAATTCCTCAATAAAAAGTAACTTAAAACAAAAATGTTGTCTATTAACTTTTCCTACTGGGGAATTAAATACCGTTTAACCCATCACAAGTTTGTGATTTTCTCGTGGTTAACATTCTCCTAAACATGTTTTCTATCACTCTCCATCAGAACATGACCCTTTGTTTTTTCCTCCATGTCCATATTTTCATACATGGAATCCTAGTATGGGTTAACTCGGGTGAACTTTGTACTTATCTTTCTTTATTTTAAAGTGTTTGTTTTACCGACTTTTGTTCCGATGTGGGACTTTCAAGGATGTTTCCAAGCGCAATTTTAAAATTGCGAGGACGCAATTCCCAAAAGGGGGGAAGGATGTAACACCCCAGGTAAATAAAGAATATGACATTTCATATTTATCCATATTTGTGAATAAAATATTTAAATGACTTTAAAGGGGATGTTATGCTCGATGGCGTACCCAACACGCAACAACGAGTTTCTTGGGAATCTTACGTTGCACTCTAATAATAAAATAATACTATTTTAAATGGTAGTTAACATGTAGCCGTTGTATTGGCGGGAATGGATAGAAATAACTAAAATATGATTATATATGTTTTTAAATGTTTTGACATTTATCCAATAAAGGATAGAGGCATTAAATACGGAAAGAATTCAATTTTAGGCATATATGCCCTAGTTTTCACTAAAGGTTCACTTATCACCTTTTGATGGAGAACCGTCATTAAATATAGTTTTTTTCTGTATTATACATTCTATGGGACCAAAGATAACTCTTCTTAAGAATCGGGATATCAAAATTTACTTTGTGTAAATTTTTGGTATCTTTCCGATAATGTTCATTTTTTTAATGAATAGTGTAAAATGTTGTATTTTAATTCAAAACCTCTTTTTAATCTAATTTATTTATATGATTAGATTATATTTTGAATTTTTTTTAAATTGAAATTAGAAAATATTTTTACCATTAAATCCAATAGTGGTCGTTGGAATTAATTTCACTTTGAAATCAGACTTAAACTAGTGTCAATATTTTGATACTTATTGTTTTATAAAAACACGCTATTTTCGCTGACAGCGGGAATTAATTATTAAATTAATTAATGTGACTAATATGTTTTGAATTTGGTAAAACGGACTTCATTTTTGAATTCGGAATATCAAATATAGCTTAGGGTGAAGTTTTGGTATTTTTCTAAAAAACTCCAATTTTTGATGAATAGTGAAACCACAAAGTGGTAATCAAGCAAACTGATTTTTCAGTTAAATGAAATTTTACCACTAATGTGTATTTAATTTTGAAAATCCGACATACATGGTTGTCATTAAGAAGTAAAATGTGGTTCAATGAGATAAAAATTATTTTTTGGTGAATAGTAACTTATTATGTTTTTAATCGCGATTAGAGGTTATTAGTGTCATTTAAGGTAAAAATGATATTATAAGAATGTGAAAACAAAATGAAACTTGTACTACACCTATTGGGTGAGTGATGGCCGACCAAGAAAAGCCATGGGCCAACTTGGAGACCCCATGGGGACACTTTAGTTGGAAAATGACAATAATATATTTTTATTTAATGTTAAAATTAAATTGACACAAACATGAGTTGTTTTACTAAAACAGTTTTTAAGTGGGGTTAAACAAGTACGAATTTTGATTATAAATAGTACATGGAAAGCTAAAAAGATTTACTACATCATAGTATTTTGTTTATAATTTTTAGACATTAAATAAATTAAATTATTTATGACATAATAATGATGCAGCGATGACATCATTATTTGATGATTTAAATAAAATGGAAAGATAATGTAACATCTATGAACTAAAAATGTCCAAAACTTATTGGATGGGTAGATTTCGAACCCTTATCACCTTATCCACGAATTATATCAATGTGGGACCTTTTAAAATCGAAAAACATTTTCAAATAAAGTAATATTTCTTTACTTTCCAAAAGTGCCCATCCTCTCCTCTTATAAAAGGCCCCCACCTCTACCTCATTTCACACACTCCTCAAGCCTTTGGCTCGGCCAACCCCTTCCCATTTACTCTCTCCATATCCCTATCCTCATCCTAGAGGATTCCCTTTGGGCAGAATACTTTAAAATGAAGCCTTTAGGCTCAAATCAAAAGGAGTTACACTTTTAAAGGTAATTCATTCTCTCATGTTCATTTGATTTATTTTGCTTCTCCAACCCCCTAAACTCTTTTTATTTACTTCTTTTGTAACAAAACCAGTATCTTCAATATACTAGGATGTTGTTATAAGATTTATTCGAGCTAAACTCTCACACAACTACATCAAATGGTTAAAGAACATACGGTTTCTGTGGATGGCGAAATTCTGCCTCCCGAAATGATGATTGTTCAATACTCATTTAACACCTTCAAAGGTGGCCATCATGATGTCACTATTTTTATATATGATATATAATATGTTTATGTTTTACTTATGCTTATGTATTTTTAATTTGTGTCTTACCTTTATGGCATCCATTATGGGTATACACGATATCTTCATTTTAGGAAGTGCGGACTACCGCCCCCTCAAAGTGATGTGATTCGTTAATGCCATACGTGGGACGTATAAAGGATGGATTTATTGATATTATATATGATATTATACTGTAATTATAATATACCTTTATATCATTATTATTCCATTCTATAAAATACAAAATAGAAATGAAAGTAGCGTTCATGCGTACGTACGGCTTACCGTCTCCATGAACGGTGCATTTCATCTCTTACCTCCAAATGACTATGTAATATTATAAATACATGTATATTCTGGATATATATGGTATTTATGATATCCAAATCAGTAATTTCATTATGGATATAAAGAACCTTTGACCACACAAACAACATGTAATTGTAAGAAGTCCACTTTCGACTTAAGAACCAAATATTGACAAAACAAACATGACTAACTTAAATGATTAAATAATGTTTATAACATGATAATAAGTGATATAAAAGGAATAATGAACTTGAAAAAGGTTATTAAAGAAGTAGAAATTAACTCAAGTTTATTATTCAGGAGATTAAAGAACGATCGAGGCAAGTCGGACCCGAGGTAAGGGATCCTACAACTCTTTTTCTTTATAAGTACACTCTTTTATGTCATTTCTTTTAAGCTCATCTTTCTTATTATTGGGATGTTATTTTATATTAATCCTACAGTAATTTTTATTTTCATGTGATGAGAGACCCTATTATCTATCATCAATCCATTTTGGAAGTTTTGAGTGGCGCCGTTAGGCTTCCAATCTTTCGTAAGAGATCTAACCTCTCTCTTTCTTTTTAAGTACTCTCCTTTATGTCACTTCTTTTAAGCTCCTATTTGTTATGATGGGGGATGTTCTTTCATATACCTCTTGCTGTAAATTTTTTTGTAATGTGATGAGATACCCTATTTGATCTCATCAATCTATTTTTGGATGTTTTATGTGGCGTCGTTAGTCTGCCGAGTTTTCGTAAGGGATTTTTCATCTCACATTTATTCCCGTGAGATTTATGGTACATTTGCCACAAATTCCATTGAGTGGTGTATGTACTGCCCATTATTATACTCTTTGTGTAATATAATTTCGTTTATGAGTATTTACATCAATGATCTATTGTCCTTCTTTCATGGGGTGTATGTTTTGAAAGATACCCAAGTCGGTAAGGGAACCTTTCACCCTCCTCTTTTTTTTAAAAGACTTCTTTTGTTGGGTATTTTAATTTACATATTTTTATGATGGGATATGTTCTCATATATCCTTATTGATGTAAATTTTATGTGAAAGTGATGAGATACTTTTTTTTATCTCTCATCAACTCATTTTTATGTGACGCCGTTAGGCTGTCAAGGGAACTTCTTAACCCAATTTCGATTTCTTTGGGTTTAACATGTAGTTATTGAATATGTCATCCTTTGAATATGTGTGAATGAAATTTGATTTTTTTACACTTAATATCCACTTATATTTGGTGTATTTATATTTGTCACACATAATTATGAGATTGAATTATCCTTAATTTAACGATACCTTCGTTATAATGGATTTCATCACATTTGACATTTCTATTGAGGGTTCGTTGTTGTTGTGCACCAATTCACTCTTATATGGTGTATATAATGTCCTTTGGAGTATTATATCATGAATCCATTTATTCTCATGATATTATAAAGTTCTGACTAAATGTTATTCCTCAATTATTGTATTCAAGTGTCTCTAATTTTGGTAAAACCCCTTTAACCAAAATATCGTTTTAAATGTTTTAATTATTTGTTCTTATTAATATCCATGTTTTCAAAATGGTTTTAAGGATTTATTTATATTTATATTAATGATTTAAAATTTTAATCTTCAAGGTGGTATGGGACACTTTGATTCAGAAATCTCTTTATTAAATGTTTTAAATGGTTTTGGAAATGGTTTCTATTTGAATGGATTCATTATTTCAATATACTAAAATGTTATATTGTGATTGAAATGTGGAAATGTTATGTTTACTTTATGCATGTTTTATGTGATACATTTATTTTATGGTTCCTGGGCATTTTTATGAAAATGGGTGGTTCCGTGATAAACTAAGGGCGGGTGAGCCTAATATAGCTCTCCAATGCATTGGGTAACGCGAAGGAGTGAAACGTTAAGGTTTCTCCGAAGAGATTTAGGGAATATACTGTGATGGGTATTCCAAACGTAACCAAGAGGGTTACTACCTATGTAAGAATGTTATGAATGCCTCAAGTTACCTTTATGTCTTATGATTTCTATGAATTATTCATGATTTGATGAGGTATGAAAGTGCCTTTGTTTTATGGGTAAAGTATGATTTCATTCTTATGTATATATGAACTCATGTTTCCTTTCCATATTTTTATAACTCTTACTGAGCTTTTTATGCTCATCCCATGTTTTTGAAATGTTTTTCACAGGTCAAGGGAAAGGTACATGATGTGATGATAGTGTCAAGGATGTGTCAAGAAAGAATCTGTGTTATATTTTAAATATGTTTCCGTTGATGGGAAGAATGAATACTGTCTTTTATGTAACCACTTTGTTTAAATGTGGAATGTAATGAAAGTTTCATGATCTAATTCTCTAAAAATCTAAACCTGAAAAGATCCTCAATATGTAATCTTGTAATAACTCAAGATTAAGTAAGGTTTATGGCTGGGGCCTTATATGTATGGCCTGAAAAGTATCCTGACCTGAAATAGGATGTAATATTACACCATGCCATATATACATTATAAGAGAATCAGGGTCGTGGGCCCGACCGCTGGCACTGCCCGGAGGGAAGTTTATCGCTTCGGGATGGGGCAGAACGAATCACTACACTCGATGATTGGGACATCTCGGGGCGAACCCAAAGATCCAGGACATTGTTGATCATGTTCGAAACATAGCGCCCCTCTAGAGACCCGATATGGGAGCAACAAATGAGCGTCGACCGTTGACCAAATTCACAACGCAAGACATGTATCTATTTGCTGCTCAAAAATCCCCGGGGGCATTACCCCACATCGGTAGGAGAGCCCTTGGTTGTGGTATCCAGGCTGTTCATGGGGGTCCCACCGGGTGATGAAAGTTATGTAATACCAGTCATGGAGTGGGTGAAGCATATCGTATCCATCCACAAAAGAGGCGAACATCATGGGGGGGGGGGGGGGCGTACAGCCGGGTCGAGGATTGCTCGACGTGAGTTGGAGAAAAAGTGGCCATCCTGCCATATTTCTTGACCCAAGGGGAAGATTTTTGGCTTTTGGGCTGGGCCGACAGAGGAAATGTCTGGGCATTCCTTCGTATCCCATTAGGACGGGAATCAGGCCATACGTTGTTCTTGAAGTCCATGTAGTTTAGCGTCGTGTGGTAAAGATGTGGGAGTATAGAAGTATGGGAGTGGGCACATGGTGCAACCCATATAATCGTTGTATGAGTGGGTCTATGAAAGCCTACTCCTTGTCATGAAAGGATCCTCCAAGGAAACTATACCCCAGGGGACAGTGAAAGAGAGGTGCTCGGGGATGGGCTCAAGTCGAGGCGTCCGAGCATTCCAATATATCCCATTAGGGTGGGAATCAAGCCACACGTAGTTCTTGAAGAACAGTTTAATGTCGTGATTGAAAAGAAATGTATCTCATTTTGGGATATGCACGGTAGGGTGGGTAATCTGATGTGAATGAGGACATAACCCACACCACACCGTACAATCCCATAAGAGAGCCCGAGTCGACAGAGGCCAAGGGGCCTGAGGCTGAGCCTCTTTCAGGGAGGCCTGACTGGCTTGTAGTTTAATGTCTTATAGTAATGAGGGGGGATATCTTAGTTTAAGGTCACAGAGCTAGGACCATTTTGCATTTTTATCGTCTTGTAGGGCTATATCACAGTTTTAATGTCATGCAGGACGGTGGTGCAGTTTAGGGTCATGCGGGACCGTCACGTGTAGTTTAGGGTCGTGCGGGACCTTAACGTGCAGTTTTAGGGTCGTGCGGGACTGTAACGTGTAGTTTAGTGTCGTACAGGACCGTAACATGCAGTTTTGTGTCGTGCATGACCGTAACGTGCACTTTTCGATCGTGTGGTAACGTAACATGCAGTTTTAGGGTCGTGCGGGACCATAACGTGTAGTTTAGGGTCGTGTGGGGCTGTAACGTACAGTTTAGGGTCGTGCGGGACCGTAACGTGCAGTTTTAGGGTCTCTCAGGACCGTAACGTGCAGTTTAGTGTCGTACGGGACCGTAACATGCAGCTCAGGGTCATGCGGGATCATACAGTTTAAGGTCATGTAGGACCAAGGATGCATATGCAAAGTACTGCTTGAGGAAAATGGCGTTGGTGGGAGGATTTATGCGCTCACCATTCGTGGTTACCAAGGAGTATGCTCCATTGGGAAAAACCTTAAGGATGACGTATGGTCCTTCCCATTTGGGATCTAGCTTGGGCAGTTTCCTACCGGGGATCATTGGCGCTCGAAGGGCCTACGCTTGTTTTCCTTACAGAAAAGAGTGACGCCAAACCTTCTTGTTAAAGGTTCTGGCTATCTTATTCTGATGCCTTTCCAGATTGTGCAGCGCACGAAGGCTGGTCTCGTCCAGTGCTTCCAATTCATCTAGACATATTTCGGCCACCTTATCTGACACCTGCTGGTCATAGACTGCAATGCGTAACGATGGCAGCTGGATCTCAATGGGTAGGATATCCTCAACCCCATACACTAGGGAATATGGGGTCACCTGGGTGGAATTGCGAGTCGTCGTCTGATAAGCCCAGAGGGTGTTGGGGAGCTTGTCTGACCCACTTTTCTTCTTCTAACCAACCATTTTATGCAGAATGATAGAGCGGGTTTTGTTTAAATCCTCGATCTATCCACATTCCTATGCATGATATCGAGAGGTATGGTTTGAACTGATATTGTACTCGACATACAATTTCATCAGCTTGGCCGCTCAGAATTTGGTTCTATTATCGGCGAGGACAGTGTGAGGGACCACAAACCGGTGGATGATATTGGATCTCACAAAGTCGACGATGGAACAGGCCTTGACCTCTTTGAGTGGAACTTCCTCTGCCCACTTGGAGAAGAAATTTGTAGCAGTTAGGATGATCCTACACTGGCGAGATGTTGCCGGTTGATATGGTCCCACTACATCAAGTCCCCAACCGCTAATGGACAAGAGTACATGGTGTTGTGGAGAGGTTTCAGCGGCCGATGCAGGATGTTGGTATGAACTTGGCATGCGTGGAATCTATTGGAATCCTCAATAAAATCTCGGATCATAGAGTTCTAGAAGTACCCCAACCCTAGGATTTGATGGGACAGCTTTGGCCCAGCTTCATGGGAACCACAAGAACCGGCATGAACCTCTTTCATAACCTATGAGATCTCGACTCCATGAATGAAACAGAGGGGAACGCCATCAATGATCCGCTTATAGATGATCTGCTCAAGATTGGGACTGCTCTGGAGGGTAAATTGCAGCACGCGAGATCTGATTCACTTGCTCTCGGCCCGGTCGTTCGGGAAGCAACCATTTTGGAGATACTCGAAAATAGGTTCCCTCTAGTTGGGAGTGTCCTCAACCGCTGTGTCTGACGATCCTGGGACCCCTGACGTAGAAGGTCCGGCGGTAATATGACTTATCTGCATGTCGTCATTGTCCATTGGGGTGACGGGGGAAATGATTCTCTGGTGTGCCACATGTATGATCAAATCATCTTGCTCGGGTTCTTCAAGCGTTGCAGCTAAGCCAACCAATGTGCCAGCTCGACCGTTCGTTGACCGAGGGACATGGGTAAGCTCTGGTCAAGAAGAGAACTGGGCCATTAGACAGAGTGTGCACTCCATTAATGGCACAAGTTCCGGCTTCCTGACGACATAGTCTCCATTGACCTCCTTGATTAACAGCTTCGAATCTCATTTCACATGTAGATGGGGCACATCGATCTGGAGGTCTTTCTTAAGGCTGGTGATGAGAGCTTGGTACTCTGCCTCATTGTTGGTGAAGCCTTCTAACAACATGAATGAGTATGGTAGGACAGCTTGTGCCGGGGTGATGAAGATGATACCCAGACACACTCTGTTTCACTTATGATCATTTTTCCTTCTACTGGTGGGGCTCCTGGAGGCACCGTCGAAGTGCATTTTCCAACATGAGACGACATGATCGACTGAGAGGATCAACTCATCAGGAAAATCCAGGTCCAGGGATTGATCCGTGGAAGTTGGATGGGCTGCTAAAAATACTGCCAAGGCCTTTCCCTTGATGGACTTCTAAGGCATGAACCTGATGTCAAACAGCTATAGGATCACCACCCACTGAGATAGTCGGCCAGTCAATATGGGGTGGTTCCAGATGTAGTTCCGTGGGTCTACCTGAGAGACCAACTACCTCATGGTTCTGTAGGTAATGTCACAACTTCTGTATGAAAAAACTAGGGTAAGGAACAATTTTCGATAGGGGAGTATCTGATCTCTGTATCAAGAAGGATGCGGCTGAGATAGTAGAGACTATTTTCCATACCCACATTGTTCTTCTGGGTGAGAAGTTCACCGAGGGACTGTTCCAGGGCGGTCATGTAAAGAACCAGTGTCTTTCCAGAGATGGGTGGCATCAAGACCGAAGGTGGGAGTATATACTACTTTATTTCCTCAAAGGCGGTCCGACAGTCTTCATCTCACTCGTAGGTGGAACCTTTCTTCATGAGTCAGGAAAAAGGCTTACACTTGTCGGCCAGATTCGCGATGAATCAACATATATAGGCTAGGTGTCCTTGTATACCTTGAAGTTCCCAAATATTTCTCGGGGGAGGCATTTGGCTGATGGCCTTGATCAACTCTAGGTAGATCTCAATGCCCCGTATCTAACAAAAAATCCAAGAAACATCCTAGAGGTGACCTCGAAGGCACAATTTAACGGGTTCATCTTCAGGTGGCTGGAACGGAGGAAACCGAACACTTTCTCAAGGTCATTGAGATGGTCATGGTGCTAGTGAGATTTGACAACTAGATCTTTCAAATAGTATTCCACCAGTGTCCTATGAATTGGCATGAATATGCGATGTATGGATCACTGATAAGTATAACCTGAAATTTTCAGGCTGAAAGGCATAACCTGGTAATAAAAGGTACCTTGGGGAGCCCTAACGGCAGTGGACTCCTCGTCCTCAGGGGCCATCCGGATCTGGTTGTACCCAGAAAACCCATCCATGAAAGAGAGGGCTTGGAACTTTCCCATGGCATTAATCAATAAATCAGTCACTGGGAGGGGAAAGTCATCCTTTGGGAAGTTGCGATTGAGATCATGGAAGTCGATGCAGACTTTGATATGCTCGTTCTTCTTCCTAACTAGCACAATGTTGGCAAGACACTTGGGGTACTGGACTTCCATGAAGAATTTGGATTTGATAATTTTGTCAACTTTGGCCTCAACCATGGCACCGTGAGGAGGGTGTATCATTATGGGAGGCTACTTAAACCTATGATGGTTCGACGAGAGGCCTAGGCGGTGAACGGATACCTGAGGATCTAGTCCTGGAATCTCACCGTAACTCTAGGAAAACACATCACGTTGTTTTTTTGCGAAAGTCTACATACCGTTGCTGCTCCTCGGGGGACATGGCTGCACTGATCAATGTGGGTCTCTGGTCTGCCTCACTACCAAGGTTCACAAGTACCAGTTCATCAACCATGGTAGAGATGCCTTCTTCAATGGTGGGGGGAGAATCCTCCATATCTTCCTCTCCACACGTGGAGGGATTTCCCGCAAGGGGAGCTTCTTTTGAGCTATTGAACCCTGATGGGAAGCTGGTCCTGGCATGGGCAGTGGTGGTCATCATATTAGGAGATCCATGTGCCACTGAGACCATAACAATGAAAGTAGTTGATCCTATCCCATCTGGACTTTTGACTAAGGGGACATGTTTGATGACATCGAAGCAGTGGTGATGCATCGGCCTTAGTTGGTTGATTCCAGCCTTACGGAAGAGTCACGTATGATGTACCACCATTGTCAAATTACGGACATTCTAATACCGCCCAGGGGTAAGAAGCTCAGGGGTCACTTGAGCCTGGTTGGTGTAGGAGTACGAGGTGATTTTCCACTGTCACATGGACATGGGAGCATGCCTTCCATTCATACCTGAAACAACATAACACTGTCACATGTCTGGGGTCATGGCCTCCAATCGATGGATTGGGAAGATGTTGGCATCATCCAGGCCTGCCCAAGGATCACTTGTGTCCAGGGCGGGATCATCCTCAATTTCTAGGATTTGCATATCCTTGCTCTTGTAATAGTCAGTGTCTAGATAGCAGGCTTCACAAGAGGCGAAAGGAGACGCATCTCCTTAGATCATGACTACTCGACCATTGAGGGAGTATTTGAGGCATTTGTGATAAGATGAATGGACCACATTGTGCAGATGGAGCCATAGCCTACCCATAAATGCATTGTAGGCGGTGTCCTGGGAGACAACCATTAACTCGATGATGGAAATTACGCCACCGAACTAGGAAATTAGGCAGATATTTCTGACTGGAGATTTCTCGGTCCTGTTATATCCCTGGATTCTGAGGTCAGAGGGTGTTAAATCATCTTCATATAGAGCCATATTTCGCAGTGTCCGAGTCGGGATTAAGTTGATCCCCGAACCCTTGTCAACGAGGCAGCGGTGGAATTCCACGTCATTGAACTGGACAGTGACGTACAGTGGGTGAATATGCCCCTGTATGGGAGGGTCTTCATGTTCACCAGAGAATGAGTTAACTGCCTGGAATTCGGCATTCAAAATTGCTTCAGCGTGGAAGGCTTCCGCAGCTGCTACCTCTATCTCAAACTGAAAGGGGCTCCTTATGGCCTCGTCAAGTGCTTCGTACATTTCAGATGATAGGTGAAGGTCCTAAAAGATAGAAAGCATTCCTGGAATGCCATACAAGTGCTTCAGGACATCATAATTTTGTGTCAAATGTGAGCCTCTGCATACATAATATCGTTCTGCGGTTGGAGGCATAGCGGGTCGTGCCGGTTGAACTGACGGTTGGCTAGTACTGGGTACATCTCGTTGCCTACTAGTTGATGCCTGGAGAGTAGCCACCGGATTAGGACCAGACAACGGAGATTGTCCTACAGCGGGGAAAGACTGACCACAATACGAATGAGGTAGCTATGCCTGATCTAGTAGCACGAACAGCGGTGGAGGTAGATCTGATGGAATCAGATGAGGTTGCGCATGCTGAGATATGTGCTAAGCCTTCTTTCTGGTTTCAGTAGCATCCACGACCTGACTAAAAGCGTCCAATGACGTGCCTTTATGATGTGTCTGTTTGCGGTTCAGTTGACGTTGACGTCGACTGGGGACGTTGGGGAGGTTCGACTGGCATTCCCCCTCGTCGGGATCCATATAGGGATTTACTAGCTCCACAGTGTTAACTGAATCGTACCCCGGCTGTCGGTCGACGAATCGTCCACCACTGGGCATATTCTGGGAGGAATCCCCATTACCTAGGGTATAAATTCTCCTAGAGTGTGGGATTATTATGGCAGTGGTGGCGCACTTTGCTTCTTCTGGAGACATCGGTGCTTGCCCTTTTGGGAAGAGGTCGGCTTTGATGATGATGCCGAGGTACTGGATACTTCCTCTGAAGGCTCTGGATGATTTAGGTGTGCCCAAATAATACCATGGGCACATGCGATGGTCTATCGAGCCATCCAGTCTTCGTATTTCTGGGACCCATAGTTGGGAACCTACTGACACTCACCTTCGTTGTCGCTACGAATCTCTGACCTTATGAAGAAACCTGCTACTTGTGTCGGGGCTTGGCCCAACCTAACTATGTTGTTGTCGACTGGGTCCTGAAGCCAGTCTTTAAACACATATCATTGTTGGTAGGTGGACCCAGATTCCGATGATAGGGACAGTAGTTGGCGTGATTGGCATGATTCGCCTCTTCCGGCCTTCTGCACTCGGGTAACCGCACAATCCCTTGATCTAAAGCACTTCAGAAGTAGCCAAGGACCTGATTCTCGTTGAACGAGTAAGTCTGGTGCCTTCTTTCCGGATAGGGGGGCCTGGGGTCCTGGCCCTGACGAGGGGCCGGAGGGTCCTACCGAGGAGGTGGTGCCTGGTAGTCTCTCCTTGGTGGTGGTGGCGCATTGCGGGGGGGAACCTATCGATTCTCAGGCGGTCGCTGCTGGGAAGGAACCTACGCTTGAGGTGTAGGACCACTGTGGGGTTGTGGGGACGATTCCACTGGTAGTAATTCTAGCTGCCTGGGGGATTCTATTTGGGCCACCGCAGCAGGTTCGACTCAGGCATCCCTTTTGGACGGGATCATAGGGGGTTGGAGACGTGCCTGACTAGCCTATTGCAGAGATTCCTCGAGGCGCTGAGCCTTATCTATTAAATCATGGAACCCACCAGGGTAGTTCTTGGTGATCAGGGAAGAAACTAGCTCTGTTTTAACATTCCCAAAACAAATCGTCAGTAAATTATCCTAAGTCAGGGGCATGTCGAGGGAGTATGTAAGCCCTTTCCACCGTGCGATGAAATCCTCTACTCACTCATCACGCCTTAATTTGCACATAAAGAGGCCTGCGATGCTGGTCTTTTGTGTGGTGGATCTGAACTGGAATAGGAACTATCGGTGGAGATCTTCCCATCCGATCACTGATCTGATAGGGAGCTGGTTGTACTAGATGAATGCAGGTCCCTCCGATGTCTGCACGAAACATCGGATCTTGGAGGCTTCTTATTGGGCCGGGGTCCCCAGCATGGGGCCACACCTGGAAGAAAAGTGGGCCATATGCTGTGGCGGGTCCCCTATCCCATTTAAGGTCAAGAAAGTGGGGTTCCCAAAACCCGGGGGTGCGGGCATATCATCCACCCACATGGGATATGGCTTGCCATCCGATGGGACTGCCACCTGCCACATTTCCAATTCTTTGAGGCGGGCGATGAGTGCCGCTATAAGATCATCCGGGTGGGTGTCCCTGTCTTGACAGGGATCCCTAATACCAAGTGTGTTGCTGGGTTCTTCGACACAGGGGCTTAAGCATCACGTGGAGCGAGGGACGGAACGACCTAGGGGGCGGCTGGGGTAACCCTTAATGGATTACTCAGCTTTCCCCATCATTCAGGAGGGTTTGGCGAGACGTATCACACCCTCTTGCTATGAGTTTCGTCTTATTCCCTATCTGCAGAAGTAGCGGGATCAGGGTTTCCAGGGGGCATCTTGCCAGGGGGAAATTTTTCCTACCCCTGCTGCCCTGGCATGGAATTACCATAGTCGGGTCGCCACTATGCAGTGTGCCCGACTAGAAGTTCATCAACGAGCCTCTTCTTATCAGCAAGCTGTTGGCGCAATGCGGCCTTCTCTGGATCTTCAGTCGTATTATGTATAGAGGTGGACGAGTCAGAGTTCTTGATAGTTCCGACATTCTCCTTACCATTACCGGTATTGTGACTGAGTACCAGAGACTCAGTTGGTACAGGGAGGCCTAGAGGGTACCTCTACTGACGGGTAACCCTCCTTGATGGGTCCAGCAGTGGTATCACACCCTCAGGGGGTAAGTCTCCATCGAGAAATTCAATCTCATCCTCTTTTTCCACTATGTCAGCCATGTGGACCGCACCCCTCATTGGGGGAATGTCCTCAATGTCGCCTAATGAATCGGGCTTCTATCGGATAGGACAGAAGAGGAGGGTGGTATACTGTCCCCAGACACTGACATTCACATGGGGGGTAGCTTCCCTGATGATTCTGCGGAGTACTTTGAAACTATGAACGCATTTCCATTGAAGGGTGCTCTGGCGGATTTGTAACTTAAGGCACTAGGACATAGGGAGTGTGACCAAATCGATCAGGTGGCATTTCTCTCCGATTTCCTTAATGTGATCTCGACTCCTGGGGTACAATACCCGCTCATAAAGAAGGATGAAGTGTGTCACCCATAGGGTTCGGTGGAAGCACCCAACTTCTTCTGGGGTAAGGGAATATAGAACTTAAAAGTTCAGCACTGCCATCGGCCAGAACTTCTCTAGAAGTGATCCACTGCGAGAATGTTCCCGAATCTCCTGGGCTCAGACTCAGGGTCTAGCCTCTTATTTCCCCACTCGTCAACTGGAGGTGGCTGAGGGACCAGTAGCGATACCGAGGTGGACCGATGGGAAAATAAACTGTGTGGGGGATAATACGGTGAACGAGATGACTGGCTACCGAATTTTGGGCCGTCCTCTAAAGAATTAGGTGACCTAACCACAATGTCATGATATGATAGGCTGATAGCCACAACTTTTGGCGTCGGAATTGCGGTCACCGAAAATGGGTCACACCATTTCTCTACTGCCGTTGGCCACCAAAATATCTCTCTATGATCTCTGGTAGATGTAGAGTGCGCTTCTGGTGACGAAAGTGGTGATTGCACGGTCAGAACCTGTGGGATGTCCACAATTTCCTCCTCCTGGATGTACTTGTGGGGAGATAAGGGAATCCAGTGGACATCGCATTCTGGAAGAAGGAGAATGTCGCGCCTTGTTCCTTCCCTAGTCCATGACACGGAGGAGTGGGGAGAAGGTTCCATCGCTAACTCGTACTCTGCTTCAGAATCCCAGAAGCGGGCTGGTTTGACCAGCACTGGGGCCTTCACGGGACTCTTCTTGTGGTGGCGATGAACTGCTCTCCTGCCCCTAGATGGCTCGTCAGGTCAAAGTTGACTCTCGACATGTAGTCTCGGAGCGGCATTGGCTCCATGGCAGAGAGGACTCCCTCTTGAGATAGCCAGGGTGCGAGGGGCACCATGGAAAATGTCGAAGGGTACATGGGGCGGATCTCCATGTACAACAGCCATGTGGGAGGAACCCTTGTTGGAATCAGTATGAGCATGGGGAGGACATCCATGCTTGGTGTAGGTGGAGCGAGGCTGACCTTCACCCCTTGGGTTTCCTGGGCAAGGAGGACCTTCTCCAGTTGCAGAGAGGACGTAGGGAGGACCCCCACGTTGGAGAGGGACCGGATGGGCAATACCATCACATCGACGGTCGGCGAAAGGAGGAGGAACTTTGTTCCCTGTGTGGTGGGCGCGAGAGAGGCTTCTGCGCCGAGCATCACTACCACGGGGTAGGTCTTTATTCGGGATGGAGGTAGCACAAGGCATACCTCCAGGACGAGCGTTAAAGCCGGTAAGGCCCACACTCTATGGAATGGTGGTACGGGGAGGCCCTCCCTACGGGGTGACACCTCTAGGAATTGGTTCGACGCGATCACCACTCAGGCCTGTAACCCCGAGAGACAACCTAACCTACCCATGGGGCGGTTGGGGCCTCTGTATTGGTTGGGTGAAAGAGTAGATCTGTTCATTGTATGCAAGGACTCCATGATGGATGTCAGTGGTGTCTCGGGCCACAGTAGCTGTTGACGTCAACGCCCCTTGACGATCGCCCTCAGCTCGGGCCCGACGCTGACGCCGGGTCAGACGAGTAGGCGCTGGTGGTGTAGGGGCATAGCCTACCTGCTCTTCTAGTGAAGCCAGAGAGCGGTGCTGAAACGACCGGATGGTGGCTCTTTCCTTGAGTCCTTGAGTTGAGACTCTGATTGGGATGAGCCGGACATCACCCACCTCATTAGCATAAGGCGAGGAGTCGTCGAGGCATTCCGGGGACAGGCTCACGAAACGATTGAATGTTGGGGTAGGGAACATGGGATCCATGTTTGGTTTTTGAGGGCGGCATTGAGGGCGGGGCCTGGTCGCCTCATGGTTCTGATGGGCCATATCCAGAGTTGGTATGACCCCTTCCTCCTCATACCTACATACAAGGTTGTTGATCGCCCTTCGTTGGATGATCTCTGACTGGGAGTGGGAACGTGGGTGTCCCATATTCACAGATGTAGAGGTCGTCGTGATGGTAGTGGAGTCACGTGGAGTGGCTGTGCTATTATTACCCCCACCACTATGTAGGCGAGCGGGTGGTGATCGTGTCTCCAAAGCAGCAACCTGGTTCCTGGGAAGTAGGGAGATCGACTCGTCAGTACTGTGAGGAAAAGGATCGGTAACCAGTGCCCCATAATTATTCCATCTTTCATGGTTGGTGAGAGTTATCCACGCCAACACGTTGCAGAACGGAATGCCCCGCATTATACTACCCCAACTTCTGGTGAATTTCACCCCTGGCTCGCTCTTTGTTTAGCGGGACCTAGTGCCGGATATCTGGATCCGGTGACACACCAATCTAGTAGTATCTGGAACACTAATAATCTCCATATTGAGGAGAAGAGTTTCATGTCAGGTTCACCATTTCTATTTTAGACGCTTTCGAAGAGGCACGCACGTCCGTCTTCCAGGGCGTGACAGGCGCGACTTTCTTTTTGTTGCCCTGCATTCTCGCTTTCCCAAGGCGGGCGGCATCTGTTCCTTATTCAGGGATGTCTGCTCCATGATTGAAACTGGGATGATGGGATGTCGGTTCTTCCATCCGCTGATTCCTTCTCGGAACTTGTCACCTAGTCTGGGTCTCCCTCATAGATTTAATACGTTGTTCGTGAAACTCTTCCCAGTGCCATGTTTCCCAGGATTCCGGTTAATTTCACTGCATCTATCAGGACATTTCAAAGGGTCCTGTCGGGGTAGAAACCTTTAGTTGGGGGGGTAGTCACATCGATACATCAGTAATATGTTTGAATGCTGGGGAATTTGTGTGTCTATCTTTTGTCCCATATTATAGGGCTTCTCGAGGGCGTGGAATTCCGAGTCATACCACATCGAGCGTGGGGAATCATACGCCATAGGCATGTATCAGAGGTTTTCCTCAGCATTCTATGTTTAACAGAGGGTATTCCACGAGTTTAATGTTAAGTGGAGACAGATCGGCCTGATAAGAACACTAGATGGAGTGGATCAGATTGAGGAATCCCCTTTGAAGGGATGCCGATATCGGGGTCAGCCCGTGTGGGGCTTCCCGGATGTTGTAGAGGGGAGTGGAGTGGCATGATCTCATTGGGATATGGTGGCCCGGGTAAGAATCAGGATTGATGATGGATGGATGAATGATGTGGAGGGGGATGAAATGGAACCATCGCAAGGGAGACAGTGAAGCTGTTCTTGAGCCTCGAAGAGACCTCCTACATATCCACATGGCAGGGAATCAAAGTCTGTGTAGTTTGGGATGGTACCGATGAACTTTCGTAAAGATGGACCTTGGTTCAGGTGGATGGTGGGATTGATCCTCGGGAGGTTTCCTACGTATCATGCCTTGACATGGATCAAAGACCTCGTAGTCCATAACGGTGTGTCGGTGAACCAGTGCGAGTGAGGACCTTGGTCTAGATGGTGTGGGGCTTACGCACTAGGTTTCCCAGGTGTTGGTGAACCAAAGTGAAGGGGGTAGGAGTGACCAATGGGTGGTGGGATTGATCCTCGTGAGGTTTCCTATTTACCATGCCTTGACAGGGATCAAAGACCTCGTAGTTCATGTGGTGACGGTGGGTATCGGCGAACCAACCTGAAGAAAGGACCTTGGTCCGATGGGAGATGGGATTGAACCTCAGGGAGGCTTCCTACGTAACATGCCTTGATATGTATCAAAGCCCTCATAGTTTTGGAGGTGGTTTTCATCAGAGAACCGATGTGAGTGTGCACTCATGGGTCCATTGGTTGTAGGCTTGATCATCGTGAGGGTTCCTACGTACCATGCCTTAACATGGATCAAAGTCCTCATAGTTCAGGTTGGTCACAATGGCTTGCCGTCAGACTGGAATACTGTTTAACGTCATGTGGGATGAGGGTGGAACCAGATGTGAAGAAATGATGGGCGGTGGGCTTGAACCTCGTGGAGGCTTCTTACGTACCATGCCTTGACATGGATCAAAGACCTCATAGTTAAAATGGATGTATAGTTTAATGTCATATGGGATAGAATACAGTTTAACGTCATGCTAGACGGTGGCATGCAGTTTAATGTCATGCTAGATGGGGGCATACAGTTTAACTTCATGCTGGACGTGGGAATTTCCGTGATCAATGCTTACTCTAAACCCACGTGAGTCATACTCAGTGTGAGAAACAAGAGGTAGCAGAGATCTGCCGATCATGTCATCAAGGGTGCATCTGTGAGAAGAGAAGAGGGGCTTACGCGTTAGGCGGCCCATGGTGATGGAAAATACTCCAGGATGGAGGCCCAAAGTGCAGAAAATCACAGTTGGAGAGGGATTTGAGACTGATGATGGAAGGTTCCTCGTTCCCTATCATGCCATCCACTGGCCTTGGCAGTAGGGAAGTACAGAGGTGCATGGGTGCTACCTATCGCATGAAAGTCTTGGGGGCTTACACCAAGGTGGTTTCCCTTCTCCCGTAGACATACGCTACTCCAAGAAGGAGGATATCATCCCCTATGGGGAGGTGATTCCATTCCCATGGAGACTGGTGGGCATAAAGAATGTCCGAGCTGGGGGGACCCTGTGTGAGAGGCACGAGGATGGATCATAGTTTAATGTCATGTTATGAGGATGAGGTGCTTGGAGATTTAACGTCCTACAGCTCAGACGAAGTGGGATTACTCCTCATCCCTAGGACATACATAACAGGTACCCTCGGCCCCAAGGGGGAGGGAATTTACCGGCAAGGCTGTGGTCAAGGGGGGACACAGAGCGAACCATCGAGGGGTCCATGTTTGTGTGGCATTGCGATGAAGCAATAGCTATTAGCATGCCTATGCGAAGAAGAATTAGGCGAAGCAATGCTACGAGTGGTGTTGTCAATAGGACTTTGAAATCACATCGTGCATACCTGGAGGGTCGCATGGGGAGATGAATTGCAAAGCAAAGGGGTGTGCTTCGCGAAATGGAGTGCCTTGGCCTTACCATGGGGTAGGGGTGTGAATGTTAGGTGCTTTGCGAAGTGGAATAGTAATCGCGGAGCACTGCCTCACAAAACAGATGTGGCTCGCGAAGTGAAGTGCTGTGAAGCAGTGTGCTTCGCGATGTACAACAACCCTGTCTTGGTATTGGGATAACTTGTACAGGATGGGTGTGTTGTGAAGCATAAATTCTCCGCGACTGCCCGAGATCCCTTGCAAATCCCCTTCCTTCGCGAATGGCCTTAGGATTCATGAAGGGAATACCTCCTGGAAGAGGGCCCCAAAACGAGACAAGGCAAAGGAATCTCGGGAAGAAAAAATACCTCACGGAGCTCATGATTCTCGGGGTGAAGGGTGCTTCGTGATTCGGGAGTTGAGAAGTCTAAAGGTTGTATTTTCTATCTCTTGTACTGAGGGGGAGCCCAATATTTATAGGCAATGGGTGCCGTGAAGAAGAGATCACTCTGTTCGAAGGGGGCTACCGTGATTTGCGGCGGACTCACGAATGTCAAGGGGATCGCTGAGCGTTACCGCCTCTTGTGCTTCGCGGAAGTCTCGCGAAATTCACGGTGTTCATGGAGTATTACTGCCTCTTCTGCTTCACAGCGGCCGCATTGTTCGGGGGAGCTCCGTGTAGGGGCTTCGTGATGCAGCGTGCATGCTTCTTTTCCTTCTTCCCTTTGCGTACAATATTTTGGCACCAACAGTATCTTTTCAGAGATTTTTTTCTAGGGGAATTTTCAGGTTTTCTCTAGTGCGTGAGGTAGAATTTTCTACTGATCTTGTCCCAGGAGTGGTACCGGTGTCCATTCCTTCTTATTGGATGGATACACTTCAGATGCAGGAGATCAAGAAGTAGTTGTAGGAGTTGTAGGAAAATGGTTTCATCTGATCCAGTACTTATCCTTGGGGTTCTTCTATTCTATTTATGAGGAAGTCAGAAAATACCCTTAGACTTTTTGTGGATTATCGGATGTGAAAGAAGTTGACGGTCAAGAACCGATATCCCTTTCCCTAGATTGATCATCTCATTGATCACCTACGAGGATGCTGAGTGTTATTGAAGATTGACTAGAGGTCCAGTTACCATCAGTTGCGTGTTAAAACATCAGATATACCTCTCAGATCCTTCCGAACTAGGTATGGTCTATATGAGTATATGGTTATGTTGTTCGGTCTCACGAACAGTCCTGCAGTTTTCATAGCACTGATGAGCCGAGTGTTCCATCCATACTTGGATTACTTCATGGCATTCTTCATGAACAATATCATGGTGTACTATCATGCTTGACACGACCATGCTACGCATCTTGAGAGCGTTCTATGTACACTGAGAGAGAATCAGGTATATGGTATGCTCTCAAAATGCCGTCAAGTTATCTCATAGACAGGATTATCAGCAGTCCTATATAAATTGAGAGCGGTAGTTTCCTAGGAGTATCCAAAGAACATATTTAAGGAGTGGAGTTTTCTAGGGATGGCTGGATACTACTAACACTTCATACAAGACTTTACATGCTTAGCAGAACCACTAACAGGTCTGACTAAGAATGGTGCATTGTTCTTATGGTCAGATTCTTACGAGTCAGCCTTTTAGGAGCTGAAAGGGAGGTTGAATTCAGCACTGATACTGGTCTTTCCATAGCTGATTATGATCTATACTATTTACTGGGATGTGTTAAGTATTGGGCTGGGAGTTGTGCTTATGTAGGGAGATGGAGTTGTTATGTACGGGTCTTAGTAGTTGAGGCCATACGAGAGAAGTTACCCAACCCATGATCTGGAGTTGGAAGCTATTGTTCATGCCCTACACTATTGGAGACAATATATTCTGGTTTAGCTCTTTTTGGTTTTCAATGACCACAAGAGTCTCAAGTACATCTTCACACAGCGTGAGCTGAATATGAGACAGCTCAAGTGGGTTGAGTACCTTCAGTATTTGGACTTTGAGCTTGCCAATATGTATGGGAAAGACAATATAGTGGTGGATGCGCTGAGCAGGAGGACCCAGATACAGACAGCTCAAGACTCCAATAGTGTGTGGCATCTTATGGCACTATTCTATGAGATGCATATGGAGTTGCACGAATGACAGGTTTAGACTTTTCTATCTCCTGTAGCTCTTACCTATAATCTTCATGATCGAGTTCGAATGAGGAAACTATTAGATTATGAAGGCATAGTCTTAAGGGAGGGTGTGTCGGGAGAAGAAAATATTCCAAGACAGATCGTATGTGAGGATGAGATCTTGCATTTCCAGGGACATGTATGGGAGCTAGCATATATAAGAGAGGAGTTGATGTGGGATTGCATTACCTAGTTTGGGCAGTTCATCCTGGCGTCACCAATATATATTGTGGTCCACACCATCAATATCGGTGGCCTGGTATGAAGAGGGATGTCTATGGTTTCTTCATTAGGTGTTCCACTTGTCGGCAGGTGAAGGCGGAGCCTCATTGACCAGCAGGGCTTCTACAGTAGTTACCAATTCCCTAGTGGAAGTGGAACGACCTCACTATGGATTTCAATATAGGGTTTCTGAGGTCGTCTTATAGGAATAATGTAGTATGGGTTGTCATTGATAGTCCTACAAAGGTCTCTAACTTCTTTCGATCAAGGAGACCTTCAGTGTTGATGAGCTAGGACAGTTGTACATCTGATAGACTATACATATACATGGAGTTCAACACTCTATCGTTTCAGACAGGGATGTGTGTTTTAATTATCAGGTATGGAAAGGACATCAGAAGGCATTGGGGACACATGTACTTTTGAGTACAACTCACCATCCCCAGACAGATGGCCAGTCCGAGGATATGATTTAGGTGCTTGAGGCCATGCTCCAAGCAAGCATCCTAGATCTTGGAGGTTGTTGGGAGAATCACATACCTCTTGTGGAGTTTTCCTAAAATAATTGTTTTCAAGAAACTACTCATATGTAACCTTATGAGGCTTTGTACGGTAGTACATGTTGATCAACCTTGTGTTGGCTAGAGGCAGGAGAGGCAGCTTTGTTGGGACATCGTTTTGTTCAGGAGACCACAGAGTAGAGAGAGTTGATTTGGAAAAGGATTTCTACTTCGCAGCCTCATCAGAAGTCTTATGTTGATCAATGGAGACGAACTCTGGAGTTTGAGGTTGAGGATCATGTTTTTCTACCTGTCACACCGAGGTTGGGGAACTAGAGGATTAGAAGACAGGGTACGCTTTCTCCAAGGTACGACAAGCCGTTTGAGGTGTTGGAGAGAGTGGGTCTGGTTTCCTGTCGGTTGCAGTTACCTCAAATATACCATTTTATGGAAAACGTCTTCCACATTTCTCAACTTCAAAATTAATTTTCAGACCCATCTCATGTTTTTCAACCTGAGGAGGTCGATCTCAAAGTGGATGCGTTATTCGACGAGCATCCTATCCATATTGTTGATCGCAGTACAAAGGTTCTACGTGGCTGGTTTGTTCCATTAGTATGAGTGATATGGAGGCATGGGCAAGTACATGATGGGACATGGGAGAGGGAGGCAGATGTACAAGCACAGTGGCCAGATATTTTGGGGGTTTCTTCTTCTACACCACGCTAGGAAAATTTGGGGATAAATTTCATTAAGGGGGGAAATTTGTAAGAACCTGGATCCTCTTTTCATGCATATTTTCCCTTTCCTGGTCATTTTGGAGAAAAGAGGTATTTTATGAAAATTTTCAGAGTACACCCCATGTACTGTGATGCCATAGGATGCCTTGTGCATGCCGTGTAGGGGCCACACACACAACCATGTGGGGGTTTTTTGGAGGCTGCCAAATGTCGAGTACAGAAAAGGAGATTACACGTGGTGTACATCAAAACTACATGCCATGTACTTTTTTCATTAAACGAAATAGGGTTTCATGTAATCTCCAGAATGCTCTTCTTTTAGTTCTCGTTTGACTGAGAACACCATATAGCTATGGATCATCAACAAACCTCCAAGTGTGTGCTCATCCTCCGAATCAAAGACCTTCAGTTGCGTTAGATTCACATCAGGGAGTTCATCCTTCACCCAGAGCATAATTTTACAATTCCTCCTCTTATCCATGTTATCATGAGTTAATATTTTTATACGTTTTAATTGATCTATGGCGATCTAAGGTGTTTCAAGCCTCCAGGTGCACATATAGTGATCTTCTAACCCTGAGGCTGGTGGTTTGTGTCTTTCCATTCGAAGTATTTGTGTATTATGTTAAAATTCCACCAATACCCTTGAACGAGGTATTGCATGTTTACCATTTTACCCTTGTTATTTTCCTTCCATGGTTGTATGCCTGTGTAGAGGTTAATAGGACATGAATTGGGTTTAATTTCCTAGTTCTGTAGGTATACTTTGGCCATAATGCGTTGCTATGCTTGTTGACCTATATAGGGCAGTGAGAACCTATGTAGTAGACTATAAACGGAAGTGACCGAGTGAGCTACCATAGAGAGACTTTGATAACTTTAGTCTATAAGGGGGATAAGTTGAGTGTTCTTCCTCAAAGAGCCTATGACTACTTTGGACTATAAGCGGAATTGAATGAGTGAGCTTCCTCAGAGATTCATTGATTATTTTAGGTTGTAAGGGTAATTAGTTGTGCGTGCTTCCTTAGAGAGTCTTTGTTTCACATTGAATTACCTAGATCACTCTAGAATATAAGGTAAATTGATCAACTATGATTTCTAAGAGATACATTGAGTTACTTTGACTGTCCTAGGCTATAAGGGGAATTGACCAACTGCGCTTCCTCAAAGAGTCCTTGACCTTGGGGCTATAAAGGCAATTGACTAGGTGATCTTCCTCAGAGAGACCTTGACTACCTTATACTCTAAGGGGAATTGACTATGTGAGATTCCTCAGAGAGTATATTTATAAAATCTTATCACCAAACCAAAGGGGTTAGACTCAATGTACTTCCTAGAGGGTTATTTGTACTTGTTAGGTAGGACCTGTGGGAATGGGATGTGAGTACTTCCCAGATGGTTACCAGTTTGTGTTTAGTTGTTGCTTGATATTGAAAATATGGTTTGTTTAATGTTCTGTACTTTACTGTTTACTATTTTATATACTTTACTTGCCATATATTTTCTGACTATTAGGAACAGATCTTCGGGTGGTTGCCTACTAGGGTTTAGTCTCAGAACCTGTTTGGGCCTATTTTTGGGCCGAAATAGATTATATTTTTGTAGGTATAGATAAGGGAAAGCACCCTTCTAGTTCAGGTACTCGACATGCTATGGAGCAGGAGAGCATGAGACCATGGTTAGGCTTGCAATGCTGAGGATCTGTTTATCTATTTGATTGGTACTTTGGTTTAGTTCTAGTTGAATTCAGCTTTGTGATATGTTTGGATGTTTTCCTAGACATATGTATCACGCATCATTTTACGTGTATGTGCTCTAGTTGTTATTATTTTATCCTTCCACTATTTACTGTTGTTGGGTATTTACTACTTCCTCTACTATATATTTGTTTATCTTCTGCTGTGTTACTCTGCCAATGAGAGCATAGTTTCCCCACTATCACACCCAAGGCCCTCACTGCTAGTCGACAACCTCTACTGTTCAGGGAAATGCGTTTGTGGCCATGTGACCAACCGAGTATAGGGTGCCTCTAGTTTGATTCGAGAACCAGGATGTTACACACCCCAGGGTTCCATGGTATTATTTCTATTATATAATTCAATAGCTTACACTGCATTCAACATCATGTTCGAGCGCACCATAACCTATTAAAATAGTATTTTAAAAATATATTATAAATAAGATTAATAAAATTATAAATTTTAATCATTCTATTTTTCAAAATAGTAATCATTTTTGAATTCAGAATATCAATATTATTTTGTGGTAGAGTTTTTGGTATTTTTATGAAAAGTAACATTTTTAGATGAATAGTGAAAAATACGGTATTTTTATTAAAACGATGAAATTTTCATTTAAATAATTCTTTCACATTAAATATATTATAAATTCACAATATAAATATAATAAATGTTTTAGTCCAATATACATCATAGGAATCATTTTTTTAAATAATTAGATGTAAAAATATTATTCTACTTTTAAACATCTATTTTACAAACCTTCTAACCACATTAGTAGACTAATTTATATTATAATTTTAACACTTATATGAATTGAATTTTAAAAAATGGACATACATGGTTTTAATTAGTGTGAAAAATATTGTAAAATAGGATCAAAATAGTTTTGGTGAATAATAACTTGTTAATTATATTTATCACGGTTAATGTTAACTATGATAATTATAGGAAAAATAATATTATAATAACATAATATTTCCCTAATAGTTGAACTAATAACAATTTATAAGTATATTTTGACCAAAATCAACCATAGGTTGAAAACATTATCCTTTATAAACCTCTTGTGTTGGATTATGTGATTTATTATATTTTATATAATGAAGAGTTAAAATGTCATATTAAAATTTTGATAAGTATATGATTTTTAATACTATGATATATAAGAGATATGGAAAAATATAAATAGAATTTATAAAGATAAAATTATTATATATATAATGTAAATTTATTTATAATTTTTGTAAATAAATAATTAAATTAAATCATGAGATAATAATGATAGAGTAATTTAATTATTAATGAAATAATTAAATAAATGGAATTTAAAATATTAAAATAAATATAATTTGATCTAATTAATGACATAAAATAAATATATTAATTACATAGACATGTTATAGATGCATTTGAAATATTTTTTCAAAGTTTTCATGTTGTTTATGTATTTTAAAAAATAGAAATTCAGAAATGTATCAAAATTTAAATAAATGATAAATTAAAATAAATAATATTAAATTAAATGTTGTGCAATTCATAAAAATATAATTTCAGGAAACATATCAATGATAATAATAAAAATTTCAAAAATGATCCAATTTTTATCTATTTGGATTATAATTGTAACTATATTAACATTATATTATAATAGAACAAGTAAACATGGTATGAGTTAACAAATTATACTAAGAATTAAATAAAAAATATAAGGTTATTTTTTGACCTATTCTTGTCTAATAATCATTTTCGAACATTATTTTTACCAATAATCATCTTAGACTCGAAAAAAATAACATTTTATCTATTTAAAACCAGAAAAATGTTTATAATAAATTAATATGTTATGATCATGAAAAGGTTCCCTCACTACAGTTAAGAATGGGAACCCTTCATTCTCTTTGATCCACACATATAAATACCAATAGTTCATCCAACACCATGAAATTTATTCTCCTTCCGTCCATCACTTAATAATAGGGGCCATACTTGGGAAGAAATCCATTCTATGGAGTCATTTTTGTACAAACCAGAAAAATATACCAGAAAAGGAAGTAATCGTTTTATCACATATTTCAAAGATATTCTCTACATATAAATAATATTTCAAATTTTTTTCCATATAAAAATAATAGTTCTATTATCATCATTATTCATATATGTTATTAGAATCATGCGACAACCATATTACTCATTTTATCTTTCATGTAAATTACAGTATCACTATGCGGGCATACATACAGCTTACCATCTACATGACATGGTGTTAATTCTTATTTAAAAAAACATTATTATTATGGATATAATGTTGAAAATAGTAGATATAAATAATTATTATAACATGATAATTAATCTTTATAATTAATATACCTTCCAATTCCACACCATTCAAACATCAAGGGAATGTTACCATCGCTCGTGCATACATACAACCTAACATCTCTACTATGAGATGAGATTCCTTACCCACATTAACAATTCATTTATGATTATAAATTAATTATGATGAGTAAATATAATTTTTATTATCTTAATATCATTTTATAAATGAATAAAATATATATCCTATACATAATAAATAGGACTTACATAACAAAACTGGAATGCGAAAATGATGTAGTTAAAAACTGAAACAATGGTAATACTAATAATTAAAAATTAGATATATGAAGATCATATATGATATCATAAATATGTATATTTTTCTAGTAGAATTTAATAACATTATTTAACCATTATACTGGATGTCAAATCACCCTTGAGTAATGTAATGTACAAGGTAGTGGTTAATCTCACAATCTCATTATTATCCGAGATTTTTTATATGTATGTATATACTAGGAAATTATCATTATCTATGTCCATGTTTCTTAGAATGTATTTAAAAAATATATATACTATATTTTAAAATTCATTTTTACCCATGTATTACATTTTCTAGTACTTTTTGAATGGAATATTCTTATAGTTTTCCAAACGATGAACTTCATAACCTTGACGATAAAATATATGAATGATTTTTTTGAACATATATATCATGAGTTGATTTTTTCTACTATTATGACTCTACTAAATTAGGAATATTTCCTTACAATATTAAAAGGTTATTTTCATAAGAACTTTCTTCTTTTATAATTGTGAATCTTTAAAATAATTTCAATGTAAAAAAGGTATATTTCTCTAATGTAATTTTAATGAATTAATTTCATCTATGTCAATATACTTTGATTGATTTTATGCTGGATTTAGGTAGATTAATTATGATAAAATATTCAATATTGTATTTATGGTTTTATGATATGTCTTTTTGTGGATGTTCTATTTTGATACCATTCAAGGGTTATGGTTAAAATATTAACTTTTCATATCTCAGTTTTAATACAAATGTTTTTGTTATGTTTTACCCATTTAATAAAAGGAATGGATTGGACTTAGTACATGGTGGGTGGGGACCTCTATAGCCCCTCGATGCATTGATAGGTCTCATACGACCAACTAGTTTATTGGATCATTTCCTTGATGGTATAATTATTATTTTTTTCTTGACACAAGTTGTTGACAGTATGTTTATGATATTTGGTATTATGCATTCCCTTATTAAGATATAAGTTATTTATATTTCATGTGATTGTTCATCTAGTATAATATCCATTTTATTGTTTTAGGGGATTTATATTATTTAACATTTCTATTTTATGATGAATATTGTGTTTAAAACGTTTTGATTTAGTTTTATTCATTTCTTAAATGTTTATGCTTATTTATGATAACATCTAAAATATTGATTAACCATACTAAGAAAATGAGGTTACCCTTTTATTTTTATTAATTTTACACCTTGATGAAAAAAAGTATATTATGATTTGACTACACAGATAGTTTAATGGATTTGAGTCCCTTCAAAGGGGATATTATTTTATTTTTAATTTTGAGAGGTAATGTATAACTTATGATTGTGTCTTGTTTTTGGAAGTCTACAAAACCGAAATGTCCTTCAGGATATGATTTGATGTGATCGTTCCAATGTAATAAAATAATGCACTGACTGTGGGAAACTGGGGTCAGGGAATTATAGTGTATATTAGAGGGTTTTTATTGAGAACCATGTAATCTTGATTTTGAAAATTATTTTTTAGGGCACATTAACCTATTATAGACATTGAGGATATATAATGAATTATATCTTATAAATTTGGTAGTGTATAGAATATGTGGGTATTCATGGGAAAAAATATCCATATATGGATACTAGAAGTAGATGTGGTTCTAGATCAAATTTACCTTGGAGAAAGAATTCCAATAAGGTGTTTTTGGTATTTCATAGGGTAAACTGGTGAACGATAATTGGCCATAATGTGCACCTGTGTTGAAAATCCATGGGGATAGGCATGGGATAATTCAAATTTTCATTATAAAACAGTATGAAGGATTTATGTGTAAATATTTTCCCAAAGAACCATTAATATGATTATGGACTAAATATGTATAAATAATTCATTTTATGTTAAGTATTTTACTATATTGGAGTTATGAATTATCATTCATAACCTCATTATAGTGTATGGAATTATTTAGAAATGGAGCCTTGCAGAAGGAAGAACAACCGTATAAACACAAATAATCTATGTTGGTATTTTACCCCAATGCAAGATAATGACTGTGGATATGGTGATAGAACTGGAAAAGAACATATTATAACCATACTAGGATAACTGACTGAGGGTATGAATAATGACATTACCCTTATGGAACAACTTGATCCACAATTATAAGGATCAATGTTAGACTGTTATATGAGAAAACATCCTCTAGCATTCAATGGAAAAAACAATCCATTTTTAGAAGATTAATTGATATGTTCCATAGAGAAAATATTTTTGGATTTGGGGAGTATCGTAAGGTGAACTTTTATATGGATGATTATCATCTATCAGGAGATACATATCAATGGTGGTCAATAATTCAAAACAGAAATGAGGATGAACATGTCATAATTTAGGAAGGATGGGAATTTAGAGAACACATCATTAAAAATTAATCTCCTCCTAATCAATGAGATGATATTGAGAGGAAATTTATGAGTCTGAGGTAGAAGGAGGATGAGAATGTTGAAAATTATGAAAATAAATTCACAAGGAATGATGGAATTCTTTAGACTACATATGTAACCCAATAAGTAATATTGATCTATTTTTTGATGGTTTAAACAATTACAATGAAGGGAAGTGGTCTCACAAACTTTCTCATCGTACGATGATATTGTATCATGTGATATCAACATAGAAAATTAATTCACAATGTTTTATGAATTCAAATGAATGCAGGTGAAGAAGAGAGATACTGGATACATAGGAAAAGTAAATATGCATAAGATTAGAAAATTTGATATTCCACCCTATATTATTTATTAAAGGAAAAACAATGGTACTTTATTAAAAGGTATCGAAGTTTGTTACATGTGTGGTGAAAAAGTATACCACAATCATTATTTAAAAGGGAATAATAAAACATTAAATGATTGGTGATATAATTTTTATGAGATGGGGAATTATTCAAATGACAGTCCTATGCATCAAGGAATATTTCACCAAAAAATAAAAGGGAAGAAGGCCATAAGATTGTGATCACAACCGGAAAGGTTGACGTTCTGAATGATGTGGTGGTAATTTCATTATAAATTTTATCAAATATATCCAATGTATTATTTCATTCTACATCATCAAATTCCTTTATTTCATAGAATATTTATTTAAAAATTATATATTTCCAATTCACATTAATATGTAAATTTCATGTAAAAATCCCTAAGAGGTGTCTCAATGCATCAAATATTTGTCAGGTAGTTTGAATAATGTCATATAAACATTATATATCTACATACTTTATCAGAAATCCTATTATTGGTGTGGATAAAATCTTCAGTATGGGTTGTTTATAAAAAATATTATGTGATAATTTATTATAATAGAGTTTTTGATTAGTGAGGAAGATGTAGGAGAAATTATCATTTCAGAAAAACTTCGTCACCTGATTCCTATCAAAAACCTCCCTAGTATCTTTACTAAATGAGATTCCAAGAGAGGAAGTGGAAATACCATCTAGGGATTAAGAAAGAAGTAATCCAATTTAGTATGAACCTATTTAATGGGAATTTACTAAATGTTCTATAGAGGATTTACCTGGACATCCTCTAGAATAAGAAGCTGAGTTTAATATTGATTAAATCCCTAATGCAATTGAAGTATAAAAAACTCCATATAGAGGGAACACTACATAATTAGTAGAGATAAATAAACAACATTTATAGTTGATTAATAAGGGATTTATTCTCCCTAGGATATCTCCACGGGGATCCCATATTTTTTTTGTTAAGAAGAATGATGTGTCAATGAAGCTGTGCATTGACTATGGAGATATCAATGTTGTTACAACATATATCACATATCTTTAACCTCACATTGATGATTTATTTAATCATCATCAGGGAGCACAATTTTTATGAAGATTTAACTCCATTCTGGAATTATAAATTATGTGTAAAAAAGAAATTTATTTAAATTAATGTATTCTGAACAAGGTTTGGTCATTATGAATTTATTGAATTTCCATTTGAAAAAATACCCCATTTTATTCACATATCCAATAAAACAAATATTGTGGAATATCTTGATGATTTTTTAGTATTTATTGATTATATATTTGTATAATCCAAAATATATTAAGACCATTAGTACCACCTATATATTTTCATGAAGTCTATTAGAAAAATTTACTATATGTGATGTTTAGAACGTCTAACTTCTATTATCTATAAACTTCTCTTCTCGGACATTTTTTCTCCAAGGGTGGAATTTCTATTGTTCATGGGAAGAAAAAAGAAATTAAATAATGTCCTAAATCACTGAGTATAACTCAGGTATGTAATTTTATTTTTTTTAACATGTTACTATCAATTTTTAATTTAGAATCATTCCAATTGGAAAACTCATTGACAAATCGCATACCTAAAGGGGTTAAATTATTTGGGCTAAAAACTATGAAAAATGTTTTGAATAATTTTTGATAATATTATCCAATGATCCTATTATGACTAAACAATTTGGGAATGATGGGTTTGTGATTTATATTATTGAATCGCCGATATGCCTTGGTTTTATCCTTATGTAAAACGATAGGGTTACATTTTAAGCCTCAAGGCAATTAAAAATTCATTAACGAATCAATAAAAATAATTATATTGAGTTATAAGTCGTAATATTTTCTCTGTAGATATGGTCACAATATTCTTATGCATAATGATATTAGATATATACATATCATAAGAGTTTAAAATATAATTTCTCAGAGAAAGAACTCAACAACAGAAAAAGGACATGGCTTGATGTACTCAAGAATTACGATTTCACAATAAACTACCACCTAGGTAAGGGATATTAGGTTGATGATTCTTTTTGTAGAAAGGGACCTAAAGTTATAAAAAAATTAGTTTTGATGACGAGTTTCAAAATATAATTAAATATGTGAATTATGGGAGACTGATTGACTCCTTATTTTATGATATTATTTTGAAATTTGAGAAAAAGATTTTTGTTCTAGGTGAACCAGAGAAAAAATGGGAATTATTGGATGATGATCATAGATCCCATTTATTAGTATACTCTATTATAACTGAGATTTATAGAGATTTGATGGAATATTTTTGAAGCGAAAACAAAAAGAGAGATATATCAGAATGTGTGTTGAGATATTTGGTTTGTCAATAGTTGATTGAAGGATGACAACATTCTAGAGGAGTCATGAAACCTATCCCTATACCTGCATGGAAATGGGATGATATTATGTTGTACATCATCATGGGGACACCAAATTCACATAGATGAAATGATTTTTTATAGGTTATTGTTGATCAACATACTAAATCATCATATTTTCGTGCAATTAGAGGAGATTTACCAATTGAACATTTTGATATACGTTATATTAATGAATTTGTAAGACATCATGGTGTACCCCTATCTATTTTTTCTAACCCTGACCCTCATTTTACATCATGATTTAGGAAAATTATTCATAACACCTTACATACTGAGCTTCAATTGGGAACTTCCTAAAACTATCATACCAATGGAAAATCAAAAATAATTATACAATGCTTGGAAAGAAATGTATAGATCTTTGTCATTAGACATTCATGGTATGATTGATATGTATTTAACTCTTGTAGAATTTACCTATAACAATATATTCAATAGAAATATACATATGGAACCATATGAAGTGTTATATGTAAATAGATTTCATAAAACTACTTTTTGGATTTTTTTAAGTAAAACACTAAGGCCCCAAACATGTTATGAAAATGATGTAAAATGAAAAACAATTCATACCCATATAAAAATATCTAAATGTACTAAAAATATCAATGATGATAACTAATGTAAGGATTTATATTTTTATATTAGAGATATGTATTTTTAAAGGTATCTCCCTAGAAGGGTTTTATAAATGTTTATAAGAAATGTAAATTAAGTCCCATGTACAATGGACTATTTGAGATTATATAACGAATTAGATATGTAGATTACTATTTTGAAATTATGCCATGTCTCTCCAATGTTCATGATATGTTACATGTATTAATGTTATGGGATTTCATTCCAGACCCAACACATGTACTCATATATGAAAAAATAGATCTAGAACTAGATATATCTTATTATGGAGATCTCATAATTATTCTTGATACCAGAAAACCAGTGTGGGGAAATGAGATGACTCTATTAATGTTTCATCGGAGATACCATAAAATAAAAGAGTTGACATGGGATTATGAAGGACATATTATCTATAAACACTTTAAAATTTTTATTAAGTTATATTATATAAATCTTGAGAAAAAAATTATTTGAAGGAGGGAAAAATGTAACACCCCAATCATTCTAAGTACACTTCCTTATAAGTAATTGAATAGCATGTGACGCATGAAACATCAAGTTCTGGTGCACCATGAACTGTAAAACTTCCTCACTGAAAAGAAATGATATATTCTAATGGCCAAATTATAATATTTTTAATTTTATTTCCAAATATATTTACTTTTATAATTCAATGTATCAAAGTTATCCTATAGTGAATTTTAGGTATTTTTCAGAAAATTTTCAAATGTTTGATGAATAGTGAAAAATATTGCATTATTGTTAAAAAAATAATCTTTTATATTTAAATAATTATTCCAATTTAAATTTATATTAAATTAAATATATATAAATAATATATATTTTAGTACAATTTTGGTCATATAAATCATTTTTATAATAGAATTATATGTTTAAATTTTATTTAACTTTGAGAATCTATTTTACTCGCCTTCTATCCACATCTGGAGATTGGAATTAAAGAAAATTTTACTACTTATGTGAATTTATTTATGAGAAATTGAAATAAATTACTGTAATATGTATGAATAATGTGGCATAATATTTTGAAAATAATTTTTGGTGAAAAGTAACTGATTATTTTATTTACCATAGTTACATGTATATAGGGAAATTAAAGGAAACAATAATATTTTAATAATATATATTTACCTAAAAATTTTCATAATATCATTGATTTTTTATATTTCAAACAAATTCAACCTTAGTTCCAAAAAATTACCATTATATGCCACTTGTTATGACGTGATGAAGAACATGCATGAAAGAGAAATCATTTTTGCTCAAATTACTTAGAGTAAAAGGAAATAGATGAGGGTCAAGCCCCAGATGGACCACAGGAAGGTGGAACACTGGGAGACCTGTCCCACCTGAACCTATACATTGATGGAATGTCATCCACACTCTCACAAAATTGGTTTCTTTCACATGGTAGAGTGTCCATTTTCCTTCCATAAACATCCCACGAAGGTAAGGGGTTACATTTCTACTTATGGCCAAAACATTCGATGCCAGTGCACAATAGAAACTTTTCACAAGATGATTTTTGATGTCCCAATTTTTGTGGAAGTGCATCCATACATATGAAAATATTTCATTATGGGATATTTTCATTGACTCCATTGAATTGGATGGATTTCAGATGGTTGACGTAGTAAGCTCTCTTTCACCTCGAATTGGGAACGCAAAAGTTTTTGCTCCATTTTCAATCTTGCATGTGGCCCTTACTTCTTATGTGTACCTCCCTCAGGCATATTGGAATTTTCCTTAGAATCCCAATAGGTGTTTGATTTTCTCAAACAAGCTCACTCATGGCCCTATCAAAAATTTGGTGTCAATAATGTGTTGTGCATATACATTCTTTGGATTTAAATATTCAATTATAATTACCTCCGAACGTGAATGCATAAAATGATGTTATTGAAAAATTGGTACAAACCATTTTAATGGAGTAGAGTCATGGGATTTTACTTAGTTATTGAAGAAAATATAATATTTTAAGGTGTATTGGATTGTAATAGTTATATGATGTTTTTGGAGGTTTAATTTTTCTATTAATAGATGAATACACATCCTGAGGGAGACATAAAACCACCACTACCAATTGATTACTAGGAAACCTCAATGGATTTGGTCGATGCACCTGGTTGTGATGATGGATATGTAGCATTGATTTATTGGATTCAAAAGTGAGAGGTCTCATAAATGAGAGTATACACTGATTACACATCCTACATTATCCATCTTGTCTAACAATGGCTGAACATGTCTAATACCTAAATCACAATCCCCTCTCTAGAGATTTTATGTTCTTTTGATTGTGTGGACCACCCATGTCACAATCATGGGGTTCATCCTTTTAGTTTGATTTGAGTTTCATTCATAGTTTCACCCCATATTATGATGATCATATATGATATATTCATGTGGTTTGGATCTCGTAATGTGGACCAAAGTGTATACATTTTATGACACATTATCTTTAGAGCCATTCTAGAAATCGATGATGGACGTATAGTCGATTGTGAAAACAGACCTTGGAATTTATAGTGGCATTATAAACATCCTATAATTTATGTATTTACAAATATTTTGTTTGTTTTTTTTTTCTAATCACATCACCTATAGATATTACTTTTACTAATAGATTTTTATGAGACCATGACGGTGGTTCCCTACTGAGTTTATGTACCCACACCTACCTAATGCCTCCAGTTCTCTTGGGTGCATTAGTTGTCTCTACATGGTTTCAAGGATTTTATGGGATAAGTGTTGGTATTACATGATGGTGATGGATAACTCTGTTGATTTAGGTGACTGGGACAATGTACTACCTAGGGATGGACTCATAACTGATGATAATTAATTATTTTATTTTATTTTATATTTCATTGATTATCGAAGTGAGTGATTGGCCATTGTTTGAGTAGATGATTATTTGGGTCATCTATTTGATATAGAGAATTTTTTAAATATGAATTTATTTATTTCATCCACTTGAATTTTTATAAATTTATTATATTGGTAATTATATTCTGTTAATATTATTTTTCATATGAGGGTACATTATTTTTAATGTACCACCTAGACCCCCCATCAACAGTCAAAATCATAATGAATATTAGTAGGTGCATGTGAGGCCATTTAATTCTCTACATTAGAACTCTAATAGATGTTTTTCAGAAATGGGGTTTGAAAAAGAACCATCAAAGAGGTCTCATTTAATTTTTTTTTACAGATATTGGATATTATAACTAAAATTTTTTAGATATGTTTGATCTTGTTATAAAATACATATTTGTGTTTTGTGATCATTTTTCCAATTATAAGTCCTGGCTACCAGATATTGGATTATTTTTTTTAATGTGCAAATTGTTTGTTGTATTACTCAATAAAATTGAGGAGCATTATGCGTGGATTTTTTTCATAGTTGTAACTATTATCTATAAGGTCATGATTCATATAATGCATCATGATCAAGACTGTTGGATTTATAATAATTATAAGATTAGTTTCAACGAATTTAAATTGTCACCAATATCTCATATGTTTATTTTCCATGAATGAACATGGTGGAATTAAACATTTTTTTAACATAAATTTTTAATATATTTCTATATATGAGTGTCATGTGGATCGATGGTGTGATGTTCATTGGGAATGATGATGATGTATATTTTATGTACAAGAGGTATAGTGACCCCAGTGTGTTCATTAAAGATTAAAAACCCTCTTGTTTAACCCTATGTTTTTGGTTATCATATTATATCAATTTCATAAAATGTATGTCAAACCTGATATGGTTCAACCCATATAGATTCATATGAAATTCCACATTATCGATCTAGGTTTTTAGGATTTTTTTGGAATGCTTTCTCAATCTGGGATATCATCGGGTGTCTAGTGGGGTACTTATTATACTCCGAATACATGGTTAGAAACATCACTATATATATATATTCATTTAAATTCGTATCATTGGACCTATCCTATGTGTATTATTCTATTGAACAGGTTTAATGATATGATAATTCTATAGAGTGTGAAATATATGATGATTTCTCTAACCCTATGAAAGATATGTTGTGGTGATATTTTCTAAGTAGGGGTAAAATATCTCTAGGATGGGAGCATAGATGACGTCCACTGTGATATGACCCATATGATTCCTTTATTATAGTTTAGTTAATAAATGAATGAAACTATAATGTTTGTTGAAAAGTGACTCTTGACATTGGGAGATTATGTAATTTTATATTTTCATCAGGGAGAACCCATGAGAGGTGTCAGCCAAAGACATGAAATCCATAGAGGCATGATCTTTGGTTATATGATAGTATTCACGACAAATGGATTTGATGTGTTATCATATTATGTGAATGAAATGATAGTTTCAAATTTAATCTTAATAGTGGAAACAAGGGTGACATAAAATTTAATTGACAACCAATTGTGAAGGGTAGGTGTAACACCGTAGACCTGCACATCCAAATTTTTCATAAAGAAACTTATTTTTTAAAAAAATAATGTAACATAAAAATATAAATCCATTTTCATATGTGGATCATTTTATTTATATGAATCTAGGGAAAATTATCACTATTACATATTATTAGAGTTAATTAAATAAAAAAAGGAAGTGATTATAATTTTATCAAACTAAACCATTTTTAAAGCTAAAATACATGAACCCTATAAATGAACATGAAAATATTTTCAAAAAACATAGGATGATATAAATTTACCCATAATTAGTTTTTAAAAATCCAGTGAAACAAATTTTTCTAAATACATATACCTTTTCAATATACTCTTGAATGTACAATTGAAAAATACAAAAATTAGTAAAACACATTAAAAAATATATTAGAATACATTTAATATTATAAACTTAATTTTAATTTTCTTTCAAAATATAATATATTTTTGACGAATATTTTGGAAATGTTTTGAAAATTGATTTAAAATATCATTTTAGAATACTTATAATTTCAATAATATTATAATAATTTTTAAAATACATATAATTTTAAAAGTGATACTCAGAAATATTAGATTACATACATATTTAGAAATACTAATGATACTATTTTTATTATTCATATTCTTTTGAAAATGGTTTAAAATAATCCAGATATTTTTATGAAAATATTAAAAAATAATTTGAATACAAAACACAGAGGCTAGTTAAAACTTTGATGTTTATTTGGTCATAGTCTATTCCCTTTGGAATGTGATCACTCTGAAATACCCTTTTATGTTTCCATTGTCCAAGTTCCAGTTTTTTATTAATATATTTCGTGCATTCTTTAAATATAAATACATTTACCACTTATTTTTTTTCATCAATAATGAAATAATTTGTTAAATACAAATACACAATTATATATATATATTTAAATATATCAAATATTAACTTTTGTGAAAATATGTTTTTAAATTTCATACAACCAAAACTCAAGTCATTTAGATTTTGAATGGAATGTAAATATAAATAATAATTAACATCCATATATTCAAACATTTATTCATAAAATAATTTGAAATATTTTATTAAAAGGGGCCTAATGTGATAAATATTATCATTTCAAACACAACCATTATATAATGATATTAAATAAAAAATTACATAAATAAATATTTTACTCTTTTCACATAATGTATTGTGGTAAATATATATAAATTTAACATAAAAAAATCTAAAATGAAAATTTATATTATTAAATAAAATTGATATGTAATTTTTATTTATAAAAATACTGAAATGAATAAATATATAATACACCTAAGATTATTATAATTAACATTCTTAAATAAAATATTTCATCCTTATACGGATTGAAAATTTCTAATTTGAGGAAGGTCATAAAAAAATTTATGGTTTCTATTCATTCATTTGAAATATTACTTATTTCATATCATGTAGTGATAATTATTTTTGTGTTTATATATATGAATTTATATATACAAATTAAAAGTTCAAAAATATTGAAACATTGAAAATACTATCATTGTCACCTAAAATATAAGAAAATAAAATAATGTTTTCATTGTATGAGTCATCCAAACACTAAATATTATTAATAGTAAAATTACTATCATCATGAAATAATTCAACTATATATATATATACCTCAATGAAACAATTAAAAGTAAAATTAATAATACCATTTAATAATAATTTTTATTTAAAAGTTGCGTAACTCATAAAAATTTTTAGAGTAACGATTTTTAAAAACAAAAATATCATCCATGAAGTACATGGAAGTATTAAACCAAGTAAGATAATTGTTTGGATTGAATTGCTTAATCCTAAAAATCATGAAATAGTAACTCAATGTTTTTATATATATAATTGTGTATATATATAAGTGTGTATGTATATGTGTATATATATTTGTAATAAAACATCATAGGTATGAAAATATTTACTAAATTATAAATGGTAGATAATTCTAAAATTATAAGTGAATTCATATATGTTCTGAAAAGAATATACGTGAATATGTATATATACAATCATATGTAAACACTTAAATAAATTATATAAAAAGTCTTAAAAATAAATGATCTAGAAAATTGAATAAATCACACATAGACACACATATATATATATATATTTTGGAATAATATAAATTGTTTAATAAATATATATATAATACACCTATAAAAATAGTAATTTAATTTTGAAATAAACAATCATAGTTTATGAAAAATAATACGAAAATATGAATGAAAAACATATAATTAAAAATTACACATAGACACACAGAATTTTATATCATGAATTTGTATCCAAAAAATATAAATTATATATATATATATGAAATTAAATTTCAAATAAATATAATAGATTTTATTTTAAAAATAAAATTCCTTTACCATCTCTCGAATGGTAGAACATTTTACTTTTCTTGAGGTGTTCAGAATAATGGTGCGTAGTGGGTTCCCTTTAGATAGGATTTGAACCATGTAAAATAAGATGGGGTGTGAAAATGAGGACGAGGTCTTCGGTTTTCCAATTAGTCCTTCTTATTTGGATATAATATTTTTATATACTGGTTTTGTAGCAACCATCCAAAAGAAATTACAAAAAATTGAATTAGATGTCCCTGGAACAGTGTTGTGACTATTTAGTACCATTGTGTGGGGATCAGTGAAGGTTGGAAAAATGTTCTAATTTAAAGAAAATGGTGGATAGGGATATTATTTTGGTTGTTGATTCATTGGGGGAAGGAAGAGATTAAGAAAATGGAAAGAGAACTACATGATTGTGAATATGTATGAGTAGGTAAGTGGATCTGTTGGGTTTGTGAATAATGATAGAGGAACCAACATATGAAGGTTGTAGTGATGGATATAGAAGAGAATAGGGAATATGGCATTCCCATTCTGTTGAAGCGTCTTCTAGTGGTGGTTGGTTCGATAGGGATTCTAGGTGGGGCTTTGTGAGCAAGATGACCTCCAGATATTTTTTATTCATTTCATTTTTTTCTTCACATATATACAGTTACATAAATATCATATTTATTTTAGATACATGAAGAAAAATTTATAAACAAATAATCAAAAAAATTTATATAATTAATCTCATAATTTATTTATTCTTATGTATATATATCAGGTTAAATAACATTATTATATGAAAACAAGAATTATTAAATTTTAAATTATTATTTAATGAAATTATTAACTTACTATCCTTAAATAAATTAATCTATTTTTATAATACTAATTATTATTATATCAGTTATTTAAATTTCATTTTAAATAATTTTTAATAATTTCAATTTGAATATCTTTTAATAAAATATACCACAAAGCATTATTTAAAAATAAATTATAGTAAGAGTTTTTAAATATAATAGTTATATATATAATTTCCCAAATAATGATAACTTAAATATACTATACATAATTAAAATTTAAATATTTTAATTAATATTTATTTAAAAATTATAATTTAATTAACATCCATTATGGATTATAAGTTATATAATATCAAAAATTCTTCGATACACATAAATCATCATTTTGATATCATTTTTATAAAATAATTTTCCTTAAAAATAATGACATATTAAACACAGATTTTGTTAAAACATTTTATATCAAAAAAGTTCTTTATATAATAATTTTATTATTTACCTTGTTTAATGAAAATACATTTAATTATTGAATAATATAGGTGTTTATATATTTTAAATAAACTATGAAAAGATTATTTATTTTAAATAATGGTAATATTTAACATATCAAAGAATATTACATGATTAATTAAATATATATATGTTGATATTATATTATACGAAATTTTGCCATAAATATAAAACAAACCAATAAATAGAATTTTATCTAAATCATATATTTGTAGGTTGTTACAGTATGACCGTTCAGGATCCTAAACCTAGTTTGATATATAAATTCGGTACGAGATGAGAATGTTGTGTTCGTTTATATGATATATTTTTAAAAAATACTATTTGAAAAAGAACAAATAAATGTATAGTGATAGCCATTTAATCGATTAATGGAGGTATCCTACTATTATTTTTTCCTCCCACCCTTCATATTACTTTAGGAAGACATAATAACATTTTTCTAGGAAAAGGTAATAGTAAGGAAATTTCTTGTGACGAACAAAGGTAATGAGATGTCATGATATAATGATTAATTTATGTTATATATGGGTAATGATTTATTATAATTGAGTATGATCTTAATAGGTGGAATTGGATTCCATAGAGGTTGTTATATGTTTTGGGATGTAAATAGAAGGATAATCATGATGTTGTGTGGACCTGGATGTCCTGAATAACCAATGGACTAGAAAAAAACACTATTTTTAATTTCTTAAAATGAGTTTCTAATTATATAATAATTTTTGTGAATTGATATTCTAATTCGAGGATTACCTAACATTACATATTTTTTTTACTAGAACCCATTATTAATGGATTCAGTAAATGATTCTAATTGATAATAAATGAATGCTAATTGTTCTATTAATATATTAATATCTATTGATTATTTATGGATGATAGTTATGGAATAAATGATTTTATGTAAGTGGGGTATATTATGTTTATTGTATGAATATTATTTTTCATGAAAAATTAGTTGGGTTTGGAAAATGAATCATTAGATCTTATTATAAAATAGTACCTAGATTTTATCCAACATCCATATAATTGAAATTTTTATTATGGGATCTTAAAAAATAATTTTTTAATAAAATATATTAATTATCTATATATTAGAAATCATCACCAAATAAGAATTTCATTAAAAATGGAATATATATTTTAAGAGGAATTATTATTTTCCATAAATTTTTAGGGGTGAGTTTTGGTTTCATAAAAGACTAATATTTCTCTACAACATGTGTTATAAATTTGTAATTTTAATTTGAAAATGGGATGATAAATCAAAAACAAATTAATGAGGAAATACCTATTTTATAATTTCAATTAGTAATGAATCATAACTGATGATTTAATGGAGGTTTATTTCGAAATATTTAATCCATGGGAAGCATAATTCATGATTAAAATGGCTCTTTATTATTATTTTTTTCATTGGAATATGAGGGCTTTTATCTTGTAATTAATGAATTTTAGATCAAATTTCTATTTAATCATATAATTTCACAAAATTATCATACATTTGGATTAGTTTTATAATATATTATTCATTTCTAACTTGTGTTTTGAGGTATTAAACAAACAATTTTTTTAAAAGTGGTTTTCCCTTTTGTAATTAGTTTCTAATTAAATTCATTATAAAAATTGTTTTCATGTTTTTTAAAGGATGGGGCCGAGGGCTTATTTATTATTAAAAGCATTGAAAAGACCACTTTAACTGGGTAGAGGGAGTCCCATTACATATCCCGAAGGTCCAGTGGGTATTTAGCCCATTACATGGACCGTAAACCCTTATTTTTGGCCTAAGGCCCATTCTGTAAATAGTACTGCTACAGTGCCCATGCTGCTATAGTACTACACAGTACCCGCCGCTGTTACAGTACCCATCTGCCGATACAATGACCAACCACCACTACAGTGTCGTCGTTTCTACAGTGATCTATAGTACTGATATAGTACCTTATTCCCAATGGGTTTTGAAGCCCCATTTTCAATGTAAAATTTAGGGTTGGTTCCCACTAAGCCAAACCCCAACAATAAAAATTGTTTTCATTTAATTGAGGATTATATGTTTTAATTACCCCTAGAATATTTTTATATAATATTTTACATTCCATTGATTACATGACTAGGTTGAGTTCATGTATTATATTGATGGCATACACATCCATGAATGGTCTCCTAATTAACATAAGAGGTCTCCCATGAGCATAGTCTCTTTGTTATACCTTCATTATTTACAAGTATCTGAATATATTGGTAAGAAGTATCATTCCATTCTATGTTCTAGTAATGAAATACTTTGAAATTATTCAACATGATGTTTCTATTTTTACTTTGATTGTGAACTGTGTGGGTTCAGTTGGGTAGTCGCGTCATGAATGAAAAGTTTTCATAGATGTTCAGTATTCTTCGGGTGGAGATGAATCATGTGTACATCATATGACAGGGTTTGGATATTTTTTTTGTACTTATATATACTTATTTATTCACTATGATTTTGAGAATACTTTGATAGGAATTATTTTGGATATATTTCATGGGTTTGGTCCTTGAAATTGGTGATCATTGTGAGTTTCAGTATGCCTCATTACATTGTTGAGCTCTATGTTTCTTGTTTATAAGGCTATCATTGTGGTTACAACTATTCCATGGTATTTGTGTTGGTGTTTAAAAAAATTTATCCTCAAGTGTCTGTTTATGGGTAAATTGTTTTTATTTGATAGACTAATGTAATGAGGTTCACATCAAAGATACACTAGTTTTTGGTTGGACTAAAAGAGTCATCATGTTGAGTGTTTTTATCATGATTTAACATTGATCAGTATGCATATTGGTTGTTATTACATTGGGCGATAATAAAATTATCATTGCTTATCAATTGAAATCACAGAGGTTTCCATGGATGAAATTTGTAACCTTTGTTGAAATATTGATGATCTTTTTACCAAATTTGTTATCCATTGTTTCAACAATTTATACAATGTCTAAATGTGTGGAGACCTAGTCTAAATCACAATTCTCATGAGAGCCTCATGTTTAATAACATAATATATTTTATTCCCTAAACAGTTTTATGTGAGACTAATTTCAACCCTAGTATTGATTCATAAAAAACATGGTTGATTTATGATAGTGATTATTATGATGCCAGAGGCATGGGTTAGGGATGTGACATAATGAATGAAATAAAAGAGATAGATTATATTTTTTAGAATTAAAAATACATTAAATGAATTTTTTTTCTCTAGGAACATGAGGTGGTAGTTGTAATACATTATCTTATGAAATGGTTCCATTACACCCTTAGAGAGGGGTATATGACAAATTCTAGTAATAGAAATCCCATGTATATTCCCATTGAGATAAACATAAACATATAATTAGGATGATGGGATGATAACCCTATATTTTGTTGACATCGTTATTAAATCAGTTATCCTTAAAAAATAAAATGGTTAGGTTAGCATTGAGCATAATAATTACCAAATGTTTCAATGAAGGAATTAGTTGGAGTAATGGTCCATAATAAAACTAATTTATTATATTATTTTGAATTTGAATGAGAATTATTTAAATATATACTTATCTTGTGAGAAAATTGGATCATCCATAGAAGATGATACATATCACTATTTTATTGGTCGATAATATATTAGGGATACATCACATTCTAGTTTAAACATCCTAGTAGTTCTTTTTTATTCTATAGGAAATTTTTTATTTTTTATATATTTTAGATATGGGTGGATGATTTCTGAACATAGGTCTTGTTCATATCAAAACTATTCAGTTACTAGTATATTTCTTGATCTGATAAGTTAATAATGGTGGCCTGAGATGATATTGTTATTTGAATAATTCATGTCATGATTTCTTACAAGTTAGATAATTGAAGAGGAAAATGAGATACCTTTCCATTTTTTATATCTCTTAAAACATCCATGATATATTTGTCAAGGAATTAATATGGACTTCATGTTTATAATAATGCGTACCGTTTATTCAAACTATATGATTTTAGTGATCATTTAATATCTTATGAATTAGGATTGTTCTTTTCTATTGAGGATATGATATGGGGATATAACATGGATATTTATTTTTTCAAAAGTATATTAGATACCATACTGTACATTTTTCATTTATTTTGTAGTAGATAACTATTTATGGTAAATTAATATGGTGAAGATGACATGATGTGGTCGGTTCTAATAAAATGTTGAGCCTGATGTTTTAACCTCAAATTGATGGACATGATACATAGGTTATCTAGCCTCATATAAATATGCTTATAGATTTCATTCCTAAATTATGTGTTCTTATTAATAGTATCTACCCACGATTTGGATTACATATAACAATATTTTTCATTATTTGATCTGAATGGTTCCTTTGAGGTCTTTTATGGGTACTCTGGTTGGTCAATTTTATGTTTGGCATAGATGATTTAATTATCTATCATAGTTATGATATGTTTCCATGGATGTTAGAGATAGCGTGTTCACATCAGATGTGGTTGGAAATAGATTTTCATCAGCGTAGTCCATTTTCAAAATGATATTATCATCAGTTGGAGTTGAGATATGTGGTTTGGTTTTCCGCAGAGTCTTAACATAGATGGAAATTCATTGTTTGGGAAGAGTGTATGATGGAACCAAGGTAATTTAGACTAGTTTATACTTTTGACATAGAGGTAACGTATCAGTTGAAAATACTCTCCTATTTTACATGTCATCTTAAATACATCATGTTTCGAAAATGATGTCGCACAAACTAGATTTGTTTCATGAGTTATGGTGGAAGGATGTTGTACTCGAGTAAATTTTAAAGGGGTTGTATACCCATATCAGATTGTGGATTGATGGGATAGTGGTGTTTTCATGGATAAACATTCTCTTTGATATTTTCTTCTGGGGATGTGTGGATTGGAATATAAGTTTTCCATTTTATAATATGATGTTTTCTATGTAGTAATGACTTTATATCAATGTGAATCATGGATCTTGAGAAGTTTTTTGGGATGGATTGTTTTAGGGTTAGTCGAACTATTCCACCGTTTATTTCCTAGGTTTGTATCATTTAATAGTGTTATGGTTCTAGGTTTGGGTATATTGGTTTCTCTAAACTAGGAGTTATAAATTTAAAAAACCTATAAAATATGGTTTAGTGTATGATTTTAGAACATAGAGGGAAAAACTAAATGATTACCATGTGAGTGAGGGTGTTGTGTTTATAGTATTGTATTCATTCATTGAGAACTATTTCTCTAATTATGGGGACATTCATAGGTAACCAGGTCAGTCAATTTTTAAATGGACAATATAACAACACATTTTGTGAACATTGTGTCTAACCATGTGTTCAAACTCCATGACCCTTATAAACATGATAAAAATTTTATTTTACCGAGATTACCTTGTTTTTATTGTAAAACTCATCCTCATTCCTCAATAACTCGACCAATCATCACCATGTCTCTATTGAAGGATTCTCCCTTGTCTCTTTGGTGATATTTGATCGACCATGGTTGATATCTTTGTGATATGTATAATTCTCAACCCGTTTTCTCATTCTTTTACCGAATCTATCCCAGATCTCTCTTTTTACACATGTAATTGAACCTTGTATGTGGATTGATGTACATAAAAGGTTATAGAAGGATAAATATTTAAGTTTCTTTTCAATGTATAGTTTTTAGGACAAGATATATATTTATTTTCATTATTTCCAAATTTAATTGTATATCTATTTATGTTGAATTATTTGTTGCTTCCAATAATTCATTCCAAGGTTGTACCTTATCATATTATTTTTCCATTGGTTTTTGTTATTGATATATAATTATTTAGGTCCATGGGGGATAATACAAAATATTTGATGATAAAGGAATGTGTCTTAAAAATATGTTTTTCTATGAAAGTTATTTAATACCAATAACGTGCTGGGTAAAATTAATCAAATATGAGTTTAATACAAAAATAATTTCTCATTTATGTAAGGGGTAAGGATTTACTTGTAAAAAATAATTTATCAATTTTGAGAAATTTTCTTCAACATAGTGGTTTATTATATCACATTGTTAATACCTTGTGGTACATGGTTAGACATTAAAATATAAAAGAAATTTTTTGGTGTATATATTCCTCTATGGTTGGTGGTCATTATTAAACGGATCAATATAAAATTCATTTACAAGGGATCCACTCTAAATGTTTGGAAGACTATACTGATTAGGGTTTCATATATATATTTACTATGTACACCCTTGTGTTTTTATTCAATGTGGTGCTATGTTGGATACAATATGTTATGGTTATTTTTTTCTTTCCCACAAGATTTTATTACGTATGATTAGATTAATATCAACATCTATTTAGTTGTCTATGATTTTATTTCATGTTCCCTATTTATATTTATTATCGAACGATTCAACGAAAATTAAAGGATTATTTGTGAAAATTATTTATTATGGAATGTTTTATGCAACATTTTTTGAAGAATAACTTGTGTATTAATGATGAATGTTAATGTATATTTCATGGTTGTATCCTAATAGGATTTATTCCAGACATCCTAAATATTACATTATTCATATTAATATATGGTATTATTGGAAATGGGTATTGTTAAATTTGTTTCATGTAATGATGGATTCTCATGTATTGTGTTTCATTCCACAGAGTATGGGTTGGTGGGTATGATGGATCATATGGAGATTGGATCATGGAGTTGTGGAGATCATTTTTGATAGACTTTGGACTATTCTAGATTCTAGATGTTTAGAATTATTCTATTCGACATATATTATATCTCACACATGATTTTTATTCAATCATTAGAATTTCAATTATATGATATATAATTTTTATCACATGTATTCTTTTGAGGGTGAAATTGTTACTTTGTTATTATATCGATACATAGGTTCTTTTCACATGACCGTGAGGACCAAGAATATGTATCAAGCCTTTTTAAAATCTAATTATAGAAAAAATTTATGATGAGTCGGGTTGGTTCATTAAACTTTTAAAATAACTTAATGCATCTTTAAATATCATCCAATGATTTTCCTTTTCCAGACACACTAGTATATATGCATGGTTTATGATGGATGGGTTCATCAACATAATGAGAGCTCTTAATATCATAAGAAAATATACTTCCAACTTCTTCCCCTTTCAAATAGCTTCATACCAAATATAAAATATAGTACACCAAATTATTAATAATAATTATTACATGTCCTAAAAATGGTGAAAAAATACAATGTTTTCAATATTGAATAACTAAAATAACCATTTCAAAGAAAAAACACAATGAATAATAATTACCTAAAGAATAAAACATCATTATTATCCCTTTTCCATTTATAATATTAGTAGATTCATAAACTATTATCATAATCCACAATACATTTTTATAGTTTCATAGAATCATGGTGTACTTACTTGTTAACAATAAATATAAATATCATTACATCATTTAACACCTAAGGATACGAAATATTAATTATATCACAACCTAAAATGTTGACAAAAACTATAAATAAAAACTATAACATAATATAGTAAAAATATATTGACTACTTTTGTTATAGGTAATGGGTTTATTGTCACTATATTGTTTAATGAGATAGTTATCATTATGAAATTAAAATTATTAAAAATGACAATAAATTTATTATGATTTCCTAAAACAATCCAAATCAATTAAACCATATTTGAATCATTCACCAAAATTTCTATTATTATAAATTAGGATATATTTGATGCCTATACATATAAATGAATATATTGTAATAAAAAATAATAATTTAATATTCACCTATAAAAAAAGTAAATAAAGGATTTTAATCTATTAACATGATAAAAATAATATAAACTTATCAATGTGTGTATGTTTTTATATCTCAGAATCCAATAAATAATAAATCCTTGTATTTACTTTGTTAAAAATGATTTATAAAAAACTCCAAAAACTATAATGTATAGAAAAATAATAAAAAAAGTTTTAATTTTCTAGGACTGTGAAGTCTCTTTAAGATCAATATCCTTTCGTAAGAGAGGAGTGGCTACGAAATATATTGTTTTTCTGTTAATGTTTGTAGTAGTATGTGACTCCTGTAGTTTTATATATTGGATGGAATATCTATATATTCTATTGTAGAATGTGCATCTTTGTCATGAGTTCATCAAAATGTAGATAGATCCTGATTTCATATGGGATGGTGACAGTGGTGTGTTTAATCTACCCAATACATGTTATTATAATGTGTATTAATACATGGAAAATTTTCTCACTAATCCAAAAAATCAACCATCATGGATTTTGGAGTTTTATGCAACTGGTTGATCGATTAAAACATACTATAAGAGGAGAGTGGGGTTATATGCTGATGTGTTATGATATCTTGGATTTTAGTGATCTAAATGGTTGTTGAGTCATGGGGATGTAAAATTATATTGTATCGTGGATGATATGAACTAACATAGTGATTCTACCTTAGATATATAAATCAAATTATGATAAGTGAAAATCATATTATGTATAATTTTATTTATTCTATGTTATATTTGGGGGATTTTCTCTATGTATGTGTGAATGTGATCGATTTGGGTGACTGAGTGTGATGATTTAGGGGAATCATTCATATTTGTTTTCATACATTACAGTTTAGAAGAATTTATTTATGAACAAAACTTTTCCAATTTATTTCTAATAATCATGATTCAATTTCATGATGATGATCTGGGATTCAAAATAAATAAATTTGGAATCATTATAGATATATTAATCAGAAAATAAAAAATTCCAAAATCATCCCACGTATAAATTTTTTAAAATTACATATAAACATAAAAAAAATTAATCTATGAAATAAATGTCATACTAAATTTTTTATCATATTCCATGGAAAATAACATGTAATCATTTCTGACCATGTTATTTTCATTTTATCCATATTGTATAACATAAAATGATTTATAAATAATTGGATATTTTCAATAATACTCATACAAAAAAATAAAGGCTAACATTATCTATATAAAAATAATTATTAAATGTATCTTATATTGCACTAGAATGTAATCCAAGAGTCATAGATTGATCATTGGATCTAAAACATTTTCTATAGATATTATAAAAACATAATCGTACAAATATATATAATTTTTTGGAAATGTTTATAAAAATATAGACAAGAAAATATGTCAGAATGTTTCATTATTAAATATTGTTTTATAATATTTTAAAATTACATTAAATAATGATATCATATTAGTGGATGTCGAAAATATCAGTGAGGTTATGAAAATAAATCATACACTTTAGAATTCTATTAACATTAACTCAATCATCATTTGATGGAAAAATATATGAAAATTATGTTCACATCACCTGCAACATATTAAAATTTCATTAATGTACACAAAATTTCCTTGTATAAAACAAGTTTAATCCAATATTTATAACTACCAAATTCGATCATCATCAGCACATTTAACCAATATTTTTTTCCTATATTTCCAAAATTTTATAATTTAAAATTTAAAATTGTTATCATATACCTCATAAAAAAATCATATCAACATCACAATTTTTTTGAAACCATTATTCTTATGAAAATTTGAATATGATAAAAACATGATGGAAAAAATAGTTCATTATGATGTTTTCAGAATGTCTATGATTAAAATAACTAATTACAAGATTATAACATGTTTTTTATAATATCATTAAACATGTATTAATAAAAAAAATTAAATTTATAAAACACACTCAAATCATTATGTAAAATATTTCTTATAATATAATGGTCATGGTTTTGGTTTAGAAAAAATTAATATTTGTTAAATGATTCAATATTTATCTTGAAAATGTGTTTTTAACCCCATAAGTTTGTAGGAAATATTCTATTATTTTATATATTCAAAATTGAAATTTCTTTTTTACATGTTCATTTCTATAATAAATCTTTATAAGATCAATTTATATATGATATAAAACCATTTTTAATCTTCTATATATAGATCAACATAAAAAAATTAATTCAAGATCTGAAATATAATAATAAATTCTAAATGGTTTGTTTTTAAAAAAAATTATGTAATTTTTTCAATTGAATGAAAAATGTATCATACAACTAAATAATTATATATAATTTAATTTAAATCAATCTTATAAACTAATTCCTAACTTATATGAAAAACATATAATCCTTATGTTGTTATATTTTTTTAAAAATATTCAATAACAAGATAAATAGAATGTTATGTTTGATCTTTCATATATCAAATCACCTCCTAACATGTCAAATGTTAAATCAACTCCATGAATTTATTTCAATGATTATATTTAAAACATGCATCTTAAATCACTATCTTTTTTAGGAAGATATTTAATTATATATTTTTCTTTTAAATTTTATGTATCAAATGAAAATTTGAATATGATGTCTGATATATTTTGTTTTGTTTTTACTTATACATTATATTTTATGTCTTTATCCATATTAATTACTAATACAATAAAATAAATTATTTTTTTATAAGAATATTATTTAAATTATATATTGTTTTATCAGAACAAGTTTTATGTTATTACATTCCATGCGAATAAATATAATTAGTTTTTGATGATATATTATGTTACGTAATCATTTAGATAATATTTATTTTATTTGTATTTTAATTCATAATTATAATGTTTTTATTATAGGTGTTTATTTTAAAATTTTGAAAACATAAATGTTTATAGGGATACTATATTCAAATAATATACACTTAGAATTATATATATTAATAAGAAAAAATACCATAACAATATTAATAATGTTCTAAAATTACGGTAAAAATAGGTACCCCCACCAATATATGAGTTAAGAAAAGGATTAAGGGATCCAATAAATTTAATATATAATATGGTTTTACTGATAATATAATTTTCCTGTGATGATTTAAGAAACTTATTACTTCCATAATAATTGTGATGAATATCAACATATTGAATTAATTGATTATTTCAAGCATTGATTTTCTAGTAAATGATTTAGGGATTCTAGATATAACCAAGAAAAGAGAAAAAAATTGTTATTAATACTATTTCTATATCAATTATTAAAATATGAATAACATTCAGAAGGTATGTACATTAATCATAGATCATTCATTGGTTGGAAGATAATATCATGGACCGTAGAATGTGTTAATCGTTTTCACAAGGGATCCCATCATATAAATGAAAATGTCACATATTAATTTGATACATTGATCACATGATATGTAAATTTTGAGAATTATTCCTACGATAGAAGCCTTTCCACAGACAAGATGACCCTACAAAACATTACAATTATCCTCAAAGAGATGAAAAAATCAAGGCATATGCTTCCTGGTTGATGGATACTTCTCCCATTATTTAATCAACCCACCAAGCACATTCATGTGGAAGAAACATTAAAATTCATGTAGTCATAATAAAATAACATTCCATAACATCAACCCATGTTTCTGGAATCCCAAATATTCCAACACACTCAAATACACCATGAAGTGTATCATTTCTACGACAAAATTATGATCACACACCATTAAGAACATATTGAGAACTCGGTGGACATAATATCCATCGATTGTGATTCCCTTGTAGTATCTAAGATGATTCAATATAATTATCACCCACTACACATAAATGAAGATATGAAATAAATTTTCAATTTTAAACACTCCCAAAATATTTTTTTGAAGAAAAATATATACAATTTTTTTAACATCATTTTCATTGGCAATGACATCATTATGAATGCACCGAATCAAATAGTTTTCTATAGATAAGATATCATTTCACCATATAATACATTACAATTAGAAAATTTCCTTATAATTATCAGTATTATTTCAAAAATAAAAAATAATAAAAAACCCAAATATCATTATGATGAATACATAGTAGATGGATTATCTCATAAGTTGAATAATATTAAAGGGAGTTTTTTTCATAGTGTTACTGAATATAGTTCTGATTTTTGGCTAAATCCTAGAATGATTGAAATTGATTTCATGAATCATGGATCCAAGAATGTTGAGGGATACTCATTCTATCTATCCTTCTATATGTTGAGCTTCACAGATTCCACTATCCATGAAGCAAGATTTTGTAGGATTAATAGGTTCCATGGAAGGTTGTAGCTAATATGTAAGAGAAGTCATCCAGTTAATACCCAAAATGTTACCCATTATTATAATTTTATGAATCAACACATCCCTTAGTGATTTCCTTTAAATGACTACCCATGATAGTTTTTCTTAAACGTATACAATGATCTCATTGATTCTTCAAAAGTTAATGGAGCCTCTTTAACTAATTATTCAATAAAATTACTTTAAGCACAATGCTATATCTCTTCATAATTAAATTCCATGATAAATTAATTGAGACCGTTCACTATCTTCTTAGTTATTTCTCTGGGAACTCTAACGAGAGATAGAAAATCTGCATTGGGATAGAACCAATAACACTATTGTACAATTCGATATTTTATTGAACTATTGGAATCAAAATTTTGAATTATTTATATGTATTATAATGTAATTGAAAAAAGCATCAAAGTGATTATTATGTATCCCTAAAATATTATGTTGGAAACATAATTTTCCATATATCCAAACGTTCCCCATTGATCATAGAACTTTTGAACATGGATTCATTAATGATGTAATTTGGGTTTAATGCAATAAATTAAATATTATATTTATTTAAAATATATGAAATATTTTTTATTCATAATAGTGTATGTGTGTTCTATATTAAAATGACATTTTTAAATGGTCTATGCTAACTTATGATTATATTTAAATGTTTTTTATACATGTAAAAGTATATTTTAATATGTTATCATTAATAAATATGTATAATGTGTGTTTTTGTTTTTTCACACTATATATGTAATATATAAGTTATGTATATATATATATATTGCAAAATTACATTATCATTGAACTCATTGATTAAGATTCACGTAATACTAATTATAATATTTTTTGATTTAAAACATTTCATTATTTCAATATTATATAATAGGTGTAAAAATGAGTACTCAATCAGTTATATATTCTGAAAATGTTATGTTCTGAATACATATTTTTGGGGTCTTTCTAAATAGTATATGCCACTCGTAGAATTTATGTTCAATAGAACATACAATTTACCCTCATGAATTTTTTTGGATTTAGGTTATGTGTATTTTAGGTCTGTGTTTTGTTTCATAATATGATTTCATTTTTTTCCATGTTTTTCTGTATTGGGTTGTGTGTGTGCAATCAATAGTCTCACTAGGTGTGTGTACACATCTGTTTTGAAAATTTTATGCATGTATACTCGTTTTTTGTTCACACAGTGTTATAGGAACATGAATAATATATATAAATGTTATTTATATAAAATATATACACAAACAATATCATATTTTTTCTTAAATCTCAATATTAATATTTTAAATGTTAATATTATTAGAATTATCAAAATATTTTAACATTGTGATTTATAAATTCAATGTGTGTGTGTGTGTATTTCTTCAGTGAACATTTATAATAAAAATTTAGTTCTATTTTGATATCTTCGTTGGGTATTTGTTTGTAGAAAATGGGAAACTAACCAATGTTCTCCGTGTAATATATATTGACTATTCGGAATAAAAATGTCTCACACAATATATATATATATGTTCTATTGATTATATAATTATGTCTGTGTTTGGATTTGTATGTTTGTGTGTTAATAATTGTATTTTATTATATATATAAATCATCAATGAAAAAAAAAATATATTAATCATTGTAATATATATATAAATATATATATATATATTACAATAATAATTAATATTTCAAATATAAATATTAGTTAGTGATTGTGTGTGTTATATGTGCATATATATTTTCAATATGATATTTTTATATTGATTGTGTGTGGGTGTTTTTTACACATAATTATTACCATATAAAATGTAGAGTCCCAAAGCATGATGTATATGGAGATTAAATTACTTTTTCAGAATACTTAATACATAAAAAAACAGACACCAATGGACAATAATAGTTTAGTGACTTTGGAAACTCAGAACGTAATCTTCTAATCATGGTAAAAGATCTTCAACATCTCCTATAATGATATTCCCCTTTTGGTTTTCTTACCTAAAGCCTTTATTGAAATCCTGGGAAAAAGAAAACATATAAAGGGTGAGATCAAGTGCTCAGTAAGGGTAAGCATGGAGAAAATGGAACAAACCATATATATTTGAACTTAAAAACATGAACATAATGTCTAAACATCAAAATCTTGAGCAAAGAAACAAATCTTGGAAGTATGTAAGGAATGTCTCATAATGGAACATCAATCTTGATAAAATTTCATGGAAATAAATAATGTAATTGTGGCAACCATTCATCCGTTTTTAGTATTTCCATAGTAGCCAAGGATTTGCTGCCAAGACCATCTTAGTGGGAAAAGTCCCTTTCGGAATCGAGTTCACTCCTCGTTCTAGTCATGTATCACTGAACCAGATTAACATACTGTTCTTCCCATGTCTATCTCATGAGATATAAATCGTTTCCCAATGCATTGGAGGGTTATATAGTTCCCACACATCGCATAATGAAATCATTCTTACATGTACCACAAAATAAACATACATCATTCATAATAACCCAATGAAAAAATTTATTTCAAAAACATCAACCCATCATCACTTAATCCATATAAAATAAAAGGATATCATTTAATAATAAGAAAAGTGAAACCATGTAAATCATAGAGACATTATACTTGAAACATACACATATGAAATAATGTCATCTAAGAAGGAAAATTGTTTTGATAAAACACATGAAATGAATTATTGAAGAAAATATCCTTTCCATTTCAAAATAATTTTCTTTTCACAAAATGCCATGAAATTTTAAAAGAAACTGATTTTGTTGAAAATAATCTTTAAATATTTTGGAGGAAACTTCATGAAAATAATGAATTATAAAACCGAAAAATTCCTTTTATCCCGTATAAGTTAAAAAAAATTCTCGTACTTTTGCTGAAAAGGTCAAAAAGTTCCTTGTATGGTAAACAAAGAAAATATTCCTTCTATACGATGTGGTAAAAGTCAAAAAAGGATAAAATGACTTTAAACAAACATGGAATAAATGTAAACATTTTATTAAAACATTTTGAGAACATATTGACATGGATGATAAACATAACCCCAGTAATTACTTACGAATAAACAATCTCGGATAAGAATGCGATTGGACTAATTATCCCATACCTTATGTCTGATATGCTTCATATGTTTCCAAAAATAATGTATAATGATTTAAATAATGACATTGAGTTATTACAGAGTCATATTCATTGTTATTATGTCCTATATGATTCACTTATGACTTTATATTACCCGTTCTTTTGTAAATTTCATTTTAATGCACCATTTTGGGTAAAATCATTTCATTTATCTTACGAGTTTCGACTTGTTGTTCTTGATATTATTACTTATATCCTAATTTTCATAATTAATGAATGTAAAAAATTATTTATATATAATATATATTCAGCATATACTTATATATATATATGATATATTGATAAATGGAATGAAATACACCATTCATGGAGACGGTAGGCCGTATATACGTAGGAACGCTGTTTTTGTTTATTTATTGAATTGAATTGAATTAAGAAGATGACAAACATATATATATATATACATAAATAAAAAATCATTATTATTTAATATATTTCATGATTACTTATTATATATACTTTATAATCATTCTTGAATGGTTAACATGGAGAATGAATCTCATCGCATCGTGGAGATGGTAGTTTGTACGTACGCATTAGTGATGATACCATTCCAATGATCATGGAATTGTATTGAAGTGTACTTATAATATTAAAGAATAAATTTTACTTTAAAATAATCATATATAGTTTTTTATTTACACCATTCTACCCATCCAAGTAAGGTGGTGGTCGAAAACAGATTACACCACAACATGGAGACGGTATTCCATATGTACAAAAGCGTGGTGATTTCATTTTCCATAGGATGCATAGATGGTGAAATAGGGGTGTTTCATATTTATAATAACATATCAGTATATAATTAATACTGATGTTATTAATTTATAATGATACAACTAAAGAAGAATAAGTAGAAGAAGATAGAAACTTGAGAGAATCGGAAGAAGAGATTACCTCTTCTTCGACGCACCTCCCTTAAGCTTCCTGTTAAGGAAGGAGATTTGGTATTTTGAGAAGTCCAGAACCTCCAAAATGTTTCTAGGGATGTGGAGAAGAGATATGGGGAGGGTTGGCAGAGCTTTAAGGCTCAAATGGGTGTTAATAGAAGAGGGAAGGGGTGTCCTTTTATAAGGGAGGAGAGGGGCACCTTTGAAAAAACTTAAAATATTATTTTATAATAATGTCATATTCGGTATATAATAGAAAAAAATTGATTTATTTAAAAGATAAAGTGTTTATGGGTATAAATACTCTAAACCAATAGGTTTTATACATGTTTAGGTCATTATATTAACCCTATCGTTTAGTTTTAACTCTTCTTTAATTAGATTGACATTTACCATGTAACTTTGTAGTTTTTATATTATATAGTTAATAAACATACCATATACATCCAAGAGACCCCCAAGTGGTATATTAATGATAAAAATATCATGATATAAGTATCTTGGATGAAACATTATATTTTTAGAAATATAATAACAATTAATAATATAATATTTGTTTTAAAACTATTCTATGTCAATTTTGACACTATTTGGTTATTGATTTTTGTGAAAATCATACCAGCATGATTAGTTAAAAAGTCAATTAAATCAATTATAGCATGTCGTATTAACCTATTAAATTAGTGGAATTCATAAAAACTCTCAAATTATATTTATTTGGGTATTTATAACATCAATTATGTTAATATTTCATTAATAAGATAATTAATGCATCATCATTGTGTCACAAATAAAATAATTTATTTTATGTCTAAAAATTATAAATAAAATAACATTATGTAGGAACTATTTTTATATTTCTAATGAATATTTATAGTCGAATTTATTTTATGTAGAACCCTATTTGAAAATTAATTTACTTATTAAACATTGATTTTAACTATATTAACACTTTTTTAAATAAAATAATAATAAACGTCCTAATCTAATCCAAGTGGACCTAAATGGTCATATTTTATTCCTAATGTTGTTTTTGGTCTAATTATACTTATCCAATTGAATTAGGACATGTGTTAGGGTAATAATAATATCATTTTTACACTTAATTACTATATTTACTTTTAACCATGGTAAATAAAAGTAAAAAGTTACTATTTACCAAAAATTATTTTCATCTCATTGAACCACATTTTAGTCTTTGAAATTAATCATGTCACTTGGATTTTCTAAATTCCACTCACAGAAGTGGTAAAATTATGTTTTATGTGAATTTCGAAATTCTCCTAGGAGGTGGGTAAAAGACGATGAAAAGTTCAATAAAATTTTTATATATCTAAAATTATTATAAAAAAGACTCCAATGATTTTTATTGTACTTATATAGGTATTATATATCAATTTTGAACTAAAATTAATTTAAATAAAATAAATAAATATTTAAATAAAATTTCAGTTTTTAAATAGTAACATAGTGTTTTTAATATTCATCAAAAATTGAAAGTTTTCAGAAAAATACCAAAAAAAACACCGTAGGATAATTTCGATATTCCAAATCCAAAAATGAATTCAATTTTGAAAGATAACATTTATAAAATTCCAAAAAGTGGGTATTAAAATTCATAACGACTAGTTTATATAATATTTTAATAGCATATCTTTGTTTAGTGGAACTCGATATTGCATTCAACACACACTATCGTGGAAGGTCGCGATTGTGTGTAATGTAAGCCAACTCAGGGTTGCGTGTTGTGAAATAGTCCTTCGTTGTTTTTTATAACATAATCCAAACATATATCATTTATACATTGAATATATATACATATATATACACTCAATGTTTCGTAGAATGGCTACTATCAAATGAACTTGAAATTTTGTGTAACACAATCCAAGAATACTGTTTCATATACTACAAGATAATACGTGGTTACGTGTAGCGCAAGATAATATTGGTGTAGTGTACAACACAAGACATCAATGAAATTAAAAAGAATAATCCTCATAAAATCTCGGGTTGTTACATTGTACCCCGCTTAAAATGAATTTCACCCTTGAAATTCGTCAGGGTTATAAATGGTTTACTACTAGAAATTTTATTTCATAAAAACCCACATCGAAAAAACAGAATAATAAAACTTCATATTAAAAAGGTATGTTAGAATCATAATGGTCACCAAATGTAACTCAGCATTGGGTTTCCACATAGGACAACATAAGTGAATGTATGGATATGGAAGAGAAATCTAACCATCATGTTCTGATGGAGAGTGGTATAGAACATGGCTATGAAAAATAAATCAATCACAAAGCCATAAATTTGTGATGATTTAAGGTACCATCTTATTTATCGGATATGAGGAAATTAGGACAACTTTTTTTTTTTGTTTTCAAGACCATTCCCCTAAAGTTGAAGAATTATTAAAAGAATTACTTACCTGATTTTGGTACAATCCAACTGTTGTATGTCCCTTGAACAATTTCCACATCATCTATTAAAGAAATGAATTTGAATTTGTCTTCAATGAAGTGTTAGCATATTATGCGATAGAATGATGGGACATTCCATCTATCTCAAAAAAAAGGTTAGCAAAAGTTATCAATTATACATAAGTCTATATATAGTGAGGTTAGTTGTATATGATTCCAAATATAGACTTAAACATCATCTATCACACCGCTTAATATAATAAAACTAGTTTCTAATAACTAGGGACTTCCTGTTGGCTAGTGGTAGGCGATAAAGGCATGTCACACTTTGGTTGTGGGATCGATTCCCACAGCCTTGTCAGACGCTATGAGTTGTCGCCTATCCTGTAGGTTGTCCTTTTTCTAAAAATACATTATTATAACATCCCATCAATAATTTTGAAAAAAATTCTATCATTCAAAAATACTAACTTATGTCCATCATAATCTATTCCAATATTTAGGTTTATCTAAAATACTTCTGTCCAATATCATATTATAAATAAAACAATTACTAGAAATGTCATCTACCAAGCATGTGAATACCATCATTTACCCCCCATATATCATATGATATATCTTTTTTTCACATTCGAATCATGTGAATACCTTAATCATGTATTCTATTGCAACATGAAATACAATAGAACCGTAGTTGAAAACATGAATGCTGTCAAAAGCTGTCTCTTTCCACATTTCAAAATCCCAAAAATTCTTTATACTCAAACCATGATATCAATTTGTCCTTATATTATTCATGAGCTCATGAATACTATCAAACATATTATTTTCTCTTTATCCCTTTATTATACTCAAATCATCTGATTTTCAAAAATATTTCAACCACTATTCATGGTTATCAAGGACATATTTTTATGGAAAACCATAGTTGACCAATATATAGGTATTCCAATATACCATAAAAGCACCTCAACAACATTATTCTTGAATACCAATAAATAATAACTTCAATCCAACCTCTTAAATTATTGTCATAAAATAAGTCCTTCCTAGATTTATAAGTAACTTCTAGGTCAGGGCATTGAGTTGGGTAATGCCATTGTTCTCCACAGATAAGACATTGAACTCTATAACAGTCTGTCACTCTATGACCCTTCTCTCCACACAGATAACATCTTCCCCACCATTTGACGTATTCATCATGGTTCTTCTTTCCTTCTTTAGAAATCTCAATCTTTCTTTATCTATGCTCTTAAACATGTGAACATGCATAAAAGTCCATCTACCTCTTATTTGATCAATTGAGAATACAACTAAAGTTCACCTTGTTAATCATATATCGCGATGACTGATTCGAAAAAATCACAAAATCATTCTTTATAGGAATTACACAATTTCTTTTCTCATAGTCCCCAATTTTTCCATGGATTCAATGTTGACCCAATTCCTTCTACTTCTCTCCATTGACTAAAACCAAATACCATGGTATAAGAAATAGATAAAATAATGAGGAACCACGTAATCATATAATGTTACTTACTGGATGTCTAACTTATCACACATAATTTAATCCATGAAACCTTAGGTACACCAAAGGTTATTCATGATCATCAACATAAATCTAGGATTTTAACCTATAGTTATACTAAACCTTAGGGACATCCCTTGACATACCGTAGAAATAACTTTAGGGATATCACTAAAGTTCTCGCATCCTGGTTTCCAATGGTTGAATAAACCGTTCCTCGGATACCAACTGTAGATACCCAAAGCATGACATACATGGAAATTACATTACTTTTGCGGAATACTTAATACATAACAAAAAACAGTCACCAAAGGACCGTAATAGTTTAGTTTCTTTGGAATCTCAGAACATAATCTTTCCATCATGGTGAAATATCTTCAACATCTCCCATACAAATCTTCCCCTTTTAGTTTTCTAACCTAAAACCTTTCATGAAATCCTGGTTAAAAGAAAACATATAAATGGTGATCTCAAATTCTCAGTAAGGGTAAGCATGGAGAAAATAAAACAAACCATATACATTTGAAATTAAAAACATGAACATAATGTTTAAACATCAAAATCTTGACCAAAGACATAAATATTCAAAGTACGTAAGGCATGTATCATAATGGAATATCAATCTTGATTAAATTTCCTGGGAATAAATCATGTAATTTTGGAAACCATTTATCACTTGTTATGATTTCTTTAGAATCTACGACATTACTTCCAAGACCATATTAGTGGGAAAAGTCCCTTTCTGAATCGAGTTCACTCCTCGTTCCAGTCCTGTATCACTGAACCAGATTGACTTACCATTACAGCCATGTCTATCTTATGAGATATAAATATTTACCCAAAGAATTGGAGGGATATATAGGTCCCACCCATCTCATATTGAAATCACTCTTACTTGTGCCACAAAATAAACATACATCATTCATAATAACCCAATGAAAAATAGGTTTCATAAACATCATCCCAACATCACATAATCAATATAAAATAAATAGATATCATTTAATAATAAGAAAAGTTAAACCATGTAAATCATAGAGACATTATACATGATACATAAACATATGAAATAATGTCATCTTATATGAAAAATGGTTTTGATAAAACTATTGAAATGATTTCTTGTGGAAAATATCCTTTCTTTTTCAAAATCATTTTCTTTTCACAAAATGCCATGAAATTTTAAAAGAAAAAGCTTTTGTTGAAAATAATCATGATATATTTTGGATGAACCATCATGAAAATAAGGCTTTATAAAACCGTAAAAATAATTTCATGCTGTATTAGTTAAAAAAACATTCTTCTCGTAATTTTTTTGGAAATGTCAAAAAGTTCCTCGTATGGAAATCAAAAGAATGATTCTTTCCATAGGATGTGGTAAAATTAAAAAAGGGGTAAAATTGAATTTAAAAATACATGGAAGAAGTTTAAACATTTTATGAAAATATTTTGAGAACATATTGACATTGATGATAAACATAACCCCAGTAAATACTTACGAATATACAATCTCGGAAAAGAATGAGATTGGAATAATTATCCCATACCTTATGTCTGATATGATTCATATATTTCCAAAACATTTGTATAATGATTTAAATAATGTAATTGAATTATTACAGAATCATATTCATTTTTATGATATCATATATGGTTCACTTATGACTTTATATTCCCCGTTCTTTTATAAATTCCATGTTAAAGCACTATTTTGGGTAAAATCATTTCATTTATCGTAAAAGTTTCGAATTTTTGTTCTTGATATTATTAATTATAACCTAATTTACTTAATTCCAGAATGTAAAAAATGATTTATATATAATATATATTCAGAATATACATATAAATATGATTGATAGAAAAATGGAATGAAATACACCGTTCAAGGAGACAGTAGGCCGTACGTACGCATGAACGCTGTTTTTGTTTCTTTATTGAATTGAATGGAATTAAGTAGATGAAAAACATATATATATATATATATATCTATCTAAATATAGTATCATTATTATTTCATATATTTCAGGATTTCTTATTATATATACTTTATAATCATTCATGAATGGTTAACAAGGAAAATGAATCTCATCGCGTCGTGGAGACCGTAGTCCGTACGTATGCACAAGCGATGATACCATAATCATGATCGTGGAATTGTATTGATGTGTATGTATAATATTTAATAATTAATATCAATTTACAAAAATCATATATAGATATTTAGTTACACCATTATACCCATCCAAGTAAGGTGGTGGTCAAAAACAGATAACACCACAGCGTGGAGAAGATATTATGTACGTACGCACGTGCGGTGATTTCTTTTTCCGTTGGATGGATAGATGGTGAAATATAGTTTTTTAATATGTATAATAAAATATAAATACTGATGTTATTACTTTATAATGAAACAACTAAATAATAATAATTAGAAGAAGAATGAAACTTGCGAGAATCGGAAGAAGAGATTACCACTTCTTCGACGCATCTCTTTTATGCTTCCCCTTGAGGAAGTAAAGTTGGTATATTGAGAAGACCAAAACCTCATAAATGTTTCTAGGGAATTGGAGAAGAGTAATTTTCATGGTTTGGCCGAGCTTCAAATCTCAAATTGGTGTGAAGAGAAGAGGGAAGGGTTCCCTTTTTATAAAGGAGGAGAGGGGCACCTTTGGAAAAAACATAAAATTGTATTTTATAATAAAGTCATATTCGGTTTATATTAGCTAAAAAATGATTTATTTCAAAGATAATGTGGGTATGGGTCGAAATAATCTCATCTAATAGGTTTTAGACAAGTTTAGGTCATTATATTAACCTTAACATTTTGTTTTAACTCTTAGTTAATTAGATTGACTTTTACCATGTCACTTTGTATTTTTATATTATATAGTTAATAAACAAACAATATACATCCAAGAGACCCCCAAGTAGTCCATTAATGATACAATTATCATGATATATGTATCTTTTCCGACCCATAGTTTTTTTAGAAGAATAATAACAATTAATAATATAATAATTGTTTTAAAAACTATTTTATGTCAGTTTTGACACTATTTGGTAACTGATTATTGTGAAAATAATAATAGCATTATTAGTTAGAACAAAGTCAATTAAAGAAATAATAACATGTCATATTAACCTATATAATTATTTTAATTAATTAAATATCTCAAATTACATTTATTTGTGTATTTATAACATCAATTATGTTAATATTTCATTAATAAGATAATTACTGCATCATCATTGTATCAGAAATAAAATAAATTATATAATGTATAAAAAAAAAAATAAAAAACGATTATGTAGGAAATATATTTATCTTTCTAATTAATATTTATAGTCTTATTTATCTTCTGTATAACCCAATATTAAAAATTATTTATTTATTAAACATTGATTTTAACTATTTTAACTATTTTTTAAATAAAATAATAATAAACATCTTAATCTAATCCAAGTGAACCTAAATGGTCATATTTTATTTCTAATGTTGTTTTTTGTCTAATTACACTTATCTAATAGAATTAAGACATGTGTTAGGGTAATAATAATATCAGGTTTACCCTTAATTACCCTATTTACTTTTAACCGTGGTAAATAAAAGTAAAAAATTACTATTCACCAAATATTATTTTCATCTCATTAAACCACATTTTAGTCCTTGATAGTTATTGTGTCTATTGGATTTTCGAAATTACACTCATAGAAGTGGTAAATTTATTTTTTATGTTAATTTCCAAATTCTCCTAGTAGGTGGGAAAAAGACGGTGAAAAGTTTAATAAACTCATTTTATATCTAAAATTATAATAAAATGACTCCAATGAATTGTATTGAACATATATATGTATTATGTATCAATTTTGACATAAAATAAATTTAGATAAAATAAATAATTATTTAAATAAAAATTCGGTTTTTAAATAGTAACCGAGTGTTTCCACTATTCAAAAAAAATTGAATGTTTTCAGACTAATACCAAAAATTCACCCTAGGCTAATTTCAAAATTCTAAATCCAAAAATGAAATCCAGTTTGAATTATAAAATTTATAAAATTCCAAAAAGTGGGAATTACTATTCATAACAGCTGGTTTATATAATATTTTAATAATATATCTTTGTTTAGTGAAACTCGGTATTGCCTACCACACATGCTATCATGGAAGGTTGCGATTGCGTGTAATGTAACCCAACCCAAGGATGAATGTTGTGAAAGACTCCTTCGTTGTTTTTTTATAACATAATCCAACAATATTTCATTTATACATTGAATATATATATACATATACACTCAATGTTGCGTAGAATGACTACTATCAAACGAACATAAAATTATGTGTAACACAATCCAAGAATAGTGTTGTGTATACTACAAGCTTATACGTTGTTGCGTATAGCACAAGATAATATTTGTGTTCTGTAAACATAATATATCAATTAAATTAAAAATAATACTCCTCATAAAATATCGGGTTTTTACATAAAACATATATTATTACCCTAATTAAAATATAATGTTTCATGAAATTATAAAAAAAATTTATTTCCAACTATAAAATAATATTTCTTTTTATATTGAACAATGAAAATACAGCTATATTTTTCTAAATATTATTTTAATTTTTAATAACGGTGTGATCAAGAATTTTAATATAGTTTTTATAATCAAAATTAATTTTTTATTTTTATAAAAAAAATAAATATGTGATAAATTTTGATTTTAAAATTATGTGAACTTTATGGCTAAAAATATGAGAGTGATTTTATTTAAGTTATACCAAGTGGGGAACTAGTTAAACCTAATAGAACTCTTAATTTAATAATAAAATTACATAAAAATAGAAATAATATATCATAATAAATATTTTATTATCTTTCAGGGGGATTCATATGACCACCATTATGAAACTCATATAATATGTATTATATCATTTTTGAGATAGGAAATTAGCATCATTTAATTGTAAATGTATTTATGTTATAATGGTTTTTAAATATAAATATAATTGAACCCTGTCAAATTGATCCATGGAATTAGTTTCATAAATGAAAAATGAATAACTATTTTGATACATAAATTAATTATGACATATAATTTTTTATCTATAAAATTTAAAATTCGTAATTATGTTTTCAAAAATGAAAAAAAAATGAAAAAATAAAAAACCTATTATTTCATTTATTCGGAAACTATTTAAATTTTTTAATTATAATAAATTATATAAATAATATTAGAGTTATTTTAATTATATTTTATTTAAATATAACATAAATGATTTATGAAATGATGAAGAATACATAACCTACCAAAAAATATTATCGATGAAGAAATATAATAGGTTAATGTTTTATTAATGAAATATGAGTATAAAAATAAATAAATAATGTTTTTTTTTGTTTTTTAGTATCATTTTGATCCCTACTAAACAATTTTTAGACCCATTCATAACCCTATGAACTTTGAAGCATGTATTAGGATTTCATCACTATTTTATAGCCATTGGATATGTTATATTTGTTTTTCATTATTAATAAACGCCCAAATCATTTTCATAAATACTGAGAGATATTTTCTCTATTCACATGAAAAATCTAGTAAATAGTAAAAAAACTAGATAATAAATTTAGCTATTCTCTACCAAAAAAATAAAATTTTAAAAGTGTTTTAGAATACTAAAAATTAGTGTCCAACAAATATAAAACTAAATGAGAAATATTTTTATCATAAATATTCTTATTTGTTTTCATTAGTTTATTTCTTCACTATGAATAAAAATAAATTTTTTTAGGCTTCTCAATATTTTTCTAACTTGATGGTTATTCAAATAAGTTTTGATTTCTGTGTCTTGTAAATTGTTTCTAATTCCTTTTTTTCCTATTAATTCCTGATTCCTTATCTTTAAATTAAAGAATAAAATCCTTTTTTCCCACGATTGGAATAGTGACATTTTTTTTCTCTACTGACTCAAAAAATTTAATGGGGAAATGTAAAATGTGAGGTTAAGGATGCCATTAAGATTTGTGAAAACAAAGGGAATAAATTATATTAGGATGATTATATAATTTACCAAAACATTATGTTCATATATTTCTAATTTTCATTTACTGGGGGTCCTTTGAGGCATTGTAGTGGAATTTTAGAAGACATTATTTTAGTTCTGTTCATTTATTGGTACTCCATTTTATAGTAGTGAGTATGGTGGTTATAGGTTTAATGGTATACTAAATTATAGTGTGTGTGTGAACATTTTGAGTAGGTTGTGTGGTACGTAGTACAACATGACTAGTTAAATTATTCTTTTCACTATTTTGGTTTTAATTTTGTTTTTTGGTTTCTTATATAAATATGAAGAAATAAAAAACCGATAAGTGGATGGGGTGAAAAAAATAGTCCCTTAGAGGTTCTCATGTGAGTAATGGTGAAGAAAGGTTCCCACCATGCCTCAGTATTTTTCATTGTGTGGTGACATGGCATGGGACTCTACACAATGAACATGGTGTATAGTGTAGAATCCCCCATTTCGAATTCTTCTAAAATGGGAAAAATAGTTTTTTACATGACATCAAACATACCTCCCCATATTCCAGATGCCACTAACAATCTGTGGCGGTGTAACTGAAATAGTAAGGAAACCATAACCCATTTATTAGAATTATAATAAAAAAGAAGATAACATCAATGTAAAGAAAAATTAAACAGTAAAACATCACCATATAAATAAAATAGTAATAAAAATGTAATTTGATCCAAAAATTTAATTAAGTGACAAAGTAGAATTCATATATATAAAATTATCAATTTGACACAAATAAACTCAAAATACCATAGTACCATGTCCCTAATAATTAAAATCTATAATATGCAACATATTTATTAATAATATTTAAAAACAGAGGCCATGTCCCTTTTATAATCATACAACCATTTAATTTCCACAACTACCAAGGGACTTCTCGAATATCGTGTGATTAAAACAATGTTGGTCAAAACTACTATGACTAAAAAACTCATCATGATTTTAAGTGATTTCTGGAAAGAAATTATTTTAAAATTAATTAATCAATTCGTAAAATAAATAACATAAAATAACTAGACATAAAATTCATGGTTGACACTCAGGGATATCAAACATTATTCAGCTCCATCGTGAATGTCTCTATAACATGGATGATCCCCATAACTTATAATGGATAACCTATATCATTTATTTATATATAAATGAGACCATTTCATACATTTATATTATATTTTTCAGATGAATATTCAATAATTTTCACAAAAACATAACTTCAGACCATAATAGTTTACTATATATCAATAATACATACGCAATATCCTAATCTAGTGAATGATCATTAAAATATCTCAAAAATATATTCCAATTTAATAATATTTTAAAATATACCCTAATTAAAACAATTCAGCATAACCGGTTGAGTGAATCATAGGAAATGGTGGGCTTATATGGACACTAAGGGTAAACAAAGATGATATTTAAGGACAATAAGAAAAAATGGTATGAGAACATTCTCATAACATATGAAAACCAAACCCCTCATATCAGTGATCAAAATCAGGAGTTATGAAATAAATATGATCATTTCATAAGTAATCAATCATAATTACTGCAATGAACATTTTCTAGGAGAGAATAAAATTTTCATAATACATGGAATTTTGGAATTCAAATTTTCATAGAATATATTTTATATATTAATCAAGGGTCACTATTAAGGATATCGTAGGGTAATCGGTTTACTCCTATAATCATCATAGTATTCAGGTATCCCTCGAAATACCACAATAACCACAAAATTCACATATTAAAATAGGTTGAATCTTCATTTGTTTACTTTTTATCTGATGATATATAAATTCTTTCTCAACACATAGGATGGAGGTATTGAACCCACCCATCACATAATGAAAATAATACATATGTGTTAAATGAGATTGTAAAACATTCATTATATGATAACTCATGAAATTAAATTTTACTCATAAATATTTAATCATATCATTACCTCTGGAAAAAAACATGTTTAATATTGATTTCAACATTTTATCATTACATTTCACATAAAAAACTATTCAGTTTTTTATATTTTTTGTAGTGTATAAACAGTGGAAGAGAAATGGTTTTTATAAAAATATATTCTCTATAGTCATAAATAATTAAATGAATGAATAATAATGTTATCCTTGGATTAGAAACCTAGTAAAGAATATGTAACATCAACGGATATGGTATTTTCTTCAAAAATAAATTAAAATTTTCAAAAGGATTATTTATTGGGGATAAAAAATATTCTATGAAAATAAATTATTATATATGAAAAATCAGAAAAAAAATTTAAATTAATTTCATTTCGTTAAAAATTGAATCATATAGTGGAATATTTAAAATTTATTTAAAATGTTTCTTATAGAGAATAATTTTTCCACTTTAATTAACACCATAAAAAACATAGTTTATTAATGAATACTTTTAATTGAAAATAACAATTTAAACATATAACGGAAAATTTAGTTAATATAATTTTCATGATTGCGAGAAATTCTATTCATTATGTGAATGTTAAAACATTGATTCATTTTAAATTTTATGTGTAATCAGAATAATTTTTTTTGGAAAATGAGATCGTAACATAAAACTCTTACCATAGTTATATATTTGAATTATAATACATGTGAAAGAATATAATATAATCAAACATTTAATAACATGATATTATGTAAATTCATATTATATTATAACAAATGGGGCTCTGTATAAACCTCATAAATAAGATAGGATCATAACAGTACATATGTCTCAATGAATGAAAATTATTACTAGGATTCATTACTACACAGTTCGCTTTTAAATACTAAATCCTATAAAAGAGAGATACTAAAATGTATATGTAAAAACCCAATTTTTTAGGAATCATCTAAATGAAATTCATGGATAGTATATAAACAACATATAAAAACAACTAGTAAATATACCATGTATCAAACATAATGTGATATGGTAGTCCATACTACTGTTGTTATATATTGAAACATCACCCCAAATAAATTATATCATCATGTAAAACATTTAATATCAATAAAATTATTAAATTAATTATATAACATATAGATGTGATATTATATAAAACACACAAAAAAATGACTCATGAATTTCTTTTTATATCCTAGAAATAAAAGTGATAATGAAACACCCTCACCAATTTAGTAATATATTGAATCATAATCCTCAATACAGAATAAAATCAAATAAAACAATAAATGTAGTGATAAAAATGTTATTAATGATATAAAATTTAAAATTAAACCTTCATAAACCACATAAAAGAAATTTCTGGTGAATTATCATATGTATACCATAAATAAAAGGGAGTATATAAATCCAATAACATAAGTCACCACCTCCTTCATAAAAATTTGATCCAACTAGATTAAAAATATAATATAATTTTATAAATATTATAGAAAAATATTATATATTATAAGATAAATTTTTTTCATTATGAACATTCATTTCTTATTTTTTTTTAAAATTAAAATTAAAATAATGTTTCCTGTAAAAAAACATTTTTTTCATATATTTTTAGATATGTAAATTTTGGTCACCTTATGTCTATAATGGTCAAAAACAATTCTTCTTAATAATCTTAAAAAAATTATAATATTTATATATCAATAATTTTTTATCTCTACTTATGATTTAGTTTTTAAAAATTATGTAGATTATGATCACGGAGATGGAAGGTTGTACATTCTCTTTTATATCCTATCGATTTTAAACAATTATTAAGGAAAATAGTATGTAATTTTTTTTCCATCAAAATATTATAATAATATACTAAATACCATATTCAATTTTTCTATATATTTCTACATATATTCCATGTTGTGTGTTGAGGAAAATAGAAACACATAACATCATGATTGGGGTATTCCATGTAAGACACCATGATTTCAAAGTATGTTATCTCTTCAAAGTAATTCAATAACTTGCGCGACACGCAACACCGAGTTCGAGCTCACCACGACTTACGAAACAAGATGTTCAAATAAAATTATGGATAGTATTAACTTCATTTTGAATTTTATATACTCCATTTAATTTTAAAATCCATATTATGTGTTTCTTCGACATAATATCAGAAAAAGTCAATTTTCCAGATTAAATAAGTATTTTTAGAAAATGGAATTTTATTGCCTTTTAATGGAAAACAGTTTGGAAATCCAATACATGACACTTTTATATATTAAATTTGACAAAATATACTTTTTCTTTTGAATCATGAAATAAAAATTTAGTTTTGATAAATATTTGGTATTTTTCTGATAACTTTCCTATTTTGGTGAATAGTGAAAAATAGTAAATTTTAATTAAAAACAAATTTTGTAATCGAATAAATTTATAGTGTTAAATTATGAATTTGAAAGGTTTTGAAGTATAATTAGATTATATTTTTATCATATAATACAATTTACCTCATTATAATTAATTTCACTTTGATATTTGACATAAAAATGTGTCAATATTTTGATAGATATTATTTCGTGAAAACACACTATTTGTTTAGACAACAGGAATTAATTTTAAATTAATTAATTCAACTTCTATGATTTAAATTTGGTAAAATAGACATCAGTTTTCAATTTAGAATTTCGAATATATATTAGGTAGAATATTTGGTAGATTTCTGAGAAACAAATTTTTTTGATGAATAGTGAAACCACTTAGTATTAGTTTAATAAATGGACTTTTTCATTTAAATGAAATTTTACTACTTCTGTAATTTGAATTTCAAAAATCCAACATACATGGTTGTTATTAGTATGTAAAATATGGTTCAATAAGATAAAAATAATTTCTAGTTAATAGTAGATTTTGACTTTTATTTACCGTAGATAAAGGTAAAGAGGTTAATTCAAGGTAAAGAGAATATCATAATAATACAAAATTAACATAAAACGTGTCCTAACCTTATTGGATGAGTCATGGAAGACCATGAGAATCTTTGGCTCGATTTGGAATATTCATAGAGCCACTTAAGAGTTATAATGACACTTTATTTTAATTAACTTAATGTATTGACAAAAATTACACAATCAAAGATATTTTTGTAAATAAATTTTTACATGAGGTTATATAAGTTATCGTTTCAACTATAAATATTTTTTTGAAAGAAAATAATTTTCCTATATCATGTTATCTTATTTATAATTTTTAGACATCAACTAAATAAAATTATTTATGAAACAAAAATGATGCAGTATTTACCTCTTTAATAAATGATTTAATTGAATAAGATAATAAATATTAAAATAACAACAAAAAACTACCCAATTCTTTTTGGAAAAAATTATTTCAACCATGAGTCATCTTATCTTCTACATTAATGAGTTTTGGACCTTTATAAACCAAAAATAATTATATAATAAAATAATATTTTCACACATTCCTAAATAACCCCTCCCCCCCTTATAAACATCAATCACTTCTATCTCATTCCTCACACATCTAAACCCCCATGCCTCATCAAAACCCTGCCCAAATAAGTTTTCAATATCCATGTCTTCCTCCAAGAAGCATCACTGTAGGAGGAAGACACTTCAAGACATCCTTTTGGTTCAATCCAAAGGGAGTTACCTGAATTAAATGTAAAAGATTCTAATAAATTCTTTTATTTTATTTTACTTCTCCAACTAATAAAATATTTTCATACCTTTATTTTATAACAAAAATAGTATCTTAAATATTCTCTGATGTTGTTAATAAATGTATTTGATCTACACTTACACACACCCCCATCTAATGGGTAAATAAAATATTATTTCTGTGGATGGAAAAATAACGCCTCACGAAATGATGATTGTTCAATTATCTCCTACCACCTCTTATAATGTCCAATATAATGGCAATTTATTTATATATGATATATATTATGTTTATGTTTTCTTTATGATTCTGTATTTTTAATTTATAGCTTACCATTATGATTTCCATTATGAGTAAATGATATAATTTCATTTGAGGAGGTGTGGACTACCACCCCTCAAAGTGATATGACTCATTCTTACCATACATGGGACATATATAAGATGTAGTTTTTGAAATTATATGTGATATTATACTGTAATTATAATATAAATATATATCATTATGTTTTCATCCATTTAAAATATGAAACAGAAATGATAGTAGCGTTCATGCGTATGTACGACTTACCGTCTCCCTGAACTTTGAATTTAATTCCTTATATTCAAATGATATGTACTATTATAAATACAAATATATACAGGATATATATGATATATAAGATATCTAAATAATTAATATAATCCTGGAGATAATGGAATCATGACTACATGGGCAACTTGTAATTATAAGGTGTTCATGTTTTACTCATGTACCAAATATCGACAAAGAGACCATTATTAAATTAAATGATTGCATATTGTTTATAACAATGTAATAATTGATATAAAAGGAATAATAAACATGAAAAGGGTTCATAATAAAGTATAAATTTACATATGATTACTATTCAATAAGAACAAGGAACAAATAAGCCAAGTCAGACACGTGGTAAGGGGTTTCTTATCTCACTTTTAATTCTGTGAGACTTACATTGTTCAACCATTATTATTTTAAAGTGGTGTATTGTGTACTGCCATTTGATATATATTATCCTGATTCTATTTATATTCATGATTTTTGTGATTCATTTGGTTGTTGTTGACTATTTTTCATATGACATGATTCATTACAACAAGGTAAGGGTTATTTCCTCAATCTCATTATTATCCGAGATTGTTTATGTGTAAGTATTTACTGGGACATACTTATCATCGATACCCATATTTCATAAAGATTTTTTCAAAATTAATCTCATAAGGTTTTATTGGAGGGTTTATTTAACTATATCATCATTTTGAATGTTTTGATGATTTATCTTTCTAAACCCTTTTATTTATTTTCCTTGTTTTCAAAAGGATTTTAAGGATTTCATTATATCGACATGAATGTATTTAAATGATAATTATTTTCAAAAAAATTCAATGTGGTATGGGACACTTTGATTCGAAAATATCTTTTAAATGGATTCATTTATAAATTATGAGAATTTTAAATGTTTTCATAAAAAGGGACATCTCTATCATAGAATTTTACTAATCATTTTCAACTATGTCAACATCCTTTGATGGATTTTAAACTTGTTTGAAGTTGATTAATTATGATACAAATAATTTTATATTTTATTGATGGATTTGTGTTATTTCTGACAATGGTTGAATTATTTTTATTCCATTCATGGTTTATGGTTAATGTATTGATATTTCATATGCTAGTTTTAATATGAATGATTATGTTATATTTCAACCTCTTATTAAGATGAATGTGTTGGACTAGTATGTTCTGGGTTAGGGACCAGTAAATTTAAGCCCTTAGAGTTGGGGTCCGGTAACAATGAACCCTCTAGGTTGAAGTCCGGTTACAGAGGCTCTCAGGGTAGGAGTCCAGTTAGAGAGGCTCTATGGGTTGGAGTTCAGTTACAGAGGCTCTTTGGGTTAGAGTCCGGTTACAGAGGCTCTCCGGGATGGGTTCAAGTTACAGTTAGCCCATAGGTCCTGGTATGTGGCCTTGACAATGAAATTAATGTCCAACATTTTTCATTCCATCATTTTGAATGTGGATATTGATATTGCATGTGATTATTCGACTAGTCGCATATCCTTGCTAGTAAGTAAATGGAATTATATTATTTTATCTCTGCCATATTATATTGAAGTTTATGTTTAAAAGGATTTTGTTTTAGTCTAATATATTTCCTTTAATTTTTATTCTTATTTATGATTGTTTTTGTTATATTGTTATCCTTATTGATAATTTGAGCTCACAACGTTCTATGTTTTATTTTTCCCAGGATGTGAAGAAGTATTTAATGATTGATAAGAATTGTTAAGCTAATTGATTAATGGAATTCTAAAAGTATCATTTATGTTGTGTTTTATTTTCTAATTTTAATGTAATCTTCAAGTATGTAATCTATTTTGCAAGACTGCTAAACTGATCGGTTTTTCAGGACTTGATTCTTTGTAATCATGCCAATGTAATAAAATAATGCACCAAATACCATAACTAGGGTCAATGAATTACAATTGGTATCAGAGGGAGGTTTAGTAATAACCTTGGAAATAGATTTAGATAATCCCTGATTAGAGAACATTACCCGAAGATAGACTGTGAGGATTAGTATGGAAGAACATCAATGAATTTTGGAACTGTAAAGATTTTTTGAGTTTTCCAAACAATACATCCTTGCCTGGATACGAGCAGGTAGAGGTGGAAATTGCACAAAAGTACCAATGGTAAATCCCGAAAATAGTGCTTAGAGAAAGTCTCTAATGGGAATAGGTGCACGATAACAGGTCTTTTTGCACTATTGGTTATGACACTCCTCAGGGACATGTTTAGGATAATTCAAATTTTCATTACAAACCATTATGAAGGATTTTTGAGTAAACACATCCTTAAATAAAACATTTATATGATTAAAAAGTATATCCATAAATTGTTCAATTTATGTGTGGTATTTTACAAGTTTGGAATTATGAATTGTGATTTATAAACCGATCTACTATATTCCATTATTTAGAAAAGGTTCCTAGTAGAAGAAATGATAATTCCAGCAATACACATGATCGAAAGATTAAGAAGGATCATATCTTTCATGGTATTATTCCAACATCTATAAGGGAAATATTCTCCCATGTATTCTCAACATATGAAGAAATAGTATCATGTGTTAATAATGTAAGTAAATAATTCACTATGTCCTATGGTATTGAAGGAATGTTGGAGAAGAATATGATGGAACAGAGATAGATGGATAAAGGGAAGAGGGAGAAGAAGAATTTTCCCATATGGGATAACTATGGGAACAAACACCCTGGAACAAGCCTGAAGGGAATGCGAGTATTATATAAGTGCGAAGAAAAAGGACACCAATTGCGTGATTTCATTGGTAATAAAAAGGATTCTAATGTACAATGCTTTGTCTGCAAGGAGGTGGGGCACTAGGAAAATCAATGTCCAAATCATCATAGTACAACACAAATGATTTTGGTAAATAATAATCAACTTATGATATTACCACAAATGAAGTGTAATGACTAGTGTTCCTATGTTGATATTAAAGAATTATGTCATTTGAGTATTTAATCAACGATGTACTAGTTATAATAATTATGGAGTTTATAAGGATTGTACTGAAGTACTATTTAATTAAGGTCATGAGATTGTGCGGAACCAAGAAATGTGACTCAATAGTAGATTAACATTTTTTAGAAGATATATGGTTAAAGGAAAGGTAAACCCTAATATGGTCCTGATACTGAGGTAGTGATTTTGGAATAAGAGATGATTGATTTGGATAAATTATATTGGATATTATTGACTTCCTTATAACTGTTTAATGGTTTGTTTATTCCATCATTGCTGGAATATTAATAAAATGGATATAATGAATATATCATGCATTCTATAAGGAATAAGGGAGCATGAATTTAATCAATAAGGTTTTATGGTAACTCAGGGTGATACCATGTTTTAAAAGAATACCTGATGAAGTTATTCATATGTTATTATGTGGTAAAAGTGTTCTACATTTGTTTACCTTCCTTATAAATTTAAACTATAAGTTTTGATAGAATTATTTTTCATAGCTATAATTGTTCGAATGGATTAAGTTTATCATTTTATAGTATTTATTAAGATTATTCATGGAATATTATAATAATATTTTTGTAGAAGAAGGAAAATGTGTAGGTCGGGGGATAACCCATCGCATCGGACATACCTACAGGAATTGAACCCCCAAAAAAAGTGCGACAAGGCTTCATGATCTACCACTAGCCAACAACTTTTCCCTCATTATTATAAATTATTTTTTTTATGTTAAATGGATAAATATAACATTTTTGGGTTATATTATCTTTTGCGGTGAAATATGAGTTTGTAATAAAAATTAGATGAAGGATGGAAGTCTACATGTCATATATATATATATTATTATATGAAGAAATTAATTCTTAAACTTTAGGTAAGGGATATTAAAACCAAAAATTTGTTATCCTATTACCTTTGGTTTTGTTAAACTGATGATATTCTAAATCAATTTAGATTGATGGATTTGAGGCCCTCAATTTTAAACTTGTTTGAGATTGATGACCTCAATCACTCCCTATAAATATTAATGTTTTTTCTCTAAGTATGTGTCTGTAATTGCAACCAATGTTCTCCTATTCGAATCGCTATGTGGGTGGGGACTTTTTCATTTCCAATTCCCTCTTATTAAGATTAATGTTTTTTAACCCTATTTCCGATGTAGGTTTTCCATTAAGGTATTTTCTATTTTCAGCAACTTATATTAGAATAATGATTTAGAAATGCGAGGATGAAATTTATTGAATGATGGGATAATATAACACCTGAATATTTCATTGTATGTTATCTCTTCAATTTAATTCAATAACATGCACAACACGCAACATCGAGTTCGAGCGCAACACGACTTACCAAACTAGCCGTTCAAAAAACGGTTATGGATAGTATTAACTTTTTTTTGATGTTTATATTCTCCATATAATTTTAAAATCCATATTATGTATTTCATAGACATAATAAAAGAACAAATTCAATTTTTCAGAGAATGGAAATATTTTTTCAGAAAATGCAATTTTACCTCCTTTTAATGGAGAACCCTTTTTAAATCCATCATTTGACACTTTTATATATTGAATTTGTCAAAAATAAACTTCTTCTTTAGAATCGTGACATAAAAATTTAGTATTGATAAATATCATGTATATTTCTGATAACATTCTAATTTTGGTGAATAGTGAAAAATACTAAATTTTAATTAAAAGAAACTTTTTTAATCAAAAAACATTATAGTGTTAAATTATAAATTTTAATGGTTTTGAAGTATAATTAGATTATATATTTATCATTTAATACAATTTATGTCATTATAATTAATTTCACTTTGAAATTGGACATAAAAAAGTGTCATTATTTTAACAAATATTGTTTTCATAAAAACATGCTATTTGTTTTGACAACGAGAATTGAATTTAGATTAATTAATGCAACATCTATGTTTTGAATTTGGTAAAATAAAAATTATTTTTGAATTTGGAATATCAAATAACAATTATGATGAATTTTTGGTATTTTTCTGAGAAATTTCAATTTTTGATGAATAGTGAAACCCCTTAGTAGTAGTTAAAAAAATGTCTTTTTCATTTAAATGAAATTTAACCACTTCTATGAATTTTATTTTGAAAATCATAAATTCACGTTTTTAAATAGTAAGTAAAGTTTTGTTCAATAAGATAAAATTAATTTTTGGTGAAAAGTTACATGTGAATTTTATTTGCCGCGATTAAAGGTAAATACAGTAATTCAAGGTAAAAAAAATATCATAATAATATAAAATTATATTAACACTTGTCTTAATCAAATTGAATGAGTCATTACCGACCATGATCATCTTTGGGTTTATTTTGGGAACTCATACAGACACTTAAGAGTGATAATGAAACTTTATTTTAATTGTCATAAAGTAATGGCAAAAATGACAAAAAACAAATATATTTTTATAAATTAATTTCTACATGGGGTTATATAAGTTATATTTTCTTCAATATATATTCTTTGTAAATAAAAAAGTTTTCCTACATAATGTTATATTTATTATAATTTTTAGGCATAAAATAAAATAAAATATTTATGACACAAAAATGATGTAGTATTTACCTAATCAACAAATGATTTAAATAACTAAGATTATAAATATTAAAATAACATCCAAAAACTATACAATTCTTATTCAATGAATTTATTTCGACCATGAGTCATCTTCTATTCGACCTTATTGAGTTTTGGTCCTCCAGATACCGGAAATCATTATATAATAAAATAATATTTTCACACATTCTTAAAGAACCCCTCCCCCCTTATAAAAAGCCATCAATTATAATAATTTACTCACACCAATCAAGCCCCTTGGGTCATCCAACCCCTTCCCAAAATAATATCTAAATATCCCTTTCTTCTCCTAGAAGCCATACCTTAGAGGGAATGCACTTCAAGAAGTCCTTTTGGTTCATGCCAAAGGGAGTTACCCGAATTAAAGGTATCAATTTCTCTTAAATTCATTTCATTTATTTTACTTCTCCAAACCCTAAAATATTTTCATTTCATTATTTTATAACAACACCATCATCCTCAATATAGTTGGATGTTGTTATGATACAGATTCTAACTACACTTATATAAATCTCCATCTAATGGGTAATGAACATGCTGTTTATATGGATGAAAAACTAAAGCCTCACGAAACGATGATGAATCAATTATCTCAAACCACATGATATGATGACCATTATGATTACACTATATTTATATATGATATATATTATGTTTATGTTTTCATTATTCTTCTATATTTTTAATTTATAGCATACCTTTTTGATTTCCATTATGAGTAAACGCGATAATTTCATTTGAGGAAGTGTGGACTACCGCCCCCTCAAAGTGGTATGACTCATTCTTACCATACATGGGACATATAAAGGATAGATTTATTGAAATTATATATGATATTATACTGGAATTATAATATAACTATGTATCATTATGTTTTCATTCAATTAAAATATGAAATAGAATGAAAATTGCGTTCATGCTTACGTACGACTTACCGTCATCAAGAACAGTGCATTTCATTTATTATATCCAAATGTTTTGTATTGTTATAAATACATATTTATATAATGGATATATATTATATATATTATATCTAAATCATGAATATAATTCTGTAGATAATGGACTCTTGACCACAAGGACAACCTGTAATTATAAGGTGTTCATTTTTACTCAAGTACTAAATATCGACAAACCGACCATTATTAACTTAAATGATTTCATATTTTTTATAACATGGTAATAAGGGATATAAAAGTAATAAAAAACCTGGAAAGGGTTCTTAATCTAGTATAAACTAAATTAATTTTATTATTCATGAATAACAAGGAACAAACAAGTCAAGTTGGACATGATGTAAGGGGTTTCTTATCTCACTTTTAATTCCACGAGATTTACACTATTTACCACTTATTATTTGCATATGGTGTATTTTTTACTACCAGTTGATATATATTATAAAGATTAATTTTAAATTCATGATATTATGTGATTCATTTGGTAGTTATTTGTCACGAACCATCCTCGGGGCCCGTTCCGTGACTTCCGCAAGCCCGCCTTCCGTAGGCTAGGGGCTGGCGACAAGCACCAAAGGTGTAAATCCCTAAGTTGGGAAGGCATTGTCGTTATGAAAGTAAAAAAACAGAACAAAGTATGCAAAAAAAGTAAAAAATAATTATATACTGTATACAAAAATGTAAGTGCTGAATGGAATGGGGCCGAAAATACAATCCCAACAGTAAGTATAGTACAACTGAAAAACTGGTACAACTGCAGAAAAGTATGAAAACCACTATTGGGTCGTCCTCTGGGAATCACACCTGAAGGTTGGGTACATATGGCCTCCTCAGCACCCCAGGTTCATCCGTCAGCTCTGTGTACATCTCACCAAGTGGTCCACCTCTAGGTACCGTCCAGATACACAAGTCTCCTCCTCGATCAGTGTTGTCCGTCGTCTGCATCCAACACAATGTATTGGGGGCATATGCAATGCAGGGGTGAGTATACGATACTCAGTACGGACCCTGAGACCCCTGATGGTCTCCCAGAATCCATGAAGGATAAACCACATAAGAAAGATAGAATCACAATGTATCAACCAACTCTACATAGTTATATGCCCATACATATACCTATGTCATCAATCTCAGTTCAACTCCAACTCTCGTGCCTAGGCACAACCCATTTCACATTGGAAAGAAGTCAATCACATCAATGATAATGACTGAAAGTCAAGACTCAACTCACACAGTTATAAATCATTCATATAGCGATAGATATGATCAGATGTAGTCACTTATTCATCTAAGCTATCAGACCCACGTAAGATACTAGACTAGCTAGGATGTCAGACCCATGTAGGATACTGGACCAGCTACTCTGTCGAACCCACAGAGGATTCAAGTACAGTTGTCGTCGCTGCCGAACCCACATAGGATTCCAGTACAGTCGTGGTCACTATAAAACTCACGGAGGATTCCAGTAATGTTTTTGTCATCATCAAACCCACAGATAATTCTAGTACGGTAGTTGTTGTAGTCACTTTTAGCTCTACAGTTTCCGCACACAACACGCTCGATTCTGGGAGGGTCCACTCCTCGTGCCAAGGGGTCGATACATTAACTATCACTAATTCTATAGTTTTTGTATCTTGATGTTTAGTATCATCAAATGAAACACAATGTGACAGACGGTGCATCAATCAGACGCCCGGTCTGAGAGTTATTTAATTTTTTGTTTCGGGGCCCAGTTGGAATTTCGCACATTACAAACCCAGCCATTTACAAAGTCGTCCAAAACTCACATAGAGTATCAAAAAAGGTCCATCTCGTCATGAGGATCCCAGTGCCCCAAAAAAATGCATCGGTCAGATGTGCGGTCATAAAATTATTGACGTTTAAGTGAAACGGGCCGGGCTCGTCAAGCCTAGTGGACTGGCGGGTCAGCCAGACCTAGTTCGGCAGGTCCGACCCCGGTAGGGGGATCGGCCTTGCCCACCGGGGCCCAGCCCCGCCCGGCGTGGTGCCGCATGGCCCAGTAGGGCGTGGCCTGGCCCGGAGTGGCACGACCCGACCTGCGGCTGTCCGCGTCTTGTCCCGGCTGGCCGAGCAATGCGGGGGAACGCTGCCCCCCACTTTCCCGAATCAGTGGAACCACCCTCCTATCTGGCCGGCCGATGCCGACCGATTTTTCCAGCTCGTGCGGCTCGCATGGGTGGGCCATTGTCCCCCCGCGTAGCACCTGTGGGTGGATTTCAAAAAAATATAGGATTGGTGGATGTCAAAACCTTTTCACCTTATCCTGAAAATATATCATTGTGGGACCTTAAAAATTTATAAAATCATTTTATAATAATGTAACATTACAAGACTTCCCAAAAGTGACCCTCCTCCCTCTTATAAAAGGCCCCCACCTCTACCCCCTTACCCACACCTCTCAAGCCATTGGATCATCCAACCACTGATCGTAGTATCTCTCCACATCTCTATATTACTCATAGAAGCCTCACTTTTTACATAAGTATTTACAAGGAAGCCTTTGGCTCTAATCAAAATGTGTTACCCGATTTAGAGGTAATGTCTTCTCTCGATTTTCTTCCTTTTATTTTCATTCATCAACTATCTTATTATTTTTGGAACCCATAAAAATAACTGTATCCTCAATATACTAGGATTTCATTATGAAACGGATTATATATACACGAACACACACCTCCGTCTAATGGATAAAGAACATACAGTTTCTGCGAGTGGTGAATTACTGCCTCACGAAACGATGATTGTTCAATATTATTTTAACACATTTCATGGTGGCCATTATGATGTCCCTATATTTATATATTATATATATGGTATTTATTTTTTATAAATGCCTCTGAATTTCATTTTTAAATAACAATGTTTTTCTTTTCATGTTGTGGAACTGCGATAATTTCATCTAAGGAAGTGTGGACTACCGCCCACTCAAGTGATGTGACTCATTCATTCCAAACCTGGAATTTATAAAAAATTTAATTAATGACAATATATTACCTATATAACATATATATTATACTAGAATTATAATATATATATGTCTCATTTAGTTTTAATTCATTTAATGTGACAAAAAAATGAATGTAGCATTCATGCGTACGTACGGCCTATCGTCTCCATGAACAGTGCATTTCATTTTTACCTCAAAATTTTATGGAATGATATAAAATTAATATATACTAGATATATATGTTATTCAAATCAATAATTCAATACGGGAGATGATGTAATTATAACTACATGGGAAAATATTTTCAAACAAGTTCATTTTTGACTCATGTACCGAACATCGAAAAAACGTATGATATGAACTCAAATAATTAAATAATTATTATAACATGATAATATATGATATTAATTGAATAATAAAAATTAATGTATGTCCTTAATAAATTATAAATTGACCAAATTTTATTATTCCGGAATATAAAGAATGAACGAGAAGAAGCCAGACTTGAGGTAAGGGACTTCATCTCAGTCTCCTTTCATTGTGGCATACTTCAATTTATATATGACCTTCCCATATTAGTTGTATAAAAAAACCTTTTGTATTTTAATTTCATTTAAAAGGAATATTTTTACATGAATATTTTTACTAAACGATAGAAGGAATGTTTTTGTCTTACTATATGGCGACAATGACTCCTCCGCCGGCATGACCATTATTTGAGTTTCATCTTCATCTATAAGCCATAACTTTTATAAATGAGAAATAAATTCCATATTTTTATTTATTTTTTTATTGAAAATGGTATTGATAATGTTTTAATTATATCAATGTGTTGTATTGAAATCTTGTGATTTAAATGTGGAAATGTTATGTTTCCATTATACATATTTTATGTGATACAATTGTGTTATGGTTTGTGGGAATTGTTTATGAGGTCAGGTTTTTCCATGATAAACTAATGGATGGTGAGCCCGATATATCTCTCAAATGCAATGGGTAATGTGAAATAGTTTAACTCTATGGTTTCTCCGAAGAGATTTAGGGAATATACTGTGATGGGTATTCCAAACATAACCATGAGGGTTACTACCTACATAAGAATGTTATGAATGCATCAAGTATCATTTACATATTATGATTTCTATGAGTTATTCATAAATCGTACGATTTCATGATTTATTTTAAATTTCTTATGTTTTATGAGTAATGTATGATTTCAGTGATTCTTATGTATACCAGGACTGATTTTTCCTTTCCATATTTTTATATCCCTTACTGAGCTTTTTATGATCATCCCATGTTTTTGACATGTTTTCCACATGTGAAGGGAAAAGTACATGATGTGAAGATAGTGTCGAGGAAGTGTCATGAAATAATCTATGTATTATTTTAAATAAGTTTCCTTTGATAGAAAAAAAAGAATACTATCTATGATGTAACCAAATTTTATAAACATGGAATGTAATGCATGATTTATGATCTAATTCTCTAAAACTATAACCTTAAAAGATCCTCACTGAGTATTATTGAAGATACTCGAGTTTATGTAATGTCTAAGGATGGGGATTAATGTTGGTATCAGAGGTCGATTTTGATAACTTCTGGAGTTAGAATTCTATTAAATGATTATCCAATTATATTTTTTTACACATTATTGTCAAATCGAAATGATATAGCATTTGTATATTATCATGTTTATTCTTCAAAGACATGTTTTTTCATAATGGTTTTCCGCAGAGGAAACAGTGAAGTAGTGCTAGGAAGGTATATAGAAGGAAATGACCTTCAAAATCAGCATATTGTGATGGTCGTCATTGGAACTGAATAGTTTGCTGTAGTAATGGCACATTTGAGTCAAGCGATAAATGTTGGTTGTATCCATGGATGAGATCATCCAGATCAATAGCAGAGGAACATGTCAGTGGTGGAACATTTAATGAGGCATCATCCCCCATCATTCATAGGATCATATGACCATGTTCTAGATAAAGAGTAGATTAAAGAACTGGAGAATATTTTCAATGTCATGGGGTGTTTAGACAATCAAAAGTTTAGTCTTGTTGCTTACCGTTTTGAGGATGAAGCAGATCGATGGTGGTCGATGGTTAAAAATTTTAGGGACACTGATGAGATTGATGCTCTTTACTAGAATGAATTCAAATGTATTTTTCTTGAGAAATATTTTCATAAGGCTATTTGACTTAGGATGGAAAAAATATTCTTGGAATTGAGGAAAGAGGATGACTCAGTGGATTCTTATAAAGAAAAGTTCCCTCGATTGGAAATATGTGCCCCAAATTTTATCTTAGGCTTTGATAGTAAAATGAATCATTTTACTCTGTATTAAATCGAAAATATCCAAGGTAATTAGCTTCTTGTTAGTCCAAAAGTTATTAAAATAATGTTTGATGTGCTGAGAATGTGGAAGTTGAGTTTTCTGATGATCAAGTGTTATATGAAAATCAACAGAAGAAGAGAATACGGTGGCATGAGAAAGGGAAGAATCAGTCAAAAAGGATTGATGGTATGAAAAATAAGTTCTCAGTTTGTGATAAATGTGGTAAAAAGCATGCCAGGGAATGAATTGTGAATTCTGGAACGAGCTTCTAATGTGGTAATATGGGATATAAGGCTCGTGATTGCACTGGAAAATATCAGGGTAATGGTATGACCAAATTAGATTTACAGTTAGTGAAATGCTTCATGTGAAACAAGATGTGTCATTATTAAAATGAGTGTTCGAAAAACAACTTGAATGATGGGAAATAGTCAGACAACAAGCAAAAAGGTGTGGTGAAATCCTTTGAAACTACTTCAGAAGATGTTGGGCCATTAAATGAAGTTGTATCAGGTAATTTGTTTGTTTTTTCAGATTATGCCAATTTGTTTTTTGATTCATCGTCTACAAATTCTTTTATCTCTGAAAATTTTTCTAGTAAATTGGGAATTCCAACTCAAGAAATGACTCCTGAACTAGGGGTAAAAATACATGTGGGAAATATTGACAGAAAAATAATTTCTACGAATCTTCCTATCCTTATCTGTGGAATGAACCTAATTGAAAACATTATAGTTTTATCTCTAGAAGAGTTTGATGATATCCTAGGTATAGATTGGATCTCTATTTACCATGATAAGATTGGCATTAGATCTAATGAATTTTTTTCAGAAAGTCTTTTAGTTTGTGTACATTAATGAACCCTTAATGTGCATAACATATCAAGAGGCTAAGAAACTTGTAAAATATGGGAATGAATGTAACCTTTCACATATTTATGAAAAACGGATCAATTTAGATTAATGATGTTCTAGTGGTAAATGAGTATCCTAATGTTTTCTTCAGATGAGTTACCAGGAATAATACCAGATCAAAAATTTGAATTTACTATTGACTTAGTTCCTGATGCTAAGACAATTTCAAAACCCCCTTATCGAATCGCTCAAACTAAAGTTTTAGTGTTTATGGATCAATTGCAAGATTAATTATAGAATTGTGTCATTCGAACTAGAACATCACCATGGGATGCTCTTGTATTATTTGATAAAAAGACAGGTGGTTTAAGGGGTCTCTACATTTATTATAGAGCTGTGAATAACATCACTGTTAAGAATTAATATCCTTTGCCTCATATCTATGATTTGTTTGATCAGCTCTAGGGAGATCAATATTTTTCAATGATTTACTTGAGATCGGGGTACCATCAGTTGAAGTTAAATGAAGAAAATATTCCGAAGACCGTGTTTTGTTCAATATATGGAAATTATGAATTTGCAGTTGTGACTTTTGGTTTAACCAATGCACATGTTGTATTCATGTATCTTATGGAAAACAATTTCCATGAGTTCATGGATACTTTTGTGGTTGTTTTCGTTGATTATATTTCTGTGATTTCTAAAAGTAAATAGAAGCATGAAATCCATTTAATTATTATTTTTCAAACTAAAAAACAAAAAAAATATGGGAATTTACACAATTGAGAGTTTTGGTTGCTAAAAATTTCATTCCTTGGTCACATTGTTTCTTTAGATAGAATAATTGTGGATCCTACAAAAACAAAGGTTGATAATGAATGGCCAAGACCCTAAAATGTAACTGAGATTTTTTGTTTTCTTGGTTTGGCAGGCTATTACCGAAGGATTGTTAAAAAAATTTCGTGGTCTTCCAACCCATTGACTAAGCTAACTCACAATGGTGTTAATTTTATCTGGACAAAAGAATGTGATGAATTTTTTAGGAACTGAAATGAAGATTGGTGAATGCTCCAGTATTAGAACTACCTTCTAGGAATGATGAGTTTTTTATCTACAATGACGCTTCATTGAAAGGACTTGGTTGCATCCTAATGCAAAATGATTAGGTATTTTCTTATTCTTCATGTTATTGAAAACTCATGGGATAAATATCCCTACACATGATTTGGAATTAGCTGATGTTGTTTTCACTTTAATAATTTAGAGGCATCATTTGTACGGTGTAAAGTGTAAAATTTATACTAATCACAAACGCTTAAAGTATATATTCACCCAGAAATAATTGAACATGAGACAGAGGAGATGGCTAGAATAAATCAAGGATTATGATTGCAAAATTCACTACAACCCAGGAAAATCAAATAAAGTGGCAGATGCTTTGAGTTGACAAAGTAATGCTTCATTTACCCTGATACATTTGGAATATGATCCGTTGGTTATGGATTTGATGAATTTTGGTTTGGAAGTTGTTGGTGTAGGAAATTTATCTTTTTTGTTTCAGGTATTAGTGAAATCTTCTCTATCAGACAGAATTAAGCAAGCACAAAAGCAGGATAGTGAGTTGCAGAAAAAGGTATTGCTACTTCAAAAGGGTATGTTACCTGAATTCATCATTGATACTGATTGTGTTTTGTGATTTGGGAAGTGATTGTGTGTTCCTTGTGATTCACAGTTGAAGAGAGAGATGTTATGTGAAGCTCATAGTTCTCCAATTTCAATTCATCTAGGTAGTACTATGATTTATAGAGATCTTCAAGAGTATTATTGGTGGGATGGAATGAAAAGAGATATTACTGATTTTACTGTGAAGTGTTTGACTTTTCAACAGGTTTAAAAAGAGCACCAATTACATAAAGGGATGCTTCAGCCTTTACAAGTGCCAGAATGGAAATGAGAGAATATATCCACAGACTTCATTTTGGGATTACCAAAGACACCTTGATGTAATAATGCAATCTGGGTTATTGTTGATCGTTTGACTAAATATGCTCATTTCCATACTATACGATATACTTTTTACCTAGATAAATTTTCTTGATTATATCTTAAAGAGATAGTCTGGTTACACAGCGTTCCCCTATCCATTGAATCTGATCGTGATCCCATGTTCACTTCTAACTTTTGGAAAGGCCTTTAGAATAATTGGGTAATGAATTAAGTTATAGAACAAATTTTCATCCTCAATCATATGGGCAGTCATAACGATCAATTCAGACATTGGAGGATATGCTACGTGCTTGTTTGATGGATTACTAGGGATGTTGGGACCAACATCTTTCATTGGTAGAGGTTTTTTTATAATATTAGTTTTCATTTTAATATACAGATGACACCATTTGATGTATTATATGAGATTCAGTGTCGAACTCTAGCTTTTTGTGATAAAGTAGGTGAAAGGAAGTTGATGGAACCATAATTGGTAGAATAGTTGGTAGAAAAAGATCAGCTGATACAGAAACACATGATAATGTCTTAGAGTTAGATGAAATGTTATGTGGACAATAGGACGAAGGATCTCTCTTTTGAGGTATGTTATCATGCCTTCCTCAAAGATTCACCAAGGAAAAGTGTGATGTGATTTGGTAAGGAAGGAAAGATGAGTCCAAGGTTCATTGGACCATATGAAATTCATGAGAGAGTTGGATCAGTTGAATACCGAGTGGCTTCACCTCTGAGTTTATATCAGGTAACTAATGTTTTTCTTATTTCAATTTTAAGTAAGTACATGCCAGATCCATCTCATATTTTGAGTCCAGAGGTAGTTCAGCTGGAAGATAATGTATATTATGAGGAACAACCAATCCATATTCTTGACCATAGAGAGGAAGTGTTGCAAAATAATGTGATTCACAATGTAAAGGTTTTGTGGAATGACCACGTGATTGAAGAGGCAACATTTGTATCTGAAAATGCAATGAGGGATAAATACCCCCAGTTATTCGATATGTAAATAAATTTTATGGATGGAATTTTATATAGGGGGGAGGATGTAACATACCAACTAAGTAAAGAAAAATATATTTTCATATCTAGGACTATTTAATAATTATATAGTGTTTTAGAGGCATAAAATGAGAATAAATTCAATCTTAATCATAGAATAATTTAATATTTTTAAAAGACTTTTTTACCGCCTTTTAATGGAAGTCCATTTTTAAATATAACTTTTGGAAATTTTATAAGATCTATTTGTATACATAAACTTATTATTTAGAATTGGGACATTGAAATTTACTTTGGATAAATTTTTGGTATTTTTATGACAATGTTAATTTTTTAATGAATAGTGAAAAATACTGCATTTTACATCAAAACTGATTTTTCATCTAATTTAATTAAATGGTTAGATTATATTTCTAATTGGTTTTAAAGTAAAATTAAAATATATTTTAACCATTTAATCTAATGGTGGTCATTATAATTAATTTCACTTTGAAATTGGACATTAAAAATTGTCAATATTTTGATAGATATTGTTTTTTAAAATCATGTTATTTGTTTTGACAATGAGAATTATTATTAAATTAATTTCTGTAAATTCTGTGATTGGAATTTTGTAAAATGGATTCAATATTTGAAATCCGAAGGTCCAAATTCTGTAATTAAGACTCTTTTGTTTTTGGACATTATGAATAGTAACGACGGTAATTATCTTTAATTATCGTGATTAATTTGTAATAGGGAAGTTAAGGGTAATAAAATAATATAATAATAACATAAAATGACCCCAAAATTTCTCCAAATAATCTTTTTTGAGTCATGGCTGACCATGGGAGTCTTTTTACTGATCTTGAGGGCCCATGGAGTAACATGGGTGTTATAGTGACATTTATAACATTATTTTTAAAAAGAAGATAAATATAACAAAGGTTAGTATATCCTATGTCAAACTATTTTAATTTTTTTTACCTATGTTCTCTCTTAGAATATAAATAGACATTGGAAATATCAATAATATTTCCTACATCATGGTAATTTTTTTATTTTTTAGACATTAAATAAATAAATTCATTTATGACACCATGATGATGCACTGATTACCTCATTAATGAACGATTTAAATAAAATGAAAATAGACGGTAAAATCAAAGACATAAATTTGTCGAAAACCTATTTTATGGGTGTATTTCGAACAACTATCAACTTATCCTCAAAATATATCACTTTGGGACATTTGAAATCCGAAAATCATTTTATTATATAGTAACATTTCAATACTTTACAAAAGTGACCATCCTCCCTCTTATAAAAGGACCCCACCTCTACACCCTTACACACACCTCTCCATCCCTTGGATAAACAAAGCTCTACTCATATTATCTCTCCACAATCCTTTCATTCTCCTAGAAGCCTCACATTAGGCAGAATTCTTTCCAAAGATGTCTTTGGCTCAAATAAAAAAGAGTTACCCGATTTAGAGGTAATGTCTACTCTTGAGTTTTTTCCTTTTATATTCCATATTCACTCACCACTATCTTGTTATTATTAGATCCCATAACAACACCAGTATCCTAAATATACTAGGATGTTGTTATGATAATTATTCTACCTACACTTACACACACCTCTGTCTAATGGTTAACGAATATATTGTTTCTGTGGGTGGCCAATTACTGCCTCACAAAACGATGATTGTTAAATATTTTTTTAACACATTTTATGGTGGCCATTATGATGTCATTGTATTTATATAAGATTTGTATGATATTTTTTTCTATATATTTCTGATTTTTTTTAAATCATATCGTTATTCTTTTCATGTTTTGGAATATCGATAATTTCATCTGAGGAAGTGTGGACTACTGCCCCCTCAAGTAATGTGACTCGTTCATTCCAAAAATGGAATTTATAAAGAATGTAATTAATGAAAATATGTTACCTATATAACATATATATTATACTAGAATTATAATGTATATATATGTCTCATTTAGTTTTAATTCCATTAATATGAAAACGAAATGAAAGTTGAGTTCATGCGTACATACGGCCTACCATCTCCATGAACGATGCATTTCATTTTTATCTCCAAATGATATAGAATAGTATAAAATTAAAATATACTATATATATATGATATTTAAATCATTAATACTGTTCTAGAGATTATGTAATTATAACTACATGGGTAATTCATTTCAAACAAGTTCATTTTTTACTCATGTACCAACATCGACAAAACGTATGATATAAACTAAAATAATTAACTAATTATTATAAAATGATAATATGTGATATGGATTGAATAATAAACATTAAAATAATTCCTTAATCAAATAAAAATTGACTGATGTTTATAATTCAGGAATATAAAGAACGAATGAGAACAAGTCAGACTTGTGGTGAGGGACTTCGTCTCAATCTCCTTTCATTGAGGCATACTTCAATTTATATACGACTTTATTTTATTAGTAGTATAATAAACCCTTTTGAAAATTATTTTCATTCAGAAGGATTCTTTTTAAATGTGGTGTTTTACTAAATTACAAGAGGAATTTTTTTTTCTTACGTATGTGGTGACAACGACTTCTCTGCCACTGTGACTGTTATTTGAGTTTCAGATTCCTCTACAAGGTATAAAATTTTTAAATGAAAAAAAATACAATGTCTTACTTTATTTTGGAATTGAAAATGGTTTTGATAATTTTTTGGTTATATAAATGTGTTGTATTGATATCTTTTGATCGAAATGTTGAAATGTTATATTTCCATTATGCATGTTTTATGTGATACGATTATGTTATGGTTCAATGGAATTTTTTATGAAGTTGGGTGGTTATGTGATGAAATATGGGTGGGTAAGACCAATATAGATCTCCAATGAATTGAGTAACATGAAGGAGTTAAATTCTATGTTTTCTCGTAAGAGATTTAGTTAATATATTGTGATGTGTATTCCAAACGTAACCATGAGGGTTACTCCCTACGTAAGAATGTTATAAATGCCTCGAGTTACCTTTATGTCATATGATTTCTAATACTTATTCATAAATATTATCATTTCATGAGGAATGATAAAGTGATTATGTTTTATGAGTAATTTATGATTTCATTGATTCTTATGTATACATCAACGGGAGCTCCACATCTCACATGTGGCGTGAGACTCAATGTTAATCTGTGAGGCATTACGTGGAAATGGTATTGTTCCTTGTCCCATTGTTTACATCATCTGGAAATGCAGAGCTCTCCTCACCGGTAGTACTTGGATCACCCATACGTGGAGGGAGGAGAATAAGGTGGACGACAACTTGGCTTCCTGGAAGACCCCAGGTATCTCGTTTCAATGTATTTTCTATTTAACTCAACTTAAACCTGAGGGTGTGAACTTGATCCGGGGGGATGCACTCGGTCTACATTATTTCTGGCGTCCCTGAGCTTTTCCGTTCTTGTTTTTATGTTGTGTGTGTTGTTTCATGTTTCTTCAAATAAAAAGGTAATGTTGATGATGATATGTAGACATGGAATAATGATTCCTTTTAGTTTTTTTATATCCCTAACATTGATTTTTATGGTCATCCCATGTTTTTGAAATGTTATTCACAGGTCAAGGGAATATTACATGACGTGATGATAATGTTGAGGAAGTGTCAAGAAGGAATACATGTTTTATTTTAAATATGTTTCCTTTGTTGGAAAAAATGAATGTTGTCTTTCATGTAACCACATTATTTAAATGTTGAATTTAATACATGATTTATGATATAATTCTCTAAAACTCTAAACGTGAAAAGATCCTCAATGTGTATTCTTAAAATAACTCAATATAATGTAATTTTTAAGGCTGGGGCATTATACTTTGATTCAAAAATCTCTTTTAATGACTTCCTTTATAAATTGTGATACATTTAATGGATTTCATGAAAAATCGATATTCTCTCAATGAATTTTTCTGATCATTTACATCTATGTCAACATCCTTTAATGGATGTTAATATTTTTTGTGGTTTATTTATTATAATAAAAATATTCAAAATTTTATTGAATGTTTTGGGATATGTTTTACTATGGATGAGTTATTTTTATGACATTCATAGTTTATTATTAAAGTATTGACATTTAGTATGCTAGTTTTAATAAAAATATTTATGTTATATTTAAACCTCTTCTAAACATCAAAGTGTGGGACTAGTGTGTTCTATGTTAGGGACTGGTAAAACTGAGCCCTTCAGGTTAGGCTCCGGTTACAGTAGACCCTCCGGGTTGGAGTCGGGTTATAGAGGCTCTCCGGGTTGGATTCCAGTTATAGAGGTTCTTTATGATGTAGTCCGGTTACAGAGGCTCTCCGGGTTGGAGTCCGGTTACAGAGGCTCTCTAGGTTGGGGTCAGGTTATAGTTAACCCCTAGGTTCTAGTAGGAGTTCTTGACAAAGAAATTAATGTCTGACATTAATCATTCCATAATTTTGAATGTATCTATTGATATTGAATGTGATTATTCAACTATTAGAATATTCATGCTAGTAATTAAATGGAATTATTTGATTTTACCTTTGACATATTATGATGATGTTTAAGGTTAAAAATCTTTTTATAGTATAGTACATTGGCTTAAATGTTTATGCTTATTTATGAATGTTTCCACCATATTGTTATCCTTACTAAGCGTATGATCTCACCCCATTATATGTGATGTTTTTTCCTGTATGGGAAGAAGTATTTTATTATTGATAAGAAAGAATGTAGTAGGAACTGTAGTTAGTACTATAGCAGGTACTGTAATAGGACTGTACAGACTGTAGATGGTACTATAGCGGGAACTGTACAGAATTGTAGCATGTACTGTAATGGGAATGTAGCGTGTACTGTAGCAGGCACTGTTTGACACTATAACAGCCGAGAAAATATTCTGTTTGGGCCTTTGGGCCACCGATTTGGTCCCCAAATATTTTAAGGCCTTTTGGCCACCTAGGGATTTAGGTTAGTAAGTCCTTCGGGCCACCTTAAGTGCTGATGCAAACCAGAAAACCTACAAGGAACAAAATTAATAAGGATGAGGAGCACAAAGCTTTCACCATAGTAGAAGCTAATCAGAATGCAAGAATGAGAGGGTATGACACTTGCCATCAGGTCAAGTCTATGCATTAATGGGAAAGCCTAGCCTAACAACCATGCAAAGGTGGATAACTGATTTCATTATGAAGATGCAGGGGAGAAGCCGTTCTAAGTAGTTAGACTAGGTTGTATGAAATTATTGAAACTACGGGAAATAAATTACAGTAAGGCATACAAGCTAGGTAATACTAATGCCTACGGGCCCTGTAAGGGTTCTACCACACCCCTTGAAATGTGGATTATCAATATCAATAAAAATTAAAGCCCTAAGGGCCATTGGAGGAATATTCTTATATATAATCTATTTTCCAAGAATACTATACAAATCAGTATTTCGGGACATGATTCATTGTATTCCTTCCAATATATTAAAATAATGCACCGACTCCCATAACCGGGGTTGGGGCATTACAGTCCACACAAACATGAATGACACGGTCATTTTTCAATGAGTGAAAAGGTAATAAATAAAATAATATTGAATCATTTGAGAATGATAATTATTCCATCACTATTTTAATTATTTCATTTATATGACTTAAATTCATTAACAATTTCTTTATTATCTTCCATTTAACTCGTTACATTATGAGTTGTTGGTCCTCCATGCACACTGGAAATATTATCGTATCTCCTACAGAATGAAATAGGTTTATGAATATATGTTTTAATGAGTCATCATGTATAAATATGTTATAAATAAAATATATATATATATATATTTTATAAATCATAAAACCCAACCATGAGATGTGGAAATGTAAAAAATATGACATTGATTAGTGAGGTGGTATTCCACCCCACACAAAAATGATGAATTAATAACACATTTTATTAATTTGAATATTGATATTTTCAAGAAATATAACATTAAAAAATATGATTTTAAGAATGATACATAGGTTATTATATATGAATGGTAAAAAAATTTAATGTTGTTGGGGAATAAATAAAATAAAAATGCTCATTGAAGAAAAGAACCTATTCTTTATGAATCATCGATTGGTTTTCACAATAACCATTCAAATATTTCTATAATGTGAATAAAATTTCTTCTAATGTTATATAATATAATATTGATGATATTTTATAAGTCCTTGGATGATAAAAAGGATTTAAGGTGCGATTCAGAAAAAATAAGTTGTGGAATTTTATTAAAGAGTTGAGTGTATCATTAGTAATGTTTGTAAAAGTAAAATTTTCCCCCAATATTTCCAAGAATAAAAAGATTAAAAAGGGATAATTAAGGATAATTATACATTATATGGTTAAAATATTACCATAAGGTATATTTTATGCATGTTATTAGGTAACATTGTCTAATATTTTTTGGATTAACACGCAGATAACCACCATTTTACCTTTATCGTGGTAATAAATTTTTACTATTTTCAACACTAAATTTTTGGGAAAAATCATTCCTTATTAGATAATAAATATTACTCGAATTGATAATTTTAATTATCCTTTTCCATGTTCTTTTCAGATACTTGTAATATTCTTATTTATAAATAATCTCGCAGATATGATGAGAAATCAGGTTCGCTAAGAGAAAATGATCAAATGTTTATAATGTTATTGTGTAAAAATTAATTATAATAAATATTAAGATGACCTAAATATGATTAATATATATATATTAATTAATTTTAAATAAAAAATCAAATTAATATATAATTTTACATTTTAAATAATTTAAATGGAACATCAATTTTCAATGACAATTCATTAATTTTAAATTTTATCATTAAATTTTTCTTTTCAAAAAAAATTCAAAAATTCCCACTAATAATTTTTTTATTTATTTTTTTATAAATTAAGGTATTATAAATGTTTTTTATAAAAATTTCAAAAATTAAATTTTTTAAATTGGACTTAAAAAATAGATCAAAACTATTTTTTTGAAAAAATACAGTTCTTCAGAAAAAATTAGAAGTACAGATATTTCCTGTATAGATAACAAAAAAAGATGAATATATGAAAATATAATGAATATATAAAAGATAAATTACAACAAAATAATTCAACAAAATTTGTATGTTAAATTTAAGAGGTTAAAATACATTCTATTAATAAAAACTATTCTATAGAAAAATATATCCTTTATATTCAACTATTTTTTATTTTTATTTATAATTTACTAGTAACAAAACAATTTATTTTAGATACCATTTTAAATAATATACTTTCTTAATTTAGTTTATCCTATTAATTCCCTCCATTAAAATGGATTTATTATAACTATCATTATAATATCTTAATAATATGTCATGTTTCGTTAATATAATATTACTTTTATATCATGATATACTAGTCGTTTCATATAAAATATGTTTAATTAGTATTTTCATGTAATGAAACCAAATAAATTTATTGCATGTTACTTGAAATATCAAAAAGATTACATTAATTTGAATAAAATATATATTGGATAAAATATCAATTTTTTAAATTCTACGCTCTCCCAATTAAAATGAATATCACCCTTGAAATTATTTTTGGTTGTCAAGGGTTTTAGATATGAAAATTCCTTCATAGAAACACAAATCATATAAAATTATTATGGGAAATAATATTGAAAAAGTGAAAGGGATGTGTGAATATCAATTAGAATAACATATACTGTGTTACCAAATATGAAAACAATGGTGAGATGTAAATATATTTTCCTGATGGAAATGAATATATAATCATAGATAATGATATAGATCATTGATCAAAAGAACTTGTGTGATCCAGTGATGGTAAATGACTAAAATGAAATAAAAAATGGTCTTAAAATTTCATAGATATCATAAAAATGATGATAGTTGGTCAACATTATATTTCATGATTCATTTGAAAATGTTTGGTGATGTCCTTTTACATATAGACTGTGAAAATGTGTAAGTTTACATAATTTTTATCATTTTATTTCATAGAGATAATATCATCCTTTTTTCATTCATTAAAAAATTAAAACTTCATATCTAACTCTATGAAATGAATTTTAGTTTATGTTTTCAATTTAGGAAGTATTTGAGGGTCATTTGGTCAAAGATATAATGATATGTAAATGCTTCTGTATCTAATTATATTCCATACAAAAATGGACTGAAATTTTTATAGAATAATGGTATATTTTTATTTGATGATACCACATCTAGAACATAATATAATAATTATCACAAATTAATAACCTTATAATCCTTCAAATAAACTAAATTCTAATTATTTTGAATGACGGTCAATAAATTTCAAATATCATCTTATCATTAAAATTCCAAAAACTATGAAATAGATAGTAATATTCACATATAAAAATATGAATAACTATATCATGAATTCTATTGAGACATGGTAATTACCTAATCAAAAATAAAAAATATATGAAAATTTTGAAAAGTTCATAATTAATTAAATAAAACTAATCATTGTTAGGCATATTATATAGGTAAAATATTGATACAAACTACATAAATGTAAACATAAACCACTTTTCAAAAAATTATTTATCAATTATTAGTACATGAGTACTATCTAATTTATTTTATCCTAATCAGTATTTTGTTTATCAAAACTACACACCATTTTCTCAACCATAGGTACATATTATGGTTTATCTTCACAAAATCATTTGTTTTTCACAAAATATAACCTTTCTATTAAATAGATTTTCTATGACATTAGTACTACTAAAATATTCTTTAAAATCATTAATGAAATACATATAATGAAAAATCCTTACATATTTAATGATTCATGAAATATAAATCTTGATTTCTTAAACATAATCACTTCAATTATACAAAATTAATCCCAAATAATTTACTAGGATTCTTAATCGTATTCTTTAAAAATTATTTCCATTCATATTTCATTTTTTAACTTTTCATCAAAATAAAAATGTCATAATTACTCATAATACCTCACTGAATCCCTACTTTATCTTTCCCCATGGGAAATTGATATTAAAATTACCATACATTCAACATTTATAACATTTAAAAAAATATTGTAATTATGGGATACCATTATTATCATCCAATCAATTGAAAAGAAATTTCTATTTTAACTACATGATTCGTAAGCTTCATTTTGAATCCAAAAGAATATTTCCGTCCCTATGATACATTCCCCAAATTGTTTCTTCCAATATTCATAAAATATAATAAACTGATTCTTGTTTCCACATTGGTGGCAGGTACCTTAGCTATATGGAAACAACATCCGTGTATTCATTAGTCAGTTAGAGAGTTAGTTAAGATTCACTATGAGAGTCATGATATATGATTACTAATTAGGAATTATCACAATATACATATCTCAAATCATCATCTCATTTGGATGCTACTCAGATATTTTTTATCACATACTATGTTAGCCGAGTTTCTTTTTATTACACCATTGACCAAAAACAAAAATCATTTTGTGAGAAACACTAATCCCAGAGGAAAATTAAATGATCTATTGTAGGATTTGAAAATCATTAAAACCTATTTGAAATATATGACACAATAAGAAAATAATATTTTATGAATGGATATTAATTAAATTATTCTGAATTATTCAAAAATAATTTATGATTTCCATAGAATATCCCTATAGAGTGTCAAACCTAGTTTAGAGAAAGGAAATTTGTTTTGAACAAAATAATGATCATTTCCACCTCAATAAACCCATTTTGGTGTAATTCTCCCTAGTTACTTCTATAATAGATCCACATCCACTCATAGTGTCCATATGTATTTATTTTCAAAGAAACCACTAACATTACCAATTACCATATTCCATGAAATTTTCTTATAGTTTTATTCATCTCTAAACATAACATTCGACATATCCCAATACATATCCATATAAACAATTAATGATATTTAATTAATATTTTATCATAATAGTTTCTTATTGTTAGGTAATTCTATCCATTGATACGAACTATTGTGACCCAATATTACTAGACATAGATATGTTATCTTTTAATATGAACATTCATCACATTACCTAAATGGATTACTAAGGTCCATTATAGTTAATTTATTTGGAGACTAGACACACAATGACATAATTTGGTGAATAGTCATCAATATATAATTTAATGATATTTACCCTTAGTACACTTAAAAAACAAAACATTCTTAAAACCATTATTCACAACCTGAGGAATAGAAGCATAAGAATATGTGAGATCAGATTATAAATAAATGAAAATAAGGAAGGAACAATATAATAACATGAATAAAGGGGTTTGATATAATGATAATAAATTAACTATACCCATCATATTAAAAATGAAAATCTATATTCATGGTGCGAAATTTCATGATTCATATGGTATGAATCATAAGTAAATCAAAAAATATTATTAATGATATCATAACATTGTCATATGAAAATGAATTGTGGAATTCACAAAAGCATGGAAATCAATTCCATGGCATTAAAGGCTCACTTAAAAGGCCATTATAGTATATGAATTTTATTATACAAGACATCATAGTATTAATGGTTAACATGAATGACTATCATGGTAGAAAATTTCCCAACCTAAGCTAGGTTCACTCTACATTACAGTGCTGTAAATCTCATGATATATAAATATTTACCCAATGAATTGTGTGAGATGTAGGTCCCACAAATTACATATTTAGATTCATTCATATGTTTTTCTCAATATCATAAAATATATATTTTATCACAAAAAATAAAAATAAATGGGTTTCCTAAAACATTCATCATAATATACAATGGAAAAAATACTGCTTTCATAATTATTTCATCATTTCTTAATAGAATATCCTATGAGAAAAATTACATTTCAATGTAATTTAATAATTGTATAAAAATTAAAAGAGAAATGTTAATTGGAAATATAAAAATATTTCCTACATCATGGTATTTTTTTATTTTTTATACATTAAATAAATAAATTTATTTATGACACCATGATGATGCGGTGATTACCTCATTAATGAATGATTTAAATAAAATGAAAATATAAGGTAATATCTAAGACATAAACTTGTAGAAAACCTATTAGATGGGTGGATTTCGAACCCTTATCAACTTATACTCAAAATATATCGTTTTGGGACCATTAAAATTCGAAAACCATTTTATAATAATGTATCATTTCAATAATTTTGAAATGTGACCCTCCTCCCTCTTATAAAAGGTCCCCACCTTTACCCCATTACCCACACCTCTAAAGCCCTTGGCACGTCCAAACTCTTCACATATTTTCTCTCCACATACCTCTATTTCTCCTAGAAACCTCACTTTGGGCATAATTCTTTCCAAGGATGCCTTTGGCTCAAATCAAAAAGAGTTTCCCAATTTAGAGGTAATGTCATCTCTCTAGTTTCTTCCTTTTATATTCTATCTTCACTCACCAATATCTTCTTCTTATTCGATCCCATAATAACACCATTATCCACAATATACTAGGATGCTGTTATGATAATTATTCTACCTACACTTACACACACCGGTGTCTAATGGTTAAATAACATACTGTTTCTGTGGGTGGCCAGTTACTACATCATGAAACGATGACTGTTCAATCATTCTTTAACACCTTTCATAGTGGCCATTATGATGTCACTATATTTATATAAGATATATATGGTATTTTTTTCTATATAATTCTGAATTTTATTTTTAAATCACATCGTTATTATTTTCATGTGGTGGAACTGCGATAATTTCATCCGAGAAATTGTGGACTACAGCCCCCTAAAGTGTTGTGACTCCTTCATGCCAAACATGGAATTTATAAAGAATGTAAATAATGAACTTATGTAACCTATAAAAAATATATATTATACTAGAATTATATATATATATATATATGTCACATTTAGTTTTAATTCCTTTAATATGACAAAGAAATGAAAGTATAGTTCATGCGTACGTACGACCTAGCATATCCATGAACGGTGCATTTCATTTTTATCTCCAAATGTTATGGAATATAATAAAATGAATATATACTGGATATATATGATATTTAAATCACTAATACCATTCTAGAGATTATGTAATTATAACTACATGAGAAATTCATTTCAAACAAGTTCATTTTGACTCATGTACCATACATCAACAAAATGTATTATATGAACTAAAATAATCAACTAATTATTATAACATGATAACATGTGATATTAATTTAATAATAAACATTAAAATAATTCCTTAATCAATTATAAATTTACCAAATGTAATAATTCAATAATATAAAGAATGAACAAGAACTAGTTGGACTTGTGGTAAGGGACTTCGTCTCAATCAGATTTCTTTGAGGCATACTTCAATTTATATTCAACCTTCTTTTATTAGTTGTATAATAGAACATTTTGAATTCTAATTTCATTTAAACAGAATATTTTCAAATGAATCATTTTACTAAATGACAAAAGTAATGTTTTTGTCTTACATATGTGGTGACAACGACTTCTCCACCACTATGTCCATTATTTGAGTTTCGGATTCCACTACAAGCCATTACATTTTTAAATGAAAAAAATACAATGTTTTACTTTATTTTGGAATTGAAAATGGTTTTGATAATTTTTTGATTTTATAAATGTGTTGTATTGATATCATGTGATTGAAATGTGGAAATGTTATGTTTCCTTTATGCATGTTTTATGTGATACGATTATGTTATGGTTCTTGAGTATTTTTTATGAAGTCGGGTGGTTCTATGATGAAATAAGGGCGGGTGAGACCAAGATAGCTCTCTAATGCATTGGGTAACACGAATGTGTTAAACTCTAAGGATTATCTTTAGCGATTTGGGTAATATACTATGATGGGTATTCCAAACATAACCATGAGGGTTACTCCCGATGTAAGAATGTTATAAATGCCTCAAGATACCATTATGCCATATGATTTCTATGATTTATTCATAAATATTATGATTTATTGAGGTATGTAAAAGTTATTATGTTTTATGAGTAATGTATTATTTAATTTATTCTTATGTATACATCAACGGGAGCTCCACATCTCACATGTGGAGTCAGACTCAATGTTAATCTGTGAGGCATTGCATGGAAATGGTACTACTCCGTGGCCTATTGTTTACATCATCCGGAAGTGTAGAGCTCTCCTCGCTGGTAATACTTGGATCACCACTACCTGGTGGTAGGGTAATAAGGTGGCTGACCACTTGGCTTCCTCGGCGACCCAAGTATCATGTTTCAATATATTTCCCATTTTTCTCAACTTAAACATGAGGGGGTGGACTTGATCTGGGGGGATGCCCTGGGACTCCATTATTTCTAGCCTCCCTGATCTGTGTCATTACTGTTTTTGTGTTGTGTGGTGTTGTTTCATGTTTCATGGAATAAAATGGTAATGATTATGATGATATGTAGACATAGACTAATGTTTTTTTTTGCATTTTTATATCCCTTACAGAGCATTTTATGCTCATCTAATGTTTTTGAATTTTTTTCACAGGTCAAGGAAAAAGTACATGATGTGATGATAATGTCGAGGAAGTGTCAAGTAAGAATACATATTTTATTTTAAATACGTTTCCATTGATGGAAAAAAATGAATATTTTCTTTCATGTAGCCACATTGATTAAATGTGGAATGTAATGCATGATTTATGATCTAATTCTATAACACTCTAAACCTGAAAATATCCTCAATGTGTATTCTTGAAATAACTCAAGATTAAGTAATGTTTAAGGCTGGGTCATTATACTTTGATTCAAAAATCACTTCTAAATGACTTCCTTTATAAATTGGGAGACTTTTAAATGATTTCATGAAAAAGGGTTATTTCTCTCAATGAAATTTACCGATCATTTTCATCTATGTCAACATCCTTTAATGGGTTTTAAATTTTTTTGTGGTTTATTTATTATGATACCAATATTACAAATTTTATTGAATGTTTTGGGATATGTTTTACTATGGATGAGTTATTTTATTCCATACATAGTTTATTGTTAATGTATTATAATTTAGTATGCCAGTTTTAATACGAATAGTTATGTTATATTTCAACCTCTTATTAAGATGAATGGGTTGGACTAGTATGATCCGGGTTAGGAACTAGTAAAAGTAATCCCTCTAGGTTAGGGTCCAGTTACAGCAGACCCTCCGGGTTGGAGTCGAGTTATAGAGGCTCTCCGGGTTGGATTCCAGTTATAGAGGCTCTCTAGGTTGTAGTCCTGTTACAGAGTCTCTTCGGGTTGGAGTCTAGTTACAGAGGCTCTCCGAGTTGGGGCCAGGTTACAGTTAGCCCCTAGGTTCTGGAACAAGGTCTTGAAATAGAAATTAAAGTCCAACATTATGCATTACATCATAATGAATGTGGCTATTGATATTCAATGTTATTATTCAACTAGTAGAATATCCATGCTAGTAAGTAAATGGCATTATTTTATTTTATATTTTTTATATTATGCTGATGTTTAAGGTTAAAAATATTTTTATAGTCTAATACATTGCCTTAAATGTTTATGCTTATTTATGAATGCTTCCACCATATTGTTATACTTACTAAGAAATGATCTCACCCCTTTATATGTTTTATTTTTCCCTGGATGTGAAGAAGTATTTTATGAATGATAAGCATGACTGTAGCAGGAACTGAAGTTGGTACTGTAGAAGGTATTGTAGTAGGACTGTACAGACTGTAGCTGGTACTATAGCAGGAACTATACAGGATTGTAGCATGTACTGTAATGGGGCTGTAGCATGTACTGTAGCAGATACTGTTTGGCACTATAATAGCTGATAATATTCTTATGATTGGGCCTTCGGGCCACCAATTTGGTCCCAATGTTGTTTAAGGCCTTCCGACTACCTTAAGTGCAGAAGAAAACCAGATAACCTACAAGGAACAAAATTCATAAAGAGGAGGAGCAAAGAGCATTCACCATTGTAGAAGCTAAACGGAATGCAAGAATGAGAGGGTATGACACTTTTCATTGGGTCAAGGCTATGCATGAATGGGAATGCCTAGCCGAACAACCTTGAAAAGGTGGATAGACGATTTCATGATGAAGATGCTAGGGAGAACCAGTTCTAAGTAGTTAGTCTGTGTTCTATGAAATGTTTGAAGCCTATGGGCAATGAATTCCTATATGGCCTACATGTTATGTAATACTAATGCCTACGGTCCTTGTAAGGGTTCCACCTCACCCCATGAAAGGTGGATTATCAAAATCAAAAAAAAAATGTAGGCCTAAGGGACATTGGAGGAATGATGATGTATATAATCTATTTTCCAAGACTATTATACAAATCAGTCTTTCAGGGGATGACTCCTTGTTTTCATGCCAATATATTAAAATAATGCCTCAACTCCCATAACTTGGGTTGGGTCATTACAGTCCACACAAACATGAATGATACAAAAAAATTTCAATGAGTGAAATGGTAATAAATAAAATAATATTGAATCATTCTATAATGATAAATATTCCATTACTATTATAATTATTTCATTTATACGACCAACATTCATTAACAATTTCTTTATTATCTTCCATTTAACTCGTTACTTTATGATTTTTTGGTCCTCCATACACACGGGCAATATTATCGTATCTCCAACATAATGAAATAGGTATTTGAATATATTTTTTAATGAGTCAACATGTATAAATATGTTATAAATAAAACATATATATATATATATATTATAAATAATCAATTCCTATCCTGAGATGTGGCAATGTAAAAAAGATGATATCGATTAGTGAGGTGGTAGTCCACCGTAGACATAAATGATGAATTAATAACAAATTTTATTAATTTTAAAATTGTTATTTTCAAGCAATTTCACATTAAAAAATATGATTTTGTAAATGATAAAGAGGTTATTATGTATGAATGGTAAAATAATAATTTAAAGCTTTTGGGGAATAAATAAAATAAAAATCCTTATTGAAGAACAGAACCTCTTCTTTATGAATCATCAATTGAATTTCACAAAAACTATACAACTATTTCTATTATGTGAATAAAATGTCTTATAATGTTATATAATATAATTTTGATGATATTTTATAAGTCCTTGGATGATAAAAAATGCATTAAGGTGTGATTAAGAAAAAATAAGTGGTTTAATTTTATAAATGAGTTGAGTGGCACATAAGTAGTATTTTTAAAATAAAAAGTTTACCCTAATTTGTTCAAAATTAAAAAGATTAAAAACAGATAATTGAGGATAATTATACATTATGTGGTTAAAATATTACAAGAAGGTATATTTTATGCATGGTATTAGGTAACATTATTTAATATTCTTTGGTTTAACCCGCAGATAAACACCATTTTACCTTTATCGTGGTAATAAATTTTTACTATTTTCAACACTAAATTTTTGGGACAAATCATTCCTTATTAGATATTAAATATTACTATAATTGATAATATTAATTATCCATTTCCATTTTCTTTTAAAATACTTTAAATATTATTATTTAAAAATAATCTCACAGATAGGATGAGAAATCAGGTTCGATAAGATAGAATGATCAAATGTTTATCATGTTATTGTGCAAACATTAATTATAATTAATATTAAATTCACTTAAATAAGATTAATATATATATATATTTAATTAATTTTAAATAAAAATAAAATTAATATATAATTTTACATTTTAAATAATTTAAATCGAACATCAATTTTCAATGACAATTCATTAATTTTAAATTTAATCATTAAATTAATATTTTCAAAAAAATATCAAAACTTCCAACTAATAATATTTTTTTTAATTTTTTTATAAATAATGATATTATACAATTTTTTTATAAAAATTTTAGAAATTAAATTTTTTAAATTGGACTTAAAAAATGAATCAAAATTTTTTTTTTGGAAAAATACAGTTCTTATGAAAAAAATTAGAAGTACACGTATTTACTATGTAGAAGACAAAAAATATTAATACATCAAAATATAATGAATATATAAAAGACAAATTACACAAAAATTATTCAAGAAAATTGGTATTTTAAATTTACAACATTAAAATACATTTTTTTAATAAAAATTATTCTATAGAAAAATACATCCTTTATATTCAACTTGTTTTTATTTTTATTTATAATTTACTAATAACAAAACAATTTATTTTAGATACCATTTTAAATAATATAATTTCTTAATTTAGTTATTCCTATTAATTCCCACCATTCAAATGGATTTATTATGACTATAATAATAATATCTTAATATTAGGCCATGCTTCGTTAAATTAATATTACTTTTATATCAATATATACTCGTAGTTTTATATAAGATAATATTAAGTAGGATTTTCATGTAATGAAACCAAAAAATTTTGGTGCATGTCACATGAAATATTAGAAAGATTACATTCATTTGAATAAAAAATATATTTGATAAAATATCAATTTTTTAAATTCTACGTTCTCCCCATTAAAATGAATATCACCCTTGAAATTAATTTTTCTAGTAAAGGGTTTGAGATATGAAAATTCCTTCATAGAAACAGAAATCATATAAAATTAGTATGGGAAATAATATTGAAAAAGTGAAAGGGATTTGTGAATATCAATTAAAATAACACATATTGTGTTTCCAAATATGCTAACATTGTTGAGATGTAAATATATTTTCATGATGGAGATGCATATATAATGATAGATAATGATAGAGATCATTGATCATAAGAACTTATGTGATCCAGTGAAGGTAAATGAAAAAAATGAAATAAAAAATTGGTCTTAAAATTAAATAGATATCATAAAAATGATGATAGTAGGTCCCCATTATATTTCATGATCCATTTGAAAATGTTGGTGATGTCATTTTACATATAGAATACAAACATTTGAAAGTTTTATTAATTGTTATCATTTTATTTCATAGATATAATTTCATTATTTTTTCATTCATTAAAAAATTTAAACTTCATATCTAACTCAATGAAATGAAGATTAGTTTATGTTTTCAATTTTGGAAGGAGTCGAGGTTCAATTGGTAAAAAATATAATTATATATAATTTCTTATGTATCTAATTATATTCCTTACAAAAATTGATTAAAAAATTTATAGAATAATATTATATTTTTATTTGATGATACCTCAAACAAAATAAAATATAAGAATTATCACAAATTATTAACATTATAATCCTTTAAATAAAGTAAATTCTAATTATTTTTAATAAAGGTCAATAAATTTCAAATATAATCTTATCATTAATATTCCAAAAAATACGAAATAGATAGTAATATTCACATATAAAATTATGAATAACGTTATCATGAATTCTATTGAGACATGGTAATTACCTAATCAAACATAAAAAATATATGAGAATTTTGAAAATTTATTAATTAATTAAATAACACTATTGATTATTGGGCATATTATATAGATAAAATATTGATACAAACTACATCAATGTTAATATAAACCACTTTTCAAAAAAATACTTATCAATTATTCGGTCATGTGTACTATATAAATTATTTTATCCAAATCAGTTTTCTGTTTATCAAAACTACACTCCATTTTCTCAACCGTAGGAACATATTATATGTTATATTCACTTAATCATTTGTTTTACATAAAATATTACCTTTCCATTAAATAGCTTTTATATGACATTAGTACTATTCAAATATTCATTCAAATAATTAATGAAATACATATAATGAAAATTCCTTACATATTTAATGATTCATGAAATATAAATCACGATTTCCTAAACATAATCACTTAAATTATACCAAATTAATCTCAAATAATTTACTAGGATTATTAATCTTATTCCTTAAAAATTATTTCCATTCATATGTCATTATTAGACTATTAAACTAAATAAAAATATCATAATTACTCATAATACCTCTCTGATTCTCTACATGATCTTTCCCCATGGGAAATTGATATTAAAATTACCATACTTTCAACATTTATGACATTTAAAAAATGATAGTGATTTTGGGATACCATTATTATCATCCAATCCATTGAAATGTAATTTCTATTTTAGTTACATGATGTGTAACCTTCATTTTGAATCCAAAAGCATATTTTAGTCCTTATTAGACATTCCCAAAATTATTTCCCGCAATATTCATAAAATATAATAATCTTATTCTTGTTACCTCATTGGTGGAGAGTACCTCATCTTTATGGAAACAAAATCCTCTTATTAATTAGTCAGTTACAGAGTTAGTTAAGATTCACTATGAGAGTCTTGAAATATTATTAATAATTAGGAATTATCACATTATAAATATCTTTAATCATCATTACATTTGGATGCTAATGAAGTATTTTTTATCACATATTATGTTAAATTAGTTTCTTTTTATTACACTATTGACCAAAAACAAAATTCATGGTGTGAGAAACACTAATCCTAGAGGAAAATAAAATGATCTATTATAGGATACGAAAATCATTAAAACTTATTTGAAATATATTACACAATCAGAAAATCATTGTTTATGAAGGGATATTAATTAAATTATTCCAGATTATTCATATAGTGATTAGAATTTTTATAGAATATCCCCTAGAGTGTAAAACCAAGTGTATAGCAAGCCAATTTGTTTTAAAAAAAATAATGATCATTTCCTCCTCAATAAAACTATTTTGGTGTAATTATCCCTAATTACTTCTATAATATATCCACATCCACTTATAGTGTCCGGAATTTTTTTAATTTCAAAGTAACCACTAACTCTACCAATTAACATATTCCATGAAATTTTAATATAGTTTGATTCATCCCTAAATATATCATTAGACATATCCCAATATATAACCATATAAACAATTAAATATATTTCACTAATCTTTTAACATAATATTTTTTTATTGTTAACTAAAGCTATACATTGATACCAACTATTGCGGCCCAATATTACTTTACATAGATATATTATCCTTTAATATGAATGTTCATCACATTTCCTAAAAGGATTACTAAGGACCATTATAGATAATATCTTTGGAGACTATATACACAACCTCATAATTTGGTGAATAATCATCAATATATCATTTAATGATATTTTCCCTTAGTACAGTTAAAAAAAAATTCATAAAACCATTATTCACAACCTGGGGAATGGAAGCATAAGAATATGAGAGATCATATAATAAAAAAATGTAAATAAGGGAGGCACAATATAATAACATGACCAAATGGGTTTGATATAATGATAATAAAATAAAAAACTATATCCATAATATTAATTAACAAAATATAGGGTCATGGTATAAAATTTCATGATTCATACGGTATGAATCATAATGAAATAAAAAAATATTAGCAATGACAGCATAACATTGTCATATGAAAATGAATTGTGGAATTCACAAAACCATGGAAATAAATTACATGGTATTAAATGATCACTTAAAAGGACATTATAGTATAATAATTTCACTATACATGACATCATAGAATTAATGGTTAACTCGAATGACTATCATTGTACAAAATGTCCCAACCTATGCTAGGTTCACTCTACATTACAGTGCTATAAATCTCATGATATATAAAATTTTACCCAATGAATTGGTGTGAGATGTAGGTCCCATCCATTACATATTTAAATTCATACATATCTTTTTCTAAATATCATAAAATATAATTTTTTTTAAAATGGATCAAAGTGGGTTTCATAAAACATTCATCATAATATACAATGGAAAAAATACTGGTTTCATAATTATTTCATTATTTATTAATATAATAACCTATGAAAAAAATTACTTTTCAATGTTGTTTAATAATTGTATAAAAATTATAAGAGAAAGGGGTTTCATCAACATGCTTCCATATTAAACATAACCTATTAAATGGAAGAATAAGAAATGTATCCTTTGTTTATATACCAAAAATCATTTTTAATGTCAAATGATGTCATCATAGATGGTAAATTATTTTGAAAGATAGAATAGACCATTTGTTATAGAAAACATCTATTATATGAAAATAAATATTTAAAACTAAAAAATAATATAAAAAAATTTGGACATATGTTTCATTCAACTAATCCTTGAAGCATATAATGTAAATATTATATTTCCTTTAAAAAATTCATGTAGAAAATATCCATTATTTTATATAAAATCATTTTAAAACATAATTTTTTAAAAAAAATTAATTTATATGAAAATGAACTTATAAATTTATAAAGGGTGATTCGATAAAAATTATGCCCATGATGGTAGATAATTCCATTCATGAAATACATGTTAAATGATTTATTAATTTCAGTTTTTGCAATGAAACCAAACAAGAAAAAATTGGAAAAAGAAATTATGATTCTATTATATGTTTTTTAATATTAAATTTGGTATAATATTTTCAAAAAAATAATTGTTGAAAATCCATTTTCAGAAAGTATTTTTTGAAAATGTGGTTTTGCATAAAAAGGGGATTTTGAACAAATAAAGAAATAAATATATATTATCCCAAAAATGATATTTTTATTGTGTGATAAAATAAATAATAGAAAATAAATAGGAAAATTTTATTCACAATAAATAATAATAAGAGGTGAGAATAAATGGGTTTATTGTTATGTAAATCATTCCATTTCATTTCGGGAAGCATCATCAAAACTACTCCAGATTAATGAGGATTTTGTTACCTAAAAACAATACTACCAAGGTATCATTGAATCATAAGCCTTATGAATTAATAAAACTAAAAGATACATAGAATATAATAGGAATAGAAAAAATAATGATATTATATGTAATGTAGATGTATATACACCTCATAATGAAAATTAGATCATAACATAACATAAGTCTCACATACATAAAATTGTGACAAAGATCCTCTATAGCATCAGTATAGTTAGAAGCATAAAACCTGGGAATGATATATCCTCAAAAGGATATTTAAATAATATTAATTTCTTTTTTAATCAATATAATTTGATTAATTGATAGTATATACACCACATATAAGAATTAAGTGTTGAATATTTCATATATCTCATAGAAATTGAGATGGTAATACCATAATACTTTAATAAAATTTTGAATCATAAACCCATATAAAAAATAAAATAAAATTAAAAATTTATTTTATTGAAATTTTTTTATTTAATAATATATCATTTCAAATGATATGTATATACACCGCACATAATAAATTAGTGTTGAATTTGAATATGTATCCCAGAAATAAAAGATATAATAGAAATCCTCAATAACTTTAGTCATAATTACAATCAGAATCCAAACTATAAAATAACATAATATTAAAATTAAAATATCTAGAAAAATATTTATATTAATGATATAACATGTAAATAGGTTATTGTATACCCAACACAAATTAAGTGAGTGCTGAATTTATATAGGCATCACCTAAAAAAATAATAGACTACACATCCATTACCATATGTCTTGACATCCATCAATAATGATTGAACTACATATATATATTAAATTAAAATTTATTATACTAATATTAGAGAACAATAATTATATATACTATACCATATATTAATTTCTTATGACCCTTTATTACCCATTTTCTACTAATTACTTATTAAAATCATATTGGTGTAATAACCCCTTTGTTTTTATATATCATGGAAATTATCAATTTTTATAATATTAAATTATTCATGCCTTCCTAATCATAGTTATAATAATAATATAATAATTATTATACTTATACAGAAATTAAAGTTTTAATAGATATCATAAGTTTTTTATAAATTAAGTATGTTATGATCATTTCGAGTGTAGGTCAAACATACACATGAGTAATGTTTCCATTTCTGAGTGATTATTATGAAAAAAGATGTATTTAATATTTAATATTAATATATTTATCATAATATCATAAATATTATATTATATCTATAAATATATATACATATCATTCATAGATTGGAATTATTAATAGATAGTCACAGGTCTTTGTGAAACCAGTAGTCCACATATACACACACAATATTATCAACAATCAATGAGTGAAAAGGAAAGAAATATAAAAATATATTACCTTTAATAGGGATAAATATGAAATTAATATTATATATTTTTTTCATTTGTGTCATATATTATAATTAAATTTATCCTTATTATTTCCAAATTAAGCGTTAGTGAAAAAATAATAACATCGCTTCTTGGGGCGGTAGTCCTCCTTACACACAAGCGACATTATAATATGCCATTATTTTTGAAAGATAAAAGGGTATATTTTATAAATTTAATAAAAAGTTATACTTATTTTTCAATTATGATAAATATAATTCAGATTCATCATCATATCCAACTTTGAGATGTGTAAATAGAAAATTATTGATATTTTTGGGGAGACGGTAGTTAGTTGTTCCCATGAATTGTGATTTTGTAACCCCTTGAAAAAATTGGATATTTTTAAAGGGTTTTAGCTAATCATAAAAAAATTAATTAAATTTATGATATTAAGGATGTTATAATAGAATATTATAATAATAATTAAAGGAGGTGGATATAAAAATAAAATTAAAACACTTGATGAGGAGTATTGTTATAAATATAATTTAAAATATAATATATTATTGTTATTATAAATATTTACATAATTGTGAATTAAAAAAACTAAAATATAATATATTGTTATGAATAACTTAAATCCAAATACAACATTCAATTAAAATTCAGTATTTTTCACTATTAATCAAAAATAATATTATTCCCATAAAATAATCAAAATATCACCCTATGATTATTTTGATGATATTATTTAAAAAAATGAAGTTTATTTCTTCAAATAAATTTTCTTAATGTGTCAAAAATTATTTTTTTAAAAAAATTAATTTAAAAAAATATGATAAAAAATATTTTTAGAAAAAATATATGTTTAAGAATAAAATTTGATTCATTATTCTCTATTTTATAAATAACAAGTTAGATGAATGTTAAATATTTTATTTGATATACACAATAATAATATCATTAAAATGATTTACTAGAAGTGTTTTGTTTATTTTATTGAGTAAAAAATGTTTATTTTCATAAAAAATAAATTTTAGAAAAATATTTCATTTATTTTCAATAATATATTATATTTATTTTTAATTAATTGGTCATAAAAGAATTAATTTAATATAAATTATTATACCATATATTTTTAAAAATTAAATAGTCTTGTTCACACTAATTATTCCAAAGGCTAGGTAGTAAATATAAAAATAATATTTTACAGAAGTTACATTTTATATAGACATAATTTTTAATGAAATGAATGATAAACATAGTGTTGCATGTTAGAAATGTTAAAACTGATGTTTCATGTAATGAAAGATAATATTGTTATTTTGATTAAATAAAAATATTTAAAATATTAACTTATTTCGAATAATAAAATCACCAACTGATAAGGTGCTACACTCTATAATCCTAATATAGATCCATTAAAATTCACATGCTGAAGTCACTCACGTCTTCCTTGGGAACAATACAATGCCATTGTTGATGTATCCAACTCATACTAGACTCTATGAAAATTCCCATAATGGAGTATCAAACAACATTCAGTGTGCACAATAATTATTTAAATTCATAGATCATATGATGAGTTCTCTATTTCCAGGACGAACCATCGGCTTCACGTATCATGAGGAAGTTGTCCAAGCCATGAAAAAACATGTCAGTAAACATATATACCTACAATAAATGTATTTATTTCATCAATATTTATATAAATTCCATAGTTGATTAATTAATCTCATTATATAAACTAGGTTTTTATTTTCAATTTGTAGATTATCCTATGATTTGATGAATCACCTCAATAAAACCATGATAAGTTTCCAATTATCTCAATTCATTTTTCACGGTGAAGCATGATGAAATATGAATTCAAATTATTAATAAAAAATTAAATTTACATTAATGAATATTTGTTGTATCATCAAGTTATTTCTCACATCATGGGTTTTCAGATATATTTTCTCAGTTCCAATAGAGAGAGTAGGGTCTAATTGGAGTTATAACAACAATATTCTTAACATGAATAGACATAATCAATTATTTAATCACACGAATAGTTTGCTGAGTAAACCCAATTATTATAAATACCTTAAACTTGAAACAATACATGGTTATTTTTATATACCACCTACCATAAAGCTATGATCAATGAAAAACTCAGCATAAAGAACACCAACAATGAAAAAATGTGATGGATATAACAAAGAAAACCTAGATCAAACAATTATCAATATATAAATATTGGTCCCATGAATAAGAGAGGGGAACATCAGTATTATATAGTATTGTATAAGGAAGAAGAAAATGAATGTGAAGGAAATATCATGACATCAAACCCTATAATATGACAAATAAAACTGAATGAATAACCAAAAAATCACTAGGAGTATCCCCGGGGCTTTATTGAAGTGGATTCATGATGAATGAAATGTTATTTTAGGCATCATAGTATAAATATCCTTTTTATTGAGGATTTCATGATGTGAATCCTAGACACATGATATTAATGCCAGGTATGGTGTATACACCACGAAAATATATCACATATTTTTGAAATTAAAATAATCAACATTTGGATGACATGACCTTGTTTCATGGTGTGTAAATATTTATTTCCCAGAACTAGTTTGTGGCATCTTCCTCAGAATATGTTTATTTTTGGTAACCCATTCATGATGTGAATGTGTCAATCATTAATGTCACATGCCAGATTATATTGAAAAAATAAATACACCTATAAATCTCATCATTCCTAAATAAATGGATCATCCACTATGTCTTATTGATGAATAGAAACCCCATTTAAAAGAGTGTTAAAAAATATCTTGAGGTATTTAAATAGAAAATACATGATCCTAACCCCCCCCACTAAATAATATATCATTTTCAAACTGATCAATGAATCATAGTGGGATATCGGTGAGCAATACATGTTATTGTGCTCTTATCTCATAGGTCTCTCATTGAGCACACCCATTATACCATTACACATGAACTATATGTTTAGTTATTCATCAAAGAAATTTTCCCATATAGCCACTATCTATATTAAATGATTCCTAGGGGAAACATATAAACGAATATCAATGTCATCGACATATATCACATGAGAATTGTTATAATGATATCTATGATACTTTAATACCTGAAAAAAATGATGAATGAAAATGTAGTGAATTTTGAGGTCCATTGATTTTGAAACTCTTTAAACCCTTTTCAGTACATTGAATGTCACAACAAACACTAGTTCCATCATAAAATGGTTTTCAATAACCTTAGAGAAATCCCATGGAAAAATGAAAACCCACAAAAAACTATTGAATTCATTACTTATTGTCACTATCAGATTTAAGCTAGTTATGTTCAGTCATCAATACCTTCTTGATCGAATTATCATTTCAAAATGACTCCTTCTTGAGACAAGGTTCAACAAGTTGTAATTCACATACATTGAACAATTAAAAATTTTATTTTAACTTCCTACCATAAAAATTAATGAAATGATCCATGTTGATCAAATCCTTAACACTGTTATTATATGAATAATCTGTGTGTTCCATATGCTACTCACATGAACCACTTAAATCCTTCTCACATGCTCATAATATATACTCTATATTTTGATGTGTCTGTTCATATTGGATATCACCAAGTGATTAATATGATATAATCATTACAACCATAAATTATTGATACTATAGAATATACAATTAGAATTAATATTTGAAATGAGGATCTCCATTTGAAATGATACTCCTCAGAAAACTGTTTAGTTAAATTTCCTACCATACCTAATGAATGCATAGATCATAAATGGAAAAAGTCTCCCCGTAAATAAAAATTGGTCTACCATAATAAATCAATTTACGATCACCAATAATTCACCATTCATTTCTGGATTATTCTATAATTCTATCACTATATATATATTTACATCATCCCACATCCATTCTATATTTGGATGAGCCTTCAATGACCGACCTATCCCCTCAAGCTCTTCTTTCACCTAATGAGAGGTGAAACATGTCAATATAATGCATTCCATCTCTCTCTGCATACCTAGATAAAATTATATTCAAAAGAGAGGGTGATACACCTTTTAAATAACTAGATATAAAACAAATATATAATCCTAACACTCGCATAAACTCTATATAGATGACCGTATGAACCCATAATCATCCATGTAATGGAAGATAATTTACACTACTAGGATACAATCCTAATTGTTTCTCCCCACCATATGATATGTACATCAGGGTTAAGAAATCATTATTAGATAATTTTATTGGCCTGGCTATGTCGAAAAACATGGGTAAAATAGATGTTGAGATTTTGATAATAATCCCTATGATTCTTGAACATATATATGATTGTATTCATGGAGATCCATCATTAGATACTCTTCAGAAGACTCCATCATTTCAACTATATGTGTATTTCATCTCAAGTAATTGGTAGTGATGATACCCTTCCATAGTCTATAACATAGATCAATGTCAAAATAATATAGATACATGATCCTCCTCTTTTTCTGTAGGTTTAGGTCTTTTTGTTAAAAGATGCACATATTGCTCTTGTTTTCTATCAACTCCAAAAAATTATATCCCAAAATATATTTTCACCATAATTTCATGACTTGTGCCACCATTTCCAAACCCTAATATTGATTATGATAATTCTTCCCATGTGGTCACAGTTTCCTTGATCCAGTAGAAACAACTATGTCTTCTGACATTAGAAATATCCTGATTCAAAAAGTGGTTGTGTAACAATAAATTGTGTCTTCCATATCCATAATTTGTATTTTTAGGATCAATTTAGAGTTAATAATTCTATTTATATCCAAAAAACTCTATCATAGGAGGGTAACCAACAAAAATAACCCCTCTATTGGTCAATTTGAAAATTAGGGCTTCTAGACCAATTATGTTCAAAATAAAATTCATATAATAATATATTTTACATTGATATTTGTATATCTCAAGGATATTATTGGGATACTCACAATATAACTTAGTTTTAAACATCTATGAGTCTAGTTACCCTCAATCCATTTAGTATACATGACCCATTAAGTGTCAATTACCATTCAAAAAATTGGATTTGGATGTCTTGTTATAAATCTTAATTCTCCTTAGTATACTCAAGACGATGTACAGATATTGGAAATAATTGTATACATTGATGGATGATAATATTATGTCATTGATAAACCCCACCCCAAAAGATCTCCAGAAAAGCTCAAATGATTTGATTCATAATTTCCAAGAATATTTCAATTTCATTTCTCATACCAAATTTTGTAACTATGAACTCATACATTCAATAAATTCCTCATAATGTAGTATATGGAATATCTAATGGTCTCAATATCAACTAATGTTACCCTAATTTAATTTAAATTTTAGATAAAATATACTCTCCTGTTAGATGAATTAAAATATCATTATTTTTTAGGATGGGGATACTAGTTCATGACTATTTTATTGGTTCAATCTCTGAAAGTCCAAACACAAGGGAAAAGACCAACATTCCATCATGGTGAAAATCATAGGAGATCCCCTTTGTGACTTTCGAGGTCTTATGATAATATTTTTATCTATATTTATCATTTTATCATTCAATTCATAAAAATTCTAGGATGAAACCATGTATTGTTGGAGTGGAAGTGAATCTTCTCCCAACACCTTCTTGATCCTTAACATGATCTCCCGTATGGGTGGTAATCCCTATAAATTATTGGGATAGGAATCCAGAAAATTTTCTACCAATAGTGGTGAAGTATCATAATACAACCAACCATTATATATATTAATTCATTAAATACAATTTATGAGATAATAAAATAATCATAAAATTTATCTTACACAACTTTCTTGATGAACCCACTCACCATGGTGAAAACAACTACTTTCAAAAAATATATAATGTTAATTATATTCCTGTATAATTTAATATTATCATTAAAAAAAATTATATATCAAAATTCGAATAAAAAAATTTCATTTCTAGAAAAAACATTTCCCAACAGATATATTAACAACAAATTTCTCATGAATGAGCCATACAGAGTTTGATATTCTCTAATTATACCCCAATAGTGTAATATCGGTCCCAAAACCATCTAAAACCTCAATATACAATCCAAATTTATTTTAAAAATATATATATATTGAAATGTTATTATCCTATTTAAAAAACTAGAAAATAATTAGAAGATGATACATGAATCATACATGTGATGGTAGAAGGACATTTATCCATGCTAGCTGGAGTAGACAACACAACATGTAGATAATTTGCCCCCTATGATAAACTACAAACAATCACCCTAGTTATACTCACTTGAGATTGTACTACCACTGTTGCACTTGACTACCACATCCTAGAACATGACCAGAATGTCCATTGTATCTCCACATACAAATCTACTAAGTTGTAGTTTTTTATTTCCCATACTCAGGTTCTTATCTTGATTACCTAAAACTATGAAAAATACATTATTTTTGATATTTTATTGATAAAAAATAAAATAATTTCCCTAAAATTTATGAAATATGATCATTTGTGGAGTATTTTGGATAATATCATTCATTTTTAATATTAATGAAATTTTTTATTTTGAATTTTTAGAGTGCACCATAGTTTTTAGACCATATATATTAAACCATAATTTATTTGATCTCAAATTTTATTAACTATTTTTTAAAATCAATGGGATAAAACTAAAATCTAGACCATTTAAATTGTATCAGGTATTTGATTGGAGTAAAAGTGTCATTAATACAATGATGTGATGGACTCACCATATTGGATTCCACATTAGTAATTGGTTGATAACTTCTATATCCTTGATTTTATTAGGCCAAAAATTGATGAGAAGATATAAGATGAAATTTATAACATTCCATACTTCTATAAAAATATATGGTTGAAAATTTTTGGTGGTCAATATGTAGATAAATTTTTATTAAAATATTTGGATGAATTCCCCTTTAACAATTGTAAAATATTGAAACCCTATTTTCCCCTCCCCTATATAAATTGGTGTTTTTCTAATATGGAGGGGATTGGACAATACATAGAGGAATATAATCATGTGGAATATTGTTATGTTCAATTTAAATTCACTAATGAAGGAGGGTATCTTCCAAGATAGGATCTCCTCCAAAATGCTCTTCTCTTACTCTTCTTTGATATGATATAGTTTATCATTAAACTAACACTTTATTTTTATTCAATTGTTTCTTTTTTTCATTCCACATTATTTATCATATTTTTTATGAAAGTCATGATTGCAAATTATATTTTCATCCAACTATTCAATAAATATTCAAATTTAATTGGTTTCTACAATGACTACATATCCCATGCAGGAGTACCTTTCATATTAATCAATCTACCTTTAAACATCAATTATTTATTTGGAATCAATGAGATAATTCAATTCAAATAATATGATCTATTAGATGAGATTTAAATTTAAAATAAACTAAGGAAGCAATTGAATAATTATGATAAAACACGTGAGGATGAGAATTCAAAAAATTATGAGAGTGAAATATTATTCCGTAAAACAGAACAACACAAGAACAATTTGTAGAGTAAAAAAAACAATAAAAAACTCAAATCATCCCCATTTCCAAAATTGATATGTGCTATAATTTACCACGGATCATTTACTAGTTTTTAAGGAAAATAAAATCTGGGTGTTTTGATTTCATGTTCTAAATCTAGCCTACGGTTTATTTTACATCATTCCATTTTTAAATTAGATTCTCATAGGGTTTGGGGATAAAAAATTGAATGATTATAATTATGTGTATAATATATGAAATGATGATTATTAATAATTAATTGAAAATTTAGATTTAGATATATTATTCATTGAAGTAGTTGTCCATAAAATTATCTTCTTATTGTGATTTCTCAATATCATTTCAAAAACTAAAATAAAGAAATACAATCTTCTTCCAAAATACTTCTTTTGATACTTTTATATATGTAACCCACCATCCTGCAAGTTTGTTTAGTTATTTTATATTTATTTTCATAATATCATTATGAAGTTGTTTTAAACACTACCTCTTTGAGAGATTACCTTAATTAGTAAGTCTGGTGCACCTAAGTTCCCAATAATCACACATCATTTAAGAGTTCCCATGGTAGTGCATTTTAATTTGGAAAAATCTCTCAGGGATGAATGTAGATATTTAATGAAAATAGAATAATTGATTTTATTTTTTGTTTAATTTTCTTCTTGATTAGATTATTCCTTATTTCATATTATTAATTTTTTATTTTTTATTTTATTTTTGGGACTATAATATCAAAAATCTATTTTTTATTAGTATGGTCCACATTTCATCATTTAATTTTTTTTGATCGATTTGAGACAAAATAATCTTAGTGATATCTTAAAAATTGACCATAATATTGAAAACATCCTTATGTCTTGAATCAGATAGTCTTATTCAATTGGTTGTTTCAATATTCAACTAGTTGTTGAGATTATCAATTTTGTAATCATTGGAATTGGAATAAAATCTAACTCATACATAAAATTGGATCTAGTTGATGAAAATAATATTATTGAACATAATATAACCATTAAAAAATTGGTTTCAAATTAAATTAACTATCACCCTACATGAATTACATATCCAATCTTTGAATATGATTTTGAATTAAAATCTGGATTAACACATTTACTTCAAAAACATCATGAACTCACTAGACATGATCCCAAAGAACATATTTATGAATTTAATGAATTTTTCTCAACAAAAAAATCCATGAAATTTACCAAAAGATAAATTAATACTAATATCATTCCCATTATCTCATTATGGAAATAACATTTACTAGATGTATTATTTACAACTTAAATATTCAAGTAGATCGAATCATTAGAAATTCCTTTTCGTGCAGATATTTTTTCCAACGGAACGTACCACTTATATTAGTGATATCATGGACCACGAATAATCATTGGGATTCATTTTATGGAGAGTGTGCTTTATTCATTACTTTTTTTACAATATTCACACACCACTAAATCAGTGAGAAACACATCATCCAACAATAATTCAGACATCTATATCCTATTGATAAAATAATAGTGGTAGTCACAGCTAGATGTTAATTTGTTTAAAAAAATTACAATAGTTTCATGTGTGTTGAGTAACATGATGGCACAAAACTCCAAACAATCTTGTGATTGAGGAACACCAAATTTTAGAGGACTACATAAGGCATGTCGATATTCTCATGAATATCAATTAACTCATACATTGTTAGATGAATTTTCAAATATGGTGAGGTAGATTTACATGGATAAAAATACATCCAACCCCTCTCCAACAAGGCCTTTTGTCATTATCCCTTAAACAGACCAACCCATTGACTATATCCACTAATTACAAGGAAAATATGATTGTTTAGTAGTATTTCCTAAGATAAAATATCAGTACAAACAACAACCAAATTCCTATAATAAGTATGAATTTGTTGGAAAAAATTAAAACCAAGGGTGTAAGGATCAATCAGACATGATTTACAACTATGGACATCAAAAAATCCCCCTATTTAGAAATATTTTCATCACCCTCCACTTTACCAAGATGATTTTCCAAAAACCCCATAAGTGATTTGAATATAAAGAATCTAAAGCATAACAAAAAAATAATCTCCAATAAAATGTATATTCTAATATTTATAATAGTTTGAAACAAAATTTTCTTAATCAATAGAATAATATGAAGACTCAATGTTCAAACTTAATGGAGTTGAAGAAATAAAAGAGACAAATTTCCACCACCTTCTATGAAATAGCTAGTGTGAACTCTATAAATAAACCTTCCTGTCCTACTCCAAATCCTAAGTGGAATGTTAGTTCCATCCCACTATGAAGTGGGAAGAAAATTACTGATACATATATACCTATAACTCTACTAGGATTTACCACAGCTTTAGAGAATCCACATTCAAGACTGATTGATGTATAGCCCGAGGTTAAAGATAGTGGTAACCAAAAGAGTGAGAATGTTCCACAAAATCCCATATCATTTCCAAATAATGTTTCTAAACTATGAATATTTTTGGATATGTGATTAAAAAATTTTCATTGGAAATATTCAACAATGTGGAGAAAAAATCCCCCTTATTAAAGCCATTTTGAAAATCCCAGGGTATTTAAAATTCTAAAAAATTGTACAAATCATAGAGGGAAAATGGAATTGAGAGGATCCATGTTGAATTAAATGTATCATCACTCATTTAACCTATTCATGAAATTTCAAAATGTACATGAAATCAAGGACATTAACCAAACCATCCACTATACGGGAGAAACACTATTTTAATGCAATAAGTGATTTGGGATCATCCATATATTTGTGGCCTCCATGTGTATTATCTTCATTATATGTTGGTGAGACGAAACCAATGTGAATAGTGGTGCAGTTGGTAAATATTTTACAACATATCTATACAGATTATTGGGGGATGAAATTTTTTGGGTTAGAGACATGATATATCCTTCATGATTGTTTCTTCATTAAATGGAGGATGATCAAGTATATTCTCATTATCACATTATCTTATGTACGACCTTACTAAAAATAAAAAAATCATAAATTTCCAAAATGTTAACCATTACATAGAGTTTGGAGATTAATTTGTGATATTTAATGCTATGGAATCTAGGAAGAATCCCTTGAGAGGAAAATTATTATTTTATTATCGCTCATTTTGAACCAAAAAGTAAAAAACCTATGGGTTTTGATTTTCCTTTTCTCAGAGATATTATGAGATATTATTCTAGATTGATATCTAATAGAATAGCCACACTTGTTTCTAATCAACAAAACTATCTTTTATTTTAATTTTAAGTTAATTAATATAGTAATTTTGATCATGTTCACTCTTATTATGATATGGATGTTGAGTATACAAGTCTATTTGATGAATTTTTCTCTAATTATAATGATATATATTCGTATAGTGTTATTATTTGTGTAAATATTTGAGGTCATTTAATGTCACCATCCCTACATCGCCACACCTTTATTAAAACACAATTTATTTCTTCAAAATATCAAATAATCCTACTTGGTGTGTTTTGGGATATTAACAATTATCATTTCTAACAAACACCCTTTTAACCATAATATTTTTCTTTAAATTATTTGAGGGATATCATTATGGTATTAGGTTTGAACATGGATGAAATATTTGGTAAAAGGCATTCTATATTCATGTATATGATTCTATTGGAGGATGGGTCTAAACTAGTTAGGAATCCAAAATGGAGACTTAGCCCAATTATTATTTGAATTTTGTTAAAACGAATCGAAAAACATTCTCAAGGTGGGATTCATTTATCCAATTTTTTATTCACAGTTGGCCAGTCCTATTCAGGTGTTATCTATTATAATTGGTGTTATTGTTTTTAGAAATTCAATTGAGAAATTAGTTCCAATGACGGTTAACATTTTTGGTGTATGTGTATTGATTATAGGAAACTAAATCAATCCACTTTCTAGTAATATTTCCCCACAAATTTTTTGATAAAATTCTCTAAACACTATCTCGGAAGACACACAATTGTTTCATGGGTAGATTTTTGGGATATTTTTATTCTCCAATATCATTGGATGATAAATTAAAGACAACAATCACATCTAAATTCAATAAATTTTCCAACAGAAGGTCGCCATTTTGACTTTTCAATTTCACCGGTACCTTCATGTTGTACATCGTGATTATTTATTTCTCACTTCCCTAAGACCTACAAAAATAGTAATTTTGGATGATTTTATTGTCAATGGATCTTTATTTGATGAAATTATGTTTGTTTTGGAAAAGGCTTTAAATATTTTTTTATAATAATTGGGTTTTGAACATTGAAATGTTTTATTTTTTGTTAGATAATGGAATCTTTTTAAGCCATGTAGTGTAAAAATATGAAATAGTGGTTGATACATTTTAAGGTAGATATTATTTCTTCGTTTATATATCAATCAGTTGTGTTTCATGTTAGATCATTCCTAGAGAATTATGGATTTTATCAATGCTTCATCAATTAATTTTTTATGATATCTCTACCCTTATATTTATTTATAAAAAATATATTCTATTTATTATTGATTTTTATTACAGGGTATAATTTGATGTGAAAATGAATCATAATCCCACTCCATCAATCATATAGTCCCAACAGTGGAAACTTCCACTTGATATTATTTTTTATGCTTCAAGATTCACAGTTGGTGGTTTCATATCAAAGAGAGTGGATAGACTATAATTTGTGATAGCATATTCTTTGAGGACATTGGATTCAACAATATAAAACTAAATAACCATGTAAAATTATTTTCACTTTAGAAAATTTTCTTTATATAAATTCCATTCACATATATTTTTCACTAAAATATTTGATTTTTTGTAACCACACATTCCCCAATGAGTATCTCAACACCATCTCATGTAATCATCCTTGGTATAAATATTTAAAAACTACCATGTTCCCTCCTAAATTACTACATATTTAATGATACATAATTTCCAAATGTTAATGTGTGAGTCAATATTTTTTGTGTGGGATAATCCCTAATTTTGGTGCATCTGTAGTGATCAAGTTATTATGTGGCGTGTTCCTAATAAGAAGTTTTTTTTGTTATACATTTATAAATTACACATTCATGTCGATGGAAAATTGTACCCCAAGTAATAGCTTGTAATTTATTAGACTCTTCGTTATATTGCCTTAGCTTATACTATGATAGTCGTGTTTTTTAAAGTAATTCACACTTTTACAACACACTGTAAATATTTCAGTGACAAGTGAGATGGCTCAATAGCCAACATTATTTGGAGAAAATCTTTATATATATAGAATAGATTTTATTGGATCATTAATTTGTTCATATATATTTTTGTATATTTTTTCTCTTGGATATGTAAGAAAATGGGTGTAAGAAAAGGCCACCATGATTGATGATTCTCATGTTGTAGAAGATTTTTTTGTGGATGAAATTTTTTTGTAGTATTCGAGTACCAAAGGATATAATTAGTGAAAAAAGGGGAGAATAATTTCATTTTATTTTTTATTACTTGCTTCGTAAGTATGGGTGACACACAAAACACAAACTCCATAAAAATGCCAAACAAATGGACATGTAGAGGAATCAAAATAGGTGTATATTTTTTGGAGAAAATTGTGCCGCTGAATAGTAAGGATTAGATAATGTTCATTGATGATGAACCTTGGACTTATAATATGGAATACAAAATAGTAATCTTTTTGGACCCATTTGGAATTTGGTTATGGAAATGTATATTATATCTCTGTGGAGGAAGATCATTGGGAATATTGGGATATAAAGAAATGATACATATATTTTTCCAATTATGGAATTCAATAGAAGATTAAAATTAACAAGATTTAGGTGATTTTAATGATTTTAAATGAGAAATCAATTCCATGCAATTAACTTCCAAATGAATATTTTAATTTAAGGAACCAAATTGGGAGTTTCATGTAGGAATAAAATCTATCCTATACATTTCATGATATATGATGAATCAAAGATAGTTGGGTTCCCTATGATTTGGTTCTTGTGTTGTTTGTAATATTTTTCATTATATTTTAGTAATGAAAACACAAGAGTACAACATAAAGATATTTTTTATAAATGAGAAAAATTTAATGAAATTTTTTTCTCTACTTCCTACCAATATAGAAGATTTAATCACACTACATGACCCAATCATCACTTCCGAATACAATATGTTCTTCACTCATTCACTATTAAATTAATTTCCCTATTTAAAATTCCATATTTAATTTGATCATATAATCTAATAGTTATAAAATTTTACTAATGAACAATTTTATATGTGGGGTTCGGGATAATATATTTTATTATCTATGAATTATTTTCAGTTGTGGGTTATTTAATGATTAATGTTAATTTTCAAAAAACAAAAAAAAAGTTTTATAAAAAAACATGAAAGATAAAATTCTTATCAAAATATGGAACATATGGAAAATTATATTTTTTTTCAAATTTGTTTGTCACATAATAAGAATGATTAATATTTCATCATAAAATGATTGTTTTTATAATAATATATGTCATAAATGATATGATTGGATGTTTAACTATATAGAATTATTTAATTTTACCCCATTCATTACCATATTTTTCTTTGATTTCACTAATTTTTTTTTTCAGACAACCATGATTTATGAAATATTACCTAAATAATAGATGGTATAGCCATGTAAGGTAAAATATTCATCTTATATCAATTATTGGGCCATACATTCATTTATCTTACGATATATTTCAATAATTTACTAAAATTACCTATTCATGTGTACCATCTATACATGATTTTTTAACCTAAAAAATAAAAAATTCCAATAAAAAATTAATAAATATTAAAAAAATTAATTAATGAAATGTACAATATTTATTGTTATTTAGGTTTGTATTAAGAGGATTGACATTTGAGAATTCTTATATTACTAGTATTGAAATTACATTTCATAGAAATAATGAAATAGATTCGTGAATTAAAATAGTTATAATAATTTTTTAACAATCCGTAAATATACTGAATAAAGGGTGGAGATATGAGCTTCAAATGGTTGGAACACAAATGTGGGGAATTATTTTCATTGTAAAACAATAAATTGTTTCTATATAATTACTATTATGATCATAATTGGGTTATATTTTAATAAAATTTATAAGATAATGTGAATAAAATCTATTGATATTTACTCTTTGTTGGAATCATTCATTTCAAATATTGACACTGTGGATTGGGGAAAATGAACATGCATATATTTTCAATTTTTTTTTGGAAATCATGAAACTTACCATTTCTTAGGAGTGAAAAGGGAATGTGTAGGGGATTTAATAAAACATACCTTTTGAATATTATAAGGATTATAATTGAAGAAATATCCTAAAATTGGGTTAAATATGTTCACTTATAGATTATTTCTTATTAAATCATTTATTTTAAAAATAAATGAAAATTAATCTTTTGAAATTTTAGAGTAAACTATATTATTTATTATCTAAATCATTTAATGTAAATTATTTGATCATGAAATTTTTCAATAGTGTTCCTAACTCAATGGGATAAACATTCATTCAAAAAATCTGAGTTGTACTGTGCATTTGAGTCATGTAAAAGGGACATAAATTAAAAATTGGATTGGAATCACTAGATTGAACAAAACATTCCTAGATGGACCATATAATTAACATAAATTCATGTATTAATAAAATATTTGGAGGTAGTAAAGTGCACATAATTTTTAAAAAATATTGCATCTGGGAGGATAGCAGGTTCTTGTGTTTTAGTGGTCAAACAAGTCGTAAAAATTGGATTATAGTATTGGGATGAACTCACAACTCACACATGAAATGTTTTGAAACCCCAACCTCCCTCAACATGACAAATTCATTTTTTCTCTATTTAAGGTGTTTTAAATTCCATAAATAATAGATTGAAATAGAAAAGTTGTTCCTTTCCATTTATATTCACTATTCTATGAGGGAATAATTCAATCTAGAATGTCCTCCAAAATTATCTCGGAAATATCATCCTTGTTATAATATTATTTTTCTTGTAATAATCTATCTATTTCTAAACCTTTTATAAATTTACTTTTATATATATTTTTAATTATTTTCCTTTATTTGGATGGAACTCAAGAGGTGAATTTGTTATATGGTATATCCATTCTAAACCACTATTGATGTAATTCAGTTTGATGATGACTTCAATTCGCATAGAAATGTGTCTTTTTTGACTAATTGATATACTGATTTACTAATAATATTATTTACATTAAGTCTATGATAAAGAATAATTAAATTAATATGATATGTGAGCTAGTTTTCAAATAAAATTAATCTAATAAATTAATTAAAAAATTAAAAAAACCACATAATTTTGAGAATTTTTTAAATTTTTAGAGGATAATATAATTCATAAAAACTAAACAACATGTGTTAAATTTAAAGGGTACAAAAACAATCCCAAATATCAACAATCATCATTTCTAAAATTGATATGTTTCTTATTGTATGATTTAATAGAATCAATATTAGTAACAAAAATAAATTTTGGTTTTTTTATTTAATGTTTTGAAGTGAGAAAGGGGTTTAATTCACTTCATCCATGAAGAGCAGTAAAGTATTATTGGGTTTTATGGTTAAAAATTTCGGTATTATAATTAATTAGATTTAATTTTAAATTATAATTATTAATAAATATTTTATGATGTATAAATTGATCAATTACATCATTTAAGTAGTTTTCCAAAAACAATTGTCTTCTTATTTTGTAATCTCAATAACATTTTCAAAACTAATAGAAAAATTATTTAATTTTCTTCAATAATACATATTATATTTCATTTGTAAACATCCACCCCTCCCCCACAAACATATTTCTATGTTATTTAGTTTATTATTATTTATTATCATGATAACATTGATAATTTGTTTTAATGACCACCACTTAGGGATAAATATTTGGTTCTCCACTCTACTACATATAATTACCCAAAAACATCACATCTATTTAGAGATCCCATGATATCACCTTTCACACTTATCTTCAATTGAGTACCACTACAAAAAAAATGGTAGATTATAGTTTTAGATGGATGATAAACCATGGAGAGGTAATAACAATAATAGTGACTATGGCTACTCTTTTCACATTGAATATAATACAACAAGTCATGAATCCGAGATGGATACCCACTAACATGACTCATCTTCACACTAAAAACCAGGTGGTAACTAGCAAAATAAAACATCGTACTATTGGAAGATGGTATCCAAGATTTTCCTTTTGAAACTATTAGTCATTATCGAGGCCTCTTTAAGATCCCCCACTATGATGAGATAATAATTCATCACATCATTGATGTTGGTCATTAAAAGGATAATCTCATATAACCTAGTCTCACAATAAAGACCATCCCACAAACACCATCCCCTAGAAATTTAATCACCTATTAAAGATTGAGGAAAGTGGAACATATTGGAAGAGTTCCCATTGTCATCCGTCAATGATAATATTTAACACGTCATGTTCATAAACTCTTTATCCTTATCATCCATTATTGTCTCTGGATATATTTCTCCCTAGAACATTTCCCCAATGTCTTTCCAGGTTAGATCTTTATACTATTTATCATTCATTATAATTTCCCATTGATGCATTACAATTCCACAATGTATGGAAGTAACAGGCATTAGTATTATCTATATAGGAGTTATTTTGTTTGTAATGATCTCTTATACAGTCATGATCAAACAAAAATCTACTAGGAGTCATCCCACCCCCATGAATAATGGATGATGTTGTAGTTGAAACTATATTCTGATCTCAAACTTCAAAGCAATGTTGAAAATAACATCCCACTCAAAGGATCTCATGAAAATCAATAAGATGTTGAGATTCTGTAAATTCATATAATACTCAAAGGAATTAGAATGTTCCGCCTCATCTATGCCTATAGCATGTTTAATTACAATCTAATTAGGATAATTTTGAAGATAAAAATGAGTCAATTTCTCTATAATAAAAACACACTCTTTAGAACACTGGATAACATAATTTTCAACCTCAAGAGGTGAAAAAATAGAAATAAAATGCTCATGGTGACATTAAATAAGGACTAACAAGAAATTAAGAATCAAATAATAGTGTATTTATTAAATTTCAATAAAAAATAACTGGGATATCATTTCTTCATTAATACAATAAAATATATTACATGTAATAATTATATCCCTATCATGAAAAATTCATGTCAATATATATCCATAAAAGTATATAATTATTTTAATGACTTGAAATATTATGAATAAAATTTGGTTTCAATATTTAATTGAATATCTTATTGTTATAGAAAACATATGCACTTATTTTTATTATTATATTCAGTTGGATGAAAATGAGAATTTTTCATCATTACCGTTGATAGTATAGTAATTGAACACTATAGTAGTATAATTATAGGGTTTTAACAAATGTAATGTTTATATAAAAATGAATTGATGTACTTTACTAGTGGGATCATATCATATGAAGACCATTTATCAGAGATTACAAGGGTGATAGATTTTCATTTAATTTCCGTAGACCAAACCGAGGATCTGATACAAAAAAAATCATGAGATAAGCCATTTATGGTATAAGTGCATTCTCATTGAGATCACTACCCATACCATGTTCACCGAACATCCCTATAAAATCCCCACAATCACACATCTTACTCTTAGGTAGTTTTCAGGTGTATTAATGAGATATGTGTCTAGACCCTAGAAATTTGAATATATACATTATTTTTATATAATATTGAATATTTTTTCATCCTTTTATTGTTAATTTAAAATGAATTTTAATTTTTAATTCAATAAAGTATAAATTTTAATTTTGGGTTAACTTCAAATTAAAATAATTAATTTAGAAAATAATAGATTTTTTATATGAATAATATTTTAATATAATATGATCATTAAATAAATATTATTAAATATAAATGATCATATTATTTCTATGAAATAAATTATAATTTTTATTGGGGATTAAAATGTTATTATCAAACAATTATAAATTTCAATAAATGATGACTTTCATTTTAAAAGTGAAAATATACATATTTAGAGTAATATTTAAATAAAATGTATATTGTTTTTCAAATCCAAAAATATAAATTATCTAAAAGTGAATTTTTCCAAATTTTCCAAGATAGTAAAGTTTTTTATACACGAAATCCTAGAAAAAATATGTCTTCCGCTTAAATTAAAGTAATTTTAGATTTTTATTGATTTTAAAAATCCATAAATAATCATCAATGAGTTGAAATATATATTAAGATATTAAAATCATTTTATTGAGAGTGTGAATCACCTCCACATAATAAAGGGAATTATTTTTTATCTTTATACCTTGGATATATAAAATAATACATACCTCTTCCCTTTTTTAGATACCAAGGGATGAAACCATGGGATGGTCTGTAGTTTTGAGTATTTTTTTATTTAGTCTCCAAAACCAAAATGATAATGAAATCCACCTTTTTAAAATATCTACCCACAAAAGATCCAATTTATCTTTAGTATAACTCCTTAGAATATGATAAAACTCTATTGTATATATCCTACAGTCCTCCCAAGGAGGCCCATGCTTTCTAATATTTCCTTCCATACCTTTGGAGTCACACACTCAATTAATGGAACCTAATATTCCACTATCCTTTATTATCATGAACTCCTTTAAATGTTATTTCTTTTAATTTTCATTTTATTTTTTAGGGAATATGTTATTTCATATCCACCATTCTATCTATTTTATTAATAAATTTTTAGATCCCCTTTTTCTCTCATTTATCCCTACAATTAATCTTTTTGAACACTTATTACCATACAGAAATTTTGTAAGGGTTCTTTTCATTCTACTCTTTGTTCATGTTTCATAATTTTGTTATGTGTTCTATTTACAATTAAATATGTTGTTATATAACCTTCAATTTCCCTATTAATGTATTATTTATGTCCAAATTATGAGAGACACATTTCTCCTTCATCAAATAATTTCTGAGTTTTCAGGCGATGTTGTTGTGCTGCCAAAAATGCACCTTGATTTTCAAATCCAAAATAATTTTGTAGTTAATATCGTGCCCATTTTCAATCAAATATATTCAAATTTATTAACATATACTTATTTGTTATAGTCTTACATTTATTAATTACACATTATCTTATCATGTGAAAAATTATGATGTTGAATGATTCACGGTTATATGATCTACAAGGAACACTTAAGCATGAGAACAAAATGATTATGAACTATTAAATCTTATAGTTCTCCAATGCATTGGGTAATGGTTATTATCATGATACATCAAATTGATATAAAGGGTTTACCAGATTATTTTATGGGGTTTTCCTCTATGATGTCCTGGAGGGATTATCATTATACTATATTTATGATGCAATGTATTATGTTTATTCAACATTTCCCATGTTATGATTTTCATGATATATAAATCCTTATTATTCATATTCTTTTTATGCTCAATTAATATTCCTATTATCAAAAATATATTTTATTCCTCATTTTAATCCTTTTTTATCCCCTAAAAGGGCTTTATATGTATCTTCTTTCTTACATATGTCATAAGGTTATCCCATGCAGTGTTATATTTGAAGGATCACTTTTGTCATGTCATGGATGATTGCAAAAAATATTCTTATTTTAATTATTTATGTTGATATGTAAGGTACCTAATATTACAAAGACATTATAACTATTGACTTTCTGGATTTTATTATGTGTAATGAAACATATATTTATGTGTAATAATGGGAAGGGTTGTTATAGTTGTTAATAGAGGATGGTTTTTTTTGGGATTAGGATTTGAAAACAAATAGAAATACATTGGATTATATAACTCTATATAATTCATTAAGTATAAGATAATGTATTAAAAATATCATTAAATTTTTGTAAGTATAGATTCCATGGTTTATCAATAAAATCCATCCCTATCTAGATACTACAAGTTGACCAGGTTCTGGATTAGAGGAAACTAGGGTAGACAAATATGAAAATATGTTTTAGGCCTGACATTTGGGTATATGTTACGAAAAATGGTCCTTCATGAGCACATTATTTTATACTCTTGGGGATATGATTTGGAAAATTAATAAGCTAATTATGAAACATTATTAAGAGGAAAAAATATTATACAAATATATGTTAAGAAATACATAATTGAAAACATAGATTGAATAATAGAAATTCATATGATAATGAAATATGTTTAATTTATAATTTATCCATTTAATGAAATTATATCCCCCTTCATGGTTTTATGTTTTTATGATACTCGTCCCTAATTACCTTTTTTCTAGAAAATAACTAGTAATAAGAGGAATCATGCTAACAACCGACGTTAAGGGAAATGTGATGACTATCCCAAGGATATTTCCAAGAGTAAGGGAGTGGGAATTACAAAACATTTCATGATACTCTCTCATCAAACACATCTTATGAATAAAAAACTAGATCATCGGTTGTTCGCAAAACACGCTATGAGAGAACAACCTCATATCGAGAGCTTAATTTAACAAAGGCCTCCTACTAGTAATGGATATTATGATCTCTTAATAGTCGAACAATGGATCAACTCCAATGAAAATATCTTCCCCATAATTCATTGTTCTAAAAAGTAATGGTTCTTCTATCTTTTTATCATATGGAGGGAGATTGTGATTAGTGGTTGGAACATATCAAGAATAAAAATCCTATGGATGATATCGATAAAATGGAGTGGATGGGATTCTGAAAAAAAATAGATAAATATTTTCCTTCCACCTTACATCATAAAATAGAAATGGATTTCCTAGAAATCATGTAAAAAAGATATTGAATATATCAGGTCACATAATGAAAACATTACAAGACTCACACGATACACCTCTGGTTTTTTCATCACCCCAAAATTCAAGGTTCAGAACTTCTTTTGTGGGATATTTCCTCACCTAGAAAAATACTTTTCAATATATGAATTTTATTGTTATGATTATATTTTCATATATACCCTCAAAGACAATGAGAAGATCGTATAATCCCAAGGGTTTAAATGGGATAATAAGTTGAAATCTGTTTTCAATTAATGTGGTTTGATGGAAAAATCTAATGGTGAAAAAAAGTTTCTACATCCCACTTTTTAAAGGTGTGGAAGGAAGTAACCCTGAAATAACCAAAGGGGAAAAAGGAAAGGATTTAGGTTTTAGAGTCAGTGGATCCTCGCCAATTATTAACAAAAAGACAATCCAACCAATGTGATAGAGGAAATTAATTCCCTGGTCTTCCCTCAGCATGTTGTTTACTATGACAATAATAAGGAACCACAGATCATTGTAAACTACTGTACTAAGCCAATGGTTTTGGGATGCAACCAATAACCTCCGAGGATTAATGGTCATATATTTTCATCACAACCACTAATGATTATCCCAATATAAATGTGGTGCATGTTATGTAAGTAAATTCATTCCCAAATAGTTAAAAAAATTTATTATTCGGGTTATATGCAATCATTTATATCACATATGTTTAATAGTTCTATTAAAACACCACCACAAAGAAATAATGTAGTTAATTGAGTGAAAATGTCGAGTGGGAAAATTATGTTGTCCTAGATGTAGAACTCCTACCCTATCCACATTATTTGGATGAGCTTCTTAGAGAGCATTTTATACTTACCTTGGTGTAATTTTATGAAATTATGGGAATAGATTATCTTTACCTATATGGATCCATCATAAATAATAATGAGAGGGAAATTAATCTCCCTATGGAGAAACTAACCATAATTTTATACAAGTTCATAGAGGAGGAGGAATCTTATGTAGAACCATTATATCAAACATAGATATTATTACTCTACAAGAAATAGTATCTAGATCAAATGATTGAGTCTATGGAAAGAACCATCCTTGAAGACATTCCTATTGCGATTGAATACAGTAATGGGTTTCCTAATGAATTTCCTATTCTTCCCCCTAGCTGAGAGGTTTAATTTTTAGTAGGGATTATACATTGTTTAATTTCCAATTTAAATGATTTTTTATATGATTGTTGTTGTGGAACTGAATAAAAAACTATTGGAGAATCATAATAAATTATTCATATGCCAAATTGGCATCACCATGGGGTGAACTAACCATGTTTATCAATAAGAAGGATGGGTAAATGCAGCTATGCATTGATTATCGTGATCTTACAAGATCAAGACAATAAAAATGTATCCTTTGACATAGATTTATGACTTATTCCATCAGCTTTTTGGGGCACACTAATTCTCCAAGGTGGATCTATTGTTGTTACATTACTATGTTAGGGTGAAGAAGGAGGATATACCCAAGGCTACATGTCATACAATCTACAAGCACTATGAGTTTCTAGTGATTCCATTGGTACATACAAATTCTCTAGAAATATTCTAGGACATTATGTAATGTTTCTTTAGATATTATCTGAAAAAAAGCATGGTATTATTTATAGATTATTTTCTAATATATTACAAAACCTAGAAGCAGTATAAGGGGAATCTGAGCACTATTATAATGACCTTTCTAAATGAAGAGCTCTACCAAAATTATATCAACAGTGAGTTTTTGTTGAAGGATGATTCATTATTGAAAAAATTCATCAAAATAAATGAGATATATATGGATCCATCAATGAATAATTGTTTCCCTCGGAATTCGGGGATGACCTCCTTGATGGGAGATTCAAACGTTCCGATCGGTTTCTAACAGGTTTGTTCGTAGAACCGGAAATATCCAATGATTCCACATCCATTCAGACCTACTTTCCAAAGGTAGGTGTTCATTAGTTTGTGAACTGATGGGGCTTAGGAATTTGCATTGGTCGAGAGGATGGGAGGTCGGACTCATCACACCTTTTTGAGTGGAATTATTGTGTATTCCGGGACTCTCTTTATAGATTTAAGTTATGTTCGTGAATCCTTATTACATTACCAAGTATAAAATGAGCTTTCCTTCAGTTTTGACAATCAATGATTAAATATGTAAGAAATTTAGATAATATTTTATATGTATTCGAGGTTCTTCATCAATAGAGAATCATCTGTATCTATTTATAGATTCTTGGTCAATGGTATCTTTCAAAACATTTATATAAAAGTCTCTTGGTCATTATGATGAACAGGCTGGTTTTAAATCCACTCAGTGGGGCACTTGAAGTTTATTGTCATTCATAAGGACATGGATTATTTCAGAGTTGGGATCGAACCTGCAGACGGGCTACTTATGTATCCTTTTTTTTCAAAAGGAATCAGAACCCACGTAGTTCGAGTAAGGGACTATGATGTTTATGATTGATGGCTCAAAGAAGGATGTCATAATTAATTTTATCCTCTAAGCTCACATGATTCATGCTCGGTGTGAGAAACAAGAGTTATTGGTAATAAAATAGACAATTGGGCCATGAAAGATATAATCATAAGAAATGGTTTTGGGGCTTATGTATGTATGACTGACCAGATAAATGAAGGATAAGATTTACTTTAGGGAGAAAATCTAGGAACATGGTCCATAAAGGAATATGTGCATCATATAGATTTGAATAATCTAACTTGGGGCTTATTCCTAAAAAGGAAACCTAAATTAGGAGAGGATTGATAATTGGGTTTTACTCCTGAGAAGGAATCCCAAATGGAATGTAAATTAGGACTGGTTAAATATAAATTAAGGTACTTGGTGCGTACTCCTGAAAATGAAGCCCAAATTTGTGATTGCAGCTTATTCCAAACAAGGAAGCCCAGGTTAGGGGACTTGGGGCTTATTCCTGAAAAGGAGACCCAAGTTATGGATTCTCTCATCTTAAAGGATGAGGTTGAAATGAATGAACTCTCAATAATTAGTGACATAAAGATATGTAAATAACTAGGTTCTGAGAGGTATTCTACAGAATTCCCTTTAGATAAAGAATTCAAATCAAGAAATTATGCAACAAATGAATTTGAAGAGTGTCTTGAAGACTGAATCTTGAATAGGGAAGGTGTAATGGCTTAAGAGGGGTAAAATGGGAAAGATGGGAACCCAAAAAGGCAAGGGCGCGCAAGTCATGGATGGTGCGCAAGTACTGTGTGGGCACGAAAGTATTGGTCGCGCAGGTATACCTGCGCGGCATGTGTGGGGTAAATGCATGATGTTCGACCAGCATTGAAATACTTGAGAGACTCTTTATTAAGGCCTTTATAAGCCTCTTGAGGTTCTTCTAGAAAAGGGATGTGCAAGTTGTATCGAAGGAGTAAGGAGGTGCGCAGGTGTGGCCACTTCCCTTAAGGGATGGCCACTCAGGTGCGCTAGTGTTGATGAGTTTCAACACTTAGTCCTTCTTCCATGTCTTTAGATATTCCGTTCTAGGTAAGAAATTACCTTAGAAGTGTTCCGGAAGCTTTGAGAAGAGACTTGGGCATCGGGAGCTGAAATCCAAGTTTCTGGAAAAAAATCCTCTAGAATGGGGGGCCCACAGGGTCTATTTATAGGCAGGAGAAGACCCCGGGCGGTTACTGGGCGGTTATCACTTAGGTCGCGCAAGTCACTTGCACGACCAACATCGGCGCGCAAGTCACTTGCACGACCTACATCAGCGCGCAAGTGTACTTTCACGACCAACATCGGCGCACAAGTGTACTTGCACGACCATTGAGGCGTGCAAGTATACTTGCGTGACCATTGTAGAACTTGCGCGACCTTTGCACAATGTTATTCTTCTTCCTTCCTTTTTTAATTATTAATATTTGTTCAAAGGATGAATCTTCTTTGTTCAAGGTATTTCCCTTTTCATTCATTTAGACTCTGTGACGGAAAGGAGCGTCAAAAAAAGTCCCCCCTCATAGTTGGATCGGGAGAGAAAAGAGGATTTGACTCTGAGGTGATAAGAAATAAGAAATATGGAAGTTTAATTTCTTGCATGTCGGACATAAAGGGGCTAATGTTTAAGGTCCAAATAGCTTTGACGAAAATGGATTAGAATTGACACAATTCCATGAAAATTGATCTGAAAACATATTCCCATACTCAAGTATGAGGGAAAAAATGTAAACTATGGCTTTAAGAATATTTGAATATGAGGAATGATATGAAAAAGAGCTAAAAGGCATCAGAAGAAGTAGTTTCCAAGAATGAAGCTAGTATTATTTAACAAAACCCATTATGGGGTTGAATTATGCAGGGCCACCTAAGGGCATTGGCTTCATGGTCAAATAAATAGCATCTTTCGGCTGACAAGTCTGTTATGTAGACTGTTTATGCAAGGCCGCCTATGGGAACGTACTGCATAGTTATGAAAAAGAACTCTCATAAATTTACATTCCTAGTTCTAAAAGCTAGTGAAAGTTTATGGAGATTCAAATTTTCTATAGTATAGAGTTTGCTGTATGGAAAGTGGAACTTGAATATGGAGAAGATATTTCCAGACAAGATTATCGAAGAACTGGATGAATATCACTCCTACGAAGGTCTGACCCAAACGCAAGGAAGAAGAATAAACCATAGACTTGAATACTTTCAGATCATGAAAAAGGACATGGGACAAATATGTTAAGGATGTCAATTTTTTTTGCAGATCCCTACATACTATCGTTTAAGACAGATAAGGACAAACGAGGAATTCTTCCCAAGAATGAAGTCACCACTATCTGAAAAACCCGTTTGGGGGTTTAATTATGTCGGGCCACCTAAGGGCATTGGCTACATAGTCAAATAAATAGTATCCTTCGGCTGACAAGTCTGTTATGTGGACTGTTTATGCAAGGCCGCCTATGGGAACATACTGCATAGTCAGGCAAAGGAATTCTCAAAAGTTTGACTTTTTTGTGACTAAAAGTCATGAAAAGGGTTATGAAGATCTGAAAATATTTAAGGTTAGGATTATAACACATAAAGATGGGTATTGTCCAATGTATATAGAGATACATAGGTCAATGATAACCATAATCATGATGTGGCTGGGTCCTGAATTGAAATTTTGGACTTCACTACGTATCTCATAAGAATGAGAATCAAGCCATACGTATTTCATGAGATGCATTTTAACGTCATGCATGACGAAAGAATGAGAGATCTTAGTTTAGGGTCATAGAGTTTGGACCATAATAATGAATACACAGTATGTGTTTTCATGGGGACTTTTCAGCCAAGGTACTGAAATTGAAATTTTGGGTTAAGCCCAAAAGACTTGGGGTTGGATTCGAGGGATACTCGAAAATTCCTACGTATCCCATAAGGATGGGAATCAAGCCCAGGTAGTTCTAGAAATACCCTTTGTACAAATTTGGTTCATACATGTGAAGGGTGAAAGGGGACATTAGTACAATGATGGTTAAACCTGAGGTAAAAATGTTAGGCATTACCATGTATGCACATAGTCTTTTGAAATGAAACATGATTGAAAAATCAATTAAAATAATGGTTCCCTCTAAAATGAGGAAATCAAAGAGTATTGTAGTTTATCGTCATACCAGACAAACGTGTTGTATAGTTTAACGTCATATAACAAGGATGAAAGTGAATCAAATGTAAAGATATTGATTCTAAGGGAGGTTTCACAAATCAACATCATATGAGATAAAGGTGAACCGAAGATAAGAGAATTTTTTTGGGTTTAAACCTTGAGAGGTTGCCTACGTACCCAGCCTGGAAGGCAAGGATCAAAATCCGCGTAGTTCAATTAAAGAATAAATTAATTATCAAGTTATTCTTGGGGACAATGACCTAAAAAATGATGTTGGGACTTACACATGGTTAGCAACCCAGAGAGAGTGTTATGGTTGAGGTTTTCTCTAAGCTCACGTGATTCATACTCATTGTGAGAAACAAGAGGTAGTAAGAACCTTAACGATGCACAATTTAATGTCATGTAGTAGGGAAAAAGTATAGTTTAACATCATGTAAGACATATCAAGGACTTTCTGTATAGTTTAGCGTCATGTAGTTAGGACGATGGGGACAATACAGTTTAATGTCATGTTGGACAAAAAGGGAAACTGCGCAGTTTAATGTCATGCAGTAAGGACAAAATAATACACCATTTAACGTTATGTTGGAAGCATTAGTGATTATGTAGTTTAACGTCTTTCCAGACATAAGGGACTTTCAAATAGTTTAGGGTCTTATGCATGGACCATTGCTGTATAGTTTAACGTCGTATAGCAAGGACATACTGGTGATGCACAGTTTAATGTCATGTTGCAGAGACAATATAGTTTAACGTCATGTTGGACGAAAGGGGGACTGTGCAGTTTAATGTCATGCAGTGAGGACAGAATAGGGATTTTTTTTCTTCATTTTAATGTCATTCTGGACAAAAGTGTGAATAGTTTAGGGTCATATGCATGGACCATGGATGGTTCAGTTTAATGTCATACAGGACCATGGTGTAGTTTAAAGTCATACAGGACCTTATAGGGAACTTTTTTCATAGTTTAACGTCTTTTGGGAAGAAGTTGCAGTTTAATGTCATACTGGACCATTGTTGTATAGTTTAGCGTCATATAAGAAGGACGAACTGGTGCCACACGATTTAGTGTCATGTTGCAAGGACAATACAGTTTAACGTCATGTTGGAAAAAAGGGGGACTGTGGAGTTTAATGTCATGCAGTGAGGACAGAATTGGGATTTTTTTTCCTCAGTTTAATGTCATGCTGGACAAAAGTGTGAATAGTTTAGGGTCATATGCATGGAACATGGATGTTGAAGTTTAATGTCATACAAGACCATTTCTGTATAGTTTAATTTCATATAGCAAGGGCGAATAGGTGCCGCACAGTTTAGTTTCATGTTGCAGGGACATATAAGGGGTATTTTGTAGTTTATACAAAATACTTCTTAAAAAATCTAGCATTAGTTGGAGTAGTAATGAGTTCTCCATCCATCGAGATTAACGAATAAGCTCCATTGGAGTAGACCCTATGTATTGAATAAGGTCCTTCCCATTTTGGATCAAGCTTGTGAGGTTTCCTTCCTTGTATCATTAGAGTTCTGAGAACTAATACCAATTATCCCTGAATGAATGAATGAAGATGAACTTTTTTGTTAAAATCTCGTGCTATTCGATTCTGATTAATTTCCAAGTGGTGCAAAGTGCACAATCTTTTCTCATCTAACCGTTATAATTCATTCAATCACTTTTGGGATTTCTCATCTGTATATAACTGATCACAAATGGCTACTCTGAGTGAGGGAAATTGAACTTCAATTGGCAAGACTGCTTCCATTCCATATACCAACGAATATGGAGTTGACCGTGTTGCATTGCGGGTGGTAGTCTGATAATCCCATAAAGAATGAAAGATTTTATCAGGCCATGACCTATTATCTTTATCCACAATCTTTTGCTGTATATTTGAATGATTCTTGTTAAAGAAATCTATTTTGCCATTGGCCGCCGCATGATACCGAGATGAATGGTTGGATTTAATGTTGTATTCTTGATACAATTTCTTCACCTCAGAAGAACAGAAGTTGGTGTCGTGGTCCGCCAATATGGTATGAGGGACACGAAATCTAGTAATGATGTTAGACTTGATGAAGCTAACAATGAATTTAGAACTGACTTCTTTGAGAGGTACTACCTCTGCCCATTTGGAAAAGAAATCAGTAGCAATAAGAATGTACTTAAACTGCTTGGCCGTAGCGGAAGCGTAAGGTCCCACCATATCCATTCCCCATGTGGCAAATGACCACGAGTATTTAGCTGTATGAAGCAAATCTGGAGGTTGATGAATGAACATGGCATGTAATTGTCATGAATTACACTTCTTTGTGAAATTAACACAATCTTGTATCATTGAAGTCCAAAAGTATCCAAGCCTTTGAATTTGATCAGACAATCTATGTCCAGACTGGTGGGCACCACAGAATCCTTCATGCACTTCTTTCATGACATCCATCGTCTCTTCATCATTAATGCATCTGAAGAGAACTCCTTCAAAACCACATTTGTAGAGAATTTTATCTAGGTGGTTTGGGCTATCATAAAGAGTAAAATTGACCACACATCACCGAATTTGTTCTTTCTCAGCTCTATCAGGTGGAAGTGTTCCATTTTGATGGTATTCCCTGAGATGTGACATCCATCCTGTAGTATGGCCATATGGTTCAGGAATGGGACTAATTTCATTAATTTCCTCTGTTCTGGCTTGAACATAAGGTGAAATTGCACGACTGTGGGAAATACTGATGGTTGTCTCGTCCCAATTTGGATCTGCTAGAGCTGTGGCTATATTAGCCAGTGAATCAGCTTGAGCATTTTGTGATCTTAGGACATAAGAAAATGTCGGTTCCGAAGGGAATTCCGCCATTAACTCTCTGACGTAATCATACAAAGGGATTAATTCTCCTTTTTTGATGGAATAATCCCCATTGACTTGTTTGATTACCAGGTCTGAATCAACTTTTCACCTTTATGTTATTCACTTGTTCTTGAAGCGCTAACTCCAAGCCTGTGATAAGAGCTTGGTATTCGGCTTCATTATTGGTACCACCTTCCCACAATAAAAAGGAATAAGGTAACACTGCCTTATTTGATGAAATGAGCACAATTCCTAAACCAACTTTGTTGAATTTTGCATTTTCCATTTTCTTCCCAATTGGACTTCTGGAAGCACCATCAAAATACATTTCCCATGTTTGAGGACTCTCTTGAATAGAGAAAACTTCCTCATTAGGGAGTTCAATATCTGAAGACGTGTCTTCCACTGAAGGATGTTCATCCAGGAAATCAGCCAGAGATTGGCCCTTTATCGCCTTTTGAGAAACATACTGAATGTGGAACTGCTGCAAAATAACTCCCCACCTTGCAAGACGTCCTCTAAGCATTAGACGACTAAGGATGAATTTGAGAGGATTATTGCGAGATACAAATTGGACCTCGTGATGTTACAGAAAGTGTCTCATTATCTGAACTGCAAATATTAATGCCAGGAAGCACTTCTCAATACTTGAATACTGGGTTTCTGCTTCAAGCATAGTTCTACTGAGATAGTAGAGGCTGTTTTCATTCCCAGCATCATTCTTTTGAGCAAGAAAGGCACCCAAAGATCGCTCTAGAGCTGTCACATAGAGGATAAGTGGTCTTCCTTCAACAGGTGGCATGAGTACCGGTGGAATCAAGAGGTATTTCTTGACAACATCAAATGCTTCTTGACATTCTTCAGTCCACTGGTAAGTGACTCCTTTTTTCATTAATTTGGTAAGGGTAAACTTTTGCCTGCCAAATTGGCGATGAAACGTCGAATATAGGCTAAGTTTCCTTGATGTCCTCTTAATTATTTCAAATTATGAGGAGGTGACATACCAATGATTGACTTGGTCTTCTCAGGATCTACTTCAATACCACGATAGCATATAACAATGCCGAGAAATTTTCTTGAGGTTACCCCAAAAGCACATTTTAAGGGGTTCATCTTCAAATTATGTTGTCATTGCTTGTGGAATATGACTTCCAAATCAGTCAAGTGATTAGAATGTTGTTTGGATTTAACCACCAAATCGTCTACAGAGCATTCAACAAATTTCCCTAAGAATGGTTTGAAGATATGATGCATAGCGTGTTGATATGTTGCACCTGCATTCTTTAAACCAAAGGGAATCACCTGGTAACAAAACACACCTTGAGGGGCTCTGAAGGCTGTGGATTCCTCATCTTATGGGGCCATTCGGATCTGATTATATCCGTAATATCCATCCATGAAGGAAAGTACTTCATATCCAGCCGTCACATCAATTAAGAGTTCTGTAATCGGAACTGGGAAATCATATTTAAGACAATACCGATTAAGATCTCTAAAATCGATGAAGACCCTAATTTGCCCGTTCTTCTTCTTTAAAGGGACAATATTATCCAAACACTTGGGATATTGAAGTTCTCTGAAAAAGTTATCTTTAATCAGCTTATCCACTTTAGCTTCAATTTTGGAAGCATAAGTTGGGTGTGTTCTTCTCGCGGCTTGCTTAAATACTCTATGTTCATTTGGTGAACCCAAATGATGAATAGAAACATCAGGATCAAGCCCAGGCATTTCTGTATAGATCCAAGAAAGAATATCTTTATTTTGATTTAGAAAAGAAACATACATCTCTTGCTCTTCAAGGGTCATGGCCACACTAATTAAAGTGGGGCGTGGATCTTTCTCTGTACCCAGATTTATTTCTCTGAGTTTATCCACAGTGGTAGAGATACCCTCTTCAAATGCTGGAGGAGCATCTCTAAGATCTTCATCTTCTTCTTCATCATGTGCTTTTTCTTCCATTTCTACATGCATAGTAGATGACAAAACGAAATTTTCATGATAAGAAGAGATGTCAAAATTTTCACATTTTGAAGGAGAAGCTTCCATTTCCGACCCTATTGATGATAAAGGGTCTTCTTTGGGAAATAAAGAGGGGATGGTGGATTGAGAATTGACATCATTATTCCCCTCTGATGTTGCTATAGCTTCTTCTGGCCTGATTGGAGAAGAATAGACCTATTGTATTTCAGTATATGAAATGAAAATGTCACCACTTGTGCTTTCATCATTGTTTGGTAGGTTACCAATTTCTCCCATGTTGTCTGGCTCGATTGCCGTAATTGACATTATGGATCTTTCCATAAGGGTATTTTGATTTGGGCCTATTTTGTCAATTTTACTGATAGGTAACACATAATATGTACTCACATGTGTAAATGGATTTATTGGAATCTTCCCCAAACCATATGGAGCATTAACTTTGGTAATTTCATTTATTGTAGATTTATCTCTTCCCTTCATGTGATAAAATTCTGCCTCAATGTATTGAGACTCACATGTCTTTAACGAGGCCTTATCACCATTCAATGTTCCAACTTGACCATTGAAATAGTATTTTAGACATTGATGGTATGATGATGGGATAGCCGCATGCTGATGTAGCCAGGGTCTTCCAAGCAAGACTTTGAAAGCTGAGTCTTGATCAAAAATCATGAAATCCGAATTGGATATAAGATCTCCAAACTGAGTTCTGAGTGTAACTTCACCCAGTGGTTCTTGTTCATTTTTATCATATCCTTGTAACATCATGGTATAAGGAGATAAATCAGATTCCGTGAGGCCCAATCGACGAAGTGTACGAATGGGGATGAGGTTGACTCCTGAACCATTGTCAATAGAAGATCTTCGGATATCTACACCATTGACTTTGCCAGATAAATACAGAGATTTTATGTGCCCATGCACAACATCATCTTCATCTTTATCAGTAAAAGATATCACTGCATGGCATTCTGTAGGATTATTCTCTATGTGATAGATTTCATCTGCATCAATTTCAACTTCAAACTCCTGAGGAATTGACAAAGCTTCGATGAGTTCTTCCCGAAGATCTTTCGACAGATTCAAAGCATCCAAAATTGATAACATGGCTGGTACTTGGGCCAAGTGTTTCAATATATCATACATCTGATCTAGAGGTCTGTGTTTCCCATTAGGAATATGCGGTTTAGCAGGTACCTTGGAAGCAGATTCCTTGGAAGCTGATGCATCTTATATTGGGATAGAAGTTGGAAACATCCTTGGTTTTGGAAAATTAGACCGATTAGATCCATTTACTTGCTGAGATAAAGAAGATAGAACCTTCAATCGGTCTTCCAAAATAACTATGCCAAGACTAAGTTGAATATTGGCAGAAGAACTTGCTTGTTCTTCATGAGCTCGCTGAAGGGCTCTACCACGAGTTTCTGCTGCATACACAGTGCTAGCAGGGGTAGAATTGGAGTAGTGGCTTCGGAAAGATCCACGTCATCCCATGTATCCTGAACCTCTGGAACTTCCTCGGATTCCATTATTTGATACAGGGAATTCAGGCTCACTAAAATTGAAATTACAACTAGAATACGGATCTATTAATTGATTCATATTAACAGAACCGAAGATTAACTCTTCGTCTGATAAAGACTTTTCCTGATTAGCCTTTTTAGGCTGTGCCGTTTGGTGGGGCGGTGCCCGAGGCTTTGAAGTAGATTGCATAAAGTCTGCCAGAGTCATAGACAATTTAGGCTTTGACACATACTCATCTTCTTCTGATTCTTTTTCCTTCTTTGAATAAATCCGTTTCTTTGAGGACTTTCCCTCTGACGAAGAGGGTTTTACTGCAATATTCATGGAAGAAGACACAATTGGTTTCTTTAATTGTGTTCGAAAAATGGCATGAGTCTGATTGATTGTCTTTCTGACCATCCAATTATCATACTTCTGTGCATTTTTGCATTTGAATTCTTGCCATTCACCTTCCTCCTCAGGAACTGTAGCAGTAACACATGCTACCTGAGTCAAAGAACCTTTCAACATGGCTTGTCCCAAGTCGACCATCTTTTGCAGGAGGTCTTTAAAGATAAAACACTCTTGGATGGGATGCCCTAATATTTGATTAAAGGGACAATAATTGGGATGGTCTTTATCTCCTTCCTTGTTTGGCCTCTTGGGCACTGGTAATTGAACCGAATTATTTTCCAGAGCTGAAATGAAGTAACCAAGAACTTGCTCATTTTGGAAAGAGTATGTTTTACTCTTCAAATCCTCAAATTGTTTTTGTCGTTGATTTCTTTGATCAATTAGACGAAACAACCTTTTTTGTTGGAGTTCAGGAGGTGGAGCCCTTAGAGAAGATGAAGGTTTTGAAGTAGAAATAGGTACAGGCAATTGTTTAAGTATAACTGTAGCAGTTTCTGCTTTACCCATTATCCTTCATGGAGCTGATGGAATTACACGAGATTTAGCCTTAGCCTGTATAAGGGAATCTTAAATTTGCTGAGTGATTGAAGTAAGGTCTCGAATCCTCCTGTGTATTTCACAGGGATCAATGGCGTGCATAATTCGTCACGCAAATTTTCCACATAGATTGGAAACAGCTCCTCCTGAGGGAGTTCTAAACTCAGGGAATATGTTAATCCCTTCCAGTGAGCAATTAAATTAGAGACTCGTTCATTATACCTTTTCTTGGAGTTTGTAAGATCGAAAACTGTCATTTTTGGAAATGTTGAGATGAACTGAAGAATGAATTTTTGGCGAAGATCCTCCCATCCGATGATTGACCGGGATTGCAAGCTTGTATACCAGACAAAAGCTGGTCCTTGCACTGTTCGTATGAAGCATCTGAGTTTCACTGCTTCTTGATGCTCTGGAGTTCCCATCATAGGATCACAACAAGACACGTAATGTGTCAAATGTTTTTAAGGGTCTCCTGATCCATTGAAAGTAGAGAAAACATGTTTTCCAAAACTGGATGGAGGAGAAATTGAATCTACCCATTCTGGGTAAACTTTCTTTTCTGGTTGAACGTGCACTCGTTTCCCTTCCATAGTTTCTAACCAAGCTGTTAATGACTCAATAGTAGTTATTAACTTTTTAGAAACATCCGGTTGAATTTTGTCTTGGGTAGGTGCAATGAATGGATCTTGGACAGATGTTGTGGTTGGTGCTGCAACTGATGGTATCACTGCCAACCGTTGTTGCACTTGACCCGTAGGATTATACCTCTGAGGGTGCACTGATAAAGGAGGATATTCCTGATCCATCTCAGTAGCTGCAACAAATTCCTTTGGCTGTCGGACTCTAGAATTCTTATGAAGAAGACTACTCTGATGTAGTTCTGCATTCAACCTTCTGAATTCTTTCATTTCTTCCTCCTCTTGTGCAAGACTTTGGTCTAATGAGAGCGATTGACCTTCTCCAGTGGAATGATATGTAACCTGATTATTTCCCCTCCCTTTTTTGGATACTTTTTGGAGAGAGGGAAGTGGATTACCTAGGTTTTGAGTAATCCTTTGACTTCGTGTACGCACACCTTCTTCATTTGTATCGGTGCGTACATTTTCTTGAGCAAGACACTCTTCATCAGAGTCCCCTGACTGAGCCTCCTCTGGTGGATTAGAAACAACGACATTGATGACATTGCTTGATGCATAATGCATCACATCCCTTATATCAACATTTCTGTGATATTTTCTTCTTTAATGTCTTCGATGAGACATTTCCTTTTGTTGATTCAATCCTTTAGGAACTTTTGACGAGCTATAACTTGGAGGGAATCTCCTGATAATTTAGATATTCGTTCCTCTTGGGGCTTCTTCCCCAATCGAGAAACGACCGACATTCTCTGAGGAGGGGATTGATGTATTGAAAGTGTCCCCAGTCTCGTGAACTGGGGATGTTCCTGCTGTTCCCGCTCAACTCCTCGAATCCCATTTGTTGATTCTGAGGGTTGGTTTAAAGGAGTCCCCAGTCTGACAATCTGGGGTGGCTCTTGACATGTTATGTCTGAGACCTTATTAAAATCTCTCTTGATCTTGCGAACCCTAGTTCGGAAATTAGATGGATGCATTAACCTGTATCCACTTTTATCAACTGGTTCAACAGATCGTTGGATGATTTCCGAAACTTCTGTCACATGATGATGTGTTCTCTCAATACGAGAGGCTTGTGCAATATTATCGCCTTCTGGATGTAGGAGAAATTCAACAACATGTTCTCTATATGCTTTATTTTGAGAGGAACTAGTTGAAGCCTATTCTTGAGCAAGATTTTGATTACAAACAAATCCCATTGACTGTGGCCGGCCATGGGCAATAACATTGCATGAGACCATTTTCGGCGGGCTTTGCAGACTAGAAAGAACTGTGAAATGTAGTGCTCCGTGAACACCCCATCCTCTGATATGAACACCAGATGGGGCATTGGAAATCAACTGACAAACCTTTCTTAGTATGCCAAGGCATGAGCGTTGAAGGGTTCTCTGCTGCTTTTCAGCCTTCGGATACCGGGAGACTGATAGAGATGCCAAATCAATCTAACGTTGTAGCCCTTCTGTTATCTTGAGATGATTTTCATATTCGTCATATGATAATACTTTCTTCTTCAATTTACAAAGAGTTTTCCATATGTTGAGACGAATATCATGGATTCCATCTTCTGTCAACATCTTTGGAATGTCATACTGGGAGTCAGCCAAAGGACAAAACATGACTGGTACCTCACTTTTCGCCAGCTTTTTCCTCATGTTCAGCATTTCCTCTTCATCAATAAATGAATATTCTTCTACCTGTTTTGACCAGAGTTGGTGTTTCCTTGTTGCTTCATCGGATTCAACAAGATTGGTAGAGAAACCATTGATCAAACTAGAAGATGGATGACTTAGGGGTGATTCAGAGAATGACATACACCATGGTCTATCTTCTGATTGAGAATGTATTTCACTTGCTAGCGATAAAGCATCAGACATGACTGTTTTCGCATTTGCAAGTTCCTCAAGATAAGGGGGATTTCTCGGCACTACATTGTCCACTAGAGTTTTTTCCATGAAATGTGAATCACTACTGCGGAGAGGAATTTCACAGAGAAATTCATCATCATGTGGAGGACCACCATAATGGGTTATAGAAAAAGATGAGATCTCTTTCTCATTGGTCTTCTGACCACACAGAGGGTTCCAGTGGTTCTCATCTGAAGACGAAACCTCATGATTGACCGAATTGTCATGAAGAAATCCTTCATGAGGAAGTGTTTGTTGAAGACCTTCGGAATTAATGTTCCCGTTGTTTGGAACTAAGGGAGTAGAATCTTGAATTCCAACAGATAAATGTCTGAGGGATTTAAGAACTCCATCATCGATCAAGGCCTTGTTACAGATTGGACTTTTATCTCCTGACTGTGCTGGGAAGATCGTTTTCTTATATGCCTTCTTACTCGCTTTGGAAACCACTTGTTGATGAAAGTGGTTGCTCTGAGCAGGTGTATGTGCCTGAACAGGAATGATGGTCAGGTTCGGCTGACGATCTCCACTCAAATCAGGTGTATGTGCTTGACATGGTTGTCCGTATGATATGGGGGAGTACGCCCCATAACCATATTGAACTGTAACAGATGTGTGTGTCTGTTCTGGAGTGAATCATTGATGTGTCACTCCACTGCTATGGATAGATTTATGTGTCTTTCCCTGAGATGATGCTGATGCTGTTATGATATCCTGGAAAGCATCCAGAATATGAGCATGAATTTGCTTCTGCTCTTTTACCATTGACAAAATATGCTTGGTGACTTCATGTAACATCCCAGGTAAATAAAGAATATGACATTTTCATATTTATCCATATTTGTGAATAAAAAATTAATATGACTATAAAGGGGACACTATGCTCGATGGTGTACCCAACACGCAACAACATGTTTCTTGGGGATCTTACGTTGCACTCTAATAATAAAATCATATTATTTTAAATTGTAGTTAACATGCAGCCGTTTTATTGGAGGGAATGGATAGAAATAAATAAAATATGAATATATATGTTTTTTTAAATGTTTTTACATTTATCCAATAAAAGATAATGGCTTAAAATACAGAAAGAATTCAATTTTAGGCGTATATGCCCTAGTTTTCACTAAAGGTTCACTAATCACCTTTTGATGTTGAACCATCATTAAATATAGTTTTGTTCACTCTTATACATTCTATTAGACAAAATAAAACTCTTCTTAAGAATTGGGACATCAAAATTTACTTTGTGTAAATTTTTGGTATCTTTCCGATAAAGTTCATTTTTTTAATGAATAGTGTAAAATGTTGTATTTTAATTCAAAACCTCTTTTTAATCTAATTTATTTATATGATTAGATTATCTTTTTAAATGGTTTTAAAGTGAAATTAGAATATATTTTTACCATTAAATCCAATAGTGGTCGTTGGAATTAATTTCACTTTGAAATCAGACTTAAACTAGTGTCAATCTTTTGATACTTATTGTTTTATAAAAACACGCTATTGGCTCTGACAGCGGGAATTAATTATTAAATTAATTAATGTGACTTATATGTTTTTAATTTTGTAAAATGGAATTAATTTTTGAATTCGGAATATCAAATATAGCATAGGGTGAATTTTTGGGATTTTTCTGAAAAACTTAAATTTTTGATGAATAGTGAAACCACTAAGTGGTACTTATAAAAAACTGATTTTTCCATTTAAATGAAATTTTGCCATCTTTGTGTTTTGAATTTCAAAATTCCGACATACATGGTTGTCATTAAGAAGTAAAATGTGGTTCAATGGGATAAAAGTAATTTTTGGTGAATAGTAACTTATTAAGTTTTTAATCACGATTAGTGGTAATTAGTGTAGTTTAAGGTAAAAATAATGCTTTAATAAAATGAGATGAGCTTGACACATGTCCTACTATCATTGGTTGTGTCATGGCCGACCCATAAAATCCATGGGTCAACTTGGGGACCCCATGGAGCCACTTTGGTTGGGAAATGACATAAAGAACTTTTTATTTAATGTAAAAGAAAAAATGACAAAAACATGATATGTTTTACTAAAACAATTTTTATGTGGGGTTATACAAGTCATAGTTTTGATTATAAATATTCATTGGAAAGACAAAAAGATTTCCTACATCATAGTTTTTTTTTATAATTTTTAGACACTAAATAAAGTAAATTATTTATGACATAATAATGATGCAGCAATGACATCATTATTTGACGATTTAAATAAAATGGAAAGATAATGTAAAATATATGAACTAAACAAGTCAAAAACTCATTGTATGGGTGGATTTCTAACCATTATCACCTTATCCACTAATTATATCAATGTGGGGCCTTTTAAAACCGAAACACATTTTCAAATAAAGTAATATTTCTTACTTTCCAAAAGTGCCCCTCCTCTCCTCCTATAAAAGGCCCCCACCTCTACCTCATTTCACACACTCCTCAAGCCTTTGGCTCGGCCAACCCCTGCCCATTTACTCTCTCCACATCCCTATCCTAATCCTAGAGGATTTACTTTGGGAAGAATCCTTTCAAAGGAAGCCTTTAGGCTCAAATCAAAAGGAGTTACACTTTTAAAGGTAATTCATTCTCTCATGTTCATTTGTTTTATTTTGCTTCTCCAACCCCCCTAAACTCTATTTATTTATTTATTTTGTAACAAAACCAGTATATTCAATATACTAGGATGTTTTTATAATATTTATTCGAGCTACACTCTCACACAACTATATCAAATGGTTAAAGAACATACGGTTTCCGTGGATGGCGAAATTCTGCCTCCCGAAACGATGATTGTTCAATACTCATTTAACACCTTCAAAGGTGGCCATTATGATGTCACTATATTTATATATGATATATAATATTTTTATTTTTTACTTATGATTCTGTATTTTTCATTTGTGTCTTACCTTTATGGATTCCATTATGAGTATACGCGATATCTTCATTTTAGGAAGTGCGGACTACCGCCCCCTCAAAGTGATTTGACTCGTTAAATACCATATGTGGGACGTATAAAGGATGGAACTATGATATTATATATGACATTATACTGGAATTATAGTATACCTTTATATCATTATTATTCCATTCTATAAAATACGAAATAGAAATGAAAGTAGCGTTCATGCGTACGTACGGCTTACCGTCTCCATGAACGGTGCATTTCATTTCTTACCTCTAAATGATTATGTAATGTTATAATTGCATGAATGTACTGGATATATATGAAATATATGATATCTAAATCATGAATACAATTCTGGATATAATAAACATTTGGCCACATGAACAACATGTAATTGTAAGAAGTCCACTTTCGACTTAAGAACCAAATATCGGCAAAACAAATATTATTAACTTAAATGATTACATAATGTTTATGACATGGTAATAAGTGATATAAAAGTAATAATAAATTTTCAAAAGGTTATTAAGGAAGAATAAATTAACTCATGTTTATTATTCAGGACGTTAAAGAACGATCGATCCAAGTCGGACCCGAGGTCAGGGATCCTACTCCACTCTTTCTTTTTAAGTACACTCTTTTATGTCATTCCTTTTAAAGCTCATCTTTCTTATGATTGGGATGTTATTTTATATTACTCCTACTGTACTTATTATGTTTATATGATTAGAGGCCCTATTTCCTCTCATAAATCCATTTTGGAAGTTTTGAGTGGCGCCGTTAGGCTGCCGAATTTTCGTAAGGGATCTTACTCCTCTCTTTCTTTTTAAGTACACTCTTTTATGTCATTCCATCTAAAGCTAATCTTTCTTGTTATTGGGATGTTATTATATATTACACTTACTGTAATTTTTATGTTCATGTGATGAGAGACCCTATTCTCTCTCATCAATCCATTTTGGATGTTTTGAGTGGCGCCGTTAGGCTGCCGAATTTTCGTAAGAGATCTAACCTCTCTCTTTCTTTTTAAGTACTCCCCTTTATGTCACTTCTTTTAATCTCATATTTGTTATTATGGGGGATGTTATTTCATATTCCTCTTGCTGTAAATTTTTTTTTGATGTGATGAGATACCCTATTTGATCTCATCAATCCATTTTTGGAAGTTTTAAGTGGCACCGTTAGGCTGTCGAGTTTTCGTAAGTGATTTTTCATCTCACTTTTATTCTCGTGAGATTTATGCTACATTTGCCACAATTTCCTTTGATTGGTGTATGTACTGACCATTATTTTACTCATTTTGTAATACTCCTTCATTTATGAGTATTTACATCAATGATGTATTGTCCTTCTTTCACGGGTCGTATGTTTCGAAAGATACCCAAGTCGGTAAGGGAGCGTTTCACCCTCCTTTTTTAAAAGACTTCTTTTGTTGGGTCTTTTAATTTACATATTATTATGTTGGGATTTGTTCTCATATATCCTTATTGATTTAAATTTTTTGTCCAAGTGATGAGATACACTTTTTATCTCTCATCAACTCATTTTGATGTGACGCTGTTAGGCTTTCAAGGGAACTTTTTAACCCAATTTTGATTTCTTTGGGTTCGACATGTAGTTATTGAATATGCCATCCTTTGAATATGTGTGAATGACCTTTGATTATTTTACACTTAATATCCACTTATATTTGGTGTATTAGTTTTTCACACATAATTATGTAATTGATTTATCCTTAAACCAAGGATACCGTCTTTGTAAGTGATTTCGTCTCAATCTCCTTTCATTGAGGCATATTTCGTTTTATACACAACTTTCTTTTATACGGTGTATAAATCCTTTTGACATTTACTTTTATATAAAAGAAATCTTTTTCTATGAAGCGTTTTACAAAACGAAAAAATGAATTTTTCTTTTAACGTACGCGGTGACAACGGCCTTTTCCGCCGCCGCGAGTATTTTTTGGTCTTTGGCTTCCTCAACAAGCCGTAATGTTTTTAAAATAAAATAAATACCGTATACTCTTTTATGTATTTTGGTATTGAAAATTGTTTTGATAAAGGATACAATTTTTTTTCAATATATTTAAATGATATATTGTGATTGAAATTTGGAAATGTTATCATTCCTTTATATTGGTTTTATTTGTTATAATTTTATAATGGTACTTGGACATTTTACGGGTGGTTACGTGATAAACCATATGACAGGTGGTGCCGTGAACACCAGGACGGGTGGTTACGTTATAACCTCCAATGCATTGGGTATGGAAGTCGGCCGTATGGAAATTCCATTAAGTATTTATGGAAATTGGCCGTATGGCTATTCCATTAAGTGATATGTGTGGGAGTGGACCGTATGGTTATTCCACTTAAGTATGTTTATGTCCCAAGTTACCTTTATATATGTTATGTGTTCTCTATATGGGTTTTATGGTAATACTTTGGTTAAAAAAAGGTAAGTAATTATATTTTATTCAGTGAAGAGTTTTTACTACTTCATAAAGGTGAAAATTATTACTTTGATAAAGTATACGTGGTTTACTTTTTGTTTTGATAAACTAACAGTTTTTATTCTTTGTGTATCCCTTACTGAGTTTTTATGCTCATCCCATGTTTTTGAAATGTCTTTCACAGGACTTAGCATGGAATAGGGTCAAGGATGGGATCAAGGGAAAGTCATTCTACCTAAAACATGACACTATACATGTTTCTTTTTAAGAGTTTTTATTTTATGGAAATTTAGTAGAAGCGACTACTTTGTAATCTTTTGCGATGTAATAGTTATGTCCTAATTATCTAAAACTCTAAACCTAAAAATATCCTCAATGTGAATTACTCATTTAATTCAATATTAAGTAAGGTTTAAGGATGGGGCCTTATAGTTGGTATCAAAGGTCGGTTTAGATAACTTTAGAGGTTGAGGTATTCTTTAAGCATAAGTGGCGTTACCATAAAGGTTTGGATTTCCGAATGAGTCCTAGTTTTAGATAAAGTGAATAAGTTAGTATATCTTAGTGGTTATCTTCCTCATTAGTACATGATGTTTTTGTTGATATACTCACACAGACATTTCTGTTTTTAGTGAATGGATGGATCTCGCAGGCACCAAAGTGACAATTGGTTTGAAGGAAACTGTGGTGGTTCTCTGATTAAGAGACTCGATGAAATGGGGTAATCAATGAGGATTCTCATGGTTGTTCTAAACCAACTATCAAGGAGTCATGATCAACCACTTCAACCTTGGTGAGTTCTCAAATTCATCATGTACGAGATGGCCAATCGATGTAAAAGTTCAGGTAATAATTATAAAGGTAACCATTAGGGTTTATATGATCCTTACTTTTGAGGTAATTATGGGTTATTATATGATATGATGGAAAATGAAAGGCATGAGATAAACTTGAGGTTAAAATATGTTATGATTATTTTTTAAGATTTTATCTCATTTTGGAGAATGTTTTAAGAATTATATAGTTTTGGAAAAAGGACAACACACATACAGTGTGACAACCCGTCGTGTCGGAAAAAGCCGCGGGAATCGAAACCACAACCAAAGTGCCACTGGTATTTATCGCCTACCACTGGATTACGTGAAGTCCCTGGTTATTTTGACTGTTTCTTTCTAGTTATATGATTTTATGAATTAATAGTAAGTTGATTTTGGGTTATTTATGAAAATGATTAACCTATCATGTAGGATATGTGATTAGGTTAATTACTTTTCAATACGAGACTTTAGAAGAAACTGATGTTGTTTGGAGATAAATGTTACGATTTAACTTGGTAGACTATGTGACTAAATCCTTCAAATATTTGGGTTTCAATCTTAGTTTGGTTTACTTTGAAGAATTTTATGGACAAATGGTCCTCGTTGAACTTTGGGTTTTGTTGGACAAATTTTGGAGGTTAAGAATAGATTTTCTTTTTATAAAGGGTTATCCTTTTCTGGATTATCTGATCTTGTAATAACCTTTTTGGTTTTGGTTAAAGTCTAAAGACATGGTAAGTATATAGTTCTATTTTGTGGATTAGGTGATTCTCTAGAAGTTGATTATAGTAATATTAATGCGAACAAGTCTCCCTAAATACTCGTCTTTTGGAAAAAATATGAGTTTGATTAAGGAATATAGTAAAAGTTGAAAGTCAACATGATAAGTGATTATGTTTCCTTATGAATAAATTACCCAATAAAAAGTAACTTAACACGAAAATGTTGTCTATTATCTTTTCCTACTGGGGAATCGAATACCGTTTAACCCATCACAAGTTTGTGATTTTCTCATTGTTAACTTTCTCCTAGACATGTTTACTATCACTCTCCCTCAAGAACATGACCCTTTGCTTTTTCTTCAATTTCCATGTTTTTCTACATGGAATCCTAGTATGGGTTAACTCGGGTGACCTCTATATTTATCTTCCTTTATTTTAAAGTGATTGTTTTACCGACTCTTGTTCCGATGTGGGATGTTCAAGGATGTTTCCAAGCTCAATTTCAAAAATTGCGAGGACGCAATTCCCAAAAGGGGGGAAGGATGTAACATCCCAGGTAAATAAAGAATATGAAATTTTCATATTTATCCATATTTGTGAATAAAAAATTAATATGACTATAAAGGGGACGCTATGCTCGATGGTGTACCAAACAGGAAACAACGAGTTTCTTGGGAATCTTACGTTGCAATCTAATAATAAAATAATATTATTTTAAATGGTAGTTAACATGTAGCCGTTGTATTGGAGAGAATGGATAGAAATAAATAAAATATGATTATATATGTTTTTTTAAATGTTTTTACATTTATCCAATAAAAGATAATGGCTTAAAATACGGAAGGAATTCAATTTTAGGCGTATATGCCCTAGTTTTCACTAAAGGTTCACTTATCACCTTTTGATGTTGAACCATCATTAAATATAGTTTTGTTCACTCTTATACATTATATTGGACCAAATAAAACTCTTCTTAAGAATCGGGACATCAAAATTTACTTTGTGTAAATTTTTGGTATCTTTCCGATAAAGTTCATTTTTTTAATGAATAGTGTAAAATGTTGTATTTTAATTCAAAACCACTTTTTAATCTAATTTATTTATATAATTAGATTATCTTTTGAATTGGTTTTAATGTGAAATTAGAATATGTTTTTACCATTAAATCCAATAGTGGTCGTTGGAATTAATTTCACTTTGAAATCAGACTTAAACTAGTGTCAATCTTTTGATACTTATTGTTTTATAAAAACATGCTATTTGCTCTGACAGCGGGAATTAATTATTAATTTAATTAATGTGACTTATATGTTTTTAATTTTTTAAAATGGACTTCATTTTTGAATTCGGAATATCAAATATAGCTTAGGGTGAATTTTTGGGATTTTTCTGAAAAACTTCAATTTTTGATGAATAGTGAAACCACTAAGTGGTACTTATAAAAAACTGATTTTTCCATTTAAATGAAAATTTTCAATCTTTGTGTTTTTAATTTCAAAAATCTGACATACATGGTTGTAATTAAGAAGTAAAATGTGGTTCAATGGGAAAAAATAATTTTTTGGTGAATAGTTACTTATTAGGTTTTTAATCGCGATTAGTGATAATTAGTGTAGTTTAAGGTAAAAATAATGCCTTAATAAAATGAGATGAGCTTGACACATGTTCTACCCTCATTGGTTGTGTCATGGCCGACCAAGACAAGCCATGGGTCAACTTGGGGACCCCATGGAGCAACATTGGTTGGGAAATGACATAAATAACTTTTTATTTAATGTAAAAGTTAAAATGACACAAACATGATATGTTTAACTAAAACAATTTTTAAGTGGGGTTATAAAAGTCATCTTTTTTATTATAAATAGTCATTGGAAAGCTAAAAAGATTTCCTACATCATAGTATTTTTTATAATTTTTAGACACTAAATAAATTAAATTATTTATAACATAATAATGATGTAGCGATGACATCATTATTTGACGATTTAAATAAAATGGAAAGATAATGTAATATCTATGAACTACACATGTCCAAAACTCATTGGATGGGTGGATTTCGAACCCTTATCACCTTATCCTCGAATTTTATCAATGTGGGACCTTTTAAAACCGAAAAACATTTTCAAATAATGTAATATTTCTTACTTTCCAAAAGTGCCCCTCCTCTCCTCTTATAAAAGGCCCCCAACTCTACCTCATTTCACACACTCCTCAAGACTTTGGCTCGGCAAAACCCTTCCCATTTACTCTCTCCACATCCCTCTCCTCATCATAGAGGATTTCCTTTGGGCATAATCCTTTCAAAGGAAGCCTTTAGGATCAAATCAAAAGGAGTTACACTTTTAAATGTAATTCATTCTCTCATGTTCATTTGTTTTATTTTTCTTCTCCAACCCCCCTAAACTCTTTTTATTTATTTATTTTTTAACAACACCAGTATCATTAATATACTAGGTTGTTGTAATAAGATTTATTATAGCTAAAATCTCACACAACTACATCAAATGGTTAAAGAACATACGGTTTCCGTGGATGGCGAAATTCTGCCTCCCGAAATGATGATTGTTCAATACTCATTTAACACCTTCAAAGGTGGCCATTATGATGTCACTATTTTTATATATGATATATAATATGTTTATGTTTTACTTATGCTTCTGTATTTTTCATTTGTGCCTTACCATTATGGCTTCCATTATGAGTATATGTGATATCTTCATTTTAGGAAGTGCGGACTACCGCCCCCTCAAAGTGATTTGATTAGTTAAATACCATATGTGGGACATATAAAGGATGGAAATATGATATTATATATGATATTATACTGTAATTATAATATACTTTTATATCATTATTATTCCATTCTATAAAATACGAAATAGAAATGAAAGTAGCGTTCATGCGTACGTACGGCTTACCTTCTCCATGAACGGTGCATTTCATTTATTACCTCAAAATGATTATGTAATGTTATAAATGAATTAATGTACTGGATATATATGACATATATGATATATACATCATGAATACAATTCTGGATATAATAAACATTTGGCCACACGAATAACTTGTAATTGTAAGAAGTCCACTTTCGACTTAAGAACCAAATATCGGCAAAACAAATATTATTAACTTAAATGATTACATAATGTTTATGACATGGTAATAAGTGATATAAAAGGAATAATAAACTTGATAAAGGTTCTTAAGGAAGCAGAAATTAACTCAAGTTTATTATTCAGGACGTTAAAGAACGATCGAGTCAAGTCGGACCCGAGGTAAGGGATCCTACTCCTCTCTTTCTTTTTAAGTACACTCTTTTATGTCATTCCGTTTAAAGCTCATCTTTCTTATGATTGGGATGTTCTTTTATATTAGTCAAACTGTACGTATTATGTTCATATGATGAGAGACCCTATTTCCTCTCATAAATCCATTTTGGAAGTTTTGAGTGGCGCCGTTAGGCTGCCGAATTTTCGTAAGGGATCTTACTCCTCTCTTTCTTTTTAAGTACACTCTTTTATGTCATTCCCTCTAAAGCTAATATTTCTTGTTATTGGGATGTTATTATATATTACACTTACTGTAATTTTTATGTTCATGTGATTAGAGACCCTATTCTCTCTCATCAATCCATTTTGGAAGTTTTGAGTGGCGCCGTTAGGCTGCCGAATTTTCCTAAGAGATCTAACCTCTCTCTTTCTTTTTAAGTACTCCCCTTTATGTCACTTCTTTTAAGCTCCTATTTGTCATTATGGGGGATGTTATTTCATATTCCTCTTTCTGTAAATTTTGTTGTGATGTGATGAGATACCCTATTTGATCTCATCAATCCATTTTTGGATGTTTTAAGTGGCGTCGTTAGGCTGCCGAGTTTTCATAAGTGATTTTTCATCTCACTTTTATTCCCGTGAGATTTATGCTACATTTGTCACAATTTCCTTTTAGTGGAGTATGTACAGACCATTATTTTACTCATTGTGTAATACTCCTTCATTTATGAGTATTTACATCAATGATGTATTGTCCTTCTTTCACGGGTCGTATGTTTCGAAAGATACCCATGTCGGTAAGGGAACCCTTCACCCTCCTTTTTTAAAAGACTTATTTTGTTGGGTCTTTTAATTTACATATTATTATGTTGGGATATGTTCTCATATATCCTTATTGATGTAAATTTTATGTCCAAGTGATGATATACACTTTTTATCTCTCATCAACTCATTTTGATGTGACGTCGTTAGGCTGTCAAGGGAACTTCTTAACCCAATTTCGGTTTCTTTGGGTTCGACATGTAGTTATTGAACATGCCATCCTTTGAATATGTGTGAATGACCTATGATTATTTTACACTTAATATCCACTTATATTTGGTGTATTCGTTTTTCACACATAATTATGTAATTGATTTATCCTTAAACCAAGGATACCGTCTTTGTAAGGGATTTCGTCACAATCTCCTTTCATTGAGGCATATTTCATTTTATACACAACTTTCTTTTATACGGTGTATAAACCCCTTTGACTTTTACTTTTATACAAAAGGAATATTTTTCTACGAAGTTTTTGACAAAACGAAAAAAAGGAATGTTTCTTTTAACGTATGCGGTGACAATGACCTTTTCTGCCGCCGCGAGTATTATTTGGTCTTTGGCTTCCTCAACAAGCCGTAATGTTTTTAAAATAAAATAAACACCATATAATCTTTTATGTATTTTGATATTGAAAATGGTTTTGATAAAGGATTCAATTTTTTTCAATATATTTAAATGATATATTGTGATTGAAATTTGGAAATGTTATCATTCCTTTATATTGGTTTTATGTGTTATAATTTTATAATGGTACTTGGAAATTTTACGGGTGGTTACGTGATAAACCATATGACGGGTGGTTCTGTGAATACCAGGACGAGTGTTTACGTTATAACCTCCAATGCATTGGGTATGGAAGTCAGCTGTATGTCTATTCCATTAAGTATGTATGGAAATTGTCTGTATGGCTATTCCATTAAGTGATATGTGTGGGAGTCGACCGTATGGTTATTCCACTTAAGTATGTTTATGTCCCAAGTTACCTTTATATATGTTATGTGTTATCTATATGGGTTTTATGGTAATCCTTTGGTTAAAAACAGGTAAGTAATGATATTTTATTTAGTGAAGAGTTTTTACTACTTCATATAGGTGAAAATTATTACTTTGATAAAGTATACATGGTTTACTTTTTGTTTTGATAAACTAACAGTTTTTATTCTTTGTGTATCCCTTACTAAGTTTTTATGGTCATCCCAAGTTTTTGAAATGTTTTTCATAGGACTTAGCATGGAATAGGGTCAAGGATGGGATCAAGGGAAAATCATGCTACCTAAAACATGAAACTATACATGTTTCTTTTTAAGAGTTTTTATTTTATGGAAATTTAGTAGAAGCGACTACTTTGTAAACTTTATAGATGTAATAGTTATGTCCAAACTCTCTAAAACTCTAAACCTGAAAAGATCCTCAATGTGAATTACTCATTTAATTCAATATTAAGTAAGGTTTAAGGCTGGGGCTTTATACTTCAGCTGCCGGAATGGGGATATACGTCTATTTCGGGCTTGGAGTAGGTGTATGTTCCTGCTCCTGTCCTCCTTTTCCTTTCAGTGAATCCTGAGAGTACTTAAGTGTGGGGGCAGAGAGTTGAGTCTGCCTTCTGTTGGTCGTCAGAGCTTTCCGACTGACTTCTCCATGCGCTACCAAGCGAGATTGTTGGTAGTCTTGATTAGTACTAGCAGGTGTATGTGCCTGCTGATTACACTTCGCCAAACGTGGTTGACGAGATCCATCATATGTAGTCAAGTGAGCATGCTGACTAACTGATGATGTATAGGCAGGTGTATCTTCCTGCCTATTGTACTCCACCAGAATTGCCAGGCGGGATTGGCGTGATGCTGCCAGACGAGTCTGCTGGACATCGGAATTAAAACTAGCAGGTGTGTGTGCCTGCTTGTTGTTCTCCACCAAGTTAGGTTGGTGGACTTCTCCTGAGATGGAAGGGATGAGAGATTCCCATTTTTAACCATATTCCGCATCTGGTGGTTCGTCTTGCCTACTCGGGTTCAAGGAACCTAAGCCGAATGCCTGGAGTCGGTACCCTCATCATGTTGAGGGAGCACTGCCACACGAGTCTGGCGGCGATTTTTGATGGGAGCCCTCGGGAAGGACTCCTGTGTTTTTGAATTAAGGCCCTGAGGGACCTGATCATTCACTTCCTCATAGTAGGGGAGAGAATAGAAATTGCGTTCCTGGGATAACGACCCGAAATAGTTGGAGACGGTAGTCAGCACCGCCTGCCTCTTGATCACTGGTCGTCGTTGTCCAGACGACATGTGTGAGTTGTTTACTTGGAGGTCCTGTCGGGCAGCCTCCAGAGTTGGGATGGTACCGTATTGACGGTACTCCTTAACCAGCGCATTTGATACCCAACGTTGAAGACGCTGAGTAGGTGATGTCATCCTCAGAGCGGATGACAATCCAGTAGGAATAGCAGCAGTGGTATTTGCAGCAGTAGTATTCACAGGTGTGAATTTGAGAACATCCATTATGGAAATAGATATGTTCTTGGAAAAGAGTGCATGTTTGATATAACAGATGTAATCAAGATAAATTCATCCACTTCATCCTTTGAATGAGCACACATGTCAATGATTGTTTTTGTTATCCCTCTTATTGATTTTTAAATCGGGGATTAACATTTAGGTAAAACATCATTTTAACTTGGTTAAAGATTCACGTCAGGTTCACCATTTTTTGTTTCCCTCGGAATTCAGGGATGGCCTCTTTGATGGGAGATTCAAACCTTCCGATCGGTTTCTAACAGGTTTGTTCATAGAACCGGAAACATCCAATGATTCCACATCCATTCATACCTACTTTCCAAAGGTAGGTGTTCATTATTTTGTGAACTGACGAGGCTTCGGAATTTTCATTTGTCGAGAGCATGGTAGGTCGGACTCATCACACCTTTTTGAGGGGAATTATTGTCTATTCCGGGACTCTCTTTATTGATTTAAGTTATGTTCGTGAATCCTTATTACATTACCAAGTATAAAATGATCTTTCCTTCAGTTATGAAAATCAATGATTAAATTTGTAAGAAATTTAGAGAATCTTTTATATGTATTCGAGGTTCTTCATCTATAGAGAATCATTTGTATCTATTTAAAGATTCTTGGTCAATGGTATCCTTCAAAACATTTATATAAAAGTATCTTGGTCATTATGATGACCAGGCTGGTTTTAATGCCACTCAGTGGGGCACTTGAAGTTTATTGTCATTTAGAAGGACAAGGATTATTTCAGAGTTGGGATCGAACCTTCAGATGGGATACCTATGTATCCTTTGTTTTGGAAAAGGAATCAGAACCCACGTAGTTCGAGTAATGGAGTATGATGTTTATGATTGATGGATCAAAGAAGAATGTCATAATTACTTTTATCCTCTAAGCTCACGTGAGTCATGCTCGGTGTGAGAAACAAGAGGTATTGGTAATAAAATAGACGGCTGGGCCATGAAAGATATAATCATAAGAAATGGTTTTGGGGGTTATGTATGTACGACTACCCAAATAAATGAAGGTTAAGATTTACTTTAGAGAGAAAATCCAAGAACAAGGTCCATAAAGGTATATGTGCTTCATGGAGATATGAATACTCTAACTTGGGACTTATTCCTGAAAAGGAAACCTAAATTAGGAGTGCATTGATAATTGTGTTTTACTCCTAAGAAGGAATCCCAAATCAAACGTAAATTAGGACTGGTTAATGAGAAATTAAGGGAATTGGGGCTTACTCCTGAAAAGGAAGCCCAAATTTATGACTGGGGCTTATTCCAAACAAGTAATCCTAGATTAGGGGACTTGGGGCTTATTCCTGAAAAGGAGACCCAAGTTATGGATTCACTCATCTTAAAGGATGAGGTTGAAATGAATGAACTCTCAATCATTAGTGACATATAGATATGTAAATCACTAGTATCTGAGAGGTATTCTGTAGAATTTCGTTCAGATAAAGAAGGCAAATCAATAAATCATTCCACAAATGGATTTGAAGAGTGTCTTGAAGACTGAATCTTGAATAGGGAAGGTGTATGGCTTAAGAGTGGTAAAATGGGCAAGATGGGCACCCAAAAAGGTAGGGTCATGCAAGTCATGGAAGGTGCGCAAGTACTGCGTGGGCGCGCAAGTATTGGTCGTGTAGGTATACCTGCGCGACATGTCTGGGGTACTTGCGCGATGTTCGACCAGCATTGAAATACATGAGTGACTCTTTATTAAGACCTTTAGAACCCTCTTTAGGTTCTTCTAGAAAAGGGACGCGCAAGTTCTATCAAAGGAGTAAGGTGGCAATCAAGTGTGGCCACTTCCCTTAAGGGTTGGCCACTCAGGCGTGCAAGTGTTGATTAGTTTCAACACTTAGGCCTTCTTCCCTCTCTTTAGATCTTCCGTTCTAGGTATGAAATTACCTTAGAATTGTTCCGGAAGCTTTGAGAAGAGACTTGGGCGTCATGAGCTTAAATCCGAGTTTCTGGAAAAAATTCCTCTAGAATGGGGGGCCCACAGGGTCTATTTATAGGCAGGATAAGACCCCGGGTGGTTACCGGGCGGTTATCACTTAGGTCGCACAAGTCACTTGCACGACCAACATCGGCGTTCAAGTCACTTTCATGACTAACATCGGTGCGCAAGTGTACTTGCACGAACAACATCGGCGCGCAAGTGTACTTGCACGACCATTGAGGCGCGCAAGTATACTTTCATGACCATTGTAGAACTTGCACGACCTTTGCACAATGTTCTTGTTCTTCCTTCCTTTGTCAATTATTGATATTTGTTCAAAGGATGAATCTTCTTTGTTCAAGGTATTTCTCTTTTCATTCATTTAGACTCTGTGACGGAAAGGAGCGTCAACAATAATGCAATAGTAATATGATAAAGGACAAAATCAGTGACATATATCTATATTTTCCTTTAGTTAGATGTATATTATCATTGATTTGTGATACATTTCTCGTGATTTTCAAACCTCCTTACCATGATAACTCGAAATAGAGTCAAATTATATTGAAATAATGAAAGTGATGAAAGATAGATAGAGATAAAAAGGTGGCTTCTCAGTAACCATATTCTTACTGTACCCATGATTGTTGAACATTTTTGTAATTTAAAATATGACTTGGTGGAGGTATTTTGTTTCGTGTTGTTGAATAATAGACAAATTCATAACCTATACTTCATGGAAGTTTAAAATTCGTGAGAATAATAATCTCTAAAATGATATGGAGTGGTCTATGTTGGCCTTCTCTTCAAAAACATATCATAATTATCTCTTTTGGTAGAATTGTGAAATTTATACAGATCAAAAAGTTTAAATACATATTCACCCAAAAAGAGATGAATATGAGTCTATGAATATATTTAGATCTCATTATTTATTATGAATACTAAATCCACTAGCATCATGAGAAAGTAAAAAATATGGATATTTTATATGTATAAAGGATCCAACATTCCAATCATAAAGTAGATCTTTTTAGGATCCAATCATTTTATATGATATTAGTATGGACATGGTAATCACAGAAAAAGTAATGCCTTCAATCCATTGACTAATTATTACTCATGAATATCTTTATGAATGGTTAATGGAGGCTAAAAATGATGACGGGGACGTTCACAAGAAAGTGAATACTATAATGGAATGGAAATCCTTAGAGTTAATTGTTAATGAATAATGATATTTGATATTTTTTATAAACAAATATGTTAAATAAAATCCCAAGTAAATGAGGTAACTATTGGATGATGCACCCAGTTTGACATTCTCCATTAACCCAGGAAACACAAAGATGTATCGAGATCCTAGAGAGCACTATTAGTGTGATAATTGAATAAAAAGATCACTGATTATGCCTCAATGTTTGTGGTATGTCTTAAAATTAATACTGAATGGAAGAAGAATATGTGGATAACGATACAATTTACCATACTAAAATTGAAATGGGAAAACATCTACATATTCATGTTCATCAAAAATCAAAATACATTCATGGGAAATAAACATATCTTGGTTGTTGTAGATCATCATATGATGAAAATATACTTCATTGTGATTCAAGAGGATTCTCACTAGATTAACTCGCATGGATATTTCTTAGAAAACCGGTATGTCCACAATGACGACAACTATTTATTGTACTTAATTAAGATCCAAGTGTCACCTCTATGTTTTTTAAAAGTCTTTAGCATGCTATAAACCCTGAGAAAAACATTAGTATGTCTTATCATTCTCAAATTGATCTCCCATAAGAGTGGAAAATCAAAACATAAGAGGAAATGATGAGATCATGCTCAATTGACATAAAAGGAGGATCAAACCAATATCTCACTATAGTTGAGTTCTTGTACAAAAAATTATTCTCCATGAGTATCCAAATGGCTCCCAATGAAGTCTTTTATGGGAGGAGGTTCTAAATATTGAGTTCTTGGTATGATGTCCAGGAATGAAAAATTATATCCTGAATGGACTAAATGCCTTATTTTTTATTTTTTATTCGGATAATCTCCCTTTTAGGGTTTGAAGGGGAACCCTTACATGTCCCGTAGAACCAAGGCACAAGGACTATACATGAATCAACAAATGACCTCAATGGACCAGGACATGGCACAATTAAAACAGTCCCTCCCCAGCATCTGCATATTGAAGGCGCTTAGCTCCCCACATCGCATGGCTGATCGGCTAGAACATTCCCATGAAGAGTTGTACAGTGCCTAGTCCTATTGGTAGTTCTATACCCTGTCATTCTTCATATCCAGTTAGCTCTGCTCTGGTGGTTTCTTATTTTTAATAGAATCCTTATCTGAGCCTACTCCCATGTGTTACATGATTATTTTTTCTTTTTTTGTATCCTAAAATACATGTGAATTTATGTAGCTATATCCCGAAGGCCCTATGGCCCGAAGGCATTTTGTGGCTCGAAGGCCCTGAGACCCGTAGGCACAAACCGGTGGACTGAATACCCAAATCGGATGAAAAATGTCATCTTCTACAGTACTGAATAATACATTCTACAATAACTTCTATAGTAACCCAAAAATTTACACTCACCCAGATTTGATCCTGGGTCTCTTGAATTCCAATCAAGAGCCTCTAATTCCATTCAATTACATAATAATGCTTCCTAGAGTCAACAAGAAATCTATGATGAAAATTGTTGATGTAATCTAGATAATTATGCGGGATTCATTTTTTTCACTTCATATCTCTAGGGAAGAGAGTTATTATATTTTGTAAGAATGGAATCTTACTACAAGGCACAACGACCCTTTTGAGATCCTTGATCACATCGGAGTATTGGCCTATAAACTAGCACTCCCACTGAAACTGTATCAAATACATAATCTATTCAATGTATCCCACATTATAAATTACATACTATATGCCTCACCTATTATTAATTAATAGGTGGTACCATTTATGAATGAAACTACCTATGGGGATCAGAAAAAGTAGATATTAGATCGTAGATAGAATATTCTATGAAATCAGACAATTCCCATCACCAATGTGTTGTAAAAAAACCACTAGTTTGAAAAAGCAATGTGGGAACCAAAGGGGGTTATAAATTTGATTTACCCTACTTTTATTGTGTGGGGAAAGAAAATTTCATTATTTAAATTTCTAAAAGGGGGAAGATTTTAAATATAAGACCCTGGCATTAAACCTTACTTAATATTGAATTAAATGAATAATTCACATTGAGGATCTTTTCAGGTTTAGAGTTTTAGAGAATTAGATCAAAATTCACGAATTACATTCCAAATTTAAATAATGTGGTCACATAAAAGATATTATTCTTTTTTCCCATCAACGGAAACATATTTAAAATAAAACAAGGATTCTTTCTTGACACTTCCTTGACACTATCATCATATCTTGCACCTTTCCCTTAACCTGTGAAAAACATTTTAAAAACAAGGGATGAGCATAAAAAGCTCACTAAGTGATATAAAGGTACGAAAAGAAAACATTAGTCAATGTATGAAATCATACTTTACTCATAAGACATAATAATTTTTACATACCTCATCAAATCATGAATAAATCATAGAAATCACTAGGCATAAAGGTAACTTGAGGCATTCATAACATTATTACGTATGGAGTACCCATCTTGTTTACGTTTGGAATACCCATCAAAGTATATTCTCTTAATCTATTCGGAGAAACCTTAACGTTTAACCCCTTCTCATTACCCAATGCATTGGAGAGCTATAACGGGCTCACCCGCCCTTAGTTTATCACAGAACCACCCATCTTCATAATAATTCGTATGAACCATAACATAATTTTATCAAATAAAACATCCATAAAGGACACATAACATTTCCACTTTTCAATCAAAAGATATAAAAAAACACATTGATATAAAAACATTATAAAAACCATTTTCAATACCAAAAGAAAAGAAAAGTAAAACATGGTATTTATTTTTCATTTAAAAAAAGGTTTGGCTTGTAGAGAAGCTGAAAATCAAATAATGGTCACGACATCGGAGAAGTTGTTGTCGCCACATACCTACGACAAAAACATTCCCTTTTGTCATTTATTAAAATGCTTCATATAAAAAGATTCCTTTTAGATAAAAGTAAAATTAAAAGGGGTTTATACATCGTATAAAAGAATGTTGTGTTTGAAACAAAATATGCCTCAATGAAAGGAGATTGTGATGAAGTCCCATACAATGACAATATCCTTGGATTAAGGATAAATCAATTACATAATTATGTGTGACAAAATAATAAACCAAATATAAGTGGATATTAAGTGTAAAACAATCAGATATTATTCACACATATTCATAGAACGACATATTCAAGGAGTGCATGTTTATCCAAAAGAATCAAAATTGGGTTAAGAAGTTCCCTTTCAAAAAATCAACAGCCTAACGGCGTGACATCAAAATTCAGAAAATGAGTTGATGATAGATAAAAAGGGTATCTCATAACATGGACATAAAATTTACATCAATAAGGATATCGAAGAACATATACCAACATAACAATATGTAAATTAAAAGACCCAAAAAAAGAAGTATTTTAAAATGAGGAGGGTGAAAGGTTCCCTTACCGACTTGGGTATCTTTCGAAACTTACACCCCATGAAAGAAGGAAAATACAAAATTGATGTAAACACGCATAAAATAAAGTATATTACAAAAAGAGTAGAATAATGGGCAGTATATATACCACTCAATGTAAATGGTGGAAAATGTATCATAAATCTCACGGGAATAAAAGTGAGATGAAAAATCCCTTACAAAAACTCGGCAGCCTAACGGCGCCACTTAAAACATCCAAAAATGGATTGATGATATAAAATAGGGTCTATCATCATATTAACATAAAATTTACATCAAGGGGAATATAAAAGAACATCCCCCAAAAAAACCTTAAAAGAAGTGAAAAAAACGAGAGTACTTAAAAAGAAAGAGAGAGGTTGGATCTCTTACAAAAAATCGGTAGCCTAATGGCGCCACTCAAAAATTACAAAAATGGATTGATGAGATAAAATAGGGTCTCTCATCATATTAACATAAAATGTACATCAATAGGAATATAAAATTACATACCCCATCATAACAAAGAGGATATTAAATGAAGTGACATAAAGGAGAGTACTTAAAAAGAAAGAGAGAGGTTGGATCTCTTACGAAATTTCGGCAGCCTAACGGTGCCACTCAAAACTTCCAAAATTGATTGATGAGAGAAATTAGGGTCCCTCATCATATGAAAATAAAAATTACAGTAATAGTAAGATAAAATAACATCCCAATCATAAGAAAGATTAGCTTAAAAGGAATGACATAAAAGAGTGTACTTAAAAAGAAATAGAGGGGTAGGATCCCTTACCTCGTGTCTGACATGACTCGATCGTTCTTTAATCTCCTGAATAATAAAATTTGGTCAATTTATAATTTCTTAAGGAAATAATTTAATGATTATTATTCAGTTCATATGACATATTATAATGTTATAATAATTGGTTAATAATTTGAGTTCATATCAGACGTTTTTTTCGATGTTCGGTACATGAGTAAAAATTGAACTTGTTGGAAAAGATTTTTCCATGTAGTTATAAGTACATCAAATACAGAATAATATTGATGTTTTAAATATCATATATATCCAGAATATATTCATTTTATACTATTTCATTTCATTTGGAGATAAAAAATTAAAAGCACCATTCATGGAGACGGTAGGTCGTACGTACGCATGAACGCTACTTTCATTTTTGGTCATATTAATGGAATTAAAAAAAATGAGAGATATGTATATTTTAATTACAGAATTATAATCATCATTTAGATGTAACATAAATCAAATATATCCATTATATACATGTACTTATAATAGTACATTACATTTTGGGATAAGAAATGAAACGCACCGTTCATGGAGACGGTAAGCCGTACGTACGCATGAACGCTACATTCATTTTTTATTGTATTAAATGGAATTAAATAATAATGATATAAAGGTATATTATAATTACATTAGTATATAATATGTAATAAAATTAATTCCATCATTTATACATCCCACATATGGCATTAACGAATCAAATCACTCTGAGGGGGCGGTAGTCCGCACTTCCTAAAATGAAGATATCACATTTACCCATAATGGAAACCATAAAAGTATGCCATAAATGAAAAGTACAGAAGCTTAAGGTAAACATAAACATATTATATATCATATATAAATATAGTTACATTTTAATGTCCACCTTTTAAGGTGTTAAAATAATATTTAACAATCATCGTTTTGTGAGGCAGTAATTCACCATCCACAGAAACAATATGTTCTTTAACCATTAGATGGAGGTGTGTGAAAGTGTATCTCGAATCATTCTTATAACAACGAACTAGTATATTTAAGATACTAGTTTTTTTACAAAAAATGTAGTAAAAAGAGTTTAGGGTTTTGGATAAGAAAAATAAAACAAAAGAACACAAGGGAAGACATTACCTTTAAATCGGGTAACTTTCTTTGATTTGATCTCAAAGGATTCCTTTGAAAGGATTCTACCAAAAGTGAGGCTTCAATGACAAGGAGGGGGATGTGGAGAGATGAAATGGGTAGGTTTTTGTTGATCAAAATTCTTGAGAGTTGTGTGTATGGTGGTAGAGGTGGAGGCCTTTTATAAGAGGAGAGGAGGGGCACTCTTGGAAAGTTATAAAATATTACTTTATTATAAAATCATTTTCAGATTTTAAAGGTATTAAAAGGATATATTTATAGTATAAGATGATATGGTATCGAAATAATTTCATACAATAGGTTTTTGACAAGTTTAAGACTTATATTTCACCCTATCTTTTCATTTTATTTAAATCGTTCATTTATGAGGTAATCACTGCATCAACATGGTGTCATAAATAAATTAATTTATTTAATGTCTAAAATTTATAAAAATAAATCATGATGTATGAAATATTTTTAACTTTCTAATTAATATTTACAGTCAAAAATATTACTTATATAACCCCATGTTAAATTTGTTTTTGTAAAACAGCACATGTTTGTGACATTTTAATTTTAACTTTAAATAAAAAGGTATTAATGTCATTTTCCTACCAACGTGGCTCCATGAGGTCCCAAAGTTGACAAATGGATTGTATTGGTCGGCCATTACTCATCCAATAAGGGTATAACATGTTTCATGGTCATTTCATATTATTATAACATTATCATTACCTTAAATTACACTAATTACCACTAATCGCGATTAAAACATTAAAGATACTATTCACCAAAAAATTATTTTAATCCCATTGAACAACATATTACATACTAGTGACAACCATTCAGGTCTGATTTTTGAAACTCAAACCATAGAAGTGGTAATGTTTCATTTAAACAAAAAAATAGTTTTTAAACTACCACTTAGTGGTTTCACTATTCATCAAAAATTGGAGTTTTTCAGAAAAATACCAAAAATTCACCCTAAGCTATATTTGATATTATGAATTCAAAAAATGAAGTATATTTTAAAAAATTAAAAACATATAAGTTTTATTAATTAATTTAATAATTAATTCCCACTGTCAAAAAAAATAGCGTGTTTTTAAGAAACAATATCAATTAAAGGATTGACAATAGTTTCAGTCCAATTTCAAAGTGAAATTAATTCACATGACCTCTATTGGATTAAATGGTAAAAATATATTCTAATTTCACTTTAAAAACAATTTCAAAACATAATCTAATCATATAAATAAATTAGATTAAAAATAAGTTTTGAATTAAAATACAACATTTTTCACTATTCATTTAAAAATGAACTTTATCAGAAAAATACAAAAAATATTCACAAAGTAAATTTTGATGTCCCAATTATAAGGAAGAATTTTTTATTGTCAAATATAACACATAAAATTGTCAAAAAGTTGATTTAAAAGAGGTTCTCCATCAAATTGAGGTTAATTGACCTTCTAAAGAATATTAGAATGCTTATGCTTAAAATTGGATTCATTCGTATTTTTAATCCTCTAACATTTATTGTAAAAAGTAAAAATATTTGACAAACATATATAATAATTTTTTAGTTAGTTCTATTCATTCCCACCATACAACTACAAGTCATTAACTACTAATTAAAATAATATTACTTTATTATTAGAGTGCAACGTAACATTCCCAAGAAACTCATTGTTGCATATTCGGTACACAATCGAGCATAGTGTCTCCTTTAATGTAATATTAAAATTTTATTCACGAATATTTATAAATGTGAATATGTCATATTCTTAATTTATTTGGGGTGTTACATCCTTCCCCCCTTTTGAGAATTGTGTCCTCGCAATTTTAAAATTGGGCTTGGAAACTTCATTGAAAATCCCACATCATAACAAGAGTCAGTAAAACAATCACATTAAAAAAAAGAGAAGTACAAAGGTCATCCGAGTTAACCCATACTAGGATTACATGTAGGAAAACATGTATATGGAGGAAAAAACAAAGGGTCATGTTCTGAGGGAGAGTGATAGAAAACATGTCTAGGAGAAAGTTAACCATAAGAAAATCACAAACTTGTGATGGGTTAAATGGTATTCGATTCCCCTGTAGGAAAAGTTAACAAAAAACATTTTTTTATGTTACTCTTCATTTAGTAATTTAATTTTTATCTTATCTAAATCATAATGAAACATACTTACTTGAAATGTATACTTTCAACTTTTACTATATTCCTTAATCAAACTCATATTTTCTCCAAAAGACGGGTATTTAGGAAGACTTGTTCGCATTAAGAGTACTATAATCAATTTTTTGAGAATCACCAATTCCAAAAAAAATAGAAATATATATTTACCATGTCTTTAGACAAAACCCAATACCAAAATTATTAGTATGAGATCAGATAATAAAAAAAAGTATAATCATTTATAAAAAGAAAATATATTCTTAATCTCTAAAATTTGTCCAAAAAAACCCAAACTTCAACGAAGACCATTCGATAAACAATTGTGAATAAAATTATTCAAAGTAAACCAAACTAAGATTGAAACCAAAATATTTGACGGATTTAATCACCTAGTCTTCCAAGGTACAAATTAACTTTTATCTCCAAATAACATCAGTTGCTCTAAAATTCTCATATTGAAAAGTAATTAACCTAATCACATATCCTCCATGATAGGTTAATAATTTCCATAGATAACAAAAAATAAACTTACTCTTGATTCCTAAAATCATCTAACTAAAAAGAATTAGTCAACTAACCAGGGACATCACGTAGTCCAGTGGTAGGCAATAAATACCAGTCGCACATTAGTTGTGGGTTTGATTCCCGCAGCTTTGTCCGACAAGATGGGTTGTCACACGGTCTGTGTGTTTTCCTTTTTCCAAAACTATATAATTCTTAAAACATTCCCCAAAATGAGATAAAATCATCAAATATAATCATAACATATTTTAACCTCAAGTTTATCTCATGCCTTTCATTTTCCATCATAACATATAATAACCCATAATTACCTGAAAAGTAAGGATCATATAAACTCTAATGGTTACCTTTATAATTATTACCTGAACATCCACATCGATTGGTCGTCTCGTACATGATGCATTATAGAACATACGAAGGATCAAGTGGTTGATCATGACTCTTTTAGAGTTAGTTTAGAATAACCACGAGTTTCCTCATTGTATCCCCCATTTCATCCAGTCTCTTAATCAGAGAACCACCACAGTTTCCTTCAAACCTGTTGTCACTTTGGTGCCTGCTAGATCCATCCATTCACAGAAAACAGAAATGTCAGTGTGACTGTATCAACAAAACCATAATGTACTAATGAGGAAGATAAACACTAATATATAAATACTCATTCACTTTATCTAAAACTAGGACTCTTTCTAAAATCCTAACCATTATGGTAATGTCACTTATGCTTAGAGAATACACTAACCTATAATGTTATCTAAACCGACCTTTGATACCAACTATAAGGCCTCGGCCTTAAACCTTTCTTAATATTGAATTAAATGAATAAATCACATTGAGGATCTTTTCAGGTTTAGGGTTTTAGAGAATTAGATCATAAATCATGAATTACATTGCACATTTAAACAATGTGGTTACATAAAAGATAGTATTCGTTGTATCCCATCAACGGAAACAGATTTAAAATAAAACATAGATTCTTTCTTGACACTTCCTTGACACTATCATCATATCATGCACCTTTCCATTGACCTATGAAAGACATTTCAAAAACATGGGATGAGCATAAAAAGCTCAGTAAGGGATATAAAAGTATGAAAAGAAAACATTAGTCCACGTATAAAATAATACTTTACTAATAAAACATAATCATTTTAACATTCCTCGTCACATAATAAATAAATAATAATAATCATAAGTCATAAATGTAACTCGAGGCATTCATAACATTCTTAGGTAGGGAGTAACCCTCTTGGTTACGTTTGGAATACCCATCACAGTATATTCCCAAAATCTCTTCAGAGAAACTTTAAAGTTTAACCCCTTCTCATTACCCAATGCATTGGAGAGATATATCAGGCTCACCTGCCATTAGTTTATCACGGAACCACCCATCTTCATAATAATGCCCAAGAACCATAACATAATCATATCACAAAAAACATGCATAAAGGAAACATAAAATTTCCACTTCTCAATCACAAGATATCAATAAAAAACATTGATATAAAAATATTATCAAATCCATTTTCAACACCAAAATAAAAGAAAAGTAAAACAAGGTATTTATTTTTCATTTAAAAAAAGGTTTGGCTTGTAGAGAAAGCCGAAACTCAAATAATGGTCCTGGCGGTGGAGAAGTTGTTGTAGCCGCATACGTAAGACAAAAACATTCTCTTTTGTTGTTTAGTAAAACTCTTCGTATAAAAAGATTCCTTTTAGATAAACAGAAAAGTAAATGGGGTTTATACACTGTATAAAAGAATGTTTTGTATAAAACAAAATATGCCTCAATGAAATGAGATTGAGATGAAGTCCCATACAAAGACGGTATCCTTGGATTAAGGATAAATCAATTACATAATTATGTGTGACAAAAAAAATACACCAAATATAAGTGGATATTAAGTGTAAAAAATAATAGGTTATTCACACAAATTCATAGAAAGAAATATTCAAGGAGTGCAAGTTTATCCCAAAGAATCAATATTGGGTTAAAAAGTTCCCTTGCAAAAATTCGGCAGCCTAACGGCGTCACTTCAAAATTCAGAAATTGAGATGACGAGAGATAAAAAGGGTATCTTATCACTTGGACATAAAATTTACATAAATAAGGATATTGAAGAACATATCCCAACATAAAAATATGTAAATTAAAAGACCAAACAAATTAAGTCTTTTAAATAGATGAGGGTGAAAGGTTCCCATACCGACTTGGGTATCTTTCGAAACATAGACCCCATGAAAGAAGGACAATACAACATTAATGTAAATACTCATAAACGAAAGTATATTACACAATTAGTATAATAATAGGTAGTATATATACCACTAAATGGAAATGGTGACAAATGTAGCGTAAATCTCACAGAAATTAAAGTGAGATGAAAAATCCCTTACGAAAACTCGGCAGCCTAACGGCACCACTTAAAACTTCCAAAAATGGATTGATGAGATCAAATAGGGTCTCACATCATGTTAACATAAAATTTACATCAAGAGGAATATAAAAGAACATCCCCCAACATAACAAAGATAATCTTAAAAGAAGTGACATAAATGTGAGTACTTAAAAGGAAAGAGAGAGGTTGGATCTCTCACGAAAATTCGGCAGCCTAACGGTGCCAAACAAAACTTCTAAAAATGGATTGATGAGATCAAATAGGGTATATCATAATATTAAAATAAATTTTACATCAATAGGAATATAAAATAAAATCCCTCAACCTAACAAAGAGGATCTTAAAAGAAGTGACATAAAGGGGAGTACATAAAAAGAAAGAGACAGGTTGGATCTCTTATGAAAATTCGGCAGCCTAACGGTGCCACTCAAAACTTCCAAAATTGACTGATGAGAGAAATTAGGGTCTATCATAATATGAAAATAAAAAGTACAGTATGAGTAATATAAAATAATATCCCTATCATATGAAATATGAGCTTAAAAGGAATGACATAGAAGAGTGTACTTACAAAGAAAGAGAGGGGTAGGATCTCTTACGTTGTGTCCGACATGACTCGATCGTTCATTAATCTCCTGAATAATAAAATTTGGTCAATTTATAATTTCATATGGACCTTCATTAAGGATTATTATTCAGTTCATATCACATATTATAATGTTATAATAATTGGTTAATAAAGTCAGTTCATATCAGATGTTTTTGTCGATGTTCGGTACATGAGTAAAAATAGAACTTCTTGGAAAAGAATTTTCCATGTAGTTATAGGTACATCATATCCAGAATAGTATTTATGTTTTAAATATCATATATATCCAGTATATATTCATTTTATACTATTTTATATCATTTTGAGATAAAAAATTCAAAGCACCATTCATGAAGATGGTAGGTCGTACGTACGCATGAATGCTACATTCATTTTTTGTCCTATTAAACGAATTAAAACAAAATGAGAGATATTTATATTTTAATTCCAGAATTATATTCATTATTTAGATGTCACATACATAATATATATCCATTATATACATGAACTTATAATAGTACATTACATTTGGGGATAAGAAATGAAATGCACCGTTCATGGAGACGGTAAGCCTTACGTACGCATGAACACTACATTTATTTCTTTTTTATTTTTATTCGATGTAATGAAGAAATAATTATATAAAGGTATATTATAATTCCAGTAGGATATAATATGTAATACCATTAATTCCATCCTTTATACAGCCCACATATTGCATTAATGAATCAAATCACTTTGAGGGGGCGGTTGTCCGCACTTCCTAAAATGAAGATATCACGTTTACCCATAATGGAAACCATAAAGGTATTCCATAAATAAAAAATACAGAAGATTAAGTAAAACTTAAAAATATTGTATATCATATATAAATATAGTTACATCTTAATTTCCACCTTTGTTGGTGTTAAAAGCATAATGAACAATCATTGTTTCATGATGCAGTAATTCGCTATCCACAGAAATTGTATGTTCATTAACCATTAGACGGAGGTGTGTGATTGTGTATCTCGAATAATTCTTATAAAAACATCCTAGTATATTTAAGATACAGGTGTTGTTACAAAAAAAATTAATAAAAAGAGTTTAGGGTTTTGGATAAGCAAAATAAAACAAAAGAACACAAGGGAAGACATTACCTTTAAATCGAGTAACTTTCATTGATTTTAGCTCAAAGGATTCCTTGGAAAGGATTCATCCCAAAGTGAGGCTTAAATGAAGAATATAGGGATGTGGAGAGATGAAATTGTTAGGGTTTGGCCGAGCCAAAGGCTTGATAGGTGTGTGTAAGGTGGTAGAGGTGAGGGCCTTTTATAAGAGGAGAGGAGGGGCACTCTTGGAAAGTTATAAAATATTACTTTATTATAAAATGATTTTCGGATTTTAAAGGTACAAAAAGAATATATTTCGACTATATGGTGATAAGGTTTCTAAATACACCCATAAAATAGGTTTGTGACAAGTGTAAGACTTATATTTCAACATATCTTCTCATTTTATTTAAATCGTTCTTTTATGAGGTAATCACTACATCATCACGGTGTCATAAATAAATTAATATAATTAGTGTCTAAAAGTTATAAAAAAATATCATGATATAGGAAATATTTTTATATTTCTAATGAAGATTTAAAGTCAAAAATATGACTTATATAACCCCATGTAAAAATTGTTTTAGTAAAACAACACATGTTTGTGACATTTTAAATTTAACTTTAAATAAAAAGGTATTAATGTCATTTTCCAACCGAAGTGGATCCATGGGGTCCCCAAGTTGACCCATGGATTGTATTTGTCGACCATGACTCATCCAATAAGGGTAGAACATGATTCAAGGTAATTTCATATTATTATAACATTATCTTTACCTTAAATTACACTAATTACCTCTAATCGCTATTAAAAACTTAAGAGTTACTATTCACCAAAAAATTATTTTAATCCCATTGAACCACATTTTACATCTTAATGACAAACATGTATGTCAGATTTTTGAAATTCAAACCACATAAGTGGTAAAGTCTCATTTAAACGGGAAACAGTTTTTAAACTACCACTTAGTGGTTTCACAATTAATCAAAAATTGGAGTTTTTCAGAAAAATACAAAAAATTCACCCTAATCTATATTTGATATTACAAATTAAAAAATGATGTCTATTTTATAAAATTCAAAACATATAAGTTTCAATAATTAATTTAACAATTAATTCCCACTGTCAAAACAAATAGCCTCTTTTTATGAAACAATATCTATTAAAGGATTGACACTAGTTTAAGTCCAATCTCAAAGTGAAATTAATTCCAATGACCACTATTGGAATAAATGGTAAAAATATATTCTAATTTCACTTTAAAAACAATTTCAAAAGATAATCTAATCATATAAATAAATTATATTAAAAATATGTTTCGAATTAAAATACAACATTTTTCAGTATTCATTTAAAAATGAACTTTATCGGAAAATACCAAAAATTTACACAAAGTAAATTTTGATGTCCCAATTTTAAGGAAGAATTTTATTTTGTCAAATATAACACATAAAATTTTCAAAAAGTGGATTTATAAGAGTTTCTCCATCAAAAGGAGGTTAATCGACCTTTTAATGAATATAATAATGTTTACCCTTAAAATTGGATTCAATCGCATTTTTAATCCTCTAACATTTATTGTAAAAAGTAAAAATATTTGAAAAACATATATAATCATTTTTTAGTTAGTTCTGTTCATTCCCGCAATTACAATGGCTAGGCGTTAACTACCATTTAAAATAATATTATTTTATTATTATAGTGCAACATAAGATTCCCAATAAACTCGTTGTTGTGTATTGGGTACGCCATCGAGCATAGCATCCCCTTTAAATTACTATTAATATTTTACTCACAAATATAGATCAATGTGAATATGTCATATTTTTTATTTACCTGGGTTGTTACAGTAAAGAACCAAACAGTTGTGAATAAAAATCCTTTTTTATTTTGTTAAATTTATTATGGTTATCGAAAGCACATGCACTAATTTTGTTTTAATATATCCAATGGATTTAAATGAAAATTTTGTATGTTTATAATTGATTATATATTCATTCAACACTTGACTAGTATAAATATATTTTTTTAAAATATCCAACTATAATAGAAAATTTTGTGATAGCCTCAACCTGTTGGATCGTACCTTTTGAATCCCATTTATTAGAGCTTCGAGGGAAGATATCATTTTTTTTATTTTCCCTATAAAATTCCGAATACACAATTCAATATCTTAAGAATGAGTGAAACCATTTATGGGTGAATTTCAAGCTGAACGAAATCCCAACGCAATCCATGTAACCGAATGGCCCAATGAAATCCCCAAAATAAAAAAATTAACTATTCGGTTGTATGATGTTTTATTGAAGGGATATATATCTAGACCATAAATATTAGAATATATATATAATTAATTGTGTAATAATGACAATATTTTCAACATATTATTTTTACATTATAAATAATTTTTATTTTTTATTCCAAAATGAAGAAAATATATTTTTTGTTAATATTCAAATTGAATTAATTAAGATAAGAATTAATTTATTTTTAAATAAAAATATTTTCCTAAAATATTTTCATTAAATAGTTTTTATTGAATATTAATGATCATATAATTTTAATAAATTCAAATATAATTTTTATAAGGCTTCAAAACTGTGTTTTTAATAAAAAATCCCTCATATTAAATAAAATTAGTGTTTAATATTAAATTTTAAAATTAAAATATTTATAAAATTATTTAGATAAAATGATTTTTTTTGAAACACGTTAACAAAATTATCAAATAGGGAATTTTTCATAATTTTCTCATAACAAATTTTTTGTTATAAATAAAATGATATATAAATATTTGGCGGGTTTTATGACATCATAATGGGAAAATGGTGATGTAATAAATACTATAAAAGGTATCTTCATCCAATTGAATATATTCCATTTAAATTGATGTAAATTAATTTTTTTCCTTATTTTTTTTATAAATTCTTATTGAATCCTCCTTTTATTATAATATTTTTTATGAATTTAAAATCGTTTCTTTGAGATTCTTACTCAACTCCACAGAAGATAGGAAATTATATTATTATCTTCACAACTTGGCCTTATAAAATAATTTAAACCACTCCCCTTTATTCGAAACTATTGGATATATCCATTGGATAGTTTTTAATTTTGAATATTTTATTATGTTATGTCCAAAACCCAAATAATATAACAATCTCAATACTTTCATATATAATCCCATCCAAGCTCATATATATTCTCACTAAGTACCTTTAAAAATGTGAACACTATGTTCTCTACTCCATAGAGTCCTTCTATGGTTACCCAATATTTTAAAAGGCCCTTTGTAGGGATTTGGAGTTACACAGTCATGTAAAGTAACCCCATCCTCCACTCTCTTATTTTACAATGAAATACTCTTAATGTTATGTATTTTAATATTAATTTTCGTATATCAGGATGTTATATTACACATATAGATTATTGTGAATATTATTTATAAATTATGAGTGCCCCTTACACACTTATTTATCCTTCCCATGAAATGTTTTGAACACAAGTTTCCATGCCGAATTATTTTAAGGGTTATTTCCTTTATCCTATATTCATGATTATTTATCATGTAACACCTTATATTTCATATTCCATATGTTTGGATATGTATTGAAATTTAAAAATTACATTATAATTTATGTAAAAATGATTAGATATCCATTTCTCTTGCATTAACGCATTTTATGAATTTTTAAGCAATGTTATTATACTGGAAAATTTGCACTGGGATTTCCCATGCCAATATAATTGTGTAGTGAATAATGTAACCATTTCACAATCATGGTTATTCATCTCCATGCACATTTTCATAATTATTTGAGACATAAATGTATTTATTCTGTATTCATTGATTGTGGAATAAATTATGATGTTCATTGAATCAATGTTATATGATATACGTGGAATACTTAAGCCCGAGAATGAAATCATTATAAAGGTTTCAAACTTATAGTTCTCCAATGAATTTGGTAATGGTTAGTGTCATGATACATCATGTTGGAAGAGATGGTTTTCTATATTGCATTATGGTATTTTGTCTACAATGATATATTGGAGGTTTTATCCTTGACATATGTTATGATTCAATTTTTTATGTTGATTCCACATTTCCCAGGTTATGATTGTCATGAAATATCATGCATTATTTTTATTCATGTTTCTTTTCTTCTCAATTTATATTGTTATTGACAAACTTATATTTTCATCATCACATTTTACCATTTTTATTCCCTTAGAGGGATTTATAGGTGAAACAATTAAAATGAATGTCGTTAGGTTATTCCATACCTATTTAAGTATGACGGAATGTTTTTTTATGTAAAATATATTTTCAATAATGAGTTTTATTGTCATGTTTTATGTTTTTATGAATTTTACCTAATTTAAAAAAAGACACTACAACTCTTATAAATCAAGGTCTTATTATGTGTAATAAAACTTGTATTAAAGATTAATAGATATTAGGTTTTTATTATAATGCATTAACAATAAATTCATTATATAATAAACCATAAGTATAAATATCAACAATTATTAAGATCATAATACATAAAAACCCAATGTGAAATTATATCAACTCTAATAAATAAACTACATGAATAAAAATTTGATTCATGGGTACTCAGTTTTCCCCCAATACAATGCCTATCTACTCCCTTGAAAATTCTCATTCCAATGTAAAAATATTTTCTTAACCTCATTTATTCCAAATCCAAAATAGTTATGAATATTAAAATTAATACCTCAAATTTTTTATAAAACCCTCCCTCTAATACCACTTTGCAACATACCCTTGTATGAATCTATCTTTCTTCGCTAAACATGAATGATTACTAGACCTCAAGAACTCTATAATATCCGCAAGAGAATGTTGAAAAGAAGAGGTGGTGTAACAAATATAATGGGGATATTATACACACCAGTATAGAGTTATAATAATACATGATATAAAATCAATCTACTACAAATAACTGAAATAGTACAACATCATAAGATAAATAAAATAGTAATGATACATGTAATGATAGGATAAAATGAAAATAATTATGTGATAGAATTCATATAGATAAATATATAAATCTGATAAAAAGAATCTTAAAATAGTAATGTCCCAAATCCATATTTTTCCTCATCTGCAACCTCAAACCCATCCAACAATGACCAATATACAACAATTTAATTTTCTATTATCCAAACATGTGTCTTTGAAATATTATTGGATACAAAATGGATTCCCAAATAGGGTGTGAATATATATCAATATGTCAACACCACTCCATTTAAGAAATCTGTAAGATTGTGTGTATATACAATTAAGAGACAATTGGTTGTATTATTAAATCATTTAATATAATACCGAAAATAAAATAACCAATAATCTAGTTATAGATTGACACTATGTTATATCCAAACGAACATTGACCCCATGTCTAATGAGTCTTTCGCACAACTGATTCTCTTTCATCAGGATAGGTGACATGAACCCCATCTCCAGATGAACAAATCAGTTTCATGATAATTCTCATGATGGAGTTTCATTAATCATCCAAAGTAAAAATATAGATTCAATGGAAAAGTAACCACATCATACTAGACATCGCACAAAATCACATTCTTCTAGCACTTATTTCTTCCATTTTACATGACAGAAGGGCTGAATCTCAAATCCAGTGGTGGTTTCTATTGTTCAAGGATGAACCACTAGGGCCAACTCCCAAGACAAATTTTTTCAAGACGATAGGAAAACTATCAATAAACATATATTATTAGAACCCATGTATACCAATAATCACAATTAATTTCACATGAATATTTGGTTGCATTATTTAATTTTATTTAATAGATATATATTCTCAATTTGATGAATCTCTTACACCTGGTTGGATCACCATAATCAAACCACTCCTTGTTTCTATTTATTTAAAATCATTTTCAATAATTAAACATTTCAAAATATAAATTCAAATTCTTATTATAAGAAAACAAATTAACTTAATTGGGGATTTATTTAAAAACGAATAGAAGTCTCAACGTGCGGGATCCCACTATCCTAGTAATATTGTAAAGGGAACTAGGGTTCCAATGTGAGGTATAAGAACTTAATTTTTATCCAGCATATATTTAATATATTATTTAGGTTTTGAACACAAGATGATAGTGTGATTAAAATTATTGAATATACCATGTTAATTTAATAAAAGATACTAGGTAACTGTTCTAGACCACCTATGAAAATCCAATGAGGAATGAAACACTATCATTAGATAATTACAACAATGAATTATTGATAATGTGGTAACATGGAAAAGCTATATCACTCAACCATTATGATAAAAAAATAATTTTCGGGACAACATTTATATTCAACACTATAATTGATGATAGAGTAAGGTTAATGAAATACTATGTGAAGGAACTCAGAAAATATCAAATGCAAGATTCAGATATCCAAAAGGTTTGGAATAAACTATAAATCATTTTGAGTAGCCCAATGATTTGAGAGTATTGGATTCAAAGTGAATGACAATTCATTAAGTATTCGTAATAAATAACCCACATAACCAAAATAATTCCTAAAATATATCCTAGATTCATTGCATGAATGTAGTATATGATGTACATGGAGATAAAGGCACTACATTTGATTGAAATAACCCTGATAAACATTTTCATGATGTGAACTTGTTTCACAATGTGTAAAATTTTCACGCTCTGAACCAGATAATGATATATTTCATGAGACATGGTACCATTTTTTAACCAACTCATGATGTGACTGTGTCCAATAGACATATCACAAACAAGATTCAATAATAATAACATGAAAAATCTCAAAATAACTCCATCCACAAAGAAAATTCATGACAATGTGATTTACTAATGAAAAAAACCCCAAATAAAATAGGTTCAACCAAAGCCCAATAATTGTATACCTAGAAAACATGAGATATTATGCATGTAATGGTGTTATTAAAAATGATATCAACAGTGTTTTAATAAATCCAATTTTTTGGAATACATGTGGAGAGTTGGTTATAGGTTTTACCATATGTTATGATGGTTTTGTAAATGGTTAGAATGGCACGGGGAAGGGAACATTATAGTTTTCTATATATGTGTGTCCTAGAATCTTCTAGTTTGAATCTATTTACCATATATCAACCCTTGTATTATGTCAATCGTTTCCAATATACTCTCTTAATATCATTTTGAGATATAATCCTACAATTTCAATTGGATTTATGTTTTTTAGATTATAAATCACTTTCTTCTCCATAATTTCCCTTTTACATGTTTATATTTATATTAAATGATTCCTCAATTATAATCCTCTATTTTTGAGTGTGTATTGATGGGTGTTCATTATGAATAGCCTATGGTTGTGTTTTCATTAAGCATTGTGGTTGTTGATCCCTATTTTTATTGGGTGAGTCCTCAGGGTATTGGAATTGATGTAGGTGATTTGGGATCTGTCATTATTACTAATGAATTATCAAACTATCATAAATATTCATTAAATTTGTTGAATATTATTAATTTTTAAAATAAAATATAATTTATATAATAAATATATTAGATGTGAAATCATTGTATATCATAATATACACAGTTCTATAGATGTAGTTTTGTATATTGATATACCATGTTAATCCTGGTTGTGATATATTAATTCAAAACACCATTAAATTAGCTAGATTTTTAAATCAATAAATTATAAAAGGTTTATATTTATTAAATTTCCTTTTTTTATTGTTATTTTAATCTCGATTTCTTGGTTTTTTTGTGGTTTTTTGTTCTGGATTGGTTGGTTTGGATTGGTGGCAAGTGTTATTGAAGCTCTGTGGTTTTGTGATGAAATTGTTAATGTTGTTTATTCATTTAATTGTTTCTATATAAAATATAAGATATCATTCATAGATATTATATAATTATTATGAAATGATATTACATTGAATGAACCCGCACTCAAGAATAGTAAATGTATAGTGTTGTAGGGAGTATAGAATCACAAACAACTTTTTCATAGGTAATATACATTTTCTCCCACAATATTATTCATTACTAGAAACATTAATTGGAATATCATACCTAATAAATTTATTTATAATCTAGAGAATGGTATAAGAAAAATTTTTACCTCATTTTCACATTAATGATTCAATGAAAGATTTTTTTTTCAAATATTGAACATATCTATATGTGAACATGAGTGTGAAAATTTAAAACAACACCCTACATATAAAATATAATTAAATCAAGTCATGGAATAAATATTGGATGTTTAATTGACATGATACATTTGATAATTATATTACATGATCCACGAGAGAATAGAAAGTTACAAAAGACATAGTTTTCTGGCATACACATAAGCATAGATATTCATTTCCATTATTGTCAAGGATCACAACAAAATCTATAATAGTGGAATTGTATTACTCCCCAAACTATAAAAAAAGATAGGATTCCATCCCATTACCATCATAACAGAAATATTCTCTTATTGAACCAGGTTCACTCCCCATCTAGTCCAATCTACTTCTTGAGAAATAAATGTTTACACAATGATTTGTATATAGATATAAGTCCCACCCTTCATATAATGAAAATCATACATATGTGTTCCAAGAGATAAAAAAAATTAATCATATCAGAATACATTAAATTAAATGAGATTATTTTTTTACTCCTTTAGAAATTATACCTAATTCATAGTCCTTTCATCATTTTATTATTTCATAACCCTTGGATTATGAAGTATATTCTGAATGAATTTATCATTGTAAAACTCAATGAACATAATGGTGTTTCATAAAAATATAGTCATCATAAACCCTTTAATGAATGATAATAATGTTATCATTGGCTCATATCTATTGAAAATAATAAATTACATCAATTTATGTCTTTGCATATGGAGAGTGATTTTGAATAATAAATCCCTTGGAATGTTTCTTGAGGAAAAAAATATTCATTGGAAATAAAATTTAAAAAATAGTAATTAAAATAATATTTTATAAATCATTTTATATAAAAAAATCCTGAAACTTTATAATGGTATATTCTTATAAAATATTGTTAATGGAGGATAAAAATTTAGTTAATGTTCTAAACGTTAAAGACTGATATTCCTTTATAATTTTCTAAAAAATGTGTTGATTGGGAAAATACATGAAGAATACATTTTAATTCGTTGTAATAAGTTTTAAAAAATTTAAAAATTATTAATTAATAATTAAAATAATGATAAAAACGTTTTGGAGAATATATTTAGAAAACATCGTTTTGGAAGTAAATCTATTTTTGACTGAAGAGAGATTTAAGTGTGATTATTATTAAATGTAATATTTAGAAATGTTGAGTATCTAAAGAGGGTAAAATAATTTTAAAACATGTATTATCATGAAATAACCAATGGAGAAAAAAATTAAATTTTCATTGAGAGATATATCATAATTTTTCATCATAGTAATCATACACATAAATAGTCCTAATAAAGAAATAATTATAACATAAGAACTTTCCCACATTGGTATCATTGAATTGTAGTCCCCATAAAGGTATAATGTTAAATGAAAAAAAATATATCAGGAAAATATAAAAAAATAATACATTAAATTTCCATGGTGTTTTATATACACATCATAAAATAATATCAGTTCATAACATACTATATCTCCAATGGAAATAAAATAGTGACAAAGATCTCAGACCATAAATATCGATGAAACATAAACACATTTGAACCTCATATATAATAAATATTTGTTTGTATTCATCTATAAGAGACTCTTAATCATATATATAATACCATATATGAATTTTTGATACCATTTATTACCAAATTGTTAAAAATATCGTTGGAAATACATCTTTCATGCAATAACTACTTTTTTCTAGTTTGTTGTGATTTTTTAAATTCAGCCCCATTACGTTGATCATTGTTGTGTAATAAATAGAATAAAACACGTGATATTAATATCATATATATTAACTATATATATATTTATAGTAATTTGTAGAATTTAAAGATAGAAAATTAAATACACCATTTATAGAGATAGAAGAAAATGTGTAAGCCTGAAAGTTGTGTCAAATTGATCAAAAAGTTGAGAGAAAAAATGGTAAAATATATATTAAAAATAAATTAAAATTATATATATTATATATCGCATCTTTTCATCAAAACCATCGTTATTTCCTTATATTTAAAATTTCATGTAATCACAAATCATCGCGAGGTGTGAAACCTACGTACCCATGACTGATGTTATTTAATTTATAGACAATAGAATGAATAATGGTATTTGTGAGATTATAATTCCATAATTATAATAATATCACCAATATCATATATAAAAATTTAATACCCCATTATAACTATTTTTGATAGGTTGTAATGGGAGAATGAGTGACAAAAGTTGAGGTCATAGTTCAACACACACATGAATGAAGATTTTGTAACCGATTTGATGGAAGTATATATAGTTCTAGGTCTTTTCCCTAAAAATAGAATAAATTATTAAGGTAGATAAACATTTAACATTATAAAGTTGTTTTAATTATAATATAAGTACAAGAAGGATGAAATATTTTAAAAACAATCGCTGAATAACATTACATACTCATCAGGTAACCAATTTGGTCTTCAAAAAAATATATCCTCAGTAACAATCATGACCAATATAAGAAATCTAGGATGATATTATAGGAATAATAAATTCAATTTGGAAATGTTGAACCTTTGTAATTTCTTCAAAATAATAAGGCAAACCCACATTTTTCATAGGCCAAATCAATCTGAAATTGATTATTATAGATAATTAGAAATTATATATTCGAAATATATACATACAATTGTTTTTTAAAATGGATATTTTATCTCTTGTTTGTTTAGTTTAACCACTAGTAATCAATTTTTTACCTTAACTGCGATAATTAATTTTAAATATTTCAACTATTTATTTTCATCAAACATTATGTTGAACATATTATATAATATAAATAATATTGACTAAATATATAGAGTCCATTTGTTAAAATTCAATTTAATCAATTGGAAAATATTAATTTTAATTTAATTCTATATATAAGATGAGAGAGGGTGTTTTTAAAGAGAAAATTTTTAAAATTTCACAAGTTTGTAATATCAAAATTCAATTTTAAAATAATTACAATGAAATATATTTGATTATTATATTTATAATTCAAATACATTTAATTTAAAAAATATATATTAAATTTTCTTTAATAACATAAACAAAAAATTATAATTTCAATGAAAAATCAATATTTTCCACTATTCTTATAAAAAATAATCATTTAAAAATACTCTCCAAAATTTCCCTATGATTATAATGATTTGATGATTTCAATTATGAATATTAGTTTATTAAATAAATTATCTAATATCATCATGTATAAGATTTTTTATAAAAAATAATGTTTTTATGAAGTTTTTTTGGAACATATAAATGTTTTATTGAAAAATTTAGTATATTATTGAAAATATTTTTTCATTATATAAAACCATTAACTATAATATTTAAAATTAGTTATTTCTATTCATATCTATATATTTAAGTATTAGTATGTCATATTATTTTTTGAAAAATGTTAATAATATATAAGGGTTTTTTTGAGAACATCTTTTCATGTGTGATGCAAGCAGACCCACTATTTCCTATAATAGATGATTATATCAGTTTTTTGAGTAATGTCATCTATCATGGAAATTTAATTTAATTATAAATATTTACAAAAATTCTCGGTGATACATTCCACCTCCAATGAAAGGAATTTCACCCTCATAATTCATTACTCTCATACATGAAAATAAAGATGTGATTTCCTCATCATATCCTAAGGTTCCAATATCGCTTCCTCAAACTGGTGGTTTCATCACAAAACCTTGGTCATCTTAGTGGTATTGTTTCATATATCATTCTATATATTATCCAAAATCACCACCAATTATTACTCATAATAATGATATTTCTCTTATAGTATGGGCTCTATGTTCATTACATGTGAAGGGCCATTTATACACATCCTTAGAAGTGATACAAGTAACACATCATGTAATTGAGAGAGGCTTGGTGGAAGAACCATTTGATAGACTATAATACCGATATGATTAGGAATCTAAATGTGAATGATATTCACAGGGATTAAATTTCCGTTCCTCCAAAATCCCATAAACATATTCCCTGATGAAATTCATAGAAACAAATTACCAGAAATGTCAAATTAAAGATCATGCGGGCGATTGTCTGAATAACATTTCTACTAGCTCATAGAGGCCTTGATGTGTTGTTGAATGGATCTATCATTCTATACCACTTCATCATTTATCACAATCCAAAATACTTTTCTTTCTTCAACAACTTTCCTACATGTTGGAGATCTAAATTTCATTCTATAAAGGGATTCATAATGTGAATATTGAATTCATGTGTGAAAAATATTATTGTATGAAACTCTTATATATGATTTTTTATCATTACCAAATTTTAATCCTAATTAAAAATCTCTAAACATATCTAATAGATTTTTAATTGTTCTCATAGATTAACCATATTTATCTAGATGATATGAACTACTAAAACATGACTATATATCACGGGTTTGTTGAAGACATTGTCTGAACATCAAGGTAATATTAATTTTATTATTAGACACAATGTAATGTGTTTATCCATGAATCCTTACCACCACATCATCTAAATCATGGAAACATGAACCAAAGATAAAAATTATCTGATAAAAATTATGTGTATTTACTATGTAAAGTACTAGTATATAGCCCAAATATATTAATTTAGTTTAGATGTTAAAGGGGGTCCAATGAAAAAATCTATAGTGGTGAATTCCCATTTCCCTTATAGTATGGGTAATGTATGTAACATTCATATAGAATTATTTCTCTCAGACATAACCTAGTGACATACCATGAATTGTGATACAAACTCTAAGATATACCTCCTCATTCTATCCCACCATATATATTCATTAAAATCACGATAAGTATTCTTACATCCATAATGAATATAGAATTATTAACTATGATATTCCTATAATTAATATTTCTAAAATTTTTTATAAAAGAAACTAATACATGTATCCTGGACCTTATCATTACCTGATGATTAGTGATAAATTGAAGCCCATCTCTAACCATAATTTCTTTCTCAATATCTTAATTCTATTACAAATTAATCTTTTCTTGGACAGATGTGTGAATATTAAATTTTCCAAGACAGTATCAATACTCTTCATATAGGATTTTTGTAATCTTCCATCATGAATATAGATATATTTTATCTTTTTTATATCCTCAAAATTGATTATAAACAAAGATACATTCATCCCAATACATTATCCACCTTGTTCCCAAAAAAAGGGTTGTAATATATTAAGGAGCTCTAGTATTTAATCTACTACAATAATATTCCTTGGTTCATATTAAACTCATTATGATTATATATATACAGTAGACATTTTTTGAGAATATATATCACAATTTTCTCACTAAAGATAATTCCTCTATATCTGTAATGAACAAATTTATACAGCTAACCCAAATTCATGAATTGGGTAATTTTTCACATGGACCTTCGTCTTTTTTGAGGGACAAGATATAACCATGTCCATATTTATGATAACATAACCCTATCCATTTTTGTATGCTTTAAAATATATTGGAAACAATTTATCACTATATAGATATGTATGCAGAGTGGAACCGACTAATCTTTTCTTCAACTTCTTGAAATGTTCATCACAATCATTTGTCTATATGAACATCGATCCCATACATGTTAGTTTGGTGAGTGGTCAATACAGTCTTGAGAAATTATCCCCAATAAAAATAAAATATCTGGATAAACAAAGAATACTATGGATCCCAATCCCCATGGTTGGTCTATTCCTATATTCAATTTCTCCCTTCACTAATAGATCAACTGATATACTATCTCTGGAGATTATATGAATAATAATAGTCATTTTTCATCCAAAATTAATTTTTTCAAAATTTTAATTTATATTATCCTTAATTAGAGACTTTAGTAAAATTATAAAGTGACATTCATGATCTTCATTTCTTTTTAATTGATAATAATATCATCCTAATAAACTCACACAAATAGATGAATGTATTCTCTAAATAATATATTCATCATATCCATTATGATAGAAGGGACATTAGCAACACATAATGGAATCACTATATATTCATTGTTTTTATACCAGTAATGAATTGATGTATTTGGTTTATACCCCTTAATGACCCTTAAAATATGTTATAAAGAATGACATTCTATCATTGAAAAGTATTAAGATCCCCATTATTGATGAAACAGGTCATCAATATGAGGTAGAGGATTCATGTTTTTGACTAGGATATCGATTATCTCTTGGTAATAAATCCATATCCACATTGGTCAATCATTATTTAAAAACATAGGTGAAGCCTATGGTGTCACACATGGTTGAATAAGTCCCTCATCAACGTTATCTAGAGGTTAATTTTCAATAACTAAAACTCAATCTGATAAAGATGTGGGGGTCATTAAAATTTGTCTGGAACCAGGTATATGTTATGTTTAGAAATAAAAATCAGTATTTCATTTATGTCTATTAAAATGTTTTATAAAGACATAAAAACAATGACCCAATAGGAGAATCATTAATGTTCAGTTTCTCACAAACAATTTTAGATGAAAACACCTATTGAATAGGAATAAAAATAAAATCAATGAATTTGATTTCCATCAGATGTTCGTATTCATCATCACAATGATATATGATAATAGTATGTTTTGGAATATCTAACCCAAAATACCATATTTGTAAATTGATATGGGATTTATGTATAGAAATCCAATTCATTGATAATATAGCATAATATTTAACTAGATGAAAGATTGTATGATTTTGGAGAAGCACATTCCAAAAAATGTTAAATGGAGAGGAATAAAAGACTTGGTATGTGATAAATTTACCATTAGTGTATTGACTAATATATCTATATATAAGATTTTGGCTAGCATGATGATACCCTTACAAAAATATATATATTAAGGAATGGGTAGATAAATAGACAAATAAGACACTAGTAGTTCAAATGCTGATGGAATGTGTAACTTTCACCATGGCACTGTCATACTAATCATCTGAAATAATAACAATATGAGATTTTCCCTTGAATATCAGTTTAATATTTTTTATTTCCATCATCTTTTTTAAAAATCATATTTGGGGATTAGATTGAACAATTATCATACTCCCTGCATTTGAAATAATTTATCGTGGTAGTAAATTATGAGTAGTTTTAACTCTATCTACATCATTGAAAAAAATATTTCCATCCCATTGACAACCAATTTATTGAATTTTTTTTTCAATAACTCAAAAAATTTACTAGTCACCTAAATAAAATTTCAACTATATTTCATCCAACACATTGAGAATCAAGGTATTCTCACACACTTCTCTCCATGGTTTTTATATTTTCTGGGAAATTACATTTTTCCCTTATTATTAATACCTTGAGATTTATATGTAACAACAACCTCCAGTCAACCTTAATATCAAATTGAAAAATATATCCATATCTAATTATCTATAATATGCAAAACACCCATCTAATAATTGATTTTAATCCCTTGAAGAATCCATCATCCATACGTTCAGGTTTGATGATAAAACTAGAATCGATTTTCAAAAGTCGTGTAAAATTATCATCATTGCAGAAAAAGGCGTTGTTATCCTTTTTTATTAGCAAAAATAAATAGTTAAACATGCCTTTAGGAAGAATGAGAAGAAATATTTTTTTCAAAAAATAATTTCAAAATATCATCCTAATCCCATTAACCAATTTCACCTGAAATCCTGATATAATTCCTATTAATCCATCATTAATACCATTCACCTATAAAATAGTATAAATCCAAAATAAAATTTTCACATTATAAATAATGGATAATGGAGAACATATTTTCAATGGTGATGATCCATTGATAAGAATAATGAGGATAAGTAGACCCATAGAAATTCAGCGGGGGATGCCACATTAATGACCCAAAATAATGTTTTTCCTTCCAGTACTCATTTGGATGTATAGAAGGATTAATATACTGATAAATATTTATGTCCAAATCAATGATATTTTTCATTCCCTCTAAATATATAATTGTATTCATGGGAGTAAAATCATTTCATTTCCTTTTTTACACAACAATAACATAGTTACTTTAGATCACAAACGTTGAAAACAAAAAAAATCATAGTAATAGAAAAAATAATCTTATTGGTGTATCCCATAATAATGAAAACATAACTATTGGATATATAAATCATGACACGTTATTCAAAATATATGACACATTAGGTTTAATCTAGGGATGTCGTGGTCATTATTCATATCCAGCATGATGGATTAGAGAGATTTTTTTATCCTCAAAAGCATATCCCCTAGGAGTGTCAATCATGTAGTGTATTAAGACCCTTTTTGAACAATGTGAAGATCAATTCTATCAAAATTCACCCTTTTTATTGTCATTTCCGTATACCCCACTCTTTCTAAGCTATATCCACCTTTGTATCCAATCAAAATTTAATTGTGTGGAAACCACTGAGTCTATCATTTATAAAAATTATAGGACTTTTATTGATACATTGACTCTTCCCTACAATTATTCATAAACATGTAATTAGTTATATAATTAAATATATATCATCCTAGTATCCAATAATTAACTGAAAATTCCACAAATATATAAAATAGAACACCAAATTATCATTCATAGATATTACATCATTTTCATTATAAATTATTACATTACAAAAAAGTATACATGATGATCACAGAGTTATATTGTCTTGAAAACTTTGAATCGAAAATATTGGTTTTTAGGTAAAAATCATCATATCCAAATAAATAATTAAAAAAACTCCTAATATACATATCATATTTATTAATTTTTTTCATAACATAGGGGAAGTAATCCTAAGATAAGTTATGATTATTTGATTAGTAATGTTAATCAAGGGTGACTTATATGAAAATTTTACCATAAGATTATAAGAACGTGTGTATAACAATTGAAATCCATAGAGGTCATATCAAAGGTAAGAATATTGATTCCATTAATAAATATTGAAGTTCATACAACATAGATAATATGTGTATTTATTATTATGATCTATAAGAATTTTTTTTGCATATGATATAAATAATGTGAATTCACATAAACATAGAAAGTCATTTCCATAATAGTAATGGATCACTTCCAGGGTTATCATTGTTGAATGGGTTCACTCCCCAAACCATCATAGATTCTAGGATTCACTATGAATTCCATCATAATAGGAAAAATCGCATAATTATTTTTTTTCAGTAGACATTCTAGTCCATACTATATTATGAGATAAAAATTGTTAAAAATTCATTGGAGGGAGATAATTTTTTCATCCATAACATATTGAAAATTATATATATGTGTTCCCGGGGATACTAAAAAACTCATCTTATCATAACACATGAATTGAAATGGTCTATATAAAAATTTCATAATATCATATCCAATGGAAATTAAATTGGTTTCAAAATTATTTCATCATTTTATCATTTCAAAACACCTACAGATGAAGGGGAATGTATAATAACTTTATCATCGTATAAACCAAGGAATTGAAATGGATTTCAGAACATAAGCCTTATCTCAATTGGTGAGGTCTCTCTACGTGAATCCATGACACCTAGGTTTGAAATGTAGAGGAGTCATAATTCATGGGTACTTCAGTAGGCACTGTATAATGCATTATAGTTGGTATTGTTCGGTATTGTAGTAGTCAGAGCTATTCATCATGGCCCACCAGTTTGGGCTTTGTGAACTTATGACCTTTGGGCCACCCAGGATTTCGGGTTAGTAAGTATTTTGGGACATATTTTTGGATATTGGGACACCTCAAGGACTTCAGGCCACCGCAAAAAGTCTGTTAGGGCTAACTAATATATATATTCCCAGATAGATTTTACATGGGACGAGCTCAAGAGATTGAAGAGCATGACACATTCACTTGATAAGTGCTAACGAATTTGGAAGAATGAGAGGGTATGGAATTTCCATCATTAATGGTCTTGTGCAGCTCTGCAAATGACAACTTTCCAAACAACAATGATAAGGCAGAGAGTTGATCACGATGCAGATGCTGGGAAGGGGTGATTTCTAGTAGTCATAGTCTATTTTATTTCCTTAAGACCTATGTGTACATAATGTCTCTAAGCCTACGAGTAGTGTAATCTCTAATCTTACAGGCCTTCTAAGGGTTTCCCTTCATCACCTGAAAGGGGGGATATCAAAAATCAATAAAAAAGAAGGCCTTCGGAAAATTAACCAAATGGGTTTGATAAAAATGATTTCATTAAAAATAATTCAATGAAATAATCATAATGGTATCCTTTTTTGATTTCTTGAGAAATGAATTAATTACATTAATGGATGTCATTATAGATGGATAATAATTTTTATTGATAAATCACATTGAACTTTTTTAATTGAAGATAAATTTTCATATGAAAACAAATTTTCAAAACTAACAATTCATCATATATATATATTAATTCCTTTTAATAAATTAAATATGAAAATATAAAAATTTGTTTTCAATAAAATTTATTTTTATGAAGGGGAAAATTTCTTTTTATGGAATACACCTTAAAAATAATGATTGTTATCCATTTTTCACTAAAATACATTTTATGAAAAATGATATGAAGATTTGAATAATATTTTTCAATAGAAATTCATAAATGGATTCAAATTAAGTTTGTAAATTACTTTAAGAATGTGAAACATATATTCTCATGAAAAAAATATTATTAAGAAATAAATATGTTTCATAAGAGATATATAGTTGTATATATTAATTGGAATCATAATCCAATTGATCCAGATAATCCATTAGATTGTAACCTAGAGTCATTACCACATTGGTGTCAATGAAATATATGTCCCATAAATGGATAAAATTATATTGAACATAATATATCAGGATTATAAATTAATTGATTATAATAAAATGTAATTTTTCTTAATATACAATTCATAAAAGAGGATATTTATATAACATAACACATGTTTCATTGAAATAACATTTGGAAAAAATACTGTACAATAAGCCTTAAATTCCATCGTACTTGTATGCAAATCCTATACAATAAATAAAATTTTATTATCACTATATAACCCAAAAAACTCATTCATACCATACAATATTTTTCTTAATTTTAACCATTTATTATGGATTTTTTACAACTCCATGTGAAAGTAATTATATGAGAAATAAATTCTTGTTTATTGTGTATGAATGGATATATTATTTTTGGCCCAACGATATTCGACATGGATTATTCATAAACATTATTATATATATGAAACAATTATAATTTATATAAATTATTTTTTAGTTATAGTAATCCATTACTATTATATATATAATTATCATAGAGGGAATTGGTTATATTTTTGTGAAAAGTATAATTTTTAGTTGAATAGTGAAAAATAATGAATTTTAATGGAAAATTTCCATTTCGTTTAATTGATTTATAAAGATAAATTTTATTAAAAACATATTTTTAATTAAAATTTTTTCAATTATAAATTATGTAATATAATTTTTTTCAATTTATTCAATTTCATATTGATTTTTGATATTAAAACATTATACACATTTGAACATTTTTTCTTTTTAAATCTGCTTTCTCCTTAGCTCTACGTGATAGATTTAAAATGATATTTTTATACACATATGAATGAAATATGAAAAAATTGAATCTTTTTTTTGATTTAAAATAATTTATATTATCTAATATGGTCAACATAATTGTATACCAAAATGGATTGTATAAACAGTACAAATTATTTAATGTGGTTAAGGTAATAATGGGTTTACAATGGGCCGAACTAAATTGATAAGGTTTAAAAATGGCACAAAACATGTCCAAAAATAAATAAATAAATATATATATATATTTATACCTTATATTGAACAATTCTCAATTAATAATTATTTTTGGACATTTTGTCTTGTTAAAATGTGTGTACACAGTTTTATTTTCAAAACATTATAAGTGTGTCACTCACCTTAATTGTAAGAAGAAAAACCCTATTATCAACACTTCATAGTTTCATAAAATTTTGGATCTGAAAAAACCATCCCAAATCACAAAAAAACATACATCCTATTATCATATATTTTTTACAGTGGAAATAAATCTGAATTAGGAAGGATTTTTATATAAACATATGGAGGATACCTGATGAAGTGATAGAGTTCATCAATGAGAATTTTTGTTTTTTTATTCCAATAACACCTTCAATTAATATGATACCATGATGATATAATAACTTCTATAATAATACATATAACTAATTTTTTATGTTATTGGATTTACCTCAAACCATATCCCCTTCCACTAAATAGGTAATGAAATCAACATTCATATGTATTGTGGACTACCAACACACAAACAAATATCATTCGTTTTTTTAGCAGCTATCATGTATGGAAAAAATGTAGGATTTATATTTCCATAAATCAGAATAATGATATTTTTATGGTTCTAGAAATATTATATAACTCATTTCATCACACTTCCCTTTTTGTATGAATACATTGACATCCCTCAAGTGTATGAAAGTGTATCGCTTCACAAAGAATTGTGATTCATTAAGGGAATAAATTTAAAGTATTAAGGATTGGAATAATGAAAATATTTGATATAAATGGAATAAATTTTAATCTATAATGATTATAAATAATTTCCTTATATTCCACAAATCCAACAAGAATATTGGAATATCATTCATGCAATCATATGACTAATAATCTCCATGAATGTTGTGCGTCATATTCTATAACTAATGTTTATGCATTGCATAAAAACATATATAAAGAATATATAGGATAATTATATCATTTTTTAAACTCTATATGAGATTAAAAAAATGTCCAATTATGATGAATATATATAAAAAATAAGATCATATATGAAAAAAAATATGTTATTACCCGAGACATGACTTTAACATGGAATTGTAAAAATGTGTTTAATAATAGAACATATGCTAGTAATATATGGTATGATATAAAAACATATTCTTCTCTAAAAGTCATATAATAATTTTATATTTATTATATAAGTGATTTTGATGCATTTTAATGATGTCAAGACTGAAGGAAATGGTATTCAATTTAAATTTTTCTTCTTTGAGACAAATGTTATGTAATGAACCTTAACTCATTTATGAAGTGCCTATAATTCCCCATTTTAATATAATTTCATGAATTTTATTATCTGTAAGATATTTTATGTTTTTTTATAAGATTCATTCAAGGGGATTATGATTCAACATTACTAAAGATGTAAAGAATTTATGTTACACTATCACTATTTATTATTATTGTTTCGGACTAAGTGTCTAATAAATAAAATTTATTATCCATATCTAAACAAAAAGATGAGTTATCATTTACTCTGAATATTAATTTTATATTCATCTAAATTTATAATTCTTCCATGATATTGTACTCAAAATAATTTACACATTAAATTTATTAAAATATGACATTATTTATCCCTTCATTTATAAATTGATTTGCATCCATATTCATGTTTTCTTATATTATTTACAAAATTGATTTATTCCTCACTTGGTATTCGAAAATTAAATTTTTACCCAATAAATATTTTTTACAAAAATATTGTATGGAATATTCATTTCATTTACAAAACAATTTCAGTTTGGTTTCTATTGAAAATGTGAAATTAATCTTTGTTTTGAACATGAACAACATGAAAGGTATTTGTTACTGTCAAGTCTACTAGAAGATATAATGTTTACCTTATTGTTTTTAAATGTTATTTTCAAGGAAATTTTATACTTTAATATTTGAAAATTTATTAGATATTAAATTAATTATATCAAAGAAAAATGTTATTTTGAAAATGTTTTATAAAAATCATGGTCGATGACAATTTTTGAAAATAAATGTATTAAATTATTTTTAATGATTTATTTATAATTTTATGAATTTCATTTTAAAATAAATATTTATTTACATTGATTTATTTATTTTTAGTTTTTGAAAATTATTTTCAAATAAATCTTATCTTTATCAAGAAATGTTTTAGGTGATTATTCCTTCAAAACATTCTATATCAATAACGACATCATTTTTTGTAATATAAGCATTATATGGGATATGAACTTTGTATACCATTTTTATTATTTCTATTAATTCTTTATGATTAAAAGACGAAACATATTTATATTTAATAAGTTATACCAGGAAGATATTCTAATAAAACCCAATTCTACTTCAACAAGTTATTCTATAAGGAAATAATAAAATTATTATTAGGCATATCATTTCTATATAGGTTATTATATGAACAAATATTTTTGTAACCCATTTCATTTTAAAAATTGTTATTTGATATATGTTTTAGGATATTTTTTCACAAACATATATAATTATAAATATTTGTCGGATGTGACCTATATCTCCCTCCATTGAATAGGCTAATGAGAAATGTTCTCTGAGCTTAGAGGGTACATGAGGGTTAGCCATAGCCCAAAAAATAGGGTAAAAAGGTGGTTACCCCAATCCCAATCTAGTTATATTGGGGGTTATCCCAATCCTAACAAGTCATGATTGTCTTAGTGGGTATCATGGACATGTTATATTCTAGGAATATGTATACTACAAATTTATATATCTTATGGTAATGATACTCTCTCATTTCTCATGTTATTTTATATCATTTGGATTCATTTATTATAAACTACCAGTATTTATGATGTGACCCAATATTATGATCTATGATATTATTTCTATGGCTTGAAAATGTTATTAGAAGGTTCTCATACCCTTATGTTAAAGATATACTTACTTATCAACTTTTCCTATTCATACTGTGTATCTGTTCTCTCCCATTCTTATATTTCCTTTCCCATAATTATAAAAATATGTGTTATCTAATTTGTTTTTATGAATGTAACTATATATATGAGAATTTTTGCGGAAGGAAGTGTTTCTCACATATGGAAACGTGTTTACAGTTTCCATCATTCCAATAGAACTATACTCTTTTAGTAATCTTGCATGTGTTTATGTAACATAATGACTATTCAAAAAAAATGTTTTCATATATATATATATATATATCATATGCCTGGGGCACTTTAATTGGTATCAAATATTGCATAAAGTTAATATTTGTATACTAGAATTTTAAAACATTATTGATATCACAATGAACATTTTTCAGGATATCCATAAGGATGATCCAATCAATAGGATAATTTGCAATAAATTTGTTAATGGATAAAGTGAGAGTTTCCATGAAATTACGTCACTATATAGATACAAAAAAGATTGTGTGGCTCTAGAATTGAGGTACATATGGGTAATAATTGGGAAAATGGAGAATTTTTCTAGACTCGATCATCACCATGTGCAAGAAAATAGACCTTAGTGCACACCTATTTTGACATTCACAAGAGATAATTTTTCTGAAATTCATAAACACATTAAAATCCATAAATAAAGTTTTAAATATGTTATGACTTTGATTGACCTATTAATACCCTACGATGTAATATATTAAATAAGGTTTCATTAATTAAACATCATGTATGATTCACATTATCATGTGCTTCATCATTGATATTATTATTTTTAAACAATTTTTTTTGTTTTAGACAATGGATTGAACCTGATGGAACCATGTTAGTTCTTAGTGGGATTGAAATTGAAATTATTTTCATCCTTATAATCCAAATTTTATATGATCTATAATGAAAAATATAATTTCGATTACGATAAAACATTTTTAGATAATGAATCATATTGTATATCCAAACTAACATAGGAAGAGATAGAATTATATTTATTCCTTCATGAGGAAAATCCCACATTATATTAGTGGGTCTTCTGATATACCATTTTTTAATAATGGATCAGAACCATGGAAAATATATTTTATGTTCTCTTGTGTTCGAAGTGTGATGAATTAATTATAGTTGCTTATCACTTGGAAGGTTAATTGGATCAGCGGTAGAATCATATCATGTATATATGGGAATATACATAAATTGACTCTTTAGATTGGAATGAGTTCAAGAACATCTTTTTCATAAATTTTTACACTCATATAATTTTTATGAAAATTGATAAGGTGTTCCTTTAAAACAATCAAAAGGATAATATATATAGGATCATTTGTGGAAAATATTACAGGACTTGTGAGGTATACTTATATTATTATAATACTATTAGAATGAATGGTGGATTGATTCATCTGCATCTTAAAACCTGGTTTTTGAAAGGATTTACCCCTTATAGACTTCAAAATTCTAAAATAATTTGTCTGATGTGTCACCATGTTGGAAATAGAGGATAATTTTACATATCAATCACACTACTTTGATAAGAATAGAAAAATAGAATTCATATTAAAATATAAGAACCATGGAAGGAATAAGAGGAGCATTGCATTATTCTTAATTTGAGGGTAGGTGCGTAGAAAATTTTGTCTTATTGGGAATAATAAATTTGTTAGGTTTTTAAGGGAAGTTTAAAGGGAAATTGAATGAAGATGTATTGATAATAAGTTAAATTATGGGAATCATAATGAGTAAAATTGACCAAATTCACCACCTAAACTCTAGTGTTTAAAATTCCATGAGTTTTGGAATTATTTTAACACGTTTCAAAATTAAATGCTTAATGAAGGTGGTCATCATGAATAATATCAAATGCTAAGGGAATAAGGGAAATAACTCATTATCCATTATTTTGATGAGTTTTTCAAAATCCAATTGGTGAAAGGTACACTTACCATCCACTCTAGAAAAGATAATATCTTATTTCACTATAAATCCACAAAATTATCTTATTTGGATAATTTCATATATGAATAATGATTAAATAATAAAAATTTACTTTATAACTATAATTGAAAATACCTAATGGTACTATCCCCACATATCAGGTATATGATTCATCTCTTATTGTAGATGGTGGGAACACAATTCTAGTAAATACATTAATTCTAATTAATATCTAATTTTATTTTTTTGTAGGCATGAATTGGCTTTCTCCCCATAAATCCCACATCAAATTTTAAGGATGTGAAATAATATTTTATCTTCTAAGCAAAATTATTATTTTATATTATTGTGATGATAAATATCAATATCCTTCGGAGGTCAAATCCATTAAGTTTCTCTTAAATCTAATTAAAAAGTGTTTGATATCTAAAATTTATTGACATAAACATTAAATCAATGGTATTCCTTTAGTAAAATAATTTCATTATTTCTTTTCAAGTAATATTCTAGGGATTGCACTTAAATGTGATATTGATATCCCAATATAATTTATACCTTATTCCATACCAATTTCAATTACTCCATATAAAATGACCAAGTTTGACGTGTAGTAATTGATGAAGAAACACTAGGAAAAACATGATTATTGTATCCATTGGCCATGTTTACCAACTTATGTAGAACTAATTCATTTATTTAAATATGAAGGAGCTATAAAACTATGAATTGATTATAGGGAGATGTCCAATATCATAATTTATAACAAGTCTCACCTACCCCATATAGATTAATTATTTCATCAACTATGTAACACCCCAACCCCAGTTACCCAGAGTCGTTGCATTATTTCATAACATTAGAATGATCACAAGGAATCATGTCACGATGGACCGATTAGTTTTGTAGTCTTGGAAACACTTGATATATTCATAATTCTTACAATTACATAATAAAATGAAAACAACAACAATATCTTTTATCCATATACCCTCATTCAATCCTTGCAGTTCATTCATAAAATACATCTTCACATCCTGGGAAAAATAAAACATTGAAAGGGGTGAGCTCAAATGAACATTATAGATAACAATATAGCAAAAACTTTCATAAATAAGAATTAACATTTAAGTCAATGTATAACTAAAATAAAATACTTTTAAAATTAAACATCAGAATTATATGGAAAAATTAAAATGAAGTAATTCCATTTACTTATTCAAATGAATATTCTACTAGTCGAATAATCACATGCAATATCAATAACCACCTTCATAATGATGGAATGCATAATGCCAGACTATCATAACCACATAGTCAAGGCCTTGTGCCACGATTACAAATACGATTTTGTCAAGGCAAATTTCCAAGACACTATATTGTCTCATGAGACCGACCGATGCATTGAGAAGCTATAGAGGGATCCACTCATCACATATTAAGTCCAATACATTCCTCATATGAACAGCTTTAAACATACAATAAGCATTCATATTAAAACTAACATACGGAATGTCAATACTTTCTCCATAAACCATGAATAGTATAAAAATAACACATCCTCAGTCAAACATATCACAAAAGCTTCAATACAATATGGATGTTTGGTATCATAATGATTCAACTTCAAATAAACTTAAAATCCATCAAAGGATGTTGACCTAGATGAAATCAAAACAATTTGAGAGAAATATCTCTTTTTTTGAAATCATTTAAATGTCACATAATTATAAAATAAAACACTTACATTGAATATATTCTTAAAATCATTTAATGGAATATTAGATGATTTTGTAACATTGTAAAATATCTGCACCCACCGTATAAGTTTAAAAAACATTCTTATCTTAATTCTGTTGAAAAGGTTAAGAATGACCTTGTTTGGAAAACGACGGAAAGATTCCTTTATAAAATTATTATAAAAATTCATAAAATGGTATAAATTATATTAACCCATATTTTTTAAAATAGTAAGAATGTTTTTAAATATATTTTAAAGAAACAAGGATGTGGATGATAATGATGTCCCAATAGATACTTACGTAAAAACAACTGCGGAGAATAAAGAGATTGTGAAATTAAACCATACCTTGTACATTTCCTTGGTCAAGGGTTGGTTAACCTCCTGTATAATGGTGAAATAATTGTTATTAAATTATACAAGAATCATATACATTAATATGATATCATATATGATCTTTTATAATTTATTTGTTAATAATATCTTAGTATTATCGTTGATTCAGGTGTTACTTACTCATTTTCTTTTATATGTTTTGTTACATAAGCCATGTTTGCTATGGATAGGTAGTATATTATTTATATATATAATGATATCATGTCCTTAAAATTATTTTTAATCATTAAATTATTATTATACTTCAACGGATATGATGGAGAATGAAACCCATCACGTTCGTGGAGACGGTAGTAAGTACGTTCACACGAGTGACAATATCATTTTTTTGATATTAAAAAAATATATAATTGAATGTTATATCATATATTCAGAATCATTATCATGTTATAATTTTTATTTACATAAATTACACATCATTATCATAGCTATCCAAATAATACTGTTTTGAATAACAATTACACCACAACGTGGAGACGGTAAGTCATACGTACGCACGTATGGTGACATGTCATTCAAAGGATGGATATACTACTGAATATGTTTTTACCATATTTATAATAATATCACATTATATATAATGTATTGGATTTATTATTATAAAATTTAAATAACAAACAAATAAGATGATGAAGAAGAAAGTAACTTGAAAAAGTGTTGTGAAAACATTACCTCTTCTTCGGGTTCATCCTTTTGATTTTATCAAAAGGTCTCCTTAGGATGGCTTTCAAACTAAAGGAAGGCCTCTAGGATTAAGAGAGGATAGTTTATAGAGTATTTTTACAGAGTTTGGAAGAACAAAACGTCTTTGATGGTATGATTAATTGCTTAGAAGTGGTATCCTTTTATAAGGGGGGGAAGAGCTCTTTAGGAAAAACTTCAACTATTAATTTGTAATAAATTCATATTCGATTTATAATGGTTAAAAAGTGGATTATTCAATGTCTAAAGTTGTTATGGGTCTAAATCCATTCAACAAATTTATTTTAGATAGGATTGGGTCATTATATTATCCGTATCTTTTAGTTTTAACTCTTAGTGAATTAGTTTTACATTTACCATGTCACTTTGTATTTTTATATTATATAGCTAATAAATATACTATATACATCCAAGTGACCCCCAAGTGGACCATTAATAATACCACTATAATTATAAAAATTTTTTGTCCAACACATATATTTTTATGAATAGAATATCAATTAATAATATAATATATGTTTTAGAAACTCAATTATGACAATTTTGACTCAATTCAATAATTGTTTTTTCATAAAGTCATGAAAAATTATTAATTCAAAACAAATTTATTTATGCTATCCAAACAAGTCATATAAAATAATAAAATTCGTGTATGGAATCAGAACATTCATATTTATTAATTTTAACATTTATAATACTAATTATTTGATTATTTCATTAATAATAAAAATACTGCATCATTATTGTGTCATAAATAAATTTAGTAAATAAATGTCTAAAAAATATAAATAAAATAGAAATATGTAGGAAATATTTTTAGATTTCTAATGAATATTTATAGTTTAAAATCTAACTTATATAAACCTATGTAAAAATTGTTTTCCTAAAATATATATGCTTCTGTCATTTTTATATTTACTTTAACATAATTAATATAAAGTGTCATTATCACTTACATGTGGATCCATGGGGTCCCAAAATAGACCCAAAGATGCACATGGTCGGACCTGTATTAACCAATTAGCTTAGGACACGTTTCAGAGTAATTTATTATTATTATAGTATTATTTGTTTACCCTTATTTACCGGATTTACCCTTTAACCACGGTAAATAAAATATTTACCGAAGTAATTATTCAAAATGTCTAAAAATAAAAAATAACTATTTACAAAATTTTTACATCCTTATTTTAAATATTTAATCCATTTTTCTAAAGTCAAAACTCAAAAGTGGAAGAAATTAATTTTATATTAATTCTTGTTGTTAAAAAAAGCATGTTTTTAAGAGATTATAACTATCAAAAGATTGGCAGTTGATTTTGTCCAGTTTAAAAGTGAAATTATGTCCAATGACAAACATTTTATTAAATGGTAAATATATATTCTAAATTTACATTAAAAAAAATCAAAATCATAATTTATCATGAGTAATTATTTCAATTAAAAAAGTTTTTTATGAATAAAATTTATTAATTTTCACTATTCATCAAAATATTAAAGTTATCCAGAAAGTACCAAAATTTCTCCCTAAGCTAATTTTGATATTTTGAATCAAAAAATGAAGTAAATTTTGAATGATAAAATATGTAGAATTTCCAAAAATAATTATTACTGTTCATTACATCTAGTTTGATTGGTTGTGGTGTGTGTTAGAACTCGAAGTTGGGTAAAACACACGCTACTGTATTATTCAAAGTGAAGTGTACCATGGAAGAATGGGTTGTTAAATTATCCCCCCTTCAAATAATTTAATCCTCAAAATTTATAGAATAACACAACATGAAAATAATCAGGTGATTCTTTATCATAGGTTCCTCGGGTTCCCACATTTCCTATTCCGTCTTATGGATTCTCCATTGAAATTTTATTGGACGAGTCGTCTGGTATCTCAGCACTTGTTCTCTTGTACCAAGAATCCAGATGGGCTCTTCAAAATACAACATATCGGGTTCTAGATCTAATTCCTCATAGGTGAGTACATGCGTTGGTTCAAGCATGTATCTTCTCAACATTGATACGTGGAACACATTGTGAACATCGGAGAGACTTGGCGATCGCCAAATGGTAAGATATAGCCCCAAAACGCTCTAGAATTTCAAAAGGTCTGTTGTACCTAGGACTCAATTTACCCTTCATTCCAAAATGTATAACTCCCTTCTATGGATATATCTTTATGAAAACATGATCTCCCACCTGAAATTACAAATCATCCCTCATTTATCGGCATAGCTCTTCTACCTACATTGAGCTGCATTGATGTGGTTTTGGATTACCTTTACATTTTCCATCATTTCCTCCACCAGTTCTAGGACTATAAGTTTTCTTTCACCAACGTCATCCCAATAGGTTGGTGTGCGGACTCTCTTTCTGTATAATGCTTCATATAGAGCCATCTGAATACATTAATGGAAGCTATTGTTATAATAAAATTCTACCATAGGTAAATATTAATCCCACATACCCTGAAAGTCACGTGAGCATGATCTCAACATTTATTCTTAGGTATGAATATTTCATTCTGATTTTCCATCTGTTTGAGGATGGTCGGTAGTGCACAAATAATGTTCAATATCCAAGGCCTTCTGTATACTCTTCCAGAATCGTGAAGTAAAATGGGGATCACGATCCGAAAAAAATCGATAGGGGTACTCCATGAAGTCTCACAACTTCATTAATATATATTCTTTCTAGACTTTTAAGTGGTAAATCTTCTCTTATATCAAGAAAATGTTCTGACTTTGTAAGACGATAAATAATGAACCCTATTTCATCATTTCTTTTAGGATTTTTTGGTATTCCCATGAAAAAAACAATCGTGATATTATCCCATTTCCACTCAGGTATGGGAAGAGGTTTGACGGCTCCTCTAGGTTGTTGCCTTCCAGATTTTAGTTGCTGAAAAACCATACATCTTGAAAAAATTCAGCAATCTCCCTCTTCATGTTGTGCCACAAAAAATGTTCCTTCAAATCTCTATACATTTTGGTGATCCCATGGTGTATAGAGAAATTGGAACTATGAGATTCATCTGACAATTCAATTTTTAGATCATGTATAATGGGAACAAAATGTCTCCTCCCAAATTTCAAAATTCCATCTTCATACACAAATTTACTCAATCTCCCATCATTCACAGCTTTAATCTTCTTTTGAAACTCTTCATCACCAGTATGAGAACTCTTTATCATTTTTATTAATGATGGTTTGGAATCCTTTCGAAAAAGATTTGAGGTTTCACCTTCCATGGTTATTCCCATATCCATCATTACTATATCCCTTTATAGGATCTTTTTCAACACTCATCTCATTCAAAACACCATGATCTTTTCTACTCAATGCATCTTCCACCTTATTTTCCTTCCTCTGGTGGTAGTGTATCATGAAATAATAATCCTTGAGTACTTCAAGCCATATCCTTTGACTCATGTTGAGTTCTTTCTGTGAAAAAATATACTTTAAACTCTTGTGATCAGTATAAATCTCACATTTTTCACCATAGAGATAATGACTGCAAATATTCAAAGAAAATATTACAACTGCTAACTCAATATCATGTGTTTGATAGTTTTTCTCATGAATTTTTTTCTGTCATGATGCCTAGGCAATAACCCTATCATTTGGCATAAGGACACAACCAATTCCTTTCGTGGATGGATCACTATAAATAATGAACCCATAATTTCCCGATGGTAGAGTCAAAATAGGATCATTGACTAATCTTCTCTTCAGTTATTCAAAGAATTCTTCACACTCTTTTTCCCAAACAAATTTAACACCTTTACATGTGAGCTTAGTTAATGGGTTAACCAACCAAGCAAAATTTTGGACGAAACGTCGATAATAACCTACTAAACCAATAAAACTGCATACCTATGTTATACTCATCGGTGTTGGTCATTCATTTATATACTTTTTCATAGAAGGATCAAGATAGATTCCATATTTGGAGACAATATTACCAAGAAAATAAATCTATTGAAGCAAGAATTCACACATTCTAAACTTCCCATATAATTCTTGTCTTCTAAGAGTCTTTAGGAAAATGCACAAGTGATATTCATGATATTTCTAGATTTTGGAGTATACCAAGATAGAATCAATAAATACCACCACAAAATCGTTGATACATTCTTTGAAAACTATATTCATTAGATCCTTGAATATAGAGGGTGCATTAGTCAATAAAAAAGGTATTACTGTAAACTCGTAATGCCCTTACCAGGTTCGAAATGTTGTCTTCAGAATATCTTCCTTCTTCACACACAACTGATGGTATCCTGATGAAAGTTCCATCATTGAGAAGTATTGAGCTCCATGTAGTTGTTCAAGTAAATCATCAATGTGAGGTGGGTGATAATTGTTCTTTATTGTTATAGCCTTGATCTCCCTGTAGTCACTGCACAACCTCATAGATCCATCTTTCATCATAAAAAAAATGACAAGGGCTCCCAATGGAGAAACACTACGGCGAATAAATCCCTTATTACTCAATTAATCTATTTGTTTCTTTAGTTCAACTAATTCCATAGTGGCCATTCTATAAGGGATCTTTCATATAGTCCTTGAACCAAGAATTAAATCAATGGAAAACTCAATTTCTAATTCTGGTGGATGACCAGGTAAATCTTTCAGAAACACATCTACATATTATTTCACAATAGGTACATACTCTATTTGAACATTATTTTCCTCTCCCATAGTTATTTTATTCACTTCCTCCCTGATAATTGAATTTAGTTGAGATATTGTTGGTGGATCTAGATAAGAATTAGGTGGTGATGATTCTTCTCTAATGATAAGGTGTTCCTTATCATCATCATCATCAAAAATCGTAACCTCATTCATCTTACAATAAATCATTGCATCCTGTTCTGAAATCCAATCCATAGTGAGGATTATATTAAATTCAATCATGGGTATAATGATGAGATCAGTAGATAAAAAACTTTAATATGCCTTAATGGGGACTGATTGAAAAAACATTGTAGTAATGATACTTCCCTTAGGGGTTTTGACTGACAAATCCCTTGTTAAATCAAATTGGAAATATCTAATTTTATTTTCAAACTGGGAAGATATGAAATAATGTGATGATCCCGAATCAAATAATGCATTTTATAAACTTGAGGAAACCATTAAATTACCTGTCACTATGCCTTCCAGATATTTTACCTTAGTAGTAATGATAGAATAAGAATAGCCTTGATCTCTTTTCCTTTTCTGAGGTAAATTCCCCTAACTCTTAGGAAATTAATTTTCATAATGTCCGATATCTCTGCAGTTGTATCATTGAACAATGGTATCTTCTTTCTTCCCATTTCAATAAAGAGATTGGTGGCCTTTTTTACAACACTTGTAATAGACTCCCATTCTTTCAAGCAAGTACCAGGGTTTTTCTTCCAACATTTACTGAAGGATTGATAATCAACTATTCCATTCTTCCATTTATTTCTATTTCCAGAGTGATCAACAGATCTCTTCTTCTCATGCTTTTCTTTAAAGTCGAAAGATTTAGAGAATTCATTTTCCCTCTTGATAGCACACGAGACAATATCTTCGTACAACGAGAAGGTTTGTAAGACTAATGCTTGATGGAGAAATAGTTTTAACCCATCAATGAAATAATCAATATTACTTCATGGATTACATATATAATCTACAGCATACCTTGTTAACCTTGTAAGGTTAGCCTCATACTTTGCAACATTCTCATCCTCCTTTTGCCTTAGACTTAGAAATTTCCTTCATATATCTTCCTGATGGTCACGAGGAAAGTATTTTTCTAGGAACATATCTTTGAACTCCCTCCAATCCATATATTATATTTCATCATCTTCCTTCCTATTTTGAATCAATGACCACCATTGGTCATTATCTCCAGTGATGTGGTAAACTTCCATGATAACTTTTTCCCTTTCACTACTCTCCAATGCATGTAATATTTTCTCTAAGGAATTTATCCATTTCTCAGATAATAAGGGATTTTTACTCCCACTAATGTTGGTGGTTTTTTCCTCATTAAGTGATCTAACATTGATCCTCCACATTGCGGATCAAGGTGCTTTATACGGGTTAGGTTATTATTCATAACCCGAGTGAGTTTTCCTAGTATGGTGATTTTCTGATCAGAACCAGTTGCATCACCAGCTCCACTATTTTTAACTTGAGGAGGAGGGAAATCTCTACTTTGAGTGAGTACATTGATATGGTTTCCATTCCTTACACTTGGTTCCATTTCTAAACAATGGAATAAACTAGATCTTTTTATGAATCAAAATACATAATTCCATACTTGTAAAACACTTATCATAAATGGAATAGTTTATAGATATAATCTATAATCTTAAAAATTATTTCTTTGAGAAGGTATATACTCATAAACCATAGATAATGGTTTGTAAAGAAAATGAGAATTATCCCAAGCATATCCTCCGGGAGTGTCGTAACCAAGAGTGCATTAAGGACCGTTTTCGTGTACCAGGATACCATGGGGAAAGTCCGAAACTCCTTGTCAGAGTTTTCACTCCTAGGTACATCTGTGCCAGAGCCGCCTCTACCTTCTCATATCTAAAAAGGGATGTGTTTCTCGGAAAACTCAGAAAATATCTACAATAACAAAATTCTAGGAAGTACTTCTATACTAATATTCAAATTCCATTTTGGTCTATGTTCCCTAATCATAGTTTATCTAAATCATACTTCAATGGTTAATTAGTAAACATTATATGATACCAACTATAACTCCCTGACCTCAGTTACCCATAGTCGGTGCATTATTACATAACAGTGGCATGATCACTAGGAATCATGTCCTGAAGGACCGATTAGTTTAGTATTCTTGGAAATACTAGATATATTCATAAGTCTTATAAGTACATAATAAAATGAAAACTACAACAACATCTTGTCTTCATATCCCCTCATACTATCCCTGCAAGTCATTCATAAAATACTTCCTCACATCCTGGAAAAAATAAAACATTGAAAGGGTTGAGATCAGATGCTCAGTAAGGATAACAATATTGTGGAAACTTTCATAAATAAGAACAAACATTTATGGCAATGTATAACAAAAACAAAATCCTTTTAAATATGGACTTCAACATAATATGGAAAAAATAAAATGATGTAATTCCATTTACAAATTCACATGGATATTATACTAGTCAAATAATCACATGCAATATCAATAACCACATTCATAATGATGGAATACATAAAGCCAGACTATAGTAACCACACTGTTAAGGCCTTGTTTCAAGACTACAAATAAGATTTTGTCAAGGCCTTGTGCCAAGACACTAGTTTTTCTCATGAGACCTACCGATGCGTCAACGAGTTATAGTGGGCTCCACCCATCACTTATTAAGTGCAATGCATTTCTCATATGAATAGGTTTAAACATAACATAAACATTTGTATTAATAATAGAATATGAAATGTCAATACTTTATCCATAAACCATGAATAGTATAATGATAACACATAGACAGTCAAAATATCACAAAACCGTCAATACAATGGAGATGTTTTTTATCATAATGAATCAACATCAAATAAGCTTAAAATCCATCAAATTATGTTGACATAGATGAAATCAAAACTATTTAAGAGAAATATATATTTTTTAAAATTATTTAAAAGTCACATATTTATTAAATTAAACATTTATATTGAAAATATTCTTATAAGATTTTAATGGAAGATTTAAATATTTTATAATGGCGACAAATATCCTCATCGACCGTATATGTTAAAAAAACATTCTTGCCGTATTTCTATCGAAACGTTTAAAAATGACCTTGTTTGGAAAATGATAGAATGATTCCTTTATAAACCTATTATTAAAAGTCAAATAAGGGTTTAAATGACGTTAAACCATATTTTGTAAAATATTAAGAATATTTTGAAATACATTTTTAAGAAACATGGATGTGGAAGACATAGATGTCCCAGTAGATACTTACGTAAAAATAACCTCGGAGAATAAAGAGATTGTGAAATTAACCCTTACCTTGTACTTTTCCTTGGTCGAGGGTTGGTTAAAATCTTTTATAATGGTGAAATAATTGTATTTTAATTATTCATTAATCGTATACATTAATATGATATCATATATTATCTTTTAAAATTTCTTTTTTAATAATAACATAGTATTATCGTTGTTTCTGGTGTTAACTTACTCGTTTTCTTTTATATGTTTTGTTACATAAGACATGATTGTTTTGGATAAGTTGTATATTATTAATATCCAGAATGATATCAAGTCCCCAAATATTATTTTTAATCATCAAATGATAATTATACTTGAATTGATATGATGGGGAATGAATCTCATCGCGTCCGTGGAGACGGTAGTTCGTACGTTCGCACAAGCGACAATATCATTGTTTTGATATTAAAATAATATATAATTGGATGGTATATCATATATACAGAATCATTATCATGTTTTATTTATTATTTACATAAATTACACATCATTATCATACTCATAAAAATAATAATGTTTTGAATAACAATTACACCATGACGTGGAGACAGTAAGTCTTACGTACGCCCGTATGGTGACATGTCATTCAAAGGATGGATAGACTACAGAATATGGTTGTAAAATATTTATAATAACATCACAGTATATATAATATACTAAAGTACTTATTTTAGAATGTAAATAACAATTAAATAATAAGTTTAAGAAGAATGGAACTTGAAAAAGGTTGGTGGAAACATTACCTCTTCTTCGGGTTCTTCCTTTTTATTTGATCAAAAGGGATCCTTAGGTTGGATTTCTGACAAAAAGAAGGCCTATAGAATTTAGGGAGGATAGGTGAGAGGTTATTTGGGTATAGGTTGTCCAAACCAAAAATATTTGATGTTATGAATAATTAGTTAGAATTGGTGTCCTTTTATAAGGGGGAGGAGGGGCTCTTTTGAAAAAACATAAAGTGTTAATTTATAATATATTCATATTTGGTTTATAATGGCTCCAAAGAGGATTATAAAAAGTATAAGGCAGGGATGGGTCGAAATTATTTCAAAAAATATATTTTATACCTATTTGAGTCATTATATTAACCTTATCTTTTAGTTTTAACTCTTATTTAATTAGTTTGACATTTAGCATGTCATGTTGTATTTTTATATTATTTAGTTAATAAATATACTATATACATCAAAGAGAACCCCAAGTGGTCCATTAATAATAATCCTATCATTATATAAGTACATTTTACAAACCATAGATTTTTAGGAATATAATATCAATTAATAATATAATATATTTTTTAAAAACTCAATTATGTCAATTTTGACAATATTCAATAATTTATTTTTGTTGAAGTCTTAAAAGATTTATTAATTCAAAAAAAATAATTTAATCAATCCTAGAATATCATATTAACTAATAAAATTCGTTTATGACATCAAAAAATTCATATTATATTTATTTTAACATTTATAATACTAATTATTTGATTCATTCATTAATAAAGAAAATACTGCATCATTATTATGTCATAAATAAATATAATCATTAAATGTGTAAAAATTTAAATAAATTACAATTATTTAGGAAATATTTTTATATTTCTAATGAATATTTATATTTGAATATATAACATATATAACCCTATGTAAAAATTGTTTTGCTAAAAGATATATGTTTATGTCATTTTTGTATTTACTTTAACTTAATTAATATAAAGTGTCATTATCACTTACAAGTGGATCCATGGGGTCCCAAAATCGACCCAATGATGGAATTGGACGGACATGTATTATAAAATAGGGTTAAAACATGTTTTAGGGTAATTTAGTATTATTATAGTATTATTTGTTTACCATTATTTACCAGATTTACCTTTTAACCATGGTAAATAAAATATTTACCAACGTAATTTTTCAAAATGTCTAAAAATAAAAGAAACCTATTTACACAATATGAACCTCATGATAAAAAATATGGAATCCATATTTCTAATTTCAAAACACATAATTGGAAGGAATTAATTTAAAATTATTTCTTGTTGTTAAAACAAAAAACGTGTTTTTAAGAAATAATAACTATCAATAGATTTGCACATGCTTTTGTCCAGTTTAATTGTGAAATTATGTACAATGACCAACATTGTATTAAATGGTAAACATATATTCTAAATATACTTTAAAACCACTAAAAATTATAACTTATCACTATTAATTATTTCGATTAAATAAATTGTTTTTAATTAATATTTAGTAATTTTCACTATTCATCAAAATATTAAAGTTATCCGAAAAGTACCAAAATTTCACCCTAATCTAATTTTGATATTCCAAATCAAAAAATGAAGTCCATTTTGAATTTTTAAATTTATAAAATTTAAAAAAAATAGTTATTAATATTCATAATGGCTAGATTGATTGGTTGTGGTGTGTGATAGAACTCGAAGTTGCGTACAACACATACTTATGTATTATTCAAATTGAAACATACTGTGGAAGCTTGGGGTGTTACAAACTACATGGAGATCAAAAAATTTACAATATTTACCATCATTATTGATATCACCAACCTAGGATCAAGATGGATGATATAACTAATATATCATTCAATACAAGTTACAAATATTATCAATATATAGTGACTATATTTGTATGTCACTAATTCCCTATTATCATCATAGATTTAATTAATACAGTGTTTATTTACTATGTTGATTAGTTTGTGGTAGTATTTATAGAATATTTTGATATATATTCAAAGAGAAATTATGATCATCATGAGAACTTGATAATTTCAATAAATAATGTCATGAAGGAGATACTCTATGAAAAAATTTAAATGTGATAATTTTGGAAACATAATGACATGTTTTTTGTCATATAATATTCGAAGTAAGTTTTTTGGTAGATCCCTGAATGATGTAGGATTTTCATTGTTGGAACTATCAACCAAAATGATCGAGATTACTGTTTTTCTTGGATTAGCTGAATAATATCAATAATTTGTGGGGAATTTATATTTACTATATCATCTGATAACAAGATTAACTCAAAAGGAATCCATGTTCGGTTCAAATAATTAATATGGGGAAAATATCATGAATATAAATAAATTATTAGATGGTGAAATTGTACTTAAATTAAAATATAAATGATAATTTTAGTTAATATATACTGAGTTTTGTTTTAAGCCATTGGGATGCAGTCATATAATGAAATAAATTTTTATAGATTTTCCCTCATTCTAATAGAAGATTAATTTGGAAAATTACCCAATTCCAGATTTTTTTATTTCTATGTTAATAATGCAAATAATTTTATGGAGGAATTATATATATGGGAAAAATTTATAAATATATTCCAAATTTATAATGTATTGATTAAAATAGAAGGAGACGAACATGAACTAGAGATGATGTATAAATCGGCTTTATTATTATGAATCATCAATAAATTACCACCATTTGAAGAAAACAGGTTGTTCAATACATTAAGATGAAATGATCATGTAATATTATCCATTATATGAGTTAAAAATGATCTAATATTTATAGATTTTACAACATTGGATCTGAAAAACATGATGTGAGGGGGAAAATGATATCTTCCCCAATTGAATTTTCATTCATCAATATAACTAATTTTGGAAGTTCTATAGAATGAATATGTAGAGCTACAAAATAATATAAACAATGTTCATGAGATAAACCATGAATATGATGGAATGGAATGGTCCATAAACCACGTATATGTTATGTATATAACATATTTTATTGAGTATTTATGTGAATCTCATAGTTTTTAATTATCTATTTTCGTATATGTAAAATAATGTATCATGTCATGAAATAATTTATCTGGTGGGAAAGAATGAAGAGAGATGTAAAAAATTATGAATCTCAGAACATGGAATGTATGAAATTTGTGTATTAATGAAAAAAAGGGAATGTTACATCCATTACAAATACTATAAAGGAAATGTGAAAATATCAATGTATATTTTTCTGTTAGAATCCACATAATATATAATTGGAATAATGTAATATTGGTTATATTCGATCACCATACAATGTAAGTACACATTATCCCATCAGAGAAGAAACCTCTCTTGATCAGATTTATATGATATAAATTAATGAAGTTGTATGATTTTTATAGTACAATATTCCAATCTATCTTATTTAGATATGAGGATTACATAAAATATCTAGTGATGTATTTGGAAATATCATGATATTGAGTTGGGTTTTAGCATTGTATATCATCCACCAATATATGATCAGTTTGAGAGAACAATTAAAACCCTAGAGGATATATTGATATCTTTCTCTATGAATTTCAAAGGTTGATTAGATAAAAAACATCCTCTAGTTGTGTTTTCTTAAAAAAATTATTTCACTCAAATATTTAGATGGTTACTTATGAATCTCTATGTAGAAATCAAAATAGAGATCTAAAATTCTGGAATAATTTTGGTGAAATAAAGGTATTTGGACCAATGATAGCAAACAAAATTGTAGATATGGATAGAAACATTCAGAAACACGACGATGTAGCTTAATGTAATTATATAATTTATGTTGCTAATAACCAATGTGATGTAAAATTAATAGTCGGCCACAAGGTTCTTATAAGAATTTATACGTGGAATAATGTTATGATGTTCAAGAAGGAAGGTAAATTTAGACCTTTGTAAATTGATATCATTGAAATTCTTCATTATAAATGCATCATAGATTATTGATTTGTAACTCTTCCAATCCTCTCACAATGACATCATGTGTTCCATTTATCACACCTTAGGAATCACATAGCAAACCCTAAACATGTATTTATCTAAGAGATCATTACACTAGAGACATATATTTCTTACGAGGAACAACCAATGGAGATTTTGGGTTGTACATAGTGTATTCTATGATGCAAGACCAGTCACCTGTTTATATTTTTCTTGTAAAACACACCAGTTTGAGGAAGATACATATAAACTTGGGGATCTCTTAAGTCACCATTACCCTAATTTTTTATATTATTATGAATATTTTCATTAGAGAATATCATTTTAGGATTATAGAACATGAAAGCCTATGTTTTTATGAATTATTATTTATTGAATAAATTAAAATTCATTAATAGAATTTATTACATATAACAATATATTAATCTTATGATACACATAACACTATGCTAGCTTCTGTTACACATGACATTGTGTTTTTACAAAAACATAATATATTATTAATATAGTTATTTAAATGTGACCATTATATAATTCCAATTAATAATATTTAAATGAGTAGTGGTAACAACATTATAAATATTCCATATCATGGCTTCATTTTAACAAAATTTATTGACAAAAAATTAATTAATTTTTATTAATTTCATTATATATTTCTAAAATACTATGTTTTCAAAAAAATTAATTTCATATATTTTTCAATAATTTAATAAAATTGAGATTTAAAATTTTAGAAAATTATATTAAATAATATATTTTTTAAAGTAATATGTTAGAATTATGTTAGGTTTATTTTTTTGAGATTTTATCTTAAAATACTCATTTTTTATGAATTATAAATAAAATTGAGTATTTATTGTAAGCTTCATTCTTTTATTTATTTATAATGATAAATTAGAATTTTAATTCTTCTGTACAGTAACATAATTTATAAATCCGTTAATAAAATTTACTTCAATATATTCAATTTCATTTAGAATTTTGATATATAAACTTTGTAAACGTTGAACATTTTCTCATTAAAAAAATTCCATCTCATCCCACATTCAGAATTATTTTTATATTATATTTTAAAAACGATGTGAATTAAATTTGAAAAAATGGATTCAATAAATATAATAATAATAAATTTTATTATATAATATTTGTTAAATTAATTTTTCATGATAAATAATTGTAACAACTGTAAATTATATTTACCATGATTATTGTAAAAAAATTATTGGGTGGTTTAAATAAATAAATATGTGTTAAAAATATCACAAATCATTTACAAAAAAAATGAATGGCCATAAATCATACCCATATATTCTACACCTATATCATATATGATCTTTTAAAATTTATTTGTTAATAATATCTTGGTATTATCGTTGTTTCAGGTGTTACTTACTCATTTTCTTTTATATGTTTTGTTACAAAAGCCATGTTTGTTATGGATAGGTTGTATATTATTAATATCTATAATGATATCTTGTCCTTAAAATTATTTTTAATCATTAAATTATTATTATACTTGAACAGATACGATGGAGAATGAAACCCATCACGTTCGTGGAGACGGTAGTAAGTACATACGCACGAGTGACAATATCATTTTTTTGATATTAAAAAAATATATAATTGAATGTTATATCATATATTTAGAATAATTATGATGTTATATTTTTTATTTATATAAATTACACATCATTATCATAGCTATCCAAATAATAATGTTTTGAATAACAATTACACCACAACATAGAGACGGTAAGTCGTACGTACGCACGTATGGTGACATATCATTTAGAGGATGGATAAACTACTGAATATGGTTGTACCATATTTATAATAACATCACATTATATATAATATATTGGATTTATTATTTTAAAATATAAATAACAATGAAAGAAGATGATGAAGAAGAATGTAACTTGAAAAAGGGTTGTGAAAACATTACCTCTTTTTCGGGCTCTTCCTTTTGATTTGATCAAAAGGTCTCCATAGGATGGCTTTAAAACAAAAGTAAGGCCTATAGGATTAAGAGAGGATTGTTTATAGGGTATTGTTCCAGAGTTTGGAAGAACAAAAAGTATTTGATGGTATGAAGAATTGGTTAGAAGTGGTATCCTTTTATAAGGGGGGGAAGAGCTTTTTAGGAAAAACTTCAAGTATTAATTTATAATAAATTCATATTCGGTTTCTAATGGTTAAAAAGTGGATTATTCAATGTCTAAAGTTGGTATGGGTCTAGATAATTTCAACCAATAGATTTTAGAGAGGATGGGGTCAGTATATTAACCTTATCTTTTAGATTTAACTCTTAGTGAATTAGTTTGACATTTACCATGTCACTTTGTATTTTTATATTATATAGCTAATAAATATACTATATACATCCAAGATTCCCCCAAGTGGTCCATTAGTAATACCACTATAATTATAAAATTCCTTTGTCCAATACATATATTTTTAGGAATATAATATCAATTAATAATATAATATATGTTTTAGAAACTCAATTATGTCAATTTTGACTCCATTCAATAATTGTTTTTTGTTAAAGTCATAAAAAATTATTAATTCAATCCAAATTCATTTATGAAATCCAAACATGTCATATAAAGTAATAAAATTCGTGTATGGCATCAGAACTTTCATATTCATTTATTTTAACATTTATAATACTAATTATTTGATTATTTCATTAATAATAAAAATACCGCATCATTATTGTGTCATAAATAAATTTAATAATTCAATGTCTAAAAATTATAAATAAAATAGAACTATGTAGGAAATATTTTTAGATTTATAATGAATATTTATAGTCGAAAATATAACATATATAAACCTATGTAAAAATTGTTTTCCTAAAATATATATGCTTTTGTCATTTTTGTATTTACTTTAACATAATTAATATAAAGTGTCATTATCAGTTACAAGTGGATCCATGGGGTCCCAAAATCGACACAAAGATGCACATGGTCAGACCTGTATTAACGAATTGTCTTAGGACACGTTTCAGAGTAATTTATTGTTATTATAGTATTATTTGTTTACCCTTATTTACCGGATTTACCCTTTAACCACGGTAAATAAAATATTTACCGAAGTAATTATTCAAAATGTCTAAAAATAAAAAATAACTACTTACAAAATTCGTACCTCCTTATTCTAAATATTTAATCCATTTTTCTAAATTCAAAACACAAAAGTGGCAGAAATTAATTTTATATTAATTCCTGTTGTTAAAACAAAAAGCATGTTTTTAAGAGATTATAACTATCAAAGGATTGGCACTTGATTTTGTCCAGTTTAAAAGTGAAATTATGTCCAATGACAAACATTGTATTAAATGGTAAATATATATTCTAAATTTACATTAAAAAAACCCAAAATCATAATTTATCATGAGTAATTATTTCAATTAAAAAAGTTTTTAATGAATAAAATTTATTAATTTTCACTATTCATCAAAATATTAAATTTATCCAGAAAGTACCAAAATTTCTCCCTAAGCTAATTTTGATATTTTGAATCAAAAAATGAAGTCCATTTTGAATGATAAAATTTATAGAATTTTAAAAAATAATTATTACTGTTCATTAAATCTATTTTGACTGGTTGTGGTGTGTGTTAGAACTCGAAGTTGTGTAAGACACACGCTACTGTATTATTCAAAGTGAAGTGTACCGTGGAAGCTTGGGTTGTTACATTCTCCCCCCCTTCAAATAATTTCATCCTAGACATTTCTAGAATAACACAACATGAAAATACTCAGGTGATTCTTTATCATAGGTTCCTCGGGTTCCCACATTTTCTCTTTCATCTTATGGTTTCTCCATTGAACTTTTACTGGACGAGTCGTCTGGTATCTCAGAACTTGTCCTCTTGTACCAAGAATCTAGATGGGCTCTTCAAAATACAACATATCGGGTTCCAGTTCTAATTCCTCATAAGTGAGTACATGTGTTGGTTCAGGCATGTATTTTCTCAACATTGATATGTGGAACACATTGTGAACTTCGGAGAGACTTGGTGATCGCCAAACGGTAAGGTATATCCCCAAAACGCTCTAGAATTTCAAAAGGTCTGATGTACCTAGGACTAAATTTACCCTTCTTTCCAAAATGTATAACTCACTTCCATGGATATATCTTTAAGAAAACATGATCTCCCACCTGAAATTACAAATCATCCATCATTTATCGGCATAGCTCGTCTGCCTATATTCAGCTGCATTGATGTGGTTTTGGATTACCATTACATTTTTCATCCTTTCCTCCACCAGTTCTGGGCCTACAAGTTTTCTTTCACCAACGTCATCCCAATAGGTTGGTGTGCGGCCTCTCTTTCCGTATAATGCTTCATATAGAGCCATATGAATACTTGAATTGAAGCTATTGTTATAAAAAAATTCTACCAAAGGTAAATATTAATCCCACATACCCTGAAAGTCATGTGATCATGATCTCAACATGTCTTCTTAGGTATGAATATTTCGTTCTGATTTTCCATCTGTTTGAGGATGGTAGACAGTGCACAAACGAATTTCAGTATCCAAGGCCTTCTATAGACTCTTCTAGAATCATGAAGTAAAACGTGGATCACGATCCGAAAAAAATCGATAGGGTTACTCCATGAAGTCTCACAAATTCATTAATATATATTCTTTCTAGACATTCAAGAGGTAAATTTTCTCTTATATCAAGAGAATATTCTGACTTGGTAAGATGATAAATAATGAACCATATTGCATCGTTTCTTTTAGGGTTTTTTGGTAGTCCCATGAAAAAAATCATTGTGATATTATTTCATTTCCACTCAGGTATGGGAAGAGGTTTCATGACTCCTCCAGGCTATTGCCTTCCATCTTTCAGTTTCTGAAAAACCATACATCATGACAAAAAATCAGCAATCTCCCTCTACATGTTGTGCCACAAAAAATGTTCCTTAAAATACCTATACATTTTTTATGATCCCATGGTGTCTAGAGAAATTGGAACTATGGGAATCTTATAACAATTCCATTTTTAGATTAGGTATAATGGGAACACAATGTCTCCTCCAAAATTTAAAAATTCCATCTTCATACACAAATTTAATCAATCTCCCATCATTCACAGCTTTAATCTTCTTTTGAAACTCTTCACCACCAGTCTGAGAACTCTTTATCCTTTCTATTAATGATGGTTTGGAATCCTTTCGAAAAAGATTTTATGTTTCACCTTCTATGGTCATTCCCATATCCATCATTACTAGATCCATGTATATAGGATCTTTTTCAACACTCATCTCGTTCAAAACACCATGATCTTTTCTACTCAAAGAATCTGCCACCTTATTTTCCTTCCTCGGGTGGTAGTGTATCTGGAAATAATAATCCATGAGTACTTCAAGCCATATCCTTTGACTGATGTTGAGTTCTTTCTGTGAAAAAATCTAATTTAAACTCTTGTGATCAGTATAAATCTCACATTTTTCACCATAGATATAATGTCTCCAAATATTCAAAGAAAATATTACAACTGCTAACTCAAGATCATGTGTTTGATAGTTTTTCTCATGAATTTTTTGCTGTCGTGATGCATAGGCAATAACCCTATCATTTGGTGTAAGAACATTACCAAGTACTTTCGTCGATGCATCACTATAAATAATGAACCCATCATTTCCCGATGGTAGAGTCAAAATAGGATCATTGACTAATCTTCTCTTCAGTTCATCAAATCATTCTTCACACTCTTTTTCCCAAACAAATTTAACACCTTTACATGTGATCTTAGTTAATGGGTTAGCCAACCAAGAAAAATTCTGGACGAAACGTCGATAATAACCTACTAAACCAATAAAACTGCATACCTATGTTATACTTATCAGTGTTGGCCATTCATGGATATTCTTGGTCTTAGAAGGATCAACATAGATTCCATCTTTGGAGACAATATTACCAGAAAAAGAAATCTATTGAAGAGTGAATTCACACATTCTAAACATTCCATATAATTCTTGTCTTCTATGAGTCTTTAGGAAAATGAACAGGTGATATTCATGATCTTTTTAGATTTGGGAGTATACCGAGATAGCATCAATAAATACCACCACAAAATCGTCGAGATATTCATTGAAAACTGTATTCATTAGATCCTTGAATATAGAGGGTGCATTATTCAATCAAAAAGGAATTACTGAAAACTCGTAATTCCCTTACCAGGTTTGAAATGTTGCCTTCAGAATATCTTCCTTATTCACACACAAATGATGGTATCCTGATGAAAGTTAAATCATTGAGAAGTATTGAGCTCCATGTAGTTGGTCACGTAAATCATCAATGTGAGGTGGGCGATACTTGTTCTTTATTGTTACAACATTGATCTCCCTATAGTCATTGCACAGCCTCCTAGATCCATCTTTCATCTTAAAAAAATGACAGGGGATCCCATGGGAGAAACACTAGGGCGGATAAATCCCTTATTACTCAATTCCTCTATTTGTTTCTTTAGTTCAACTAATTCTACAGTGGCCATTCTATAAGGGATATTCGATATAGGCCTTGAACCAGTAATTAAATTAATGGAAAACTCAATTTCTCATTCTGGAGGATGTCCAGGTAAATCTTTTAGAAACACATATACATATTATTTCACAATAGGTACATACTCTATTTGAACATTATTTTCCTCTCCCACAGTTATTTTATTCTCATCCTCCCTGATAATAGAATTTAGTTAAGCTACTGGGGGTGGATCTAGATAAGAATTAGGTGGTGACGATTCTTCTCTAATGATAAGGTGTTCCTTATCATCATCATCAAAAATCGTAACCTCATTCTTCTTACAATAAATCTTTGCATCCTGTTCTGAAATCCAATCCATACCGAGGATTATATGAAATTCAATCATGGGTATAATGATTTGATCAGTAGATAAAAAACTTTTATATGCCTTAATGGGGACTGATTGAAAAAACATTGTAGTAATGATACTTCCCTTAGGGGTTTTGACTGACAACTCCCTTGTTAAATCAAATTGCAAATATCTAATTTTATTTTAAAACTAGGAAGATATGAAACAATGCGATGATCCCGAATCAAATAATGCATTTTCTAAACCCGAGGAAACCATTAAATTGCCTGTCACTATGTCTTTCAGAGATTTTACCTTAGTAGTAATGATAACATAAGAATGGCCATGATCTCTTGTCCATTACTAAGGTAAATTCCCCTAATGCTTAGGAAATTAATTTTCATAATGTCCCATATCCCTGTAGTTGTATCATTGAACAATGGTATCTTATTTCTTCCCATTTAAATCAATAGATTGGTATCCTTTTTCACAACACTTTTAATAGACTCCCATTCTTTCATGTAAGTACCGGGGTGTTTCTTCCCACATTTACTAAAGGATGGATAATCAACTATTCCATTCATCCATTTATTTCTATTTCCAGAGTGATCAACAGATCTTTTCTTCTTAAGATTTTCTTTAATGTCGAATGATTTAGTGAATTAATTTTCCGTCTTGATAGCACACGAGACAATATCTTCGTACAACAAGAAGGTTTGTGAGACTAATTCTCGATGGATAAATAGTTTTAACCCATCAAAGAAATAATCAATCTTACTTCTTGGATTACGTATATAATCTTCAGCATACCTTGATAACCTTGTAAGGTTAGCCTCATACGTTGCAACATTCTCATCCTCCCTTTTCCTTAGACTTAGAAAGTTCCTTTCTATATCTTCCTGATGTTCATGAGGAAAGAATTTTTCTAGGAACATCTCTTTGAACTCCCTTTAATACATATATGATATTTCATTATCTTACTTCATGTTTTGAATCAATGACCACCATTGGTCATTATCTCCAGTGAGGTGGTAAACTGCCATGATAACTTTTTACCATTCACTACGCCCCAAGGCATGGAATTTTTTCTCTAAGGAATTTATCCATTTCTCACCTAATATGGAATTTTTACTCCCATTAAATGTTGGTGGTTGTTTCCTCATGAAGTGATGTAACATGGATCCTCCATGTTGTGGATCAGGGTGCTCCAAACAGGTAAGGTTATTATTCATAACCTGAGTGAGTTGTCCCAGTATGGTGATTAGCTGATCAGAACCAGTTGCATCACCAGCTCCAGTATTTTTAACTTGAGGAGGAGGGAAATATCTAATTGGAGTGAGTACATTGACACGGTTTCCATTCCTTCCACTAGGTCCCATTTCTAAATAATGGGATAAACTAGATCTGTTTATGAATCAAAATACATAATTCCCGACTTGTAAAACACTATTCATAAATAGAATAGTTTATGGATATAATCTTTAATCTTAAAAATGATTTCATTGAGGATGTATATACTCATAAACCCTAGATAATGGTTTGTAAAGAGAATGAGAATTATCTAAAGCATATCCTCCAAGAGTGTCGTAACCAATAGTGCATCAAGGCCCGTTTTCGTGTACTAGGATACCATGGGGCAATCCTGAAACTCCTTGTCAGAGTTTTCACTCCTAGGTACATCTGTGCCAGATCCGCCTCAACCATGTCATATCTAAAAAGGGATGTATTTCTCGGAAAACTTAGAAAATATCTACTATAACAAAATTCTAGGAAGTACTTCTATACTAATCTTCAAAGTCCATTTTGGTCTATGTTCTCTAATCAGAGTTTATCTAAATCTTACTTCCAAGGTTTTTTAGTAAAAATTCAATGATACCAACTATAACACCCTGACCTCAGTTACCCATAGTCGGTGCATTATTACATAACAGTGGCATGATCACTAAGAATCATGTCCAAAAGGACCGATTAGTTTAGTAGTCTTGGAAATACTAGATATATTCATAAGTATTACAAGTACATCATAAAATGAAAACTACAACAACATCTTGTCTTCATATCCCCTCATAATATCCCTACAAGTCATTCATAAAATACTTCTTCACATCCTAGAAAAAATAAAACATTGAAAGGGTTGAGCTCATATGCTCAGTAAGGATAACAATATTGAGGAAACTTTCATAAATAAGAATAAACATTTAAGGCAATGTATAACAAAGACAAAATCCTTTTAAACATAGACTTCGATATAATATGGAAAAAATAAAATGATGTAATGCCATTTACTAATTTACATTGATATTATACTAGTCGAATAATCACATGAAATATCAATAACCACTTTCATAATGATGAAATACATAATGCCAGACTATAATAACCACACTATCAAGGCCTTGTTTCAAGACTACAAATAAGATTTTTTCAAGGCCTTGTGCTAAGACACTAGTTTCTCTCATGAGACCTACCGATGCGTCAAGAAGCTATAGTGGGCTCCACCCATCACTTATTAAGTGCAATGCATTTCTCATATGAATGGGTTTAAACATAACATAATCATTCGTATTAATACTAGAATATGAAATGTCAATACTGTATCCATAAACCATGAATAGTATAAAAATAACACATAGACAGTGAAAATATCACAAAACTTTCAATACAATAGAGATGTTTTTTATCAGAATGAATCAACAGAAAATAAGCTTAAAATCCATAAAATGATGTTGACATAGATAAAATAAAATCTATTTAAGAGAAATATATATTTTCTAAAATCATTTAAAAGTCACATAATTATTAAATAAAACATTTACATTGAAAATATTCTTATAATATTTTAATGGAATATTTAAAGATTTTATAATGGCGACAAATATCCTCATCGACCGTATATGTTAAAAAAATATTCTTACCTTATTTCTGTCGAAATGTTTAAAAAAGGCCTTGTTTGGAAAATGATAGAATGATTCCTTTATAAACATATTATAAAAAGTCAAACAAGGGTTTAAATGAATTTAACCCATATTTTGTAAAATATTAAGAATGTTTTGAAATACATTTTTAAGAAACATGGATGTGGAAGACATATATGTCCCAGTAGATAATTACGTAAAAACAACCTTGGAAAATAAAGAGGTTGTGAAATTAACCCTTAACTTGTACTTTTCCTTGGTCGAGGGTTGGTTAACATCTTTTATAATGGTGAAATAATTGTATTTTAATTATTCATGAATCGTATACATTAATATGATGTCATATATGATCTTTTAAAATTTCTTTGTTAATAATAACATAGTATTATCGGTGTTTCCGGTGTTAACTTACTCGTTTTATTTTATATGTTTTGTTACATAAGACATGTTTGTTATGGATAGGTTGTATATTATTAATATCCAGAATGATATCAAGTCCCCAAAAATTATTTTTAATCATCAAATGATAATTAGACTTGACTGGATATGATGGGGAATGAATCTCATCGCATCCGTGGAGACGGTAGTCCGTACGTTCGCACGAGCGACAATATCATTCCTTTGATATTAAAATAATATATAATTGGATGGTATATCATATATAAAGAATAATTATTATGGATTATTTATTATTTAAATCAATTAAACATCATTAACATACTCATCAAAATAATAATGTTTTGAATAACAATTACACCATGACGTGGAGACAGTAAGCTGTACGTACGCACGTATGGCGACATGTCATTCAAAGGATGGATAGACTACAGAATATGGTTGTACCATATTTATAATTACATCAAAGTATATATAATATACTCAAGTACTTTTTTTATAATTTAAATAACAATGCAATAATAAGTTTAAGAAGAATGGAACTTGAAAAAGGGTGGTGAAAACATTACCTCTTCTTCGGGTTCTTCCATTTTATTTGATCAAAAGGGCTCCTTAGGTTGGATTTCTGACTAAAAGAAGGCCTATAGAATTTAGGGAGGATAGTTGAGAGGGTTTTTTGGTATAGGTTGTACAAACAAAAAATATTTGATCTTATGAATAATTAGTTAGAATTGGTGTCCTTTTATAAGGGGGAGGAGGGGCTCTTTTGAAAAAAATAAAGTGTTAATTTATAATAAATTCATATTTGGTTTATAGTGGCTCCAAAGAGGATTATAAAAAATCTAAGTCAGTTATGGGTCGAAATCATTTCAAAAAATATATTTTATACCGATTTGAGTCATTATATTAACCTTAACTTTTAGTTTTAACTCTTATTTAATTAGTTTGACATTTAGCATGTCACATTGTATTTTTATATTATATAGTTAATAAATATACTATATACATCAAAGAGAACCCCAAGTGGTCCTTTAATAATAAACATATCATTATATAAGTACATTGTCCAAACCATAGATTTTTAGGAATAGAATATCAATTAATAATATAATATATGTTTTAAAAACTCAATTATGTCAATTTTGACGATATTCAATAATTTTTTTTTGAAGTCTTAAAACGTTTATTAATTCAAAAAAATCATTTATTCAATCCTAGAATTTCATATTAACTAATAAAATTATTTTATGACATCAAAAAATTCATATTATATTTATTTTAACATTTATAATACTAATTATTTGATTCATTCATTAATAAAGAAAATATTGCATCATTATTATGTCATAAATAAATTTAATTATTAAATGTGTAAAAATTTAAATAAAATACGATTATTTAGGAAATTTTTTTATATTTATAATGAATATTTATATTATAATATATAATATATATAACCCTATGTAAAAATTGGTTTTCTAAAAGATATATGTTTATGTCATTTTTGTATTGACTTTAACTTAATTAATATAAAGTGTCATTATCACTTACAAGTGGATCCATGGGGTCCCAAAATCGACCCAAAGATGGACAAGGACGGAAATGTATTAGAAAATAGGGTTAGAACATGTTTTAGGGTAATTTATTATTATTATAGTATTATTTGTTTACCATTATTTACCAGATTTACCTTTTAACCATGGTAAATAAAATATTTACCAAAGTGATTTTTAAAAATGTCTAAAAATAAAAGATACTTATTTACAAAATATAGACCTCATGATTATAAATATCTAATCCATATTTGTAAATTCAAAAGAAATAATTGGAATGAAGTAATTTAAAATTAATTCTTATTGTTAAAACAAAAAGCATGTTTTTAAGGGATAATAACTATCAAAAGATTTGCATTTGCTTTTGTCCATTTTAAATGTGAAATTATGTCCAATGACAAACATTGTATTAAATGGTAAAAATATATTTTAAATATACTTTAAAACAACACAAGATTATAACTTATCACTATTAATTATTTCGATTAAATAAGTTGTTTTTAATTAATATTTAGTAATTTTCACTATTCATCAAAATATTAAAGTTATCCAAAAAGTACCAAAATTTCACCCGAAGCTAATTTTGATATTCCAAATCCAAAAATGAAGTCCATTTTGAATGATTAAATTTATAAAATTTTAAAAAATAGGTATTAATATTCATAATGGCTAGATTGATTGGTTGTGGTGTGTGTTAGAACTCGAAGTTGCGTAAAACATACACTTATATATTATTCAAATTGAAGTATACTATGGAAGCTTGTGGTGTTAGAAACTACATGGAGCTCAATAAATTTAAAATATTTACCATCATTATTGATATCACCAACCTAGGATCAAGATGGATGGTATAACCAATATATCATTCAATATAAGTTACAAATACTATCAATATATAGTGACTATATTTGTATGTCACTAATTCCCTATTATCATCATAGATTTAATTAATATAGTGTTTATTTAAAATATTGATTAGTTTGTGGTAGTATTTATAGAATATTTTGATATATATTCAAAGATAAATTATGGTCATCAAGAGAACTTGATAATTTTACTAAATAATGTCATGAAGTAAATACTCTATGAAAAAATTTAAATGTGATAATTTTTGAAACAGAACGACTCAGTTGTTTGTCATATAATATTCGAAGGCTGTTTGATTGTAGATCCCTAAATGATGTAGGCTTTTCATTGTTTTAACTATCAACCAAAATGATCGAGATTATTATTTTTCTTGGATTAGCTGAATAATATCAATAATTTGTGGAGAATTTATATTTACTATATCATTCAATAACAACATTAACTCAAAAGGGATCCATGTTCTGTTCAAATAATTAAAATGAGGAAAATATCACGAATATAAATTGATGATTAGATAGTGAAATTGTACTTACATTAACATAAAGATGATAATTTTAGTTAATATATAGTGAGTTTTGTTTTAAGACATTGGGATGCGGTCATATAATGAAATACATTTTTATGGATTTTCCCTCATGCCAATAGATGATTAATTTGGAAAATTACCCAATTCAAAATTTTGTGTTTTCTATGATAATAATTCAAATAATGTTATGGAGGAATTATATATATGGGAAAAATTTATAAATATATTCCAAATTTATAATGTATTGATTAAAATAGAAGGAGATGAACATGAACTAAAGATGATGTATAAATCAGATTTATTATTATGAATCATAAATAAAGTACCACCATGTGAAGAAAACAGGGTGTTTAATACATTAAGATGAAAAAATCATGTAATAGTATCCATTATATGAGTTAAAAATGATCTAATATTTATAGATTTTACAACGTTGGATCTGAAAAACTTGATGTGAGGGGAAAATAATATCTTCCTCAATTAAATTTTCATTCATCAATATAACTAAATTTTTAATTTCTATAGAATGAATATGTAGAGCTAAAAAATTATATAAACAATGTTCATGAGATAAACCATGAATATGATGGAATGGAATGGTCCATGAACCACATATATGTTAGGTCTATAACATATTTGATTGAGTATTTACGTGAATCTCATAGTTATTAATTATCTATTTTCGTATATGTAAAATAATGTATCATGTCATGAAATAATTTATCTGGTGGGAAAGAATGAAGAGAGTTGTAAAAAATTATGAATCTCATAACATGGTATGTATGAAATTTTTAGTATTAAAGAAAAAATAATGGAATGTTACATCCATTACAAATACTATAAAGGAAATGGAAAAACATCAATGTATATTTTTCTGTTAGAATCCAGATAATATATAATTGGAATAATTTAATATGGGTTATATTCGATCACCATAAAATGTTATCACACATTATCCCATCAGTGAAGAAACCTCTCTTGATCAGATTTATATGATATAAATTAATGAAGTTGTATGATTTCTTATAGTACAATATTCCAATCTATTTTATTTAGATATGAGGATTACATAAAATCTCTAGTGAAGTATTTGGAAATATCATGATATTGAGTTGGGTTTTAGCATTGTATATCATCCACCAATATATAATCAGTTTGAGAGAAAAATTAAAACCCTAGAGGATATTTTGATATCTTTCTCTATGAATTTCAAAGGTTGATTTGATAAAAAAAATCCTCTAGTTGTGTTTTCTTCAAAAAAATTTTCTCTAAAATATTTAGATGGTTACTTATGAATCTCTATGTAGAAATAAATATAGAGATCTGAAATTCTGGAATAATTTTGGAGAAATAAAGGTATTTGGACCTGTGATAGAAAACGAAATTGTAGATATGGATAGAAACATTCAGAAACACAACAATGGAGCTTAATTTAATTATATAATTTATGTTTCTAATAACCTATGTGATGTAAAATTAATAGTTGGCCACAAGGTTCTTATAAGAATTTATACGTGGAATAATGTTATGATATTCAAGAAGGAAGGTAAATTTAGTCCTTTGTAAATTGATCTCTTTGAAATTATTCATTATAAATGCATCATAGATTATTGATTTGTAACTCTCCCAATCCGCTCACAATGACATCATGTGTTCCATTTGTCACACCTAAGTATTCACATAGAAAACCCTAAACATGTATTTATATAAGAGATCATTACACTAGAGACATATATTTCTTACGAGGAACAACCAATGGAGATTTTGCGTCGTACAAAGTGTATTCTATGATGCAAGACCAGTCACCTAGTTATATTTTTCTTGTAAAACACACCAATTTGAGGAAGCTACATATGAACTTGGGGATCTCTTAAGTCACCATTACCCTAATGTTTTTATACTATTATGAAGATTTTCATTATAGAATATCATTTTTAGGATTATAGAACATGAAAACCTATGTTTTTATGAATTATTATTTTTTAAATAAATTAAAATTCATTGATAGAATTTATTACATATAACAATATGTTAATCATATGATACACATAACACTATTCTAGCTTCTGTTACACATGACATTGTGTTTTTACAAAAAAATAATATATTATTAATATAGTTATTTAAATGTGACCATTATATCATTCCGATTAATAATATTTAAATGAGTAGTAGTAACAACATTATAAATATTCCATATCAGGGTTTCATTTTAACAATTTTTATTGACAAGAAATTAATTAATTTTTATTAATTTGATTAAATATTTCTAAAATACAATGTTATCAAAAAAATTAATTTCATATATTTTTAAATAATTTAATAAAACTGAATTTGAAAATTTTAGAAAATTATATTAAATAATATATTTTTTTAAGTAATATTTTAGAATTATGTTAGGTTTATTTTTTGAGATTTTATCTTAAAATACTCATTTTTTAATGAATTATAAATAAAATTGTGTTTTTATTGTAATCTTCGTTATTTTATTTATTTATAGTGATAAATTAGAATTTTAATTCTTTTGTACAGTTACATAATTTATAAATCCCTTAATAAAATTTATTTCATTATATTCAATTTCATTTAGAATTTTGATATATAAACTTTGTAAACATTGAACATTTTCTCATTAAAAAAATTCCATCTCATCCCACATTCAAAATTATTTTTATATTATATTTTAAAAAAGATGTGAATTAAATTTGGACAAATGGATTCAATAAATATAATAATAATAAATTTTATTATATAATATTTGTAAATTAATTTTTCATGATAAATAATAGTAAAAACTGTAAATTATATTTACCATGATTATGGTAAAAAAAATTATTGGGTGGTTTAAATAAATAAATATGGGTTAAAAATATCACAAATCATTTACAAAAAAAATGAATGGCCATAAATCATACCCATATATTCTACACCTATATAATACAAAATTTTACATACTTTTTCTAGAGATTAACACATGTATCCTTTTAAAAAATTTCATTTTTCCCACTTACTCACTTATAAATGGAAACCTAATATCCAAAACTTATTAAACCTTACCCCATTTTGGTTTGGAAAATTCCTTCCCAAATAACATAATAAATTCCTTCCTATCACTATAAATACATTTTGTAGAAATATCATTAAACTATTTAATATTTAGTTGTCAAAATTTAGAGGATAACTGAATACGAGTTAGTGTGAGTCAACATACTTATTGTTGTATTTCTTTCTCCACATCCTTAAATTATAATCATTACATTTTCACACGATTTACTCATTATATATAATATAAATATTTTTTTTATTTTATGTTAATTACCTACAAACTTCTCCAATTCCATCAAATGGGTTACAAAATCATTATTTGGCTGTATGTCAAACTATTGCAACAAGATCCGATGTCACTAATTAATCCATTTCCACCTATATTGGATGGAAATAATGGATTATAAATTATTTAAATATATATATATATTATTTATGATATTATTATTCCATTTGAATTATTATGTCCCCCATATTTTCATGATGTCTATTTTCTATAAATATGGTAACATTTCCCATTAGAAGGGAAAATTACAGCCTCGTGAAGCGATGTGATTCCTTCACTATTTACATAGACTGTAATATGGATGATTTTTATGAATATTTTAGATATAAATGTCTTAAAATTGAGTCTATAATTTTTATATATTATTAAATTTTATTCTATTAATCCAAAAAATATATTGGAGACAACTTTCATGCGTATAGATGACCTATCATCTACATGAATGATGTATTTCATTTTCTATCAATAAATTTTTATGATTTCTATAAAAACTAATATACTGAATATGTAAGACATTTATATAATCTTTAACTTATCAGAGAAGATGAAATCATTATCAAACTAATGTTACAATAATTATCAAATCAAAACATATACAAAAAAAGTTGTTGTTAACCGAAATGTGACTTGAACATGTACTTTTTAATAAGAGGGTCAAAAAAGAACATAATTAAACACTACATATTATGATAAATTTATTTTTGGCGCTAAAATATATTTTTATAAAAAAATATTAATTATATATTATTTTTTTAACATATATGAATGAAGTCACAACTGATGGTTATTGGTCAGAGTGGACACTCAAGAGGGGGGTAAATTTAGTTCCAATTAAAATTTCTGTTGAAAAACTTTTCCTTAAAATCCCCCAATTAAAACACAGAATTAAACTGTAGTGAATTTATATCAAAATAACGGTTCTATTAGGTTCTCAAAGGATTGATTATTTCCCAGTTAATCAAATCATATGAATTGATAATCTTTTGAAACTAACTTACAGATTTACAACTAACATAAACACTTGCGAGTTTAATTATCAAAGCGACTTAAAAACAGTTTAGGTTTTAAAGTAGTTTGTAGCGGAATAAAAAAACATTGAAAATAAATAAGCACATCAGATTTAACCAAGAGGTTTAGTCTCAAGCTGAGACTTAGTCCTCTCAAAATTATATATAAAAGTGATCCAAACCCTGGATCGGGGATTACAACTGTATGAAACTGTCCAGGTCCAAGACCTCTACCACTGTTATCTGTGGGAAAAAAACAATAGCAACAACTGTCCAGGTCACACACAACCTCAACCACTATCCCAGTGAGAGATAAAAGATGTAATAGTTTGAGTGAGGATTTATAGATCCTCCAGTTAAAGTACAAGAGATAGTGTGTGTGTGTAAAATACAGAAGATAACACACACTGCTCGAAATGTAAAAAGTTAATCACCTAGGAAAAGATTTAGAGTTTAGAAATGGCTTTAGTGATTGCAGTGCAGCTCTGGACTCCTTTGGATTGATCAGAATTGTTTCTGAGTGCTCTTATGGTTTTTTTCTGGAAAACAGTGTTTCGTTTTCTTCCTTGACTTCCAGGTGTAGAGACAGATGAGAACGTAGTCGATGAAGTTGTTGTGTGGATGTCCTCGTTCTCATTCTCAGCTCTTTCTGGTATGCCAGAATGAATCTGTTCTTCATGCAAGTTCATTCATCTCTTTGCATTCACACACACTGTTGTTCTTATAGAACACCTCATGGTATATATGTCTTTGTTGTCTAACCTATTCCTCTTCTTTCATTTTAAAGCATGAGCTCCGGCAAAAGAAATTATTTCTTTTCGCAGGTATGAGGTATGGTTTCCTGACAACCAACAAACACCCATTAAATAAATGTTACTGCATTAAAATATACCCAATATGACCGTTGGTTAGATTATACAATGATAAAGAAATTAATGTAGTGTCGGGTTATGTCTCTGGATCGATAGCTTTGATATCGGTAGGTAGATGTCACGGTAGGCTTGCTTGTATCAGTGACTTCCTGTGTAACAGTAGACTTGATGTGTAACGGTAGAATTGATGTGTAACGGTAGTTGTAGACTTGTCTTGTATCTGTAGCTCTATATCGGTAGCGGTATCTCTGTCTTGTATTAGTAGTGGTAGCTCTGTCTTGTATTGGTATCTCTATATCGGTTGAGATAGCTCTATCTTTATCGGGAGCGGTAGCTCTATCTTGTATCGGTACCTCTATATCGGTAGCGGTAGCTCTGTGCTGTAACGGTAGCTAATTCTATTTAACCATTCTATTGGTAGAATAGGTTAAGTTAGAGTGTACAAACATCCAGTAACCGAAATACTAATATTTAATCATAAAATAATAGAACAATACTTAAAGCAACTAGATTCCCAATTAAGTATTTAACCATTGATCAAATAGGGATAATAAAAATATAAATAATCATAATTGGGATTATCAAAATATAAATAATCATAATTGGGATTATCAAAATATAAATAATCATAATTGGGATCATCAAAATATAAATAATCATAATCAGGATTATCAAAATATTAATAATAATAATTGCGATTATCAAAATATAAATAATCATCTAGATTCCCAGAGAGTTCAACAATCTCCCCCTTTTTGATAATCACAACTTATGACAAAAAAAATTGAAATTGTTTAAGAAGTTAGAGGAAAATGTTTCTTTTGTTTAGAAAAAAACTTCCATATTCCTCCCCCTTTTAATTGTACTACAAGATTCTCTCTTAAGTCTCATTTTCTCAAGTCACAATTTCTCATTCCCCTTTTGTGTGTTTCCCCCCCTTTGTTCACTCTTAGCTCTCATTTCTTATTTTCTCTCATTGGAAAATTTGTTCATTTTCTCTCCCTTTGGGATTAAAAAAATGAAGGGTAGCAGAGAAAAGATAATGTAGAGAATACAAGAGAATTTTCATTAAGGTACAATAGATACACTGAGAAAATTAAATGTTTTGAAATACAAGTTAATCCTATCAAACAAGATCTAGAATCACTCAATCTTCCTTTGGAACAGGTGTCTTTCCCTTAGGATCAATAGAGGGTTTCAGAATAGCTGAAGGCACAATTGAAGGTTCAGCTACAGAAACTGTACCGGATCCGAAATCTGTATTCCTCTGAGTGATCATCGATGTCAAGATCCTGATGGCTTGAACTAGAGTCAATTTAGGGGTACTCCCAGAGGCAGAGGCAGTAAGGGTAGGTGGCACAATGACTGTCCTGGCATCCACATGCATGAAGGGAAACAACAAGTTCCTGAAATCCATAATAATACTCCCTCCTCTCTCCATTGCAGACACAAAATCATCTCTATATTCAATTAATTTATCCAAGGCAGGAGTAAGCTCGCTGATCTTACGATCGTGTTCTCTAAAGGCCTGAGTCACTGGAGGTAACTTCATATTCTCAATCAAAAGTTTTAAATGGTTTGTCATTTGTTGCTTGGTATAAACCTTCTTGAAATAAGAATCCACCTTATTCTTGAGTGACTCTTGAGAAGAAGTAGCTGCCCGCAGGTGATCACGAACAAAACTACTAACTTCCCTAGTGGTAGAAAGAATCTGAGTATCTGATGCACCACTGGGACTGGCCTTAACCAATTCTTCATGAATTATAGTTCGGATCTGGTCAAGGTTCACACTGGAGCTAGATGAGGGAAGATGTTTCATTGAGAAGGCCACTGTCTCCTTGAAGGATTGAGTCAGACTACTAACTACTTTTTGAAAAAGTTCATCCTGACTGTTCAGATGTTCTTTGACTGACTTCTTAAAGGGCTCAAAAACTTCCACAAATTGCTTGACCACTACATTGATATATCGAATGTTAGAGTTTTCTTGAGTTTGAGAGCTATGAATAGTAGTGAGAGAAGCAATAGATTATCTCAAAGAAACTACATCTCCTGTCCAATTCTCAATCTGAGTGTGGCACACATTAATTTCATCAATCATTTCTTTCACAGGACTAGATACACCATATCCAATGTATAATTCAGGGGATGGCTCCATGATTTTCATCTCTTCAACCATACTATTTTTCATATCTTCCACTTGTAACACCCCAGGTAAATAAAGAATATGACATTTTCTTATTTATCCAAATTTGTGAATAAAATATTAATATGACTTTAAAGGGGACGCTATGCTCGATGGTGTACCCAACACGCAACAACGAGTTTCTTGGGAATCTTACGTTGCACTCTAATAATAAAATAATATTATTTGAAATGGTAGTTAACATGTAGCCATTGTATTTGAGGGAATGGATAGAAATAACTAAAATATGATTATATATGTTTTTAAATTTTTTTACATTTATCCAATAAAAGATAATGGCTTGAAATACGGAAAGAATTCAATTTTAGGCGTATATTCCCTAGTTTTCACTAAAGGTTCACTTATCACCTTTTGATGGAGAACTGTCATTAAATATAGTTTTTTTCACTCTTATAAATTCTATTGGACCAAATAAAACTCTTCTTTATAATCGGGACATCAAAATTTACATTGTGTAAATTTTTGCTATCTTTCCGATAAAGTTCTGTTTTTTAATGAATAGTGTAAAATGTTGTATTTTAATTCAAAACCTCTTTTTAATATAATTTATGTATATGATTAGATTATCCTTTTAATTGGTTTTAATGTGAAATTAAAATATATTTTTACCATTAAATCCAATAGTGGTCGTTGGAATTAATTTCACTTTAAATTCGGACTTCAACTAGTGTCAATCTTTTGATACTTATTGTTTCATAAAAACACGCTATTTGTCATGACAGTGGGAATTAATTATTAAATTAATTAATGTGACTTATATGTTTTAAATTTTTTAAAATAGACTTCATTTTTGAATTCGGAATGTCAAATATATCTTAGGGTGAATTTTTGGGAATTTTCTGAAAAACATCAATTTTTGATGAATAGTGAAACCACTAAGTGGTACTTATAAAAACTGATTTTTCCATTTAAATGAAATTTTTCAATCTTTGTGTTTTGAATTTCAAAAATCCGACATACATGGTTGTCATTAAGAATTAAAATGTGGTTCAATGGGATAAAAATATTTTTTTGGTGAATAGTAACTTATTAAGTTTTTAATCGTGATTAGTAGTAATTAGTGTAGTTTAAGGTAAAAATAATGCTTTAATAAAATGAGATGAGCTTTACTCATGTCCTACCCTCATGTTTTGTGTCATGGCCGACCATGAAATGCCGTGGGTCAACTTGGGGACCCCATGGATCCACTTTGGTTGGGAAATGACATAAATAACTTTTTATTTAATGTAAAAGTAAAAATGACACAAACATAATATGTTTTACGAAAATAATTTTTACATGGGGTTATAAAGATCAGATTTTTGATAATAAATAGTCATTGGAAATATAAAAAGATTTCCTATATAATAGTAATTTTTTTATAATTTTTAGACTTTAAATAAATTAAATTATTTATGACATCACGATGATGCAGCGATGACCACATTATTTAACGATTTAAATAAAATGGAAAGATAATGTAATATCAACAACCTACACATGGCCAAAACCAATTGGATGAGTGGATTTAGAAGCCTTATAACGTTATCCTAGAATTATATCAATGTAGGAACCTTTAAATCCGAAACTCATTTTCAAATAAATTAATATTTCTTTACTTTCCAAAAGTGCCCCTCCTCTCCTCTTATAAAAGGCCCCCGCCTCGACCTCCTTACCCACACTCCCAAAGTCTTTGGCTTGGCCAAACCCTGCCCATTTTGTCTCTCCACTTCCCTCTCGTACTCCTTGAAGCCTCACTGTGGGCAGAAGTCTTTCCAAGGAAGCCTTTGAGCTCAAACCAAGGGGAGTTACCCGATTTTAAGGTAATGTCTTCTTTTGAGTCCTTTTGTTTTATTTTGCTTCTCCAACCCCCTAAACGCTTTTTATTATTTTCTTTTGTAAAAACTACAATATCCTCAATATAATAGGATGTTTTTATAATAAGTATTCGAGCTACACTTACACACACATACATCTAATGGTTAAAGAACATACTGTTTCCGTGGATGGCGAATTTCTGCTCTCCCGAAACGATGATTGTTCAACATTCTCTTAACACCTTCAAAGGTGGAAATTAAGATGTCACTATATTCATATATAATATATAAAATGTTTATGTTTTACTTATGCTTCTGTATTTTTCATTTGTGTCTTACCTTTATGGCTTCCATTATGGGTATACGTGATATCTTCATTTTAGGAAGTGCGGACTACCGCCCCCTCAAAGTGATGTGATTCGTTAATGTCATACGTGGGATGTATAAAGGATTGATTTAATGTTATTATATATGATGTTATATAGGAATTATTATATACCTCTATATCATTATTATTTCTTTCCATTAATGTATGAGATAGAAATGAAAGTAGCGTTCATGCGTACGTACGGCTTACCGTCTCCATGAATGGTGCATTTCATTTCTTATCCCCAAATGTAATGTACTATTATAAGTAAATGTATATAATGGATATAAATGATGAATGATACATCTAAATGATGAATATAATTCTTTAATTTAAATATACATACCTATCATTTAGTTTTAATTCCATTAATATAACAAAGAAATGAAAGTAGCGTTCATGCATACGTACAGATTACCGTCTCCATGAACGATGCATTTCATTTCTTATCTCTAAATGATTATGTAATATTATAAATACGTGTATATGCTGGATATATATGATATATATGATATCCAAATCAGGAATTTCATTCTGGATATAAAGAATCTTTGACCACACAAACAACATTTAAATGTAAGAAGTCCACTTTCGACTTAAGAACCAAATATCGACAAAACAAACATTATTAACTTAAATGATTACATAATGTTTATAACATGGAAATAAGTGATATAAAAGGAATAATGAACTTTAAAAAGGTTCTTAAGAAAATATAAATTAACTCAAGTTTATTATTCAGGACGTTAAAGAACGATCGAGTCAAGTCGGACCCGAGGTAAGGGATCCTACTCCTCTCTTTCTTTTTAAGTACACTCTTTTATGTCATTCCTTTTAAAGCTCATCTTTATTATTATTGGGATTTTCTTTTATATTAATATTACTATAATTTTTATGTTCATGTGATGAGAGATCCTATTCTCTCTCATCAATCCATTTTGGATGTTTTGGGTGGTGCCGATAGGCTGCTGAATTTTCGTAAGAGATCTAACCTCTCTCTTTCTTTTATAGTACTCTCCTTTATGTCACTTCTTTTAAGCTCCTATTTGTTATGTTGGGGGATGTTATTTTATGTTCCTATTTATTTAAACATTATTTTTATTTGATGAGAGACCCTATTTCCTCTCATCAATCCATTTTGGACGTTTTAAGTGGCGCCGTTAGGCTACCGAGTTTTCGTAAGAGATTTTTCATCTCACTTTTATTCCCATGAGATTTATGCTACATTTTCCACAATTTCCATTGAGTGGTTTATTTACTGCCCAATATTACACTCCTTTTGTCATATAATTCCATTTATGGGTATTTAAATATTCATTGTATGACACTTCTTCAATGGGGTGTACTTTTCGAAAGTTACCCAAGTTGGTAAGGGAACCTTTCACCCTCCTCTTTTTAAAAGACTTCGTTTGTTATGTCTTTTAATTCACATACTATTATGTTGGGATATGTTCTTCTATATCCTTATTGATGTAAATTTTATGTCCAAGTGATGAGATTCCCTTTTTATCTCTCATCAACTCATTTTCTGAATTTTTGAAGTGACGCTGTTAGGCTGTCAAATTTTTGCAAGGGAACTTCTTAGCCCAAATTTGATTCATTGGGATAAACTTGTACTCCTTGAATATGTCATTCTATGAATATATGTGAATAACCTCTGATTGTTTTACACTTAATATCCACTTATATTTGGTTTATTCATTTGTCACACATAATTATGCAATTGATTTATCCTTAAACAAAGGACACCGTCTTTGTAAGGGACTTCGTCTCAATCTCCTTTCATTGAGGCATATTTCGTCTTATACACAACATTCTTTTATACGGTGTATAAACCCCTTTGACTTTTACTTTTATAAAAAATGAATCTTTTTCTACAAAGCGTTTTACTAAATGACAAAAAGGAATGTTTTTTTTACGTACACGGTGACAACGACCTTTTCCGCCGCCGCGAGTATTATTTGGTCTTTGGATTCCTAAACAAGCCCTAATGTTTTTAAAATAAAATAAATACCATATACTCTTTTATGTATTTTGGTATTGAAAATGGTTTTGATAAAGGATTCTATTATGTCAATATATTTATGATATAATGTGATTGAAATGTGGAAATGTTATCATTCCTTTATATTGGTTTTCTGTTTTATGATTTTATATTGGTACTTGGACATTTTAATGGGTGGTTACGTTATAAACCATATGACGGGTGGTGCCGTGAATACCAGGACGGGTGGTTACGTTATAACCTCCAATGCATTGGGTATGGAAGTCAGCCGTATGGCTATTCCATTAAGTATGTATGGAAATTGGTCGTAAGGCTATTCCATTAAGTGATATGTGTGGAAGTCGACCGTATGGTTATTCCACTTAAGTATGTTTATGTCCCAAGTTACCTTTATATATGTTATGTGTTCTTTATATGGGTTTTATGGTAATCCTTTTGTTACAAAAAGGTAAGTAATGATACTTTTTTTTCAGTGAATAGTTTTCACTACTTCATAAAGGTGAAAATTATTACATTGATAAAGTATTCATGGTTTACTTGTTGTTTTGAAAAACTAAAAGTTTTCATTATTTGTGTATCCCTTACTGAGCTTCTTATGCTCATCCCAAGTTTTTGAAATGTTTTTCACAGGACTTAGCATGGAAAAGGGTCAAGGATGGGATCAATGGAAAGTCATGCTACCTAAAACATGGAACTATAAATTTTTCTTTTTAAGAGTTTTTATTTTATGGGAATTTAGTAGAAGTGACTACTTTGTAATCTTTTGAGATGTAATAGTTATGTCCTAATTCTCTAAATATTTTATTCTAGAAAGATACTCAAAGTGAATTACTCATTTAATTCAATATTAAGTAAGGTTTTAGTCTGGGGCCTTATAGTTGGTATCAAAGGTCGGTTTAGATAACTTTAGAGGTTAGGGTATTCTCTAAGCATAAGTGACATTACCATAATGGTTAGGATTTCAGAAAGAGTCATAGTTTTAGATAAATTGAATGAGTAAGTATATCTTAGTGTTTACCTTCCTCATTAGTACATGATGGTTTTGTTGATATACTCACACTGACATTTCTGTTTTTAGTGAATGGATGGATCTAGCAGGCACCAAAGAGACAACAGGTTTGAAGGAAACTATGGTGGTTCTATGATTAAGATAGAAGATAAAATGGGGGAATCAATGAGGAAACTCGTGGTTATTCTAAACCAACTATCAAGGAGTCATGATCAACCATGTGAACCTTGGTATGTTCTATAACGCATCATGTACGAGACGACTAATCGATGTGGAAGTTCAGGTAATAATTTAAAAGGTAACCATTAGGGTTTATATGATCCTTACTTTTTAGGTAATTATGGGTTACTCTATGATATGATGGAAAATGAAAGGAATGAGATAAACTTGAGGTTAAAATAAGTTATGATCATTTTTGATGATTTTATCTCTTTTTGGGGAATGATTTAGGAATTATTTAGTTTTGGAAAAAGGACAACACATAGACCGTGTGACTACCCGTCGCGTTGGACAAAGCTGCGGGAATCGAACCCACAACCAAAGTGCGACTGGTATTTATCGCCTACCACTGGACTACGTGAAGTCCCTGGTTAGTTTGACTGATTCTTTTTAGTTATATGATTTTATGAATTAATAGTATGTTCATTTTGGGTTATTTATGAAAATGATTAACCTATCATAGAGGATATGTGATTAGGATAATTACTTTTCAATGCAAGACTTTAGGAGCGACTGATGTCGTTTGGAGATAAATGTTACGATTTAACTTGGAAGACTATGTGACTAAATCCTACAAATATTTGGGTTTCAATCTTAGTTTGGTTTAATTTGAAGGATTTTATGGACAAATTGTTTATCTAATGGTCCCTGTTGAACTTTGGGTTTTGTTGGACAAATTTTGGAGGTTAACAATATATTTTATTTTTATAAAGGGTTATCCTTTTCTGGATTATCTGATCTTGTACTAGTCTTTTTGGTTTTGGTTTTGGTTAAAGTCTAAAGAAATGGGAAGTATATAGTTCTCTTTTGTGGATTAGGTGATTTTCTAAAAGTTGATTATAGTACTCTTAATGTGAACAAGTCTTCCTAAATACTCGCCTTTTGGAGAAAGTATGAGTTTGTGTAAGGAATCTAATAAAAGTTGAAAGTCAACATGATAAGTGATTATGTTTCCTTATGAATAAATTCCCCAATAAAAAGTATCTTAAAACAAAAATGTTGCCTATTATCTTTTCCTACTGGGGAATTGAATACCGTTTAACCCATCAAAAGTTTGTGATTTTCTCGTAGTAAACTTTCTCCTAAACATGTTTTCTATCACTCTCCATCAGAACATGACCCTTTGTTTTTTCCTCAATGTCCAAATTTTCATACTTGGAATCCTAGTATGGGTTAACTCGACTGACCTTTGTTCTTATCTTTCATTATTTTAAAGTGATTGTTTTACCGACTCTTGTTCCGATGTGGGACTTTCAAGGATGTTTCCAAGCTCAATTTTAAAAATTGTGAGGACGCAATTCCCAAAACGGGGGGAAGGATGTAACACCCCAGGTAAATATAGAATATGACATTTTCTTATTTATCCAAATTTGTTAATAAAATATTAATATGACTTTAAAGGGGACTCTATGCTCGATGGTGTACCCAACACGCAACAACGAGTTTCTTGGGAATCTTACGTTGCACTCTAATAATAAAATAATATTATTTTAAATGGTAGTTAACATGTAGCTGTTGTATTCGCGGGAATGGATTGAAATAACTAAAATATGATTATATATGTTTTTAAATGTTTTTACATTTATCCAATAAAATATAATGGCTTGACATATGGAAAGAATTCAATTTTAGGCGTATATGCCCTAGTTTTCACTAAAGGTTCACTTATCACCTTTTGATGGAGAACCGTCATTAAATATAGTTTTGTTCACTCTTATAAATTATATTGGACCAAATAAAACTCTTCTTTAGAATCGGGACATCAAAATTTACTTTGTGTAAATTTTTGGTATCTTTCCGATAAAGTTCTTTTTTTTAATGAATAGTGTAAAATGTTGTATTTTAATTCAAAACCTCTTTTTAATCAAATTTATTTATATGATTAGATTATCTTTTTAATTGGTTTTAAAGTGAAATTATAATATATTTTTACCATTAAATCCAATAGTGGTCGTTGGAATTAATTTCACTTTAAAATCGGACTTCAAGTAGTGTCAATCTTTTGATACTTATTGTTTCATAAAAACACGCTATTTGTCATGACATCGGGAATTAATTATTAAATTAATTAATGTGACTTATATGTTTTGAATTTTGTAAAATAGACTTCATTTTTGAATTCGGAATATCAAATAAATCTTTGGGTGAATTTTTGGGAATTTTCTGAAAAACTTCAATTTTTGATGAATAGTGAAACCACTAAGTGGTACTTATAAAAACTGATTTTTCCATTTAAATGAAATTTTGCCATCTTTTTGTTTTGAATTTCAAAAATTCTACATACATGGTTGTCATTAAGAAGTAAAATGTGGTTCAATGGGATAAAAATAATTTTTGGTGAATAGTAACTTATTATGTTTTTAATCGCGATTAGTGGTAATTAGTGTAGTTTAAGGTAAAAATAATGCTTTAATAAAATTAGATGAGATTGAAACATGTCCTACCCTAATTTGTTGTGTCATGGCCGACCAAGAAAATCCATGGGTCAACTTGGGGACCCCATAGATCCACTTTGGTTGGGAAATGACATAAATAACCTTTTATTTAATGTAAAAGTAAAAATGACACAAACATAATATGTTTTACTAAAAAAAAATTTACATGGGGTTATAAAGATCAGATTTTTGATTATAAATAGTAATTGGAAAGATAAAAATATTTCATACATCATCGTATTTTTTTTATAATTTTTAGACTTTAAATAAATTAAATTATTTATGACATCATGATGATGCGGCGATGACCTCATTATTTAATGATTTAAATAAAATGGAAAGATAATGTATAATCTAAAACCTACACATGTCCAAAACCAATTGGATGAGTTTGTGTAGAAGACTTATCCCCTTATCCTAGAATTATATCAATGTGGGACCCTTTAAATCCGAAACTCATTTACAAATAAAGTAATATTTCTTTACATTCCAAATATTCCCCTCCTCTCCTCTTATAAAAGGCCCCCACCTCTACCTCCTTACCCACACTCCCAAAGCCTTTGGATCGGCAAACCCCTACCCATTTTGTCTCTACACTTCCCTCTATTACTCCTTGAAGCCTCACTTTGGGAAGAAGTCTTTCCAAGGAAGCCTTGGAGCTCAAACCAAGGGGAGTTACCCGATTTTAAGGTAATGTCTTCTTTTGAGTCCTTTTGTTTTATTTTTCTTCTCCAACCCCCTAAACACTTTTTATTATTTTCTTTTGTAACAAATACAATATCCTCAATATAATAGGATGTTTTTATAAGAAGGATTCTAGCTACACTTACACACACACATACATCTAATGGTTAAAGAACATACTGTTTCCGTTGATGGCGAATTTCTGCGTCCCGAAACGATGATTGTTCAACATTATCTTAACACCTTCAAAGGTGGCCATTAAGATGTCACTATATTCATATATGATATATATTATGTTTATGTTTTACTTATGCTTATGTATTTTTCATTTGTGTCTTACCTTTATGGCTTCCATTATTGGTATACGCGATATCTTCATTTTAGGATGTGCGGACTACCACCCCTCAAAGTGATGTGATTTGTTAATGCCTTACGTGGCACGTATAAAGGATGGATTTAATGTTATTATATATGATGTTATACTGGAATTATTATATACCTCTATATAATTATTATATCTTTCCATTAAAGTATGAGATAGAAATGAAAGTAGGGTTCATGCGTACGTACGGCTTATCGTCTCCATGAACGGTGTATTTCATTTCTTATCCTCAAATGTAATGTACTATTATAAGTACATGTATATAATGGATATATATGATGAATGATACATCTAAATGATGAATATAAATCTGTAATTAAAATATACATACCTCTCATTTAGTTTTAATTATATTAATATGACAAAGAAATGAAAGTAGCGTTCATGCGTACGTACGGCTTACCGTCTCCATGAACGGTGCATTTCATTTATTACCTCTAAATGATAATGTAATATTATAAATACATGTATATTCTGGATATATATGATATATATGATATCCAAATCAGGAATTTCATTCTGGATATAAAGAACCTTTGACCACACGAACAACATGTAATTGTAAGAAGTCCACTTTCGACTTAAGAACCAAATATCGACAAAACAAACATTATTAACTTAAATGATTAATTAATGTTTATAACATGGAAATAAGTGATATAAAAGGAATAATGAACTTGAAAAAGGTTCTTAAGAAAATATAAATTAACTCAAGTTTATTATTCAGGATGTTAAAGAACGATCGATTCAAGTCGGACCCGAGGTAAGGGATCCTACTCCTCTCTTTCTTTTTAAGTACACTCTTTTATGTCATTCGTTTTAAAGATCATCTTTATTTTTATTGGGATGTTCTTTTATATTAATCTTACAGTAATTTGTATGTTCATGTGATTAGAGACCATATTCTGATGTTTTGGGTGGCGCCGATAGGCTGCCGAATTTTCGTAAGAGATCTAACCTCTCTCTTTTTTTTAAAGTACTATCCTTTATGTCACTTCTTTTAAGCTCCTATTTGTTATGTTGGGGGATTTTCTTTTATTTTACTCTTTCTGTAAACATTATTTTTATGTGATGAGTGACCCTATTTCCTCTCATCAATCCATTTTGGAAGTTTTAAGTGGCGCCGTTAGGCTGCCGAGTTTTCGTAAGAGATTTTTCATCTCACTTTTATTCCCGTGAGATTTATGCTACATTTGCCACAATTTACATTGAGTGGTTTATGTAATGAACACTATTACACTCCTTTTGTAATATAATTCCATTTATGGGTATTTACATATTCATTGTATGACACTTCTTCAATGGGGTGTACTTTTCGAAAGTTACCCAAGTCGGTAAAGGAACCTTTCACCCTCCTCTTTTTAAAAGACTTCGTTTATTATGTCTTTTAATTCACATACTATTATGTTGGGATATGTTCTTCTATATCGTGATTTATGTAAATTTTATGTCCAAGTGATGATATTCCCTTTTTATCTCTCATCAACTCATTTTCTGAATTTTTGAAGTGACGCTGTTAGGCTGTCAAATTTTTGCAAGGGAACTTCTTAGCCCAAATTTGATTCATTGGGATAAACTTGTACTCCTTGAATATGTCGTTCTATGAATATGTGTGAATAACCTCTAATTGTTTTACACTTAATATCCACTAATATTTGGTGTATTCGTTTTTCACACATAATTATGCAATTGATTTATCCTTAAACCAAGGATACCGTCTTTGTAAGGGACTTCGTCTCAATCTCCTTTCATTGAGGCATATTTCATTTTATACAAAAATTTCTTTTATACGGTGTATAAACCCCTATTACATTTACTTTTATACAAAAGGAATCTTTTTCTACGAAGCGTTTTACAAAACGACAAAAAGGAATGTTTTTTTACGTACGCGGTGACAACGACCTTCTCTGCGGCCACGAGTATTATTTGGTCTTTGGATTCCTCAACAAGACGTAATGTTTTTAAAATAAAATAAATACCATATACTCTTTTATGTATTTTGGTATTGAAAATGGTTTTGATAAAGGATTCTATTATGTCAATATATTTATGATATATTGTGATTGAAATGTGGAAATGTTATCATTCCTTTATATTGGTTTTCTGTTTTATGATTTTATATTGGTACTTAGACATTTTAACAGGTGGTTACGTTATAAACCATATGACGGGTGGTGCCGTGAATACCAGGACGGGTGGTTACATTATAACCTCCAATGCATTGGGTATGAAAGTCGGCCGTATGGCTATTCCATTAATTATGTATGGAAATTGGCCGTATGGCTATTCCATTAAGTGATATGTGTGGAAATCGACCGTATGGTTAATCCATGTAAGTATGTTTATGTCCCAAGTTACCTTTATATATGTTATGTGTTCTTTATATGGGTTTTATGGTAATCCTTTGGTTACAAAAAGGTAAGTAATGATACTTTTTTTTTCAGTGAAGTGTTTTTACTACTTCATGAAGGTGAAAAGTATTACATTGATAAAGTATTCGTGGTTTACTTGTTGTAATGAAAAACTAACAGTTTTCATTCTTTGTGTATCCCTTACTGAGCTTTTTATGCTCATCCCAAGTTTTTGAAATGTTTTTTCACAGGACTTAGTGTGGAATAGGGTCAAGGATGGGATCAAGGGAAAGTCATGGTACCTAAAACCTGGAACTATATATTTTTCTTTTTAAGAGTTTTTATTTTAGGGAAATTTAGTAGAAGCGACTACTTTGTAATTTTTTGAGATGTAATAGTTATGTCCTAATTCTCTAAAACTCTAAACCTAGAAAGATCCTCAATGTGAATTACTCATTTAATTCAATATTAAGTAAGGTTTAAGGCTGGGGCCTTATACCACTGATTCCCTTATTGCTTCTTTCAATTCATCTTTTAAGGACTCAAGGTCCTCCTTGGTTGCCACATTTTCAGCCACAGTGGGTAAGGTAACTGATTCCTTTTGGGGCTGGTCTTCCTCATCAGAATCTCCATAATAAATTCCATGAATCATATATCCTAGATCCGATGTCCAACATTCAATGTCATATAGCACTGATACTGAGCCAAGATTCTACCCCTCACTTGGAACAGTCTCCTAAGGTATCTCTTCCAACTGTTCTTCCTGAGGTAATTCTGCAATTTCCTCTACAACTGTAGCAGATTCAATATCCATTTTCTCTGATGGCTCAAGAAATTCCTCAACAACAGATGCTACATCTGCTTCCTGATCTGGCACTATTTTAATTGTACTATCTAAAATAGGTCTCAAACTAATCTCTTATTCTTCATTTTCCTCATCATCTGCTTCACCAGTAACCTCCTTTTCTTCATTAAAAATATGATCTGATTCAGTTACCACATCCTCATCAAATGTGTCCTTGAAAACATACTGGAATGATTCTTCCCCTTCTTCTATAGTCTCTGTATCACTGTCCTTCAAGACAATTTCTCTCTTTGGTAGTTCTTTTGGAGGGCTAGATACTCCATAAGAAATAACATGATGCACAAGACTAGGGGGTATGTCTGGGTCTCCTCCTTCCTCAACTGATGTCTCTTCCTCCTCAGTTTCATCATCACTGCATACCTGTTCTGGCTTATCTGGTCAAAGACCAGGATCTCTCACATTTTTTGGTCTTGTGGGATGGTCCTTTGCTGTGAAATTATCATATATTCTTCCATCATCATTCACCCATGATTTTCTTCAAGGATTACAGCTGACATTCATATATTTGCAGACAGTCCTTGTAATAGAGAAGTTATCCTTAACTACTATCATTTCATCTTAAGGTCCAGCCACTTCCTTTTCTTTCATCATAATAGAAATAAACGTTGAGAAGAATCGTGCATTTGATATATACTTCAGTCTAGACATATCCTCAATCTCAATTATAATCAATCTACACAAATTTACCTTAACTCCATGCTTCAACAGATGATGAAAATAAATGTCCTGGAATCTCAGTGTAGAAAAGTCTCCTCTCCTTGGACTAATTACATGTTGAATAAACTTGAAAAGAAGTTTATCTTCCCTTCCCATCACTACCGCTATTACTTTTCTAGGGGTCCCATTCTCTGTCAGCTCTAATAATTCATCTTCATACTTAAACACATAACTGGTTGAGGGAACATATTTTGAATAGAAAGAACAATCTCCTTCATGTGGAACTCTTAAGTTCCCAGCCCATTCCACTGAAGGAAAAGAAACTTCATGTCCATTCACATAAGAAATCATTCTGTTTTCTTCCTCAGACTTTTCAAAATGAACGAATTTGTAGAACTATTTCACCAGTCCTAGATAATAATGTCCATTGTTGTTCGCAAAGCACTCAGTCCAACCTTGTTCTTCTAAAACCTTAAGAACCAAGGAATTTCTCTCCATGAGCCATTCTGCACACACCTCTTTCTCAATGACAATCTCTCTCCTTGAGAGATGCGGGTTTACTGGATTCTGTCGATCTACACTTCCACTTCCACTAGCACTTGTACTAGCATTCATAACTTTCTATCTTTTCGCTGGCAGCTCATCACTCCCATATGTAACCTGGGGTCTCTTGACACGGGACATTACAGATTCGAGGTTTAGGGTTTTTCGGCAAGAGAGGTTTAGGTTGGAGGGATTCGAACAGGCAAGTTCGCGGTGAGATTGAGTGATGTCTAATATCGGGTTTTAATATCATTTAGGATTCACAAATAAAATAAATCATATATATATATAAAATAAAAAATTTGAAGACTCAGCCTTAAATACAGAAGTTTAAAATAGCTCTAGATGCACCGTTAAAGTCTCTTAATGGTGAGGTCTTCTAACGGTGAGGTTTCTCTAATGGTGATGTCTCCTAACAGTGAGGTCTCCTAATGGTGAGGTTTCTCTAAAGGTGTGGTCTCCTAACGGTGAGGATTCTCTAACGGTGAGGTCTCCTAACTGTGAGGTTTCTCTAATGATGAGGTTTCTCTAACGGTGAGGTCTCCTAACGGCGAGGTTTCTCTAACGGTGAGGTCTCCTAACGGTTTTAAGAATAAGTTATCATTCCTAATTGATGTTTAATGAAACTTAATCTTTCTGAACATAAAGGCTTAGTGAAAATATAAGCTAATTGGAGTTCAGTGCCTATAAATTTAAGAGTTATATCAACTCATTGATAATGATCTCTTAGAAAGTTGTGTCTAACATCGATGTGTTTAGTTCTAGAGTGAGACACAGGGTTCTTAGAGATGTTGATCACACTACTGTTGTCACAGATAATTGAAACATGTTTAAAATAAAATCCATAGTCCAATAAAGTGTGTTTCTTACACAGAATCTGTGCACAACAACTACCAGTAGCTGTATACTCTGCTTCAACAGTAGACAATGCAACTGAGTTCTGTTTCTTACTACACCATGATACTAGGGATTTTCCAAGTAAATGACATGTTCCAGATGTGCTCTTTCTGTCTAACTTGCATCCAGCAAAGTCAGCATCTGAATAACTTATTAAATCAAATGATTGTCATTTTGGGTAAAACAATCCAAAGTATCAGTACTTTAAGATATTTGAGAATATTTTTAACAACAAGTATGTGTGACTCTTTAGGGTTAGCTTGAAATCTAGCACACATACATACACTAATCATAATATCAGGTCGACTAGAAATAAGATAAAGTAAACTACCAATCATACCTCTATAATTAGTTTGATCAACTGGTTTCCCAGATTCATCAATATCCAATTTACAGGTGGTACTAATATGTGTATCACTTCCCATAATACTATCCAAACCAAAACGTTTTAATAAATCCTTAGTATATTTACATTGATTCATAATAATACCGTATTTAGTTTGAATGATTTTGAATCCAAGAAATTACTTAAGCTCTCTCATTAAGCTCATTTCACAATCATTTTTCATAACCATTGAAAAATCAGTACATAATGAATTTTTCAAATATCCAAAAATAGTATCATTAACATAGATTTGTCCTATTAAAACATCTTTTGAAATTTTTTTTTATAAAGAGAGTGGGATCAGAAATTCCTTTTGAAAATCCTTTTTCAATAAGAAATTTGTAAGTCTTTCATACCAAGCTCTTGGAGCTTGTTTTAAACTGTATAAAGCTTTATAAAGTTTAAAAACAGTATTTTGAAAGTGAGGATTTGAAAAACCATGTGGTTGTTCTACAAAAACATCTTCACCAATAAAACCATTTAGAAAATCACTTTTCACATCCATTTGATATAACATGATATTCACATGTGATGAAAAAGCATGTAAGATCCTAATTTCCTCTAATCTAGCTGCAAGTGCAACGGTTTCCTCATAGTCAATTCCTTCTTCTTGATTGTAACCCTGTGCAACTAGTCTAGCTTTGTTTCTAATGATGTTTCCAGATTCATCAACTTTGTTTCTAAACACACATTTTCTGCCTATGGTCAAAGTGTCCTTAGGTCTTTCTACTAATTTATAAGCTTTATTTCATTCAAATTGATTTAGTTCTTCATGCATAGATATTACCTAAAATACATCATTGATAGCATCATTGATATTTTTAGCTTCTAACTGTGAAAGAAAATCTTGATGTTCAACCTTATTTTTTAGAGAAGCTCTAGTCTGTGTTCCTCTATCTAGATTACCTACAGAAGCTTCTAAAGGATGGTTCTTTAGAATCCTAGTTGGTCTAGAAAAGGTAGGACTAGAGATTTTAGGTTCATCTACATGTTGGGGTTCAACAGAAGTAGGTTCTGGGAAATTTCCAGAACTGTATGTTTTGACTATAGGTCCACTATCCTTATCATTAAGGTTCAAAACAGAGAGATCATCTTCAAAATTTTCATGAGAGGTCTTAGGTTCATGTGGATTAGTTTCATCAAATTTGATGTGAACAGATTCCTCCACACATTTGGTTCTTTTATTGAAAACTCTATAAGCTTTACTAGAAATAGAGTAACATGGGAAAATTCCATCATCACTCTTTGGTGAAAACTTGTCAATATTTTCTTTAGTATTAAAAATAAAGTCTTTACAACCAAAAACTTTGAAGTAAGTAACCTTATGTTTCCTATGGTTCCACAACTCATATTGGGTCTTTTTAAGAACAGATCTGATTAAGACTCTATTGATAATATAACAAGCTGTATTGACAGCTTTAGCCCAAAAATAAACAGGTAGGTCATACTCATTGAGCATTGTTCTGGAAATTTCTTGAAGAGTTCTATTCTTCATTTCCACTACACCATTTTGCTGAGGAGTCCTAGGGGTAGCGAAATTGTGACTATAGCCACTATGTGAGCAGAAAGATTCAAACTCATGATTTTCAAACTCATGACCATGATCACTTCTCTAGGTTTTGATCTTAAGTCCACTAAGGTTCTCTACAGACTTGGAATATTTAACAAAGTAAGAACATGCTTCACTTTTGTGAGCTAGAAAATATACCCAAGTATATCTAGAATAGTCATCTACAAGAACATAAACATAATGCTTACCATTTAAACTAGAAACTCTAGAAGGTCCAAATAAATCCATGTGAACCAACTCGAGATGTTGAGAAGTTGACACTTCTTTCTATGATTTGAAAGAAACTTTATATTTCTTTCCCTTTTAACAGGGATTACAAACATTGTCTGCTGGAAATTCAAGTTTGGGTAGGTCTATAACTAAGTTCTTCCTATCACGTTTTATATGTTAATGTACATTGCAGTGTCCTAATCATCTATTCCAAAGCCAAGAATCTTTATGAAAAGAATTTAAACAAGTAATATTTTTCTTTTCTATAGAATTACGATCAACGGAATAAACATTTTCATTTCTTAAGTCAATAAATACTAAGACATTTTTAGAATTTAAAACATTGCAAGAATCATTCTCAAATTTAACATTCAAATCGTCATCACATAACTGAGAAATACTTAACAAATTATATTTCAGTCCATCAACAAATAAAACATTGAAAATCAATATTGAGTAAGTGTTACCAATCTGGCCTAAGCCGATGATTTTTCCTTTTGAGTTATCACCAAATGTGACAAAACCTCCATCAACTCTGACTAATCTTTTAATGCATGAGAAATATCCTGACATATGTCTTTAACATCCACTGTCCAAGTACCAGGTCTTTATACAGGAGCTCTTTAAGCAGGTTCCATACAAAACAGATTTAGACAGGAAATGATTTTGGTACCCATGTTTTCTTGGGTCCGGATAGGTTATCCAACAAAACATTAGGTACCCAAATTTGTCTTATGGGTCTCATAAAATTTGTATAATCAACAGATTTTGAACGGTAAACCTTATTAGATCCGTAACTATTAATATAACTAGTTGAAGCATATAAATGTCTAGAAGTAAAACTAGCAGTATTCTGTCCAGATTTAGGAATAAATTTAGTTTTGGTAAATTTTCTCTGTCATGGTTGGTATGCTATACTAGTAGTGTATCTAGGTGCTATTTTCTTACCTAGCATTTGAGTAAGAGTAACATTACCATTTTTAAACTTTTATAAGTCTTTCTTAAGTTGATCATTAGATAATTTTAGTTCGGTGTTCTATTTAAGCAACTGAGCATTATTTTCTATTTCAATATCAAGATCAGATTTATGATTAATAGTTAAGGAATACTATTTTATTAAACTTTTGTATTTTTCTTTCAGCTCATTACAGGTTTCTTCTAACATATCACAATATTCAAACAGTTCAAATTTTGACATGTTTTCTGAGTCAGAATCATCACCAGAATAATATGAATTTAATGTAGGAGTTTCAGATGTTACCTCATATGTGTTTGTCATGAAACCCATATTTTCATTATTTCTGGATTTAGTCTCAAAAATTTCAGACTCACTGGAGCTATCCTCAGAAGCGCTCCAAGTAGCCTTCATAGACTTTTTGTTCTTACTATCCTTGTAATCATATTTCTTATTGAATTTGAGATTTGGGTAGTCTACTTTAATATGTCCTTTTCTTTTGCACTCATAACAGAAAACTTCATCACTTTTATCTGACTTTTTACAATCCTTCTTCCAATGTCCCTTATTGTCATACTTTAATTTGTAATTTGAATTTCTGAAGAATATCTTCTTCCTATAAAATTTCTTAAACCTTCTGGTAATGTGATCCATCTCAGCATCACTATCAGATGAACTTTCATTGTCTTCACATCTTGAACTCTCATTTATATCTTGATGTTTCCCATTATCCTTGTACTTTGAAGTTGAAGATTTGAAAGCAACAGACATTCTTCAAGATTCATCTTCTTCTTCTTTGTTCACCTTAAGTTCTTATTCATACATCATAAACATTCCAATTAGTTCCTTGACAGGTAGAGCATCAATGTCACACCACTCTCTGATTGAAACAGATGTGCCTCTCCATCGGTCTGGTAAAAATCTTAGAATCCTCATAATTTGTTCCTTTGCTGGAACAACCATTCCAAGTGAATTCATTGTATTGACTATCTCATTGATCCTGAGATACATATCAGAAATGGGTTCATCAGTCTTCATTTTAAAATTATCATATTTAATAGTATAAGTATTTAATCTTATTTCTTTAACATTGGTTGTTCCTTCTTGAGAAATAGCTAAGGTATCCCAAATTTCATAAGTAGTTTTACATGCAGAAATTCTGTTAAATTCTTCATCTCTTAAAGCACAGTACATGGCATTCATGGATTTACAATTATTATTATAAGAAGTATTTGTAGGTTCATCCCATGTGGATCTTGCAGTAGTGGGATGTTTATTTTCTGATTCTATAACAGTCCAAATATCAAAACATATGCATTCTAAATGAATTTTCATTTAAAGTTTCCACTGAGCATAGTTTGAACCATTGAATAATGGTGACCTGTTAGTAGGAGCACTCTCTAGTCTATTATCTATGATAACTAGGATGAAACAAAAATATTAAAGAGATAAAAATTTAGATGTAAAAGAAATTTTAAGAACATTAAAATACAACTAAAACCACAGTTGAAAAACAGTGTACTTCATAAATTATTTTAAACCCTCTGAAACCAAATGTTGGTCGGAGTGGACACTCAAGAGGGGGGTGAACTGAGTTCCAATTAAAATTTCTGTTTAAAAACATTATCTTAAAATCCCCCAAGTAAAACACAGAATTAAACTGTAGTGAATTTATATCAAAATAAAGGTTTTGTTAGGTTCTAAAAGGATTGATTATTTCCTAGTTAATCAAATCATAAGAACTGATTAACTTTGGAAACTATCTTATAGATTTACAACTAATATGAACACTTGCGAGTTTAATTATCAAAGTGACTTAAAAACAAATTTTGTTTTAAAGTAGTTTGCAGCTGAATAAAAATAACATTGATAATAAATAATCACAGCAGATCTAACCAAGAGGTTCAGTCTCAAGCTGAGACTTAGTCCTCTCAAAATTATATATAAAAGTGATCCACACCCAGGATCGGGGATTGCAATAGTATGCAACTGTCTAGGTCCAAGACCTCTTCCACTGTTATCCGTGGGGAAAAAAACAACAGCACCAGCTATCCAGGTCACAAACGACCTCTACCACTATCCCAGTGGGAGATAAAAATGTAAGAGTTTGAGTGAGAATTTATATATCCTCTAGTTAATATACAAGAGATAGTGAGTGTGTAAAATACAGCAGATAACACACACTTCTAGAAATGTAAAAAGTAAATCACAGAGGCAAAGATTTATAGTATAGAAATGGCTCTAGTGATTGCAGTGCATCTCTGGACTCCTTTGGATTGATCATAATTGGTTCTGAGTCCTCCTCTGGTTTTTTTTGGAAAAAAGAGTGTCGTCTACTTCCTTGACTTTAGGGTGTAGAGACATAGGATAAAGTAGTCGATGAAGTTCTTGTGTGGATGTTCTCGTTCTCGTTCTCAGCTCTTTCTGGTATGCTGGAATGAATGAGTTGTTCGTGAAAGTTCAGTCGTCTCTTTGAATTAACACACACTGTTGTTCTTCAAACACACCTCGTGGTATATATGTCTCTGTTGTCTAATGTCTTCATTCCTCTTCTTTCATTTTAAATCACGAGCTGCAGCAAAATAAATGATTTCTTTTCGCAGGTTAGAGGTACGGTTTTCGGACAACCAAAAACACCTATTAAATAAATGTCAGTGCATTAAAATATACCAAATATGACCGTTGGTTAGATTAAACAAAAATAAAGAAATTAAAGTAGTGTCGGGTTCTGTCTCCGGATTGGTAGCTTTGATATCGATAGGTAGATGTCACGGTAGGCTTGCTTGTATCTGTGACTTCTTTAGTAACGGTAGACTTGATGTGTAACGGAAAACTTGATGTGTAATGGTAGAAATGATGTGTAATGGTAGTTTTAGACTTGTCTTGTATCGTTAGCTTTATATCTGTAGCGGTAGCTCTGTCTTGTATCGGTAGCTCTATATCTATAGCGGTAGCTCTGTCTTGTATCGGTAACGGTAGCTCTGTATTGAATCGGTAGTGGTAGCTCTGTGCTGTAACAGTAGCTAATTCTGTTTAACCATTCTATTGGTAGAATAGGTTACGTCAGAGTGTACAAACATCCAGTAACCGAAATACTAATATATAAGAATAAAATAATAGAACAATACTTAAAGCAACTAGATTCCCAAATAAGTATTTAACCATTGATCAAACAGGGATTATCAAAATAAAAATAATCAAAATTGGGATTATCAAAATATAAATAATCATAATTGGGATTATCAAAATTTAAATAATCCTAATTGGGATTATCAAAATATAAATAATCAACTAGATTCTCAGAGAGTTCAACAATGGTAATTGTATTTTTTCTCAATTTTACTTATTTCAGATAAATGGTATTGAATGCACCCATATTCCACTATGAGGTGTATATAGAGACCATTTTACATTTAATATAATAATTAAATATATCCTCTTTTATTTTATGTTTCATTTTATTTTATTCTATCATAGGGATTACTATTCAATGTTACCAATGTTGTAATGATTGTTTGTAAAATTATCATCATTTATCAAGATAGATTATGATTATGAATCAAATTAAATGTTACTATAACTACATTTCAATGAAATCTAATTATGTTTCTTCTATAATTGTTATTCATGATATTATAATGTAATAGTACAATTTTTCCCGTAAATATGTATTTAAAATAATCGAGGTTTTCTAAAATAAAATACAAATTTATTTCTTTCATCATTACAAAATTTGTGGTTTATTTCAAAACCATTATTAATAAAAAAAATTAAAATATTATATGATATACATATATTAATTTTAGAACACTTTTCCCTTTATTTTTATAAAATATTAAATGCAATATTTATGTAATTCTCCTTACAATGCGCGCTAAGAATTTAGTTAAATTACTAAACATACCTTTTCTTAAACATTCATGTCAAAATCATTAATTATTACAATCGTTTCTTTTTTATATATTTCATTGTAACCTTAAAATAATTTTATTTCCATTTGATATTTTTTTTATATTTATTATATATTACATAAATTAATTAAATGTAAATTTATTCATATTGAAAATGATTTCATTAAAAAACATCAATGTGGAATGTCTAATTTCATCAATAAATGTTTTAAATGTTTTTAAATCACACACTATACAATTTTAATTTTATTTTCAATGAATATGGTCTTCAACATTTTTTTATGACTTTTAATCTTTAAAAAATGATTTTAAAAGCGATGATATCTCCACAATAAATATTCCATGTGATTTATCATTCAGAATCATTCTATATCTATGATGACAAAAATTGTTCTGACGTATGGGTTTCAAGGGATAAAATCAAAGGATACGATTCTTATTTAATCATTGAATAGTTATATATGAAAATATTTTCAATAAACCCATTTCTTATCATTGGATTATACCAAGATAAAATTAGTACGAATCCCACTTCATTATACATGGGTGATGATGTAAGGAAATAAGAAAAATGAGTAATAAACTTGGCTTTTTTAACATTCTATTACTTAATTAAATGATTATGAAACCCATTTCATAATTGGGTTATTACATGATTAAAGTATTATGATATTAGGGAATAAATATATCCAATTTTTAGTATTGGATGGTTGGGAACTATATGTCCCTTAATGTATAGGGTAATGAAAAGTTATCTATGAAATCTTAGAGTACATAAGAGGTTATCCAAATATAAAATATGATTTTACATAGGTGGTTAAAAAAATCATGAAAAATAGGGTACATGCATGGTTATCATGGACCTGAAGTACGTACAGTTATGATCATCCCATGACTGACATGATTTGAAAGACAATGAGGGTATCCATGACATTATATATTCTATGATTATTATATTCAATGATTTTATTTCAAATGAAGTTATTATGATTTCCGTGCCCATGATAATTTATTTCTTGATGATTCATGTCATATAAACTGATATTGATATGCCATGCTATAGGATTCTGATATTTGATGTAAAGGGTATGAAGGTAATTTGATTTTATAAATTTCTCAAATCCTTATGTTAATTCTATGATTATGTAAACCCCCTTGTTATCCTTACTAGGCATCTATGATCACAAATTATTAGGATTTATATCCACATGTTATGAAGATTTGTATTAGGTTTGATATTTTTAAGAATTCTGATTGATATAATAATCTTATTAAAAGTCTATTTAGAACACCTATGAACCAATTGTATTCTTTTCCATGTTTTGTATGTAACTATTATGGTCTTAGCAATGTGTTTGTGTAATGTAATAAATATTTATAAAAAATGATGTAATTTATATGTTATAAAATCCTTTGTATCTATAGAAATAATATCTATTGAAACATTAAAAACCATGAATAAAAATTTATTCATGATATAAAATATTAATGGGGAAGTATATACGCAACACAAAATAAATATTGATTAAATATGTAATATGTCTCACAAATGTAAAATTAGATGAGAAAAATTTACCACAGGTTTTGAAACGATATATATATCATATATATTCATTATATAATAACATAGAGTTATCTATAGATGTTTTGAATATAAAATGGATTACACCATCCATGGAGAAATTATTCCATACATACACATGAATGATATTTCTATTTTACTTAACACATGGAGAGAAAGGTAAATAAATATTAATAAAAATTTATAGAATAATTATCTTGTTATATATATCTATTATATATATGAAATCCATCACTATTAATAACCTTGTAAAATAGAATGGAAAACAATTGATGTCATAATGTGGAGTGAGTAGTCCAGACGTCAAACAGAGTGATGCTATTATTTTAAAAAATAATTGGAAGATGATACATTAAATATGATGTTATATTTATATAAGAATGAATAGGTCCTAAATATCATATATATTAAATAATTTAATATTAAAAAACAAAAATGTAATGTTTAATAAATAACTGAATAACATCTCTTTGAGTGTCAGTTGTTCTTTTTTTACACAATCGATGTTATCGTATCCCCCATTGAATGGAATGTAAGAAGGTATATGAGATATGATATTTATAAGTGTATAATAAAATAATGATTATACATAAAAAATATTATATCAATCATTACATCCAACCTAAAACGTTTTTAATGAAAAGAAATTACATTTCTTTTTGAGGCAGTAGTCGACCGTACAAGTGAACAATGGTTTTGGTTCTAATTTTATGGAAGTAGAGAATGATATAAGTTATAAAATTGAACTAATAAAATATAACTATATATATGATACTTTTGTTATATATTATAATATTTTTAGAAGATTTTATATAGGTGTAAGAATAAATAATTCAAATAATCATATCAATGAGTTTTTCATATTCATTAGAGATCCACTTTTGATTTATACTGAAAGGCTTCTTAGATTGTATTTATAGTATAAAGAATACCTAGGATATGTCTTGAAGAAATTATATATTATATCATGATATAGATTGACATAACTAAGATATATTGGACCTGTGATGTAAGTAGGATAGGGTTCAGAATTATAAAAACATTAAAGTGTAGAGACATGGATTTATTGAAAAGAATATAGTGTATATATGTTTCTATGATGAAAAAGCCCAAAAAATGGGTCATTATTGAACCATATATCTAATATTGTTTAAAAATTTCTATCAAATTGTTTCCTCAAAATTTCATAGGTCATTATTTCCCTTAAATGTTTTAACCCATGAGAAATCATTTTTTCACTGAAACATAATAATTAATATTTTACTTTTTTTCTCTATTAATTAACATAAAAAATTATGTTCAAAATATGAGATAATATATAAATTTTATGACTTCTAATATGGAATACATTTCTCTATATCCAATTCACATAATTGGTAAAATTAAATATAATATTTAACTCGTGGATGTAATGAAAACGCACGATTCAAATAGATGGATATATTATTTAAAGAAATAATGTTTTTTGATGTAAAAAACACAACTGAATCCAATGATATAAATAAGATAAATTATAAGATAAAAATTATATTTTTCTATAGAACTTATTTGAAATACATTTAATCTAATTATATAATTTAAAAAGATAATATGTTTTCTATAATACACAATTACAGTTGGGGTCATATCCATGTGGTTTATAGACAATGTTATCCTCCATAAAACACAAGATCTTGTCTTGGAGGAGGTATATTTCTATTCCACATTAAAACTACTATATTTGTAAATAATTAGTACTATATCATCCAAAAATAAACATCATATTAGACCGTCAAGACAGTAGATTGGGCCTATAGGTCCCAAGGCCTTCTAGTATCCTCAAACACTAAGAAATAGGGAATTTAGTATACAATAGGAAAAATAAATTTGGGATTTTGACCTCAAAATTATTTTATATAGAACATATAGATGTAAAGCTGAAAAAAAGAATCTGGCCATGTAGAATTCACTAAATATGGGCGAATAGGATTTGAATAACAAGAGGGTGTGATATTGGTCATCACAACTAAGATCCATTGAGAACTATGTTGGGTAATTCTATCTCATTATCCATTTGAGGGGGAGTTATAACCACCAATTATAAAGAAGTATCTAGTGATGGTTAGTTCACCTGTATTTGGGTATTTGGGGAACTTGGTAAGGTATTGTGCCTTGTTTCTTGTGCCCTTCATGTAATATATGAGTCTTAATGCCTCTATTAATATAATTAATGTTTGAATTTCCTTTTAACCATGTTTTAAATTTCATTATAATAAAATAAGGGCAATTATATTTGTAAGATATCAATAAAAGCCAATATTTTCTACAATTCTCCAATAATTATAATTTTTAAAAATATTCTCATAAAATTAACCCTATGTTAATTTTGATATGATGATATAAAAAATTATGATAATTTTCTCTATAAAAATTTATAATTGAAGTAAATATTAATTTTAAATATCTTATCAAAAGTTGACGAAACTGTTCTTTATAAACAATTATTTTTTTCCATATGAAATTAATTTTCTTTAAAATGATTAATATATTTATATAAAATAAAAATATAACAATTGAATTTATTTTATTCATATGTAAAACAAATAATTTTCATTATTTAGTTAATCCTACTCATACCCTCTGACTTAACTATTAGGTTATAGTGGTCATGTTTAAATAATAATATTTAAATAGTGTGTCATATTTCATTCAAACCTAATATTTCTTGAATTATATGATTTCAAATAGATTGAATTTATATAAAACCAATTGTATCATAATATCTTTGGTGGTATATGCTATTCTAATATTGGTGTTTTGTGTCATAGAATATATATAATTTTATGTTCCTCTTTCGAAGACATATAGATATAAATTCAACCCTCTTAAATAAATTATATCCAAAAAAATTATTAATGATCTAAAAATTTTGGTTTTGAAATTAGAAAATACTATTTTTCGAGACCGAAATCAATAATGGTTAATAATAAATTATCTTGATAAGAGCATAATGGATTTTAAAATCCCATCCTTAATAAAAAATACATTTAATTTTTTATAGGAGAACATTAGTGTGATGTTACTAAAAAGATAATTATGAAAAACATAACTAATTATACAGAGTAATATATATCATTAATCAGAAGATATTTTTCAGTCAATTGATTGTTATGGTCCTAAAAACCATAAATATATGATGAATTATAAGAATATTTGATAAAAGGGATATCAATATATTATAATAAAAAAATTTAAGATCCTTTTTTCGCATGTGGAAGAACACATTAAAATTTTAATAATATAAGCAAATATACAAATGTGATATCATAATATTTCATCGGTAAAATTTCTTACATTATCTTCCCACTGATAAATTACTACCTTATCTTTTACTCAAATAAATTTAGCTGCAAACTTGAATTTTTCTATACCCAAATCACTAAAATTTACTTCTCATGGATCGTAAGAACAATAAAAAAGTAAAATGACTTTCCAAATGACTCTATTGATTTTCAGAAAAAATTTGGCTTCCAAAAGTTATATAATACATTAATATATAGGCCTCAAAAATAACATAACTATATTATAATTAATGTTTATGCATTAAATCATTACACAAAAAATAATGATATTTTAACTATAACATCAAATATGATAATGGTTGGTGTAGCAGCCTTGTCACCCTTTTGATGTGGGTTCAAGAACTACGGTCACACTAGATGTGATGGGTTGTCACCCAAATAGTTGTTTTTAAAATTTAAAACAAATTAAAACAATTCATATAATGTTACCACTTTTTAATCACCCATAACTACCTTAAATTAAAATGTATAATAAACTTTAAAGGATTCAAAAACATTCATTATAAACTCTTTATCATTAGTATCTCATAACTGGGAACATATTATGGGATAGATTCCCTGAATATTGTTTTTTCCATGAATTTCAACATTCCAATAAATCAGTTTTCCTCATCATCAATACCATTCAATATATGTTCTCAAATCCATAATGAAATAGTATTAAAGTATGATCCTTATACAATTCAAAAGTTATATAACTAGGATATCATTAATAAAATACTACTATAACCTAATTCTTGATTCCAAATACAATAACCATAATCAGGCCACATGTATGTAGTGATATCATAATCTAGACCTTGAACCCTTGGTTTCCTTTTATTTTTTATACTTCCATGATGCATGGTGAATTTATTTGTGTAGCACGTCATCTCATTGTAGTTTTAGCATTAAAAATGGAATATTATATCATTCCCTTGAATCCACATGCATGATGGCCTTTCTCTCCACAGATGTATCAGACTCACATTCCCTTATAAAAAATACCAGAGTGATTCGTTTCACAATAATAACATTGGTAAAAATACTTATTTCCATTATTCTCTTTATTAATCATTTTCTCAGTCATCCTATCATTAACATACTTCCCTTTAAAGACAAAAGGCCCAAATATATCATTACATATCATTACTACACATGATAATATTTCATTATATAATGACAAGGATTGGTGGACTATTTCATATAAAAAATTACTTAATACAATCTATGGAATGGCCAATAATTTTATATGGATTACATACCAAGTCATAGTATTCCTTTTTACCCTTATGAAAATGAAATAATTCATTGATAAAATTGCATCTTCCATTTTCATTAATATAAGGAATTGTCTCCCCATATATGGTCATTGCATTTTTTGGAAAATTAGTTTTCATGATGAGTTACAAAAATTTTTTACGTTCCATGTTTCGTATTTATCCATAATCCATAGTTTTTTAAATCAATGACCATCAATGATCCTCATATATTTAGAGATGATAATCTTTGTTGAAATCATTCTCAGTTTAATTCAATAACACATTGGGAAATATGTTCTCTAAAGAGATTAACGATTTCTCATCCACAAATGCTTTTATATTCCAATCGAATGATGGATGTTACAGATGTTTAAAGAGTTATATCATTGTAAAACATCATGGTGATTAGATGTATTCTCTGTATGGGCATGGTTATTGTTCATAAAACTAATCATTCAACCCAATATGGTTATAATATGACCAGTCCTAGCTATATCATGATCTTTGACATTATTTTCTTTACTTCATGTTAAAAACCTAATTTTGTAATATAAATTAATAATATTTTCATTCAATCATCTTTAATACATTTCAAAAAAAATTCATATAATATATTAAAACCTATAATTATAAAACAAAATTTGTAATTACAAAAATACTGAAAACCATTACATAAATAAAAAATTTCAATCATATATTATATCATTAAAATAAAAATAATTTTTTTGGGAATGTTTCTAAATAATAAAAATATTTTTAGAAATTTCAAAATGGTTATTTAAGAAAATATTTTTTCCCCAAATATATCCCCTAGGAGTGTCACACCTAGTGCAAAGTAAGATCAATTGTTGTGTATGAGGTATTGCTTGATTAAATCTTGTTTCACCTTTTTTGTTTCTTAACACATGGTAATTATGAGGGTAGATCCAAATACACATATAATATTAAGATATGGATGTATTGGTATTAAATGCCACCAAATTTATACCTTGGGGAAAATTTATGATGTTCATATATACATAAACTCAAAGTCTATCAGAGGTTTTTGATCCCAAATCTATTATAACATTAAACTAGTTCCCATGAATTTTAATAAACTAGATTTGATGAAAATAGTATAGACCATGACACTAGTATCATTGTGTAAGTGGTAATATAATTATATAGGATTACCATATATGATTCAAAATATAGAAGGACCAAACAGTTTAGCAGTTTTGGTAACTGGGTAAATACATAAATCTCATTTTATAAATGAATATGTAATTTTAAAAAAGTATTTTCATCAAGAGGAACATTATTTTTTAAATGACACCTCTTATCAATCATTATAATCACCATGGAATCCTTGTGAATGAAATATAAAAAATGGGTGAGAAGAAATTATTTGTACAGTTTTATATATAATATAGTATATAAATAAATAATAATAATAAATATAGAGGGGAAATAAGTGAAACACATTTCATTATTCATTAACATGAGAATAATATGATAGGAATAAGTAATGATCAAATAATTCCATATACATAATCTCATTGGATTAAAACATTTTCATGGATATTATAACTAATTTAATAATCAAATGGTCACTAATGTCTAATCTCATAATGAGGGAGTTCATAAATCTTGAAATCATAATAGTACCATTGAGGCCTAATTCCAATACATCATTCAAAAATGGATATAGGATGTTCAAGAACAACATGAAATAATGTTCTAGAAGACCTACCAATTAATAAAAGGGATATAATAGGACCCGAATATCATTTAATAATTCCAATTCATTCACCATATGATAGTTGTTATGACCTGATAATTCTCATTGGATTTAGTGTACAATGAGTCATTACTAGGCCTTAAGAGACATCCCCAAGTTTCTAGAAGCATGAAATAAATACAGAAGTGTTTCAAATGCATGTGGAGGATGATTTACCCTTCAAAAAATAAACCAATAAACCCAGCAACCAAAACCAAAAATTAACTATGTGATTCATTAATTAATGAAAGACATCTCAACAACTGCATGTATCTCAAAATCACATCAATGTATGCAACAACAGAAGAATAACCAAGTATCAATGTACAAAGCAGATAAACTACACAAGAATATCTAAATACCTAAAGACTCCATGATCCCAAATAACTTAGCTCCAAAATCTCTAAAAATCCCAAAAATCATAAGGTAGTTTTAAAAACATGTGAAACATTACGTTTTCCCTTGTCCCGAAATCTTTCATATACAAAAGTGCTGATGTGGTAAAGCAGAGGTGAGTATAAAACATAGTAGGATATCCTCAATGACTTCCATACTCATTCCACTTGGATAAAAGAGTTACCCACAATTATATAAAATATTTTATATAAAAAAATTTCTAGAAAATAGTCTCTATCTAAATATAAATAGGTTTCCAAAACCATTCATTTCCAAAAATCATAAAAGTGAAGTGAAATCAAATTTTCTTAGCAAGATATTTTTCTAGAGAAATAAGTAAACAAGGTTTAAAATCACTTCACAACATCCATTTCATGGCAAACCCATCAATTCCCAAAACTCATGCAACCAACCATTCATGATAAGTTATGACAGTTGCAGACATACGAGCGGTTTCTCATCGATCTACCAAATCATAACAAGGTAATTGTTTTCCCATGTGCCATTATCCAATTGACACCGAGAACAAGGTCATATTTCGATCGTGCCCTATATATACAACATTATGTGCCATTATATTTTTGGAACTGAGAAGAATTTCATATTTCACTTAATCCCCATATATGCAACATGAACACACACAACATATGCTAAACGATCAAGACAAAACAACCCTTTAAATAAATAATCTTTTATATTGAAAATGATTTCCATCAACAAACCATTTAAATGAAAAACAAATTATATTTCAATCCATTTAAAAAACCATTTTCATTGAAAACCCATTTTTCATATAACATTTAGAATTTCCTTATGTCCATTATTTAGAATCATCATTTTAAATTCATGAAACCAAACCCCTTTTCACTACAATTCCCAAAGATTTCACCATTTTACAAAAACCATAAATAATAAATCAAGAATAATTACACCATGATTTTCACAATATATTCGACTAAAATAAACCAATTTGAAACAAATTTAATCAAATCTAGAAATAGTATTTTAGATAGAAGCCTCAAACCTTGATGGTTTTGATGAAACTTTACAACAGATGAAAAATGTACAAGAAGGTGGGTCAATTCTCTAAGAACCGCCCTATATCTCTTATTCTTACTATATCATGACTAAAAATCGAATTATTTGGCATCCAAAAATGTATATTTTCCCACTATAGGTTCATATCTGAGAAATAATGGAGATCGAAGAAGTAGATTTAAGCAGATCTAAGAAAACGTGACAAATCAGGAATGAATGGTGATATACCTCCAGAATTGAATCAGGATTCCAAGAAAGCATATTCGTTATCTTTTTCAATCATGAAGAACACCTTATTTTGGATTTAATGACATCAAAAAAAATATATCTGCCCACAAAAGGTGTAGATCTAAGAAAACTATAAGGAGTGAAGGAGGATTATGCAAAAAACAGAAAATAACCAAGAAGATCAACACTTACCCCAAGAATCAGGCGAGAAATCACCAAATGAAGGCTCTAGGTTTTCTTTAACTCATTTTTGGTGGGTTCTCTAGCCATCTATGAAGATTAATACTAAAATATTGGCATTTTGAATCCAAAAATAAAATATAGAGAAAAAATGTGTAATCTCATAGAAAATAGGATCCAGATTTAAACTATGCGCATGGTTTGACCACATAGTTAGGGAAAAAATGTATGGATCGTGTGACCATAATTTTTCTCCCAAAACTCCTTATAAAACCCCCAAACTATCACATATTTCACTTTTATCCTTTTTGTGGAAACACAATTTTTATTTATACAACCTCTTCTATAAAAACACCCCATTTTATGGAAATAACACACTTTATGGAAACACCACACATTATTGAAACATCCAACTTTATTGAAACCTATTAAAAAACACATCATTTAAATGAACACCTATTTTACATAAAAAACATGAGGAATGGGTTATGTACCCAAAACCAAGGGTTCTACATTCCCCCCACCATTGGACATTCAGTCATCAGAAATTAAAAAAACACTCGCTGGTGAAAAAGTTTTCAGACCACTACTCATTCATATCATTCTCAGATTCCATATCTCTTCTTTAATCTGGTCATGTTTCCATTAATACCACGCATGGATGATGATTTTCCCACACAAGACATTTTCATGTCTATCCATGATCCGCACTCAAATATCTATCAATGATACATTTCTTATATGTCAAAGTGATCCCATCTGATAACATGTTCAGGATCAGGGTGATACTTTTTGAACCAAGAGACAAGGATTATTTTATGCATCATGTTGAACCCTGGTGGTAATTCCAATCGATATTCCACCTCTCTTACCCATTCCAATATCTCAAAATGTCCTATTTATCGAGTACATAACCTTCCAGTATTCACAAAACAATGATGATCATGCATTGGAGACATCCTCAATAATACATGGTCACCCAAAGTGAACGATAACAGTCATCAACGGTGATATGTATTAGATTTCTGAGTATTCTGATCCATCTACAACCAATTTCTAATCAAATGGATCTTCTTTGTTTTTTCATTGGCAAGACATGGCCTAAATAGTGATGTTTTTTCTATTTCCACACAACACTATGGATAAAGTCAAGGACGCCCTTGAAATGCTTAAAATGAAGACATGGGTATCAACAGTTGATAGCTGTTATAGTATGAGAACACTAGTAAGGGTATATGATTCTACCATGAGCCACCAATATCCATTAAAAAAATCCAAAAACATATCTTCCAATGTTTTTATCATCTTCTTGGATTTCTCATCCTTCTAAGGATGATACGTTATGGTTATAGTAAACTTTGTTTCAAGGGATTCCTGTAATGATTTCTAGAAATGAGATTTGAACCTCATATATCTATTTGAAATGATAGAAACAGGTATGTCGTGCCTCTTTACCACATCTTGGATATAGATTTTGTACAGATTCCCCACTGTATGAGTTTCACAAATAAGGTGAAATGAGCCGACATGGTTAGAAGATCCTCTATAACCCAAATGGAATCATGATTCTTGACCATTCCTGGATGAACTATAAAAAAATCTATTTATATATAATCTTATTTCCACACTGATATCTGAAAATATTGTAACATACCAGCTGATCTCAATTTCTCTGCTTTGACGTGCTGAAAAATTAGGCACCATGAGAAAAACTCCCCCACCATCTTTTTCATGGCGCTTCACAAAAAATTCATGTTCAAATCCATATTCATCTTCTGTGAACCTAGATGTACAGACCATCATGATTGTTGGTATTTCTTAAGGATTTGTTTCTAAAAAGACATAGGTACAACAATCTAATAACTAACACCCAAAAACAAACCCCCATTATGTTTCCAGCCCTCAATGATATCCCCACCAATGAGTTTTTCACTCACAACCAGACAGTATGCATCACATGATTGTGCCTATTTGATCATTTTTACTAAATCAGTATAAGGCGTAGCTAAATAAAAAATTGCAACATCACCTCGGTGTTCACATTCCACATTAATTTTGGCTAAACCCGATATTAACTGCAATTAATCTGAATCTTCCTTCACAGACTGAGTATATAAAATTCTACTCAATGCATCTTCCAACAAATATCTTTTACCTGGTGTGTACATCAAGTCAAAGTAAATCATTTCGAGATACAAAATCTATATCCTTTCCCTCAGATTCAAATCAATTTTTTGGAAAAGTGTTTTAATATTTTTTTATCTGTAAACATATTAAATATATCAACTTATAGATATTGTCACCCTGTTTTTAAAGCATGGATGACTACAGTTAACTCCAAATTATGTGTTTGGTAATTATTCTCTTGCACCCTCAATAGCCTTGAACCGTAAAGAACCACATGATCTCTTTGCATGAAAACAGAACTGAAACAAGACACCAAAGCATCATAACACACCACATACCCCTATCCCAATTCTGAAATGATCAGGATAGGTGCCAATATAAGCTGATCATTCAGTTCCTGGAAATACTTCTGATATTCCTATGTCCATTGAAATGGTGAATTCTTATTTGTCAGAAATTTCATTGGTGATGCTAGTAATGAGAAATCATTCACAAAACGTCTGTAGTAACAATCTAGTCCAACAAAACTTTGTATCTAGAAAACATTATTATGTGGTGTTCAAGAGATAATTTATTCTATATTTTTAGAATCAATAGAAATTCCTTTCTCAGAAATGTCATGGCCTAGAAAATATACTTACTGTATCAAAAAATCACACTATGATAATTTGGCATAAAAATGATGATCTCTCAAGATTTGTAAATCTGTTTCCAAGTGCACCACATGGTTAGTACTTATCATTTAATAGACCAAAATGTCCTCCTCAAACACCCTAACTATAGAATCTAGGTATTGATGAAATATATGATTCATCAATTCCATGAACACCACTGGTACATTCATTAGACTGAAAGGCATGACTACGTATTCCTAGTGGCCATATCAACTTCTGAAAGATGTATTTGGAACAAATTTATTCCGAACATGAAATTGGTTATATCCAGATCAAATGTAAATCATGGAGAACCACTAAGTTCCCCATAATTGATCAGGTATATCATAAATGCATGGAAGTGGATATTTTTTCATTATCATAACATGGTTAACCTTACAATAATCAAAACACAACCCAAGAGTTCCATATTCCTTCATCACAAAAAAAAACAGGTGCTTCCCATGGAGAAGTACTTGCTCAAGTGAATCCCTTCCTTTCCATCTCGACTAATTGCACTTTCAATTCCCACAACACTTTTGGTGCCATCTTATAAGACATATGGGAAATAGGACTGGTCCCTAGAAGGAGTTCAATAATAAAATCTACTTCCCATAGAGGTGGTAAATCTGAGTCGTTCCTGGGAAAGACAACTAGAAATTGATCCACAACAACTAAAAAAATATTTTTCTCGATCTCTTAAATCGCAAGCAGTGTCAACACTAACAACAGATAAGAGATAATTCCCACCATTGGTGTCAACAAGACGTTTTCCCATTTCATTACAATCCACTCCCCTCTAAAGAGATGATCGATGTCATCCTCAGTAGAGAAACTGACTACTCTCTTACAACAGACGATTTGAGCCATAAATGTTTTCAACAAATCCATACTCAGGATTACATCATAGACATACATCTATGACATCGATAAGTCCCATTTCAACTCAAATCCATCCAAAAGTTATAGAACAATTTCTACACATGAAGGCTTGAAATTATATTCCACCAAGAGGGGTTTGGAGTTTTATCTTGGAAGGCATGATCTCACATATGAAACATTGAAAATAGGTTCCCCACTTCTTTTTAATCTAATGGATAGAGTTGTAAAATTCTCAAGTGAAAAAATCATACTACCTCCCCATGGATTTTGAGCAGTGACAGATATTGTAAATAGAGTATATAGTTGTAGTCCCAACTCAATAGTTTGAAAAGTCCGAGTGATGCTTTAGACCAACTGTTGGTTAACCTATCACTCTGGTGAAACCAAATTCTAAGCAACCACATTTAAATTGTTCTTATGATTCCTATCTGGTGTAATTTTCTAAACTAACAACAAAATCCATTAATCCTACTCTCTAGAAACTATTGTCTTATCATTTAAAATACAATGACATCAACTATAGAAACAATATGTTCCTAAAAAAACAATTTTACCACGTTCAAACATTTTTAAATACACTTCGAATGAATTTTAAATTTTATCCATATTCAAAATACGATAAGAAATCTCTTTTTGAAAATATTTCATTTCAAAACCAATTCCATTTTATAAAAAAAATTAACACTTATTTCCACATCATGATTCATTCCTCGAATTGATGTACGAACTCCTAGTGTAATGTAATTCCTCTACAATGCATTTCATGCTCGTCTCAATGGATAAACCAAGGAAAATGAGATTTAAAAATCATCGATGTGTCTCCAAACACTTATTGACCCAACTACCAGGTAACTCAAAATTCAACATAAAAGGGTTAGTAATGTCCTTTTATCCTATACATTTCATGATCTAACAATCATAATCCTTTCTATAACTTCCACTGAATGAATATACAAGAATGGATTTCATCTCCAAAACTAGTAACATTGATGAATTCTTGTTAGGAATGGACTGAACAAGGTGATACCATTTTTAGGGACCCTCCAATTCTCATTTTCTTTAGAGTACAACAACACATTACTATGTCTTAAGAAACATCACAAATACACCTAAGGATGGCAATAAATGCCGAAGGGTTTCAAATACATTTGGGGGACGACATACCCATAATTTAATTAACTAATAAACCAAGAAAAAATAACCAAACATTCATTATATGATGTAGGAATGAATAAAAGGAAACTCAACTACTTCATTTATCTCAAAACCACCTCAAAGTAAGATACAATGGAAGAATAACCATGTATCAAACTACACAACGGATAAACTACACATGACTCTCCAAATACCTCAAGACTCCATGCTTCAAATTCTCCAAGATCCATTATTTATAAATATACCATTTATCACAAGGAATTTCTAAATAGGTTTTAAACATTACCTTTTCTCTTTTCCATGGAGATAACATCTGCAAAAGAAACAAAGTGCCAAAGCAGGGGTGAGTATAAAACTTAATAGGATTTACCCAATGACATACCTACTCATGATACTAGTATAAAAGAGTTAGAAACAATTATATAAAACATTTTCTATAAAACATTTTCACAAAAATAGTTTATAACTATATAAAAACATGTTTCCAAAACCATTCATTACAAATAGTATATAAGTGTAATTGAAAACAACTTCCCCAGAAAAATATTTTTCAAGAAAAATATATAAACACGGTTTAAAATAATTTCACAATATCCCTTTCATGGCATACCCATCCATTAAAAACCCATGAAACCAACCATGCATGATAGGTTATGACATGTCTATACTAATGAGTGGTTTCACATCAATCTATCATGTTTTCACAAGGTAATTGTTTTACAAAGTTCCATTAACCCTTTGACACTGAGAAGAAGATCATACTTCAACAAAGAAACGTATATGAAACATGATGCTCCATTAATCATTTGGAACCTATCAAAATTTCATATTTATTCCAAACACAATGATGATGCCAAAAACAACCCTTTTAATAAAAGCACATTTTATTGAAAACCATTTCCATCAACAAACCATTTCAATTCAAAACCATTTCTATGTAAAACTATATAAATAAAACACCATTTTATTTATAACCCTTTTTTCATCAATGATTTAGAAATTCTAGAAATCCATAATTTAAAACCATCATTTTAAATTCTAGAATCCAAAAACCTTTTCACATCAATTTACTATGATTTCACTATTTCATTAAAACCATAAATCATCACTAATGAAGGTTTATTCCTTGATTTTCACAATAAATTCCATTAAAGTAAACCAATTTTAATCTAATTCTATCAATTATAAAATGTGGAGTTGAGAGAGAAGCATATTACCTCAAATTGTTTGACAAAACTCAACCATAGACGAAGAAGACACAAGAAGGCGGGTCGATTCTCCAAGAACAACCTTTTATCTCTTATCCTATAAAGATAACGACTCAAAAATAAATAATTTGGAGTAAAAAAATGTAGATCTTAACACTATAGGTTCAGATCGGAGAAATAATGGATATCATAAGTGTAGATCGAAGCATATCTTGGAAAAAATGACAAATAAGGAATGAAAAGTGACATACTTAAAAAAGTGGACCAAGATTCAATGAAAGTAGATTGGATCTCTTACTCTAAAATTGAACACACCATATTTGGCCTTGTATGATGTTGAAAAATTATTTCTACCCATAGGAGGAGTATATCTATGAATGTGTGAAGGATAGTAGGAGGAGTTTGCAAAAAAAGGAAAATAACCAAGAATATTAGCACATACCCCAATATTCGTCCATGAAATCTCCATGGGAAGGCTCTAGGTTGGCTCCAACATATGTGGAGAGGGACCTTAAGAATTCTAGGGAGAGTAATCTCGAAATAGGGATGTTTTGACCCCTAAATGAAATATATAGAGAAAAAATGAGTAATCTCTATGAAAATAGGTTCTAGATTTGACCTCTGCGCATGGTTTGACCACACGGCTTGGGCCAACCCTGCATGGATCACATGTCCATCATTGTGTTCCCAATACAACTTATAAATCCCCCAAACACTCCCATATATCTCCCTTACCATTTTTATTGAAACACCTTTTTTATGGAAACATTCTCCTCTATGGAAACCCCTCACTTTATGGAAACACCCCACTTTATGGAAACACCCCTCTTTATGGAAACACCCCACATTATGGAAACACCCCACCTTATCAAAATTCATTGAAACCCACATCATTTAGAAAATGCATCTTTTAGATAAAAACATTTGGATGGCTTTTTGTACATTATACCAGGGGTGCTACAAAAGGAGTGAAATATAATCAATTTATACATTAATATTGGATGAAGTATAAAATGAAATGTCCTTACATTCCCCAATCAATAAAAGAAATCAGAAAAAATTTATCATGTTATGATGAATGGTATCAAATTTTTACATCATATTTAATTAATCAATAACCATCCATAGAAATAATAAGTTTGTTGTCATTAAAAAATATTCCAAATTGTTATTAATGTAAAATAAGGATTTTTTTCACTTATGAATAGAAATACAATAAATATTTCATTATTACTGTTTATAATGTATGTTTTTTTTCACATAGAAAAATAAATTTTCAAACCAAAATTCCATAGAACATAGATAAGTTACTTTTTATTGATAATATCCATATGAATTTATTTTTTATTTAATCCTTTTTGTTTTTATAAAGGAGGGATATTCCATAAATTCCATATAAGTTAAAAAATATATTCCTTTATCAATTTTAGAAATAGTGAAACATGGCTTGTTCATAAAATGAAACTGAAAATTATTATTTTTTATAAAATAATTAAAAGATGTGTATTTATTTTCAAAAAAATTGAATTGTAATTTTTTTAAATATTATTTAAAACAGATGGATTTGAAAAAACATTCTTCTTAAAATAGATATAACATATCTTTATCGCACAAATAGTTTCTCATTAATTTTGACTACAAAATAGTGGAAAAACGTACTCTTATATTAACTAAACATTATTAGAATTATGTGAATTAAATATTTTTTTAATATATATATATCAAATAATTCTTCCAATAGATACATAAACAATTAAAATCCTGAATAATAACGAGTTAGTTAAATAAACACTTACCACTTTTGGTAAATAATGAATTTTATCCCTCACAATGGAAATAAATGAAATAGAATCATTAAATATAGTTAATTTATATTTTCAAGATATAAAATATAAAATATGAAGTATATAAACAACATAATATAAATAAGGGTTGTATATGGAATATGTCTCATTGAAGTAAATATCAGATGAGAAACCATTATCTCTGGTTTGAAATCATTCATATGTGTATAAACCCTGTATATAATTAATTTATTTCATTTATAAATTTATTATAAAACATAATAATATATTTTATACCATATAAACTTTAAATATATTCATTGATGACATATTTATTAATAATTATATGTTTAAATTCCTTTTTGGGTGATAATTACTTATTTTTTCATGAATGTTTTGTTTTAAAAATTTCTATCTATTTACATAGACCGTTGAAAAATGATATCCTTAATTTTAATAATGATATAAATTTCATCTATAATTATTATAAATTTATTTAAAGTAATCTGTAATAGTTAGTTATTGTAAATGGATTACTACTCTCATGGAGACGGAATGAAGTACATACTCATGATCATTGGTTCCGTTTTCGTGAAAGATAAAAAATAAATAAAAAATATAAATTAAAATTTAAACCATAGTTATTATTTAATATATTGAAATTATATTAATTAAAACTATCCTTACTACCATGAATGTAAAAATAAAATGATAACATTTTTCATTGCTTCATGTTGGTTGTAGTCCACACGTATGGACACACGATGTTATTATATTCTAATATATTTGGAAAGTAACAATATAGATGTGATAGAATACTCCCAAAATTCAGGATTGGAGATAAATATAATATATATTGAATAATTTTAAGCTTATATCCTTCCATTTAAAATGTGTGTGAATAACGAGTAGTATGGCCTCCAGAGGTGGCACTCCACTAAACATATGAGTGCTGATATTGTATCCACTGTCGAATGTAATGTAAGAATAAAAATATGATATAATAATTCGTGAATTATTATAATTTCAGAAATATTTTATTAAAAAGGAAAATCTATCATTATATCCAGTATTAATATGAGTTGATGGAAAGAAATTATCATCGATTCGAGGGTTGGTCATCAACCAAACACACGATCGACATTTTTGTGTCCCATTTGAAGGAATTAGAGATAAATATAGGTCAATAATTTAAAATAATAATTTTTTAGTATATGTTAAAAACTAGTTAAGTCATATTATCTTATTTTAATAATATTATAATGGGGCAGATCAAGAAAAAGAAGAAATTCATATGTTTAAGAATTTCACATGTTCTTTAGTGTTCCTCTTATAGTTTATACCTAAATCCTCTCTATATTGTATTTTTTGGATCTAAAAAGGAAATATAGGATATAATAATGGACTTATGGAATATATTTGGGTAGGTCATGGTCAATAAAAATTGTTCTTGATGTATAATGTGGAGAATATAGTGGGTGTCCTAATATATGTACGGTAGATAAAAAATGTTGAAATTTTGATAAGAACAATGTGTACCCACATTTTATTAATGAAAGATCCAAGTATATTGGGAAATAATCAAAAAATGAGGTTACAAGTCATAAATATGTTATGAAATCTGAGTTTTAAATTTTGATAGGTCATTCCAAACCTTCTCTTGTTTGATTATCCCCAAATAAATTATCTCTTACAATAAACATATTAATTAAATTATTTTACTATTTTCAGTATTCATAATGGTATTAATCTATTTTTCGCTTATTATATGATATTTATTATTATAATTTAAAAAAACATATTCTTGTATTTTCAAATAAAAAGTTAATATATGGTATAATTCAATTTAATATTTAATGACAATGTGGGATGAATAATATATTTTCCAATGAAAATACCTCATCATATTGAAATTTTTTCTATTGGAATTAGAAATAAAAAACATCAAAATAATATAAATTAGACAATTTTTAATATAACTGATCTAATTAAACATTATAACCAAGATAATATATAATTAAAATTATTAAATTATTTAACTTAAAAGACAGTTATCAATAAAAAATTAATTTTTTACTATTCATCAAAAAATCAATCATTTAAGAAAATTATAAAAAATGTAATATTAGTTAATTTTAAAAAGATTATAATCAAATTATTATTAATATTTTATTTAAATATTATAAAATAGGTGAAAATTATTTTAGAAATATTTTCTCAAAATGTGACAAAATTATACTTTAGTGTAATTCAATTTTTAGAATTAATTTTTTATTTCAAATTATTTTTATTTTTATTTATAATTAATAAACGATCATTTATTTTATGTATTAAATTCTTAAAACATTTAGTTCTTATTATTTTTTAATTATTATTCATAACGACCATATTAAGATCAATGGTAGATTATTTGTGTTTAATAATTATAATTTTATTGAGAATAATATTTCATTCAAACTCGATGTTGTATGCCTCAAAAGATAGTGATGAGATTGTTTTTTTAATTATATAGATTTTAATGTATTCGAATGACATATTCTTTTAATTTCTTGGTCTAGTGTGTTAGACACACAATCAAACATGATATTCCTCTTTTAAAATCATCTCATGTTATAATTGGTGTACCTAGTCAGTTTATAGGTAATTGATGTGAAAAATATTGGTTCACCATATTAAAGTTGTCATATATAGAGTCCTTGCAATATTTTTTTTTGTCACCAATAAATAAGGGACCTCCATGATATTTGAACAAAAAATACAACAGTTTGACAAACTGGGCCCCACTATAAAAGGGTTACATGTCCACTTTTATAAGTCGTGAATCAAAACATTAAATTAGTGATCTAATTGGATAAATAGTCTGTTGAGATTACAGTTTCATATAAATTATAATTTTATATAAACTTATATTAATTTTCTCTAATTGATGTTGGATATAATTTATGTATCACATAATCCTTATATGTCTTCTTTTTTTCATTTTTCTGAAATGTGTATTTATCATGAGATTTAATGGAGATTGTGAGAGTAAGGTTTGGTGAGATAATTTATTTTTACTCCTCTTAATTCTACAATATTATTCTCATAACGGTAGTTAGTACATTAGATTGGGATTTCTTTTTAATTCTCTTTTTTTTGTCCTGAAATTTGATTCTATAGTAAAAACATGGGGACACAATACGCTCATATCAGAGTTCACTATTATAAATAAATTAGTAATAATGATCCATTTGAGAATAAATATTATATTAATAGATAACCGAAAATAATTAATTAATGGTTACATACAGCCATAAATGATTTTTCCCTTACTAGAACGACCACACACATATAAATAGATAATAATGCAAAAAATGAAAATAAATAAAATTCCTTTCTCCATCACAAATAGCCCATCACAAAAAAATTATATTATCTACTTTGGGATATCCTATTAAATATAATAATACTGGAAATTTTACCAATATGGGCCAATAATGAGTGTATGGATGCTCCGATACATATGTGTTATGGCCTCCCAATTAGGGTGAGAGAACATAACTCAATAGTTCTCCAACAACATTGTACATTATAAAATTAAATGAATTGTTTATTATGTGATTTTATTATCTGAATAAGACAAATTAGTAACATAAAATAAATATATAAATAAAAATAATCTACCTTCAGATGAAGGTCGCACTCAGGATTAACCATACTAGTAATATATCGTGGTTGTAAGAATTAAAAATTACTAATTTATTTTAAATTATAATATTTTTATAGACATTTTTGGACATTTATCTTTCTACCTATAATTTTAATGAATTATATTCTCCAATAGGTGAATATATACATGTAATAATGTATTTTTTTGTTAATGATTCTTTTAAAACAACTGGAGTGCATCGTGGGCTATTTGAGTTTAATTCTAACATTGCATCAGCATCCAAGAGCCCCCTGAATTGTAGGAGGGTAACATAAAAATCTAAAATAATCCTTTTAACCCCTTTCATTAATGTGGGAATCCCCATCGTATATTCTCCGATGTGTAAATGGAAGGTGGTTCTAGCCACGTCCATCTCCTCTTTTCACTGATGTTTTGGATTGATTATTTAGGTGATTTTCATAGAAGATTATTTTATGGTTCTCCCATCCTTATTATATGTAATTATAACCCATATGAATTGAATTTTATTTAGTTTTACGCAAGGTATTTTAATTAAATTTTACAATGGAATTGTGAAAACACCAATTTTTTATGTGGGATTCCATGATTAACTATAATGATTTCATGTAATAATGCCCACAATATTTCATTCATTAATTTAATGAAGATACATAATGAATATATTTTATAATGGGGTTTTTCAATTATTCCTATTAAATTTTTTTAGTAAATAATCATGGGATTGTCTGGATTCCATTTAGAGTTTGGCTGGGGGTATCTTTTAGATATCCAGTGTATGGGAAACATAAATTTCTACGGGAAGAGGACACCCCGTGAGAGTGTAGGAATTATGACTAAATTTAACTATTTTTTATAGTAAATTAGTAAATGATGGATTTAATAATTTTGGTGTCTCAAAATGATTAAAGACCAAAAATGTGAGGGTGATGATAAAAAGGAATGAATTCTATTGATCAAACCCAGGATGATCTACATATCATGAATTTCAAATATGACAAAGCATATAAATAGGTATAGGGATTCAAGAATGTTCCATGGATAAATAATTACATATTTTATGTTGAATGCGTTATCTCTATTGAGGCAATTACCATGATAAATTACATTGATTTCCTATTTGTTTTATTAGTTATATTGTTAATGAAATTAACTACTCTATGTAATTAATATTGAATATGTGACATGTATTACCAATCATTATAACAGATGGCCTATACCATGGAAGTTAACAGTATCCGTATAATGTTTAGACACTATTTTTTGGAATTAATATAACATTAAACCCATGAATAAAATAATTTGGTTATCTCTATTGAGGAATCCAAATCACCACCTACGAGGTGATAAACATACTTGGGATAGCCATACAATTGGTGGGATGTGTTAGATATGTGAAAACATAGAACCATTAGAATAATATAGATTATCCAAGTGTGAGGGGAAATTCAATTAAATAATTTTCTAAGGTGGATATACCTTTGGAATGTCTATAAGTATTTGGATATGTGAAATTCCCTTGTTTTATTGATGATACATAGATGGGATATGAGTTATTTATATAGGATATTTAATTTATGATATACCTACTTAAGGCCAGTAAAGTTGTGTATGATCCTATTATTTCCATGGGGAATAATTCCCATCATGGGGTGAGTGATGTTCATAATACTGTAAAGTGAGAAGGGACTCCATAAGGGTGATTTATTCTATAATTATAGCAAGGGACTAGAGAATGTTCCCAATAAAGGGCTAATACTAATTATATAAGTAATTTTGGGTAATGTGAATTTTGGTTTTCTTATACAACTATAAATAACATAATAGGCATATCAGGGTTGTGATTCTTGAGGGTTGGAAGGGGTGTTCGACCATACCCACTGGTTTTTATTTTTTTTTCTTCTTTTTATATAAATTTTAATATAATGATATTTCGATTTACCTAGATGTCTAGTAATAATTGGTTATAACAACTAGGGTATATTCTGAGTGGGATGAGGATTGATCTTCTAACTATAAAAATTTAATGACATCCCATGAATCCAATATGAATTGATGGTTATTGGAATGTCTAAGGTGGTAGGTTTCCATAGTAATGAGTTGTGCATAATAAGTTCTATTATTTTGATATTCTGTTGAGATGTTATGAGCACAGAAAAACCAAGAATTTTGGGATTCTGTAGTTGGGACATAACATTTTCAATGCCTCATATGTATTATATTCTTCCAAGGTAGTGATATCATTTTGAATTCCCATTTTTATGGGATTGTGTTTATTATATTATTTGTTTTGTGTTCGATGTATCTATGTTAGTCAATATTCTGTGTGGTGTGTGGTGTGTGTGTTTTATGTTATCATTTTATGTGTAAAAGCATGTTTTTTGTGTGTGTATGTGCCCACATGTTTATTTAAATTAGAGTTTTCGCAAACAATACATAAATATATATGTTTGTAATATTTATTGATAACATAGTACATAAAAACCAAGATTAAAATTTCTCTTGAATTTTTTAGTGTTATTAGTTTTTTAATAAATGAAATATTAATATATTATGTTATATAAATATCATCTTAGTGTGTGTGTGAATATGTTCATTGAAAATTAATTGTAAATTATTAGTGTTCCTTGAATATTTTTTGGGGTATGCTTGTGAGTAAAATTATGAAACGACTGAAACATTAATGGGATATATAAGTTCTCTATGGAATAGAAAATGTATCACCAATTATAATTATATGGGATCATTTTATTATATGTGTTTTTTTCTATATGTCTATTTCTATTTTTTTGTTTCTGTCAGTGTTTTGAATTTTATTATACAATTTATATAAATTTTAATTTCTAATATATATTTTTTAATATATAAATATTATATACATATATATATTAAGATATAAGTATTATGTAATGTGTATTTCTTTATATTGTCTTTTCATAAATAATATTATGAATTTTCTTTTTCGTTGTGATGTAAATATATAGGTATAATGTGTGATTTTATTATAATACATGAATAAAAAAATTGGATATAGAACATGAAATCTCATTATGATCATTATATATTTCCTGTAATATTTAATACATGTTGTGTGTTATATTATAGGACTGAAAAACAAGTATTGTCAACGATGTATTCATTATCTACGTAACATTTTACTACCCCGTGAATGAGTTCTTATACATAATTAGTGGAAATATCATAGAACAACATGATGAGATATTTTCCTATATGAACACATCATATGATAAATTACATGAAGAAATGAAATATATACACTCTATAACATTTTCATATAATACACATATTTTAGTATATATTTAGACCTATAATCTAATTCAATATAAAATAATATATTCAACACATGTGTCAATATAACAGTTACTTTTGGTTGACAATAATTTAGAATAGTATAAAAAGATTGGGATATCAAAGGGATTTTTTGTCTTCCTTTTATTCTAGTGTTCATCATCACTATCAAAGGTGGAATTAAAATTTGACATCCAGTAGTCACCATCAAATCCTTCAAGTTAAGGTATAAAAAAACAACGAATATAATGTTTGAAGAATATATTCATATGATTTTAGATTTTCTTATCATGGATACTCAATTAATATAGTACATATTCTCCCAAGGATGTTAAAATGAGACCATCAAGGTAAAAAAAAAATTGATAGACCACCACATAGTAGTAAAAAAACCAAAAATATAATGTCTCAGTATAGAATCTCAAAAATGATATTCAATGATTATATATAGATACATATATATATATATAAATGTGATCGTGTGTGTCTGTGTGTGTGCAGTCTTGATACAATGGTTAGGAAATGGGAGTGAAAAAAATTAATAAGAGAGAAGAAAATTTCCAAATGTTTTATTGAATAAGAATGATGAATATTATATAAAAAACTAAAAAAATAAATTGCCAGAGTTTATTGAACCTAGTTAGGATATCATTAAATAATTTGATAATAATCTTTCATTTTGTAAGTAGAAATTACCAAAATCATAAAAATGCATAGGATAAAATGAATCCAAAAAACAGGAACCATACATGAATACATATATATATATATTAACCCACGTAAAAATCCACTAGTGATCAAACCTAAAATATTCCCGATATGATATTTAAGAGATTACAAATTAGTATAGTAAACCTAAGATCAATAAAAAATATACTGAAGAACAAAACAATGAAAAAATAAATATTCTTAAATTAAATTTTTTAACCAATAAACATGATTAAATGGATGTGATGTGAAGTATAAAATATGAAAAATAAGCACCTAATGTTATGTGGTTTTGAATATTCAGTAATGAATCTTTAATACTCAAACCCTAGATGACTGGAGTCCGTGAATTTTTTTATTACCACAAAATTATTATAATGAATAAAATCCCTAATGACTAATAATTTCAGAAATATTTGATATCAATATTACATAAATTATACCCATAATACATTATTATATGTTAAATTCATTATAATATATAATAAAAAGAAATATATTGCATCTTATATATACTATTCAAATATCTATTCTTCCTAACATTAGGAGAGTAAACATAATAATGGCGACATAAAATTCTCACTGAGGGTATGTAAAGTGGAATAAATAGTGAATAAATGATAATATATTAAAAATTCATGGTAACTGTTTAATAAACCATTCTATTTGAATAACTAGATAAGTAAAAATCAACATGGAAATGTATGAAACTAAAAACTCATGTTATTTAATTAGTATAATGAGAATGAAATGAAACCATTGATTTTATAATGTGAAAACATCATGGATATTATCAATAATAATTGAAAAATTTATGAATATAATTATTATTTATGGGACATAATGTATAATGAACCTGGGGGCCAATAATTTTATGAATGTTCATTCAGACGGTTTAAAACTACAGGTTGAAACCTGTTTGATTTTTCCATCTTAATCATCTCATGAGAACCTATCAATTCATCGAGGGGATATATAAAATCTACTATCCACCTATCATTTCATGTATAATTAATTATTTATATCTATTAATAGATTAAATTATTAAAAAATATTCCTTGTAAAATATCTGTATTGATTAAAGGGTACATATTTAATAATAAAAGAACTGTTAATCAAATAACTATTAAAGTAAACACTGTATCTAAAATGATATTTTTTTGGAGAAATAATAATATCCATAATTTGAAAATATGTATTTTCAATTAAATTTACTAGAATAAATTATTATAATAATTTGAATATTTCAACAGAATTTTAACAATCAAAAAAGAAAGTGTGATTGAAAAGGTAATCATTAAGAACAATCTTTTGGAGAATAATATTAAACATTCCAATATGTCCTAAGACCCATTGAAAAATTATATTCATATTATAAATAAAGGAATAAATATAAATTAATCTTAAAATATCATGATAATTATGGGATTCATTGTATACAATGGAAAAGTTCAGTATATACACAATATAAGACTAAACTACTCCATAACAACAAATATGTAACAATGAAATGTAAATTGAGACGAAATATAATATTTTAAACATCCTTTTTGTAGTATAAATACTATTATACAATGTGTTAAATTTTTCTAATAACTTTTACAAGAACAATTTTAATTATTTTAACATCATATATCATCTTTTTATAATATATTATTACTCATTTGTTAATAATCATTCTTTATTTTCACTATATTATGTTCTATTTTCCTATTTTTCTCAAGTATGTATTGAGTTGTTATATTATAATAAAATTAAAATTTTCATGATTTCATAATATTAATAATTTAATCAATTAATTAATTATTATATGTAATAATTACATATGAATTTTTTAATAATCTATATACTTTGGAGAAAACAAATTAAACACACCATTCTTGGAGACGGTATGACGTACGTATGCATAAATACTAAATTCAATTATTTATTTTACAAAAATAATGAAATATTAATGATACATATGTATATTATAATTATAATATCATATAACTATCATATATGTGACATTTTTTTATTTAATCCTTCCATTATACAATCCATATATAGTGTGAACTTGTCACATCACAATAAGGTTTTGTAGTCCACACTTCTTGAAAAATTTTAATCATATTTACAGAAAATGGATTGAATAATTTTATGGGTTTAAAATTAACTAAATATGTATAAATATTTTCTAAATAAAAAATATATCATATATAAATATATTTTCTACCGTAATTATCACAGTGAGAGTCGGTAAAGGAAGAACGAACAATCATCCTTTCGTGGGACAATAGTTCAACATTCACAGAAAGAGTATGATCATTTCCCATTAGATGGATGTCTTTGTAATTGTATATTTAATACATAAAATAAAAAATACTACTGTATTTTGGACACTATATATTTTATTCAATCATTATATAATAATATTTGAAGGATTTTTCAATGAAAATAAAATAAAATAGCTTGATAAAGAATGTTACCTCTTATTTGGGTAACTCCATTCTGTTTTCCCCAAATCACATCCATGGATGAATTTTTTTCTCAAGTATGGTCTTATAAGATAAAGAGAGGGATGTTTAGGTGATATCTGAGAAGATAATGGTCGACCAAAAGTGTCTTGAGAGGTGTGAGGAAGTGGTAGTAGATGAGGTATTTTCTTAGTGGAGGAGGAGTGTATCTCTTACAAATTTTCGGCAAGGAAACTGTACTCACATATTCAACAAAAATGTGGCTCCTATAATTGATCCAATTATATGCATGGTATGATTTGGTTGATATATTTCCCTCAAATATCTCTTGGTCATGTTTCAAGTTTATTTTGACCATTATGGTTAGTGTTATATAATTTTTAAATTTAATTTTATCTTAATCAATGTAATTAATTTTAATTAATTTCACTATTATTTTTTATCAAAAAATAGGTTGACATAAATATAAATTATAAATTATTATAAATACAAAAATATAATACATTTCACCAAATTACAATAATATATATATAATAAATTAATTAAAATTTAATCCTATAGATCGGACGATAATCCTGGTATTTAAAGTAAAAACTTTAAAACATTATATATATATTTTTAGTTTATTTCAAATTTAACAAGAGTCAGATGATGTAAATTATATTATATTGTTAAAATATAATATTATTAATCATTAAATAAAATTTATTGTATAGTTTATCCTTATAAATAAATTTGATGAAATAAAATTTTTCATGCTGTATTTTTAATTATTCATTAAAAAAGGAAACATCACAGAAAAATACTAGAGGGTCAACCGAAGAAAATTATTATATTTCCTATCAAAATATAATTTTTATTTATATATAATTTTCTAATATAATGGCATTAAATGTTTAAATATTGTTCACAATTATAATTTGGTAAAACTGTATTTTAAAAAATACAGTATTTTATTTGAGATATAATTTTCGTTCCTATATATTTTACATATCAAATATATTATATTATTTTAAATATAATTTTTTAAATACATAATTCTTAAAATTTCAATATAAAATCTCTAAACACTTTATAATTTACCTGACTATGAAAAATGGGACCAAATAGCATTTTTTGTAAATTGGGTGCGGTGTGTGTGAAAAAACTATTGAAAAAACCTAAAAGAAAATATATAAAATAATTAGGGTGATACCTTTATCCCTCCTAAAAATATTTCATACCCAATATTTTTGGGTAATTACCTCCATTGATATGTTGGTAGTTCTCTATCATAGAATCCTCATGATACCATGTTTTGAATTCGATTTTGTGATTTCTCTATAGATCCATTACGATAGGAGTTGTCCATTTTGTTAGTTCTTGTTCATTGATCTAAGGAATATACATGGGTTCATCACAATATTAATGGTAACGTGCCAAATCTATTTATTTAGAGGTGAGAACATGAATTGGATAAATAATTTACTTCTTTAGAAGGGATATATGTAACTAATCAAGTATCGTTGAAAGATTTGGATTCCTTTACAACAGATAATAAATAGCTACAAGTCTTTCATGAATATCAAAGGGTAATATGTACTTGGGAGTCAAATTCCCTTTTTACCAAATAAAATTACACACATCCATGGTGATACCATCAAGAAAACATGATACACCACATGTAATTCCAAATCATTCGTCTAGTAATCATCATTACCCTTTTTTCTACTCTAAGTTGATTTGTTATGATACTAAATAGGATTAACTTTTGTCATAATTTATTAAATAAATCAATGGCCTATGATGTTGAAATAACTATCTTAACCCCAACAACTTTTAGTAATGCATACCTTTCCATATTATTCATTTTACAATGGTATTTGAATACATGAATGGAAATTATAAATATAGGAAAACACTAAAAAGGTATGTATTGATCCCACATACCTTGAAATATGTGTGATCATTACATCTTCATTTCATCCATTATTTGAATAATTATTTCAGACTATCCAGCAGTTTGAGGATGGGGGGTAGTTCCCAAATTAAGCTCATTATCATGTTCTGTCTGAATACTTTTAAATAATTTCTATGTAATGTTGGGATCTTTACCAAAAACAATATATAGAGGTTCACCTTGATGTATTACAACATCAATAATATATATCCATGCGATGTGATAAAGAGGAATATATTCTCCCATAACAAATAAATAAGTATATTTTGTTTGTTGATCAATGAAAACCTATTTTCCCCATTCCATATAGGATTATTTGGTAGTACCATGAAAAAATAAATCGTAGTTTCATCCAATTTCTACACATGAATTGTACGAGTTTCTAAGAATCCATTAAAATTCTTCCTCATAGATATCCTTTGTTGGAAAACCTAACATTTTTACACATAATCAGAAATTTACCACTTCATTTTATACAATATAAAATGTTCCTCAATGATTCAATAAATCATTGTAATTAAATGGGGTATAGAGAAATTTCAAATAAGGTCATCTTCCATCAAATCCCTTTTTTAGATAATGCATAGATAGAACACATATGTTCTTTCAAAATATTAGAACACCATCTTTAAAAATAAAATCCACTAATTATCGTTCATTCACATATTTTATTTTCTTCTAAGATATTTCTTAATAAAATTTATAATTCATTATACTCCATAAATACTATGGTTTTAAAATCATTCGAAAAATCATTGATGTCTTCCTTTCATTACAATATTTTGTATCTCTATTTACTATATCACTAAACATATGATCCATCTCACTCCTCATTTGGGTTATAACTCATTAATCCTTCCTATTCAACACATCATCTACCTTATTTCCCTTCCATAGGTAATTTTTTATTGTGAAATCATAGTCATTGTGTAGTTAGTTCCCTCTCCTTTTTCTCAGGATGAGATCCTTCTGGGGGAAGATGTATTTTAGAGTTTTCTAATCTCTTTTTATCTCACATATTTCTCTATAGTGACAATAAATACATATTTTTAACACCAATATTACACCCACTAAATCAAGATCATTGGAAGGATAGTTCAATTTTTGCATCTTGAATTTACATGATTCCCAAGAAACAAAATTATAATTGCTCATTAGGGCACATATATATCCCTCATTCGATACATCATAGTATATGAAAAAACCATCAGTCAAACCTAGAAGGGTCATAATAGAAGAGTTTACTAAACAACTCATTAGATTATCCAAAAAATAATTATACTTCATTCTCTAAAAAATATTAACCACTTTTCATGTAATAATGTTTAGCGGGTTAAAGAAACATGAAAAATTCTGAATGAATTGGTTATATTAATCTTGAATCTTATAAAACCACATATCATAGTTATGTTTGTTGTTATTATAGTTTCAAAAAATTACTTCATCATTATAGGATCAACTGGTTTTTCAATCATAGAGGCAATATGTCCCATAAAAGAAACATTGCTATTCCAAAACATGAACTTACATAATATCCCATAGAACTCTTCCCCTATAATGTTAATAAGAATTTTTTTTAAAGGGATTCACATGGTCCTCAGATCTTTTATAGTATGGTTAATATAATTAATGAATGCCGTAAAAAATCTCAAGATATTACATTAAATCACTGTTAATAACATTGATATAAAATGGGATTCATCAGCCAATACGGATGGTATCAATGTAAACTCATTAATGATTATACCTCTTCAAAATGGTTTCCTTATAATGTGTTTCTCATTCCGTCACAATTGGTGATACCTAAACTAAAGATAAATAATTGAAACATATGGCACTCCATAATGTTTGATCAATACTTTTTTCAATTTTTTAAGTGGATACTAGTTCTTTATTATACTAATTGTTTTCAATATAAACAATACACAACCCCATGGACCCATATTTCATCTTAATGAAGGGAATGAGGTTTCCTAATGGTATAAAACTAAGGGAAAATCCTTTATTACCCACATATTAAAGTTATTTATTCATCTCCACTAATTATATAGTGTCCATTCAATATGGATTATTTGACAATGGACTTGAATTGGGTATTTAGCCAATGAAAAATTAAAATTTAGGCTCTAGGGTATCTTCAGGTCATTACTCAAGACATAATTAAATTTATTCCGACACAATAGGTACATCATAAATTAGAATATTTCCTTCTTCTTCAGTTGGTATTTTTTTATATTCCTCCCTTATAATTTCATTCAGTAGAGCTACTGGTGGTTGATAATTATATGAATAAGGTGGGTAAACTTCTTCTATTAAGATGTGGGATTCTACATTTTCCATACAAATCGTCACTTCCATTTTCTTGTAATAAATTTTGGAATCATATTTTTCTAACTTGAAAATATATAGAACTATATAAAATTGAACCATATGTATGATAAAAAATGTTGCAAATAAATCATTCCCATGAATCCTAATTGGGACGTATCAAGACATCATTTTGAAATGATAATTCCCTTATGATATGTGACTAACAAATAACTAATTAAATTATAAAGGAAATGCATAATTTTCATTGAAAAATGGGATTGTATAAAATTGTGTGCTGATACATACACAAATAATTCATTATATAAATTTAATTATAGGATTATTGTACCATACACCACATCATTTGGCACTTCTACCATCATTTTAGTAATCCCATTGGCATGGAATCTCCCATGGTCCTCTATTGTGGTAGATTTCCATGAGGGTAGGGCATTTTTTTTTGCATTGTTCCTTATATCATTATAATTATGACATTGTAAATATTTGTTATATTTCACCCTGTTACACTCTAGATCCCAATGAACACAATCCCTGTACTTATTGCAAACTCCTAGTCTATTTGAAAATTTCCTAACGTGATCTTTCCCTTAGTAATCAAAAGATGAAAAAAGTTTAGTTTTATTATTCTTCTTGAATGGATTTTATATTTCATGATGCTCAGACGGAAGGTTCTTCTCCTAGATTCCATTGAATGTATTTATTCTAGATAATTTTTCTCTATCCTAGTGAAACATATAACAATATCTTCTTTTTATGATAATTTCTATGAAACAAGTTCTCTCTAGAGGTATTTATTGACACCTTCAAAAATTTGTTCAGTCATTAAATATATGTTATGTTAATAATTAATAGAATATTTGGATAACATTTTATGTTATCTTCATAACCATCAACACTCATTATTTTCTTTTTCTTTAATCAATGAAACATTCTATTTATCTCAATTTTCCAATAATAAGGTAATTATTTATCGAATAATGTCTCCATAACGGTTCTCAATTCAATAAGTTAAATTTCATCTTGTTCACATGTCTTTATATCAGAAACCACCATTTATCAGCATAAATTTAAAGGAAATATAGTTATAGATTAATATGTTTTGTTTATATATATTCAATGGTTGTAAATATCTTATCTGGAGAATTAATCTATCTCTAAGCTATAGTGGTATTGTTTTTCATAATAACTGATGGGGTATTCTTCTATATATTGCGATCAAGCATAAGAGATTCACACCGTTGAATATTTTGGACCATTCTAGAAAGATAATTTATCATAGTATTATTTTTTCCATACTATTTCCTCGATATTATATGTTACAATACCAGTTAAATTGGTTTTCTCTACTGGGAAATCCAAGCACATTCCACATATATTGAAAGCATTATTCCTTTAAGAAGGAATTTATAAAAATTGTAATATAATAGGTTATCTATTAATATAATAACTATAACTAATAATATAGTGTATAACATAACATAAATTTATTCATCATAAATCTGTTAATAATAATAATTGGTTGCATTGGGGAAATCATTAATTTTAAATCAACTATATTGGTAGATAAATAAAATTTCATATATCCTAAGTGTATCCCATATGAGGGAAAAACATGGTGCACTATAAGGCTTGTTTTCATGTACTAGTTTATATCAAGTTATGATTCACACACCTTATCTGATTTGTTATTTCTATGTACTTTTCTTCTAGAACCTTTTCTAGTTGATCTATCTATACAAGGATGTATTGATAAGAATACCAACAAAATCTCTATGTTACAAAAATTGTAGTGGTTCATATATAATTATACTAAAAGACTATCATATAGTAATTTTTCATAACCATTTTCAATTTTTAAATCTAGTCACTCAGTATTCTAATAGAATTACTTTGTTACTTACCATAACACCCCAACCACAAAAGCCCAGAGTCATTGAATTATTTTATTACAAGGGCATGATTATGGAGAATCAGATTATAAAGTACCAAAAAGATTAGTAGTATTGAAAATATATATTATATAAATGATACCCATAATAAATTCAGAAATATTAAATACCACATGATAAATAAAGAAAGTAAATACTATCCATGACTTTTTATTCAAAGATTTATTCTTTATAAACTAGGGAAATGAAATATAATAATGGTGTTCTAAAATTATTAGTAACGGTACATAAATTCGAAGAAATAATGAATAAATTATGAAAAACCATCATGGTAATGTAATTAAATATTAACTCATTACAATTAAATAATTCCATTTGAAAAAATCATTGAGTAAAGGTATGAAACTGAAAACACCTTCTATTTTATAAAAATTTTGGAAATGAAATGCATAAATTGATTATATCATATGAAAAACACATGGATTTTAAAAATAAAATATAAAATATCAATGAAGTTAATTATTAATTATTTTAATTCATTTATAATGCACATTTTTACATATAATATCAAGATAGATACTTAGGATTGATTAAAACTATAGTTAGAAACCTGTTTATTTTGGAAAACATAATCTTCTGATTAGAACCTATCGATTCATCGAGAAGCTATATAATTTTTTTGATCCACATGTAATATAATTTAAAAATGAATTATTTATATCCTATAATTGGTATAATTACTACAAAATATGCATTATAAAATACCCTTATTGGTTAAAATATATTTATTTATCAATATTTTCTTAGTTATTCAAATAACTCTGAAACAATACACCATATGTAAAATGATATAAAATGTATGAAATTATAATATACATCATATGAAAATATATATATTCTTGTATATTTACATAAAAATTATTATAATAAATTTATTGATTGAATATGAAGTCAGCAATCAAAAAAATAAGTTATATTTCAAAGGTAATCATTAATAACATTAATGCAGATAATAATCATTAAACATTAGAATTTGCCCAATACAACATTTAAACAATTGAATCATAATATCCCTAAGGTAATAAAAATTAATGAAACATTTAATATCATCAGAATAATGGTTCTCATTATATAAAATGAAAATGTTTTTTATATACACAATATTAGAGAGAACTGGTTTATAAAAACAAATGAGTCTCAATTGAATGTGAATAGAGATGCAATCTCAAACATTAAGATTATTTATGTTTTTTGGTATTTATATTCCCCTATTGTGGATTACATTATGTTAAAAACTTATAACAGAACTATATTCATGTTTTATCAACATATGTCATCTTCTTATAATATCTTTTTACATTTTTGTTAATAATCATTTATTATTTTAAATATTCAATGTTTTAATTGCTTGGTATTCCCAAGTTTGTTTTGATTTTTTATTTTCTGCTCATATTGCATAGATCATAGTTTAATAAGATTTATAATGTAATTAATTAATTAATTATATTATATATTATATGTATTTGTTTTTATGATAATCGATAAATTTATTATACAAGTGATGAAAAGCATCGTTCATGGAGATAGCTTGTCATACAAACCCATGAACACTACATTCATTTCATTTTTATATTAAAATTATGAAAATTAATTGCTAAATATATAAATTATAATTCCATAATAATATATGATTCATATATGTTACATAGGTTTATATAACCATCCATTTTTCATTCCATGTATAGTGTGATGGAGTTACATTTTATGGAGGGGCGGTAGTCCAAACATCCACACACAATGTTATCTATTTACAAAAAATTTTCTATATAATGGTTTGGGTAATAAATTAATTTCAGAAGTATAATGAAATTATAAAAATAATATATATCATAAATTAACATAGTTTCCATTCCAGTTCAGTACCAATGATTTAGTAAAGGAATAATGAATAATCATTATTTCGTGAGGGGGTAGATCATTGTTGACATAAACAGTATATTTGTTTCCCATTAGATGGATGTACGTGTAAGCGTAGTTCGAATCCTTACCATTAAAAATCCTATTATATTTTTGATTAATATATTGTTATATAATATTGAAATAAGTGGTTTTTAGTGAATGGAGAATGAATTTAAACAAAAAAAACTTCGGGAAGGATGCTACCTCTTAATTTGGAAACTCATTTTGGTTTTAACCATAGGTATTCTTTGGATGGATTTATGAAAAATCTATGGATTATATGATTTGTTGTTGGAAGTTGAGAAACTATTTTTTTATATTTCTCGAGCCAATTTTTCCTGACCGATGTGATAAACTAACTCGAGAAAAGGCCTTCTTATAGTGGAAGAGGAGTAGCACTCTCAATAGTTTAGGGAATTGTAATTCCACCCACGTATTGCCCATGGAACATGGATCCCATAATAGATAAAATTTAATCTAGGGGAGTATAGGGTCAATATATGACCAATTAATATCTCTTGGTTATGTTTCTAGGCCATTTGGGCCTTTAATATTATGGCTTAGTCTCTTATTATGTTTAAATATACCTTTAACGTCAAAATTAAATTTATTTACATTCATTAAATTTTTTCATGAAACAAGTTAATCATATTTTATATTATAAATAATTAATATTCCAAATATTTAAACCATTTCAAAAAATTTGAATCCAATAATTATATGAAATTAATTTAAATATAAACCCACTAAAGGGACACCAATGCTTGGTTTTAATGTAAAACTGTTCCAACGATTGTGTAGTTTGTATAGGCAATTTAAATCGAAAATTGATTCCAATGACATAAATATTAGTAACTGATAAATAAATATACTAATTAAACATCATAATAAAGAAATAATTTTTAAATAAATTAGTTGAAATAGTAGTTTTGAACTAAAATTCAGTACTTTTCAGAAATCATTAATAAAATAATCCTCACAGAAAAATGAAAATAATTAACCTAGGATAATTTTTATATTTTTCATAAAAATAAAAAATTTTATTTATATATTAAATTAATAAAAGGGTAATTTTTTTATTTTAAATATTTTTTCCATTATATTTTAGAAAAACCACCCATATAGTATTTTATCTCTTATATTGGGTATATTCCTATTTTATACCTATAAATTATATTTGATATGTGTAAAAAAATTATTAGGATATATAATGTTTAAATTCCCTATATAAACTCACTTAATGTTTTCTAATTTAATTGACTGTGAAAAATTGATTAATTCGGGATTTTTTAAATTGGGTATTGTCTGTGTTACAAAACTTTCTAAAATTCTAAATGAAAATATGGAAAAGTAATAGGGAGATAAATTCCTCCCAACTACAAAAAACCATCCTTGATATTTAAGGTAAATTTCCTTCAATGTGAGTTACATAGTTCTCGTGCATATAATGCTATGGTTCCCATGATGCTTCTTCCATTTGGGATTTCTAAAGAGTACCTTTACTAGACATTTTCTATGATTTCTTAATACTTGTATCTAGTGTCAAGATTCTAGATTGAATATTCACAATATCAATGTATAGGTCTAAAACTATTTTCCAGTGGTGATCACATGCATTGGTTTATACATGTACTTCTATAGGAGAGATTCACGGAACACATCATGTAACATTGAACGATCTAGAAAACAAGATATCCCATTGGAATTCCAAATGCTTTCTTTGTTTATTAGTATAACTCTTTTAGCTACTCCTTGAATCTTTAATATGATCTAGAATAACATTTTCATTTTTTCATTTCTTTAATAAAATTATCCTATGATTTTCTGTTCAATAAAATCATCCAAAAAAGAAGGAGTATGTCATCTCTTTCTATATAATTCTTTATCCTATTTCATTTGAATACATGAATTTATACAATTGTTATAGCAAATCTATACCAATGGTAAGTAAATAGCTAGTATAACTTAAACATTGAGTGATAATGACCTAAAAAATAAATCCATTGATTTAATTATTTTTCCATAAAATAAAATATTTTTAGGATGTTTTGAAATTCTCAAATAAAAAACAGTATCAAGATGCATCAAAATAATTTTAATAAATTTCAATATAATTCTTGGATCTTAATCGGAAACATTTCATAGACCTGATTCATGAAGTCTTATTGCATTAAAAACCTAGGTCCTTATGAGGTTCTCAATATGGAGGTCTTATCATATAAAATGAAATGTTTTTATTTGGTTAATCGATTAATGATAAATCATATTGCATAAATTCTTATAAGAATATTTGGTATTCTAATGTAATGTCTATAGTAATTTCATCCCATTTACATATTGGAATTAAAAGAGGTTGTAAGAATACCTTATGATGATGCTTCAACACATTCACTTATATGGAAACCAAACACATGAACATATAATAACAATTTTTTTCTTCATGTAATCCGACAAAACATGTTACCTAAAATATCAATTCATCATTGTGATACTACGGTGAATAGGGACATTTAAATAATTGGAATCATCCAAAAATTCCCATTAAAACTGATATATAGATGGAACACATATTAACATTTCCAAGTTTTAAAACATCGCCTTCAAAAAAACATATCTTATTTCCTTCATTCGTAGGTTTTATTTTCTTCAAAATTCTCTAATTATCATATTGGGAATTTTTTATCCTCTCTACAAAATATGGTTTTTCAATAATTTGAAAAATAATTTTTGTCTACAATTCCATAAAAATTCTCATATCAATATTTACTAGGTCTATGATCAGAGTATAATTCTCAATCCTAGTTGGGGTTATAATAATATTATTATTGATTTCCAATTTATCACAGACCTTTTTTTCTTTACCCGAGTGGCTGTGAATTAAGGAATCAAAAAACATTAGTTGTTTGAGACATTTCATTGGTCTCATGTTGTGATCCTTCGATGTGAAGATGTATTTTAGGGTCTTATAATCTTTTTGTATCTCACATCATTCACTATAGATATAATGTATCCATATATACATAGTGAATATTATTACTAGTAAATCATGATCATGGGTTGGATTGTTTTTTTATTTATTTTTTAATTTAATTTATTCATTAGAAATAACATTATCATTTAGAATTAGGACATAATGAATCCCCCTCAAAGAGGAATAACTATATATGAAAAACCCATAACTCCCAAATGGTAGGGTCAAAATATGATAATTTACTATGAATCTATTTAGTTAAAAAAATAATTATTCCAATTATTTTTAAAAAACAATCGCAGTCCCTTTTTTATGCTTGGTTAATGGTTTGTATTATAAGTAAATTTTTTAAATGAAATCCAAATAGTTACCTTCCAAACAAGTGAAATTACAGAACATATGTATGTTTGTTGGTCCATGCCATTATATGAATTCCATTTTCCTTGTAAAGTCAAATTTTATTCCATCATTTTAGAGAATATAGAAAAGAAAAGAAATATCATAAATCCATATATCAAACTTACTGAATTTCCCATATTACTCTTCCTTTCTATGTGATTTAATAATTTTTTTCCAGTGATTCCCATGGTACTCATAGATTTTAGAGAACAGTACAATATAATAATTAATACCACAACTAAATAATCAATAATTTCTATAAATAATATATTCATTATGTCCATAAAAATAGAAGTGGAATTATTCAATTAAAATGGAAATACAGTAATCCCATAATGTCAATAAATCATCTGAAAATATATCTTTGGAATGTGTTCCTTATTAACAGGGTTTACTGTTTCACAGAACAATGATCATTCTTTGAAAAATATTTGGGCCTTATGTAGTTGATAAATAAAATCATTTGTGCACAAAAAGGATATTAGATATTTACTGTAATTAATTGATATCCCTATATTCAACACACAACCATAGGTATCCATATTAATTATAATGGAGAGAATGGGGGATATTCATGATTTAAAAATAGGGAGAAGAATTCCCTAAATACACAGATCCTCTATTTGTTTCATCAACTCCTATAATTACATAGTTCATATTATATAGGGATTCATTGATATTTTACTTACATCGGGGATTAAATAAATGGAAAATTTTACTTCACACTCTAGGGGATGTCTAGGTAATTCCTTGGGGAATAAATCAATGAATTCGAACACCATATGTACATCCTCAATTTTAATATTAACATCATCAAAACTAGTTTCTTATTTTAGTATCCCTAATAATTTCAATCAATAGAGGTATTGGAGGTTGATCTAGATATGAATCATGTTAGGAAACTTATTCTTTAAATTTGAGGGATTCATCATTTTCCTAAAAAATCATAACATTTTTTCCCTTTCAATTAATTTTTGGCATCATATATTCCTTGGTAGTCCGTACTATAGAATATATCAAATTAAACCACATGTATAAAATTTTAGTCAACAAGTAAATCATGTTTATGTGTAAGAATTGGAATTCAACTACACATATTTGTTTCATTGATAATTCCATTAGTAGTTTCTATTTAAAAAACCTTTATTAAATCATGTGGGAAAAGTAACATTTTCATGGAATAATGGTACATAAAAAATAGTAAGATGACCCCGAATCAAATAATAAGTTATGAAAATTTTGAGATAAGATTAATGTACCTTCCACCACAATATTCGGTACATATACCTCTTCTATAGTGGTATCATAGGCTTTTCAATATCACATTAGCATCCTCTATGGTCCTCCATACATAAGGCATTAATTTTCATAGTCCCCCATCTCCCTAAAGATAAAACATAGTAAAATAGTGTTTTTATTCTTCCATTTTCACTCATGAGTAATGTAACTCATTTCCCCTCACTTATATGAAACTTCTAGTCCTTTTAAACTTTTCCCCATATAATTTTATCAATATTATTCAGAATATGAAAAAAGGATTATGTATACTATTTTTATTATATTCTTTCACTTTTTCATTATTCTCAGATGTCTTATTAATATTTTGGATTCCCATAGATATATTGATTCGATTAAATTCCTTATATATCTTCATGGCACATAAAAGAATTTTTTTTATGATGAAATTTTTTGAGAAACTAGTTCCCTTTGAAGATGTGGGATTAGAACTATATTGAATTGTAAAACATTGAACTCCATGTAACATATATAATCCATATATTACCTAGATAAACATAAAATTTTATATTCATAATCGATAACACTCTCTTGTTAAAATTTCATTAAGATATGAATATTTACCATCATTAAAAAATTTTGATCAAGATGGGTGTATTAAATAATTAATTTCTTCTAGGAAGTGATCCATTAAATGAGTTTAATTTCATCTTCCATGCATGTATTCTACATCAGTGGCCTCCACTGGTCAATATCACCATGGAGATAATAGACTGAATGTGAAACCTCTTCATTTTCACTGTATTCTAAAGATATAAATATTTTCTCTAGGTACATTATCCCTTGAATAACTACACATTGAGTAGTTAAACTATTAAACATGGGTGTTTCTTCTACATAATGTGATCCAGAATAGAATATCCTCTCTATGGAAATGAATAATCCATATGAGAAAGGTTATGAGTCATAACCTAGTTGAGTTTCCCTAATATTTTCATCATTTTATCCATTCCAATACTAGATGTTTTGGTTGCCTCTGTAGAGAACTATCTACATATTCCATGGGTTTTCTCCTCATTCATCCTTAGAGGAATGACTATTAAAAATGAAATTAACTCGGATATATCATAAATAAATATTTTATAATTCCAATATAGTATAGTACATAACAAAAATTTACGTATCTAAAATCCTAGATTGATAAACAATTGTTAATTTTGGGAAATATTTTCATTCAATTATTTTATCATTGTACGTAATGAAAATATGAATTATCCTAAGCGTATCCCCCATGAGCTTCAAATCAGGTGTGATGTAAGGGTTGTTTTAATGTACCATGATTCAATAAGTCAAGCCTAACACACATTATCGATGTTGTTACTCTAAGGGACATCTATTCCAGAACCATGTCCACATTTATTATCTATACATGGATGTATTACTAGGAATACCCAAATAATATCTACCGTAACAAAAATCCATGATGTTATTCTATACATGTACTAAAATTTGTTATTTTCTTTAATATATTTTTTCTAAATATATTTTCCATGATGTCTATTATACATCATTTTATACCAATTATTACACCCAGACCCCTGAATTCCAGAGTCGGTGCCTTAATTTATTATAATTAAATGATTAAAAGATATAAAATCATGAAGAACCAATTATTTTAGTAGTATATGAAGGCCATATTATATACATGATACCCGTAATAAATTTTAAAAATATAATTACAACATGATTCAAAATAATAAAAATTTAACTGAATCTTTTAATTATTATTCAACTATTCGTATCTATAACTAGGGAAATGAAACATGATTAGCGATATGTAAAATTATCATTAAGGGTATTTAAAGATGAATAAATATTGAATGATAATAAATCATAATGGATTGGTAAATAACTAATAGCACATTCGATTCAGATAAATAGATAGTTTATAATCAATATGAAAAGTTAATAAACCAATATCACAAACTATTTAATTTATTTACTAAAAATGAAATGAATTCATAGTTTTTTTTCATCTAAAAACCTCAAGGATATTAACATCAATAATAGAAATATATATATGAAATAAAATCATATAAATATAATTTTATTTTTAAATTACATGATGTCTTATACTGTCATGATCCATCCTCCAGACCTTTTAAAACTACAGGTTCAAACATGTTTAACATGGCCAACATAATCATCTCATTAGAACCTATTGAAATATAAACAATCAATATAAATTAAAGGATCCAACTTTCATTAAATGTCCAAATCATTCCTTATATCGAGTAATCTACGTAGTTAATAAAAATAACTACATATCAGATATCTGTATAAAATTAAATATACTGACTCATCAATACATCCACAGTTAATCAAATAACTCTAAAAAAATACAATATATAAAATGATATATGTTATAGGAAATAATAACACCATAATATTAAAATATGTATATTCAAGGTTATTTTTTAAAAAAAAATGTTTATAAAAAAGTGATTTTTTCAAGAAACATTTACAGTCAATAAAGAATTGATATTGACAAGGTAATCGTTTAGATCATTCTTGAGGGGAATAATATATAAACATTACAAAGTGTCTCATACCACATTGAAACATTTGATTAATTACATATATCATCGAATAAAATAAAATTAAAGTTATAATATCTTTATAATAAGGTTATTACATAAATAACATTTAAAATGGAAGTAGATACAACATATAATAGTGATGTGGGGCATACTAACAAATAATAAACATTGGGATGTAAAATGAGATTGAATCCCTTAACATAATCTTTCTTTTGATGTGAGGAAATTATCATCTATTATTATTGTATAAAACATGTTACTAACTTTTAGTAGAAGCATAATTATGTTTTTAAAATCATATATCGCCTTTTTATGACATCATATTAACCATTTGTTAACAATATTTCATAATTTTTTACAATTCCTACTGTCAAATGTGTAGTATTCCCTAGTAGATTTTTAATTGTTATTTGTTGATCCTATTACATAGATCATTGTTTAATAATATATATAATTTACAACATGAATTAACATTCTTATATATTCATTTTATTTTTTTATAATAATATATACATATTGAAGACAAGAAATGAAACTCATTGTTCCTGTAGATGGTAGGTCGTAAGTACACATGGACGCTCCATTCATTTCATTATTGTATTAAAATAATGAAAATTAAATGAATAATATTTATATTATAATTCTATAATCATATCTATTTTTGGTATGTTGTATAATTTTATTAAATCCCTCTTTTAAAAATTCCATGTACAATGTGAATGAGTTAGGTCGCTTTGAGTGGTTAGTAGGTAACACTTCCATAAACGATTTTATCATATTCACAAAAACTTATATGTATAATATTATCAATTAAAAAACAATAAATGATGTATAAATACATTATAAATATCATATATATCATATATATCTTAAATAAATAGATTTTCCCTCAAAATGTCCACTATGAGTGGTGGTAAATATAGAATGTTCAATAACTGTTTCGTTAGGTGATATTTCATCATTTTCATAAACATTATGTATGATACCCATTAGATTAATGTGTTTCTATGTTTAGGTATAGAACATAACTTAAAACAAACCATAGTATTTTTATTGTACTGGTTTTTTAAATTATCATGAAATAATAATATCATAGTGAGTGAGGAATGAAAATAAAATAAACGAACATGAGAAAGAATTTTACCTATAATTTGTGTAACACCATTCATTTTTCACAAAAGGGATCCCTTGGATAAATTTATACCTTAGTATAGGAATTGATAATTATTTTAGGTATGGTGATGAGCTATTTTGGATTATATTGATCAATCCAAAAATGGAACGAAATGTGTGAGGGAGTGGGAGTTGAGGACACATTTTATACTAGATGTGTGGAATGAAACATAGAAAATATTGGGAAAGGGAATTCCACCGATGTCTTTTCCATGTAATGTTTCTTTCATATTACACCCATTTCGTTCCATGTTTTTATATGATCTAAGTATTTTCATATTTTTCCCCCAGACATGGTTTTATGTCATTTGGGCCCTTATGATTGTGGTTTTTTCACTTATTCAGCATTATTTTACCACAATCATCACAATTATTTTTAAGTAAATACACTAATATTTTTTGGTAAAAAACTAAGAGAAATTTTTATAAATTTATAATTATTATTATTCCATATATAAAATTAATTTATCCAAATTATAATAAAAAAGGGGATAAATTTAATTTAAATTTCATACCACATATAGGATGACAATTTGGGATTTTAAAGTATAAAAGTTCAAATGTTTCCTGAGTTTTTACACTCAAATTCTAATTAAAATTGATTCAAATGACCAAAATTGTTTTATTTGATAAAAGTAATATATAATAAATCATTAAAATAAATAAATATATAAATTATTATTATAAATATATTAGATGAAAAATTAGTTTTGAATTGAACATCTTTATTTTTTATTATACTTTAAAATATGAAATTTCACAGAAAAACACAAATATTTACCCCTAGATAATAATTATTTATAATTTTCAAAAATTATTTTATGTTTTATATGTTATATCTATTAAAGGGTTAAAACTTTTATTGGAAATATGATAAACATTAAAATTTGGTAAAACAACCTTTATAAAAATATAGTATTAACTATATAATATTGGGTATGTTCATATATTTATCTAGAAAATATATTTGTGGTGTGTAAATATATTTTTTCAGTTATTTAATTTTTAAATTTACTTTATAAACGATCTTAAAGTTCTAGAAATTATGTGACTAGGAATATTTTAACTATATTTGGTTTGTTGTTAATGGAATTTTGTGTGTTTTGAAAATCTATCAAAAAAATATAATGGAAAATCTGGTAAAGTATCATGTTTCTACAACATCAACGGTTGTGTGATGACATGTGAAATAATGATTGTATTTATATAAATTTATTATCATCAATATTTTTTAAAAATAAAGAAATTAATAACTTCTCACTGTTTTATTCTTATATATTTCAGTATATCATTATTAATAAAAATAATTTCAATGTAATAAAATTTTAATTGATTTAGAATATATTAAGGGGAAATAATAAAAAATATATAGTTTTATTATTGTTTTGAATACTTTTGATCCCTACTCAACTATTTATACCCATCCCAGACACTAATCCCACAATAATATGTGTCTGGATTGCACAAGTATCATCATGTTTTACGGTATATGACAACAAATTTTTTCAACCAATTAAAAACAAAGAATTTTTATAATGTGTGATAGTAAATTAGTCTTATAACTTTCTAATTTATAGAATAGGTAATGATGAGGTCATATAAATGATATTATTCTCCTAAAAATCTTTTGAAAATTATTATAGAAAAATTATGATATGTTATCTACAAAATTGAATGAGTATATGAAATATTAGTTTCCTCATCATTTTGATTTGTTTTTATTGGTTTTTGGTCACTATGTACTGAAATTATAATTTCTTATTTGGTTTCTCATTGTGTGTCTCTCTTGATTGTTCATCATTTAATTTTATTGAGATATGTATTGGATAATTCATCCAACCCATTTTTATAAGCTACACAATCAGGGTTCCCTGAAAATCATTAAAGGAGAAAAATTATAAATTCTAATTATATAAAAGATGATGTTTTTTATGTGTTTTATAAAATAAAAATAATGAGAAATATTCTATTTTTGGATAGCCTCGATGTTTAAATTTGTGAAAACATGGGAATCAAATTGTTGAAAGAGTATCATGTATTGTCATAAACCATTAACTATGTACAAATTTCTTTTTTGACGGATTTCATGTCTTGTGAGAGAGTTTGATTACTTTATAGAAGATGAATTTTAGTTTCATAAATTTATTATTATAGAACTCTCTATTAGTGTGTGTGATGGTGATCATTTTTATGATCAATTGGATTAGAGGTCTTGTGTATATTTTTTAGGTTTTTTTGTGTGGTTGTTAGTGAAATACCACTAGTTAAATTAATTTTCTATATATTTTTGTTACTGTGTTTTTATGGTGGTCTCCCCAGGTAAAACATGTTTTATAAAAACACCTTATGTGTGTATGGTGCTATAAATGGTGCCTCAATGTTTCACTTGTGAGAAATTTTGATATAGAGAGGTCACCATGTAATGGAACTTGGAACCGAAAGGTGAAATTGATGTGGTATTTACAACAAGCCATGTGGACGTATTGGTGGTGGAAACAATTTTTTTAAGTATTTTTTAAAATTTATATGAATTTTTGATCTCATAGAGAGATATAATGTTATGTTTTACATGAGTACACTACGACACAGTCAGTGGAGACCATGACATGATGAAGTCCATATAATAATTCTTCTTAAATAGAGAACCCAACCATGTTTAGTAGAATTTATTTTCACATCCTATCTCCCATGTCTAATTCTAATCCCCCTTACATTCTCTGTTAATTTTCATTCGAGATTATCACTCCAATATTCATTATGATTAATGTTCCATACATATTGGTATCATTTTATGTCACTATTTAACATTTTTATTTATTTCAAGGGTTAAATTGGTGAGAGGACTCTATTTTAGAGTAAATATTGATTGTGTTTGACTACGAATAGTCGAAGGTGGTGTTTCATTAAAATCAGGTGGTGGGTTATCCTTGGTTTTTTTTTGAGAAACATCCTTACGGAAAAATAATCGAGGTATGGTATTTGATTACTCTCTATATTTATATGAAATTATGAAAGTATCATACTTTTTCATTTAACTAGGTAAAATGTATGTTGTGGACCAATCAATGATAGTGACCAGAAAAAATAAATTGTATTTAAACAATGAAAAACATATTATATAATCTATTTTCATATGTTTTTTATATAAAATGTTAGGTATTGATGTGATTTCAATATTAGAAATAAACTTAAATTGGATAAAATTTTAAATCCATTAATTATAAAAGAATAATATTTATGTTAATTCCATAATTTTTGTATGTTATGTGTGGATTAGTAGATTGGTTGGTAATTATGGCGTGGTGTTCTCAGTTTGTTGTTTTTTCTAGGTGTAATTGGTTTCTATAGATTGGTGGGTTTTATTTGTGGTGGTTGATTCTTCTCATCTTTGTATTAGTTTTTTAGTAATGGAACAGTAGTTATCAAGAATAATATGAATTTACATAGGATGAATTAACGTAATGAAAATGAATTTATATGAATTAAAATGGAAAATCGAACACCGTAGTGTCATTTATATAATTCATGGTTGATATTTATTTTTTTCATTTGTGGTATTGAATGGAGTGGTATTTTTGATACCATGTTACTGATATCGGTCTTATAATGGTGTTAGTTGGAAGCCATGGGTGTATGATTATGTGTGAGATTATCATATATTTGGATCCTTTGTTTCTCACACTCCCCACCAGAGTCATGTACATAACACTGACACCCAAATGTAATGGGTTCTTTGTATTCCCCAACACACGTATGGGGTTCATACAGATGGATGAATACCCTATATCACCCACCGACTATACTTTTGTTATCATGATGTTGTATCTGATACATATATGATAGTGATTCCTGGTTGTTGATGGGGGTATGTGTGGTGGGGTCGAGTCTAGTAGGAGTATGTCAAATGGTATATTTCCTATACATTCATGATATTAAATTATAAATACTTTAAATGTATACAATTTTTTAAAAAATTATTTATTTTGTTGTTTAAATTTATAATGAAATCTTTTACACCTTATGAATTATTCATTTTTTTCATAATGCTATTTGTTTTTGGAGACAATATGAAGGAATGTAAATTATCCTTATAACCACATAAAATGTGGATTAAAAAACTATTGAATAATCATGAAGCACTTCTAGGGAATGGATCTATATAACCATGTTGAAATGAGGCATTTACGGATGAAAATAGTATTTACACATATTCTATTGATGCCATTTGTAAGAACCCATACCATTGTTCCAGGTATGATTTTCCATTTTCTAGAGTTTTTAATGAAAGTGGAGTTTCTAGAAATTTTTTAAGTACATGCCATGTACTTTATAAGTACATTTCGTGTACTTCGATGCTGCATGAGACCATGTGTTGGCTGTGTTTGGGCCACACACACGGTCGTGTGGGGTGATGTGGAGGCCACTTTAAGCGGTGTATAGAAAAGCCTAGTACACGTCGTGTACTCCAAAATAACATGCCGTGTACTTTTTTTTATTAAAGAGACCATGGTTGCGTAATAAACTCAAAACATGCTTTTTCTCCAACTTCATCGACCGAGAGAATCCTGTATGGCCACGAATATCCTCCGAGACCCTGAGCCTTCGTCCGTTCTCCGAATCGACCACCGTCGATTGTGTTGGAACCATAGCGGTAAGCTATTCCTTCTTCTAGAGCATAATTTTACTTTTCCTCTTCTTTTCCATGCTATTTTGGGTTGAAAGTTTTTTTTATTTTCAATGATCTAAGACATTTTAACGAGATTCAAGCCTCATGGTACTAGTATATCAATCTCATAGCATTGAGGTAGTTGGATCGTGCCTTTCTGTAGGAAGTCTTTGAGTATTTTGTTCACATTCCACAAACACCCTTCATCGGGGTATTGTGTGTTTCCAATTTTTCCATTTTTGTGTACATGCTTTTCTTATATGTCTGATTAGAGGATATTTTTTTTGAATTGGGTAATTTATTGTGCATTGGATGTTTTTCCCATGCATGTTTTTTCAATTTATGACTGTTTGGTCTAGTTTGGACTGTTAGGATATTTCCAATTCCATTCCTAGTTGTAGGATGGTGTAACTATTGTTCTTCAATGCTGCGATTTCATATAATGCAATCCATGTAGTTCATTAGGTTACTTTTTCTGTTATGTGATGAGGTACATACTAACTTTACATAGGGCAGTGAGAACCAAATATAGTGGACCATATAGAGAATGGACGTAAGGGATTCTCAGGAGTTTCTTATAATACGATGCGAGACCACTTAGAGAATTGAAATTGAGTGCTTCCTCAGAGTGTCTGTAGTTCCTCGACACGGGCCATAGGGGGAATGAGACATTGAGTGCTTCCATAGAGTTCCTTTAGTATGATATCTATAGGGGTAATTGACGCTTAGTGCTTCCCCAAAGATTATATTCATTAGCTGAACCAAATGGGTGAGACAGTGTGCTCCTCCCATAGGGTTGCTAGTAATTATAGGTTGTACCATAGGGGTTAGAATGTAAGAACTACCCTTAGGGTTACCATGTTTTTCTCCTTGATGGAGTTACTGCTTACATGATGTAAATTTTATTCTAGAACTGTGGATTGATTTCTTCTAAGAAATTTCTTGTTTACTACTTTCTATAATTTTACCTACCATATATACACTGACTATTAGGCCCAGATCTTCAGGTGGTTGCCTATTGGGACTTTGTCTCACAAGCATTTTGGATCATTCATTTGGTCCCAAATAGATTATGTCGTTGCATGTATATATAATGGTAAGTTCCCTTCTACTTCATGTTCCCGATTGCACTAGAGTTGGAGAGCATGGGACCATGACGAGGCTTGCGATGCTGAGGAGTTGTTTATCTGTTTTCATTGTACTTGGATTTAGTATGATATACATCATTGTGACTTGTTTGGATGTTTTCCCAGACATTTATGGGCCATGCATCATTATATATTTTTCTCTAGTTGTGTATCTTTCAGTTTTCTAATGTTTAGTGATGTTTGGTATTTAATCTTTCTACTATTGTATGTATTTTTGTACTTTAATTGTGTACTCTTCCAATTAGGGAATAGTTTCTCCACTATCAAACCCTAGGCCTATAACGACCCATACTTTACAAACATTTTTAAAACTTCAAAATTGAAGTACACTTATTACAACATATAAAAAAACCATGAAAGGACCGTATAGGTATAATGTCTTTAGAAACTGGGAAACATAACCAACTGGTTCATAAAGCATCTACATTGTCTCCCATTTTTTTCTTCATATCAAGAGACCCTTTTGGCATATCCTACTAAATAACCTTCTTCCTGACCTGGGGAAAGAAAACTTACAAAACGGTGAGCTCAAATACTCATTAAGGGTAATCAAATGAAATATCAATCATACCATATTCATCATAACATTTTGGAAATCAGAACATGTAAAAGAGATCATAATTTTATAATCATCGGATACATCATAGTAGTGAAATTTAATCCTAATAATCATAACAAAAAACATGAAACTTTGTGTCATACACACATAGTCATAGAGAATCATTTCATTGTAGTCAAGACTCATAGCCGATACTATCTTAGCGGACAAAGTCCATTTCTGAACCGAGTTCACTCCTCGTTTCTGTCCTGTTTCACGGAACAGGTTTAACCTGCCATTCCAGACATGTCTATCTGATGAGATATAGAACATTACCCAATGCATTTGAGGGAGATATTGGTCCCACCCATCTCATAATGATACATTTATTATGTGTTCCCCAAAATCAAAAATCATACATCATTGCATAACCCAGGTAATAAAAATTGGAATCTTAAACATCATGCCATCATAACATAATCCATATAAGGAAAAAATAATTCCATAATAACATAATAAAATCAATGTAAAAATAGGTATAGAAACAGAACCCTATATTATCTTAGATGGAAAATAATTTTGATAAAGCACTTGAACTCCATTTTTGAGGAAAATATCCTTTCTACTTCAATTTTTTTTCCTTTCTTAACATGTCATACTATTTTAAAATAAAAGAAGTTTATTAAAAATAATCTTGAAAACATTTAAAGGATGTTTCTTGGAAATAATGTTTTAAAAATCCATTCATGTCGTATAAGTTAAAAAAACATTCTTCTCATACTTTTTTCAGAAAAGTCATAAAGTACCTCATACGAAAAATGTCAAAAGATTCCTTTAATATCTTTTACTAAAACTCAACAAAGGGTAAAATTTGATTTAAAAAATTGTAGGTGGATGGAATTAATATTAAATATTGAGGAAACATGGATGTGGATGATAAAATACACCCCAGTAAATACCAAAGTATAAACTATCTCGGATAAAAATGAGATTTTGATATTTTCCCTTACCTTAGGTCCGATTTGCTTCGTAAGTGTCTGAACCTCTTGTATAATGATTTAAGTAATGTTATTGATTTATTCCAGAATCATAATTATTTTTATGATATCATATATGGTCATATTTTTATCTTCTTATTAGTAATATTTCATTGTTACTTGTTATTCCAGTGTTTATTTCTTTTTTGTTCTTATGGATGTTTTGTCGAATAAATTCTTATTAATATTTTTAGGTTATAGATACCTCATTTTCAGAATGGTATTAGAGTAATATATATCATATTCATTCATTCAAATCATTTATATAATCATTATTCAATGAATATCATGTAGAACGAGTCGCATCACGTCGTGGAGACGGTATTCTCTACGTACGCATGAGCGATGATATCATTCCCATGATCATGTATTTGTATTGGAGTGTATGTATACTATTTCATAACAAATAACACTTTACAATAATCATATATAGTTATTTATTTGAACCATTATAACCATCCAAGTAAGGTGGTGGTGGAAAATAGATTACACTATGGCGTGGAGACGGTATTCCGTACGTACACACGCACGGTGATTTCGTTTTCCGTAGGATGGATAGATGGTGAAATAGGGTTGTTTATTACTTATAATAACATATCAGTATATGACTGATACTTATTTTATTACTTAATAATTAAACAACTAAAGAAGAAGAAGTGGAAGAAGAAATAAAGTTGAATGAATCGGTAACTGACATAACCTCTTCATTGAAGCGCCTCTTTGAGACCACCTTTTATGGAACTGAAATTGGTCTTTGAAGAAGATCATGACCTCTAGGATGTTTCTAGGGAAGTGGAGAAGAGAATTTGGCCGGTGTTGTCAGATCATGAAGGCTCATCATGCTGTGAGTAAGAGAGGGAGGAGGTGACCTTTTATAAGGGAGGAGATGGGAACCTTTGGAAAAACTAGAAATATTATTTTATATAAAGTCACATTCGGTTTCTAATAGATCCGAATTGATTTATTTTGAATCTATGGTGGGGACTGGTCGAAATACTCTCATCCAATAGAATTTAGACAAGTTTAGGGTTCTATTTTAACCATATCATTTCGATTTAACTTTAAGTTAGATAATTTAACTTTTACCGTGTCTTCTTTTTTTTGCTTACACTATAAGGTTAATAAACATACCATAACAAGACAAAAAAACCCCTAGTTGTTTATTATTAATATATATATCCTTATCTATGTCATTTGGCAGAACCTTATATTTGTAGGAATAAATTAACAAATAATAATATAATATTTGTTTTAAAAACTATTTTATGACAATTTTGACACTATTTTGTAATTGATTTTTGTGAAAATAATAACAGAAAGATTAGTTCGAAAAAAGTTAAAAAAGTCAATAATAACTTGTCATATTAAGATATAAAATTAGTGTAATTCATAAAAAGTCTCAAATTACATTTATTTGGGTATTTATAACATCAATTATGTCAATATTTCATTAATAAGTTAATTGCTACATCATCATTGTGTCATAAATAAATTAAATTTTATAATGTCTAAAAATTAAAAATAAAACATAATTATGTAGAATATCTTTTTATATTTCTAATGAATATTTATAGTCTAATTTATATTATGTATAACCCTATATTAAAAATGATTTAGTTATTAAACATTGATTTTTAACTATTTTAACCCTTCTTTAAATAAATTAATAATAAATATCCTAATCTTATCCAAGTGGGCCTAAATGGTCATTTTTTATTCCTAAGGTTGTTTTTGGTCGAATTAAACTTATCCAATAGAATTTTGACATGTGTTAGGGTAATAATAATATCATTTTTACCCTTAATTACCCTATTTATTTTTAACCGTGGTAAAAAAGGAAAATTTATTACTCACCAAAAATTATTTTCATCTCTTTGAAACGCATTTTTCATACTGATATCTATTGTGCCTCTCTAATTTTTGAAATTCCATTCACAAAAGTGGTAAAATTATGTTTTATGTGAATTTGGAAATTCTCCTAGGAGGTGGGTAAAAGACGGTGAAAAGTTCAATAAAATTTTTATATATCTAAAATTATTATAAAATGACTCCAATGAATTGCATTGAACTTATATAGGTATTATGTATCAATTTTGACCTAAAATAAATTTAAATAAAATAAATAATTATTTAAATAAAAAGTCGGTTTTTAAATAGTAATCCAGTGTTTTCACTATCCATAAAAAATTGAATGTTTTTAGAAAAATACCAAAATTTCACCCTAGGCTAATTTTGATATTCCAAATCCAAAAATGAAGTCCATTTTGAAAAAAAAATTAAAAAAATTCAAAAAGTGTGTATTACTATTCATAATGGCTAGTTTTAATAATATTTTAATAGCATATCGTTGTTTAGTGAAACTCGGTATTGCGTACAAAGAAAGCTATCGAGGAAGGCCGTTCTTTCGTGTAAATCAAGCCAAGCTAGTGTTGTGTGTAGTGAAAGATTCATTTTCTGATGTATATAACATAAAAACAAAATATTTCTCATAAAAGTCTCGGGTGTTACATTCTACCCCCTTAAAATGAATTTCGCCCTCGAAATTCGTCATTTGTAACAAAAAGATGAGGATACCTCTCCCTCATCATATCCTCAAGTTCCCATGTAGCTTCCTATAAAAGGTGGTTCCTCCATAAAACATTCACCAAGAGAGTGGTCTTGTTCCATAGGACTATTTCGCTACGATCTAGAATCTCTATCGGCTGTTCTTTATAAGAAAGATCTTGCTCCAGTGGTACAAATTCTGAGTTGAGTTCATGTGAAGGACCAGGTATGTATTTTCTTAGGAGAGATACATGGAACACATCGTGAACATGAGAGAGATTCGGTGGAAGCACCAATCGGTAAGCAACCTTTCCAACACGATCCAAAATTTCAAAAGGACCGATATATCTAGGGCTCAACTTTCCCTTCATTCCAAATCTCATGACCCACTTCCAGGGAGATATTCGTAAGAACTATTTATCACCTATGTCAAACTCTAAGTCTTTTCTTTGGTTGTCAGCATAACTTTTTTTCGACTCTGAGATGATCTTATGTGTTGTTGAATAGATCTAACCTTTTCTGCCATTTAATCAACAAGATTAGGTCTTAATAACTTTCATTACCTAACTTCATCTCAGCAAGTTAGAGTCCTGCATTTCTTTCTATAGAGAGCTTAATAAGTTTCCATCTGAATACTTGAGTGAAATCTATTATTAGAAGAAAATTCCACCAAATGTTGGTGTTGATCCCAACCACCATTGAAATACATAGAGCAAGATCTCAACATATCTTCTAGAGTTTGAATTGTTCTCTCAGACTAACCGTCTGTCTGAGGATGATAAGTAGTGCTGAAACTCATCTCTGTATCTAGAGTGTGCTGAAGACTTCTCTAGAACCTTGATGTAAACCTCGGATCCCGATCAGATATAATAGAAAGTGGTACTCCATGAAATATTACTACCTCCTTTAAATATATCCTAGCAATCTGATCTAGAGAGAAATCCTCTCTAATAGTAATGAAGTGTGCAGACATTGTATGACGATCAACTATGACCCAAATAGCATTATTGCCTTTGGATATTTAAGGAAGTCCGGTGACAATGTCTATAGTGATGTTTTCCCATTTCCATTATCGTATGGGTAATAGTTTTAACATCTCCTTAGACTTATGTCTCTTAGCTTTAACTTTTTGGAAAAGCATCGAGAGACATATTCAGCAACATTTCTTTTCATGCCATCCCACCAGAAGTACTCTTGCAGGTCCCTATACATCTTTGTTCTTCCAGGATGAATAGAGAATGAAGAACTATGAGCCTCATCTAGGATCTCCTTCTTTAATTCAGGGATGGGAGGAACACAAACCTGATTCCGAAACATTATTATCCAATCAGAATCAAGGTTGAATTCAAGAAGATTTCTCACCTTCTTTTGTAACTCAACATCTTTTTTCTGTGCCTCTTTAATCTTCATATGTATAGATGGTTGAACATTCATTTAAGAAAGATACGATTTTTCCCCTTTCATTATAATTCCATGATCCATCTTTTGTAAATATATAAATATTGGATCTTTTGTGATCCTCAACACATATAAGCTAGGATGGTCTTGTCGACTTAATGCATCTTCCACCTTGTTTTCTTTCCCAGGCTGGTAATTAATTGAGCAGTCCTAATCCTTAATCAGATCCAACCATCTACTTTGGCGCATATTCATCTCCTTTTGTGTGAAAATATACTTTAATCTTGTATGATCACTATAAATGTCACACCTTTCTCCATAAAGATAATGCCTCCAAATCATTAATGCAAAGATTACCGCTGCTAACTCCAAATCATGAGTTGAGTAATTTTCCTCATGGATTTTCATCTATCGTGAGGCATAAGCTATCACTATATCATTTTTCATAAGAACACACCCAAATCCATTCTTGGATGCACCACTGTAGATCACAAACCATTATCCACTACAAGGTAGTGTGTGCACAGGTGCACTGGATAACCTTCTTTTCAACTCCTTGAAATTCTCTTCACATTCCTCCATCCAAACAAACATAACTCCTTTCCGAGTCAATCTGGTGAGTGGATTAGATAATCGTGAAAACTGTTTCACAAAACGTCGATAATATCCACCCAAACCAAGAAAACTTCAGATCTCAGTTACTGTTGTTGGTCTCGACCATCTTTCAATAACCTCTGTTTTCAAAGGATCCATTGATATCCCCTCTTTTGAGATTATGTGACCCCAAAATGCAACTTTTTGAAGCCAAAATTTACACTTGGTAAATTTTGCATAAGGCTTCTCCTTTCTCAGGGACATTAATATAATTATCAAGTGATCTTCATGTTCTTCCTTGATCTTTTAATAGACAAGAATATCATCTATAAAGACAACCACAAACTGATCAAGATAGTCTCTAAAGACTCTATTCATCATATCTATGAAGATAGAAGGGGAATTAGTAAGTCCAAATGGAATCACTATAAATTAATATTGTCCATAACTTGTACGGAAATCAATCTTTGGTATATCCTCCCTTTTGACCCTCAATTGATGATACCCAAAATGAAGACCAATCATAGAAAAGTATTGAACTCCGCGTAGTTGATCAAATAAGTCATCAATGTGCGAGAGAGGATATTTGTTCTTGATAGTGATGTTGTTAAGTTCCAGATAATCAATGCAGAGTCTCATTGATCAAACATTCTTTTTAACAAACAGAATAGGGGATCCCCAAGGTGACACACTAGGGCATGTGAATCCCTTATCAATATTCTCTTGGAGTTTATTCTTCAATTCCTGCAACTCAATTGAGGCCATTCTATAAGGTGTCTTTGAAATAGCCAAAGCACCCGGTACGAGTTCTATTGAAACCTCTACTTCATGATTTGGTGGAAGATCTAACAATTCATCCGGAAATACATCATCATACTCCCGTACAATGGGCATATTCGTAATCCTGAGTTTCTCTCCAACCATTTGAGATAAATAACCCTTATATAGTGGAATCAAGACCCATAAGATGGAAGAAATTTCCACTGGAAGGTTAAGTTCATCCTTGCATCGATAGACAATCATAGATTGATCTGGAATATGAAATGTGACTTCCCTTCTTTGGAAATTGATATGAGCTCCATATAAGGAAAGCCAATCCATGCCAAGAATCACATCAAATTCCACAATAGGAAGGATCACAAGATTTGTAGGATGAACATTCCCACAAACTTCAATCGGTGAAGAATTATAAACTTTTGATGCGACTGTTGTGCCATTAGGGGTTGTCACAGCTAACTCAACATCTAATTGTTGAGGTAATACGGAGATACCCTTAGAAAATTCTTCAGAAATAAAATAGTGGGTGGATCCAGAATCAAATAAAACATTTTCTACTGTGGATGGTAAGTGTACCTCTCACAACTTCATTGTCGTACTCCACATCACCGATAGTAATTGCATGTGACTTTCCTTTATCTTTGGCCTTAAGAGTTTTTTGACGTCGATCATCATCCTCAACCCTTGGATTTGGGCATTGATTGGCATAATGCCCCATCTCCTTGCACTTGAGACATTAAAGTGTAGTAGGTTCATTCTTTGTATCCCTTCCTTTGTTTTCATCATTAGACATCTTCTTCCCATTATTTCGACATTCAATTTCCCAATGATCTTCTTTTCCACACTTATAACATTTTCTTTCCCCTTAAGTCAATTTACTCCATGTTTCTTTCCACACTTTGAGCATAAGGGAAAACTCGTCTTCTTTTCAGTGTGCTCTTTAGATTTTTCTTTGAATTCCTTTTTCCTCTTCTTATCAAACCCGTATGACGGATGGGTTACTCCAATCTCTATCTCAACTTTGAGAGAACATCAAACGATTTCCTCATAGATATTTAAGTCCATTATGGCTAACACCCTTTGAAGGCTTGGTTTTAATCCAATAAAGAATCGATCGATCTTACTCTCAGGTTGGATAATAATACCAGAAGCGTACCTTGAAAGTCTTGTAAAATTTGTATCATATGTACCAACAGATTCATCATCCTTTTGTTTCAGTTCAAGAAACTCCTTCTCCATATTTTTTCGAAGAATACGAGGTATGTACTTATTGAAAAATAAGTTCTTGAACTCGCCCCATTCCATGGACTCAATTTATTCCCTTTTCCTCTTATTCATAATAAGATTCCATCATTTATCAGCACCACCTTACAAATGATATACTAATAAGATGACTTTATCATGTTCAGAACACTGAAGAACTGAAAATATCTTTTCAGGTGTACTGATCCATTGTTCGGACACTAATGGATCAGTAGACCCATTGAATGAGGATGGACGCTACTTCATAACAGATTCAACAGAATGTTGCTCCTTCCTTTGGTCATTTGGAAGTCCTTCATGATTCATAGATTGGGAAAGTTGTGTGAGCATGGATGAAAGATTTTGCATTCCATCTCCCATAATGTTTGGTTGCTCAACGGGACAATCATTGCATTTCCCGTCACATTCCGCATTAACACGGTTCCTTCAAGTTCCAACAATTGACTAAAACCAAGAAGAATAGTGTGAGAAACACTAATTATGATAGGAAAACCACACAATCAGGAATAAAATTTCACACTTATGGTCTTATCATAGGTTGTTCAGGGCCATTTCTAAAACACTAATATTGTGTTCTATGCTTAGACATATCCTTAGGGTTCTTACTAAGGCTTTCACATCCTAGTTTCCAAAGGTTGACTATACCTTTCCTCGGATACCAACTATAACGACCCATATATTACATAAATTGTTAATACCTCAAAATTGATGTACACTTATTACAACATATACCAAAACCATGAAAGGACCGTATGGGTATTGTGTATTTAGAAACTAGGAAACATAAACAACTGGTTCATAAAGCATCTACACTGTCTCCCATTTATTTCTTCATATATAGAGTCCCTTTTGGCATATCCTACTTAATAACCTTCTTCCTGACATGGGGAAAGAAAACATATAAAAGGGTAAGCTCAAATTCTCAGTAAGGGTAAACAAAAGAAATATCAATCACACCATATTCATCATATTATTTTGGAAATCATAACCTGCAAAAGAGATCATAATTTCATAATAATGGGATAAATCATAGTAGTGAAATGTAATCCCAATAATCATAAATTTAATCATGAAAATGTGTGGAATACACACATAATAATAGATAACCATTTCTTAGTAGTCAAGACTCATAGCCAAGACTATCATAGCGGACAAAGTCCACATCTGAACCGAGTTCACTCTTCGTTTCAGTCCTGTTTCCCGGAACCAGTTTAACCTACCGTTCTAGCCATGTATATCTCATGAGATATTAATATTTACCCAATGCATTGGATGGAGATATAGGTCCCACTCATCTCATAATGATACCATTCTTATGTGTTCCACAAAATCAAAAATCATACATCATTGCATAACCCATGTAATAAAAATGGGAATCTTAAACATCATGACACCATAACAAAATTGATATAAGGAAAAAATATTTCCATCAGAACATAATCAAATCAATGTAAATATAGGGATTGAAATAGAACCATATATTATATTATATGGAAAATAAATTTGATAAAGCACTTGAACTCCATTGTGGAGGAAAATATCATTTCTACTTCAAAAACATTTTACCTTTCTTAACATGTCATACAATTTTAAACTAAAAGAATATGATTAAAAATAAACTTGAAAACTTGTAAAGGACGAATATTGGAAATAATGTTTTAAAAATCCATTAATTCCATATAAGTTATAAAAACATTCTTCTTGTACTTTTGTCGGAAAAGTCAAAAAGTACCTCGTACGAAAAATGACAAAAGATTCCTTTCATATCTTTTACTAAAACTCACCAAAGGGTAAAATTGTATTTAAAAAATTGTATGTGGATGGAAATAATATTTCATATTCAGAAAACATGGATGTGGATGATAAAATAAACCCCAGTAAATACCAAAGTATAAACAATCTCAGATAAAAATGAGATTGTGATATTTCCCCTTACCTTAGGTCTGATTTGCTACGTATGTGTCTGAAACTCTTGTATAATGATTTAAATAATGTTATTGACTTATTACAGAATCATACATAATTTTATGATATCATATATGGTCATATAATTAGCTTCTTATTAGTAATATTTCATTGTTACTTGTTATTCGGGTGATTATTGCTTTTTTGTTCATATGCATGTTTTTTCGAATAAATTCGCATTCTTCTTTTGAGGTTATAGATACCTCATTTACAGAATTTTATTAGTGTAATATATATCATATTAATTAATTAAATTCATTTATATAATCACTATGCAATTAAGATCATGTAAAACGAGTCACATCACATCGTGGAGACGGTATTCCGTACGTACGCACGAGCGATGATATCATTCCCGTGATCATGTAATTGTATTAGAGTGTATGTATACTATTTCAAAATCAATACCACTTTACAATAATAATATATATTTATTTATTTGAACCATTATAACCATCCAAGTAAGGTGGTGGTGGAAAATAGATTACCCCACGGTGTGGAGACGGTATTCTGTATGTACGCACGCATGGTGATTTCGTTTTCCATAGGATGGATAGATGGTGAAATAGGATTGTTTCATAATTATAATAATATATCAGTATATGATTGATACTGATGTTATTACTTCATAATGAAACATCTAAAGAAGAAGAAGTTGAAGAAGAAATAAAGTTGAAAGAATTGGTAACAGACATTACCTCTTCTTTGAAGCACATCTTTCAAACCTCCTTTTAGGGCACTGAAATTGGTCTTTGAAGAAAACAATACCCTCTCAGATGTTTATAAGGAAGTGGAGAAGAGAATTTGGCAGGGTTTGGCCAAGCATGACCACTCAATGTTGTGTGAGGAAGAGAGGGAGGAGGTTCCCTTTTATAAGGGGGGAGAGGGGAACCTTCAGAAAAACTAAAAATATTTTTTTATTATAAAGCCATATTCGGTTTTTAATAGCTCAAAATTAATTTATTTCGAAGATAAGGTGGGTATGTGTCTAAATCCTCTAATCCAATAGAATTTAGATAAGTTTAGGGTTCTATTTTATCCTTATCAATTCGATTTATCTTTAAGTTAGATAATTTAACTTTTACAGTGTCTTCTTTTTTTCTTACACTATAAGGTTATTAAACTTACCATAACAAGCCAGACGAACCAAAAGTTGTTTATTATTAATATATATAACCTTATGTATGTCATTTGTCCGAAACTTATATTTTTAGGAATAAAATAACAATTAATAATAAAATATATGTTTTAAAAAATATTTTATGTTAATTTTGACACTATTTGGTAATTGATATTTGTCAAAATCATAACAGAAAGATTAGTTCGAAAAAAGTTAATAACATTAATACTAACATGTCATATTAACCTATAAAATTAGCATAATTCATAAAAAGTCTCAAATTACATTTATTTGGGTATTTATAACATCAATTATGTCAATATTTCATTAATAAGTTAATTACTGCATCATCATTGTGTCATAAATAAATTAAATTATTTAATGTCTAAAATTTAAAAATAAATATCATTATGTAGGAAATATTTTTAGATTTCAAATGAATTTTTATAGTCAGATTTTTCTTATGTATAACACTATATTGAAAACGATTTAGTTATCAAGCATTGATTTTTAACTATTTTAACCATTCTTTAAATAAATTAATAATAAATGTCCTAATCTAATCCATGTGGGCCTAAATGGTAATATTTTATTCCTAAGGTTTATTTTGGTCGAATTACACTTATCCAATAGAATTATGACATGTGTTAGGGTAATAATAATATCATTTTTACCCTTAATTACCTTATTTACTTTTAATTGTGGAAAAAAAGTAAAAAGTTACTATTCACCAAATATTATTTTCATCTCATTGAACCACATATAACTTACTAACATCAACCGTGTCTCTCAGATTTTTGAAATTATATTCACTGAAATGGTAAAATTATGTTTTGTGTGAATTTGGAAATTCTCCTAAGAGGTGGGTAAAAGACGGTGAAAAGTTCAATAAAATTTTTATATATCTAAAATTATTATAAAATGACTCCAATGAATTGTATTGAACATATATAGGTATTATGTAACAATTTTTACCTAAAATAAATTTACATAAAATAAATAATTATTTAAATAAAAAGTCGGTTTTTAAATAGTAAGCCAATGTTTTCACTATTCATCAAAAATTAAATGTTTTTAGAAAAATACCAAAATTTCACCCTAAGATAATTTCGATATTCCGAATCCAAAAATGAAGACAATTTCGAAAATTAAAATTTAAAAAATTACAATAAGTAGGTATTACTATTCCTAACAGCTAGTTTTAATAATATTTTAATAGCATATCGTAGTTTAGTGAAACTCGGTATTGTGTACAACGCAAGTTATTGAGGAAGGTCGTGGTTGTGTGTAAAGAAATCCAATGTAGTGTTGTGTGTAGTGAAAGATTCCTTTGATGATGTATATAACATAAAAACAAAACATTTCTCCCCCTACTGCTAGTCAGAAAACATTAGTGTTCGGGGAAATGTGCTTGAGGCAATGTGACCTACCGGGTACGGGGAACCTCTGGGTGGCTTCTGGAACCAGGAAGTTACAAAGTGGTATCAGAGGAACACTTTTCTCATGACTTACTGTTTGGAGAATATAGCTAGGAATAGTATGGAATAGGTACTTGGTAATTAAATTTTCCCAGTAGTAGGCAACCTGTGTAAAGGGAAAAGCCATACTACCTTGTTTATTGATATTTTTTGGTATACAAGTTTACAGTTGATTTTACTTCACCATTGGGTGATTCACATGCTTTGTGTTGTTACCGTTGTTGTTAATGTAGTTTTATTTCTGTTTCAACCCAATGATATGAGGGTATTCCATCTCATGCATCATATACGAACTTGTTAGAAATCACATGCCATGCATTCTTACCATTCCATCTGGGATGCATTAGCGATTGCATGTTGTTGTGATAGATGTTGGGAAAATTATTCATGTTGTTGTTATAGATGCTTTGATAGAATATCTTCTTTTTGATTGAGAATTTTTTTGTATATTAATTTGCTTAAATAGATGCCAAACACTAGTTCTTGAGGAGTAATGGGACCTCATAGACCAGAATCTTGTGGATCATTGTCTGATTTCCCTGTTGTAACATGTATTAGATGCTTTGAATTGCTACGCAGGGAGTATGGGCCCTCACGGATCAGAATTTGGCCCCTTAACATTTTTTTTTGTTTTTTCTAGGATCCAATGCTGTTTTGAGGAAACTATCTGGAAAAACCCAGAATACACCGCGTGTACTTTATGAATACATACAATGCAGTCTATAGCCGTGTCAGTTACTGTACAAGCAGGGACATGGGGTGGTGAAAATTCTTATAGGAACACTTCATGTACTGGTCTAGCATACCGTTTAGTATGCAATTGGTACCCTGGCCATGTCACGAACTACACGGGCTGTGTTGTCTTATAACATACACACCGTGTCTGAATTTTACACGTTGTGTAGTATAATCTAGGTTTACAGCCATGTAACGAACAACACAGGTCGGTGTTACACTTTCTCGTACACACCATGATTTTTTGGAACACATCATGTAGTGTCATGCCAGGTGTCTGACCGTGTTTCTAACAACATGGGCCAAGCAATGAATGTCTAGTACATGTTGTGTCTATCTTCCACAAGTTGTGTATTTTTTCCATTGAAGAGCCGTGTGTCTTAACCATGTAGAATGACTCAGGCATGGAAGAAGATTCAAGTAGACGTTGTGTGTTTAGATAACATGTTGTGTGTTTGGGGTGTCACTAAACCTGTTGAAACCGAAGTACACACCCATGTGAATGACTTAAGGGAACACGCCATGTATGGAATGTACACGCTGTCTAGTCCCATTTTGCAAAACATGAATGCTTTTCTCCTTCTGTTCCTCTCTTGTCCTATCAATTTTCTGTTATTTTATAATCTTGAATCTAAGGTATTAATTTTACCTTGCATAATCAAGCCTCCTAGACGTCCTCCAGTTGTCCTCCAGTTGGAGGGTAGTGATCAAATGCCTGATCTGGTTTATCAGGGACTTCCTGCAGATCCTCCTGTTGTGCTAGCTTGGGCACCCACATTGATACTGATTACGGGCAATGATGGGTATTTTAGGTAATGCTTTCTCAGGATGATATAGACCTTCCAGGGAGCCCCACCTCATGCCTCGACAATGGAAGACTTGACGCGGGTTTTCCAGCAGCAGCATCCTCCAACCTTTTCAGTGGAAGGAGGACCTCAGGATGCAGAGTCATGCCTAGAATCCATGATGATGATCTTCAAGCTTATGGAGATTCCTCCGGAGAGGCAGGTCAATATCTCTACCTACATGCAATGAGACTCCTCCGTGAGGTGGTGGGATGTGATCTCAAATGCGGGTCATCAGCAGGTTATGGCATGTAAAGAGTTTCAGCACATCATTTATGACTACTTCTATCCGGTGACCCTGAGGGCTGACCGAGCCCGGGAGTTCATGAGCCTGGAGAAGGGTAATCTTTTTTTCATTGAGTATTCCTCTCATTTCACCGTGCTTTAGCGTTCACACCCCTCCAGGGATGATATGGGTAGTTCTTGGGAAGGTATTTTCATGATTGTTTCAGACCGGAGATCTGCTCACAAGTGAATATCTTCAGGTTGATTCCATCACTTCCATTGTCAACTAGGCACTGATTTCAGAGCGCAATTTGAGAGATTTCAGAGCTAAGATATTGGGTGGTTCCTCTTTCAGAGTTAGTTATTCTCCATCAGATAGTAGGAAGCGTCGTAGGGAGTCTACGTGTGGTTATCCAAGACAGAGAGACACATTGTTAGGTAGCTAGGTGGTATGCTACCAGTTTAAAAGACTAGGGCAGAAGAGGTCATAGTACAAGAGAGACCTAGTGGAGTGTCAATTTTGCGGCAATATGGGTCACCTTCAGCACTTCATTCAGGTATTCTCAGCAGCAGAAGGTGACATAGGTTCTTCCATGACTTCTCGTTCAGGAGCAGCGCCACCAGTTTCTCACCAGTCTAGGAACTGGAGTTCTTCCAGCAATTCGGGCTGAGGTGGAGGTCGAGGTCGTGGTGGTCATTCACCGATTTCTTAGTGACAATTGGGTGGATCATCTCCGAGCATTCAGGCATTATCATAGGTTCATGGTACAGGTCAGGATTTTGCAGTGGAGCATACCCCACAGGAGGAGGATCCAGGATCCTCTACAGTTCAAGGTACAATCTTAGTAGCCTCAGTTTTATCTTCTACTCTTTTCATTATAGGGACTTCCCATAACATTATCTTTGTTTCCGTTGTGTAGATCCTTGGGGTCTAAATATTTTCATATACCTATACATTGACTCTAAACACACCGTTGGGGACTAGGATGACCAGTGTACGTCGGTGTGAAGAGTGACCACTAGAGGGGCTAGGGTATCACTTTCTATGGGATCTCTATGTCCTAGGGATGTTTGGCTATGATGTCATTCTCGGAATGGACTGGCTAGTTCCTTTCCAGGTATTCGTCGACTGTTATGGCCGCATAGTGAGATTCATATTAGTAGAGGGTGGATCATTTCTTCATCTAGGCGAGTGGGAAGTCCAGGTGAGGAGAGCAGGACCCAAGCATCATGGGCTAGGCAGAGTTACAACTCATATTACTATTATGTATCTAGATTACCAGGGGACTTCGCAGTTATAGATTCCTCCAGTGGTTTATTTTGTAATTTTTGTCTTCCCAGGGGACTTTTCAAGTTTACCTCTAGAGCGTGAGGTAGGAGTTTTTATTGAGCTCGTTCCTTGAGCGGCACTGGTGTCCATTCCTCTTTATAGTATGGCTACACCTGAGTTGTAGGAGATCAAGAAGCAGTTGGAGGAGTTTCAGGAAAAGGGTTCATCTAACCCAGTAATTCTCCATGGGGTTCACATGCCCTATTTTCCATGAAGGAAGACAACACCCTCATAATTTGTGTGGCCTATTGGATGTTGAACCAATTGATGGTCAAGAACTGATATCCCTTGCCTCATATTGATGAACTATTTTATCAGCTTTGAGAATCTCAATTGTTCTCTAAGACTTACATGAGATACTATTATCATCAGTTGCACATTAGACCATTTGATATACCTCTCACATCCTTTCGGAGCAGGTATGGTCTATACGAGTATACGGTTATTCCATTCGGTCTCATGAGCGAGCCTGCAGTTTTCACTCCACTGATGAACTGAGTGTTCCATCCATACTTGGACTCTTTCATGATGGTCTTCGTGGATGATATCTTGGTGTACTCCCACACTCGACATGACCATGATACCCATCTTGAGATTGTTTTGAGTACACTAAGGGAGCATCATTAAATGTTATTCTCTCAAAATGACACTTTTGGATGGATCTAATTCACTGTTTGGGCCATGTTGTCTCAGAGATAAGAGTATCAGTGGACCTATAGAATGTGAGAGTATATGTTTTTTGGGGGCAGCCAATGAATTTTTTTGATGTGTGGAGTTTTCTGGGACTGGATGGATACTAGAAACACTTCATATTGAACTTTACACATTTAGCAACACCACTGATGGGTCTGAACAAGAAGGGTGTGAAATTTCTATGGTCAGATTCTTGTGAGTCAGACTTTCAGGAGATGAAAGGGAGGATGACGTCAGCACCGATAAAACTCTTGAGAGAGTAGGGCAAGAGCTACACTATCTACAATTATGCCACTGATATCGGATTGGGAGCTATGCTTATGCAGGGAGACATTATCTGTTGGGAGAGCATTTTTTGGTCTTCATCAACCACAAAAGTCTCATGTATATATTCACTCATTGTGATCTAAATTTGAGATAGCGTAGGTTGGTCGATTATCTTCAGTACATCGAAATTGAGCTTGCCTATATGCTTGGAAAGGGAAACACAGTGGCAGACGCATTGAGCAGGAGAACACCGATATAGGCAGATCAGGAGCACAATAGTGAGTGGCAGCTTATGGATATATTCTTTGAGATGCATTTGGAGGTGCATGATAGAAAGGGGCCTAAATTCCTATCTTCTGTAGCTGTTACCTCTACAATTCTGGATTGGATATAGAGGAGGCAGCTATCAAACTCAAAAGGCCTAGTCCTGTGGGAGAGTGTGTTAGGAAAGGACCCCATTACTGGATGGACTATAGGTGAAGATGAGTTCTTGCATTTACAGGGGCTCATATGGGTGCCAGCAGACATACGCAAGGAGCTGATGTGGGATTTTCATTCCTCTGTTTGGGAAGTTCAGCATGGTGTCAACCATATATATTATGATCTACACCATCAGTATTTGTGGTCAGGTATAAAGAGGGATGTTGCTGGTTTTGACTTGAGATGTTGTACCTGTTAGTAGGTGAAGGCATAACATCAGCAACCAGCAGGTCTTTTATAGAAGTTACCCATTCCTAAGTGGAATGTAATGATTTCTCGATGGACATCGTGAGTGGTCTACTAAGGTCATCTTGATGGAATAATGTTGTATGGGTTGTCGTTGACTAGCTTACGAAGGATGTTCTCTTTATTTCGATTAAGTAGACCTTCAGTGTTGATGAGATGAGACGACATTATATCTATGAGATTGTACACGTGCATGGGGATCCATGCTCCTTTGTTTCAGACAGGGATTCACATTTTAATTCTCAGATCTGGTAGAGGTTTTATAAGGCATTGGGTACTTAGGTAGATTTGTGTACCATCCTCAGATAGATGGACAATCCGAGTGTATGATTCAGGTGCTTGAGGATATGCTCTGAGCATGCATTCTAGAATTTTTATGTTCTTGGTATAAGAATATACTTATTGTGGAGTTCGCCTACAACAATAGATTTTAAAAGACTATTCATATGGAACCTTACATTGCTTTGTATGGTAGGCCATGTCGATCAACTTTATAATGGCTGGAGGTAGGAGAGGAAACATTGCTAGAACCTCGTCCTATTCAGGAGACCTCAGAGTAGATAGAATTGACTCAGAAGAGGAGGGAAATGGAAAATTCTCGCAGAAGTCTTATGCTGATCAGTGGAGACTACCTCTGGAGTTCGAGTTCAGGGATCAGTTTTTTCTACGTGTTGCGCTGAGGATGGGACACAAGAGGATTCAAAGTCAGGGTAAGCTTTCACCCATGTACATTGGGTTGTTTGAGGTGTTGGAGAGATAGTTGTTCCAGTTGCCTATCGATTGAAGTTACCAAAGAGATATCGGGCTAGGCACGATGTCTTCCATGTCTCTTAACTACAATGTTACTTTTCAGACTTGTCTCATGTATTTGAACCTGAAGAGGATGAGCTTGAAGCAGATTTATAATTTTAAGAGAATCCTACCAAGATTGCCGATCATAGTATGATGGTTCTTAGTGGCTGGTTTGTTTCCCTGGTATGGGTGCAATGGCAGCACGGGCGAGTATAGGACGAGACTTGGGAGAGGGAGGCTGATGTATGATAATAGTGTCCAGATCTGTTTAGGGTTTCTTCTTCTATTCCTCATAAGGGAAATTTGGGGAATAATTCATTTACGAGGGGAATATTGTAAGAACTCGGGCATTCATTTTAGGTATGTTTTTCTATTTTCTGAAGTTTTCTAGAAAAGAGGAGTTTCTTGAAATTTTTGAAGTACACACTGTGTACTTTTATGTCTTATGAGGCAGTGTGCTGGCCTTGTCTGGGACACCCACATTGTCATGTGGGGTGATGTGGAGGCTGCTTTATGCAGTTTATGGAAAAGCCTAGTAGACACTGTGTACTCCAAAAGTACACACCGTGTACTTTCTTTTTTTCATTAAATGGTCTGAGGTCACATATTAACCCCATAACGCCCTTCTTCTCAATCTTTATTGATCGATAGCATCCCATAAGGCCTAAAAACTCCTCTGACCCCCCGTGCCTCTGTCCGTTCTCCAAATCGGCCAGCGTCAATTACGTTGGAACCGTATATGTAAGATATTCCTTCTTATAGAGCATCGTTTTCCATTATCTCCTCTATTAAATGTTATCATGGTTTTAACTTTTTGTGTTTTTTCATAGATCTATGGCGTTCTAAATAGATTCATTCATATTGGTTCTATTATATCGATCTCCTATCATCGAGTTATGTGGTTTGTGCCTTTCTGATGGAAGTCTTTGAGTATTTTGTGAAAATTAAACCAATACCCTTGAACGAGGTATTGTGGGTTTCGTGTGTTTCCCATGTTGTTTGCATAATTATCTTATATGCATGAGTAGAGGTTATTGTTTATGAATAGAGTAATTTACTATGCTTTGGATGTTTTGCTCGTGCATGTTTTGTCTGTTTATGACTGTTTGGTCTAGTTTTGCCTGTTAGGATATTTCCAGTTCTATGTATAGTTGTAGGATGGTGTGACTATTGTTCTTCAATGATGAGATGTTATAGAATGATAGAGAAGTAGTTATTTAAGTTACTTTGTCCATTACGTGATGCAATACATGCTGACTTTACACAGGGCTATGAGAACATAGTGCAGTAGACCATATGGAGACGGGACGTAAGGTCTTCTCTAGAGGGTCTTATAATACGATGTGAGACCAAAGGGGGAATTGGAATTGAGTGCTTCCTCAGAGTGTCTGTAGTTCCTTGATTTGTTCCATAGGGGGAATGAGATGTTTAGTGCTTCCATATAGTTCCTTTAGTATGAAATGAGACTATAGGGGTAATTGATGGAGAGTGCTTCCCTAGAAAGTATATTCGTTAGCTGAACCAGAGCAGTGACACTATGTCTACCTCTGAGAGGGATGACAGTAATTTTAGGTTGAACAATAGGGTTTAGACTATGATAACTACCCTGAGGGTTACCTTGTTGTTCTACTTGCTGGAGTGACTTCTTACAAGTTATAAATTTTATGATAGAACTATCAATTATTTGATGCTAAGTACCTTCTTGATCAATACTTTCTGTACCTTTACCTGCCATATATTCACTGAATATTAGGCACATATCTTCAGGTTGTTTCCAAATGTGACATTTTCTCACACCCTATTTGGGTCATGCTTTTGGGCCCAAACAAATTATGTTTCTGCAGGTCAAGATAAGGGAAAGTTCCCTCCTACATTAGGTTATGTATTGCACTAGATCTGGAGAGAATGAGACCAAGTAGAGGTTTATGATGCAGAGGAGTTGTATATCTATATTCCTTGTACATGGATTTAGTATTTTATTTATCATTGTGACTTATTTGGCTGTTTTACTAGACATTTATGTGTATTAAATAATTAAATATTTTTCTCTAGATGTTTATCTATCAGTTTTCTGCTGTTAACAGCTGTTTTGTATTTATTTCTTCTGCTGATGTATGCATTTGTGTACTTCTACTATGTACTCTACCGATGAGGGAATAGTTTCCCACTATCAATCCCAAAGCCATCGCTTCTTGTTGGAGTCCTCTGGAGTTCAAGAAAATGCACTTCAGACCATGTGACCTACCGTGTACTGGGCACCTCTGGGTGGATTCCAGAACCTGGATGTTAAACAAGTCATGAATAAAATAAAATTCACTAAGAGGGTGAAATCACCCTATAGTGAAGACACATATAATTAATGCCCTAAAATGTACTATGAAATCCATGATATCCAAGATGTCATGAATTTAGAAAATATTGATGAAACTTTTCACACTGTTCAATAATTACATTACGTGTAGTGGTCATGATGGGCCAAAAAAGGAAATATTTTTCATTTCATGATGTTTTGACCTTTTTATGAACCCTTACCCACTTATAATAGTAGTACAGGGTACCACATTATGGATTATTCGGGAGGCACCACCACAGGGATCAATGAAAACTTTTTCAATGATTCATCAAATAGGACAATTATTTTACTATCCCTCTAGAGAAGATTAAAGGGGGAAAACATTTTCAAATATTCATTACTGAATGGTTATTAATTTTACTGTTGTTTTCTATTTATGGTAAAAAAATTCATATTTTGTTGTTTTCTAGAACCCTAATATCATAAATCTCTTATTTTGTTTTTCATTCAAGAACATTGTGTTATCGACGAGAGAGTGATCCTTTTGTTGAATTGACTGGTGAATGATTCATAGTAATAATATTGGGTAGATTATTTTACTATATATAAATACGTTAATGATTTACCAATTCATCGAATACATGATGTTATATGACCATTGTGAAAAAGTAACATATGTTATTTTACGAGGTTCTACTATAAGGACCCAGCCTTAAACCTTACTTAATCTTGATTTATTACAAGATTACACATTGAGGATCTTTTCAGGTTTAGAGTTTTAGAGAATTAGATCATAAAACTTGCATTACATTCCCATTTAAACAAAGTGGTTACATAAAAGATAGTATTCATTTTTCCCATCAACGAAAACATATTTAAAATAAAACATGGATTCTTTCTTGACACTTCCTTGACACTATCATCATATTATGTACCATTCCCTTGACCAGTGAAAAACATTTCAAAAACATGGGATGAGCATAAAAAGCTCAGTAAGGGTTATAAAAATTATCGAAAGGAAACATGAGTACATATATACATAATAATGAAATCATACTTTACCCAAAAAAACATAAGCACTTTAACATACTACATAAAATCATGAATAAATCATAGAAATCATAAGAAATAAAGGTAACTTGAGGCATTCATAAAATTATTACGTAGGGAGTAACCATCTTGGTTATGTTTTGAATACCCATCACAGAATATTTCCTAAATCTCTTCAGAGAAACCCTTGACGTTTAACTCCTTCGCGTTACCCAATGCATTGGAGAGCTATATCGGGATCACCCACCCTTAGATTATCATGGAACCACCTGCCTTCATAAAAATTCCCAACAACCATAACATAACCATAGCACATAACTTAAGAATAAAGAAAAGAAAACATTCCCACATTGAAATAACAATATAACATTTTAAGATATTGAAATAATCAATCCATTCTAAAAACCATTTTCAAAACCATTTAAAACATTTAATAAATATACTTTTAAATCAACGTGTCCCATGCCACATTGAAGCTTTTAAAATTTTAAACCATTAATATCCATATAAATAAATCCTTAAAACCATTTTTAAAACATGGATATTAATGAGAAATATTTATAATAATAAATCATTATAACATTTAAAACAATATTTTAGTTAAAGGGTTTTTAACAAAATGATAGACACTTGAATACAAAAACTGAGGAATAAAATTTAATCAAAACATTATAATATCATGAGAATAAAGGGATTCATGATATAAAATTCCAAAGGACAGTATATACACTATATAAGAGTGAACTGGTGCATAACAACAATGAAGCCTCAATAGAAATGTAAAATGAGATGAAATCCATTATAAATAAGGTATCCTTAAATTAAGGATAAATAATTCTCATAATTATGTGTGACAAATATAAATACAACCAATATATGTGGATATTAAGTGTAAAATAATCAATGGTCATTCACAAATATTCAAAGGATTACATATTCAATCACTACTTGTTGAACCCAAATAAATAAAAATTTGGTTAAGAAGTTCCCTTGACAGCCTAACAGCGTCACATCAAATTCTAGAAAAAAGAGTTGATGAGAGAGATAAAGGGTATCTCATCACATGGACATAAAATTTATGGCAATAAGGATATATAAGAACTTATCCCCACATAATAAGATGAAAATTAAAATACATAACAAAAGAAGTCTTTTAAAAAGAGGAGCGTGAAAGGTTCCCTTACCGATTTGGGTAACATTCGAAACGTACCCCCCATTAAAGAAGGAATATACATCATTGATGTAATTACTCATAAACGAAAGTATGTTACACAAAGAGTAGAATAATGTACAGTACATACTCCACTCAAAAGGAAATATTGGCAAATGTAGCATGAATCTCACTAAAACACAAAGTGAGATAAAAAGTCATTACGAAATTTCGGCAGCCTAACGGTGCCAATTAAAACTTCCAAAAATGGATTTATGAGATCAAATAGGGTCTCTCATAATATCGACATAAAAATTACATAATGAAGAATATTAAATAACATCCCCAAACATAAGAATGATAAGCTTAAAAGAAATGACATAAAAGAGAGTACTTAAAAAGGAAGAGAGAGGTAGGATCCCTTACCTCAGGTCCGACTTGACTCGATCATTCTTTAACCTCCTAAATAATAAACTTGATTTAATTTGTACTTGCATAAAATCCTTTTTCATGTATATTATTCCTTTTATATCACTTATTACCATTCTATGAAAAATATGTAATTATTTAAGTTAATAATGGTCGTTTTGTAGATCATTGCTACTTGAGTAAAAAATAAACTCTTTATAATTACAAGTTGTGCATGTGGTAAAATATATATTATATCCAGAATTATATTCATTATTTAGATATAATATATATCATATATATCCATTATATACATTCATTTATAATATTACATAACATTTAGAGGTAAGAAATGAAATGCACCATTCATGGAGACGGTAAGCCGTATGTACGCATGAACGCTACATCCATTTCTATTTCATAATGATACATAATAGAATTATAATTCTAGTATGGTATCATATATAATATCATTAAATCTATCATTTATACGTACCACATATGGTATTAACGAATCAAATCACTTTGAGGGGGCGGTAGTCTGCACTTCTTAAAATGAAGATATCGCATTTAACCATAATGGATACCATAAAGGTATGACATAAATGAAAAATAAAGAAGCTAAAGTAAAACATAAAAATATTATATATCATATATAAATACAGTGACATCTTAATTGCCACCTTCTAAGGTGTTAAAAGAATATTGAACAATCATCGTTTCGTGGGGCATAAATTCACCATCCAAAGAAATAGTATGTTCTTTAACCATTAGATGTAGGTGTGTGTAAGTGTAGCTACAATACTTATTATAACAACATCCTAGTATATTTAATATACTGGATTTGTTACAAAATAAATGAATAAATAGTGTTTAGGGGGTTATAGAATCAAAATAAAACAAAAGAACCCAAGTGATGACATTACCTTAAAATTGGGTAACTCTCTTTGATATGAGCTCAAAGGCTTCCTTGGGAAGACTTCTGCCCAATGTGAGGTTTATAAAAGTAAGAGAGGGATATTTATAGAAAAAATTATCTGGTTATGGATGATCCAAAGGCTTGAGAGGTGTAGGTAAGATGGTATAGGTGGGGGCCTTTTAAAAGTGGACAGGAGGGGAACTCTTAGAAAGGTATAAAATGTTACTTTATTTTCAAATGAGTTTCAGATTTTTAAAGTCCCACATTGATTTATTTCGAGGATAAGGTGGTAAGGTTTAGAAATATACTCATAAAATAGGGCTTTGATAATTGTATGTTATATTTTTTACATTAACTTTTCATTTTATTTAAATCCTTTATTAATGAGGTAATCGATGCGTCATCATGATGTCATAAATAATTTAATTTATTTAATGTCTAAAAATTAAAAAAAATACTATGATGTAGGAAATTTTTTTATCATTCCAATCAATATTTATATTCCAATAGATCATTTGTGTATACAAAATTAAATTTTGTTTACTCAAGGGATACATTCGTTGTTATACTTAACATTCTTAAAAAAATTAAAAAGTCATTATCACACAAAAGTGATTCCATAGGGTCCCCATGTTTGGAAAAAGGCATCCCATGGATGGCCATGACACAAAATTTAGTATTAGTACACATTTTGGGGTCATTTGTTATTATTATGATATTATTTTATTATCCTTAACTACCCGATTACTAATTAATCAAGATAATTAAAGATAATTACCATCGTTACTATTCATAATGTCCAAAAACAAAAGATTATTGATTACATAAATTGGACCTTATAGTTAAAAATATTTAATCCATTTTACCAAATTCCAAACACAGAAATTGAAATAATTAATTTAAAAATAATTCCCATGGTCAAAACAAATAGCGCGTTTTTTTGAAACAATATCTGTGATAAGCTAGGAATAAGTTTATGCCCAATTCCAAAGTGAAATTAATCCTAATGACCACAACTAGATTAAATGGTAATAATATATTCAAATTACAATTTAAGTCAAATTAAAAATATAATATAACCATATAAATAAATTATATGAAAAAGCAGTTTTGATGTAAAATGCAGTATTTTTCACTATTCATTAAAAAATGGACATTGTCAGAAAAATACAAAAAATATATATAATGTAAATTTCAATGTCCCAATCATAAAAAATATGTTTATTTAAAAAAATATATCTTATAAAATTGTCAATAGTTATATTTTAAAAAAGGTTCGCCACCAATAGACGGTAAAACAATATTTTAAAAATATTAGAATATTTATTCTTAAAATTGGATTCATTTGGATTTTAAGCCTCTAATTTTTTTTTATAAATGTAAAAATATTTAAGAAGCATATTTAATCATTTTTTAGTTATTTCTATTCATTCCCTTCATTACAACAGCTAGGCATAAGATTTTAAAGAAACACATTGTTGCGCATTGGGTATGTCATCGAGCATAGCATTCCCATTAATGTAATATTAAAATTTACTCACAAATATTGATAAACCTTAGAATGTAATATTATTTATTTACCTGGGATGTTACATCCTTCCCCACTTTTGGGAATTCCATCCTCGCAATTTCAAAATTAGGCTTGGAATCTTCATTGAATGTCCCACATCAGAACAAGAGTCAGTAAAACTATCACTTTAAAAGAAAGGGAGAGAAGTACAAAGGTCACCTGAGTTAACCCATACTAGGATTCCATGTAGGAAAATATGGATATAGAGGAGAAAATAAAGGGTCATGTTCTGATGGATAGTGACAGTAAACATGTCTAGGAGAATGTTAACCACAAGAAAATCACAAACTTTTGATGGGTTAAACGGTATTCGATTCCCCAGTAGGAAAAGTTAACAGACAACATTTTTGTTTTAAGTTACATTTCATTGAGGAATTTATTTTCCAGCTTAACTAAATCATAGGGAAACATACTTACTTGTCATGATGACTTTTATCTTTTAGTATATTTCTTACACGAACTCATATTTTCTCCAAAAGACGAGTATTTAGGAAGACTTGTTCGCATTAAGAGTACTAAAATAAACTCCTTGAGAATAACCTAATCCAAAAAAGAGAAATATATATTTTCCATGTCTTTAGAGCCCAACCAAAACCAAACCAAAAAGTTTAGTGCGTGATCAGATAATACCCAAAAAGGATATTTTTTTTACAAAAAGAATAAATACTCCTAATCTCCAAAATTTGTCAAACAAAACCCAATGTTCAAAAAATACCATTCAATACACATCTATCCATAAAATTATACAAAGTAAACCAAACTAATATTGAAACCCAAATATCTGATGTATTTAATCACATAGTCTCCTAAGATAAATTTTAACATTTTTTCCAATATAACATCAGTTACTCTTACAGTCTCATACTGAAATGTAATTAACCTAATCACATATCCTCCACGATAGGCTAAACATGTCCATTGATAACTAAAAATCAACTTACTCTATATTCATAAATTCATCTAACTAAAAATAATAATTCAAACTAACCAGGAACTTCACGCATTCCAGTGGTAGGCGATAAATACCAGTTGCACTTTGGTTGTGGGTTTGATTCCCATAGCTTCGTCTGACGCGACAGGTTGTCACGCAGTCTGCATGTTTTCCTTCTTCCAAAACTATATAATTCTTAAAACTTCCCTAAAAAAGAGTTAATATATTCAAAAAGTAACCATAACATATTTTAACCACAAAAGTTATCTAATAAAATCCATTTTACAACCCAAAATGTATTAACCAGTAATTGCCTTAAATTCAAGGATCATATAAACCCAAATAGTTCTTTATAACTATATCCACAAAAGAAAGGATAATTATTCCTTGAATAAAATTTTCGTATATCAAGCATTAGGGTTACTATAAAAGTCTTCTAATGTAAACCCATCATAAAATGAGACTTAATACATCTAAAGAATTTAACCATCCTAAAATCTACCATCACTCTTGAATCCCTTATATGATGAATTCTTACTCATTTAACATTCTTCATGATCTATTAGCCATTCCTTTTCAACTTATTCTAAAATACTTCTTTCCTACATACAAAATCATGAATCATATCCTAATATTCCAATAATAGGAAAACATATGTTATGAAATAATACATACCTTTCATTCTTCATTGTCAGTTTCTTTATCCTCAATCAGAATGGAACTAGGTATTGGTAAATGAATATTGGTACGATCTTGGTGAAACCATTCCTGAAACTTCTTCTTAGGACATTTGTTGGCATAATGACCATGCACACCACATTTAAAACATTCAATTGATCCTTCAGAAAGAACTTCATTCCATTTTATAGAGTCAACTAGATGCTTCCTTTTTCCATGGCAGGTTATTGCTTTGTGACCTTCATTTCCACATCTATAGCATCTTTTTGACCCTTTGAAACATTTTCCTATGTGGTTCTTTCCACATATTTGACACATATGTTTGTGAACATACTTTCCTTTATGATTATTACCTGAACTTTCGTAGGGTTTTGTTTCTCACATATACGATGCCTTATAAAAATCACTATGGTTCAGATGGTCAATCATGACTCCAGATAGTTTGTTTAGGATAACCACAAGAGTTCTCATTGCAGCTCCCATATCATTCAGTAGTTCTTTCATAAAACCGTCACAGTTTTCTTCAAATTCACTTTTACTTTGGTACATGCTAGATCTAGCCATTTACTGAAACCAAAAAGGTCAGTGTGAGTATATCAGTAAAATCATCAAATAATAAAGAGGAAGATAAACACCAAGATATACTTATCCAAGTTATCTCAAAATCATTCTAACTTTAAAAAAAACAATGTCTCCGTCTAATATACTAACCATTGTGGTTATACAAAACTTGTCACTTTTTCATAAACAACACTCTAACCTCTAAAGTTATCCAAACCGACCTCTGATACCAATTATAATGCCCCAGCCTTAAACCATACTTAATCTTGAGTTATTACAAGATTACACATTGAGGATATTTTTAGGTTTAGAGTTTTAGAGAATTAGATCATAAAACTTGAATTACATTCCACATTTAAACAATGTGGTTACATAAAAGATAGTATTCATTTTTCCTATCAATGGACTCATATTTAAAATAAAACAATAATTATTTCTTGACATTTCCATGACACTATAATCATATCATGTACCATTCCCTTGACCTATGAAAAACATTTCAAAAACTTGGGATGAGCATAAAAAGCTCAGTAAGGTTTATAAAAATCATGGAAAGGAAACATGAGTACATATATATATAATAATGAAATCATACTTTACCCATAAAACATAAGAACTTTAACATACCACATAAAATCATGAATAAGTCATAGAAATAATAATACATAAAGGTAACTTGAGGCATTCATAACATTCTTACGTAGGGAGTAACCCTATTGATTACGTTTGGAATACCCATCACATTATATTCCCTAAATCTCTTTGGGGAAACCCATAACATTTAACTCCTTTGTGTTACCCAATGAATTGGAGAGCTATATAGGGCTTACTTTCCCTTAGTTTAACACGGAACCACCCGTCTTCATAACATTTACCAAGAACCATAACATAATCATAGAACATAACCTAACCATAAAATAAAGATAAAATTCCCACATTACAATAACAATATAACATTTTAAGATATTGAATTAATGAATCCATTCTAAAAACCATTTTCAAAAGAATTTAAAACATTTAATAAAGAGATTTTTAAATCAAAGTTTCCCATACCACATCGAAGCTTTTAACATTTTAAACCATTAATATCCATATAAATAAACACCTAAAACCATTTTTAAAACATGGATATTAATGAGAAATATTTATAAGAATAAATCATTAAAACATTTAAAATGATATTTTAGTTAAAGGGTTTTTAACAAAATGAGAGACACTTGAATACAATAATTGAGGAATAACATTTAATCAAAACATTATAATATCATGAGAAAAAAAGGGATTCATGATATAATATTCCAAAGGATAGTATATACACCATATAAGAGTGACCTGGTGCATAACAACAATGAAGACTCAATAGAAATGTAAAATTAGATGAAATCCATTATAAAGAAGGTATCCTTAAATTAAGGATAAATCAATCTCATAATTATGTGTGACAAATATATATTCACCCAATATAAGTGGATATTAAGTGTAAAATAATCAATGGTAATTCACACATATCCAAAGGATTAAATATTCAATAACTACATGTTGAACCCAAAGAAATCGAAATTGGGTTAAGAAGTTCCCTTGAAAGCCTAACGGTGTCACATCAAATTTTAGAAAAAGATTTGATGAGAGAGATAAAGGGTATCTCATCACTTGGACATAAAATTTACGGCAATAAGGATATATAAGAACATATCCCCACATAATAAGATGAAAATTAAAATACATAACAAAAGAAGTCTTTTAAAAAGAGGAGGGTGAAAGGTTCCCTTACCGGTTTGGGTAACTTTCAAAACGTACACCCCATTAAAGAAGGACTATAAAAATTGATGTAAATACTCATAAACGAAATTATGTTAAAGAAAGAGTAGAATAATGGAAATTACATACACCACTAAAAAGGAAATATTGGCACATATAGAATGAATATCACGAAAACACAAAGTGAGATAAAAATTCCCTTACGAAATTTCGGCAGCATAACAACGCCAATTAAAACATCCAAAAATGGATTTATGAGATCAAATTGGGTCTCTCATAATATGAACATAAAAAGTAAATAATTAGGAATATAAAATAACATCCCCAAACATAAGAAAGATGATCTTAAATGAATTGACATAAAAGAGAGTACTTAAAAAAGAATTGAGAGGTAGGATCCCTTACCTCGGGTCTGACTTGACTCGATCGTTCTTTAACCTCGTGAATAATAAACATGAGTTAATTTATACTTTCTTAAGAACCTTTTTCATTTTCATTATTCCTTTTATATCACTTATTACCATGCTATGAACAATATGTAATTATTTAAGTTAATAATGGTCATTTTGTAGATCATTGCTATTTGAGTCAAAAATAAACTCTTTATAATTACAATTTGATCATGTGGTAAAATATATATTATATCCATAATTATATTCATTATGTAGATATCATATATATCATATATATCCATTATATACATGCATTTATAATATTACATAACATTTAGAGGTAAGAAATGAAATGCACTGTTCATGGAGACGGTAAGCCGTACGTACGCATGAACGCTACTTGAATTTCTATTTCATAATGATAAATAATAATATTATAATTAAAATATGGTATCATATATAATATCATTAAATCTAGCCTTTATATTTACCACATATGGTATTAACAAATCAAATCACTTTGAGGGGGCGGTAGTCCGCACTTCCTAAAATGAAGATATCGCGTTTAACCATAATGGAAACCAAAAATAAATGCCATAAATGAAAAATAAAGGATCTTAAGTAAAACATAAACATATTACTTATCATATATAAATATAGTGACATATTAATGGACACCTTTTAAGGAGTTAAAATAATATTGAACAATCATCTTTTTGTGAGGCAGAAATTCACCATCCACAGAAACAGTATGTTCTTTAACCATTAGATGTAGGTGTGTGTAAGTGTAGCAAGAATAATTATTATAAAAACATCATAGTATATATAATATACTTTATGTGTTAAAAAATAAATTAATAAAAAGATTTTAGGGGTTTGGAGAAGCAAAAAAACAAAAGAACACAAGTGAAGACATTACTTTAAAATCGGGTAACTCTCTTTGATTTGAGCTCAAAGGATTCCTTGGGAAGACTTCTGCCCAATGTGAGTCTTCTAGGAGTAAGAGAGGGATGTGGAGAGAAAAAATGATCTGGGTTTGGCCGATCCAACGGCTTGAGAGGTGTGGGTAAGGTGGTAGAGGTGGGGGGATTTTATAAGAAGAGATGAGGTGCACTCTTGGAAAGGTATAAAATGTTACATTATTTTCAAATGAGTTTCGGCTTTTAAAGGTCCTACATTCATGTATTTCTAGGATAAGGTGGTAAGGGTTCGAAATATACACATCCAATAGGTCTTCGAAAAGTGTAAGTTATAGTTTTAACATTATATTTTCATTATACTTAAATCCTTTATTAATAAGGTAATCACTGCATCATCATGATGTCAAAAATAATTTAATTTATTTAATTTTTAAAAATTAAAAAAAACTAATATGATGTATGAAATATTTTTATCTTTCCAATGACTATTTATATTACAATAGATCATTTATGTAGACAAAATTAAAAAAAATTTACTCAGGTGATACATTCTTTCTTATATTTAACTTTCTTTAAAAAAACATAAAAAGCCATTATCACACAAAAGTTATTCCATGGGGTCCCCATGTTTGGAACAAGGCATCCAATGGTCAGAAATGACACAAAGAGTAGTATTAGGACACATGTTGGGGTCATTTTGTATTATTATGATATTATTTTATTATCTTTAACTACCCGATTACAAATTAATCAAGATAATTAAAGATAATTACCGTCGTTAATATTCATAATGTCCAAAAACAAAATAGTCTTCATTACATAATTTGGACCATCTCACTCCAAATATTTAATCCATTTTAACAAATTCCAAACACATAAATTGAAATAATTAATTTAAAAATAATTCCCACTATCAAAACAAATACCTGGTTTTTTTGAAACAATATCTATGATAAGTTTGGAATTAGTATATGCCCAATTCCAAAGTGAAATTAATCCTAATGACCATAATTAAATTATATGGTAAAAATATATTCAAATTACACATTTATACCAATTAAAAAGATAATATAACCATATAATTAAATTAGATGAAAAAGCAGTTTTGATGTAAAATGAAGTATTTTTCACTATTCATTTAAAAAAAATGAACATTGTTAGAAAAATATCAAAAGTTTATCTAAGGTAAATTTAAATGTCCCAATAATAAATAATATGTTTATTTTTACAAATAGATCATATAAAATTGTCAAAAGTTATATTAAAAAAAGGTTCGCCATCAAAAGGCGGTAAAAAAATCATTAAAAAATATTAGAGTATTTATTCTTAAAATTAGATTCATTTGGATTTTAAGCCTCTAACATTAATTGGATAAATGTAAAAATATTTGACAAACACATTTAATCATTTTTTAGTTATTTCGGTTCATTCCCTTCATTACAATGGCAAGGCGTAAGATTTCAAAGAAACTCTTTATTGCGCATTGGGTACTCCATCAAGCGTAGCATTCCCTTTAAAGTAATATTAACATTTATTAAAAAATATTGATAAAACGTAGAATTTAATATTATTTATTTATCTGGGATGTTACATTTACTATGACCATTTCCTTCAACTAAGCTCTATTTCGACACATATGATTTATTATTCATTATTTTGTACCCTAATCAATAATGAATACATATTTTAACTTCTAATAATATTTTTATATTTTAATAAAATCTAAATCAACAATATTTTTTTGTTTTAATAAAATCATTAATTATTAATTAATTATATATTAAAGGTTTAATTTATTATTTTAGTATTTTATCCAACCCTACCTCAATGGGATTGGCCTGGGATTTGAATATCCTATACTACCATATTGATTTTTGGATTGTTTTATTAATGTTTAAAATTTATATATTTGGTATCCATTTTTGAAATTAATGATGCACAATAGGATATCAAATTGTTTGGTAACTTTCTAAGAAAATTATTGAATAATTTCATTGTTTGACAATAGAGAAAAATTATTTTGCATGATTTATTATTGATGTTTTTTCTAAGGGTTTATATTTATTTGAAATATTTATAACTTTTCACTACACAAGTCGTTTTTTTGTGATAGCATGGATATAGGGAATGATGACTACCAAGGTGTAATGATCTATATTTTTAGATTGGTACAAAATATTATGTGACTATTCAAAACATCTTCGTTCATCTTCTGATTTGATTAAATGGATAAGGAGTATTTTATTATAATCTAGGGATAATTCATTAACTATATATTTGGAATTTATATAATTATATATGGACACATGTTTATCTCTAATTTTTTAATATCTATTTCCCCCAATCGTGTGAGTCACCCATAACACTTAGGAGGCCACACAGTTTTTTGGCAACAATACATGTCAGGCTGTATGCCTATATGGGTTTTGCAATCATCTAAAAAGATATATTTGGCATGGCTTGAACATAGTTTTTCTATCAACACTATTAACATATGGGAGGGTTCCATTTGGATTCTGGTTTGACCATTGTTGAAAAATAGGTTGGCCAACTATGCAGCCAATGAGTGAAACCCCCAGTTTGAGAGGTATTTTATGTATTTTCACTTTATATATTTTTAAACCCACTTTTCCTTTTCATCATCCTATCCAAGAAAAAACTCATTCCAAAAGATATATTTATCCTCCAAGGTTGGGATATTGATAAAAACAATGTGTGAACTCCAATTTGATCTTCGAACGGTTTGTGGGATTCCTCTCGCTATGCTACACACTCCTCTTGCTTATATTCATTCATTTTATTCTATTATCTTCTGCTATTTTGGTATGACCACATTATCCCGATAATCATTGCATTTGGTGACTCATTCATTTCACCCATTCTAGCTCAATTAAAGGTCACACACTAGATAAGGATAGATATAAAATCCTAATATTGGTGATCTAGATTATTTCACACATTTTTATTGATTTTATTATAAGTGTTAAGGCTCCACGCAGCAAAAATTATTAAGACTCCCCAATATTATTAATAAATTATTTTCAATGGTCTTCTAATCCATCTATAGTTCTAAGTAATGTTGAATCAAACCAATGTTTTAAATCCTTTACTTAAGCCACACCAATGGTTGTGATCGTACATAGAGGACTAATTTTATTTTATATAATTTTTTATAAAAACCTACAAAGGTGTGGATTCCATTCTAATAAATGATACTCTGATAATTAATTATTTTAATATAATTTTTGGACAATGAGTTAGGTCATAAAATTCATTCCAAAATTGAATGGCTTGTCCAATTTTTTGAAAAAATTTATAACATCACTACCATGAAAAATGATATGAATTGTAATTGAAAAATAATAACATTTATATATGATTAGAGTGACACTTTGTTCAATATGGGATTCCATTTACGAGCACATCGATCATTGTAGTTCGAATTTATAAATTATTTTTATACTCTTCTCGAGTGATATTATGTAGGTTTTGGATGAGCTCACATTGTGTTTAACATAAATCCTTGTTGGTGATAATGGTTCCTTAGGGGAGGTGATCTGGATGGCGGTAGTGGCTAGATGGTTAGAGAAGGTTGCAAGTGATACATATTCCCCTATCTATAATACCAAGGATGGTCTTAGAGGGATTTTTTCATGACCATCTGATAGTTATACATGAGATTCCTTTTATGAATTACCTTAGATATATCCTTACGGTATTGGGATTTCACTGTGCCCATTATGTGAAACTTGGGATTCCATTCAGATCACCTAATATGGTATCAAGGCTCATCTTCTTAAATCATGATGACTAATTTGGGATTAGTGAATACGAATTTGTAACAACAGATCTAGAGATACATCTACCATGAGAAATAAATTTCCTTGGGATGATCCACCTTATGATACATTATTCAAAATATCCAATTATTTTTAATGTCACTTTGTTACATGATTAAGATAGTTTAGAGACATACGCCTTCGGCAGAATCTATTTGAGTCATTTGAGTATCCTATGATGAAACTGGTCCTATTTATTAATTTATTTATTCATTTCCTAGATAATATTTTTTATGGCACACAACTCATTAACTTTTAACAATATAGATTGATATAGACAGTATTAGTTGTGTCCAAATAATCACATCTCATACAATTATTATGTTTTCCTCAGTACCAATGTAGAATTAAAAATTGTAGGTATAGATTAAGGGATGTTTCTGGATTCTAGTACTTGATATCCATTTCTAGAATAGAGTACATAAGTAACTATTTGAGCCTTTAATCACAATGAAAGTTTCTACAGTTATTGGAATTTTCAATTTTGGTGTGGCATGTGGTATATTAATGTTTTCATTATATCCCATGTAATTTATTTTTTATCTATACAATAATAATCATCATCATTATGTATCTATTTATTATTAGGCTTCTATGTATGTATTTATTTTTTATGTTTTTTATTACTTATTATTATACTATACAGTAATATATGTGGGAGTAGTCTCCCAAAAATGAACCTATGTTCCTCAATACAAGTCGGAATTCTTAAATATATGGGGATGTTCACTTGAATTTATGTGGTGGACCATCTTAGAGAACCACTATATGGTCTTAGGGGTGGGATAATACAAAGTGGTATTAATGTATTTCATATTTTTATTTCACTTTGGGTAATATCTATGAGACTGCGTGTAATGGAAATTGGTGACAAGCCTATTCTAGGCATTAGATAACTCATATATATAGGGGACACCAAAATTTCCTGAGATGGGTTAATGCTGGTATTGCATGTTCTTATTATATTATTATAGATTCTCCTAATGACTCATACATTAGTTTTGTTCCATGAATATTTATTGATATTATTATAATGGTCTTTCTTCAATGTTGGACAGATAATATGAGAGAATATCATTTCACGCATCATAATCGTCACCATATAAATTTAATGTTATGCATTATTCGTTATCATATCAATATTCCTAAAATAATTTACATGGTTTCATGTTCTTGTTTTATATTCCTTTATAGACACACACACACAGAAATATATATATATAAATATATATATATATTTATTTATGGGGATAATTTTACATTAATGGATAACATTATTTGAATAATTAAATTGCTTACATCATTCTTTATTATTGGTTCCCACGTATATTGAATATGAAAATGTAATTAAAAATTTATCCCATAATAATGATAAGAAAAATAGTATTTATTGCCTCATATATTTGTTGGTTTTATTGATCAAGGACAATTGTATCATTTTTATAGTGACATCATCCTTAATATAAATCCATAAGCTATATACATAATTGAAAAATTACCCTATGATGAACTTCTATAAATCATATCAATTATAAACCAAATTTTGGTTCCCTGATGTGGTAATCATATAATTCAAATCATAAAATATACCCAAAAAATTCATAATTACTATTCAGTATGTTTTCAAAATTTCAAATATGAACACTTGAATCCACTGATTTAGATGAAAAAGGAACCTCATACACAATATCTTAAACACATACACCAATGTTGTGATAAAATGTGTAGGTAGACTATGAATACTTTCACGGTATTTTAATTTCAATGAAAATATTAACTAACATAGCGAAATAGTGTCACTTGTGATGTTTTTTTGACTAAAAATTGTCACACAACTCCAAAAAATACCCAATAGGATAATTGGATTCTTCATGATGAATAATGGGGAACCATACATTATTTTTCATCATTTGAATTATCTATGAATTTATCTCAATGTTTTGAGGAGCTATGGAGGGAGAAAAATACTAGGTTGAATCACAGTGTTTTGATGTTTTTATATTGTGAAAAAACACTTGAATACTCACTTGTTTCCTCCTTGAATATCATGTACTGCTATTTTTATAGAATATATTAATTCTCTATATCAATCTCATTTTATTTTCTCCATGTGATTCAGAATGTTCTCATAGTGGGAAAAAATAAATTTTTCATTCTTATCATCATTTCAATCGCAATATTGAAAGGTGGTTCTCATAACTTTTGTTATACTATTATGGAATACTCGTGTTCTGAATTCTATCCTAAAATAGAACAAAAATTAGAACATGTGTAAAAATAATAAAAACAAAAATACTATATATTTAATTCTAGAAAACAATAATCATTACTAAATACCACTCCAGAGAAATGGTTCATGTTTTTTACTTCCCTAGTAAAATTGTTACTATTATTGGGGAATTAATGGAACAAAAATTGTGAGATCAATAATCAATAACTAATAATAATATAGTATAATTGAAGATAATGATCTACCCATAGATAAAAATGTCTGAATGATAGAAATTTGATAAGAAATCATTAATATATAATGATTGATGATTTATTAGTTCTCTTATCACTAATATAGAACATGTTTTTATCTTTGCTAAAAAAATCCTTTATCAATGTTTTAAATGTGTTGATAATCGAGATTTTTTTAAAAAGGGTTCCATTTTATCCATTCTAAAAATTCACTGATAAACAACCACATTATAAGCTCTATTTTAAAATCACTATAAATGTCAAAAAAATTAATTTTTTTATAAGATATAAATTAGAGTGTCTCTATTTTAACAAAACATGAAACCCCTTTCAATATAACTAGGAATACCTAACCACAAACACAACCAACAACCATCTAATAGTGGTCGGTTCACACACCCAAACTTTTAAGAATGTTATCCCCCTTACAATAACTAGTGCACCCCTTCCTCTGTTTGGATTCCTACTTGTCTCCTCTCCCGTGAATGCATTCACCTTTACAACACACACAACATGAATTGTTCTCCAATTAATTGTATATCATTATATATATATATGTATATTTATATATTCATATTTAATAATATTTTAATATATATTTATATTATTGTATATATTTTTGTTAAAATATATATTTATTTATTTTAAAATATATATATATATATATATTTGTATATTATTATATGTGTATAATATAATATGTAAATACATTTACAAAATATTTTTTGTGTGTTTATAAATAAATAAATATATAAATACATATATAAAAGATACATACACATGTATATATATTATATATATGTGTATCTGTATGTATAATTGTGCATATTTATATATATTTACTTATATTAAAAATTAATATGTGTATTAATATGTTATATTACATAGATAACATATATTTGTTTGTAAATAAACAAAAACACATTATATAAGTATATTAATAATCATATATCTGTATTTTAATGAAATTATATATTATATTTTATTTAGATAAGTTTTATATATTGAGAAATATATTTTAGATATAAATATGTTTGATTATTTATTTGTATAATTAAATTTTTATGTTTAATATATAATAAATATGTATATATTGTTATTTATTTGATTATAAATAATAGTACATAGTAAAAATGATAATGTTTCAATGCCATAATTTCGATATGAATGTATAACCTGTGAATAAATTTAACCCCCATTGAATAAGGAAAAAAATACTTCCTTAATGTTTCTTAAATTCCATCGAATGTAAAACAATGGTGTAACAAGACTGATAACTCCATTTTAGAGGCCTTATGGGTCTTTTTTTGCTTTAAAAATCATAAAAATTATTCACTTGAGGCACATACGGTGTATATATCATTGCCTGATTTGATTTGTTTTGTTTTAGAGGTCTAATAGAATCCTTAATCAAAACATAGGGTCATTGGAAGGCTAGGTTATGTTTTCAACTTATTTTAGATTTTTTGTCAATTCGTTAATTTTATCTGGCTTCAAGTTTTTATTATGTGATTATTATTCCAAAATAAATATAAATTTGTAAATTAATAATATATTTTTTATTTTGTAGTATCTTTTCAAAAAATATATTATATATTAAATGTACATGTCTATTTATACTAATTTAAAACATTTTTAAAATTTATATCTGATATTTATATGAATATAAATAAATATATATATATATATATTATTACTTCAATATTAATATATTTATTTATCAATTTATTATTATTTTATTTTTGATAGTTTTTTTAAATATTACAATTATCAAATATTGTTTGAAAAATAATTAATAAAGATCCCCTATAGGAGCGATAGTAAAGAATGAGATGATAAATAGGGTCAATTTTCCAGTGCTAAAAAAGATGATAATGGGGGAACCTTTATTAATGGTAAAAAAGGGTTGATAAATGGTATTCACAATAGCTCTAAAAAATCATTGTCAACAGTACTAATTATAAATTAATTTTTAGAATTAATAAGGGTACGACCATTATATGTTTTGTTAGTGCGGTAAAATGGTGTTGCTACAAAAATAAGGATTTATAGTAGTAGATTTTATGAGATGGATGTTTCACAATTAGACGATATAATATATGTTATTTCATAAATAGTTGTTTTTTATAATTTTTAATCACAATGAAATATTATTCATATATTTTTTATTCCATGGGCTTATGCCCCATAGTTTAACAGTTATTTCAAATTTATTTACCCTTTTCTTCCAACATTGGATGTGCCCAGAATCAATGGGTATGAAATTTATCATGAATTAAACAATGAAAAACCCCATAAAATATCAGTATAAATAAATCCAATCTACATAGTGAAGTCCCTATTTCCTATCATGTCATGATAGAAGAAGACTTCCTCCCAATTGTAGTCATGATGGTATGAAAAAATAATATTTAAATCCAATTAATGAAGCATCATTATTTAGAAATATCCGGTATTCATGTCCCAATTCTCTTAAAAAATGTACCCCTTTGTTTTAGCAGTGGCTTCTGGTCATCTATCACCCCCTTTTGAGATAGGTCACTCCATTTATGATTTAAATTTAAAATATCCCGCTATCATTATTCCAACATTTATATAGGTATTTAATTACATCAAAGATGGTCCCCCAGGATTTAACATGAACTTGGACATCTTCATGGTATTCCAGGAATCCCATTTTTCATCATTCTGTCTAATCACTCATCCTCATGGACATGTTGTAACACTCAATGTCCTATGGTCCCAATATTCTATGGCTTTTTGGTTGAAGAACCAAGATTAAAATGCATGTGTGGGAGTTCATGGTCATGACAGAGTGAATGATGTCCCCAAAACATCTTCTATTATGTCCAAAAGCAGTTGTTCTTCCAAAAAAACACACCCTCAATAATGTATCTCATCACAATGGGGAAACCATATTTATTATTCTTCTAATAAGAAATGATATTAAATAGAATGTGTTACTACAACCGTATCATGATATTCATCCATTATCCAACAGTATACCAAATTTCATCAATTTTGGATATTGTAATCGTGTATTACTCTTCAATTTGGGAGACAAAGGAGCAACTAGGAGTTGGTGAAACCAAAAAGTAATGCAATTTTCTTTCATGATATCCTTTCAACACTACATTACAGGAAATGGCTTCGATATACTATTGTTAGTAAAAACAATGGCATGTGAATTCATCTATTTTTTTGTCTACAATGTTGCATAAATGGATACATCATAGTAGAGGTGTCCATTGATGGTCATTTGGCATAGAAAGAGTGGTTACAAAGTCTTTTAAAAATCCATTTATGTTAATTTGATGCCCAAGGTAATTGATTAATAATCATATGTTCACAATAACTTAGAGAATATTTCATCCCACATACTAAACACTTATAGCCAAACTCTTCATAAAATGTTAGTTTTTTCTTCTAACACTACATCAAATAACATGTGTGTGGGAGGACACCCTACGCCACTATGGACCACAAAATCCTAATGAGGTTATCCTCCCTCTACCACATGGTGAATCACACTTCCATGGTGTTCTTGTAATACCATACAATGCAAGGGGTCTTTCTCTCTACTATAACATTCTGGGAATGATGACTTCTGAGTTGGTCATGGTTAATGGGGATGTGGGCCCTAATATGTGACTATAGGTGATCATGTTTGACCATTACCCCATTAACAAAATATTTTTTTAACTGCCTATATAAAATCAAGATAAAAATATAAATAAATATTTAATGATAATAAATATTTAATTTTTTATTTTTAAATATAAAATATAATGTTAATACACAAAGACTATATTTAACAATTTTAATATGGGATTAGTAAATTAAAAAAAATTAAATTTGAAATTAAAATTATCAAATTTGTTAGCTGGATATGATCTTTTCCCTTGGGAAGGGACATAAAATTCCCAAATAATGGATGATGTGGATTTTTTTTAAACATTCTCTACTATTATTTTTTATTTTCACTATTTAGACTAGTAGCCCACATGTACATATATTTTGTATTTCTAGATATGTAAAGGAACTTGTTTGTCATGTCCTACAATGTTTATTTTTCGTATCCAGATTGAGTTTCCATTGCACTTTTTTTGAAGTTAATGTTCATATTATTGTGGATCAATGATTGTGCAGAGGATCGAGATCAATCAAGTGGGATGGATGAGATGTTCACAAGAGCATGGGTTTGTAGTGTGGATTCTATTTTTAGAAGATCATCATAATTTTATATACTTATTATTAATTTGATTCTCCATAAATGATCACCTCTATGGGTGATCAGTGTCATTGGTATGAAATTATTGTTTGGGTCTTTATTGCATTCAATTTTTTTATATCCTTTTATTTATTTATTTTATCCCCCCTATTATTATTTACTTCCAGGGATAATGTTTATTTTGTACGTATTGTTTATATACTCTGATAAGATTTCACAATATCCCCAAATACCTAGCCTAGGTCATCACATTTATTATAAACACTCTAGGGTATGGGGAGTCTTTCTTGGGCACTTGTTTCAAATAGGTTTCTCACCTATTAATAATTTTATTCTAGTCAGGACATGACATAGCGGTTTTAATGGGCTTCCTTTCATATTGTTTTACTCGTTGGGAATTGGTAGACAATAGTATTAGAAACGTGTCTGGTCCTATGGTGGATATCAGAATGGTGCACGGAGAAAAATTATTCCAATAAGAAGTACATTTATCCCGGGATAAAGAATTTTGGTTATTTGTTTGTGATTTGGTCACTGTAGAATATTTATAAATTGATCTATCAAAAGCATTTTGTGGCCATAGGAATTTTTATATATTTATGGTTCTCATACCATCAGTGAGATGACATTGACTAATTTTTACACAACATCAATGAAGTAATGTAATATCTTATAAATATTATTTTTTATGCTGGGTCAACATTTTACAAGTCTTCTAGTGTCTGATTCTGATGATGATTTTGGTCAATTGTTTGTGGTGTCTATTGAAGCCTATTTGGTGTTCTCTTATATTGATTCTTAATTTAATTCTTCCATATTTGAAAGACATGAATATATTGATATTTACTTATCATATATTTTTATTTAGATCTATGGTTAGATATATGATTGTATGGTCAATGACGTAGTGATCATTTTCCGAAGCTGAATTGATACTCACTGATCAATATGGTTCATGGTGCCTAGTTGTTGGACCCCTTATAGGGTTTTAATTCAATGGTCATTTTTTTGTTTTCTTTTATGTCCTATATATCTTTTTTCATATAGCTCGTAAAGAAATTTTACAAAACCAATTCATGATATTATTGTAATATAAAGATATTTGACATGATGTTGGTTTTTTATTATCAAAACCCATAGGTGAGTTTGGGTAGCTTATTCCTTTCAGAAGACACTCTGTGGGTTTAAATTTTCATATGTGTATATCTAAAGATTATTAACAACCTGAATTGAGTTCTCCTATTTATATTACATTTTATATATACTATAACTAGCCTTTATTCACGGTTATTATGTCACATCACTAAATAAGATTTCAAGAGGTACCATGATGATTATTTTGAAGTAGAAACTCAAGGGGGAATTATGATGGATTTTTTTATGAGTAATCACCAAGAGTTCATTGTTTGGAACATTCCTTCATTGAATGCTTTGAAATATATCGATGCAATAATTTTTCTCAAGATAGGTGCGATATGAATTATGATGGATTTTTTTTATGAGTAATCACCTTGGGTGCATGATTTTGAGGATTTTTTTACAGGTAATAATGTTTTGGATACAGACCTCACCAACCAAAGGATTGTTTTTTGTAACTGGTCACAGTGCTGGTACATTATCAGGATGGGGAAGATTCAACATGGTGAGAATTTGTGGAATATTCCATTTCAATTGTGAGGTTATGGATTTTTAGGAGGGGTTACATGGTATATTCAAACATATTAATAATGGATTAATATATTTACCAATCACCTTATCCATAGAAAAATGAAATTTTCTTGAATATGAGTTGGTGATGACCGAGTGGTGTAGGACTGTACACCCATTGTCTTGGTCGAGATCTAAAAGTTTCACCTCAATTTTAACATTGTACCGTTTCTATAATAGATTGGTGAGAGGCCATGTTCGAGCTGATAAAACATGGTTTTATTTAAATATTATATGCATTATTTATTTAGATTTGTGATTAAATGAAAAATGTTCGTCTATGATAGTAGAGATAACATGAATAAATTGTGATCTGTGAGGTGGTTCACACATGGATAGACCATGAAACATGTTTTCATGAGATATTGTGTTAGGTGTCCGTTTATAGAATGTACTAGTTATTTTTTTGTTAACATGGCTTAGGAGAGTGATGCAGGCATATCAATGGAATATTAGGTTACTCTTAACCATGAGATGATCGTTCAGTATATATTGACATTATCTTCACTATGTTGATAGATCATCAGATATATGATGATATATCTATATATATTTTTATATTTAGATGGATGAACCTGATCGGTTTATGAAAAATGATAATTATATGGTAATATATATTGTTGTAAATCACCACTGGCCGTTTGAGTGTGGTGACCCTCATTATGATCTACATTTCGATAATGACCACAAAACTGTTTTGATAATTATGATATGGTTAATGGTCAACATCATTGTTGAATCATAGAGGTAATTGGTTTTATATACATACCCGTATTTATTTATAGAAGTCTATGGATCATGGGTTGTGTTGATCAAAAACCCATTCTTTTGTTATAATGATAAGGATTATCCTTTGGTGGGAAAATGGAAATTGGTCCATAGAATGCAACCCTAAAATGAGAATTTCCATGGGATCCTGATACCAGTTATGAGATGATCATTTATATTTTATATTTCAATATATAAATGGATATTTTTTCTACTAGATACCATAGTGAATACTGTATATGAGTTTGGATATGGACTTGGGTGGAGTCTGTGTGGAGGCATTCAACATATGGAAGATTATGATGATCCATGGGTATCCAATTATAAATGAATATATGTTTATGAATTGGATTCAAAGTGGTTATGGGAAATGTTTGGATGACCTTGAAATTTCACTGGAAGATGGTTAATGCCTTCTATGAGTGTGTTCAGAATGATATTATTGTGTTTTATGATAAATTCACTAAGATCAGTTGTCGATGAAAAATTAATGAATGAAATTTTATGTTTTAAGAATATTAATCTATAGATAATTTTTATTAATTTCTCACATCAGGTTGATTTTGGTCAATAAAGAACTACATCAGACACATTACTGGGATGAGATAAGTATAGTACAATTATCGGGATGTGATTTTCAAAGAAAATAGTACGTCACTAGGTTGATTTTGGTCTATTAAGATCTATATAGTTTTTTAAATCATGGTCTAAAAGTTGTTTCCCATGTTTTATCTGGGGTGGGAGGTTGAGAAACATGAATAGAGAATAGATATGATGCTATGGGTGTGTTTTAGTCAACAATTATGATGATGGAAGTATTTTGGTTCTGAATTGGCCATTGAAAACATGATTATATTGTGGAGAACACCATAAAATATTTAATAGAAGTGAATAATATGTCATCATGTCTCATCTTATATGCTCTCCTTTAATATATGTCTTCATGTTTATATCTTATTACAACATTTAATTATATTTTGGTGATTTTGGCACAATTTTCATAATGCGGTTATTTGAAGTGTGTTGGGTGTTCATAAACGCATTTGGAACATTTTTAGTGGAATCCACAACCAAAGTACCGTAGTCCATTAAATTTAATTACCACCTTGGATTATAAGGGATGATATGTTCTATAATTTCCCAAACACCAATATCCTTGATCTAATAAATTATATTATAACATTAGTATACCTACAATATCAAAATCCCAAAGGACAAAACAAATTTATTTTTTTGGAAAACCAAATTATATAGATGATGAACATATTACAATGGTAATATAAAAAACAGTATAAAATTAAAATTTCATAATCTATGAAACTAATTCCAATAATTTATCTTAACATCCAATGGAATGAAAACTAAATAAGAGTTATCTCAAATTCATAGTAAGTGATTAATACATTTTAAGATGTTATGATTTGATAATCCTAATCAATATAGAATGTTATACTTCTAAAAAAATATTTTATGTAATTGATAAACTATGAGGTGATTTCATAAACAATATGAAATGCTAGATAGATGAAAAAATCCCAATTAAATAACTTGAAAAGACATAATAAATATAAAAAGAATGAAATTCATATATATATATATATTTTTAATAGTGAAGATCTCATTAATATTAATAATATGTAAACATTAAAAAAAGTAAATATAAAAATATTTGACATGTTGTTTCTTAGGACCAAAGAACCTTCACCATCATGACCATTCGTAAGATAGTTTAAAATATTAACTGTAAAAACCAATCTGATTTGGCTGTCTATTTTTTTATATGGGACTACTGATGCATCAAGGGGACTACAAAAAATAATCCCCAACTTATTTCAAACTAGTCCAAATTATTCCTTATATCTTAAATAAATAAATTTAACTCATATTCCATGTTACTATTCAAATTCCATTATTGAGAATTGATATTGATTTTTCAGACATTCCCCGATTAATAAAATACAATAAAATTATAATAGTTTGTAAAACGGGTTTAAAATTTTAGTAATAATAATATCCATTACACATTAATATGAATTTCGAAGATAAGTTTAAATAATATTCAATGGGATTACAATAAATTAATTGTTTTAAGATAATGCTAATAGTCATAAAATAATGTGATATTGTATAATAAACATTATCACATTTGAAATATTCCAGTCAAATCCCCTTAGATGATATAAATAAAATGTAAAATACCTTGAAGAATAAAATATAATTTATGTTACATGTTAAAGGGAACGTGTATACATCATATAATATTGAATTGGTAAATAATGACAAATAAGTCTCAATTAAATGAAATTTGAGATAAAATCCCTAAACATTAACTTTATATTTGAAGAATTATATTTAACCTCTTGTATAATGGTTATAATAATGTCCTTAATTAATAAAATTAATGATATAATTATTTATGATATCATATGTTATCTTTTTATAAAAAATATTATACATTTATTTCTAATCGTTTAATATTTTCATAGTTTTGGGTTTTAATTAACTTATTTTTCGAGTTTATTTTCTATTGTTATGTTTTTTCCTCTTATATAGATCATGAATGAATAATATCCTGAATGTAAAGCATGAATTAAATATCATATATATTCATTACATTTTAATTTATGGAAATCCATGAAATCTGGTGATGTGAAATTTCATACTTGTTTCATTAAAACAGTAAGTCGATTGTACAAATCGACACTGTTCCCACTTTCAAAATCTTATTTAATGAATTTAAATTAAATTATATATATATATATTATCAATTTAGTATCATTTTTATGTCATAAAATTGAGATTTTATTTTTAAAACAATGCATAATACAATCCATGTAATGAATGTATGAATCACATCTCTTCTCAATAAGGTAGTCTAATGTACACACAAATAACATTATCGTTTCCCACAATATGGAAACCATTATGTTATGTGTTATAAATTAGTAAAATAATAATAATTACATAATAAATATAATATATGTTTTATAAAAATATAATATAAATCATTATTCCCAACCTTTTATGCTCGTAATGGAAAAATGAATGATATTAGTTGAGGAGGTAATACTACATCATAGAAATTAATAATTATTTCAAAACATTTGATGAAATTTATTCATTTTATTGATATACCATTGACATAAAAATTAACAAAAAATTTAATATTACTTATTTATTATATAATCATGATATTATATTAAGTGAATGAGGTGGATATGGAAATAAAATAAAATTATTTTAGAAAGCCTATACATATTCCTTGTGTATACACCTTATGTTAGAAGTAATTCCATTAAAATTAGTATTTTTAAAAAATGAAACAAAAATAGGATTTAAGGAGATAATGTTGGGAGTAATTAGTGTTTTTCATTGATAGACCAATGTGGGAAATGAGGTATAATGAAAGCGGAGAGATTTGTGACTTTTATTAGTAGGGTGAGTAAAAAAATGAATTAATTTGAAAGAAAGACCTTGACATTGTTTTTTCCCTTTCATGTGGCTCCAATAATTTATTAAACTCAATAAATGAGTGATAAGGGTTAAATATGTCTATAAATTTGGTTTTGTAATTGTTTTTAGGACATTATACCCTTTAGGGTTAATGGGTTGGAAAGAGGAGATATTTTGGAGGTTTATTCTCTCGAACTAAGAACACACACTCCAACAAAGAACACACTCCCCAATGAAGAATTATCTCTCCAACAAGGATCATCTTTAATAAACGAACCAATGATCAAGGAAACGACGACACCATTGACATACGTATATCCCTACTCATCAACATCAACGAACCTCTGAGGTAGGGAGTTAATTTTGTGTGATTATTGTTTCCTAGGTTCTTCCCTTCTAAACAAAGAAGGAAAATCAAATTTCTGAGTAGTGGATATACAGATGAGTTCATTTTGTGGGTATTGGAATAATCATTTTCATAGGATGAAGGGTTTGACGTTCTTCATTCATGTTTTTGTTAAGCCTCTTGCTACCACTCTAATGTGGATGGTACGGGAAAAAACATGGCCCGACACCTCCACCATTATTCCGGAATGGTGTGTTCTTCGTTATGGAAGATGGTGTCTTTTTTCCATGATGACGAAATATGAGCGGCTGGCCGAACCTGCCACCGATGAAGGCGCGACATGCAACCACACTGTGTGGAGAGGATGGCTGCCCATCTGGCCAGCTGCGTTGGAATGCCACACCGCGATCGCTCTGCTGCACCACTACTACCACGTCTGACCGCGGCCTTGGTGCATCCTCCGCACCACCTCGCGGCCCCACGCCACTCACTTCAATCGTGGTCACTGCGGCCTCTACGGCTTTGCGGCCTCGGGCCACTCGTGGACGCCTCCGCTCTCAGGGCCCGCGACCACTACGACCTCTGCGGCCCCAACGACCTCCCCTGCTTAGCGGCCCTTGCTGCCTCTTCCACCCTGCGACCTCTACGACCCACTCGGCCTCTATCGCCCCATGGATTTTGTATCCCCCGTGGCCTCTTCCATCCATTGGCCTCTACTTACCTGCGGCCTTCGCAGCCCTACACCACCCACAGCCTCCGCGGCCACCCCACCGCCCTGTGGGCTGCTGCATAGGCCAGGCCACTGCCCAGGGTGGGCCTCCTAGTGGGCCAAACTAATGCCCGTGCCGGGAAACCCAGTGGGCCGAACCGCCCAGCACAGTTGAGGCCGGAGCCAGCGGGTCGGGCCATGTTGACCCGAACTGCGTCGATCTCGACTGTGTCGGGCTGAGTCTATCCTAATGTGTCAGACCAGACTCGAACTATTTTGGACCCTATACTCTCTTTTGGCCATAAATTTAGCATCGAGCATTCATTTGACGAACCATATATGGAACCAAAAACCATGGAGTGAGATGGTCAATTTGGAATACCAGACTGGATATTCTGATAAATTTGGGTTTTGGTCAGGTTGGATCGATCATGAATCCAACCGGAGCCTTGGGACTAAATTTATAATAACATACAGACCATGCGTCCGATAGATGCAAAGTCTATTGTGTTGAGACCCCTACGACGTGGTGGACCTTTGGGATACTTCTTCATCGGATATCGTGAACGTTGGAGTATCGACAAGTGCCTTGAAAAGTAGACCCTCTTGGAGGCATGTGAGCTTATTGTGGGAACCATGTAGCTGGATGTGACGATGTACTAGGATCCTGTGTGGGTCTGAAGACGTATGGGAGATGTACTAGGATCTTGTGTTGGTCTGACAACATACTGGAGATGTACTAGGATCTTTGTGTGGATATGAAGACGTACTGGAGATGTAATAAGATCATGTGTGGGTCTGACGACGTACTGGGGATGTACTAGGATCTTGTGTGGGTCTGACGATGTACTGAAGATGTACTATGATCTTGTGTGGGTCTTATGACATACTGGAAATGTACTATGATCCTTTATGGGTCTGACGAAATACTGGAGATGTACTAGGATCATGTGTGGGTATGAAGACATACTACAGATGTACTATGATCTTGTGTGTGTCTGATGATGTATCAGAGCATGTACTAGGATCCTGTGTTGGTGTGACAATGTACTAGAGGATGTTCTAGGATCTTGTGTGGGTCTGACGATGTACTAGATTATTTACTTAAATATAGTTTGGGTTTGACGGTGTACCATACCATGTAGTAGAATCCTGTGTGTGTATGAATATGTACCAGAGCATGTACTAGGATCCTGTGTGGGTCTGATGATGTACCAGAGCATGTATGAGGATCATGTGTGGGTCTGATGATATACCAAAAATGTACTAGGATCTTGTGTGGTTTTTACAATGTACTGACGACGTACTGATGTTTTACTAGGATCATATGTGGGTATGACAATGTACTATGATCCTCTGTGGGTCTGATTATGATTTGGGATCCTTCATGGGTCTACCTCTTTATAGAGTAAGATGACTTAGTAGTTACATCAAATCATCTCTACTACTGTAACTAAGATATAACTAGTGTGATAGGAGTTTGTACCGTACATTCTGTCGTGGTAATACATTGGGGGTATTCTTCTTTGTGGCATACCTATGTGCCACGTATCTTTGTGGTATTCGTCCCTTTGTGGAACAGTTGAGGTTTGTGCTTTTGGGTTGGACCATGTGTTCCCTCGTTATTGAGATGGGTATACTTTATAACTTAGTTATATGTATAGGAATATACCTAATAATGGTTGTGAGTTGATTTCATGCCTTGTGGTTTATCCTTTGTGGATTTTATGAGACCTTGAGGGTCTTGAGGTCCCTACTGAGTATCATTATACTCATCCCTACATATGATATACCCACACCTCGTTGTGTTTGGTGAATACGACAGACATTGCTGACTAGGGATGAGAGTACTAGGATTAGAGGTAGCTCGACGGTGGACCGTAGACAAGGCATACTAAAGAGACGACCGTTCGAGAGCTATACCTACCCTTCATGTAGGATCATTGGGAGGTTATCATAGGAGCTCTTCCATTTTACTTGTACATTCAGTTTTAGGTACTTTCCAGTTGGGATTGTATTCTGTCCACATCTTTTTACTGTAGTCACTCTGTTTACTATTCAATTTTCATGACATCGTGTCTTGTTTTGTGCATGGTTGCGTGAGTTTACAGGATGTTTAGGCAATGACTTCCCAGTTTTTGGGAATACGCCTTCAGTGCTAGTCGCATGCCCCTGCCCTTTGGAAGGCTGTCTTGGGGTAGTCAAGGCACGGGCCCCAGAGGACGGGTCGTGCCAAATTTTTATCAGAGGAGTCAGTTATACCATAGAACATATGACTATGATCTTTTTAATAGAAATTATGTTATTTGTAGTTAGTGTGGTTATCAGTTTAGGGAATCCATTGTTTGTGCGGCAACCAATGTATCCATACACCTGGACCCTGACATATGATTTCTGACTGAGTGCCTAAAAACACTGATTGCATGTGTGTTTTTGAAGAGTTTTCATTGTGATCTTGTTGAGTAAGCTCACCGGATATAAATTATTAACTATGGCACAACTGCTTCCCTTTAGTATGCCTCCATGAAGATATCCAGCCAAGCTTCCTAATATAGTACATTCTAATAGCTCATCGAGTGATGAGCCTCCAGTGCATGGACCTCTTCTTATGCTAGCACCTTCGGGTTGTGTAGCCGAAACACCACCTCCCATTGGAAAGCAGATACCACCAGCCATACTGGCGAATGGTGCACGTCGAATGAGCATGTTCCACGAGTTCCTACAGTAGATGCATCTGAGGATTTGAGGCGAGACTGATTCCCACATAGCTGAGGGTTGTCTAGAGGCGATTGCTAGAGTTTTCTGCCTAGTAGAGACAGTAGTAGGGAAGCTGGTGATCTTTTCTACTAGTTTTTTTAGTGGGAGACTTTGAGGATAGTCCGTATAGTGATGATGATTCGGTATATAGACTGGTACTGGATATAGTTTCTTCGGGTAGTGAGTCAGCTATATCACTACCCGTGTGTCAGCAGTTACAACCAGTGATACCGGTAGAGGACATATATAGGCTTAGTGCCTTACGCCTGATCCAGCATTAGATACCCCTATGGTTCTGAGGTGAGCCTGACTCATAGGCGCCTGAGGACTGGATTCAGGTGGTGGATGAGTGTTCTCTAGATAATCTACAGCTTTAGTAGGAAGACATTTCGGTATCTATGTATTCACCAAGGCATACCGACCATTCCTGGTACTCGATTAATACAATTCGATCAGTGCTTCAAATATCTAACTTTTGAGTGAGGTGTATTTAAGGAAATTTGAGCCATCACTATTACTCAGTTCATTACTACGTATGTGAGGGGGATAGATATAACCTTTATGGTTGAATTTTCTTTTGCTGAGCGGATATAGCCAGTGAATTTTAGCAGTGGGAAAGAAGGAAACTAGCACCAGTCTCAAAGACATTAGCGTGTAAAATGTTTCAGGAAGAGGATGTGATAGGGACCAATGAATCAGCTGGGCAGCATATGTGGAAGCAGATCTAGGAGAGCCGCATGAGGTGGTGTACATTTAGACATGTCACAACCACCCCCACCCCTTTTGTGGACCCCACCAGGCTTAGGGAGCTGGAGGAAATGGGTAGGGAGTAGCTGATTGCGATCAAGGAGTGTGACCCTAGGGATATAGGAATGATTCGAAGTACGATCTATGTCTACTACTAGATGCCATATATATAGACATAGGTACCAATCATTCATTCTTTCCAAAAATCCTATTCATTACCTAGAGGTTCCATATAAGTCATTGAATTGATCCTAATGTCGGGAGATACCTTTGGGAGAAGACTTGATAATCAGACTTACGATGATGGTTTGATCTGACCTTTGAGGTGAGAGTTTTGGTTGGATACTCTGGGTGGAATCATTGATTCCTTGCAATGTTAGTTTGGGATGGACAGGGGAACCACAATTCATACTCATATTGACAGTATTAGGACAAAATTTGTGGTTTCTGTACAATGTTTTAATGATGTTTTCCTTGGTCAGTGAAAAGGAATCCTATGCAGAACAAGATGGACTCATTCATAGGAGGGTGTTGCAGATCACTCATGAGTTAGATAGAGATAGCATTGTGGTAGCAAGAGTTTTTCATTTTTAGTTCCAAATATAAGTGGAAGAGCATGGGGACATCTATTCAAAATATGCTTACAGGATTACCTACTCAAATGGATAGGGACATCTGCTTTGGGTAGGTACTACAGATGATTTGTACCAGACTTCCCCAGTGTAGAAGCACCATTTTCATCTTTGAAGAAAAAGGGGGTGGCTTTCCCATAGATGGAGAAGTGTCAGTAGAGATTTTTGGAGCTAATAAAGAGACTGACAAGTAGAAATACGCTACCCATGACCTGGAGGTAGTAGCAGTGGTCTTTGTGTTGAATTTTTTGTGGCATTACTTGATCAGAGAACATTTTACAATGTACTCTAATCACAAGTGTCTCAGGTATCTATTCTCATAGAAGGACCTGATCTTGAGACAGCTACGTTGTATTGAGTCCCTCCAGGACTATGACATCGAGATAGTCTACACACCTGAGAAAAAAACATTGTAGCAGATGCACACAGCAGAAGATCTGGTATACAACTACTCGGTGAGGTGATAGAGCAGCTAGACGTTTTGTAGATATCCTTTGTGGATCAGGATAGAGAAGCTTATCTATAGTCTCTTACAGTCACCACCCACATCTTCATGGACTCAGGGTGACGTAGCATGAAGACACTGATTGAAAGGAACAAAATGCTCAGATATCCACAAGAAACGCACCTAATAAATTTTATAAAGGTGGGAAGCATTCCATCCTCTTAAGTGGACATTCCATGGAACCAGTTTCAGTTCAGGAGTATGTGATGAGAGAGTTCCACACATCCCCTCTAGTAGTACACCGAGTAGTGGAGAAGATGTACCAGGATCATTGATGATAGCACTACTAGCTGGGAATGAAAAAGCAATAGTAGAATTTGTCTCTCGGTGCCTCACTTGTCAGCAAGTGAAGGCGGAGCATCTGGTACAATCAGGCTTGGATTAGGCATTAGAGGTCCTAGTGTAGAAGTGTAATGGGATATCCATGGGATTCGTGACAAGACATCCACATAAATCAAGTGGTCCTGACTCTATCTGGGTGATCATCAACTGACTCACCAAGTCGGACCACTTCCTACCAATTAGAGAGCATGGTTCTATATAGAGCATGGGACCCCACTATGTTCCAGATATTGTGTAGATAGATGGAGTACCCTCGACAATTGACACTAATCATGATACACAATTCACTTCCTGACTATGGAAGGGGTTGTAGGAGGATTTCGGGATACAACTTTGTTTGAACACCAGCTTCCATCCACAGATAGTTGGCCAGACTGAGCCGACCAATAAAACTCTTGGGGACAAGCTACATGCTTGTGTCCCCTATTTTTGTCTCATTTGGGAGGACCACATGCCTTTGGTGGAGTTTTCATACAAAAATAGCTATCACTCCACCATTGGGTTAGCACCTTTTGAGGCATTGTATGAGTGATCTTGAAGACCACCTTTGTGCTGGACAGTCCCAGGGGAGTCAGCACTAGTAGGATCAGAGATGGTATGAGCTACCATAGAAAAGGTGCAAATCATCCAGGAGTGGATGAAGACTATAGAGAGTAGGCATAAGTGTTATGTCAATAAAAGATAGAGACATCTAGAGTTCATGGATAGATACCACGTCTTTTTACGGGACTCACCTCATTGAGGTTTGTAGGGATTCGGTTGAGGTAGAAAGTAATCATTGAGGTTCATTGGAACCTTTTAGGTCCTCAGTAGAGTTAGAGAGGTGGATTGACACTTATAACGTCCCCCTCAGTTTCACCGGGTGCACGATGTCTTCCATGTATCCCTGCGGAGGAGAAACGTGCACGACCATTCTCACGTCATCGACCAAGGTGAGTCGGACATCGATTATGGGGTGATGTTTTCCATGGTTCCAATGGAGATTGTGTATTGGCTGGAGTGGGACCTTCGTGGGTGGTTGATACCTCTGGGGTGTGTTCACAAGTAGCACAAGAACCTCCAGGAGAGCACATGGGATCGGGAGGCTCAGATTCATGCTCATTACCCCTACTTGTTCTCTTAGTTTGAGTTGTGGGTTCTGGGGACACAAATCCCTGAGGTTCTGAGAAAGTAAACACCAGAAAATTCCATGTATTTTTTTAATTATATGTTCATTTTTCAAGTCTGCAAAAATTAACGGCGTGTGATTCCAAGGCCCGGTGTCCCCAGAATGAATTTATGAACTTTTTTTCATGTAGGTTCTGTAAAAGTACGAGTGGGTTTTTGTAACTTTTGAACCGATGCTTTGAATTGAAATATGAGGGCACTGTTGAACTCGCAGCACTAGTATTCGCTTATGGAGACCTTCACATCGACTATAGTTGGTCAAGAGGGAAATATAATTTTTTGGGTTTTTCATGATTGAATTTTAAACAAAAAATATAACATTTTTATTTTAGAAACCCCTCATCATGGGTTATGGTGGTGTGGAACACACTATCCTAATTCTCCCATTTGAATGTTAAGTGGTGGGGACCAACTGAACTAACCCCCAATTTGAATTTAGAGGTGGGGACCACCTGAACTCCTTTAATGAGAGAAATACTTTCAACTTGACCATCTTTAATTATGCCAATTAAATTAGATAATTAATGGCGCCAACACAGAACATTAATTATGACATCTTTGTAGTGCCAAATTAATTTATTTTTATAAACAAAAATTATTAAGTTAATATCTTTTCACATTTTGGTTTGAATTATGAGGAAGGGGTTAGCAAGTGGAGAGCTTCTGGAGGACTATTCTCTACAATATATAATGTGCTCTACAACGAATAATGCGCTCCCCAATGAAGAATTCTCTCACCAATGTGGAACATCTTCAACGAATGAACCAATGATCTAGGAAACACCAATTCCACCGAACTAAGTCTACCCCTCATCATCGATGTCAATGAACCTCCGAGGTAGGTGTTTAATTATGTGTTATTATTGTTTCCCATGCTCTTTCATTCTAAATAATGAATGCGAATCAACTTTCTAACTAGTTGATCCACGGATGAGTTCTTTTTGAGGGTCTGGGAATAATCATTGCCGAAGGTAGAAGGGTTTGATGTTCTTATTTAATTTTTTTGTTGATCTAATTGTTACTGCTCTAACAAGGAGGGTTCAGGACAAAAAAACATTGCTAGAACCATCCATTGTTCTTCATGAATATTGTGTTCTTCGTGATGGAAAAAAGGCATCTTTGTGTCACGGCGACAAACGTAGAGCAGCCGACCAAACTAGCCACCAGCGAAGGTACAGTTCAAGACCGCACTGCGCCGAGGGGACGACTGGCCATCCAACCAGCCACGGCGGATCGCTGCCCTGTGACCCCCCCCCCCAACTGCACCTCAACCGCCCTGCCTGACCACGGCCTCCCAACCGCCTCGCACCACCCCGTGTCCCAGCGTCACCCGTGACCTCCATCGTTATGTTACCCTTGTGGCCTATGCCGCTCCACGACACCCACTTCCCCTATGGCCCCCATCACCCCCATAGCCTCCGCGGCACCCACGGCCTCTGTAGCCCCCACCGCCTCCCCCTCTATGGCCCCCTTGGCCTCCGCCGCTTTGTAGCCCCTACGACCTCTGTCGCACTGTGGCCTCCGCGACCCTGCGCCACCCACAACCTCTGCAGCCTCCCCGATACCACACGGGCTACCATCCTAGCCAGCCTGCCCAGCGAGCTGGACCCAGCGGGTCGGGCCTGGTCAGTCTAACCAGGTCGGACCGAACCCAGAATAGTTTCGACCATATACTCTCTTTTGTCCATTACTTTGGCACGAGACATCCATTTGACAAACCATCTGTGCTGCCAAAAATTTGGGAGTGAGGTGATATATTTTGTATACACCACAAGATATTCTGATAATTTTGGGGGTGTGGTTAGGTTGGATCGAGCATGGATCCAACCTGGCCCTCGAAATTAATAAGGCTTATAAATTATAGACCGGGCGTCCAATTTATGCACCCTCTTTTGCGTTGAGACCCCTATGATGTGGCACAACTTTGGGATAATTATAAATGGGAAGTCATGGAAGTATGAGTATAAAATAGTGTCTTGAATAGTGGACCCTCCCGGAGACAATCAAGCATAGTGAAGGAACCTTATAGATGGCTGTGACGATGTACTAGATTCCTATGTGGGTATGACGATGTACTGGAGATGTATTAACAACCTATGTGGGTATGAAGACATAATAGAGATGTAATAGGATCCTGTGTGGGTCAAACGACGTACAAGAGATGTAATAGGATCACCTGTGGGTCTGATGAGGTACATGAGATGTACTTGGATCATGTGTGGGTCTGACGAAGTACTGGAGATGTACTAGGATCCTGTGTGGGTCTGACGGCGTACTGAAGATGTACTAGGATCTTGTGTAGGTCTGAGGACGTACTGGAGATATATTAGGATCATGTGTGGGTATGAAGATGTACTGTTGAAGTACGATGATCATGTGTGGGTCTGACGATGTACCAAAGCATGTACTAGGATCCTGTGTGGGTCAAACGATGTACTAGAGCATGTAATAGGATCTTTTGTGGGTCTAACGATGTGCCTGAGCCTGTACTAGGATCCTTTCTAGGTCTGAATATGTACTAGAGCATGTACTATGATCTTGTGTGTGTTTGACGATGTACCAAAGCATGTACTGGGATCCTATGTGGGTCTGACGATGTACTGCCAATGTACTAGGATCCTGTGTGGGTCTGACAACATAATGACGATGTACTAGGATCTTTTGAGGGTCTAATGATGTACTACGATCCTTTGTGGGTTTGATGAAGATTTACAATATTTCTTGGTTCTGCCACTTTAGTGAGTAGGAAAATTTAGTAGTTACATCTAATCCTCTATAATACTGTACATAAGTTATACTAGGTGTGATCTAAGTTTGTACCTTTGTGGTATATTCCATCATGGTAATACCTTGGTTGTATTCTTCAATTTTTCGTACCTGTGTGGTAATTACCATTGTGGTATACCATCCTTTGTGGAATTTTAGATCTTTGGGATTTTGGGTGGGACCTTGTGTTTCATCATGAATGAGATGGGTATACATGATAACATAAGTAAATGTATAAGTATATATCTAAGTAGGGTTGTATGTTAATATCATGCCTTATGGTTTATCCATTCTATGTTTTGTGAGACCATGAGTCTCTTGAGTTCTCTACTGAGTATCGATATACTCACCCCTATACGAGTTATTCCTGCACCTCTTTGTGTTTGGTGAGGACAATAGACAATGCTTACTGAGGATGAGAGTACCAGGAATGGTGGTAGCTCGTAGGTGGACCTTAGATGAGGTGTACCAAAAAAACAATCCTTTCAGATTTGTACCTACCCTTCAGGTAGGATCCTTGGCAGATGATCACATGAGATGTTCAAATTTACATGTACTTACAGTTTCTTATACATTGCAGTTGTGATTTTATTTTGGCCCCTTTTACTAACTATACTCACTCTGTTTACTATTCAGTTTACTTGAGTTCGTATCTTGATGTGTGCTTGGTTGCATGTGTTTACATGTTATAAAGGCAATGACTTTCCAGTTTTAGGGAATACGCCTTATGTGAAAGTCACTATCCCCTAGCCTATGGAGGGAAATCTTGGGGTAGTCACGTCACGAGCCCAGGGGATGGGTCGTGAAACTTCCCCTACTATCTCAAAACACCACCACATATGCAGCTTTGGGTTCCACCTTTTATCACTGATGTAGTCCCCAAATTCATAAAATCACACCACCACCACCACAGAAGATGTTCGATGACTGGAAAAATCATTATACAAGATAAAATCTCTAAATCCAGATCTCCCCACACCCAAAACAAATTTATCCATAACAAAGAACAACACCTAGATGTACAAAACAATGAAGACACTACCATAGGAGATGGAGTATTTGATACTCATTCGCACGAGCATAGTTTCTCAGCTATGAAAGAACAGGAACCACTGCTGAATTGAGTTGGCATCCACATTCAATCTATTTTTCACTAGTGACGCCACCAGTCACCATAGGGAGGATATTTCTTGTTGTAGATCATCCCCTCCTATGAAGACGAAGCTCAATCCCCTAGAAACTAATTGAACTAATGTCATCTTCCACTAAAGTCGATCCAACATTCGTTAGAGCTATTTTCGTTGCCACTAGACTTGACCTAGAGCTACCGTCATCGAGGAGCACCACGACCAAATTCGTGGATTCCTTATGATGATAAACCCCTTCCCTCATGCAAAAAAGTGAAAATATGGTAATACTGAACATTGTAAAAATTATATAAAACAATATAATAAATGAATTATGTATAAAAAATATGTAAAAAAAATAAAAAAAAATATATAACCCATTTAATAATTATTAAAAATTAATTCCCAAAAATAAAAAAACAATATATCTAATTATGAATAATAAAATTTAATAACAACATCATAAAATTAATAAAATAATATTATTATAAAATTAAACTTATAAAATAATAAAAAATTAGTTTTCTAGTATAATATTATATTAATATTAAAAAACAATTTAAACAAAATAGGGAATAATAATTTATAAACATATTATTCATTTTGTTAATGTAAATATTTTTTTTAAAAATAGTTATTTAATTATTAAATTTTGAAGGTATAGGTTCATGTTGGAATGATGTATGGGTTCAACCCAACTGTGAGGCCAGTTAGTTATTGGGGTTCTCTTAATTTAAAAAAATCAGAGTTGAATAAATATGATTGGTGTTTTTTCGGAACACCAATGTAAGTCAGTGATTAATGTTGCTGATAAACAAGAAATGATTGTATAATTTTAATGATGAGAAAGAAATAATAGTGAGGGGGAATTCATTCATGAAATTCATTTTTATCATTTTATTAGAGGTCTAGAGAGAGACTCGAAGGATTGGAGCATAATGAGGGAAATGATTTGAAGATCTAAGGCTCATGAAAACAGAATGAAATAAATATTTTGGTGAGATATCATTATAAATTTTTATATATATTCATTCTATAGTAATTATAACCGTTATTGTGAATAGAATATATTGAGAATTTTAACATTATAATCTTAGGAATTTTATTTCCCCTGGTTAATTTTGTTATCTTATTAGATTTATTCTTTTAACATGTAATAATATTCAACTACAAAAGAAGAGCCTGACTCTAAAATTTACTTTTTTTTCACCTCCAATACAAAATTTAAAAACTCTTTGATTTTAGGAAATAATGATAATTAATGTATCTTTTATATATTAATTTCTATACCAATAGATTAAATTGTGGAGATTTAACCCACAAACTTTATAAAAAATATTTTTTAGTTAAGTGTTTCCAGATGTGGTGAAGATCTAGAATAACTTATATTTTGACTCATATCTAAGAGAGGGATATTAATGGGTAAATATTATATGTTGTGCATTCAATTCCTATTTTATTAAGTCATTATCTTTTCAACTAATAGGGTTTTAATCCCAAATAATACTACTTAATAAATTTTACATTGTCTTGGTTTCAATTTTCGTATCTGGTTTTTCCTATTAGTTTATCACAGCTAAAATTACATATTAATATTATTAATAAAATAATTATTCATAATTATTTCATTATCATAATAATATATTCAAAAAATGTGAAAATAAATTTTCATTACCCACTATTTACTTTGGGTTTAGTTTTGATACTTTTTTCTCACCAACAATGTTTTCGCCATCCCTTAGGATAAACGCTTCAGTTCTATACTTGTGTAATTTTATAGACTTCAATTTTGATGGTCTTGAAAACCTCTTTCCTTATTGGAATTTGTATTATTTTTTCATTGAATTATTTGAGTGAGAAAATGTTTCCAAATCATAAAAAAAATTCAACAAAAAAATTCAAATAAAAAAATTTCTCAAAATTAAATTTGAAACTTATAACTGCTGTAAAAATCTCAATCTATTGTTATATTGTCTCTCCATATTACATTATTTCTTTTAATATTCTATTTTCTAAGCTACAATTGTTAATACTCCTTGAATCCATGTCTTAGACATAATTTTGTGCAATTTAATTGTCTTTGTATTCTTACTCCCTATCATTCTAGAAAAAATTTCTTAGAGAGATTAAAGAACATATTTGAACATGTGGTAATGAATCATAGTGGTAAACCTTTTTGTGTATGTTATTAGTTTATTAGATACACTTTATGTAATTTTATTTTTATGAAACATAAATGTTTAATCAGTCTTCTGACAATGAACATCACATTGAACATGAATAAGATATCCTATAAAAATTTAGGGAATATTTTAATGAGATGGATTCTAGGATAGATTCTAGGCTAAAACTCTGGTTAAAATAAAACCATGAAATCCAAATTAAATAATATCACTATCTATGTGAACAACTCCAAATGATATAAAACAAGAGTATAGATTTATAAGAAAAGATTAGAATACACGAATAATGTGAAATAAATGAAGATGAAATAGATTGAGGATAAATTGAGGGATAAGGTGATGGTGTGAAATAATTTCTAACATATTTTAATGTTTTTAAAATAAAAAATGATTTTGAATCAAAGAAACAAATTTATTTTGATGAATATTATTTTCATAAAGGAAATACATGGAAATAACCAACTCACACAATGAAGAAGTCAATAATAATAAATAATTCTTATACCTAAATAATGATGATTTAGAATTCATTTTAAAATATCTAAAAGATATTGAAGATGGTTTCTAAATTTCTTACAAGGTTCATACATTTTATATGGTTCACTATTTTAGGAATATTGAAAATATTACAACTTGAGTTTCAGAGAAAATAGAATGTTAAATATTATTCACCCAATATTTCCAAATTCATTAATAATGATCTTAAAAATGTTGTGTGAAATATATTTTATGAGAACAGTAAATTGGAAATCATAGAATCAAAAATTCATAAATATGTGTGGAAAATATTCCCATTCTATTTTAATAATTTAAACCCAATAATAACTGAAATTATGTATGAGGACAATGATAAGAGAATAATATTTGATGAGAGATTAACTGGTGAGTTTTATCATCATTGGTTTATCATTAATCTATTTTTTAAATATTTCCATAGTGATATGTAAATTAATGTTTATCAAACTCGGGATAATTCTTTCTATTTTAAAATTCCAAAATATGAATTTATTGGAGGTGAATTGAACAATTCATCCTCTATAATTGAAATATAACATTAATCAAAAAAAAAATCCATTGAGAATGTACATTTTCAATGTGAGAATATATGATAGGATGAACACACACATAATGATTTATGAATAATCATTTTTTAAAAACATTGGTTAATAATTTTTTTTTAAGATGGAGCTCTGTTGAAAGAAATTATTAATATTGTCAAACCTGAATCATTGGAAGAAAAAAATTGAATATTCAATATTTTGTTACACCATAATTCTTCTAAGTTGGTTACTAAACACCATTGTTGGACTAAGAGTAGTTTGGAAGAGGATAACTTTTTAAAAATTAATTTAGAAACTGCAAATGAATCTCTGGTTAACACTCTTCTTGAACTTAATTATCAAAACTCAGCAAGTAGGAAAAAAATATTTTTATTACTGTGAATCTTATTTAGTTGTAGAAATTTTATTATAAAATAAATCCTTTATAATCACATAATTCAGTTTTTTCCATTCAATAAAATTTAAATTCAATCAAATTTTAACAAAATCATTATGTGGAAAACACTTCTACCATTAGTAACTTTGATGTGTATGAGAAAAAAATAATATTAGATGTTCTTGTGGGAGTTGATAAATTTACACTTGAAAATAATATCTATTTAAATACCAATGAATCTACTTAGGGTGATTAATTTAAAAGTCATCTAGAATCCTTCCCTAATATGATCCATAAATTTAAAAGGTGACTTTTAGGGAACTTTTCAATTTGAATGGGATTAATTTTTTCCTTAATAGTTAATGTTCCCAAACAAATTATTTGTATGTTAAAAATTCATATACCATATAGTGGTTATGGTTTCTTTAGAGGAAACCAATCCCATATTGTGACTTTGCTTAGTTTATATGGGATTCTGGCTGGGGACATTAAATCTACCAATGTATGAGAGGAAAACAAGAGACAACCCTTTTTTAGGACGTCCAATGGTTTGATAAAAGGTAAAAAATCATTTATCAATCTGGTATTTTAATGAAATAGATTTGATAAGGAAAGAATGTATGGAATTTTTTTTTAAACCATTAAAAATTAACCTATCGTATATTTCCCTTCTATTAGGTAAGTGATTTTCACACTTCACAATTTGAATCAAATGGGTGTGGAGATAATAAGTGACACAATGTACACATAAACTACTCACACAAAGGGTACTATTTCTCTAAATGATATCAAGATGAAAAACCCAATTATATCATCAATAAAGAACCAAATATCAAATTAATGTCATACCATAGTATTTTATTATTATTTATTTGTAGGTTTCAAAAAATTGAATGTTAAAACATTTTGAAATGTGAAAATTACTCATTAAATTTCAACAGAATACATGATTAAGAGGGAATCATATTCCATGATAAAATGGGCATAAGAAATTGACATTTCGGCACAAAATATAGTGGGAAATGGGAGGGGGGTGGCATGCGACAATACTATAAAATAATTAAAAATTAGTTAAATATATAATGAAAATGGAAATTTTTAACTAACCCAAGAATATACCCATACCCTAATACATAAAGTGTTAAATGTCTTAAATGTAATAAAATAGAATGTGGGAAGGAAATAAAAATTCTAGTGGGTGTCATTCATAAATTTACTTTTGAATGTGGAGTTCCTCTATTGTGTATACAAAATGGATTTTTGAAGGTGCTTCAGATGCTCCCATTGATCGTAATGGTTTTCTTGGATTCTTCATTTTGAACCTGAATAATACTAAATTGTGAGGAATTAGTAAGTGTGTATGGTCCAAACTAGTAGGAACGAATCATACCTCGATGAAACTTTTTCCATGTATTTTAGAGGTTGATATACTTCAATATGTGGTAATAATGATGAATGACGAGATGGTCATGGGAAGCCTTAGTTCTCTCATTATAATTTACTTTTTTCTGATAAAAATCTAAATTCATTTCATCCATCTCAGAAATTTGAAATTTATTTTTAGAACCCCCACATGTAAAATTAAAAATTCATTGTTTAATGGCCTCATAGACCCACTGACCTATCTAAATAGGGATGTGAAAATTAATTCCAAACACTAACTGATATGGTGACAGGGAAACAAGAGTTTTGAAAGCATTATGGTAAGCCCATAATGAATCATCGAGTCTAAGACTCAAATTTTTTTAGTTGGGTTGAACTTTTTTTTCAAGAATCTATTTATCATCTCTATTTGACACATCAGATTGTCCATTGGTTTGTCATTGATATGATATTAACACTTGATTTTCAACCACATAAAAATGTATAAGTGATTTCATTATTTGGTTTTTGAAATGAGAACCCTATTCTCTGATGATTAAACTATGTAATCCAAAAGAAAAAAAATTGGGGTTCTCCAAAATTCTACAATAGTATTTTTATCATCAGTTATTGTGGAATGTGCATCTATTAATTTTGAAACATAACCAAATACAAGAAGAATATGCATGTTCCAAATGAATTAAGGAATGGTCCCATAATGTCAATGTCGCAAACGTCAAAACATTCTTGGAAGGGAAAGGGTTGTTATGTCATTTTTTCATTTTTGTTATATTATCCATTCATTGATAGCGAGGACATGATTTATCAAAATCATGGTCATCCCCATATACCTTTGGCCAAAATTCACTAGAGCTGATGACCATATGAGTAGTCTATTGTGGACCAAAGTGGCCCCCACAAGCAAGAATGTGACAGATCCGAAGGACATATTAAAACTCTTTATAGGGAAAAAACAACGATGGAAATGATCACTACATATTCACCAAAGGTAGGGGTCATCCTAAATGTTCTAATAGGACTCATATTTTTGTTGGACAACCTTGTTTTTATTTAAATCATAAAAAATTATTGATGCTACAAAATTATTTATATTTCCAACATACCAAGGAATGAATTCATTCACTCAGTACAATTTCTCATCTGGAATAATTTCATTTAAAGAAATATAGGGGATGGATAAATATTAATGGATAGATGGATCCGATAGATATGATCATCCCCCACATTCTATGATTTTTTATCTCCAAATTTTAATTGAATATCTAATGCAGGATAATATAATGAATTATATGTGGTTTGGTTTCCTATTTCATAAGTAGATATCAAATGGAATCTTGTTTTTAGAACAGGAATACATTGGACCTTATAAGGTATGACCTAATTTTATCCAATCAAATCAAAAAGGGAAATGAATTATGATTCAATTTTTGTATAGATTTATGGGGAATGATCCAGAGTACGTGATGCAAAGTCAATGACATGAGGACCTCTATTAGCGCTTTGTGATAAGACTACCCCAACTACATAGTTATAGGTGTCAAAAATGCCCTTAAATGGTAAATCCCACGGATCTGGTAGCATTACAGGGGGTGACATGGGTATCCATTTCAAATAATTGAAATCTTCCACACAACCATTATAACAAAATTCCATTTCATTTTGAAGATTTTAAGAGAGTGGGAGTGCAATTTCACCAAAGTTAGTAATGAAGTTATGGTAAAATCATTCATGACAAAGGAAAGTACAGAAGTCCTATACATTTTTGGGGAATGTTAGGGAAGAAATGAAATCCACTTTTCATTTATCTAATTGGATACCATACCCTAAAATAACATTTCCCGAAACTAAACCATGTCACACCATGAAAAGGAATTTACTATAATTTTATATGAGATTTAGTTCAATATAATGATGTAAGACTGAACCGAGACTACCGAAACATTAATTAAAAGAGGATCCGTATACAATGAAATCATCCATGATTAATTCCATTAAATTCTTTAGGTAATATGTGAAATACTAATCATGAATCATTGTAATGAACCTTGAGAATTTCACAGACTACATGACATGCCCCTATATGAAAATCTTCCATAGTGGAAAGTGAAGGTCATTTTTACAGATCCTCGAGGGAAATATGGATATGAATGTATCCAGAATACCAATCAATAGAACAATAATGTGCCTTTACTGCTAGCCTTTGTATCATTTGATCGATGAACGACAATGGGAAATGGTCATTCTTATTTTGTTGAAATAGTCGGTGATAGTCTAAATAGACACACCCAATATTATACACTTGAGTTGAACAAATTCATATTTTTCATTTCTAATTAGAATAAGACTAGTTTTTATAGGAAATACATGTATTGTACTAACCCATTGGCTATAAATGTTGGTGTAAATTATTTCAGAAGAAAAAATATTGATACCTCATTTTTAAAACCATCTATGAAGTTCAGGTTTAGTTGTCATTGTGACTGCATCAATGGATTAGCCTCATCTACGAGGGTTGGGTTCCAAAATAGATGTTCCCAAACTAGGAAAGACATAATTTTCCTACACCAAAGCTTGTTTGTATTCCCTCAAAAGGTCTTGAAGTTGCAATTTAGGGTTTGGATGGAGTGATACCGAACCAATGGATGGCATCATGATTCCATTCTCAAGATTTGAATATTTAAAATTTTGTGGGAGTCGTTTTAGTTCCAATTAAAGTGGATTTAGAAATTTTGGAAGTGTGTGTTATTAAAATAAGTCACTAATTTCATCTCACTAATCCATAGTATCATCATTAGATGAGGAATTATAGTTTACAAGATTAGCAGTATCATCGATTTTCATGCAATCCTTAGTGTTCATAAAATCATCAATTAACAAACATGCAATACATTTTCCTACACCACTACCAAATTTTATGCATGATTCATTTCCTAAAATTTCAATAAATGATTAAATAATTGAAATGGGTTTAGTGGAATGAAAAGATTTTATTTTAGGGGAAGTAGTACATCAATTGAATTAATAGAGAGTGAAGAATTTTCATTTGAGGGGTGCGTAATAGAATCAAGGGTGAATAAGTGGTAATTTCTCCACCAAAATGCATATATAATGTAATATTGTAGAAATTAGTTGTCTTTTCTTCACATACTAGGAATGGTATCCCAAATAAAATTGTGGAATTTCCATTCATCCTATCATCCACCATTTTCAAACATAAAAATCACCATAAATGATTAGAAATTTTACCCTCATAATAACATCCTCTTACTCACTAGAAGGGTGTGTTGTACTCCGATTTTCTTATTGAACAAAAAATCTAGTTTCCTTCACTTCTACAACAAGAAATTTATATTAAATGTAGTGAAGAATCTCATTTATAGAGGTTCCCAGATCAAGCATAGAATTGGATATATAATTCTCACCTATGGTGCACGGAATTGAGAATTATCCTTCATCGTGGAATTTGGTGGGATGTGATGGATTTATTAGCTCCGATACATTACTCCCCATTATCACCTTATCATCACCATAGAATATCCTTTATTGTGTACATATCTCCTTGGGAAACATTGTGTATCATGGAATTTTATTCACGATATCGATATAGGGAATGTTAACCTGCACATTTTTTATATTTTAAATATTTCATTATCATGTTATTTTTCATTTTGTTTTCATGGTTCAGGGTCCCTTGGGAGAACTTGAATTTTAATTGTTAGTCAAGGTGTATCATCAACAGACACACTCTTTCCTTTGGAATGGCTTCTCCCAGAATAATTTTTTACCCCATTTAGACCATTTACAGTGGTTGGGATTGTGGTTTTCTTAGAAGGGGATGACTATATTGTTGGGGTAATTTGGATTTTAAGAAGAGTTCCCATCCTAAGGTTGATGGAACTCAAATTTCACTTATCCATAGGGTTAACTTCTGGTTTATAGGGTAGATTACCCGACCCATTATATTGAATTTCCCACACACAATTTCCTACATAGTAAAATTGTGATTTTAGGTCATGTATGGAATCATGGGTGGTTTTTTTGGATTGTATATTTTTCAAAAAACATTTTTTAATAATTAAATCTAGACTAATACCAGTATACCATCCTATATTTTAATTACATACATCGACATGAAAATTTACTCATAGACAGTTGTTTGTATTTGGAGTCTTGTAAATTAAGAAAATTATACATGAAAACATAAAAAACATTCTTCTAATCCACTTGAATGGATTATTCATGGTTGATATGAAGAAAATATATTTCATCTCATTACCTGGGGATATGCATCAATGAAAATGGTGAGCATAAGTCCGGGAATGGAAAAAAATTTAAAACAATTTACAAGGGAATATAAGAAATATCAATTTGATAATGAGGAATATAATAATAGAATTATAAAGAGGAAAATATTATTAAATATAGCATTAATAATAGCATAAAAATGTCAATACAACAATTAATTTAGAGATTAAAAATAATATAACCATGTTCCATCACCAAGGGGTCAAAAAATTATTATGGTTATTCACCATGTTATAAAAAAACCAGTCATCTCAAGAGACTATTTTTTTAAACCAATGATTTTGTGTGATATCATGGATCAACTTTAATATGTATTTATTTAAATGTGTGCCTCATATATCATTTTAAAACATTTCATAAATAACCCAAACAAATTAAAAGAAACAAGTTTCATATCAAAATCATAGCATTTTCTGAAATGTTTTTAAAAACATGACCATAATATAATTTAAAAATAATGGAAGTGAATAAGGGTTTTATGTACATTAATTCCAAAATTAAATAATAAATTTCATGTCCTCATTAATAATCCTATAAATTCAAGTGGTTTTGTCATTCACATTAGTAAAAAAATATTTTTTTGAGAAAAATAGAGTGATTTTGAGATAAAAATTATGTATCATAATGGGCATGAAACATAGTTATATAAATCAATAAAAAAAGAGGGTTCACGGGTAAACCATAAATAAAATAAAAATAATACATTATATGGATAGAAAAAATGTAAATAATAACAATTTATTGAAATTTGAAAGGCATTCAACATAAATGAGACCTTGATTGGAAATGAGAAGCTGGGAATTCCCTTATTAAAATTTCCGCAGCCTAATGGTGTCACATAAAAATTCATAATAATTGTTTTTAGAGAAATGGGTATCTCTCAAAATTTTTAAATAGTATGGAATTTACGGGGGATATGGAATGAAAAAAATAACCCAATGGAAATTTAATGTAATAATGAATAACATAAAAGGAATGATTTAAAAGAGAAGGGTTGTAGATTTTTTAACCATGAAGTGTAACTAATAAAACTCTTTAACCAGGACATTGAGGTCTTAAAGGCACCTATGGGGGGCTCCATAGGAAGTATAACTAGAAGAACATCATGAAGGATTAATTCTTAGTGAAGATTAATGTAGGAATTTTTGGGTATTTATAGTAAAAGAGACAACGTTTTTTTTAATTTCAATGGACTCATCATTAGTGGTATTTATAATAAAATGGCATTTCCCATGGTATTGGGAACATGGGAAACCACGTATCCTATTATAATCCCAAAATTTTTAGCATAATATTCTCTTACACTTCACATCATTATGTCACATTTATGGTTTCATTAAATATACTAAAAACTAAAAATTGTAATTTAAATATTCATTAAAAATTTAAATATTACTGAAAAGGACCTAGAAAATCACCCTAACCATTTTTTTATATGTATAAATCATAAATGAAATCCATTATATATTAATTTACATAATTTTAAAATTAATTTAATAATCTAAATATTAATACTTTTCAAATAATTTCTAGAACAATTTTTTTACATCGAATATAATATAATTTTATCACATTAACTTTTAAGATGAATAAAATTTATTTATTCATTCATCGGTGAGGTTATTATTCCATTCGTCATTTTACTATTTATATGGGTAAAATTACTATTCAATGTTACTATTCACAAAAAAATAAGTTTATCATATCAGAATCCAATTATCTTTTTGAATGCATCCATGTATGCCTGTTTTTTAAAAATCATTTCATAGAATTAATTATTTAACATATATATATATATATATATATTTACAATTCATAAAACAACACTATATAAAAAAATATTAATCAAAAAAATATTATTCATCGAAAAATAGAATCTTCATAAAAAACAACTACAAACTGATCCAAGAATAATTTTGACATTTGGAATTCAAAAATTATGTTAAGTTAACCATAATAATTTTCTATGTAAGAGAAATATAAAAAAAAGTTAACAAATATTCTAATATAAATTGACTTTTTTTTCTAAATTCAACATATATTTTATTAAGCAATGTAATTCATAAAATAGAAATGATGAAATAAATATTTTATTTTTACAAAGGGTTTAAATAAAGTAACTAATGTCTAGTTACATAACACCTTATAACACACACAAAAGACCTAAGAGAAATGTTAAAAATGGTGATGAACACTTGGGGTGTATCCCCAATATCCAATTAATATTTGACTAGTTTTGGATTTTTTTAAATCCTAATCTTTTTTTGTTTAACCGTTATTTTTCCTTTTTAAATCATACCATAAGAACCTATTATTTATACATTGTGTGATTATATAATTATCATAACATGTCTAAAGGCCAACAAAAGTGTCATTTAATACATATTATGATGTATACTAAACAATTGGTCGAATATTTTATTTTGAGGAATTTTTTAACATTTAATAAACTAATTTATATTTTATGATATGAATTATATAAATTTTGAATCTATTCACAGTTGAAATTTAAAAAAATTCATATCAACAATAGTCCATAAAAAAAATAATCTTACGTAATCCTATCATGACATATTCCTCTAAATAATTCATTGATGGAGTCAAATAATTCAAATAATTTTTATTTTATCATTAATAGTATCATTTATTTGAACTTTTTATGAATGATGTAATCACTGCATCACCATAGTTTCATAATTTATTTAATTTATTTAATGTATAAATATAATATATGAAATACCATGATGTAGGAATTCATTTTATATTATTAATAATTATTTAGGGCTGAAGATATGATTTATATAATCCCATATTAAAACAGTTTTATTCATAAGAAAAATGTTAAAAAAATATTTACTTTTAAAATAAATTAAATGTTATAATTGTTATAATATCACCCAAGTGAATTCCAAATGTGAAATTTTCATCTCACAGGATGTCTTGGTATGAAATATTTCATTCAACAATATTATGAAACGTGATGGGATAGTTTTATATTATCACAGTATTATTTTTACACATATTAACCTAGTTTGTCTTTTAATCGGGGTAAATAAAAATAATTAACAATTTTACTATTAATTATGTCCAAAAATAAAAGTTACCCATTTAAAGAATTTGGGCCTTCTAATTCCAAATATATAATCCATTTTTCTAAATTGAAAATAAATAATTGGCAGATATAAATTAAAAAAATTATCTCCTTGACAGAATACGAATACATGTTTTTAAATAAAATAATCAAAATATTGACATATATTTATATCAAATTACAATGTGAAATTACATCCAATGAGAAAATTATTATTATATTGTAAAACATTATTCAATTACACTTAAAACCATTTAACAAGACAATATAACTATAAAAAAATTAGACTAAAAATCTTTTTTGAAATAAAATGAAGTATATTCCATTATTCAATAAAATGTGAATTTTATCTACAAAAAAACCAAATTTTCAACCAAAGAAAATTTCTCTATCCCTATACCAAATAGGAATATTAATCTTTCATATAGTTATTTTAAATTATTCATAAACTTTATTTAAAATGGATTGACCATCAAAAGGATGTTAGATTCATTTTTTGAAATTTATTTCATTAATGCATAAAATTTATTTTATTCTTATATCATTTTAAGAAAATATATAAAATTAATTTTGAACATAAAATAGTGTTCTAATTTAATTAATATTATTTGAAGTTTGTTATATGATTTTATAAACCCAAGTATTCATATTTACATAGGTTTTCATAAAATCACTTCCTTTATATTCAATAGGGTTTTCTTCCATTTTCTATAAAATTTGGAAACCATTGAATCAATATATAAACATGAGTAAATCCTATTTTCATAATTCATAAAATTCAATTCATTATATTTATTCCATTGGATATGTTAAAATGTTAACATTTAGATAATAATATTTATTTGTTTGTTTAACCTTGATGTAGTGTATCATGTGCTCGATTGAACATAGTGATTCTTTTATAAACCTCTACATGTTACGTTTTCCAACCCTTTAATAAGATGCATCCTCAAAATTTGAATTGGGTGTTGATAACTATGGTATGAATTTTCAAAATACCTTATTTTGAAACCCACATCAAAAAAATATATATTAAAACTAAAACTATATAAAATCAAAGAGAAGTATTAAGGTAACCCAAGATAACATATACTAAGATTCCATGTAGGAAATCCATAATATGGCTAAAACCATCCATCTTATTCTGATGGCGACTAATAGAAAACATGAAAAGGGGAATGCTAAAAATCTGAAAACCACAAACATGTGATGGCTTAAAAGATAACTAATTCGACCTTTAGAAATGTAAATGGAAATTTTTTATTATTTTAACATCATTTTCATAATGTTACGGAAGTCAATTACTACATAGAATAAGAACAATATGAAATATTATTAATTAAAATGTACATTTTCATCCTTTAATCAAATTCCACCATAAAATCATCATTTTCTCCAAACGATGAGTATTTTAGATGAATTGTTTATGTTCATGAAGAACTAGATTAGACTTCATGGGAATCACATTATGCACAAAACATTAACTCTCTATTAATTATATCTTGAAATATTAACCAAAACTAATAAGGTTTTGATAAATCATATTATTCCCACAAAAGAACAACCATTCGATGAGGAAAACTTATTTTTAAATCTACAAAATTAAATGTTAATACCAAATGGTCAACATAGATCATTCAAAAAATAATATTATTAAATTTCGTCAAAAGAGTCCAAACTAATATTAAAACCAAAAATATAGACGAATTTTATTACCAAATCATAAAATACAAATTTTAATATTTATTTATAAATAAAAACAAGAAATATTTATGTATTATACCAAAATATAATTAAAATTATCATATATTCTACATTATAGGTTTATAATTTCCATAAATAAACCAAATTTCCATAAGTCCACATTAAAAATAGGGATTTCTCCATAATATATTTCATCCATTACTCTTGAATTAAAATCCAATAGTATTATATTTACCTTAAACATATAATGTTTCCAAAATAGTGAATGTCTATAAACCAGGAGTGTGGTAAGGCCCGTTGTCATGCATCAGTTCTTGTTTGAGACTAGCTAAAAGTAGTGTTTTGGGGTTTTACGCTTTGGTACATCTCTGTCATAATTTATATCCAATTTTCCATATCCATACATGGACTTATTTCTTTAGAAACAACTTACCTAATATTTCACCAAAATAGTATGATTTTTTCATATATTTAAATAATTATATCGAACTCTTTATAATGTTTTAAAATCCTAATATTGACAAATGACTCTAAAATCCATTGATACAAACTATAACATACCTCTTTTTTATTACATACCATTTTATGACATTCTACAAATAGAGGATCTTTTCGATGAAGTGTTGAAGAAATCAAGAACATAATACATGAAAATATAAAAAAATTATTCTAATCCAAATTAAATGATTCCTCAATTATTATCATAAGTATAATTATATTATCTCATAACCTATGGACCTACATAAATTGAAATGGTGAGTATAATTCCTAGAAAATGGTATCTTTTCCAGTGTTTTACATGTGAACATAAGCTATATCAATATAATCATGGGGAAATTTGTAATGGAAAGTTGAATATGAATATAATAATAATAATATGACTAATAATAACATTAAATTGTGGTCACAAAATTTACTTAATACATTCATAAGAATATCACCAAGGCATATCCCCATGGGGTCCTAAAAATTACCAAGGTTATTTACTATGGTATCATTAAACTATTCATCTCTATAGACTATTTTTCTTACCAAAAGCATTGGATCACTATTAGGGTTCACAATTAATATTTATTTATTTCAATGATAGCTACATAGATCAATATCAAACACTTCCCAAACAACCAAAAGAGAATATAAGGAATTGGTTTCATAGAAAAATCATGATTTTTTAAAATGTTCCCAAGAACCTGATCCCTATGTAATTTATAACCCAATTAAAGGGAATGAGGGTTTAATGTATTTCAATTCTATAATAAAATAAATAATTTTTTTGTCTTCATGAATTATCATTGAATTGATTGAGTTTTCGGAATTCATATAATTAAAATAAAATAATTTCTTGAGAAAAATAGAGATATTTTGATAAGAATATTATATACTATAATAGGATTGACACATATTTTTATAGAACATTACCAAGAGAGGGGAAATGGGTCAACATTTCCTAAATGAATTTTAATAAAGTAGAGGGATAGAATAAAATTCAAAGAAGAACATAATTTGGAAATTTGAGTGACATAATTGTAAAAGAGAAAATTAAAGGAAAAGAGATGTTGGGAATTACCTTACCATATTTAAAGAGCCTAAGGACGTCACGTAAGAATTTAGAAAATTAGTTGATTAAGTTAAATGGTGTTCAAACATAATTTTTAAATAACATATAACGTTAGGGGGGAAATGTATTGAAAAATAATATTATAAGAAAATAGGAATTATGTAGGAATAACAAAAAAATAGTTCTTGAAAATAGAATGGCGGTATATTCCCTTACCATGAAGAATATCTTCTAAAACACTATGATCAGGGCATTGAGGAATTGAGGAGACCATGGTAGGACAACGTGGGATATTGAACATGCATAAATTATTAATTATGAATTTGGAATGAAGAGAAAATGTAATTGTTTGTTATTTATAGTAAATAAGACTATGTTTATTATAAATTACCATGGACAACACATTAGTGGTAATTCATAAAACATTGGGATTTACCATGGTATTCCCACATTGTATTTTCCACCTAAGACACCTCATATAATATTTTAATACAAAATAGTCTATCAGAATATTATCTAACTTATTACCTCATTATTATGTAGTTTTGATTCCATTAATCATACCTAGAACTCAAATCCCTATTTTTACTAATAATAAAAAATTCAACCATTTTTGAAAAATAACAAAAAAGCAACATAACCATTTTTTGACAAGTACAATTTTAAATTGATCTCAGTTTTCAAAAAATGAATTTCATTTTAAATTAAATTTAATAAATAAAATATTAATACATTATTAAATATTTCTGAAACATTTAGTTACCAATACTATGATATAATTATAACCCATTAACATTTAAGATAACCAACATATATTTATACATTCTTTTGTGATGTTACTATTCAATTGGTAATGTTACTATTTATATCGTAATAATTACTATTATAAAGTTATTATTCACTAAAAATTAAATTGATCACATCATTCTAATTACCTTACTAAATGGTACCATGTATGTCTATTTAAAAAAAATAATTTCATAGAATTAATTTTTTAAAATTACTCTGTATATATATATGTATATATTTACTATTAATTAAAAAAGAACTCTTAATCCAAAAATATTCATCAAAAATATTATATTCATTGAAAAATTAAAACATCATAGAAAACTACTAAAACTTTTCCCAAGATGAATTATGACATTTTTAAGTCATAAAATGTTTATTTAACAAAAATAATTCTCTAAGCATGAGAAAAATAAAATATGTATAATTTTTAACATCTAAAACAAATTTATCATATTTCTCTCAATTCATGTATTATATTATTTTGAAAATATATTCCAAAAATGGAAATTATGAAATGAGAATTTTAATTATACAAATTGATTACAGAAAGTAACTATGGCCTGTTTACATAACCCTTATAACTACCGCATAGGACCCAAGAGTAAGGTGTTAAAATGAGATGAACTCTTTGGGCGTATCACTATTATTCAATTATAATTATACCAATTTTTAATATTATTTAATCCTAATCATCTTTGGTTTAACCCTAATTTTACATTTTTTTATAGTACCGTGAGAACATGTCATTTTCACATTGTGAATTATTGTAATTTCCACAATATGTCAAACGTCCAAAAAAGTGTCATTTTTTAAATATTAGGACTTATCATAACCATTTTTTCAAATAATATATTTTATGTAATTTTATAACATTAAATAAACTATTTTTTATTTTATGTTATGAATTATGTCAATTATGAAACTATTCTTACTTGAATTTTAAAAAATTTCATTTCAAGTTGACTCCTTCATGAAAAAATTAATTTACCAATACTAACATGTCATAATCATCTATAAAAATCATTGATTGAATTTAATATTTCAAATAATAATTATATAATCATTTATAAAGTCTTTTATTTAAATATTTTATTACTGAAGTAAGAATGACATCACCATTTTCAAATAAATACATTTATTTAATTAATGTTGAATAATTATACTTAAAAGGAAATGCTATAGGAAATAAAGTTTTTTCTAATTACTATTTGAAGTTTTAGATATACCTCAAATTAACCCATATTATATATATTTTATTAAAAATAATCATGTTTATAAAATATTTTCCTGTTCATTATATTAAATAGTTACAAGTGTCACAATCACAAAAAAAGTGTATTCCAAAGGATAAATTTTAATCCTATGAGTTGTATTGGTAGGTCATATTTAATCCAATATTATTATGGAACGTTTTGAAGTAGTTTTATACTATTATAATATTTTTTTAACCCATATTTCCCTGATTTACAATTTTATTGTGGTAAATAAAAAATTTACTATAGTCAAATTCATAATTTTCAAAAATAATATGTGCATATTTACAAAATTATTACCTTCTGATTCCAAATATTCAATAGATTTTTATAAATTAAATACACTATATTTTAGAAATTAAATATCAAATTTATATCATTGATGGAATAAGAAAACTACATTTTAATTAAAACAACCATTAAATTAAGATGTGGTTGCATCAATTTTCAAGGTTAAATTATATCAAATGACAAAAAATTAATTATATTATAGAAAAATGATCTAATCACTCTTTAAAACAAATTAAAAAGTCAATCCATTTACAAAAAAATAGATGAAAATGCTGATTTGAATTAATAAACAGAAATTTCCCCTTTTCAATAAAATATGAATTGTATCAAAAAAACCAAACATTCAACCAGATTGAATTTTTATGTGCCTATTATAAATAATATGTTTATTTATTCAAATAGAACATATGAAAGATTAAAAAACTAGATATAAATGGGTTTTCAATCAAAAGTTAGTAAAATTATCTTTTGAGAAATAATTCTTTTATGCTTAAAATTGATTTTGGTCATATATCTTTTCTAAAAGGCATATAATATTAAAGTTAAACATCACATTGAATTAATATTTTTTTAATATAATCTCAAAATAGTGATATGATTTTATAAAAACAAATATTATCATTTAAATAAGTTTTTTTTAAAACATGTCCTTTATATTCAATTGATATTTATTTAAATTTATAATAAAATTGGTTACCATTGAATCATTATATAAAAATGTGTAAACTATATTCCCATAATATAATTAATGTTATTCATTCCATCCTTTCTAATGGCTTGGCTATAATGGTTACATTTAATTAATAATCATAAGTTGTTTGTTTAATAAGGATTAGTTTATCATGTGTGTTGTTGGGAATAATGTTTATTTCTTAATACATAGAATGTTATATCCTTCCCCCATTAATAAATTGTGTCCTTTCAATTTGAATCTAGTTTGGTAACTAGGGTATGAATTACCAAAATACATTTATTTCCATACTACATATGAAAAAGGGCTTAAAAAATAAAACCTTAATAGAAATAATAGGATGTAAAAAGGTCACACGTTATAACAGATAGTATTTTTTCATGTTGTAAAAGATGGATATAGATAAAAAAACAAGCCATATTGTTATGATGGAGTGTGATAAATAACATGTTTAGGGGATTGTCAACATTTAGAAAACCACCACCTTGTAACAAATTAAATGATATTTAATTACATTTTTGAAAAATAACAAGAAAACGTTTTTGTTTTAATATCCCTTTCAAAATATAGAGAAATTAAGTTACTATATAGAATATGAACATAAAAAAATCTACTTATGTGAAATGTAGAGTTTCATCCATTAACTAATTTCCACCATTAACTCATCTTCTTATCAAAATGATGTTTATTTAAGATATTTTTTTGTACATGAAACACTAAAATCAACTTCTAGAGAATCAAATAATCCACAAAATAATAATTAAATATTTAATCTATATTCAAATTCTAACTGAAAAAAAAGGATCAGAAAAAAAAATAATTCTCATAAAAGAATAGACCATTGTTTGAAGAAAAATTAATTTCAAATCACCAAAATTAAACTATAATTCCAAAAGATAAATATAGAACATTCAATAAATAACATTCTATAAAATTCATAAAAACAATGCAATCTACATTTGTATCCCAAAATACAGACACATTTAATTACCAAATCTTTCAAGATAAAATTTAGCATTTATCTCCCAATAAAATCAACCAATCATAATGATGTATACTAAATATTAATGAATATAATCATATATTCAACAAGGTAGGGTAATCATTTCCATAAATAAACCAGATCTGCATATGTCCACAATAAAAACAGAGATTCTTCTATAAAATAAATAATCGATTAACCGTCAATTAAAATCCCATTGTATTCTATTAAACATAATCATATATTGTTTCCAAAATAGTGACATCTATCAAACCAATAGTCTATTAAGGCTAGTTTTCATGTATCTTTTCCCATTTTATTCTATCTAAATTTTGTGTTTTCCAGTTATACCCCTAGGTACATCTATGCTGGATCCACATCCAATTGTGAATATCTCGATAGAGATTTTTTTGATAAGAAACATGTTAAATAATATTTTATTAAAATACAAGGAATTTTTCCTATATTTAAACAATTTTATTGGGTTATATTGAATTATATCATATCTTAATTTCCTAAAATATGTATACTATCCTTCGATACAAACTATAACATCATTCCTTTTGATTACATACATTTATATGACACTTTACAAACATCTGTTCTTTTTGGATTATTGTCTTCAAAAATAGAAACATAATACATGAATAGATAAAATAAATTCTTCTAATCAATATTAAATTCATCTTCAAGGTTCATCCTAAGAAAATTTGTTACATCTCATATCCTATGGACATAAATCAACAGAAATGGTTAGTACAATACCCAGTAAGGGAGAACATGTGAAACTGTTTATATGTGAACATGAGGAATATCATTAAGAACATGAGAAATGTCGAAAAGGAATGATATATAGGAATATCATAATAATAATATCTCTGATAATAAAATGAAACTGTGGCCCCATGATTTAATTTATAAATTCATAAACTTTTCACCAAGGCCTATCACGAAGGTGTCATAAAAATTACCAAGGTTTCTCACCAAGTTATCATTAAACATGTCATATCTAGAGACATATTTAATTACCCATTTAATTGGAGTTCTATCTTGGCACTACCATATTATGTATTTAATTTTATTATTGGCACATAGTTCATAATAAAATGCTTCATGAATAACCCAAATAGAAATAACAAATTGTATTCCATATCCAAATCATGGGGTTTTTAATATGTGCTAAGAGCATGATCATTATGTAATTTTTAACAAACATAAAGGACATGATGGATTTATGTAATTCAATTCAAGAATAAAATAAAAAAATTTATTGCCTTTATGAATTCCCATTAAAATGAAATAGGTTTGTGTATTCACATAAAGAAAATAACATAATTTCATTGGAAAAGAGAATGATTTTGAGACGAAAATTATGTATCATAACGTGTATGGAATATAGTTTTATAATACATTAAAATTAGAGGTAACATGGGTTACCCATTAAAAAAATAATCCAAATACTGTAGAAAGATATAATTAAATTATAATCAGAATGTGGTAGGGAAATTTGAAGGACATGACACATAAAAGAGAAAATGAAAGGAAAATAGATGTAGGGAATTCCCATATGAAATTTCATCCACCAAATAGTGTAAAATAGAAATTCATAAAATGATTTTACTAAGGGAAAAAGGGTGTATCTCATCATTTATAAATATTATGTAATGTATGGGATAATTTTAATGGAAAATCCCATAATAAGGAAATAGATATTAATAAGAAATATCATAAATGATATGCAAGAAAGGAGAAGGGTGATAAATTCCCTTACCTTGATGAGTAAATGATAAAAAACTAAGATCAATAGCATGAGGGATTGTGGACACCATGGGAGTCATAAGTAGAAGAACATCATGACTAATGAATTTGGAGTGCAGATAAACAAATGAATGGATTGATATTTATTGTAAAAGAGGGTAATTTTATAATAATTTAGATAGACACCTCATTAGTGATATTTGATATACCATGGGATCTCCCATTTTATTTGAACATGATATTGGCCACATGGGACACCTCATATCATGTTATATTCTAAAAGAATCAACCAACAACTTATTATAATTATTACATCATTATGACATAGTTATGATGTCATTAAACATAATTGAAATTCAGAAATTTATTTTTAATATTCATTATAAAATTCAACAATTTTTAAAATTTCCATAATATAACGCAAAACATTTTTCAGCCTGTATAATTCAAAAATGGACTCAATATTATGAAAATGTATTTCATTTTAAAATTAATTTAATAAATAAAATAGTAATAATTCACTAATAATTTATAACACGTTTATTTACTTATACTATGAAATATTTATATCGCATTAAAATTTAAGATTACTAAATTATAATTATAAATTCATATTTGAGTATAAATACCAATGGGTCATCTTACTATTTACAATGGTAACATTAATATTCCAATGTAGTATTTCACAAAAAATTTATGTTGATCTTATAAACTCTAATTATCTTACTAAAAACAACCTTGTGTATCCATTTTTAAAAAATTATTTCACAGAATTAATTATTTTATATAAATATACACACTTTTCATCAAAAAACACTATTTATCCTATACTATTCATCACAAATCAATATTAATTAAAAAATGTTTATCATCATAAAAAACTACTAAAAATTGAACTAATAATTATTTTGAGATTTGGAATTCATCAATAATGTTTTTTTTACTATAATAATTTACAAAGAATTATAAATATATTAAATTTAAAATTTTATTCTTCTTAAAATCAATTTATCAAATTCATCTCAGTTAAAATTATATATTATTACACTAAGATATTATTAAATTGGAAATGATAATATTAAAATAATGCTTATTCAATGGGATTATAGAATGTAACTAATGCATGGTTACATAACCCCTTATAACACATGCATAGGACCATGGAGTAATGTGTGAAATGGTGGTGGACTCTTGGGGAACAACCCCATTAACCAATTAAAATAATAAATGGATTAAATAATTTTTAGTATTTATCTTTATTGGTTTATCCATAATTTTACTTTTTTTAATCTTACCAAGGGAAATTGTTATTTACACATTGTGTGTTAATGTATTTACCTTAACGTGTCAAATGGAAAAAAGTGTCTTTCATGTCATATTATGATGTATCATAACCATATGGTATATTCATAGATATATAGAATTATTATAACATTTGATAAACTATTTCATATTTTATGTTAAGAATTATGTCAATTTTGAATCTATTCATACTTGACGTTTAAAAAGAGCCAATTCATGTTTATTCTTTTAAAAATACATTTTATCTATCATAACATGTCATATTTATCCATAAAATTCATTTATGGAATCAAATATTTCAAATAATAATTATTTTATCATTTATAATATCATTTATTTTAGTATTTTATTAATGAAGTAATCATTACCTTACCATTGTGTAGAAATTAAATTTTTTAATTTAACGTATAAATATTATAAATAAAGTAACATGGTGTAGGAAGTCATTTTATATTTATAATTACTATATATATTCCAAGATATATTTTATATAAAACGATATTAATATTGATTTATAATGATGAATCATGTTTACAAAATATTTTCCTTTAATTAAAATTAAAATTTATAGGTGTCATTATCCCACCATTGTGGATTCTAAATGACATATTTTCATCCCATTAGTTTCCTGGTAGGAAATATATTTTAAAATATAATTATTCCAGAATATTGGATTGATTAATATTACTATATTATTTTTTTACCCTTATTTACCAGATTTACCCTTTAATCGTGATATATAAAAATAATTACTAAAGTTACAATTCATAATGTCTAAAATTAAAAAGGACTTATTTACATAATTTGTAAAATTTTATTAGAAATAAAGAGTCCATTTTTTCAAATTAAAAAAACATAATTGGCAAAAATTAATTTAAATGTTTTTCTAGTTGATGGAAAATGAAAACAATTTTTTAAGTAAAACAATCAAAATACTGACATGTGTTTATATCAAATTTCAATGTAAAATTACTTAATATGACTGGTATTTCATTATATGATTAAAAAGATCTAATTAAACATTAAAATAAATTTAATGGGAAATCTCACTATAAAACAATTAGATGAAATGGATGTTTTGAATTAAAATGCAGTATTTTCCCTATTCATTAAAATTTGAATTTTAGTAGAAAAAAACCAAAATTTCAGCCAATATAAATATTGATATCCCTATTCTAAATAAGAAGTTTATTTTATCTAAAAAATATTATTAATGTTTTTAAAAAATATATTTAAAATGGTTTTTCTATCAAAAGATGGTAAAATAACTTTTTTTTAAAATTCACATTTCATTCTTAAAATTGATTTGGTTCTTATATCATGGAAAGAAAATATATTATATTATTTTTAAACATAAAATTGAGTTCATATATCATTAATATTAAAAAATAGTGATATGTTTATATAAAAACAATTATTCTTATTTAAATATGTTTTCATAGAAACCCATCCTTGATATTTAATTGGTTTTTATTTATATTTCTAATAAATGTGGTTGCCAATGATTTATTATATTAACATTTTTAAACCATATATTCATTATTTTGTTTCATACTAATCATTATATCCATTCTAGTGGAAAGGTTATAATGGTATTATTTAAATAATATTGTTTAGTTGATTGTTTATGGTCGATGTATTTTATTATGTGTATAATTAAACATAGTGTTTCTTTCATAAAACTGGAGATGTTACATCAACCAACACATTAATAAATTTTTTCCTTGCAATATGGATCGTTTATCAATAGATAGGGTATGAATTATAAAAAAACATTTATTTCAATCCCACATAGGAAATTTTTTCTATAAAAACTAAAACATTAAAATAATGAAATAGAAGTACAAATGTCTCATGATTTAACATATAAATGGATTCCATGTAAGAAAACATGGATATAGAAGAAAAAATAACTTTCTTTTTCTAGTAAGAAGTTATAGAAAAAATTTCAGGGGGAAACAAACAATCATAAAACCACAAACATGTGATGGGTTAAACGATATTTGATTTATCTGTAGGAAAATTAAATTCAAAACATTTGTGTCTTAATATAATTTTCATAATTCCGAATAATTATATTATTACCTTTAATAAGAATATAATAAAATATGAATACATAAAATGTAGAGTTTGATCCTTTAATTTAATTCCACCATAAACATATCTTTTCCTCTAAACAATGACTATATAATATAAATGTTTTCCAACCAAATGCCCCAGAATCATTATCTTGAGAATAATATAATCCACAAATTATTAAACATTTATTCATCGTATCTTGAAATATATACTAAAAAAAAGTTTAATGTAAAATAAGGAAATTCCACCACAATATCAATCCATTGAATTAAAAAAAACATATTTTTCATTTCCAAAATTCAACTGTAATACCAAAAGTTCAAAAAATACCACGCAATAAATAACAATCCAATACACCCTAAAAAATCCAATCTAAGATTAAAAAACATAAAGCAGAAGAATTTTATTACCTAATCTGCAATGATAAATTGTAGCATTTATCTCCAAATAACTTCAACCACTCTAAATGGCATATACCAAAAACTAATTTTACAAATAATATATTCCCCATTATAGGTTAATCAATTCAATAAATAACTCAAATCATCAAATGTACACAATGAAAGAATATATTATTCCATAAAATAATTCATCTTTTACAATTCAATTAAAATTTAAAAGTATTCTATTTTCCTTAATCTTATAATGTTTCCAAAATAGTGAAAGTATTCAAACAAGGGTTGTATCATGGGCCATTTACATACACTAGTTCTCTTCGAGTCTAGCTAAAAGAGGTGTTTTGGAGATTTACCCCTTGGTACATATATTCCCAAGCCACATCCAAATGTTCATATCTAGGTAGGGACATATTTTTTTGAAAACCACATATATAATATCTCACCAAAATACATTTTTTTTCAAATATTTAAACTTTTATATGTGTTTCATTACAATATTTTCATATCCTAATTTCCATAAATAAATATATTATCATTTGATAATAGCTACATCATCCCACCTTTTTATTACATACTGTTATATGAAATTTTACAAAAAGATGACCTTTTTGGATAGTTGTATTGGAAATCAAGAACATTATACAAGAGCACATGAACCTTTTCCTATTTGGTAAGGACTCCATAAATGCATCGAAACGACAAGGAATCAAATCCAAATGGAGGTTGAATTTCTGATACTGTAGCAGATACTGTAGCAGTACTATAGCGGGTGTTGTAGCGATAATATAGAGAGAACTGTGTAATACTGTTGAAGGCACTGTGGTAGGAACTGCAGCAGGCACTGTTTTGAACTATAGAAACCGGGAATATGCCCCTGTTTGGGTCTGCATGCCACCGATTTGGTCCTTGAGTCCTGTAAGGCTAAGGGTAAACCCGAGCCTTCGGGTCAGTAAGGCCCTTGGGACACCTGAAGTCCTTCGGGCCACCTTATTCTAGATGAAAACCAGACAACCTACAAGGAACAAGCTCTACATGGAGGATGAGAAAGGATCTTTCACCACAGCAGAAGCTAAACAGTTAGCAAGAATGAGAGGGCATGGCACATTCCATCAAGACAAGCCTGTGCATGCATGGGAATACCTAGCCGAACTGCCATGCAAAGTTGGTGAGCTTATTTCACGATGAAGATGCTGTGGAGAAGCAGTTCAAAGTAGATAGTCTGTGTTGTATGTAATGTTTGAAGCCTACATGTAATGAATTCTTCTATATCCTATAGGCCATGTAATACTTACGCCTACATGCCTTGTAAGGGTTTCACCTCACCCTATGAAAGGTGGATTATCAAAATTAATAAAAATTGAAGGCCTTCGGGCCATTGGAGGTGGCGAACATTATGATGTAGAAAATAAAATACATTATTTTTATCAACATTAAATAATTATTCAAGTTTCATCATATGTACACTTATTTTGTCTCATTAACTGGGGATATATATCAATGAAAATGGTGAGTAAAAGGACCAGTAAGGGAAAATATATGAAACAATTTACATTTGTTCTTGAGAAATATTAATAAGAAAATGTGGACTGAAATAAAGCAATGATAATGAGGCATATCATAATAATAATATCTGGAATCATAACATCAAAATGTGTCAAAAACATATACTTATACATTTTTAAGAATATCGCCAAGGTCCAACCCAAAGGTGTAATAAAATTTTCCAATGATTTTTCAACAAGGTAACATAAAATTTATCATCTCTACAGAGTAATTTCAATGCCCAAAGCATTATAGTACTATTAACGAACACCAAAAATATGTGTTTATTTTATTTTTATCCACATAGATGATAATCAATCATTTCATATATAACCCAACGAGAATAAATGAAATGTGTTTCATATCAATATCATTGGGGGGGGTTTTAAAAATTTCATAAAAACATTATCAATATGTCATTTACATCCCACATATATGGAATGAGGATTTTATGTAAACCAATTCCATAATCAAACAAATCATTAATATCTTGATGATTACTCCTTCCAATGAAAGTGTTATTGGTATTCACATAATGGAAAGAAAACAATATCTTTAGAAAAATATTGATATTATTTGATGAAAAATATATAGCACAATAGGTATGAAACATAGCTTTATAAAACATTAAAAAAAGAGGGTACATTGGAAACCCATTCATTAAAGAATAATAATATTTTTTAGGGATAAAATAAAATATAAAGAATAACTTGTTATGTAAATTTGAAATATATACCCATTAAAAGAGAACATGGAAGGAAAGGATTATTAGGGAATTCCATTACGAAATTTCTACATCCAAACAATGTCACATAAAAATTAATTAAATGAGTTGATTATGATAAAAGGGGTTCCCTCATCATTTTTAAATAACACATAATGTATGGGGGCATAGAATGAAAAATCTCAAAATAATAAAACAAATCTCATGAACAAACAACATAAAATATGTTCATGAAAATATAAGGGAGTTAACTCCCTTGCCATGAAGAGTAACTAAAAAAACTATTAGATCAGTACTTTTAGGGCATTATGAAGACATCGAAGGACCACAAGAGAGGTAGAACTAGATGAAAATTTTGAAGTAATGATTTTGAATTAATATAAATAAGGGAATGTGTGGGTGCTTATAGTCAAAGAAAGGGAGTATTTTATTATTTTCAAAAGACACCTCATTAGTGGTATTTGGAAAAGTAAAGGATTTCTGATAGAATTTATTCATGGTATTGGCCACTTAGGACAACTCATATCATATTTTGATCCAAAAGAGTCTACCTACATCTTCTCTTACTTATTACATCATTATTATGTAGTTATAATGTCATTAAACATACTGAAAACTCAAAAGTGTTATTTAACTTTTCATTGAAAATTCAACTATTTAAAAAATACCAATAAATCACTCGAACAATTTTTCAATGTGCATAAATAAAAAATTAACTCTAATTTATAAATATGTATTTAATTTTAAATTAATGTTAATAAATAAAATAGTAATACTTTACTAACAATATCTAATACTATTATTTACTTATACTATTATATAATTATATCAATTTCCATTTAAGATGAATAAAATATAATGATACATTCTTATGTGAGGTTACAATGCTATTGTTAATTAACTATTAATTGGGGTAACATAAATATTCTAATGTTTCTATTCTTTAAAAGTTAATTTTGATCTGATCATACTCTAATTGTCCTACTAAACGCAACCGTGTATGTTCGTTATCTGAAATTTATTTCATAGAATAAATAATTTAATGTATATATATATATACATTTCATCAAAATAGAACTCTTCATCCAATACTATTCATCCAAAAAATTCTATTCAATAAAAAATGAATCTTCTAAATGAATTACTAAAAATTTACCTAAGATGATATTTATTTGACCATAATAATTATCTAAATATAAGAAATGTCACAAAATTACAATTTCATACTTTTAAAAAAATATATCAAAAGTTTCTAAATTCAAATTTTATTTTTTTAAGAAATTATATTCATCATATTTAAATGATGAAATAATAATTTTATTTATACAAAGGGATACACAATTTAACTTAGGCATTGTTACATAACACCTTATAACACCAACATAAGACCTAATATTTATGTGTGAAATTGTTATATACACTAGTGGTGTATTCCTATTATCCAATTTAAATTGAAACGATTTTGATTATTTTTAATCCTTATCTATTATGTTTTAAGAATTATATTTCCTATTTTAATCATACCATGAGATGTAAGTACTTAAAATTTATGTTTAACTATAATTTCCATAATATGTCAAATAGACAATAATTGTTTAGGTTATAAAATATTGGTAAATTTCAAAACCATTTTGCTGAATCTAATATTTTTATGAATTTTATAACAACAAATAATATATTTTATATTTTAGGATTTGAATTATGTAAAATATGAAAATATTCATACATGACTTTTGAGAAAATTAAAAATAAATTGATTCCATTTTAAAAAAATACATTTAATCAGTACTAACATGTAATATTCAACCATATTATTCATCGATGGCATCAAATCTTCCAAATATTCTTTATTTTTAAATTTACAATATCATTTATTTGATTATTTTATTAATGAATAATTCACTACTTTATAATTGTGTTATAATTGAATTTATTTCATTAATTTCTAAAGGTTATAAATAAAATACCATGATGTAGGAAATATTTTTAGATTTATACTGAATATTTATAGTATATGATTTCATTTATATAAAACCACATTAAATTGTTTTAGTACATAGATTCATATTTAAAACATATTTCCATTAAGATAAAATTAAATGTTATAAGTGTCACAATCACACCAAAATGTATTCAAATTCCCATAGTTTCTTCCCATGGGTTGTCTAGGTCAGCCATATGTCATCCAATATTCTTATGACAAGTGTTATGGTTTTTATATTATTATAATATAATTTTTACCCTTTATCTGTGGTAAATAAAAATAATTACTAATTTTCATGTATATAATGATCAAAAATAAAACAGTACTATTTACATAAATTTTTCCTTCTTATTGAAAATATTAATTCCATTTTTTTAAATCAAAAGAAACAATTGGAATAAATGTTTTAATAAATTCATCATGTTGAACGAATATGAAAAAAAACATTTTCAAGTAAAACCATCAAAAGATCGACATGTGTTTATATAAAATTTCAATGTGAATTTACATCAAATTAAGAAAATTTAATTAAATAATACAAACAAAATCCAAATTAACTTTAAACCCAATTGAGAAGACAATATAACAATAAAAATATCGGATGAAAATGTATTTTTTAAATTAATATGAATTATTTTTCTGTTTTCTTTAAAATTTGACTCTTATCAAGAATGCCTAAAATTTCAAAAAAAAAAGAAAATTTTGATGTCCTTATTACAAATAAAAAGAATATAATGTCCAATAGATTTTATAAAAGGTTAAATAACTATATTTAAAATGGATTCTCCATGAAAAGGTGGTTTAAATTCATTTATTGAAATATACTTCTTTATTCGTAAAATTGATTTTGTAATTATATATTTTCTAGAATCCACATAGTATGAATTTTACATAACATATTGACTTTATATTTCATTATTATAAACCAAAAATAGTGATATTATTTTATAAACACAATTATTCACATTTAAAAATGTTTTTATAAAAACACAACCTTTAAATTCAATTGGTTTTTATTTCTATATATAATAAATTTGTTAACCAATGAATCCTTATATAAAAATGTGTAAGAAATAGTTTTATAATTATGTTATAAATATTAATTCTATTCATTTAAATGGATTGGTTATAATGGTATCATTTAAAAAATAATATTTTTTCTTTGTTTATCCTCGATGTAGCGTATCATGAGAACTATTAAACATAGTGTTTATTTCATAAATATTAGGATGTTATACTCAGGATTTAGTTGGGGTTCATGGAAAGGATATTGGGGTGGTTGAGTATTTATCAAGGGTGGTGGTTGAATTCTATGACATGGTAGGTTCCATTAATATAAAGGTTGGTTTGAATACCTACATTTCTATAAACATGGTGTTATATCCACCCAGAGTTTAAAGTATAGTAATCTTCATTCCAAAGGATTTTATATTCGGGTGGGCTGAAAATATTGCCTCACACTTCTATGAGGTTTCTATCAATTGGTTGGTCAGAATAATGGGTGTCATATGAATATATTTCATATTGTATGGGTGGAGGAGAATGAGATTAAACCTTGGAAGGAGAATTTTTTTGATGAATGGTACTTTTCTCTTCAACATTATGTCTGACATCTTCTTTAATTCAGTACTTTGTACCTCATGGACACATTAAATGGTTACAAAAGACCTTGAACCAAATTTTTGAGTGTGTTTCCCAATGTTCTCAATTAGGGTTCTTGCTGCAATTGGGGTCTTATCAACTAGGTCAACACTTGCAGCAACCTCAACCATGTTGCGATCAATATGAATAAAACCATCATAAAAATTATGAATTAAAAATATTATCAGTTATATAGTGGTGAGGGAAACATGAACAAAGCCACTTAATTCATTCCCAATATTCATGATCTGTTTCCCTATGTAACAATCATATACAACATATTTCAATCCATATTGTTTCAGTTAGAGAGGATGGGAAATATCTTTGAAGAAAATGGTGTTTCATGTCCGACCAACCTCTAATTAGTGAGTTAAAATAATACAACCATTGTTTGACAATGATGTCTAATGAAAATGGGAATTATATGAGCTTTACATTAACTTCATACACATTAGATAATTTTAACATATAACACACAATATTAAATTATTTTATGTTATTATGTGGATCTTCCCCATCATGTCTATAGAATCATGGTAATAAATGAATTTAAAAAGATTTTATTTCAAAATTATTTACCACGCCATGATATTGAATATAGGTGTATTGGATGTCAATATTAGGTGAAGTTTGTTCATTTCTTTTTTTTATCTATATTATTCATGATTAATTCATTCTTAATTCTGGGTCAAGAAGAAGACAAAAGACGAAGATGTGTTTCAATGTTTTATGTGTCCTCCACTCGAAGGTTATCTTTTTCCTCTCATGGTCGGTGACATAGGATCCTCTACAGCTCTGGTTTGAATGGTGGTAAGTCTCTCAGAGTAGAACGCGTCATGTATAGAACCTAAAATTGATTTAAACTAGAACGAAAATGGATCAGTAAAGGTATAAAATAAAATAAAAAATCACATAATTTTAAAAAAAATATTCTGAAACACGTAATAAAACCCAATTTTCTCCCTTACAAATGTTATAAAATTTGAATGTTTCTTCATTAAATGACAAATATATTGTTATTTTATTGTATATTTATAATATAGGGCAGACCCGAGTTCATCACAAAAGGATCATTGATAGGTGTAGAGTGTGTATTCTTAATAAAAATTGATAAAAGAGGTGAGTTGTTTTGAAAAAAAATATTAACAAACTATCTTAATTTAATTAGTTCCATAGTTGAGAATGGATTATATTTTGAAAATTTATGATAAGTATGTGATAATTTCAAGGTTACTGCACCACTTGAATTTTCATTCATCTAAATTGAATAATTGTTTTTGGGGTAATCATCTAATTTATGGTTAACCAAGTTCTTGGGTAACCAAAACCCCTAAAAGGATGCAAATTAGACTAAAAAGATATTATAATTGTATACTCACGTTATAGACCCATATTGTAAATTAAGGTATGTTAGGGAATACTGAAATATCAAATTTTTGGGAAATAAGTTGAGTCTAGCGTTTTCTAATAAGAACAACAGAATTCACAAACGTAAAATTACACGCCGATCCGTTTTGAAATAAAACATGTTACAATTAAATTCATAAATACATGTTAAGATACATTAATATTAACTATTAAAAACCACTAAATAAACCAAAATATTGTATAAGTATATGCCAGAACTCCTTCATCATATGTGTAGCTTCCACGTAATGATCCCTCACCATTTATCTCGACATCGAAAGAAGTCGGGTGCTCAAGTGGAATTCTTTTTTAATTCATGACCCCGATATGAATTCAGTGCCTCAAAAACATCTAGAATAAGGAGGAAACACCTCTAGTAATCCAAAACTAATGAGTTTTTCTTCTATATAAAACATCTATTTGAGTTTTCCATGGTCCGCATTTATAGCCAAATTGGAAAATGGTTTTGGGAACATAGTATTCAAGATACTATTTTCCTCGGTTTTGGATTGTTAAATGGCCATATAACGATTTGATGAAAACATAAAATATGTTGGTAGGCCATATTAATATATCACTATATAATTTGGATTATATTGTATAGTTTTACTGAGATATATATGAAAAATACTTAACCAATCTTTTTAATTCGTTAAAATGTTATCCACTAGACATATTGGTTTGTATGGGACCCATAATGGGTGAATTGGGATTTTTTTCATGAGATGAGTTGTATCCCATGTTGTCATGGAGCATTAACTTTTATTAATCTCAATTTGTGTTATATATTTATCAAAACGTGCAATTCAGTGGACATGTGTGCTTGGGATTCTATGTAGTTTGGCGTATATTCCTTCGGGACCATCTTTGGGGCCTCCAAATCACCTCCACCTACAATGAAAATATCAAAAAAAGTAAAATTTACAATTTTAATATTAATAATTATTATATAATTCCATAAAACAAAAATTTAATTTTGATATTTTGTTATGAATTTATGTTGCAAAATTAGTTTAATACAATGGTGCTTGGGTGAAATAAAATAGTGGATTATGTTGTGACCCAGGGAACTATAACATTAGACACCAGATTGAAATAAGTTATATGTCCCTAATGGGGGGGACATAATAACATCGTTATAGATAAAAAATTAGCATGTGATGATCATCCTATAGGAGAGATGAGTTTCACCATGTTACCCCATGGAACACTTAAACACAACTGTATAGTCAAGGAGTGACTGGCTATTTCTGTGAAGAAATAACCATGAATAATCCTGGATATGGAGAATGGTTTTGAGGTAAATCCATAGACTATATAAAATATGACATACCTCCATGAGGATATTTAATTCAATTTTGATCGAAGATCCTCCAAGGGGCATAATGACCAATATGGGGTGAGTAATGTCTCTAAGATTAGTATGTGAGATGGTTACACTGATGAATACTGAACATGGCCTAAAATACCTTGATATTACATCACATTAGACGAATACTTATCACATAAAAATAGAACATTCCTCATGAACATAATATTTTAGTGTCTTTGAAATCTTCGAAAACAATAACTTATCATGGCGAATGATCATTTATTTTTACCAAAATGATCCTCCCATTTAGTATGCCTACCTAAATCCTTTATTCAAATAATGATGAAAGAATAACTAAGATAGTTTGAGAATTAATACTCAGTATGAGTATACAAAGTATATACATGAGTACAATATGTAAATAATAGTATTATAACATGAATACATGATTATAAGATCATACCATTCATATCAAAAATCATTTACATGAGTCATGGAATTTAAATTGGTCGTTCATAATACATGAATTGTTATGGAATCCAAAGAATATTATATGAAATCATACCAAATAAATATGACATGATATCATGGATGAAAAATATGCATTTAACATAAATCCCAACAAGCCATGTGTTATATTCAAATATTATTAGGGATGTTCAGGGGGTGACAACTAATAGTTGGGAGACACCAACATCACTAGTTACATAAATTTCTTTATAGTGGAATGGGTTCACTCCACAAACCATATTTGTAGTCTTGGTTTATTCCCAAGACCTTATTAGTGGAAAAATCTTTTACTAAACTGGTTTCATACACAATTCCATCACTATATTACTAAACCGTCTTAACATCCATTTCCATTCATGTATTACTGAATCTAGTTCACAAATTATTACAACCCTATATTACTGAACCAAATTCAATCCGCATTCAGCTATTACATATTATAAATATTTCACTCCTTGTTCCAGCACTATAATAATGAACTAAGTGGACTCCTCGTTCCAACTCTTTCATGCTAAATTGAGTTTACTCCATTTTCCCATACAGTCAAAACTAAAATAATTCTCTCTTAATTTAAAATATTTCTATCTAATGATATATAAATGTTTACCCAGTAGATTTTATAATAATAAATGTACCAGTTATCTCAAAGTGAAATCCCACATTCATATTCCATAGGATTAGAAAAATTCATCAAAATATAACCTATGAATGTTAATGTGTTTCCCAAAGATGTCATTTTACCATAACCCATTGAAAATGTATAGGTTTCATAATAACATAAAAAATGTTGAAAGGAGAAAGGTTTCATAATTTTTTTATCATGGTATAACCATTAGATGAAAAATTGGTTCCATTAAAAAAATGAATCCTGGGAATAAAACATTCGATGAAATAATAAAAATGGTTTCCTCGAATCATATCCTGAGTAATTAATAACCTATATCCAAGAATTTCTTCATATATGGAAAATGATATTTAAAAAACTTTTTAACAACGTTTCTTTAGTAAAATATCCTTTCCATTTTTAAAAATTAAATTTTTATAACATAAAACCTCAAGAAAACAATTTTATTTGAAACCAACATTGACAACATATAATAATATATTTGAAAAAAATAACACATTCTAAAACACAACATATTTTCATAAACATTTTTCATAAAATTTTTATTATGATATCATTTAAAAAATATTTTTAATATTTTAGAATATAGAGATTTTGAATATGAGAGATTTCCTAACAATGGATGGAATGATGTCAAACATTCATAAAAACTTTTTTTAAAATGTGATAAGATCCAAAAAGGTGAGAAATTGTACCATTACATGAATTTATCATGAATAAACACATGATAATAATATTAATGACATTTATAAATGAATTGTTCATATCATTTAATCACCATAAGAATAATCATACACAATCCATATAAATGATGAAATTGTAGCAATAAACTCTTAACAAATTTGTAACATTGAATCATTATCTGAATGAGAGAATAAAATTACATGTTGTTTAAAATATTCTGGAAATAAGGATATTCATGATAAAATATATCAATGTTCTGTATATACAACCCATAAAATAAAATAGATGCATCACTTAACATGAATATAAATGAACGAAAAACAAGGCACAATTACATTAAAAATTGGTCAACATTGAAGTATAATAACATTGAATGAGAGATCATAAACGGTTTATTTAAATAATCAATAAAATTTAGGATAATAATCATACAATACAATCATGGGTATTATATAAATTACACAAATTAAAACTGGGGTGAATATGAATACATTCTCATAGAAATAAAAGTGAGAATATAAATTCTATTTCTACTTGAGTAACTTTTGAATCCAAATATTTGTAAAAGAATAAAATCAATTAGAAAAATTAAATATCATGAAATAAATTAAATTTATGAAATAAAATTTCATAAGGAATCATATAGACCTAAAAATAAGTGGATTTGGTTTATAGAGAATATATTTTACAGAAATAAATGGTAAATGTAAAATCTCTAACAAAAAGAAATGAATTTCTTTGTACACATTCCATCATCTTGTATAATTAATATAAGATTATTATAATAATATCAAATAAAAATATTTTTAAATATACCACACTCTATATGATTTAATAATGGCATTATATTACCCATCTATAATATATTTCATGATAACATTATGTTTCGGGTAATCACCAATTATGTCATATATGTTTTTACTTTTTATTCTTGTTCATACTACATAGATCATTATTTATTTATTTTAAAAAATATAAATAATGATATTAATATGAAATTTATCTTGTATATAATTATTTTTTTAAATTATTGAACTAAGAAATGTAATTCACTGTTAATTGAGAATATAGGCCATAAATACACAAGAACATTAAATCTATTTTCTTATCATATTGAATGAATGAATGTAAATGAAATATATGTATATATATTATATTTCTTTTATAATTATTATATCATATATATTTTTTATTTCTAAAAATCACATCCTTAATACATTTTATGTAATTAATGGAAAAATCTCATTGCTTTAAGGAAGATGTAGTCCACCGGTCCACAAATTTTATAATTGTATTCCTAATGAATAGAAAGCAGGATGGTATGTAAACAATAATAATTACATATTAATAAAAAATAAAAAGTATTTATATATACATATTTATTAAAAAATTTAATTCCATCATTATTCCCAACCATTAATGTTGTTAATAAAAGAACAAACGACACTTGTTACCAAGGAAGTAGTCCGCTGTACACATTAGCATTGACTGTGTATCCATTTTGATTGATAATTCAATAGGTAAAAGATAAAAAGAACATAAAAACATCTATATATATTTAATATATTGTGTTTATTATATCATTTTTCAATTAGAATAATTTAGTTGGTTGAGAAATAAATAAATCAAAAGTTCTTATTGAAGGATGTTACATCATATTTGGGTAATTCATTTTTTATTACAATAATGGACCAAATTACTTTGATTAATGAAACATTGAAGCATATATGATGAGATGATTAATTTTTATTGGTTATTTGGGATGGTTTTGGATGAACCAAAGGGCTTGAGAGGTGTGAAATAGTGAGGGGGTGAGTTCCTATTTATAGTGGAGGAGGAGTTACAATCATTTAAATATAAAAAGATAATCAGTATTGGGACGTCTCAACTACATAATGTTTCTCATATAATGATCCATACTAAATGAAATGGTGGATAAGGTTGAAATATTTAAATTAAAATTTTATTTTGACAGGTTTCTAGGTTTTTGTTCTATTTTAGTTATTTTTTATCCATTAAATATAATAATTTTTCCATAATTATTGTAATTAATTTTAATTCCATTAACTAATAATTTTGTTAAAAGACTGTGTAATAATTAATAGAAAATATATTTTATTCATTTTCTAAATATTAAATCTATTTTTCAAATATCTAAATATATAAGATGTATATTTTAATCTATAATTTTTCAGAAAAACGAGGAAAGAAATTGAGTTTTTAAAGAGAAAATATACAAATATTTGAAATGTTTTATATCAAATTTTAATTCAAAATTTTTTGATATAACAAAAATTTTATTATTAAATTTATTATTGATATAAATATACTTTATAAAATTTTAAAATAAAATTTGAAAATGTTAAAAAAATCAGACAGATATGATGTATTAATTTAAAATTTAGTGGTGTTTGACTATTAATAAAAACATATCTAGAATATAATAAAAATTTTCCATATGTAAATTTTTATTTTACACTTTAAAAATGGAATATTTTTTTTCATATAAATTATAAAAATGTTTAAAAATTATTTTTTGAAATTATTTTTCTATAAAAATATTTTAAATTAAATTTGAGAAAAACTATATATCATTATACGTAAAATTGGATTTTTATTATATCTTTTTAGAATAAAAATATTATGAATGTAAAATATTTTTATAAATATAAAATATGTATATATTTCATTAAAATTATTTATCAATTGTATTTTAATTAATATATTGATGTTAAACGTCTTTATTTGCTTAAATAAAGTTTTCTTGAAATATATTTCTTATATTCTGAAATGGTTTCATATTCATTTCTAATTAATTGGTCAAAAAATAATTTTTATTATATAAATATGTTTAAAATATTTTTAAAATTTAATTAATATAATTTATAACCTCCATTCCAATGGCTTTAGGATAACTATAATAATATTTTTATATTAATATTAATAGTACATTTTATTTTGTCAAAATTCAGTCTTATGTATAACGATAGATATTGAGGGAACTCAGAATTGTGTGTAATAGAAGTGAAATATACTGTTTCAAGTTCCAAAAGCGAGTATATCTATTTCATGTATCGTATGCATAACATGTTGTTATTTTTAACATAATCAAAAAGGTTTTCTTTCAAATAACACAAACTATATTTAGAGTTTCATGATAAGAAGAATATAAAAAATAATATATTATTTTGACAAAAATTATTTCAATAAAACATGAGGAGATACATTATACCCCATTATTATTAATTTGGATCTAAAATTTTATTATATTCATTATTGGATTAATAATTTAATATTCCTTTCATAGAAACTAATTTTTTACAAGTGAATAATAAAAGTTACTTTAAAAGCGGTATGTTAAAAGCATAATAGTTACCGAATGTAACTCGTAACTAGAATTATATATAAGAGTTAATATGTTGAAATTGAAAACATGGAGATGTAAGAGAAATTTAACACTCATATTCTCATAGAGAGTGATTTATAACATGTATTAAAGATTGTTTATGATCAAAATTCCCAAAACCAATGTGTGCTGAAAAAGATCATTCTTGTAGTCCTAAATTTTGATAACATGAAATAATTTTATTTTATGAATAACTTCATAATATTTATTAATTTTTATGGGAATATATCGTTACATTATTTCAGAACAATATCTCACTTTTCTTATGTCATATATAATTTCCACATCACCTCTTAATCCAAAAAAATGAGTGTGCATTTATTATGCATGCACCACTAATGGATCAAAAACTCTCTATGTAGAATGATATTTAAATTCACATAGATTTATTTATAGTAACAGAAAAAGGGTAAAAATTTTGTAGAATATCTATAAACCCCCTTATGGAGAGATAATAATTTCATCACTAAAATCATGTGAGACTGTTAACATGAAGCATTAAATCAATTTTCAACCCTAAAACACTTCTAAAAGATGAATTCCCAAATCCATAGAATGATGGAAACAAAATCATCTTATCATTGTTCATTTATATATAATATGGATGCTCTTGGTAGACATATTCAAACCACATGAAGACCATTATCATGGTTTCACTTAAAACATGGTCAAAACCTAAATTACCATAAATCGTTATTGATAAAACACATGCTTTATAATTCAAAGGATTTTTGGATATATTCCATAAATCCAAAAAAAGTTATAAACTTCATCAGGGATAACATATGACACATTTGAAAAATAATAAATAATTAGTTCGATAATAATCATTACTATCAAATTTAAAATATACATATTAAGAATCATTATTCCCAATATGAAAAAATTCAAAACATCTAGAACACATTAATGGTAACCTTTCCTTAAATAATGTATATCCGTTAAATTAAACCGGATTTATATGTCATTATTGCCAACAAGTATATCCTACCAAAGGAAAAATATATAATTTATTATTAACATAATATAATTTTTGAATTCTGATACATATAAACTTCAATAATCCAACATTGTTTTAAACCATTACCTAGGATTCAACATCTTATTAATTAAAACCCATTTCATAAAATTTGATATATGAATCATGTATGATGTTTTATCAACCTAAATGTGATCATTATTTTTATATATAATGTAAAATATACTATTATAAAATCTTATACCATTCACATGCCATTCACTATATCTTTATCTTCATCAATATGACCAATACCTATGCCACAATCCGGAATCATATCATGTGATTTCCAATTTGGACTTCATATTTCAAGTCTCATAAATTTCATATTTGAAACATTCTTTTTTAACATATTTTCTTATAGTTCTAATTATTGGTCAAGACCATATATCATAGTATGAGAAACACTTATCATAGGATAAAATCACATAACCATCAAAAATTTCCTATAAGATGTCAAAATTAAGACCCTTATTTTTAATATATGACACAATAGGTTTATCCCAAGATACATATGTAGAAATATCTTTATAAATATATATAAGGATAAAATATTTTTTTCATCTAAGCATCCAAAGGTTGACTAAATAATCCCTTTGATAAAAACAACTGATTTTCAAGATCAAACTTTTCATGTATTAAAACATTTTAGATGAATAATCATAACATTTCAAATACTAAATTCTGGAGGATCTTAATAGTATAGTGTCTAGGGAAAATTAGAACATATTATTCTTACATGGTGAATGATATTCAATATATCCCACAATGATAATTCCATCTATTTGTCATACCAATAATCATACGATGGTGAAATGAAACATAGTAAATAATTTTCTTTGATTTTATGTAAGGTTAGAAAAAGGATATACATATTCATAAATCATGAATAAGGGTATGATAACTTGATAATAGTATTAGAAGATTGTAACCTTTTTATAAATGAACATATACATGAGTAATTCCATAAATATTATCAATTTATATGACAAAAATCATAAGGTAAATTTAGAGACCCAAATCATGGCATACATAGACCATACATTACTTTTGTGAAATACTTAATACATAACAAAAAACAGACACCAAAGGACTGTAATAGTTTAGTGTCTTTGGAAACTCGGAACATAATCTTCTAATCATGGTCAAAAATCTTCAACATATCCCATAATGATATTCCCATTTTGGTTTTCATAACTAAAATCTTTCTTTATATCCTGGGGAAAAGACATATAAAAAGGGTGAGCTCAAATTCTTAGTAAGGGTAAACATAGAGAACATAAAACAATCCAAAAACATTTGAATGCAAAAGCATGATCATAAAATCTAAACTTCAAAATATTGAGCATCGACATAAATCATTTAATTTATTAAGTCATATATCTTAAAGGAACATCAATCATGATAAAATAGAATTGGAATAAAACAAGTGATTGTGGAAACCATTAAGCACATGATATGATTTCCATAGTATCCAAGGAATTGCTACCAAGACAATCATAGTGGACAAAGTCCCTTTCTGAATCGAGTTCACTCCTTGTTCCATTCTTGTATTACTGAACTGGATTAACTTACCATTACATCCATGTATATCTCATGAGATATAAATCATTACTCAATGCATTGGAGGAATATATAGGTCCCACCCATCTCATAATTAAATCATTCTTTCATGTGCCACAATATCATAAATCATAAATCATAGCATAACGCATGTAATAGATGAGATGCCATCATAACATAATCCATATAATAAATTGATATCATCTCATCATATGAAGAATCAAAGCATGTAAATAATTGAGACATTATACTTGAAACATATACATATTAAATAATGTCATTTTAGATGGAAAATAGTTCTGATAAAACACTAGAAACGAATTCTTGAGGAAAATATCTTTTCTTCTTCAAAATCATTTTATTTTCACAAAATTCCATGTAATTTTAAATAAAAGGGTTTTGTTCAAAATATTAATGCAATGTTTTATAGGAATCTACATGAAAATGAGGCTTTATGAAACTGTAAAAATCTGTTCATGTCGTATAAGTTAAAAATAAAATTCTCCTTGTACTATTATCGGAAAGGTCAAAAAGTTCCTCGTGTGGTAATAAAATGTAATATTACTTTCATGACATGTGGTAAAATTAAAAAATGATTAAAAATTCCATTAAACATACATGAATACATTTTTAGAAAACTGGGAAATGGATGATAATAAAAATCCTAGTAAATACTTACGAATAAACAATCTCGAATTAGAGTGAGATTGGAATAGTTACCCTTACCTTATGTCATATATGCTTCGTATGTATCTGAACCTCCTGTATAATGCTTTAAATAATGTCATTGACTTATTAAAAAGTCATATTCACTGTTATTATATCATATATAGTTTACTTATGACTTTATATTACATGTTCTTTTGTAAATTCATTGTAAAAGCAGCGATTTGGTTAAAATTGTTTCATTTATTGTACGTGGTTCTACTTGTTGTTCTGGATATTATTACTTATATCCTGATTTACATAATTCCATAATGTAATAAATTATTTATATATAATATATATTCAGCATATACATATATATATGACAGATCGATAAATGGAATGAAATACATCGTTCATGGAGACGGTATGTCGTACGTACGCATGGACGTTGTTTTCGTTTCCTTATTGAATTGAATGGAATTAAGTAGATGACATACATATATATATACATAAATTATTTATCATTAATATATGATATATCTCATTATTATTAATCATATTTACTTTATAATCATTCATTAATGGTTAACATGCATAATGAATCACATCACGTCATGGAGACGGTAGTCCGTACGTACGCACGAGCGATGATGTCATTCCCATGATCGTGGATTTGTATTGAAGTGTATGTATAATATTTCAAAATAAATATCACATTAAAATAATAATATATAGAAATTTATTTACACCATTATACCCATCCAATTAAGGTGGTGTTCGAAAACAGATTACACCACGGTGTGGAAATGGTATTCCGTATCTACGCACGCGTGGTGATTTTGTTTTCCGTAGGATGGATATAAGGTGAAATAAGGTTTTTTATTATTTATAATAACATATCAGTATAAATTTAGTACTTATGTTATTACTTTATAATGATACAACTAAATAAGAAGAAGTAGAAGAAGAATTAAATTTGAGATAATCGGAAGAAGAGATTACCTCTTCTTCAATGCACCTCCATTAAGAATCCCCTTAAGGAAGTAGATTTAGTCTTTTGAGAAGACCAGAACCTCTAGAATGTATCTAGGGAAGTGAATAAGAGAAATGGGCATGGGTTGGCCGAGCTTTAATCCTCAAAAGGGTGTGAAGAGAAGAGGGAATGGGTGCCCTTTTTATAATGGAGGAGAGGGGCACTTTAGGGAAAACATAAAAAATTATTTAATAATAAAGTAATATTTGTCTTATAATAGCTCCAAATTGATTTATTTCGAATCTAAAGTTCGGATGAGTCCAAATAATCTCAAGAAATATATTTTAGATAGGTTTCAGCCATTATATTAACATTATCATTTTGTTTTAACTCTTTGTTAATTAGATTTTCATTTAACATGTCACATTGTATTTTTATATTAAATAGTTAATAAACATACCATATACATCTAAGAGACCACCAAGTGGGCCATTAATGATACATCTATCATGATATAAGTATATTTTTCAAACCATTGATTTTTAGGAATGTAATAAAATTTAATAATATAATATTTGTTTTAAAAACTATTTTATGTCAATTTTGACACTCTTTGGTAATTGATTTTTGTGAAAATTATAAAAAAATTATTAGAACTAAAAGAGTAATGTAAATAAATAATAAAATGTCATATTAACCTGTAAAATTAGTGTAATTCATAAAAATTCTCAGATTACTTTTATTTTGGTATTTATATCATCAATTATGTTAATATTTCATTAATATGATAATTATTGTATCATCATTGTGTTATAAATAAATTAAATTATATAATGTCTAAAAATTATAAATAAAATTCCATTATGTAGAAAAATTTTTTAGCTTTCTAATTAATATTTATAGTCTAATTTATCTTATGGATAACCCTATATTAATAATGATTTAGTTATTAAACTTTTATTTAAACCATTTTAACACATCTATAAATAAAATAATAATAAATGTTCTCATCTAATCCATGGGCACCTAAAGGGAAATATTTTATTTGCAAGGTTGTTTTTGGTCGAATTACACTTATCAAATAGAATTTTGAAATGTGTTAGGGTAATAATAATATCATTGTTATCCTTAATTACCTTATTTACTCATAACTGTGGTAAATAAAAGTAAAAAGTTACTATTCACGATAAATTATTTCTATCTTATTGAACCACATCTTACTCCTTCATATTAACAATATCTATCATATTTTTTAAATTCCACTCACAGAAGTGGTAAAATTATGTTTTATGTAAGTTTTCCAAAATCCCCTAGGAGGTAGGTAAAAGACGGTGAAAAATTAAATAAAATTTTTATATATCTAAAATTATTATAAAATGACTCCAATGGATTACATTTAAATTATATTGGTATTATGTATCAATTTTGACATAAAATAAATTTAAATAAAATAAATAATTATTTAAATTAAAATTCGGTTTTTAAATGGTAACCTAGTGTTATCACTATTAATCAAAAATTGAATGTTTTCAAAAAAATACCAAAAATTCAGCCTAGGCTAATTTCAAAAATTTGAATCCAAAATTGAAGTCCATTTTGAAAGATAAAATTTCAGAAAGTGGGTATTACTATTCATAACGTCTAGTTTATATAATATATTAATAACATATCGTTGTTTAGTGAAACTCTATTTTGCGTACAACACACACTATCGTGGAAGGTCGCGATTACGTGTAATGCAAGCCAAGTCATTACAACGTGTAGTGAAAGCTCTATTTTGTGTTTCATATAACATAATAAAAACTTATTTCATTTATATATTAAACAAAATCAATATTTAATGATGCATAGAATAATTTCAACAAAATGAACTTAAAAAAGTCTGTAAGACGAGCCAAGAATAGTGTTGCGTATACTTCAAGATAATACGGTGTTGTGTATAGTACACGCTAAACTTGGTGTAGTTTATAATAGAATAAATCAATGAAATTAAAAGAATATTTTTCATAAAATATTTGGGTGTTACATTCTACCTCCCTTAAAATGAATTTCACCCTCATAATTCGTCGAGGATATAAATGGTTTACTACTTGAATGTTTCTTTAATATAAACCCACATCATAAAAAGGAATACCAAAACATGATTTTAAAAAATAAAGTATGAAACGTAACGGTTACCCAAATTAACTAATCATCGGGTTTCCACATAGGAGAACATAGGTGAAAATATGGATATGGAAGAGAAATATAACCATCATCTTCTAATGAAGAGTGGTAGAGGACATGGCTATGAAAAAGAAAATAATCATAAAGCCATAAATTTTTGATGATCTAAGGTAACATCTGATTCATCAGATATGAGAGCACTAGGACAACATTTTTTGTTTTCAAGATCATTTCCCTAAAGATTAAGAATTGTTTTATTAAAATAAATACTTAATTAAATTTGATATAATCTCACCATTTCTCATACCTCGAACAATTTCCACTTCATCTCTAAAAGAAATGAAGTTGAATTTGTCTTCTGTGAAGCGTTAGCAGATTATGTGATAGAATGATAGGTTATTCCATATATTTCTATCTCAAAAATTTTAACACAATTTATTAAATATATAGAAATCCATATATGCTGGGATTAATCATATATGGTTGCTAAAATGGACTTATACTTCATCTATCATAGTGCATAATAAAATAAAACTAGTTTCTACCAACTAGGGACTTATTTTAGGCTAGTGGTAGGCAATAAAGGCTTGTCTCACTTTGGTTGTGGGTTAGATTCCCTCATCCTTGTCCGACCCGACGAGTTGTCGCCCATTCTTCAGGTTGTCCCTTTTCTTAAACTACACTATTATAACATTTTATCAAAAATATCTAAAAAAATTCTAGCCTTAAACAATACTAAATTATGTTCAACAAAATCTATTCCAATCATTAGGCTTATCCAAAATACTTCTTTCCAAACTCATAGTATAATGAAAATGATTAGAATATGGTCCTATAACAAGCATTTGAATACCATCATTTATCCCTCATATATCAAAATATATATCTTTTTTATTTCATTCCAAACATGTGAATACCTTAATCATGTATTTTAAGAAAAAATAAATACCCATTGAATCTTAGTGAAAACATGAATGTTGTCAAAAGGTAACTCTTTCCACATACCAAAATCCAAAAATTCTATATACTCAAAACATGATATAACATTTTCCTTATATCAGTAATTAGTTCATGAATACTGTCAAAAATTTCGTTTTCTCCTTATCCATTCATTATGTGCATATCATCTTCTTTCGAAAAATATCTCTATCACTTTCCATGGTTACCGGTACCATAAAATTATTAAAAATCACAATAGACCAATACATAAATATTCCAATATTCCATGATATTATATACAACATTATTTTGGAATCCCATTACATAAACACTTAATAATTCAACCACATCATTGTCATATTCCCCATCGCCAATAGTGATCGCATGTAACGTCCCTTTTTCCTTTACCTTAAGTGGTTTCTCATGTCGATCATCATTAACCCTTGGATTAGGGCCTTGATTAGCTTAATGCCCCATTTTCTTGCACTTGAAGAATTGAAGTGTTGGTGGTGCGTTCTCTATTGTCTTTTTTATTCACATAATTAGAAACACTTTTTCCATTACTTCGACACTCAGATACTCGATGAACATCTTTTCAACCCTTAAAACATTTTCTAGCCCCTTTAAGACAATCTCCACCAATATTCTTTCCAAAATTATTTTCACCATTATTCTGAGATTTCTCCTTGAACTCCATCTTTCGTTTCTTGTCAAAACCATTATATGGATATGTTACACCAACTTCCAGTTCTACCTTGATAGTAAAACACACACTTTCTTCATTGTTACTGAAGTCTCTTATAGATAATTCCCTTATAAGACTTGGATTTAAGCCACTAAAGAATCGATCAACTTTATTTTCAAGTTGGACGATAAAGCCTGATGTATACCTTGCATGCATTCAAAAATTTGCTTCATATATACCAACAGATTCATCATCCTTTTTCTTATGATCAAGGAACACCTTTTCCATCTTTTTTTGAAGAATACGAGGGAAGTAATTACTGAAAAAAAAGTTCTTGAACTTGTCCCATTCCATGGATTCAATTTAATCTTGGGGCCTTGTATTATTAATTAGAGTCCACCATTGGTCTGCTTCACCTTCTAAACGGTAAACATCTATAATGACTTTATCATGTTCCAAAAAAAGAATTATGGAAAATATCTTTTCAATGGTACTGATCCATTTTTCAGAAACAAGTGGATCATAAGACCCATTGAAAGAAGGTGGACGTTGCCTCATGAAGGACTCAATAGAATATAGATCAATTCTCTTCTCATTTGGAAGTCCAGATTGATTCATATATTTTTTAAGTATAATAATATGATTTTCCACTCCATCTCCCAAAATATTGGTTTGTTCATGAGGACAATCAATGAATTTCCCATTATATTGATCAACAAGGTTCCTTCAGGTTCCATCCATCGTCTAAATCCCAAAAAGAATAGTGTCAGAGGCAAAACTTATGCTAGGAAAACAACATAATAAAGGGGTAGTACCTTCAATATCTAACATCTTATGTTAAATTCTAATATCGTTACCGTAATTCTATTACTATAACCTATACTTATACTTAACCTTAGAGAAATCCCTAGACCTACCTTAGAATTATCTCTAGGGATCTCACTAATGTTTTCACATCTGATTTTCCAAAGGTTAACTAAACCTTTCCCCTGATACCAACTGTAGAGACACAAAGAATGACGTACATAGACATTACATTATATTTTCTAAATAATTAATACATAACAAAAACAGACACCAAAGGGTTGTAATAGTTTAATGTATCTGGAAACTTGAACGTAATCTTCTAATAATGGTGAAAGATCTTCAACATCTCTAATAATGATCTTCCCCTTTTGGTTTTCTTACTAAAAAAATTTCTTTATATCCTAGGGAAAACAAAACATTAAAAGGGAGAGCTCAAATACTCAGTAAGGGTAAAAATAGAGAACATAAAACAATCCATACACATTTGAATAAAAAAGCTTGAACATAAAATCTAAACATCAAAATCGTGAGCAAAGACATAAATCTTGGAAGTACGTAAGGAATATATCATAAAGGAACATCAATCATGATAAAATAGAATGGGAATAAAACATTTGATTGAGGAATCCATTAAGAACATGATATGATTTCCATAGTAGCCAAGGAATTGCTACCAAGACCATCTTAACGGGCAAAGTCCCTTTTTTAATCGAGTTCAATCCTCATTCCAGTCCTGTATTACTGAACAGGATTAACATACCATTCCAGTGATGTCTATCTCATGATATATAAATCATTACCCAATGCATTGGAGGGAGATATTGGTCCCACCCATCTCATAATGAAATCATTCCTTCTTGTTCCAAAAAATCATAAATCATACATCATAGCATAACCCATGTAATAGAATGTGATGCCATCATAACCTAATCCATGTAAAAAAAGGATATCATTTCATAATAAGAAGAATAAAACCATGTAAATAATGGAGACATTATACTTGAAACATAAAAATATTAAATAATGTCATTTTAGATGGAAAATATTTTTAATAAAAAATATGAAATGAATTGTTGAGGAAAATATCCTTTCTTCTTCAAAATAATTTTCTTTTCACAAAATACAATTAAATTATAAAAGAAAAGGGTTTTTTTAAAAATCATGCAATATTCTAGGGGAAGATTCATGAAAATGAGGCGTTATGAAACCGTAAAAATCTGTTCACGCCGTATAAGTTAAAAATACAATTCTCCTTGTACTTTTGTCAGAAAGGTAAAGAAGTTCCTCGTGTGGTATAAAAATGTATGATTCCTTTCATAACATGTGGTAAAATTAAAAAATGGTTAAAAGGACATTAAACATACATGAAAACATTTTTAAAAAAAGCAACATAGATGATAACAAAAACCCCAGTAAATACTTATGAATAAACAATCTCGGATAAGAGAGAGATTGGAATAGTTATCCCTTACCTTATATCCGATATTCATCCTATGTATCTGAAACTACTGTATAATGATTTAAATAATGTCATTTACTTATTATATAATCAAATTCATTTTTATGATATCATTTGTAGTTTACTTATGACTTTATATTACCCATTCATTTGTAAATTCGATGTAAAAGCAGCGATTTGGGTAAAATCGTTTCATTTAATGTACGTGTTTTGACTTGTTGTTCTTGATATTATTACATATATCCTGATTTATTTAATTCCAGAATTTAAAACATGATTTATATATAATATATATTCTTCAAATACATATATATATATATGACAGATTAGTAAATGGAATGAATTACACAGTTAATGGAGACAGTAGGTCGTACATACGCATGAACGCTATTTTTGTTTCCTTATTGAATTGAATAGAATTAAGTAGATGACATACATATATATATACATAAATCCAATATCATTATTATGTCATATATCTCATTATTATTTATTATATATACTTTATAATCATTCGTGAATGGTCAGAATGGAGAAAAAATCTCATCCTGTAGTGGAGACGGTAGTCCGTACGTACGCACGAGCGATTATATCATTCCCATGATCGTCGAATTTTATTAAAGCATATATATAATATTTCATAATAAATATCACTATACAATAATAATATATAGTTATTTATTTACACCATTATACCCATCCAATTATGGTGGCGGTCACAAACAGATTACACCACGGCTTGGAGACGGTATTCTATACGTACAAACACGCAGTGATTTCATTTTTCGTAGGATAGATAGAAGGTGAAATAGGGTTGTTTCATATTTATAATAACATATCATTATATAAGTAATACTGATGGTATTACTTCATAAGGATACTACTAAAGAAGTAGAAGTAGAGGAATAAAGAAACATGAGAGAATTAGAAGAAGAGATTACCTCTTCTTAGAACCACCTCTTTTAAGATTCCACATAAGGAAGTAGAGTGGGACTTCTGAGAAGACAAGAACCTCAGGAATGTTTCTATGGAAGTGGAGAAGAGAATGGGAAGGGGTCGGCCGAGCTTCAAGTCTCAAAATGGTGCAAAAAGAATAGGGAAGGGGCACCTTTTTTTATAATGGAGGAGAGGGGCGCTTTAAAAAAACATAAAATATTATTTTATAATAAAGTCATATTAGGTTTATAATAGCTCCAAATTAATTTCATTATAAGATAAAGTAGGTATGGGTAAAAATACTCTCAACCAATATATTTTAGACATGTTTGGGTCATTATATTAACCTTATCTTTTATTTTTAACTCTTTGTAAATTAGATTGACAATTACCATGTCATTTTTTATTTTTACATTATATAGTTAATAAACTTACCATATACATCTATGAGACACCCAAGTGGTCGATAAATTATACACCTATCATGATATAAGTATCTTGACTGAACCATATATTTTTAGGAATATAATTATAATTAATAATATACTATTTGTTTTAAAAAATATTTTCTGTCCATTTTGACACTATTTGATAAATTATTTTTTTACAAATCATAACAGCATGATTAGTTCTAAAAAAGTTAATTAATTCAATAATAACATGTCATATTAACCTATAAAATTAGTGTAATGAATAAAAATTCTCAAATTATATTTATTTGGGTATTCATAACATCAATTATGTCAATATTTCATTAATAAGATAATTACTGAATCATCATTGGGTCATAAATAAATTCAATTTTATAAGTCGAAAAATTATAAATAAAATACCATTATGTAGAATATAATTTTATATTTCTAAATAATATTTATAGTCTAATTTATCTTATTTATAGCCCTATATTAAATATTTTTTAGTTAATAATCATTGATTTTATCCATTTTAACTCTTCTTTAAATACAATAATAATAAATGTCCTAATCTAATCCAAGTGCACCTAAAGGGAAATATTGTATTCCTAAGTTTGTTTTTGGTCGAATTAAACATATCCAATATAATTAGGACATGTTTTAGGGTATCTTACTAAACCACATTTTACTCCATGATATTAACCGTATCTCTCGGATTTTCAAAATTCCACTCACAGAAGTGATAAAATTATTTTTTATGTAATTTTTCAAAATGCTCCTAGGAGGTAGGTAAAAGATGGTGAAAAGATCAATAAAATTTTTATATATCTAAAATTATTATAAAATGACTCCAATGGATTACATTGAACTTATGTAGGTAAAATGTATCAATTATGACCTAAAATAAATTTAAATTAAATAAATAATTATTTAAATAAAAATTTGGTTTGTAAATAGTAAGCGAGTTTTTTCACTCTTCATAAAAAATTGAAAGTTTTCAGAAAAATACCAAAAATTCACCCTATGCTATTTTCGATATTCAGAATCCAAAAATGATGTTAATTTTGAATGATTAAATTTCAAAAATTGGGTATTACTATTCATAATGGCTAGTTTATATAATATATTTATATCATATCATTGTTTAGTGAAACTCGATTTTGCATAAAACACACGCTATCATAGAAGGTCGTGATTGTGTGTATAGCGAGCCAACTCATGGTTGCGTGTATTGAAAGCTCTTTTTAGTGTCGTGTATAACATAATGAAAAATTATTTCATTTATACATTAAACAAAATCTATATGTAATGTTTCATAGAATAATTTCCACAAAACAAACTTGATATTGTGTGTAACACGAGCCATGAATAGTGTTGCGTATACTGTAAGCTAATACGGTGTTGCGTATAGTACAATCTAAACATGGTGTAGTGTATAATAAAATAAATCAATGAAATTAAAAGAATATTTTCCATAAAATCTCGGGTGTTACTGGAAACAATAGAATAATAAATGAGATCATATCATATGAATAATATATGGAATTGTTGGAGGCATATAAACATATAAAATCATTCCCTATAAGCCCATGATCATTATCCAAACATGTTTGGGACCATCATAAAGGATAAACATACTGGGTAGAACAAACCACCATCCCCTGTCACAACTAATTCTTTATATTCAAATATGTTCACTCTCCAAACAAGCTTAGTAGTCAAGGAATACTCCCATGAACGTATTAGAGGACAATGTCCATTATTGAATAAGTTTCACTCCATGTTCCATATATGTATAAATGAAAAACTGGGTATAATTTTCATTACAACCTTGTATTACATAACATGATTAACTTCCCCTTCCGTCGACAAATTACTGAACTAATTTCACTCATTCTTCTAGCAGTGACTAACTAAACTATGTTCAATACTCATTTAATATGTCACCCACTTAACATAGAATACTTGTAGTTAAAAATATTTCATATTGATCAATGTTCACTACTTATTCCAGCCTAGTCATATTGAACAGATTTCACTACACATTTCATACCTTTTTACCACATGATATATAAATCATAAAACCATTCATAGGATTGAGATATATTTCCCACCACTCTAATAATTAAATCATACATACATGTTCAATAACATCATTAACGTTAATCACAACATATCCCATGAAATGAAATATGTATCATAAAAATTTCATCATATCATAAACATTTTAAAAGTGACATGTTTTATAATAAAAATAATAACCCACGAAAGAAGACTAGTCACATAATCATTTTATCATGTTATCAAAGATGAAGGGAAAAATGTTTTTTATAAAAAAATCATCATAAACATAAAACATTCAAAAAATGATTATGATTGTTTTCTACAGATCATATTCCTTGTAATAAATAACCTATATAAATAGATTTCATTATATAAGGAAAATAATACTATCATATTTTGGAAAAACAATATGTGATTAAAAAATTCATTCCACATTGAAAAAAAAACATTTCATAAAAAATTGTAAAATCAGGTTTTATTTAAACAACATTGAGAACCTATAATAAATTCCATGAATTTTTTTATGAACATATTATATTATAAAATTTATAAAAATAAATTTTCATTAAAAATTATCATAAAATATAATTTCATTATTTTTAATATCCATATAAATCATGATTTTTATATAAGAATGATTTTTAGTCTCAGAGAGAAATAATGTCGAACGTTCAAAAAAATATTTTCTTCATTGTCTTTAGTGAGAAATACTGGAAAAATGTGACAAATACATGATATCATAAATAGCTATATGATATTAAAATTCATCACTTGTTTTGAGAGATGTATCAAAATATTTCAACAATTGAATCATAATTATAAATAATCCCAATAAACGATTAGAATTTTGAAATGGACTATTACCAAATTTATAGCATTGAATCATAAATCCCATTAGTGAATAAAATTACATGAATCATAAAATATCATGTAATGACGGATATTAATGTAAAAAATTGTCATATTGATGTATATACACCCCATAAAATAAAATTGATTTATATCCTAACAACAATGTCAAGGAATGAAAATATATAAAAAATTAGTTTACCGATTTGATGAATTTTTAACCATTGTCCACATAAATATGATATCATAAAATGGATATGTAAATACCCAAAAATATATGAATAATAATATTGGAATAAATTCATGGAAATTATATATACCACGTAAATAAAACATGTTGTTGATATGGAAGAATCCTGGTAGAAATAATATTAAGAATGTAAATCCCCTTAATAGATGAATAAATTTTAAATCATGAGATAGGTAAAATAATATCATATTTTTAATTATTTAATTTCCTTATATAAATATAGTTAATGATGATAAATTTCACATGGATGTATGTAGAACACATAAAATAATAAGTGGTGAATATAGAATACATCTCATAGAAATAAATGTGAGATGAGAGATCCCTCAACTAAAGTCTGTAATGTCATCACAATCATTCTAAAATATTTGACAATAAATATAATAATATTACAATCCCCCCCCCAAATAACCATATTTGGTTATATCATATGATATATTATTTTATTATGACTTTATATTACCCATTTTCCATCAATTTCATGTTAATGTTATGTTTTAGTTTATAACTGCATTGTTTTCATATATATTTTGACATTTTATTAATGATCCTATTACATTGGTCATGATTTACTAATTTAAATATTGTAATTAATGATACAAATTTTTAATATAATCCATATATAATTAGATTATTATTATCAATAAAATTTAAAAACTTGAACTCGAATGCACAATTCATGGAGAAAGTAGGTTGTACATATACGTGAATGTTGATTATCTTTTCTTATAATATTGTAACAATGAATGTAAATAAAATATAGAAAAATATTTTAGATAAATTATAATTATTATTTAATATAAATCATATAATTTTATTAAACACATCTTTAGTTCTATTCACTTCTTTAATTACTCACATCGCTTTGAAGAGGCCATAGTCCACATGTCTACAAATGATGTTATCATATTCCAATAAATTTATAAGCATAATTGTATGTGTAATATAATAATTTAATAAGAAGAAATAAATCACAAATGTCATATATATCATATAAAAATATTTTTTATATTTTTATTATATACCATGGAAGCTGGTAATGGAAAAACGAATGATATCATTTCGTCAGGTGGTAGTCAATCATACACACAAACGTTGATTACATGTACCATTTTATGGATGTGTGTATAGGTGTAGGTATATCCTTCAACAAAAAAATATCATAGTTTAGTGAATATACTTAGTAAATTACATAATAATGGAATAATAAAAATTGGGGGTGCGAATAATGTAATTAATGAAAAGTGATTATTGATGGATATTACTCCTTCTTAGAATAATTCATTTTGGATTGCATTGAAGGAGTTGAATAGTTTTCTTTATTAAAAAAATATGGATTTTGGGATGAGATTTATGAATTTTTAATCATATTTAGGGTTTTTTTGTATGACCCATAGAGATTATTGGTGTGAATAAGTTAGGGGTGTGAGCACATTTATAGTAGAGGAGGAGTGGAATTATTGTAAATATAAATAGCTAAATACCATAGGGTTCTCTCCCATACATAATGTTATTAAAATAATTGTAAATATTATATCCAATTTATTATAAGGTTTAAATTTGTACATAAAATCTCTTTGGGACATGTTTATCGTTTATGTGGAACATTAATTTAATGTTAAACCATTATGTAAATTTTTTTTTACCTGAATCACTATAAATAAATCATATTATTTTCAAAAAAATTTTAATGAAATTTTTTTTACAAAAAAAATAAATTATAAATGATTTTGATTTTAAATAAGGATTCAATATATAATATTTCTATTCACATAATTGAATTAAATTGTTTTTAAAATTCATCCTACTAATGGGATAGCAACACATTTGTTTAAAGTGGAAATGTTCAATTTTTTGAAATGTTTTTATATCTAATTTCAATTTGAAATTGATTCCAATAAAAAAAATTATTAATAGATGTATAAATGATCAAAATATTCTTTAAATAAAATTTAAAATTTCATTTTTCTATATAAATAAATTATATAGGAAAGTAGTCTTTAAATAAAATTATAACTTTTTCAATATAAATAAAAAATAAAGCATCTCAAAATATAAAAAAATACCCAGTGTTAATTTAGATATTCAACTCTCAAAAATGAATTTCATTTTTTAAAATAAAATATTTTAATTTTTGAAAAATTATATTCAAAATATTCTTTCCATTAAATGGAGGTAAATATTACTTTTATAAATATTATATACCATAATGCATATAATTAGATTTATTCATGCTCTTGTCAAGAAAACACATTATATTAATGTTTAAAAGTTGAATGAATAATATATATATATATATATTTCCTCAAAATGATTTATTAAATGGATTTTAATAAATTATTTAGGACAAATAAATTTAATTATATAAATTATGAATTCCATCAAATTATTTCCTATATTTTAAAAAGGGTATTCTAATCAATTCAAGTTAATTAGACTCCAAATAATTCTTCTTATATATATGTGAAACCCATATTTTTAGTATTTAACTAATATATTTCATAATCTCCATTCTTATGTTGTGGTGAAATATATAATTGTATATTAAAAATATTATTAATTGTATATTTTAGTATTCTAGGACCATGTCCTGTTTATAAGAGAATCATTCAAAGGAAATTGAAAATTTGTGTAATAAAATAAAAAAATATTTTTTCCATACCAAATGATAATCTAAGTGTTGTGTGTAGTGAAATAATAATTTGATATTTTTTTGTAATGAAATCTTAACATAGTTCATTCATATAACACATGGTTTATTAATTGTTACATTAAAAATAGTATATGTAAAAGAATAATATAAATCAAAAATAATATATCAAAAAACATCAATGTTTTACATTAAGGATGATATAGTATGTAAAGAATGTACACGAACATATTATGTACATAGAAAAGGAAAAAATCCTTATAATATTCATGATTTTTGGGTTATATTAATTGTTGGTATCCTATATACCCCAAATTAACCAAATAGGCTTCTTGGGGATGTGGTCTTTGATTATGGGAATTAACATTCAGCCAAACCTTCTATTGTTCCTTGTTTTTCTTATATGTATATTAATTTTTATATAATTATCAATTTATTTACCAAAAAAAAATTAAATCTTTTTCAATAAAAATGGTTGTGTATATTTAGTGGGATCAACATTAGTCATGGAACTATTGGAATGTCTTGGATTCTCGATACTCCCGTGGTTTATTATGGTTATTGGATTATCTGAGACCATAGTGTTCCTTTGAAAAGAGTTGTTTATAAGGGATTTTTTATTTGATGACTATTTTTTGATGATTTGAGCACTATAATACATGGAATTCCATTATTCCACTATTGATACATCCCCATGGGAATGCCTAAAGTGGATGAGATTCCATTGTGGCTAAGTGGACATTGTGAATTCCCATGTTGTATGGAATTAATATTATTGTAGTAGGGTTTATATGTGTGAATTTCATCCTGAAAATATTTCAACACATCTTGAGGGAGGAATGAAATACCCACTTAATAGATTCCTAGGACACCCCTTATTTTAGGTGGATTCACTATGTGGTGTTGTCGAGAAAGGAAGAACGTGTTGTCACATTTCAATGTGAGAGGCCTCGAATCTATGAGGTTATTCACAATGTATATTTTGCTGACACCATATTATGAAATAACAACTGAAGATGTGGACTTTCTATATCCCTACCCCCTCTCATGTAATTTGATGTTATCTTAATAGTATGAAAATCCTAGTTTACAACTATGGGGTTCATCCTTTTATCATGTGATTTGTTGGATGCTTGGTGGTGACACACTGAATTATGCCCATATAAGATGGTTCCATGTGCATGGGATCTCATATTATAGATAGGATAGTCCAAATATTATGACACATCATTCAGAGAGAAATTTTGGCAATAGACAACACATTTACGGTTAATCGTGGTTGTGGACATAAAAAATGATGATGGGTTTATTTACACACTGTAGTTTAAATATTTTCTAACATAATGAATATTTTTTCATCTCATCATATCCAATATTCATATTATGGAATTTATATGATATATATGAGAACGCTTTGGTGTTTCCCAACTTAATTATGTACTCTCACTCTACTAGGTCCATCCCTTCCCATGGGCACTTGACCGGCCTCTACATGGTTATATGAAAAAATGAATTGATGAGGACTAGTATAACATGAACTAGATAAACAATTCTATTGAGTTAGGTGATTGAGATAATGTATGACCAAGGGATGAATGTATGAATTTTTTTCATATCATCATTCAGATTATGGTATATGATTTATCCACCTAGTGGGAAATCAGTCCTCGTATTATAAAATTATTATTGGGGTCCTTTGATGAATTAAATTTTGTTATATATTATTTAATTTATCACATCCACTTATATTTATCAATATAAGAAGATGTTTGGTAACATAATTATATTTTTATGAATTTTTATGTTATGTTACTATCTCCTAATAGTACCAGAAGTACCATATCTACGATTCAACATCCACCAGCAAATGAGGAGGTGTTCTTGAGGTATTTTTAATGTTTGGTATCAAACACAAATAAGGGGTTACTAATGATCTGATTTTAAAAAAAATTATCTGATTGGTATCTTTTCTATTGTTTATCTATTCTAGGATATGGTGTCATGGTGTCTTATGAAGCATTAGTTGATTTTGATGGAATATAAATTGGTACTTCATGAACACCATTTCTATCAATAAAAACATGATAATATAGATGGGTTTGTTGTTCATTATGTGTGATGTTATGGTTTTATTAGTCACCTCTAGTGATTAAAATTATGTTCGGTTATAAATTATTCATGATTTCTTCTATTTAATGTAATGGTTGGAGGCATATCCTATATAATGATCTATAATATACTATTTAGATGACAAATAGGAATTCTAGTGTGTGTATTCTACTAATAAAAATGAGATATCTTGTGTTTAATGTGTCAAAAACATTTTATATGCTATGTTCATACATAATATATTTGTTTCAATATAATCATATGCATCAATTTGTTTTTAACTTTTCATCTTCTTGAAGGTATTGTGGATATATATAGGCATTCTGAATGGTTTGGATTATGAGTGGGACATTATACATAGGATGTGCAGGGAAGGATTTAAGATGGGGTGGAATAAAATTTCATCTTTTAAATCCCATATGGTTGGTTGTCTTATAATTTTTTTATTTTAATTGTTAGAAACATGCTATATGGTATTCCCCATATAAATATAAATCAACATCAACATAATCAAACCATGTGTTTTTGATATGTATGGAATTTTTTAATTTTTTGGGATCCCAGCAGGGGATATTGTGAGGGTACATATTAGATATGAAAGTCATCGGTAAGATAAAATTTAATATATATATATATATATAAAAGAACGAGGGACCTAAAACTCTGATGATTATTCTGTTGTACTAGTTCATGAAGATGATAGTTCCCTAGTGAATCTAATGATATTGGAAATTAATACTAGTTTTAACATCATCAGATATTTTGTATGGATATGTTATCATAGGAGAGGCATGTTTTCCTTCAGACCCTTACATAAATTATTTCTTGTGTTATATAACCCATATGAATCCCCGGTTATGGGTTATTAAAATGTCCCCTTATACACTAGTGTCTCTTGATATGTTACTCTAGAATTATGGATAATTTATACATATTGTTTTTTGTATGCATGCCTTGGGAGAGGGTTTAGACTGATTTGGGAATGCACTAGATGTGTGTAGCATGCTTATTTTCTAGTGATGATTAACGATTCATGGGAGGCATTATCGAGTTAGGTGATTGATAAGATCCTAGAGTATTTATTCCTTATAGGAGGACCTTGGGTCCTAGTTCCATTATATCGAGATCACTTTTGATATTTAGGAACATTCCTATTCCTTACACTATTTAAATATTTGCATATGGTACACTGTCTGAGTGTGGCCTTATTTCTTATGAAATACATTATAAATAATTATCATAATAGGTCATAATAGATATTTTTTGGTATTAATTCTATATATTATAGTTTGTATCCGAATGGTATTTAGTTCTAACATCGTATGTATTCCATCAAAATTATATATACATTTGTTTTTTATATAAAGGTGAATGGATGGGAGTTTCTTATGATATTGAAAAATCGTGTTTCTAGGGATTTCTTATGAGTTTGTGTTAGGGTTGGAAAAAATTATCTTGATGTTTGGATCACAAAGTTGTGGAAATTCTAGTTATTTTTATTTTTATGATTCCATGTCGTGGACCTTTTTTTTGTTCATATTTATTCTATTTTGTAGACCACACATTAATTTTTATGGTATCTATATTGCTGATACGTTAAGATATGTTATGTTATTCATATGATTAATTGTGAGGGTGAAATGGATCCCATGATTATATGTTCATATCAAGAGACCATGATAATTAGTAATGCACTTCCAGCCCTATGTAGTGTTGATTCGGGGGATGTTCAGCTTTACATGGTCGGGATCATAAGAAAATGGTATTAGATAAGTATTCTATATGGATACCTACATTATTAAATCCACCCTCTTATTATTTTGGTACATATGGTATTTTTCATATTAGTATATCTCAAAACATAGGGGGTAGTTTATGCATATGTTCCTGATCAACATCTTCCTTAATATAACATGAGTTTCCTTGGGCCGCCATGATTTAATCATTATATAATATTCTATATGGGTTATGATATAATACATCAGTTTATTAAACTTATTGTAATAAATGGGTTTCATGGATTCATTAACAAATTATTCTCTATATTCAGTATGGGAATCAATATGTGGGGTTGATTTGGATCATATAAAACAATTATGTGACCAAATGATTAATTTTGAAAATGTTAAGAAATTTTTTAATGACTCGATCATGCTAGTCAACCACATTTCTTTGGGTAGAATAACTCCAAACCACATTGTTTTGTTATTTAAAACTCATGATTCATAGATTCATTGATGGATTCTCATTCATTATAGAAGAATCAATGTGTTTCCTCTAATATGTTTATATCAATTGATTTTTTTGGTTAAAATTAATGAAAATTTTCTATTTTTTCATGTGTATTATAATTTTTTTATATATAATATTTATATTTCTGGACTAATAATTTGGTTTTGAAAAATGATTCATTAGTTCCTTTTGTAAAATAATGCATGGTTTTTATCCATTATCATTATAAATGCTATTTTTATAATCATCTCTTAGAAAATGATTTCAATTTAAAATATTTTTATTATTTATATAAATATTATAATTTGGACCCCAATGTGTCTTTATTTAGTGATGAATGTTTTTCTTAATAGAAATGGATTGTTTACATAAATTTGAAAAGGATGAGTTTGTTTGAGATATATATTTTTTACAACATGAGGTTTAAAAGTTAAATTTTTATGAGGGAACAATATGATAAATGAAAATCAATATTTTTTATTTGAAAAATAAATTTTTTTAAATTTTAATGGTTCATGAATCGTAATGGGTGATAGAATGGTGGATTTTATTTAAATATTTCAAATATGATTATTGTATTTATAACACCCCTAGTTTCTAGTATATAACATATTGTTTATTATTTTACATATATAATTTATGTCGGTTAATATTAGAAGAGTTCTGACAAACGTAAATATGTTATTGGGGCTAAAGGGAAGGCACACGAGTTGCAGATGATTTTTCCAAACCATGTGACATCCTAAGAGAAACCGTGAGATTTAAAAATGGATTGGGTTTTATTAAATTTATAGATTCGACATTGTTAGTGCATGTTTATGGATACCACATGATGTTTCCATGAAAGGGTTATCCTTAAGGCATTGGATGTCGCAGGTTTTGCCTATCTATTTGACTAAACCAAGCACGAGGTCAATATTGGATAAAAAAAGGAGATCTAGATTGTTTTTACTTTTAGGTATCTCATTTTCCTTCTTAGGCTGCCCTAACATGGGATTTTGGTCTCTCATAGGTTGTAGAGCCAATCTCATTGAAATTGGAAGTTATCTGAAACCATCCATTTGTTAGTTGATTCCCAATTCCTATCATAAGATTTAGTTCCTCCTCTTTCATTATGATATTCATAGATCTAATCCACCACACATCATGGTTTGTTAAATATATTATAATTGTGAGTAGAAATCTTTTTTTAGATTCTGGATTAGTTTACATTTGGGATTTTTTGTGGTAGGAGAATATATCTACTGATAGTTAAGGAATATGTAACCCAGTTTCATTTATTTTTTTCATTCGTTTGTCATTTTCTCAAAAAATATCTAGTTAGGTGGATTCAATCACAACTCAACATTATAGAATTAATTTTCTTCAATTCATATTGATATTATTGATTGAAATTTATTGTAAAATCTTTGTCTAAGAATTATATAAATCCACTTTAGTGATGGATTATTTATCTCTATTAAAGTGTAGAATTTTTTTGAAATTTTTGCAAAGTGATTTAGTTTTCATGATATTAAAATTTTATTTTTTAAATATGATTTTTTTTTATTTTTTTAATGGTTTTTTGGAGAATGGTTTTCAATAAAATTATTGATTTATTGAACTAGTTTGGGTTATTTTTATTAAAATTGATTTTGGGTATACATTGCGTATGTTTCAATATAATATTTATGATTCTTGGTTGAATATGACATTTTTCTCGGTGCCAAAGGTGTAATGGAACATGGTATATAATTACCTTATGATTAATTGGTAGATTGATTAGTGACTTCTCATGAGAATGGAACTATTATAATAAATCAATCATTGTTGGATATTTGGAATAGAATGGTTTATTATTAGGGAACATGATAAATAGCTTCATTGTATTGGATGTGTTTTTCCTAAAAAATAGCTTTTTAGGGAAAATTGGGTGACATAGATGTTTTTTATATATTAATTAAATGTTTCTAGATTTTTTTTATATTTTTTTTGTAATTTTTTAACATAATGTTTTTTATATAAATGTAGTTAATTTCGCTATCCTAATGTCATGTGTAGGAAAGACATTGTGTGAAAACCTACTAGGTTTTAGTTCTCACCCATGCTTTCTAAAATTGGTGATTTGGCTGATGTCATATACAGAGACATGGGAAAAGGAATAGTATACCATTAATTTAGAACTACGTCATGATACATGAGTTGTTTGGTGATGTTGTATCATAGACCTTGTGGAGAATGGAGTCCTATTGTCGTTAGAGATATTTCTTAGATATATTATGATTTTAGATTTGATATTAGCTCTATGTACTTTCAAGTACACTTTGGTGGGTATTTATATAAAGGAGATGGCTGATTTTTCATTATTGTTAACATGAATCATGTACAGGTTATTTTGGTTTTGAATGTTTGGGTAGTTGTTTTGTTCTAATAGGGTAAATTATCCCCCACATGTATTGAAACCCATTTTCATTTATTTCCATCCATAGGAATCATTTGGACGTATCTTAAGTCCTAGTAAATTCTCACATCAAACTCAAGATATTGAGAATTGGAGGGATGATACAAGTGGTATCATTTCTGTTTGGTGTAATGTTAGATTGAGATAAGTTTTATCCTCATGCTCCTTCCTTGTTGAATAAGTGTTCATCAGCTTTCATAGTCCTTGAGTTTAATTCATTCTTTCTAATTCATTGAGTTGGTTGCATTGAAAGGATTAGGATTGTTGGGAAATAATATTCAAATCATAAAAATATGTATTTATACTTTTTACAATGAATATTAAAATACAATGTAGTTAGGTACATATATTTTTTGTATACCACAATAGGATTATACATCTAATTTTCATGGTTTTATCCATTGGGACGAGCATGAAATGCATTAGAGGAATTTCATCCCACTAGTATTGTACATTTTCATTTTGATTAATGATATATGATTTAGTTTAGCATGTAAACTTTGGGAAAATTTTGAAACTATTTTATAATGAATGATCTTGAAAAAGAACACGATTAATGTATTTTGAAAATAGTTTGTTTTAAAAATAATAATAAAAGTTTTCAAAAATTTTTGTACATAGAAAAGGGTTTATTTATGGAAATATATTTTTTGATAGTTGATGTTATAGACTTTATAATTCTATGAAAATAGTTTCTAGAGTGTGACACATATAAGTATTCCGGTTTTTTAGATAATGTATCCTCATAGTTTTCATTTAACCCAACATGAAGAAGTTTTAGATAATGTGGTTACAACTTATGAATAGGTGAACCAGGAGCTGGTTTAGAGTATAATTCATGAATTTCTTGATGTTGACGCATGAAACTAGAAGGATGATCCATGATTAGTGGATTATTCTTTCCAATTCCAGAAACAAAATTCACCCATCTTTCAGGGTGATTCCCAATAAGAAAGATAATTGGTGTGGCTGAATAGAATGAGTCTTATCATTTATTTCACTAACACACACATAAAGCTATAATTCATGCACTCCATCTATATTCTAAATGTGCTTTCACCCTAGTGGTTGGATATAGTAGTCAGTCAAAAATTGATCAAAGTAATGGTTGTTTGTTATTTGAGAAATTGTTCACAAAAAATTATATTCTCAAACATTTAGTATTTAAAGAATAATAAACATCATCATCATGATATATCTAAATCTCTCCATCATAGATTATATAGCGAAATTCCATGATTTAGTATTCATTTCCATCGAGGTTACTTCTATTTCCTCCTTGAAGGCACACATATTTGAATCAGGGAAGATACAAGAGATTCACACGAAAATTTATGTGATCTATATTACATATGAAAATGACACCTATGGATCTATGGGAGGATGAATTATAATGAAACTAATTCGAAATGGTTGGAAATCTACTATTTTGAGAAAGTGGAATAGGGAAAAAAACTTCTTGGGTGGGAAAAAATCAGAATCAAACATCTAGATTAGTGAACCATCCTCCATCACCAAAGATACAAGAGGGATGATTAAAATGTTTTTTTCTAAATCCACATGAAGTGAGAGTGCATAATACATCCAATAGAATTCAAGAATTATTAAAGAATAGGTCTTATTAAGATCTATTGTCAATGTGCTCTATGGTCAGGTTCTTGAGAAACCTCTCATGTATCATAAGCATCATATTCTTTGTCTAGGTGAGGGAATAATAATAAATCCAGTATGCATATTAGTGTGATCCATCTTGATTCTAGGAATACCATGACACCAAAGAAATGTAAATTATAATAAGAAAATAAATACCATAGTGATGTAATGATGAAATTATATGGAGTTAAAAGATGATTGTAGATAATAAGGATGGACTGTCAATATTGAGAGGATCGACTCATTTGAATTAAACCATTAAGAATGTGTTGTTGGATATCGGTGAATCACATTACTTCATTTATTTTAGTGAATATATATTCTATTTTTAAAACATGAGATGATTCCTTCCTTGATAAGAAATCAAACATGACATTTTCCTGAGAATGATGAGCTTTTCTGATTAATGAATATTAAATAACTATTAATGGATATGACTAGAAATGAGACTTTTCTATGTTGGATATGTTTTTCTATGATGTAATGTTGTGTATGGATTGGTAGATAACATTTAAGTCACACATTTTCTGTTATAGTAGAAATGTTAGCTTCATGACTACCGATAGTTATGAGAATATCATCATAGATGGCAGGGTTATAATGATCGGTGCAACAAAAATCATGGCACCAGAAGTGGGAATGATCTCTTATCAATTGGAATCACTATCATTTGCATCGATGGAAGAGACTGAGGTTAACAATTTTTTAGCTACCGTAGAATAATTTCCAATTTTTTTCCCAGTAACATATTAGTGTTAACATCAACAAGGGAAGTGTAGTTTACAATTTTTCTTGTTATGGAGACCATTCCTATTTCAATACTTGCATATTGGATGGAACTAACTATGTTAAGAAATATGAATATGATTTTTGAAGAGATGTAAAGAAATGTTTTTATTTTAACGAGAACATCTATTTAGGAAGCCCCTTTCTTGTTTGAGAAGAATGTAGATAGAACTCTACTGCTCTCTTCCAATTTCTATAAACTTTACCATGTACCAATAATTAACATATATCAACATCAACACATCAATGACTTGTTAGATCAATTGATGGGATCTCATTGGTTCCCAAAAATATCCTTATGATTAGGATATCAACAATTGAGAGTTCAGAAATAGGATAATTTTAAAACCAAAATTAGATGTATATATGGTTATTATGAATATATGGTAATGACTTTCAGTCAAAGGAATATACTAGTAGTGTTTATGGAATAGGTGAATCCTATATTTCATATATGTCAAGATTCATTTTTGTGGTGATTGTGGATAAAAAATATGTGTATTCAAAACAAGTTCAAAGAAAGGGAAACACTTGGTGACAATGTGGGGAATCATGGGAGATGATTACTTATATTCCAAACTATTTAAGATTTACTTTTAGATAAAATAGTTACACATTAAGGGACATATAATTAAAAAAAGAAGAATTTTATTTCTTATAGAAAAGATAAAAGGTGTTATCTCTAGGAAACCACTAGAGAATATTTTTTAGATATGAATTTTTCTTAGTCTCTCTAGTCATTATCGATGTATTGTTGATAACTAATCACCATAAGAATCACCTAAAATATATTTGGAAAAAATGAAAAATCCATTCAAATGGACTAATGATTTCCAAAAATCATTCCATTAGTAGAAAGATAATCTTACTTTATCACCTATCTTGATATTGTTAGAATCCATATAGGGGTATGTTGTGTTTTTTGATGGTTCGAGATTTGGGTTAAGATGAATTCTCATGTAGGGATTCAATTTTGTTTCTTATATATCCATGAAATTTATCTTTAATGAGATGAATTACATAAAACATGATTTAATGTAAGATTCTTTTTTCAATGCCATTATTATGAGGCGTCATTATCTATTTAGTGTGAATTTGACGTTGTTCATAAATAATAAGATATTGAAACATATTATATCACAATGAGATTTGATTTTGAATTAATGGATAATGATGTAGTATCCTGAGAGGTTTCACATTAAAATGATAAATAAACAAAAAAATGAAATACTATTAAAGTTGTATTAAGTAGAAATTCATATTCCAATTTGGAATTAGATGTTTTAGATGAATGCTAATTAATGCCGATTATATACGTTATGCATGGTGAATGTGAAGAATTAGTTGATGCTGCAGTTTTATTTTTATTTTACATTATTTATTATTTTGTATTGATGTTAAATGAGGAACATATATTAGAAGTTGAATGTGATAATATGAGTTCAAAACTCAATGGTGGGGGGACCATTGAGAGTTTTATGCTCGATGGGAGTTCAATGTTGTGGTTCATCAATCAGATGGTTCTACCTATTGCTTATAAGGGATAATATCTTCATTTTTACAGTGATTCGAATTGGGTTATTCATCAGGGAATCCCCAAAATATATAAGTAAATAAACCAATTTTTTGGTGGATTTATATGAAATGGAAGGTGGCTATGTTTGTTTCAATGTTCATAACTTTTCGTCAAGATAGGGCAGAGCCTCATCAACCAGCAGGTATGTTGTAGTCTTTACCAATCTCGGTGTGGTAGTGGGAGAATATATATATATCGATTTTATTATAGGTATCCCATGAATAGTTAGGAATCTGGATTACATATGAGTGATAGTATATCAGCTCATAATTTCAACCAATTTTATCCCTATTGTTTAGTCTAATATGGAATAGGATATATCCAATATCTACATTATAGAAGTTGATGAGATTCATGGATTACAAATTTCTATAATTTATTAGGGTGATCAATGTTTCACATCTAATTTATTGAAATATTAATAAAAATCCTTTTGGACCTAGTTCACTATGTGTTTGATGTGTTATGATCTGATTGATGTGTAATCTGAAAGCATAATAAAAACATTGGAAGGTATAAAATGAGATTCTGTATTGTATTTTTATGGTACATGGGAAGAGAGAATTCCAATGGTGGAGTTATCATATAAAAATAGATATCATTCCATTAATACATATTTCTCTTTTTAGGCATTTTATGAGCATCCTTTTCGTTCTACACTATGTTGGTTGGAAATAGGGAAGAATAAAATAGATAGGTTGATACATGACAAAAAAATATTAGATTATATTAAATTGATCATAAATAAGTTCGATAAAGCTTAGAGTCATTAAAAGTATTATGTGGATCATATTCGATGACATATTTCATTTTCTGTGAGATATAATTTCTAATTTAAAATTACTCTATGTCTTGGACAATGAAATTTTGGGATGCAAGGAATATTATCCCTTTGATACATAGGCCCTTTTGAGATACTGAAACGAGTTAGATTGGTTCCATATCTGTTAGAATTTCCACCACTATTAATTGTGGTGCATAATTTTTTCCATGTATCTTAGTTGAAAATGTACCAACCTATCACTGACTGTGTGATCATATCAGATCAAATTGACATAGAGTCAGATGATTCATTGGTACATATCCTGATGTGTATTGGGGATAAGAATGTGAAAATCATGCATGTAAAAATAAATGATCTAGTATAAGTTAAATTAATACAACATCATATTGATGTGGATTCTTGGGAATATTAGAAAGAGATTTATGGGAAATGGACAAAAGTCATTCAAGACATATATTTTTTCCTACTTTTTAAGGACGTAATCACTAATGTTGGGGAAAATGTTTAATCATGTTTTTCTAGAATGTATGAAATTATATATAATTTATTTTCTATAATGTATATGGTTGAGTTTTGGAAGTGTTTGGGGACCATTAAATGTGTTTTTGGGGCTAAAGTGGAGGCTCACAGGTAGCACAAGGTTTTTTCCAAACAATGCGAGAACATTGGAAAAAATATATTATTTTGAAATGTCTTGGATTATTTGAGGATTTGGTTTCAACATAGTTGTCATATAGTTATAGACACCATATAAAGTGACCAAATAATGAAAATATTTCTTATTGTGGATAATGCGTTGTTAGCACATGATTTTCTTCATAGTTGAATAAACAGTGTGCATGGTCATTGTTAGATCATAGAAAAGTGGATCTAACATTTTTCTTCCATTAAATGTATAGTTTTCAATCAAATCTATCATTCTCTCAATATTTTGTTTTAAAAAAAGGATGCAGAAAACATCCCAATAGAAAATGAAGAAATCTAGATCCATTACATGGGGAATTGAAACCAGATTCATATGATAATTATTTTTTCTTCATCGTTCTTGACATTTTTCTTATATCTACCTCACCCCTCTTCTTGGTTATTCAGAACAATGAATGTTTGTGTATATATATTATTTTATAGTGGGAAAATAGGTTTATATTCATTATTTTTTTTGAAAAAAGGTTTATATTCATTAATTGAGATATATTTATTGTAAATCCAAGGTGAAATCATGATATAAATCCTCTTTAGTGAAGATTAATGTTTTTGGTGAAATTGTGGACATTTGGTATATTTTTTTCCACTGTGATTTTGTTTTTATAATTTTAAATTGGGAATTTTGAGATATGTAATATCTTGATTTTTGAAATGGGTTGATAGAAAAAGTTTTTCCATAAGAATATTGATATATTGAAATGCTTTTGGATTATTTGTTTTGGAATAGTTTTTAGGAATACTTTGTGTGTGTGTTAATATTTAATTTTTGAGGATTGGTTGAAATATGACATTATGCTCAGTGCCGAAGGTGTATTGGAACATGAGATATAATTACCTTGTGATTTCCTAGTAGATCGAAAAGATATTTCTCCAATGTATGGAACTACCATAACAAAAAAATTATGATTTGATATGTGTTATAGAATGGTTATGTGAAATGGAACATTAGAATTGGATTCAAGGTGTTGGTTAGTAGTTTTAATGAAAAATAGATTTTTTTTTTCAAAAATTCAGTGACATGGATATTTTTTATATTTAGTTATAATAAATCTTTAAATGTTGTATATATTTTGATATTAATTTTTTTCAGTATTGTAAAAAAAATTGGTTAATATAAATGTATCATGATTTTAAATCCTATTTGTGCATGTAAAGAGGTCATTGGGGAAAGCCTACTAAATTTTAGTACTCACCCATACTTGGATCATTGGTGCTTTTGCAGATTTCATCTACCAATACATGGGAAGTGGTTATGTATCACATTTCATTAGCACTCATATGTGATACAAGGGTTATTTGGTGATGTTGAAGCATGGACCGTGTGGAGCATGGAGTATTGTTGATGTGTTGGAGTTTTATTAGATCTCTTCTGATGTTTACTTTTATGTTATATTGGATTCTATTGTACTATAAATTAGTGGATTTTGATACATATAAATGATCGAGTTGTCATTTTTTTATCATGGGTCATATTGTGGTAGGATTGTTTTGGAAATGATTGGTAAACATTTTTTTCTAAAAGGATAAATCATCCAAAAGATATATTAAAAACCTTAGGAATTTATTGTTATCCTTTTATTTCATGGAGATTTCATTTAAATCTGAGTAATGTATCACCTACCTCTCATTATAATGAAAAGGGGAAGGACATTACAATATTTCATGTTGAAAATTAATCTTATTAAATTGGTTGAAATTTAATATGTGGGATTTCATCGTTTAATTGATGAATTTAGAATCCAAAATCTTTAGAATAAACTAGTGTAAAAAAATATGACTACTGCTAAAATGGTTTGTTAATATATAATATTATTCTAAAACGAGTTTCAAGTTGAAAATATTTTTTCGGAAATTGGTTTTTTCTTTTGAAGTTAGGTTGATTTTGAAACCTTTGAGAAAGTGTTGTCCTTTTATTTTATATTATATTTTTTTATTTTCTCATACATAAGTTTTGAGTCTATTTGATTATCTTGATAATACTGGTTTATATTGTGTATATTTATAAAGTTGTTTATATTAATCATCAAATACGGTATCCCATTTAAGGTATGATATCATCCATAAGGGTAGTCTCCTCCTCTTATCAACTGTTTATTCTAGTTACAAAAAGGATTTGAAATAGTTATTTATCCTTTAAATGATATAATAATTGAATGTCTTATAATATTTCGGGATGATCTTTCTATTATATCATAGTTAGTGAATGTTTTTAGTGTGTTTGTGAACTTGGGTTTTTAAAGAATAGGTCTCTAAGATTCCCAATGTTCTTCTAGAGGAGTGGAATATTGTATACACCATACGATTGGGTGTTTAAAATTTTATAATCATTCTCAAGAAATTCGTAGTGGAATTATATTGGGTATCCTTTTTCAGTGTATATTTCATTAACTTCTTTGAGTTTCCCCATTGAAACGGGTGGTTACCTAGAGCGAATCATTTCCCAAATTCCTTGTTAATCTATTGGAATCTTATTGTTGGGGACATCATTGTGGTGAAATCTATGCAGTGAGTTTTGTCCTATTATTTTAATCATTTTGATCCTATGGTATGATCGTGAATTAATAGGGTAAATTGCTGGACCTTATGGAATAAGGGATAAATTTTAGATACCAATATTTTTAGTCAATAAATGAGATAAATCAAGTTATATATTCTTTATCCTGAGATACCATTGATGGATATTCATTATCCACGATTATATCCATGTCCTTTCCTGTTGATGAATGATTTTTTAGAAATATCTTAGTTACGAGAGATGAATTGGATATAATAAATATGACTATGTCATATTATATGATCATTGTGTTAGATTTAATTGAATTTTTTTTGAATATGTATTAGTATTGGTCCTTTAGTTTTATGATTGAAACAATCCCTTATGGGTTGGTTTTTCCTTGTGATAGAATATTAATTTCTAGGTATATCGATTGAACTCATGGAAGGTTCCTTCAATAAAATTTGTAACCTAGATTACCATGTTGTTTACCAATGATGTTTCACATTATTTCACCATTATATATTAAGACTAACTATGGGTTGAAAAAAGGATGTATTCATTATCATTTTATCCCCATGTTGAAAATCATTAGACTGGTTATTTTTTAATGAGTTGGATGTGATGACAATTTTAGACCCATTACTTATTCATTCCCAATAAATTTGAGTTATATTAATGTAATACATGAAAACTCACGCACGAGGTTGGCATCCGACATGATGAAATAGTGGTGGGTGATATCTTATGGATTAACATAATTATATCCTCATTAAGTGAATTTATCCCTCCATGAGATTGAGTTGATATAAGTATTTTTGGAAGTCAATAATTGGTAGAATCATCTCATAAAATATTATTTTATGGATTATTCAATTAATAAGATCCCTAAATATATTTTATCATAGATAAACACAATACTATGATATATATGATGGGAATACAGTACTAAATTTAATGATATGAATTTTTATAGGATACTACAAAAAAATGTCATCATGAAATCATTTAGGCATAAAATTACTAACACTAGATGTTATGGAATTAGTTGGTAGAAAATTCCTAAGTTCAAGAGTTTGAAATTATTAACTTGGAAGTGAAAAAAAATGATTAAATGTTAGTTAGAATTTGGATAGGTTTTTTACTCTCTATAAATTTCTACTTATCATTATTTTAGTGCACCTTTTAATAGATGGGATATCATTATTTTCTTTTTATGATCTTCTAATGGTGATTTGTGCCTCCTATGATTTCTGTTTTTATTTATCTCATATTGGGGATGATGGAATGTTATTACTAGACAATTTTTTTCATTAATATTTATTTTTCCATTATGTTTCCAGAAATGAAACATCAATATTGGGGCCTGATATGGGATTGAAAATTAAAACCTCAAGTCATCATGCCATTTATATTTGGTAATTGAAGTGGAAAACTAGATACCATCACATTTCTTATTTTCTATTGCCATTTTGTGATATAGATAGGGTAAATTATTTATTTAAAAAATTTTGACCCAATCGTGGTCTCGTTATATAATCTATATGAATTCACTGGTAATTTTTCATCTTATAAATTTTATTCATTACATCAAATTGAGGAAACAATAATAATAAAAAAAATTAAAATTTATATGGTCGAAAGAATATGAAAATAAAAATTATACCATTATATATATTTTTTGGTATATTATAATGATTTATATATCAAATTATATTATTATTATAGGATGTTCTAGGTTCCCATTCGATATTGGTCATGATGTACTAACAACAAATAGATGTAAAGGTTATACATGCTATGTAGTCTATAATGAATATACATCATACATGAATTCTTGATATTGGTGCTCCATTGTAATAAAATCATCACATGTTTAGGATTTCATAAAATTATATTTATCATGCATTGTTCTGAAAAAATCAATTTTATAATTTTATGGGTAGCCCTGTAGATCTATTTTGTTCTAATAATTGATGTGAATGGTATATCATAGAGAAATGTGTGTTATAAGTGATAAAAATTAATTAATTTGGTAGTGTAATAATATTTTCTTAACACATTTGAAGATCCATAAACAATTAACAAAATTCTATCTTCATTTTTTGGGCATTAAGTTAGTGATCAGGTCATTCTCAGAGTCTCACGTCAATTAGATCATCATCTTTGGTAACTATTGTAATGTTGTACGATGATATTTCATCCAATTATTGATTATTGATATTATTATATAGGTTGCTTATAAATTGAATCCACTCTATTTTACTAGTCAATATACCACAATTCTCTAATTTTCCAACAAAATTTATACCATCCAGAACTCTTCCATTTGTCAACAAGGGAGGATGTAAAACATGAGCTAATACCTCAATGGTTGTATGAGTTGTTGAGATGATAGATCAATATGATTAGGTTTGATAAATAGAAATTCATTATCTTTTATGTGTGTGTTATGTAATTAATGATAGTGATATCCATGAGGTGTGGGATTTTTAGTTGTTGTAGATGTGGTAATGGAATTTGTAGTTTGTCAATATCAGATATTGATAAAATTTTTATGATAATAATATTCAGTATAGGGATAATTTTTACACTGTATTAGTCATATGTAATTATAATTTTATATTTTCTAGTAAAAAATTTAGTTCTACCGGATTTAGGGTGATGGGGTCTAAATTTTAGAAAATAACAACAATCTATCATAACATATAGTTTGGTAATGGGATTAGTATTAACCAAATAGTAACAGGGAAAGAGAGGGTGTTTATTCCTATAGTTTAATTTTCATAGACAGAGATTGGTTTTAATAATAGTGAATATACTTATATGTATTCATTTTAGTAGACACATAATGGGGAAACATGATAACTTGGTTGGTGAAATGTTTATTTAACTATACCGCCTATCCCTAGAAACTATCCAGAATTATATAAAATGTGATTTTACCCTGAATATATTGATCAATATAACCCATATCTTTTTCAAATTCCCTAATTACTCAACAAAACCACATCATGTTCCTCTATAACTCTTCCCCTTTTGTAACATGGTGATTTATGATCAATCATGGTTTATCACATTAATGTATGTAGTTATTTCACACTTTTTTAACATATTAATTAGATTGTTCCCTTATATTTATTATTATCAATTATATGAGAATATATATGAGTATTAATGGATGTTTTAAGGTATTATTAGGGTAATTTGTTATATTAATTATGGATATATATATTTTTCGATAGTATCTCATCATTTAAAATCTATTTTTCAAAGGCAACATGATTCCCAATGTTTCATGGTAGTGGTATCTATCGATAAAACACTTAAATGGAATGAATTATGTTATTATTTGAATTCCATATTTTTGAAATTATCAAATTGAATTATTTGATTCTCAATGGGGATAATCATTAATCATCGATGAAATTGGAAACTATTTTCGAAATGTGATTTCCTCTTATAAATTTTGAATGAAAATATTTTTTTTGATGAAATAATTCAAATGTTATTTTAATAAATAAATTTGTTTTCATAAATAAAATTTTAAGAAAATTATTAAGGGAATTATTTTATAAATTATGTTTTTGTTTTCATAAAAAATTGTAGGAAAATTTTTTAAATATAGGGTATGTAATTATACTTTTACTTATTATTTCTTTAGTTGGGGTATATACACCTATTGGGTAGGTGGTTGTTAGGAAATGGATATAGATAGTTTACTTACATATGGATTTTTTCAAAAAAAATATGAATACTTCAATGGATACTGTTCTTTTTGTGTCATCATAATGTCAACCAACAATATTCTCTCCTAATTTATTCGTTTTTTGAAACATTAAATTGATGATTATTCTATTATTTACTATGTGGTATTATGATTCACGATTACATTTATATTTTACTATATTTATATATAATTTAATTAATGACATATTACATATTTATATTGAATAAGGAATTATTTTAATGAAAACCAAAAAATTATTTATGATAATTAGTTCATAAATAAAATATGACACATTTTCATAAGAAGAACATTTGGATTTGTGGTGAAAATAATTGTATAGATTCATAGTGGTATCAATTTGGGAATTAGTTATCAAAGAGTATGTATTCCATTAGGAATATGTTTAAATTGTATGGTTGGACATAGTTAAATGAATGTGTGATAATTTTAATAGTGGATTCTCATGTGTAGTGTTTTGTTATAGAGTGTTAGGGACGGTGTGGATGACATGTCATCAAGTGTTTGGGTCATGTATTTATAGAGAACATCCATTTGGTTATTTAGATAATTCATGGATATTAATGATTGGAATATATACTATTAATAATATATTTTTTCTTACCCATGCTCTTTTTTCTATCATTAACACTCATATGCACTAATTTATTTTTTTATCACTTGTTTTTTATGGGGGTGAAATCATTTCAATTTTATTATATCGACATAGAGGTTCTTGTAACAAGCCTAAAGAGATTAGGAAGACACTTCAGGCCTTGGGATGGTCTAATTAGGTTGATGTGTTAGGTTTACCTAGGTTGGATTATTAATATTCTGAAATATTTCATATCATTATCAAACATAATCAAAAGGTTCTAATTTACCAGATACATCATTATGAAATCAAGGTGAACCATTGATAGATTTTCAGACATCATGATATCTCATTATTTGTAAATAAAATATTGTTTCAAAATAATTCACCAATATGAAATTTTTTCTCAAACATAATATATTCAAACCAATCTTTTTTAATAATTTTTACTTGTGTGGATTATAGAGAAAAATCCATCAATCATCATATTTTAAGAATCGATATAAAAATATGTCCAAGGAAAAACTATAAGAAGAAAATTTTTCCACGGAATAACACATTGTCAATATCAATTTTCCATTTATAATAAAATTAGTTTCATTATCTATTGACACACGCCAAAACACATTTGGACAGGTTCATATCATAATTGAATCCTCACCAATTAAATAGAAAAATAATTTTCAATACCATATTTATCGATTACGGATCAGAATGTCTAAGAATATCTCAAAAAACATAGTTAAAAAATAAAACATGCGACATTTATAAATAAAAAAATATAATAATTTAAATTTTTTTATGAAATATGTAGATCTACAAAATATTATTGAAGTAAAATATTATCAATTTTAAAGAACAATGAGTTAATAAAAAATTATTAATTAATTATGATTTCAAACTAAATACAAAACCTTTTATTAATAACTAAAAACGTATTAGACATTAATATTTACATAAATCATGTTATATTTGAATCTTCATATCATAATTTAATATATTTTTAATAAAAATAATAATGTAAAATTAGTCCTGAATGAAATAAAATAAAATATAGGATTGCAATCCATTTAAATCAAAATAATTTTCTAAAACTATCAACATGTTATTGTTTTTCTAACTTAGATGCCTCATAAAGACAAATTATTCTATTTCCTAAATTGAAAAAATATAGATTACACTCTAGAAAGTAGAATATAGTGATAAATTGAATGAAAAAACAATCAATTGTTAGGATTATGGAGCCTTATTAAGTAGAATATTTAGTTTACAAAAAGTATATTCTATATAATATATTATTGTTATGATAAAGGCAATAGTATCAAGTGAATTTAATACTTTAATATATTGAGTTGAAGATTTATATATTATAATGTGCATTGTGTAGCAAGGTCTTTTGTTCACATGAAAATGGAAAAATCCCAAAGTATATTTGACTAAAAGAGGTGATGTGTTTGACTTAGCAAAGAAAAGAAATCATGATGTCGATTACTATAAGGTATCACCATTCACTAATCCCAAAAGAGGGAATTAGGGATGATGGTGTTCAGTGAAATCGATTGTTCGATAGGAACCACTATAAATGGTTGGTGATACCACATTTTGAATATTTAAGTGATAATTGATTATAGTGATCAACATGGATGTAATGACAATTTCATCAATAAATTATTTTATATTATTCAATAAATGAAAGGACATAGTGCCTATTCCATGGACGTAGGTCAAAAATTATGAATAGTGGATACACCCCTATCTTTTTTATCTTTTATTCTAACTTATGTTTAACTTAATATTTCGTGATAAGTGCTTGAATTTGATATTGTATCATGACTTTCTATGGTTATTATTTTGATTATTTATTCTTATTTTTATTCTATTAACGTTTAAGATAATTAATATATGATCCTAATTTTTAAATTTTGGTTATGGTTACCTTGCTTCATGTAGGTAAAGTTGGTGATGATTGTCAAAATAAAAATAAGGCCACCTTTGGGAACATTTAGTCAAAAATTCAAATATTTCAAAAGAAACCCTTAAATCTGTAATTTTTAATTCTAGGTAAACAAACAAAATCTATTTTTAGTAGATAAATTAAATGATTTACATAATAATTTTCCATATTAATTAGTGAAGGAAATGTTATATTTTCTATTAAAAATATTTTCATTCTATCCATATTCTTATATTCCAGATGTTGGATTAGAAATGAATTCTTATAAATAGCTATCATACAATTGGAATATATTTTAAAATTATTTTCATGAATATTCACATTAAATACATCAAATATTTAACATGAATGATATTCCACAATTCATATATTGATTATTTTATGCAAAAAAAATGTAATTAAATTATCAAAATATAATTATCATAATATATTGTAATTTTTTCATAATATCTATAATAATATCAACAAATAAAATTTTTGCATTGATTTGTAGTTATTTTATACATATATAAAATTAAAAAAAATACCTTGAAAAAATGTTTTTGTATTATTCAAAATTGAAAATAATATTGATGTTCAAAAGGATTCAAATATTTTTGAGTGTATTAGATTTATCTCATTCATTATTCTAAAGAAGAAAATTATGAAAATTACGATCTTATTACCCACAACATATTAAATTTTCATTTATATATACAGAACATTAATTTTTACAATATCTTTACATCCATATTGTTATTCCTCCAAATTATAACCTCACCAAGACATTTAACGATTTTTTTTCAAAAGGAGTAAAAATTATTTAATTTTTAATCAACAATTTTTATCATATATATCATTCCATTAAATATATTTTAATCGAAATTAATTTTTTTGAATCAATTTTTTATCATGGAATTTATATATAAAAATAATTAGATTTTAAAAATTATAAAAAAAGAACCATTTTTTAATAATATTACTATGTTTCAAATAAGATTTCATTGCCTGATTATATCTTCCCTTGTCTAATGTAACAAAACAAACATTACAATCAATTATTTATATACCTAAAAACACATTCACAACATTTTTTAAAAATATACTTATAAAATTGTTGGTCTATGTTTACAGAAGGAATTTTTAATTTTTAATTTCTCATTATGTATAAATATAATTTTGTGTTACCCCAATAAATTCCTTTCTAATAAGTTAATATTTATTATTATAAATTTTTGAATTAATATTTTCATTTTTTTCTTAATCCATTCATTATATAAAAATTTTATCTTTAATATAAAACAATTATATCTCTTCAATATGTAGCTCTATGTAGACAAATTACATTAGGATTAGAACTAGCATAAATCAGTTTAAAAATATTATTCATTCAACAAATGTAAATCATTATTTTTCATACATAATATAATGAATAATAAACTAATTAATTCTTCATAATCAAATTTAAATATATATATAGAACTAATTTATTACATTGATGATAAATATAACATCCATATTTTTTATATATTTTTGAATATATTCAATAGTAAGATAAATGATAAATTAAATTTGACATAACATTTGTTGATAAACCTCATAACATTTCATATGTTTTATAATATACGATAATTTATTTACATGAATTGTATTAAAAAAATCCAAATTCCATCCTTATAATTTCTACACATGTATTAATTTTTTTTATCTATATCATAAATGTGATTATAATACGATATATTAAATGTGCATTTAATCTTATTTTTTTACCATTTGGATGTTTCCAAAATATTGGATTTTTGTGTTCGTATTATTATATAATCTCATAAAATAGAAGAAAAATTAATAAAAATATCATTTAAAATATTTATTGATACCTCAAAATCAGATCAATATGGTTATATTCTATTTCAATCAATATAACAAGTTTTGATGATATATAATGTCAGGTAATCATTCAATAAATATTTAATTATTTTTCTTTCTTTCATCCATCTATACATTTTTTATTATGTTTAGTTGTATTTTAATTTTTAGCATAAAATAATTTATAGTTAATGGTATCTAATATAAAATACATATCAAAATATAACTTCTTTATGAAATAGTAATAATACAATATTCAATGTGGTATGAAATAGGGAATATAAATTGTATCCCCATTAACATTGAGCTTAACAATTTGAGTATGGTAACTAATAATATATTATAAGATTATAACATTCTCCAATCAACTTTTTGGGGTGGTGTTTTTATGATCATTTTTCCCGGAAGACATGAATGAAGAGTATCAAATGTTTTATTAGAAAGTGTTTTGCAATTATTGATTTGGTTTGTATTGGACAGGGGGGTGTAGGGTTAACAAATAAGACACACAATCAATAATTGTTAGTCTATTTTCACTGCCACATGGAATATGTTGTATAACCATAGAATTTGAATCCAATTTAGAATAGTTTTTACTTAGGATTTAAGGGAATCACATTATCTATAAAAGGCGCAAAAAAATATCAATATGTATCCCCTCAAATCATAAACATGTTCATATCATTTCGGGAAACATTGGTTACCCGAGACACCAATTTTGAGAATCATTCTTATATTTGGAGGCTTCTTGTAAACCCACTAACCAATCATAAGATTATTATTATCATCTAAGAGTTAAACAGATAGCCACATAATCATTGTGGTCTATTGAGACATGTCTCATCATTTAATCAATCCTCCAATCTCTATCATGATTATAATAACATTCTCCATTATTTATATATTAGAAAAAATTATGCCATAATTCCTCAACTTGTTCATGGAAATATTTTATAGAAATACCTAAACCATAACAAGGATGTCCATCCTTTCATCCTTGACTGTATGACCACACATCATGAAACCACATAATGATTATGTTCAAGAGTTAAACTAACTCGATTATGATTCCCATTTATTCTCTAGGTTTCTTCAATAGTATTCCCTCCAAATCCACATAAAATAATATATGGGAATAATTTTATAATATAGGTTATAGAAAATATAATAATTTCAATGTAATGTATATAACATTTCAATCATTTTCATTTTACATGGGAATTATATCATTATTAATGTTGAAAAACATAATTTTATTGATGTATATGATATCATTCTACCTAAGAAGACATGCCCATTTAAAAATATAAAACAATTCAACATAATTATTCCATGAATGTAGAACACTAAAAAACTATTTTTTTCTGATCAAAATGATACCACTTATATTTACGATAAAATAAATATTCATAAAGTGATATTATAGATTAGTAATGTAGAATATTGTGACGAATTTATGATTCCTACTAGAAAGAATGTATAAAATTTCTTGAATCGATTATATAATAATGTATCAAAAATCCCCAAACTAGTTATCATGCTAGATGTTGATCTCACCACACCCCACTAACAATCAATAATAACATTAGAGGTCGAAAATGTATTATTTACGGTCTCGCAAATTGGTGATGTAGATCCTTTCAGTTTCAAAGGAGAAAATTATTATACACAACACCATCCATGAATAAACCTATCCTGATGAGATTTCCCTTCAATGAGTACCCATTATAGTTCTATCCTCATGTAGTGCATGGTCTATGCAATGATTACCATGTCTATAGAACCCTTAATAACTGGTTTGGCCTTTATTTCCTGACCAGTATGGTGAAACTTCTCCTTTTAATATGATACCTTGATCAAGGCACTCAATTTTTTCGTGATCTCAGTGGTGAATTCCAAGGTTACTCTATTGAGGGGGACATTTTTATTGGTATAGAACCAAGAATAATGTTATATAGTGTGATCATATGATAAATGGAAGAAAAATACTTTATTAATTTTTAATTAGCCTTATATTATGGTCAACATGACCATCTATGTGATTGATGTAGGTTTACCTTGATGGAACCTGATCCCTTAGATATTGTGTTGGGAATATCATTGCTAATATATCTAGAAATTCCTCATTAGGATTATCACTTTGGGATATATATGAATTATGGATTCAATTTTTTATTTATCTAGTAAATTAATATTTTATACTATATAAATATACTAAATGTTTTTTATTCATAATAGGGTTAATGTTATCATTATTTGTGTATCACATTTAATTTATTTATAAATCCATAACATTATATTTAATTGTTTTATATAAAATTTAACTTATATATTCATATGATAAAATAACTAAATATGTATAATGTTTGTGTGTTTTATAACAAGATATATATAATCTTTAAACTATATATAATTATACATATATAATCCACTAGTTTTATCCCATTAAACATATTTTTTATTATTAATGTCTTCTATGAGAAATGTTTTTGTGTAGTTAAAGAATTTTGTTTATCTCATCTTTAATAATTAACATGTGTAAAAATAATAATTTGTTTATATATATCATTAAAAAATATAACATTATCTCATGTGTTCTGCATTTCATTATAAATATTATGTTCTACTACCACAAGTAAATAATCCTGAAACATGTGTTCTACCTTCCAGAAATATGTTTTAGGTATGTTGTGTCTTTTAGATACATGGTACATTTTTCAAAATTTTATTTTTTATTTTTTTGAATCTTTTTTTCATGTGTTGTTTTTGTGTTCATTTTTTTAAGTGTGTGTGTGTGAATATTTTTTTTGAGTTGTGTGGGAGTGTGCGTGTTAATGTTGTTTTCACTTATTTTTTTATCATAAAATATATTATATATACATGTTTTTTATATTTATTATTTACAAAGAGAATATAAAAGCTGGATTAAAATTCCACATGGAATTTTTTGATGTTATATGTTTTTAATGAATAAACTATTTTAATATTAAGTATTTTAAATGTAATGTGCTTTTTTCTATCTTTCTATACTCGATGATCATTTATTGTAAATGTTCTGCGTTCACTGAATATGATTTTTGGGGTAAATAGTTGATACATAAAACCGAATAACAGAAATTATATATGGAATATATATATTTAATAATTTCCTTTTGATTAAAAAATATACCCTTCAATATATATATACTTGTTATATGAACTATCCATACGTTAGTGTTTGTTTGTGTGAGAGTGTTATGATTTTTATGTGGTCATATATATAATTATCCACTGCATATATATATTTATATATTATTCATATATATTATCTAATATATGAATATTATACTATTGTTTTTTGATCTTAGTGCATATATATGTTTTGAAATATGTAGGTTCTATATGTTATATGTGCATATTATTAGTGTGTGTTTTTGTGTGTGTGTTCTATATACCAAATTATTCCCCAATATAAATCATTTTATTCAATAAATAATAATATTTATGGGACATAAAATCCCTAAAAAAATAATTTCTCCAATTAATGAATTATATATCATATTAGAATCTAGAAATTACATATTGATAGAAATTTATAAATATTATTTATATGATTAACTAGGATATGAATGCGATCAAAAATGTAATTTTTCATAATCAGTATTAATATTTTCATGCATACATTAATTTGAAAAGTAACATAATGACCTTTTAAAAATAATAATGAAATTTATTACTAATCATAGATGGAAGAGAGTCAATTTACAACATACCGAGTTGGAAACCAATTACAAAAGTTCCTCCACCTAAATTTAGTAAAAAACAAAACAAAACACTATAATTAATTTAGCCTAATATATATTGTATTTTCATTAAATATCTCTAAAAAATACACCAAGATGATAAAAAATGTATAATAATTATATTATTTATGAGGTTTAATGTTAATTTCATTTATGTGTAAATATATAAATATTATAATGGTGTTTAAATTAATAAATATTTCAAACCATGGTATTGATAAAATTTTATTTTTACAAATGAAAAATAAATAATTTATTTGACGCATAAAATGAATGAGGAATACCATATTTCCTGTATATGTTACATTTTAATTTAATAATTAGGTATGAATAATTATTTTTTAAATAATGAAAAAGAGCAAAAAGAAAAACAATTTTTTATTTTGTTCTGAAATCATTAAAATTAAATAATTATATTATTTTATAATATAAATATTATATAGTTTCTTTATTAATTTATTTTTGATTTATAAGAAATGGATTAATGTAATAAAGAATGAAACCTCACCTAAAAAAATGAGTGATGATAAAATCAAATAGTATCATAGGTATTGAAATAATTTAAAATAAAAAAAATATGCTTGTATATTTTTGGATCAATTTGATCCCAACTCAATTATTTTTTACTCAGAACCAAACATATGAACATCACATTACAATAAATGATTAAATGATGTCATCATGTCATTATGTATATTAAAATATGCCTTCACATTCAATTAACACCAGATGTGTGTTAAAAAATAGGAAGTGTTATTCCTCTAACTTCATTAAAAGATGTTGATGATCAAAAAAAATCATAATATATATTTTGTTATTCTCCACAATAAAATAATAAATATTTTATAAATAAACTAAGTGATTTAATTAAAAAAATTGAAAATTCATCAGAAATAGTAGTCTCATAATCCCTCCAATTGTTTATCATTAGTTCAATCTTCAATATGAATAGAAAATATTGATTTGGGATTATATTTTTCAATGTATTAATTTCATTATTTTTCATTATTTAATTATAATTATAGTATTATTATTTTTTATTTATAATATATATATTTTATTTTTAAATTCACGTCTTCTCAATATTCATTAGAGGAAAAATAACATCAATATTAATCTTTGGAATGGGGATGTTTTTTTAAATTGTCTAATCAACCCAATAAAATGGGGAATTTATGATGTTTTGATGACATTGATATTATGTGTGATGAAATAATGGTACATTAATGTTTGATGGATGATCTTGTAATGTACGAAAACATTATTTAATTACATTTTTATATTATAGCGGTTAGAGATATTGTGAGGGAGTTTAGGGACATTTTTGAAGTTCAGAGTTGTGATTTTTCAATTTTATGTTTCACCATGTCCAAGTTGTGAGTGTGGTCTTGACAGTTTTAATGTATAGTTATAGTAGAGGGTGTCTGTCACGACCCGTCCTCGGGGCCCGTGCCGTAAATACCCCAAGCCCGCCTTCCATAGGCCAGGGGCTGGCGACTAGCACCAAAGGCCTAAAATCCCGATAACCGGGATAGAATTGCCTTTATAAAAGAAAACAAGAACCACAGAGTACAAGTGGAAACAAAACACTAAATACAAAAGAAAAGCTGAAAAGTAAATGGGACAGAATACAAACCCAAAAGAAAGTACAACTACAACTGACCAAAAAGACAAATAGCTGGAAGAGGGAAGCAGCTCCTGGGTCCTCCTCCTCGGGTCCTACCTGAAGGGTAGGTACAGATAGCCTCCTCCACGCTCTCGTCCGTCAACCTCCTCTGTGAGACGTCTCGTCGCGTAGTCCACCTCCGGGTACTGACTCGTCGTTTTTTCCACCTCTGGGTACCGACTCATCCTTTAGTCCACCTCCAGGTACCATCCAGTCCTCGAACACTCAGCCTCCATCAGCACTGCCCGTCGTCTGCATCCAACACAACGAGGTGCGGGCATAGCCCGTGCAGGGGTGAGTATAACGATACTCAGTAGGGACCCCGAGACCCTCAAGGTCTCACTAAACCAACAAGGATAACCGCAAGAAGATCTCAATAGATAACCTCTACTTAGATATATGCCCATACATATACCTAAGTTATCAAGTAACCCATCTCAATCATGAGGTAAACACAAAGGTCAAAAGTCTCAGCTCAAACCAGGATTTTCATTTATCGAAACCGTAACTGCTGAAGAGCTCCGACTCTGGAGTGTACAGTGGTCCTATCACGACTCCGAGGTACTGCTCACTAACCGAAGACTGCTGAGGTACTCCTCCTGTCGAGTACCGCGGGCCTGCCACCTCACACAGTAGTGCTTCCCGCAGGGGTCTTCCACTCAAACACAGTAGTGCTCCCCCCTCATATCCTACAGAGGTACTCCTCCTATCAAGTACCGCATGTCTTCCACCTCACATAGTAGTGCTCCTCCGTTGTGGGTCTTCCACCTCACAAATTAGTGCTCCCCACTGGGCTACGTAAGTCACTCCGATTCGAATCGGACAAGCAGTCTTCAGGTCTCTGCCGGCTACACGGTCTCCGTACTCCGTACGCTCGTCTCCGGGAGGGTCCTATCCAAGAGCTACAATTCGATACTCCAGTATCTCAAAGTCCAACTAAAAAGTATCTCAAAGGACCGCCTCGTCATATGGGTCTCAACGCAATAGAGGGCGCGTCAATCGGACGCCCGGTCTGTGAGTTATTAGCATTTTCGTCCCAAGGGCCCGGTTGGTTTCGTGAGTGAACCAACCCGGCCGTATCTCAACTGCACCCCGAACTCCCATAGGGTATACTCATAAGGACCGATACTCAACTTGATCACCAACGCCGCTGATGTTTTGTCAAACGGACGTCTGGTCTGAAAGATATCAGCCTTTTCGTTCCAGGGGCCCGGTTGGATTTCGGTGCGATCCAACCTGGCCACTATCCATCTGCATCCAATTCTCGGTCGGAGGATGCAAAAAGTTCCGTATCGTCTACAGGAACTCAACTCAATAGACGACGCGTCAATCGGACACCCGGTCTGAGAGTTATTGGCTTTTTCCGTCTCACACCCACCTTGAGAAACTTCCTAGGAGTTCACCCATCCTGATCACTACTCTAGGCCAAGAACGCTTAACTATGGAGTTTTAACCACGTAGGCTCCCGAAAAAGAAGGTGAACCTTGAGTATAGTATACCGAAACGACCGTCTCGATCCAAGGATCGCGTTGCCGCTGACGGCGAGTCGTTTGGAGGCCCGTAGCCCAAGATATGTGCATTTGACCGAAAGGGGTCCGAAACTGGGGGGTCTGGGCCCGGGCCGACCCAGGCCGACCCCCCCCCCCCCCCCACTGGGTCTGTAGAGACCCTAAGATTGACTTACATGGACATTACATTACATTTGCGGAATACTTAGTACATAACAAAAAACACACACACAAGGATCGTAATAGTTTAGTGTCTTTGGAAACTCGGAACGTAATCTTCTAATCGTGGTGAAAGATCTTCAATATCTCCCATAAAGATCTTCCCTTTTTTTACCTAAAACCTTTCTTTATATCATGGGGAAAAGAAAACATAAAATGGTGAGCTCAAATGCTCAGTAAGGGTAAACAAAAGAGAAATCAATCACATCATATTCATAAGAACATAGCTTTTGGAAATCTTAACCTGCAAAAGAGCTCATAATATCATAACATGGGATAAATCATAGAAGTGAAATTTAATCCCAATAATCATAACATAAAACATGAAACTTTGTGGAATACACACATAATTATAGAGAATCATTTCTTGTTAGTCAAGACTCATTGACAAGACTATCTTAGTGGACAAAGTCCCTTTCTGAATCGAGTAACCCTCGTTTCAGTCCTGTTTCACTGAACCGGTATAACCTACCGTTCCAGCCCTGTCTATCTCATGAGATATAAAATCTTTACCCAATTCATTGGAGGGAGATATAGGTCCCACCCATCTCATAATGAATCCTTTCTTATGTGTGCCACATAATCCTAAAACATACATCATCGCATAACACATGTAACAAAAATGGGATTCTTGAAACATCATGACATCATAAATCAATTCATATAAGATAAAGGAATTCATAAAAATAATTCCATCACAACATGATCAAATCAATGTAATAATAGGGATAAAAACAGAAACCTTTATTATCTTAGATGGAAAATAATTTTGATAAAACACTTGAACTCCATTCTTGAGGAAAATATCCTTTCTTCTTCAAAAACACTTTTATTTTCTTAATATGTCATACAATTATAAACTAAAAGAAGTTGATTAAAAATAAACTTGAAAAATTTTAAAGGAAGCTTCTTGGAAATAATGTTTTAAAAATCCATTCATGCCGTATAAGTTAAAAAAAACATTCTTCGTACTTTTGTCGGAAAAGTCAAAAAGTACCTCGTACGAAAAACGACAAAAGATTCCTTTCATACATATTACTAAAAACTCACCGAAGGGTAAAAATGGATTTAAACAATTGTAGGTGGATGGAAATAATATTACATTTTGATGAAACATGGATGTGGATGATAAAATACACCCCAGTAAATACTTACGAATAAACAATCTCGGATAAAAATGAGATTGTGATATTTCCCTTACCTTAGGTCCGATTTGCTTTGTTCGTGTCTGAAGCTCCTTTATAATGGTTTAAATAATGTTATTGACTTATTCCATAATCATACATATTGATATGATATCATATATGGTCATATTATTAGCTTCTTGTTAGTAATATTTCATTGTTTCCTGTTACTCGGGTCTTTATAACTTTTTGATCTTATGCGTGTTTTGTCGAATAAATTATTATTCTTAACTTTAGGTTATAGATAATTCATTTCCAGAATGGTATTAGTGTATTATATACCATATTCATTCATTCAATTCATTTATATAATCATTATGAAATGAAGATCATGTAGAACGAGTCCCATCACATCGTGGAGACGGTATTCCGTACGTACGCACGAGTGATGATATCATTCCTATGATCGTGGAATTGTATTGGAGTATATATATATTATTTCAGTATCAATATTACTTCATAATAATCATATATAGTTACTCATTACACCATTATACCCATCCTTGTAAGGTGATGGTGGAAAATAGATTACACCACGGCGTGGAGACGGTATTCCGTACGTACGCACGTGCGGTGATTTCATTTTTCCGTAGGATGGATAGAAGGTGAATTAGGGTTGCTTCATATTTATAATAACATATCAGTATGTAAGTAATACTGATGTTATTACTTTATCATGAAACAACTAATGAATAAGAAGCTTAAGAAGAAAGAATTTGAAAAGATCGGTAATGGATATTACCTCTTCTTTTGGAACGCCTCTTTGAATCCTCCACTTAAGGAACTAAGATTGGTCTTTGGAGAAGACCAGGACCTCTAGGATTATTCTAGGGAAGTGGATAGGAGAAAATGGCATGGGTTGGCTGAGCTTGAGTGCTCAATTTGGTGTGAGGAGGAGGGGGAGGAGGTGCCCTTTTATAAGGGAGGAGAGGGGCACCTTAGGAATATCTCAAAATATTATTTTATATTAAAGTCAAAATCGGTTTATAATGGTTCCAAAGGGTCTTATTTCGAAGATAAGGTGGGGATGGGTCGAAATCCTATCAACCAATAGGATTTAGACAAGTTTAGGGTATTATTTTAACCTTATCAATTAGATTTAACTCTAAGTTAATTAATTTAACTTTTACCGTGTCTTTTTGTTTTCTTTCACTATATGGTTAATACACTTACTATAACATGCCAAACGAACACCAAATTGTTTATTATTAATATATATATCCTTATCTAAGTCATTTGGCCGAACCTTAGATTTTTAGGAATAAAATAACAATTAATAATATAATATTTGATTTAAAAACTATTTTGTGTCAATTTTGACACTATTTGATATATGATTTTTGTGAAAGTCATAACAGAATTATATGTTCGAAAAAAGTTGATTAAATCAACATTAATATATCATAGTAACCTAGAAAATTAGTGGAATTCATAAAAAGTCTCAAATTACATTTATTTTGGTGTTTATAACATCAATTATGTCAATATTTCATTAATAAGATAATTACTGCATCATCATTGTGTCATAAATAAATTAAATTATATAAGGTCTAAAAATTACAAATAAAATACCCTTATGTAGGAAATCTTTGTAGCTTTCTAATGAATATTTATAGTCGAATTTATCTTATATATAACCCCATATTAAAAATTATTTACATATTAAACATTGATTTTCACTATTTTAACCCTTCTTTAAATAAATTAATAATAAATGTCCTAATCTAATCCAAGTGGGACTAAATGGTCATATTTTATTCCTAAGTTTGTTTTTGGTCGAATTACACTTGTCCAATGGAATTAGGACATGTGTTAGGGTAATAGTAATATCATATTTACCCTTAGTTACCCTATTTACTATTAACCGCGGTAAAAAAGGTAAAAAGTTACTATTCACCAAAATATTATTTTTATCTCATCGAACCACATTTTACATACTGATATCAACCGTGTCTGTCGGATTTTTGAAATTCCATTCACAGAAGCGGTAAAATTAAGTTTTATGCAAAATTCAGTTTTTAACCTACCACTTAGTGGTTTCACTATTCATCAAAAATTGAAAGTTTTCAGAAAAATACCAAAATTTCACCCTAGGCTAATTTCGATATTCCGAATCCAAAAATGAAGTCCATTTTGAAAAATAAAATTTATAAAATTTCAAAAAGTGGTTATTACTATTCATAACGGCTAGTTTTAATAATATTTTAATAGCATATCGTTGTTTAGTGAAACTCGGTATTGCGTACTACACACGCTATCGAGGAAGGTTGCGATTGCGTGTAATGCAAGGCAAGTCAAGGATACGTGTTGTGAAAGCTCCTTTTGGTGTAGCGTACAACACAAGAAATTAATAAAATTAAAAAGAATAGTTTTTATAAATTCTCGGGCTGTTACAATCTAGCCCCCTTAAAATGAATTTCGCCCTCGAAATTCGTCGGGGTTATAAATAGTTTACTATTCGAAAGTTTCTTTAATAGAAACCCACATTGTAAAAAGGAATACCAAAACTTGTCTTTAAAAACTAAAGAATGAAATGTAACGATTACCCAAATAAACTAATCACTGGGTTTCCACATAGGTGAAAATATAGATATGGAAGAGAAATCTAACCATCATGTTCTGATGGAGAGTGGTAGAGAACATGGCTTTGGAAAAGCCAGTAATCACAAATCCATAGATTTGTGATGATATAATGTACCATCTGATTCATCAGGTATAAGATCACTAGGACAACATTTTTGGTTTTCAAGATCATTTCCCTAAAGTTGAAAATTTGAATTAGAATAAATACTTACTTTATTTTGGTACAATCTCACTGTTGTTCGTGCCTTGAACAATTTCCACTTCATCTCTTAAATAAATGAAGTTGAATTTGTTATTCGTGAAGTGTTAGCAGATCATGTGATAGAACGACGGGTCATTCCATCTGTCTCAAACAAAAGGTTAGCAAAAATTATATACATAAGTTGATCTATAGTGAGATTAATCATATATGGTTCCTAAAATGGACTTATACTTCATATATCATACTGTTTACTATAATAAAACTAGTTTCTACTAAACAGGGACTTCCTGTAGGCCAGTGGTAGGCGATAAAGGCCAGTCGCACATCGGTTGTGGGTTCGATTCCCACAGCCTTGTCTGAAGCGATGGGTTGTCGCCTGTCCTGCAGGTTGTCCTTTTCCTAAAACTACATTACTATAACATCCCATAAATAATATCGAAAAAAAACTTTTATCCTTAAACAATACTCACTTATGTCCAACATAATCCATTTCAATCTTTAGGCTTATCCATAATACTGCAGTCCACTCTCATAACATAGTGAAAACGATTAACAGAGATTTAATACCATCGTTGATCCCTACATATCATAAGATATGTCTTGTTGGTCACATTCCAAACATTCAAAGTCCTTAATCGTGTATTCTCTTGAATACCTTAGTGAAAACATGAATGTAGTTTAATGTTAACACTTTCCACATACCAAAATCCTCAAAATTCTATATACTCAAACCATGATATCACTTAGTCCTTATATCAATCATGAGCTCATGAATACTATTAAACATTTCATTTTCTCGTCTTCATTATGCGCATATCATCTTATTTCCAAAAAATATCTCAATCACTTTGAATACCACATCAATAAATATTGCAATAATCAATGATAAAACATTATTTTGGAATCCCATTACATAAACACTTAATCATTCTACCACATCGTTGTCATATTCAACATCGCCAATAGTGATCGCATGTGACTTCCCTTTATCCTTTGCCTTAAGTGGTTGCTCATGTTGATCATCACTAACCCTTGGATTAGGGTATTTATTAGCATAATGCCCCATTTCCTTTCACTTGAAGCATTGAAGTGTTGGTGGTACGTTCTCTGCAGTGTTTTCTTTATTCACATCATTAGAAACCCTTTTTCCATTACTTCGACACTCAGCTGCTCGATGACCTTCTTTTCCACACTTAAAACATTTTCTAGTCCCTTTAAGACAATCTCCACCATGTTTCTTTCCACACTTTGTGCATAAGGAAACATTCATCTTCTTTTCACCATTATTCTGAGATTTATCCTTGAACTCCATCTTTCGTTTCTTGTCAAAACCATGAGATGGATATGTAACACCAACTTCCATTTCTACCTTGATAGCACAAGACACAATTTATTCATAGCTACTGAAGTCTCTTATAGCTAATGCCCTTCGAAGAATTGGTTTTAAGCCATTGAAAAATCAATCAACTTTACTTTCAGGTTGGATGATAATGCCAGATGCATACCATGCAAGTCTTGTAAAATTCGCTTCATATATACAAACAGATTCATCATCCTTTTTCTTTAGTTCAAGAAACTCCTTCTCCATCTTTGTTCGAAGAATACGAGGGAAGTACTTATTGAAAAATAAGTTCTTGAACTCGTCCCATTCCATGGACTCAATTTCATCTCTTTGCCTTGTATTCTTGATAAGATTCCACCACTGATCAGCTTCACCTTCCAAATGATACACTGCTAAGATGACTTTATCATGTTCAGAACATTGAAGGACTGAAAATATCTTTTCAGTGGTACTGATCCATTGTTCAGCAACAAGTGGATCAGAAGACCCACTGAAAGAAGGTGGACATTGCCTCATGAAGGACTCAATAGAATATTGTTCCCTTCTCTGCTCATTTGGAAGTCCAGAATGATTCATAGCTTGTGTAAGTATAGCAATAAGATTTTGCACTCCATCTCCCATAACATTTGTTTGTTCAGGAGGACAATCATTGCATTGTCCATTGCATTGATCAACACGGTTCCTTCGGGTTCCAGCCATCGTCTAAAACCCAAAAAGAATAGTGTGAGAGGCAAAAATCATGCTAGGGAAAACAACATAATAAAGGGGGATTACCTTCAATATCCAACATCTTAGGTTTAATTCTATGATCGTTAGCGTAATTCTATTACTATAACCTATACGTATACTTATCCCTAGGGACATCCCTAGACATACCTTAGAAATATCTCTAGGGATCTCACTAACGTTTTCGCATCCTAGTTTCCAAAGGTTGACTAAACCTTTCCTCTGATACCAACTGTAGAGACCCTAAGCTTGACTTACATGGACATTACATTACATTTTCGGAATACTTAGTACATAACAAAAAACACACACACAAGGATCGTAATAGTTTAGTGTCTTTGGAAACTCGGAACGTAATCTTCTAATCGTGGTGAAAGATCTTCAATATCTCCCATAAAGATCTTCCCTTTTTTTACCTAAAACCTTTCTTTATATCCTGGGGAAAAGAAAACATAAAAGGGTGAGCTCAAATGCTCAGTAAGGGTAAACAAAAGAGAAATCAATCACATCATATTCATAAGAACATAGCTTTTGGAAATCTTAACCTGCAAAAGAGCTCATAATATCATAACATGGGATAAATCATAGAAGTGAAATGTAATCCCAATAATCATAACATAAAACATGAAACTTTGTGGAATACACACATAATCATAGATAATCATTTCTTGTTAGTCAAGACTCATTTCCAAGACTATCTTAGTGGACAAAGTCCCTTTCTGAATCGAGTAACCCTCGTTTCAGTCCTGTTTCACTGAACCGGTATAACCTACCGTTCCAGCCCTGTCTATCTCATGAGATATAAAATCTTTACCCAATGAATTGGAGGGAGATATAGGTCCCACCCATATCATAATGAATCCTTTCTTATGTGTGCCACATAATCATAAAACATACATCATCGCATAACACATGTAACAAAAATGGGATTCTTGAAACATAATGACATCATAAATCAATTCATATAAGATAAAGGAATTCATAAAAATAATTCCATCACAACATGATCAAATCAATGTAATAATAGGGATAAAAACAGAATCCTTTATTATCTTAGATGGAAAATAATTTTGATAAAACACTTGAACTCCATTCTTGAGGAAAATATCCTTTCTTCTTCAAAAACACTTTTCTTTTCTTAATATGTCATACAATTATAAACTAAAAGAAGTTGATTAAAAATAAACTTGAAAACTTTTAAAGGAAGCTTCTTGGAAATAATGTTTTAAAAATCCATTCATGCCGTATAAGTTAAAAAAACATTCTTCGTACTTTTGTCGGAAAAGTCAAAAAGTACCTCGTACGAAAAACGACAAAAGATTCCTTTCATACATATTACTAAAAACTCACCGAAGGGTAAAAATGGATTTAAACAATTGTAGGTGGATGGAAATAATATTACATTTTGATGAAACATGGATGTGGATGATAAAATACACCCCAGTAAATACTTACGAATAAACAATCTCGGATAAAAATGAGATTGTGATATTTCCCTTACCTTAGGTCCGATTTGCTTTGTTCGTGTCCGAAGCTCCTGTATAATGGTTTAAATAATGTTATTGACTTATTAAAGAATCATAAATATTGATATGATATCATATATGGTCATATTATTAGCTTCTTGTTAGTAATATTTCATTGTTACCTGTTACTCGGGTCTTTACAACTTTTTGTTCTTATGCCTGTTTTGTCGAATAAATTCTTATTATTATCTTTAGGTTATAGATAATTCATTTCCAGAATGTTATTAGTGTAGTATATACCATATTCATTCATTCAAATCATTTATATAATCATTATGAAATGAAGATCATGTAGAACGAGTCGCATCACATCGTGGAGACGGTATTCCGTACGTACGCACGAGTGATGATATCGTTCCTATGATCGTGGAATTGTATTGGAGTATATATATATTATTTCAGTATCAATATTACTTCATAATAATCATATATAGTTACTCATTACACCATTATACCCATCCTTGTAAGGTGATGGTGGAAAATAGATTACACCACGGCGTGGAGACGGTATTCCGTACGTACGCACGTGCAGTGATTTCATTTTTCCGTAGGATGGATAGAAGGTGAATTAGGGTTGTTTCATATTTATAATAACATATCAGTATGTAAGTAATACTGATGTTATTACTTTATCATGAAACAACTAATGAATAAGAAGTTGAAGAAGAAAGAAATTGAAAAGATCGGTAATTGATATTACCTCTTCTTTTGGAACGCCTCTTTGAATCCTCCACTTAAGGAACTAAGAATGGTCTTTGGAGAAGACCAGGACCTCTAGGAATATTCTAGGGAAGTGGAGAGGAGAAAATGGCAGGGGTTGGCCGATCTTGAGTGCTCAATTTGGTGTGAGGAGGAGGGGGAGGAGGTGCCCTTTTATAAGGGAGGAGAGGGGCACCTTAGGAATATCTCAAAATATTATTTTATATTAAAGTCAAAATCAGTTTATAATGGTTCCAAAGGATCTTATTTCGAAGATAAGGTGGGGATGGGTCGAAATCCTATCAACCAATAGGAGTTAGACAAGTTTAGGGTATTATTTTAACCTTATCAATTAGATTTAACTCTAAGTTAATTAATTTAACTTTTACCGTGTCTTTTTGTTTTCTTTCACTATATGGTTAATACACTTACTATAACATGCCAAACGAACCCCAAATTGTTTATTATTAATATATATATCCCTATCTAAGTCATTTGGCCGATCCTTAGATTTTTTAGGAATAAAATAATAATTAATAATATAATATTTGATTTAAAAACTATTTTGTGTCAATTTTGACACTATTTGATATATGATTTTTGTGAAAGTCATAACAGAATTATATGTTCAAACCAAGTTGATTAAATCAACAATAATATATCATAGTGACCTAGAAAATTAGTTGAATTCATAAAAAGTCTCAAATTAAATTTATTTTGGTGTTTATAACATCAATTATGTCAATATTTCATTAATAAGATAATTACTGCATCATCATTGTGTCATAAATAAATTAAATTATTTAAAGTCTAAAAATTACAAATAAAATACCCTTATGTAGGAAATTTTTTTAGCTTTCTAATAAATATTTATAGTCGAATTTATCTTATGTATAACCCCATATTAAAAATGATTTACTTATTAAACTTTGATTTTAACTATTTTAACCCTTCTTTAAATAAATTAATAATAAATGTCCTAATCTAATCCAAGTGAGCCTAAATGGTCATATTTTATTCCTAAATTTGTTTTTGGTCGAATTACACTTGTCCAATGGAATTATGACATGTGTTAGGGTAATAGTAATATCATATTTACCCTTAGTTACCCTATTTACTATTAACCGCGGTAAAAAAGGTAAATAGTTACTATTCACCAAAAAATTATTTTTATCTCATTGAACCACATTTTACTTACTGATATCAACCGTGTCTGTCGGATTTTTGAAATTCCATTCACAGAAGCGGTAAAATTAAGTTTTATGCAAAATTCAGTTTTTAACCTACCACTTAGTGGTTTCATTATTCATCAAAAATTGAAAGTTTTCAGAAAAATACCAAAATTTCACCCTAGGCTAATTTCGATATTCCGAATCCAAAAATGAAGTCCATTTTGAAAAATAAAATTTATAAAATTTCAAAAAGTGGTTATTACTATTCATAACGGCTACTTTTAATAATATTTTAATAGCATATCGTTGTTTAGTGAAACTCGGTATTGCGTACTACACACGCTATCGAGGAAGGTTGCGATTGCATGTAATGCAAGGCAAGTCAAGGATACGTGTTGTGAAAGCTCCTTTTGGTTTAGCGTACAACCCAAGAAATTAATAAAATTAAAAAGAATAGTTTTTATAAATTCTCGGGCTATTACAGGGTCGGCCGAACCGGGTCGACCCGCCCCGGGTGGAGACCCGGCCCGACGACCCGGCCCGGCTCGGAAAACCAGGCACGGCCGGCGGCGCGGCGACGCGGGCTGGTGCGGCGGCGCGGCGACGCGGGCTGGTGCGGCGGCGCGGCGACGCGGGCTGGTGCGGCGGCGCGGCGACGCGGGCTGGTGCGGCGGCGCGGCGACGCGGGCTGGTGCGGGGGCGCGGTCTGGCGTGGCGGCGCGGACCGGCACGGCGGCGTGGTCTGGGCTCCGTTCGGGTGCCGCGCGGGGGGGGGGGGGAAAGCCCCCCTTTGAGAACCGCAGCCCCTTAATTGGGGTCGCTTTTGAGACCCGGCCGGGGGAAATTAATTCCCCCGGTCACCACTGTCCGGCCGGCCCGCACTGGCCGGCCGGTCCTTCCTTCGCCGACACAGGCGGCCCAGTGCCGGCCGCCGGTCATCTTGCTCCGCCGCGGCCCGGAACCGGCCGCGGCCTATGCCGTCCGGCGCGATGCGACGTCATCGCTTCCCTCCACCGCGGACCCGCTCCGGCAACGGCGCATTTGACTTTCTTCAACGCGACGTGACGATGTCGCGTTCTTGGATTTCTTTCCACGGCGCGGCGCGACGGCGCCGTGCAATAATTGCCGTGCGATTCCCGCGTGGTGCGACGACACCACACCATCCTCTTCCATCCGCAATGAAACAATTATGAACATGGGAGGGGGTTTCGGTCGTGTTGGTGCGGTCCGGCCCCCCCTCTCGTTAAACAATAACATTAAATCCTTTATCCTCGAAGTTCGACATTCTAGAATCAAGAATGATAAATAAATGAATAAAATATCAACAATACCCTACCTCGGATTCAAGTGCGGAGCACGCCAATCAAGCCGTGGAAGACTAGCGTCGCGGAGGTCGGGTGTCGCGGAAATCGAACGTCGTTTCCGTTGACGTCGAGGCGCGTCCGAAGAGGTACATCGCTGGAGAAGCATCGTAAGCTGATAGAGATAGTCCGAGGAGGAAATGGAGTCTCCTTTCGTTGACATGGGAAGAAGATCGAAGAAGCGGCGTCGTCGATCTTCGGAAACACACCAGCTACGAAGAAGAGAAGCGGCGTTCTTCGTCGGAGCTTAAGTGTTCTTCGTGTTCTTCGTCAAGGTTGAAGAAGATGGAGAGAGCTTCCTAAAATCTCTCAAGGTGGCAAAGGAGACCAACCCAAAATAAAATAAGCTTAAGCCTTATTTTATTTACACAACAAAAAATTTGAATTTCAAAAGAAAAGAAACGAACCATTAATTCGTAGAATTTATTCAACGAAAGAAACAGCTCATTTAATTTACGAAATAAACCGCCCAATTAAATGGTCTGTTAAGAATTTAAGAAAACGCGTCAGTTGACTTTCATAATGACGGGTTTTCGCGGGTGCGTTACTTAGCGGAAAGAAACGGCGGGGCTCGTGCGGGCCCCACCTCACAAATATCCTACCAAGAGGGTAGGATATTTCTGGATAGTACCCTATCCGGTTCAACTCAGTTTAAGCCGCTTTTAAGTGGATTCAAGTGGCTTCCAAGTGGCTTAAGTGAAATAAAATAAAGTTGTCGTAAATTTATTTTATTTCTTAAATTTAAGCCCAAAAATTAAAAACCACACCCGAGCAAACGCAACTCCGGAAGAGGCGTTTCTAAGTGAATACCGGCACTACGATTTCATCGGTGCCCTCAGAATTCGATTCTGGGCACTGGTTCAAAATTTAGAAAAACCCGCTCATCTGTTCACTAAACGTACCCGAGCCAAACTTCGGAAAATGATTCCGGGCGCACCGGGCCTCGGAATCAGGTGCGGTCAGAAACTGCGTTCTTCTAAAATTCCAAAGAAAATTAAGAAAAAAATTTCCATCGAATTTACGGGTCTTAACATTACTCCCACCACAGGGCTTTACGTCCCCGTAAAGCTTCACCACAAACTTTGGGATACAAAGGCGGTACTGAGCACGCATCTGAGCCTTCCGCTCCCATGTGCTCACCTGGAAGTTCCGTACTGCCAAAGAAAGCGCACCCGAGAAATCGATCATCCTCGTAGGATCTTCTCCTATCGATCCACGATCCCCACTAGAACCTCCACGAAAAACAGCTCATCTCCATCGTCCATCTCCTCATGGTCGATGATATGCGAAGGGTCGAGCACGTATCTCCTCATTTGAGATACGTGGAAGTCGTCGTGCACCTGGTGCAACTGAGGTGGATGGGTCAAGCGGTAAACCACATCGCCTACCCAGCTGAGGACCTAGAAAGGTCCGTTGAACCTCGGAGATAACTTGCCGCCTTGGCCACATCTCCGTAAACCTCGTCGAGGTGAGACCCATATAAGGACGTGATCGTCATCCTCGAACTCCAGGGGTCTCCATTTACTATTAGAACTGGAACTCAAAACGACTGCTGCCACGAGGGTAAGGTTGACCGACTCAAGAGTGATCGGTCACACCCTCCTATGCAAGAGTTACCCTGCGCTGCCTGGGGTTTCGTTTTCCGCCGAACAAGGAAAACCCATCCCGACGTTTGCCTAAAACCGTCAATTTGAGTATGAACAGTTATTTCCCATTCCATACTCAAACTAACGTCATAAGGCCTCGACGCTGCCACCAAGAGATTCCAACCAGAACTCTGCCCTCGAGGGTCTGACCACACCATCGGCGTAAGTGTGATTATCGAGTCTCCTCCCAAGGTATCTCCAGACGTGAGGGTCAAGTCCACGGCTTACCGGATACTCTAGGTCTGGAACTAGATTTTTGAAAGCGAGGAATGATTCATATCGATGTCTATTACTACAGCAGCTAGTAGTGGACACAGACTGTCCCTTGAATCATTTCTAGAGCCATTGGGTTACACTCCTTGACCGCATGCAGCCGCATTCTTCCACCGCCCTCCAGCTCCATGAGCCTGGCGGGAATAACTAAGGCGGGTGGTTGTACCATGTTAGGATGTACACCACCTCATGCTTCTCTCCTAGCTCTGCCTCCACGTCTGCTGCTTTGTAGACTCATCTCTCCTTTAAGATTCCTCTTCTTGAAACATTTAACAAGCCCGAGTCTCTAAGACTGGCACCGGTTTCCTGTTTCTTACTGCACTGTGCAGTCTTCATCCTCTCCTGGATGAACTACACCTCCTTTGCATACGATCTGGAAGAGATGCTAAAATTTCTCCCTTGCCAAAAAGAAAAACTTGGTCTCATCCCCTCTCTGGATGAACCACGCTCATTGCCTAATACAGTCAATCCTGACATGAAGGATGCATTCATTCCATGGATGACGTCGTAAGGCCTCAACGTAACTACTAAGAGATCCAACTGTCACTCTCGCCTCCAAGGGTCGCGTCACACTGTTGGCATCAGTATGGGGTAACTAGGTCTCCTTCAGTAGAAAATTCAAAAGTGAGGGTCAAGTCAACAGTATTAGCCGGGACCACTCAGTATCAACCAAACGAAAGTACATGAAAGAAAAAAAAAAGTTTGTTTTTATTATTGCAGCTCATAGTACAAGACATAAAGCAACTACAGACAAACATCAACAAAACCAGAAGCAATAGGATCAATAGCCTCCAGGTCGGAAGCTAGTCCTGCTCATGTCCATATACTTCCGGAGCTCCAAGACCATAGGCCTCAGCTGCCTTAAGCTGAGCTCTCCCATGTCCTCATGTCCCCTGCGGTCGGGGTGGGCCTCCTGGTCGAGGTGGCAACATCCCGAAGCGTCGTCCACATCCAACTACACGGCCAGCTCCTCTGCCATGGCCGCCTTCTCCTTGCGGTCCGCCCTGATCGAACCTCTGCCTCTGCCTCGGAGGTTCTTCATTTAACTGCTGCTCATCTGCATGGCGGGTCAGACAGTCACGTGCTATGTGACCAATTCCGCCGCAGGAGTAACACTTCATGGCAGGTCTTGCTCTATCACTTCCCTTGGTGCCTCGCACTACCGACCCTAAGTCACGCGGTCGACCACCAATAGGTCTGGTCCTCTTGGACCCCCGCGTCATCTGCCTACTGCCCGCTACAGAAGAATCTGCCGCATGACGTCTAGTGGTGGGTCCTGTTGTTGGAGACTGCTCAGCAAGGAAACTCTCCACTAAGAGGGCTCGCTCCAACACTCCTGTCTGTGTCGGAATGTTGTACGATACAACCGAAGATCTGATCTCCCGCTTGAGCCCCTCCTCGAAGGTTCGGGCCCTGAAGAATGGGTCCCATACCATATCTGTGGAGTAGTGTCAGAGGTCCGTGAATCTCGCTGAGTACTGCGCCACTGACATGCTGCCCTGCCACAGCTGAAGTAACTCTTGTATACGCTCCGCTCGAAGGGTGGCTGGTTCAAACTCTGCCCGGAACAGGCTCTCGAAGTCTGCCCATAGAAGTATCGCCTCGTCATGTATCTGAAGCATCAGGCTCCACCATCTACCTACTGCTTCCTGAAGAAGGCTGGCAGCAAGGATCACCATGAAATCTGTCGGCGTCCCCACTAGCCTGAAGGCTCTCACCACAGCCTCCAGCCAATCCTCAGCCGCCTGCGGGTCCGTCCCTCCCTGAAACCTGGGTGGCCTCTGGCACTGTAACTCATGCAGTGCACTCAAGCGACGTGCATCCTCTGCTGCTGGGGCTGGTGGCATCGGTGGCCCAACGGGTATTAGTACCGTTGTTGCCTCCGCTGGTACCTCAACTGGGATAGGGCCATGTACTGAGGCCTCGTCGCTCGGTGGGCTGTCAGTACGCACCACTCTCGGGGCTCTAGCTGGTCGTCCATGGGGAGGCATCCTGAAAGAAACAACGTGACACGGTCAAAAGATTATACCTGGTGATCTGACCTGGTTTGAGCTGACATTTAAATAAAACATCTGGAAAACACACACGCAATCAGTGTTTTCGTGAACAAAGTCAGAAATCAGTTGTCAGGGTCCTGGTGTATGGATACTTCGGCCGCCTGCACCAACACTGAACTCCCTGAACTGAAAACCACACTCGGTACTCTTAACACTATTTCTTCACAGAAAGAAACATCAGAGTTATAAGTTCTGATGTAGAACCGAACTCCTCTGATACCAATTTGTCACGTCCCGTCCTCGGGACCCGTTCCGTGACTACCCCAAGCCCGCCTTCCATAGGCCAGGGGCTGGAAACTAGCAGCAAAGGCGTAAAAACCCGATAACTGTGAAGGCATTGCCTTTATAAAAGAAAAAAAGCACCACAGAGTACAAGAGGAAACAAAACACTAAATAAAATAGAAAAGATGAAAAGTAAATGGGCCAGAATACAAACCCAAAAGAAAGTACAACAGCAACTGAACAAAAAGACAAACAGCTGGAAGAGGGAAGCAGCTCTTGAGTCGTCCTCCTCGGGTCCTACGTGATGTGTAGGTACAGATAGCCTCCTCCACGCTCTCATCCGTCATCCTCCTCTGTTAGTCGTCTCGTCGCGTAGTCCACCTCCGGGTACTAACTCGTCGTGTAGTCCACCTCCGGGTACCGACTCGTCGTGTAGTCCACCTCCGGGTACCGTCCAGTCCTCGAACACTCAGCCTCCGTTAGCACTTCCTGTCGTTTGCAACCAAAACAACGAGGTGTGGGCATAGCCCGTGCAGGGGTGAGTATAACGATACTCAGTAGGGACCCCGAGACCCTCAAGGTCTCACTAAACCAACAAGGATAACCGCAATAAGATCTCAATAGATAACCTCTACTTAGATATTTTCCCATACATATACCTAAGTTATCAAGTAACCCATCTCAATCATGAGGTAAACACAAAGGTCAAAAGTCTCAGCTCAAACCAGGATTTTCATTTATCGAAACCGTAACTGCTGAAGAGCTCCGTCTCTGGAGTGTACAGTGGTCCTGTCATGACTCCGAGGTACTGCTCACTAACCTAGGACTGCTGAGGTACTCCTCCTGTCGAGTACCGCGGGCCTGCCACCTCACACAGTAGTGCTTCCCGCCGGGGTCTGCCACTCAAACACAGTAGTGCTCCCCCCTCATAGCCTACAGAGGTACTCCTCCTGTCATGTACCGCAGGTCTGCCACCTCACATAGTAGTGCTCCTCCACTGTGGGTCTGCCACCTCACAAAGTAGTGCTCCCCATTGGGCTACGTAAGTCACTCCGAATCGAATCGGACAAGCAGTCTTCGGGTCTCTGCCGGCTACACGGTCTCCGTACTCCGTACTCTCATCTCCGGGAGGGTTCGCTCCACGAGCTACAAGTTGATACTCCAGTATCTCAAAGTCCCACGAAGAAGTATCTCAACGGACCGCCTCGTTATAGGGGTCTCAACGCAACAGACGGCGCGTCAATCGGACGCCCGGTCTGTGAGTTATTATCCTTTTCGTCCCAAGGGCCCGGTTGGTTTCGTGAGTGAACCAACCCGGCCGTATCTCAACTGTACCCTGAACTCCCATAGGGTATACTCATCGGGACCGATACTCAACGTGATCACCAACGCCGCTGACGGTTCGTCAAACGGACTTCTGGTCTGAAAGATATCAGCTTTTCCGTTCCAGGGGCCCGGATGGATTTCGGTGCGATCCAACCCGGCCACTATCCATATACATCCAATACTCAGGAGGAGGATTCCAAATGTTCTGTATCGTCAACAGGAACTCACCGCAACAGACAGCGTGTCAATCAGACGCCCAGTCTGAGAGTTATTGGCTTTTTCCGTCTCACACCCACCCTGGAAAACATCCCAGGAGGTCACCCATCCTGATCACTACTCTAGGCCAATCACACTTAATTATGGAGTTTTAACCACGTAGACTTCCGAAAAGGAAGGTCCACCTTGAGTATAGTATACTGAAATGATCATCTCGATCCAAGGATCGCGTTGCCACTGACGGTGAGTCATTTGGAGGCTCGTAGCCCAAGATACGGGCATTTGACCGAAAGTGGTCCGAAACCGGGGGGTCTGGGCCCAGGCCGACCCGGCCCGACCCCCCCCCCCCCCCCCCCCCGGGTCGGCCGAACCGGGTCGACCCGCCCCGGGCGGTGACCCGGCCCGGCCGGCGGCGCGATGGCGCGGTCCGGCGCGGCCTGGGCGCCGTTCGGTTGCCGCGCGCGGGGGGAAAAGCCCCCCGTTGAGAACCGCGGCCCCTTAATTGGGGTCGCTTTTGAGACCCAGCTGGGGGAAATTAATTCGCCCGGTCACCACTGTCCGGTCTGCCCGCACTAGCTGGCCGGTTTCTCCATCAAGGACCGGCGACGGCCGGTCCTTCCTTCGCTGACACCGGTGGCCCGGTGCCGGCCGCCGGTCATCTTGCTCCACTGCGGCCTGGAACCGGCCGCGGCCTATGCCGTCCGGCGCGATGCGATGGCATCTCTTCCCTCCGCCGCGGCCTCGCTCCGGCCTCGGGGCCTTTGACTTCCTTCGATGCGACGTGATGGCGTCGCGTTCTTGGATTTCTTTCCACGGTGCGGCGGGACGACGCCGCACAATAATTGTCGTGCGATTCCCGCTTGTTGCAACGGCACCACGCCATCCTGTTCCATCCACAAGGAAACAATTATGAACATAGGAGGGGGTTTCGGCCATGTTGGTGCGGTCCGGGCCCCCCTCTCATTAGACAATAACATTTAATCCTTTATCCTCAATGTTCGACATTCTAGAATCAAGAATGGAAAATAAATAAATAAAATATCAACAATCCCCTACCTCAGATTCAAGTGCGGAGCATGCCAATCAAGCCGCGGAAGACTAGCGTCGCGGAGGTCGGGCGTCGTGGAAATCGAACGTCATTTCCGTTGACGTCGAGGTGCGTCCGAAGAGGTACGTCGCTGGAGAAGCTTTGTAAGCAGACAGAGATAGTCCAAGGAGGAAATGACGTCTCCTTTCGTTGACACAGGTAGAAGATCGATGAAGCGGCGTCGTCGATCTTCGGAAACACACCGACTACGAAGAAGAGAAGCGGCATTCTTTGTCGGAGCTTAAGTGTTCTTCGTGTTCTTCGTCAAGGTTGAAGAAGATGGAGAGAGCTTCTCAAAATCTCTCAAGGTGGAAAAGGAGACCAACCCAAAATAAAATAAGCTTAAGCCTTATTTTATTTACACAACTAAACATTTGAATTTCAAAAGATAAGAAATGAACCATTAATTTGTAGCATTAATTCAACGAAAGAAACAGCTCATTTAATTTACGAAATAAACCGCCCAATTAAATGGTCTGTTAAGAATTTAAGAAAATGCGTCAGTTGACATTCATAATGACGGGTTTTCGCGGGTGCGTTACTTAGCGGAAATAAAAGGCGGGGCTCGTGCGGGCCCCACCTCACAAATATCCTACCAAGAGGGTAGGATATTTCTGGATAGTACCCTATCTGGTTCAACTCAGTTTAAGCCGCTTTTAAGTGGATTCAAGTGGCTTCCAAGTGGCTTAAGTGAAATAAAATAAAGTTGTCGTAAAATTATTTTATTTCTTAACTTTAAGCGCAAAAATTAAAAACCACACCCGAGCAAACAAAACTCCGGAAGAGGCTTTTCTAAGGGAATACCAGCGCTGCGATTTCATCGGTGCCCTCAGAATTCGATTCCGGACACTGGTTCAAATGTAAGAAAAAGTCGCTCGTCCGTTCACTGAACGTACTCGAGCCAAACTTCCGAAAATGATTCCGGACACAGCGGGCCTCAGAATCAGGTGCCGTCAGAAACTGCGTTCTTGTAAAATTCGAATGAAAATTAAGAAAAAAAATTTCTTGGAATTTAGGGACTTTACAATGTCTCTTGAAAATTTTGAGAGATTTTTATAGTTCTTTGTGAATAATTAATAATGAAACAACCTCTCTATCCATTATCAAGGTTTTTCTGGTGGTCTTCTCACTCTATGTAAAATGTGATCTATAAAAACTCTGTAATATGGTAGGTTGTTATACATTGTTCCTCAGAGATTATTCAATGAGTAATAGTGAATCATGGAGTTCACGACACTATTTTATTTTATAAAATGAGTTGAAATACCATGGGTGTAGAGAAAATGAAATAATGAAGGATGTGGTTCTAGTCAAAATCGGTTTCAAGGTGTTTATAAAATGCCTAGGATTTTATGATCTCACCTGGATAGTTGGGTATAAATATTACTAGAGGCCATAATGGTGTGGTCAGAGGTAACCACATTATAATTAAAAACACATGGTATGCCACTATTTCAAGTTGACCTAACCTACTTTAGTCGGAATTATTTTACCTCCCTTAGAACCCTGTTAAACCTCAATCAAATCCAACTTGTACCCGTAATTTTATGTACTGATTCTGACCGCTTTGTCTTTCTGGATCAATGTTCCATTTATTAAGATATCACTTTATTCTAATTGACCTACCTTTTACTTGATTTAAATTATTTTGATGTTTTTTTGGGAAAACTCTATTTTAGATTGTGTATTGATGGTCATTCAATGTGCATAGGCTCATATGGTGTTTTCCACGTATCCAATTTTTTTTAACCATATATAATTATGATGGGATTACATGGGGTGTTTTCTTTGAGGTTGGAGATTTGAGGTATCTTCTTCTTTATATTTCATTAAAGAGTAATAATTTTTCATTCCATTAGGTGGATGATATAAAATTGGAAAATCAATTATAATAACCAGTAAAATGAAATTATTTTGGAATTGTTTGATCTCATGATATACTTGGTTTTATTGATTTTTTTGTATATACTATTATATGATTTTTGTGATGGATTGATTGGAATTACACATAAATTTAATAAACATTTAGATCTAAAAATTGTAACAGAATAAACATTATATGACTTCCTTAATATTATTATGTTTTTCTCAAGTATAATTGTTAGTTTTTTTAGGATTATTTTCATTGGTTGGTTTTTGTAACTTCATGTCTTTTTTTGTGGCTATATGGTTTTCTAATGATGTCGATTCCTGGTTTTAGTTCCTTATAAATGGAATGGTAATTTTCTTGAATAATTAAAATTATAATATCATATAAATATACTACTGTTAATGGATGTTTATTAATGGAAATGGAATATGGAACTTGGAATGTTTCCATTATGTGACGCTTGCACGATATTATTTATAGCTCATTTTAGGTAGAAATATTTTGACTGGTATTTGAAACACTAAATAGGAAATCATAGTTTTATGAGGTTTTTGTTATAAACCCTTAGGTATAATATTTTATGAAATATTATTATATATTTTATTCATATTTTTCATTACCCAACCCACATTATTTGAGAAATATGTACAGGAACATAGATGAATTAGAATGATATATTGGATGGGGAGGATATAGATGTCTATTAACCCGTATACCCAGTTCACATTAGCATTGGTTCCTGATAATGTCAGTAATACATAATTTAGGTTGGTACCCAGTCCTGGATGGGAATATATGTTGTGGGTTTCAACATGGTAGCAGGGGGCATTATGTTAATTTTAACATGTTAAGGATACACCAATACCCGAATTATATTTTATGATGGTGTAGTATGTTGAATAACTATATATTTTAGATTTCATATATTAATGATATTGTTTATTAAATGGGTTGAGAGCTGGGATTTAAAATTGATATGGTGATAGTTGTGGATTGGAAAATGGAATGGTTGTATTCTTATTAGGATATGGTAAAAAACATGCGTGGAAATTTATTTTGGGACACCTTTCTATACTATTTTGAAAATACAATATATATTTTTTATATGTGTTTGGTATGAGAAAATTGGTAGGGTAGAGGTAATTTGCTGGTCTATTATTCGGTTGTTGGTTTTGTTTTTTTAATTGAGGCTATAATATACCCTTTAAAAAGATTCCTATGAGACTATGGGAACGATCATATCATGTATATTTTTCATTATATACTTATATATATATATATTGTATAGGTATCTAGAAAGGCATTTAAGATAATGCTTTACATTACTAGCTTGATATTATGTGTATTTTGAGTGTTACCAAAACTTTGTTTTTTTTAGATTTATTATTTAGGTGATGATTGTATTTCATTATACTCATTAATTTCATATTTTATTGAGTGTGATGTTTTTAAAAATTATATTGATATTTGGTTATTTGGTTATTTATGTTATGATCTATGGAAATATTTCATAATAATACCCAACATTATGTGTCATTTTTTCTTCAATAATATTTGATAACATAAGGACTACTAATGGTTGGTATCCAAAATCACTGTTATCTCAAATTCCATCCCAATAGGAGTTCCTTGTGGGAGGGGGTCATGATAGACTATCATATGAGTTTTTTTTAAGAAATGTGAATGTTTTTTTGTGTTAGTTACTAGTGATGATTTTATGTGTTGTTAGGACACTAGTTTTACTGTAGTTAAATGCATATTGTTGGAAAGAGAATATAGATCATAAATATGATTTTTGACCCAATATTAATCAATTTATGTAACTTTATCATTGTATTAATTCCTTGTGAAATGGTCATTTTCATATTATATACCTATGTTAGGTATATGAAATTTTTTTTAGTTTTGTTTGTGTTTAGAGTGGTTCATGTGATGAAAATCGGAAATTATATAATGGATATAAAAGAATATATTTATAATCCACTTAGGTGTTTCTCTATTAATTTATAATATTTTGGATTTTCCTCTTCTACATGTTTTTTGGGTTGGAGACGCTTAATATTATGACCATATTTATCTGTAGGGATTGTTCCCAATCTATAGGATGAGATGTGATAGTGTATTTTGCATGATTTTCACCATTTGAGGTTGATGAATAATTTTTCCACCATCAATTATATAGAGATAAAACAATAGTTTTAGGAATTATTGATTGATTTTGGAAAAAAATTATCTTTCTGTGAGTGTTGGGATACCATAGCTATCATTTAATTGATGGGATATGCACATCAATGGTGGATGTTCAATATTGAGAATCAAAATGAGGCCAATATAATTTAATATTATTTCAGAAATAGTTTCTTCATGAGTACATATAAATGATGGATATGATTCTGAAGTCCCAATATTTTCTATCACTCTCTCGAGTATGGTATCATTAGAATTCATCTAATAGACTAGAATCAGAACTTCTCAATCCATTGATAATGAAATAAAATTAATAATAAAACCCAATTTTTTTCCATCATAGTAATAAATCATTCGAATAAAATATCGGATCATATTAACACCAAAGGGAATGTTAGGTTTTTTACAGAATTATGATAAAATATTAACAACATGGTTTCATAAATAATTGGTTAATAAAGATCAACATTATCTCCCACAATACTAATATTTTTTTATTTAACAATAGGTGATCAACATATTAAATGTGAAATACTTATTGGAAACAATCATTTAACATATTTCCTCATAACATGGGAAAATATAACACAATAAAAATGGCGAGTTCAGAGGCTCAACAAAGTAAAACATAAGAGTAATAAAATCCTGATTATATGAAAGAAAATGATGAAAAAAAGGGTATGTGATCATTAATATAACATATTAAAATTATTCATTTTATATTAATGATAGAACTCATGAGTCATGGAATAAAACATATAATTATATAAGGCATTATATATTAAATAATCAAGTAATATTAGGAATGAGATCATAACATAAAACATGAAATTTTTAAAATGACATATAACATTACAGAAACAAGAGTCATGTATATCATCCAAGATCATATTACGTGGAGTAAAAATTCTCCTAAAGTAATATGGTTTACTACCTATCACATATATTATCTCTCATGAGACTAAATATTATCCAATTCATTGGACTGGTACCTGGGTGTTCCCCTTATACCATGGTCATGTATATGTGTGCCATGAGAATAAAAATAATTCATCATATCAGAACCCAAAACAAAAAGGGTTATCATTAAAATAATTTCATTATAAACAAAAACCAAAAATATGAATAATAAGAATAGTATCCTCAAATGAAATCCATAATAATCATAATAAACGTAAAATAATTTAATCTGAGATGAAAAATTTATTGGAAAGAAAAATTGAAATAATTATTAAGAAATATATTGACTCCATTTTTTAAATAATTATTTATTATAAAAAAATTCATCAAAATATAATGGAAAATATTTCCATTGAAAAGAAATTGTAAACCCATATAATTACTCTGAATACAATATGGTATTATAAACTTGTGAAATTATTATCATGACGTATATGCTATTAAAATAATTCATTTATATTTTTCTAAAAAAAATCAGAAATAATCCCATTATATGATAAAATTTTTGTATTCAAAATATTTTGTAAAAAATAAAACATTGGTAAAATAATTTAAACTAATTGTAGGAGAATACTAAAAACAATATTAATTTTTTAGAAAAAATAGATATGGAAGAAATTTTCTTCCCAAAGGATACGTAAACATAATCAATCTTGAATAATGATTATATTTTGAAATAAAACATTCCAACTATCATATCAATGTTGTGATCATCGGAGAAAAGAATTAATTTTATGGATTATATATAAATAAACATAAAAGATGTTAAAATAAAAAACATTTGTAAAATAAAATATATTTAACACAATCTCATATCATGACACAATAAATGAAATAGTAGTTTAACCCAATGAATGAAAATTGAGTTCATATTTTACATAAATATATATTATCATTGTTGGTATAATTAATTAATTGGGTGATTATTTGTAATAAAATTAAAATCATACATTTAAATGTGAAAATAAAACATAATGAAATAAACAGTTATTTCACACATAATTTTGGAATAATAAAATCCATGATGTAGACATCTAGCCAAATAAATGAAAACTGAGCTATGAAATATCGCACCTCATGTATTTATATTCTATTTCCATGTTTAATCGAAATGTATATTAAAAATGAATTTATTACACATTTTTTATATAACTACATATTTTTCATATAATTTTATAATTTATTTAAAGAATACTATTTGTAGTTTATTTATAATTTGTTATTAAAGTCAATGTTTATGTATATTAATACTTTGTTTTCCAATATTGTTTTGATTTTATTGTCTTTCTAAATATAACTTTATATTGATATCATAATTTAAATATTTTTAATCATTATAAAAAATAATAAAGAGAAATTATATAATTATTTTTATTTATATATTGAATGCGGAAATAGAAAATGAATTCCACCATTCATGGAGATATCCTGTTGTACATATACAAGAACACCATTTTTATTTCTAAACTAATTCAATGAAATAATCGTAATTATCATTTCTAAAGTATTTATTAGATAATATATATCATATATTTTTATTAAACCCATCATAATACCCATCCATAAAATATGGTGACAAAAAATTAATTACATCACTATGTGGAGAAGGTAAGCCATATGCATGCACGAGAGATACATTTAATTCTTTTTTTATAGGAATTAGGGAGTAAAATGGTCTTTCCATAATCATAATAAAATTTCAAAAAATTTAAGTTAAAAAATATGTTATTTTATGATAATAAACCCATATTTAATGTAGTTAAATAACCGTATTAGAAAAGTGATTGGTTAGATCTATTACATCATAATTGAGACACACCAATTAGATATCCTCTAAAGGGATATAGGATTGCTTTTTTAGATTATATGAACCTATAGAATGTAAATATATAATTTTGGAGGAAAATATTTCCTCTTATAGTTGATCTAGAAGGCTAAATTTTTGTTAAATATTTAACTGAGGATGGATCCTTTTATAATGGATGTTGGGAGCTCTTTTAGAATTTTTAATATAATTAAATTAAATTAAATATATTTCATATCAAAATAGCACAAATTGTAAATTTATTCTATGATAGTATATGGAAATTTTTTTATCTCGAAAACTAAAATCGTTTATACAATATTTTTATTATTTTAAACCTTAAAATTATAATTAACATTTATTTAAATTATTTTAAGAATAACTATAGAAATAAAAAAAATTTTCTAATTTTTTTTAATTTTTCCTCAGATCGTTTAAATGGACAATAAATAGTTATTTAATTTTATTTAATACATCATCATAATAATTTTAGTAAAATTATTTTTATGTTTTTATAAAATTAAAAAATAATTATTATGTTAATTTATCAAAAATGTTAACGTTGACACTATTCATTTAATTTGACTTTATATACATATAAAAAGATTTAAATAGAATATATTTCTTTAAAAAAATAACATTATGTTATGTAGATCTATAAAATTAATTTATATCATTTAAAAAAGAAACATATAACAAAATTTGTATATTTAAAATCATTTCTTCATTTCTTTGTTAATTTATAAAATTATCTATTAGAATTTAAGCACCATTTATGGTAATCCTATAATTTATAAAAAGTAAAAGTATATTTATATAATTAAAAAAATTCTGTAAGAAAAAAATACACATTTGTGTTATTTCATATATTCATTTTTTCCTATATGGACACATAAAACATATTAGATACAATGAGAGGGAAATGTTTTAACTATCATTGATTTATGTAATATATAAGTAATTTTCCTTGATTATTATTCATTAAACAACTCAAATTAATATAAAATGTGATAAGGGTTGAATTATATACATCAAAAAAATTGAACAACATTATGACACGTTTATACCTATATCTATTTGAAATGCATATTTAATCTCATCAACTATTACAATTATAACATGGATATATTCTATACAAGATTGTGTATTGTAACTAAAAAATACAAATAAATACTAAAGAGGTTATTTATGAAATTTTATACTATATCTTAATTATTTTCCAATTTTTTATGATTTTTATTTTATATTGTTTAATAAAATGTTATTTATTAAAAAATGATCATAATATCTTTTATAAAAATAATGTAATATATTGAAATTAATAAGATCAATATAATACATAAAATTAGAAAGAAATATCTATTTATATCCCTGATATGTCTATGTAATTTAGTAAATTAGTGGATTGAAAAAATTATCTAAAATTATATATATTTTAATATTATTAAAATCAGTTATTTTATTTTCCCATTAGTTGAATAGATACTAAATCAGTTTAGTATCATTATTAAATGTTATTAATTCATAACTACAAATTAAAAATAAAATACTATGTTGTAGAATAATATTTTTGTTAAAATGTCAATTTATAGTCGTAATTATCTTCCACATAACCCTATAATAGAAATGAAATTTTTATAAAAATATGAGTGTCGCATCATAAATTTTTTTTAAATGAAATATTATAAATATAATACTCTCACCCAATTACCATAGAAGGGATATATTAATTATAAATTGAAGATTAATGGATAAAATAATAAATAAACTAAAATTGGTGCATGTTCTATGGACATTGTTTTGTCCTTATCATTTGATTTTTATCCAAAATTACCAACTTTAACGACTATTGGTGTAACAAAAAAATTAACACAATTACTATTAATACTGGAAAAAAATTGAATGAAAATATATATTAAATATTTAAATTATGAATTAATATACGGTATCTATATTTAAAAATTTTCAAAAAATAAGAATTTAATTTAATGTAAAACTGAAATAACCCAATGAAAAATTGTTTTTTAATTGTTCTTCTATAATATAAAATTATTCAATAAGAAATTGAAGTGTAAAATCCATTTCAAAAAAATAATTTTAATATTTTAAATATATTTTATCCAATGAAAATTTAAAACATATTTGAAAAATTACATGACAATGAAAATATATGAAAAATATAACAACAATCGTTATTTTTCACTACTCATATAATATAGAGATTTTTCAGAATTATATCAAAATATAAAAATAAGAAAATTTTTATTTGCTGATTTAAAAAATGAACATAATTTTCTAAAAAATTATATAATAGCTCCTGAAATTAATTATGTTATTTTTTACATAAAATAAATAAAATTCATTTTTTTAAGAAAGTATGTTTTTGATGAAAAAATTGTTTTTACTAAAAATATTGTACATCTTAAAACCTATTTATTAAATACATTAATAATGAATATGGAAATTATATATTTCATAAATACATTAATACAATCCACTCTTGGGAATTTTATGGCTAGTTTTTAATGGTGACATGATAATATTTAATTGGTTGTTTATGCTCGATGTGGTGTTTATTTTACTTTCTTGAACATAGTGCTTATTTATAAATAACATGTTATTACATTCTCTCATCATTTACTAAATTGTTCCATCATAATTTTCACATTTTATCATCTACTAGGGTTGGACTTTTGAAAAATACCAGTATTGAAATCCGACAACAAAAAATGGCTAATAAAATATTCCTACTAAAAGAGAGATAGGAAAGTACAATGGTCATCTGAGGTAAAAAATAATAGGATTCCATGTAGGAAAACATGGACCTGAAATTGAATTATAATCCTCACATTCTGTTGGGGAGTGATAGATAACATGGTTATTATAATATTAACCAACACAAATCTGTAATTTTGTTATAGGTTATAACCGAATTGATTAATCAGTAAGAAATGAAAATAGAAAACAATTTTACATAACAATTTATTTAAAAAATATTTTCCACAATTTTAGTATTTTTTTTATAAATCCTAAAAATAAATGGATATATACATACTGAAATATTATAATATCATCATGTAATCTATTTCAACCATTAACAATGTTTTTCACTAAAATTGTGAATATGATTTTTTTATTCATTTTTGAAGAATTGTAACCAACTTCTATGGATCAAAATTATCCAAGAAAAAAGAATATCAATTTATAATTCTTTTATTGCTGAAGTAAGAAAATCCCCAACTATTTCTACAGGATAAAAAAATTTATATAACTAATTAATTTTCCAAAATTAAACAGTAACACACAATGTCCAACATAAATAATTTAATAAATATGTATTATTAAAATTACAAATAAATAATACATAAAAATACTGAAACCCAAAAATGAAAAGGACAATATCACATTAACATACAATAGTAATTCTAAAATCTATCTCTAATAACAACAGCTACTCATAATGTCTCACTCCATAATGTATTTACCAAATTATAAAATATTCAAAATCACTATAAATCAAAAATAAAATCATATTTATCATCATAATTAGACATAAAAAATAATCCTCAAACAAAATACCATAATATAATATATAATATAATAATATATATTTTAAAAAAATAGAGAACACCATCTGAAATAACTTTATTCACATAATCACCACATAATTTTCTATTATCTTGGTAATCCATATGATAAAATGTATTTTACTATCATATATTCAAAATATATTAAAATATTTATATAAAATGTAAATTAAATTCTAAAAGGGACATCACATAGGACAGTGGTTGGCGATTCACCTTAGTAACCATTCAGTCGTGGGTTCAATTCTGGCATCCTTGACAGATGTGACGAGTTGTCACTCGATTATTGGGATATCATTGTTATAAAATAATATTAATAGGTTCCTTATAAAAATTCTTGAAATTGGGAAAACATTGTAAAATTCAATATTAATATTTTAAAACATCATACATTATATCATAACATTAATTTTATATCCCAAAAATGTAATAACACCTAAATTACTAAAAATTAAATGCCTCCACAATACCAGTAATTACTAAAAAATTCATAATGTATTGTCATTTAAAGTGGTTTATATAACACTACCTGTTTGATTAATGATTAATTAAAAAATAATTGATATATGAATTAATAGAATGAAAACATCCTAAGGTATAAAATTTTCTAAACCCTAATCTAATGAAAAATGTAACAACCTCGAATCTATATTTATAGATCCACATCTAAAGATATATACTTTAAAAATAAGAAACAATTTTGATTCATAGAAAACATAAAACATCCAAATAGAATAATAAATCACTTCCACACCCAATAGAGTATTAATTTTATATTTTGAGAGAATTATGAAAAAACATAACAACTTTGTGTCATAAAAAACTAATTCCTAAAGATAAAAATCACCTCCCAATATACCTAGCATTTCTATTTTTACAATTATACATCAATTTCAATATTTTGAAATCCTCCGATAAAATTTTCATTTATCATCTTTCAGCATATCCTTGGAAGAATAATAATTAGAAAAATGGTGGGCTCAAATTCTTCTTTAGGTTAAATATAGAAATAATAAAAAACCAGATCATATTAATTGTAAAGTTGACCATAGGGTTATGTGATCATTATTTTTTTTGGAAAATTATAAACTATTTTTGAAATATCATAATCTTGAGTCATGGAATAAGTAATTTATTATAAAAATACCAGATTCATATTGGAATTGAAGATTATGATCCATGAAAGAATTACATAAAACACAAAATTTGGAAACAACATTTAACATTATATAAAAACGGGTCAGGTATAACTTTAAAGACTATATCACATACTGGAATATTTTTACATAATTGATATCGGTTTACTACATATAAAAAACATAAAATATCATGGGATAAAACATTACCAAATGAATTTTATCACAATCTTATTGTATCCATTCGAAATCTAAATTAATATTTGTTTGACACAAATATAAATAATTATTCCTATCAAAATCTGTAACATGAAATTTGTTTCATAACATCATTCAGTCATAAAAAACATCCATAGATAAATTTAGGATATTATCATAGAATACTATTACTAGTATAGAATATGTTCTACATAATAGTGTTACCTAAGATTAAAAATGGTTTTGAAAGATCAGTAGATATAATTATAGATGATAATATCCTTTCAATTGTTAAAATAATTAATAATTTAAAAATTATAAGTATTTATGATGACAAAAATTTCATTGAAATGAATCTATTAAATTTATTATGTATTTCTAATGAAAATATAGTCTCAGGAAATAATTAATTTCTACTCATTCTATAAAATTTAGCTAAATGCCATTCATTTTTTTGAGAATATAAAAATGAACTCACTTTCGATAATAATTTATGTTTTTCCAAAATTCTTGTATGTAATAAATCATTGGTATAATATATTTTAAATTTTTTATTAGAATATTTAAAACCCATTTAAAATCTTTTTCAAAAAAACATGTTTATGAAAATTTAAATTTTAACCATATGAGACGTACATTTATAAAATCTGAATAAATTACGAGATTTAAAAATAAACCTAAAAATATATTTTCATTCAAGTGTGAATTTATAAAAGGAATAAATTATTTGGATTTTATATCAATCAAAATTAAACAAATATGAATAAAAAACATATTTATTAAAAATTTCATTTGAAACAAGATAATATCATGAAATAATCAGTGAAATATTATTTTAAATAAATGAATTGAAATGTAGTTAAAAATTCTCATTCAATTTATTAATCATGTTTGGGAGAATAAATCATTTTGGTGATTCTGTGTAACAAATTTGTATATAAAAAAGTGAATTGAAAATACAATATATATCATTATTCTGTTATGTCTGATATAATATTTCCATAATTAAATCAATGATGTATACATATAACCCAGTGAATAAAAAATGAGGTAAGAAACACTTATTGGATGTCCATTCATTCATAGTTCATGTTAACAAATTATGTATAATAAATGTGGTTTTATTTTTCAAATGTAAATAACCATATATTTATCATTCATTTTTATTATTTATATATAGCATCTTAAAACTCGTTTATTGATAAATTTTTTTCTTGAATCAATGTTATGGGTGATTGCTGCTTTATTCCATGTGTGTTATTATTAAAAAGTAATATTTTTTTAATTTGATCATGATCTTAAAATTTAAATAGTATTTATCATATTATAATTATCACATATAATATTTTTATTCTCATTTATTTTCATTCATTCTTTGTTGAAATATAAAATTAATAACATCCTTTCTAGAGATGATAAGTCGTACATATGAAAGCACCTAGATTAATTTTTTTAATTGATGGAATGAATGGAAGATAATTCATATTTAAAGAAAAACAATTATAACATATGTTCCATATAAATTCATTAAACCCATCATAATAATCTTCTATAATTATAATGATGAAAAATGGATTGTAACGCTACATGGAGAGGATAATCCATACTTACACAGAAGTGATATCTTCACTTATTTCTTGATAGAAAATAATGTTTATAATGATTATTTCATAGTAATAATAATAATTTAGAATATTTAAGACATTAAATTTATTATTTTATGATGAATATAATAAATTTATAGGAGGTATGGATGTGAAGAAAATGAAATCAATCTATTAGAGAAATTACTAATTCTTCAAAATGACACACTTGGATATCCCATAAAAGCATCTAGTTTTTGTTTTTTAGAATAAAATCACATTAATAATGATTCTATTGAAGTTTAAAATATAATTTTTCATGTTATGGTAGTGAAAATATACTTAATGTGTTGTAAATATTTGATAGAGGATGCTTCATTTTATTATGGAGTTAAGGGACACATTTTTTATTTTCCCAAATGATTAATTTATAATAAAATGTATTTTTATTAAAATAAAAAAAATGGACATGGATTTGATTATAAGATAATATAGGTTTTAAAAATTATCCTATATTACATTTTACACATAATTTTAAATTTTATAATCCTCTTAATTTTGATTTATCCATAGTTATCTTATTCTAATTTTAACTACGGCAAAAAGATTGATAATAAAAAAAATTAATTTTTAATTATATAATCTATGTTTTTCATAATTTTTTAATTTTTAAACATTTATACCATATCATAATAAATTTTATTTTTTAAATTTTTTTATTTTTTAATTAATTTATTAATATATTCATTTTAAAAATTACTATCAATTTTATTTATGTCATTATTAATTTACATTGACTTCAAATACATCATGAAAATTGGGGAATTGAAATATGTTGACTTAATATCCCTATAATATGTCATATATATCTATAAAATACGTTTCACTTATTAGCTAACCAAAATTATTTCAAAATTAATTTCATCAAAAACATTTATTTTATTTTTCTATTTTTTTTAAAATATTATATTTTAATTTAAAATGAATTTAGGATAATAATATAATTTAAAAAATTGAAAATAAAATTTTATATTGAACATAAATTCATTGGGATCAATGTATAGATTTATTTCACTCATATCTTCATTCTATCCTTATGTGGAAACATAAAATATGTTATATGCAATGACGGTGAAATATTGTAAATTTCATCGATTTAAGTAACATATAAGTAATATTTTTTGAAATGAATCCATTAAAAAACTAAAATAATGTACTATGTTGATGAGGGTGGAATAATATTGATCAATGTTTTTTGTAAAATTTATATTATAGTTATACTACAATATTTTTTTACCTCATTAAATCTCTTTATCAATTATCATGCAAAAATGGATTTTGGCTCTTTGAGAGTTAATATAGTAATAATAGAATTCAAAACGAACAATAAATAGATTATTGATGAACGTTTAAACCTTTTATAAATAAGTAGGCCATATTTAATACTTTAATGATTTTATATCACTTATTAAAATATTCTTTTCTATTAAATGTCTATAATGTCAATTTTAAGGACTATTTGCTAAATTTAAATTAATTATATAAATATAAACAATGTATTGGACCAGACCTCTCTAGTCCATTCCTCTGTGAAAATCAAGTGAAATAGGTGTTTCGAGAGGTCAAAGTGACTTATCCCTGACACTTTTCCAAATTTCCATTTCTTTGAACAGTTCCATCAGTAAACAATTCCAACGGTAGAACATTATAAATAGTGCATCAGTAACCTTCTGTGCATAGTTTCATTAGTATCCTTATGTGAACAGTGCAACAGTGACATTATATGAACAGCGACATCGGTGACCTTCATTGAACAGTGTCATCAGTGACCTTATGTGAACAGTGCAATGGTGACATTATGTGAACAATGATATTAGTGACCTTATGTGAACAGTGTCATTGATGACCTTATGCGAACAGTGTAATCGGTAACCTTATGTGAACAGTTCAGTGGTGACCTTATGTGAACAGTGCATCAGTAGCCCTAGTTTGACAATGACATATGTAACCTTATATGAAGAGTGAAACGATGAGGTTCTAACGTTCACCTTTTTCCCTTTCCAAATATTGGGTTCATGAATAGTGTTTCAAGAATAGTGATGTTTCAACAGTTATCTTTCTCTTTTCCCAAATCTGGAGTTCATAGACTGTGTTTCTAGAACGGTGAGGTTCCAATGGAGACCTTTTCTCCATGGCCAAAATTGTTTGATCGTGAACAACGTTTCTAGAATGGCGAGGTTACAATAGTGAGGATCATGAACAGTGTTTCAGGAATGGTGAGGTTCCAATGGTGAGGTTCCAACAGTGAGATTCATGAACAATGTTTTCCCGGGGTCAAATTTTGAGGTCGTGAATAGTGTTTGAATCTTCCTTCAGTTTCCCCCCTTTAAGGATTTATTTTATGTAATATGCATTTAAATTTTTTTTAAGGACTCTAAAGCTTATTCAAAGGCCATAAATCTTATATTAATTTTCCCTTATGGATCATGATATTTTTACTTGGTCAAACTACCTAGTTTAATGTGATCCAATTTTAATGGAAAACCCAGTGAATTGTAATCCACTACTCTCTTAAATCTTCTAAAGGGACGAGATGTCTTCCTCTCTAGTTATTCCTACATGTTCATAGGATTGAGATGCTCAAACATCCCATTACTTCACGTAGGATTTGTGAAATAAAAAATTCCTCAAAGGATTTGTTCCACTTTGTTTTTATGCAACCAAGCAATATCAATCAGTCTTCGATATAATTTATTAACTATCTTCATTATTTCGGGTTCACCTCCTTTTTTATCCTTCCCCTTTTTATTGAATTTTATCCCCCATGTTTCTAATTCACTTTTCTAGTGTGTAGAATGATGTTGTGGTGTCTCTACATCCTTGGTATAGACGTCATACATGATGTGGTGTATCCTAGAAACTACTTGGTTACTATGCATACATGTATGTGGTGGTTTTTTTGAATGAGGTTCATGTTGTGGTGCTACGCCCTAGTGTCTACAGGAAAGCCTTTTTGGAGAGAGATGCTTAGGATGTGTGAAGTTGGGCCAAAGCAACAAAGCAATGGTGAAGTAGTAGCGTTGTAACCTTGAAATACGTTATTTTATTATATACTCTTGTTTACATTACATGGTGAGAGTAGCCATGGTGAAGCTGGGAAATTAGTATACCTATTTAGGGGATGAGTTAGTTTCACTTGTTGTTCTCTGTGCTTAATCAGGCATATTTTACATTTTCATGAGAGGATCTGGGGAGGTTCCTACTGAGTATACTATTATACTCAGCTTATTTATTTATAATTTTTTTCCATCACTTGCAACAGGTTTGAGATCATGATGGTTTCTACTATCTTGGGGTTGCAAGAGCAATTCAGGCTTGTGGTTGCTTATTTTTTTACATTGTTTTGGGTACTTACTATTTTCCTTATCCAGTTGTAGTAGTTTGGCATGACATTACATATGTGCACTTGGGTTTTAATTTCTATATCAATTTGAGTTTGAGTTGGTTGGTCTCTATCACATATCATGATTTCTCATGTGTTCACTTAGAGGGATAATCCTTCCATATGTGTGTTTAATATACCCTCGGTGCTAGTTGCCATCCTGGGGCCTACTGGAGGTGTGAATCAAGGTGTCATTATCTAACTTATCACAATGCTGGCCCAGGAGTGGTACACCTTATGGGGAGGGGGTTGTGAAAGAGTGGTATCATACGGAGTTTGAGGGATAGGATGAAGATTGGTGTTAGGAACAGGTGAGGTTTCATGGGTTGGTAGGGAAATAGTTTCATTCATATTTAGTATGTGATGTAATCACTGCAGACCGAAAGAGGCAGAGTTGTTAAGAGCCCCCTATGATTTGATGTATGTGCCATTATGTTTAAAATGGCTACTAGATGAGGTTATACTAGTTGCAGGGTAGAGACCATGGAATGGATCATGAATCATTACTCTTCATTCATGTGTTTAATTTGGTAGTCCTTGGGATAGATTAACCTAAAATAAATAACAGAAAATTCATAAATAATTATTAAATTCTGATTATCCATATTCCTGGTTGAGGAGATCTAACTTTTTTAAGTGTATGGATCAAGGTCGACGTCCTCGTCAGGATCACATAGAAGATGTCCAGTATGATTTTCCAGCAGATAGCCAGAGGGTAGAGGTTGATGATGATGACACATGGAGGAGGACACTCTGAGAGTTTCTGTTCTAGTGTCTGGAGAAGTATGAGGGCTCCCTTTTATATGCAATCATTGAATAAAGGTTGGAGGCGGACAAGATGAGCATCAGTTCAATCAATTCTCAAAAGAAGTGGTGAGTGTAAATTGTCTTGATGATGCGGTGTGGAGTAGTGAGGTAGTGGTGGTTCTTGTTCCACAGAGATCATTAGGAGACATTGATCTCATGGGAGGAGTTATGAGATATTTTTATAGTCGAGTTTCTTTCATCGACCGGAAAGGCGTCCAGTCATTAGGAGCTTCTTATCCATCGATAGGGAATCTCTAGTGTGCGAGTATATGGAATCCATTTCAAAAAACTTTTACAATATGATTCGGACTTGTTACCAAATGAGGAGGCCAGGGCGAGGAATTTTGAAGAGGTTATGTGTCCCTAGGTCCAGCGTTAGTTAACCCCATTTATACACAAGAAATATCATGAAGTGCTGGAAAGGGAAGAGGCCATCGAGAGGACATTGTCCTGAACCGGATCATCACGAGGGGGGAGGCATCACTATTCCTCATGAAGCCAAGATGTGGTCCGGGGTTCCAGGTTTTTTGGGAAGAAGAGTTTCCATTCGGCCGGGGTTTGGTTCCATCCCTCAGCATCCCTTTTATCTAGGGGTAATAGATCTCAGGCCTATGCCAAGGTATTAGGAAATTTTTTTCTTGTGGTGGTCGAGGTAATCTGCAACAACAGTGCCCGAACATTTAGAGTAGTCATCGTGCACTAGGTGTTCTGCTCGGGGTTTCTCTATTGAGGCAGTTCTAGCAGAGGTAGCAGCAGCCTGTTGCACCAGCTTTGGATCATCATAGGGTAGTTGGGGAAGGTAAAGGACAACCCCGTGATGCTCCCAGTCCATAGAGAGCCGAGAATGGCCATGGTGGTGGTCTTAATTAGTGTCAAAGAGGTCGTAGTCTACATCAGTATTTTTTATTGCCAATGCCAGGAAAGCCATATGCCATTTGAGATACCATTTTCCTGTTTTATACCTTGGTGTATGCCTTTTTTGATTTAGGAGCTACACACTCCTTCAAATAACCAACCATTGTCCTTGCTTTGGGACTTGTGGAAAAGAGGCTTCTAGTGACCCCGGTGTTGACTATTCTAGTTGGAGGTCGAGATGACTTGTTTGAACTATTTAGAGACTATGAGCTAGTGTTGGGGAAACACCCCACTTAAATAGATTTCCTATGTTTACTAATGTAACCATATGATGTTATCCTTAGTATGGAATGGATGTATTCAGTTAAGGCTATAATGGATTTATTCAGGAAGAAGGCCATTTTCTTCGATGTGGTTGGTGATCTGGTGGTGTTTGATGGAGATCAAGATCCTCAGATGGGTCATATGTGTATTTTTTTCCATTACATCCATGATGACTGCTATAATGTTGAGTTATTCAATGGTTCAGCTATGGGCGTTTCCAAGGGTAGTATTAGTGTACCCTAATGTCTTTATAAAAGAGGGGGTAGCATTACCCCCTCGATGAGAGATAGATTCTGGGATCAAGTTACAGCCAAGAGCATCTCCTATCTATATATCTCCATATTGGATGGCCTATTATGTGTTATGAGAGCTACGTATACAACATTATGGTATGTTAGAGTTCGATTTTGTTCGTACGAGTGTGTCTCCATGGGGTGATCCATTTTTGATCGTGAAGAAGGATGACTATAGTTTTTTATTATGTGTCGTTTATCATCGGTTTAATAAAGTGACAATAACAAATCTTTATCCTCATTCACAAATTGATTATTTATTCAATCAAATGAATGGTTCATGATGGTTCTCAATGATTGACTTGCGGTCAGGATATCATCAAATTCATGTAAAGGATGAGGATATCCAACAAACTTCTTTTTTCTTGTTGTCATTAGAATTATGAGTTCCTTGTAATGCCATTCGGCGTGAACAATTATCTATCCATGTTCATGGTATTGATGAACACTATTTTCTATGAGTTATTGAACATGTTTTTTTTAATTTTAATCAAAAACATCCTTGTGAACTCTACTTTTGAAGTAGAGCATGCAGAGCATCAACACGGTGTTTTGGGTGTTTTTTGTCAACAAAAGTTGTTTGGGAAGTTGTCTAAGTGTGATTTTTGGGCCCGAGAAGTCTGTTTGATGGTGCATGTGGTCTCCCAACAGGGAGTATCTATGGATCCATCGATGATAGAAGTGTTTGTTTCGTTGTATTCCCTGAAGACTACGTCAAAGGTGAAAAGTTTTCATGGTCTTGCAGAGTACTACAAGAGGTTCGTTGTTGATTTCTCTTGAGTTGCGACTCCTCTGACAACTATGACCCGAAAGGATCCGGAATTCATATGGACTGACCTATGTCAGGAATATTTTGAGTATATAATGGAGAAGTTATTAAGTGCACCAGGTCATTATCTTCCAGCAAAGGGAGTTCAATGTGATGTTTTCTACGATGCTTCACATATGGGGTTAGCTATTGTTCTAATGTAGTATAGGTCCATTGTTTATTATGTGTCATGGCAGTTACATCCCACTAAAAATAACTATGCTACCCATGATCTTGATTTGGAAGCCGTAGTGTTTTCTCGGAGGTTGCAGAGACATTACCTCCATGGTGAGCACTTGTTAGTTTTCACCAATCATAAGAGCCTGGGGTATATTTCCCCCCAGCATGACATGAATTTATGAAAAACTAAATAGATGGAGTTATTACAAAAATACGACTATGAAATATCATATACACCTAGAAAGGGGAATGTCGTAGCTTGATGTGATGAGTTCGAAGTCAGATAGTGTTGTAGTTCAAGAATCATGTTACTCTTTTAGAGAAGTGGAAAAAATGTCATCATTAGAACTTGATGTGGGATAATTTGAGGGTAGTGGATGTCTTTTTCAGATGATGTTGTTGTCATCTCTGGTAAAAATGGTGGATGATTCCCAGTTTGGGGATCTAGAGATGGAGGTCTGCGGAGACCAAGTTGTTTTTGGTGAGTCCCCTTTTGGTTGGTTTAAAGATTTCCAACAATGATTTTTGTACCATTGAAGGATATTTTTTCCTTTCACTATATGAAAGATGGTTCTTAAAGAGATAAATTTTTCTCTTTTAGAGGTGTATCTTAGAATCAAACAGATTTACCAATACTTGAGAAGCTAGTTTTGGTGGCCTTGGCTGAAGCATGTAGTTTCTGAGTTCGTGTCTTGATGTTTTGTCTACCAGAAAATAAAGTTCAAAAACTGTGTTCTTGGTGGTATACTCCACCCGTTATATGTTCCTCAGTGTATTTTGGTGGACATCTCAATAGACATTGTTGCTGGTTAACCTTGAACTCACTGAGGACATGATGATATTTGGGAGGTAGTGGATCATTTATCAAAATCAATCCAGTTATAGCAATCAAAGGAGTCTTTCTCTGTGGATGTTTTGTCTTGGTAGTATCTGGGGGAGGTGGTGAGACAACATGGAGTCTGAAAGATGATCATTTCTGATCGATATCCTTATTTGACCTTTAGGGTGTGGAGAGGTCTTCAGCTTGATTTTGGATATTAACTATGCCTTAGCAATACATTTCATCCTCAAACGGATTGTCAAACATAGCAAACCATCCAGACTCTTAAATACATGTTACACTATTATGTCTTGGATTTTTGAGGATAGTGGATGGGGAATATACCCTGTGTGGATTTTGATTACAATAATATTTTTCAGTCCAACATATGTACAGTGCCATTTTAAGCGTAGTGTGTCCGACCTTTCCGTTCTCTATTGTGCTTGACTGGGCTCAGAGAGTAAGAAATTCTAATACTGGAACTAGTACAGAATATAATATAGATGGTTCTCGTGATTCGTAAGAGCATAAAGACAGTTCAAGATCATCATAAATCATATATTGATTAATGTAGAATACCCTTAGAGTTTTATGTTGGGGATCATGTGTTTATGAAGGAGACTCCCCATCATGGGTAGTGAAGTTTTGGTCATGGGAGTAAGCTTTCTCCATGGATTGTTGGTCCATTCGAGGTGTTAGCTCATGTTAGTGTTCTGGATTATAGAGTAGCACATCCCTCAAAGATGAATTAGATACATGATGTTTTCCATGTATCACTACTCCATCGTTGTCTTCATGATCACACACACATCATTGATTGGGGAGACATATATGTTGATGATGAATCAACCATTGAGGAGAGAATTGTGGAGATCCATGACCACAAATCGAAGGTGTTCTGTGAGTGTTCTATCTCATTGGTTCAGGTCTTGTGGTGCCACTATGGCATAGAGGAGTGTACCTGGGAATGTGAGTGACATATACATGCTTGGTATCCTGAGTTTTTTTATGTTTGAATAGTTCCATTTGTTGATGTATGATTTGAGGTTATTGATATTTCATGATTATAATATGGATTTTTATTTTTTATTCTTATGGCTTTCTCTCTTCTGAGAGGTATCTCAATGGGTGGTTGTTCAGACCACATTTCATTTTCCCTTTAGTTGTGTTTTGAATTCTTGAGGACAAGAATGTTATAAGAGGTATCTAATGCATTCTCGCAAGCCTCTCTCGTCCATTCCATTATGAAAATTTGGAGTATGAGGTTTTTTGGGAGTTCAAGGGGACTTATCCCCAAGAATTTTCCCAATTTCCATTTATGTGAACAGTTCCATTGGTGAACAGTTCCAATTGTAGACTATTGTGAATAGTGCATAAACAACCTTCTATGAATAGTTTCATCTATATCCTTATGTGAACGTGTAATGGTGGCCTTATGTGGACAATGAAATTGGTGACAATTTGTGAATAGTTTCAGCAGTGACCTTCTGTGTACAGTGCAATGGTGACATTATGTGAACAGTGACATCTGTGACCTTATTTGAACGGTGTCATTGGTGACCTTCATTGAACAATGTCATTGGAATCCTTATCTGAACACTGAATTGATGAACTTATGTGAACAGTGCATCGGTAGCCCTAGGTGAACAGTGTCATCGGTAACCATCTCTGAATAGTGCAACTGTGAGGTTCCAACATTGACCTTTTTTCCTTTGCCGAATTTTTTGTTCATTAATACTATTTCTAGAATGGTGAGGTTCCAATGGAGAGGTTCCAATTATGACCATTTTCATTTTCAATATATTGAGTTCATGAACAGTATTTTCCGAAAGGTGAGGTTCTAACAGAGTCCTTTTTCATTTTCCAAATTTGGAGTTCATGAACACTGTTTCTTGAACAGTGAGGTTCCAACAGTGACCTTTTTCCATTGGCATATTTTGAGTCATGAATAGTGTTTCTAGAAAGGTGAGTTTCCAACAGTGAGGTACCAATGGTGAAGTTCATGATCATTGTTTTTCCTTTTTCAAATTTTGAGTTCGTGAATAGTTTTTCTAGATTCCTATAGTTTCACCCCTTTAACATTTCCTTGGATGTAAAAAAAATTTATAGTATTGTTTTAAGGACATTAAGGCTGATTCAATGGCCATAACTCCTAAATTAATATCACATAAGGCTTGGGATTTTTTAATTGGTCAACCCGCGTGGTTTAATGTGATTTTCATTCACTGGAAAACCCGATGTATCTTAAAACACTACTCCAATAAATATTATAATAGAATGATATATCTTCCTCCATTTTTCTTCCTCATTGTTCTCGGGTGTGAGATTCTCAATAATCCAATTCCATGGCATATGAGTTTTGAAATCAAATTTTCATTTTAGGATTTTTCTTTTCTTTGATTTGATTTAATCAAGTAATATCGACCTGTCTTCAATTAAATATGTGATCTATCATCCTTATTTCGGTTTACCTCCTTCTTTATACTTTCCCTTTTTATTGTATTTTACCCCCATGTTCCTAATGGGAATTTATTGGGTTTTGACCAATGTAGGGGTGTCTCTACATCCCCAGGTTGATACTATTTTCACAAGGGAGGAGATCATAACCTGTTGTGTGGATTATTCACATATAAAGAACTTCAATAACTGTTTGAGGTAGGGGATTTATTTCTTCACTCTACTTTTGTGTAGAAAGTATTTTTAGCATTTTTTGTCCCACTGGATCACAATGAAATTAAAATAATAAATATGTGAACTAGATAAATAAATTGATATCAATCGTATGTTATTGCATCTTGTTTTTTTAGATAGTGTGATATCAAATATTTTTTCATTATATTTTCATTCATGATAGAAATTGGTTAAGAACGCAAATACAAAATTAATTGAGAATCATATGGCTAAAGAAAAAGGTGGATTTGAATGAATATGATTGATGTAGTTGTAATTTGATGTTAATCAAATCGGTGATGAAAGCATGTTTAAGTATTGGTGATAGGTTACTGGTTTGGTTTCACATATTTGGATCTTATTAATAATAAATTGGTTTATCCAAGATGGATTAAAGAACTGGTGGTTTGATAAAAGATAATTACTTGCAGGGTTCTGAGTATCCTTTTTTTTGTTTAAGGGCTAAGAGACCAATTGATATGATGTTTGTTATCCTGTTGTTTGTTTTGTGATGTGATCCTAGATTTTTTTTGTGATTTGTGTGGGTAGGGGGGCCTATTGGTTGTGATTTTAGATGATGCCTATAGTGGCACGATGCATCCGTTTATTCATGTGGGTGCTGGAGAGGACACCATGGATGATGGAACATGTTGAATGTGAATGTTTTGATGCTTGTTGTTTCATTGAATGGTTGTTGGTTTTACTTCCCCCACATCTCAAGGCTGCTGGCCTTGTGTACCATTCTTCTGAAATGGGAGAAGATGTGTGGTGTATGCCACTTTTTTTTGTACCTAGCTTCTCATGGGAGGATGGGTCTTAGCTCCAACTATAGGCAGCAATGACTCAACGGCTTGTTATGTACTCAATATGTTGATCCCCTTTGTGTTTAGTAACATAGAAAATTTTTCTAGACTTTCTTGGAATATGTGGATGTAAAGTTGTATGTCAATAACATAATAAATGATGTTAACCCATGGGGTTGGAGGATGCGAGAATGAAATTATAATGCGAAACTTTTAAAGGGACTGCGGAATTTGGTTGTGATACTAATGAAATATAATGTGGAAATTTTCATGGTTAATTAATGTTAAAATAATTAATTAATGTAAATTTGAACTAACAAAAATAGAATTAAATAATGTAATAACACTCTGTAAATGATTGTGTGCTTATTTGATACCTTGTATTAGAAGTGGCGGATGTGATTCTGAGAAAAATTAGCTGTAGTTGAGTCTAAGAAAAGGTTATTCCAATAGTGAGGTTGTGAGACATAATAGATTCTTTAATTTTTATGTTTCATTATTCTTCTCCACCCTGTCAGTTAGGGGAACTAATACCCTGGGGATTTTGAACCCTCAGGGTGTTTTCCCAAAATGTTAGGTGGGAGGATGGATGGCTGACACCACTACATTGAGGATCTTTACTCGGTGTATGAGATGTAATGGATTAAGGTATAATTCCTGACATATGATACACATTATATGAGCTGTAGTGGAACCCAAAAACTACCCGATTACATTGCATACGTGTACATGGTGTTTTTGATTCATGAGTTGTGCGTTGTGGTACTTCGTCCAGGTGTCTGCTGCCAAGCCTTTCTAGAGAGAGATACTTAGGACATGCGACATTAGAGCAAAGCGGAAAACAAGTGGGGATGTAGTAGCAGGGTACCCTTGACATTAATTATAATATTATATACTCATCTATGCATAACATTGTTAGAGTAGCCATGGTGGCTCTAGGAATATAGTATAACAGATTAGGTGATGAGTTAGTTTCACTTGTTGTTCACTATGCTTTAGCATTCTTTCTTTAATTTTGCATGAGAATCTCCAGGGGTATCCTATAGAGTATACTGTTATACTCACCCAATGAATATATAAACTATTTAATAGGTAACTTGGAGCTGGTATGAGATCAAGCTTGTTTATACATTCTTGGGGTAACATGATCTATTCAAGCTAGTGGATGTAACCATTTTTTACTTTCTTTTGGGTACTTGTAGTTTTACCCCATCAAGTTGTAGTAGTTTCTCATGAAATTTCATATGTGCACTTGATCTTTCTTTTATATTTCAGAATGAGTTGGATTTTGTTGGTTTCTATATTATATCTCTCATTCACATTTGTTCTCTTAGAGGGTAGTGCTTGTAACACCCGAGACTTTTATGAGAAATATTTTGTTTTTATGTTATATAAATCATCAAAGGAATCATTCGCTGCACGCAATCGCGACCTTCCTCGATAGCGTGTGTAGTACGCAATACAGAGTTCCACTAAACAACGATATATTATTATAATACTATAAACTATCCGTTATGAATAGTATTAACTGCATTTTAAATTTTACAACATTATTATTCATCCTACACATTTTCTAGAACATGGTAAGAGAATAAAATAATTTTTTTGGGAAAAATAAGTATTTATCAAAAATTACAGTTTTGCCGCCTTTTGATGGCGCACCCACATTAAATCTAGTTTTTGACACATTTATAAGTTCAACTTGATAAAATAAAATTCTTCTTTTGAGACAGTATATAAAAATTTACTTTGGATAATTTTTTGATATTTTTCTGATAACTTTCATATTTTGATGAATAGTAAAAATATGTTAATTTTTAATTAAAAACAACTTTTTTCATTGAGATAATTAATATGGTTAAATTATAAAAATGAATGGTTTTAAAGTATAGATAGAATATATTTTTAACATTTCATATAATGTTTGTCATTATCATTAATTTCACATTGAATTCATAGGTAAAAACATTTCAATCTTTGGCAATGTTTTAACTTCTAAAACCAGTTTTCTTAACAACAGGATTTATTTTAAATTAATTACTACAACTTATATGATTTTAATTTTGAAAAAATGATTCCATATTCATAATCAGTGGGTCCAAATTATGTTAATAGGATAATTTTTATTTTTGGGCATTATGAATAGTAACCACGGTAAATTTTATTTACCATAGTTGAAGTTAAATCGGGTAATTAAGGGTAAATATAATATTATAAAATTACCCTAACACCTGCCAAAATCCTATTGGATGACTAAAAGTCGACCCTAATCACCTAAGGGGCGGATTAGAATCATTTAATAGACTTTTGTCCATGAAAATAATTTAATTATTATTAAAACCAAAGAATGTGACAACATGTCACTTTCTTAAATCTTATAAGTATAATAATTTTAATTTGGTGATAAACATAATGAAACTTCGAATGTGAATAGTATACAGAAAGCGAATACAATTATCTACATCATAGGAATTTATTTAGAATTTTTAGGTATTAAATAATTTTCATTAATTATGACACAATAGTGATGTTGAAATTATTTTATTAATTAAAATATCAAATAAATGGTTTTAAAATATTAAAATAATTATTATATGCACTATTTAATGTTCCCCAATACTTTTATAAGAACATATGACATTTAATTAATCTTTTAATGCTTTTAGTTCGAACATATCCTCTGTATATATTTTATTTAAATTCAAATAAATGAATAGTGTCAAAATTGACACTATTGTTATTTTATAAAAATAACATATTATAAAATTGTTTAAAAATCACAAAAATATTTAAAATTTATAAATTAAAATTTATATGGTCTAAAATGTCATAAAGTGTCAAATTATGGAAAATTCACAACACATATGTTATTATTAATAATAATTTAAAATGTAGAATATTATTACCACAAATAAAATTAAATTGATAAATAAGGATAAATCAAGTTGGTAATGTTTAAAATAAATTCCTAACATGTCTAAATTTTATTTGTTGATTATATTACAACCATATATCATCTAACCTTCAGATATGAGTCATTTGGAAAGTTTTTTAGTGGGGTTGGGATTTAATATAAACTAAACTTTCTTATATTTCCAAAGGTGCCCTTCTCCTCCCTTATAAAAGGGCACCTCCTCCCTCTCCTCCTCACACAAATTTGTGCCTTCAAGCTCGGAAAAACCCCACCCATTTTACTTCCCCACTTCCCTATAATTATCCTAGATGTTCTGGTCTTCTTCAAAGACCAACCCTATTACCCTAAGAGGAGGTTAAGAAGAGGCGCGTCAAAAAGAGGTAATATCCATTACCGATCCTTTCCAAATTCTTTCTTCTTCAACATCTTCTTATTTAGTTGTTTCATTATGAAGTAATAACATCAGTATCACTCATATAATGATATGTTATTATATGTATGAAGCAACCCTATTTGAACATCTATCCATCCTATGGAAAATGAAATCATCACGTGTGCGTACGTACGGAATACCGTCTCCACGCCGTGGTGTAATCTATTTTCCCCCACCACCTTACTTGGATGGGTATAATGATGTAAATAATTACTATATATTATTATGGTAATGTGATATTGATTCTCAAATATTATACATACACTCCAATACAATTCCACGATCATGGGAACGATATCATCGCTCGTGCGTACGTCTGGAATACCATCTCCACGATGTGAGGCGATTCGTTCTACATGATCTTCATTGCATAATGATTATATAAATGAATTGAATGAATAAATATGATATATAGTACATTAATACCATTCTTTTAGTGATTTATCTATACCCTAAAGATAATAATAAGAATTTATTCGACAAAACACGCATAAGAACAAAAAGTTATAAACAACCGAATAACAAGTAGCAATGAAATATTACTACTAAGAAGCTAATAATATGACCATATATGATATCATAACTATAATTATGATTCTGTAATAAGTAAATAACATTATTTAAATCATTATACAGGAGGTTTGGACACTTACGAGGCAAATCAGACCTAAGGTAAGGGAAATATCACAATCTCATTTTTATCCAGGATTGTTTATACTTTAGTATTTACTGGGGTGTATTTTACCATACACATCCTTGTTTCCTCAATGTGTAATATTATTTCCATACAACTACAATTGTTTAAATCCAATTTTACCCTTCGGTGAGTTTTTAGTAAAGGATATGAAAGGAATATTTTGTCGTTTTTCGTACGCGGTACTTTTTGACTTTTCCGAAAAAAGTACGAAGAATGTTTTTTTAACATATATGGCATGAATGGATTTTTAAAACATTATTTCCAAGAAGAATCCTTTACAAGTTTTCAAGTTTATTTTTAATCAACTTCTTTTAGTTTATAATTGTATGACATGTTAAAAAAAGAAAAGTGTCTTTGAAGCAGAAATGATATTTTCCTCATGAATGGAGTTCAAGTATTTTATCAAAATTATTTTCAATATAATATAATAAAAGGTTCTGTTTCTATCCCTATTATTACATTTATTTGATTATGTTGTGATGGAATTATATTTTTATGAATTCCTTTATCTTATATGAATTGTTTTATGATGTCATGATGTTTAAGATTCCCATTTTTATTACATTGGTTATGATATGATGTATGGTTTCTGATTTTATGGCACACATAAGAATGGTATCATTATTAGATGGGTGGGACCTATATCTCCCTCCAATGCATTGGGTAAAATATTTTATATCTCAGGAGATAGACATGGCTGGAACAGTAGGTTAAACCGGTTCAGTGAAACAGGAGTGAAACGAGGAGTGAACTCGTTTCAGAAATGGACTTTGTCCACTAAGATAGTCTTGGCAATGATTCTTGACTAACAAGAAATTGTTTTCTATGATTATTTGTGTATGACACAAAGTTTAATGTTTTATGTTATGATTATTGGGATTATATTTCACTACTATGATTTATCCCATATTATGAAATTATGATTTCTTTTGCAGGTTAAGATTTCCAAAAGTTATGTTCTTATGTATATGATGTGATTGATATTTCTTTTGTTTAATCTTACTGAGCATTTGAGCTCACCCTTTTGTATTTTTTATTTCCCCAGGTCAGGAAGAACTTTATTAAGTGGGATATGCCAAAAAGGGACTCTATATATGATGAAATAAGTGGGAGGCAATGTAGATGCTTTATGAACAAGTTGTTTATGTTTCCTGGTTTCAAAAGACTCTATACCTATACGTTCCTTTCCTGGTTTTGTTATATGTTGTAATAAATGTTCCTAAATTCTGAAGTAATGAAAATGTATGTAAAGTATGGGTCATTATAGTTGGTATCAGAGGAAATGTATAGTCAACCTTTGGAAACTAGGATGTGAAAGCCTTAGTAAGAATCCTAAGGATAAGTCTAAGAATAGAACACAATCTTAGTGTTTTAGAAATGGCCATGAACAACCTATGATAAGACCTTAAGTGTGAAATTTTATTCTTGATTATGTGGTTTTCCTATTATATTTAGTGTTGCTCACACTATTCTTCTTGGTTTTAGTCAACGGCCGGAACCCAAAGGAACCGTGTTAATGCGGAATGCGATGGGAAATGCAATGATTGTCTCCCAAAGAAACCAAATGTTATGGGATCTGGAATGCAAAATCATGTAGCCAATCTAACACAAATTTCTCATGATATGAATCATGCTGGACTTCCAAACGAGCAAAGGAAGGAGCAACATTCTTTTGAATCCTTCATGAGGTAGAGTCCACCTTCTTTCAGTGGGTCTACTGATCTATTAGTTACTGAACAATGGATTAGTACTACTGAAATGATATTTTCAGTTCTTCAATGTTCTGAACATGATAATGTCATCCTAACAGTGTATCGTTTGGAAGGATATGCTGATCAATGGTGGAATCTTATTAAGAATACGTGTCAAAGAGATGAAATTGGGTCCATGGAATGGGACTGGTTAAAGAACTTATTTTTCAATAAGTACTTCCCTCATATTCTCCGAACAAAGATGGAGAAAGAGTTTCTAGAACTAAAGCAAAAGGATGATGAATCTGTTGGTATATATGAAGCAAATTTTACAAGACTTGCATGGTACGCTTCTCGTATTATTATCCAATTTGGGAGTAATATCGATCGATTCTTTAGTGGCTTAAAACCAAGTCTTCGAAGGGCGTTATCCATAAGGGACTTCAATAGCTATGAGGAAATCATTCAATGTGAGCTCATAGTCGAGATGGATATTGGAGTAACCAATCAGTCATATGGGTTTGATAAGAAGAGGAAAATGGAATTCAAAGGAAAATATAAAGAGCACAGTGAAAAGAAGATGAGCTTTCCCTTATGCTAAAAGTGTGGAAAGAAACATGGGGGGAGTTGTCTTAAAGGTACAAGTAAATGATTCAATTGTGGAAAGGAAGGTCATCGGGCATTTGAATGCCACAATGATGGGAAGAAGTTTTCTAATGATGCGAACAAAGGAAGGGACACACAGAATGAACCTACTACACTTCAATGTTTCAAGTGCAAGGAGATGGGGCATTATTCCAATCAATGCCCAAAATCCATGGGTTGATGATTATGGTCGACGTCAATAAACTCTTAAGGCTAAAGACAAAGGAAATACACATGCAATTTCTATCAGTGATGTGGAGTATGATAACGATGTGGTGAAAGGTACACATACCATCCACTCTAATGTAGAAAATGTTTTATTTGATTCTGGATCCACCCACTCCTTTATTTATGAAGAATTTTCTAAGGATATCACTGTATTACCTCAACAGTTAGATGTTGAGTTAGCTGTGAAAACCCCTAATGGAACAACAGTCGCATCAAAAGTTTATAATTCTTCTCTGATTGAAGTTTGTGGGAAAGTGCTTCCTGCAAATCTTATGATCCTTCATATAGTGGAATTTGATGTGATTCTTGGCATGGATTGCCTTTCTCTACATGGAGCACATATCAATTTCCAAACAAGGGAAGTCACATTTCATATTCCAGATCAATCTATGATCTTCTGTCGATGCAAGGATGAACATAACCTTCCAGTGGAAATTTATTCCATTTTATGGGTATTGATTCCAATAAATGAAGGTTATTTGTCTCAAATGGTTGGTGAGAAACTCACGATTAAGAATCTTCCCATTGTATGGGATTTTGATGATTTATTTCCGGAGGAATTACCGGGTCTCCCACCAAATCATGAAGTTGAGTTTTTAATAGTACTCGTACCTGGTGCATTGCCTATTTCAAAGACACCTTATAGAATGGCCACAATTGAGTTGCAGGAATTGAAGAAGAAACTCCAAGAGAATATTGATAAGGGGTTCATATGCCCTAGTGTGTCACCTGGAGGAGCACATGTTCTGTTTGTTAAGAAGAAAGATGGATCAATGAGACTCTGCATTGATTATTGAGAACTTAACAAGATCACTATCAAGAAAAAATATCCTCTCCCACACATTGATGAATTATTTGACCAACTCCGAGGAGCTCAATACTTTTCCAAGATTGATCTTCGTTCAGGTTATCACCAATTAAGGGTCAAAAGGGAGGATATACCAAAGACGGCTTTTCGTACAAGGTATGGACACTATGAATTTATAGTGATGCCATTTGGTCTTAATAATGCCCCTGCAATCTTCATGGATCTGATGAATAGTGTCTTTAGAACTATCTTGATCATTTTGTGGTAGTCTTTATAGACGATATTCTTGTATATTCAAAGAGAAAGGAAGAACATGAAGACCACATGAGAATTATATTGAAGACCCTGAGAAAGGATAATCTTTATGCCAAATTTAACATGTGTGAATTTTGGCTTCAAAGAGTTTCATTTTTGGGTCACATAATCTCAAAACAGGGGATATCTGTGGATACAGCAAAAACCGAGTTTATCAATTGATGGTCGAGGCCAGCAATAGTGACTGAGATCCGATGTTTTCTTTGTTTAGATGGATATTATCGATGTTTTGTGAATTATTTTTAACGATTATCTAATCCACTCACCATGCTGACTTGGAAAGGAGTTAAGTTTGTTTGGATGGAGGAATGTGAAGATAATTTCAAGGAGTTGAAAAGAATGTTATCCAGTGCACCTGTTCTCACACTACCTTGTAGTGGAGAAAGTTTTGTGATCTACAGTGATGCATCCAAGAAGGGTTTGGGGTGTGTTTTTATGAAAAATGATATGGTGATAGCTTATGCCTCACGATAGTTGAAAATACATGAGAAAAATTACCCAACTCATGATTTGGAGTTAGCTGCGGTAATCATTGCATTAATGATTTGGAGGAATTACCTTTATGGTGAAAGGTGCGATATTTATACTGATCATAAAAGTTTAAATTATATTTCAACACCAAAGGAGATGAATATGCGCCAAAGAAGATTATTAGAGCTGATTAAGGATTACTACTTCTCAATTCATTACCACCCTGGGAAAGCAAACAAGGTGGTAGATGCATTAAGTCGACAAGACCATGCCAGTTTATCCATGATGAGGATCACAAAAGATCCAATATTTATGGATTTACAAAGGATGGATCTTGTAATTATAATGAAAGGGTAAAATCGTATCTTTCTCAAATGAATGTTCAACCATCTATATATGTGAAGATTAAAGAGGCACAGAAAGAAGATGTCAAGTTACAAAAGAAGGTGAGAAATGTTCCTGAATTCAACCTTGATTGTTATGGGATAATAAAGTTCAGGAATCGGGTTTGTGTTCCTCCCATACCCGAATTAAAGAAGGATCTGTCGTATGATGCTTATTGTTCTTCATTCTCTATTCATCCTGGAAGCATGAAGATGTATAGGGACCTGATAGAGTACATCTGGTGGGATGGAATGAAAGGAGATGTTGCTGAATATATCTCTCGATGCTTGGTTTGTCAGCAAGTTAAAGCTGAGAGACAGAAGTCTAAGGGGATGTTACAACCATTACCCATACCCAAATGGAAATGGGAAAACATCGCTATGGACTTTGTCACAGGACTTCCTAAAACATCCAAAGGCATTAATGCTATCTGGGTCATAGTTGATCGTCTTACAAAGTCTGTACACTTCATCGTTATTAGAGAGGATTTCTCTCTAGATCAGCTTGCCATGATATATGTGAAGGAAGTGGTAAGATTTCATGGAGTACCACATTCTATTATATTTGATTGGGATCCGAGGTTTACCTCAAAGTTTTGGCGAAGTCTTCATCATACTCTGTATACAGAATTGAGTTTCAGCACTGCTTATCATCCTCAGATAGACGGTCAGTCTGAGAGAACAATTCAAACTCTACAAGATATGTTGAGAGATTGCTCTATTGATTTCAATGGTGGTTGGAATAAACACCTACCTTTGGTGGAATTTTCTTATAATAATAGATTTCACTCCAGTATTCAGATGGCTCCTTATGAAGCTCTCTATGGAAAGAAATGTAGGACTACAACTTGCTGGGATGAAGTTGGGGAAAGAAAGCTATTAGGACTTGATATTGTTGAAGAGATGGTAGAAAAGGTCCGATCTATTCAACAACACATTAGAGCAGCTCATAGTCGACAGAAAAGTTATGCCGACAATAGAAGAAAAGACCTAGAGTTTGAAGTGGGTGATAAAGCGTTCTTACGAATATCTCCCTGGAAGAGGGTCATGAGATTTGGAAAGAAGTGGAAGTTGAGCCCTATATATATCGGTCCTTTCGAAATACTGGATCGTGTTGGAAAGGTAGCTTACCGATTGGAACTTCCACCGAATCTCTCTCAAGTTCACGACGTGTTCCATGTATCTCTCCTGGGAAAGTACATACCTGATCCTTCACATGTACTCAACTCAGAAGTTGTACCGCTGGAGCAAGATCTTTCTTATGAAGAACAACCGATAGAGATTCTAGATCGTATTGAAAAATTCCTACGAAACAAGACCACTCACTTGGTGAAAGTTTTATGGCGGAACCACCAATTAGAAGAATCTACATGGGGGCTTGAGGATATGATGAGGGAGAGGTATCCTCATCTGTTTATTACAAAGTGACAGATTTCGAGGGAGAAATTCATTTTAAGGGGGTAGAATGTAACACCCGAGACTTTTATGAATTTTTTTTATGTTATATAAATAATCAATGAAATCTTTCACTGCACGCAATCACGACCTTCCTCAATAGCGTGTGTAGTACGCAATACAGAGTTCCACTAAACAACGATATATTATTATAATATTATAAACTAGCCGTTATGAATAGTATTAACTGAATTTTAAAATTTACAACATTATTATTCATCTTACACATTTTCTAGAACATGGTAAGAGAACAAAATAATTTTTTTGGGTAAAATAAGTATTTATCAAAAAATGCAGTTTTGCCGCCTTTTGATGGGGCACCCACATTAAATATAGTTTTTGACACATTTATAAGTTTAATTTGACAAAATATAATTATTCTTATGAATCAGGATATAAAAATTTACTTTGGATAAATTTTTGATATTTTTCAGATAACTTTCATATTTTGATGAATAGTAAAAATACGCTAATTTTTAATTAAAAACAACTTTTTTCATTGAGATAATTTATATTGTTTAATTTTAATATTGAATGGTTTAAAAGTATATATAGAATATATTTTTACCATTTAATATAATGTATTTCCTTAGTATTAATTTCACATTGAATTCATAGGTAAAAACATTTCAATCTTTGGCAATGTTTTAACTTCTAAAACCTGTTTTCTTAACAACAGGATTTATTTTAAATTAATTAATGCAACTTATATGTTTTGAATTTTTAAAATGGATTCCATATTCAGAATCAGTGGGTCCAAATTATGTTAATAGGCTACTTTTTATTTTTGGGCATTATGAATAGTTACTACGGTAAATTTTATTTACCATAGTTTAAGGTAAATAGGGTAATTAAGGGTAAATATAAGATTATAAAATTACCCTAACACCTGAAAAAATCTTATTTGATGACTAAAAGTCGACCAATATCACCTAAGGGTCGGATTAGATTCATTTAATAGACTTTTTTACATGAAAATAATTTAAATATTATTAAAACCAAAGAATGTGACAACATGTCACTTTATTAAATCTTATAAGTATAATAATTTTAATCTGGTGATAAACATAATGAAACTCGAACATGAATAGTATCCAGAAATCTAATACAATTATCTACATCATAGGAATTTGTTTAGAATTTTTAGGGATTAAATAATTATCATTAATTATGACACAATAGTGATGTTGAAATTATTTTATTAATTAAAATATCTAATAAATGGTTTTAAAATATTAAAATAATTATTATATGCACTATTTAATGTGCTCCACTAATTTTCTAGATACATATGACATATTATTAATCTATTAAAACTTTTATTTCGAACATATCCTCTGTATATATTTTATTTAAATTCAAATAAATGAATAGTGTCAAAATTGACACTATTGTTATTTTATAAAAATAACATATTATAAAATTGTTTAAAAATCACAAAAATATTTAAAAATTATAAATTAAAATTTATATGGTCTAAAAAGTCATAAAGTGTCAAATTATGGAAACTTCACAACACATATGTAATTATTAATGGTAATTTAAAATTTATAATATTATTACCACAAATAAAATAAAATTGATAAATAAGGTTAAATCAAGTTGGTAATGTTTAAAATAAATTCCTAACATGTCTAAATATTATTGGTTGATGAGATTACAACCCTATATCATCTAACCTTCGGATATGAGTCATTTTGGAAGTTTTTATGTGGGGTTGGGATTTAATATAAACTAATAATTCTTATATTTCTAAAGGTGCCCCTCTCCTCCCTTATAAAAGGGCACATCCTCCCTCTCCTCCACACACCAATTTGAGCCTTCAATCTCGGACACAACCTACCCATTTTACTTCCCCACTTCCCTATAATCATCCTAGAGGTTCTGGTCTTCTTTAAAGACCAACCCTAGTGCCCTAAGTGGAGGTTAAGAAGAGGCGCATCGAAAAGAGGTAATATCCATTACCGATCCTTTCCAAATTCTTTATTCTTCAACATCTTCTTATTTATTTGTTTCATTATGAATTAATAACATAAGTATCACTCATATACTTATATGTTATTATAATTATGAAACACCCCTATTTCAACATCTATCCATCCTATGGAAAATGAAATCACCGCGCGTGCGTACGTACGGAATACCGTCTCCACGCCGTGGTGTAATCTATTTTCCCCAACCACGTTAATTGGATGGGAATAATTATGTAAATAATTACTATATATGATTATTGTAAAGTTATATTGATTAAGAAATAGTATACATACACTCCAATACAATTCCACGATCATGGGAACGATATCATCGCTCGTGCATACGTAGGGAATACTGTCTCTATGATGTGATGTGATTCGTTCTACATGATATTCATTGGATAATGATTATATAAATGAATTGCATGAATAAATATGATATATAGTACATTAATACCATTCTGTAAATGATGTATCTATAACCTAAAGTGAATAATAAGAATTTATTCGACAAAACACGCATAAGAACAAAAAGTTATAAACACCCGAATAACAAGTAGCAATGAAATATTTCTACTAAGACGCTAAGAATATGACCATATATGATATCATAACAATAATTATTATTCTGGAGTAAGTCAATAACATTATTTAAATCATTATACAGGAGGTTCGTACACTTACGAGGCAAATCGGACCTAAGTTAAGGGAAATATCACAATCTCATTTTTATCCGAGATTGTTTATACATTAGTATTTACTGGGGTGTATATTATCATCAACATCCATGTTTCCTCAATATTTAATATTATTTCCATCCACCAAAAAATTTTTAATCCAATTTTACCCTTCGGTGAGTTTTTAGTAAAGGATATGAAAGGAATCTTTTGTCATTTTTCATACGAGGTACTTTTTGACTTTTCCGACAAAAGTACGAAAAATGTTTTTTTAACTTATACGGCATGAATGTATTTTTAAAACATTATTTCCAAGAATATTCCTTTACATGTTTTCAAGTTTATTTTTAATCAACTTCTTTTATTTTATTATTGTACGACATGTTAAGAAAGGAAAAGTGTTTTTGAAGCAGAAAGGATATTTTCCTCAAAAATGGAGTTCAAGTGTTTTATCAAAATTATTTTCCATCTAAGATAATAAAGGGTTCGGTTTCTATCCCTATTATTACATTGATTTGATTATTTTGTGATGTAATTACATTTTTATGAATTCTTTTATCTTATATGAATTGTTTTATGATGTCACGATGTTTAAGATTCCCATTTTTATAACATGGGTTATGCTATGATGTATGGTTTCTGATTTTGTGGCACACATAAGAATGGTATCATTATGAGATGGGTGGGACCTATATCTCCCTGCTATGCATTGTGAAAATATTTTATATCTCATGAGATAGACATGGCTGGAACAGCAGGTTAAACCAGTTCAGTGAAACAGGACTGAAACGATGAGTGAACTCGGTTCAGAAATGGACTTTGTCCACTAAGATAGTCTTGGCAATGAGTATTGATTAACAATAAATGATTCTCTATGATTATGTGTGTATGCCACAAAGTTTCATGTTTTATTTTATGATTATTGGGATTAAATTTCATTACTATCATTTATCCCATGTTTTAAAATTATTATTTCTTTTACAGGTTAAGATTTCCAAAAGTTATGTTCTTATGTATATGATGTGATTGATATTTCTTTTGTTTAACCTTACTGAGCATTTGAGCTCACCCTTTTGTATGTTTTATTTCCCCAGGTTAGGAAGAAGGTTATTAAGTAGGATATTCCAAAATGGGACTCTAGATATGATGAAATAAATGGGAGGCAAAGTAGATGCTTTATTAACCAGTTGTTTAAGTTTCACAGTTTCTAATGAATCTATACCTATACAGTCCTTTCCTGGTTTTGTTATATGTTGTAATAAGTGTGCTTAAATTCTGAAGTAATGACAATGTATGTAAATTATGGGTCATTATAGTGCCTCCCATCTGTGTGTTTACTATACACTCAGGGAATGTCGACAACCCGGGGCCTACTGGAGGCGAAACTCGGGTGACATTATATCCCTTCCAACATTTCGTGCCCAAGAGGGGTACACCTTGTGAGGAAGTGGTCGTGACAAACCATAAAAACAATGAGACTATTTTATTATATACCTATCATGTCAATGTAATCTCTAAAATTCATGGTTGATAATAATTATCGAAAATTATTTATATATTAATTTTTTTAATATAATTAATATTATATTCCAATTAATCTAATTGGTAATGAATAAATGTTATATCTATATTTAATGAGAATATTTATTGTTTAAAAATTATAAATAAATCACAATTGTGTAGATAAATCTTTTATATTTAAAATTAATATTTATTGTGTAATTTGTATTCTTGATTTCCTTATATTAAAATTGTTTTAGTTATTAATATAAGAGTATGGTATTAGGGACTTTTCTTTAAATTGTAATTTTATAAATTTCATACTATCAACCATGTTTCATGAAAAGATAATAATATTTTATAAGTTTATTGTTAAGTTATAATATACATCATCCAATAAAATTTGGTCATGTACTGGGTTCATTTACTATTGCTTATATTTTTATTTTAAAATTGAATAACCAAATATATCATTTAATATGGTAAAAAATTATCTTGATTACTATTGATTTTAAAAAAATAAATAAATTTGTCCAATTTAAAAACATTGGATAATTTGAATATAAATATAAATTCCACTTTAAAAAAATTAAAAAAATAGATTTTAAGGGATATAATTTAAATATAAAATGGTAAATCACAACAAAAAATAGTTTTTGAGAAATATTTCACTTAATATATTAAATGTTTTATACCAAATTGAATTATATAATACATTTAAAAAACTATATTTTTATTATTATAAATCAATTTGTACAAATTATTATTTTAAAATAAATCAATAGATAATTTCACATTTTAAATACCTAAAAAATATATAACAAATCTGTATCATTCAATATTAATTAAAAACCCAAACATTTTAGAAAATTATCAAAATTTAACATTACCATAGTTTCTTTATTAAAATTTGAAAAAATTATATCATTCTTTGAAATAAATTATCTATGTTATCAATAAATTATTTATACTATTATTTGACATAAAAATTAGTAAAATTCATAATTGATGATCATAAGTTTTTAATAAATAAAATAATATTACAAAAAATATAGTACACTATTCAAATGAATTATTTTGAACATTATTATTTAATATAGAAATTATAAATTTCATAACTCTATTTATAATATTCATTTCATCCAAAAAAAATATTTTGGTTTTAATTGTCACATAATATTATTTAGTTATATGTATGTACTCTCTATGATGTTTATTTTATGCTATCGAGCATATTATTTCATTTCAATGTAATATGATCTTACAATTCTGGAGCCGCCAATACAGCTGATGGTTATTTTATGATTTTATATTGACTACCTTCTTGATGAGGATTCCCAAAAACAGATTTTGTAGGAGGTTTTATTTACCTCAAATTATTTTTATCTCTCTATATTTACGTTACCCAAAGATTTTGAGGCTTTGATGAAGTTTAGGATGATGGATATAATGCATGGTTGGTCATGGGAACATATATTTGAGGTCCATAATATCCTTTTATTATAAAAGTTTCTTTTGAAGGGTTATAGAATTTTGGACTATTGAGATTCCAATCAGCATGGATGTTGTCACAATAATAAAACCCATGTGTCTCCATGGAAGGTAGTTCCCATATATCCTCTCTGATTTTTTAAATTCAATGTAATGGATGTTGTGGTTATGGAAAATATTAGTTGAATTTCCCATAATCATAGGTTGGTGGATATGTTTTGTGGGTCTAGGTTCATTTTCTTTACCAAAAGTAAAAAATCACATCTTAAGCAGTATCCTTGAAATAGCCCACCAGTGTATACTCCTTAGACAATCCAATTGAATTATGGTTTGATAAGAGGAGGTATATTGATTATAAGGAATTCTTATGGTGGACCTTGTCATCCTAGGCTAGGTACTATGCCCAAATATGTAGGTCTTCAACAGTGAGACAAAATAGGTGAGTGAAAGAATATTCATATGATCAAGGGGAAAAAATAGTAGATTGAGTACGTTTGAGGTTTTATCTACTTATCGTCGACCTTGGTCTATTAATTGTTTGATTTTCTTATCTTTACACTTTTAATTCACCCACTCTAGGCCAAAAATTGGGATTCAATGTGAATTGTGTTTTAATACCCTTTCTATTATCAACACTAGTTATAGGTTGGAACGCATTGTTTGATATGTGATAATGATGTATACTAATGACTTGGAGGCATCAGTCATTGGGGGTATTTCCTATTTCTAAAAATACAACCATTAAATATCATTTTTTCATCTATTGGATATATTTTTTATGCATTGTTGTATAACATTTCTAGATGTCTGTTATCTCATATAATGTGAAATAGAGCTGTGTGGTGTTTTCTTGTGAGTAGGGTTTTGGGATTGGAAATGGTTATGTGAATCCCCATAATTCATTGTGGATAAACTATCACAATATTTAATGGGATATCTGATTAAGGAGTAACCTATAGTTTTTGGAAAGTATTTCGATGTTTAGTTATAGGAGGATTTTACAGTACTCATTAATGTGACATTAAAAATCTCATAGAGTAATAAATGGGTTCTTCTATGACATCGAAATATCCTAATATGATGACATTTTTTATTTTAGGGGATTTGAGGGTATATAATGTTTATCTATTTCAAAAAAAGGTTTTAACCATCCTAGTCTATGTCTATTGGGAGCATCAGTTATTTTTTCCATTAATAAAATGTCAGTTTAAGGTTGTTCATATACTACCAAAGGATAATTTAAGTGATGATCAGAAATCCTTAAAATAATTTTAAGATAGATGATCACATTGACATGTTAATAAACAGAGGATGTTATTTTTATGATTGATGTGTTATCCAGATATCAGAAGTTGTAGGTAAAGAATGATAATATCTCAAATAGTACATTACAGTGTGGGTATATTCATTTATATTACTTTAATGTGTCTCTTGGTGTTTGGAATGCACTAGATATGGTCATAGGACTCATGATCTCAATTTTTGTGAGTTCATGGATTAGTTCAAGTTGTGTTAATCATTGTTGATAGTATATAATCAATTTAGAAAGCTAAACAATTGGATTCTTATAATAATTTTTTTACACCATTAACAATATGAGAAATTATTGTTGTATATGTTTTATATGCGATATGTGAATTTTTCGAATATATAGTGTCTTAACTATGATTGTTAGTTGTTTCATTAAATGTTAGAGTGATTATTTCATTGTAATAACCAAAACATTATTCATAGGGTTATATATTTATTTTCCTAATTGGTTATTATTGGAGGTCTTCATTTTTTATGTCATATTATAACCAATTGACATAATTGAACATGAAATTTTATTCATTTTTTATACTAATAATTTCTAGTTAAAATTTGGAAACCTTAATGGGAATCTAATCAGTTCTATTGTTTATTGACAACAAATGTAATGTATAGTGTTTTATGGTTTCTATGATACATCTCATTTTTTAGATGTGTATTGATGTTTTAGTATTAAATGATCCCATATGTTTCCATGTTGTTATTTTTCCTTCAATGTAACTATACCTTCCATGACACATATATGGTGGTAGTAGTGTTTTACCTGAAGCATTAAAATCATTACCTCCTTAAGGGATTCATTTTTTTCTTCATAGATTAGATGATATCGATATATATTGTCCATCAATGTGAACTGAATCTACAAAAGTGATAATGGATGAAATTTCTCTATAAAGCTCTCATTAAGATATCCAATACAAGAGGAACTTTACATATAATTATGATTCACTTATTTGAATGTCTGGGGTTGTAGTTTATGAGTTAGATGATCTTTGGGTGGAAATAGAATAATTAGAAGATATGAATATTAGAGAAAATAAGGTTGAGGATGGAGGATTATTTTTTTACATTTATATATATACATAATTATAATGGAATGTGGATGAGTCTTAGTGGGGAGACCCATAGGCAGTGCTTACTGAAGGATAGATCATTGATGGAGATGACCAAGAGTGTTGATCAATGGATGGATAATAGTAGGTTATGTGCTAAGGAACGATGTTTGGTCAATCGAAAATTCATGTCAGATTCCACATTAATTTAAATAAATCATATTTTGATATATATATATATATATAAATATATATATATATATACTTGAATAAGTATTATGTATCATCGTTTTTGGACGAAATGTATATTTCCATGAATGAACAGGTCACCGGAAGAGATTATTGCCTAATGTATACTCTGACAACATTTTTTTCTATAGAATCATGATCTTGATCGTCTGTTTCATCTCTTAGGTATCTATGTGTTGATGTGGAAGAATCCTCGATTGATTTCATCAATAGGATTCCCCTAGAACACGGTAGATATGATTATATATGTCTGATAATGGATTTAATGATAAATTAATCATTCTTTTTGGTGATACAAGGGAAGAGTACACCAGATGATATAGAGAAAATATACATGGTTGATGTATTCTAGAATACACAATTTATAAGTACCATGATTTCCAAATGACTCCCACTATTCATGTCTTGAAATTAAGTAATATAATGATAGAGGAAATATATCTTAATTTTTCATTTTTTAAAATGATTTAATACCTTTTGATTTACAAATTATATTTTAATTGAATTATTTTTATATTATAGGTATATGATGTCCTTAAATTTTATTAGTTTTTAATTATTTAATTTCATGTTTTTTCTATAACTTATGTGTTTTGAGCATAAAAATTTTCAATATTTATCCAAATTATGGAATAATTTTTTGTCGTTTTTTTCATTGGAGTGAACATCTCAAATTTCAATCTGATGTTATTATAATGTGATTGTCCCTAAATTAATTTGTATGTATAAAAATTCATTTTTTTCTAATATAATTTTACACTGCTCATTAAATAATATATATATCATTATATGGGTAATTAAAATAGAGGTTATCCTACAAGGATATGAATGTGGTCTCAATGGTATACTTGAACAAAAATGTTCATGGGGATGTTAATGCATAAATTCAGCCGTTAATATTTTCAAAATAAGGAATTATAAAAATTATAATTATCTAGAAAAAGAGTGATTAAATAATTCATGAATATATTTTAAACATTTCCAATGGATTTATTTTTTTGGTTTGAGATCTATAAAAATATTTACCTCATTTAAGGGACCCTCACTGCATGTTTCATAAGGATGGTGGATGAAAAAAATCATTATGCAGGCAGATTCTAGTGAATTTTTTACTATTTTTACATTTGTTAGTTTCATAATGGATTCCTACTCCCCAGTATATTTTCTGGCCTTATAATCTAAGATAAAAAACCCAAAAATAATATATTGTAATATATACATGTTTCAAATCCACAAAGACAGAATTGTTTAGTAGTATTGAAAAACATGATACATACTATTAATCCAATTATAATATGTAAATAATATATACACAATTAATTCATTGGCTCTTCCATTATTACTCTTTAAATAACCCAATGTATCATTCATAACAAGCATCTAAGAATCTAGTGGAAAAATGAATCTTATGAAAATTGTTAGCTCAAATTCTCTGTAAGGGTTTATGATAGGGATAATATTTAAAAAATATAATATATTTTTCTATTATTTAAAAACAAAAAAAAAATCTATTTTAGATTTTTTGATTAATTTTGTTTTTATGGATTATTTTGGCCCAAAATGTGAAAATTTTCTAATTATAGAATTTAGAAATATTTTAATCACTTTGGAATTTTGCGCATAAATTTTATTATATTTATTCAACATGAGTAATTTTTTAGAGTATTCTTGGATTTTTTGGGAATAAAAAATTACATTATAGACCTATAATATGTTGGAAATCTCTAATGCCAAAATCAAAAAAGAAATTCAAAAATGTTTTTTGGACTACAGACAGGACCCCACCATAGTAAATTTGGAATAACTCATTGTATTAATCTTTAAATGATGTGATTCGAGTATTTTTTAAAGATAATTATAATTATAATTTTACCATTAATTGTTATAGATTTTTTATCATTAATGTGGTTATCGGAAGGTAAAAATTGAAATAATATTTTGAAACATTCATAAAAAATTATGTTTAATAACTTAATGGATAATATATTCTTCTACACATTTCCCATGAAGGTAAAATTTTGGGGTAAAAAACTTTAGAAAATTGGGAACATCATGAAAGAAGACTATTATTTTACATTAGACCATTAAATTGGTCTACTACACCAAATATTATAGTGAAAATAGTTTTGGAACAAAACGTTTCATTCTATTCCATAAAAAATTAATCACCTATCTTTCTCTCAAATTGTTGGGAATTCCTTATGTTCAATTTTTATTTTTTTTAGTTACATTTTTTTATAATAAAATTACGAATTTTTAATATATTTCACCCCTATTATACATATCATTCTCATATTTTAATTTTCATCATCCCATTCATCTCCACCATGATCTCTTATACTCGTTAAAACATGTAACTAACCATAGGAAGATATCGAGGGATCGATCTAGTGATAAACCAATGTCACTGCACATCAGGTTTCAGTATTTCTTTTCCTCTTAGAGTTAGGTCATGGGGCATCATAGTGTGTAATTAACCTATGTCTCTCCACATTCCACCCAAGGATTATCATTCTAGTTGAAAATATTTTCCCCTGATCCGTGAGGTGAATTTTCAATTTCTCCCCGATCATTGAGTGCAATATATATTCAAAACCAGTGGTAAAATTGGATATTCATAGATATGATGGTGAATTCTTATTAAATAAATTTAAAACTAATAAATTGACCATAAAGGATCCCTATGGGTGTTCTCCTAAGAGGATCTTCGTTCTATATAACATCCTTCATTCTTCATTCATCATATTGTCATTACATTATATATATATATATATTCTATGAATATTATAAACATCCCAGTTTATATTATTTGGTTTTATATTAGTTATAATATAAATACTGAAAACTGAAATTTTTTATTCTGTGAGATGCCTCCTTCAGACATAGAATGGGTGTTAAATATATTTCATGCTTAGGTAAATAACATATTAACTGTGTATTCATGATAAATCATTACTCGTAAATTTTGAAATTTATGGTTTTCCATGAATCCACAATCAATGAAACAAAATTATTGCATGAGGATATTATATAAAATAATGTTCCATATTTTATTTACCTAATAATGAAATTTAGTAATCAACCATGGTTGGTATCATTTTTGAATCTCACACAAAATTGAATTTCTATTATCACTATTAATATTAAAAATATTTTAAAACTATATTATATAATGTGTATAATTTCGTATGATTGATGATATTTTTATATATATTATATATATTGAAATTCATATAATAAAGTTACCATACCCACTAATATCACCACTAAACAAACTCTATGAATAAAATAAAATGTGCAATAACATTGGTTTTACCTAGGATAAATCCCCCAGGATATTCCTTAGGTTTGTTACTCATGAACATGAGTATAAGAGATCATGGGGGAGAAGAATATGATGAAAAAACAAAATAAAAAATATGATAATGAGAAGAAGTCGTAGAGTAAAATATATAAACTATATATAATACTATTACATATAAATTACTCTAAAAAACTGCCACATGTATTTTCCAATTATTTTAGAATGATATGGGATCTGTTTTTATAGAAAAAATGAAGTAAAATATAGGATCTTTAATCTTTTCTCAAATGTATTGGGAAAATTATAATCATTCAATGGCTGAATGTAGAATAGTAGTCTTCAAGAATACAATTTACTATGAATGTTGTTTCATGAATGTATCATTTTTCATTGAATATATATCGAGAATAAGAAAAATTATATTATGTTTATGCATATCATATTTATTTATTATATAAATTTTTATAATATTTCTTTATTTTTGAACAGAGAGAATGAACCACATCGTGTCGTGAAGTCGTTTTTCTGAACGAACACACAAAAAATGATATGATTCACGTAATAGTGAAATTGTAATTATGTGGATGGTATACAATTTTTTTTTTGCAATAAATATCAATGATTAATTATTATATATATATGAAAATTGTTCCTTTATTTTTCACTTCCAAGTAATGTGGTGATTAAAAAAATATTAATCCACTATGTAGAGACAACAAGATTTATATAAGCATTTGTAGTAATATAAATTTTCATAGAATGGATGAAAAATGGAAAACGATTGTATGATAATCATAGTAAAATATCTGAATATATATATGATACTATTTTTATTTATATAAAATGTAAACAACAAATAATTTGGATATATATGTGGAAATTAACATGGATGGCTTATTAATAATATTTATCTCTTCTACAGTGGTCTTCCTTTAGATATCATCTTAATGGATATAGGGTTTTTATTTTGGGTGGAAAATAAACTCTATATCAATTATAGTGAAGTTGGGAAGAGAAATGGATAATAATTGGTAGAGAAAAATTTCCCCAATCATTTTCAGGAAGTGAGGGAGGAGGTACCTTATTATTATTTTGATGAGGGATACTTTTGGAAATCACAAAAATATTGAAATATAATAAGACATTAATAGATCCAAAGACATCCAAATAGGCTATAATTGTTTGGGAAAATTAATATTAATCCATATGTTATCCAATTTGGGATTATTTAATATTTTTTATGATTTAATATTATTTATAAAAATATTAATTTATTGACATTTCATTATTTTGATATTTTATATTAGTCACATATTTTGACATTAAATACATCATGAAAAAGGGTTAATATAATATAAATATTTAAAAAATTTCTAATATATCGTATAGAACTAGAAAATTTGTTATACACATTAAATCATTCCAAATATATCAAAATTAATTATTCTAAAATAAATTATTCATTTTTCCCTCATGTTACGAAATACTATTTTATCATTAAAGAACATTTCAGGTAACTATATAATTATTTAAAATTAAAAATATATATATATATTGAATAAAATATCATTAAGATAAACACAAACAATTAGGTCCACTCACATAATGATTTCATATCTATGTTGGAATATTAATGATAATAATTATAATGTGAGTGACATTTTGTAACTATATTTAATTTAAATAATATATATTTAATTTCAAGATAAGAGGGTCTATAAGACAACAAAATTTAGATATTTATGTGTTAGCGGTTGATTCCTTTTAATAAAAAAATTTAATACATGTTTTGGTCTCATTTTTACCCACATGTCTTAGCATTAACTCTTGTTTAATCCTTTTAACTCTTACGGTGAAAACATTTGTTTTTAATATTTCTCTGCCATTAATATTAATATATAACTAAAAAATAACCATTATTGACTCATGTATGAAATTTAAAAATTTATTATAAAAATTTTGGATTAATTTTAGGATTTTATGAATTTTAATATATTTAATAAAATATTATTTATTTTAAAACATCAGTAGTATCAATATTTACAATTTTAATTTCATTACATCTTAAAAATATCACAAATACAATATAAATTCATCCCTATATGTCAAATTAATCTAAAAAAATTGTTTCATAATTTAGTCATTTCAAATTATATTTATCAGAGTATTTTTAATGACATTAATTTTAAATTTACTAAAATTATAAAAATACTATATCATCATTTTCAAAGCCTTTAATTTAATTATTTCTTCTATAAATATTAAATAAACTATAATGATGACGGTAAAAATCATGAATTTCAAATTACTATTTTCAATTGAAGGTATCTTCTGTATAAAATTATAGAAAATTATATTAGTTTTTAAATAGATGAGAAAGAGAGAGTTTAGTCTATTTAGAAGAAAATAATCTTAAAGCCTGAAAGTCATCCATATGGTCCTATGAGACTATAAAATTAGTGAATAAATTATTTCGGTAAAAAAAGATAAAAATTTAGATTATGTATAATATTAATTTTAGGATACTTATAATATAATTTCTACCCTTAATTACCTAGGAGACACATAACTATGGTAATTAAAATATTAATAAATTTAATATTCATATTTTTTAAATATAATAAAAAGGACATAATTATTAATTTAAACCTTGTGATTACAAATAACTAGTTTATTTTCAAAATTTAAAAAATATATAGGGCTAAATTTTATATAAAATTAATCACATTAATGAAACGAGAATAAGTATTTTTAAGTGAAAACATTAAAATAATTGATATGTTTTTATATCAAAATATAAACATAAATTGATCATAATAACCTAAATTATATTGAATGATAATAATTTGATATAATTATATTAATAAAATTTAAATATATAGTTTAAAACTATAAATGAATTTGATAAAAAATCAATTTCAAATTAAAATGAGACATTTTTAGTAATAGTAAAAACATTAAACATATTATAAAATTATCAATAAATAAAAATTTAATCATATATATCACTAATAAAAACACGAGGTTTATTTTGTCCAGAACAATTTATAATCGTGTCAAATTTTTGGTTTCAAACATGTTCACCATCGAAAGGTAGTAAAAATGGATTTAAAAAATATATATGGATTTCTATGTAACATCATGTTTTTTATTATCTTATGACTACCATACATTATTAATGAAAATAAAAAATATTTTATTTAATATGTAATATAATAATTTCATTTGTATAATTAAATATTATTCATTAATTTAATTTATTATGATAAAATTACATTGTGAGGATAAACATGTTTCCATTATATTCCATTGGTTTTTATATTAAATTGTAATCAATTTGTATACAATGAACTCAATAAAATATTCTCAAAAGATAGATGACACTATTCATAATGACCATTTTAATGGAGAATAGATAATTTAATTATTAATTATAATGATAATAGTATATTATGGGTCATTTAGTATCGTTGTTGCTTGCAGCATAAGCTATTGAAGAGGTTCTATTTAAGAAGATACATACCATAAAATCATTGGGTTTTTGACACCTTATTCTCTTATACCCATCATATCTAAGGGTAATATTATGACAAATCGGTATAAGGGGAGGTTTTCTTTATATAACTCTTGTGTTCCTTCACATTAGAGAATAATATCCATTTATTTCATCTATTCCATTTTTTTAAATAATTTAACACCATTCTTTAATATCTTGTATGAATTTATTATGTTTTAGAATAAATTATTGTTATTTTCTTGGTCAATATTTATTATCATACTGTAACGTTATATATTTTATATATAATTGAATAGACCATGTCATTAATGAGAGTATATGATTATTGTCAGTATGTGTGAGAATGGTATTGTTAAATATTGATATTTTTGGATAAACAATGCCCAATAATTTATTTCAAATGTTAATTTAAGGTATTAAATAAATATATATCATACATTGGATAGAGTGAATGAAATGTTATGATCTTAACAAGTGTTATTCTCACTATCAGAATTTTTTGAAAGGAGTGATATGAATCCATTATAGAATCCATATTGTATTGATTAGGTATAATATGATTAAATAATATAGAACAAGGAAAACATTATTATTAGAAAACATGGACTAACATTATCTCCTTTATCATAGATTTTCTAGTAACATGGGTCTTCAATATATTTATAATATCATATTTTATTATTTTATTTTATATTTAGTGCAAAAAAAGGTCTTAAAATATATTCTATTTTCCCACTGATAAAATTTGAATAATAGAATTATTGGTCACTCCTTGATGTATATGACCTTGTTTGATCACTATACTATATTATTACATAGGTTTAAGTTTTTTACCACACCCCATGATAAGAAAAATTCAATACATTATATTTTTTGCAAGAATGATGTTCCAACAATCCAATTGGAAATATATAGGTTTTTTAAAATTAAAATGGAAAATAAAAATTGTTTAAGAATACCATGCCTAGGAAATATGGGGTAACATTCATTGATAAATAGATCAAGGGATCTATAATCCCAATCTTCGTAGTGGATTAATTCAAGGAGATCATTTTAGAACATAAACATACCCTAGAGTATAGGTTATTGGGGGTATTGGATATAGATTTAACAGAACAATAGGTATACTTATTGGAATTTTATTATGTAATGGTCATAGATATATATTAGTAATTTTTCCCCCACCCACAATTTTTTGGAGGAAAATCCACAAGATCAACATCAAGAAAACGTTGTTGAGAATGATATAAAATACCATTAGCGATGGGATAATGAGTATTTAAAAGGCATGTATATCCCAATGGAATAATGATCTAGTGAGTATCTAGAGAAAAATAAACCTGATCTTTATATAGAACTATAGACATTATAGTATGATATCCTACAACTCTTATATGACATATAGTAACATGAGGAGGTCATGAATGGAATTTATAACGATACATTAAACCTCACTCAACCAATGTTGGATTAGATTTATGAAGAATATTTTCCAAAATATCTTCATAGAATTTATCAACACGATATGGGTAAATTGAAGAATGAATATAATGTGTGACATTATATATGCATCCTAAAAAATAAAGATGAATCAATGCCATATTATTTATATGTATCATTGGATGATGAAAATGAAACTTTCCAAGTGGTGGAGTTCAATGTAACAATCGATTAACATGATTAACTGCCTCTTATAGCTTCCACAAAACTCTAAGAACCACATTCCTATAGAAAAAAAATTAAATTCCAACAAATTCGTATAGATTATATTATCCGGAAATTATTTTAATCAAATTTTTTTGAAATAGAATTTATGTTTACCACTCATTATATTGAATTTTATTATCCATCCATCACATGTTTTTCCTTGTAGGATGATAAGATTAATAAAATTCACCAAATGAAAAACATCTAGAGATCGCTTAACATTTATAGATTTTTTGGAGGGAGTCAATCGGTATATGAATGATTTGTTACATATTTAAAATGAGGGAAATGATTCCTTTAATGAATGAGATTATTCTAATATTTATATAACTTTTTTTCAAATAGAGTTACACTCTGACATTCCATTTGATTATTCCATTGATATAGTATGCCTAAATTAATCAATTCAAAATGGATAAGGGGTGGTAGTTCATGTGATTTCCAAGAAGTATGAGGCACATACATCATTGTACCCCACCATGAATATTTAACCTTATTTCTAATGGAGTGTATTTTTTGTACTAGGTCCATGGATTCGTTAGTAATAATAATCATGGAACGAAAGAATGTTGATGTATTTATTTGGGGTTAAAATAATAGAATATCCACCCTACGTAATAACTGGAAGTACACTTCTTGAGGTTGCTAAAATAAAGGTCCCATATGGGTGATAAACCAAGTACTATCACTATTTTAAATAATTTTATCATTATATATCTATTTTTAATTTATAAATTATATTTATTTTGTATTTCATTGAAATTATAATTTATTTTTCAAATGGATAAAAAATATGATATTCACTCCGTTTTTTATTTGAAAGAATTCATTTTTTACCAAACCATAACACATTCATACCCTATTTCCACTAAAAAATTACTTACAGGTTAAATCTACTTGAATTCACTATGGAAGAATTACCATATATATTTTTGGATTAAAACATTGTAGTTTATGATATGAGAATTTCTATTATTCTATATTTTTTGACATTTATTTTAAAATGATATTGTTAATTTTTTTTGTATTTTTTAATAATGTGAGGTAAAATAATTATCTTTTCTAATTTTTAAACACTTTTCAAGAGTGGACCATTTTATCCCATGAAATAAAACATAAATGAATTTTCAAAATTGATATGTTTCATATTCATATCATTATGAATTTCATGAATGAATACTAATTTTTTAAACTCTTGCCCCATATAACATTCAATATCTTTAAAATATTTCTTCCATGAGCCTTATGGAAGAATTTTTTATATTCATTTCATTCAAATAATTTCTTTATAGAACAAATTCATTATTATTTTGATCATAATTTGATTTATATTTCTCAAAACATAAGGCATTGAGAATCATTTTATTTTACTCTATGAGGAGATGTTTTATTTCAAAAATCACCAATTTCAAGATTATCCTTTTTATTCCATAATACTATTAAATTTACACCTTGTATCATCTATAATCCAAGAAGATCTTTTTAGGCTAGACACATTTCTGTATAGTTTTCCCTATACATCATACTCTAGAAGTGAAAACACCTAGTTTTTTTTAATTTAATTGTGGGGGAAGCAATCATGTGTTGTGATAAATCATATAGTACTACTTTGGGTTGAAAATAAAATTCCCAAAAAGTGTGTTCTATGTTTAAAAAGTTTTTATACCTGAATTTTTTATTTACATAGGTATTTTAAATTAAATACAGCTTCAACAAATTCAAAAATATTATAGTGTATAATTAATAAATATCAATAGAAAATACAATTTCATTTAAGGATTTAGAGTGTATATCATCTTTTTTAATGAAATTAAGAATGATTTGAATCTTTATTAATTCCTTCAATGTTATGTGGGTTGATTTAATTAAAGCGGGAGTTATGTGGATACCACACATGAATGGAAATTAAATTCATATAGTTTTTCATAAAATAGAGTCACAAACTAATTATTATGCCCAAAAATCAATAAGATATAAAAACTACCAATTAAAATCCATTGAAAACCGATAAATACTTCTCATTATGAAATTTTTTAATTTACTCACATCATGGAGAGATATACAAATTTATCAAACATATTGGGACACTTGAATTTTTTTGGAGGATAAAATCACTGTTGAAAATTATCTTTTGTGTGATGAGGTAAAATTCCGATGGCTTTGGTATTTTCTGAACATACAAAGAAAAATGATGTGTTAATGGATTCACAAGGATAAATAATTATAATGAAATATTTTTTTGTGGTGTATTATATCTTTTTATTTTTTCGTAAATTTTTGGATCTCAAGGATGGTTTTTCACTAAACATCTATTCATTGTGGTACAATATGGAGAGGTTAATTTTGTGATTTCAAAAAATCTTGTGGGGTTTCATTTTTTAATATAATGAGAGAATTCATTGATGATTCATAATTGTGCTATTGGATTTGTGTTCTTTTTTAGTTTTGTATAATTTTGAACCAATATAAATTTTCAAATCTATTTGTTTAATGGTATGCATTTTTCTAATCAATGATTGTCTATAATAAGAAAATTATTTTGGATCTTTTAAATTTTCATGATTTGAATTTTTTTTAAGTGTTTTGTTATTATTGATATGTAATGATATTTCTTTTTTTGGAGGCTGGATTGGAATAAAAAAATAGGATAAATATTTCACAATGTTATTTTTAAAATACTATGATTTATGTTTATTCAATTTTTATGGTGATTTCATCATAGCGTCTTAGTAATTTTTGGTGTAATAATGTCTTTGGATGGATCATATTCCTAGGGATCCTTGGTTGGTTTTGGATTTTCAGAGGCCTTGGTGTTTCTGGAAAGCTATACATAGTTATTTTGGCATAATGGTTTTGTGATGTTATGGATGATTTCATTGGAGATTTGAAGTGTTTCAGTATCAGTTTAATGATAATTGGATTGAATAATATGAATTTTTAAATGATTAATTATTACTAGTAAAAATGATTTTTAGGAGATAAAATTGAAAGCTAAACATTAGATAGTGACCATGTATGATGATTTCAAAACATTTTTTATTTTATAATAATGATAACAAGAATTGGAGTTGTAATGTAGTCACCCCATTTGTTATAATTTCATGTCAATGTTGTTGGTATGAACACAAAGCTATTTTCTTGTCTGAGATACTATTATATGTCGTTTTATCTTAATTATTCATGCATCCCATATGTGTCGATTACAAGATAATTAAAATTATATGATCTAGGACTGTTTTTTTCTCCAACATCTAGGATTTGGAAGATAAAATGGTATCTTTCACCCTCTACCAATCTCACCATTTTAAAACATTTCATGAGGATGATGGTGATAAATTGTTAGGGACAGTAGCCAGTGGAGGATTAAGGAATTTATTGTTGGGATATTGTGTTGTTAAAGGAGGGATGGTAGTTGATATACATCAATGATATGATACCATATACAAAAAAAAATCATGGTATTATAATGTGTTATGTTTCAATGGTTGAGAGATAGGATTGCCAATGGTGATGATTTATTTTATAGTATAGGTTATGAGAACAAATTTCCTATTGATATGATGATCGTAGTTAAATAGGAAAGATAAAAGGTTGAATTATCATTAATTGAGAGGGGGAAATAGTGGTTCAATTATTTCTTGGAACATGTAAAATTTCTTCTGATTCTATTTTACTATTCATGTATGTGTGATTTGGTGATCGACCCATAGTGAGGATGGGAGAATTAGCAAACCCACTTGGTTATTATTGATTTTTCCAACAAACTATTAGTATGACCTTTTCAATTTTCAAAAATTGTCTTTGGGTATGATCATGCTTTTTATACATCTTATTATATACACATATTTATAAAAATATATTCCACATGATTCTAAAATGGGTTTGTTGATTTAGATGAATTTTACTATCATGAATTTTGGAGTTTTTGAGCCACGACCACATGATTTTTTTCATCATAATGTTTCTTTTGAGGTGAATGAATTTTTTACCCATAAATTATTTGTTTGTTTGTATTAGATTTTTGATTATTTTATATATCATATTTTATTTTTTGGTGTTCTCTTCTGTGGTCTAGGAAAATGTTTTACATTAATGCCCCGCATTATGTGTGATATACCCTTAGTGATAGTCACTAAACTTAATCCTTCTAGAGGTGGTCATTAGGTTCACTCTTATCATAGATTCTTTACCAAGAGGTTTTTCTTATGGGGGAATGAGAAAAAACTATGGATGTAAAATTTTCACTTTTAATGAGTTTTTTTGTTCAAAAGATAGAATCATTCAAATGATTTGTTCACCAAATTAGTTTTTCACTAAATTATGGGTGGAATTATTGATCAAATAATGTCGGTTGTCTTATAAAGGTTCCCCAAAATATATTTAATGATAAAAACCGAAATGGTTGGATAGTTTTCATAGTCAGATGTTAGTCTAAATTTTATATCAAATTGGCCCCACTTTAATGGTGGTGTGGTGATATTTTTACATGTGTTAAATTATCATTAGAAATCAATGACTTGGTAGTATGACCAGTTAATTGATAATTTAATTCTTTGTAACACTAATAATACTATAATTTATAATAATTTTGTTTCTATGGTTTTGTATGTAATGTCCAATGAATGGAATACTTACATTTCATCTTTTAATTTTCTCTTTTACTATGTTATTGATATTCCTAGTCTTGAATGGAGTGTGTGTGTGGATTTCTTGGTGCAATAATTTAATGTTCTACCACCTCTTAATAGTATAATATAATTATATTATTGTTAACATCATGATATTAGGTGTACTTCCTCAAATTAAAGAGGTTATTTACAATTAATGACATTTTATGATAAATGTTTTGGGAGAAATAATAGTAATATTCGATTGTGATGTAATAAATAAATAACCCTTATTCATCTATATGATAATGAAACAAAAAAAATTTGATAACCTAAAATAATGTATGAATGTTGCGATAAATCCATACAGGACCAACATTCAACTAGTCAAGATCATTTATAGAGAAAATTAAATCAATGAACAAAGACAAAACAAAACAAATGCCACACCCCATCACCAATAACCCACCACTCATAATACCCTATCCCACGAAGGATATAATTTAGAGTTAACTGCTTCTATAAATTTTCCAAACATTGACATATAAAAATTGCATGGTTTCTTGGGTAATTGTGTTCCATAGAAACTCGAGTATGTTGTAAGTGGATGATTTAAAAGGTAACCACCAATTTGGTCCCATACATGACCATTAAATGTAGTTTACATGTATTTAATATTGTTGAATGAATAAAATAAATAAATATATTAATAAAAAATAAAAATATTAACATCATAATGTCATAGAAAAATATGACACCCTTGTTTGTGCATAGAAATAAGATCTCAGCATACAAGATGAAAATTCTCGAAGAACGTTGAATTTTGAATTTGGATGATTTTCAATTTTGAAATTGACCATTAAAATCAGTATTTGATTTTTATATCCTATCAAATAAATTTTTTTTGGACTTATAATACAGTATTTATGGTTTAAGGGTACCCACAAAACTACAAAAACCATGTAGTGTAGATTGGGCTATAGAATAACACTATAGTACACACCAGGAGAACACCCACATGATAGTGTAGGGTAAAAATAAAATATTTACTATTTAATACCCACCATTTTAAGGTTTCATCCCCCTCCGTCATTCCCCTATGAAAGAATGGGGGTGGGGATCAAATTCTCTCCCTCCCTTACGTGAGTTATTTTTTTTGTAGGATTATTTTTAAAATATCCTATAATATTCCATATCTTCATATCGTATATTTGTTGAATATAGGAAATTTGATAGGTATTATAATGAAAAAACATTGAAGAATAGGGAAATCACCCATTTTATATGGATTTTTTGAAATATATTATATGTACTTCTAGTAATGACATACACATTCAAGAGTTCATTGATTTAGTGAAGATAAACCATTAATGTAATTTATTTATGGATTTTACAATTATGAATATTTTTAATGATTATAAAATCATCATTAGATTTTAGTATTTTGACCCAGGTTACAGTTGGGGGTCTTTTCAAAACCTCTTCTTGGTGTTCGGTTTTAGTTCTAATGTGATGAGGACAGCTGGTGATAATTTTTTTCTTATGTCTAATTTGAATTAACTTTTTTTGGATAAATAATAAATTATTATTTTCATTATATTTTTAAAATTTAATTAAATAAGACCTCAAATGTGATTGTGATGAATTGTTGGACAATATCGACATTTATTTGGCCTAGAATGATTTTCATGTCAAGAAACAAAAAAATTATATATCTTATAATTAGGTGTGTGGTATCACAATATTCCCCAATTGTAATTATTTCATGTGTTACATATTATATGTTATGTATTCTATCCATTGAGGTAATTGACAAGTCAAAATTTGAAGAATTTCTTGTATAATTTTTTTTCACTATAACATGAAATATTTTTTTCTATAAATAATATAGATCCATGGACCCAGAGTACTTTTCTTAACCAATTATGGTTGCGACCTAGAGTTTAAATGATAGCCTTAAATTGTTTAGAAACTCTTTGAGGATGTGAATATCATGAGACCCTTAATTGAATTAATTTGGAGAACATGAATATGGGAGAACAGTCAACTATTTAGAGGTTATCAGTGACCCTATGATGATTTGTTTATAGGTTGAATATGGTTATCCTAATGAATAACAAAAAACAAAAGATATAATAAGATGATCAATGAGTGAGGGACCCTTCTATAAATGATCTTACAAAAATTATAAGTCCATATAAATGGTAATAATGTGTTTGTATTGTGAGAAAAAATTCATGATCAGGGATATAGAAGATGAATTTGACAAAACTCCATAGATTTTTTACTCTATGAAATACCTCATGAGGGAAATTTTTCTTAGTGGGATAATTGTTATGTACATATTATAATGACCAGCATGAGGTTAGTGATGTACGTGATACTGGGATGTGAGAAGGAACCACAGAATGGTGGGGTTTTATATTACTAAATTAAAGGACATATGTAGGTTCATGATAATGGAATATTCCTAATAATATTCTTGATTTTTTTGTAATAGAGATTGAGTATTTCTTGTATAACCATAACTAAATCAATAGGCCTATTTGGTTTATGAAAACTGATGATGGTAATGGGAGGTAATTTATCCCTTTTGTTGAATCTATTTTTTCATCACTCTATGTTCATTTTTATACAATGTTATATTGATTTCTTCATATGTTTAGGAATCATTGTTTATAATATCATTTGACGATTACTAATTTACAGGGATCCAAATATTCAGAATAGGAATGTGTGGGAATCCTTCATCTTCTGAGATATATAATGGGTATGTGAATTACAATCATACTACTGTTCCATGGAACTGATATATGAATATGAATTCATATTATTTTTAGATTCTCTTGATATGATATGGGTATCAGAATAAATGGACTTCCAAAAGTACACTTTTGACACCTCACCATTAGAATGATCGAGATTCATGGGATTACACTAAGGTTGTGAGGATCTTTTGAATGCCTATGGTTTTTGAAATTATAATAGTAATATGAGGCGTTAGATGGGTGCATTTCACTAATAACACAGGTTAAAATATACAAAGGGAGATGAGATAAACCCCACCAATTAATGACTAGGATAACATTAAGATTGGTTGGATGCGCCATGATGTGATGTCAGCAAAGAAGGAATGGGTTTTTGGGTTCCCTGGTGTGAGGCCCCTGAATATCTTTTGTACTCACGTCAGATTTTGTATGGTATCCATAAAAATAATTCATGCCAAAACATGAGAATTTCCATGATATATACCCCCCTCTCAAGGACTTCAATGTTCTAATAAGTGTTGGGAATTTCTAAGTTGTGTACATGGGGTTCATAATTTAGACATGAGGTGATTTGGATTCCATGTTCATCCCCTTGGTCTATCTCCCATATTTTATGGATTTACTGGAATGAGATCCTATATAGTGTAACCGAGAGTTCCTATGTGTTGATGCAACATGATCGAAGACATTATTGAACTAGACAAAGATTGTATGGTCAATAATGGTTATGGACCTAAGAATTGAGGTTTGTATTTTACATTTAGTAGTTTATTTATTTAAATTTTTAGATTTTATTTTCCATTAGAAAATATCACATGAAAATATTAATGGTTTTACTAGGTATGTCCGTATCCAAATTAGTAGATCACTAAATAGTTAGGCACTCACACCCCATTACAGATTCCACTGCACATTATTACTCAAGAGGTATCCACATAGTTTGAGGAGAATGATGGGATGGGGAATATTATAAAATGATCAACTAGGACTTCTTCAGTAAGTCAAGTGAATTGTTGAAGGTATAAACTATTGATGGATATATAACTGGTTTTCGAAATTTTGATTATTTGGTTATATATTCCTTTTCATCTTTGTGAATGATTAGTCCTTGTATGATAAAATGTTTATTTGGGTCCACTCATTGATACATTTCACTTTGTTATGGATGTTATTATTTATATATTTCATTTATTTTGTTTCTATATCTGATTTTTTTTTTGATATTTTATTCTTTTGTTGTGAAATTTTATATGCATATACAGTACCCTAACATTACCACCTTCACTCCCTTAGATGGAAACATCTACAATATGAGTATATTCACTTGGGTCCTAGTTAGTATTTGGACCTTAACATTCATCAGTAGTTACCAGGCTTGGATTCTTCTAACAAGTACTATAGTAGTTTAATTTTTTTTCTTTCTATTTATGGATATGATAAGCTAAACATTTAGGAATGTGTTGGAGGATGTGATGAAAAACATATTGTGACGTCAATAACACTTTTTTAGAGAATTTTATAGTTTATAAGGGATGTGATTACTTTTCCTGATGTCTGATGTCAAAATTTTATTATTCCCCACATGTGACGAACATGATGTTCTAATGTGATTTATTCTTGATTTTGATTGTGTAACCAGAGAGAAATAGACATATCAATGATCATGATCCAGAATATAATATTCAAATGGCATATAGACCCACACTCCTGTAATATTTGAAATTGAAAATTTGGGTACATCAATTTATTGAGTCAATAACACCTTATACGGTGTTCTCCCACATGAGAATTTGGTGAAATTATACTCAACATGAATTTTTTTTTCTTATATTGGATGGTTTTGTTGATATATGGTGTGATAATAATTAATAACTATGAATGGAAATACTATTTTCATTTGAACTGTATTGTCCTTAATATGTTAATGGACTCATAAAATTACATTATGTTAAAACCCTTTTCATTTTTTGTGTTATTGGTCCAGAAATTTAAAATTACAATTACAACCTATATAGTGATTCATTTATTTCATGAAATGACATTGTATATAAGAAAACATCATGTTTTGGATATGGTTTTCTTGAGATTCCTATTATAAATCATAGTGGGGGACCTATTGGTGGCACCTATTAGAGGATGAAATATTCATTATGAAACATCAATGTATATATATATATATATATATATATATATACCATTAGAGATTTCATAATCATTCAGGGTTTATAATGTTTAATAGGTATTTAGAGAGGACAATGACTTATATTGGGAGATGATCCTAGAATATGATGTATGTTCTATCCCTCTAATAGATATAGGATTTGTGTGTTCTCTCCAAACACCAAGGTAATATTTATGAAAGGAGTATACATGATTACCTATTTGATATGACCCATATGAGAACACAATTGTTTGTTATGTAATAGACCCTATAAACCAGAGTAAACATTTATATGTTACTATAGTCATATGGAGATTCTATACATATTTTTTTCATGAGGGTGTTATGTAAGAGATGTTATCCAATGTTGTGAAATCCATAGAATTCCAATTCATTGTAATATGATAGTTTTGATGACCAATTCATGGGGGGTTCTATTTACTTATGTTATTATAATGATAATTCAATGTTCATTATTATATGTACCTCATTGGGTTCTAGATACATTATATCACTTCAAGTCATAATGTGTAGGATTTTTTATGTTACATTTACTAAATTGATACATCAATTTGGGTGGTAGTTAGAATTATTTTATTCTTTTGAAATGTTTTAGAAAACATTATTTAAAAATAAATTAATTGATATATGATGATAGTTAGTGTCTGGATTAATGGTTGTATCCTATGGGGAATTATTTCACAAAAATTTAACAAGGATTCATTCTTATATAGACATGATATTTCTAGAATATTGTAATGGAATTTATCTATAATGACCCACCAATTCGCATTCCCTTGAGAGTACAACGACTCATTACTAGGCCTTATGCGACATTTCCAAGGTGCCAAAGGCAGGAAATAAATGTCATGGGCATTGAAAAATGATTGTGTAAAATTTCTTCCTACAGAAAAATCCATCCCACCAAATGATAAATTACCAAAAAACCACAGGATGCATGTCAAAAAATCAACCAACTTATACATTACCAAAATAGAACTACACTATTCCACAACACAACCAACAAAGCAATATAACCAACACAATATCAGTGTACTATGCGGAAGACTAAACAAAAGTCCCAAATTAAGCCAAGACACACTCCTCGGCTCCACACCATGCTCAATCCTCCATGAACCACCACATATCCCAATAATGTCAATGAACCACTAGAAATGATATTTTTTTACCTTTACATGTATCTTGGAATACGACTTATGTAAATGCACCAAAGTTCCAAAGTAGGGTTGAGTATAAAATTTAGTAGGTTTTCCCCAATGACATTCCTACTCACGCCACAAGGATAGAAAAGTTAGTCACAATTATTTAAAATGGTTTATATAATACAATATACCAAACTAGTTTATAACCAAATATAATCATCTTTCCAAAACAATTTAGAACCAAAAGCATACATGTGAAATTGAATCCAATTTTTCCAATAAGTAATTTTTTTTAGAAAAAAAACCAAACAAGATTTAAAACCATTTCTCCATATTCTAGTGACATAAAAAATTCATTACATGCTTCCACACAACCAAACCTGAATGTAACATGGATCCCCCAACACTCGTGAGTGGTCATTCATCGTTTCACTAAGTCACCCTTAGTGGACCAATGGATGGGGAGATCCCTAACCCTAATCTATCTCGGTAATGATGGGGGAGACCACTAACCCTTATCCATCTCATAAGAACCCTTTGATGGGGGAGATCTATAACACTTATCCATCCTGTTAGTGATGTGGGAGACCCCTAACCATTATTTGTCCCACATTCCCATGAGCACACACAACCGTCATATCACAAACCATGTGTGTTCAATAAATTCAAACCATTTCAATAAAACTGTACTTTTATTAAAAACCAAAGAATAAACCAATTTCAAAACATTCATTCCACATAAATAAAACAATTATTTTAATGAAAACATATAGTACAAAACATGAGTCAAAATTCTAGAAAAAACCAAATTTAAAATCTACCTTTTACAATTATGAACCAAAGCACTCATTCAAAATCCCAAATTTTCTAGATTTCAAAACCATCATTCATGATGGTTTCCAAAAACTATGCAACAACCAAATCACAATCAATTTAACACAAAAAATTCAATTTTATAGCATGAAAATCAATTCTACTATGTGGAGTTAAGAAAAAATCCTCATGCCTTGAATAATTTGACAAAAACCAGAACAAACAAAGAATGCACAAGAAAACCAATTTTATTTTTCAAGAACCCGCCATAGATCACTTTTTATAGCAAAATGACAGTGAAAATTTATATGCATATTTTAGATCAAATAAGGAATGTTTTTTAATGTTATTAAATGATAAACCCAATTTATTTACATGCTTTATTAAAATAATTTTTAATTTGAAATTTAAAATGAAAATGAGCATAATAAAGATAAGTTCATAATTCTGGATTTTGGACAGATTTTGACCACAAGGGTATTTTTTAATTTCTGATATAATATATTTCCAATATTTGTGATTAAAATTATTTTAGAATACAGATTTTATTTACTTCAAATTTTTCTTCTGGAACATGAGCTTAATCTTCCATCAGAAGGGCTTAAAAATAAAATAAATTTTTGATTTTTTCGTGCAGACAGCATGGACCCCACGACATTAATGGAACCCAAACTCGGTTTAATCACATAAAAATGATTTTTTTCCAAATGGGATAGAACTAGAATATATAGGGTCATATCTAAAGAAAATTTGGGGACGTTTTAAAGTCATTAAGGAATTAATTAAAAGACATGTGTTTGGAGGATCCTTCCTGGATTATTCGTCCATAAACATAAGACTTCAATGAAAAAATCATAACTCCATAATATAGAGACCAAATGCTCTTAAATTTGGAGGGTGAACAGCCAAAAAAATCATGAACAATATTAAATAAGAGGTCCTTGTGTGAATCGGCTATTTATGGGACAAATAACACGAAAATGTTTGATGTACAGAATACTTCCAATCAAAGGAGGCCCTCACCTCCTTCTCAAATCATCAGCTCGACACCCAATGCCAACGAGGGATCTCAATAGGGCACAGGACACTGTTTCTAAACTATTCCCCCCTCATTTATTCTTTTTATTTTATTTTCCTTTTAGTTTTGTTCTATTGTTAATATAAATTTTAATTTTAATTTCATTTCTATTAATCCATGCATTTGTGTTTCTCTATCTACTTTTCTTTATTTCATTCCCTCTATATATATATATATATTCCTTCACCACTTAACCATGTAATCTCATAATATTGGAAATGAGAGGCTAATCATGAGACTTGTCTCAGGGTGAGGTCAAGGTTATCATTAATTTTCATTAATGTTTAATTAAGTTTGTGGTCGAATTGAGTAGCATTCTTGGGCGAGACAAATGACCCTTATTGGGTGATGGTCCCCAATGGAATGTGATTCAAACTACTTATATATTAGAAAATAATATTGGTCAAACATGAGATTTCATATTTGAATTATCAATCTATATCAAACACATGTAGGGAAATAATAATTGAATCAAATACTGAACTCCAAAACCAGGTTTTTTCTTATCAACTCATTATGTTTAGATTTTTATGATATTTTAAATTATCATTTTTCATAATTAAACCCCAAAAATATTTTTGTCACTTTTATTTATAAAACAAAACCAAATATTAGATATAGTTTAGGTGATATAGAATAATTCAAGTGAACTACATTGAGAAGGCTCCTCAAGAGAGGCGACCTTTGTCAGCCACTATACTGCATTAAGGAAAAATATAATTGTTTTTGTCCATGCCCTATGGAAGACGTGCGTAATAACTGGCACCATTTTAGGGGATCCAATCAGTTATTCATTTTATTTTTATACATTCAGAACATAGTTATATTTCATTTCTTTTTAGAAAAACCAAAAAAACAAAACAAAAATATTTCTAGGATGAATTCAAAGGATTATTATTCAATATAGACTGAAAGTTACTCAATAGTGTAAGAACAAGAAATAGACTAAACTGAGGAGGCCCTCCAAAAAAGACTTGATGTGCTTATGATAATTGTAAAGTAGAATAAATGAGGGATAGCATCATGGATCTCACTAGAAGATTTGATGGCCATGGTCGATGAATTCCAAGCTAACGTAAAAAGATTTGAGGCCAAGAAGGAAGTGCCACTGGTCTTACCATATTTAACTGAAGTCATCCATGATGTTGAAGAAAAACTCGAAATGGAGGATCCTAATTACCTACCTCCATCATGTAATGATCAACTCTAAGATAAACATTCAATCAAAGAAGTGATTCAAGATGAACCAACTCATGTAGATGATACATTCCTGAACTCAAATTCTTTTATTTTTGTTGAAATTAATTTTACTATAACTCTCAATTTTTTTGAATTTTCATAATGAGATAACTAATATTTTTCCTTGGATGATGATGATACAAAATAAGATGAACTTTTTGAGGAACATTTAGTGCTCCCTAGAGACGTTGAACATTTACTAGAAGGAGCACAAGAAGGGAAAGTGATTGTTTCACAATTAGAAACAAATAAGGAGGAGGTTCCATACATCATCCTACCCCATCCATGCATGTTGTACCAAATTGTGAAAGAGGTTGATCTAGCGTACTCTCTCCATGGAGTCTTCCAAAATATGAAAGAATAAGTGGATGCTAAGAAAAGACACATGTGGTGGTTCCAATCAAAGAAGCTTCATCCACCATTTGACATTGAATAACAGCTGGTACTACTCTCTGGAAGTTGTAAAAATTCAAGACACACATGGGGGATCATACCAAGATTTATCTTTACATGGTTTTTTTGTAAATTTTATGTCAATATATTTTCTTTTCATAGATGTAGTGTATCATGAAACCCCCTCAATTTCATATTTTTTTAGCTTAAATGACATGATCCTTATGGTTAATTGAGTTTTTATCTTTTATAGGTTCATAATGGTGGATGGTATCCCCATACAGTGAATTAGAAGGAGTATGTTTCATTGGAAAAGGGAGTTCACTTTTAGTGTTTTATCTTTTAAACTCTCTACATTTTTTTCCACAACATGTTTTGAGCTTTAATGTGAATATTCCATGCCCACACATGAATTCATGATTTACTCAACTTATCTAGGAGACATGAGTTTCTTAGGTACACAGTGATTCCATGTTTTATTTTCAAAGTTTATATGATTAAATAATTGAAATTGATAATTGATTTTTTAAATATGAAGCATATATATTGAAATAATGAATCAATATTAGAAGGAATTAATAAATTCATGTAAATAAAATTTCCCTACCATCGTTCATGCTTTGAATTTCAGATATTTATGTGAATTTATTTATTATTATTAGTCATTCCATGAGTGATTTTCCAAGTTTATATTTCTCATTCTCAAGAGGATTTATAGACCATTTACTACCTATTTTTTCTAGAACATATTTCATGTGTGATATTGGGACATGTAACTTACCAGAACATGTTTGGAATCATTTAAAACCTATGACTGTGAAAAAAAAAATTTAAAATGATTTAGGCATCCTTGGAAAAGACACTTATCCTTAAAAGACCACTTTTATATGAAACCATATTTTTTTCCCATAGAATCCATGAATAACCTTTATAGGGATGAGCCATGTTTCAATCCATTTTTTCCATTCCTACCCTACTCAGGGTATTTTTAGGATAGTTGAATTTAAATGTGTGGGGGTAAAAGAGAATCATGGTGGGTGGGATGATAAACATTGTTAGGATGAAGTGTAGGGGGTGTTATTGTGGGAATTGTAAAAGTTTGTGAAATCATTCCTTATAATATATTTTTTCCCCTCTTGAATTGGAAAAAAATTCAAAAAATGACACAAAAGGTCAAAATAAATATAATAAATTTGTGTTGGTTTTGGAGAACCATAAATCACCATTTTCTAGACTGATGATCTTCTAATCATATGTTTTTAGGTGATGGATGTGAGGATTGATCTAATCATAAAAAGTCGAAAAATGAAAAAAAAGTACAAAAGTTAAAAAATTAATATTCAAGAGGGTGCCCAAATCATTCATTATGAATAATTTGATTATAACATTATATTTGAGTTTTCGAATGTGGGTGTTGCTACATTGAAGGAGTTAATTACATTACACTTTTACATTTGATATCATGCATTGTAATTATGATATAATCCTTCTCATGGAGCCTATATTTTTAAAGCATCAAATCCTACATACCTTAAGCCTCAGAGTCATTTGAACCTTTATTTCCTGTCTTCATGATTTTATGTGTCTTTTGTCATTACTAATTATTGAAAGTAGTTCATTTACAAGCATATGGATAATAAGTATGTTCTAATGATATGATCATAACTCTACATGAATTTTATCATGAGTTATGAGATAAAAAAATAAAATGTGTGGTAAATCATGACATGGCATGATTAATAATAATGATTCATGGAACTTGAATGAATGAAAGGAGAAGTACCATAATATTTCAAAGGGGAAAATTAAAATGTTCCAATTATTTTTTTAAAAAAAATGGAAATTAAATTGATATTTTATGCATATTTTTGAATTTTTTATTTAACATTGAAAATTGTTTGATTTTATTGCATTTAAATTTTAATATTGGTAACATTGGTGTCCTATGATTTCCATGATGAGGTTTTATGCTTGACGACAATCATGGTTTAAGTGTAGTGGAATTAGAAAGAGAAAATTTACTTGTAAATTTTTTATCAAATAATGAATTTTTATTGCTGTTTTACAATGATAAACCTCATTTATTTACATGTTTTATTAAAATTTTGGGTATTTTGAATTTTAAAAATAAGATGAGCTTAATAGAGAAATGTGCATAATTATGGATTTTGGACATATTTTGACTACAAGGGTATTTTTTCATTTCTCGTAACATATATGTCTAATATTTGTGATTATAATTTTTTTATAATACTTCTTTTATTTCCTTCAACTTTATCTTCTGGACTAGGAGATGATTTGGCCATCTTAAGGGCCTAAAAAGTCAATGAACCTTATGATTTTTCTGGGCGGACAACCTGAACCCCACCAACAAAACTGAACTCAAACCCGACCAGAAAAATCAAAATGAGGTGCTTCCATATAGGATAGCACGAGAATATATTGTTCCAGCTCTACAACAATGTTGGTCGAGTTTTGATGTCATTAAGGTGTCCATTGAACGATATACTTTTGGAGGAACCTTCTTGTAAGCTTCATCCAGAAACCTAAGACTTCAATAAAAAATTCATAACTCCTTCATCCAGGATTCAAATGCGCTAAAATTTTGAGGTTAAATGGACTTAACATTCATGATCAACATTAAATAAAGGGTTCATGCATGAATCATCCATGTAGAGGTTAAACAATGTGAAAACATTCGGAGTATAAAATGATGCCTACAAAAGGAGGCCCTCGCCTCCTAAAATCATCAGCTCAACACCCAAAGCCAAGGAGGGATCCCACCAAGGCATGGGAAACTGATTCTCTTATATTATTCCCTCATTACTTCTTTTTATTTTATTTTATTTTAGATTATTTATTTTTAAAATGAATTGTAATTTGAATTTTTTTCTATTAATCCATGCATTTGTATTTCTCCATCCATTTTTCATCATTTATTTCATTATCTCTCTATATTTCTCTCTCTCTCTCTCCCTCTTCATTCACCCACTCCACAATGTAATCTCATACTCTTGTAAATGGGAGTCTAAAGACGCGACTTATCTCAGGGTGAGGTCATGTTTATCATTAATTTTCTTAAAAGTTTAATTATTTTTGTGGTCGAATTGAGTAGCATGCTTGGGCGAGACAAATGTCCATGGTTGGGTGGCGGTCCCCAATGACATGCGACTCAATCTATTTCAATTCTGGGAAAATAATATTCACTCAAACATGATATTTAATGTTTGAATTATCAATCTCAATCAAACACAAGTAGGGAAATAATGATTGAATACAAGAATGAACCCCAAGACCTGGTTCTTTCTTATTAACTTATTCTCTTTAGATTTTCATGATAGATTAAATTAAAAATATTCATAATTATAACCCCAAAAAGATTTTATCACTTTAAATTTTAAAACAAATCAAAGAAAAGATATCGTTTATGTGATATAGAATTAAGAAATTGAACTACATTGATATGTCTCCTCAAGAGAGATGACCCTTGTCAGCCACTGTGCTGCACTAAGAAAAAATATATGATTTTCCTTCCACACCCTATTACAGGAATGAATCACAATAAAAAGACCAAATCTCATCATATTTGGCATCCAAACACTTAGATCTATCAATAACAAGCATAGATATAAGAAACCAAGAAAAAAGTAGAAGTATATCTATGAAACTGATCTAGAACGATGACGAACGATCACATACCACAAGAATCCAACTTTTATTCGCCAAGGAAAGCCATCGGATTGCCCCCAAAACACATGGTAGATGTTATCCTACCATCAAGAGAGAGTTATCTTGAGTTATGGCTGCCTATGAAGAAAAACATGTCATTTAGATGAAAAAATGTGTGAGATCCACTTTTTTAAGATCTCATATAAGTGCATGCACAGTTAGTACACATGTTTTGACAAAACATGTGCTAACCATGCATTAGCCTCCTCCTTGGAAGACCCTCACATATCCTCCTTGCACGGTCTCCTGAAATGTGCTCCAATCATGTGGGGTCCACTACCTCAAATATGTCAACTATGCATGGTTTGGCCACATGGTTAGACAAATTGTGTGCCTCCCACGCTTTTACCTCGTTGCCTCAAAACATAATTCCATCTTCAAAAAATATTCTCATTAATCACCATTATATTTATCGATATTAGAAGGATTATGTAAGGTTTACATACCAAAAATAGGGGGTGTTTTCATTATCCCCACCGTTGGACTTTTTGTCCTTGGAAAGTAGACAACCCTTGCTAGCCAAAAGTAGTTACGACCACTTCTCTTACATTTCCTTCTGAAGTTCCCAAGTACCATCCTCAATCTGACCATGTTTCCATAAAACCCACACTAGACCACAGATTTTCCCACAAAAGACATTATATTTTCAATCCATGATCCACACTATAATATGCTCCAGTGATGCATAAGGTTCTAGCTCAATGTGATCCCATCTGATCACATGGTGAGGATCAGGGCGGTTCTTTTTCAACTAGGATACATGGAACACATTATGCACTAAACTTAAGTGTGTTGGTAATTCCAACTGATATGACACCTTTATAACTCATTCTAGTATCTCAAAAGGGCCAATGTATGTATGATAAAACTTTCCATGCTTCCTGAAACGACGATGTAAAAGCCTTGGAGAGATCCTCATGGAGATATGATCACCCCCAATGAACAACAATGGTCTCTGACAGTGATATGAATAATGTTTCTAATGACTCTGAGCTGTCTCCATCCTCTTTATAATCAACTAGATCTTCTCTATTGTTTCTTGGACAGGGCCTGACCCGACTTGTGGTGTTTCTTCCATTTCCACCCAGCATAGTGGAGAACGGAAAGTACTCCAATATAATGTTTTAAACGGATCCATGCGCATTGAGGCATGATAGCTGTTATTGTATGATAATTCCACTAAGGTTATATACTCATCCCATGATCCATCAACATTTTTTTACACAAGCCCAGAAATTTTCATCCAAGTTTTTTTTCATTTTTTCAGATTTCCCATCCGTTTTATGATGATACGCGGTGCTCATAGTCAACAGAGTTCCAAGGTCTTGATGTAATGATCTCCAGAAATGATATGTGAACCTCATATCACTATTTGAGACAATGGAAACTACTACACCATGCCACATTACCACTTCTCGTATAATGATTCTTGAATGATACTCCACTGTATGAGTTTCAAAAATAGGGATGAAATGGGCCAACATGGTTAGATGATCCACTATCACCCAAATGGCATCATGTTTCTGGACCATTCTTGGATAACCTATAACAAAATCCATTGCTATTTGATCCCATTAGCACACTAGGATGGGAAAAGATTATAACATACCAACTGGTCTCTGATTCTATACTTTAACCTGCTGACAAGTAAAGCACCATGAGAGGAATTCTGCCACCTTCATTTTAAAGACGCTCCACCAAAACACTGCCTTCAATGCTTTATACATCTTCTGTTTACCTCGATGTACAGCCCATATTGAATGGTGGTAATCATGAAGGAGTTGTTATTGAAAAACCGTAGGTAAACCCTTCTGATCTCTGAAAAACAAAACTGAACCTCCAACAAGTATCCAGTCATCATTGGTCTCCCCACCATTGAGTTTTGAACTCACAACTAGACATTATGCATCAGATGTTTGGGATTCATTGATCATTTTTACTAAATCAAGAACAATCATAGCTAAAAGGAAGACTACAAAAACACCTCAATATTCAAATTCCACATGCATGCTGGATAATACCAACAACAACTGTCATTCATCTAAAGCTTCATTCACCAACTGAGCATATGAATTTCTACTCACTGCATCCGCCAGCCAATTTCCTTTCCCCAAAGTCTACATCAAGTCACAGTCAATCATTTGGAGATACCCCATTCACCTTATTTGCCTCAGATTCAAATATCACTATGAGAAAATGAGTTTCAAGCTTTTGTGATCCATAAACATAGTAAATTTCTCATAAAAGAGATAACGTCTCCATGTTTTCAAAGCATGGACGACTGCAGCTAACTCCAAATTATGTATTGGGTAATTTTCTCATGAACCTTCAATGTCCTTGAACAATAAGCAACCACGTGATCTATTTGGAAGAGAACACAACCCAACCATGGTCCTGAAGCATAAAAATACACTACATACCCCTGTACTAGTTCGTCAAAGGTCAAGATAGGTGCTGATGTAAGTCAAACATTCAGTTCCTAGAAAGACATCTGACATTCTCATATCCATTTTAATGGAGCATCTTTCTTTGTCAGAGTTATCATTGGTGAAGCTTGTCATGAGAAATCACACAGAAAGTGTTAGTAGTAACCATATATACTTAGAAAAATTCATATATCTAACACATTAATCTGTGGTTACCATGATATAATGGCTTCTATCCTTTCAGGATCAACAAAGAAACCTTTCATAGATATGAAATGGCCAAGGAAACATAATTCATATATCAAAAAATAAATCTTTGATAATTTGGGATACAAATGATGATCTCTCAAGATTTGTAACATTGTTTATAGGTGCACCTCATGATTATCCCTTGTCTTTGAAGAGACCAAATTGTCATCCACAAACACAACAACAAAAGAATCGAGATTTTGTTGAAATATCTGATTCATTAATTCCATGAAGACTTCATGTACATTTGTTAGACCAAAAGGAATGGCTACATATTCATAGTGGCCATATCTACTTCTGAATGTTGTCTTTGGAATATCCTCTTTTTGAACTCTCAATTAGTGATATCCTGATTGCATGTCAATCTTGGAGAACCATTGAGCTCCCATTGATTGATAAAATAGATCATCAATGCATGGAAGTTGATATCTATTCTTTATTGTAACTTGGTTAAGCTTATGATAATAAACACACAGCCGAAGAGTCCAATCTGCCTTCTTCACGAACAAAACCGATGCTTCCCAAGGAGATGTAATTGGTCAAATTAAACCCTTTCATTCCAACTCATCTAACTCAATATTCAATTCTGGAAGCACTATTTGTGACATCATATATGATGGATGGGAAATAGGATTAGTCCTTGTAAGGAGCTCAATCGTAAAATCCACTTCCATTAGAGGTGGTAACCCTGTGAAGTTCATGGGAAAGACATATTGAAATTGATCCACAACAGGTGGAAAATAGTTTTTGTCAATGACATAAATTGATACCAAAGTCAATACTTCCAATTGGTAAGATATAATTCCAAATATTAGTGCCATCAATCTCCTTTCAACTTTATTTACACTCCTCTCTCCTCTAATGAGATGCTCGATACCGTCTTCAATCATGAAACTAAGTATTCTCCCATATCTATCGATTTGAGCCTTGAACATTGACTTCCAATCCATACCTATAATTACATCACAGGCATCCAAATCCAACATTGAGATGTCCCATTTTAACTCAGCTCCATCAACAGATAAATCACATGTTCTACAAACAAAGGCTTGACACTCTCTTTCACAAAGAGGTGTTTGTAGTCTCAAAACAGAAGGCATCATTTCTAGTTTTAAACATATAAATTCCACAACAATAGAAACAATGATTCAATGTGATGAACCAATATCAAAAAACACTTACACAATGGAATAATTCAAAAGAATCGTACCACTCACTTTAGATGGTCTAACCCGATCATCTACAATCATCTGCGCATTTCCATACAATTTCTTCTTCACTATTTTGTTCTACTTGTTTCCATGTTGAGGTTGCCTTAGTTAGAGAGTCATGGTATTTATAGAATCATGATGAATACCTCAACTCTTTTGATGAGACTGATTATACTCTCCTCATCTATTTTAAGAATACAATTCATGCGATAGCTGAGAAGTATGTTGAGCACCTAACCTAGGATAACTATGACAATAGTGCTGAATATGTCCCATATTGTTACAATTATGAATTTCTATGGGTTGTTCCATACTATCTCACATTATTTGGTCAATTAACCACACTAAAAACAACTTTCATTTCTATGGGGTTGTGGAAGAAGGTTTACTGATCCATCTATCTGGTTCTGGTTTCCACTGGCATCATGTAAATAAGTGTCCCTATTCCACTTGTTCCTAGTGGTTTAGTTCCCATAATTTCTGGTAGGTATCTTCATTCCTCCTCCTATAGATCCAGAGATATCATGTTCATCAACAGTCACTCTGTTCACCATCTCTGTATAATCGGTTATACAGAGCACCACAATGTATGATAGAATCTCATGCCTTAGCCCCGATTCGAAGATGTGTTCCTTCAAAGATGAACTTGACACAACCTGTTGGAAAAACAGACTAAATTCATGAACATAGATGTATAATCTATGAAAGGGAGGATCTCTTGTTTCAGGATGACGACATCTATCTTTTTCTTTGATTTTGAATGTTTGAGGATAGAATTGTTTGTTGAACAATTCTTCAAAATCCTCCCATGTAAGGCCTTCATCCAATTTTGCATGCACCGCTAAATCCCACAACATCCGTTCCTAATCCCCAAGCATATATGTTTGAAAAATTACCTTTATCTCTGATGGTGTGCTGATGAAATTAAAGATTTGATTCATCTTACATATCCACACCTCCGACTTTTCAGGTTCAGCATCACCCTAAACGTTCGGTGGATTATGCTTCGTGTACTGGATGGTATGATCCACATGGCTTGGTCCATTCCTTTGGTTCTCCATATCCAAATCATGAAAATCTTGGACAATACTCTGATCTAGCTCATGGTTGACCCATGGTTCAGGTACAACCACATTCTCTTCATTTTCTTCGGGTAGGGTTCGACTTCACTTACCGGGTGTGATTTTATGAACCCACAGTAAAATCCATCAATTTCACTCTCTATAAATTGATGGCATAACATTTCAAATTCTATCACATCATATATCACAACATTTTTTTTTCAAAACATCCATTTTCCGATGTTCAACTATTTTTGAAACCACTTCACATGCTTTTAAAAATTATTCCATTTTCAAAGTATGATAATCATTCACTTTTTCAAAATCATTCATTTGAAAACCATATATTTAACAAATGATCATTTATCAAAATGATGTATGCACTTATAGTGGAATGTTATTCCTCTATAATTCATTTCATGCTCTTCTCATTTGCTAAATCCCAGATATTGAGATTTCAAAATCCAAGAAGTGTCTCCAAACACTTTTTTTCTAAACTCCATTGTAACATTAAGGTCATCATAAAAGAGTTAGATAAATCCTTTTATGATATATATTTCATGTTATGAAAATACAACTCCTTTATAAGATTCACATCTAATTAATTTACAAGAAGGTATTTCATCTCCAATACTAGGAACATTGATGTCTACTTGTTAGGCAGGAACCGAACACGCTGATACCATTTGTAACACCAAGGAAAGACCAGACTAATACCATTTGTAATATTCTTCCAATTCTCATTTTCTTGAGAGTACAATGAGTTATTACTAATACTTAAGTGATGTTCCCAAGGCGCCAAAGGATGGAAATAAATGCCAAGGGCTTTGAAAAAAGATTGGGGATTGATTTTTCCTTGAGAAACAACCAACCAACCAAATGATACACTATCAACAAACTACGTGATGCATGTCAGAAAAAACTCATACATTACAAAAAGTAATCTATAATATTCCAAAATTCAACTCACAAACCAATACAACCAAACATAATACTAGAGTACTATGAGAAAGTCTAAAAAAGGACCCAAAATAAGACAAGACACACTACATGGATCCACAACAAGATATATGCTCCATGAACCACTACAAATCCCAAGTATTACCACAAACCACTATAAATGAGATGTTTTACCATTACCTGTAACTTGAAATATGACATCTGCAAAAGCTTCAAAGATCCAAATCAGGGGTGAGTATAAACTCAGTTGGTTTTCCCCAATGACTTCCCTAATTATTCCACAAGGATTGAAAAGTTAGTCACATACATATAAAATAGTTTATATAAAACAATTTACCAAAAATAATTTATAACCAAATATAAACATGTTTCTAAAATTATTTATAACCAAAAGCATACAATTGTAATAAAACATATTTTCCAACAAGTTATTTTTTTCTGAAAAATAATTATATCATCTTTAAAATCTTTTCTCAATATTCCTTTGACATACCCAATAAATTCCATGAATCTATACAACAACCCTGCTTGTTACTTGGATATATCTATACATTCATTTGTTGAGCCATCCTTTCAATATTCACCCTTAGTGAACCAAATGACGGGGGAGATCCCTAACCCTTATCCATCATGTTACTGATGGGGGAGACCACTAACCATTATCTATCACGCATGTACCCTTTCAAGGGGGAGATCCCTAACCCTTATCCATTCAATTAATGATGAGGAAGACCCCTAACCCTTATCCATCCCAGTTTCCCATGAACACACACCACCATCATGTCAAAAACCACGTGTGTTCGACCAAATCAGATCATTTCAATAAAACTGTACTCTTATTGAAAACCAATGAATAAACCAATTTGAAAAAATTCATTTCACTTGAATAAAACATTCCCTTTTGTTGATAACTTCTAATCCAAACTATGTCTCACAATTCTAGAAAAAACCCCATTTAAAATCTCAAATTTAAAATTAAGAACCAAATCACTCATTCAAAATCCCTGATTTTATTTATTTCACAACCATCACTCAAGAAGGTTTCCAAAAAGTGTGAAAAAACCAAATAACAATCAATTCCACACCACACATTCAATTTTAATTCATTCCAATTAGTTCTACTATGTGGATTCAATAAAGAAGCCTCCCACCTCAACGGATTTGATGAAAACCACTACAAACGGAGAACACACATGAAAACCTGGTTGATTCTTTATGAACCCACCATAGATCACTTTTCCTAGAATGACCAAGAACAAATTGCATCATATTTGGCATCCAGATAGTTAGATCTACCAATAACTGGTGTAGATCTATGAAACCAAGAGAAAATGACAATTAGATCTAAGAATCCGATCAAGAATGATGGAGAACGATCACATACCTCAAGAATCTGACATTAGTTCACCACGTAAATCCATCATATCACCTCCAAAATGAATGGGAGAGGTTCTCCTACCTTCGAGGGAGAGTAATCCCGAGTTATGGCCACTTAGGAGGAAAAACAAGATAATTGGAAGAAAGAACGTGTGAGTCCACTATTTTAGGATGTCATTTAAGTGCATGCATGGTTATTTCTCATAGATTAAAAATCCATGTTCTAACCATACGTTAGCCACTACCTCGGAAGACCCCCTCATTGCCTCCTCGCATGGTCTTCGGAACTATGCTTCATCTATGCGGGATCCACTGCCTAAAATGTGTCAACTATGCACGGATTGGCCACATGGTTAGACAAACCTTGCGCTGCCCGTGTGACTTCCCCTTTTCCACAAAACGTCTTTCCATGTTCTCCCAACTCTCTCAGTCATCACCCTTAACTTTTAACCATTAAAATCAATAATTATGTGTAATATACCAGAAACTAGCGTATTACTGTATCATTCTTATAATGATGAAAAATCATTTCCAATATTAAATTTAGTTGAGTTTGGGATGGTAGGGTTTAGTGGTCACATCTATTTTGTCTCACATAGTAAAGGATATATTGGTTGATGGTCATTTGACCATTCTATATTTTTGAATTTTCCCTAATTCATCATCAACATTTTTCAATTATCACTAGTGAGTTTTTATGGTATCATTAGCAATATTATACCTAGACATGTTAATTTTATCATATAATTTCATATAAGGGTGAAATAGTTCACATAACTGTCTGGTCATTTAATGAACACGTGGAAATTAGAAATTCCCTTCATGGCAAGTGGGAATCTGATTAGAGAGACATACCTAGGTTACATATTTACATTTTTTACAAAATTTTACCAGAGAATAAGATATTATAAGGACATACCATTTGAAACACTAACTGTAATTAAGTAGGGATTATTTGTATATATCGACCAATTATTTTTATACATAAATTTTATATCTTATTAAATGAATATACAATACATTTCAAATATATATTCAAGAGAATCATAAATGTTTCTTGAATGTTGATACATGATTCAAAAATAGAATTAATTCCTGAAATAAATTCAACATATCACAAAAATATCTAAAAAATTACTACACTTCATTGACATACCCAACTCAAAACCATCCATCATATAGTGGTGGAATCCAACATAAGGAAGGGTGGCCTCAGAAGCTCATTAAGGGTAAACATGGATGATATCAATCTACGATCATATAACTGCATATGAAAGTCATAAGTCTTTTAAATAATAAAAATAATATAAAGAGATCATGTCATATCATTCATAAATCATAAACATGATTCATTGCATAAAACATTATAATTTATAAATACATTGATCCTATGTGTGAGAAGTTTTTATAAATTAAACCTGAATCATAATCCCATGTAAAAAATTTTGGCACCACCATAAGTGTAGAAACTATTAAATATTCCAATGAATTCTAAAATGGACATCAAATCATAATAGGTCAATGATCATAACCAGTATCCCATAATGGATTGAGAACATATGTATACACACCAGAGTTATCTCATGGGATATAAAACATTATTAAATTCATCAGAATGATATATTTTGATCAATCATCCATTAGTTATAATTTGAAAACGTATCCTTGAAATACGAAAAATCCACCATCCTTGGATTATAAGAAACCGACCCATTGTTTTGTTATAATGAAACCACCAATTTCATAATTAAAATAACATATATGTGTGACAAAATTTCATATAATAATCATCATGTCATCGCATCAAAACTCATGAAAAGAAAACATAATCTTTATACATTTAATCATCTACTTATAGGTTAATAATGAATATATATGGATTCTATAAACATTTCATCATCATAGTCAAAATATATCAATTTAAATAAAATGTACAGTATAATTGGATAATATACCCATTAATACATAATATATATACATACACAATAATATCAATATAGTTGAAAATTCCTATGGAAGATCAATGAGACCATTCCTGTAGGAAATACCCTTTATAAAATGAAATTCACTTTAAAAATATAGATATGTAAAAAATATTAGGGAAATAATTTTATTTGTTATTTAAAATGGAAACATGTAATTTAAGCTTCATTTCAACTAGTGATCATGTCTTTTCAAATTATCTTCATTAGATATATGTTTAAAGAAATTATTCCATTGACATTTTTGATAAAAATTGAAAAACTACCTCATCATAGTATGATATACTGATTAAATATTTTTTTAATATATAAATTAGGAGTAAAGCATTATTTAAACTGAAATTATATAATTTGAAAAACATACATGAATAGTTTTTCAAAAAACCCAGATAAGGATAAAAAATGAGTTTTATCTGAAGATAAATATAAATTCTAGATTCCACTAAAATAATATTCCCATCTATTTAGTATATAAAATGAGGAAAATGGAAGAAAAAAATATTATGTCTAGAAATAAATATTGGAGAATAAAATGAAATAAATGCATCATTTAATGATTATATAATTTTCAGAATGGTAATTTAAGCATATATAATATTGATTAATATAGTGATGAAAAATAAATATCCTACATCATTTGTAAAACTCAATTTAAAAGATCATGAAATTTAAAAACATATATAGATATTTATATCAATATAATATTCCTTATCATCCTTATAAAATAAATTAATGGTAATTATATTCACCACATAAATGAAACAAATAATGGTATGTGTCCTACAAAAGTAAATGTGAGATAGAAATCCAATACATCGGGTATCTTCATTCTTTAATATAATTTTATCCACATGTATAATAAATTTAAATTTATTATAATTCTATTTTAGAATAATTTAAATATTTATAATATTATATATTATCATATTATAATATTTTAACTTTTATTTATTAATAATATCATATATAATCGTCATTTCTGTTTATAAAATATCATGCTTTTCATGAGAATTTTATTTGGTTGTTATAGTTTTTCTAATTTTATTATAGTTAAAAAATATCCATAAATTTATTAATGAAATTAATATAATATCTATTTATCATATGAATTTACAATCATTCCTAATATTAAAGATTGAAAAATGTAATACAACATTCATAGAGATGGTGCGCAATATGTACGCATGAATGCTGTTTCATTTACGTGATTAACCAAATGAAAGACCGTTAAATAATAATTTATAATTCCATTTCCAATATTATTTCATATATATTAATTATATATATACATTTTAATATAAATGTAAAAAATAAAATAACAAATGTATCACAATGATTTTTGGATGCCTTAGTCCACACATACACACGACTGAAAATATCCTTGACAATATCATTCACCCTGATAATGTAGTCATCAAGGATCTCATAGTCATCGATTGAAATATAATCAAACATAGATCTATAGATTTTTTTTATATATTTGGATTATCACATTCTGTTCATACATATTCTCTATTTGAACCCAAATATACATGGATGTTTTTAATCCCATAAATTTAGTGAAAACATTGTCAGTGAGGGATAAAAAATATAATTTCATTAATTCCCATATAGTTAAATAATTCTCTTATCATAATTTTTATAGGAATAATATACTCCTCATAGGATGAAACCAACTATCATGGCATCTATAACATCATGTTTTTGTCAATGAAATTATGGAAGCATTTGATTCTTCTATTGTTAATAGTTTGTTCCAAAAATGAAATGAACTCATCTACAATTGAATGAATTTAAATTATCCCCAATAATATTTTTAATAATGGATATATCCTTATATATGGGTCATTTTCCTATGATACCCATTGAATAATCAATGTTCGGATATAACACTATGAGTTGTATGGGTGAATCTGTGATGTAAGTTTTGACAATTTTATATTTTATAATCAACTTCAAAGACCATTTACAATCCTAATCCCTTATTATGTATTGTACTAATTCTATCTAATGTAATGAAAAAATAAAATATTAAAATAACACATGGATTTTTAAAAGGTATTCTCCTGATTTGGGTTACTATATCTTTGTTTTGATTTACATAATCTGAAACAATGATTATCCCCTAGTAAAAAAATGTTATTTAACGTATAAACAATAATCTGAAATTATATAATAAAATATACTATAATTACTAATATCTAGTAAATAATTTGGGAAATATTTCGATGATATATTTAGAATAGAATAAATCTAGTTTTAATTAAATTGAATCCCTATATTTGATAAAACTGTAGAATATATGTAGTTATTTTTATACGGATACGGCAAGTTTTTCAATGAATACATTTTGTGAATAGGTCATTGACATCAACTAAAATATAATGAAGTGATCATTTTTCCTTATTTTTCATAATTTCCACTCTATATAATATTCAAATAAACCTTTTTCCATACCCACACATTACAAAACCCAGTTAATTAACATGCATGTATATTCCATAAAACATAGGTATTCCATGAATGATGCATTAAGATTCCATAAATGACGATATGTATAAAATACTATCAACTTATTTTTTTTCATCATAATAACTTTATGTGAAAAAACATATGTTAGCATGATAATTTATTCTTAGATGGGTGTGCAAAAGTTTTTTCACATTTTGGGGTGGCTGTCTACTGTATATTATTTATTGTGCACATTTTCATATTAATCCAGAAGAATGGGAATGAATTGATTCTTGGTTCTTCATAAAAACAATGAAATAAAATGATCATTGTTCAAAAAAATAGAAGGGTTACATGGATGAGTATCAGATATGTCAAATTCTGTATAAAATTAGGGTCTTCATAAAGATCCTTCAAGAGTATTGATCGGTTGTTGATGGGTCAAGAATCCTTATCCAATATTCATTAGTTTATTTCGAGAGTATACTTCTCCTTCGTGAACCATAATTTCATGTATTCTCTTAGTTATTGTGTAAATAATTCCACTTATTAGTTCAAAAACCACATAAATAGGTCTTCTCTGGGGTATTTATAGTAATCATTAAATAGACCAAGGATGAATGTACTTTTTATCTGGTTCTTTACAATAAATGAAGAAAAACATCATCGATGATATCACATTTTCAAAAACATCTATTTGTTATGTTTTCCCCATTATTAAATTAAAATAATGTTTCATGGATTTTGATCATAATGCAATTTCATAGGAAAAAAATTTTGATTGGAAGACACGACTGATTCATCCGTTGATGTTTCTTATTGAAATCCTAGTGAGCGGAAATCCTTGGAGGAGATCAAGGTAGGAAATAACTACATGATTGAATGAAATTGTATATATATAATAAATCATACAAACCATGACCATTACTTATTTTTAGTGTTGATAAACAATATTCAAACTCATTAAATTCCACTTTAAAAGGGTGATGGTCTATATGAACCCATATAATATAATGTGTACCTTTGAGATTCCATATTTGGAAACTAAACGACCCATACCACGTCTGAAACCATTCCATGTGTGTGTTCCCGTCCTCCATCATGCTACCCTAGATGGGGGATCTGCAAGTACTCCCACTCACCCATGTGGTGTGTGCCTTGTATGACCTCTAAAACCATAGAGGTATGAATGAGGTAGAAATTATTACCGTAGTAGTGGTGGGAGTCTGATAGCTACTAGAATGGTTGGATTTATTTTGATATACTCACACACACAAAACATAGCGATATACTATATGAATTCCAACACAATCTCTCTTGTAATGTTGTAATAATTATGTCAATCCACATAACCAATGACACTTGTAATATAAAAAAATAACCATTTTTAAAATTGACTCATTTAGGTTTAGGATATATTCATAACTATATTAATCATGATTTAATTAATGAAATATTGGAATCAAATTATTAACATTTAAGTCCATTTTATTGACAAAAAATGTAATTCATCTCATGGTATACTTTTATGTGGACTCAATCACTTTATTTATAATAATTTTTAATGGATGTATGATTTCTATAGTTTTCAAGGTAGTTTTCTATATAAAATAGTCTTTCACATGGTATTCCTTATTCTTTTATCCATTCCATTACACAATTTATATCAATTATAATTTTTATCTTTATTATGGATAATATTTAATCTTTCATTGAAATGGAATGTTTTTTGAAAATGGAATTTTCTTTGGAAATTGTTTGATAGAAATAACTTATATTATGAAATTTCTCAAATGTGATATTTGAATAGGAAGTTATTTTTCATGCATGGAATCAATATAGATTTGATTTATATTCTATATTTTAAAATTTTTGTGATATTTTCATGAACATAATGCTAGGTTTTAGAATATTCAAGAAGTCCTCAGTGTAATTTTTTATATATTCAATTATATATGCATTAGTTGAGGTATATAAACCTCAATGGTATGTGATCGTTTTGGTATGGAGCTACTTATTTAAAATGACAATGGAGCCCCTCCTAGTCTCAATAACAACTATTTTTACTACAAATAATATTATGTATTAATTATGTACACCCATATGTTTCTTTCCCATTTTATATTGGTTGGAAACATTATATTGATGGATATTCTAGACATTCATATAATGAATTATAAAGCATGATTACATGGATATTTCTATCTATTTATAAATCATGGATTTAATTTCATATTCTATATATTTATATTATATGACATGTTTTAATAACTAATGGATGTTTGGTGATAGTCATTGAATTGATTCATTATGGTATTCAGTTGGGCATTATTTCTCACAGACTACATGTGACTTTGGTCATATATAAACATGATACTGTGGAAATGATATAGGGTAGCGTGTTTCTCGTAATGATGGATTCTTGTGTCTGTATTTCAATTCCGGTGAGTTTTCAGTGGTGGTGATGATGATTCATATAGATTTTGTCCAATGGAGTTGAGTAGATCTTCGTTGTTGGATTTTCAGACTATTTTGGTTTTTTGATGTTTGGATTTGTTCAACATCTATATATATTTTAGTTCACCCATGTGTTATTATGCTATCTTTAGCATAATTATTCTATGATATAATATTTTTCCAAAATGTTAACTTTTGATGGGGATTTTGTTCCCATGTTTTTTAATCAATTGCTAAGTTTTTATTGTCAGTCCATAGAGATCAAGAACACTCCTTGGGCCTCATGGAGAGATAATTTGGTTGATGTTTTAGGTTGACCTGGGATGGTTCATTACACATAGAAAACAATTAAAATAACAATCATATATTATCTAATGGATATCCTTCATAAGATTCATTAGTATTTATACAAGATGAATAATGGATGGATTCTATTACATCAAGCTAGTTGTGTCAACAAAAATAATAACATATTCAATATGTTTCCTCAATCATACAACATCCTGAAATATATAAATAGTATAAAATATAATTTTTTATAATAATTTTTCATACATTAAATCTTGAGAAAAACATACCAAACATCACAATTTATAAACCACTATAACAAATCTATCATGGATGAATCATTATCTATGTCGTAATATATCATAAACACCCCTTTTCTATTTATAATATTATTTTCATAAACATCTAATCAGAAACAATACTACCCGTATTTATAAGATCAAATCATTATTCTATCCAGACTAATTGAAAAAAAATATTACTATCATTGTATAATTGAGCTCTTCAGGATAAAAAAATCATTTATATCTCAACTAATATAGTTCAAAAAAACCTGTATTGACTAATTGATGATTAGAAAAAAAATTGATTAAAATAGTTTTTGTTAATGATTAGATTCTTTAAAAAATTGTTGAATGAAAATAGAATCAATCTAAAATATAAAAGAATAAAAACTACTTTAATTTATATAGGATTTCATACAACAATCTTAATCATTTTAATCATCAGTGAAACAATCAATATCATTATTAATAAAATAAATAAAAAATTATTTAACATTTTGTATATAATGTTGTTTTTTGTTAAAAAAATGCATAATTTATATTTTACAAGTAAATAAAATATAGGATAGGTATCCTTTTATATTTGAACAATGTCCAAAACATAAGAATGAGTTTATTTTTTTCCAACATGTATTCCATTCAATTATTAATAATTCTTTTTATGAATAAAATAACTGGTTTAGAATTCATCATTGAATCTAAAATGGATAAAAAATAAAGAAATATATTTTAACATAATGGGATTGGGAATCAAATTCATGTTTTAGATGTTGTAAACTTGAATAATTTTATTTGGTAGATAGTATTGGGAAGATGAATGTCGTATTAAAAAATCACATTAGTGCCTCAATTCATTAATTAGAAAATTAAATTATTTTTATGGGATTTTTGTATCTAGGACTAGAGTTCATTGGAATTAGAATATAGTTTAATGTTAAATATATTGAAAGAGGTGTGGTTCTTGATTTATGGGATACATGAATTAATAATGAGGATTAATAAAATGAATCAATAGTCACTAATCCCAACATATGGATTATAATAGAAGTCATAGGTTGGTAAACCTAGTAGATTGGTTTGAACCCACTATAAAATGTAGGTGGGAGTACATGTGGATGTGTTTTATGATCATTGACGTCAGTGATCATTGTGGCTATCAAATCAGGATGAATTTATTTTTTTCATTTTTTGTGAATTGAAATGACTTAATGATTCATTCATTCATATTAAACTCAGAATATGGACCACGAAAATCATCTCATGACATTACTATCCTTTATTCTCTCATATGTTTTCTTGAATGTTTTGTTAGTTGTGAATGAATATCCAGGAGTAGTGTGACTCTGTGTGATGAATATTTTTATTTTCATCATTATTTAAATACATTGATGTTTGTAAAATTTCAATTATAAATATATATTTTACAATGTAGTTCAAGTGTCCATGCTTCCAATGGGTGATGTTATTGTCGGATTCCGATCATCAAAATGAGGAAACCATATTGAAATTTTACTTAAAAACTATTAATTTTTAAAATCAATATATATATATCAATATTGATATATTCTAGATAAAGGTAAATATATTATTATTAATATTTAAAATAAAAAGTTTATTTAATAATTTTTATATTCACAAAATAATCCATGTTATCAATTCCAATCAAGTAATTTGCATTCAATCCACAATTTTCATCATGAATAATTAATAAGTAATATATTCTTTACTATTATAAAAATACTACTTGAAAAGAGGGTAAATTTCTATAAAATCATAAAATTAATTATATATTTTCCTAAAAAAATATAAAAATATTAGGGTGATACCTAGATCTAGAAAAACTAATGAAATTTTCAAAATTTAACCGTCCAAATATATTGAGATTTTCTGATAATGTTCATAATCATATCTCGAATTAAATTGAAAAGATTATTTTATTATTTTATTAATCACATTTAAAATTATAAATTAACCTAAATAATGATATTGAATTATTGTAATGATTGTCTATTATTTTATAAAATATATTCAAAGACGTTTTGAAAACTATCCACTTTTCATTATTCATAATTTGAAAAATAAATTAATGAAAATTATAATCCTATTTATCACAATCATCTTACAAGGAAGAGAAGGGTCACCCATAATATAATATGTGATGTGTATTTAATCCTACCATAATATATATGTTAGGTAATAAATTTAATTATTCCACCATGACTTTATTTATAAATCTCAACATAAAGATTTTGAAGATTTTTGAAGCTCTTATTTGGGAAGAAATGGATTGGAGTGTTTGGTGACAACATTGACGGGAATAGCCAACAAGATATGATACTATATCAAAAAATACCATTATAATGATTTCTAATATTTAAATGTGAATCCCACTGAACATACCTCATACTTCGTTGATAAAATACCTTCAAGAACCAAATATGTTGTTACACACTAACAATGTAGATCACATTTTTTCTTGAACAATTTCTTCACCACTAAGGAAAAAATAATCGAATGAGGCATCAATTATAATCATCAACTCTATGTTTTTATGATTCCAAAAAACAACTAACACTATATATCATTAATGAAAATATCCAAGAGAAGAATAAATTAGGCAATAATATTCCCAATATATGGAGACTTCTCCCTAAATTTAATCCACATTCCAGTCTCTCTAATGTGTGACCTAACTATCACAACAGTTTAATGTTGTGAACATATTCTCCTATAATTAATTATCTTATTTTGATATTCCTGAATTGTGTGAAAAAATTTATCATTGTATCCCAGGATCTACAATAATAGAACTTTGATCTTGTGGTTTCCTTGTGCTCAATTGTTCCCCCATGTATGCCAAAGTCGTCAAACTTGTAGAATGGGTCCAATGTGTTATTTTGGGTATACAATACCATCAAAATTTAATTAATGAAAATGTATAATAATGGGTATTATAAAATTTATGAATAATATTTGATATCATGAAATAAAACGTAGAACATCTAGATAATAATAATCCATACTCCATCAAATGTAAAATCAGTATCACATACAATATGATGTGATGTCATGACCCTAGAAAAATAACAGACAAACATTGTAGATGGTATAGATATGTACATGGATATAAAAAAAAACAATGAAGAACAAATTTCTTTATCTAGATAGTATTATGAACCATATCTTGGTTATGTGGTCCCCCGCACAAATGATATAATCAATAGTTCATCAATATCTGGGTGCTTTCTCCTATCCCAACAAGAACTTATATGGTCTTCTTTTATACCATTAACATCTTTGACAGAGTGTGTTAGAAAATATGTTTTCCACCACAAATATTTTCAATAACTACACTTTCCTCAACAAATAAACTATAAAAATGTCCATTTATATATAGTTAGTAAAAGTAATTTATGAAAAATATAACAAAAATGTGGCAAAATCTGTAATAAAAACATGATAATATATATACGAACCAATATTTATAAAGTACCATTATCATGAATTTACCATCCCAGTATATCCACAAGTGATTAGTTTAAAAGACATATATGGGCCATGTCCCAATGTATATGTTCAGGGTGACCTATATTTGGGGAAGTATTTTTATACGAATGTTTGAGTTTACATACCAAGATCCTATTCAATGATTTCATAACATAGTTAATCATAAACATGCATTGTAGGTTACATACCCTAAAAACCTAGACAATTCTATAGTGTTATTTCATAAAGTCCAAACCATCCTAAAATTTCAGTGACAAGAAGAAGTGTAAAGGTTCCATACTTAGATAAAAACTGAGGACATAGCTTAATAACAAGTGACACACATTATTAATCATAGTTTACAAACCATATTAATCATAGGTTCCAATACCTTATAATTATAAGTATCATATATTGTTAATATCATAGTAAAATACAAATATGTAACTGGAATTGTACATTCAATATAATTTCAAGAACATAATATAACAAAAGTTAATGGTATTGTTAGTGCCCATGCCCATTGAAAAATATCATTTATTCACCCATATAATCATTTTAATTTCTTTTAATAACATTAAAATGGAAGCACGTTCCTCTCCTTCTATCTCATTTAATTAATAGTGGATCTTACAACAATAGTGGAGAGCCCAAACACCCAAATGGTTTTGATTATCATTTGGTGTAATATGGTACCCCATATAGGTGGCTTTGGTTGATGATGAAAACCTCTAACCATTAATAGATGCTACAGGGTTAACCCAAATAAGAAGAAATAATAATTTTAAAACATTTCAATTAATATATATGAAATGACAATATGGTATGTCATGTGGAATAATAGTGGTATCCATATAGAAAACAAAACATATGGAATAAGTATTAAACACCTACCATCATCCTCATATAGAACAATCATCTAGTATTGACATATGATTTATTCCAGATGGAGAACAAGGAAAAATAGATGAATTCCCCAAAAATATATCTTATGATCTCACACAAAAAATAATTCTAATTCTATAAGGATAATCTAGGGAATTTTGGAAATTGACTAAATCTCTTACATGTAGAAATAAAACATGTTTGAAGACATCACAAATAAAGGTGATATGGATAAATTAATTCAAATAATAGTCTAGTACTTGAAAGAATCTATCATTATTAACAGGTTCTCTGTATGAGAGGAAATAAACACATTATCAAAAATTATAAGCATTTTCTCCTTTTAAAATGCTGACCTATGGAATTTACAAGGTCATAAAAATTTATACTCCCTATAATTTTCTAGTGTCCTCATTAAGGGAAAAGTCAACACACTCAATGAAAAGGGTCCAGTGAGTCCAATACATGTTATTTATTTAATAAAAAATAGGTATTTAAATACATGTCGTGTATATGGAATGCAGTTAGGTTGAACCACCCTAAATCCTTCCATTAAAAAACCAAATGAACCATCCTAGGGAATATTTTCCGGGTGGTGAATAATGAAAAAGATAATATGGTATTAAAATATAAAAATTAATGGAACAATACATGATAAGAAACCCTCCGATATTAATATCTTCCCACCAAAACCAACTATTACCTATGTCTTCCTTCAAAGGGAGGTACAACAACATCTGATAATAATGTAGTCCATTGAGGAAAATGATACACATCCACTCCTATGTCAATTACTACACATGTTTGTGTTAGAGTAACAACCCTAATAAAGTAATAAATCTAATAGGGGTATCATTGTTTAAAAGTTACAAATTATGGAAAAGATACTCCTAATTGAGACATATAACAATAAATCTTTCTCATCTTGTTGAATGATATTAGGTAGATCTAGATATTATTAGAAAATCAACGACACATGGAAGAGAGAATTCATTTACTGATACCTTTGAGGTAATGGAAACTTATATTCTATAATCATAACAATCTCTAGACAAACACAAATTGCCTAATCTATAGAGGTGGAAGCTTAACCTGACATATAATCTATCAATTCCCTAGTACTATCGAAACATGTATTAGTACATCATCCCAGACCTAAAATAATATTTTTTAATGATGATGGTCCACATATGACTTTGTATGAGACCTAAATGTATAAATTTTCATTCCATATATAATTAATATTCACAAATGCATCCTTAATAAGACAAGGTATATATAGAACTCCCTCAAAAACCACTAAACCATAAAAAGTGAAAGACATTTCCAACCATACAACAACTCATAGGGAGCCGGCTGTATAATCATAGGAGAAATACTAATGATAGATAAGTCATATATATATATATATATATCCCCTCATGATCCTCTGAGATCATTGATGAATACTCATAGAATTTCCTCTAAAATAGGCATCATCCATTCTACCTGAAAACTATTTTGGGAGTGAAATGACATGTTGAGAAGTACCTATGTACACAAAGCCCAATGTATCCCCTTTAAAACCATGAGATGAAATTAACATAACTATCCAAATTATATCATAATGGAATCATGTATTTGAAAATTTCAAAAACATAGAGACATTGATGGTCATCAAGTGATATGATCAATCTAATATGAATGAAATAATTGATCAGTGTGAGCCTATCAATGATCACCCATATAAAATCACTTCTTATATGGGATGTAACTCAATATGTCACATTATCCATCATGTAATTATCCCATATACATTCATTAAGTACAAATATATCTAAAATACCCATTGGTTATGGGTTCTCTTCTTTTACTTCCAAACAGTTAGAACTCTAAATTAAAAATCTAGCTATCTCTTTTTTCATACTATGTAACTAATTTTTTATATTATTATCATGATATAAATTTATAAGACATAGGAGTGAATCCAACATATAATAATGACACTCTTTCATAAATTTCATCTAGATCAGTGTAGGAACCTAGATGGGTCCTTGATTTCAGATGACTCTGTCGTCATCAATGATCCTTCTTAACTAAATATCTTTTCTTAAAACACATTACCTAATGACTAATCCATTATGGTATGACCACCTCCATGTACGTACTCTTTAAATATGTGAATGGGTCACTAATAACAAGGAAAATAAAAATCATACCTGATAGTCCTAAAAGTCTATGTTCATGTCATAATTAATGAAAATATGTTCAGAACCATCACTAGAATCTTCAACAGCCTTGGTCTCAGTCCACTACCTCATATTATGTACTAAATAATTTCATTTCCCATTTATTAAAGAATTATAAAGATCAAAAAAATTGTTATTCAACAAACATTCTCTACTGTAGGTTTATGTCACACAATATAATGACGAAACTGATCATTTTTTGTTCGTATACTCCCCAAAATTCTCTCCAAGCAACTAATTCCTCCAACAATGAAATCCATAATAAATGACTGCAAAATCCTAATCATGTGTTCTGTAATTCCGATGTTTAGTCCATATCCTCTATGACCCATATGGAATGACATAATTATCTTACATCATATATTCTATTATCAGATACCTAATTCATCATAATATAATATATAGTTTCATCCTAGATCCACAATAGTTTGGGTCAATCAAAATTTTAGTTTCTCTTTTATATATTGGAAAGAAGCCATTCAATATTTTATCCATCAAAATATAACCACAATACTATTCATTCCCATATGATATTTCACTAAGAATGAAATGTAATTTATAATATAACTTTAATATCCTTCTAGACCCATTTATCTACAAATTTAAAAAATGTTTGTGGGACCCTATTCGGTTACTACATCTTGTACACTCTATTGGTCAACTGATTCTCCTTCACATGAGATAATATGACCATGTAAGTAGTTTTTGATAATCCAAAAGTGGAATTTGATTATCTTAGAATAATTATTTTTATCTCTCAATAAATTAATAATGATATCATTATTTATTTCATAGACATTTTATAATTTTGAATACCAAAAGATGGAATCAGAAAAAATAAATTGAATGATTCTGTAAATGGGATGAAAACCCAACTCATTAGATCAATGAAGATGGATGATGAATTAATTTGACTGAAATTCCTAACTAGATACTCCGAAAGGCCATACCAACTATAGATATCTATATAAGGTCTCTCTAATGCCGAAACATGTACCTAGTGATATGATCACCTCAAATAAATTTTTTGGATTACCTAAGATTTTTTATTTTGATCAAAGAGTTCATATATTTTAGAAAAATGATAAAAATTCAATAAAGTATGTTTATTTTTCATCGATTAGTCCACACAATGTGTGAGGGATCTATCCACCATCATTGATAATATAAATGGTGAACCATAGGGAGAAGTGTTGGTCCATAAAAGACTTGTAACTTTTAAGTCCCCTAACAATATCTTATGTGAATACAGCACTATAGTGGCCATATTATAAAGAGAAATGAACACTAGTGTAGATCCTGGTATAACTCAATATATAACTCCACCTCTCACATAGGAGGTAAACTAGAATAATTATTTTGGAAAACATCATTTAAATGATCTAGTATAGGAGATAAATTATAATGATGTAATAATTGAACATCTATATAATGGAATGAAATCTAAGTTATCATAGAACTCGTCCATGGATGTTATTGTTTAACAATATCTTCATAGAAATCCCACATTCCAATATGAATTTCAGTGAAACCCTTTGGTAGTGTAAATGATACCATTGAGTGATATAAATCTGTATGGTAATTATAAGGAATTTACTAGTCAATCATGGAATAAATTCACAAACAGAAATTTCATTGAAGATGATGTCCCATAGTAAATAATATAATAATTTCATTAATGGTCCATAAGAACATTGTATTTTACTCCCATAATTTTTATCAAATGGGTGGTCGATGGTCCTTACACCATTAATATTACAAAATCACAAACATAAGGGATTCCAAAATAGCAAATAGATAAATGAATTTGAACCCCCAATATAAATAGACACAGATTGCAAGGAATATACTATTAAAATAATACCTCAACCCATATAATAACCAAGGATTGGCTCCCCCAAGAGATGGAAAACTACATAAACAAGTCTAATTACTTGAACTGTGGATACAATATGACATCCTTTAGTAGGCCCACTCTTCTGAAACTGTGTTATTAATATCCTTCTTCTAAATACATTTATACCTAATTAACATTATCAACCTATAGGAATCCATATCTCATCCTGATTTAGAGTATATGTTCCTACTACAAGATTATTAGTCGGTGTAGATCCTCTTTTTATGATTAGTAGAGGGAATGTTCTAAAAATCTATTTTAAATTACCCTTCCCATCGAACGATCAACACTCAATTGAGGACCTCTTATAATTACTTTTCTTATTCCCATACATCCATCACTAATGAGAATGAAAAACATACATTATATGCACAATAACTGGTACATCGATCATGAATTGTGTTAATGTGATTGCTCATTCCCAATTTTGTATAATATTTGGATGATAAGACAATCCACTCAAATGTATACAACCAACTTCAATAAAACTACATTTAGTAGTAATATCTAGATTCATTATATCATATATTCTATTAAACCCGATAATATTCACAAGGGAATAAATATGATTTCTACAAGAATCCAAAAAATGTCCTTCAATTGATGGCTCAATAATTATATAGATATGCACAATGTGACAATGCTTTTTAAAACAATGTGAGTTATCCATAAAATATATTTAACCATATTTCATGTCCAAGAACACCATAGCATGATAATACATCAATGTTTCTTTGAATAAATATTCATATAAGATGGATTATAAATCCATCAAAATCAAATAGTGGTACTGAATTAAATTGGGCAGAATATCCCACCATTTTTTGGAGGATCTTGAAATCATATATTTAGTGAGCATAAATCTCACCACATGTGGTGTCTCTAGGTTTATGTTGACATATAATATAGTCTCAATCCATAAATATCCATACTTAGGTCAAACATCCACTAAATATATAGTTGTATTCTTCTATTGAAACTCTTGCATCAACTGTACCATATATTTGGTACTTCACAGATCTCCATGTTTATTTTGTATATTCCATATAAACTCCCATCGAAATTGGAAATCATTACCCACTACTAAATTAAGAGTACATGCCACAAGTGGAACTACAATTGGTTATAATGGTGGATTAGGGCCCACCAGCATTGAAATATGTTCTTCTATACTATCCTAGAACACGATTTGTTGACATAATTGTGTAAAAAAAATATAGATTCCAATCAAACTCTATATATAGGAGTTGGTAGTATTAATTGTAAAGGTACAATAACAACATAGTTATAAGACATCCTATAAAGTATTAATACCCCTATACATTCTTCCACATCCATGTTTGGGTTACATTAACAATCATATGGGATACAAGGAACACTACTAGCTAACCACAACTATGTTTTGGTCTATGTTAGGCTCATTATTTAACTATATGTGGTTAGGTATATAGACCATCAACTGAATGTTATTGGGGAAACCACATTTAATTTTCAATTGGAATCCACATATAAGGGTTTTCATATTTAAATAATATATTTATCAAATAATTCATTTCTGTAAATAAAAAGTTAATTTTAACAGCATTCCCAATTTATAGAATTAAATGATTTAAAAATTACTATCGAGAGTTCACTGGACAATATCAAGAACATAAAATTCAATAAAATAATTTAATTGATAGCATTAGATGATTTTAATAAACAAACCACCATTCCATATCCATAGAGATATATGCACTCATTTTATTTCATATGAAATTGATGTATTTCAAATCATTTATTGTTTAAATATATTTTAACTTGGTTACATAACTCAATCATGTTACAATTTTTTAGTTAAGATTATATACTGAAAATATATTGGAAACAACATTTTTTTTCAATTATGAAAAATTAATAACATATTATTTAGTATTATTAATGTATATGAACAATATTTTTTGGATTAATATATCATTCAAGATGTATACAACAAGAATCATGCATTCAGGTTATGAATCTAAAATGGAATTGCAGTTTGCATGATATCGAAATCCCACAAGGTGATGCAAGATGAATGATTCCTTTTCCATATCAGGGCATGGATATAATGTTATCCCACATTATAATAACAATGACTTCATATATCATGAGAATATACCTACGTTTTAATCAATGAATCATTAATAGGAATAAATTTATTATCAAATCTTATTAAATGAAATTTGACAGTTTCCCTATACGTTGGTAATCTAATCAAATGAAGAATATAAATAATTTTTTTTATATGTAGTAGTTTACTTTTTTCCATCCAAAATGAATAAGGTAATGAAAATAATCCTATTATACCAATTTTTATTGTCCTGAACTAAGAGACACTAAAATGGTGTCTGTAGTCATTAGGTCCAATTGACTGAAGTGCATATCCCTTTATGCCATAGGTTACATACAATCAGTGAGGGTCCATAGTGGTATAGTTTGGAGACTATAAAATTTTAATCAGAGTAATGAAGATGTGTATTAATGTATAATTGACAATGAAATGATAAATAATGATATCTAGAAAAAAGGTAGTAAAACATAGATTTGATAATAATAAAAAATAAAAAATTGTAATATTCAGAATCATATACAAAATGATGAAATATAATGTCTATAAAAACTGATACGATTACTATAGAAGAATGTACACATACATATATGTATATAAAGATTACCAAAAAAATACAAAATTACTATATCTATTTTTCATCACGTGACACAGATTAGTTCTATACTCCCATGATCCAATGCTATAATATATCAATCATCAACAACATGTGTCTTATCTCTATCCCTTTATGAATCCATATTTCCTTTATAGGTACCATCAATGCCCAAGTAGTCTGTGAGGTTATCATGGTATTCCACCAATATTGGTGTCTATTACAAGGACATCCTATGATTTTAAACTGCTGTTTTATATAGGTATAACATATATGTAAAAATGTAAGTCAAATATAAATAGACATTTTAACAAGTTGTAACAGAGACATTTTAAAATATATAACCATCAATATGCATAATCAATACACATAATGTAGTTACCAGCTTATAATAATTCAAATGTGAAATGTGTTAATAGCCTTCATGGGTGAGGTGCCATGGTGTATGACCTGGGGGTCCTATATCATGAAATTTAAATTAATATTAATTTCAAATTTCCTATAGATTTATCATCTTTAATGGTGTCATATGTGAATAACATGATACCATAGACAGTTCCATACTGAAATGTGAAAAGTTCCATACCATAATAGTATGCCACATCAACAATGAACTATATAAGTTTCATATGTTAATAATCATGGGTTTGAAAACATACTAATATGTTACATACATTATTAATCATTTTTTCCATACCTTTATTACAATAGGTTTTATAACTTATTAATATGATTATTTAATATCGACATGTAACTGGTACCATACATTGGTAATAAAATTAGTAATGTAAAATGATAAAAGACAAGTTCTATGTTAGTGTCCTTGTATATTTATAATATTCAGTTAATTATGCATTTGATAAATTTAATACATTTAATAAAATGGAAAAAAAGGAAAGATACACTCTTACTAATTCATTTAATTTTTAGAGGCTCCCAATACTATGGGGTATTTCTCATAGACCCAAAGTGTATGGTTTAATATAGAGATTATAATGTAATAACACATGGGATTATTAGTTTGCAGTTGTAAAACACATACTATTATTAAGTTCTACATGTTTGACCCAAATTAAAAGAAAATATAATTTTAGAACATATCATATATTTTTTTCATAATGACTCAATATTATAGAATACAACCCAATGTTATTATCTGAATAAATATATAACAATGGGAAAAAGGAATAAAAACCCCAAAATAAACCTATAGTACAACTATTTCCTAGTATCAAACATTAGTTAGGTAAAAATTTTAAAAATGGTAATTTATAAAAATTTACTAAAAATAGAGCATATAATATCCAACCAAATTAATATATAATCATATGTCGTAAATAATGGAATAAATGAAATGAACAAAATATCTTATTGGTGGTGATCCAATGTGATATACAATGTTTCAAATGGAGTCTATATAGAAAAATAAAATCACAAAAAAGTATAGGCATGTTAAAAATATCTCATGAATGGTAGGATATATAAGGGAGAGAAGAAGAAACCTCTGAAAAAATTTAGAGGCCATGTCTCTTTTAAAAATACTGACCCCAAGAATTTACATGGTGTGTAATCCTTACAAACTGTGTAATGTTTGGGTTTCCCTCTAATGGAAAAACCCATTACACATAATTAATATTTTCTATACATATCAATACAAGTATTTTATTTAATATACATCATGTATTTAAATAAATAACATTTTTTCCTTCATCCAGGCTCCAACAAACCTATAACCATTATTCCAAAAACAAAATGAATTACCATTGGGTGCATTTTCATTGTTAATAAGAAACAAAAACTCATAAGGTTTTGATTGAAAAATAGGTGTACCATGTCTCATAGGAAAACATGTTATCATAAACTACCCAAAAAACAATATTATGCGAACAATTTCTTCCATGACGCTATGGTCACACACAAAACTGAAAATTATTTTATTTTCTAGATGGAGTCTCCATAGATCATGATGCCCAAGAAATCACTCAGAATGTACAATATTATGATCACCCACTTCCCATAAATTTTTATTTTAAAATATGTTTCTTATTTTGGATTATCACAAAAGAATCATTTTCAATTTATGAATATAACATTCCAATTAACTTTCTGGTCTACAGTAATGGAATAATTTTTTTATAAAAAACCATAATGTCAGAATTAGCTATGATATCATTAGACCAAAGAATTAATTCCAATTTAATAATTTCATACTAGTAATAATAATTATTAATATAATCTAAAACATTTAAAACTCCTAATTTAATTTCTATTATCACACAATAGTCTTGTCCCCCCTTAAGATTATTAATATTATAGATAGACTTTGTCTCATTGTCACAGAATATTTAGAATAATTTTTTATTCATACAATAATGAATGAAATATATGTAACAAACTGAGATTTCCAAAATGTATATGGATCCCCCATAATAGTTATAATTAAAAAAAGTTTACCATTACACATCACATTACACATGGAGAATGATTTTTTAAGATGAATAGGATCCAAAATTGGTTCATCCAAATAGGAGAGAAAGAAAACTTTAGATGTATCTCAATATATTGTTCCATATTATAATTTCCATGAATAAACCCATCCAAGAGGGTTTTATATAGATGAGTTCCTATTTTAGTTTTTTAAATACATCACCTTTTCTCTATAATTATTTTCAATAGGATAGAATGCTCTGTAACTTGTTTATAAATTAAAATGCAACATGCAATGTGGAACATATCCATCAGATGTGAGTCATTGAGGATGATATTCATATTTTTCTCTATAATCTAGATTATTTCCATGGGAACTCATAGAATATATAGAGAATGAACATGAGGATATAACCAATATAACTACTAGAAGGATATATGCAAAACCAATTAAAAGAAAACCACATTCTAAATCGTTGACGTGTGTTTTAATGCGGTTAATAGTATCATCAATGTGATTTATTTGTATTCATCCTAAAGAAAAAGGCACCCCCATATATTCAATTTTAGGAATATTTATTCCTATATCTAGACACTACTCGATGTGGTTTGTGGCCCAAATAATGTATTATTTATAGATGTATTATATTAGGAATTTTAAAATTTATATTTTCAATTTACTGAAATATATTGAATAGTATTTAGTTATAATCATTTTTTTTATATTCTATATTCACAAAACATAGCTAAATGATTTATTAATCCATTAAATTATATTTAAATGGAATATACACATGTTAAAATTTATATTAATATGTTAAATTAAATAAATATTTATAATATGTCGGTTTGGTTTCCTAAAAATATTCATAATATGTAAGCTATATATATATTATTCAAAACTGAGGTGTAGCGACCCCCAAACCCAGGGTGCTTAATGAGACATTATTTACATAAAATTACATCATTACAAATTAAATATCATGTCTCATTACTACTTAAGATTGCGAGGCTCAGGATTCTAGGAAACCAGCTGCTTCCGATTAACTTTATTGGTATCAACAATGCATGAAATTTTTTAAACAAAACGTAGGGTGAGAAAAAATGCCCAGTATGGGGTTTTAAATTTTTTTTAAGAAAATCCTTTTTCAAAGAAATCCTTTTTAAGAGAGTAAAACACTTTCCTAAAGCAAAACATTATCTTTTCTTAAAACATGAAAGCCATCTTTCTTTGAAAACCACTTGCACAAAGAATCACATACTTGAATTAAGCTTTAATGTAAACATGATAAGAGAGCGCAACATAGGAACAATAAACAATGTATAATATTCAAACAAGGTTACTTCAATTCTAAAAGCATTCTATGGCTAAGCAGGGAAAACATGCATATCATGGTTCATGAGAAAAATGCAGATCATCTAATAGTCTACCATATGAAAAGCAGTTCTTGTCACATAAAGTACATTTTCATGATCTTGGGAGCTTTCAACTAGGGGTTGTCCTGTTAGTTGAACTAACCCCTGGTTAACCTTTATTATTACATGCAGAGGGAATGTATAATACTAGACTTTGTCAAGACTTTCGTTAAGACCGTAAAACATACTTAACGGGTCAAGGATCACTGCCCATCCTGTTTCCTTAGCTCAAGCCAAGGCTAATAGCCAAGACCTTCGCACATAATCTTCTCATGAGACTCTAGCTTTACCCAATCCATTTCAGCGCTGTATAATTCCAGGCGCACCCGTCACATCATTCTTGTTGCGATATATAATTCCGGGCGCACCTGGCACATGTATGTCCTATAAATCCCTCACATATCTTGACATGGTCATTTATTCATAGGTTTTCATGCATTATTAATTAATCCCCATTTTCACATACGTATTCATAACATGAAGACAATTTCATCATTAAAAACATTATGACATACATGCTAAAGCTCCGTGCACATAAAAAGTTATCTTAACATTTGAAAACATGGGTTTTAAGAAAATTAACATAACACTTAACATCCCATAACATCATAATACCCAATTAAAGCATGGTAGTTCATAACTTACACATATGATGATAAATGGATATCATTGGCGTTTAAAACAGGCAGTTGAGGTTACAATGTGCATAATCAAGTCCATCTTGGGGAAATCATGTATATAATTGTGTAAAATATTTTATTAGAACTTTAAATAAAAATTAGTACATACCTATGAATACATGTATGCATTTGTAAAAGTTCAAGGAGTCCATACTAACCATTTTCACAAAGCAAAATTCCTGATTTATCCAGAGCAGTGATAAATGAAAATTCTTAGTTTCAAGAATGATTTTGAAATCCAACCAACCCATAAAATTCATCATGATATGTTGTAATAAATTTCAAACATGGACATTAAGTTCATATTAATGTATATACACATACGTGTATGTATATACAACAACTATATACTTCATTCACTTGCATAATTTTACATATTCATTCAATTACTCAAAATCTCCATTTTTTATAAGCGAAAAGAAAAATTAGGGGTATAAACATTGAGGAAAGGTTGTGTACTTTCATTTATCATGTTATGAATATGTGTATATATATGTATATATATATATACACACATATATATAAACATAAGGTGTGAAAAGTAAGAACACGCACCCAAATAAAAAAGAGAACCTTCGAAACCCTGGCCCCAATTTTAGGTGTTCACAAATGGGCTGACAAGATTGGTTTTAGGAATAGTTAAAACCAGTTTATATGGTCCAGTGTATACTTATACACAATTATGCCACATGATTATATAATTTTTCAAAGCTTGTAGAAACGGTAAGAAACGAAGGAGAGGGTTCCCCCTTACTCCTATTCGGTTCTCCAGGCTGAGAGGGAGATCCACAAGATCTGGGTTTGCACCAGATTCACATATACCGAAAATATATACACATACAACATGTATATATATATTTATATGCACCGAAACTCAAACACAACTAAACAAAATACACATGCCTCTTACCTGGTTCAGAAAGGAGGAAAGGAAATTATAAACAAGGCAAGTGGATCCAGTGGATCTGGTTGTACAAACACAGTATGAATACATATATACATAGCACATATATATATATATATATAAACTGAAACTCAAATAGGAACCACAACAAAGCTTCTCCCTTACCTTAGCTCGGAGAGGAGGAGGAGATATAGAGCAGTGAAGAGGTCCCGAGGCCGGAGAGATCAAGGGAGTCGGTACAAGCCCTTCGGTGCAACAAGGTTTTTTTAAAAAAACAGAGGACAAAGACCCACATGCAAGGCGTATCCGAGGGAGGGGTCGGTGTCGACTTGAGGAAATAAGGAGGTAGCTCGGGTCCATTCTCCAGCCTAGGTGAAGAAAACGGTGGCCTAGCCCTACTGGTTCGACGACGCAAAGAGGAAGAAGACAACGAAGCGTCGGTGGAAGAAGAAGTCGCGGGGAGGAAAAACGCGAAATACAGCGGATGGCCGGGATTAAACTGAGGTAGATTGAACGGCTTGGATGCAGCGCGACATTAAAAGAAATAGACGGCCGTGATCAGGGGGAGGAAGATCAGACGGCCCAAGTGAAGCGGCTTTAAAAAAACGCAGTTCTCAACAGGTTTTCAAAAAAACATAGTTAATATTTTTATTAATTGATTAAATCATTGATTTTTTTTATTAATGAATTCAATTATTAAACCAATTTAATTATAAAAATCATTGGTCAAATAAAAATTGTAAATTGATTTAATCAAAACATGTTATTATATAAACATATGTATATATATATATTCTATTTTAAAATACTAATAATTTTTATTGGACTTATTATATTAAGTATATTATTTTTAAACCATAATTATTATATTTTGTAAAATTAAAGGTTCATTTAATCAATTAATGAAAGCATCGATTTATTCATCATAATTTATATTTATTTGTTTATTTATTTGTTTATTTTTCCTTTTCTTAATTACATAATAATTACCTTAATTTATAATTTCATGCCAACATTTGGATACACTACTTTAAGAAAAGAAAAAAAAGAAATAGGTTGCTTAAAATATTTGTGTAAGCTTAAAGATGCGAAATTTGTAAATAAAACCATAATTTGAAAAAGATTCCAAAATAGTTAATAAAGGTCGAATTATAAGAGAAATAATATATCTAATTTGATTCAATATATATATAACACATAAAAATCCATCAGGTTTGATATAATTAGAAAATAAAAGTTCATTTTTTCTAATTAATATGTACAATGGAAGAAAAACAATAATATTAATTTTCGCCGTTTAGAAACAGACAATAAAATTATCATTTTGGGAAATCAATAGATAAATTAACTAAATTAACATTGATGTCATTTTGAAACAAATTACATAATTAATTTTCCAAACATTCCAGGGGTAAGCCATCTTATTTCTAACGGTCAAAAATAAAACATAGAACAAATGGTCAAAACAAAACATATGATTCTTAGGGAAACCAATGGTCGAATTTATAGTTGTTTGGGGTTCAACGGTCAGATTAGGGTTATTATAAAAGGGTCTGGTCTTGTGGTGTCCCTTACTCCAGGCAACCGAAGGAGAAAAGGAATGATGGTTCGTGTGATCCCCTTGGTGTTGAGCATGGTTTCAGTGGCTGCGGCCATCCTCATGTTCATTATGATGAACGCTCGAAACCCCTACCGCATTCTTGGGCTCTTAGTAGTTTTAAGCGGTATCAACATTATTGTAATCGGGTTCTTAGTTGGGATCTTCAGTTAGTTTATCTTCTTGTTTGGTCAGTGGATGTTGTAGCCAAAAATGTTTCTTATTTGAATATACAAAATTTTCATCCATTTGATGCATTTTATTAGTTTTTTGTTGGTTCACTTAACGAGTGACATTGAAATGAAAATTTGTCAAAAATCAAAACATGGTTTTCTCGGGTTGTTACATTACTTCCCCCTTCAATGAATTGTGCCCTCGCAATTCTATCATAGAAAAAAGAAAAACTAAAACCCCAAACATAGAACACTACCGCAATAGTGGATCTGGATCGGTTAACGGGATACTGAAGTTGGCACACAACTCTTCTGTTTCGCTAGTCTAGATGCACCTCGAACAGCACTACTTGAACTCTTGTTCGTGTGTACTGCACACGGGCTTCCAAAGGGAGGCTCGTGCAATGCAAATCTCAGAAACGTCCGAGTAGATAAACTCCTTGATGACTCTTATGGCCACATCATGCTCGAGGTAGTCAAGAGGGATGATGCGGTTAAGGAGACTGACGTTCAATACATGGAACATGTAGGCTGCACTGAGCTGGCCATTCTAAGCAGCCATGAGGAAGCACACTCGGGCAGAAAAGTTCTATGCCAGAGTGAAACACTGGAACCAGCCCTCAAAGTATCTTCCCCTTCGCCTGTAGCAGGGGAGTTGAGTTATAGCATCCCGTCTTTTTATAACATAACTTTTCATTCCATTACACGGAACTGAGGATCTTTAAGGTTTAGTGTCTTGGAAACAAGGAACATAAAACATGAAACAAAAAAAACATTCTTCTTAAACACTTGAAAGGCTTCTCCTCATGTTCACCCTAGGCTCATTACTGCATCTCAACCTGGGGACATACATCAAAAGGAAGGGTGAGCAGAAGGCCCAGCAAGGGAAACAAGTGAAACATTTTACATATGAACTTGAGATACATCAATAAAGTCATGAAAAGAACTTTAATGCATGAAAATGAAATCATGAGGCATATCATAATAAAAATAAAACTTTTTCATAACTTGAAGATGTGGCTGCAACATTTAATATTGACAATCATTTCGTTTCACCAAGGTCCATCCCCAAGGTGTCGTTAAAAATTACCAATGTTTTTCACCAAGGCATCGTTAAAATTGTAATCTCTAGTGGTTACATCATTACCCAATGCATTGGAGCGCTATCAGGGAGCACCCTTAAATTTGCCTTTATTATCATGTGAGCCACATATATCATCATCAAACATTTCATAAATAACCCACATAGCATAAAATAAATGGGTTTCATTTCATAATCATAACGTTTTAAAAACTGCTTTAAAGACATGATCTTTACGTCACTTTAAAACCCACAGAAAAGGAAGGTGGGTCTCATGTATGTAAATCCCAGAATTTAAAATAGAACATTTTGGTATATATGTGAATACCCCTTTAGAAGAAAGAGCTTTGAGTATTCACTTAATAATATAAAATAACTTTAGAAAAAGAGAGAGACATTTTGAGATGGAAATTCTGCAGCATAACGACTATGTTATGAGGTTTTAGAAGACATTAAAAAGAGAGGGAAAATGGGTCAAACATTCACAAATGACCCATAAAATAGTACATGGACAGAATAAGAAGGATACATGATCATGTTAATGAGATTTCAATGACATACCATTTGAAATGAAAAACATGGAAGGAAGAAAAAAAATTAGATTTCTCTTATGAAAGTTCGGCAGCCTAACGGCGTTACTTAAACCTCAATAAACAATGATTTGAAAAGATCAAATAGGATCTCTCATCATGTGAACATATGAGTTCAGTATGATAGATATAGAGATAATTCCCCAACATAACAAAAAGGAACTTGAAAGAATTGACATGAAAGTAGAACTTCAAAACGAGAAGGGTGAAGAACCACTTAAAAATTCGGCAGCCTAACGGCGCCACTTAAAACATCAAAATACTGAATTGAAGAGATCAAATGGGGTCTCGCATCATATGAACATAAGATTCCCGTAGGATATATATAGAGATCATACCCCAATATAACAAAAAGGAACTTGAAATAATTGACATGAAAGTAGAACTTCAAAACGAGAAGGGTGAAGAACCACTTAAAAATTCGGCAGCCTAACGGCGCCACTTAAAACATCAAAATACTGAATTGAAGAGATCAAATGGGGTCTCTCATCATATGAACATAAGTGTCCAGTATGATATATATAGAGATCATACCCCAATATAACAAAAAGGAACTTGAAATAATTGACATGAAAGTAGAACTTCAAAACGAGAAGGGTGAAGAACCACTTAAAAATTCGGCAGCCTAACGGCGCCACTTAAAACATCAAAATACTGAATTGAAGAGATCAAATTGGGTCTCTCATCATATGAACATAAGAGTCCAGTATGATATATATAGAGATCATACCCCAATATAACAAAAAGTAACTTGAAATAATTGACATGAAAGTAGAACTTCAAAACGAGAAGGGTGAAGAACCACTTAAAAATTCGGCAGCCTAACGGCGCCACTTAAAACATCAAAATACTGAATTGAAGAGATCAAATTGGGTCTCTCATCATATGAACATAAGATTCCAGTATGATATATATAGAGATCATACCCCAATATAACAAAAAGGAACATTAAAGACTTGAATGAAAATAGAACTTGAAAACGAGGAAGGTGAAAGAATCCTTTAAAAATTTGGCAGCCTAACGGCGCCACTTAAACATTCTTAAAACGAATTGATGAGAGCAAGGGGGGTCTCTCATCATATGAACATGAAATAGGCAGTAGGATGAATATAAAATAACATCCTCCAACATAAGAACATGGAGTATAAAAGAAAAGACATAAAAGAGATTACTTGAAAAGAAAGAGAGAGGTCGGATCCCTTACCTTAAAATGTAACTCTTAAACCTCAATGGTTGGGACCATGAGGGCTTGGGGGAACCTTGGGAGGACTCCTTGGGAGGTAATGAGACCGGAAATTCGTTGGGAATGAGTGTGGAGTCGAATGGATGAGAGGAGGGCTTGGTATTTATAGTGAAAGTGAGGGGACAAGGCATTAATGGCCAAGGGACACCTCACATGGGCTTTTCTCAAACCCATGTGCTCTCCCTTGTCATTTATCATGGAGTTAGGCCACATGGGGCCCCCAAAACAATAATTCATCACCCTTGGCCGTCCAAACCTCAAAAGATCTCATGACATCATAATGACACCGTTATGATGTCATTAAACATACCGAAACCCTAAAACTGTATTTTTACTATTCACTGAAAATTCAAATTTCTCAGAAAAATCCCAAAATTTCACATTAACCAAATATCAATGCTCTGATTTCAAAAATGAAATCCATTTTATAAAAATATTTTTCTAAATATTTTTAATTTAATTTTTAAATAAAAACACTATTCATCGAAAATTCATTTTTTTCAGAAAAAACCCCAAAAATTACCATATCATAATATCGATGCTCTGAGTTCAAAAATAAAGTCATTTTTATAAAAATAATTTTCTAATTATTTTTAATTAAATTTTTAATTAAAAAACACTATTCACTCGAAAAAACTAATACTTGAATAATAATTAATGAAACCGTTATTTAACTATTTTATTGAATCACATTACTTAATCAAGGTGCCTAGATTACTTTAAAACTTTCTTTAAGTGAGATTACTAATCCATTTGGTCATATTACTAATCCTAATCATAAAATCACTATTCATAATTTACTATTCATCAAAAATCAAGTTGATCTTATTAGACTCTAAATTTAGTACTGAACATAATTGTAGAAGACCATTTTTTGAAAATCATTACACATTTTTAATTATTTAGGGTTTACATAAACATATTTAAAATATCCTTTTTCTAAAATTCATCAAAAATATGCATACTATATTTATCCGGTCATTTCAAAATTCATAAACTTCATCATAAGAAGAAATCCCAATTTTTATTTAAAACAAGGATTACACAAGGTAGTTACGGTCTCGTTACATAACCCCTTATAATACCAGCATAGGACCTAAGAGTAAGGTGTAATAGGGTGATAGAAGCTTGGGGCGGTTCAGTCAACATTGCCCGAGTAGTAATTTCTATCAGTTTGAACTTCTCACGAAGGCGATTTCGTTCCAGCTTCACATGATGAAGTTCGGCTTGGATTTGATCCAGAGCAAAGCCCAGTGGTGCTACATCCTTCCCAAGCTCAGTTAGATGGGCTTCGATCGGTCCAAGACTACTAGGTGAGGCCATCGAATCTTCTTTCTATAATAATTAACCAAGATTACTTATATTTAGAGACAATAATCAAAACATTTTGTTCACAGTGGTCATGTTGACCGATGGTTATATAATATTCAAAACCCACTGATCTCATTTTAATTATAATCATGTTTATCAAATAAAACATTTTTGTTGAGTATAACAATAACACATAAAATTAGGGATCAAATTTTATTTAAAAATTTCGGGTCGTTACAATCTTCCCCCCTTAAGAAATTGCGTCCTCGCAATTTTAAAATTGGGTTTTGAAATTTCATTGAAAGTCCCACATCGGAAAAGGAGTCAGTAAAACTATTACTTTAAAATAAAGAAAGGGAAGTACAATGGTCACCCGAGTTAACCCACACTAGGGTTCCATGTAGGAAAACATGGACATGGAGGAAAAAACAAAGGGTCAAGTTCTGAGGGAGAGTGATAGAGAACATGATTAGGAGAAAGTTAACCATGAGAAAATCCCAAACTTATGATGTGTGTAAACGGTCTTTGATTACCTAGTAGGAAACGTAAACCAACAACATTTTTGTTTTACGTTTCTTTTCATAATTTTGAGGATTTCATTTACTACATAGAACAAAAACATAAGAAAATATACCTACCTTCAAGTAGAGTTTCATCCTTTAACAAGTCCCTACCAACACTAATCTTTTCTCTAAATGATGAGAATTCAAAAACACTTGGTCTCATTAAAATCACAAGAATCATCTTCTATAGAATCACATAATCTACAAAAGATTAACTATCTATTTCTTCTATCTTTAAACATTATCCCAAAAACAGAAAGGTTAAGGTAAAACAACTCTTCAAAAAGAAAGAATCCCATAGGAATGGAAACTACTTTTAAATCATCAAAGTTCCATGGTACTACCCAAAGTTCATCATAGACCATTCCATAAATAACGGTCCTTAAAATTCCTCAAAACAAACCAAACTAAGATTAAAACCCAAATACAATAAGGATTTGATAACATAGTCTTCCAAAACAACTTCATTGATCATCTCCAGACAACATCAACCACTCCTAACATCTTATAAAAAAGTAGCTAACCTAAACATATTTTACCCAAGATAGGTTAGTCATTCCCATAAGTAACCTAAATTACTATAAGTTCACCTTAAATTCATCGATTCTTCAAAATATAAGTCAACCTTACTCCTCAATGAAAATACAGTAGTAATCTATTTACCTCGATCAAATATGGTTCCCAAAATAATGAACGTCTTCCAAAATAATAATCATATTTTAATCCCCTAATCATCCCTGTCATATTAATATGAAAATCGTCTCATTTCCTATCACATTGGTTGTCGGAACATGTTCTTCCATTTCCAACCGTTAACTAAGAAGAGAAAGCATAATTAGGGGCTTAAGTACTTAGCTAATAATCATGAAAAGGAACTGAAAGCATATAAGGATAACTTGTATATGAAAGGTATACCCTAACTTGTGATCTCCTAGGTTCCCATCTAGGTTATGAATGATCATATATTCTTATGTGAACCTTTATTTTATTTTATCTTTGTTCCTTTAACAATGGTTCATACCAAGCTTATGAATTTACCAAAGCATTTCCCCCGGGAGTGTCGTAACCAAGAGTGCAGCAAGGCCCGTTGTCGTGTACCAGTTCCCGTTCGAGTCTATCTCAAAGCGGTGTTTTCGGGTTTTACCCCTATGTACATCTGTTCCAGAGCCACCTCTACCTGCTCGTATCCAGACAGGGATGTATTTACTTGGAAACCCCTTACTCAATACTCACCAAAATACCAGGAAGATTTCCTATATTAAACTTTTCTATAGGGTTCCTCCTAGTGTTTTCATATCCTAATTTCCACAAATAACTAAACCATCCTTTGATACCAACTATATCATCCCGTCTTTTTATAACATAACTTTTCATTCCATTACACGGAACTGAGGATATTTAAGGTTTAGTGTCTTGGAAACAAGGAACATAAAACATGAAACAAAAAAAACATTCTTCTTAAACACTTGAAAGGCTTCTCCTCATGTTCACCCTAGGCTCATTACTGCATCTCAACCTGGGGACATACATCAAAAGGAAGGGTGAGCAGAAGGCCCAGCAAGGGAAACAAGTGAAACATTTTACATATGAACTTGAGATACATCAATAAAGTCATGAAAAGAACTTTAATGCATGAAAATGAAATCATGAGGCATATCATAATAAAAATAAAACTTTTTCATAACTTGAAGATGTGGCTGCAACATTTAATATTGACAATCGTTTCGTTTCACCAAGGTCCATCCCCAAGGTGTCGTTAAAAATTACCAAGGTTTTTCACCAAGGCATCGTTAAAATTGTAATCTCTAGTGGTTACATCATTACCCAATGCATTGGAGCGCTATCAGGGCGCACCCATAAATTTTCCTTTATTATCATGTGAGCCACATATATCATCATCAAACATTTCATAAATAACCCACATAGCATAAAATAAATGGGTTTCATTTCATAATCATAACGTTTTAAAAACTGCTTTAAAGACATGATCTTTACGTCACTTTAAAACCCACAGAAAAGGAAGGTGGGTATCATGTATGTAAATCCCAGAATTTAAAATAGAACATTTTGGTATATATGTGAATACCCCTTTAGAAGAAATAGCTTTGAGTATTCACTTAATAATATAAAAGAACTTTAGAAAAAGAGAGAGACATTTTGAGATGGAAATTCTGCAGCATAAAGACTATGTTATGAGGTTTTAGAAGACATTAAAAAGAGAGGGAAAATGGGTCAAACATTCATAAATGACCCATAAAATAGTACATGGACAGAATAATAAGGATACATGATCATGGTAATGAGATTTCAAGGACATACCATTTGAAATGAAAAACATGGAAGGAAGAAAAAAAATTAGATTTCTCTTATGAAAGTTCGGCAGCCTAACGGCATTACTTAAACCTCAATAAACAATGATTTGAAAAGATCAAATAGGATCTCTCATCATGTGAACATAAGAGTTCAGTATGATAGATATAGAGATAATTCCCCAACATAACAAAAAGGAACTTGAAATAATTGACATGAAAGTAGTGTTGGAACCACTTTGTGTATAAGGTTGTATTTGTTGTCAATAGTTGTCAATGCAGATCAAAATGAAGGAGATCATGAAGTACTCCGATGAAGTAGAGGAGTGGTGATTCAGACGATTTTTGTACTGATCGGAAGTTCAAAGAACATGTGTCAAAGGTGATACATTGTTTACAAAAATGCAGAATGTGAGGTATAATCCATCCAAGGTATAATCCATCCAAGGATGATCAAAGAAGAATGAGGTTTTTGGATTAAGTCCATGCAATTACTCTTGATTGCATGAGAACCATGCAAGAGACTTCCTGACGAATTGAATCGGTTTGCATGAAGTACATCATACCGGTTGATGAAGAAGACAATGTGCAATGATTGGACTTCTGAGATAGTCATGAACATCACATTGTCATAGAAGATGATGATGCTAAAGCTGTTCCTTCAAAGACTACATATCACAATAGTGGAGGTTGTGATAAAAGCAGAAGAGTTGTTGAAGTATACCGATCACCAAGATGAAGCGCTGTTGAGGTGATCGTCCTTGTCGACAAAGCAAACAAACGACATACAAATTTGTTGGCAAAAGAGTTTCTATGGAGGCAGATCGAGTTCGAGGACTGTGGAATAATGATCCATGTTTTTATTCAAGAACATCGACAGAAGAATGGATGATCTGGAGGCGGTACAAAAAGAGCAGATACAAGGTGGCGCCGTTTTCCAGTGTTTGCCAAATTTCAGGGCCTCAAAATCGGAAAATGAAGACATGGATTGTCTGCAAAAGGAGGTGCGCACAAAGAGGAAGTGGTGCGCGGAATATAAGAGGCTTGCGCGAAATAATTATGTTGGGCGCGGAAAACAGCGGGATGCGCGAAATAGTTTTTCGCGCAAACAGTGTTTCAGAATTAGAACGTTGAAAAATGGTAAAGGCATGGGCTGCGCGAAAAACTAGAGCTGTGCGCGAAAAATCAGAAATGTGCGCGAAAAATGTTGTGCGCAGAAAAGCTGGGTGAATTTTTCGCGCAATCAGCATATCGAATCAGAAATACAGAAAATCGGCAAAGGCAAGAGGCGCGCGAAAAATCAGAGATGTTCGCACCATGTGCGCGGAAAATCGAACAGGTGCGCGTAAAGTTGGTTGTGCGCAAGAAAGGGGGTTTTACGCGCAGGATCAAAAATGTCTATAAATATGAGGTGAACCCCTCTCATTCGAAAAGGCTCGACACTTAGACAAATCTCGAGCTTTGATGCGCGGAAAAACTAAGGTATAGAGTGGTGCGCGAAAAGAAGAAGGGTTGCGCGAAAAAGAAGGTGTTGCGCGAAAAAGGGAAGACTTGTGCGAAAAAGAAGAGTTGCGCGAAAAGCCTTTTACGCGCCAAAAGTTATTTTTACGCGCAAGGGTTAAATTTTACGCGCAAGGCACCGGAAAGGGTGCGCGAAAATTTGGGGGTCCCGCAGGCCTTTGACAGGTGCTTAGCACTCTCAAATCTGCTTTGCGAAGATGGAAGAACAGTAAACCATTTGGTTTTATGAAGAGAAGTGGTACCGCACACACATGACTGGTGTTTAACATCCTCACTGTGCTTTGCGAAGAGAAGAAGAACAGACCGTGCAACTAAACTCAGATCTGCACAGAAAGAGGGGAATATATCAATACACTCAGGTGTTAGTAGTGAGAATCAAAGGAAGAGAAGAAGAAGGATCTAGTGCATTCAGTCATTGCACTAAAGGAGGATTGAACAGAACAGTGCATCAACTCTGAACTCTGATGCAAGCAAAGTCTCATGCTGAACAGGAGACACAGAACTTCATGTCTATCTAATGAAGAGACCTTCACGTCTATAAACTGAGTGATACTTCACCACCGGCAGTGAGCCAGGGGGAGTCAACGGGAGTGACCCGAGGGACGCAGTGAGCTATCCCTAAACAATTGTAAAGGCAGTGAGCCTGGGACAGAGTGTCTGTACCCGAACATTTGTATCCGCAGCTAGTGAAGCATAGTGGATTTAGGTACGACCGGCAACCTGTCGGCGTATACTCCTTGGACGTAGCCCTTAGTGGTGAACCAAGTAAAAATAGCTGTGTCATCTGTCTATGCATGTGAATGTTTAATTGCTGATCATATCCATCATACAGGTTTAAGTAGTTCCTACCAACGTGGGAACAAGATCCACAACTAAAAGAAGAAAAAGTTGCCACCCTGATTCACCCCTCCCCTCTCAGGGTGTCCCGGGGTCCTACAGGTAGAACTTCAAAACGAGAAGGGTGAAGAACAACTTAAAAATTCGGCAGCCTAACAGCGCCACTTAAAACATCAAAATACTGAATTGAAGAGATCAAATGGGGTCTCGCATCATATGAACATAAGATTCCAGTATGATATATATAGAGATCATACCCCAATATAACAAAAAGGAACTTGAAATAATTGACATGAAAGTAGAACTTCAAAACGAGAAGGGTGAAGAACCACTTAAAAATTCGGCAGCCTAACGGCGCCACTTAAAACATCAAAATACTGAATTGAAGAGATCAAATGGGGTCTCTCATCATATGAACATAAGAGTCCAGTATGATATATATAGATATCATACCCCAATATAACAAAAAGGAACTTGAAATAATTGACATGAAAGTAGAACTTCAAAACGAGAAGGGTGAAGAACCACTTAAAAATTCGGCAGCCTAACGGCGCCACTTAAAACATCAAAATACTGAATTGAAGAGATCAAATTGGGTCTCTCATCATATGAACATAAGAGTCCATTATGATATATATAGAGATAATACCCCAATATAACAAAAAGGAACTTGAAATAATTGACATGAAAGTAGAACTTCAAAACGAGAAGGGTGAAGAACCACTTAAAAATTCGGCAGCCTAACGACGCCACTTAAAACATCAAAATACTGAATTGAAGAGATCAAATTGGGTCTCTCATCATATGAACATAAGATTCCAGTATGATATATATAGAGATCATACCCCAATATAACAAAAAGGAACATTAAAGACTTGAATGAAAATAGAACTTGAAAACGAGGAAGGTGAAAGAATCCTTTAAAAATTCGGCAGCCTAACGGCGCCACTTAAACATTCTTAAAACGAATTGATGAGAGCAAGGGGGGTCTCTCATCATATGAACATGAAATAGGCAGTAGGATGAATATAAAATAACATCCTCCAACATAAGAACATGGAGTATAAAAGAAAAGACATAAAAGAGATTACTTGAAAAGAAAGAGAGAGGTCGGATCCCTTACCTTAAAATGTAACTCTTAAACCTCAAAGGTTGGGACCATGAGGGCTTGGGGGCACCTTGGGAGGACTCCTTGGGAGGTAATGAGACCGGAAATTCGTTGGGAATGAGTGTGGAGTCGAATGGATGAGAGGAGGGCTTGGTATTTATGGGGAAAGTGAGGGGACAAGGCATTAATGGCCAAGGGACACCTCACATGGGATTTTCTCAAACCCATGTGCTCTCCCTTGTCATTTATCATGGAGTTAGGCCACATGGGGCCCCCAAAACAATAATTCATCACCCTTGGCCGTCCAACCCTCAAAAGATCTCATGACATCATCATGACACCGTTATGATGTCATTAAACATACCGAAACCCTAAAACTGTATTTTTACTATTCACTGAAAATTCAAATTTCTCAGAAAAATCCCAAAATTTCACATTAACCAAATATCAATGCTCTGATTTCAAAAATGAAATCCATTTTATAAAAATAATTTTCTAAATATTTTTAATTTAATTTTTAAATAAAAACACTATTCATCGAAAAATCATTTTTTTCAGAAAAAACCCCAAAAATTACCATAACATAATATCGATGCTCTGAGTTCAAAAATAAAGTAATTTTTATAAAAATAATTTTCTAATTATTTTTAATTAAATTTTTAATTAAAAAACACTATTCACCCGAAAAAACTAATACTTGAATAATAATTAATGAAACCGTTATTTAACTATTTTATTGAATCACATTACTTAATCAAGGTGCCTAGATTACTTTAAAACTTTCTTTAAGTGAGATTACTAATCCATTTGGTCATATTACTAATCCTAATCATAAAATCACTATTCATAATTTACTATTCATCAAAAATCAAGTTGATCTTATTAGACTCTAAATTTAGTACTGAACATAATTGTAGAAGACCATTTTTTGAAAATCATTACACATTTTTAATTATTTAGGGTTTTCATAAACATATTTAAAATATCCTTTTTCTAAAATTCATCAAAAATATGCATACTATATTTATCCGGTCATTTCAAAATTCATAAACTTCATCATAAGAAGAAATCCCAATTTTTATTTAAAACAAGGATTACACAAGGTAGTTACGGTCTCGTTACATAACCCCTTATAATACCAGCATAGGACCTAAGAGTAAGGTGTGCTAGGGTGATAGAAGCTTGGGGCGGCTCAGTCAACATTGCCCGAGTAGTAATTTCTATCAGTTTGAACTTCTCACGAAGGCGATTTCGTTCCAGCTTCACATGATGAAGTTCGGCTTGGATTTGATCCAGAGCAAAGCCCAGTGGTGCTACATCCTTCCCAAGCTCTGTTAGATGGGCTTCGATCGGTCCAAGACTACTAGGTGAGGCCATCGAATCTTCTTTCTATAATAATTAACCAAGATTACTTATATTTAGAGACAATAATCAAAACATTTTGTTCACAGCGGTCATGTTGACCGATGGTTATAGAATATTCAAAACCCACTGATCTCATTTTAATTATAATCATGTTTATCAAATAAAACATTTTTGTTGAGTATAACAATAACACATAAAATTAGGGAACAAAATTTATTTAAAAATTTCGGGTCGTTACATGAGTCGTGGCAACGAGGTGAAAGAAACATTCATCCTCTTGTCATAAGCAAAGTATCTCTAGCCCGTTTGCTAAATCGAGCAAGCGCTGGCCGGACCCTCGCTGGTGGAGAAATGATGGATAATCCACCATGCATGCCTTGATCAAGACGACCTCTACTAGCTCATCGGGTAGGGATGAGATGTTCATCTAACTTGCCATCTGAAAGCAAACATCGAAGGGAAACTCTTAATGAATTGATAGGGTGGAGACATGAAAAGAAACAAGAAACTTCCATTTATGAAAATGTTTACACAGCAAAGTCTGAGTTTACAAGACGTACGCCACAAAGAGTGGCAAAACATTCTAACACTTCACACCAAACACAGGATGAACAAATAGAACTAAACTCATGGGAACATTTATAATGCATCCTGAGTTTAGCGTGAGGGGTGTGGAGTTGGGAAACATCAGTGTACACTTTTTCCCGAGAGACACACATGTGGACTCATTTTCCAACGCTCCAAAGTCCATTAACTGGCCCCAGAAGCCATAGTGCAAAATCTGGCACAGGTAAGCCGCTCGGAGGTCTCCGGCAGCAGCAGCTTCTTGAAAAGGGTTATCAATCATTGGGCCAAATTCCTCGCCAGTTGTGAACACTCAGAAGAGTCCTTTTTGATACCTTCCCCGACGTGCATAAGAGGGAAATTGGGTCATCATCATTAGGAGATAATCCATTCCCAATCCCCAGTGAAGGCTAAGCACCCTAGGTGAGTTTGACACGCCGTACAGGTGCTTACATGTCATGCGAATTTGGGCATAGTTCAGAAAGTTCTCACTGCTAGCTAGAGATATAATGTTCTCTAGAGCCTTAGTGGGAAGTGACAAAAGGTCGGTAGGTACATCAGCCATCTGAAAGTTATAACATTTTTACTTAGTTAGTCTTCGAAATATATTTATATCACCTGGTTTTCCCGAGTTTCATGAACCCATCCTCTGATACCAACTGTAGGGACCCCCAAACCCAGGGTGCTTAATGAGACATGATTTACTTAACATTACATCATTACCAATTAAATATCATGTCTCATTACTATAGAAGATCGCGGGGCTCAGGATTCTGGGAAACCAGCTGCTTCCTATTAACTTTATTGGTATCAACCATGCCTAAAAAATTTTAAATGAAATGTAGGGTGAGCAAAAATGCCCAGTAAGGGGTTTTAAAAACATTTTAAAAAATCGTTTTTCAAACAAGTCCTTTTGAAGAGAGTAAAACACATTCCTAAAGCAAAACATTATCTTTTCTTAAAACATGAAATCCATCATTCTTTGAAAACCACTTGCACAAATAAACACATACATGAATTAAGATTTAAAGTAAACATGATCAAAGAGTGCAACATAGGAATAATAAACAATGTATAATATTCAAACAAGTTTAATTCAATTTTAAAAGAATTCTATGGCTAAGCAGGGAAAACATGCATATCATGGTTCATGAGAAAAATGTAGATCATCTAAGACTCTACCATATGAAAAGCTGTTCTTGTCACATAAAGTACATTTTCTTGATATCGGGAGCTTTCAACTAGGGGTTGTCCTGTTAGTTGAACTAACCCCTGGTTAACCTTTATCATTACATGCATAGGGAATGCATAATACTGGACTTTGTCAAGACCTTTCGTCAAGACCGTAAAACATACTTAACGGATCAAGGCTCACTGCCCACCCCGTTTCCTTCGCTCAAGCCAAGGATAACTTCCAAGACCTTCACACATAATCGTCTCATGAGACTCCTGCTTTACCCAATGCATTGGAGCGCTGTATAATTCCGGGCACAACCATCACATAATTCTTGTTGCGCTATATAATTCCGGGCGCACCCGTCACATGTAAGTCCAATACATCCATCACATATGTTTACATGGTTATTTATTCATAGGGTTTCATGCATTCTTAATTAAACCCCATTTTCACATGCGTATTCATAACATGAAGACAGTTTCATCATTAAAAACATTATGACATACAAGCTAAAGCTCCGTGCACATAAAAATTTATCTTAACATTTGAAAAAATTGGTTTTAAGAAAATGAACATAACACTTAACATCCCATAAAATCATAATACCCAATTAAAGCATGGTCGTTCATATCTTACACATATGATGATAAATGGATATCATAGGCATTTAAAACAGGCAGTTGAGGTTACAATGTGCATCATCAAGTCCATCTTGGGGAAATCCTGTATATAATTGTGTAAACACTTTTATTAGCAGTTTAAATAAAAATGAGTACATACCTATGAATACATGTATGCATTTTTAAAAGTTCAAGGAGTCCATACTAACCATTTTCACAAAGAAAAAATCTTGATTTTTCCAGAGCAGTGATAAATGAAAATTTTCAGTTTCAAGAATGATTTTGAAATCCAACCAACCCATGAACTTCATCATGATATATTGTAATAAATTGCAAACATGGACACTAAGTTCATATTAATGTATATACACATACCTGTATGTATATACAACAATAATATACTTCATTCACTTGCATAATTTTACCTATTCATTCAATTACTCAAAATCTCCATTTTTTTGTAGGCGAAAAGAAAAATCCGGGGTATAAACATTGAGGAAAGGTTGTATACTTGAATTTATCATCTTATGCATATGTGTATATATATGTATATATATACACATATATAAACATGAGGTGTGAAAATTAAGAACCCGCACCCAAATAAAAAACAGAACCATCGAACCCTTGCCCCAATTTTAGGTATTCACAAAGGGGCTGACAAGATTGGTTCTAGGAATAGTTAAAACCGGTTTATATGGTCTAGTGTATACTTATACACAATTATGCAACATGATTATATAATTTTCCAAATCTTGTAGAAACGGTAAGAAACGAAGGAGAGGGTTCCCCGTTACTCCTATTCGATTCTCCAGGCTGAGAGGGAGATCCACAAGATCTGGGTTTGCACCAGATTCATATATACCGAAAATATACACACATACAACATGTATATATAAATTTATATTCAATGAAACTCAATCACAACTAAAAAAATACACATGTCTCTTACCTGGTTCGGAAAGGAGGAAAGGAAATTATAAACGAGGCAAGTGGATCCAGTGGATCTAGTTGTACAAACACTGTATGAATACATATATACATAGAACACACACACAGATATATATATTTATATAAACCGAAACTAAAACAGGAACCACAACAAATAGCTCCCTTACCTTAGCTCGGAGAGAAGGTGGAGATACAGAGCAGCGAAGAGGTCCCGAGGCCGGAGAGATCAAGGGAGCCGGTGAAAGCCCTTCGGTGCAACAAGGTTTTTAAAAAAACAGAGGACAAAGACCCACAAGAAAGGGGTATCCGAGGGAGGGTTCGGTGTCAACACGAGGAAAGAAGGAGGCAGCTCGGGTCCATTCGCCAGCCTAGGTGAAGAAAACGGTGGCCTAGCCCTACTGGTTCGACGATGCAAAGAGGAAGAAGAAAACGAAGCGTCGGTGGAAGAAGAAGTCGCGGGGAGGAAAAAAGTGAAATACAGCGGACGGCCAGGATTAAACTGAGGTAGATCGAACGACTTGGATGCAGCGTAGCATTAAAAGAAATAGACGGTCGTGATCAGGGGGAGGATGATCGGACGACCCAGGTGAAGCGACTTTAAAAAAACGCGGTTCTCAATAGGTTTTAAAAAAACATTGTTAATATTCTTATTAATTGATTAAATAATTGATTTTTTATTATTATTATCGAATTCAATTATTAAACCACTTTTATTATAAAAATCATTGGTCAAATAAAAATTATAAATTGATTTAATCAAAACATGTTATTATATAAACATATGTATATATATATATATATTCTATTTTAAATTACTAATAATTTTTATTGGCCTTATTATATTAAGTATATTATTTATATACCATAATTATTATATTTTGGAAAATTAAATGTTCATTTAATAAATTAAAGAAAGAATAAATTTATTCATCATAATTTATATTTATTTGTTTATTTATTTATTTATTTTTCCTTTTCTAAATTACATAATAATTACCTTATTTTATAATTTAATGAAAACATTTGGATACACTCCTTTAAAAAAAAAACAAATAGGTTGCTTAAAAGTATTTTTGTAAGCTTAAAGATGCGAAATTTGTAAATAAAACCATAATTTGACAAAGTTTCCAAAATACTTAATAAAGGTCGAATTATAAGAGAAATAATATTTCTAATTTGATGCAATATATATATAACTCATAAAAATCCATTAGGATTTATATAATTATAAAATAAAAGTTCAATTTTTCAAATTAATATGTTCAATGGAAGAAAAACAATAATATTTATTTTCGCCGTTTAGAAACATACAATAAAATTATCATTTTTGGAAATAAAGAGATAAATTAACTAAATTAACATTGAAGACATTTTGAAACAAATTACATAATTAATTTTCCGAACTTTCCAGGGGTAAGCCATCCTATTTATAACGGTCAAAAATAAAACTTAGAACCAACGGTCAAAACAAAACATAATATTCTTAGGGAAACCAATGGTCGAATTTATAGTCGTTTGGGGTTCAACGGTCAGATTAGGGTGCTTATAAAAGGGTTTGGTCTCATGGTGTCCCTTACTCCAGGCGACCAAAGGATAAAAGGAAAGATGGTTCGTGTGATCCCCTTGGTGTTGAGAACGGTTTCAGTGGCTTGGGCCATCCTCATGTTCATTATGATGGACGCTCTAAACCCCTACCGCATTCTCGGGCTCTTAGTAGTTTTAAGCGGTCTCCCCATTATTGTAATGGGGTTCTTAGTTGGTATCTTCGGTTAGTTTATCTTCTTGTTTGGTCAGTGGTTGTTGTAGCTAAAAATGTTGCTTATTTGAATAAAAGAAATTTTAATCCATTTGATGCATTTTATTAGTTTTTTATTGGTTCACTTAATGAGTGACATTGAAAAGAAAACTTGTCAAAAATCAAAACATGGTTTTCTCGGGTCGTTACATGAGGTCCCATGTAACTTATTTATCGTGATTCATCTCATCTATGAGAAAAAAATTTTTACATTTGTGAAAAAAAAATTTCATTTCATATTATAAAATAAACTAGTGAAAAAATGAATAATAATTCTATTACACATTTTGTAGATGATATGTTAGAAAGAAATTTATTTGTTTAATTTAAAATTTTAGGATCCTTTTAGGAAATATCTATCCCAATTTACATATTCTATATCATCAAAAATAATTTATGATGAATTTCCATTTTGTTGGGATTGTGGGTTTTAATTCCTAATATGTTTTTTATTTTGTTCATTTGTTTTTATTGTGTTGAATTATTATATTCCATGTTCCCATAATGTTATGATCTGTCCCCCAAGGCATGTGTCGTGACTTCCCCAAGCATGCCTTCCATTGAAAAGGGATTGGATACTAGAACTAGAAAGTCATATCCCTAAAACATTAAGGAAATTAATTTTTTATCATGCATATACATAGACTAGGTACACAATAAAAGTAAACCACATAGTAAAACTGATAAAGTACATGTGTGAACTGAATATAAAGGGGATGTATTCAATCCCAACTAATGATACAATACAACAACAACAAAAAGAAAACTTCTCCCGTGGTTTTCATCCAAGGATTCTACCTGAAGGGTAGGTATAGCTCGACACAACAGGTCTCAACATCAATTGGTCACCTTTGTGAACCATCTAGTCCTCACTCCCAAATCTAAGTCAAAGATGTATTTCATCTTCACAAGACACTGTAATGTGCGAGTGAAGCTCATGAAACAGTGAGTATAACAATTCCCAATTGGGACCCAGAGACCCCTCATGGTCTTCCACAATTCCACAGTGGAAAAACCACAAATCATGATCTTAATAACCATTCAAAAAAAAAAATACATCTCACACAAGATATACAACATAAATAATAGGAATAATGATGATTAGCTATAAATATATATCATCTTATTCCGTTGAGAAGTTCTATTGATGAACCAAAATAAGTCACTCTCTCACTGATCTACTTAGGTTCCTATGTCACTGATTGACAATGGTTCATAGGTCATTGATCCACATAGGGTCATATGTCAATGATCCATGATGGGCCACTTTTTGTTTCGTCCTCATCGGGTCGTGCTATTTATTATCCACATGACGTCATAAGTTTTCGATCCACATAGGGTCGTATGTGATGGATCCGCACAGGTTTTCAATTCGTCGATCCAGGTAGGGTCATAAATTGCTGATCCAAATATGGTCTTTTGTCACTGATCTACGACGGTCCTCTCTATGGATGGTCCTGTTCAGGTCCCGCTACTAGAGATCTACAATCATTTCTTCTAATGCCGATCCACAAAGGGTTATATGTCACATGGAAACCAGACCAAAAACTCCAATTCTTTTTAAATTTGAGTTATGTAGATTCTAATCCTCCTGATATCGGTCATAACTCAGCCACCACAATGTACCACAATGAACTATTCTGAATAACTGTCACGTCATAATTGTTCTAACTCAAATGACTGTGCGCCAATCGCGCAGAAAATAGAGTCACTAGAAAAAACTCCACCCTAATGAGGCTCTAGATTTCTTACAAGGTGAGGGTCACCTCATCGTGCAAATGAATCATTAGGCTCCATAATCTATTTGTTGTTCCCTATAAGAGGCTACTAGATAGGATCAACATCTAGTTTTCTATATACCCAACTTAGTGGAAAACTATAGGCACAACCTCTAGCCAGTCCTCATCAGCATGAGAATCTGTCTCACCTCAAAATCTCAAAGTCATATGCCACTAGAACTCGTGTAGTGTGCTAATTCGACATGCACCATCCTCTAGTGGGGCTGGGGAAAACTACTTCCCTAGGGGACGTCGTGTTGCTGGTACAACACCCAATAGTACCATCACCAAAAGGGGTCCCATCACTAACACATCATTGCTCAGTGGGCCATCATCATGATCTCTCCCGAAATCCCAGCTGGTTATCTAGGCGGCATCATCCTGTAAAAAACAGGTGTGACATAGTCAATAAGTTATAACTGGTGAGCTGACGTAAAATGAAAAAAAATAAAAACATTTAAAAAACACACTCAATTATTGTTTCCATGTACCGAGATGGAAATTAGAATTTAGGGTCCAAGAGTGTGAATATTTTCACCATGACGCCATAAATAGACTCCTCAAACTAAAAACCATACTCATAACACATAAAACTATTTCCCCATTGAAATGATCATAGACATAGTAATTATTTAGTAACAAGACCTTTGATAACACTTTTTCACAACCTGTCCCCAGGGGCTCGTTCCATGATAACCCCAAGACTTATTTCCATAAACCAGTTGTTGGTGAATTTCACCGAAAAGGAATATCCATTAAAAGGGAAAGAATTTCATTCTTAACCTTCACATACACATACTAGGTACAAAACCAAAGAAATCCACATAGTAAAACTGTTGATGTAAAAGTGTGAACTGAATGTAAAGGTGCTAGTATACAAGACCAAATGAAGAGACAATACAACAAAAGAAAAGAAAATATCTCTGGAGGTCATATGCTAAGTATCCTACCTAAAGGGTATGTACAACTCATCATTTTTTATCACCACATCAACCAGTAGCCTCTTGGAACCATCTAGTCATGTTTCTAAAATCATGGTCAATGTTGTCTATTGTTTTCACAAGACACAATAAGGTGTGGGAGGATCCTGTGCAGGGGTGAGTATAACAATACCCAGTAGGGACCCCAAGACCCTGATGATATCCCAGAATTCCCCAAAGGAAAACCCACAAAGAATGATCAACATAAAAAAGCACACAAGAAAAATAAGATATCTCACATCAGGTATAGAACTGAAAAAACATGAATAATAATAATTAGTCGGAAAGATGAATCTTCTTATTATGTTGATAATTTCCAATACTAAACCACATAGAAGTTTCTTTGTCACCGTTCCAAATGGGTTTATAATTCATAGATCCACAAAAGGTTCTATTTCATCGGTCCACAAAAGGTCATAAGTAACTAAGCAATGATGTTCCCCTCAAAGGCTGGTACACATCGGTTCACACTACTACTGATCCACATAATGTCGAATGTCGTCGATCCACAAAGGGTCTCAAGTCTTACATCCACACAGGATCGTAATTCATCAATCCAAAAAATGTCATAACTCACTAATTCACAAAGGGTCATAAGTAACTTATCCACAAGGTGTCGATCTATGGCTGGTCCTTCTTGGTTCGTGCAACTGTAGATCCACACAACGTCGTTCTGATGCCGATCCACAATGGCTTTTAAGGAACATGACAACCTACCAAAAATTTCACACACTTGGTACGCATAAGTTCTTTAGATTCTATTCATCAAGATATTATTTGTACCTCAACCTCCATGATGTCCCATAAAGAAGTATCCTGAATCACCGCTATTTCATAAGTCTTATAATGTAATAGATGACTCATTAATCGGATTCCCTGTCTTTATGTTATAAGCTTTTTAGTTCTGAGGTCCTGATTGGATTCGAGTATGATCCATCCCGGACATACTCCAACATTCTCAAATCCCCATGGGGAATATCTCAAAAGGAACGCATCATCCCAATGGTCCAAACACCACAGATGGTTATTAAAACAAAATTATTGTTTATGAGTTACACAAGTTTTAGTGAAATGGGGTCGGTTGAGTCCGACCTGGCAGACCCATTTGGGTTGCAGGTCCATCCCTGTTTGAGGGTCAAGCTTGTATCACAGGTCTATCCCTGCTGGTGGATCCGTCCTAACTAGAAATCCAATCCCACGGTGTATGCCAGTTGTCCCAGTTGGTGGCGCTAGTGGGCACCACCTGGTATTTTTGAAATGGCCGCTTCAGTCGAGTGTTTCTCTCCAACCGAGTGGCCCGAGTGTGCCACTAACATCCCTCATGTGGTGGTGGTTCATTGCTTCTTCCCAAACCATGGCCTGATGGGTAGTGGCTCCAGCCACCATGACACATGCAGGTACTTCCATTTCGCTGCGATCGGCTTTAGCCCTACAGGCAAGAGCTTCCACAAACCACCCAAAATTCTCCAATTGTCCATTCTCTTTCTCGTATGTTCCTATGTGCCTCCTGAAATTATGCCTAAACTTTGTGGTCATCGGTTTTTCCATTTCACAGCCATTGGTGATCCACCGTGAAGAATGCACCATGAATATGTTATGAGGAGGGTCCATACAATGTAATGTTCATCTCGCACCCTCCGTGTTATCTTATTTAACATAGTGAAGAAAAATAATCCTTAAAACCCCAAAAAGTAAATCTGCATCATCCTCCCACATGATGGAATGAAATTTTGATCAACCCATTGGACAGTTGGACTGTGTTCTTGATAATATTCATGAATGGGATAGAGGGAGGAATAAGGTTCATAATCCCCTACATCAATCATGTTGGATTCCGCTAATGATGAAGGAGGAAAATCAGTTGTTCAAAGATGTTCATCAGTGACTGTCGTCGCCCAACAATGCCCAGTTCTGTTAATCAATGGAGTCGTTGAATCTACATTATTTTTTTCCGTAACACTACGTCGTCTCTTCATCATAACTTCCTCTCGTAGCTCTCCCAAAACCCATTTCCATTGTTGTATTAAATAAATGAAAACAAACAGCCGACATTTAGTTCATCAATTTGGGTCATTAATGAACCCCAATTAATTTTCCATTAATCATATGATCGTAATGGTTATGCAATCAAAAAATTATGCTAATAGATGGATCTGAATCAAAGCCTTCCATTTCAGTTCAGACCCACCACCGTCACTCAATGTTTTCAAAATTAATGAAATAAAATATGTAGTTATTTTTTGTGTAAAAGTCCAAAAATCAACTTTTCCCTGACCCTTTTCGGTTGAAGTTATGATTTTCCTAAGCAAGCCACTGAACTCAAAATTCAATGGTGCCCTTAGATTTTTAATCAGAGTAATACTTCATATGATTGAAATCTCCACTAGCACATTTACTAAATGTACCTTTAAAATGTTCAAAATTGTGTTCTATTATCTACGGTGCTAATAAACACGTTACTTCTAATTTAAATGTTTCGTAACATTTCCATTTATATAAGAAAAATTAAATGAAATTTCTGGGTCATTACGCATTATTTTCATTTACATGAATGTTTTTTGTTATTTTGGGAATTTGTTATAATATTGTGTTCACATAGTGTATTAAAAATAAGAAAAATGTATTTATATGGTTTTTATATTGATAATTTACACAAACCATATAACACATGTCATAAAATTCACATGTATTTTTTTAAATGTTATGTATTTATGAATAAATTAAATATTTAAATTTTATGTATCATAAATACAATGAGATTGTTTCAATGTGTGTGTTTGTTGAACATTAATTTTAAATGATCTGTGTTAATTCATTATATTTTGTGTGGTATTATGAAATTTATATTCTCATATACATAAATTTTATCCACTAATATATATATTTTTGTGTGTGTAATATATATATATATATATATATATCAGTGTGTGTGTGCATAATTTTTTATTATCAATGTTATGTTGTTTTTTTGTTCTAGGTCCTTAAATATTTTTTGAAATTTGAATGTTATGTATGATATATGTATGTATATATAATTTATTAGTGTGTGAGATTTCAATGGACAATAATTATCCCATAGAACATATCATATGAATTCAATTTAAATATTTTTTGTCAATAAATATAAAAACAACATTCATCCAATATATGGATTATTTATATTTTTATCACCAAAACATGACATATAAATATATTTTCCATAATAATATTTAACAATATAAAAATTATACACTTATGATTATAATGTTAATTTTTTATAATCAAAAATAATTTTTCCTTATAAACATTAATTAATGATTAAATATAATCTTCTTCCCAAAGGTAAAATTATATTTATTGCTAAATAATGAAGAGACAGAGATAGTACAATTAAGAAATATTGAGTGGCCAATCGATTAAGAAACTTCAACCACATCATTTATTAACGAATAAAACAAAAAATATTATAAATCATTTAGGCTGATAAATATAGTGTTATTAGGAATTATTTTTCCAATACAAAACACAATGAAACCAAATTTAAATGAATTATTTTTTTATGATGTAGTAATGTATATTCTCTTTTACGTCTAAATATATTTAATTAATAATGGTGTTTATATTTAATCATATTACAAACACATGGAATTGGTACAATATATTATTATAAGGAATGATGAACGAATGATTATTTTTACACAGAAATTGAATAAGGAATACAATTTGTGTTTCATTTGTTTCAATTAATGTAAAAAATTATTATTGACCAATTATAAGATAGAAAATGAAAAATAAAAAAAAATAATAAATGTGGGACTTATTTTTTCTCAGAAATAATTATAATTATTTCATTATTATATACTATAAAAATAAAATATATATCTCACTTAATTTTTTATTTTAAAAATATGATACAAATGATTTAATAATCGATGTTTACATCCTATACTAACTAAAACATGAGTGATGGTGATATTTTTTAATGTTTATAATAATTGTATTTGTAGTTATTCAAAGAACAATTGGAAAATAAAATAAATAATCATAAGGAACATATAATACATGAAAAAATTAATGAAATGAATAAAATGACTACACATACCGAATAAAAAAAATAATGTAATGAATGATAACATGTGTTTTGAAATATGTGGACATAAAGCATAATCCAAAAAAAATACTTTTTTAATGTTCTACACTTACAATGCATATGAGAGAAGAAAAATGGATCACATATGAGAAGTTTGCTAGTTCATATAGATTTCAATATGTTTCAAGAAGAAGAAATGTGTGGTTTTTCTGTTTTTTCATGAATTATATAATTGTTCTACCTACTATATTACAAATTCCTCATAAGTAGTTCAAGGTTATTATTTTTAATTAGTGGTACTGATAGAATGATGTGAGACAATTCATGCATACTTTTTACATTCACATATAGTATTATTAAAAAATAATATGAATTAAATTTATTGAATATTGTTTTAATTAAGTGTATTATAAGGTACATTCAAAAATTTGACAAAAATATATAGAGACATGGGAATTAGTTATTTAAAAAAAGAAAATGAAATTAATTTTTAAAATTACATGCATTAATATTTTTTATGTAATGATGTGAGCACACTAAATGATTGAGTTAGAGTTATAATTTCCAATTACATGTGATATACCATTTGTTCTCAAGAAAATACCATTACTTATATGTGGTCGATGTTGGTAGTCACTATCACCATAGCTGCTGGCCTAGTTGGGATTCCCAATGGGGGAAGGTCGTGATAGTTCATAAGATCACATCTTCTTAGTGGGTGAGACGGTGATGTCAAAATATAATATCGTTCAAAGGATTGATGTAAACAGCCTATTAATCAATGAATGATGGGACAAAATATAGTTTACTGATTTTTGGAGGTATTAGATGAGGCCACAAAAGTAGATCAATAATCACCATTGTAAAAAATGGTACCTCAATGAAATTCAGAAATCAGTGTTACAAGTTGACTACATGGGACCCCCAATAAAGGTGGTGAAAGACCATTTTCTATGTAATGAATTATCACTAAAAATTAGGGATCTAATTGTATGAATTTTTAATAGATATTTTATTTCATTCTAACATCCTATAATAATATAATGGGAAAAAGTGTTTTCCCATGGTTGTTGGAAGTAAAGTCCAAACAATGCAATCCTAACTGATATTAATTATTTGATTTATATATTATCTAATGTGATTGAGTCTTCATATTCCATTTATTTTGTATGAGGATGAATTTGTGGGAAAATGTAATGCTCCACCACCATCTTAAACTATAATGTGCCTAGGTGAGTAACAACTACATGACCTTAGGCATGCAACCCATTATTCCAAAGGATATATAAATGAAAGGAATGTATTGGGTAAAACTGCGGGGAGAAAATATCATATACCCATGTGTAAAAAAATAACTAATAACATTAAATAAGTCAAAAAATAATATTAGGATGTATAAAACCGAAAATAATGTATGAATTGTAACATAGGACCATATAATAACATTGTCCAAATATGCCGATCACATATGCATAAATATAAATAAAAAACACTAATAAGGTCATCATCCACCAACATCCACCATCACCATAAATTCATAAACCCATGTGAAATATCCTAATAAATGGAATAATACTAATAGATTTCTTAACTTGGACCTATGACTCATTTTTGGACACTCGTGTACTGACGTTCCATGTCCTCATGAGAAGGGTGTGAGTATATAAATCAATTTTTTACCACCAACATGGTCCCATATATAATCAATAAGGGCGGTGTACACAGATGAGATATTCTCAGTATAAATAAAATTATATATTATGAAAATACTAAACAATGATATTTTTCTAACACATGGAACATGGTGTCTCAGAGGATCGTTCATGCATAAGATATTTCATCTTTGTACAAGTTTAACATTACTAAGGGAATTTGAATTTTGATTTTGGTTGAGGGGAAATTTTTGAAATTTATGTTTCAAAACATATAATGAATGTATTGGCCTCATATATAAGTGTATTTATACTTGTCATGAAGTCTGTGTGGTGTTAAGGCTTCTTAAAATGTATGTAGAAGGCATCTAGGGTGGCTAGGGTTCTATTCAAAAACTATTGTAGCCAATAGAATCACACCAGCTATTTTATTTGGGGAAAATGAATTTAATTACACAATTAAAATGATTATTTTAATGGGGTATCCTGCTACTTCATTCACTAATATCTAAATTTAAGAAGGGTTTGATCCCCTTACCTCTTCTATTTTACCCTATTTCTGTATGTGGTGTTCTGAGTGATTTGGGTAGAGAATTATAGCATTGTTATCCTATTGTTATTCCTTTTCCTTATATACCATATAAATTGAATCATATATTTATTTTAGTTATGTATTCTATGTCATTTTAACCATATGATGGTGAAATAGCCAATTTTCACAGTTCATATTGATTGATACACCACAAGGACATATAATAGTGACATCCATGATTTATCATTTAATAACTAATGTCTGATACATAATTCCATGAATATATTAAAAATATTTAATATAGTAATATTTATAATTTTATAGATACTTTATTTGATTTTATAATTTTCACCCAATGTGTGGTCGGGGGGTCTATTCCAGACCAATTATAGTTCTTCGAATTCAGTTTTTGTGTGATTACAAAACCCATTTAGAATATGGGCATTACACCTAAATTGAATTAAATGTCTACAATGTTAATAAATAATTATTTTTACTGTTTTTGTTTGTTGGTGGGATTTAATACCTCACTTTTGATGACAACATCCCTATGGAATGACACAACATTTATTAGACCAAAGAAGAGCTACGAGTAACAAAATTCAAATGTGCGGAAGCTTCTAATGAAGTTGGATGTATCACATACATTACCTAGAGTAATTATGTCCTATGTTATAAGGAATGTATTATGCGATATTTCCACTAAGGATATTTATCAAGTAAATCTATTTTGGTTTCTTGATTAAAGTATTCGATAAATTGAAAATTAAATAATTTATTATGATAATTAATATATAAAATTGGGATTGTTTTACCTTAATTGACAAAAAATGGAAGAGAACATGGATTTTAATACATTACATACATGATTTAAACCCACTTTAAGGGAATGAGTATAATATGAGACATCATATTGAAATAAGAAGGACATAACTAATTACTGACCACTAGAATGGACCCAAACCTTGTAGCCTAGAATTAGTGGTTACTTTTTGATATTGGTGCTAGATTAATGTCACCACAACCACTATAAATAAATAATTTATTAGTTTTGGAAAACTCTATATGTACGTGAGTATCCAAACACATTAGATAAAATAAATTAGATCATAGTAAATTTACCTATTAATCATCATTGAACTGATGTAGATATTAATTTATTATAGAATGTCAAAAGGATGAAAAATAAAGGGGTTATCTCAAATGCTCAATATTGGTTACATGTAGTGGATGCCATCGTGAATAAATAATTGATTAATTATATATAAATGTAAATAACTTATAAAATAAATTTACATTATGTTTAGAGGAATAAAATTGAATTAATAAATGATGATCAAATAATTCCATATAAATAACCACAAGATCTAGAAACTGATCCATGAATAATATCAATAAAATAATCTCATGGAAAATAATATGTGAATTCTGAATTAATGAAATTATTAATAATTTAATACATGAACCAAACATCATAATATATATAACATCATGACATTTCATAGTGATATATTGAAACTAATATTAGACAAAACAATAATGCATGTTTCGAAATTTTTCCCCTGAGAATTGTTGTAGAATCGAGGGGCTGTATGAAACATCCTCAAATGAATAACATTATGTAAATTTTAATTAAAAATGAATCAGTTGATCAATTTAATTCATAAAATAAATTTTTATCAATAAATATTAATATGGAGTAAATAAATACAGACTACAAATAATTCCCCATCCAATCATATAAAATTTATTATAAAACACCATATTAATAATGGTTTATCATTTAAGAAATTATGATTTTAATGATATAATGAATATGGTTATTTAAATTAAATTTATTGTTCAATTATCACAAGATTGTTCATTTTTTGATTGAATGTCAATACCTATAAAATTAATTAAGAAAATTTATGTCAATTCTGTACATAGTGTAACTAATCACAAGCTATCTATTAAAATAATATGGATGTTAAAATAACATCATATCTCCCATGGATTATAATTAATATAAAAGTATTTTTTTCATTGATGAGTTGAAATACCATTAATATATCATTAGATGAATTCAAAATGAAAATAAGATTTTTATTTTGGAATTCCATTTTAAAAGATAAAAATATTTATAATATTAAAGAAATATTATTATTGGTATTAACATTTTAGTCATATTATTGTTGATTAATTTAAATTATTGGTCATGATGGTGGGAAAATTCCACACATGTCATGTATGATAAAATAATGATTCCTTCCAAAAAAATTAATAATTCAAAAAACCACCCTGATTGGAAAATGAATGATGATTCCATTTAAACAAATTTGAAAAAAAATCAGAACATAAGTATGAAACAAATTTATATAACATGTGATAATATTAAAATAAATAATTAAAATATCCTAAAAAATATTTATATAGATGAAATCTAAATTTAGACTGAAAAGGGAAATCATGTTGGATGTTATTAAAATCATTTTCTCAATAATTATTAGTAAAAAAGTATAACAATTGTACTATTATATGAAAATGCAAAAAATTTCCCTAGTAGAATAAATTTAATGATTATATTGAGATATAAATCCAATTAATTTCATATTAGAAGAAAAATCATAAAAAATATTAATTGACATTGAATTTTATACTTTAAACCATTAAATGTCTTGTAATATATAAATTGTACATCACATTAAAAAATATTCCCATATGGATATTTAAATAACTATAACATTCATTTGAAGAATTATAAAAAAATTAATGGGTATTATATACATCACACAAATGATATTTGTTTAAAATATGTCATCTATCTCATAAAAATTAAATTGGGAGGAAAATAACTTTCCTCCTACTGCCAATTAGATGAACATTATTTAACCTCATTCTTGATGGTTGTGAACATTTTTTTATTTTATGAAAAAATATATTCTACATTAAAATTTCAAATATGATCTTCATATAACATTTCATCACCATTTTGTATATAATATTTTATTATTAAATTTTTTTTGGTTTGTCAACTTCATTGTTTTCTCAGGCATATTACATCATGTATATTTTGGTTCATCAGTATATAATAATGTTTAATCATCGAAAATAATTATATTAACATTATAAGTATAATATTTATCCATTATATTCATCTTTATCATCATTCATTAAAATTTAATATGGAAAATGAATTGTATATCTTCATTGAGACAGTTAGTTTTTTGTACTCATAAGTGATGATATCTTTCACTTAATGGGTGGAAGGGTAAGGATGATGAGGTAATATTATAATTAAGAAATTAATATCATGTAACATATATCATTCATATTTAGTATTTACAATTTTATGACTACCCATGTTACTGAATGACTGAAAAAAACAACATAGATACATGGGGAGGTAGTTCATTGTATATAGAAGAAATGGATTTTTTAAACATTTGATGGAGAAGTAATAAGATAATTATTATTGAATTTAAATAAAAGAATATATGTTTCATAATTGATTCATTATGATGTATGTGTTTTGAAATAATTGAATGTATTAAAATAATAATGATAATGAAATAGATTCCGTAAAATGACTATCTTATCTTAAAGAAACCACCATTGGACCACTTATTAAGTACCATATGGATGGTTATATAAAAACATTAAAACCTATTGATTATTTAAAATTGTGTTAGGTAGAAATTTTTTCAGGGATGAGTATAGAATATGTTTTAATAGTTGTGAATATTTGAGGGGTTGGTTTCCATTGATAATTGATGTGGTGTGTAATTTTAGTTAATACCCAAAACTATTCAACTATGGAAAGACACACTGATACCATTTTCCTCCCAAATTTTAAAATAATATATTTTATGTATTGTATGTTCTTTAAAATCCACAAACACAAAACATGGTTCAAAAATGTTACTCCCTTTACATATTTGGTTAGTCACTTTTACCATTTCAGATTACACCCTCTTATATTGTTTTTTACAAATATAATTTATCTATTATTCCTAAAATTTAATTTAACCTTTTGGATAGTTAATTACACAAAAATATTGTAACGTCCCGACCCCAGTTACCTAGAGTCGGTGCATTATTACATAACATTATAATGTTCACAAGAAGGATCAAATCTCGAAATACCGATTGGTTTAGTATCCTTGGAAATACTAGATATATTCATAAAGTTTTACATTACACCATAAAGTGAAAAACTACAACAACAACATATTTTATTCATATACCACACACATATACCCACATACAATCCCTGCAGGTCAGTCATAAATTACTTCTTCACATCCTGGGAAAAATAAAACATTGAAAGGGGTGAGCTCAAATGCCCAGTAAGGATAACAATATAGCGGAAACTTTCATAAATAAGAATAAACATTTAAGGAAATGAATAACTTAAAACAAAAGCCTTTTAAACTTGAACTTCAACATAGTATGTCAAAGATAAAATGAAATAATTCCATTTACTCATTCAGATGGATATTCTACTTATTGAATAATCACATGCAATATCAATAACCACTTTCATAATGATGGAATGCATAATGCGAGACTATCATAACCACATAGCCAAGGCCTCGTGCGAAGACTAAATATAAGATTTTGCCAAGGCCATGTGCCAAGACACTAGTTTGTCTCATGAGACCTACCGATGCATCGATGTAATGGACCAGACCCCTCTGGTCCATTCCTTTGTTGAAATCGATGTGGTCAACACGGCGTGCGTAACAATGATAATTATTAATGATAAAAACGAAGAAGAATTTATAAAAAAATTAAAAGATGATTTGTCAGTTTATTATATTAAATAATAAAGATGGTGATATAAAGTGCGTGATTAATTAAATTAAAAGGGGTTTTAATCCTAAATAAGAATTTAAAAAAAATAAGGCGTTTAGTTTAATATTAATTGAGAAATTTGTTGGAATTAAATTAGAATAATAATAATAGGTGTTGTGTTATTAATATTATTCATAATATTAAGGAGAAATTAATAAAATGAGTTATGATATTTATTGCAAACAAATAAATTAAGATGCACAATGGAAGCATGGTGATGCGTTAATAAAATTAAAGGTGAGTTCGTTATTATTATTATGTTAAATAATAATAATAATGGTGGTGTAAAAATATGTTGGGTTTATTAAATTGAATGACTTTAATTTAATAAAAGTGGTTTCAATTTAATCAGTGTGAAATAAAAATAAATAGAATTAAATAATTAAATTGACGGATGTTACGCGACATTGATGTGGCATGGTTGGATTCAGATATCCAACGCGGTGGTTTAATGTAGTCAATGTGATGAGCATAAATATTATTGTTATTAAAAATAATAATGGTGATGAGTTAATAAAATAAGTTGATGAATTGTTGTTATTATTGAAAAACAATAAATAACAATGATGATGTAAAACTATGTGTGAGAGGTTAATGAAATTAAATGTATTAAAAAGGGGTTGAATATGTAAGTTATATTAATTTTGTTTTGACATTTAATTCAATTAAATGAAATGGTTTTGAGTCACATGGAATGATTTTAGTTTAATATGAGAATAATTATAGTAATCTAATTTCATGGGATTAAATTAGAACATTAATGATGGGTGTTATTATTAATTTTATTAATAATAACATTAAAGGATATTGGAGAGAGAAAGAGTTAAAGGAAATAAAGATTTAAAAAATTAATGCAATAAAACAAATAAGTTAAATTAAAAAGGAAATCAATAAGGGGTGGGGCGTGGTTGACATGGAGCCATGGAGGCGCCACTTTTGTGGTGGCGTGGGATTGAGGAGGTTCTCTTGTAAGTCATTATTATTATATATTATAATAATGATTATAAGGTATTAATGGGAATAAAATTAAAAGAGAAATAAATGTAAAAGGAGGGAGTGTTTGTTTCCAACGTGAAAGAGACCAAATCACGATTGATTTGGAGTTATAAAAATAAATAAATAAGTAATTATAATAATTATAAAATAATATTATTATTATTTTGGGTGATCAAAACTTAAAAAGTCTATAACTTCTTCATATGGTGTCGGAATGAAGAACCGTCAACGGCAGTGTAATCCTGTAATTAAGAAGGTCATTTTAAGACCAGTGATAGATACCTTTTTATGAGTTATTTCTCGGGTCAATGAAACACACATATTAATAAAATTAATGTCTTTTTTTAAAACGCGTGGAAACCGCGTGACGTGCCGTGTGTTGACCAGTCAAACACGTAACGGGTGTACAGTCACACAGTGTATTCATCAATACACACTGCATACTGTTTTACCTATTTGTTGGCTATATAAGAAAGGGTCGCGGATTATTTCCAAACCAATCGCTTCTTCTCCGCACGACGACACTCTTGGATGATCAAGAAGTCTTCCTCCTCTAACTTCTTTGTCCGAGCTCCTAATTACGATCCGTCAGCGACCACAGGATCGTAGCGACGAGACGAAGATTCTAAGCCTGGACTTGTCACCTTTCCTTCTGGCCTTCCTTCTCCAGCTTCCATCCTAGGAGGCTTTTGTCAAGTTGGGCGAAGGCGGAGGACACCGAAGGACGTCGTCGGAAGCGGCGTGATCGGGACCTTTTGAAGTAGGGGTCTACCTTCGTCTCTTTTTGGTGCAACATGCGGGGTGGGATATTTTTCTTTTGTTCCATGGGATGCAGTTGAACTTTAAATAAAGATAATAACCGGATAAAGAAGGGTTTGGGGTTTTGTGTTGTTTCTATTGCCTTCGATTTTCTTTATCTTCTGATTGTGATTTTGGATTGAAAGGCCTTTGCCTACTGAAAATCAAGGTCGTTGGTGGCCATTGCATGCGCAGTTGATATCTGAATTTTTGTGGTTGGTTTTGTTAAAACATGGAAAATGGATAAGCACGTAAAGATTGGCTGATTAAATGAGAATGAAAACCTTGTGTGATCACCCCGGTTGAACAAAGTTGGAATATTGAACATGTTGGTGGTTTGGTTGTTTTGTGGAAAATGCCTTTATTTATGAAAAGTGTTTTGATTATGAAATGTGTTTTGAAGTAAAAGGTGTTTTCAAATGCGGAAATGTTTTGTGTGTGGAAAGGGTTTTATGTGTGTAACTTTGAAATAAATGAATGATGGAATGTTGTATGGTTGTGATAATCTTTTGTAAATGAAATTGCATGTGGTTGCTTGCGTTTTACCTAACCTTGGTTGTGGATGGCAGGGATATGTTTGTGAAAGGTTTTGTCTGGATGATAGTTTCCCAGTAGTAATAATTTGTTAAACCATTGCATGAAAAATGAAAACCTAAATGGGGTTGGGGGATGATTTTTTGGTTGTTGATGCATGCTTCGTGGTAGCAGTGCCGAGGCACATGATCAGTTTCTCTTTTTATGAAGCCATAGGTTAGGCTGTGTGTTTGGTATATGTATATATATAATTGTATCTTTGTGTTTTGTCGCACCACACCCATGTCAAGAACCTAGTGCCGAACACTCCCATTTTATGGGAGCGGGTGTTCCCCCTTAGTTACTAGCTCCTTCCTGCTCCTTCTTCCATAGGCTATGATGGCTTGAGGTGACCTTACACCCAAGACTCTTCGGGTAGGTCTCGGAGGCTGTGATGGCTTGAGGCGACCTTTAGCCCAAGACTCTTCGGGCAGGCTTACCGTTCCCAAGAACCTTCGGGATGAGGCCCATGTGTCTGCGGGCGGGTTAGTGGTTGTGGCCCAGGTGTGTGCGGGCGGGATGCGTGGTTTGGCCCAGGTGTGTGCGGGCGGGAAGAGTGTGGTAGCGTCAGGACGTTTGCCGTTAGGAAGAGAAGCATCTAATTAAGTGGGAAATGGTTCGGGGTACCCAATACTTTTGTTCTATATATATACTAAACTTGTTTGTGTTACTCGGTGAGTGTGACCAGTGAGGCTGGGTGGATAGTTTTTCCTTGTTAGTTTCTGGTTATTCTGTTTTCTCATGGGACCTTAGGGTGTCTCCCCACTTGTTCACGAGAGCTTTAGGTTTCCCTACTGAGTATACTTGTATGCTCACCCTACGTTTACTTTCATGTTTCCAGGAGGACTACCAGGGCCGTGTGGGACCCTACTAGTCGGGCAGTTGGAGTTGTTGCAGTTGTTGTTCTCTTGTTTTTTTTTGGCATTGTACTTTTGATCTTCCTTGTACTTGTACCTTGTTATAAAAATTGTTTAAACATGCATGTGGACTTGGTTTGGGTTTATTTATATACAGTTGTTCTTTTCCCTTTTTGGTGGTTGACTTGTCCAATTTCCCGATCCAAAATAATAAAAATGGTAATGCCTCCCATATTTATGAAAACTCATACCCTTGGTGCTAGTCGCCAACCCGGGGCCTACTGGAGGCGGGACTCGGGGGTCATTATCTCCCTTTCACCATTGCCAGCTCAGGAGGGGCATCTTTGGTGGGAGGGGGTCGTGACAGAATGGTATCAGAGGCTGATGGTTGAGAGATAGGATGGAGTCTGGAGTTAGGCACAGTGAGGATTGCATGGGATGGTAGGGCAACAGTGTTCGTTAATCTTGGTGTGTGACATAGGCCAGGGAAGACCGGCTAGGACACGGTATTTTAGGGCCCCCCGTGATCCATGCAAGGACTCTGAGCCTACCGAACGACCAAGTGAGACTAAATTGATTGCAGGGTAGAGACCCTAGAGAAGGTACATGCATCATCATGTTTGTGTTTTACTTGATTTGGGTGTTCTGGGAATGAAATTGAAATAATATAATAATTAAAACATTGAGTTTTTTCTTACTACTTGGGCTTAGGAGATCCTTGTTTACCGTACATCTATGGAACTTGGACGTTAACAGAAATGCAGAGGAGTGGGACGCGAACAATTTCACGCAACAGAAGTGGCAACCCCAGCCAGGCGAAAGATCGAGAGAGATGTTTCATGTTTTACTTAAATGATCTCGTTTATGTTTTGTTTAAATCCAGGAGCATCACACTCAATTGTTGAAACTCATTCTCGCCCATGCTTTGGGCCTGGACCTTGTTTTTCATGAGTCTATAATGCTATGTTGTTTCCCGATTTTCTTTAAATGTACGTGAAGAGCCCTATCATGTGGGGAGGGGAAGACCTAATCCCTAATCGAGTCGCATTAATGTGGATGCGATTTAACCCGTGCAGGCGAGTCAGTGCCGCCTAAAGCAGATAATATCTCAAAATGGGAGAAGGGATTCCTCAAGCCATGTGTCCGGGCAGTGTGTGGGTTGTACGTTGTTGGGTGCAGTGTAAGTTGGAAAAAAAACCTAATATATGGGAAAGGAAAAACCTGATCCTTAATCAAGACGCATTAATGAGGATGCGATTAAACCCGTGCAGGCGAGTCAGTGCCGCCTAAAGCGGATAGTGTCTTGACATATGAGAGGGAATTCCTAACTCATAGAGTTGTCGGTTGTTTCTTGTTATGACAAGAGCCCTAAGAGGTATCTTGCGGAGTGGTTGTTTGGATCCTTTCTTTTTCTTGGTTGGTTTTTAATTCTCGAGGACGAGAATGTTTTAAGAGGTATCTGATGTAATGGACTGGACCCCTCTGGTCCATTCCTTTGTTGAAATCGATGTGGTCAACACGGCGCGTGTAACAATGATAATTATTAATGATAAAAATGAAGAAGAATTTATAAAAAAATTAAAAGATGATTAGTCAGTTTATTATATTAAATAATAAAGATGGTGATATAAAGTGCGTGATTAATTAAATTAAAAGGGGTTTTAATCCTAAATAAGAATTTAAAAAAAATAAGGCGTTTAGTTTAATATTAATTGAGAAATTTTTGGAATTAAATTAGAATAATAATAATAGGTGTTGTGTTATTAATATTATTCATAATATTAATGAGAAAATAATAAAATGAGTTATGATATTTATTGAAAACAAATAAATGAAGACGCACAATGGAAGCATGGTAGTGCGTTAATAAAATTAAATGTTTGTTCGTTATTATTATTATGTTAAATAATAATAATAATGGTGGTGTAAAAATATGTTGGGTTTATTAAATTGAATGACTTTAATTTAATAAAAGTGTTTTCAATTTAATCAGTGTGAAATAAAAATAAATATAATTAAATAATTAAATTGACGGATGTTACGCGACATTGATGTGGCATGGTTGGATTCAGATATCCAACATGGTGGTTTAATGTAGTCAATGCGATGAGCATAAAGATTATTGTTATTAAAAATAATAATGGTGATGAGTTAATAAAATAAGTTGATGAATTGTTGTTATTACTGAAAAACAATAAATAACAATTATGACGTAAAACTATGTGTGAGAGGTTAATGAAATTAAATTTATTAAAAAGGGGTTTAATATGTAAGTTATATTAATTTTGTTTTGACATTTAATTCAACTAAATGAAATGGTTTTTAGTCGCATGGAATGATTTTAGTTTAATATGAGAATAATTATAGGAATCTAATTTCATGGGATTAAATTAGAACATTAATGATGGGTGTTATTATTAATTTTATTAATAATAACATTAAAGGAGATTGGAGAGAGAAAGAGTTAAAGGAAATAAAGATTTAAAAAAATTAATGAAATAAAACAAATAAGTTAAATTAAAAAGGAAATCAATAAGTGGTGGGGCGTGGTTGACATGGTGCCAAGGAGGTGCCACTTTTGTGGTGGCGTGGGATTGAGGAGGTTCTTTTGTAAGTCATTATTATTATATATTATAATAATGATTATAATGTATTAATGGGAATAAAATTAAAAGAGAAATAATTGTAAAAGGAGGGAGTGTTTGTTTCCAATGTGAAAAAGACCAAATCACGATTGATTTGGAGTTATAAAAATAATTAAATAAGTAATTATAATAATAATAAAATAATAATATTTTTTTTGGGTGATCAAAACTTAAAAAGTCTATAACTTCTTCATATGGTGTCGGAATGACGAACCGTCAGTGGAAGTGTAATCCTGTAATTAAGACGGTCATTTTAAGACCAGTGATGGATACCTTTTTATGAGTTATGTCTCGGGTCAATGAAACACACATATTAATAAAATTAACGTCTTTTTTTAAAAAGTGTTAAAACCGCGTGATGTGTCGTGTGTTGACCAGTCAAACACTTAACGGGTGTACAGTCACACCGTGTATTCATCAATACACGCTGCATACTGTTTTACCTATTCGTTGGCTATATAACAAAGGTTCGCGGATTATTTCCAGACCAATCTCTTCATCTCCGCACGACGACACTCTTGGATGATCAAGAAGTCTTCCTCCCCGAACTTCTTTTTCCGAGCTCCGAATTACGATCCATCAGCGGCCACAGGATCGTAGCGACGAGACGAAGCTTCTAAGCCCGGACTTGTCACCTTTCCTTCCGGCCTTCCTTCTCCAGATTCCATTCTAGTAGGCGTTTGTCGGGTTGGGCGAAGGCGGAGGACACCGAAGGACGTCGTCGGAAGCGGCGTGATCGGGACCTTTTGAATTAGGGGTCTACCTTCGTCTCTTTTTGGTGCAACATGCGGGGTGGGATATTTTTCTTTTGTTCCATGGGATGCAGTTGAACATTAAATAAAGATAATAACCGGATAAAGAAGGGTTTGGGGTTTTGTGCTGTTTCTATTGCCTTCCAGTTTCTTTATCTTCTGATTGTGATTTTGGATTGAAAGGCCTTTGCCTACTGAAAATCAAGGCCATTGGTGGCCTTTGCATGTGCAATTGATATCTGAATTGTTTGTGGTTGGTTTTTTTAAAACATGCAAAATGGATAAGCACGTAAAGACTGGCTGATTAAATGAGAATGAAAACCTTGTGTGATCACCCCGGATGAACAAAGTTGGAATAATGAACATGTTTTTGGTTTGGTTGTTTTGTTGAAAATGCCTTTATTTATGAAAAGTGTTTTGATTATGAAATGTGTTTTGAAGTAAAAGGTGTTTTCAAATGCGGAAATTTTTTGTGTGTGGAAAGGGTTTTATGTGTGGAACTTTGAAATAAATGAATGATGGAATGTTGTATGGTTGTGATAATCTTTTGTAAATGAAATGGCATCTGGTTGCTTGCGTTTTACCTAACCATGGTTGTGGATGGCAGGGATATGTTTGTGAAAGGTTTTGTCTGGATGATAGTTTCCCAGTAGTAATAATTTGTTAAACCATTGCATGAAACATGAAAACCTAAATGGGGTTGGGGGATGATTGTTTGGTTGTTGATGCATGCTACATGGTAGCAGTGCCGAGGCACATGCTCAGTTTCTCTTTTTAAGAAGCCATAGGTTGGGCTGTGTGTTTGGTATATGTATATATATAATTGTATCTTTGTGTTTTGTCGCACCACACCCATGTCAAGCACCTAGTGCCGAACACTCCCATTTTATGGGAGAGGGTGTTCCCCCTTAGTTACTAGCTCCTTCCTGCTCCTTCTTCCATAGGCTATGATGGCTTGAGGTGACCTTACACCCAAGACTCTTCGGGTAGGTCTCGGAGGCTGTGATGGCTTGAGGCGACCTTTAGCCCAAGACTCTTCGGGCAGGCTTACCGTTCCCAAGAACCTTCAGGATGAGGCCCAGGTGTCTTCGGGCGGGTTAGAGGTTGTGGCCCAGGTGTGTGCGGGCGGGATGCGTGGTTTGGACCAGGTGTGTGCGGGTGGGAAGAGTGTGGTAGCGTCAGGAAGTTTTCCGTTAGGAATAGAAGCATCTAATTAAGTGGGAAATTATGTGGGGTACCCAATACTTCTGTTCTATATATATACTAAACTTTTTTGTGTTACTTGGTGAGTGTGACCAGTGAGGCTGGGTGGCTAGTTTTTCCTTGTTAGTTTCTGGTTCTTCTGTTTTCTCACGGGACCTTAGGGTGTCTCCCCACTTGTGCACGAGAGCTTTAGGTTTCCCTACTGAGTATACTTGTATGCTCACCCTACGTTTACTTTCAGGTTTCCAGGAGGACTACCAGGGCCGTGCGGGACCCTACTAGTCGGGCAGTTGGAGTTGTTGCAGTTGTTGTTCTCTTGTTTTCTTTGGCATTGTACTTTTGAGCTTCCTTGTACTTGTACCTTGTTATAAAAATTGTTTAAACATGCATGTGGACTTGGTTTGGGTTTATTTATATACACTTGTTCTTTTCCCTTTTTGGTGTTTGACTTGTCCTATTTCCCGATCCAAAATAATAAAAAGGGTAATGCCTCCCATATTTGGGAAAACTCATACCCTTGGTGTTAGTCGCCAACCCGGGGCCTACTGGAGGCGGGACTCGGGGGAAATTATCTCCCTTTCACCATTGCCAGCTCAGGAGGGGCATCTTTGGTGGGAGGGGGTCGTGACAATCGAGGAGCTATATCGGGCTCCACCTGTCACATATTATGTCCAATCCATTCCCATATGAAATGGTTTAAACATAACATAAACATTCGTATTGAAACTAGAATACGAAATTTCAACACTTTCACCATAAACTATGAATGGTATAAAAATAGCACATCCATAGTCAAACATATCACAAAACCTTCAATACAATGTAGAAGTTTTGTATCATAATAAATCAACTTCAAATAAGCATAAAATCCATCAAAGGATGTTGATATAGATGAAATCAATACTATTTTTAGAGAAATATCTCTTTCTATTTTTTAAATCATTTAAGAGTCATATATTTATAAAATAAAACCTTTTCGTTGAAAATATTCTTATAATATTGTAAGGGAAGCTTAGACGATTTTATAACGGCGGAAAATAACCTCACCCGCCGTATAAGTTAAAAAAAACATTTTTACCATAATTCTGTCGAAAAGGTTAAAAGCACCTTGTTTGGAACACGACGGAAAGATTCCTTTATAAAACTCTTATAAAAAGTCAAACAAGGGTATATATGACTTTAACCCATATTCATTTAAATATTAAAAATGTTTTTAAATACATTTTTAAGAAACATGGATTTGGATGATAAAGAGATCCCGGTAGATTATTAGGGATAAATAATCTCGGATAATGAAGAGATTGTGAAATAACCCTTACCTGGTACTTTTACTTGGTTGGGGTAGGTTAAACTCCTGTAAAATGGTCAAATAATTTTTATTAAATTATACAAGATTCATATACATTAATATGATATCATATATGATCTTTTAACATTGATTTGTTAATAATATCTTAGTATTATCATTGTTTCAGGTGTTAACTTACTCGTTTTCTTTTATATGTTTTGTTATGTAAGCCATGTTTTTAAGGGATAGGTTGTATCTTAATAATATCCAGAATGATAACAAGTCCTTAGATACTATTATTAATCATCAAATGAGTATTATACTTGAATGGATACGATGGACAATGAATCTCATCGCGTTCGTGGAGACGGTAGCCCGTACGTACGCACGAGCGACAATATCATTCTTTTGATATTAAAATAATATATAATTGGATGGTATATCATATATACAGAATAATTATCATGTTACATTTATTATTTACATGAATTACACATCATTATTATACTCATCCAAATAATAATTTATTGAATAACAATTACACCACGACGTGGAGACGGTAGGTCGTACGTACACACGTATGGTGACTTGTTATTCAAAGGATGGATAGAATACTGAATATGGTTGACCATATTTATAACAAAATGAAAGTATATATATGATACTGGAGTTATTATTTTATAATGGTAACAACAAAGGTAGATGATGTGGAGGAAGATAGGAACTTGTAAAAGGGTGGTGAAATCCTTACTTCTTCTTCGGGTTCTTCCTTTTGATTTGATCAAAAGGGCTCCATAGGTTGGCTTTCTGATCAAAATAAGGCCTCTAGGTTGTAGTGATGGAAGTTTGTAGAGTATTTGGGTAGTGTTTTTATGAACAAAAAGGCTATGAAGGTGTGAAGAAATGAGAAGGAGGAGTTCCCTTTTATAAGAGGGGTGAGGGGTACCTTTGGCAAAGAGAGAAATATTAATTTATAATAAATTAATATTCGGTTTCTAATGGCTCCAAAGTGGATTATTTAAATTTTAAGGTGGGGATAGGTCGAAAAATACTCCACAAATAGAATTTAGACAGGTTTGTGTACTTATATTAACCTTATCATTAAGTATTAACTCTATGTTAATTAGTTTCACTTTTACAATGTCTCTTTGTATTTTTATATTATATGGTTAATAAACTAACTATATACATCCAAGAGACCCCCAATTGGTCCATTAATGATATAAATATCATGATATAAGTCTCTTGTCCGACCCTTAGATTTTTATGAATTTAATATCAATTAATAATATAATATTTGTTTTAAAAACTCTTTTATGTCAATTTTGACACTATTCATTAGTTGATTTTTGTGAAACTCAAAACAGAATTATTACAACGATAAAAGTCAATTAAATAAATCTTACTATGTCATATTATCCTAGAAAATTAGTGTAATTTATTAAAAGTCTCAAATTATATTTATTTGGGTATTTATAATATCAATTATTTTAATTTGTCACTATTATGGTAATTACTACATCATAATTGTGTCATAAATAAATTAAATTATTTAAAGTCTAAAAATTATAAATAAAATATCATTATGTATGAAATATTTTTAGATTTCTAATGAATTTTTATAGTCTAAAATCCAACATATATAACCCTATGTAAAAATTGTTTTCCAAAAAGATATATTCTTATGTCATTTTTGTACTTATTTTAACTTAATTAAAATTAAGTGTCCTATCACCTAAAAGTGGCACCATGGGGTCCCAAAATCTACCCAACGATTCCTATGGTCGAACATGTATCAACTAATAAGGCTAGGACACGTTTTAGGGTAATTTTGTATTATTATAATATTATTTTTTAACCCTTATTTACCGGATTTACACTTAACCAGGGTAAGTAAAATATTTACCGAAGTAATTATTCAGAATTTTCTAAAAATAAAAGTTACCTATTTACACAATTTGAAAATCCTGATTCCAAATATGGATTCCATTTTCCAAATTCAAAACACATAATTGAAAGAAATTAATTTAAAATTAATTCCAGTTGTTAAAACAAAAAGCGTGTTTTTAAGAGATAATAACTATCAAAAGATTGACACTTGTTTATGTCTGGTTTAATTGTAAAATTATGTCCAATTACCAACATTGTATTAAATGGTAAAAATATATTCTAAATATACTTTAAAACCACTCAAATTCATAATTTATCACTATTAATTATTTTCATTAAAAATTTTGTTTTTAATTAAAATTTAGTAATTTTCACTATTCATCAAAATATTAAAGTTATCCGAAAAGTACCAAAATTTCACCGTAGGATAAATTAGATATTCCGAATCCAAAAATGAAGTCCATTTTGAAATATAAAATATATATAATTTCAAAAAGTAGGTATTACTATTCATAACAGCTAGTTTGATTTGTTATGGTGTGTTAGAACTCGGTGTTTCGTACAACAAACGCTATCACATTATTCAAAGAGAAGCGTACCGTAGAAGATTGGGGTTTTAAATTCTCACCACCTTCAACTAATTTCATCCTAGAAATTTCTAGAATACTTATCACATGAAATGAATCAGGTGGTTCTTCATCATAAGTTACTCGGGTTCCCACGTTGCCTCTTCCATCTTATGGTTTCTCCACAAAACTTTTACCAGACGCGTCGTCCGGTTTCTCAGTACTTGTTCTCTCAAATCAAGAAACCTGACGGGCTCTTCGCAATAAGACAAATCGGGTTCTAGTTCAAATTCTTCATAGGTGAGTACATGCGTTGGTTCAGGCATGAATTTCCTCAACAGAGATACGTGGAACCGATCGTAAACTTTGGAGAGACTTGGCGGCATTGCCAATCGGTAATTTACGGCCCCAATTCGTTCTAGAATTTCCAAAGGTCTGATGTACCTGGGACTCAATTTACCTTTCTTACCAAAACGTATGACTCCCTTCCATGGAGATACCTTCAGGAAAACATGATCACTGACTTGAAATTCCAAATCCTTCGTTCGATTATTGGCATAGCTCTTTTGCCTACTTTGAGCTGCTTTGATGTTATTTTGGATTACCTTCACCTTTTCCATCATTTCCTCCACCAGTTCTGGACCTACAAATTTTCTTTCACCAACGTCATCCCAACAGGTTGGTGTGCGACATCTCTTTCTATATAACGCTTCATATTGTGCCATCTGAATACTCGAATGGAAGCTATTCTTATAAGAAAATTCTACCAAAGGTAAATATTGATCCCACGTACCCTGAAAGTCAAGTGAACACAATCTCAGCATGTCTTCTAGGGTTTGAATAGTCCGTTCTGATTGTCCGTCTGTCTGAGGGTGGTAGGTAGTGCTCAAATGATGTTCAGTATCTAGGGATTTCTGAAGACTCTTCCAGAATCATGAAGTAAAATGGGGATCACGATCTGAAATAATCGATAGGGGTAATCCATAATGTCTCACATATTCATTAATATATAGTCATGATAGATGTTCCGGTGGTAGATCTTCTCTTATAGCAAGAAAATGTGCTGACTTGGTAAGATGATCAACAATATCCCATATTGCATCATTCCTTCTAGGAGTCTTTGGTATCCCCATGACAAAGCCCATCGTAATATTGTCCCATTTCCACTCCGGTATGGGAAAAGGTTGCATGACTCCTCTAGGGTGTTGCCTTCTAGATTTCACTTGTTGACAATCCATACATCTTGACACAAAATCAGCAATCTCCCTCTTCATATTGTCCCACAAAAAATGTTCCTTCAAATCTCTATACATTTTGGTGCTCCCAGGGTGTATAGAGAAATTGGAACTATGAGCATCATCCAGCAATTCCCTTTTAAGATCAGGTATATCGGGAAGACAAAGTCTCTTCCCGAATTTCAAAATTCCATCTTCATACACATAGTCTCTCATCTCCCATCATTCACAGCTTTAATCTTCTTTTGAAATTCTTTATCATCGGTCTGAGAACTCTTAATCCTTTCTAGTAAAGATGGTTTGACAACCATTTGAAAAAGTATTGATGTGTCTCCTTCCCTGGTTATTCCCATGTCCATCTTCACTAGATCCAGGAAAATTGGATCCATTTCAATTCTCATATTGTTCAAAACTCCATGATATTTTCTTCTCAAAGCATCTGCGGCCTTGTTTGCCTTCCCCAGGTTGTAGTGTATCGTGCAATCATAATCCGTGAGTAATTCAAGCCATCTATTTTGCCTCATGATGAGTTATTTTTGTGAGAAAATATACTTCAAACTCTTGTGATCAGTATAAATCTCCCATTTTTCACCATAGAGGTAGTGCCTCCATATCTTCAAAGCAAAGATCATAGTTTCTAACTCGAGATAATGAGTAGGATAGTTTTTTTCATGAATTTTCCACTGTCGTGATGCATAGGCAATAACTCTATCATTCTGTATGAGGACACAACAAAGTCCTTTCTTCAATGCATCACTATAAATAACGAACCCATCATTCCCCAATGGTAGAGTCAATATAGGAGCATTGACTAATATTCTCTTCGTTTCTTCGAAACATTCATCACACTCTTTTGTCCAAACAAATTTAACCCATTTACGTGTGAGCTTCAATAATGGGTTAGCCAATCGGGCAAAATTCTGGACGAAACGTCGATAATAACTTGGCAAACCAATAAAACTATGTACCTCAGTTATACTCGTAGGTGCTTTCCATTATTGGATTTCCTTGGTCTTAGAAGGATCAACAGAGATTCCATCTTTTAGAGAAAATATGGACATGAAAAGAAATCTCCTGAAGCCAGAATTCACACTTGCTAAACGTCCCATATAATTCATGCCTTCTCAGAGTCTTCAAGATAATGCGCAAGTGATTTTCATGATCTTCGTAGCTTTTGGAGTATACCAAGATTTCATTAATAAATACCACCACAAATTCATCGAGATACTCCTTGAATACTCTATTCATTAGATCCATGAATACATAGGGTGTATTAGTCAATCCAAAAGGCATTATAGTAAACTCGTAATGCCCGTACCTGGTTCAAAATACTGTCTTTGGAATGTCATCCTTCTTCACACAACTAATGGTATCCAGATCGAAGGTCAATCTATGAAAAGTATTGAGCTCCATGCAGTTGGTAAAATAAATCGTTAATGTGTGGTAGGGGATACTTGTTCTTTATTGTTATAGCATTGATCTCCCGGTATTCGATACATAACCTCATAGATCTGTCTTTCTTTTTAACAAAAAGAATAGGGGCTCCCCATGGAGAAACACTAGGGAGAATAAATCTCTTATGACACAATTCCTCTAGTTGTTTCTTTAGTTCAACTATTTCTACAGTGGCCATTCTATAAGGGGTCTTTGATATAGGCCTTGATCCAGGAATTAAATCAATGGAAACTCAACTTCTCATTCTAGATGATGTTTAGGTAAATCTTCCGGATATACATCTAAAAATTCTTTCACAACAGGTACATCCTCTATTTGAACATTCCTTTCCTCACCCACAGTTATTTCATTCTCTTCCTCCCTAATAATTGAATTTAGATGAGCTACTGGGGGTGGATCTAAATAAGAATTAGGTGGTGACGATTCTCCTCTAAAGATAAGGTATTTATTATCATCATCATCAAGAATCGTAACCAATTTTTTCTTACAATAAATCTTCGCATCACAGTCCGAAAGACAATCCATAATGAGGATTATATCAAACTCAATCATAGGTATAACGATGAGATCAGTAGATAAAGAACATTTATGTGCTCTAATGGGGACTGATTCACAAAACATTGTTGCAATGATACTTCCCTTGGGATTTTTAACTGACAAATCCCTTGTCAAATCAAATTGTAAATATCTAATTTTCTTAGCAAACTAGGAAGATATGAAATAATGCGATGATACGGAATCAAATAATGCATTTGATAAACTTGAGGAAACCATTAAATTACCTTCCACCACGTCTTTCGGAGCTTCTACCTCAGCAGTAGTGATAGCATATGCTTGGCCTTGATCCCTTGGCCTTTTCTGAGGTAAGTTCTCCTGATGCTTAGGACATTCATTTTCATAATTCCCCATCTCCTTGAAATTGTATCACTGAACATTGGTAGCTTCCTTCTTCCCCTTGCAATCAAGAGCATGGTTGCCTTTTTCACCACACTTGTAACAGACTCTTGTTCCCTTCAAGCACGTACCAGGGTGTTTCTTACCACATTTACCATAGGATGGATATTCAACCATTCCCTTATTCCCCTTATTTCCATTCCCAGATTGATCAGCAGGTCTCTTCTTCTCTTGATTTGCTTTAAATTTATAAGACTTAGAGAATTCCTTTACGGTCTTGATAGCACATGAGACAGTGTCTTCGTACGATGAAAAGGATTGTGAGACTAATGCTCAACGGGGAAATGGTTTCAACCCATCAAATAAACGATCAATCTTACTTCGTGGGTTATGTGTATAATCTCCAGCATACCTTTCTAACCTTGTAAATTTAGCCTCATACTTTGTGTCATTCTCATCCTCCTTTTGTCTCAGACTCAAAAATATCCTTTCCATATCTGCTTGATGGTCGCGAGGAAAATATTTTTCTGAAAAAAGATCTTTGAACTCCCTACATTCCATATTTGATACTTCATCATCTTCCTTCATGTTTTGAATCAATGACTACCACTGATCAGCATCTCCATTGAGTCAGTAAACTACCATGATAACTTTTTCCCTTTCACTACTCACCAAAGCCTAAAATATTTTCTCTAGGGAATTTATCCATTGCTCAGCTACTAAGGGAATTGTACTCCCATTGAACGTTGGTGGATGTTGCCTCATGAATCAATCTAACATTGATCCTCCACGCTGTGGATCAGGGAGCTCTATACGGGTAAGTTTATTATTCATAACCTAAGTGAGTTGTCCTAGTATGGTGATTAGCTGATCAGCACCAGTTGCATCACTAGTTCCACTATAATTATCTTGAGCAGCAGGGAAATTCCTACATGGAGTGCTTTCATTGATACGGTTTCCATTTCTTCCACTAGGCACCATTTCTAAACAATGGCATAAACTCGATTAGTTTATGAATCAAAATACACAATTCCATACTTATAAAAAAATTAACATAAATTGAACTATTTATGGATATAATCCATAACCATAAAAATGTTTTCTTTGAGTATGTATATACTCATAAACCCTTCATAATGATTTGTAAAGAAAAAGAGAGTTATCCTAAGATAATACCCCGGGAGTGTCGTAACCAAGAGTGCAGCAAGGCCCATTGTCGTGCACCAGTTCCCGTTCGAGTCTAGCTCAAAGCGGTGTTTTCGGGTTTTACCCCTATGTATATTTGTGCCAGAGCCACCTATACCTTCTCCTATCCAGACAGGGATGTATTTCTCAGAAAAATCACAAAGTCTCTACAATACCAAAATTCTAGGAAGTTTTTCTATACTATTCCTCAAAGTTTATCTTAGGTCTACGTGCTCTAATAATATTTTGTCTAAATCTAGCTTCCAAGGGTTGTACTAAACTTCCTCTTATACCAATTGTAACATCCCGACCCCAGTTACCTAGAGTTGGTGCATTATTACATAAAATTGGCATGATCACAAGAAGGATCAAATCTCGAAAGACCGATTGGTTTAGTAGCCTTGGAAACACAAGATATATTCATAATGTTTTACATTACACCATAAAGTGAAAAAATACTACAACATATTTTCTTCATAGACTACACCCATATCCCCATATTCTATCCCTACAGGTCATTCATAAATTACATCTTCACATCCTGGGAGAAATATAACATTGAAAGGGGTGAGCTCAAATGCCGAGTAAGGATAAAAATATAGTGAAAACTTTCATAAATAAGAATAAAAATTTAAGGCAATGTATAACATAAAACAAAAGCCTTTTAAACTTGAACATCAACATAGTATGGCAAAGATAAAATAAAATAATTTCATTTACTCATTCACATGGATATTCTACTAATCGAATAATCACATGCAATATCAATAACCACTTTCATAATGATAGAATGCATAATGCCAGACTATCATAACCACATAGCTAAGGCCTCGTGCGAAGAATACATATAAGATTTTTCCAAGGACTTGTTCCAAGACACTAGATTGTCTAATGAGACCTTCCGATGCATCGAGGAGCTATATCGGGCTCCACCCGTCACATATTTAGTCCAATGCATTCTCATATGAAAAGGATTAAACATAACATAAACATTCGTATTAAAACTAGCATATGAAATGTCAATACTTTCACCATAAACTATGAATGGTATAAAAATAGCACATCCACAGTCAATCATATCACAAAACCTTAAATACAATATAGAAGCTTTGTATCATAATAAATCAACTTTAAATAATCGTAAAATCCATCAAAGGATGTTGACATTGATGAAATCAAAACTCTTTTTAGAGAAATATCTCTTTATATTTTTGAAATCATTTAAGAGTCATATATTTATAAAATAAAACATTTTCTTCGAAAATATTCTTATAAGATTGTAATGGAAGCTTCAACGATTTTATAATGGAGGAAAATAACTGCACCAGCTGTATAAGTTAAAAAAACAATCTTACCTTAATTATGTCGAAAAGGTTAAAAACACCTTGTTTGGAAAATGACAGAAAGATTCCTTTATAAAACTCTTATAAAAAGTCAAACAAGGGTAAAATTACTTTAACCCATATTATTTTAAATAGTAAAAATGTTTTGAAATACATTTTTAAGAAACATGGATTTGGATTATAATGAGATCCAAGTAGATTATTACGTATAAACAACCTCTGATAATGAAGAGATTGTGAAATAACCCTTACCTTGTACTTTTACTTGGTTGGGATAGGGTAACCTCCTGTATAATGGTGAAATAATTTTTATTAAATTATAATAGAATCATATACATTAATTTGATATCATATATGATCTTTTAACATTGATTTGTTAATAATATCTTAGTATTATCGTTGTTTCAGGTGTTAACTTACTCGTTTTCTTTTATATGTTTTGTTACGTAAGCCATGTTTGTAATGGATAGGTTTTATCTTAATCATAATAAAAATGATATCAAGTCCTTATATACTATTATTAATCATCAAATGAGAATTATACTTGGATGGATACGATGGAGAATGAATCTCATCGCGTTCGTGGAGATGGTAGTCTGTACGTACGCACAAGCGACAATATAATTCTTTTGATATTAAAATAATATATAATTGGATGGTATATAATATATTCATAATTATTATCATGTTACATTTATTATTTACATGAATTACAAATCATTATTATACCCATCCAAATAATAATTTATTGAATAACAATTACACCACGACGTGGAGACGGTAAGCCGTACGCACGCATGTATGGTGACATGTTATTCAAAGGATGGATAGAATACTGAATATGGTTGTACCATATTTATAATAACATCATAGTATATATATGATACTGGATTTATTATTTTATAATGGTAACAACAAAGGAAGAAGAAGTGGAAGAAGAAAGGAACTTGGAAAAGGGTGGTGAAATCATTACCTCTTCTTCGGGTTCTTCCTTTTGATTTTATCAAAAGGGCTCATTAGGTTGGCTTTCAGATCAAACTAAAGCCTCTAGGTTGTACTGAGGGAATTTGGGAGAGTATTTGGGTAGATTTTGGCCGAACCAAAATGCTTTTACGAAGTGATGAAATGAGAGGGATGACTGCCCTTTTATAAGAGGGGTGAGGGGAACCTTTGGAAAAGCTAGAAATATTATTTTATAATAAATTTATATTCGTTATCTAATGGCTCCAAAGTGGATTATTTAAATTTTAAGGTGGGGATGGGTCGAAAGCCACTCAATAAATAGAATTTAGACAGGTTTGGGTACTTATATTAACCTTATCTTTAAGTATTAACTCTAAGTTAATGAGTTTAACTTTTACAATGTCTCTTTGTATTTTTATATTATATGGTTAATAAAGTTACTATATACATCCATGCGACCCCAAAGTGGTCCATTAATGATATAACTATAATTATATAAGTCTCTTGGATGATCCTAATATTTTTAGAAATTTAATATCAATTAATAATATAATATTTGTTTTAAAAACTCTTCTATGTCAATTTTGACACTATTTAATAGTTGATTTTTTTGAAACTCAAAAAAGAATTATTACGTCGAAAAAAAGTCAATTAAATCAATTCTAATATGTCATATTATCCTATAAAATTAGTTTAATTCATTAAAAGCCTCAAATTATATTTATTTGGGTATTTATAATATAAATTATTTTAATTTGTCACTATTATGGTAATTACTGCATCAAAATTGTGTCATAAATAAATTAAATTATATAAATTATAAAAATTATAAATAAACTATCATTATGTAGGAAATCTTGTTAGCTTTATAACGAATCTTTATAGTAGAAAATCCAACATATATAACCCTGTGTAAAAATTGTTTTTCTAAAACACATATGCTTATGTCATTTTTGTACTTATTTTAACTTAATTAAAATTAAGTGTCCCTATCACCTACAAGTGGCTCCATGGGGTCCCAAAATCGACCCAAATATGCCTATTGTCGAACATGTATCAACCAATAAGTCTAGGACACGTTTTAGGGTAATTTAGTATTATTATAATATTATGTTTTAATCCTTATTTACCGGATTTACCCTTAACCATGGTAAATAAAATATTTACTGAATTAATTATTCAAAATGTCTAAAAATAAAAGTTACCTATTTACACAATTTGAAAATCCTGATTCCAAATATGGAATCCATTTTTTAAAATTCAAAACACAGATGTGGAAAAAATTAATTTAAAATTAATTCCCGTTGTTAAAACAAAAAGCGTGTTTTTAAGAGATAATAACTATCAAAAGATTGACACTTGTTTATGTCCGGTTTAATTGTAAAATTAAATCCAATGACCAAAATTGTATTAAATGGTAAACATATATTCTAAATATTCTTTAAAACCACTCAAATCCATAATTTATCACTATTAATTATTTTGATTAAAAAAGTTGTTTTTAATTAACATTTAGTAATTTCCACTATTCAACAAAATATTAATGTTATCCGAGAAGTACCAAAATTTAATCTTAGGAGAAATTAGACATTCCGAATCAAAAAATGAAGTCCATTTTGAAATATAAAATATATATAATTTCAAAAATTAGGTATTACTATTCATAACTTCTAGTTTGATTGGTTATGGTGTGTTAGAACTCGGTGTTCTGTACAACACACGCTATCACATTATTCAATGAAAAGCGTACCGTAAGAGCTTGGGGTGTTACAAAAATAATTTTAAATCTAACATTTCATATTATATTTCTATGTTTTTTTGCAATTAAATTTTACACAAACTAATTTAACGTGCAAAACCATGTCATAGACATAACTGTAGCTATTAATAATTTACTGTTTTAAAAATTATTATAACTAAAAATTATGTTTCAATTAGGAATAAATATTAATAATTATGACTATAAAAATTAAATCTATTTAAAAAAATCAATATCTATAAATGAACAAATTTATATGGCTGGTAATCCAACAAATCAAGTCGAAAGCACATTTTTTAAGAAATTCATTTTTCACCATACCATGTTCTTATATTAAATATATGATAATTAATAATCATTATATTTATAAAATTTATATCATCATATATATAATCATAAAATAAAATTTAAATAATTAAATATTAAATATTATTTTAATTATTTAATTTCAACTAACATTATGCACTAGATGTAGTTTTAAGAAAAATGCATTTTGAAGAGTAAAAAAATATATACCGAAATCCATTATAATTAAAATTAATATGTAATTATTTAGAATAAATTGATCTAAATAAAAAATACTTTATTTTAAAATATAGTTAAATAATTTTTTAGTTAAATTTAATTAATAAAATGAAAATAAATTTCTATTTTATCAAAAGAGGTAATTTTTACTATTTTACAAATAATTTTTCATTTTATAAAAATAAAAAAACTAATGATAATGTAAATTTTATCTCATTATTTATAAAATTATTAGATTTTTATTAATATAATTTTTTTATTTTCAAAAAAAAATAAAAATTTTCCTAGAAAAGATAATAATAATCTATTTTTAAGAAATATATATTTTTAATGAATATGATTACATTAATAAAAAATTAATGTTTATTTATATAGAATATTTTTATATATATATTAATTATTTCATATGTACTTTCTTAAATGTTTTTAATAGTATTTATACCCTCTAATTTATTGTCCATGTTGTAATGGCCATATTTAAATGAAATATTTCATTGGTCATTTAAGCTCGATGTTCTGGGTCATATACACAATCAAACATAATGATAAAAAATTAAAATATCAAGGTTTATTATCCAAAATAATCTCCTTAGTCGTGATCAATTCCCATGGGATGATCTTCCTAGATCTGGGTGACATTTCACAACATGACACCATGGAACCCTTATACTAACATAGAATTTCATAGAGTGAGGGAACCTTGTGAAGAAGAATTTTTCTATAAGTATAGTCCATAGGTAGGTTGATAGGGTTTTTATTATGTAAACTGACATTTTTTATCCCATATATGGGGGTGGGCTCAAATATAACTATATATTATACATTTTATTTTACATTCCTATTTGAGGATAATGTATCTGATTGTAATCCTAGTTATTCCATAAGGCATAATGACCATCTAGGTTCAGTGATATATCTGATATTAGGAAGTCAGTAGGGAAATCTAAAGGGATCTATATTTTGTAATGGAATTATGGTTCCCCATAAGTTTTTTAATAATGGAATTATCCAGATGATATTTCCATGTTTTGGGTAATGTTGATTGTTTATGTCATGTATTACAATAGTAGAACCAATATGACTATTGGTTCTATTAACCTTAACTATGTGTGTGGGATTATCATGAAAGGTTTTGTTGTTTTATTTTTTCCATATATTTTCAATCAGTTTTATATTGTTGTCAATGGATTTCAGGGGATGTCTTGGAATCATTGGTTGTGGAACTAGGGGAGGATTACTAGTGGGTCTAGGATCTATATTTTAACTATATGAATATCTTGGTTTCTGGAAGACCATATGATATTTTATGGGTATAATAATGTCTGAGATACAACAGTTCTTTTTTAATAGGATTTTTAAAGGAATTCATATGATTAAATGTTATTCTTGGAATGATATGAGCACTAGATTTCCTAAAATTATATGATTAAAATGTTGAGTCATCCCTATGGGAATTATTAAGATTCATTTTATTCTACCAATGTATTGAGGTCACTGTAAATATCCATAGTGTATGGGAATATAATATGAATATTAGGTGTTTTGTGGGTGAATTTTAACACGAATATTTGTTGACACGTCCTTTGGAACACATGTAAAACAAATTTTATTATTCCTAGGATACTTCCTAGGATTATTTAGATGCACCAGGATGTGATATTGACATTTGTTCCATGATTTATTAGATTACTAGGTGTAGAGAATCAAATTCAATAGGGTAGTCCAAATGGATTTATTAGGGTATCCATACTCATCAATTATTCCTGAATATTTGGATTTAAATGATCTTTTCCCCCTCTCAAGGAATTTGATGTTTTCTTAAGAATTTTGAACATCGAGGCTATAACCACGGGTTTTATCATTTATGCATGAGTTCATTTGGTCTAGTTGTTGCAACCTAGGCAATAATGATCATAAATGATGGTGGCATGTGTGCAAGTTCCATGAATGTGGACTAGAGAGTCCTCTTGGGGTATGCATCATGCTTAGAATCATTGTACAACCAGTTGAAGTATGAATGGAAAATTAGGATCATGAACAAATATATTGATGATGGTTTAAGTTACATTCTATAATTTTGTATTTTACTGTAATAGATAGATTTTTCCTAAGGAGAATATCACATGAACATATTAATGATTTTAATGTCTATGAACCATACAATATTATAATTTCCCAATAATGTTATGTAATCTCACCATTCTTAAGCCACCACTACAGTTTGGTACTCAAGGGACCACCACTTGGATTTTGGAACAAGATGGGCCAACTCCTATTATAACACTATTTCATAGGATAACTTCAGGGATTATTGTTATTGGTATAAGTCAAGAATTATTGAATGAATAATGATCATTTATTTTTGTATTTTATTTCATTTTATATTCTAAATAATCCATGTGGGTGAATGGTCCTTTTATGATAACAATATTATTCAGTTCCTATACTTATTGAATTTCAATTTTATATGGGAAATTTTGTTTATTTATTCCATTTCTTGTGTTTCCAATTTAGATAATTTATAGTAATTTGAATTAGTTATTATAAACTATATATGTGGTTGTTATATACTCATAATACAAAGTAGACACCCTTTTCAAGTCTATATCCTCAAGCATTTTAGGAGGTGCAGTTGAGGCCTAGTCTATAATGGGATCAGAACAACGACCAGTGGTTATCTACACTATGATTTTATAAAATAAAAATAATAGGGTTTTTTATAATTTAGTTTATAATTATTGTGTATGATAGTAAAGGGTGTTTGGAATGTGTTAGATATAGTGATAGAATCCTTTTGTGTTCATTATGATGAAATTTTTCATAACACCCCATATCTATGTGCCACTCCATGGGTGCCCGAAACCTGGTTGGTCACATGAACTAAAGTGTAGTTCCCAAAATTCCAGAGGTTGTGGACTAGCAGCAAAGGCGTAGGTCTGATAGTGGTGAAACTATGCCCTCATTTTTCAAAGTGAAGCGCATCGGAATACAAAATAAAATATTAAAAAATAATGGAAGAAGTAAAACATACATAACTGGAATGAACAATTGAAGTAAAAGAGAATGAATAGTTATATAGATAATGATGCAACAAGTCTCTAGTTCTAAGAAATTAGCCAGAACATTCTACACAACAATACAATACAATGGAATGTACAGGTACAAAAAATGAAGAAAAACAGTGCAACAGGAACTCAGAAGCATCGCAAGCCTATGCTCAGTCCCATGCTCTCTACTCCTATTTAACAAATCAAGTACATGTATAGGTACCCTTTCCCTTATCCACACCTGCATCAAAATAGTCTATTTGGGCCGAAAACATGACCAAAAAATGGTGTGTGAATTGAATCCCAGTAGGCACACACCAAAGGTCTGTGCCCAACTGTCAGTGTAAATGTGCAACAAGAGTGTGCAGTAGTAAATGCAATAAACTAAGAAGTACACAAAAGAAACTAATTGTACCAGTTATATTTCCATTTTTAATATTCATTTAATCATTCAATATAATGAAATCACCACAGTGAATTTCTAAGTAAACTGTCAATGTCCTTCGGCACGTAAACACTTACCCTCAGGTAAAGAGAATCTAAACACACAAGAATCTACCCATAGGAATATCGAATAATGCCCACAAGCATACGAGGTGTTTCCCACAGGAACAAAATCTACTTCCCACAGGCACGAAAAAAGTTTCCCTCAAGTTGAACAGAGCACTGCCCATAGGCTAATCACAACACTTCCCTCATACTAAATATGTAATCGGGTGATTCCCAACATATAAAAAACCAATTTATATTCAATTCCTCACAAGGTAATTTATGACATGCTATAATTTACGGTATACCCTTAGGTAACCTGAAAAAATGGATAAACAGAGGAACACACCCCTGGGGTGGTCCTGGATCCATGCAGTGAACCCAAACAGTAGTTTTGCAATTTCATTAAACTATCTATGCAATTCAAGGTATATAAAACATCCAATTCCTCAGCCACACAACACCCCAACATGGGTTCATAGCACAATGGTACACAAAAACACACAACAGTTAGAATTTAAATAGTAGACCACCTACCTCGATCTCCTCTGATCAGTATGGGTGAAAGACGCTCCTCGAACCATCCAACAATGACGTAGATCTGAGGTAAAAGAATTCACGTTCAAGCATAAATAAATTCCCCTTGGGGAAAAAATTGGTACGAATAGCTCAACGGGAGGGGAGGTCAAACCCGTATGGTTCCAACAATACTTACGGAGGTGGAATTAGTTTCACGGTGCTCGAGCGGGTGAACTTCAAATCTCCAGCCGTCCTCCCGAGTTCTCCTCTGGTTCTAAGCCTTCTCTGTGAACAGAGGAGGTTACTTCAAATTTTAGGCAAAAAAAAACAGACAACACGGCGTGTGTTATTGATTACAGGGTGTGTACATTCAATTTTTTTAACTGTTCCTACGACAACTTCATTCCAACGAGACATTCTTCCTCTGTTGACATGAGTTCACAACGTGTAATACCTGAGTACATGGTGTGTACTGTCGCTCAGATGGTAGCTACCTTTACCGCCTTACTATTCAGTTTTCGACATAATACAAGGCATGTAAATAACCTATACACAAAGTGTAGTCAGTTTTTACACACATCATTATTGACAGGCCTACACCCCCTATATATTCATTCCACAAGGCCAAAGTACACGGCGTGTGGAATAGTACACAGTGTGTAGTCACAAAATTTAGGATATTCTCCCATTTTCCTTATTTTCTCAACAACACATAAGGGAAAGATAAATGAAAAATCCTATACCTAAATTATAAGAACTGGGTTCTTACAAACTTCCTCCCATAAAGCAATTTGTCCCTGAAATGCCCTTCCAAGGGTGGTGAAGGTAAAGCATAGGACAACTCTGGCCACTGAGCACGTACGTCGGTCTCCCGCTCTCCGGTTTCATTCTACACTCGGCCATGCTGCCATACCAACTATACGAGAGTAACTGACTGGCCTCGAAGAACCTTCGTGCTCCTATCCATGATATGAATAAGATTCTCCTCAAAGGATGCATCGACCTGTTCCTCACCCTACTCGGGCTGAAAGACGTGAGATAGGTCTGAATGATAACGGCACAATTGAGATACATGGAAGCTATCATGCATGGATCTTTACCTATTTCGTAACTAAAACTGATAGGCAACTTGTCCGACTCTCTCCAGAATCTCAAATGGACCCACATACCTCGATGAATGTTTACCCTGTCTCCTAATCCGCATGTGTTCCAACCTCAATGAAACACACAAGAAAACCTGATCCCCATCCACGAACTACATAGGCCGTCTACAACGATCAGCATAAGATTTCTGATTAGACTGTGCAGTATCCATCCACTTCTGATTGAACTAGACCTACTTGGAAGTCTCCTGCATGAGACGTGGTCCCAGTACAGCTGCCTCACCTACCTCTATCCAGCACCAAGGTGATCGGCATGGCCTACCATATAAATCCTCGTAATATGCCATCTAAATAGTTTCATGAATGCTATATTATAGGAAAACATTACTTGGGGTATATGATACTCCCAAGAGCCCCTAAAGGCTATGATGCATGCATGCAGCATGTCCTATTGCACCTGTATCATACGCTATGACTGACCATCGGTCTGAGTGTGGTAAGTTGTGCTCAGAAGCACCTGTGTACCAAGTTCCCTTTGAAAAAACTACCATAATTGAGACATAAAACGGGCGTCCCAATCTGAAATGATATAATGAGAGACTACATGAATACGTACTACCTCTTAGATATAAAACATCCCTGGATCATCAATATCGAAGGTCTCCTTGATCGGAAAAAAGTGAGCTACCTTTGGGAGTCTGTCCATAGAAACCCACAAGACATCATTGCCTCGAGGTGACCTCGGTAGCCCAGTCACGAAGTCCATCGCAACATAATTCCATTTCCACTCTGGAATGGATAACTACTATAACAGTTCGGCTGGCCTCTGATTCTATACCTTCACCTTCTAACAGTTAGAACATCTCTTAATAAAACCAGCTACTTCTCTCTTCCTACCCAGCCACCAGTACTGAAGTCTCATGTCAAGGTACATCTTGGTAACTTCAGTATAAACTGCCCAAGTTGAAGCATGAAAGTCTCAGATCAACTCCTCGCGTATATCCCCAAGAACCCACACTCATCCATGGAAACACAGTACCTCATCATCGCCTATCATCCACCCAAGAGGAGGGTACACAATTGCCACTGACTCCCATAGAACTAGGCCTTCTGAATTAGATAGTTGTTTCATCATCACTCTATCTATGAGGGTAGAAGTAAAAGATAATGATGAACGATAGGTTTCCCCCTGAATATCGTGCACCCCCAAATGCATCTCAGAGAACAAATTCAATAGCTGCCACTCACAACTAGCTTCATAAACTACATGTGTTCGAGACTTCCTGCTCAGTGCGTCAACAATTGATTTACCCTTAAAAGGTGTATAAACAATCTCAAAATTGAAGGACTGAAGGTATTCAACCCACCTTCACTACCTCAGATTCAAGTCATGTTGTGTAATGATATACTTGAGACTTTTGTGGTCTGTGAAAACCAAAAAATGATATCCCAAGAGATATTGTCTCCAACAACGTGACAAACAAACAACTACAACCAACTCAATGTCATATGTTTGGTAATTCCTCTCACCTGGCCTCAACTACCAAGTCATGTAGGCAACTTATTGATCACCCTACATCAACACAGCTCCCAACCCAATACTTGATGCATTAAAGTAAACTGTAAAGGTATTTTGCTACTCTGGAAGTATCAGGATTGGTGCTGATGTCAACCTTCCCTTCAGTTCATAGAAGGTCATCTCACAATATTATTTCCAAATGAAATTCACCCCCTTCTTAGTCAATACCGTCAACGGAACTGCTAAGTGGGAGAAGTCCTGTATAAAACACATGTAGTAACCAGCCAGCCCAAAGAAGCTCTGTATCTCAAATATGTTCTATGGATGCTCCAAGTAAACTACTTCTATCACCTTCTATGGGTCTACTGCAACTCCTGCCTCTGAGATGAAATGACCCAGAATGTGAGTCTGGTCCATCCATAAGTGGATCTTTGAGAGCTTAGCATATAGACAGTGATCTCTCTGTGTACTCAACACTATCTCAAGATGGGTGTCATGGTTGTGACAATTGTTAGAGTACAGCAAGATATCATCCATTAATACTACCACAAAAGAATCCAGATATTGATGGAACACACGATTCATCAGTGCCATGAAAACAGTTGGTGTGTTAGTGAGTCCGAATGGCATAACCAAGTACTCATATAGACCATACCTACTATTGAATGCTATGAGAGATAAATAATATGGCCTAACACGCAAATGATGATATCTAGATCTCAATTCAATCTTCGAGAACACTCGTGCACCTCGATGTTGATCAAAATGTCCATAAATCCTTGGTAAGGGATATCAGTTCTTGACCGTTAACTAGATCATCTTCCCACAATCAACACATATTCTCATGGTACCATCCACCATCATCGCAAAAAGGACCTATGAACCCCAAGGATATGTACTGGGTCAGATATACCCCTTTGACTGTAACACCTCTAAATGTATCTTGAGCTCCTGTAACTCAGGTGTAGCCACCCTATAAGAACAAATGGACACTGATGCTGCTTCTGGCACAAGCTCAATAGTGAAATCCACCTCATGCTCTGGAGGAAGAACTAAAATTTCATCCGGGAAGACATTACTGAAATGTTCAACCACAGGATGGACGACCATATATCAAGTCTCTTGATCATCCTCATATAAAATTGTAATATTGGATGTGACTCTACCTCGCCCATGATGCTCTGGTCCAGCTCGACTCTCCTAAACATCCCACTCTCCATTGTATAGAAACCTTCCACCCTCTGGTGAGGTGAAACTCACCCTGCGACGATAGTAGTCTACAAAGGATCGAAAGGGAACTAACTTATCCATCCCAAGAATGACATAATAGCTCATCATCTCCAAGAAATAGAGGTCCCAAGGAATGTGGAACCCAAAACCTCAAGGGGGAACTCCTTTCACTAACACACCCCATATATTCATGTCCCCAACGGATTTTCTAGCGTCATAAAATCAAAAGAATAATAAGAATCATTGAACCCAAGGCTCTCCAAAATAGGCACAGATACAAAGATATGGGTAGAAACTATGTCAAAAATTAATGAAGATAAGACAGAAGCTACTAGAATGGTACCTCTGACAGTAGAAGATTTAGGATCTTGTTCATGTTGAGTTTTTTTTCACTGCATATGCCTGCCCAGTGCTACAGCCCTGCGACATAGCCTGGCTACACTGAGTTGTCCCACCCTTCAGCCTCTAAGATCCTAGTGTCTGGATACCATGACCATGAACACCATCTCTTCCTGCATGCCATGACGCATCTAGTTTCCCATCTAGTAAAAAGCTGTTGGTCCTTCCCCAGCATGCAGAGTCTGTATAGAACCCCTAACACTAGCCATTGGTTGAAATTCCCTGCAAAAATGCTACAGATTCCCCATCCTACTACAGGCTCAGCATTCCACTGGTTCATGTGGACACTACGGTCGCTTGTGCCACTCCTTCCCAGACTGGTAGCATATGACCTGGCCACCTCAAAAATTATTCTAGCTAGTACTACCATCATGAGAAAAGTTCATCTATCTCTTTCTCTTACTAGTAGAAATAGTTCTAGAACTAGTGCCGAACCACCCTGGCCCACACCACAAGATTCCTACATATATCGCTTGGTAATCGTTGTCTGGTTCACAATAGCCTTTATAATAGGCAACTGAAAAAATTTCACCAGTGCTCAGATGTCATATAAAAGGCCATCCACAAAGATTATAGCCCTCAATGTCTCATCACCCACCAGAATGGGTGAAAAACACTAAAACTCATTGAAACGATTAGAATAATCAATCACTAATATAGCGCCCTATAGAAGATTCATGAACTCCCGAGCTCTATCTACCATCAGCATCTCTGGGAAGAAGAATTCATAGAATACTGTCTGAAAATCATCACATGCCATGTTTCTATGATGATCTATCTGAGTGGTAACATTCCACCACCTCTTGGAAGAATCACGCATCATATAAGTCGCGAGCTTGACCCTCCTCCATAGTGACATCTCAAGATTCTAGAAAATAGTTTGAAATGAATCCGTCTAATACTCCATAGCTTGTGGTCCGCCATCCCCTGAAAATGTAGGCAGATGCTGCTGCTGAAAGATACGAGTCAGCTCAGCCATAGATGTGGTTGCCAGTTGTGTTCTCTGAAAGGTCTGCATGAACCACATGAATCCTTCACAGAACTGTGCATCCACGCTTATTTCTGGTATAACGGTTGGTGTGGAATTTAGCTATGCTGGAGGATCCACTGGTAGCCCATGGCCTACCATCTCTGGAGTATAATCTGTTCTACTCTCTTAGAGAACAACATGTGGTCGTCTGAGTTTCATGACTCTACAATTTCAAACACACACCATATTTCAAGATTATCAAAGACCAAAAATAAGGAGACGGAGAAAGATAGTTTTCAAAATTTACAAAACATGACTACATAGCGTGTATAAATAATACACTGTGTTTTCTCACAACCATTCACATGGGCATGTAATCCAATATAAACTAGCAGTCTCAAACCCCAAACACACGACGTGTCTTCTAACTAAACAGTGTGTGCTAGAATCCTCCATCCATGAAAGAGTAATTATACATAGCTAAGCCACACGGACCACTTTGAACAAGACTTCAAAATGTGTATGGAATCTACACTACATGTATGGTATAATTTCCAACTGCCCGTGTCATTCATAAAACAGTCGACTACTCAGCTGACCCCACACGGCATGGTACAGCCACACACAACATGTACACCACCCCATTTCCCCAGCCACATGGTTAAGTCCACACGATCTCTCACTAGTAAGGACTACACGATGTGTTCCTTAGTTACACATCGTGTTCAAGAGGAGGTAACACTGACCAGTTTTTGTTAGCTACACGGCCGGGTCACCAGGTCAGACTACACGGCATGTTCCAAGGTGGACACGGTGTTTATGTCTCATGGTATCCTCTGTCTGTGTTGTTAGTTACACTGGAGGACTCTAGGTCCACACTACATGGCGTGTACATCCAGTACATGGTGTGTTTTCCAAAGACTTTAACTGCACCATGTCCCTACCCACACGGTCTATGACATGGGAATAGAGTACATGTTGTGTACTTGAAAAGTTTTCTTTTGTTCTCAAACAGATGAACACATGGAGTGTGTCCGAGGAACAACACGGTGAGTATCCTTGGATTTCCGGAACGTAACCCTATGAAACTACTTCGGAAGCCAGTAAATATGGAAAAGAAAACCTAAGTGCCAAATTCTAATTTTTGAGAGGCCATACTCCTCGTGAATCAATGTTTAGAATCTTATACATGTTATACACATGTAAACAAGTCAATGAACCATCGAATTATAGTCATTGAGAGCCCATACTCCTCTAAAACCAAATTTTGACATCCATCCTATCAACATTCTCACAGAAAAATACCCTTTAACATAATAGGTATTTATCAATGCAGATATCACAACAACATGAAATTGCTAATGCGCCTACATGGTATGGAACTACCCATGGCGTGTAATTTCTTGCATGTGTCTAAATGATGCATGAGATGGAATACACTAATCTCATTCGTTTGAATTTAAATAGAACCCATGGATAACATATGAACAGCACAATCACAAGTGTGTCACCCAGTGGTGAAATTCAAATCAACTGTCACATTTGCAAAATCATAATAATTGCAAAAATACGAGGTAGACTGGCTTTTCCCTGTACAAGGGTTAGCTACTCCTGGGCACAACTTATTACAAACTACCATTCCCATCATATTCATGATGAAGGCTCCAAATTTTAAGTCAATCAAAAGTAACCTCCTCTAATACCACTTTGTAACGTCCCGGATCTGGGTTCCACTCCACTAGTTCCTCAAACCCTGTTGGTCACATGACCTCAAGCACATTTCCCCAAACGCCAAAGGCTGTTGACTAGAATTGAGGGCCCAGGTCTGATAGTGGGGAAACTATGCCTTCATTTGTCAATGTGTAGTATAGCGGAATAAAAGATAAAACATACATCAACATCGGATGAATAAAAACCTACATAATTGAAATGAATGATTGCAGTAAAAGAGAAGAAACAATTATATAGATAATGGTGAAAAATTTCTCTCATTATATGAAAACAGCCAGAACATGTTTCAAAATAATACAATACAATGTATTGTACTGGTATAGCAAAGAAAGAAAAACATTGCAACAGGAACCCAGCAGCATCGCAAGCCTACCCTCGGTCTCATGCTCTCCTACACCTCTGTAACAAATCATGTACCTGTATATGGACCCTTTCCCTTATCCACAGTTATTGAAATATAGTCTTTTTGGGCCGAAGGCATGACCCAAACAGGGTGTGAGAAATGAATCCGAGTAGGCACCCACTAAAGGTATGTGCCCAACTGTTAGTGTTAATGTGCAACAACAGTGTGTAGTAGTAAATGAAATAAACTAAGAAGTACACAAATGTAACTAAATTTACCTGTTATATTTCCATTTTAAATATTAAAATAATCATTCAATATAAGGGAATCCCCAAAGTGAATTTCTATGTAAATAGATAGTGTCCTCGATCATGTAAATCCTTACCCTCTGGTAAAGAGAATCTAAACCCACAGGAATCTTCCCACAAGTATATTGAATAATGCCCACAGGAGTACGGAGTGTTTCTCAAATGCACATAATCTACTTCCCACATGCACAAAAGATGTTTCCATCAGGCTGAATAGAGCACTGCCCATAGGCTAATCACAACACTGCCCTAAAGCTAAAAAGCTGAACGGCCCATGCCTAACATATAAACAAGAAATTTATATACAATTTCTATCACAGTAATTTAATACATGCTAGATTTTAGGGCATACCCTTAGGTAACTTGGCCAATTGTCTAAATAGAGGAACACACCCTAGGGGTTGTCCTGGATCCAAGCAGTGATCCCAAACAATAGTTTTACAATTTCAATAAATTACCTATGCAATTCTAGGTATTTAAAACAGCCTAGGCCTCAGCCACACGTCACCCCAACATGGGTTCATAGCACATTGTTACAAAAAATTGCACAGTAGTTGGAATTTAAACACGAGACCACCTACATCGATCTCCCCAGATCGGTATATGTGAACAACGCTCCTTAAACCGTCCAAGAATGACGTAGATCTGAGTTAAAACTATTCTTTTTAAAATGTAAATAAAATCCCCATGGGAAATAATTGGTATCAATAGATTATGTAGAGGGGATGGATTACCTGTACAGTTCCAATGAGACCGATAGAGGCAGAATCAGATTCATGGTGCCCGATCGGGTGATCTCCAAATCTTCATCCATCCTCCTGAGCTGTCCTCTGTTTCTAAGCCTTCTCTATAAATAGAGGAAGTTACTAGAAATTTTTCGTGAAAAAAACATACTACACAGAATGTGCTATTGAGTACACAACATTTACTTTCCATTTTTATAATTGTTCATATGACGACTTCTTTCCACTGTGAAACTGTTAATTTGTCGACACGAGTACACAATGTGTAATACCTGAGTACACGGTGTGTAATATTGCTTAGCTAGAGGCTGCCTTCTCTGCCTAACTATTCACCTTTCGACTTAATACATGGTGTGTAAATACCCTATACACGACATGTAGTCATTTTTTAAACCCATCATCATTGATAGGCCTACACGCCCTGTGTATTCATTCCACATAGCCAAAGTACACGGTGTGTGAAAAAGTAAACGACATTTAGTAAAAAAATTTGGATTTTCTCTTATTTATCATATTTTCTCAAAAATACCTTGGGGAAAGAGAAAAGAAGAAAATCGTACCTGAACAATAATAAAATGGTTCTTACATTTTTCATTAATATATCCATGCTATCAGGCAAGATAATATGTTTTTTATGGTCAATGTTGTAATTTCAGTATTCATAATGAATTATGAACATGATGTTCAGTGGATGATTTTGTAGGTATATGTAGCGAAGCTCAAGGGTGGTGATGAAGTAGTAGGAAATGTTCACTGGAGGTATAGTTACAAAAATAGGTTTTTGATGGAATATGTAACCCTTATGATAAACCCCTAGTACGCTGTTTTATTACAAGATAATTTGTTTAAAATGTCCATGACAATAAATATATTGATTCCCTTATATATTGAAATTATATTATACATCACCGATCATGTTTCTATGATATGTTTGTTTTTTTATGTATTAGGTCTCACATTCATAGCTAAATGAGGGTACCTATTTGGAAAAAAATAATAGGTAGGACATATTTTTATATGTTTTTATGTGTGTGTGTCTATATATATGAATCAAGGAACAGATCCTCTGGGTATTAGACAGTTGAATATTTTTTTAGTTCCCAAGGGTGGGTGATAACCTTGTAATTTAATTCATATTCTAAAATTGTGAGAGATATGGGATGGGGATGTTGGAATAACTGTTCCAGGTGATCATTAAGACAAGAGTAAATATGACATTCATTGTCATATAACCTGTATGAGGCTGTGGTTATAGTCCATGTAAGAGACTATAGAAACCAATGTAACCATTGATATGTGACTGTAGTCCTAGAGGGTGTCAATATATACATATTGTTTCATCAGAATGACTTAGATATGGTTTATCATGAGTAGTGAAAAAATAAAATTCATAAATTATGAATATATTCAGTTTTGAAGGGAACAAATATTCCGATTTCTAACATTATGTTTATATATATTTTTTGTAATTAATTAGATTGTTATATTATTTTTAGAATATAAATTAAAAAATATGATTTAAATAAGAAATAATATATTTATAGTTATTATTATTTTATATATTCATGGTGGTACCCTATGATTATTTATTGTTAACCCCTTGAATATTCATTCATGTGTATGTATACATTGATTTTCTAGAAAAAGTGAAAGGGATGTTATTTCTATGATATTATGATAACTCATTTATGATGGTGATTTTAGGTCATTTTCATATGTCGTTGATGTAGTTCACATGTATTTTGGATCAGAGTTGTGGATATATATATTTTTGGACTTTTGACAATATTAGGTTTTCTCTATTTCGAAGTATCTATATGTATCCTTATTTTTAGTTAACTAATGAGTTTTATTGTATATTTTTCATTTTCATTCATATATATTTTCAATTTCATCGAATTTTTTCTTTTAGATGGGGACATAATTCCACAGTTTGAATGTCATTTTCATCTGTCCTATGTGATTAAGAATTCACCTTAGGCATTGTGGGTAATCATTATGGTTGATATGTCATGTTGACAAATATGGTTCATTAAAAAATGGTATTGAAGTTTAGGATTCTTATAATTGACTCCCATTATAAACACACCCTCTAATTTTTTGAGGATGTTTGGTATTTTAGATATTATGACATTTTTGAACATAAGGGCTCTGTTAGGAGTAAGTTATAGATAAATTCCATTGATGAAACTGGTTGATCTGTTCGAACGTTCTATAAAAGGATGGTGGGAATTAATTTATTTCATTTATTATTTAGTATTTATAATGAAATTTATGGAAATAATTATTCTCTCAGTGATGTAAGACTCAAACTCTAAAATATGAAATTCAGCTAGTGACTCTAATTTCCTTTATTCACACTTATGTTTGGTTGAATATTTTATGAGTATTGAGGGAATGTTATTTTGTAGTATGATTATGGTGATACATTCTACATAGTTGTAATACATTGGAGATGGTAATAACTCTATTTTAAACGTGCAATTTTATTGATGGTCTAGATACATCACTTCAAAAGATAGAATTTGGGGTGCCATTCACAATAGGAAATTAAGGATACCCTATAGGACATTTAATGAATAAAATTCAAAAACAAACGTAATACCAAAAAAAATTTCTTCTAGATAATCCTTAAATAATTTTTTTTATCTGTAAACAAATTTTTTTACCGATGAATATTTATATTCATTAGAATAATATATTTAATAGTTTCTAATAAATTTATTATCAATCAATCTATATTGTTGGACATGAAACGTTTGATTGGTAAATTTCTATAATACAAATACAATTTGAATAAATGGTTAATTTAACAATATTAAAATACATATCAAATTCATCGTATATTTCATTAATAAAATACTTTACAAATATTATTTTGATCGTTGCATAAGAATATTAAAAAATCATCAAAAAATAATAACCCCAATATATTAAAATTATTTCTTAATTTGCTTATGAATATAATTCATTATATATATAGGATTTTTAAATGAACAATTAAATCATAAATTTTTTTAAAAATACATTAAAATAAATATATTAAATTATTGGATGTTGAAAATATGGGTGATGTTATAAATGTACTTCAACACTTTATAATTGTATTTAATTTCATTCATTCATCATTTTGATGCATAAATATATGAAAATTATTCCCATGTTAGCTATAATATATGAACATTTCTACTAAATATTTAGCATTATAAGGTATGCAATTTTTTAAATTCAATATTTTATAATAATTTGTGAGAAAATATTCTTTGAATTTATGAAATCAATTTTCATTTATTTTTTAAAAAATATTAAATTATAATGGACACTTTTGTTCATATAAATATTATTATTGATCATATTGTCAAGATAATAATTTATTTTTAAAACATACTTCTTAATAAAATATAAATATGAAAAAATAATTTTCTCAAAAATATTTCATCATGAAAAAATGTTCATTAAAAAATTATCATTATTCAATGAATAATTCATTACATTATCATAGATTTAATTATCTAATTGAATGACACAAATAATACAGTAAAATTTTAATATATGTAAAATCAAATCCACTTTATCTTCTAAGAAATTAATTCCTAATGAAATGGTCACCATTTAAAAATAATAGATCTTTTATAATTATTAATTACTTTTTAGTTTATTATGTTGTTACACTATTAAATTCTTCACAAATTTGTTCATATTTCATATAATCAAATGTAAAATAAATATTTTCTATATTGATTTCTTAACTAATACATTATAAAATATTTCAATCTCCTATATAAAAAATTATATCTCTTTGAATAAACATTAATTAAAGACATGTATCGTAATAAATTTTTATAAAATTTTTATTTAAAGAAAAACATTAAATAGTTGTTTTACCTAAAAAATACTTATCAAAATAATAAATATTTCAAAATAAAAATTAATTGAAACCACAGTACTACATTATCACATTTATGATAACATTATCATCCATATTCATTAAAATATTTTATTGAACATGATCAATAATAATATAAATGATAGATCAAATTTTACATTTTTGTGTTGACTATCCTGTAAAAATGGCATACAATAATTCAAATCATGTAGTTTAGTTTATTGGAATTTACATATTCTATATTCAATCCATATCATTTCTATGAATATATTGTATTTTTATGTCCATATCATAAATATGACTTGTCATATAAAAAATTAGGTGTGTGTATTTTTATAAATATTTACATTTCTATCATGCTAGTATATCATATATTTATATCCTTATTGATATGTTATCATATAAAAGAAAACATATATTTATCAAAATATCAGTAAAAATATGTAGGGTTACCTAAAATAAATTTATATTTAATTATATATTACTTCAATCAGTATATTATGTTTTTTGACTATATATTATGTCATTTAATCTTACATAAAATATCCATTTTTGTATTTTTCTTTTATTCATTGATGTTTTCTGTATTTTTTGTTTTCATATTAATATTTTTAGCAAAAAATAGTGTTTTTGGAAAGGAAATTATAGTTAAATACTTTAAATGTTAAATATTATATTATGGAAATATAGTGAGAAAAAATTCTTAGTGGCCTAAAATGGTATATCCTGAGGGAGTTCCCACTAAAAATTAGCTTACCCCCACGAGGAAGGGATCCATTGGATAGATTATATAATTATTTCATCCAAATTCAGTCAATTAGAATTGCGGTTTTCAAAAATTTTATCCCACCCAGATCCTAATTGAGGAATCTCCACTATGATATTTAGAAGATTTTTGAATGTTTTAATTTGGGAGGAAATTGTTTAGGGGGGATTATAGATAACCATGAAGAGACAAAAGACCATAAACTGAATATATTTCTATAATAATTAAGATATTTTTTATAAAATGGACAAGTTTATCCATTTTAACATAGAAATTTCTTTGGATTGAAGTGAATTTCATAGATTATAGAATTGTTAAATTCTATCAACCCAAATCCATTCATATTATTTACAATTAAGTACACTATCACGGTACCATGATCACACAATGCATAAATTTTGAACATCATGATTTTTTTGGGGATTTTAATAAGTCCCAATGACCCTATAGATTATTTCAAACATCAACATAGATATGGTGAAATCCGGGCATAAGATTCCTAGTCTATGGGGAATTCTCCAATTGATTAATCAAACCACCAAGAACTGTGATGAGTGACTTCATATTCCAATTCACTTAAGTATATGAACTGTTGTTCCTTATTTAATCTATTTATTCATGTATTAAAAAATAATTAAACAACCCAAAAAAATGTCAATAATCTATTCCCTTACATCAATGATGGTCGGATGACAGCCCAAAACAATATAGTGAGAATATTTATGATATAATATCTTTAGATCTATATTTAAATACATTCTCTAAGTAAATCCAGTATTATTCTCACCCACTCTACTTCAAAAAATATATGGATTATTATTTAGATTTTTGGGTTATTTTGAGAAAATAATTTTGAATCTGTGTATATACCATTTCAATTAAATATACTATTTTTCAATGATGTGTTCCCTTGCTTCCATGAAGGTATGATCACACCCCAAAACTATATAGTGAGAATATTTATGATATTATATCCATATATCATGATTACCATAAATTCTATTATTGTATTCAAATTTATTCTCACACACTCTTCTTCAAAGAAAATATGTATTATTGTTTTGATATTTGGGAAATTGTGGAAAAATCATTTTGAGGCTATGTATAAACCATTTAAATGAAATGTTTTATTTGTTTTAATAGAATTAAATTGAATGCACAAAACCATAATGTTAGAAATATATGGGGCATCACTATAGTAGATAATAATTTATCATTCAATAATTTCCTACCATTATTCATGAGTATTCTAATTATTATCCACTAAAATAACAACTAATTTCATTTTGATGAATATGATAGTGCCTAGATCTCCCTTTATTTGAATATTATTAAAAAAAATATTTATGAATGGTGTTATAGAATATTTTAATGAATTTATTATTCCTAATAATAAACAAAAAATAGATGTCATGAAGTAGGAATCACAAGAAGTAAAGGAGAAAACTATACTAGTTATCATGATAGAATTTGAGTTTTCCACTTCCCACTATCCATCAAGAATTATTTTAGAGGTTGAATAGGTGTAACAGCCAATAGCTCCAAATATGTGAGAAAACAATTGATTAAGACCTAGAATATTGGTCAATATTATACTATTCATTAATTAATATATCCATGAATAAATTACCTTTGCGAAATACCCAATCAGGATTCACATGTTTGTAATTCAAGCTATCTGAAATAATTCTCAAGTTGGTTGAACCCTCTGTATCTTATTTGGCCATTATTGACCAATATGAGCAACGAATAAACTCTTTTTCAAGTGATTCCATTATTAAGGCAATCATCGTGTTCTCTATCTCTAGGATGATTGCCATGGGATCATTAAAGATAGAGTGATAGAGAGAGAACATGCATAAGAATTTAACCAAGAACTATATTATCTAGTGTGAATAGAAACCAAATTAATGAAAACCATTTTTATATTCCGATATATGTTTTAATGACTTAAAAATTACATTATAGTGATTAATGTGGATTTCCCATGATGCAAAACGATCTCGTTGATATTTTGATGTAATCTTAATTCCATATATAACCATTCATTCCTTAATGAGCATTTCTCTCTCAGACATTCATGGATTTTAGATGTAATGTTTTACTCATTCAACTATTTATTTTAATAAAATATTTTTTAAAATAATATATATGATTTCTTTATTAAAATAACATTTCTAAATTATTTAAGCTTTTATAACATTATGTTTATTTTTTTTCCCATGTGTTACCATATATATTGATATATTAACATAATAATATACGTATAATTTGAGTATAATTTTAATATTTAATATATAAACATTTACTAATATATATATTTAAAATTTATTTTTTGTGGATCATATTTTTTATGATTCGTGCCATCTCCCTGAAATTTTCATTATTTATTAAAATATATTTTGTTATGATCAATTGAAAAATTTTATAAAATGAATAAACTGTTATATATATTTTTTCAAAATTTTATATTCCCATGATATTTCATTTAATATATCAATATATTATACTCCATTCACACATTTAATGTTCCAAAAAACATATTTTCGACCATAGAAAAACATGTCATATATGTTGTGTGTGTTTGATGTGTGATTTTGGGTCAATAATATGATTTATATTTTATGAATGTTTTTATGTGTTATGTTTTTTGTGTGTGTTCCATGTTTTCATTATGTGTGGGTGAAGAAATTTATTTTAGTATTCTTGTGTTTTATATTCTCATTTTGTGTGCATGCGTTCATATATTGGGTTAGTGTAGGTGTTCATCTACTATGTTTACATTGTTGTTTGTGAACAGAAAACAAATATATATATATATATCTAGATATATATATATATATATTTAGTATATTTATTATTTAAAAAATCTATATAAAACATTGATTGAAATTCCACCATTCATTTTTTAAATTTATGTTTTTTTGAATAAATAAAATATTTAAATATAATTTTTTGTAAATGTTATGTGTGTGTGAGAGAGTGTTTCTATGTTTAGTGAAAATTTTACATTATTGTTTGGTGGTTATTGAAAATGTCTTATGGTGGGGTGATATGTGTGATTTTAAAAAATTGAAATAAATTATCTACGTAATATATAATCGATCTTTGAAATATAAAATATCATACAAACAATATGTATACATATTCTATGGGAAATTTATTTGTGTGTGTTTGTTTTTATACATGTGTGTAATAAATTTTTTGTGACCATATATATAAATTTTTACAACTAATATGTATATATATATTTCTATATGCAATATATATATATATATTACATTATTATATATATTTTAAATTATTATATATAATAAAATATGAATATAATGAAGTGTATATGTGTTCCATTTTTGTTCATATATATTTTTTGAGATATGTATCTTTCGTATGATATATGTTTATAGGAATAGTGTGAGTTTCTGTGTCTGTGTGTGTGTTCTAAGACTAATTATAATCCCATAGAAGATATGTTATCCCCTTTATTAAAATGTTATGATTCATTAAAACTCTAAAAAATATGTATAATTATATTATTATATATATTTTAATCTTTAAAGAATGGCCTTATGATATATTATTATTAATATTCATTAAATTTTTAACAATGATACGTATGGGATGGTAAGTTATTTTTTTATAATATTTTTTTTCCAAAAATACATTAATTAATTAGGTTCTTCATTATTATTTGTAAAATAAAATTGTAATTTATGACTATAAAATGATAATATATGGTTTATTTAAGACATACATATTGGTAAACTAATTAAACATGAACCTCATAATCATTTATTGAATCCAATAATAATAAAATAGAAATAAATTAACTAAATAATGCATGAGGATTGAAATAAATAACACATTGACAAAAAAAATTACATGTATTATATTAGTTATGAGGCTGTAATGTAACGCATTTAATGTTTATATATATATATATATTATAATGCTTCATAAAGATAAATATATTTCAATTAACCAGAGTTAATAAAACTCATTATTTTTATAAATAAAAAAAGTGTAATTATTTTCAAAACATAATCGATTGAGGCATTCCATTTCTGTTTTTTTTGTTTCACAAAATATTAATTATTATTAATGATTTTTTTATTATAAAAATTGAAAAATATCAAAAAATAATATAAATAAAAGTTTTCAACAATAATTCACATTATTTAATTAAATTATATTTTTAAAAAATTATTGCACAATTATAATAATAATATATATTTGAAATTTAAAACAATTGATTTCTTCAAAAAAAGATGGCAAGAACAACTAATTGAAAAATGAGTGATGATGAAATGTAGTCATGTATCATTAAATGTTTTCTTATATTGTTAATAACATTGATTTTATAAAATTATTATAAACTAAATTTCATATTTTATCATATTGTTTAACAATTAATGTTGATTTATTATAAATAAAATTAATATTTCTTAATTTTTATGATTAATTATATCATTATATCAATTTAACAATTTATAATTTTAGTTTAATATAATTATTTTTTATATGAAAAGAATAAGTGTGATATAACAGAAATGTTAAAGTTTCATTGTTTTTAACCATCATTTGGATCCCTACACATCTATTATTTATCTCATTCCCAACTCTATAATATTCTGAATAATTATTTTGATCACATACCAATCATTAATCCATTGTGTATAATAAAATATTTCTTTACTCTCAATTAACATCCTATGTCTATTATTAAAGTTTTATATTTCTTTCCTCTAACACCTTAACTAATTATTTAATATAATAAAAATTCATAAAATTAATCTACTTATCCTCAATGAAATAATATATTTGAAATTTGTTTCTCATTGAAATATATTCTGTGTCCTAAAAAATTGAAATTTTATGTGATATTATAGTCTCTATATCTTTATAACATATTTTAATTTGTTTATTGACTCACTGAGAATCTATATACTGACATTGGATTCTATTTCTTATTGTGTTTTTCACTTTATCGTGCTTATTGTAATTTAATAGACTTTTTTCATGTACACTGTTTCAAATTAATTTTTATAATTTATGATTTATTAATTCTTTACAATACATTACTTGAAATTGTTCATCTATTTATATCATATAAATGGTGAATTCAATTTTCCATGTGACAACACATTAAACCGAAAGATGATATATCAATAGTTTGGTCAGACCTGATATTCTGATTGGTTACAACATGTGAATTCAATGAATGTAGGATGATTTTGTAATGGAATCATTATTTCAGGCCTTAGTATTTTATTTCTCTAGTACAAGGGCATATCATGATGGATTTTTTATTTATTCAGGAATCAATGTCATTTTTTTCCATTTAAGGGTACATTATGCTATGGTAGTGTGTGTAGTGGTGAGGATTTTGATTTTTGATTGGGGTAAGAAGAGTTTATATGAATTTTTAGTTCATTAGGTGGTTTATAGTACACCATAGTCAGTGAAATGACCTATCTAGAAGATTAGGTGGCCTTGACTGTATTTTGGATTCTCTATTTAAAAATTACTATATTAAAAAATCCTATGTGGGAATATTTCCAAATGTGGTTCCTCATAGGTTCTACTATGAAACATGGTGAATCAAGGATCAAACATGCCATGGTATGTGGTTTTTGAGGAGAAATGGACTTCTCCTTTATTTCAATCTTAGGATCACATTGTTATTTTAATCAAATTAGTTTTTATGATATTTTTAATATTCCATATATTTGAGGAACACATAGATAATACCAGGTCCTCATGTGAAAAGAGGCCAATATTATTCTGTCCTAGGACAATATATAATGGTGAAATCCACAAATTATATCTATATAAATAGAGTTCCTCAGCTTATATGGTTCAATTTCAATTATCATCCTTTAACCATTGGCCTACCACATGCCCTCCCTCAGGGATATCTTTATTTCATATGGTGAGTCAATCACCCTTAGTTCTTCCAGATCTGTGTAACATAGATTGAATGATCAATTTATTCTCATTTACCTACCTTTTTATCATTCCTCATTTTTTCCAAATGTTCTTTTAGAGAAAACCCACTATAAATTAATGACTATATATGGTAGTAAACTCTGCATATGTAACAACCCGAAATTTTGAATAAATCTTGTTTCCTAATTTTATGTGTTATTTTATTTTTATACTCAACAAAAATGTTTCATTTGATAACCTGAGTATAATTAAAATGATACTATTGGTTTTTGACTGTTATATGACCATTGGTCAATATGACCACTGGAAACTAAACGTTTTGATTATTGTCTCTAAATACAAGTAATCTTGGTTAATTAATATAGAATGAAGATTTGATGGCCTCACCCAGTAGTCTTGGACCAATCGAAGCCCATCTAACAGAACTTCGGAAGGAGGTAGCACCATTGGGCTTTTCTCTAGACCAAACCCAAGATGAACTTCATCGTATAAAGCTAGAACGGGATCGCCTTCGCGAGAAGTTCAAACTGATAGAAATTACTACTCGTGTGATGTTGGTCGAGCCTCCCTCGGATTCTCTCACCTTAGCACACCTTACACTTAGGTCCTATGCTGGTGTGATAAGGGGCTATGTAAGGAGACTGTAACTGTCTTGTGTAATCCTTTGTTTTAAATAAAAGTTGGGATTTCTTCTTATGATGAAGTTTATGAATTTTCAAATGACCGGATAAATATAGTATGCATATTTTTGATGAATTTTAGAAAAAGGATATTTTAAAAATGGTTGTGTAAACCTTAAATAATTAAAAATGTGTAATTATTTTCGAAAAATGGTCTTCTACAATTATGTTCAGTATGAAATTTAGAGTCTAATACGATCAACCTAATTTTTGATGAATAGTAAATTATGAATAGTGATTTTATGATTAGGATTAGTAATGTGTCCAAATGGATTAGCAATCTCACTTAATGAAAGTATTAATATAATCTAGGCACCTTGATTAAGTAATGTGATTCAATAAAATGGTTAAATAACGGTTTCCTAAATTATTATTCAAGTATTAGTTTTTTCGGGTGAATAGTGTTTTTTATTTAAAATTTTAATTAAAAATATTTAGATAATTATTTTTATAAAAAGGATTTCATTTTTGAACTCAGAGCACCGATATTATGCTATGGTAATTTTTGGGGTGTTTTCTGAAAAAAATGAATTTTCGGTGAATAGTGTTTTTATTTAAAAAATAAATTAAAAATATTTAGAAAATTATTTTTATAAAATGGAGTTCATATTTGTAATCAGAGCGTTGATATTTGGTTAAGGTTAAATTTTGGGATTATTCTGAGAAAGTTGAATTTTCGATGAATAGTGAAAATACAGTTTTTAAGTTACGGGTGTTTAATGACATCATTAAATGATGTATTAAGTTTTTAATCAATATGTTCGAATTATGAATAGTGAGATAAGGTATGAGGTGTCCCAAGTGGCCAATACCATGGGAAAATACCATGGGCAAGCCCATGGTTTTTCCAAAACCACTAATGAGGTGTCCCTTTGCTATTAATGCCTCGTCCCCTCACTTTCCCTATAAATACCAAGCCATCCTCTCATCCATTCGACTCCCCACTCTCCCCGAACGAAGTTCTGGTCTCATTACCTCCCAAGGAGTCCTCCCATGGTGCCCCCAAGCCCTCAAGTCCCAACCTTTGAGTTTTAAGAGTTATGTTTTAAGGTAAGGGATCCGACCTCTCTCTTTCAATTCATGTAATCTCTTTTATGTCATTCCTTTTATGCTACATGTTCTTATGTTGGAGGATGTTCTTTTATACTCATATTACTGCCCTTTTTATGTTCATATAATGAGAGATCCCCTCTTAATCTCATTATTTCGTTTTATGAAGTTTTAAGTGGCGCCGTTAGGCTGCCGAAATTTTTGTAACGGATTCTTTCTCCCTTCTCATTTTTCAAGATCTATTTTCATGTAAAGTATTTCAAGTTCCTTTTTATTATGTTGGGGTATGATCTCTAAATTTATCATACTGATCGTTTATGATAATATTATGAGAGACCCCATTTGATCTCTTTAATTCAGTATTTTGCTGTTTTAAGTGGCGCCGTTAGGCTGCCAAATTTTTAAGTGGTTCTTCACCCCTCTCGTTTTGAAGTTCTACTTTCATGTCAATTCTTTCAAGTTCATTTTTTTATGTTGGGGTATGATCTCTATATATATCATACTGGACTCTTATGTTCATATGATGAGAGACACCATATGATCTCTTCAATTCAGTATTTTGATGTTTTAAGTGGCGTCGTTAGGCTGCAGAATTTTTTAGGGGATTCTTTCACCCTTCTCATTCTTTTCAAAGTTCTAATTTCATGTCAAGTCTTTCAAGTTACTTTTTAATTATGTTGGGGCATTATCACTATATCTATCATACTGAAATCTTATGTTCAAATGATGAGAGACCCTATTTGATCTTTTCAAATCATTTTTGTTGAAGTTTAATTAACGTCATTAGGCTGCCGAACTTTCGTAAGAGATCTAACCTCTCTCTTTCTTTTTAAGTACTCTCCTTTATGTCACTTCTTTTAAACTCCTATTTGTAATGTTGGGGTATGTTATTTTATATTCCTCTTGCTGTAAATTTTATTGTAATGTGATGATATACCCTATTTGATCTAATCAATCCATATTCGGAAGTTTTAAGTGGCACCGTTATGCTGCCGAATTTTTTAGGGGATTCTTTCACCCTTCTCATTCTTTTCAAAGTTCTACTTTCATGTCAAGTCTTTCAAGTTCCTTTTTAATTATTTTGGGGAATTATATCTATATCTATCATACTAAACTCTTATGTTCAATGATGAGAGACCCTATTTGATCTTTTCAAATCATTTTTGTTGAAGTTTAAGTAACGTCGTTAGGATGCCGAACTTTCATAAGAGAAATCTATTTTTTGTATTCCTTCCATGTTTTTCATTTCAAATGGTATGTCCTTGAAATTTCATTTCCATGATCATGTACCCTTCTTATTTTGTCCATCTACTGTTTTATGGGTCATTTATGAATGTTTGACCCATTTTCCCTCTCTTTTTAATGTCTTCTAAAACCTCGTAACATAGCTGTTATGCTGCAGAATTTCCGTCTCAAAATGCCTCTCTCTTTTTATAAAGTTATTTTATATTATTAAGTGAATACTAAAAGCAATTTCTTCTAAAGGGGTATTCACATATATACCAAAATGTTCTCTTTTATATTCTGGGATTTACATACATGAGACCCACCTTCCTTTTCTGTGGGTTTTAAAGTGATGTAAAGATCATGTCTTTAAAGCAGTTTTTTAAAATGTTATGATTGTGAAATGAACCCCATTTATTTTATTCTATATGGGTTATTTATGAAATGTTTGATGATGATATATGTGTCTCACATGATAATAAAGGAAAATTTAAGGTTGCGCCCTGATAGCGCTCCAATGCATTGGGTAATGATGTAACCACTAGAGATTACAATTTTCACGCTACCTTGGTGAATAACCTTGGTAATTTTCAAATGACACCTTGGGGATGGACCTTGGTGATATGTTCATGATTTTCTATGTTAAATTATGTAGCCACATTTTCAAGTTATGAAAAATGTTATTCTGATATGCCTCTTTATTTCATTCTCATGCCTTAAAGTTCTTTTTCATGACCTTATTGAAGTATCTCAAGTTCACATGTAAAATGTTTGTCTTGTTTTCCTTACTGGGCTTTTTTCTCACCCTTTCTTTTGATGTGTGCTCCCAGGTTATGTGATGCAGTAATGAACCTAGGATGAACATGAGGAAAAGCCTTTCAAGTGTTTTAGAATAATTTATTATGTTTTCATGTTTAAAGTTCCTGGTTTCCAAGACACTAAACCTTAAAGATCCTCGGTTTTATAAAAAGAAATGAAAGTTTATGTGATAAAGAGGCGGGATGCTATAGAATATACCCAGGTAGTGTTTCATCCAAATCTAGTGGTGGTTCATCATGATCCCATGTGAGGAGATACAATGGAACATATGATCCTATTTATTGGATTTTAATTCTATCATAATTTTTATTTTAAATAAAAATAAATCTATTTCCATTTGGAGAATTTTATGAATTTTACTAATCAAATATAATGATGGGTCTAAATAAATTGATTTGGAATTTTGTGAACTATATGATGTTACAAGATTTATTAACCATTTATTCAATATTGATATTTCCTTTTTTGACTTTAATTGATGGATTGATTGATATTACTATTAAAATAGTAAAATTATTAATGATAATTATTTTGGCTGAATAGTATTAATTTGATTGTTTTTATGATTGTTATGTTTTTTGTGGCCAGTTGTACGACTTGGTTATTGTGTGTCAGTGTCCATCATTGTGTGTTGTGTCTTGGGGGCCTTTTGTTTTGGATTATTTTCCTAAGTTATTGGGTATTGGTTGATTTTTAATGTAATGTCTAATGTTGTTAATTATTGGAATAGTTTTGGTAGTAAGGGAATGATAATTTTCTTGAATAATATGTGTTTCCATAATATGAATTTATACTAATGATAACTGATATATATGAATGAAAATGGAGAATGGAAAATATGACGTGGCCCATGTATGATATGTTATGGACATTTCAATTTTTTAGTTGTTTTATCAATCACTAGAGGGGAATCAGTTACACACTATTGGAGACCAAAGTCTTATGATAATGATAGTATGAACCCATAGGTGTGGGCCTACGTATGACATTGTTATATGGTGTGTCTTGTTGTTTCATAAATCACCCACCCTGAGTCTTGTATTTAATACTAAAACAATGATGTTTTGGGAAAGGTGAATTTCCCATAATTTAGGATGTGGTGGATAGGGATGATAAACTCCCCCCCATCCCCTGCACTCTCTTCTTATTTTTTTCTTAGAGATTTTAGTGGTACACAAATTTGGGTGGTACCTAGGGGGTGTAAGTGATAAATGTGGTGGGGTCTTGTGTGGTTGTTGGAGATCCTGGGGTTGAGCTCTAATATGTTCACGATACACCATTATTATAGTTCTATTGTATTAATGTGTGGTATTATCATAGTTTTTGATATGGCCTATCATGTGGTGATGATGTGGTTTATAGAATGGGTAAATAACAAGGAGTTCCTATTTCAAAGATAATAGTTTTTATAAGGATGAGAGAAAAAATGTCTTCTTATTGGAAGAGAGTAGAAAAAATTAAAGGAATGTGGTTTTGGGATCCATTAGATATTCATTGGATAGTACATAATGATTTTTATGCATGGAATACATCATTAGTTTACTGAGGATCGGGGAATTAGCTGACCCACAAGGCTCATATTGGTTCTTCTATTTGTTGACAAAAAAATTATAATGTCTTCAAATATTCATGAGAGACCTTCAGTATGATCCTTCTATCTGTACATATAACTCAAAACTCATATATATATATATATATATATTATTGTATGTGTGTGTGTGTTTTATATATTTTGAATAACGTGTTGGTGATAGAGATGAATATTTATATCTTGAAAATTTCTAGTATTTCGATCGTTTCAAAAAAAAATATTTTTTGTCTTTTATTTATTATTAATATGATAGTATTTTTTTATAAGCATGCATTTTGAGTTTTATTGTATGTGATTATGGTTTATTTTATTTAATGTGGTGGAGTCTTTGGTTGTTTATTCTAGGATCCAATGAAAGATTTTTTAGTAGTTCATCAAATTATATATGATTTACCACTAGTACAAGCCTCTGACATATGAAATACAACATGTATGTTTCGAAGGAAACAAAAAATTTAGTTATATTCACATGAGGGGAATGAAGTATTGTATGGACATGAATGTGTGGAAACATAGTGGTTGGTTGTGTGATAGGATGGTTGTTCAATATATTGACCTATGAAGACTGTATGGGCTAGTGGGGGGATTCTCATGGGTTGAGGATTGAATTAGATAAAACAATGGTAAACTATCACGAATATAATATTTATAGACACCCATTGATTCTATGAATAAATCATATGTTTTATAAGCCTTCGAATTGAAATGAATCTTCTTATGAGATTGAGACCTAAGATAGGTAATTTCATCATGATTTCATGCGTACTATTTTTCTTTGAGGATGTCCATGATATGAATTAGTGAAATGATAAAATGAACTTAAATGAATCTATTTTTAATGAAATTATGATATTATCCTTTTCATTAAGAAGAACCATTAAGTCTTAATAATCATGTTTTTTCAGGATTGAGTGGATCAATAGGTTTTCCATATTAATATATGTAGAGTCAATCTTAATCAATCAGATTAGTGGTGGTTGAAAATGTTGTGTTCTAGATAGTATTAGATACTGGATAAGTATGGGTGAGGCATCTCATAATTGGAGATAAAGCACTGTACAGGTTAATTAGAGATACAATTTTTCTTCTCTGTGCATGATTTTCGTATTGGATCTGTTGGAACCAGGGTCTTCAAAGCATGATTTGGCGTATGGTTTGTGTTTTTTGTCAATCCTTAGTGGAATTTTGCGATGTGTACCAATAAAGAGATCATACCGTTCAAGCAGAAAATCGTGGTGAAGACTTGCGCGCCATATGTCTTTGAGGATCAGAACGTCAAAATTTGTCTAAGGAAAGAAGGTCGCGCAAGTATTGGTTGGGTCGCGCAAGTGAGTTGCGCGACAGAGGTTACTAGATACAGGACTTGTGTGCCGTTGAGGGACTTGCGCACCTCCGCGCAGGGGGTTCAGTTTTCCTATAAATACGGGACCACCCCACCTCATTTGGTACAGAGTTCAAGACTTAGAGACTGTTTGAGCTCTCTTCGCGCAGGTGGTTGAGCCGCGCAGGTGGTAGTTTGGTCGCGCTAGTAGAGCTTGCACGCCGGTTGTCTGTTCAGCGCCCAAGGCAGTTTGGGAGAGAAAGGAAGTGGACCGCGCAAGTTTGCTGTCGGGGAAGGAAGCATCGTGCAGGTGCATTGGTGACACTTGTGCGCCAGTTTGGACTTGTGCGCTGTATTTGGACTTGCGTGTCTGACTTGGAAAAGCGCGCCAGGTTTTACTGAAGACCGACGGCCTGTTTGGAGCTGCATGAAAGCCAGGAGACTACCCGATAAATTCAAGGAAAAGTGATATTCTGCTTCTGGTGAGAATCGGACTTCAATAGAGCATCTATATACAACAAAGGATGCGTTCTTATGAAAATTATGAAGAGACCTTCACGTCTATAAACTGAGTGGGACTTCACCAACGACAGTGAGCCAGGGGGAGTCAACGGGAGTGACCCGAGGGAAGCAGTGAGCTATGCATGAACCTTTGTAAAGGCAGTGAGCATGGGACAGAGTGACTGTACCCGAAATTTTGTAATCTATAGCTTTTGAAGCATAGTGGATTTTGGTACGACCGACAACCTGTCGGCGTATACTCCTAGGACGTAGCCCTTAGTGGTGAACCATGTAAAAGGGGATGTGTCTTCTCTGTGCATGTGAATGTTTGCTTTCTAATCATAATCATCATACAGGTTCAACAAGTTCTTACAAATGTGGGAACAAGATCAATCACAATAAAAGAAAAATTGTTCACCCTGATTCACCCATCCCCTCTCAGGGTGTCCCGGGGTCCATCAAGTGGTATCAGAGGGAGGTTGCTGGTGTTGAATCTGACCCTTTTGGTCATGGAAAACGCGGTCAATATCAGGGGAGTCCCTCACTTCGATGGAAGAAATTTCCAGATCTGGAAGAACAGAATGCGATATCATCTAAGATCTCTTGGAATGGAAGTTCTTTTTTATACTGTGCAAGGAATACAAGTCACTGATCCAACAGGCCTGGCTATGACTGAAACAGACAGGAAACATCTTGATGCAGATGCTAAAGCACAAAATGCCCTCACTGCAGCCCTTTCTGATCAGATCTACCTGAAGGTGATGAATTTCACCTCAGAAAAATCCATGTGTCATAAACTTGAGAATATTTATGAAGGAGATAGAAAAGTGAAGGAGGCGAAACTACAAGTGATACACAATCAGTTTGACGATCTGAAGATGCATCCAGATGAGAATGAAGACTCTTTCTTCAATCGAATTACTGAAGTGGCTGGAGGAATTCGGGGTCTAGGTGAATAAATCAAAGATATTGATAATGTAATGAAAATATTAAGAATACTTCCACCTCTGTATAATGCGAAGGTTTCAGCCCTTGAGGAAAGAGATCTTTCCAAACTTTCTCTAGAGGATCTACTGAGAAGCTTGGTAGCATATGAAATGAGATTCAAACCAGAAGATGCTACGACTCGGGAGATCAAGGAAATGGAATTTAAGGCCATGGATAAATTGAAAATCTCAAAGGATAGTAGCAGTGATGATGACGCAGAGAAAGAAATTCATTCTCTCAATGCAAAGAAGTCCAAAACGGGAAAGGGAAATTCAAAGGGAAGTTACCTCTCACATGTTTCTGTTGTGGGAAAGTTGGCCACATTGCCTCTCAGTGTTTGAAGAATATCAATGATGATGGAAGTGATGATGAAAACTTCAAGAAGCCTCAAAGAAGGTTCTTCAAAAAGGAAGACTTCAAATCTGGTAAGAAAATGCAATGGAAGAGTTTTGTATGTGAAGAGGAAGAAGATGATAATGAATTCTTATGATGAAGAAGAACCAGAATTCAAAACTGGGAACCAATCTTCTATGATGGCCACTGTTGAAAAGTCAGAAGATACTGATGGAGAAAAACAATTGGGAACTTGTGTAGATCCTGAGGTGCAACTTAAGAATGCAGTTAGTATGATTAAGATTAAATGTAAGAGCTGCAATAAGTGGAAATCAATTGTAGAAGAATCAATTGAATACGTTGATCAACTTGAAGCTGATATTGAATGAATGGAAGAATTTGAGAAGGTAAAGTCTAAAATAATTGAAATCAATGATGATGCAGTAGATCTGAAGCTGAGAATTGAAGAGCAGGAAATGGTCATCAATGACCTCACATCTAGACTGGATGAAAAATCCATGACTGCTGAGGGTCTTGAGGAGGAAGTAGTTACTCTAAGGAGTAAACTGGAGAGTGAATTAGTTCCAAAAGATTCAAGGAAGAAAATACAGTTGGGAAGATTCTCAGAGGCAGAATTACTAGCAAGAGCCAAGTGTGGTTCAGATGGGGTTGGAAAAATCTTGAGTGATCAAAGACCTGCTTGCATGGGAAAGAGTGGAATTGGCTGTGAGGTTGAGTCATCAACTGCTGGAATTGAAAATATCCAAAAGAAAGATAAGATGAAAGTTGAACATGTTGAAATGTTACCTAGAGTGCTGAAAATGGAACCCTCAATCCAAACTAAAAGGAGACCTGAAAATTTTCCTCAAACGTTCAAAAATGGCAGACAATCTTACTATTCTCCCAAGGAAGAAGGTATAAGTAGAAATTCAAGTGAAAAGATATTTCCTCTCATGAAGTGTCAGTTCTGTGGCTATCTGGCCCATACCATGTCTTATTGCGAAGAGGCAAGAAGCATTCTGAATGGAGAACATATAGATTCTCAACAAAGGAGAACAATTTCATATCCTAATTCTTATTGAAGAAATAATTTCTATTGATATTGTTTTCGTTGTTCTAACTTTGGTTATAAGGTCGTTAATTGTAGGCAGAGAAGGGACATTGACACCTCATACCGAAGTTCTAGACAAGTCAAGTATCGTCAGCAAGACAGTGTTTCTCTTTCAAACAGGTTCTCACCTCTCAAAGAAGAATTTGACTATGAAGAACCTGGGTATGCAGAAGAGATATTTGAAAGGCCATCAGTTATATATACTCAATCTAATGTCTCATGGAAGGAAAGGAAGAAGATTTAGAAATCGTACCATACATAGGTAGCCCTCAAAGCTACAACGAACAACAATACCTGGATTCTGGATAGCGGTTGTTCGTCTCATATGATAGGTAATGCCCGACTACTAACGAATATCATAAATAATGTTGATGGTATAGTAAGATTTGGTAATGATGGGGCTCTGAAAATCAAAGGGAGTGGAAGTACCAGATTAGCTAATGAAAAACTAAAGAAGACTGAAGTCCTTTACGTAGATGGCCTAAGTCATAATCTCCTCTGCGTGAGTCAACTCTGTGACTCAGGACTTATAGTTACATTTTATCAGAAAGGTTTCACTATCATGGGAAAAACCGGAAATTCACTTATGAAGGGATGCAGAACAGAAGGAAACTTATATCAGGTTGATAGTGAAGAAAATGTATGTTACATGACTGTTAAAGAAGAAAAAAATTTGTGGCATTGGAGATTGGGACACATCAATCAACAAGACGTGGAGAAAATATCAAAATTGAGAATTTTCATAGACATTCCCAACCTGAAGCGTGAGCGTGAAAAATCTTGTGATGCTTGTATTCGTGGGAATCTGTTCTGCAGTTCATATAGGCCAAAGAAGAAAAGGGCATCTCACCTTCTTGATCCGATTCATACAGATGTTTGTGGTCTAATAAATGTAGGCAGAACACATGGAGAAAGGTTCTTTTTCATTTTCATAGATGATTGTAGTAGAATGGCATGTGTGACGGTCATTCACAGGAAACGAAAAGTCCTTGACTGCATGAAAACATATCGGTGAATCACCAAGAATGATACTGGACGAACAATCAAAGCTGTGATCTGACAATGGAGGAGAATACACGTCCATTGAATTTGAGAATTATCTAGAGAAGCATGGGACACAGCATGAGGTAGTTGCTATGATAACTCCAGAACAAAATGGAGTTGTTGAACATAGGAATCGACAGGTGAACAACATGGCACGAACTATGCTGATTGAGAGTCGTATTCCACGACATTACTGGAAAGAGGCTGTTCAAGCTGCAGTGTACATTCAGAATCGAACAGGAGTTTATATGGGTGAGACGAAGACACCATATGAATTGTGGCATAGATGGAAGCCTTCTCTAAAATACTTTCGTGTCTTTGGAATTAAATGCTTCATGAGGAACAAAAAAGGAAATCACGGGAAATATGGCGATAATGCAGATGAAGGAATTTTCCTTGGTTAATCAATGAACAGCAAAGCCTACAAATGTTTCAACAAGCATTTGGGAAGAATTTTGGAAAGCAGTTATGTTAAGATAATTGAAGAGAAAACCACAAGTGCTTCAAGGACATCATATGATGATGTGATAGAAAGTCAGGAAGAATGTGAACGTGAAGAAAATACAAGTGCAGAAATAGATGAAGTTGTTCAAAACACTCAGCAGTCAAATCATGATGTTGACTCAGAAGAAGAATCTAAAGAAGAAACTATGGCTGAAGAAAACGCTTCTGAAACTCGCAGGAGAAATCGAAGAGCTGAGATTGACCCATCCAACATAATTGGGGATAGGAGATCACCCACTCAAACAAGTAGGATGAGGAATAACACGCAATCTGCATTTCTATCAGTTGTAGAGCCATCCTCATTCGAAGAAGCTGCAAATGATGAATCTTGGGTGAAATCCATGAATGATGAATTAGATCAGATTGACAAGAATCAGACATGGGATCTTGTCCATAGACCCAAAGGTCAAAATGTGATTGGTACCAAATGGATCTTTATAAATAAGTTTGATGAGCATGGAAGTGTCATCAGAATCAAGGCACAACTGGTATGTAAAGGATACTCTCAGATTGAAGGCATTGATGTTGAAGAAACCTTTTCGCCAGTGGCTAGACTAGAGTCAATCAGGCTTTTCCTTTCCATGGCACTCCAAAAAGGATATAAAGTATATCAAATGGATGTTAATACATCATTCTTGAATGGTGTACTCGAAGAAGAATTCTACATTGAACAACCAGTGGGCTTTGTTTTGGGTACTGATGAAACAAAGGTTGGCAAACTGAAGAAATCTCTATATGGTTTGAAGTAGGCACCACGGGCGTGGTACTCACGGCTGGATTCATATCTCAAGAAGTTGGAATTCAAAAGAGGAGGAGTTTATCACAATCTCTATGTGAAGAATTATCCAAAAGATCAATTCATGGTTCTTGTCTACGTTGATGATATCATATTTGGTGGCAGTAGGCAGAAATCAGTGGATGAATTTTCCAATCACATGAAATCAGAATTTGAAATGTCTATGATTGGGAGCTCAATATTTCTTGGGGCTGTAGGTGATTCAAAAGAAGGAATACACTTTCTCTTTTCAGGAAAAATATGCAAGAGAGCTACTGAAGAAGTTCAATATGCATGACTCCAAACCAATTTCAACTCCAATTGTAGTTGGAAGTAAACTTGGAAAGCATGAGGATGGGGACTCTATTGATCCCACCATGTACATGAGGATCATTGGAAGCCTACTATATCTGACAGCGACAAGGCCAGATATTGTCTTTGCCACATGCCTTGCGGCCCGCTTTCAGAGTAATCCAAAAGAGGAACATATGGCAGCAGTAAAAAGAATCATGAGGTAAATTCAAGGTACACATAATTTCAAGTTATTTTTTGCTGCAGGCAGGGACAGTGAATTATCCGCATTTTCTGATGCTGACTGGGCTGGTGATGTGGTAGATAGAAATTCCACTAGTGGTGGAGCTTTCTATATTGGGCAGAAATGTGTTGGCTCGTTGATCAAGAAACAAGAAATTACTTCTCTTAGTACTGCTGAAGATGAGTATATCTCTACCACAAAGGCATGCACTCAACTGCTTTGGATGAAGCAGAAACTAATAGATACTGGTGATAAGGTGCAGTAACCAATGGTGATTTACTGTGATAACAAAAGCACAATTGATCTTACGAAGAATCTGGTTCACCATTCTTGTACAAAACATATTGAAATACGATATCATTTTATCAAAGAAAAGGTAGAACAAGGCATGATTAGAATGGATCATGTTGGAACTGATGAGCAAGTGGCTGATATCCTGACCAATCCATTGTCTGTAGCTGTGTTTGAGAAGCATCGGTTGAGCCTCATTGTTCAACCACCTCCTATTGAATAAGGAGGCTCCTTAAATCCCCTCTCCCCATTTGTTTTAATAGTTTTTATCTTCTTATGGATGTGATGCAGGTTTATGGGGGAGATACTGTCCAGGGGGAATATGTCTTGAGCTGAACGTTGAACAACTTATTGGACTTTTGTTTTATTGTCAATGGGGGAGAAAGTAATAAATTCATGGCATGAAATTCTTATGTGGTGAGAAGTATAAGATTGTGATGATGAGAAGTATAACATTGTGATGAGAAGTATAAAGAGGATAACATCGGGCGTCATGGATAATTTCAAAACACTGGAACCCAATTCAAGCTTCCTATATTGTTTTCTACACCAAGCATTGCTCACGTAGACTTAGAGTGTTGGCTGAGTTGATTCTTTCATTTTGGGTTTGCTCATGGTTGGAGATCTACTGAATTTATTCTGATTGCCAACAAACCCAAAGGGGGAGATTGTTGGAACTAGGGTATTCAAAGAATGATTTGGCTAAGGAAAGAAGGTCGTGCAAGTATTGGTCGGGTCGCGCAAGTGTGTTGCGCGACAGAGGTTACTAGAGACAAATGTTGGGGGACATTCACGCCTCCACGCAGGGGGTCCAGTTTGCCTATAAATATTGGACCACCCCTCCTCATTTGGTACAGAGTTCAAGACTTAAAGATTGTTCGAGCTCTCGTCGTGCAGGTGGTTGAGCCGCGCAGGTGGTAGTTTGGTCGCGCAAGTATAGCTTGCGCGCCGGTTGTCTGCTGAGCGCCCAAGGCATTTTGGGAGAGAAAGGAATTGGACCGCGCAAGTTTGTTGTCGGGGAAGGAAGCATCACACAGGTGCGTTGGTGAATCTTGCGCGCCAGTTTGGACTTGCGCGCCGTATTTGGACTTGCGCGTCTGACTTGGAAAAGCGTGCCAGGTTTTACTAAAGCCCGCCGGCCTGTTTGGAGCTGCACGAAAGCCAGGAGACTACCCAATACATTCGAGGAAAAGTGATATTCTGCTTCTGGTGAGAATCGGACTTCAATAGAGCATCTACATACAACAAAGGATGTGTTCTTACGAAAATTATGAAGAGACCTTCACGTCTATAAACTGAGTGGGGCTTCACCAACGGCAGTGAGCCAGGGGGAGTCAACGAGAGTGACCTGAGGGAAGCAGTGAGCTATCCCTGAACCTTTGTAAAGGCAGTGAGCCTGGGACAGAGTGACTGTACCTGAACTTTTGAAATCTACAACTAGTGAAGCATAGTGGATTTTGGTACGACTGACAACCTGTCGGCGTATTCTCCTTGGATGTAGCCCTTAGTGGTGAACCATGTAAAAGGGGTTATGTCTTCTCTGTGCATGTGAATGTTTTCTTTCTAATAATAATCATCATACAGGTTTAACAAGTTCCTACCAATGTGGGAACAAGATCCATCACATTAAAAGAAATAGTGGTCACCCTGATTCACCCCTCCCCTCTCAGGGTGTCCCGGGGTCCTTCAGGATCCCCAAGCATTAGTCCACTATGGTGAGAGGTGCCTTAATTTTGGAGGTGTTATCATTGGGATATGTTATAGGCTAATGTGTTGTGGATTGATTTATATGTTATGGTAAGGTTTTATTTCTTATCAATTTTGGATAATGTGTATAATATGTAGGATTTACCCTCCCTCTAGTGTGGGATAAAAAGTGTTCAGGATATGGCTATAATGTATAACATTATTCAATGTTGTTTTTTTGAAAAAATTCCAGATAAGTATTCTTTAGTTAGTCATTCGGAGGACACATTGCTTTCATCCATTTATTCTGTATTTAGTGCATATATGTAATCATTATCATTAGAGGTATAATAGATGGTTCAGGTGATATAGGGGTGAATGAGTAGCCTGGACCATAATAATTGGAGATCCATAAGGGCCTAATGTGGAGTATGAAACCATAGGGAGGGTCATTTATTTTAAGGTCATTGGGATTCCAGTCAGTAGTGAAAAAGTCATAGAAATATTCATTAGAATTTTTTTGGGAATTTAGTTCTCATATGTTTTCCAGAATTTATTTACATTAGATCAATAGATGTGGGAATCTGGAATATTATCAATGGTAGTTCCTATTAACCCCAAGGAGTCAGAATGGTTTGTGAGGTCATGATTCTTTCCTAATATTGTATAAATACCACTTTCTAGGGTCGAAATATCAATAATAGAGACTTCCATTGACAATTTACCATCCCATACCATAGATTTATACATAGCCAGGAGGAGTAAGAGATTGTAATAGTATGACCCAATATTATTATCATCGTCAGAGGGCCTATAAAATAGCATAGGTGTAATGGTTTTGAATAGTATGGTGGAAGACTTGTCCAAAGATAAATTCTAGTGATCAGGGGGAAACCAAGAGGATTTATAAGTTGTTCATGGTATGATCATTTTATCATCATCATTGGTTTAACATTAATTTTTTACTATTAATTTCACTCCTTTATTTAACTAATTTGGCTTCAACATTACTATGGAATTTGATGAGGCACTTCGTACCTTGGTGTTATTGATTGAAATTATAGATTTTATTTATTGTTTGATGTGTATCAAGGTTGTTGACTGAGGGTATGGAAACATCGTTATTATTTTTATTTATTATTTACAATGATAAAACCATACAATTTGAATTATGAAATAGATTTTTTATATTTTTAGTTTTAGTAATAATATTTTTATAGTTTATTGTTGTATTTTTTTTGGAAGGTAGAGGTGTTGTGCTTTATAGGGAGTGTAGTTTTCAAATGTCAAGTAGGTTTTTGGACCATTTTTAGATTTTACTGTTGAATCATCCATATTCTTAGTGTGATCACTAGTAGTGGGGTTTCCTAGGGTTTTTATAAAGTATTTATATATTTCTCAAGAAGTGTTTGTGACCCTTCAACTTGGTGCAACATCAACATTGTGATGAAGTGATATCATGTTTACTCTATTATTTATATGGCTATATTTTGTATTCTAAATCAATGTTTTATAGAATTTTGAATATATATTGATGATCATTGGAACCTTGTTTTTATCTAGCCCAATTTATTGCCTTGGGGAGCTCCAGTTATTTCTTAGAAGATGGTAATTTGTTGTCCAAGGGGTTGAATAGAATATAATATTATCAATCAAGTGGAGATCAATAATCAATGATTTCTTATGAAGACCATTAATGACATTTTCCAGTTAAGAGGGGATTGATTAGTAAGAAATCAGATCTTCTTTTCATCCAGGGACCTCGTTATCTGGTGTTTTTGAGAAAAAGTGGAAAATCTGAAAATTTAAGGATTACCTACCATGACCATTGTAATACATGACATGTACTCAGTTTCCATAGGTGACAGTTTAATGGCTTTGTAAGGCCATGTACATGGCCGTGTGAGGTGACCTAGAGACCACCTAAAGTGGGGGCCAATAAAGTCAAGTACATGGCGTGTACAATAAATTGACATGTTGTGCACTTGTTTTTATTTGATTAATCAGTCTAGGGACACATATTATTTGAAGAAATTCCTTCTTCATGACTCGTCTCATCCAGGAGTGACCAAATGTTGTGATTTATCTCAGTGCCCCAATCGACAGTTTGTTCTCCAAATTGAACATCGTTGTTTGTGTAGGAATCACATCTGTATGTTCTACCTTATTCTAGAGCCCCATCCCGTGATTTCTCCACTTTCATATGATATCCTTGGATGAATTTTATGGATGTTTTTGTAGATATATGGTGTTCATAGTTGAATCAAAGTCTATGTTTCAACTATATTGATCATACAACGTCGAGGTAGGAGGTTTGTGCCTTTCCAAAGTTATTCTTTGAATTTTATTTGAAAAATTTAAAAATACCCAAGATTGGGGAATTGTGTGTCTTAGGATGTTGAACCTATCAATGCATGTTATTCATTTTGATTGAGTTAGTGACATTTTTTGTTAATAAGGATAATTTACAAACTATGGAGGTGTTTTCCCTTGTTTTATTTGATATTGACCATTTGATCTAGTTTTTCCTATTAGGCAACAAGAAATCCATGCCCTGTGTTGTTAGGATATAGTTATTTTATCTAATAAAATGATATTCTTTGATGATTTTTCGGCAAATGGTTATTGAGGTTTACATTGGATGCTGAACATCGTTTTGAATTATTGGCTTACACAAGGCTATGGGAACCTGGTGTAGATAGACCATAGGGGAAATGGACACCGAGGTCATTCTCAGAGTGTTTGTTATACTTTTTTGTTGTGAGACCATAGGGAGGATGGGTGTGTGTGCACACTCAGAGTGTATGTAGTTCCACATTGCCAGACTAAAAGCGGAATTGGATATTGAGTGCTTAACTAGAGTGTCTATAATTTAAAGCTAAAAGACCACAGGGGGAATTGATAGTGAGTTCTTCCTCATAGTGTCTTTTTTTAAGATGAACAAGAGGGATTCGATGGTGAGTACTTCCCATTGGGTTGTTGTGTTTAATTGGTTGGTAATTTAAATGAATGTAGTTAAAATAATATAGTTGTTTACTTTTGAGCATTTCCTTGTTTAATACTTCATTTTTTTTATTTCATGCCATATATATTCACTAACTATTAGTCATAGATCTTTGGGTCATTAACTACTAGGATTCATCTCACGCCATGTTTGTGTCATGCTTTTGGGCCTAAACAGATTATATTGATGAGGCATAGATCAGAGAAAGCACCCATCTACATCAAGTACTTGACTTATATTGAGCTAGAGAGCATGGCACCATTATGAGGCTTGCAATGCTACTATATTTTATTTTTTTTCTTTTATAAATTGTTTTAGTACATTATTTCAGCATGGTTACTTGTTTGGAAGATTTCAAAGAAGCATGTGACAAAAATCATCATATATATATTCCTTTGTGGTTTATTTCCCATTAGTCTTCCACTGTTCATAGTTGTATGGAATTTTTTCTGAATTTTATATGTGTTATCTAATTTCCATTCCACTGTGTTACTCTACCAATGAGAGAATAGTTTCCCCTCTATCACACCCAAGGCCCTCACAGCTTGTCATCAGCCTCTGGCATTTTGGGAAATGCGCTTGAGGCCATGTGACCAATTGTTTACAGGGCACCTTTGGACGACACCCAGAACCAAGGCATCACAAAGTTGTATTAAAGGGATTCTACTCTTCTTGACAATATTTTTGGAGCCTATAGATTGGTATAGGAATGAAAAGGCTGTTATTAATATGTTGTGCCCAAGATTAGATAACCTTTTTACAGGGAAAACCTAAATTACCTCGATTATTGCAATTTTTCAGGTTTTTCAATTATTATAGTTGATTTTATTTTAGCATTGGGTGATTCTAGTATTTTGTGATTTTACCTTTAACAATATTGGGGTTCTATTTCTATTGAAACCTGAGAAGATGGGAGTATTCCATCTCATGCCTCAAATATGAACTTTCCAGAAATCACATGTCATGCATTCATTCCATGACATTTATGGTGAATTACTGATTGCATGTTTTTTGGATAGATTTTGTGCTATATGTGCATGTTGTTGTGATAGATTCATTTATAGAGTACCTACTATTTGTTAGGGTATTGTGAATATTTAATGTTTTATTTGAATAAACACTAAACATTGGTCCATGAGGTGTTATGGTGCATCATGGATCAGAATTTTGTGGATCATGTGATGCACTACACTGTAATAACTTTTGATATTTGTGAATGAGATTTCAATAATTGATTCACTAGGAGTATGGGCCCCCACGATTCGAAATTGGAAATTTTATTGCTTTTTTCAGTGTTTTTTGGGCATTCAGAGTAGTTTATGAGGAAAACTGTCAAGAAAAACCAAGAAAACATGGAATGTAATGAAGAATACACGACATGTATCATTCTGTTCAGGAAGGAGTAATTATTCTTAAGTACAGATCATGTACTCTATGAACATGCAATGTAGTTTTAGGTATTTGACTTTTTGTGTGAGAAAAAACAAGGGGTTGGTGAATTAATAGTGGCACATGCCATGTATCAGACATAAAAAATATTTTTTATAGACCGTGTGTCCAGCCGTGTGACTAATGACACAGATGGGTGAAAATACGTTGTACATGCCATGTCTATAACAAATATTCCATGTATAGTTAATTATGTTCCTAATTGTGTGGCTGAAGACACAGGCAGTTGAAACCAAAGTAGTACACAGAGTTTTTAGGGTCAACACACTATATTTATTTGTTCTATGAAAACCCTTGTGGGTGAGTGATGTATAATTACTCAGGCAGGAGGGAATCAAACCATGTACACACAGTGTCTTTGGAGAACACGTTGTGTGTATGGGGTCTTACTGGAATAGGGTAGGAAGGAGGACACACCCATGTAATGTATTATATGGACAAGTCATGCAGGGGTTATAAACATAGTGTATCCATGTATTTTAAAAAATTATTGTTTTCTTATCCTTTTCATTTCATATGATTTAATATTTTAGTTCATGATAATCCTAAACTGAGGTGTGCACATGACAATGCAGATTCCTATCACCGAGACATCCTCCGGTTGTTCGCCATATTCCGGGCAATGATCAGACACCCGACATGGTATATCATGGACTAATAGAATGTCCTCATGTCATGCTTTTCATGGAAAAAGCCGACATTCTAGACACAGATACTGATGCAATGTTACGAGAACAAATCATGAGGTTTTCAGAGATCTTCAAGGGAGTTTCGCATGATACCTAGTCTATGGAAGAGTTGATGTAGGTCATTCAGCAGCAACATCCTCCCACCATCTCCGGGGATGGAGGACCTTAGGCTAAAAATTCTTGGATATAAACCTCGACGTCAATATACGATCATCTAGAGATTCCACCAAAGATTACGGTGAATCTCACTACTTATATACATTGGGATTCCTCCAAGAGATGGTGGGATGTGATATCGCATGCTGGCATCCAGCAGGTTATGGCGGGGGATGAGTTCCAGCATGTGTTCTACGATTACTTCTACCCAGAGATTTTGAGTTCTGATCGCACCTGAGAGTTCAAGAGTCTAGAATGGGGTACTTTTAAAATCATAGACTACTCTTCTCTCTTCACAGAACAGTAGCGCTTCACATCCATTCCTGGAGGTGATGAGATATTTTTGGAAAGGATTTTTGAGGATTGTCTTAGTCATGAAATCTGATCTCATGTGAACATATTTATGTTAGCATCCATCACTTCTATAGTAAACCCGACGATGATCACATAGTAAAATATGAGGGATGTTGAGGCTGTGAGCTAGGGTGGCCTGACATCTGGAGTTGGTTCCCCTCTGACTGATACCAGGGAGCACCATAGTGATTCCACACATGGATATTCGAAGAGATTGGATACTTCTTATGATATATAGGTTGTGTGATACCAGTTCGGTAATAGTGGGAATACGGGGCCACATGAGATGAGTTACCATGGAGACAATCATGATTTAGATACTACTGTACATGATTTAAGTTGTTGGAGACATTATCATTTGGGAGAGCATTTTGTGGTTTTAACTGACCACAAATGTCTCAAAAATATATTCACTCAGTTCAACCGGAATTTGAGATAAAAAATGTTGGTTGAGTAACTTCAGTCATTTTATTTTTACATTGCCTACATGCCTCATGAAGGCAACGCAGTAGATTACGTGTTTAGCAGATGAACTCATATACATGTATTTCAGCAGGCTAGTAGTGAGTGGCGTCATATTTCTCAATTCTCGGAGATGCATTTTGAGTTTCATGACAGACAGGGGTAGACATTTCCTTCTTTTGTTGTTGTTACATGTAATCTTCATGATATATTTAGAATGAGGTAGTCATTAGTTTCTGAAGTCCTAGTTCTACGGGAGAGTGTGTCAGGAGAGGAAACAATTCCATTTTGGACAGTAGGCGAGGATGATATCATATGCTTCCAATGGAGCATATGGGCATCAACAGACATTCGTGAGGAGCCGATGTTGTACTATTATTCCTCAAATTGGGCAGTTCATCCTAGTGTCACCTATAGGTTCCAGGTGTAGTGGAAGTTCTTTGGTGGGTCACCCAACATTAATTTTAGTGTTAACAAAGATCAATTCAAGATCCATAATGATGTAAAATTCCAGATCATCAGAATAGAACAAAAAAACTAAAGAGAGAGTCATGTAACCATACCGATACGATCATCTTATGTTTTTTATAAATAATATAATTAATTGGCTAGAATTACATTGATTGAATTATTTCTTCATTGATGTCTCTGATCATGATCTGGTGTGATCTGTCATTGCATTGTAGAATCCAGGTGTAGGATTCTCTTAGCAGTGATCCACTAATGCTCCACGTATCTCTAGATGTCGCTGAAGGGATATCCGGGTGCTAGCACAGAAGAACCTTTTCTTGTGATATCCACCATCGATTGCCTTGATCCAATGGTGATGGATCTCTCTAGGTTGTGAGAGAATTCTTGTAGGAAGGAGTTCTTTCAGAATTGAGAGAACTCTCAAGAAGTTTTGTGCACAATGTTTGGGGAAATGTGTTGGGGTTGTGAGGATATTTATAATCGAGTTTGAGGTTATAGAGTTATGACAATAAATAAAAGTGTTACATGCTTTATTTATTTCATTTACTCTAATTTAAAAATCCCATGTTGAATCATTAACTATTTGACAAGCACCCATGCTGATAATAATTAATATCATATAATAAAATAAAATTATTTTCTCAATATCCCGACTAAAAACTACACGATGTGTAATCCTTAATACACAGTGTGTACTTTTTATCCTTTATTTCTTCCAACACATTTTTTAGAAATTTAGTAATGGCTATTTATTTCTTAAAGAAATGTAACTGCATTAATCCCTAATAAATATACATTATTTCGCCCACAATATATTTTCTTGAATAACAAGTGTCGAAATAAATGAAATCGGGCATCCTAAAATAATTTTTAAACCACAATCAGAAATAATCTTTAATAACGTAGTTAAATCAATATTTAACTGAGATACATGGACACACTTAGTGTGTGACCCTCTTTGCCTCTTTCTCTGTGGCATTAGGCGGAGCCTACCTAAAGACCAAAGTTTTCATCTAACAAATGCCAAGGAACCCATAGAGAAAGATGTCAACACCACAATGATGTTTCAACTCCTACAAATGATTACTGTGTAATATAATCCCTTTGTCATGATATCTCTAATCAAGTTGGTTTCATGCTAGTCCCATCAACCCATGTGCTCGATTATTCATAATTTGATGTTCTGGAATTGAACTCGCCCATTCCTTGCCATGGTCATGGATTTATTTAGACTATATCAATTCCATCAAAGGGCATGAGATATCTACTTCTATAATGAAACAGAAGAGTCAAATCCATTTCTGCATTATATATTAATGCAGTATCACTCGGGACACACCTAACGTATCCTACCTCGCTATAAACAGTGTTCCATCACAGTATTCATAAATATGTCTATGTGAGTGAGTTTTAATACCCATTAATAACAATCATAAGGTCTAAGGACCAATACACACGCCCGCAGATAAGAACATCCAGTGACACTCTGAATTGTGGATTTCCTTCTGGAAGGTCTCTTTCTTATAATATCCTACTGGATATTACCAAGGGCGCACAACATGAGAAGGTACCTCAATGTTTTATCAGTCTTCATCCTAACAGCCTGTATTATTTGTGTCCCTCAAATAACATCAATCGTCCATAGAACATATATTTAAGAACAGTGTTAAGGAAATTCCAGGTTCTCATCACTACATGGATCCACTATGACCCTTTAATGAAAAAACTCCCCTTAATACATTATCACGTACATTTTCACTTAGAAGAATAATCAATATGTGACCTTGCATTTATTAATAAATAAAGTAAAAAGTAGTTTGTTTAGGCCACCAACTCCAACAGACTCCCCCTTAGACTAGAGCCAACTTCTAACAACCTTTATCCTGCTATCTCTCACATGATATTTAGGCTTCTTCTGAGATAGGCCTTTATTCATGGGGTTTTCCGTGTTCTCTTACATGGACACACTGCTCTCTGCAACTTCTCCTCTTTGATATAAATTCCTCAAGAGGTGATACATTTGTAGTATGTGTTTTGTCTGTTGATGTGACCTTGGTTCTTTCAGAAGATCCACTACTGCAGTATTATCACAATTCAACATGACAAGATCTTTACTAATAGGCACCTCATCATGCTCCATGACATAGTTCCAAATCTAGACGGGTTCCTTGGCTACATCATAAGCCGCTATATATTTAGACTCTGATGTAGAATCGACAACAACTGGCTCCTTTAAACTGATACATCTAACAACCGCTCCATTAAGACAAAATCATATCTAGATTGCCACCTCAGATCATTCTGATTTTTTTGAAAACCAGCATCAGTAAAGCCTTTGATGACTAGATCTTCATCTCCTCCATATAGCAGGAACATATCCTTAGTTATTCTCAATTACATACGGATAGTATTAACAGAATTCCATTGTTATTCACCAAGATCATCTTGATATCATCCTACCATGCTCAGTGCATACGCAACAACAAGCCTGGTATATAACATGTAATACAAGATGGATCTTATAGACTTAGCATATGGGATCTTACTCATTCTTTTTTTTTCTCCTGTTGCGTTTGGGGAAAAATTTTCTTAGATAGATGTAAACCATGTGAACTGGAACCAATCCCCTCTTGGATTGTTCCATACTAAATCTCTTTAGTATCTGGTAAATGTATTTACCCTGACATTGTCCAAGCAGCCTCATAGATCTATTATTAATGATCTTGATCCCTAGAATGTAGGCTACATTACCCAAGTCCTTCATGGAAACACACTTGTTCATCTAGTCCTTAACTGACTGTAAGACTGGTACATCATTTCCAATAAAGAAATTTCCATCAATATATAATACTAGGATAACGATACATTCCCATTAAACCGCTTATAAACACAAGCCTCAAATTCATTATTAATTAATAAAGTTTCCTTTATGTCATCCTCAAATCAAATGTTTCATGACCTGGATGCTTACATTAATCCATAAATGGATTTATGCAACTTGAAACCCCATTTGGCTTCCCTTGGTGTCACAAAAAAAAATATATTTCATATAGACATCTTCCTGAAGGTTCCCTTTAAGGAATGTTGGTTTGAAATCCATTTTCCAAATCACTTATTCATGGTAAGTTGCAATGGCAAGTATTATTCTTATGGATTTAAATAAGGAAACTGATGAGAAGGTTTCATCATAGTTAATTATTTGATGCTGTCAGAAACCTTTAGCCACTATCCTTACTTTATAGGTTCCAACATGACCTTCCATGTCCAGTTTTTTCATGAATACCCATTTGTATCCAGCAGGATTCACATCACCTAACTCATCGACCAAACCCCATACATGGTTCTGATACATGGAATTCATCTCAGAATTCGTAGAATCTACCCATCTTGCAGCTCTTAAACTTTCTACTGCATCCTTATAGGAGAGTTTTTTATCATTGTATACCAATAATTATTCACCATACTCAGTGAATGGGAAACCAAATCTATCTTATTCCCTTACCTCACTTGATCTTTTACACAGTACTTGTCTTTCTAGATCATCTTCCATGAGGACCTATGGAACTTGTTCCTTTACCAAGTCCTGTGAATATTGAGCATCATCTTTATCGAAGTCAATATTTCTCCCACTATCCTTTTATAGGATATGCTCTCTCTCTCAAGAAAGAAGGCTTTTCTGTAGACAATCAATTTCTTTCTATGAGGGTTATATAGGTAATATTCATTCATTTACATAGGATATCCTATAAAGATACACCTCGTGACCCGACGTGTTATTTTGTTTCCTGAGAAGGCCTTAACAAATGCCTCGCATCCCCATACACGTGCAACCGATATAATGGGTTTCATTCCATTATATAACTCGGAGGTAATTCCATTTTCCTCCTTAGTTGGTACTCGATATAATGTGTATACTGTATTTTATAATTCATATCCCCAAAAGGATAATGAAATACCTGCATGACTCATTATCAACCTCACAATGTCCAACAATGTGTAGTTCCTCCCATCACTAACACCATTCCTCTATGGTGCATAAGGATGTGTCGACTGAGATAGAATCCATGACACTTGTAGAAGATCAATGAACTCTTGGTTCAGATATTCTGCACCTCGATCTGATCGATGTTTCATTATCTTCTTACCAAGCGGATTCTCACCTTCATTCTTGAATTCATTAAATGTCACTAAGTCTTCTTACTTATACCTCATTATATAGACATATACATATCTACTCAAATCATCATTAAAAGTAATGAAGTAAGAATCCACACCTAACTTCTACTGGAAATGGTCCACACACATCCTTGTGCACCAATCCTAGAAGCTCTGTGGCCATTTGACCTTGTCCACCGAATGGAGGATTGGTCAATATAAATTTTAAACAAGGGTGACATATATCATGTTATTTTAGATTAGTAGATTTTAAATAGCCATCTTGACAATGCTTTGTCAAACACTTCTCATTTACATGACTGAGACGGTGATTCCCCAAATGGGTGATGTATGGGTCATGCAAGTTTATTTCATTATTGATTACCAACACTGGGTTTTCATAATTTAATACACACGATAAATTATTTAAATGTTCCATACCATAACATTCATTGTTCTTATAAAATAGAAAACCCTTATTTCAAAACATCAAAATAAATCCATCCATTTCCAAACAGGATACATGAATTATGTTCTTGATAACACATGGCACATAATAAATGTTATGTAAAACCAAAATCATCCCAGTTGGAAATGAAAGGTGGTAATCGCCAATAGATAATGTATCCAGACTTGGATCATTGGCAGCATGAATATCCACATCTCCTTTGGAAATCATTCTATATCTACTTGGTTACGGCATTTGAATATAGATGTGAGCCCGATTAGTTGTATCTAATACCCAATGTGTAGAAATGGAAAGATTGCACTCGATAACGAATGAAACCTTTAGCTTCCCATCACTTTTGTGTTCAATTCCTCTTCCAGTGGACTCACTTTCCACATGAAAACATACTACCTCCCATTCCTTACCCTGCCTCTGGATCATACCCTTCTTGGAGGGATGGTGCTCTAGGGAATTAGACCATTTATAATTCCTTTTCCCCATTTCCTTGTCGTTCCATTTCTTATTCGTCATAAGGGATACGGGTTTGTCACACCCCATGTTCTTATCTACCTGGTTAATTAAGGTCAGAAGTTCTGATAGATTATTCTCATTGTTTCTCATGTTGTAGTTGATAATAAAGTGATAGAAGGTCTTGGGAAGTTATGATAGGATGAGATCTATACCCAACTCATATGGGAATTTAATCTCTATGATGTCCTGACATTCAATTTAGACAATAATCTTGACTACATGAGGCCCAGTTGGTGCGGAATCTCTAAGCTTAGTTTAAATGGTGCCGTGGTGATCTCATAACTCTCTTATCACACCTTATCTTGATAGATATCCTTATAGTGATACATCATGATATATGTATCCATGTTTTCATGTTTCTTCAAGAGCTCATTAGAAATGGTCGATAGCATGAATCATAGGACATCTGTGGCATCATCCATATGTTTCGCATAGAGAGATATTTCCTCATCACTGGACTATTTTCCAGTCGCAATTGGAACATGCTCTTCAAGAACATACAATTTCATCTAATAGTGAAGTATGACGCATAAATTCCTCCGCCACTCTTAGAAATTGGTTTCGGATAGAAGATTTTCCTTATCCAGTATGGTTCACAATGATATGTTTGAATTCATTTTTCTTGTCTCTTTACAAATTAAGATGAGAAATGGTTTTAGTACATTATAAAACTGAGACAAATAATTAAATTAATACTTATTAGTCTCCCACTATTTTATCGAAATTCAATATCCCTCACCCTTGAGTTCAGAATATTCTATAGACTAAATATTCTAGTGGCAAGGATCCATATTTCTCTTTGCATTACCCCAACTAGGGTTGGTCAAGAAACATGAACGGTTTTAGCGAGGAATTCCAAATTACAATTTCATTAACATGTAGCTCCTTGATCTGCTGAGTGAACTCCCCAATCCTGAAATCCTTTTATTATGGATTTTCTCAACCTTTTCATCTTGGTCACACCATGTCCTTCTATGGAAGTCAACCCTTGATGCGATCCAAGTAAAGTCAACCCAAAAACGGGAATTTGAATTCACCAATAATTGAAAGCTCCCCAACTATGGTTGGTCAAGAACATTGAACTATGGTTTGATTCTATCCAATATTATGGAAGGCTATACCGACTTCATATTTCTTTGAGGGATTTTATCCTTATAGGTAAATTTAAAATTTATTATCTTTTATTACATGATTCTTAATTATAAATGGGATATACTTAAGTGATTAACCATGTCTAAGATAATATTTATGTATAATCCAGTTTTATTTTAGTTCCATCATGCATTCTTGTTTAATTAATTAATTATGTGATCGTGAAAACCCACCCACAGTAAATAAACTATGCAACTGATTGAAATAAAATAAATGGTATGATGATGTGCTTTTTCTATTGGTTAGTTTGTCTAGCAGTTTATAAACTAACCCAAGGCCAAGGGGAGAAACACCTTGAACCTTTCAGGTTCGTGTTTACATCTTTCCACCTATCCACCATTGTATCTCCATGGATTGGTTTCTCCTTGGATCTTGACTTGAGCTACCTCCACTAGCTTGAAAGTTCCCTCCATTACATATGCATTTATATCACACGCAGATGAGGGGTAAAAATGGGATTTTACATAAAAGAATCCTCAGGCACGCATTGCCTATATATTAATGTGGATAAGGCTCAAATGAAAACAAATTTAATTTATATAAATAAATTAAAAGAAAAATTTTGCATAAAAAGGTCTTGGTCTTGCCCATGATCATCCATACAAGCAACGATATTTACATATAAATAAAACATGCTTTCAATTCTTTAATCATTCTTGTTTAAGATAAATCAAACTCGAATCATTTAATTATATTTATTTAATAAATTATTTTATCTTAAACCCTCTTCTAAATTTCCTAGAGGTTCTTATCCATCATAATTTTAAACAAATAAATTTATTTAATGTTATCCTTGTACGTAACATGTACCTTGAAGGAAACACGGTGAATTTTCAATCATTACGCTGATGTTAAATTGAACACATATAAATAAAAAACCGGTCATGTGTTGTTCCTAAGCTTTATGCCAACACTATGGTACACTTATCATGGGTTTGTATAATATAATAATAAATTTTAATAAATCTGTGTAATTTTGATGAGTACACACCATGTAGTTCCGACTACATGGTGTGTACATTTTGTTCACCTTCCATCCAAAGTACACGCCTATTGAAATGATGTGTTGATGTAATTCAGAAATTTTTGGAGTACATGGCATGTTTAGTGGGAAACACGCTGCGTAGTATCCATGTTACATGGTTTCCATCCAGGAAATCCATGTACTGGGTAGATGGTCTAACACTAACCCGAAGGGACTACACACCTTGTTAAGTTAAAACTCATGGCATGTAACACTGAAACCATGTGCTGCTTGTTCCTGGTTAACACACAGGGTCACAAATTTCATTGATAGGATCCAATACATGCCCTGATATGGAAGATCAGTCAAGGAATTGACACTAGACTTCACTGTGTGTACTTCCGAATACACGGCGTGAATTATTGTTCTGTACGACCAGGAGAATTTGGCACCTCTAGATGACTTCCTCTATTTTATTTTAATTAAAATTAAAATTAAAATTTGTTGTTGTATGGTGAATGAGAAACAAGATGTGAAGAAGAGATCTTAAGATTTATATTTTTAATATTGATTAACTTCAATTGAAACATATATGTAATTAAATTCATAAATCACCAACAAAAAACTAAATAATTATAATTATTGATATAACCCCTTTGATACCATTTATAGGATCCGAGCATAGCGGATGTGCGTTGGTGGGTTGCCCAAATTTAATTTTAGCATTAACAACGATCAATCCGAGATCAATCACGTTGTAAAATTCCAGATCTTTCAAATAGAATGAAGAATGAAAAACAAAAGCGGGATTCCTGGAATCATATAGATAGGATCATCATAAGTTGGTTATAATTAATTTAATTAATAGACAAGAATTAACATGATGAAATTATTTCATCATTGATGTCTGCGGTCATGATTTGGTGTGATACATCATTGCATCCTAGAATCCAAGTGTATGATTCCTCTATCGGTGATCCACAAGTGCTCCAGGTTTCTGTAGATGTTGCCAAAGGGATATCCAGGTGCTAGCATGGAAGAAACATCACATGCGATGTCCGCCTTCAATCACCTTAATTTTGTGGTGATGGATCTCTCTTAGTCTTGAGAGAATTCATAGAGGAAGGTTTTTTTTCAGAATTGTGAAAAGTCTCCAAAACTATTGTGCACAACGATTGGGAGAATTTTTGGTTCAGTGAGGATATTTATAATCGTTTTTTAGGTTATTGAGTTATGATAATAAATAAACATGTCACGTGCTTTATTTATTTCATTAACTCTTATTGAAAACCCCCAGGTCGAATCATTAATTCCATGACATGCCCTCACACTGATTATAATAAATATCATTTAATAAAACAATATTATTTCCTCAAAATCCTAACTAAAAACTACACAGAATGTAATCATTAATACACAGCGTGTACTTGTTTTTATTTCATTTTTTTCCTCCACCATATTTATTAGACCTTGCGTAATGGATATTTATTTTGTAAATAAATGTAACTACATTACTCCCAATTAAATAAACATTATTTCGCCCACAATATATTCTCTCCAATAACTTTTGTCGAAATAAATGTTATCATCCTTCCTTAAATTATTATTAAATAACAGTTGGAAATAATCTTTATTTATCATGTTAAATCAATATTTAATTAAGATACAACAAAACACATAGTGCGTGACCCTCTAGGACTCTTTCACAGTGGCATTAGGTGGAGCCTACCTAAAGTCCAAGTTTAGCATCAAGAAACACACCAAGGCACCCATAGAGAAAGAGGTTAATGAAACAATGATTTTTCACCTCCTATGAATGCTTACCATTTAATATAATCCCTTTTTCACAATATATCGAATCAAGCGGGTTGCATGCTAGTGCCATCAACCCATGTGCTCGAATATTCTTTCTTTGAATTTCTTGAATTGAACTCCCCCACACCTTACCATGTTGATGGATTTATTTAGGCTATATAAATTCCATCAATGGGCCTAAGATAACTGCTTTCGTTATGGAATAGAATGGAAAATTTCTATCTCGTATTTTCTATTAATACAGTTTTACTCATGATGCACCCAACATACCCTAACTCGCTGCGAACAATGTGTCGTCATAGTTTTCGACAATATATCTAAGTGCATGAGTTGTAATACCCATTAATAATAATCTTAATGTATAAGGAATAATACACACATCTGTAGATAGGAACATCCAATGACACTATGAAATGTGGATTTCAACTGGCGGGTCTCGTTCTCATAATATCCTCCTGGAAAATACCAAGGGCTCACGCCATGAGAAGGTGCCTAAAATTTTTATGAGTCCTCACCCCTAATTGCCTATATTATTTATGACTCTCAAATTACCTCATCCGGCCATAGAATATTTAATCAAGAACAATGTTATGGAAATTATGGGTTCTCATCATAGCAAGGATCCACTATGACCCAACAACTATCATTTGGACATTGTCACATGCATTATCATGCAGAAGAAAAATCAAGACGAGATAAGGCTTTTATTAATGAATAATGTACAAAGTAGTCGGTCCTAGGACACCAAATCCAAAATCACAAATATGTTTCAAGATATTCACCAAAAATATTGGTGGAATAGTATGAAGAGAGATGTTTTGGGGTTTTTTTTGAGGTGTTCTACCAATCAGTAGGTGATGTTGGAGAATCAGTGAACAATCGGGCTTTTGTAGGATTTACCCATTCCTGAGTGGATGTAGAATGATGTCGTGATGGGATTCGTGATAGGTTTACCAAGATCACCTTGAAGGAATGACGCAGTTTGGGTTTTCATTGATAGATTCATGAAGGTTTAACACTTATTTCTGATCATGGAGACCTTCAGTCTCGATAAGCTGGGCAAGTTGTATATTTGAAATATTGTATGTTTACATGGAGTTCAGTACTCCATTTTATCAGACAGGGATTCCCGTTTTACTTCTCAGGTTTGGCAGGGATTATAGAGGACATTAGGATTAAAAGTATTTCTGAGTATAGATTTCCACCCCCAGACAGATGCTAAGTCCAAGAGTACTATTTAGGTGCTGGAGGAAATGCATCGGGCTTGAATCCTTAACATTGGAGGTTCTTGGGATATGCACATACCTCTTTTGGGTATTTACTATTATAATAGTTTTCAAGCAACTATTCAGATGGAACCTTATGAGTCTTTGTATAGTAGTCCATGATGATCACCCATATGTTTATTGGAAGCAGGAGAGGCAGCTATTGTGGGACCTCATCTTGTCCAGGAGACCCTAGAGTATGTGGTATTGATTAGGATGTGGATGGATAATGCACAGTCATGATAGAAGTATTATGTTGATCGATAGAGACGACATCTATAGTTTGAGGATGGAGGTCAGGTTTTGATATGTGTCACACTGAGATTCGGACACATGATGATTAGGAGACAAGGAAATCATTACATGAGATATGTTGGAACATTTGAGGTTTTAGAGAGAGTCAGGATGGTTTCCTATCAATTTCATATACCTCAGAGGTACTGGGGTATGCACACCGTCGGCCATGTTTCTCAGATACAACATTACTTCATTGACTGATCTCTTGTTTTTAAAATCATGGAGGTTGAGTTGGATGTGGATGCCTCGTTCAAATAGCATTCTATAAGTATTTTTGATCGTAGTGAAAAGGTTCTCAATGACTAGTCTGTTCTCTTGTATGAGTGTTGTGGTAGCATGTGCGAGTACTGGATGAAACATGGGAGATGGAGGATGATGTGAAATATCAGTGGCTAGAGCTGTTTGAGGATTCTTCATCATCTATATTGTAGGAAAATTTGTGGATGACTTCCTTTAAGGGGAGATGATTGTAAGAAAAAAAAATATTCTATATAGGTATGGACCTTGTTTTGTAGTGTTTTTGAGAAAAATAGTAGAATTTGGAAATTTAAGGAGTACACAATCTGTACCTGATTGCAGCAAGTGACTGTGAACTGGATGTGTAATGGCTGACTACATGACCAAGTGATTCAACCTAGAAACCACCTTATTAAATGTCTGGTTAAGGCATGTACACTATGTGTACAATAAATGAACACACAATGTACTTTTCCTTTTTATTTATTAATATCTTAGAGGTCACGTCTAATTAAGAAAGAAACACCAACGTCTTGACTCATCTCATCAAGAAACAATCATTGGGTGATATTCTCCTCAGAGACCTCGATCGATCGTTTGTTCTCCAAATAAAAAATAATTGATTTCATTCAAAACAAATTAGTATGTTTTTCATTTTTCAAGAGCCTCATTCCATTATTTGTCCTCTTTCATGAGATATCATTTGATGAATGTTTTATACATTTTTTTAGATCTACAAAATTTGTGGTCTATTAAAAGGCTTAGGTTCATCAATATCAATCTTACAATGCAGAGGTATGTGATTTTTTCCTTTCCATAGTTATTCTTTGAATTTAATGTGAAAAAGTGCCCAATACCCATGAGTCGGGTATTGTGTGTTTAGGGATTTCAACCTGGTTGATGCCTACTATGCATGATTCTTGAGTTAGGTATCCTATTTTTAATATGGTTAATTTCCATGCTACGGAGGTGTTTTGACATGTTTATTTGATATTGACCATTTGGTCATGTTTTTCTTGTTAGGATTCTTTCATTCCATGCCTAGTGTCGCCAGGATGGAGTGATTTTATCTGATGTTGTGATATGCTTTGTAGTTGTTTAGCAAAGTTGTTATTGAGGTTTACTTTGGCTACTGAATATTGTTGTGCATGATTGAATTTCACATGGCTATGGGAACCTTATTTAGTGAGACCATATGGGAAATGGATGTTGAGGGCATTCCCATAGGGTCTGTTTTACTTTTACATTGGGATACATAAAACGATGGATGTTTGTAATACCTCAAAGTGTCTATAGTTCCTTTTTTTGATACCACATTTGGAATTGGATGTTTAGTGCTTCCCTATTGTGTCTGCAGATTAGCGATAAAAGACCATCGGGGGATTCTACGGAGAGTGTCTTCTCATAGAGTCTATGTTTAAACTAAACACGAGGGGTATGAATGTGAGTACTAACCATAGGGTGGCCTGTGATTGATTGGTTGATAATTTAAATTATTTTAGTTTAATTTTTAGGCTTTTTTACTTTTAAGAACTTCCTTATTAAATACATCATTTTCAATATTTACATCAATATGTATTCACTCACTACTAGGCAAAGATCATTGAGAGATTGCCTACTAGGATTCGTCTCACTCCCTGTTTGGGTCAGGAATTCGGGCCAAAAAAGATTATATTGTTACATGTATAGATAATGGAAAACACCCTTCTAAATAATTACTTGACTATTGTGAAGCTGGAGAGAATGTGCCCAATCTAATTCTTGGGATGCTGTTGGATTTTTTAGTTTTCTTTATACATTGGTATAGTATTGTATTTCAATATGTTGACTTGTTTAGATGAATTCCTAGATACCTGTGACATGCATCATTATTTATATATATATGTTTTAGTGGTTTATTTCTTATAAGTCTTCCATTCTTCATTGTTGTATGATATTTTTTATGTTTCACCTATTGTTAGCTAATTTCCATTCCACTATGTTACCCTACCAATGAGGGTGTAGTTTCTACACTATCACACTCATGGACCCTCTGGCTAGTCAGCATCCACTAGTATTTTGGGAAATGTGCATGAGGCCATATGAGCAAATGGTTACTAGGAACCGTTGGACAAAACCCAGAACTAGGACGTTACAAGATTGATTTGTGTTCTGGATATTATCATTTATTGTAAATGGAGGAGGATGTAAAAAATACTTATTTTAATTGTAGGTATGAAAATATAGTGTATATTGTTATGTAATTTAGTAACATAAATAAACCTACAGGTTTCATCAGACACATTATTTTTCTTTTCCATGTGATCGTGAATTGAATCATTGACATTTTCATCAAAAAAAATTATCATATAACTGAATTATGTGAATAATATTGATAATAACATTAGGATTCATATAAAAAATCATTTAAACATTGATAATTATAGTAAATTTGATAGGTATATATTCTGGATGTCAGAGTTAAGTTTCATGGGACATGTTGTGTCTCAACAGGGAGCGGAAGTGGATTCGATGAAGGGTGAAGATGCTCTATCTTGGGTAGCACCCCGAAATGTGTTTGGGGACTATAAAATTTTTTCTTGAATTTTATTACATGTGTTTCATATGGTTCGTATCTCATATTGAATCCATACATTCATCCTTGATCACAAAATAGTATGGCTTTTTTGGACTGACCAGTTCCAAAAAATTATTGACTACATGGAAGATGAGTGATTTATTGATATATTATTGTATTTAAAATGTAAGATTTGATATTACGGGTGTTATATGTCACCCAACAAATGTGAATGGATGAATCATGATGATTTCTTGGTAAGTATTCTTTTTTTTTCATATAGTTATTTCATCAGGAGTTTAATTATTACACCCACAATGTAGAGTTAACAGTGTTGGTGTTTTCCATAAGGCATTGAAGAAATTACATCTTCCGATAATTATTTATTGTAATCATAGATTGTATTATATTAATGTATTTTTTATTAATTTGTGGCATGTATCTACAAAGGTGATGTTTAATGGAGTTTTTCCTGGGCAATGACTCTGATATCACAAATTCACTGGGGGTAGGTAAATGAAATGGTAGATTGTTTGAGTTGGGTGTTATGGGGATAATTTTCGGTTTCTACGTGTTTATAGAGACTTTGAGAGGAATTGTATGCTTTGTATCTAAAAGAACAGGATTTTGATGATAGGGGTTCTTTTTCTATTTGATTGTGGATCCCACCAGGTCATATAACGTGTGGGAGCCTAAATGGCTGACCTAGAATTAGAGGTGAAGTAGGAAAAATTCATTAATATAGGGGACCTCGTTGGATGGGTAGAGGATGGTCAACATCGAGTTACAATATTGTTTTTCATCAATAATTTGAATGTATATGTTTAATGATATTAGTTAACATTAAAATTTATTCTTATATATTTTAAAAAAACATGATATGTGCATAATGACGTGATTAAAAGATAATTGGATGTTTTATAGTGTTAGGAACATCATGACTGATATAAGGATAAAGTGATATCACAGTTTGAGTACATAGATTTTTATATATTTTTAGTGTGTGGATAGTGTTTATTTAGATAGAATGCATGTTTTTATTAAGGATCTTCTATAATTCTTGTTATTATCATGTTTAAATATAATTCATGATTAAGGTATTCACATTTTTGGAATGTGACAAAAAAGAACAACCTTATGAGATATGGGAGACAAATGTTATATCGATTTAGATCAAATCGTTCTTGTGAAATACATGTTTAGTTATCTGAATGATTTTATTGTTATCAATTTTTGGATAGTATATGATATATTCCAGTTGATGATTGTTAAATTAATGTATTATATCACTATAGCTGTTCTTATTAATATTTTATTACAGGTGCAAAACGTTTTTTGAGACATATTAAATGACTTGTCATTCTATTTATAAATTGCATAACCTAATAACACTTCATGAATAACAAACTCAATATCATTCTATTGAATTAATGATGATGTGGAAATTGGTAATGGAATGACCAATGGTGAGATTTTACTGAAATCAATTTTGTATTTCTTATCATGTTCATCGACTTTAAGGAATGGATCTTGAAAACCCGAAATATTATCTTAGTACCTTCTTATCGGATGAATCAGACGGTCCTTTAAATCATCACAGATCTAAGGCATTCATGTTTTTAACTATCTCAAACCTTATTATATATTACTATCCATCATAAGTTTATTGTTATATTTCTATTCCATGTCCATGTCTTCACTTCCCACCTATGTTCTCTAATGTGGAAACTCAGTGATGAGTAACATCGTGTAACTGTTATGTTTCTAGAAATCCTTTCTAAAATAAATATTTATTATTCCTTTTTTTATTTGGGTTTCTATGAAAAAATATTCATGTTGTAATCCTTTTATAACCCCAAAATATTTTTAGTTACAAATTTATTTCAAGGTTGCTATATGTAACACCACGAGATTTTCTGAGATAATTTTTTTTAATTTCCATGATGTTTTGTGTTGTATGATACACCAAGATTAGCTTGCATTATATGCTACATAATATTAACATGTAGTATAAAAAACACTATTCTTGTCATGTGGAATGTAAAAGTTCATGTTATTTTCATAGAATGCATTTCACAAAGGACCAATTATATGTGATAACTAAATATAATATCATAGTCATTATAATGGTGGGTCTTAATAGTATAAACATCCTTCTAAAAAACAATTTGAAAGAAAATAAGTGAGCTTATAAAAATAATAAAATCAATAATTATATATTTTATTAGGTGAATATATATGTAATATATTTAGTGAAAATATTGATAATAATATTATATGTTTTATAGATATGATATAAGAACAAATTCAGTTTTTCAAATAAAAGAAATATTATTCCAAAAGATGTAATTTTTCTGCCATCTGATGTCCAACCCATTTCAAATCTCATTTTTAACACATTTATATTTTCTATACATGAAAATAAATGTATTCTATGGAAGCGGTACATAAAAATTATGATTTTCATATATATTTTTTATTTTTATTATAAAATTATTATTTTAATGCATATGAAAATATAGAGCATTTTAATTAAAATCTTATTTTCATATAATTTATTTATATAGTTATATTATATTTTTAGTTGGTTATAAATATTAATGGAATTATGTTTTTATAAAAGAATACAAGTTTTTTATATTAGAAATAATTTCATTTTAAATTTGAGATAAACACATGTCAATCTTTTGATAGTTTATACTTTTTAAAAAAACTTTTTCATGTTTTGACAATGAGAATAAATTTTAAATTAATTTCTGATAATTAGTTTTTTTGAATTTAAAAAAAATGTATTCATTATTAGTAATAATAATGTAAAAAATTATGTGAATAGGTCCCCTTTATTTTTGGAATCTAATAATAGTAACATAAATAAGAATATTTATTTACTGTCGTTATAGAGTAAATCAAGTAAATAAGGGTAAAAATAATATTATAATAATACAAAATTACCCTATAATGTGTCCAAATCCTATGGAACATGTCATGGGCGACCAAAATAATCATGTGGACTAAATTGTAGTATTAGATATCCACTTGGGTGTGAATAATATATTTCAAAATAATTACTTAAAAATAATGGGAAATATAACATGAACAAGTATCTTTTTACTAAATAAATTTAATATTGATTTATTTAAATTATATATTCAACTATAATTAGTCATTATAATTATTGGGAGATAATATATATCATTATATTTTATTTATAATTTCTAGACATAAAATGAATAAATTTATTAATGACCCAATGACAATGTAGTGATTACCTTATTAATGAAATATTCAAATAAATGATATTATAAATATTAAAAGAAATGTAATTGCAACATATTCGTGCCATAAATTTTTTTGAATGAAATTGAAATACGAGGGATTATTTAAATCCATTTTTAGAAGTAAGTGAGTTATTATTAATTTAACTAAAATCAATTACTAACTTGTGTCAAAATTTACATTAAAGAGTTTTTAAATCAAATAATATATTAAAAAAGTTTACAATAGTCCCAATAATATAAAATTAATCTAAATGAACTATATAATGTTAAAAATAGCATTAATGATCAAATTTTTTTTCTAATAGAATTTTATAGTAACTATGATAACATTATATTGTGAAAATACATGAAGACATTGTAAGAGATAATGTATTTCAGTTAGTGTTAATCCTAAAATAAATGGTTAAATTTGGGATGCAAACCTGCCTAAAAACTATTGGTTGAAATTATTAATACCAATAATCATATTATACTCAAATTTAATCCATTTGGAGGAAATAGAAATAGAATACCAATTTATCATAAATTAATATTTCCAGACATTCCTTAAGTGACCATAACCTCTCCTATAAAATTAAGTTCTCATTCTCTTTTATTAACACCACAAAATACCTATTCCACAGCAAAACCCCACCCAAATATCCTCCCATAATCCCACAATTCATTCCTATAGTCTACACATTGGGCATAAATTCATCATAGAGATACCTACTGTGCAAATAAAAAAGGAGATACTCGAAAAAGAGGTAATTGTTTTATCACCTCATTCAAAATTCTTTTCATCGTATACTTCTTATTATTATTTAGTTCTTATAATAATATAATAAATATAATATTTTAATCATGATGATATGTTATCATTATTAGGGTACAAAATAATTCCACTTTCTATCTATCATATCAAATACAATATCACCATGCGTACGTACATACGACTTACCGTCTCCAGGCCGTGGTGAATTTTTTTATTAAATAATACTTTATTAAGATAGGTATAATTATGAATATAATTGATCTAAATTATTAATATAACATTATAATTATTTTGTATTACTAATATATCATAAATTTCAAAAAAAATTAACCATTAATTGAATGATATTGTTGCTTGTGCGTATATACAACCAACTGTCTCCAGGACGCGATTAGATTAATTTTCCATGTTAACCATTCAAAAATAATTATAAACTATAAATAATAGATAATAATGAAATATATGACATAATAATTATACTGTAATTATGTTTATATATATATCATTTACTTTATTTCATTCAATTCAGTAAGGAAACTAAAACAACATTCATGCGTACGTATGACCCATCGTCTCCCTAAACGGTGTTTTCCATTTCATTTATCTGACTATTATATATATTATATAATGAATTGTTATGATATATAAATAATGTTTTAAAACATTTATGTAATTAAATAATTATATATTTTAAAAATATCAAGAATAATAATTCAACACACATATGATAAATAAAACGATTATTTCCGAAAACACTACTTAAACATGGAATTGATAAATTAATGGGTTATATAAATTCATAAGTGAATAATAAAAGATATCATAGATATTATTATGATTTTTTACATTTTAATAATTTTTTTAAACCCACAATATATTATTTTTTAACACAATAAGAATAAATCAGACATAAGTTAAGTGATAATTTAGAAATCTCATTATTATATGAGTTAATATATTTGTACGTATATAATGGGGTATACTTATAATTTAAATCCATGTTTCCTAAATATATGATATAATTTTTATTAATCTACTAATGTTCAATGTCAATTTTACCAATTGGTGATATTTTTATAAAATTGTCGGGAAGGAATAATACGTATGTTTTCCATATAAGGTATTTTTTGACTTTTTAAGAAAGAGTATGAGAAAAAATTATTTTTAACTTATAAAACATTACCGTATTTTTAGATATCCATAATTCATTATATCCAAGAAGCATCATCAATATGAATTTTATTTTATTTTTACCTAAATTATTTACATTTAAAAATATATGACATCTTGAGAAAAGAAAAAAATTAATTAGATGAAAGGATAATTTCCTGGAGGATTTTTTTCAAGAGTTTTATCAAAATTATTTTCCATTTAAAGTGATGCTATTCAAATAGGGTTATGTTTATATACCTATTATTAATATGATATGATTTTGTTAAGGATGAAATTTTATTTTATATTGATTATATTAGGATGAATTAATTTTAATAGTCACAGATTTTTCATGGGTTATCCAATGACAAATTATTTATGTTTTTTTGGAACATGTAAGAATAATTTAATTGTAAGAGGGTTGGTACCTATATCTCCCTCCAATTCATTGGGTAATGATTTATATATAATGATATTGGTAGGACCATAATGTCAAGTAAATAATGTTCATAAATATAGTATTGGAATGACAAGTAAATCATGTTTTGTAATACATGGTTGAACAATATGTAAACCTTGTTTGGTAATAGAATATATCCATAATTATGTTCATTGTAGAAATGCCTTGGATATAGTCGAAATCATATTATGTGATCATTTGTTTTAAATAATTCCATGTTTTATTCTAATGCCTATTTATTAGGGTTTTGTTCCTTTATGATCTATGCCTTATTTTCTTCCATGATTTATTTCATTACTCAAGATTTTGATATTTAATAATTATGTCCATGTTTTTACAATATTATGTTTTTATTTTGTTTTATATTCTCAATATTTTCCCTTACTATAAATTTGAGCCCTCCCTTTTAATGTTTTCTTTTCCCAACAATATAAATAGTGGTTTTATGTAGGGAGAAAAATGGGAATATCTCTATAGGAGATGTTAAAGATCATTCACTGTGTTAGAAGAATATGTTTCCTTATTCCAATGAAACTAATATAATAGGGTATAAGAGAGTATATGTGTTTAATGTATTAAATATTTTTCTATATAATTTTAATTTTTTTGTATGTCGTGATTGGGTCTCTATACTTGATATTATTATGGAAGTAATTGATTGTGGATATGATTCAATAATATAAATTTTTATGTTTTGAAATTATACTATTAAATATTCATCTATATAAATGGAAATGCAATGGGGACTGTGAAAAGTATCCCTTATGTGATACATTATTAGTATGTTTATTTTTACATTAATGTTAAAATTTTGTGTAGTGGTATCGATGAAACCCTATTAATTATCATAGTCAAATTATGATGGTATTATAAAACCATAGGTGTGGGATTCTATAAGATATAATTAAATTTTTCATTCCTATATTTCTTTATGAAAACCAACTGAGTAAAATCGTTTTTTCATTCACTCATATAATCTAGTAAGGTTGTTTTTATATTATCCATGATGGGGATTGTAAATATTTGTAGCTACTCCCTCTGTCATTCCTTCTCTTAAATACTGGTTTGTGATGATGTTGATAATCCAATTTTAGTGATTCTACACATTAGAGGATGAATGCATTTGAGGTAAGGATAATGATAGGGAGGAGGAGGGAATGAGGTAGTTTTCATACATATTCATGATACCATATTGGCACACTTTTAGGGAATGATAGTGTGTAATGTCTCATAGATTAAGAGTTCATATTTAATTTGGTGATGATGTGGATTATTTCATGAGTTGAGAGTAGGGTTTTCTGAATGATATGTTTATATTATGTGAATGTATGATAGAAATAATTTTTATATTTAGGATTTCATAAAATAATATTTTTCAAGCATAAATCGGAAAAAATAATTGTGATGAATTTTATTAGAATACATGTTGAGCTATGTTGTATTAGGATGTTTTGGATGAATTGTCTGTTATTCAACAATGTATTTTCCATGGTCAACTAACAGAATTTGGTTTGTGTGTAATAATATTTAAAATTATAAGGTCCACCATATACAATTTTCAAAACTGTTTTGTTGTTTTTTAGAGTTGATAAAGGGAATCATTCTTGTGTCATTGTATCATCTTAGTTGGGATGCCATTTTTAGGTAATCGTGGAATGATGGAACCATAGTATATTTCTATATATTTATACATTAAATGTCTAAGAGAGGTAAAATATTTTATGAGTATTCCTTTTTTTCATAAACATCATATGAAGTGTTTTTGGTTTTCTAATTGATGTCACACTAGCTGAATCTATTTGACATACTGAGGTGGTATGATGTATAACAAGAGCTAATTCCATAGTGGTTGCATAACACACCAGTGTTATGGATCAGTGGTATAAGGGTGGAAACATAGAAATACATTCCCATTGATCTGTTAGTTATGATTGTTCATATAGGGATAACCACGAGGAATGAGAGTGTGAGATGATGGTGATATAATTACTGGATTATCTCTATGTGTGTTATTGATATTGAATTCTTTGTAAGGACATAAAATTTCATGGTGGGAATAATTATTACACCGTTTGTGTCAAATGTTTATATTTTTATAGATCATTATTTTTAAATATTTAGTTATCTATGTTATAAACAGAAAGGGTTCATTAACATGGAGACCAAAAAGAATATATCATAGTCAATAATTTGGGAATATAGGTTTTATAAGAAATATGGTAACCATATTTGGGAGGTAATTTAGTTCATAGATAATATTTCATTTTCTAAGATTAGTTTTAATATTTTTGTAGAAAATCATATATAATTTTTATAGTTGAATTTTAAATGGATGATATGACAATAAATATGGACCATTGTTTGGATAATCACTCATTATCACTATATGGCCATTAAAAACATTTTAAAACTATTAATTTTACCTAAATAAAGTGATAATTTAAAACTCATCCTTACTCTACTATAACTCAACCAAGCATCCCCATGACATCACATTTCTTTTACCTTGGTTCCGTGGGGATTTGTAATTTATTGTTTTGATCTCGTGAATGTATGTATATATTTCATCCTATTTCACTTCTTATTTCTATAAATATTGAAAATATATCATCTTATCAATGATATGGAAGTTCCTAATTGGTTCTGATTCCTGGATCTAGTGTGTAAAAGGGGAAATAATAATTTGTCACATCATTTTAAGGTTATGAGAATCAGATCTCATCATTTACAATCTCTAAATTAAAATATGAATTTATATCCATTATTATACTACTAGAATATGGAGTTATACCAACGGATATATTCCAAAAGATCAAAAAACTGTTGTTATAGGGTCCTTTTAGCAACGGTTTCACAAAACCATTTGAAAGGGGTGGTATGTAGAGTCTTTTACCGATGGTTTAAGTGAAACATTAGAAAAGGAATAATATTCCCATATTTTACGTTAATGATTGGGAAATGAGGAATATTACCAATGGTTTTTGTAAACCATTTTAAAGGAAATATATACCAATGATATTAATAAACCGTTGGTACTACTCATCCCAACTCGAGGGATAGGGAAATTCGGGTTTCTCTGTATGGCTCAACTTAAAGAATCATTTGCCTACACAACTTTAGTTATATTCCATGAATCTATGGTTATATCACTTCCCCACATGGTCCACCTCCACATCTCCCATTTTCCCCTCTTCTCTTATGGAAACGCATCCCTGCATCATTCACCATCACTCCTCCTATCAACCCCACATATTTTATTCTCGGCTCACCCAACTTCTTCTATGGTAAACCAACTTCTCCGCATCATTCACTTCCCAATTTCCAAACATCATTAATTGTATTCTCATATCCTCGCTTCAATGCTTAACCCGCTTTGCAGAATCATCACCTCGCAGTTCTCATCATTACCACATCATATTATGCATTCACCTCAGGTTCTCTACTTCTCTAACTATGGGTTTTTTAGAAGTCATAAGAGGATTTTAATTTGGTTATTTAAATTTTATTGTTAATGATACTTTTATATTTTCTAGGAAATATTTTTTATTTTGGTATCTTCAAGGATCCCGCCTCACTATACAGACATCTATTTGTGATAAAAGAAAACAATCCACCTTCTTTCATCTTCAATATGTGCATGGTCTAGAAGTACATTAAAAATAAATCTGGGAGTTAAAGGATTAATGATAAGGGTAATCTATTTTATCCTCTATTGGTAAAATATTTTTATTATAATATAGAGATTGAATCTGGTGATACAATGGAAACCAGTAAAACTATAGTCAGTGGATAAATTTATGTGTAATCTTCAATAATCCATGCTAAATGATTTAATGTGTCTCATGATGGAAAACATAATATTACAAACATTTATATCATTATAATCACTTAGAGTCATATTTTTTAATGCCTTTGAGAAGTTTAATGGGAATAGTACTGCAATAAGACCAATTAACCAACCATTATATATATATATATCAAATTTTTAGTAATGCTTATCTATTATCTAGTTATCTCCATGAAAAGGTACTTCAACAATTTGAGGAATCTATATTTTTTCATTATACATATGATTAAAATTGGAGTTTAAATAAGCGTATTATTTAATAACATAAGGCATATCACAAAACTATGATTACCCTCACCCATGTATAATACTCTATTAGACCCTAAATATATCTAACACACATTTGATATTAAAGGATATGTTTTTTAGGGGGAATTAATTTTATTTTTTTTGTTTTTTCTTGATTATTAAAATTTATAGGCATATGAATATTAATTGGAACCCATGTAAAATGGATTGGGTAATTACTAAAAAATATTTTATGGTAAGATTAATCTTAATAATAGTAATTTCATACCAATGGAAAATTGTATATACTACTCTAGAAAATGATGATATATATTAGTATTCATTAGTTGAAAATGAGTTTCCTTTAGATTTCCCAGAACAAGATATAAACAAGGATGACATTAGTGTGGAAGCTAGGGGAACCCTGGATCAATTTAGATATCCATATTTTGTGTTTTCTTTTAGATCTACAAATTTTTCAACACACCTACCTTCCCAAAAAAATATAAATTAATGATGAAGACCTTACATATAATAAGGTATCATTAAGTTATTTTTTTATGAAATTTTATTGGATGATAGTGACTCAAGAGAGTATGAAATGAGTGGGAGATGTTGTGAAAATTATTCTTCTTTAATTCATTTAAATATAAGGATTCATAGACTAATTTCAAGTAAATAGACTCCTTCAAATCATCCCCTGAAACATCTTACTCATATTCACCTCTTGTTCCTATGAGAGGTGTTGTTAATTAAGACTAAATCAAATGGAATGTGGTAGATTAGTTTAATGTAAATTTTGATGAGTTTTAAATGACCAGGGGAATAGTGTATATGGTAATTCAAACACTAAAGTCAAAGACTATTTAACTAGATGGATGTGATTCAATGCATGATGGAAAATATAGATATATAATTTGAAGGACTATTTATTTTTCTCTGAATTGGGTATCCACTAAGTTCTATATGAAGTCCTTGTTCAGATCATTAGTTAGTGACCTCATAATTAATCTTCTAACTAAGGAATTTAAAACTCATGTGGAGATTTTATTGGATGTTTTTCCTTTTTTCGAAGCATTTTTATAGGATATTTATGTCTGTTTTGATTCCTGGTGCATGGTCCTAGAGTTATAAAAGACTTTACTATACTACTCAAGAAATATCTCTATACTATAATTTCAATAGACAGTTGGCCTGAATGTGTGGCTAATCATTGCATTATTGTGCATTTTTTACTTGGAATTTTTTTTTGTTTTTGAGTTATTTCCATTTTCATTATGGTTGGGTTATGATGGATCATGGTATACTGTTTTCTTTTTTGATTTCTAGGGTTAATTTGAAATGGAATTTTTTAAATGGGAATCCTTAAAAATACATTGAATTTAATAAAAATAATGGGAATACTTTTTAATGATATTTGTATTTGAAAAATTGTTTAAATGTCTCGGATTTAAATTGATGAAAGTTTTTTGGAACTTTTTTAAAATCCTTTTGAAAAAGAGATAGTGTTAATTTTTTTCATTGTTTAAAAGTGAAATTAAGAATTCATAATTAGAATCTTTTAAAAGATTTTAGCAGAATGTACTTTTAAAATTGTTTCGTTTTTACTATTTGAATGTTAGAAATGTTTTAATAGAATCTATACTTGTGTTTAAATGGTTTCATAAATAATTAAAGTTTCTCTTTATTAGATGAGTTTTTTAAATCATAATGTGTAAAAATGATATTTTTATGGAATTAATGTTCATTAAGAAACATGTTTTAATTAAACCATCTTGGGGTAAATTGGAGAATCTGGATTACTTGTTCAATAATGTAAAAGAACAGGTTGATGGTTTTTTGTGAATTTATAAATTATTGGATTTATGTTTTATTTAAATAATGTCTTGAGATCACATATTAATCAATTTTATGTCCAACAAGGAAGGAGTTTTGAAGACCATTGTGTTGTTGTTCGTGTTTCTTGTTTGAGAGTAAATCCCCATTTTCATTTAATGGATTCTTTAGCTGATCATGATCTTCATGGGATGGTTGTTTAGTTTTCTCCAGTCATAGAGTTTATTGTTTTTCCTCTCTTTACATAATCTAATAATTATTTATTGGAGTTGCAAAACATGAATCCCCATTTCTCTATGTAATAAGATTATTAAGTATAATTTATTTTGGTACTGATGGTAGAGGATATTTTTATCCAAATTTATATTTATGAGAGTCTTATGGTTATGTTTGTAACCATCCTACTAGAGGGTCCATGTTATAAGTGGTTGAAGTTTATTATTCAGAGTAAGAAAAACAAAGACTATTATTTAAAATGTTACAAGTCATGGTTCAATTACAATTCTTTCATAATGAAGTGAAGGTAATGATCGCTATAGAATTTTATATCCTATAGTGAAGAAATGATATAGTGTCTGAGTACACAAATCATTTTATCCAGTTGGTGTGAAACATTCTTCATATAGATATGGATGATTCATTATTGTCTTTGGGGTATGGTTAAAAGTATTTGATCAGACATGATACTAGTAGATTCATCCATTGGACTCCACTTCTATAGAGTGGTTTTAAGATAAGCTATTATTGTTGACTCAAGATTATTATGATCAGCCAAGGTATTTCATATTTCTTCTCTTCCTAGATGTGGTGGAGGAATCCCTATTAAAGGAAAAAGGATGTGTGAAATGTTAGACATTTTATGTTGTGGATTAAAAATTATATTTTTTCCTCACCGGTTTCTTTTAGGATAAAATAATTGGTTTTATATTACTGCTAAAAAGTGTTTTATAAGAATCATTATTGTTAGGAATATAAGAAATATTTCATTCTTGTAGTCTTTTCATCCATATTTAATGGTTATATTGAAGGATAACATAAAATAAATGTAGAGATGAATGTATCACATATGAAGAGCCTTGGAATCAACCTCTTAAACTTGATAAATATGTAACAATTTTCTGAGCTTCCTTTTGATGCAATATGTTTCTTCTAGTTGAACATTCAGTTTCATATGTTGTGTTTTGGTTTATTTTTGAATTTTAGTGTTAATGTTTTAAAATTTCTCATTTTAGATCATGGATTATAACTTGTTGAAATAATTATCTAGTTTATATGGCCTCACAAACAATATATTATCAGGTTTTTTGTATCTAGACATTATTGAAATTATTCTGAACAATGTGAATATATTGTGTTACATGAATCAAATTAGAATACAAGATGGAGTCTTTGGGATACTAAATCGAATGAGATGATTCAAATTTGTTTTTATATTAGTGAATATATTAACTATCTATTATATGATATTGGTTGTACTGGCACAGAATTTACATTTGTGTTCGATACTAATTATCTTCATTTGGTGTGATTAGAACATTCTTTCAACTGTAATCTTCATATGCGTAAGGCTCTTATTCCCTCTTTATTTTATTATGTTTGATATTATAAATTATATATCATGTTCTAATAAATTTATAACTCATATTGTATTAACTCCATAAATATGTATACATAATGATTTTCCTTCCAATATTGATATTTTGATGTTAAACACACATGTGAATGATGTGCCAAAATCATCGACAAATGTATTATTTTGTTGAAATAATTGTTATAGATTACATTATTCTTGAAAAGATATAACACCTTCCTTTATTATAAATTTTTAGATTTTGAGCCCAGAATTCTCTGTATGTTGTGGATTCCATATAGAGAATTTTCACCATTTAATTTACCTTTAATAGAGAGAAATTTAAATTATGATCCCTAATATTTTTATTATTCTCTTTTGGTTGAGTTTTTAACCCCTTCTATTTGTTTCAAACTTTATTTCTTGTTATATCCTCTTTTGTAACTCATTTTTTATAGAAAAAATAACATTCATAAATTATTTCTCTAGGAATATATATTTTATAACTTTGTGGGTACATTATTATTGTATGTGACATTATAACATTCTTTATGGTACCCATTTTTTTCATGCTACTGTCTTCCATATATGTTGTGTGCTGCTTCATATGCATGCCTGATGCAAACATGCCCATTGATTCCCTATTTTTCCTTATGCTTCCCTACTAGATAATGGCTGGAAGGAAGTTTGTTGTGTTTTCTGGAAGGACGGATGTTGGATGATAACTCATGTAAAAATTTAAATTTCTATAATAAAAACAACATCAAATTGTAATTATTTCACAATTTTACTTACCATACTAACAATAGATCAAACCATTTATAATCCATATCTCATAAAATATGTTTCTTACACGATTTCAATTGAAATACCTAATTGAAAAGGATTAATAGATAAACATAGTTATTATAGAGTCTCCACGTATAATTTTATATAAAAACTAGAATTGGAGAAAATATTTAATTGGTATTGAGGAATCCTTCTGATGAATTCAATTAAAGAGTCAATTATTCTCTTCAGGGAATGAATATCCCCTTTAGTAATAGAATTTTATTTCAACTAATCTAGAGAAGAGATTAATTCCTCAAACACTTTTATAGAATAATCTATTTGAACAGGATGATGATTCCTATGTATGTCACTTTTTGTATTCATCATCTACATCATGCTTAAAAAAATGAAACTTGGATTTTGAGTGTCCAACATCTCCATCATGTAAATAATGAAAATTGTAATTTATATAAAACTCTTTTACATACATTCCCAAAAAATTATCCCATGTTATTTTAATCAATTATCAATTCCAACTTTTGAAAAAATATAAAATTCCTCAACATGGGATTTATTTGAATCATCTAACCAAAATCAACACCTCTTCCCAGTTACACTCACTGATCCTGTATATGTCACATTAAACACTTCTAGTACACACTTTGTTCCCTTTGTACATGCATCATAGTACACACTACTTGACCTATGTATATAACTTTTTTCACATCATAGTACACAACCAAATGACTTAGAAATATTTATAGATTACTTTTACAGAGTCTCTAGTTGAAGGATCTAGGACTTAAATTCAATATAGGGAAGAATAAAGCATTTATTTATTCATCAAAACCAACTTATTTCCTATCATTAATAATTAAATATGAGTAAGAGCTGTTTATTAATCATTAAATATTAGTGACCAAACACATTCAACATCATTTTACAAACCATATACAATCATATTCATTAAGACCCATTCTTGTAGGACATTCAAAACATCCCACTATATCCCAATCATATTTCCTATGTTTTCCCACACTACCAAGGCCTCGATAATTATAGTTTCATATAATATTAAAATATTTGAAAAGATCGTACTTGACCTAGATAAATATGATATTAAGATATAGGATATGGATCAAAACAATATTTATTTTAGTTTATATGATTGATAAGTGATCTATGATGTCTAGGAATTTCATCTTGCAGGTGCATGTTTTTGTTTTTATCTGTTCTTCGTAACTGCTGTATGATTACTTGGAATTTCAAGATACAGTAGGATTTCAGGTACATGTATGTGTTGGAAAATAGTGGAGATGGGCATTGCAGAGTGTTATTACATTGATGTGTGATCTATGAACGTTTTAAGGTGGTGTTATTCTTTTGTTTGTACGTATTATTACAAAATTCAATAAAAACCCCTGAACATCTGCAACTCAAGAAAAAATGAACGGTTTGGGGGATGCATATATTGGATGCATATATAGTGAGTGGGAAGTGGGGGATTCATATGTTATGATTTGTGTATTGGATGAATACATAGTGAGTGGGTAGTGTGGAATTCATATAGAGTAGGGGATCCATGAATTGTGATTGATACATATTATATGTTTTTGATGCAGTTGAGGATAGAGTGTTGTATTAATGTATTCAATTCTAATGTTTCTAGTGTAGTGTATGGGGATGCAGTGGGATGTTGCAGGTGTAGGCAGGTGAAGGGTAGAGGGATGTGATGGGTTGTTGGTGGTGAATTTAGGTGTAGGGATGGGGGATGTAGTGGGAAGACGTAGGTGTAGGAAGGGTGATGTAGATTGCTGTTTAGATGGAGGGGTATATTCCAACGGTTCTAAAACTACTTGAATCTATACCACTGTAGTATCCTATTCCAATGGTTCCATCTGAACAGTTTATAAAATAAGTAAATTCCACCCAATTCAAACAGTTCAATGGAGCTGTTTATAAATTAAATAAATTATAGTATCCTATACACCAACGATTATTTAACCATTGGAATAAAACTAATCCAACAGTTTGGACTGAAACAATGGTAAATTGATATTCTGGCCATCATATACCATAAGATTCCTCTAAACCACTAGCAATGGGTTATCCCAACGATGAACCTTCCAACGATTGTACCAACCGTTGGGATACCCTATCCAAACAGTTTACAACCATTTTTATAGGTTAGGTTTCTAATAGTGTTATCAAGGTATATTTATCTATAAATTATACTCTCCCAAGTCATGCATTATGATCATATACTCTCAATTATATATGTTTTATTAAATTGAATTCTATGACTTCCATGATGGATAATATTTGATAAATGATGATAATTGGATGTTATTTATAATTGGAATTTAAATGAAAATTATTTCATAAAAATAACATATTTGATTCTATGCATTAAATGAGTTGTTTAAATAGATAACAGTTTTCAATAATATATGCTGTATTGAATATCTTGTGGAAAATATAGCATAAACTGATTGAAAAAATTCTTGATAATAATGGTCCATTACAGACCATTGGGAAGACATTGGGGTACAAGGTAAGACATTCACATATATAGTCATTAATTAGGGAAAACAAACCTCTAGTGTAAAATCATATTAGTTTATAGATATAGTAAGATTTATTGCATAGGGAACCCCTCCCGGACATAGGACTAACAATGATGGATAATGTTATTTATGAGTCTACAATATTTACAGCCTCTTGTTTACCTCCCATTTCATGATTTTTTAGATACAATTTGTGGATGGTTACCCTATTTTTTCCTACATGATTTAATGGTTCATGAGTGTTGTGATATTTACCTCTATTTATATATCATGTATTTAAGTTCATGTTATCTATTTATATTGAACATGGACATTTTTAAATAACTAACGGATGTATGAGTAAATCAATAATTGATTTAATATGGTGTAAAATTAGGATTTAGTTCCCACACTCTACATGTACCCGCATGATTATATATATAAGGTATTAGTTTACATATTAATGTTAAGAGAGATTCTTGTAATGTTTGAATCTCATGTCTTGATATTATTTCTATTGAGTTTCGGACAGTGGTGATAACTATTCCTATGTTATTTTGGATTATAGTGTTATATGGATCCATGTTTTTGTTACATTAATTGGTATAGGTATAAGATTTTTGTAATTGGTCATCTTCATCAAATACAGTAGTAAAACAATGAGTTTTTTATGAATTATTTTGCATTAAAATTCTCTGATATATTTTTTTATCACATTTTCACTTTTGTGGGTGAAATCTTTACAATTTTTATATCACAACACATCTTCATATTCCAATACCATGGATATAGATATTTTTTATAGTCTTTATGATGAGGAAATTTGGGGGATGTCTCAATTCGACCTATCTTGGGGTGTTACTATTTTCAAAATCGACAAATAACCATCAAACCTCATCAATAATTCCTCTTATGCCTAATAATCTAGTATATATATGTGATGCACCATGGATTGATTTTTTAACATCATGTTATGTCAAATTTTCTAATTAATTTGTTCTCTAATATTTATACCCAATCCAACAATATAATCTCATATAGAATCCTTATTAAATTGTTTTTCATAATTATAATTATTGAATTCCTTAAATATATAGATCTAATACCAATAATCACAGTTTCCGAATCATATCTATAATTTTTTTCCAAATAAAACTATTTCCTTAATTAGTATATATAATGACCCTAATTTGTACCAAATAAATATTACAAAATTTTTATTAAAAAAATTAAATAGGTACAAAAATAGATGCAAATGAGTAATGTCGTAGGAAAATTATATCCATTCATAAAATTTAATTAATATGACACAAACATTTATTTAATTCCTTATACTATAGATTCTTAGTGGGTAATGTGTTCTTATTAGAATAATTATTCACATAAGGATATACATAAATGAAAGGGGTGATCTAAAATATTAGTGAGTGTAATATGAATCAATATATCGTTTGGTAAACATAATAATAATCATCAAAATATGTAATCATTATCATTATCATGAACGGAATCATTTGATAAAGTAATGGAATGTGGAAATGCATAAAAATGAAACATAATATATTTGTAGTCAAATTAAACACATCAATAAATTTATCTTAGGAGATGAAAATCTTCACCCAATGCATTAGAGTTCAATAAATATCTATGTTGACCTGTAAAATCATATAATTTACTTGTGTTACATTATTCTGGGTGCACCTATCATATCAAAAAATTTACATTGTTAGGCATGCCACCAATATTGTAAATCAATAATGTTCAAAAAAATAACATATAGAAAAAAATGAGTTTCATTTAATAAAAAATTCGTAAATTAAAAACATTAGGGTTCTCAGAATAAATAGGGATTAAAATACAAGTTATAATAATCATTATTCATGAGTGAGGAAGAAACAACCTCATAAGGAGTAAATTACGTGTTAGTAGAAAAAATATTTATTTTGGAAAAAAAATTCCATTTTTCATAAATTTATATTGGAAACATATATATCAGGAAAAAAAACCCTTTTCTAAATAATTGAAATTTTAGAAACATTAGTGGAAAATACATACTTAAAATTTTTTGAAATAGGGAAAATACAAAGTATGAATGTTGAATTTGAGAATTCAACTTATGTTATGTTTAACTTCTTACTTCACATTAATATCCTATATAACCCAATTTTTTTTAATAAATAAGTTATCTAGAACCTATTAAAAATTTATTATATCTTTTATTCATTTTTCATGTTTATTTATTTCATATTATATGAGTTGAGGAGTATAATTCCATCGTTCAGGTTAATTCATTTTTATGGTTATAATGAACAATTCAATTGTATAGCAAGATGAATGATCATGTTAAATGATTAAAATTTTCTATAATTGAGATTATGTTTTTTTAATGAATAAAAATAATATTAAATAAAATTATCGATCATTTACATATATTTTATTATGATGAATCGTTAGATAGGACATTAGTGATATTCTTTTAGACTGTTTTCTCAGTTTTCCGATCTTTATTAAGTCATAGTGTTTTGTCATTTAGAATAATGTATATTTTTATGTTATGGAACTTAAATGAGATATAAAATAAATATTAAAATCAATTTCAATAGTTATAATTGTTTTATTAATACACTTGAAGGTGGTGAAGGGAAATGAATTTTTTTCCATGAATGTGATAAAACCCAACCTTACAGATTGCGGTTCAATCATAATAATAAAAAGTAGAGGAGAAGGTTTTTGTTGATGTATTTTTATATTTTAATAATAATATTATTGTAAAATAAATTTTTAAGAATTTTCATTTCATTTTTATTATCATAGGTGAGGATTGATTAATAAAATAAAACAAAATTGAGAAAAATTTAAAAAAAGAGGATTTTACCTCTTTAATACATCTCATTGACAACCTCATTATAGGTATTTGTTTGGGAATTTTGTAAAGAATAAAATTCTACTAGATGTAATTATGTGTCTTGGAATGGGGATTCTGCTGAATTTGAACAAGGGTCAAATCATGAGAGGTGTGAGAAAAAGATGGGTTGGGTGGTTTATATAATAGTGGGTAGGGGTGTTTTTTCATTATTTTAATCATTTTTTAATCTTTTTCTCTTGATAATGAAGTGTGAGATAATTATTAGAAAATATATTAAAATATTGATTAGGAGATTGAGATTTTGGCATTTTAAATTTCATAAATCATCCATGAATCAATATATATATATAATTTCTCTTTTATTATAAATTACCATAAATCCATATTCACTGAAAATTCACGTATTTTTGAAAAATCCAAAAAATTCACCTTAACCATTCTTAGATTTGTATAATTGAAAAATTTACAAAATTTGATGAAAAATTTTTTTTATGAGAAATTAGTTCTTAATTATAATTATCATTAATTTAAAATATACTAATTTTAAATTACAATTAATTTAATAAAAATTTAAAAAATTGATTATGGTGTCTTAAAACTATCTTATAATCATAAGACAAAAAATATTAATTAATGAATAAATTTATGATTATTTTCATGAAATTACATTAATTATAAATCTGTAATTAAAAATTTATAAATTACAAAAATACCAAAAAACTGATGTATTATTTTTAGAACATTGATTTCCATACTCTGTGTTATAAATATATCATATTTTAATTTATAATGTACTGAAATCATATTTATAATTAATATAATGCGATTACTATTATTTTAAATGGATTACTATTCATAATGCTCATTTTTCTATTTCTAGGGTCAAGTATCTATTTCATCATTATTGCTTCCTTAATTTATTAAAATACCTATTTTCTCTTTATTTTTAATTTATAATGATTTTATTGTTATTATTGTTATTTTATGTGATTTATTGTTTATGAAATTATTATAATAATATAATTCACATTGATAAAAGTTTTGGTTGTAAAATTCATACCCACTTTTGATATTTCCCCCTCAAATTTTCATTTTACAAAATATGGTGAAAATATGTGAATATACTTATCCTTCATCACTTCTTTTAGTTCCCATGTTTCCTCTAAAAATATATGGTATCCCCAAATATATTTGGCCAGGTGTGTGTAGTTATTGAGTTTAATTTTATCACTATAATATAATAACTTAACTAGTTTCTCCTCATATGATTGATCAATCTCCATTTATACAACCTCTGGATTTACTACATGTGAGGGATCTGGATTGTACTTCGTCAACAGGGATACAGAAAATACATCATGTTCTTGATACATTGTTGGTTGATGTTCTAGTCAATATGAAACTACACAGACACAATCAATAATCATGATGGGGTCAATGTACCTAGGTATTATATTCCCTTTATACCAAATCTCGCGATTCTCATCCATTCCGATATGAAGATGAATACTATATCATTTTCCTTATAATCACTGTCCCATCGATGATTATATGCATAGTTCTTCAGCCATCTTTTGGCATCCTTGATATTCATCTAAAGGGATTTCACCTTTTCCACCATTTGGTTCACCATTTGAGATCCTACAATATTACGTTCACCCACTACATACTAAAAATTGTGTTTCTAGATATTTTCCCATAAAGGGCTTAATATAGATCCATTTGGATGCTCAAGTGGAAAAAATTGGGAAAGAGAAGTCAATATGAGTCAAATATTTTCCCCATCCTCCTTTTAATTCCATATAACAAGACCTTCATATTTATTCTTGTGTCTTAATAGTACATTCAAATTGGACATAAATATGACGATATTAAGTCTTACTGAAGTTCATATTAGTGTTTCAATTATTTTCATCACATTTTTTAGAACATGGTTGTATCATCCACTTATATCTTTTTCATTCACCGTTCACATGATTACATAAAACAAAAAATTTTGTATATTCGTTGATCTCCTTCTTCTAATTGTCTCATTAACAATTCTCTCAGATATCACAATACATCATTTTTTCTATAGGTGAATTGAGAATGTTGAACTATGTGTGGCTTTCACAAGATCATTATTTATCACTGGGTTAGTTTGTACAAATAATCCGGACCAAAATGTAATGACTCTATCCTCATCAATTTTGAACTCTAAGTATTTTTTATTTCTCATGGATTCCACCTTTCTATGTATTTCCACATTATTCCTTTGAGCAAAATTTATTTTCTCTATATGAGATTGATACAGAATAATTCATGAATAGATTGATGTAGTTTCCTTTTTAATGATTTTACATGTCCATCCATTGAAAAATAAATTTGATTGGATCCTTTTCAATTCTCTTCATTGATAAATATAAAGGATACTTTCTACATTATGGATTATCCACATTATTTTCCTTACCACGATCTTTTTGGAATGAGAGTTTGTAATCATTGATGAGCTCTAACCATATTCACTAGTGAATATTAATCTAATTTTGTGCAAGTATATATTTAGAAAACTTATGATATATATATATATATATATATCACACATTTCACCATATAGAGATAATTCCAGTAGATTTCCAATGATAATATAAAAGCTTCCATATCTAGATCATATTTAATATTTTTATCCACATGGATAATCAATATTAATGAGGTTTAGGCAATAACCATTTCATTTTGAATTAGTGAACAACCTAAGAAAATATTTTAATCATTGTTGTAAACACGAATTAGGTCCCCAATTGTGATGAGTGTGACTACCGTTGAAGGGATATTACACTCTTTAACCTCTTTGATGTAGTCCTAAAATTCATTAGTCCAGAAAAACTTTTCAACCTTCTGATTAATCTTTTGTTAGTGTGATTTTCAATTAGGATAAGTCTTCCCAAATCATCAGTAATTACCAACTAGAATAAGGTAACTACATATCCCTATTACAATAGTTGTCTCATCATGTCCCCACATTATGTTGAAGTATATTAGAATGTCATCAATAACAACTTCCACAAATTTTTTGATGTAATATCTTAAGGCTCTATTATTTAATTCATGAATAATGATATATAATTAATGAATCCAACGGTAATCACTAATCTATGATAGTTTTCATACCTCGTTTTAAGGGAATTCTATGGAATATCTAGCTTCCTCGCATTTAATTGGTTATATCATAACTAAAGGTCCTACATAGAGAAATACTTTGCCCCACATAGCATATTGAACATGTCATTTATCCATGGTAGGGGATAAATGTACATTATGGTGATTTCTTTGAGATCGTGATAATCAATGAAGATATTCACCGATTACATCCTTATTAATGATAAGGAGGATTGGTCCACCTCATTTTGAATCACTCCTGAGTATAAATCCCTTTTCTAAAATATCCTAGGAATTCTTATTTACTTCTTCTATCTTAAGAATGAATATTAAATATGGTGTATTTGATATAGGCAGAGATCATAGATTATGTTGAATCGAGAACAAAAAAAACTCGGTCACTAGGAATACCATGAAATTATTTTAGGATCTTATCAGTATAGTACCTTACAGAGGGAATGTATTTGATCATGATTCTCTCCCTTGTCTCAATAATTTGTGTTATTTATTCTTCTACAAAAGGCAATAACATAAACACATAAGATGATGTATCTAAAGAATAATTTTCATCCAACATATATTTTTTCATAATTTGATGATTCCTAAGGATGTGAAGAGTGATATCCATTTCCAAATAGTTGATGTTGGATTTTTATAAAGATAGGCATTCAATTCCCAAAATGGCTTGAAACTCTACCAATTGAGTTATGGCCAAATTCTATTTGAGGTTTAGTCAAATAAAATTTATTGGGGTGGATCTTTATATATTGGATGTAATTTTCACATTTTCAATTCTCATAGAAAACTCAACAAACATTTTTTAGGACTTGTTGGAATTATTATACTAAGCATTCGACATATGAAAGAATGAGTAGAAGCAGAATCAAATAGTATGTTATCTATTCATGAATAAAGAACTAGCATACTTGTTACCATATATTTGTTGGGCCCCACATAAATAGTATAGATTGAAATACATTTTCCATTATCCTATAGATATGGTAGGTGATGAAACTGATTACCCTTGAAGACTTGACTATTTTTGTACTAGTTTTCATAGTTCCCATTCTACCTACAATTGAAACACTAGACTATGGGTTGTGATCCCATTTTATCCACCACATTTTCTAGCTACTTAATGTATTCCCAACATTAATGAGTTTTTTAGCCTTATCTTTGACACTAATATCATTTCACCATGCCATTTACGAAGTTTTCCGGATGCTTTATCCAAATTTTTTTACTTGTGGGTGGTTAATCATTATTTACCCCTTGTTCATTAGATACTCAATATTAAAAGTCAATGTTTCATTTCTTATAACCATGTTAATGGAACCACTCTCCAAAATACATTGGCACTTTTATTGTATATAAAAAATTCAACATAACTCCCAAATTCATAGATATATAGATCATTTCAATGGAATTGTTGTAAACAACTAATAAAACTATAGATATTTCTATTATTGATGATCACAAAAGCAGAAGGATCATTAAATGACCTGTGAAATTTTCTATGTAATTCATGAAATATTAATTTTTATTTTTCATCAGATCATTTAACCTTACTTTAATATTTTTATGATGAGTATGAGCTAAATTAATATCAAGAAACATTATCTTAGAGTTTCCCCACTTCCTACCATAAATTTTATCCATCGTCATGGTGTTCCCAATCATAGTCCACCATTCATCATCCTCTTTATATATATGATAAATGAAAAATCAAAACTTCTATGATTTATATCAAAAATTAATAATAATTTTCTTAACCATTAGTTGACCCACTATTCCATGATGAGTGGAACAAAAGATCTAGTAAAAATTAGTAGTCCATCCCACATGAAAGTAACAATTGCTTGTTGTCTCATATTAACCGATGGGGAATATTATACATATTTCATGTTATTGTTCATTGACAAAGATATAATGGTCAGAATCATCATAAAATTTTTAATTCCACATTCAAAATCATTTGTTATGTCATTTGGGTAATCAATGCATTGTCCCTCGCATGGGTTGTTGGCCTGGTTTCTCTAGGGCCCCAGAATTCTGAAAAAAAAATCTTAAAACAAAACATAAGTAAATAATATATTATATTGTGATACTATATTTAAGGAATTTTCATATGCGATCTATATGTTGAGAATATTTATAAGGAAAACCTTTGTAGGTGATTAATTATACTTAGTCTCATAATATGTGTTTTCCCAAGGATCTCTAATCATAATTCTATCATTAACCTAGCCATGATTGGATACCAACTATAATAACCCTAGATGTTCTTACATAACTTTTATATCATTTAATATATCAATATTAAATCATTTTAAAACTATGATCCCATGGTTTAGTGTCTTGGGAATGGTAGTACCATACATAAAATTTATTAATTAACACACAAACATATATTTACCTCCATACTCTCTATCTTCTTATTTTATCTCGTATTATCCTTAGTATATGTAGTCAACTAAGGATAAAAAAAATAAATGGGAAATATGAAACCCCATTAAGAGGAATATGAATCAATATAAAATGGGTTGAGCATAATCATTGCCTTTATATCATAGAATCATCATCATAATCAGGATAAGAAACATTAGATAAAGTCATGTAATGTGGAAATGCATACAAATAAAACATAATGTATTATTGGTAAACTAACAGGCATAGTTAATTATATGTCATGAAATACATAACATTATCCCACATTTTTGAGTGATATATAATTCAACATGCACCATACAATTCAAAATAGTATCAAAAACTATATAAACTTAGGCACACCAGTCACATCATAACATTTACAATATCATTCATGCCACACAGAATGTATACCACTCTTGGACATAAAATATTGAATGGAATGGAATGAGATTAATTATCTAAAGAATAAATTCATAAATAAACATTATGGATCCATAAATAAATATGTAATTTCATAATTAGTATAAGAGTCATTAATTTTGAGTGAGTAAGAGACAATCTCACAAGATGTATAATATGTGTTCACATAAAGAAGTTTTTATCTGAAAAAATCCTTGAATATTTCATAATTTCATATTTTAAAAAAATATATCCAGAATGTAATGTGGAAGGTTAAATAAATGATATTTATGGCACACTAATGGAACATATATATTGAAAATTTAGAGATGGGGGAAAATATCATTGAAATAGAGTTAGGTTCCAGAATTCCCCTAACCATATGTCCAATTTCTTTTGTCAAATTAATATCTTGTAAAATCAAATTATACTCACTAATTACTATATATAAAACATCTTATACATTAAATTGATTTAATATAAATTTTTTATGATTATTTATGTCATATTAGATGAGTTAAAGTGTTTAATTCTTTTGTTCGAGTGTGTTAATTCTCATGGTTTTCATGAACATTTCACTAGTATGAATGTATAGAAGATCATGTAAAATGAAGAAAATTTTCCATAATTGAGATTATAAGATATTAATTTTCATAAAGTATAATATATGATTTTTTAAATATCTTTTTTATACGTTATTTTGATAAATCATAAGAAAAAATGTTAGTGTTAATTTTTTAGATTATTTTAGTGGTTTTTCTATCACTGCTGACACGTTTTTTTTATCAGTTATTGTTAAGTATTAATTTTAGTATGAGGACATAAAAATAGTAATAAAATATATTATAAAATAAATTTCAGAATTATAATGGTTTTTTGACCATACATGTATGTGGTCATGGAAAATGAAAACTTTTCATCCCTGAAGGTGATAAAACCAGACATCACATATGATGTTCTCATATTTAGAATTAAATAGAGAGGGAAAATGGTATGATCATGGATTTTTACATTAGCATAACAACATTTATATATATATAAGTTATTGGAGATATCATTAAATTTTTATGAGGGGATGTGAGGAGAAAATAATATTAAAAAATAACCTAAAAAAACTAAATGAAATGAAAGTGGGTTTTACTCTTGAATATTCATCCCTGATAACCTCTTTTGTTGGAGTGGTTTGAAACCATTTTTGATACCACATGCTATTGGACATTGGGAAGAATCACAAAAATTGGATAGGGAAGACTTTGGTAATGTCTCATAACTTTATATGTACGTGGAGAGGATGGGTTGAGGGGTTGTATTTATACGGGCGGAGGGGGCGTTTTCTCATTATTTTAATCATTTATTTATTATATTTGATCAGGACTACGAATTGTTTTATCATTAACAAAAATATATATTAATTTAATGAATTGGAGTTTGGTGTTTTGGTCTTACATCATCCTTAAATCCTCTATTACTGAATAAATAATGTATTTTTCTTTTATTATAAATTATGGTATTTTACTATTTAAAAAAATTCATGTATTTTAGAAAGAACTAAAATTTTCACTAAAACCATTTATCAATGTTTAGATTTTAAAAATTTGTTCCATATTTTGAATATAATTTTTTTAATATTTTATATTTAATTTATAATTTAAAGAATCTTTATTTTATAAAATGCTAATTTTAAAATAGTAACATATTTTATGACACATTGAATAATCGATTAAGGCCTGATAAAACTATCTAATAATAATAACAAAAATTATTTTTTTTATAAATACTTTTTTAGAAAATATATTTTATATTAAATCATTATATTAATTTTAATTTTTATGTAAAATATTTATAACATATAAAAATACACACACATAATTTATTATTTGTAAAAAAATAATATACATATTGTTTTATATAAATAAATAATATTTTCTTATATAATTAACCCAAATTTTATTTAATCATTCAAAGGATAGAAAACTATTATTATAGATGATTTACTATTCATAATGGTCATGTTAATATTCCAAAGTTCAAGTAAATTTTTTATATTTATTGGTTCTGTACCTTCTAGATATACATCTTATTTAATCCATTATTTATTTTGAATGGTTTTATTTTTTTAACATTCTCGTTTTATGTGATATATACTATATGAAATTATTATAAGAAGATAATTACAATTGAAAAAACTTTGGGACTTTACTATATCTTATCATCCTTATAGATTTTCCAAAAATAGTATTAGCAAGTTAATTATTTATTCAAAGACTATACAACACATATTGATTGCTTAATATCATCATGCTATCCTTACTAATTAACTAAAAATTTAACTATAATTATTTCATTGAGAACAATATGACTGGAAAAATAATGTGTATCCCAAAAAAAATATGTGGTAAAGATTTATTATAACATTTAAAATGTATTATAAGAATTAAATGATTATATCCTATTTAGGTAATGAATAATTCTACAAATATTAGTGAACCATAAAATTTGAAAAATGAAATAATAATGAATATTAAACAAAATAACATTAATAATGAGTTATAATAACAATAAAACTAATGTAAAAAATCAATGAATCATTCACTACAATTTCAATAATATAAATATTGATACATCATATCCTTTTATGAATAATTTAATATATTATTAATAAATGGAATAATGTAAATTTTACATACAAAAAAACAAAATAAATTGTATTAAACCATAGTAAATGATAATATTTTTAAAAAATTATCAATGTGTGTTATAGTTTAATAATATGGATTATTTTAAATAATTAATAATTCTCTTTGAAAAATTTTAAATTATTTTATAAACCATTTTATAAACAAGATTTTATAAAAAAATGTAATAGAAATTGGATGTGTTAAGATTCTAATGCATATTAATATACTAGATTGTGTATACCATAATGAGTTGGATTGGTAGATTAAATTAAATATATGAAGGTATTATTAGTATGTGAAATTAATTAGTCATTAGATTGATTGTATTGTGAAAATAATTTAATGGGATTTATAGATTCAGGTCATGACATTGTTAGAAGGATGAAGGATCCCAAAGTCAAATGCATTTATTGAGTTGATGTGTCTTAATTACATGATACTTGAAATCAACATGGGGTTTTTTATAGGGAATAAATAGTAACTAAGCCCAGTAGATGGACCATCTTATAAGTCTGATCTTGAAAAATTTATAGATCAGTTGGAACATATTATAAATGTTGGTTGTGACGACCTTTTTATGTGTTGTGTGATCATTGATTTTAGTGAACAACAAGAATGTTAAATAACTGTGATATTAATTTTTATTTTATTTTTATTGATTTAAAAGTGCATAGTTCTCCTCCAATGGACGTCTGACTCTAGGTATAAACTATGAAAATCATCTTGCGTCTTTTTTCGTTCTATTCAGTCCTATTTTTTCATGAATGATTAATCGGATGTGTATAAATTTGATAGAGTGACATGAAGATGTTTGATGATTATTGTGATTTTTTCTTCTTATATTCAACACATTGAAGATCCGATCAGTTCCCTTATAAACCTACTTTTTTAATGTTGTTATGGTTACCCCATTTCCTCTTGGAGATATTAGTGTGATATTGTAAATAAAAAATTGAGACATCCTTTTAGAAAATTTATACAAGGAATGTAAAAGTTAAAAATCAACACTTACATATTTTTTTTAATCAGATAATCCTGAAAAAATAATTTTAGAATAACATATTTAATGTATTGAAATATGAATTTTTCAAATTCATCAGAAAAATACATGTCATATATTCAAATCATGTTTTTTCACTCATTCCATACAGTCTATAATTAGAGAGGTGATAAATAATGCAATCATGTTTTTAATAATCAAAAAACTAGAATAGATTTTGAAAATAAATAAATTAATTTAAAATAATATGAATATTATATATTTTTATACTAATACACAAAAAACAAGATCTTATGCATTGGATAAAAAAAAGAAAACAAACTATAACAATATAATCATTCCAATTAATTGAAATTTTCTAATATTTTCCCAAATCATATTTACTCTGTAATAGTTAGTAATATTTCATAATTATTTTTCCGTGAATGTAAATATCAATATTCGATAAAATATATATATTGAAATATTGGAATTGGGAAATATGTGTGATGTTATAAAATAGTTTCATAATTTTTTTAATTATATCTAATATTTCTCATTCATCATTATAAACCAAAAATATATAAAAATAATATTATTATTAACTAAAAAAAATAAATTTCTTTGTTGTACAAAAAACATTCAACAATAATATATTTTCAACTCCATAATGTATGGCTATAGACTCAAAACATCTTCATTACATTTAACAAGAAATATTTACATCTATTTTTAAAAATTATCTAAAAAATAATATAATAGTTTACTCATAATCATTATAAAACTAAAAATCATATCAACATGAATAATTTATTTTATGTTTTCATTCCTAATAAAATTTAAATACGGTAATGAAATATGTGAAAAAATATTTATCTTGAAATGTTTTTTTAAATTAATATGTTTCAATGAAGAATATTGTTACTCCCTAAGATTTTATGAGATATATTTTTTTTAATTTCTTTGAGATCTTCTATTATACACTACACCAAGATTAGCTTGTACTATACGCAACACCATATTAGCTTGCAGTATATACAACAGTATTCTTGGCTCATGTTACACAAAATTTCAAGTTTGTTTTGTGGAAATTATTCTACGCAACATTAAGTATAGATTATGTTTAATGTATAAATGAAAAAAATTTGATTATGTTATATGCAACACCAAACAGAGCTTTCACTACACGCATCCCTGACTTGTCTTGCATTACATGCAATCAAGACCTTCCTCGATATTGTGTGTAGTACACAATACCGAGTTTCAACAAACGAGTTATTATTATAATATTATTATGAAGTAGCCGTTATGAATAATAATACCCACTTTTTAAAATTTATAAATATTATCTTTTAAAATGGACTACATTTTTGGATTCAGAATATCAAAATTAGCCTAGGGTGAATATTTGGTATTTTTCTGAAAACATTCAATTTTTGATTAATAGTGAAAACACTGGGTAACTATTTATAATCCGACATTTTATTTAAATAATTAATTATTTTATTTTAATTTAATTTATGTCAAAATTGATACATAATACCTATATAAGTTCAATTTAATTCATTGGAGTCATTTTATAATAATTATATATATATATTAATTTTATTGAAATTTCACCGTCTTTTACCCACCTCCTAGGAGAATTTGAAAAATTACATAAAACGTATTTTTACCGCTTATGTGAGTGTAATATTGAAGATCATAGAGACACAGTTAATATCAAGGAGTAAAATGTGGTTCAATATGATAAAAATAATTTTTGGTGAATAGTAACTTTCTACTTTTATTTACCACGGTTAAAAGTAAATAAGGTTATTAAGGGGAAAATTGATTTTATTATTACCCGAAAACATGTCCAAATTATATTGGATAAGTATATTTAGACCAAAAACAACCTTAGGAATAAAATATTATCATTTAGGTCCACTTGAATTAGATTAGGACATTTATTATTATTTAATTCAAAGAAGAGTTAAAAGAGTTAAAATCATAGTTTAATAACTAAAACATTATTAATAAAGGGTTATTCATAAAATAAATTCGACTATAAATATTAATTAGAAAGATAAAAATATTTCCTACATAATGGTATTTTATTTATAATTTTTATACGTAATATAAGTTAATTTATTTATGACACAATGATGATGCAGTAATTACCTTATTAATGAAAAATTAACATAATTGATGTTATAAATTCCCTAATAAAAGTAACTTGAGATTGTTTATAAATTAAAATTATTTTTTATGTTAATATGAAATTATATTATTGATTTAATTATCTTTTTTAGAACTAATCATGCTATTATGATTTTCACAAAAATTATTTACCAATTAGTGTAAAAATTGACCTAAAATAGTTCTCAAAACAAATGTAATATTATTATTTGTTATTATATTCATAAAAATCTATGTTTTTTCGAAATTACATAGATATGGTATATATATTAATAATGAACCACTTAAGGTTCTTTTGGATTGTTATTGTATGTTTATTAACCATATAGTGTAAGAAAACAAGAAGACACGGTAAAAGTTAAATTATTTTACTTAGAGTTAAATCTAAATGATAAGGTCAAAATAGTAACCTAAACTTGTCTAAAACCTATTGGTTGAGGGTATATAGACCCATCCCCACTTTAGCTACGAAATAAATCCATTTTGAGCTATTATAAACCGAATATGACTTTATTATAAAATAATATTTTATGTTTTTCTCAAGGTGCCCCTCACATCCCTTATAAAATGGAACCTCCTACCTCTTCTCTTTACACAATTTTGATCATTAAATCTCTATAAAACCCTTAAAATTTCCCTTATAAATTTCCCTAGAAATATTTTAGAGGTTCTGGTCTCCTCAAAAGACCAACTCGAGTGCCTTAAGAGGAATCCTTAAAGATGTGTGTCGAAGAAGAGGAAATCTCTTCTACTGATTCATTGAAGATTTCGTTCTTCTTGAACTTATTCTTAATTAGTTGTTACATTATAAAGTAATAACATAAGTATAACTAATATGCTGATATGTTTTTATAAATATGAAACAAACCCATTTCACATTCTATCCATCCTACAGAAAATGAAATCACCACGCATGCGTACGTACGGAATACCATCTCCACGCCGTGGTGATATCTGTTTTTACACCACCACATTACATGGATGGGTATAATGTTGTAAAGAATAAATATATATATTTATAATAACATCATACTCATTCTGACATATTATATCATCCACTCCAATTCAATTCAATAATTATGGGAATGATATCATCGCTCGTGCGTATGTACGGATTACCATCTCCAGGACGCGATGAGATTCATTCTCCATGTTAACCACTCAAAAATGATTATAAAGTATATATAATGAATAATAATGAAATTTATGACATGATAAAGCTACGGGAATTATGTATATATATATATGTCATCTAATTACTTCCATTCAAGTCAATAAAGAAAGGAAAACAGTGTTCATGTGAACGTATGACCTACCGTCTCCATGAACGGTGTATTTCATTTCATTTTTCTATATATTATATATATATTTAATAAATATATATTATATATAAATCATGATTTACATTTTGGAAGTAATTAAATCATGATAAAAGTAATAATACTATCAAGAACAACATGTCCAAACACGTACGATAAATAAAACGATTTTACCAAAAAAACGCTGCTTTAACATGGAATTTACAAAATAACGGGAAATATGAAGACATAAGTGAACCATATATGATATCATAATAATGAATATGATTCTGTAATAAGTCAATGACATTATTTAAATCATTATACAGGAGGTTCGAACACGTACGAAGCATATCAGACCTAAGGTAATGGATAATTTTTCCAATCTCATTCTTATCCAAGATTGTTTATTTGTAATTATCTACTGGGGTTATGTTTATTATCCATGTCCATATGTTCTCAAAATTTTTTCATAAAATTTTTACATTTCTTCCATGTTTGATTAAATTCATTTTTACCCTTCTTTACTTTTACCACATCGTATGGAAGGAATCGTTATTTAGTTTACCATAGGAGGTACATTTTGACTTTTTCTACAAAAGTACGAGAATAATGTTTTTAAACTTATATGGAATGATCATATTTTTACGATTTCAAAACACCTAATTTTCATGAAGCATAATCTACAATATTTCATGAATATATTCAACAAAATTATTTTCTTTTGAAATTGCATGGCATTTTGTGAAAAGAAAATGATTTTGAAGAAGAAATGATATTTTCCTCAAGAATTCATATCATGTGTTTTATCAAAACCATTTTCCATATAAGATTAAATTATTCCACATGTTTACGTTTCAAGTACAATGTCTCTATGATTTACTTGGTTTCAATTCTCTTATGATGAAATGATATCCATTTTTATTATATAAGTTATGTTGGGATGATGTTTATGAAACCCATTTTATTTTTTTGGGTTATAAAGAATTATTTATGTTTTTGTTGTGGCACATGTAAGAATGACTTAATTATGAGATGGGTGGGTCCTATATCTACCTCCAATTCATTGGGTAATTATTTATATCTCATGAGATAGGCTTGTCTGGAACGGCACATTAATTTTGGTTCAGTGATACAGGACTGGAATGAGGAGTGAAATCGATTCAGAAAGGGTCCTTGTCCACTAATATGGTCTTGGAAACAATGAAATGGCTACTATGGAAATAATAACATGTTCTTAATGGTTTCCACAATTACATGATTTATTCCCATTCTATTTTATCATGATTAATGTTTATTTATGATTTATGCGTTACGTACTACCATGTTTTGTGTCATTGCTCGGGATTTTGATGTTTAAACATTATTTTCATGTTTTTAAGTTCAAATTTATATGATTTGTTTTATTTATTCTATAAATACCCTTACTAATAATTTAAGCCCTCCCTTTATATGTTTTCTTTTCCCAATGATTTATATAAATGTTTTATGTAAGAAAACAAAAGGGGAAGATCTTTATTAGAGATGTTGAAGATCTTTCACCATGATTAGAATATTATGTTCTGAGTTTCCTAAGACACTAAACTATTACAGTCCTTGAGTGTTGGTTCTTGTTATGTAGTAAGTATTCTGCAAAAGTAATGTAATATTCATGTTAATGTAGATTTGGGTCTCTATAAAGATACTAGATGATTTTATCTTTCATTATCAAATTTAATTAAATAATAATTCCTATAAAATTTTTATTTACATACAAAACATTACTAACATGTATCAAAAAACTCTTTATAAATGAAATGGTACTGATTTAATAAAAATTATTCATCTTTCATAAATAATCATCTATCAATATATAGAGTTGTTATGCCCATAAATTCATCATAAATAATTTAGTATTTCAAATTAATAAAAACCAAACAATTTTTTATTTCATAAATAATTTCCTAATTAATTCATTACAATAGTTTTATCTCATTCATATATAGCCTTTATATATAATTTCTATGTATCTCTTGATATCAATATTAAATCATTATTTAAATTAAAATATAGTAGTATAAAAATATTATTTATTTTAAAAAACTAAATCATTGTATTCAATAGAGAAAAATTTGAATTATGGAATTAACAAATTCATCCTAATAACATTTAACATTATAAAAATAACAAATTTACCATAGTTGAGATAAACATATCAACCATATATTTTATATAAATTATTATGCATTTTAAAAAAATTGATAAATGATAAATTAATCTTAAGGTGTCCTTTGGGAATGTTTTGATCAAAAAACTTCATTAAAATATTATTGATTTTGAATCTCCCATTAATGTCCTAACTTGAGAGACACTAAATTCTGCCTAATTATTGTTAGTTACATGTCCTCAAGAATGGTTTCTATGTGATATAGGATGCCAACTAGTGGTAGCGGTCTATTTTGGTAATTTGGGGAGAATCTAAACTTATAATTAAAAATTTACATTGTGGTGTAATCACATAAATAAGTAATATTATTATATAATATAACTGGAAGTATATGAGCATCTAGATGAAAAAAAACAATGAAAAAAATCCTAAGGAAATATTATGTATGTGATGAAAATAAATTGTCTCTAAAAAAATGGTATTCAATACGTCTAAATAGGTATAAAATATAATACATGTATCAAAAGTACCAAATAAAAAAATGATTATCTCTTTGTAGAATCATGATCATATCTTGTTCATGTGTTTCCATATTCCAAAAAATAATCAATCCAAATTTATAAATAAAAATCTTTACCTTGTACTTACCACATCCATGAATTCTTTAATGTTATCCAATGAAATATTGAACAATGTGTGATATAACAATTATCATGCCACCACCAATAGTGTCTATAACAAATCTGTTCTATATATATAATATGAGAAATGTGCACTAAATAATATTAATATAAATAAATGAGTAGGTGTGGCACATTTAATTGTAACACTACACAATACACCAAATAAGATCAGGAACCCTTGATAGTGGTCTACTATAATTCATGGAACATCATCCACTATAGCCTCGACTGAGTAATCCTTATTTACATTGAATGGGATGATCCATGGAGAAGAAAACTCATTGAAATCCTCAAATGCTTATTCCAAGTAATCGTGTGTCGTACCTAGTTGTTGGATCATAGTACTAGTAATGTCTATATATCCCATATAAAATATTTAATAATATTAGAAATGTATATGGAATTAAATATAATCCAAAATATGTTAATAATAAATATCCATGGAAATTGATGTTGTAATAAGTCCATAGAGAAAAAATATCTAGGGAATTAAATAAAATTATTATCAATAAATTTATAATTTAATTACCCATTTTATAAACATGAAGAATTCATTATAAAATTCATCTCATTCTATATAATCAATTTAATAAATTTATTATCATGTAATAATATGGAAAAAGAAGCATAAAACCCCTCTTAATATCACATTTTATTATTCAAGGACCCCACTATGATGGCAATCTCACACCCACACACCAAAATTGGTGGTAACTCAATGTATGATACATAAATAGAACTCATTGGTTTTCTAGGATGTGGTGGATAGCATCCATCCATAACGTGGTCCTATGTAGGAATCCGTAGAATGATCAAACAATTTAATATATGAAATCAATTAATATTAGGATACACACATGGTATTTAAGGTATATGTCACATAAAAAATAACTATAAAATAACATAAAATTGTGTAAAAGGGTTTTGAACTTCTATACATTCCCAAAAATCATATAGTAATTTCTCCTAAGAAGACCCAGATTTGAAGAAAAAGGATGGATGGATGGTCACTCTGAAAATAGATCATATTAGCTTGTGTAGAAATAGTGGCATCGATAGAATTACTAACATCGAAAGGATCCTATGGATTTTTCATTTTAAAAACATGAATCCAACAAGACATATTGAAAATGAATCAGACTAGTTACTTATAAAGGATACTAAATCCCAACCTTGGATTCAAGGGACTCATTTTTGAGAAAGAGAAAGGATGGAGGGGATAAATTCTCTCAAATAAGGCAGTGATTTACCTTATTTTATGAACTATAATTTCTAATTTACATTGACTATAAATGATTAACATGTCGTGTAAATCATGGAAATTTCCAATAGGGGGAATCAAATTACACATCATTAATTATCCTACATTTTCCAATACAAATCTTGTATTGAGTGCATGTTTATTCCAAATTCATGTCCATTACATGGATTATAGACATCCTTTAACCCCCTAATTTAATTCCTTACATAACAAACCAACCATCCCATGACCTTAGATATAGTGTATAAATAAAAAAGGGAGTCGTATCCTTGGATTAATTGACTGTTGTAATGATATATACCTCATTAAAAACCATGTGATATTACAGTCTACCCTGTTCAATATAATGAATTTAAATATTTCTATTTTGAGGATGGTATATAATATAAAATATTTTCTTCCCACTGAGCATATACATCTATCTCACTCTACCATGACTAATCATTCACATACCCATTCTTCCATAACACTGAAAATAAAGGTCCAATCCTTCCTCTGTGAGATTTTGTACTCCATAAGAATAATATATATATATATATATATGACTATCCTTGAATGAAAAATATATGAAATTAAACCCCATATGGATAAATTGAATGGTATAGGTCTGATTAATTTTTAAATTACATAGTTACAAGTTATGTGTTGTAGATGGATCAATACATCTTATGTAATTGCAACTGATAGGCTAACAATGTAACTGTCTCCTGCATCTCAAAAGGCCTAACATATTACTGTGAATCCTTACCCCATAATTGATTTTTTATTTCCTATACTTGGTTAGACCTGTAAAATAAATGATCCAATTCTCGAAGTCTAGAGGTCTTCAATAGAGATCAATGTAGGTTTTCTATGTGTGTTGTGCAATAGACATCCAATTTCTGATCAAATTGAACTTCTTTGATTTTTTCTCCATGTTACATAGTCCAAGAAGTTCTAAATATCTTAACTATATTAAACATATAGGTTATTTCCATATCATATTATGAAATTCTTCCTATGGTACCATCTTTATAGTAACCAAATATCAATTATATTTTGAGAATTATTCCACCTATATATGTAAATCCCATGAACCCGAAAAATAATGGATGAATTCTACAGGTATTTTTCCTAGAACCTATATAGTGTACTCTGACTAGCCATCAGTCATAAGGTGGAATGAGGTTCTCAAAATCACCTAGGTACAAAATTTATTTATATGCTCTTTAAAAACAAAGAGGTATACTACGAATCCCTATCTAATACAATTGTATGATGAACCCCATGTGTGATAAAAAAATTTAATCAACATAATCAACCCCATTTTCATTTACTATGAAGGGGAAACTTTCTATGATGATATTTTTGACCATTTTGAGACTATCCATGATGACCCATATGGAATCACCGCCTCAATGTGGCATGGTTTGTCATGTTATTCAATATATAGTAAAATCATCCAATTTCCACTCTGGAATGGATAATTGCTATAATAATCAAACTAGTTGTTGGTGTCATGACTTCAACTAAAGATTACTGGAGAATATAAGTACAAATAAATCTACATCTCAGTTTATTCCTATCAAAATGTATTGATGACACAGGTTGGGAAACATCATGGTAATTTTTGGATGTACTTCACAATATGAGGCATGAATCCCTCTAATAATCTCATCAGACCTGGTTGGTGATACCCAAACCTGGCCATCTATTTTTAGAATTTCATCCTTGCTAACTATACATGACAAAGGAAAGTCCTCTCACTCCTTGATTTCAAATTGTAATTGTCCCTTTGAAACTAATAACTAGCACATCTGTACCCTTTCTAGAAGAGTCGAAGTCACCCACACAAATGTAATAAAAATGTTTCATGGGGCCTTGAAGAACCTCCATGTGAATTTTTGAAAACAAGGACACATGATTATTCATACTAATGTCCAATATAACATAATATTTCTATTTCCTAAAAAATAGTGAATAAACAATGTCATTTACATTTCATAACATATTGGTAATCTCAATATCAAAGGACACAAAGTGTTTAACAAACCATCATTTCATAATATTAATCTCACATTGTCTAATCCTGTAATGGAGGTTTTCATTTCTTTATACACCATAGACTGTCTAATAATAAATTTTTCCCTTAATAATGTAATTAATGAACCATATCATCCAACTCGAGATCATGTGTCATGTTGTTCAACTCATGTTGACACAACTAAAAATACCCAGTAGACAATATTATCTCCTCCTGTAGTAGAAATACTCCTTGCCCAATACCTAATGCATCACAAATATATGTTATTTCCTCAGTTAAAATATTGAAGAACCAATACTAGGGATGAATTTATTCTCCCTTTCATCTCATAAAAGGGTCTCTAACAACAATATGACGATATAAATATCACACATTTTTTAGTATATCCTATAATAGGTGCTTATAATCATTAGATACTGTGTATGAAATTCCTATAGTTCTAGATCTCCTAATGAATATATTTATATCAACGTTTTTTTTGACTTCTATATATGAACTACACTACTAACCATATCAATTTTCACAGATAATCGTGTCTCTAAGATGAACTGACAAATGAATTAAGAATAACCTATCTAAAATAGAATATTTGTGACCTAATAATTAATCATGTTCTATCTAAATGTATTCAAAACGGTATCATGATATTTGGTATAATGGTGTATTTTTTGAGAATACACAATGATTCATCCTAAAAAAATCACAACAATAGTGTCAAAAATATGTATAAACCACAACACTTCTGTAACACCCCATTCTTCCACGATACGCTTCTCTTTCAAAAAATGCAATAGCTTGCATTATACGCACGTTTGAGATTCTTACACACTGCGACCAATCAAAATAGCTATTATGAATAATAATACCCAATTTTTGAAATTATATAAATTTTATATTTCAAAATGGACTTCATTTTTGGTTTCAGAATATCGAAATTAGCTTCTGTTAAATTTTTGGTATTTTTCCGAGAACTTCCAATTTTCGATGAATAGTGAAAAATACATAAAAACAACATTTTTAATATAAATAATTTATAGTGATAAATTATACTGTTGAGTATTTTTAAAGTATAATTAGAATATAATTTTACCATTTTATCCAATGGTGGTCATTATAATTTATTTCACTTTGAAATTTGACATACACAATTGTCAATCTTTTGATTGATATTGTTTCTTAAAAATATGCTATTTGTATTGACAACATGAATTAGTTATAAAATTAATTAATGAAACTTATATGTTTTGAATTTTATAAAATAAACATCATTTTTGAATTAGGAATATCAAATACAGCTTAGGGTTAATATTTTTTAGTTTTCTGAAAAACACCAATTTTTTATGAAGAGTGAAACAACTAAGTGGTGGTTAAAAAATTAATTTTTCATTTAAATGAAACGTTACCACTTATGTGAATTGAATTTCAAAAATCTGACATACATGGTTTTCATTAGTAAGTAAAATGTGGTTTAATGAGATTAAAATAATTTTTGGTGAATAGTAAATTTTAAGTTTTATTAATCGCGATTAAAGGTAATTAGTGTAATCTATGGTAAATATAATGTTATAATAATATGAAATTATCTTTACACTTATCCTACCATTATTGGATGAGTCATGGATGACCAAGACAATCTATGGGTCAACTTGGGGACCCCATGGAGCCAATTGGGTAAGAAAATGACATTAATAACTTTTTATTTAAAGTAAAAATAAAATTGTCACAAACATGTATTGTTTTACTAAAAAAATTATTACATGGGGTTATATAAGATATAATTTAGACTATAAATATTAATTGGAATGATAAAAATATTTCCTACCTCTTGAAATTTTTTTATAATTTGTAGACATTAAATAACATTAATTTTTTATGACACCATGATGATGCAGTGATTACCTCATTAATTAACAATTTAAATAAAATGAAAAGATAATGTAAAATCTAAGACTTACACTTGTAAAAAACCTACTAGATGAGTATATTTAGAACCCTTATCACCTAATCCTAGAAATATATAAGTTTGGGAACTTTAAAATCTGAAACTCATTATATAATAAAGTAACATTTCTTGAAATTCCAAGAGTGCCCCTCCTCTCCTCTTATAAAAGGCCCCCACCTCTACCACCTTATTCACACCATAAAATCCATTTTTCTCGGCCAAACTCTACCCAAATACTCTCTCAAATTCCCTCTATTAATCCTAGAAGCCTCACTTTGGGAATAACAGTTATCACGGAACCCTCTGGATGAAATCAAAAAGAGTTACCCCATTTTAAGATAATGTCTTCAGTTATGTTCTTTTGATTTATTTTGCTTCTTCAACCCTTTAAAATATTTTAATTCCATTATTTTTTAAAAAAACCAGTATTATAAATATAATAGGATGTTTTTATGAGAATTATTTGATTTAAACTTACACACACCTTTATCTAATAGTTAAATAACATACTATTTCTGTGGGTGGCGAATTACTGCCTCACGAAACGATGATTGTTAAATCACTTTTATCACCTCCCTTAGTGGCCATTAAGATTTCACTATATGTTGGTCGGAGTGGATAATCAAGGGAGGGGTGAATTGAGTTCCAATTAAAATTTCTGTTTAAAAACTTTGAGTTAAAAATCCACCAAAAAGAATGCTGAATTAAACTATAGTGAATTTATATCACAGTAAATGTTCTGTTAGGTTATCAAGGGATTGATTAGTACCCACTTAATCAAATCAGTAGACTTGATTAACTTTTGAAACTGACTTACTGATTTACAACTGATATAAACACTTGCGAATTTAATTATCAAAGTGACTTTAAAACAGTTTTGATTTTAAAGAGATTAGCAGCGGAATAAAAGAATAACTTTGAATGATATAAAATAGCAGATATTACTAAGAGGTTCAGTCTCAAGCTGAGACTTAGTCCTCTCAAAAGCTTTTATAAAAAGATGATCCACACCCTGGATCGGGGATAACAACAGCAACCAGCTGTCCAGGTCCAAGACCTCTACCACAGTTATTGGTGGGAGCAAACACAACAGGAACCAGCTGTCCAGGTCACACGACCTCTACCACTATCCCAGTGGGAAAAACAAAATGAGGAGAGTTGAGTGAGGATTTACAAATCCTCCAGTTAGAGTACAGGAGACATTGTGTGTGTAAAATACAGCATAAAACACACACTGCTCAATATGCGAAAGGATAAATCACAGAGAAAATATTTAGAGTTTAGACATGGCTCTTGTGATTAGCATGCAGTTCTGGACTCCTTTGATTGATCAGATTTCGCTCTGAGTCCTCTTCTGGTTTCTGTCTGAAAAACAGAGTCTCGTCTGTTTCCTTGACTTCCATGTTCAGAGAATGTTGAAGAAGCTGTTGAGTTGATGTTCTCTTTTTGTTCTCAGCTCTTCTCTGATACGCACGATTGTAGGTGATCTTCTTGTAAGCTCAGACGTCTTTCTTCACGTACACCATCTTGAGTGTTCTTCACTTGTTCAGTGCGGCTGCAACCTCTTCACAACATGTGTTTAACTCTATTATCTGTTCGTGTGTATATGCGTGTGTGTATCTCTCTCTGAGCTTGACAGCAGCATCCTTCTTTTAAAGCATGAGCTCCGGCAAAAGATTTGATTTTCTTTTTGCAGGTACGAGGTACGGTTCCCTAACATCTAACAACACACATTAAATAAATGACAGAGCATTTAAAATATTCCTAATATGACCGTTGGTTAGATTAAATAAAGATAAAGAAATTAAAACAGCTGTTTATGACTATCAGTGTGTCAAGTGATTGGTGGGTCATCAGCATTGGTGAGACATATTCGGTGAATCGTTCAATCAGCATCAGTAAGACATTTTCGGTGACTCATTTGTTCAGCATCGGTGAGACATCTTCGGTGACTCATTTGATCAGCATCGGTGAGACATCTTAGGTGACTCATCTGATCAGCATCGGTGAGACATCTTCGGTGAGTCATTTGATCAGCATCGGTGAGGCATTTTCGGTGACTCATTTGATCAGCATCGGTGAGTCATCTTCGGTGACTCATTTGATCAGCATCAGTGAGACATCTTCGGTGACTCATTTGATCAGCATCGGTGAGACATCTTCAGTGACTCATTTGATCAGCATCGGTGAGACTTCTTCGGTGACTCATTTGATCAGCATCGGTGAGACATCTTCGGTGACTCATTTGATCAGTATAGGTGAGACATCATCGGTGACTCATTTGATCAACATCGGTGAGACAGTTGTCCTTTGATATGGATCGGTGCGACCGTTGTCCTTTGATATGGATCGGTGCGACTGTTGTCCCTTGATATGGATCGGTGCGACCATTTTCCTTTGATATGGATCGGTGCGACCGTTGTCCTTTGATATGGATCGGTGCGACCGTTGTCCTTTGATAAGAAGGACTTCCAGAATAATTGTAAATCAATAACAAAGAGATAAAAACATGATCCAACCAATATACACAGATTCATTTAGAGATTGTGATTATGAGAAATCCAACCGGATTAAGTAATTGATGATTTGTGATTATTAAAATATCAATCATAGGAAGAATTCAACAATTTTCCAGAGGTTTCAACAATCTCCCCCTTTTTGATAATCACAACTCTTAGCCAATCACAAGGCTTATCCATTAATAAATATAAGATATCATCAATAATAAGGCATAATAAGAATCATAAAAAAATGAAATATAAATCTCCCCCTAAAATTAGGCCTGTTAAAAACATATGCAAGCATTTCCATAAAAAGATATAAATCTCCCCCATATCTCCCAAGGATCCATATAGATTTCTCCCCCTTTGGGATAATAAAAAAGGAGGGAAAACAGATAAAGAAGAGATTAGAAGACGGCAACAGTGAGAATAAACAGAAAAGAGAATAAAGTTCATAAGACATCACAATACAATCACAACTGGGTTCATCCTATCAACAACAATGCACAACTATTACTGGGGGTGTAAAGGGGCTTTTCCCTTGTCGGACAGATCAATGGTGGGTTAGTTGGAAGGCTTGGAGGAAGGTCGAACTGGGCGAATTTGAAACGGTGGTAAAACGACTCTGGAGGTTGGAGGAGAGGATGCCACTGGAATTTTCTGTGGAGATGTTGGAGCTGGTTGAGAAGATTGCTGAGGAATTGGTCGAAGATGAGAGAGAGCTTGAGCAACAGAGATCTAATTTGGAGCAACATCAGAGGCACCGAGAAGGTTAGCAGTATGAAGCACAACGACAGTGGCTTGTGCATTCAGATAAGGCTTCAAAAGATTTATGAAATTCTGAATAACTTCTGCACCATACTGCATAGCCTTCTTAAAAACATCCTTATTTTCCATGAACCGTTCCAAGGTTGGAGTAAAATCTTGAAACTGTCGAACTTGAGTTTTGAAAGCTTCAGTGACTGGAGGTAGTCTCAGATTTTCAGCTAGCACTTTGAAATTCATGGTCATCTCATGCTTGGTATAGATTTTTGAAATGTAGTGATCAACCTTTTCCTTGATTTATCTCTGAGCATTAGTGGCATCTGCTGAATATACTGTTACCATCTTATGAATGTGATCACTGTGCTCCTTCATTGTCCTCAATGAGTCCAAATCAAGAACTTGCCTAATAGCGGCCAATTCATCATGCACAAACTGCTTCAGAGCCTCTAGCTCACGAGTGGTGATCTTGGTTACTTTGGCTGAACTGGCATGAGCAACTATTTGAGTTATCTCAGCCTTCAACTTTCTCAGATCAGACTTCATTAAGATGTTCAATCAGATTCTGCAACACTTCCATCATACTAGAGATAGTGGATCTAAATTAGTTGGATAAAGAAACTAACCCAGATTGTAGATCCTTTAGAATCTTATTTAGGGAAGCTATGTGTCTGCCAATAAACTCACCAGTATTGGCCAGGTCTGGTGTAATAGCCTTTGAAATTTCATCTCTAACTGTGTCTCTCACAGCAGTAAGAAAATCCCTTTTTAACTTGTCAAAATCAGACTAAGAGACAGTAGAACTGGGTAGATGAGCACCAGCAGCATCAACAACATGAGCAGACCATGCCCTAACTGGTTGGCTTTCCATCATAACCGCAATAGATTCTGATTCTTCTTCTTCTTCCTCAGAATAATCTAAACCCAAAATAGCAAAACCAGGGCAATCATCCCAAACAGCAGCACACATAGTATATTTCGATTTATCATAACTTGATTTTCCACTATTTTTAAGAGATTCTTTCTTGCCATTGGCATCTGTTTCTGGTAAGGTTTGATGTGTTTCCGTTGGAGGTATAACAAGACCATCTACCGGTCGGTTATCACCACCATCATCATTATCATCATCATCATCTCCATTCTCATTTCCATTCTTCACAGAAACGTCACTGTCAGATACTTCAGTGTCACTGGCTTCTTCATCACCAAGAACTGGTTCTGATTCAGGTAAGGGTAAAGGTGGACTGGCAGGTCCAAAGTCTATTCGTCTCTTAGGACTCACAGTATCAGGATCACTCCTATAATCAGGATATGACATACTTCCTTCCTCTGTTTCAGCGTCTTCCATCCCTTTTTACCAGATTCTTCAGTGTCTTTATTCCTTTGAACATTTACCTCTTCTTTGTCATCAGAATAAATAGGTTCCTCATCCGATTTCAAACCAGGGTCTCTCAAACACTTCGGCCTCTTTCCATGATCAGTGGGATTGTAGGATTCATAAAACATGTCCTCATAAGCAACCCAGCATTTTTTCCATGGGTTCCAGTTTATCTTCATCCGTTTACAAATCTCTTTGGTAATACAAAAAGCACTATCAGATTCAGCTATCTCATCAGCTTCATCAAAGCATTCTAGACTCTTTAACATAGCAGAGATCATTTTGGGATAGAACAGGGCAGTGGCTTTCTTAGAAGGTTTCACCATTCCAGCTATGTGCACCATTAGATATCTACACAAATTGATCTTCTCATGGGTCTTTAGTAAAAACAACAGAAAAACATCCTGGTATCTTACAGCAGCAAAATCTCTTTTCCTGGAGCAAATTTGGTGCTGAATAAACTTAAAGAGAAGTCTACATTCACCGTCCAGCTCTGATGCTATGATTCTCCTTGACTCTATGTTTCCAGTCAAAAGCTCTAAAGATAACTCATAAGAGAAATACTCGGTGGTTGGAGGAATGTTTCCAGCATAATCCTCATACCGACCCTCGTGGGGTACATTCAGACATTCATCCCATTGTTTTGACGAAAAAGATATTTTCTTTCCTTTCACTACCGAAGAAATTCTGGCAGCCTCGACACCATCAAAAGTAACTTGCAGATTTATATAAAACTCATGCACTAGCTTTGGGTAGTATACACAAGTGTTATCTGAGAACCAGGATTTCCATCCTTGTGAATCTAAAACTTGTAACAAAAGCGACTTACTTGTCAAAAGATAGGCGGAGATGAATTCCTTTTCTACAGCAACAATCCGAGTTTCCAGGTTCGGATTTATTGATCTTTGAGTGGTACTACTCGACTCGCCTCGAGCACGATTTGACGGTTCAGGGCTTTCTGATCCTTTGCTCTGTCTCTTCTGCTTAGCCATTTGATGATTCTGGGGAAAGCAGGAGTTCGTAGGTTCGAAGAGGAGGAGAAGAGAGAAAATAATGTTTGGTGGGAAAGAAATGAAAGGTCGATGGTTTGGGGAATAGGAATAGTCGCGTATCATTTATTTCATCATTTGGGTTCCCATAATAAAGATAAAAGAAGTTAATTAATCACAAAATAAAAATTAATATAAGGAAAGATCGGTTTCATAGATCAGTTTCACAGATCAGTTTCACAGATCAGTTTCACAGATCAGTTTCACAGATCAGTTTCCCATATCGGTTTCTTAGATCAGTTTCACAGATCAGTTTCAGAGATCAGTTTCACTGATCAGTTTCACAGATCAGTTTCACAGATCAGTTTCTCAGATCAGTTTCACAGATCAGTTTCACAGATCAGTTTCAGTGATCAGTTTCACAGATCAGTTTCACAGATCAGTTTCACAGATCAGTTTCACAGATCAATCATACATAATTCTTGTTTAATAAAATTCATTCTTTCATAGCATAACGTCTTTGTAAAAATATCAGCTAATTGATTTTCAGAACTAATAAATTTTAGAGAAATATCACCTTTTTGATAATGATCTCTTAGAAAGTGATGTCTGATATCAATGCGCTTAGTTCTAGAGTGAGACACAGGGTTCTTATATATGTTGATCGCACTAGTATTGTCACAGTTAATTGAAACTTGTTTAAAATCAAATCCATAGTCCAATAAGGTGTGTTTCATCCACAGAATCTGTGCACATCAGCAACTAGCAACGATGTATTCTACTTTAGCAGTAGACAATGCGACTGAGTTCTGTTTCTTACTACACCATGATACTAGCGATTTTCCATGTAAATGACATGTTCAAGATGTGATTTTCCTATCTAACTTGCGTCCTCCAATGTCAGCATTTGAATAACTGGTTAGGTCAAATGATTTTCCTTTTGGATAAAACAAACATCAATTCACGGTATACATAAGATATTTAAAAATCCTTTTAACATCCAGTAAGTGTGATTCTTTAGGATTAGCTTGAAATCTAGCACACATACACACACAAAACATAATATCTGATTGACTAGTAGTAAGATAAAGAAAACTCCCAATCATACCTCTGTAATTAGTTTGATCTACTGGTTTACCAGTTTCATCTAAATCCAATTTACAGGTGGTACTCATAGGTATATCACTTTCCTTAATACTATCCAAACCAAAACATTTTAATAAATCCTTAGTATATTTACTTTGACTTAGAATAATTCCATATTTAGTTTGAAAATTTTGAAAACCAATAAAATACTTAAGCTCTCCCATTAAGCTCATTTCAAACTCATTTTTCATAACCTGTGAAAATTCAGTACATAAAGAATTTTTAGAAGATCCAAAAATAATATCATCAACATAGATTTTTACTATTAACACATTGTTTGAAATCCTTTTTATAAAAAAGTGGGATCGTCTATTCCTTTTGTAAATCCTTTTGAAATAAGAAAGTTTGAAAGTCTTTCGTACCAAGCTCTTGGAGCTTGTTTTAAACCATATAAACCTTTAGAAAGTTTAAAAACATGATTTTGAAAATGAGGATTTGAAAAACCAGGTGGTTGTTCTTCAAAAACATCTTCAAAAATAAAACCATTTAGAAAAGCACTTTTCACATCCATTTGATATAACTTGAAATTCAGATGTGATGCATAAGAAAGTAAGATCCTAATAGCTTCTAATCTAGCTACAGGTGCAAAGGTTTCCTCATAGTCAATTCATTCTTCTTGATTGTAACCTTGCGCAACTAGCCTAGCTTTATTTCTAATGATGTTTCCAGATACATCAACATTGTTTCTAAACACCCATTGTGTGCCTATGGTTATAGTGTCCTTAGGACATTCTACTAATTTCCAAACTTTGTTCCTTTCAAATTGATTTAGTTCATCTTGCATAGACATTACCCAAAATTCATCATTGATAGCTTCATTGATATTTTTAGGTTCTAGCTGTGACAAGAAGGCTTGATGTTCAACCTAATTTCTATGAGAAGCTATAGTATGTGTTCCTCTATCTAGATTTCCTACGACAGCATCTAAAGGATGGTTCTTCAGAATCCTAGTTGGTCTTGAAAAGGTAGGGCTAGAGATTTCAGGTTCATCTGTAGGTTGAGGTTCAACAGAAACAGGGTCTGGAAAATTTCCAGAACTGGATGTTTTAACTACAGGTCCCCTGTTTTTATCATTAAGGTTCAAACCAGAGAGATCATCTTCATGATTTTGAAGAGAGGTCTTAGGTTCATGTGGATCAGTTTCATCAAATTTGATGTGAACAGATTCTTCCACACATTTGGTTCTCTTATTAAAAACTCTATAGGCTTTACTGGAAGTTGGGTAACCTAGAAAAATTCCTTCATCACTCTTGGATGCAAACTTATCAAGATCATCTTTAGTGTTAAGAATAAAGACTTTGCAGCCAAAAACATTGAAGTAGTTAACCTTAGGTTACCTATGGTTCCATAACTCATAAGGGGTCCTCTTAAGAACAGGTCTAATCAAGACTCTATTAATAACATAAAAAGCTGTATTTATAGCTTCATCCCAAAAGTAAACTGGTAGGTCATACTCATTAAGCATAGTTCTAGAAATTTCTTGCAGGGTTCTATTCCTCCTTTCTACTACACCATTCTGTTGAGGTGTCCTAGGGGCAGAGAAATTGTGACTGTAGTCACTGTGTGAGTAGTAGGATTCGAACTCATGATTTTCAAACTCACGGCCATGATCACTTCTCAGAGTTTTAATCTTATGTCCACTACGGTTCTCTACAGACGTGGAGTATTTAACAAAGTAAGAACAAGTTTCACTTTTGTGAGCTAGAAAGTATACCCAAGTATATCTAGAAAAGTCATCTACAAGAACATAGACATAATGTTTCCCATTTAAACTAGAAACTCTAGAAGGTCCAAATAAATCCATGTGAACCAACTTGAGAGGTTGAGAAGTTGACACTTCTTTCTTTGATTTAAAAGAAACATTATGTTGCTTTCCCTTTTGAAAGGGATTACAATCTTTGTCTGCTGGAAATTCAAGTTTGGGTAGGTCTCTAACTAAGTTATTCTTAGCAAGTTTTCTAATTGAATACACATTACAGTGTCCTAATCTTCTGTGCCAAATCCAAGACTCTTTATGAAAATCATTTAAACAAGTAATATTTTTCTTAGCTAAAGAATTTAAATCAACAGCATAAACATTTTCATTTCTCAAAGCATAAAATACTAAAACATTTTTAGAATTAAAAACATTGCAAGAATCATTTTCAAATCTAACATAAAAACCATCATCACATAACTGAGAAATACATAACAAATTGTATTTAAGTCCATCAATAAATAAAACTTTAGAAATTAATATTGAGTCAGTGTTACCAATCTGTCCTAAGCCGATGATTTTCCCTTTAGAATTATCACCAAACGTGAAAAAACCTCCATCAACTCTGACAAATCTTTTAAAGCATGAGAAGTCTCCTCACATATGTCTTGAACATCCGCTGTCCAAGTACCAGGTCTTTTTACAGGAGCTCATTGAGCAGGTTCCCTACAAAATAGATTTAGATAGGAAATGATTTTGGTACCCAGATCTTCTTGGGTCCAGACAGGTTAGCCATTAATACTTTAGGTACCCAGATTTGTCTAATGGGTCTCATAGAATTTCTAGAATCAGCAGTTTTGGAAAGATAAATTTTATTGGATCCATAACTATGAATATAACTCGTTGAAGCATCTGAAGTTCTAGAGCTAGCTACATTCTGTCCAGATTTAGGAATGAATCTAATTCTGGTAATCTTCCTTTGTCCAGGTTGGTATCCTATACACGTAGTGTATCTAGGTGATATTTGCTTACCTAGCATCTGAGTAAGAGTATCTTTACCATTTGTAAATTTCTCTAAGTCTTTCTTGAGTTTCTCATTGGATAATTTTAGTTCAGTGTTCTCTTTAAGCAACTGATCATTCTTTTCCATTTCAATATCAAGATCAAATATATGTTTAATAGTTAAAGCGTACTGTTTCTTTAAACCTTTGTATTTGTCTTTCAGCTCATTACAGGTTTCTTCTAACATATCAAAATATTCAAACAATTCAGATTTAGACATTTTATCACATTAAGAATCATATCCAGAATAATATGAATTAGAAGCAGGAGTTTCTGAAGTTACCTCAGCAGCGTTTGTCATAAAGCACATGTTTTCCTTGTTTCTGTGTTCAGTTTCAGAAACTTCAGATTCACTAGAACTTTCCTCAGAAGCACTCCAAGTAGCCTTCATGGCTCTCTTATACTTTTTATCCTTTTATTAATACTTCTTATTGTATTTCAGCTTTGGATAGTCTGCTTTTATGTGTCCCTTTCTTTTACACAGATAACAGACAACTTCATCTGATTTTTCAGATTTCTTCCAATCCTTTTTCCAATGTCCCGTGTTTCCATACTTTCCTTTGTAGTTTGTCTTTCTGAAAAACTTCTTCTTCCTATAAAATTTCTTAAACCTTGTAGAAATGTGATCCATCTCAGCATCACTGTCAGAGTAACTCTCACTATCTTCACAGCTTGAACTTTCATTGATATCTTGAGGCTTTTCCTTATCCTTATTCTTTGAGGTTGTAGTTTTGAAGGCAACATACTTCCTTCTAGGTTCATCATCGTCTTATTTGTTTACTTTGAGTTCTTCTTCATACATCATCAACTTTCCAATTAGTTCCTTGACTGGAAGTTCACCAATGTCACATGATTCTCTAATGGAGACAGAGGTTCCTCTCCATATTTCAGGTAGACATCTCAAAATTCTCATGATTTGTTCCTTTGCTGGAACATCCTTTCCCAGAGATGTCATTGAATTGAAAATTTCATTGAACCTGAGATACATATCAGAAATGGGTTCATCATGCGTCATCTTAAAATTATCATACTTAATAGTTTAAGTGTTCAATATCATATCCTTAACATTATTTTTTCCTTCATGAGACACAGCTAAGGTATCCCAAATCTCATAAGAAGTTTTACAGGCAGATATTCTATTAAATTCCTCATCATCTAAAGCACAGTATAAAGCATTCATAGATTTACAATTATTATTGTAGGCTATCTTAGTAGCTTCATTCCAAGTAGTTCTAACAGTAGTAGAATTTTATATTCAGATTCTATAGCAGTCCAAATATCAAAACCCATGCTTTCTAAATGAATTTTCATTTGATTTTCCACTGAGTATAGTTAGTGCCATTGAAAAATGGTGGTCTATTGGTAGCAACCCCTTCAAATATATTATCCATGATAGCTTACTTAAGGCAATGATTTTAAAGAGATAACAATTTATAAATAATAGAAATTTTAAGAACTTTAAAATACAACTAAAATCACAGTTGAAAAACAGAGTACAAAATATTTTAAACAACCTCTGATACCAAATGTTGGTCAGAGTGGATACTCAAGAGGGGGTTGAATTGAGTTCCAATTAAAATTTCTGTTTAAAAACATTGAGTTAAAAATCCCCCAAAAAGAATGCAAAATTAAACTGTAGTGAATTTATATCAGAGTAAATGTTCTGTTAGGTTCTCAAGGGATTGATTAGTTCCCAGTTAATCAAATCAGTAGACTTGATTAACTTTTGAAACTGAATTACTGATTTACAACTGATATAAACACTTGCAAATTTAATTATCAAAGTTACTTTAAAACAGTTTTGGTTTTAAAGAGATTAGAAGCGGAATAAAAGAATAACTTTGAAACATATAAAACAGAAGATATAACCAAGAGTTTCAGTCTCAAGCCGAGACATAGTCCTCTCAAAAGCTTTTATAAAAAGGTGATCCACACCCTGGATCGGGGATAACAACAGAAAACAGCTGTCCAGGTCCAAGACCTCTACCACAGTTATTGGTGGGAGAAAACACAACAAAAACCAGCTGTCCAGGTCACACGACCTCTACCACTATCCCAGTGGGAAAAAAAATTGAGGAGAGTTGAGTGAGGATTTACAAATCCACCAGTTAGAGTACAGGAGACAGTGTGTGTGTAAAATACAGCATAAAACACACACTGCTCAATATGTAAAAGGATAAATCACAGAGCAAATAATTAGAGTTTAGAAATGGCTCTTGTGATTAGCATGCAGTTCTGGACTCCTTTGATTGATCATAATTCGCTCTGAGTCCTCTTCTGGTTTCTGTCTGGAAAATAGAGTCTCGTCTATTTCCATGACTTCCAGGTTCAGAGAATGTTGAAGAAGCTGTTGAGTTCATGTTCTCTTTTTGTTCTCAGCTCTTCTTTGATACGCACGATTGTAGGTGATCTTCTTGTAAGCTCAGACGTCTTTATTCACGTACACCAGCTTTAGTGTTCTTCACTAGTTCAGTGTGGCTGCAACCTCTTCACAACATGTGTTTAACTCTATTATTTGTTCGTTTTTATACGCGCATGGGTATCTCTCTCTGAGCTTGACAACAGCATCCTTATTTTAAAGCACGAGCTCCGGCAAAAGATATGATTTTCTTTTTTTAGGTACGAGGTACGGTTCCCTGACATCCAACAGCACACAATAATAAAATGAAATAGCATTGAAAATATTCCTAATATGACCGTTATTTAGATTAAATAAAGATAAAGAAATTCAAATAGATGTTTATGACTATCAGTGGGTCAAGTGATCGGTGGGTCATCAGTATCGGTGAGACATCTTCGGTGACTTATTCAATCAGCATCGGTAATACATTTTCGGTGACTCATTTGATCAGCATCGGTGAGACATCTTCAGTGACTCATTTGATCATCATCGGTGAGACATCTTAGGTGACTCATTTGATCAGCATCGGTGAGACATCTTCGGTGACTCATTTGATCAGTATCGGTGAGACATTTTCGGTGACTCATTAGATCAGCATAGGTGAGACATCTTCGGTGACTCATTTGATCAGCATCAGTGAGACATCTTCGGTGACTCATTTGATCAGCATCGGTGAGACATCTTTGGTGACTCATTTGATCAGCATCAGTGAGACATCTTCAGTGAATCATTTTATCAGCATCGGTGAGACAGTTGTCCTTTGATATGGATCGGTGCGATCGTTGTCCTTTGATGTGGATCGGTGCGACTGTTGTCCATTGATATGGATCGGTGCGACCGTTGTCCTTTGATATGGATCGGTGCGACCGTTGTCCTTTGATATGGATCGGTGCGATCGTTGTCCTTTGATAAGAAAGACTTCCATAATACTTGTAAATCAATAACAAAGAGATAAAAACATGATCCAACCAATATACACAGATTCATTTAGAGATTGTGATTATGAGAAATCCCTCCGAATTAATTAATTGATGATATGTGATTATTAAAACAGCAATCATAGGAAGAATTCATCAGTCTTCTAGAGGGTTCAACAATATATATATATATGATATATATTATGTTTATGTTTTCTTTATGCTTCTTTATTATTCATTTATGGAATAACTTTATGATTTCCATTATGGGTAAACGTGATAATTTCATTTTAGGAAGTGGGGACTACCGCCCCCTCAAAGTGATTTTAATTTTTAATTCCATATGTGGGACACATAAATGATGGAGTAAATGATATTATATATGATGTTATACTAGAATTATAATATAACTTTATATCATTATGATTTTATTCGATTAAATATGAAATAGAAATGAAAGTAGCGTTCATGCATACGTACGACTTACTATCTCCATGAATGGTGAATTTCATTTCATACCTCTAAATGTTATGTAATATTATAAATAAATAATGGATATATATGATATATATGATATCTACATCATGAATATAATTCTAGATATAATGGATATTTTACCACATGAACAACTTGTAATTATAAGATGTTTATGTTTGACTCAAGTACCAAAGATCGAAAAAATGAATGTTATTAACTTAACTAATTACATAATGTTCATAACATGGTAATAAGTAATATAAAAGGAATAATGAACTTGAAAAATGTTCTTAATAAAGTAAAAATTAAATCTAGTTTATTATTTATGAGATTAAAGAACTATCGAGTCATGTCGGACATGAGGTAAGATACTTCATCTCAATCTCCTTTCATTGAGGCATATTTTGTTTTATACACCACTTTCTCTTATATGGTTTATAAACCCCATTTAATTTTATGTTTATTCAAAAGAAATCCTTTTTATATGACGAGTTTTACTAAATGAAAAAAAGTAATTTGTTTTGTCTTACGTATGCGGTGACAACGACTTCTCCACCACCATGACCATTATTTTAGTTTTTCATTCCTCTACAAGACATAACATTTTTTGAAAATGAAAAATAAATACCAAGTTTTACTTTTCATTTATATTGGTATTGAAAATGGTTTTGAAATTTTTTTTATTATATTAATGTGTTTTTTTGATATATTGTGTTTGAAATTTGAAAATGTTATGTTTCCTTTATGCATGTTTTCTATAATATGATTATGTTATGGTTTATGATATGATTAAAACTTTTCATATAAGGAATGCATTGGACTTAATATGTGACGGGTGGAGCCCGTTATAGCTCCTTGAGGCATTGGATGGCCTCATGAGACAAACTAGTGTTTTGGCAAGAGGCCTTGACAAAATCTTATTTGTAGTCATGGAACGAGGCCTTGGCTATGTGGTTATGATAGTCTGACATTATGCATTACACCATTATGAAAATGGTTATTGATATTGAATGTGATTATTCGACTATTAGAATATCCATGTGAATAAGTAAATGGCATTATTTCATTTTATTTTATCCATATTATGTTGAATTTCATGTTTAAAAAGATTTTGTTTTAGTTATACATTGCATTAAATGTTTATGTTTATTTATGAATGTTTCTGCAATATTGATATCTTTACTGAGCATCTATGATCACCCCTTTCAATGTGTTAATTTTTCCAGGATGTGAAAGAGTATTTTATGAATGACCTGCAGGGATAGTATGGGTGGTTATTAAGACAAGAAGTTGTTTTAGTTTTGTTTTACTTATGATGTAATGTAAAACTTATGAATGTATCTAGTGTTTCAAGGCTACTAAACTAATCGGTATTTCGAGACATAATCTTTGTGATCATGCCAATGTTATATAATAATTCACCGACTCTAGGTAACTAGGGTCAGGGCGTAACAGTTGGTATCAGAGGTAATTTAGTAATAAACATGGAAGCTAGATTTAGATAAACTCTTATTAGAGCACATATCCCTAAGATAGAAATTGAGGATTAGTATAGAAGAACTTCCTAAAATTTTGTTATTATAGAGATTTTGTGAGTTTTCCGAACAATACATCCCTCTCTGGATACGAGCAGGTTGAGGTGGCTCTGGAATAGATGTACCTTGGGGTAAAACCCGAAAACACCGATTTGAGATAGACTCGAACGGGAAATGATGGAAGACAACAGGCCTTTCTGCACTCTTGGTTATGAAACTCTCAGGGGATATTCATAAGATAATTATCATTTTTACATACCCTTATAAAGGGTTTATGAGTATATAATGCATCAAAGAAAACAGCTTTATGATTATGGATTATATCCGTAAACTGTTCAATTTACATTAAGTGTTTTACATGTTTTGAATTATTCATTGCAATTCATTAACTGACCTAGTTTATTCCATTGAATAGAAATGGTACCCAGTAGAAGTATTGTGATCTCCAGTAATATGTATGATCCAAAGAGTAAGAAGGGTCATATCTTTCATGGTATTAATCCAACATTTAAAAGGGAAACAGTCTCCCACGTATTCTCACCCTATGAAGAAATATTATCATGTGTTAATAAGATATGTAAATAATTCTCTAAGTCATGTGTCTTTGAAGGGAAGCAAGAGAATAAAATGATGGAAGAGAGAAAGATGGATAAAGGGAAGAGGGAAAAGAAGAATTTTCCAATATGTGATAACTGTGGGTAGAAAAACCTTGCAACTTTCCTGAAGAGGATGGGAGTTTGTTATAAGTGTGGAGAAAAAGGACACCAAGTGTGTGACTGCAAGTGTAAGAAAAAGTTATCAAATGTACAATGCTTCATCTGGAAGGAGTGGGGACACTACGCAAACCAATGTCAAAATCATCAGAGTATGCCCCAAATGATGTTATTGTATAATAATGAAGTTATGATACTACCATAGATGAGGAGGAATAATTAGAGTTCTTATGTTGTTATTAATGAATTATTTCATTTTATTGTTGTATCAACGATGTACTGGTTATAATAATTATGGCGTAAATAAGGATTGTACTGCAATACTATTTCTTTAAGGACTTGAGATTGTGTGGAACCAAGAAAAGATAACCAATAGAAGGTAATATTTTTGGAAAATATATGGTTGAAATAAAGATTAACCATAATATGGTTCTGATACAGAGATAGTTATATTGGAATAATACATAATTGATTTGGATAAATTATATTGGATATTATTGACTTCCTTGAAGCTGATTAGTGATATGTATACATTTTTGGATAGAAGGAGTATATCCAGTATTCTATAATGAATAAGGGATCATGAATGTAATCAATAAGGATTTATGGAAATTCAGGATGTTGCAGTGTTTTAAAATAATTCATGATAAAGGTAATCATATTTATTGTATGTGACAATAAGAGAAACATTACTTTGTTTGGAGAATCTGATGTTAAAATTGATTTTGGAATTTAGAGACCTTTTAGAGAAAGTCTGGACAGAGATATTTTGGATAACTATAAAGGTTGGAATGGACTAAGTTTAACATTGGGTTGTATTTTTTAAGGTTAAAATATTTCTGAAGATTATTTTTGTAATATTATAATACAATAGTTTTAGTAAAAGGACAACCTGCCGGTCAGGGGATAACCCATCACTTCTGACAAAGCTGTAGGAATCAAACCCACAACCATAGTGTGATAGGCCTTTATTACCTACCACTATCCTACAAGAGGTCCCTTGTTATTAAAAAATATTTTTCCTAATCTAAATGGTATGTGTTAATATTTTTATCCTTGTATGATTAGGATAAAAATATTTTTTTTGAGTTCTATTATCTTTTTTAGTGAAAGATGAGTTTGTGGAAGAAATTAGTTAATGTTTAAACTCTACTTTTCAAGCATATATATATATATATATACCTATCTCTTATTATATTAATAAATTAATTTTAAACTTTAGGAAAGGGATATTAAATCAAAAAATGTGTTATCCTAATACCTTATGTTTTGTTGAACTTGTGATATTTTAAATCAACATAGATTGAAGGCTTTGAGGTCCTAAATTTTAAACTTTTTAGTGATTGATGACCTCAATTACTCCCTATAAATACTTACATTTTTACTCCATTTATATGTCTCTAATTTACACCAATGTTCTCCTAATCGAGATTATTATTTGGTGGTGACTTTTTCATTTCTCATTCCCTCTTATTAAGGCTAAATTTTATTAACCCTATTTCTGATATGGGTTTCCACAAAGGTATTTTCTACTTTGAACCTTTTATTTTAGAAGAATAATTTCAAATTTCGAGGATGCAATTTTTTGAAGGAGGGGAGAATGTAACACCCCATGCTTCCACAATACGCTTCTCTTTCTATAATGCAACAGCTTGCATTGTATGCATGTTCGTGATTCTAACACACTGTGACCAATAAAAATAGCCGTTATGAATAATAATACACACTTTTAAAAATTATATAAATATTATATTTAAAAATAGGGTTCATTTTTTGATTCGGAATATCGAAATTAGCCTATGTTGAATTTTTGGTATTTTTCCGAGAACTTCCAATTTTCGATGAATAGTGAAAAATACATAAAAAACATTTCTAATAAAAATAATTTATAGTGATAAATTATAATATTGAGTAGTTTTAAAGTATAATTAGAATATAATTTTACCATTTTATCAGATGGTGGTCATTAGAATTAATTTAACTTTAAAATTGGACATAAACAATTGTCAATCTTTTGATTCATATTGTTTCATAAAAACACGCTATTTGTTTTGACAACGATATTTAATAATAAAATTAATTAATTGAACTTATATGTTTTGAATTTTATAAAATAGACATAATTTTTTCATTACAAATATAAAATATAGATTTTGGTTAATTTTTTTTTTTCTGAAAAACATCAATTTTTGATTAATAGTGAAACCACTAAGTGTTAGTTAAAAAACTAATTTTTCATTTAAATGAAACTTTACCACTTCTGTGAATTTAATTTAAAAAATCCAACATACATGGTTGTCATGAGTAAGTAAAATTTGGTTTAATAAGATGAAAAATAATTTTTGGTGAATAGTAACTTTTAAGTTTTATTAATCACGATTAATCGTAAATAGTGTAATTCAAGATAAATATAATGTTATAATACTATAAAATTTTATTTACACATGTCATACCATATTTGGATGAGTCATGGATGACCAAGACAATCCATGTGTCATCTTGTGGACACCATGTAGCCACTTGGGTAAGAAAATGACATTAATAACTTTTTATTTAAAGTAAAAATTAAATTGTCACAAACATGTGTTGTTTTACTTAAACAATTATTACATGGGGTTATATATATTAACATTTCGACTATAAATATACATTTTAAAGATAAATATATTTCCTAAATCATGATATTTTTTATAATTTTTAAACATTAAATAAATTAAATTTTCCATGACACCATGATGATGTAGTGATTAATTCATTAAATAACGATTTAAATAAAATGAAAAGATAATGTAAAATATAAGACTTACAGTTGTCAAAAACCTATTGGATGAGTATATTTCGAACCCTTATTACCTTATCCTCGAAATATATAATTTTGGGACCATTAAAATCCGAAAATAATTATATAATAAAGTAACATTTCTTGACATTCCAAGACATCCCCTCCTCTCCTCTTATAAAAGGCCCCCACATCTACCACCTTATTGACACCATCAAAGTCATTTGGCTTCGCCAATATCTTCCCAATTACTCTCTCAACTTCCCTCTCTTACTTATAGAAGCCTCACATTGGGCAGAAGTCTTCCCAAATAAGCCTTTGCCTCAAATCAAAAAGCATTGACCGATTTTAAGGTAATGTATTCTCTTATGTTTTGTCGATTTATTTTGCTTCTCCAACCCCTTAAACTCTTTTTATTAATTTATTTTGTAACAAAACCAAAATCTTAAATATACTAACATGTTTTTATGACAAGTATTTTATTTACACTTACGCACACCTTTATCTAATGGTTAAATAACATACTGTTTTTGTGGGTGGCGAATTACTAACTCACGAAATGATGATTGTTCAATCTTCTTTCACCTCTCATAGTGGCCATTAAGATGTCACTATATTTATATTTGGTATATATTATATTTATGTTTTTTCATGATTCATTATTTTTCATTTATGTCATACCTTTATGATTTCCATTATGGGTAAATCCGATAATTTCATTTTATGAAGTGCGGACTACCACCCCCTCAAAGTGATTTGAATCCTTAATGCCTTATGTGGGAAGTATAAATGATGGATTAAATGATATTATATATGATATTATACTGGAATTATAATATACCGTTATATCATTATGATTTCATTCCACTAAATATGAAATAGAAATGAACGTAGCGTCCATGCGTTCGTACGGCTTACCATCTCCATGAACGGTGCATTTCATTTCTTACCTATAAATGTTTTGTAATATTATAAATTAATAATGGAAATGTATGATATATATGATATCTACATCACGAATATAATTATATATATAATTTATATTTAACTACACGAACAACTTTTAATTATAAGATTTTTATTTTTTACTCAAGTACCAAAGATTGACAAAACGACCGTTATTAACTTAAATAATTACATAATTTTTATAACTTGGTGATAGGTAATATAAAAGAAATAATGAACTTGAAAAAGGTTCTTAAGAAAGTAGAAATTAACTCTAGCTAATTATTCAGCAGATTAAAGAATGATCATGTCAAGTCAGACGTGAGGTAAGGGACGTGGTCTCAATCTCCTTTCATTGAGGCATATTTTGTTTTATACACAACTTTCTTTTATAATGTGTATAAACCCCTTTGACTTTTATGGTTATTCAAAAGGAATATTTTTTATACAAATAATTTTACTAAATAAAATAAAAGGAATGTTTTTTTTCAAACCTATGCGATGACAAATACATCTCCACCGTTATGACCATTATTTGAGTTTTGGCTTCCTCTACAAGACATAAAATTTTTTAAAATGAAAAATAAATAAAAAATTTTTACTTTTAATTTATTTTGGTCCTGAAAATGGTTTTGATAAATTTTTGATTATATTAATGTGTTTTATTGATATCTTGTGTTTGAAATGTGGAAATGTTATGTTTCCTTTATGCATATTTTATGTGATACGATTATGTTACGGTTTATGGTATGTTTAAACCTTTTCCTATAAAGAATGAATTGGACTTAATAATATAGGGGTGGATCCCACTATAGCTCTTTGATGCATCAGTAGGTTTCATGAGACAAACTAGTGTCCTGGAACGAGCCCTTGATAAAATCTTATTTGTAGTATTGGCACGAGGCCTTGTAAACTTGGTTATGATAGTCTGGAATTTTTCATTCCATCATTATGAAAGTGGTTATTGATATTTCATTTGATTATTAGACTAGTATAATATCCATGTAAATAAGTAAATGACATTATTTCATTTTTCTCCATATTATGCTGATGTTCAAGTTTAAAAGGGTTTTGTTTTAGTTATACATTGCCTTAAATTTTATGTTTATTTATAAAAGTTTCTGCTATATTGTTATCCTTACTGAGAATCTGATCTCACCCCTTTTAATGTTTTAATTTTTCCAGGATGTGATGATGTATTTTATGAATGACATGTAGGGATAGTATGGGGGGATATGAAGACAAGATGTAGTTGTAGTTTTGTTTTACTTTATGTTGTAATGTAAAACTTATGAATGTATCTAGTGTTTCAAGGATACTAAACTAATAGGTCTTTTGAGACATGATCATTGTGATCATGCCAATGTTACTTAATAATGCTTCGACTCTGGGTAACTAGGGTCAGGGTGTTTCAACATCAATTCAATTAAAACAACTGGTGTAATTTTTAGAAACAATGACATAACTAGATACCCAAATAGAATATACATTATATGAAAATATGTATGATGTATGTGTATTGGTCAAAAACAGAACTAGTCATATACTGATTCTAGAAAAATCTTCAGGAACATAAGAGCTCCTCAAATATGGTTAAGGATATCATCTATTAAAGATATTGTACAATAATTTAATATTTTAAACTGATTCAAATTTAAGTAATATAGACATAGCATGATATTTCATCTATTAATTCACAATAATTTTTGTGGACAACATAGAGATGTACTATTTCATATAAACCCCTTATCATCAAAGACCATAGGCTTTATCTTGAGCTTCATTTTTTCAATAGTGGAAATGCTATAAAGAGTAATGTATAATTGTTAATATTCTAAAAACAACTCAATATGAAAATCCATATATCTGTTATGAGGTAAACCATGAAAGTCAACCAAGTATAAATTCTTAAAAAAATCAAGAATGAGAGGCAAATATGTATTACTTGATACATTATTATCCAGATATAAGAAATAAATATAGACTATCATCCCCCTGATCCTGTTATGCTTGATCAATGGTCAACATTCCTGGATATCCCATTCTCCTTTGTATATAAAAACCCTACACTCTAGTTATGGAAAAGTCAGAATTTGGTGATCGAAATCGTCAAGGGCTTGGTAATGAGGATTGAAATTACATCCCTTTTATGATGAAAACCCCTTTCACCATAAGGATGAATATATACCATATGAAATTAATCCCACCTAAATTCAGGGAACTAGATTCATTGGTGTAAAATATATGATCAAATCCCCAATGGAGAATCGAGTGTCATAGTACCCTAAGAATATTATGCATTGAGAACATGTCTCTCCACAACAGAAAAATATACGAAAAATATATTATGAACATATTTCAAAAAAGGGATGCTACTAAAGTAGATGATATAATGTTTTTTCATCTTAGTATAGAGTTTTTAATGCACTCCTATGTATGTATAGCCTATAATGAAAATATCTATCCTAAATAATGGCCTTCCGAAATAGATCACCAAATTTTAGGTTTACCACTATATTGTAGAGGGTCAAAGGGTATCTAGCATCCTCAACCATGAACACATGCTCATCTCGAGTGATAGGAATCACACTCTCCCCTATCCTCAATTGGTTCTGTGAATACCAATCCAGAATAAAGATTCGTTGATAAACCCATACAAATGAAAAATAAAATAAAAGTACTATAAAACTATTTGATAGGGATCATCCAACCACATTCATAGCACATTACTGGGTCATTATCACACTGTATCCTCATATGCCCCCACCTTCCACATTGATGATTGAAGAAAAAACTACCAAAACTAACAACCTTGCAGGTGTACCCCTTTGATGATTACTCGAAACATCATTTCCTACCAACTGACATTGAAGAACTAGTCCAAGAATTTTCACTACTCTTCTATTTGTGACCACCTTATCATATATTATTGTCATTAATCAATTAATGATTCATTATTTCAGATATTGTACTAAACTGAAACTCATTAAGATGTGATCGAATAACATGCATGATATATTCCTTAAATCATCGCACCATAGAGGTATCATCATAATGATACAAATGGGAAAATCAACAACTCCCTCTAAAAGTGATACAAATTCTCCATAGTATTTATTGGACCCTTATCAAGATGAATAAACTCACAGTCCCATTAATATATAAAAGTCTCAATGAAAATTTAACGACCCAACAATTCTATAAATAAAATAAATTTTTTAATTTAATTAAATGTTTTATTTTGTAATATTAATATTGGAAACACTAGAAAAGTAATTGGATTTATTATATCCATTAACATTTAAAATATTGTTAATTATCACTACAATTTATTAAATAGACTTTGAAAAATTATCCCATGATTAGTATAAATATATGGTTTTAACAAATCTGATTGACATAGACAAAGGATGTGATGGCCTCGACTTGTAAGATTGTACCCTATGAATCCCATCTATCATAGATTACATGGGATAAAATATTTATTGGATTTTCGATTGACCAATCACTATATGAGGTAAAAACTAATTAATGATTGAAGCTCTTTACAAGATAAGTTCAACCTCATCTAGATCACTGCCAAACTAAAGTTCGTCGACCCCCACCCCCATGAATGCACCACCATTTCGAACCTTATTCTTATGATGTTTTCAAGTGAATTAATGTTATAATTATCGAGACCCTCGATATATGAGTATGTACATTAATTTTTAATTGAATAATGTATATATTTATAGCCTATTATTATTACTTTATAAATGATTTCTATTTTGTTTCAATAAAACCATAACAATGTTATTATATATTATTAAAATTATATTAAGTAATTTATTTCGATGAAGTAATGCATATTTGAAAAAAATAATATTTCAATAAAATACTATTATTAAATATTTCTTATTAAATATAAATTATCATATCAATTTTATGAAGGCAGATGTATGTTTTATAATAGGTCGAAAACTATTACCATAAAAAACCAAATGAATGTATGTTGTTATATTAAATAGAAAAATTCAAATATTTAATTAACTATTTAGTTAAATGTAATATTATTTTTGGAATTCGAATATATAAATTATCCAATGGTGAATTTTTCATAATATTCTGAGAGAGTCAAATTTTTTGTTAAAAATTCAATACCATATAAATATACCATGTTAATGTTGTATTCACAATGACACAAAAGTGATTAAAAAAATTCTATAAAGTGTTTCTATGACCAAATATATTTTTTCCATTTAAAATAATGCAATTTTAAGTATATTTGATTGATTTTATAAATCCATTTTGAATCATCCAAAACATGTAATATATCTTAAGGTTATAAAATACATTATTTTGGAATATGACTCTCCTCCACATAAACAAGTGAATTATTTTTTTATGATCATCAAATTTTATTATAATATACAATCCATTTTTTTCTCAATTCTAGGGAAAATATAATAAAATATTTGTTGGTATTGTATAATTTTTTATGTAGAGTCCATATCCTAAATATTAATAAAATCCGAAATAATTCCTATATAAATCTACTGAAACAACAATTTATCCTCATTGAAACTCCATAGTTCATATTAAATATCTGAAAAAAACTCTTTATATTCCTCCCAAGGAAACCCCATTCTCTCATGAAAACCAAACTATTCCTTTGGTGTCATACATTCATGTAAGGGACCTTACTCTCCTCCATTAAAATCAAGAACATTCTCTGAAATTAGTCTTCATAAAATCAATTTTTCATATTTTCTTTCATTTATAATCATGAAAGTACTATCCATTTTATATTATATGAATTATAGATCATTTATCCTACCCCATATATACACTTTTTGATGTCGTTAATATGCCTAAATTCTATGAGGAATCGTCCACTATACTCTTTCATCAAGCACTATTTTTATATTATGACATTTAATTTCAACATGATTATATTGTGATATGTTATTCTATATCACCCATACAGTACTTATGATTTTTAAATTAATATATCTTCTTTAAATATCGTTTATCCAACATATTATCTTTTATGTAAACCCATTACCAATAAAAACATTAGAAACAAATTCCCATATTCCCTTCATTATTCATGTTTTTTTATTATCATTTTCCTTATATTTCCGTTGTATTATATTGGTAAATGTATTTTTATTTTAATATTACAATAAATTTTGTTTAAAAATGATGTTATAACCCTTTAAATATCATTATAAAGTTTTATTATTTTTTATATGACGCCCTTATAATGTCAAATTGACCCCTCGAATTTCTATACAAAAACAATTTTTTAGTGACTAACGTACCCATTTTATATCAAGGTTATTCACCTTTATACACATAAAGCTGTTTTACATGTGACCCACATTTATTTTTTTACAAATTCCATAACTATTGAATAAATTATGATGATGACTGAATCAATGTTGTGTGATCATTATGGCACACTTATGCATGATAATGAAATGAATGTCACGAGTGCACCTAGAATTAAATTTTACTCCAATACATTGGTTAATGATTATTATCATAATAGATTATGTTGGGATATGTAGTGAACACAATTACATTATCACACTATTTAACTATGATGTCAGGGGATGATTCTCCTTTACCTATGTTTATGATTGAATGTTTCAGGTTAATGCCACATTTTTCCTGTTATGATTATCAAGAAACATCAAAACATTTCTTTAATGTTACTTTTATAACCAATTGATATTAATATTGTATAACATTTATTATATTCCTCATGTTATATATTTTCCCCATGTTGTTCTTTAAATCTCACCCGGTTATTACTTCTTTACCTGGTTATGTTATGCCATTTTATGTTTGACTGAATATTATGATCATGTCCATGATGTTTTAAAAAAATGTTTTATTTCCAAAGTTATAATTAATTATGTAATATACCTAATTCCTATTAAAACTAGAACAATTTATCACTTGGGTTTTATAATATAAACATTTATGTAATAAATCATGTATTAATGTGAAATACGAGATGGTTTTTTATTGTTGTAATCATAGGAATGGTTTATTTTTTTGGATTAGGACAAAAACATTCTATAAAATATAATTAGGGATAAGAATATGTGTATGAAATATCCCTAATTTTTGTTATATCTAGATTATGTACTTTATAAATAAAATACATCCTAGTCTAGATAATATAAGTGGATTTTGTTCTAGCATTGATGTATTAAGGGGTAACAATAGTGACAAGGGGCCTCAGGACTGACTCAGTGTAATGTGGTACAAGAAAACGGGCCATACTACGCAACCTGTATGATAATTTTTTTCGATATGATTTTCTAAATACATATTTTCTTTATATACCAATATTAACGGTTCAAAAAATTCCATAAGTGTATATGTTTTTAAAAAAATCATGGATAACATAGATTGAAGTCTTTAAATCCATATGTTATTAAATAAATGTGGTTTTATAAGTTATCCCTTTAATTTCATTAGATTCTTCCATAATATTTTGAAATATTTAAAAAATAATATTCAATTATTTTTCTTTTATAATAGAAAATGGATTTAAATATAAGGAATCAAGTGAAGAATCATTGCGACATGCAACGTAATGACTACTCTAATGTTATTCATGACCTGATGGGAGTGGGAATCATGAAAATTATGTTGATACTCTCTTATATAATAGTGGTTTAGAATTAAAATCTATATCATTAGTATAATAAAAATACCCTAGAGATAGAATATTTAAAAATAAATATATTTCAGTAATAATTTTCACATAATTTCAATTGATCATATGATCCCTCAATCGTAGAACAATTAATCAACATTGTTGTGAATAATTTCTCCATACTTCAATGTTATGTGAAAAATAAGGTAGAATAACATGGTAACCATGTGCAGGGTTATTTTAATCAGTATTAGATATTAATCAATAATATTATTCCTTATAATTATATTTTAGGAATTTAATGGATTGAATTCCCAAAAACAATTGATAAATATTTTTGTCACACTCTCTGATATAAAATGAAATGAGATTTACATCCTATTACACAACAAGATGATGAATATGTGGAGGAGTTTGGGGAGATATTCCTATGAATATCATAACATGCCATTGGTATTATCGTTACCCCACAACTAAACTTTTGACTGCTTCTTTGTTGCGCGAGATCCAGGTCTACAAATTACCCTCTTGATTATTGATTATTGCAGTTATGAAGATATTTTCTAATGCTCGCTAAAATTAAAAAAGTAGATCAGTGAATATTATGGGTATCCCTGAGATAATATGTTGAAATTTATGTTTAATTATGGAGGTCTTATGGAAAAATTGAATATTAATATGAAATTTCAACATCCCACTGTTTAGTTGTATGGGAAGAAGCACCCTATAAATTTCATAAGGGGAATGGAGAAATGGATTTTGTATGGGAACGAATGACATTAGTATAGAAATTGTCTACATGAGAAACCAAATAATGAGAGAAATTAAATTAATTATTTAGTCACACTATGATCATTGTTCATTACTTCAAAATCATATATCTATGGAACTTTACAGATCAATAAACAATGCGAGGTGTTTTTTGAGGAAAAAATGACATCCTAGGTACAATGGTGGATATTTATCCCTTATAAACATTGAGGTGTATCCTAAAAATGAATTAATTGTTGTTAAAATGGTTATTCATTAAATAATAGTAAATTTAATTTTTGAATCTAGTTCTATGAATTAATTCATATGAATAATGTTTATTGGGTTTACTGAAACACCACCACAAATCATGGATATACAACTATCAGTAGAAATGGAAAATTGGTCAATTTTATTATCCAAGTTATATAAATCCACCCCTTTCTGTGTTGGATAGTTTAACACAATAAAAATCCTTGTCATACCCCCTTTAGTGTGATTTTTTTAATGGGTTGGAATTACCTCTCAAGAGAAAAGAAATTGCTATGAGTAGAAAATTACCCTTGGTATTGTTAATCCCCCTGATTTTGTACATGTGCTAGGAGGATGATCAATTATCATTAGAAACAACATGAAAAAAGGGATTTTACTTCCCAATGTGAAAAAATATCTATCTCAAATGAATGATTATTAATAATGGATCATCCTTGAAGACATTCCAATTGATATTGAATATGCTGATGTGTTTCTCAATGAATTACATGTTCTCCTCCTAGTTGAGAGGCAAAATATTCAATCGATATTTTTACTAGATAAATACAATTACCCAAGAATCATTATTGAATATCTATTGTGGAAGATGAGGTGCTGAAAAAATTATTAAATGATAATATTGAAATAGGGTTCATACGCTCTATTGTGTCACCATGGGGTACATCAGTCCTCTTCATCAAGAATAAAGATGAGTTAATAAGCCTTTGAATTGATTAACATGATCATAACAAGACCATGATAGAGAATTAGTATCCTAAAACTAGAATTGATAAATTGAACAATTAGCTACATGGAGGAAAATACTTCCCCATAGTGGATATTTTTTCGGGATATTATAAATTATGGGTGATAAAGGATGATATCCCCAAGGCCACTTCTCGTACTAGGTATGGGCACTATTAGTGAATAGTGATTCCTTTCAGACATTCTATCTCTCTAGAAAAAAACATAAACTTGATGAATATATTCATTAGATATTACCATGAGAATTTTTTGTAGTCTTCTATGATGATATTATAATATACAACAAAACCAAGGAGAATCATGAGGAGAATATGTTCATTGTGCTAAGACCTTACAGAAGGAGGAGCCTTAATAAAAATATATAAATTTTGAGTTTGATAAATGAAGTATCATTATTATGGAATAACATCATATTTAATGGGATATCTTTTAATTCATCAATGATATAGGTAATTGAGGGATTGTGGAGGCCAACAACTGTGACAGTTATTTGTAGTTTTCTTTGATTAGAAGTGTACTATCATTTATTTTTTATAAAAATGTCATCATTATCAAACCCTCTAACTATAATAACTCAAAACGGTGTCAATTTTTCTTATAATTATGATTATGAAAATACCATAACGATGTTTACGAAGATCCTTATTTCTTTTAGTAATCTAACAGTAGCCATATATGGAAAACCACTATTGGTATTTTTTGGATGACTTGAAGACGGTATTGGGATTTTTCTTAATGAAAATTTAAAATCAAATATTATATTCTTCATGGAATTTTATTTTTCATGAATATAACTATGAAACGGATGATTTGGAGTCGTATATGGTGATCTATGCTATGAAAATCAAGTCTCATTATCCCATTTAGAAGCGGTGTGAAATATATATTGATCATAAAATACTCTATTATGTATTATCATAGAAAGATATGAAAAATATTCCAATGATGATGGAAATTGTATGACAAATACAATGAATACTCAAATCACTACCATATATGGATTTTTTATAAGGTGTAAGACGATATATATTGAAAAGGTCACTCATCTTAACCATTTTTGAGAAATGAATATGATAAAAAAAATTATTAGATATTTAATAGATGAACATAATAATAATTATGTATTGAAATTATTTAACCATTTGACATATTAATACCCACTGATCCCTAAGGGAATAATTTATGATGCTCCGATAAACAATGTGGAAATTACAAACACGACAGATGGCATGAGATAGTGGAAATCATCCAAATTAAAAATTAAGGAAGTATGAATTGTGTTAATTGTGTTAAGATTATGTGTGGAATAAATTCATAATATAGTGAAGGAATTGTTGGATAATAAACATAGTTCAACATTCACCATTCTCCCTGGATTCACAATGATATATGAAGATCTCTCTGAGAACTATTAGTTGAACAATATGGAAAATTAAATCTTCCAATATAAATCATAGTTCCTAGTATTCCAGAATTTGTATCTGATTTGAATAAGACTAATGGGATGATGAAACCATTACCCATATGAACATGGAAATGGGATAACATCAACATTGTCTTTTTCACTAGACATCAGAAGACATCAAGGGGAAGCATTTATATATGTGTTATTTTGCACCTACATACAATGAGAAATCATTTTATTGCAATTTGAGTGGACTTGTTAGAGATTCAAAATGTAGGAATATACATCAATGAATTGGTAAGTGTATATGGAGAATCACTATTGGCCATATTTTATAAATATTTAAGATTCAACTCCAAGATCTGTAAAAGTCACTATCATTTTCTATAAGTTTAGATGACCCTTAGCACAACCTATCTTCCACAAAATGATTGATAATATTAGTGGACTATTCATACAATAAATTAATTTTTTTGACCAAGTTATATGGAAATCATAGGTGGATGAGAAGAATATATTCCATTCATCGAGTTTTATTACAATAATACTTTCTATTCGAGCTTCCAAACCACTCCCTATGAACAACATAATGGGAAGAGGTGAAGAACACCAAAACATTGGGATGATGTTGGGGAATGAAAACATATAAACCATGAAATGGTCAAATAAAAGGATGAAATAGTTAAGATCATTTAGAATGAAATCTAGGATTCTTAGAGTCAACATAAGATAAATGAGGACAATCATCAAAGAAACCTTCAATTTGATGATAGAGAATTGGTATTACTCTTCATATATCTGTAGAAGAATGTGATGAGATTTTGGGGATGGAAAATATTAATAAAAAATTCATTGGCCCCATTGATATCCTTAAATTCCTTGGAGATTTTTCCCACCATCTATCACTCGAATTGTATATATCTCAAGTAAATTATGTATTTCCGGTATCCCACATGAGAGATTAAATACCAAACCCCTATCATGTACTCTATTTAAAAGTAGTAACACTAAAGAATGAATATTACTGTGAGGAACATTCAGTAATAATCTCAGATCACAGGGAAAATGTTCCATTGTATAATGCAATTCACATTTCCAAATTGTTGTAGAAATATAAAATGATTTAAGAAGAAATGTGGGATCGAGAGGAGGGGATGAAGAAGAGAAACCCTCATCAGTTTTAGTGTGTGAATTAAATTTATTTATATAATATTTATTATGGGAGGAGGATTATAATGACCAAAACATTCAATAAATAAAATTACCCTTTTGATTTATTTGAATGACTTTTTATATAATATGGATATATAATTCACATGCAAATAAATTTTTATACTATGTATTATGTGATTTAATAGTCCATTAAGTATCATTACCATTGATAATATAGACTTTTAATAGTGATCACATGATTATTCTTTATATATTGTTTTAGAAAATCCAATCAATACAGAAAAAGGATGTGGAGGCCTTAACTAGTAGTATCATACACTCTGATTCCCGTTTATTAGAGAATCTGAGGAATATATATATTTTTTACTTTTCTTATACCAATAAAAATAATGGATTAAACATGTCATGCATTAGAGTATCCATTATCAAGAGAATTTCAATACCATAAAGATCACAAACCAATCCATGTTCACAAAACAACCACTAAATGTCCCACCATGGTGAACTTAACTATATGGGATTATACTAGAGTATTAAATGAATATGAATCAATAACCTAGAAATATGAGTATCTATAATATTTTTTTTGAATAATGAATATATTTTCACCCTAATATTATTACATTATAAATAATTTTTTATTTCGTTTCAATAAAATAAAAATATATTTTTTTGTATAATATTCCAATTAAAATAAGGAATTTTTTTTTGAATTATTGTATTTCTAAAATAAATAATATTTTATCAAATTATTATCAGTATTAAATTATTTTTATTATATATGAATGACCCCATAATTTTTATGATGCCAAATGTAATTTTTAAAAGGGTTTGAAAATTATTATTGTTAATACCATCCATATTCAATAAATATTGAGTAATATTTTAAAAGTAAAAATTAAAATATATAAAAAATTATTTTGATAAAATTAATATAATTTTTTTATAAGAACATTGAAATTATACAGTTTTTTATTTTTTATATTTGTCTATATCAATCAAATTTCTTGTTAAAAACTATATAACATATAAATATATCATTTAAAAATATCATGTGTATAATGACATCATAATGTCCAATAAGTGTTTTAATTAATAATATAAACATTATAAAAAACTAAATAGAAGTATTTCATTTAAAAAAATTTGTTTATTTATATTCCATTAATTTTAATAAGCTAATATGAATCCACCAAAACATGTATGTATTTTTTGGTTTTGAAATTATTTTATTAGGAGTATGACTCACCTATACATAATAAAAATAATTAGTTTACTAAATTCTGCCAATTAAATTTTAAAATAATTTCAACCACAACCATTTTATGAAACCAATAGAAAATTTCATGATACAGATTATGGTTTTGGATAATTTTTTATGTAGAGTCCAAAAATTGAAAAATAATGAAACCCCTCATTTCCTAATTAATCCAGCCAAACTCACATTATATTCAAAAAAACTATTGGTTTCATGTCCATACAATTCCATATAATCTCTATATTTATCCCAATGTTCCCTAATATCATAATCATCATTTTCTAAGCCATTTGAGTCACATATAAATTTAAGGGGCCAAACTCTCTTTCTTTCAATTCATGATCATTATTTGAAATTAGTCTTCATAAATTAATTTTTTTATATTTTCATTAATTAAAAAAATTCCTTAATATATAATTGAAGATATATTAATGAGATATCATTTTTCGTATCAAATTTTGACCATTTCCTAGGATGTTACTATAATGAAAACATGCAAGGGATCGTCTACACTAATATTTTATCATGAGATTCATTTATGTTAGGTAATTTATTATAATCTATCATCTGTTTGGATATATTCTTCAATATCAAAATTAAATTACATGTTATGAATAAATATTTATATTCCCTTTCAATAATATTTAATCTTCCTATGATAATCAATGTACAACCATTACCATGCCAAACATTTGTAATGAATCCTCATATTATATTCTTTTTCGAGGTTTATTTATTATAATATTTTTGATATTTCCACTTCCACATGTTGGGAAATGTCATTATATATTCTTATTACTATAAATTTCATATTCCAACTACTATAAAACCTCTTCCCAGTCATTATACCATTTGATGAATATTAATGTGATGTTGTTTTTCTGTCGAATTTATCCATCACATTTCAATGTCAAACAATATTTTATTGAATACCATAACCATTTCCTATCATGTATTTTCACTATTAAATAAATACAATTATTTGAATTTGGACCCACATTCATGTATTCCACATTAATTTAATTTCTAATATGTTTTGATGATGAATGAATTTATTTTTTATTATGTTTGTGTGACACTTAAGCATGTGAATGAAATTAATGTGACAGGTAAACCAAGAACTATATGGATCTCCAATGAATTGGGTAATTTTTAGTATTAAGAATCATCTTATTGGGTGATGGAGTGAACCTAATTCTATTATAGGACCTTTTAACCATGATTTCATAGATCTTTTAGCTTTGACATATGTTTATGATGCATAATTTTATGTTTTTTCAACATTTTCCATGTTATGATTACCAAAACATTCATTCCTTATAATTCATATAAGTTTTACAAACAATTGATATGCCTATTTTCTATGATTTGTTATCTTCTTCATTTTATACCTTGTTTATTCTCATGTTGGGATTTATAGCTCACCCATTTCTTATGTTCGTCCCTATTTTATCACATGTAGTTTTTGTTTTCTGGAATATTATGACACTTTAAAGGATGTTTTAAATAATTTTGTTCATCCCATGTTATTTGTTATTATCTTTTGTATTTAATTGTAATATAATCTAGACTAATCGATCATTTTTCATGTATTATGTACACTTTAATGTAATATTTGATGACTTATTGTGAAAAAAATAAGTGTGTTTATAGATAGGCTAGACATTAAATATTGATTGTAAATCCCAATAAACCATATCTTAAATCCTATCAGCAATGTTCACGACAACCCACCAATGCGGGGCATATCCTCCAAACAAATACATTGTGAGCTTTACCTTCCTCTAAAGTGGGTTCAAATGACTATTGATAATAAAAAATATAGACTCGTGAGACATATAAGAATCATATGGAAAATACTCCCTTTAAAAATAAGAATGATGTTGCTTCTATAACCCATGCCTCATCACTACCATATAGAAGGATTTTATAAGGGAACCATAAATGGTACTAAAACAACAAAGTAAACTCTATCGGAATCTAGAATCAACACCCATAATTAGAATAATGAGGTGACACAAGTAGAAATACAGGTGCTTCCACTTGTTTCACAAGCCCCACAAGCAACATATCATGGATTACACTACCCTCGTGGCTCCTGGCATGAGAAAATAATAGGTTAATATCTCTAAATATTCTAAGAACAACACTTGGATATGATTTGATCACATCCGGATCAAATATATAAACATATTAATTTTATAATCCATTCAATAAAACACACACCCCTTTTCCTACTAAACAATAAATGAATGTTTTAATGTAGTTGTCCTATTTAACACTAGAGACACTACATACATCAAAATAAAAATGATGAAACTAGGTCATGTTCCCTTTTTTACAGAATGACTCATAGTATAATGAATGTCCAATGTAATTGAAAAACACTTATATATGTGACTGAAACATTTTCTTATTTAATATTCATTTTAATTCATAATTTTTTTCTAGTTATTTAAAATGTATGGATTAGAGATACTGCCATTTACAATTTTTATTTTTAATTAAAACATATATATGGAATTGTGGAATCTATTTAATTCCAACCATAACATGTTATATTCCATGTGACTAATGGTAAGGTAAAAAAATGGTCCACAATTGAATACATTGTACGCCTACTATAGCATATCGTTAAATGAAATATTTAGGTTTTTACAGGCACTCAATGTAAAAATAATATTTCACAAACTTCAATATGAAACGTTAGTCAAATAATACAATATCACTGAAGACACGTACATAATAAATATAATCAATCATTAAATACACCCAATATGGAATGTAATATCAATGACATGTGAATGTTGTGAGGTTGTTAAAATGATGCAAGAATAATCCTTTGTTGTCATGTCAGGAAAAGGGTAAATTAAATTTATAAATAATTACAATACTAGAATCATGTATCTTGTTTATCACTCAATCATGAATCAAATTAACGGTAATAAGTAAATTATAAAACAATAATTAGTTATTAATTTTTAACATCCATGTATGGTAGATGCTAAAAGGTACCCTGAGACAGTGGGTCAGATGTCCTCATGTATAAATCCAAATACGATAAAGGATTCTGACTAAATTTAAGATTCTAATGTGGTATTGTGTGTATAATTTAACCACATAATTTAATTTAAACATAGGGACATAACCACATTAATCAATAGTGGAATCCGAAATAAATAATTGGATGTAGATAAGCATGTAGATGAAAATATTAAAATTAAAAAAACCAAATAAAATATCACATACATTATTAGTATGTCACGTATATATAAAAAAATTTCAAAAAATACATGATAATAGTCTTCCTATAAAATAATTGTATCAAAATTACAACAATACAAAAAATTACTATCTATATCAACAATTATTAATATATTTTTTTATTTTTCTCCCCTTTTTCTAAGGATAATTAATATAACATTATAAATTGGGTGTCTTCCATGGTCCCTTATTATATCCAGGATGCCTTTCAAGGTACCCAACAAAGACATGAATATGGTTTTGGATATCAATTCATTTACCACCACCATTAGTGTCTATAAGAAAACTAGTCTGTGTATATAATAATAAGTTGTGTGACATAAAAACAGTAATTTAAATGAATTAAAATTTTCTAAAAATTTAAATGTGATATTATCAAGTATACAAATTTTGATCAAGAACCTATCATATGGGTCATCTATAAATAATGGTAAAAAAATCCATTTTAACTTATGTTGAGTAATCTAATCTGAGAACCAATCGAAAAAATCTAAGGAGTAGAAGTGTCTATGGCTTCCCTAATTGCCTATGTCATGTAATGATGATTCTGAACCAATGGTGAGAGAAAAGGTGTTGTAATTTCCAATGTCACTTATATAATCTAGATCCATGGAGTATAAATTTCCATAGAAACAAATATATTCAGAAATCCATAGTGTATAAAATTACATTGATTTAGTCAATGTTACGTGTACATGGATTATAAATTTCCTAGGAATTCAATGTAATTATAACAAATTAGTTAATCATTTCATAATATATTTCATAATCCTGACCAGTCTATGAGTTCATCCGACTCATTCCATAGAGTCTATTTAATATTTTTAATTAATTTAATATCATTTATTTATATGAAAAATGACGCAAAAACCCCCTCTTATTATTATATTTAATTCTTTATATCTCCCACTATGATGTCGACCTCTCACACATGACTAACTATGTGAAAAATCAAAATAATACACATAAACCCACCTCAATGGTGGTCTAGGATGGGGTACTCATCCTCTAATCATCATATGGTACTAAGTGTGAAAACTAAAAGGTTCTAAAAATCTAATGATGGAATTATTATATTTAATGATCCATGCCCAGTATGGTCTTGCATTTTTCATATTTGAAACTAGATATAAAACAACAATACAATTTTGAAAAACATAAAGACCACATAAGGCCTATCATTTGGCATATTTGAGACTAATAGTGAACCATTTGAAGACCAAATTGTGAAAGGGAACAAAATTCTTTCATATGATAATGACCTGATCATTTATGAATAAAATTACCATTCATTTAATGAATTATAGATATAGAAAACAAAAGAATAGTTATTTTATTATTATTGTGTTTAAATGATCATTATGTATCATTCCCCTTGATAATATTGTTTTTTAGAAATGTTCACAAAAATGATGTAAATATAATGTTTAAAAAAATAGACAAAGAAAAAGTAACAGATGGACTCATCTAGTAGACTTAGGTCATATGAGACTCATTTTTTGTTTCTTAGAATGGACTTAGCATCACTGGTCTTCATTCAGGACCAAGAAAAATCTCATCTTCAATACATTTAGCATTAATGGAATCACCAATGGTAGAGTTCATGTTACTATAGATTACCACATGGGACATGTTATTTGATCCATCCCAAGAGTCTATCACCATCACACATCTTACCACCTGGTCATATGTGGGTGGTATAAGGGATTATGTTACAAGGTATTGGTTACTTACTGTGTGATCCCACATTATAAATAAAATATTTATTCCATCAATTCATTTATTAGAATAGTATTTCATTTAAAAATGATGAATTCAATAAATTTATTCCTCAGGTAAAATTGGTACTTTTGAGAAATATATACATTATTATATTAAACTAGGATTTTTTTTGATAATAATATAAATTTTTCTCGTAAATGATTACTATATCACTACTTTATCTGTAAAGGATTATCTAATTAGTTTGAAAAGAGTTATATTTTTTATTATAAAAATAAAAAGTGTATTTTTAAAGAATTTATTTTAAGGAATTAATGATTTTTTTAATAATATATTTTTTAATAATATATTATTATCAAATTACTTTTTTGAATAATTCATGATTATATAATTTATATGAAATAAAATGTAATTTTTATTATGTCTTGAAAACTATTTTTGTCCAAACCCATGAATTTTTAATAAATGTTGGTTTTCATTTTAACATAAAAACATCATATATTTATCTAATAACTCAGATATAATGAATATTATTTTTTGAATCAGGATGTTTATAATATACAATAGCGAATTTATCAATATTTTTTAATGTAGTCGAATTTTTGGCTAAATGTTTATATCAAAAAAATAAAATAGGTGTTTTATGACATCATAATGACCCCAAAATTAAATAATATATACTATTATGGCTATTAAATGAAAATTTTATGATTTTCAATTAAATTAATGTGAATTGAGAATTGTATCACTTATTTGTAAATCCATAGAGTAACCACCAAAATGAATAATATATATATTTTTTAGTTATTTTTTTATAATGTGACTCACTTACACATAAGAAAGGATAATATATTAATATTTTTGGCCATTTTCCTTATTAAATAATTTTTTCTACTACTCTAACAAAACCCAAGTCATAAAACCATCTGAGTATTTCTGGTTTTTAATATTTAATTATATAGATTCTAACACCTATGTTTGTGAAATATTAAATAATTCCCCTACAATTTCCTATATAAACCCACCCAAGATACCACTTTACATCAATAAATATACATTGAGAACATCCATAACCTTTAATACCCTTTATTTAATCCTCTATAGGTTCTACAATCGCTTATGAAGAGACTCTTCAGGATTTTGAAATTACACACTCTAGTACGGGACCCTTACTTTCATTCCTTTCTCATTTTTATCTTAGTATCCTTATACTGTTACAAAAATTTATTTTTAATTAAAAATTAGGGGTATCTTTTATAACCTCCCCCATTATACCATTAGAATGATTGTATGATGGGATACCTCTTTTCTCTTATTAATCATATCCATGTACACCAATTACTAAGCTGATATTTCGTAACAGTTATTTGATTTCTCTTCTTCCTTCTTGTTTCATTTTTAGGTTACACCTTCTATATCCATAATAATGATTATTGGACATGTATTTATTTTACCTGTACAATATCCATTTCAGTTTTATATGATGATATACCCCATTCTCTCCAATCAACAATTTTTTATGAATTATTATTTCACGTTGTTAGGATGGTGAAATTCCAGCATCAGTTTTCATGCCTAAATCCTCATGTAATGAATACCATTCACATTAACATATCATGGTTATTAAACATTATGAACATATAAATTTTTTATCAAGGATATACAGTTATTTATTACACTCTCATTGATAATGGAAAACATTATGATGAGGAATGGATCCCTGTTTTTTGATCTATGTGGCACACTTATTCATGAGATTAAATTGATTATGAAGGATGCACACTAATAGCTCTAAAATTAATTGGTTAATGATTAGTATCATGTTACATCACATAGAGATTTGGGTTTACCTGAATCCATTATAGTAAATTTTTACACAATTTAGGGAAAGGGGTTTACCTGAATCCATAATGATAATTATGCAGTGTTTTAGGTTGTTTCCACATTTCCATGTTATTATAATCATGTTATATCATGCATTTATGTTCATGTTTTTATTGTGATCCATTGATATTAATATTTCTTAATATATATTATATTATTTATTCTTTTCCTTGTTTTCTCCCTTACTAGGTTTATATCACACCCTTTTCTTATTTAAGTCCTCAAGTTAACACATTCAATTCTATGTAAGAATAAATGTTGTGGTCATGTAAAATATGAGTTCAATAAAATTGTGGAATTTATATATTATATTTTCATGTCATGTTAGTGATCCCCAAGGACACTAAAACTCTTTATATTATTGGTTTTATTAAGTGAAATATTATTTAATAAATCATGAATAATTTTTTAATAAAGAACAAGGTTGTTATAGTCGGTATCATTGGATAGTTTTGTTATTTTTTGGATTAGGGATATAATACTCTAGTGAAATACTTAATGATATGTATTTTTATAATAAAATAATCTATTAATATAGGTGATTATATAGTTTTTGGATTATCATGAAAACATGTCTATGTCTGGATATAAACATGTAGGGGTGACTCTAACATAGATTTATCTTGATGAAAAACACGAAAACACCGCTTTGAACTCAAATCGAATGGGAAATGTTGCATGAAAACAATATTTTCTACACAATAGGTCAAATATCCCATGGGATATTAATTTAAAAATTAAAAATCATATTATGATCCATTATTATTGGTATAAAAAATTCCCTTACGATTATATGTTAGGAAATATATCATGGATAATTAAGATTGAAACCTTGAAATTAATATGTTATTTAAATAAAATTAATTTTGATGTTACTTATTTTTTTCACTACATTTCCCTCTATGTGTTTAATAGTTTAAGATAAATACCCATATTTTTATTTTAATGTTTCCAATTTCTGTTAATTGGAGGAACAACTAATGAGAAGTTCAATGTGATGACTGTAGTAGTGAGATGCCCAATCTGATTGGAGTAGAAATCAAAAACATTATTATGATAATTTCTCAGTTAAATCATGTTTTGAATAGAATCATGGGCCTAGTGGAATGTCCACCCCCCCCCCCCCACTAAAGAATGCATTGCAATCGAGAGCTTTTGAAGATAAAGGCCTCTTAATTTCAGTGGATCAACTAATGCATAATTCGCTGAACAATGTATCATCTCCATTGAGGAGATCATATCCGTCATTCAATTTTATGAACAGTAGAATGTTCCTCTGGATATTTATAGTATAGAGCGTGAATAAGATCAATAGTGAACATAGTTAAAAAATAAAAAGCCTAAGGAAGATATTGATGAATTGGAATGAAGTGATTTTTGGGAAATGTTTTTTGATAAATATTTTCCTCACACCCTATGACTTATGATCTAATGGAAATTTTTTTCCATAAAGAAAAAAATAAACAAATCCATCAGAGCATATGAGGAAACATCACAAGGCTTGTATGATACACCTCCATCATTATTTTTTCTCCCTGAATGAATGTTTTACCACTTCTTTTGTTGGATAAAGCTAAGGATACAAAAATCCCTAAAATTCTTTGACATTAATATATTGGAAGGAATTGTCTGGTTACCATCAATTTAGAAATGGAGATTAGAAAATCATATGGGTATCATGGGGATAAGAAGAAAAAATTACATTAATTCTATCAGTCTAATGCATAAATCTAATGGTGTAATGGAATTTTAGAACACTAATTTCCAATCATGTGGAAAGAAGCACCTCTGAAAATACCTAAAGGGGATGATGAAATTATCTAGTTATGGATGATAATGGCACCAGGCTGATGATTGCTGACATGAAAAACCCTATACATATATAGCATAAAGGAACAATCTATTACAGCCTCAATGCATTGTTCATTTCTACAACTTCAATGTAACAGAGACCATTGTGAGCCAGTGCCCTAATCCTAGGGTTTTTAATGGTAACCAACAACCTCCAAGGAAGTAATGAATATATTATGCCCTCACTAACATCCATGTGAATCCTGAAAATATTTTTTTGATATGAACATTTGTTATTAATTCCATAATAACTAACATAGTTTCTTATTATGGTTCTATGAAATCATTAGTATCCCAATGATTAGTTGAACTATCGAAACATTACTATAGATAATAGATGAAGAGATGTTAGTAAGATTGAAAAATGGGGAAATTATTGTATGCCAAGAGTATAACTCCTCACCTATAATAATTTTGGTTTTTAAATTTCTAAATAACCTTATCATACTCCCTATAGTGGAGTTTTATTAAATTTTTTCATTGATATACATTACATATACAGAGCTAACATAAATTTCTGGGGGAGAGAAATCACTGTACACATGGTGTATTCAACCCCGGTTGTATATTAGTGGAAGGAAGAGAATGAATCATATTTCTAACCATTATCTCAAGTATGTATATTACAGAGATATAAGCACATGTATCATGCTCAGCTAATTAGTTCTATGGAAGGAACCATCCTCAATGGCATTCCTATTTTGAGAGAATTCACTAATGTGTTTCCCATGGAATTTTATAGTCTTCTTCTTGAAGAATGTTGAATTTTTGATTGATCTTATACATGGGGTGTTTCCAATATCAAAGAAACCATATAAAATGGTGGTTTCAGAGCTTGAAGAGATAAATAAAAAAATAAGGAATAATTTTGATAAAGGGTTTATACTCCCAAATGCTTCACCATGGGGTACATCAATCCTCTTCAATAAGATGAAGGATGGGTCAATTTTAATTTTCTTTGATTTTCAATAGCTCAAAAAATCACGATGAAGAAAATGTTTCCATTCCCACAAATTGATGAATTATTGGATCAGCTATATGGGCAACAATACTTCTCCATGGTGGATATGCGGTCAAGATATTTCCATGAAAGGGTGAAGAAGTAGGATACACCCAAGACTACTTATCATACAAGGTATTGGCATGATGAATTTAGTGTAATGTTATTTGGACACACTAATCCTCTAGTAATATTAATTTATATAATGAATGTAGTATTTATAGATTAACTCGAAAAATTTGTGGAATTATTTATAGATGATATTATAATATACTCTAACACCATGGAGGAGCATGAGGAGCATCTATTAACTATACTGGAGACCTGTGAAAGGATAATTTCTATGTGATGTATCATAAGTGTGACTTATGTTTGAAGGAAGTCTCATTCTGGGGTTATATTATTACGAAGAACAGGATATTTGTGGATCCCTCTAATAAAATTCAATTGATGGATGGTTGATGCCAACATAGGTGATGGATATCCGAAGCTTCCATGTGTTAGTGGAATATTGTTGCCGATTTGTGTGAAATATCTCATGACTGCCAAACACTTACAAATCTAACATGGAAGGAATCAAGTTTTCATTGAGTGATGAATGCGATGAGATCACAAAGGTGTGGAAAAAGAGGCTTATTACTACTCCCATGCTCAACCTACCCATATGTGGAGAAGTTTTCAAGGTATTTGGGGATGCTTCAAAGAAAGGCATGGGTTGTGTGTTGATGAAAAATGAAAAATTCATTTCTTATGATTCAGGTTATTGTAAATTTCATGTGTAAAACTATCCAAAAATTGATTTGGAGTAGGCTGTAGTGATATTTTCTTCGAAAATATGGGGACATTACCTATTTGGGGAAAATTGGGCAATATATACGGATCATAAAATCCTCAAGTATATATTTAGAAAGAAAGATTTTAATATGCATAAATGAAGATGGTTAGAGATGATAAAAGTCTATGATTGCATAATTTAATACCATATGGGGAAAGCGAGTAACATGGTAGATGATACATGTAGAAAGGATCCAGAACACTTTCATTTATATGAATTATGAATGATCCAACATTCTTATTGTTGATTAATATAGAAATGGGAATCAACAAATAAGGTAACATCATCAATCCTTTGACAAATGATTTCTCATTCATCACTTTTGGAAAGGGTAAATTATTCTAAAAAAGATGACGTATCAATTTATAAGAATGTAGAAGCTATAAAAAAATGTAAATTCCCAGAGTTCAATGTTAATCTAAAAGGAAATGTGAGATTCAGGTAAATACATTGTGTCCCCTCAAGTTTTAAGTTAAAAAATATCATTTTGATGATAAACATAGATCGGATGTATCAATTCACCTAGGATTCATGATGAAGAATCGAGATCTCTGAGTGAACTATTGGTGGGATAATATAAAGAATAGTATCATCGAATATAAATCAATGTTCCTGGTATGTCAAAAAGTGATGTCTGAGAGACAGAATTCTAAGGGGATCATACAACCATTACGCATACAAACATGGAAATGGGAGAACATCACCATGAACATTGTCACTGTAATTCAGAAGACATCCAAAGTAATTAATCATATCTAGGATACTGTGTATCTTTTTACTACTACTTCACACTTCATTGAAATTAGAGAGGTTTCTCATTAGATCGACTAGAACTAATATACATCAATGAAGGGTTAAATAAGAATTGTGTACCAATATCGATTGTATCTGATCGAGATCACAGATTCACATCTATGATTTGGATGAGTCTCCAGCACGCTTTTTATACAAATATGAATTTGTTACATTTTATTAACCTCAAACTAAAGGCCAAAATAAATAAAATATCAATAAAATTGATAAAATTTTGAGATCTTTCTCAATGGACATAAAAGATGGATGAGATGAATATATTTCTTTGGTGGAGATTAATTAATATAATAGTTACCACTCAAGCATAGAAATAAGTCCTTCAGAATCTATTTATGTGAGTAGGTGTGTATTAATAGTATGTTTGCATGAAGTTGGGAAGAAATTTATTCTAGTCCCAGAAATGGTAAAAAAATGGTGGTTATAGTTAAGACCATCCAACAACACATCAATGATTATCATAGTTTACAAAAGAGTGATGCTAAAAACCGTCGATGAGACCTATTGATTGATGTTGGAGATACAGTTTTACTCTACATATCTCCGTGGAAGAGTGTGATGACATTTGGGAAGAATGGATAACATAGTCAAAGGTACATCAACCCTTTTGATAAACTAGATCATATCAGAGAAGTGGATTATTTAATAGCACTCACACCAAACCTATCTCAAGTACAGGATGTATTCCATGTATCCCTCTAGAGGAAATGCATAACTGAATCATAGAATGTACTCAAACAATAGGTGTTAACATTGGTGAATTACCTTCCCATGGAAGAGAATACTAGGAAGATCTTAGATCGTAGTGAAATAGATCTGCGAAATGAGACAAAACCCCTCATCAATGTGTTGTGGTGAAACCACATGTTTGATGAAGAAACTTGGAAACCAGATTATGTGGTGTGGAAAATTTTCCCTCATCACTTTTAATGTTGGAAAAGGAAAATTCAAGGTTGAAATTTAAATGGGGGGGGGAATAATGTAACTACACAAGCATTTGTGAATGATATTTCATTTATATTAATGTCTTATGGATATAGAAAACACAATAACAATTATTTTATTATTATTGGCTTTAAAAGACCATTAAATATCATTAATATTGATAATATATTTGTTGAGAAGTGATCAATCAACTGATATAAATATTATTTTTCAAAAAAAAACATTTAGTTACATATAAAGCAAAGAATAAACTCATCCAATATACTCAGTCTGTACAAAGATCATTTTTTCAATGCTTGGAAAGGAGGTAGCGTCACTGGTCTTCAATCATGACCTTCCCTAGATCTAAAAAACATACTATGCTTCAATAGAACAACCAATTTCACGTGAACATGGATTACCACCCAGATGTTGTTTACCTTGTTTCCCCAAGAGTCTTTCATCATCACACATGATACCCTTTGGTCATATGTGGGTGTTATTATGAGTTATGTAAAAAGGTATATGTTACATACATTGCAATCCCTTTTTATAAATATATTTCATAATCCAATGAATTCATTATAAAAATACACTTTCTTAAAAAATGATGAATTTGATAAATTGATTCTTCATGCAAAAATGATACTTTTGAGAAATATACACATTATTAAATTAAAATAATGTATTTATTAGAAATATTCTAAAACAATTATTAAAAATGATGATTATATCAGTACCATATCTGTAAATAATTCTCTAAGATGTTTTATTAGTGCCGTATTTTGTATAAAATAAATGAGATAGTGTATTTTTAATGAATTTATTTTAAGGAATTAATGAATTTTTAAAATAATTTATATTTTAAAAAAAATAATATCACCAAATTACATTTATGAATAATTAATGTGTATATAATTTTTATGATGTAAAATGTAATTTTTATTAATTTTTGAAAAATGTTTTTGAAAATATCAATTAATTTTCAATAAAGTCATATTTTCATTTTAATTTTTAAATAACACAAATTTAATAAATTATTTAAATTCATTTATTTAATAAAATATCACACCTCCACATAAGAGAGGATAATATTTTAATATGTTCAGCCATTATCCAAATAAAATAAAATTTTACACTGCTCTTTGTAAAAACCAATGGGAAGAAACCACAGGAAGTTTTCTACTTTTGAAAATTAATTTATACATATCCTAAACCCCATGTTTGTGGAATATCAAAGAAATTCCCTCTGATTTTCAATAAAAACCCACCAATCTCCCAGTTGAAATCAATAAAAATACATGCATCACAACTCTACTCTATGTTCCCCACTCTAGTATACTCCCAAGGTGCACCGATCTCTCAAGAAGTCCCTCTTCAAGCTTTTGAGTCACTCACTCAAGTAAGAGATCCTTAATTTCCATGATTTCTCATTTTTTTCCAAGATTCCTTTTGTTGTGAGAAACTTTTATTTACAATTACAAATTATTTGGTATGTTTTTTAACCTCTAAAATACTTCCATTATTTTTTTTGTATGTTGGGATACCACTTTCAATCGCATTAATCCCTCCCATGTGCACCTGTAACCATGCTGAAATTTCATAAGATTTATTCAATTTCTCCCTGTTCTTTATGTTTCATTGTTATGTTACGACTTCTATTTCCATATTACAAGTGTTTGTAAATGTATTATTATGATTCAATTACTTTACATTTCTTCTATATATGATGAGAGACCACTTTCTCTCTCAGCAACAATTTTTTTATGAATTTTTATGTCACGCCATTAGGCTACTGAAATTACACCATGATTTTCCATGCAAAAATCATTCCTTTGTGAATACCATACTCATTCCACTATCAATGGTATTCACCTTTATAGACATATTCATTTTTTTATTTAGTAATTAAACATATTTATTCCTCACTCCTTGATTAGGGAATGAATTATGATGATGAATGAATTCATGTTTAAGGACCTATGTGGCACACTTAAGCATGAGATTGAAATGATAATAAAGGGCTCACCCTGATTGCACTTAAATGATTTAGGTAATGTTTAGTATCATGATATGTTATGTTGGGATATGGGTTTAATTTATTCATATAAAGATAATTTTTCCACCATGTAGGGAAATGGGTTTATTGTATTTTTAATGTTAATGATGTAGTGTTTTAAGTTCCTTCCACAATTCCATGTTAACATTATCATGATATATCATTCCAATATGATCATTATTCTCTTACTTTCCATTGATATTTATAATTTCTAAAATGTATTTTATTCATCATGTTATTCTATTATTAATACCTTACTGACAATTATAACTCACCCTTTTCATATATATGTCCTCATGTTATCTCGTACAATTCATTGTATGAGGGAATTTTGTGATCATGTAAAAGATGAATTCAATAAAGATGTAGTATTTTTGTGTTATGTTGTCAGGAAATTTTCTTATCCCCAAAGACAATATATATCTCAATATTCTAGGTTTTATTATGTTTAGGATTATATAATAAATCATTTTTTAATTTTTAATAATGAGTTGGGTTGTTATACATTGGCTTAATGGGACTATTTCACATGATAGAAAGGAGGGATGGGATTGATTCTGTAGAAAATGTAGGCCCAGCCTCTTATTTTAAAGAGTTACATAAGTAATTTTAATAGTGTGTAAATTCATTACACGTTAGGTAATTTTTATTATTTCAATCATGGTAATCCTCATTACACATAATAGATTATTTGGAAGAAGACAATATAGGTCATGTATTTAGTACACACAATGTATTCCATATACATGGAATGAACATGGAATATAATCAACCTTCATCCCCTTTCATACTTTCCTTCCCAAAAAATCAAGCTATCTCGTGACCACGACATTTGATTCTAAAAAAATAGAGTCACTGTAATGTTTTAACAAATGATACAATGTTCCATAAATCAATGAAAAACCGAAGATCTTGCACTCAAAACCCCAATGTTTATGTTTGTAAAAATTTTATTTTTAATAGATTGTAGGATTTAATTTATTGGAATAATTAACCTAATATTGATGAATAGTTTATCAGATAATGTTTAAATTTCTAAATTATTTTTGGAATATTGAACATGAATGAAAAAACTATTCATCAACCAATATTTTAATTAAATTTTATTAATTGAAACCCTAGTATATTACGGAATGATTATTTTGTAACCCTACATTTTTTATAAATATATGTTTTGTGAAGTATAATTTGGAGATGCACCCAACATTTGAACACATAAAATATGGGTCGTGAACACTTAATGTATGATCAACTATACATTTTCATCCATAATTTGGATGATTATCCCTATGTTGTGTAACCCTTTATATGACTTGGGATTCTATGAAAATAATATTCTAGATTATTTTTGTGACATCATCAATGGGTTAGAAAGATTAAATATCTTATTAAAACTCCATCTAAAATAGATTTAAGGTCTTTTATAAAAAAATATACAATTAAAATTTCTATGGGATGTTATGATTTGAGTGGGAATTTATAATAAAATTTCAAATAGGCTTAGTATTTTGATGATCATGATTTATAAAGAGGTATTTATGGATGAATTTTGGCCATAATGAATATATATCTATATCATAAATAGCTTCATTTCAATCCTCTTGAATCCATACAAAATATCAATTATATGAAAACTCTGCCTCTAGTTCTCAAAATAGATCCATGTTGGAGGTAAAAAAGTATTTTTATATATTTTTTTTCATAATGTCAATAATATAATTCACATTTTCAGTTAATTAAATAAAATTCATCAATGATATTTCTTGGACTTCATTTTGGAGTCATAAATGTTTATGTTACACTTATCTGATAAATTTATCAGGAATTTTTTTAATAAATAATAATTTTTGTATTGTCAATGATTATTTTACTACGAATGTGTGTTTATAAAGATCATTTTAATCTCATGACTATTTCAATAACTATGTGAATTATCTATATCAACCATATACATATCATCATTTTATCAATGTTTCAACTTCTTGTACTCCATTTTGGTGGAGATTCAATTTCTTGTGTTATGTGTTGGATATTATGGTCCCCTATAAGAGAACCAAAATTCCCCATAATAGACCTCTAATTATTTTTAAATGAATATAATATTTATATTCAATGGTAAAAGGAATTGGTTGAGTAATATAAACAAGATCATGGAGTATAGCATTGGTTGAGTGGAATAATTGATTTATGTTCCCTAAAACATTATACATCACTATGTATTTGTCATTATTTTATATATTTCACACTACATTAGTAATATTATTGAGTGAAAGAAATGAATTATTTTGAAAAAATATGGTCAATTTTAATTTTTATTTATTTTTAAAAGGAAACAATTCACCCAACCTTTTTTGTCTTCAACTGTGCCATACCAACCCAAAAAATAGTATTAGATCATTTGATCTACATTATATGTTTATGTTCCTGGAAAACATTGATTATATTCTATTGTTTCTACTTGATAAAAAGGAATAAATATAGTTTTCCTCTTTTGTAATATTGGATATTTTTTAGCTCTATAAAACCCTAATTAATGATGAAATTTAAGGAAAAGCTTAATGGTTGATCTTAGAGAAGGTATGTATATGATCTATGGTTATTATTTTAATTTTTATATATATGGATGCTAGAAAACAGAATTATTATTGATTTTATGAATCTTAGAATATGAGTTTATATTAATATCTCCAAGCCATATGAAATATCAAAAGAACTCTATTAGCAGAATATTGATCAAGGGACTAAATATGTTATTAATTAAAATGTTATGAATGATGTTATTTTTTATATGAAATGGATGTGTTTAATCCTATATCATAATTTGACTATTCCTTTGAAATGATTCTGACAATTGTTATTGAATAAACGAAAAAATGAGGATTAAAAAATAAGGTAAAATACTGATAAACTAAAATTCTATACCTTGAAAAAGAAATTTTTTTAATGAATCACCATAATTAATGTGAGTTTGGAAAATGTTTTCAATAATGATGGTGTCTAGGGACCACCAATTACAGAACTAGTTCATCTATTAATGCTATATTGAACATTACCGTCACTGTACAATGGAATACTTGATATTTTTCCAACATAAATATCAGCTACTGATTTATTGATAGAATATTTCCTTGAAACTGTGATGATGAATAAATTTTGGGATGCTAGCTAATAGAAAAAAAACATAAACTTATCACAAAATAAAATGATGCACTCAATATTGTGACTGATGAATTTTCTAATTCATATTTTTTAAAATAGATATTATATGATGAGTTATCCATCCATTTTTTTATTTTATAACAATATTTATAGAAAATATGAAGGAAATATAGAAGGTAATTATTATCTATGAATATAAGAACATAGGTAATTTTATACTTGATTTCAATTTTCAAAAAACACAATGGAAGGATAATTATAGAAAGAAAAAAATCCAGAAAGTCTATATAGATTTTATCACAGTATTCCTATTGTAAATCTATTTTTCTCTTAAAATTAAATCATGAAAATAAAAAGATAATTTTTTCCCTTATATCTACTAAAGTTGATATGAAATAATGTTTCTTATAATCTTATTATTGTAAATGTGTTTATTATAGAGACCATAATAAATAATTTTTTATCCATCAAGATAAATTTGATTCATTAAATATATAGTGTAGAAAACATATAATACCTTACTATGAAGTTTTTATTTTAATTCATTGTTTTTTAGCTTGATTATATATTTAAAATATAATTCCACAAATGATATTGTTCTTTTCTTGAAAAGAAAACTAAATAATTACTAGATGGTAATGATAAATTAAAAAAGTTATTTAGTATGATAATCAAATGGGAGACTTAATTCATTCAAATTCTAATTATGAATAAAATTAATAATGGGAATATTATAATTGGTAGTAAAGTGTAAATTCATGAAATATATAGAAATTATTTTATTATTTGTTCAAAAAGTTATATAATTTCTACTACTAAGTATTTTCGTTGTGATATTAATAGATGTTAATACACTGAATTCTATTTTGTTAAAATATTTAGTTAAGATTATGGCCACAAATGAAGCGATATCAAACAATCTTACTCACATTTCTCATGGTATGATAATTATAATTTATTATTTAAGAGATACTATGTTGAATATTATAAATGTGGGACTTATGGAAATTATTTGGGACATTGAAAATTATAATCAATGGGTCAATATAGTTTTATAGGAAAAGATCGTTTTCATCACTATTAAAAGAAATTTCACTTGATAATGTCTTAGTAGCATGTCCTTTCAATATATGAAGCACAACATATCCAGTTGTATTATCCTCATATAGGTGGCGGTTTATTTAGTTATGAAAATTCGCATAATATCCCATGTCATATAGGGCCCCTGACAGAGTGTGGATGTAGAGTTCATCATCTAAGAGGAAGTGGAACTATCAATGGGAAGATACATGAGATTAAGAGGAATATTATAGAGGATCCAAAGGTTGTTCTTGGTAATATCAATTTATTATTTACCCATATTTCTATATAGATTTATTCTGGGGATATTCATTACAGTGTTGTGGCAATTTTGGATTGAATATTTTAGTTGAATTTAGAGAGGTTTCCTCTTCAATTGGTCTTATAACTACTGGTTTTAGGTTTATAATATTACTTATTTTTTGGTTGGGATGTAGAATTATAGTAGAAAGTCCTCAATATTTGTCATATTTCTTATTTCTATAATTTGATATATTCAATTTCATTATTAGTATGGATTTATTATTCTATAGATGCACAATTATAGATTGTTTCATGATGATAATTTAGTAATCTACAAAGGAAGGAAAGACTATTGTGTCTTCCATTTAAGGAGGTTTAGGGCGGAGAAAAAAAATTTGAATCCTTTTTTTACATTGATTTAGGAATCCTCAGCATAGTTAATGGTTGATAAATTTGTGGATTCTCCAAGAGTTATCATGGATAATTTGGATGTAATACTAGATTTGGTATTGAACTTAATCCTCAAGGTGACATAAAAATATTGATAGAGTTGGAGGTTGGTGCTTCTATAATTATTATGGATCCTGATTGGAGGTCTTATTCTTAGTTTAAGGACTAATGACTTCTCAATTAATATTTATTGAAAAAAAAATTTATCTAGCCTATTGTACTATAGTGGGTGAAACTAGTCATTTTCACCAATATGGTAAATTGTAGAATGAGGAATTAAAAATAATACAGGAGGTTGAATCAGATGGTGATAAATAATCGTCACCCACTATTAACGATTAATGATCTCAATGACCAATTTAGAGGGGATATGGGGTTTTTGAAATCTATCTACGATCTGGATATCATCAAATGTTGGTAAAGGTAAAATTTATCGTGAGGAATACATTCCATATTTTGAATAGTCATATAGAGAGTGATATTATGTTATTTGGTGTAATATAAAAACCAAATATTTTCACAATAAAAATGATCTATATTTATCATTTGTTATTGGATTATTTCATAATGATGTTCATTGAGAAATTTATCATGTACCTTAAAGTGTATGGAGGTCATGAAATGAACAAAGGGATTGTTACATAGAATCATTAACCCCATCTTCGTTATAGATAATTTTAAATGTATATGTTCTATTAGCGATGTGTTTAATTTATTGGACATGCGGTGTCTCAAAATAATGTGGATGTGTATTTGATGAATGTTGATGCATTTATTTATTTGTTAATATTGAATAAATGATGCTGTTTATCGATTTCATTATCATGTTGGTTGTTTAGATAGGTTATTGAATTTCTTATCAAATCATAAAACACATTAAATTCCCATATCATGAAACTAAATTATTTAATAAGGTCCAATCCATTATAAATAGAATTTGACAACCTAAATCGGCAGTTAATCAATTCCCTTGTTCTTTTGATTATATGGATGGTGTAGGGTTTTATTTATTCTATGATTTTTCCCATTTGGGATTGAGACATTTCATTTTACAGCATTAGATTGTGATATCAGATTGTTTCTAGTATGCTTTATTTTCATTAAAGAAACTATGGAATCATTGATCAAATGATGGAGGTTTGGGTGTTTTATAGAATTCCATGATGACATTATGTCATCTGGGGTTTATTTTGTTGTAATCATTGACTACAATATATTGAGGTAGTATTTCTCTAAACATACCTGAATCTAAAGATTTGATGGATGATGGAGTGTCTTTAGGAACACAGATTGATGATATCTTATACACAATAAAAATGATTTTTCTGGAATATTTATTGGTAAAGAAGTCATGTATATCAATTCAGGGGTCATATGTTTTTTATAGGTTAATGGAGTATTTGGAAGCTATGCATCTCATAATATTAGAGGTTGATGAAATTGTATTGTTATTTTATAAGATAGTGGATCCTAACATTACATGAGATGTAGTGGTTAATCATATGGGAGACCTAGTGATAGACATAATGTGAGACCAAATGTTTCTTGGATATAACCTATGGGGATGGTTAGAGGATGGACATAATTTGTTTATATATGATGGATGTATTTTTGATCCATTTGTAAGTAGTTAGTGATTTATCTATGAGTGTTATAACACTCTTTTAAGGATATATCATGGAATAATTAATGTGTATCATTGTTTGGGGAGGTGAATTTGGGGTATAAACATTATGTGGTTAGTGTGGGATTTTTGGATTGATTTTTAGTCCATTGACTAGTTAATTAGGAACACCATGTTTTGTAGTTTTTCACAACCCCTTGTTATCCTTGATTGGATGTTGGATGACAACATGATGGAAATCATCATTGAGTTAGATCATGGTTAGGGGGGATATAATTCTATAATTATGATGTAGTTTTGAATTAAATTTGTGTCTATCTTTTCTGGATTTGAGAGACACGTAACTTGGACCTTATAGAGAGATAGTACATGGATGATGTTTTTTCGCATCACAGTTTTATGGGGACCATCATTTCGAATAATTACCATCATTTTGCATCATTTTTTTATAGAAGATTATGATAAATCTAATAATTAATTTTTTTTCTTCTTTTATCTATATTATTTAAATCCTTCTAATTTTTATATTTGTTATGAATTCCATAATTTTTAGATCGTCACGATTATTTATTATTATTATTATTGAAAATTAATTTTCCTGTAATTTCAAATATTCTATATCAATTATATATTTCAAGAATACTATTTTAAATATTTATCAAAATTAAAGAATCATTTTCCTATAATTTTTTTGATCATGGGATTGAACTTTTATAATTGGACTCATCAATTTTATAAATATGAAGGGAACTAAATAAATCATATTAGATTGATAATTTTTTGGGTGAAAAAAATAAAATAATACTTATTAAATAAGGAATATATTTAAATATTTTTATCCACATTAGGTTATTTTAGTTTTATATAATATTAGAATAAATTTCTCCACTACAAAATTAAGTTCATAGAAATATTTTCTATTTTCAGAAGTTGGTGTATGCCATGAAATAGTAATAAATGAAGAGTCAGTTCTGCTAAAAAAGATATATTCACAAATTTGGGATTTCATTCTTTAAACATGTCCATATGCTTTAAAATTTAGACAGTTCATATATAGAACAATTTGGAAAAAAAATCAGGAAGACAATTTTGTAATTTGTTTTATGCTGGTAGGCATAAAATGAGTAATAACTCAGGGGATTGGATTTGGACAATAACTTTTTATTTATTTCCTTTACACTATTCTTATTTATTTAATGGATCCCTATTTCCCATTTTTCATTATGTACTCATCACATGGAGGGGTAAATATATTAATGATTTGGTAAGTGGATGTTTTTTTATAATTCATTATTTCATACTCTTCATGGAATAAAATAAATTTCATTCTTCTATTATTTTTGTTTAAAATTTGTAATATAAATTTTTATATTCAACTATAATAATATTTGGTTTTATATTATTATTATTTACATTCATCGCTAATTATCATCATCTACATCCACTATCTTTTGGATTATATATGATAGGGTAGATGTGGTACTATTGGTAATGTACTTGGTGATAATCCGTACGTTTGAGAGGTATAGTGTACACTATTGATTATTCCAGATATTCAAGACAATATCAGGTATTTATTATGTCAATTGATGATATAAGATGAAACTCAAACAAACTTTTTATGGAGGGTATACCAAGATTATATCTATGAAATATTAATTCAAAGTCCAACAATTATACCATGGCAGTGAGATGAAGTGATTATTGAATATAACATTGATTGATTTAGTGGGAGGTGATTGGATATTACGGGGATATAATGACATTGAAATTGATAAACGACACACTAATAGATCACCCTTCTTATATCACTATTTCAAAAACAATTTTCTTTAATATGATTTTAATATCATAATTCATTATATTCATTTTTCCCAAAAAAATTAAATAATATATATCATGTCCTTCTAATCTAACATGTAAAACATTATTTTTATGGACCCCACTATAGAAAAAACATATGTTATCCACTAAACTACATTATACAAAAGAAATAATTATTTCACACCAAACTAAAGAATCATATCAAAACATGAAATACTTAATGGGAATGAAATTCCAATAACATAGATGTAATAATCATTACTTTCAAAAATTAAAATTGAAAATATTTTTTTAACTCACCATAATCATGGTAGATGTAATTGTTCACATTTTGAAGTTAATCAAGGGAGATAAATTCCAAGTCACCAAAGAGGATTAACATGAGGATCTAATCTTGGAACATAAATTGACCATAAAACACCAAATATTTGAGGGGTTGGACATATAGTTAACTAATCACGATGAGTAATTATGGGAATTTATTCCAGAAATTAATGGTGAAAAATTTGTCTTCCTTATTTCACCATAATTTTGAGGATGAATCTAGAAATGTGAGATATCAAGAACTAGAATTTTTCACTGGTATAAAAGAAAAGTTAAAATAAATTAAATAGAATATATTAAATATTAATTAAAAATGTAACATATAATGTAAATTTATCTTGAGAAACAGAAACCTAAAATATAAACCTAACTAGATCAAGTGGAGGAAGAGATTTTTAAATAATCATTGATGTATAATTAAAAACTAAAATCACAAAATAAATGTATTACAATCCTTTGCACCATTCTCAACCAAATAAATAGGATAATTATAAAATAATGTTCCTAATGACAGAAATATGGATGAAAAACATGATAGGGATGAATTATAGAAAGCATATAATGTTGAAAAATATAACACCAACATATAAATTTCATATGATATATAAATATTGTATCATTCTATAACCATGGAAGAAAGATAAAAACCCACTAAATTAGCGTATTTTGAAGAACAAATAGTGTATTCTTTCTATCATCCACTAAAAACAACCATTGAACTCCATGAAGCACTTTCCACTGATGATGTAATTGAATAAAAAATATTTTTGGGATGATATGTTTTATTAAACACCATCTAATCAAATTTTATTAGAATTGAATAGTGATTCACATGAAATTTTTTCATTTTTCTTATTTAGTAAACTGATGTTTTCTCTTGGATAATGATAAAGAAAAATTAAAAACAATTAGTAAGGAAAATCTGGAGATCCATGTAAAAGTGAATAAATTATAGAAGAGAGTATATGAGGATATTTAAGCTACTTTGCTTTAGGAAAAAAAGGAACATTATTCCATTATTAATGGGTTGGATTTGTTTTGAATCAAAATGGCTTTTTTAAAAATAATTACTCTATGACCTTAACTTAGAGTATTTTATTCATAAATGCTAACTATGTTAATCATTGGACAATTAATAAAATATTGTGTATGTGCCAACCATGAAGGAGGAGGAATCATACATTATCTTACTCCCACCATGTTTGGTGTACCAATAGGTAAGGTGGTGAATATAGAGTAATATTACCATGGATTCCTTATATAAAATTAATATGGAATGAAAGATAAGATAAATAAGTACTCTTTATTGGATATAAAATATTAGATGATACAACCCTTTTATAGTTTGAAAAAATAAGGCCCACATGGGGTTTATGGCATGATCTATGATTCTATTGCTTCCATTTCTAATTCTGTTTTAATTTTCATTTAATTCAATTTTTTTTGGGTTGTGTACTATTTTTTATTATTTGTGTTTTATTAATATCACATAGGAGATTAAATAAATGTTCCATTAATAATAAGTCTAGTTGTGCCTATCCTGAACACATTAATGTTGTTATAAAATTAAAAATAGTCATAATTGTTATATCATCATGAATTCATTTAGTAAACTGAATTATTAATATCTGGGTGAGGGATCCTTTATAGTTCTGAAATTTACAATTCCATTTTTTTTAAAAAAAATCAACTTTTTCACGAAAAATTTATTTTTATTTTAAATTTGTTTTTTTATAAAATGTTTATATCAAATGATAATATTTTATAATTTTTTATCCAATTTCATTGAGTGAAAAAATTTATCCCACAAAATTGGACATAAATTAATGCTAAAAATAATTTTTTTTATTGTTCGAAATAATTATAATATATGGAAATAACCCATAATTTTGAAATCACATGACATGACTCACTATATTTATATTTATAATAAAATTTTCATGTGGATTTTTAATCCATGTTTTCATATTCTATAGATTCAAATGATTTCATGAGATAACATTCCATGTTTTCATTAACAAAAAATTAAATCATTTCTATCAAAACATAATTTTAGGTTGTACTTATGTTTTTTATAGTTGTATAAATTCTTTAGTTTTAAATTTTTCATATTATGGACAATAATATTAATTCTATCCGACCATTATATATAATCCATTCATACCTTAGAATCTAGGAATATACAATTTTTTTTGTAACATTACATGAAAAATTTCCTATAACAACATATTATCTAAATGAAAATTCAAGATGTAGTTGAATATAATTGTGGGGGGGGAGTTATCTCATTGTGATCTAAATCATATGGAACTTCATTTGATTCAAAATAAAATAATGAAAAACAATTTTTTGTAATATAAATATCTTCTATAAAATGATATTCTATTCAGGTGTTTTTGAAAATCAAATCACCCTCATCACCATAAAAATTTTATTTATAAAAAATATGGAAAATATAAATAAAATTTTCATTTTTTAAGAATTAATTTGTGGAGTTTTCTTTTATACTATTAAAATATTTAATGATGTATATATATATTAATGTTTCAATGATTATTATAGGATATTTGAAAATATGTGGAGTTGTTTGATACCATACATGGGTGAAAATTAGAATCGTCAAATTTATTTAAATAAGAGTGAAATTCTGTTTATTCCACCTAATAATATTTGACATATAAAACATACCAATAAAAAAACATATGAATCCCTATAAATCACCCGTGGTAAAAAAAAATTCCCTTAAACCACATTGATTGGAGATATAGAAATTTATCAGTTAAATGGTTACTCTTAAGTAGTATATGAGGATAAAAGAGTTTTAAAATGATATATTTTTGTGATTGGTAAAATTTAGAGTAATCTAAGTGTTTTGATTGTATTAAAACATTAATAAATTGGAAATTTATTTAATGGTAATAACAGATATATTTAATTAACAGTTTTCTGGAGGAATTCTATTTTTTATTGGTCTCCATTTGATGGGGCTTATTGGAATGGGTTTTTAATTTTTTTTTATTTGAGTTTGATTCATGTCCAACACTACATGTTAAATGTGTTGGTGAATGGATATAGATAATATTTCTATTATGTTTCATGGGGTATTCAATAATTTAAATCCATATAATTTATAAATTTCTAATTCATTGCATCATTTTTATATTTTAAATATATTTTTTGATTAAATTTGAAAATAAAAATAAAAAATTATAAGTATTCTCAATAACATAATTATTTTTAAGCATAAATATTTCAATATTAATAAAATTTTATTAACTATTTTCATATATTCATACTTTTATTCTTTGATTGATAATATTTACCTTTAATCAGGCCTTATTTTAATTTCATTGGTCCCTAAAAAATATGATAATAAGGAAAGTGTTATTGGTATATAGAACTATCCACTCATAGTTATATGTGTAATATCAAAGGATATAGGATAACATATGTAATGTCCCATAAATTCTAAGGAATTTTTTTTAGTAAATACATGGGGTTTTAATGAGTCTGTGAAAATTTACAGCGCTTGATTCTGAGAACCAGTATGCCCAGAATCATTTTTTGAATTTTTGTTCGGGTACTTTCACTAAACGTGCGAGCGAGATTTTATAACTTTTGAACCAGTTCTCAAAATTGAAATCTGAGGACACCGTTGAACTCACAACATTGGTATTCGCTTAACAATATTTTCACCTCGACGACAGTTGTTGGATAAATGATGCAAGATTTAGGGTTTTTAATAAACATTAATAAAAATAAATTTTTATCATATTTTTATTTTTTTTGTTGGTTAAAACCTCCAAGAGGTGGCTAGAGGTGAGGGCCACCACACCATAACCTCCCATGAGTGGTAATGGTGGTGGGTCTTACCCGAAAATAACATCCCTCATAAGGATATTTTCGGTGGGCACCACCCTGGATTGTAACCCCTTGGATTCCCCTAATTAATTAGAGAAACCTTTAAACATTACATTGATTAATTTTTACCATCACTCTTCATTTAATTGATTCTCTCCACTTCCCCTAATTTTGAATTTTAAACAATTCAACCCCATTAATTAAATTATTTGTATCATTTAATTAAACACAACTATTTGTATTGTTGTGAAAACAAATAATATATATCTTCTGCCATTATTTGTGGCTTGGAATTTTTGTGGAGCTTTGGGAAGGAGAGTAACTCTCCAACGAAGAACGATCACCGAAGGATGAAAGAAACTTCTTCCACCAATGAAGAAACAGAGGTCAAGGGACGAATCCTTCTCCCATGATGAACACTGACGACATCGTCTTCTACATCATCTTCTCCGAACACTCCTTCCACCGTCAATGATCGTCAAACAAGGTTGTGGTTGTTTTATGATTGAGTTTTACCCACCATTCTTCATCGTTAGTTGTGCTCTTTGAGGCCTATTTGTATCACCATAACATGGAGGACTCGGACCGCATGAACATGGCCCGACCCTCTACCTTCATTCTACCTCGCTTGTTGATGAAGGTGGCGGCACAACAGTGTCTTAGGAAGAGTGGACCACAGTGGAGCAATGATGGCCAGTGACAGGTTTGCCGTGAAGAAATTAATAGCACAAGGCCGCTGGGTCACCGGAAGGGCAAGACATCGTCGTACCGCGCAGATGAAAGGTGGGACATGGCCATGTCAGGCCGCGAGACAAGGGTGTTGTGTCGTCGGGCCATGGTGGAAGGGAGCATCTCTATTGCACCATGATTAGGAGGTGAGCCACGGCTAGGGTTTGTCACGGTGGAGGAGCAGGGGTGGTCGGCATCAGGCCGGCCGCCAGTGGTGCGGAATCGGCCAACCGCATGGCCAGCCGGACAGGGCGGGTCCTTCCTGGGTCCCGCGGGCTACCGAGTCGGAACTTACTTCTTGTTATGTTATGAATGGTGGGGAACCCCAACCCCCATCCCCCATCTCACACACACACATGGCCAGCTGGGCCATGCGAGCCGCCATCCAGATGGGCCACGCGATCTGCCAGCCGGTCGGGCCATGAAGGCCGCCCCCTTGGGATGGGCCGCACCCCCGGGCCTGGCTGGCCCCTTGGGCCGGGTCAGACCTGCGGATTGGGTCAAACCCCAGTCTGAACCCCTTTGACCCAAAAACACATTTTCACCCAAAACATGGGCTACTGGTGTCTGATCGACGAACCTTCTATGGTGACATGAATAATAGAGTGAGACGGATATTTTGGAATAACCGACATAATTTTTCAACACATTTATGGTATGGGCGGGTTGGTTTGAACCAAAAATCCAACCCGGCCCCCGGGACTTAAATGAAAATAACACACAGTCTGAGGGCCCGATTGATGAACCGTCTATTACATTGAGACCCCTATGATGAGGAGGATCATTTAGATACATCTACATGGTATATAGTGAATGTTGGAGTATCGACTTCTATCTTGTGGAGCATATCCTCTTGGAGATGAGCGAGCGTAGTACAGAGACCTAGTAACTGTATGATACCTGATGATTGCAGACCATTCAACTCAGAGTGTTTCGACTAGCCCATTGGGGAGGTCCTTTGTGTTATACAGTAGACCCATAGTGGGGAGAACCTATGTGTGATGTGGCAGACCCACGATACTCGATAATAGGAGTACCTCAACTGGATACGAGGGGGAACACCTCTGTGTGAGCACGGCAGACCCATAGTGTGGAGTCCCTCTGTGTGATGCATTAGACCCACGATACTCGACCGGAGAAGTACTACTGCTATTCAGGAAGGTGGGAAGTGCCTCAGTGTGACGGGGCAGGGCCCCAATACTCGATAGAGTATGAGTACCCCATCAATTATGGTTATGTAAGTGTGACTAGGGTTGTTACTTGATACATCCAACAAGAATAAAATCCTAGATTGAGCTGAGTCAATGACTATTTAGTTTCCCTCATGATTGAGATGGGTTACTAGATAACTTAGGTATATGTAGGGGCATATACCTATGTAATGGTTTTCTATTGAATCCATGATTTATGGTTTATCCTTGTTGGATTTAGTGAGACATCGAGGGTCTCGGTGTCCCTATTAAGTATCGTTATACTCACCCATACACGGGAAATTCCTGCACATCATTGTGTTGGTTGCAGATGATGGACAATGTTGACTGAGGCAGAGAGAGTAACAGGATTGGATGGTACCCGGAGGTGGACCACTCGGTGTGATGGTACATAGAGGATTCGGTCCGACGTGGAGCGCTGAGGAGGCTAGATGTACATTCCCTTGAGGTAGGGTTTCATGGTGGATGATCTAGCAACTTCTTACCTTCTATCAGTTGTATTGTTACTTTTTCGTTTCCTAGTACTTTAGTGTTGGGATTGTATTTCCGACCCCTTTTACTTTCTAGCACTCCTTTTTTATACAATTTTTTACATGGAGATTTTCTTCTAGTTGTGTACTTTGTTGTGTTTTTTCCAATTATATAGAAATTTATTCCTAGTTTAGGGATTTACGCCTTTTTTTCTAGTCACAAGCCCCCGGTTTATGGATGGCAGGCTTGGGGTAGTCAACATACAGGACCCGAGGGACATTCCATGACAAATTGGTATAAGAGGGGTCTTTTATACCACATAACATAAGAATATGGTTATTATTTTCTATGGAACAATATTTTTAAGGGTACTAAATGTGGTTTTCATTTCAGGGAGTCCAGTGTTGGTGCGGCGGCCGATGTATCCAAACAACAGGACCCTGACTTCTGATTTCCGACATAGTGCATGGAAACACAGATTTTGTGCAAGTATTTAATTGTTTTCTTTAGTTAAATCAACTATATCAGCTCACTGGGCTTATTATTTTGATCGTGTCACATCTGTTTCTTTCAGGATGCCTCCCCGCAGAGCCCCGAGAGAAATACACGCTGACAGCTCACTGATCGACGAGGCCTCGGTGCAAGGCCCTTTACCAGCGGAGGCACCAGCAGTACCACATCCTTTTGGGACACTGATTCCACTATCACAAACAACAGATGATGCACATATCGTGAGTGTGTTGCATGAGTTCCAGCACTAGAGTCCACCCAGGTTTCAGGGAGAGTCGGACACATTGGCGGTTGGGGATTTGCTGGAGGCTATGGTAAGTGTCTTAAGGATGGTAGGGACACCAGTAGACCTTATAGTGATCCTTGCTGCGAGTCTCCTTCTAGCAGCAATAGGAAGATGGTGGAGCCTGAGGCTCCAGGTTCATGACAAGGCATCACATAACTGGGAAGACTTCTAGAGCTTGTTCTGGGTGGAGTTTGTTCCATCGACTATATGAGTGGTGCGGATACAAGAGCTACCACATCCACAATAAGGTGGCATGACAGTGGCTCAGTATATAGCGAGGTTCACTAACCTCTCGCGCTACTCCATAGATATGGTATGAGACCCATTCTTAATGGCCACCGTCCTACGAGCACAGGCTCAAGAGAGAGATCATAGCTTCGATGATCTCACTCAATATCCCTACGCAGGTGGGGGTGTTAGAGAGATCGCTCCATGTAGATATTTTGTTGGATGAGTAGTCACCAGTAGTGAGACTCACTACTAGTCGAAATGCATTGGAGTCTTCTACGGTAGGAAGTAGACAGATGACTCAGAGGTATAAGAGGACCAGACCCATGGCGGGGAGACTACAGAACTCAGGATCTGTTGTGCGGGGAACCCAAGGCAGTGACATTCTTTCCTGAATCAGGCAGTGTCACTCATGTGGTGGGAAGGGTCACATGGCTCGTGATTGTCTGACCCACCATTTAGATGATCAATAGTCAGTTGAGGTACCTCCCAAGCAGATGTAGAGGTTCGAACGACTTGGTCCATAGGGAGGAGGAGGACGTGGTAGAGGAGATGGACGTCCTGCTGATGGTGTATGGCATTATGAGATGTTACCACCACCACACCAGGAGGTCCACCCCGACCACAGGGAGCAGGTGGATAGGGGAGACCTTAGCTCCAGGTAGTTGAGTCCTAAAATCACATCTCTCCAGAGATGATTCGTGGTACAATCAGTGACTACTCCACCATAGCTACAGTTCTTATAGACACAGTTTCCAGTCACTCTTTCATTTCCACTACCCATGTTCAGATTTTGGAGATTCTAATGGAGCCATTGGCACGATCTTTATGGATATAGAATCTTATGGGAGAACACTCGATGATTAAGAACTGGTTCCGGTAGTGTGAGCTTACTCTAGGAGGCGAGAGCTTCGATTGGGATCTCCTCGTTGCGGCATCGAGGCCTTACGACATCATCCTGGGTAAGGACTGATTATCTACAGTCCACACTCATATCGACTGTATTAGGTGAATTGTGTGGTGTGTCCGCATGGATGGGACTAGGTTCATCTTCATATATAAGAAGTTAACCATTGTATCATAGGATGGACTTACTCGGATTAGGGTGTAGCCAATCACTCACTAGTTGTCTTGTCTTTCTCTCTGAGTAGTAGATGTGGAGAGTCTAACTTATCCTGTAGTGGTGGACTAGTACACAGATGTTTTCCCTGGCGTTGTTCCAAGACTACCTCCTAGAAGAGAGGTGGACTTATATATTAACCAGTACCCTGGGACAACACCTATATCTACACCCACATATCGGTTGTCCCCCGAAGAGCTTCATGAGATGCAGTTATAGCTGGAGGACTTATAGGGGAAGGAATTCATATGGCATAGTTTTTCTACCTGGGTAGCCCCGATTCTGTTCACCAAGAAGGCCGATGGGAGCTTGAGGCTTTGTGTCAACTATCGTCTCCTGAACTAGGTGATCGTAATGAAGAAGTACACACTCTATTGTATTGACGACCTCTTTGATCATCTCAAGGGATAACGGTGGTTCTCGAAGATAGAGCTCAGTTCAGGCTATCACCGGATTAGAGTTCATGACAGGGATGTGTAGAAGACGGCCTTCCGGTCTCGGAATGACAACTAAAAGTTATTGGTTATGCACTTTGGTGAAACCAACACCCCAGAAGTGTTCATGAGTATGATGAACATGAACTTCTAGCCATACTGTGATCTCTTTTTCATGGTCTTCATAGATGACATTCTGGTCTACTCGACTACTAAGGAAGAGCATGCCTTCCATTTTCTGGTAGTACTGGACACACTCTGAGATCACCAAATTTATGGTAAGATCGCAAAGTGCCAGTTTTGGATTCGAGAGGTTCACTTCTTGGGACATGTCATCTCGGACACTGGAGTTGTAGTAGATCAAGCAAAGATTGAGGATGTACTTTCTTGGTTTCCACCCATGAGTGTGACAGAGCTACGATGTTTCCTGGAATTGGCTGGATACTACTGAAGATTCATTATAGACATCTCTAGAGTTGCAGCACCACTATTAGCCTTGAAGAATATGGGGAAACCCTTCGTTTGGTCGTAGAGATGCCATCGGAGATGAGGAAGAGGCTGACTAGTGCCCCCATATTGAGGCTTCCAATGGAGGGAGTAGGGTATGTAGTTTACTACGACGAATCAGGTACCGGTCACCGGTGTCTCCTGATGCAGCAGTGAGCATTGATCGCATATGGTTCTCAGTAGATGAGCCAAAATGATCAGAACTATGCTACCCATGACCTAGAGTTACCAGCAGTGGTCTTCACCTTGATGATGTGGTGACAATATCTTTTGGGTGGACGTTTTACCATGTACTCAGATCACAAGTGTTATAGGTATATCTTCTCTCAGAAAGACCTGAACCTGAGACAGCAGCATTGGATTGAGTTCCTCCAGGACTATGACTTTGAGATCGTCTATTCTCATGGGAAGGGGAACGTTGTTGAAGATGCACTCAGTAGGAGATCTTGTATACAACTGCTAGAAGAGGAGATAGAGCAGCTGAATGATTAACATATATCCTTTGTGGATTGTGATGGAGCATCCTTTCTACAGTCTATTACAGTCACTCCTCCACATCATCAGTGAGTTAGGGAGATACAACATGGGGACGCTGGCTGCATGATGCGGCGTTCTCTGATATTCATAGGGAAGGCACCTGATGGATTTTCAGAAGGTGGGGAGTATGTCATCCTCTTTAAAGGATGTACCATTGTATCAGTTGCACTTCAGGAGGAATTTTTGAGGGAGTTCAACACTTCCCCTTTCGATGTATATCAGGGAGTGGTGAAGATGTACCCAGACCACCGAGGACAACAGTAGTGGTTGGGTATGAAGAAGGCATTAGCAGAGTCTGTCTCTTTGTGCCTCACTTGTTAGAAAGTGAAGGTAGAGCACCAGATACCAACAAGCTTGGTTTAGACCTTAGAGATCCCAGATTAGAAGTGGGATGGGATATCCATGTGCTTCATGATAGGTCATCCACATACATCCTGGAGTAATGATTCGTTTTGGGTGATTGTTAACCCACTCACCATGTCGGCCAACATCCTACCGATCAGAGAGAAGGGCTTAGTAGAGATCGTGGGACACCTCATTGTGTTTGAGATTATGTTTTTACATAGAGTACCATATTCTATTTTCTCCGACCATGACACATGGTTTACTTCTCAAATATGAATGGTGTTGCAGGAGGCTTTCAGGACGTAGCTTCGCTTGAGCACCGCCTTCGATCCTCAAATGGATTGTCAGACCGAGATGACCATTCAAACCCTCGAGGACATGATTCGTGCTTATGTCCATGAATTTGGTCGCATTTGGGAGGATCACTTACCATTTTAGAGTTCTCCTACAACAACAGCTATCACACCATCGTTGGTATGGCACCCTTTGAGGCCTTGTATGGGCGACCTTGCAGATCACCATTGTGCTGGACAGACCTAGAGGAGTCAACACTAGTGGGACCAGAGATGGTATGAGCTACCAAGGATAAGGTGTAGATCATCCTGGAGTGGATGAAGACTGTATAGAGCAGGCAGAAGTCATATGATGCCAGTAGATGGAGGCTTTTGGAGTTTGGGGATGGAAACCACGTCTTTCTACGTGTCTCACCTCGACGAGGTCTATAGTGATTTGGCCGAGGCGGCATGTTATCTCGTGATCCATCAGACCTTTCCAGGACCTCAGCTAAGTAGGCTAGGTGGCATACCACTTTGCTCTTCCACCTCAGTTACCCAGGATGCACGACGCCTTCCACGTATCTCAGATGAGGAGATATGTGCACGACCCTTCCCACATCATAGACCATGGAAAGCTGGACGTCGATGATGGGGTGATGTTCATGGAGGATCCAGTAAAGATTGAGGATCGACAATAGTGGGTTCTACGTGGATGGTCGATATCTCTAGTGTTGGTTCGCTGGCAGCACGGGAACCTCTAGGAGATCACATGGGAGAGTGAGGCTCAGATGAATTATTAGTACCGCCATTTGTTTCCTTTGTTTGATTTGTATCATACAAGGATGTAAAGCACTGAGGTGGGGAGAATATATTGACCCATAAATTCAATGGAATTTTTTTTCAAAAATTCATTGTATTTTTACGAGTCTGTAAAAAATTTCGGTTCTTGGTTCCGAGGTCCGATGTGCCAGGAATAAATTTAGGATGTTTTGTTCAGGTACGTTCAGTAAACGTGTGAGTGGAATTTTATAACATTTGAACTGGTGATCAGAATTGAAATATGAGGGAACTGTTGAACTCGCAGTGCCGATATTCTATTATGAGGACTTTCACCATAACAACAGTTGTTCGAGAATGGATGTTAGATTTTTGGTTTTTAATATAATTAAATAAAAATAATTTGTTAGCTTATTTTTATTTATTTGGTCGTTAAATCTTCCAAGAGTTTGTTAGAGGTGGGGGACAACACAACATACCCTTTCACGAGAAGTTATGGTGTTGGGGTCCACCCACAAATAACCTCCAATGGGAGGATATTTTAGGTGGGGACCACCCGGGCTCTTAACCACTTAGAACCCCCCAATGAGGTAGAGAAACCATTAAACATCCCATTGTTTAATTTTTTCCAACTCTAATTATTTAATTGAAAATCTCCACCTCCTCTAAGTTTTAATTTGAACCGATTCCAAACCATTAATTAAATTAGTTGTATCATTTAATTAAACACAACAATTTGTATTGTTGTGCCAACAAATAATAGACATTGTCTGCTATTATTTTTGGCTTGTCCTTTTGGAGGAGTTTTGGGAAGGAGAATAACAATTCAAAGAAAAATGATCAATGAAGGAAGAAACAAACTTATTTTTCATATGAAGAACCTTCGGTGAATGGAAGAAAATGTCACCCTCAAAGGATGCTGACATCGTCTTCCTTAACTCCGTCTTCTCCGATCTCTCCCTCCACCGTCATAGATCGAGAAACAAGGTAGGGGTTGTTTAATGATGGAGTTTTACCCTCAGTTATTCATTGTTAGTTGTTCTATTTGAGGCCTATTGATATCATCATAATGTGGAGGGATTAGAACAAACAAACACGACCTGACCCTCCCCCTTCATTATACCTCCCTGGTTGATGACGAGGGTGGAGCAATGACGTCGCTGGATTATTGGACTATGGCTGATCAACGGTGGGTGGCGATGGGCTGTCCGTGAATAAACCAGCAGCGCAAGGCGGTGGGGTCAGCGGAAGGGCGCGACACCATCAGTCTGCGCAGATGAAAGGGTTGTCGGGGCCAGGCCGGGCCGTGGCGGAAGGGCGTGGTGCCATTGCGTCGCGAGGAGGAGAAGGGGGCCGCAGCCAGGCCGGGCCTTGGTGGAAGGGTGTGACCCTATTGCGCCGCCTGGAGGAGGAGATCTATAGCCAGGAAAAGTCGTGGGGGAGGATCCAGGGAGGCCTACATCGGGCCGCTGTAGGTGGTTCGGAACCGGCCGGCCGCTCGGTAAGCCGAACAAGGTGGGACCTTCCTCTGTACCATGGGCTACAGAACCGACACATAGTGGGGGTTCCGTTAGGAAGGCAGTGGGCACGACACCCCCCCCCCCCCACACACACACAGAAACACTTGGCCAGCTGGACCACACAGGCCGCCAGCCTGTTGGGCCACCACCTCAAGCTGGGTCGGACCCGCAGACCTCGACGGACCCCAGTCTGATCCCGTTTGACATGAATACACCTTTTCACGCATAACTAGGGCTACGTGTGTCTGATCGATGAACCATCTGTGGCAACAGAAATCATATAGAGAGATAGTTATTTTGGCATTCCCCACATGAGGATTGGACACAGTTGGGGTATGGTAAGGTTTTTTTGACCGAAAATCCAACCGGTGCCCCGGGATGGAAATGCCAATAACTCATAGACCGGGCGTCCGATTGATGAACCATCTATTGTGTTGAGACCCCTATCATGAGGTAGACCATTGAGATACTTCTACATGGGACTTTGTGACAGTTGGATTATCGACTTGTAGCTTTTGGAGTAGATCCTCCCTAAGACGAGTGATCAAAGTACAAAGACCTAGTAGCTGGCTGATACCTGACGACTGCTGACCTGTCGACTCAGATTGTTTCGAGTAGCCCAGTGGGGAGCGCCTCTATTTACAAAATAAACAAGGGTAATAATGAAATATTATGAATATATGAGTGACAAAAAAAAATTAATTCTATCATATATGTTATAATAATTATGATTATGGTTCTATAATAAGTTAATATAATATTAATCCATTATAAAAGAGGTTAAAATGCATTTAACTAAATGAATTATTAAGGTAAGGTACATCATCTCAATATCCTCTATTAAGGAATAGATTTTTTTTATACAATGACTTCATTTATCAGGTGTATATATAGGTCAATTGACTTATCATTCTATGAATTTATTTATTATAAATTTATAATATGTTTTCATAACATTTGTTATTTTATGTGTATTATGAATTAAATGTTCAATGTGGTATGAGATACCTCGAATGATTAATGATTTAATTATCATGTATTTTCCTACATGTAAATATTCTTGAAGTTATTTTATTTATTGGTTTATATAAAAGTATTATAAATGATATTTTATGTATATATTTATATTAATTTAATTTTTATTAAACAGAATCATTATTTAGTGTTTTATATGAAATTTTCTCACAAATAATAGAAGGAATGTTCTTTTCTTAACATATATAGTCATAGTGACTTTTCTACCATTATGGAAACTATATTATTTCAATTTTCCCTTTCTATATTCCATGATTCCATAGAATAAAATCGATATTTTTGGTATTTTTTATTTAAATTTAATTTTTAAGGAAATTCATTTTTGGTACTGAAAATTTGATCTTAATAGAGAATTGTATTGTTTATATTATTATATTCATATGAGTTTAACAATAGTTCATTGTGAATAAATTTTCATGTATGTTATTTAAATTTTTTTAACTATTTCAAAATACATTGTTTAATATTGTACATAATTGTGGTTTATCTATTATGATATTATCCATCATATATTATTTAATGGTTTATGATTAATTTGACTATAGGTGTGCTATTTTTTATACCGTCAACCATATTACTCAGAATTGTTTGCAATTGTTTTTATTGATAAGGGGCAGTTTTTTACGTTTTATAATGTATATTTTCTTTATATTTCATGACATTCATAAATGTAATATATTTTACATATTATGTGATTAGAGGGTCCCAAAATAGTCCCTCGATTCATCGGTAGTCTCTTCACATGAAATTAGTTTGTGAGAAACCCGTTATTTTAGTTTTTAAAGAGTTTTAAATTGGTATGAGGGTATATATAGACACAAATAAAATGGGATTCTACCCAAATAAATAAATTTTATTGAGGATAGATCTAGAAATAAACTATAATGGGTACATATATTGACAGTGAAGATGATTTTTTTTCATTCCATCATTATTATAATTTTATATGATTATTTGATTAGTAAGAATATTTATAGTGATGTTTTAGGAATCTGTGATTATTTATATGGAATTATTTGATCATATTTAATTATTTCAATTATTATTATTAATTGTTAATTTATTTCATTTTTAACTTTAATTAACCCTTACAGAGCATTTGAGTTCATCTGTTCATCTATTTTATATTCCCCCAAATTCTAAGAAGTCTATTATAACTAATGTGTGGGGTTAATCAAAGATAATAGTTGTGTTCTCATATATTTTTTTAACTTTTTTGATTAAAATGTAACAATAATAACAAAAATGTATCTAGATTACCATGAATATTGATTTTTTTATTTGGGATGTGATATCTTGTATCTTATAAAATTGTAATAATATAAGCCATATGATATATTCTATTGGAGTTATGAAATTATATTGGTATTATAGGATGTTTAGTAATAGTCTTGGTATTTAGATTTTTTAGAACATGGTTTATAGAAGAAAATACGATGAATTTTTTTAAATATATACCAATAATATATATTTATGAAAATGAGATTTGTTATACCTAAAATATCAATTTTTTATGTGATTCACTAGTTTTAAGATTATATTTTTTCCATAATATAATCTTATCAAATTTATTCTATTATATATAAATTGATCTTAGTAGATGGAATGGAAACCATATCAATTCACATAATCTATGAATTGATTTCCCTCATCGGAAAGATAATGATGTTTGAGATAGAGCTACAATAGGTCCTTACCATCCTATAACTATACTAGGAAACCTGACTCTGGTTATGAATAATAATCTTACTCATATTTAATATCCTAATCTAAACTGTTGAGGAACAATTTTAGATTGTTTCAGGAGAAAACATCATCTATCATTCAATTGGACTATAAATCCATTTGTAACTATTCAATGTATAAGATCCAGATAAATGATATAACATTAATTATGATATAATTAATGAGTGATGATTTTTATGGTATTTTATCATCTCTATGGATATAAAAATCAATTGTGATCATTGATTCAAAAATTAAGGTAGAATAAGTAAATTGAAAACAAGGAATGGATGGATTTTTTGGAATTTTTCAAGGAAAAATATTTCTATTGTAAAAACTAGTTGATATAGATAGAAAATTATTTTTTCTAATGAAAAAGGAGGATGAAAATGTTTCTAAATATTAGGAAAACATCTCAATTTCTGAAATAAATTCTATGAACTACATAAATAGCCTAAGGATTAAGATTGATAATTTCTATGATAGCTTATATCAATTCACCTAGTGAGAATTGGTCCCCCACCTACTTTCTAATAATATGAGTGTATAGTATCATGTGTTATCAAGTGGGATAAATAATTATCAATGTGTTATAATTTTCAAGGTAATTAGGCTATGAAGAGGAGAGTAGATGAAAATATGGATAATGTGAATATGGGATAGAAGGATTCTACCCAACAAAATAATTGCGGAAAGTTTAACCCTGTGATGTTTTTGAAAGGATTGGTTGTTTGTTATATGTGTGGGAAAATAGTCACCCAGATAAAGAATGAAAATTGACGAATTGAAATTCAAATATTAAGTGTTTCAACTATATTGAAATGGGGAACTATGCGTAAAATTTTTCCAAGAATCAAGTAAATATAACTATAATGAATAAATGGTATCAAGGTCAATATGATATTGTTAATAAAGTGTAATTGGAATAATATATATTTGAGTTTTGAGATAAATTATTTCATCAATTATTCTCAACATATAAAAAAAATAGTTATATTAGAACAATACAGTTGTAATACATCATTATGAATATGGATGAATAAATGTTTTCATTAAAGATGTTTGTAAATAAAGTTATTGATATATTCGTTATTTGATGTTAAGAGATAAATTATTATATTTGGGGAATCATATTTTTAAATTTTTTGATCTTTTCCCTATAAGTTTGGGATTTTAATTTAGATAGATGTATTTTGAAAAGGCCTTATGTTAACTATTTATGGAATGGAATAAGTTAATCATTGGATATTATTGTTAGAGGATAAATTATGATTATTTGGACACTATGTGATATCTTTTTTATAGTAAAAATTTAGAGAATAAAGGAAATAATTTTGGAATATATGATTCACCAAAAGTGAATATGGAATAAAAAATCATCTCGAATAGCCATATATAGGTGTATGAGATGATGTGAATGTTGATCAAATGACAAAAAATTGATGAAATTAAATCATGTAAATAAATTATTTATGTTTTCATTAGTTTTTTATGTAGATAGTAATATAATTTATTAAGTCTAGGAAAATTGTATTAAAAAAACTTTATATTCTATAATCATCAATCATCTTGATATCAATGGAATTTTTCATAAGAAATTTTTTATTAAATTTTTTTCATCAATGTTCATGTGAACATGTTCGTTATCACAGTATCTAAAAACTTCATAGTTTTATTTTTTTCATTTTCATTTTTTAGTAATAATATTCTTGAATGTTTACATTTGTTGTGACCTTCGGTGATCCATTTTCTCTTTTTTATATCAAGTTTTATAAATACTTTTTCTAATTATGGTTTCTTATAATGGTATTTTGAATTATAAACATGTAATTTTGAAATAGAAATTTAAAATAGAGAGGATTTTCTTTATTTAATTACGATAGAATATAACATAACAAGAATATACGGTATGCTAATTGTTATGTAAATTCTATTTATTCAATATCTATTGTTATAATGAATAACGATTTAAACTATACAATTAAATATTTTTTCAAAATTGTAAATATATTGGAAGAAATAAATAGTACGAATAAAATTTCTAAATTTAAATTTATAATATAATAAATGAAATGTTATTTAAATATAAAAAACATTTTATAGGCATAAGATTATATGATATCCAGTTTTATGCATTAAAATGAAATATTTTTCTATGGGAATTTTATTGTGTTATAATAGGGAACTTGTTTTAAATCATTTTATTAATAGTTTTATAAATTATATTTTATTTATTAAGCATATTCATGGATATATTATTATTTTATATTAATTTTGTTTCACATTTTATTAAAAATATTTATTTTTTATTAACAGTGAAAAAGTATATTTCATTTTAATGGTTTTTTTTCATTTAAAAAATTTATAGTGATAAATTATATTTTATCCTTTTTTAGTGTATAATTAAAAACTACTTTTACAATTTTAACAAATATAGGTCGTTGGATTAAATTTAACATTGATCTTGAATATAAATATAATTTGATCATCTGAATGTTTTTTCTATTAAAGACTATTTTTTTTCAATCAGTCAACATGTTCTATTTTATATTAATTTCAGCTAGTTATATGTTTATAAATTTCAAAAATGGATTCCATATTTGGAATAATAAGTTCCATATTTTCCCTTTTAGTCCCATTTAATGTTCATAAAATATCAATTGTTAATTTAGTTAAATATTAATAACCATGGTTAAGGGTAAATCAAGAAATTTTGGGGAAAATAATATTTTATATACTGTGGAATTTCCCAAAAATAATTTAATTATTTAATTGGACGAGTAATTATAGAAAAAATAGTCATTTTGATGATTTTATTGACTTATAAAACCAATTGGTGGAAAATAGATTTAATAGTATATTATTATAAGGAATGTCAAACATCTCATACTCTTTTTTTAGTAAATATTATATTTTTTATATAGTTATGTAATATTTACCATCATCTATAAGTAAAAATGTGAAATATAAAATAGTTATAATCATAATAAAAATTAATTTTTATTTTTTAGAGAATAAATAATTTAATTAATGTCTTTCAGAATGATGATCCCAAAATTGATTAATTAATGGATATATAAATTAAATGATACTGAATGTATTTAAATAAATAATTTTTTTGTGAGTTTGTGTCATACATGTAATTTATATATGACATTAAATTATTTATGATATTTAAAAAACATCAAAGAATGATTTTTGTTATGATATTTTTAAAAATTTATGTAACCAATTGTGTCAAAATTGACACTAATGATATTTTAAAATTAATTATTATTTAATAAGTTATATAAAATATCAAAAAAATTATATATCGTCCAAAAAATTGGGTTATGTCATGAAATATCATAAATTGTCTATTTATTGTTCATTTTTCATTTTACGGTAAATATATCAACCCTTAATGAGTACAAAACCAGTATTCATGGTTATAATTAATGTGTTTTTATGATGGATAACACTAAAAATATATAGGTTATAAGGAGACATAAACATTTCTAAATAAATTGGATGATGAATATTTGGTCCATGTTACCTTATAGTCTAATTGGAGTTGTACAATGTATACATTTAGTTGAAAATAAAGTATACATTTTTTAAATCAATTATAGTTAAAAAAAATATCACACTCTTTTAATTTAATATCTTCTTTGTGTCCACAAAGACAAAAAATAAATATATGAAGAAAGAATTTCCTATTTTTTTATTAATATAATTAATTTAATTATAGAAATTTATTTTTAATTTTTATAAATTATATAACTACATTAAATTATACCTCAATGGTAAAACCGTATTTATTTACTTAATAGAATATTAAAACAACTAATTTAAGATGTACTGATTTTGATATATTTAGAATGAGATAATGTGTATAACTAATTTTATTGATATATATAATATATTATATAGGTTTTTAATCATTATATTTGAATAGTCACTTTGTCGTTATGTATATAATGTCAAATTAAATTAGTAATATCAAATTTAACAAAAATGACATTTCATAACATTTATAATTAATTAAATTATCTAAATATCATATATATATTAAATATTTTAAAATTATATGATTTATAGTATAAAATATTTTCCCATATTAATTTAAATTCTAATTTGAATTCTTTTTCACTTGAATGTCATTATTATATTTTAATATTTGGATGATTTATGATGGTCCCCCTCCCCTCAATTATAAAATAAAACCTCACCCCTCACTTATTAACATATCATTGAGCATTATACCTCAAAAAGATTCACCACGTTTATCCAATCCATATCATTATCATTGTTTTGGATTCCTTTCTCAATAAAATTTACAATTTATAGATCCATGAATATGGGATTTAAAAGAATAATTCTGAAAAAGGGTAACTCAATTTTACATACTCATTCAACAATATTTTTCTTCTAATTATTCATTATATTTTGTTTCCACTATAAATTAATATATCCAATATCATCCATATAATACACGTTTTTTAAGATTACGGTATAACCATATTCCAACATTTATCAATCCTAAGAAAATTTGTAATGGCCTGGCCCTCTTAGGCCGATTAATTTTTTGAAAATAAGGTCACGAAGTGTTCTGGAGGGTAGAATGGACTTCTCCCACACTTTTTAGAAATTTGTAACTACGTTCCGTGTAGTGTGAGTAAACATCGTGTACCACCTTGTCGGGTATACCCCGTGTTAAAGTTGTGTCCTTGCCGCGTGAAATAAATGAGTACGCGCCATGTAGCCCCTACTACACACTGTGTAGTCCCCCCCTGTGTATGCATTACCCTCAAACCATGTGTTGACCAGTCAACGACAGTATGCCATGTTGAAGCCATTTCCTTGCCGCATGAAATAAATGAGTTCACGTCGTGTAGCCTATACTGCATTCCTTGTAGTTCATCGTCGCGTACGCATTACCCCCATGCTTCTTGTTGAACAGTCAACAGCCTTATGCCATGTTGATGTCGTGTCCTTTCCACATGAAATAAATGAGTACACGCCAGGTAGACCATACTAAACGCCATCTAGTTCATCCCTGCGTATGCGTTACCCACAAACCACGAGTCAACCTGTCAATGGTCGTGTGCCACGTTGAATGCCGTGTAGTAAGACACGTGGCGACCGTGTGGAATGGCCGAGTACATGTCGTGTACTTTAGTTTTTCTCTCCTATAAAAGGTGGGGGCCTCTCCTCCTTTTCAAACCATTTCTCTCCTCCTCGTTCCTTTGACCAAAGCTCTCCCGAGAGACTATAAAGCTCCTTTATTACATAAATTCTTTGTTCGAGATCTGCTTTACGATTCGTCAGTGGCCACGAGATATTAACAATGAGGCATAACTTCTGCGCTTGGATCTGTTCCATTCCCTTCATCCTTTCCTTCTCATCTTCCACCCGAGGTGGTTTTTACTGGGTTTTGTCAGAAGCGACGGATGCCGAAGGACATCTTCTAAAGATTATCTGGGGTAGAGTTGTGATAAAAACCTATTGAGGTATTGATCTTACCTTTGTCTATCTCTTTTGTGAATCATGCAGGTTGGGTATCCTCTTGTTTTCATGAGATACGGTTGAACCAATAAATAATGATAATAATTTGTTAAAGAATGAGAATGGGGAAATTTTTATGTTTATCTTTGTTTATCCTATTGTTATGTTGTGAATTGAATAGGATTATGCCTACTGAAAATCACGGTCATTGGAGGCCATTGATTGCGCAATTAAATGATGTCATATATTTATAGGCCATTTTGTGGATGGAATCTTTGTGGAATGTGGAAATTGGTTAATCATGTAAAGTTAGCTAATTAAAATTTGGAACCCTTGTGTGATCACCCCGGTTGAAAAAAAATGGAATAATGAACATATTGGTGTTGTCTTGGTTACGTAGTGTGTGAAAGTAGGGTGAATCCTGGGTTGTTGCGAATATGATGTGCAGCGGGGCTGTGGTAAATGATATTATGGGGGAAATGATGTGGCACAAACCTTGTTTTGTGATATAGTTTCGAAGATGTGGTTATAGTGGTAGCATGGATGCAGTAATGGGTTGGGATATTAAAATAAAGTGGATGGTTTATAAATGAACTATGGATAAACGATAATGAATTAAACGCGAGAACAACAATGGGGTTTGATTGATGATAAAAATGATTGTTTTGTGTTTCTTGTGTTTTATCTAACATGATTTTTGGTTGGAAGGGATATGTTTTATGAACGATTGATATGGTTGGTTGTGGAACTAATAAACTAATACAATTGAAACATGAAAAGCTAAATGGTGTTGAGATTGTTTGTTGTATGCATGCTTCGCAGTAGCAGTGTCGAGACATGTGCTCAGTTTCTCTGTTTAGAGACAATAGGATGGGTTGTGGGTTTTCTATACACACAGATATATATATATATTTGTATCTTTGTTTTTTGTCGCACCCCGCCCATTTTGAGCACTTAGTTCTGAACGCTCCCATTTCATGGGAGAGGGTGTTTCCCATTATTTACTAGCTCCTTCCTGTTCCTTCTTCCATAGGCTGTGATGGCATGAGGCGACCGTACACCCAAGAATCTTCAGGTAGGTTTCGATTGGGGTGGTTTTAGCCCAAGATACTTTGTGCAGGTTTACTGTTACCAAGAATCATAGGGATGAGGCCCAGGTGGGTTCGGGCGGCGATGTGATTGTGGTTTGTGAGGTCCAGGTGTCTGCAGGAAATATATGTAGTTGTGCGGCCCGGGTGTGTGCGGGCGGGATATGTGGTTGTGAGTCCGAGGTGTGTGCGGGCGAGATGAGTGTGGTAGAGTTAGGACGTTCGCTGTTAGGAAGAGCATCTAACTAGTGGTAAATGGTGTGGGGTACCCAATACTCTTCTTCTTATATACTACTACCTGTTTTTTTATGTTTTTGGTGACTGTGGATGGTTAGGTGGGGTGGATAGAATTTCATGCTAGGTTTTGGTTTCTTCTGTTGTTCTCACGGGACATTAGGACGTCTCCCCACCTATGCATGAGAGATTTATGTTTCCCTATTGATTATAAATGTATTCTCACCCTACGTTTACTTTTAGGTTTCCAGGAGGACTACCAGGGTCGTGCGGGACCATACTAGTTGGGATAGTTGGAGTTGATGGAGTCTGTTTTAATCTTGTTTCTTTTGGTATTGTACATTTTGTGCTTTTCTTGTACTTGTACCTTGTTTTATAATTGTTTAAACATGCATGTAGGACTGGTTTGGGTTTATTTTCATTTATGTGTTCCGTTTTCTTTTGGTGTTTGACTCGTCATATTTCTGGGTCTTAAATAATAAAAAGGGTAATGCCTCCCCTATTTATGAAAACTCATACCCTTGGTACTAGTCTCCACTCCGGGGCCTACTGGAGGCAAGACTCGGTGGTCATTATATCCCTTTGACTATTTCTAGCTCAGGAGGGGCATCTATGATGGGATAGGGTCATGAAAGAATCATATCAAAGGTGATGGTTGATAGATAGGATGGATTCTGGAGTTAGGAACATTGAGTATTTCATGGGATGGTTGGGCAATAGTGTTGGATGATCTTGGTGCGTGACACAGGCCAGTGAAGATTGGGTAGGACATGGTATTTTATGGCCCCTCGAGATCCAATGTAAGGACTCTGAGCCTACCTAATGACCAAGTGAGACTACATTAATTTCAGGGTAGAGACCCCAAGGATGGTACATGCATCATCATGATTATGTTTTAATTGATTTGGGTTTTATGAGAATGAAATTGAAATAAAATTATAAAATGAAACCCTGAGAAATTTCCTTGATACTTGGGCTTAGGTGATCATTGTTTACCCTATAGCTATGGCACCTGGATGTCATCCCCGAGTGACTCAGAAAGCCGAGGCCTAGCAAATTCAGGTGGTCGATCAGTTGAGGATTGACTGAGATGAGGAAGATGATCAGTGGAAGAAGAATCTCCGTTCATTCTAGTGAAAAAACCCTCAAAAAGTACGAGGGTAGTAATTCAGATATGGAGACAGAGGGATGGCTTTAGGATCTAGGGATTTCTTTTAATTTGATCTGTGATCTGAGGGAGTACTGGGTTCTCCTAGTATTTAGTCATCAAAGAGTTTGGGCACATCAGTGGTGGACGCACTACCTCGGTGAGAGGTCAGAGGTAGAGGTTCTGTGGGCTGACTATGAGAAGGAGTTCCGAGAGGAATTCCTTTCTTCCATGATCAAGGAAGAGAAGAAGTAGGAGTTACTCTCCCTATTATTGGGTATCATGTCAGTACTAGTGTTGGGGACCATGTTGAAAGGTATCCTATGCTTTTCTCCAGATCTCTTTTCGGATGAGGAGTCTCGGGCGAGGCGTTTGGAGGAGGTGCTTCATCCTTTGCTCCAGTATGTTTTTATCCCAGTCACCCTTCCAATGTATTTGGTAGTAGAGAAGAAGGCAGAGGTTTTAGAGAGGATTCAATCGTAGGGAGGTGCACCACGGGAGGGGATCCAGCTGGTTTTGTTGAAGTGGAAGGCAGTCAGTAGCAGGTCTCCTATGACAGGACCTTCCAGATTCCGGCCAGTAGGGAGCAGGCCCATGCAGTTCCAGTTCAGATATTCGGGTCCTCATCCCTTTTTCACGAGCCCAGAACCGAAGTGTTTCTCTTATATAGTTTTCATTCACATTCAGAGTCGGTTCCAGACTTGATCTCGATACGGTGGAGGTGGGCAGGTTTAGCGCCCACCTCAGCAGCACCAGTTTCCAACGAGGCTCTTCCAGCAGCATTAGGAACCTCATCCTCTGAGGGAAGACCTTTCATGAGGAGGCTGACCTCCGAGTTCTCCTTAGGGACCTCGACCAGGGCATTGTCAGGGAGGTGGTCGACATCAGAGTGGAAGAGGAGCTGGGCATGGATAGTTTCACATAGCAGAGTTGGAAGATCAGATGGGACCATAGGTGCTACGAGGTACGATTTGTTTGGTCAACACTCTTGTTTTTTCCTTGTTTGATTCGAGAGCTTTGAACTCCATTATTGCACCCGGTCTAGCCCATTCTTTGGGTCTAGACATAGAGGGACTTTCTATACCCCTAGTGCTGAGTACACCAGTTGGAGGTCAGACCCGTGTATCTTGTGTTTTCCAGGAATGTGGGATGATATTGGGACTGTATCTATCTAGTGGGTACCCTCTTCTATTATAGATGCATCCATACGATGTCATCCTAGGCATCGACTGGTTTTTTTCTATTAGAGCCCTTATCGAATGCTTCTGAAGAAGAGTCGCGTCCTCGGACATGGATGTGTATCGTGTATCTTTTGTTGGCGATAGGAGCTATCAGGTGGGAAGCCAGCATGTGAAGCCTCTTCTTTCCTTGTTAGGCGGGTTATCAGTGGTTTCAGCTAATACAGAGATGATGGATGTCCCAGAGGTTGTTGGGGAGTTCCTTGATTTTTTCCACGATGAGGTTGTGACTCTACACCCCTGATGTGATGTTGAGTTCATGATAGAATTACAGCCTAGTTCCCATCCGATTTAGACGGACCCTTATCGAATGGCACCATCAGGGTTGCAGTAGTTGCAGATTCAGACTGGTGATCTGATAGAGAAGGGTTGTGTTCGAATCAGCGTGTCTCCATGTGGTGCTCCAGTTATGTTTGAGAAGAAGGAAGATGGTGGACTCAGGATATGCATAGACAACCGAAAGCTAAATCAGGTAATGGTAAAGAACCATTACCCCCATCCAAGGATAGATGATCTCTTCGACCAGCTGAGGGGAGCATGTTGGTTTTCAATGATTGATCTACGATCTGGATATCATCAGCTGAGTGTAAAGGACAGTGACATCTCGAAGATGACATTCAGGTGCTGGTATGGGCACTTCGATTTTGTAGTGATGTCGTTTGGAGTTACTAATGCACCAGCTATGTTCAAGGGACTTATGAACTTTTTCTTCCGATAGATTCTAGACTGGTTCGTCATTGTGTTTATCGATGAAATCCTGATCTACTTAGGATCAGAGGAGGATCACATTGAGCATCTCAGGGCAGTCTTGGAAGTCCTTCGACGCCATCATCTTTATAGGAAATTGTCGAATTGTATGTTCTTTACGCAAGAGGTACACTTCCTTGGGCACGTGGTGACTCATCATGGAGTGTTAGTGGACTCGTCGAATGTTGAGGTGGTTGTTTCTTGGCCGTCACCCAAGAGCATGGTAGAAGTTCGTAGTTTCCTGGGTTTGGAAGGTTATTATCTGAGGTTCATCCCATACTTCTCTCGAGTTGATGCTACATTGACAACTTTGAATAGGAAGAACTGGGTCTTCTTATGGAGCGAGCATTGCCAGAAATATTTTGACTACCTAAAGGAGAAGTTGGTCAGTGCTTCGGTACTCAGGTTTCCAGAGGAAGGGTTGTTGTATGAGGTGTTTTATGATTCTTATGGCCTTGGTTTGGGGTGTGTGCTGATGCAGAAGAAGGGTGTGGTCTGTTATGGGTCTAGGAAGTTGCACCCTCATGAGCGTAACTATCCACCCATGACCTAGAGCTTATAACAGTAGTGTTTTCCCTGAATTTGTGGCAACATTATTTGTGGTCTTCTCAGATCACTAGAGATTTCATTATATCTTCTCCCAGCGTGACCTGAACTTACGGCATCAGAGATGGGTCGATTTTGTCGAAGACTAGGACTTCGAGATCTATTACACTGATGGTAATGGAAACGTTGTGAAAGATGGCCTGAGTAGTAATTTTCATAAATAAGTGGTTCAGGAATCCGCTGATGTTTGGAAAGAAATGGGAGAGTTGGATGATTTTCAATTGGATGCAACAATAGAGGATGTTAGAGGTTGTTTGTTTCATATGACAGTGTAGTCCTCCTTGTTGCAGCCGGTGGAAGAGTCTTTGTGGGGAGACTTCAAGGGAGAATTAATGCGGGATCATTTCGATCAGGGGAACGCTCTAGAAGGATGCTCAAAGGACAGATGACATCTGATTCTTTTTCATGGAAGGTTGTTTGTTCCGGAGGCGATGCATGTGGGAGTTCTCCGTGAGTTCCATAGCTCAGCCTTGGAAGTGCATCCGAGAGTTTCAAAAATGTAAGGAGGCTTGAGGGAATAGTTTTGGTGGCCCAGGGTGAAATGGGATGTGGTAGAGTTTGTGGCTAAGTGCATAGTGTGCCAGCAAGTAAAGGGTGAACACCGTCTTCTTAGTGGTTTGTTGCATCATTTAGATGTCCCCAAGTTTAAATGGGATGATATATCAATGGACTTTTTCACATGACTACCCAGAGCTTAGGGTGGTTATGATTCTATCTTGGTAGTGGTGTATCGACTAACGAAATCAGCTCACTTCTTAGCAATTAAGTAGTCGGGCCCGGTGAGTACCTTAGCACGGAGGTATGTAGACGAGGTGGTGCGTTTTCATTGAGTTACAAAGACAATCATCTCAGATCGGGATACTCGGTTTACCTCACGTGCTTGGAGGGGGTTACAACATGCTTTTGGAACCCATCTACACCTTAGCACTACTTTCCACCACCAGACCGATGGGAAGACAGAGCAGACTATCCAGATGTTGGAGGACATACTCTGGGCATGTGTTCTGGATTTTGGAGGATCATGGGTGCAACACATTCTTTTAGAAGAGTATACCTACTATAAAATATTCCACTATATTGTTGGCATGTAACCGTTTGTGGAATTGAATGGAAGACCATGTCATTCGCCCATTTGCTGGGCAGAGATTGGTGAGACAGGTGCTCTTGGGACAGAGGTAGTACAGAGCACCACAGAGAAAATTCTGCTCATGCTTGAGAGGATGAAAGCGTCTCTGGACTGAAAGATGTCTTATGCTGATCATCGGAGGAGGCCCTTCGAGTTCAAGGTGGGAGATCAAGCTTTCATTATGGTTTTCCCTCGACGGGGGAAGCAGAGGTTTAGGAAGGGGAGTATGCTCTCCCCTAGGTTGATCAGACCTTTCATGTTACTGAGGTGAGTTGTCGAGGTGACATATCTGCTGGCCCAGCCACCTCAATTGGAGAAGGTTCAGGACGACTTCCATGTCTCCCCGCTTCGTCGGTACTTACAAGATGACTCTCATGTTGTTGACTAGGGAGAGTTTGATATGGGAGACGACGCGACCATCGAGGAATGACTAGTTAGAATCGAGGATCATAATGAGATTGTACTCCATGGATGAACCATCACCATGGTTCGTGTGTTGTGGATGCATGGTGGCCTCGAGGAGAGCACAATGGAGAGGGAGGCCCAGATTCACGCTCAGTACCCGATGTTGTTTTGTATTGTGTTTTTCATTGTTCTTCTGAGATTTGTTTTGATGTTATACTTTGTACCTTTTATATGTGGAATGCTTGGATTTTCAGTTGTGAGACATTTTGTTTCCATGTTCTCTGGAAGTGTGTAACATGTCCGGATGTGTGGGGAAAGGGAAAACCTGATTATTAATCGATACACATTATTGTGGAAACGATTGAACCCGTGCGGTTGAGTTAGAGCCACCTAATGCGGATAATATCTCGACATGGGAGAAGGAATTTCCCAAAACGACATGTTCGGGAAGTGTGTTGGTTTTATGGTGTTGGGGGCAGTGCAAGTTGAAAAAAATCATAATGTATGGATGTGGGATAACCCAATTCTTAATCGAGACACATTAATGAGGATGTTATTAAACTCGTGAAGTTGAGTCAGTGCCACCTAAAGAGGATAATATCTCGACATTGGAGAAGGATTAAAAACAAATATGATTAAGGTTGTGGGATGGGTTCCTTTTATAATGTGAGACCTAAGAGGAATCTTGTTGGGTTCCTATGGGCGGGTTTTTGAATTCTCAGGGATGAGAATGTTTTAAGAGGTATCCGATGTAATGGAACAGGCCTCTCCGACCCATTCCTTTGTCGAAAAGAATGACATGAAGTGTTCTGGAGGGTAGAATTTACTTTTCCCACTCTTTTCTGAGTTTTGTAACTACACACCGTGTAGTGTGAGTACACACCATGTACCACCTTGCTAGGTATACCCTATGTTGAAGTTGTGTCCTTGCCGCATGAAACAAATGAGTACACGCAATAAATCCCATACTACATGTCGTGTAGTTCCTCCTAGTGTACGTGTTACCCTTAAACTGTGTGTTGACCATTCAACGTCCATGTTCCATGTTGATGCTTTATCCTCACCGTGTGAAATAAATGAGTACACTCCCTGTAGTCCATGCTATAAGTCGTGTAGTTCCTCCTCGCGTATGTGTAACCCACAAACCGTGTGTTGAACAGTCAACAATCATGGGCTGTGTTGAAGTTGTGTCCTTGCCGCGTGAAATAAATGAGTACAAGCTGTGTAGCACATACTACACGTTGTGTAGTTCCTCCACGCGTATGTGTTACCCTCAAACTGTGTGTTTATCGGTCATCGGCCGTTTGCTACGTTGAATTCCGTGTTGGAAGCTGCGGGGCGACCTTGTGGAATTGCCGAGTACACGCCTTGTACAAGTAATTACACGCAGTTTACTTTAGTTTTTCTTGCATATAAAATTAGGGGGCATCTCCTCCTATTCAGACCATTCCTCTCCTCCCCATTCCTTCGAGAAGAGCTCTCCTGAGAGACTCCAAAGCTCCATTCTTCCATAACTTCTTCGTCCGAGCTCTGATTTACGATTTTTCTATGTCCATGAGATCATAATGATGAGGCAGAACTTCTGAGCATGGATATGTTGCTTTCCCTTCAGCCTTTCCTTCCCATATTCCACCCGAGGAGGTCTTTTCCGGGTTTTTCAGAAGCAACATACGTCTTCTAAAGTTGATCTGGGGGAGCGTTGTGATCAGAACCTATTGAGGAAGGGATCGTACCATCATCTCTCTATTTTTTCCATCATGCAGGGTGGGTATCCACTTGTATTCTTGATATACAGTTGAACTAATAAATAAAGATAATAACTGTTTAAATAATGGGGATGGGGAAGTTGTAATGTTTATCTTTGTTTATCCTATTGTTTTTTTTGTGAATTGAATAGGCTTATGCCTTCTAAAAATCCCTATCATTGGGGGCCTTTTCTTGCGCAATTAAATTTTTCCCTATCTTTCAAGACCGTTTTGTGGATGGACACTTTGTGGAATGTGGAAATTGGTTAATCACATAAAGTTGGCTGATTAAATTCTAGAACCCTTGTATGATCACCCAAATTGAACAAAACAGAATAATGAACATGTGGGTGTTGTCTTGGTTACGTGGTGTGTGAAAGGGGTGTTAATCCTAGGTTGTTATAAATAGGACAGGCAGCGGGCCTATGGTAAATGATATTAAGCGGGAAATGATGTGGCAGGAGCCTTGTTTTGTGATACTGTTGTGGAGATGTGGTTATAGTGGTAGCAGGGCTACAGTAATGGGTTGTGATATTAAAATAAAGTGGAAGGTTGGTAAATGAACTGTGGTGAAACGATAATGAATTAAAATCAGGAACAATCAATGGGTTTTGATTGATGATAAAATGGTTGTTTTTGTGTTGCTTGTGTTTTATTTAACTTGATTTCTGGTTGGCAGGGATATGTTTTATGAATGATTGATATTTTTGGTTGTGGAACTAATAAACTAATACTGTTGAAACAAGAAAACCTAAATGGTGTAGGGATTGTTTGTTGTATGCATGCTTCATAGTAGCAGTGTCGAGGCAGATGCTCTGTTTCTCTACTTAGAAGCCATAGGTTGGGTTGTGTGTTTGGTATACATATATATATCTTTATCTTTATGTTTTGTCACACCCCACCCTTGTTGAGCACTTAGTGCATAACACTCCCATTTCATAGGAGAGGGTGTTTTCCCCTTAGTTACTAGCTCATTCTTGCTCCTTCTTCTATAGGTTGTGATGGCATGAGGTGACCATACACCCAAGACTCTTCGAGTAGGTTTCGATTGGGGTGGTTTTAGCCCAAGACTCTTCGGGAAGGTTTACTGTTCCAATGAATCATCGAGATGAGGCCCAGGTGAGTTCGGGCGGGGATGTGATTGTGGTTTGTGGAGCCCTGGTGTGTGCGGGCGGGATATGTGGTTGTGAGGCCCAGGTGTGTGCGGGCGGGATATGTGGTTGTGAGGCCTAGGTGTGTGCAGGCGGGAAGAGTGTGGTAGCATCAGGGCGTTCTCCAGTAGGAAGAGCAGCTAACTAGTTGGAAATGGGGTGGGTTACCCAATTCTCTTGTTCTTATATACTATTACCTACTATTTTGTGTTTTTGGTGAGCGTGGCTGGTGAGGTTTGGTGGGTATAATTCCTTTCAACGTTTTGGTTTCTTATGTTGTTCTCGTGGGACATTAGGATGTCTCCACACCTGTGCACGAGAGATTTAGGTTTTCCTACTGAGTATACTTGTATGCTCACCCTACGTTTACTTTCATGTTTCTAGAAGGACTACCATGTTTGTGCGGGACCCAACTAGTCTGGACAGTTGGAGTTGTTGCAGTTTTTTGTAATCTTGTTTCTTTTGGTATTGTACTTTTTAATCTTTCATGTACTTTTACCTCGTTTCATAATTGTTTAAACAAGCATGTGGGGTTGGTTTGTGTTTATTATCATTTACTTGTTCCTTTTTCTTTTGGGGTTTGACTCATCATGTTTCCCGATCTTAAATAATAAAAAGTGTAATGCCTCCCATATTTGTGAAAACACATACCCTTGGTGATAGTCGCCACTTCGGGGCCTTCTGGAGGCAGGACTTGGGGGGTCATTATCTCCCTTTCACCATTGCTAGCTCTGGTGGGGCATATTTGGTGGGAGAGGGTCCTGACAAAAACAAAATCACTACTTCGGTGAACGTATGACATAGCGTCGCCATGCCATAGCATAATCTTTTTTTCATATCCAATTTACTTAGATGGTTATAACAATTGAAATAATATATATATGTATAAGTTATAATTAATACGTGAAACTTATTATATAAAAATTTATATTCCACCATCTTCCTTAACCATTCTCCAATAAGGGAATGATATCATTACCCTTGAGTACGTATGACCTACCATCTACATGAACTGATGCGATTAACTTTCTATACAAAACCATCTATAATGGATCTAAAAATGTATTTAATGATTAAATATTATATTTATTACATTAATACAATTTGGCATATGTTTTCTCTATATCAAATTAAAAATAACAAAGACATTCGTGGAAACCCATGCATGTGAAAATGAAGTAGTTAACATCCAAAATGAGTGTTACAACAAAATTTTACAAATAATTTTGTGATAAATTAATATAAAAGGATAATATATGATATAATAATTATTTTTATGGTTCTTTTATATGTTAATAAGATGCCTTGAAAAATTATACATGAGGTTAATTCATGTTTATAAAATGGAATGTGAAATGTAAGGAACTTTTTCTCAGTCTCCCCCCATTAAGGAATAGTTTCATGTCATACACCCAACACCTTTGAAAGTTGTATATAGAGGCCCATGGAATTATCATGTATTTAAATTATTTATTATCATGTTATTTAATTTTTTTAATGTTTATTCCTTCACATGTTTTATAAATTAAATATTCAATGTGGTATTAGACAACTTGATAATTCAATGATTCAATTATAACATAATTCATTCTATTCCAATTATATTGATATAATTTTAAATATTTATTTATATTAAATAATTATATGGGAAATTTTATGACTATGTTGGATTTCATTTAATTTTATTTATAAATGAATATTTTAACATGTTTTATATTTAATGTTTTGAAAAATTAAGAATACAATGTTTTATTCATAATGTATACACTCACAATGTTGTTCTTGAAATTATGGTATTATTTTGATTTTTTCAATATTTTCTATATTATGAGTTTCATAAATATAAAACCCGTATTTTTTATTATTTTATTTTAAAATTTTGTATCCAATTAAAATGGTTTCTTAGTATTAAAAAAAATTTTCTAAAAGAAAATGGTATTTTTAATATGATTTGTTTTCATATGAATAAAAGTAATGATTCTTATCATTAATTCATCAGTAAACTTTATGAAATTATTTATAAACATTTCAACATCCATTGTATATGATTTTAATTCACTGATAATGACCTTTTATCAAATGATCAACCATATTTAATAAAATTTTATATGATCTGTTTGATTATGGATGTGCTATAGTTTATGCATTTCTTTATAATACTCTGAATAATTTGTGATGATGTTTACTGATTAGGGAGAGTAATTTACTTTTTAAAATTTATATTTCTTTAACGTTTCACCACATTCATATATGGAATTCATTGTCTGTAATATGTGATGAATGTGGCCCGATACAGCCCATTTGTTCCTCTGTATTCTCTTGAAATGAAATCAATTAGTGATAAAACATGTGTTATTGTTTCAATTTAGTTTGAAATTTTTAGAATGAAAAATCATGACACATTCCAGAAGGATTTCAACCCCAAGACATAAAATTCCCTGAGGATAGATATAGACATAAAATTTCATGAGTATAGATCTTGATAATATATACATTCAACATTATTAATTTCATCATTATTATTGATCTATTTTATTATATAGTTAGTTAAAATATCATTGGTTTATTTCATAAGTTCGTATAATTATTTATTTGTAATTATTTGATGAAATTTTATTTTTTCCAAATTTAAAATTTATTTTTAATAAATTTTGTTTTCCAAATTACTAAAAATTTACTAATCATTTGATCTCAACCATTTCTTATACCTTATTTACCCATGGATTCCAAGAAAACTATTAGAGCAGATATAAAGGGTTAAGCTATTTGAATAAAAAAATTCATAATTAAAATATTTTTTTGTTTTATTCTTAAAATGTAATTATAATTTATTTTATGTATCTAGTTTATGAAAACAAAAAATCATTTTGGTCCGTTGGGGTGTGATCTATTGTAACTTATTAAAATGTAATAATGTAAGGCAATCCCTTTTTCCTTTTTGGGTCAGCGAATTATAGTTAGAATTGGAGGATGTTTATTTGAAACCTTAGGAAAATATTTATGAAATCATAGATTAGAGAACAAAATTTTATGATTTTATTAAATTTATCCAAATAAAAAAAGATGATTTTATAGATTTTATTTTTATATATATGATTAATTTAGTTTATGGGATTATCTAGTTTTATGATTGTACATTTTTTATGATAATGATATTACTAAATATACCATACTGCTATTTTTTAAATAGATACTCGTTGGAGGAATAGAAACTGTATCAACGCATAAAATCTATGTAGTGATTTACCACCTATGAATTATACTGATGTTTTTGTTGTATATGATATGGCTGATGAACAACATATAATTATACTTTGACAGCTGAATTAGGAAATAAACAATAACCTTACCCGAATAGAGAATCCCAATCCACAATGTGGATGAAAAATGATATATTGTTTGATTACCCAAAAACCTCCATCATTCAATTGGACATAAAATTTATTTTTAGTTGAGAAAAGGATAATATCCATTAATAACATATATAATTTATTAGGATTTAATGAAAGGGTGAATGTTTAAATTGAATTTTATCATCTCTTAGGAAATTTTGATCAATAATAGTCAACAAATCAATAAATAAATAGGATGAATAAATAGAAAATATTGATTGGATGTATTTTTAGAAACATTTTATAGAAAAATATATCATTTGTGAAAAATGAGGAGATATAGAGCAAAAATTCTTGATTATGAGGAAATAGGTAGATGAGAATGTTCTTAACTGTGAAAAAATTATTATAAGATGAGAAAGGCATTCTACAGACTATATAACTCACACATGATGTGATATCTATAGCTTCATTAATGGGATATATTCTATCCTCTTAAGGAAACTAGTCTCCCAAACATTCTTATCATATAATGATATATTATTTTATGCATTCATAATATAGAAAAAATTATCAGTGTTTTTTGAACTAGCGGAGAATAATTATGAAAAGATAATGGTATGGAAAAGGATAGAAAAAAATGAATAAGGGATAGAATGATTATTCAATCAAGTAATAATTCTTTATAAATAACCCTGGAATGTTTTTGAATGGATTTAGTGATTTCTGTAAGTGTGTATAAAAGGGTTATAAGGAAAAATAATGAATATGGACGATGAAAATACTGATATATAGTGATTCAACAATAGGGAAATTTGTAACTATTAAAAAAATGTCCAAATAAATAATGGAATAATAATTCGAATAAGAAAAGGGATAATGGTTAAGATTATGATGCTACCATATTCATAGTAGAATAATTAATTTATTAGGGTTATTAGCTTTAGGTTTTATGTTTTAAAAGTATATTTTTAATAATTTAATGGTTATAGGACTACTTTGATATATCATCATTGAAATGTAGTATTTAGTACTTAATAAATTCAAATCATTCATATTTTAATAATAGTTTAAAGGAAATAATATTATCCATATAATTGGTGTGTGACATTAAATGTTATATAATAATGTTTGGGGGATTTATCTTTTTAAATTTAGTTTTATTTTTACTAAATTATATGAATTTTAATTAGAAGAGATATATTTTGAATGAGTCAAATGTAAGTACATAAGTAACGTATTAAGATGATAATTTCATATTATTGTTTTAGAGTAAATTTGGATTAATTGGATAATTTTTTCTATCCTATTTTTCTTTTGTAAACATTTAGATGATGAAGGAAACACTTTCGGGCCTTATGAGTAAACCAAAGTGTATAATGTAAAAATTTTCAAATTTATATACATCTCGAGGTCTGTGAGATGATGTTAATGTAGATATAAGGAAAAACAAAGGATGAAATTATGATATGAAAAGAAATGATGAATGTTTTCTTGTGTTCTTTATCTAATTAGTAATAAACATTCACAACTTAAAGAAAATGGTCTTGGATTAGAAATGATTCTTTATTATAATCATTTTTTATGATAACAGAATCCTTTTTAAATAAATATTCTATATGACATTGTGGTCATCAAAATTCATATGAACCAATTCCCTATCTCCATCTATGAGAACAGAATTGTTTTATTTTTTGTCCATGTTAATGTTTTTAAGAATGATTTTGTTAAAATACTTGTTTTATCATGACCCTCACAATTTTCTTTACCCCTTATTAGGAAAATGATTTTTAATCAAATTTATTATGAGGGTTACACAAATATGTATTTTCATTTACAAACCATTTATTTTTAATGAGAAATTTTAAATAAACATGACGCAGTATATTGAATATTATGAAAATGTAACACCATAAGAAAATATGGTATTTCTTATAAAATTAAATTAAATTGATTAGATATATTATTCTACAATGACCATCATACTTCACTATACAATTAGAAAAATTATAACCCAACAATTATAATTGAGAAATTGAATAGTATGATGAAAATTATGGAACTTATTTAAGTATATTTATATATAATATTTAATGAAAAAATTATAATAATACAAATTATTTTATAAGAGTAAGATATAAATACACGATTTTTCATGCATTAAAAAACTATATTTTTCTAAAGGTATACATAATGAATTTTAATGGAGAAATTTTCTTAAAAAATATTATTGGGAAACTTTATAAATTATATTTGAAAAAATAAAATTCATATTTGAAATAGGAATATAAAATTTTAATTTGGTTTTATTTTTTTGTATTTTTATGATACTTTTCATGTTAAGAAGAATACCGATAAAATATTGAATTTTAATTAGAACTAATTTTTAATATAAAAAATTAATTGTGATAGATTATATTTTTAATTATATTTAAAGAATAATTGAATAAATTTATTAACATTTAACTCAATACTAGTGATTGAAATAAATTTAACTATGAATATCGATATAAAAACATTCTAATATTTAGAGCATTTTTAATTTTAATTTTTTTTATCTGTCATGTTGTTAAATTTTAATTTAATTATATATAATTATTTGGTGTGCATTTTTTAAAAAAATGAATTCCATATATATGGGTTTAGATGGTTCAAATTTTGTAATTAGTTCTTTTTTTATAAAAAATATTAATTGTAAATTTAGTAATATTATATTTTCCACAATTAAGGGTAAATCGATAATTATGGTTAGATTTAACATTATAAAGTCAGTAAATTTACCATAAAAGGATTAATAATTCTATTTTATGAGTGATATTTTAATAAAACAATATTTGAACGACTTTATGGCCTCATGGAGCCACATGGATGAATTTGTTGATTTTATAGTATTTTATTCTAAAAAATTTCAAATATGTCACACTCTAAATTTTAATAATTATTTAATTTTAATAAATTGTTAATAAAAATTTATAATGAACAAAAAATATTCCCATGAAATATAAAAATTATATATTCTACTTGATAATTTTTATTTAATTTTTATAAAAGAAATAATTTAATTATAGGCTTATATAATAATGACGTGTTAATTATTTTGTTAATTTCAATGTCATATAAATGAAATTAAAAATATTAAAATAAATATAATATGAGATATTTAGTTTCAAAAATGATTTTTCTAGAATACTATGACATATTGGGGATATTTTTAAATTAATTAATCATTCAATACTTTTAGTTATGATATTTTAAAAAAATTACTATTGAATAATGTCCAAATGGAGACATATGATATTTGAAAATAAATAATAAATTATAAAAAGATATAAATTTCAAGAAATATAAATTTGGCCAAATGATTTTTTGATGAATTAAAATATCATTAATGTTACCATTATAGGTCTTTTTAAATTTTATATTAACTATATTATCCCTTAATGAGTAAAAATCCATGTTTTCATGGTGAGAATTACAGGGTTTATATAAGTGTTCAAGAGAATAGATAATTATAATAAGGTGACATAAACTATTATAATGATTATTTAATGAATATTATTTAACCCAATTCCCCTTAGAATATAATTTTAATTTCTTTAAAAAAAATTAAATTAAAAAATTATATATTCTTTAAATAAAGAATAATAAAAAATGTTAGTCTCTTTAAATGTAATAACATTTGTGTGTCCACATTTGGAAAAAAATGATATTAATGAATCTAAATTTTTATTTTTATCTTTATATAATTATTATAATTAAATAAATTTAATTATAATTTTTAGAATTTAGTTGTCTACAGTAAAAGGTTCTCCAGTTCAAAAATAATTTATAATTATTGAATAGAAAAATAAAATAATTGATTTTAAAAAATAAATGTTGATATATTTGAGATTCATTAGTGTATATAATTATTTTGAGGGTTCAATTGGTCATGTTATATATTTTTTTGGATAATTTCATTCAAATTGCCACTTTTTCGTGTTCTATTTAATGTCAAAATAAATGATTACTATCAAATTTAGTATGAATGATAAAAAATTGAATTACTATATCATTAAATTATTTAAAAATAATAAAAATTTTAAATACAAACCAATTAGATAATATACTTTATGTAACGTATTTCCATATTCATTTATAAGGCATTTTTATGATATTTTATCTAGAATAACATGTTTAAATTTCAATATTTTGGGGATTCTAGAAAGTTCCCCACACCTCAATTATAAAAGGGAATCCACTTCCTCACATCTTAACTACCCTTTGATCTTTATATTTCGACCAATTCAAATCCATTTTTTCTATCCACAAACTTATCATTGTTATTAATGACCTTATAATCAAATAATTCCATCCTTAGATACCCTAATAATAGATTTGAAGGACGATTTCCAATGGTGAGGAAAATGTTTTTACAAACTCAACCAATATTTTTTTGTTATTCTAATGAATATTTATTTGATGATTCCATTATAAATATATAACTATATTATCATAAATATTATTATGATTTATTATGATTATTGTAAATCCAGATTCAACCTTTTATGCACCATATGATAAATAAAAACATTGCATGTGAGTGCTTACGACATACTATCTCCACATAGTGTTGTAATCTGTTTTGCATCACAACTATACATGGATTGGGATAATGATGGAAATAATAGATAGATATGATAAATATGATAATATATTTATTATTGAAAATAATTATGAGACCTTTCACTTACATACACTTTCACCAATATTGGAATGATATCACTGCTTGTGCATACACACTTCATATCATCTCCACAACGTGATGCGATCCATTTTTCATATCACATATTCAATAATGGATCCAAAAATGTATTTAATTATTATATATGATATTTATAACATTAAAACCATTTTGGTGTTGTTTTATTTATATCTGAGGAAAAATAATGAGACATTCATGAAAAACATGCAGAAAAATGAAATAGTTAACACCTGAAACAAGGATAATAACAAAGTATTATAAAAAAGGGATAAAATAATACAAGAGAATCATATATGATATAATAATTCTTGTATTGGTTATAGAATATGTTAATACCATGATTAATAATTTTTATATGAGATTAAAATAGGTTCAACTAAATGAAACTACATGGTAATGGACATTGACTTAATCTCCATTCATTGAGGAAAAATTTGATGTTATACAACCAACTTCTTTTGTGAGGTGAATATATATTCCGTTTTATAAATCATGATTTTTTTTAATATAATGTTATTTAATGTTTTATTAGGGTTTACTCTTTCATGAGGTTGATAATTTGAATGTTCAATGTGGTATAAGAGGAGTGATTTTTTTTAAAATTTGAAAAGGGAATTCCACACATATTTTCACATGTCTCCTTGCTCCAATAATGATTTTTTTGATAAAATATAGAATAGTGATTATATATTATAATTTTTTAAAAAAAATCTTGATAGTTTGGGCCATTAATTTTATGGTTTATTCCTTTGTTAAGTAAATTTTTCCCCTAATTGGTAATATTAATTTTAATCCAATTCAATAAAAATTTTGGTTAAAAATTATTATAATAATATAAAAAATTATATATTATAATGAATACAAACATGTAATTATTTTTTATAAATTATATTCATTAAATTTGAAGAATTTATTAAAAATAAAACCCCATCTATGGGATGATAAAGAAAGATTTTAATGTAAACAATGTAAAAAGATTGAAATGTTTTTTAAATATTTTTTTTAGACATGGATTCCAATTAACTACAATTTATTATTTGATATAAACCTGATCCAATTAAATTTTTAACCCAATTATGAATATAATTTACCAGATAGATAAATTTTATTAAAACCTATTTCAAAATTAAAATTTAGAATTTTTCATTTTTCATAATAAATTAAAAACTCACAAAAAATTACCAATCAATTACCCTAAGATAATTATTATGTTTCAAAATCATAAATAAATATTAATTTTACAATTATGATATATTAAATATCTCGGAATTAGATTTATTATAGGATTTCCATTAAATAATATTAAATGTTATAGTTGAAAAATATTTCTTTTTATGAGAACAATTGGGTTTTTTGAATATTAGGCTTATCCAATCTGTTGTATGAATATAACGAATAAGGTTGCTAAATATATAACATATATAACTAAATAATACTATTAAATATTTTTAATTAATTTACTTTATTATTATAATAATCAATGGTATCCTAAAACATTTTTTATATTCTGTTCTATTTTATATTCATTTCTAATAAATTAGTAACCTATAAATTCACCAAATATTTTCAAATGTTAGTTACTTATATTCACAAAAAAATAATTTAATTTCTATGTTATATCAGATTATATTAAAGAATAATATTTTTATATTATATAGTTTCTCTGTAGGATTCAGTATTGCATGTTACACATGTTATTAAAGAAAGTCATTAGTGTGTTTAACACAAGCTAACTCATTAATGTGTGAATTTGAAGATATAGATTTAATTTATATAAAATTTTTATTATATTGTAATGTATAGGTTTATTATATTACCTTACACTCTTGGTGTTTTTTCATAAACTATATCAAATACAATGTTATTATTTTAGGATTTAGGTGCGTCACACTCTCTCCACTTTGATTAAATTAAATCCAATCAATTTAAACATTTCATTGGAAATAAATTTTATAAAATTTATTTGGTTGAAATTCCACATAGATAGAAAGGTTAGTAAAATGTGTTCTACAAAAAATAGTGAATGGTAAGTAAAAATGGTAACATGGATTATCATGTAATAGGTTTCATCATATGATAAAATATACAGAATCTGAATACATGGATATAAAAGAAATGAGTAAATAATTATTTTAAGTGATTGTGTTCACACATAAAAAGCAATCAAATGTTCATTATAATGTCTAGGGGATAAGTTAAATATGATTTTTATGATTTATAAGACCATATGATTAATAATAATTATGGTATTAGTGATTATTTATGCATTTTTTAATTTTGAGGTATTTATTTATAGACCAGAAATATAAGTAAATATACTTACTTGATACATTTCAATTTTATATAATCAAATCCATCCTTTGGTAAATTTTTGATCAAATTATAAGACAACACATTCTCAATGAAATGAATATCACAAAATAAATTTCTATTCATGAGGCACCAATATTCACTTATAATTGATTATAAGGCCCATGCATGAGTGAAAAGTATTTAGATTTTTCTCTTGCTATTATCCAAACACATATATGGTTTTTTACATTAATATATAAACCGAAAAAGTTATATTACTATTTCATATTAAATATTGATTCCTAAAATTTTTTAGTTAAAAAAATTACAAATTATTTAAGACGTCCTGTAGATCAATGGTTGGAATCTAACCCTTAACATCCTTTGGTCACCAGTTCTTTTTTTTACCATTCTATAAATTTTGTCTTTCCCCAAACATAGATGTTTTTATTGTCTAATGATTATTAACATAAATTAAAAAATAAGTATGAGAGAAATCCTTCAAATAACTTTGATCATTAAATAGACTATAAAATGTGGTTTTCAATACAACATAAACACATAAATACATCATCCATTTTATTTTCAAAAATGTATTTCCATGGTCTAGTTTTTATCCTTGGTCACTCAATGTCATTATCTATTCAAATTCATTGTAATATTTTTTATGAAAATGTTATTAATCCAATGAATAACCCCACATTTTGTCAATCCATGTGTGTAGTAATGACCATTGTGATGTAACTTGTTACACTTATCTTAGGACAATTGGACATTTTCATAGTTTTTACCCTTCAATATATATATTTGGGATCCACATTTACTTGTAGTATCTAGAAAAGGATTTATACTAGAAGAACAATATAATCTATATATAAGAGAATGATTAGGACATTATTATATACTAATCCTCAAATTCATCATTATAGTTATAATATCTATTGGAATTTCTAAATTATTGTTCCAAATTGTGGTAATAAATATTCTTTTATTCCAAATGTTTAGAAATGACCCTCGTTGTCTGAGATCTAGTCCCAAGAACCCATTTCATTGGCATAAGGTAAAATAAAAAACCACATCCCAATGGGTTGACCAATTTATAAGTACTAGTAAACTATAATCATACATGTGTATTATTTTATAAATGAATACATTAATTTTAATATTATTTTTCCATTATAGGATAATAACATTGTTCAATGTTTTTTATCCTTTTATATCATTCATACGAGTTATCTTGGAATCCAATGGAAATGAAATAAATAAGGGAGAGCTCAAATGATCATTAAGGGTAATGTAAATCCGAACGAATTATGAATTAATGGAAATAATCATTATGTCATTGAAATTTACTACACACACATGTTGTGTAATAAATTAACTTAGAAAATGTTCATAAAATTATGGTAAGAAAAATAAATAAATCACATTTTATTTTAATAAATAGATATTTAATATTTATTATGAAAATGTATGTACCATTAAAAACATTACATTAAATAAAATATTATAAAATGAAATGAATATCCATATTATTTTTCATAGTGAAAATATCATGGTTAATAAATAATTAAATTTAAATTAATTTGATTATTATTTATTGGATGTCATGTTTCTATAATTAAAAAAACAACTAGAATGATATATCATGAAGATTTTTTAATACAATAGGTATTAAAATTTATAATTTTGGAAACTAATTTTCCATATATGAACCTGTTGATGCATCAAATGACTATATAATGTATGGGTCCCACCCACCAGATAATGTCCAAAGCATTCCACATCTCAACGGATCAATTTATATAATAATAAATACTATATATAAAATGTATCTATTGAATAAATAATACATATTTATCAATATTTACTCGTATAATCAAATAAGTCACAATTTATTATCGTCATTGATAAAAAATAAATATTTAAAAAATATCATTGGAAGACATTCATGATAAAAATATAATTTTCATATTGAAACACATTTTCTAAATCGATTTCATCCAAAATAATATTTCTAAAAAACTTATCAAAATTAAATCATATAATTATTAATGTAATGACTCAAATAAATGATGAATGTTAAATCATTACTTTTCAAACAAGTTCAAATAAAAAAGAAATTTTCTTGGTAAAAGGTTATAAAAATGATTTTTTGGGAAGATATAGGAATATTCGTTGAAAAGATTTGTACAAGAAAAAGAGGTTCCTAAAAAATTTAATAAAACAATTTTAAATGGATAATTTTTTTTAATTCCTTTTTAGAAAAATATTTTTTTAAAAGAAAACAGGATCACTGAGTAATGAGAGAAATAAAATTATGTTTCCATTAAAATACATTTTAAGACCATTGTAAAGCCAATGAAGCTGATATGTGAATCAAATAAAAAATTAATGTGTTTAAAATGTGACTAAAATTAAAAAAATCCATATAAAATAATATATATACAAAAAATTATTCACATATTATTATAATATTAACAATAACAAGGAAGTTATATTTTTTAATTTAATGAAATTGGGTAATGAAATTCATTTGCTACTTGTAACCCTTATTCAAATATCCATAGATGAAATTTTTCAAATAGAAACCCAAAATATCATGAATAATTTATATATCATGATATTAAATATCAAATTGGATGTATGTATATCATATATAAAAAAGGAGGAGCACAAAAATAATGTATCTCTTAATGGATTGAAATTGAGAGGAAGCACTGGCATCATTGTATCATTTTAATCATAAGCCCCATTATATATATAACTTTGAAAGAAAAATTAAATAAAATTATGATAATTTTATTCAATAAAGAAAATAATATCGGGATATAATATTCACCACATAAATGAAACAAGTTGTTAAAATGGTGTATGACTTAGAGAATTAAAAGTGATACATGAATCTCTTACCTAGTGATTCTTTTTCCAGTTAACATCATTTAATATCTTATTTATTGTTATTAAACATGTCAATATCTTATACCAGATCCATAATCATAATTATAATATCATATATTATATTCTTATAATACATTTTCCCATTTTTTAATAATAATTCATTATTTTCACAATTTTAGTTGTTAATAACCTAGTTTTTCAAGTCTGTTTTGACATATTTTTTTATGTTTGATAAATATTTATTCATATTGATAATTTAATTAATAATTTTTTTATCATATAAATTCATTATATATTTATTGTTAATATTCCATTATATCTGGAGATCAGAAATAGAATGCTAAATTTTACGAGGTTGTAGATCATATGTAAGCATAACGAGTAAATAAATTTACTTTTAATAATTAAAAAATTTAATATTAATATATATATACCTATAATATAATTAATTGATCCTTTTTATTTAATATATTATATATTGGTTTTTTATTACCAAAATTTATACATTCCATGTATGCCGTTAACGAATCACATCGCTTTTAGGTGTCGGTAGACCACATGTCCAGAAATAATGTTATCATATTCGCAAAAATAGAGATAATAAAGGGATATTTTATATAAAAAAGTATAGAATAAAAAAGACATAATATTTATCTTATATATAAAATATAAACTGAATTTTCTTCAAAATTACCAACCATGATCATTGAAAAGTATAAAATGAATGATATCATTTTTCAAGGTGGTAGTTCACCATACATGAAAATATAATTTCATTATATATTTTATGGATGTGTAGGAATTATTACTTATAAAACATGGAATAAGATAATATATGAATATTTATGATATTTATGTCGTTATATAATAATAATATAAAAACAATTTAATGTGTGGATAAGTAAATGAAATAAATGTGATCATTGGAAACCATTACCTCTTATTTGGGTAAATAAATATTGTTTAAACGAAAATACTTCATTGGATTGAATTTTTACCATGGTGTGGATTGTTGGATGAGGTTATGGATTTTGTATGATTATTATTTTTTGATTAGGGGTGATCCATTGGGATTTATTTTTAAAATAAGTGGGAGGGGTGAATGCCGTTTTATAGTGGAGGTGGACAAGAATTCTTTTAAATTTTTGAAATGGGAATTTAGACCACATCTATCCCATTTCATATGGCTCTAATAATGAAATAAATTCTAATAAAATATATAGGTTAATAATATGAAATGGAAAATCCATTTCTATTATTTTTTATGTTATTTTGGGACTTATAGTTATGTTTTATCCATAGAAAATATACATATTCTCATACTCACTATAAGAATCTTTTACCATATTAAAGAATATATTAGGTGAAAATATACATTCACATTATTAGGAATTAGATATTATTCTAATTCTTAATTTGGAATCTGTTTTTTCAAATTGTAATTAAATAAGGGGATGACATTAATTTAAATTTAATCTCATGGATGATGCAACAAAGCAGATTTTTATGAAAAAATGTTCAACAGTTTTATATGTTTTCGTATAAAATTTATAATTTTATTGACTCCTATGACATAAATTATAATAATAGTTATAAAATTGATCTATATAATATTTATTACTAATTAAAAAATAATTTAACATTATAAAATAAAATTGATAAAAATCCCATTTTGAATTAAAATTCATAGTTTTCAGTACTCATCAAAAAATTAAACCTCTAAAAAAACCAAAAAAACATTAATCTTTTTTTCATGTCACAAGATAATAAATTAGGTTTATACTGAAATATAAAATATTTAATAGTGCTTTTATATGGATATAAAATATGATCTTTATTAAAAGAAGATAAAAGTACCTTTAAAATTCATGTTTTTTATGTGTGAAATATAGATTGTTCTAATTTTTTCTATATTATCAGTTCGATAAATAAAAAAAATATTTTATTGAATATATAACACATTAATTTCATTAATATAATTCACAAATATAAAATAATTTTATTTATTAGGGTAAAAAACATTATCACCTAAAAAACATGTCAATTATATTAAATTGGTTTTATAATCATTTTCAATTAATTAGTAGCCACTAATTTCATTATATATTTTCATAATTTATTTAATACAATTCAATGTCCATAATATAATGACAATTATATATATTATTATATTAAATAATAATATTTTAATAATATAATGTCACTCATAAAAACTCTATCTTGCATGTTACACAAGCTATCAAAGAAATTTTTTTATGTTTATAGTAAGACCACATTGTATTTCATGTATGGAAATATATAGATTTAATTTATTTAAAATAAAAATTATAATTTAACGTATCAAGCTGTTTTATTCCGTTATTCACTTCTGTTTTCTATTAATACACCCTATAAAATACAATTTTCTTATTAGATAATTTTGGTGATTTAAATTTATTACAAAGTATGTGATCTGTGATTTCCTAATTACTGCTAATTATATATAATTATTGATAATTATTCCTATTTATTGCTAATTATTACCAATTATTTCAATTAAATTCAATTTATATCTATTTGTTGATATGTATTACTAATTATTGCTAATTATTGTAAATTATTGCTAATTATTGTTAACTATTGCTATTTATTTCTAATTATTACTTATTATTCCTATTTATTTCTAATTACTACAAATTATTGCAAATTATTTCAATTTATTCCTAATTATTCCTAATTATTTATAATTATTACTTATTATTGTTAATTATTATTATTTATTACAATTTATTATAACTTATTACAATTTCTTACAATATATTACAATTTATTACAATTTATTACTACCTATTACTAATTATTACTACGTATTAATAATTTGTACAAACTATTACTATGTATTATAATTTATTACAATTTATTGGTAATTTTTATTAATTATCACTAATTATTTCTATTTATTACTATTCATTACTATTTATTATTAAATATTTCTAATTATTACTAATATTTAATATTTATTAAAAATTATTCCTAATTATTACTTATTATAACCAATTATTACTAATTATTAATAATTATTTCAAATTAGTACGAATTATTTCTAATTATTAATAACTATTACTAATTATTTCTAATTATTACTTCTATTTACTAATTATTACTAATTATTACTATTTATTACCGTTTATTGTAACAAATTAATGTTTATTAAAATTTATTAATAATTATAACTAATTATAAATAATTATTATTAACTATTAGTAATTATTACAACTAATTACTAATTATTCCTAATTATTACAGATATTTCTAATTATTACAAATTATTACTAATTAATACTAATTATTAATATTTATTAAAATTTATAAAAATTTATAAAAATTTATTATAGTTTATTAGAATTCATTACTAAATATTACTAATTGTTACTAATAATTACTAATTATTACAAATTATTACAAATTAGTACTATATATAACAATTTATTATTATTTATTACAATTTATTACTAATTAACTCTAATTATTACTAATAATTACTAATCATTACTAATTATTACTAATTATTATTAATTATGAAAAAAATTTCCAATTGTTTCCAATTTTTTACAATTTTTTTAATAATTATTTCTAATTATTACTATTTATTACTAATTATTAGTAATTATTACTATTTATTACTAATTAATACAAATTATTACTATTTATTAATAATTTTTACGAATTATTAGTAATTATTACTAATTATTACTAATTATTACTAATTATTTCAAATTGTTACCAACTATTACAATTTATTACAATTAAATACTAATTTTTTAAAAACAATTACTAATTATTTAATTTTATAACAATTTACTATAATTTATTACAACATATTACTATTTACTACTATTTATTATAATTAATTATTATTTATTAATTATTATTTCAAATTATATAAATTCATTATTTTTTATTTCATTTTATTGCTTCTTATTTTCATTTATTACAATTTATTACTAATTTTTCATATTTATTAAAATTTATTACTAATTATTAAAATTTATTGCTAATTATTACTACATATAACTATTTGTTACAATTTATTAGTAATTACAAGTAATTATTATTAATTATTACTATTTATTACAATTTATTACAAGTTACTTCTATTTGTTAAAATTTATTACTAATTATTAAATTTTATTACTAGCTATTAGAAATTATTACTAATTATTAAAATCAATTTCTTGTTATTAAAATTTATTACTAATTATTACTAATTATTAAACTGAATTACAATTTATTACAATTTATTAGTAATTAGTACAATTTATCACAATTTATTTGTAATTATTAAAATTTCTAACAATTTGGTAGTAATTATTACAATATATTTCTAATCAATAGAATTTTTTAATACATATAAAAATTTAATATCATTTATCACTATTTATTACTATTTATTTCAATTTATTATTACTTATTAGTTATTATTAATATTTATTGCTAATTGACAGTAAGATATAACAATTAATTAAAATAAATACTAAAAACAAATATTTAATTCTAATTTAACAAATTTACCTATAATTTAAAAAAATTACAAAATATTACAAATAAAATAAATTGTCCAAAGAATATAAAAAATAGATAAATACCTTGAAACTGATGCATTTGGAGTATCAAAGTTGAAAATAATTCTCTGATTTGAATGTTAAAACTATAAAAAATTTAGAAGAAAATCATTCTGTAGAGATAGAGAGAGAAGTTGTGTAACGACTGAAATGAGAGAGATAACGAATGGTGGTATATGTATATTAGATTATTTGTGACATGGTTATTTTTGATGGGTCCAGTCGCAAATACTTTTTCCAAAATTAATTTCACTGATCCTTTTAAAAGGAAATTGTGGCAAGGCCCGTCACAAATTCCACCTACAGACAAAGCATTTGTGATGGGGTAAGTGCCCCATCGAAAATTCTAAATACAACTACTGACTATTTGCGGAGACAATAGTAACCAATCACAAATAGCTTTACACACGTTTTGGCGTGCTTTCCGCCCCAAACCTTTTGCGATGGGTAGCAAGACCCTATCCCAAAAAACAATTATTTATTATGGGCCCTTGACCTTACACAAATGATCTGCAACAAATATCTAATTTTCCTTTGTGTTATATTCTTATTAAACCCAATTCAATACATGGTTTATTCTATGTGGAAGTTATTATGAGACCTATATATTTCCAATAGTTTAAGATATAATTAATTGTTTATGATAATGATTTTATTTCAAGGGTAATGGAATGATAAATGTTTATGATATTTTTTTAAAAAAAATATGTGATTTCATTATGAGATGGATGGTACCAATATCTCCATCCAATTAATTATGTAAATATTTATATGTCACCTGAGATACACATGTCAAGAACTAGGAGAGAACTGAATACAAAATTACAGGTCTCGATTGAGGTGTGAATTAGGATGAGTTGTGTAGGGTTTAAACGAAGAGTAAATTTAGTTCAACAAATGACTTTTTCTACAATGACATATCAGTAAGTTAGCATTTACCAATATCAAAATGATTTTATGTATTAAGTTTATTCTAACAAATCAGGTAGTATTCAATCTTTATGTTTTCCAAGATCATGTTAATTGGTTCTCTATTAGTTCAGCTCTTCCAAACTATCAATCTTTTTTCCATGACTGGTTAAAATGATCTTTGACTTGTAGTGTGTGTTTGTAATATTTTATTACCATATTTTCATACTCTTATGTTCGTGTTATTCTTATATATCACCATTTTTTACCATGACAGAGAATATGAGCTCATCCATTCGTATGTTTTTATTTCCCATGTTATAAAGAAATTTATTATTTATGATGTGTCTTATAAGGTTGTGATTAATGAAGAAGGTAATGGGAGATGACATATTCCACTTTTTGACCAAGGTTTCTATTTCCCAGTTTCAAGAGGCACAAAACTAATATGGTATTTGATTGTGTATTTTTGATATTTATAAATACTAGAAAACATGATTTAATATCTATTAATATTATTATAGGGTCTCTATATTTTTTATCATTGAAAATTTACAGTTATCCTTATGAAACTATGAAGGTAAAACCCTAATGTGATCACTATGGGAAAGTCAAAAGATATGAGTAAATGAATAAGCTTATTTTATTGAATTATATTAAAATTTATATCATGTGTATTCAAATCAATTACCGATATATCTGGATACTAAAATTTGATGTGGATTTAGAATAGATGCACATAGTTGTAACAACCCTGAAAACCCCATTTTGATCTAGACTTAATATGAAACATGTGAATGATTGCATGCCTTAATATTCATCTTGATTGATAATCTCGGACAATATACTTTATGAATTCACAAACTCATTGTGAATGATCATGATAAGTTTAAAAAGATTATGACTATGAATGACTTAGGTAAAATATATAGTTTCATTTAATAAATAATTTTTCATAAAAGAGCCATCCTATAGCTGATATCTATGGTTATGTGGTTCACCACTATGATTATTGATACATAATGTATGATTTTTTGTTTCAGTCCATTGATAGAACACTAATAAATAATAACAATTCTGTGGGTGATGAACAATACAATTAATGTCATACAAAGAATCAAAATGATATGCAAGATGGAATGGAAAATCTACTTCTTATATTCAGAAAAATTATTCAAGATATGAATTATAATGGACTTCATAATGAGTAATGGATGGAACAACATTATTTTGATTCCTTCATGAGGAAATTCCAACATCAATTCTGTGGTTCTTGGGATCCACTATTTACAAAACAATATATTAGTTCCAATAAAATGATATTTTCTATTATTCAATGTTTAGAACATGTAAAACTCATTTTCATTGTCTACCTTTTTGAAGGTGATGTAGATCACTTAAATAATATTTTCCTGAAAAAGAATCAATGAGATGAAATTGACTCCATTGATTGGTATGTGTTCATGAACAAATATTTCAATATATACATTCCTCATGTTATTTTTATGAAGATTGAGAAAGAGTTCTATGAGAGTATAAAAATGGATCTTGAATTTGTTGGTACCTATGAGGCTAACATTACTAGACATTCAAGTTATAATTATAATATTTCAATCCAAAATGAAGGTAAGGTTGATCAATTTTATAATATTTTAAAACCATTTCTCATAAGGGAGTTATTCATATAAGCCCTCAGTAGAAAAAAAATATAATGGGAATTCTGCTGTTGAGGATGAAATTGAGGTTGATGATGCATTTCAATATCATGGTTTTATCAAGGAAAAGAAGATTTATTCAAAAATATATATAAAAAATTTTAGTGAATATGTTGATATTCTCTTTATCCTCAACATATAGGATGATGAATAAAGGATATTTTCATATGAAAACTAATAAATATATTATGTTTCGAAGGGAATTTCATTGGGAAATGGATTTCATTTGTGATGGGAAGAAGTTAGAAACCCTAAAACTATATATAAGGATTCATAGAATAACCCCCCCCCCCCTCACGTTAGTCCTTAAATGGTTTGTGAAATTGTAATTATTCTAACCAATTACCAAAACCAAGGGATAATGACGATGAAAGATGTATAGACCATCTTAAACTATGGGTTGTGGGAAAATCACGTGCATTCATTATTCATCAAAAGGGGTGAGATAATTGTGGGATGAATGGTACACACATATAACTAGTATTCACATTAATGAAGTGAAATGATTTCATGGAGTAACATATCCAATTTTACATGATCAGGATCAAGAAAATACCCCAATTTTTTGTGATGTATGAAGAGATATATTGATATAGAGTTCAGTTTTATCAAATTATATCATCCTAAAATAGTTATTTAGTGTGAATGATAAATTCAAACCCAAGGGAATATGTTTTGACCTATTTATTTTTATTCCAAATTTTATTTGGATCAAAACCATCCTAAGGATAATTTTTCATAGAATAATTTATTTCACTCATGCATTCATATTGATCCATACACTCTATGGAATGATATATATTTCTCTAAGATTATAGAATGAAGTTACAGAAAGAATCACATTGGGACATTAGATAGATAACAATATAGAAAATTAGGTTAGTTCTATTTAGATGCATATCAAGGAAACATAGAGACTGATATAAATGTATAATCAAAACCATATGTTTTCTCTATAATTTGATGTTCGTGATACAATGTTTTCTTGAATTTCTGGATGGAATAATGACATAAGATTCCTGAATAATGATAAAATAACACCTAATTATATCATTAACATTGAATTTCTTGTTAATGTTAGGATTGGATCCTCTCACATTGATCTTCCAATGAACCACTTTCATTGTCATGATCTTTTATATATATCACTCTTTAAAAATTATAAACCCAACCCTTAACAAGTACTGAACTCAATGCTCACAACAAAAAAGAATTATAATTCTTATGAGGAACAGTATGTGGATATTTTATACCATGGAGAGGAAGATATATGAAACCAGATCACATCATAGGAAAAATTTTTTCAAACCCCCTGTTTGAAGAATAAATGTGGGATCATTAAGATATGATGATTCATATGTGTCCTAGTTTTTTGGTATTAGAGTGAAAAATATCTATGTTCAAATTATTTTTAAGGGAGTAAAATTTAACACCCTACAGTTTTATAATTTTTTTTTGAACAAATTAAATTTCATTGATAGATTTCATTTCATGAAACAAAATGTTAATCATTCTCAACATGAAACATTAGCATAACATGCATTACACGCAACACTATGATATATCAAAAAAAATTATATTATATATATATATATATATAATAATGGATATTATGACATAGACAATAAACATAATAATATTAACAAGAACAACTAATTTTTAAATATGATTTATAATTTATTTATATATAGAATACATAATGATTAAAAAATAAATTATTTTCAGTAATTTTATTATATGTTTTTAAAATACTATTTTCCCAAAATAGATTCTATTTATGACTTTCTAGGAAAAATAATATTTTTTTTAAAAAAAAAATTGTTAAAAAATTAATTTTCTAAAATTATACTTTATTTTCTAAATGAAAAATTAAAAAATTATCTTATGTTGAATTTTTTGGATTTCTCATTAATGAATCATTTTTTAACATATAGTGAAATATAAAAATTTAAAATTGAAAAATATATTTTCATCAAATTTATTTATAGTGATGATTTATATTTTCTATTAGATTTAAAGTATAATTAGTTCATTTATACATAAATAAATACAATTTATGTCATTGTAATAAAATTGACAATTAAATTGGATATACAAACATTTCATATTTTTGAACAGCTTCCTTTTAAAAAACCACTGTATAGTCTCTTTTGAGGAAATATTTTTAATTTAATTTTAACAAATTATATGATTTAATGTTAAAAAAATATATTTATAAATTATAATAAAAATTATATATAGTATATAAAATTCCAACATAAATATTGGCCAATGTGTAAAGTGAGCAATGTTAACAATATTAATGATAAATAAGATAAAAAGGAGTTTACCAGGGTACTAAACGTTACACATATTGGAAACAAGGTTATATAAACATGTCCAACTTTTTTCATATATTTAATTTACCCAGTGATGGATACAATATTTCTCTTTATATATGTATTTTTTTATTTCATAATTTTTGTATACTAGTCTTCCATTTAACAAATATCAATTGTGTCCTCTCCCTCAATTAAAATAGTTCAACACCATTTCCCCTATCTTCACACCTTTAATACATAATGGTTAGTCCATGAACATCCCAAATAAAATCTCCACATTCCTCCCTTCATATTATAATCATTAGTATAGGATGAAATACATCCATGGAAGTCCTCTGATGCCAACCAATATGAGATTCATGAGGAGGGGGTAACATTAATCAATGCTTGTTTTTATTGTATTTCCCCTTAAAACTCCTATAATTATTTTCATATAATCATTATATAATATAATGTTTACTAAAAAAAATACTAATTAGTTGTTATGTTAATAGTTTGACCTAGAAACCCACATACTTCAATTAACTGGACTAAATAGTCAGTGTTCCTTTGTAAGGTAGACTACTACCTCGCGAACCAATGGCTAATGTTTTCCTATTACCACCTCTTATGGTAGGCAATGAAGATGAAAAATCTATGAATATAGGATATTTTTTATTGTAGGATGTTAATATTGTTATAACTTTATTACATCACACATACATTAATTATTTCTATTTCATGGCAAGACGATAGTGTCACCCATGTGTACACAGTGTATCCTCCTTGAGAAGAGATTTGATTCATTCAGGCATTGAATGAAATCTATTTAGTATGGGTTTAAAAAAACATGTGTTATATATGATATAAAAATTATTCTATAAGGATAATATCTCATATTCATTTCTTTCATTCAATATATAAATAACGGAATCATCGTTCATGCGTATATACGGAAAATTATATCCATCAACAATGTGTTTCATTTCATTTCTTTATATTCTATATATTAAAATAAAAGAACATAATATATATTTATATTATATTTCTATAATTTTTACCATTAAAGAAATGAAAAAATCATAATTAATTTATGTGAATTAAAAAATATAAAAAAATAGGACTATACAAAAAATAACATAGTTACTACCAAATCTTTAACTATAATATGAATTTGTTAATAAATGGGTAATACATGGTAATAAAAAATAATATATTATATGATATAAATGAATATGGTTATTTAATTGGTTTATATTAATTTTTTATTTATTATACCAGAGGATTTAATGAGTATACAAGAAGTCGGGACTTACGGAAAGGTATTTCCATCTCACTTTTAATTTTTTTGATACAAAATTAATGAAAACTACTTATTGATTTTATGTGGTTTTTATACATAACATGGATGTTTTTTATGATTCATATAATAATAATTATTGGTATAAAAATATCTTGTTTGAAATATCGCCTTCATGTTGATTAGAATTAAAATTTTATAAATATAATAAGGGGGATTTTTTTATCAATTGTCTTTCTGTGGGAAATTCATCAGGTAATTCATATATATTCATCGACGATCGATCAGTAAATACCTTTTAATTTTTAAATATATAATTTTTAATCCTCATGTTATTTTTTGATTAATTTTATGTTATTCCATCATACGATTTATCATTAAATTTTACTAAAGTGGTAATGGTTTATTGATACAATATCATCTTTTATCAGTATTATTTATGATTATACTTCCATTGGTGAAATATTATGATATGTACGTCAATATTTATCATTAATTTTATTCTACAAAAATTAATGTTGATATATTAGAACAATGATATTTTTTTCCTCTCTTTAAATATTATTATTATTATATTTTTTTAAAGAAAATCAGACATCATTTCTCCCATCAGTTAGAAATATGTTTTCATTCAGAACATTTTTTTCAAAAAATATATTCAAAAGGATATTGTTAACTTTTCCAAAATGATTTAATAAATACATTATTAAAACAAATTCATTTAAAATTATTTTTTTTCTAAAAACACGTTTAATTTTTTGATTATTTAACATTTTATATCTTTTTTTTCTATGTAAAATGAATGACTGTTTAACATGTTTGACTTGTATTTATTTACCCAATTTCATGTCTATAATTTAAATATTGAATAAATTATAATATTTCATTGTTTTGTTATTAAATATTATTTTCATAGTATTCTTAACATCATTTGTTTTTTATGTGAGTATTCAAAGAAAAATGTTTTCATAAATATTTTACGTTTTAAAAATTGTTTTAAAAATATGAAATTATATTTTCCTCAAAAAATGTGGTAAATGATCATTTAAAATTATTTTGTATCAAAGATTAACTCATTCGGTTTTAATCAATCTATACTAGTGAAATGATCCAATATTAAAATTCATATTATTTGAATAAATGGTTAAATTTATGATTTATTGATATTTATGAAACATATTTCACTTATGAAACTTGTTTCTCAAATATGGGTTACAGGGCTATGAAAACAGATATTTTCATGGATTATACTATGATGACATGTTAATGTAACATATCACTTTTACAAAGTTTAACTTATAATGAAATATTTATGATACCCATTTCATTAAATGGATCGGGATAAGATGAATTTTTATGAAATTTTGGTATATATATATATAATTTCATAATGAGACGTATGGGACCTATATGAACCTCCATTGCATTAGTGACATATTTATGTATCTCATGACATAGTCCTAGATAGAACGAGGAGTGGTCCTACATTATTAATAAAGGGAATGAATTAATACAAAACTTTAGTGCAGTATTATAGGGAATTAATAAGGACTGAACATGAAATTGTAAATTAATTTTTTTATAATGATGGACATGATAGTGAGCCTCGACAAATAAGGAATTTATTTAAATGACTATGTGTATGCATAAAATTTATTTTTTAATACAATGTTAATTTTTCATGGATGATGTTAATTAGTTCCCTTTTAATTATTGTCATATGAACTTCATATAATTATTCTAGGACTCATGATTATGATCATTTATATGTTGGGTATGGTTTTCAAATGTTATGATAATGTTATCATTCCAGTAGGATCATTTCAATCTTTTGTATCTCCCTTATTAATCATTAATAGGCATATAAACATCTACTTATAAAATGTTTTCTTTCCCCCAGTTTGAAAGATATATATTTTGTATTATGTTTCTAGGTCGGTTACTAGTTATCAACAACACTATGGAAGATAATGTAGGTCATATATGCACTAGTATTTATGAATCCATTTCTCTAAAATAACTAATATACTATGGTCATATAGAATGAGTTTTTCTAATTTAAGAAATCATTCTTGAAAAATGATGTAATGTATGTTTATATTTTTCCAATTTCTCTATCGGAACAAGATGAGTCATGGCCTAGTTTAAAATGGTCATGTTGGATAGCTCAAATAAGTGAGGTTATTGGGAAATGTTATGTCATAGGGAAGGACGGACAACCATTTTAATGTATTTCATTATTCTGATGTATATTCATGAGCATACTAGTGTATGGTAAGACATTGTATTATTATATGATTATTCAATTCCTCAAGGTGATGCATTACTTTTTTTATAGTTTATAATATTAATCAAATCTACTTGTTTTATTTTATACATTTCATGTTGTTCAGTGGTTTTTGTTAAGATATTATTCACTTTTATAAGATGGAATAGTCACTTGACAATATATAATAACCCCACTTCTCGTTAGTATCATCTATAATACGAGTATTTATGATTTAGGCCAAGTCATCCTTAGAGTAAGGAATAGTAATCAATGGTTACATGAAGTAGGATTCGACACAGATGTATTAGTGTTATTTTATTTCATTTATGCTACTAATTCATTATAAAGTATACATGAGTTTTATAAACAAGTTTGAGGTTGTGATCAAATGAGATTGGTGAATCCAGCTAATGTTTTCCCAAGATAATCTTATGCTACTAGGGAAGAGATTATAATTCATGATGTGTAATGATGGGATTATATTGTTTACCAAATTTAATGTACATGTCGATTGGTTAGGATTAATATTACAAACATTTCAATTATTAATCAATAATTCAGGATTAATTTCCTAATATATCATTTTATTAAACCCTTGATATCAAGAAGCCTTATGTTTTTTTTAAATTTTCTACATTACATAACAACATTACAATATGGATATATTAACTTTTTTAAAAACATCATTAAATACACACATTATTCAATCATTCTTAAAATATTATTTGATATCCTTAGGACATTCATTATAAATGGTGGAGATACATGTACCTATAATGTGACAAAAAATATATAAAATACATGAATTTATTTTAGGTCGTACAATTGGAATTTCCATGGAACATAATAAGGGTGAGAATATGAATCATGATCAACACTACATGATATAACATGATAACGTAATAGTAACATGTGTAGGTGGAAACAATATTAAACATTTCATCATAAATATATGTTATTGCTAATAATCAGGAAAATACACCATAATGTGCTTATGAAAGTCATTTTTTCATTTTCCAAAGCCAGTTTATGGGTTCCTGGTACCCAAAAGTTTACAACCAAAAACTCAAAGTAATAGAAGCACAAAAGTAGGGAGCAAAACAAAAATGACTTACATATCATAATAACCATACTCCTCATATCATCCCATGCATGATTCCTCTCCTTCGGTAGCCATAGCTGATTCCCATTCTGGCGATCTCGAGTAGCTTTCACTTTAAACCCAACTCATATGTTGATCAAGCAGCAGTTGTTTCAGAGATGTCCTTTTGACCACACTCCCCTTCTTAAAAGCCACAGTCACCTCACTATTCTGCTTAGAGGTAGATTTGGTCTGCATCAGCCGCGAAAGGCATGAGTAATCTCTCATTGGTCGTCTTCTTGGTGTAGCAGATAAAGGACCCTCAGCTGGAGTCAAAATATGCTTTCCATTTTGAACCACATCGCTGAAGTAATGACTAGCAGTGCCACTCAAATTCTCCTTCCCTCCTCCAGACATCTCCCTTCCTTTACCAGTTTGCTCCCCTCGACTCAAACCACGATTCCTTGTCCCCTCCGTTAGTCTGGGGTTTTATTCTCCATTAAAGGTAGACATTCATTCTCAGTGGTCAGCCTCCCCATGGTTGCAGCCTACACCTACTTCACGCCACCACCATCTTGAATTTCTTCCACCATTAGGGTTTCATTCCTAGTCACCTTGCAGCTAACTTCCACAGATAGAACAATTGGAACTTGTTCCAAATCAGTAGCTTGGAGGTACTCCACAGCCTCCGCTCCACCCATAACATTTATGTTTTCCAAACCTTCAACCGGATGTCTGTCAAGGACCTCCTCACCATCATCCCTTCCTCCATGAGCGGCCTCCTCCAGTCCCACAGTCAACATACCATCAGATAATCCTTCAAACCTATTACTCAGTAACAGAAATGGAGCCGCCAATGGGCCCCGACCTCTAGAATCCTTAGCACCCACCGAGGCAGCAACCTCCCTTGCATTCAAAACCCTTCCATCCCCAACCTTCCCAACACTCACACTACCCAGTGAGTCTGAAATATTCATATGCCCCTTACCATATGAAGCTCGAGCATTCCTTCTGCAGCATATATGGCATCCTATGAGTCTAAAACATTACCCAATGCATTGTAGTGCAATTTGGGGAACCCATTTTCTCATACCATGTACAGGAATAAGTGTTCCATATTGATCATATAACATAAGAACATATTTCACCTATATTTATAAAATTATAGAGAATTTTTTATTTTATAAAATTATGTAAAAATCCAAGGAATTGTAAGTAAATAATTGTGAAATCCATTGATAGGAAATGAGTTCATGTATTAAAGATATATTTTTTTATCATGGAAACTCATGGTAAAATTTTGGCATCATAATGGGAGTATATAAATGATTATGGGGGGGATTACTAAGTGTGAAAGGGGAATATCATAATTTTGAATACATTACAGAATTGCAAGGAATAGATAAAAACATATCAAAATTTTGGGAGCTGGAGATAAATGGAATAAGAAAATGAGGATTCTATAACAAATAGGGGATTGAGGGGATCCCAATCATTGAGTGGGTGATTTAAAAGCATGTGAGGAGCATCATGAGAGTATGAGGTAGTTTCGGTGGTATATAGAGATGGAATAATAGAGTAAGCATGTGATTAAATGTTTCAAAGCTAAGAGAAATGAGACATTTTTTGGGATTATATAAGAAAAGAGGTATGAGTTCTTTCATTTATCTCATACTTCTGTTCTGGAATTGATATAAAAATGTAATCAAATCCAAAAACCATCCCAAGGTTTTTTATCAGGGTTTCTACCAATGGGGAGTGGTTTTCATTATTTTATAATTCCATGGTTAAAACCTCAAAATATTTTATATTTTTTCAAGGATTCATAATTGATCAATAAAATTTACCAAATATATTAAAAATAAATTTACATAATGGGGAAACATAGATTTTTTCACCTATACCATTAATAGAATTTATTAAGTTAATTTTAGATCATTGTGATGTTAGAATTCACACCCTATATTTATACGGTAATTAATTTTTACTTGAATATTCAATTGTTTCATTAAATTATAAAAAATTCACTATTTGATACATTTGATATGCTGATTCCAAAGACAGAATTTATATAATATAATTATTTTTATATATGTTTTAATTCTTTTAATTTAAAATAATTGTATAATTTTTTTACAAAATGAAGAGAATTTTGACAATAAAAGATCCCCAGCTCTTTGAAAAATTACATTTTACATTATAAATTTTTTAAAATATTTAACATTTAAGATTAATTATTTAATATATATATTTATCATAATATTAGCTATTTCAAAAATCCATTATTTTATAATTTGAAATGAATTAATTGATTATTCATAGGACCCAGAAATACAATTTTTGTTTTAACTATTGAAAATTTAAATCATTTATAATGTATAATTAATATGAAGTAAATATTATCATTATTTAATTGAAATTAGTGCTTACATATGAATATTATTAGGGTCCCGAAAAATAACCTATTGCGACACTAGAAAATTCCCTGAGGGTATGTTTTTTTATGGAAAAAATTTCATCGGGTGGTTTCCTAGACATTGATTGAGTCATTATTTCCATGAGCAAGATATTCAACCCAAAAAAAATTATCTCATGATTTACTTGTTAGATCACGGGTTGTGCGCGGACTAGTAAATAACCCAATGATCTTAACTCCATTAGATTCTTTGATAAAGGTGATTTATATGGTTCAATATATCTAATTGAGGCTATCAATTCATTTATTTTTTTTCATTGAATTTTTCAACAGTATATATTTTTAATAATTATTTGATCACTCACTAAACCAAAATAGGCATTTATCAAAGGTTTTTTTATCATTTAGTAGTTGTTTACAAAACAACTTAAGGGCTTCATAATGGTATGGAAAAACAATCAATAAATCATATGTCAGTAATCATTTAGTGGTGGATTATTAAATTGAATATGAAACGATTTAGTGGCAGTGTCTTAAAATCGAGAGAAGAATTCTACGGTAGATAAAAGTACAACAAAAACACATTTCTGCAATTTATATTCAATTTTTTTCTTTTCTTCATTTATTCATTTCTTCATTTTATATTTTTCATAATTACATTTATTTAATTTAAAAAAATTAAAATATGATTTATATTATTTTATTGTTCAATTAATTATTTACTATCATTGACGTTAACATGGAAATTTCTTCCATGCATATGTGTAAATTCTACATTGGGTGATATTTGAGCCTATAACATCTTGGTTTTTTTCAATCAATTTATCACTCCAACATGATCTTAATATGGCGAGTAAATGGAAGATAATGTACTTATTTATATATATAAATCAACAAAAATAATACATAAAAAATAGATGTGATCCATTTAGTTATTAAATAAAAATAAATAATTAAATATTAATATTATTTATTATTACTTTTTGACTATTTTTTCAAAAATATGAATTAATAAGTATAATGTAAATGATTAATAAATAAATGAATAAATTATATGATATTAAATAATAATAAAAATTAATAATTAATAATTAATAATTAATAATTAATAGTTCATAGTTAATAGTTAATAATTATTAATATATAATATATAAAAAATAAAAAATAATAAATAAAAAATTACTATTTAAATAATAAATGATGCATATCAAAAAAATACACAATATATAATATATAAAATATAATACACAATTATTGTATAAATAAATAATCAATTAAATATTAAATAAATATATTATATGTAAATAATAAATTAATAAATAATAGATAATAAATAATAATTTCAAAATAATTAAATAGATAATATATACATATTGAGTATATAATAAATAAATAATAAATAATATTTCAATAAAAACTAATAATCAAACAATAAATAAAAAATTAAAAATTTATGTATAAACATTAAAATAAATTAAAATAAATTAAAAAACCATAAATATTATTTAATTTATTAAAAAATAATAATTAAATATATAATAAAATAATAATGAAAATGAAATAAATAAAAAATAAAATAATAATAAAAAACCAATTATCAGATAATAATAATATACTAACCAAATAATAATAAGATAACAAAAAAATTTATCATAATAATAAATTAATAATAAATGTATTATCAATGAAATATAATAATTTAATAATACAAAAATAATAAATAAATAATATTTAAATATAAGGAATGTAAATAACAATGTAATAAATAAAATTAAATGAATAAAAAAAACAAAAAACAAAAAATATTAAATATATATACATTTAATAATAAATAGATAACAAAAATCAACAACAAATTAATATTTAATAAATAAATAAAATCAAATAATCCAATAATAAATCACTTATGATTAATAAAATATTTAAACTTGTAAATAATAAAAAATAAAAAAATAATAATAAATAATAATTGGATACAAATATATATATGAATATAAATATATATATATACATAAAATTCACATAAATATTTATAAAAATATTTTTCATACATTAATATATATAAAAAATGGTTATATAAGTATATTTTAATATAAAAATATATTTAAACATAAGTAGGCATAAATATTTATATATATACTTACAAATATATGATATAAAAATGTATAAACAAAAATATGTATAAATATTTATAAATTTATATAAATATAGACAAATATTCATCAATAAATTTAACTAAGTATATATAATTAATAATAAATCACCAAAATAGGGAAAACCAAAATAAATGGAATGACATCGAATTAATGGGAACATATATTAATTGAATAAAATCATAAACAGCCTAAAAATCATATGAAGACACTCTTAAACGAAGAAGAAATGTCATCGAACATGTATGAAATATATACATAATTTTAATTAAATATATTACATTAATATTTATTTTAATGTAATAGAATATAAAAAATAAAGACATATATCTTTTTAAATTCCAAGACACAAATATACAAATTATTTATATATGTATATATATATCTTCATAATGTTTTTCTATATATAAATTTATATTATATATAATAATAATAATGATATATTTATTTAAAAAACCACACACACACACACACACAGATATATATATATAACATATTCACACGATATTGCTTACACAGACTCACATATACACATTTGTAAAAAAAAATCACACACATGTAAACATTTGAATTTTTCAAATACACACACAAGTAATTAGATATATATGTATTTATTTACATATATTATAATATCAACATAAATTTATTTTTTTATAAATAGTTGCATTTATACAATTGATTTATTTAATATTAGAACAAGAAAAAATGTATTTATTTAATTATAAATTAAACAATATTATGAATAATCATATCATTTCAAAATCATAACATCTATGTTAGTGTAAAACCTAGAAATATATATAGTACAAACAAAAAACTGATAATGAGACCCCCTTGAACAAGGATTAAATTCCATCGAATGTTAATGAATGGGAATACCCCAAATAGAAACCCCGATTTAGAGGTCTCATAATCTTTTTTGGAATTATAAAATGTGACCTTTGTTTACTTGTCCTCTATGTTATATAGATAATTATAGAGTTTTATTTGATTTGTGTTAGAGCCCAAACAGAAACCGAAATAAAAGTCTATGTCCATTTTAAGTTAAATTAATTTTTCCTACATTTCATTAAACCATAATAATTTTTCTTTTAATTATTTCAATGTTATTATCTCTAGAAGTTTTATATTGTCTCACATTATTTGATTTATCTTGTTATTTAGCTAAAACAGTGTCTAATATCACATTTTATCATCATTTGATTTGGAAATCTAATATTAAAATAACTGATTAATAATTTTATCTTTTAAATTATTATCAACTAATAATAATAACAATTTATTAATTAACATATTATAAATAATTAATATTATAAATAAAAAAAATTATTATATAAACTAAAAAATAGATAATTATTGATTTTATTGATTTTTTTTATTCTTAAATTTAATTTTTTGGTGTATTTGAGATATCATATACTATTTCCCCATAGTTTTTAGAAAAAAGTACCAAAAAAATATCTCATTTTAAAAAAATATTATAATAAAATATAAACAACATTTATTTAAATTATTTATACAAATAGTAAAAAAAATTCCACTAATTTTTTTCCAGTAGTTATTTTTTAATAGCTATATTATCAATTAATATGATTCATAATTTCATTTTAACTCTGATAGGTTATAATGAATCTAAGAAGATATTGTTATTTATATTACCATAATATATTATATGAAATTTTATTTAATAAGCATGGGGATATTAATTATAATTATTTAGGTTCATACTATCTTCCCCCCTCAGAACTTTTACCTATGACATTTTGATTTGACACACTAATACAAAATAGGGTAATTAATTTTCATAACATCTATTAGTTCCCAGATTTCATCATCAATTTTTTTCTCTATATAAAATTTACTATATTAATTTATTTTATGTTATAGACATTTGAACTATGATCTATGACATTCAATAGCTACATCACCTATAAAATATCATCCTCTAAGATTACCACTTCTGTATTGAGTATATTGCAGAGGGTCGGGTATGTATATCCTCATTATGGATACATGGAACAAAAAATGTACTTGAGATATGTTAGGTATGAATTCTGGTGGATTGGTTAAGGATCAGATGTGATCATAACTTATCAATAGGACCAATTTATCTTTTTCTTAATGGTTACTTTCATCCAAAATCGCACAATTGTATTCAACAGATATTTGAGGGGGAATTACTTATCTATAATCTATGTCTTTAAGTCTCATCAATGATTCTTAGGATTTATTTTTTTCAAATCTGAGGAGTCCTAATGTGATTCTAATTGTATTGATATATTCCAAAAATTCCTCAACCATTTCTACACCTAGATTTTTTTCATTCACCAATATCATCCCAAAAGGTAGGTGTTCTTCAAATCCTCTCATATAAGACTTCATATGGATCCATTTGGATTAATTAGGGGAAATTATTTTTTTGTTCAAACATTACCAGATTATGATATTGATCCCTCTATCATTAGGAGCCAATAGAGAATTATCTAAAACAATCATTGACTTTATATATTGGCTTCTCATATTGAACATAATTTAAGGGGTTATCATCCATGATGATGTTAAATTTGGTATTTTGAAATTTTTTATTAATATTCTATTATTTATGGCAAATCATGTATCATGATCAAATATAATCGATACTAGTGTTCGATATAGCATCAACACTTCTCTAAAATATATCATTGCAAGTTGATCAATTGAGAAGGTTTTATAAGAGGATCTAACAATACCTATATGACATTATTTCCTCATACTTCCTTTAGGAGATGAGTTTCAGGGTCTATGGTTATGTTTTCACGTTTCTATATAGGTATGTGTAATAGTTTCCCCATCCCCTTATATTTTTTCCATTAATCATTCACTTAATTACAAAAAATTCATCGTGATTTATATTCCATGATCACCTTCTTCATATTTTTCCACAAATACTGTTTTAAATTATTTGAAAACATTATTGTGGTATCCATATTGATGTAGAAGGTAGAGCTATGAACATCAACCAATGGATCAGTCATTAACATTTTATTTTAGGGTTCCAATAGTCTTGACACAAATCATACTACTCATTTTCATAAATTTTGAAATATGAGGATTTGCCTTTTCATATAGCTTCCAAATTATTATGAATATCAACATAATCATATAGATAATGTTTTGTCTTCTATATAAAGGGAATTTTTAGAAATAATATGGTAATTTATTGATTATTTTCGTTCAATTATGATTCCCCTGTTAATCATTTTCATGTCTAAGATGATTAGATCACTCCAATTTATAAAAAATAAATATCAATAGTAAATACAATTAATTTTCGGTTATTCTACAATATATTCATTCAATATGTAGTGTTGTATTGAGAATTCACTATCTTTAGTAAGATATCAACATCTTCACTTTGAATATTCAACTTCCTTTTCTGAATATTTTCTTCAGGCTATTATGATCTACAAATATTTTAATCTTGTTCCAAATGAGGCAATTATGAAACATTATATGTGTGAAGATCACAGCATCAAATCCTAGACCGTCACTTGGGATGTTTTATTTATGAAATATTAATTTCATTTATACATAAAATTTAATTTATCATTCTTCCTTAACACCCAACCGAATCCCATCTTCAAAGAATCATTTTATACAATGAAAAGTTCAACACTTTTGTAAAGCATATTCTAGGTGAAATGATAAAACGTATTTTAAACACCATTAAATTCTCATCATTTTCATTATTCCAAGAAAATTTAACACAATTATAGGTTTTCTTGGTAAAAGGACTTGAAAATATTGATAAACTTATAACAAATTGACATTAATACCAATATAACATAATGAAATTTTGAATTTCTATCAAAGAAATTTCCCTCCAACATCTATCAATTTCATTTTTCATTATTGTGCCAATGATATTATATTTTAGATAAATGTAATCCCAAATAATAAGACTTCCTTCTACAAAAACCACATATTTATTTTATATTTAATATAGGTTCTCCTCACTTCAGGGCATTAGTAGTATGTTCCTATGTAACTTAGGATAATACTTTAATTTGGGGTAAATTTGTATATCACACATAATGAAAAAAAATTGAGGTAGTAACTAATGAATCAATTTATAATTTTCATGATTAATTCTATAGAATTATTGAGTCTAAATGGGATTACATTGAACTGATAATTATTTTACCTTATAAAAAATGTATTCCGGGAGATATACTTCTTCTTATCCATCACAATATAATATCACGATGGAAGATCCACATTTCATATGTATTCATATCCCTATATCGTTTTGAATAAGAAATTAATAAATGGTTGGGGATTGTTTTTCTTAATCATGATCTTTAGGATATCACAATAATAAATTCATAAATGCTTTAACCAACCCTTATTCTTATTGAAGAGGACTGGTGCACCCCATAGTGAATCTCATGGGCATACAAACCCCTAACCATTATTATTATTTTTTGTATCTTGATCTCTTTATGTTCCATATTAGTTATTTTATATAGAGTATTGGTTTATTGTAACACCCCATGTATATGATCTACTGAAAATTCATCCTCTATGTTAATAGAAACAGAAATAAATTATTTGGTAACCACATTAGTATATTCCTTCATAACAGAAATTTCCTATAATAAGATATTATATTTTAAGAAAAATAATTTGTATTATATACGAAATATCCAATGGAAGTAATATCTTTATTGGGAGGGTTTTTCAAAATATTTAACATCTTCCTCATTTTGAACATACTAAATAAGGGATGATATTTAATTTGGATGGTGATTTTCTTCTCATTGAAATATATGTTGGCTCTATATATGGAAATAAAAAGCATTATAAGAATAACATAAAAATAAACTATATAAATTTTCACTTGGTTTACATAGATGTTCATCCAAATACATTTGATATGGGATTATTTATATAAAGAGATGAAATAATTTCAACATTTTACATTCTAACTGATATATCAACATACTAGATTTGTGGTTATGTTTGTATAGTTTTATTAAACTTATGAAATATGAACGAATGCATAAAACTATGGAAGATTACCCAAAAATTGACCTACGGATACTCATTATAACTAGTTACATTATCATAACCATAATTAGAGATGATAATTTTAAATATATTAAACAAAAAAATGAAAATATAACCACATTAATGGGATAATGTATAATTGACACATATTTCATTAACATATGAATTGTTAGGTAATTGTATTTTGTTATGCATGGAATATTTCCTAAAAAAGAACATTCCATAATTTTTTTCACAAAATAATGTTTTATAACAATATTTTAAATTTACCGAATAATATCCCTTGAGTGTTTCAAACTAGTCTTCCAGCGATGCCCATTATCATGCACGAGTTTCAGATCGATTTTAACAGAATTCATTGTTTTTTTGGATTTACCCCTACATACATATGTTCAAAATCAACATTCAAATTTATTATATAGATTGAGATTTATTTTTTAGGAAACCACATAGTCTACAATTTACCATTAGTTGGCTTTATTTCATTCTATATATTCTAACCCATAAACCCTTCATAAGTGTTTCCATATCTAAATCAAAAAAATCACTAAACGTTCTTATTCTACAAACTATGACAACCCTACTATTTATTAAAAAATAATTCAATATTTATTACATTAGAGTAAATTTAATACAACATGGATGATCAAAATTTATGGTGCATTTTGGAATTTGGTAAATTACACAATAAAATAAAATAAGCGACACTTTACCTTTATTGAAAAGTTCCATAACATGCTCATGGAATCCCATCATTTATAAATCCCAATTCAATAACATTATGAGATACATAATAAATGGGAGATATGTAAGGAATAGTAATGGAATATGGAAATCAAAACATTATGAAAATAGTTCACATTAACCAATAAGAATTTCCATTTGAAAATAAAAGGGGTGAGAATCATTTACAAGAAAAATGGTGAATGATATATCATGATAACAAAAATGAAACATGGGAATATATAAATGAAAGTAAACATGGAATTGTAAGAAAAATTAAATGTTAAAAAACAATACAAATTAACTTAATATTCATTGATTAATCTCATACACACCATACATGATCTCTCGTGAGATTAAAATATTACCCATTGCATTGGAGCACTATCTGGGAGCATCCATCAAAATCCAATCATATAGATGAATATATGATCCACATATTTCATTTAATATATGAATATTTTTATCATTTTTAATCCGAACATTTCATATTTTGTATTAAATACATGAAATTACACAATAAATGATGTAAAAATGACTAAATTTGAATACCCTTTGTATGAATTGGTTACATGTACTAAATATAGAATTTTTTTGTCAAGAAAAATCATTTTGAAATATTGGATGAATAATGGGGGAACATAAATGTTCATCTCAATTCATAGTGATATTTAAATGGATATATAATCATTTATAAATAATAAGGGTTGTATGGGGAATATAGAGAAATATATACCAACATTATGAATTGGAGATAAAATCCATATGGTAATGGAGATGCTTGAGTAAAGTGGAAATGATTAGGATCTCGTATGCTGAGAGGGTTATTTAAAATTATTCAGATAGGATTTGTGAGAGATTGGGGGATCCATGGTATAAATATATTGTGGGAATGGAATTGTAAGGAAGCAATACAAGGTATTTGAGGGAAGAGAAATTTTTTCCGGGGTGGGTTTATATTGGAAAAGAGATGTGAGTTATTTTTCATTTTCTCAAATATTGGTCATGGACCCTGTATAATAAACTAATAAAAATAGAATACATTACCACGAATTTTATTTTTTTATACACTATAGAGAATAAATTCTAATTACACAATAATCCATGTTCAAATAATGTTATAATTTTACCCTCAATGATTTTTAATTGAGTATTATTCTTAATGAAATTATTTTAAAACCTAAAAATATTTTGTAGGTTTTGGGGGATTTGTATTTTATATATAAAATTAATAAAATTAAATTAAAAACCTATTAATTTAAATTTTAATGATAATTTTTTTCATGGATCCCCATAATAACATTTATAAAAATATTTATGGGTCATTTTTTTTCTAAATAATCACTACATATTTTTACAATATTTATTTTAACCAGAAAATTCAACTTTTATATAATATTATGAAAAATTTACTATTTGAAAATTTATACATTCTTTATTTGAAAACAATATGTTTTATTCAAATAATTTAATAAATATGTGAATTTTATATTTTTATGTAATAATAGACATTTGTTAGAAATTATGGGGTTTTGTAACAATAACAGTATTTATGCCGATTTAAAATTTAATTTTGAAATGATGAAAATTATATTATCATTTATCATTAATAATAATTATATAATAATTATATTCCGGTAAAATATAATTTATTTTAAAAATACATTAATCCAACAAAAAAATATCTTCTTTAAAATTTCATATTTTCCAAAAATTTAATTTTTTGTTTAATCCCATAATAAAGTCATTTATAAAGTAATAATAGAAAGTAAATATAACCATTATTCAATTGGAAAAATATATAAATATTCATATTACTATTTTTTTGAATCATATCCTTTTATTACATAATAAAACACCATGATGGTGAGGTGTGTGATGAAGATAGTTCCATGGGGTTGTTTGGAATACATGGTTTCGATTTAGATATCAAAGAGCTTGAAATTCCTCTATAAACGGTTCATCTTATGAAAATGTTTTTTGATATCATCATTGGACTGGTCAAGGTAAAATCCCAATGATTTTACCTCCATTGGATGTTCTGATAAATGGTTATTATAGCATCTGATTCAACTGATTAAAAAAATCACATCCTTTTTCATGTGAGTTGGTTATGTCAAACCCCTATATTTAATAAAATAATGTGATTACAATTCAATTTAAATAATATAAAAATTTATGATTATATATATACTTTTATATCTTATTGAATATAAAAAAATCAGGGATTATTGTGTTTCCTCTATAAACATAATTCGTTATAATTCATTTAATTAAATTACAATGGAAATTTTATTTATAAAAGTTAATTTCATTACAATTAACTCATGATTTTGAATCTAGAATGTTAGTGTAAGAGGTAGTTAATTTTTTAAAATTAGTCATGTAGGATTCATTGGATATACCTGCCTAATATTTTGTAATTTTTACTACTGGCTATGAGTTTCAAACATTTTAATGTGGCAGAAAATATCATTTTTTTGTTTTCATGTTGAAGTACATTATGGTGTTTTACTAAGATATATCGATTATTTTCTTTAAATTTCTTACCTGGATGAATTTATGGATCTATGAATCGAAACTCATTTTTGATTATGATTATTCATAAAATTTACACATGTTGTGTAGGGTCCCATGATGGTCAATCCATGTATAAAATTATTTATCTGAAACCCCTTGTGGATGTTTTTATTATCTATTCAATTATTAAAAATGTCATGTATGAACCTATATTTTATTTGATGAATAATTTTAAATGAAATTTTATGTAACCAATAATGGTGTTTATGATTTTAAAATCATGTGTTACCTTTTGGGCAATCGGTGGGAGACCAGGTGGGGAAGCTTATTATTTTTTTATGTCATGGGATGTAAACATCCTACTGTGTGTCTTCATATATATATATATATATGAATATATCCTGGAGGGAAAATTCATTTGATGAGTTAGTGACATATTATTATTCCATATAGATGGAAATGATATAGTCATATGATTCATGTGTATACCTTATGCGATATCTTGAATGGGGATGATGGCTCAAAAGTGTAAATAGATCCTTAATATTGGATCATAGCTGACATACCATGTGACATGGCCCATATGAGACCATGGTTGTTGGTTAGGTAAGATTATATAGAAACCCTTAAAATCCATGTTATTTTATTTTAACTAGAGGGAGATTCTACACTTATTTTTGGTTCCTGGGGTTAAATCATGAGAGGGGATAAATTGACACTTGAAATCCGTAGATATTCAAACCATAGATACTTTCATCTATTCACGAACAATGAATATGAGGTATTATCAAGTAATTCAATTGGAATGATAATACCTTAATCATTGTGGATATAGGAACCCTATGTTCCAACACCTGTATATTGACACTAGTTGTGAAGGGTAGTAATATTCTAGTTACATACCATATTGTGATATATAAATTTTTTATATTTTAAGAATGTAAACATATTCTAATTAAATGCTTTAAAAAATTATTATTCTAAAATTAATTAACAAATTTTTTATGAATTTAAATTCAAATATTCCTAGAGGTATCATACATGGATTTAGATTTCTAAAACTCATTATGCCTTATGATATATGTAGACATGGATTTTTCAAAAAAAAAATAGGAAATGTGTTTCATGTGATTATTTCGATTCATGTTCGATGATTGTTTCATGTGAGTTATGTATATTGGTTGAAATATTAAAATTGGTTTTTAGATCCTTGAGTTATGGATATCTTATTTTTTTTGTCCTTTCACCATCATAGGTTATATCCACTTATCATTATTCACATTCATCATATGTTTTATCCCACCAAATTGTTTCCATGGTAACTGTAGATGCCAAAAAATAATTAAGGGCTGAAGGAGGTTTTCATATGACAATGTTAAGACATATTTTGACCCGGTGAACCATTCTGAGGGGCTCAGAAGGACTATGTGAAAAAATATCATATGGGTGGGAATCAAATCACTCCTGCATGGAAAACCACATGATTTTAGGCCATTTTCTATGCATACAAGAAAACACCTGCGCTACGCAGAAATTGTCGTGCATGCTCGAAAAACTCCTACACTATGCTTGTACATCCACCTAAGTGAATAAACTTCCACACCGCCGACTGCGGGAATTTTTCACACACCGCCCCATGCAGAAGATCATTCGTGTTTCCGACACCAGCATGATAACTTCCAAGCAGACTTATTTCCGCATGGATTGGGTGACCCCGAGCACCTATAAATAGATGGCCACCCCTTGAACTTCCGAAGGCTAAAAAATCGTAACCATATTTACTAGGCGAAATCCACCTCTCCTGCCTGAAAAATATGGATTTACGGTAAGGGATATTTCATGATAACTCGCCCAAGGGACCACCATCGCACCAGACCACATGAGCTTTACCCTCATCCAAATTACTTCGAGTCCCTCCCCTGTGCGCAATCCCTTCCAATTGCATGCAATACCTTCCAATTGTGCACAATCTCTACCAATCGCACGTGATCCATTCCAATTGCACGACATCCCTTCCAGTTGAGCTTAGGATGTTCCAATAGCATGGAATACAATTAAATTGTGCGCAAACCGTTTGGCTTGAGGAAAATATCTTCTCTTTGTGTGAAAAAACTTGACTCCCCTTTATGCGCCCAGCCTCACCAATTGTGTGTCGACCCAGCCTTTTTCACGCGAGTGGTGTAATATCGACATGCCCAGAATTTTCCTCGCAAGTGTCCGGATTGCACGCTGACCCGGTCTTTTCCATGAAAGTGACCCAATTATGTGTCATCCCAGTGTTTTTTGGGAAACTATTATTTTTAGCATGCAAGCCACCATATTGGTGCACACGTGTTCAATGTCTCTCTTCTAGACATCATTTTTGGGTGCCTCATGTGACTAAAACATCTACAACACACACCATTTTCCTATAAAACCTTCCTGGCTCATATGATGTATCTTCAATGTCCCTTCGGCAGTGTTTAACATTTATTTGCTTCACATCTTACTTCTTATCATAGTCATGCTAACAACTATTGCTTCTTTGCATAGCCAAGATAATGTAGACCCCCAATTGGTTCACCTCCCTACACCCCATAGCCACAATCATGCATGATACTTCTCTTCAACAAGGTGTAGAAGGTGCAGGTTATTCATGTCATAGTTGTGTAGAGTAATCCCGCCTCATCAGAGCAGTAGGATGTTAAACTACCAACTTCCATCTTCCTCCGCACATGACGTCAAACTACAACCTCACCCCATTCCTTGCTTGTGGGGTGCCCTGTCTAGGACATTCTCTATGAACAGTGGTCTCCATATGAGTGAAATCATTCCTCACATGTAATGGGAACCTCTTTATTAGAGCAACGTCTCTCTACGGGGAAAGGGCAAGCACCCTAGTGTAATCTGATAGCTTTTCTTTTAGGATGTATCTCCCTTGCACATCGTTTATTACTAGGTTCCAAAACTATATCCTTTTAGTCTTTGTCCCCACCCAGGCATCCATCCAAGAGTAAGTCCCAATCTCTATCACCTAGGTCTGCTAACCAGGTGTAAGACCTCGTTTCCTCTTTCTTCTTCTAAATCATGTGCAAGCCCCTATTCCACTTCCCACGGACACACATTCCGAGACATGATCGTTAGTTCTTCGTAGTCTCTTTTTTCTTACACCGAGTATTAATTGTGTGGTCTTAGAGAAAGCATGGAACATGAAATCCTCTACGGGAAGCCTAGAGTTTGAGTCCCACACACAATACAACTTGAACTATGAGTTCATTAATACTTTCCAATGTAAGGTATGTAGGGAACCACCCTAAGGTTCAAGCCCACCACCCATTGGTCGTTACGACCATATTCACATCATTTCTCCAAACCCCACCTGAACTGAAATGTCTTTGATCCTAACAATGGAAAGGTATGTAGGAAGCCTCTATGAGGTTCAAGACCACATCCCACTGGTCATTCCGTCCATCATCAAATTGATTTTACAAGCCCCACCTGAACTATGGGGTCTTTGATCCATTCCAAGCCAAGGTACGTAGGAAGACTCCAGGAGTTTCAATCCCACCATCTATCTGGGGCCCAGATCCTATTTCACGTTGCTTCACCCCCATCCATCATGACATTAAACTGTGAACCTCAATCAGAGTTAAGCCGTTGTGATCCCATTCAGTGGTAATCCATTGTAAACTCCATCTAGTGGTAATACATTATGACCCCATCAAGTGTTATGCCATTGCAATTTCATTCAGTGGTAAGCCATTGTCAATTCCATATATCAGTATTTCATTGTTACCAAGTCCGGCGATAAGCCATTTCGACGTCATTCAATGGTAAGCTATTGACAACTCCATCCAGTGGTAAGTCGTTGTGACCTCGTCCAGTAGTAAGCCATTGTGAAGCCATTCAGCGGAAAATTATTTTCAACTCTATCCAGTGGTATGAAATTGGGATCCCATCTAGTGGTAAGCCATTGTGACGCCATACAATGGTAACACAATGTGACACCATTATGTGGTAGGCCGTCACAACCCTATCTTGCGGTAAGCCGTCAACATCCAATCGAGCAATAATCCATTGACATCCCCAATCAATGGCAATCCATCATTAGATAAACTTTGAGGACATTGATTCCATACCTCGAGGATACATAGGATTACTCTTTGAGGCTCAAGCCCAAATTCATCATCATCCTCTAGGCGGTTTCAACCCATTAAACATCCTCTTCATTCAACACTCCATCATCCATCTTGATTCTTACTTGGGTCACCACATCCAGATGTGTTCAGGCCACCATATTCCCTATTCCCCTCAACATCAATCAGGAAGCTAACCACACGCTGGCCCCAACATCAGTGTTCCCTCCAGAGGATGCACCCATCTGATTCACATTAGTCAGTGTTCTGATTAGGCTGATCTGTCTCAGCTGGATGATAAACCTACGACATACCATGTGTTAATAATGGGAAGATGAGGAAAACCTCAGATACATGCCTATTGCATATTATTCCATGTGTTCGATGTGGGATGCCTCAGGCTTTCATGCCCTCGAGAATCCCTATAATAAGGGGAAGTAACCCAGAAGTGCCAGTGTTCCAACATCCAGACAGGCCAATGATATCCAATAGGACTAATCCCAACACTGATGGTCGGTGCCCTCAATGGAATCTTTGTAATGTCCTCAAAGAAGTAGTGTAATTAAACGGTGTACATGAAGATACGTCTCTAGGAAGAGTTTCATGGACATCGTCTTAAATATATAATGGAGACCCGGACTAGGTGACAAGTTACAAAGGGTAATCTATGGAAGGAATAACCGACATCCCATCATCCCATTTCGATCAAGGAGAAAATTTCCTTAATCATGTGACTGATTCCACCATCCTTTGGGAAGCAGAAATGCGGGGAAACAAAACTGCATTTCTCGTCCTCAAGAAAATGGATGCACGTGCACTGAAAAAATTGTTGGAAACTGAAATTGTGAACCTGATGTGAAGATCATAATCTCCATTTAGATATTAATTTCTTCTGAGACATTAATGAATTAGAGTGTCACCATATCTAGTTATTTATTGTCAGGTCCCTCCAAGAAAATAGAGGGTCTGGTGTGAAACTCACTAGAAGACAGGGTAGTGAAAACATTGAACGACCCGATCTGCGATGTTGTCATCATGGATCCATCTTACCAGACATGTAAGAGGGAATGGTGTTGGGGAACAAGTTGTCAATTCCCTTTTTCTTTCAGCTCTGATTAGGTAATCTCCTTTCATTCAGAAACCAAGCTGTTGCACATGGAAATCGATCACCACCTGCACACCGATGCAAGGGAAGGGCAGTACCGGCGCGACAGTCCTGTGTGACTCCGCCTCTTCTATGACAGTCTCAAAGACAATTTCCATGGGGCGCCCATGCTGTATCTCTCCCTCATAGGTCATCCAACAGAGGGTGATCAATGACCTCGTATTTCGGTATGAGGAGGAGGGTATTATCCCGACTCGGGATATGGCCTACCTGGATTTAGAGGCATCTATGCCTCATCATCAAAGCCATCCCGGTGGGCCAAATAGGGTTCTGGTGCTCCCCACACCAACATAAAACTGTTTCGGGAGCCTGTCTTAGGATCACTTCGACGAATCCCTACCCCTCGCCGATGAGGTTGGGGATGTCCGGGCCAGCCCGGATAGAGTCCCACTCTAGGGACTCTTAGTGAGGGATTCCAACCGGCAACGTCAATGCCACTGCCCAATCTTACTAGATGAGGGGGAGGTACGCCATGTACATGTATCCCCAGCTCCTATCTGTCTAAACCGACGCCAGCGTCAGGGGCAAGCCAATGAGTACTCCATCCAAGGGGTGTCATCGTCATCGGCTAATCTGGCCCGAGCCATGGCCGACACATATCACCAGCTCCCCGTATACACTGAGTAGGGATATTCATATGACCAACCTGGAAGGAGGCCCCAACCACCCCATGGGAAGATTGGATTGACTCTCATGGCCGCCGTTATAGGTAGTGGCCGTCACGGACTAACCAACAGTGATGCCACCCTGTACGGAGGTCCACCTTTTACCGCTACAATATAGAACATGGGCCTTCCCCACTTTTAGGCTGGACATGGAGGTCTGCCCCTTGCAACCTTTAGTCCAAATGAGGGTCCTCGCCACTACTGTGACACTCACTATAGATGTCTCTCACGTACCCACTACACAAGATATGGAGTCATTCCTCCTTCCACCGACCATTGATATGGGGAAGTTACACATCAAGTCACTATTCTACATGGGGACCCTTCCTGTGTCCTCATTGTTGCTGGTGAAGGTCCTCCTGGACTCAATATTCAGGGGAGTGATGGCTGCCTCTACTTCACTAGCACCCAACACTATGGTCCTACCCTTGTTCAGCTTGACTAGTATGAGGACCTGCCTCGCACTGTGGTTATAAGAGGGAACAAACATGGGGGTCCCACTTGTGATCGTACATGCTCGAGCGGAGGTCCTACCCACTCCAAAAACATCCCACAAAGGTCCTACTCATATCCTTTTGATATATTCCATGGTTCTCCTAACACACCATCTTTCTGAATGGATGTCCTCCCCACCCCAGCACTAGTATGGCCAAAGGACCTCCTCATATCAGGAATCTACCATATCCAGAAAATCCTTCCAAGGGCAGCAAGGTGGATCTTCACCACAATATGAAGGATTTGAGGAAGGTCTAGAAAGAGATCAATCTAGTCTGCTTCTGATAATCTGAAGCAGAATATGACTTAGCGTGGGAACCCTCCCCTCTCTCATTTGAGTGAATGGTTGTGGTAGGAAAGAGGCACATCATACTAGTACTCACGAAATGTGAGGTCTACCATATTACCTGCCCCCCCTCTGTAGGTATATCCTGAAGGATGAAAATTTGGCAACCCTGCAGGTGATAGTCATGCAATTACCACCATCATCACCAGAAGCAAACTCTACCTTGACTAGAGATCATTGAGAGATACTATTGGGACAAATGGAAGGCGATCAGAAGTGCGAACTATCACTATAATTCCTAGCCCCCATGCCAGGAACTGCAGACGTCATCCCATACTACCACGATATGTTGGCTAAGTCCCTACAGTCTTCGAAGGACATCCCGAGATTTGGTATCCAGTCATCCCATTCTCTATATTCCCCACCGACCAGCCTGCCCTCCCAGCAGCCTACCTCAGTACAGTTTCCAGTTCCTCAGCCACCCCTAATTGACGAATTGGGAAATCAAGGTCCAAAACCTGAATCTGAGCTAAAGATGTTATGGAATATCCTTGTAGAGAACCACTTCTCTGAGATATGTTATCCTGTTGTAGTAGAAAATTTTCATGCTGAAATCCCTCACCCTTTAGAAAGTTGAGTGTTTCCGTCAAACCCTATGGGCGATTCAATTTCTCCTTATTCATTAGCGAGTGGTTTATCCCAAGAACCAAATTTATTCCCTGAGTCACCAGGCCACCGTAAGGCCCTCCAAAAACAATGTGTTTAGAGTTTCAAGTTACTAGACATGATTATCAAGGAGGCTTCCCTCCACATGCAAATCTATGGCTGGGGGAATTATGATTCCCTCCTCTTCAGTCTTATCTGATAGAAGCCTGATTCTCTAGGAGATATTGAGGAAATTCCCTCTAGAAGGGTCACAATCAACATGGCAGACATAGTGGATGAGAATAATGAGCATGATCTTCTTGATAGGTACTTACCCCCTGAGGGCATGCCACCACCACTAGATCCATCGGGAAGAGTTACTCGCCCCCAGAGGAATCTACTAGGTCTCCCTACACCCACAGAGGAAATGGTTATCAGTCAGAATCTCAATAAAGGTAAAGAGAACCTTAGAGCTACCAAGCACTCCAACATGTATGCCTCTATAGAGAAGACAGAGGAGAAACTTACGAAGGCCTCATTGTACCGACAACTTACCGAACAGAAAATTTTGGTTGATGACCTCATCACTAAATACATTACAGAACGACAACCAGACTACGGTAATTTGTGACCAGTACAGAATAGGCATGAACAAATTCCCCTTTGGCGAGCTGCCTCTAGGTGAACACGACCATCCTGCCCCCATAGACAGGGTCAAGCCCAGATCATATGGCAAGAGGATGGGGTATGTCTCGCCAAACCCTCCGGAATGGCGCGATAATTCAAGGAACTCATCTCGAGTTCCCCCAGCAGCCCCATAGATCACTCCACCAACCGCGCCAAGAGCCGCGAAGCCACCATATGATATTGAATAACCCATCAACACCCTCATGGTTAGGGATCCTCGTCAAGATAGGGACTCCTGTATAGATGATCCAATGTCGGCACTCATTTCCCGCCATGAGGCGTTAGAAATGCGACAGGTGACACTTCAACTAGATGGAAAGCCATATCCATCATTGATGGATTATATGACATCACTTATGGGTTTCAGGAATCCCACCTTTAACACTTTAAATTGGACAGGGGACCCACCATAGCATCTGACCCACTTCACCTCAAGGTGTGGGACCATGTTAGCGACTCCCACACAGCATGAGGCTACCATGCTCCAATGTATTATGTAGACATTAGAGGGGCCAACATTTTTCTGATATAACCTTCTCTCCATTGGATCAATTGTAACACCCCATGATTTCATAGTTCATTTTTTCTTCAAAATAAATCAATAACTTGCACTACACGCAACACCGAGTTCAAGCGCACTATGACTTACCAAACTAACCGTTAAAAAGCGGTTAGGAATAATATTAACTGAATTTTGAACATTATATGATCCTTATAATTTTTTTATCCATATTATGAGTTTCTTAGACATAATGTAAGAAAAAATTCTTTTTATTCATATAAAAGAAATATTTTTCCAAAAATTCACTTTTACCGACTTTTAATGGTGATCCATTTTTAAATCCAATATTTGAAACTTTTATAAATTCAATTTGAAAAAATAAACCTCTTCTTTAGAATCGGGACATAAGAATTTATTTCCAATATATTTTGGGTGTTTTTCAGATAACTTTCATATTTGGGTGAATATTGAAAATTATTAATTTTGAAATAAAAACAACATTTTAAATCGAAATAATTAAAATTGATAAATTATATATTTGAGTGATTTTAAAGTATAATTAGATTATATTTTTACCATTTAATCCAATCTTGGTAATTGTACATAATTTCACATTTAAATTGGACATAAGCAAGTGTCAATCTTTTGATAGTTATTAATTCTTAAAAAAATGCTTTCTGTTTTAACAGTGGGAATTAATTAATAAATGAAACATCTATGTTTTGAATTTTGTAAAATAGACATCATTTTTTGATTCGGAATATTGAAATTAGGTTAGGGTGAATTTTTTGGATTTTTTCAGAAAACATTTAATTATTAATGAATAGTGAAAAACACTAAGTTATAGATTAAAACTGCATTTTTATTAAAACAAATTATTTATTTTATTTAAATTTATTTTAGGTCAAAATAGACACATAATACCTATATATGTTCAATGTAATTCATTGGAGTCAATTTATAAAAATTTTAGACATATACAAATTTCTTAGAACATTTCACCATCTTTTACCCATCTCCTAGGATAATTTGTAAATTCACATAAAACATAATTTTACTGCATCTATGCGTGGAATTTCGAAAATATGAGAGACACAGTTGATATCCAGAAATAAAATTAGGTTCAATGAGTTGAAATAATTTTTGGTGAATAGTAACATTTTTACTTTTATTTACCACACTTAAAAGTCAATAGGCTAATTAAGGGTAACAATTATATTATTATTACCCTAAAACATGTCATGATACTATTTGACAAGTGTTTCTCAACCAAAAACAACCAAATGAATAAAATATTATCATATAAATAAACATGGATTCGATTAGGAAATTTATTATTATTTATTTCAATGAAGTGTTAAAAGAGTTCAAATCAATGTTTAATTACTAAAAGATATTTAATATAGGGTTATACATAAGATAAATTAGATTGTAAATATTCATTAGAAATATAAAATTATTTAATACATAATTTTATTTTAGTTATAATTTTTATACATTAAATAATTTAATTTATTTATGACACAGTGGTGATTCGATAATTAAATAATTAAAGAAAAACTAAAATAATTGATATTCTAAATACCCAAATAAATGTAATTTTTGACTTTTTATGAATTACAATAATTTTCAAGGTTAATATGACATATTATTACTGGTTATATGAATCTTTTCGAAGTAAGAATGCTGTTATAAATTTATAAAAAACAAAATACCAAATAGTGTAGAAATTGACATAAAAGAGTTTTTAAAACAAATATAATATTATTAATTCATATTTTGTTCCTAAAAATAAAAGGTTCGACCAAAGGAATTGTATCATGATAGGTCTATCATTAATAGACCACTTGGGGGTCTCTTGGATGTATGTAGTAAGTGTACTAACCATATAATATAAAAATATTAAGAGACATGGTAAATGTAAAATTATGTAACTATGAGTTAAATATAAATGATAAGGTAAATATTGTGACCCAAACCTATCTAAAATCTATTGGTCGAAAGGCTTTTGAGCCATCCCCACCTTAAACTTTATATAATCGACTTTAGAGTCATTAGAAACCCAATACGGATTTATTATAAAATAATATTTCTAGCTTTTCCAAAGGAGCCCATCACCCTTATTATAAAAGGGAACTCCCCCTTCTCACTAATTCACTCATTAAAATCATTTTGTCTCGGCCAAACCCAGACCAAAGAGGTAATGTTTTCACCACCCTCTTTCAAGTTCCTTTCATCATCATCTTCTTCTTTATTTGTTATTTCCATTCTAAAATAATAAATATATTATCTTCTATATAATGTGATGCTATTATAAATATGGTACTACCATATTCAGTATTCTATCCATCCATTGAATGACATGTCACCATACATGCATACGTACGGCTTACCGTCTCCAAGTTTTGGTGTAATTGTTATTCGAAACATTATTATTTTGATGTGAATGATAATGATGTTTAATGGGAGTAAATAATAAATATAAAATTATAATGATTCAGTATATATGATATACCATCCCAATATATATTATTTTAATATCAAAAAAATGATATTGTCTCTCTTGCATACGTAGAAACAACCGCCTCCACGAACGTGATGAGATTCATTCTCCATCATATCCATTCAAGTCTAATTCTAATTTGATGATTAATAGTAATTTATAAGGACTTTATATAACTCTATATATGAATGTTATACAAGCTATCCATAACAAACATGGCTTATTTAACAAAACATATTAAAGAATACGAGTAAGTTAACACCCGAAATGACGATAATAATAAGATATTATTAACAAAGCAATGTTAAAAGATAATATATGATATCATATTAATGTATATGATTATTGTATAATTTATTAACAACTATTTCAACATTATACATGAGTCTAAACTAACCTCATCCACGTAAATGTACAAGGTAAGGGTTTATTTCACAATCTCTTCATTATCTGAGGATGTTTATACGCAATTATCTACTGGGACCTCTTTATCCCCCACATCCATGTTTCTTAAAAAAAAATTCAAATCATTCTTACTATTTTACAGAATATGGTTAAAGTCATTTGTACCCTTTTTTACTTTTTATAAGAAGTTTATAAATTAATACTTCTGTCGTTTTCCAAACAAGGCCTCTTTTAACATTTTCGGCAAAATTATGGTAAGAATGCCTTTTTTATCTTTTACGGAGGATGCAACTATTTTATGCAGTTATAATATCGTCAGATCTTACCTAACAAGCTTACAAGAATATTTTCAATGTAAATTCTTTATTTTATAATTATGTGACTTTTAAATGATTTCAAAAAAGTGATATTTCTCTCAAATAGTTTGTATTTAATCTATGTTGACATCCTTTGATGGATTTTGAGTTTAATTGAAGTTGATTTATTATGATACAAAACTTCCATATTTTATTGATGGTTTTATGAAATGTTTAATTTTTGATGTGTTATTTTTATACCATTCATTGTTTACAGAGAAAGTATTGTGATTTTGTATTCTAGTTTTAATACGAATTTTTTTGTTATGTTTAAACCTGTTCATATGAGGAATGCATTGGACATAATATGTGACAGGTGGATCCCGCTATAGCTCCTAGATGCGTCAGTAGGTCTCATGAGTCAAACTAGTGTATTGGAATATGGATTTGACAAAATCATATTTGTAGTCTTGGCACAAAGCCTTGACTATGTGGTTATGATAGTCTGGCATTATGCATTCCATCAATATGAAAGTGGTAATTGATATTGCATGTGATTATTCGACTAGTAGAATATCCACATGAATAATTAAATGGAATTATTTAATTTTATTTATGCCATATTATATTGTTGTTCATGTTGAAAAGGCTTTTGTTTTAGTTATACATTGCCTTAATTTTTTTGCTTATTTATGAATGTTTCTGCTATATTGTTATCCTTAATGAGCATATGAGATCACCCCTTTCAATATTTTATTTTAACCATGATGTGAAGAAGTATTTTTTGAATGGACTGCTGGGATAGTATGAGGGTATATAAAGACAATATGTTGTTGTAGTTTTCATTCTCTGATTTAATTGTAAGACTTATGAATATTTCTAGTTTTTCCAAGACTACAAAAGTAATCGGTCCTTTAGGACATGATTCCTAGTAATCAAGAAAATGTTATTTAAGAATGCACCGACTCTGGGTAACTAGGGTCGGGGAAATACAGTTTGTATCAGAGGATGTTTATTATAACCATTGGAAGATAGATTTACATAAACTAGGATTAGAGAACATATACCTATGATGGATTTTGAGGATTAGTATAGAATAAATTCCTAGAATTTTGGTATTGTAGAGATTTTGTTTGTTTTTTGAGCAATACATCCCTGTTTGGATACAAGCAAGTAGAGTCGGCTCTAGCACATATGTACGTAGGGGTAAAACCCGAAAACACCACTTTGTTCTAGACTCGAACAGGAACTGGAGCATGACAACGGGCCTTGATGCACGCTTGGTTACGACACTCCCGGGGGACATGCATAGAGTAATTCCCATTTTCATTAAAAACCATTATGAAGGGTTTTTGAGTATATAATTCCTCAAAGAAAACATTTTTATGATTATAGATTATATCCACAAACTGTTCAATCTATGTTAGGTATTTTACAAGTTTGGAATTATTAATTGCAATTCATAAACTGACCTAGTGTATGCCATTATATTGAAATGGTGCCTAGTAGAAGGACTGTGAACTCCAACAATACATATGATCCAAAGATTAAGAAGGATCATATCATTCACGGTATTTAGCCATCATTTAGAAGGTAAATATTCTCCCATGTATTCTCAACATATGAAGAAATAATATCATTTGTTAACAATATAAGTAAAAATTTTCTGAGTCCTATGGATTTGAAGGGAAGCAAGAGAAGAAAAGGATGGAAGAGAGAAATATGGATAAAGGTAAGAGGGAAAAGAATAATTTTTCCTTATATGATAACTATTGGAAGAAACACCCAGAAACTTTCCTGAAGGGAATGAGAGTTTGTTATAAGTGTGGAGAAAAAGGACACCAAGCACATTACAACAATGGTAAGAAAAAGGATTCAAATGTACAATGATTCATCTTCAAGGAGTTGGGACACTACGCAATCCACTTTCCAATTCATCAGAGTTTACCCCAAATGATGCTATTGGATAATAATCAAGTTATGATACTACCACAGATGAGGAGGAATGATTAGAGTTCTTATGTTGTTAGTAAAGAATTATGTCACTTGTGTGTTGTATCAAAGATATACTGGTTATAATAATTAACGATTATATACGGATTGTAATGCAGTAGTATTTCATTAAGGATTTGAGATTATGTGGAACAAATAAAATTCACTCAGTAGGAGGTTATATTTTTGGAAAATATATGGTTGATAGAATGATAAACCATAATATGGTTCTGATATCGATGTAGTGCTTTTGGAATAATACATGATTGATTTGGATAAATTATATTGGAATTCATGACTACCTTGAAACTGAATAATGATTTGTATATTCCATAATTGTTGGAGTTAACAACATTTTTGGCTAGAAGGAGTATATCCAGTATTATATAAGGAATAAGGGATCATGAATGTGATCAATATGGTTTTATGATAATTCAGGATGTTGCATTGTTTTAAAAGAATACATGATGAATGTGTTCACAAGTTATTACATGGAAAAAAATATCATCATTGTGTTTACCTTCCATCATAATTTTGGACAGTGACTTTGGACAGAATTATTATGGATAATTCTAGTTTGGGGTTATTTTTTGATTGCCATAAAATGACAACTTTGAGGTCAGGTGTCAACCAGTTGCGCCCGGCAAGGCCACGAGACATGAACACGCAACCGAAGGGAGACAAGGGTGTATCACCTACCACTGGCACACATGATGTCCTAGATTGAATAATGTAGTTTTTAAGGGCATATTTAGTGATTTATAAAATCATTATTTTTGTAACCCTATACGATTAGGATAAATAGAATATATATGTTTTTATTTTAAAATCTTTTGGAGTGAAAGATGAGTTTGTGATAAGAAGTAGCGGAAGGATGAATCTAAACATGTAAAGTATATATATATATATATATATATTCCCTTTTATTCTATGGGTAAATTAATTCTTAAACTTTAGGGAGGGGATATTAAGAACGAAAATGTGTTATCCTAATACCTTATGTTTTGTTGAACTGATGGTATTTCAAATCTTCATAGATCGATGAGTTTAAGGAACTCAATATTACACATGTTTGTGATTGATGACCTCAATCACTACCTATAAATAATGACGTTTTTTCCACCAATTATATGTCTCTAATTGCAACCAATGTTCTACTAATCGAGATCATAATTTGGTGGTGACCTGTTCATTTCTCTTTTCCTCTTATTAAGAATAAATTTTATTAACCCAATTTCTGATGTGGGTTTTCCCACAATAATATTTTCAATTTCATCATTTAATTTTGATGAACAATTTTAAATTTTTAGGATGCAACTAAATGAAGGAGGGAATAATGTAACAGCAAAAGATTTCATAGTGCAATATTTCTTCAAAAAATATCAATAACTTTCACTACACACAACACTGAGATCAAGCGCACCACGACATACCAAACTAGCCGTTCAAAAGTGGTTATGAATAGTATTAACTAAATTTTGAACTTTATATAATCCTTATAATTTTAGAATCCATATAATGAGTATCCTAGACATAATGAAAAGAGCAAATTCATTTTTTCAGAGAAAAGAATTATTTTTTAAAAAAAATCACTTTTACATACATTTAATGGTGAACCCTTTTTAAATACAATATTTTAATCTTCTATATATTCAATTTTACAAAATTTTCTTTTTCTTTAGAATCGGGACATAAGAATTTAGTTTCAATATATTGTTTTTTTTCTTATAACTTTCATATTTGGGTAAATAGTGAAAATTACTAAATTTTAATTAAAAAAAAATTCAAAATAATTAATAGTGAAAAATTGTTCATTTTAGTGATTTTAAAGTATAATTAGATTATATTTTTACTTTTTAATCCAATGATGCTTATTGGACATAATTTCACATTTAAACTGGACATAAGAAAGTGTCAATATTTTGATAGTTATTATTTCTTAAAAACACGCTTTTTGTTTTGACAACGGGAATTAATTAAGAAATGAAACATCTATTTTTTGAATTTGGTAAAATAGACATCATTTATGGATTCGTAATATCCAAATCATCATAGGGTGAGTTTTTTTTAATTTTTCTGAAAACTTCTAATTATTAATGAATCGTGAAAAATAATGAGTTATAGTCTGAAACCGAATTTTTATTCAAATAAATATTTATTTTATTTTATTTTAATTTTAGGTCAAAATAGATACATAATACTTATATATGTTCAATTTAATTCATTGAAGCCCGTTTATAAAAATTTTAGATATATAAAAATTTTATAGAACGTTTCACCGTCTTTTACCCATCTCCTAGGATAATTTTCAAATTCACATAAAACATATTTTTACCACCTCTGTGAGTGGAATTTTAAAAATCCGAGAGGCATGGTAGATATCTGTATGAAAAATGTAGTTCAATGAGAGGAAAATAATTTTTGGGGAATAGTAACTTTTTTACTTTTATTTACCGCAGTTAAAAGTAAATAGGGTAATTAAGGGTAAACATGATATTAATATTACCCTAAAACATGTCCTAATTCTATTGGACAAGTTTATGTCGACCAAACACAACCTTAGGAATAAAATATTATCATTTAGGTAAACTTGGATTAGATTAGGACATTTATTATTATTTAATTCAAAGAATAGTTAAAAGAGTAAAAATCAATGTTTAATTAAAAAAAAAATTAATATTGGGTTATACATAAGATAAATTCGATTATAAATATTCATTAGAATGATAAAGAGATTTACTACACAATTTTTATTTATTTATAATTTTTATAAATTAAATAATTTAATTTATTTATGACACAATGGTGATGTAGTAATTACATAATTAATGAAATATTAAAATAATTGACACTATAAGTACCCAAATAAATGTAATTTGATACTTTTTATGAATTATAAAAAATTTCTAGTTTAATATGACAGATTAGGACTGTTTATATGAATTCTTTTCGATTTAAGAATGTGGTTATGAATTTATCCAAAAAAAATACCCAATAGTGTCAAAATTGACAAAAAAATAGTTTTTAAAACATATATTATATTTTTAATTCATATTATATTCCTAAAAATTATGGTTCCGACAATAGACTTTTATCATGATATATGTATCATTAATGGACCACTTGGGGGTCTCTTGAATTTATATAATATGTTTATTAACTATATAATATAAAAATACAAAGAGAAATGGTAAATGTCAAACTATGTAACTAAGAGTTACATATAAATGATATGGTTAATATTTTGACACAAACTTGTCTAAAATCTGTTGGTTTAAAGAATTTAGAACCATCCCCACCTTAACCTTTAAATAATCCACTTTAGAGCCATTATAAGCCCAATATGGATTTATTATAAAATAATATTTCTAACTTTTCCAAAGGAGCCCATCACCCCTCTTATAATAGGGCACTTCCCCTTCACTCTAATTAACACATTCAAATCCTTTTCACTCGGCCAAACTCGGCCCAAATATACAATGAAATTCCCTCACTTCATCCTTGAGGCCTTAGTTTGATCATAATTCCATCCTATGGAACCATTTTTATCAAATCAAAAGGAAGAACCCGAAGAAGATGTAATATTTTCACCACTCTCTTTTAAGATCGTTTCTTCTTCAAATTCTTCTATCTTTGCTATTTCCATTCTAAAATACTAAATCCAGTATCATATATATACTGTGATGTTATTATAAATATTTTACTACCATATTCAGTATTCTATTCATCCATTGAATGACATGTCACTATACGTGCGTACATATGGCTTATCATCTCCACGTCGTGGTGTAATTATTATTCAAAACATTATTATTCTGATGGGTATGATAATGATGTGTAATGGAATTAGATAATATATATCACATTATAAGGATTCATTGTATATGGTATACCATCCAATTATATATTATTTTAATATCAAAATAATGATATTTTTTGCTCGTGCGTACGTACGGAATACCGTCTCCACGAACGCGATGAGATTCACTCTCCATCGTATCCATTCAAATCAAATTCTAATTTGATGATTAAAAATAATTTTTATGGACTTGATATAATTCTGTATATGAATAAGATACAACCTATCCATAACAAACATGGCCAATGTAACAAAACATATAAAAGAAAACGAGTAAGTTAACCCCAGAAACGATAATAATAATAAGATATTAAATTAATAAAGTAATGTTAAAAGATCATATATGACATCAAATTAATGTATATGATTATTTTATAATTTGATAACAACTATTTCACCATTATAATGGAGGTTAAAATACCCTTAACCAAGGAGAAGTACAAGGTAAGGTTTTATATCACAATGTCTTCATTATCGGAGGTTGTTTATACACAATTATCTACAGGGACATCTTTATCATCCACATCCATGTTTCTTAAAAATTTATTTCAAATCATTCATACTATTTTACAGAATATGGGATAAAGTCATTTATTCCTTTTTTTTCTTTTTATAAGAAGATTATAAATAATTCATTCTGCCATTTTCTAAACAAGGTCCTTTTTAACCATTTCATCAAAATTAAGGTAAGAATGTCTTTTTTAACTTATATGGTGGGTGCGGCTATTTTACACCTTTATAAAATTGTCAAAGCTTCCCTTACAAGCTTATAAGAATATTTTCAAAGTAAAGGTTTTTGTTTATAATTATTTGACTTTTAAATGATTTAAAAAATGTGATATTTCTCTCAAATAGTTTTTATTTCATCTATGTCAACATCCTTTGATGGATTTTAAGCTTATTTGAAGTTGATTTATTATGATACAAAACATCATTATTGTATTGATGATTTTGTGATATGTTTGACTTTGGATGTGTTATTTTTATACCATTGATGGTTTATGGAGAAATTATTGACATTTCATATGCTAGTTTTAATATGAATGTTTATGTTATGTTTAAACCTGTTTATATGAGGAATGCATTGGACTTAATAAGTGACAGGTGGAGGTAGCTATTGCACGTCGATGCATCGGCCGGTCTCATGAGACAAACTAGTGTCTTGGCACAAGGCCTTGACAAAATCATATTTTTAGTCTTGGAACAAGGCCTTGACTATGTGGTTATGATAGTCTAGAATTATGTATTCCATCATTATGAAAGTGGTTACTGATATTTCATGTGATTATTCGACTAGTAGAATATCCATGTGAATATGTAAATGGAATTATTTCATTTTATTTCTGCAATATTATGCTGAAGTTCATGTTTAGAAAGATTTTTTTTAGTGACACATCGCCTTAAATGTTTCTTCTTATTTATGAAAGTTTCCGCTATACTGTTATCCTTACTGAGCATCTGAGCGCACCACTTTCAATGTTTTCTTTTTCCCAGGATGTGAAGAAGTATTTTATGAATGACCTGTCGGGATAGTATGAGGGGATATGAATACAAGATGTTTTTGTAGTTTTCATTTAATGATGTAATTGTATGACTTATGAATATATCTAGTGTTTCCAAAACTACTAAAATAATTGGTATTTCGGGCCATGATTCTTTGTAATAAAGTCAATGTTACGTAATAATGCACCAACTCTGAGTATTTGGGGTTGGGGAATTACATCATTGACCAGTTGGGAGAAACTCAGTAGGAAATTCCTCTACCAGTTCTGCTCCACCATGTGGAAAACGAACATCACAAACCTTTTCAAGTGAAAACAGAGGCCTGATGACTGTGTCATGGTCTTTATTTCCCAGTGTAAAGGGCTTGCATACCCCATTAACATGCCACCAAATAAAGAGAAATTACTAACAATGTGTGTAGGGAATGTTAAAATGGTATTTTCTCTCTCTCTAATCATCCAGAACTACCCTGGAGGATTCCGAGACTTCTCTGATAAGGCCCAGCACCTAGAAGAAGCCCTACAACTAGCCAGACCCGCATGTTTGTTCCCCATTATAATGCCCACAAGGAGGGATGCTAGAATCGAGCCTGACGCGGTGGCCCAAATAGAGGCCCCCAGAATTCTGGAATTATTACCAGTGGTGCTTTCTCCACAACCCCGCAAAGGCCCGCTACCACAGGCACGGCTTCCAGCCAAGCAGCGACCACCTCCAAATCGGCAGGTGCCCCAGCTTAATGCTCCTCCAACTCCTAGGCGGGACAATCAGGCCCCACCCCCTAAATAGGCTCTGCCATCTCTTTGTCAGGGCCATGCTATGAGGCCCCATTTCCAGATAGAAGAAACTTGAGTTACTCATTCAATTAGAATATGGTTCTCGACTATTTCTGGAGTGCCATTGAATACAGGATTTTCAGATAACATGATTGAATAAGGACAAAAGAGGAAAACATCACTGATCGCCCCACTTATAGCCCCTATCACCAGATCCAGGGGCACAATCTGAAGTAGTACTATGTGTTCAAAGACTGGATCCCTGACTAGGTTGATAACAACATAGTTAGGCTAGGCCCAGCCTCGGCACAATGAAGAATGGATGACTGGCTAGATGGTCTCTCATGCTCATGGTAACATACGTGCATGCATGAATTGGACAGATCCTTTAAAAGCTGTAGCCACCACTTCTGCATCGTCTTCTCGGCTGACCTCTTCCCACAAAAGCAATCTCCGGAGACGCAAGGGAAAGCAACGTGCCCTGCCAATGCCATTGTTGTCACGTTCTCTTGGCGACTTCATGACCCGAGAGATGGGGATTCCTCCTAGGATGAACCCGGTACTGGATGACTCTTTGACTGAAAATCTAGGGTATGATTTGGTTAACATTGTAGAGATGGAAAACCCCTAAATGACTCATGATGATGGGGAGGGCTAAGCAGATCTCCCCAATGTCCCCAGCGGATGCTGACGCTGGTGGAGCCATGACCATATGGGTCGTCAAGGCACATCAGTTGGAAATTCCATCTAGATCGTTCATGCAACTAAGACATGACAACAGGACTAGGGAATTGATTAGCATGAGAAGCCTCCTCATCTGGTGTCATCAAACACACATCCACCTCTTTTTGTTCTACTAGATCATGTAGATCCACCTTGACCATACCTTGACCAAGCACACCCAGATACAGGCCAATCATAGACCCCCATCCCTCATCTGGTAGCCACTCAACATGATTCGACTAGTGGTTAGTGGGATATTCCCAGCACTAGTCAGTCGTCGGTCAAGCCGGTAGGGGACACCGTACCACCAATCATAGAGCATCATCCTACAAGCAGAATTTCATTACTGGTGTGAATGTATGATGTTATCAAGAACCATTCCTGTATCCCAACAAGTATTTCCATCCTTGAGGCCCTTCTCCAATTTCATGATATGCTTGAGGCCCTCTCTAAAGAATTATGAATCCCCCTCCAGTTTGAGATAGAGGTAGGAGCTTTAGAGGCCTTTTATGTGGGAGAAATAAATAATGCTTCAGGCAAGGCCATTATCTCATTCTCTAGGGAAGTTGAAGGTTCTCCCATATATGGGAATTTTCTCCCATTGTACATCACCATCCAATTAAATGGCTTGGAGGTTCCCCAATGTCTTTTTGACACCAACTCTGGGATTAACCTTATTCGGACATGGACAATATAGATGTTGGGGTTATCTGAAGATGACTTGACTCCCTCCGACCTGAAAATATAGGGATACAATAGGATAGAGTAGGCCTCAATTGACATGATCCATTTGAAGACCCAGTTCAGTGTCCTAGTATCCAGTACTGAGTATATGGTTGTCTCCCAAGACACCACATACAATGCATTGATGGGAAGACCTTGTCTCCAACTACATGCAGTGGTTCCCTCATCATAGAACCATGCCTCAAATACTCTCTCAATGGTCAAGTGGGTGTGCACTAGGGTGAAATGTCTCATTTTACCTCTTATGAATTCCACTACCATTATGATGACTATTACAACAGGAAAGAAAAATATATTCAAGCCAGTGGGGTTCAACCCATTGTGGTTGCATCCAACCCCTAGGAAGGTATGGATGATGTTTATGTCTTGCTGATCCATCAATTGGAGGCCATGAAACTTGATATGGGGCAATTTTTTGTTTTCTCTGGTACATGTAGGGGAACATTCTCAATTCCAAGTGATTTTTGGAGATCACTTCGTATTATTTAATAATCAATCCATGGTGATCCCAGAGACCCCTACTCCATTAATGTCTCGAGATCTCCACCCCCTAGAAATGACATTACAACATACATGATTGATCCGCCGGGCTGGAATTAACCAGCTCAAGCAGACATGCCACTATTTCTTTGATATCATCAAGCATGGACCTTTGGGATGAAAACCAAATGGAATTAGGTCCACAACCATCATTGCTGTGGTTTCAGCAGTACTAGAATCTCACTATGTAGTGACCACTACTGCTCATATTGGTACAAGCCTCCCGTCAGAATCTGCTGACCCATAGGAAGCTCCTACCACTAGGGATCCCTCCTCCACATGGGAAGAGGAGAATTGGGAGGATGATCCTCTAGCCATTGAAGAGGGAATCTCTACCACAGTTTATGAACTGGTATAAGAGAACCTCAGTAGTGAGGTAGATCTGAGACCAACAATAATCAGTGCTACCATGTCCCTTGAGGAGCAGCAGTGGTACATTGACTTCCTGAAAAAATATCATGATGTATTTTCCTGGAGTTATGATGATATGCCAGGACTAGATCCCCAGGTAGTCATCCACCGCCTCGGCCTCCTTGAAAATCCGGACAGGTTCAAACAACCTCCCAAAAAGATGCACCCTTATCATGGTTCCATGGTAGGGGTGGAAGTTGAAAAGGTCATCAGAGCCAATTTAGTTAAGGAGGTCATGTACCCAAAATTTATAACCAAAATTGTGCCAGTTCGGAAGAAGAACAGACATATTAGAGTCTGATTCGGCTTTCGTGATCTTAACCATCACTGTATAAAGGATAATTTCCCCCTTCCTATGATGGAATTATTGATCGATGCTATGGCAGGGTTCCAATCCCTCTCCATCATGGATTGTTACTCTGGATACAATCAGATCTGGATGGCCCTTGAGGACGAGAGTCTAAAGCCTTCAGGTCATGACTATGTAGGTTTTAATACTAGGTCATGCACTTTAACTCATAGAATGTAGGCGCCACCTATAAACTGGAAATGTATCTCATATTCATGTTGATTTTCAAGACATTGGTGGAATTATATGTGGATGATCTGGTGGTCAAATCTCTCCATCACCAGGACCATCTCATGACATTGGGAAAGTGTTTGGCTTCCTATATTACCACCACCAGAAGATGAACCCATTAAAATGTCCCTTCGGGGTCACCTATAGGATGTTTCTCAGATTTGTTTTCAGGTACGGGGGCATCGAGATCGACCCAGATAAGATCAAGGCCATCAGCCTGATGCCTCCCCTGAGGAATATTCAAAAGCATCAAGGTTTTCATGGACACATAGACTACATACAACAATTCATTGCTAATCTGGCCGACAAGTGCTATCCCTTTTCTCAACTCTAGAAAAAAGGCACTGCCTCTGAATTGGAAGAAGAGTTCTAAACTGTGTTTGAGGAAATCATGTATTATCTACTCCAGCCTCCGGTATTGAGGCCTCTCATCTCTGGAAAACCACTAATCCATTACGTGACTGTCTTGGAATGATCTATTGGCGCACATCTCACACATAAGAACAATGAGGGGATGTATAACAACCTTTACTACCTCATCCACATTATCCTCGATACAGAGACCAGAAACTCCCCTATCGAGAAGAGCTTCCTCACATTGGAATTCATAGTATAGAAATTATGACATTGCATTTAGAACCACGAGGTATAGCTGGTGTCTCGGGTAGACCCCATGACATACATTCTGAACATCCCGATGTTGACATGTCATCTCACTCAGTGGGCAGTGAATCTCCAGCAGTTCGATATTCGGTTTGTACCTTAGAAATATATGAAGGGGAAAGCATTGGTAGACTTCCTTGCAGTCCATCCTTCTCCTACTAACCAGTCCTTTGATATGTATATCCCTAATGAGGTGATCCTCTCGGCGTACCAAGCCCTGACATGCAGGAAAATACACTTCGATGGTGCTTCATGAAGACCCTACAGATGGAGGCTCAGTGACCCAAGGATCAATAGAGTACGCATGGGTATCGTCTTTATTACCCGGAACAAGCCATTATGTCGTACTCATTCCTGTTGTCATAAGGTTTCACTAACAATGAGGCAGAGTATCATACTTTTGTCACTGGACTCGAGCTTGTGCTCGAGATTGATGTGACCCATTTGCATATGAAAGGGGATTTCGAACAAGTCATCAACAGATCAATGGTTACTAAGTCCATAGAAAGACAGATCTTGTACCGTTGTTGGATTGAACACTCCAACTAATGGCCCATTTCCCATCTCAGCCAGAAGTTACCCATGTCCCTTGATCACAGAATTTTCAAGATGGTGCCCTGGCCGGCCTTGCTACATCACTTGTAGAGCCCAAACAGGATGACCTGTTTATCCACATGGCACATCAGAGATTCATTGCTCCAGTCTCCTTTGGTGACAAGGACAGCATGTAGGTTATAAATTATACAACAAGAGCCTCAATGTCTGGACCGAAAGGAATGTCATATGCAGTGGTTGAAGTGACTTCTGACTGGAGATCCCCCTTAGTGAGCTATCTCAAAAATGGTTACCTCCCAGCTAATTGGGGTGAGCGCGAGTGAATACAATGCCATACACTACAGTTTACCCTCTACAGTGGTAACGGTCTTGAGTATATCCTCTAAAAGAATGGGTTTGATGGTGTTCTCCTCTGTTGCATAGAAGGAGTCAAAATTTCTCAACTCCTGTAGGAGGTTCATGCCAGTTCATACGGTGCCCGCCAGACTGGGCAGAAGCTGTCTCACCAGATCCAAAGACTGGGGTTCTTTTACCCCCCCATGATCCATGATTGTATAAAGTTCTCCAAGATATGTCATGCATTCCATGTTCATGCCAAATTAATGAATCAGCCAATAGAGCCTCTCCATACTACCAAGTAATCTTGGAGCTTCGTAATTTGGGGACTGGATGTCATGGGATCATATCTGTCGGCAATAGCTCACCAATGTCGGTTCATCCAGAATGCTACAGATATCTTTTCCATGTGGGTAGAGTTAGTTCCACTAAAGTAGGTCATGGACCATTCCATCATTGACTTCGTGAGCTCCAACATCATCTATGGATTTAGAGTCCCTCATGTTTTCCCCACTGATAGCGACACCAAATTTTGTGTAGTTGATTTGATGAAGTTTTACACCAAATACAACATCTGTTCTAACCATACCTCATGCTATCATGCACATGAAAATGGGAAGATAGAGGTGTTCAACAAGACCCTCTCTAACATTTTTCATAAAATGGTTTGTTAGAGAAAGAAGAGTTGGCTGGAAAAGATCCCCAATGTCCTCTGGGCTTATCGAATGATGACTCCTAATTCTACATAGGTGATCCCATATTCCCTAGAATAGGGAATAGATGTTTTCATGACTATCAATATTCATTTTCCTTTATTACGCACAACAATATATGATCAACTGGTGCCAGATAAAGTTTCTAAAATTCGCATGGCCAAGTTGGAAGTACTTGATGAAAATAGGCTTCATTCCCTGCACAATCGGGAAAGGAATCAAAATAAGATAGCTATAGACTTCAACAAAAAGATTTTCCTCCACTCTTTCCTGCAAGGTGATTTGGTGTTGGTTGTCCAGACACCAATGATACTTGGTAGGAAACCACCCATGTTGATTCCCAAATGGGAATGACCATAAATAATTCATAGGGTTTACCCCAATGGTGCATACTCCCTGGTGACCACGAATGGTGAGCATAATACTCCTCCCACCAATGCCAGGTTTCTCAAGAAATACTTTTCCTGATCCACATATCCCTACATGACCATAAAATTCTGGGTCCGGCATGACCCTAAAACTGTCTGGTCCTGCATGACCCTAAATAGCCTTGTCCGTCAAGACTGTAAACTGCCCGGTCCTATAAGACTTTAAACTGTAAAATGACCCTCATGACGTTAAACTATATGTCATCCTGTCATATGTTAATCTTTACCCTCAGAACAACATCTGGATAGATTACCATCCACATGGGACACATAGGAATTCTCAAACAGTCCGTCTTGAGCCTAGCGCCAAAACTCTCATCATGACTATACCCCTGGGTGTAGACCTCTTGGAGGATCCATACAGGGTGTAGTGAATGCTTCATTAGCCCCACTCATGTCAGGATTACAACGGTCACACCATTTTCCCCCTTTCAGTTCTTCTATCCTCCCACATCCTCACCAACATGATGTTAAACGGCTTTTCCTTTATGAAATACGTATGACAATACTCCCATCTGCATGGGAGACATAGGAATTCCCATACATTTGTTTGTTAGTCTAGCCCAAATGTCAGAATTCCCCATTGGGTCAGGACACAAGGTATGTTACAGGCTTTTTCCCCAATTCATGCTGAGCTCATCTTAACCCATCCATACTTCCCTCTCCTTGGAGATGTCCATCTCTTTCACCGACCTGTTTTAAGTTAAAATGCACGGTCAGAACTATGCTTCACCCACTCCATTGACTGGGGCTCCATCATCATTCACATCCAAAAGGACCCCCCGAATGGCATGGATTCTCTGCCCAAGGGGTCTCCTAAAACATCGGGCCGACGTCCTCAAGGATTTTTAGCAACAAATTGATACTAGTCCCAGGTTTCAAATATTGTAAGCGGTTGATGCTCATTTATTATTCCCATTTCAGGTCACAAAATAAGGAAGCTGGGTTTCAAACATTGTTAGTGGCTATCCTTTGCTGTTGTCACCACACTGAAATATCCCAAACATTGAGTGTGGTGGTTCATCCTACCCGCTGCATCTTTGAGTTGTGACTCCCTTCGAGCGATGCCAGCTATCATACCCTTATATGATAGGGAAATCTGAATCCAGGTCCTTTTTTCCCATACCGAACACTTCTCACGTGGGCTTAGGGGCTGTGATGAGGCAGAAACCACACAAGAGGTCATATGGATATATTTGTCCCAGATGTCTAACCTCAGGTCCTTTGAAACCTTCGATCCCCTAACCCATGTTCTATTTTAGGATTGTGTGGTGTGGTGCGGATTCATGTCATCATTCACATTGGGCTATTTTTCCAAGCCACACATATCACCTGGATATATCCCTTCATTCATTTATCATATGTTCCATTATAATAGGACCTACCATGCGCGGCATGACCCATATTTTGGGTTTCTGTCACCCTCTATATCCAGAAGGGCCCCCGAATGACATGGATGCTCGGCCCAAGGGATCACATAACATTACAAGCAAACTCCCTCGAGGATTGTGATTGACAAGTTGTTATAAGTACAATGTTGCAAACATGGTCAGTGGTTGACACTCAATTGTTTTCCCCAAATTATGGTCCCAAAAGGGTGGATACAGTGTTGTGAACTAGGTCAACAGTGTTCCTCAATCATCATTTCTTCTTTTTGGTCTTTCATAAGCATGTTTATTCCCCATTTCTATCCCACGAATTTGTCATTAAACTACGCATCCACAGTCTGAGTTCTATAACCCTAAACTAAGATCACTTCTTTCCTCACTACAAGACGATAAACTATAAGTTAGACATGACACTATGTCGATGGACCAGCCTCATGCCCCTCGACCTTTCCGGGCACTTGGCCCATGGTCTCACATAGAATGGTATGGTGTGGTATTGTATTATGTCCTCATTCATACCAGGATACTTGTTGTGTCTTACATATCCCTGGACAAGATACCTGACCCCCAATTTCTTCCTTAAAGCAAGACGTTAAACAACAAACTGACTGGGACTTTCTATTTGAGGCCCAACCTCATGCCCCTTGGTCTTTTCGGGCCCCAGACCAAGTCTTCATTTAGGATTGTATGATGTGGTATGTGATTATCTCCTCATTCATGTTGGGTTACTCAATGCATTGTACACCTCCCTGGTTTGGGGTATCTTACCCATTTGCGTCTTTTTGCATGATGGTAAACTTAACATTACCCTCTTCGAGAACTACTTTTGGCTTGAATCCCATCCTCATGGGATACGTAGGACCACCCTAATGTCTAGCCTTCATGTCCAATTTCATCTCATAGAAATCTCCCTTTCACCTTGGCCCCTTGGCATGCACTTTTCCATGTAGAGGTGTATGTGGTGTGATATGGGCCTATGTCCTCACTCACATCATCTCTCTAACAACCATTCCATGAACCTATTTATCCTAAGAGTTACATATCCTCTTGTTATATACTCATCTCTTCAAATTGTCCACTCTCATATAGTTTCATTGGACCCTCTTCGGTGATTCACCAATGTGGCTAACATTACTCTGTTTTAGCGTCTGTAGTGTCGGATTTTACATGGACATGCTTTCTCCCATCTTTCAAGATTCGTGATCCCCATCATATGGCCTTTCATAATCTTTCACAACGGAAGGGACCCCAAAATGGCATGGATTCTATGACTATGGGCTCTTGTACCATTACGTGCCATAATCCTCGAGGGTTTGAGGCAACAAATAGTTATATGTCCTGTGTTTCTAATATTTTCAGTGGTCGAAACTCATTTATTTGTCCCCATTTTAGGATTAAGAGTTATGGATGATGTGTATCAGACACAATTAACATTTATCCTACATCTTCATGGAAGCCCCCTCAGGCCTTGAATGTTGGTTACATGATTCACATTATTTTCTACCCCATTATGTAAAAATTGAATTTCGACACTCCTTGAAATATCCATCAGTGTACATTTGAATGTTAGTAGGAAAAACTCGGTGGTAAAGGTGTCATTCAAGGCCCCACACTGAATTTTCTTTGGCATGCATTCCAGGTATTTTAAAAACCTCTTGTGCCCTTGTTTTCCACATAGAGTATGACTCACATGGTCTTAGGGATCGGGTTGAGGACTGCAGTGACCTGGAAATATTTCACTCCTCTATGGTTTTATCTCTAAGACAACAAACTAAGATCTATTTTAGAACTACGTACAACGTGATTCCCATTCCCATGGGATATGTAGCAATGCCTATACATATCTTTTTTGGGTACAACTCGAGTTCCACGAATTTATCTCTACTTTTCTACCATCCGGACTCCAACTCTTATGGGACAATGTGGCATGATATGTGATTATGTTGTCATTCACATCGTGTTTGCATTAACCATGAAACATATGCCCATTTCCAAGAGTTATCCACCTACTTTCTTTCCCATATGACATTAAACTATATGTTGTCCTACATGACGTTACATGGCACCTTTAAGAACTATTTTTGGTTCGATTCCCATGGGGTACGTAGGAACATCCAGACATCTCGTCATTGGGTCGAGTTTAATTGGGATTTATTTTCTACTACACCTTATCCTATAATCTTTTATGGCCCTTTGGTCTGAGGTTTCCTCCTCTGAATTGCACATGGTATGGTGTGGACCATTTCCTCATTCACGTAGGGTATGCCTTATCACGCCATGAGAATCCCCTCTATAACTTCATATGTCCTGTATACATCATAACAATATGACGTTAAACTATGATTCCATGTCACACATGACATTAAATGGTTGTTTTAATCCTACATGACGATAAAAATGCATGGTTGGTCCCATCACATGACCCTATACTGTGACTTTATCATCCAGGCCGCACGATGAAAAAAGACACATCATTGTGATGTCCTCACCTGAGGGGATGTCATGTTTGGTATCATTTACACACCATACCATTTTTCAATTAGTATATATGTCTTCATTCCAATGGGGATACCTGGAACTTCAATTCTAGGACCATTGCTTCACAAAAAAACCATTTATCTTAAAGGAAAAACAATATATATCAAGTACCGCTTCATTTGGTGAAAGGGCTAAACCCACACAACCATTTTATCCCTAGATCTGGTATCCTACAGGGTTATTCTTATCACTACCCACAACTTGTTCTCCATCATAATAAGGTATGTAGGAACGTCTGTGCACCTCTTCTCAGGCTTGAACTATCTTTAGTTTTCAATCCCTCGACCAAAAACCTTCTCCATGTAGCGCACGGTGATCCAGACAATGTCCTTATTCACGTAAGGTCTTGTAATTACATAATCGTGTTTCTCTCATTTCCTACGATTCATGGTCCATGATATATGACCATAATCTATGACCCCTCAAAATCCTTTCTGAAAGACATTAAACTACAAGACATCTTCCAGAACTATGTTTGTCTTGATTCCCATACTAATGTGATACATAGGAAATCCCATGCATTTTTTGTCTCATTGTCAAGCCCAAGGAATCTACAAATCATGTCACTTCTTTTTCATCCCCATGGACTAAAATCAATTGGAAACATGTGGCATGGTGAGTACCTCTTACGTTCTCAGTCACGTCTGGTTTTTTAATAGCTACACCATGTGATTCCCATATCATTTCCAATCATGGTTCATGTTCTATAACCCAAACTAAGATCTCCCAATGGGAACTGCACATTATGTTTGGCTATTTAGCCAACCTGTGAAAAATACATTAATTCAATCCCCCTTTAATGGTCAACCCTAGGACCTTAATTTCAAGTTGTCTGACCCTAGGACCATTTTCATTGGGAAGGGACTCGACTCCCCCTATCTAAGGTGAATCATTTTCATTCTCAGATGCTTTCTGACAAAGAACCCAAAGTGTGGAAGTTTCATAGGGGCATTCCCCTCATTCCATGTCCATGCTTTTTGAGCCCATTATTTGGATCCTCATCCACATCCACATCCAATGGGACCCCCTTTACGGCATAGTGTGAGGCTACCCGGGCTCACCTACCATTTCGGGCCAACGAACCTAATGATCTCAGATGTCATTTGTGACATGTCATGTGTTTCGAACATTGTCAGTGGTCAACCCTCATTTTTCTTTCCCCATTCCAATTTTACGTGATATGGGTAATGTGTTTCGGACATGGTAAAAATTTATCCCCTATCGTAACACCATCATAATTGTGGTCCAGATCTCGAGCATCATGATTCACATATTTCCACATCCTTATGATCACGTGGAATTACAACATGTTCAGCTCTACTCCTCTGTGCATCCTGATGAGATATATAGGGGTGGGGGGGTCAACATTAGTAGGACATCATTCTCCTAGTGTCCCATAGTATCTAACTTGTTCTTTAATATGCTATGAAATACCCATCACTATTTCTTGTTTCCCAAATCAAGCATGACTCACGTGGGTGTAGAAGTTCTGGTAGGATGTCTATTGGCGCAGCCATGCTACACGTACCTTTCCTAATCACGCATGATGTCAAACTATGCTCTGGAAACTACTTATGGCTTGATTCCCATCTACATGGGGTACGTAGGAACATCCAACCACTTTGATTCAGGCCCATCCAAATTTTCACTTTTGGTCCCTTGACCTGAAGTGTTTCCTCCATGGATACATGGTGTGATCCAGACTCCAAGACCTCATTCACGTCAGGTTTATAGATACATAACCACATAATCCCTTCCTGGGATTTTCCCTTTTACTCCACATCCTATCATATGAAGTTAAACTCCACATGTCTATATGTCCTCAACACATGACATAAAACTGTGGTTCTACCCTAAACAAGTTCGGGATGCCCTATGTTAATCATGGGATATTCAATTTCATGTCTAGAGGGGATTCTCCCTACTAGTGTTGGTCTCTGATCACACAATGACCCAAGAACTACGTTTTTCTTGATTCACATTATCATGGGATTCGTAGGAATGCCCATACATCATGTCTTCAGGTCTAGCCCCAGGAATCATAATTCCCCACTCATTTTTCAGTCCCTTGACCTGAACACATGTGGGAAACCACATAATTGAATCTTTACTCTAAACATGTTCAGGATTCCCCACAATAACATTGGGAGGTGATAGTTTCCTCATCAGAGTAGTCCGGTTTGGATGTTTGTTTGATCACTGATCAAATTGATGTACCCCCCTAATGCATTTCCATCACAGTGGAGAAATTTCATGAGTATTGTACTGCAATTGAACAAACCTATTAGTACACAATCCACACTTTGTGTGCCATTTATTCAGATCCTCTCCCTCTTTCATTTCACGAGTAACCCCCTACTAGAATGGATGCACATCCTATGACACACTTACTATCTTGGGGTAATGTTCTAGATGACTAATGGATGACATTGGGAGTCAGGACCCATGTTTTGAACATGGTCAGTAGTCGGTCATCATATGTTATCCCCATTTCCGGATAATTCAATAAGGATATTGTGTTTCGAACATGGTCAACAAACATTCTTAATTGTCATGACTTAATTATAGGGTTCTGAATCTTTGATATTGTGATTCACGCCTTCCACCCCACCCCCCCCCCCCCTGTTCGGATTTATTCCGGTGCCCCTGGCATTACCCCATTCATGCACAAGAGGACTCTAGGAAAATGTTAATTTGACTGTTCTGAGAGATCCATTCTCCAGTTATGTATCTTCCTTCTCTTCACGTGAATCGGGATTGGTTGCTCGACCCTCAAGAGCCTGAAGCCTGGTTGGCACTCCTACAATTAAACAAAGTAATCGTGTGATCATCCCTTGTTTCTCAAATTGGGTGCGACCCATTTGAGCATAGGAATGGATTGATATTTATTTCAGGAATGTTGTTAAGTGCATTAAAAAAATGAACATGTAAATAAATCTATCAATACATGTATCCATATTTTCAATTTAGAAAAATATGTAGTAATGAAAAATGATTTTATGTGTTCGAACAATGTAGGGACATTAAATATCAACATCATGGATAGATTGTTCCAGCACCGCTACCTTTTGGTGTGTGGCCTCTCAGATTTCTTCCCATCCCCTGAGAATCCTCTCTTCATCAGCAGCCATAGATAGCTGTGCACATGACCTAGCATGTGGTTGTGCCTGTTCAGTTTGAATTTCAGTCATTTAGTAACCCACTTCCACTTGCTGCTCTTGGGAGTCTGCATGTTGGGCCCTCAATTGATCTACAAGCTCAGTACAATTGGTGATGAATACCTCATATTCATTAATCTTTTCTTATAGGATTCAAACCTATTGTTCCACCTTCCATAATGCTTTGGTACTCCCCGACTCTTTCTGATACAGGGTAACGTTAGAGAATCGGATGCTCTCACCTAACTTCTCAACCATCTATTCTCATGCTGTCGAATGAAGACGGTGAGCATCCACCACATCATAACAGTGAAATCACTACCATCTATGATGAAATTCCATCTATTTTATCCATTATATCGAAGGATGACTGAGAAAGTTCTTGATAAATTTCCACCCCTTGTGCCGCATCATACGACTCTCATCATCCACCTTTGAATCAGAATCATCTATATCTTCAGGATCTGCAAGTAGATAGATGGAGAATGTAGCCAAGAGATCAGTGACATGGTCTTTTTTAGGTACACATCCAAAGGGGTTGGGCTCTTCAACATCTAGGAAACCTTCCTCCCTCTCCTCAGCCTTGACATCCCCTTTGCTGACATCAGGATCTATCCCAATGGTAATACCACTGATATCCACAACTCATTGTTCACCAATTTCCCAGGACATCTCAGTTTGGGATGTGTTCCCCAAATGGGCTGACACATTTTCCATCAAATCACTCATGGATGGTCTGTATTCGATAGCCTTCCAAGCCTACAATGGAATTATTACTGCACAATCAATAAACACCCTTATCATCTGAGTTCTCTAATCACTACTACAAATATGGCTTTTATCAGTGCTAAAAATGGCCATTAACAGTGCTAGAAAAAGCGCTATTAATGCCGGAAAATATAAAGGGGGGGGGTCCCCTTTATCAGCGCTAAAAAAGCACTTATAAAAGGGTCTTTTATCAGTTCTTTCTTTTTAGTGCTGATAAACGACCCCTTCTATCAGATCTTTTTTTAGCACTGATAAAAATTTAAAAAATAAGAAAAATACTACCCATCTCGGGGGGGGGGCTGTTTATAGTGCTGGATACCCCCTTTATCAGCGCTTTCCTGCACCTCTAGTGCCCACCCATACCGCCTACACCCTTTATCAGTGCTATCCCTTTAAATAATCCTTGTGCGCGCGCCCGTGCCTCCCCCTGGATTTGATCTCGAGACCTCCCCCCATGTGCACCTAAAGCCTTTACCACTACCCTATATTGATTTGTTCTCTTATTCATGATATATCTATTTATTTATATATATTAGGTTACATTTATTCATATATTAATCTATATTTATATTAATATATATAGATATATTAATATATATATATAGTAATATTAATATATATATATATATAGTTATATTAATATATATATATATAGTTATATTAATATATAGTAGTTATATAAATATTAAAATATTAGTATTTTAAATAAAATGGATATTAGTTATTATTTAGATAAAGCTAATATATTATTTATGTAAATATTTTTAATTAATTTTATTAAAAATTTAATTTTAAGGTGTGAATATATAAAGAATATGTACATATAGTTATGTATTTGATTATAAATAGCAGTGCATTATAAAAAACGATAAAATTTAAAAGACATAATATCAATATGAATTTTATACCTTGGAATAAATTCAGTCCCCACCAAAAAATCCAATAATACCCCCTCAATCAAGGCTGAAAACCCACAAAATGTTAAAAAATTTTGGTACCCTGACTGAAAACTCAGTTTTAGAGGCCTTATAAGTTACATTTTTCCTCGAAAAACCCTTTACCTAGTTCCCCCAGTCATTGCGATATAGAGCATGTCACAGGCTTTGATTTGATATATGGTATAGCTCAAACGGATATCTGGATCAAAAGTTATAGCCGTTTGAAGTACGAGTTGTGTTTTGAACATATTTTGGATCTTTTTTTTAATTTTTTTTATTTTTTTAGTCATCAAATTGTTATTAAATGACTATTACTTCGTAATAATTAGAAAATTATTAATTAAAAATATTTTCATAATTTTTTACGAATCGATTCTCACTAAATATCTTATATATTATGTATATTAAGTGTAAATGTACATTTATACTTATCTAAAATATATTTAAAAATTATATGTTATATTTATATCAATATAACTATATAAATATATTTATATATTATTTTATTTTTAAATTTTTTTAAGTCAACCCTTTATCAGCGCTTTTAAAAGAAGCGCTGATAAAAGCCCCCGCAATATCAGTGCTACTAAACAAGCGCTGATAAAGGGGATCCCTTTATCAGTGCATAAAAAAGTGCTGATAATGGGGGGGGCATTATTAGCGCTAAAAATAGCAATGATAAAGGGGTGGTGCTAGCCTTGCCCAGTTTTGTGGTAGTTAATAGCCGATAAATGAAAATAAGTGAAAAAAAATCAAGAACTCTGGGCATTGCCATATGGAATTCCCGTTGCTGCAGGAGTTGTCATGGTGGGGGATCCCTTAGCACATGTTAGCTTAATAATGGGCGTCAGCTCCCCACCTTTTTCTATTAGGCCCTCCTTGCCCCCTTTGGATGAAGCCTCTTGGTCGGTGCCAATATTCACCTAAGTAGAATATATAGATCTGATTGATAGTTACAAGAATAAACAAAGGGGGTAAGGATAGGTAAGGGCTAAGACATACCTCAAGTTGCTTAGTAATGTCTACATTAGAGCCAATGATCTCTCCACTCTACCAAAGGCTCCCTTGGTGGGACATACCTCGTGACCCTCTTCCTTCGAGCTCCACTATTCCTTACCCTCCTCCTTCCTCTTCTCCTTCACATTACCCTTATGCCTCCTCCCCTTCCATCTCATTTCCCTCCTCCACTTCGTCTCATCCTCAGGAATCTTCTTTTATGGATCATACTCCTGGCTAAGAATCACCTTCTCCAAGAGTGGTGGTTCCTAACACCGAACTTGCTAGCATGAATACACATCCATGACCATCAGGTACGCATGCTGACGATGGAGGTTCACCCTGTCATCAACCATGATATGTCTGAACTCTAGAAGCTAGATTTTGACTCATATTATCTTTTTCTAGAGGGATTCAGTATCCATCGACTACCTAAGGGTCAAATAGGCTTACCAAAGAGCCGAGAAAATTGCATCACTGGAAGTTTGAAGAAGATAGTTTATCTACTTCCTAGGATGTTCCCTAACAGCTCCATGAGCCCCTATCCCTTTAGGTGATGAAGGTGCAGCCATGTCATGCAAAAATCCTAATATTGTAGTCCCAACTTGTACAGGTCTAGTTGCTCGACATTCTTCCAACCATTCCTCCCCATCTGCACACTGCCTTCTCTCTCGCTACATAGTTTTTCCACTAGTTACCTTGAGCTTTCGAACTCCCTTAAACAGAAGACCCTCAGGGTATGCTCTGTCTCAATGTTCAGTATATTCTGTTGAGAGGACAACATCAACTCTGGTGGGGGAAAGGAAATATTGTCACCAAAGACATGAGATGTGAACATCTTCCACATTTGGAAAAGAACGCATGGGTGCCTCTTCTCATGGACATCTATATAGAACTTTTTCAGAATTCTTTAGAGGCATCCGAACATTATGGATAATCTTGATGGAACGTAGGGCTCACAAAAGATCTTCTTAACTACCTGGCTGATAAGTACCCCACCTATGATACTTTGGAAGTATTCTCTTTGCTCTAGTGATCTCTAATCATTGTCTATAATTTCTCCAGTCAGAGTGTGGAATGGGTTAAAAGTAAAGTTGGCATGATTGTCAATTTTGATCCATACCCCCTCCTTGACAGCGTCAATGACATGACCCCTGCAATATTCAGCGTGGAATGTTGCAGGCCATTACCTAGAGGACGTATGGCGTTTAGAAAGGTATATCCGCCACAATCAGTATTGATCCTACCATCAAGGATCTGGAGGGGACCACATATCCTCATTGGTGATCCCCCTCTCGAAATTCACCCCCGGATGGCGTACAAATGGGCTAACACACCCTCTATTTTGTGGCCATGATGTCAGCCATCACCAATGTCACTGGATGAACTCCTATACCTGCATCCCTAACTGGTAGGATCCACATGCTAAAAAATAATTCCATGAATCCGGCGCATCAGAATATCAATACCTAACTCTCATTTACAATGAATCCCCATGATTGATACTCCCCCACCTCCAGGATCCTCTAGTGCAATCCACTCTTTCTCCCCTATGCCATGGTCAAACAACACCTTCCTCAACAAGTCATCTTGACTTCTGGATCCTTTTGTAGAAACAAGATAAACCATTATTTGTAGGCCATGTCCTTCAAAAAGCTATTTACCTCCAACATCTCCTTAGAAATACCTAATATATTCCATGTTAGGATTTTAGTTCATGATCTATCTACCCATATGTTATTCAACGGAAGGAATTAATCGTACCAGTTACCGTCCGAAGGGATACCGACAATGAAATTAATCTCCCAAAGGATTATTCCATCTTCCCCATGGTAAATATGTAATTTATTGGTAACGGGGGACCATCGGGTAAACAGCTCAGTCCCATGTTCATGCTGATGGTAGAAATGGAACTGTGACATCCCCACCACCTCGAATAACAAGATGTGCCACAGTTTGTCACCAAAATGGTCACACGTATGGTTTACCCAATTTTCCCAGGACCATTCAATAGTGAAATTCTCCTAGACCATAGATCCCAATAATATAGACAACCATTAGTTTCATCAGTGACACTCTTTCAGAAAGTACTTGCGTAATGGGCTGGGGAGTCCTCTGCGACCGGGTGGCTTTCCAAAATGGTTCTGGTCCTGGGATTCAGGATGTAATCATCCAAATTCCTAGTTTCTCTAGTAAGATGGCCATTGATGGTGATATTATATCGAGGTAGGTCATTGTCATCGGTCAACCACAACCACGGTGTGTCGACTTCAAATCGATGCATGGGTCCCTCCTCCAAAATACCGATGTCCCATATCAAAAAATTGTCAGATAGTGAATACTCTTTCTGGGCTAGGGTCAACATGTTGAAGAGAGTGTGGTTGCTAGATATGACCTTTCAGGAATCGTAAACCTCAGGGTTGGAAACCATCTCATCCCTTTAAGCGGTGAACATAACTTATCTCTTAGTGTGAGTCTGATTAGTTCCCATATTATTTTGGTGAGTTCTCATGAGTCGGCACGAAAAAGTCTTGTCCAACGTGAATGTATAAGAGGTGGTGCAAAAATCAAAATGGTTCATGAAAAAAGAGGCAGCAGTGCAAAACCCTTGTTTGCACGTAAACGACGATTGTAGTTAAGGAATTGCGTGCAACGAAAGCGGTTATTCTCGCAAGATAGTGGAATTTTTTCGTGCACGAGAGATGAAGCCTCATTTTGAGATAACAATTCATACGGACTAAGGGACCCGAGAGGGTTTTTATAGGTGCAGAGTAATGATTTCTCCTACATGCAGAAATTGATTGGCACGCAACGTCGTGGTTTTTTGCACACCTATGGGTATTTCATGCGTGGAATTCAGGGAGTCATGTGTATCAGAGTTCCCCTCATAATCCAACCATTGCGTCCCTTCTCAGTTCTGATTTTGAGGGGGGGAAATTGTAGATGCAAAAAAATGCTCAAGGGATGTAGGATGTTTTGGTGCGACAAAGCGATGAAATATTTTGACCCGGCGATCCATTCCAGGGGGCCTGGAAGGGCCGCATGAAAAATTCACATATGGGCAAAAAAAATATATCCAGCATGGAAAGACATGAGATTTGATGCCTTTATCCACATTTGAACAATTACTCATGCACCACACAGAAACTGCGACACCTGAGTAAAAAACTCCAACGCCGCACAAAAACTTCTACCCCAACATGAAATCTTTCGTGCTGCCGACCACGGGCATGGAAGATTGCACGTTCTTCCCTATAAAGAGGAACATTGGAACTTCAAACATAGGCGCAAAAAGTTTGGCGAGGACATATTTCCACACGGATCGAGCAAAACTGAGCACCCATAAATAGAAGGGTGCCCATTCATCTTCATATAACTGCATGATCAGAACTATCTACTCTTTATGAAATCCTCCTCTCCTATATGAAAAAGAATTATTTCAGATAAGGAATTTTTTTCAATAGGTCGCCCAAGGGTTTAACTTCACATAAGAGCACTCGAGCTTAACCCTCATCCAAATCCCTTCATGTCTCGTTTCCTATGTGCAATCCCTTCCTATTGTGCTCAATCCCTTACAATAGTGCGCAATCTGTTCCAATTGTGTGCAATGTGATCCAATTGTGCGTGGTCCATTCTAATTGCATGTGATCCATTCCAATTGTGCATAATCCATTCCAATTATTCTCCATACATTATAATTGTGGGAAATCTGTTCCAATTGCATGCAATCCCTTCAATTTGCGTGAAATATGTGTCACTTGCGTGTAATCTCCTCTCTTTGTGTAAAAATCCTCGACTCCACATTACACGCTTGACCTCTATAATTGATAGATGAAATGGCCTTTTTTGGCGCAAGTGAAACAATTTCATGCCGACCTGTCCTTTTCCGCACAAGTGTCCCAATTGCACGCTGACCCGTTCTTTTCCACACAAGTGTCCCAATTGTGCGTCGACCCGGTGTTTCCCCTGCAACTGTTCTATTTTTCATGCTAGCATCACTCCTCGTGAGCACATGTTCAATTTCTCTCTTATGAACATCATTTTCAGGCAACCCCCTCACCCAAAGCATCTACAACACACACCATTTTCCCATACGACCTTCTAGGATAATATGATGTAACTTCAATGTCACTTGGGCAGTGTTTGACATTGTGTTTCTTCACCTAATGCTTCAATGAAAAGGAACACTAATGACTACTGTTTCTTCACATAGCCACACTAACATGGACCCCAAATGGGATCACCTCACAACACCGCCTAGTCATGACAATTACCATACCTTTTCTCCACCATGGTGTAGAAGGCTCCAGTTATGTAAGTGTGAGGGGTGCAGAGTGAACCCACCTCATCTGAGCTATAGGAAATTAACCTGCCATGCACCATAGAACTTAGCACAGGATGTTAAACTATGACCTCGCCCCAAGCCTTTCATGCAGGGTGCCCCATCTCAGATATTCTCTACATCCATTGGTCTCCATAGGAGTGAAATCCTTTCTCACATGGAATGGGAACTGACCACTGTTTCATGATACGTCAAATTGATTATTTTTTAAGGATGATTTATATTCTAGTGAAGACCCTATGAAATCTCTTAAGGAGCGTTGATAGGTTCTGAGTATGTATTTTTAATTAGATTACTAAAAGAGGGTGTGATTTTGAAAACAGTTTTAAGAAAATAACATAACTTAAAGAGTTTAATAGTTGAGAGAATAAGGTTGTGGTTTAAGATTTATGAGATATGTGGATAACTTCATGTTCACTACACAAATTTGATAGTTCATTGTTCTGAAAATTTCACATGGTTTTGTTTAAATATTTGGTTGAGGGTTATCATGATCCGGATTCCCCTCTTGCCTCTCTAAAAATTACACAACGTACCAGCCATTGACACAACCCTCGTGTTGTCAAGGTTTGGACATCAAGAAAAAATTAAAGGGTAAAAATCATACTAATATCATTTTCATGTGTGATAGAATGTGTATCCTTGGGTTGCTGAATCGTAACAACTCATGTTTTCCACATTAAATTTCAACCCAACAGGTGTTGAAATGAAAGGAACTTCACTTAATTAAACCAACGAAATGACCTCTGAAGAGCTACATTTTTTGATAAGTCATAAGTGAAATAATCCTCACACAAATTACAAAAATATAGTTGATTATAATGTTCCATAACTCCCTCCCATGTATGTGTATCTCCCTCGAAATCATCATCCACCATTTAGCTCGCCATCAAGTGGAGGAGAAGGCTCGGGTGGAACCCCTTCTTCGTTATTGACCCCCCTATGATGATAGGGGCATCTAGAACTACAAGTATGAGGAGAGAACTTTTGTGGGTCTCTAAAATACTATAGCTTTTCCTCCAGGTTGAACATGAAAATGAGAATCCCATGGTTCCCTTTTATAGTAAAATGGGAAGGTGGTTTTGTGCCCACATAATTCCTAAAACCCCATGTCATAGGTGCATCGTCCTCTAGGCAACCTTATCACGATTTGGAGAAAATAACGATGCTGTATCCCCACCTCTTGGCTATCTCCACTGAATGTTTGGAATAATTTGGACAACTATTTATGGAGATATGGACAGATCACAAAACACCACATTTGACTCCATGCAGATTTGATGTGCTAGACATATAAGGTTTTTGGGGCCCACATATGGCCGAATGTGTCTTTGGTTCCTTCATATGAAATGTATCCCAATTTATTTTGGTTCATCCCACAAAATTTCAGCCCATTTGGATTCATACTCAAGTTGCAGTGTGCATATTAATCCACTAGCATGCTTGGATCCTACAATGTTTGGCCAAGTTTTCATGGTCATCATCATTGTCCCTCCAAATCACATCTTCCTACAATGGAATCATCAAAGAAATTAGCATTTCCCTTGATAAATGTGAGAAAAACAAAATAAATTATTCAAAAATAGAATGAATCTTGTCATTATTTTTATAATTTTCAATATAAAACAAGTTTATCATAGTGGTGTAAAGATGAAAATTACACAGTGAATCGGGGTACGATCAAACCACCACACCTAAGAATTTTCACTCTAGGGAAAAGTCACATATCCAAATAAAATGAGGCATATATATATTCCCAACTTCTTTAAGATTTAACATATGAGGAAATTTTAATTTACTAAAGTAATTTGATCAATGCACGAACCACACAAAGATATTCTTCATAGTGAAAATGGAAAAAGATTTCTCATAAATCATATCACAATAAAATTCAATGAGATTCATGACAACATTATGAGAATATAATTCAAAATTCAATCATTCCACTAACTCTCCATGTGTGTGCGTGAAAAAAATTCCTTGCTATTCTTTCCACTTTATATCCAATAAATATAGGTTATTTTAAAATTATTCAGTTTTAAATGAATTTTCACCAAACCTTCCCTATATCCATTGCAATCATATTTCCAAACCCACTCACATAATCATTTAAAAATGTCAAACCATAATCTCTATACCTTGATATCCACATTTATTATACATTTCATCACTCCCCTCATTTATTATTTTTGTTTTTTAGATGCTCCATTTAGACCAAATCTCAAACTCATCTATCAACCCTTGTTTGATCTTCTCATGACACTAATTACAATAGTTATAACAAGATCAACGGTTGCGGAGGAGTGGTTTTTGAGCTGAACAAGATGAATTTTTTTTAGGGAATACATCAGTCTGATATTAGGTACACACGCATAGGTCAATCTGGTATAGTAATGAATAGATTAGATAAAGAATGAATTAATGGAAATATCATTTAAAGATGGAAAAATATTAACCTAACAGATATTAATTAATAAATATTCACACTTAATGGTTTGGTGCAAATATTAATGGAGATATTAGGAACACAGTTTTCTAAAAAACTACTCACACAACAGGCATCAATCATCTCAAATGTTTCAAAGTGATACAATCATTTTTATCATTAACAAAAAACCAATTCCCAAAAAATCACTCCCTGATGTTAAATTCATAAAAATATTCTTTTTCTCTATTCATTATGGTATTTTAACTTTTACCCCTTTATGGTCACTGAATCATGGATCATTGAAATTTTTTATAGGGGAAAAAATACAATAAAGAAGGTGAAAAGGAGAAGAAAGAAGAAATACAATTGAAAGACTAATCAACTCCACAAGATGGGGAAATGTGAAAATACCATAAAGAAGGGGAAATAGAAGATAGAAAGAAAAAAATGATGAATATTCCTATCTAACCCTGGAATGTACCCATCCCCAGACACCTACAATGCACAGTGTCTTCACTATAATAATTGAGTATGTGAAAAGGAGGGATAAAACCAGATGTGTTTCACTAGTATGTTGCTTCAGGAACATGGTGTTCATCCATATGGAACACCAAAAGGTATTTGTGGATGTGAATTAGCTGCTACCCATTAACAGTGATGGTTTTCTTGGTCTCTTCATTTTTAACCTGAGCTACACCAAATATAGATACATTAATAACAGTGTATGTGCCTATCCAGTAGGAAAAAAGTGTACATAGATGAAACACCTGCATTTCATTATAAAGGAGGAACATATTCCGAATGTGGAACTGACTATAAAGTATAATATAGTCGTGGGAAGCCTCTGTTTGCTCTTTATAAATTCTGGATTTTTTATATACATTTCTTCTAATTTCCTCCAACTCCTGAATCTACAACTTCCTTTGAGGACCTTCATCATAAATATTAGAACTTCATTGTTTGATGGCCAAGTAGGCCTAGTGATAATTCTCAACAGGTAGGTGTAAACTCCTTCCAAATACAAGAAGATAGGGTGATATTCCAATGGGAGTTTTGAAAGTAGTACGGTAGGCCCATAACGAATCATCAAGTCGAAGACTCAAATCTTTTCTATTGGGATGAAACATTTTTTATGAATCTATTTTACTTCTCGATTTGACACCTCGGCTTGAACATTGGTATATGGATGATTTGTAGTAGACACTCTATGACTGACCCTGTACTGACAAAAATGTGATTGCAATGCTCGGTTGCAGAAATGAGATCCCTGGTCACTATGGAGGAACCTAGGTAAGCCAAAAATACAGAAGATTCGGGTTATCAAAAATTCTACAACTACCTTAGAATCATCAGTCCTTATAGCTCGTGCCTCATCCCATTATGACACATAATCAACTGACAAAAGAATGTATGGGTTTTCCAAAAGAATATGGAATTGGACCCATAAAGTCAATGACCCTATCATAAAATTTTCATGAAAGTGCAATGGTTTTTGTGGAATTTTATTTATTTTAGATACATTCCCCATTCATTGACAGTGAGGACAAGATTTTCAAAAATCATGGGCATCCCAAAAAAGAATTGGAAAAAAAAGGTCAGAATCGAGGACATAGCGAGCAGTTCATTGGGGTCCCAAATGGCCTCCAAAAGAAAGAGTGTGATATAATCAAAGGATAGACTGAAACTCACTATTGGGAACAAAATACCTAAGGAAATAATCACTACTGGTGCGCAAAAGGTAGGGGTCATCCAAAATGTACCAATGAGACTCATTTTATAGGCTAATAGATTGTTTTTATAGAAATCAGTAGGAATGTAAGATGCTACCAAATAATTTAAAATTTCAGAATACCGTGGAATAACATCATACACTCATTAGAATTTATCATCAGGAAACATGCCATTATTGGGAATATAGTTGGATGAGTAAATTTCCGAGGATGAGAGGATTCTACTGATATGGTCAGCCACCACATTCTCCACTCGTTTTTTATCTCTAATTTCCATATTGAATTCATTAATGAGGTGCATCTAATGAATGTGGAATGGTTTGGCTTCTGGTTTCTTAAAGAGATACCAAAGGTTGGCATGGTCTTAGAACACAATGAATTTGGACCCCAAAAGGTATGATCTTTTATTGTCCAAGGAAAACACAATGTCAAGGAATTATTTTTCAGTTGTGGTGTTGTTTTATTAGGCATGGTCTAAATTATGTGACATATAGGATATGAAAGGTGGATCTTGGTCGACCCTTTGGGACAAAACTAACCCAACTCCATAATTTGAGGCAACACACATGAGATAAAATGATAAATCCCATAGAGGTGGTTGTATTACTGTGGGTGACATGAGAGACCATTTTAACTTATTAAAAGCATCGACACACTCTTTATAAAAAAAATTAATTTTCTTTATGAAGTAATCGGGAGAGGGGGAGTGCAATTTTTCTAATATCATGAATTGAATGACCGAAAAATCTATCATGACCAAGGAAATATTTCACATATCATACATATTTGAGGAATTGTAAGGAAAAAATGACATACAATTTTGATTTATTTAATTGGATTCCATACCTAGAAATGACATTCCCCAAAAATAAACCTTCTCGCACTATGAAATGGAATTTCTAATAATTTAATACAATATTTTTTTCAGTACAGTGATGTAGGACTGAACCAAGACTACCCAAAAATTCATCAAAAGAAGATCCATAAATAGTGAAATCATCTATGAATACTTCCATGCAATCCTTCTGGTAATCTGAAAAAATACTAACCATTCATCGTTGGAATGTACATGGAGCATTGCACAGGCCACATGAAATCCTTCTATAGGAAAATGTTCCCAAGGGGAAAGTGAAGGTTTTATTTTCCTGTACCTTGGGTAAAATATGGATCTGAAAGTATCCAGAATACACATCAAGGAAATAGTAGTGGGACATAACCTATAACCTCTCTAGCAATTGGTCAATGAATGAAAAGGGGAAATTGTCCTTCCTAGTGTGTTGGTTTAGTCGGCAATAGTCCATACACACAAGCCATCTTTTCTTCATACGAGTTAGAAGGAATTCATTATTTTCAATTATAAGTTCTGTAAAGCCATTATTTTTTGGAACTTCTTGAATGGGACTGAACTATTGGCTTTCAATGATGGGGTAAATGATTCCAGCTGCCAATAATTTTTTTTCCTCAAATTTAACAACTTCTAAGAGGTTTGGATTCAGTCGACGTTTTGGCTGCCTCACTAGTTGGCCTCATCATTTAACAAAATATGATGTGTACGAATTGATGGTATAATACTAGGAATATCTACAAGTGTCAATCCCAATGCATATTTATACACCCTCGAAAGTTCAAGCAGTTGCAAATCATGCTCAAGAGGGAGTGAAATAGTAATTATGACTGGCAACTTGTTTCCTTTAAAAAGATATTATTTTTTTTAAATCCTGAGGAAATTATTTCAGTTCAAATTGAGGTGGATATTGGATTTATGGGAGTATGTGTGAAAGTGAGATGTCACTGATCTCATCTATCTACTCAATGGTATCATCTACAATAGAGGAATGGGCTTTTAAAATCTTAGTAGTATAATCGATGGTTAGTGGTTCCTCAGTGTTCAAGAACTTGTCAATTAATAAACATGCATGACATTTTTCATATCCACTACAAGAATCAATGCATGAATCATTTTATAGAATTTTAATCAATGAAGAAAACAATGATATGGTATCGGGTAATGATAAGAAGTGTTTTCAAATGAATGGAGTACATAAATGGAATTTACTGAGAGAGAGGACTGTTCTTCTATGGGGGGCGTCATGGCATCAAGGATGTTGTAATCGAATATGTCACCAATAAATTCCATAGATAACGTACAATTATAGACATTAATTATGATTTTTAAAGTTTTCAAGAATGGTATCCCCAGTATAATTGGGGCATTTCCATTCATCATATCATCTTCCATTTTCAGAACATAATAGCAAAATTAAATTAAATTTTGAACCATCACAAGAACATCCTCTATCACACCAGAGGGGTGTGTGGTACTCATGTTTTCCAATGGAACAATAATTCCAGTGGGATTTAGTACCCCGACATGAAATGTATAGTAAATGGAGTGAGACATCACATTTATAGAGGCATCTAAATCAAGCATAGCATTAGAAACAAATACTCCCCTCTGGTGCATGGAATTGAGAATGTTCCGGGATCATAGCACTTTATGGGAATTGATGGCTCTATAAATTATGAAACATTCCTCCCCAAGATCATTTTCTCATCACCTCTAAGTCACCTTCGGTGTGTACACATATCCTTTAGAATCTTAACATACCATGGAAATTGCTTCACAAACATCAATCAATTGGATGTTAACCTGCACTTTTTTTAAAATTTCCAATATTTCATTATGAAGTTCAGTTTCCATTTCTTTCGTTTGGTGGCCCATTGTGAAAATGGAATAGGAATGGTTGGGATATGTGACTCATCAACGTACACACTCTTTCCTTTAGAAGGGATTCTCCCAGGACAAGGTACATTAATATTTGGAACAATATTAATGGTTGGGATGGAGTTTTTCTTAGGAGGGGATGACTCTGATGGATGATTCAATTTGATTTATTGTTGTTTTACACTCCTAAGAGTGATGGAACTAACATTTCATTTATCCCTTGGGTTAACTTCTGGTTGAGAGTAAAGTTTACGTGACCCATGATATTTAATTTCACCCATTGAGTTAGCTAGTTGGCCTAATTGGGTTATGAGGTCTTGTATAGCTTCTTGAGTGGTTTGTTGGAATTGAATATTTTTGACAGTTATTTTTTTCATAATATCTTCTAGTTTGATCATGTTTTAAAGGGGTTTTTTGGAATGGCCTTTGGGGTGGTCGAGGATTTCTTGGTGGCGGTGGTAGATGAAAACTCTACCCATGTTGGTTCCATTATTGTTGAGGTTGGATTGAAAATCCCATTTTCCTATAGGCTGTGTTCTCCTTCCACCTAGGGTTGGACGGTTAATAATGTTCTTTCCTAATGTGTTGGTTATAGAGGCGGCCTGGATGTATTTCCCCACAAATATAAGATGTTTCCCTTAATTGAATACAGTGGTCATAGTAGTGAGTGTCAGAAGATTATATACTAAATGGATGGGAGGTGGAGAATGGGGATTTCCCTTGGGAAAGAGAATATTGTCAATGAAGGGTACTTACCTCTTTGATCATTGTCTCCACCTTCTTCTCAAATTCAGTACTTTGTACCTCATGGGCACCTCGAATCGGTACATTGGACCTTGAACCAAATTATTGTGCGTTTTGCGCTATGTTCTCTATCATGGTTCTTGAAGAAATTGGGGTCTTATCAACTAGCGCACCACCTGTAGTATCATCGATCATATTTCAATCAATAGGGATTAATCCTTTATAAAAATATTGAATTAAATGTTGATAACTAATTTTATGGTGTGGGAAACATAAACATAACCTTTTTAATCTTTCAAAATTTTCTGGAAGTTATTCCCCTTGATATTTTCTTCTAACACATATTTCTATCCTTATTATTGTAGTTTGAGAGGCTGGAAAATATTTTTCATGAAAATGGCATTTCATTTGTGCCCAACCTCTTATTCGTTAATTAATATAGTGAAACCAATAATTCATAGATTCTTCTAATGAAAATGTTAATTCAGTAATCATTACTTGTTCCTCATCCACATTACCAGTATTTAAATTTGAACAAATAGTATGAAATTATTTTATATGATAGTGTAGATCTTCTCTAGGATGTCCATGGAATCTTTGTTATAGATGAATTAAACAATATTTTAGTTCAAAATTTTGTGCCTCCCATTTTTGTAGAATATATGTGGTTTGGATATCAACATCAAGTGAGGTTTGTTAATTAATTGTTCTATTGTATTCAGAAATGTTATTCACATTAATATTAGTTTTTTTGTTCATTCCAAAATAATATGAAGGTTGAATAAGTGTTTCAATATGAGGTGTGTCTTCCTTTAAAGTGTTGTCTTGTGTGTCTCGGTGTCGTTGATATAGGGTCCTCTCCTATTTGGGATCGAAAGGTTATAAATCCCCCAGAGTAGAATGCGTCATGCACAAAACATACACAAAAATTGAAAATAACAAAAAGGGATTGAGAATCAGTATGATAAAAAAAATATTCAGCAAAATTTCAAAAACCTTATAAAAAACGCACTAAAACAAAAACGCTCCACGACAACGGACCAAAAGTTGAATGCGCTGTCATGATACGTCAGATTTATTTTGTTTTTAAGGTTGATTTATAGTCTAAGGTAGACCCTAGGTCATCTATTGAGGAGTGTTTATAGGTTTTTAGTGTGTATTTTTAGTAAATATTACTAAAATTGGGGGTGATTTTGAAAACAGTTTTAAGAAAATAACATAACTTAAAGAGTTTTATGGTTGATGGAATAAGGTAGTGGTTTATGAATTATGAGATAAGGGGGTCACTTCATGTTCAATAAACATATTGGATAGTTCAGATTTCTAATAATGTAACATGGTGTTGTTTAATTCATTGGTTGAGGGTTGTCAAGACCGTGATTCCCCTCTTGCCTCTCTAAACGCTGCACCAAGTACCAACCCTTGACACAACAATCGTGTTGTCAAAGTATGGTCTTCTAGAACTGATTAAATGCTACCAAATCATACTAATATATTTTTTATTTTTGATAGAAAGATGTTCCTTGTGTTTCTCAATCATAACAACTAAATTTTCCCACATGAAATTTCAACCCAAATGGTGATGAAATGAAAATCGGTTCACTTAATTAATCCCAAAAATGAACTCAGAGGTGAAATATATTTACATTAAACATAACTGAAATTATCCACACACAAATTAAAAAAAACCCAGTATAGTATCAAGTGATGGAACTCCCTCACATGTACGTGTACCCCCCTCGAAATGATCATCCACCGTTTAGCTTTCCATCGAAAGGGGGGGAAGGCTCTGCTAGAACTCCTTCTTCAATGTCGATCCACAATGATGATAGGGGCCTCCTGAACATAAATTATTAGGAGAGAAATACTTTGTTTCTCCAAAATACCTTATATTTGACTCCTGGTCGAACTTGAGAATGAGGAGCCCAAGGTGACATTTTATAGGAAAATGGGAAGGTGGTTTTGAGCACCCAAAATTCTTAAAACCACATGTCACAGGTGTTTAGACCTCTGTACAACCTTATATAGATATGTAAAAAATAAAAAAGTTTTATTCCCACCTCTTGTATTTCTCCACTGAATGTGTGGAATAAGTTGGACATTTATAGCAAGAGATATGGACAAATCACATCACACAACTTTTGACTCCATGCAGATTTGGTGTGCTGGACAGATCTTGTCGGTTGGGCCGCCAAATGGCCGAAGGAATCATTCTTTCCTTCATATGAAATGTATACCCATAAATTTTTAACCAGACCACAAAATATAATCCCAATTGGACGCATGGTCTTGTTTTAGAGTTCCGAATAATCCACCGGTGTTCTTGGATCCTGTGTAGTTTGGCTCATTTTTCTTGGGTATCATCATAAGCCCTACAAATTACCACTTTCTACAGTGTAATAATCAAAACAAGTAACATTTCCATTTTTATTAGTGATAAACACAAAATCAATTATTCAATCATGGAATTAAACTTCCCATTATTTTTATAATTTTCAATATAGAACATGTTTTTCTATGTGGTGTAAAGGTAAAAATTACATAGTGAATCGTGGTACGATCAGGAACCTCTTTATCAGAGTGGCATCTGTCGGTGGGGAAATGGAAACCACCCTAGTGTATTCCCCTAGATTTTCATGAAGTACATATCAGTCCTACTACTCCTCTTTTCCTGGGTTCCAAATCCCTCTCCCGTTGGGCTTTGTCACCACCTGGGCCTCCATCATGGAGTAAGTCCCAATCTTCATAACCTCGGGCCTCTAACTAGGTGTAAGCCCCTTTTTCCTCATTGGGAATCTAAACCACATATAAGGACCTATTCCACATCCGAAGGATCCAACATCCACAATGGGATCATCAGGTCTTTACTCCCTCTTGTTTCTCACAATGAGCATGAATCATGTGGGATTAGAGCAAGCATCGACCATGAAATTCTCTCCGGGTAACTTAGAGGGCGAGTTCCACACAAAAACGCACCTGAACTATAGGGTCTTTGATCCTTGAAAATGCAATGTATGTAGGAATTTTATTTTTGTTTCATTCCCACCAAACATTGGTCGTTCCGACCATCTTCACATTGGTTCACAAAACAACACCTGAACTACAGGGTATTTGATCCTTGTTAAGGAAACGTATGTAGGAAGCCTCGCTGAGGTTCAAGCCCACCACCCATTGGTCATTCCGTCCATCATCATTATTGTTTTACAAACCCCACCAGATCTATGGTATCTTTGATCTTTAACAAGGTAAGTTACATGGGAAGGCTCCATGAGGTTCGAGCCTATCTTCTATATGAGCCACAGGTCCTCTTTCACATCTGTATGCCACCGTCATGCTTGACGTTAAACTATGAACCTCAATCAGTGGTAAGACATCAAGACCCCATTCGGCGGTAAGCCATTTTCATCTCCATCCAGCTGTAATTCATTGTGACCCGGTCTAGTGGTAAGCCATTGGGATGCCATTCAGCAGTAAGCCGTTGTCAACTTGATCAAGTGGTTACCTGTTGTGACCTCATACGATAGTAAGCCATTGCGACACCATTCAGCAGTAATCCATTGTCAACTCCAACTAGTTGTATGTTTTGTGACCCCATCCAGTGGTCAACCATTGCAGCACTAGTCAGTGATAATCCATTGTAAACTCCATCATGTAGTAAGTAGTTGTGACCACATCCAGCGGTAAGCCGTTGCGGGGCCATTCACTGGTAATATGTTGTGACCCCATTCGGTCGTAATCCGTCGTGACCATATCTAGCAGTAAGTCATCAACATCTCTATATAGCTGTAAGCCTTTGAAATCACCAATTGGTGGTATGCCTTCATCATATGAACTACAAATACATTGATTCTCTGCCATGGGGATACATAGAATTCCTCTTTGAGGCTCAAGACCACATTGATCATTATCCTTACGGTGGTTTCATCTGATTAACCATCGAATTCATTCAAAACTCCATTATCCATCCTGATTCCAAATCAGACTGCCACATCCTGTTAAGATCATGCAACCTCATTCCCCATTTCCATCAATAAAAACCGGGAAGCCCACCACACATTGACCTCAACATCAGTGTTCCATCCAAAGGATGCACCACCCATTGGCCGCAACCGGGAAGGCCACCACACATTGGCCACAACATCTAATCCACTTTAGTCAGTGTTCTGAATAGTCCAATCTGTCTCCGCTAGACATTAAACCGGAAATATACCGTGTGTTAAACATGTGATGGAGAGGAAAACCTCATATACATGCCAATGGTATATGATTCCCCGCATTCGACGTGGGATGTATCGGGATTCCACGCCCTCGAGAATCCCTATAATAAGGGGAAGTAACCCAGACCTGCCAATGTCCCAGTGTCCAGACATGCCAGTGATGTCCAACGTGACTACTCCCCTGACAATAATTTACTAGCCTAATAGGACCATTTTTAATGTCCTGACATAAGAAGTGTAATTAACTGGTTTCCATGAAGAAATTTCACTAGTAAGAGTTTCATGAAATATGTCTTAAATCTATAAGGGAGACCTGGACTAGGTGACGAGTTCCAAGAACTAATATAAAGAATGAATAACTGAAATCCCATAAACTCATTTTGGTGAAGGATAAAACGTCCCTGATCAAGCAACAAATGCCACCTGCCTATGGAATGTGGGAACACGTGGCAACTAAATCACATCATTCTTCTTCAAGTAGACGGATGCACGCACCCCGATGAATGTTTCGGAAATAGTAACATTGTATCTATTATCTATGATATGTTTTGATTATAATATATTTTATTTTTATGGGAAAACTATTCCTAATTTTTTGGATTCTATTCATGATCCCATATCAATTTTTCACACACTTTGGTACTTGTGGAAATTATATTTCAATGATTTTTATGGTATACCCATTTTTGGTTGGTTACAAAAGTGTATTAGTTACTAAGATAAATATAAGGTACATCCTTTTTAGACTATACATTCTTATATGGTCACTGAGATAGTTTCAGTTGATATTAAATTGATTGTCTTGTGGGGTTGGAACTTTCCTTTTAGTATTGATCTAGTCCAATATTGGATAGTATTTCCTTGTGATAGAAAAATAATTTCCTTGTTTATCAATAAATGTAATGGTGGATTCCATGGATTATATGTGTAAAATCATTTACCGTGATGATGTTCTATTTTATCGATGTGGTTACATATTCTTGAACCATTTTACAAGAGCTATCATTGAAGATCCAATTTCATATGGTTTCTTTTTCATAAAACTACCATAGTATCCTTCACATATATTTTTATATTGGTACCTACTATGTCCATCCATTTACTAAAACCAAAATGTATCGTGTTAGTATATCAGTAAAATCATTATATATTATCTTATAATGAGAGTAGACACTAATGTATACATATTGAAGTTATCATAAAATAATTAAACGTATCTAAAATAACTATGACTGTTTATAATATCCATACCATTAATGTTAAATTATACATGTAACTTATTCTTAAATAATACCCAAACCTTTATAGATATCTAAACCAGCCTCTGATACCCACTATAAGGCCCCTACCTTAATCATTACATAATCTTGAGATAAGTCAACAAATGAATTTAATTCCCTTTATAAAGTTATTTTCAGGTTTGGTGTTTTAGAAAATTAGGTTATAAATAATACATAGTCACTTAAATATTACATTTAGAAACTTCTATTAACTAACAATTATCTCCATAAAACAAAACACTTTAAAAACATGATGTCATTACATGTTTTAATTACCTAACTTTTCCTTAATCATATCATTCACTCAATTAGTCTTTATGTCAGATAAAATAGATTTAAAAACTTGGGACGAGCATAAAATGATATTTAAGGGAAACACAATGTTGGAAAATATTTAGTCTTGGGAAAACATAATAAGCATGAATACATTATCATCATGTGGTACTTTTAACCAATAAGAAGTAGAAAATATAATTCTATAAATATATAAAAATTTTATACCCTTTTTGTAACCAAACCCTTACCATAAGTCCCATAGAAAGAAATATATAACATATAAAGGTAATATGGTACATTAACATACATAAATTGAATAACCATAATGTTGACTTCCCCACATATCACTAAATGGAATAGCCATACGACGAACTTCCATACCCAATGAATTGAAGGTTATAAAGTAACCACCCATCCTTGGTTTGTCACGGAACCACCTGTCTTTGGTTTATCTCATTACCACCAATCATTGGTTTATCACGTAACCACCCATAAAATTTTCATGTACCATTATCATAACATAAAAAATATTTCAAATATCAATATTTCACTAATAAAATTTCATTTTATATCACAAAAAACCATTTCACGATATTGAAATTTTTAATCCATTTCAAAAAAATTGTAAGTAAAAAACAACAAAAAAGGGAATAAGGTATTTCTTTTTCATTAAAAAAATTAAGGCATATAGATGACGCCAAATATCAAATGAAATTTACAACGGTGGAGAAGTCATTGTCGCCGCATAAGATAAAGACATTTCTTGTGTTATTTAGAAAATGTCTTCTTAGAAAATGTTTCCCTATTAATGAAATTAAAATTCAAAGTGGTTTACTATACATAATATAAAATAAGGAAGATTATATTATCACAATATCCCTCAATGAAAGTAGAATTAGACGAATTCCCATACCTCGAATCCATCTTGTCTCGTTCCTTCTTTATATTCATCAATTTTAATCATAGGTTTGATTCTAATTTCTTGAGAACCATTTTATTGTTTTGTTTTACTTTTATATACATTACTACAATTTTATAAAAATTACATAATCATTTATGTTCATATTGGTTGTTTTATCGATATTTGGTATTTGAGTCGAAAAAGAACATCTTAAATGTCCATGTGGTCAAAATATATCATCTAAAGAATATAATAAATGATTTAAATATTATATATATTAAGAATACATGTATTTATAATATCTGAAGTATTTGGAGATATGAAATGAAATGAACCATTCATGAAGACACTACATTCAATTATTTTTCATATTAAAAGAATTATAATCAAATGATAGGAATGTATACTATAATACCAGTATTATATTTATTTCCAATATTTTTCATAAAACCATCCATTATACATTCTATTAATATCATGAATGAGTCATATCAAATTGAGTGAGTTGTAGTCCACACTTCCTCAAATGAAATTATTGTATTTACACATCATGGAAAGAACAAAGTTATGTTGTAAATAAAAATTACATAATCATAGATACAATATAAATATAATATATATCATATATATATAATTAACCTTAATAATGGCAACCATGAAAGGTAGTAGGAGAATAGTGAAGAATCATTGTTTCGTGAGGCAGTAGTTTGTTGTACCCAGAAACAATATATTCGTATCCATTAAATGAAGGTGTGTATAAGTGTAATATAAATAAATCTGATAAATAAATACTCGTATATTGAGAATAAAAGTGTTTTAAGCTAATAATATAAAAATATGAGAATAGGGAGTGGATATGGAAAATAATTGAAAAGAAACTAAGACAAGATGTTTCCTCTAAATTGGGTAACTTCTTATGATTTGAGCCAAAAGGCTTCCATGAATTGCCTTTTTCAAAAGGTAAGGATTCATGGAAGAAATAAGGTATTTTTGGAGATATTTTAGTAGAATTTGTATGATCAAAGGGTCTTGAGAGGTGTGAGTATATGAGTATAGGTGGGGGCCTTTTACAGGAAAGTGTAGGGGGACTTTTAGAATGTCTTGAGATATTATAATATTATAAATTTATATTAAAATTATAATAGATTAAAAGTGATATATTTCTTGGATATGGATATAATTGGTATAAATACTATCAACCAATAAGATTTATACTTGTTTAAGTAACTAAATTAACATTATCTTTTAGCTTTAACCCAAATTAAAAAACATTATCTCCTACCATGTATTCTTGTATTTTCGTAATACATGGTTACTATAGTTACAATAAAATGAAAAGAGAACCAAAAGTAAACAATTAATGACATTTGTATCATAAATATGTTATTTTACCAAATCATATATTTTTAGGCCTATTATATCATTTAATAAAATAGCATTTTTTTTAAAACTCAATTATGTCAATTTTGAAACTATTTTGAAATTGATTTTGGTTAATGAGATAACACATTCATTGATTAGAATCAAATGAATTAAATCAATGAAAATAGGTAAATATCTTCCAAAAAATTATTATATGGAAGAAAATTTTCAAATTACATTTATTTTAATATTTACAATATAATTTATTTGAATCTTTCATTCACAAGGTTATTGTTACATCATCATTGTATCATAAATAAATTTAGTTATTTATAGTATTAAAATTATAAATAAAATACCATTATATATGAAATATTTTTATCTTTATAATGACTATTTTTAGTCTAAGAGATAATTAATATAAAAAAAAATTAGTAAATGATATAAGTTGATAATATAATTCACATTACTTTATATTAATTCTTATATCATGTCATTATCACACCTAAGATACTTCCTGAGGTCCCAATATCAACCCAATGATGCCTATAGTATTACATATCTCATAAAATTGGATTAATACATCTTTTGGAATAGACTAATATTATTATAATATTATTTTAACCCTTATTTTCTAGTATTACCCTTTAACCATGTTATCAAAAAATAATTACTTTTGTTACTATTCATATTGTCCAAAAATTAAAGGTACCTATTTAAAAAATTCGATCTTATGATTCAAAATATGGAATAAATTTTTCCAAATTCAAAACTCATATGTTTCATTAATTATATTAAAATAAATTCCCATTGTCATACTAGAATGCATGTTTTTATAAAGTAAAAAATTTCAAAAGATTAACATGTATTTTTTCCAATTTAAATGTCTAATTACATCCAATTACCATAATTGTAATAAATGATAAACAATTAATCCAATTACAATTTAAAATTAAATTAAAAGGTTAATATATCTCTATTAATAAATTATGTTGAAATTATATTTTGATTTAAAATGTTGTATTTTCACTATTCATTAAAATACGAATATTATTAGAAAAATACCAAAATTTCATATAAAGTAAATTTTGATGTCTTTATTATAAGTAATGGATTTAAATTGTTTAAAATTAAATCTAAAGGTGTCAAAAACTTAATTTTGAAAGGGTTATCCCCCAAAAGGTGGTAAAACAACATTTTTTGAAATATACATTATCCAAAAAATGGAATTTGTTCTTATTTTATATATAAAAAACATATAATTTAAATTAAAAACAGTACATTGAATATATAACATATATTTTTAATTAAATAAATATCCATAATTATTTATATGATTTTATAAACACAATTATTCCCTTTTTTAATTAGTTTTAATGAAAAAAAATCCTTTATATTCCATCGTTTTTTGTATTTACATTTATAATAAATTTAGTAACCAATGAATAATTATTTATGTATGTGTAAACCATATTTTCATAATTAGGTTGATACTATTCACTAACATAATTCCAATGTCTAGGTTATATGTGCTACATTATATAATAATATTTAGTTGTGCGTTTGTACTAAATGTGGTGTATAATGTATGCTATTGAATATAGTGTTTCTTTTATGAAAACTGGGATGATACATACTTCCCCCCTTATGGAAATTGATTCCTTGAAATTTTAATGTTTTTTGTGGTATGTTAATTGGAAATACCACATCGAAGAAGGATTCAATAAAACAATCACTTTAAAAGAAATAATCATAAGTATAATGGTCAATCAGGATAACCCATACTATGATTCCATGTTGGGAAAAATGGATATGGCAGAAAGACTAAGTTAGAAGGTCAAATTAAGTCTATTATAAAACCTGATCATGAGAATGTTAAAAACTAGAAAATAATAAACTTTAATTTGGTTAAACAATCATTTATTTAACCGTTGTAAAATTAAATTGACAATATTTTTGTTGTATAGTAATTTTAGCAATGTTGAAAAATATTATTTATGATCTTAACATATAAAATAAGGTAAAATAAATATATGTCAATTAATGATTCATTCTTTAATAAATATCTAGCTCAAACTCCTATTTTAAACAAATAACTATTATTTTAGATGACTGGGTCACACCTGACGTGCTAGAATTCCCTTCTAGAGAATCACATAATCCACAAAAGATGAACTAAATATTTTACCTATAATTATAAACTAAAAAAACTGAAAAAATTTATTAAAATATTAGTCAATCCCAAAAATTCTTAATCCCTTATTAAACGATGTACTACTCATAATTGTTGATTCAAAAGTTCTCTTTTGACTTTTATATCTTGTTTTGGAAATCACAAATGTCTTTAATCACGCCTATCGTACTGATCATGCTGATTGTACTAACCATGTTTATCGTACGTACCATGCTTATCATACTGAACATGTAGATCGTACTGACCATGTTGATCGTACAGACCACGCTGATCGTACTGACCATGCTGATCGTATTGACCATGCTGATCGTACTGACCATGCTTATCATACTGACCGTGATGATCATACTGACTATAATTTTTGTACTGATTGGAAATTGTATTGACTATTTTAATCATACTATGTCTTATAAATTTACTCACTCTGTATCGTTTCAGAACATTAGACAGTAATACTTATAGTACTCATACTTTTCATTCATTACATGCTTGTTTTGGTTCATAGTCAAAAATTTGTTTCATATTAATCATACTCATGTTTATCATCTTAATATATCTTTTGTTTTAACCAAAACAATGTCATTTTGTTAGTTATAAACTAATAAAAACGTTGTTGTGTTTTCTGTTTCAATATGACCGTTATAATGCCAGGTGTCCAAGTACCTCTGAGTTTTTCGGAGCAATATGACCATTGGAGGAAATATGACCATTGGAACCTAAGGCCTATAAATAGGAGGTCATTTAAAGTCAAGAACATACATTCTTGTGTGAGACATTGATTATATCAATTTATAGAGAGAGATAATATGGCTTCTCTCTTGCTTCGTGTGAAATCCTTGAGTTTAAAAAACGTGAATGAGTCGTTCTTAGTTTTTGTATTTCTATAAGTGCAATTTTTTATTTTTGCTTTCGATTAACGATCGAGGTCTTCCGAGGATAGGTAGACGGTGCTACCGATCATCGTATCGAGGGATTTCAAGTGATTGAAAGACAGAGGTGTCGATTACCTTCAAAATCATGGGCCTTCAGGGATAGGAAGATAGACGTACCGATCATCATATCGAGGGCTTACAAAGGTGGTGGTAAGACAGACCTCTTATCCTAGGTGAAAGTATAACCATTCTCTTTGGGTCAAAATAATTGTAATACATTTATATTTCCGTTGTTGTTTGTTTTAATAAAGGAAATTGTATTGTTTTCCATTCATCATTCAGTATTCATTTGTAATTGTTTCAATTACATTCATATTGTTACATATTGTATCGATTGATTCTATATGCTTTATAGTAGAATCCGTAACTTTTGTATAAATATGATTATTGTATTCATCTTGAATACAATTGCTCTACTTTTCTAATAGTATTACATCATATCATACCTTTATATTCAATACAATCTTGGTTTTCAGTTTTTTTGTATACTGTATTAGTTTAAGATCATTTAAACTAATTTCTTGTGTTTAAATACAAAGCTTTTAAACCTATAATTCACCCCTCTTGTATTGTTCCATGAAATAAACATATACATCTACATATTCAATTGAACAATTGGTATAAAAGGAGGTTTCCACTGATTTATACTACTACCTCTTATTCGATCATATTACTCTATCAATTATTTACTACACTAATGTGTGGAGTGGAAAAGACTATTTTTGTTAGATGGCAGGAATGAATATTGGGACAATTGACAATATAAATCCTTCTAGACCACCTATCTTTAATGGTAATGATTATGGGCACTTGAGAGATCGAATGAATACATTCGTTATCAATACTGGTGTAGAAAAGTTTATTATTCTTACTGGAGGTTACAAAATTCATGACAATGGAGTTAGTACTTTCACTAATCAAGAGAAGCAAGAATATAAACATATTTACAAGGTACGAAATACATTACTATGTTATATGAAAAGGAATATATACTTCTAGATATCTTCTTGTGAAATAACCAAATGTATTTGGAATAAATTTTATGTCACACATTTTGGTACATCCAAGGTTATAGAAACAAGAAGAGTGATGCTTCGAGTAGAGTATCATGGATTTACTTTTCCTTATGGAGAGCCAGTCTTTAAAGTGAAACAAAGATTTATAAAATTTTTAAATAGTTTGCAATCTATTGGTGCAAAAGGTCTTGATGATAAAGCTCTTGTAGATAAGATTATTGACATAATTCCCAGCGAGTGGGAGTAAAAAAGGACAGCTATTGATGAAAATAGAAAATTTTCCCAGATTACTCTTGATGAACTCTTTGTAACTCTTCTACAACACGTGACAAGAATGAAAAGAGATGCTGATTTCAACAAGAAGAAAAATGGAAATGGAAGGGTATCTTTTAAATCTAATGCTAAAACACCTGAAAGGATAACAAGATCGAAATCCATGAAAGTTTTTATATCGGAATCAATTTATTTTGATCACTTGGATAATGAGTTAGCCAATCTTGCTCGAAGGATGAACAATATTGTGGGAATAAAAGACATCCAATATAGATTCAAAAATAATGATAGGAAATATAAGAAAGATTCATAGGTAACTTGTTATGAATGTATGAAATTGGGATATATAAGGACTGATTTTCCTTTACTGAAGAGAAAATACATAAAGGAAAATCATTCTGAAAGGAATAAGAAAAATTATTACAAGATAAAGACAAAGAAAGTCTTGAAGTAAAATGATACTTGGAGTGCAAGTGGTAGCGATTCATCGGATAATTCTTCAGTATATGAGTCCTCATGACAATGAAATATTGGACTTATAGCCAGACTACCAATTGAAGATAAATGTTTCATGGAAAAGGTACACAATGTTGAAGCTATTTCAAATGTTTCCTTGAATAAAAATTATATTGATAATAAATATTATGAATCTAAAAATAATGATTCTTCATCATCAAAAGATAATACATTACCTTCATTTGAAGAAGTATTCAGGTTTTCTAAATTACTTGAGAATTAAAATTATAAAATCATGAAAATGCTTAACAAATAAAATTATAGAATTTCAATTATAACTAAAGAAGTATCAGATCTTTCTAATGATCTTGATATTAAATCTTCTGATTTTGAATATATTTCAAAAACCCATGAGAAAGACAAATATGATTAATATAATCTTTATATGAATCTAGAAAATTTAATTTCTAAGAAAAATGTATTTGAGCATAACTCCAGTTTAAAATCAAATGTTTTGGAGGATAAAAATCTAGTCTTAAAAATAAAGTCAGAAATCTTTTCCATGAATTAATGTTTGTCAAACTTTACTTATGGAAAGGAGAAATTTTAATAAATTTATTCACAAATTTGACCTTTGAGAAGTCATTCTGGACTTGGTTATACTCATTTCAAACCGACTTTTAGTAATAACTATTTTGTTTCTCAAAATACCATTATTTTGTTCTAAGTGTAAATGTGGTGAACCCTTGAAAATATAGTGTTCTATTAATAGAACTTAGTCTTTAGTATTTCATAAAGCTCATTTTTCAAAAAAAAATGTTGATTCCAAAGATTCTTTTATCTACCTCTTCTAGATCCAAACAAATTTGGGTTCTGAAAAACTAATTGTTTCTTTTTCAGGAAATTAAGAGTGTACCAACAAGAACATTTGGTACATGGATAGTGGTTGTTCTCGATACATGACAGGAAACAATGATTTCTTTGAAAAGATCATTGAAACAAAATTTCAAAAGGTTACCTTCAGAGATAATGCTCAAGGGAAAATTATTGGAATAGGTAATATTGTTTTTATTGGAAAAGTTCTTATTTAAAATGTTTTATTGTTAATGGTCTTGAGCACAATCTCATTAGAATAAGTCAAATATGTGATTATGGTTACCTTGTGAATTTTAGAAATAATAAATGATTAGTTCACAATTCCAAGGAAAAGTTCATTCTATCTGCCCATAGGCAAGAGATTGTATACACTATTAACCTAGAAGACCTTAGGTGCCAAAATTTACCCTGCTTAGGTGAAATAGAAGACCAATAGTGGATATGGCCTAGAATACTAGGACACTATAACCTAAGAAACATTTGTAAACTCTCAAAGAAAATACTTGTAAAGGGACTAAAGGATCTTAGATATGATTCTTCAAAAGTCTGTGATTCTTATCAATTTCAAAAGAAAGATAAATGAATATTTAAATAAATTAATGAAGTTTCAACTTCTAATGCATTAATGCTAGTGCATATGGATCTTTTTGTTCCTTCACAAACTGGATCCATTGGAGGTAAATACTATGTATTTGTTTTAGTTGATGACTTTGCTACATTTACGTGGGTCTATTTTCTAAAAAATAAATCTAAAGCCTTTTCTTATTTCAATACTTTTAGAGACCAAGTTAAAAATGATAAAAACCTACCATTGATAACTATTCATAGTGATTATGGTGGTGAATTTCAAAATTCGTAATTTGAAACTTTTTTTAGTAAGAAAGGTATTACTCACAATTTCTCAGCTCCATGAACTCTTCAGCAAAATGGTGTTGTTGAAAGAAGAAATTGTATTCTGCAAGAAATGACTAGAACCATGTTGAGTGAATATGCAATTGCTATGAACTTTTGGGCTGAAGCTGTTAGTACTGCTTGATATACTATATATCGTGTTTTAACCAGAACGTTTCTTAATAAAACAACCTATGAATTATAGACTAGCTAAAAACCAAAAGTTTCATAAATCATTGATTTTGGGTGAAAAGTATTCATTTTTAATACTAAAGATAATCTACACAAATTCTCACCAAAATATGATGAAGGAATCTTTCTAGGATATTATACAACTTCAAAAGAATATAAAATTTTCAATAAAAACAACTATACTATTGATGAAACAATACATGTTAAATTTGATGAAAAAAATCCTTTTATTTTCTACAAATCCCAACCTACATCTTTAGATGTGTTTTTTAAAAATGTTTATCATCCTGTGTTAGAAGATTATTCTGATAAGGAAAATATTCAAGAAAGTGTTCCAGAAAATTTTACCCCAAAGGATTTCCTTCCATATGTTGATGAACAGGTTTTACAAAACCAATATCAATTATTTCTTAGGAATCATCCAATTGATAACATCATTGGTGATTTAAATCAACCTCTAAGGACCATAAATTTCTTAAGAAATGAAATTGAACATTCATCCTTTCTTTCCCAATCTGAACCTAAAAGTCCAAGTCAGGCCTTAGGTGATGAAGATTGGATTAAAGTAATGCAATATGAACTAAATGAATTTGAATGGAATCAAGTCTGGACTTCAGTTGAAAGACCTAAATAAACAACAGTAATTGCTGTAAAATGGGTTTTCATAAATAAATGTGATGAAAATGGAATTATTGTAAGAAATAATGCAAGACCTATTGCAAAGGGTTATAATCAACAAGAGGGAATAGAATATGAAGAAACATATACTCCGGTAGCTAGACATGAATCTATTCATATTGTATTAGCCTTTATAGCCTACTTTAACTTCAAACATTTTCAAATGGATGTTAAATGTGCTTTTATAAATGGTTTTGCTCAAGAAGAAGTCTTTTTCAAACAACCTCCTGGTTTTCTAGACCCAAATCATCCTAATCATGTTTTTAAACTTACCAAAGCTCTATATGGTCTTAAACAAGCCTCTAGAGCACGATATGACAGACTTACCAGATCTCTTTTACAAAAAAATTATGCAAAAGGTATAGCGGATGAAACCATTTTTATAAAAATGGAAAACAAAAATGTTTTGATTGTTCAAATTTATGTTGATGAAATCATATTTGGACCAACTCAGCAATCTTTAACTGATTATTTTGAAAATTTAATGAAATATGATTTTGAAATGAGTATGTTGAGTGAGTTAACATTCTTCTTAGGTTTTCCAATTTCTCAAAAACGAGAAGGAACATATATATATATATCAACATATGTATATTAAATATTTACTCAAAAATTATGGTTATGAAAATACTAAAAGTATTAGCACTCTAATTGGTACCTCAAATACACTTGATCTTGATAAAACTAGGAAACCAGTAAATCAAATAATTTTTAGAGGTATGATAAGAAATTTTCTATACTTGATAGCTAGTCGACCAAACATAATGTTTTCTGTATGATTTTGTGAAAGATACCAATATAATCCAAAAGAGTCTCATTTAAAATCCGTATAGAGAATCTTTCGCTATTTAAAATGCACTATGGATTTACGATTCTTTTACTATTCTGGAAATGATTTTGTTTTAAAAAGTTTTTCCGATGTGGAATTTGGTGGTTGTAGAATGGATAGAAAAAGTACATCAGGAACATTTCATTTCTTAAGAGATTATCTGGTTTCTTGGTCCTATAAGAAACAACACTCAGTAGCACTTTCAACTGCTAAAGCTGAATATGTAACAGCTGGATGTTGTTGTGCTCAAGTGTTGTGGGTGAAACACACACTCACTGACTATGGATTGAGTTTTTCCAAAAATCAAATACTATGTGATAACACTAGTGCCATAGCTCTTAGTAAAAACCCATCTCATCACTCTCATGAAAAACACATAGATATTAGGCATCACTTTCTTATGTATCACACACAAAAAGAATATATTATTTTACAATTCATCAGAACACAAGAACAACTTACTGACATTTTTACAAAACCATTTCCTTTTGATAGATTTGAGTTTATAAAACAGAATCTAGGAATGATTACATTAAAATAATCATTCATGTCCACTTCATGTTTTCTACCTCTCCTTACATAAAAAAAACTCCTCTTAAAAAAGGGGGTGAGATCATTCTTTTACATGATATTATTTTTATCTTTATATTCTCCTAGTTTGGGTTTTTTACATTTATGTTATAGTATTGACTTTTTTTACTTATTTTTTTTGTATTGACTGTTTTTACCTTTTTTATTATCATATGGACTATTTTTTACTTTTCTATTTCTTGTATTGATTGATTAGTTACAGTTTTTTATTTTTTTCATTCTCATCGGCACATTAGTTCATGGTAATGAATTTCTTTTCCATCGACATGTCTTTTCATGGTAATGAATTTATTTTCCATCGGCACGTTCATTCATGGTAATGAATTTCTTTCCTATCGGAACGACCATTCATGGTAATGAATTTCTTTTCCATCGGCATGTCAGTTCATGGTAATTAATTTCTTTTCCATCGGCACGTCAGTTTATGGTAATGAATTTCTTTTCCATCAGCACGTCCATTCATGGTAATGAATTTCTTTTCCATCAGCACATCCATTCATGGTAATGAATTTCTTTTTCATCATCACATCTGTTCATGGTAATGAAATTTATTCCCATCGATAGGACAGTTAATGGTAATGAATTTCTTTTCCAACGGCACGTCATTTCATGGAAATTAATTTATTTTCCATCGGCACGTCCGTTCATGTTAACAATTTTGATTTCCATCAGCATGTCAGTTCATTGTAATGAAATTGTTTTCCATCAGGGTAACGATTGATGGTATTATTTTTCTTCGTATTCCTGTGTTTTCTATCACTATTAATACTATCTAAAACAAAAATTACCTTATGATCTCCGGTAGGTACAAACTTTCCAAATTTTTTAATTTTTTGTTAAATTTTTTTTAATCATATCTGTTGATATCTTTTCTTCTAAATCGCTATCGTAGAAGACCAACAGTCATTATTTTGCCACCTATAAATAGACCAAACTCCCCAAAACCACACCAGTTTTTCAGGATTTGTGGCGAAGCTCTGCCCCATCGATTTAAGAATCCTTACAATCTCTAATGCGGCTTCACCTATATGTCTCAGCCCTCTTCTAATACTCCTGCTAAAATGTCTTCAACGACATTTTCAGAGAAATACTTTTTCATAGAAAGGTCAGTTTCTCATGACATTTTTGATTCATATGATTCTAAAATCAAAATAATCATTTAGTGTTAAGGCTGGGAGCATGTATGTGTTGGAAAACCTGTTTCTCAAGATCTGGTTCTTATTGATTAAGTCAGTCAGTTCTACAAAACTATATCTTTTTATAAGAACATGACTATCAACTTTGATGTGTATGATATAAATTTTTTTATGTCTATGAAACAAGCAGCCCATTTTCTAAATGTTCTAATAAAAGGTGATTCTTTCTGTCCATCTTCTAAACCACCAGAGGAAGTTGGTACATTTAACAAAGAATTTACTGAAAAGTAATTGTTTATTATAAATGAACAATAGAGGAAAGTGGCTCATCTTTCTCCAGATAACGGATTTGTGATGCTATGGATGCAAGGTTTTCTTATCCCAAGGAAATGGGATAGACAGACATTGAAGGTTTCTGATATCTTCATTTTGGACTATATTGTCAACATGAGAAAAGTATATCTCATGGGATACATCTTTGAAAAAATTAATAATGTCAAGTCAGGAGAAATCAAATCCCTTTGGATTATGTATCCATCTATTCTTACAAAGTTCATTCTTGATAGAATGATGTTGTTTAATATACTATTGAAAGGAAATTTCGTAGAGCTGAATCCATCCTAGATTAGTAAGAGTACATTGAAAAAGATGAATGTTTGTTTTGATTAGAATTCATAGTTTTTTGTAATGGATTTTGAAGCTGATTCGACTCAAAATCAATAGGAACCTATGCCTTTCAAAGACAATCCTTCTTTTAGTGCTCCTCAAAAGTCAGATCTACAAACTAGTTCAAAACCTAAGATGAATCCGAGGTATAGTAAGGATGTTGTGTCCAAGTGGAGAAAAAATTATGGAACAGAGAAAAGAAGGTGAACCGAAGTTCAGTCTTGACCCATATGAATCTTTTATGGAGATAATGAGGGTAGAGGAATCCCTTAATGCTAAAAATAAATGGAAGACTATTATGAAAATAAAGGATCAAGACATTGATATTTCTAAAGTCCTGAAAATTGGTGAAGATTCTAGTTCTCAACTAACAGAAGAAGTACATCAAGAACCTATCGTACAAAGTCTCCATGAAAAATTAAATGGGAAATAAGTGTTGGAAGAAACATAGGAGGTTGAAGAAGAGGAAGGACACTTTCTTTTATAATTCCTTAAAATATTGAAGAAGAGTAGAGAAGAATCATTCCAAAAACAAATTGAAGGTATTCAACAAGCCCCTCGTGCCGATCATCAACCAGCTCAATCTTTTGAAACTCAGGATAAAATTTCTTCTTATGAAAAGCAAGGTGATCATTCTTATCCTACTGAAAAAGTTATTGTCATCAGTTATAAAAAAGAAGAAGAAATAAAAGAGAAATAAAAAAAAGTAAAACAACCTGTTATTGACTCAAGGCGATCAAATGAACTGGATTTGTTCTATGAAGATACTGATTCAGAACAAACAATCTCTCTTAAAAAGACTGATTACATTTTTCATTTTTTAAGAAGGGTTTAAAATATTATTCCCTATTTTCCCAGGATGGAAGGGAAAATTGATTTTATCCCTGAAAATCAGAGAATGATGTTCAACTCAGTAAGAGAATTGAGAATGAAACTTTTGATAGTTGAAGCCGATTTGAAAGTTCTGTTTGAATGTTTGGTTGCTCATAAGAAGGATTTCAACAGGATGACTAAGTTGTCATACAAAACAGAGAGCTCAGTGAATGACTATGAGATATAATTTGAATATATAAGGAGGTTATCTTATGATCTTGTGATTGCATTCAATAAACATGACAAAAAACTGTTGAAAGACAGAATTGGGTAACTTATGGAGCCAATATTCCATCATTAAAAGAATTGCAAGAGAGAATGAATACATTTTAGTCTAAATTGTTGAAGGTTTTATCTTTCAAAGATAAAATAGTTCTATTGAAGAAACAAAATTCTGTGTTATCCAAAGACAACAAGAAATTGCAAAAGCAAATTGATACTCTTGATGAAGTAATCAGATTCCAGGAGTAGACCATCAAGAATATAGATCAGATTTTTGCTGATCAACAAGAGCTTCTTAGATCACAGGGTGATTAAATAACTAAAGACAAGAAAGAAAACAAAAAGATAAATTTTGTTCTTTATGATTTGATAAAATAGTAAAAGGAAACAGAAAACAAGTGACTGTTGTATTTGTTTTACCTATAATATTTTGTTTTTGTAATGACATTTATGTTACCATTTCCTTTTTCCTGCTTTTATTTTCTCTAACTCTTTCAGGAATCCATAGATTACACCATTTTTCTATAAATCACAATGGGGGAGAATGTTTTACAAAGGGGGGGAATGTTTTACAAATTGGGAGAATGAATTGCAAATGGGGAGAATGTTTTCCAAAGGGGGAGAATGTTTTATAAAAGAGGAGTGTGTTAAAGAAAACACTTCTAAATCAAGGGAAATCTATGAATACAATCCTTAACAAAGTACATACCTAAGGGGGACTTAGTTGTATTCAATTTCATATTCAAAAGAGTTTCCAATTACTCAGGGGGAGATAAGTATTTCTTTTTTATTTTACTTTGTGTTTTGTGCTTTCCAAAAAGGGGGAGATTGTTGAGTCTAAAGTTAGATTTTGAATTTTATATCATTTTTTGGCAATAAAAAAAATATTTTACCATGCCTATAGTACTGATCATGCCGATCATACTGACCATGCTTATCATTATGAACATGCTAATCATACTGACCATACTGATCATACTGACCATGCTGATTGTACTGCCCATGCTGATCATACTGACCATGCGGATCGTACTGACCATGCTGATCGTACTAACCACGCTGATGGTATTGACCATGCTGATCGTACTGACCATGCTGATCATATTGAACATGCTGATCGTACTGACCATGCTGATCGTACTGACCATGCTGATCGTATTGACCGTGCTGATTGTACTGGCCATGCTGATCGTACTGACAATGCTGATCTTGCTGACCATGTCGATCGTACTGACTATGCTGATTGTACTGACCATGCGGATCGTACTGACTATAATTTTTGTACTGACTGGAAATTTTATTGACTCTGTTAATTGTACTATGTCTTATAAATCTACTCACATTGTATCGTTTCAAATCATTACACAGTAATACTTACAGTACTCATACTTTTCTTTCATTACTTGCTTGTTTTGGTTCTTATTGAGAAATACATTTCATATTAATCATACTCATGCTTATCATCTTCATATATCTTTTATTTTAACCAAAACGATGTCGTGGATCTAGTTATGAACTAATCAAAACGATGATGTGTTTTCTGTTTCAATATGACAATTATAATGCCAGGTGTACAAGTCCCTCCGAGTTTTTCGGAGAAATATGACCGTTGGAGGAAATATGACTGCTGGAACGTGAGGCCTATAAATAACACGTTATTTGAAGTCAAGAACATACATACTTGTGTGAGACATTGCTTATATCATGTTCTTATGGGAGATACTGTGACTTCTCTCTTGCTTCGTGCGAAATCCTTGAGATTACATAACATGAACGTCTCATTCTTAGTTTTTGTATTTCTATAAGTGATTTTGTTCTCTATGCCTATCCGATCAGGTGATAACGATCGAGGACTGCCAGGGATAGGCAGACGGTGCTACCGATCATCATATCGAGGGCTTTCACGTGATTGAAAGTCAGAGGTGCTGATTACCTTCAAAATCGAGGGCTTGCAGGGATAGCAAGACAAACGTACCGATCATTATATCAAGGGCTTACAATGGTGGTGGTAAGACAGACCTCTTATCCTAGGTGAAAGGATAACCCTTCTATTTGGGTCAGAAGAATTGTAATACTTTTTCATTTCTGCTACTGTGTTTTTAAATAAAGGGAATTGTATTATTTTCCTTTCCTCATTCAATATTCATTTGTAATTGTTTCCATTACATTCATACTGTTACATATTGTATCGATTGATTATATATGCTTTATGGTAGAATCCTTCACTTTTGTATTACTCTAATTATTTTATTCATCTTGAATATAATATCTTTACTTTTCTTATAATATTACATCATATCATACCTTTATATTCAATACAATTCTTGTTGTTAGTTTTTGTTAGGGATTGTATTAGTTTAAGATCATTTAAACTAATTTCTTGTGTTGAAACACAATGTTTTTAAACCTACAATTCACCCCATCTTTTATTGTTCCATATAATATACATATACATCTACATATTCTAACCAACAATAATCTCCAAAATTCCACAAAAAATAACCAAATTTCATCAAAGATTGTTGAACAAATAATAGTCCTTAAAAAAAATTCTAACTATGATATAAATAGATAATTAAAAATGATTTTATCACATTTTATTCTATGATAAATCATAATATTTATCTCCAAAATCATCAAATACTAATAATGTCTCATACATAAATGTATTTTACCTAATCACCTATTCTCCGTGATGGGTTAATCATTTAAAAAAACTCAAATCAACATTTTTCCATAATAGAAAAGTATATTTATAAAAAAAGAATTCAACCACTACTCATCAAATAAAATACCATAGTATCCTATTTTCCATAATCATATAGTGACCCCCAATGAGAGAACATCTTCCAAAAATAACATTTATCACTTAAACACCAAATCATTTTCCTATATTATGGATATACTTTTGATAAAACATAAGTATGAAAAATAAACTTACTCCTAATAAATTAAATCATTTAACGAAAAAATATAATATACTTAATAGGGACTTCACATAGGCTAGTGGTAGGCATTAAATCCCAATCACATTTCATTTTTTGATTGATTAATGTTTATTTATCCAACGAGATGGGTTGTCGCACAACCATTGTTTTTACCTTTTTCCAAAAAATAAATAATATTATAACATTCCCAAAAATAAAATAAAATACTCAAAATTAACCATAAAATAATTTATCCTCAATGGTTATCTCATACCTCTCATTTTTTATCCGAAAATGTAATAAATTATAATTGCCTCAAATTAAAAAATCATATAAAAACTCATGTTTCTTTATAAAAATATAACCAAAAGAAAATATAATTTTCCCTAAACAATCATTTTTATATAAGAAACATAAGGGTAAAAATAGTAGTAGTCGTACAATGTTATTACATCAGTAATGCATTAAAATATATCATCAACCATAGATCTTACATAACTCATCAATTCCTAAAATGCAGTCATTGTAATCATTGAACATTCATAATGTTCCTTTATCCATGTTTATCATCTTATTTTTTATACTTATTTCCAATAATTTTTTTTCATAATATTCTAAAATTTATTTATTTTATAACATGATCTATGAAATGATCCATACCTTTTATAGGTCATTTTTAGATTCCTCATCATCATTTGGAATTGAAATTTGTATTTTTCAACATATATTGGTACGGTCTTGCTGATTCCATATTCGAAACATCTTTATTGGAAAACTGTTTACGTGATGACCATACTCCCCACATTTAAAACATTCAATTGATAACTCAGAAAGAACTTCTTTCCCTTTCCTAAAGTAAACTGAATGCTTCAATTTTTCTATGGAAGGTTATTATTCTATGAAATGCATTACCACATCTATAACAACTTCCCATACCTTTGAAACATTTTCAAATGTTATTCACTCAACATCCTTGACACAAAGGTTTTTCTATATAATTACCTCTATTATTATTACCCTAACTACCAAAGGGAATTGTTTCTCGCATATATGAATCCATAGAAAAATCATCGTGGTTCATGTGGTCAGACATGACTCCACATAGTTGGTTAAGAATAACCACAATAGTTCTCATTGAATCTCACATTTCATTCAATTGATTATTCAAAAAACCACCACCGTTTCCTTCATAAACATTTTTACTTTTGTTCCTTCTAGACCTATAAATTTACTTAAACTAGAAAGGATAGTGTGTTAGTATATATGTAAAATCATTATAAACTATCTTATGGGGAGAGAAACCAATTATATTTACTTATTAATGTTATCTTAAATTAATTAAATTTATCTAATATATTTATCACTCTTATTAATATTATAACCATTGTGTTTATATAAAACATTTCATTAATTCATAAATAACACCCAAATCTCTATTTTTAAGTGAACTAGCCTTTCATACCAACTATAAGGCCCCAGCCTTAAACATTAATTAATCTAGAGATAATACATCAATTTAATTTAATTTAATTTGAGGTTATTTTTAGGAATATGGTTTTTTTGAATTAGTCCAGAACTAGTAAATTGAAAAATATATATTAAAAGTAGACACTTCTCCTAACTCTCCATTTATTCATAAAGCTAAACTCTTTAAAAAACCAATGTATATTTTCATTTTTTTAACAACATTACATTTAATTAATATTATCTTTGACTATATTCTTCATTAATTTCGGTGAAACAAATTCCAATTCATTGGATGAGCATAGAAAGCGTAGTATGGGGTATCTAATTAAGGAAAAGGTTAGTCATGGGGAAACCAGAAAACCCTGAATACTTTACCATAATGTAGTAATTTTCACCTCTATGATGTAGTAAATATAATTCACTAAATATAATCCCATTTCTATAACTTATTGTAACCAAAATATTACAATAAATGTAACTAAAAGAAATATATAATATATAAATGTTACATGGGACATAAAAATACAATAATGGATTAATAAATTTGTAGACTTCCACACAAATCACTAAATGGAATTTCCATACGACTGACATCAGTACCCAATGCATTGGAGGTTATAATGTAACCACTTGTCCATAGTTTATCATTAAGCCAACCATATTTTATTTATCACATAACCACCCATAATTGGTTTATCTGGTAACCACCTTTAAAATGTCTATGTACCATTTTAATAACCCATAAAATATTTCAACTATAAACATTTCACTAATAAAATTTCATTTTAAATCACAAAAAACCAACATATTGAAATATATACTCCATTTAAAAACCATTTTCAATACCAAAACCCCAATAAAATGGAATAAGGTATTTCGTTTCCTTTTAATAACATTAAGGGTAATAGAGGAAGCCAAATAATAAATAACAATTATGGCAGTAGAGAAGTCATTGTCATTTCATACATTAAAAACATTCCTTTTATTGGTTTATATCAATATTCAAAGAAAATGTTTCCCATTGAATTAATTTTAAAAGACATAGGTGTTTATTATACATCATATAAAAGAAGGAGGTGTATATTATCCAAATATGCCTCATTGAAAGGAGATTGAGACGAACTTCCTTACCTAGAATCTGAATTCTATCGTTAGTTCTTTATATTCCTGAATAATAATCATGGAAAATTTATACTTTAATTATAACCTTTTTTATTTTTATTATTCCATTTATATAAATTATTATTTTGTTATAAAAATTAAACAATCATTTTTGTTCATATTTGTTGTTTTATCGATATTCTTTTCTATAGTCAAAAACGAACCTGTAAATTTTCCATGTGGCCATATTAAATCATATCTATAATATAATAATGATTATAATAATAGAGTTTTATAGTCTAAATAAATATATAATGTACATAATATTTTTATATAAGAAATGAGATGCATCGTTCATGGAAATAATATGTTGTATATATGAAAGAATGTTACTTTTATTTCATTTTCACATTATAAAAATACTAATAAAATTATATAAATGTATATTATAATACTAGTATTATATTTATATCATGTTTGTGTAATAGGAATAATAACACCATCCTTTATATGTTCCTTGTATATCATTAATGAGTCATATTACTTTGACGGGGCAGTAGTCCGCACTTCCTCAAATGAAATTATCAAATTTACACATCATGTAAAGCATAAATGTGTAATGTAGATAAAAATTATAGAATCATATATAAAATATAAATATTATATAATTCATATAATAAAATAGTTCCATTATAATGGACGCCATGAGTGGTGATAGGATAAAATTGAATAATCATCGTTTCGTGAGGCAGTAGTTTGTTGTACGATAAAAATGTATGTTCATATACATTAGATAGAGGTGTGTGTATGTGTAGTTAGAATTATTCACATAACAAAATCCCAGTATACTGAGTATTCTTGTGTTGTTATGTAATTAAATAATAGGAAGTGTAGTAGAAAAATAAAGGGAAGGAACTAGAGAGAAGATATTACCTCTAAATCTGGTAACTTCTATTTATTTGAGACAAAAGACTTCATAATTTGAATTCTACTGAGGTAAGGAAAACATGGGAAGGTATTTCTATTGGAAGATAATTTTTTCAGAATTTTGATAATCCAAATGGCTTGTGAGGTGTGAGATGATGTTAGAGGTGGAGGTGTTTTATAATTGAGAGGAGGGTCTCTTTAGGAAACTCTTGAGATATTATTTTATTATAAATTTATTTTCAAATTATAATAGTTGCAATGATATATTTTTCGGGGTTATGATGATAATTGGTCAAAAGCCTCTAAATCAATAGGTTTTGGACTTGATTATTTTAGAAATTTGACCTTATCTTTTAGCATTAGCTGTCAGTAAAAAACATAATCTATTTCCATGACATATTGTATTTTCGGAATATATGGTAACAATAGATACTATAAAATGAAAAGAGAACAAAAAGTGGATTATTAATTAATTTTTAAATATTATATATATATATTTTCAGAATATTAGTTTTTTATTCCTAATATATCATTTAATAAAATAGCAATAGTTTTACAAACTCAATTATGTAAATTTTGACACTGTTTAGTAAATAATTTTTTTAAATTCTTAACAACTTGTTTACTTTGAACCGAAGGAATTAAATTAAATATAATATGTCATTATCATCCATTATATTTTTTTATGGCATAAAAATTTTATATTACATTAATTTTCATAATATAAATATCATTTATTTCAATCATTCTGAAATATGGAAATCACTATATCATCATTGTGTCATAAAGAATATATTTTCTTATACCACATAATTTTTAAATAATATACCATAATTTAGGAAGTTTTTTATGTTTATAATTAATATTTATATTAGAATATATAATTTATATAAATAAAATTAAAAAAAATTTAGTTAAAGCTACATCTTTATGTTATATTTCCATTTACTATTAATTAATTTTTATAACATGTCATTATCACACCCATGTGGCACCATGGGGACCCATAATTGATCCCTGGATTATCATTTTCATAAATATATAATGAAATTGTATTGGGAATTCTGTTAGGCTATTTTAATATTATTTTAATATTATATTTTGACCCATATTTTCCACATTTACCCTTTAACCATGGTAAATAAATATAATTTCTGAAATTATTATTCACTATTTCAAAAATGAAAGGTAAATATTTACACAATTTATACCTCATGAATAAAAATATGGAATCCATTTTTCTAAATTTAAAATGAAGAAGTTGTTTTAAATAATTTAAAATCAATTTCTTTTATAAGAACAAGAAATATAGTTTTATGAAATAAAAACTAATAAAGACTGAAATGTGTTTATGTAAAATTTAAATTCGAAATAACATCCATGTAAATAATTGTATTAAATGATAAAAACCTAATCCAATTACACTTTATAACTATTTAAATAGTAAAATTATATATTCAAATAAATTTTATGAAAAGGCAGTTTTGAATTAAAATGTAGTATGATTCACTATTTATTAAAATGTTTATTTTGTTATAAAATAAAAAAATATAATTGAATTTAAATTATTATTCCCTTATTATAAAGAAGAAAATTATTTTTTGAATCATAACTTATAAAGGAGTATAGAAAAAAATTTTAAATGGTTTTTCAATCAAAAGGCAGAAAAACTGCATTTTAACAAAATACTTCTTTTATTCAAGAAATTTATTAGCATATTATATCATATATAGAAAACATATAATATTAATTTAAAACATTAATTTAATATATCACATTTATTTTTAATTAAATTAAAATCCACAAATAGTGATATGATTTTATAAACACAATAATTGTCTTTTTAAATAGGTTATTATGAAAACCCAATCATTATATTCAAATGATTTTTTATTTCCATTTCTATAGAATTTGTTAACTAATAAATCATTATGTAAATATGCATATACCATATTTTAATAGTTTGGTTAATACTATTCACACACACCATTCTAATGGCTACGTCAGTGCGATAACATTTAAATATTAATATTTTCTTGTCTTTATAGGCTCGATGTAGTGTATCATTTATGCTATTGAACATAATGTATCTCTCTTAAAAATAATGATGATTAATTTTTATGTTTTTCATTTGATGTGATAATATATATAAATGATCTATACCGATATATATATCTATGTAATATATATATTTATAAATTATACATGCATGTTTATTTTGACAAATATGAATGTTAAGTATTGTGTGTGAGTGGTCTATGTGAATTGATAATTTTTGAAATATGTATGTCATAAATGATATTTGTATGTAGGTATTCATTGTTTGTGTGTCTTAGTGAGTTTTATGAACAATTATTATCTCATAAAACATATCCTAATTTGGAAATTACTATTTAATGTGTCATGTAAACTACAAAAAAATATATTTCCAATTAAATTATTATGTATCTATTTGTATTTAACAAATGACCTATTGAATGAATTTTCTAAATATTATTCAAATATTTAACTATTATAACAATGTGAATCTATATTTTATTTTTTATAATAAATATTATTATTTACCAAGAGTAATTAATGAAATATGAGAAACACTATTCTTTTAGAAAATTAGATTTATGACTAGACAAATATGACATAGAGTTCCGATAATACATAGAGAGTGGGTATCCAATTAGCCATATTTTATTTATAATTTAAAAAAGTTAACGTAAATAAATGAAATCATTTAGCCAAATATATATTATATTATTAGGTATGAAGATGCATAGTAACACTGAAATGAAATAATATTACTATTTATTATATTCCCTATGAGAATAAAATGTAATGTCCTTTTATTAAAAATATATTAATGTTATAAATTTTTTTAATTTAAATATATATCAAACCCATTGTATTTATAAAAGACATTAATTTCATTAATGAAAACTAAATGAAAATATTCCCACGCAAACAGAATGTGGTATAACATTTTTTGTTTCAATTTTTATTTGATATATGATATTTATAAATGGCCAATTATATGATCATAATTGTACAAAAAGAAACAACTTAAATATAACTTTTTTACTAAGGTATTCACATTACATAACTAAAATATTATATAATTATAATAATTATATAATTTTTAATTATAAAAAAGGATATTTAGGAAATGGAGAAGACAACCTTATCCAATTGAAACATATGATGAAGAAATTTATTATTGCATCGTGAAATTATTTTTTATATTGTCCTTGAAAAACATTTCCTAATATTATGTTACTCTAAATATAAAATGTGTATATAATTTTTAATGATTTCCTGATATTTATAATTATGGAAATAATAATTTCTAATTCTTCTAATAATAATTATATCGTTAAATCATTTATACAATTATTAATTGTATTGTGATATTATATTATATAATATTATATAAAATAAATAACAATCTAATGATATTAAAATAATGGTTTATACTTTTTAGTGTATTGACCAGACTCATTGGGGGCCTCTTGGCGGGTAGAATACCATGCTGCTAAAACCACAAGAACATATCCCTTGGATAAGGGATAAAGAAAATCATCGAGAAGGATTACCTAATGTGGATGTTCATTCCATAATGTACCCGAACACACTCATTTAGTAATATCCACAAAATAGTGATGAGGAGTAGAAATAAATGATATTAATATCCTGAGTAAAATCATACATGTAATATCCTATAGGGAAATAAAAATAATAGCACAATACATTATGAAATGAGGAAGGTAATTATACATTTTTAACACAAAAATTTATCCCAAATTGACAATAATTATAATAATGTAATACTGGTATAGCTTGACTATTGATCTTTGAGCCTGACCATAGAGCATAATCAATGCACCCTGGGAATCACTTTGAACCATTATAATATTTTCCTTTCACTGCATCATCTGAATAATGAATGAAATGTTTGAGAAAATCCAATGAATCAATGAGTATATACATACATAGTATGATTTCCCAAAAATCTGGAGGGTGGGATAGAGATATAAAACACTAGTCAGCTAATCCAAAATCATGTGGGAAACTAATACCATCATATAAAAATCAAAATATTCATAAATCTACCAAAATGATAGATAAATTGGATACACATCCCACATCCCATTAAAGTAAAAGAATTAACTTATCTCTATAATAGAATACCAATGAATCCCATCATAAAACTAAACATCAGCAACGTACGGGTTGACGAGTCACATCTGTCTACTATTATCCAGATATGTGGGAGTTGACATCTATTTTGGAGGACCAACAACAATAAAAATAATGTAGATGGGGGTTTAAAAAATATAGTTAGAAAACATATTCCCAATTGTATGGGGGGTACTAAACCAACATGTATAAAAAATAGGTAATCCCCACCCTAGTGTCATAGGGGTGTAATGAACTTGACAACTTTATGATAGCATGTGGTACTAGGGATATAATGTAATATGGGAGTAATTAAATAAATATTTTCAAAAAACAAGGGGAAACTATGATCTTGTGTGAAATTGGAGTATTCAAACCACCATATATATGATAGAATAGAGAACAAGCACTACATGGTCGCAAGATATTATCATCCCTAACAACAATATGATTATCTCTCCATTTCACTGTAGTCATCATTCTTAACCATAATAAAAAAGTTCTTTATAAATACCATATCACATATTATATTCATATATAAATGACACTATAATGTCATATATTGAAAATCACTTAGGATTGTTCATCGGCGTTCCAAAAACCAAGTCATAACGTAGGCGATATAAGAGCATGAATATTCATTTAGAACTATATAGTGTGAATGGTGTACCCACTGTGTGTGGCCACAATCCACTACATGGAAATTCTTTCCCTATAAATTTACCGATAATCTAGGTGTTGTTAAACAAAACACAATCTAAAATACATGTCGTGTATGACCACCAATTTTATTTTCCAGGAAACCAAACTTGTGAAAATGTATTCTTGTTCATGAGCCTGTACGGTTGTACATGGTGTGTCTAGTCACATGGGGTCTAGATCATGTTTGTATGTGATATATGGCATGATCACCCTAGTTAGGTCTGATGACATGTATGACCACTTATATTATCTATGATTGTTTACCCCACCTGACTTTGTAGTGCCTTATATTGTGGCCACACACCCAAAGATATTCGAAATACACGACATGTAGGCAGCTCAATCATGGAAACTGAATAAAGTTACATACAACTTCCATATACTACACCACAAATCAAAAAAATAAAAAACCAACTTAATCAGTGGGATAATATATCCATCGTTTACATGGCCCAAATGGATGGAAAATGATATTCGATGAAACACATGAATAGAACATCACATCATTTTCTCATGTATCCTCAGTATGCCAATGGTCGCCACTATGGTTCTGATATCCATGAAGAAACACCTTAAATACACAATTATCTATCTTCAAATCATAAACATGGTCATCATTCACATATCAATTAAAAATTTGGGATTCTCATGGTTCTTGGACTCATGTGACATTGTCAAACACCAACCCCCTGGCCCATTGGTGAAGAACATGATGAACAGGTGGTGGAATGGCACAAAAATATGGTTCAATTTTTTTTTCTGTGATATCTTGTGAAAATTTAATAGATCATTTAGGCCATGGTAAGAAGATTGAATAATTCATGAAATAATAGGACAATGAACATTATATGATAAATGGGATCATACAAATATTTATAATTCATTCAAGATATGAATTTTTGGAAAATAGTTTAAAAAAATTGAGGAAATAAAAAACTACTGATCCCAAACACGATTATGGATAAATCATTCTAGATGAACTCATAAACTACCTATGTCGGTTCCCTACTGTGTCGACTCCTAGATGTCCCTCCTCAATATGAAATATCACTATCCACTGAGATACCCTTGTGTTATGATGTATGACCTGGGGAAATTATACAAAAATATAAATATAATAAAATATGTGTTTTTAATTATAAAATAATAAATAAGTTTATTTATTTATTTTATATAAACATAATGAAATAATCTTCTTAACAAAGTTTTTTTTGATGATAATGTTCCTATTTTTCTTTTGATAAACCCTTCATTTCAGACTCAACTATGGTGTTAAATGTATGATCAAAAACATTGTTTGGATTTTTTTTATTAAAAAAATGAAAAACATCACATCTAAAATATTCTATATATTTAATAATTTTTAAATATAACATATAAAAAAATTGGTCATTTGAATCTTGAGTCATTTTAGTACCTTGAAACAATTGTATTCCTAATAAATCTCAATTTCTTAGTAGAAAAAAAATTTTGTCACTAATTTATACCCTCCAAGTATTTTCATCCAGGAAAAGCACATCCTACAGACAATAATTGTAATAATATCACATCTGCCACTCCAACTCACCTGATCCCTCCTTTATAATATTGTTCTTCGACAATAAGAAAAAAATTCATGGATTATCCTCTTAATGAACTCTCCAGTCAAACCTTTAACACCAAATTGCACTTTATATATATTCCTCCATCTATGACATCCACCTCACCATAGTAAATTAATTTGGTGTGATCATGATTGTTTCTCATAAGCTATGAGACATTGAATATGTGTTGAATATTATATAAATATAGAGGCATTAATTTGATGAAAGAAACCCCACCCACCATCCATAGGAAATAAAAAAACCTGATGGACATCATGGATAGTTTTCCTCCCCATCTATAAATCTTAATTTTTCATCATAGTGATACACTCATGAAATAATTGTCTTCAAACACATTCATACTCTCCAAAAAACCATTTTGAACCATGAAGAGGTTGTATCTTCTATGTTAAATAAAAATCTCTATAACCTCATTTAAAAAATTACAACCCAAATACATATATATAAAAAAATAAATTTAAACTATGATAATGAGTAATGTGTAATTCTCCACGTGAATCAATTGTTGGATGATGACACTTGAGATAATTTTCCCATGACTATTATGTATAACAAAACTCAACAAGAACCATGCTGATCCATGAAATGGATTTTATATGAATGAAAGCATCATATCTATATTCATTTATAATAGTCTAAATGCATCATGAAATAACTCAAGAGAATTATATTCAACCAATGGATCTAGCTCTACATGGAACCACACTGGCCTTTGCTACTCGAACTCATATAGTGTGCTAACTATCCACACATCATCATCATGAACTATCTATACTAACTATATATTGATTTTAGGATATTCTACTACCTCTCTATATAGATAAAACACAAAATGGGATGGCATGTGAACTAAGGCCTCTTCACTCATAGGATAATCTCCACGATTATAAATTATTTTCCTTATGTGATACCTTTGTGCAATAATCATCGAATTTTTTCACATGAACAATTATATGATGTGCATATTAATATATAAGGAGATAACTCATGATGTATATTATAAATACTCAATCCAATATGGTTCATATAAAAATTCTCCATACAATGATGTATCAATTTATTGAGTGGACCTGAAAGTAGTTAGAGTACCACAGTAGAAATACATTGTCTACTACACAAAATTATGTTCTTCGACTTGAAACCTTTATTCCTGACACATTTACACTATTAATCTGTGTTCCAAACAAAACCCCATAAGTGTAAAGCCCACAAACACTTTCATGAGGTCAAACCACAACTAATAACTCTCTATAATTTCTATTCACTCTAGTGACCAATTATAGAATGGATTCCATGTGGAAACAGCCACATTCTCACCTCTATAGGCTAGGGGATGGTGAAAATTTCATGGAAGTCATATCTAAAATGAGAGGCCCATTCATAAAGTACACGTCTACATAGACACAACTATCTTCACGAAACAAAGAAGAAGGATATGTTTTAAATATAGAAACAACTATAGTATTAGCATGTGTGTGATAATATATTGTCAAATAAAAATGTTTGGATTGGGAAATATTAAATGAAAAGGGTAAAAATGAATTCCCGAATAGAAAATTTGTCCTAAATGATTAAAAAACTATAACAATGTAATGATGAGATATCCTATATCTGGATATCCATTCTCGACCACAAAACAGGGCCAATGCACTGAAATTATTACTATTATCCAAAGAAATATCCACAGAACCATCCATCATGTATGTGGGACATAACATACATGGGTAAACCCCATACAAGGTTGAGTGTATACATAACCAATTGGATTCAATAGAAAACAAAGAGTATAAATATTGATATACAATAATATTCATGTCAATCCAATCCAAGTGGGTAATGAAAATTATGTGACATAATGATATAAACTTATAGAAAATAAAAAATGACCGAGAAAGTGGATATCCATCTCAAAACCCAACTAAATTCAATGGGTAATCATGATGATCCAAAATTCTACCACTGATTCTCAGAATAACATATATCCCCACAAGAAAATTAGTGGAGGGTCTCTCACCATATAACTACTTTCCATTGCTAAGGAATAACACAACTCTTATGGAGGACCCACACCACAATAGACAATGATGATTATGGAGTATGAAACTATAGGTAGGGACGATACTCCGTGTTGTATGTGGGATATTATCCCAACATATATAATGAAATATGAAACCTACACCATAGTGTCATAGTGAGTAATTACACTAATATTTATTCAATAGGCTTTTGAACTCAGGCCCTTACATGACAGGGTCATACTACCCCAATAAATTATTTGTTATTCTAGTGAACCCATGCCCTAATATTATAGTTGAGTACTAACCCCAAAATTTATATGATATAATACGCTACCAATTCCCTAGTATCATAGTGGATTGCATACCCCCATGTCTATATGATTGTCTGACGTGATCACTAGCACATTGATGCATCTCCGGAATAATAATCATGCTCATTAAAATATGAATCATATCTAAAACAACTCTATAAAGGATACCATTGGTTTCAAAATAAGAAAACACCCATGATATGATTCTTGATGACAAAAATATGAGTCAAACTGATGGATATATTTTTATTAAATGATTGATAATGAAGTACTTGGTGTGTATTGGTATCATAAGTCATGTTTCCCTACTCCTCTATCAAAAATTCTTCCCCTAGATATTGTTTAGGATTCTATGTATCAATACATGAGATGTCATCTAGAATACATGTTGTGGAGGAGCACTTGAGGCCATGATTTTTCATCCCAATCAATGTTTACGAATTAATGAACCTTCCATTTTACTCTATTTCACAGTGATTCTAGTCACACCTGACCCTAGGTGTGTCCCAACTAAAACATGGCATGGCCCTAATGGGATGGTCACATAGTATTTAGCAACATATAAATTGTGTTTTATTTCTATCTTTCCAAAACAAAAGTGTTTCCACAAATATTCTACATGTCATGTGTTCTTTATACTACATGCCATATGGTATGGTTTTTCATAGAAACAAAATAAAGGCTCATGAGTATTTTAGATCAAATGTTGTATCCTATAATAACACTAGTATACCACCTTAAATAAATGGGGAATGCATATGGTAGTCATTTACCCTCCTTTAATGTTTGAAAAATAATATGTAGATTTCCTCATGATGTCTACATAGATACTGCCTCTCGTACCACCTCTAATAACTACTCAGGATTCACTATCTGTGAAGAAACACCAGAAATACATCCTAATATATCTATAAGTAATCATCCAAATCATCATTCATTAATTCAACATTAATCTATGGACTAGATAATTCTACCACCCACCATATATTTTGAAACCATGGTCCCACTTGACAATAATAATTAATACAAATTACATTTGGGGAAATAAATATAAAAAATGTACTAACATCATTGTCCAATTATTCCTATAAAATAATTATTAAAAGTTGGAAATATGGTTGTGAATATGAAATATATAATCAAATAATATAATCAATATCATAATTCGATAAAACATTTCACGGGAGGAATGTGTGGTAACTAAATAAATAGAATTTTCTTATCAAAGATGAATTTTTTAATCATATTGATGCAAATACATAATTGAATATCCATAAAAAATTTTTTGAACATTGTCAAAGACCACTTTATCCCTCAATTTGTGGATCCCACTACATCAACAGCCTTCTATTCAACCTCAATCTGATCTCTTGTTATCTGCTAGTGTGGTTCTCCAATGATTAACTATGAATCTCCCCTTTTAGATCTCTGAGAGTTATATATCTCAACATTGTGGAATTCTATAAAAATTTCAAAATAGAGTACATTACTTTTATTGGTAATTTAATAATAAGAAAAAATATTTAATTAATTTATTTCCTTTAAACACACTGCCAATGCCAGAATAAGAGGAATGACTTTCACTGACCATCAATTGGTTTCACATTGTGTAAAAAATGCATTACAAACTCAGTTATGGATTCATATTTCCCATATAAGGCTTTATTTTTTATTTATTTTATTATAACCTAAAAACATCACACTAAACATATTAATATATTTAATACTTTAAAAATAACAATTTCTTATAAACTGAGCCACAGAATCACACCATGTTTCACTGCCTAACTTAAAAAATATTCCATAATATTTTTTCATTTCATACAGAGATTAAATTAATTCCTTAATATTGGGACCATTTTTCTATATAGTCAACTATTTTTGAGCCAACACCTAACCTAATCTCTTTGCACTAACTGTTTGGATCACAATAATATCTTTAAGAGATTAGCTATATTAAAATAATTCTTCACTATAAATGACCACCCAACGCCCGTGCGTAAGGAATACGAGTTTTTTATATAAACCATTTACCATTTAGTGAAAGGTAAAAATATTATATTAAATTTTTTTTTATTCTCCTAGAAAAATATTAATTGAAAATTATTTTTGAAAAATTATGTGTATTGTTCTACTAAATATTATATGTATGATAAGTATTATTTTACATATCATTATCATTTTTGTTCATTTATTTATTTCATGAATAATTATATAAATTTCAAATATTAATTGTTAAATAAATTTATTTCTACATTGATGGTGCTTCATATTATATTCTTGATATGATTTTGTAAATTACTATTAATTACTTTTTTTAAAAATTATATATTTGTTCCTTACTAGTTATTTGAGTAAAAAAACATTGATTTTCATGTTATGAATGGATAAGATTATCTTTACTGTGTTGAATCAAATAATTTAATGGGTAAATATTAAATCGTTGGAAATGTTCGATATTCATATAATTCACAATAGAGGACATCAATAAAAGTAATTTGACAGTGTAATATCCTAAACAATTTTTGCATTAAAATTTTATTTTTCCTTGGAATAGGGGTATTTTGTGGATGTTTTTTCCGTCATATAACATCAAAGTAGAGTATTAACCATTTAGAGTTTAGTATACCGTGGATGTTGGTAAGGTTGTGACAGTTTTATATTTCATTTGATGTTGAGTGTATATATAGATGTTTCAAGTTGGTTTTTTGGTTCTTAGTACAACAAGGATATGGAAATGAATTTTATAGAAATATTGGTGGTTGTGTTGGTATGGTGGTTGGCCAGTAAAAAACTTGGTCTATAAAAAACCCTTAATTAGAATGGTTCCATATTTTGTTCTACAATGTAGATCCTATGAGAAATTGAGAACCAAAAAGCTCACAATGTTATTGTTCATGGAATCATGAGGAAAAAAATATTTAGTCTCTTACCAATCGGAAATTCAAGGTATGGTTCTAGTAAAACCAGATTTTATGTGCATATAATATTTATATGATTTAAGGACATCACCCATAATGTTGTTTCCATGTTATACTAGAGGAAACCATGTTGGGGTCAACAATTACCATGTCCTGGTGTTGGGTACAAGATATATCCCTATATATACTTGACCAGGCCGTCATTAGTATAAATTGTATTCCTATATTTTGACACTTGGTCTAACTCATTCCCATTTTTGAACCCCACCTAAATTCATTTATAGATTATCCTGTATTGCTTCTTCCAAATCGACGTTCCTATGATAATGGTATCACATTTTCTTTTTTATTTCCCTTATCACCTTCTTCATTCCTTATATAGATACTTTGGAGACAAAACCCAATTTGGGAATTAGTAATTGGGGTCATTAACTTTGAATAGTCTCATGTAATGTTTCTCTCAATGATAGTGGGGGTTGATCCATGTGTATTATTTCATGATTCCATAAAACATTGTAATTGTGGTAGGGTATTTGTGCTCTCCCATTCTATATATGAAATTATTATACTATCATTCATTTTATATCAATTGGATTAATGAAATGAATTTTAATAATAAAATATAATTACTATACTAATGAAAATATATGGTAATTTTGTGAAAATTTTAATGTAACTATTTTTGTTTATGTTTTCATTATTATTGATACCCCAGCTGATACATTATTGTGATGGATTAATTGGACAAATTATTTAATATGTTCAATGATTAAAAATAGTAATTTTAAATGACTGTGATTTATGTGCTTCCCCTATCATTTTATGTGTTTGTGTATCATGGGGGCTTTATAGGTTTTTGTTAATATTTTCCCGTTGTTGGATGTTATGGATCTACGGCCTTCATTATTATAGCTTGGTGGAGTTGGGATGTGGTGGTTGATGTGTTAATGATATATAGTGTTTGGCTATCAATTGAATAATAATTTTCTTTATTTATTATAATTTTTAATTGATTCAATTATAATAATTAAAATGGATTATATGAATTTATATGGAATGCTGAAAATGGGTTGCAGGACTTATCAAATTAATTGTTCTTATTTATTTTTTCATTAGTGGTATAATATGGTGGAGTGGAATTGGAAACACAATATTTTCATTTTAATTCATTTGTTATGTTAGTAAGAAATCATATTCATGTTCTTGTGTGTGGTATTGTTATATGTGGGGGGGGTTGAGTTTATTAACCCACACTAATATATTAATTTAAAACATAGATACACATTGATGTTATGGGATTGTTTTTTCCAACATCCAAAATGTGGGGGATATGGATGCATAATTCAACTTAAATACCCAATATATTTTCCAAAATGGTTCATCAGTATGTTAGTGATATTGAATTTCGGGAAGTAACCAGTGGTTACTGGAGATATATGTGTTGGAGGACAAGTGTCATAGGAGTAGGTAAATAGGTTGATGTCCTAAAAAATCATGAGACCCTAATAATCAATTTTTAATGAATGTATGTTTTTTATGAGGAATAAGTTCATATCATGTGACTCTTATGGTATTGATGAATATTATGAACTGGGTTTTGAGAGGGAATTTCCTAATCAGATTGCGACAATTTTGGATGGGATGAGCGAAAATTCATTCTTCTCATTAGGTGAGTGTATAAAATCAGTGGATAAAGATATTACGGGGTGACATTATATATTAATTTGAAAATAATTTACTATTACTAGACATCTGATTTGGTATGAAATACTAGTGAGGTTATGGGAGTTAGATAACCTTATATGTGCTTTAGGGTTCTATTTTTTTCTCATCTAGTCATTAGTATACTATTTTTATTTTTCCACAAGAGTCCTTGGGTATGATCCAACTATGTATACATTCTATAATCATCACACACACATGTATATATATATATTATTCTTTTCTAGGATGATGTTGGTGATTAAGATGGACATTTCTAGATCTGAGTTTAGAGTACTTGGATCTTTCCAATAAATTGTATTTATTTTTTATAAATTGGTGTGATTGTTGTATTGGATTATACTGAGGGATTGTGAGATCAATTGCAAGAAATTTTCAAATATATAATATATTATTATGGATATTTTGTTGTTTATTGTATGATCATGAGATATTTTTTATTTCAATTCTTCACATTACGTAGGATTTATACTATGTTGTAATTTCCAACCAATAGTGCACCAATTGTAGGATTCTAGGGACACTCTAGCCTAGCTTCCATTGAAGGAGGGATTCATGGTCTGTTTGGGTTATGGGAGAGTGGTATATGAATTATTTGGGTTAGGTATAAAATGGTAATTGGAGTTAGTATATTGTGAGGACATTATGTATTGTTGGAGAATTAGTTATTTTAGTAAAATATGTAAATTATGCAATGGGAAATAGGTTTGGAAATTTATTTTAGGCCTCTCTTTGATTATATTAATGTCCCAGAACATTTTTTGAAAGACAATTTGATCTCACTCAGCATATGAGGTAGATACCTTAGAGTTGAACCTACATTAATATTTATTATGAAATGTTTATATTATATGTATTTAAGGGATGAATAATTAAAATTATAAAATAATTCTAATTGATTATTTGTAATGAACATAAGAGTTTATCTATTAATTTAAAAATTATTGGCATGTCTTCATTTTTATTTGGGAGAGGTTAAATATGACGAACAAATTAATTAGTTTTGGTTTGATCCCCATCATTAGAAAGATAAATGGAAACATATATGGTATTCTTTTTATCATTGTTCAATTTTATGTATGGTGAAAAATAAAATATTTGAACAAAAAGAACAATTAGAAGAGTTAAATATTTATTTTTTCCTTATTAGGGACTTAAATGAATATTTGATCCACCTAGACATCAGTCAATTATGTGGACAAGCGTGGCAGTTTAGAATATTGTATCTTAATGATCCTATGTAGGATAATGTATTATAGGATCATGGAAAGTGGTTTATAAGGATATGTTTTTATTGAGGATGGAAAATATTTCATAGTACCAAATTTTTATCTCTATATAGTTAGGGATAATATGGGTTTAATTGATGGAAGTCATGTTTATGGATCATTTGTAATTTTCTCCAAAATTATTTTTGATGTGGATTCCTAGTTAATTTTTTTAAGGAGGTGTTATATACATCCATTTATTTTGTAGTTTCTCCATTTATGTTACATATATATTTAGAGTTATAGAGAAAATATTATGTGATAAAGGAGGTGAATTATTGGTATATATAATACTCATTGGTGGTTCAACATGATCCTCTTAATTGTAAGACAGAAAATGGAGGGTCATATTTGTTAGGGAATTCAAACTTGTAACTTGTAAGGAAGTAGTCAAAACAATTTTCCTCAAATTTATAATAGTATGGCAGTTCATTGATATCTTATGGTATTTATTCGTGTTAATTTTATGGACATGAATTAATTATATATTATTAGTAGTAGTTCATATCATCCTTGTGGAGTCTCTATGGTTTGGGAGTCTAAGATCTTCTCAGCACCAATAACAACAATTTCCCTCAAGGAAGTATCAACATCACAGACTTATAACCAATATTGAACATTATATATTGTAGAATTTATCAAATCTAAGAGAAGGTTGTTTTAGTAGTGTTTAGACCCTATATTTCCTTCTTTATAAGGGTTATATTGCTGAGAGTGTTTATTGAGGTCCTCAATAATGAGGAAATTGAGCATTCCAATGTTATGCTTCATGTGATCAGGGGTCAAATCTAGAGATTCCAGATGATGTTTGAGGATTAAACATTTCATCATCTACCTTGGATTCTATATTTATTGATTTTGGGTAAAATAACTCTTTTTTAATTCCAACATTGATTCAATAATTATTATTTAACATTGAGAGTCTTCCCCAACTATTGGTGTAATCGATGTTATTTAGAGCTCAATTACGATTCTTTTATATGTTAGAAATGTAGAATAATGAGGTGAAAACATAAATCATTGGGGAATTTCATATTTCATAAGATATATTTGTTCAATATCACTATCTTTAATAATTATATATATGATGTTTATTAAATTTTATATTGCTTCCATATGTTATTTTTGTTTTCTGATTAGTAAGGGTAACATGTGGTATTTATCTGTTAGTTTGGCATTTTGATGGGAAAAAGGTGTGTTGAACCCCTATTTTATTTTATTTCTAAATCCTCATGATATTTAATTGGATCCCTAATATTTGAGGCTCATTTTTTATAGGAGTTTTCTCCTGTTTTCTAAGAGTTAATATTTGACCCTACACCTCATTCGGACATCAAATTTCAGATAGAGATAAAGCTGAGTGCATTTGTATTTTGTATGGATGGGTTTGGATGTAATATTTAAGGTTTTAATATTTTATAATATAGATAAAATATTATTTTCAACGTGGGTTTACCAGTCTAGATCATCCCCATGGTAAATCTTGGTTATTTTAAAAAATAAGGAAAATTATAGTTTATAGTTATACGTAGACTGCTAGAGGATGAATCGGGTGATTTTTAAAAATCATTTCCAACTTATGAAAATATAATATCTATTTTACAAGATGAGTGGGTCAATATGGGGTTTTATTATTGATATTTGGTTTTGATATAATTTAATGTTGGTAAAGGAGGTGGATATCCTGAAGAAAACTTTCCAGTTTTACTATTGACATTTCATGTATGTAGTTATATATTTCGTATTTATAGAATTAACTAATAATTTCATCAGTCTCATTAAATATATTTTTCATGTGTTCCTATATATGATCTCGTTTTTGTTTATTAACAAATTATAATGTACCTGGTTTATGTGACGGATCATTCGGATCCCATGATGGTTATTATATAGAATACATAACCCCACCAGAGTTATAAGATATTTTCCATGTATAATTTTGGTATTTTATATGTTCATTATTATAGACAGTAAGAGTACAAACCTAGAGTGGTAGTCGATTTGGTAATTTCCTAATCTATTATTCCTTGGGTAGCCCCAAATAATTTTACACAGGATTGCATCATTCTTGATCTCATTGGTTACTATCAGTGGTTCTGGTCTATCTTAAATTAGATTGTTCCCCACTAACATTCTAGAACAAGAAATACAAGGCCCTTTTAAGACTGATCAGTGTCATGTATTACTCATCTACTAGAAATAGTTGTGTTCAGTGACATACATCTTCATCTTCCTAGATATATGTGTTGTATTATGTTTTTTATAATTTTTCTCATTTTGTCTCGGGATTCACCATTATGAATTAGTGGGATGAGATCTCTAATGGGACCACTATTTTATAACCTTTGGAATTCAATAATACCAATAATGGCTAATAATGATTGAAATATGTTTTCACTAAACATTATATGAACTTACCTTATCATGTCTTTCATTTCATTCTTCCTATTTTGGAATATCATTTGGAATATATTCAATTAGTGTGAACTAAATAATAAAAAGTGATGGTGGATGGAGTTTTTAAATGATGATGTGTTTGTGATATCCTATACAATGGGTAGAGGATATGTAATGGAAAATTCACTAAGTAATAATTCATGTGGATGAATTCTGTAGTGAAATTATTTTTTATGGTAATTTGAATGATTTTAAACAATGATTTTTAGAGAAGAGTAGGTCAATGATAGAGGATTCATTCATCTGAAGGCAATAGATCATACATTTCCATTGAATTTGTATGAGAATCAGTATAAATTCGTGATGGTAGTGGTGTTGTGGGACCATATCATTCTGATAGATTATAAAATGGTATGTTTAAATGATGGACATTATCATGTTATAATACGTAAAATGGTTGTTGTTCAATGATCGGTTCATGAGGGTTCCCTTCATGAGCTCTATATAAAACTATTAGTAGTACATACCGGAATGACCATGATGCATCTTGGTTTTAGGAGAAATAATTGTTGTCCAATCATGATGTAGTTAGTGGAACTGTTTTTTGAAGAGATTTTAGTCTTTCTATAGGTTATGGTAGAAGCACATATTATAGATTTTTTTATGCATCACTTAGATACTATTTAGTTGATGTGAGATGAAATATCATGGGATTTCATCAATGTGTTTCCCAATGATTAGGGAGGAAATGATGTAATATGGGTTATCATATATTGACTAGTAAACATTGATCACTTTTTTTGTTCTGTAGAGGATTACAATAAAATTTATAGTGAATTATTATAAGGATGATTTTGTGAATCTTCGTAGTGTTCTGTGGAAATCATTTTGATAAATGACACTAATTAAATTCATTATCATATAATTTTTTTTTATATAGATAATAATAAAAATATTTTTCATTTTTATTTCATGATCCAATCCCCAAAAATCTCTCAATTTATGTTGAATGGCATCATTATTATTATTAAGGGATATTTTTTTCTTAAATGAGAAAAATGCTCAACTCTTTATTTTTAACTATTTTCAATAAATAATATATTTTGGTGAATAAAATCTTCAATATTGATCTAAATTGAGTAATTATTTTTTATTTATAATTTGGTCATGGGACTAATCAAATTAAACTAGAATCATTGTAATTTATGAATTTCATAGGACCCAAATAAATCAGATAATATATATAATCTTTTTGGCAGATAGAATTTACCAACCATAAAAAAATAAAGCATTTATCAATCTATATGATTAAACATTATGTTATTATAAATAGAAATTATATTTCACTGAAAGTAAAATGTTTAAAATAAATTATATATTGTAATTTACAACAGGATGATGTAGATGAACACATCAAATTGGATGAAGATGTTGATTTTATTCATCTATAGTAATCGATATTCAATAATTTTTTAGAATATATTTTGTGCCAATGTCCACATGATTATACAATTTTCTAATCATTATAAAAAAATGTGAATATCTAACAAGATGACGTCATTGTGAATATTATCCAACTAATGGGAATAAAATGAGAAAAATATGATAGATAGATTTGGGGGAAGGATATTTTTGTCATTCAATTTAAATTTTTATAATGTTTTAATTGATTTCTCTAACACATTATTCATTAATAACATTAATATGGTGGGTGAAATTATGAGTGATAAGGGTTGGAGGGTTTAAAAATTCTTAAAATATGATTTACATAATTTCATGTAATAAAATTCATTTCAATAATCTGTTATGTTTGTTTATATAATCTGATACTGCTTTTATTATCAAGTTCCATTATGATTTTTATTTGATTGTATTGTTATTATTTTATTGGATAGTGGAAATTACCTTCCTAAATTTGTGTAATGTTTCTATAAAATGTAATCCAAAATAGATTATTATATAATTAAAATTATATGGCCATTAGTTTTTGGATATGGAGTGGATAGTCATTATTTTTTGGGATAAATATGTACTGACTAGGTATTTTATAATTCAATTGAGTATATTGTTACAATTCCCTCCAGAATTGGATGATGGTTAGAATAAGATTAAATATGATAAATGAAAATTACAACAATCATAACCTGATTAAGGGATAGGGAGGATCAAAATTTGGAAACTCACATTAATAGATTTTGTGGAAGATGTGTAAGTAAGTTGGAACAATGATAAAATTTTAAATGGAAAAGAACAATGATATGATGTATCTTATCAAATCACTATTATTAATCAAATGATTCATAAATCTATTTTTCATAAACTATGTCATTAATTTATTTTTTATGAAAATCGATTATTTTTTAAAACACTCCCAATTTTCCTACTGTTAAAATTTAAAATTATGATTACTATGGCCTCCACATACGAGAAATATATGGATTACCCATATAATATTTTTTAAATAAGGAAATATTTTAATTTTCATACCCACAATATGTAAACGTCAGATCATGGCATTGTTTCTAGGAATTCAATTTCAATAATCTAATTTCAAATATAATTATAGTTTAAAATTAAAAAAAAATAACTCTCCCAGTCTACCAAAGATGATGTTTCATTATTTTCTATGTATTTTTAGGGATATCAATGTAAAATGATCAAAGAGGATTAATTTGTGAAGATCATCCATGACATTAAAATTTTCCATGGATACAATTTATTGGAATTGTTGTATAGATTACTAACTAAAATACAGGTGAACATCTTAGAATGATATCATGAAAAGTTTAGGGAAAAGAAAAGAATTCATGTTTTTTCCAAAACGTTTTCTTACAAAATTCAATTGTAGAAACATAAATAAATAGAGGGGAGGAATGTTATAAAAGAAAAAATGAAATGGATTAAAGAGATAATATATGAGATTGTTTTTGAGATAAAATAATCACTCTTGAGTATATAGGGAAACCCAAAGATAAACCATAGACATGACAAAAGATATTAAAGGATGTGATTTCCCCATTCTTCTTTAAATAAGATAAAACTGGCGATTCAAAGAAAGACATGTCTGAATATTTATTCCTCCTCACTCAACCATTACTAGAGTATATTGATGAAGAAAATTTTCAATATATAGTACGTATGGGAGATAAAAAATATTTTCATGAATAATATAATGAATTTTAAGTGAAGTGTAATTATATAATCCATTGAATGGAAGAATAATCTACAGCATTCTATAATTATATATCCTTGGATATTGAAGATGAAACCAAAATGTTGCGGAGTTTGAAGAATTTATTGAGGCGCCTGTCTATATTTATTTGATAACTAGCACACAACTCCTTGATTAATATTACTATAAAGAAGAAAATGAATGAAAATTATGTCAAGGAGCTAATTTTTCGATGAACTCATTATTATCAAATATTATTGAATCTGAATTAAGTACCAATGAAAATTTTTTCTGATTTTTTTCATTAATATATTTATGTTCCATGGATGAAGATGACAAAAAATAGATTCACATGACTAGGTAAATCGTGATATCACTTACTACATTTAATATTTATTATAGAGTATACATCCAGATATCCAAGATTTTTTTCTATAGTAAATCAGACACATGTTTATTATAATAAAGTTGATGAATTTGATATTTATTCATCTAGTAATGTTCAAATATAATTATTATATGACTTTCCAATTTTTTCTTACATTGATTAAGTATATTTGAGGTTATCACTTGAGATATAATAAGAGTTATTAAGTGTGAAAAAATGTAGGATGACTCAAAAAATTTCCAACCCGCACCATGTTTTTTGTAACTTATTTATATTGGGTTGTAATTGTTTTACTATTTCCATGGATCCCTCAAATATATTGAAGAATTAATTAATTTTATAAGATGGATGAAGTTTTTTATTTAAAAAATGAAGCTCCAACTATCCTTATATTTAGAATAATATATCATACATCCCTTTAGGAGGTTTTCATGTCCAACAGACCTCTTAGGGGTTAAAAAAACATATAACCTTATTCTTATTATCTTTTTATTCTAGTCCAATTTTTGAATTTTTTCAATAAAATTATCAAGTTTTTTGTACTTATTTTCCTTGTATGTTTTCAATGGTCATCACATATGAGATTAACATAATGTTTCCCTACAAATAATTTAGCCTTTACATATAATTAACAATTATTTGTAGTGAATCAATTAAAAATCCATATATATGATAAATATATATTATTTTTTGAGTAAACACGTCATTTACGTTTCGGGGAGTGGTACATGTAGTTTAAGATATAGAAATTAAAATGTTTAAAAATTTTGTGTCTTTTTTATATTTTTATTTATTTTTTTGTAAATATTTTCATTTTTAGAAACTTTTTGAGATAAAAATATTATCATTACAATTTTTGAAACCCATTTAAATGGGTGAACTAAATTATTCCATGAATCGCAAAAGTAAATTTTTCAAAAAAATTACTTTTATTAACATGAAAATAATTTATAATTTATTTAATGAGCTAATATTGGGAATCTTATTCTATATATCACCATCCTTATCTATAAAATCCTAATTCTATGAGGCTTTTGAATCATTTTTTTCATATTCTATACATTCTCTTATTTTTATTTCACAAGAAATTCATACTTCCTTTAACCATTTATTTTTTTTCTCTATCAAAACATAACGGTTTGAAGAAAAAATGACATAATTAATTGTGGAATTTATATGATTTAAATTTTCTACTTTTCAGTGAGTCTATATTACATTGGAATACCATTAGATTTAATACATAAAACCCTTACAATAAATGAAAATATTGTTAAGTTATCCACCATTGATGAAATGTTTCCATATATATTCTAATATGAAAGTGAATATTAATGATATATTTAATCTTCATTGGGGGGATTTATTATTTTGGTGTTCTACATCAAATGGTTCAACAATAGTTTGAAAATTTAAAAAATAATATTTTTCACATCTATAAATTTTATTATTCTAAAAGATATTATATTCATGACATTTTTATATTCAAGGCATCCTAAAAATATTTAAACATAATACTATACAAACTTATAATTTATAAATGTGAATATCAATTATTTTGATGGATGATGTGTGAATATTAATTTTTCTACTAAAATGTTGAATGTTTTTTAGAATTTCAAATTTTTATATGAAAATTTGTGTTAATTTTATAATAAGGGTGTGAGGATGATACCATAGTTAGGTGGAGATTATAACCATGAATGTTTTCATCAAAAATACTAAAAACTTTTATAATTTTGTCATAAATTTTTTTACATGAAAAACCTACCAACAGAAATCCAATGAACAACAATAAAATATATTCCTGATAAAAATACCTCCATGAATCACATTGGGGGGATATTTAGGAATTTTCATTCATATGGTTATTATTTCAATGTTCTAGATATGAAAATATTTATTGAAAATTAATATTTTTTCGATGAGGGAACATTCATGTTTGGTGAGTATTTTTTCTATGGGTTATTAAATAATGTTATAATGGTTTTAATGAGTTTAATAGAGAAAATAAAATTATGGAATAAATGTATCTTTTTTTTGAATGGTGTTTAATTTTTTAGATCTGATGGTATGCGGTTTTATAAATGATTTGGTTTAACTCTTATTATTACATGTGTCATATTCCATGTTAATCGTGTTCGGGAATTTTAATGGATAATATTCAAATAATTATCATTTGAATTTGAATTAATTAAATTTAACCAATATATCAAATTTAGTTGAAAAGAATAAGTTTTGTTCATTAGTGCATTTTGTGCTTAAATGTGAGAATTTATTAGTAATATAATTTTATAAAATTTCAATCAATTTTTTATTTGGACCACAACATTTTAAATATATAAAATATGTGAAAAATTATTTTTTCATGGATTTATTGTTTTTATTAAATTTTAATTAGACATTTGGACTCACTAATAATTATTGTTTCATTGGGGACAAATAAATAACATAATATGGAAAACATATTTGGAAGATATAATTGATCACTCCTCATAAAATGATTAATATACTATCATAAATGATATAATTGAGGTGAGTGTAGTTTAATATGAAATGTAACTCAAAGGTAAATTGGAAAAATTTTAATTAACAGATAAATTCATTCATCATATTTTTTATTTCCTAGGTTAAGATAAAGGAATTTGATGGGTCTCTTAAAAAAACTAATTATCCATCATATTGGGAATAATCCACTACAAAAATTTCATATGACTTCAAAAAAGATAGAATTTATTACCAAAAGATAGTTTTTATGAAAATCATAAGATTACCTCATGTTGATTTCCAGTAATCTCATTGGATGAAATATTGAAATATTTGAATGGATAGATTCTTGAGCTAAATTTTTTGTTTATCCTCTTTTCTTTCCTTAAGTTTGTAATAGATCCATCTTCTCCATTATTCTGATATACCCTTCTCATTTTGTGGTAATCATATCGTTTATTTTTGAAGGGGTTGGTTAATTTATTTAATTCTTGAGTTCCATATTCTAATGTTATAAAATACCTTTATTTTTTATGTTACGATTTATTAAATATTATAATTTCCATTTTTATTATTATGAATGGATGTATTTTATTTTACATTATGTTAATGGTATTCACATTATCGATGTTCATTATCTCTGTCCACTAGGTTCTATTATATATATATTTTATGTAGTCAGGTATTAGGTGTGTAGAACACAAAGATCATCAGTTTCTGTTGTAGGAGTAGTAGACACTCTTGATTTCATGGGATAAATAAGACAAGATTGGTTGTTGTCTAATTTAATTGAGGTAATTAATTGAATCACATTCATACATTTAATGGAGTTTGACAATATTAAGACCATAAATATTTATATTCTAACCATAAAAATTTGGAAAATTTATTGAGATAAATTGATTTTGAAATCCAACATTAGTTGATTTTGATAGAGTATAAGTTAATATTGAACTGAGATCGAGTTAAAATTGGAAAAACAAAAATCACATATTATCACTCCCCATAAAACTATATATAATCAATTTATTCATCATACTATTTGTAATCCCATGTTTTATTATGATATTTTGTTTCAAAAATCAAAAAAATTTAAAAAAACAGACCATTACATGTAAATAAATGTGTTTAACCTGATTAACGGGAACTACTCTCTTGGAATAACATTGGTTGACCAATATAAATCATTTCAGATTAATAAATAATTTTTTTCTGAAATACAACATTATAGTAATGTGTCATTTTGAAATATCATTATGAATCTCAGATATTAATTAAAACTACTTTCCACCACCATAAATAGAAAAAGATAATGTGGAAAACCTAAATACAAGAGGAAATTATGTTTGTGTATGATTTGGATTTTATAGAATCATTGGTATGAAACCAACCCTTTGTTTAGTTTTCAATTTCTAATAATCTAATTTCATCCATTCATGTGACTACTATTTATTTTTTATATTTTTGGTTGTGTCAATTCTTAATGTTTTATATTGATAATGGAGAGGTGGTAATTTTTGGTCCTGATGTGTTGAATAATTTGAAAGCGAAGATAAAGATTCTTCCTGAAGGGATAAATGTGGTGAAAGACTCTTATAAGGATTAGTTTAATTAATGGAGGAGGCCACTTGGGTTTGAGTATGGGTATTATATTTCCCATTGGGTGTCCCATTACCATGGTTAGTAGAGGGTTAGTCTAGGGAGACATCTACCACCCTAGTGTATTAGATGCATTTAGTTATTTAGTTTTATTAGGTATGTGTTTTAGGAATTGGTTTGTTTCCTATAGTTTGGTTATATAATTGATATATTTCATGTATCCCAACTTCATTAGTATTTTTATGATGAATATAATGTCATTAACCAATGATTGTTAGATATTGAGGATGATTTGATGCCTGTGAAGAGGCAGATCAATACCCTAGACAGTAATATGGATGTTTTTTGTGGATTATCCATCTCATTTGTGAGTTCTCTCGAGTCATGGTCCACTAGAAGAGATTACATGAATGAGTAATAATTGTTAAAATATTACCCAACATTGTTTTCTTATTGTTGTATTTTTTGATTTCATGTTGATGTTGTAAAAAATGAAATAATGTTTTTATGAAAATTTTGTTCTATTATTGATTGTTTGATGGATCTAATGATGTTTTGGTATGGTTTTTATCTCTTGGGGGAGTGTTTCTTGGTTTCATGTAGTTTATCCGACCTTATTTAGTGGGGTTTGATTCATGGGGATGAGAATCATTTAAGTGGTATTTGATGTAATATCACCAAACATTACAACATTTCCATGATATTTTTATAGGTATTAGTTTTATTTTTAGGTTTTTATTTTTGTTATAGAATCATTATATTGATTTAAATATTTTTAAGGATAAACTATAATATCGTGGTAGTTGTTGTGGTGGTTGTTTTGATATTTGGCCAGATTTGAGGGTGTTCGTGATAGTTTTCTTTTAGTTGTGTGGTGCATAGTGTACGAAGACTATTGAAAGATATTTATTCCTTGTTTTGGTGGAATTTTTGTTATGTTTTTCACCCTTTATAAAATGTAATGTTTGGAAAACTCTTTTGGTGGGTGTTTGGTTGATCATGGAACCTCGATGGTTCCCTTGGGAAATATGGTGAAACATGGACCCCACCATACTCTCATACATGGTGTGGTGAGGTGAAATGGATTGTAAATTTCACCACCTCAGGATGTAAGGGATGGTGCTGGTGAATATATTACAAAAATAATCTTTTAATTAATAAATATTTTAGGATCTCATGAAATAGAGTATGGTTTTTGTTTGACTGATAGAAACCACAACATTGATAAAGATCAGATAATTGTAGTGAACACCATATAATATTTCCCACTAAATAGGCCACAATACATATTATATATTTAATTACTTCCCCTTCATATAACCCTTGGACAACCAATATAGCTTTCTACATAGTTTCATCATTACCATTGGAAATTTTAACCCATTAATTCATCCACATTAATTGTAATATGATCAAGGTACAATTTTCCTATCATTTATCTCTCTTGTTCTAATTATTACTCATCACTATGATTAATATTGTGAAAATCCTTTGTTTATGAGAAATTATTGATAGCAGTACACTATGAATTGGCATAGGTGTCATTTCCTTCAAATCCAATGGGGTTTGTCCCTTATTTTGTGTGGAAATTCCTTAGGGATTCTGAATAGAGGTACTGTAATCGTGTTATCTCCATTTATATGTAAAATTTGGAGTCTATAATAATTTTTATTTCTAGAGTTTAATATTAATAATTTTCCTAATCAAATATACAGACTAGAATACACAAATTGTATATAAATTGTGAATATATCATTATTAAACATGTTTTATTAATGATTATGTTGTTGTTGACAGGACATGTAATTCCTTATTACGATGGATTGATTAGAATCACCCATAAATTGTTTATATATTTTTAGATAGTATATTTAATGTACATAAAATGATGTTATTTTCAAAAAACTTATGGTGTTTCATTAGAATAAGTAGAATAGATAACTTTTGTGTCTTGGTGTACAAGGTTGGTAATTGTTTCTTTGGGGAGTTGGTTGGTTTTTATTTATCACTGGAATCCATTTTTATTACTTCATGTCCATCATTACTATTAATTATTGTACATATGATATATTAATTGATGTGGATGAGGCTTGATAGTGTTTTTGAGTAAATATTATTATAAATGGATTGATTATTATGAAATATTTTGTTATTAAATCCTACTAATACAAATTGATATAAATGAATGGAAATGGAATGAGAAATATGGGATGTGTCCCTTATGTGGTGATTTCATGATATTTTTTTATATTTAGTATAAATAACAATAGAATAGCATTAGTGGATTGTTATTGTTTATCATAGTCATATATTGATTTTATTTTGACCCCATATGTGTTTGATTATGTTTAATACTATTATATGATTAGTAATTTTCTTTTTTATGAACCCCATATGAGTTGGGTACTACATACTAACACATAGATGATCTGTGGATGTTTTTTCCATTATCGAGGATGGGTGGATATTGATGGTTGACTACTCCCACATCCATGGTCTATCATATATAGTTGTTAATAATTAATATAGTGATATAAATTGGGGGGTTGTATCGAGTGGTGTATGTGTATATATTTTGTTGTGGACATTAATAGGTGGAAGAAGGATTCGGTTGATATACAAAACATTACAAACACCATAAAACTCCCAATTTTATGCAATGATTATCTGGTATGTGTAAAAGTAATAGAGTTGTGATTTGCTATGTAAATTATAAAATTTATTTCATGGGTATTCATAAGAACATTCATATTGAGATGCTGATAGTGGTTGATGATTAAATATTCAATGTTGTTTTCTCACTTGGTGAGAGTGGAAATCACATGGGGAATGTTATTATAGTAAAAAATGTATATTCTTATAATATTGATTTCCTAATCATAGATGATTGATTTTGTGATTGGGGCTACGTCATGCTCAATGAATTAGATTAACCTCTTGGATCATGTTGGTTATGTTGTTTGTTCCCTGAAGCGTTGTAATGATATTATCACATTTACACGATATAATTGAAGAATGATCTGATTGATTTATCATGTTATTAAAAATCTATATGTTTATATATATATATATATATATATATATACATTCCATATGTTTCATATAGGGTGTCAATCATTGTGATATAAACTACTAGGATGGTGTTCGATGTTTTTTTGTTGAATACAAAATGTTATTTTTTTGTATTTTTATATCTGGGAGAACATTAAATTCCCTTATTTTCATGAGTTTTAGTATTGGTTTCCTGGGATTTATTTTGTTCTATATAAAATAGTGTATTATTGAGGGTTTTATATTATATTCAATCAAAATAATATTGTTTAATGCCACATATTATATGTCAAAAACCCTTGGTGCTAGTCTTTAACCATAGGCCCACTAGAGGTGGGATTTGAGTGACAATATTATCTTTGTTTCTAGCCTAATAGGGGACAATAATGTGGGAATGTATTAATAGATTAAAAGTTATAATCATCTAATGCATTATTTGGTTTGGTTGAATGAAAAAATATTTTACTACTATATTACTACAAGTCAGTTTGATAGAGAATACAGCGCTGAGATATTGTTAACTAGGTGTTTGTGGATTTTGATGAGGTCCCCACAAGAGATCAGTAGTCAAAAATTTAAATTGAGGGAATTTTTAAATATCCAGAAGATATTTTATCTAATTAAACATTTGGGATCTTATGTAATGTTGGGGTAGGGCACCATATAATTTTTTTGAAATGACACTATAAATTAGTGACATGATTGGACAACTTCTCATTAAATACTTTAATTCCTTATGATATATTATTATAACGAAATGATTTGAAATGTAATCTCATGGAAAATAAATGTAAAAATCATACAATGTTATCCTCGTTAGAATTCATTGATTCATATCTTTTTCCTAAAATTTGTGTGATTAGTGAAAAATTATATAGTGTGTGTGAGGATGTTTTTTTTTGTTATAGTGAAATGATACACTGCCTTGTTCCACGATAATGTGTTGGGAATAGTTGTTAATAATAACCTCAGACACACATCTTCCAATGTCAATGGATATTAATGAGAAATGAGAGTCTAGGATAAAATCATTTAAAGTTAATACAACCATATTAGAGTGAGAGAAAATATATAAATCACCAATGATAATCTAAAATAAAAAATTAAATTAATATATAGAAAACAATACTTTTTAATTGGTGAAATAAATTAATATAACCCTGATATCCTTCCGGGGAGATAAAATATACATAAATATGAATAGAAGAAAAAAAACCATAATAATGTCCTGATCCTTAATAATCCCCCACCTCAACACAAATATCATAGCCCATATATGATATATATATATATATATCATATAATATTATATTTTTTCCCAAATGAGAACTACATAAATTGTACGACAACTCACATTCTGATGCGACATGGCCACCTGAGATAGGTGTGGGTACATATGTCACATCGTAGGTATTTATAGAATAATAATTTTCCATATCTATAAATATTTATGAATAATATAATAATTATATGCTAAATGGGATGCCTTTTCTGAGAGCGTACTAAATAGAAAACAACAGTTTTCTCTGAAATCTTATGTTTCTCACAACATGGAGTTATAGAAAAAAATAATATAATAATAAAATTACAATTTTAAATGTTATTCAATTCCTAGAAATATTATTTTTGGGATTTAAAATAAGTAAAAAAATCTTATTTCAAAAATTTGTTAAATATTTTTACAATTATCCAATAAATTTTAGAGGATTTAAATGAGATTGAATACAATTTTAACTATAAAATACTCTATTATTTTAAATACATGTTTTACTTCCATTTGATTGAGAACCATTTTAAAAATAGTTTCTCCAATTTTTATATGTTATATTTGAAAAAATTAAATTATTATTTAGAATAATCACATCAAAATATAACTTTTTATAAATTGTGGTTTTTTTCTGATTAAATTCAATTTCTATTGAAAAGGGAAAATACTACATTTCTATTCAAAAATTCCTTTTCATATAATTTATTTTTGTTGGTATAATATATTTTAATTGGTTTTAATGTGTAATTTTGTTATGTTTTTTCATCTAATCCAATTTCGGTCATTTTAATGTGTAATTTTGTTAAAAGGTACCTTTTATTTTTTGATTTATGAATTGTAACTTCACTAATTATTTTTATTTACCCTAGTTAAATGGAAAATCTGAAAAATGGGGGTTAAAAATTATTAAAACAATAAAAAACTACCAGAAGATGAAACCTAATACTATTTAATTAGATATGGTCGACTATGGAAATCCATGGGTAAAATTTTACACCACATGAATCTACTTGCATATTATAATGACATGTTATACTAATTAATTTGAAAGTATAGATAAATATAACATATTCTTGTACCTTGTGAAATTTCAATTTTAATATAGGATTATATAATTGATATATTCAATTAAAAATAGTTATTTTAATTTTTAAAATATTTCTAATAACATAGAATATTTATTTAAGAGTTTAAAAATTATATAAATAAATTTATTTAGGACACAATGATGATATAGGGATTACCAAATTAATATAATAATCAATCAAATGATAATGTTTATATTAAAATAAATTTAATTTGAACATTTTGATTCCATAAAAGAATTTATTTGAGTATATTTATATTTTAGGGATAATTTAATTCCTTTGAGGTGATGGAATGAAATTTTTATGACTTGAACAAAAATTATTTACTAAATAGTGTCAAGATTGGAATAAAAGAGTTTTTAAATCAAATATTATTATATTAAATTGTAAAAACTGCTAAAAATATAATATTAGAAAAAGATACATATATATTGTAACAAATTTCATTAATTATCCCATTGTGGGTTTCTTGTTATTTTATAGTAAATATAGTAACCATATATTATAAAAATACCAGAAGACATGGTTAGAGTTAATGTTTTTAACTAAGGGTTAAAGCTAAAAGATAAGGTTAATTGTTTTACCTAAACTTGTTTCATGCCTATTAATTGAGAGTATATTGACCAATTTTTATCATATCATTTAAATATATCACATTGGAACTATTATAATTCCAAAATAATATTATAATAAAATAATATTTCATGATTTTCCTAAAGTGACCATCCTCCCTCTTATAAAAGGCCACTAACTCGACCCACTAAATCACACATCTCAGGACCATTGGATAATAAAATTATAATCCAATTAGTAAAAAACATATATAGATTCCTCCTATAAGCCCTATAATGGTATTAACACAATTTAAGACATCATTTTGGTTCAAATCAAAAGAAGTTAACCAATTTAGAGGTAATGTCTTTTCTAATGTTCCTTTCCTTTATTTTCTTTATCCACTACATATTATATTCTTTGTATATTATTAGATAACAAAAATAGTATCCTAAATATACTATGTTGTTGTTTAGAGATTTAATTTAACTACACATACACACACCTCCATCTAATAGATATGAACATACTGTTTTTATGTTTGACGAACTACTACCTCACAAAACGATGATTATTCAATTTTCACTGACCACCTCTAATGGTGTACATTATGATGGAAATAAATATATATATATAAATATATATTAATATTTTCTCTATGATTCTATATTTTTTATTTACAACATACCATTATGTTTTACATGGTCTATAAATACAATAATGTCATTTGAGAAAGTGCAGACTACTGCCCACTCAATGTCATATGACTCCCTCATTTCACACATGGAATGTATAAAGGATATAATTAATGAACATATGTAAAATATAGAACATATAAATTATACTGGGATTATAATTTATTTATTTATCATTTTGTTTCCATTCAATTAAAATGACAATGAAATGTTTGTTGGGTTCATTTGTATGTACAACCTACCATCTCCATGATCAAAGCATTTCATTTCATATCACAAAAATTTATGGTCATATTAAATACATATATATTGGATGTATAATATATTAAAATTAATAATATCAATCTATTGAAGATTTATTTTTGACTACATGGAAAATTTACATCAAAACATATTTGTTATCGACTCAAGTACTGAATATTTGAAAAATGACTGATATGAACATATTTAATTATATTTTCATAAAATGGTAATATGTGATATGAAAGGAATAATAAACATTAAAATGGTTCTCAAGAATGTAAAATGTATCCTACGATAATTTTTTAGTATAATAATGATCGTACGTGATGATTCGAAATCTATTTTTGGGAACTTATTAACTAAATTTACATTATTTGGGTTAATTTCTACATCATTATTATCTCATTCTATGAGGATAAATAACTTCTCGTTTCCTATATTTAAATTTTTATTTATTTCTATTTAATTATTATTAATACACATTATCGATATATTTTATAAGAAAAATGATCTTTGTAATGGACTTTGTCTCAATCTCTATTCATTGAGGCATATCATGTTGTTATGCACATTTATTATCCTATAATGTGCTTATACAACAATTTTTACTCTTTATATAATTAATTAGTATATTATCGTCATATTTAAATTTCTATATAGTATTATTCTTTAATTATTTTTATTCATGTATTTTATCAAGTTTTAATGAGACTTTTTAACCCAATTTTCATTCTTTGGGTTATTCTTCTACATTGTTATTATTTTGTTCTACTATTATGTGGGAAATAAAATTTGAAATACATTCATGAATTCATAATTTATTTATGAATACATATAGGGAATACACATAATCGAACTATATTATTTAGAAAATGATCTCTGAAAGGGAATTTCTAACATCTATTTCCTCTATTTGGGTTTTACGTATAAATCAAAGATTATATTATACATGGATTATGTGTGGAATCACTATTTATTTAATTATTTTGTAATTATACACTTCCATTGTGTGGATATAATTTTTCTACACATAATCACCACATTGATAAATTCATAAGACATTTATGCAAACATTGTATGGTAAATCACAACACAATATCCATTCATTGTATTAAATTTCAATGTCATTGGTAATTTTATTAAATGAATATTTATGAATGACACCAAATTGTATTACATTGAACAATCAATTACCACTAGAGTATTTATATTTTTCTAACATAATTCTGTCATTTAATTATTCTTATCAAATAATATGGTCTAATTAAGGGGCTTCATAACACACTTCTTTTATTGAGGCATATTTTGATAAGATACACCTTCTTATTTTATAAAGTGTACAATAAACCACGTTGACATTTAATTTCATTCGAATGGAATATTATTTCTACAATTATTTTTAATAATTGACAAAAATGAATGTTTTTAATGTATGTTTCAATGATGAATCCTCCACTTCCATAACCATTATTTGGTATTTGGTTTCCTCAATATACTATAATGTTTTTTAAAAGAAAAATATACTTTTTATTCAATTTTTGGGTGTTCTGGTATTGAAAATGATTTGATGAAAGGTATTCAATATTTAAATAATTTAAATTATTATTTGCGGTAGAAAATGAAATGTAATTTTTGAAATGATTGATATTTTCAATATTTTATGTGTTATAATTATATAATTTTATTTTGACATTTTATGGGTGATTACGTGATAAACCAATGATAAGTGGTTACATGATAAAAAAATATTGGTGGTTCCGTGGTAATCCAATGATAGTTAGATATGTTATAAACTCTAACGAATTAGGTATTGAATTTGGTCTTAAGGCTATTATATTTAGTGATATGTGAGGAATTCAACCGTATGGTTAATCCATTTTTTTGTTTTTATGTCCTAAGATTTCATTAAATGATATATGTTAATTTCTATGTGTTTATTGTAACCTATTGTTAATGAAAAGTATAGGAAATTAGATTATATTTAGTTAATTATATTTATTGCATCATATATATTAAATGTATTAATTTTTGATAAATTATTCATGTTTTTTATGTTTTCCCAATACTAATTATTTTCCATCATTCTGTATCCCTTACAGAACTTTTTATGCTCTTACCAGGTTTGAAATTTGTTTTACAGGACATAATGAAGAATAATTTCAATGATGGGATCATGGAAAATTCATGTTGTTTAAAAATTATATACTAAAAGGTTTATTTATTATGTGTTTTTATTTTATGGAAAAATGGGTAGAGAGTATAACTATCCACTTGTAATATTTATGATGCTATGTATGAGTTATTACCTAACTCTCAAAATATCTATACCTGAAAAAGATCTGTGAGTTGTATTAACATAAAATTAATGAATTATCACAAGATAATATAATTTTTTTGTCTATGAACATATATTTGGTATCATAGGAATGGTTTATAAAACTATGGGGATTATAAGTTTTCATTAAAAACGTTGTGAGACTCTATGTTAATTCTTCTAGTGAAATCCTTGTTTTATTAATTTTTCAGATCATGTAGAGTTGGTTCCAAATATAAGGAGGAAGACATCATAAAATATTCCTATCTAATCCAGATTACATGATTAAAATAATTATTTAAATGTCATCTCCATATGTTTCAAAGAAATTTTCTAACATACTGCTCACTTGCATGCAATTTTTTGAGATAACAAACACTTCCGCTAAACCTCGATAACATCATGTTTCATGGGTTGTATTTAATAAAATCATATTTTCCTAATATTATAATCTTTACAAGAAAGGTAAATATTATCTAGTCATTTTCAAATATTTTACCTTATCACAATACTTTGTTGAAAATTATGATTTTGAAAAAGGTACCGATGAAGGAGACCCTTATGCAAACAATTTATGGTTTATTTTAAAATATATCCTTTTATCACATACTTAGTGAATTTTAAAACGACCATTGATTGATTTTTTCAACTCAAACTCAGTCCAATTTTTTTATAAAAATCATGTTTTATTATATGTTTTTACATAATAAGTCATACATGATTATTTTATGATACTATTTTTTTGTGAACACCAATATGACCCATGTCGTAAAAGTTATATTAGGATAAATTAATAAATTGATTTTGATAAATCTATAATTCAATTTTTTAATGTGTGTACCTTCGACCTACATGAATAAGATGATGATGAAACTAGGTGGACACCCTGACAAGGTATGATGTTCTTTCTATTGGGAATAGTTTTATTTTATAATATGGATGTAAAATAAAAAAAAATAAACATATATATGTCATTATGAATTAAGGTGTTGAGGTAATTATGACTAGATATGTAAATTAGTGTTATACGACATCTATTTAGGTAAAAACATGTTATTGTTATTTTTTATTTTTATAAAAGGTATAATCGATCACATCCGGTAAGGCTGCGATAATAGAAGTATGAATTATTATTTTTAATTAAATTATGTTATGGATCAAGAGTAATTGAATTTAGGAACTTATGTAGATATCTAATGGATATAGTTAGTATTATAAAATGATTTTCTCGTTATGTGATAAATGATATTTTGGAAGTCGTTCGCTCATTTGATACCACTACATACCTATGAAAAGATAGAATACTAAGAGATTTCATTTGAGGAGTAATGGTTGATTTTTATTTTTGAAGAATATATGTTTTTATTATGACATATTGATATTTGGGTTATTTATGGAAATTATTATCCTATCATTCTGAATATTTGATTATTATAATTACTTTTATGTATTAGACATTAAGAGTATTAGATTTTAGTTGGAGATAAATGTTAGGATTTATCATGGATGGAAATGTGATCAATCCCATCTGAATTTTGGGTTTCAATAATTGTTGGGATTGTTCTGATAAATTATAATGAAAATTATTTATTAAATGGTCTTTGTTTATCATTGGTTATTATTTGTTGAATTTTGGAGATTACAATTAGTCCTTCTATTTATAATGGATTCGTCTTCTGGGGGGATTAGATGATCATGTACAAATCATTTTTGTTTTTCGTAATGTCTAAAGACATAAGAAATATATATTTATTTATTATGGATTATGGGATTCTATAGAGTTTGATTATAGTGCTTTAGTAGTAACCATGTCATCTTAAATACTCACCATTTTGAGAGAAGATGAGTTTGTGGTAGATATTTATTAAAGGATGAAAATATAAACTACATGTATATATGTATCTTTATGATCATTATCATGATCGTAAATAAATTCCTCACTTTTTTGAAATAATGTTAAAAAAATCATTTTACAATTCGTACAATTAAATCAATGATAGTTAAATCAATCCCAATTTTATGGTTTTTGGGTTGTTATCTTAATCCTAATCATGTTTTCTATAAACCAACATATGAAAGAGATGGTTAGTTTTTCTTCTATATCCATATATTCCAAAATAGAATTCTATTATGTGTTCTCTTGGGTGACCATATTTAATTATCCTTATTTCTACTAAAATGCTATTTTTATTAACTCTCTTTCCTATGTGGGATTTTCATGGAAGTTTACAAGCATAATTTTAAAATTGTGAGGACACAATTTCTAAGGGGGTGGGGAATGATGTAACATCCAATGTATAAATAGAATAGTACATTTTCATATCAATTAATATTTATAAATATGATATTAATTTTATGTTAATAGGGATATTTTTCCTATAGCTTACTGGACACACAACTACGGTTTTCTCTGAAATTTTGTGTTGCACAATCATTGTGTTATACCAGTAAAATAACATAATAATAACATTATTATGGTAAATGTTAGTTAACGACTATACATTTTATTGGTGGAAATGAATAAAAAAATTCAATATTATTACAAAATTTTGATAAATGTTCACACATTTATACAATAAATTTCATATGATTAAAATGAGAACGAATCCAATTTTTTGCATATAATACTCGAATTTTTTTAAAATCATATTTTACAGCATTTTGATGGAGAAAACTTTTCAAAAATAATTATTTATAATTTAATTTGTTATATTTGAACAAATAAACTTCTTAATTAGAATTGGGATATCAATATTTACCTGGGAATAATTTTATTTTGTTTTTTTATTATGAAATATATTTTTTAATCAATAGTGAAAAATACAGGTATTTTAATTCAAAATTACATTCTCATATAATTGATTTATATAGTTATATTATCTCTATAAGTTGTATTAATGATTAATTGGATTTCATTATCATTTCAACTAATTTAAGTCCTTGGATTTAATTGAACTTTTAAATTGGTCACTGAAATAATCATATATTTGCAATGTTTTTACTTTTTAAAAACCTTCATTTTGGTTTTGAAAAGGAAAATTAATTTTAAATAAATTATTTCAAATTCCAGGTTTTTAGTTTGGATATATCTATTATATATTTTTAATAATTATTAATGAATTTTTTAAATAGTTACCTTTAATTTTTTGGAAATTATGAATAGTAGCATTAATAATTATTTTTATTTACAAAGATTAAAGGGTAAATCTGGTAAATTGGGGTAAAAATAAAATTATAATATCATTAAACAACCATAACACGTGTTCTAATCCCATTGGATGAGATATATATGACCATTGGAATCACTGGGTCGATTTTTGAACCCCATTGCGGCCCATGGTTTTGTTAATGACATGATATAATAATTATTTTTAATGTAATATAAAATATAAAATTACATTTATTATTTCCTAAAATAATTCTAATATGGGGTTATATAATTGAAAATTATGACAATAAATATCCATTAGAAATATGAAAATATTTCTTAAATCATTTATTTTAATTTATAATTTTATACATTATATAATTAAATTTATTTAACACACAATGATGATGTAGTGATTAAATTATTAATGAAATATTCAAATAAATGATATATTAAATATAAAAATTAATGGAATTGGAAAATTTTGATTCCATAAACGAATTTTTTGGATTAAATTGACATTTTATGGAAGATTTAATGACGTTGGTAAAAAAGAATAACATTTTTTTAACCAAAAAATCAATTAATAAATAGTTTCAATATTTATATTAATGTGTTTAAAAAAAATTCAATTTTATTAAATGATATAACAATCCTAAAAAACTATTATTCATTCAACTGTCTTATATATTGTTAAAAATTTCATTAATTATCCACATATGGTACTCTTGGAATTTTATAGTAACTTTAGTAGACATATATTAATAAAATAATCAAAGACAAGGTAAGAGTTAATTTTTAATCTTATGGTTAAAGAAAAATGATAAGGTTAATTTTTTGACATAAACATGTGTAACATATATTTTTTGATATGATATAGACCCATTAACATATTTTCCTCAAAACATATAACATTGTAACTATTATAATTTGAATATGATTTTATAATAAAATAATATTTCAAGACATTCCTAAAGCTCCCTTCCTCCCTCTTGTAGAAGGCCATCATCTATACCCACCTATTCAAACCTCTCAAGCCCATTAGATAATCTTAATTGTGAGAATAAAAGATCTCAAAATCCCTAACTTCCTGTTAGAATCCTTACATAGCCGATAAGGTAATTCAAGAAATCCTTTCGACTCAAATCTAAATAAGTTACTCAATTTAGAGGTAACATCTTCTCTCTAGTTGCATCACATTTTCTTCCTTCTCCACTAACTATAATATTTTTATTAATTTTTTAAATAACAAAAAATTTATCCTCAATGTACTAGATTCTTTTTATGAGATGTATTTAATCTACACAATGACACTCCTCAAACATAATTGATACACACATATTGTTTCCGGGTACGATGAACTACTACCTCACGGAATGAGGATTGTTCAATTTTCTCCTAACACCTATCATGGTGGCCATTATGATGGAATAAAATTTATAAATTTTATTTATTTTATTTATTTTGTCTCTATTTTTTTATATTTTTTATTTACAACATAACATTTTGCTCCCCATGATGTGTCAATACGATAATTTCATTTGAGAATGTGCAGAGAACCGCCCCCTCAAAGTGATATGACTAGTTTATTCCATGCATGGAACATATAAAGGCTGAAAATAATTATATTATTTTACATATATAAATATATATATTATACATTTATTAAAATATACATATGTATCATTTAGTTTTAAGTCTTTTAATATGACAATGGAATGAAAGAGCATTCATGCGTACTTATGACCTACCATTTCAACAAATGATGCATTTAAATTTCATATCACCAAATATTATAAACATAATAAATACCTATATAATGTATATATATGTTATTTAAATCAAGAATATAATTATGTATATGATGGACTTTTGACTACATGGAAAATTTTCATCAAAACGAGTCTGTTTTCGACTTAAGTACAAAATATCGAAAAAAATACTCATATGAACATAAATAATTATGTAATTTTTGTAACATGGTAATAAGTGATATAAAATTAATAATAAACATGAAAAATATCGCAAGAATTTAGAAATTAACCATTTTTTGTTGTTCGGGAACATAATGACCGTACATGAAGAGTCAGAATCAAGGTAAGGGAACATCTTAACCTAATTTCTATTATTTGGGATATTCTTCTATATATTTATTATGTCATTCTATGATTATGTGAGAAAAAAATTTATAACCTATCATGTATTTATAATTGGTTTTGTTGAATAGACACAATCAATGTATTTTAGTAAGAAAATTATCATTTTAATGGTCTTCATCCCAATCTATATTCATTGATCCATATCTTGCTTTTAAGAACATTTATTATCCATTAATGTGTATATACAAAACATTGGACAATAAATATAATTAATTGGTATAATATAATGATATTTAATGTTTTATTTAAATATATTATTTAATTATTTTTATTCAATTATTTTTCCCCACTATTAAGGGATCTTCATAAACCAATATCTATTCATTGGGTTAATATCTAATTATTGATTATGTCGTGCTATGATTTTGTGAAAACTAACTTTTGAATTCCTATATTTTATTTATAATTTCATTATATTTACTTTATGTTTATACATATTAAAGATCTATTTTATTTATGAAATGATCTTTATTTAGAAATTTATAAACACAATTTCCACTCAATGGGGTTTACACAAACCTGATTGTTTATATTATTCCAAGATTATGTGTGGAATAACTCATTATTTTTTTATGTTGTAATTTTGACTTCCCTTTTTTAGGATATACAATTTTTATACATAATAACACAGTTGATAATTCGTTAATCATTTATAAAATATTTTTAATGGAGATATTTTCTCAACCCCCATTCATTTAATTAAATATCATTATCATTGGTTGTCTTCATTTAATAATATTTGTGAATGACCCATAGTAGTTTTTAAAATAATATCCACTTATAATTTGTATATTTATATTTTTCCCTCTAAATCATCTCTATGATTTATCCTTAAAATAATGATATGATCTTTATAATGGATTTTATCTCAATATCGTTTCATTAATAAATATTTTTAGAATATATACCTTATTATTTTATATGGTGTATAATAAACACCTTTGAAATTTAATTTCATTCAAATGGAATATCTTTTTTAGAAATAATTTTACTATATGTCAAAAATTAATGTTTTCAACTTGTCTGGGGACCATAAATTCTCCACTACTATAACGTTTATTTTTTATTTGGATTCCTCTAAATTAATTATTGTTTTTTGAAAGGAAAATAAATCCTTTATTCCCTTTTTGGGAGTTGGAGCATTGAAAATGGGTTTTTGAAGTGGATTGAATATTTCGACATTTTTAAATGATTTATTCTACTTTCCAATGGAATTTTATTACTGAAATTATTTATATTTTCAATATTTTATGTGTTACGATTATATAATGGTACATTGAAATTTTATGGATGGTTACATGATAAATTAAAGACCGGTGGTTACGTGATAAACCAAATATGGGGTTTCATTGATAAACTAAGGATTAGTGGTTATTCTATAACCTAAAATACACTGGGTATGAATGTTCATTGTATGGTTATTCTATTTTGTGTTTTTTGTAGAAGTTAACTATGTGGTTATTCCCTTTATGTATGTTTATATCCAAAGAAATATTTTTATTCTATAAGTTGATTTCTATATTTTTTTTGTAATCTTTTGGTTATAATAAGGGTAACCTATATTCCTATGTTTAGTGAGGTATATTCACTGCTTCTTAAACATGAAAAGTATGACGTTTTGATAAATTTTCATAGATTTCATTTTTTCCCAATATTAACAATTTTCTATATTTATGTATCCCTTACTGATCATTTTATGCTCATCCCACGTTTTGAAATTGTTTTAATGGGACTTAAAAAAGAATAGAGTCAAGGATGGGATTGAGAAAAGACATACTGTTTAAACATGAAACGATACCATCTTTTTATACAAAGAGTTTTAGTTTTATGAGAAAAATTGAAAGTGATTAAAAGTGTCCACATAAAATATTTATGTTTTTATATTCAATGTATGACCAAATTCTCTAAATATTAAAACCATAAAAGATCATAAATGTGGATTAATGTCATATTAATTACACATCTCAAGAATATGTACTGATTATGGCCGGGTACTTATAACATATCTCAATTGGCTTCCAACAATATGGTCCTATAATGAAGTATTAAATTTATATTATGTTTATTTGATATAATTAATATAAGATAAATAAATGAAAAAAGGAAGTAAATAAATAAACTACCCACACACTTGGAATATGATGAGTCCCAATATCCTCCATGCATATAAAAGTTCATGATTGTTTGAGATTAAAAATCCTATGGTATGTCGAATTATATATTTGGTTGAGATTATTTTTTTGTAATTTAACATTGAAACCACATATATATGTTTTTCCCCTATTAGATCACTGTTTTGGAATGGAAATAATGACTTTGTGGTGTTAAGGATTCTCATGAAAACAATAAGAAGGCATCTAGGGGGGTCATGGTAGAAACCAAACACATATTATTCCAGTAAGATCGAAATATATTTCTTGAGGTGTGGGGGATTAAATATTATTATTAAACATTTACCCCTCCATTTTATGGTGTAACCCCTACCTTCATTCACCTCTGTTTCATTGATATGGGGTGTTGGAACAACATCACACTCCTCTTCTCCATATTTTCTGTGTGTTGTTATAATTGATTTTTGTGGAAAACTATGTTATGTCTCTCGTGCACATATCTTATATGTTATTTTCCCCTATCCACTCGAATATAGTGAGATTTAAGAAAATTATTTTATGATTTTGTTTTTTGATAATAGTAAAATAATAAAAATTTTATGGGATTTTTCTTGATGCTTCCTGAGAACATCCCAAAAAAATGTGCCTTTTCAATTATTCACTAATTCATGGAAGATATTCCTAAAAAATATATTATATTTTTTTCAACTATTTGAATTAAATTTTTGTATGAAATAATTATTATATCATAGTATTTTAACCAATGGTATGGTTGGGAGGTTTATTGCAATCTTATTGTATATGTTTAGAATCATTTCTTGTTTGACAAGGACCCCTTGTGTAACGCCCTGACCCGAGAAGCCCAGAGTCTGGCCATTACTATGTAAAATTGGCATGATCACCATGAATCACATCTGGAAGGACCGATCAGTTTAGTAGCACTGGAAACACTAGATATATTCATAAGACTTAAAAATACATCATAAAATGAAAACTACAACAATATCTTGTATTTGTATCCCCTCATACTATCCATGCATGTCATTCATAAAATACTTCTTCACATCCAAGGAAGAATAAAACATTGAAAGGGGTGAGCTTAGATGCTCTATAAGGATAACAATATAGCGGAAACTTTCATAAATAAACATAATTATTTAAAGCAATGTATAACTAAAACAAAAGCCTTTTAAACATGAACTTCAGCATAATATGGTAGAAATAAAATGAAATAATTCCATTTACTTATTCACATGGATATTCTAATAGTCGAATAATCACATGAAATATCAATATCAACTTTCATAAGGATGGAGTTTATAATGCCAGACTATCGTAACCACATAGTCAAAGCCGTATTCCAAGACTACAAATAAGATTTTGTCAAGGACTTGTGCCAAGACACTAGTTTGTCTCATGTGACCTACCGATGCATCGAAGAGCTATAGTGGCCTCCACCCGTCACTTATTAAGTCCAATACATTCCTTATATGAACAGTTTTAAAGATAACATAAACATTTGTATTGAAACTAGCATAATAAATCTCAATACATTATCCACAAAACTTTAATGGTATAAAAATTACACATCCACAGTCAAACATAACTCATTCAATACAATATGGAATATTGTATTGTAAAATATTAACCTCAATAGATAATAATAGAGGATATTTACATAGATGAAAATAATCATCCGAACTATTAGATATAAATATCCCCTTTTTCTTGAAATCATATAAAAGTCAAACTATTTGTCATGAATCCATTTAAAAAGAGATTTTCTAATAAAAGTGTCCCATACCACTTTGATACTTTTAAAATTAATTTTAATATTAAAAATTTAATGTCAATATAAATAAATACTTAAAACCATGTTTAAAAAATGGACATAAATGAGATTGATTTAGAATAATAAATGTTTAAAACATTTAAAATGATATTTTAGGTAGAGTTCCTAATCAAAAGAGATACAAATAAATGAAAATAATTGAAATAATAAAAACATTGTAATATCATGAGAATAAATAGATTCATTATATACTATGTCAAAGTACATTATATACACAATATAAATGTGATTTGGTGTATAACAACAAAGAAGTCTCAATGGAATGTAAATTGAGATGAATTCTCTTATAAAGTCCATATCCTTAGGTTAAGGAAAAATCAATGACATAATTATGTGTGAAAAATATAAATACACTCAATATGAATGGATATTCAATGTAAATCAATCATAGTAAATTCACACATATTCTGGTAAAAACAACACCAATGAATTTGATATTTAACTCAACAAATTGAGATTGAGTTAAAATTAATATTATCAAGTTCATATAGATGATGTGATAATTTATCAATGGATTCATTATGTGTATCAAAAGTATATCCACATAAAGGGGAGTAGAAATTATGACATAATCCAATGAATAGTGATTCCACACATAATCTTGGAGTAAAATAATCAATGGTGTTTGCATAAAGCCGAATGAGTGGAAATTGAAATTTCAAAATCCATTATCGATTTGGAAACATAAGAAACATACACCCATGGAAGAAGGATCATACAATAATGAGTTAAATAACATTAAATTAAATTATATGACACAATTAATACAATCATGGGTAGTACAGACACAACATGCAATAAATAAGTGGTGAACAATGTAAATCTCACAGAATTAAAAGTGAGATAAGAAACCCCTTACCTTGTTCTTTTCCTTGGTTGTGGGTAGTTTAATCTCCTGTATAACTTTTAAAATGTTGTTATTAAATTAAAAAAATCATATACATTAATATGATATCATATATGATCTTTTAACATTGATTTGTTAATAATATCTTATTATTATTGTCATTTCAAGTGTCAACTTACTCGTTTTCTTTTACATGTTTTATTACATAAGACTTGTTTATTATGGATAGGTTGTATCTTATTCCAATGCCGAATTATATCAAGTCCTTAAAAATTATTTTTAATCATAAAATTAGAATTATTCTTTAATGGATACCATGGGAAATGAATCTCATCATGCTCGGGGAGACGGTAGTCCGTACGTACGCAGAAGCGACAATATCATTCTTTTGATATTAAAATACTATATAATTGTATGTTATATCATATATAAAGAATCATTATCATTTTATATTTATTATTTAAAAGAATTAAAAATCATTATTATACCCATACAAATAATAATGTATTGAATAATAAATACACCACGACTTGGAGACGATAGGCTGTACGTACGCACATATGGTGACATGTCATTAAAAGGATGGATAGAATACTAAATATGGTTGTAACATATTTAAAATAACATCAAAGTATATATAATATACTAGAGTTATTCTTTTAGAATGGAAACAACAAAGAAATAACATGTTGAAGAAAAAAGGAACTTCAGAAAAGGTGGTGAAAACATTACCTCTTCTTCGGGTTCTTACTTTTGATTTGATCAAAAGGGGTACTAAGGTTGTCTTTCAAAAAAAATAAGGCCTCTAAGTTTAATAAAGTAAAGTTGAGAAGATATGTTTCCAGGGTTTGGCCGATCCAAAAATCATTTAAGGTGTGATGAATTGGTAAAAAGTGGTGTCCTTTTATAAGGGGTATGAGGGGCTCTTTAGGAAAAACTTAAAGTATTAATTTATAATAAATTCATATTTGTTTTTTAATGCCTCTAAAGTGGATTATTAAAAGTCTTAGGTGGGTATGGGTCTAAATCCTTTTATCCAATAGATTTTATATAGGTTTGGGTCACTATATTAACCTTATCATTTATATTTAACTCTTAGTTAAATAGTCTGACATTTACCTTGTAACTTTGTATTTTTATATTATATGGTTAATAAACATACTATATACATTCAAGAGACCCCCAAGTCGTCCATTAATAATACACTTATCATTATATATGTTTTTATTTCCAAGAAATAGATTTTTAGGAATAGAATATCAATTAATAATATAATATTTGTTTTAAAAACTCATTTATGTCAATTTTTACACTATTCAATAATTGATTTTTGTTAAAGTCTTAGCAACATTATTAATTTGAAACAAATTCATTTAAGAAAAAATATCATGTAATATTAACCTATAAAAAACGTGGATGTCATCAAAAAATTAAAATTATATTTACTTAAACATTTATAATACAAATTATTTGATTCTTTCATTAATAAAAAAAATAATACATCATTATTGTGTAATATATATATTTTTTATTTTTCAATGTATAAAAATTATACATAAAATACAAATATGTAGTAAATATTTGTATCTTTCTAATGAATATTTATAGTCGAAAATATAAAATATATTACCCAATAAAAAATTATTTTCCTAAAAGATATATGCTTATGCAATTTATGTATTTACTTTAACGTAATTAATATAAAGTGTCATTATCACATACAAGTGGATCCATGGGGTCCCAAAATAAACCAAAATATTCCCATGGTCTAACATGTATCATAAAATTGGGTTAGTACATGTTTTTGGGAAATTTATTATTATAATATTATTATTCTTTTACCCATAATTACTAGATTTACCCTTTAACCATGGAAAATAAAATATTTACCGAAATAAAAATTCAAAATTTCTAAAACACAAGAGTTTCCTATTTACACAATTTGGACATCATGATTACAAATATGGAATCCAGTTTACCAAATTAAAAACACAAAAGTGGCCGAAATTAATTTAAAAATAATTCCCACTATCAAAACAAAAAGCATGTTTTTAAGAAATAATAACTATCAAAAGATTGACACCTGTTTATATCCGGTTGAAATGTGAAATTAAATCCAATGGAAAAAATTTATTAAATTCTAAGAATATATTCAAAATATACTTTAAAACCACTCAAAATAATAATTTATCACTCTTAATTATTTGGATTAAAATGTTGTTTTTAATTAAAATTTATTAATTTCCACTATTCATCAAAATATGAAAGTTATCCAAAAAGTACCAAAATTTCACCCTATGATAATTTTGATATTCTGAATCCAAAAATGAAGTCCATTTGGAATGATAAATTATATAAAATTTCAAAAACTATGTATTAATATTCATAACGGCTAGTTTGATTAGTTTTTGTGTGTTAGAATCTCTAAGTCGCGTACAATATAGGCCATTGCATTATTCAAAGGTAAATGTACCGTGGAAGATTGGGGGGATTTATATTATCACCTCCTTAAATAAATTTTACCCTCTCAATTTTTAAAATTGGGCTTTAGAATATAATGGAAAGTCCCACATTGGAAAAAGAGTCAATAAAACTATCCCTTTAAAAGAAAGAATGAGAAGTATAATGGTCACTCAAGATAACCCATACTAGGAATCCATGTAGGAAAACATGGATATAGATGATAAACTAAGTGTCATGTTATGGTGTAAAAGGATATAAAACATTATCATGAGAGAATTAACAACAAGAAAACCAAAAACATGTGTCGGGACAAACGGTCATTAGTCTCCCAGTAGGAAAAGTAAACAGACAACATTTTTTTGTTTTAAGTAACATTACATAAGGATGGGGAATTAATTTATGATATTGAATATGAACATAAAGAGATATACATAATTGTTTAGTTGAGTTTCTTTCAATAATAAATTTTTACCACTAACTCATTTTTTTGAACGATGAGTATTCAAGAAGACTAGGTCACACTGGAAGAGATAGAATAAACTTCTATGGAATAACATGATCCACGTAGGATAAACTATATATTTACCTTGACTTTAGAGATAAATAAAAACCAAAATGGTTAGTATAAGATCTGATGATCCCCCAAAAGGATATTCCATTAGAGAAAGAAACACTAATCTTATTTTCTAAAATTAAAACAACAACAACCCAAATTTAAATAAATACCATTCGATCATCAATTGTCCTTAAAATCCTTCAATATAATTCAAACTAATATTGAAACCCAAATCATATAAGAATTTGGTTATGTAGTCTTCCACGTTAAATTGTATCTCCAAATGACATCAACTACTCTTAATGTCACATACTTAAAATTAATTAACTTAATCACATATTCTCTATTATAGGTTAATCATTTCCATAAATAACCCAAATTATTATAAATCCACAATAAAAACCTAGATAAAAATCCAACATTACTCCTCAAATGAAATCCCATAAAATTATATTTTCTTTGGGCATATAGTGTTCCCAACAAAGAAAACAGCATCCAAAATAACATTTATAACTTAATCACCAAATCATTTTCTTATACTAAGGTTATACATTTTATAAGACATAAGATCCCAGTTCAACTTATTATTGGTCAATAAAATCATTAAACTAAATATAATTAGTCAGACTAACCAGGTACTTCACATAATCCAGTGGTAGGTGATAAATCCCAATCGCACATTGGTTGTGGGTTTGATTCCCACAACTTTTTCTGACGCGATGGGTTCTCACATGGTGTGCATGTTATCCTTTTTCAAAAACTATATTCTATTACATTACAAAAATGAGATAAATTCTTCAAAATAACCATAAAATAATTTAACCACAAATGTTATCTCATAAGTTTCATTTTAATCCCAAAATATAATAACATGTAATTGCCTCAAAACCAATGATCATATATGACCAATTGGTTATTTATAACTATATCCAATAGAGAAAAGATAATTCTTCCTAAAATATCATTTTTGCAAGATAAATTGCAGGGTTTCACATATAAGAGAAAATTAATTCAATGTAATCTCAAAAACCAAGAGCACTAATACTTTAAAACATTTTTCCATCCATTTATTTCCACATAGTTTCTTCCTTGACCAATAGGTTATCCTATAGAATAGGGAATTGACTTGGGTGATGCCAAGGTCCCTTATATTTATGAAAAATGACCATTATTGGAATATTGGGACCATTTTTATTTTCTTCCATAGTACTCTTCATTTTTCCTCGATAATTCTTCACTTTATGTCCTTCTTTCCCAGAAGAAATGCATTTCTTTGTTCCCTTGAAACACATTCCTAGGTGTCTCCTTCCACATTTCCTGCAAGATGAAAATTTAGGATTCATTTCTCCAATGTCTCCATTTATAGAGATATTATAATTCATCACCTTACTCTTCTTTGTTGAGTCCGGGAGTTGGTTAATATATATGTTTTTGAACATATTTTTGGAAAACTGAGTTGGCATGAACACAATATCTTTCACGCCTATCATATTTCTATTTTGATGCTCATTTCCACCACTGTTCTCACCCTGTACATCATTCTCAATGTTACTAGGACTTCCTTGGAATCCAGCCATTGACTAAAATCCAAATGCATTGTGTGAGTAACAGTAGTAATAAAATCATTTATAGAATATCATGAGACCATATTTTCAGTTTGAAACACATTAGGATTAATCAAGGTCATTTATTCTCATCTTATATTAAAATATTTCAAATTGGTTTGTAAAGAAAATTTAAATTTTCAAAAGAATATCTCCGAGGAGTGTCGTAACCAAGAGTGCAGCAAGACCTATTGTCGTGCACCCATTCCCGTTCGAGTCTAGCTCAAGGATGTGTTTTCGGGTTTTACCCCTTGGTACATCTGTGCCAGAGCCACCTCTACCTGGTCATATCCAAACATGGATGTATTGCTTGGAAAACTCACAAAATCTACACAATACCAAAATTATAGGATGTTCTACTATACTAATCATCAATGTATATCTTAGGGCTATGTGCTCTAATAAGAGTTTATCAAAATCCAGTTTATACGTTTTGTACTAAACATCCTTTGATTCCAACTGTATCGCCCTGACCCCAGAAGCCCAAAGTCAGTGAATTATTATGTAACATTGGCATGATCAATAGGAATCATGTCCCGATGGACCAATCAGTTTAATAGCCTTAGAAACACTAGATATATTCCTATGTATTATAATGACATCATAAAATGAAAACTACAACAACATATTGTCTTCATATACCCTCATATTATCCCTGGAGGTCATTCATAAAATAAATCTTCACATCCTGTGAAAAATAAAACATTTAAAGTGGTGAGCTCAGATGCTCAGTAAGGATATAAATATAGAAGAAACTTTTATAAATAGGCAAAAACTTTTAAGGTAATGTGTAAATAAAAAAAGCCTTTTAAACTTAAACTTAAGCATAATATGGAATAAATAAAATGAAATAATTCCATTTACTTATTCACATTGATATTTTACTAATCAAATAATCACATGCAATATCAATAACCATTTTCATAATGATGGAATGGATAATGCCAGATTATCATAACCTCATAGTCAAGGCATTGTGCTAAGACTAAAAATAAGATTTTGTCAAGACCTTGTGCCAAAACACTAGTTTGTCTCATGAGACCTACCGATGCATCGAGGAGCTATAATGGGATCCACCCATCACTTACTATGTCAAATGCATTCCTCATTTGATAATTTTGAGACATAACATAATCATTCATATTGAAACTAGCATATGAAATGTCAATACTTTATCCATAAACCATGAATGGTATAAAAATAACACATCCACAGTAAAACATAACTCATTCAATACAATATGGAAGATTTTATTGTAAAATAAAATCTCAATCGAGAATAATGAAGGATATTGACATAGATGAAAATAATCATCAAAACTATTAGATAGAAATAACCCCCTTTTCATGAAATCATTTAAAAGCCAAACTATTTGTCATGAAGCCATTTAAAAATAGATTTTTGAATCAAAGTGCCCCATACCACATTGAAACAATTAAAAGGAATTTTAAATTTAGAAATTTAATTTCCATGTAAATAAATCCTTAAAACCATTTTTAAAACATGGACATTAATGAGAATGATTTAGAATAATAATATTTTAAAACATTTAAAATGATATTTTAGATAGGGTTTCTAACCAAAAGAGAGACACTTGAATAAAAATTATTGAGGTAATCAAAAATTTGTAATATCATTATAATAAAGGGATTCATGATATACTATGTCATAGTACATTATATACACCATATAAAAGTGATTTTGTGTATAAAAACAAAGAATTCTCAATGGAATGTAAATTGAGATGAATTCTCTTATAAACCCCATATCCTTATGTTAGGGATAAATCATCAACATAATTATGTGTGTAAAATATAAATACACTCAATAGGATTGTATATTCACTGAATATCAATCATTGGACATTCACACATATTCTTGTAAAAACAACACCAATGAATTTGACATTTAACTCAATAAATGGAGATTGAGTTAAAATTACTCTTATCAAGTTCATATCGATGACATGAGAATTTATCAATGGAGTTATTATGTTTATCAAAAATATATCAATAGAAATGGGATTATAAATTATGAAATATGCAAATGAATAGTGATTCCATAGATAATCATGGGGTAAAATAATAAATAAAGTGTGCATAAATCCGAATGAGTGAAAATTGAAATTTCAAAATCCCTTATCGATTTCGTAAATTATGAAACATACGAACATTAAAGTAGGATCATACAAATATGATAGAAATAAAAATAATTTATATTATATAACAAAATGAATACAATCATGGGAAGTGCACACAACACTTTCAAAAATAAGTAGTGAACAATGGAAATCTCACAGAATTAAAAGTAAGATATGAAACCCCTTACCTTGTACATTTCCATGGTTGTGGGTTGTTTAACCTCCTGTATAAGGGTAAAATAGTTGTTATTGAATTATACAAAAATCATATACATTAATATGATATCGTATATGATCTTTTATCATTACTTTGTTTATAATATCTTATTATTATCGTCGTTTCGGGTGTCAACTAATTCGTTTTCTTTTAAATGTATTGTTAGATAAGCCATGTTTGTTATGGATAGGTTGTATCTTATTCAAATCTAGAAATATATCATGTCCTTAAAAATTATTTTTAATCATCAAGTTAGAATTAGTCTTGAATGGATACCATGAGTAATGAATCCCATCGCGCTCATGGAGACAGTAGTCCGTACGTACGCATGAGCGACAATATCATTATTTTGATATAAAAATAATATATAATTGGATTGTATATAATATATACAGAATCATTATCATGTTATATTTATTATTTAAATGAATTACACATCATTATTATACCCATCCAAATAATAATGTATTGAATAACAATTACACCGCGACGTAGATATTGTAGGGCTTACATACACACGTATGGTGACATGTCATTCAAAGGATGGATAGAATACTGAATATGGTTGTAACATATATATAATAACGTCATAGTATATAGAAGATACTGGAGTTATTATTTTAAATTGGAAACAACAAAGAAACAAGATGTTGATGAAGAAAGGAACTTGCAAAAGGGTTGTGAAAACATTACCTCTTCTTTGGGTTCCTCCTTTTGATATGACCAAAAGGGATCCATTGGATTGATTTATAATCAAACTAAGGCCTCTTGTTTGAATTAAGGGTAGTTGGAAAGATATTTTTTTAGGGTTTTGTAGAGACAAAACGCTTTTAATGTGTGGATAATTGGTTAGAAGTGGTGTCCTTTTATAAGGGGGAGGAGGGGCTCTTTAGAAAAAACATAAAGTATTAATTTATAATAATATATATTCGGTTTCTAATGGCCCAAAAGTTTATTATTAAATGTCTATGGTGGGTATGGGTTGAAATAATTTCATCTAATAGATTTTAGACAGGTTTGGATCACTATAATAACATTGTCATTTATATTTAACTCTTAGTTAAATAGTTTGACATTTACCATGTCACTTTGTATTTTTATATTATATGGTTCATAAACATAATATATATTTCCATGCGAGCCCCAAGTGGTCCATTAATTATACACCTATCATTATTTATGTCCTTTGGCTGATCATTATATTTTTAGAAATATCATATCAATAAATAATATAATATTTGTTTTAAAAACCCATTTATGTCAATTTTGACACTATTCAATAATTGGTTTTTGTTAAAGTCGTAAAAATATTATTAATTAAAACTAAATTCATTTAAGAAATCCTAACATGTCATATTAACCTATAAAAGTTTTGTATGTAATCAAAACTTCTAAATTATATTTATTTTAACATTTATATTACCAATTATTTGATTCTTTCCATAATAAGGAAAATACATCATCATAATTGTGTCATATATATATATATTCAATTTATATAAATTATAAATAAAATACCATTATCTAAGAAATATTTTTATATTTCTAATGAATATTTATAGTTGAAAATATAATATATATATATCCTTATGAAAAAATGTTTCGCTAAAAGATATAAGCTTAGGTCATTTTTGTATTTACCTTAACTTAATTAATATAGAGTTTCATTATCACATAAAAGTGGATCCATGGGGTCCCAAAATCGACCCAAATATTCCCATGGTCATACATATATCAATAAATAGTGTTTTGACATGTTATAGGGTAATTTAGTATTATAATAATATTATTTGTTACCCTTATATACCGGATTTACCCTTTAACCATGGTAAATAAAATATTTACCAAAGTAATTATTCAAAATGTCTATAAATAAGAGTTACATATTTAAAAAAATTTAAAATCCTGATTCCAAATATGGAATCCATTTTTTATAATTCAAAACACATAAGTGGCAGAAATTAATTTAAAATTATCTCCCGCTGTCAAAACAAAAATTGTGTTTTTTAGAAATAATAACTATCAAAAGACTGACACTAGATTATGTCCGGTTTAAATGTAAAATTACGTCCAATGACCAAAATCGTATTAAATGGTAAATATATATTCTAAATATATTTTAATACCACTCAAAATCATAATTTATCACTATTAATTATATCGATTAAAAAAGGTGTTTTTAATAAAAATTTGGTAATTATCACTATTCATCAAAATATGAATGTCATCCGAAAAGTACCAAAATTTCACCCTAATCTAATTTCAATATTCTGAATCCAAAAATGAAGTCAATTTTGAATGTTAAAATGTATAAAATTTCAAAAAGTGGGTATTACTAGTCATAATGTCTATTTTGATCGGTTGTGGTGTGTTAGAATTTCAAAGTTGCATACAATGCACGGTGTTGCATTATTAAAAGGGAATCATACCATGGATTCTTGAGGTGTTACAGATTTTGAAAATTTAATAATTATAAATAAATATTATATAATTTTATATTTTCTGATTAATGATTGTTATTTTTGTTGGAGTGCCTTGGCATGATTCATAAACTCACATGTGATAGAGATGACCTCTTGGATATTGACGTCATTAACAATGACATAGAATAGATACCTATCAAAAAAATAAAAAAATATTTTGCATCAACATATTTAGGCTGTCTGACATATTATACATATGGTAATTATTCCCTATGTTGTGTAGAATGTATGATATTGTCTCGCCACTAATGAAATTTTCCTAGTAAAGTTAGATTAAACTTTTATATATTAGTTAGGTTGATAATTTTTTAAATTTTTATATGTTTCTAATATAGAATCATGGACTCATGTTACATTTCCCTAACACAAATGGTCGATACCATGGGCCTAAATTCTATCATTTGGATTTTTATAAAATCATTATTGGATTAATATAGAAAGAGACACCCAAATTAAATAAATGGATGGTCCAGATGTGGACCACAATGATCTAATTAGTTTTGATCAATGACATATGGATAATTTATCTAGATGTTGATATGGTTTAACCATGATACACAATAGATAAATTATTATAAAGGAGATGGTAAAGCATTGTGGTACCATTATGTAGAAAAATTTGAATATGTTTACGGTTCTTATAAATGTTGATAATGTGTTGGTTTTGTAAAGTGACCTTGCATGATCCTATGTATAGTTTAGGGATCTCAATTAACTGAATTGAATATTTCTTGTCTGACGTACATCTCTAGGACTGATGGAGATGAGTGTGATCCTAGTAATGTAATTTTTTTAAAAACCATCACAAGGCGGGAGATATTTAAGAGTCAATTATGGGATAAGGGTCCCCGTAATGGTGTTGCAGTATCTAATTACTTTAAGGGACATCAATAAGTTCTAAATAATGGACTAATCCTAAAAAGATTATATATATTTGGGTAAGATCGATTTTAGGAGAGACTTATAACCCAAATCCACTAAATGGGAATGTCGTGGTTATGATCATTGATGATGGATGTGGGAATTCGAGTATCTTAGGTGTTTATTTCTTTCTTTGCATGTTTATTTTTCTATAATGCTATAAAACTTTCCTAGGATGTATAGGAATCATTTATTGTGACACTATGGGTGGATTTCTACTGGAAATAGTATCCAAATTAGAACTATAATAAATTCTGGTATTCCAAAGACTCTAATGATATATGATGGGTATAATAATTATTTAGATTCTATTGTTTTATTGAAATGAATTTTGCATTGGAATTCCCATGATTAAATAATTTGTTTGAGATGACATGAACCCCATAATTCCTTGAAATCCTGGATTCCACTATCCATATATCGCCATTAGAATTCCTTATATGTATTTGATTCCACTGAGATAGTTATATCATTAAAAATACCCATGGTTTGTGGTATATTAATAGTGATATGTGTTGTATTATGGGTAAATTTCCCCAAGTATTTATATTTACAATTACACAGGGATTCATGATAAACCCATTAAATTCTGTCTATGATTCCCCATAGTTTTGGGTGGGTGCAATGAGATGTGATGTTTGATGGATATATACATGTTATTTGATTTATATGTGAGATGAATTAGATCTGGGAGGGAATTATCATTTGATTTTTAAGGGTATTTAATGTAACTAGTCATTCGATAACAAGTGAATTTTTTATAACTATTTCCCCCTCTTTTGGAATTTTTTGATATCTTATTAGTGTGGAATTACCATGTAAAAACCATGGGGTTCATCCTTTCATCTTGAGATGAGTCGGACTCATGGTTTTACACTACAATATGATGTTCATATAAGATGTTAGAATGTGACATGATCTTATATTGTGGACTAGTAATTCAATGTTTGGTGATTCGTCAGGGATAGGGGCATTTTGAAACCGACCAATAAAGACAGGGTCATTCAAAGACATGGACATAATAATTGATGTGGAATTCATTTTTTGTAATAGTTATTGTATTTTCCATTTTTCTACTTATTTTTTATTTTTGAATATAACATGTGAGTATTGAGGAACAAGTAGATGTATATGAGACCTTATTGGTGGATCCCTACTGTCTATTATACTATGATTCACACAATAATAAATGGGTACTAAAGATTTATCAACATGGTTATAGGAACAATATGGGTTCAGTCCTAGTATAAAATGATTTATTAGGAAAAAATCAACGAATAAGGTGATTGAAATATGTAACTACATATTTTATGAAACTATGAAAACTATTAAATAATTGTTTTATATTATTATTTATTCATGATCATTTCAGTTGTAAATTAATCCTTGTATGATACAATGAGAATTCGATTAATTTTTTTAATTTATGTTATTTTATTATAAATAGTATTATTTATCACTAACACATATTAGTTATTAATTTTGATATTTTTTAGTGATTTTATAATTTTATTAATCCCAATTATATGAGGTTATTATCTCCTTGTAGTAACACATAGACCCCTATTCTTAGTTATAAGCCTCTAGTGTATGAGGATGTGTGCCTAAAGGCAAGTAAATATCAAGTCTAGGACAATGATAAATGATTATTGGGAATCAAATTTGAAAATGTGTTACAAAACTATTTAATTTATTTTTTTGTATTATTTTGATATTCGGATACTTTTAGTTTTAATGAATGTGTTGGAGATTGAGATGGATTCTATATTGGGGCCTAATAAACATGGTTTTTATATTATATTATTTATAATATTAATAGGATTGTTGTTCTTGATATGTATTGTTACATTTGTATAACTTACCATGAGTGATGAGAATGGTGTTTGGTAGAGGGTTGTGTGGATCTATGAATCGAATGACATTGGCAATGTCGATGAGCATAAATTGTGCACAGGTGGTAAACTAACCCTTGTAGGATGATGCATTCATAAAATGTTATTTGTAAACACCTTATTGGGTTTTTTCAAATCAATTTAGTAATATAATATTTTTTAACAACCTATATGGTGGTTCCAAGAAATCATGAAGGGAAATTCTAAATAACTAAACATGATGTCAAGGATAAGTTCGATATGTGTTAATAAATGGGGATCTCGATGGGGGACCTGGTGTGGGAAAAGTTAGAATCAAAATTCGTGGGTAGGAAACATATATTTATATAAACATTTATAAATATGTATTAGGTACTTAATCCATCCAGGATTACAGTTTGAACTGGTACACATAAGGGGTAATTCTAGAGAGTGGTAGATGATCTTGAAATATAATGCATGTCATGTTCTAGTGAGAGATATTGGATAGGTATTTTAATCGAGAGAGACGGGTAATCATTAAAATAGTATAATTGGTGATGTACAATGTGATATAACCAATATGATACCATGGTTGTTGGTTTGGTAAGATAACATTGATATCCTAGTGATCCTTGAGTTTTAAATCTAGTCTTAGATACTGTCTATACATGTATTGTTTTAATTATGGAGACCCACTAGTGAGGTTATCCTATCTTTGTGAAATCGATATTATGGTTTTCATGGATAAATGATAATATTCATGAATGGTTTATGGGATGTATAATCGATTTTTTTTATTATAATTTAAAAACCATAGTCATTCATGAGAGGATCACATTAATTTTAAGGTCCACTCTATGGAGATGAATTAAGATAGGTATGACTATTCATGTATCTTACCCTATTTGGAAAAATGTTTTTTTCTTTTTTTAAGAATGTCTAAATATTTAATATGATTTTTTATAAAGAATTATTTTATGAATAACTAATCGATGTTATGTGATATAATATTTATTTATTCATGGGGGTATCCTACTGGGATTTAGTGCTTACACATAGCTAATGATTTCACGCATTTATATAAAATGATTATATAGAAAATTATAAAGGGATATTTGATTATAGTGATGATTACATATCATGTCACATTTTACGATATGTGGCTGTAGGGATGGTGGTGGCGGTATGTGACATATATTTTGGATCAATAATTTATGGGTATTATTGTTGATGTTCTTGGAACACTTCTAAGTTATGTCTATTTTACCTTGTTCATCTTCATCATATTTTGTAGCTCACTCATAAGATGTTACGTTATCTTGGGAAAATTTTCCATAGATATTTTTATCACATTTTTAACTTTTTCAGTGAAATAGTTATCATGGATCTATGAAATTATCATATCCCACAACGAATAGGAAAACTCTTCAAGCTTTATGTCAACATGATTTAGTTAACATGTAAGTATGAACCATTTTTGTTCATTACACATTGATATTGCAATGTTGGATCCTGTAATGATATACTTTATTAAAACTACAATTTTATTATTTTTTAATTTCTGGAAGTTTTTGTGAATATGACATGTACGAACTCAAGGGTTTAGATAAAAGAGGTTACTAATCACCAAACCCATTAACGAAACATGTGTTATCACAAACATTTATGATAATATAATAATTTAAAATTTTATATGGGATATAATTTATTATAACAGGTTCTGAGCCTAATTATCATTAACCATCTTCCATTAATGTTGTATAAAATTGTGGGATGTATAAAAAAAGATCCTATATGTGTGATGAGTTGTATGGCCAAAAATATTAATTCATTACCTAAGCGCGTGATTTTAAATACGTTAAACATCTATTGTAATTAATGGAGAATATTAGTGAGTTATAATTATTGGTCATGAAATAAATTACGCACCTAATTTTTTATAACTGATTATTATTCGATTTATTAAATGATTTGAATATATATGAAATTATTCAAGGTTGTTCATATAATATATTAATATAAATGGATTATTTTTGTTGATAGTTATGAAATGATTTTATTTACGTATGTATCCTAACGTTAGTATTATTTGTGACAGATAGATTTAATGAAAATTGATATGGATAAAAAAATAATTCTTCCATGATTTTTGAAAAATAATTCTACATTTTTATAAAACATTTCTAGAAATTGTAGATATATGTTGAACTCATTGTAGATGTCTTTATTTACAAAATGGAAAATTATTTATGTGTTATAATTCCTCAAAGTATTTTTTTTATTTAAAAATGAATTATATTGTTTTAAAGTAAAGGAATATTGAACATAAATTATTAATGGAAATGTTATATGTTTTAAAAAATAAATGTTGCAGTTTAAAACATATGATATAAATGTGAAAATTTTATTCGAAAGGTAGAAGACAAATTATGAAGAAATTTTTTTTTGAGAAAAATTGGTTTTATAAAATGAATGGATCATAAATAGAAATGGATATTAAAATGATTGTATATTTTGATTATTTTGAATATGGAGAACATATTTAATGATGAAAATGAGTATATTTTAATGTTTTTTAATTAAAGTGTTGGGGTTGAATTGTAATTAAAAAATTAATATTCAATATTCATTTCAATGTTCAAATGTTAGAAGAGATACAAATTCTAAATAATATTTTAATTATATGAATCTGTTAAAAATTATGTTTAGAGGTTTTCAAAAAAATGTTTTTTAAAAAGGTTGTTATATTGAATAAAGTTTGAATTAGAATTCATTAATAAATAAAAATGTTGTGTTTATGTTATATGAGTTTATATTATTAATTTCCATAGGTTTAAAAGATATTTTATTTTCATGAAAATACACTAGAAATTTAAGATAATATCATAATTCATTTATGTAATCCTTAAAAATGGTCTCTAGTTAATGATATAATGTTTTCCTTGAGGGTAATGACTTCTTATTTCCTCTAGTATTTCATACTCATTAACTAATGTGGCGAGAATTAATCTTTCTCAAAATCATCTAGTAATGTAATTTCTTCAAATATTTATAGACAATACTAATTTTATACACATATGGGTGAACCAAAAAGGTTTGGTTAGATAGTCGGGTTGATAAAGACTATAATTATCTAATGAACAATTTTCCTCGAGAGGATTGTAATTTTGGGCACATCATATGATATGTGAATTTTGTTTCTGCATTCACTATCCATATTTTTGGAGAATTTATGGTTTTGGTTTCCTTTTTTAGATGTGATCTTGGATATCGCCTTTGGGATTACTCATTTAAATTATCTATTATATTGAGTTTCTTCAGGAATTTTTTCCTTTTTTAGCTCTGTGTAGAAAGTTGTTGGAGTTTTCCTAGTGGTGAAACCTATATGTTCTATTTTGGACTAATCATTTTAACATTTTGAAACTATGTTTTCTGTATGGGTAACTTGGTTTGGTTACCAAAACTGGTGTTCTATGGGATACTTCAGAGATACAGTAAGTTTTGGATGGGAAATTCATACCACAAAGATGATATTTTTTATCCTGAGGCACTATTGATGATATTTCATGACCAAATATAGAATCATTGTCATTTATTATTGATTCATGTTCCATTTAAATTTTCACGTATCAATAAAAATGTAATTGAAAATAATTTTTGGTATTGTTCTTTATTTTATGATCATTAATGTGGGTTCACTTCATAATCTAAGAATATCTACAGGTTTTTTTGGAATTATCTAAAAGATTGATCCATTCCCCTCTATGATTGTTTTAAATACCCATAGAATATTAATTTCCATGATTATTTAATGAAATTATGATGTTTTGAAGGATTAAATGTGTAACCTCAGTTACCATGTTGGTTATCCCTTTTACCAAAGCGGGTTTTCAATGTTACACCATTCTAGTTTGAGTATAATTATGGGTAGACCTAGGACACGTTTTTATTTTAAAGAAACGATAATGTAGAGTATCCTAAAAAGATATTTCATATTGATGTAAATGTGAGGTTAACATTTACTAAATTTTATATTCTCGATATACCTTGTTGAGAGAAGATATTTTTTATATAGAGCCTCTAGTATAGAGATGAAATTTGATTTGATAAAGAAAATATAAGTGATGTTTTATGGATTTCACCGATTACAACAAGATGAATTAAATTTATCACTCTATGAAATTGCGATGAAAACAAATATACATGATCTCAAGACATGATACCATTATCTGTATAAAGAGCATTTTATAACATCTTAGTGTCATAAGAACATGAAGTATATCCTCACCTAGAGAAATGTAAACCAAAGATGTTGATAATGGTTTGAACATAATAAATAATAAATCCAAATATTTTATATTCCCTCATAATAAATTAATTTATTCATGGATTTATTTAGATTCAAAATTACTAGACATTGGTATTGAAGAAATATATGGGGGGAATGATTTTTTGTGAACCTATTTGCAATGATTGACATGGATGTGAACATAAATGATAAAACATGACTTTATCGTATTAGAAATTTTGTTTTAAATAGAATATGATACCTATAAGTTTTATAGAGGATCATTTTATAGTGACGATAGTACAGTTTTCTAGTATTGTTCTCTTGAAAGAGAATTTTACTTCCAAAACCAATCAGTTGTTTTTATTGTTCTGATATTGTGGATAATGGATAGTTAATGTTGGCCTTGATAATACAAGAAATAAATTTTTACTATGATATTCCAGGATCAATGAAATCAATAAGGGTAACATGAAATGAAATTTTCAATTATATAATTAATTTCAAGATTCCATACATGTTTTTTAATTGATGTGGTACACCAGATACCTACTAATTTGTTTTGGACCATATCCATTCCATGATGTATATGGGTTGATGTAATATTATACATCATGTTTTGACTACCACAAACCTCTAGAATAAAATACATTAAGTTGATTATTTTTCATAAAGGGAAATTATGTTACTCCCTTCCTATCGTGTAGACGATAAGGTTTAAGGAACCTGAAATTTTACATGTTCTATGGGATATGAAAATATATTGTGCATTTATATTTCATAATTGGATTAGTACTCCATTATATGTATCAATTATAGTGATGATTTCATGATTTTGTGGGTTCATTGATAATGTTTTCAGAAATTTACTATCATAAAATTGGTTGAAACATTAAACAAAATATCTTGACTCTTATGAATATACTTTAAGAAAGAGTGTTAAAATCACTTGTTCTTAGTAATATAATCTACCCAGGGGTGGGATTTTATATAATAATTGTTTTCATGTATTGACCAAAATGGTCCCCTTTGGTGTTTTATAAGGGGTCATGTTGATCACATTTGTATTGGGTGTAATAGGTTGAAGGATCTACCGTATAACTGAGCCCTATCCAAGGGAAACCGTGATAAAATGATTAAATCATAATTTTTTTAAATTAATTAGAGCCCGTGGAGGCTTGTTTTATACCATTTTCTTCATAATTGGGATTTTAGATAGGTGATCTTTTATTTTTTATAGACTCTCCTCAGTTGGAAGATAATTGTTGGGGATGAGAGCAGTGTGAGAACCATTGTATGTTTGACATGTCAATAAAAAACAATATGTCATAGAGATAACATATATGTTGAGTGTACAACATTATTATACATGTATTATGACATGTTTATTATAGAAACTAAATATTACCCATAATTATCACTCAACATGATCGGTTTGGAGTATAACTCATGACGATATGATAATAGGCATATAACTAGTTCAATTTGTGGATCTACTGTAACAGGTCGACTAAATAGTGTAATGTTTTACGTTCTCAATTTTATAAAATATTATTGATAGTTATATATATTATAAATAGGATATTGAGATATTGGTGATTTATCAAGGATTATATCTCTTTTTGAATCTTGTGTCATATGTGATTTATTAGGTAAAAATTATTTATTATTGAGAGAATTTTGACACAATATATATTATAGGACCATATTTTTTTTGTTTCATTAATGCCTCATTTTGTGTTCTAGAGGTTTCCAAGAGTCCAATATCAAAATATTTGTCAATGAAATAGATCAGTACAACACTATTTGGTAACACGATTAGTACCATCCACATGGTAACAATATGATAGAGGGTGGTGATATTAAAATGATCATCCCATGGTATATGTATAGTGTGTATAACCACATTCATATTCATAGGATAACATTTGGGTCTAATTTGATATATATTATGGGACAAAATAGTTAGTTCATGGTTTGAATAACCAAGCGTCCTAACATTAAAAATATTAAAAACTTATTAAAAATGATATTTTACCCCAATTCCCTTGATAATTCTAACAAAAAAAAATATACTCATTCCTTTATAGATAATCTTGTCCTCCTTGTGTTTTTCTAAAATATATGTTCCTTTCTTACTTATTGAATAACGATTGATCATGGTAGATACCTTCAATATATGGATTGATTTACACATGTTTTTTCTTATTCTATATAGATTTATATCAGATATCTCTACATCATCATATGATAAAACACCATACGGGCATTGAAGGCTACATAAATAGATTTTTAGATAATTTATATTGATATCTATTGATCATTGGTTTTTATGACAATATCATTTAATTTCATTACTCAGTTTTCTTGGGATATGTGATTTCTATTCTGGATGAGGTAGTTGTCTCTAGGAAATAGCCATTCCAAGGGAAATCAGTAGGTTGTTATTTATTTACATTGATTTTTGTTTTTGAAATTTAATGATTTGATTTCCATTAATTATAATATTTGATATTATATATATATAGAATCAGATAATTTTTTTTAATTTATTTAAATAATGTTTTGTATAAATTACATGTTTGATGAGATTACTCAAATGTGATTTTGAAACTGAAATGTTTTTTCATGCATGAAAATAGAATGTGTTTTTTTTTGTAATTGTTTTTTAAAACTGTGGGGATATTTTCATGAAAATAATGGTTTATTTAAGAACATTGGGAAGTATTTAGGTCATGCTGTTAAAATTTTAACTATATATTCCTTAGTTGTGGTTTATATTCCCATCAGTTAGGTGCTAATTAGGATATTTATATAATAATTTTCCCTAATAAATGTTCCACTCATATACATAGGATATACTATAGATGATTTTATTCCTTATCTGTTATCATTATTGGCACCTTCTTGTAGTAGAATTATTTTTTCATTGTTGTACAAATTTCATTGATGGCAATACTATGCATTCCCACAAGGTTTTAAGATTCATTATTACATAAATTATTAACTCTAATTATATATCATATATTTTATTTCATATTAACTATTTATATTTAATATGACAAGTTTTAATTGAAAAAATTGGATGGCATGTCAAAATTATTACATTAAATTTTAAATAAAACATGTTTTCCATAATAACTAATGGAATAATTATTAAATCCTTTTTATATATTCATGGATGTATCTAAATACATGTTAGATATCACATCCTACATGTTCCTTACGGAATTTGATGATATGGTTTTGTTTGAAAGAGTCAAATGTTTTAGAATTTATTATAATGACGAATTCTTGTGTCTAATGACCCATTCCAAACTATTTGGGATGATGTTGATGATATGTCATATAGAGTTTCTGTGAGGTAGTTATGGAGATTCTTATTGTTGGTCTTTAGATTATTCTGGTTTTTAATATTTTTTCTTATTAATCTTCATAAAATATCTCATCTAACCCATAAATTAGTATTTTTTTTGTTTGTGATACAATTTTCTAATATAATATGTTTATAAAATTATTTCATGTTATTGGGGAAATTGTTCTCAGGATTTTATATCCGAACATAGGTGCTTGTTATAGGCACTTGTAGATCAGTAATACACTTCGAGAATTATCGCCAACTAATTAGGTTGAAAAACTAGTATAAAAAAATATGGTTAATTATAATTCTAAAACACATCAAACAATATTTAATCATATTCTAATTATTCTACATTAGCTAGTAAATTATTATGTATTCTTTCTACCACATGGATGGATATTCCAACGCCATTCTATCTATTTCACTCCAATTAATAAATTATCGAAATTGTTCCCCACATCCAAGAAATAAAATCCTATATACACTATATTAAACAATATATTTTAACATTAATTATTACATTTCATAAATATGGAGAAAAAAAGTTAAATTGTAACATTTTATAAACTGATGATGTAAATATATCACTGAAAAAATAGACACAAGAATCAGCTTACAAGAATTAGCACATCATAAATTTACAATATTCTATTTATAATATCATTTGCTTCCACATATTTTTAATAACTATAAGAAACATGTTGGAAATGTTATATCATCATGGAACCCTCACTAACAAACAAAAAATTAATTATCATTTCACCATTACACTATTGTATATAAGAAATCTATATTATATCACGACAAAAACATTTGAATAAGAAAAATATAATATTTCTAAATTAATATGAGAAAATAATTTATTACAAAGGTTTTAACATTGTGTAAATATTATAATTATTAATTAATAAAATAATTCAAAATATTTAAAAAAATGAATAGTAAAAAATTAGATTAGTTTTTATTTCATAAAAAATTCTTATCATTTTAACAATTAATTAAGTTTTATAAATTATTATTAAAAACATAAATCATGATATATATATTTATTTTACTCATAAATTAATATATTCTCAATAAAACATATAATGAATATTTTACCAATATAAAATAAAAAACATATGTTTTTAATTCTTAATATTATAATATTCATCTAAATATATCAATGTGGTTATGTTTTTGTAACATGGAAGACATTCAGTTTTTAATCATTCACATTTATAAATTTAAAAATGATTTCAAATAGACTATATACATTATATTCAAATCAAAATCAGAAAAAAAAAATACATTTATTGGGACTTTGAAGCCTAATCACATTCCAAGTTCATTTGAATTATAGGAATGTCTTTGGATGATAGTGATACTCAGATATATGATGTAGTGGTAACTGACAATAGTGATTCTATAGATTTATTAGAAAATTTTTGTCCTGTGATGGGATGCGTGCAATCATGTATTGGGTTCACTTGAAGGATTACTATTCCTGAAGTCAGATAGGAGGAAGCTGTTAATTTGTTTCAATTACTGAATACAAGAAATATATTTGAGGATTACATCAAGAAATTTTCAGTCAATAATCCCAATAGATGGACCATCTTTCATTTTTTATATCGATGAAACCAGTAGATCTATAAGAACAAACTATAAATTGTTGGTGGGACCATATGCTAATGTGTTGTACAAACATTTTACTTAGTGATCTACATTACTATCGTGTAAAAATGAATGTTAATTTTGGAAATTCTAATGAAATGAAGCAATGTAGTGCTCTACATCGGGATACATTTTTCAATGATTGAACCATGAATATCATATTATGTATTTTTTTTTCTTTTTTTCTCTATTATGATTGGTTTAAGGATTTTTTGATTAAATTTGAAAGGGAAGTGTGACTTAGTGTAGTGATGAATGTTATTATTTATTCTTAGATATGATATTTTGATGTTAAAAATAATTTCATTATGAATTTTTTTCCAAATGTGGTGTTACTATCCCAACTTCTTTTGGGTGATGTTCTCAATAGAAAAATAAGGACACCTTACGATATGTGTACGTAGAAAATGTAAAATTTTGAAATCAATAAGTAAAACAAATATTTTATCCTCACAATAGACTTAAAAAATATTTCTTCCCTAAGAATTTTTTATTAATGTATTATTCATACTCATTAGAAAATTTAATTTCAATATTTAAAATTATGTTAATTTTATTCCATCCAAATTTTCAAACATTGTAATTTTTAGAAGTAAATTATTTTAGTCTGTAATACTTATATTACTGGAATGATGTTTAACATATTAACAACGTAATACTAATAAAATTCAACATATAATTTAATATAAAAATACTCTAAGAATATTATATTTATCAATTGATCTAAATCATCAGAAAATTTTGTTATCAAAACATAATCATCCAAATATATTTAAATTCTTTCAAATTAATAATTATATAAAACCCGGAATATATTGTATTGTTTCATAAATATTATAATAATATAATTTTTTATACTTCTTAAAATAACTATGATGAATTATTTTTAGTGGAAAATAAGAGTGATGTTATAAAATGGTTTCATACACATTTTAATAGAATCCACTTCCTCCCATCAATAATTATAATGTATAAATATATGTATATTTTGATCTTATTACTAAAAAAAAAATTATTTTATATAAATTTAAATATCGTGTATATAATATTTTTATTTCTATATTGTTTAAAAATAAACTCATATCTCATGCATTGTATTTAACTATTCATTTTCAACTATTATATATATATATATATTCTTATCATAAATTGATTTAAAAAATAATTTACCATTTAATTTTATATATTCATTATCAATTTAGTTTCCGACCATATATATATGAAAATATGTAAATTTGATATCATCAATATTAAATAAGAGTAAATAATTAAACAATTCAATAAGAAAATAAAAATACCTAAAAGAAGAAATCATTATATTAATATTTACTTCAATATATATAGTATGAAATAAAAATAAAACAATTTTTTATAAATAAAAATAAATCAACTTTCATATATAAAGAAAATTAAATTTAATAAAAATGTTTTGGCTATATAGAATAGTTATTGTTTTTTTTATTAAATAATTATCTATCTTCTAAATAATTACTCCAATTAAATCATTAGAAATATATAATTATTTTATATTAAAAATATAAAATAAAAATTTTCTTGGTGTATTTCCTAAATCATTAAATAAAACATATTTCTAATTGTCATTTTTGGCATATATACATATTATAAATGTCTATCAACATATTAAATTTAGTTCATGATTTGGAATATAATATATCAAAATAAAATTTTGGTTTTTGAAAATAATTTTATAGTTGATTTCCATAAAAAACGAAATGAATCATGGAACTATAAATTTCTTCTTGATCAAATTGAAATAAAAAAAGAACTACGTTATCACATTAATGATAAACTAATAATCCATAATGATTAATATTATTTTGAATGTATTCGGGGAAAAAATAATCAATAATTAAATTTTTTAAATGTAATACGTTGTATCAGATCATAAAATATATTTACAATTAACATATTTATAACATTCATTATTGATCATTGTCATTAAATGAACAAATTGAATGTTAATATCCTTGTCATAAATGTGATGTGTGATGTGATAAATTAATTTGGAGGTTACACATATATTGATTCATTTTCTATTACTGATTTAAAAAACTACTATTTCTATAATAATGTATAATCTTATAAAATAAATCTTATAATACCAAAAATAAAATTTAAAATATATATAGATAGATATTAACCACTTAAATTCCATAATTTTCTATATACATTAATTTAAACTATTTTCTGATGATTTAGTATGTTCTATTCACTTTCATTAAATATATATATATATTATTCACTAAAAGTGTTTATTATATTTATTTATTATAAAAAATTTATTTAATAATTCTTTTAGGGAATTAATGTTAAATTAGAAATCACAAAAAAAATAAATATTTTAGTTTGTAAAAGTACCAATACAATATTAACTGTAGTTGGAAGACATTAATAATGATTGTTTTCCAACTCTCAATGATCCAAAAATCATGATTTTTGGTTAACATAATATAGTACATAACAAGGGTTTCATTCTACCATCATTTATTATTGATTTTTCTTATAGAATTTTCTTCATATTCTATGAGTAAGGAATCTCCCAATAGTAATTTAGTTGAAATTTTCAAGCTCTAATTTTGTAGTCAATCATTTATGTGGGGTGGGAAAATCCAAGAAGAATAAAAAACACTAACTTCAAATATATTCCCATATCTGTTAGTAAAATATTATATAAATTGGACCTGTTAAGCCCACTAATCCTAACAATTTTAGTAATTATAATATAATTTCATTTACTACAGAAGGTGCTATATAATATCATCACAGATCCCCTTAGTTTTTGAATAGAGTAAGAACCTATCATGATACCCTAATCACATTAGATAAAATTTTAATGATTCATTCCTATATTGGGAGGCATCTCAATTTCTAAAAACCCTAATTATCATTGAAGTACTCATCCTATATTTAATTACAATGAGGGATAAGATTCTAGGATGATGGAGACATCGACCATTGATTCAACAACACTGAAAGCTCAATTCATAGTGAAATCACATTCACATTAGTGTAAATATACTAATATATTCTTATTTAAATAATGATAATTAGTATTTTCTTTTCTATATTCATAGTAAATAATGTTTCCATATAATGTTATAATAAAAATAAAAAATAAATTTATGACAATAAAAAGATGATAGATAATTAATTTTTGACATATTTATTGGGAAACCAATTAAACATTTTTCTCCTTATAATTTAACTAAAAAATTAACAAAAAACAAAGGCAATATTTAATCCTAATAAATTTTTTCATACCTAATGATTCAAATAAACACCACATCTTCACATAAATTATATGATATTTTTATTGAGTTTTAAATGTAAATACGTTTAAGTGTAAATATATTAATGTTATAATTGTGTTCAAATATAAATATATATAAACCCTCTTGTATTAGTACATAATATTATTTTCATGAAAGAAAATAAATTTAGTTTTTTATATATAAATGGAATGAGGAACAACATTTTTGTTTTAGTTCCTTCATTTAAATTTGATAATTACGAATAAATAATTAATTATTCTGAAATGAAAAATTACATCAACAAAAATCAAAGATTGAATAATTTTTTTAGAAATCATTTACTTTTTTTAGTTGAGTGATTTTATATAATAAAATTAATAGATTTCTACAAAATTATTAATTTTTAAATAAAATCTAATGATTTATTTAATGAAGGAGACAACATAATGTTACTTAAACAAAAGTGAAAATTAAATTTATTAATGTTTTTTAAATATATAATTAATAAATTTTATTATACATATTTTATAGAAATTGTATAATTTAAATTTAAATTTTTTAAAAAAATTATCGTAATGAATGAATCCGACAAATGCTCCCACCTATTAATCCTATGATAACCAATTGATGGTTTTGAAATAGCTAGTAATATATTATTATTTCAAAAACTCCATGTAATTTCTATTGTTACATATAAAACTCACAATTAGTAGTGAATTATAATATATAAATTCAAGGGAAATAAAAGAACTACCAAACACCTCTAATACAGTATTGTTTTATAATGGATAAAAAGGGTGTGAAGAGTGGACATAACCCATAATATCAAAAAAAATTGTTGATTAATTTTAGTGGTAAATCATGGGGCTAAAGTTCTTCTTGAATAAGAGGACATCCCAAAATATAAACACCTTTAGTTTTATAAATTCCATTTCCAAAAAAATTACATATACCGTAAGTGTGATATAATAGATATATCAAAACAGAAAAAAAAAATATGTTTTTTTCTTCAAGAACCTATCAAATTCAACATTCTCATCTCACATCATATAAGGTATTTATAAAAATTATTCAAAGGGATTGAAATTTATAATAATGAATATATTCTTATAGAATCATTAATCCTAGAAAAAATTATAACACTATAGGCATATATGATTCCCAATTAATGTTGACATCATAGAAAAAATAATCCTATTGGTTGATTGGTAAAAAATTTGATAAATAACATCAATATGATTATTATTGATCAACTTACATATTTCTTTTTAGTTTTGTACTGTATTTAATTACAATAAAATGATTCATGTCAAGGACTTATTCATTCTTTAGGTCACCTTTTACACTCACATGAATGAGTTCTTTTACAAAATTAGTCGAAATGTCATTACATTTAACCATGATGTATTGTCAACCATGAACCCATATTAAGATGAATTGTTTGATCTTATGAAATAAATAAACTCTTGTGTATTCCCCTATTATTATTCTTTATTTCAACGGATTTTTTTAATCTTCAATAAAATCCCATAAGAAATGATATTTAACCCTTGAGATAAAAAACTAAATGATAGACCACAATCAGGTGATCTGAAAAATTAAACCCAAAAGATACTATAGAGAGAATGAAAATCAAATGTGGATATTCAAGGATTTATGAAATAACTACGTATCTATGAATTCATATATTGGTTTGTGTGTTGACGTCCATGAATGATTCAATGCATAAAAACTGCTATAAAAAATAGAATGTAAAACCACATTTCTAGAAAGTTTTTTTATATAAAGAATGTTGATCGTATGAAAAACACAAAAAACAATAACAACATGTTAATGAAAATATCATGGATGTAATAAATATATAATTAAAAATTATAAATATTAATCACAATAAATTACTGGACTCATTGAATACCATATGATAAAAAAATATCCAATAAAGAAGAATCATACATGGTTACATACAAGTATATTTCATTTCTTGTAGAAAAACTATGGAATATACCTAACCTCTTCATGAAAGGATATATTTTTTCCTAATGTGAGTAATTAGTATGGAAAAATTGTACCACTATCCACTCGGACAAATCAACAATTTTACACTTAAGAACTACATGAATTAGAAATCATTGGGAATCAATTATTTTTAATTGAAAAAAACATTACAATAGAACAAAAGTGAAGTCTTTATGATGAAAATGAGGCACTCACTAAAGAGAGGGTATGTATACGATGTTTATCATCAAATGATTCATAGTGACATAAGGAACCCAATGATAAGAGTGGATGGATTTAGAGTGAATTGTCTTAGGGTGTGCAGTGACATGAGAAATAAAAGACTGAATTTAATCAAACTATTACTCCACCACAACATCACGTGGGAATATTTCTCATTTTATTAAAACAATAGGTAAATAAAAATATTAAATTTAGAAAATAAATTATTCTCGTACTTTAAAATGAAATTTTATATAAATAATTTTCCAAATATATAATAATTTTTTTCAATTTAATGAAAATTTTTATACATGGCTGATTTGAATAATTACACATGAAAAATATAGACATCATAAAAAATTTAAATGGAATTATTAAAAAGAAACTAAAAAAGAATCAATGAAAATTCTGATATGAGAGAAGCATTTACTCTCTATGAGAGAATTGAGAAATTGTTTTTTTAATAAAAACTCGTTCATGAAAAAAATTTCAATGACTATTCCATAACTTGTTAATGTAATAAAAAACATTATATAATAAAATATAACCATTTATTTGTTATTAAATATAAGCTTTAATATAATTTTTTGATATACAACCTTAACCAATTCTCTCCATTGATAATACCACTAGATGATCTGGAATATGTGAAATGATTTAAATTATCAGCTTTGGTAGCATCCAAATAAAAATATTGTTATATATAGGGAATCTTTTTACTAGTTACATTAATATATATAATTGATTATTATAGGTAATGAAATTATAAATAACCCATGATATCGGGATTACATATTAAATATTTAGACTATACATTGTAAATTATAATGATTCCCTATGCTAGTAATATTTTTCAGTTCGTGTTATAAAGAATTGGACAGATTAAGTGTATATTGAAATTTCATGTACATTTAGTATGAAACAACATTATTACATGTTGTATAATTGATATTATGTTGTGGATAATCATGTAATTTTAGGAATTTATACTGATTAATTTTTGAAAATGAATACTCATAAGTAGGATGATTGAAATTGGGAAACATAAATTAAAAAGTGGAAAATTATATTAATAATGATTGAGTATTTGTGATAGAACAATCACTATGTAAGGTATATATAATTAATATAAATTAATTCAATAAATACATGTAGTGAATTACAAATCATTACTGTAGTTTGTTAATAAAAAGCAACTAACTGAAAACAGTGATTGAAAAAAAACTAATTAACTTGGTCACTATTAACCAAGAAATTGTTTGTAACCACTTCTGATCCCTATAAATGGTATATATATTAAAAATACAATTAATATAATGTAATTAATGATAATAATCTTGAATTATGGATACATAAATTGAAAGAAAATATTCACAAATAAGAAAATAAATAAAATAAAAAATTCCATATAATAATTGAATGGTTATAAGAGAATGATTATAATGAAAAAATTTATAAAATAAAAATAAATAATTAAAATTTCAAAAAATTAAAGAAATTTTTTTTATATTATTATGAATTTTATCCCATATTGATCAAATATTTTCTAAAAATGTTAAAAGAAAATTATTTAATAATTCATAATAATCCATAACATTCTTTTTCACCATAAAAAACCAAAATGGGGAACTAGTTAGTATAATAATAAAGATATGTAAGAAATATATTAAAACATTAAATATGTAATGAAATGAGATAATGATAACAAATTTATGAAAAAAAACATGATCATTCCATTCACCAGAAATCAATGAAAAAAGTGTTCTTTGGAATATTTACTTAGAGAGAATATATTTTTTATATTAAATCATACCATATAAAACATGATTGAAGTGTTATCTTGTTAAAAGGTAAACGATACATCTATGATATAATATTATGTGAATGAAAAAATGGAGTAGTGATCATAAATTAAACACTCGGATGTAGATTTGTGAAATGTGAAGAGAATAATCGGATAGAGTAGAGTGGTGAAATGATGAAGGACATAGAAGGGAACCCTATTACAGAGGATAATGAAGGAATATAAGAATCTTGGGAGATGATGGATGTGAGGAAGAGGTGGCATGGATTTTCATTGGATAAAATGAGGAGTTATAGAAGAATAGATGAAGAATTTAAGGGATCATAATGTTGATAATGAAGGAGCTTTGGAAATGAGATAGTATCTAAAGGAGTCACACATGGTAGGATGACGTGTGTTCATTAGATAAGATATTTATAATTTATGTTGTAGAATATATAGTAAATAGTATGTTCTTAATGATTATTTTGAATAATGAAAATATTTTTTATCATTTTATATTTTTTACTATTTTAATATTAATGTAATATTATGTAATTTGATTTTAATTTTTTATAAAATATTATTTCAATATATGACATAAGGTTTTTTAAATTTTTTTTATGAATATCAAAATTATAAGAATATATTTTAATAAAATGAAATAAAATATTTAAAATTAAAATTACTGAAATAATATATTTTCAATAAAATAATTGGATGACAATTTTTTGAATATCATTTTGACCCCAACACAAATTTTTTTAAAACCAAGCTGAATCTTATGATATTTTCAATAATTGTGTGGATATTAGGACTATCATTATGTGATTACATATGTTATATTATGTCTCTACTTTCAATTATCACAAAAGAAAATTGTGCATAAATATTTATTATGATTTCCACTAACCAATTTAAAATTTATTGAAGATTTAAAAATGTTATAAAATAACAGCATAACCCGCAACAAAAAATTTAATTTTATTGTGTTTTATTAAAATTAAGAGTTCTATTGAAAAAAAATAAAATTATTTGATCTATATTTTCCTCATCAGTACTCAAAATTATTGTAATTAGATTTCTTCTTCCTTAATAAATGATATTATTATTATTTTCAATTTTGGAATATGTTTTTTGGACAACACATCATTAATATTTCATTAGATGTGTCATTCATTGTAACCACTTGGACCTGGCCAGAAACCCAAACAGTGCCAAACAGGTAGGGTGTTACGACATTAGGCGCACCTCCCCTGAATGCCAAAGGCTTCCAACTAGCAGCCAGGGTCTGAATAGATATAGTGGGGAGGCTATACCCTCTCGGAGGAATAAAATGGTAATGGTCCGAGTATAACACTAAAAAGTGCAGTGGAAATAAATTACCAAGCTGACTCGAACCAGACCCGCATAGAAGAATCATATAAAATATCAAAAAACCAGTGGAAGCAATATAGAAACAACAACAGTGGAAAGTAAACAAAACAACATGATAAAGAATACAAGAAACTACTACAGTAAACAAACAAGGCATGCATCGAAAGCAAGTCATACAACTCAATATATAAGGGCACCAATGTCAAACCAATAGTTGCTACATAATAAGATATGCATGATGATACAAAATGGAAGACTAAACAAAGTAACTGCTATAAGGAATGACCCCAAGGTCTACACCAGTCTCCATTCCAATAGCATTAAAGTACAACTCCTGAGGCTAACCCTCTACCTGCATGCAATTTTATAAAGTTTACACGCTTCTCGAAGGGCCCGTGTAGGGTGTGAGAGAAGTCTCAGTATGATACCACCCATGTGTGTGTACCTAATACAAGTGTTTAGGTAGACATTGTTATATAAGAAAAACATTAAATAGTACAATGCCCAAAAGTAAACACAATCTCTACTGGTGCTCATCAGCCACTAGGTAGTGTCACCTGCTTCGGCCAGTGCCAGAATCTCTAGTCTGTAGCCTTACACCTCATTCCCTCTGAAACCATGTGTCTCATGTACCGACATTCCGAAGGCACACCAAACCATCGTAAGCTAGGTCGAAATCTCAACATTCCCATGGAACAACATCTGGTGGAACAACGCTACCTATCCTCAAAAGATAACCATAGGGACAACAATGCCTGCCCTCAAATCACGGTGAGCCTCTAACCCCAACCTGACCGCCTCAATGTTTTCTCCCAAAGGCTCCTCACCTTCCATGTGGATTCATATGGAATGCACCCCCCAAACCAAATATACTTAACCACATCTTCCAGGGGCCTCTACCCAATGAGTGGCCATACCACCTCATCTCGAAGTCTACCTGTGTGAACACAACTCAAAAGTACATAGTGAGCGGTAATCAACTCAATAAGTTCCAAATCCACAACATCTCTGACACCTCGTGTCCCTACGAACATGTCGCTCAAGTCTGATGGCCTCACCCTCCTCGTAACACAGGCCAAGCCCAACCTGATAGTCTAACTGCCTCAAGCCAATGTCCATGACGCCCAATCCCATGGTAGAAACCCCCCAAAGTAACCCGAAAAAAAGCCCCAACCTGTGATTCCCATCACTCAAAAATATATGTCCGGGCCACACCCAACACAACAATTAGTTCAACCAAGGCAATATCCCACATTGACTAACTATACCCAAAGCATCATTTAAAGTAGGAAATTACTAAACAATTAAATTTCACTAACACTGCAGGAAAACCGCCTATTAGCGGCGGTTTTTTTTCATATAGTGGCGGTTTAAACCACTGCTATATGGTTTGGCAGCAGTTCACAGAAACCGCCGTTAAACTTCGCATTGACAATCTATTAGTGGCGGTTTTATGCATTTCTCGGCGGTCAATGAAAAGCATCGAAGTACCTCATTTCATAGCGGATTTTAGTAAATTTAGTGGCGGTTTTAGAAGCTATTTAATTATCGGTGGCTATAATTGCCGTGAAATTCAGGCGTGCCATGCGCCTTCTTAGCAGTGGTTAAAACCACTGCTAATTCCGACGTGATTTCGCGGCAGTTTTAACTGCCACTAAGTGTATTTCCGATTAAATTTAGCGGTAGTATAAACCACCGCTAAATGTATAAGTGGTAAAACATTAGAGGCGGTTAAAACCGCCATGAAATGCTGACCCAAAAAAATAGAATTTCTGCTTATACTACACCACTGACCTGAAAAAAAAACCAAACAAGAAACCATTTATCATTCCAATCATTCTCAACAGGAAGGAATTCATCATATGTTTCCACTAATAGAATTATTTCCCCAAGCTTAAAAATATTTCATAGGCCAATTTCTACCTCACCATGGGATAGATAAATAGTTTTGGTTCCTAGAAACCATCAACTAATCAACTCACTATGGAATTATGGTTTATGGTACATGATAAAATAAAAACTATATTTCTCCTCGTAATGATGAATAGCATGCACAACTATCAAAGAAGAGAAGGTTTGGTGTTACACCCAACATGGTTAACATCACTACCAACACATGTACTAAAAACATTCATGGTTTTAATCACACCCAACACAACTATCAAAGAAGAGAAGGTTTGGTGTTACACCCAACATATATACGTGAAGATAACAATGATTAACATTACACCCAACCCATATAATAAATAATAACAATAGTTGGAATTACATTCAACCCATGTAACTAACAAGAACACTAGTTTTAATTGCACCCAACCCATATAAGAAGTCATAGGAATATTTGGAATTAAGCCCAATCTATGTAAAAACAAAGATAAATTGTCAGAATCATGTATAACCTATATAACCACAAAAATTTGGTTGGAATCACACCCAACCCATATACCAATACGAATGATAGTTGGCATCTTATAAAACTTATTGTAAAGTGTTCAACATGGTTAAAAGATATCCAACCTATATAGCATGCCAAAGAAATGGTTATCATTATTCCAAACCAAATTAACAATATAGAAACATCATTGGAATGAAACCCAACTAAAGCACCATGTAATAACAAGAATTTAATTACACCGAACCAAAAATATACATCATTTTACTCAAGTCACTCTTACTTGGATAAGATATCCACTATCAATTATGTTGTATATAATTCACCATAATTGAGGAATTTCTTTAAATAACTTTTAAGATATTATCATCTCACATTAATACATACCCCTCTTGGTTAACATTCCAAGTTCTACCACCAATTTCAATTTAATTCATTGATGTATAAGATTAATAATTATAAACCAGAGGACCTTACACATACCTAACAAACCTTTCCTGAATCTCATCTATGAGGAAATCTAATTTTGTTCCATCCTGATCCATTGTTACCTTCCCTTCTACACTTGTGCATCAAACAACACATACAACATATATATAATAAGGAGAAAATTTATGCACCACCTACGCAATATTCATAAACACCCTTTCATTAAATGATGATGAAAAAGTTGATCCAATTCAATATGAATACATAAAGCATACAAAATAACATAATTTATGGATTTAGAATGAAACACAAGATAACATCAAATGAAACAAGAGATTGGGGGTCACATTGATTTATACTTATAGTTTAGAGATGATCAAAATTAAAAATATTTGATTCCATAAAGGATTAAAGTGTATGGATAAAAATGTGCCCAACAAGAGAGGGGAGGGATCACTACTAGTCATTTGTTCTATAAGGAGGAGGAACGAGGATTAAATAGGTTGATGTTCAGTCAGTATAAGAACCTTTAAAACATCATTGTTATAAAATACTTTGTATCGATGATTGACATTATGGTTCCAGGAAATAAGGTCTCTCCAGTCTACCACATAAGAAGACATTTGAGAAATAGAGGACATATTTAAAGAGAATAGATAATATATTAGAAGATATGTAACCATTAAGAGAGAATCAGTTGTGCTAATCAAACAAAATAAGTGCATAACATGGAAAACATTATATGGACCACATGATCCATTCTAGGTCACGAAAATAACATAACCCAAAAAACATATTTTGATCACATGATTTTTCTTAATACATATAATAATGATACCATGTTATGGTCACATGAATCACAGAAAGATTAGTATATCATGAAAAAATCCTCAAGAGACAACCGAATAACATAAGATAGACTAATGGCCAAGGCTTTGCATCAAAGTTCAAATAAATTACCATTGATTAGTTCATGGATTGACTAAGTGAGATATATAGACAAGGTGATCACACAAAAAGGTCAAGTGACATGATCACATGATTAGGTCTCTTGTATGGTTCTTGTGATGAGGTCGTGTAAAGTTTTCTTGCAAAAAAATCGCACGAGAGAGGAGGTTTTGAGAGCTATGGAGCTTCATGTCACAGGTCAAATGACCATCCTCTCACCCCTATTTATAGGGAACTGCAAGGAATATGAATGGACTTATAGAAGATCAAAAGATGTTTTGAATTCCAACCAGAGAAAGCATAAGAGACTCATGAAGTCATTTCCTACCTCATAACTGAGTCTTTATTCCTTCGAACATCATTTCTGTGGGGGGGGCATTTTTTGACGCTAGCCAAATGAGCATTTTATATTTTAGGAACAAATAAATACCCAAATCATAGGTATTAATATATACCTAGAGGAAAGAAAATTCTAGCATGTACACATTTAGATTAATCACCTAGGTCACAAGGACCATGTGAACTTCAATGAGGCTCATAATCACATGACCCTAGGAACATCATGCAAAGGGGTTATGCAATTCATGTTTTCTGTTCCTGATCATGTGAAGCCCCATCAAATAGCCCAATTAATCATGTAAAACCCCTTTGATTATTCTTTTTTAGAATATGACATGTCATCTAACAATCTCCCAATATGTTTATAAAATAATAGTTAGAAAAGAGGGAATCTTCATGGGAAGGGAGTTGCATTGGTTTTCATTTGATGTGGTTATGTGCCTCATAAAAACTATTAATGATCATGAAAATCACCTCAGAAAACCATCTTGATCTAGTGATATCCATTCAACATGGCTGTTTGGACATGCAACACCCTAATGAGTCCAATTCCCAATGCTGAATTTACAACAGAAACATTAAAGAGCCTATTACCATAGATCGTCTAACCAATGAAACAAACACATCATTCTCTTTACCACCTGAGGTTATTGTGATCATTCAAGGTTAGACACTGAATCTCTTCCAAGACCAATGGTTTTTTAAAGGTTCCATGCACCACACATGTTATATATACAAACCAACCTTTACTATATTTGTTCAACACATCAAAAATACTACTCATGGTCTGATGATGCATCGTCACCCTCTCTATCTCCATCTCCTACTGCCACCTGTAAGAACATTATATTGAAAATTAAATATTTTTTCATATTTATAATTAAACTTAAAACCAATAAAAGTTTTCAAACTAAATGATTTTGATTTTTTGTGATTTACCTGCTCACCACCACTTGGGGCACTACCATTGGGGGCATATCTGCTCATCTTCTAATATAAATCAGTCAACACTTTCTGCATAGAAGATATCTGAGCCCCTTGGTCTTGAACTGTGGCTCGTAGAGAAGCAATCTCCCTCTGAGAATCTTCAGGTAAGGGATGACTATAACCAGGAGTAGATGCGGCTGGAATCCCTGATGGCCTACTAAATACCTCAGATGGTACGGGTCCCAAACCCATCCCGCGCACTCTACCAGGATGCTCCTTCCCAAGGACTTGAGCAACCGGGTCATCCTGGGATACTGAGTAGGACTGTCCCGGATTAGAATCCCATAGCTCTTTAATTTTTACCTATAAATCAAATATCAATACATATTAACAAAGTCAAAACTGATAATAAGTTATGATAATAAAAATTTGACTTCATACCCCAACTTCTTTGGTAGGCTCATTAACAAAAGAGCCATCTGATTTTCTGTGAACATCCAACCACAGTTCAGTCCGGGAGGCTTCATGCCCTAAATTCTGTGACTACATTAAGAAAAGATAAATCCAAAATTTAATATATTAAATAGATAATATTGTATTATAAATATTTAAACTATTTAAAATATTACTAATGACATTCGGCTTCTAGAAAATCTTTTTGAGCCCACCGTGTGAGTGATGACTTGCTTCGCCCTGTTTGATGCATTCTGACGTGAGAGATCCTGAAATAAATAAAATTCAATTTAATAGTAATGTATCCAATTTCATCTCCTCTTCATATACATGTATTAATGTAAAATTAATATAATATAATAATATATATTTCAATACCATCCACTTCTCATCACGATGCTTGTCAACAAAAACATTCTACTGCTCTTTCGATACCCCACTGGGTAGCTTGTCATACATTTTTTCCAAGGTCAATGAAGTATCGTTGACATCACACCACAATCTCCATTTGAAATCTTTCCATTTTTTTCCGAGATTTTTCAAAGTCCACTTTCGTGCTATCACATCAGCAACTGTGAAGTGGAAGAACATCTATATACAGAAATTAATTTTGAACATATTAGTTACATGACATTCAATTAAACCATAATGTAATAAAATTAACTTTATTTGAGAATCTAAAACTTCATTTTTCCAGTTTGGAGGCATATGTCTCCAATCATCATATGAAATGGGAAGGGAAATAGGATCCACTGCCAACTGACCTATAATCTGGCCATGTAACCCCGCGGCATCATCCGTAAGGACCCCATAAGAATCTAATGGCACGACTATCTTTTAGCCATTCAAGTTCCAAACATCTGAGCTTTTTAAGTGTTTCTCCATGGTTTAATTTTTGTCATCTTTAGTTAGAAAACAATTAGTATAAACAAAATGCAATAAATTTATTTAATTAAAATTTATATCTATGACTGTGACCCTCCAGTGTGTCCGGGATGAACTTGAAGGGGTCAGTCACCGTCCAACTGATGAGGCACCTATAGTGGGAGTCGACGACTCAATCTCTAATGGGAGGCCCTCTGATGGTGTGACAGATTCTGTAGGGGGAGACGGTGCGGGGGTGTAGGCATCCGGTGCCTCAGATGTCATGGGGAGTGTCCCTGATGGATCAGCATTCATCGCATAACTAGAAGAAATATTATACCGCTTCCTCCTTGGAATTCCTGTCATTTAATCAAATAAAATTAAGTTCAGAATATATATTTCAAAAAAATTATGTAGAAAAAAATAATTAAAAAATATAATATATGCCCAGTACTGACAAACAAAATATATATAACAATGATAATGAATGACTATAGAAATGAAACAAGTGGTTGCTGCATGAATGAATAATTGTTCATACAATCGTTTTCCCCTTAAATCATGTCAGTTTCCTGCTCCATTGCTTTATCCACTTCATTCATCCTTGAAAGAATACTATTTTCAATATCATGATGGACAAATAATTATGCTTCCTGTTGTAGATGACATTCAATTTCAGAGGTCAAATCTTCCACTTCATCACCTATATCATACAATTCTATTTGTAATACATGAGTAACTACACTCCACCCTTCATCTACAACATCATTCACATAATATACCATTTTTTCGTGCGATGCTAAGATATATGGATCATGCATTTCACGACCACCAACATCCACCAAGAAAGAGACGTTCACAGAGGTAAATTGCAAGGAATCTCTTTTAACGCCTCTGATAATATTGACCCATTTGCATTTGAATAAAAAAATAGAAAAATGTACATGGTAGTTTAATTCAATAATATCATACTTCTTTCCATAGTATCCCACTTCATCCAATGTAAATATACCACTATTCTGTGTTTTCAAAACCACTTCTCGATCAACTGTACGAAATCTAAAGCCATTCACATTATAAGCGTTGAACTTTCTAACTTGCTTTATAAGAACTCTAGAAAGAAACTTCAAATATTCTGACAAGTACACTCAAGTATCAGTATTCATGATCTGAAAAAAGAAATATAATTTAATAGATTTACAAATTGTATGTGTCAAACTAATATTCTTATTTATTGAAATATTTATGAACATACACGTCATGCAAACCATTCTACAAGCTCTTTATTCATAGCTTTCGTTATATCTTTCTCATTTCGTTTTCGGTCTCTCATTCATCTCATTGTTTGTATCCTAAAATCATCAATAAATGGATCTAAAATTTCACTATTCATCAGCACATATCTATGTGCCTGTAATAATTCCAATTCTGTCAGTGTCACATTTGAGGTCCTCCCAACTGATCGGACAATAGTAGGAAATATTTTTGATTTCTGATGCATTTTAGATTGACTTGATGTGTCGTCAACACATCCAACTCGATTAAATATTGTCTCAATATCATCTAAATAACTGGAAGAAAAGGTAAGAAATTCCTCTGCCAAATAGCCTTCAGCAATAAAGCCTTCTGGTTGAGCTTTATTTCTCACGTATGATTTCAAATGTCCAAGATATCTGTGAAATAAAATAACAATATTATGCATTTATTTAAATGTCAAAAATTGTTTACATAACTGGAAAACATATAAATAAAATACCTCTCAATTGGATAAATTCATCGATAATGAATGGGGCCTCCTAATTTAGTTTCTTCAACCAAATGCACAGTTAAATGCATCATGATAGTAAAAACGATGGAGTTAAGATCATCTCCATTGCACAAAGAGTCAATACAGACCTCTCCTAGAGGTTGTCAAGCTGAAATAGATGTACAACATTCTCACATAATTTCTTAAAAATTGTGCAGAATTGGAGTACAACAATAGTAACTTTTTTAGGTAATAATGTACGCAATGTCAATGGTAGTAACTGCTGTAACAAAATATGTGAATCCTGACTTTTCAATCCATGTAACTTACGATTCTTCAAGTCAACACACCTCGAGATGTTACTCGAATACCCATCACATACCTTCAAATTCTTTAAAATTCGAAGGAACGTATCTTTATCCCTATTTTTCATTGCTAAAATGGTCGGAGCATACATTTCATTCTCATCTGGCTAAAGATCGCGTTTTATGTACATTACATGTAATTCTATGTGAGCATTAAGATGATCCTTCGACTTTCCATGCTCATTAAGTAATGTGAAAATCAAATTATCACAGACATTCTTCTCAATATGCATTACATCAAGATTGTGGCGCAACAAATTAAATTCCCAATAATAAAGTTTAAGGAATATACTTTTTTTCTTCCATTGTTGCATTCTGATTTCACTTGACGATGCACTTCGGACCAGTTTTCCGCTATCATTCAAATGTTGAACCTTCCCAAATTCTGTTTCATCATTTTCAAGCTGTTTCAATATTTCAGAATAAGTTAACAACCTTGGAGGTGGTCTATGATCAATGAAACCATTAAATTTTGATTTTTTCAGCCGAAATCTATGAGATGCATCAAGAAATCTTCTATGGCATAAGAATCACCATTTTCTACTGTAAGGGAGCCGTTTGGGCTCAAAATCAAAGTTACAAACGGGACAAGACAAACTCGTATAAGTGTTCCAACCAGATAAATTACCATGCCCAGGGAAGTCACTAATGGTCCACAGTAAAGTAGCATGAATTTTGAACATTGTTTTAGAAGAAACATCAAATGTCTCAACACCGTTACTCCATAACTCCTGCAATTCTTCAATCAAAGGCTGCAAGTATACATCAATATCATTTCCAGGCATTTGTTTTCCAGGAATAATCATTGAAATGATAAAAGATGATTGTTTAATACACATCCACGAAGGAAAATTATAAGGGATCAAAACAACTGGCCAAATGCTATAACATGTACTCATAGTCCCAAATGGGTTGAATCCATCGGCAGCCAATCCCAATCGAACATTCCAACGATCAGCTGAGAAATCTGGATGTAATGAATCAAATGTCTTCAATGATTGGGAAAGTTGTGGATGTCTCATTAACCCATCATTTTTATTATCTACAGAATGCCACTTCATGTGTTCGGTGGTTTTTGATGACATGAATAATCTTTGCAATCACGGCTTCAAAGGAAAGTAACGCAAAACCATTACAGGTGTGTTCATTTTCTTCTTCTTCATGAAATTATGTTTATTCATACTTCCAACATCACCCTTTTACTGCCATCTAGAAAAATAACATCTCTTACAATTATGTCTACTTGAATCCTCTCCCCAATAAAGAATACAATCATTGGGACACAGATGTATTTTAATATAATTCAGACCAATCTTGTTAACATCTTTTTTCATATCATAAAAAGATTCTGGGATTTTTTCTTCAGGAAATGCATCACGAATCAATTCCAATATCATGGACACTTCCTTATTTGTAATTCCACATATACATTTGATATGGTACAACTTCAGCAGAAATGAAAGCTTTGAATATTTCAAACACCCACTATAAAACTCTGGATTTCCATCGTCAACTAAATCATGAAACACATTTTTCTCAGTGATGTTTTTAGTTACATTTGTCTCTACAGAATCATGTGGAGGATCCAATGATATGTTCCAATCTTGATCTACTTGTGTTATAGTCTCAAAAACATCACTTTTCACGTTGCAATTTGTATCACCCCTTCTGGTTGTTCTGATATGTTTTGATGCTGATAGTGGTGTCTTACAGTGCCAAATTCATCATTTATGAGGTTTTGCATTTCATTTTCCATTGTCAACGAACTTGGGAACTCATTCTGTGGATTAACATCAGTGCTCAATCTTTCTGTATTGTTCGATTCTCCATGCCAATTCCAACAAAAATATTGACCATGGAATTGCTTCCGTATTAAATGTTCATAAACTTCATCTCTCTTCAACCATGTTCTATATTTACATTTAGGACATGGAGATCTTATTCTCCCTTCAACGGATTGATTAGAAATCTCAAAATCTAATAAATCATTCAAACACTTAACATACTGAGGTGTGTTCCTCAGTAATGTGATCCAGATTTTATCCATGTATATCACAATGTGCCTACACAAAATATACAATAGTGTAAGATTGAAAAATCATAATATAATAAAAATGACCCATTGATAATAAAGTATGCATAATATAATAAAGATCATTCATTGGTCACATTTACTACTTACTTAGCATGCCCAGACAAACCAAACAAGTCTGGTCCTTAGGAGACATCATGAACACCTCATTGAGGAGCAGTAAGAATATCGGGTTACACAATTATCATAACACTGTCAATCACACATTTATGTTGCCTCAAACAATTTATATCCCCACTACATTAATGAGATACATTGGTCCACTCAGATTACTTCCATTCCCTTAGAAAAAATACTACAACTTTCCTGAACATCTCATATACTCACATGCTTGGTCATCTCAATTAAATTTTTTATTTTATTTTCCATATCTAGAAATGGGATACCAGTCGGTATTTATAACATCCATCCAAAATAACTAATATAGAATATAAATGCATAGGTTTCAATTTGTAGACTTTTCTCTCATTGGATTATGTTTAATAATCATTACCTTCACTTATCAATATTATAGATCAATAAAAATAATATGGAATATTTTTTTACCATATTTAGTTTCATAATTTGAAAAATTTTGTTGATACTTGTTTATAAACCAATGAATATTCTTCTCACGGGATCCAACATAGTGATAACACATTATGATAATTCCCCTACATAATTTCAACGTTTTTTCATCTATTAAACATTTATTTAGTAAGATACCTAAAACGGTGAAGTCAGATATTTGTTGTACTTTCATCTTTAACCAGCTTTTTCTACATGATTCAAAATACATTCACACTATATAACTAGTTTACACATCATGTAACTATTACCGGATACAAATCATGAAAGGGTATCCATGCTGTGAAAGTTTACACCTCGGGAAGAGTGGTTTCACATCGTAAATTTTAAAATAATGGATTTTTTATTCGAGGTGAAGGATTTTTAAACATACTAGAACACCATGGATTTCACAGCAGGTAATAGTATTACACATCATCAAATTTCCCTCTTGTAGTTTTTAAAATAGGCGAGTGGCTATTATGGTTTCAGTTCTTTTCTCCATGCCCTTGGATCCCAACCTAGAGATCTTCTCGGGTTTTTTGGGAGACTATGCTCCATCTAGATTGATCCATTCAACATTGGATCTTTTATTATAGTTGTGGCACATCTCTCTGGGTAAGAAAAATTTATGATTCCTCGTTTCTCTTGATAATGGTGGAACCCTAGGGGAGCATTATCAGATCTGGTGGCCTATGTTTTTGAATCATTGTGTATTCTTCTAGATCTTTTGGGTGATCTCATTATGGAGGCCATTCCTTGGTTAGTTGTGGTGCAGAGGATGTATTTTCTTGAGGTATTTGGTGTTTTCCCTTTCCACCAACCCCTTATTTTCTAATTTATATCAATATTAATGTTTTTATTATAATTTAGGGCCTTCGTTTTCATCATTGGGTTTTCACTGTTGGTGGATCCCATTACGGGAATGTGTGACTTGATCTTTGAGGTAGGTGGTTCCATCTCTAGCTTATGATAATTAGCCTAATTTCTCTTAATTTATAAGTTGATATATCAAATTGGAATTACTATTTTCATTTGTTTAAGAAGGGGTTTTTGAGAGAAATGTTTTTCCATGATTTTTTATAGATGAAAATGAAATGGTTACTTTCAAAATGAAATGTTTTTCATCTATTTGATGTTGTTATGTCACATTGAGCATCAGCAGTATTCCCATTTCCATTTTATGTTCATCCAAAAATGGAGGTAAAATACTTGTCCCCATATGAAACGTTACCTAATTGAACCCCATATAGTCTCACAATATCTGGAATGTTCAAGCTTCTTAAGTATTTCACCATAGTCGAATACTTTATCATGATAAAATGGGTGTATTTAAATAGTTAATAAGTTTACAATACAATGGTGTAAATTCACTAAGGTAAAATAAGAAACCTAATAATGAAATAAATAGTGAAATAATCCTACATTTAGGTAGGAATAGAGAGTGAAGAAAGAATAATTGAGGGTCTCAAGTGCTCATCTTAAATTTACAGACACATATAACATCTAGATACAATTTTAGCTACATCATGAATTAAAATTAGCCATCAAAACTAGTGAAAATTATCATAAAACATATTTCTGCACCAAGGATAAACAATCCATGGATACTGGTGGTTATCCTATATAAAAACCTTTTGTAGAGACAGCTAAATCTTGAAATAACCCTTGATGAATAGAATTTCATCATATGACATTGAACACCTATCAAGAACATCCACAAAATATAGATTTTACTTTTAACATTTTCTTAATTCATGCTTAGGATGTTCATACTGAATTAGTTCTAGAAAATGCGGTGTTAACTGAATACTAAATATGAAAATAGGTCCACTATTCTCCTTGGATTATTAGTGAATTTTAGAAAAAGACTCATTGGATTCCAATCATCACTATAATCATTTAATGAATGGGTTTGATTTTTTATTCTTAAGGTATTGTCCACCATCTTTCTCTTACATAGGATATAGGAAATTAAAAAATTCAAATCCCTAATTGTAATCGATCAATGAGCAATACCTTATACATAGATCATTTTTAAGGAATATACATGCCATGATTATTCTTTCATAGTGAATAATAATTTCTCACTAAATTGATATTGACCCCAGGATTTTAAAGAATGCATCACCACCAATTCCTCTAGTATATAGGTTGGATAATCCCATTAATTTTGTAAGAGGTGGGACGATCTATGGGCCACTAAATGGTCAACTTACACAACGCGCTTCCCGAACCTATACCTAAAGTATCACAATAAACCACATACGACATTCTAGTCTATGTTAACATAAATATGGGTTAGTGTTCAACCACTGATTGTGATCATAAATGTAAGAATAAAATTATGTATTCTTTTTTTTAACCTTAATCATTTTTGGTAAATCTATTTTATTAGTTATGTAAATAGAGTTAAATTTATAAAAAATTACCTAGAATATCTATTGTGTTTTAATAAGATCATGATATCAAATTAATGACTCAAATATTACAATAAAATCACTACCCTAATTTCCATTGGATCAACAGACACCCAATGATTCTATGTCAGATACAATATGAATTTGACCTCTGAAATCCAAAATCTCTTCTTGGAGTAAATGGAGTTAATATGGACATCCAAAAGTGTTCCCAAAACAATTATTTGATGATAATCATGCTCCACCTCAATTCAAAATTATACTAGGATTCCATGCATATACACCACCACAATGTATTCAATTTACTTAGGAAACACACAGTTCATAAGGGCCATAAAAATCATAGGATCATTTTTCATCCTTAATGGCACAAATTTAGACTTGAAGTGGTTGTAACTTCTTCATAAAACATTCTTGTGAATTCCAAATCCACTCACACTAAAATGAGGATTCCAAAAGTGAATGTTTATATTATATTACAAAATTTCCCCCATAATCTGATCAACTTGGTCACTGATGTTTGGAAAGAGCTATTTTTTTATAGAAAACCTTTCCAACTTCAAATAGTTGATACAAAATTAGAGTGATATATCATGCTTTATGTAATTAGACCTTGGTTGGACTACGATGAGATTATTGGGTGAAAAAATACTTTGGATTTTAATTCATCAAACCAAATAATTAATTCCCCTAACTCAATGGGCACCATATTGAATGAGGGAAGAGATATAGTATATGATTCATGTACCAAATCAATGATTAATTTTAAATCCCATTACTAATGTATACCTAAAAATTCCTCTAGAAACACCTTTAGAAACTCATATAAAATGAAAGGAAACCCATTTTCAGAACCATTGTCATCGTATTCTAGTATAAGGGAAAATAAAAGGGTTTCTCATGGCTACCTAAATCTCTCCAGCATATTCCCTTGGTTGAGTGGGATGTCTTTATAGATGAATAACACAAACAATATATATTAAAAGAAACCATAAATAAAATATACCATAGAGAACCAAAAAATACCATAATTAAAAAACTTTTGAAAAATAAAAATTAAAACCACCACAATCACAATTATTAATTTATAGCACTCCACCCTTACTCAATGTCCATTCACAGTCTACAGACTATGTAGTTTACCTAAAATATGAGTAAATCCAAATTACAGACATATTATGGTGACCTTTGGTCCATTATGTGTTGTGTTGGCAAGACATCCCACTCACACCTAGATTTTTAAGTCCAAATAATTGATGCTCTTGTCTATTGGAAATTACCAAATAAAAGTACCCAAAAGCAGGGAAAAATTTACTCCAATTCCATTTTTTCACATACTAGCCAAGGTTCCCTTGGAACCCAACACCTAGCAAATCCCATGGCATAGCTCGAAGTTAATTCCAGATCTACATGGTCTTATAACCAGTGGATTGGATTTGAGGAACTCCATTGGGAATAATTTTCCTAATAGAATAATATCAAAAGTAATTATTAGATTCACAATAATGAAAACCAATAACCATTAACCATAAAATTCATATATGCATTTCAAGATACACATATAATCTATATAGGTAAGACATTATTTCCTCAGATGTGTAATAAATGTTGGTAGGCACTTGGTGTCCATTATGATAATATCAAAGTATATGTATCCCAAAACAAGGAGGTAGAAGGTGACTTCATCAACAAATAATCCAAAAAAATCCAAGTTAATTAATATATCCCCGATGATAGTACAACCCAACTTATTCACAAAAAATATCGTAGGAATCTGGAATTTTTTATATATATGGGGTTTATCATAATATGTATCCTTAGTATGATCATACACAAAAACTCTAATGAAACAGTTAAAGGAGTACAATAACACATAATTGACCAAACAACATATATAGTAATCACCTAGTAAGTAGGTCACCGGAGATGGAGGTCACGGGGTCGCCGGAGACGGAGGTCGCGGGGTCGCCAGAGGTCGCGGGTCGCCGGAGGTCGGGGGTCGCCAGATGGTTGGGAGTCTAGGGTTTCGGGTCGCCGGGGGTTAGGGGAAGAAGGGAGGGTGTGGGGGTTTGGGGGAACGATCGGGGAGAGGGAAGAAGGGTCAGGATTGTTAAAATGAATTTCGGGTTTCGCGGCGGTTTATTAAAAACCGCCACGAAACCATTCAGGGAAAACGTTTAGCAGCGGTTTTGTGAACCGCTGCTAAACCCAGTTTTTGTTGTAGTCTAACTTGTGTTGTCCCATTCCAGCAACTAGCTCATTCATTGTTAACAAAAAAACTCAACAGTTTAACTCAAGATATTCAATAAGCAGACTAAACATGGCAGTTTAAATAATGGTCTAATTCATACGCATTTCGGCACCCCCGACAGAATTACCCAAAATAAGCTATGACCTCTAACCCATACTCGATCAATCACAATAAGGGTCAGGGAATACTTAAGGGAATCCCAAAATGCAGATAAACTATTAGAGATAATTAAACAAGGGTTTCTCTCAATACCGAACATTGCGCCCGAAGGTCGCAACCCCAATTGACTTCGAAAACATGGAAGAAGGTATGCACCAATAACCTTGTACTCATACGATGACACTCCTTTGATTTCATCTTCTGAATTACTTTGAAACACGGTAGATCTGTGGTTCCACCAAATTCTGGAAATTCCGTTCGGATGGAATATGCGGAGAAACAAGTGAGGAATCAAGGACGAAGAAGGGTGTGCGGGGTTAGCCTCGGCGACGTTGTCCCGCAGCCGCCAACAGATCGAAGAATGGACAACGTATGAAGATTGAGGGAGGTTTTATGTTTTTCATAGGTTCTCGAATGAACCGTTTTTCTAGAAGAGAAGAAGAAGGATGCTCCTGAAATAAGACGTGACGACGTCCCAGCTGATCAAATAAAAATAGAAGTACATAGCATGTATTTTAAATGTACATGCAGTGTAGATGGATTTCCCTACTCTGACTTAAGCGGAGTCCAGGACATGGCTTGGACCGTGTACACGTTCAACACACATCCAGGGACTCATCCTCTACACGGAACAAAGTAACATGGCATTTCAAGGAAGACTACAAGCCTTGTTCATAGAAATTGACACTTGGGCACCACACGACATGTACTTGGCCTTCCATGGTTAAGTATACACGGCGTGTCTATAAATACACGACGGGTATTAAGAAACATCTACACAGTCATCACACGACATGTACTCGGTGAGCACACGACTGGTCGCTCAGTTAACACATACACAGAATGTACATAAATTACATGACTTGTAGTCTGGAAATTTCTGGAAACTACCCAGATTTTCCAGAAATTTCAGAAACTAGTCAAAAATTCAAACAAGCTAGAGATTTTCACCCCTTCTAAAAAAATGAGTTCTTAAAAACTCCCCACCTTAACGTAGAACATCCCAGAGCTACCGAACAGAACCAGGAGATGGAACCGAACACGCCCATCCCGGTTAAATAACCCGGTCTACCCCTATCTCAAGGTTCTGGATAAATTCCTAAAAGGGCTCCCCAACATTGGAATTTCCTACACGGTCTCATGATAAAAAAAATCTCAATGCAATCAAATTAAACAAACAAGGACCAACGACCTATTTCCCCGACCCATGGTCATCATGTGACACAAAATCACCCCTGCTCCTCCTCGGTGATCACGTGTCGCTTCTGACACCCATCATAACCCTCACTGCATCGGCGCCCCCCTCCAAGAGGTCATGCATCCCATATATGCAACGATCAAAACTCGGTGCCTTTCACCTCACGTAACATGAATCGATGATGCCTCGATGCCCATGAAACCTCACATAACCTATATACTTGATGCTTCCAGTGCTATGCATCTCAAATATATAATAAAATATATAACAAATATGATATGATGCCAATCCCACTAACTATCATCTTTTCAGTCCACAAGTATCTTGTGCAACTCATGCACTCAACGAGACACGCCTCAAGAGGCCATGCCAAAAGAAGGAAAAGATAAACATGGCCACACCCGTAGTGTACCTAGAACCATCATTATCTCTCTAGCCAGCTCAATCCTCTGTAGCTCCACATCATGCACCTAGCCTGAAGCCCGACTGCCTGATGCCTGACCTCCCTACGGTGCTGCTCCAGTCACCAACCACTGACCCCTCAACTAGATCTCATTATCCATGTCACGTCCTCCGCATGCACCTAAACCTCAACTACCCTCTCCGGGAACCAAACCTGAACCAACACCTGACGCCACAGTATGTCATGGTCGCTGCCTGCTGGCTGTGTGAGGAGGCTGCCTGCAAAACCTCTCTAGATTCCTGACCTGTCCACATACCCGGCACTCCTTCGGGGGCCTATCACACTGAGCCCGAACATGTCCCAGCTGTTCATACTGAAAGAAAACCACCATTGAACTGCCACGAGGTGGTTTAGCTATGTCCTTGTCCAGCCCTCCATGCTGGAACATATCTCTCCCCCGCTTCCTAATCTCTGAAAAATCACTTGAAGCTGTCACCCTGCCAATCTGGGGACTATCCCTCTGGTTTACCTCTGCTATAAGTGCCTGGTTAACCAACTTGGAGAAAGAACCCATCCTGAAGATGTTCACCCAGAATCGAATGGCGTGGCATAAAACGTCCTTGAAGTTCCTCACCCTATCTACGTCATCACTTACCATACCAGGTGAAAAACGGGACAAATCTGTGAAGGTAGATGCATAGTCCATGATGAACATATCTCCCTGCCGAAGACTCAAGAACTCCCAAGCTCTATCTGCTATCAATATCTCAATTTAAAAGAGGTCGAAGAACCTGTCTTCAAAGTCCTTCCATGCCAGTCCTTTGTGCCTACATGCTTGAACCTTCACATCCAACCAATGCTTTGTCGGTCCTCTCAGCATGTACATCACCAGTTTGACCCTCCTCCCTGGAGGAATCTCGAGCTTCTCGAAAATCATCTTCATACTCTCTATCCAGTTCTCAGCCACCGGTGGACCACCATCAACCTGAAAAAGTAGCGGCTGCTATGAATAAAACTCTCATGTCAAATACGCCATAGAAGGCTTTGTGACATGCGCGCCTCTGTCAATCCCCTACAAGACACGTACCAGGCTAGCTTGGAGCTGCTCGTCAAGCCATGGTCTGAACACTGCCAAACCCAGCAGCTTCCCTGCCTGCACAGGATCATGATCCTGAGCCTGCGACACTACATCATCTCCTTCCTGACGCTCTATCGAGTCATGAAGGAGTAACCAGCTGAAAACAAAAAATGGGAAGACATCACTTATATATATTACAATATATTGTACGAAGATAAAGAAAGAAGTAAAAAGGTAGTGTATAACAACTACCCTTACTCTCCCATATCGCAACCCATGCCCTCGGCGTCCCAACTTCACGGCCTCTTTACCCATCCTCAACAGAGCCATGTATCAATAGTACCTCGGGCTATGCCCTTCCTGATAACCAACGTTGCCTCAATCCCGATGACAAAGTCCCCCAATCCTGAAAGTTACACAGCCTAAACCATAGTACATGGCTGCTCTCATATGAGCAAGACCAAAAATCATGCAACATGCAAATCATAAAAAATTCAAGGCATGACATATACATTGCAATAAACAAAAAATTTAATCAGGAGCTTCACCTATTCACATTTCAGATCACACATATCATGGAAATTGATTATATTCACATGGTATTATCACTTCACAAAGAATATGTGCAGTTATGAAATTGAAATACCCTAAAATGTGCTTATCAAAAGCCAAGAAAACAGCCCTTTCTATACTTTCCAAGGTTTTCATATCATAATCAATAACATCACACAACAAGTGAGCCACTGAGGTAGAAATCATATAAACCATTATCTGAGAAAAACAAATAGAAATACCCACCCACGACAATTCAATCCATCCCTCATACATGGGGTTGCAGGCACCCAAGAACGAGTTCAAAATACAGTTCCAATAACCACCTATCCCAAGTCTACCATATCCCAAATAGTAAAACCAATGTAAATAAATAGATAAGTCTCAAACACATTAGTATCCAACAAATAAATACTACCAAATCCTTGTCAAGAACTCCTCTGATACAACTTTGTAACGACCTGGACCCGGCCAGCCACTGGAACAGTGCCAAACGGGTCAGGTGTTATGACCTTAGGCGCACCTCCCCTGAACGCCAAAGGATGGAGACTAGCAGCGAGGGTCTCAATAGGTATAGTGCGGAGGATATACCCTCTCATAGGAATAAAATGAAATTGGTCTGAGTATAATACTAAAACGTGTAGTGGAAATAAATGACCCAGAAGACTCGAACCAGACCTGCGGAGTGGAATCATATAAAATATCAACAAACCAGCATAAGAAATATAGAAATAACAGTAGTGAAATGTAAACAAAACAACATAATGAAGAATACAATAAACTACTACTGTAAATAAACAAGGCATGCATCGAATGAAATTCATACAACTCAATATATAATGGTTCCAATGGCTAACCAACAATTGCTAAATAATAAGGTAAGCATGATGATACAAAAGGGAAAACTAAATAATGTAACTCCAGTAAGGCATGACCATAAGGTCCACAACAGTCTCCATGCTAGCAGCACTAAATTCCAGCACTTGAGGCTGACCCTCTACCAGCACACAATTTCTTAAAGTCTACACGTCTCTCGAAGGGCCTGTGTAGGGTGTGAGACATGTCTATGTATGATACCACCCAAGGGTGTGTACATTATATATGTGTTTAGGAGGACATGATTATATAAGAAAAACAGGAAATAGTATTATGCCCAAAAGTAAACACAAACTCCACTGGTGCTCAGCAGCCACCAGGAAGTGTCACCTACTTCATCCAGTGCCAGAATCTCTGGTCTGAAGCCTGACTTCTCATGCCCCCTGACACCATGTGTCTCATATACCGACATCCCGAAGGCATGCCCAACCATCGTAACCCAGCTCGGAAGCTGCACCTACCCATGGAACAATATCCAGGGGAACGTCGATATCTGTCCTCAAATGATAATCAGAGGGACAACGATGTCTGCCCTCAATTCACGACGAGCCTATGCCCCCAACCTGAAAGCCCAAAGATGTCTCCCGAAGGATCCTCACCTTCCACGAGGCTTCCTATGGAATGAACCCCCAACCAAATATACATAACTACATCTACCAGGGGACTCTACCAAGCGAGTGGCCGTACCACCTCATCTTAGAGTCTATCTGTGTGAACACTACTCAAAAGTACCTGGTGAGCGGTAATCACCTCAAAAAGTTCCCAAGACACACTATCTCTGACACCTCGTGTCCCTGCGAACCTTTCAATCAAGTCTGATGGCATCACCATCCAAGTAACCAGGGCCACGCCCAACCTAACAGTCCAACTTCCTCAAGGCGACGTCCATGACGTCCAATCCCATGGTAGAAACCACCCAAAGTAACCCGAGAAAAATCCCTAACCTTTTATTCCCATCACACAACAATATATGTCCAGGCCACACCCAACACAACAAGCAATTCAACCCGGGAAATATCACACATTGCATAACTACACCCAAAGAATCATTTTAAAAATTCAATTACTAAAAAATTAAATTGCACTAACTTGTGCTATCCCATATGAGCACTTATCTCATTCATCATTAACAAATAATCTAAACAGTTTATCTCAAGATATTCAATAAGAAGTCTAAATATGGTAGTTTAAATAATGTTCCAATTCATATGCATTTCTCACCCCCGACCAAATTGCCCCAAATGAGCTATGACTACTAACACGGCATCTCTCAAGCACAATAAGGGTAAGAGAATATCCAGATTTATCCCGCAATGCAGATAAAATATTAAATATAATTAATCAAGGGTTTGGATTAATACCCAACATTTCACCCGATGGTCACAAACCCCAATTGTCTATGAAAACATTAAAGAATGTATGAACCACCCACCTCGTACTCGTACGATGACACTCCGTTGATATCAGCCACTGAATCGTTCCGAAACATGGTAAATCTGATTTTTTGTCAAATTCCAGCAATTCTGTTCGTATGGAATCTATGGAGAAACAGGTGAGGAACCAATGAAAAAGAAGGTTGCACAGGGTTAGCCTCTACAATGTGGTCATGCAGCCACCAACGGATCATGGAACGGACTACGTATGACGATTATGGGTGGGTTTATGTTTTTCAGTGGTTCTCGAATGAACCTTTCATCCAGAGGAGAAGAAGAAGGATGTTTCGGAAATAAGACGAGATGGGTCCCGAATGATCAAATAAAAAATAAAAGTACACGGCGTGTATTTTAAATGTACATGCCGTGAAGATGGATTTTCGTACTCTGAATTATGAGGACTCCATCACATGGCTTGGACCATGTACATGGTCAACAAACGGCCAGGGAATTGGCCTCTACACGGAACAAAGTTACACGGTGTGACAAGGAAGACTACACGCCATATATATTGAGATTTACATCTAAGAACCACAGGGCATGTGCATGGCCTTGCACGATTAAGAATCGAAAACATCTCTATAAATACATGCCATGTAGTAAGAAACTTAGACATGGTCATCACACAACACGTACTTAGTGAGGACACTGATGGTCGCTTGGATAACACATACACGACGTGTATGTAAAGTACACGGCGTCTAGTCTGGAAGTTTCCAGAAACAGCCCAGATTTTCCAGGCTTCTCAGAAACCATTCAAAAATTCAAACAGGGTCGGGATTTTGACCCATTATAAAAACACCGGTTCTTACATTCATTTTAATTAAATTTTATATTATTATTTTTGAATTTTTTTCCATATCAGTTAGTATAGAAATTATTCGATTGTGCTCCATTTGGGATTGGGGTCCAGTGAGGGTGTTTGGGGGAATTTTAGAATCATGATGATATCCTTTATCCAAATAAGGGTACACCAACCTACATTATTGTGTGTGGTAGAGGTTGTTTTGGGTTGTGGTTGGGGTTTAGTGTTTTTCTTGCCATTCTGTGTTGGTTTTGTTTGGATTAGTTCCCTATGAGTAGTGAAACTGCATGTCTAGTAATTTTGGGTAGAATGTTAGAATGGTGGTCACACTACGTAAATTGGTCTCTAAATGATGTCATAGGTGGGTGTTGTATCATATGTGGTTCCCTAAAGTTTCTACTATAATAAATGATGTAGAAAATTTCTCTCAAAGCCATATTACCTGGCATATTAAGGTGACACAACATTATTATTTACACCAGGTCTTGGTGCAAGGAATGGTTCAATTCAAAATTGGGTTTAAGGTGTAGTTATAATTAATGAAATTAGATGATCTCAAATGGTGATTCATGTTTTTGTTTGTCCCCAGGCCTCTATAGCCTCTACAAAGGACATAAAGTCACTATGAAGGCTGCCAAAGATTTATTAATAAATATATGACCTAACCTCATTACATTCAAATTTTTTTTCCTTCCTTCGACTATTGGATGACCTCAAGCCCTTTCCTCATTTTATTTTTAACCCCTTTCTATATTTTATCACCATTGTTCATATGGATTGATTTTCTATATTACAACATATCTCATTTGTAACCATCGATCCCGAGATGATCGAATCACGTCACACTAGATGGTTCCTTTTAAAGTGAGTATCCAAAAAAACCAAAAAAAGTCTCATGTATTACCAAAATATGTCAACACAGTAGAGTACAATGTTAGGTAAATAGAAACGAATCCACAAAAAATATAACATCCGTAATATTCAAAATAACAATAAAGTGAAAAAATACAAAACTAAAATGAGTCTCTATGTTACAATTTATCACCTACCACCCATATTTAAAAGAAGGTGACGAAAAAAAATGTTAATCTGGTGAAATACATGACACCCGATACATTACCTATGTATGGGAACACCACGTCGAAAATTTCGGAATAGAAAATGTATGTTGTGGGCAAAAATACCTGGGTGATTTCTCTAATGAATCCTTCATAAGTATAATACCATGAAATGAATATCTCTATTATTAATAAAAAAATTGTAATTAATTATCATAAAATCAAATCATTCTGTAAGGCATCATTCTATTTTTGTAATAAAATCCATTCATTTTCACACTAGTTATGACTACTATAAATATGTAATAAATGAGTTGATCATAATAAAAACCCTCTTTGGATACACCATAAGAATAATTTGTGACAATACATCCATAAAATATACCATCACATGTAAACCCATGTTAAAAAATAAAACAAAAGAATTTGTGTCCTAGCCTAGGGGAATATTATTTAAAAAACATCATTATAAACACAAACCATTGTGGACACAATAGATCTCGATCCCCCCTATAGTATTTCATCATCAGGATACACATCATCGAGTCACCCCATATTGATCACTAATAGAAAATCCATAGTGGTGAAATACACCTTTGAAGATGACATGTTCATTTACAAACGTACTTGTGGTTCCCAATGTGATAAGTTTGAAAACCCAAGAAAAATCCTTCTTGAAGATAAAAAAAATACATTCACAGTAATGAATTTCTAATTATGATTTTTAAAATCATTTTACATTTCAAAATCAACATTTTGTGATTTATTTAAAAAAATTAATAATGAATTATTATCAATTCAATTCATTAAACCCAATTTCATAATTTGAACCACCTTTGGGAAATTTATCAATTCAAAAAATGTTCTCAATTACGATTTACTGTGATGGCCCTATAAAAAACTACTTCATGGAAAAAAAAATTTAATTTGATGATAAATTAATGATATTGATAATAATATCGAATGTAATTTTTTAGATAATAATGTAATTCATGAACTAGATTCAATTTAGAGAGAAGCATACCATAAGAATAGAATGGAATCACCAATAACATATCTCTAAAATCTAGATGGAAAATAATATTAAGATGGGTTTTAAAGAACTTCAAAATACTTTTTAGGGTGCTTATGGAATATGATAGAATGGTGAAAAATCTACTGAGTTGGATGGGATATAAATATTTATAGGTACTATATAGGTTAAAATACTAGAAAACAACATCTTGAAGCACACTAAAGATCCACCAAACTGTGATGCATGGACTCCATCATTGAAACAGTCACCCCAAGCTAACTGACCATTGTAATCCTATATTTATACCATACCAAATCATATTATCAAAGAACAAATCTGATTTTTATCTCATGAACCATGAAAAATCTACTCTCCAAAATGCTTGTACCATCAAAAAACCCCAATAACTCAATGATGCTACATCAACCTCTATTCTCTATGTATAAACCTATTATAATCCAACTATATGGCCTCTAATCCATGGTTTAACTATGAAAGAATATAATGTAACTGAATAATAGATATTCGATATTTACATTCTAGGAATGGTGTATTTTTTTATCATCTGATGAATCAAAAAACAAATAAGTGAAGTATAAAATACATGGCCAAACATGATATTCAGAGAAATTAAAACATGGGATTTCTTTTATGGTTAGATAATCATTAAATGGAAGAATCCTTTTTAGAATTTTCATTTTATTTTTTAAGGGGATTCAGAGTCTCGTTAGATAGTTTTGTGTTGTAATCGAAGATAAATAATTTATTGGATGTTTATGTGTATGCCAAACTATTGTAGTAATATTAGTAGTGTCCATTTTGAATTTAAAATAGAATTGATGGATTGCCATTCCATTTTGAGTTTTTTGTGGGGTTTATTGTGCACCATAAATAGTAGAATGGTCTAATCAGCCAATTGTTGGGAATGTTTATATGGTTTTCTACCTATTTAAATTATATATAGATAACTAATATATGAGGGTTTGGTGCTAGGCGTGGTTCCTTTGATGTTCTCTAGTATGTAATTGTAAATCAATGATATCACGACACCGTGGTACATGGAAAAGTAATATTTAGCATGTTCTGTCATTTCACTACCCCAAGGTCAGGGGTATGGTGTGAGTGAATTTTTTTAACGTGTTTTAAAACACGTTAGATTTGAGGAACTCATAAACATTGTTGGGTATGTATTTAAACTGTTGTATCCATGGCATGTTTATAGGTCACCACATCTTTTTGTATGTCATAAAATGTTCCCCTAAAATGAATATACCCAACCGTGTTTTCATCAATTCATTTTCTCTTCATTCAACCCATGGATAACCTCAATGAATTCCTCCATCATCAATTCATTTAATTTAGATAATCTAATACAACTATTAATTCATATTGATATTCCTTAGATGAATGTTTCATTTTATTTTCCTTCATATAACATGTTCACATTTTTTAAGGCTTTTAATGATTTTTCATGTAAGGAACCTTAGTTTATGAGAGAGTATTGATAGTAGTTCACTATTTATAGTAATATGTGGTGTTTTCACCAAATCTAATTGTAGTTGGTCATTGTATCTTGTGATATCATTAAATATGGAATTATAATTATATAAGGGGATTCGAGATATCGACTTCTATTATGAAACTTTTTTAAAAAATAATTTTTATTTACATTGGTAGAGTTGTATTAATTAAAACAATAAAAGATAATATATGGATTAATGATATTATATTAGTATTCAATGAACTAAAATATGATACCATGTTTATTAATGATGTTGATGATGCTGATATCACATGTAACGAATTTATTTCATTGTTTTAATTAAAATACGCTAAAATTGGTAAAATTTATAATTATGTTAACTATAATTGAATATTCTTGATATGTTGGACCAATTTGTGTGTGTAGTGTGTGGCATGTTGGCTTTATTGGTTAATTGTTTTATCGGTGTCCTTAGTTTGTTGTTGTGGCTTGCTTTACATGGTTGTAGTGGATTATTGTTCATGATTGTTCATTATTTGAGTATTTCTGGATCAGTTCATGATGTGGTTATTTCAAGGTAGAATTTTAATAAAAATGGAATAGTAATTTCCTTGAATAATATGAATTTTTAAGTGACAAGATTATAGTAATGAGAATGGATATATATAAATGGAAATGGAAATTGGATCATGGGATGTGAACACTATGTTTTTCTTGATTCATATTTTTTTCAAAAGTAATATTGAAGGATGTAGTTGTATAGGGTACATCCTATTGGGGATCATAATCTTATGGTGATGGTAGTATGAACACATGGGTATGTGACTCTATGTGAAATTATTATGTATTTTTTTCTTGAGTTTTTGACACACATTACCATATTTATGTAATACAAATCAATGAGATGTTCACCTAATCGTGTATTTATTAATATATTAGATGGAGAGGATATAGTTTATTAACTTCCACCTCTCTACTAATAGCTCTTCAATGGTGGGATTTGATGATATTGGTGACATAAAATTGTTGGGGGGGGGGGGGGTTACTGGCGGATGATGGAGATATAGGTGGGGGGGAAATGTGGTTGGAGGAGGCCCCATGGTCGTTGTCCAACATATTCTTGACACAATAATAGCATATTTTTATTTTATTATGGTGTGGTATATAGAAAATGATATGAATAGGTATTTTCTATGGTAAAAATGTGGTTTATGGAAGGAGTTGAGGGCGAGGATTACCCATGAAGATGGAGATAATTTTTGTAGGGATGAGAGAAAATGAATTATTCATATTGGATGAGAGTTATTAACATGAATTGAAATTAAATGTGATTATAAAATTTATATTCACTTGATATATTATTATATTTTTTTTAAAAAAATTATTGGGGGAGATTCCATTGTTGAGGTTTAGGGAATGAGCTGACATGCTTGGGATTTATTTGTTAGGGTATTTTTTCACTGATGTAGTAGTTTATAATTTTCACATCATCATGAGAGTTCATAGGTATGATATATAAAATTATACATACTTTTCTAACCCAAACATATATAAAAGTGTTTTATTGGGTTCTAGGAGGGAATTGGTGATAAAGGTTGACCTTTTTAGATTCATGATTGGGGTATTTGTCTAGTTTCAAAAATAGTTATTTTCTTCACATTGTTTTATTTTAGGGAGGACTATTTTTTAATATACAAATGAATTTTGAGTCTGACTGAATGTGAATTGGGTTAATTTTATATATTAAGATATATATTTTTAATAATATGATAAGTGGAAATTTTGGATTGTAATTCCACCCATTATGTATTATTTACCCTCATTAGTATCCTTCAACCTAGGACCTACTCTAGGATGGCTTTGAGGGTCACTATAAATTTAGAAGCTAGCTAACGATGGGTTCATAACATTAGTGTTTTATAATACATTGGTTTTAGAGTATTTGGTTGAGAAATAATATGGTTATTAAAGATAGGAACCAGGGAAGACTATATGAGGTCCTTGGGAATTAGTTTCTAGTGATCATTATATGTGATGTATGAAAGGTAAACTATCTAAGACACAGTATTTTATGGATCCACTTGATTTGATGAAGGAATCATATTATTCCAAATATTTCCATGTGATGTTAATATAATTTTGTACTATTTTTCTAAGAGAGGGTCATTATATTGATTTATTGGGTTCTATTTTCATTCATGGTGGTCCAGGGGATGATGAATATAAGTAGAAATAAGAATATAAATAAATCTATTACTAGAAAAAATAAAAGTATTTCATATACATTATTATATGTTTTCTAGTATACTTCCACATATTGTTTTGGTTAGATAGGTTTAGTTGGTTTGTCCTATTAATAAATGTTTATTTGATACTGATTCAGTGGATGTTAATTGGTATCACAGATTGTGAAATTTTTAACTTTACAAATTGGAGATGAATGGGGAATCATCTCTAATTTGGAGATAGATCAACAATTGGTGGAGTCATTTATTCATGTTGGCGTTATTGAAACATGATGTGATTGTTGGTTTTCCCAGATGTTAGTGAGTTATAATGAGAGGCTCAAATGTGGTGGATATTTTATCTCAAGAATTAGGATGTGGTTTTAATTCCATGTTATAATTTTGTTATCTGTTTGGGGGCGTGTTCTTATCATGGGTGGTATTAGTGGGGAAGAGGTAGACGATTCTCTATCTATAGAAGGGGACATGAGGGTCCGGAAGATGAACATCATGTTTATGGATATTATGATAATTTCATAAGAAATCATTCAAGATATAGATTCCCAATTACATTGTATGGAAGAGGAAATGTGTAAATCCCTTTATTCTATTATTGAACAATATAAAATACCCACATATTTTAGATGAATAAGGATTAAAAGGTGATAAATCAGGTGCATGAGTAATCTATAACAACACTATTAGATGATTAATAAGATCCAATGTAGAGTATGGTGTGAGATAGATTTAATAGATGTCGGAATATTTTATATTTTCATCACTAGGGAAGTGGTCATTGCAATCAACATCAAATTTATTTAGGGATCATTGTTCATTTATATCTACCATGATGATTTGTTTTAGTTATATAGATGGTGGGGACATGAAAATTATAATTATAATTTCATACATTCCAAACGGAGTTAGTATCATTTTGGAGTCCGTGATCCATTCATATAGAATTATTATAAATTTCCCTTATGACAATATCAATAACAAGGAATTACACGGTATATTCAATAACAAGTCATGTACATGCTTTCTCAATAAAATGATACTGAGTCATAAGTGGGAATCCACAAGATATTCCACATCATCACGGTCACATGCCAAAGTGTGGTCATATATGTTGTTAAGAGTAAGTCTGAGTACATAGACAAGGGAAGAAACATGTGATAGAGGAACCAATATTCGAAAAAAGGGCTATAAAAGGTGTTTTTATTTTATCATCTACCGTGGTTTTAATTTATTTTTTTATTCTAGACCATTTTATTCCACTGTTATTTCTGATTTTTATCCAACATTGTTATATTATGTTGATAGTTTTCCATTACATGTGGTATTATTTAAGATAATTTGTTGACATTCTAGATTGTTCGATGTGTGACAAGGATGTGGTCGATGATGGGGAAGATCATTATTTTGTGAATTTATTTTAGTATATAGATAGAAAAATAAAATATAATTCCTTTGATGGACTAGTAATAATCATTATCCATGGTAATATATTGTTTTAATAGTAGAGTTGAGTTCTCAGGTGAGTAGGGGATAGATTATTCTTTTATTGATGAAAAAAAATTCAAACGGAAAATGTGTGTGTAGATTCACTTATTTTGTTGATGGATTAATCATTGTCATAGGTAATGGTTTCAGTGGTAGTGTGAGATATTAATGTTTTACAAAGTATTTATAGGTTTTCATAGTGAAGGATATGAATATACACATTATTGTGACATAGAAATTGCGACAAAGTTATTTTTAGGGTAATTATTAAATAATGACGGATCCTTGTCATATGTCACAATTAAATTTTCAGGAGTGGAGAATCTACAGTCATTGTCAATATAAAATGAGTTTTATTGTACAGATTGTATGAACATGGAGAGATCTGGTATTTTTCCCATATGCAATATTTTGGTTTTAGATAATGAATACACTACCATATTAGGAGTTATGTAATGATCCGAAATCTTTACCCAATTTTGAGGATAGATGGTCACATTGAAATGTTGATAGGGGATAATAGGATTTCAATGATCATTCAATCATATAGATAAAATATGTTGTAGGTAGATTTGGGTGACATATCAAAGGATACATTCTAATGAAGGTATAGAAATTTTGATTATGTATCCATTTTCATTATTATCATTGATACCCCAGCTATGTTCATGGGCCTCTAGAAGACCCTTTTTGTTGAGTTCCTAATATAGTTCACAGTTGGGTTAATTGAATAAAAAATCATGTATCTATAGCCATATAAGGATATTGCTATTAACACAAGTACTATTATTCAAAACATTATCTTCAAAAGGATTTGTGTAAATTAAAGTATCATATCATATGGATGTGATAGGTACATTTTATAGAAAATAGAGTGTCTTGAATTAGAGGAGAAGTGTATTTTGTGACGGATGAAGTGGTTATATATTGTGTAGCACTAAAAACATGTAAAAGGATTTTTATTTTTCTTGGCCTCGTAGATTTTTATAGAAGGATCAATTTTTTCACACTCATGTCGTTCCCCATTAAAAAGCACAATCATAGGGGACCATTTCTTCATTTGGACTGATTATTGTCAATAATTATTCTACTACCTTAATTATTAGGTGATATGTTCAGAGTTATTAAACAATTAATGTAGGGTGTGATTATTGAGGTATTCCATGATTATTCTTATTTGGGATCCATATGTGTCTTGATGTACTAGTGGTATTGATCTCTTATGGGTTTATAATGTTACATCCCTATGAATGTAACTATACCACCCATGACCAGATAATGAAAATAGTGATTTTTTCATTTAGAATTTTGATAAATTAACAATTAGGGAGATGCTTTATAGACCTCATATTTTATGAGCGATGGAGGTGAATTTTCAATCACAATGACCTGAAAATACAAAAGTGTTGGTTGATCTAGATTCCAAAGAAATATGTTTTTGAGAACTCTTATACACTAGAGACAACATATGTTATGGAATATGTGTTAAAAATAATGTATTGATGAGTATTTATGTAGTTAGAGGATCATTGGAGGATGATGAAACAAATATAAGCTATTAATATTAGAGATGAGGTGTTGAATTATAGAGAAATATTGTTTTTGAATACATTGGATAATTTATTTTCACAGAATATAGATGGGCCTTTGTGTGGATTCCTTGGGGTATATCTTACATTAAATTGGATCAAATATAGACATGAACAAGAGGGATTGTCATACATTGGTCACCAATGGGTAGTGTTATAAGGAATGATTTGTGTTCTATCAGTGGTGTATGTGGGTGTCCATCATTACTTCAATAGAACAAGTTTATCATTACAACCCATCATATCAATGATTTATCATGGTTTTAGGAGGAGGATTTTTTGAAAAATCATGAAGTGGATAGTTCGGGATTTTTTGGTCTGATTAATATTATTCCATTAGCTTAATAATGAGAATCAAGATCATGTGGGTTGGTTACAACCCATAGATATCCTTGATTCTAAATTGGATTGCATTTTAGAGGATTTATTCATTGGGTTGCTAAGATTATAAGGGGGATATGATGCGATTTGGGAGAATTAGTAATAAATTATCAAGTCAGATAACATACTGGTGATATGGGGATAAACACCATGGTTGTTTTAGCTTTAAGGTAAATTTATTATGTGGTATCGATTCATGGATTTATAAGGACCATAGATCATAAACATGCCCCTCAATTCAATTAAATGTTTTAGAGAGCATACTGATAAAAGAAATATTTAAATTATTTTCAATTTTTATTTCCATTATTTATTCTATTAATAATTTTTAATTTTATATAAATTGAGATTTTTTTTACTTTTTTGGGATATATTGGTCATAAATGTTAAAATTTATTTATTATATAGTTTTAATTTTTAATTATAACATCTACAATTTATGAACAAATTATTCATTATTAATCCAAATTAAGGAATTCAATATCCTTATTTTTCAATATTCTTGTGAATATAAGTATTCATCTAGATTTATTTCTTAATAGAATTTAGTGGTTCCCAACTAAATCAACCTATATAGAAAAATATTTAACCCATAATAAATGGAAACTCTTTATAATGATGGGATTTAGAAATCCATATGCGGTTATTCTTGTTGAAAAGTTTATAGTATGGAGAGGTACATGTGAAATAAATGTACATAGAGAAACTATCTCAGTAAAAAAAATTCTATATAAATTTGAAGATGGATTAAGAGTCCATAATGTCATATGATGTGTGATTTAGTAATTAATGAATAAAATATTTTTATTCAATACCCGAAGATTTAAAAAATTTAGGATCATTCTTAAAAATTATAATAAACCTTAAAACTACCTAATATAGTGTTTCTTCATATCGTGGGTATAAAATGAAGAAACTTTTTGATGATAGACAATGGAGAAGACAATTTTTCATTTTCATTTTCATGGTTTTGTAATGTATTCTTATTAAAAAATATACTTATAAACCATGCATATAGAGGGGTTAAAATAGTTCTTGATTGGTTAAAGTGAATTTCAATTTCTATAATTCATTAGTTCATACACTTCATGGAATAAACTGTATTTATTTATTTGGTTAAGATGGTTTCATTATTATTATGGTTATTTTAATTATCTGGTTTGATCATGTTTTATTATAGATTAAATTATTACTATTTATTGGTGGATGGTTATTATATGCACCTAATTTTTTGACTAAATATAATGTAATTGACAAGGGAATAGTGGGGACTACTCTATGATCCTCATTATGTGTGGTTTCGGTAGTGGAAAATCTTGAATGATTGCGATAAACAATAACTGATCCGTTATTTCAAGAGACCATAGAGCGTATTCACTAAGAAACATTCACAGATTTAAAGGTGGGTAGAATAATATAAAATCATAGAAAAGATTATTATCCCCATAAAAAGCTAAATATTATAGTGTGGGGAAGATACAATGCAATATCTCATTTATTTATTTAATGAATGTGGATAGGGTAATATTGAACTTGGATACCATTTTAATTGGAAAAGAATCATTTCGTTGATATCAATTCTTATATCACTATATATAATTTTTTTTATTCCTAAATATATTTTTAATCTGTTAATTCATTACTTCATTTCTATTTGAAAATTAAAAAAAAATTAAAAAAACAATTACTTTTCAACTAATTTAATGTGAATATATTATTTATCTGTAAATAAACGAAGACGAAAAATAAGGTTTTTATTAATACTATAATTCAACGTAGTAGTTGATTTATTTTCCCACACATAATAAAAGGAATTTTCCAAAACATGGAATCATTTTTTTTTGATTTTGTTCTAGAAACCCCACCAATATTGTCATTCTATTATTAAAATTATAATTAAAAATAAAGAGAATTATTAACTCACCGTCATTTAAAATAGATGGTGTTTCTTTCGATTTCAAAAAAATTAGGGCAACTCTAGGACAAATAACAATAGATGTGGATTTTAAAGATATAAAGATGGAATAAAAATAGTCCCGAAAATATAATATAATGATGGGATTGACTAGTTATATAGTTGAACATTATTAGAACTTCATTAAATTATTTAATGAAATTGTGGGGGATAAAATAATGTCTTCTATTTCTCCACCAAATATTATTTTTATGAAATTATTAATATTCAATACCATGAACAAGAGGATAACAACATTATAAAATATTAGTTATATGGATTAAATAAGAGATACATGGTATGAATAACCAACTGGAAAAAATATAATGTGAGTATCTGGAGAAACAATGAAAAGAATAAGAGATATATCTAGGGAAAGTGGAAGAAGATATGTCTCCAGTCATCGTGAAGTAAAAGATTTTTTGTATTTTAAGAAGGCTATGTCAGAAGATCCATTCCACCTCACTCAACCATTTTTGTATGATTTTTTTGAAGAATATTTTCCTACATATTTACATAATTGAGTTCAATAATATTTTGATTAAGTTAGGAATGATTATTAATTGAATCATGGTCTCCCCATCAATAAAAATGAAAAAAAATATCATTACCATTTTATGTGTCCCTATCATTTTATGTGGATGAAATATCTCCCTTATGGTGGAGGTTGATGAAATAATATATTATCCTACATAAAATAAACCATAAAAAACCACTCATCTCTATGAATAAAATTCCTTTTATGAATTAATTGATGAAAAACTAACACAGGGTGATGAGATTTTATGATGGAGCCGACTCATTATTTTCCCTTGAAAAATTTGAAGAAAATAATATTCACCTAATGTGAAATATCTGAATATCTATTAAAATATTGAATATCTAATCGAGGGAGTCCATGAGGATATCCAAGTTTTATTTCATATGGAAATTGTGAATCATTATCCTTATATTATAGAGTATTTTTTTCACAGATTATATAAACTATAAATATAAATTGAAATTGAAATTACCTCCTATTATTATATTTATGAAACATACCTGAAGAAATTAATTTATTAATGAAATGTAGTATCTTATAATCCAATCCATTTAGAGGATGAATCATACTTCATCATACCCCCAATATTCATGTTTTACATTTTTATATCGGTGGTGGATATAGAGTACATTGTCTAATGGATACTTAATAATACCGATTAAGTAATTAAAATATGGGAAAATAATTCTTATTTTTTAATGTCAATGAAACTCCATCAATATTTATATTTCTAATAATATCGTGGGTATCTCTTCTCAAAGGATTTAAAACCCAGGGATGACATGGGTGTTAAACGTGAATAACCAAATTATCATTTAATGTTAAAATTTGGTCTATAATTTGAGATTATGATATTTCATGGATTTTTAAATATGGTAATTTGTTTTAAAATTCATAATGTCCATGACATGATCCGATGTAGTTTAGTGCGGGTAGAGTGTTTAAAGTAATTTTTTTTAGAAAATTGAAAATTATTACAAACACTAATTCTTTAAATAACATCTATTAAATATTATTTTATATTTTACATTTATAAAAATTAAAAACCATATTATATATTATCAAAATCAAATCCAAACTTTGGGGGGAGGCCCTAGGACACATTGTTGTGCTTTAAAACATAACCCATATTAAGGAATTGTATTATTTGGATACATAGGGCTCATATGAGAGTGATTGTGTGAGAAATAAAATTTATCATGGGATGGTGGGCTCTCATGTGGTGGAAAACCATGTGAGTAGCACGTGTGACCATGTGTGTTCAGTAGGTGAACCCAATTATTTGGCTTATATTTGTAGTTGAATAATATATATTATTAAGAAGTGTTTATCTGAATGATTAACTAATTTAGGAAGTCCATTTTTATTTTATTATTCAATCATTTTCAGAAAATATGTAATAAACCGACCCTATATGATATCTTTTGTCTATTCCATATGATCAAGTATCTCAATGTTGCTCTTATGCTCGACTACCCAAGGGTGTTCTGCACAAACCTTAATTTTGATACGTTGCAATGTCGTCTATCCCTTTTAATCAGACTATGATCTTGAATATATATTTCATCATTAGTAAAATATAAAACAAGTTGAGAAAAAATTTCCAAGATATGATACACACTATACTGTAAAATCAATTTTAATTATAATCATATCACAATATCATCAAGACACCAAGTGATGTAATATCTTCCATAAATGTGTTAATGAAAAATTTAGATAGAGTCTTGGAAATGATTGGTTCTCATGAATTTTTATGCTTTTGGTCAATGACTGATTTCCATAAATTCTCATAGACTCACTATTCATAATTATTTGATAAATTCATATTGATAAAAAAGGATTTATAGTGAAATAGAGAGTCAAATGTTCTCTGTATTCATGATTCTATTCCAGGCATTTGTACTTCTTCATTTTAGACTATCACATTTTCATGATAATTTTTAATTTGTACATTTGAAGGATAAGTGAACTAACATGATCTATTAAAATGGAGAAAATCCCAAACACATTTATATGTGACAAAAATATTAATATCTCATGATCTGTCTGGTTGAAGACTTTTTATTAATACATTATATTAATAACTATATAGATTTAAATATATTACATATAATGAAGTTGAAAATTGTAAATGTGTTACATTGTTTACTAAGAAATGAAAAAAAACATTGTATTTCTAAGAGTGAATTGAATTTATGAGAAAAAACATGTGGAAAATAATATGCATGCATGGGTTAAAAGAGACAGTAGGGGCTTGTATAATGTGTCAATGTTTTCAGGAACAATAAATGTTTTTAATTATATGCGATTTCATTATTGAAAATGTTCATTAAAGATGATTGAAAATACCATTAATTAAATTATACATTCATGATGATTATGAAATACTCATAAAATATAATTTTCTAGAAAAATGATATGTTAATTTTAGACAGAGGTAAGGAAATGTTTCAAAAGGCATTTGATACCTATGTTTTCCATGTTCAGTGAGGATGAGATATTATCTAACAGATTGAGTAATTTCCCGATTGTTATTTCACTTGGAATATTATTCATTTATAAGTGATTGTATTTATTTTGTGGTACATAATGTCATAATATTATTTTTATAATGTTACATAATGTTTAAAATAGTCAAGTAGTATCAAGAAATATTTTGAAGTAAAATTAAGCAATCGTCATGCAGTGGATCAAGTTAAGAAGAAGAAACTTTGGGTAAGTGGGTATAAAAAATTTGTAAAGGGGATTAAGGAATTGAGGGTCTATCTAGTCAAAATGGTTGTGTTGTTAAGAAAATGAGTTAGAAGAGTTGTATTATTGTGTATTATAAAGAGGATAAACTCCTAGATCATCAACTAGGGGTATAATTTTTTTTACCAAACTATCATTATTTATAGATATATTATAGAGGACAATCGGTAATCATGGGGTATAACTAGTTTTATCATGGAGAAGGTCTTATTAACAAACCCTATAAAAATACATTGATTTATATTTTGATAAATTTTTTCAATTAATACATGATCCAATCATCTTAATTGGTGATGAGATATTTAATTCAAGTAGTGTAAAATAAAATAAAATTATTTTAGTAAAACTATTCACAATATATTCAACCCCCATTCAGGGTAACTAAATGATCTATTAGGCACATCAATTTGTATCAACGAAACTATTTCACCTTTTAATAGATCTATATTAAATTTCCTTTCCATTATATAAAAATTATTTTAATTGAAAATTTATTTTATATGTTTATTAACATAGATTGAGATATAAAATTATTCATGTTCTACTAGTGATATAAATGTTGAAGATTCCATCACGACTAAAAATAATAATTTACTGGAAAATAATCTGGATATGGTGATTTAATATAAACTTCTAGATTAAAGAACGTAGAGTGGTAATATCTCCATAATTATAGTTTATTATGATTCTAATGAATCAATATCAATATGTAATTCATATTCATTATGTTTGGAAATCATAGGGAATTTTCATAATGTTACAATAGATGTGGAATCATTTATAATTAGAGTTTTCAAGTAACTTTATGAAAAATAATTACTACAAGATGAGGTATATGATTCTATAAAAGAATCCTCGACCTAGATTGTTGTGAATTTAAACAGAAAATAGATACATGAATATTTCATGGATGATAATTTTATGATTTATAAATAATACATCTCAATGATTTAAGAAGAATAAGAATAATACTTGTAACATTATAATAAAACATTTTTTGATTGGAGATGATTTAGAATAGAGTCTATGTGAGAAGGATTCATGAAAAAATGTTTTTAATAGGGTTTCACATAAACAAGGAAATTATATAATATATATTAAATTTAATGATTCTTATATTTTGGTGGAATAAAAAATAGTTAAGTATTAGCATAGTTTTGTTCCGATAGAAAATCAGTTTCATAAAGGAATGATTAAGTATATGATGATTCAATGGGGATAATAACGTAATTCTGTTAAATATTCTATGATTTATATCAACTTAAAATGCAATGGATTATATGTCAAAAAATTTAATATAGATGATTCTCAAAATGAGAATTCCAAATATGATGGTAGTGAATTCGTTTTTAAAGATTCATTTAATTTAAATATCCATTTATTGTATCAACACGATCATAAAAAGCTTTTAGGATATTTGTTATAAAGGCTCAAAAACAACCCTTTTCCCTATAAATTCTATGAATGCAATTGAATTAATTATAATTAAGGTATATTCGACCTTAATATTTCGAAAACCATGTTAGAAGATAAATTTGTAGAGATCCACTCTATATTTTTATATGTTTGTAATGACATAATAGAATTATAATACACTAAATAAACTATAAAAATATAAATAGATATTTTTTCCTATTCAGGGTGTTATTGTAAATTTTTGAAATGGAGAAATAATTTTCTAAAAAACATTATTTTTATGAAATGTATAGAATTCATATATTTTTGAGGTAAAATGATTATGAAAAAAATACATCCTTCCCAACAGAAGCATCTTATAGATGAAACGAATCTACATTTTAGGAATATATTAGAATACTTTGAAAATTAATGTGATTATTTTTGTATAAATGTTCACTATTATGTTAAGTTATAGTATTCACTAATCATTCAGAAATCATATAAGAACGTGACAACAAAATGTGTAGCATGTAAGAAAACAAGATGGGAAGTCAACCTTGGGATGTAAACAATTGAAAAAGGCTTTTAAACAAAGATCCCTCAAGATTTCTTTGAAGATGGATATAATTAGTGTCACAATAAATAAAATATGAATCAATTATTTAATTAAAGGACCCATCGTGGACCATTGTGAATATTAATTGAACATAAATTTAAATGGATATAAGGTGGAATCATGGAGAAAACCTATCTAGAAATAAAACCAATGGATTGTTTTGGTGAATCCAATATATAAAATATAATATGATAATTTTCCTAAAAAAATTTTCATGATGATAAAAAAGTATTTATTTGAAATGTATAATAAACTTGGAAATTAATATAAAATGTATTTACATTTTTTCCTAGACAAAAAGAAATTCAGGAAGAAGAAAGGGATCAAACTTGTGACATCGTGAAATTAGAAGTATGATTCAATATGGAAAATAAATTCTGACATTTTTTTTAATAATTCATGATCATGTTGCCTAATAAATTTGAGTTAGATAAAGATATGGGAAAATAATATAAATCTGAATCTAATTTTTTAGAATTTTGTAGAATCCTTATTTTATCTATGAATATAACTCCCTTGAGAAGAAACTCTAAGACATCTTACTCTAATTGTGAACCATTAGAGAACCACCTTATTTTCAGATATAAAATGTTTATAAATATCATTAAATGAGTTTATGATGAAGAATATATTCAAGGATAAACCTGAATTTGATTAATTCTATGAACAATTAATATCCTGAAATCTATCCGCCATAGAGAATTTTTAGTAATAAGATTCAGATATAGAAATTTCCAAAAATAAAAAATGATTATTTTAGTTTATTAATAGATAAATATAATCATCATGTATATGTATAATGTATATCAATTAATGGGGATATTATAATAAAAAACACTAGATAAAATTATTTTAGTTGATATCTTATTAATATCTAAATTTCTATTGTGGAATTCATCTAATAATTTTATATATTGAATTATTGATTTTATGAACTTGTCATTACTAAAGGGTTACATTCATTGTTTTTATTAACTTATTATAAACAAAAATTCATTAATGGAATTCATATCATGCGACATCATGGTTTACATTCAAGAAATGAGACACCTATTTAGATTTCATTTCATGTGATAATGATTATTCAAAAATTAATGTAATAGTATTAATATTGTTTTTGAAATATGATGTTAATTAATTTTTCATTAAAATTATTAATATCAATATTAATATATAATTTTTAAATAAATATTTTAATATATTAATATAATGATAACATATTTAAAATAAAATATAAAATATTAGGAAATGTAATTATTTTTTTGAAGAAACTATATTCTAAAAAGAATTAAATTTTATGTACTTATTTTAGAAATAATAAATTTACATTATAATAATTATAGAATGTTTATTTAATAAAATATAAAAAATATTTATATTCATAATGTAAAAATTATTTTGGAGTTAATTTTTTTGATTCTTCTAAAGATATTCACTTTTTTATAAATAGTGTAAATTACTGAATTTTAAATTGATGATTTCATTTTCATCTAATTTATTTATATATATTAATTATATATTAAATTATTTTTTGATAATTATTTGTTCAATTACATATAAATTTATCCAAATTATTTAATATTACTCAAATTCACATTGAAAATGAATATAAAAACATTTTAACCTTAGAAACATGTTCAAATTTAAAACCCATTGTATCGTACCATCGATAAGAATTATAATACATTAAAATTTAACATTTATATGAATATAAATAGGAAAAATTGATTCCCATTTTTTGAATAAGAATAATTTAAAATTTCTAATGATGATAATATTATTTTTCTAATTGGGATATGTGAAAAAAATTAAAATTATTGCTAGCGATTAAGGGAAAAATGAGTTTACCATGGGACTAAACATTTAATTTATGAGGGAAATTTACATAGTAACATGTAAAAAATGATTTTTATATCCTTATATGTAACTGAAATATTTATTTATATATATTTTTAATTATTTATTTCTTTTATTATGTATTAACATGTGTACTCTTATCCTTCATTTAAAAATATTCCATGTTTATCATTTGTCTCACTTATAATGGGACACCACCACATCCATATATTCTCACAAAAAAAATTGTTTTGAAAAAAATACCTACCCAAATTACTTCAAAAAATCCCACAAAACATTATTGAATCATTACATCATTCATAAATCCCACAAGTAAGTCCTTTGGGGAAACCAAAAGGAGATACTCAAAGAAGATGTAATATTCATCCACAATAATTTTGGTTTTATTTTATCCATAAAACCTTTTATTTATTTTATATCACAATTATATAATATAATTACTTTCTATATTATATTTTTAATTAGTTATTTTTTTGTTACTACTTACCAACATATTATTCCATCAAATTGGCTATGAATTTATCAATCGTGTGTACGACGAACTATTCTCTCGTGAACCAATGCACTTAGTTTTTTAATATCTGAAATATTATTGTTATGAATAATGATATAAGTTCAATATATATATATGATTTTTATTATTTTTTAAATGGTTTAATTATTCATTAATTTTTTCTATCATGCTTACCTTCTTGAATTCGTGATTCTCTGAAAAGGATAAAGTCATCCTTGTGTATGAAAAACATCCACTTTGTGAAGCAACGTGATTTATTCACGATCAACATGAAAATATTTAAAGATATATTTAATTATAATATTTAAAATAGATTATATAAAAATGGTTATAGAAAGAAAATATCTCATATAGTTTTCTTTATTTTAAACTAACAAATAAACAAAAATTGTGGTCATGCATATATAAAGACAACCATCTCTATGAAGAGTTTATTTCATTTCCTTTTAGTATATTTAATAAATTATTATAAATACATGTATAATATGTATATATGATATTTATATCATAGTTTAAATTATTTGTACAATAAATTCATTATGAATGTAATATATCCAAATATATAACAAACTATGACATAAGTGTAAAACAAAGTGTCTCTTACCCAAAAGATAAATTTTACAAAGACTTATTTATGAACAATTAATAAAATCTCATATGTGAATAATATAATTTATGATATAAATGAATATGGTTTTTTAATATTTTTATTGTAAATTTATATCTATTATAAATTATTAATGAACAATTACAACGAAAGTGAAAACATAAGTAATTGGATTTTTATCCTACTTTTATTTTTACTGAGATGCAATACATGTTCTCCACCTATTACTTATATTTAGTGCCTAAAGTAAACATGTATTTATTTAGATTCATTATTGATAATAACTAAAATTTATAAATAAATTTTCATATATCAAATTCCTGGGATTAGTGGAAAAATTGTTAGCAAAACCATATCATTATTTTTGTCAAAATTTTAATTATTTATGATGTAAGTTATATTATGAACCAAAATTATTTTAAGAGGTGTATATACATCCTATTATACATATTATATCATGAAGATTTTAATAATCATGATGTTTTATATTTATATTATTGAATTTTACACATGGGTTTGAAGAATTATTTTTAACAAAGTGGTATGATTTTATTTCTAAAAATTCAACTTTAATATAGATTTTTTAAGATTATACATCCTTTTATCAGAAATTATGATCCATATCAAAAAAATATGTCATTAATATTCATGTCCTCTTGATATTCATGACATATATATTTTATAAAATCATTTCCCCTATTAATGTTAATTGAAATAATTTAGAATAAATGATTATAAAAATCTGACATTATTTCCTTCTTCAGTAATAAATATGATTTCATTAAAACCCATGTTTTCTAAAAATAATTTCAATTTTTCTTAAAATTTCAAAATGATCTTAAAAATAAAATTTTATTCATTTATTTCCAATATAATATTCTTTTCATTTTAATATCAACAATATATTCTAAAATATTAATGGTGAAAAAGAAATTATTTTTTAACTTCTAAAACGTTTACGGATTTAGATTCCATCATGAAAATCATTTATTTGAAATTTCCATTTTATAATTACAAAGGAATTTTCAATGAATATTATTTTCCCAAAATTATGTAAACTTATTGTTTTTAAGTATCATTTAAAATAAAAAGGTTTTTAAAAGGTTTGTATTATTTAAAAATAATTTTTCAATGTAGAATGGAAAATTTCAATAAAAAATGTTTTAAATAAAATTTCAATATTATTTCCCATATAAGATTAAATCTATTGGGAATAAACCTGAATTATTTGTGACAAGATCCATGGGTACCGTTAATATTATTTCTCTAAATAATTTATGTATTTATTGAATTATGTTTATTAAAACCATTTCACATCAATGGGTAATATTCTAAGAAAACATATTTATATTCTATCTTTATATTAATATGAAAACCATTTCTTTTCATGTGTTATTCTATTATGAAATTATATGAAGCCTATCTCATTTTCATATGTTATTTTATGATGAAAATGTTATGATAACAATTTCTTTTATAGGGATATGATTCGATGACTATTTATGATATGTGGTGAAACATATGTACTATCTAATTATTATAAAATATGTACATAAATATATCTCTAATAAAATTTGAATGAATTTATATATCTCATGAGATATCTATAGATAGAATTGGGAGTGAACACATTACAATAATATAGGACAAGAATCAGTAGAGAACAAAGTAAAATAGTACATGGATAGAATGAGGAGTGAAATCGGTATAAAAAATGATTTTTACTAATGATAACCTTAAAGTGAACCATGGCCATAAATGAGATTATTCTCTATACTGATGTGTATGCCAAAAATTCATGTATTATGAAATTTTTTTATTTATTTTTTATGTTCTTGATTACCTTATGATACATGTCTTATTATAATCCAATATTATTAACATGAATCTAGAATATGAACATTGATATACAATTTATCACCTTAAAATGTAATAATAATTTTCTCATGCACGTATTTTAATTTTATTCATATGTATATCTATTTTATTCCTTTACTAAACATCTTAGATCACTAATTATTATGTGATACTTCCCCAGTTCAGTAAGATATGTATAATATATGTTTTTTCTAAGAATTTTTCTAGATATTAATAACATAGTGGGAGATTATTTAGATCACATAGTGAAATGTTTTCAAGATTCAATGAATCCAAATTAACTAATCTAGTATGGTCATTGGGTGTGTGTTTGTTTAATATAATAAATATTATAAAAAATGATATAATTGTTATGTATTTTATACTGGTGTTTCTATATTTGATATTAGATAATAGCTTTATATGTGATTTTAAATCGAGGATGAGAAAACGTTCATGATACCAAAAAACTCTTCCCTATGGATAAGTGTCAAGATGTTTGAAAATGTATAGGAATTTTTATAATTAATATAACAATGGATTCCAAAAATTTAATGACTTTGTAATAATTTAGATATGTTATATGCAATTTAAATTTTTTTATTTTTACCACTATGAATATTGTTTTTTACATTATCATGTTTTTCTCAATGGTTGGTACCCAATGGAATCACATCAATTCTATGTGAGTGAGACAATTCCCAGAATCTCCCCCCAAAAAATAATAATATTATAGGATATTGAATGGAATATTTAAATTATATTCTCACACTAAATTTTACTGATATTAATCATGGTTGAATACAATATTACAGAAAAAAGGTAACAAAATTCTATTAGGTATTTCATGAGGAAATTTCTATCATCTTTCTATGGGTCAACTAATCCAATAGTTTTTTACCAATGGTTCAGTACCATTGAAAATATTTTCTCAATTATTAATTGTTTAGATTATGAAAATTTCATTTTGGATATGTGAATTTGGGAATGGGAAGTAGATTAGTGGGGAACACCAACAAGGAATACAATGGAACGTGATGAAATTGACAACATTGATTTGGATCAGTTCAAGAACATATTTTTCATTAAGTGCTTTTGTCATGTTCTTCGTATGAAGTTGGAGAAGTGGATACTTAATATAAATAATTTTGATGATGAATATATTGGTTCATATGAGGATAATTTTATAATACATGTGATTTATGATTCTAGTGTAATCATACAACTAGAATATAAGGTTGATCGATTTTCCAGTGCTTGAAAATCATCTCTTGGAAGTTAGATAACCATATGAGAATTTAGAAACAATTAAGGGATTATGTGTTGATATATCATTGATGTTTTGGATTTTTGAGTTACATATATGTATTATGTTATTGAATTTAAAAGGAACATGTAGTTCAACAGAATATCGGAAAACTACGGTTATAAAAAGATGAGATTCCTTTTAGGATCATTTTATGGAAAGAAGTATTTAGGAAAATATATTATGTGAATTAATAGATATTTTAAGTGTGGAAGTAAATAAGTAAATTTGAGAGACTGATAAAAAAAATTAACCTCCCTGCATGAGTTCCTCAACCGTAAGTATAATTTTAATTACACTAACCAATTCCCAAAAATGAGTGTTAGTGTTAATGATTGATGATAGAAACCTCTTAACCCAAGGAAATATCTTTATATCACTATTTTTATTTATGTTGTAATAACAATTTCGTTAATGGTACACTTATCATCCACTGTTGAACATATAGTGTCTTATTATATTATGTATATTCCAATTCATTAATTTTGAAATATTTTTAAAAATGTATCAGGTTTCCACAAAAATGATTATGTATTGAAATAGAATGGAAAATCACTATTTGAATGATGGTGACATGAATTTCCTATGATTCATCTCATGTTGAAGTTGGTGGATATTTTATTTCTATAATTCATTACATTCTTCCTCTATTATAAGTTTATTTCATCATATTCATTTATGAGAACCCTCTATATAATTACCGCATCAATTATTGATGATAGGAAGTGTTCTTGGATATTAAATGTAACATATTATCATCTATCAATTTGATTATATGTATGATATTCAAATGGTGTTCACAAAATATTTATGGGTACTAATTATCATTTTGAAGGGTGATTATATCAAATGGTTTGTGATAATATAAAAATAAATGATATTCCATTATTCATGAATTTTTAGATTTTGTTGAAGAATAATTTCCTAGTATTCTACCAAAATGTGATGTAAGAATCTCATTATAACTAATACCCAATTCAATTCCAATTTCTAACAATTCAATTATAATGAACAAGATTGAGTTTTAATTTTTTGTGATGATTTTCCAGGATGTTATTTATAGGGTATTCATTCAGTTATATTTCACATCGTGGGACACAAATATTGTTTTTTTCAAAATGTAAGATATATCAATGAAACTATGCATTGATTATCGAAATATGAAAAAGATCAAAATCAATAATTTGTATCTTATTCCCTATAGTTATGAAATGTTTTCGTAATATTGCAGAGATCAATATATTCCCAAGAAATACATTATTTAAATATGTCTTCAATTGAGGGTTTAGAATAAGAATATATCCAATATAACATTTCGTACATGAAAAAAATTAGGAATAATTAATGATTCGATTTTGTCTTACTAATTCCCCAACTATCATTATTGTTTGAATGAATATAGTCATTATAGATTAAATGGATCAGTTTTTTTGAGTATTATAAAATTATATTATTATATATTCAAATATAATTGAATAATATAATGATCAAAATTTATCATTAATATATACCCTATATAAGGATAAAATCTATGAAACATTTTAGAAGTGTGGTTGTTGATAGAAAAAGTTATCATTTTATGATTATATAATCAAAGGAGAGTGAATATTAGTAACAAAATTAATGAGATATGATATTGAAATATTTCCCAACCATACATGATGAATGATATTTATATCGTTCTTTGTGTGATTGAATATTATGAACAAGTTTTTGATAATTTCTCAAGATTATATATTCATTCGATCATGCTCGCTCATACTTGAAAAAATTTATTAATGAAATTTGAATGTTTGGAATGATTAAATTAATTGAATAAATGATAGATAGTGCACCAATTCTTACAATACAACATATTAGTGATGGGAATGTAATATACTGTGTTGTTTCCATAATGGTAATGAGATGTGTTCTTGTGAAAAATAATGTTGTTATTGATTATTCCTCATAGAATCTAAATATTCATGATCAAAATTACCCCAACTCATGAGTTGGAGTTATCCATTGAAATTTTTTTGTTAACGATATAGAGCCATTACCATTATTGGAAAAGAGTGATATTTATACCATTCACAAAAGATTATGGAAAATAATGAAAAAGAAGGAGTTGAACATGGAATAAAGAAGTTTGTTATACATGATTGAAAATTATAATTACATAAATCATTACCACCCTATTAGAATGAACAATATATTGTAAGATTTTGGTAGAAAGATCAAGCTCTCTTATCCCTAAGGATGGTCATAAAAGATCCAATATTTTTGTAATTCTAAAGGATGGATGAGGAAATCATGATTTAAGGTAAACATTATTAACTTTCACAATTCAATGTTCAACCATATATGGATGAGATGTTTAAATTGGTTTATAATGAAAGTTTAGAACTAAAAATGATGGATAGATATGTTAATGAGTTTACCCTTGGTAATGATGAAACGATATGCTTCTGGAACCATGTATGTGTTTAATCTATATCATATTTGAAGAAGATCTTATCAGTGGAATCCCATAGTTCATCATTCTATATTAAACCTAAAAGTAATAATTTATATCAAATATTTTAATCAATTCATTTTTGTGATGGAATTATGAGAGATATTGTATAGATTCTATCTTGATGCCTGATATTCTAGCATGATCATGCAAAAATAAAAAATTCTAATGTGTGGTTCCATCCATTACATACTTGAGAATGGAAATGGGATAAGATCACCATATATTTTTTTACAAGACTCCATAAAAATATATAGTAAATATGAGTATATTATTTGTATTAAATTTCAATTCTACATCATCACTCTTTATCATTATCAAAGAATACTTCCCAAAATATAATAATTTTCAGATAAACATTTAAGATATGGAAATATTGAACAGATTAGAACATTTTAATTTATCATATCAATATTTGAGTGTTACCTAAATGTTATGATGATGTCTTAATAATACTCTTATTAAAGTGATGTGTGTTGGCACATCATGTCATAATCAAATATATTTTCTATATAAAAGAAAACATGAACACATTGAGGATATTTTTATATGTTGTTCAATGGATTTCAAATGTTGTTGGGATCAAAACCTTCCTATAGTCATGTTTTCTAAAAAAATGGATTCACTCATTCATTTGGATGGATCATTATGAAATCCTATATGGAAAAAAAATTCAGATCCATTGTGATAGAATTATGTTGGCGAATGAAAAATAATGTGGTCTGAGATATCTGATGAAATGACAAAGATGATTTATTCCATTCAGCAGAATATCATGGAAAAATAGAGTTGAAAAAAATGTATGTTGATAACCACTGAAGTATCCAGAATTTTATTATGGTCATAATGTCTTTCTATGAGTCTCTATATAGAAGAAGTTTAGGAGATCTAGGATGAAAGGGACTATAAGGCCAGGTATATTGATCCCTTTGAAAAAAAAATATATGTCAATAGTAACCAATGACATGTATATTAGATAAAACCGTTAAAATTTCAATAATGTGATCCATATATATCTCTTTATTAAGTTCAAACCTAATCGTTTACATTTACTGAACATAGAGTTCCCACTGATAGAGAATCGTCTTTCTTATAATAAAAACATTAGAGAATATTTATCATATAGATACAATATTACAAAAAAACCACTCAACTATTAAATATTTTTTGGTGAAAATACATGTTTTAGGAATCTATGTGGGTATAATAGGATATGATAATGCATAAGTATCGTCATTATTTTGTATTAGTATTTTAAATATTAGAGAATCCTGGTCCTTTGAGGGTCTGCTATGAAGGTCTTCATGTGGTCTCCGGACATCGAAATTGGTTTTGATCCCCCCATTATACCAATATGAATACTTTTCCCAGGTTTACCTTTACATTTGTTTAAGCTGTGTGATATTTCTGCAATTTCTTGTCTTTTTGGATTTCCAATTAGATTAAACAATGCCACAATGAATCTTTCTAGACCTTCAATAGTTATGATCTACATTAAGGTCGATATATCGTGATATTTGCCATCTCATTTCCCGATTCAAAATGGAGATAAAGGATTTATCCAAGAGGATGTATTTGAAAATGTTCCTCCTTACTGTAAATGTTGTTTCAAAATTGGCCATTGTATGGAAAAATATAATAGCCAAATATTTGAACCCCCTCAACCTCGTTGTAAGTCAGCCTGGATGGAAAAAACTGACTCAAAAAGAACCTTAGATGATAAACCTATTGATAATACATTGATCCAAAATATCCTAGATATCCCCAGGCCTCGTAATGAGATATCTGCACCTAGGGACCATATACTTCTCAAGAAGGGTAAAATGAATACAACTATGGAAAAGGGTGATCTACATTCCAAGGAGACTTCACCTATAGTTGTGGCTACAAATAACCATCAATGTCCTCCCACTCTTCTTGAGGTGGTATCGAGAGTGCAATTGCATGATGATACTCAAGAGGATGTTGAAAATGAGAGGTGTGATCCATCTGAAAGTAGTGATTCTCCATATGAATAAGAAGATATATCTACTCATATTGATGATGAATATTAGAGAGTCGAGGCCAGAAAAAGAAAAAATCCAATTGTTGATGTAGATGATTTCATCACCCCTAACCCAAAAAAATAAGGAAACATAGATATTAATAACAAATTGAAATGACTATTGTCACAAGATTTTGGAAATTTCAAGAAAGGAATTATCTCCCCCCAAAACAATTCAACATGTAGAGAATCAACATGTAGAAGTGGTTGACAAGCAGAATGTGCACGGTTGAGAAGCAGAATGTGCATGTTTGTGTAGATCTTGAATCTTCAGTGAAACTTATAGATTAAAATATGTATAATTCTCTTTGAAAAGGAGAGATTTTAAAAAACACTTCCCTTATTATTAAACAAAACATTTTTAATGATTGATTGAATAGAGAGTTTCAAAAAAAATACCTATGGTATCTTTGATTGATTTTGCTGTTGTTTCATTTTTATTTGGTAGCATCAATACTCATTTCTTTTATTTCATTCACCTGAGGTCCTATATGTGCAATGATGTTGATCCTCCTTGGAAGTTTATATTCTGCATTTCCGGTTTCATCTACCTTTTGTCTCCCAGTTCTGAAAGCTTTGTTGAAATGGTCTATATGGTTTTTAGAAGCTAGATTTTGGGAAGTCCTATGCAGTTTGATGCTGGTGGTTTGTTTCATCCTTTTTGATTTTATTATACTTTACATTAGCTGAATGGGACTTTTCTATAATGTTGAGTTTGTTAGGAGCATAGGACTGTTTATGAGATGTCTTTGCTGTTTCTTAAGGAAATCTCAGATCTGATTATATGTTCTGAATTGGTGATTTTAGAGCTGCTGTTTTTGCTTCTTTTTCTCTGATCAGAGTATCTTTATTGGATGAGTTTTGAAGATCAACCTGCTTTGAATGAATCCTGGAATTTATGGATCTTATTTTTAACTTTAAACACCTCTCGATTTCCTTGTTTCCTTCTTATCTGCTCATTTTGTTTTCTTCTTGAATTTGGATATGAGCCTGTTTCTGCTTGGTGATTTCAGAATTAGGCTTTGATCTGTTCAGCTATAGGATGGTTTGGAAAGGGTCTCACATGATGTTTTTGGGTCTATTTCTTGAACATCAATGGAAGATTTAAAATTTTTGGACTTTTCTAATGTAGTGATATATGTGTTTTCCTCTTGTAGTCCCTACTCTGAATTCAGTAATGGACGGTAATGGATACTCAACCATGAAGGAATCATGAATATATGCTGAGCTGGTCAAGTCATTGTGTGATTTTTCTTTTTGTATTTTGTTGTTCCTTCTTATCTTCTGGCTGGTGTAAGTACATTATTGCTTGGGTTTTATGGAAACTTTTTGAATTTAATAAGTTCCTTTGGAAGAATTAATTGGCAATCCAATTCATGCGACCAACTTCTTAAAAAATCATATTCAAAATGAAATTAGATATAAAAATATTTCATCCTTGAAAAAATTCTCACCTTAAAACCTCGTTGTAGCATCCCTTTAGTATGAATAGTTTCTAAATAATATCAACCACATATTTGAAATGAATTTGGAGAATTTAATAGCATATTTGTTATTAGAATAATTTATAATGTATAATAATTCCAAAATAACTTTCACCAAATTGATTAGTCAATTCATCTAAAATTAATCTTTACGATTAAGACAAAATCATGTTTATGAAGGGAATAAAATTGATGTATGAGATAAAAATGACCTAGACACGTGGCAAACAACAATTATCTATCTATATTTTGAAAATAACCAATAATTAATAAAATTCACTCATTTTTGAAGACTTTATTTAGATAATAGCAGGGGTACACAAAATATTCTATTAAAAAATACCATGTGATTCCCCCCATCACATATAAAATGTACAAAACTCTTCCCCCATCACTCCTTCATCTCAAATTTGATCAGACATTCCAATCCTAAATCACTTATTAAATTCCCACAAATCATCCTAGAATACTTAATTTTTTTATTAAATATTACCATGAAATTTCATTGGGGGAATCAAAGTGTAGAAAACTGAAGATGATGTATTCTTTATAAATTTTTTTTAAGTTTTATTTATCCGTCAATCCCCATAATGCCTTTTCATATGATTAATATTTAATGAAATCATAATATTTCATATAAATAAATGTTTTTATATTAATTTTATAACCTAAACCCACACACACATCCATCAAATGGGATATAAAATCATATTTCTTGTGTATAGAGGACTAACGCCTCATGAATTTTTTTCTCATTTTTCATTACCTCCTATTATGGATGTGATTAAATATGGGAATGTGATTTTTAATTTTATTTATTTTTGTGAGATGTTGTTATTATTCATTTATTATTATATAATATATTCATTCATGACATCAATTTCTTGGGTTAATGATAATATTATCCATGTTTAAATTCATACATAAGGAATAAAATGGAAACAGCGTTCTTGCATACATATGGACTATGAGCTCCATCAATGGATTATTTGATTTTCAATTATTAAAATTTATATATTATTATAAATTACTGAATTATAAATATATATTATATTTATTTCATGATTATAATTCTGATGTTGTTTAAATCAATATTAATTTTAGAAGAAAAAAATAAAACAAATCATTGAATAGACAAAAACAAAGTGGTTATTACCCAAAATGTATCATTATCATAGAATTATAAATAAATGGGTAATTAATTCTCATATGAACATAATATATCATATGATATAAATTATTATTGTTCTATAATATTCATATAATAAATTTATATTCATTGAACAAAATATTTTTAATGTGTACAAAATAAATCACTACATAATGTATAGGATTTTTTTTATCACTTTTATTTTACATGGGACATAAGACATGTTAATGTCATATTTGACGCATGCAGTGTCATTAAAATCCATGTATTTATTTTATACAACTTTTGTTAAGAAATATTGATATTTAAATATCCTTTGTAAAATCACTTTTTAATGGGGTTTATGGTTAAAATGTTTCTAAAATTGTAAGGGTGTTTTTGTATCAATTTTCTTTATTTAAGATGTACATTATGTTCTGTAGCTATATTACATATGTAGGTGTATATAAAACACATGTAAAATGTAATATAATGAATGTATTAATCCTCATGATACTTCTAAATACGTTTTATTTTATTACTTCATCATTTTAATGATTTAATGTTACCATTGTGGAAAGAGTTTATATCTTATCTGTCACCATTTATTAGGATTTTTTATGATTAGGCTTCATTCAATGAAATATTATTATACAGATATCATGAAATCCTATTAATTTTCTTATCATATGATTATTCATCATATCATCTTATAATATTACAATTTACCTAACTATTGTTAGAATATATTCTTATGATATTTCTCATAATAAAATATCACTTTAATTATTTCTTCGATTAGAAATATGATATTTATAAAAAAAATTATAACAATATTAGCATATTTTTATTTGTTTTAAAAATGATTTATAAATTACATTTTTAAATATATTATTAATATTTTTAAATTAATATTCTTCTCCTATACAAAACAATGAATCCTTCCTAAACTCATTACGTTGCCAAAGGAATTTTCTTTTAACATGTAAACCATAAACTGATTTAATCATTTTTATTACAAAATTTTATTGGAATTATCCCTACCGTGTTTAAAATTATTTTTAATGAATTATGTTTTCAAATATTCATTAAATTCATTTTATTTAAATTTTTTTCATTGATTTTTTTATGTTTTAACAATAATTTTGAATGAGGAAAGGATATTTTTGTCAGGAAATGTTTTATATGATGTTTGTAAAAAATATTTGTCTAATATTATTTTCATATGCTGATTGTCATGACTTACTAGGGAGGTTATCTAGGGGTCCAATTCATATTATTTCATTGAATGGTTCATGTTTTATTGTCATGTTTTTTATGATACCACTTTCTCTTCAACATGTTATATTCTTATGAAACACATTTCTCATCCATGGGTAATATAATTATGAATCCCTTTTAATTACATATAAAAGCTATAATGAAATTATTATGAAAAGTACACCCTTTCCATAGGTTTTCATATGATTAAATATATATGATAACAATTTAATTTTATAGTTTATTTTATTATTAATTATATGGATTTTTCGGAAAACATACATATGATTTCATTATGCGATGGGAAGGACTAATATGCCACTCTGATGCATTGGATGAAGATTTATATATCCCATGATACAGACAAGGTTTGAATCAGATGTGCGACTAATATAGTAATAATGTAGAGACTAAGGAGTGATGTTAGTATAGTATTACATTTTTTAAGGAGGATTAAATTCCCAATTATAATGGACATTGTTTACATTGAAGGGCTTGGTAGAGAGAAATGACCAATATGGAATTGACATTATATACATACGTGTATTCCAAAAAATAATGTCTTACATAGATGTTACACTGTCATGGATCATTTTTTTTAATTCACTTATGATTATTGTTTTATGAATTTCGGATCGTTATTAACTAATTAATGATTATTATCTTTATATGATGCATATTTTTTCAAATGTTATGATCATGTTATAACACCCTTATGCACATATTATTCTTATTATTTATTCTTACCGATCATCCTAGATCACCATTCCTTATGTATTTATAACCTTGGTTATTAACATATGTTTTATGTATGACTTTTCATATATGCGTGGTAGTTATGAAAAATGTTGTGCAAGAATATGTTGTTAACATATGGAAAATTTTCTGTGTTCCAAAGATTCCAAATTCACTTTTCTAAGAAATTATAATGGAATTTTCTTCAATAATTTAATAAATGTAGTATTCCAATGATATAATGTGTATTTTTGTTAAGACGCAGACTCTATATTATGTATATTGGATGCATTATGATTTTTATGTTCTAAAAAATTAATTATACAAAGTAGTGACCTATTCCATGAGGACATAGGGGTAATGAAATTTAATAAGAGAGAACTACATAATCACAATGGATTAATTAATATATTATTTGATAAGAATGTATGATATTTTTATAGAATTTTTTGAATGAATCCTACAATAAATTTTTAGTGATGGAATCACAGGGATGAAATTATTAAGAACTATAATATTAAATTTGATCAGAATAGTTTTGTACATTAAGCCTAGATCATATAGACATAATGTTGATTAATTATATATATTTTCTATGTTATTGGTGATTATATTCTTCTAAGGAGTAAATCATACTATAAATGTATTGGAACATGCCTTCTCGGCTAGTTACTTTTTTTGGTTTTCTGGTAGGAGGGGGTCCTTAGTGGTGTTCAGGGGTTTTCAGTGGAGGCTAGAGATACAGGAGTATGGAGACATGTGAATAAATTTATGAAATATGAATTTATAATGTGATTATTTTAATTGTGTCTTCTAAAACGTATGAACACAAATATTTTGGGTGGAATTGAAGGAATGTGAGAAATGGTTTGTTTTCATGTAGGTGTAATTTATAATTTTTATTAATTTAGTATGATGTGAATAAATTAATAGTGGAAATTAATGATATGTTCCATTCACAATAATTAATAGTTATGTATCTTTTATTTCTAGGGTCATGTGGAATTAATTTTGTGAATACATAATTCAATTCATTAATCATTAAAATTATTGGTTATTTATAATTTTAGTTATACCAATTCCCCACTAATTCATTTGGTTCTTATATATGTTTTTGGTATAATTTAGGAATTTTTTGAAGTATTCAATTTAGTATTCCCATAGTATATTTCCTATTGGCCCTAGATTTTTGATGCATTATTTTTCATAGAATCACTATAGTGGCACTATTTCCTACTAGGTTTGAAGTTGATGGAAATTTTGTATATCTCCTTAGTGTGATTGGGTTTTCATTTCGGTTTTCACTATGTATTAGTTTTGAATGAAGATTATACTTCTCAATATGATGAAAAGAGAGTCATAATGGAATTCAATATCAAGGATATCATCATTCTTACAATTTATATTTTATGTGTTAAATTTCAAGGTTTTTAAATTTCATTGGCTGGATAGTAAGGGTTGAAAAAATAAAATAATAGATTAGTCTAACTAAAATTTATTGGTATTCAAGAAATATCATATGCTTTACTACAGTGAAATATTTTCTTGTTAATATTGAGAATGATTTTATCCAAAACTGAAAAATAACTATTAGGATACTTATTTGTTCTATAAATTCTATATTCTAAGACCCTTCTTTTTTTTGGGTTTTAATGAACTCCAAAAAAATGATAATGATCTTTTATTTGGATAATAAAAAGGATTCCAATGAAATAATGGTTTGGGTGATAATAATCATTTTATATTATGATGTAATGTGATAAAGACATTAAATAACTGTTTTAGAGTGAAAATATTATTGTTCCATGTGGTTTCATTATTGTGTTTATTTTGTGTTGGGGGTTTTTTTGTATTGGTTGTGGTCATCGTCTAGGCTATGTGATGTGTGGGAAGTGATGTGGTGGTTGGATGACATGGATTTTCCATTGGTTGTTGTGAAATGGGGTGGAAAGTGGTTATTTTCTATGATGTGGTTTTAGTGTGCGATGATGTTGTGTTGTGATATGTAGCTATTGATATGGTAGGAAATTATTATTTTTGTTATTTTTTTGGTTTTGAAGTTGTTCTGGTATGGAAATAATGAGATCTGGGTTTGTTGTGGTTATATTTCACGGTTTACAATGTATGGAAATGATTATTTATGTCATTTGGGATAGTTATTATGTGGTGTTTCTGTGCTATAATCCCTAATAATATTGTAGTTATGTATGAATGAATAAATGAAAGTCTTCTAAATTGAATACAATTATATATTAATTTTTTTTGTAAATAGATTAAATGAATAAAACAAATTAATTAGTTATGTAAATATGAAATGTAGTGACTTAGTATTTAATGTTATCGAAACAAGAATATATGGGAAATATGTGTAATTTTATTTTAATGTGGTTAATATTGGTTGGATAACGTTGTAGAGGTATTGTTTTTCCCTATAGTGGTGGTAGTGTTTGTGAGAGTTGATGTGTGGTATCGTGGTGGTGACGTGTTGTGCTATAGTGAAATTCATTGGAACTCATATGATGTGTATCAAGTGTTATCAATATTTCATTTTTATGTATGATACATCAGTACGCCTACCCCCCTATTTTGGACACCATTATAAATAGTTAGTGGTGATGGATTATATGTATTTTCACCAAAATCTAGGTTTGTGGTAAAACATATGGATAGACTCCTTATATTATACACTCATCCTTTAGTAGTGACGGTCTAGGGTTCTTTATGATAGATGTGCAATGATATACCTTTTCTAAAGTAGTGGAATGATTAGGGGATTTTTTTTAATATGGTGGTTTTCTAGTGATTGTTTTTGGTGGGAATAATTTTTATGTCCTTCACATTAATGGTAGCCTACTTCCTCTGTAATATGATATTATGTGATTTAATGGCTACGTTTCTCCAATCCAGGCATAATGTGATTGCCTTGGTGTCTGCAGGAAATATGTGATGTGTTGTGTCTAGGATAAGATGATTCTTGATAATATCACTATATTCTAGAACCTATGAATGTGCGGTTGGTAGGTATTCATCCTGGCCCAAATCTGAGACCGATGGTATGTTATGTGAACTATATAGAAGTGAGGGGAGAACATGATGTACAACATTAGGGGATGAATAACAAAATTTGTGGGAAAATAGTTACGAGGATCCATGATATACTATGTCCTCAATTTTATATTATTGTATTAGATTCAATATTTTTTAAGGATCAAATTGTGGCATATATATGTTATATTACCATTATATATTATTTTTGGTAATGTTGTTTAGTCAATAGTGAATTGGAAATATATTTTCACATGTCCACTTGAGACTTTGTTTATTTCCCTACAATGTATTCCTATTGTTCATTCCCAAAATTTGTGAACTAATTTTAATATTTCTATGTGGATTTTGGGTGTCCAGACTAACATTAATATCTTAGGAAATAGTTGTTTTTAGTCACATCCGTGGATTTATCATTTGGTATACTTGGATACGTTATTTTTATTGGTCTATTTTTCTTATGCATTGTAGGTTATATTTTGGATTCTATTTATATAATAATTTGTCATTTCCATGTGGGTTTTTTCCAATATATTTATCTTTTGGATTTAGAGACAGTATTAAATCCCAATTTTTATGTTATTTATACCAACACTATTAGGTGATAATCCAAGGTCAATTAAATTTGGTACTCAATGATATTTACCTCTTTTACATGATTGTATTGTTATATGATGGTTGGGTCCCAGATATACTAGTGTCAATGTTGTAGTTTGAGATATATGATAGAATTCCATGTTAGGAACTTTGATGTTTTCTGGAGTTGTTCGGGAAAAGATTTTGGATTATATTATAGTGTGAAATTTTATTGGGATACAATCATAGACACATGATTTTAGGACCTCCATAATGTAGTTCATAGACTCTAATCCTATTGAAAAAATGTGGGGATGAAATATTTGTATGAAAGTTACATAGAAGAGGTAAACAAATCATGATTATTTGTGTTCCTCTTTAAAATGGGTTATGGTGGGAGAGTAAAATAAATTTATTAAATATTATTTGACAAATCCTATTTTATTTTGCATAGTTTTTTCTCCATGATTTTATGGAATAATCCTTGTTCAACTGTCTTGGGAATATCGAGAAATTGTGGTTCTATAGCCCTTTCTAATTGATCATCATAGAATGTATTCAATAAAAGATTATAAGCCATGTAAGTCGCCATTGTGTTCCTTTCGGTGGATGTGTTTCAGAGATTATGAAGGTAGAATCTATGATATAGAGATATAATACTAAATATATTATATTGAGATTTATTTTAGTGTAATTGGATTATAGGATGAGTACTAGGTTCTATAGGTATATACTAAAATGTTGTTAGGTGTGTATTGGATGGGGATGTTGCTTTACAATAACTGTAATGAGGAAAATGTTATATTTCTTTACATTCAGCTGGTTTCAAAGTGGGGAGTTCCTATTGTCGGTTATGAGGATATACTAGGGGAAAGATTTGGTTTCCCTTTAGTTGTAGATCCTGAGTGTGTGAGATCATGGATATTATTTAAGGATCCCCTGTAAAATCCCCTAATGGTTTCAAATATAGGGTTTCCAAAACATGATCTCTAGGGGTGGCTTTACCCCAAACGTTCATGTATGAAGTTATCGTATTCCTGATTTCTATGTATCTATAAGGGGTACAAATGGATGATGTGATTGATCGGATGTATTAAATATTATGTGATCCATGGGAGAATGTCCCATGGGGTGTTGTAAGGAGTAGATCATTAGGGAGTTGGGAATGAGTGTTCAGAATATTACGTTTCATATCATTGGGGAACCTCCTATGACCATTTACTCTGTATCCTTCTCATATATGTGGTTTTCAATCAACTATTGTGGGGATTTTTTTATTATATTTCTCTAGTGAGCACTGTAAAATCCTCAATTAGTATCTAATCACTCTATAAATCTTGTTTCAAATGGGATGTTAGGTCACTTCATATAATTAGATGTTTATTCATAGGTAGTTTTCATGATAGGGACAAACGATGCTTGTTCCATATATTAGGACAAGTGGAGTTGTCTTGGGGAATCCAAGAGATATTATCTGTTAATGGGGATATCTTATAGAGTTTTGTTTTAGGGTCCTTTAACAGTGTGTCATTATAGTTGGGTATGGTCTAATGCACATGTTAAAAGAAGTATCACCAGTATTTCTTGGAGTGGATTGAGGTATGATTAGTTTATCACATACAAATTTTTTACATTGTATGATTTGGTATACTCAAACATCCTAGTATATTGAAATTATTTAATTCATTAGGACTACATTTATAGAGGCATTCCATGCAGCTTGAGTTATCTACTCTACTTATTGTTCAAAATTCATTGATTTTTGTGTACAAGTGATGTGGATAGTTGATGGGGTAGCACCAGTCCATGGGGTCTTCCTGATGATGAAAATATAACCAAATGATGTTATTCCAGATGTGGATAGGATATATTCCATGTTTTCTCTCATAAATTCTTCTAGAAGAGAGTTTAATTTTTTGATGTTGAGGGCTAGTGTGTGTAGATCATTGGAGAGAAATTTTATTCAATAAGTGGAAGGAAAATGTAGTCTCTTATTTCATAGATTGTGTAACTACCAGTTTATACTCTAGTTTAGGTTGTTCCTATATATAAAGATGAGTCATTGTTTATTTTTCTAGATTACATTATGAACCTACCATCATGCCCCAATGTTGTGTTTAGAATAAATCTACATCCACACAACTCTCTGATTTAGATAGATCCATATCATATTGTTCCTATAGATTTGTAAAGTTGTTGATCGATGATCTGATGAATATGGGATTCATTTGACATTGTCTCTCTCCAGGAGTTGAACTATTGTTTTTCAAATAATTTAAATGGTTGTGAACAAAATCATATAGAATTACAAAGGATAAAACTAGTAACAATTAAGAAAAATTACTCTCTTAAGATAATCCTTTACTATTTTCACTAATTGAGAGGATCTGGTAGGTTCTCTAAGATCAATATATTATACAGTTATTACTTGTTATGTTTGAAGTATGTGGATATCTATAAGACTGACTTAATGTGTAGGTTTTGTGAAATATGAGCTTTTATTTTTATTATTCTATGTTCTTATAACCATCCATGATTATTGAAATTATTAGATCTCTGTTACTAGGGAGCTTCCACCAATTTGATATTTTATTCATCAATTCCAAATTGATATAAACAATATCCAAGGGAGAGAAATCCATGTATCTCCGATCTATTTTGATGGTAAATCTGCACTACTAGAACTATGGGATGTTTTCATAGTGTATGCTTTGGATATAAGAGGATCACTTCCTTTGACATGTGGTGTCACATTAGGGTGTGATAATTGTCACAATAGAGGATAAGGCAGTTATTTTTTTAGTAATCACCGAAAAATTATATATAGGTTCTATATATTTATTAAATCAGAAGTCATTATTAAAGTTTTTGAACTATATTATTTGAAGTTAATGATCCAGTGAAAAAACTAAAAAGGAAATGATGAGATTATATGTAGATTTATCAGTGTTAGGATGCGTATAGATAAAAATATGAGATGTTATTCAGTTCTCAAGTGCATTAGTTTTTTATGTTGGGTGTTTTGTCTGATGATTGTTATGGTTTATCCTATGTAGTATTAGGATAAATTTTTTTGAACTAGTAGTAAATTATTTCTTTTGTTTCCAGATCGATGCATCAACATGATTATTATTTATTCACCCATGAAATAGAGTATGTGGATATTGTATTGTGCTAATTTTTTGGTGTAACTATCAAATTAATGAGTGTTTTTTCTTTTTATAATCCAATATAGAAGAAAATATGTTTTATATTAAGTTTATGTAAATAAATTCCAACTGAGGGGGATTGATTTTGTTTAGGGTAGTGGATTTGAGTTCCATTTCACCCTATAAAAGTGTAGTGTGGTTGCTGATGCCTTGAGTTTGAAGTCATAAGTAAATTTGGCTTGAGCATTTGTGGATATTTAGAATGTAATGGATAATTTTACAGTAATAAATCATGAAAAATTACTGTGCATTTTACAAGTTATAAATATCATATAACCATGGAGTCATATTTGATGTAGTAGTAATAAGAGTATTATTGGAGGAACTCATAATAATATTTGATGTGTGATTGTGTTGGACATAGTGACACTCCAAACGCCTGGTTAGAGGATGGTTGGAACCAAGGGTTATTATATGGGAGTTTTTTATTCCATACTAAAAGTGTAAAAGGGTTCATAATGAGTTTCAACGTTTACCAATTGGGGTATATCCATGTGTTATGAAGAATTATTTTGTCTTGGGGAGGTTCTTTGGGTGGCTATGGATTAAATTTATAGTGATAGAGTTTTTGGACAAGTGGTCGTTTCATGACTATGTGAAAGTGGTCAATATAATACTATTGAGTTGTAATAGTACATGGATCTTCTTATGTTAAAGTGGGAAGAAATGTCGATATATATATTCATAAGGATTCCATGAGCTTAGGGAGGATGTGACATAGTTTGGGTGATGGTGGACTAATTGATAATTTATGTACATTTTCATGTCATCTGTAAATCAAATATCTTGGATGTTTTGGCCAGGTATTATATCGATGATCTGGTTAGGATTAATGGGATACTAAGGAAAATCACATAAAATCATTATCCTTATTTTATAATGAAATTCAATTTATGATATTATTATTCTATTTTCTCCTACATCCACCTTAGATCTACATTCCACTGCTAAAAAAACATGCAGATGATGCTGGTTATCCAGACATTGGAGGATATATTTCAATCATACATAATGAACAATGGAGGAACTTGTGTATTAAAAAAATAATTGGATGATATTATGTATATAAATAAATAAAAATCATCAATTGGTATATACCTATTTGAGGAATTGTACATAATATTTTTTCATTATACATTGTGCTTGATGGTGGTCATGGAGTCAATATTTCTTAGTTATTATGTTGTATATAAAATGAAAAAAATGGTCTAGTTGGATAAAGTTAGGATGATGGTAGAACATGAAATTTAAAAGGCCTATAATAAACATAATATGAGGCCCCAAATGTTTGATTATTTAAATTATATGTTATTTAGATACACCCTCGATATTAGAAATAGAGGATTTTTCGGGGGAGTAAACATTCTCCCTAGTTTGATAGTCCATTTGAATACAAATGTGATTTGGATATTTGAAATATTGGTATTAATTATATACATGGTTAGAGAGAAATAATAATTTTTTTAACATGACTCCAATTCATTAGTATCATTTCGATGAATTGCACATCATTGAATATAGAGAGTTTGATATAAAAGATAAGTCGATGTTCATTGGAGAGATTATTACAAATACAAGTTTTTCAAGAGAATGTGTTCCATTATATGATCATTCCCTTTGATTGAGTATTTTGGAGTCCTGGGGGTATATAGGATATTATATAGGAGCTAGAGGCATTGATGCATTCCTATTACCATGATATTTTGTGTGTGTTTTCGTTTCACTATTTTTCATTATGTGATTTTTTTCATAAATTGTTATTAGATGTAGAATTTCCTTAATGTGTGATGAAAAATTTGTTATAAATCCTTGTAAATTAGATATGGGGAGGACTTGAATCATAAACTAGATTTTCTGTACATTGACACAGTTAAAATCATGATAGTGAGTTAGGACACCCAATGTTGATAATTTATTGACATGGAGCATGAGATTCCCATATTTATGTGACCAGGTTAGTATTCATGGTTGTCTATGGACAAGGTTAATTTTGGTAATCTAGAGGATGTTACTGTTTTGTGGGGGTTACATATATATAAGGAAGATTGTAGATAGTCCATGATTATATGGTTTTTTTCTTATAGAGAATTGGGGATGTGTTTGTGTGAGGTTCTTAATGGGTGTTTTGGTATGGAATGATTGGATAATGGTGGTGAGAGGTGAATTGAGGACCTTGAGAGGTATATCATGTGGTGGTAGTTTGGAACCATTTATTTTTATATGTAGTGTATTTATTCTTGAGTATTAGAATCATTTTAAAGGAATAAAATGTTACAACCCCTTCCTTATAATCTGTTCAAATTGATGGGTTTTCAATTGGTGTGTTTTTTAGAATGTTTTAGGGGTGTTTAGTGGAGGATACAGAATTAAGAGTTATACATCTAGTGAGTGATGGATTTAATAGGTAATTTATATTTTTAGTCAGTAATTATAAATTTTTATAGCTAGCGTACTCACAATAACTATGTGGATATGGAGGATTTATAGAATTGGATTAACATTATGAATAGGTAATTAAAAAGGTGTTTTGATTTTGTCTGAGAAATCCCAATTTTGATAAGAACCAATGTTTTGGGAAATTCATTCCCCATAATTGTTTCAAAACTTGAATTTAATTGGCCACATTGAATTCACATAAGGAATATAGAATTCATGACTCGAATTAGAATAATTCCAAAATTTTTATAATACTGGTGAAATTAATTTCACTCGATTTGGATATTAATTCCATTAATTTTGGGAAAAAAAGTATTCTCTTTGGGTGTTATTAAAGTCCAACTCAACATTCATCAATCCATGGTTTCTGGTAGTTAGGCTCAATATATCAATAGTTATTTTTTCTCTAATGACCATGGTTTTTCTTAAAATTATTTCCCCACTGATTAATATTGTTATGGTTGTTTTCATCCTGATGTGTATTGGGATTCATTTTTCTTTATTATTTGGTCTAATTAAGGATTATTTATAGTTTCCAAGTGCATTTATGGTTTCTATAATTTTTCTTCTCCATTCTATGTGGTGTAGAGATTCCGAAAATCATTCTTGAGTTTTGGGATCCTCATTTTCTACTTTTGACGTGTTATGATTGATATTCTTCTGCTTCAAATTTCCATTATGTCGATAAAAGGGTATTCTCTATCTTATAATATATTAGAATACCGAAAATTTATTTTTATGGGGGATAAATCACATTATATAGTACATTGATACATGTTGTTGATGATGACGTGCATAATTATTCCCAATACTGAGAAAAATAGATGTTGAGATACAATTTTCTACTGGTGATGATATGTTATGAAGACGTTTTTATTATTTTTGTTATCACACTATGATAAAAGTTTTATAAATGTATATTTTTATAATAAATTGTTTTCCCATGGAATATTTATTTTTTATATTAACAGTTCTGAATAAATAAGTAATTCGACAAATCTGCTGAATAATTGTGAAGACTGGAATTTGTAATTGATGTGTGAGGTTTCTCAGTGGTTTGTATTGTGTGTTGGTGTCTTTCATGGGGTTGAAATGATACTTACTAGTTTATGTGACATAAGTTGTAATGACATAGTGGTTGGTTTTCATCAATTTGATGATAAATGTTAGGAGATTTAGTGTGTATTGTTTATGGTGGACATTAGATATAGTGTACCATGTGGTTGTGGTGTGTGATATAGAAATGGGGTGCTTTGTGATTCTTGTTTTGGTATTCTGTGATGGAGTGGTGTGTAATTTTTATCATATAAAAGTGTTGGTAATTGATGGATGGGATGTGGGGTTATTGAGTCACAACTATAGAGTTGAATTCATTTAATTTGGGAGAATTTATTATTATTAATGATATTTTCTCATGCATTGTGTAATGGTTTTTTTGTGTAACATTGTAATATACAATTAATTTTTTGGAGGATTCATATCCTATCTCTCAGTCATGTATTCATTTTATAGGTAAATTAATGCAATTTTTTGACATTCTTAAACCCCTGGTTATAGTTGCTATCATGTAGCCTAATAGAGGCAGAACTCGGGGGGTTATCATATCTCTTAATTTAATTTGGTATCAATTGAGGGATTGGGTCAGGACAATATATGTTTTAATTATATAAAATATTCATTAATTTTTTTTATATGATAATTCCTTCTCATACATATGTATCTTTAATCATTTTCTATATGGGGTATTATGAAAAATAGAAAATTGGAATAAAATGTGTATTGACAAAAAAAATACTAAGTGGGATATTGAAGAATCCAAATGTGTTATTGAAGTTGTGTATGTAGATAACAAGTTCACATGATCAAAATTCATCGAGTATAAAATATATAGATTGTTGAACAATTATAAATTTTTCATACAATTTTCAAATGAGTTTTGTGTGGGACATTTCTTACAATAATGTTTTATTAATTAGTGGAAGGATTGATGTCATGAATACCATACATATAACTTTAATATTATTATATAAAATTGAGATTACAAAAAATATATATCTCCAATAACATATGATTTAGTAGCAGGATCGACCACACATCGTGGGTTTAGGTCATCAACCATACAAGGGAGTTATCTCACATAGATCTCATGGATTGAGCATGAATGAGGTGGGCCCTATAGTGACTATAAGATTACATATCAATGTGAAATAACATGGGTTTGGGTAGGTGATTTTATGTCTGAGAGATGACCTTTTTCTCATTTACATTGGATGAAGTGTTTCAAATTATCTTTGAAAGATGCGTGTATCTGAATGAACGACCAATGTGGGATGAGCGACATTTAGTTAATATTAATTTTTCTAAAAAAAGAACAATTTAAATTCATTATGTTATGTCTAATCCAATAAATCATGCCCCTTTATGTTGTCTCCATCCTTAGGTACCTCGGGGAACTCTCTTTTTGCAATAAGATCTACATGTCATGATGTTTTTAATCCCTTATTCTTGAACTTAGAACATGAAAATGTTGTGTTTCATCAGTAAAATACATCTATTTTCGAAACTGTTGTATGAGATATGATAAGTGTTCAACTACATGGTCATGCCACAGGGTCATGCGATTAATTGATCCCAAATCCATTGATTGAATTCATTTCACAATAAAATGAGTTTTTGTGCATGTTATATGGAGTCCTTCAAAAAATTGGGGGACTTTGAATTATAAAGCTTACAGTTAGTTGTTTTTTATAAATATCCATATTCATCAAAATTTCATAGAATAATATTAATTAATATATAATATATTTGTTTTAGAGTTAAATAAAATAGAATAGTTTATCTCAATTTTTGGATAGATTTCACCAATTCATTCTGTGTCTTTATAAAGAATCACATTCACTTGTTGATGTTTTTATTTTTTTCCAATTTTTATAAGAAGATATACATGCTGATATGTTCACATGGAGATGATCCAGCACACATTGTCACATGGAGAAGTTATCTGGTTTACTTTTTATGGTTACATGATTCCATTATGTGAATAAATTATTTAATGAACTGTAAGGATTCATATATATTGATTATAGTGATGTACCAGACAATATATATACATGTTTTTTTATCAAAGGAAGAAAACAATGAAAGTATTTCAAATAACTGAGATATGTATATAATATTAGTAACAATATTCACTAAATAATATGAATATATGTGGTCAAAAAAACATTCTAAATGTTCACTAATTATCAATGATTTAATAAAATTTAAATAAAACCGGGTTGAATGATTTTGTTTTTTTATTATTGTACAATGTACATAGATAATGATTGAGAATAAAATAATTGAATTAGACAAGCTTGTGGATTGATAAAATCACTTGAGATATCGATTTATTAAATATTATTATGTTAATTTGATACTGAAGCATATATGTTTCTCAAGAGGAATTCATACCTATGTATTCCTTGCTTTATGAGTTCAAGGCTTCATTTGATAGAATAACAAATTTACTGAGCAATGTATCATTTAGTAAACTAATCATTTACAGGAGATCAGTGTTATTTATTATGAGATGTAGTCCTAATATGGATATTTTTAAGGTACATGATTTTAACATGACCATGTTAGATACAACATGGTCATGGAATAATATCAAGAGATCATTATATAGAGGACCATGCAAAGAAGAAGGATCATGGGACATGGTGGTCTAATAAGTTTTTGAAGAGGATATAAGGAATAGTTGTCTAATAATTGTAATGGTTAGTGGTATAACCAATAAATGGTGAAGTGTTCGATTTCTAGTGGGTACAACTACAACAAATTATAGGATCTACTACTGAGTTTATAAATTTTTTATTATTAATCTATTGTAATTGAAAATATGATTATACTGTAGAATCTATAACTGATTAGAGTAAAGTGTTAGAGTAAGGGGTAGGTCCAAGTAATGATTCTCATAAAAATATTTTCTTTGGTGTTTCATTTACAAATGGAATTTCATGTAGGATATAGTTTTTGTAACTGGTGATAGTGAATTAAATCGCGTTTAATGGAAAGGAATATAATTATGTAAAACTAGTCTATATTTTTTTACACCACCTCTCATTATGATTGTCTAATAAATTGTGCCCTCCAAAAAGATAGATCTATCATTATATAATTTCCATTTATAATTATATTTATATTTTCACTAATTTAAATAAGTTTCTAATATAATTATATCAACTATTATTTTAGGTTTTAGGTTTGTATAACATAGGTGATTAACTCTACTTTACACTACTAATAATTCATGTAATACCTCTAGTTAAAACATTCATGTTGTTAATAAATTTAAAATATAAATACATATTAAATATAATTGTATTATTTGAGTAGTTTTCATTATTTATGAATGTTGGAGGGAGACTATTTTGTTAAAATATTTAAATTTCTATTTTTGATGATTGATGTGACTTTTCCTCAATTTTTTGGGGTTGTTCTTCATTATTGAGTGTTATTTATTTTTTTATCTACAATATATTTCTTTTTCCTTTTTTAATCCACACTTAATAATTTTAAAAAATATCTCGCTGGAAACTAAACATAAAATATTTCCAAAAATGTATTTTTTTTGTGTTTTTAATATTTATTATTTCAAACAAAAACCTCATATTTTTTAATTCCATGTGGCATCCTAGTGTATTTATCATTAAAATCCCCATACCATAAGGATTATGAACACTTTTTTTATAATATTATCATTCACCTCATTTCATGAGAGTAATTATGTATTATTTATGTACAAATAATTTGATTAATTTGTGATAAAAAATTTTATATTGAGGAACATTTTTAAATTATTAAGAAATTTCATTCATGTTGAATGACCACATTTCCAGTGAATAGATAAATTTTTCATCAAATTTATTTTATTCCTTGTATCGTTTAAAATACAAGGAAAATATTTATGTTTATCGATATTAAATGCCAATTTTCACAATAAATTGTTAATTTTTAATGAAATTTATTGATCTAGGTTAACATAAGTGTGGGGAAGACGTCATGCTGTGCGATACATGAAATTGTGCAACATTTGGTCTAATATTAAATCATGGAAAATTTATTATTGAAATAATTTTTTAAAGTGGTTTTTATAGTGAAATATATTTCCATATCATTAAAAATAATTTCGTAAAAACAAATAAAATAATTTAAAAATAATTTTTGTTAAATGAAGTAGAGTGGTTATAATTGTTTACACTCTAGTGTTGAAAGTTCCATATCATTATTAAATTTGTCATAATTATTGGAGATAATTTTTATCATGGTGGGATCATGTGGGGGTTAAGATGACACATTACGTGTGTGGAAATTAGAATCATGTGATTTTTTTTAAAAGCAGTCAAAACCTCCATATTCATCTTCATAATTATTATCATCTAAAACTACCAACTAAAATCTATTTAAAACCCTACAATATCCCAAATATAAAAATATTTCCATGATACAAATTGTGTGTTGATTTTTGAATAATAGAAGCCTCTGATTATTCTTTCATTGGTATGTGTAGAAATGCCTTTCAAAGAATTAACTCCTATGTGATGAGATAATATTCATCGGTTGTTAGGGTTTTTTTTGTATTATAGGATTAAAGAATTTAAAATGGATTTAATTAGAGAAATGGGAAAATTGAAATAATGATTTTTAGTTATTCATAATATATTTTATTTTCGGTGTTATATGGTTGGGCCTCATGGACATGTGATTATAATTTTTATTTGATTTAATTTTGATGCTTATTTTTCTAAGAGATGAAGATCAATGTGTGGGTAAATTGATAAAGATAATATATACATTATTTTTATTGTTGTTTCAATAATTTTATCATCTAAAATCTATCACTTTGATTGTAACGTCATCATATTAGGGTTATAGTGATATTTTAGTATTGAATGTCTAAATTTTATAATTCTAATATTTAATTTTTTTAATCTATATAATGAGAATAAAATTTTACACATTTATAGTAATTGATTACTTTTTTTATTCTTCCTTATATTGTGAGATAACAAATAATAGAAAACACATAGTGTTATGGAAAATTTTAGGTGGTCAAAATTAATCATTTAATATGGAATATATTTTCTATAGATGTTATTGACCAATCAGGATTAAATGAAATATATATATATGGATATATGAAAAAATATGAAGTTATTATAATTTGAAAATAATTTGGACTAATAATTCAAGTTAAAATTATATTTCATTAATAAATTTAATAATTAAAGTGACTATATTGTGTGTTACTGTGTAGGTTTCTGAAGGTTCACTTCAAAATTATAAATATGTCAAAACTAATTCAAGAATACCATTTTGGAAATATTTAAAAAGGAATTGAAATCGTGAGGATCAAAACCCAACATAATTATGAAAAACTCTTAGAAAGTCTTCATGTAATATTTTCATGTCCTGGTGGGAAAATGTGACGATACATTTTACAAAATGGATCATAGTCATGAAAATTTATTTTTTCATTTTTTCCTATCATAGTTTTTTAATGAGTTATTCATCCACCATACTCATATCCATACATCATAGGGAGGGCTAATATTTAGAGTTATCAAGGAGGTGGTATTTTATATTTATAATTCATGTGTTCTTTCAGATTATGGGATATATTCCAATTCATTATTCTATTATGTTGGGTTTCATGTTCCAATAGATGTTTAATTATCATGTATGTGAATTTTCATTTCATATTATATAATTGAAATTAACTTCATAGATAATTATTATCTACCTGCACAAGTTTTTGGTTTATATTACACGTTATAAACTAGGCCATAATTATGATTTACCCAACCATATTTAGTTTTTGTGGAATTGGTAGTGTATTATATAATGTTGATGGGATAAATAAAACCTTATTTTTAATTTCATATGTCAATTGAAGGATTTTTTTTTCAACGATCTAGCACAATGGATTGAGGGTAGAACAAGATAATATATTGGAATTTTTTATTGTCATCATCACCATTTGACTATGGTTATTATAGGAAGCGCGTGTGGATTCCAAATTTAATAAATATAATAAAATTGTAATGTACCATATTTAACATGGAAATAATTGGAATAGAAAAACTATCCACGACCTGATCTTAATTCATATATCATTATTTTTAATCAAAATATTTATTAATCTATTTTTAATATATATCTTCATTGATTTTTTTTCAAAATCCACAAATTTAAAAACACCCCCACATTAAAATTATATAATGTGATGCACTTGATTATTGTGCACTTATATCTATTGAAAACATAAAATGACCACAATAGTTCATTTTTAATCAAGAATGAAATATTTTTTCACTCATAATGAAAAACATGACTCTAATTGTAAAATGATTTGGGATCTCGTTCATTCCTTAATTTTACATTCCACCACCATAATTATGAAAAGACTAAGATGACTGTGCAAATGAAAGAGGATATATTGCGGGAATTTGTCATGGATTTTATCAGATCTTGTGTTTGAAACCAGCCACTTCTTTAGATCACTTATAATACAATATACCATTATTCATTTGATTTGACTGACATTGATTCATTTTATGGGAGGACATTTCAATTCGAATTACATTTTTTTATAATATAGGATATGGTAAATATTGATATCAATGTGTTATGAAGAATCACATAGATGATCTATATGGTTAGTGAGATACTTAAGGTATTCTGAAACCATTATAATTCTTATGATATAGAAGGAGAATTCCCTTGGAGTTTGAGGTTGGGGACAATGTTTTCCAAAGGTTATCCCCTCATTGTGGGAAGTAGAAGTTTGTTTAATGGAGTAAGCTATCTACCAATTTTATTAGACCATTTTATGTGTTCAGGTACATTGGTGGGGTATAATATTAAATGATTAATAATCCTTAGTTTCTTAAAATCCATGAAAATATTCATGTGTCATGGCATCATTGGTATCATTGGGATGTATACAATTTCATTGACTGAGTAGATTTAGATATTTAGGATGATTGGATAATAATAGTGTGTCCAATTGAGAACCATTACATTAATATACGGGGTAATAATGGTGTTTTATCTATAAATGTTTTATTATATTAATTCATGGTAGTCTAGATGAGGTTACTTGGGATAAGGAGTCACTACGTCACAAAAATTTCCCAGTGGTTTTTTGGAATCATATCTCCATCATCTTTTTCTAGAGATGAGATAGGGGGTTCTACTATAAATAGGTGAAATCACCCAAAATAAAAAAAATCTAACTATCGATGTCAAGGTAATGATAAAATATTGGTGTATGATTCTCAAAGAAGTGGAAAAATAAGAATAAATTACTAAAAATATATAAAACCACAATTTCATGCATACGGAGAATAGTATAATCCATAATAATGAAAAAATAGAGCATTTGTGTGATAATGAAAACATATGCCAATATCAATAAAATTACAAGAGACTACACATCCCAATGACACTAATGAGGAATTATCTACATCGACACGTAACAAATTTACATGATGTAACTCTTCCTTCTTTTAAACTGATATCATGTCACCTCAGTATTGAAACATAAAACCTTCTCTATTACGGTTCCTGGATATATGAAAACATTAAATGCTCAATGGTTTCCTATATTGTGTTGAGTATAAAACAATATTTTTCCTTATTCAAATAAAAAATACAATATCATATCAATAAAAATCCTTTTCAAAAATATAATCCATCAATTTTGAGAACCATGGAGATGAGAGAAAATAATCCTACCTATGAAACAAGTGATGGAAATTTATAATGATAATAAAATAACCAATATCCAAGAACCCAACAACCCAAATTCAATAGATGAAATATGATCCAATATATATGCTTCTATTTATAGAAATATTACTCATTAATTGAATAGTAATGAGTTTTTAATAGATAGGGGAATATAATTTCTAAGAAGAAAGTATAAGAACAAGTAATTACCGATGATTTTAGATCTCCAATGCACCAGTTTAATCCAAAAATTATTTCTACATAAAATTAAATCACCATAGGATACTAAGATGGGATTAGAACTTGATACCCAATATGAATTGGAGGGAATATAGGGCTTCCAGAAATTAAATAGAATTATTGTATAAAATGGGTTTTATTTAAAGACATTGCACTATGTTGTAGCCTATATGACCACAATATACCCCCTAATCACTGCTATAGTACCCTTAGACTACTGTGTATACTAGTCGACAAAGCACATCTATACACAATGAAATATGTTGTGTCATAGATATAATTTTTTTTAGGAAGGACATTATGACATAGAACACAATATAATGAAATACAAAAATAGACCTTATGATGTATCCCACCACCTACATCAAAGAGGATCTAAACAATGATATAGGAGAAGAAACTCAACCCTAAGACCCTGATTTCATACTATAAGGTTTCCAATATATAACAACCACCCTCCTCCAAAAACCAAATACCATATCTTGTCTCTCCACATTTTAGGATATAAAATCTTATTTCTTATAATAATTCTCCATGGTGCATCCCTCCCAAAAAACACTTCTAAAAATTCCAAAAAACAATTATTTATTTATTATCAACATACATTAAAATAAATGCAATGTTAAAAATCATTATTGTTATATGATTTATTATTTTTTTGTTATATGAAATTATTATGAAGATGTAAAAATTTATTTTATGTTTAGTTTTAATGATTATGGTTTTCAGTTAGTGATTTTGATATGAATATACAATTGTTATTGTTTGAGAGGTATCAACCGGGATAGTATTTTTATTGATTCATGTACTAGATTCTAATATTTTTTGTTGGTATTTATTGATAGATATTAGAATTATATTATATATAACTTATATAATAACCAAAACCATTCCACACATTACTTGATGTTTTTCATTGTGTTAGTGGCCTCGTGAAGGATTTATAATGTCTTACATAAACATGATAACGAGTTTTAAACATTTATGGGTACACCATGACACATAAATGGGTTTGGTGGTGTATTTATTGACTTTTTTTGGAACTGTGGGCGTACATATATATTTTTTATTGTATGTGTGGTTCACCAGAACCACCCCCACTTGAAAATAATGTTTAAATATTTTGGCAGGCCAATTGTTATTGTTTTCATCTATTGTCAAATGGTATACGTGGAAAATTATTTATGGGGACATGGTTCCATGAATTTATGAATAGGAGATACCCATTTAGGAATGTATAACCATTGAGCTCCCCAAATTATGGATCTCATTGTGGTTAAGTGAAATTGATTTGTTCTTAGTGCCACATAATGGTTGAAGGAATGTTTTATGAGAAAATTGTTTTTATTTTGTTTTAAAAAACTTCATGTTTGAGGATCTAAGGAAATGGGTCTCGATCTAGTATTGAAATTGGTTACCATTAAATTTAAGGAGTTCATGACAACATGGTGAATGATACACATGATTTCCCAAAAAAATGAGGGACTTGACCCTCATTGGTTTGAATTCCATTCCAATAATTTAACCAATGTACAACTTTTATCCCTTCATATATACAGTACTCATATAAATATGATTTTTTAACACCATTGTTCATCTAGATCAATGTTCCTTAGATCAAGGCGTCATTTTTTTTATTTCATCTCCCATGTTCCCATTCGTATTACTTACTATAGTTCATTTAGTGGAAAATAACATTCATGGAGGATGTATTGATTGAGTACTATTGTGCACTATCTCATATGGGTATTCATTTAAATATAATGGTGATTAATCAAAATTTTTTATTATGTTATTTTTTGGGGATTCAATACTGATTAAGGGGGTTTTATTTCTATCTTTCATTAAGTAATATTTTGGAACAATCATACCATATATATCTATCGAGTGAATGGTTTGAATATTCCAAATACGAGATAATGACATGTATAATTAAATTGTATTGTAATTGTTTAAATAACATTATAATAGTGATTTCATTGATTTTAATGTTTTTATATTCCATGAAAATCAATATTATGATTTTTTTATCAGAACAACCTTTAAATTAGTTAAATATATAAAGAAACTATTTTTAAAATACATATCATTTTGTGGTTTCCCATTTCTTGTTATGTTGTGTGAATCTTACTATATTAGTTGGTTGTTATGTCTTTGTGTCCATGATTTTTTTTGTCATTTTGATATTTTATATTTATTGAGGTATGGGGGAATTATTTATTGTGTCTTGGTGGATATGGTTACATTGGACCGATGGTTGTGTGATGCAACAAATGGTGTGGTTGGGTCCCGGTAGAGTTTTGGAATCAACGGAATGGTAATTGTATTGAATAATATGAATTGTTATAGGATGAAACTATACCAATGATAAGGGATATATATTAATGGTAATGAATATAGTAACAATGGATGTGGTCTTTATGTTTCTATTCTTTGCATTTATTGTTTTTTAATAATTATATAATAAATTTTAGTTTTATTGGAACCAGCCAATTTGTGATAATAATCTTGTTAAAATGTTAACATAACCCCTTAGGTGTTGGATTTTGCATGATAATAGTACATGTAGTGTTATATTATATCATTATTCACTGCATATTACTTTCCTACTACATACTAAAACATAGATGATTTTTTATGGTGATTTTTTCAAAATCATTTATTTGGCGGTTAATGATGGTTTGATACTCTAAATAATCCACTCTCTCTTTTGTACTGATTTTTGATGTTGTTTTTGATACATGTATGTGGGTGGTACCAGGTGTAGGATTTAAGATCCCATGATTTTTGAGTTATAAATTACATAAGAATATTAAATTTTCAATTGATTGGATAAATAAAATTTTTATTGGAGACTCAGAACAAAATTGTGATGGTTGAAATGCCTATATATAATGGCTTAAGATGTCATATATTGATATGAAGGATGTTAAATGGTTTTACGGATGTCTGGAGTGTTAATGGAATAAAATTATGGTTTTGAAATGCGGAATTATTGAAAGCATGTTTAGTGAATATCGAGATGAAAGACCACGTGGCACAATATTCATAGGCGCACAAGCAGATGGAACCATACAGATATCCTATAAATTTTTTTTGTTGTTCAACACATTATTACATACATTTCATGCAGTTGTTTAATGGTCTTTATGTTTGTGTTCTATTATAGTGAAAGAGTGGAATGTCCTGAATTGTAAATGTTCAGGGTTTGGACCTCCAAGATGTCAAACCGTGTGGCCCGTAAAAATGGAAACAAATTCAATTCCCACATCTAACCATTAATGTTTCCCCCTAATTTTCTTCTATTTTTTCACCTAGGAAATCTCTCATTCACACTAATTACCTTATCCCTTCCTCAATGTTAATCCATCCACATTCATGGTCAAAATTGAATGATATCTAGTAAATTTGATGCACAGAGTTTTGATTTCAAGTCCATTATCCTATGATGTGTTATTATTTAACGTTCTCTATGTTTTGGATTACCCAATTATTATTTTCTTTAAAAATTACTCCATTATTGGTTTAATTTGTTATTTTTGATGGTTATTTTTGTCTTCTATGTAAGAGGATGTCCTAAGAGGATATCATTAAACAATATTAATTCATTTAATGGAAGTATTTTATCATGATTAATGTTTCATGTAATTAAAGAATAAATTAAATAAATTCCATAAATATTCTGGATTCAATCATTAGTTTATTTCATAAGGGTGGTGTCGAGGGAACCATAAATACCTGTAGCAAATGGTCTCTGAAATTTAAATCGAGTGAGATACATTATGTGAGTTATTTCCTATTTTTTTTATACAAAGATTTTTAATATTGAAATTAATGTTTAATACTATGTGTGTGATACCTAATGTTAGGTAAGGCCATAGATTTCAATATATCTTGACTCAGATGTCTGGAAGCATTTATATAGGTGTTTGGTTTTTTATATAAATGGTTTATAATCAGTCAAAAATTTGGATGGAATTTTTTGCCTTCATTTTTTATCATATATTATATTTGTAATGTTTTTATGTCTGAGGTATCCCTTGAAGAAAAATCCCTCACTTTACTTTTATGGTGATTTTATAAAATATTTAAAATGGTTCATCCAAATGGTATAGTGTCTGGGGTTAATGACATCCTCTGTGCTCCAACATGATTTCCAGATATGATACTAGTGGGTGAATGAGGATCCTTGGAACAAGGACTCCAAATATGTTTGGACATATGGTATCCAATGTAGGATTAATCTACCTAGTCTATATAAGGACTGGTGATGGATTCCACTTCAATGTGATAATATATAGTATCCCAAAAGGGATACCATGTTTATTTATGGACCATGAGGATCATTTGTAGGATGACTCTCCTGAGAAATAACTTAGGGGACATAGTGGCTTCATATGGTTTGACTCACCCAAAATCAGTGTTTCATTGGTTTGGGAATAGTTGTAAATACATGTCACAATAGTATTTATAAAAAACTCATAAGGTGTTGGGTTGTGAATGTAGTGTTTATTTATTTTATTTTCCATCCTATCTATATTATTTGTAATTCATGTTATTATTGTTTAAAAAAATATTAATTCTAGTAATAATTCCAAGAACACAACCTTTGATCCTGATATGATCATATGATAACAATTGGCGACTCTGATATGTTCTTCTTACGATCTAGAATCCTCGAACCTATTGGTTGGGGATTCAGAAATGTATATACTAGGATCCAAAAATTGATTCTTATTGATTCACTAATACTTTTTTCGGCTTCTTATATGTGCATCATGGGAGCTAAATTAAAGAATAAATGTTTTATTTTAACTTTCTTACTATTATATGTGAATTGATAATGATTTTTCACATCAATTTTTTCCTTCTTGAACATGAAGTCTCATAACCCTTTCTATGAATGTTGGACATGACATTTCACATTATTATTGTGTGGTTAGATAGGATGTCCAATTCCAACATTTGGAATGTTTTGAATGAAACTACACATTATTAATTTGTATTAATAGGTATGTTGTTTCATGTCCCCGGATAAATTCATAGATAATTACATTATTTTCGCACTATGACTCTTGTGATTATGCATAAAAGGATGGGATATACTATTTGGGTCAAGGCTAGTACTTCATGACTATATATATTTCTATATATATATATTAATACATATAGTTTACATATATATATACAAATATATTTTTATATATATACATTAATACTTGTATATAATCATATATTTGTAACAAAACATGCTTGGATTCATTAATATCATTGGATTATGAAGGAATCATTGATCGGTGTACCTAAACCTATGATCAACAATGTTTTTTTATTTTACTCCATATGCCTCCTTGTGTCTCATATAGAGTTAGGAAATTTTATCTGAAGGAATTATTTAATTTTTTTATGTTTTTTATATATTTTGTTGTAACATTTACCCTGATGACTTTCTCATATATACATAAACTACATAGTACTAGTCATATATGGGGCCTCTATTGTTGTGACATAATGATTTTTAGAATAAAACACTACTTGGGAAACCATTGAACATGGGTACCCGTGAATATGATCACATGGATGTTGTAATATATTTAGGATGAGTTCTATGATTAATTGAGTGACATGGATTAGATATTTACATGGAGTATGGGTATATTTTTCATCATGGTCTTAAATAAGATCCTAAAAATTTTATGTCCTCTTATATATATTATTCATTTATTTGGGGTCAAAATAGTTGGTCATCAATGTTTTTTTGAATGATGTGGCATGTCTATTCTTATCCTCATTCTTCTTTGATATGTCGATAATTATATTTATTTCATCCAAACATGAATTATTTACTTCCATGGATGATTTTTTTCATTCTAGGAGTCTTCATAATATTATATTTGGCTATAATATCTCCATAGACAGACCCTATTCCCTAACATCTAGTTTGTATATTGTCGAATATGGGGTGGAACACTTGATGTCTTGTTTCCAAACAGTTCATCAACTATTCATATAGTCAGTTGGGTCGTGTCATGAAATAGTGGCATTATACATATTCCTTTCTTGTTTTTTATCTATTTTGGACATGATTGAAATATGTACAAGGAATATGTCAGAGCCTATGATAGATATAGGACTAGGTCATCATGATCACCAATTTAGATAAGAAGTCCATATTTTCAGGGTTATAATATTTTCATTATTGTTTTGAAATTATATATTTGTATTTGATTTTATCATTTAAAAATGAACATGTTGTGTGTGATATTATGATTTTTTTTATTTAATTCTTGTTTCCATTTAGAATGATTCTAGTGACTGATTTCTAAAAATTTAAATTAAAGGAAATAGAAACCTCATGAATCATACTAGGAACACAGGGTAAACATATTATATCCCTTATAATGTGTTATATTGTAAACGATTGTGTTTAAAATTGTAATGTTTCCATAATAAAATTAATTTTGTTTTCCCATAGTGTCTCTTGATACAAATATACTTATAATCACCAACACACACACACAGATATATATATATATATATTGTTCTAATTATAGGTTATTTTTATTTATAGTAACATGTATTAATGTGAGGATAATTACTCAGTGATCATTCATATGGGGTGTAGTCAAAAAAATAGGTCAATGACCACATGTTTCATAGATTTAGAACCCATAATGTTGTGTTGTTTATTGGATTAGTTATTTTATAATTTAGTAATAAACAAAAGTTTTTCCTTAATATATTGGAATAATATTAAACTAACCCAATGTATGTGATCATGATTTATCATGTATTGTTGAAATGATGTTGTCTATTTATTTTTTGACCTCATAGGATTTCATTGATAGTTTATAACTTTTATTTGACCATTTTTGGTAATGATTATTTCATGACTGGTTAAAAAAATTCTAAACATCCTGCATGGTATTTTCATATCATGATTTATGAAATTTTACCTAACCAATATTTATTTGTTCTTATGTAGTAAAATAACTATATTTGATTTACACAGGTACAAGGAAATTTATACTATACCGAAACCATGATGATGTCTTAACATAGATTTATTCTTGATGAGTGTTAGTTATTTTTTTCAACATTCTTATTTTTTCCCTTTTGGAAGAACTCAATTGGATGAATGATTACAGTGAATTAAGTCGTGGTACACTGATGATGGGATTGTGATTCCATTACAATCTATTCCATTTGTTTTTATTTATTGCACTTAATGATAGAATTTATATTTACCTCAACTAGAGTGTTTTGATCCCTTGGCTTGGTGGAACACCTATATAACCTCAATTTTGTCTCAGATCCTAATGGGTACACTTTTAGTTGATCAAGGGACAATAATGAGATTAGTTGGTTTGATTTTATAGATACCTTTTTAGTTAGTTTTCATCAATGTATGATCATGTCTCTTCCAATTCATAGTTGGTTCTCATATTATGTGATATAGTCATGATTATTCTGATAGATTCTGAGGAATAACCTATGGTTCATGTTTATCAATAATGAGTATTGTGCTAAAAATTTATTGGGTGTCACACCCTATCGACCAATTCATAATGATGATTTTTAGAAGAATGATAGAGAGAGGCTAAATGATCATGATAGGGATGATGTCATATGATGGGTTAACATGTAATTTTTTTAATCAAATTTGATGTGCTTTAAATTGAAGAGGATTTCAATTGGAATCCAAATGTGTTAAGACTATAACACAGTATTTCAAGGTTATATTAGCCCTATTACCATGTAGCTTGACTAATCTTGAATTAGGTGTTAATAAAATGGTATGGGATTGTACAAAAACTACACATGATGAGACATATTAGGTATGTGTTAGTTTCATGTGGTACTATTTAAATCATATATTGGTGAGTGGCCATCTATAAGCCATGGAACAATATTTTAATGGAATATTTTGTCATGGTTTTCATGGAGTTGTGGTTAATGAGGTATGTTATTAGGCTGTAGTGAATAAATAAATAATAAATCATGAGTGGTGAGTAGGATGACCCATGGATAAACAATGACACATAGTATAGGGAGACATGGTTTTAGGGTTTGGTTAACAGAATGTAGTGACTAATTTCAATGATACTGGGTTGGGAGAATGATATAAAAATTTAGATGGAACCATAATGCAATTCTAGTATAAATATGAACATTCCATATATATTGACAAATTCTTATTTATATTGATAGAAAATTGATTATATGTCGACCTTTATAAATATTTTTTTATGTTTGTGGGATAGAACCTGATGTGATTTTTCCAGTGGAGTTGTAGAATGTAAACTATAATGCGGGTAGAAAGAAAATATTCTTTTAGGTGAGACGACACTCGTGATGAGATGTGTTTTGAAAAAAAAAACAAGAAATATTACTGGGATGATGGAATGTATAATGGGTGATGTTTTATTAGGTTCTTAGAGGTGACCAAATTTCAATCCATGTGAGAAATTTTGTCAAGATAGGATGAATCATGGTTTATATAGATTAAGAATGAATTATACCACAATGAATACAAGGATTCAATTAATGTGGTAGTAGGGATATTGGTTTTTCATGATTCCCTCCGCACAAAGATATCACAACGAGAGGAAAGAGATAGTGACTACCGAATGGCATACATCTAGTAGGCCCTGGGAATGCAACAAGAATTGAGCGTATAATAAACATTCATATGGGTCAGATTACTGCCTAATAAAACATGAATAATAGAGAGAGATAATACACATAGAGAAAAAAATCATTCTAAAATATAAATGTAAGAAAATAAAAAGCTAGAACATGCAATTACATATAGTAATATAACAATTTAATGGAAAATTGCAAGTAGAATAATGTTAATGATGACAACGATCAAAAATCCTGAACTACTCCTGAAAAACATTTAGTTATTAATATCTATACCAATATCCAAAATTTTCAAAAAGAATATATATATATATATATGAATGATGATCATAATTTTATACATATTATAATCCTCTCTCGATCCTCTCGTGAAAATGATAATGAAATAGTTCTAACTTGTTTTAAAAAAATGAATCTTAATTGTCACTAAAACCTGATTTCTATATTACAAGAATCACCCTGGATAAATCTAAAAATGAATCACACATAAGCTATAATATAATATAATAATGAATCGCCAAGGTAACCCCACTACCACATCCCCACTAGTTTGTTGGTACTCCCTAGCATCACATGTCATGATCTATTTCTCATAATCAAAGGAAATCCTAAAGTAACATAGGAATGTTATCATAACATGAACCTCATCCATCATATAAACACCTCATCTGATATCATTTAATCATATATAAAAACAATTTAGTTTTATTAATAAACCATATCATGAATGAAATTAATCATACTTTTTGTTTTGTACCTCATTAAATCAGATCCCCAACACTGAACACTTACCATAATCCATCAAACCATATACATTTTGTGTCAATAATAATAATTTATACACAATATCTTGTATTACATTTATATTAAATAAGGAAATGATAATACATCCCTCTATGTATAGATATTGAAAATATAACCTATCTATATATCATCTCACGTAACTACCATTAGAACTCAATGAGGCATTATGGGGAAGTTAGCAATACATTTTACTATTAGTATATTGGTTAAAACACACTCCCAAAGTCCACTTGGTGTTAGTATCCCCAACTAACATGTGTGCTGCAACAAATGAAATCCAAAAATATATAGGATATAATATTTCTCACAACAACACTATGGTAAAAACATATTCCATGAGTCCCCTATAGATAATTTCACTCGGAATAAGGGCAACCGCAGTTTTGGATAAATATCATATAAAAAACAAGAATTTGAAAGAGCAATAATATATAAATTATTCCATTTTAAAATTTACATCAATTAATGAATTAATAAGAAATTAGTTTAACATTGTCATTATTCCAACGTTCATTAAATTAATTGTTAGAATAAATTTCATACCATCCAGTAATAATCCAAACTAGGTCCATGGGATGCATTGCCTATGTACCTGTACACACTCAAACATCTCCAAGCGCACAAATTATAAAATGTTAAAACCACTATGGGTCAAAATTCATGCATAAAACTTAACCCAACCAACAAAGTACAAGGGATGTTAAAGTAATGAATGTAATCTAGGCCAGAATACTAGCCCACCAAAAAAAGAGTATGAAAACTTCAAGGTCCATCCTCTAAACACAAATAGTTACTGGGACTTCTGCACGTAGCCGTTGGAGCACCTAGGCCAATAGATAACTCAAAACGCACGGTCCTTTCTTGGTCCACCCTGGACTCTGTCAAAAGGATACTCTTCTACAAAAGACAAGAAATGTGCGAGAAAATACCATGGAAGGGTGAGTATAACAATACTCAATATAGGACCCCGAAAACCACAAAGCAGTAATAAAAGTAATAGTATAGTCAGCTATGCACAATATATGTCTACAGAACATATAGTAAGGGAAATAGAAACCAGATATACTCGAAACCTAGAACCGTGGTCAAGAGACAAGGCGTACAACTGCATACCCCCGTTAGGGATTCAGTTCAAAGATTCCACGAAGCACTAATTCCGGGATAACTCACTCCATGATTCTAATAGCTCTGTTGATGCTCATCTGAGAAGCATTGTTATTTGGTAAAAGACATGAGAGATAGTCACACTTATTACATGAGACACAATCTTGAGTGGTAAAGATCACGATAGATAGATACAGTCTTTATGGGAGACACACTCTTGAGTGGGGAAAGATCATGATATATAGATGAGGATCACTACCAGGGCCATGGAGGATTCTTCGACTCATCTGTATTAACTTTCTAGGTAGAGGATCAACGCTCAATAGATTTTTTCATGTAGATTCATTACTCTACCTAGGTCAAGAATGGATAAAGGATCTCGATCTGGGCCTCTCGGATAGAATCTTGACTCTATCATATAAATTCCTACTAAAGGGATCATACTCTTGTAGAAGGAAATAATTCATGACCTTCAGGGGAATGAAAAAAATGTGGACTAACCCAAGAAAAACATCTCCAAGATATGGTGGAAAAAATGACCAAGAAATTTTACAAAAAGTACACGGTGTGTAGAAATATCACACACCATGTCTTCATACCCTGGGTACTGCTCATGTACAATGGCCTGTGTTGTGAGGCTGGTCATGTTGAAAAAGTTTTCACACAACATGTGTACAAAGTACATGTCGTGTTCGAGTTATCCAGGGTCTGTTCCGTGTATGCGAGTATGTGCTCGTACATTGCTTCAACCCATGTATGTATTCCCGTGTAATCGGTACACTATGTGACCTGCTTTACTATCCATGACTGGCCGTGTGGTTGAGAATATGATCGTGTACTCCATCATGTGTCCATGTATCCCCTCGATACACACCGAGTCCCATGATGTCAGTTCTTCCATGCTACTTAGAAAGTGCACATCGGGTCTCAAGCTATGAAGTCTAAATCGTGACTATGAACATTCCAAAATACACACCAAGCTTCAGGGAAGGATCAACACACCGTGTGAAGAGAGTCACATGTCATGTGATTTCTATCTAACCCTCGAAACCCTTGCCACTACTTCCAGTACTACATGGAGTGTTCTTCGGTAGTACACTCGGTGAATTCCATAATTTCTCAAAAACGATGCTTCTCGTCAGCAGGCCTCCCGTGATGCTGAAATCTTTTTTCTGATGATCCGATCACCACAAAACTCAACATCCATTGTCGGACCAATGTCCCAAAGTCGTCTTTATTGTTTTCGAGCCTCCGATCGGCCCTAAAAACATGTTTAGATCTTCCCACGCGTAGAATAATCGAAGAACGATCTCCTCTGATATGAGCCGATTCGTTGTCTGTCATGGTCATTGCACCTCCATATGGTTGTTGGGATGTCGGATCTCCAGTTTGAAATTGTTGTGTCGGAAAAAGGATGTGCAACAATCTGTTTTTCATCAGCCCGTGAAGAATGTGATGAATGCGTGAGAAGGAAAGGGTGAAAGAATTCCCAATAAAACAAATCGAGGTGCGAACCTCCACCATCGTTTGTCACGATAGTGATCATGTCCCATTGGTAGGATAAAATGAAGCAGAATCATAAAACAATTCAACATGGATTAGTTCCCCAGAATCATCCCAATAAAACCCTCCAGCAAAAACATACGAATCTGCAGATCAAAATTTTCATGGATGATCCTTGTTCTTCATTTATATTCAGAAATGAGGACAGGAGAATCGAAATAACAACCCCTAACTTAGTTGGGATCGATTGCTGACATAGGGGCTATGCAATCATCATCATCGAGATACTCCAACTTCATTGTAATAGTGATTCTCGCGATTGATATGTCGTCAATCATCGCTGAGATTTTTCTCCAAAGCTCCATTGAATCTCAAGTGTTTTGTCTCAATCATTTCCAATGAGCAACATTTGATTATTCCAATAAAAAGGGAAATGTGTTTGGAATTCCATTACACAGCTGTATTAATGGGTCAACATTACTAATTCTGAGTCACTATGACATGAAATTAATTACTGAAACAGCTACCCTATCACTGCACTATAGTGGATAATTCCAAAAAGAAATAAAATAAACAATGCGATTTTATTTTATTTTATTTTAAAAAAAACATCTGAAAAATATCTTTTCCCCTCGACCAACGCCAGTCGAGGTTAGACTCGTCCTTAGGTATTGTCGTTGTCCAAGATGCAATGGTACCCTCAAAGTTTCAATCCGGGTATCCTTTTGAAAACTGCCACCACCACACACTTATGCCAACTCACATAACATAAAAAGTTCAAACCAACATTCCAGGCTCAATAGGCCTCAGAATGATGCGTTGTATTCATGCCCGATCTCAAAATAATTCCACATAATTTTTAAAAATAATAATACATAGAAAAATCTTAGACATTACATTCTCCCAACCTTGGGGATTTTCATCCCCAAAACAGAAAAACAAGGCTACTTAAAAAGATGTGGGTGGTGGGCATGAATTTGAGCCTCCCACTCCCACTTGCTCCCATGAAGATTCATGTGCTACCAATAGAAGAAAACTAGAGTAAATGATCGCCTATGAAGGATCCTCTCCTGTCGATCCTCGATCTCCACTAGGTACCCAGCAATGTTTACTCCAACCTCAATGTACATCTCGCCCCAGTCGATGACGTGCGATGGGTCATGCATGTTCCTCATCAGATGCGGCATGTAAAAAACATCTTGTACCCAATTCTACTAAGATGGTGGAGCTAGGTGGTACGCAAACTTGCCAACTCTGAACAGTATCTAGAAAGTTCTGATGATTCTCTTAGATTTCTTTCCACCCTAACCAAATATCTATAAACCTCTTCGAGGTGAGACCCAAAAAAAGTAATGATAACCCTCTTTGAACTGTAGAGGTATACATAATATATTAGCATAAGTCTTATGTCAGCTCTGTGAAGTCTTCATCCACTCCTGGATGATCTGCACCTTCTCGTTGGTAGCTTACACCAACTCTAGACCAATGAGTGCTGACTCTCCGGGGACGGTCCAATAAAGTAGTGACTGGTAGGGACTCCCATACAAGGCCTCAAACGGTTCCATTCCAATGGTGAATTAGTAGCTATTGTTTTATGAAAACTTCACTATTGGTAGTTGGTCCTCCCAACTACAACCAATGTCCATGATATAGGCCTGAAACATATCCTCTAGAGCTTGAATGGTCCACTATGTCTGACCACCTATCTGGGGATGAGACGGTGTGCTCAAGTGTAGTTGAGTTCCAAAATCCTCCTATAATCCCTTCCATAATGGGGATGTGAAATGGATGTCTCAGTCTGAGACTATTGTTGAGGGGACACCATGATGCAGAACAATCTCCGGCATGTAGAGGTTTCCCAAGCTCTCTACGGATCTCTACTCTACGATAGCTAGGAACTGGGAAGATTTGGAGAGTCGATCAATGATCACTCAGATGGAATCATGCCCCTTGGACGTCCTTGGTAAGCCTATCATAAAGTCCATAAATTTTCCATCCCACTTCCACTATGGAACATCAAGGTGGTGAGATAATCCTGCTGGAACCTGGTGCTCGGCCTTCACCTGCTAGCTTTTGAGGCAGCGAGAAATGAACTTTTCTACTACATTCATCATGCCTGACCACCAGAACTATCGTCAGAGATCTTGGTACATCATTCCCACTCAAGGATGTACCACCAATGGGGATGTATGAAACTCTTTCAGTACCTCTTCCCGCAATTCCAACAGTACAACAGTCATCCTCTGAAAGGATGTATGTGCTCCCCACTTTGTTAATATCCATGAGGAGCAGGTCTTGTGGATAACTGAGCACGTAAAGCCTCACAGTATAAATCCCCAATATACGCTTAACTAATACATTTTATGATTGTATGGGTGATATCCATAGACTACAGGTAAGATGCATTATCTCCATCCATGAAAGATAATAGTAACCTGGCTAAATGCTCTGTCGCCCCATTCAATAGCTGCGAGCTCAACCTTCTACTAAGAGAATCTTCCACCTTGTTCCCCTTGCTAGGAGTATAGATGATCATGATATCATAGGCCTTGGGGAACTCTAGCCAATGCCTCTATTTCAGATTCAGATCTTTTTGTGAAAATATTCTCATTTGGTTCTTGTGCTCAGATTAGATAATAAATCGCTAACCCATAAGGTAGTGTCACCACATATTCAATGCGAAGAATACCGCAGCCAACTCAATATCATGGGCCACATATTTCTTCTCTTGTGGACTAAGTTGGTGTGAACCAAAATACATCACTAACTGCCTCTACATCCTATACATCAGGACACATCCATGTCTGGTCCCTGATGTGTCGCATGAAACAATGTACTCAAAACCTCCTATAGAAAACTCATGATTGGGGAGCTCTTCAATCTCTGTCTCAACAGCTCAAATGCCGGCTGGCAATTCTTCATCGATATAAATGGTTTCCCATTCCTAATCAAGGCTGTCATTAGAGTTGATATTCCAGAGAAATAAGGAATTAATCTCCGGTAATATCCTACCATCCCAATGAAAGCATCGTTTCTCCATCATGCTTCGAGGTGTCTCACATGCTAACACATCCTCCACCCTGGTGAGGTCTACAACAACTCCATCTGCTGTGATGACATGTATGAAAAACTAGACATCCTTAATCTAGAACTAGCACATTGAGAGCATCCCATTAATATGGTTCTCCCAAAGTACATCTAGAACCATCCCTAGGTGTCTCGTGTTCTCCTCCTCTAATGTCTTGTACACAAGGATGTGGTCGATGAAGACCACTATGAAACAGTTCAAGTACAGCTAGAAGATCTGGTTCAATAGTCCCATTAAAACTGTGGGGACGTTTTTCATGAAGAAAGGCATCACCATTTATTCATAGTGACTATACCGGCATCTGAAAGCCATCTTCGGTATATCATCATCTTGTACTCGTAACTTGTGATAACCTGATCTAAGTTCAACCTTCGAGAACCACTATTACCCTATTAACTAATCGAAGAGGTCGTCGATTCTTTGAAGTGGGTACTTATTCTTCACTGTCACCTAGATCATGTGACGTTAATCCATTCCAAATCTTAGACTCCCGTCTACCTTATAGGAAAATATGACTGGGGCTGCCCAGTGTGAAACATAGCGTCTCACAAAACCCTTTCTCTGCAAATCATCCAACTGCACCCTCAGCTCGTGATGCTCTACGAGATCCATCCGATATTCTGATGAGGAAATTTGTGTTGTTCTAGGATGTAATTCAATGTATAATTCTATTTCCTAGTGGGGAGGTAGTCCTGGAACATATTCTGGAAAGACTTCCTCATTCTCTTCCACTACTGTTGGGAATTGGGAGCCCACAACATCCACTACTCTGAGGAAAATGATAGCCAAATCATGAGTGATTGGATGCACCCACCTTTGCATGAGACCATTTTGTGCTACCTGAGTTTCCCTTTCTCTGAAAAAATAAATCCTCATCCCATCACTCCGAACACACCACACTCTTCACCTAAAGCAGTCAATCTGGTCATGGGCCAATGATAACAAATTTGTACCAAGAATAATGTCGTAAGGCCTCGAGGCTACCACCAAGAGGTTCCAACCAAAACTCTTTCCTCCAAGGGTAAGATCACGTTGTATGAAAAGGTGTGTGATCATCATGTCTCCTCCCATAGGTGTCTCAAAGAATAATGATCGAGTCAACGATTCTACTAGAATATCAAGGTTTTGAAAAAGATGTGTGGCTATGAAGGAATGACTAGAACCTGTGTCTACAAGTACGGATTCTAAGGTAGAAAACACATAGATCGTACCTCGAATCATCCCTGGAGTCCCTTGGTCGTATCCCTCGACCACACGCATATGTCCCTGTCCATGTCCTCCAGCTCACTGAGCTTTGTGGAGATCTCCTGGGGGAGGTGGTTAATGTAAGTCGAAACATCTGACACCACAGACATCTCTCCCTACTACTCATCCATTTACACCCCCTGGCGGGTCTGTCTGCTCCACTCTATGCCTCTGCCTTGGTGGTCCATCCACTGCTTCTCTATCTGCATCTCGGTAGTTCAGACGATCTCTAGTGAGATGCCCCCTACCGTCACATATGTAGCATCGCTTCTCCCTATGCTGAATGGATCCATCCTAAGAGACATGGAAATCTATCCTCTTTCCTAAGTCACCCTATGATGTTTCCCACATCCATATCCATGTGCCTGATGTTTTATCCCTACTGTTGGGGTCTCCACACCTGCCTACCTGTTGCAGATTACCGTCGACTGTCTCTGCTCCGCCATGATTCTCTCAATCTCCAAGGCCCGCTTGAGCACTCTAGCATAAGTAGAAATGCATATATGCACACAACTATCTTGAATGTCTCATAATATACCTCTCTTGAAGGTACAAGCTCTGACGTACTAATCCCTAACCATATCCATGTAGTACCGGGTGTGGTTGGTGAACATCGATGAATAGTCAGCAACTATCAAACTGCCCTGCTGGAGATGAAGAAGCTCCTGGATGTGCACTTCTCGCAACGTAACTAGAGATAACTCCTCCCATAATATTCTCTCAAACTTTTTTCATGATTGAGTCTCCTCGTCGTGAGTCTGTGTGGTCATACTCCACCATCGTTCTACAGAATATTGAAGAATGCTTTCTCTTTGGATCACCATCTGGTCCACTAGTGTCCTCACTATATGAAAAAATATGGTCACCACATCAAGCCAGTACTCAGTTGCCTAAGGGTTGGGATCGCCTCAGAACCTAAGGAGTTTCTGTCTTTGGAACTCATCGAGTGTGTTTAGACTGCGCCCTCTTTCGGTCGGAACTGCAGGTACCATGGGCTACTTCACTAGTGGTGGTATAATAGGTACACCACCTGGTGCCCTTGCCTTGGGAATTGATCCTTATTTTGAAGCCTTTTCACTGAGGGGGTCATTCTCATGATCGTGCTGCTAAATCCTAGAAGGTATGCATCGTAGAGGCATCCTGTATGGAAACAACATGTACCATGTTCAATGAGTATATCTAGATAGCTATCACAAAGGATATTGAAAAAAACCCATTTCTATATGATTCATGTACCATGATTTTACTTCTCCGCATCTAGTGTTTTCATGTACCAAGTTTAATTTTAGGTTATCAGAGTCCTGTTGTATGGATACGTCGGCCGCCACACCAACATAAGAGTCTCTGGCCTGACGGCCAAACTCGAAACACATATCATTGTTGCCCCAAACCAATCTCACAGAATAATGGTCCTAAGGTAGAACCCACCACCTATAATACCACTATGTTGTAACTCGTCCTAGTGGGGCCCACGCAGTGACTCCCCAAGCCCCCCTACAATGGGCCTGGTGCTGGTGACTAGCACCAATTAGGAATATTACTAACATGGGAGACATTGCCTATGTAACTGTACACACACACACATCTCCAAGACCACAAATGCTGAATTGTAAAAACCACTATGGGACAAAATGCATGTATATAAATAAACCCAACCAATAGAGTACGACAGAAGGTAAAGTATTGAAAGTAAACTAGGCCAAAATAAAATCCGACCAAAATAATAGTCTGAAAACTACAAGGTCTAACCTTAAAAGACAACGAGGTATTGTGATAGCTGCACATAGCCGTAGGAGCGCCTCGGCCTGTAAAAAACTCTGAATGTCTGGTCCTGTCCTGGTCCACCCAGGACTCTGTCAAAAGGATCATCATCTGCACATGACACAACACATGTGGGGAAATCCCGTGAAGTGGTGAGTATAAAAAAATTCAATAGAGGACCCCGAAAACCAAAAATCAATACTCAATGTAATGGTACAATCAGCTATGCACAATATATATCTATAGAACATATAGTAAGAGAAACAAAAACTAGATATACTCATATCCCATACCGGTGTTCTAGATACATGTCACACAACTACATACAACCATTAGGTATTATGTTTGAAGATTCCATGAAGCACTTGTTCCATGAGAACTCACTCCACTAGTCTGATAAATCTGATGACACCCGTCCAAGAAGAGATGTTCGTTGTGAAAATCCTCAATAGATATACACACTCATTACAGGAGACACCCTCCTAAGTGGGATAGATCACAATAGATAGATACACTGATTACATGAGACACACTCATGAGTGGGGAATGATCTTGATAAACATATGAGGATCACTGCCAAGGCCATGGAAGATGCCACGACTCATCCAGATTCACCTGCTAGGTACAGGATCAACTCCCAGTAGATTTGGTCATGTCTATTCCTAACACTACATAGGGTCAAGAATGGATAAAGGATATCGATATTGGCTTCTCAGATAGATTTCTGACTCTATCATAGAATGTCCTAATGATGGGATCATACTCCAATAGAAGGAAATGATTCCTGAGAGTCAGGGGAAGAAGATTAATGGTCACTAACCCCAAAAAAAACATGTCCAAAATATGGTGGAAAAGAAGACCAAGGTATTTTCCTAAAAGTACACAATTTGAAGAAATGTCACACACCGTGTCTTCATACCCGGGTGCTTCCCATGTACAACGGCCCGTGTCATAATGCTGGTCGTGTAGAAAATGATAGTACATGGCATGTGGTATAGAGTACATTTAGTGTCCGAGTTATCTGGGGATGGATACGTGTGCGCGGATGTGTTCCCGTACATGGCTTCAACCAATGTATGTCATACTACGTAATCGGTACATGGGTTAACCTGCATTACTGGACTCACCAGTCCGTGTGGTGGATTACACTGACTTATACACACTTCCATGTCCGGGTATCCCCTAGATACATGCCGAGTCCTGATATGTTACTTATTTCATGCTTCTTAGAGAGTACACACGGTGTCTGAAGCCGTGCAGTCCGACCCGTGTCTGTGTAATTTCCATAATACACGTCGAGCTTCGAGGAAGGTCCAACATGCCATGTGACAAGGATAACACGAATTTTGATTCCTATCTAACACCATAAACCCTAATCACCACCGCTGGTACAACACGATGTGTTCTTCAGAAGTACATGTCATGTATTCATGATTTTTACAGAAACGACAGTCCTCACCGGCACGCCTCCTGTGATGTCTCAATCATCATTCTAATGGTCTAATTTCCACGAAACATACGTTTCTAGGTCTCCCAGATGTACTGAAGTCATCTCCATTGTTTTTGGGACTCTGATCTGCCACGAAAACATGTTTTTATCTTCCCGCGTGAAGAATATACAATGAACGATATCTTCTAATCTGAGCTGATTCGTCATCTATCATAGTCGTCGCTCCACCATAGGGTCATTGTGATGTTAGATCATCAGTTTGGGATCACTGTGTCGCAAAACATATGTGAAAAGATCCATTTTTCATCACCCCAAGAACAACATGAAGATCACGTGAGAAGGAAAGGGGGAAAGAAAACCTAATAATGAAAATCGAGGAATGAACCCCCACCATCATTTGTCACGGTGTTGATCTGCTCCCATTAAATGGATCAAACGAAGAAAACTAAAATAATAATTCAACATGGATTAATTCCGCAGAATCATCCCAATAAAACTCTCCCGCAAGAATGTATGAATCTGTGGATCAACTTTATTCGTTGTTAATCCACGTGGTCATTTATATTCCAAAATGGGGAAAGTAGAGTCGAAATAACAACCCCAACATCTACTAGGATCGATCGCTGAAGAAGGGTCCATGATATCATTGTCTTCAAGATATTCCAACTTCGTTGGCGTAATGATTCTCAACTTTGATTCGTCATCATTCGACACCGAGAGTTTTCTACAATGCTCCATTTATTCTCTAGAGTTTCCTCTCAATACATCCCAACGAGCAACATTCCATTATCCTAAAAAAAAGTGAAATTTTTTTGGAATTCTATTACGCTATGGTATTAATTTTTCTTTTTTTTTATTTTTGTGTCATTATGACATGACATTAACTGATGAAATAGATGCCCCGTTACAGAGCTGCAGCAGATATTTCCAAAAATGAAATAAAATATTCACTGCGAATTTATTTAATTTTATTTTACTAAAAATGTCTTAAAAATAACTATTTCTCTCAACCCAAATCAGTCAAGGTTATACTTGTCCTTAGGAAAAGTCATCGTCACAGACACAATGATCCCTCATATTTTCAATTAGGTTATCCCTTTGGAAACTTTCACAAGAACACACATATTCCGACTCACTTAACATAAAAAGTTCAAACGACCATTCCAGACTCACTAGGCCTCGTAATGATGTGTCGTCTTAAGACCTGGTCCAAAAATAATTCAATATAATATATAAAAATAATAATAAACATAAATATCTGAGACAATAAACAATAATACCATCTCTTACAAGTTTTCATCACATCTACACCAAACACATGTATTGTTATTCAAATATTCATTATTGGAAGTATTTCATAATCTAGATAATACATGAGAAACATCCTATGCTTCCACTATAATTAAACATTAAACTAATCACATATGACTACCACATATAGTGGGGAGATAAATGTAGATAAATCAAGAAAAAATTTCATTATCCACTAAATAGAATCATAAGAGAACCTCCCATCTCTCTGCATCACATCGTTGGAAAATCCTATTTTCGACCCATTAAATAATCGCATTATCCATCCTAGAAAACAATATGCATATCTCTATGTATATCTCGTTTAGAGGCATAAACTACTGCAACATCGTCTGGTACCCCACCATATTTCACATCAACCATCATAGAATCAACCATCATTGGCTCATATCACATCCATACCTTCCTCCACCGTATATAATTTTATAGAAAAAATCACATATGGAGAACATAAAATAGGAATTGGTAAATAAAAATGCACAACCATTAAGGAAGTAGTGCCTAACAAATATGTCATCTATCCATTACACATAAACAATATATCAATGATATGTGACATTAAATTAGATACATATAAAATAATTCACATCCTTTAGAATCCAATACTAAACCTATGGTGAAAATGAAATAGATCATCTGAATATCCACCATATGAAATGAAACTCAAATATATCACCACAATATGATCTCAATAGCCAAATAATATGATAAATGTGGAATTTTTCAATAAAAATAACCATCTCCTTAAGAGTCTAATTGGGGTTGTACCTCTAATTAAGGAAAAAATACACAATAAAAACAATAGGACGAAGAAATATCATAAACTCGAAAGGTCATCATGTAGAATAAAATGTTGCAAGATACGTTAAAATAAATAAATAGCTCATGGTATATAGTGGGTATCAACAAATCACATTCTTGGGTACTCTCCTCTATGCCCCTATTAGACCATAGAATATGGACCAAGGTAATATCTCAAAATTAAAAAATTGTCCTTTAGTATTCCATTATCACAAAAGGCCAATTTACAAAGGATTCATCATATTCAACATTGATCGTTCCTGAATCAATGGACATTGATTAATCATGATGATTATGGAATAAACAAAATATGTGAAAAAAAAATTATTTATTTGGATCATCTGCGGGGGAAATGTTTTCCAATACTCCATACCTCCAAAATAATCCAACACATTGAATGGCCCAAAAAATTCAGGAGAGAACATATTTCATAAAAAATTTACTATAAATGATGAGTATTCCCCACATGGAACATGTGACCTATAAGATTGAACTATATAAAACTCCTCCTATGATTGTAATTCTGCATTTTATGATCCAATTAAGCCTTTATCATTTCCCAAAATACATGAATAATCGATTTCATATTCACCATTAATTCTAGTGTAAGAATTAATACCTCATTAAAAACAGTGCATAAAAATGGTGAATTGAATGTTCGGTCATACAATCATCTAAATTAATTCATTCCATTGGTAGAGTTGAATATGTTATTTATCGAAAAATTAACCAAGGGATGGGTCCTCGTCAAATAACCTCTAAAATCACTAATAGAAACCTGAAGCATTTCTTTAAGAGTATGGATTGTATTCTCAATATGATTGTACTAATATGGTTGAAAATTGGTACTGAGGTATAACTGAAAAATAAAAAAAGTGAGTCTTCTCTATATCCTAATTGAAAAACATGTATTACGATATTATATGATCTTCTTCAGGACACTGTATGGTCTCACAACCATCTATAACTACATCCTCGCCAAAACCACAACTCAAATAGACTCCCTGATAGAAATTAAGTTGGTTGAATTCATCAAAATATCAACTATAACTCATTTATAATTTTATACACTATCTCATTGATAGAAAATACTAATTATTTACAATATTATTTTTATTTAATTTTACTTTATAACATCTAACGGTCAGAGAATACCACTAGGAACGCAGTGTTTGGTTTTTAACTGTTGGAATTCCAAACTTTGAGTAATAGATATTGGATGTAGATTCTTGAACTAGGGCCACCAAAAATTCCTTTGAGGGATTGGTATATAATTTTTATTCTATTATGTACCAATAAATAAGAAATATGGATCTATTGTATTAATAAATCATAAATCTTCAAATGAATGAAATTACATCCTCAACTAACACCCAATGATGTAAATTGTTAGAGAATCCATTATGGGAAATGATGAAAAGATGTTCTCGATTTAGAAATAAACCTCATAATCGAGAAACTAGGAATAATCCACCTATTATGACAAATATTTAATCCCTATAATATGAAAAAGACAAAAGATTCACCAGAAAACTCCCACATATTTATTAATCAGTAAGAGTTCGTCCAACGCTCTCCAATATTTTCCATATTCATGCAGGGCATCACATTTTGATTTTTTACTCAGTGCATCAGCTAAAGAAATTCCCATTTATGGAACATATGAAATCTCTAATTTATAAACATGATATATTTCAATCAAACAATTCTGTATAATTTCATTTCATTCTAGTTGAAGACATACCTTGATCACTTTTGGTTAATGAATACCATAGAATGATCGCCAGTGATGTAACCTCATCAGAACCTCAAATCACAAGAAAAAAATTCAATATAAAGAAATGGGTGGAAATGTTATGATAATTGTGATATAACTATAATTACCCATAATTATCAAATGATCTATAACTCATTACAACACAAAAAATTCAATGATGAATAGAATCATTTAAAAAACTCGAATTGAACCTCCTCTTGGAAAATTATTGACTAATTTATTGACCAGCATAACATTTATTTACTCTAAATCTAGCTAATAGTTTTCAGATCATAATAAATATTTATCCTTCTATTTTATTGATATCATAGGAGATATATCCTTATAGAAATAGACAAAAACAATCTCTTATAGCCTATAAGACCAAATCAAATTCTCACCTCTGCCACTGTCCTACATACGGTCCAAGAAAACCCATCTCTATCATTGAAGGATCCATTTATTCTACATTTTATGATGTAACATGACCTTGAAAAAAAATACATCATGATCATAAAAGTCACACTTTGACAACTTTCCAAATATATTTACATGATGAAGAACTCCAAAAATAAAATTGAAATTCTATACGAGATCATGCTTTGATTATGAGTATATATTTATTTTTTTGATGAAAACCATTGAACATTTACCTATGTTCTCTCTAATCACTATGTTCATCAACACCATAAACACGGATGGATAATTTTCCACACTAAACCACTTGATAATGAACTCATAATTCCCACAACGACAGTAGATAACAATTATCTAAATATGCACATCCTTCACCCAGATATGTTGATATACTGTCAAAAATCAGATGTTAGAGAATGAAAATTCCCCTTTATATTATCAATGAAATAATCAATAAATGGAATATGGAAGTATTTCTACACTCGAACTTACTATATGGGATTTAAATTGATAAAAATCCATAAACTGAAAACATCTCTTTTCCAAAACAAAATCGGTGTACCCCAATGTGACACACATGGATAAATGAAACCATACTACAATAGACCATCATAATATACTCTCATATCTCAAAACACATAAGGAACCAACCTATATAAATATATTTCAGTATGAAAAATACCAATCTGTAGCTAGATACAGAATATAATCTCCCACTAAGAGGGTAATGCTACAACCTCCTACAAAAAGGAATCTGGGAACTCATCCAAAACATAAGGAAACATTGACTAAAAATCCTTTTACATTATCTTTATTACCATGGAAATCAGTGATGACATGGATTGAACATGCCTATGACCCATCCAATGGATAATCATTCTAACTAAAAACACTATAACTCCATCAATATAATAAAGTATAACCTTCCTCTTAAATTAATATATGATATCGTAGACGAAATACATCCATTCCATGATGAGGATAATGTCACATGGATATATATGTAAATTTTTGTAATACCCCCATAACATCTAATTCCCCAATACTAGATCATAATATTTATATATATCATACAATTCATTTGACCATCAAATATCATACTGAACACCAAGGTATCTAGATTCCTCCAAACATCATGTCCAAAATCATGGATGGGGGTAGGTGATATAAATGAGGGTTTATCTCCTACTTGAAAAAATAGATTCTCCCCTCTATAAAAAAATCAATGGATTCAATGAATTATTATTGGAACATCATGTATAGGAAATGATAAAGAATGAAGCTAACCATGACTTGGACTCTGACCTCTCTAACCATAATAATATCCACCATCATTTCATTTCCCTTCTCTTTAATGATGTGGAGATAATCAAGTATATACTCTACTTCCCTATCTCCTCTCTACTGATCCCAAACATGATAACCCTAATGATGCATCCTTAGCTAAAAAATCCGCAATAGAGGAACCTAATATATATGTCCATTTGCACATTGACTGTTCTGAATGGTCAGGTATTCTCAACATTTATGAACCTTTCATCCAAAAGGAAAAAAAATTTGTAAACAATTGGAATAATATTGTGAGGCAGCTACCTAAGTGAAATGATATTTTTATCTGTTGGACCGACCACTAAATAACTGATAAATCTTCTTCAATGAAAATAGGGAAATCTGGACTAAAACTCGACGTCACATTAAATCTTGAAGGCTCTCCCCTCATTATTATTCTATTCATTAATGTGTCCCTAAAATAATTTTTATTCATTAAAGAGAATGAAGATAAATATTTACCCTTAATTGTGTGTCATGGTAATAGATATTTTGATTAAAATGAACAAAAAATTACCTCACCCTATCATCCCCATTTGGAAATTCTTCTCATTCACTTCATAGAAGGGTCCATTAATGGATCTCAAGAAATCATACATTAAACCCAACTATTGAATGGTATAAATATCCTAATGAATAGAATCCTTCACGATAATGGAATATATGTATTCGTTGAACTAGTCTCATAATATCTCACATAATACTATTGTCTTCTCATTATCCTTCATGAACAATAACCACCAATTCCTCGCTTCTCCCTAAAGAATCATCAGAAGAAATGAATCACACTACTCTTTTGTAATTTTTATCGAATTTAAACCCATATCACCATACTCCGACAAAACATTTGTTACTAAATATAAAATTTACCTCTCATACTTATGATGTCTCTAGAGCTAAATCACTCTGAGTACCCCATCAATGTTTTATCATCATAAAATTCCACATTGTAGCAATCTACTATAACATCCAACATAAAATATCTAGTGAATACATGATATTTAAACAGAACAAGATCCCTGATTTCTATAAATTGCAAATTATTCGGGCTACTAAAAATGGAATACGGAATATGAAACCTATATTAATTTTTTTATAATATTTTTTAAGTTATTTTATGAATCCCTAGTCATAAAATTACAATCTAAAGTGAAAAAGAGAATGATACGTGAACATTTACTATGTGTCTACCTTAAATGTTGAATAACTTCATTTAGTATGTGCTATAGACCTCATGTTATATGAATCCGATCATAGGGTTAGCTAAATAATCATTTATTATCTGACCTCCCTTGTTTACATAACATATTATTCTTAGCTGACACCATTGGCCTATCAACCCCTACAATAAAATTTGTTTCGAACAAAAAATACATCATATACCTCATCATGAACCTTTGATACCACATTGATAGACCAAATCCTAGAAATTATAGAAAAATAATGTGAAATATATAATGAATTTCATATTCCCATAACTAGTAGGCCCTAGGATGGTGACTCCACTATGGGTATAATAAACAATAATATGAAATTAATTACCCTCTCTGATTACATGTAGAATAGAGAAAAAAATCTAGATACATAAAAACACATGATCATTAATATTTATAAATAAATACATATTAAAAAACAAGAAATTCCATATAGTACAAAAAATGAAAAATACAAGTGTTGCAATGGTAAAGATTATTGTGATAACAAAACCCAAACAACTCCTTGAAAACCCCACCTTATTATGATCTCCAACCTACTCTAGCTAAACTAAATTAAAATTTATATATACATAAGGTTACCAGAACATTATTCATAGTAATATTATCCATGATTAATCTCATTAAAAATATAATTAAATAATTTTAAATCATTATGATAAATAATGAGAACAACTCCGTAAAAAAATTAGGTATTCTAAATTCCAGTCTGTATCGTGGAAGAACCTCACGATGGATCCCATAATGAATGACATAAACTATAAAAATTAAAAATCAAGTATAAATCTCTTAGGTTTTCACATTCTTTTTTCCTCGTTTCCCTAATGTTTCATATCCTGAGCCATATCTCTCCAACATTGGAAAGTAAAAATAACCATGGGAATGGAATCATAAGATGCACCTAGTCCATCACATTATCAAATCATCTCATCACACATCACGATATATAGTGTCTATGTGGTTTCTTTATGTAACCATTGACCATATAACAAGTATCATACTTCAAGAATTATACATGAAGACATTACGAACCCAACATCAACAATGAACCTCAATACATCACAGCTTATAGAATTGATAACTATATTAATTAATTAGATAACATATCTAGTAATATATTTGTGTGAAATAACCACAAACCACTAAAACCCTCTAAACACATGTATGGAGAATCTTACCACCCTCTATACCAGATCATGTAACTATTAATTGAATAATGTGGGGAAAGAGGGGATATTCAGCCACCTATCCTCTCACCAGGATGTTGAGGAAAAGCCCCTCCCAATGTTTACACGGTTCCATTCTCCCTATCTAAAATCAGTGATGTAGCATATGAAATAAATGAATATACATGATATAATATATCACACAACTAGACCATGATCATATCATACTCATAGAATCACGTGTATAAAACATCGATGATAAACCCATATGATACTTCTAGGAATATATATTCTATAAGAACAAAAGAATTTTAATATATTACTTTAGTTATTTATTTATTTTATAATATCCGACTAATATTTAATTCATTATCCACTAATTAAACATTAAAATTATACCACAAATCAATACATTAATCATATGATTAAATTCATTTCCCTCATGATATATTCCAAACTGGTTCTATGGTTTCATTGTATTGATATGTTTTCAGTATTTCCATTCCATCAATAGTAGCCCCACATGTCACGAATTCTTTATTAATTATAATAATTATTCAATAAGCCATGTACTTTTGGAAATATGTCCTATGTGACCACCAAGAGAAAACATGATTATAAGAACATCTATCTATATCATGTAATTGGAAATAGAATTTATATAAATTAAGAAACCCCACCATTGGAAATTTAATTGATTTGGATGTGGGTATCATATCTATCATCAACACATGAATTTGTAATTCTTTCGTTAATGTGTTTCATCATCTCTGGTTCTATCCTCGACACCCAGAAGCATATCTCAATGCATCTCACCATCACATGGAAAAAATGCTACCAAATACACTAGGCCTCCCAGACCACAACTCACATCAACCATAAAAGGCACAACCATGCCAGGGTCATACAACATCCATGGCTTCCCACAACATATTACATTGAATAAGAAATCTCACATCTATTGTACATCAAACAATTATATAGTAACATAATAATAATAGATAATGGAACAATTGGGTTCCCAAAATAAAATATCCATAATTCACACCTAAAGATCTCATAGATCCAACACAATAAACTCATCATACTCAAGAAAATAGGAACCACATACCCTAGAAATCAAGTTTATCAAACAACTAGTTTTTTTTTTACACTTGAATTAACTGTTTCATTATTCAATGGTTTCAATGATGGTAAACCAATGGAATAAATATATGTCAGGGTATCAAAACCTAAACAGGATATCTAGAATAGAAAAAAAATCAAAATATGATTGGTTCTATTATCATTTCTCAATAATGTAATTCAATTTTTTTAAAAAGTATCACGATGATTTAAATACATTATCAATTATATTAATGCATGGATGAAAACATTTAAATAAACCTGATAATTTTATCAATGTGATTATCAAAAAATTACATCATACACCAGATTAAAAACCTGAATATTAATTAATTAATCTTTGTCCAATTAATAATCAATTAATTTCAGTGTATCATTCTATACCAATTTTAAAATCCTCATCCAATCATAATTTCATTATATATAATTCATATAAAATGTTTGGAATGATATATAAAATCTAGAGATAACCCATCATAGTACTATAAATCACATCAACATGTGATCTAAAACTAATTATTTATTAATTTGATTCATCCATTATTAGTCCAATTTCACAACAATCTATAAGGATAAAGCATACTCAATTTTATATTGAATGTAAATAAATAGATATGAAATGATTCTCAACCTCAATGGTAACAACAGTCTTCACAAGATAATGAACCAAATTTTTGGATCATAATGACCTCTCCCACATGAATCTATATCCATCCAAAGATGCCGCAACACATCCAAACCAACACAAATTCACTATAATATCTAATAGAAACATATAGATGATATTTTATCATATTGAATGATTAATCAAGGATGACCAGATCTAGGAAGTATAAGCTATGAAGTAAATCATAACTCATATCACCATGAAATGAAGATGGGTTGTCCGGGATAAATCCATGTAGATGGAATCTCAAAACAGTAGAGAAGGGGATGATGATTGTTTAAAATTTTATATTCAACAATAGACTATGTGGAAAACAGAATCTACTCCACCTTTTATAGACACACTACACAGAGTATTTATATATTGTGAATAAATTTACATGCAATAAATTATATTAAATTTTATCTAAATGACATTTTTTTGATTTCATTAAAAAATTATTCACCATGAACATTTTTACCCCAAATAAATACATGTCATGTAACACGCTATGAACCTATCATTATATGAATTTAATTGAGGATACAAGACATGAAAAATTTACTTTCCAAGAATTCCAACTACATCTAGACATTAGTATCCTCACAACTTTAGACTTAATCTTGTCCTCCACTAATAAACATGACCTACATAAACATAAAAAGGCAAATACTACATAATTTTGAGACCTAAAATTGTCAATAGTCTGTAACCCTCACATGAGAGGGGTCTTCTTATCTTCATTAGGGTTTTTTGAGGGTCATTTGGATTTATGATTTTATTGGATAAACATAAAAACATAATTCAAAGTTTCCTTAATGAATGATTGATACATGTTTAGTTATAGACCCAGATTGTATCCAACTATGGTCGTTGATCCTGATATAGCTTATAATAATCCAAGGGTATTAGATAAAAATGTATCATTGTTCCTAAAATGGAATGAAGATAGATATTTAAAGTGGATGGTTGGAAATTAAATGTCACCAGAACAATGTTATGTTATTCATTGAGAATGTTTATAATTATATTTGTTGTCTAGATGATAATATCATCAAGATTGAGTTCTGGTCATGTGTCAATGGTGGAAGTCGATCATCATAAGAATATTTTTTAGGAGTATGTATATCATGAGTTCTATTGTATGGATGGAATTCATTGATGAGTAATCACATTTGGAATGACATTTTGATGACATGATTAATGTTAAAGAGTTAACAAAGACTCTTCATATAAAATATATTGTCAACATGATTGGGATGGTAAATTGGGAGTTGATTAGTTTGATAAGTTTTTTGGTTGTATGTTGGAAATTTTTTTGGTCGTGTGTATCATGATGAGAAACATGACCCATGAATTACTTGGATTCTAGGGTATTGTTTTGGTAGGAATTTCATATAGTGAATATTTCATGTCTCACAATTTTATGTAGATATTATGAAACAATGGTGAGAAACATCATAAAGTAGTTGAGGTATATGAAAATGATGGGATCATGTCTCCACAAAGAATGGATTAAGTGAGAATCATCTCAATTTTTTATCTCTCATTATATGTGTTGTATCACATTGTGGTTTGTTATGAACCATTTTTTTAGTCCAAACCATATATTAGTGACGAGAATTACTAAAATAAAAGCGTCTTTTTGTGCCTGATTTTATGACCCCAATAGGAATGATTTTATTCATTGATTAACACCAATTCATCATAGGGATGATAAGTTATATGGTGATGAAGATGTAAGTTCCATTTTTGTTGGATGTTATAATTTTAGATGAAAATTTAATGTTCAATCTCATAGTATGTTCAAATATTGATCAAAGACCTGGAATATAATAATGAGAGATGGAATGGATCAAAAAATTGTATTCAAATGTGGAACCATTCTCAAAAACAATATTGGATATTTTAGGATTATCCTATGGGATTTGAAACTATAATCTATGTTATATAATTTTATATCCTAGAGGAATGATGGTTTCATGGTTTGCAAATAATATGTGAACAAATTGTGAAACCAAGTTTTCATTGGCTCATGTTCTAACCAAAACATGATGAAATATAGGTAATCCCATTGGGGGAATACAATTTATTATAGACTTGTCAAACACTTGGTTCATGGTCTACTAGTCCATGATCCTTGAACGTGTGAGTTAGATGTGCCTCAGACAGTTGCGGAATTTTGTTTTTAATTATGTAACCAATCGTATAGAACATAAAAAGATGAAAAAAAATACTATTTTACCATTACATGATTAATGGGTTTTATCTTTCTTTTACTCTTTTTTTATTAACGATCTCCCCACATGTTATTATCCTTATCCAATACTTTATGGCAATTATTCACTTTTCATTGTATGAATTGATCTTCATAATGTGTATTTTAATCCTTGAGGTAACCTTTCAAGTCAAATTTTCCCTATTGTGTTTTTCTTTCTATTCATTGGACATTAGGTTTCCTTGATTAATTGTTTTATTCATTATTCCACAAGATCTTGGTTGAATTAAATATCAAAGAGAGAGATTTTTCACTTCCTTGGAAGAGAAAATATGAATAGTCTATCAATACTTCATTGTGAATAGGTACATTATGGAATGTTTTCATAGTGAATTTCCCTAGTCTTTAGCCCCCAAATTAAAATACCTATTTAAATGTGTTGATCCTATTTGTTATGGATTTTTCTAGGGGTGGTGTCAAATGAACCAGGGATAACCATTACACACATTTAAATTAATTTACGTTGAGATATGTGTGTATTTTATGTTATCTAATTCTATGATCTATGATTTATAATTTTTTATGTAGTTGTTTAAATTGGAAACTGACTTTTCACCCTATACATGAGTTTTAAAATTTTATGTTTGACCATTGAAGCCAAATAAGTGTGGATAAATTGATATAAATCATGGAATTAGGTATAAATACCTATTAATAAATTGTTTCAAAACATCCTAAATGTTTTCTATTTTTCATACATCCCTTTTGTACTTATATGTGGTTATAGTAATATGTTTTTGATCTAGATTCAACTAAGTGTGATTCCCCATGCATAAATTTCATTTAACTATTTATTTTATAATAAATGGTAAATTAAATTTGATGAATTTAGGGGGTCTCATAGAACCATTATTTGATAGCTTGTTTACTCAATCTAAAACATCTAGGTGATCAAAGATCCTTAGAGGGATTCCATTACATATGTTCAGACCATTGGGACCACCTATAGGGTCCCACTCCTACTTTATTAGAGGACCCCCTGAGTAATAACTTTTTTATTTTGAATGTTATAGGATCCTATGATAGATAACATGCTTCAATGTAGACCACATGCATCCTGAGTAGGATTCCTCTCTTGAGTACTGATATATGTGAACCAGTGGGTTCCCAGGGTTTGACTGACTGAGTACAAGTTATTCAAGGGTTTGGGTAGAGATACTAAAGGGTGTCACCGACGAACCCATACAAAATTAAGATATAATGGGCTAGGATGGATGTGATGGGTTATAAATATTGATAACATAAATATTTTGTTGATGATTCATATAGTTATTATTGATGCACCTATTTATTACCAACATAATTTCTATAACACATTCTATGAGAATGACATAATGAAATGATAATAATTTTCCTTTAGAAAATGGGTATCCAATGATTTAGATTCATATCCATTTTTGGATGTTCATTACTAGAGGATCTACATGAGATCAAACTTTCGATTCACTCTATTTGAATTGTAATTCTTAGGGATTTGATGATTTACATCATGGAATCCGTCCATAAGATAGAATGCATGTTTATAAATGGAGGCCTTATTTTGGATGGGGAACATGGGGTTTCACATTATTATTAGGTTGTAGAAAATTATGTTTCGGACCACATGATTTGGATGTTCAAAAAAGTGTTTTAAAAAATTATTCTGACGTTGAAAATGTTATTTTGTGCCACGTGAATATGATTTTGAAAAAAGGATTTTGATATAATTATTGGTTGATTAGACATAACTTTTCAGGAACCTTATATGGTATGTTTTTTATGATGACCCAAACCTTTTATTCAGATTAACAAACTAGATTTTTTTTAATCCATGCATGAATATTGAGATAATTACATTATTTAAACCTAATGAATTTTATTATAATGCATGCTGGTTGTGGTTATACACCTCATGTATAGCATTGTACAAAATATATATATGTAAATATATTTTTATAAATATGTAATACGTATATAATCAATCATATTAATACCAAAATTTTCTTAACTTAAATTTTAAGAAAAATACACCACTCGGCATTTTGCATGAACCACTACATTGAATCTATCCATGAAGAATGACCATGAAAAATATTTACCCAAAAAGTATCATATAATCATTATATTTTTTGAATTTATAATATTTTCACCTTCATCATATATGTACATACTCATTAACAAGTATTTATAGGTTCTTATAATCATGGAATCCTGAAAAAATTAATATAAATTTATTTATAATTACACCATTCCATTAATAATCATATCAAAAATAAAGTATATCACAATCAAAATAGTGGGAAAAAATTAAATATACATTTTCTATCGTAATATAATAGAAATTATAGTTTCAAAAAAAATTATGAAATAAGTTTATTCTCCAAATATTTTTGAAAGATAAAATTATTAGTAACATCCCACACCAACTCATTTCATTATGGAAAGGAAAAAAATACCACGGTCCTTAATTGACATTCCAATAACACCAAATGATAGAAATATATAACTTTTTCTTATGAATCATTTTGGGGATGTTTTTAGCTATAAATAAAAATCAACATGACAAGATAGAAAATAAATATTTGAACCACTGTAAAATAAATGTTCAACAACAATACAACATAGTTAAAAAGTAATTGAAATAGGAAATATCATAGTGACAACCTAATAGGAGATATCCAATGACAAACTAAAGGAAAACAAGTTTGGAAGAAAACGTGGTTAATTATCCCAAGAACATCATAACTGCTTCCTAGATCGAACTCCGCTAATCGTAAACAAGGTATCAAGATACATCCAATTAGAAATCTAATAACATTACTTATAGTATCATCAATAATATAACGTTTAAAAATCCAACAAATTAACCAAGATGGACAAGTCTATAAACCCTGTATGAATTCCATCTAGACTTTTCACCACTATCCACTAGGATGAAAAATGTTAGAACATTTTCTATTTTTTTAATGAGATAAAAAGAATATTTAAATCCATAAGAGGAAAACGTGGTGATGAAATCCATAAATAAGATAATTTAAATTTATTTAAATTGGGTATAATCATTCAATGGTTCACACACTCACACCCATTTTCATATACAAAACCATACACTCATGTTCTTTGTTAGATCAATGGTGGTAAATCATAAATATGACCCATATAATCATAATGGTAGAACTACCTACCAATCACATTCTCATTGAACACATTACATAGCATTGTTCCCATATCCATTAAAAAATATTTTAAAAAAATATATTCTTTGGAATAATTACATAAAAAAACTAATTTGTCCAAAAAAAAGTGATAACATCAAAATCAAAACATTATTATCCCATTGAATGAATATTTTACAAAATTTAGTCAATTTTCCCAATAAAAAAATCAAAGAAGTATCCTTCAATATATGTAACAAAAATAACCTAGAAATTTCCTGATAACCCATTTAATTAAAAAATGACTTCATGTTCTACTGTATTAGTGTGATAGAGAACCACCTACCTAAAATTCATTAGATTAGAACAAATAAATTATGGTGAAACTGTTGATCCCTTTTATTCCTTTCTATCCCATAAAAACCCATGAAAAAATCCTAAGAAATCACCTGGATATATATACATAGTTATTGAAATATCATCATATGGTTCCATTTCAGAAAACCTGTAGTTATCTATGATGAGAAATAATAATGATACCGAAACGTTGATTTCCAAAATCAACTCATTGAAGATAAATTGGAAATTGAGTTTGAACATTTATGGTCTCCTGAAATCCCCTCAGTGTTCTAAGGAAGTTTATAGGAATAAAAGTAACATGTACATGGAATTACAACTACTATCAATAATAAAATTTACTAGTTGAGGGTTATTTATAATTAATATTAGGAATTTACATTGTGAATGCTTCAACGGGCCACTTATGATAAAAAACCAAATTCCTTGGATTAAATGTCTAGACTGTTTAATTATGTTGTGTAAATTTTTTTCCATTATTAAATATATCTAAAAACGAATAATAATAATAATAATATTTTTAAATTTAATATTTTATATCCCTTTACCAGGTATATTATAATAATAAAATTGAAATTTATAATATTATTTTACAACATAGAAAATTATATTGAAAAAAATGATGAACTTGTCAATTTTATCCTCTGAAATCTTCGTGAATATTTTAGTGATAAATTAAAATGAAATTGAAAATGTATAAAAATGGTGTACCCCACGATGGGGTGTCACATTCTCACCACAATTAGTCATTCCATCCTAGGATAGATGATTAATTGTCTTACATTAGAAGGGTCTACTTTATTTCTCTAGAATTTATTTTTCACACTCCCACATCTCTTCATGAATACGACCATTCGTCCAATATAACAATACCAAATAGATGATTTTTCAAATAAAAGTAATTATCTGTCAAATGGAGAATTTATAATGTCACATGAATCAATATAGCCCTCAATTTAACCTGGATATAGTCCAATCCACTCATATTGCTAGGATTTGGCTATTATATCATCAAATTAGTTTATTGAAACACATTATGCATTGAACTGAACCTTTGAGGTAAATACAATAAATAATTTACATTACCGACACATTCATGTATCTAAAATTTGACAATATACTTGGTAGAAAAAAGTATTTTCATCACAAATTAGTGATTCTATATTTTTGGATATATTATCATGAAATCAAAATCAACCGCCTCAAATGATAATAGTCATCAATGATTATTAATATATGGTTTTAATGACTTCGGTAAGTATCAATTCTATTTATGATTATTATAATATTCATCACTATGACAAACCTTATTCTTTGTTTAATATATGATGTTTATCTTATATATACCCATTAATGTTGATAATAAAATGGATGGAAATATAATTCTTTAAAAAACCCTTATGTATCAAGGACAAATAACTATTATTATTTGAGATATTAAAAAATTGTATATACACCTAACATGTACCTTTAATATTCATCGCACATTCTCTAAATATCTTTAGTAATGTTTGGATAATTCTTTTTTATTTTATAACAAATTATGGATGATAATGTGTTCTCAAGATCAATTTTATTCTATGTACATGCTATAAGTATTTTCAAATGCATTATAAGACCATGCCTCTTAGTCTAAAACAATCGAAACCAGAAATAAATGCATATTTACACATTCATGAATGTTTATTTAGTAAAATATTTCTGATTTAATTGATTAATTAATTTGGTTGAATTGATATGAAATCATGATCTAAAACATTATCACCCCTATTAAATAATATTTCATAACAATTATTGGAATAAGATCCACAAAATCCATTGTTATCATCTCTCTTTTACACTCTGGAATCAATAGTGAATGCAACATATCTTCTGGTTTTTGTTATTCTATTTTAACCTACTGAATGGTTATGTATCACAAAGCACTCCACATAACCCTTTTATTCATCATATCCCTCCAAAAATAGGATATTATTTCATTATAAAACATTTGATACCGGGATGAATTGTTAATTTTGAATGGAAGTAGACACAAATAAATTTCCCCTAAAAATAAAATGGTATAATAATATAATCTATAAAACATAATAATGAAATACCATAAATCTTCCATCCCTCAATATTCTCTCAATAGTATTTTTTACCACATAACTAGAAATTTCGGATAAGATTTTTGGGAAACTGTAAACATCACTACAAAATAATGAAAATTAGAAACTAGAAGGAAACCCATAACATCCCCATAGTTAGTATAATACTTTTGAATTTAATCTATAATAATAATATCATCCAATGATCTTAATCCCACAGATCCAACTATATATATGAATTCATTCTCTGTGAATCGTCATCAGAATTCTCCCTTAACTGGTTAAACAACATGTTGATGATAAAAATATAAAGATCCTTTATATATATATATGAATAATAAAATCGAAATATCTTCTTATAAAATCTGGTTAAATCCCTTATGCTCCTCAAACACCATAAAATTTTCCAAAATAAGAAAAATCTTCCATGTATCAAAATAATTAACTATAGTAAGAAATTACAAATTATGTGATAGGTAGTTCTTCTCATTTTAGCATAACATTTTTATACATAAGAAATAAATATTTCAATGCCCTAATTCCAGTTACCCAAGGTAGGTTCATTATTACGTAACATTGGCATGATACAAGTAATAATGTCCTAAAATACTGATATGTTTAATAGCCTTGTAAGTACTAGATATATACATAATTTTTTCATTACATTATGAAATGAAAAAAAAATCATTTTTTCTCCATAGAACACACTTATACTTCATAGGATATCCATGTAGATTAGTCATGATAAAGTTCATCACATCGTGGGAAAAATAAAACCAAAGAACGAGTAGAACTCAAATACTCAGTAAGGATATCAATATATTGGAAACATTCATAAATAAGCATAAACATTTAATTTAATGTATTAGAAAAAACACAATCCATTTAAATTTATACTTCAGCATAATATGAAAATGATAAATTGAATAATTCCATTTAATTATTTACATAGATATTCTACTAGTGGAAAATTCACATGTAATATCAATAGTTAATTTCCTAATGTTGGATTTCAAAATTTTGGTCCTCATAACCATATAGCCAGGGCCTCGTGCCAAGACTACATGTAAGATTCTTTTAAGGCCTTCTGTCAAGACACTATTTTGTCTTATTGGACCTACCGATCCATCAAGGAGCTATAACGGGCTCCACCCATCACTTAAAAAGTCCAATTCATTTCTCATATGAAAATGTTGATACATAACCTAAACGATCATATTAAAACTTGAATACAAAATTTCAATACTTTAACCCTAAAACATGAATGGTATAAAATAACACATCCAGATGAAAACATATCATAACTCATTCAATACATGATTGAAGATATGATCATTGATGAAGAATAATCCTCAGTAGGGATGTTAACATAGTTGAGAATGATTAGTAACACTCATTGAGGGAAATATCCTGATTTGTGAAATCATTTAAAAGTCTAACATTTATAAATTAATTAATTTGAAATAAATTTTTGAATCAATGTTTCACATACCACTTTGAAAATTTTTAATGGATTTATCGTTTTAAAACAATAGGTTTCAAATAAATAAATCCTTAATATCATTTTGAAAACATGGACATTAATTAAAAATATTTAGAAAAATAAATCATTAAAAAATATAAATTGATGATATAGTTAAATATACCCTACCATAAGACATTAGATGATTTATTTTGAAGATTGTTTTTATGAAATATGGACATGGATGATTAATATGTCCCGATAAATACTTACACATAAACTATCTTGGATAATAATGAGATTGAGGAATTAAACTTTACCTTGCACATTACTATTGTAGAGGGTACATTTAACATACTTTATAATGACCATAGTATGTTATTAAGTAATAACAGTACCATATTATTATTTATGATATCATATATGATTCATTTATTACATTATATTACACATTTAATTATAATTTCAATGTTAAAGTAACATTTTGGGTAATAATCCCTTTCATTATCATACGTTTTTAAACTTGTTATTCTTGATCATATCACATTGATCATGATTTCCATAATTAAAAAATATAAAACATGATTTATATATCATGTATATTCACAATATAAATATTAATAATAGATATATATGTGAAATAGAAACATCATTCATTGAAACAGTAGCTCGTACATTTGAATGTATTATGTTTTTTTTTCTTAACATACTGTATTGAAGTAAATAATATATATTTAGCTACATAAATATTTATTATTTAAGTAGAAATATTATTAAAAATATATAACTCTTAATAAATAAATAAATATATATTTATTTATTTATAAAAAATTTCTTAATTGTGATCGTTTATGATGAATCTCATCTCGTTGTGGAGATGGTAAGTCGTACGTACACCTGAGGGACAATATCATTCTATGATGGTAAAATGGTGTTTAATTTGATGATATATTTTATATAAAAATCATTAACATGTAATATTAATTATTTAAATTTATTATACTCATTATTATTACCATCCATATAATGTAGTGTCTTATAATAAATTACACCATGACGTGGAGACAGTAAGCTGTACGTACGCACGTATGGCGACATTGTCATTCATAGTATGGATAAAATAATGAATATGGTGGTTACATATTAATAAAAATATCAAATTATGTAGAAGGTACTTTAGTTGTTATTTTTTATGGAAACAGCAAAGAAATATAAAGTGTATGAAAAAAGGAATATTCAAAGAGTTGATGAAATTATTACCTCCTTTTCAGGTTCTTTATTTTGATTTGATCAGAAGGGCTCTATTGGATGTATTTTAGATTAATGTAAGGTCTCTGTATTGAATTGAGGGTATTCAGGAGGATATTTTTGCATTGTTTTGTGGAGAGAAATGTATTTTGAGGTGTGATTTTGAGATAAGTTGAAGTACCATTGTATAAGAGAGGTGAGGGTCACTTTATGAAAATCCTTAAATATTATTTTATTATAAAAGCATTATCGGTTTCTAATGGCTCCAAATGGATTTATTTTGAGGAAATTTTTGAGATGGGTATACATTTTCTCAACCAATATGTTTTATAACATTTTATGTCACCATATTAACATTATAATTTAAATTTGTCTCTTAGTTAAATAGTTTATCTTCTACCTTTCCTTCTTTCATATTTATATTACATGGATAATAAACATACAATAAAATGACAACAGAACATAAAGTGGATATTTAATGAGATATATATATATTTATATAAGTCATTTGGAATAAACTTATATTTTTTGGTTTTTATATCATTTAATAATATTGTATTTGTTTGAAAAACTCATTTATGTCAATTTTGACACTATTAAGTATTTTCTTTTTGTGAAATTCTTAACAAAATTTTCACATAAATAAATTATTTAATCTATAGTAATGTGTCAGATTAACAATTAAAATTAGTGGAAGGAATCAAAATTATCAGTTCACATTTATTTTAATATTTTTAATATCAATTATTTCCACCTTTCATTAAAATGGTAATTAATCCATCATCATTGATTCTTAAATAAATTTATTTATATAATGTCTAAAAATTAAAAATAAATACCATGATTTAGGAAATATTTTTAACATTAAAATTAATAATTATTTTTGAATTTAAATTTTGTATAGCCATATATTTAAAATGGGTTTATTATTAAAATTGGAATTTAACACTTTTAAGTCCCCTTTAAATAAAATAATAATAAATGAATTAATCTAATCCATGTGGATAAAAAATGATCACATTTTATTACTACGGTTGGTTTAGGTCGAAATAAATTTATCCAATAGAATTATGACATGTGTTTTGGTAATTATAATATAATTGTTACATTTAATTACCCTATTTACATTTAACCATGGTAAAAAAATTCAAAACATACTATTCACCAAAAAATACTTTTATACTATTGAACCAAATTTTACATACTGATATCAATTGTATCTCTCAAATTTTTTAAATTCAATTCATATAACCATAAAATTACATTTTACGTAAATTTTCACATGTGCCTAGAAGGTGGGTAATAGACGTTGAATATTTCAATAAAATTTTAAATATATAATCTTATTATAAAATGACTCCAATGAATTACAATGGAATACTATATGTTTTATTTATATATTTTTTCATTAAAATAAATTTTAATAAAAACTAATTATTATTAATTAAATAAATGTTCATTTTAAACAATACCTTAGTGTTTTCACTATTCATCAAAAATTGAAATTTTCAGAAGAATACCAAAAAATCACCATAAGAAAATTTTGATAATACATATTCATAATTTAAGTCTATTTAAGCAAATTAAAAACATATATGTTTCAATAATTAATTTAATCTTATTTCTTGTTGACAAAACCAAAAATCAGGTCTTTAAAAATTAAAAACTATCAAAATATTGACATGTGTTTTTGTCCAATATAAATGTGAAATTAATTATAATGAACTAAATTATATTAAATGATAAAATTATAATCTAATTATTCTTTAAAACCACTCAAATTAATAATTTTACATTATAAATTATTTCCACTAAAAATTTGTTTTCAATTAAAATTATGTATCATTAACTATTCATCAAAATATGAAAGTTATCATAAAAGTATCAAAAAATTATCCAAACTAAATTTTTATTTCCCTCTTCTAAAGATGAATTTAATTTCACTAAACTGAATATATTTAATTTCTAAATATAATATTTTAAAAAATTTCCATTAAAAGTTCGGAAAAAATGAATTTTTTTAAAACTATTTTTTTATATGAATATTGAATAGGTCATTATATTATTTTTAAGAAACACAGATTTTGATTGTTTAAATTATATAGGATATATATATAATTCAAAATGTGGTTAACAATATACATAACATTTTTTAATGGCTAGTTTGGTATGTCGTGAGGCGCTCAAACTCATTGGTGCATGTAGCACATGATATTGAATTACATTAAAGAGACAACATACTAGGAAATCATGGGGTGTTATATATATTTTAACATTGGGTTCTATAATCCAAAATATATAAAAAAAAATTAATTACCATGATCAGGGATATAGTAAGTTATACATGATGTAATCTAACTGTGGTATTATAATAATGTCTGCATATACTATTTAAATAGTAATGTTAAAGATTTAATTGTCATATCAAAATGATACAAAAGATCAAAATCTATAATTTGAACCTAAATGAACTATAAAATTAATATTATTCATATGTCCTATGGTCTAGATACATCATAATGACTGGAAATAGTTGATGTATGAATATTATTTTATGAGGGTTCATAATAATTGAGATTTATTCTCATGAGGTTCACATTTGATGATCAATTGTTGGTGAGATCATTAGGATAGACCAACTAAAATGAACACTACATATTCGCAGTGTGATTGTATTTTCATGTCTAGATAAATGTGTATTGTTCTATGGACATGAGATCATTATCAATGTATTTCATTCCATTGGTTACACTGATTCATGAAAAAAACATGATAATGAAATCAGGGATAGGTACCTTATGATGGGTGTGTCATTGGTTGTAGGACATTGGTTGAAAGATTAAGATATATTTATTACAATCATGTTGAGGAAGTAATATATATCCACCCTGGTTTAACATGATGTTATATCATTCATAAATCATTGTCAAAGGTATTCAGAAGAAAAATCAATCTAGTTAGATTGAGAAAACAAAAAAAATAGGAATGGATGATTACATAAGTGTATGTCTTTCTTTATGAGATATCGAAAGACAAATAGATTATATTATAATGTATATGTCCATAGGAATAGATTTTTTATTCTGACTATTCCTTATCACATTAGAGGAAAAAATGGTATATTAGGCTCCACTCATAGTCGATGAATAATATTATCTGAATTTCAGATAAGGTCTCGGAGGGTCACACACATTAGTGTATTATATTTTCATCCCTATTCATGTGAATACCTATATAAGATATGGTGGCCCTAGATTGGGGTCTGAGTTTTTTCCATTATTTACTATGATAGAAAAGTAAATAAATTCATTATTATTAATATATATAATAATATATTTTAGTTTATTTATTAAAAATTTTCTTAATTATTTTATTGGATACATGAATATTATTATATTAATGAAAGTTATTTTAATATAGAAAGTGCATATAATATTAAATATAATTATGAGTGGAGTTAATAAAATATAATATATATTTATATATAATAAATTTGTGTGTTATTGTATAAATAATATTTATGAAATATTATATTCATAATAATTTATTATCTCTTATTTAGTGGGATATTTAACTATTGGTGGATGTGGAATCCTATAATTGTAATAAAAAAACTGACAATGTAATTAAAGAGAGAGCTCATTTCTGATGTTATTTTCATTCCAATGGAATGCGGTATTCACTATCCTTATCATTATAGATATTTAAATATTATATCTTATAAAAAATTGAATTCCTTTGATAGATCAATGGAAAAATATTTCATTAATTATCATTATGATGAACATTTCATTGGAGGTTCACACAAGCACCATTATTCTGATAGACAACGAGCACATTGATTCATAAAGTTTGTGTCAATGATCAACAACTAATGACCTTCATATCCTTATTAAAGTTATCACCATTGGAAATCTACTATTTAGAATGGACCATTTTGAACACAGTATGGGTTCATTTTAGTTTCCATGCTCTATATAAATTCACGTGAGATTCTCAGATGATATTAGTGATCAAATCACCAGTGGTGATAATTTCATTTTCATTAATAATTAAGAACTGTAAATTTTTTATCCCACAAGAATATGATTTGTTCTATAGTACCTCAAATTACTATCCTTAGGAGTAGTTAATTTTTTCATACAATAGAATTAATTTACCATTCTATTTAAGAATAGAGTTTGAATTAAGTTCAACAAAATATATGATGATTTGATTAAGATTACAAAAATACGGTCATCCAAATTTTTTATATGGATAATTTGTTTTCGGATATTAAAATTTAATAACATATATGTTATATCATTTTTTTATGGTGATTAATATATTGAAAAAATTGTTTTGTTTACTCCGAGAAAATCTATAAATGTTTTGGATAGAATCAAGTGGATTGATATCCTCTAGTCGGCGACATAAATTATTCTATAAATTTGTAATAATAATCAAATTAAAATTATTAGAATACGTATTTATATTATTAATTTATTTCATGGTTGTTTTCAGTTTTTTAAAATAATGGAATGTGGAAAAAGAAAAAAAGGAAGTCGAAAATGCTTCTTGAATCACGATTTCAATAACAAAAACAGTATCCAAAAAAATATAAAAATTAGGGATTATTCTTGAATCCTGCATATCCTTATTGGAAGTGGCTATCTCCACTTGTCCCACTCAATAAAATCTTTCTTCAATCCTCCCCATCCTACTTCCTTTTACTTCCCTCTACCCAGGCCAGCCACCCAGTAAGAACGTTTCATACCTCCTTTATGATCAGTATCTTGGGAGAAAACAATTACTCATTCCTACATGCCTAATGTTACCACTATTTTGTCATATGATTGACTATGGACCCCCAAATTCATCCATAACTATCCGGAACACTATCTATATTCCCTATATCGGAAAGCATCATTCCACCAACACCAATCCAATAAACAGTTTCTCCTAATGATTCCCCATTATTGTTCCCTTGTCATCACATGAGTCAATGATGGAACAAACATTCAAGGATCCTACCTCAATGGATAAAAATTGTCCCTTTGATAGTGTACCAAATAGAGGGACACTCTCCACCCACATTCTGGTCAATCTGCACCATCGTAAGCCACCCACCACCCATAATTCATTGGAACTGTATGGGGAACCTCTATTGTCCAATGATCCCATTCATTACTATTAACCTTGATGATGACCGGCAATCCACATCATAGGCTAATCAGAATCTATATTGTTCATCAAACCTGTGTCATGATGGGGCCCACAACTAAGTATTAATTTCTCATTTTGATCACACTTTTTCCATAAAGGGTTCCAGATGACTCTATGCCACTCTATAAAGGGTTTTAGTGGGTATAACCATCTGAGGAAGGGATGATATAGGTATTTCTAGTTTAGAAAACCCCTGCATAGTGCTTTTCTAGACTAGAACGGATCAATCAGGGTTCGACATGACCTGTATTGGGAATGTATGGTTTTTATGGGATCGAGTAACATCATATAATAAAAAATTATTGAAATATTTTATTTATTTTTATAATAAATTAAATTAATTAAATATAATATTTTTATTAAAAATGTAATTTTATAATACTATGAATATTTTAATTTAATATTGGTATTAAGTTATTTTAAATAACTAATTTAATTTTTTGTATAAAAAGTAAATTAAAAGAAGACTGAATAGAATTAAATTATGTTAATTTGAAAAATTAATTTAATGTAATTAATTCTTTATACATAATTTATTTCATTATAGTTTATATCGTGTATAAAAATAATATTTCAAACTATTCTTGAGAAATTGATTGACAATATATATGATTGTTATATTTATTTATTTATTTGGTTATTTTTCTCTAATGAGTGTATTTAAAAATAATAATTTACGAATAATTATTTGTTTCTGATTAAATTTATAATAAGGGTATTAATGTCAAGAAAAAAATTTGTTATCTGTAATTTTTTCACATTGTAACCCCTTGTCTATTTGTGAGAATCTTTGTACTATGTATAGGACAATGTAAGATGCAGTCATTTCTACGCTGAGGTGATATCTAGATGAGAACTAGAAACACCAGATGGAAATTATCTACATCATGATTCAATTCCAGAGTCAGGTATAACACTCATGGACATTGTATATAAATTGAATAAAATTTGATTAAAAATTTATATATTCTTATGACCATTCAAGTAGTTCATTTCCATTATGAATTGTTTTATTATTTTATGAATTTTCATGATTGAGGTAATCACATAAAATTATAAATAGTGAACTTCATAATGAGACAATGGATGGTTTTATATTAATAATCCCATTTGTAATAATCCAATTTTTCACTCAATTATGGATCCTTTAATTCTGAGTCTAAATCATTACATTGGATCTAATATGGATGCCTACTGAGTTAGTAAAGGTTTCAAGGGTGTACATGGCTTATTCAAAGCCCGAAACCCATATTTTGGAAAAAAATAGGCTTCGCAAAATGTTTAGAAAAAACCAAGTAGGAATTCAGTGGAGAATGTAAAACTATGAAGATTCTGTTTTTTTGGACATAGAAACATCACACGGTTTTTATAGATCTATGATGAATAAACATGAGTACACCCATTTTTTCCCAACTACACATGCATGGCTTGCGTACGGTTTGACCAAACCATTTTGAAGATATTTTTTCAAACAAAACCTTCTCACACGGTCTACAAACTTTTTGAAAAACTGTCTGCATGATAAAAGTATGTGTAAATTTCCAATTATTCCCTTAATAATATATTTTCCACTATTCCTCTCTAATTAGGGAACCAATGAGATTCATCAATTTTATTCTCATATTGGTTATTTTTGAAGGAAAAATCATGGGGTAAATAGATCTCTTTTATCGATCATTTGATCGAGCTTTTGTCCATTATGTTTGATGTGTAATGGTATGTACTTGAGTCCCCTTTATCAGTTCTTCTTCCCTGTTGATTTCATCCTTGATATCGTCATGTGATATTTTTTCACATTTTCATTGATCTACTCTCATCCGAGGAAAATCAAGGGCTGATACTAGATGAGGATTGTCGTACAAACTTAAGGTTGGTGGTCTATAACCTATCCCGAATGTTAGTTGAATTTTTAATATTTGTATGGGGCCAACAAATTTAATCAAAATCCATTTATTAAATATAAATTCAACGATTATACTTTTTCCAATTTTATGGTTATGCTCTGTTAATGTATGTGAATAGTTGATAGTGGTTACACACACAACTCATTCTGCCTCAAGTCGAAGGTTATTCCATAATTAAGTTTTAGTGTTTCTGGAATTATTGAGCCACTCTTCAGGTGAGACACTGCCATACATTCCTAATGCTGATCCTTTCACTAATAAATGGCTTGTTATTAATAATAATTTCATAATATCATGTACCATGTATTCTCACAACATTAATCAACTATGTTAAGTGAGTGAAATTTATTTGTAAATGTGAAACATGAAATGGAATGAATACCATTGAAATAAAATGTACTTATGAAAAGAGATTGAATCAATGTTACATGTTAGTAGCACCCCATCAATAATGATAGAATGTAGTAGCGTGAACCACTACAATTATATATTCTTTAATAGTTTATTGAAACTGTACTAAATGGTTACAATACTACATGGACTATCAACAGTAATGGAAGGATAGGATTTAACATAATGAAGTATTACATGACTACAATATCAAAAAATGATAGATGGAACTGGGTTCTCATTGGATTCTGAGAGAAAGATACATTGGGACTCAGGAACACCATTCCAATTCAAGGATTTAGTTTCCTTAGGATTATAAAATCCTAGACTCTGGTTCATGTCTATTCCCTGGATTCCGAGTATACATCCATACAGATCATTACATTATTTCAAGATACCTTAGATAAACTCATTGGATTCCACATTGACTAGTAGGTTCCTAGGTGAGACCCCCTAGGGGCCTATCATTGTGTAGCCTCCTTTTAACTTCTTCGATTACCATGGACCAATAGGTGCTTTATTGTGGATTTATTTATATTACACTCTTTGGAATGCACTATTACTGCTTATCAAGACTCATATACTTATGAGTTAGCATTCCGTGAGAACTACATTATCTTGGTTATTACACTAGAAATCCCTCAACGTAAATCATATTTGGTTCCCTTGTTACATCATGGGACCTTCAATAAATATATTATCACAAGGTGATGTTAGTAATGGCTATTCCTCAAGTTACCTGTTAACATTAGATGATAATAATGTAATTAATGAAGTAGTTATATGTTATTTCCCTAGTCGATGGTTAATTAATATACATGGGTTTTTAGATATAATGTATTTTTCCTTTACATTATATATTCATGCATGAACGCTGCTATATTCCCTTACATGGTCCGGATGTTATAGACATCGTTGGCGGTGTTCCAGTGAGAGTTTTATCACACCCCCTCTGAGCGTCTTTTGTTACCCTAAATTTATTACATAATTGTATGTGTTCAAAAAGGGATGTATATGGATTCAAACACTTGATTGATTCCAATTAGGATTGATCTTGATTGTAGATGACCGAGTTGTATCATGGAATTATTGTATTATTCCTTGTTTTCTTTTATATTAAGGAACATGTTATGCATGTTGTCTTGTTTCCCTGTTTTCCATTTTACTAGTGAAATTTCATTACATCGTCATTATTTCAGTTGATACAGTTATTATTATTCGCATTTATCTACTGCATCATTTTTCTTCTACTATTTAATTACATTGTATCTTGTGAGTGCTACTATTTATATCCTTCTATTGTATTGCACTCTGATAATGAGGGCATAGTCTCTCCAGGGAAACACCCTAGGACCTCACTGCTAGTCCGCATCGTCTGGAGTTTTCAGAGATACACTGGAGGCCATGTATCACACCAGGATCAGGGCACCCATTTTGTGGAAACTGGGTTCATGAAGTCGCAATGTGGTATTAGAGGGGACTATTTTATCACCATACTATTTAGATAAAATAAATTTTAGAATATGATCACATGGGACTTGGTAATATTCCCAGATTTTTCATTTCAAACACATTCTCAAGTTGAAAACCATTTTGCCTAAATTATAATTCTTATTCTACTTTATCCTATAACATTTAATATTATTTCAATGTTGTGTGGAACACATGATATGCGGTGTTTTAGATTATTAATCTATTGAGGATATCATTTCATCCTTAGTCCGATGATATTAGAGAAATGATAACATCTACATGCATCATTATAGGAATGGAGATTTAACATTTATTGCATATTGACATTCCATATAGGAGCATTTCACTACTTTCTATTGCTTGATATGCTATTAATTGTTGAGTGATGTAGTGATAGTTTCTTATTCATGTATTATTATTGGTTATTATTGAGTGATTTTATGTCTCAACCCATGAGGTTTATAGTCCATAATCGGTGGGGATGAGTAAATTACCAAGTCGAGTCATTATAATATAAATAATTAGGTGTTGTTATGGGTGATCTATGTACGGTAATTAATTCATTGGAAAGGGATATCCATTATAAATTTAATCTGTAAATATAAAATGAATTGGTTCTACATCTTTATCCATTCATGTCATGTTTATGATCGGTAAAAGAGTGAACCTGTTAATTAAATGCAAAATAACATTAAACGTATACTTGAGAACATATTGATACCTATCCATCTAAGTAGGTAGTTTTGTTAGTATACCATGTGTATTGAATGTTATTACATTCATATTCTCTTATGGATGCTACCTCTTTGATTTTATGTTTGTTTTGATGCATGTGCTTTGCATTTGTACACCAATTCCGCCATGAAACCCTCATGATGTTCGACAAGAAGGTGTTAAATATCATGCTCTAGAAATGGTTGGCCCTGAGCCACTAGTATTACCTCCAGTAGTTCCACATGAAGCACCACCCATTTTACCTAATCAGAGAATGGATTCACAATCCCATGATATTTTGTAACATCTAATATAATCCATTCAGGGACGTATATATGTTGAACCTAAAATGGTTGAGCTAACCTGGGTGTTCCAGCTAATGTATCATGTATCTTTTTCAGGGGGTGGTGGTTCCCGAGCTATTGAGTGTTGAATTGAGGACATTTTTTCTATTATTTAGCATATGAAAATGAATTTATATTAGAGATTCAATATTTATATATACATGCTTCCGATTTCGGCCAAGCATTGGTGGAATGTGATTACCCATGCCATTCATTATTTGGGTATGTTATTGGATAAATTTTATATGGCCTTTTACGATCAGTTATTTCCCCACACACTGAGAGATGATTGCTCTAGAGATTGTATTCATCTCGAGCATTGATCTGTTTAAATTATGTAATATTCATCACATTTCACTAATATTCAATTATTTCCACCGATTCTAGCTGGTTATTAGATTTCATGTGCTAGACATTTTGAGGATTGGATCTAGTACGCCATTCATTATTAGTTGAATGTATTTCACCTCGTTGCGTTTTCTTTTTCAGTTGATCTAGCCCTTATCACTGAACGAGACTGGAAGGATAACCCTTGTATCAGGTTTAAAGTATTAGTGCCACATCAAACCAGTATTTATTCTAGTGGCACGAAACACTCCATTGAGGATTCTCTTATGGGAAATAGAAGCCAAATTATCCATTTTTATAGCTCTGGGTTGTGTCATTGTTGTGGAAGACAAGTGAATAAGAATCCCCAATGTGACATTGACCCTTAGAGGTGTCTCTAACATAGTAGTATGTGTCATCTTCAGTGTTTTTGAAGACCCTTTAATTCAACTTCGAGTGGAAAAGGATCAACATCATCTCCACCTTTAGAAGAGACTTCTATTACGCCGCATTATGCAGGGATTCGGAATAGAACCGACAAGTCTAGCTGAGGAGGAGGTCGTGGCTATGATAGTCTAACCCATGATCACCGGTCGTGCCAGTAGAGATATTATGATCATTGTTTTCCATCTATTTCACATGGTCATAGAATGAGTCAGTTTCATGCTTTAAATCTGATACTTAAGGATTAGTTTAAAAGACCATCTATAGAATAGTGTACTGTTCTAGTAGCATCTACTATTGCATCATCTTTGTTTGATATAGGTGATTCAAAATCATTAATTTATTTATATATCATGGAATTTCATTGAATAGAGGCTTAGTATCAGTATGGTGTAATGACCATCGATACACTATTAGGAATACGTACATAGGGAATACGCCTTTTTAGGGACTATCCCCTTGAGTTTGAAGTTACCGTTTCTTGTATAATAACATTATTCTAGAGAGGAAAGGTTTTAATTTAATTATCGAGATTTATTGGTCAATCTATTGTAACACTTTTATAGACTTATATCACCATGTGGTCTCTTATATACTACCAAAATAGATCATTTATCTATTCAATGGTTTGTATGAAATCTATGTTTGGAAATATAAACTAAAGAATAAAAGGAAAGGTGAATTGACCCCCCAGATTGAAATTTATTTCATGGAGGATCAGGGTTTTTTAACACTATTTTCCCTCTAGTAGTATATTAATTAAAGGAAGTATTTCCCAATGACATTTTTGGATTTCCTCTAACGTGAATGGTGGTGTTTAGAATATATCTAGTTCCATGAGAAGACCTTGTGTTCATTCCATTATACAGTATGACTCCTAGTAAGCCTAAGGAGATCAAGCGGTAGATAGGGGACCAAGATTCCAAAATCTTTATATGGCCTAGTACATCCTCGTGCGGTTCACCCATGATTTTTCTAAAAGGAGGGAACTCATCATCTATGAGTGATATACAGAAGGTCGAACCAGCTTATAATCAAAAATAGGTATCCTCCTCCTCTAATAGATGATTTCATTGACCAGATCATAGTAGAGAAGGGGTTCTCTACGATCGACCAAAGATTTTGTTATCATCAGGTGTGTGTCATACCATCAGACATACCTTGTACAGATTTTTGTTGCATGTATGTTTTGTGTGAGTATTTTATTATGTAGTTCGGTCTTAATAATGTGCCTACTATTTTCATGGATTTGATGAATAGGGGTTTCCATCCCTATTTTGACGCTTTTGTTGTAATATTTCTATCAGTCGTCTTGGTGTATTATCAAACCCACAATGACCATTCCAAAATACCTATGATCATTCTGAGTACAATTAGAGATCATCATATTTATGAAAAGATTTCTAAGCTTCACTACTAGATAGAAAAGGTCAACAACATAGGTCATAATATTTGTGAATCAAGAGGATCTGTTGACTATAAATAGGTTAGTGTTTTAGTTTCCTAGATGTGGCCCACAAACATGTTTGCAAGAGACACTGTCTCTTGGGTGAGTCATTTGTGTAGTATACTGATCGTAAGAGCCTCTGGTATGTCATTTTTCCAGCATGACATTAACCATAGAAAATGAATATTGGTCAAATATCCAAAATCTATTGATTTGGAGCTTGCTTATACTCCTAGAAAGGGAAATGATTTCGTTTATGCACTGAGATAGAAATCCCAAATGCATGTCATATAAGAATGTAGTTGTGAGTTGAAGTTAATGGACCACTTTTATGAACATAATCTATAGTTTCATTAATTTTATAACAAATCATACCACACATCCATAAGTTTTACCTATCCACTCCATCATAATATGAAGTTTAGGTAGTTTTTAAATCCCTTTGGTTTGGTTCTCTATGAGATTATATCAGAAGATAACCCACCTATGGATTGGTAAATCGATAGATATGACATACATCATGTATGTTGAAATTTATGGGATTCCAAAAACATGAGATAGGAGTTGATGAAGTAGTATCACACTTCTTTGTGGCAATACATCCATGATTCATGAAGATTTATCCAGATATGTAATGCCAATATTGGTGGTCTGGAATGAAATTTCAGATTACCGGCTTCATCACAAGGTGTTCCACCTATCAACAGGTGATAGTGGAGTACTAGAGACTTATAGGATTGTTACAACCACTTCCAGTACTGGAATGGAAATGTTAAGATGTTGTTATAGATTTTGTAGTCAGAGTACCTAGGTCACCTAGGGGTGGAGATGTTCTCTGAGTAGTCATTGACCAAATAACGAAATCATAGTAATTTAATGCTATTCGAGAAAGGTTACTAGTTGATGAACTAAGAATAATATGTGTTAATTAGATCATATGACTACATGTGTTTACTCATGCTATTTTTTTCAGATCAAGACTCTCATTTCACATCATAGTTCTAGAAGGGTTTCCATAAAGCTTTGTGAAATAAAATTCTTTTATACACATCTTTACTCCCACATATTGATGGGAAATCAAAATAGATAATATAGGTTCTAGAGGATATTCTCTTATCATGTTTACTTGATTTTAGATGATTATTGGAGAAGTATACCCCTCACATCGAGTTCCCTTATAATAAAAGTTTAGTGCGATGACTCAGATGGATCTTTTCGAGGCCTTATATGTTAGGTCATGCCATTAAACATTGTGATGGGTAGAGGTAGGTGAGGAAAGCCATGTAGGTCCTCATCCTATTCAGTAGACATCAAGACAGGTTTAGCTGATTAGGAAATGTATGAATACTGACCAATAAAGATAGAAGACTTATGGAAATCATCATCGACATCCTATAGAGTTCAAGGATGGGTATCATGTATTTCTTTGGTTTTCACCCACATTAGGGAATAAATGGTTAAGTATGCATGGAATTCTCTCACCCCATTACATCATGCTGTTTTAAATTCTTGATATAGTCGGGTTGGTAGACTATTAGTCACTACAACCAAAGAGGTACCATGAAATGAACAATGCCTTTAATGTCTCACAGGTTCACCAATATCATGTTGACCTATCTCTTACCTTTGATCATGAGGATGTGGATTTAGATTCTTATTTTAGCTTTGAGAAATATCATGTACACATTGTTGACCAAAGCACGAAGGCTCTCTAAGGCTCTTCTGTGTGTATTGTATGGGTGATATACCAATATAGTAGTGTACAAAATGGGACTTGGGTGCGAGAAGCCCATGTACATGCACAGTGTCCAGTGTGTTGCATAGAATGTGTTTCATTACCCTTGGAAGGAGAACTCAGTGGGGGCATGCTCTTTTGAGGGGAATGTCTATAAGAACCCAAATTATCTCATAAAAATGGATCCTCTAATTCAAGGTAGTAATCAATATGTTAGACCTCATATGGATACATAAGAAATTAGTTATGATTCTGAAGGTGATTAGGGATTATTCTAATCCCATAACCAATTTTTGAGAAATACATGCCAAGTACATTGTTTTGAGTTATCTTTTCAGGAATCCTATAGGGTTTTTCAAACAGTACATATTGTTTTTTTCCATACAGAGTCACCAATCATTGTTTGGGCAGGGTCATATGGCCTCACTATGTGAACATCCACTTTTTCACATGTATGCGTTCATGGAATGTGCGTGGTTTGATCAAACCATGTTAAGGATGTTTTTTAGTCTATAACCGTCAAACAAAATTTTCCCACAGTTTGAAAAACTATGTGGAAAAACATTGTGCATGCTAAAAATCTATGTAAATATCTAGTTTTTCCATTAATGATCTATTTACCCTCTCTTCCTCCCTAATCAGAGAACCATTTGGATTAAGCCATGTTCTACTAATTTTGGTTATTTTTGAAGGCCAAATTTATATATCAAGAGATCTCTTTTGTTCGATTTCTTATGGAGCTTCATTTCATCAATTTATATGAACAAAAGTTGCTACATTAGTCCACTTTCTCCTTTATTATTCACTCTTACTCTCGACTTAGATATTTTCATGTGATTTCTTTTTTCCTTTTCATAGACCTAATCCAATCCTAGGAAAATCAATGGTTGATACTGAAGGAGGTCAGTCATACAACCCTATGGTTGGTGGTCTATAAATCATCACTGGTGTTCATTAATTTTGGAATATTCATGTAGGTCCCACCATTATCATCATAATTTATTTATTATATTTAAATTCCAGGATTATAATTGTTAGAATAATATTTTTATTCTCCTTAAAAATATGTGATTATATGTTAGAAATAACACCCCAACACAATCGACATCATGTCGAAGGTTATTATATAATTGTTTTTTAGTGTTTTTTGCACGTTCGAGCCATCGATTGGGTGTGGCATCACATGATCACCCTGAAGGTGTTTCTTTCTATAATAAATGGATTATTGTTAATGTGAAATGTGTAATTAAATTTACCCAGAACATTCACCACTTGACCTGCCTAAGGTAAGATCATTAAATTGATTATTATATGTGAAATGTGAAATGGAATTAATACTATGTATATAACACAGCCTTATCAAAAGATATTGAATAAAAAATCATTTACATAGAACCCCTTCCATATTTATGGAAAGTTTTGGAGTGAAAAGCTATAATTAAATATGTTTTAATTCATAATTCATACTTGACTAAATGCTTGTAATGATATGAGCCCTATCCAAACTAATACATGAAAAAGAATGATCCTATTGAATGATTACATGATTAAAATAACAAATAGTCTTGGACAAACTCGAGATCACATTAGATTCTGAGAAAAGGATACCTTAGGTCTCAGGAACCTCATTCCTATTCATGGATGTTTTTTTCATAGGTTGATACCAACCTACACTTCAATTCACGTCTATTTCATGGATTCTTAGTATACTATTATATAGAACATTACATTATTACATGATACCTCAGATACACTACGTAGATCCAGAATTGACTAGTAAGTTCCATGGTGAAATTATATAGTTTCCTATCCTTACATTTCCCCATTTTACCTTGGTCGATCACCTTGGACTCGGTATGAACATTATTGTTGATTTATTTGGATTACACTCTTACCCGTTATCTAGACTCAGATACAACTGATTTATCATTTCATGAGATCTATGATACCTTGGTTAGAACCCTCAAACTCCTTCAATGGATATAATTTTTGGTTTTCTTGTTACATCATGAGACTTTAACTACATATACTATCATGTGGTGATGTAAGTGCAAGATATTCCTCTCACGCCAGTTTAAATTTTTTTGGTAAATAGTTATTTAATGAAATGGTTCTATATCCATAAACCATCCGAGGGATAAAGTAGGTACAAAGGTATTTAGTTATATTGTACTGTTTCCTTTAGTTTATATATGAGATGGTACAAAATTCTATATTCCATTACATGGGCTAGATGTTATATGCACCATTGGTTGTGGCCCACTGATATTTATCTCACACCCTCTATAGGAACTGTTTGGTATTCATATTATATTACATCATTTCATGTTTTGACAGAGGGATGCATACATCTTCAATCACTTTATTGCTTACTATTATGATGGAGCTTGATAGAAGGTGATCGGGTTAGATATCAAAATTCTTGTAGTAGTCATTTTTTTCTTTTACCTTGTGGAACCTGTTATGCCAATTTTCTTGTATACATGTTTTCTATTATTCTAGTGACATGTCATTATGTCACCATTTTTTTAGTCTATATAGTAATTGTTATTCTTGTTTATCAATTTCATCAGTTTTCATCTGCTATTTAATTACAGTGTTTTATCTTTTTTCTACAGTTTATATCCTTCCAATAAGACACACTCTACTAATGAGGGAATATTAACCCTAGAGACATAATAGAGGCCCTCATTTCTAGTTAACATCCTCTAGAATTTGGGGAGATGCTATTGAGGTCATGTGGCCCACTAGGTTCAGGGCACCCGTTAAGTGGAAACAAGGTAAGGGATGTCACAACATGTAAGCATGAAAGCATGGAATGAAAATATTAATCGAAATTTATTACAATAGTTTATAAAAATATAAAACCCTGAAAGAAATATTCTATCACAAAATTCCATATATTATTTCAATTTGAACAATACAAGGTGTAGGAGGTGCTTGATCATCCCATGTTAATGTGCCTCCTACAAGTAGTTATTTCTTATGAGAGTAATTTTTTATGAACTAAATTTTGATGCTAATATGTATCGAAATATACTTCATCAGTTTTAGTGGATAACATTTAGTAAATATGATTTATGATTATAGAGCATGGACATCACTCAGAAGATAAAGGAGAAGTGAGTTAATGTACTTGGAAAATGTAATTCCCACCTTTAACTGTTCAAGTAGTGGTGTAGAAATTTCTTATAGATTACAACAGGTTATATAAGAATAATTTACCATATAATAATTAGGATATTGAGTATTCTAATTATATTATTCTGTATTTCTAGGATTTGATATAATAGAGTGAGTAATTTATTGATTTAAATAACTCGTACTGTTTAAATCATGAATAAAGATAAAGGTAAAATAAAATAATTTCTTTTGTATAAACTGAAATAAAATACCACAACTAATTATAATATACCTAATATCATAAATAATATAGTTATAAATGTAAATTATTTTCTAAGAGTATTACTGTGACACATTAAAAATACAATGATATTGTCAATTCAAGGATCTATGTCCCCAATTCTAGTCAGGCCAATACATGAAGAGAGGGTTTTAAAATTCCATATGAGACTAATGAAAGACACATATTATGGTTATATCAAAGTTCTATCTTCAACATCATATTTCAATTATGGATACTACATCATGACATAAATAATATAGAATGTAGTATCACCTCTGAAAATCCAACAAGGATAATGTGATGCATGATATGAATGAATAATTATTAAACATGAGAAATTTAATGTGATGTCTATATATCATTTTGAACCATACACTCCATTTTCAATAAAGATAAAAAAAATTAACATTACAGAAAATTTTTTATTTATTTTTCGATAAGGATCATCATTTATATATGTACATAATGAATGTATAATATTTTGATATAAAAGTTGACAAGGATGAAGGAATGATAAACTCAAACAACTCCATCACAAAAACCTTAAATCAAATATGTTTCAAATAGAGGTCATCTGATTCCTATATCAGGAAGTAAATATTCTGAAGTTTTAAATGGACTGAAGTGAAAGGAAAAAATAAAGTAGTTTTTTATTCCTTATGTATACTCATCAATTGATAATGATTTTTATGTTTTAATTATTTGGTATTAAATAATATTTGATTATCACATATGTGTATCAAAATATAATAACCATGTATGTGACAGAACTGTTTTGAGTAGTAAGATATATCACCTAAGAGGATCATAATTGGTGGTTCCTATATTAGTACTTAGTAGAACCAAACATAAAATTTACATGATAATGTATCTAATAGAACATTTATAACAAAGAAATTTATCTCACATTTCATTTTGGAATGATTAAAAATTATAAAAATTCATTAATGAATTATTTTAATGTTGATTAAAGCTCAATAAATTGTTATGTAATAGATTTTTAATATGTAATACTTGAAAAATATAATATTAAAAAATATTTTTCCCCATTGTGGAAATTTAATTATTTTTTATGTAATACAAAATGTGGATATTAAAGATATACCTGGAATTTTATTTAGGCATTGTGTATCTAAAAAAATTAGTTATTATCAAAATATATATCCATATTTGTTAACAAATAATCCATTCTAAATAATGTTAATCCCAAAATCATTCAGACAGTCTTCAGAGAGAGTGTTAATTAGTCCAATGGTAAACTAATGGTATATTTCTATACATCATATAAATCAATTATGTTCTTAATGAATGTGGATGTGGAGGATTCATGGTCATAAGATAAGAGTATCTATGGACCCACATGACAATGAATATATTGTACAATAATTAATTGATCAATATAATATATAATAGAAAAATTCAAAAAATTAAATTAAATTTTCCACAAAAGAGCTATGAAGAAAAATAGTATGATTCATAATTATTATTACATGATAAAATTAATCATTGAAATAGATCATGTAAAAACTCCTAAACAAACATTTCCTTATAATCATTAGTGTTGTGATTCATGTAAAAGGTTAATCAATGATGAAACACATGCATTTCATATAATTCCGTTATTCATGTCATTATTTGAAAATAGTGCCATATCCCAAAAAAAAATTTAAACAAATGAATAATAGATTTCATTAAATGCATAGTATAATGATAACCAATAATTTCATATGAACATGTATTTATATGCAAATAGAATGATTGGATATAAACAAAATTTCATCATAAAAAATACAGTTTCCATTAAAAGTAATTATACTAAATTTTTATTTTTTCAATATAGAAATCACTACAATTGAAATTTTCTAGTCATGTTTCATACCATATTTCAATATATCAGTGAAATTATTTTTTTGATATAGTGGGATATGTATTGACTTATGTTAATTCATTTATACAGAACCACTTGATATTATGATAGGAATGAGTTCCATAAGTGGGGCTGAAGAATAATGTTACCAATAAAAATACTGCATTGGGTGCATAAAACCATAGTGATGGTTATATATTTTCTTTGGAAAGAGATACATTATTATTTTTGAATAATAATTACTAAAAAAGGATGTTAATTAAAATTTTATAAAATTTAAAAAGAAACTAAAAAATCAATAATTTATTCCAGGTAACAATTTTTAGGGGGCTAATATATTGAATAATGTTTTGGGACTTCAATTAATACTATACATTGATTATAAAAGAGGCTCAACAATTATTCTTGATTGGTAATAGAAATTTGTAATTCCTAAATCCCTTGGAGTTATACATATCATTTCATGATTTATATATTCATATTAATGACCATTGGATTTCAAGACCACCAATCATGGAAGCTGTCAGTATGTCACAACTAGATAGAGATGTTGTCATTTAAAATTTGAATATGCCATAAATGTTACTAAAATATAGTTTTGATATTATCTAAGTTTAAAAATAAGATAAAATTCATTCAGAATGAATTTTTTACATGATTCTACAAGAGGATAGTGGGAGAAACATTATTTTATAATTAAAATATGTTGGATATAATATGGAAATAAGCCATTGGACTTAATTCTAGTTATTACGAGAATAATTATATCTATCAAGATATTGAATCAATGTAGAATCATGTGTTCTATGAAACATGATAAAAAATAGTATATATAATGATTTCATAGACATAATCAATCATATATGTAATGAAAATGTATTGAAAAAATACAATATTGAACAACTCAAGAGAGAATTTTTCCTAGAGACAAATGGAATAAATCTCTCCAAGAAAACAGGTATATGTAGTGGAGGACAGTAAAATGTTAGATGAATTTCATAACATTATATGATAGATCAATCGAATATTCCATGTATATTTAAAATATCATAATGAAAATAATTAATTCCCAAAAATTGTCAATAATATTTGGGACAACTGAATAAGAAAGAGTTCAAAACCCAATTTCTAATGATTAAATACACATTATATGTTCCATTTTTTTATAGAAGAATAGATATTATTATTTATGTGTCACAATATATTATTCCTAATATCAATGTTACCAAATATCGTAGTTAATCTAATTAAATGGGTGATAGAAAAACATACAAGAAAATGCTAATGAAATATTCAAATACCATGTATGTTGTGGCTATTAAGGATGCTAAAGAAGTAGTTTAAAATATGAAATCATTTGTTATTTTTATCTGAATAACACCATAAATGAAATTTTTATCATGATGACTATTATATTTTAGTTAATAGGAAAAATGTCAACTTAGAAATGCATACAAAATGATATATACTAACGCATTACATATCATGAGATGTTATAATGATGGAGGTGATGTTTCTTATTATTAATAACCACAAATAGAATATGTGGATGACTCAAAAACTATTGATAAGAATTAGTGAAAACATTATCTCAGTCATGTGAGAGTTAATAATTATAGTTAACAAGTTGGATCTAGTGCATATGGGAGTGTTTTAGTTGCGGTTTCCAAATAGCAAACTATATATTTGTTTTCCATTACTATACCATATAAATAATTAGTTATACATGATGTACACATTCTATTACTGTATATAAGCATTTTCATCCACTATATAATATTTAATTTATATAGATTAATAATCATATAAATAGGGAATTGCATGTAACATGCAATAATGATAAACTAGTGATAATATGAAATAAATATTAATCCTATATGATATGGTATAGATACATCATACATATAGGACACAGTTGATGTCAGACAATCATGTTCCATGGGATCATAATCATTTCGAATTCATCTCATGATGATCACATGTGGTGACCTCAACTATATGATATTATTCGAAAAGGGTTTCTAACAAGCAGACCAACTTTTTTAGGTGACATTGGTTGTTCATATAAATAGACAAATGTATTGGTATCCTTACATTATATCATTATCAATGTGTTAAATTTTATCACATACATTGTTGTAATAAAAAACCCTGTATAATGCAATTATGGTGATGTATATTTTTCTTAGAGTGTCATTTGTGGTATAATAGTTCTTGATAAATCATGATAGAATTTTTCGCTTCTTTGTTAACTAATTATTATATCTATCACTAGGTTAACCATAATGGTTGTACCTTCTATAATTATTAGGTATTTTTTAGGTTAATCCTTGTAGATATATAAAAAAATAAAAAATCAAATTATGATGACCTAGGTTTGCATCCGTCTTTATGTGGTATCGAAAGACTAGGATATTATTTTACACAATATATATTCATAGGTTGGTTTTCTCTGCAATGAATATTCATTGGCTCTTTTGGGTCCTTGATGGGTAGCTAGAATCCCTTCTTGATATATAATTATTATTAACTTATATATATATATAAAGGCCTATTGTGTTACAAAAAATATTGTATTCAATAAAATTTCCAACATAGGTGAATGGGTATATAGGTCATGGTGGGCCCCACCATGGGGTCTGACTATTTTCCATTTTTATAGATAACTGACAAATAAATAAATTTATTATTTTAAATTTATATAATAATTTGGATTAATTTATTTATTAACATTATTCAGAAGGTATTTTGTGAATATGAAAACATATAATATGAAAAAAAAATTATTTTGATATTTTATGTTTTTATTATATTTGAAAGAATTATGAGTAGATTTAAATGAAATGATTTTATCATTTAGTATATATAATATATATTATTGTTTTGTGATAAAATATAAATAATTTTTAGGATTTAATATAGTTTATCATAAATAATTATATCATTTTTAGTGGGGATTTAATTCAAAGGGTGTCATGGAACAATAATCGGGTATTTGAGAAAAATACAACATATGAATAGAGATAGACCATTTCATGTGTGATATTTATTCCAATAGAATGAAATATTATCTATCCAACAACTTTCTATAGAGATATATTATCTCTTTTAGATACGACATCATAATGCCTTCAATGAATCGATGAAATTGGATAGAGGTGATTGTCATGATGTTGAAATTTTATTCAGAGATCCTCGTTAGAACATGGAAATTGATGAAAGACAACAACATTGTTTTGGGGTGTTTTTGTGAAGAATCCTTTTTTTTATTCATTTCAATCCTTAAACGTATCGTAAAAACTATCTTCCTTTGACCATTATCCTTTTTAAATAATTAATGGGTTCATTATTATTTTTCATGATTTGTTAAAATTAACGAGAGATCATTAGATTACAAAATGGTTTAGATTCTAGGAGATTAAAAGTTAAATCACCCATATTAATAATAATTTTAAATTCCTTATCCACATAATTTTTTTATTATTACCATGTTCATGCAATAACTTTATCTCCATGCATAATAAAAAATCCCAACTTAGTTCATAATATGTCATAATAAAACAGTTACCCCATTCATTACCCCAAAAATGTCATGATAGGGGTTAAATTAATTTAACAAATATTATATTTTTATTTTTTAAAAATTTAAAATTCCATTGTAATGAAATAATATTCATTATAAAATAATTAATTTTAGTGAAATCCATTAAAAATATGGAATAACGTGTTGGTAATATATTACTACAAAAATGAAACAACATATATAAAAAATTGATTTCAATAGATTCCAATAGAAAATATTTTTTACATTATCCAGATCTACCAATACACACCTTTGATAAATTAAATCAAAATATAAATGTATCTATTATGAACAGAAATAAAATAATAATGTTTATAATAAAGGTGATGATTTTGAAAGGTACAAACTATTATAGCCACTAGAAGAAATTTATAACCATTGGTCCTATAATACACTGAAATATCATTAATGAACACCACTAAAAGGAATCATGATACATCTGAAATATATGATCCATCAATTCCATAAACACATCGGGTACATTCCTTTGAGAAAAATTATAACCAAAAAATTTATATTTCTATTAATGAATTAGGAATGATAATTTTAAAATATCATTCTTCTGAACAAATACATGGTGACATCTAGATCACAATTCAAACTTATAGAACCATGATACTCTCCTTATATAATAATAAATTATAATTTATTTTATTGTATATGGTATTGATTCATTATTATAACATGGTTTCTCTTCTCATAGTTTACATAAATCATAATAATTATATAGGATTTATTTATAAAAAGAAAATGTTCTACCCAAAAAGACATGATTGGTTAAATGAATCCTTTTTTTTACAACACTTCTAAATTCTCATTCAATTCTCCAAAGTTTTTCAAATTCATCATATAAGGATGGTGTAAAATAGTATTGGTCCCTAGTAGAATATATTTCATGAATTATATATTATATTTGGCTGGAAACCCAAGACAATTTTCATAAAATAAAATTGTAAATTGGACCATGGTGGTAAAAAACATATATTACCAATACCATACTCATAAGATAACATAAAAAGTAAAAGATTATATGGTATATTCCCATACATTGGTTCAAATGGTCCTTTTTCTATTTCATTTTCATCCAAAACTTCTTCATTGATATTTATAACACCATCAGAGGATGTGATAATGATAATCATAGAAAAAAAATTGATATTGGACTTGAATAATGTTAACTGATATATCCTTAATATAATATCATATATAACCATCTAGAAAACAATTTGAAGCCAAAATACCTCAACCAAGTCAATCACTATCGAATATAATGTAATCACAATGTCTTGGAACTCTGATTTTACTAGAGAATTTTTGAAAATTTTGAGGATATGTAATAATCTAATCATGTCTAGCATTACGACCAATAACATGAGTAAGAATAAAAAACTCAAACACACACATAAAAATTCTTCTATAATGGTACATTTAAATATATCCATACCCCATATTGTTAATGAAATGATTTATCTTCCATGGTTATCAATTCATAACCATATAACATCTTACCTACATATACTTGACCCTTGCATCCTTGATGATTTTTCAAAACATGAGGATTCATGTTATTCCTAGATTCATGATAGATCATTTAAATATAAGGTGAAGAATTATTCTAGTATTATATCCCCATCAAATCAATGGATGTATTATAAATATGATAAGGATCACCAGTAGTAGACAATGGAAATAATGAAAAATGAAAAGTATATCCCATATGAATACGGTTGTGCCTTGATCAGGGTGGTCCTCTAGAATCATTATTTTAATTAAAAGTAACACAATATTTAAAACAACCATGACTGATATTGGGGTTTACAAGTTTTTTAAAGGATCTCATCATTTGGTTCTGAGATATTCCACCCCCCTGAAAGTATGTTTCCCTCTTATTCAAATTCCAAGCTTTTGAATTCCACATATTACAATATGGGTAAATAAAATTCCATAAACTAAATATGTAATTATTTAAATATTGTATAATTTAGATCTATTCATTATTACCGTATATTCTGATATACATATAATATAATTTTTAAAGGAAATCATCATTCATAGTCCAAACACTACTACGAATTCCTTCATGCACATGGTACAGACAACATAACAACAAAAGAGTATTATGGTTATAAACATAGATTTACATTCTATCATATATATATATCTTTACTGGATTCAGTTTGAAATTATCTATAATCATTACTATCATAAATGTGTGGGGATAAAATTAATTGTTTTATTTTTCTTAATATACACCCATAGAAGTCCCCAATGGATGTTAGATTGAACATCCAAAAACTAACACAATAGTTGAATATCCTCCAATATATGAAATACCATCTTTACGATTAACTTTGTCAATGTACCATAAAAATAGTTAATTTTATAAATTCATTTTATCCATACTTCCTCGGTTTATAGTTGATAATCCCCTCAAATATGAGTATTATATTTACGAAATTATAATAGATGATCTAAAATCTTAAATTAATAATTATTTTTATTCATTTAAATTTTCGTAAAAATAATTTACAATACTCTGTATTATTATTTTTTACCCATTGTATTAGGTGAAACCATAATTTATATTTCCTCTCAATAAGGATTTCTAGGGACTCGGCCCTTGGATGTTATCTATATCTATAAAAAATAATCATCTATATATCACACTCTCATGAAACTAGAGGCTTATATAAAACAAAAATCAAAATTACAAAAGGAAAATATTCATTCATTAAAAAATAGAAAAAATTGATCCATTTTCAAAAACTAAATACATCAAATGAACAATGAGGGAAAATTAGAGAAGTATCAGAACAGTGTATAATATGAATCACTCATTGGTTAATCCCATAACAATTAGGTTTGATCTCATATAATGTTTTTTTGGAATTTCATTCCCAAACAACCTAGTAACAAACATTTGTAAATAAAAATGATATCTTAGGAATATTTTTCTATAAATTTTTTATTATAGAGTTTATAAATATTTGTTATGATCTAAGGAGAAAGATGAATCAATAGAGAAAAAATATGATTTGAAGCATCCCAAGCCAACTAACTGGCCTTAGGGGAGGGAGAAATTACACTAGTATTACACTGAAACCATAAGATATAAAAATATATAAATATATTTCAAGGTTATATGAAACAAATGTGGGATTATTTTCCTAGTAAATATATAACATCTATACAAGACAAAAAAATAAAAATACAATCCAAAAAATGATACATGGTTAAATATAATACATCCATATATAAAACCTATAGAAATAAAAAATATAAGAGTTATAATAGAACATAAAATTTAAAAAGATAAAACTGTAGGGAAATTATAGTTAATTATAAAAGAGTCATAATCCAATGTACTCCTTAATATTCACACATATCTAACTCTAATTTCAATTCCCAAGGAATCAAGATTCATTTCTATAAAAAAATTATACCAATACATTCCTTGGGTCATTGTATATTATATCTTTAAAAATGTTGAAGTACACAATCTGTGGGGGGTATAAACATAGTAGGTATTCTTCATAATTAGGGAAGAACATTAAAGTCATCATAAGAATAAAACCTATGGAAATGTATTAAAATGACTACATAAAGTATTGATTTTTGAAACATGTAAAAAAATAAAATTTATCATTTCCATCCATTTTAATAGGATCTACTCATTCCTAGGAGCAGTAACATACAAAAATGAACAAATATTAAAACATACACTTCATATTTGTGTTACAATTAATAAAGATACATAATGACCGTACACCGTCCATACCTGATATTGTTAATTCAAATGAAATAATCCATTTAGAACACCCCATAACCCCTTAATCCAAATTCAATGTTAATTTTTTTTAAAAAAATTCTATAATATAATTTTATCTAACCACATTTATTTATACAAACAATTAAATTATTTTTAAACAAATTTTCTAAAATCATAACCTTAAATGGTTTTCCAGAAGACATAAAATTTTTAAAATTGATAATAAAAAATTGTTTCATTCAGTAAATTACAATTAAACACCATATAATACCAAATATGATACATTTATGAATACCGAGTCTTCGATTTTTTGTTATAGTAGAGAGAGAGAAAAAAATTACCTTAAATTAAATTGATTTGTATTTATGATTTTAGATGAAATAATTGATCCCAATTCTTCAATTTATTCCTCTAATAAAATCCTGAAAATATTATAATAACTCTTAAAATCACATAAATCCATGTATTACAACACCTATAAATAGTTATATTTATAAAAATAAAAAGAGATCCCTTACATTAAGGAGGAATGAGACCCAAATGTTGATTTCCACATTCACACACACCTAGTTCCATTGGAAATAGTGTTTGGATGGTGAAGGGATATATGAATTAAATATGGGTTCCATTGAAGTTTAGAAGAATGAACTAACACATATGAGGAATTATAACTACTCAGTATACTAATACTTCACCTGCAATCAAGATTTACGATGTAAATTAGAATATTATAGTGTTACTTCATCGGGGGGTCCCTTATGCCAAAAAACATGATTCCTCGTATTTTATAGAAGAAATTATCTTATGGAACAAATTATATTTATGTTATAAACTATCTCAACCAAATAACTTGTAAAATAAATGTATGCATTTAAAAAATTATAGTCTTCTCCCTTGTAAATTAAAACATATAACAAATATTTATGACATTAATTTTACTTATGTAAACATTATACTTCAAAACTAAAATATCATAAAAAATTATATAACATTTTCCTATACATTTTACAAGAAACATCAAAAGAAAACAATAAAATTATAAAAAATTTCTAATCCCAAAATGGATTGTTATAAATTATCAATATGAAATATAAATAAAAAATAATTATTATAATTATTATTTAATTTAACAATAAAACACAATTTAATCGTCTAAAAATCATTCAATAACATTATTAATAACATATGTCATGATATATTTCATTTTGTGTGAATAAAATAATAAGTTTTTAATGAATGGAGAAATGTGAATTTTTCTTATAAAAACCAATATTTTATGTCTTTTACATGATAATAATTTTCTATACATAACAATATAAATATGGTTTTCTAACATGGATTAAATTTAATGGTTTATCATTAAATTCTATAAATTAAAAAAATATTATAAGGTATTATAGAAACTATAATTAATAAATAATTGGAGGAATTTTTTTTATGTGCATGTATTGTAACCCTTCTTCATGTCCCAAATTAAATAAAAAATAATGACTAGATTTGGAAGATAGTACTTGTAATATGAAGGGAGTTGTTTCTTGTAAATTATGTTGTTTTATATATTTAATTGGAGATTAAAACATGTTGATGGGATTTATGAAGTCAGTAATTGAGTTCACTAAAAGGATGACTAGTCCTGAAGATAGATGGGTGGATATAGGTGATGTCTTTTATTTATCATATATATAAAATCAATATGTAGATTAATATATTGAAAAAATTGTCAATAAAACCAATAGATAATTCTACGTGGTGTTTTTAGGTTGATTAATGTTAATAATCGATTAGAACATGCTATAAAAGGAGGGTGGGAAAATAAGCTGTTGTGTTAAATTATCATTGACTATGGTCATTTTGGTTCCCAAAAAATCATATTGATGGTAAAAATATTCTGTATTTCTGATGAAATCAAATGAGGTAGTGATTCTTCTATGGATATATGACTCAAAAAGTGAACCATGAAAATCATTTTGTGTCAGAAATTTCTATTGTTCTCCCTTATTTTTGATTGAATTTTTTTGTGAGTTGTGATTGAATGTTGTAATGTTCTATGAATCAATATGTTGATTAATTTTATTATTTTTTTCATAGGATTAAAATATCTATGTTCAACTGAATTAATTTATAAAACATTCATTCTACTATTATTCGTGTGACTTTACATCTAGTGAATGAAGATGGTGTGGGATTCTCAAAATTAAATTGAGGCCACAATATAGAAATTGTAATAAAAAAATAATATTTTAGAAATCAGTACATATATAAATTTTATTATCATCTAGAAGAAACATAAAGTATGATCACATAATTATTTTAAAAAAAACAATACTTAATAATTTTTCATATTCTTTAAAATAATCCTCATTAACATTTCTAATCATGTTTTTTATTATATCCATGTTTTCAAACATGCGATGTTTGGTAAGTAAATGAGTCATGTTTTCAATATTCATTCAACTAGAATATAATATAACACTATCAACCTAAAAATTCGAATAAATTATTTTATATATATCACTAATAATATGTTCCACATGTCATTGAATTAGTCTATAAAAAAAATAGCAACCAATAAAATTATCAATATATAATCACCCCAATATATATCGTTATTTTCTCATCAAGTTTGTAAGCCTATCCACCATGAAATACATATGACTATTTCATTAAAAAAAATTAATATTAAATATCCCATATAATTATGTTCAATTGTTCTATGTGTAAAATATGTTTATTGTAATAAAATTGTCTCAATACTATTTAATTTTATTCTATTTCACTAGTTAATCAATATAATACATAATTTAAATAAATGTTGGATAATTTGGATACATTACATGAAAATAATTCAATTTCATACAAAAAATTTAGTATAATAAAATTATGATATTATTATCCACAACATATGTGCATTTACTAATGTACATAACACTAAAATGAATAAAAAAAATTCAGTTTCATATTTCATAATTTTTAACTCATAACTTATTTATTAATTTTATCTCAAATTTATAAATTTATTTTTATAAATTTTTTATATTATAATATGAAATTTTTTCCATTAATTAATTTAAAGTGAGAAACCAGTTAAAAATGTAGCTCCATATAATTTAAATAACAAATTAAAACACCATGGAAATTACATATCATAATAAATATTCTATTACCATGAATGATTATTCATATGAACTCTATAATGAATCTAATATTATATGATTCATTAGAAATGTGGGATGGGGTAAATGGGAAATAATGCTTCAGATGTAGATTACTGCAATGAGGACCTACTCAATTCTCCTCCATGGGTATATCATAATCATTATATAAATTATTTTGGTCGTCAAATCATAATGTAATTAAATATAATTTTAAATATATTAGTTTTGTAATTATGTATAAATTATTATATATTTCAACCACATATCATGGATATAACACATTATTTTAATAAATAAGAAATGAATTATTATTTTTATACATAAATAATTAGGTCATATAATTTGTGGTTTTCATATTCCATTTAAATTTAATAATCATTAGTGACTTATTATGTGTTCAATAACGAAAAATTAAAATAAAAAATTTGAAATTCAAGAAATATTTTATTCTGTAATAATTTTTTTATTTAAATATTTTAAATAAAAATATGATATATTTCTCAAAAAATTTATAATTTTACAATAAAAATGATATGTGTAATGATTGGGAGAATCTATCATAAATTAAATATGAGTAAGGTTGAAATTTTTTCATAGGATATAAAATTAATTTTTTATTAGAATTTTTTTTAAAATTAATATGATCTGAATTTTAAATATATGAAATTTATTTACATTAATAATATAACCCATATAAAATCAGACCATATCTAAACCAGCCTAACCAATGGATAGGTTTAAATGAATGACTAATAGTTTTTTATTTTTTTAAACACTTTATGTACTATAGGAAATTAAAATTCATGTTCAGAATTAATATAGAAAAAACATGAATACATTTAAGGGAATGAAAAAACTATCTCAAATATTTAATACAATAGAATATTATGTTTAATAAGAATGTAGTGAAAAATAGTAGACCTAATCTAAAATACTGTAAATATATTGATTTGATGGTCTGGTAAGGCATTGGGCCTAAATTTTAATGTCCAAAATGTTTTGAGTGTTATTTTAAATATTATATGGAATTATTTCGAGGCCAAGAGATGATACAACATGCATTTCCAAGGCCCGATGTGTTTGGAATAAATTTTTCAAAAATATTATACTTTAAATAGAACGTGAAAGTGGGATCATTTAAAAGGTGGAATAACGTATAAATGGTTTCCCAGATCTAAAATCTAAGGGAACTATTGTGTTCAAAGCCTCATGTTAACAATAGGTGGGGCCTTACATTGGGCAGTGCAAGTTTTCTACGAAAAGTCATTTTTGGACTTAATGAAAATAGAATTATTTTAATAAAGATATTTTTATTCGACGCAGTGAAATATTATATAAACTAATATTTTTTAGGAAATTAATGTTTCTCACAATAGCCCTAGAACTCCTATGAGGCATGAAAAGAAACCATCTTGATAAACAATGATAATAATTTGAGTAGATCATGTATTTTCATCCCAATGGAGTTGGAGGTTTCCTTCAATAACAGCAACATAGTTTTCTTCATCAGTGATTGATACAAACTGCATAAGAAGTTTTTTTATTTTCTATCATGTTTGAAATCTTGGACGGATGTGGTCCAATTCGATGAACAATTATTAATACATGAATTGTCATTCAGATTGAGTTATATTAAATTACTTATCTTTGTCCAAATTTTTAATGAGAAAAAAATCAAGGCCGACATGAAAAATAGCTGAGGTCCATAACATTAGTGCTCTAGTGCTTTTCTCCCACTGTTCTTTACGATCATCTGTATTGGTCCCACATGGCCGAGACTTGAAATTTAATGGTAGATATGATTACAATCAAACCCCCAAATAGATTCAAAAAAATAAGTATTAGAGGTCATAACTCTAAGGATCAATATCTAGGAAACCTAAATCATCATCTTTTTCGATATTCAAGAACTGTAGGAGGCCTAGTGGCCCTTAGAAATTTTCACCTAATCTGGTCCACCATGGAGGTTTGGTGCGAAGATGTGGCGGTAGTGCAGCGGATGAATGTTAAATGTGGAAGAACAGAGCAATTTTCGGAGGTGACGACATCTATAAGTGGAATATGTGTTTGTGGTGCGGCAGTAGGAGGTGATGGAATTATAAGGCGGCAGTACATCATAAAAACCTGGTGGAGCTAGGTAGGCACAGTAGCAATACGTATTGGGGACCAAAGGGAGTTTTTTATAGCGGAGGCAGAAAACCTCATGGGGACTGTAAGATGTAGAGAGGCTACGAGGTGTTTCTGACTAGGTCGGCCATGCGAGAGGTTAGGTGGGCCGAGTGATCAGGCTATGAGAACTGGTGTGACTAAGGATAGGTTAGAGAGAAAATGTAAATCGGGCTACACCAGGAGGCCTAGTACCATTGATTAAGCATTTCATAAGGCAAAGGGCCCAATAGGTAAAGCCATACGTGGCCCAGTATGATTGATTGGGTCGGGAAGTATCAACCAGACCATGTCATATATTTTCACTAATTCAGACGTAACATTTAAACAATGATTATGTTTGTTCCAAATACACTAGAAGTGGAACCCATGATACAATTGTTCATTTGGGAAAAAACGAGGGGTTTTAATAAGATAAATTTCCTGTTATATTATCCATTTATATGGGTAGTACATGGGTTAAATATGAATGATGGGTTTGGCAACTACTTATCATGCACATTCTTTTTTCTATGTGAATTGATCCCCGTATCCACTCTATCTTAGAAGAATTTAGTTATGGGTTAATTTATTAATCCTTTCTTGAAATTGTTTTCTTTATCATTTCGTGCTCATAAGAGTATGATCTCATTAGTTCTATTTCTAGGGTATAGTTATTGGAATCCATTGATAGGCCTAGAGGGGATCCTCTATTAATTCCTCTCACCCTAGGTAGAATCTCTAGTATTGACGTGAGAAACTTCACTATGATTCAACCCTATACCTAGTGGGTAAATCCATAATTAGTTATCAATATCACCCCATGGAAATGGATGTGATGCTCATCTGATGTATCAAATCTCATTAGATCATACTTTGTATCTCTATCATAATAGAATCAAATAAAAGGCACTTATTTGGTGGATATCATTAGTGAAATCAGACTCCTTCATGTGTTCCCCCAGATGAGTGTTTTGTGGATTCTTCGACCTGAATCCTTAGTGGTGGAATGTGGTGGTTGGCATTTACCCTAGGCTATAGGGTATTGGTTTAGTATAACTGGATATTTTATTTATATGTTCTTACATATACTCTGGTTGATTTAACTTTACTTTACATTGTGTACTAATTTCTTGCATGAGGGTGTCCTATTGAGTATTTATATACTCACAACATCATGGGTGTTTCCCGCATGTGTCTTGTATTGTGTAGTTGAGTGACCATTAATCAATGTCCAAGACAAACCAAGACATAACAAAGCCTTTTGAGGTTAAACATATCATGGTGTTCCTATGGAATCATATAGTATCCCTAGTACCATTCCTTTTGGTAGGTTTCTCTATGAATGATTTTCTTGAAATTGTTTATATACTTTTTTTGGTTGGCATGTATTCTAGCCGTATTTTGTTCCTAGGACCTTAACTATTGTACACTTTATTTGGATTAAACTAGTTTTCATGTATTTTTTACTTTGTGTTCTTACATTTTAACAATTTTGGTCAAGGAGAGGTGTGAGTGTGTATAGGTACTATGGTAATTCCTCCCATGTTAGTGATATGCCTAATCAGTTATATTTACTAGAATATAGCCTATTGGAGGTGGGTGTGTGGATTTTTGGCACATTCCCCTCTCATAAGTGTAATGAGAGAGAGGTATTATAGGTGGTCAGTTCTACATTGGGACCAAGAGTATATGAAATTGGATTGGGGAAAAATGTTAATTATTTCAAGTTCGGAATTTAGTTTAGGGACAATGGTGTTGGTGTGGTTGCTGATATATCCATACTCAGGGACATTGATAACCTGCATTTTGACTCGGTTCATGATAACAATATATGAATAAAAAATAATGATATATTCATCATATAGGATAGGGTTGTGATTTCCAATTCCATGTTGAGTCAGCTATCTAGATATACACATTATCAATGGTACATCTTTTTTCCTTATATGATGCCACTACGGTGCATAATAGTTAGGATTCAAAATCTTGATCGTTAGGATGATCCCTGTAGTAATGATGGTTCTGTACAGGGACCCATTCTTGAGATGATACCTCAAGGTGGTGAAATAGATATACCGCAAACTATAGATCTCACTATTGAACTTTTAATACCAGTAGACAATGAGCACAAAATGAATGTGATTCATGACATTTAGATACAATGACCCCTCAGATTCTGAGGTGAGCCTGTACATGAGGTTTCTAAGGACTTGCGTGAGGCAGTGACCCATGTTTTCTTTCTAGACTAGACAACCATAGATCCTATGGTCGTCCATGAACTGAGCCTTCAATAGGGCTCAGCTGGGAGATGGTGGGCTTTGGCTACCCAAAATTGTGACGATCCAATGCTCTCATTTCCATTATAGCTCTACATTGAGCTACTGACAAGATAGTAATAATGTAATAATCATTATATGTATCATATTAATTCCATCCCACCCAAACAATGGTATTAATTATTTATATATATTTTATATTTTGAGAGGAACATCCCACTTTGAATTTCTTTTGAAAAATGATGTTTCTGTTGATAAGAAAACGTTATAATGATATGATCTCTCAGATGTAATCTGGATATCCCTTCATGATTCCATCCCTCAATTTTATAAAAAAAATTGATATTTTACCACATATTAATAAATTTATTATATTATTTATCTATAAATATAACCTGAACATCTAAATAATGGACATGAGAATCCATGAAATAATTAAACATCCCACTATTCTATTCGATATAGGTATATTTCAGTTATATTGGACACCAACTTCCAATAATATGAATCATCTTTACCAAAATAATTATATAAATTCATGCACAATTAATCTACTATTTAATTCAATTTACCAATTAATTCATCATGTCAATTTCAAAAAATGTAGATATTTCATCCATTTTTGTATTTCATAAAATTGAGGTTCTATATCTTTGTAAGTGGATGACTGAATTGAACCCACTACAAAAGGCGGGTGTGAAAAAATGTGTTTGTGTTGTACGATAATTGATTGTGGTGATCAGTGTTCCCAATAATAACAGTGATTGTAATATTATTCTATATTTCTGATTAAATAAAAGATGTAGTGATTATTCTATGAATGTACGACTCAAAGCATGAACCCTGAAAATCATGTTGTTTGATAAATATCTTTTTATCTCCCTTCTGTTTGGTTGAATATTTTTTTATTAATTATTGAATGTGATTTGGTATTGTGAATCAATATGTTGATTAATGTTAATTTTTTTTAGAGTTTTGATATATCTCTATTTTAGAGAATTGCCCTTTATAAAATATTTCCACAATTATTCTGGAGAAATTACCTCTACTGTGTGAAGATGGTGTGGGATTCAAAAAATAATATTGAGTCCACCTAATTGATATTTTACTCAAATAGAATTTTTATATCAACATATATATCAAATTTTTTATCTTCTACACTATTCTTAAATCATTTTTTCTTAATTATTAAAAAATGTATACTTAATAATTTTTCATATTCATCAAAATATTCCACTTCAACATTTCAAATCAATATATTTTAAGTATATTCATATTTTAAAATAGTAGTTTATTTATTATTAAAGGATATATGTCTACAAATCTCATAAAACTAGAATATAATCTAACATTATCAGCATGAATATACTCTTCAATTGAAATATATATTTCACTAAAAAAAATTCCACAAATCACAGAATTAACATTGGATAAATAATAACTACTACTAAATTAATCAGATTATAATCATCTCAATATATATATTGATTTTCAAATTATGTATATAATAATATAAACCATTAAATACATATTATTGTTTCAATAAGATAATATAAATATTAAATATCCCATAAAAATTATTCAATTACTCTATGTGTAAAATCAGTGTATTTTAATAAAATGGTTTAAATTTTTGTTAATTAATTTATATTTCACTAATTAATCAATAGAAATCTTAATATAAATAAATTTTAAAAAATGTGAATACATTAAATTGAAAATTAATCAATTTGATTCAAAATCATAAATAAATGAAAATTATGATATTATTATCAACAACATGTGAACATTTATGTTAAGTAAATATCAAAATAATGTACAAAATCATTTCAATTCCATATTGTATAATTGTTAAATCAGAAATTATTTTTTAAATGTAAATCAAATTTATGAATACATTTTTATAATTTTTTTAAATATTAATCAAAAAAAAATTTGATTAAGAAATTGTGAATGTGACACCAATAAAACATGTTCCCTGAGATCATTTAAATTAAAAAAAACATTAGCAATCATGTATCTTAATAAAAATTATATTACCATGCATGAAATCTAATAATAACCCTATAGTGAAACAAATATTATATTAGGAAATAGATATGGGGATGATGGTACATGGGAAAGTATGATTCAGATGTTTAGGATTAAAACCAAGACCTCATCAACTGTCCTACATGGGTAATGTGTAGTTATTAAATGAATGATTTGGATTGAGGGGTAGTAATGTAATGAATATAAAGTGTAAATGTATTAATTTGGTAATTATTTTTAAATTTTAATATATCTAAAACTCATTGTTTTGACAGAACACATTCTTTCAAGAAATAAGAAATGAATTATTATTTTAACACATAAATACAATGAGACATAAATTTTATGGGTTTTCTATTGTAATTAATTTAAATAATCACTATTAACTATTTATGTGTTCAAGAATGAAAAATTGAAATAAAAAATAAGAAACACTTGAAATATATTATTCATAAATAAATGGAATTATTTAAATAGAATATATTATATTAAATGAAATCATATTTTTCCTATGTTAGTAATTTTGAAATATAAAAAATATGTATTTATGAAGACAACCATTCCTAATTGAAACATGAGTAATGATGAAATTTAGTCATGTGTGATAACATAATTATTTATATTATGATATTCATTTTATGAAATTTTTGTCTTATGAATTTTAAATTTATGAAATTTATTTACAATAATATAAAAACCTCATATATGTTCAGACAATATATAACCCAGTTTAACCAATGGATGGCTCTAGAATATTGACTATTAGTTTTTTAATTTTTTTAAACACTCCATGTATTGTTTGGAATTAAAATGAAAACTCACAATTAAGAGAAAAGTAAAACAATTAAATTCTATTGGAATGAAAGAAAAACTAACACACATATTCAATACAAAATAATTTTACATTCAATGAGAATGTTCTAAAACAATTTTGGACATAATCCATAATTGCAGATACTTTTTGATTCGACGATCTGGAAAATAATTTGTCCTAAAATTTATTATCCCAAAAATTTTCATGTGTCATTTTACATATTATAATGAATTTACTAAATACCATGTATTGAGATGGTGTTTGTTTTCCGGGCCCCTTGTACATAGAATAAATATAAAAAAATAAATATTATATAACATGTGCTTCTGGGATTCCTTAAAAAGTTGAATAACATCTAAAATGATTCCTAGATTTGAAATCTGAGTGAACTGTTGTACTCAAAGAAATATTCTTACCCATGGTCGGGCCTAAGATCGGTAGGTGTGAGTCCGTTATGGAAATTCATTTACAGACATAACCAAAATAAAAAAAAATTAATAAAAAAATTTATTCAAAGTAGAAACATTTTGATTAAAATAATATTTGTTACGAAATTCATGGTTAACACTATAACAAAATAATTTCTCTAATCCATTTCGAGGAACACTCAACGTAAATGGTGATTATTTCTCTAGGAGATCAAGTATAATGGCCCCCAGAGAGTTGGAGGTTTTTCTCAATGATGGAAACACAACCGTTATACATCAATAATCGACCCAAACACTATGAAGGATGTTTGTTTAATCATGTTGAAACCCAAAACTAATATAAGGTGAACATGGATCACTTATATGATAAATATTAAAACAAACATCTTTAGTATGATTAAATAAGATGGACTTTTTCTCTTCATTCATCCTTCACATGAATACAAATCGAGGTTGTAAATAAAAATGGTTTATATCCATTATTTGGGATTTCTAGTCCTTTTCAACCTTTTTTCTTGGAATTTATCGATTTTGGGCCCATTTTCCCATGGATAAACATTTTCATGTGGATTTTTGTATAATCAGGCCCCCTAGACATGGGGAGATTTTATATAAGAGGCCAAATCTATGAGTACCAGGACCAGAAAAACCTCAATATTCAGATATTTTGAAATCTATGAATCTAAGGGGGGATGTTTTTTCACAGAAAGAACCACTAGTGTGGGTCTGGTGTGAAGGTATGGTGAGGAGAAGTGGTGGTAGTGTGGTTTCCATATGTTGCATGTGGTTGTGCAGGACAATGGCTAGCGACGACTGTGGTTGGAGTTGGTGTATGGGATTGCAAAGCGGCGGATAGAGGCGATGGATGCTAGAGGCTATGCTGTGGTGTTTAAACCATTTGGAGAAATGTATAAATAGTTAATGGAATGTGTGGGGACCTCTATAAATTGATTCTATAGTAGGTATATGGAGGTAGTGAACCACTTGGGAACCATGAGGTACGGAGATGTCGTAGGGTGCGACGGGCCTAGTGGGACTTAACAGAGTCAAGGTGGACTGAGTGAGCTGGCCAGGCACGCTAGTGTGGAGAAGGGTAGGCAAGCTGAACCATGGGAGTCTAGTCCTGCCAGATAGCCCAAACGGTTTAGCTTAGTGTTGTATTCTACAGTGGGTCCAACTGGACGTCATACCAGGCCCAGCTTTCTAGCTCAGGTTGGTTTGGGTCAACAAGCCCAGGTCAGATAATTTCACTAATATGACCATAATTTTTAAACATAGTTTATGTTTGATGGAGCATCACTGGTGTTGGGACCCAAGAGACAATAATGTCCTTATGATACAAATGGTGTGTTTTAACTTAGATATATTTCACGTGACACATGTCTTTATCACAGGCAATACATGTGGTAAATGGATTTAACGGGCGTGACTACTACATACCGTAAACCAGCTCTTTTAAAAAAAATGATCCCCCCATCCACTATATCGGGGATGAATTTCATTATGTATTGTTCCTTGTATCATTTACCTAAAGGTTGGTCTATATCATTTCCTACTAAAGGGAGATTGATCCCTTCAGTGAGATTTCTAGGATAGAGTTGTTGGAATCCCTCGAGATTCCCAGAGTGGATCCTAAATTCTTTATTCATACTATATATGGAGTGTTGACTATTGGCTTTACCAAAATCACTTATAACGAGTAAAATAAAATTAGGTTTAATACATATTTAGTAGTTTGTATTACCCCATGGTCCTGGAATTGATCTTTAGTGGATGTATCATATCTCTTCGGATCAGACAGTCTATCTCTCTCATTAAGATTTCCGAAAAACTGTCATTCTCATATGGAAATCATCAATGATATCAGACCCAGTAGTGTGTTCTCCTAGATTAGTGCTTTGTGGACTCTTCAATATGAATCCCTAGTGGTGGTATTCAGTGGTTATGATAGATCCAAGGGTGTGTGGTATGGATTGATTATAACTGGATATTATTGTTATTGGTTGTAGAAATATAATATTATAGCACTGATTGTGCATTACATTGTTTAGTAATTTTTTATTTTATGTTCACCTACTATGAATTGTTATAATCAACCCTATATGGTATTTTCTTACATGTGTCATCTCTTGTGCATAAGATATTCCTTTTTGACAGAGTCTCAGACATGCTAGGATAGGATAAATCATTGTGAGATTAGATTGATCATGGTGGTCCAATGGATACATACATTATCCACAGTAACATTCCTTCATGTAGGGTTTTTAGTGGATGATTTTCATAAACTTTTTTACAAATATTCTTTTTGGTGTCCTTGTACTCTAGGCCAGTTTAAAATCCATTACATTCCATGTTGTACTATGTTTTTTTGTTATATGAGTCTTCATGCATTGTTTACTTAGTGTTTTTATATTTTTAGAATTTGTGGGCATGAAGATGTGTGTGTTAATACAGGTACTAAGGCACTGCCTCCCAGGTTAGGGATATTTCTACTCAATGCTAGTCACCAGCCCATAGCCTATTGGAAGAGGTTTTGGGGCATCGCGGCACATACCCCTATCAGATTGGTCGTGATAGAGTTTCATTAGAGGAGGTCTGTTCAATATTTGGACATAGAGTCTATGATATTGGTTTGGAGAAAAAAATCTTATGTTTTTCATGTTCAGAATTCAAGCCATCGACACTAATGTTGTTGTGGCAACAGAAAAATACATACTCTTGGACATTGATAACCAACTTTTCAATTAAATGAAAGAGAACACTACATAAATAGAAAATAATGGTACATGTATCATACATGAATGGGTTGTGATTTACATGTAATTATTGAGTCATCTATAAATATACCCTCATTGACTATGGTATAATGTTTGTCCTTATTGGATGCCACTATGGTTCATAACAACTAGTATTCAACAACTTGATCAAAAAGATAACCACCTTAGTGATGAGGCTATAGTACGAGGACTTATATCCTAGATGAAACATCCATGTGGTGCACCAAAAATAAAAAAATGGTAGATATACCTATGGAACTTGCATTACAAGTAGACTATGAGATCCAAATGAGTGTGCCTAATGAGATTCAAAGATAGAGACCCATCCGGTTCTGAGGTGAGCCCGAAATAGAGGAATATGGGGACTAGATTGATGTGTTGTCCAATGTTTTATATCTAGTCAGGAAACACGTAGATTATTTAGGTGGTCCTTGAAATGATCCTTCTCCAATGCTTATTAGGGTGACAGTGGAGTTTGGAAACCCAGACAAACAATGTGGCAAGCCTCTCATTGTCATTATTACTCGACCTTGACCAAATAATAGGTATGGAAACTTGAAACAGTATCTATAATTCTCTTATTCATTCTATCAGAAAAAAACTATGATTATAGTTATTTATACACATTATAGATGTTAAAATAAAAATCCAATTTTGAATTGTTAGTGAGACTAATAAGTTTCTCTTATAAGGAAAATCTATCATGATCTGATATCTTAAATGTAACATTGATCCCGCTTCAAGATTCCATCCCACAATGTTCCCCCAAAAATTGGGAATTGACCTCATAGTTAAAAATTTATTATAATATATTTATATAAATATAACTTCCTTAACAAAATAATGAACATGAGAAACCATAGAAAGATAAAACATCCCCCTGGTATATATAATCTATGTGAAATTTAGCTATTAATAACCCCAACATCCACTAATATGAATCCTCTTTATCAAAATAATTTTATAAATTTCTACACAATTCATCTACAATTGAATTCTATTTACCAACGTATACATCTATTCAATGTCAAAAAATATAGATATTTCATCCTTTTGTGTTTCATAAAATTAAAATATATTTATATTAACATATTTTTCATGAAATTTAGATTATTAAAAACAATAAATTTTCCATCAAAAATAAATTGAAGAGAACTAATCAAGTAATGAACTACATCATCCATTAAAAATCACATGTCATTTATTTATTATCATGAAATTGTAACTACTGTGATCCCGAAATATCCTCATTTTCTAAATTTATAAAAAAAACATTCTAACTTAGATCAAGATGCATTAAAATATATCGAAATCTTCTATCATGACTCTAGAATCCTAAGGATATGTACATGCATAAATAAAAATAATATCCCTTAGAATTATTTCTAATAGTTTTCATTAATTGAGAATAGAATACCATTCATTGTATATGATGTTATTGGTGATAGAAATATAGAAAAATAATGAAAAAATCTTTGGTAATATCCTACCTTTCTAAGGGAACTATATATCATAAGAAACATTTGTTGATGGATTCCATGATGCAACAACTTCTATCATTCTCACGATCTACAATTAATAATCTTTCAAAAATGACTTGACCATCAAAACCTATATCATGTATCATGAAATAAAAGTTTAAATGACTATATAATAAATATTCTTAAAAAATATACACAATAATATATCAATGCACTGCACATGATCGATAGTAGTCATAAAATACAATTCAATATCATTTATCAACACAAATACAATATAATCTAGATAAATATGAAATACTTGATTCATAAAATCAATAAGAAATAATGGTTAATTCTAGATACCAAAGTGGATGACCACATAAAAATAATTACCATAATGACTTGGGAAATATTTTTTTACTATTCTAATTTTATATAAGGAGTGGGTGATAAAAAGATCATAAATAATTATAGAGATCCATCATTTTACCCTCAATTGATCAAATTTTTTTACTTCATAGAATATGATACTGATTTATTTCAAAACATTTTTGATCACAAATTGAACACATGAATCCAAATAGTTACATATTCCATAATTAAATTTTGAAATTGTTCTTCCCTCATAGATGAACTGGTTTGAATTAACCCTTTTCATTCCAAATATTTTTTCTACTCTATCAATTCCATTTATACCAAAAGATTCATCCTATAAGATTGAAGTAAAATAGGATAGGACATTATTTGGAGATGAATCATAAAATCAACTAATTTTTCAAGATAAACCTAAAGAATTTAGTATAGAGTATATCATGATATTTTGCAAAGGTTGTTGTAAAATCGCTATTCCTTATTTGATGTACATATGATAACGTATCCACTACTAAATTAAAATATATAGTCCCAAATATTGGTCCTAAATTTCCTTTATTCCTCAATTAAAACAGATTTTCCTTTAACGAGATGCATAAAAATGAGATTATGTGAAACTGACTTCCCTAGAATAATTATGGAAATGGACCACAAATGATGTCTTCAAATAAATCCCCAATATCATGTCAGACTTATTCGTCTCAAGAATAAATAAATTGATATCCAACATATCCTCATTAGTAATTTTATAAAACCCATCACATTTAAAGACTCAAAACTCCCATTTTTCCATAGGTGTATAAAAATTTATAATAGAAGGCATCATATCAATATGTAAATATATATGATCAGGAAAATGAGTACCAATAAAATTGTTGGAGACACCCATATTAAAGAGATAAAAATAAGGGTATAATTTATTATAATCATGCATCACATTGTTGAACAAGTTGATTAATTGTACATAATAATCTATTCATCACCAAATAGTATATTACCAGCACCGCCATGATCTTTTATTCATTGATGGGATGACACGATTTCAATTTTTATGGAGTTATTATAATAACATTTGGATTGTTTAGTTATACAGTATATTATAATTCAATGGGATATCCCACCTTCCAAGTATAATATTTTTGAGAAACATGGGATGGATCACCACAAGAAAACTATTGATCATTACTAGAATAATATTGAACATATCCAATCTAATTACAGATCTGAAACAACAAAGGTACCATTTTACAATCTCAATTTTTATTAGGGTAAATCCAAATTGAAAACAATAATGATTTATATTGGTGCATTTATGAATGTATTTTGATACTGTCATTTGATTCTACAAAATTCTAATACCCGGAAAGATGGTTTCCATGTTCCACTTATTAATAGTGTTTCAGTTCCACCTTATTCGTATAGTGAGAAACCAACATCTTCCCACAGAATCTCATAAAATGTCTCTTTTGGATATAATTTCTATATATTCCATTTCCATATTATCCTTAATATAATAAAAAAATAATTTAGAATGATTCTCTTGATATAATCTAAACACAAAAATTTGATCATTTTAGGATGAACTAGTGATAACATCCACACAAAATCAGTTTAATTTTATGATCCACCTACATATTCTAACATGAATATTTTATATTTATTTCAGTTAAAAAGTTTTACAATCACTAATATATCTATTGTGTGTGGAGATAATTTTCTTTTAACAATTGGATATATTTATTTCATCCATTAATTTTTGATTATTTTAATATATTAGTTTTGTTATTTCATTGAATATTCTTTTCAATCTGTGACTGAATTGAATTTTTTTATTTATGGTGGGACACATTGAATATTTGAAAAATTAATGAAATGGGGTGAATAATTTATCTAAAATACACATCGCACCTTGAGCGAAATGAAGTGATGCGACACTAGGTTTTTTAGGATGTTTGATGCTTGATAAACTAGAGTTGAGTGATTATAAAATGTGTAGCTCAACTACAAATCGCGAATTTATCATGGGAAGAATATCTCCCTATAAATTCTGTGACACTATTACATGGTATATTAAAATATTATATGTCATTTATTCCATTTAAAGGATGTGACTTTAATCAAAACATTTTTTTGAATGAAATACACCAAGATACTTTGATCTAGATATTTAAGGATTATATGTTGTATGTTCAACATACCCTTCATCTAATTCTTATGATGAGATGGAACTTTATATATTCATTGAATCAATTTTTTTTCAAATCTATATTGAGAGACATAATGAATCACTATAGATTTCTATAAATAAGAGGCCAAGGATCCACTGAAAAGATTCATTCGGAGCTTCCACCACTGAGATCAAGGGCTTCTTCATCCATTATGAATCAATTATGTTTTTTATTTTCTAACCCTCTTGTTACAAGAATGATGGGGTACACCATGCGTGAATAATTTTTAATGAATTGGTATTTATTGGGTTATGGTATATAGTTTACTGAATACAAATCATTTTGCATTTAATGTCGTTATTTTAAATTCTTAAATTCACTTCAATTTTATTTCATTTATTAAAAGTGCATGATTAGTGAGGGAGGGACTATTATAACATGATTAAAAATAGAATGATTAAAAACATGACTATTTGGTAGATTGTCAGATGTGTTTAAAAATGGTTCCATTTTATCCTTGAAATGAATGTTCGATGTATCATATCTATTTTGAAAATGTAGCTAATGTGATTTTCTGGGTTTAATTTAGTAACCATTAAATGTTCCCATATCTTTGTTCTGACACCATATGATTGATATTTATTATATTTTACCCCAATCAATCAGGATTCCATAGTATTAATTTCTGAAATTTTATTCCATTTTTGGAATAATTCAACCAGTCATCATCTCTTCAAATATAAATTAATTAATCTGTATTTTATTTAATTAACATATTAACATCCCTATCTCTATGGGTTCGACTTTTGACATTCATATCATAGTCTACCCGACAATATAGTGATTTGAAAATTTAGTGTTTTTAAATTTCAATATTTGGTAACCTTGTATGAATCTACCATTCAAGTGGAAATATTTGGTAACCTTGTATGAACCTTGTATGATAGGGAACAACTACACAATGAAGTTATAATGATGAAAATACAACAATATGAGTACCCCTATCCATACCCAATAATTTATTTCACAGCACCCTATAACATTGAGACATAATTCTTTGAGAAGTACCAAGAACAAAGAAACATGTACAAAAAATATTTTGTAAGTACCACTTATGATGCCTATATTTATTTGACTCACAATGAACATGAATTTTTAGTTTCAGAAAATGATGATGATGGTAACCTTTGTGGTATAACATGAGTGGGTTAGAGCAGAATTTAGAAAATTATAGTAATATAAAGAACAAGAAGAAAAAAATTATGAAATAGGATTCATTTTAAGTGATATACTACAATAATTCCATTTAAAAATACGAGCATATACAATGGAAATTGAATAAAAAATAATGAATAAGAGGAGGATATGATGGATTCCACAATTTTTTTAGAAAATTTAAATATTCCTCAAGAAGAAGAGGAAGAAGAAGAAGAACATGTTACACCCCCTGCTAACTCCACAAAGTTGAATAATAAAGCACGAAAAAAAGATGAAATTGGGGAGCTTGTGATAGAACATGATGTGATCAAGGATAAAATGCAACACATGTTACCAATAGTTAAAAAATATTAATTTCAAATATTTTTTCCTGATGTGGAGATCCTATTGGTTATTCTCTTTTTTTTCAAACTCATGTAAACACCTCCAAGTAATTCATGAAATCTATTGAATAGAACTCATGATGGTATAAGTAGATTTTAATATCAAAACTGGGTGAAAGAATTATGGTTAACTCACTATCACACCAAATTCATATAAATCCAGTATGCTCAGTCTAAAAGAAAAATAAAAAACAATATCATCGGGGAGGAAACCAACTTCTTACTATTTTTTGCATTAAAATTTATTTTTTTCTTAGAGTTAACTTTTATATTATAGATAAATTCAATTCCGTTTTTTTTAATAATGAAACAGCCTCTACTTTCACTTATTTCTATTTATTTTTCGGGCCCATCAAAGGCACTTGCAGTAAGAAGTATGCTATATATTGAATTAAAGAGAATCTATGGGGAAATTACATGTCGTGAAAATTTATAGATAGATCATCATCAACCTAGGTTTGAAGCTTAAATTTAAATGGGGACTAAGAGTTTCAATTAAGATTTTTTTTCTGAACACGTAATTTTTTTAATGATTTAGCATCTAAATTTATCCCCATATTTGACAAATTCATTAATCAACTGATCTTGGAAACATGAAATGATTACGATAATTAAAATTCCATGTATTTAGATTTATTTTTTGATGATTTTAATGAGAATTATTATGAAATAATGTAATAGAGGGAAGCATGTGGATTAAGAATTAAAAACTATGATTTTGTGAGCATGTTGATGACTGTAAATAAATTTTTTCTTTGATTTGGCCTTGTTTTAAAAATTTCATATATTCATTAATTAATTTAATTATTCATATGAATTTTAATATGTGACTTTCCATACCATTCATCTAATTCCTAATAAATTAATTGATCCAATATTTTCCATTCATTCTTTAGTATATTTAATTATATTCTCATGATGGTTTTCATCTAGAACATTCATGACATATTATCAAGTGACTGACTAAACATGGTAACATTTAATATGATTGAGGAATTCAATTTTTTTATCCATTATCCATGGACTTACCTCATTTCAATCCATTTTAATCACATGGAATCCATGATAAATCCTTTTAGTAAATTAATCATGTTCCAATCCAATTTCAACCATTCCAACATTCATCTAATTTTTTTTCATAATATAGAAATTAATAATTGTGTGGGATGAACATTAGAGGGTGTACCATGATATATATCATTGTGGATATTTTTTAATGGAATTTAGACTGTAATATGAGGGAAGGACAGATATGTTTTGTTCAATTTTATTATTCAACTCTCTTGCAAAAAAACATATAAAAAAGAAAATTTATAAAATAGATAATATAAATAAATATATTATTAAGGTGGAAAAAACTAAATTAAATTGATAATAGTTTGATATATAAAGTAAAAAAATAAATGTGATAGAAGAGAATAAGAAATTGAAAAAAAAATATTTGAAAAATGATAATATTTATAACAAAAATAATAAATATTATTGGGGAAAAATATATTGTAAAATGTAGAGAGAGAAAAATAAATATAATTATTAATATTGAAAGATATATATAAAGATAAAAAATACAATTATTAAATACACCCACACTTGAATTCATACATTTCCTCAAGGGTGGAATCTCGACATGCAAAAAGTACATTCATTTTATCAAGAATCAAATTTAATTACAATAAAATAAATTAATCAAAAGGAAAATTAAAATTTTGAGAGTCTCTTAAGAAAATTATACGTTAATCAATAATGACACCAATGCTGAAATAATTGAGCACATTTTTCCATTTTTATTAAAATACATTCAATCATAATCTCATGGAATCAAAATTACTTCATGTTTATTTAATTTAACTAAAATTATATCTAACACTATCTCTATGGGTCCAACCATGGAATTTTATATCATGTATTACACTATAGTATAATTATTTTATTGATTTTTGTATTTAAATTTATTAATTTGGTAACCCAGTGGAAATTAATAGAGATAGGATAGGAGGAAATGTAAATAAAATAAACTAAATCCAAACTAATTATGACTTTATGAGATTCAGATTTATTAAAATTTAAGAAAAATGGAAAATATACATTGTAATTGAAAATCTTAGTTCATAATTATTTGGCATATAATATAATTTATTAGAATTCATAGGGCATCATAACCATGATTAGTTGAATCCATTGGTCTAGGTAAAAAATACCCAAATCTATTGATGTTCTCTTTTTTTATAGTGGTGATGTTACTTTAGGTATTCATTGAATTGATAACTTCGTACCATTTTTAAACAATGGAGATAATCCTCCCAATTTTCACCATGTGAATCGTTCTATATTAAATCGTGCTAAAATAATCACACCATAAAAAATCATGCAATGAAAAATAATTAAATATCAAGGAAGATAATTTAATTATTCAAAATAGAGAAAATTGAAACAAAATTAATTTCATTATATATATAAAATCCCTTACAAAATAAATTCCCCTTTAATACAACTGTTTTGAACAACTTCTAACACCTAAAAATAGACCCGAGGGTGTAGGAAAATAAAAATTCATATTTGATGCATCATAGCAGTGGCAGTCCTTGATCTTGGTGCCAGAGACTCTGAATAAATGCTTTGAGTGGAGATTTGGACACTTATTTATAGTCATACATGGTTCTTAGGTATTCCCCTCATTGAAAAAATTGGTCAAAATCAATGTTATGATGAATTTTTAAATATTAATCCCATCTAAAAAATTAGACGATGTGTAATCTTTAAATATTATTATCCCATTAATAATTGAGTATTTCTATAAAAAAAACATTTCCTAAGAAAATACATTTTGTTTAAATAGAAGACATGAAAAGTAATTATTTTTCATAGAGTGTAACAATGTCAGGACATGTCTAGACACTTACAATTCACATGATTAATTCAGGACATGTAAATTAATTATTCATTATATAATAACTCTACTATAGTTTATCATGAATAAAAAATATTAAAAAATATTGTGTCATGTTGCTGATCTATTCTCAATGAACGAAGATACATTTAACATCATTATTTTACCCTTTTATTCCTATTTAAAATAAGATATGTTTCCTACCAAATGTAAAAAAAAGTTGATTAACTAGCAAATTTCATGTAATATTCAATTAAATACAAAAACTAATATATTAAAAAAAATTAAAATGTATGAATGATATACCCTTTTCTCAATTCCTTAATATCCACCAACATCAAACTCTATTTGGGTTTTATGGGACAAAAATACCTCACCAATGTCATGAAATATACTCCATTTTTTATGTTTCAAGATTCACGTATATCTCATTTTGTGTATATGGAAATTGATAAATTAAATTCATTTAATTGACCCATTATTCTTATTAATTATGTTAAAATTACCCACAAAAAATAGGTGGAATATTTTTCTAATACAATACTTAATTATCCCCTCCCTATAGTCATTATTATAATTTCCTATCTCAAATAAGTGAAAATATTCTATGATACATTTTACATGTAGTTGGTTCAACTATGGATTAACTGGAACTGCATTCATTATAACATCATCATGCTTATTTATATGACATCTACTGGGTTCCACTTTCTATAACTAGACAAAAACCATTATGTTCAATCTATCTTGACATTGATATCTTACAAAAATTCCAAATTAACATTAGCAACCACTCATAATAATTATTTTAAATGTAATCAATTTTTTTATATTTTTTATAAAATTATCATCAGATGGAAAATGGATTCTATGTGAAACATATCACAATTGATCATTATATGAAACACTCATATACTAATACTATGATGATGTGGTAAGAACACACCTAGTTATTTGTTAGAACACTTTTTTAATTTGAAACTCTATTAATATGATTTATAAAATAAAAAAGGTTAGCAACATATTTTAAGGATATAAATTTCATGTTCTAAAATTGAGCTATCCCATTACTATTTCATGTATTGATAATCCTCTTGTTTTAAATTAATAATATTCTGACTAAAAAATAAATATTTATCGGTGAAATTAGTAAAAAATTGTTAATCGTATTATCTTCTAGTTAACATATTGGAATATCAAATTGAATATTTTCTTTTGGTTCAAAACAGAGTTTGTGCATGATTTTGAGGCCCACAAAGGCTTGGGGAAGAAGGAATAAAATTATTCTATGGAATATATTAAGCACATCCTTTTTATTGAAAATTATTTAATAACTCCAAAATGGTGTGTATTATTATACATATAATACCATAATTTTGTCTTAAATCCCATGTTTCCCTGAGGAGGGGTATAACATTCAAAGGTGTCAGAAATTGGGATGCCTCACTCTTGAGATAAAGTTCTTAAATTATATTTTATATATTATTTACTAAAAAAATTAAATACCACTTAAATGGTGCATTATATAGGGAAATACAAGGCCACCTAAGGATCCATAATGATGGGTTTATCATAGATCAGTTATAACATTTTTTAGTTTTGGTCATTTGGATGTCTCTCTAAAAAAACAACACTTATTATTTTAAATATTTATTTATTCTGATTTATAAGTTATAAACCATCAATATCATGTAAACGGTGAATCATATCAGAAATTTAAGACCACTATTGGGTCCAAAACGGGGTCTTTAACCTAAACAGGGTATAAATAATATGTTTAATGTTTGTCTGGTGTTATTTAATTTTAATTCTAAAAATATATTTTATTAATATTATAATGTGAATGATAAATAATTAAATTGAAATTAGTTTTTTTTTAACCCCTCTTCTTCTCCTTTAAAGAACCCTTTTCTACAATCAATACATGAAAATATATCTTAAATATTGTAATTGAAACTGTTTTAACCACTGTTAAATTTATTTTTCATAATGGGGAGAAATAAATTACTCCACAATCGATTTTTGGTAGATATCCATGTTAAATTAGGGTCATCAAAATAAATGATTTAAATTGCATTTTGGTTATCATTGAAATAATTGACCATTTTTTCACCTTGTGTGTAGATCGATTTGGTGAGGTTTGAATAACCAAAATCATCATTATGTTGTTGCAAGAGTTTGTGGTCACTGTTCGCCTCCTTCACCAAGTGTTGCACAATGGATCTGGCATATTCTATAGTGGGGTGATGTCTTTCCTAGGGTTAAAAGAGGTGTTTTATTAATTTGGATTTAATTTTCATTTTGTTTAAAATATTCCACCATTTTCATTTGATATATAATAAATCTATAGAAAATGATTATAGATTTAAAATAAAATTATATGGATATAAATTATCAAATGATAATCATAAAATTATAAAATTATAATTTCAATAGGTTTTGTATTATCATAATATTGTTTTTAATAAATTGTCGAGGAAAAATTGATTCAAATTATAGAATTATAATTATGATGTATTATGAAAAGATAATTTCACAAAATTTTTGAATTATGTTTATATGAGTTGTAAAATGAATAAAATTGATTTATCAAATTAAATTATAAATAAATTTTCTTGGGGTTAATATGGGAAATTAATTATGACAATTGGAATTCTTGGTAATTAATCAAATTTATCCTACTATAACTATGTATATTTTCAAAATTATCATTATTAATTTTATAAAATGATAATTTCTTGAGATTATAATGTGTTAGTTATTAAATAATTTATCACTTGATAAATGAAAAATTTCATGAAACAATATTTGCATAAAATTGATGAAGATAATTCTTAAAAAATTATTGAATGGATAATTGTTTAAAATTATCAAATTATAATTTTATAGATTATCAAAATATAATGAATTATCAAAATAATGAGATATATATAAATATAAACACACTTGGGATAATATTTTAATATTACCAAATGTTTTAGATTTTGATTATCAGAAGAGATATATATATAGTTTGATATATTGTTCTTACAATTACTCTCGAGGATAAGAATTATTTTATTAAATATAAAATTACCAGTGTGTAATTGCATGAATAATTGATGTAGAATTTAAAACACATGCACTAACAAAAAATGATAATCTATTTATTTTCCATGAGCGAGAAAAACATATCACATGGGTTATTATTTATTAAATAAAATATATGTTTTTCTCTAGGATCCCTTGTAGAATTCAGGCTATTGGTGTGTCAATGCTTATGATAATACGATTGTGACGAGGTGTATTGAACCACCCAGTGTGGTTTATCCATAGAACTAATTTCGATGATCTTGAGGTAGGTTGTTCTTTCCTATTATACTCAAATTGACTTACCTTGGTTTCTTGATTTATTTCAACATCCTAGGTAAATTCAGTTACATAACATTCTTTCAATTGATGTAATAAAATCAAATTCCTTGGAAATTAGATATTTGAATAGGTTTTTGAATGAGAATTTGGAAAACCTCTAATTCAATTGAACTGTGGTGTGTGTTTATAGAAATTGGATGATTAGAATTTTTTAATATAACTTTTGGATTTGATGGAAATGATATCAATTAAATTGTTTAATATTATTGTGTAAATGATTTTTCAAAATATGGATTTTTTTAATGGATTCCAAACTGATGAAATTGGCCTAAAATGTTTTTATTGAAACCTTGTTGTTTTATCTTATTAAAGAGGCATGTTTTTTTATTAAACTGAATATTGGTTTTAAATGGAAAATTGGAATTGAAATGGAAGAATTGGACTTAATTGTATTTTATACACTCATAAAATAATTTTCTCAAACATTGATTGTGTATGAGAAAAATAAATCCTAAGGTAGATCGTGATTTATTTTAGCATACTCTATGATTACTACAAAATTATAAATTATACAGAAATTAGGTCACATACATAAGGTAATGGTGACATTTCCACTATGCTCAATTTTCATAGGATGTATGTATACATATATTACCTTGATCACTTAGAGAGTGTCGAGTCTTTTATCCAGAAATACTATCATACCAAGTTATAATATGAGTGTGTTGATTGCTTGTTACATATATTTGAGATATAAATGTATGAAAATTATTTTGAACTACATTATATTCTAAATATATTTACATAAACTATTTTGTGTAATTGTTTTAATTAAGCCATTATTTTAGATTTTATCCATCATTTGTAAAGCATTTTATTAATGTAATTTTTCCAAAACGTGAACTGTGTATCAAGATTTGTTTAATTAGGCTAAAAATTCCAAACGAGTTTATCATTAAAAATTTAAATCATTCAGTTGGATAAACAAATTTTATCATCTGTTATGGATATCATTGTGAGACTCAACTATATTTTTTAGTTCACACCCTACTTGTACCTTTAGGTGTTTGTATATTATCCTCTTCAATATTCAAATTAAGTAAATGGTAAACATCGAGGTGTATCCATCTACTGAACCATGGTCATAGAGAGTTGTGTCATTAAGGACCTATGTTTTTTTCCCAATTTTTTCACTTGGTTGTGGTACATTGGGATTTCTTATGCATTATTTTAATTTATTACTTTACTCATTGTGGAGTTTCCTTTTTAAATTCATACTATCATTCTTCTTTTACATCTGCAATGTTACAGGAAAATCATTCCCATTTTCATATTGTATAATACTAAGTGCGGGTTACCAATTCGTGGGGATCAGGAACACCTTTCAGTATATGTTAGGGCTAGGTTGGTTATATGGTTACTAGGGATACTGGGTTTGTTCATGAAAAAATGATATCAAATGGATGTTAAGCATCTTTCCATGATGAGAATATGACTTTGATTATTTTTTTCAGAACATAAGAGTTAGTTAGGATTAACTATGTTGATAGCTCTCACTGAAGTGAACATTAATTCCCCATTATTGGTAAGGTAATAATGTATTATTGATTATTTCTATTCTTTTATCTATATTTATTTGGATATAGTGAATCCAAATCATATTTTTTCTACTACTTGGGATCATGATTCCCTCGTTGCTATGGATGGCCATTATCTGTTGTCATCCATGATATTTGTTTATGTTGTTCAGCACCATACCTACCAGAAGATGGGTGAATCAGATCTAGTAATTGTCTATTGTGCAGTCATAGTTAGAAAATCCTCTAATGGGCCCAAGTCTAGTTGAGGTGATTGTGTACGTTGTCCATTCATTGGGGTAAGAACCATATATAGTCCTCACTCATGATTTAGTTGTGGAAACTGTAGGGGGAGTCTCTTCCAAAAAGTTCTCAAGAGTTCCATTGTTTGACATCACCATTTTTCAAAGGATCCATGGATCCTCAACACACTGAGTATTGGTAGGACATGATAAAACATCTATTTGAGTTCGTGGAGACACAAGAAGAGATCAAGGTGATATGTTCTACTTCCATGTTCGAGGGACCATGCTAATGATGGTGGGAAATGATGGTGATGGTGAATAAACATGAGGGAATAAAGATAAATGAAATTGAGGATATTTTCATGTAACAGTTCAATCTAGAGTCAATGGTGTAGGCCAAGGTTTTGGAGTTGTTTAGGCTAGAGAGGGCTAGGAAAACCATAACTGTGTATTCAAATCGTTTGGAATAATTGGGGAATTTTTTCCCTTCAATTTTATCTTGTGAATGGTTTGAGGCTTGATGCTATGAGTTAGGACTTCTGTCAGTTATCATTTCTTCTGCCTTCTTCTTGAATTTTCCCACTTATGAAGATATTCAGGATAGGGCGATGAAAGATGATAAATACTATTCATGAAAGTCAAGGTTGATTGGAGTAAATTTTTATCCAAATTTAAGCATGTGTTCTTTTATTGGAATGATAAGGCATGATGAATCCTGTAGTGTCTCCCTACAGTAGGGTTATTCTCAACCTCCAGTAGTGCCAAGACGAACCACTTTAGTATGATACCATTGTTTCCAACCATGACATTTAAAGAGGGTTTTTACCAAGGCACCCATGAATTGTGGATCCTTTGAACAATTAGTGAACATTCAGAAGTTATTTCACATATTTTCCATTCTGTGTAGTGGCATGATATCATAAGAACATCCAAATACTACATGGAAATAAAATGATTCACATACTAAAGGGTTCCAAACAATATCATCTCGAATGATGCTTCTTCATGATGTGGATGTGTCCTCAGAGAAAGCTGATTCGGGAACAACAAATGTGATAGGTACCATCACTATATTTTCATCATTAGTGACATCATTATTTGGTACTGATACATATCTCTCATTTATGTCAACCCATAATTTTAATCATCATAATATTTTTATGGATATTCTCTCTTATGTATAGGGAATTATTATACCTTTTTGTGTTTGAGAGAGTGGGGTCTTCAATGTCCTTCTTGTTTATTCTCTCTATCATATAACGATTTTTTGTGGAGAGTTATTTTAATCAACATGGAATATCTTGACATCATATTCTGGATAAATAATATGTGTCCCGATAACCAAGCCTCATAGTACTATGAAAATTGAACTTATAAGTTCCCATCATGTTGTAATTATTGAATGCTCTTAGTGATGTAATACACTATTGCATCATGGGGTAAAAGGATTCAGATTGGATGTATCCCTATTATTTGTGGGTATCATTGGATGATTCACTAATCTAGCGGTATGATTCTGATTCTTACTAACCCCATGGATGTTGGTGTCCCACTTCTTCATTATTATATAATTTGAGTTCTTACCATTTCCTATGGGTATCAACATGAATCCTCCTCTCAATGATCCTGATAGGTCCTTTTCTTCCACCATCACTCTATTTACTATCTATGAATAGTATGTATTATAGAGCATAGTTATTTGGGAATGAATCTTTATCATCCCCATGATTCAATGATTCATGACATCATGGACACAGTCACAACAACCCCATGTGAAAATAAAACTATATTCATGAATTTAGCAACAAACACAGTGATATAGTTATTTTTTTGTTTCATATTGATTAAGGTTGTCATCCTTTGAATCCTTAATGTGAGATGATAAAATTGTTTATTGAAAAATTCCTCAAAATCCTACCAACAAAGTCCATGATCTACTCAACTCTTGACCACTAGATCCCTCCAATAGATTTCAATATCCTTGAGTATATATGTTTCTAAAATGAATTTCTTCTTTATGGGGGTGCATATGAAATAGAAGATCTGATTCATTGTATTCTAACAAACCTCTTATCATTATAATGTAGAATCACCCATGAATATGGGTGTATTATATTTCTTGAATTAGAGGTAACAATAACCATGTCTTGGTTAATAACTTGTGTTCGATATGTACACATCCTAAAATGATTGGACGATAAAGTAAAGGAGTTGTCAGTTCACTTGTTGCCTAGGTGCCACAACATTCCCCACCACTTCATTAGTTTGTTTTTGAGGATTCCTTCCTGGTGCCAATTTTAACAAAAACCACAACCCCCATATGACTCGCTCTCTAGAAATTGAAGGCATTGTATTTCAAATTTTATCACATAAATGTCACAATATTTCTTATAGAAATTAATGCCTTTTAATGATCATCCAATTTTTAAAACCATCTACTTGATTTAAAAATAAAATTATTTTAAAAAAACCAAATTGATTTTTTTTTTGAAAGACATTTGTTTGATTACTATTTCAACATTTTCAAAAAGTAAAATGTTTTTCAAAATTATATATCATTACTAAAATTGGAATAGGAAATCATAGTGGGAATTAATTCATTTAATGAATTTCATGGTCATCTCATTTTCTAATCCCAAGACAACGAGATTTCAAAATCATATAATTTTATCCCAACGCGTATCTACTCATCTCCCTTGTAACATGAAGATTTGTATAAAGAGTATTGCTAAGAATTTTTGTGTTCCAAATTTAATGACATGAAAATACTTGTCATTTTAAATGAAAAATACCCAAGGAATATAAATAAATTAATTAAACATGAAATTGATGACTACATGTTAAAAAAAGATATGAACAAGATGGTACCATTTATGTCAAAAATGATGTTGTACTAAATAAAACAGAAATTGTTTGTAACATCCATCCTTATCCTCATTGAATTAATAAGGTGTTAGGAATCTAGTTGGCCATAAGAGATATCACGAACGTTCCAAAGGATGGTAATAAATGCATAAGGGTTTGAATACAAGTTTGGGACTATTTACCATTTAAGGATATAAAAACTAAAAAAACAAACACACTATTATGCGTGATATAAAGGACAAAAAAAAACCATTTATTTTATATCAAAATAAACCAAAATTTACTACAATTGAATCCTAATAATCATCAATGTTTATAGAAATAGATAACTAATAAATCTCTAATTAAATCATAGGACTCCATTATGAATTGGCACCAAGCTCCAACATCACCATGCAACCCATGTATCTAGATGTAATGCCAAAGACATGTGTTACATTTAATTTTTTCATGTCTCAGTAGATGACATCTATAAAGAACCAATGTGCCATAGACAGGGTGAGTATGAAAACTAAAAAGGATTTTTCCAATTACTTCCCTTATCACTCCACTAGGATAGAAGTGTTAGAAAAAATTATATAAAAAAACTATATTAAAAAATTCCAAAATACATTATAACTAAATTCAAAAGAACCAATTAAAATATTTATAACTAAATATTTCCATGTTCAATACCACTAAATTTTACCATAATATCCATTTTTCCAGAAAGAAACCAAATATTATCTTAAAACCATTTCACAAGTTCCACATGGCATAACAAATCCATTCCGCATATCCACACCACCAACCAAGCCTGCTTCATTATGACAATTCCATACTCTTGTGTGGTCTCTCATAAATATACCTTGTAATAAAAATGTAATTATTCACCAAGTTTCATTACACATTTGGAATCGAGCACAAGTTATTATTTAAACAAAACCATATTAATGAAATATGAAGAAACACACAATTTATTCCAAACAACTATGTCAATACTAGTATTCCAAAACCATTTCAATAAAACAATAATTTTTTTAAAAATGAGTTTTTTAATGGCATGGGCCTCTCTGGACCATTTCATTGTAAAAATATGGTGTTTTAGGTGTCCAGGAGGTCAAGGTGACTAATCCCCAAAATATTTCCAAATTTTTAATTCAATGAACATTGTTATATCGGTGAGGTTCATTGAATAGTGTTCTACCGGTGAGATTTAGTGAACAACGTTCTATCAGTGAGGTTCAATGAATAGTGTTCTATCGATGAGGTTTAGTGAACAGTGTTTTAACAGTGAGGTCTATTAGTATCCTCTCTCGGTAACCTCTAACGGTAGGTGTTCAATGTTTTCAGAATGTTGAGGTCTATCGGGAACCTTTATCAGTAACCTCTAAGGGTAGGTGTACAGTAATGGTAGGTGTACAGTAACGGTAGATGTATCATGTTTCCATAATAGTGAGTTCTATCGGTAACCTCTAACAGTAGTTGTACAATAACAATATGTGTACAATGTTTCTAGAATGGTGAGTTCTATTGATAACCTCTATCGGTAACCTCTAATTATAGGTGTACAGTAACGGTAGGTGTATAGTGTTTCAAGAACAGTGAGGTCTATCAGTAACCTCTATCGGTAACCTATAATGGTAGATGTACAATAATGATAGGTGTAAAATGTTTCCAGAATGGTGAGGTTCTAACAGTGAGGTTCATGAACAATGATTTTCCTTTTCCAATTTTTGAGTGTGTGAACAGTGTTTCGAGTTTCCTAGAGTTTCTCCCCTTTCATGTTTCCATTAAAGTAAAAAACATTTAAAACATTATTATAAGGAATATTAAGGCAGATTAAAAGGCTATAAATCCTATATTAATTATTCATAAGGCCTGGGAGTTTTTACATGGTCAAATAGTGTTGTTTAATGAGATTTTCTTTTAATGGAAAATGAAGTGTATCTTAACCTGCTGCTCCATTAAATCTTCTAAAGTGACAAGATATCTTCCTCCCTAATTCTTCCTCTTAGTTCTCGACTATGAGATGCTAGAACATTTCTTTCCTTCTGATAGGATGTGCACAATCACACATTCCCTCATAGGATTTGTTCTGCTTTGTTTTGATGCAACACAATTGTATCGATCAATCTTCGATATAAGGTATGTTTTATCATCGTTCGTTTAGGGAACATCATCCCATGTATCTCTTTCCCGTAATATTCCATGTTATATCAATGCGTATAAGGCTGTTTTTCTTGGGGTTTGGATGGTGAAGTGGTACCGTGTCATCCTAGTGTGGATGCAACTATTGCGAGAGGAGGATCATGACCCGTTGTGTGGATAAAGAACATTGGGATCTATTTATGGTAGGGGATTCATTGCATTTATTTTATTTTACATGAAACAGTATTGTTAACATGTATAGTACCACTGGAAGTCACTGGAGTTGACACAATAAATATTTTAACTGGATAAGTAAATTGATATCGATAGTATGTTATTGCATCTAGTTTTTCTAAATAGTGTGATATCTATGCTTTCTTTTCTTTTTTATTCATTATTGATATAAATTGTTAAAGAACATAAATTGGGATTAATTGATAATTGTTTGGCTAACGATAATGAGGAATGTAAACAAATGTGGTAACTATTGTAATTTAATGTTAATCAAATTGGCGTAGTAAGCATGTTCAATTAATTGTGATAGCTTCCTGATTAGGATTATCGAATTTGGAACCTACGAATAAAAAATATATTAATTCAAGATTGATTAAAGAACTAATTATGTGAAAATTACTTAAAGGGTTTTGAGTTACACACTTGATTATTAACGGGCTAAGATCCCAATTGATGTGATGTTTGTTTTCATAATTCTTGTGTTGTGGTGTGACCCTGGATGGTTGTTGTGATATGTGAGGGAATGTAGGATTTTTTTATATGGCAGTAGATGACACCTAGAGTGGTGAGATGCCTCGGTTTATGCCTGGTGGTGTCAGGGAGGACTCCAGGGATGATGTAATGGGATGAATGTCATTATTGGATGCTTTTTGTTTTTGTTTGGTTGTTTATGTACATTTATTTTCCCCAATCTTCAAGGCAGCTTCTCTTACATATCCTTATTCTGAAAGAGGCATTGACATGTGGGGTATTCCTCGTGCATTCTGTGTTTAGCTTCTCAAGGAAGGATGTGTATATTCTCTTGCTATAAGCAGGAAAGACTCTACGGGTAGAACATATACTCACCGTGTTGAGACCACTTTTGTTTAGTAGAATATAATTTTCTCCTAGAATACCTAGGAATGTGGGAAATTAATTCTATAATGAATAATTGAATAAATGTTGTTAACCCATGGGGTTGGCGTTTGATGCAACATAATGATGAGGTAGAAATTTTGATGGAATAGTTGACATTGTGTGTGATGATAATGAAATTTAATGTGTAATTGTTCATGTATAATAAATACATAAATAATTAATTAACGTAAAGTGGAACTGATAAAAAAATGGAATGAAGTAATCTATGAAATCTCTTTAAATGGTTGTGTTTTTATAGGAGACATAGTCTTTGAAGTAGCTGCCTGGATTCTAAGAGATGTTAGTTACAGTTGTGTCTAATAATATGTTATGCCCATAATTTGGTTGTGATATATAGTATATCATTTACGTTTTGTGTTTTTATACGTAACTCCACCCGGTTGGTAAGGGAAACTGACACCCCGGGGATTCTAAGCCCTGAGGGTGTTTTACCCAACATTTCGGTGGGAGGATAAATATCTGACTAGCCCCTTCGGCCCTGCTCTCTTCTCTTGGAAGTTACTTGTGATGGTTGGGACAATGGTTAGTTGTCCCCATATATGTGTGTAGAGGGTTGTAATGGAATGGGGTTATTCACAAACATATATTCTGGATATAGTATCATATAGACTACTATATGTGAAATGCGTATAGGTTGTGATGGCTTGAGGATCCTTACTCAGTTGATGGTATGTAATGGCTTGAGGTATAATACCTGATGTATGATACATGTTATGCAAGTTGTGGTGGCTCATAGAAACTTCATTGTTTCTTTTCTTATGTGGAAGTTGTTGTTTTTTTGGAAAAAGTTCCATGTTGTAGTGCTTCACCCATGTGTCTATGGGAAAGCATTTTTGGAGAGAGATGCTCAGGACATGCGACGTTGTGGAAAAGCGGAAAACCAGTGGTGAAGTAGTAATAGGGTACCCTTCATATTCATTATTATATGATATATTCTTGTATGTGTTACTTGGTGAGAGTAGCCATGGTGAGGTTGGGAACATAGTATACCTGTTTTTTGGACAAGTTAGTTTCACTTGTTGTTCACTGTGCTTAACATGCTTTCATTAATTTTTCAAGAGAGGCTTTAGAGAGGATACTACTGAGTATACTTTTATACACACCCTTTGTATCTATAAATTATTTTTCAAGTCACCTAGAGTAGGTTGGAGATTAGGCTGGATACTACTAGATTGTGGTTGCAGGAGCTGTTCGAGCTTGTGGATGCTACTGTTTTACTCTCTTTTGGGTACTTGCACTTTTTCCCTTCTAGTTGTAGTACTTTTTCATGACATTAAATTTGTGCACTTGGGTTTTGTATTATATTTCAGTTTTGATTTGGAGTTAGTGGGTGTCTATCTTATCTCTCTCTTCCGGTTGTGTTCTCTTAGAGGGAAATGCCTCCCATTTGTGTGTTTACTATACCCACACTGCTAGTCTCCAACCCAGGGCCTACTAGAGGTTGGACCTAGTGGTCATTATCTCCTTCCTCATAATTCCGACCAAGGAGGGGTACACTTTGTGGGGAGGGGGTTGTGAAAAATTTTCTAAAAATCCATTTCAAATTGAAATCAAAGGAGTAAATCAATAGTTATCATTTGTAAATAAGGAAACAAAATCACACATCACAAAAATTCACCGATAATACACAATATCACCAAAAACCATAAATTGTCACTAAATAAGATGTGTATCGTGCATTTCACCAAGATATAAAAATGATTATCATTATATAAAATCATTTTGAAACTAATAAAATAAATTCTATCCTGTGGAGTTGAGAGTGAAGCCACATAAATTGAGATTTTGGAATAAAATGATAGATATACGAATACCGAGAAGAAAAATAGGTTAACTCATCATGATACTACCTTAAATATATTTCCATATCGCTACCAATGCCATATGGAATCTTATTTCAAATACATAACCATAAATCTACTGATAGTGTGTGTGGATATTTTAAACCGAGATGAGGGTAGATGTAGATATAAAAAAAACATCATGAATGATGAAGAACGAACACATACCCTAAGGAATCTTCTTCTAATCACTAATAGAACCCTATGGATCACCATCTGATCAATTGGAGAACCATCAATGGCCATTGTGGAAGAGTAATCATTATTTTGAGCTGTACAGGAGGGAAAAGAAGATACATAAAGGAAAAATCATTTTATATCTACATTTCGCTACCTAACATTCACCATGCGCACAGTTTAGTCACACGGTTAAGAAAATAGTGCACTAATAATTAATAATACAGTGCCTTATAGATGACTATCACATGATCACCTTGCATAGTCTCTATACCCATTGACCAACAATGTTGATTCCACTTCCATAAAAGACCCAATCTATTTTCAAAGTGCAAAACTTCTCCTAGGAAATCACGCAGTTTGAAAAATTATTGTGCAGCTCATGCACCTTCCCTTTATCCACAAAAAACATTAAATGTTTTCAAAACATCACCATTAAACATTATATATTTCAAATCATAAATAACTTGTTAATTAATAAAAACCTAAGGTGCTACATGATTTATATAATAGCATTCTAGAAAAAATTTAATATTTTTTTAAATAAATACACAAATACATGTCAAAATAATGAAAAATGTAAGGTATGATTTTTTTAAATAAAATTATATGAATAAGAGAATAATATAGGGAAATAAAAATCACCACATGAACACCCAATTGTTTTAGGTGAACAAAATTGTTTTCCATAGTGTTTGTGGCATGAAACCCAAAATAATATAATAAAATAAAAAACTATGATATTTTATGATATATTTATTATTAAAATAATTCAATAAATTAAATATCATTAATTATAGACAATATTATGTTTTTCTTAAGTCAAATTCTTTATTTCTTTTATCTTGTGTTACTCACAGCATCATGATTATTAGAAATGTCACATGTTGTTAAAATATTATTATTTAACATGATAATTATAAACTATAATTATATTTATAGGAATGAATCATATTAATTATGTTATGAAAAGATAAATATTAGTAATGTTGAATTTTTATTTATTTGAGATAAATTACAACATTTTGATTGAAAAGGTAAATTTTTATAATTTTTTTTCTAAAATATAGTTTGGTTCAAAATTTTGCACATAATTTTAATTTGTTTTCTTCCAATTTTAATCAAATATATATGAAAAATTTAAATGCATTTTTAAATTTAGAATATAAAAAAATCCTTGGGTTATTTTTTATTACTTTTTTATGTTTATTTATTTAATTAATAGTGAAAAATAAGAGATTTTAGTTGAGATCACCAATTATTATTGATTTAATTATAATTATAAATAATTATATGATGTGATTATAATTAAAAAAAAAATTAAAATATATATCTATTCATCGAATTTTTATCATAGGAATCAATTTAATGAAGAATCACAATATAAAAACATTATAAACCTTTCAACATCTTCTCTCTAAAATCAATCTTTATCTTCCCCTTTCTGGGATTAATTTTATATATAATTATCCACTTATTTGAATTGATTATTTAAAGATATATTAAATATTTTGAATTATGATTATCTAATATTTATAATATGTTAGGTTTTTTCCAAAAAAATTATGATAATATGTAAAATTATTTACCATTGTTAAGGTAAAAATAGATTTACCCAGGGTGAATAAAATAAGATAATGTTCAAAAATGACATAATAATATTTCCAAAAATAATATTGAAATATTTTAAAATTAACAAATATTTGTTTTATAATGTCCCATTTTTTATTCTTGTGGGATTGTATAAATTTTAGTATGATAGAATCATTTCCAAACATTATAATGGTGGAATTCACCTATTTTATTAAAGGCCACCCAATATCCTCTACTATTTAAATCTTCTATACTCATTGTAATATCCTATGACATACAAAATCACATAAACATATCCATACACTTTTCATAGAATCCTTGGTTTTGGAATAATTCCATCATATTTTAGGTTTTTGTGGAAACCTATTGAGGCTACTTGAAGAAGAGGTTATGTTCTTTAGGGATTGTCTAATTTTATTTCATTATCCACCCATATAAATTATTATTACTCCATTATTATAAAATAATCTCATTATAGTCTATAGAGTGGATTGTTTTTATAATATAATAATGACCTATAACCATCTCCACTTTCATCAAATTTGTTATGAAATCATCCTATATGTCTGAAGTGGACTACCGCCACGTAAAATAATGAATGTTGTTCTTCCATTACAACCAATCATATAAAAATATCATAATGAATATAAATTCTATATTCAATAATTATAACACATTTATAAATAAGGATTAATTATGTAATATAAATGGTCTATTTTACATTCTTTACGGTATTTGATAAAATTACTTGTGTATTATTGACTACCTCTATAGGAGGTGAGGACAATTTTCCAACACAAATAATTCAAATGAAATGTAAATAGGATATTGTCAAAAAATATATCTAATATACATGATATAATTTTAATATTCATGAAATAGTTTTCATTATTAAATGGTAATATTTTTTCTTATATTTTTAGTCACTTTAATTGGATAACATTATTCAAGTTCATGTGGATTACCACCTTCATAAGGTGATGTGACTCTCTATTCATCAACCCACTACACGGATGGTATAAATAATTTTATTAATAAAAAAATATTTTATAAATTAAATAATAATAATTATTTATATTATATTTCTTACCATTTTCCCATAATTATCACATTAAAATTGAAGTGTTACTCATGTGTACGTATGACTTACCATCATTATGATGGTATCAAAATTAATTTCCTGAATTAATCATTGATGATTGGTTATAAAAGTAAAATTTTTGTATATATTTGATATATATTTCATTATTATATTTCATTATATGTTTAAATAATGTAAACGCATACCATAGTCAACTAACCAAAGTTATTGTTTACACATACACTGATTATTGTCAAAAGACCCATCATGGACATAATGTATTATGTAATTGTATATAAAAATGTAATAAGTGATATAAATGATGTAAAAACATGGAAAATGTTCTAAATTATGTATATAAATAACATAAATTTATATTTTAGGTAGATAGTTCCACACAATACATGTCATACTTAAGGTAAGGGACATCATCACAATTTATTTTTTTGGCATATTTCGATATTCTACACCTATACCCTTTTCAATAAATATGTAAATATTATTTGAAATGTTATATCATGAATATCTCTATACTAATATTATTTATTGATTTTTATTTCATTCATTCATTGTGATTATGAATTAAATGTTTACAAAGTGATAGGTGACTTATCATTAAAAGAATGTTGTTTAATGTTTTATATCTAACTAATACTTCTCCATGTCCTTATGTATTAACAATATATATTTGAAAACTTTTATATATACATAAAAAATTATTATAAAAATTTTATTCTACATTTCAATTTATTTAGTTTGTTTTAAAAAATAATATTTTAATGTGTTTTATATGGAACGTTTTTTAACATTTAATGGAATGTTATACTCATACAGCAGTAAAAATTTATATTTTTTCCCATAGTTATTTTGATGATTTTATGGTTAGTTTAATGGAATCATTATTATAGTCAATGTAATGACTCATATTTTTTTATGTAGGTTAATAAAAATTATGTTGAAATTATTATTTCAAGGATTTTTAATGATACATAATTTATATGTGATGTAAAAGGTGACCTTCCACATCAGTTGTTTTTATAAATGATGTTTAACATCACCTTTAACATCAATTATACAATAACAAGCATATAAACTCACACTTTTACATCATTTATTTTATTAATGACATAAAACACATCTTTTTTTAAACTATATTTTTCAAAAAAGATGTAAAACACATTATATATTTTTTATTTCTCAATAGATATTAATCAATTAGGTAAACATACATGATACATAAAAGGTAAAAATTCACATGATTTTAATGGAATATAGACAATGAAACATAAATCAATCACATAATATTCACGAATTTCATAAACATAATTGATAAAACAATTCAATAAAAAAATATGGAATGAGGAAAAGAAAGATGTGATGGCATAGAATTCATTTTGCAATCGCATTGAACCTTAGTCATTTTTATGTCATCTGATGAAGGATTCATCATGATATAAAAAATTGAAAAATTAAATGGTGTATCATTCATAAAAAAATTAAATTATAGAAAGTAACTATAAATACCATGACGAGTTCGGTGAAGGATGAATCTATCAAACAATGATAATAATTTGAAGAGTTGAATTATTGGCATGTTTATTATAGTAAAATGATTTGATCTTTAATGAATAAATTTGGAGAATAAATGAATATAAATTCACATGAAAATTTTAACATTGAATAATATATTATATATGGAAATTGAAAATTTTAATGATTTTTTTTCTAAAATTCGAATGATACATTCACATGATCTCAATTTTTTATTACATATCAATTATTATATAAAAGATTAGAAAAAGAGGTTTTGCATCAATTTTTAGAAAATTTGATATGATAAAATATATTTTTACATTGATTTTAAATCAACTGACATCAAAAACATAATTTCTGTTTTCAGTTTTAACAAACCCAAATGAAAATTTATTTTTCAGTTCATTTTTAGAAACCATTTTTTAAAAAATGGGATTTCTTTATTTTTAATGTTATATATCTAAAAATTGATGTTAAAACTATAACCTAAATTCTATTTGTCGTAATAGATATCATTTAAATGCTGATGAAAAAAATATTACCACAGTGGCCATTATTTAATATATGGATTCATTTTCCAGATTTCATGTTTTCTTCATTGATAATGACTCTACCAATTTTTTCATTATTTTTGTATTTAAACCTTTTTAATGATAAAATGGATTATTTTATTGTAATGAGTTTTCCATATAGGATTAAAAGAGTTTTTCAAAGGGTTTTATGAAATAGGTGATCCTAATACACATTATGTAATGGGTTAAGAAGCATTATAACTAATAACTGAAATAGATATAGCTTAATGTAGGGGCTAAAACCCATTATAGCTAATGAAATGTAGATAAGTTCAATATATCATATCAATATAGTGTGTTCCATTAAATCACCCCAAATAATTGGGTAATGATCATACTAGCTAATTGACATATTGCTATACCAATATAATTTTTTGAGTGGGATATTATGAATTTGAAACTCTATGTCACATAAAAAGTGTTTTAATTGTTTTAATTGGGTTTGATTATTTTTATTTTAGAAAAGCATATGTTGGTTTTTAATTATAAAATGTTTTGTTTTTATAAATTCATTGAATGTTGAAGGTAATGGTTAATGTTATATGAGTTTTATTATTTTTCATCTGACAAGTAAAAATATTTATATTAATGAATGTAATTGAGCTTTTGATGCTAATCCCTTATTTCTAATTATTTTTCATAGCATATAATTATGGAAATTTGAAAGGATTAATTAACATTAAAACTGAAAATATTTATAAAAAAAAATCATTGTTTTTAATGTCATACATAATGGGAAAAATGTAATCTATTAATAAGTTTCCACATCTTCTTATATGGTTTTGTAATGTATGAGTTATGACATAATTATATACAACAACAAATTTGAAAGTATACTCACACTAAATTATAGTAAATTATTTACTAGTAAATAATATTTTTTAATGATTATGGTAATTAAATTATATTTAGTAAAATTATTTGTTTTTAAAACATTAATAACACTCCATCGAATGATTTTACATTATTGTTAAGTTGAAATGGTATTTAATTTGATGAATAAAATGATTCTTCATCTAAACTATGCCTATTAAGAATATTTTCCCATTGCAGAAACATTGAATCTGTTGTGGGATGGCACTAAGAAAAATATATCATTCCAAATCACTATCTTAATATGTTTGAATTGGAACCTAAAAGTGTGATTTTGTGATGGATTATTTAAAAAAGCTATAAATATTTGCAGTCTCCATGCTATAGAGTAGTGTTTTTAAAACATTAATAACACTCCATCAATAATTGTATCATATAATCCCATGGTTGTGGAATGATTGGCCAATATTCTTGAAATTATTATTTTATATTTTTGGATGATTATAATGTAAAAATAAAGGAATTTAAATTTATTATTTTGATGGTGAATCTAATTGATAATTGTAATTAATTGTGATTTCTAAGGAGAAATGAGATCGTGATTCTATGGAATGTGAAATATTTAGAATATCTTACTTGGGAAATATTTCCCTATTGTTTTACATCATATGATAGATAATAAATTCCTAGAATTGTGAAAATATATTTAAATTAAATGGGTATGTATGAGTCCAATATTACAAGACTATATTGTTACATAGAAGACATTGTTTTCAAAATTTATTGAATAATTAAAACATTTTTCATATGATTAAAAACAATCATTGAAGAGCATTGGCTGAACGATAATTAGAATGTTCTGAGAAAATTGTTCCTTGGGTATTGAATTTTTGGATGGAGTTTTTTGATACTTATGTTACATGAGAAGAAAAAATTTTAAAATAGTAATAGTGGTAGGAAATTTTGAAGAAACCAATTATGATGCTTGGATTTTGAAATACAACTTGTTCCATGATTGTTTAAATACATTTTGGGAAATATATGTATGAGTGAAGATTATGTTACTTTTGTGGTATGTTTGGTCATTAGGTTGATGAATATATGGAAAATATTCATGAACATTTTATGATGTAGATAACATATATCCAATAATAATTGAGATTTTTTAGTTGAAATGAGTTGGGATGTTTTTATAATTTGTGTCTGAATTTAATTACTCATTGGTTAAATCATTATTATCATAAGAAAAAGTTGTTGGAAATATCATTTTATGGTTCTACAGTTCATTTTGGGGAATATGTTGAAGTGGGGAAAAATTTATGGAGATAGATAATTTAAAATTGATGATAAAATTCTCAATATATTAGGAACCACTATTTTTATTATTAATTTAATGGAAGTTTTATAGGATATATTTATTGAGTTTCTATAAATATCTAATGTATATATTTTAGTGGAAATAATATTGGTGTAATAAATCACTGATATTTTCAATATGTAATTTTAAATGAATCTATAAACATTAGGGTTAATAGTCTAATTAATGAAATATGCATAATATTCAGAAAAAAATTACTAACCATTATGAGAAGTATAATTAAAAAAAATCCTTATTAACTGATTAATAAATGATAAATTTTTTTCTAGGATATCTTTTATTTTTCCGAAACATTATAAGAATTATATTATCAAGGTTAAAAAAGGAAAAAATGCAATATAGGTGAAACCCTATTTCATTTGGTGATACTTAATGTATTAACACTTTTCCTATTTATAATTAGGGTTTAGAATCTACCTTTGGCATACACAACGTTCTGGTTAATAAGAATTGTTTTCAGATAAATGTTTCATAAAAATATTATTGATAAAACCAAGTTGTTAGTTTTCTTATTTAGAGATTAATTTATTTTGATGGATGACTTGTGGTAAGTGTGAAGGTTTTGGAAAATAGTTAGATATTTATATATATATATATAATAAATTTCCATTCTTTAATGGATCTTATTATATAAAAAATGTAATTTCTATTGCATCAAAAATAAATTTCTTTTTTGAAAATTAATTTATTAAAATAATGGATGAAATTTATATTTAACCATGAAATACAATGGGATAAAAAATTTATTATTAAATAGTAATATATCATGTAGGTACTTTTCCTTATTTTCATAGAAAATATATGAATTCATCAACATTATAAATTTTTTCTTGAAAAAATCATCTTTAATTACATTATCTTAGGAATCATATATCCTTTTACAAAATCACCGATTTTTTTATGTCCCTTAACATTTCATTGATCATTTAAATTCATATGATCATTGACCCCATAAATATTTATAATTTTGAACACTTTTATACTATTTTAATACATTTATGTGAAAAAAATGTTATCCAAAATAGAAACATATTAATGTGTTATTCCATAGGAAAATTATACTTATATTTGACTCTTATTATGAAGATGTTTTATAAACACTTTTCATGGTGTGTATTTTGATCCAAATTATTTTCAAATCTAAAAAACATTGATTACCAATATAATGTCTAAATTATGCGGATGTAATTTATTTAATTAATAGGATGTAACACCCCTAGAATTTAAATGAAAAAATTACTTTCAATAGTGTATGTATCATGTAAAACCAAGATTAAAGATAATATTTCACCCCTATATTTTAAAATATATTAATGTATACAAATATTAAATCAAATAAATATTTTTATTTAAATGTTTCAATTTTTTTTTCTTTGATTACAAACAACACAGAGTCAAACATGTGTTAATAGCAACACTGAGTCTAAATAAAAAATCAAATATTATTAAAATATTATTATTTAATGTCACAGTAATTACATAGTAATAATAATGGAGGATATGAATACGATTAATTAAATTATGAAAATATATTGTTTACACACATTAATTTTTTTATTTTATAAATATAAAATTAGAACCATTTGAATAAAATAATATGATTTTTAGAAAACAAAATTATGCATGATGGATTAGTCATGGGCTCGGCATGGAATTTAAAATTACATTTGAAAAATATGTGTATAATTAGTAGACATAATAAATATAATTTTTAAATAAAAATATAAACAATATCCTAGGTTTAAATTTATAGATTTTATTTAAAAGTTTCAGATTTTAATGAGTAGTGAAAATTAAAAATACTATTTAAAATTATCATTTTATTTAAATTGTATATAATGTAAAATTATAAAATAGTTTTTTATGTGCTATTAGTAAAAATATAAATCTATTAATCCAAGTTAGGTCAATTTAAACATATTCTTTTTGAATTTTCATATAAAAATAATGTAAAATTTTGAATAGTTTCACATTAAAAATAGGCCTTCTTTTCCAATCTATAGGATTGATTTTAAATTAAAATTTTCCAATTCTATTAATTATATTGGAAAAAATCCATTCCATATTTCTAATCACATTAATTTACAATTTTTAATAATTTCAACCCATTTTGACCAAAAATAACTATCAAGATAATAAAAAATATCTTATCATGTGTATGATAACAATAAATTTATAGGGGGTAAAATAAGATAACAAGTTTTCAAAATTAGATATCATCTTTTGAAACTCCCATTGGATAATATGTTTTGAAAATATCTGTTCTAGGATTGATAATGGCCTATTATTGGATTCTATAGGATATTTAAAATGTGGGTATGACTATATCATTACAAAAAATATTAAGTGTTTAACTCATCTCACATATAAAATGTAACAACAATTTTCTTTTATTCATGCATTAAAACCAACTATTTTTTTCCAATACCTACACAATTAACTCTTGAACATCTCTTTGTTCATCATAAAATCCTTATATTGGCCTGAAAAAATAGTATGATATTAGTGAAATCCTAATGAGGATATTATCTATGCGGTGTGACCAATTGACGATAGCAACATGGGTCAGTCTACCTGGACTTCCTCTTTATATCCAAAACCCTTCAATTCTCTACACCATTGGAAACATGAGCGGATAGTTTCAATGTTCATATTGTCTTTATAAATCTGTGTTGCATCTGATTTGTCTGTGGATATGCGTTGAGGATGATGTTGTTAGACCCCCAGTGTGTTGCATCTGTATTATTATCGGGAAGGAATTCTGCTGAATGCAAAAGGTTGTCTTCTAATGGTGGGAGCAATTCTGGGTCAACTATAGGTAGTTTGGGAATATAGAGGTTGTTTTTCATAGAGTAAGTATCAATGTTTCATCACAGGTGGTGGAAAGATAGATTGGGGATGGATGTGATAATCAGGATGTCGAGAGGTCGGCTCCGGCAATTGGGAAGGATGGTTATGGGGTAGCTCTACCTGAATATGGATGCATGACTGAGGTAATGAGTGCCCATGCAGAGTTTTCTGTGAGTATCAATTGTAGAGGATCATTGGAGAGGGATATGAGGCAGATTATTCTCATTGTTGGGTCAAGTATTGCATGTTTTATGAATATGGTTTAAGGGAATTGTACCCAACAGTGTCACCAGTCATTGACATGCTGAAGGGTGACCTTTGAGTTGAGTATCAGTCAACAGTGGAATGCAGTATCGGTCATCTGCAGTTCAATGTGGATGTTGATGCTTAGGTTATGAACATGTGTCTCCATAACACTGGTAGAGTCAGTACCTGAAATTGCTTTCGATGTCTGGTGCATTAGGAGATGACACTGGTGATGGATGTTACCCTATTGATTGATGATGTAGTTCTGCAGGATGTAGTCCGTAATTAAGGAGGATTTGTAGAGGAGAAAATGTAGAAGTAGTCTTCTACTGGTCTGGATAACTCTCAATGTGTGGCACACCCTTAATGCTTAGTAATGATTGATAAAAATGGTCACTTTGAGAAAGATCTCGGAGTGAATGATGGTAACTAGGAGGTGTGAATCTTTGGAAAATGGGGGGACAACACTGATAATGAAAAAAAGAATGCTGGTGGCAGGGTTCTAACCTATTATAGTGATATTTTTTATTGTGTAAAAATTATTGTGTCAATGAATGGGGACGTGATGATCGCCCCACCAAGAAGATGGAAAATGAAATACTACTCTTATAAGCTGAAGTCAATGTCTACTAGATCTCCATTCACCAATGGAAAAGATATTCGGCCTTTTGATGAGTTTTTATATTTGGAAATGTTAAACCTCATAAGGATGTATGTCAAGACACTGAAGCATTATCAAATCTCAAAATGGGAATTTGGTACTGCGGATTATGAACATGGTTATGGTGATTGGTGTGGTTTTATGAAATGTAGTTGTTTTTTCTGGCTTGTGATACCTCATTGTTGTACATTTGTTTTACTTTATGAATAGGTATGAGACTTTGATAAATGTAGAGATTTCCTATTATATATTTAATATTTAATAAATTATAACCCTACATTAATTATATAATATATATATATTTATAAATTTTATTAAACATGTTATTTGATGACATTTCTCCAGTGTCAAACAGATTATATCCTTGTGAGGTGATGTGATTATTCAATAACTAACACCCAAAAATAAATATAATAAGGAAATATTTAATAGATATATGTGAAATATAAAAAATAATTATCATATTAATTACATATTTATAATTCTTAAATGTTAATATAATTACATAACTCTATTTTTACTTAAAGATAATAACATTGATCGTGTATGTTTGGACTACAACCTTCACGAAACGATGTGACTTTATCTTCCTCACCACAAAACAAGGATGATATATATATTATATTTTTTATATTATATTTGGATCATTATGTAAATGTAAATTATAACATAACTACATTACATAATGATCGTTGAAATATGGAATCATTACCCATTCGTACGTACAACATATTATCTCTATGATCATAACATATATCCTTTTTCATAACCATAATTATTAATTATTGTGAAACGTATAATTTATATATAAATATGATAAATATGATATTATCAATAATTAGGATATTTTAAAATAATGAATTATTTGGCCATAGTGAATATACCAATGTAAGTTTTGACACATGCACCTGAATATGGTCAAAAAATCAGATGTATACATAATTTATTATGAAAATTTGAATTACATCGTTATAAAATAAAAAATAAAAAAAATAAAAATTTTATCAAGAAATTATATAATTTTTTTTTGGAACAGATAGACACATGTGACAAGTTATACTCAATTTTATGGACTTTGACTAAATTTTCATTCATAGAGAAAAAACATAAAATGATACACATATAATCATTTATATAGTATATATAGATCCCCATTGAAATGTTATATCATGAATTATCAATTATAATTGTGTATATATATTTTTAGTATTATTATTTTTTGGGTCTTATGATAATGTTAATTATTATTTTATAAGGGTATTTTTAATAATATATTCTATTTAATTTTTTCCATCCGACGCATACTTTTCTCTAACCATTTTTTTCAAATAATTTTATGAACAATATTATAAGTAAATAACTTATTTATAAATGAAATTATATATATAATTTTACATTATTTTAAATAGTTTTCAAAAGTAATCTTTTTTATTGGGAATGTTTTATTAAACGTCAAAAGAAATGTTCTATTTCTTATCATACAAGTTGAAATACAAATTTCACCACTGCGATAATTATATGATTTTGGGATTCCCATTATATAATTAATTTTTAATAAAATGAAAAAAAAAAACTATCTCTATGGTTGACTTTTTCGGTATGGAAAAATTGTTTTTAAATGAAATGTGTGATTATATCATAATGTTGTTTAATATAGTATTTAAATTGATTTTAGAAAACATTATGATGAATGTGATCTATTTAAGATATTGTATTTGAGAATTATATGAAACAATTAAGTACAATATTTCATATATGAAAGGTTAATCCTTATTATAGTTCATGAGTGAGGCTTATATTTCATATATGATGGGTTGGTCACTATTATAGAAGATGAACATTGAGTTAGATTTATATATCTTATATGATGGTGGAGGACCATTTTGTCTCTATAGTTCATTGGGAATGATTATATTGGATTTTGAGCATATTATTATCCAAATTAAAGGGGTTTTAAAAGGGTTTTTTAGAATATTATTATAATATTAATCGATAAGTAGTTATATATTCTTGATCTGGGTTTTAAAGGATTTAATCGAGGAAAATTTATTTTTTATTTTCATTTGAAAATATTTTATTTCATAAATTTACAGAATATTTAATGTAATATTATGTATTATAGAATTTTAATTATTTTTCTCTAGTATAATTATTTTAATTATTTTAATGTCCCATACAGATATTTTTGGGATAATCCTATATTTTAGTAAAATTATTTCAATATATTTAATGATGGGTAATGGGGGGAATAATAAGTTAGATACTCATAATGATTTTCCATGAAAAGAAAACATTATATTTTTAAAAAAAATACATTTTGGGGAGAATAAATATTAATTAGTTGTGTAAATTTTTTATTATATGGGTTTCTAATGTATGAGTTATGATCTATTTCCCTAATAATATAACCCTGAAATGATCCTTATTGTGAATGAAATTAAATTCATGGTTAAAAATTATGATTATTTAATTTTTAGGTCAGATCATGATATCAACAATGCGATATTTTTAGTACATATCAAACAAAATATAGTGTTTGAAATAATGTATAAGAAGTATAAGAAATTCATTATTCAATTAACTATAGTGGAGATCCAATTTTATAATTCATGGAATCCTTTAATGTTTTATGTAGATGTAATTACATTTATAAATTTATCTTTTTTGAAAATTGGTTGTTGATACCAACTAGAGTCATGGTGAAATTTGTAAATACGGATTCAATATCAAACCTGATCCCTTATTGAGGTAATTTTTCATGGAAAAAAATTTACAATAATTTATATATTAATCTTTTCTATAGAATGATTCATTATGAAAATTCACAATCTTCTTTTATCATGTATGGGTATTTTTAAAAACTGAAAGAATGGTCATAAATTTTTATGAAGCTATAAACTCAATCATTTTAAGGGATAATTTTTTGAGGATTATTATTATTTACATCATGATGTACCATGAAGTGTATTTTCCATCTTTAATTTACTCTTAAATAAAAAAATATAATTATACCCCCTATATTTTTAATTCTTATAATCATAGGGTGATTATGATAAATGAGGAATTTTTCTGTCTCTGTGTTTTTCTACAAATATTTCTCATAAACACACATTCTTTGGTCAAAATTTTTATTTTGATCTATATTTGGCATCAAATAATATTCATTCATATTAAGATATCATTACTTAGTATCCTATTTATTTTAATAATAATTCAATGATTTATATTCTTTAGATTATGTTCACTATATTCATCATGATCATATTATCATTCCATCAATTATCTTATCTAGATATATTCCACCCAATTTAATACTGAGGTCAATACCACCAACGGTAAAATACCATTACATGATAAATATTTAAGAATTATCTATTCAAAAAATTGTATTTTATTTATTGGAAAAGTGGAATAAACATTGGTATATTTACGGGATATTGTCTTAGATATTCGGTGGAGCCAAGTTTTTATAAAAGATTGTATCCCTTATATTTTCATGAAGAATATTCACCTGGGGAAAAGATAAGAAATAGTTGGAAAATTATAATGGATGATTAATGGAATATTATGGGTGGTTGTAAAGAAAACTGTGAAATTTTAGTCTTAATGTATCAGTCATTAAATTATTTTTCCTTACTAAAATACAGTATAAATGAAAATGATAATATTATCATATTAAGGTAATGTGATAAATATATTTATAAAAATTACATTATTTATCCTCAAAAATTCAATACTTTAATATATTTTCCACCACAAAAATTAATTAATTAACAATCAATGGTATAATATAATGGTAATTAGAAGACGAATTAGGTAACCCTTAAACACCTCCAATTTCTTGATATATTATTTTAATCTTAGATAATTGTAGAATATGGTAAAAATAATCATTTTCTAGAAAAATTAATTCATATTTAATAAAAAATACATCTAATTGATGAAATAAAAGAAATTCCTATATTTATTTTTTAATGAACTATGTGTTAATATGAAAATAATATATAGAAATGATTAAATCCTCAATAAGGAAAACATATTTTTTCCAATCATACCAAACATATTAATTCCTATAATTTTTTATATCATGGGATATTAAAAATTAAAAAACATTATAGGGGGTTTATATTTCTCTTATTATTTGTTTGATTCAGATATTTATATTGATTTAATTCCTCACCATGTTTATTCATTTTTGAATTTTTTTTAGTTGAATCCAACATGGCTAGGGGTGTAATTAGAATATTGTTTTACAACATAGATAATATTAATTTTTAATAATATTCATGTCTTGGTAAGAAACTTGATAAATCATATGGCTTTATATGTGAATAAATTAATGGATGATCAGGTATATTCCATTGATAATATGATCTTATATATGAATAATATAACTAGAAAAAATTATCCTAGTATCCTTTTCTTATTTTAATCATTTTAATGTTCCAATTAAACTAGTCGACTAGTATAGGATGACTTTTTCATCCATGATTTATTAATTTACATACCAAATAATGAAAATGAAAATTATTTATTCAAATGTTCCTTCAATTAATGTATGTAACGATCCTTTTATGACATAATTTAGTCATATTTAATGGAATTTATGTTTAAATATAATATATTTATCTCCATAAACAATCAATGGAATTATATCATGTGAATAATTTTACATCATTTGAATAAGAATAACATGGTTTAATCATTTAAAATTAAAATTTCATTTTTGGAAATGAAATTTTTTTTAGAATGTTTTTTCTATTCTTGGTATTATGGTAGAGGAATCCATGTTTGACATTATTTCAACATTGTCATTACATACATTAGTCCATGATTTTATTTGTTATTGATACACTATACATATAAAAATATGATTACATGATTTTAATCCTAATTAATCTTTATATTATAAGCCATTAATCTAAAAATCTAGTGTATTGGATGACTAGGTACACCAAACTGAAAAAATTGGAAAAAAATTTCATTATTTATTCATAATAAATATCCCCTCACATTCATTGTGATCATACATATTAATAATATTTCCTATGGATAAAATTAACAAATTTATGGGATGAAAATCTAAATAGTAGAGTAAACATAACAATAATGATTTAACACATGTGTTAGAAGGCAATTTTTAATGATATAAAGAGGAATGGAACATGGTTGGACATATGGATTCACAACATATAAAATAATTGATCATAAAAACATGGAATCATATAAATTAGGAAGAAACAGAAAATATTACTTTAGCATAAGTCATTGTTTATTTCACATAGAGGATCATGAGTCAAGGACAACCACCAAGACTGTTGTACATTGAACATGATTAAATGTCCATCGCAAAGATTTTCGCACATGATGTCTCATGATACTAATCATTTAAAAATGAATTATATCTCTATTTGGTAAAAAACATATTAAAATATTCATTATTTTTTATACATAAGGAATCATACTTAATCATCCATAAATAAACAAAAAGTTACCCATGGTTATGATTTGGTATAACAATCCTGTCAAAATGTATAACATAAGGGATTATCCCGAAGGATTCCACAAAATAATGGATTTAAATCATACAACTACATTCATAATATAAAATAGGAATATATAATGATTTTTCATTAATAAAGTAAGTGAATAAATGAAAAAATTGTGGTTTAAGTAACATTAGAAATAAAAAATTTGGGTGTCGTTTAAACAAAATATCAAAGATCATTTAAAATAGTAAAGTGAATAATCTTTTATATACAAATAATTGAACCAATAATTTATTAAAAAAAATTAGTGGTATTATTAAAATAATTATTGCTTAAATCAGATTATGTATTATACATGAAAATATGTAATAGTTCTGGTTGTTCACTTAATTTGAGATTACATATTGGGAATAATTGAGATGAGAATATTTTAAAAATAATTATGTACTTAAAATAAAAGATTGAATGTTTATTAAAAAATTATTTTGGGAACATATTAATTTAATTTATACAATGTACATAAAACGAATATATATTTTAATTTGTATAAAAAGAAATTAAGAATAACCTAAAGGAATAATGGAGGTTCAGGTAGAATCCCTTACCTTAATTACAATGGTCTTAATCCATTGATCTTAATGTCCTGTATAATCAAATCATTTTTATCAAATAATATTTCAATAACAAATTATAAATTTATTTTATTTTTTATAATATTATTAAGTATATAATGGAATTTGTTATGGGTAAGGAGGTTGAATCTCATTGTTTGAAAGAGCTCAATTAATTGGTTTTCATAACCCATTTATTTTATACATGTTTTAGATAATAATGTAACATGATTATTGTTTTATATAATATATGTAATATGATATTATATAATATCAATAAGACTAAATTTTTATAAAATTCATTTGGTTATTTTGTGTGAGGTTGAATCATTATATAAAACATTAATGATAACTGTTTGGATTAATTAGTAATTTTTAATCACAACAAACTCATTTTATTTTATAAATTGATACTATTAGTCAAAAATTGTTTCAAAATAATATATAATATATATTTCTTAGATAAAAATATGGTTTAACCATAAAAATAGATTACTAACAAGAATTTAAGATGGTAATATAAATTGAAAACTCATCTTCCTTCAATAATATAATTTAACACATCCATTAGAGTGTTTTCATTTTTATATAAATGTAGGGGAAATGAGATATTATGATGAATTATTACATTATCCTAAATATTTCTAGTACATTTAATATACCAGATTTATTAAACAATTTAGTTCAGGATAAATGAGGATGGAAAAGAACACAAATGAGCTTGATATATAATTGAATGAATATAGCAGAGGGTTTTACCTCTTGATTTCTTCCTATTCAGAACTATATTAGGGGAGTGGTATTGGTATTATGATGAGGCAACCATTCTTAGTAATCGAAAAATAAATTAGGGATGTATTTTAGTAGAATTTTGACATTGAATAAGGATTGAGAGGTGTGAGGAGAATATCTTGTGATGCGAGATATTTATAGTGGAGGAGTAGAGTGTTTTCTCAATATTTAATTAATTATTTATTATATTCTTCAAGACAATAAATAAAGTGATTTACTGAGAATAAATATAGTAATTATATCATATTGGCTATAAATAATGGTTTTTACATCTTCCATGACACCAAAAATTGTGTATTTAACATATAATGTATATGTACAGAAAATTGTCATATTTAACTAGTCACCAAAAAATAAATTATTTTAGAATAATGAAAAATATTAACCATAACCATTTTCTAATGTATTTTTTATGAATGTAAACACTAATTTATAAAAATAATTTTCTATATAAGATAAATGAATTTTTAATTAAAATCACAATATTCTTGAAAAATACAAATTTAAAATTTAAAACTGCATTCCTAACACATTGAAAAATTATTTGAGGTATAGTAATATTATATTATAATCATAATAAATCAAAATATTAATTTTTAAAAACATTTTATGAAAATAAATTTTATTTTGAATTATTTAATTTTCATAATATTGTAATTAAAAATTTATAACATTGAAAATTACCAAAAATTAATTATTAATTCTTAAAATATTTATTTATCGATACTATGATTTAATTATATAATAATGTCACATATAATATGAATAAATTTTATTTATATATTCTTTTTTGATCTTAATATTACAATGGCTATTTTAATATTCATAAAGGTCACATTATTATTCTAATGGTCATCTTAATATGTCCTTGGTATGTGTGCCTTAGTTTATAGAGATATCATTTTTTCACTTAGTCTTCATTTTATGGTTTTTATTGTGTTATATATGTAATTATATGTGATTATACTATAATAAATAATTATAATAATATATTTCCATTGATAAAAAATTGGTTCACTATATTTTTCTCCCTTTTGAAAAATCACCCTTGAAATTACGTTTAACATTCTATGTTGAAAATAGGTGTGGGTACATTTACTACACCACCTTCTCCAGTTAACATGTTTCCTCTTCGTACATATGGTTCCTTAATAGTAAATGGAACAAGGGAGTAGTATTTATTGGTATAGCATTATCTCTACGATCTATGGTCTTCACTAGATGCTCCAAGTATGAAATATTATTCTCCAACTATACCACCTTAAAAGATAGTACATGTCTTGGATTTGATATGTACATATTTATGATGGATACATGGAATAAATCATGTACATTAGACATGGTAGGTGGAAGATCTAGTCAATAGTCCACAACTCTAACTTGATCAATAATCTCAAATGGGTTGATATACCAGGGACATAGATATCCAATTTCTACAAATCTCATGACATTCATCTAGGGAGATGTGTGGAGGAATAAATTGTCCCAAATTTTTATCTCAATGTATCATTGATGATTGTTTTCTTAGATCTTTGGTCAAATTTATTCTTACTTTATTCTTTATAGAATTCTTATCACCTTCTCCACATTTTCTTCTATCATTTCATGTCATAGTATATTATGCTCACTGACTTCATCCCATCACACCAGTGTTCTATAAGTCTTCCAATAAAGGCCTTTATATGGTCCCATTTTAATGATGGATTGGAAACTGTGGTCACAAGAGAATTGAAACAGAAGCATATGATTCTCCCATACTCCTTTTATGTTCATATACCACACTATATATATGTCTTATAGTTTATGAATCATTCTGTGAGATTTTCCACCAGTTTAAGGATGATAGGTCGTACTAATGTTCAACTCAGTGCATAGAGAATGTTGGAGACTTTTCTAGAACATTGAGGAGAATCTCAAATCTAAATCAGATTCAATTATTAGTGGTACTCCATGAAACTTATAAACACCTATGATATATATCACTATAATTTTATCCAATTATATGTAAGATCAAATTTAAGTAAAATTATCTATCTTCTTTTAAATATTCATAATGACACATATAGAATTGTTTCCTCTGCAAGTACTTGAATATCCAGTGAAAAAGTGCATAATAATGTTCTCCCACTTCAATTTTGGTATAGGTATTGGTTACATAATAACGTTATACTTTTTCCACTCAACCTTCACTTGTTGACATACAAGTCCCATTGATGTATTTTCCATAATATCCTTCTTTATATTGTCCCACATGTAGTTATATTGGTGATCTATGTACATCTTTGTGATACCAGGATAAATAGAGAAGGATGAGAAATGTACATCATTCAAAAGATATTTCATTGTCATTGGGATGGATGGAAAACATATTTGTGACCAAAATATTATTACTCCATCCTTTCTGATCATAAAGTAATATGATCTCCCATTTCAGTTAGCTTACAACCTTTTCTGAATCACCACATATTTTCATTGATAATCTGTTATTTTCTAAAAGAGGTACGATTAAGGAATCATTTTATAAAGGATTGATGATGGTCCTCACATTATTATTCCCATGTCCATCCTTTGTAAGTCTATGAGGTTTCATCATTGATAATGTTTCATAATTAATTCAACACAGATTACAACCACCGAATTTTCCATACCATGATTGTAGCAGATTGATCAGTCATAATCCATAAGGATATCCAACTATATTCTATAGAACATATTAATGTCCTTCTATTTTATTATATATTTCATACTCTTGTGATTAGTATATATTTCAAAATTATACCCATAAAGACAATTTCTCCATATTTTCAATGCAAATATCACAACTACTTAATCAAGATCATTCATGGGATATTTTTTTCTCATGAATTTTCAACTACATTGAGGTGTAGACTATCACATTATCATTTTTTTATTAGCACACTTCTAATTACATTCCTTTAAGCATCATTGTACACCACAATAGTTATCCAATATTCTGAAGTGTGAGTACTGGTGTAGTGATATGCCAATTTTTTTAAACTAATTTCATTCCTATAATAATTGAGTCCTAATAAAATTCACTCCCCTCCATTTAGTCATGGTTATGGATTTTTAAAATCATTATATTTTCATAAAAACAGCAGCAATTCCCAGGTTGACCAATAAAACTACATATCTCCATTACAGATGTTGGTTTGGGCCATTCATTGATTGTCTTTGTCATGGGTGGATCCATAGATATCTTTTTTCTGGTTATACCATGCCCAAAAAATGATACATCCTCCATAAAAAAACTCACATTTACATTACTATTCAAATACATTCACCATTCATAATTGTTTTAGCATAGTATTAAAAATCTTCTCTTGTTCTTCCATGCTCATAGAGTATATTATAATATTATCGATCAAGTCTACCAAAAAAATTTGAGGTAACATCAAAGTAATTTATTTATTATTTCCATGAAAAAAATATGATAATTAGTAAATCAAAAGGGAATCTATATGAATTCATTGTTTCCATACCTTATTTGGAAGGCAGTCTTGGTAATATTTTATTTCTTCACCTTTAATTTGTTATATCCTTACTAAAGGTCCACCATAAGGAAATAACTACCCTCATGTAGCTAATTGAACCAATTCATCAATATCTATAAGGGATAATATTTTTTTATTGTCATTTTAATGAGCTCAAGATAATCATTGAAGATGTTCACTGATCATCCTTCTTCTTAAAAATACGGACTATTGCACCCCATGGTGAGGCACTTGAGATTATAAAACCCTTGTAAAAATTATCCTTTAACAACCTCTTCATCCCTTCCAGCTAAATGGTGGACATACAATTAGTTATCTTTGATATATGAAGAGTTCGATGAATAAGCTCAATTTATAACTAAACATCTCAGCCTGGTTGAAGAATAGACAATTCTTCAAAAAATACAATATGGTAATTCTTTATAATGAGAATATCTTGGAGCACAATTATCTCATTCATTTGAGATAGATATTATTAATAATAGTTGATTAATATCCACAACTGAGTCAATGATTTTGAAGTAGATTCATCCTCCTCCAAAAAATTGGTTTGAATTGGATAATGCTTCAAGATGTGAAGAGTGATCTCTCTTTACCAACTGTAGATGTTGGCTTTGTATAAAAATAGTCAATCCATGACCTAGATAGTATCTATCCCCAACAAATGGAGTATAAAATTATATTCGGCGATATTCAATTCACAAAAATTATCCATGGAGGAGTTATATACTTTTGATGCTATAATTTCCCTATTTTATGTTCTCACAGATATCTCAACATCCAAATTCTAAGGTGGTGATTGAATAGTTCTACAAAACATACCAGATATTAAATAATGCATATAATGAGGAGAAAATAGTTCGTTCGTTATTTCAATATTAATAATCACTGTTTCTTTCACAAAATCAATGTCCATATCCACATGTATTGTAGTTGTAGCTTAAACCATTCCTTTTTTCCATGGAGGATGATTTTGATTGCCTCCTAAAATACTGAGCTTAAGGAATTGGTTTAAAAAATTATCAATTTCCCTACATTTGAAACACTTTAACACTAGATTGACCTTGATATGAACCATCTTTTCTTCTTCCATGCTAGTGATAATCTTCATATCCCTTCAACAGTTCTTAAAATAATGTCACATTCTTCCACATTTGAAGCATTTACATTTTTCCTTTTTAATATTTTCATGTGAGTTTCTTTATGTATTTTTTACATGTGGGGTATTTTTAATTCTTTTCATCATTGGAGTTATTTTTTGATCCACCCATATTATAGTCCATTTTCCCCATTTTTTAACTATGACCATGAGATCACTAAGATTCTCTAATAACCATTTCCACTATAAGGGTACAATAAGCATTCTATTCACATCATCTAGTTTCATGAATTTCTTATTCATTGCATATACTCATATTTAGACCACTATATAAGAGATAAACCTTTCATTTTGTGTTCAAGACAATGATAGATTAATATCTTTCTATCCTAGTAATGTTTTCATCATAGACCCCAATAGAATCATCTTTCATCTTTTTAAGGCCATGGACATGTATTACATCATGAGAAGGTTGGTTCAAGAAAAAATAATTATTCAAAACAAATTCTTGAATCAATTCCAATGGATGAAATAAGTTTCCTCATTGGAAAATTTATTTATTTTATTAGTTCCCACAAATGGTCAGATTTTTCATTAATAATATTGACTGCCATCACCACTTTCACATCTTTTTAGCACTAGAGGACATAGAATATCATTAAAATGGAGTTAATCATTTATTCCTCAAGGAGTGGATCAGAAGATCCAAAAAACATGGGAGGCCATTACCACATTATGGATTCAATTAATACATTATATTTCCATATAGAAGGATTTCATTCAACACGATTTACATTATTATTCATAACATTATTTAATTGATTGAGTACTAAAATAAAATTTGATCACCCATTCCCATTTTATTTGGAATTTCGTTAAGATGAAATCACATTACCTAAAACATTTATATTTTCCCTTTGATCATCTATTTCCCATATTAGATATGAAAAACAATGTGAAATTAGGGAACTTGAATACATAACATATGAGAATAAAAAAGAAATCATTATACATAAAAGGATTAAATCTGAATGGAAAAGTATATTCTCACTTGAGATTCTCATGGACTCAATCTCAGTTATCCATGATCTTTTTCAAGACATTAATTATTATTGGAATTTTACTTAGTCCTTTAATAATGGTTTGTAATGGGCTTATCAATTTGCCAAATCATATCCCTTAGGATTGTCTAACATGTTGTATGGTAAGTACTACTGTCATGTACCCGATAACCCTAGTCTGGACCGAAACACCATATTGGACTTTTCAATCCAAGTTACATATATTCAAAATCCATGTCTACTTTTTGAATATAGATAGGGATGTATTTTCTTGATGAACCACTTACTATATACATAACAAGGTTTAGAGATGTTTTCACATATATATTATCATCCCAAGGTTTCATACAAATGTGAAAAATTCTTAGTCGAAAAAAATAAATAAAAATTTCCTATGATACCAACTATAGAAACCATATCCATTTATGTCTATCATTACATTATTTAAATCATAATTAAACATCAAATTACAAGCCATTGATCATAATGTCAAATTTATTGGTAGACTAGGTACATAAAAATACAAACAGGGGACAAAATATTTCATTAATTATTCATCATAAATAGTACCCAAATTCCATTATTCTCAAATATATATAGATGTAAACTATAGGATGACATGAATAAGTGGATTAGCTAAAAACCAAGTAAGGTAGTAAACCTAATAATTACTAATTAGATGATGGGTTAGAACGAATGATGTAATGATATAAATATCCACGGAACAGGGTTGAAAATATTGAATAATAACATATAATAAATGGGATCATATAAACATAGATTCATTGTAATTTTTGAGACACATAAAACATGAATTTAATATGATTCAGGGAAAATTTCACATAGTGGATCACGAGTCAATGCTAACCTCCATGACTGTTGAGCTAGGGGCACAAGTCCAGACTAACATTGTAGAACATTTCACATGACCTTCCATGATACTGAGCATTTCCCTATGATTTGGAGTTTTATCTAGGCTCACCCATCATAAAATATTTAAAAATAATTATTCAACATGAATAATCATCCATAATAAATCATACATGAAAAAATAGTTACACATGGTATGGATTTGGTATCATAATCTATTCAAAAGGAAAAACATAAGGGATTATCACAATGGTTTCCATGAAATAAAGGATTAAAAATAATTAGAAATTAATAAGTGAAAATTGAGACATATAATTATAGGTGATGAAAAACTGAAGTGAAAACATGTAAAAAATTTCATTTATGAATCATTAAAAATAGAACATTTTGTTGTGTTTTCTGAAAATATAAATGATCATTTAAAACATACTTAATCATAATAAATTATATAAATTATAAGTTAACCAATATGTTTTTATAAAATATTAGTGGTTCTATAAAGTAATGTTTGGGTGATAAAGAATATGGAAAACATTATAAAATGGTAATGAGTTTAGGAATGTCCCTAAAATTGGTATTGCTTATCGAGGTGAATTGATATGGGAATCATTTAAAAATATATATATCCCTAAAAGATAAAGATCAATGGATATAAACACTTGTGATTTGATCAAAAAAATATAGGATTTTGACAAACAAATCATATATAACATCAATTATGTATAAGTATAGTAGAATAACCAAAAGGAATGAATGAGGTTTGGGTAGAATCCATTACTATATGTTCAAATGTGTTCTTAAAATAATATTATTTTACTACACAATAAAATTAGATTAATTGATTATTTATTACATAACCTCATATACTATAAATTGATTTATTATTACATTATTAAATTAATCCATGTACTTTTTTATGGGTTATGAGGTTCAATTCCATTGTTTAAAGAATTTGTTTCTTTGGTTTACACGATCAATTTAATATATTACATGTCCATATAATCATGTATGATGTGGATGGATTTCTATAAATGATGTTATATTTTATCAGATAATACATAATATTAAATGGTTATAAAATTCATTTGGTTAATTTGTTTGAGGATGATTCATTATATAAATCATTTATTATAACAGTTTGGGTTAATTCTATGTTTTTTTGTTAACAATGAGCTCGTTAATTTTATAAATTAATACCATTTGTAAAAAATGGTTCCATATCATTAGATAAGTTATATTACATAAATTATAATCTAGTTACACATAAAATGGTTTATTTCCCATAATTTATGAAAGTAATATAAATTGAAAACCCATCATCCATGAATGTGATAAATATACACATCTCGAAAGGTATTTCCATTTCTAGAAGAAAAGGATTGAAAATGATTTATGATGAAAAATTATTCCATTAGATTATCAAAAAAAAAATTAAAATAATGTAAATGGAGTTATCAAACCATTTTAATGAGGAGATGTGATGATTTTATAGAATACAAAGGAACGTGAAGAGTAATATAATTAAAACAAAATATTGATTGACCTCATGATTCCATCCTCTTGTAAACCTCCTTAGGTGATGGATTTTTGTCATTTAATATGGCCAGGATCACTAGGACGTTGAAGATTGGAATAGAGCTATATCTGATCCAAATTTTGAAAAAAAACATGTCTTGAGATGTCTGAGGAGAAGAGGTGGTGAGGGGTGGTATTTATAGTGGATGAGAGGAGTTCTTTCTCAATATTGAATTCATTAGTTTATTATTTTTCAAAAGAAAAGAATTATTTCTGATTAATTAAACTAAAATACATAATTAGATCAAGTGATTGTAACAGAATGGTTCATAAATCATCCATGACTTAATAAATAGTGTATTTCACATATAATGTCTATATATGTAATAAATTAAAATATTTCAATATTCCCCAAAATTCATGATTTTCTTTAAAAATCCCACAAAAAAACCGTGACCATTTTTTGTAGTGTAAACTCAAAAAATGAACTCCATTTTATGAAAATAATTTTATAAATATGAGTAATTGTATATTTAATTAAAACCATCATTTTCATGAAAAATAAAAATTTTAAAATTAGTACTTATTTTCAATCATTTAGAGAAATTAATTTAGGCCTCATAAAATTAACATCTAATCATAAAAAATAAAAATATTATTTGTGGAATTTCTTTTAAGAAAACTCATTTTCATTTAATTTATTTAATTATTCAGAATATGTTTTTTAAATATTAGTTACATACCAAAAGAAAAAAATCATAATTATTAATTTTTAAAATATTTATTTACTTCTACTATGATGTATTTAAATATTATTTTCACATATAAGATGGATAAATATTATTTATACTATCATTGGTGAAGTTATTATTACATTGAATTGTTTTCTATTCATAAGGATCACATTACTATTACAATGATCATGATATTATTTCATTAGTATATGTTATTTAACTTTTAGAGGTACCTTTTATTTCAATAATTATACATTTATAAGGTTTTTATTGTGTTTTATATATAATATTACATGGTTATACTATAATAAATATTTATAAAAAGGTTATTAAATTGATGAAAACCTAGGTTATTATAGATCATTCTCAATACATGTATTTTTTATCGATTTTTCCTTAATTAATTTCATAATATTAATATAACCAGTTATAAATATCATTAAAAGTATTGAAAATTTGTCTTTGTAGATCATTATTGGACAACATTTGATGATTTTAATAAGAGACTCACCATTATCAAAATCATAAGTTATTCCTTCAGTGAGATTCTAGCTATTATTATTTGTGATGCTTTAAATTTTATTAGTAGTGAATTATTTTTTATAGGGTAGAGTGGTGCCCACGTGTGATAATTAGTAATAATTAGTAATTATTATTAATAATTAGTAATAAATAGTAATAAATATTAGGAAATCGAAATAATTTGTAAAGATTAGAAATAATTCGTAATAATTATTAATAATTAGTATGAAATAGTAATAAATAAATATAATTTGTAATACTTTGTAATAATTAGAAATAGTTAGTAATAATTAGTAATAATTAGAAATAATTTGTAATAATTGGTAATAATTTGTAATAATTAGTAATATTTAGTAATAAATAATAATAAATGGTAATAAAAACTAATAATTAGTAATAATTAGTAATAATTAGTAATAAATAGTTATAATTAGTAATAATTAGTAATAATTAGGAATAATTATAAATAATATGGAAAAATAGGAAAAAATAGGAAAAAAATAGGAAAAAATAGAAAAAATAGTAAAAAATAAGAATAAATTGGAAAAATACAAAAAAGTAGAAATGAATTTGAAATAATTAGCAACGATTAGAAACAATTAGAAACAATTAGTAACAATTAGCCTCAATTAGAAATAATTAGTAATAATTATAAACAATTAGCAACAATTCACAACAATTAGTAATAATTAGGAACAATAAGGAACAATTTGGGAAAAATCAATTGTAATAAATTGTAATAACATGTTATAACATAGAACAATTTCTAATGGATTGATGACACTCCATTTGCTCGATGAATCTTCTTCTTTCAACTTTCAATTTTTAAAAACATTATGAAACGTATGCTTCTATGTATGCATATCCAATCTCGAATACAAGAGATTGAATATGCATTCGCATGACCTCAATTTTTATAATGTGTTCATGCGGTGAAAGTGGGAAGAAGATGATTCATCAATGAAAAGGGGGAACTTTTTTGCAACAAATCATTTACTTTCAACTTTAACACATTGAAATATCAATGAAAAATCTGCTCGAAGGAACACATATTCATTCTTGACCATATGAGAATGAATTTGTGTACTTCTGAAGAGATTCTTCATTGGAATTTCTATTTGAGAAAGTTTCAAGTAAATCAGGAGTCAGAAAAAATAGTAGTCATCAATAAACTAGAAATTATTTCGCTCGTAAATAATGGTAATTATTAAAATTAGTCGTGTTTATTTATCTTTTTTTTAGATAGTTTTTTTATAATTTCAAATTATTCCAAAATAGTAATGATTTTCATATTTTGTTGAAAAATATGAAATAAGGAAGTCCATAAAAATCATTATTATATGATCGCACTTGGATAAATCAACATACAAATCCAAATGGTTCTAGTTTAAATCATATATATATTGAGGGTGTTGAAGCATTCTTATCATTTGCATCATCATAACTAGAATATGTTTCATAAGGAACAATATTGTTTCCTTCTAGAAAAATGTGCTCTGAGAACCTTTGACACGTTTGAAAAGGTTGGGGGACATCTCTTGTGGTTTGTTTTTCAACCAGATCATGGTTTATGGTATCAACATGGAGAACAAAGTTCTAGGGATGATATGAATACAATTATTCTGGATCCATCACAATTTCAAAATTTTCTACATGATGTTGCAACTCCATCTGTTCAATAAACTCAAACTCAAGATGATATTGATGGAACTCCTGAGTTGGCACAATCTGAATTTTATTAGTTGTTGAGTTCTGCTGAGCATGCATTATATCTTGGTTGCAGGATAATAAAATTAAAGCAGTTGAAAAATTTGAGGCTATTAAATCAGATAATGAAATGTCAAAAAATAGTTTTGATCAGATAATTTTTTTGGTTAAAACCATTTTACCAAAATAAAATTTGCTTCCTGCAAACTACTATAAGAGTAAGAGGCTAGTTTGTAATCAGAGCCTTAGTTATCATAAGATTCATGTATGTCACAATGATTACATCTTTTATTCTAGTGAGAATGATTTGTTGGATAGTTATCCCACATGTGGACAATCGAGGTATAATGATGTTCAACCTAGGAAGTCTAGTTTAATTTCAGTAATATAGATGTGATATTTCCCCCTTACAACCAGGTTACATCATTTATTAATGTCTCATAACACATCTTCAATGATGTCATGGAACAAGACCATTATTTCAATAGATAAAAGCTTGAATCATCCATCTTATGGGGATTCATGGACATATTTTGACTGTATACATCTTTCTTTTACTTTAGAAGCCCTAAATGTGTGATTGGGTATCTATACTGATGGTTTCTATCCGTTTGGTTCTTATGGTAGTCAGTATTCATGTTTGCCTATTTTTATAACTTCGTACAATTTACCTCCATGGATGTTGATGAAGGATCCCTATAAAATTTTGACCTTATTATTCTGTGGACATCTGAAAAAGAATATTTTTGTTTATTTGAATACATTGATTGATAAGATAAATGCATTTTGAAGTGATTCTATAAGTACATATGATGTCACTACCAAACAAAATTCCATATTAAAAGATGCATTGATGTGGAAAATTAGTGACTTTGCGGCATATGGAATGTTATATGGCTTGAGTAAACTTGGTCTAAAAACATGTCCTTACTCTTTGAAGGACCAAAAAGGAATTATGATCATCAGTGGATAAAAAACCCTTTCTATTTTAACTGTCACTTCAAACATATTCCCACCGATCATCATTTTTGGATTAATAATTCTCATTTCAGAAAAGGTACAATTAGAAGGGTTGAACCTCCAAAAAATGATCTCAGGTATAGAGTTAAAATCATTACCCCCATCACATTTGGGCCAACAGTAAACCAACAAAAAATCATTGTTTTGGGAAAGAATATAATTGGATAAAACAAAGAATCTTTTTGGAATCTCCATTATTGTTCTGATTTGTTGGTCTTCCACATATTGGATGTCATGCATAATGAGAATAACTATTTTCATAATTTATTTCACACAGTTTTGGATACACCAGGTAAGACCAAAGATGTTGTAAAGGCACAACTATATCTTTCCAAAATTTTCAGGTGACCCAAACATAAACTATTTGAAAATGTTAGATCACAGAGGATAATGAAGCCAAAAGTATCTTATACACAATACAAAATAATTCACTTACTATTTTGTCAGTGGATTGTAGATTTGAGACATCCTGATGGCTATGCTTCCAATTTCGACAGATGTGTTAAGAATGGTTATATTATCAGATTAAAAATTAATTATTGTAATGTTATAATGGAATGACTTATGCCGATTGGATTCATATATTTCATAAATTCTATAATTTGGGATTTGATAACAGACATATCATGTTTTTTTGACACATTTGTGTAGCAACAACAGACCACTATTCTCTAAGAAAATTGGAAGAAGATGTTGCTGTAATTATTTGTAAACTAGAAAAAAAGACATTCTGCTATCTTTCTTTGACACAGTGAAAAATCTGATATTACATTTTCCACATTAAGCTAAATGTGTAGGTCCAATATGGTTTTTATGGATGTACCCATTCAAGAGATACATGTATAAATTGAAGAAAAATTATGTAACAAAGCAACAGCTGAAGGATTAATTTTTAAAGCTTATTTGCTAGAGGAAATTGTTTTTCTACTCTAATTATTTTAAATCGCAATATCACTCCAAAAAAAATTTCATGGGATGACATGAGGAGAATGTTAATGACAAAATGAAAAATTAATTATCAGTTTTTAATCAAACAATTCTTGGTTCTAGTAGAGTTAATGAACAATGGCTTTCGGATGATGAACATCACAGAGCTCATACATATGTTCTACTGAACTATGAAAAAATGACATCATTTGTACTGTTAGTGCTTCTATCACATATTATATAATTAATGTTACAGTAGAGGAACATATTTTATTTGTATTTTATATGATTATCAAATCATGAAACAACTTCCACAAATTATAGTATCTACTGTTGAAGAATATAAAAAATAATAATCTCAACCATTTCAAAAACTGGTAACATAAATTATTGATGATTTAATATAAATTATTTTTCATATTTATCATATGGAAAATTGTTTTACTAATTTTTAGTTTTCTCAAAATTTTGATAAAATTGATAGGTGACTGTGTATATTGAGTAACACACCATCCAAATGGTTAAATCTTATAATTCATATGTGTTGAATGGTTTTAGATTTCATACACAGGAATATGGGAAGTCAAATAAAATAATGAACAATGGAGTTTTCTTGAATGGATCACAACATAAAGAAAATGAAGTTGACATTAATGGCATTATGGGTGAAATTATTGAGTTGTGTTATCTTGGATATAATTACATAACGATGTTTAAATGATGGAGGTTGGATACTATGATAGGCTTGCATGTTCATTCGACTAATGGAATCATCGATATTAATTATAAAAGTCTTCTTATAGTAAATGAACCATTTTTACTTGATCAACTGACACATAAAATTTATTACACAATGTACTGTTCTACATCAAGAGACATGAGTCGTGCCTCCTGCGGGATAGGTAGGACAGCAACCCAGCAGGCCGGGCAGGAGCATAGCCCAGGGGGCTGAGCCCAACGATACCTAGCCCAACTGGACCAGCACAGGCCAGTTCAAAAAGGGTCGGGTTGGGTCGGCCTAGACAGGGTCGGGGTGGCTCAGTCTTACAATGTCCGACCAGACCCAGACCCTTCCAAGCCTAGATCCACATAAAATGCCATAAATGAAATCTAGATGATCATTTGAAAAACCTTCTATGACACTAGGATCCATTGTATGAGAGAGTCATTTTGGTATACTTCACTCTAATTTTGGAGAATGTTAGAGTACGGTCAGGTTGGATCAAACCTGAATCCAACCAGGCACATGGTACTAAAACGGTTATAAATCACAAACTGGGGGTCCTTTTGAAACGTCGTCAATCATGTTGGAACCCTTATGACATATCGGTAATCTTGGTTACACTTTTGTGAATTTTAGTGCTTGTTGAGGTATGACTGATATCTAAAGGATAAAATTCTTCTGAAAACGACAACACTAGGTGTGAGGAACCCTGTTGCTGGCTATCTTTGATGTAGCGAGCCTATGTGGATCATCATCATATCGACCCTATGTGGATCATCTTCATATCTACCTGATGAAAACTAATTTTTGTGTGTCCCTATGAAGATCATCATTCAGCGACCCTATGTGGATAAACATCTATTGACCCTGTGTGGATCAACATCTATTGTCCTTGTGTTGATCAGTATATAGAAAAATTGTGTGGATCATTATTCTAGTGACCCTATGAAAATCAACATTCTAGAGACACTGTGTGGATCGGTAGTAGTGTGACCTGATGAGGACTATTCTTCCAGCAGCCCATTGTGGAACAATGACTTACGTCCAATAGTGGACCAATAGTAGAAAAACTACATTGTGGATCTTTTGGGGAACTTCTAATCGAATAATATGATATAACATAAGATTAACCATCAATATTCATGAAATCTGAGTTGTATACCTAGTGTGAGATGACTATTTATTCGTGATTTGTGATTGAGGTCTTTCTTTGTGGTTTTCCCTTTTTGGAACTCTGGGAGACCTTTTAGGGTCTTGGGTTCCCTATTGTGTATCGGTATACTAACCCCTACACTGGCTTCGCCCACACCTTGTTGTGTCTTGTGCAGATGACAGAGAGCTCTGACCGAGCTTTGGGAGCCAGGAATGGAATGTTCTCGGAGGTGGACCATTAAACGTAACGAGACATAGTGACGATCAACTGTGAGTTGTACCCACCCTTCAGCTACAAACCCAGGAAGGTGATTCTGTGAGTTGTTTTTCTGTTATAGATATTCTTTTTAGTTGGGCTCATATTATGGACACTTTACATACAGTACTCACCCCTTTTTCACTAGTAAACATCTTTTTACTGCTCTTTTTTACTACATGGGTGGTTCTATTTGTATTTCGTGGACTGTCTATTTGCATGTTTAAAGGAAATTCCTTCCAGTTTTTCAGTGATATGCCTTTCGATGCAAGTCTCCAACCCATATCCTATGGAATGCGGGATTAGGGTTGTCATGACATGGTCCCTCAAGGATTGGTCATGACATAGTGTTATCAAAGGATTCAGTTCTACCAATGAAATGTGAATCATATCATATTAATATAGAAATAGTGTTAAGTGTTTTGGGTGTGGTTTTCAGTTCAGGGAGTCCTATTTTGGTGTAGCGGAAAACGTATCCATACACCAGACCCTGAATCCATATTTCCAACTCGATACATGAAAAAACTGATTACATGTGTTTTATAAAAGTTTTTACTTGTTCGATTTTGAGTTAGCTCACCATGAATAACATAATGGCCATGGAACATCTATTTTTTCAAGATGCCACAACATAGACATCTATCCGGGTTTCCTGATAGAGTACACCATGGTGGCCCAACGACAGAAGAGGCTTCGGTGGAGGGACCTCTTATGGCGATAGTACCATTGGGTGGTGTTCCAGCAGCACCACTACCCATTGGGAAGATTTTAAAACCAACCCTACTAGTAGATGGTGCATTCCGATGGAGACTGTTTCAGGAGATCTAGAAGTAGAGGTCTCTGATGTTCTGAGGTGATCCGGATCTGTAGGCAGGTGGGGACTGGGTAGAGGCTGTTTTCAGAGTTTTTTGTCTAGTTGGGAAACAAGAAGACCAGATGGTGATCCACGATACCATTCTTTTCCAAAGAGAAGCATGAATATGGTGGAGCCTGACGCTCTAGTATCATGACGTGGTGACCCTTACCTAGGTAGATTTCGATGTCCTCTTCATGGCAGTGTTCATTCTAGTGACACTACGCTCCGTGCTTATACAAGAGCTACTACACATACCGTAGTGGAGCTTGATTGTGGCCCAATACTAAGAGAGATTCACAGACCTCTGACTCTACCCTATAGACATATTGTGGGACCCTTTGATTAGGTCCCAGAACATTGAGTAGGGACTTAGACAGGATATTAGAGATTCTATGTTATCTATCCACATCCTGACACATGCTTGAGTGCGGGAGAGAGCAGTCTTATTGGAGATCTATCTTTCTGAGTTTACACCGACAAGAAGACCCACCACTGGGTGACACGTAGAAGATTCATCTATGACTGGTAGTGCGAAAATGACACAGAGGTTCAAGAAGACAACAAATTTGGGTGGATGACCCTAGGGAAGTTAGGTCGAAGGTGCGTGGCTCAAGAGGATGATTAGACCAGCAGAGGATTAGATTGTGGCTCAGGTGTGGTGCGTAGGGTCAAATTGCTCATTACTACCCCAACAGCTGCACTGACGATCATAATATTGTCAAAGGACTTCCAAAATAGAAACAAATATTCGATGAGGTGGTCCATAGGGCAGAGGGCATGCCAGAGGAGATGGTCAAGTAGTAGGTGGTGATAGGCAATTTGAGGTTATTCTACTAATTAGCCACTCTAAGAGGGTAATATTATTTTTTAATTTATATAGGTTTCATGTGATTTTTCATTCAAAAATACCATTTTAGATCATTTTATACTTTGAACATCATTTCACTTCATGATTAAAATTCATTTCTAAAATTCACTATAACATGGTACATTATTGACCATCTCATAAAACACCTAATGGTCTTGATTTTATTTTCATATTTTATTTTAATTTCTCCCATTCTATGACAAACAATTCATTCTTTTCGAGCACTTGGAGATTCAAATTGTAAGACCATAAAAGTGGGCTTTCAACCAACAATATTCTGGGCGAAGTGAGCTGGACAACAGCCCAATAAACGTACTGTAGGGGAATTGATTCAAGCCCAATGAGTCTCCAAATTTAACTAGAGATAGAAGAAATCATGGGGAGAAATTACTTAAATAGTGTCCAAGTATAATTCGAGTTTTTTAATGTTGTTCTAGGTGGTCCATTTTGAAGATGTAATTATAGGCCGGATTCCACTGCCCAGAAAAACAGCCCAACATTTAAATCATATCTCGCAAACCAAAAAGTTGGTGGGGATGAAATTTTACAGGATATTAGGGGACATCAGGTGAATAATTTATTTCTTCTATGGCCCATTCTGATTTTTCACTCTAGAAGGTGATTTCGGCACATTTGTTCTCTGGATTAAAGCTGGATTCCACTTCGAGGGAAGAGTTAAGATGTCTCTTCTACATTAAATTTCCACTCACCTAGGTCCACTACAATTAATTAAAGGGAGTGGGATTGATGGGGGATCTACACAAGGAATATTAAATGTCTATTTAAGGTAGTATCAATGGACTATTTATGGATCTTTGATTTTTACATTCATTGTAATGGTGTAATTCCAAATATCCTTTGTAACGTTCTTCTTTCGCATGTAAGTGGTTTGAATTACCATAGTTTTAAATAAAAGTTCTTCTTATTCAATTTTTATGTTCATGTTCTTTTAAAATTTATTTTTTTACCCCAAGGTATGACCAAATTCACACCATCACTTGTGAATTTATTCACACAATGGTAGAGTGATCGTTTCATTGTTTAATTTTTCGTCTTCAATCATGCTTCTTTAACTCGACTTCTCGCTTCCATTTATTGAATAGAAAAAAATTTCATGCTAAACCATTACAGGATAATCCTAGGGAGTTTTATGGGGTGGATTGGAAGTTATTTAATGTTCTTAAATTCTATATCCATTTCACTATTTTATTATTTCCATTTTATGATTTATTTTCGTGTTAATCTTCGCCAACTTTAACAATGACACATTTTGGGTGCTAGTACGATACAATTAATTCGAGTGATCATTAAATTGATCCTCTAAGTGCATTGGTTATTAGCCTTGGAATTGTGTAGGGATTTATTTGTTCAATAATGTTGAGGATTAAATCATTTTTTTGATATGTCTTGAATTAGTGAAACCAACGTTATAAGAAAATAAATACATCCAATATAACCCTTGTAAAAACATAGGATCAACTCATCTCTATTAAATATTTTAGACTAAGTAATTGTATGTTTTAATACATTTTCATTATAATAAATCAGTAGTTATTTAAATCAAATAAATCCAAAAAGTTGGCCACTCCATAGACAAATATTTTGAAAATAAGAGTGTCTCTAGGTTTCTTTCTTCAGTCTCTGTGGATTCGACCCCACCCTGAACTACAACAACCGCATACCTATACGGTAAATTTGGGAGAAAACATATTTTGGTGTCATTATTGGGGATCCAAGTAAGATACCTTAGAGACTAGTATCCTCTTCTCTCCCCACATTCTCTATTCTCACCCCCATATCACTTATCTTTACCCCTTTCTATTTCTGTGTGTCATGAGAATCTAGAATCCAACTTTCTATCTTCTCCAATGGAGTATCATCCAAATTATTATGTCACAAACTCATGCTGGAATAAAATGGAAAATAAATATTGGGAATCCCCTAAATTAGAAAATTTCCTTGATTAAGCCTTGATTAATTTCCACACAACTGGTTATATGTAGAATGAATGGGATGATGATTGTTTAAAGGATCAATTTTCATCCCTCTCGAGGATGATTGAATAGATCAAACTTAATGAAGGTCGTGATTTACAAACTCTTATCCATCCTAATCCTAAAAAACTTATTGAACCATTGTTTAATCAAATTGATATAATGAGTTCTGATGTATCATCTTTGAGATTAGAACTAAAATGTATTAATACTTCCGTGGAACACATCTATAAAAAAATGTGTCTTCCAAAACATTATGTGAAGTGTATAGTTTACCACAATCTACTAATGAATTTATTAAATAACCAACCATTAGATTTTGGGTTGGGGATGTTAATCATGAAATTGTTGAAGGGTTTTTAAATCAAGAAGAAATTGATTTCATGTATTCCCAATAAAGAAATTTGACATCATGGATTGAGTCTCCTAAGTTTAACTCTATTGAAATTTTTTCAAAAACACCAATCCATGAACCATTGCTATAAATAAAAAACATTGAGTCCATACCCATTCCTAACACCGTTCTTTCAAATTTTGTGGTTGAATCTTCTATTCATAAGGAAACAATTTTGTTTAGGAATTTTGAAAATGAATTTGAGTTAGATTCAAATTCTCAACATGTGTCTAAATGTAATATCCTAACCAAGATCAAAATCATTGTCCTTCCTTCCCCACTCTAGTATCCTATCTTTTGTGTTAAGAAAGAGCTTGGGGTTTTCCTTAATTCATCTCAAAAAACCCAAAAAGGGGGGTTGAATCTTCTATGCATATAAAGGTGTTGATTTAAATTGAATTTTGTTACATATGTGTACTAAATATTTTTTATAATTTATTACATTATTGGAATAATAATATAATATATTATATAATAATTATATCTTACTTTTTCATTGTAATGTGTAGTAAACAGAAAAAAATTAAATTTTTCAATTTATCTAGAAATTGATTTACTAGGGGTTAAACAAAAAATAGAATTTTTTTTCATATAATTAAACCTATAAATATAATATTTTATAAATATAAAAATATTATACGAAAAAAAATTCATATATATTGTCATTTTAAATCTTTCTTCATGGTAATTTAGTTAATTGTTTTTATTTATTGGGAATTTTCCATTTAATTACCAAGAGGGTTCTCATTCCAAACTTACATAAAGGAACACCCTCTCCTCAAAATTTAACACCTCAAAATACATTTGGATTTAATGAAACCTAAAAAATTATATCCCAAACATCATTATACACATTTTAGAGATATTTCCCATCCAAAAAGAAAAACCCAAGGTTCTTTAAGAGGAGATTCAATGGGGGTTTCTCTAAGAGAATGTTATTGTCCTCAGAATTTTCATGGATATTATTTCATATTATTACAACTTGAATTGCATTATAAAACATAAATAATAAAAATTATAGTATATTACATATAATTATATGTTATCATGTTGATTAAATAACATGTACTGATTTCCTCTTCTATAAGAAAAGACACAAAATCATTATTTGTGTGTATAGAGAAAAATCGCCTCACAAACTAATGTCATCCAACATCGTCTGTCAAGACAAGATGTAATAATGGTTTATATATATATTTATATGTTTTTGGTAACATTTTTATTGTTTTGGGTTAATTATTTAACATAAACCTTGTTACTTTCCATTATGTCTTAGATATGATATTGTCGCTCGTGAGTATAGCATACTACCGCCCCATGAGGCGATGTGATTCATTTTCCACAAATTCTTTACATGAAATGTGTTCAGGATATTATTAATAATTATATGTAATATAAATGAAATTATAGTGACATTATTTACATATATAACATTCTAAAATTTTAATATATCATTTTCTTTGTTACATTGAAAAATGATATCATTGTTAGGTGATGTATGGAATAACCCCTCTATGATGTGATCTGATTAATGTTTCCTAAGTTAATAACATGGATGATATATATTAGTATATTTAAATATTTATTAAGATATTGATGTTATTATTAAAATTATAGGGAGATAAAATAATTCGTAATTTCCATTCCTATTTAACATTGATGAATTTAATGCTAGTCATGCGTATGTACGGACCACCATATCTATTATTGTATTGTATAATGTGTTCAATATCCTAATTTCAATATTTATTTTATATGATACAACTGATGTACAAATAGGATATTTATTTAATGATTTTTATTATATTGTAGTTAATTAATTTTCAATTTGAACATATTCAACCAACCAAAAACATTTTTTAAAAATATGCACAATATAGTCAAATCAACTACTTTAAACATAATTGATTATGTAATCATATAAAACATGGTAATATTGAAAACCCTAAACCCATAATCACCAATATGGTTGTTTCATTAATAAAATGGTGCTAGATATAATATATTTTATCGAAGAGGAAAAAATATATTAGTAGTCTTGGTAAACTAGATACATACTTGAAATTCAAATAAAATTTAAAAAAATAAAATACAAAAATAATTTTCATTGGGAATTATGTTATTCACATTAGAATATCACTATATATAAATCAAAAATCACTCAATCATAATCCATTTAAAATAAAACATATGTAAGGGGTGAGCTCAAAATATCTATATGAGTATGATAATAATGGAATATACAATTAAAATATTAGGAATATTCAATATTACAAGGAATGTAATTAAACCCATGATATTTAAAAAATAAATTGAGCATAATATCACAGGAATAAATTCCAGTCGAATAATTTCATATAAATAATCCCATGAACCTGAAAATATTACCATGAATATTATTAAAAATTGAATAATATCAGGGTATAGAAATAACTATATTCATAATGATGGAATTAATAATTTCATTCAATTAAAACATATTATTTAGTTCTTATGAGAATACATATAAAAAATGTTTTTGGCATTATCTGAAATATAATAAATATTGTCTCATGAAACCTTACTATGCATCATGTGGATATCTATAACATGTCCACATAGGTCAATTAAAATGTGTAGTTTATTATTTATAAAAAATGATGACATATTTTAAAAATGTGTCTATATATAAAAAACTAACATAAGATATATTAATGAAAACCCAATTAAAATAAGTATAATCATAACCCCATTATAGTAATATGTCAAAATGGCTATAAAATTGTACATCCTTAGTCATATTGATCATAAAACATCATGATTAGAATTTTAGATAAAATAAAAATAACATTTCCCAGATATATTATTTGTATAATGAGGTTTTTATTCTATTGTTGAATATAATTTACATGAAAATTACATTATTAACATTTTTTAGGAAAATAAACAATTCATTTTGAATTATTTTAAACTGAAAGCTCAAAAATTTGTTTTAAAATAAATTTATCTAAACATAAATTGAAAAAATATAATATAATCAAAAAATTATTTAGTGGACAATGAGGAAGAAATTTTTTTATTTTTATACACATTAAAATATTTATTTCATTGAGATTTTCGAAAAAATCGAAACATAATGTATTGTGATGATGTAGTGAAAATTATTTTAAAATTTATTTTTAATATGTATAAAATAATTAAACATGTATTCAATAAATCATTTTAGAAATTATAATGAATTTTTTCTTTGAATTTTAACAAAAAATGGTTCTGGAATCATAATTATTTTTCACCAAAAGAGATATATAATGTAAGATTCTCATAATAATATTTTCCCATTAATTTAATGTACTGAAGAGTGTTAAAACTCTAATATAAAAAGAAAATGAAAATAAATATCCATACTATAATATAATAATTTCTAATTAATATATAAATATTAAATATCTCTATTAAGGGAGTCTTAAATAGAAATAATCATAAAAATGATGAGAGTGTGAAGAATAACCCCTACCCATTTCGTATCTTTTACCTAATAAGATCTAAGAAAGTGATATAAAAAAATGATAAATTAAATTAAATGAATGGAAATAGATTCATTATATATCATATCCTAATGGGTAGTATATACACTATGTAATGCAATTATTGGAATACATAGAGTACATCTCACAGAACATAAAGTTAGACGAGAAACCCTTTCATCAGATTTGACTTCCTATTTATGTATGAAACTCCTTTATAATAAATATATATTTCTCTTTAATATATTATATTAATATAACAATAGATATAATAAAAAATTTGACTTACTTAGTGTTTCTTAAGTCCCATTCATTAAAAATCCATTGTTAAAATAACTATTTGGCGTAATAATTACCTCTATTTTCCATGTTTGTTTTAGATTTTTAATTTAATTCTTTTAAACATTATCTATGTTATTTCATAAAAAATATAAGAATGATATAAATATCATTAATATTAAATATATATTTATTTAGAGTAATTTAGAAATGTTAGGGTTATAATATGGATGACTTTATTATTATAGATAATAGGTCGTATATACGCATTAACAATGTTTCAATTTTACACAACAGGTTAAAAAATGAAAATTAATATTAATTATCATATTTATAATAATTATTATCAAATATATAATTCATTAATATTAATAAAATCCATCGTTATTATATCCCATTAAATAATAAAATTAAATAAATTTCGTATCGCTCCTTAGAGTCGGTAGTGAAAACATACATATGCCATATGTTACTGATTTGAAAAGGACTATAATGGAAGATGTTATATGAGATATTAAATTTATTTAATTATTTACATATCATAAATATATAATATTTTTGTTACCATTTATCATAATAAACATCCATGTAATGCATAAGATATAAATTAACAACATCACATTGTGAGGTGTTTGTTCACCACACATAGGCTGATATTTATCATATCACAGATATAATTTAATGTAAGAATGTATATTGGATATGATAAAAAAATTAAATTTATATAATAAATAAACTATTAATATGTTAATTACATTATTACTTCCATCTTAGGATGCTGGTTATTGAACTGAATAACATCAGTTAATGAGATGGTTGTCCACAGTATATAGAATTGAGGATTTCAAAAATAAAATTGATAAGATAATTATTCTTTTTATTATATGAAAATAATTACATAAAACTGTATTGATTAATTTTTTTATATAAATATTATAAAATTATTAATTATGGAGGAGGAGGAATAAATAAAATAAATTGCTTGGTTAGGGGCATTACCTCTTCATTGTATAACACCATTTCATTTAATAAAAGTATCAAGGATGGATTTCTAACAACAATAATAATTCCATGATAATATTATAGAACTAATTATGTTATTTTATATAGTATCTTATAAAATACTTTTTTTGATATTTTAAGATGAGAGGAAAGAGGGTGTAGTTTTGTATATGAGGGGGTGGAACACGTTAAATGTTTGATAATAAAAAGGATTTATCATTCTATTGACATTACAAAATGATGAAAAATAATCCATTAGTGATCATAAAAAAGATATGGGAGGAAAAATTCCATCCTATGGGTTTTAGATATGGTTTGGCTAGTTTTTAACCCTTATATTTTAAGTTTATCCTCTTGTAAAACTATTCAATAAGATCTATGATAAATAATATTTAGAGATTTCACTATTCATTTTGGGAAAAAATTATATTAATCCTCATAAATAATATAAATTAATATTTTTAAAAATATGAAATAAATTTTAGGAAATTATAATGAATTATTATTCAAAAATTAATTTCAAATAATTCATACATGTGTAATGAGATTGTTATTTTTCAATGAGAAAAGTATAAAACAATTTCATGTTTTCATATTAACATTTATTAATAAAATTATTAAAATTGAACAAATTAGATAAATTTAAATATTATTTTAAAAATAATACTATATTACAAATTTAAATTATCAATTATCAATATAAAAAATTTATTAAAAAATGTAGATTTCAATTTTAATTTAATAACATTCACCATTTCTCTAATAATGAAATATCATAGATAAATCCCAAAATTGTAAAACAAAGATAATTTTTATATTATAAAAATTAATATTAAAATTATTTTGTGAAAGAAATTTTTAGTTATTTATAATAAAATATAATAACAAATCTATGTAAATTGTAGTTCAACTACATTTTAGAAAAATATTTATTTTCAAAAAAAAAAATATTTTTGTTTCATATGATTCTTATTTTATTTTTATAAATTTGTAAGAATTAAATTTATTTTATTCATTTTTTAAAAAAATAATTTTTTTATTTGGTTATCACTATTCAAACTAACCATATTATTGACTAGGTTATAATAGCCTTGTTAGAATAAAAAAATTTTAATATAGAGTCATATTTCCTTTCAATGTTATGTTTAATGCATCACATTATATTGAAGTGATTGAATTTATAATAAAAATATATATCTCATAATGTCTGATGATTTTATATTCTCTTATATGGTTGTAGTTGTGTGTTATATACTCTATCAAACTTTATGTTCCTATATTAAAATATATGTGTGTTATAATCTACCAACAAAAAAAATCATCCTACAAAATTAAACTTGATCTCGATGAGCTGTTGTTTGAAATTTTAAAATTTCCATCTTTGAAGAACACATCATGAAATGGTTTAACAAAACTCTCAATCGATTAGAGAGAAATGGTTTTCTGATGATCATCTAGAAGAACTCATAACTAGGTTTCATTTTAGGATACCATCACCATTATGTGAAGACATATATATAGAAGTAATGAATACATAATTATAGAGACTGATATAAATAATAGATTAAAATAACCTGATTTATCAATTAAATATTATGGATCACCAAACCATGATATTTTGATTATGTAAATGATCATTGATTCATATGGTATTAACGTAATAGGATAACATTTTTGAATCAATTTCCTTTTCATAACATTGTTAGTTCATTTACATATTATGAATATAAGGAAATATACATAAATTACATCCTTCTATTTAATAAGCATAATTTAATCCTTGGTATGTGCATTTATAAATTTAAAATTCATCACCTAATAAAATAAATGAAAATAAATAAATAATTAATCTTTTTATTCATGATGAACATTTAACATATCAAAAGTGTGACAATTAAGTCTTTACATCTCTATGTATTTTCCAATATATTGGATTCCACAAAGTTATCCAATGAAACCAAATAATCAAAATCATTTGTTAAATATCATTTAACCATTATTATACTCCAATTTCTATCTCCTAAAATTACATGTCCAATATTTTGAATGATGTTCAAAAAATATACATTATTTTGGCCAAACAACAATTATTTTGACTAATTGTCACATTACAAATATGTGAATATAGTGATCACTATAAAACAATAATGAATACCTGGATTCCTTTAAAAATTCTTGTATTATCAAATATTTTTCATATAGACAAAAAATATGTACCCTCCATATATGTTGATGTAAACTATAATATCACTATGTATGTTCATAGACACAAACATTGTCCCATAAAAATATCATTATTAAATCAATATAGGTAAAATATTATGGATATCCAACCTTATTCATTTTTATTAAAGTAGTTCAATATTTCCCAAAATCACTTTTATTGTTCGTCAGTTCCAGTCAACATATGCTATTAAATACTTTAAGAAAAAATATTATTTTAAAATATTTATACATTTTATTATTTATATAACTATAATATCATTAATAAAATAATTTTAAAATATATTTATTGACTCCATGAAAATAAGAACATTAATAACTCAAATTCATTTAAATCAATAGAATAATACTCATCTCGACCCCTTAAATACTTCTATGGTATATTCCCTTGATGATTGGGTAATATATTCTTATAGTTCCCCATAATCGTATATTGGATGCATCACACACTTTCATTTTCATTCATTCTTTTGAAATAACAGTCATAATTGAATTATTCTCCACAAAATGAGTAAAAACCATCACCTATTTGGTATATAACAATGTGATTCATTCCATAAGAATCCCTTGTATAAAATATTACTTCCCCCTCATTCCATAATCCGTTTTTTTCCACAATCCTTTTCTTATATATGTTCCCTTAAAAGTCATTTTACTTATATCTTTATTTCTATGTTTTTATAGAACATTATTAATTTTCTACATATGATGGGAATGTTTGGGAGACTAGTTCACATCTCATGCGATTACGTACATGGATTCAATTATAATTTCTCCTACTAAATCCATTTCAAAACAGTGAAATATTCTAGTTTAGAATGTTTCATTTTGATATATAAATTAAAAACAAAAAAATTATTTTAGTACATATTAAAATTGGGAAAATTTATTCATATCTTTTCTCATAATAATAAATGTGGTTTCATTCGGTGAATCCTTATTTTAAAATATATCATTATAATTTATAATGTAAATTATATTAATACAAAGATTGTCCATAGTGTTTGTATGACTAGATTAAAATTAAGGAACATTTTCATGACCATAGTGACAGTTAGGTCAAGCCCAATTCACACAATTAAGAGTTATTAGACTGAGATACGTATATTATAAAACAACATCCACTTTTAGAATCTATGATACGATGTAATTAATGAAAAACAAAATAATATAATCCCCAACTAATTATTCAGGTATTTTTCTCTATTTAACATTATATTATATAATATACTAATTTTACCTGAGATATGTTTTATTAAATATAGTTCCATGGCCTCTACTAATCATCATGTGATACTAACTATAATGACAATAAGTTTTGTTTCCCCGAGCCGATGGTTAAATAAATATTTTAGCACAATATATATAGTATCATATCTTTAAGAAAAAATAGTTTAGTTGTATTGGAAAAATATAATCATACATGAAATTATCATTTGATTTTAAATTATATAATATAAAAATAATTTTCTATGAGACTATCATAATTCTCCTTAGTGTATCCCAGTATATCAGTTAAAAACATATATTTGTATGCATGGGAAAATAAAACATCAAAAAGGGGGATATCTCAGATTCCCAGTAATGGTAATAGTACATTGGAAGATATTATTAATAAATAAATAATTATCCATATAAAAGGTAAATATCTAAAAAAATCAATTTAAACAGTAACATGATCATAATAATTAAAGAATAAATGATTCTCAAAAAATTTAATATAAATAATAACATGATCTAAAAAATAGATCCATGGATATTATAACTAATCAAATCATATCATGGAAAATAAATAACTATATTAATAATAGTGAAATTTAAAATTATATATAACTGTAACATACGTCTGGGGACATCTTCTAAGAAATCCAAATAAATGGGAATGGGTGTAGAAAAAACTCAATCTAATTGAGATTATGAGATAAATCGATGCATCATAGGGATATCATTATGTTGTCCCCAACTATTAGTTTTTAAGTATAGGTGATTCCTAAATAAATTTAGTTAAATATAATAAAAAAAATTCTAATTTAAAAAATATGATAAGAATTATTAATACATCACTAAATCAATAAAAACATAATCAAAATCTACATATATTAAATTGATGATTTGTAATAAAATTATACTTCTACAATCAAATAGATCATTAATGATAAAATGAAATAATATTTATAATCTCAAAATAATATATCATTAATGTATCATAAGTATAATAATTTATTACTTAATCTATGGATATAAATTCTAATAAAATTTCAATGATTTTTATAGGACAATAATCATTTTATTGCGAAATATATGTATTAAAATAATTGTTGAACAAATACATTGAATATAAATTTATTTGAATATATTATTTTAAAAATAAAATATATTTTCTATAAAAAATTATGTTTTCATGACGATAAATATTCTAGTCATGTTATATATAGTTAAAAAATGATTCATTTCTCATTTATGGTAAAATCAAAATAAGTGTTGTTTTGAAAAAATTAGTAATTTTTTGAAAACATTTTTCTAGATATCTAAAAAGATTTAAAAAAGTAATTAATATTTTATATGCAAATTGTTGTAAATTATTTTTAATATTATTTTATAAGATATGTTTTTTTTTCAAATGATTTTCGATTAAAGAGAAAAATAAGGTTATATTTTCTTAAAGGTATTTTCTCAATAATATATATAACCAATGATTTAAAAATGGAAAAATTAGATGAAAAATGTATAAAATAACTATATTGTTTGGAAATATATTTTTTTAATATGTAAATATTATTTATTTCCCGCATTTTATACTTATACAAAAATAATCCCTAATAATGATGAGATTTGGGAATATACACTTAACACTTGTTAGATTTTAATTCATACTCCACATAAAAGAGATAACTTGAGTGAAGTATTAAATTCAAAAAAGGTAGTTTTATGATATAAGGAAACAAAATTAAAAGGGGATGTATATGCACAACAAAATAAAATTACTACCTAATATAATGTATGTATGACAAAAATAAAAGTCACACGAGAAAACTTTACCTCATGTTTGGCTTCCATAGTTTGTGCTCGAACCTCCTATATAAGAAATTTATTTATATGTGTGTGTGTGTGCTTTTAGATTTTATTATATAAACATAATTATATTTTTCCAATCATATTGGATTAACTCATAGTCTTTTATGATACATTCATTAACAACTATTTATTACAAGATTTTTTTGATAATTTCTTCGTTTTCTATGTATGTTTTTTTTTGTAAATTTAATCATCTTAATATGATCATGGATATATTGTAACGCCCCAAATTTTGTTTAATTTTTTATTTAAACTAGTTTTACATTATTCATTTCATTTAAGGACACACTAGACAAAATATTCAATATATGCTACACCATGGTATTATCGTTCTACACACAACACCATTTGAGATTGTGTTGCTCGCAAAACTGAGTTAGTATGATAATGCACATAATTATTATAATTATTTAAATAATAGAGTTATAAATTATATTTAAAAAATATTAATATGAAATGTAATAACTAATTGTAAATTTTACATAATATTATTCCAAATTTGTTTAAAATATTGACAATGAAAAATATATTTTTTTTTAATTTTTTTATATGTATACGAATACTATTTATTTAACAAAACAACTTGTTATGTTCATATAAGAACAATAATAATATTTATTTTGGATACTATATGAAATATAATATTATAAAATAATATTAATTTTTATATTCAAATGCTCATAATTAGCATAGAGTTAATTTTTGGAATTTTTCAACGAAATTTCATGTTTTATTAATAATGAAAATAATGAATTTTGACTCTAATTTTTTAGGTAATTAATTATTATAGATTAATTATAGATTAATTTATATTCAAGTAAAATAGAGTAATTAACAATAAAATAATTCAATGTGGGTAATCGGAATCATTTTAATATGGAATTAATATATATAATATTATTAAACATTTAATCATTTTTAGATAAAAATCCCCACATTTTGTCCAAGTCCATGTGATGAGAATTATGCTTAAAATTGAAATATATTTTAACTTTTTTTATTAAAATTTATATAAATTTTTGAGATAATTATAATATTTATACACAAATAAGATCAACTTAATTTTTTGATGAAAAAAGATTAAAGAAAGTGATTACAAATAATTATAACTGTTATGGTGAAATTAAGCTTATTAAGGAACTATACATTAAACATCATGGCCAATGTGATTGAGAAAGTTGTTTGAAAACCTTTTTTGGGACATAAATTAGACATAAACATTTTATTATTGAGTGTTATTTTTATGACTTTATATGGTAAAAACGTTTGTTCACCTAACTATTAAAAAATTCCATGTGTTTCCCCTCCCTCCCTAAAAAATGCCAACACATATCCCCTTCATTACACATCTCAAACCACATAGTATAATCCAATATATACATAATAAACTTCCAAAATTCTTTCCCTTCTTCCTTTAATCCGACATTTTTCCGTAACAACAACTAAGGAAGCCCTTTGGTGAATAACAAAATGTGTCACCCAATTAGGATGTAATATCATTTCTCAAGCTCCATTCCATTATTTTAATTATCCAACACCGTAGTTATTATTATTATATTCCTAAATAGAAGTATAATTATACTAAACACTTTCATATAATTGGCAACGAACATGCAATTTTTTGTGAACGATGAACTACCACCTCACAAAACGATGTTGTTTGTTTTACCTTATCCTCCTCTAATGGATGGAAATTATTATGGTAAATATGTATTCCTTTTATATAGATAATATTTATGATATATATATATATAATCTATTTTACACGAAATTCCTTGATTCGTTCCATTTTGGTAAAATACTATTATTTCATTGGGGAAGTGTGGACTGACGCCTCCTAAAAGAAATGTGATTCATTCACATTATAAATTGAATTTATTAAGGAAGAGGTTAGTGAAAACAAATGATATATATTATATGATAATTATATATTAAAATTTATATATTTAAATATATATATATATATATTTAATATTTAATCACTCTGTTAATACGATAATAAAATAGAAGTAACGTTCATGCATACATACGACCTACCGTCCCAAAGCATAGTGTATTCCCTTTCAATAATATATATTTTACATATAATTATAATAAACATATAATGAACATAAATGATATTTATTTCATGGGTTACCATTTATAAAACATTTTATAACTATAATTAATAGATTTATAACAATTCAAAACAATGCTGAAAATTAATGTTAATATTACTCAAAACATAATCTTAAAGTGGAATTGTTAACAAGAAGGTGATATAAATTCATAAGAAAAAATATATGGAATTATATATTTTAATATCATTATATAAAATATTTATAATAAAGTACTATTTATTGTAGAGTATGTTTTAATGTGTTCTGTGAGAGTCAAGTCATATGGTAAGGTGATTACGTCTCAATTTTTTATTTTTTCAAGATACATGACATATTCACCACTCACTTCATCTACGTTGGGAATATAATATGATATGATATTTAATATAATTAATTTAATATATTTATTGATATTATATACTATAAATGATGTTATTATATAATGGAGATCCTGGTTATAGGCCTACTCAAGAAGTACGGGTTTTTTCATGTCTCTTTTATTTTCCACGAGACACATGCTATGTTCACCTCCTATTTATAATATGTGTTATTTTTACTCCCCATTGTTTTATTCATGGATTTTAATACTTATATTTATGTGTATATACTTACCCATTTAATGAACTCATTTTCATGGGGGTTATTTTTCAAAATATTTCAAATTGGTAAAGTGTCGTTGACTTAATTTTACTACCATGAGACACATTCCATGAATTTCAGAAAACCCGTTTTTCCACAATGTTTTTATAAAATGTTTTTAATGAAAATAATTTAAGATATTTATCATGGAAAAGGGAATATCAAACTTTTATTACTGTCATTTAATCATTTAAAAATTTTAAATGCTTCTTCAAATAATATTTCAGAAAAAAAATTCACGCATTAATTATATAATTTTTAAAAATATTTTGAATGAAATGGTATTTATTGACAACATTATATATTTTCATGTTTATTTTCATGAAAATTATTTTTAAAATGTTTCATGATTTTTAGTAATTATTAAAAGAAAAAGTGATATTTTCCTTAATAATTTTCATTAAAATATATTTCAAAAATATTTTCCATCCAATATGACATTTATTGGTGTTACTCAAGATTTAAAGGGTGAATGATCCAATGGATCTTTTAAAATTATTTCCCTGAATGAATTTTGTATTGATGTAATGATACCCATTTCTCATGCATATTCTATATGATTATAAAACCCTATTATCCTTCTTGGGTTACATGCTTAGGAAACCAGATTATTTTTAGGAGTTATTATTTAGTAAAATGATTTTGAAATCCAATAATTTTCCAAAGGTCTACATTTTATAACATGTTTAGGAATCCAACTTCGATTCATTTTTTATGATATGATTTTCAATGATCATTTGGATAATGTTTTTTTATATTCCTTATTAGATAGTTAGGACCTATATCAAATTCTAATTAATTTGGTAATGATTTAAATATTATTAGAATATTATGTGATTTATTTAAATGAACACAATACACTATGTGATTATGGGGACACTGATTACATAAATGGATATAGAATGTGATTGGGGATTGTGATGTGTGCTGCCTAGTAGGTTTAATATTTATAAATATGGGATGATGTGGAAACATAACCTATTATGGTAATATGGGGATGTAAAGACCATGAAATTCCATGGAATTTTTTTTCATAAAACAAAGGATTTTTACGAGTCCGCAAAAATTTACAATGCTTGATTCTGAGGCCCAGTGTGATCGGTATCAATTTATGATGTTTTTGCAGGCACGTTCTGTAAACGTATGAGCGGGATTTTATAACTTTTGAACTGGTACTCGGAACTGAAATCTGAGGGTACCATTGAAATTGCAGTTCCAATATTCATTTAAGAAGACTTTCACCTCAATGACAGATGTTCAATAATAAAAGTTAGTTTTTGGATTTTTATAAAAAATAATAAAATAAAGTGTACAACTCTTTATTTTATTTTAAGCTATCATGCACGTGGTTGTTGGTTAAAACCTCCACATGGGAGTAGGAGGTGGGACCCCCATACCCAAACCTCCCATGAGAGGTTATGGTGGTGGGTCCCACCAGAATATAACCTCCCACGAGAGGTTACGAGGTAGGGACCACACGAGACTAAAACCCCCTAATTAATGGGTTGGTGGAAAATCTCTCAACTCCCCTCATTAATGAGGGGGGAGTCCCTTGACCTCCTCTACCATTTATAGTGCCACCACTTCCTTTTTAATTAATTGGACAACACATAATTTATTATTCCAATCCTCCATATTTAATTGATGGAGGAAATTAATTTATTATTCTTTTTTTAATTCTATGCCAATAGAATAATAGATAACCAATCTATTATTATTGTTGGCATGATTCATTTTAGCGATTGGAGGAAGAGGAGACCTAGGGAGAAAAGATCCAAACAAAGAACGTGGAACCTCATCTTCCAACGGAGAACAAAGAACACCAAAAACCTTCTTCATCTTCCACCCTCCGATCCTACCGACGTGGAGTGTCTTCCACGGCCGATGCAGATCGGGATTGGGTGTTCATAACGAATGCGGTTAATGATGAACTTCATCGTCTTCTTTCCGTAACACTATCAATGAATGAAAAACTTTGATCGGTGAATCAAATGTAGGTGGTTTACCTTGTGTTTTTTCCCTTTTCATTTCTCATCATTGTATGAAAAAAAATTATTACATTGTTCAAAATATTTAATGTTCATATTTCTTATTTCAATAAACCAATTGATATCACTTTAAACATCGAGGATGAGGTCCAACCTAACATGGAATGACATCCTCCATCGATTATTCATTCTTGTGTAATTCTATGGCATGGCGATGTGGCGACGATAATGAAGGCAGTGACGAAGGACATGCTACCCACGACCTCCGTGAATCATGCCACCCCCACAGTGCACCGAAGCTTCCAGCCAAATACCGTCATCCTGAGTGGCGCAAGGCCCAACTACTCGTGGCCTCTCGGCGACCTGCCCAGTGCATGGCCCACCTTCTAGTGGCCTCCCAACGTCATGCCCGGAGTGTGGCCCTCCTGCCTGCGGCACTCTGTTGTACTATCGCGACTTGCTCGGCCCATTTTCAGCACCCACGCGGCCTTCCCATCCACTGTCCCACCCTTCCCAGTGCCCTGGTGGTGCCCCCGCGGCCAGCCTGGCGCCCTGCCGGTTCCCTCGAGGCTAGCCCGGCTCTCTGTCAGTGCCCGCGCAGCATGCCCGACGCATGCCCCGCCTACTCGCGGCCCTCTGGTTCCCTTCACAACACCCTTTAGGCACCCCACGGCCTACCTGGCCCCTGCCACGCCCCGCCCAGTACAACTGGGGCATGTCCGCCGTCTAGCAGGCCTACCCGCTGGGCTCCTAGCTGACCGGCCTCCTAGGCCACGTTGCCCGAGCCGTTCCCCTTGTGGAGTTGGCTGAACTGGCCCCTGGCCTCCGAGTAGCATCGCCTACATGGCTAACTCCAGTTTAAAGTGCCCTCGTAGTCCGCTGGGCTGGACCTTGTGGACCGGGCCAAAACATACCGGTCTGACCTGCCCAACGGGGTGGGTGAGACCCAATGAGTCTAACCGGGTTGACACTAACCGGGTCAGTGCTGACTGGGTTGGGCTGAGTTGCTCCGGCTGAGTCATACTAGATCCAGGCCCATTACTGTCCCATTACATTCTTGTGCCATATCACTGGAACCAGATGTCTGTTTTATGAACCGTCAGCGACACCAATATTCATGGAGTGAACCCACCCCTTTGAGAATACCCCACTAGAGTTTGGGATATATTTGAGTTATGGTCAAGTTGGATTATACAAGATTCCAATTAGGCCCCGAGTACATAAAGGATGATAACTAATAGACCGGGCGTCTGATTGACACGTCGTATACTGTGTTGAGATCCCTATGTCATGATAGACATTTCAGATTCTTATAAGTGGGATTTCGTGACAATTGGAGTATCTACCATTATCTTGTGGAGCGGACCATCTGAAGACGAGTAGAAATTTGTGTGTGAACCTAGTAGCTGGCCGAGACATGACTAATGTTGACCATTTCGACTCAGAGTGATTTGACTATCCTAGTGGGAAGCTCCTCTGTGTGAGTGTGGTAGACCCGAGGTAGGGAGCACCTCTGTGTGAGCGCGAAAGACCCACGATTCTCGACACGTTGGGTAACTCCACTAGCAACAAGGGGAGCTCCTCTATGTGAGCGCAGTAGAACCACGGTGGGGAAAGCCTATGTGTGAGCAGAACAGATCTATGTTACTCAAAAGGAATAGTACCTCAACAGTCCCTGTTATTGGGAAACACCTCTATGTGACGTAGCAGGCCCACTGTACTCGATAGTGGAGAAGTTATCAAGCAGCCTAGTGTTCAGATTAATAAAAATCATGGTTGGAGCTGAGTCAATAAAATTTTTGTTTTCCCCATGATTGATATGGGTTACTAGATATCATAGGTATATGTATGGGAATATACCTATGTATTGTTTTCCGATGATTTCAAACTTTGTGGTTTACCCTTGTTGGATTTAGTGAGACCTTGTGGGTGTTGAGGTCCCTACAGAGTATCGTTATACTCATCCATACATGGGATATTCCCGTATCTCGTTGGGTTGTTTGTAGATGGTAGAAAATGATGACTGAGGTAGAGATTAGTAAGACTAGACGGTACCCAGAGGTGGACCACTCGGTTTGACAATACACGATGGAGACGGACAGACGGGAGTGCTGAGGAGACCATATGTACTTACTCTTCTAGTAAGAACTCTGAAGGATGACCCGATAACTGCTTTATATTTTCTCTATTGTACTTTCTTTCATTTGTACTAGTACTTTCCAATTGGTCTTGTATTTTTGGAAAGTTTTTCCTCCCAACACTTCTTTAGTATACAAATTCACTTAGTGTTTTACTTCCAGTTGTGTACTCTGTTGTGATGATTTAGAGTTATAAAGGAAATTCCATCCTAGTTTATAGATTTACGCCTTTGGTGCTAGTTAGAAACACCTAGCCTATAGAATAAGGGATTGGTGTAGTCACGATACGACCCCCAGTTGACAGGTCATGAATATTTGGTATCAGAGGAATCGGTTCTACTGTCGATCTTAGAACTCTAATATTTGTTTTCTGTGAAGAAATACTGTTAAGGTTACTAAGGGTGTTTTTCAATACAGGGAGTCTAGTATAGGTGTGGGCCGTCGACGTATCCATACACCATGAGCTTGACATATGATTTTTGACTCAGTACATGAATACACTGATTGAATGTGTGTTTTCAAATTATTTCTTTAAGTTAGCACAACCAAGTCACTCACAAGGTGTAATATTTAGACAGTGTCTCATCAGTTTATTTCAGGCTGCCTCCTTGCAGATAACCAGTTAGTGCCCCGAGATTCATAGGTTCTGATATCTCACCGAGCGAAGAGGCCTCAGTGCAGGGCCCTTTTTCAGCGGAGGCACCAGTGGTACCACATCAGATTGTGCCCCAGATGCCACCATCCCCAGCAACTGATGATGCACATCACTTTAGCACGTGGAACAAGTTCCAATGCCATAGGCCACCCAGGTTCATGGGAGAGATAGAACCACATGTGGCTAAGGACTTGTTGGAGGCTGTGGTGATAGTCTTCAGGCTAGTAGGGACACCAGCAGACTTCATGGTTATCCATTTCGTGAGTCTTCTTCAGGGAGTAGCAGGTAGATGGTCTGGCCTAATGCTCCAGGTTCATAATGAGGCGACCCTACACTGGGCAGACTTTAAGAGCCTATTCCAGGCAGAGTTTGTACTATCCACCCTTAATTCAGTGCGGATACAGGAGATACTTCATGAGAAGTATGGCATCATGATTGTAGCACTGTACACAGTGAGGTTCACCGACCTCTCACGCTACTCCACATATATGGTATGAGTCCCATTATTCAGGGGCCAGACCTTCGAGCAGGGGTTCAGACATGAGATTTGAGTGTGGATGACTTAACTAAGCATCCTGACGCAGGCAGTGGAGATAGATAGATCCTTCCTAGTGGATTATTTCCTTGCTGAGCAGTCACCAGTAGCGAGACCCACTACTAGCCGACACACATCATAGACTTCTGCAGCTGGTAGTAGACAGATGTCGCAGAGGTCCAAGAGGACCATCCCTACAGGTGGACGACCGCATGACTCAGAATCAATTGTGTGGGGCACCCAATGTGGAGGTAGAGCCATACATGCCAGGAGCGGACACTATTACTCATGCAGTGGGTAGGGTCACATTGCTCATGACTATCCAACCCGTAATTCATATGATCACCAAACAGTTGAGAGACCTCCCAGGAAGAGGTAGAGGTTCGATCGAGGCAGCCCGTATGGAGTAGGCAGACGTGGTAGAGGAGTTGGTCATGCAGATAGTGGTGGACGAATTTTTGAGGTGTTAACACCACCACCACCAGGAGGTCGACCCCGACCGCATGGATCGGGTGGACATGGGAGAGCTCAGCATCAGGCAGCTGAAGCACCCGAACATGGTGCTCCGGATATGATTTGAGGTACGATCTATTTCTACTCCACCTTAGTTTCAGTTCATATAGATAGAGGGGCCATCCACTTTCATTTCTACTACCCTCATTCAGATCTCAGATATTTCAATGGAGCCATTCGCTTTATCCTTATGGCTAGAGACTTCTACAGAAGCTGATTCGATGATTACGCACTGGTGCTGTCAGTGCGAGCTTATTCTAGGAGTGGAGATCTTTGGCTGGGATCTCCTAGAAGAGGTGTTGAGGCCATACGACGTCATCATGGGTATTGACTGGTTATCTATATTCCATTCCCAGATCGACTGTATTAGGAGAAAAGTGTAGTTTGTCCTCACGGATGGGACCAGATTTACCTTCACCAGCGAGAAGAGAACCCTTGCAACATAGGACAGACTTACTCAGAGGAGGGTGAAGCCAATCACTCACTAGTCGGCTTGTCTTACCCTTAGAGAAGTTTATGTGGAGAGTCTGACTTATCCTGTAGTGGTGGACCAGTACGAGGATGTTTTCCCAGATGATGTCATAGGACTACCTCCTCGTAGAGAGGTGGACTTATACAATGACTTGTACCCTGGGACGAAACCAATATCTACTCTGGCATATTGGATGGCTTCTACTATGCTTCACGAGCTGAGGGTACAACTAGAGGACTTACAATGGAAGGGATTCATCTGGCCCAGTATTTCTCCCTGGGCAGCCCAGATTCTGTTCGCCAAAAAGGAGAATGTGAGATTGAGGCTCTGTGTCGACTACCGTCTCCAGAACCAGGTGACCGTAGAGAAAAATTACCCACTCCCGAGAATTGATGACTTCTATGACATGGTGAAGGAAGCATGATTATCGAATATAAACCTCATATCAGGCTCTCACCAGCTCAGATTTTGAGATAAGGATGTGAAGAATACATCCTTAATGTGTCATTACAGCCACTACGAGTTCTTGGTTATGTACTTCAGCGTAACCAAAGCTCTACTAGTGTTTATGAGTCTCCTGAACAGGTTCTTCCACCCTTACCTTGATCTCTTTTTCATAGTCTTCATCGATGACATTCTGATATTCTCGACTACGGAGGAGGAGCATGCCTACCATTTGCAGGTAGTAATGGACACACTCTGAGAGCACCAAATTTACGGTAATCTCTCAATGTGCCATTTTAGGATTCGAGAGGATCAATTACTAGGACATGTCATCTCAGAGGTTGGAGTTGTAGTGGAACCAGCGAAGATTGAGGCGGTACTTTCTTGGGAGCCACCCAGAAGTGTGATGGCGGTACAGAGTTTCCAGGGTTTCACTGGATACTAATGAAGGTTCGTAGCAGACTTCTCCAGAGTTACAACCCCACATTCTGCCTTGGAGAAGAAGGGGAAACCCTTTCGTGTGGTTGGAGAGATGCCAGCAGAACTTTCAGGAGCTGAGGCAATGGCTGACTAGTACCCCCATATTGAGACTTCCAGTGGAGGGCGTAGGGTACATAGTTTACTACGATGCATCAGGGACCAAACATGGGTGTTTCCTGATGCAGGCGTGAGCTATGATTTCTTGAGGTTCTCGGAAGCTGAGTAAACATGAGCAGAATTATGCTACACATGACATGGAGTTAGTAGCAGTTGTCTTCACCCTGAAGATATTCCTCCCCAATCTAATGGGTGAGTGTTTTACAGTGTACTCTAATCGCAAGAGTCTCTGATATATCATCTCTCAGAAGGACCTGAACCTGATACATCTATGTTGGCTTGAGTTCCCCCAGGGATATGACTTCTAGATAGTCAATACTCCTAGGAATGGGAACATTGTTGCAGATGCGCTCAGCAGGAGGACTAGTGCACAACTGCTAGGAGAGGTGACATAGCAGCTGGTTGTTTTACAGATATCCTTTGTGCGTAGAGACGGAGTAGCCTTCAATCAGTCTCTTACAATCACTCCCCCACTTCATCAGTGAGTCAGGCAGGCACAACATGAGGATACTGAATACGAGATGCGACATGCTCAGATATCCACAAAGCGGGCACCAAATGGATTTTCTGAAGGTGGGGAGCACGTCATCCTCTTCTTGAAGACATACCTTGTTTCTATTGGAACTCCAAGAGGAATTGTTGATGGAGTTTCACACATCCCCTCTAGAGGTACATCCAAGTGTGATGAAGATATACCAGGACCTTCAATGACAGCACTGGTGGCCAGTTATGACGAAGTCAGTAGAAGAGTTTGTCTCATGCTGCCTCACTTGTCATCAAGTGAAGGCAGAGAACCAGGTAACATAAGTCTTGGTTCAGCCCTTAGAGGTACTAGAGTGTAAGTGGTATGAGATATACATGGACATCGTGATAGGTCTTCCACCTACATCCAAGGGTCACGACTCAATTTGGGAGATCGTTGACTGACTCACCAATTCATACCACTTTATACTGATCAGAGAGTAGTGTTCAGTAGAGAGCTTAGGATGCCTCTATGTGAAGGAGATTGTGAGTTTACATGGAGTGCCATCCTAAATTGTCTCCAATCAAGACACACGATTTACATCCCATCTATGGAAGGGGTTTTATGAAGCATTTGGGACACAACATCGCTTGAGCACCGCCTTTCATCCTCAAATAGATGGTCAGGCCGAACGAACCATTCAGATCCTCGAAGACATGCTACATGCAAGTCTTCTTGACTTCGAGTGTATATGGGAGGATAACATGCCTTGGGTGGTTATTTCCTACAACAACAGCTATCACTCAACCTTATGGATGGCACCTTTTGTGGCCTTGTACGAACAACCTTGCAGATCCCCCTTGTGCTGGACTGACCCTGGGGAGTTAGCACTAGTATGAACAGAGATGATACGAGCTACTATAGAGAAGGTGCATATCATCCAGGAGCGGATGAAGTCTGCACAGATCAGGCAAAAGTTTTATCCTAACAGGAGACAGAGACCTCTGGAGTTTGATGATGGTGACCATGTCATTCTATGTGTCTCACCTCCATGTGGTCTAAATTGATTTGGATGAGGAATCAAGTTATCTCTGAGATTTATCGTACCATTCTAGGTCCTCAGCAGAGTAGGCGAGGTGTCATACTATTTAGCTCTTCCACCTCAGTTACACCGGGTGCACGACGTCTTCCACATATATTTACTGAGGAGATATGTGCACGACCCTTCCCACATCATCAACCATGGAGAGCTGGACATAGATGATTTAGAGACTTTTACAGAGCTTCCAGTGGAGATTTAGTATTGACAGGAGTGGGTCCTCCTTGGATGGTCGATACCTCTAGTGCGTGATTGCTTACAGCACGGGAACTTCTAGGAGAGAAAATGGGAGCGGGAGGCTCATATGTGTGCTCAGTATCCCATTTGTTCTCATAGTTTGAGTTGTAGCTTACAGGGACATAAATCCATGAGTTGGGGAGAATTTAATGACTCAAAAATCCAATAGAATTTTTTTTAAAACATTGGACTTTTATGAGTCCACAAAAATTTACCGCACTTGATTCTGAGGCCCGGTGTTCCTGAAATAATGTTCTAAAGTTTTGTTCTAGTACGTTCAGTTCTCCTACGAGCGGGATTTTATAACTTTGAACCAGTTTTCAGAACTGAAATATGAGGGCACCGTTGAACTCACAGCACTGGTATTCTCTTAAGAATACTTTCACCATGATGGCAGATGGTCGAGAATAAAAGATATATTTTGGATTTTTATAAAAAATTATTAAAATAAAGTGTACAACAATTTATTTTATTTAAATCTGCTATGCAAGTGGTTGTTGGTTAAATCCTCGACATTGGAGTTGGAGGTAGGACCGCCACACCCAAACCTCCCATGAGAGGTCATGGTGGGGGGGCCCACCCAAACATAACCAACCACGAGAGGTTACTACATGGGGACCACAAGAGACTAAAACCCCCAATTAATGAGTGGGTGGAAAATCTCTCAACTCCCCTCATTAAAGAGGGGGGAGTCCCTTGACCTCCTCAACCATTTATTGTTCCACCAACTCCTTTCTAAATAATTGGACAATGCATAATTAATTATGCCAATCCTCCACATTTAATTGATGGATCCAATTAGTTTATTCTCTATTTTTGAATTCTATGGGAACAGAATAATAGATATCCAATGTATTATTTTTGTTGGCATGATTAATTTTGGTGGAAAGGAGGTAGAGGAGAGAAAGGGAGAAAACATCCCAACGATGAATGAGGAACCTCCTCTTCAATGGAGAACGAAGATCACCAACAACTTTCATCGACGTCCTCCCTTGGATCGTGCCAACGTGGAGTGTCTTCCACGGCCAATGCATCTCGGGATTGGGAGTGTATGATGAATACGGTGAACGATGAATTTCATAATCTTCTTTCCTCAACACCATCAACGAACGATGAATGGCGATAGACTAATCAACGGTATGGGGTTCACCTTATGTTTTATCCCTTTTCTTTTCTCGTCAATTTTTGAAAAGAAATTGTTGCGTGGTTTTAAATAATTGATGTTCATATTTTCTATTTTGATGAACAAATTGATATCACTTTACACACAGAGGATGTGGGAAAACCTAACTTGGACTGACATCCTCCATCGATTATTCTTTCATATGGCATTCTACGGCATGGTGATGAGGCGACGACGATGAAGGCAGGGACAAAGGCCGCACTACCCGCAGCATCCGCGAATCGTGTCACCCCTGCAGTGCACTAAAGCTTCCAGCCAAACACCGTCGGCCTGAGTTGCGACCGGCCGGCCTACCCGCAGCCTCTCGGTGACTTGCCTGGTGCACGACCGACCTGCACGTAGCCTCCTGGTGCCCTACCCGGTGGCTGGTCGGCCTACACCCGACCCTCCACCGCCCTGTCCTCCGCAATACCCGGCGTCCTCGCACCCTGCCCGGTTCCCTGATGGCGCCCTTGCGACCAGCCCGTCACCTAAATGACACCCCCACTACTCACCCGACGCCCTGCCTATGCCACCGCGGCCCACCCAGTATGCGGCCCGACTGGCCATGGCCCTCTAGCGCCCTTCCCAACCCCCTGCTGGTGCCCCTGCGGCCTACCCGACCCATTCCGCGGCATGCTCGGTGCCCCCGCGGCCAGCCCACACCCCCGCGGCCTACCCGGCCCCTATCGTGCCATACCCTGTGCAACTGTGGCCTACCCAGCATCCAGCCGGCCTGCCCCCTGGCCTCCCAACTGACAGGCCTCCAAGTCCGAGTCACCCGAGCCACACCCCTCACAGCGCTGGCAGAACCATCCCCCGACATCCATGCCGAGTCTCCTATGTGGTGCCCTTCGGGCCGAACTGCCCTCATAGTCAGCTAGGCTGGGCCCAGAGGACCGGGCCAGAATATAGCTGGATGACCCACCAAATGGGTCAGGTCATACCTAGAGAGTCTGATATGGTCGACCCAGTCCGGGTCGGCCCATACAAGGTTGGGCCAAGTCGGTCCGACCAGGTCGGATTGGAACCGAGTTCATTACTGTCCCGTTACCTTATTGGGCAATATCATTGGCACAGGTCATCTGTTTGACGAATCGTCAGCGGCGCCGATATTCAAGTAGAAAAGCCGACCCTTTGATAATACCCAACAGATGTTTGGGGTATATTTGAGATACAGCCAGGTTGGATCATACACGAATCCAATTGGGCCCTCGGGACTGTAAGGCTAATAACTAACAGACATGGTGTCTGATTGATGCGCTATCTTTTGCATTGAGACCCCTATTATGTGGTGGACTTTTTAGATACTTCTACATGGGACTTAGTGATAGTTAGAGTATCGACCAGTAGCTGGTGGAGTGGATCGTCCACAGATGAGTAGGCATTTGTGCGGGAACCAGTGTCTGGATGAGACATGATGACTACTGACCATTTCGACTCAAAGTGATTCGACTAGCCTATTGGGGAGATACTCTATGTAAGAACGGAAGACCTATGTTTGGGAGTGCCTCTGTGTGATAGCAGTAGACCAACAGTACTCGACACAAGGATTACCTCAGTAGGATACCAGGGGAGCGCCACTGTGTGAGCGTAGTATATCCATGGTGGGGAGTGCCTCTATGTGAGCACAACCGATCCATGGTACTCGATAGGAGAAGTACCTCAGCAGTATATACTGGTGAAAAGCACCTCTATGTGACATGGTAGGACCACTGTAGTTGATAGAGGAATATTTCTCCAATAGTCGATGGTTCAAATTAATAAAAAAATTTGTTTGATCTGAGTCAATAACTTTTGTGTTTTCCACATTATTGCGATGGGTTACTAGATAACATAGGTATATGTATGATCATATACCTATGTAATGGTAATATGTTGATTTATTACATTGTGATTTATCCTTGTTGGATTTAGTGAGACCTAAAGGGACTCAGTGTCCCTAATGAGTGTCGTTATACTCACCCCTACACGGGATATGCCCGCACCTTTTTGTGTTGGTAGCAGACTATGAACATCGCTAAATGAGGCAGAGAGTAGCAGGACTAGACGGTACCTAGAGGTGGACTACTCAGTGTGACATTACATAAAGGAGATGGATGGAAGGGAATTCTGAGGAGACCATCTGTACCGACCCTTCAGGTAGGAACCCTGATGGACGACCCAGCATCTGATTTACATTTTCCCTATTGTACATGCTTTCTGTTGTACTTGTACTTTACTGTTGGGCTTGTATTTTCGGCCCCTTTTACATTCTAGATCTTATTTATTTATAGTTTTACTTAGTGGTTTACTTCTATTTGTGTACTCTAGTGTGATCGTTTGCTATTATAAAGGCAATGCCTTCCCAGTTTCGAGATTTACTCTTTTGGTGTTAGTCGCCAGCCCATGGCCTATAGAAGGCGATCTTCTAGTAGTCACGATACGGGCCCCGAGGGACGGGTTGTGATAGGGGAAATATGATCCATTATTTTAATATGGGGATGAATAATCACTTATATTGAAAAAACATTGATAGGTGATGGTTACGTGTCCTGACCAGTAGGTGTAGTCCCCATGATATACCATGATATGTTCTAACAAGGATTCTTGTTGTATATAGAATGATATTACATGTTTATCAATATACCACAATCTTATGTATTAATACAATGTTTTACTTTCATGGTTTATGTTCTCAATTCACTTATGAAGCATGTCATATGAACTACTAATATATCTACCATGATTCATGTTTATGATCTTTGATATATAGGTTATGATATTATAATGTTATTTTCACATTCTCATACATATATAAATATGTTTATTCATTTATTTATCCTTTTTTCCAATAAAATTATTTTTTTCGCACCCCTGTTTTATGTTTCCTTCCCTAGGATATACAGATATGTATTATGTATTATGTGTCTTAGAAGGGTGTGAGTCATGAAGAACCTAGTGATAGATTAGCATCCTCAATTATGTTCTAGTGTATTTGTTTCCATGTGTCAAAATGCACTGGGATAATATGGATGTTGGAAATTTCTTTTTTTAATGTATTGAGTAATCCACAATAAGGATATATTGATAATTTTTTAAAATATATGGTCATTATTGTTGGTATTAGATAAAATGATTAGTTGACCTTTAGAAACTATGCTGGGAAAAATGACAAGGATCAATAAGGAAATGTATAAGGATAACACTATGGATGAAGAAAATTATTTATAAATGTCATGAGATAATTTTAATTGATTGTGGGAGTGAATTCCTAAAAACACATCTGTATTTTGATACTAAAAATGGAAATTGATCTGGAAAAAAATATACCTCAGTGTAACTAATCCATCATGTCTCATTAGGTCTGACACAAGCGTAACCCTGTATATGACATAGGTCCTTACTACACACTATTTTTGACATTCACCAGGGATATTCAAAGAGAATTAAAAAATATTATGGAAAAATAATTAGAGAATTTAAAATAAATTGGACATTAATAACCTAGTAAAATACTATGTTGTTACAGATCATGTAACGTGTCATTAATTATATATCTTATAAGTGGGTTTTCATGATTATGTGATTCCTCCCAATGATAATTATTTTATACTTTTATGTCTTTGGTTTTAGTCATCAGATGGAACCTAATGTAATATTTATAATGGTGACTATGCCATACACTATAACAATTATCCTATCAAGCATCTTAATTATATTTGAGATGGAATGAAAATCCTCATTTCAATCACCAAATATATATATCAAGATATTATTCATGATGGGATTCGAAATGAGTAGTGGAAGTAAGAAAGTTTTTTTGAGTCCTTAGTGATTAAATGTTGACCATAGTTCAGTGGGTCTTCTAATCCACTTGTTTCTAAACACATGATTAGTAACAATGATAATACATTTGAAATTATTTAGTGTTAGGATAATCAAAAATTAAATCATGTAATTTATTAGTTAAAAGTTGGAGTGGAACAGTGTAAAAAAATCAAGAATATTAGTAAGTATGATGAAATTTAATTATAGTATTGGGAATAGATCAAGTAATAATTTATGAATAAGTAAATTCTTCATGTTCTTCATATGATGATAGAAAATTATTTCCTTTAGTATAAGAAAAAGGTTGTTGAATCTATCATAAAATATGAGGCTAATTTCCCCATACATGTGAGTTATAATTCTATATTTATCATTCATGTTTAATGTAATGTGTAATGGTTATTTATTGGATAAATTACATGTCACATAATGGTGTTGTACATGAGAAAATATTGTATCATTGAAGGAATTGTGTGTTATGAAATCTATGTAGAACTAGATGATGGAGTTACATAAAAATATCATGGTTTTAAAAAGAAATGAAAGAATGTTTTCAATGAAAAATAAACAAGACCAGGATGAAATGAAAATAATCCATCCATTGAGCATGATGTTTGGAATACATTATGGATGAAATCATCTTAGAGGGTATTATAATTATTTTAATTGTTGAAGATAAGTCTGTCAATCATTTTATTGAAACACTAAGGTGAATAAGTCTCCCTATGATGAATGTAGTGTAAAATATACATAGAATGAACCTCACTCACATGTTTTAGTATAGTGAAATTAGTATGGGAATTATGATAATGAGTTCCCAAAACCATGTGTTAGTGATGATGATATGTGTTAGAAACCTGTGTCAGAAACCTCATAAATAGAGGGACAATGGGAATCATATTCTGATCTCTATCCTAAAAAAAGAAGATATAATTACATGGTGATCAGTAAATATACCATCCATGAAAAATAATCTAATGACTTATTTGATTCTTGATATACCCACTATTTAAAAATAATGAATTTTCTATGGGTAATAAGATTCCCCATAAACAAAAAGATGTCTAATTAGTAGTATAAAATAAAAATTGTATGATGATTACATCTCAATTCTATGACTGAGATCTGTTTTATGTTTTTGGTAATGTACTACCTTAAATAAATTTCAATCTCCCTCCAGTTTAAATTGATGTCATCTTAGTCATATATTGGATTTATATTCATAAATACCAGATAAATTGTTCAGTATGGGATGTAAAATTTTATATTTTAAACTAACTTATGATCGTTTATCAACATTATGAAAAGTATGAACTACCTATGGATGCTTCATCTATTATTTGTGACTTCATCCCCATTCAGATAGGAAATTTATCTCTTATCATTGGGAAAAAAATCAACATCGATGATATGATTATTGTTCAAGAATTTGGTGGTATATTTCTTGAAGGGTTTATTTTCCATAAACAAAAATCTGATGATGAGTTCTTGGTACAACTAATACCTAGATCAGTACCAATTTCAAAGAATCCATATAGAATAGAATATGTAATGTAATTATGATAGACAAAGAAACTCCAATAAAACCTTGATAACTGATTCATTTTGAAATGTGTGTCACTATTGGGTTCACCATTCCACTTTTTGAAAATGACATATGGATCAATGAGACTATGCATTGATTATTGGGAGTGATGAAAATCATGATCAATAAAAAGTAGCATCTTCATTGTAGTTTTGATTTGTTTGATCATCTGTGTGGACATCCATACTTTTCCATTATTTAATAGCCTTCTATGTATCATAAAATGAGAATCAATGAAGAGGTTATACCCAAGGTGACAATCTATACACGTTATAGTCACTATGAATATTTAGTGAATAATTTTTTTCATAATAATTTACCTTATATATATGTGGATTTAATGATTAGATTCCTTATAGAATATAATATCAGTTTGTTGTCATCTTTGTAAATTTTATTCTTATCTATTCTATAAGTAATGATGACCATGAAACCAATATCATAATTCTGGGATAGACCATAATGATGGATAATCAATATTATGTAATTTAAAAGTATTAATTTTGGATGTAAATGGATTCATTCTTATGTTACATAATCTCAAGAGATGGTATATAATTATATCAATAAACTATATGGGTAATTGGAGTCTAACCTAAAACAACAAAGGTTGTTGATGTCATTATATTTCCTTTTATAGATTGATATTATTTATTATTTATGGTTAATTTATCACAAATGTAAAATCCATTAACTATGTTAAATCAAAAGGGTTCCATGTTCCTCTGTATAGAAGAATGTGATCAATATTTTAAGAAACTATAGAGATGATTGGTCATTGCACATGTGGTTACATTACCCTATAGTGGATAAGGGTTTGTATTCTATATACATGCATCCAAAAAAGGATTGGGATGTGTTCCTGTGAAAAATAAAATGGTTATATCCTATGACCCAAGATAGTTAGTGATCCCTAAGATAAATTTTCTAAGACATTATTTGGAGGCAGTAACAGTAATTTTTTCATTAATGATATGGATGATTTATCACTGTGGAGAAAAGTGTGCTAAATATTCCAATCATAATATTATGAAATATATATTAACATAGAAGGAGATGAACATTCACTAGATAAGATGGTTGGAGTTAATAATATATTAGAAATTCACAATACATTAACACCATATGAATGAAAACAAACTGGCCAATGATTTCAGTAGAAATGGTCATGCCAAATTATCAATGATTTGTATTGAAAAACCCCATATAATTATGTATTCTAAAAGGATTTATCTAGAAATTTTATGTTATTGGATAAGTCTAATAATTGTCAATTTAATGTTAATCCCCCTATAAAATTGAAGCTAAATGAGTCACATAAGGATGAGGAAGATCTAAAAAATATAGTAAGAAATGTTCTTTATTATATCTTGGATCAGAATGGAATGATAAGGTTTATGAATTGTGTATTTGTAACATACATAGATGATTTTTTGTCGGTGTTTTTATATGAAGATCATAATTCTTCATTATGTATTCATAGTAGATCTAAAATTAAGTATAAAGAGTTGAGAGAATGTGTCTGGTGGGATTGAAAAAAGAGTGTTGTCACTGAGTTTATATCTCAACAAAAGGATTTTTTTAGTATTTTAAGCATTATATAAAAACATTTAATGGGATTTTGTATCCATTACACATAAAAAAAGGAAATGGTAGAATACCAGAAGGTATTTTGATGTTTGATGACTCCAAACCTATTAATGGTTTACTTATATATGTTTGGTAGTTGATCACACTATAATGTTGTAACACATTAACTATATCACAGTAGACTTATCTCTATTTCATCATTCTAGAATATACATTACGAAAGTGGTATGATTTCAAAGAGTAACACATTCTATTATATATTATAGGGATCAGAGGTTACCATAATGTTATGGGGATATCTTTAGTATGTGATTCTGATAGAATTGAGTTTGAGCACTACATTTCATCCTTATGTAGATGATTAGTCTAATGTATAATTAAAACCCTAGAGTATGTGTTGAGATCTTGTTTTTTGGATTTCAATTTTTTTTTTGGACCAACACCTTATTTTATTTTAGGTTTCAAACAATAATAAAATTTACTCAAGTATTTATATTGACCATCTGTAATACCACAATTGGATGAAATGTAGATCTCTGATGTGATAGAAAAATTTAGTTAACCAATGAAATTGGGAAATGAGATTGTAGATGAAATGGTAGAGAAGGTTAGAGACATTCCATAGATAATCAAGGAATATCAAATTAGTAAGTAATGTTATGATGATAATTATCTCCGTGATATAGAATTTTAAGACTGTGAGAATGTGTTTCTATGAATCTCTCTATAGAAGACTGTTTTGAGGTTCAATAATAATTCGAAACTATGACCTAGTTATATTAGTCACTTGGTTATTATTGATAATATTAGAATGATAGCCTATTAGTAGGAAGATTATCTAAATATACCTCAATTAAATGATTTTTTTACATGTATATAATATAAATATGTACATACCTGACCCTTCCCATCTACGGAACATAGAGGACATACTGCTGGTGTCAGATCATTCTTATAAGGAAGAACCAGTTGAAATTATGAATCATAAACATAATGATCATTGAAACAAGACACGTCACCAATTCAATATTGACCCATATTTTCCATGTATTTTTTTAACTTATATCTAATTTTTAAAAGTATATGAAAATTGATGGAATGTGATTATGAGGCCCGGTGTGCTGGAATGAATTGATCAAATTTTTTTATGTACGTTCAGTAAATGTGCGGGCGGTGTTTTCTAACATTTGAATTAGTTTTCAGATTAATAATCTGAGAGTGCCAAGGAATTAAAAATGCTGGGATTATTTTGAGGAAGACTTCACTTCGATTATAGTAGTTCAAGAGAGAAAATAGTTTTTTGGAATTTTAATGAATAATAAAATAACAATGTTAATATATTTCTCTTTTTCTTTTCCTCCAATGGACGAGCAAAGGTGGCGGGACCAATGACATGTCAAGCCATTAATTGGCTTGAATCCTCAATATTTGTAACTTTACTGTTGGAAATAGGAAGTTTCATTATTAAATGATCCTCATAAATTCCCAATGGCGTCACCCACCTCTTCCCCTCTGATTTATATGGAGATTAGGGAGGGGTATTGGCATGGCCTCACCGGGCAACAATGATCGGGTAAAATACAATGACGTTAACCACTAGGAGGACGAGACCGTTTCTAGTGAATGGTTACGAGTTCCGAATAATCACTACTCAGTGAACCTGACTCTTCCTCAATGGTGGATGTTTCTAATGTTCTTGAGGAAGGTTTTTTTACTTGTCAAAATTCAAGAGTAGTTGAATCATTGTACTACCAACTTGTTATCAATATAATGAAGATGGTGTGGTCCCAATGAAAAAGGCCCAGACCCTCCACCTTTTTTGAAATATGACGTGTTCTTTGAGATTAATTTATTTTGGTTTTATGAAACCAGTGAAAATGGATTTATTGATGAACAAGGCATCCCAAGGTGTCTGTATGCCCCTTCGGATCGAAAACTGGGAATCCGGAGTTCACACGGTGACCCATGAAACACTGCTGGCAACCTGTGCCAGTGGATGAGATGATGGTTGTTGTTGGCATCGGCCAACCGTGGAGGGGTTGAAGTGCACCGTCTCACACCACTGGCAAAGAAAGTCACAATCGTAGCCACGACAGGTGAAGACGGCGGCCATCTCAGGCCGTCTGTGGAAGGTAGAGTGGCACAGAATGACACACCGATGAAGGGTTTAGCATGACATATAGCTGCGTTGGAAATTGGCCACTGACGGGGGCTGAGGTGAGTGGCGCACCATCATGTGATGAGGAATATGGTCATGATAGAGAGTCGGGACCCACTCCATATGGGTACTACAGGCGACCTAGTAGTGCCCTATGGTGCCAACTCTCCATTTCCTAATGCCCCCCCCCCCTCGGTGATAGCTAAGGTGGGCCCCACTATAGCGGGCCACGCCTCCTGGGGGCCGCGCCCCTCAGTGGGTCGGGCCGCGGAAGCCTAAGTGTTCACGCCTTCCGCCGGTTGAGCCATGGGAGCCCAGCGGGTAGAGCCCATCCCGCCCAACCCATCCCGCCCAACCTCGGCTGGCTTGGGCTGGGCCCGGTTAGACCTGGACCATGTTGGGTCGGGCCAGCCCAACCTAGGTCGGTCTAGGTCAGATGGGACTAGGACACTTCCAGGCCCAGTTTTTCTATAGGAGCCAAAACATGTGAACCTGGCATCCATTTGATGAACCTTCTACAACGATATAATCCTTGTATTGAGGTAATACTTTTGGTGTACTCAACAAGAGTTTAGGAAAAAGTTATAGTACGGTTGGGTTGGATCAAACCCATAACCAACTAGGCCCTCAGAAATAAAATGCTTATAAGTCATATAACATGTGTCTGATTGAAGGCCCATCTATCGCGTTCGAATCCTTACAGCATAAAGGTCCTATGGGTTATGTCATCATCGAACTTCATGATGGCTTAGGTACGACTAATGTCTTATGTTGCGGATCCTCTTAGAATCATGTGTTCTTAGTGGAGGATTATCATGGATGGTTGTAACATGATGAAATAAGATCAATCCTTTGTGGTTCAGAATCTATCAATCCTATGTGGGTCAGCGCTCATCGATCCAGTGTGGTCACTATATATTGATCATGTGTCGGTTAGCACCAAGAGATCTTGTGTGGGTCAGCATCTATTGATCCTATGTGGGTCAGTATATGAGCCTCTTGACAGAATAAGATGATCTAGATTTATGACTAATCATTTGTACATAAGTTATATACCTAGTGGGAGCTGTTTATTTTACCATCATGGTGTTACCTTCATGGTGTTACATTTATGATAATTTTACCATCGCAGTGTTACATGTGTGGTTATTTTGCCTTTATGGTGCTTCCTTTTTTGTGTTACCTTTTTCTTACTTTTACCTTAATGGTATAACATTCATTGTGTTACCTTTTCTGTATTCTTCCATTATGGACCATCTATAAAAATGGCATAAAAATTGGAGAATTATGTTTTCTCATGAATTATATGTGTCTATTTTGATAATATAGGTATATTGATGGGCATATAACTATGTAGTGTTGATGACTACATTGTGCTTGGTGATTGAGGTCTTGTTTAGTGGTTTATCCTTTTTGGAACACTTGGAGACCTGTAGGGGTCTTATGATCCCTAATGAGTATTTTTATACTCACCCCTACATGGGATACACCCACACCTTATTGTGTCTTGGTAAAAATGACAAAAAAGTTGATCGAGTATGAGGAAACCATGAATGGACGATGCTCAGAGGTGGACCATTGACATAACATGATTTAGTGACTATTGTTCTCGAGATTTACCCACCATTCAGGTAGGATGCTCGGTGGACGTTCATGGAGTTGTTTTCTATTTCAGTTGTACTTGTACAGTCTAGTTGGACTTGTATTCTGGTACCTTTACTTTCAGTACACTTTTTACTACAATAATTAATTAGTGGTTTCTTCTTGTTGTGTTCTTTTATTGTCTGTTTTTAACTGTTTAAAAAAATGCCTTCCTGTTATAGGAAAATTCCTTTCTAGTGGTAGACGTCAGCCACTGGCCTATGGAAGGTAGGCATGGGGTAGTCACGGCAAGATCCCTGAGGGAAGATCGTGAAAAGGTGGTATCAAAGGAGTCAGTTATACCAAAAAACTGTGACTATTATCTTTTCAATGTGGGAACAGTGCTAACTATTATAAGTGTAGTTATCGGTTTAGGGAATACATTGTTGGTGTAGAGTTCGACGTATCCATACACCAAGAACCTGAATTCTGATTTCTGGCTTAGTGCATGAAAACACTGATTGTGTGTGTTTTGAAAAGTTTTTCATATGAACTCTTTAATTCAGCTCAACATGTTGAACTATTTGAATATGGAACACTAGTATTAATTCATGATTCTATCATGTAGATAGCCAACCATGATTTTTGAGAGAGTACATGATGATGGCCCACCGAGGGATGAGACCTCAGTGCAGGTCCCTCTTAATGCATTAGAACCTTCGGGTGGTGCATCGGTAGCACAACAACCCGTTGGGAAGCTGTTTCCCCCAACCCCACCAATAGATGGTGAACTCTAGCAGAGCATGTTTCACAAGTTTCAGCAGCAGAGGCCACCAAGGTTCTAAGGTGAGATGGATCCACAGGTTGCTGAGAATTGGGTTGAGGCTGTGGAAATAAATTTTCTCTTAGTTTGGACACTAGCTGATCTGATTGTGATCCTAGTTTCTAGTATCTTCTCAGGAGTAGCTAAGAGGTGGAGGCGTTTGACACTATAGGTACATGACATGGTGACACTAAACATTATGGACATATAAGAAATTTTTATGATAGATTTCATCCCTTAATTCCTATGCTCACATTGTATAACAGTTCTGTTGTACATACTTTAGGGCGGCATTACTATGGCCTAGTACTCGACGAGGTTAACTGATCTCTCCCACTACTCCACCCACATGGTATGAGACCCTTTCTTCAGGTCCCATACCATTGAGAATGGCCTCAAAAGGGAGATTAAATCATTGATGGTATTTCTCAGCATTCCAACATAGGTTAGGGAGCTAGAGAGAGCACATTCCGTGTAGTGATTCCTAGCTTCGACAGTTAAAGCCAGCATTAGAAATTAGGTGGCAGGGTCATCTGCCGCAGGCAGTAGTCATATAACACAAGGTCTCTAGTTGGGTAGACCATTTGGTGGATGACCTCGGGATACAGGGTTTGTGTTAAGGGCCTCATGGGATAGAGGAGAACAGATATGTATCAAGGAGTTCTACTCATGCGGTGAACAGGTTCACATGGATTGCGACTTCCTGACCATCTACATATATGACTATCTGGCGGACAAGGGATATTCAAGGTAGAGGAGTAGATTTGATCAATGTGTTCTGCAGGAAATAGGACAATGTGGTAGAGGAGATGGAAGTGTAATAGGTGGTGGGTGGCGACTCGAGGTTCTATTTCCACCACCTCCATGTGGTCCACCCAGACCACAGGGGGCATGAGGACATGGACGAACTCAGCTCCATGCTGCTGAGGCATATAACCACGGCTCTCCAGAGATGATTAGAGGTATGATTTGTGTCTACTCCACCGTTGATGTAGTACATATAGACATAGTTTCCATTTAATATTATATTTCCATAACCCTGGTTCAATACTCAAATATTCGGATTAGAGACTCCTACAAGAAAATATGCGATGATTACACACTAGTGTCAGCATTGTGAGATTACTATAGGAGGCTTGTGCTTCGGCTGTGATCTTCTGGTAGAGGATTCGAGGCCCTACGACATCTTCTGAGGTATGGAGTGGTTATCCACATTCAATGCTCATGTTGACTATATTTGGCACAAAGTGTGTTGTGTCTAGGAGTATGGGGCTATATTTTCCTTCACCACTGAGAAGGTAACCATTGCCTCACATTATGGACTTACCTATAGGAGGTTGTATATGATAAAATATCAGTTGGATATCCTTACCCTAAGAGCAGTTGATGTTGAGACTCCGAGATATCCTATATTAGTGGACCAATATGCTGATGTCTTCCCTATTAATGTTATGGTACTAGCTCCACATATAGATGTAGACTTTTACAAAAACATGTACCCCATGATGGAACATTTATCTACAACATAATATCGGATGGCTCCCACAGAACGTCGTGATTTTTAGGTACATTTGGAGGACTTATAGAGGAAGGGGTTCATATGGCCTAGTGTTTCTCTAGGGGCATCGACAATTTTTTTGTCCAAGATGGTTGATGGGTGTTTGAGACTCTGTGTAGACTATCGATTCCTGAACCAGGTGACCATGAATAAAATGTATGCATATACAAGGATTTATGACATTTGATATCAACTGAAGGGAGCTCATTGGTTTTCAAAGATAGATATCAAATCAGGATATCATAAGCTCAGGGTACAAGATGAGGATCTGAAGAAGGAAAACATAAGAAGTCAGTAGGGCCACTAAGAGTTATTGGTTATTCCATTCAGCATGATCAATGCCCCAGTAGTGTTCATGGTACTCTTGAACCGCATATTTAAACCATACCTCGTTGGCTTTGGGGTGGTCATCATCAACGACATATTCATACCCTCGCTATCAGAGGAGGAGCATAAATATCATCTTTAGACATTGCATGATACACATTGACATCACCAAATTTGAAGGAATCTCTCAAAGTGCTAGTTCTAGATATGGGAGGTCCACTTTCAGAGATATGTTATCTCGAAGGCTAGAGTTGTAGTAGATCTGTTGAAGGAAGAGGTAATGTTTTCTTGTGAATCTTTCAGGAGTGTGACTAAGGTGTAGAGATTCCTACTATTGGTTGGGTACTACTAGAGATGTGTACTGGATTTTTTCATAGCAGTGGAACCACTGTCATAAATTTATAAAGAATTTTAATCCATTGACATGGATAGAGAGATGACATCATCGTTTTCTAGAGTTGAGGTAGAGACTACAGATTTCCCCCTTATTGAGGCTACCATAAGTAGGTGTTGGGTCTATTGTCTACTATGATGCATCTGGGACAAGACATGGATGTGTCCAAATGTAGGAGATATTAGTGATCACTTTTGGTTCACAAAAGCTGAGAAAAAATGAGAATAATGATGCTACCCATGACCTGGAGCTAGCAGCAATAGTCTTCTCCTTGATTATGTGGCGACACTACTTGATGAGTGAATGGTTTAATGATTACTCTGATCCCAAGAGTCTCACGTATAACTTCTCGCAGAAGGACCTGAACCTAATACAATGGCGATGGTAGGATTTCCTCCAGGACTATGACTATGAGATAGTATACACTCTAGGGAAGGGGAACGTAGTGGAAGACACCCTCAATAGGAGGTTTGGTTTACATCTACAGATATAAGCGAAAAATCAGCTAGCCACATTGCAGATATCCTTTTCAGATAGATATAGAGTAGCATAACTCTAGTCTATAACTATCACCCCCACACTACATCAGTAATTTCATGAGGCACAGCTTGGGGACATTGAATGTGAGACATGATGTGCCTAGATTTCCTCAGGACAAGCCCCTGATGGATTTAATGAAGGTAGGAAGCAGGTCATCCTATTTTGAGGACACACAACGGTACTAGTGGTGGTATATGAGCAGGTGTTGAAGGTGTTCCATGCGCCCCTTATGGAGATACATCATGTTGTGGTGAAGATGTACCAAGACCTTCTGCATTAGCACTATTGGTCAGGGATGATAGATTAAGTGGCTGAGTTTGTTTCACAATTCCTCACTTGTCAGCAAGTGAAGGCCGAGCATCATGTTTCAGTAGGCTTATCATGACCAAAAGTGGTGCCAATGTTGTAGTGGGATAGTATATCCATGGACTTTGTGACATGGCTTCCACGTACGTCTAGGGGACATGATTCCATATGGGTGATCATTTACTAACTCACCAAGTCATCCCACATACTACCCATATAAGAGAAGCAATCAGTAGAGGACTGGGACGCCTCTACGTATAGGAGATTGTGCGACATCATGGGGTGCTATCAGTGATCATCTCTGACCATGAAACATGTTACACTTCCCTATTATGGAAATAATTAAATAAGACGTTGGGACTAAACTACATTTTAGAACTGCCTTTCATCCACAGACGGATGGTCAAAAAAATCTTACTATTCTGACAGAGGAGGCTATGCTTCTTACTTATATCATTGATTTTGGCCGTAGTTTGGAGGATCATCTGCCCTTGGTGGAGTTTTGATACAACAAAAACTCTCACTCCACCATTGGTATGGAACCATTTGAGGTATTGTATGATTGACCATGCATATAACCTCTATGCTAGACAGAACCATGGGAGACCGCACTAATCGGCCCATAGTTCGTATGGGAAGCCACCGAAAGGTGAAGATCATCTATGAGCCGATGAAGACTGCACAGTGTAGACCGAAGTCTTATTATAACAAGAGATGGAGACATCAGGTGTTCCAGAAGGGGGACCACATATTTTTGCGATTCTCCACTCGATGGGGAATATGGTGATTTGGTCGAGGTGGAAAACTCTCATCTAAAATTATTGGACCATTTTTGAAACATTAGAGGGTTGGTGAGGTGGCATACTATCTGGAACTACAACCACAGTTGGGTAGGTTGCACAACATCTTCCACATATCACATCTAAGGAGATATGTTCATTACCAGTCTCCCATAATAGACCATGTCGAGATGGACTTTGATGAGGGGTGATGTTTACAATGGTTCCAATAAAGATTGAGGATCGACAGGAGCAGTCCTTTGTGAATGAGAGACACCACTGGTGCACGTTTGTTGGTAGCATGTGAACATCCAAGAGAACACATTGGATAGGGTGGCTGAGATTCGTGCTCAGATACCCAATTTGTCTCCCTAGTCTATGTTGTGGATTTCGGGGAAGAAAATCTAAAAGGTGGGGAAAATGTAAAGACCAGATTTTCTATGTAATTTGTTTTTAATATTATGGAATTTTTACAAGTCATTGAAAATTGACGGCGCGTGATTCATAGGTCTAGTGTGCCCGGAATTAATATAGGAACTTTCTTAGGTACATACATTCAATGCGCGATCAGTGTTTTCCATCATTTGAACCAGTTTGTAGATTAAAAAGCTATGAGCAACTTTGAATCTGCATCAACATGTTTCATTTACGGAAGGCTTCACATTGACCGTAGTAGGTCGATAGAAGAGGACAATTTTTGGACTTTTAAAGAATAATGAAATAACAATGTTATTTTATTTCTCTTTTTCTTTTCCTCTAACAGAGGAGTTGTAGTGGCGGGACCAACGACATGTCAAGAAATTAATTGGTTTTATTGCACAATATTTGTAACCATAAAATTGGAATTAAGAAGGATCATTTTTAAATGATCCTCATAAATTCACAATAAAATTACCCACCTCTTACCCCTTCTATTTAAAAGGATCTTGGGGAGGGTTGTTTCCACCTCTTCACCAAGAGACAATGCTCTGGTAAGCTATAATGATGCCAATCACTAGGGGGATGTGACCAGTTCCATTAAATAGTTACATGCACCACTGAATCAATAATTGATGAACCCGACTCCTCCTCAAATGTGGACGATCTCCAATGATCATGAGGAATGGGTTATTTATTGTCTAAATTCAAGAGTTGTTAAATAATTATACTACCCACTTGCTATCATGCAAATGAGGAGGGGGTAGGCTAATCGAACAAGGCCTGAACTCTAATTCCCAGACCAAAGTTAACCAGAGTCGGTGCATTATTACATAAAATTGGCATGATCACAAAAGATCAAGTCTGGAAAGACCAATTAGTTTAGTAGCCTTGGAAGAACTATATATATTCATAAGTCATACATTACATCATAAACTCCAAAAAAACTAAAACAACATCTTCTCTTCAGATCCCATCATACAATCCCTACAGGTCATTCAAAAATTACTTCTTCACATCCTGGAAAAAATAAAACATTGAAAGGGGTGAGCACCGATGCTCAGTAAGGATAACAATATAGCGGAAACATTCATTAATAAGCATAAACATTTAAGGCAATGTATAACTAAAACAAAAGCCTTATAAACATTAACTTCAACATAATATGAAAACTATAAACTGAAATAATTCCATTTACTTATTCACATGGATATTTCACTAGTCAAATAATCACATTGTAGAGACCCGAAGCTTGACGTACATGGACATTACATTACTTTTGTGGAATACTTATTACATAACAAAAACACATACACAATGACCGTAATAGTTTAGTGTCTTTGGAAACTCGGAATATAATCTTCTAATCGTGGTGAAAGATCATCAAAATCTCCCATAAAGATCTTCCTTTTTTTACCTAAAACCTTTCTTTATATCCTAGGGAAAAGAAAACATAAAAGGGTGAGCTCAAATGCTCAATAAGGGTAAACAAAAGAAATATCAATCACATCATATACATAAGCACGTAACTTTTGGAAATCATAACCTGCAAAAGAGATCATAATTTCATAATATGGGATAAATCATGGCAGTGAAATGTAGTCACAATAATCATAACATAAAACATGAAACTTTGTGGCATACACACATAATCATAGAGAATCATTTCTTATTAGTCAAGACTCATTTCCAAGACTATCTTAGTGGACAAAGTCCCTTTCTAAACCGAGTCACCCTCGTTTCAGTCCTATTTCACTGAACTGGTATAACCTACCATTCCATCCATGTCTATCTCATGAGATATAAAATCTTTACCCAATGCATTGGAGGGAGATATAGGTCCCAACCATCTCATAATGATACCATTATTATGTGTGCCACAAAATCTTAAATCATACATCATTACATAACCCATGTAATAAAAATGGGAATCTTAAACATCATGACATCATAAAAAAATTCATATACGATAAAGGAATTCATAAAAATAAGTCCATCACAACATAATAAAATCAATGTAATAATAGGGATTAAAACAGAACCCTTTATTATCTTAGATGGAAAATAATTTTGATAAAACACTTGAACTCCATTCTTGAGGAAAATATCATTTATGCTTCAAAAACACTTTTCCATTCTTAACATGTCGTACGATTATAAACTAAAAGAAGTTGATTAAAAATAAACTTGAAAACTTGTAAATGAATCTTCTTTGAAATAATGTTTTAAAAATACATTCATTCCCTATAAGTTAAAAAAACATTCTTCTCGTACTTTTGTTGGAAAAGTCAAAAAGTACCTCGTACGAAAAATGACAAAAGATTCCTTTCATATCTTTTACTAAAAACTCACCGAAGTGTAAAATTGGATTTAAACACTTGTAGGAGGATGTAAATAATATTACATATTTAGGAAACATGGATGTAGATGATAAAATACACCCCAGTAAATACCAAAGTATAAGCAATCTAGGATAAAAATGAGATTGTGATTTTTCCCTTACCTTAGGTCTGATTTGCATCGTAAGTGTATGAACCTCCTATATAATGATTTAAATAATGTCATTGACTTATTATAGAATCATATTCATTGTTATTATATCATATATTGTTCACTTATGACTTTATATTACCCGTTCTTTTGTAAATTCCATGTTAAAGAGCGTTTTGGGTAAAATCGTTTCATTTGTCGTCCGTGTTTTAAATTGTAATTATTCATATGATTACTTAGATCATTATTAATTAATTATAGAATATAAAACATTATTTATCTATAATATATATTCAGAATATACATATATATAATGGATCGATAAATGGAAAGAAATACACCATTCATGGAGACGGTAGGCCGTACGTACGCATGAACGCTGTTTTCGTTTCCTTATTGAGTTGAATAGAATTAAGTAGATGACATAAATATATATACACATAAATCCAGTATCTTTATAATGTCATATATTTCATTATTATTTCTTATATATACTTTATAATCATTCTTAAATGGTTAACATGGAGAATGAATCTCATCGCGTCGTGGAGACGGTAGTCCGTACGTATGCACGAGCGATGATATCATTTCCATAATTATTGAATTGAATTGGAGTGGATGATACATTATATAAGAATCATTATGATGTTATAATAACTATGTATAGTTATTATTTACACCATAATACCCATCCATGTAAGGTGTTGGTGGAAAAACAGATTACACCACGGCGTGGAGACGGTATTCCGTACGTACGCACGTGCGGTGATTTTGTTTTCCGTAGGATGGATAGATGGTGAAATAGGGTTGTTTAATACTTATATTAACATATCAGTATATTAGTGATACTGATTTTATTACTTCATAATGAAACAACCTAAGAAGAAGAAGTGGAAGAAGAAATAAAGTTGAAAGAATCGGTAACGGAAATTACCTCTTCTTTGAAGCACCTCTTTGAGACCTCCTCTTAGCGCACTAGAATTGGTCTTTGAGGAATACCAGAACCTCTAGGATGTTTCTAGGGAAGTGGAGAGGATAATTTGGCAGGGGTTGGCAGAGCTTTAAGGCTCAAAGTTGTGTGAGGAAGAGAGGGAGGAGGTTCCCTTTTATAAGGGAGGAGAGGGGAACCTTTGGAATAACTAAAAATATTATTTTATTATAAAGTCAAGTTCGGTTTTAAATAGCTCCAAATTGATTTATTTCGAGGATAAGGTGGGGATGGGTATAAACCCTCTCATCCAATAGGATTTAGAAAAGTTTAGGTTATTATTTTAACCTTATCAATTATATTTAACTCTAAGTTAAATAATTTAACTTTTACCGTGTCTTTTTGTTTTCTTACACTATATGGTTAATAAACTTACTATATCATACCAAAATAACCCCAAGTTGTTTGTTATTAATATATATTATTTTATCTAAGTCATTTGGCCGAACCGTGATTTTTTGGAATAAAATAAAAATAAATAATATAATATTTGTTTTAAAAACATATTTATGTCAATTTTGACACTATTTGGTACATGATTTTCATGAAATTCATAACAGAATGATAAGTTAGAACCAAGTTACTTAAATCAAAAATAACATGTCATATTAACCTATAAAATTAGTTTAAGTCATAAAAAGTCTCAAATTACATTTATTTGGGCATTTATAACATCAATTATGTCAATATTTCATTAATAAGACAATTACTGCATCATCTTTGTGTCATAATAAATGATAATTATTTAATCCCTAAAAATTCTAAATAAATTACTATAATGTATATAATTGTATTATATTTCTGGATACTATTCATGTTCTAAGTTTCATGAAGTTTATCACTAGATTAAAATTATTATACTTATAGGATTTAAGAAAGTGACATGTTGTCACATTCTTTGGTTTTAATAATAATTAAATTATTTTCATTGAAAAAATTTAATTAAATGAATCTAATCCGACCCTTAGGTGATATGGGTCGACTTTTAGTCATCCAATAGAATTTTGACATTTTTTAGGGTAATTTTAAAATATAATATTTACCCTTAATTACCCGATTTACCTTTAACTATGGTAAATAAAATTTACCGTAGTTACTATTCATAATTCCCAAAAATAAAAAGTAGCCTATTAACATAATTTGGACCCACTGATTCCAAATATGGAATCCATTTTTTAAAATTCAATACACAGAAGTTGCATAAATTAAATTAAAATTAATCCCGTTGTCGAATAAAAACGGGTTTTTATTTAATACATTGCAAAAGATTGAATTGATTTAACCTACAAATTCAAGGTAAAATCAATGCTAATGACATTCATTATATTAAATTATAAAAATATATTCTATTTATACTTTAAAACCATTCAATATTATTATTTAACCACATAAGATATTACGATGAAAAAAGTTGTTTTAAATTAAAATATAGCGTGTTTTTACTATTCATTAAAATATGAAAGTTATCGGAAAAATATCAAAACTTTATCTAATGTAAATTTTTAAATCCTGATTCAAAAGAAGAAATTTATTTTGTCAAATTGAATATATAAACATGTCAAAAACTAGATTTAAAGTGGGTGTGCCATCAAAAGGCGGAAAAACTGCATTTTTTGAAAAATACTTATTTTTCCCAAAAAAATTATTTTGTTCTTTTTCCATGTTCTAGAAAATGTGTAAGATGAATAATAATGTTATAAAATTCAAAATTTAGTTAATACTATTCATAACGGCTAGTTCATGACAATATTATAATAATATATCGTTGTTTATTAAAACCTGGTATTGCGTACAACACACGCTATCGAGGAAGGTCGCGATTGTGTGTAATGCAAGCCAAGTCAGGGTTGCGTGTTGTGAAAGAATCCTTCATTGTTTCATATAACATAATCCAACCATATTTCATTTATACATTGAATATATATATATATATATAATCAATGTTGCATAGAATAACTATTATCAAAATTGTGTGTAACACGATCCAACAATAGTGTTGCGTATACTGCAAGCTAATACGGTGTTGCGTATAGTGCAAGGTAATCTTGGTGTAGAATACAACACAAGACATTAATGAAATTAAAAGTATATTTTTCATAAAATCTTGGGGTGTTACATTCTACCCCCCTTAAAATGAATTTCGCCCTCAAAATTCGTCGGGGTTATAAATGGTTTACTACTCGAAAGTTTGTTTAATAGAAACCCACATCGTAAAAAGGAATACCAAAACCAATATTGGAAAACAAAAGTATGAAACGTAACGATTACCCAAATAAACTAATCACTGGGTTTACACATAGGTGAAAATATGGATATGGAAGAGAAATCTAACCATCGTGTTCTGATGGAAAGTGGTAGAGAACATGGCTATGGAAAAGCTAGAAATCACAAAGCCATAAATTTGTGACGATCTAAGGTACCATTTTATTCATCAGATATAAGAGCACTAAGACCACATTTTTTGTTTTCAAGATCATTTCCCTAAAGTTGATGAAATTGAAATTAGAAGAAATACTTTCTTGATTTTGGTATAGTCTCACTGTTTGTCGTTCTTTGGACAATTTCCACTTCATCTCTTAAAGAAATGAAGTTGAATTTGTCATTCGTGATGTGTTAGCAGATCATGTGATAGAATGATGGGTCATTCCATCTGTTTCAAACAAAAGGTTAGCAAAAGTTATAAGTCCATCTTATAGTTAATCGTATATGGTTCCAAAAATGAACTTATACTTCATATATCATACCGCTTAATAAAATAAAACTAGTTTCTACTAAATAGGGACTTCATGTAGGCCAGTGGTAGGAAATAAAGGCCAGTCGCACTTCGGTTGTGGGTTCGATTCCCACAGCCTTGTCCGACGCGATGGGATGTCGCCCGTCCTGCAGGTTGTCCTTTTTCTAAAGATATATTACTATAACATCCCATCAATAATATTGAAAAATGTTTTATCCTAACTTATGTCCAACATAATCCATTCTAATATTTAGGCTTATCTAAAATACTTCGGTCCAAGATCATAGTATAAAGAAAATGATTACTTGAAATGTCATCAACCAAGCATGTGAATACCTTCATTTATCCCCCATATATCTTGTTGGTCACATTCCAATCATGTGAATACCTTAATGATGTATTCTCTTGAAAAATGAATACCCATTAAACCTTAGTGAAAACATGAATGCTGTCAGAAGTTAACTCTTTCCACATACCAAAATCCAAAAATTCTATATACTCAAACCATGATATAACCTTCTCCTTATATCAGTCATGAGCTCATGAATACTATCAAACATTTAATTTTCTCCTTATCAATTCATTATGCGCATATCATCTACATTCCAAAAATATCTGAATAACCTTACATGGATACTGGTAACATTAATCATACACTTTCAAAAATCTAGGAAAGAAAATAGTGTAACAATCCATAGATGTCTCTTTATTCCATAGTAGCATGAGATTACTTATACAACATTACACATGATAAACATGTAATTATTCCACTACATTCTTAAACCATTGACCGAGCTTCAACAATTCTTTCATCTCACATATCATTTGTAGTCTCTTCATCCTCATCCACATAAATACTACCCATATGACCATACTGATTATCTTCATGAGACTTTCCCTTAGGGCATTTGTTTGCATAATTCCCGTACATTCCACATTTAAAACATTTAACCATTGTTGATGTCATAGCAATACAATTATCCTCATCCCTGGTGTTAACTGAACCTTTTCCTTTACACTTACTGGCCTTGTGTCCTTCTTTTCCACACCCAAATCATCTTCCAGTTCCTTTGAAACATTCTCCTTGATGCCTCTTCCCACATGATTTACATAGGGGAAATTGAACTTTCTTTCCTCTATGATCATCATGAAACTCCATCTTTCTCTTATTAGCTGAGTCAGGAAACATACCAAATTTTACTTTATTGATCATATTATGAGATTACTGTTTCGGCATAATAATGATGTTTGGACTTCCAAATCCCATTTCATTTGGTTTCTCATGAAGAATATCATTCCATTGTCCATCATATCCTCCATTATCGTGAATCATCTTGTTTCCAGCCATTTTCTAAAACCCAAAAAGAATTGTGTGAGAGGCAAAAATCATAATAAAGGGGGAGTAACTTCAATATCTAACATCTTTGGTTTAATCTAATATCGTTACCATAGTTCTAGGACTATATCCTATACGTATACTTATCCTTAGGGACATCCCTAGACATACCTTAGAAATATATCTAGGGATCTCACTAATGTTTTCACATCCTAGTTTCCAAAGGTTGACTAAAATTTTCCTCTGATACCAACTTTAGAGACCCGAAGCTTGACGTACATGGACATTACATTACTTTTGTGGAATACTTATTACATAACAAAAACACACACACAAGGACCGTAATAGTTTAGTGTCTTTGGAAACTCGGAATATAATCTTCTAATCGTGGTGAAAGATCATCAAATTCTCCCATAAAGATCTTCCTTTTTTTACCTAAAACCTTTATTTATATCCTGGGGAAAAGAAAACATAAAAGGGTGATCTCAAATGCTCAGTAAGGGTAAACAAAAGAAATATCAATCACATCATATACATAAACACATATCTTTTGGAAATCATAACCTGCAAAAGAGATCATAATTTCATAACATGGGATAAATCATGGCAGTGAAATGTAGTCACAATAATCATAACATAAAACATGAAACTTTTTTGCATACACACATAATCATAGATAATCATTTCTTATTAGTCAAGACTAATTTCCAAGACTATCTTAGTGGACAAAGTCCCTTTCTGAACCGAGTCACCCTCGTTTCAGTCCTGTTTCACTGAACCGGTATAACCTACCATTCCATCCATGTCTATATCATGAGATATAAAATTTTTACCCAATGCATTGGAGGGAGATATAGGTCCCACCCATCTCATAATGATACCATTCTTATGTGTTCCACAAAATCTTAAATCATACATCATTACATAACCCATGTAATAAAAATGGGAATCTTAAACATCATGACATCATAAAACAATTCATATACGATAAAGGAATTCATAAAAATAAGTCCATCACAACATAATAAAATCAATTTAATAATAGGGATTAAAACAGAACCCTTTATTATCTTAGATGGAAAATAATTTTGATAAAACACTTGAACTCCATTCTTGAGGAAAATATCCTTTATGCTTCAAAAACACTTTTCCTTTCTTAACATGTCATAAGATTATAAACTAAAATAAGTTGATTAAAAATAAAATTGAAAACTTGTAAAGGAAGCTTCTTTGAAATAATGTTTTAAAAATCCATTCATGCCATATAAGTTAAAAAAACATTCTTCTCGTACTTTTGTCGGAAAAGTCAAAAAGTACCTCGTACGAAAAACGACAAAAGATTCCTTTCATATCTTTTACTAAAAACTCACCGAAGTGTAAAATTGGATTTAAAAACTTGTAGGGGAATGGAAATAATATTACATATTGAGGAAACATGGATGTGGATGATAAAATACACCCCAGTAAATACCAAAGTATAAGCAATCTCGGATAAAAATGAGATTGTGATATTTCCCTTACCTCAGGTCCGATTTTCTTCGTAAGTGTCCGAACCTCCTGTATAATGATATAAATAATATCATTGTCTTATTACCGAATCATATTCATTATTATTATATCATATATGGTTCACTTATGACTTTATATTACCCGTTCTTTTGTAAATTCCATGTTAAAGAGCGTTTTGGGTAAAATCGTTTCATTTGTCATCCGTGTTTTAACTTGTAATTATTCATATGATTACTTAGATCATTATTACTTAATTATAGAATATAAAACATGATTTATATATAATATATATTCAGAATATACATATATATAATGGATCTATAAATGGAAAGAAATGCACCGTTCATGGAGACGGTAGGCCGTATGTACGCATGAACGCTGTTTTAGTTTCCTTATTGAGTTGAATGGAATTAAGTAGATGACATACATATACATACACATAAATCCAGTAGCTTTATAATTTAATATATTTCATTATTATTGCTTATATATACTTTATAATCATTCTTAAATGGTTAACATGGAGAATGAATCTCATCGCGTCGTGGAGACGGTAGTCCGTACGTACTCACGAGCGATGATATCATTTCCATAATTATTGAATTGAATTGGAGTGGATTATATAATATATCAGAATAATTATGATGTTATAATAACTATGTATATTTATTCTTTACACCATAATACCCATCCATGTAAGGTGTTGGTGGAAAAACAGATTACACCACGGCGTGGAGACGGTATTCCGTACGTACGCACGCGCGGTGATTTTGTTTTCCGTAGGATGGATAGATGGTGAAATAGGGTTGTTTAATAATTATAATAACATATCAGTATATTAGTGATACTGATGTTATTACTTAATAATGAAACAACCTAAGAAGAATAAGTGGAAGAAGAAATAAAGTTGAAAGAATCGATAACGGAAATTACCTCTTCTTTGAAGCACCTCTTTGAGACCTCCTCATAGGGCACTAGAATTGGTCTTTGTGGAATACCAGAACCTCTATGATGTTTCTAGGTAAGTGGATAGGAGAATTTGGCAGGTTTTGGCCGAGATTTAAGGCTCAAAGTTGTGTGAGTAAGAGAGGGAGGAGGTGCCCTTTTATAAGGGAGGAGAGGGTCACCTTTGGAATAACTAAAAATATTATTTTATTATAAAGTCAAGTTCGGTTTTAAATAGCTCCAAATTGATTTATTTCGAGGATAAGGTGGGGATGGGTCGATATCCTCTCATCCAATAGGATTTAGAAATGTTTAGGTTATTATTTTAACCTTATCAATTAGATTTAACTCTAAGTTAAATAATTTAACTTTTACCGTGTCTTTTTGTTTTCTTACACTATATGGTTAATAAACTTACTATATCAAGCCAAAAGAACCCCAAGTAGTTTATTATTAATATATATAATTTTATCTAAGTCATTTGGCTGAACCTTGGTTTTTTGGAATAAAATAACAATAAATAATATAATATTTGTTTTAAAAACTAATTTATGTCAATTTTGACACTATTCGGTACATGATTTTTATGAAATTCATAACAGAATGATAAGTTCGAAACAAGTTTGTTAAATCAACAATAACATGTCATATTAACCTATAAAATTAGTTTAAGTCATAAAAAGTCTCAAATTACATTTATTTGGGAATTTATAACATCAATTATGTCAATATTTCATTAATAAGACAATTACTGCATCATCTTTGTGTCATAATAAATGATAATTATTTAATCCCTAAAAATTCTAAACAAATTCCTATGATGTATATAATTGTATTAGCTTTCTGTAGACTATTCATGTTCTAAGTTTCATGAAGTTTATCACTAGATTAAAATTATTATACTTATAGGATTTAAGAAAGTGACATGTTGTCACATTCTTTGTTTTTAATAATAATTAAATTATTTTCATTGAAAAAATTTAATTAAATGAATATAATCTCACCCTTAGGTGATATGGGTCGACCTTTAGTCATCCAATAGGATTTTGACATTTGTTAGGGTAATTTTAAAATTTTATATTTACCCTTAATTACCCGGTTTACCTTTAACTATGGTAAATAAAATTTACCGTAGTTACTATTCATAATTCCCAAAAATAAAAAAGTATCCTATTAACATAATTTGGACCCACTGATTCCAAATATGGAATCCATTTTTTAAAATTCAATACACAGAAGTTGCAGAAATTAAATTAAAATTAATCTCGTTGTCGAATAAAAACGGGTTTTTGTTTAAAACATTGCAAAAGATTGAATTGAATTAATCTACGAATTCAAGGTAAAATCAATGCTAATGACATTCATTATATTAAATGATAAAAATATATTATATTTATACTTTAAAAACATTCAATATTATTATTTAACCACATAAGATATTACGATGAAAAAAGTTGTTTTAAATTAAATATAGCGTGTTTTTACTATTCATTAAAATATGAAAGTTATCGGAAAAATATCAAAACTTTATCTAATGTAAATTTTTATATCCTGATTCAAAAGAAGAATTTTATTTTTTCAAATTGAACATATAAACATGTCAAAAACTAGATTTAAAGTGGGTGTGCCATCAAAAGGCGGCAAAACTGCATTTTTTGAAAAATACTTAATTTACCCAAAAAAATTATTTTGTTCTTTTTCCATGTTCTAGAAAATTTGTAAGATGAATAATAATGTTATAAAATTCAAAATTTAGTTAATACTATTCATAACGGCTAGTTCATGATAATATTATAATAATATATCGTTGTTTATTAAAACCTGGTATTGTGTACAACACACGCTATCGAGGAAGGTCGTGATTGCGTGTAATGCAAGCCAAGTCAGGGTTGCGTGTTGTGAAAGAATCCTTCGTTGTTTCATATAACATAATCCAACCATATTTCATTTATAAATTGAATATATATATATATATATATACTCAATGTTGCGTAGAATAACTATTATCAAAATTGTGTGTAACACGATCCAAGAATAGTGTGCGTATACTGCAAGCTAATACGGTGTTGCGTATAGTGCAAGGTAATCTTGGTGTAGAATACAACACAAGACATTAATGAAATTAAAAGTATATTTTTCATAAAATCTCGGGGTGTTACACACATGCAATATCAATAACCACTTTCATAATGAAGGAATGCATAATGCCAGACTATCATAACCACATAGCCAAGGCCTCATTCCAAGACTACAAATATGATTTTGTCAAGGTATTGTGACAAGAAACCATTTTGTCTCATGAGACATACTGATGAAATTTTTTTAGAAGATACTTACATTTAAAATTGCTCAAATATACTCCAGAGTTTTTCTGAAAACATTATGCAAGATTCTAAAAACAAAATAACTAATTCTGAGACTGCTTGACTAATTACAGGCCATTATTGGTCTAGGTCCAATCCCATCCAGTCTACCACACTCGATAGTCGGGTTTTCCGAAAACATTTTTAAGCTTGTGATAAATACTTATACATTTTCATTGGATTTTCATATATTTGAGAGAAATATCTCTCTCTTTTGAAATAATTTAAAAATCATATAATTATAAAAGGAAACAATTATTTTGAAAATATCCTTATTAGCATTTAAGGGAAGCTTTATAGGTTTAATAATGTCAGAGAATTACCACACATGTCGTATAAGTTAAAAAACCTTCTTACCTTAGTTTTGTCGAAAAAGTCCAAAAGTAACTTGTTTGGAAAACGACTGAAAGATTCCTTTCAAAAACTTACACGGTCAAATAAGGATACAAATGAAATTAACCCATTGTCTATTAAATTGTATAAATATTTTGAAAGATATTTTTAAAAAACATGGATGTGGATGAGAAAGATATCCCAATAGATAATTACATAAAAACAACCTCAGATAGTAAAGAGATTGTGAGATAATACCTTACCAAATTGGTAACTTACGAAACATACACTCCAGGAAAGAGGTATCATACAATGAATATGTAAATACACATAAATTAACGTGTATTAGACAAAGAATACAATTTATGGGCAGTACATACACCACACAAAAGGTGATAGTGGCAATATGGCATGAATCCCACGTGAATAAGGAGATAGATAAAAACCCCTTACTGTGTAATTTTCCTTGGTTGAGGGTAGTTTATAATCCTTTATAATGGTGATATAATTGTTATTGAATTATACACGTATCATATACATTAATAATATCTTAGTATTATCATCGTTTCGGGTGTTAACTCACTCCTTTTCTTTTATATTTTTTGTTACATAAGCCATGTTTGTTATGGATTGGTTGTATATTATTCATATCTATAATGATATCAAGTCCTTAAAAATTATTTTTAATCATCAATTGAGAATTATAATTGCATTGATACTATGGGGAATGGATCTCATCACGTTCGTGGAGATGGTAGACCGTACGTACGCACGAGTGACAATATCATTCTTTTGATATTAAAATAATATATAATTGGATGGTATATCATAAATACAGAATTATTATCAGGTAATATTTATTATTTACATCAATTACATATCACTATCATACCCATCCAAACAATAATGTTTTTGAATAACAATTACACCACGACGTGGAGACGGTAAGCCGAACGTACACACGATGGTGACATGTCATTCAAAGGATGGATAGAATACTGAATATGGTTGTACCATATTTATAATAACATCACAATATTTAGATGATACTGGAGTTATTATTTTAGAAGGAAAATAATAATGAAATAATACGTTGAAGAAGAATGGAACTTGAAAGAGGGTGGTGAAAACATTATCTCTTCTTTGGATTCTTCCTTTTGATTTGATCAAAAGGGCTCCATAGGTTGGATTTTTTATCAAACTAAGGCCTCTATGTTGAAGTGAGAGAAGTTGAGAGAGTATTTGGGAAGGGTTTTGCCAAGCCAAATGGCCTTTAATGTGTGAATTAGTGAGAAGTGGGAGTGCCCTTTTATAAGAGGGGTGAGGGGAACCTTTGGAAAAGAAAGAAATATTTTTTATAATAAATTCATATTCTGTTTATAATAGCCCCAAAGTGGATTATTAAAAGTCTAATGTGGGTATGGGTCGAAATAATTTCAACAAATAGAATTTAGATAGGTTTGGGTCATTATATTAACCTTATATTTGAGTTTTAACTCTTACTTAATTAGTTTGACATTTACCATTTCACTTTGTATTTTTATATTATATAGTTAATAAAAATACCATATACATCCAAGAGACCCCCCAAGTGGTCCATTAATGATACAACTATCATGATATAATTCTCTTGGCCGAACCATAGATTTTTATGAAATGAATATCAATTAATAATGTAATATTTGTTTAAAAAACTCTTTAATGTCAATTTTGACACTATTTGGTTTTTTGTGATTGAGAAATTCATAACAGCATTATTACTTATAAAACAATTTATATAAATAATCTTAATATGTCATATTAACCAATAAAATTATTTTAATTTATAAAAAGTCTCAAATTACATTTATTTGGGTATTTATAATATCAATTATCTTAATCATTCATTAATATGGTAATTAATGCATCATCATTATGTCATAATTAAATTAAATTATTTAATGTCTAAAAATTATAAATAAAATACCATTAAGTAATAATTTTTTTATATTTATAATGAATATTTATAGTTTAAAATATAACATATATAACTCTATGTAAATTTTTTTTTGCAAAAATATATTTGCTTTTGTCATTTTTGTATTTCTTTTAACATAATTAATATAATGTGTCATTATCACTTACAAGTGGATCCATGGGGTCCCAAAATCGACCCAACGATGACCATGGTAGGATATGTATCAACCAATAGGGTTAGGAAAAGTTTTAGGGTAATTTATTAATATTATAATATTATTTATTTACCCTTATTTACCGGATTTACCCTATAGCGATAGTAAATAAAATATTTACCGAAATAATTTTTTCAAAATGTCTAAAAATAAAAGTTACATATTTAAACTATTTTTACCCCCTGATTCTAAATATGGAATCCATTTTTCTAAATTCAAAATATAGAATTGGAATAAATTAATTTAAAATTAATTCCCGTTGTTAAAACAAAAAAGCGTGTTTTTAAGAGATAATAGATATCAAAAGATTGACACTAGTTTAGGTCCGGTTTTAATGTGAAATTATGTCCAATGACCAAAATTGTATTAAAAGGTAAAAATATATTCTAAATATACTTTAAAAACACTCTAATTCATAATTTATCACTATTAATTATTTTGAATGAAAAAATTCTTTTTAATTAAAATTTAGTAATTTTCACTATTCATCAAAATATAAAAGTTATCTGAAAAGTACCAAAATTTCACCCTAGTATAATTTTGATATTCTGAATTAAAAAATGAAGTCCATTTTTAGAGATAAAATTTATAAAATTTCAAAAAAAATGTATTACTATTCATAATGGCTACTTTGATTGGTCGTTGTGTGTTAGAATCTCGAAGTTGCGTACAACACATGCTACTATATTATTCAAAGAGAATCGTACCATGAAAGATTGTGGTGTTACATTCTAACCTCCTTAAAATAATTTCGTCCTCTAAATTTATATAATACTACCGCATGAAAATACTTGGGTTCTTCTTCATCATAAGATCCTCAGGTTCCCAAGCTGCCTCTTCCATCTTATGGTTCCTCCATAGCACTTTTACCAGACGAGTCTTTCAGTTTCCTAGCACTTGTTCTCTTGTATCAGGAATCCTAATGGGATCTTCATAATAAGACATATTAGGATCAAGTTTTAATTCCTCATAGGTAAGTACATGAGTTGGGTCAGGCATGTATTATCATAAATGTGATACGTGGGACACATCATGAACTTTGGAGAGATTTGGCAGCATTGCCAAACGATAAGCTACAGACCCAATTTGTTCTTGAATTTTGAATGTTCTGATATACCTGTGACTCAATTTACCCTTCTTACGAAAACATATAACTCCCTTACATGGATATACCTTCATGTTAACATGATCTCCTACCTGAAATTCCAAATCCTTCCTTCGATTATCGGCATAGCTCTTCTACCTACTTTGAGCTGCTTTGATGTGGTTTTGGATTACCTTTACCTTTTCCATCATTTACACCACCAGTTCTGAGCCTACAAGTTTTCTTTCACCAACGTCATCCCAACAGGTTGGTGTGCAACATCTCTTTCTATATAACTCTTTATATGGTGCCATCCGAATACTAGAATGGAATCTAATGGTATTGTAAAATTCCACCAGAGGTAAATATTGATCCCACATACCCTGAAAGTCATGTGGGAAAGATATCAACATGTATTCTAAGGTTAGAATGGTCTGTTCTGATTTTCCATCTATTTAAGGGTGGTAGGTAGTGCTCAAATGATGTTCAGTATCCAAGGCCTTCGGAAGACTCTTCTATAATCTTGATGTAAAATGGGGATCACGATCCAAAACAATCTATAGGTGTACTTCATGAAGTCTCACATCTTCATTAATATATAACATTTCTACACGTTGAAGTGGTAAATCTTCCCTTATAGTATGAAAATGTTCTGACTTGATAAGACGATCAACAATGACCCATATTTCATTGTTTTTTCTAGGAGTCTTTGGTAGTCCCATGAAAAATTCCATTGTGATATTATCCAATTTACACATAGTTATGGGAAGAGGTTGCATGAATCATCCAGGTTGTTGCCTTCCAGCTTTCACTTGTTGACCAACCATACATCTTGACAAAAAATTAGTAATCTCCCTCTTCATGATGTCCCACCAAAAATGTTCCTTCAAATATCTATACATTTTGGTTCTCCCATGGTATATAGAGAAATTGGAACTATGTGCATCATCCAAAAATTCCCTTTTTAGATCAGGTATATTGGGGACACAAAGTCTCTTCCCAAATTTCAAAATCTCATCTTCATACACAAAGTCACTCAATCTCCTATAATTCGCAGCTTTAATCTTCTTTTGAAACTCTTCATCATCGGTCTAAGAACTCGTTATCCTTTCTAGTAAAGTTGGTTTGGCCACCATTTGAAAAATTATCAATGTTTCACCATCCATGGTGATTCCCATATCCAACTTTACTAAATCCATTAAAATTGGATCCCTTTCAACTCTCATCATGTTCAAAATTCTGTGATCTTTTCTACTCAAAGAATCTGCCACCTTATTTTCCTTCCCCGAGAGGTAGTGTATCATGCAATCATAATCCTTGAGTAGTTCAAGCCATCTCCTTTTCCACATGTTGAGTTCTTTTTGTGAGAAAATTTATTTCAAACTCTTGTGATTGGTATATATCTCACATTTTTCACCATAAAGATAATTTCTTCATATCTTCAAAGAAAAGATTATAGAACCTAACTCAAGATCATGAGTAGGATAGTTTTTCTCATGAATTTTTAGCTATCGTGAGGCAAAGGCAATAACTATATCATTCTGGATAAGGACACAACCAAGTCCTTTCTTTGATGCATCACTATAAATATCAAACCCATCATTTCCCGATGTTAGAGTCAATATAAGAGCATTGACTAATCTTCTCCTCAGTTCTTCAAAAAATTCTTCACACACATTTGTGAGCTTTGTTAATGGGTTATCCAATCGGGAATCATTCTGGACAAAATGTCAATAATAACTTGCTAAACCAATAAAATTGCATACCTCGGTTATACTCATTGGTGTTGTCCATTCTTGCATTGATCTTGTCATATAAGGAACAACAGATATTCCATCCTTAGAGACAATATGGCCAAGAAAAGAAATCTCCTAAATCCAGAATTCACACTTACTAAACTTCCCATATAATTCATGTCTTCTTAGAGTCTTCAATATATTGTGCAAGGATTTTCATGATCATTGTAGCATTTAGAGTATACCAAGATATCATCAAGAAATACCACAACAAATTCATCAAGATATTCCTTTAAAACATTTTTCATTAGATCCATGAAAACATAAGGTGCATTAGTCTTCCCAAAAGGCAATACTGTAAACTTGTAATGGTTGTATCTATTTCGAAATTCTATCATTGGAATGTCTTCCTTCTTCACAGAAAACTGACGGTATCCAGATCGACGGTCAATCTTTGAAAAGTATTGAGCTCCAGGAAGTTGTTCAAATAAATCATCAATGTGAGGTAGGGGATACTTGTTATTTATTGTTATAGCCTATATTTCACTATAGTCAATATATAACCTCATAGATCCCTCATTGTTTTTCTCCAAAAGAACAGGGGATCCCCATGGAGAAACACTAGGGAGAATCAATCCCTTATTACACAATTCCTCTAGTTGATTATTTAGTTCCACTAATTCTACAGTGGAAATTTTATAAGGGGTCTTTGATTTAGGCCTTGATCCAGGAATTAAATCAATGGAAAACTCAAAGTCTTGTTCTGGAGGATGCCCTGGTAAATCTTCTATAAACACATCTAAAAATTATTTCACAATTGGTATGTCCTCTATTTGAAAATTCCTTTCCTCGCCCACAGTAATTTCATTCTCTTCCACCCCAATAATTGAATTTAGTTGAGCTACTGGGGGTAAATCTAGATAAGCATTAGGTGGTGCTAATTCTTCTCTAAATATATGGTGTTCCTTATCATCATCATCAAAAATAGTAACCTCTTTCTTCTTACAATAAATCTTCGCATCATGGTATGGAAGAAAATCTATACCGAGGATTATATCAATCTCAATCATAGGTATGACGATGAGATCAGTGTATAAAGAACATTTATGTGCTCTAATGGGGACTGATTCACAAAACTTTGTTGTAATGATACTTCACTTAAGATTTTTAACTGAAAACTCCCTTGATAAATAAAATTGGAAATATCTAATTTTCATATAAAATTGAGAATATATGAAACAATGCCATGATCCAGAATAAAAAAATGGATTTTCTAAACTTGAGGAAACCATTAAATTACCTACCACCACGTCTTTTGAAGCTTCTACCTCAGCAGTAGTGATAGCATAATCTTGGCCTTGATTCCTTGGTCTTTTCTGAGGTATGTTCCCCTGATGCTTTGGAAATTCATTTTCATAATGTCCCATCTCTCTGTAGTTGTAGCATTGAACATCGGAAGCTTCTTTCTTCCCCTTCCAATCATGAGCTTGGTGTCCTTTTTCACCACACTTGTAACAGACTCCCATTCCATTCAAGAATGTACCAGGGTGTTTCTTCCCACATTTACTACAGGATAGATATTCATCTTTTCCCTTCTTCCCCTTATTTCCATTCCCAGAGTTATCATCAGATCTCTTCATCTCTTGCGTTTCTTTATAGTCATAATACTTAGAGAATTCTTTTTCTGTCTTGATAGCACACGAGACAATATCTTCATACGACGAGATTGATTGTGAGACTACTGCTCGACGGATAAATGGAATTGACCCATCAATGAAATGATCAATCATACTTCTTGGGTTACGTATATAATCTCTAGCATACCTTACTAACCTTTTAAAATTAGCCTCATACTTTGCAATATTATCATCGTCCTATTATCTCAAACCTAGAAATTGCATTTCCATATCTGCTCGATGGTCACGAGGAAGGTATTTTTCTAAAACTAGATCTTTGAACTCCCTCCATTCCATATTTGATACATCATCATCTTCCCTCATGTTTTGAATCAATGACCACCATTAATCAGCATCTCCAATGAGGCGGTAAACTACCATGATAACTTTTTCCCTTTCACTACTCCCCAAAGCCTGAAATATTTTCTCTAGGGAATGTATCCATTTCTCAACTACCAATGGATTTGTACTCCCATTGAATGTTGGTGGTTTTATCCTCATGTAGCTATCTAGCACTGATCCTCCACACTATGGATCAGTGTTCTCCATATGGGTAAGGTTATTATTCATAACCTGGGTGAGTTTTCCTAGTATGGTGATATGCTGATCAGTACCAGTTACATCACCAGCTCCACTATAATTATCTTGAGTAGGCGGGAAATCCATATATGGAGTGCATGCATTAACACGGTTTCAATTTCATCCACTAGGCACCATTTCTAAATAATGGCATTAACTAGATCAGTTTATGAATCAAAATAATGAATTCCAAACATATAAAACACTTAACATAAATTGAACTATTTATGGATATAATCCATAATCATAAAAAAATTTCTTTGAGTAAGTATATATTCATAAACCCTTCATAATGGTTTGTAAAGAAAATGAGAATTATCATAAGCATATCCCCCGTGAGTGTCGTAACCAAGAGTGCAGCAAGGCATGTTGTCGTGCACCAGTTTTCATTCGAGTCTAGCTCAAAGCCGTGTTTTCATGTTTTAACCCTAGGTACATCTGTGCCAGAGCTGCCTCTACCTGCTCATATTTAGACAGGGATGTATTGCTCAGAAAACTCACAAAATCTCTACAATACCAAAATTCATAGAAGTTCATCTATACTAATCCTCAAAGTCCATATTAGGTCTATGTTCTATAATTAGAGTTTATCTAAATCTAGCTTCCAATGTTTGTAATAAATTTACTATTATACCACCTGTAACGCCCCGATGTTAGTTACCAAGATTCGGTGAATTATTACTTAAAATTGGGATAATCACAAACGATCAATTCTTGAAAGACCGATTAGTTTACTGGCCTTGGAAACACCTGATATATTCATAAGTCTTACATTACATCATAAAATAAAAAAATACAACAACATCTTGTCATCATATCCCATCATACTATCCCTGTAGGTTATTCATAAATTACATATTCACATCCTGGGAAAAATAAAACATTGAAAGGGGTGAGCTCAGATGCTTAGTAAGGATAACAATATAGCGGAAACTTTCATCAATAAGCACAAACATTTAAGCAAATTTATAACTAAAACAAAATCCTTTTAAACATGAACATCAGTATAATATGGAAAAAATAAAATGAAATAATTCCATTTACTTATTCACACAGATATTCTACTAGTTGAATAATCACATGCAATATAAATAACCACTTTCATAATGAGGGAATGCATAATGACAGTATATCATAACCACATATCCATGGCTGTGTGCCAAGACTACAAATAAGATTTTGTCAAGGCCTAGTGCCAAGACACAATTATCTCTCATGAGACCTACCGATGCAATTTTTTTAGAAGATACATACATTTAAAATAGCTCAAATATACTACAGTGTTTTTATGAAAACATTATGCAAGCTTCTAAAAAGAAAATAACTAATTCTGAGACTTCTCTACTAATTACAGGCTATGATGGGTCCACGCACAATCATGTCCTGTCCACCACACTCGAGAGTTGGGTTTTCTGAAAACATTGTTTAAGCTTGTGTTAAATACATATACATTTGCATTGGATTTTCATATATTTGATAGAAATATGGCACTTTTTTTAAATCATTTAAAAATCACATAATTATAATTTAAAACATTTATTTTTAAAATATCCTTATAATCATTTAAGGGAAGCTTCATATGTGTAATAACAGTAGGTAGTAATTGCACCTTCCGTATAATTTAAAAAAACATCCTTACCTTAGTTTTGTCGAAAAGGTCAAAAAATAAATTGTTTGGAAAATGATGGAATGATTCTTTTGAAAAACATATAAGGTCAAATAAGGATATAAATTACTTTAACCTATTTTCTATTAAATAGTAAAAATGTTTTGAAAGAATTTTTTATGAAACATGGATGTGGATGATAAAAATGTCTCAGAAGATAATTACGCAAAAAAACCCAGATAATGAAGAGATTTTGAAATAAACCCTTAAAAATTTGGTAACTTACAAAACATACACTCCATGAAAGAGGTTTCATAAAAATAATATGTAAATAAACATAAATTAAAGTTTATTACACAAAGAATACAATTTATGGGCATTACATACACCGCACAAAAGGTAAATGTGGCAATTTGGAATGAATCTCATGGGAATAATAAGTAAGATGAAAACCCCATACATTTTACATTTCCTTGGTTGAGGGTAGGTTAGCCTCCTGTATAATGGGGAAATAATTGTTATTAAATTATACTAGAATCATATAAATTAATAATATCTTTGTATTATCATCGTTTTGAGTGTTAACTCACTCATTTTCTTTTATATATTTTGTTACATATACAATGTTTGTTATGGATAGGTTGTATCTTATTAATATACAGAATTATATCAAGTCCTTAAACATTATTTTTAATCATAAAATGAGAATTATAATTTCATGGATGCGATGGGTAATGAATCTCATCGCGTTCGTGGAGACGGTAGTCCGTACGTACGCACGAGCGACAATATCAATTCTTTTGATATTAAAATAAAATAAAATTGGATGGTATATCATATATACAGATTCATTATCTTGTTATATTTACATCAATTACATATCATTATCATACCCATCCAAACAATAGTGTTTTTGAATAACAATTACACAACGACGTGGAGACAGTTAGCCGTATGTACACACCTATGGTGACATGTCATTCAAAGGATGGATATAATATTGAATATGGTTGTACCATATTTATAATAACATCAAAATATATAGAATATTCTATAGTTATTATTTTAGAAAGGAAATAACCAAGAGAGAATAAGTTGAAGAAGAAAGGAACTTGAAAGAGGGGGGTGAGAACATTACCTCTTCTTTTGGTTCTTCCTTTTGATTTGATCAAAATGGCTCCTTAGGTTATCTTTCAGATCAAAATAAGGTTTCTAGGTTGAAGTGAGGGAAGTTTAGAGAGTATTTGGGTAGAGTTTGGCCGAGCCAAAAGGCTTTTAATGTGTTAATTAGTGATAAGGGGGAGTTCCCTTTTATAAGAGGGGTGAGGGGCACCTTTGGAAAAGCAAAAAATATTATTTTATAATAAATTCATATTCATATTAAAATGGATAAAAACTAGTTTATTAAAAGTATAAAGTGGGGATGGGTCTAATTAATTTCAACCAATATAATTTAGACAGTTTTTGGTCATTATATTATCCTTATCTTTGAGTTTTAACTCTTACTAAATTAGTTTGACATTTACCATGTCACCTTGTATTTGTATATCATATAGTTAATTAACATACCATATACATCAAAGAGACCCCAAAGTGATCCATTTATGATACACCTATCATGATATAATAATATTGGATTAACCATAGATATTTATTCATTGAATATCAAATAATAAAATAATATATGTTTTAAAAACACTTTTATGTCAATTTTAACACTATTGGGTATTTTATTTTTGATAAATTCATAACAGCATTATTAATTCGAAAAAAGATAATATAAACAATCTTAATATGTCATATTAACCTATAAAATTATTTTAACTTATAAAAAGTCTCAAATTACATTTATTTGGGTATTTATAATATCAATTATCTTAATCATTCATTAATATGGTAATTACTGCATCATCATTCTTCCATAAATTAATTAAACTATTTAATTTCTAAAAATTATAAATAAAATAAAATTATCTAGGAAATCATATTAGATTTATAATTATTATTTATAGTCGAAAATATAACATATATAACTCTATATAAAAATTGTTTTTCTAAAAAATATATGCTGATGTCATTTTTGTATTTACTTTAACATAATTAACATAAAGTGTCATTATCAATTACAAGTGGATCCATGGGGTCCCAAATCGACAAATGGATGACTATGGTCGGATATGTGTCAAACAATAGGGTTAGGACATAGTTTAGGATAATTTATTATTATTATAATTTTATTTTTTTACCCTTATTTACCGGATTTACCCTTTAACCATGGTAAATAAAATATTTACGGAAAAAAATTATTCCAAATATCTAAAAATAAAAGTTACCTATATAAACTCTTTGGAACTAATGATTCTAAATATGGAATCCATTTTTATAAATTCAAAACACAGAAGTGGCAGAAATTAATTTATAACTAATTCTCGTTGTTAAAACAAAAATCGTGTTTTTAAGAGATAATAACTATCAAAAGATTGACACTATTTTATGTCCGGTTTAAATGTGAAATTATGTCCAATGAAAAAAATTGTATTAAAAGGAAAAAAAATATTCTAAATATACTTTTAAAAACACTCAAATTAATAATTTATCACTATTAATTATTTTGATTAAAAAAGTCGTTTTTTATTAAAATTTAGTAATTTTAACTATTCATCAAAATATAAAAGTTATCTGAAAAGTACCAAAATTTCACCCAAGGCTAATTTCAATATTTCAAATCCAAAAATGATATCCATTTTGGGAGATAAAATTTATAATATTTAAAAATGTTAGTATTACTATTCATAACGACTACTTTGATTGGTCGCGGTGTGTTAAAATCTCGAAATTACATAAAACACATGCTAATGTATTATTCAAAGAGAATCATACCATGGATGTTTGGGGAGTTACATGAACCCTGCACTTTTTTTTTAAATTTGACATGATTTTCTCAAGCGATTTATTCGGGTAAGAAAAAACCTGAAATAGTGGGTTTTGAAAAAAAAATAGGGCATCCCAGGGAGTCCTTTGGCAACTTCGGATGGAAAAACGGGACATTGATGCTCACATGGTGACCCGCAGAAGACAGCCGATATCCGACACCGGAAAAGGAGATGATGGAGGTGTACTTCACCATCCAACAATGGTGGGGTAGGAATCACGCCATCGTGCCACGCCAGTGAAGAAGGTCATGGCCGTAGCCACCGAGGGTGAAGATGGAAGCCTGCTCAGGCTGGCTGCAGATGACGGAGAGGCACGCAATAATGAGCCGATAGAGAGAGGATCGCGGTATATAACCATGGAAAACAGCAGCATCCGGCACTGGCCAGCTGTGGTTGGAGGCAAGCGACATGCTTCTGGAGATGGTCACAACTTGGAAGCCATGCTAGAGGGTTGGAACCCCTTCCATGTGAGTCTCGTGGGCGACCTGGAGGCGCCCCCACCCCATTTATGAACGGGAACCCCCCCCCCCCAATGACGTATAGGGAATTCCCTACTCCAGTGGGACACTAATCTAGTTTGTTGTTCCCCTCTTCAGGTCGGGCCACATAATCCCAGTAGTTTGTGCTCTCCACGGGCCGGGCCGCACGATCCCAGCAAGCTGCGCCCCTCCGTGGGTCTAGCTGTGCCAGCCCATCATGCAACACCAACCAGTCTGTCCATGCTAGTCCACGACCCATCTAGAAGAGAATGCATAACCCAACCTAGTCGGGCTGGCCCAGGTCAGACCTCGACCTGTTCTAGTCGACCTAAACATGGTCATGTTGGTCTGACCCAGTAGGACATGATCCTGAACCTTCCAGTCCTAGTTTCTCCAAAAGAGCCATATCATGTGAACCATGTGTTTGATTGAAAAACCATCTATGGAACTGGGATTCTTTGATCCATACAATAATTTTGGGATAATCTGATTTAGTTTTGGATAATGTTCGGGTATAACCGGGTTGGAATTAACCTGAATCCAATTGGGCCCTTGGTACTATAACGCTTATAAGTCAGAGACCGGGTGTCCGATTGACGCATCATCTATCACATTGGAACCATTACAACTTGGAATCATTTGATACACATCTTCACTGGACATTATGGTTTTTTATGTATGAAATATTTACTTTTTAGAGGATACTCATGGAATCGAGCATGCTTAGTGCGAGAATCTCATGGTTGGTTGTATCATGATGAAAGAACATCAATCCTATGTGGGTCAGAATTTATCGATTCTGTGCGGTCAGCGCTTAGTGATCATGCGTGTGTAAGTATCTACTGATCGTGTACAGGTCAACACCTAGCGATCATATGTGGGACTACACCTATCGATCTGGTTTGGGTCAACAGGTAAGCCTCTCAACAGAATAAATAGATCTAGATTTCCGACTATTGTACTTCTGTAATTATGTTATATACTTGCTTTGAGTTGAGTCTTTTACCTTCATGGTGTTACAATTATCCTGTTACCATTGTTGTACTATTACCTTCTGGGTACTAACTTTATGGTGATACCATTATGGTAATTTTACCTTCATGGTGTTACCTTCCTGGTGTTACCTTTTTGGTACTTTTACATTCGTGGTGTTACCTTCTTGGTGTTACCTTTGTGGTATTCTTCCCACGTCGATCAGTTGTGAAAGTCGGTTAAAATATGTAATCTTGTGTTTCTTAATGAATGGGAAAAGTATATTTTGATATTACAGTTATATTTAAGGCAATATACCTATTAGAGTTGATTACTACTTCATGCTTTGTGATCGAGGTTTTATTTTTTGATTTATCCTTTGTGAAACTATGGGAGACCTTCGGGTGTCTGGGATCCCTACTGATTATTATTATACTCACCCATGCAAGGGCTACGACCGCTCCTGGTTGTGACTTGTGGAAACAATAGACAACGTTGATTGAGGCTATGGAATCCAGGACTGGACGGTTCTTAGAGGTGGACTATTGATGTGATCTAATGTAGTGACTATTGGTCATGAGTTGTACCTACACATTAGGTAGGATCCTTATTGGATGTTCTAGGATATTTTTTCTCTTTCTTTTTTACTTGTACATTTCAATTGGACTTGTATTCTGACCCCTTTACATTCAGTGTAATTTTTACTACAGTAGATTACTTTGTGGTTTCTCCTTGTTGGGTTCTTGGATTGTGTGTTTTTACAGGGTTGAAGGAAATGTCTTCTCATTATGGGGATAATCTTTTTCTAATGCTAGTTTTCATCCGCTTGCCTATGGATGGCCAGATTAGGGTAGTCACGACATGGGCCCCAGGGGAAGTTTCGTGACATGTTAAATGCACTGGTGATAAATAACTAATTTGAGGAAGTTATATGGGTATTTTTGGATATGTTGAGATAGAAATATCATCATATTTTGTTATCATATTGATTATTATTGAGGGATGGATTTTTTATGGGGGTATGATATAGCACTGCAAATTTTTTTTGATAATTTTTTGAATAAATTAATTTTATTTGATTCCATTCATTACAAGATAAATGGGTTCATAAATTCATTAATTGATACACCAAGATATTCTAATTTGACACCCAACAATGACTTTTCATGTGGTACACACAATTCTGATATTCTGAAAAAAAAACATTATTTTAATTATTTAAATGATATTGTTATAACCAATTCATTGATATTAGTAATATTAATATTAATAACTAATTTTTTTTATATATATAATTTTTTCAAATATATAAAACATATTGACACAGAAATTTTGATTTTTTACATCATTTTTCATGTTTAAAAATAATATTTTCCTAATGGAACTACATTTTATGTCCTTATATGAAAAATAATAAAATAAATTTTTTCCAATATTATAATTTTAATTTTTTTAAATAAAATTATTTTATTACATTAACAATGTAATATTTAACATAGGGTGATATTTCCGATTTTTTAGAGACATTAATTTTTGATGATTACAGAAAAAATATATATTTAAATTCAAAAATGAATTTTCATGTAATATATTTATAAAATTAATTTATATTTAAAATTGGTTTTAAATTAACACTAGATAATTTATACATATAATAATACAATTTTTTTTATGAATCACTTTTATATTGAATATAGATATAAAAGCATAATGTACTTTTGATGATTCTCACATTAAAAATAGTGTTTCTCACAATATGTTTGTGACAATCATTTAACATAATATTTCTAAATATGTGAATAAAATTTTAAAAAAAAATTACATAAATTGTTTTAATAATAAAAATATTTATAATATAATTATTTTAACATCACATTTTGATCAAAATATTTTGGAAGGTGGTTAAATTTTATTACATTAATTAATGAAAAATTAAGTATAACAAGAGACTGAAACATAATCCTAAGGTCCAAAATGAACAAAAAGGATGTAAATTTTTTATGGTTATCTTTTTTTTAACCTTCCATTATTGATTTTTGTGGATATTTTATGAATTTTTTAGGTAAAACGTGGGTACACCTAACTTGTTTTCAGATATGCCGTGTGTGTCACGTCCATCCCATTTGAATGGATACCACCTCCCCCAATACTTACGACCTATAAAACCACATAGAACCAGACCATAATATCCCAATACACATAAAAAATCCCTCCCATTCACCTTGAATCCTTCCTTTTGAATGAATACCAACGTTGTATGCCTTTTGGTGAAAACCAAATGGAGTCACCCAAAAAAGAGGTAGGCCCCTTCCTCAAGTTCCATTTCTTTATTTTCTTTATCCACCTATTCAATTATATAAATTCAACACATTCATAATATCATTTGTATCATAAATATACTAATATATGAACGTCTTCCTTATTTTTGTGAGGTTTGCAAGATTGTCGGTCATTCTGTGGTGAACTGTAGGATGCTTCAAAAGAAAGTTTCTGTGGTTCCCAAAGAGAAGGATTGGAAGGAGGTTAATTGGAATAAAAATAATAAGAAGATTTTTGTGGAAAAGGAGGGTCTGTTAAAGGATATACCTGGTCCCTCTAGAGTTATAGTCACTTCTAATAAATCTTGGGCAGATGCATAGAGGATCACATTTTGGATCATAATTTATATTCTGAGATTCATGACCTGATCATGTTTTCGGAATTGGTGGATAACATTTGTGAGCTTGTGGTTTCTTTTCAGGATAGTGAGAATTCTGGGTTTTCCCAGGTCCTTATTGATCCTATTTTTGCACACATCACCTCCCCAGTCCAGGTGGTTGGAGCTTCTGCTCCTCCCATTGCAGATTCTGCTTTAAAAGGAGTGGAAACTGCTTCTTTCAAGTCAGATTCTGCTCCTTCGGAAGAGGTGATCGGGGCCCCTTTTCCTTCTGATGGTACTGCTTCAATGGTTGAGGTTATTGAGGTTCCTGTTGGTCCAGTTGGCATCCTTACTGATGCTGTTAAAAATGGAAAAGGTACCATCAGAAGTCTGGATATAAGTGATCTTATACAGGAGGACTCTAGTACTAAGAGAAAGGCTAGAAGGCCTCCTAAGTCAGGAAAACAGGTTAATGTGGGGGTTAAAAAAGGGGGAAATCACCCCGGTCTTAGGTTTAAATGAAGCTTCTTTTCTGGAATTGTCAGGGTTTGTCCAATCATGATACTATGAGGTCCCTTAGGCTTTTCATTTTAAAGCATAGGCCCCTTCTTATTGGTCTGTCTGAACCCAAAAGGGTTTTTTCTCCTAATATTTCCAATTTTGAAAACCTTGGTTTTCATTTTGTGGAATCCAATAGATCCTCATCGGATATTAAAAGGTTATGGGTTCTGGCTCATTGTTCTTTATCGCATATTTCCCTAATTTCTAATTCTGATCAGCATGTCACATGCTCTTTTTTTCTTCAAGGTTTGCAACATTTATGCTCTTTTATTTATGCTCATAACTGTTATCAGGGTCGTAGGAATTTATGGATGGATATTGGGTCTCTCAATTCTTCGATCTCTGGTCCGTGGTCTATTCTTGGTGACTTTAATTCCATCATGAATTCTGATGAGAAGATCGGATCCATGTCTAATGTCATCTCTTCTAGGGAGTTCAAAGCTTGTATTGATAATAGTGGGTTGATTGAAGTAAATCTTGTTGGGGCTAAGTATACATGGTACAGGAAGGTTTTGGACCGATTTGTTGCTAGTATAATTGATAGGGCCTTTGTCAATGAGGCTTGTCTTGATTTCTGGGGTTCTATTTCTTGTATGACTCTTTCCAGAATCAACTCTGATCATCATCCTATTTTGGTTGACCTTGTGAGTAAGGATCCCAAACCTCCTTTGCCTTTTAGATTTAATAAGGCCTGGGTTAATCATCCTGAATGTAGAACTATTGATGAACAAACTTGGAATTCTTGGAATGGTAGGGATAATGATTTTGCTTGCGTCATTAAGCTCAAACTTCTTAAAAGAAATTTGAAATTATGGAGTAAATATCGTTTCAGTTCCCTTGATTCTGAAATTTCCTCTCTTGAGGATTCTATTCAACAAATGAAGGCGCAAAATTCTTCAAATAATTTCTCTAATGATATTTTGGGTGAGACTCAGCTGGTTTCCAAGCTTAATAATTTGTTGAATCTTAAAGATGCTTTGCAAAGAGATAATTTTAAGGCTAATTGGTTGAGAGATGGGGATAGAAATTCTAAATTTTTTAATTCTTTGCAGAGAATTAGGAAAGTCTCAAGGCCTCTCTTTTTGGTTAGAAATGGGAATAATGTGTTTGATAACAGAAGGGACCTTTCTGAGCATGTTGTTTCTTATTTTAAGGATCTCTTTTCTGGTTATTTCCCTCTTGATGATCCTGTGGAGAGTATTATTCCGACTCTTGTTAATCAAGAGGATAATTCCAGTCTTACATCCATTCCTTTGGAATTTGAAATTAAAGAAGCGACCTTTAGTCTAAAGTATGATAGCTCCCCAGGTCCAGATGGTTTTGGGAATTTTTTCTTTCAGACTTACTGGGATGTCATTCATGAGGATGTTTGTAGGTTGGTTACTCGTTTTTTTAAAGGTGGATCTCTTACTCAGGGTCTAAATGCTCAATTCCTTTCCCTTATTCCAAAGACTGAGAATGATAATGAGATTCATTTGTTCAGACCTGTTGCTATGATCAATACTATTTTTAAAATTATTTGCAAAATCTTAGCTACTAGGCTGTCTTCTATTGCCAGTAAGATTGTTTCTCCTAATTAGTTTGGCTTTATTAAGGGTAGGTCTATTCAAGATTGTCTTATTACTGCATTTGAATGTGTTAATATTCTTAATAAATCCACAAGGGATGGTAATATTGCTCTCAAGTTGGACGTCAGGAAATCTTTTGATACTATAAATTGGAATTTCATTTATAAGGTTCTTCGTTTTTTTGGTTTTGATGATGTTTTCATTAATTGGGTTAAAATCATTTTCGAGTCTTCTCGTATCTCTGTCCTTGTTAATGGCTCCCCTGAGGGATTCTTTGCTTGTTCTAGAGGTGTCAGACAAGGTGACCCTCTCTCGGCCATTATTTTTTCCATTGCAGAGGATTATCTTAGTAGATTACTTTCTATTATGGCTGGTAATGGGAATCTGTATTCTATTAGTGCTGGTAGAGGTTTTGTTTCTCCCACTCACTTGTTATATGCGGATGATATTATTCTTTTCACTAAAGGGAATAAGAGAAATATTAAAAATATTAAGCGTGCCCTTTTGCATTATGAAAAAGTCTCTGGGAAAGAGATTAGCTGGGACAAGTCCTTTGTTTATTTTGGAAGGAATTTTCCTATTTCTAGGAAGAATGGCATTATTAGGGATTTGGGTATTCATGAAGGTGTTTTTCCCTTTACGTATTTAGGTGTTCCTATGTTTTGGGGGAGGCCTAAAGCTTGTTATTTCTCTGATATTGTATGTAAAATCAGACGTCATCTTGCTACATGGAAGGGTAAGTCCCTTTCCTTGGCTGGTCGGGTTTGTTTGGTTAGAGCTGTTATCATATCTAAGTTTGTTTATTCTTTCATGATTTATAAGTGGCCGATCTCTCTTATCAAGATCATTAACGTTTCTATTAAAAATTTTATTTGGAGTGGCAATATTTCAGAGAGGAAATTAGTTACTGTTTCTTGGAATAATTGTTGTAAACCCTATGATGCTGGGGGTCTTGGTATTAAAAATCTTGAGGTGTTTAATGATTCTTTACTGGCCTCGTTCATTTGGAGGCTTGTCAATGATAAATCTGAGTCTCTGGACTTTCTCCGCTATAAATTTAGGGATAGTCTCAGGAATGGAGTTTTTAATTATCTGGATTCTTTTGTTTGGCCTGCTTTTAAATACATCTTTTCCTCTATTGACTCTCATGCCAGATGGCTTGTTTCAAGGAACTCGTCTTTATCCTTTTGGAAGGCCAATTGGACTGGATGTCCTTTAGATGACTCCTTGTTGGATGATGATTTTAATTTTGATATGGATGCTACGATTAAGGATCAGCTTGATAATATGGGGGGTCTCCCTAATCATATTGTTACTATTATCAATAGTTACTGTTTCTCTAACAGAGAGGATTTTTGGGCTTAGGAACCTGCTTTTAATGGCCTATTGACTTCTAAAAATTTTTATTGTCATTCTTTATCTTGCAATATAGGGTGTAAATGGATGAGGGATCTTCATATGAACTTTATTAGGCCCTCTCGGTCTTCTTTTACCTGGAGATTGGCTCATGGGAAACTTCCTACTGATTGTTTACTTCAGAAATGTGGCATCTCTCTCTGCTCTTCGTGTGTGTTTTGTTATCAACATAGGGAAGATATTGATCATTTGTTTATTAGTTGTGTCAATGCCTCTTCAATGTGGAAGGCTGTTTTTGATATCTTTGAAATTCCCATGCCTAATATGTCTTCAATTCATCATTTCCTTCAAAGCTGGAATTCTATTTCGCTCTCTCCCCAATTGTTGGATCTTTTTAGAGTCGCTGCTTCTGAACTCCTTCATTTTATTTGGTTTTCTCGAAATAAGATGATTCATGATAAATTTTCCTTCTCGGTTAGTGGGGTTTTATCCACTATTCTTGGTGCTATGCGTAATGTTGTTATTCCAAGGAAGCATTTTTGCTTTAACTCGGTTCATGATTTGTCCGTTCTGAACAGGATAGGTGTTAAGGGTAATTTCAAGCCTCCGCATGGTACTTTAGAAGTTCTATGGAAGGATCCTTTTTTTGTTTGGATAAAAGTTAATTTAGATGGTGCTTCTAGGGGTAATCCGGGGCATTCTGGTTATGGTGCTATTTTCAGGAATCATAAAGGGGATGTCCTTGGTTGTTTTCATGGTTCTTGTGGCTTTGCCTCTTCACTTGAGGCCGAAATGCTTGGCATTATTGTTGCTGTCGATCAAGCTGTGCAGCGTGGTTGGGATAATTTATGGTTTGAGAGTGATTCTTCTGTTGTTGTTTCTGCAATTAGGATGGGTTTTTATCACTTTTCCTGGAAGCTTACTAATCGCTGGATTAATTGTTTGGAGACTCTTTTTTCTTTGAATCATATTATCACTCACGTTTATAGGGAAGCCAATTCTGTTGCTGATGGTCTGGCTAATAAAGGTGTTAATGGTGTTGATTTTGTTTGGTTTGATCAAATTCCTGATGATCTCCTTATTTTTATTAATAGGGACCGTGACAAATCCCCCATTTTTAGACTTTTGTAAGTTTCTTTTGGGGCCTGTTTGTTTTTTTTTGGAGTGGCTTGTTTCTTTTTCTTCAGGTTGGCAGTAGAGATTTGCTGTGTCGAGTTGCTGTGGTTTCCCAAATTATGGGATTCAGTGTGCTGATCTGGAGCAGGCTGGAGTCTGCAGAGTAGATGGCTTCATTTGGTTTCCCAAATTCTGGGAATCAGTGTGCTGTTTGGAGCGGGCTGGAGGCTTAGTTGCTGGCTTCTTTTGGTGGAAGGATGGCTTTTTTGTTGCTGTTTTTTGGATAATAAAGGCCAGGGCTGATGGAGATTCTTCTGTCGTGGAGATATCTTTCTTGATCTGGCTTTGATCTTCTTTGGCGGCATTGGTGGCATCTTCCCATAGCCCACCCTTTTTATTGGGTGTTTGTCGGCTTTGGTTTCTTTCTTTTTCACCTTAACCATTTTTTATGGTTTTGGTGTTTTTTGTTTGTATTTTTCTTGTTCTGTTTTCTTTTCTCTTTAATAAATTTCCATTCTAATATAAATGATATTTATTCCATTTTATATAGTTCAAAAATATGATATTTTTATTATGACTATAGATAAAAAAATTAATCCACATATGAAAAAACGAGGAGAGTATTACATCAAACGTAAAGGTAATAAGGAATTGTTAAGAAGTTGTTAATATAACGTCATAATAATTTTTTTATACGGTATTAGATAAAACAAAATTTTCAATAAAAATATTTATTATGAACATAAATTTATTATACATTATTTTTCTATATATAATACGGGAGTCAATACCAAAGATAAGGGGGATTCTCCTCACTTTTTATTTCTATGAGATACATGCCACAATCACCACTACTCTATCTAATGTGGTGTATATAAAACCATTCAACATGTTAAATTATTAATTTCCATTAGATAATGATATTCATATATTTAAATTATGTTATACTCTGTTGGGGATCATAATTATAATGTCACTCAAGAAGTAATTATTTCATCATATCACTTTTATTTTCTAAGGGTTTAAAGCATTTTCCGCAACATATTTTTTATATTTGGTATTTTTAATGCCCATGGAAGTAGTTTATGATTATTATAAATAAATTTTGGGTTCTATACATTTACATTTGATGAATTATCTTTCATGTCATTTATGAATAAAATTCTAATAGATCGATAATGTATTTTTCTCTCAATATGCCTTTTTTGAGACACATTACATGATTTCAAAAACCATGGTTTCCAATAAAAATAAAAAGTGTCTTAAAATAGAATCATTATTTTTCATATTTTCCTTGAATATTGTTATGAAAATGTAATTTGGTCTTCAAATAATTCTTTATAAAATTTCATTGTTTTTTAAAATAATGTTCACCATATAATTTTCTTGAATTCTTTAAATTTGTTCTAAATGTTATCCAAAGTAAAATGTTTTGAATTATTCAATTATATGTTTTCACGTTTTTTTCTCACAATGGATCTCAGAAAATAGTATTTTTTTAAAACTAATTTCATAAATATTAAATGATATTTTACAGTAGATATTTTTTCAAAATATTCTTATCAAATATTTTCCTTATATAGTGATATTTGTTGGTGTTTCTCATTATTTTCTAGGGAAACAATCCAAAGGATCTATCCAAATTATCACATTTAATGGTTTATGTTTTGATTGAATGCGTCCCTTTTCTATTTAATAGGCTATATTTTTATGAAACCCATTTCTATTTCATGGGTTATAATTTAGTGAAACTCAAATATTTTACAAGGTTATGAATTGATGCAATTATACTAAAACATATCTCATTTTTTTAAGATAAGTTTTGATTATATATTTTTGACAATGATTTCATTTCAGTGGTTATGATATGACTGTTTATGATCATGTGGAACATGTATATATTAATTCATTAATTGATGGGTGGGAAAAATATCTCCCTCCAATGTATTATGTAAATATATATATCATGAGATAACGATTGGATTTACTGGAATTTATTTAATATACTATGTCAAGATAGGGAAACAAGATCACATATTATGAGTGGAATGTGATTTGTGATGGTTTTGTGTACTGACTACAATGTTTAGTACCCAATAATATGGGAATATAGGGAAACTTGGTTAACTATTAGAAGATGGGGAAATTCAATCCCCTATGGGAAGACAGGGAAAATCCATATCACACCAGAAAAGTACTCTAAATTGGGATTATAGTGTGTACCATCATTTAGGTGTAGTCCACATGAATTCCATATTAATTTTCTATAAATTTTTATTGGATTATTCAGAATGATATTCCATGTTTATATTTATTCAATAATTCAACCTATTACTAAATCATTATTATTTCCTATAGATGGTCAGTTATATGTATGCATCAGTACTTTTTCCAGTTTTTGATATATAAAATAAATTAAAATTAAAATTTATTAACAAAATTATTGTCATTATTATGTTATATATATCATTTATATTAATAAAATACATCCATAATTACAGAACATGATGAAATGAAATAAAAAATATTATCACTCCGTGGACGCAGTAGTCCACATGTACACATGATGGATGTTATGGTTTTCTGATGGATTTCAAGATATCAAGTTATATTTTATTTTGTATTAATATAATTATTTATAGAGCACATATTTATTTTTTATTCATTATATTATATCATTACTCCATTCTTGGTATAGTGTAATTGAAAAACAAAGCACAAATCATTTTGAGGTGGTTGTCCACCCTATAGATGAGCAATATAATCGTATTGTTGATAGAATTTAATTAAAGAATGTATATGTGAAATGATAATTCAATTATTAGTATTATATCAATAAAAATTGATATTTGAAAAATATATCACTACATAAATCCTTGGATGGTGGTGGTGGAAATTGAATGACATCGGCTCACATGGTGTAGTCTTCATAAACATGAATGAAAATTTTCATAACCCATTTAATGGATAAGGAAAAGGATTTAGGTTATGAAATTAATTAAATAAAATTTATTAATATATTATATATATTTTTTATGCCATGAAGGTCTAATAATAATTTAATTTTATGGAAGTGTATATCAAATAAAATTCATGGATGGGAATGTTACCTATTTTCAAAAAACAACTTTTGGTTTGCTTTAACTGGAACAATAGGTAAGATTTATTTAAAATCGGTGTAACCATTATATTGACCTAAATAAATGTTCCAAAATATGAAATTATAGATTCTAAATGAGACAAGGTCTAAATGTGACCATCTAATGGGAGTTTTAAATCTTTTGGGTCATTCTTATCTTTTATCATTTTAGATTAATCCTCTATAAATAAAATTTTACCACACCCTTGGTAAATGCTTTTTTCAATGCTCACAATTAATTTGCATCAAAAATAAGTTTAAAATTCATCGATAAAATAAATTGTTATGATTCTAAATATTTCATCAATGTTTACTATTTAAATTCAAATAATTCAAAAATTTAATTTAAATGCAATATAGTAGATGTATTTTAAGAGACCGAATCTGTTTTCAGGTATGTATTTAATTTCATTTTGTTTTTGGAAAAAATAAGAGTTTCTGGAAAATTATGAAGTACATGATGTGTACTTATTAGCACAAGCCATATACGCTGTTGACATGGTCGACCAAGTACTTACCGTGTAACAGCCGAGTACATGGCTGTTTGGGTTGACCGGGAGACCGCCTCAAGTTGTGTCCGGTTAATTAAAGTGCACGATGTGTACCCTTGAAGAACACGCCATGTACTTTGTTTTTATTTCTTTAAATTGACTGAGGTCACATCTAATCGATATAATAACCTTCTTCTTTGTTCATCTCATCCATGAGTGAACTGGACCGCCCATTATTCTTGGATCCCCTAACTCTTCATATATTCTCTGAATCGACCACCATTTATTATGTTGGAATCACGAACGTAAGATTTTCCTTCTTTTAGAGCCTCATTTCCCAATTTCCCCTATTTCGCAAGATATCCTCAATTGAACTTTTTTAGTGTTTTTTATATATATAATTTTCTAGAGAAATTCAAGGCCCGAGGTTCATGTATATCACTCATATAATGCCGAGGTAGTTGTTTTGGGCCTTTTTGTATTTATTATCTGAGTTATATGTGAAAAAGTACCCAATACCCTTGTTTGGGGTATTGTGTGTTCTTGTTTATTAGCACTGTTATTTCCTTCTATGACTTTTGTGCTTCAGTGGCGGATTTATGATTATATATTGGGTTATTTACAATGATATGGATATGGTGGGACATGTTTTACTAATATTGACATATTGTTATAGCTTTTCTTGTTAGGCTTCTTTGTTTTCCATCCCAAGTATTATTACGATGGAGTGTTTATGTATGATTTTGTTATTTTCATATTGTTGTTTATCCAAGTAGATCATGAAAGATGTTAGTCAAGTAGATCGTAAGGATTACATGGGCCGTTGAATATTGTTGTACACAATTGACATACACATGGCAATGCAAACCTAGTGTGGTATTCCATATAGAGAATCGACACTGAGGGAATCTCTAGTGTGTATGTTTACTTTAACGTTGCGAGACTATTTGGGGGATGAACATTGTGCTACCTCGGAGTGTTTTTACTTCCACGTTGTGAGATCACATGGGTAATTAATCATTGTGAGCTTCCCCAAAGATTCTATAGTTATCAATGCAAAACTATAGAGGGAATTGATGGTGAGAGCATCCTCAAAGTCTCTTTGATAAAGCTAAACCATAGGGGTTATTATTTGTGTACATCCCAGGGGGTTTCTTGTGTTTTTTGGTTTAACAAGAGGGTATAGGCTGTGAGTACATGAAAAATGGATACTTGTTTTTTATATTTTCTTACATGATACATGAAAATTAATGAAATTGAAATTGTCAGACTGTTTACATTTGAGTACTTCCTCATTTTATTCTTCATTTTGATTATTGGCTGCCATATATATTCACTAACTATTAGGCACAGATCATTTGTTGGTTTCCTACTGGGATTCGTCTCACACCCTGTTTGGGTCATGCTTTTGGGCCCAAACAGAATATACTACTTCAAGTATGGATAAGGTCAATCACCCTTCTAAAATAGGAATGAAATTAATGTGGAGTCAAAGAGCATGGGACCATGATAAGGATTGTGCACTTTCAGATCATTTAGGATTGACTTTTGGCATATGGTATCCCATTTTACATGATTTATAATCAATATAAAACAATCTAGGGGGTATTATAGTAGAGTATGGCTGATCCTAGGTGTAGGATTGGTTTCCCCCTATGGTGATATACCTTTCTCAAGGAGTAGATTCTTGTCCTAGCTGAAGTAGGATTCATGTAGATCGAGATTACTAACCCAAGAATCGACTTATTTTGTGGTTTCATGTTGTTTGATACACATACCAATGAATATTTCAATTAATTTATATGTGTATCAGTATGGAACTTTACATGTATACATATATAGATATGGACATCCAAATTGGAACTTTCCCTTTTTTCTAGGATTATGGACCCTAGGTTCGATTGTGGTTTCACGATTGGTTTTCTTCCTCTTGTTGTGTTTCATCTTGGCTGATCAGTTTTCTGTTGCATACTATTTTAGCATCACAATTATAGGTTTTTTGTCAGGGTACCCTAATGAGATTATTTCTCACACTTGCACATGAACCTCAGTGTACATGTAGACCTTATGTCTACTTTTCAGGTTGATCATGAGTTTCATGGTGGATAGTGTTGACGCCTAGTGTTGCATGATCAAGCGAATATTCTCGAATGGTTCTGCTTCTCGGGCTGGTGCAGTTGGACATTATCTGGAGATCATGTATGTGGGTTGGCTTGGAGATTGTAGTTGAGCCATGTACTTTTACATTTAGTAACATGTGTAGTTGTATATGTATGGTCGTTCCTGTAGGACACCATTGATGTATTGTATTATATAGTTGTTCAGAATTTTACAGAATTTTACAATTAGAACATGTTCTATATTACTGGTTTATTTCTTCATCACTATGTTTACATTCCACTGTGTATGATACATAGTTATTTATACTATTTTATTACTCTGGTATGATGGAATAATCTCCCCACTATCACACCCTAGGCTATCACTTTTGGTCGGTAGCCTCTGGCATATTGGAAGGCGTGCTTGAGGCCTTGTGGCAAACCAGGGGGAAGAACCAGTTTAGTAGCCTCTGGGGAAGGACGTTACAATTTAGTACAAGTGGGAATATTTTCTTCTTGACATACTATTTGGATCCTATAGTCAGGGATAGGATGGAATTGGTACTTGGTAATGAACGGTTTTCGGGAGAAGATAACATGTCTACAGGGAAAAGCCAATCAACCTCTTTTATTCCATTTTTTTGGTTTTTCAATTATTATAGTATATTTTTTTTCACCATAGGATTATTCACATGTATTGTGATATTATTGTTGATGTTATTGAGATTTTTTCTATATTTCAACCCAATGAGATGAGTGTACACAATCTCATGCATCATATAGGAACATTCTAGAGATCACATGCCATGCAATCTTGCAATGCCATTTAGGGTGAATTACTGAATTCATGTTGTTGTGATAGATTCCTCGATAAAATACATGCTATTTGATATTAGATTGAATTTTTTAAGGTTTTGTTTGAATGAATACCCAACTTTGGTTCTCGAGATTTTATGGGCCCTCATGGATCAGAATTTGGTGGATCATTTCACCGATATTCATTCTATATGACATGTATAGGATTCCAAAAATTTATTCAGAGAGAGTATGGGCCCTCACATATTGGAATTTGGTACTTGTATGTTTGTTTTAGTGTTTTTCTGGGTTCCGGAGTAGTTTATGATGCTTACTATCTGGAAAAACCTAGAATACAGAGCGCATAATAAATAATACACACCATATATCGTTCTATTTGGGATGGAAAAAACTATTCATAAGAACACGTTGTGTACAATATGTACACACCTTGTAGTCTATAACTTTTTGATGAAAGTGTAGGCAGAGTCGTGGTTTGGTAAATCATTTTTGGAACACACTGTATACCTGATGTACACACTGTTTTGTTTATACCATGTATCTGGCTATTTGACTAATGACACGGGTGGATGAAAAATAGGACGTACAAGTCATGTACATTAGGAACATGTCGTGTAGAGTGATCTGTGTAACCTACCATGTGACTAAAAACATGGTTCAGTGAAGTTCTTCAGGTATAATTTCATGTCGGGCACAAACACACCACGTAGTCATGTTTTAGGGGATCCTTGATGGTTAGTGGTGTAGAAGAATTTTGGTAGGGATAGAGGATTCAAGTACACATCGGGTGATAAGACAACACGCTGTGTGTATGGGGTGTTACATGACCAAGGTTGAAATGAGTACACACCCATGTGAATGCATATGGGAACACACCATTTAAGAGTTGTACATGTTGTTTATCCACCCTTTTGAAATCTTTATTGCTTTATTTTTTCTTTTTCCCTTCTTGGACTTCTTTGTTTCGGCTCTTGTTAATATTTATCTATGGTGTGAGTTTGACCTTGTAGATTCATTCCATTGGGACATCCTCCAGTAGTACGCCAGTTACAGGGAAGTGATTAGAAACCAGACATGGTTGACGAGGAGCTACCAACTGATCCCCCTATAGTGCTAGTCTTGGAAACATCCATCATCTCAAATACATTTGATGACACACATTCCCATGATGGTTTTTTGAGGTTCATGAAGACATTTAGGGGAGTACCGCCTCCTGCCCTGTATATGGAAAGAATGACACAGGTCTTTCAACAGCAGCATCTTCATATATTCCCAAGGGATAGAGGACCTCTGGCTATAGAGTCCTGGTTACAATCCATGTTTCCTATCTTCAAGCATAAAAAGAAGTCTACCAATATGAGGGTGAATCTTTATTCATTTATGCTTCAAGATTATTCACAGAGATGGTGGGATGTGATCTCACAAGCATGGTGGCATATGTTTATGGCTTTGGATGAGTTCTATCGTTCCACATATGACTAATTTTACCCAGGGACCTTGAAGTCCGATTGATCCTGATAATTTTCGAGTCTGTAGCAGGGTACTCTTACAGTGATAGAGTATTTTTCTCTCTTCACATAGTTGCAACGCTTCATGCCTATTCTAGGATGTGGTGAGTTATTATTGGCTAATAATATTGATGATTGTCTCATCCACGAAATCAGATAGACATTGAACATATTTAGGTTGACTTCCATCAAATATTTAATCAACCAGGTGCTGATCACCGAGCGCAATCTAAGGGATTCTAAAGTTATGATATAGAGCGTCTCGATATCCAGAGTTGGTACCCATCCTACTGACTACATGAATTGCCACATGGAATCTACACATGTAGACCCGAGGAAGGGGGATACTTCCTAAGGTAGCTAGGTGGTGTGAAACCAGTGCTAGAAGAGCAGGAATACAAGTTCAAAAAACCTGAGAGATCCAGTGTTGTGCAGATATTTTGGCATCATGGGTCATATTCATAGGTTCTGATAGTTTTTCTCACAAGTAGCTAGGGACAAAGGTTCTTCTTTGACTCTGCATTCAGGATCAACACAACTAGTTTCTCTCCATTTTGGGAACTAGAGTTCATCCAACTGTTCAGGCCTAGGAGGAAGACGTGTCCATGGTAACCAGTCTGTAGGTTTTCAGTAGAAATAGGGTGGATCATCTCTATGTGGTTAGTCATGGTGACAAGGCCGCAGTGGTGGTCATAATTTTTCAGTGGAGCAGACCCCATAGGAGAAATTCCCCAGACCTTCCACAGCTCGAGGTACTATTTAGTTGCCTCAGTTTTAGCTTCATCAATTTTTTATAAAGGGTCTTCCTTAGATTTATGTATTTTGTTGGTGTGGTGATCCATGGGCTATGTATCTTTAATTTTGTAGATGTATTGACGTCAGATACTCAATTGGGGACCAGAACAGCTACTGCACATTAGTGCAAGGAGTTCCCTCTTGAGGTTGGTGGGTTTCACTTCTTATGGGACCTCTATGTCCAAGTGATGAAATTCAATGATGGAATTCCTAGAATGGACTGGTTATTTCTCTTCCAGGATGTTTTCAATTTCTATCTCTACATGGTGTGTTTAGTATCACCAGTGGGATGACCGTTTCTTCATAAAGGAGAATGGGAAGTCTAGGAGAGCATACCAGGACCCAAGCATCTTGGGTTAGAAGGAGTTACAGCCTTTATTGCTAGATTATACCTAGATGACTAGGGGACTTTACTATTGGACCTTACATCAGTGGTGGATTATTTCAGGGATGTATTTCCATTGGAATTTTCAGGATTTATTATTAATCGATAGGTATACATTTCTATTTATCTGGTTTGTGGAGCGGCATCAATGTCCATTATTCTATATAGGATGGCTACACTAAAGGTACTGTAGTTACAGAAGTAGTTAGAGGAGTTATAGGATAAGGGTTTCATCTGACCTAGTACTTCTCATTAGGATTCTTATGCTTTGTTTGAGAATATGGAGGACATTAATCTTAGAATTTGTGTAGATTATCATAAGCTGAACCAATTGATAGTCAATAGAGGATATCTCTTACTGAGTATTGGTGGTCTCTTTAGTCATCTTCTAGGTGCATGGGTGTTCTCAAAGAATTTCATGAGATCTGGTAATCATCAATTTCATGTTTTACCATATGATATACCTCTTATAGCCATTAGGATTAGGTATGATCTATACTAGTTTGTGGTTATGTTGTTTGGTCGCAAGAATGTGCCTGCAGTTTTAATGGCACTGATGAACGGAGATTTCCATTCATACATGGATTTTTTATTGTAGTATTTGTGGATGATATCTTTGTGTACTCTCACACTCAACAAAATCATGCCACACATCTTGAGATTATTTTTTAGTACACTCAGTGTGATCGAAATTTGAGACAACGAAGTTAGGTTGAGTAGCATTAGTCTATTAATATTGTGCTTGCCTATACGCCAGGGGAACGAAATGCAATAGCCGACGCATGGAGAACGAGGACTCAGATATAAGTGGTTCAAGAGTCCATAAGTGAGTGGAATCTTAAGGATCTATTCTATATTATTCTTTTTTAGGTGCACGATAGATAGGGAAAAACGTTTCTTTCTTATGTGGATGTAACCTTTACTATACTTGATCGTGTAATAATCAGGTAGCTATTTGATTCAGAAGTCCTAGTCCTACAGGTGAGTGTGTCTGAAGAGGACCTTATTCCTGGATGGACATAATGTGAGGATGAGATATTTCATTTTCATGGGTTCCTAGGGGTGTCAAGATACTTACGCGAGGAGATGAGGTGAGACTTTCATTACTCAATTTTGTCAGTTAATCCTGGTGTCACCAAGATGTATCGAGATGTACAATATTAGTATTGGTGGCTAGGTAAGAAGAGAGATGTTTCTAGTTTCGTGATATGGTGTTCCACATATCCGCAGGTGAATGAGCGGAATCAGTGACCAGCATGGATTTTTCAACAGTTATGCATTCCTAAGAGGAAGTTGAATGATGTCGAGATGGATTTCATGACATGTTTCCCTTGGTCGCCTCAAGAAAATAATATAGTTTGGGTTGTCATTGATAGAGTCATGAAGGTTTACCAATTCTTTCTGATCAAATATATCAATAGTGTTAATGAGATGGGAAGGTTGTACATCCAAGGGATTATATGTTTGCATGTAGTTTTGCACTCTGTTGTTTCATACAGGTATACTAGTTTTACTTCTCAGGTCTGGAAAAGACAACAAAGCGCTTTGGGTACATAGGTAGTTCTGAGTACAACATTACATATCCAGATAGATGTCCAGTCCAAGCGTACGATACAGGTGATAGAGGACATTCTATGGGAATGCAGCCTATATTTTGGGTGGAATTTTGGATAAGAATATACTTCTTTGGTAGTTTTCTTACAATAATAGTTTTCAAAAAAATATTTAAATTGAACCTTATATGTATTTTGTACAGTAGGACTTGTTGATCACCCTTTTGTTTGTTGGAGGTAGGATGGGTAGCTATGTTGGGACCTAATCTTGTCCAGAAGACCACATAACATAATGTGTTAATTTGGAAGAGGATGGCTTATAGAATCCCACCATTTTATCACATAAAATTTCATTACGTTATACAAAAAAGAGTATCATTAAGGTTTAGTGTCTTGGAAACCACGAACTTATTACATGAGAAAAAACATTCTTCTTAAACACTTGAAAGGATTCTTAATTTGTTCATCCAATTTTAATTACATCATCTCATAACCTGGGAGCATACATCAAAGGAAAGGGTGAGAAAAAGGCCCAGTAAGGGAAACGAGGGAAACATTTTACATTAGAACTTGAGATACATCAAAAGTCATGAAAAATAACCTTAAGGCATGAGAAAGAGATCATGGGTCATATAATAATAAAAATAACTTGTTTTATAACATGAATATGGGGTGAATACATTTAAAATAGAAAATCATGACCATATCACCGAGGTCCATCCCCATGGTGTCATTTGAAATTACCAAGGTTATTCCCCAAGGTATCGTTAATATTGTAATCTCTAGTGGTTACATCATTACCCAATGCATTGCAGCGCTATCAGGGTGCACCCTAAAATTTTCCTTTAATATCATGTGAGCCAGATATATCATCATCAATAATTTCATAAACAACCCATATATCATAAAATAAATGGGTTTCATTTCATAGTCATCATATATTAAAAACTCCTTTTAAGACGTGACCATTATGTCACTTTAAACCCACGAAAAAAAGGAAACCTGGTTTTATATATGTAAGCCCCAGAATCAAAATAGAACATTTTGATATATATGTGAATACCCATATTGAATAAATATCTTTGAGTATTCACTTAATAAAATAATAATAATTTGAGAAAAAGAGAGAGACATTTTGAGACAAAAATTCTACAGCAGAACGACTATGTTACAGGATTTTAGAAAACATTGAAAAGAGAGGGGTCATGGGTCAACCACTCATAAATGATCTATAAAACAGTAGGGGAAAGGATATAAAGGATTTAAGATCATGGTAATGATATTTGAAATATATACCATATGAAATGAAGAATATGAAAGGAAGATTAAAATAAGATTTCTCTTAGAAAAATTCAGCAGCCTAACGACGTCACTTAAACCTAAAAAAATGGATTGATGAGATCAAATAGGGTCTCTCATCATATGAACATAAAATATCAGTATGATAGATAGAGAGATAATTCCCCAACATATTAAAAAGGAACTTGAAAGACCTGACATGAAAATAGTACTTGAAAATGAGAAGGGTCAAAGAATCCCTAAGAAATCTGGCAGCCTAACGGCGCCACTTAAACATTCATAAAATGAATCGATGAGATCTAGCGGTGGTAACTCATCATATGAACATAAAAATTACAGTAGGATGAATATAAAATAATATCCCCAACATAAGTACATGTAGCTTAAAAGAAATGACATAAAAGAGAGTACTTGGAAAGAAATAGAGAGGTAGGACCCCTTACCTTAAAATGAATCTCTTAAAACATGAATGTAGGAACCTTGAGGGATTGGGGGAACCTTGGGAGGACTCCTTGGGAGGTAATGAGAACAGATATTCGTTGGGGAGAGTTTGGAGTGAAAACTAAAGGAGGAAAGGGTGGGTATTTATAGGGAAAGTGTGGGGACAAGGCATTAATGTCCAAGGGATACCTCATTGTTGGTATTTTCCAAACCGTGGGCTTTCCCATGGTATTGGACACTTGGGACACCTCCTACCTTATCTTACTATTCATAAGTCGACCATATTTATTACATACTTAATACATCATTTAATGATTTCATTAAACACTCGTAACTTAAATACTGTATTATCACTATTCATCGAAAATTGAGCTTTCTCAAAAAAGTCCCAAAATTTCACCTTAACCAATATCGATGTTCTGATTTTAAAAATGGACTCCATTTTATAAAAATAATTTACTAAATATTTTTAATTTAATTTTTAAATAAATACACTATTCACCGAAAATTCATTTTTTTCAGAAAAATCCCCAAAAATTACCTTTACATAATAACGATGCCCAGAGTTCAAAAATGAAATACATTTTATAGAAATAATTTTCTAAATAATTTTAATTAAATTTTTAATTATAAAACACTATTCAACTGAAAAAACTAATACTTGACTAATAATTTCGGAAACAGTTATTTACCTATTATATTAAATCACATTACTTAATCAAGGTGCCTAGATTATATTAATACTTTTTTTAAGTGATATTACTAATCCATTTGGTCACATTACTACTCTTAAGCATAAAATTACTATCCATAATTTACTATTCATCCAAAATTAAGTTCATCTTATTGGACTCTAAATTTCGTACTAAAGATAAATGTAGAAGACAATCTTTAAAAAATCATTACACATAATTAATTATTTAAGGTTTACATAAATATTTTCAAATATCATTTTTTCTAGAATTCCTCAAAAATATGCATATTATGTTTATCCAGACATTTGGAAATTCACAAACATCGTCACAAGATGAAATCACAATTTTTATTTAAATCAATGGATTACAAAAGGCAGTTACAGTCTCCTTACATAGCCCCTTATAACCCCAGCATAAGACCTAAGTGTAATGTGTGCTAAGGTGAGAGAATCTGAGGGCGGCTCAGCCAACATTGCACGAGTAGTAATTTCTATCAGTTTGAAATTCTCACGAAAGAGATTCTGTTATAGCTTCACACGATGAAGTTCGGATTGGTTTTGGTCAAGAGAAAAGTCTAGTCCTGCTACCTCTTTCCCAAGTTCCATTAGATGGGCTTCGATTGGCCCGATACTACTGGATGAGGCCATAAAATCTTCTTTCTATATTAATTAACCAAGATCACTTATATTTAGAGACAATAATTGAAACATTTAGTTTCCAGCGGTCATATTGACCAATGATCATATAACAGTCGAAACCCAACGGTCTCATTTTAATTATACTCATGTTTTACAAATTAAACAGTTATGTGGATTATAAAAATAAAATAACACACATAATTAGAAAACAATATTTAATCAAAATTTTGGGTCGTTATATGGCTACTGCACAGTCATGACAGAAGTATTATGTTGATCGATAGAGACAACCTCTAGAGATTGAGATTGGAGATTTGGTTTTCATGCATGTCGCACCAATTATGGGACATAGGTGGATTAGGAGACATGGTATTCTTTCAAAGAGATATGTTGGGCCATTTGAGGTTTTGGAGAGTGTCGGGCCAATTGCCTATTGGTTAAAATTACCTCAGAGGTACCAGACTATGCATGATGTCTTCTACGTTTCGCGGCTATAACATTACTTCACAGACATGTCTTAGGTTTTCCATCCAGAAGATGTTGAGTTAGAGGTGGATGCCTCATTAGAGGATCATACAATCTAGAGTGTTGATCATAGTTCGAAGGTTCTCTGTGGCCAATCTATTTCTCTAGTATAAGTGCTATGGGATCACAGGTGAGTACAGGATGAGACCTGGGAGAGGGAGCTTGATATACGATCACAGTGGCCGAAGTTGTTCTATGATTCACCTTCTACGCCACCTTGCTAGAGAAATTTGGAGACATATTACTTTAAGAGGGATGCTTCTAATAACTTCTATCATTTTTCATGTATTTATTTCATTTCTGGTTGTTTTTTGTAAAAATAAGAGTTTCTGGGAAATTATGGAGTACACGCCGTGTACTTATATGTAAATGATGTGTACAAGGTTATCACATGTGACAGAGTACATAACCTATAAAGGCCAAATACATGGTCATTTGGGGTGACCTTGAGACTTCATAATGCGGATTCCAGTTAAGGAAACAACATGTTGTGTACCCTTGAATAACATGTCATGTACTTTCTATTTATTTCATTAAACTGATCGGGGTCAGATTTAATAGAAAGAACACCCAGATTCTTCCTCATTCTCGTCCAGGAGAGAACGAGACCTCTAATTTATCTTTGATACACCTATTATTCATCCTTTCTTTGAATCGACCGCAATCAATTTCATTGTGATTTCCCCAGTAATATCTTCCTTCTTCTAGATCCTTATTTCCCAATTTCCGTTCATTCACGAGATATCCTCAGTAGAAATTTTTAAGCATTTTTTTTAGATTTATGGTGTTCTTGGGAGATTCAATTCCTGAGTTTCATGTATATTTATTGTACAATGACGAGTTTGGTAGTTTGTGCCTTTCCATATTTCGTCTTAGAGTTATATTTGATAATGTGCCCAATACCCTTCTTTTGGGTATTGCATGTTCATGGTTTTTAGCCATGTTATTGCCTATTAATCCTCGTGAGATTGGGTAGAGGGTTTATGATTGTAAATAAGGTTATTAACCTTTCTATGGATGTGGATACCCATGTTTCCTTGATATTGACCGATTGGTCTGGCTTTTCCTGATAGGGTCATTTGTTTTCAATGCGAAGTATTATAATGATGGTCTGTTTATTACTCATGATGTTATTTTTTTGTAGTTGTTTAGCCAATAGTTCTTGAAATATAGTAGACAAGTAGTTATTATAGTTTACACTAGATATTGAATATCGTTTTGCATGATTGACATATACATTGTTGTTGGAACCTGGTGTATTATACTATATAGATAATGTATACTGAGGGCTTCTCCAGAGTGTATGTTTAATTTTACATCGGGGGGACATAGGGGTGATGGAATTTGTGATCCCTTAGAGTGTCTGTTGATCCACATTGGGAGACCAATGGGGTAAATGGACATTGAGTTCTTCCCCAGAGTGTGTATAGATACTTATACGAGACTATACGGGGAATTGAAAGTGAGTGCTTCCTCAGAGATTCATTATTAAAGCTGAACCAGAGGGGTGAGGTTATGGGTACTTCCTAGAGGGTTTCTTTTTTTGTTGGATGAACTAGAGGGGGAAGGATGCGAGTACGCCCAAGAGGGATACATTTTTTGATTATTTGATAACATGATACATTATAATGAATGAAATTGAAACTGTAGGATGGTTTACATTTTACTGCGTCTTAATTTACTAGTTCATTTTGATTTTTTCCTAACATATATATTCACTAACTGTTAGGCACATATCATTGGTTTGCTGCCTACTAGGATTCATCTCACACCCTTTTTGAGTAATCATTTTGGGCCCAAAAATATTATATTGCTGCAGGTATGGATAAGATAAAGCGCCCATCTACTTCAGGTACTCGATTGTTGTGGAGATAGAGAGAATGGGACCAACCTAATCTTACAATGCTACTACTGTTTATTTTTTTCCATTGTAGATTTGTTTAGTACTATTTTACATCATTTTTAATTGTTTGGATTCTTTCCTAGACATATGTGTCATGCATCATTTATATGTGAGCTCTAGTTTTTTATTACCTTCAGTCTTCCACCGTTAAACTATTGCATGTTGTTACTGCTTCCACGATAGTTATCTATTATTTCTGTTGCGTTACACTTCCAATGAGGGAATATTTTCGCCACTATAACACACAAGTCCTTCACTACTAGTTATTATACTATGGAATATGTGAAAATATTCTTGAGGCCATATGACCAACCGGGTACAAGGCACCTTTGGGTTGTACCCAGTACCGAGACATTAAATGTGTTGACAATGCTATTTTTTAAAATGGAAAATTGATAATGGATTTTTTAACAAAATTAAATAATACAACGAATCAAATAATCTAAATCTAATTAATGGATATATAAATCATATATTATACATTAATAATATTTAAAATAAAATTTAACATTATTTTCACAATTTGTTACAAATGAAAAATTACCAAAAAAATTTAGTAATTCAACCAATGATTGTTTTAATACGTTGATTTCAAAAATTGACATTATTTTTCCAATAAATTTATATCATGTTTTTAAAAATAATTATAAATTATGTATGACAAAACATGATTGAACTTCCATTAAAAAATCAGTTTTTTCGTAATACATTTCATTTGTAATAAAATAATTTTTATTTCAATTATAAAAAATAAATAAATATATAATTTATTTTATATATATGCAAATGATTAGTTTTCAATATATATTTATTACTACTCACACCTTCTATATTAATGAATATGTTATAATTTCCATCGTTAATTAATGAATTCCTAATACAGTTTCATGTTTTTTAAACAATATGTTTCATTCTTCAATTGTTATTGAAGAAAACGAATTTATTTTAAAAAATATCAAATGAAAAAAGTTTTGTTATTTTCTTATAATATTGGTGTTTTTCATAAAGATTTATCATACATTATTTCCATAAATTAAAATAATTTTTGTTATATTCTACATCCTGAAATAAATTACTTCTTCACAATTAAATAAAGATATTGTTAATCCATATTTAGACATTTTAAATTTAACATCAAGAACTCCCACCTCTTGAGAAGATTTAATAAAATTTAATCATAATTATATTGAAGTAGATGTAAGATAGTTATGTGGAATAATAAAAAACCGCTATTACGTGTAGGAGAACACTAGTGGGATGTTATGATATGGATATAGAATAAAATTGTAAACAATTATAAGGAATTATAGAGATATTTGATCATAAGGAATTGATTGATAAATGGAATAGATAAGAATTAAGAACAATAAATCATTAATGAGAAAAATTCTAATCTATTCCTATGAAATTGAAATAATATAATAGAATTATTATTTTAATATACATTTCCTAATGTCCATCAATTCTTTTACTGCCTATGAATATTTCGAAACATAGTTACCTGGAATCCTTCAAAATCATTCAAACATTTATATCATTTTTTGTGAATTCATCAATATAAATTTTATATATTACTCTAGGAAATTAATATGAATAAAATTAATTTTAATAAACATTTAATAGAACATTAGAATGATAATTGAAACCTCTAATTTGAAGATATTTTCTATAAAAAAATATAAAAAACTTGTTATCCAAAAAACCTATTGTTCAACATTATTCATTATATATATATATTTAAGTTTAAGAATAATCTATATTACATATTTAAAAATTTAGTGTCGAATATTTTTAAGGAATGACTCTAAATCATCATTATATTCCCTTGAAAATGCAAATTTGTTTTTATTGTCACATTCAAAAAAATTGAATACAATGATCAATATAATACTTAAATGAAATCATAAATTCATCCAAAAATAAAATCACATTTTTAAAATGTATTCTATATATAAAAACATTTATTAAACTATTTGAAAGATAAAAAAGTCCCTTAATCCACTATCAAATATCATAATCACCAAATGTGTCATTAGGGAATTGGTTCCTCTAAATTGGTTCCCTAAGATAGTTGCCCACATGACCTTAATCACCTCTACACATACACCAGATTCTTTTTTCTAGTAGTCGAGGTATAATATTTCACCCCATATGATATTGTGAAAACGGAATTCAATAACTAAATATCATACAAATTATGGAATGTGTAATAATTTAAAAAATTGGAAACAAGTTGTATTTTCATAAAATGAAAATAAAGGCCAAAATGTTCATGTCATACATATAACAACCCACCAACAAGGAGTGTTACAAAACATACCAAAATAAAATATTCTAAAATTGGGATCCACATTATTGCTAATAAAATCCAGGCAATTCAAAGGATATTAATTGAGTACTCCCACTCGATTAACCAATACACAATAAAAGCCTCATCCCAAACCTCTACATACAATATATATTTGATATCTACTAGGGTACCCATGTGTATTGGTGTCCTGATAATAGTTTTACTATCACATAGTATTCCACCACCAATGTTGTCTACTGAAAATACATGTCAGTGAAATAGTGCATTCCATAAAAGGAATAGTTGTATAAAAGAAGTTAATTAAGGAATAATTAATTACTTAATAATATTCAATTTATTAATTTTTATTAATTATTATAAATATATCCATTTTTATCAAACATACAATTTTGATGCCTATAATTAAATCTATATATCATAAGAGACATTATATTTTTAATATGTTGTATCAGTTCATTTGTCCTTCCTATATCTCATACTCCATATTCTACCATCCCAAACACAAGGTCACATGGAATAAAAAAATGAGCATTAGTTGGTGAAACCAACTAGGACATGGAAGTCTACGTTCAACCATCCAAAACATTATTCCAGATGATTATGAACATAGAGAATCATTCCCTGAATCCAATTGGAACTCCAAAAAACATGTACGACCATCCCAACCATGATATATATCATTTGTTCTATACCCTTGAGTTCATGACTGTTAGTCCTTCCACATGAAATTTTTGTGTAATGGGAGCCTTGGAGAATCTATCTATCCTAGAAAAAATTGGTAGTTGGGGAATAAATCTAACATAGAAAAATAATTAATCACATGATAGAAAACAACTATAATGTGTCATTGAATCCCACTTGGACATCTAATTTCATGTCCAACCATCCCCATCGATTTCATTACCAATCATTACCCTTTCATTAATCCTTACCATATTCAATTATGTTCACCACGGTAAACCGAATTCAGAATTTAGAATTTAATACTTTACATAAATATATATTTTATAATATCTTTAATATTTGTAATAATCAAATTGATTTTAGTTAACTTTTTCTATTTACCATCAAATTCACAAAAGTTATAAAGATCCCATGGAATTACAAATCAATACATGAACAAAATATAACATATCTCCATTAAAACTCCATCAAATCCAATACCAAAAATAATTTATTAATCATTTTGAAAAAACCAATTAGATCACTATTCTTACACATTGAAAACCAAAAAAGGTATATGAATTTTATATTCCCTGAAAACCATTTAATGAGACATAAAACTTAAATTTAGAATATAAATTGGAAATTGTATTCATGTCCATTTAAATTATACTTTACTTTGACATATCATATTAAGTCCAGGATCATTTAGAAACATGAAACTTCCATTTTGACATCCCAAAACTAGGTTAAATCCAAAATAACTCAATAAAAACCATTTCAAAAACATCATAGAAAACTTTAGAAATCATAATGCATAAAATTTTCCAATCACATGGCTAAAACACACCATTTTTGGACCTAAGTCTAGTCTCACATCACCATGGATCAACCAAAATCCTTGATGGATAATAATGTCAATCAATGACCACCACCAATTTCATAATATATGTGTTGAGTCAAAAGTTATCTTTTCTCTTTTAAGTCTTGTTTTTGGAAATCACAAATTTCTTTGCTGATTGTACTATCTCTATTGATCGTACTGACTATGCTGATCGTACTGACTATGCTGATCATACTGACTATGTTGATCATACTCACTATGCTCATCGTACTGACTATGCTGATCGTATTGACTCTTTCAATCGTACTGAATTTTTCAATTGTACTGACTCTGTCAATCGTATTGACTCTTTCAATTATACCGACTTCCATACATCAAAATCACTTTGTATCATATAAATACATTACACTAATACTTATAGTACTCATTCTTTACATCTATCACATGATTATTTTTATTCTTTATCAATATATTTCAATCGTACCCATGTTTATAATCTTCATATATCTTTTGTTTTATCCAAAACATTTTTGTGGAGTTAGTTATAAAGTAATAAAAACAAAGTCATGTTTTCTTGTTTCAATATGACTATTATAATGACAGGTGTCCAAGTCCCTCTGTGTTTTCAGAAGAAATATGACCATTGGAGGAAATATGACCGTTTGAACTTGAGGTCTATAAATAAGAGGTATTTTGAAGCTGATAAGGGAACTGAGGAACCAAGACATATCATTTTGTGCTATCAAGTTCTAGAGAGAGACACTGTGACTTCTCTCCTTCTTCGTGAGAAATCCTTGAAAAAAAAATGTGAATGTCTCATTAATAGTTTTTGTTTTTCTATAAGTGCTTCGTTTTTCTTTGTGCGACCGATCAGGTGATAATGATTGAGGGCTACCACGGATAGGAAGACGGTGCTACCGATCATCATATCTAGGGATTTCAAGTGATTTAAAGACATAGGTGTCGATTACCTGCAAAATCTAGGGCTTGCGGGGATAGCAAGAGAGATATATCGATCATCGTATCACGGGCATACCAAGGTGGTGGTAAGACAGACCTATTATCTTAGGTGAAAGGATAACCCTTCTCTTTGGGTTAAAAGAATTGTAATACATTTAAATTTCCGCTGCTATTTGATTTAAAAATGGGCGTTGTATTATTTTCTTTTCTTAATTTCAAATTCATTTGTAATTTCTTCAATTACAATCATACGGTTAAATTTTGTATCGATTGATTCTATACACTTTATAATAGAATCATTCACTATTGTATTACTCTGATTATTGTATTCATTGGGAATACAATTTCATTACACTTCTTATAGTATTAAATCATATCATACCCTTATATCAAATACAATTTTGGTGGTTTGTTTTTTTATTAGTTTAAGATTATTTAAACTAATTTCATAAGTGTTTAAAACACAAAGTTTTAAAACATACAATTCAACCCCTCTTGTATTGTTCCATCTAATACATATATACATCTACATATTTGATCCAACAATTTGTATCAGAGGAGGTTTCCACTGATTTGTATTACTTTCTCTATTTCATTCAAATTTCTCTTTAAAGTACATACTACACTAAAATGTGAAGTGGAAATGATTTTATTTTATTAGATGGCTAGAATAAATATTGGGTCAATTGAAAATCTAAATCCAACAAGACCACCAATATTTTACGGGAATGATTATGAGTACTAGAGAGATCAAATTAATACATTCGTTATCAATACTGGTGTAGAAAATTTTATTATTCTTACTAGAGGTTACAAAATTCCTGACAAAGAAGTCAGTACTTTCACTAATCAAGAGATGCAAGAGTACCAACTAAATTACAAGGTACGCAATACGATACCATGGTCTTTGACCAGAAATATATACAGTCAGATATCCTCTTGTGAAGAATCCAACTGTATTTTGAAGAAATTGGAAGACACATTTTGGTACATCTAAGGTTATAGAAATAAGAAGAGCAATGTTTCGAGTAGAGTATCACGGATTTCTTTTTCCTTATGGAGTGCTAGTATGTAAAGTGAAACAAAGATTTATGAAAATTGTCAACAGTTTACAATCTATGGGAGAAAAAGGTCTTGATGATGAAGCTCTTGTAGATAGAATTATTTATATAATGCCAAACGAATGGGAATCAAAATGGATAGTTATTGATGAAAACATAAAAGTTTCTCAAATTACACTTGATGAACACTTTGGAAATCTTCTACAGCTCGAGACAAGAATGAAGAGAGATGTTGATTTCAATAAAAATAGAAATTGAAATGGAATTGTAGCTTTTACAACTAAATCTAAATCTAAAACACCGGAATTGATAACAAGACCCAAATCTAAGAAAGTCATATCAGAATCAAGTGATAGTGATCACATGAATAATGAGTTAGCCAATCTTGCTCGAAGGATGAACAAGATTGTGGGAAAGAAATACTTCAAATAAAAATTCAAAAGGAAATATTGGAAGGAAAAGAAAGATTCATAGGTAACATGTTATGAATGCAAGAAAGTAGGTCATATAAGACATGATTGTCCTTTACAAAAGAGAAAATACAGAAAGGAGAAACATTCTGAAATAAATAAGAAAAAGTATTAAAAGACAGTGAAAATGAAAGTCTTGAATGAAAATGATACTTGGAGTGAAAGTGGTAGCGATTCTTCATATAATTATTCAGAATATGAATCTTCAGGATAAAGGAATATTGGAATTATAGCCAGACTACTAATTGAAAATAATTGTCTCGTGGCTAAGGTACACAATGCTGAAGCTATTACAAATGCCTCATTGAATACAAATTACACTGATACTATGTATTATGAATCTTCAGATGAGTCTTCATCATCAGAAGATAATACAATACCTTCTTTTGAAGAAGTATGTAGGCTTTCTAAATTACTTGAGAATGATTATTCTAAACTAAAAAAGAATCCTGAATAAGAAAATTCTTCAATGTCAATTTTAACTAAATAAGTATTAGATCTTTCTAATGATCTTGATATGAAAACTTCTAATTTTGAAATTATTTTAAAAACCATTGAGAATGTAAAATCTGATAAGGATAAATGTTCAAAGGATCTTGAAAATTCAATTACTATGAAAAATGTTTTCGAGCATAATTCTAGTTCAATGTCAAATGTTTTGGAGGATAAAAATTTATCCTTAAAACTAATGTTAGAAATGTTTTCCTTGAAAAAATGATTTTCAAACATTAATCATGGCAAGGAAAACATTGATAAAATGTATTCTCAAATTCGACCTTTGAGAAATTGTTCTGGACTTGGTTATACACCTTCCAAATCAGTTTTTAGTAGTAACTATTTTGTTCCTTAAAATAACCATTTTTGTACTAAGTGTTAATTTGGAGACCACTGGAAAAGAGATTGTTCTCTTAATAGAACCCAGTCTTTAGGATTTCATAATTTCCATTTTTCAAAACAAATATGGATTCATAAAATTATTTTATCTAAACCTTTTGGATCCAAACAGGTTTGGATTCTGAAAAACTAATTGTTTCTTTTTCAGGAAAATAAGAAGTGTATCAACAATAATATTTGGTACATGGATAGTGGTTGTTCTCAAAAAATGACCAGAAACAAATATATCTTTTAAAATATTATCAAAACAAAAGGTGGAAAGGTTAAATTCATAGATAATGCTCAAGTAAAGATTGTTTGAATATGTAATATTTCTTTTCTTGGAAAAGTTCTCATGTTAAATGTTTTGTTTGTTAAAGGTCTTAAGCACAATCTCATCAGCATAAGAAAATTATGTGATGAAGGATACCTTGTGAATTTTAGAAATGATAGATGTTTACTTCACAATTCTATGGATGGATTCATTCTATCTGCACATAGGCAAGAGAATGTATACACTATTAACTTAGCAGACCTTAGGAGACAAAATATACCTTGCATAAGTGAAATAAAAGACCAATCATGGCTGTGGCATAAAAGACTAGGACACTGCAATCTACGAAACCTTTGTAAACATTAAATGAAAATACTTTTAAAGGGACTACCGGATCATAGATATGAATCATCAAAGTATGTGATTCATGTCAATATGGTAAGAAATATAAAACTAGCTTTAAATTTTTAATGAAGTTTCAACTTCTATTGCATTACAGCTAGTGCATATGGGTCTTTTTTGTCCTTCACAAACAAGAAGAATTGGAGGAAAATACTATTTATTTTTTTTAGTTGATGACTTTACTAGATTTAAATGGGTCTATTTTCTAACAATGAAATCTAAAGATTTTTCATATTTCAAAACTTTTAGTTCCCAAGTTAAAAATGAGAAAAACCTACCATTGATAACAATTCATTGAAATCATGGTGGTGAATTTCAAAATTCAGATTTTGAATCTTTTTGTAGTTAAAATGGTATTCCTCATAATTTCTCAGCTCCAAGAACTCCTCAGAAAAATGGTATTGTTGAAAGAAGAAATAGAATTCTTCAGGAAATTTCAAGAACCATGTTGAGTGAATACTCAATTGCTAAGCACTTTTGGGTTGAAACTGTTAGTACTACTTGTTATACTATAAATCGTGTTTTAACCAGAAGTTTTCTTAATAAAACACCATATGAATTATGGATTGGCTGAAAACCTAATGTTTCATACTTCAATGTTTTTGTTTGCAAAGTATTAATTTTTAATTCTAAAGAGAATCTTCACAAATTTGCACCAAAATCTGATGAAGGAATCTTTTTAGGCAATTCTACAACTTTTAAAGCATATAGAGTTTTCAATAAAGATACTTCTACTATTGATGAAATAGTGAATGTTAAATTTGATGAAACTGATCCTTTTGTTTTCAAGAAAACCCAAAAAACATCTTCGGATGTGTTTTCTAAAACTGATCATCAATCTTTATTAGAAGATCCTTCTGATAAGGGAAATGTTCAAGAAAGTTTTCCTGAAACTTTTACTCCAGAAGACATTCTACTATATGTTGATGAACAGGTTTTACAAAACCCAAAACAATTGTTTCTTAGGAATCATCCTAGTGATAACAACATTGAGGATGTAAATCAACCCGTAAGGACTAGAAATTCCGTGATAAATTAAATAGAAAATCTTTCCTTTCTTTCTCAATTTGAACCCAATAGTCCGAGTAAGGCCTTAGGTGATGAAGATTGAATTAAAACAATGCAAGATGAACTAAATGAATTTGAATGGAATCAAGTATGGACCTTTGTTGAAAGACCATGAGAAACTACTGTAATTGTTGTAAAATGGGTTTTCAGAAATAAATGTGATGAAAATAGAATAATTGAAAGAAATAAAGAAAGTCATGTTGCTAAGGTCTATAATCAACAAGAGGGAATAGACTATGAAGAAACATATTCCCCAGTAGCTAGAATTGAATCTATTCATATTCTATTATCCTTTGCAGCATACTTTAATTTCAAATTATTTCAAATAGATGTTAAATGTGCTTTTCTAAATTGTTTTGTTCATGAAGAAGTTTTTTCGAACAAACTCCGTGTTTTCTAGGCCAAAAACATCCTAATCATGTTATTAAACATTCCAAAGCTTTATATGGCCTTAATAATTCCCTCTAGAGCATGGTATGATAGAATTACCAGATTTTGTTTACAAAACAATTATAAAAAAGTTATAGTGTACCCAACTCTTTTTATAAGAATGGAAAATAAAAATGTTTTCATTATTCAAATTTTTGTTGATGAAATCATATTTGGATCAACTCAATAATCATTAACCGATTCATTTCTGAATTTAATGAAATCTATGTTTGAAATGAGTATGATGGGTCAGTTAATATTCTTTATTGGTTTTTAAATTTCCCAAACACTAGAAGGAACATATATATCCAAATAGAAGTAAATTATATATTTACACAAAAATTATGGATATGACAATAATAAAAGTATCCGCACTCCAATTGGTACCTCAAATACACTTGATCTTGATGAAACTGTGAAAATAGTAGATCAAACAATTTTTAGAGTTACGATAGGAAGTCTGTTATACATGACAGTTAGTCGAGCTGACATAATGTTTTATGTATGCTTATGTGAAAGATACCAATATAATAAAAAAGTGTCTCCTTTAAAATCTGTGAAGAGAATATTTCGGTATTTAAAAGGCACAATGGATTTTGGTCTTTAGTATTCTTCTAGAAATTATTTTGTTTTAAATTTTTTTCAGATGCTGACATTGGTGGTTGTAGAATGGATAGGAAAATCACATATGGAACAAGTAATTTCTTATGAGATACCCTAGTTTCTTTTTCCTACAAGAAACAAAACTCAGTATCACTTTCCACTGCTGAAGCTGAATATGTAACAGTTGGAAGTTGTTATGCTCAAGTGTTGTGGAAATAACACACACTCGCTGACTATGGATTGAGTTTTTTTCAAAAATCAAATTCTATGTGATAATACAAGTGCCATAGCACTTAGTAAAAACCCAGAACATCACTCTCTTGAAAAACTCATAGATATTAGGCATCACATTCATAGGGATCACACACAAAAAGGAGATATTATTTTTCAATTAATCGGAACACAAGAACAACTTGGTGACATTTTTACAAAACCATTATCTTCTGATAGATTTGAGTTTATAAAAAAAATCTCGGAATGATAAAATTAAAGTAATCATTCATGTCTACATCATGTTTTTTACTTCTCCTTACATTTTGAAAATTCTCTTAAAAAGGGGAACATTTTACTTAATATTCTTTTTATTTATCTATTTACTTTCTGTTTATCATATTAAGAGTTTAAGTTATCATTTTTACCTTATTATTATCATATTGACTATTTATATTTATCGTATTGACTGTTTCTGTTTTTTGAATTGACTGATTATCATATTGACTATTTAGTTTTCGTTTTTACCATATGTTTATTGACTGTAGTTATCTTTTTTTACCTTGTGTTTATCCTCTTAACAAGATTGTTTTCCATCGGCCCGTCAACCTATGGTAATGACTTTGTTTCAATCGCCTTGATAACCTAATTTAGTTTCATTGTTTTCCATCATCTTGATATCCTATAGTAACGACTTTGTTTTCCATCAGCTTGATTACCTATGGTAATGACTTTCTCTTCCATCGACTTGACAACCTATGGTATCGACATTGTTTTCCATCGGCTTGACAACCTATGGTAACGACTTTGTTTTCCATCGGCTTGACAACCTATGGTAACAACTTTGTTTTCTATGGGCTTGAAAACCTATGGAAACGACTTTGTTTTCCATCAGCATGACAACCTATGGTAACGAATTTGTTTTCCATTGGCTTGACAACCTATGGTAACAAATCTGTTTTCCATCAGCTTGAAAACCAATGGAAATTAAATTGTTTTCCATCGGCATGACAACTGATCGTATTCATTATCTTCGTACACTTGTGTTTTCTTTCACTATATTTATACTACTAAATCAAAAATCACCTTACAATCTCTAGTAGGTACAGACTTTTCTTACCATGTTTTGTTTTTCATTTTTTTAAAAAAATTATTATTATTCATTTTAATCATATCCGTAGATTATTTTTATTTTAATCTCAATCGTAGATGACCAACGATCATTATTTTTTCGCCTATAAATAGACCCCATTCACCAAACCCACACCAGTTTTTTCAGATTTTGTGGAGAATCTATGCCTCCTTATATTAAAGACTCTGTACCATCGTTCATCGGCATCATCTATAGGTCTTATTCTTCTGCCAACACTCCTGACGAAATGTCTATAAAGACTTTTTTAGAGAAATATTTTTTCATATGAAAGTTAGTTTCTTGAGACTTCTTTGATTCGTATGATTCTAAAATCATAAGAATTATTTTGTTTTGGGTCTGGGATAATTTGAGAGTTGAAAAACCTATGTCACATGATCCAGTTCTTATCGAAGAGGTTAGTCAGTTCTACAAAACTGTGACTTTTGACAAGAACATGACAATCAACTTTGGTGTGTACGATAGAAATATTTCTATGTCTGTAAAACAAGTAGCCCATTTTATGAATGTTCCAACAGAAGTTGATTTTTCTATCCATCTCATAAGCTACCAGAAGAAGTAGGTATGTTTAATAAAGAAAGTACTGAATAATCGTTGTTTCTAATAAATGAGGAAAATAGTAAAGTGTCACATCTATCTCCAGATAATAGGTTTGTGACACTTATGATGCAAGGTTTTCTTATCCCAAGGAAAGGGGATAGAGAAACTCTGAAAGGTTTGGATATTTTCATGCTTGACAATCTTGTCAACATGAGAAAAGTAAACCTCATGGGATACATCTTTAAAACATCCAAGAATTTCAAGTCAGGATAAATCAAATCACATTTGATTATGTATCCAGTTATTCTTACAAAGTTCATTCTCGAGAGAATTAAGTTGTGTAATACTCCATTGAAAGGACAATTAATAGATCTGAAGACATCCAGGATTAGCAAGGGTACTATGAAGAAGTTGAATGTTTGTTTTGATCAGACATAAAAGATTTTTGTCATAGATTTAGAAGCTGATTCGGCACCAAATCAATCGGCAGCTATACCAAGAAAAGAAAACCCAACTGATCTTTCTCCTCAAAAGTCAAGTACACAAACCAGTTCAAAGATGAAGAAGAAACTAAAGTACAGTAAAGAGGTTGTGGATAGGTGGAGGAAAGAAAAAGAACAGAGAAAATAAGGTGATCTGATGTTTGGACTTGACCCAGCTGAAGCCTTTTCTGAGAGGATAAGGGTTGAGGATACCCTTCATGCTAAAAAGAAAAAGATGACTCTTTTGAAAAGAACAGCTCAAGAATTTCATATTTCTAAAGTCTTGAAAATGGTTTAGAATTCTAGTGCTCAACTAACAGAAGAAGTATATCAAGATCCTATCGGCCAGAGTCTCCCACAAAAATAGAATGGGAAACAAATGCCGGAATAAATACTGGAAGATGAAGAAGAGGAAGGAGATTTTCTTTTGGAAATCCTTCAGAGTTCAAAGAAAATTAGAGAGGAATATTTTCAAAAAAAAAGTGAAGGAATTCAACAAAATCATCATGCCAATCAAAATCTAGCTCAATCATTTGAAACCCCAGATAAAATATATTCTCAAGAAAACTAAGGTGCTCAATCCTCTCAAGAATGAAAAAGTTATTGTCAACATTTAGAATGTAGAATAAGATAAAAGAGAGAATGAAATAACAAAAGGAAAACAGCCAGTTGATGACTCAATCCAATCAAATGAACTGGATTCATACGATGTAGATATTGATTCATAAAAAAATCACCCTCAAGAGGTGTGATTACATTGTTCATGTTTTAATGATGATTTAAAAGACCATTCCATATTTCCATAGAATTGAAGTGAAAATTTATTTCATCACTGAAAAATATAGGATAAAGTTTAGTTCTGTAAGAGAACATAGAAAGAGAGTTTTGTCAATTGAAGCCGATTTTATAGTTCTTTCTGAAAGTTCAGGTGATCATAAGAAATCTTGCAATAGAATGACTAAGTGGTCATACAAGATAGAGAGCTAAGTGAATAATCATGAAATATCAATTGAAGACCTGAGGAGAATTTGAAATTATCTTTCAATTTATTTCAATAAGATTGACAAGGAAACTGTTGAAAGGTTGAATCTTTTGTCAAATTCTCATAGAGCCGATATTCCATCAATAAAACAGCAGCAAGAAATAATGAATGATTTTTAGTCTGAGTTTTCAAAGGATTCAACTTTCAAAGATGAAATAGTTTTGTTGAAGAAACAAAATATTGTGTTATCCAAAAATAACATGAATTTTCAAGACAGAATTGAAACCCTTGAAAAAGTAATCAGAGTCCAGGAGGAGACTATCAAGAATCAGGATCAGCTCTTTTCCGATCAAAAAGAGCTTCTCAAATCCAAGGGTGAATCTATCTATGAAGAAAAGAAAGAAATAAATAAGATGAAATTATTTCTTCATGAGTTTATCAAGGAAGAAAAAGAAATAGAAATAAAATGAGTTTTGTATCTTTTTACTCTTTTTTAGAATTATACAGACTTATTGTATCTCAATGAGATTTATGTTACCTTTCCCTTGGCCTTGAATTTTTTTAACTCTTTTAGGAAACTCAAGATAACCCATTATTTTTGTAAATTACATAGGGGGAGAATGTTTTACAAAGGGGGAGAATGTTTTACTCAAACACTTCTAACTCAAGGAAAATCAACAAATGCAATCCTTAGCAAAATACATACCTAATGGGGAGTTAGTTGTATTTAACATAATATTAAGCAGAGTTTCTTAAAACTCAGGGGGAGTTAAGTATTTCTTTTTGTTTTTACTTTTATGTTTTGTGCTTTCCAAAATGGGGGAGATTGATCAGAAAAATGTAATATTTTGACATTTATGTCTTGTTTTGGAAATCATTAATGTCAATGCTGATCGTACTGTCTCTATAGATCATACTAACTATACTGATCATACTGACTGTGCTGATCATACTAACTATGATCATCATACTGACTATGCTGATGGTACTGGCTCTGTCCATCATACTGACTTTGTCAATTGTTCTGACTCTGTCAATAGTATAGCCTCTTTCAATCATACTGACATTTATACATCATACTCACTTTGTATCATATCAATACATTACACTAATACTTATAGTACTCATACTTTACTTCTATCACATGATTATATTTATTCATTATCAATACATTTCAATCATACCCATGTTTATCATCTTCATATATCTTTTGTTTTGACCAAAATGATGACGTGGAGTTAGTTATAAACTAATCAAAACTATGCCGTGTTTTCTATTTCAATATGACCATTATAATGCTAGCTGTCCAAGTCTCTCTGAGTTTTCCGGAGAAATATGACCATCGGAGGAAATATGACTGTTGGAACCTGAGGTCTATAAATAGTAGGTCTTTTGAAGCTGATTAGGGAACTAAGGAACCAAGACTGATTATTATGTGCTATCATGTTCTAGAGAGAGACACTGTGACTTCTCTCCATCTTTGTGCAAAATCCCTGAAACTACAAAACGTGAACAACTCATTCTTAGTTTTTGTATATCAATAAGTGAATTGTTTTTCTTTGGGAGACCGATCAGGTGATAATGATTGAGGGCAGACAGGGATATGAACATGGTGCTATCGTTAATCATATCGAGGGCTTTCAAGTGATTTAAAGACAGAGGTGCCGATTACCTACAAAATCGAGGGCTTGCGGGGATAGAAAGACTGGCGTACCAATCATCGTATCGAGGGCTTACTAAGGTGGTGGTAAGACTGACCTGTTATCCTAGGTGAATGGATAACCCCACTCTTTGGATAAAAATAATTGTAATACATTAACATTTCTGCTACTATTTGTTTTATGAAAGGGAATTGTATTATTTTCCTTTCTTCATTTCATATTCATTTGAAATTGATTCAATTACAATCATATGGTTACTTTTTATATCGATTGATTCTATACGCTTTATGAGAGAATCCTTCACTATTGTATTACTCTGACTATTGTATATATTGTGAATACAATTGAATTACACTTCTTATATTAATACATCATATCATACCCTTATATCCAATACAATTGTGGTTTTTTGTTTTTGAATTAGTTTAAGATCATATAAACTAATTTCTTAAGTGTTTAAAACACACTGTTTTTAAACAAACAATTCACACCCCTCTTGTATTGTTCAATCTAAGACACATATACATCTACATATTTGATCCAAAAATATGGAAAAAAGAATAACAAACTATCAGATCTAATCAATACACCACAACTCATATATAAACCAGATATGATGACATTGGGTAAACCTCATACACCACATACCTGATCAATTTAGATTTGTTTCTTTTTTAAATCATAATGGCTTCACTAAGTACCATAAAAGAATCATCCAAACATCTCACTACCCAAATAATCTAGCCAGGATCCCCAAAGCTATAATATCACATTAAAAAAATTTAATTAATTATGAAAATTATAATCAATTAATTAGCTAAAATAGAATGTGTCATAATTACATAAATGACATCGAGTTAACACATCTTGTTATAACCCTAGGAAACCACCATCGTAGGTCCCCAAAGGATAATTTTCACCATTGCAAGATAATCCATATGATCACATAAAAAATTTACTATTACATAAATTTTTTATTGGGATAACCTAGGGAAATTTACCATAGTAGCATACTATAAATAAAATCCATGCAAAAAAAATGTGGAATCCATATTAGTATTTCGTCATCCCATGCAGACCAAAATCCCCATCATCCTGGACCAACTCCTCCATGATCCATTTGAATCAAAACCAAAAACTAAAAGATGAACATCCAAAAATATAGTGATCAAATGGAAGGATGAATGTTTAGGATAAATAAGTGATATATAACATTAAATGATAAATAACATAGATAAATCATCTCATTAGTTCTGATATCATATTGTATGGAGAATGTTTTTGGATGTTAGAAGAATTATGTTTTTGTGTATGTGGTATTTTTTCATAAATTAAAGAAATCAATTCAAATTGAAAAAAATTAAAATTTGGAAAAAATATTGTAATTAGAAAATTAGATTCCCAATGCATAAAATGATAATCAGATAGTGAGGATGTATTCTGAATCAAAGGATCATAAAAGTCACCCTTTGTATATAATATAACAAAATCAAATTGATGATGAAATTCCGATTCTAAATTGCTCTAAAAAAATATGATTCTATACTATTTTATAATATTGAAAAAGTCATATATATTTGGTAATGTTTTCTATTCAAGACTAATTTATGAAATGGGGAGTTCATCAAAATTTATTTAGGTGCACATTGTAATGAATGAAAAATGTTGTTTGGGAAATGGGATGTTATAATTAATTCCATTATTATTCAAGTAATCCTATATTGATCATGAATTGAATAAAATTCATGAAGTATGTCATGAATACAAGTTGTTGTTTCTTATTAAAGGATGTTTTAGATATATAAGTACCAAACATAGATTTTTTCAAAATATTTAATGTGTTTTAGCTGACTAAGTTTTATTTTTTTGAATGTTACAGTGTGGATATCCAATCATAATGATAATTCCATCAAAATGAGATTTCCATCCTAACAGTAATTACATCTTTATATGAATTTCATTACACTGAATCTAAGAAGTAAATTTTATCAGACTAACTCTGAAATGAAAGTCATTCAGAATGACTATAATGAATATATTAAGATCATAATGAGACGAGGAAGAAAAATATATATTATTGAGTTGAGGATGTTCTACCAAAATTATGATACAAAAAATTGTAGATGTGGAAGCACATCAGTTTAAATAATTACAAGAAATGGAAGAAATATTTTTTTACAAGTTTGAAGGAGATAATTATCTATTTTCAAGGGAATAATTATGTTTGATTAATATATTTATATCTATTATAAATTGGGGTATGGAAATATAATAAATAAATAATAACGAAAGGATTATTTTATCAACTGTTGAGTAGAAAATTTTTAAATATATTTTGATTTAAAATATTTGGATCTTGTTCTAGAAAAATTGAGTCAAAAAATTCAAATACAGTAATGATGAAATCATATTGGGAATTTAGAATCAATAATCATAATAAAAATGAATTTTTTTCATTGTAATTTTATTTTTTTAAATGTCTCAATTAGTGAACTTTTTTGGAGACTTTTATATTGAAAATCATAATTGCAATATCGTAATGAAATATCAAAACCGTTTTGATGTCTTGTTAGAAATATTTTAGGGAGATGATTCTATGAGAAGATATGAGATTAATTCATAGATGTATAAGTAAAATAATTATCTGTATTTAAAGGAAAATTTAATGAGAAATTGAAAAATCCACAACTGAATTATTATTTATGTCATAGGAATTTTTCTGATCTGGAAAAACATTTTCATGATCCCATATAAACCATTAATCTATACATATAAAACTAGGTAAGAACTTAATGTTTTGAGAACATGAAATGAGAAATATGATATGTACTATCATCAATTATAAAGAGATGATGCTTATTTATTGATCATTTATGAAATTGTTTTCCAAACATAGGATGAATGGAGAATATTCAAGATCATAATCAGATGATTACTGTGTCTGGATTAATAACCAAATTGGAAAAATAATTTTAGGATTTTATAATAGAGGAAGAAACATTTTTACTTATTCCTAGTGGTATCATTCTAGAGTGTTATTATCATATTCAGAAACTAGATTCGAGATTTAGATTAAGAAATCATATTGGATATTATTATAGAGTCCATAATGTTCTTACTAGATTCAATGTAATAATGTATTGAATTGTATTGAAAGATAATATTTTATGAAAATTAATTAGAGGAATTATTATATTATATTACATAAAACTATATAAAAATTATTTTAATTGAATCCCGGGAACTGTTGTTTTGAAAATATTGTTATAAGTGTGCAAGTGGATAACTACTTTTATAAACTACAGATCCTTGTAAATTCATGTGTACATGTGGATGTGTAGTTGATTGTCTTTTCAATAAGGTATTAAATCATTTAGAGAACTGCAATATTTATTCAATGTAAGGGAAATTAAATGAAAATAATATCACAAATTCAAAATTCTCCCATATTAGTGATACAACTATATTGACTAAGAAATTATAATTGGTATCAACGTGAAGGTTCCAGTCATTTACACATTTCTAGTGTGTTAAGGAAATGTTGAGATGTATATTTTTAATTGTGATAATAGTAAGGGGAATTCGATCATTCATGAAAAAAACTATCATATCAAAAAAAAATATTCCTTATCTTATTTCACTTGGGTATGATGATATTAATGCTACAATATATGTATTTCCTTATATTAATTATAAGGTTCCCCTTAGACTTATTGATAAGAAGAATCATGAGAATGACTATAGAGGAAATAATTTTTTACACTCTAAACACTATGAATTTTAGTTCTCAATATGAAAGTGTTTTGTTACAATAACGTGTATTTGGGATACAATAAAAATCACTTTCAAAGGAAATATAATCGGGAAAGAGAAGGGTGAAAGGTTCCCTTACCGATTTGGTAACATACAAAACATACGCCACATGAAATAAGGATGATAAAATGAAGATGTAAATACTAATAAATGAATGTATATTAGAAAAATACTAAAATCATGTGAAGTACATACACCACACAAAATGAAATATTGGCAATATAGCATAAATCTCATGGGAATAGGAAGTGAGGTGAAAACTCATTACAATTTTATAATCAATCGAGTCATATGACCAAAAGATAATAAAAATAAAATGAATCACATAATAAAATGATTATAAATAAAATCCTGATAATATCTAACAAATGCTTATTAAAAATACACCACATGCAATAAATAGATGGCGAACAACGGAAATCTCATGGAATTAAAAGTGAGATAAGAAAATACCTTACCTTGTGTTCAACATGACCCGTTCATTCTTTGATCTCATAAATAATAAACTAATTTTAATTTATACTAGCTTAAGAACCGTTTTAATTTTTATTATTCATTTTATATTAATTATTACCATGTTATAATAATTTAAGTTAATAACGGATGTTTTGTCGATATTTGGTACTTGAGTAAAAAAATGAACACCTAATAATTAAATGTCGTACATGTTTTAAGATATCATTAATATTCATAATGGAATTAATTATTTAGATATCATATATATCATATATGTCCAGTATATACTTGTATTTATAATAGTACATAACATTTAAAGGTAAAAATGTAATGCACCGTTCATGGAGACGGTAAGCCGAACGTACGCGTGAACCCAACATCCATTTATATTTAGTATCTTAATAGAATTAAAAAAATAATTATATATAGTTATATTATAATTATAGTATAATATCATATAAAATATTAATAACTCCATTCTATATACGTCCCTCATAAAGCATTAACGAGTCATATAACTTTGAGGTGGCGGTAGTCTGCACTTCCTCTAATGAGATTATCGTATTTACCCACTATGGAAACCATAATGTATTTCTATATATGGAAATATAATGAAGAATAAATAAAACAAAATCATAATATATATCATATATAAATATATTTCCATCATAATGGACACCATGAGAGGCATTTGGAGGTATTTGAACAATCGTCGTTTCGTGAGGCGTTAGTTTTCCATCCACAGAAACATTATGTTTGTCACCCATTAGATGGAGGTGTGTGTATATTTAGTTCTAATCATAATCATAAAAACATCTTAGTATATTGAGGATACTGTATTTGTTACAAAACAAAGGAATAAAAGAGGTTTGGTGTTGGAGAAGTAAAATAAATGAAAACAATTTAAGAGAAATTGTTTCCTTTAATTTGGGTAACTCACTTTGGTTTGAACCAAAGGACTTCTTGAAGTGACTTTTTCCAAATTTAAGGCTTCTGGGAGGAGGAGAGGGATGTAGGAAACTTAATTGCAAGGATGTTGGATGATCCAAAAGGCTTGAGAGGTGTAGAGAATTGGCAAGAAGTGGTCTCCTTTTATATGGTAGAGAAGGGGCTCTTTAGGGAAGTGTGGCAATATTATTTTCCTATATAATGATATTCATATTTTAAAGTCTCAAAAATCATTAAAGTTGATGATAAGATGAATAATAGTCAAAATAATATCATCCAAAAGAAATCGGACAGGTTTTGAATGTTATTTTAATATTTATAATCTTATTTATTTAAAATTTTTATTAATGAGGTAAATACTACATCATTGTTGTGTCATAAATAATTTAATTTATGTGATGTATAAAAATTATAAAAAAACACCATGATGTAAGAAATTTTTTTCTATTTAAAATGAATATATATATTCAAAAATAAACTTTATATAACACCATATAAAAATTAATTTATTAAATGATTTTTGTTTACGTCATTTTTAACTTCACATTAAATTAATTAATCTAAAGTGGAATTATCTTTCATAAGTGGCTCCATGGGGTCCCAAGATAGACCCAAAGATTCCCATGGCCGGTCATTTCTCATCCAATAAGTTTATTAAACGTGTGAAGTTAATTTTAGAATTATTACAATATTCTTTTTACCTTGAATTACCCTATTTACCTTTAACGACGGTAAATAAAATTCAAAAGTTACAATTCATCAAAAACAATATTCATCTTATTGAACAAAATTTAACTTATTTATTAAAAACATGTATGTAATATTTTTTAAATTCAATTCACAAAAATGGTAATGTTTCATTTAAATGAAAAATTCATTTTTCTAACTACTACTTTGTGATTTCATTATTCATCAAAAATTGACGTTTTTCAGAAAAATACCAAAAATTAAGCATAAGATTTATTGGATATTCCTAATTCAAAAATGATGTATATTTTTCTAAATTAAAAATAAATAAGAATAATTAATTAATTTAAAATTAATTCATGTTAATAAAACAAATAGCGTGTTTTTAAGAAACAATAACTATAAAAAGATTGACACTTGTTTATGTCAAATTTCAAATTGAAAATAATTCAAATGACCAAAATTGGATTAAAAGGTAAAAATATATTCTAATTTAATTTTCAAAGCAATTAAAAATATAATATATCCATATAAATAAATTATATTAAAACAAAGTTTTGAATTAAAATACAATATTTTTCACTATTTATTATAAAATGAACATTATTAGAAAAATTCAAAAAAAATACACAAAGTAAATTTTGATGTACCAATTCTAAAGAAGGATTTTTTTGGGTCAAATAGATTGTATTAAAGTTGCTAAAGTTATATTTAACGAGATTTCCCCATTAAAAGGTGGTAAATCGGCCTTTTAATGTAAATTAGGCTTAAAATTATATTCATTCACATTTTAAGCCTTTAACTTTTATTGGATAAATGTAAATACATTTAACAAACATGTATCATCATATTGTATTTAGTCTTTTTCATTCTCGCATATACAACGGCTAGGAGTTAACTACCATTTAAAATAATAATATTATATTATTAGGGTGCAACGTAAGATTTCAAAGAAACCCATTGTTTCCTATCGGGTACGCTATCGAACATAAAAACCCCTTTGAATTAAATTTAATATTTAATTCTAAAATATTAATAAATATGATATATGTATTATTATTTATTTACCTAAGATGTTACATCTTTTTCCCCTTTTGGGAATTGTGTCCTCGCAATTTTAAAACTGTGCTTCGAAACATCATTAAAAGTTGCACATCGGAAAAGTGACAGTAAAACTATCATTTAAAAAGAAATAAATAAAAGTACAATGGTCATCCAAGATAACTCATAATAGGATTCCATGTAAGAAAAAATGGAAATAGAAGAGAGAAAAAATGGTCATGTTCTGATGCAGATTGATAGAAAACATTACTATGAGAATGATAACCACCAGAAAATCACAAACTTATGATGTGTAAAATGGACTTTGAATACCCAGTAGGAAACGTAAACCAAAAATGTTTTTTTACATTCTTTACATTATTTAGAGGAATTAATTTAATACATAGAATATGGACATAAGGATATATACTTAACTTCAAGTATATTTTCATTCTTTAATATGTTTCTACCAAAAAAACATCTTTTCTCCAAACAAATAGCATTCAAAAAGGCTTGGTTACATCAAAAGCACAATAATAGTCTTCTTGAGAATCACATAATCAACAAAAGAAAAACAATATATTTCCCTTGTCTTTAGACATCCACTAAAACAAAAAAAATTAGTGCAAAATCATATAATACCCAAAAAGTATAAACTTTTACAAAAAGAAAAACTACCCTTAATCTCTAAAAAAAATTAATCAAAACCCATTGTTCAACAATGACCATTCAAAAAAACAACATTCCGTAAAATTATTCAAATGTGATACTAACTGAGATTTAAACACAAAAAACATAAGTATTTAATTACATAGTCATCCAAGATAACATTTATCTTTAAATAACAAAAATTACTCATGAAGTCTTATATTGAAATGTAAATAACCAAATCACATGTTCACTATGATAGGTTAATCATTTTCATAAATAAACCAAATTGTCATATGTCTACAATAAAAACATATATTCTTACAAACTAAAATTTCAACCATTATTCCACAATTGAAATACATAGTATTCTATATTCTTTATGCATATAGTGTTTACTCAAAAGATATAATTTCTTCCACAACAACCTTTATCACTTAATCACTAAATCAATTTTCTATAAAATGTATATTAATTTAAGAAAACAGAAGTTCCAAAAATCAAATTATTCTTGTTCAATAAAATCATTTTTCTAAAATTATAATTCATACTAACTATGGACCTCATGTAGGCTAGTGATAAGTGATGCAACCATGTCTCCCTTCATTTGTGTGTTCGATTCCTCCATCCTTGCCGAATGCGACAAGTTATCACCCATCATACGGGTTGTCCTTTTTATAAAACTCAAAAAATAACCCTAACATATTTTAACATCAATGGTTTCCTTATACCTCTAATTGTCATCCAAATTAATTATGATCTCAACATATTAATTCTTGAAGTCTTATTTCACCACCATATGATAAAATAAAACGATCTCCAAAATGGGGAACATCATACCTTGATCCTGGTGTCCATTTGGTTTCATTATTATCTTGTTCACGTAGGTAGAAGGTCGATGCATCGCAACAATGATTTATCAATCCATCAAAATAATTTCCATCCTACATCCAAATACCCCTTGTACAACATGGGTCATATAGGTTTTGACAGAAAAAATGTTTTAAAAAATAATCATGTATGACATATAGTTTCAATACATTAGATAAATCATGATTTATATAAAATAGTTGGACTGAATTTGAGTATAAACGTTCAATTAATGGTCCTTTTAAAATACCATAGGTATGTGTTGAGAGTCTATATTGTAAAATCAAATATAAATAGTTTTTTCAAGGGTCTCCTTCAGTAGCACATTTTTTAAAATCATAATATACTTCAAAATATTGTGATATGGTAAAATATTTGAAAATGCCTTGATAATATTTACCTTTCTTGAAAATTAGAGAATATTCTGAAAATTGGATTTGTATAAATAAAACCCATGATCCTTGATGATAGCGTGGTATAGTGGAGGTGTTTGATATCTCAAGAAACTCTTTTCAAGTGAGTTGAATGCTATAAAAAGTTTCACAATCATCTGAACATGACTTGTAATAATTATTACAAGAATGTCATTTGGAAGAGATATGAATGTCATTTGAGATCCTCCTCCTTCCATTTGTAACTAACATTCTTTGATCTGAAAAAGAAATAAAATAATGATTTAATTGAAATCATAGACATAGGGACTAACCATGTGTCTATCGAAAACTCCAAATATCTAAAGTTGTCTAAACCAGCCTATGATACCAACTATAAGGACCAGACCTTATAATATTATATAATATTGAATTAAATTAGTAATTCACATTGAGAATATTTTCAAGTTTTTCGTTTCATAGAATTAGTCCATAACTATTACAATAAAACATGAATATTACAAGTAGAAACTACTACTTTGTATCCATTTTTTCATAAAATAAAAACTCTTAAAAAGAAACATGTCTAGTTTCATAATTTAGACAACATGAATTTTCCTTGTTCCCATCATTGACCCTATTCATATTTAAGTCCTATGGAAAAAATTTCAAAAACATGGGATGAGCATAAAAACCTCAGTAAGGGTTATAATATAAGGAAGGTAAACATTAGCCCATCAATAAATACAAATCAATGAAACTATATTTTCCAATCATAACAAACCTTACAAAATCATAAGATTTATTAATAACACACACAAATCATAAATAAAAAAGGTTACATATGGAATCCATATCAAACTTTCATTGTATCTATCACAGCTACATAGGGAGTTACACTTGGAATACTCATTACAGTATATTCTATATCTCTCTGAGGAGAAACATCACGTTTACCGGAGTCACGTTACCTAATGTATTGGAGAGCTATCTCAGGTTCACCGACCCTGGGTTTATCACGAAACCACACGTATATATAAACAATTCCAAATAACCATAACAAATTCATAACACATAACACAAGAATAATAGAAATATAACATTTCCACATTCCAATATATCAAATCAAGATATTGAAATAAACAATGCTTTATCAAATAATTTTCAAAACCATTTAAAAATAGATTTTTTAATCAAAGTGTCCCATACCACTTTGAATCTTTTAAATGAATTATCAATTGAAAAAAAATAATTTCCATATAAATAAACCCTAAAACCCATTTTGAATACATGGACATTAATGAAAACTATTTATAAGAATAATTCTTTAAAACAATTAAAATGAGATTTTTATATAAAGAATTATTTAACAAAAAGATAGCTGCTTGAATACAAATATTTGAGGAAAAACATATAAATTGAACATTATAATATCCTGATAATTAAGGGATTCATGATATAATATTTAAATGGAATTTATATACACCATATAAGAGTGAATTGGTGCATAACATCAATGAAGTCTTAGTGGAAATGTAAATTGAGATGGCATCCCTTATAATGAGGGTATCCTTAAATTATAGACAAATTATTCACATAATTATGTGTAAAAAATATAAATACACCCAATATAAATGTATATTATTTTTAAAAAAATCATATTTCATTCACACATATTAATATTATGACATATTAAAGATGTACAAGTTGAACCCAAAGAATTAAAATTGTGTTAAGAAGTTCCCTTGTAAAAATTAGACAGCCTAACAACGTCACATTAAAATTCAAAAAATGAGTTGATGAGATAAATAGGGTATATCATCACGTGGACATAAAGTCTACATCAATATGTATATATAATAACATATCCCAACCTAATAGGATGTAAATTAAAATACATAACAAAAAGAAGTCTTTTAAAAAGAGGAGGGTGAAAGGTTCCATTACAGATTTGGTAACTAACAAAACATACGCCACATGAAAGAAGGATCACAAAATGAAGATTTAAATACTCATAAATGATAGTATATTACAAAAATATTAAAATAATGTGTATTAAATACACCACATAAAACTAAATAGTGGAAATATAGCATGAATCTCATGAGAATAGGATGTGAGATGAAAACTCCTTACTATTTTGTAATCAATCGAGTCATATGACACTAAGTTAATAAACACCAAATGACTCACTAAATACCAAGATTATAAATACAAACATGATAATATATATCAAATGTTATCAAACAATACATCAAATTTAATAAATAAGTGGCGGACAATGGAAACCTCAAGGAATTAAATGTAAGATAAGAAAATCCCTTACCTTTTGTCCGACTTGACCCGTTCGTTCTTTAATATCCTGAATAATAAACTAATTTTAATTTAAACATTCAGAAAAATATTTTTAAATTTTATTATTCATTATATATTACTTATTACCATGTTATAAACATTATGTAATCATTTATGTTAATAACAGTGGTTTTGTTGATATTTGGTACATGAGTAAAAAAATTAAACACCTTATAATTAATAGTTGTTCACGTGGTAAGATATCCATCATCTTCAGAATTATATTAATGATTATGATATCATATATATCATATATATCCAGTATATTCATGTATTTATAATCGTACATAACATTTAGAGGCAAGAAATTAAATGCACTGTTCAGGGAGACGGTAAGCCGTACGTATGCATGAACGCTACATCCATTTCTATTTCTTATATTAATGGAATTAAATAAATAATGATACATATTTATATTAAAATTCAATTATAATATCATATAAAATATTATTAACCCCATCCTTTATACGTCCCACATAAGGCATTAACAAGTCATATCACTTTGAGGGGGTGGTAGTACGCACTTCCACTAATTAGACTATCAAATTTACCCACAAGGGAAACAATAAAGTATTTCTATAAATGAAAAAATACAGTGGAATAAAGAAAACATAAACATAATATATATCATATATAAATATAGTTCCATCATAATGGGCTCCATGAGAGGAGGTTGGAGATATTTGAACAATCATCATTTCTGGAGGTGTTAGTTTTCTATCCACAAAAACATTATGTTTGTCACCCATTAGATGGAGGTGTGTGTAAGTGTAGTTAGAATTATTTTGATAACAAAATACAAGTATATTGAGGATACTGGTGTTATTACAAAAGAAAGGAATAACATATTTTAGGGGTTGGAGAAGTAAAATAATTGAAAACAGTTTAAGAGAAACGGTTACCTTTAATTTGGGAAACTCCCTTTTCTTTGAACAATTGGACTTCTTGATGTGCCTTATGCCTATTATAATACGTATAAAAGGAGGAGACTGATGTAGGATGATTAATTGGGAAGATTTTGGATGATACAAATGGCTAGAGAGGTGCGAGGAATTGGTTAGAAGTGGTGTCCTTTTATAAGGGAGAGGAAGGTCTCTTTAGAAACGTGTGATAATATTATTTTATTATATAATGATATTCAGTTTCTAAAGGACCCAAAATCATTATATATGAAGATAAGATGAATCATAGTCAATATAATATCATCCAATAGTAATTGGACTGGTTTTGATGTTATTTTAATACTTATGATATTAATTACTTAATTCTTTTTTTAATGAGGTAAATACTACATCATTATTGTGTCATAAATAATTTAATTTATGTGATGTCTAAAAATTATGAAAATTTACAATGATGTGGGAAATAATTTTATCTTTACAATGAATATTTATAATCTAATATATAATTTATATATCACCATATAAATATTAATTTACTAAATGATTTTTTATGTCATTTTTGCCTTCACATTAAATTAATTAATCTAAACTGTCATTATCTTCCATAAGTGGATCCATTGGGTCCCAAAATAGACCAATATATGCCCATGGCCAGAAATTACTCATTAAATAAAGTTAGGACATGGGGTAAGGTAATTTGGAATTATTAAAATATTTTTTTTACCTTGAATTACCCGATTTAACTTTAACTACAACAAATAAAAGTCAAAAGCTATTTTTCACCAAAATTTATTTTCATCTTATTGAACCTTATTTTACATTTTGATAACAACCATGTATGTCGGATTTTCAAAAATCAATTCACAGAAGTGGTAAAATTTCATTTAAATGAAAAGGACAGTTTTTTATCTACTACTTAGTGATTTCACTATTCATCAAAAATTGATGTTTTTCATAAAAATACCTAAAATTCAGCCTAAGATTTATTTGATATTCTAAATTAAAAAATAATTTCTATTTTTCTAAATTAAAAAAATATAAGTTAAATTAATTAATTTAATATAAATTCCCGTTGTTAAAACAAACTGTGTGTTTTTAAGAAACAATACATATCAAAAGATTGACACATGTTTTGGTCCAATTTCAATGTGAAATTAATTCCAATTACCAAAATTGGATTAAATGGTAAATAAATATTGTAATTAAATTTTAAAAGAAATTAAAAATATAATCAATCCATATAAATAAATTATATTAAAACACTGTTTTGAATTAATATACAATATTTTTCACTATTCATAAAAAATGAACTTTATCTGAAAAATTAAAAAAATTTACATAAAGTAAATTTTGATGTCCCCATTCTAATGATTGATTTTATTGGGTCAAATATAATGTATTAATGCTTCAAAAATTATATTTAAAGAGGGTTCGACATTAAAAGGATGTAAATCATCCTTTTAATGTAAATTATGATTAAAATTATATTCATTCACATTTTAAGACTCTAAATTTTATAGGATAAATGTAAATACATTTAACAAACATGTATAATCATATTTTAGTTTGTTTTGTTCATTCCCTCCAATCCAACAGCTAGGATTTAACTACCATTTAAAAGAATAATATTATATTATTAGTGTGCAACGTAAGAATTCAAAGAATCTCGTTGTTGTGTATCATGTAAGCTATCAAACATAGTAACCCCTCTAAAGTAATATTAATATTTAATTATCACATATTAATACATATGAAATATGTCTTATTCTTTATTTAAATAGGATTTTACAACTAGTGCCCCACATGGTGATGAACTAGGGTGTATTAATCCTTTTCCCAAATGACCATGCAACTACTTATTTAACTCCACATGTTCGGTAGGATATATCTTACACTAAAATAATAAGATAGGAATAACACAAAGTAAGTGATCTATTGAGAACTATACCTCATGATATATGGAATGTTTGGGTAAATATTCTAGAAATACACCATTGTATTCCCCCATGATGGTCATTTCCCCTAGGTTGATGATTTTCTATTACACAACCATTTTAGAGAGTTATGATTCTTTACATGGAATAAATACCAAAACCATTGACAGGTTTTATAAAGGATATTCATGATCTTTCTGGAATTTATATAAGATCATGGGTTGTTTTGGAAAATGAAAATATATTTCCAATTTCCAGTAGTTTATATATTCTCTATATAATGAGAGACATTATATTACAATTATAGAATTGAATTCCACAATGTTATGTATTATGAGATTCACTGAATGAATTTTCCCAAATATGTTAATAGGAGAAGATTCCAACACTTGGGTTATAAGGATTGAACTATTATGTGTTTTTGTTGATATATCCGCTTCAGGGTTTTTGGACTTTGATGTAAAAGTTGTAGAAAACATTCATGATATACTGGAATGGGTAGAACCATATTATATTAAGAATTTTTCTATTCTTGAGTGAATAGAATGTGTACCTTATATGCCTTAAAATCATTGATCCACTACATTAGTAGTGATGGAAAAATAATTCACTTCCTCCATTTCATTTGGTGTACCATGGAACTAATTACACTCATAATGTTGAGGTGTAGTGCAGTAGCTTTCATAGTGCCCTTTATCACTAGATTTATAGCAATGGTGAATGGGTGGTTCTCTCCTTACCTCCCCCACATTATCCTGATTCTTCATATATTTTTAAATTTCATGAGCATGGTTACCTTCTCTCCCACAATTTAAGCACTTCCCTATAACATTGAGTTAACTCCCAAGATATCTGCTCCCATATTTTTGACATGTGTGTGGTTGAATTTTCATTCCACCTTTGTTTTGAGATCATCAAAAATGAAACTCCATATTTTGTTTGATATCACCATATTCATGGGACTATTACTGAAACTCCACATACACATAGAGATAACATTTAATAACTTCTTTATAGTTCCCAATTTATCTAATAACTATATCCTTTCTATGGGGTGTTTTTAAACAAAAAAAATATTATATCAATTTTTACATCATTTTTGATAACAAATCATGTAGCGTACATTGAAATCCATATGATATTATGTTCAGAAGTTGTGACAGATTAACCATTCATTTTCATCATCATTATGAATTCTCTCTCCATATTTGTTTGAAGATTTGAGTAAAATACTTGTTATGAATCATTAATGTAATGTCTTTATACATTTTCTTTTAAATTTCAACCATCAACTTGTTGTTCTTTGTCAAATCCCACCATTTTTGGGACTCTTAACTTGATGATAAATTATGATATTAACAATTTCCATATCATAATAGAAAAAAATATAATATAAAATCATCATTTGTGGGACCCAATATTATGAAAATAGTGTATTCAAATATGAACAAAACGTCAGGGGTCCATTCCTTATATATTACTTGATAGTGAGTTTCTCTATATTTTGTAAAGGAGAATGTCCGAAATTTTTTAGTATATTTTTCATAAACTAATAAAGTTGTGTAACTATCAATGTAAAATTTTTACTCCATATCCATACTCATTGGGGATATAATTTAGTCAATTGTTGCATTGTCCCAGGAATAGGTTGTTGTCCTGGTTTATTCTAGATTCCACCACTTTTTAAAATTGACATTGTTAGAAAAAACATATATCAAAAAGTCATGAATAAATAATTTATTTTGTTTTTAAAATAACTATAAATTTATATATTTTGGCATCCCTATGTTAATAATTATCATAAATAAATATTCATGGGTACTAACTTATACATTGACATATACTATGGGTTTTCATAATGGTTCCCTAATCCAAATTATCAAATCATCTAAACCATCGTATGATACATTCTATAGGGACACAGGTTTTTATAAGATTAATATTACATAAATTTAATGAAAAAAACATAGAATAATTACTTGACCAGGATACAAATATTTATTATCAGGGGAAAACTAGTACCATTCATAACATTTACGAAAAAAACAAACTCAATTACAAAATTCTTACTTCTCTAGCTTCTTATTGGACATTGAAATCTCCTTAGATCAAGCATTCACCTACGGATATGGCTAAAAATGGGTGAGATAAATCATTTTAACTAGATATATAAGAACATATAACAATATAAATTTAGGTAATCAAATTCATGATATCCTCATCTAATAATGATAGGTATCATTATATGTAGGCATGGCATATGGAAACACATAAAAACTAATCATTATGTCCAAGTGGTCAACTACCACAAATAGTATTAAGCAAAGATTGTAACATTTGGACACATATATAACATTTTTCATGTGATAAATCACAGTACCCAATGCATTAATGGATTATATAATTTTGGTTTCACATGTCACATCATAACATTTACATGGTGCTATATAATTATGAGCACACGAGTCACATTATAATATTTACATTATCATGCATGCCAGATAAAACATATATCAATATCTGACATAAAATAACCCATGGAAAGGAATTATTTTCATTTAAGAAATCATACTTTGATAATATATGGGTTACCAAATTTAATAGGTAATAACATACTAGATATAACAATCATCAATCATGTGTGAAGATGAAATATTCTCTAGATGTAAAAGGTCTCTTCATTTTTAAAGAAGAGTTCTTTATGAAAACATAATTATTGTCATAAAAATAAGTATAATACAAGTATATACAAAAAGAGGTAAAAAAATTATGGGTGGAATATGTTTAAAAAATATAAATACTCATAATATGGTGAATGTGGAATAACCCATAGAAAAGGAGTTGGATTCTAGAATCCCCTTACCTTGAGTCTGAATGCTTCATTCACATTAATATCCAATATAATTAAATTAGATTAATTAATTAACAAATAAATAAGATATTTTAAATTAATTTTATTCACTATAGTTATATTAATTTCATTGATTGGAATTTTTAAGAGCTATAGAGTTTAATATTGTCATTTAAGAGAATTCATTTTCATGGATTTTCTTATTGTTTTTTCTATATACATGAATAGAATTTCATGTAATATGTGGAAAAATATATATAACTATTATAATATATTATTATTCTTATTAATGAAGAGTAATTTTACTTTGAATAAATTTTCTTATATTTAATGAGTATGATTCATTAGAATATTGTTATTGTTGATTGTTTTCAGATTGTTTTTTTGGGTCTTTCAATCACAACAATATCAATTTGTGTAATCATATAGTATTTAGTGTATAGCTAGTTAAAGAAAATAAATTGTTTTATAACATACCCTTTATAATATATCTTAGTGATTATATTTTTTATTAACATCATTTATGTTATTATTGTTAAATGTACGTTCATCGATGTGGATGTTGGTAAAATAAGACAATATGGGTGACAATTACATTTTTAGTATAAAAGGGGGAGAGAGAGGAGTTATATGATGTATCTTACAATATAATTATAAATGTGTAATTATATCAAACAAAAAAGATTTAACATTACATTTGGATAATATAATGTTAGGATAAGTGAATAAAATAAATGAAATTAAAAACAAATTAAAAGACAAAATGAATAGGGTTTTACCTATTCAATTTATCCTTACTGGGAATCTCAATAGGGAACAGTTTTTAGATTTTGATGAGGAAAAGAGTTACTAGTTGTGGGGGAGGTACTAGGGAAGTGTATTGGTTATACTTTCATAAAGGATCAATGATTGATATGTGTTAGGTGTGAGGATAAATGGGTGTGTGGTATTGTATTTATAGTGAGGGAGAGGGGTGTTTTCACATGATTTATTTTATAAGATTATTATTTTATTCATGATAAGATATAATGTTTATTCATAAGACTAAATATGGTCATAATATCATGTAAGTATGATCCAATTGTATTGGATATGTGATGACTCAAGGAGTTGTTTATTTATCTTATTATGTATACATAACGTAAATTTTAGAATTTCACTATTCACCAAAATATCATGTAACTCTAAAAAATACAAAAATTTACCCTAAATTTTTTTTAACATGTAGAATTAAATATTTACCTCAGTTTTTTGATAATTAATTTCTAAATTTTGTAATTTAATTTCTAATTAAAATCATTTATTTTTTGTAATTACCAATTTTAAATTTTTTACAGATTATATAAAATTTTGAAAAATCACATAATGTCACATAAAAATTCTAAAAATAATAATACATCAAAATATTAATTTATGAAAACCTTTTATTAAAATAAATTATATTTAATATTATTAATTTATCATTAATTTTTAATTAAATATTTGTAACTTATAAAATGACCAAATCATAATTAATTATTTTTATAATATTTACTTATGAATAATATGATATAATTATAACATATATTAACTTATAATTATCCAAAATTTGGATATATAATATCATGGGAGAGTAAACTATTCATTTCTCCAGTTTACTATTCATAATGGTTAATTTACTATTCCTATCGTCAAATTACTATTTCATATAATTATGTTCTTTAACATAAATAAATACTTATTATTTCATTATTTACTCATTTATAATTTTTTTTATTATGGTCTATAAGTGATTTAATGAGAGTTATACTAAATTAAATTACTAAAAAATGGATAAAATCTAATAATAAATGTTTGTGTGGTTAAATTCTTCCCCCCACATGAAATGTTTTCCTTTAAATTTAATTTTACATAATATAGTGATCATTCGTATCCATTATCAAATCCTACAGTTCCCAATATTATTTTACATACATATGGTTCATCACTAATTCCTTTACACGGTGGGTTGTATTATTATGTTGAACCTTATATCTCTGGTTGAGAATCATTACAAGCTTCTCCACATAAGTGAAATTGTCTTTTGGTTTTACCACTTCTGAGGTTAATACACTTGAGGGGTTTGGAATTTACTACTGCAGGAGAGATATGTGGAAGACATCATGAACATGATCCATATTTATTGGATGTACAAGTTAATAGACCACAAATCCAATGAGATAAAGGATTTCAAAGGGTCTGTTGTAAAATTGTATTAGCTTCTATTTCTTTACAACTTATAAAACTATATTCTATAGTGATATTCAAAGGAATACTTTAACACCAATTTCAAACATCAAGTGCCATTATTGGTTTTCAACATAGATCTTTTTCCAAAACTAATAAGGTATGATATGTTTCTGGATGGAATGATCATTTTCTATCATTTCATGCAATAGATCATGTCCAATTATAATTCTTTCACTAAATTCACCCATATAGTTTGTGATTCTACATCCCTTTCATTAAAAAACATCATATATATCTATCTTTATACTTAAATGGAATATATTGTTGTATACGTACTAAACCAGTGGGATATGTTGATACCATCCCCCTTTGTATTCCAATGATCATGTTATTATCATATCTTTAACCATCATAAGAGTCGTTTAATATTGTACATCAATTTGGGGGTGATATGAAGTGATAAAATTTAACTCATTAATACATTCATGTTTAGGTCTCCTATTAAATTTAGATGTCAGCCCTGGATCACGATTAGAGACAATCGAGAGATGAACCCCATGAATTCTCTCCAATTATCTCAATTATATCTTTTTAGGTTATTCAATTGAGTGATCTTCCTAAATAGTGATAAATAGTGAATCCTTGGTGATTTGTTCTACCAAAATTTATATCACATTATTTCATTTAGATGTCTATAGGAGACCTATAAAAATTTCAATAGTGACATTGTCCCATTTCCACATGGGTATAGGAAATGGTTACGTAGTACTTTTGGAAATATTCTTATCATACATAACTGGATAGTATATTAAACACCATGAGATATAATCAGGAATCTCCTTCTTCATGTTGCCCCACCAAAACTATTCTCGGAGATCATGGTACTTATTGGTACTCGAATGATGGATATGTAATGTTGAGCAATGTGAATTTACTAATATTTCTTTTTTTATCCTTTGTTATGAAGGTAGTTAAATCATGATTCAAAAATGAATGACACCATCATGGTTGATATGAAACTCTTTCATCATCCAATCCCTTACTACATCAACCATTGTCTGTAAAACTATATCACCAATATATGCCTCCTTAATATTCTCTTAGATTAATGAATAGAAAATCATTTGGGTATGGTATATTGTATTCCTTGACATTATTATTTTAAATTCCATCCTATCTGTAAATATGAATATATTTTCACTCCCAATATACATAATTAAGAGTGTAGCATGTCAGGTCTTCTAAGAGGATCAACTACATTTTTCCCCTTATCCGGAAGATAGTGAATAGATAAATCATAGTCATTATTTTCCAATAATAATATCCTTTGTTTAATTTCATTTTCCGTTTGTGTGAATTTATACTTTTGAATCTTATGATCATTGTATATGTAAATCTTCTCACCAAAGAAGTAGTGACATCATATATTCATGGAAAGAAATCATAGGTTCTATCTCCAAATCATGGGTCAGGATGTTCTTATCATGGGTATTCAAATACCATGAGGTGTAGGCTATGAAATTATGTTTTTCATATTTACACAACACAATACATTATTTGAATAATTAATGTATATGACAATGATTTTTCAAATTTTTGGTTATTTGTGTATAGTTACAGATAAAATACTTCAATTAATATCATTGTATCATTACTCATATTCTACCATCTAGGTGTACTTTACCCATTTTCATTTTAACATACATAGAATTATATAATATGGGGAGACATTTCTTAGAAATCGTTAATAGTACCCTACTAATACATTAAAATTGTGAATTTAATTATCAGTAGTGGGTATGGTCCATTCCTCAAACAAATTTTTCTATGAAGGGTCCACAAAAATTCCTTAACATGTGATCACATGTTCAAAAAATGTTTCTTACTACATCCAAAACTCACACATATTGATTTTTTTCATCGATGCTCTCCTTCCTTAATGCCTCTAAAAATATATATATGTTTTCCTCAGGTTCCTCCTTTTATATAGTATACTAGAATATCATTGATAAATACTACAATTTTTTTGAGGTAATTTCAAAAGAATATATTCATAAAATACATGAATATTTTAGTGGAATTAGTAAGAATGAAGGACATCAAAAGAAACATATTGGGTATATACACTTTATGGAATGATGTATTCTGAATATCATTATTCTACACTGTTAGCTGATGGTAACAAGAATATATACCCACCATTGAGATATAATTAGATCCTCTTAACTGAACGAATAAGTCATCAATCATTGGAATGGGATACTAGAACTTTATGGTGTTTTAGTTGAGTTCCTAATAATTGATACCTATCTACATTGATACATCCTTATTCTGGAAAAGGAGCATAAGGAAGCCTTATGTTGATGCACTAAGGAATATGAACCCTTGGTCTAAATTCTATTTTTGTTGCTTCTTTAACTCCTCATGTTAGATATAAGCCATCCAATTGGTACACTGTGAGATAAGAGTAGCATTGGGTATGAGTAGTATTTTAGAACACTTCCTCCTGATCATGAGGTATTAAGGGTAACATGTAATGAAATACATTATTTTATTTCCTCGTGATTGGTATTTCCCCAAGGATGATGATTTCCTTTAACTCAACCTTTTTTTAGAGGATTGATTCGTCACTTGGAATCAATACCCACACCATTGAATGATTATAAAAAAGGATATTCTTTATCATAATTGAATTTATATGGGATCAAGGTATGGTATATAATATGTAATAATATTTCATTTTCCTAAAAATTTTAATGCGCTCAACATAATGAGAGCCAATCCATACAAATTATAGCATTGAATTCCACACTAGAATGTATAATGATATTAAATTTAAAAATATTATCATATATGAAAATAATATAAGAGTATAATACGAGGGTTATAATGATTACACCACTAGGTGTTGTTATAGATATCATTACTACACGGTTTTGTCGATTAAATATAATAGTTTCTCAAAATTTTCATTTTAAAAGGAATTCATAGAAACATAATCAAATTATTCTTACGACATTCATTAATCAATAATATGTGTTCATTATATGAGTTAATTTTATTTATCCATTTCAGCATTAGTTATGGAATATGTATTCTCATTATCCTTTTCCTTTGGTGGCTGAGATGCTGATTACCCACAAGAACTGAATGTTTAGTGCACTTTCATTCATAGTTCCCTTTCACCCTATAGTTATAGAAATTGAAGATGGACGGGGCACTACTTTATTCCACCAAATTATCCTAATTCTTCATATACTTTCATCAATAATGAGTTGGTGACCTTATCCCCCACATATGAATTATTTCCTCATCCCTTTCAGGATGTTCTCAAAGGGGCTCCTCCCATGTTTTTAACAAGTGGGTGGTTTAGTTTTCATTCCACAATTTTCATGTTATCCTCTACCTAGAAACTCCATTCCTTTAGTTTCTTATCACTATTTACATGGGTCCATTCTAAAAAATCCAAATCTACATTATGAACACATCAAAAAATATATTCATGACTCCCAATGTCTTGAATTTTTAAAGCCTTTCTAGGGTGAGGTTATATACCACTAATTAAGCAATTAATATTTTTATCATTATTTATATCAAAACTCAGTATATACCTTCAATCCATTTGTAATTTCATTAATAGTCCATGATAGATTCACTATAATTTGTCTTCATCTCTATGAATTCTTTATACATCATTGTATGAAATGTTCACATGAATTAATATTTATGAAACATTATCATAATTTCTTCCCACACTATCACTTGAATTTCATCCATCATATGGGTGTTCTTAATCTATGACCATAATTTATGGGCCTTTTAATCTAGATGATAAATAGTGAGATTAAACTTCTTTATCAAAGAACATTGATGAATAGAAAAAATCATCACCATTTTTTTGATCCACTATTCCAAAAGCAGCGGATCTGAAGATCCAATAAACATTTCTGTTCATTGCCACATAAAATTATAAGTATCCATTTTCTCCCACTAATGTAAATGATGATAATCCATATTATTCAAGTTATTGTTTATAACCTAAGAGAGTTGGGTATCCATCTCTATGAATTTTTTAACTCCACCTCTAAAATAATAATATATGTCATTTAATAAATTGTTGTATTATACCTCGCATGGGTATTCGCACTGGTTTCTCCTAGATCGAAAAAATCTCTAAAATAGAAAATGTTAGGAAAAATACAATTCGACAAGTAATTAATAAGAATTTATTACATTGTGGAAATATGAATAATGTCATATCTTGTGGGATCCCTATGTATAGAACATTCTAAAATAAAACATTTTGGGTTCCTACTTATATGTTGTCTTATACAAAGGGTTTTCACTGTGGTTTGGTAATTATAATCACCAAATTATCTAAATCATCCTCTAATACCAACTATAGAAACCCAGAATATTCAATAATTAATATTACATCATTTTATTGAAAAACATCATCCAATAATTACATGTCCAGGATCAAATGTTTTAGTATTTTATGAAAACTAGGACCACACATAACATTTACCAAATAAATCTTAAAAGCATATTTAATTCCTTATTATCTAGCATCTTATTGACCCTTAAATTCTACTTAGTACAAGTGGTCCCATAATGATATAAATCAAAATGGTGTGATAAAAAATAGTATAAGAAGATAGATAAGAACATAAAACAATATTACATTGGTTGATTATAATCATAACATAATCATCATAGTCGTGGAAGGGAGAATTACATATTGTAATGGAATGTGGAAATGAAAAAAATGAAACATCTTTTTTTAGTGGTAAACTACCACACATATTTGTGAACAAAGCTACCATTATGTTCACGAATATTTTACATTAATAATAAGATAGACAACATTACCATATGAATTGTTGGGAAATATAATTCCGGGCACACAAGTCATATCCAAAAATTTACATTGTGCTATATAATTCCAGGCAAACCCGTCACATCATAACATTTACATTATTATCCATTCCATATAGAATGTATATAAATCAGGTAAATAAATTAAAAAATGGAATGTAATGGGTTTAATTTCATAATGTATAAATAAAAAATATTTAGGTTCCCAAATATAGGAGGTAATAACATAAGTGATATGGGAATCATCAATCTGGAGTAAAGAAGAAACAATCTCTAGAAGTGAATAGTGAAATTTTTTGAAAGAAGTGTTCTTTTGGATGACATTATGTTTTTCATAAATTCAATTAGAAAACATTTATATCCCTGAATTTGTAATATTGGTTTTAATAAATTATATTTATGGAATATCCATACTCAAAATGAGGTGAATGAGAAAAACACCAAAGAAAACAAGTTGGGTTTGAGAATTTCCCTCACCATTAGTTTGAATGATTCCTTCAATTAAATATCTTATATAATCTGATTAGTTTCATTAATTAACAGATATATATGTTTTTGTAAAATAGTCTAATTAATTTATGTTATTTTTTAAGATTTGGAGAGTTTAATTTCATCATTTAGGAGCATTCATTTTCATGTTTTTAATGAATGGTATGCTAGTATAGAATAATGAAAGTTTGAGTAAAATGTGGAAAAATATCTAGAATTGTTATTATATATTCTCAATGTTTATTCATAATCATAGATAAAAATATACAAAACTGTATTTATGTAATGAGGATAAGTAACTTGAATAAATTTAATGATGATCAATTTTGGTTAATTTTGGTGTTTTTTCGATCATAACAAACTCGTTTTGTTTTATCATTTAGTATTATGTGTATAAGTTTGATACAAAACATTAATAGTGTTGTATCATAAAAATTATAGTATTTTTATTTCATTATAATGGTTTTATTGACATCCTTCAATGTATTCAATGAAAAAAGAATGTGCTTTTCCCATGATGTCGGTTAATTGACTCATTACGGATGGCGATTTCATATTTGTATAAATGAGAGTGAGAAAGAAGTTTCAATATGTATCATCATTTAATATCAATAAATAATAGTAAATTAGTCATTATTTATTTACCATTCCAATTTTATAATATAATGTCAGTAAAAGAAAACCAAAGAAAGAAAATTGAAGATAAATTAAATGAAAAAGGAAAAGGATTTTAACATTTGGATTTTTCCTCCATAAAAAAACTCATTAGAGAAAAGGTTTTAGAATTTTTATGAGACCAATTTCTATCAGAAATTGGTGAGGTAATAGAAAAGATTTCTTTTTATAATTTATGTGTGCCTCAAATCATGAGAAGTGTGAGAAGAACCTTGTGTGAGGTGTGATATTTTTAGTGGAGGAGATGGAAGTTTTATCAATATTTTATTAATTAGTTAATTATATTGGGAAAGGCAATAAATAATGTTGATTCTTGAGACTAAATACTACAATTTTATCATGTGAGTTTTAACTAATAATGAATAAATTATTGACGACTCAATGAATAGTTTATTAATCTAATAATCTATATATACTCTAAATTATCATATTTCAATATTAATAAAAAATTCATGTACATCCGAAAACCCCCAAAAATTTAACCAAAATTTATTTATATATGGAGAATTAAAAAAAGAATTCCATTTTATGAATATTATTTTCTAAATATGAATAATTTAATTTTACATTAAAATCATTATTTTCCAAGAAAATAGATATTTTAAAATTATAACTACATTTATAACTCTTTGTAAAAGTTTCTTAATGTCTCATAAAATTATATAATAAATAAAACATTAAAATATTATTTTATGAAAAATTGTTATGAAAATAAATTTTCGTTTAAATTTTTAAATAAATCATAAAATTGCAATTAATTATTTATTCCTTATAAAAATAACAACACAAAATTAATAATTTTTAAAATATTTACATAATTATCATATGATATAATTATATCATATTTTGACGTATAAGATTCCAAAAATTTCTTTATAAATTCAAATGTGAGGATAATATTCAATTGGAATGTTTACTATTCATAAGTGTAATTTTACTATTCTTATGGTCCAGTTACTATTTCATCAGTATTGGTCCCTTAACACCTTGAAATACTTATTATTTTATTAATTATTCATGTTTAATGTTTTTATTATGGTAAATATGTCTTAGTATGTGATTTATACTTTAAGAAATTACTATGAGAATATATAAATACCAATGATAAAAGTTTGGGGCATTAGAGATAAACTATTATCTGAGTTAGGTTCTGAATATAAACCTCGATATAGGGGAGAACCCAAACACCCAAATAATTTAAAAAGCTACAATTTTAACTTTTATATAGTAAATGCCTTTGATGTTAAATAAATCATATAATTTTGTTACCCTGGAACATTGGATAAACTGTATTGATAATATCTTCTCCACCAATAAATTTTCATAGAAAAAAAATGTCATATAGATTGTTAATCGTATAATGAGTGAAATTGGTTAGTGGATGAAATTGATAAATAATGTAATGAAGGATTAATAGTTGAAGTGATGGATTTCATGTAATTAAATAACATGTTTTTTGAAAAATATTTTCCTCATACTCTCTAACTTAAAATGGATTTTTATTCCCATTCCATCAAGAAAATATATGACGAATCAATTGGTGGATATGATGAAAACAATACAAGACCTGCATGATAGGCCTATAACATTGTCGTTTCCCCTGACATTAATGTTGAAAACATTTTAATTAGAAAAAATTCTAGTCTATAAAAATTTGACATTATATGAGACGCTGATAGGTTTAGGTAAAATATTTGATTTACCCTCAATGTCAATATGGAGATTGGGGAATACAAAGGGTATCATGAGGAAATAATGGGGATGGTGGAGTTTAATTATCAAAGCCAGACAGATAAATCTAATAGTAAATTCATATTTCCACATCCAACATAAAAAAATTACTTCTCATTTTACTCATTTTTTAATGAAAAAATAATTATTTTTTATTTTCAAACACCATCAATAATCAATACTGTAGTGCTATTTTTGAAAATGGAACATGGTGATGATATTGGATCCCATGTATATAAATTCTCCCCTATGTAATTTTTTGGTCTAATCATCCTAGTGAATCTAATGATACATCATGTGGCGGAATTCGATTCAATTCAAGGTATGGATTATCTTTCTTTATATAGATCATACATAAATTACATCTAGATGGAAATTAATCATCATATCCTAAATAGATATCTGATTCTTTATAAATGAAATGATATGGATGAATCTTAATTATAACCAACATATTACGAATGGATGTTATTTTATGATGAACAAGAATATATACCTCAAATGATTGAGTCTCTGTAAAATATCATCCTGGAAGATGTGAAAATTTTGGGGGAATACAAATATTATTTTTCATTATGAATTTCATCGTCATCCCTCTAGCTAAGAGGTTTAATTTTCAATTTTTCTTAAACCTGGGGCATTACCATTATTCATAATTCCATATATTATTTTTTGTAGTGTAACTAGTGATGTTTTAGAAAATATACAAGTTGATATAGATAAATGGTTCATACACCAATGTTATTCCTATTGGTGTACTCAAAATAACTACATCAAGAATAAGGAGTGGTCAATGCACTATTTCATTAATTATTATTATCATAACAAGATAATGATAATGAATAATTATCCCATTCCAAGGAATGATGTCTTGTTTGATCAAGAAAATTGATAGAAATAGATATCAGAAGTGGATATGTGGTCCTGGTATTACCATGTAATGGTGTAGAAGGAGGACATCACCATGATTTCTTTTCATACAAGGTATGAGATCTTGGAGGTCATAGTGAAGTAGTTCATATTCACTAATACTCCATAAATATTCATGGATGTGATGAATTGTAATGCCCCATCACTAGTTTCCCAAAGTATGTGCATTATTTAATTTTATTTTCATGATCATAATAATTCAATTCCAGAAGGACTGATTAGTTAAGTTGCCTCGAAGAAACTAGATTGAAACATATGTTCTTCATTAAATCATGAAATTAAAAACTAAATATTATCCCCTTTGAAAACAATCCTATCACATATAATATCCCTAAGTTCAATCAGAATAAATTTATTCAGATAGTGGGGAAAATTAATGATAATAAAGGGGTATGATTATATGCTCAGTATTGTTAAACAATATATAGTAATCATTCATAAATAAGCATAATCATTCTTGGAAATGTATAAAACTAAAAAACAAGTCCAATAAAAATAATCTCAGGTATAAAATGGATTGAATAAATCAAATACATCCATTTAATCATTTACATTTATATTCTACAAGTTGATTAATCACGTTTATTATCAATAAAAAATCTCATAATTAGGGAATGTATAATGCCAGAAAACATTACCATACATTCAAGGCCTCGTTCCAGGACAAAATATAACTATACTCTCAAAGCCTTGTTTGAAGAAATTTGTTTCTCTCTTGAATCATAAATATGCATCAAGGGGCTATTATGGGCCTCACACATCATATACTATGTACAAATAATACAATTTTTGAAGCGGTAAAACATTAAAGAACCATTTCTATTAAAAATATCATAAAAATGTTAATAATTTAACTATAAAGAAGAAATGGTATCAAAATAGATCAACACAATAAAACATATCATAATTCATTTAATACAATATAGAAGACTATATCATACTTAATTGACCTCAATCAAGCATGAAATCTAATAAAGGACATTTAAAGAGATTAAAAATCATTAAATATCATAAAAGTAATATCCATTTTTTATATTGAAATTATTTTATAGTCACACAACTACAAAATAAAATATTTCATACGAATATAACATTATAATACTATAATAAAATTTTCACTATGTTAAGGATTCATAAAGGGATTAAAATATCTTCTCATGCCATATAAAATAAAAAACATTATTTTGTTTTTTAAAACCCATATACTACATCATTTTGGAAATGAAATAATTATTCCACTAATAGAATTTTATAAAAATTAACAAATATTTAAAAATTACATTAAAAATTTGTCGATAATATTTGGAAATAATTTTTATAAAACATGGACATGGATGATGAAAATTCACCAATATATATTTATAAACAATCACTAATAATAATAAGATTTACAAATTTATCCTTACCTTGAACTTTATTTTAGTCAACGTTGAGTTAAAGTAATGTATAATTGTGGAAGTATGTTTTTAATGTTCGAGGTCTTCTGGGGATAACAAGACTGATTCCTATATTCATATTGAGGGATTTCCATGGTGTAGGTATGATAATATTTCTTGAATTTACAAATCAAGGGACCATTATCCAAGGTTGTGGGATACCCTACACTATGAGTTAAAATAATTCAGAATTGTTACTTGTATTGAATAAATTTTGTTTCCATTGTATTTTTTTTAAGTAAGAGAGTATAATAATATTATACTTTCTTTTTATTTTGTTTACTCTAGTATGGAAGATTAAATATGCTTTAATGTAGAATACTTTCCTTGTAAACATTACTTATGTTTAATTTTTGGAATTGCATTTCTAGAAGATAGCTAGTTTATAGACCTAAAAGATATATTGTGATTTTACCTTGTTTAATCTAGTTGTACATATATTTCCTTAAGTTTAAAAAAATGTTTTCAAACATACAATTCACCCCCCTCTTGTGATTGATCATCTACATTCATATTTCGACCCTACAGTGGGGACATAGGCCATGATCAGAAAACAAAGGACCACTATAGCAGGTCACAACGGAAGTGCAAAACAGGACACAATGGACCCATGGTGGAAAGAACAATGCATGATAGGATGCCATGTGGATGACCAGGAAACACAGTGAGCAACACCACATTGACTAGATAGGCATAGAACTAGGGAGTTCCTCATGCAATTAGAAGACTCTCTTGTGTGCATGTGGGTAGGGTAGGGTAGAGCTGGGCTACTCCAGTTAACCAGTGAGATGGACCCAAAGGCCTTGTGGGTCATGACCAAGTATCCAAGTAGATTTGTGCCATGTTTAATAGGGTCAGGCTGGACCTGGTCAGGTCGATTATAGAAGGTCAGATAATCTCGGGTAATACCATTCCTGAAAAGCATTCATAACATCTCAAATATGTGTTTTATGATTTTTTGTTTGTAATGTTAGGTCCCTTGCAATAAAAAATTTCTTTTAAAATATTCTAACTGAGAAATTGTGAAATTATAAACGTGGACTATTTGATTGAGAAGTGGTTTCTCTGTGTTCAAGAATGCAATGAGTAGAATCTTGCACTTCGCTATGAGTTAGTTACTACATGACTTGGTGGCTAGATGACCCATTGCTACTCAATGACAATTGAATCTCTATATTCCATAGAGTCTCTATATGCCATTAAATCATTGTTCACTATCGATGATATGTGGTCCATCGATCCTATGGGTTCCATCAATGCCCAATGCGCCTTTGATGCTCTATACACCATCGACCCTCCGAGCACCATTAATGCCCTGGGTGCCATTGATGCTCTGAGTGATATAGATGCATTGTGTGACATTGATGCTCTATGTTACATATATTCCCTATCTTCCAGTGACACTCCTTTTTTCATATATTCTCTATGTGTTTTCAACACTTCCAGAGTCATGGAAATTGGGTGATCTGTGGACTACAATTGAAAATACATCTCTTCAAGCATTAGACATATAGAAAATTGTGCATTAACTTGAAATATTGTTCATACATTTTTTGGGACTATATTCAATCCCTTAATACTTTCTAGTTTTCCTACATCCATACTATATGGTTGGTATCTTATTGTATTGATGCATTTTTTATATAGCGTTTTTATATTTCATTATTTTGGTCGTGGAGATGTGTGTCTGTGTACAGGTACATAGGAAAATTCCACCCATTTTGGGATATGCATACTTGGTTCTATTCCGCAAAACCAAGCCTATTAGAGGTGGAAATGGGGTAGTCATTACATGGACCCATATCTGTTTAGTCGTGACTTGAAATAATGATCTTGGTGGCCTTTTTATCCACAAATGATGCAAACTCTCTTATCATTTATCCATATATTGTGATGATTTTCCCCCAAGTATCATATGTGTGAGAACTTGTGTCCCATGATTCCATAATAATTTTTTTATTTAATCCTCTTATTATCAATATTATTTTGAAATACATGATTCATAAATGAAATTTTTAAAGTCTTTATAGGACATGACATAGTCTTTATATGTGGTGGTTTTTGGGAGACTACTTAACTTCTATTAGGATCATGTGTAATGATACAATTCATATTCCTTTTAATATGTGGGATTTATAAACATTTGAATCAACACAATTATATAATAAAATTATTATAAATAATGTATTTTCATAATACAATTTCAATACATATAATAATATCACAACATCACGCAGATCAAAAATCATAATCTGAAAAATGGTTTCTTTTGGGATATCCTTATTTACAAATCCATTATAATTTTTTATAATGAAATTTTGAATTATCCCAAGAATATTCCTAATGAATATCAATGTAGGTGCACATTAATTATTAATTTTTATTCACTAGTTGAATATCAGGTCAGTCATAATCGACCCATTTCCATGTAATTACCCCTTAGTTCATCTATTCATAAACCACATCCACTTGTATTACCCAATGATGTATTTATTTGTAAAAACCTAATAATATAATTATAAAAAAATATTAGGATTATATTATATACTTATGCCCATATTTCATCGTATATTAAAGTATCTAAGTCTATGTTTCATAAATATACATCCAAATAAATTTACCAAACCTCCTATAATGCTAATATAGACAACCCTAACCACATTCTCCAAGATCCGATAGTCACATTTTTAAATTGGAATTAGATACAAGGTATCACATCTCAAATGACAATATAACATTCTTGTTTTGGTAAAATATAACATAATTCATAAATACAATCCATTTTAAATGATAAAATACAAAATGTATATAATTAATGAATTCAATTATTACACTTATCATGTCCCTACATATCAATGAAAAAAATCCACATATTATGTGTTATATAAACCATAAAAAGGTGTATATTTCAGATGATCAGTAAGGGTATAAATATTGTATAATCTATCATTAAATAATTTTGAATATTTATTTAGAAAAAATAAATTATTAAAACACACTGCATTTAATTAATAACATGCTAATGATATGGAATGAATAAATTATGGTCAAATAATTTCATATAAACAATAAATTGATCTTAAAAACATATCACTTGAAAGTATAACTAATCAAATTATCTCATGGAATTTAAATAATTGAACTTCTAGTGAGAAAATAATTTTTATAAATATCAATAACATACCATTTATTCCTTGTAAACATGAATCTATATAAATGGGCAATGCATCATCAAAAATAAATCTGGTTTGTCTCATGATACCTACCAATTCATTGACTGAATAACTATAATGCATCCCCACCCATAACATTTTAACTCCATTTTATTTCTAATATGAATGGTGATAAGTATAATCCACACACAAATTTAACATTGTAAAACTTCCATATTAAATTATAGTACTTAGACTAATCCTATGAATAGAATCGTAAACCATAAAAAATAATATTGTGAATTGTAATAATATTTTACATACTCAATAATTATAATCATAAGACATAAAATAAATTCATATTTATGATATCAAAACTACTAATCATGAGTTCATCACATGTATAATTTAGTATACACATAATTGATAAATTAAAATCCAATAAAAAATTCCATAATAAAATTAATGATTTTATCATATGTATATTTATATTATCTTCTAATATGTATATATACACATAAAAGTGAATATATTTTAACGGGGTTATGTTATTTTATGTGAAATATGGAAAATAAATGTTTGAGTATGTATTAAGAAGTATATGAAAATATGATCTATATTTAAGGACACACATGTTAATATTGATAATCATGTTAATATGATCATGTGAAATGAGTTTCCTTATATATATGCGAAGCTTTATATGCTCTGTGGTGGGACATATAATCTTCATTTTTCCATCTTCATGTTTATCGAGTGACGAGTGCTTGGATTTGTCTAATTTTTAATGTAGAATCCATTTACATTCCCTTTTAATTTATAATTCATTTTTTGCCTACTTAATGATCCATTCCTTAATTAAATTATTAATCATGAATGAAATTCATAGTTTTGAAAAAAATTGTTTGGAATATTTTATCTTTTATAGTAAAACCTGATTATTGTAGCTATACAATAAACTAAAAATTACATTAATGAATTGATATTATTGCTTACATGGATTCTAAATTTGATTTTATCCATGAATTGATGTCTTCTTTAGATACTTGGAATTCTTGTACTTTTCCTTCATTCTTGTTAGTAAATAACAATTTTTCATATAAAAAAATTCATTGAATATTAAATATCTAAAGTTTTTTGTTTACACATTTCTAACTAAATGAATATTTTCAGAATATTACACTAAGGTTTTATCATGATATATTATTTAATTTTCCAAAGTAGTTATATTACTTGTTTTTCATTGAAACCTTCTATCTGTATCTTCCAATGTAATAATTAGGATTCTTTGTTTTTAGTTAAATAAGTTGAATTGAATTGAAGGAAATGCTCATGATATCTTAACCTCATTTAAATAATTCAATTGGTTTAATTTGAATGAATAATAATGGATGATGATTTAATGCATTCATATTATGACTTATTAACTATTTATGAAGAATATACCAATTATTTTTATAATGTTTAATTTGAAAGTCATACGTTTTAATTTCCATATTTATTATGATATAAATGTAATTATATTAGTTATTGATAACTGGGAAAGTAAAATTCAAATCATGAGAGGTATTTTTCCCAAAGATTGATTTTTAAATATGATTATTCCTTAAATTAGTGTTCGAATAATGGTAAGGGTTTGACTGAGCATTGTGACCCACAGTCCCTTACATCGGCTATTCAGCCTGTATACCCACAATAATGATACATGATTTTGAATGGGGGTTTGGATGAGCATAGAGACTCATTCTCCTATACATTAGGTGTGGGGAATGTAAACCAAGACAAGTGATATGATATTTCTTATGTGATGATGATGTCCACGATTCATCTCTGAGTTTTTTTATTGCATGCATAGTTTCTTTTATGAATGAAAATCATGACGAACAAATATCTATTAGTATGTAGGTATTTATATAACTATTGATTAGAGAATTTCATCTGGATAGAAAGGTTATTGGATTTATTTCAGTAGGATACATTTAAATCCCGTATGAGTACCCCAAAATACTGTGATAGCTCTTGCTGTTGGTGTAGTGGATTGATCATGATTTCTTCATATGGTACTTGTTTTATATGAGTTATGTTCTGGTCGATCAACACAAATATTTTATTTATATATAATGTGAAATGTTTAGACTATTACTTCTGCTATGATCCAAAGAAGGTATAGATGTCAGGTGTTCCTTAGGAACATGGACAAGTAGATTTTAAAATTTTTGATCAGTTATTACTTTTTATTCCTCTACACTTTTTAATTTATACTGAACTCTCTATATTGGAAAAGACACCACATGTTCTAGACTATGAGATTTTTATCTCACAACCTACTCAAGACAACGTTTCATTGAGGTACTGGTTTATTACATCATGTTTGTAGGGACATTGGGCTGCCTTGTTGCTATATGCTTATACTTTTAATGATAGGAGCATGATAATGAATTGATGCTCAAGATTCTCAAGGAGGTAACCTTGTTAATTTCAAGTTATTTTTTCTTGAATCGTATTTTTTTTTATTATTTTGAAAATAATGATGTTTGATTACAAGTTTACAGTTGTGAAATATCACTATTACATGAATACATGATTTTTATAAATTGGCATGATAAATTGCAATTAAGATCATATATTTATCCCTTTATATTGTTTTATATTTTGTTATTTAATAATTATGATATTTATTTCTATTTATTTCTTAAATACCGTTATAAAACTCTAATATTAGAGTATATCCTCCCCACTATCACATCCTAAGACCCTCACTACTAGGTAGAATCCTATGGTATATCAGTAGACGTGGTTGACGCTATGTCACCCATAGGGCATACTACTAGAGTAGTAGTAAGTCGGGTTATGAAGTTTCACATAACAATTTCAGTTAAAGATTAACTAGACTGTTTTTAAAAAAAATGAATACAATTTAAAAAAAAAGTATTGTAGAAAGATGTTTTTTTAAATTTTTTAATTAATAAATTGTGATATGATATATATTTTAAAATATTTTTTTATAGGAAATTGTTTTTAAAGAATAATGATTTTAGACCGAAAAGGGAAAAAAATTATTAAAAACATTTTCCCATTAATATTAATTAAAATTGAGTGAAAAATTCTATTATTTCGTGAAAAAATTCATGAATATTCATTAGATAAGAAAATATGTAAATTTTAATACAATAATTATAAATAATTCCTACAATGGTTACATAAATAAAAAACTACATGAATAATGATTAGATTGTAAAATAAACACTAAACACATTGTTATCTATTAAGTCATAATACCAATGAATGAAATAACCCCAAATGTCACGACCCGTCCTCGGGGTCCATACCGTGACTATCCCAAGCCGTCCATCCATAGGCCAGGGGATGACGACTAGCACCAATGGCATAAATACAGATAACTGGGAAGGAATTTCCTTTTTAAAACATAAACACATCCAACCAGAGTACAAGCAGAAGTAATATACTAATTATAAAAGAAAGTGCTGAAAAGTAAATGGGCCAGAATACAAACCCAACTGAAATGAATAGCTACAACTGAAAGAAAGTACAATAGAAAAGAAAAACAGATGGAAGATAGAAGTAGCTCCTAGTTTGTCCACCCCAGATCCTACCTGAAGGTTAGGTACAGATAGGCTCCTCAATGCTCTCACCCTCCAACCTCCTCTATGTACCATGTCATCGTGAAGTACACCTACGGGTACTAACTCGTCGTGAGGACCACCTCCGGGTACCGTCCAGTCCTCATACACTCGATCCCTATCAGTGTTGTCCGTCGTCTGCATCCGACACAACAAGGTACAGGCATAGCCCATGCAGGGGTGAGTATAATGATACTCTGTAGGGACCCTGAGACACTCAAGGTCTCAATAAAACCAACAAGGATAACCACAATGAAGTATCTCAATAGAAAACCCTTACATAGGTATAAGCCCATACTTATACCTAATATTATCAGGTAAACCATATCAATCATGAGGAAACACAAAGGTTATGAAATCAACGGATAACCAATACATAGGTATATGCCCTTACATATACCTAAGTTATGAAGTGACCCATCGCAATCATGAGGAAAACACAATGGTCATTGACTCAGCTCAAAATAGGCTATTCATTAATGATATCGAAACCAAAACTGCTAAATAGATCCTCCTCTGACGAGTATAGTGATCATGTATCAACTCTGAGGCGCTGCTCACTAACATTAGACTGTTGATGTACTCCTCCTGTCGAGCACCGTGGGTCTGCCACCCAAAAACAGTAGTTCTCCCCGCCACGGGTCATCCACCTCACAAAGTAGTGATCCCCCTCATAGACTACAGAGGTACTCCTTCTGTCAAGTACCGTGGGTCTACCGCCCAATCACAGTAGTACTCCCTACCATGGTTCTACCACCCAAATAGAGTAGGGCTCCCCATTGGGCTATAAAAGTCACTAAGACTCGAATCAGACAAGCAGTCATCAGGTCTCAGCCACCTACAAGGTTTTCATACTCCGTATGCTCATTTCTGGGAGGGTCCGCTCCACAACTACTGGTCGATACTTCCAAGTGTCATGTAAACTCACATGGATTTATCTCAAATGGCCGCCTCGTCATAGGGGTCCCAACACAATAGATGGTGCGTCAATCAGACGCCTGGTCTGTGAGTTATTAGCCTTTTAGTCACAGGGGTCTAGTTGGTTTCATGTACGAACCAACCCGGCCATATCTCAACTGTACCCCAGAATCTCATGGGCTATACTCAAAGGAACCATTTCTCAACGTGATTACCAATGTTGTAGACGGTTATTCAAAAGGACGTATGATCTTAGAGTTATTAGTATTTCTGTTCCAGGGGCCCAGTTGGTTTATAAGAAAAACCAAACCGACCTTACTCCAACCGTATCCAATCCTCATGTGTAGTATTCCAAAAGAGCCATCTCATCAAGAGAAATCTAACAATGTCGATGGAACCTCAATCAGACATTCGAAGCTCAAGTTATAAGTTTTTCCGCTCTGAGGGCCTGGTTGGTTTCAGGTTCAAACCAACCCGACCATACTTTAAATGACGCAGGTTAACCAAACTACTCACAACATAGCAATCCATTCTGAAAAACACACGAGATTGAATACTCATTGTTCCAAAATGGATAGCCGGTGAAAAAGCTTCATTTCATCACAAAACGCATGAACCGGGCCTCATGGTGACCGCACCTCGACCATGAATTAAATATCCAAAATTGGACTTGTATCGTCCATCTTAATTCCAGTGTTGTAGCGTCTCAGACGGTTCTTCATTCCGACACTGTATGAGAGAGATATGTCAGATACAAGATCCCGTAATAATATTATTATTATTATCATTGGGTGTTTCCTAGACCCGAGACACGAACTAGAATTTAATATCGAACATTATACATGAATTGACCATCTTAAAGGCAGGGTCACATCGCCACTGACGACAAGCCAATCGGACGTCGCATGCATGAGTTATAACAGGACAAAAATTAAATAATAATATTAAATCTATTATTTTTCGAGTGCTTCGAGTACCTGTCCAAAAACCCAAAAAAGACATCCAATATTGGATTCGAAGCGTCCGTCTCAGATTCAAGGTTGCACTGCCGCAGATGGTTTTTCAAACCGAGATCTAATGAAGAAGTTTCCTACAAAAGGTGTTTAATTAACAAAAGTAACAATAACAATATTTTATTAGTAGTATTTTTAATTATTTATTTATTTATATATCATATCTCCAATCTCATTCCACCCAACAACCTTTCATGTCCTGAGAACAAATCCCTCTTCCTTTGATATTTATTTATTTATTTTAAATATTATCCTTTAATACCTCCCTCTCTCCAATATCACTTCCATTCACGATTTCATCTCCCAAGCGCCCCAACTCCAGCCTTCTTCTTCATGGCCAGAATTGCCACCTCCTTCGGCTACCATGCATTGGACCCCATGTCGCGCCGCCTTTCGCCTACTCCAGCAGCCACGGTCACAAGCTCTCCCAATCGAACCATCACCTTGGACCGCCAGGACCCATGCCATGGGATCCATCTTCACGTCATACTAGCTTCGAATCACCATTGCGGACCGTTTCAATATTGTCCGTCAATCCGCGCACAAAAGAACAACCAGCGGAGGGTCTGGGCTTGTTCGTTAGTTGTTCACTTCGCATTAGATGCTCAATAAAAAATTAATCAATGGAAAGGGTTTAATTTGTTCAAAAATAAATTATACAAACACGATTCAATTAAATAACCATGCACGAGATATAAATCACATAAACACTATATACGAAACACTCTACCTCGATTATGACGTTGGACGTCATCGAGCCACGGAAAGAGTATGGAGTTGACGTCGATCATTGCATCCTCCTCAAACTTCATATCAGAGCTTGAGAATCGGAGACTCCTTGGAATCTGACCTCCGTTGAAAGATTGTTCATCATTGAAGATCTTGGAAGTCTATCATTAGAGAACATTTCTTCATCGGAAGATTAAAGTTGTCTCTAAATTGCTCCGGAGGTTAACCACAAGATTATCCAAAATATTTTCCAACCCAAATTAAAAAGAGGCTCCCCCTATTAATAAACATGTCATGCCCTTTCAAACTAAAAACACTTAATTAATTAATGTGTTGGAACCACTAAAGAGGGAGAGAGACATGGTCACTTTATTAAGAGGGTTGTCACATTAAATTGAAGGGGTGTTAAAGGGGGTTGGAGAGAGTTATGGGAAGATGAGAGGATATAGCTCCTGCAGGACCCACCTCTTATATATCCACACATGGGAGGATTTAACTTCCCTAGATATAAATTTGTTTTTACAAATTTATTTAACTTTTCTTAACTAAACTCCAAATTTAATAAAACTCATCTCACTTAAAACTCAAATGCGGTAAAGTTCCCCTTAAGCAATTATCAGTGCTGCGAGTTCATCAGTGCCCTCATATTTCAATTCCGAGCACTGGTTCAAAAGATAGAAAAAACCATTTTTTTGTTAATTGAACGTACCCGAGCTAAACATCTGAAATTGATTCCAGGCACATCGGGCCTCGGAATCAGGTTCCATCGAAAACTGCGTACTCATAAAATTCCAAAGAAATTAAGAAAAAAATATTCTTGAAATTTTCAGGTCTTTACATCAAATGAAACATTAAATGAACTTAATAGAAATAAATTAAAGATATATCATTTCAAAAGGGGTAGTATATACCACACACAATGTAATACATTGTTAAAACAATGTAGTCCATAAATAAGTAGAAGTGATTGGAGAATCCATTTCATTTGTTTGGCATCTATTGTATGTGTCTGAACATCCTATATCATAAATTTATATTTATTATAAATACTTTGAATAACCATAATTTTAAATTTATTATGATTTTTTAATTTCGAATAATCTATTATGACCCTTTATTTAATAATTCTATGATAAAATAACTATTTTGGGAGATAACTGCATCATTTTCAAAATATTTTATTATTTTAGTAATATCAGTACATTTAAAATAATAACAATTATTTCACCACAAGAATGTCAAATATGATACAAATATGATATAAATTTACTATATATATTTTCATTTTAGTTTATAAATTATATAGATGTAAAATGGATTAATCTATTCATGAAGATGATATATTGTATTGTCCCATAAAAATTGTTTCCATTTATATCGACATATGGAATGATTGAATGTAAATATTATTTAATCTTTTAAAAAATTATTATCTAACATATATAATTTATATGAATAATATAAATCATCTTTATAAACTAAGTAAAAATGAAATGAAAAATTTCTATCATCACTATGTTGATGTTGTGTTCCACAATTAAAGCAGTAGTGGAATTATTTTTTTCAATGGTTATGATGGTATGAATTAAGAAATTGTATTATATTTAAATAATTGCGGTTATGAAAAAAATATCAAAAATATTTAATAAATTTTAACCATTTAGGTTACTTATAAAATGTAACAAAAAAGGAATCACATCACTTTGTCAGGCGGTAGTCTATTGTACACATTATGATTTCGTCATATCACTCACAAAATGTAATTTATAAAGGTTAATGTGACATGATAATTAAATAATTATAATAATATCATAAATAAAATTTAATAATGTTATATAAATAATCATATCCATCCTTTAATGGTGTTAATTGAGACTGCATAACATTGGTTCGTGATGTGAAGTCCATCATTCACATGAATGATTATTTCATAATCCTTTTGATTGAAGTGGGAAATTATTTTTGTTATTAGATTAAAAAAATATAATCTCGGCATATAATTAATAATTATGTTTTTATAAAATAATTTTATAACAATAATTTAAGGAGGAAAAATAAGAAATAATATAAAATTCTCTAATAATGGCATTATTACATCATAAAATCCTCCCCTATATGTCGCACATCCCAGGAATTGGCCCTAGGAGAAAAAAACATCAATCATTGATCATTAGGTAGGGATTTTCCTTACTCTCTATATACTGTGTATCATGCATCGTGGGTATGTTGTTATTTCTTCTGGGATGGATTAAACCATACCATAATGAAGATAATAAATTGAATTTTAAAGAATGAAGGGGGGTGTGATGAATGTTTTGTCTGTACTCCTTGTCCTTGATTTTTTGTTGTGAATTGAATGGGCTTGTGACCACTAAAAATCATGGTCATTGGTGGTCTTTTATTATGAACTAATGAACCTCTGTTTTTCTTGATATTTATGTGATTTAATGGCTATAACATGGAAAATTTAAAATCACGTAAACTCAGTTGATTAAATGGATGCCTAATGAATAATAATCCTTTTGTGATCACCCTGTGTAACCAAACAGAAAGATGGAACTGAATGAATGGAATATTCAAGTTTAAAAACGGTCTCACCCTGTTCTAGTGATGTTTACGAATGCTGTTTTGGAAGTGATGTGGATGGGGATGGGATCCTCTAGTGTGGTGTAGTTGTTGGTGTTTGGATCTAAAGCCATATAGGGATGTATGGTGGGGATAGGTCTGGTTCCAGTACCTGGAGGTGTCTCACAGATCCCTTCTTTTGTTGTTATTTTACTAGATAACTGTTTGTGAATGCTTAAATTACTATTTGGATATTTTCTATTCCTTGGATTTTGGTTATGCCAGTTTTTTTCCTAGAAGTGAAGAACTTATTTAAGGTAATCACTTGAATATGAAAAGAAGAGTGGGTTCAATGCTGAATTTTTTTTTATAAATAAGTTGTGGCTTGGCCATGGGTGTTCTATTTTTTTATGAATGAATAGTAATGAGGGTATTATTTTATAGGATGGTTTTTGAACCCCTAGGTTGTGTTGAGTGCTTTTTACCTATATGTATAATTTATTTTTTATGTTTCTTATTTGTGTCCTACCCAAGTTTAGCACTTCGTGCTGAAGACACCAATTTCATGGGAGAGGGTATTTTAACAATAGTTCTAAGTGTGGATGGTTATTAGCCCCTTTTCTGATCCCTTTCCTGAGTAACTCAACACTCTTCAAGTAGGATGTGATAGCCTGAGGTCCATTATAGCCCTAGATTCTTCAGGTAGAGTACGTGGTGGTGGTTGGCCCAGGTGTGTATGGGAAGGTGGTATCTCATGTGTCTTCAGGATGAGGCCCGACTGTCTTTGGGTGTGTCAGTAGTTGTTTGGACCCAAGTGTGTGCAGGCATGGTTAAGATAGGTTATTCTGGCCCAGGTGTTTGGTGGTAGGATGTGTGGTTGTGATAGCCCAGGTGTCTGTGGGCTATGTGTGGCAGTGGGACTTTGGTGAGAAAGGAGGGAGAGGTTTGACGCATAGGATTTCTTCAAAAACAAGTTGGAATGTGGCGCGATGTACACAAATACCGATGTTCTATTTCTATTACTTATTTCACTTGTGTAATTTTGTGAGTGTTCCATGGTGAGTTTTGTTGGATAGTTATCCTTGATATTTGTTTAGGTTATTTATTTTTTTACGGGGCATTAGAATGCCTCCCCACATGTGTATAAGAGATTTTGGTTTCCCCTAGTGATAATACCTTTATACTAACCGTATGTATATAAATTGCTTTTAGGTTTTTAGGAGGACATCACAGATCATATGAGACTATACTAGCTCCATCCATGGGATGATTATTGTCGATGGTTTTTATATTATCACTAAATGCCTTTGGTGTTTTCTTGTAATTGTATTGCATTTAATTTTGGAACATGCATATGGGAATGGGTAGTTTTGTCTTTACTTTTACCTCTTGTTTTGGTGTTGTTTGGGATTTACTATCTTATATCCCAATCCTACTAATTAAAAATCATAATTCCTTCCATTTTGTGTTTAATTCAATAACATTGGTTCTATTCGCCTATGCGGGACCTATTGAAGGTGGGTTTTGGGGGTCATTATATCTCCTTCATCTTGAGGAAGGAAGCGGCTGGCAATCCGCTGTCCCATCGCACATCATGGTGAAGGAGGGTCATGACAGAATGGTAACAAAGGAGGTCAAGATATAGGATGGATTCTAGAGTTAGGCATAATGAGGATTGCATGGGATGGTAGGGAAACAGTGTTCGGAAATCATGGTTCGTGAAATAGGCCAGGGAATACTGGCTAGGACACTGGATTTTAGGGCCCCTCATTATCTGATTCAAGGACTATGGGCCTACCGAATGACTAAGTGAGGCTACACTAATTGTAGGGTAGAGGCCCTAGGAAAGGTACATGAATCATAATTACTTGTGTTCTTGTGTATTTTGGGTTTTCTAGGTGATTTAAAATAAATAATAAGTCTATGAAAATTTAAAATCAATCTTCTACAGTACTTCGTCTTAGGTATTCCTTGTTTACCTTGCATGCATGGCACTCTGAAGATTACAATTAGTAGTGTGGTCGATCGAGGACTAGGAGGATGTCTTGTCTTATCAGCATAGGGATGATCGAGATGAGGAAGAGGACCAGTGGTAGAGGATGCTTTGTGCCTTTTAGTGGCAGACCCTCGGGAAGTACGTGGGAAATATCTCAGACAAGGAGATAGAGACCTTTCTTGAGAAGCTGGTGATAGATTTCATCTTGATCCTGGCTTCACCAAGTACTGGTTTCCTCTGGGTGTAAGCCATATACAGGGAGAGGCATATCACTGGTAGACTTTCTACCTTGGGGAGAAGTTCGAGGATGAGGTTGTGTGGACTGAAATCAAGGGGGAGTTCTGTGAGGAATTCCTCTCATTAATGATGATGGGTGGGAAGAGGCAATAGATTCTCTCCCTCCAGTAGGGGATCATGTCAGGGAGGGTGTTTGGGATGAAATTCAAAGAACTTCTTCATTTTCCTCCAAAACGTTTTCCAGACGAGGAGTCTCAGGCGAGTCGTTTAGAGGATGCACTCTGACCATCTCTTGAATATGATGTTACTCCCTTCACCCTACTGACGTACTTAGAGGTCTAAAATAATGTTGAATTTGTGGAGAGGATGCACACACTTGGATGTATCCATAAGAGGGAATCCATTTGGGATCGTCAAAGGGGAAGGCAGTTAGTAGTAGGCCTCCCGCACAAGGCCTTCTAGGTTTCGACCAGTGGAGAGCAGTCCCCAGTAGCTTCAGTTTCGATCTCCTGGTCCTCACCCATTCCTCACGTACCCAAGACCAATGTTATTCATCTTTTGGAGAATTTGGATACATCAGAATCAGAGCATGGACACAGTGCTGTATAGTAGGGGTTGGTAGGTGCAGTGCCCACCTCAACAGCAGCAGCTTCCAGCCAGGCCCTTTCAGCTGCGGCAGCAGCAGGGACAGTGATCTCCCGCTCCTCAGAGAGAAGACATTGAAAAAGGAGGCCGACCCTAGGGTTCTCAACAAGGACCTCAACCAGGGCATGGTTGGGGAGGTTCTCGACAACTGAGAGGTAGAGGAGTTGGGACTGGGCAGTTGCACACTGCCGAGGCCGCAGTTCCATCATTGTTGAAAGTCCTTTGAGTTATGACCAACATGTTTAGTACTCATGCCTATGAATTGATTTATACTGGAGCTTCATACTCATTTGTTGAACTCAGTATAGCTCATGATCTAGGATTAGATTTTGAGAGACTTCCAGTGCCCCTGGTGTTGAGTATGCCAATCAGCAGTCACACCGACATGTTTTTTTAGAGGGTGTAGACTGATGATAACGCCACATCAGTCTAGTAGAGATCTTCAACTATTGCATATACAACCCTATGATGTCATCCTTAGAGTCTAATGGATGTTTTCTATACACACTATTATCAACTCTTTCCAAATAAGATTCGTGTTCTCTGATAAGTATGGCTAGTGTGTGACTTTCACCAGCGAGCAGGGTTTCCAGGAAGTCAACAATTGGGTGGATCCCCTCCATTCCATGTAAGTTGAGTTTTCAGTAGATTTGGTATATATAGAGATGATAGAAGTCCTGGGGATCATCAGTGAGTTCATTTATGTCTTCCCTGAAGAAGTGGTGACTCAACCACCTCGACGTGATGTTGAGTTCGGGATATACTTGCAACCCAGTGCACATCTGATCTCGATGGGTCCTTATCAGATAGTTCATTCTGAGTTGCGGTAGTTGCAGATTCAGATTAATAAATTGATAAAGATGGGTTTTTTCCAACCTAGTGTGTCACCATGGGGTGTTCCAGTCCTGTTTGCGAAGAAGGAAGGTGGTGGTTTCAGGCTATTCAAAGACCACTAGAGAATGAATCATTTAATGGTCAAGAACCGTTACCCTCTACTGAGGATAGACAATCTCTTTAACCAGATTAGGTGAGAAGGTTGGTTCTCTAAGACCGATCTGTGGTCTTAGTATGACCTGTTAAGGATGATGGATATTGATATCTAGAAGACTACTTTCAGGTGAAGGTATGTGTACTTTGAGTTCATAGACATGTTTTTGAGTGATATGAACACACCTACCTTGTTAATGGGGCTCATGAAATTTGTTTTCTATGAGTTTCTGGACCGATTCATCATTGTGTACATTGATGACATTTTGATATACTCGAGATCAGAGGAGGATCATAATAATCACCTTAGTATGGTCTTGTAAATCCTACGACACCACCAACTCTATGGGAATTAGTCCAAATGTATGTTCATGACACGATAAGTGAATTTCCTTGTACACGTGGTGTCTCAGCAAGGGGAAGCAGTTATCCCATCAATGGTTGAAGCGGTTGTTTCTTGGAATGCACCAAAGAATGTTACAGAGGTTCACAACATTCTGGGTCATGCATGCTACTATTAGAGGTTTGTACCATACTTCTCTAGAGTTTCATCTCCCTTAACAGCTTTGACTAGAAAGGACCATGCCTCTGTAGTGAGTGACCGGGGTTGGGAAGCATTTAGCTATATGAAGGAAATGTTAGTCAGCACTCTAGTTCTAAGGTTTCCATAGGAATTTTTGTTGTATGAGTAATTTTTTGATGCTTCTAGACTTGTCCTGGCGTGTGTTCTGATGTATCCGTGGGTAGTTATATCTTATGGGACTTGGAAGTTACACCCTCTTGAGCATAACTATGCCACTCATGACCTTGATATTACAGTAGTAGTGTTCATGTTGATGATATGGTTGTGATACCTCATTGGTGAGAACTTTCTGAAATTCAAGGATCACAGGAGTTTGAAATATATTTTTACCCAGTGGGACCAAAACATGAGACAAAAAATGTGGGTGGAGTTTTTCAGGACTAAAAATGCAAGATCAATTACACTGGTAGTAAGGGGAACATTGTTGTTGATTCCTTGAGAAAGAAGTCATGGAGGGAATCTGTTTAGGAATCTATGGATTCATGGATGGAAATGGAGGAGTTGGATTCCTTACACCTGGATGCAAGGATGGATGGTGGTAGAGGTTGTCTATTTTCGATGATAGTGTAGTCCTCTTTGTTGTGGCAGGAGGAGGAGTCTCAAGTGGGAGACGTAGATAGTGAAGTGATGTGTGATCTAGTTAACCAAGGCAATGCTCCAGATGGGTGGTTGGACGAGGGTCAGAATCAGATGATTTTTCGAGGGAAGATGTTTTTCCTAGAGGCATTATGGGATTAATTACTCCATGAGTTCCATAAAACACTTGTAGAAGTACACCCTGGAGTTTCCAAGATGTACTGAGGCTTGACAGAATAGTTTTGGTGGCTCGAGGTGAAACGGGAAGTGGCAGAGTTCGTGAAAAGGTTCCTGGTGTGTCAGCAGGTGAAGGCTGATCACCGCATCCCAGTATATTTGTTGTAGCCATTAGTTTTCCCTGAGTGTAAATGGAATGACATCTCAATGGATTTCATCAAAGGACTACCCAGGGTTCAAGGAGGTAATGATGTAATTGGGTAGTGGTAGATAGATTGACAAAATCAGCTCACTTCCTCTTGATCAAGGGGTCGAGCATGGTTAATGAATTAGCAAGAAGATGCATGGATGAGGTGGTGTAGTTTCATAGAGTATAGAGGTCCATATTATTGGATAGGGATGTTCGGTTTACCTCACGAGTCTGGAGGGGATTATAGAAAGCTTTTTGCACCGAATAATGCCTTATCAAAGCTTTACACCCCGAGACATATAGGAAGATAGAAAAAACCATCCTAACCATGGAGTATATGCTACGGGAATTTGTTTTGGGCTTTAGGGGATCATGGGAACAACATTTATCCTTAGTAGATATTGCCAAAAATAATGGTTATCACACTACTATCGACATGGAACCATTTGACGCATTGTTTAAGAGGTCGTGTTGTTCACCCATGTGCTGGACTGAGGTTGGAGAGTCAGGTGTTTTTGGCCCAGAGGTAGTTCAAAGCATAATGAAGAAGGTTCACCTAGTGCGTGAGAGGATGAAGGTAGCCCGGTACCGACAAAAGTCGTATCCCGATCATAGGAGGAGGCCCATGGAGTTCAATGTTGGAGACCATATTTTCTTAAAGTTTCCCCCTAGACATGGGCAGCAAAGGATTAGAAAGTTGAGAAAGCTCTATCCTATGTTCATCAGGCCTTTTTAAGTGATGGGGTGAGTTGGAGAGGTGGTATATCAACTGGAATTGCCACCATAGATGGAAAGGATCCATGACCTTTTCCTCGTCTCCCATTTTCGTCGATATCTACATGATGACCCCCATGTCCTTGAATGGGGTGAGTTGAATATAGGGAACAATTCTATGATCAAGGAGCGACTAGTGAAGATCGAGGATTTAATGGAGAATGTACTTCATGGACGAACCATCCCTTTGGTTCATGTGTTGTGGAGGCATGGTGGCCTTAAAAAGTGTACTTTGGAGGAAGAAGCTCAAATGTGCACCCTATACCCAAATCTCTTTTGACTTTCTATTCCAATCTTTCCTTTCTATTCTTGTTTTTGGTGACCTGTTGTGATGTAATGCTGACCTAATTGTTTTATAAGATGTTTTTTTCTTAAATTGTGAATTTTTTTAAAAGACCTGATATGTTGGGAAAGGAGGACCTGATCCTTAATCAAGAAGAATTAATGTAGATGTGATTAAACCCATGTGGGTGAGTCTGTTTCACCCACAGTAGATAGTATCTTGAAATGGATGAAATAATTCTTCGGTCTGTGTGTTAGAACAATGTGGTCTTTTGGTTTGGTATGGCTGTTTGGGGCAGGTTTCCCCCTAGAGGTATCTTTCAAGGAGATTGTTTGGACCCCTCTCTTCTCTTTGGGTCTAGCATTGATTCTTGAGGATGAGAATAGTTTAAGAGGTATCTAATGTAATGTCATAGAGCCCCCCGGTCCATCCCATTACCAAATTTCAGGTTTTTGGCATGCCCTGGGCCCATCAGGTCCAGATCCTAAGGGTGGAGTCTCAGTGGTAGGATGTCATCGCGTTGTCAACCATCGGTGATGCTGATCTGTGAGTCACCGATCTTGTGACACCGATAGGTGTGATGCTGATCGGTGGGTCACTGATACATGTGTTGCTAATCGGTTTGTCACCGATCAGTGAGTCAACAATCGGTACCAGTGAGGCTTATTGGGGTTTTCATCCACAGTTTTTCTCGTAATGCCACTTTTAGTCTCTTTTATCCTTTTAAAAGTCATATAAGGCCATTTTTATCCCCAGAAACAATATTTTAAATCCATATGGGTGTGGGGACCCTCAACAGACCTAGTTTACATCACTGTTACATGATTTCCTCTGTTTTAATGAAATCAATTAACTCACATCTTTACTGCCACATCTCCAATGAGAAATTAAATAACAATTAATCTCATTGTGTATAAACACCCAACCACGTCGTGAAAACAAGTTCAACATTAAATACATTCTTGATTTTGATTTCCCGAAACACTAGTATGTGAGATTTATATAGCACTAGTATTTATTTCTTCTTCTTCTTGGCTAGGTTTGTTCATCCACTTCGGGAGTTTGGAGTCCCCTTCCAGAGGCCTGTGGTGTGCCTGTGCTGTAGCCTTTCCTACTCCTTCTTGGAGACCCCTTCTAAAGGAATGTGGTGCACCTATGCAGTATCCTTTCACGCTCATTCTTGGAGTCCCTGGAGTTCCTACCCAGTAAGTTTCACATCCCAGTTATTTGCCTGAGGAGAAAAAATCATCGATCATTGATAATCAGGTAAGGATTTTCATTAGTCTCCCTTTACTGTGTATCATTCGGGCTTGGTATGCGATTTTTTCTATAGCGATGGATGAAACTGAACCTTAATGAAGATAGTATATTGTATTTCCAATAATTAAGGTGGATTTATTGATTGTTTTGTTGTACTCAGTATCCTTGATTTTTTATGGTGAATTGTATGATCTTATGTCCATTGAAAATCATTGTTGTTGGAGGTCTTTTCTTTTGCATTAATGAACCTCTGTTTTTCTGGATATTTATGTGATTGAATGAATGTAAAATGGAAACTAGTAAATCAAAGAAAATCATTTGATTAAATAGATTCTTAATGAATAATAATACATGTGTGATCCCCCTGGTTAACAAAATGAAAAGACAAAAATGAATGAAAGGCATATTCAAATTTGAGAACTACCTTGCTCTATTCTGGTGATGTCTACAGTTGATGATTGGGAAGCGATGTGGATGGGTATTGTATCTTCTGTTGTGGTTCAGTTTTTCGTGCTGGGATCTGAGGTTGTGTTGGGCCATATGGTGGTGCTTGGTTTGGTTACAATACCTTGAGGGTTCTCAGGGATCCCTTTTGTTGTTGTTACCTTACAAGAGAACCTGATGTGAATGGTTAAATTAATGTTTGGATATTTTTCATTCCATGTCTTGTGGCTATGCCAGATAGTTTCCCAGTAGTGAAGAAATAATTCAACTGAATTACATGAATATGAAATCAAGAGTGTGTTCAACGAGGAATTTTTTATCGAAAATAAGTTGATACAAGGCCTTGGGTGTTGGATTTTTTATGAATGAATAGTAACAAGGGTGTTTGTGTATATGCTGGTTTGGGAACCCCTAGGCTGAGATGAGTTTATCTTACCTATATGTATAATTTAGTTAAAATATTTATTATTTTCTCCAAACCCATGTTGATCACTTTGTGAAAAACACCCCCATATAATGGGGGAGGGTGATTTTTCCAACACTTCTATAAGTGGCTGGTTATTATCTCTTTTTCTACTCCCTTTCTCAAGTAGGCCAAGTCTCTTTGGGCAGGCTGTGACATCTTGAGATCTATTATAGCCCTAGATTCTTCATTCATGGTATGTATTACTGGTTGGCCCATGTTTGTGTGGGTAGGTGGTTTCCCAAGTGTCACCAGGATGAGGCACAAGTGTCTTCGAGCGTGGTACTAGTTGTTTGGACCCAGGTGTGAGTGGGTGTGGTTATGTTTTGTTATTGTGGCCAAAGTTTTTGTGAGCAGTATGTGCGGTTGTGATAGCCTAGGTGTGTGTGGGTGGGGTGTGGAAGTTGGACTATAGTGAGAATTGTAGGAGAATTTTAACTCAAAGGATGTCATCAATAACAAGTGCTAATGTGGCACAGGGTACCAAAATATCAATTTTCTATTTCTGTTACTTATTTGACTGGAATTATATTGGGATTGTGCCTTTGTGGTGTTTCGTTGTATTTTTTCCTTGCTAGGTGTTTTGGTTATCTCTTTTTTTCCAAGGGGCATTAGAATTCCTCACAACTGGTGAACGAGTGATTTTGGTTTCCCCTACTGAGTAAACATGTATACTCCCCATATGTATATAAAAATCTTTCATGATTCAAGGAGGACATCATGGATCGTGAGGTACCGTACAAGCTCCAACCATGGGACAGTTACTATTGCTCTATTTCTTTTCATTGGTACTTTCCTTTGGGGTTTTCATGTACTTTTGTATAATTTACTTTTGGAAGATGCATATCGTAATGGTTGGTTTTGGATTTACTTTTACCTCTAGTTTTTGTGTTTTTTTTGGATTTACTATCTTAGCTCCTAATCCTACTAAATAAAAAGGTTAATGCCTTCCATTTTGTGTGTAATTCAATAACCATGGTTCTACAGACCAGTCCGGGACCTATTGAAGGCTGGTTTCGAGGTTCATTATCTCTCCTTCAACATGATAATGGAAGGTTCTAGCAATACACTATCCCTTCCCTCATCATGGTGAAGGCGGGTCATGAAAATCACTAAATATTATAGATATTTAATGAAAAAAGTTACATTATTTTCTATAATGGATACATAATTATTATAATGGTTAAAATAAAGGAATTATAGAACCAAGGGGAAGTATATTTTTTTCTTGTTTGTATATATATAAATTGCACTCATATAATTGTATAATGTCATGATTTATGTGATTTTTACACCCCATAATATTATTTTTAAATTTAATAATCTGATTAACTCTTACTGTGGTAGTAAATATATAATATTATTACCCATCATAATGAATAATTTTTTTCTATTATTACATAGTATTGATTATGTTATATTAAAATCTGCATTAATATTTTCATTTTAAATTAGAAGAATTCATATAATTTATTTTTAAATTAAAAATATAATTACCATGAAAAATAGTTTTACAATTAAATATTTTCCACATTTATAAACCAATTTATTTAATCATAAATCACATAATTTCTTCCAATGCTTGAAATTATATTAATAAAAATATTACTAAATAAATTTTATAGTAAAAATATTTTTAAGGTAAAATTAATATTTTAAAGGGTTTAACAAAATTGAAAGTGTTTGATTAAATTTAATATTTTTTATAGTTAATAGAAAATATATTAATTTCCTAAAATAATCAAAAAGTAACTAAAATATAATTATTATAATTATATTACAGAATTTTTTTCATATTATTAATTTAATATTATGAATTTTACATAATAAATAGTTAATTAATCTGTGAGGAATGTTATTTAATTGGTTCTGTTAGAAAAATGACATTGTTAAGCAAGAAAATTCTTATCCAATGAGTAGAAAAAATAATTGATGAATAATTAATAAATTTATTTAATATATAATAAATATAATTTACTAAAAACATTGACCAATTGTGATTTGTTTAATTTATTATCATAAAAATACAATATTACAATTAATATAGTTTTTCAGAAAATTATTTCCATTACTTTAAAATGTTTCTAAAATTCACAAATAACCAATTGGTGATAGAATAATTAATATTATAAATGTGAAAACCATATAAATTTCATAGTTATGGAATTAGTAGTAAAATAAAAAAATATCTATTATATGATGTTCATACATAAATTGTAATATTTTATAATTTATTTAGGCCTCGGGTTGCATGTTGTATAATCCATCAAACATTGGTTTCTTTAAAAAACACAATTTAAATGAATATAATCTTAAACATAAAATAATCAATAGTCTTAGTAAAGGATTTAATTTATTCCACTATGAGGATTTGTTTGTGTTTATAGTTATATAGAATTTTTTAATAAATCATAAATTATAAATCTATATATTACAAAGTGTAAACATATAATCAGCATCAATTTTTTCCAAAATATAATTTTTCCAAAATAGAACATTATCATTTCAATGGAAAATATTCATTCAATTCATCTTGACACTATCCTACCACTTACCCATCCATTGAAATACCTTAAAAGTAATTGGATGAGCTCAAAACTCATAATAAATTATATTAAAATAATGTAATCATCTAAACCAATAAAAAATTAAAAATAATATAATATTTACATTTACAGTAAATATACTATATGATTATTATTTAAAAAATATTCTTAAGAAAAATACACGCACATTTTATTACATAAATCCTTTAAAACCCTTGGCATCAAATTAGAATACCCTTGACGATATCTTATATTTTCATATTCAAAAAACCATTTAAAAACCATTTGAATTTGAATAACCATAATGTATAATTATTATATAATATTTACCCACTGAATTTTATCTCACTCTATTCACACTAGTGTTTTAAATAATAACAAGATAATCAAATTTGATTAGGGCCTCTCAATCATATGATCTATAATAAGATCACTGAATACTATCTAGTTGTAAAACTTTATCATGTATAATTTCCATGCACCATATAATGAGTAAAAATTTACATCATTTTAGGTAAAAATCAATGTAAAAAACAAAAAATCAATTAAACTAATAATAACAGAATTTTTGGATATTAAAATACCAAATTGTTCACCAAATATTCATTACCAAAAATGCCACGTACATGAAAGCACATTTCAATAAAACATGAACCATAAAAATGTTGGAGTGATTGTCTTTAGAATTAAAAAAATCTATATCCAATGAATCTTGAAATCAAATAATTTAAATGAAATATGAAAACACATTTTCCTAGTGCACATTAAGAGTAGAATATTGCCATTTTAATTTTCCAAGAAACTCTATATAGATCACATAAAGATCTTACTCATGAAAAAATTGAATACAAAGTAATAACGTGACCTATAATATAATTGATAAAAAATATGTAACCACAATACTTATTTTAAAATTACAATAAATAGATGGATAGGTTAAAGAAAGAGATGGAATGGAATCATTAAAAGTGTATTTTTTTAATGGCAGGTAAATTCTTATATTGGTAATTTTTGAATCAAAATCCTCTTAGAAGAATAATTTTTAAAAAAATAAATAGAATTATAATAGTGAAATTAATACTATGAATTTACAAAATTCATTTATATACACAAAACAATATGTAATATTTTCATAACATCAATATATGCCGCAATAAAATTAAATTGAGATGAAGTCTCTTAAAATGATTTTGACTTGTCATGTGTGTCTCAAAAAACTTGAGTAATAGACATATGTTAATTATAAATTCGAATTAGAACCTTATTAAAGATTTATAATAATTATATTTCAATTATAAACATGTTATATAATGTTCAACAACCAATTACATCAAAATCAGTGGTTTTTGCCATTTTCTTTGTATGTGGGAATAATGCTTTGCTAAGGATACTATGATCAAAGAGGTTAGTATTTAAACATATAAGAAATAATAATAAAGAAATAATTATATTATATATTTATCAAAATTTTGTTTAGTACCAATCCTAAAATATTTTTGTGAATAATTTTGTACAGTAGAATCATATAGATGGTTCGATGTACGTATGTCTGAAATTCATTTACAATTCATGATAATCCTTATTTAATAATAGAAATTAATATATTATCGTTATATAATAATATAAATATCATATATAACATATTAGTAGTTTAAAAATATATTTATATACATATAATAATGGGTGTGTGAGGACGAAAATATGGTAGAATTACTTCATGAAAGAAATATTCAACAAGTACATAAACAATGTTATCACTTTTCTGTGAGTGAATATGTTAGAATGATTTGATTTTAACGTTGTAAAATTATAAATCCATAGAAAATATCATTAATATGTTTTTTATTTAATATGTATTCATTATTAATACACCTATTACCTTTCATCTAACATGCTATTTGGAAAATAGTAACATTGGTTTGTTAGGCAGAAGTCAGTCGTACACATGAGGGACATTATATTTTCATCATCAAAATTGAATGTAAAAAAGTAGTATATGATATGATTAATAAAGAATTATAAATTTTTAAAAATTAAAATTTATACATTATATCCATCATCATAATCAATTGATATCATTGGTAATGGAAAAATGAATTAAATCAGTTCACGGTGTTGTATTCCACCACACACATGAATGGTGATTTCACAAACTTTTGTATGGAAGTGGTAAATGATTACAGTTATTTAACAAAAAAAATATATTCATAATAAATATAATTATGTTCCAATATGGTTAAATTTTATAAATAATTAATGTGTGTGGGGGAATAACTTATATAATAATGCGAGTTGTATAATGTTACCTCTTCTTTAAGAATCATCTTTTTGTTTTCATCAATTTCATTGAACATTTCAGTTTAAATTAAAAACAATGATTATAGGATTTGAGGATGGAAATATATAATTTACATGAATTGTTATTTTCATAACCATAGGGTTTTAATGGTGTTTTAAAATATGAGAGTGAGTGACCTTTTATAAGTGATGTGAGTTATACAGTTGTAATTTTTCAAACAAAATAATTCACCAAATGTTTTTCTCATATCACAAGACTGCAATAATGGTATATTCTATATTATAGTAGGTATAATGTAGATATATATACATAAAATCCATTTTATACATGTTATTTTTTCAATTTAACACTTATATTTCTTGTTTTACCCCAGGTAAATATGGTTTTACCGTAACAATGGTATGTAATTTATAATATTTTCACTATTAATTTTGGTGAAAAAATATGTTAACATATTATAAAATATAAATTATGATGATTCAAAATATAAAATCCATTTTATTATATTAATCTCAATTAATTATCAAAATTATTTTCGACACAAAACCATAGAGGAGAAGAAAAATGGGTTTCAATCATAGTATTTATAGTTCTAAAGATGGATTTATATTCAAACAATGACTAGTACTAATCCTTGAGTGAAATAAAGTTATTATTAACTGATATATAATCTAAAAATTTTATTTAATAAAATTTTCATGAGGCATAATATTATGTACTTGATAGCTAAGTACATTATTGGTTTTAAAATTGTTCATAGAAAAACTACTTTTTCAAACCAAAAAAAAACATACCCTAAAAACAAATAAATTTATTTTAAAAATATACTATGTGGATTATATATAATGAAATAATATCTATTTTAAATTATATTATATTATATACATAATTTTAAATTTAATATAAATAATTTGTCAAATATAAATTATTTGATTATAAAAATAAATATTTCCACCATTTACTGAAAAATATATTTTTTTTAAAAAAAATCCAAAAATTTCCATAAATAAAATTTAATATCCTCAATAAATTTTATTTATTTATTTTTCTAAATTATAATTATATATTATAGAAATAATAATAATTGAAACCATAGAAGAAATGTTTTCTATAATTTTCATTTCTGATTTTATAATTTCATAATACATTTATATTGAATAAAAAATTTAATTCATAAAAAAAAATTAAAAAAATAATCATTATAACATTAACTATGTTTTTAAAACCCTCCAACACATTTTAAAATTTGGTCATTTCAATTTAAAACACGTATAATCAAAACGGTAATATGATTCCCTCATAGAATTTTTAGAATTGTATGTTTCCTCCAAAACGATATGGGTTTCAAATAAAAACAAATTATGGTGAATTAGCTTATTAAAAAACAATTTATATATCTGGTAAAAAATATTAACTAGATGTTCCTCATATAAAATTAATTATTCCAACAAAACTACTTATAAAATAAAAACGTGGGATGAATATGAAATTATTTTCATTAACATCAATATCTGAAAAAAAATTCCATACATAGGACAAACATGATAGTGAGGAAATTTAGTAGACAACTGATCCAACATTCACCAATATATCATATCATATAGTGGATCAAGTTAATATATTCCACTTATAAAATTACATAACAATTTTTATTGGATGTTCATTAAAGATGACATGATCCCCATCATCTTAAGAAATATCATTCCCCTAGTTATTGTTATTAATTTTATCCCAAATATGAGCTATTTAGATATGTTGTATATTTGACTCGACCTTATCTTTTATTTCCTCATACAAATATGGTCCCAATATTTTTATTTCTGCAAAAAAATCAAAAATAATTGTTTTTTAGACAAAATTATTTTTAATTCATAAAATAGTTCAATCTGTATATCGGAATGAAATCTATTATTACATGAAAAATCAACCAAAGAAAGATATTAATCCCAAAATTCCAAATTATCCATAAATTAATAATTAACCATATATTAAATAATATGGATTATCCACTTATACCTTCCATCTTATAGAGGATGAAAATATGTACCAAAATTTAATTCATTAATAAAGGAATTTTAATGTCCCTTTAAAAAATATGATTTGAAGATATGATCACAATTTGATTGAATTGATAGATTCACACCATGTATACTAACAACATCCATTAGATTTATTCAAGAAATATTATTTAATTACAATATATTTATAATGTCAATGAAAATATTATAATTATTTGATCAGTCACAAATAACACAAATTGATATATTACATTGGTAATTAATTGAAAATCATACCATAAAATCCTTTTATATATATTCACATTTAATCTCAGACTCTAGAAATGGTTAACGGATCATATTCTGTAATTTTAATTATTCATTATCCTGTTATCATGTAAAATAGTTAATAATATAACTACAAATATATGTATTTATTCCCTCCCACCATTAATACTCATGATTTTCAACGAAAATCATATCGCTTCATGGATTAATTGAAATAAAAGATCATTGATAATATGTTAACAAATAATTAATCAAATAGAAATACTAATGAACACATTATCACTATCAAAATTGTAAAACACCATCAACGAACAATTCATGGATGAAATTTATAAAATCATTAACTTATGGGTGATGCTCGAAAAAAATGGTTGATGTAAAATTATTTTTCAACTAAAAAAATGACAAATATGAGTTCCTTTCCTATATTATAATATATCTCATAATCATAATCCAAGATATGAACTGACCATCTTCCCTGTCAAATGATCAAATATATCATAGGGAATATATAATTCAAAATTATTTATTAGTATATATTTAAATCTTTAAGCCATATAATTTATGATATTAAATTTTTAAATAAAAAAACATTGATGTTAGTTCCAAATATCGTTCACAGTAGTTTAACATATGTGGCATCAAATGTTGAAGAATGAGAATTTACTTGATCACTATGCATTTTGAAATAACTATTTCTTGGAAATATAGAATAACTATAGTGGAAAATAAATAATTAATGGAAGGCAAGGTAAAAACTAGAGCATTAACCAATTTTATTTTTAGTTCATGAAAAACAAAATCCCAATCTATTGTTTAGATGAATTTAAATCAATAATTTAACATAGTTAGTATTCTATAAAATCAAGTGGTGATTTTAGAAATCAATTATTAATAACATCTTAATCCATTATTTCTATAAATATTGATGAAATTTATTATTCTTTGATACTCTTATGAAAACAGTTTGTTTAGAAATTTTCCAAATTATTTCATATTTAGAAACTATAAGTCTATGGAAAGAAATTTCTTTCAATCATAATTTTCACTTAAAAAATATCACTCATAATAATTTTTCAATTAATTTTTTCAAAACTATAATTATATGACTTTGATGTTACAATGTATTTTATAATATATGTAATTTTCACCAGTAAACACAACCAAATACATATCCATGAACTAATGAAAAAATATATTTGTATGGAAAATAAATATAGCAGGTGTATTAGACAACCAAAATGACATAACTAGAATCTACAAGTTTTTATATGTCATCTAAAATGTATTCATTAAAATTTCTAAATCCTTTGCATTCAATTAAGGGTATCACAAAAAATAATCCACTTTGAAAAAATAATATGATCTCAAGAGTAGATTAAACCCATTATTGATATAAGGAATTGTAATTCTTTATTATCATTTATGTTATGAATATTTCTATAGTTGGGGGAAAATCCAATTGATCAAAATTTCATTTAACATTCAAAAAATAAGAACATTATGGAGAAATAATAGGTCAATCAAACCATTATATAATTATTCCTTCAATTGAATTTTTATTATAAATGTTTCACGTTATCTATTAAATATAATTTTTTTATATATTTATTAAATAAATCAATAAGAATAAATGTAAATTCCACCTCTTAATAAAAAACAGATGGATGATAATATGGATAAACATCTATGTATTCAACTAAATATGGAAGATCTCTTCTTAAATCCGGATAGATTCAACTCTCACAAGAATGCTCTTAGCGCTTTGGATGGTGTAGATGAAAAGAAATCCAAAATCTCTAGGGAGAGGTCGCTCGGGGTTAGTGATAACAACTTTTCCATTTCCCATTTTAAGGTTTCATTTGTAGGAATAAGAATGAAGGGTTCAGTGGCCCATGTCAAGGTAGATTCGAATGCAGTTGCTGAGAGATTAGAGTTGGGGGCTCACTCAATAATTGTCAGGCTGATTCTTCCGAAGGGATCAAAACTGTGGAAGATGGTTTACCTCGAATAGTGGCTTTCAGAGATCTGGGGTTTCAGCTCCGGGCAATGCGTATCCCTCGGGAAGGGATTCTATTACTTTTTCTTCCCCTCAGAGGATCTCAAGCTATGAGAATGGGGCTTCGTCTCACATTCATTCAATCCTGGAGATCTGCACATTAGAGAATGGGATAGAACTTTCAACCCAATTGAAATTGGTAACACTGCAGTACAGGTTTGGATTAAAATTTTTGGCCTAAATTGGATACTGTGTCATCCTAGGATTCTCTATGATATAGCCTTAGATATTGGTGTTCCAATCAGGATAGATAGATAGACTGAAGTAGCCATGTACAGTCACTTTTCTAGATTCCTTGTAGAAGTTGATATTTGTTCCAAATTGATTGATAGAGTTTGCTTATCCACTAATGATGAGGAATTAGTAATGAAAATTGGGTATGAAAGCTTACCTAAATTCTGTTTGGATTGAAAAGTTATAGGACACGATGAAACTAATTGCAAGAGGTATATGACTTTCAAGATTTTCTCACTTCGGGGGCATGATTATAAAACATGCCCCAAACTTCAAATAGAGAAACCTGGCTTTATGCAGGTTCAAACTAAGATGAATTTATTTGAGAATAAGCCTATAGTTAATGGACAATCTTCTGACACAATTCCAGTGGATGCCAGTGAAAATTTGAGTCCTGGGAAAATTAAAAGATCATGGGCAGATGTTGTGGAAGAGGGGCACATAGAGACCCCTACCTTGTTTATTTCTAATCCTGTTAATGCAGAAACAGTTCCTATTTTGGATGTTTATATAACTCAAGATGTTGAGTCTAACCCTGCTTATACTGCACAGATTATCACTGATGTTCAGCGAGATGATCAAGCTGCATTTCAAGCTTGTTCTGGTAACAAGGATGCAGCCCAAGTCCCTCCTAGTTTGGATTTGGTGTCTATTCAAGCTGAGACTCACAATGAGGCAGGGATTGTTATACAGAAGGTCTCTGCCTCGGCCACTCCCTCAAAGCTGACCACCCAGGTTGCTACACCTGGATCATCTGAGAAAACTGAGCTTCCTTCTTTAATATCAAAACCATAAGTAGTGGCTGGAAATGCAGGAAAGGACTCTCATATAAATTCTGATTTACCAGAAGTGGAGGCTGACCAAACAGAAGTTCAGGAGCTGGATTCTCAGACCACTCCTTTGGATGATAAGAAGGTGAGTACATCATTGGATGTTCCATATGATCAACATGTTGTGGTTAGTGTGCAGGGACTGATCACCCCAACTACGCAAGTGAGGTGGTAAAGGCATGGGAAATATGTCAATGAGGAGGTACAAGAGGATGCATGGAAGAAGGTTAGAACAAGAAACCAAAAATATTATTGATAAAAGAATTGATGAAATGAAAAGAAGAGAGATGTCTCAAGAGGGTAGCTCTGATGAGGACTTAGAAACCTTGCTACAACAAGGTGCGGAAATAGAAGCCAAATACAACGGAGGGGGAGGGAGGGGGCATGGGCGTGGGCGCATCAATATAGATCTCTGGCATGAGATGCGGAGCAAGGATAAGATAATCGCGGAGAAAATCAGAAAGAAGATTGGTCCCCCAGAAAGGGGTTCTTGAAAACTTAGTTCTGTTTTGTTTGTTTTTGATTTTGGCTTGCTTGATGTCTCTCCGAACTTTTTCTTTTAATAAAATAATTTGGGGATTCCCCAACCATTAAAAAAAATTGAAGTCATGAAATAATTAATTGAAATGTTCTAGTTTCTAAAATCTATCATTGAATGAAATTTGTAAATATAGTCTATAACATGAATTATATAAAACTATACTAAACCCATTTCATCATGATTTTCATAGAATACCATAATAATAATAATAATAATAGGAATATATCTATAAATGATGTTGGAATTAACATTTTAACCTTGAGTGGTTAGTAAAACCTATTTCTCCATTTATGTTCATGACATTCCCATTTTAAATAAAAATTTATCAAAAATGAATGTATGTAATGATCCATAGTCAAAAACATTTATTGGAATAATTCAAATACTCTTGTAACATACCATTCACCACAAAATTTTATGGACCAACATCAATAGTAGTAGAATAAAAAATTCTTTCAACACCATTATATTTTTGACCATGATGATTTTAATCCTATAAAAATAAAATCAGAAACAAGTTCACTTAAGTAACCAATTAATTGATAATAAAACACCTCATAGTGGTCTATCTATTAGTTACCCATCAATTTCTTCTTAAAACCCATTTTCTTTATAGTAACCACCCCAATAAAATATCTTAACAAACTATAAACCCATCCTCGATCATACCCAATGATCTAAAATTTTTATTCCTAACATGTGACATTATGAGGGCTTACCTTTTGATTTTCAAGCTGGTTTATTCTCCAGTTCATACCCAATTGTAATTTTTATATTTTTTTTGTCTTGATATACATATTCCTTCTAAAATTACTTCTCATCATTCTATGCAAAAATGAACCAATTCCTCATAGATATTAAACACCCATGAATCATATAATTTCTATAGGAATGGTTTTAACAAAATTTAAAATCTATTAAACATGATCTCAGTGTATTTAATAAAATACAACTCATACCTAGACATTATTATGAATCATTCATTATATGAAGCATCCAAAAATTAAACATTTTTCCACAATTTTGGGGACTTTTTTTCTATCTAGTGCCAAAAATACCATTTATAATAATGTTTCATCAAAAACATATATAATAATTTCACAATCCAGGGAATCAAGATCATCATTATCTATTGAATTCATAACCAAATACCATCATAGATAATCATTAAATAATAAATGGTAAAAAAAATTGTTACCTTTTAATGTTCCCAAAATCCCATGACATCATATATCATCTCAATGATATTGTTGAATTCCTTAGCTATAATGTGGTTTTATGGTCCACTGAATGATGTCTGATGTTTCATCATGAGATTCTCCACAATAGACATGTTCCTTATTATTATATCAGTTTATTATCTTGCAAAGATATCACAATAATGTAATGCTTGTGTAAAATGATCCATCACTATATTAAGTTGCAATTCTAATCATCTCATAATGCTAATTTAGGTGGATATTTACCTCTGGTGCCTTCCCAATATAGAATATCAATTTCATCTATGTAAAACCATTCTTAATAGATATATTATAGATGAATAAACATAGTCATATTCAAAACCTATATCATATCATCATGGAAAAAAAAGACACATCTTTCAAATTTGTGCTACTAACATTATTCTAAACTATAAATCATTCAAAACAATCTATGATACCAACATGAATGGTCATCCTGTAAACAATAATTATTCTTTTTTTTAGTATTGAATGTAATTTACTTCACATTTATGATATTTTTTGGATTAAAAATTTTTAGGAATAAGTCATAATTCATACATTTAAAAACCATATAATATAATGCTAGCAATTCAAATCAATATCAATTTTCACACCATATAAAACAAATTAAAATAAAATGTTATTTCCCCATGAATACTCATCATTAATTTTAAATAAACTTCACCCTTTACCATAAAAATTATGTGAATAACATTTAAAATTGTGGGATGAACCCAAAATTATCAGCAACAGATATATATAGAAAATAAAATTTTATTCTAATGAATAAATGAAAAGATAAATATCATTTACATATACCTTTATTTTTATATTAATGTATTATCTAATTAAAATTAAAATAAAAAACACACACATGATTTTTTTTAGTTAAATCCATTAAAACCAATTCCTATAATTTAAATACCCATTTTTTGTGTCTTAGTGCATCAAATTAATAATAGAATTTAAGAACACTTTAAATTTTAATAACTATATGTTTCAACTCGAATATAATAATTACCCAATCAATATCATTTATATATGTGTGGTCCTATTATTAAACCAATATTTGTCCCACCCAATGATATCTTGAAATATCCGTCATTAATTCTTTAGTGGGCTCACGAGGTGTTATCTTGTCTACCCCATTATTTGAGTTTTGATAGGTTTATATGTTGCAATATAGGTGCACACATTTATCATGTATAATTCTCAAGTACCATATAATAAATATTAAATAACAATACTTGTTGTTTTTTTTAAATGATAACTATTAAATGGTATAAAATTTATTTTGGATATCAAATGAAATTTTTATCCCTTTTTCAACACCTAAACACAATTTTTACATGAAAAATAATTTTAAGTACAAAAATAAATATTGAAAATAAATGAGATATTTTTAATGAAGAAGACATGAAATCATTGAAAATATTCAAAAAATAATATATTTTCTATGGTGGAAGAAATCTTGTTATCATCATGTACATTATTAATCGAATATTCCATTTTATTTTTTTAGATTCTTTTATATAAAACATGATAATTATACCTTTTAAAAAAAATTAAAATTAAAAAAGATAAATAAAATTTATTTTCAAAAATATTTTCTTACCCTAAAAATATTTTTTTATAATAATTATGAAAACATTTCCATTGAAATTAACGAGATGAAAGGTAAACATTAAATTAAAATTTCTCTCTACTTTTGAACCTTATTCCATTAAAAATTATTAAATTAAAAAAATAACGGTATTATAACATTAATGAAAGCAATAAATACAATGATAATTGATAAATTCATTATATAACATGTAAAATTGTCATTATATACCCCTCATATAAGATTAATGACGTGTAATATCAATATATGCCTCAATAAAAAGAAATTGGGATGATGTCATTTTACATTAGTCTGACATATCATAGGTTTCTTTATCATCCTTAATAATAAAATAACAATTATTTCATTTTATGAGAAAAAAATTAAATTTAATTATAAAATATATTTTACATATTACCATATGACATATATTTATTTATTCAATTGTGTTTAAGTTAGATTCTTTGAAAATATTTTTCTTATTTGTCAAAAAGTATTTCATGGGGTGATTATGTTTATATAGGTAATTATTTAAACCTATCCAAAATAATAATCATAAAATATATATAATATATATACATTAATTATACATATAATACCAATCATTAATGTTCAATTATATAAATGAAGTACATTATTAGCATAGAGATGGTAGGTCGTGTGTATGCTAGAGTAATGTTTCTGTTTCTAGAAAATAAATATGAAAATGGTAAGTAATATTTTAACTTTTTAGAATCATATTTATATCACACATAAATAAATATTTACTTAAAAAATCTTATAATTTTCATCCACATTTTATTGTGATGAAAAGGTTATATCATCACATTGTGAAGTTTGTAGTCCATATATACACGATCGAGGATATCACTTTATCATTGAGTGAAAATACAAAATTGAGAATGATAACTTTTATTTCACAAAATATTAATATTCCTCAAAAATCATAATTAATTATTTTATATAATATAAATTTTTTATCATTTATGTTATTAACGTATATGTAAAAAATCATTAAAAAATCACATCTCTTCAGGAGGTGGTAGTCGGCGATACACATTAGTGATGTAATTGTATAACATTCAAAATGAAATGTAATTATATATATATATGGTAAAACTAACATATTGGACTAAAAATGTAATAAAAATATTATTTATAATTAATATCCATCATGATAACAATTTGTGGGTGATGATAATAGAAAAATGATTGACATCGGATCACAAGGAAGTAGTCCGAGAAACACATTAATACTGATTGAGTAAAAAAAATTGGAAATGGGAAATGAAATATGATATTTAATTAAAGTAAAAACATATCAATGGATGATATATACCGATATTAGTAAATAATAATGTTTTTATAATAATTGAAGGAGGTATGGGATAAAATAAAATAAAAACACTCATTATAAAATGTTACCACTTCCTAAGGAAACTTATTTTGGATTTCACCAAAGGACTTTCATAGTGATATTTATTCCAGAAATATAGAATATATGATTATAGGATATATATATATTTATTAAGGCATGTAATGGATGATTAAGATGGTTGTGAATGTGTGAATAGATGATGATAGTTTATTCATAAAATCACCATGATAATTAATTTAGTTTAATTAGGGACTATAATTAATGTGTAGAGACCATAATTTTGAAGTTTTAATTATCATTGGTTATCATATTTTTCTAGAAACAATATTGTGTTCCTCTACCTATGAGAAAGGTAGCGATGGTTTATTTTGATAAATCCTAATGGGTGGTGTAATATAGAAGTATGAATATATTAAAAATAATTTGATAATAATTATAGTGGAAATTTAGTATATGAGACACTGATGAATTGTTCTCTCATTCTTATACCCACTAATAATTCAATTGCAGGCACCCATGGCCACTATGTTTGCATTATATACATTAAGCACACACATGGATGTTGTTCAAGATCTCTATTTATTTTGTGATTTTTTACTACATATTTATGGAATAATTTTATATGTTTCATGAATATTATTATAAATAATAATCTCAATTTAATTTCATTTTATATTCAACAAATTTAAATGACATAAGAAGTGTATATGTGAAAGTGATTTTCTATTTTCTCTGAGTTCCTTATATTGTAGTTTATGATCAAGAACACAAATTACACATAATTTTTTAAAATTCCTCTATGATGAAATGTTATCATATGTACATTTAGTAAAATAATATCATCCACAAATATATTGAAAACTAATATGATCTACAGAAATCCATGAACACCTTTTTAATGATTGTGTTCTTTACTTTGGTGGATATTAGAATTTATATATGGGAGTATTTTTTTTATTACCAAAATAATTTCCATGACATTACTATGAAGAACTTTTTTATCAATTTTATTGTATTCTATGTAAATATTCACTTTTTTGGTAAGGTAATGGAAAAATATTATTCGTTGGACCTATTTTGGTTGAAGAAAATACAATTGATATTCATTTTATTTGATGGTGAATTATAATGGTGTAGATCAAGTATTAATTTCATGAAGATGACATAATTATATCTATGATTTTTTTTCCAACAAGCTATTTTTTGGTGTGGTTCCACAGTTTAGTCCCCAACCGCTTTCAAAAATTGGAAATCATGGGATGAGGATTATACTTTATTATGATATTGTGATCAAGTTAGTGAATGTGTTGTTCCATATTTTTCATCCACCAAAGATAATTTCAATAAAGTTATTATTTCTTGAATCCCAACTCAAGATGTATATTTTTGTCCCAAATCATTTTTTGAGAACAGAATATATCTATATTGAGCGTGATTTATCGGTGACTGAGAATTTGTGAGAATTTTTTATTGTGAGACTATGGGTATTTATGGTAATATGATACCATTGTATTTTTTTTGGAATTAATCATGGTTTTTGTTCTCATGATATATCAAAGTATGTGAACTAGTGAGAAAGTAGTGGCCTCATCTATTTTTCATGGATTCTTAAGAAATTTATTTATATTGATAGATAGTTATTAGATATGGGATGATTTATATTTATATTATATATTTTTTGTTTAAAATGAATCTTTTTTGACATCACTTATTATCTGGTGAATTTCCTATTTCATTTTGATTTTAGAGAAAAGTAATATGGTTTTCAATGTGACGGGGTTTTGAAGTGTAGGGGTTGTGACATTGTGAGTACCTATAACGGTGCTGATGAGACTAATATATCATAAGTGTCTATATGAGAAATTTTATTGGCTTCTTTAATATTATATCCATTTTTTATTGGGATTTGACTATTTTATAGATCTAGTGATGAGAATTTACACATCTACATCTAATTTTTCATGGAAGTGTTATAGATTTTATGCTACATCATATCTATTTTATGGAAGTCGAGCCCTTTGACATATATGATGTTGTATTAGGAATGGTGGTTTATTGAAACACATCCATTTTGAGGTTTTATTTATAATTATTCATGGTCTATGTATTAGTCATACCCCATTTCAGTATGATTTGTGTGAGGTATGAAATGAGTGTTTATGAGGCTGATTGACTAGAATGGGACATTGTATTGTTTGGGATGGTGGTTCTATGGTATATAAATTCATAGAATAACTATATCATATACACAGGTGATGTGGCATGTAATTTTTTTTTACAATCATATATCCCATGAACCCCATTTTTGAAACAACTTCTTCATATTGAACCTCATTATATTTTTTATTAAAGTATAATATTAGCCTCTTTGAAGCAACCTACTCCTTTTTCTCTTATGTTGAATAATTAGTGGATATTTGTGATTCCTCTCTAATTAGAGACCCATTTTATTTTATAATGTCTATATTTCATCCAATCTATAATTTGAGAGCAATGAGGGATAAAATTATAGAGGTATTGGAAATATGTTCAGATGATATCTAATTTTATGGATTCTTTATTTATATTATATTACACAGAATCTCCTATGGTGTACCCATTTAATGTGTTTGATTATTTGATTTTGTGATAAATGGTAAATGTGTCCATAATAAAATATACTAAAATTTAAAACATAAGGATTTTGATTGATTTGTAATGAATTATCAAATAAATTAATGAAATACATATAAAATGATTTTATATTTATTAAAAAAGGGAATGGAATTATTAAAACCCATAATTTAAATTGAGTTGAAATATTTTGCAGAGTTATAAAAAATATAATGAACTATTAGAATTTGTCTACTGTTATTATTCAAAATATTGGAATGCAATGTATGTTTAATTATTTATATGAATATTGAGGCCAAATCCAATTTTCATTGTTAAATAAATACCAAATTCCTTATGGGATGATGGAGACCCATTATATATATTGAAATCCCTTACAAAAAAGTCTGATAAAAATGACCCAAATGCCCAATGCAACATCATTCCTGTTTCACTTCCTACCTCAAAAATCTCTAAAGGGAATTCTGTTATTTGAAATCCATTTTTATAGATATTGGATTATGGTGTATATAAACAAGGCTCCATCACCACAACATGAATTTTTTTTTCTAATAGGTATCAATTATGGAAATACTATGAATTGGATTTTGAAATTTAATGCACATGTTGAAATAATATTTTGGTCATCATAATAATGCGTGAAAAATTACAATGAAATAATTTATTTTCCAATAATTTATATACTGATTGAATAAAATATGAGCTATGTATTTACTGTTTCATTGAACATGAACTCTATTACCCTAAATCCCGTGAAATATTTTGTTTGTAAATGAAATAAATAATGCATTATTTTCATGATTTCCAGTGATGTGTCCCTTAATTGGGTGTAAATTGATTTATAGTAATGGTTACCCTAATGGGGTATTTATTTTAGTGTGTAAACATTTCATGAACTATGATACTAAAATAGAAGTCTAATCATGAATTAACTGGAAGCTAACATATGCCAAGTATTATTCCCATATGGAAATGTTTTTAGTTATTATATTATATCTATCATTGATTATAAAACTATTTTAATTTGGAAACTTTTTTAAAAAACAGTAATATAAAAATTATTATTTTCCCATAATTTGATACATATTATATCCTTATAATTATGAATATTTTTCTATATAAATTAAATAAATTTCACATCATTCAATGATTTATTTAAAATTCAACAACTAATTGAATTTTTCATATAATTTAGTATGGAATATATTTTGGTATGCTTCTAGCTTTTTTTACCACACCTATCATTTTCTATCATGAATTAATATAATATCATATATAATAATAATGTCAAGGGATAGTTCCTCATTGTAGATGAGGGAGTACTATATTCATCAGAACTAATGTTAAGAAGGTCACACATGAATATGTGATTGATCAATAACATGTGTTTTATGATTACTGCTTTAATAGACGTTGTTTCTTTAAAAAACTACTATTTTGATACTCTTTCATCTATTTGATTAAATAACTTTATTCATGATGAGTTTTTATATAATATCCAACATATTTTATCCTACAATTTCTTAGGAAAAAGATTATACCCAAAGATCAATAACATAATCCAAGTTTCAGTCACCAATATGTGTGCATCTGGAATATCCTTTACACTTTTTCGTCACTAAAAAATATATTTCTTCACTGGGGTATCCAATCCGATTTTTTATAATTAATTTTCTTTATGTAGTGTAGTTTAATTTTCAATTGAATAGTGTGTTATTTTTTAAAAAAATGTAATTTTTCAGAATTGGGATCTACTGATATACATTATGTGGTTAGAAATATATATATATATAACACAATTGATTTAGATGGAAACATATTTACTAGATCTCATGGAAGTGGTGATGGATCCACTACTTATTGGGTGAGATAATAAATATGATGTCAATTTATCAAGGAATAATATTCTATATTCTATATAAAATAAAATTGATTTTTAATTGAAATGTATCAATGATAATTTTGAGGTTAACTAATTTAGTAATGAATATATTCTAATAGACGAGGAAATTAATCTCCTTTCATAATGATATTTACACGTTATTTTATTAGGAAATATGATTTTTTCTAGGTTTTTAACCTCACACCTCTTGGGGATACGAATTGGTTGTAATTGTGGAATTTTAAAATAATGGGGGAATGAAAATATAAATTTTAATATTTCATTAAATTATGTTTACAAACAATATTGAATGTAGAAGTAAAATATGTGGGTGTATTAAAAATATTCTTTTTACCTATTGTAGAGATGAATATATTATTTAAGGGGTTCATATATTTGGCACGATAAATATATTGGATTTGGTTAAAAATAACATATATCATTACAGAATTTACTTTATATTACTATGTTATATTCAAATAGATGAATATTAAATTTATTTTGTCACATTAGTTTTTATTCTCATAGGTTACATTAATTTGATTTTTCCCTTCCATATATGATTCAGTAAATTATTTTTATAAAACCACAAATATGATAAATATCATCAAGAAATATTATTTTATTAAATAATATAAGACCTATAGTTGGGGGGGACCATCTAAACCACCATAATTGATATCAACCTACTTGTGTGAGAACTCGTTAGTGGATTATACTATAATACTAATTTTTTGACATTTTATTCTCTAGGATAAATGATTATCATGATAAATGCACTAGAATAAATATTATATGATTATTAGTCAATGTATTTTTTATTTTTTAAACATTTGAAATAGTTCTTATAAATTATGATTTTATAATATCAATAGAATCTTGTACTTTTATGTTCTACTCTAAATAAAAATTCATTATGTTTTCATGATGTAAATTTTTTATAGGTAGGTCACAATTGATATGTTTTTAATGAATAATTTTAGAATGTTTTTCCAATTATATATTTATATATGAAGATATATTTGGACATTTTATTGAAATATAATTTTCGAATAATATTCTTATCCCTATTGATAGATTATTTCATTTAAAAAAATTCATAGAATGTGTAATTGAGCACATACGATGATGAAACATATTATAAAATCTTCTATATTTCTGATACCTAGATGAATGGATTAAAATTTTTTACATGATTTCTTATATGGATGTTATTATTATGAAATTATATTCTTTAATCATGAATATTTACATGTTTTGAGAAAAAAATATTTTTCGTTAGGATACTATTCAGAATAATACTATGGTGGAGACACAGAGGGACACACAAATAGAGAACTCATTAATCTCGATTTAAATATATTTATGTATTGGAAGAAATAATATTTTCATAATTGATAAATAGAAAATAATAATTTTCATATCAATTAAAAATTTTATTTAATAATTTAATATCCATTTTTTTATTTAATTTATATTTAAATATTTATTTAGCATATAATAATTATTTATTAATATATATATAGGGTTCTATAAATATTAAGTTTAATGAAATGAGTGAGTGTATGGACTTGTGATAAATAAAATTTTCCATACATTATATATAATACTTATCATTAGGATGCAGATAATGTCCCTTGTGTGAAATAATTATATTATAATTTTACATGCCAATGGGTTATTATGTCATGAATAAATTATTAATGAATAATGAATTTCCAATCCACACCATTGATTATAAATTTTTATTTTATTTCACTCATTGGAGAAATACAGTGATCAATTATCATTTTAAATATCACACCACTACTCTATATGTCTCTCATCGCCATGAATATAGCATTATATTCTAAAAATATTATGATATGTTCTATTATCCTCCTACATCTACTACCAGGTATATCATAAAAAAATCATTCCATATAGAGTGGATCACTATGATCAAGAGAACAACATAATAAACATGATCACCATTACTAGATCATAGAGTTCCATAGTTAATGATTGGAGGACAATGGTAGAATGTTCCATTCAACTCTAGAGGGATTATAATATGATTCCTATTGGTAGAATGAAAAATAAACTGAATTAGGGTTAATATATCCCATTTTTATGAAATATTAAAATATCCATTATTTTATTAATATTATTCATTATATATAAATTAAATATTGATGAGAAAATAATTTTTTTATTATAGATCATTATGTGTAATATTTTTATTTTTTGATACATTATTGATGATTATTTTTTCATTTACTTATTTTAAAATATGTTGATTACAATGAAGTTGATTTTCTCCAATACCAAATAGGTTCTTCCATTTGATAATGTAACAACATATTAAAGTATTTAAACATTGAAATATGTATATTTTCAATATATTTTAATTTAATATTGATTTTCTTGGAATTAATTTCATATTAACATGTTCCTCATCCATGATAGTAATGTTTGAGAAAATTTATTTCTGTTTATGGAGTAATAATTTTTATCTTACAACAATTTGAGGTAGAAAATATGTGTTAGAATTTTTTTTACATTGTGGATGAATATTTATTAAGTTTTATCTATATAAATCCCTATCATATAGTTGAATTAATCTCTTATTTTCTATTTGTTTAGTTGGTATACCTCCACAAAAAGTAGTTTAGTCATTCTCTCCAAGATAATTGAGTGGTGATTAATGATATAGTGGGCCTATTTATATGGTCAGGGTAACTTCTCTTCTTGATAGTGTGGTCTACTAACGTGAAACCATCACAATATGAAAGAATAATTATTTATGGGAGCAAGGGGATCCTGTAAATTCATAAAATTTTTAAGGTATTATATCATACATAGAATGAAATAATGATGATTCAATGAAAAATAATGGTCATGGGAACCATTATTTATTTGAATGGGAATTATTTGATAGGGGACAATCCTTATTAAGTGATATCAAAAGGGCTTTGTTGAGTCACCTCATCATGGAAAAAGGAAACATAAAATATATTCCCAATTATGTATTCTTTATTTTGTGGTATCTTAGTGGTATAATTAGATAACCTATTTGGTCTCCAATAATATGTCACTATAGACACAAATTATCATGATGGTTGGAAGTTAGTATAATCCAGAATGATGAAGATGCATGTTCAAATCCATGATACAGATCTCATGATGGACAAGAATTTTTATATAGAAGTTAATATAACCAATAAAAGAGATGTAAATTAAAGTTAATCATCTAGACCATAGTGGGAATATTATTATATTATTAATGTATCTTATTTTCAGGATTTAAAAAATGGAAAAAAAAAGCTATGGTATTTTGGTACTTTTGAGCCCCATCCTAGATGAATACATTGGGTTGAAAAGACTAGTCCCACCCTTCAAAAACTATATTGACTGGATTAGAATTTAATCATGGTTTCCACCTAGATCCATGGACAATATACTCAAGAGAACCTTGACTATAAAGCTGCTATTTGGATCCCCCCCAAAGGTATATTATCCATAAGACTATCAGAATTAAAGAGACTCTATGATATCCTTTGTTCTCAATTCCGTGATTCTAGTAGGTTTTAGTAGGTTCTAAAATTATAAAAAAGAAAAATTAATTGTTAGATAATTTTGGAGTTTCCCATGATGGTGGAGGAGTGGGAATTAATTGATCAATGGAGTTATTTGGTGAATCATATTTTTGAACTGATTTCATGATACACCTCAAAACACATAATATTGTTCATAGATTTTGGTCCTCTATTTGGAATCGAGACATTAATACAATTGAGTTAAATTATTTCTATCATTTTATTGATATAATCTGACTCAAACCAATAAAATGAAGTTAGAAATTTATCTTAGAAGTAGTGGGATGACCCGGTGGGGAATCCTATTTAGTTATGGATGGTTATATTTTGGATAACTACTTTTTGGATTATTGTGTTTCCCTTTTAATTCATTTAGATAAAAATATTGAAGAATCCATAATATGGTCATTGTGAATACCTTATAATTATCTCACAAATTTATGGTTTTGTACTTGTGTTCTTAGTTTTATTTTTACTACATATTTGGAACATATGAATAGTGAATAGGTTGTTTTATGTATCATGGTTATTTGGAAACACAGAGATGATGTTATTTATTAATATCTAATATGAAAAAATTCATACCTTTTGATATCATTTATAGATTTTTTTGACCTCAATAGTTATAGTCAATACTAGCCAGAAAATGGATACATAGTTGATTTTTTTGTTGATATTCTTTAAAAGGGTACTATGGTGGAACATTTCATCAAGGAAATGAAATGTCAAGTTCATAGTCTAAGGATTCTCATTAATTTTTATTTATTATTATTTTTCTTTTGTGCTGTTTGAAATTTTTATTTTTTAGATTGAATTTTTTATTTAAAATTTTTAATTTGGCTTCTTAAAATATTGTGACATGAGATATTAATTTCATAGAGGGTTTACACATAACCCATAAATTGATTATATAAAATTTTAAAAATACGTATTTGATTATCTATTCATGTGGTATAATTTTATTGAATGGAAGAAAATGATTAAGAAATAATATATGTTTAATGAAGATAAATATTTTTTATTGCTGACATGAAATAAAAATTATAAATTTTTTTATAAAACATAATTTAATAACATAGAATTATAATTTTAGAATGATTCTTTACTAATTTTCACATGTTTGATAATTATTTATAATATATAGATGACAAAAAAACCCAAAATGTGGTAATTTTTGTTGTGTATGTTATATTTTTTATAATAATTTTATTATTTGATAGATTTTTTATGATGCTAAAATATAAGATTTTATTTGATTTTGTAACTAAATTTGATAATTGTTTTTGTATTTTTTACGTTTAAATACTATTCTAACTCAAGAAATTTATCGTTTTTATATTATGAAAATGTGGTTTGAGGTTATCTAATGTGGATTTAGTTTATTTTTAATTTTTCAAAATTATTAATATGATCTTTACTATTTAATGTATTCATATCTGTATAATTGGTAAAGAGTGAAATTTTGTAAACGAAAAGTATAAATAAGTGTTCCCTGTTATACATAATATAGTTGACCATTATATAATATTTTTTTATGATATGTATGATGATTTCCAAATAAATATATTATTTTTCCCATATAAAAGTATTTTTTTAGGAATAATATATTTATTTAACATTTAATGGTTCTTCATGACATGAATGAGACCATTAATCTAAAAATGTCAAGCTACTTCATCATAATATGGTTAAGCTGTGTATTTTAGAGGAATTATTTCATGAAATTAATTTCAATAAAATATAATGAGGATAAAATTAATATTAAATATATTGATTATTTTATTACTGAATAATATGAAATAATGGGATCTTCCACATCATGTGGTCACATGGTTTCATTTAATTGTTGAAAATATTGATATAAATAATTGGAAGGGATTTTCATTTTTTATAAATATAAAAATAAACATATTTTAATATGTTGAATGTAAATACTCAATGATTATTATTTTTGGAAATTTCAAAATTAAAAATATGAAATCCATATCTCGGAGAAAATGAGATATTATTTTTTAAAAATTTACCCATGTTATGATAATTGGATTTTTTTGGAAATTTTCAAATTTCATTACTGAATTTCATATCAATAAATATAATGAATATAAAATAAGTAAATAATGAGGAAGAAATGGATTATTTTTTATGATGGTAAAAATGAGATAGAGAGAGAAAAATTAATAATGTTTATTGATAGATATTTAATATTAAACATTTTTATGAATTAAAATGAGAAGAATGATAACAATAAGAAGATAAAAAAATTATAATTGTTATTAAAAGAGATGAGGAATAACAAAACTAACTCTATTAATGTCAAATGAAACATAATTATTAGATATGAATTATAATTAGTTTAATAAATTATAATAATTCTAATACACTGGGAATAGAAAAAAAAAATCAAATTGATCAATATTAATTAAATAATGAGGGTAAATAATGAATTTTAATATCCATATATTTATACTAGTGGTTTTATTGTTCTTTTATGAATCTAGTTGATAATAAGGATTAACATTTTTATTATAATGGGAGTAACCTTTTAAATATGTCATACCCTTATCTTTTTGTTTGAGTGATGATAAATTTTTTTAAAAAAAAACATCATTTGAAAAATCAATTAATTGGTTAAGTATATTTTATTATGAAACATAAAAAAATATAAATTAATGATTCACATATCCAAATAGTGTTTTTCTATTGATCGTACACGTCAATTTTTATTCATGTGTAACTATAGTGACTATACTGAGATAGATGCTATTTATGTTATTGAATATATATATGTATATATATATACATGGAAACTCAAAAACATATAGAAATAATAATATACACTTTAATTCATTCGTAAATACATAAATTTATAAATATATATATATATATATGATATTGTGTATGTAAGTATGTTTGTATGAATGCTTGTATGTTGTAATTAGTAATTACTCTATTAATTATTATTTATCCATATATGTACTTATATATTTGTATATGATTATATAGTTTAATAAAAATATTTATATCATTTATCATATATATAAATATCTATATTTAGGTATATAAAATGTGAAATCATACGAAAATTGAATAAAAATTTATAAGTTATTGTATATGTATTTGTGTGTAAATATTTATATATATATAAATAAATTAGAGCACAAAAAAATAAATATATATATGTATAAATTTAGAAACATATTAATATAAAAATTAGTTTTAGTTTTCATACATGTTAGTAAAAATTAATTATAATGTTTCTATTTCATTAGGAAATTCTACAAAATATCGTATTCACATATTAAAAAACTACAAATGTAAAAAATAAAATTCAAATTTTTTATTTATTTATAAATAGAATGTCATTTAAAAAACAAGAAGGGAGATAAATAGAGAATAAATCAATTTTATAAATATCTAGGATGTAGTAGTTTTATATATAATATTTATACGATTATAACTTATTTCATTGTGAGTAATGTGAAAATTTACTTACGTCACATGAAATTTAAATTAAAGTATTCATAAATTTATAATATAATAATGATGATTAGTTGTTTACTTATGCTATAATTGATTATCAAATAGTAATAAAGGATAATAAGGGAGAAAAAAATCATTTTGTTCATAATATTTTATGAATGAAAAAATTCAATTATTATATGTACTATTGTATAATGGGTTGGGTTTCAAATGATAATTTTTTGACATGACAATAAGAATTCCACGATACTCCTTTATAAGTAATTAAATTGTAAATAAAAATAACCCACATTGAATGAAACGAACGAATTAGATGTGGTTTTATACCAATATGAATCATTACATGTAGGAAAAATCATATTTGTATAACCCTATAGATTTGGGATTTCTTATTCGATTATACTCAAAGATGCAGTTAAAACAATTTTGAACTACTGAACCACATATCATTTGATATTTTTACTAATTTTTTAATTTTATATATGGTGTTTTTGTGGTTTTTATTATCCAATTAAATTTAAAATATGTTTTAAATGTTTTAATTTTATTATTTCCTAAAGGATAATAAATACATGAAGAATAAAAGGGTTTATATATACTTGATTTCATAATGTATATTTATTTGATGATTTGGGACTATAATTATTTAATCATTAAACAATTTCACATGGTAATGAGTTAATTACAATTGAATTCATCTATTTATCAAACATTTTCCAATCAATAAACCAAATAGGAATCATGGGTTCCTTTTTTTGAGGGTTTATAAAAAAATTCCAGAATTATATACAGTGTGTTATGAATGATTCCAATAATAAAAATGGGTTATATTTCAGAACATATGAATTTAGAGTATTAATTAATTAATTTTTGTAAATTCACAAGATAGTTTCAATTTTCCATCAAGAATGGTTCAGATTTATAAATATTATGGGACACTTTTTTCGTACCAAACTACTTCTAAAATACCTATAACAATATATAACTATATATTTGTGTTTGAGAAAGAATACCCTCTCTCAATAGACACATATCATATTTTCTTTTTAGTGATCAAGGATATCAATGTGGATTCCATGATTTATATTTGAAAAAAATATTTCATAAAAATAATCATAAAAAATAGAAGAACATTTTATGAGAATATAATGATGTTGTAATAGTATTCCATTCCATTTCATGATTGTAAAATCCAACAAATTGACTTCAAGGGATGCTAATTTTTCATTTTTCTTCATTAAAGATTTTATTTGAATCTTGGGGTGTTTTAGTTTATATTGTTCGAAAACTTTAGGGTACTATAAGTGAAAATAAATAATGTGATGTTGTTATATAAATAATGTCTATGTTTTTTTTATTAACTGTCCACTATAATATGAATGTAAGAAGGTGGAAAAACCAACAACATGGTGGTTTAAAATTTGACATGCTAAAAAACAATTATTTCAGACAATTACCCATGTATGATAATAATAATTAATTTCATTAATTATTTTATTAGATTAATCATAAATGTACCCAACATATTGGGTTAATATTATTTTCCATGCGATTTTAAGTGGGTGACAAAATTAACATAAGAAACATATATTCCATATAAATGGTAAACTATATAGGGAAGTATTTTATATAAATTCACATTTAATATAATCATTATTGTTACTCCAATTTTCAGTTCCCATATTTTTTAGTATATGAAATTAATGTGAATGAATTAATTTAGGGTGTTTAGTGTGAATAAATTTTTTACAAATAGTACAGTATTATTCTTGTAAACATTATAATAAATTAATAACATTAATAATGTAGAGTCTTATTTTTTTCACACACATGATTTTGCAACACGTATTTTTGTGGATTGTAACTATAAAAAATTATGATATATCATTTCCAACTCAAAACAAATATTATTTCCTTTTAACTAGTTTTACATGACTTGTGGGGAACCCACATGTGGTTTTTTAATATTATTAGGCACTATATATGCGAGTGAAAGATATGATCCACTAATAAAGTGTACAAAGACAATTTGGGATATATGTACCTAGAAACTAATACATTAAGTCCATATTACATGTTTCATTTGGGAATTATTAAAATTTTTCTATAATTTAGTTCCATATTATTCATGTTTAATGAATATGTTCAAGGGACAAGAAATGAATTAAAAAAAGAATAAATGTTCCCTGTAATCAAATGAAATATATATTGAAGGTAATAGAAAAGTAACATGAAAAAGGGACACATTAATTTTATGATTCATGTGTATGTTATGACATCCAAATGATAAACTAAACACAAATGAGAACATGTATAGAGAGGTATTATAAATGGTGTTTCAATTTGACAAAAATAATTAGAAAAATTATATTCATTTGTCGTCAAATATAAATTGATTAATTATTCACATATAATGGGATATATGTGTTATATTTTTAGAAATATTACTGGATTAAATATAACCACATAATTATTATGGAATGTTATTTTCTTAAAATTTTCATTTCCTTTTCCATTATTTTTTTATCAGGTTAAATTTTTTTATTATTTGTGAATTATTTTATTATATATCAATCAATATGGTAAAAAAATTTATTAATAATTTGATATATATAATTCACACTATACAATTCATTAATATAAGCTATTATTTAAAATATGATTAATTTGAAATATATAATTTGATAATTTGATATGCATTAATATAAAGAAAATTATTTTTTCGGTTACACAGAATAAATAAATTTTTTTATGATTTTATTAAGTGGTATGTGATATTATTTTTGGAAAATTTCATCTATTTTTTGAAATTATATATTGGATCCCGAAAAATTATTCCAAATACCAATTATTAGTGTGTAAACCTTAAACAAACATAGATTGTGTCTCAACTATAAGGATATATAGGAACCAAATTATACTATTCAATGACTTTAATATAAATTATAATATTATTGGAAAATATATTTTATCATTCTAATAGTATGTTAATACACATATAGAGAATGTGTCATCTAGTTCATAAAACATCATGCCAAAAAAGATTGGGAATATACTATATGTAATTAATGTGTTAACATTGTATAACCTAACATAGAAGTTAGTATTCTATACATAATTTATCATTAACTATAGATGTAATGGCCCGGACCTCTCCGGCCCTTTCATTTGTCAAAAAGAAGGTCAAGAAGTGTTCTAGAGGGTAAGATGGACTTTTCCCACAATTTCCAGAATTTTGAAACTACACGCCGTGTAGTTTGAGTACACGCCATGTACTCCCTTTCCGGGTATACCCCATGTTACAAGTCGTGTCCTTACTGTGAGGAATAATGGGTGCACGCCATGTGACCAGTTCTACACGCCGTGTAGTACCTCCCCGCGTACGCATTACCAGTCAACGGTCGTGTGCCATGTTGGAGCCATTTCCTTGCAGTGTGAAATAAATGAGTACACGCCGTGTGTCGAAAATACACGCTGTGTAGTCCTTCCCCACGTATGCATTACCCTCAAACCGTGTGTTGACCAGTCAACGGCCACAGAGCCGTGTTGGAAGCCGCATGGAGAAAATGTGAAAGAACCGAGTACACATTGTGTACCATAATGTACACGCCATGTACTTTTTCTTTTCACGCCTATAAAAGGAGGGGGGCCCTCCTCCTTTTCAGCACACACCTCTCCTCCACTCTCCTCTGAGGAGAGCTATCTTAAGAGACTCGAAGGCTTTTCCTTCCAAAACATCTTCATCTGAGCTCCGATTTACAATTCATCAGCGGCCACGGGGTAGTAATGACGAGGCGGAGCTTCCGAGCTTGGATCTGTTGTCTTTCCATTGGCCTTTCCTTTTTGTCCTCCACCCGAGGAGGTTTTTCCAGGACCCGAAAGAAGTGACGGATGCTAACAGACTTCTTCTAAGGTTGATCCCAGGGAGCGTTGCTATCAGGAACCTGTTGAGGTAGGGATCTTACCTTCATCTCTCTAATTTGTGCATCATGCGGGGTGGGTATCCTCTTGTTTTCATGAGGAACATTTGAAACCTTTAAATAAAGATAATAACTGGTTAAAGAACGGGGATGGGAAGTTGTGATTTCTGTTACTTTATATCCTGTGTTATTATGATGTGAATTGAATGAGCTCCTGCCTATGGAAAATCACGATCGTTGGGGGACTTTGCTTACGCAATTAAATGTTTCCCTCTCCTTTTAGATTTTCTTATGGATCGAACATTTTGGAATATGGAAATTGGTTAATCACGTAATGTTGTCTATTAAAATTTGGAACCCTTGTGTGATCACCCCGGATAAACAAAATGGAATAATGAACATGTGGGTGTTGGCTTGTTACGTGGCATGTGATGGGGGTGTTTCGTGGGTTGTTGTGGATAAGGTGGGCAGTGGGGCTGCGATAAATGGTATTAAAGGGATGACAATGTGCGGGTTCGGTGTGGGTGTGGTTATGGTGATTGGCAGCAGGGCTACAGGGATGGGTTTGAATGTGAACGGGCTATGGGTTGTGATTATTAAATAAAAATTGGAAGTGTTAATGAATGGTGGTTCATGGTAATGGAATGGTTTTAATAATCAATGGGGTTGGTTGGTTAATAAGAGGACTTGGTTGTGTTGCTTGTGTTTTCCTAACTTGATTTGTGGATGGCAGGGTTATGATTTATGAACGATCGATGTGGTTGGTTATGGATAGTTTCCCAGTCTTTAAGGAACTAAATAAAATAATTCTGCCGAAACGTGAAAACCTAAATGGGGTTGGGGATGTTTTTTGTATGCATGCTTCGTAATAGCAGTGCAGAGGCATGTGCTCAGTTTCTCTGTTTAGAATCCATATGTTGGGTTGTGTGGTTGGTAAATACATATATCTTTATCTTTTGTGTTTTATCGCACCCCACCCATGTTGAGCACTTAGTGTCGAACACTCGCATTTAATGGGAGAGGGTGTTTTTCCCTTTGTTAATAGCTCTTTCTTGCTCCTTCTCCCCTAGGCTGTGATGGCTTGAGGCGACCTTACACCAAAGACTCTTCGGGTGGGCTTCGATTGGGGTGGTTTTAGCCCAAGACTCTTTGGGAAGGTTCTACTATTTCCCAAGAATCTTCAGGATGAGGCCCAGGTGTGTGCGGGTGGGATACGTGGTTGTGAGGCCCAGGTGAGTGCGGGCGGGATACGTGGTGGTGAGGCCCAGGTGTGTGGGGTGGGATACGTGGTTATGAGGCCCAGGTGTGTACGGGTGTTATACATGGTTGTGAGGCCCAGGTGGGTGCGTGCGGGATACGTGGTAGTGAGGCCCAGGTGTGTGCGGGCGGGGAGAGTGTGGCAGCGTCAGGACGTTTTCCGTTAAAAAGAACAGCTACTAAATGGAAATGGTGCGGGGAACCCAATTCCCTTGTTTCTTATATACTACTACCTATTGTGCTTGTGTGTTTTTTTGTGTGTGGCTGGTGAGGTTGGGTGGATTGAATTCCTTGCTAGGTTTCTTGTGTTTTTCTCATGGGACATTAGGATGTCTCCCCACTTGTGCACGAGAGATTTAGGTTTTCCAACTGAGTATACTTGTATGCTCACCCTACGTTTAATTTCAGGTTTTTAGGAGGACTACCAGCATCGTGCGGGGCCCTACTAGTCGGACATTTGGATTTGTTGCTGTTGTTGTACCTTGTTTTCTTTTGGTATTGTACATTGATCATTCTTATACTTGTACCTTGTTATAAAATTATTTAAACATGCATGCGGGCTTGGTTTGGGTTTATTTATATATACTGGTTCTTTTCCTTTTGGTGGTTGACTTGTCCTATTTCCTGATCCTAAATAATAATAAAAAGGTTAATGCCTCCCATATTTGTGAAAACTCATACCCTCGGTGCTAGTCGCCACCCCGAGGCCTACTGGAGGTGGGACTCGGGGGTCATTATCTCAATTTCACCATTGCCAGCTCAGGAGGGGCATCTTTGGTGGGAGGGGGTCGTGGAAGAATGGTATCAGAGGTGATTGTTGAGAGATAGGATAGAGTTTGGAGTTAGGCATAGTGAGGATTTCATGGGATGGTAGGGAAACAGAGTTAGTTAATCTTGGTGCGTGACATAGGCCAGGGAAGACTGGCAAGGACACATGATTTTAGGGCCCCCCGTGATCCGATGCTAGGACTCTGAGACTACCAAACGACCAAGTGAGACTAAATTTATTGCAGGGTAGAGACCCTAGGGAATGTACATGCATCATCCTGATTGTGTTTACCTTGATTTGGGTGTTCTGGTAAAGAAACTGAAATAAAATGATAAAATGAAACATTGAGTTTTTTCTTACTACATGGGCTTAGGCGATCCTTGTTTACCGTACATCTATGGCACCTGGACGTCGTCCCCGGGTGGCTCAGACGACCGAGGACCAGTAGATTCAGGCGGTCGATCATTTGAGGATTGACTGAGAGGAGTAAGATAGCCAGTGGTAGAAGACTCTCCGTTCTTTCCAGCGTCAGACCCTCAAGAAGTACGAGGGTAGTACTTCAGATAAGGAGATGGAGGGGTGGCTTGAAGAGCTAGGGATCTCTTTTACCTTGATCCGTGCTCCGAGGGAGTACTGGGTTCCCCAAGAAGTAATTCAACTGAGAGGTGTGGCGTGACAGCGGTGGACGCTCTACCTCGGAGAGAGGATAGAGGCAGAGGTTCCATGGGCTGACTTTGAGAAGGAATTCCGAGAGGAATTCCTTTCTTCCATGATCAAGGCGGAGAAGTGGCATGAATTTATCTCCCTTTAGTAGGGGAGTATGTCAGTACGAGATCTGGGGATCAAGTTCAAAGATCTCTTGTGCTTTGCTCCAGATCTCTTTCCGGATGAGAAGTCTCTTGCGAGATGTTTAGAGGAGGTGCTTCGTCCTTCGCTCCAGTATGTTGTCACCCACTTCACCCTTCTGATGTACTTGGAAGTAAAAAATGAAGGAAGAGGTTGTAGAGAGGATTAATTCGCTGGGAGGTGCACCCCAAGAGGGCATCCAGCCAGGTTTGTCAAAATGGAAGGCAGTCAGCAGCAGGTCTTCTATGATGGGACCTTCCAGGTTCATGCCAGTGGGGAGCAGGCCTCAGAAGTTCCAGTTCAGATCTTCGGGTCCTCGTCCTTTTTTCACGAGCCCAGGACTGAAGTCTTTTTCCTGTGGAGGTTTCGAGCACGTTCAGAGTCAGTTCCCGACCCAAGCTCAGTATGGTGGAGGTGGGCAGGTTCAGCGCCCACCTCAGTAGCACCAGTTTCCAGTGAGGCCCTTCCAACATCAGCAGGACCATGCTCCTCTGAGGGCAGACTTTGCAGGAGGAGGCCGACCTGAGGGTGATCCTTAGGGACCTCGACTAGGGCGTGGTCGGGGAGGTGAATGATATCAGAGAGGCAAAGGAGCTGGGAGTGGACAGTTGCACGCAGTAGAGTTGACAGCTCCAACAAGACCAGAGGTGGTGCGAGGTACGATTTGTTTGTTCAACACTCGTGTTTCTACCTTGTTCGATTCAGGAGACTCGCACTCCTTTGTTACACCTGGTCTAGCCCATGATTTGGGACTAGACATAGAGAGACTTTCCGCACCACTGGTGCTGAGTACAGCAGTTGAAGGCCAGACCATCGTATCTTGTGTTTTCCGGGGATGTGGGATGATGTTGGGACCACATCGATCTAGTGGGGACCTTCTTTTGTTACAGATGAAGCCATACGATGTCATCCTAGGAATCGACTGGTTGTTTTCTGTTATTGCCATTATCGACTACTTCTAGAGAAGAGTCATGTTCTCCGACGTGGATGGGCAGCGCGTATCTTTTGTTGGCGAGATTAGCTATCATGCGGGAAGCCGGCGTGTGAAGCCTCTCCTTTCCTTGTTAGGTGGGTTATCAGTGGTTCCAACTGATACAGAGATTATGGATGTCCAAGAAGTTGTTGGGTAGTTTCTCGATGTTTTTCCAGAGAATTTTGTGACTCTACCCCCCGTAAGTGATGTTGAGTTCGGGATAGACTTACAACCTGGTGCCCGTTCGATTTCGATGTCCCCTTATCGGATGGCACCTTCGGAGCTGCGAGAGTTGCAGATTCAGATTGACGATCTAATGGAGAAGGGTTTTGTTCAACCCAGCGTGTCTCCATGGGTTTCTCTAGTTTTGTTTGTGAAGAAGGCAGATGGTGGTCTCAGGCTATGCATAGACTATCTAAGGTTGAACCAAGTAACAGTCAAGAACCGGTACCCCCTTCCAAGGATAGATGATCTCTTCGACTAGCATAGGGGAGCAGGATGGTTCTGTAAGATTGATATGCGATCGAGATATCATCAGCTGAGGGTAAAGTACAGTGACATCTCGAAGACGGCTTTCAGGTGCAGGTATGGGCACTTCGAGTTTGTAGTGATGTCGTTTGGAGTTATGAATGCACCAACTGTGTTCATGGGACTTATGAACATTGTCTTCTGATATTTTCTGGACCGGTTCGTCGTTGTGTTTATCGATGACATCCTGATCTACTCAATGTCAGAGGAGGAGCACGTTGATCATCTCAGGGCAGTCTTGTAAGTCCTTTGGCACCACTAGCTTTCCAGGAAATTGTCGATGTGTAAGTTATTGACGCTAGAAGTATACTTGCTTAGGTACGTGGTGTCTCATCATGGAGTATCGGTGGACCCATCGAAGGTGGAGGCAGTTGTTTCTTGGGCAGCACCCAAGAGCGTGGAAGAAGTTCGTAGTTTCCTGGTGTTAGTAGGTTACTATCAGAGGTTCGTTTCAGACTTCTCTCGATTTCTGCTCCTTTGATAGCTTTTACGAGGAAGAACTAGGTCTTCCTATGAAGCGAGCAGTGCCAGAAATCTTTTGACTGCCTGAAGGAGAAGTTGGTCAGTGCTCCCCTACTCAGGTTTCCAGAGGAAGGGTTGTTGTATGAGGTGTTTAGTGATGCTTCTTGCCTTGGTGTGGGGTGTGTGCTGATGCATAAGAAGGGAGTGATTTGTTATGGGTCTAGGAAGTTGCGCCCTCACGAGCGTAACTATTCCACCCATGACCTAGAGCTTGCAGCAGTAGTGTTCGCACTGAAGTTGTGGCGACATTACCTCTTCGGGGAGTGCTTTGTGGTCTTCTCAAATCACAAGAGCCTGTGTTATATCTTCTCCCAGTGTGACCTGAACTTACAATAGTGGAGATGGGTCGAGTTTCTCCAATACTATGACTTTGAGATCTCTTACACTGAAGGTAAGGGAAATATTGTGGCTGATGACCTGAGCAGGAAGTCGCAACAGGAAGTAGTTCGGGAATCCAATGATGCTTGAAAAGCGATGGGAGAGTTGGCTACCATGCACTTGGATGCAAGGGAATAAGGTGTTAGAGGCTGTTTGTTTCGGATGACGGTGCAGTCCTCCTCGTTGTAGCAGGTGGAAGAGTCTTAGTGGGGGGACTCCGAGGTGGATGTGATGCGGGATCGTGTCGATTAGGGGAACGCTCCAGAAGGATGGTCAGAGGACAGCCAGCATCAGATGCTTTTCCATGCAAGGTTTTTTTTTCCGGAGGTGATGCATGAGGGAGTTCTCCATGAGTTCCATAGCTCAGCCTTGGCGGTATATCCAGGAGTAACAAAAATGTACCGAGGCCTGAGGGATTAGTTTTGGTGGCCCGGGGTGAAACGGGAAGTGGCAGAGTTTGTGGCTAAATTCCTAGTGTGTCATCAAGTGAAGGTTGAACACCGTGTTCCCGGTGGTTTGTTTCATCCTTTAGATGTCCCCGAGTGGAAGTGGGATGACATCTCAATGGACTTCGTCACAGGACTACCCAGAGTTCAGGGTGGTTATGATGCTATCTGGGTGGTGGTGGATCGACTGACGAAATCGGCCCACTTCTTAGCAATTAAGGAGTCAGGCCCGGTGAGTACCTTAACACAAAGGTACGTAGACGAGGTGGTACATTTTCATGGATTCCCGAAGACTATCGTCTCAGATCAGGATACTCAATTTACCTCATGAGTCTGTAGGGCGTTACAGCATGCTTTTGACACCCAGCTACACCTTAGCACTGCTTTCAACCCCCAGACCGATGGGCAGACGGAGCGGACTATCCAGACGTTGGAGGACATGCTGCGAGTATGTGTTCTGGATTTCGGAGGATCATGGGTACGACACTTTCCTTTAGTAGAGTTTTCCTACAACAACAGCTTCCAATCTACAATTGGCATGGCATCGTTTTAGGCTTTGTATGGAAGGCCATGTCGTTCACCCATTTTTTGGGCAGAGGTTGGTGAGACAGGTGCTCTTGGGCCAGAGGTAGTCCAGAGCACCACAGAGAAAGTCCATCTTGTACGTGAGAGGATGAATGTGGCTCAAGACCGACAGAAGTATTATGTTGATCATCGGAGTAGGCCCTTGTAGTCAGATATAAAAAAACAAATGAGGTTGGATCAAATTCCCAACCCAACACTACAGGCACAACCCCAATGAATTACTAGTTCGGTATGGGTTCTAGGTGACAACAAAACAGCATCTCTTCCAAAACCCTATATAAAATCATGGCCAGTCAAACCAAGGGCACCTGTTGGGTCCCTCAAGTCAAACACAAATAGGAATCCTACTTCGGATCCTCAACGTATGAATGTGTGAAGGAATCTAACACCAAGTCTATAACAAAGAGTAAGGTTGGAATCATATACGAGATCCCCAAATGAAGAACAATAGATGAATTCTATAATAAGGATCATCTCAATGGAAAATAATAGAGAGATCCTACAAGGGATCCCCTAGATCAGCACATAAGAAAATGAATTCATTAGCAGTTCCTTGGAAGTATCAGTTCAATCATCCTCATAGGACCTACTGGAATGGCTCTCTAGGGAAACTTCCCCAATATAATGGGTCATTGTAGATAACTTTTAGCTCATCTCAAATCCAACGTCTCAACGAGATTGGTCAAAACACCCAACCATTCATCCATGCTAATTCTCACTCTCAGGTGACAACTAAACATGATATCTAGTGGCAGAACCTCACCATTTATAAATTGATCCCCAAAAAACCATTTATATGACCTATAAATTTAATTTTGATTCCAAAATTTTATTCTATGTTGAAAACCGATTAGAATAAACTACTCACAAGAAGAATTATGAATTCCATGTTTGAAAATACCCCAATGTAATAAGCTATAAAATGTACATTGTATGTACATTACAGTACATATAATGTACTATTTCCCCACCCCCATGATGTGAACTTATACATGGCCAAAACAACCTGGGGTCAGCCAGTGTAAATCTACATGGCGTCTACATCAATGTATATGTCATGTACTACTTAAAAACAAATAACCCATGTTATTTTTCACAAGGGTGAAAACACAACCATGTTTCACCACACAACGTGTACTCAGAGTACACAACGTGTACTTAAGAAAACTTATTCATCCCTAAATGGGAACAACACAATGTCGGTTCCCCTAGAACACACGATGCATAACCATTGTTTCCTAATGGTAAAACCCTCGGATCACCCTAAACCCATGTTTTCACCCCCAAAATAAAAGATCTGAAAATTAGAGGTAAGAAATTAATCTTAAAAAGTCATTATGAAGATAAACTAAGATCTCTAAATGGGATATATAGAGAAAAAATTAAAGGCAGTACACTGCTGATGCTTCTGTTGATTTCACCATCCATGGATGTTGTACATTGACTCAATGTGCTGAGGGATCCACAATGGTACCACTCATTCCATCCAACTTCATATAAATCTCCCTCTCCCATTTCACTATAGTTCCCGGAAATTGAGGAGGCACAAGAGATGTGCCCAAGGAGTAGGATGAAAGAAGATAAGGAAAAAATAAAAATGGAAAGGAAACGAAAGAAAATGAATATGGGGCTCAAGCTAACCCAGCATCAGACATGATTTTTTGCCTTTACAAGGCTAAACTCCCCATTCCATAATCAACAGTAGTGAAATAATCTCAATTTGACACTATTCTTGAATGATATGAACAAACTAACCAGTGAAAATAATTAAATATCTAATTTATTAAATATTAAATATTAAATATTCTACAAAAATTCGAATGGCTCAGATTTCTACCAAAATATTGTCCTAGGATAAACACCCTATTATGGGACCCACAAGGTGGTTATACCAATTATCTAATATCATATTCCTAAGGAAAAAGACTATATTAACCTTCATGAGTATATGAATGTATAAATTTAAATTTCTTCTCAAATCGACAGTCCCGAATAACAAGGGTTCATATAAACAACCCAGTATAAACCATCTCATCCCCAAGAATCCTCTTGAAGGGACAACCATCCAAGCTCCCAAACCAAAAATCTACGCAACTAATACATATTGACTATCCAACAACAAGTATCATTTTCACCAACCCCTATCTTCAACATGGGCGAAATTTAACTATGAACAACCTAGTACTCCCAACCATATGAATATCATAATCATCAACTAACAAGAAACATTTTGGCCCAATGGCCTACAAAAAATACCAAATAGTAATTGAAAATGAGGGAATACAACCATAAACTAAAAATGGTGCACTCAACATCATATGTATTACCTTACACTTCTCCCCGAGCACAACCTCATCTGGTTTCTGTCCTCAACAAGGAGGAACATTTTTAAAGAAAAATAAAAGAAAAAGCCGATGGAGCTCGATGTAGGGTCAACACTAACTTCTCATACACAAGATGAATAAACATAGAGAATGATATTCTCTAATATGATCTCACAATGATTCTAAAAAAGGTGTATATATCTTTCTCGGGGCCATAATCACATCTTGAAAAACCCTTACTTAGATTCAGCCATGAGTCAACCATCTGGCGGTACCCAAACATTTCACATCATCACCTCTACAAAAGTGGATCTTTTAAACACAACAATAGGGGTCTAATCCCATGAAAATTCTTAATACATTGGTCCTTAGCCCACAACAGGCAACTAAACTATTTAGATTCAATGGATACCACACATAACCGATATGTACCTTTATCACCCAACCCATAAAAACATCGTCATTCCTATCACCAGCATCTACCCATGTATAAATACATTAGAAGCAATAGAAACATTGGTTGCATTGGCCAGTCACCCACATAGTCCAGGACATTGAAGCTAGTTTCGAAAAAAAATCACCAAAGGCACCTCGTCAATAGATAAATCCATTATAATTCCAACCATCAAAAACACAATCACCAACCTTGCAGCGATCACAAAATGAGCGTAAAACTATGATCATGACCTAAAAATGCAAAGGAAAAAACATTCCAACCATTCACACATGTTTCTCTATATAGAATTAGACGATGACCAACAAGGTTATGATCATCAAAGAATAGTATCTAGGATATTCACCTTGATATATTAGAAAATACTCACAACTAGGTCATATGGTCCAACCACCATTCCCAAAATGATCTGAACCCGCACAAAGAAGGTAATGATCACAATGACTGACAATGTTCAAAATTGAAAAATATATCATAGAAGATCCCTAAACATCTTGTAGCATACATTTATAGAATTGATCCATGAAAAAAAACAAAAAATGAGGAAAATGGAACTGAAACACATTAGGTCTCAGTATACGACAATACCCCATGGTGATCCAGTTCAACAGAAATGTCCTGGTATATATTATCATCATAATATGAGATATAATTAGATAACCAAAACCTGAGAAGAAACACCAAAATAATGTAACAACAAAAAGGTATCACTTTCCGCATTGAACTACTAGGTCACTACAGCTTCAATGTAGAAGGACTAAGTCATCATCCTCCAAAAAACACCTCAATGATGATAAACATAACCTTCCATCCAAATGTCTCAATAATATGTAAAAAAACACTACTAGGAATATATGTTGTGATTCATAAGTGTCTAGAATGATTCATGAGATGTCTCTTATCTTCACCCGACAAGAGACAAAATCCATCTATGGACCCCTGCCATTGTCCAAGTCCCCGAGATCCATTGTAAATAAAAACACCCAAAAACAAAAAGTGTGTTTATGATGTGGGTAATCATTTAAAACATTCACATCACCAAATTAGAATAAAAATCACAAACCCTTGAAATGTTTACACTCTATGGAATATCCCACAATCTTACATGTTTGGTCAACAACACATCAATCAGATATATATTCCCACCTCGGTAGCTCGCATAGTCCAAACCCCATGGGTCTAACATAGCACACGTCCACTAGGGAAGTTTTCGCAGTCTTAATCCCATGGGTATATCATAGAATACGACCACCTTGGAATTCTATCATAGTCTAAACCCCCAGATCCAACACAAAAATCAACCACCTTGGAATAACTCAAAGTATGAACCCCGTGTCCAACATTCCAAAATATCAAGAAAGGCTCAATTGTAGGATACCATGATTCACCTATGGTAATCCCAACAATATATACATCATGATATATAAATTTTAAATTTAATGTTAAATAGCTAAGTCATAGGTATGACCTTTTGGTATAAATGAAATATTAGAAATAACATGGCTCAAAAACTAGATCTCAGGTAAACAAGTATGAGAATCCCTATAAGTAGGACGGATCCCAGAAAAAACATATGGGTTTCCAAAAAGAATGAATGTCACCTTTAGTCAGGCTCAATATCCATCCCCCAGGTTGCACCTTTGGTAACATCTTCTATATCCACAAAATCAAGTGAGATATAAAAAAACGAGTGAGTGTGGCGTGGATGCACATCCCAACACTATAGCCACAACCCAATGGGATTACCTGTTCTGTATGGGTTCTAAGTGACCCCCAAACACTATCTCTACCCAAATCATACATACAAATTAGGGATGGTCAAACCATGAGAATATGTTGTGTCCCCCATATCAAACACAATGAGGAATCCTACTCGGGGTCCATTAGGTTAACACTAGAAAAAACATCATACAAGGTATCCATAGTTATGAGTATGGGAGGAATCCTATATAGGATCCTAGAATGAAGAACAATATAGGCATCCTATAACATGGATCCTCTCAATGGAAAATCGTAGAGAGATCCTATAAGGGACTCCCTGGGAGAGTACATAAGAATATGCATCCCTCTGTCGATCCTTTGATGCATCTGGTCTCACAGACTCATAGGCATGAAGGGAACATATCATGGGGGAAATTTACTAAAAATCATATGTCATAAGGTATAACACATAGCTCATATCAAATCAATGGTATCTTCTTGGATGTTCTGAACACCCAAGCTATCATCCATGACAAAACTCACTATAAATGACAATTGAAATTGATATCTGGAGAGAGGATATCTACATTTATAATGAAACTACAAAAACAACATTTGGATGACCTTTAAATTTCATGTGGATTCTACCATTGAAATATACACAAAAAATGAAAACAACAGACTACTCACACACACAATTATGACATCTAGGGAACAAAATACTCTAAAAAACTGTGCTGTAAAAAAATATATGGTGTGTAACATAGCTTACATAGATTATTCTATTATCCCTTCCCCTAGTTGTGTACTTATACATGGATAGAATGATATGGTATCAACCTATGTAAAATAACATTTTGTGTAATTTAATGTCCATGGCTTGTACAATTTAGAATTAAAAAACCATGTTCTTTCTCTCACGGACACACACACTGCCATGTTCCACTACACAGAATATACCCATAGTACATGAATTGTACTCAAGAAAATATCTTCTTACCTTAATGGGATGAACACAGAGCCTATTCACCTAGAACACATGTTGTGTAACTCAGTTTTCTCGAGGGAAACCCCTCAGATCACCTGAAACCTACGAATTAATCATCAAAATAATAGATATGGCCTTAAAAGGTCACATGAAAGAAAAAACAATAATTATGAACTTCAAAAAACCTGTTTAAATGGTATCTAGGGTGAAAATGTAAACATTCCTACATTCAGGTAGATACCACCACACTTCGGTTGATTTCATCGCTATTAGATGTTATACGCGAACATAGAGAATTGAGGGCTCTGAAATGGTAAATATATTTCCTTCTAGCTCTATATAAATCTCTCACTCCCATTTCTCCATAGGCCATGGCGATGGAAGAGGGGTATGTGACATGTGCAAGGAGGATGAGGAATGAAGAGATGTAAAAAAAGATAAGGAGGAAATAAAAGAATGAAAAACAAAAAGGTACACACGCCAGCCGCAGCAACCAACATGAGTTTATGACTTACCAAGGCCAAAATATACATTATAGACTTAATGGTGGAGACATGAGCAAAATATGACACTCTTTTTTAATGATACGGTTGAACAAGCCTGGAGGAATAATTAAATATTTAATTAAATATTTAGTAATTATTAATTATTAATCCAAAATTCGAATGGATTGGATTTCCACTAGACACATGTCTTAGGGTAAACAACCTATTCTGGGAACAACAGAGCAGTCAAAAAAATTATCTGAGATATTATGCTTGGATAAAAAGAATATTATACTCGTCATGACTATCTAAACATAAAAATTAAAATTTCATCCCAAAAAAACAGTAAAAAAACATGGGATCATACATATTTGGAATCATAACATCAAAATAACCCATCATTGAGTATTTTGAAAATTTTATGAGCCAATCGAATTTTCATGAAAAAATTTATTACCATTTAAAAATATGACTTTAATTATGTCATCTTAATGGCCCAAAAGTGAGAAAAATAAATATTATTAATATTATACAAGAATATATATATGTTTATTGTTTAAAATATTGTTATTTTATATTAATTTTATTAATATTATATAATATATGAATCCTAAAAAACCTATAATATATGAAAATGTTTTATAATAATTTCTTAAAGATAACGACATACGTCACAACACCAATGGTAATATTTTAATAATTTAGGCCTTATGATTGATTAAATACTGAAAAACAACCCAATAAGTTAGAAACCTTGGGTTGAATCCTTTTTATGTTTTTTGTTTTATGTTATTCTATAATATAGAGTCAAAATAATCTGCTTTTCAAATAAAAAATAATTCACCTCTATTTTCATATAAATACCCACCCATGATGGAATTTATCTTCAATTAAAATTCATGGATAACGTATTTACTATGACCATACCTCTATAATTTCCTCATAATGATCCCGGATACTCATCGTAACATCCTCCTAGTCATTTCAAGTAACACTGTCATGTTAAGGAACTTCTCTTTTCTAATTCACATTCATTCTCCAATTTATTTCTATGTATCTCAATATTCATATGATCATGTTGTGATATGATCTTTCATATCCATAGTACAGTAAATAATATTTATCAATTATCTTATTACCCTTTCACTCCCATTAATACCTCCAACGAACCTTTATATACACTTGTTAACCTACCTATATTTTGTAAGGGATCATCCTCTGTAATTTGTATTCATGAAAATCAATTATTTTCTAACTTTTTATAATATTTTTTAATATTGAAAAATTTAACTCCATATACCCTTAGTTCAAATTTAATTTTTATGTGTTTATATACTCCTTAAACTATGTTTAATCAGTCCCATTGGACATTAACTACAGCCATTATAATTCTAAAATTTAGTAATGTCTCTTTATTTTCTCCTCTTTATTCAAGTATCTTCATATTCATATGAAAATTTATTCCAACAAAAAATGTTTGGATATGATCATCCATATACCCCTAACTAACATAATGACACCAAAATAATGGGCGACCCATAATATTCTCACTAATACCTCCCATGAGAATTTATGCACCCCAATTATGTTTCTAACATTTCACATTGATTTTCCCTGCCAATCTAGTGTGTTGAGAATACACATACCAATTTCCAATCAATGGTGATCACTGTAAGATACTTATAAAAATTTAATTTGGATATATATGTATTTATAAACCATTATTTTATGTGTAATTAAATATAATCATGAATGAATCCATGTTTTATGATCTATTTTCAATAATTAAATGTGATAATGAAATAAATATGATTGGTGAAAAATGTATTATACTATAATGAATTGGGTATTGTTTTATATACATGATACATCATTAATATATTAAGGGTTTAACCTAATCCAACACCATACTTTTTATATCATTGTAACATTGTTGTTATCCATTAATTTTTTTATGATGTAGTGTTATATGTTGTTTACACATTTACCATATTACCTTTATGATTATCATTCTATATCATGTCTCTTTTTTCATGTATTTTATTCTATACTATTTTATTCTACATTCGTATTTCTATTGTATAATATTTATTCATTTCATCATGTTAATCCATGTTTAGTATATTACAAGGCTTTATAGCTAACCCATTTCATATGTATGACCCCATGTTATTCCAATCACAATTATGAAATACATTGTTAAAAATGTTTTCAATATATATGAAGTATAACATATTTTAGGAAGATATTTAATGTAAATAAATAATAAATACATGATAAATTTCAACATTTGGGAGGTATTTTGTGTAATATTATGTAATAAATAAAGAATTAATTTGTTAATAAATAGAATTTTTATCATTGTTGGTAAAAGAATATTTCAGTTATTTTTTGGATTATGATTAGAAAACTCTAGAGAAATCCTTTGGTATAATTATATGAATTGTAATATATCTCTAAGTTTTGGTATGTATATATAAAATGTGGATTACTATGAAAGTACATCCCTGTCCAGATATTACATATGTATATGACTCACGCACAGATGTACAAATTGGTAAAACCAAAAAACACTCAATTTAGTAATACTCATCAAATTAAAAGTGCATTATATTAGGACTTACTGTACACACAGTTTGACACAACTGGGGGATTTTATTTGGAAAAATAACAATCCGATTATGATCAATAATTTAGGGAACAAAAATTAATTTATGTTTCTATATTATAAAATAATTGAATAAAAACATAGTTTGAATCCTATATGTTCATATATTTGTGATGAGATAACATTATATACATAACCATTTAAAGATAATTGGAATCATGTTTTTGGATTTAGTAGTTTATAATAACTCATCATTTAGTGATAATGAGGATATTATAGTGGAAATTAATTAAATATAGATATTATACTTTCAATGAATGTATATTTTCTTATTTTATTAGTTTATATGATAATGGAATTCTTGATATCTTTGAAACAAATATTGAATCAATTGTGATTTAATATTATGATCATCTATGATTAATTTATGGTCATCTTATACATCACAGATCCATGGTATTTTAGTCTTTGAGAATCTCCATGAAATGTTCTCTATCAAAAACTATTATTTCTATAGAATCAGTTTTCTCTTCTATGTTTTTGTCATCACATACCATGTAACTAACCTAAAAAAATCCCAAAGTCATTTTTTGTTTTATTAAAATGTAATAGATATAAGATATCACATGAGCAAGGATTTATAATTTTAGTAGTCTTAATGAAAACGATATATACCATTTCTATTATTACATTGGTAGATAAATAATGAACATAACAAAAGAAAATAAAATCCTTCCTGGTTACATATTCAGTGATTTAATCATCATAAACGAGAGATGGGAGACCCAAAAATGGGTGAGAACAAATGATCAGTAACTATCAGGTAAAATAAGATAATGAATCAGTAATATTTTATGGATAATATTTTTGTAATAATTTTCATATAATTATATACAACTGAAAAAAAATTCCATATAATCAATAAAATGATCAAGAAAATTCATCCATAAATTTTATTCATTTTTAAAATCTCAGGAATAATAATATATTAATGAATAAAGGAAATGATTAATTTCTGGATGCCATATATATAGAACATGAACCATAATACTGTCAAGATTTTTATGTTTATCAGTATAAACCCATCTGATTATTCTTGAAAAGAAACCAGAGAAGGTTGCCAAAAACTGATTTCTTCTCATGATACTACCAATGCATTAATGGGCTAACAATAACATATATCCACTTTAAGGAATTCTATTAACCATTCCATATCTCATTGGGCTCTCATTAACAATTCCCTAACCCGTGTCGTACCAGTACAATGATTTCAACATATATTGATTTTTTAACAAATAATTTTCATTATCATTAAATATCAATATTAAATTATTGACACATATTTATCAGTATTTCTGTAGATAATAATACAAACAATCAAGCGTAATATAGAGAATGTTATCAAGATAGTACATCCCTAGTAAAAATAATCATAAACCATTCTATAAAATACTTCATATCAAAACATAATATATTAATAATATTATTAAATATTTTTTATATAAATAAATGAAAATACTATAATAAAATCATTGATATATACTTGAGATAAATGCCCTGTATTTTAATTTGTAGAAATTATATTTTCTCAAAATTTATTTTTTTCATAAAATCATATTAAAATATGTATATTCCAGAAAAGAAATGTAATTGAAAATTAATTCATGATTTCGAAATATAAAATAAATTTTTATGCTATTTTTTTCCAAATTAAGTGAAAACATGTAAAAAAGCGTGCTTTATATTCATTATAAATTATCCACTTTAGAGAGGTTTATGGGGAAGATATTAGACATATTTTAATGTAGAATAATACAAAATTGTTTTCATAGAACCAAAAATGACAAAAGATAATTAATCATGATAAAATGGATGATTTTATGAATATATTGGAGGATGAAAATGGATTATGGGGTGTATATGAAAATGGGTATGAAATTGGGAGGTTCCCTTTAAATGGGCTTCTTTATCATGGGGAACTTAGAAGAGAACAAAATAAAACATGTATATTCTGATAATAGATAGAATAATTGAGCTAGTTAAACAAGATTGGAATATGGAAATATTATTTCGGGGGAGTAAATAATATGATTTAATTGTTACATTGGGGTAAAGGGAGAGAGATAGAATAATAAGATGAAAAAATAGAGGTTTGTGGAGAATCTCTTACTACATTAAAAAAAGAAAAACCATATTCCCTATAAAATGAAATATCAGAAAATGTTATAGATAATACAACTAATATGAATTTATTTATGATAATAAAATTCAATGGTATGTATAAATAAACCAAAAAAAATAAATAGTATATAATGAGTAATATCTCATGGAAAGAAAGTGAGATAAAAAACCCTTAACATATATATGGAAATGTTAGACATTGAACATAATGTCTTAGATTATAAAAATAGACTAGTTAATAATTTATAAAATTACTTCTTAAATATTTATTTTATTTTTTACAATTTTATTAAGTTCTTTTATATACATTTTTAAGGGTTATAATATTCAATTTCATAATTTGTGTGTGTGTTTTTCTGTGGATTTATTTATTAGTTCAATAGTATATATGTATGAACATTCATGTAAAATGGGAAAAATTATCTTGAACTAAAATATAATTTATTAATGATATTACAGAATATATAATATTATTATATTTCCATTATTAGAGATGAAGATGTTTCATTATTTTAAACATTAATGATAACTCTTTATGTTATTCTTAGAATTTTTTGATCCATACGAACTTGTTTTGATTAATTAATTAATATTATGAATATATAATGGATCATGTGCACTATAAAAGCATGAATTATAAATTTTAAATTATGTTTCATCCATTATATATCTTTACCATCATGAAGGATTTATTAGGAAATGAAAAAACATCATCAATGAAGGCGGTATGTTGGCACATCATAGATGATATATTTATTTTTATAAAAAAGGGAGTGTGGAAGGGTTTTTTAGGATAGATATTCCATTATGATAATAAAATTATAGTATATTTCGGAACTGATGTAATCATGAATATTTTATATATTAGGTATGTAATGAATAATAAAATAAATTGAATTGAATGAGAGAGAGAGTGATAAAGGGAAGGTTTTTTAACTTGAATTATTCTCCTCAAGAATCACCTTAAGGAATATGGGTTTTGACTTCTAGTGAGACAATTAAAAAATTGATAGTATATGATTCCTAGGAATGAAAATGGTTAGAATATCAGAAATATAAAATGCATAGATGGTGTGATAATAATTGGGGATGAGGGTTGGTGTTTATAGTTTATGAGTTGGGTGTTTTTTGGTTATTTTATTCATTTGATTATTATTTTTTCTAATGAATATAAATATTGAAGACTCCTATGAATTAATATAGTATCTAATTAATGTGAGTGTGAATCACTATGTGACTACATCATTCATCCATCATCCATATCTCAATAAATCACGTATTTGGCTAAAATTGTAAATACCATAATTTACTATATTTCATTATTCACAAATAATTCAATTATTTTTCGAATGTCCCAAATCATAACCCTAAACATTTTTAAATGTGTACAGTCCAAAAATGATCTCCAAATTTCAAAAGTAATTTTCGAAATATGATAAATTTAATATTAAATTAAAATCAGATTTATTCAAAATATACTAATTTGAAAATTATAACTTAATTAGTTAAATTTTGAGATATTAATTTATCTCTCATGAAATTATATTTTGTCACATTACAATTAATTATTATTTTGTATTTTTATTTCAGGATGATAAATTTTATTATATATGAATATATTAATTTAATAAATTAAAGTAAAACATTATACTTTACAATAATATTTAAATTTACATTATCATTTTTAAAACATTTATTTACATACAACATGAAATTAGTATATCAATTTTCCATTTATAAGATGCCTAAATAATATTTATGATTTTATAGTATATGTTTCTATTATATTAGATATATTTTTAATACTAATTTTTCTAATACAATTCCAATGGTTAACATATTATCCCACCGATATAGGTTGTTTTATTTTTATAGAAACCACATATTTCAGTCATACTACATTTTTAAACATGGAATGATTTTCTCCACATGAATAAATTTTTTTATAATAAATTAAAAAAATAAGGTGAATTCTATAGATAAAATTTTGGGTCCTTACATTCTCCCCTAGTTCAACAAATTATGTCCTGAAATTTTTGAATATACACTTGAAAAATCATTGTTTTATAAAAGAAAATTCCATTTCAGGAAACCCAAATCATAAACAGGGTTAGTAATATATACTTATAAATAGAGGGAATCTAAAATGTGAAGGTTAACAAAATTTTTTGAATTTTAATTGCGTAAAATTATTGAAATGTGTAAATACATGCTTGGATGAAATTTTAACTATTATATTCTAATATAGATAAATATAAGTCATGGTTATCTAAAATATAACCATAAAAAATAGAATGTTTTTTATTGGTTAAAAGACCACTGATTTCCTAGAAAAAAGTCAATAGATAACATTTTTGTTCAAAATTCCATATATTATAGTTGAGTTATTATTTTAATAAACATATATGAAATTGAGAATATAATAATACATCATTCTTTTCCATTTCATAATCAAATCCATTGGTTTTGATTAGATATATCTACAACATTATTTCTTAAATCTAGTGATCTATGTTCGTGATAAATTTTTATACCTCCAGAACTTTTATAAATATGATGATCCATAATTCATTTCTTCTACCATTAAATTATTAATGAAATAAAAATTGTTATCGAAGATTATTAAAATGATAAATAATGCATTAATAATGATAAATAATATCCTTAATATATTCTATATGTTATTAACATTACGAATCATAGAATGTATGAATTTTTCAAATAGAAATACAAAATAATTAGAATGATGTTTACTAAATTTACAATTAATATAAATGTTTATCTAAATAATATGTCACTTATTTTCCCATATAAAATTATTAATACCATAATATAAATCTAAAAATTATAAATACATTATTTATTCATTGAGAAAAACATTAGTTTACTGAATATATTCCTTATAACCAAACATTTAATAATTCCTGAATAAAATAAACATTCAAATAACTAACCAACTTCATGGTGAAAACTTCTATCCCATAAACATGTATTAATTTTTATCTCAATATCCCAAATATATTTATGGTTATATATCTCAATTAATGTGTTTTTAGGAACATAAAATTAAAAAAACAACAATTCTTCTGATTAATGGGCTTATTCAAAACATGCATCCAATTCCTTAAATAAGAATATCTGAAGTACAATCATTGTACACATCATGATTCATATTACCCTATAATTAAAGAAATTAAAAAAAATAACACAATTAATTATTCCAAATACAATCATATTGATCACTCATCTTATACTATAGATGTAACAGAAGCATGACCATGATCCATTATACAATATTTTGGTATATTCCTTGTACGCTTGAGATATTGATTTTCTTTATTTATAATTTCATTTAAGATTAATTTTTTTATATTGGAAACCATTTTATTATCATTTAAATCAAAAGGATGGTTAATTTTATCTCCATAATTGTAGAAAACTCGCATACATTATTAAGAAAGAACTAGTGTGTTTCTTTCAACAATTATCACATTCAAGAAAAAAACTGTATCTATTATTTCCTTTAACCAACTTTATCCTAGATATATCATTGTTATCGAGATTCCCTATAATAAAATAATATATATATAATTATTTATTTATCTCATTAACACCAGACAATATGTCTTCATATGATGGGAATGATTGTTACACTCATTCCCCTTGAAATATTGGAATAAGATCATAAAATATTTAGTTCAGATTACACTTTAGATCATGTGTGATGGAGAGGTTCGGATTCTATCTATGAAGATAAATTTATTAATAGACATAATATATATTAAATCATATAATTATGAAGCCTAATGTATAATAAAAAGACTAGTTAAATACATAACATAAATTGACTTTTTTATGTGTTCTTATAATCTCATAAGTTTGTTTTTTGGGTGTTCTTCTATAATTATCAAAAATGTTTATATTATGGTTATGTTACACAACATAGGATTTACTAAATCAATATCCCTTGGTTTCTACTAAACATTCTTTGATGTCAACTATTGAAAACCTGATACCAGAATCCCTAAATCATTAGTTTTCTATTATAATGGAATCGATACAAGGGATAAAATCACCAATGATTGATATGATTATTAGAAATGACGAAATAGATACATACATGGTTCCCATATATCATTTTTCAATAAATATAGAACATACAATGTATTATAAACTCTATCCAAAACACTTATTCGAGGATTTTATATTCATTACCTAAGGATGGAAAAATTTAATGTGTATGCTCAGATGTTGTGTAATAGTTATATATTTTACTAACATGAATCATTACTAATTGATGAATATTAATTATGAAATAATAAATATTTAAATATTAATAAATGAAAATTGCATTCCATATAATCAATAAATTATGAAGATGAATTTACCCATGGATTTGGTCATAGTAAAAATCATTTGGATAGAAATAAAAGATTACTGATTGAAAGAATTGATTAATTATTGGATGTCATGTATCTAAAATAAGAACTGTTAAGCCATCAATATTATTTAATTAGGTGGGATGAAATCCATTTCACTCTTCATGGTAAATAATAGATTTTTTTTCTAATAGATTGTGGCTAATGAATCTACCGATGCATTGATGGACTATCTGTAATGAGACCTCACACATAGGGCTTTCATTAACCCAGCCCCATCCCAAATGGATAGATTTAACATCCCCCCAAGTCATGTCATATCATTTTTAATCATTAGTAATATTTTTTGTTTATTTAATAAATAATTTTCCTTATTAGAATATAACAATATTTAATATATGATACATAATTATCAATATTTACTCTGATAATCAAATTATTATCATGAGTAATATATAGAATGGTATCATGATAGTTCAAACTCACTCAAAATAATTGCATAAAATAGAATACAATATTTTATATAATTATATAATATATCAATAATAATATTATTATTTTTTATTGAAACACATTAAAATAATGTAGAAAATATAAGTAAAAAATTGTTGATAGAAATACTTTTTTTCTTTCAAAAGAAGAGTACTTTTGGAAAAAAAATTGTATTTGTCAGAAAATCAGATTATGGACAGGTATATCCCAAAAATGAAAAGGGACGGAAAATGAAGTTATATTAGATTGAAATTAAATTAATTTTCATTCCTAAATATGTAAACTAATGTAAATGCATGTAGAAAAGTTTTTTAGGATAAATAGAAATCATCCACATTAGTGATGTTTATGGGAAACATATTAATGATATTATAAAGCATATGAAATAATAATTTACTGTATAATACGAGAAAATAATAAATGGTAATTTTTCATTAAATTTTTTTTACTTTTTATATATATTGGTTAATTAATAATGTTTATGGAGTGTATATGAAAATAAATAAGAAATTAGACGTTTTGTTTAATTGAGTTTACCTATTAGGAGGAATTCAGAAGGGAACCTTATAAAAATGTATTTACACATAAAATAAATATAAATTTATCTAGGTAAATATTTTTGGAACAAAATAATTATTTTAGGTTGTGGAAATAAGAATAATTATGAATTATATTTGGGTTAATGGAGATATTTTGTAACCCAAAAAAAATGGAGTTTTCTAGAGAATCCATTACCATAGTGAAATAGTCTAAAACTATGACCCATAAAATAAATGGTCATCAAATGAAAAGTATAATTCCATTTAGAAGAATATATTAACGACAGATACATAATTGTTATGTATAAATACACCACATATAATAAATAGGGCTGAACAAGGCATACCTCATTGAAAATTAATTGAGATTAGAAAACCATTACATTATGTCTAAATGTGTTATGTACATGAAAGTAATATCATTGATAATGATAATAGTTTCGTTGATAATTCAATTAATATCTTATTGAAAATTTATTTTAATTATTATAATTTAATTATTTCATCTATGAATTTATTTAAGAATTGTAATATTCCATTTTGTCATTTTAGAGTGTTCAAATCTAATGTATTCGTGATTGGTCCACCATTATACCAGTATGAAAGACCATATAAACTACAGATAGTTATAAAAATTTTATATTATATGTTATAAATGAACAAATATATATTTTTCTACCACATATATAATTTTTATTTAATATTTGAGGATAGTTAAATAGATAAAACATTAATGATATTTGTTCAAATTATTTTTGCATTCTTCCTTCAATGCAAAATAGTTTTGTTTTTTTAATTAATATTATATATATTTACAAGTTATAAAAAAGTAAATAATTTGTAAAATTACTTTTATATTATTTAAAATATTTTATTTTTTTTTATCAGCCTTGATGGTGGTATTAAAAAATTAAAACACATCATCCATGATGGTGGTAAATCTATACACCACAAATGATATTTTTATTTTTTGAATAAATTTTATTGGAGAATGGGATTGATGATAGATATTCCATTATCATTATAATGTTATAGAATATATAATAAATTTGAGGTATCATGAATGTTTCTATAGAGGGGGAAATGATAATATAAGAAAGGTAATGATATTGAAAGAGAGAGAGAGAGAGAGAAGGTTATACCTTATGATTTCTTCTCCATTAGAACCACCTTAATGTACTTGGGATAGATATTTTCGTGAGGCCATAAAAAAAATAACATGTTGATGTGTTCTAGTACATAAAATTGTTATTGTATTATCAATAATCAGAATTTATAAGGTGTGAGGACAAGGGGTTTTTAGGGGTGGTATTTAAGTTGAATGGATAGTTGTTTTTTGATTATTTAATCGATTTGATTATTATAATGGCTCAGGACTATAAATAGTGATAATTTTTGTGACTAAATATAGTAACTGATGATTGTGAGTTATAACCAACGTGACATTATATATTATATACATCATCCCGGACTCAATAATTCATGTATTTGGAAAAATATTAAATACCACAAATTATTGATATTCACTATTCATTGAAAATTCAACTATTTTTGAAAAAAAATACACTAAAGAATTATTCAACAAATAGATTCCTAAAATTATTACATTTTATTGAAAAAATAAATCAAAATATGATTAATATAATTATTAATTTAAATCATCATATATTTAAAAAGCCCAATTTTAAATTTATAACAGAATTTTAGACACATTAAAATATTATTTTGGTTCTTATAAATTTATATTATACTCAAATGTTAGTAAAATATAATTTTATGAATCATTTTTTTCCAAAATATATTTTCATATATGTTACTATGTAAATTAAAGTAATTAATATTTTCATTTTTCAAAAATACCTAAAATTAATTTATCATATGTAAAATATTTATTTAAATACATTATAATATAATTATAATATTTTTCCATTTATATGATGTAAAAATTTTATTTACATTGTAATTGGTTATGTTATTTTTATATTTGCTATATTACTGTTACTATTGGTCATATTTCAATTCAAACGGTCATGTTTTTATTCCATCGGTATGGGTTCCCTAATAACTTAATATACCACTTATTTAACACATTCTTCATTTATAACATTTCTATTATGTTCAATATGTGATTTTATTTAAATTATACTATATAAATTATTTAAAAAATGAATATAAACAAATATAATATTGTGTCGTTACATCCCAGTAATGTTCTCCTCCTAGATAACAATGTTATGTGGTGACCTAAAAACATTCCATTCTATGCTATCTAGATAAAATTATATGAACCCATTATACGATGTGATTTTTCAATTAAAATATTTTCTTTTGTCAATTTTTTTTAATTATTCCACGTTTATATTGTGATGATGAAATTTATTAAATGGGGATTAATGTAGTAATGAAATTTTTAATAGATAAAACTATGACCGATAGAGTACACATCAAATAACATCAACACCCAAAAATAATAATCAATATTTTAATACGTCCAGTTTAATTGTACCAAAAATTTTATAAATTTTTGTATAATTATCTATAGTAATAAATATATTATTATTTTTAAAATATATTTATAAATTTTTTATAAATAATCATAAAATTTTATCGATTTTCAGTTCATTATTCAATATATATTTTCATCAGAAATGATTTTTATTAATTTTTTTAAATTTTATAAATATTCATATAACCTTTAAAAATGTATATGATAAAAAAAATGTTTTTTTGAAATTATCATATTTAATTTAACTCACAAGGGCAATTTAGGGTATTTTTGTTAATATTACCATAAGGTTAAGCATACAAAAAAACCTGCACATAAATGTTTTTATTAATAAATTAATGTGACAAGAAATTCATTGAAAGGGTAATTTAGAAATATGGTTATGCACATATCCTTGTGAGTATACCTCAACCAATTATTAACAAAAACAGGGGAGCATAATGAACCATCATAAACATGTATCCATAATTTCCCTCTTAGAGATAGCATTAGAATCCTTGTTGGTATCCCTATAGGAATGACTATCATCAATCAAAATAGACACTACAAGATGAAGTCAATAAATAAAAGATATAAACATTCAGAATGGGACATTCATGGATAATGTTTTAGAATTTACACTACCATAGTTGGTAAGATTCAGGAAATATGCCAACCATGGTTGACAGAACTCCTGGGGGCCATGATCATAGCCCACAATTTAGATTCAATTTCATTGACATTCCCAATGAATTTGTAGAATAACTCTATAACGATAAAAAAAATTATTATGAATTATTTTACCACAATATGATTGTCCAGGTACACCTGAATCCTCCCCAACAACATTAATATTCTATCAACATATGATCATGGGTATCTATCTCATAGATAACCCCACTAGTAGTTTTTGGGCCCTGAAAAAAAAAACAAATTTATCTCAACATAATAATGTCAGGAAAATAATTATTCATTGCACCTTTGTGTATTTTGGAGGAATCCATTATTACCCACTGAATATCAATGATTCTATCATGAAAAATAATACACTTAGTCATTTATTGAAGAAAATTCTATCCATCCATGTATATTAAAAAAACCTATCACAACAACAAAGATAAGGGAGAATATATTATCACATAAAACTATTAGAAAAATGCATTTTCATAGCATATAATTATTCCCAAGATTAAAGTTGTAGCAAAAAGGATATTATTTAAACATCAATAATTTATCTGTCAAACAATATCAAATGAAAATATAATTAAGAGACTCATCATCTTACAGAAAAAAGGTAGGTTTCAAAATATTTCTTACAGCTTTCAGAAGGCATTATAGATGGATCAATTACCCCCATATTTGAATCCAATCATCCTGTGAGATGAAAGGATTCATGATGACTAAAACCCATGAGGAAATTTTAAAAGGACAATCATAATAATGATTGTACCATTAAATAGATATGAAGATTCCATTTAATTTTTTTCCCATAAAATCATGTCCTAGTCAACATACATATTCATTGAAAAATCCACACATAGATAAGGTTGGAAAGAACACCCAAATAATACATTCATGGAGAAGTAGCAATGAAGGAATTTATCAAGGATATAAAAATAGAATCATGTTTATTTATTGTTATTGAATGCTATAAAGTGTTTTAGAAATTAGTATTTTAATGTTTGGAGAATCTCCATTTGGAACAGATCATAATCCCATGATATACATTCATAGTAGCCAACCGAACAGATAAAGGAAGATACATTTAATTCCCACTTTTCAATGTTTCTATAATCCTAATGGAATGAAATTCAAAATATAAGTCAGTGGAGGGAAGAAGTATCAAAGTGATTCACTAGATAAATGTTTCATTTAAATATAGAGGTATTTAAACATTATTCCCCCCATATTAATAGTTTAAACATGTTACATCAATGGAAACATCACAAAATTACATTCAGTAATTTAATCAGTAAAAAAAATTACGAATCATGCATTGAAATCATTAATGAGTGTTCTGGGACATATGTATAATGATAATTTATATTAAAATGTAAAGGTGATCATAGAATTTTCTAAACAAATTCTTCTTTCATGATACATAGACTTCCAATTCCATGGTTCTTTCTAATTGATTACCCTCAAAAAAATATTTCCAAAGTATCTCCATTTCTCATTACCCCAAAAAAGTGGAACATTGAGCTACATAAATAGAACATATCCTATCATGACACCATGCCTCCCAAACTCTCTATTTGATTAAATACGAGTAGTCCTTCCAATAACATCATAGAATCCATGCTCACATAGAAGACCTAACAAATATCTTATTCATATTTCCTAATGTAGACTTTCATATAAGAAATTATTACACTATCTTCCTTCAAAATAAGAATAATGTTATTAGAATAATGATTATTTGAAGGTGAAATGAATAATCATCAAATCTCATATATTTTTAAATTAATATATTAACAAGATAGTTGATTTATTAGCTTCTGTAGTCCACATATATAAGAAAATGTTTACTAGATAAATTAACACCATTTTGGACCCCTCTAGAGAACTGAAGATAACACCACCGGTACGCATTAACAACGATGGGGTCCTTGAAAAATTTACAATAATGAAAAAGAAAAATAATAACAATATGTGAAAAAATAAGCTTTCTCAAAAATTGGAAAAAAATGAGTTCATATTTTATTGGGACAATGGATTTGGAAATATAAAATACAGTGCCAAATTACCATCATTCACCATTTCTATTATTATTGACGCACATTCGAATGTAGTTTACATAAAATTTGGAATATTTACTCTCATGAAAACCCAATCATATTTGAAAGAAATTCTTAGAATTATCACCAAATCTATATTTGTTAATATTTATTATCAGCTTTGGATTATATATTCCAATTGAATCAAACCTAAAATATTGTATATCCTAGGAATAATCCTTTCTATGAATCGTAGATATAAATTTGTAATTAATGCCTTATGGAATATATTCGTTAATAAATTTTTCCCTTACAATATTCCATACCTCTGGATGAAAAATATCCTAGTACAACATGATGATTTTTTTTGTAAATCCATCAATCCCTAAAAATCTATTAATCTTTTAAAAATTAATGAGCTATGTTAGTTTCATTTTCATTTGCTTCTTCAACCAGCCTTTTCTGTTGTAGGTCATCAATTATATAGTCAATAAATCTACTCATTTTTTTATTTGGATCCTCCCCATTATACCTTAGTAAATAATCAATTTATATGGTTACATCATTTGAAATGTCATTATCAAAGATAATAAAACAACCATCAATTTTTTGAGTTGTGGGGCCTCTTATTTTTTTCACCACAATATGTCTAAAGTGAAACATTATTTAATTATTACCCCCTACACAATCCACCTAATACAGAATTTATTCTGAGATTGAATCTCCTTCAGCTGTAAAATTTCATCATGTTTTGAGATTGCAAAAATCCCCTCCTGAAATGAAAAACCTTCACCCTAAATAGTTTCTACGAATTCTTGCAGATGATGCTCGTCCCACTTGATGTCATGTTAGATTTTATAGATTGTTTATTTAATCCACTATTTATTCTTGTTTTATCATTATTCAATTTAATAATCAATACTTATAGGGTACATCCCAAGGAATCAACCATATATGAATACGTAATAATATTTATATTTTAATGAAAAAAAGAAAAAAATTATTAAAAATGAATGCTAAATAATTTGAACATGATTTATTGATGAATAAATCTTACATAAATGAGATATTATAATATCTATCGTTGAATGTGTGTGACCTGGTAAATAAATTTCATAATTCCTATCTACCTATTTAACATAACATTAATCCAATTTTCCTTCATTCCTCCCAATTAATTTATATTTAATCCATGTGTAATACACTCCTTGCATAAGAACCTCATTCAAGCCAGATTAATCATTGAGGATAGAGAAATAACTTCTTAAAGGCCAAAAAACTTAACATCTAGTTCCTCACTCTTTTTTTAATACATCATTAAAATCAACCACCATAATCATTTTTTGAACATATTCCAACATATGGATTTCATATTTCTTTAGAGATCATTCCATACTATACTCAAGTTTAAATCATATACAATGTTCATATATAGATCTATCTATTTTAAGACAAATGTATCATTAATTGATAGATACTCATTAAAGTTATAGTTAATGTAAAGTCCCCGACATTCCGTGGAGTTTTTTTATAAATTCATGATATTTTTATGAGCCCGCAATTTCTGAGGGATCTTGATTCCAAGGCCCAGTGTTCTTGGAATAAAATTATGAGGTTTTGTTTGGGTACATTCAGTAAACATATGAATGTGATTTTTTATCTTTCGAACCGGAGATCGGAACTGAAATCTGAGGGCACCTATGAACTTGTAGTGTCAGTGATTGCTTAGGGAGAACTTCACCGCAATTGTGTTCTAACGAGAATGGGAGTTAGTTTTTGGGGATATTAGTTAAATTGAATAAGAATAAGGAGTTTACCTTATATTTATTTTATGCAGGATAAAACCTCTAAGAGGATGTTAGAGGTGGGGGTCACCATACCATAACCTCCCATGAGAGGTTTTGGTGGTGGTTCCCACCCGCACATAACCTCCTTTGGGATGATATTATTTAGTGGGACCCACCCAAGATTCATAACCTCTTTTAACTCCCCATTAATTATTTGGACCTCTCCACTTTTCCAGATCGTTATAAATGTGCCAACTCCCTCAATTAATTAACTAAATCCTCAAAATTAATTAATTGAATCCTTTTAAATTCATGAAAACTATTATAATAAAGGGTAAGCTATTATTTTATTATGGTTGGAATACTCTTTTGGGTGGAGCTTGGGGATGGAGGAGAACTCTCCAGTGAAGAACTCAAAGAATACCATCATCGACTTCATCACCTCTGAACACTTTCTGATTTAGAGCATGAGATTTGGGAGTGCATGGCGAACATGGTGAATGACGAATTGACGACCGCCTTTTTTCACATGACTCCATCAACGATCATCGGAAAATGAGGTAGTAGATTTTGAGTTGAATTTATTCCCAATCATCATCGTTCGGTTTATTTTTTGAGAACCAAATGACAACACCATAACAAGGAGGGATCAGATAGCATGAACACAGCCCGACCCACCCCGTTTAGATTGATTCTTTTTTTTACGATGGTGGCGGTGCAATGGTGCCGCTAGAATAGAGTATCACAGTGGAGGAATGGGTCGCGACAAAAGGGTGACGGAAGTACATGCGTGGACCCGCAATGAGCAAGACGTGGAAGAATCTAGTGGCACAAGGGCCGCTGAAGTGGCGTGATGCCAGCACACCGTGTAGAAAACCGAGGCACGGCCTGGTGGGCTGCGGCTATACCAGAGGGTTGCAGTGCCATCGTACGGTGCCAGAAGGAGCTACTGCCATGAGGCTGCGATGGATGGACTAGTTGGGCGTTGCACCATCGCGCCGCGCTGTGTAAAACTATCACATCCATCGGCCACGCTGGTCAGAGGAGGGAGGACGGCTGAGCCCTCCACCCTGCACGCTGTAGGTGGGACCCTTTGGGTCCCTCGATTAATAGGATGACGCCATGCACCATCCATTTCGGAAGAAGGGGGGGTGTAACCCCCCCCCCCCCCCTCAGGGGAATAGTTGTCTGCATTCGATGGATACTACCGAAGTTTCGTACCATACTTCTCCAGAGTTATTGAACCACTATCAGCCTTGAAAAATGGGGAAACCGTTCTTGTGGTCGGAGAGATTCCAACAGAGCATTCAAGAGTTGAGGAAGAGGTATACTATTTCCCCTATCATGAGGCATCCAGAGGAAGGCATAGGGTACGCATTTACTGCGATGCATCAGCGACCGTACTCAGATGTGTCCATATGCAGGAGAAAGAATTGATAGCATATGGTTCTCGGCACTTGAGATAGCATGAGTAGATCTACTCTACCCATGACTTGGAGTTAGCAGCAGTAGTCTTCACTGTGAAGATGTGGCGGCACTATATTATAAGAAAATGTTTTACCATGTACTCTTATCACAAGAGTCCCTGGTATATCTTCTCATATAAGAACCTTAACCTGAGAAAATGATGATTTCTTGAGTTCCTCTAGGACTATGACTTTGAGATAGTCTATACATTTGGAAAGGGAATGTTTTTGCAGATTCGCTGAGCAGGAGGACTGGTATAAAGCTGCTAGGAGAGGCAAAAAAGTAGACAGCTTCTTTACAGATATAATTTGTGGGTAGAGATGGGGAAGCCATTCTACAGTCACTTGTAGTCACCCCTCCTCTTCTTTAGTGAGTCATGGAGGCACAGAGTGGAGAAGCTGACTCGAAGATTCAACATGATCATATATCCACAGGTCAGTCACCTGATGTATTTTCTGATAGTTGGGAGCACGTCATCCTCTTCAGGGGAAATAAAATTGTACTAGTAGAACTTCATGAGGAAGTGTTGAGAAAGTTCCACACATCTCCTCTAGTGGTACATCCATATGCGGCGAAGATGTATCAGGACCTCAGACGACATCACTAGTGGCCAGGTATGTAGAAGGCAATAGCAGAGTTTGTCTCATGATGCCTCACTTGTCTGCAAGTGAAGGTGGATCACCAGGTACTAGCAAGCTTGGTTCAGCCCATAGAGGTCCCAGAGTTGAAGTGGGATGGGATATCCAAGGACTTCGTGAAGGGTATTCCACATACATCTAGGAGTCACGATTCGTTAGGGATGATCGTTGACCGACTCACCATGTCGGCCCACTTCCTACCGATCAAAGAGCAAGGAAAAGTGGAGAGCATGGGATGCCAATATATACACAAGATTATGCGTTTTCAATGAGTAACTTCTTCCATTGTCTCTGACCATGACGCACAGTTTACTTCCTGGGTATGGAAGGGGTTGTAGGAGGCTTTTGGGGCGCAGCTTCACTTGAGCACTACTTTCCATCTTTAGAAAAATGGTCAGACTGTGCGTACTATCCAAACCCTTGAGGACATTCTCTGTGCTTGTTTCCTCGACTTTGGTCGCAGCTGGGAGGATCACTTACCTTTAGTGGAGTTTTCCTACAAGAATATTTATAACTCCACCATCGGTATAACACCTTTTGAGGCCTTGTATGGTCGATCTTGCATATCGCCATTGTATTGGACAGACCCAGGGGAGTCTTCACTAGTTGGATAGGAGATGTTATGGGCTACCACAGAGAAGGGTTAGATCATCTTGGAGAAGATGAAGACTACACAGTGCAAGCAGAAGTGGTATGCTGACAGGAGACAGAGACCTCTGGAGTTCAAGGATAGGGACCACGTCTTCCAACAGGTCTCACCTCAACGTGGTCTACAGAGATATGTCTGAGATGTAAAGTTGTATCAGAGATTCATAAAACCTTTCTAGGTCCGCATCAGAGTAGGCGAGGTGTCCTAATGCCTTGCACTTCCACCTCAGTTGCATCTGGTACATGACGTCTTCCACGTATCTCAGGTGAGGAGGTACATGCACGAACCGTCCCACATCATCGATCACGGGGAGATTTACCTCAATGACGGGGCAACATTCATGGTGATTCCAGTGGTGATTGAGGATCAACGGGAGAGGGTCATACGTGGATGGTCTATACCTCTAGTGCACTTACACTGGCAGCATAAGAACCTTGAGGAGAGCAGATGGAAGCGGGAGGCTCAGATGCGTGCTCAGTATCCACATTTGTTCACATAGTGTGCATTGTATCTTATGGAGACATAAAGCCATGAGGTGGGGAGAATGTAAATACTCGAAATTCCGTGGATTTTTTTTTAAATTTCATGGGATTTTTACAAGTCCGAAGTTTCTGACGGTGCCAGATTCCAAGGACCAGTGTTCCCAGAATCATTTTCTCATGTTTTGTTTTGAACGTTCTGTAAACATACTAGCGGGATATTATCTCTTTTAAACCAGCGCTCAGAACTAAAATTTGAGGGCACCGTTTAACTTGACGCATCGTTTATTACTTATTGATACCTTCACTGAAATTCCATTATAATGAGAATGGGAGTTAGTTTTTGGGGTTTTTAATTAAATTCAATAAGAATAAGCTGTTAACATTATTTTTATTTTATGGTTGTTAAAACCTCAAAGAGGATGTTATTGGTGGATGACACAACACCATAGTCTACCATGAGAGGTTATGGTGGTGGGGTCCACCCGTACATAACCTCCCTTGGGGAGATATTATTTAGTAGGGCCCACCCGATCTTCTTAACCCCCTTTAACTCCCCATTAATTATTTGGAACTCTTCACTTTCCCCCATTGTTTTAAATGTGCCAACTCCATCAATTAATTAAATAAAGCCTTGAAAATAATTAATTGAATCATTTTTTATTCATGAAAACCATTATAAAAAATGATATGTTTTTATTTTATTTTGGTTTTCATAATCTTTTGGGTGGAGCTTAGGGAAGGGGGAGAACTCTCCAACAAAGAACGTGAAGAACACAATCTTCAACTTCGTCACCTCCGAACACTTTCAGATGCTCAAGATTGATATTAAGGAGTGCATGGAAACCATAGATAACGATGAATTGTTGCCTGCCTTTTTCCTGCGACTTCGTCAACGACCCTCAAAAAACGAGGTAGGGGATTTTGAGTTGAATATATTCCCGATCTTCATCGTTCAATTTAGGGTTTGAGAACCAAATGATAACAGCATAACGTCGAGGGCTTGGACCACATGAACATGGTCTAACCCTCCCCCTTTTGAATTATTTGATTTTTGACGATGGCGGTGGTGTAATGGCGCTGCCAGAATAGATAAACGAAGTGGATGAACGAGTCACAGCCGATGGGCCACGACAGTACATGAGGTGACTAGAAACGAGCTAGTTGTGGAAGAAGTCGATGGCACAAGGTCTGTCGGTCTACGGAAGGTGCGCAACACCATCACGCAGTGCAGAAAACCGAGTTGCGGCCATACTGGAGGGTCTCGATGACATTGAACCATTCCAGAAGAAGGATCCTCAGCCATGAGGCTGCGTCGGTCGGATGAGTTGGGCATGGCACAGTCGCACTGCGCTGGAGAGAAGGGACGCGATGGTCAGAGGAGGGAGGCCGGCTGAGCGGGCCACCAGTGCGCACTGCAGGCGGGACCCTTCGGGTCCCACAATTACCAAGACGGTGCCATGTGCCGACCATTTCAGAATACAGGGGCGGTGTAACCCCCCCCCCCCCCCCCCCTCCCCTGTGTGTCCAGCCAGCGGGCCACCCATGAAAGGTTGCCCCTAGCTGGGCCGCTGTCGGCTGGGCCACCCTTGGTCGGGCCACCCTCGGGTCGAACCACATGGGTAGGGCCGCTACTTCTGGCCGGGATTCCCCCTCATTCCTGGATGCTCCCTTGGACCATTTCGGACCCGTAGATAGGGTCAAACCCCATTCTCGACCATGTCAGGCCGGGTCGGCCCGACTATGTCGGACCAGACCCGGACCCGTTTGGACAGATTACACATTTTCACCCATATCTCGGGCTACAGGTGTCTGATCGATGAACCATTTGCAGAGAAAGATATCTAAGAGTGATACGGATCATTTTTAATACCCCACATGAGATTTGTTCAATGTTGGATTATGGTCGGGTTGGTTTGAACCTAAAAACCAACAAGTCCACTAGAACGGAAATTCCAATAACTCATAGACTTGGTGTCCGATTGATGTACTACATGTCGTGTTGGAACCATTATGACATGGCAGACCTTTGGGTTTCTTCTTTGTAGAGTTTAGTGGTGATCGAGTTACAACCGATATCTCGACTCCAGTTTTTACGGAACATGAGCGCACAGGTTACGAGGAATCCAGTGGGTAATAGTGATGCAGAGTTGCAGACAAATCATACAAAGGTCAACACTCAGCGATCCTATGTGGGTCAGTGCAAATCGATCTTGGGTGGGTCATATCCTGTGTGGGTCAATGCTCAACAATCTTGTGTGGGTCAGCGCATACCAATTCTGTGTGGGTCATATACGGTGTGGGTCATTGTGGGGGTTAATACTTATCGATCCTGTGTGGTTCAAACTCCATATGGTCTGAAGTAGTGCCTCATAACAGAATAAGATGATATAGCTTCGCGACTAATCTTCTGTACTTCTATACTTCACTGATATCCGGGTTTGAACTTTGTCAACGACTTTCATGTTTTCTTCATGATTGAGATGGGATAATAAATAACATAGGTAAATGTATGGGCATATACCATAGTAAATTTAATCTATGGATTTAGTACCATGTGGTTATCCTTGTATGACTTTGTGAGACCTTGAGGGTCTTAGGGTCCCTACTAAGTATCATTATACTCACCCCTACATAGGCTATGCTAGCTCCTCGTTATGTTGGTTGCATATGACGTACAGTGCTGATTGGGACAGAGAGTAGCAGAACTGGACGGTACACAGAGGTGGACCACTCGGCGAGATGTATACAGAGTGGGAAGATGGACATGGGGTGCTGAGGAGGCTATGTGTACCTACCAATCAGGTAGGAACCCCGGAGGACAATCCAGGATCTGTTCATTACCTTTCAGTTGTTTGAACCCTATTTGGTTGTAGTTGCTTTCAGTTGTATTTACTTCAGTCATACATGTTCTTTACTATTGGGATTTTATTTCCGGACCCTTTTAGTTTTCATCATTTCTTATATATACAGTATATCTTAGTTTTTTTCCCTTCTAGTTGTGTACTCTGATTGTGTGTGTTTGCTTTTTATAAAGGCAATGCCTTCACAGCTTTGGAATCTACACCTTTTGTACTAGTCACCAGACCCTGGCCTATGGAAGGCGGGTTTGGGGTTGTAACGACACGGGCCCCAAGGATGGGTCGTGACAGTTAATAGTAAAACTCTCATGATTAAGAATCTACAAAGACTCTATAACACTATCAAATTTTTTATGAGAGACAAATGAACAACCAAATAAACATCATTGAAATAATTCCAATAAAAAAAATTGGTTTCACATCAAGAAAAAAGAATAATTTTTTTTCTAAAATAGTTTTGCAATAATCTATAGAAGTTGAAGAGTTCCCTATCCCTTGGAAATTACACATGAAATCCTTTATTGATTAAGATATATTTTCTTAGTATTAAGTTCATAAAAATATTGAATCTTTCTTTTCTGAATGAGAAATTTCTCCTTATTACTCTTTAAATATCTCTATCTCAAAACATACAATGATCATGAATAGGTGTAATATTATTCTATCATTTCCCATATGAGGTAAACTACCTATAATATTTAGACTATGAGTCAGCACATAATGTTGTAAAAATATTGGGTTATAGAACTTGTTTTAAAATTGAGATCTAAAGGATATTCCTTCTTATTTTTATTGAATGTTGAATCTAAAAATTAATTTCACCAATATGAAATAGTGTCTCAAAATTAATACGATCTATAAATTCCCCAACACACAAGCAAGGGTACACTCTACTTAACCAAAAATCATTACTAGGTCTTACAAGTGATCATAATGATTTATTGCAACAGCCTACTAGAGTGAAAGGAATGAAGAACCATCAAATATAGCGTATGAATAATTTAGAATAGATAAATTTTTATAATATATATCATGATAAAATGTGACAAAATCAGTATGATCATAAGAACCATCTAAAACAGATATAGACACCCTCTCTAGTTCATATGGAGGGGGGTCAACAACTTTATTTTCAGTAGAAAAATCTTTTAGAAAAGTGAATTTTCTCTGAGAGACATCCTAATCAGAGGCAAAAGGATCCCCATGTAGTGTAGTACTTTGTGATAATTCCTTCATGTAATCCTCATAATTACATCCTTACACAAATTAACAGGTGGATAACATACTTATAACTAGATAATTAGCATTATAATTGGGAGGAATTTCATAACTCAATTTCCAATCATATCATGTGTATCAATGGATCCACTTAGTGTAATATAGATCATATTTCTAGCCTCATATTTGTGCATAGAAATCCAATCATTGAATGTTCTTGGGTCACAGATAATTTCCATTACCAAGGGGAAAATATCCAACCCATCACTTCTCTTATAACCTGAGTAGTTATTCAATCCGATTTTGAATAAATTTCATATTTTATTCCTTATTCATCCAGAGTAAACACCACAAAATAAATTTTAATTTATTCAGAATTTTTTTTTTCAATCTGAATTGATTTACAAATTGACAATATCATCCATGGTGTTTAGAATAACTTGTTTAACAAACATGATATATATTTTGTACATCAACATGGATCCTTAAATAATGAAAAAATATGGATTATCAGTTTTCCTATCCATTCTTATTCGATTTACAATAGAAGAGGAAATGTACCAAAGGAATCATACATTCTAGTATAACCAATTCATATTATATATTAAAATCCAAATCATGGCATACATGTTCTATAAAATACTCGGACAATTATTTCAATCCCATTGATTGAAATCTATAGTATCTTGTTTTTGGGGAATATGAGACTATTATTCATTATCGCCCACTTTATTGATTGGATGGAATGAAAAAAATGATAAATACCATTTCCCATATCCATCATCCTCCCCTCATCAAATCCTTAGATCTCATAAACAGTTTGAGTGAGCTAGTTGAATTTCATTGGCATTGTATCTTTTGGGTTCAATACCCGAGAAATGATGGGAATATAACAAAGATTCATCGGTTCTTCAACAACATTGTTATTTGTAAAAAAAATAATCAATGATTCCCTTTATAATAATTATTAAAATAGGAGGTGACTCAATTTCCATCAAATATAGAATCCCAACATCCTTGAACACTTTAGTAAATTTCATCATCATTTTAGAAGCAACACAGGACATGATACAATCTGCTTGATTTGATTATCACATAGTGAAGAAATAGTTCTTTGTGACTTATCTAATTCATCAAATCAACTTCCAAATCACCATTAGTCTTCTTCAGATGATCTTAAATAATTATAAAAGGAAATTAATCTCCCAATATTGGTTTTTCACAAATCTTACCTCTTTTATCCACCATTATAACCTCTATTTTTTTGAAAAAAATATTTGTTCTTTGAATGGTGAAGAATATTGTATTCGTTGAAATTTTTAATTTTACTAAATAATTAATTAATTTAAATTTCCAATTTTTATTTAATATTTAATTTGATATAACATAGTTATCATTTAATTATATTAATAAAATTTAATTTATATTTATACTTGATTATAATATAAATTTTTTTAAGATTCAAAATGAAATTTTATGAAAATTTACTAAAAATGAATAATCTTTCTACATTGTAATTAGTTAAAATCCACCTTAATTAGAAATTATATAAATGAAATATTTAGATTATATGTCGATATTTATGAATTTAAATTCATATAATTAATATTAATAGTTAAATAGATGATTTAAAATCATTGTTTTCGTAAAAAAACCATTTATCTGATAGCCTCCTTCAATCGTGCATATTCGCTTTACATAAAATAATTTTCTTCCTCTTATATGAATTTAATTTGATAAATTATATTTCATATTCAGAATAAACATAATAAATATTAATTAATAAGGATTACACATTATATAAACAGTGGGATTCTTCCCCTTTTATTTTTTGTGTTATTTTTATAATAATAATATATATGTTATTTTTTGTTACTTTATAAAGGATTGAATACTGATTTATGATAAAATGATGATAAATCACAAATACTATTTTTATATAATTTTAAATTTTTTTTTTGAATTAATGAATTTCTATTATAAACAATAATGTATTATGATATTATTATTTTTCATATATATAATAGATAATATTTATTTTAAATTCAAGAGTAATTGTTATGTGGACTTAAAAACAATTATTATCAAAAAGACAAAAATTTCATAATAAATTTAAATTCTTCTCATAAACATGAAACTTATAAAAATTCAATATGAAATTAAAATTATCCAATGGATAATTTTCTATAAAATTCTGAGAAAGATAAATTTTGTGTAAAAAATAAAGACCATAAAAATATATAGTGTGTAATATGACAACACAATTACCCTAAAGTGATGTAATAAATAAAATTAATGATTTCCAAGAATAAATATTCATATACCAAATATAATAATTTTATTTTATATCTATTTTATTAATTTCATTGATACATTATAAATCTTTCCAAGCCTATGATATATTTTATAGTTTTGGAATAATTTTTAAGGGCATGAATCACCTCAACAATAACAAGGATAATATTTTAATATATTCATCCTTTATCCTAATAAAATAATAAAAACCTACCATATATAGAAGAAATAATTGTAAAAAACCATGGGATAGTTGGTGGTTTTGGTTATTTTAGTATGTAGATTCTAAAACCATTGTGTGAGAAATAATTATGAATTCAAAACTATTTTCCTATATAAAAACACACTAGATCATATTTATCTTCAATAAATAATTCTTATATCTTGTCTTTACTAATCCATTTCCTCTTTACATTCCTCACAAGGTGGCTCATTCATTTTATGAACCTCCTCCAATGAATTTGGAGTCACTCTCTCATGGTAAGGGACTTTTCTGTTCACATTATCATTAAAGTTTCACATTTCTATCATGTCCCTCAGTTTTCATTTTTTTAATGTTGGGATATGTTCATTAATATCATTATTTATATAAATTTGATATATAAATTATGATACACCCATTTAACTCACCTTTATTTCTCATATGAAGCATTATAAACAACTGTTACCAATCCATAATTTTGTAGGGGAGCTTCTTCTCATATTTATTCCCAAAAATATAATTTTTTATGATTCATATTATAATTTTTTTCATATTGTTATATTTTCTTACATACACCCCCATACCACACATTTGATTTTTTATTTTTTGAGACCCCTCTCTCTCTCATAAATACATCCCAAGAACCATTTTTCACACAGGATACCATGTTAAATTTTTGTATGGGTTATTCTAATTATCCTATTTATTCTTGAATCATTATTTTTATATATACATTTTCTAAAATTTTTATTGTTAGGATATGTTATTAAATTTCATCCTTACATAAAATTTGATTCTTTAACAATTAGTAATCCCTTTAGTCTCAATAATACCTTCTATGAAGACTTTAACTCCCCTTTTATGGTCCAACAATTTCAGCATGATTTTCCAAGAAAAACAATTATGTAGAGATTACATGTACCCATTTCCTATCAGGGATGATCACCTTTATTAATCTATACTTATTTATTGTGGACTTACTATCATTTATTTCTCACTCCTTGATCTTGGAAAAAAATATTCTGATTAATGATTCAATTATTTATAATATTTGTTTTAAACATAATCATGAAAATAAAATTATTTTTATGGGTGTACATGAAATTATATAGCGCTCCAATAATTTTTGTAATGTTATTATCCCGTGAGACATCATTAAAGGGATTATTGAGTGAATTTAATCCATAAAAAGACTTTTTTCCATTGTGATTTCAGGGATGTTAACTTTGACCTATGTTTATGATGTAGTGTTTTATATTGTTGCGAAATTTCCCATGTTGCAATTATGATTATCATTTTATAACAAGCCTCATTGTGCATGTTTGTGATTTTGAAACCGTTTTATGGCCTATTTATATTTTTTTCTAACATCTATTAATTTATTCATTTAATTATAGTTTTATTAATTTATTGGTTTTTATAGATCAACTCATTTATATGTATATCCTTATGTTATCCAACTAAATTTTTTATATTATCATGTTAAAAAAGATTTTTATGAAGATAATGTATTTTGTGTTTTATGTTGTTATGTAATATTCAAAATATCAAAATAAACTAAATATAATGATCTTATAAGTTTTATAATTTTTTATCAAGTTTAATAAAAAAATAATTAATGTTTAATAAGGAGAATATGTGTTATATAGAATTCACATTTTATAATGTATATTTAAATAATTAAAAAATTAATGTTTTCATAAAATAACAAGATCATGTTACTGAATATTTTTTTAATTTTGAATTGGTATCTTATATATTGATTACTAAATAGTTTTATGTTGTTTATGTGTATGAATATTAACAAATAGATTCATAAATTATTATAATGATTGATTATTTGAATAATTATTAATTATTGGAATGTCAAGCTAAAAAAATTATTTATTGATTCAATTAATGTAGTAAAGAAAATTTATTTTAAAAAAATTGATGATAATTTCATGGTGTGTGAAATTTTATAAATTCTTCAATTAATGTTATGCTGTTGAAAAATTTTCATTCTGGAATGTGAAATAAATTCTCATTGTTACTGGATGTTAATTTCGAACTTGAATAATAAGTTAATATTAATTTTTCAATTTTTTAGTTATTAATGTTTTATAATAATATTATTTAATAATATATTTTTATTAACACATATAATTTAATTACAATTGATTTGACTTATTTTGTGAATATTTTTATGAATATTTTATGAATTCATGGAATGATTATGGTTTACGGTGAAAATATATATATTTTTCATTTACATAATTTTTAATAAGAGAATATAAATTAATGATTCAGGTTGTAAATTTACATTTTGATACATTTATTATTCATATATACATGATAAATTTTTCATACTATATATTTTTAAAATTATATTTACATAAGATGAATATTTATATGATATATTTCAATAATTATCTTCATATGATTTTATAAACCTGTAAAAAAATTATTAGTTCCGAACAAAAAACCATTTCTTATTCATTGTCTTTAATGATTTAATGAATGAAAAGTTTGGATTGTATTATTTTTTGAAATGATATTCTTATATCAAATGTTTATATAATAATTTTTACATTTCATGGTTTTTTATTTCAGGGATGAAATGACCTTCAACGTGAATCACTAATCATCTAGGTCCTAGGTCACCCCCGCATAAAAGACCTTCATTGTGTCATCTAATATCTAAAACTGCATTGGATATAGATGTAGAAATTTTTTATGTCTCTATCTCTAAACCGTTACTCTCAGAGAATATAATGCATTGTGAATAACATATTATATCATTATAATGCCCTGCCAATTTCTCTCAGGTCATCAAAAACTGAAATCTATAACAAGGATGGTATTTACCCAATACATCATTTTAAGTGTGATAAAAAATTGCCACATGAGTCATCAGTACCTGACCAATAGATTACTCAAACATCTACTTTGGAAAAAAACTATTAATATTCAATTCTTATTTAGAATTTAACATTAACATCGATTGTATATTCCTAATTATACGACATGTAATGAAATTACCATTCTCTTGAGCATAATCTATATCAACATTGAATGAGTATAGATAGTCTACCCAAAAACAATGTAAAAGGATTGAATTCCATTTACAGGAGACATTTGAGAGGCTCTTTTGTCACATATAAAAAAACCATTCAATAATTTGATAATTCCACAAAATCATCCAAGCAAGGAATGTTGTGGAAGAAAAAAATTCATGTGTGGAGTAGTTCATATAATTAGGACACAACTAACATGACACACAAGAAATTAACTAGAGTCTCCACTATATTACAGAAGTAATATTAATTAATGTGACCATGATGCATAAATATGTGTTATAACCACAAGAACATGAAAATATCAAAATATTATGATCATGATACAGAACATTGAAGTGTTATACCAACATAAAAAATTAATTTGATCAATTCGTATCATCATATTTTATCATTATTTTTTCTTAAAACATAATTTCCGTAGTTATTTTTCAATGTAACATTTACAATGTTGTCAATAGCTATTAACTATAATAACAGTGAATAAGAGTTCTATCATGGTGTACCCTTCACATTTGTAAATTAATGTGTTCAATATAGATCATACAAAAATTCATTTTTTAAATTAGATTTTAAAAATAGTTGTTGGATTTTATATAAATTCATTGATTTCATAGACACTTTCCTACCATACATTACAAATTTTATAGACCCCAAAAAGGACATGTGTTTCCATACACAAAAATACCCAATTAATAAATTTTGTTTATATCTATGTGAATACCCATGGATAAAAATGATATTTTGGTATTCACAATATGTGAATAATTATTTTAAAAATAGAAATATTTATGAAATGAATTATGTATATTGAAAATTATACAAGGGATAATATGTAGTAGAAAATTTGTAGTCAATAATGAATTATCACAAATAAACCAATTATTTTGTTTGAATGGAATGAAAATCATGGGTGAAAATAATGCAATTTATCATTTGGATACATACAATGAATGTGATTTATTCAATAAATGATAGAGTGGCATACTATATAAACCTGTATACAACATGGAGGAAATATAGAGTTGTTTTTCTCAGTGTTTTTGAAATATAATACTTTTTTTATAATATATTAATTAAATATAATCTAAATCAATTATATAATATAAATTTTATCATAGAAATATAATTATTCCACAAAATACTATTTTTTTAATCTTAATTTATAATTTTGTATTTTGACAGTGATTATTATTTATAAATATATTAAAATAAATTAATATTAATAATATTAGTAAAATAACATATTTATTGAGATGTAATATATATTATAAATTGGTATAAAATTATGAAAAAAATTTCAATATATAATGCATATCAAAAACCTGATACATTATTTTTACTATTTACTAAAAATAATTTATTTTAGAAAATTCGCATAATTTAACTATAAACTAGTTTAATTTTATAAATTTCTACTATAATTTATATTTAATTGAAATATTTTTCTAAATAAGTGAAATATATCTTTTAAATAATTATTCATTACTTATTGAAAAATAAATTTCTTGATTAAGTAGTTTAATTTATAAATCTGATAATAATTTTCTAGGATATTATAAAATTAAATTATCATCATGTACAAAATAAATATTTTTTATGACCAAATAGTAAATAAAAATTCATATAGTATTGGTTATTTTATAATAAAAGTTAATTGATTTTATAAGAATAATTATATTTTAAATGTATGTTTTACACTATTCATTAAATTTATCATATTATAATGTTATTTTCATTTAATAAAATAATAATGAATATGATATGATCGAAATATAAATTTATCTCCCACAATTGAAGGTAATAATTTATAATAATGAGTCCGATATGAGAAACCCATCATTGCACCACTGTAATCCATAATGGTAAAATGTGTAGTGGTGGTAGTTTCCTTGGGTGAATCGTCAAACATTGATATTATGGTGATATCAATAAAGATAACATTATTCCATATTCGATTCATTTTATGCATTACATTTTTATTTCTTCTTGTTCTTGATCAACTGTGAACCCTATTGATAATATATTCATCCTATGTTGTGATAAATGTTCTTCAAAAGACATGATTCTACTACATAAACCCAACACCCCCTCTATAGTCAATTAACTATTATCATCATCCCTAATACACACTAACCCCTTAAATAAATTTTTAATGGATTAATAAAAAATGATAAAAATTCCAATCAGTAAAATATACAAATGGATGTGTAATAGTAATTAAATCACAGTATCTTTAAGATCACATTTTCGATTTCATAATATATATACCCCAACACATCATCATTCACTTATTCATTCCGAAGGGATTTTATAATTTACTCTATAATTTATATCATATTCATAACGTTTCATTATTTGATTTATAGTATTCATGGAATATGTAATATTCCTAGAAGAGATAAATCCTTCGGGGTATACTAATGGCTTATCATTATTTATTGGTTTCAAAATAGATTTATTCACATTAACAGGAAATTTATTGATTAACACATAACATCATATATTATTTGAAATCTTCTTTTATGTAATTATATAGTAATATATAATTATATAGTAATTATAAAAAAATTTCAGTTAATTATCATATAAAGGATTTTAATATCATTACAATAAACATAAATCATTCATTAAATCATTATAATTTCCAGTTATATTAATTATAATATTGAACAATCATCATTAATAGTTATCAAAAATGGTTTAAAAAAACATTTTATTAGATTTTCTTTCCATCATAGGAATAGATATTGTTCTATGTGTTAATTTTAATCATATATACATTAATATCATAGTTGATCATCCATTAACACATATTTAAAATATTATAGATGATTATTCATAACCCCTTGTTCCCATATAATTATTGACTATGAATAACAACATCATTCCCTTAAAATATGGTGACATGTATTCCTATATATTCCCAATAGTGGATCAATCATATAAACCAGTTTACCATAATAATATCATGAAATAAATGGGTTTAACTAATGTGTTGGTGGGATATCATAGTTAAAACAAGAACCTTATGAAAACCATATTATTTTTAGGCCCATGATTGTAAAACATTAATAAATTCTTCAAATTATAACCCACATATTGGATACGGGTTTGATTCCATCATATAGTCATAAAATAACTCATTGAAAAGAAATGTGATTCCAAAAAAAATCATCATTAAATAATTTAACCAATGTAATAAACTAGAATACACAAAATAATCCTTAAATCATTAACATAATAATGATGTCAAATAATCAAAGTGGATGATAATGTATGATCATATTCCTATTGAAGTATTATAATCCATAAATTATATTGATAATGATGAAAAATCTCATTTAATGTTTGTTAAAAAAATTCATTGAAAACATGAGAAAATACCATTTTCCAAGATAAAATATTAATTATATATTCCAATCATAGTTATAATATAATTACGATTGAAAATTATCATATAATAATTTAAATTCATCATAAATGAAAATAATTATAACTATAGATGGGGAAATCCGTTCATTATAAATATGTTATACTTAATCATTACATTGACATTTTTAAAACATTAAAAAACATGTTGTGATGTCTTTTAGAATTATTATATTTTAAATATTTTTTAATAAATGAATAGGTAGTGAAAAAAATTATCAAAAAATTAAATCATAATAATGATCAATAATGAATCAATTTTAAAGAGTATGTAAAAGTAAGAATGTTCTATTAAGTAAAGAATAAATAATTCCAGATTTTCATTAAAAAATATACTCGGTCACTTTTCTTAATAATGTTTGGAAATTGATTATAATAAAAAATTAACAATTATAGCTAACAAAGAGAAAAATGAATAAGGGATAAATGGTAATATCAACAAAAATATCTCCCAATATAACTTTAGTTTTTGTAAACATAGAAAAATGCAATATTACATAAACCCCTTACACAAGAATAATCTATCTTCATAAAAATTAAATCCATTTGAATGATACATATAAATTTATTATAAATTTATTCTAAAAACATACTTTTATATATATTTTACAATATTATATTTAATTACAATAATAGATCAATTATTTATAAGAAATGTTTTATTAAAATCATTGATATAGTTTATAAATACATATTTTTTAATGATTGTTTTATGTTGGTTATTTTGATAATTATATTTTGATCATGAGTATATAGTTTGATAATTATTAACCCACTCATTAGTATGGAATTCAATTTTTAAATTATCATTAATATCTATTCATATAAATTATTAATAAAAAATGAATTACGTCACTTCGTGGAGATTACAGTACATTAATAAACACAAGTGAGGTTTCCAATTTTTCATTGATGGAAAAAAAATTAAAATATAATTCAAATTTAAATAAAATTAAAAATAATATATATAACTTATATATTATGAATAACCTTCAATAAAACAATAAACATGATGTTATGCTGAAAAAATTAATCTTTTTTTGGAGGTGTATATCATCATGTCTACATGGTCTCTTTTTCCCATAGGTCATAAATGAAGTTCATAAATGTTCAAAGATCATAACAATAAAAAAAATTATATTAATGTTTTTTATTTAATTATTTTTATATTACATTACATTTAATTAAAGGAGATATAAAATTGAAAAATATTGAATGTATTTAGTCAATAATTTTACCTACTTGTTGAGAAACAATCATTGAAATACATATTATGAAATTAATGGAATATGATTTTTGAAAAATTTAAGAAATATTTATTGTTTCTGGTTTATTTTATGGTATTAATGAAAAAAATTTCTAAGCTATAATAATTAAACAGTGTGAATAATGTATTTGAGGATGATCCCTTTTATATTTGGGTGAACAGAATCACCTAGAATTAGTCAAACGATTTAATTATAATATATGTCATAATCATTTAATTAGGAACCATATGGATATATATATTCATTTCAAAAATTATAGTGTGTAAATCCCATCATCAAGAAAAATATGAACTTGTTTAAAATTCATTTTAAACCATATCTTTTGTTTTAACCTTAACCATATATTTTTTTATCATTTTCATTGATAATACACTTTTTCATTTATGTGTTATAAGTTTACATTATAGGATAAAAGTGGATTGAATATTAAAAATTGATGAAATTATTTACCTTATCACATCACACATTTCCACATCCATGATTTTATTATTTTTATTATCTTAATAGAAAAACTAATTTTAAATTATCATTGTTGTCTTTTTTGGAAATTTATTTTTACCAGATAAAATAAGAATAAATATAAAAAAATTAATGGTATGAATATTTAACATACTTGTTAATTTATAATGACATATGGAATTTGTGGGATACAGTAATGATTCGAAAAATAATAATTTTTTAACTTTAAAATTATAAGACATTGTTTTTTTTATAACTTTCACATACAGTCTGTCCGAGTTATGTAAAATATTTATATAATCATATCATCATTATGAATAAAAAGTAAATAACCATAAAAGAAACTCATTCATGTTTAAAATAAAAAATAATATCTAAAATTCATCTCCTTCTATCCTTATGAAAAAATTATAGAGCTATTGAAATAATGTTAGTTACATTATGTAATTATTCATTTCAAAAAAAATATTATTTTTATTAATGAAGAAAAAAGGCACCATGTTTTCAAATCAATCAATACTAGATCATAATGGATGAAAAAATGTAATCAAATAGAAATAATACTGGTTCAACATAGTTATATTAATCCTTGTAATGTTATTTTTATAACTATCACCTTGTTTATCCTAACCAAGTTGACATATATATACCATATTTACTATTCAAAAATATATAATAATAATTTTGTCCTATTCAAAAAACATTGGACATTCAGTTTCCAAATAAGGATGAAAATTTTAAATATTATATTTGTATAATTTATTGAATCATATTTTATTTAAATCCCATATATCTGAATGAAACACCTATTTTGGAAAACAAAATATTCATAATACATTATTATTTAATATTATTTACAAAATAAATACATCTAAATGAATGTTAAAATAGTTCTCCTATACATTATCTAAATATTAAATTAAAATAAATATTCAATACATTGTAATTAAATTTATTAATTCGAAAATTGGACATAACAAATAGGTTTTAAGAAAAACAATATCTTTTACATTAAAAACTGTATGATTGGATTACATATCAATTAATGAAAAATAATTTCATTTTAGAGAATTTTTATACAATACTATATTTTACTTACGTAAGATATATTCATACACTCTAATCCATAAAATATGAAATTTTAAAAGTGTACTACTGTAAATTTAATATATATGTTTCATGTAAAAAACAATCAATGAAAGTAAATTTGTATGAATTAAAATATATGATAAAATATCTAGGTGTTACACATACTCCCCTTTACCTTACCAGGATCAATTATTATAATGATTTTACTTTCATTGAGATTCCAATGTATAGTATGAGAATATAATTAGTTGTACACAAATAATGGTTCCTAACACATGATCACTAATGTAAACTGTTTATTACATGATAAAAGTAAATGAAAAACAAAAAAAAACAATCATGCTCAAATAAGTAATGTTCCAAGAATGATTTAATGATCCATGACCAAACCTGATTCAACCATATTCATGAATATTGATTATATCATAATAATTCTATAATAATGATTCAATCATAAAGATGAAATGAATGTTTGAAAATCCAACAGGAAAATAATCTGGTTATGGATGAATGGAAATTGATCCCCATCACTATCCCTAGTCCAGAAACTAGGACATCATATTCAAGTTCTTCCATTTTTTAGACATCACAGTTTTCAAATTAAATTGTATTATCGAGTCATTCATTATAGTCATATCACAAATGACTTGTCTTTACAATGAATGTGTTCATCATCACAAATTGTGTTGACGCTCAATCCCCCTCCATGGGAAAAAAGACAATCCCATCTCTCACTAATAAAATAAGTAAATAATCTAAAGGAAATCAGATATAAAAAAGATTCCAGAGAATATAAGGCATATAATAACAAATAAAATATAAAACATAGTATCCATAAAAACATATGTGATAAAAATAAAACATGAGTATCTCATGATATAATACACTCACACACACAAATATTAATATGATATCATTATCTAAAAATGTCTCTAGAGATACCCACAAACTAACATGAGATAAATTATTAATCAAGTGTTATAATAAAATAACTCAAACACTTGTAATCAATTATCTTATATGGTTTAAAGGGTTTAAAAATTAAAATCATTCATTTCAAGGAATCCATATTGTACAAGGGCTATTTGTTAATGAAGACACCCTACCTCAAAAATTTTATGCCTGTTATTATGTATTTTTATATGGAAATAACCATATTATTTCAGAATGACAAGATGAATCAACCCGTAAAAATAGTTATATGTATATTATACCCCATCTTTTTTTAATAGATATTATATAACATAATTTTAGAATAAGAAATTATTATGGAAGAATAACTATATCAATATAAAAAATGATATCTATAATAAAGGATATAATTTTAAAATGACATTAGTCTATATGAAAATATCAAATATGATGATCTAGTGTCAAAAGTGGTTTTATAAAATGTAAATATGGAATATACTGAGAAATTGTGGATTAAATATAAAATAGAGAAAATATAAGATGGATCAAATTTATATACATACAATAAATTGAAACATGCATGATGTGATGAGTTAAAACATGTAAAAACACCCACATTGTTTCTATCCATTAATTAAAAAACATAATAAAAAACAATGAATATTTTATAGTGGTAAAATGATATTTCTTAAAATGAAATACTATAAGGAAAAACCATTATAATTATTCCTATAAATTATCACACTATAAACACACCCATAATCTATGAATCACCTTCCTCCATAAATCATGGTAACCACATATCAATAGATGAACATAAATCCAGAAATATTTTAAACCTAATAATAAATACTACATTAATTTATAATATTGTACAATATCTAAATAATATCATGGATTAAAATATTATTTTATTATTACTAATTCACATCACATTCACTTTTGAAATGTGGCATTAGTGAATATTCATTACTTATAAAGATTATATATATTAACATAGAACAATTGATCAATATTAAAAAATTAATTTATTAAAACAAAATGTTTTAATATTATCTAATACAAATTACATATAATGATTATTTTATTCAAAACTTATCATCATCCTTCTTTATATATACCCTAATAATCCACCCCATTATCATTAAAATAAAGAATTTTTTTAAAAAATTCTAACATCAATCCCTCCATAATTGTCCATATAAATGTTTCTAATTATATATTCAATATAGTAGTGCATCTACATCAGTATTCATATAAAAGAAATAACTTTTTTAGTGGAATAAAATGATAATTGATCACAAGTATCTCAGTTATTTCTTATTATATATTATTTAACATAAAACACAATTAAAAATTATATTATTTTTTTGAAATGTTTTAAATCCCATGGTATTATTATCATTTTGATCATACATTTTACTAGTGATAAAATATTCCCTCCTATAAAAATACATTCCATATGTCACTATATTGTTTAAATTTGAGTCTCAAAACTCATGAATGTTTATTCAAATTCTCCTCTATCACCAACAATAATATATTTTATTATTAAAAGAATCCTCAAAAATATTATTCAAATTTTGTTGTAATGTTTTTGTAAAATTAAATTATTTTTTATCTTCCCTAAATTTATAATTATTTAAAATAAATATATATATGTTTTCATTGTACAAAATCTTTGTTAATGTAATTTTTCTAATTTTTAATAATTTCATTCTTTGAAAATAAAAAATATATATTTAATTAATAAATATAATATAAATAACAAATTGAAATAATTTTAATTATACATATATAATGATCAATAATATCATATATATAGATATTATTTCTTATTTATAAATATCACATATATAAAAATGATCTACATCGTAATTTTATAGTCCAATTATCTTTAGAAACATGGATATACAATAATATGGTTGTTAAGTAAAATTAATCATATTCATCATTATTATTAATTACATTCATTTTTCAATTAAATATAATACATAATAACATTATTTATAATAGTTTCATGGAAAATATAAAAATAATAATGATATTAGATGCTACATAATTGTAATCATGAAAAATATCATCCACACCTAACTATAAGAGAAGGTAAACCTGATCATATATTTTTAAAACCAAACCACACATATCACTGATCAGAATATTTGTATCATGAAGTAATGATTGGACGTTCATTATAAATGAATCATAAATGAAGAAAATAACATGTCCCATGAGAGTATACTATTAGAATTCGATAAAAATATTCAAAAAACACATAGGTATAGAAAATCTGACTATTTATAATAAATAAAAATTAACTAGAATATAATAGTGGATTTGGTTCAATATCTAAATTATTATGGAATTTAAATATCACTCCAATAATTATCCTGGTGTAATGATTCCCATACTTAACTAGTTTCACTACCCATTCTAGTCATTTTTATATCAATAGTAATTCATCATTTTCCAATGCATTGAAGGGATATGTAATTTTCGAAAAAGTGATCATATAATGGAAATCATTTTTTATTTTTACATAAGATCATATCATAGTCACCAAATAATATTAAATTAATGGTAAACAAGATTCATTATCATTTCATCATACCTAAAAAAATGAAAATAAGTGGGTTTTATTAAAATATCATCATTTGATTATAACATAACCATTAGAAAAGAAATGGGTTTTATAAAAATGTATCTATAATAATTATAAACTCTCCAGATAAATAAAAATTATTTTATGATTTTATCATATCACAAAAAAATAACAAGGAATAATAAATTATATTATTTTCAATGTAAATTCCATTAAGAGATCATTCAGATTATTTCATAAGGAAAATATATATTTCACATTTTAATCCATAAATTAAAAAAAATATTCTAATATTAAGGATAAATTGTTTATTTAAATTTGTATGTAAAAATGTAATTAATTATTTGTAACTTATAGAGGTCATCGTAATATAAAAGTTGGTTTATTTATTTTAAGTCAATAATAATAACTTCATTCACTATTTTATATGAAATTTGGGAAAAATTAACGCATATTCAATATGATTAGAAGATTCAACATAATAAATTTTCTAAAAAATTTATCTTGGGTAAAAAATAATATATGTATTCATAAGAGAATATAAAAAATATTAATTAATTTTGTTATATATCATGGACATGGAAGTGAAATATCTTTCGACTGATGTTTAATATAATATTACTTTTCCATTAAAATGTTCATCTGATTTCATGAATACATAACATTAGGGAAATTAAATGAAAACATGTATTATATTGATAGAAATTTATAAAAATAAAATCATGAGATTATCTATGTGGAAAATAATAATATTTCATAATCAGAAACATAATCATGAACAATCGTGATAAAAACTGTGACTGTAATAATACATAGTTATCTAATGTATCAGATCATCTATACTTGTCTAATAATTAGGTATAAAAAAATTAAATTAATTGTAAATAAATTCTAGATTTATAATCATATATACGATAATATATATTATTTCTCATTTTCCTACATTCATCCGTTTATTAAGAATTCATAAAAAATTCATTATTTTGGGTGATAAATTCATCATTATTCATGTTTGTTATTGTTTGATAATATCCATATATGTAAATTGAAAATTGTTACATCATAAAAATAAAGTAAATAATAAGTAAATATCCTATATATATTAGTTATATTCTTATTTAAATTCATTAATAAATGTTAGATGTTCACAGGATAATTAAACCATTGACAGAGACTATAGGTCACATGTATTCAAGAATTATTTTTCATGTTTTTTATTGATGGAATGGATGAATGGTAAATAATAGTTCGGATTTAGAGGGAAATAATTATATCATATTAATCATTATTATTCATTAAATCCTTAATGATTGCAATTACTATAAATTGGAAATGTAAAGAACACATTTTTTTGTGTATGTGGTAGTCAACACTTATAAACAATAGACATTTTCATTTACCAAAATATTGGAAGGGGAGATGGTAGATGTGAAAATTTAATTTTATAATCACAATTTTTGGAATAAATATCACATAAACACATTAAATATATCATTGTACACATCCATAATGTTTTAGGGAAAATGAATTATATATATATGTGGAGAGAGTAATCCATACTTACGATCAATTGATGCATTCCATTAACATTTAATGGGAAATATTGGGAGTAAATTTATGTTCATAAAAATAATAATATTTTAGTATATTTTCTATTTTTGTGTAACCTTTTCCTGAAAAATATTTTTTATGTGGTATAAAAGAATAAGTAAAATATAAATTGTTCTATTATGGATATTACATAATCATTAAAATACGTTATTTATATCATCGGATATAGATCCTATGTCATTTTTATTGGTAATAAAGAACCAATCAAAACTATATAAGGAATTTGATACAATAATTGTGAAGGCTCAATTGATCTATAAGGTACCATGTGGTTTAATGAATAAAAATGTGGTTTTTTTTCATTTTAAAGGGTGATAGTGGATACACATTGAATTCTTAAGATAATTTTATATTTAATAAATAATGTTTCAATACTAATTATTCAAAATGGCCAATGGGTTTGAATAAATTGATACTACTTCTAATATAATATCATCCAATAGTATTTATATTTTTTGGATCAATTTTATACAATATCTTTTTTACAAACCCATTAGTTAATCAATTGTCATAATAATAATTATAAAAACTATTTCAACATCAAGATGTTAGAAATGATACCATAAAGGAAATAATCCCTCATGAATGGAAAATTGTTTATATTTTCAATCATATTACGTTAGCTAATCTATGGAATTTTTTTATGATTTTTAAATATTTTAAAAAATAATTAATTATTTACCAAATATAAATTTAATTTTTGGAACAATTCCTTTAATTTGAAATTAAAAACATCATGAATAATATGGATTTATAATATAATTCCTTTATATTGTAATTTTATTTTATATTTGGCAAAAAAATTAATTAAGATAAAAGACATAATAAAATTATATTACATTTAATAAATTTAATGTAATTTATTTTATTTTATTTTATAGTTAATGAATCACCTAATCAACATTGTGTAATAACTTAGGTAATTATATTACTAATAAAAATTAGAAATAACATTCAATATTAAAAATATTTTCATAATTAATTATATATAAATAATTATTCATTATAAATTTTTTTTCCATATGTGAAAACTGAAGTTATATTTTAAAGTAAAATAGTGACATTCTCTATTTCTGTCTTTCCTAGATTAATATAAAATTCATAATAAACGAAATATTGTAGAAATTGACCAAATATTTGATATATGGATATAAACTTATCTGATAAAAAATTAAAATTAGATAAAGTAATGTTTTTGTGACATTATAATGATTTATCAAAATGTATTAACTATTTTTTATCATATTTACCCTTACCAAGTTGAAAACATTTACTATAGATACTATTCATATTTACAAAAATTTATAAGGTCAAATTAAAAAAAATTATTCTCATGATTACAAATATGTAATAAAATATTTAAGTCTCATGGTAAATATATTAGGTTAAATAATTTTAACATATCTTTTAGAAATGCTATGAAAAATGTTTTTTAGGAAAATTTATTTTTTTTCATTAAAAATGATTTATTGCAATCTAATGCCTTGAAAAATAATTTGATAAATATTAAAAAAAATTATTTTGTATAAAATATATAAATATATTTAAAAAAAATAGAGTCAATTCATTTATATTATTATGATTAATATACAGTATAAACCTAAAATATGTTTTCCGGAAAACATACCTTTTACTTTCAAATAATTTTAATTTTAATTATATATGAATAATTATTTTTTTTCTACACGTGTGATTCATTTTTTTGAATTATTTTTTTATAACTACTAATAACCACCTAATTAAATACTAATTTATAATAGTATTTAATATTACAGTTCATTTAATAAATGTGTTGTGTGTGTCAAAAACATTAATAGAGGTTAGTATTATTTGAATTAAAATATATCATAAAATCATATGGTGTTTCATTTTATCCACATAAAAATAATTATATCCCAATAAATTACATTACCATGATACATAAAAATATTATTACTCAATTCCATTACTTCCCCAAGTTAACAACGAGGTTCACTAAATTTACAAATCATCTAATGAACATTATCAGAGATGGTAATCTTCCACTGAAAAAACTATAACTACAGATCAATATATCGATGGGAAGATGAAATAATGTTCTCTACTGGTATGACATATGAGTTATTTAAAGGTTTAATATTAGTTATTTATCTCATAATGAGTTATACATGGAACACATCAAGAATGTTTGAGTGGTTTGGTGGAAGCAACCATTGATATGATTCCATCAGTAATTAATGATTAATTTCAAAGGGGAAAATGTACAAAGAGCTCAACATTCCTTTATATTATCTTATCACATCCATGTTCTTTGGAGAAATGTTAAAAAAACCATCCCAAAAACCAAAAATTCTGAACCCACTGAAACCGAGGATCATAAATTCTATACCAATTCAAAGCTTCCATATTATTTTATTGAATATTTATCACAATCTATGCTATTTCTATAGTGATCTAATAATATATGTGATGATTTAATGTTTGATATAAATACATTATAAAATGATAAATAGTAACTTATCATGAAGGAGATATAAATTTAGTAGTCTTGTTAAACCTGATACATATATGTATAATCCATAGAAATTGGAATACAAAAATTTCAAAATAATAACATTGGAAAAATAACATTATTCCATCAACTATATTTCTGATTAACAATTATATTAATCTTCATAGAATCACGGGGAATGGAAAAAATTAAAGGGTTGGAACAAATTATCATTAAGTGTTAAATAAATCAATGTTATCATTAATCAATATTGAATAATCAATATTGAAAAGTAAATATATGAAGAAAAAAACCATTTCAATAACTAGAAAATTAATAGACAATATAAAATTCAAAATAATTGAATAAAAACTACATTTAATCAGTGAACTAAAAATAAAATACATTATATTGTTTTTTCATAGTGTAGATCTCATGGACAATAATAGTTGATTCTGTATGGTGGAAATTCTTATTTATAGGATGTCATGTTTCATGGGAATATTAAGTTATTAAAATCAATAATATTATACTTATAATTAAAAACATAAATTGAAAAAACTAATTCTGTTTTCTAAATGTTATCTCTACTATTAAAACCTTTATGAAGTATATTATTTATTAAAGAATTCATATTTCTAAATATTTCCCTATGCAATAAATTACATTAAATGTTAAAAATATTGGTAAAATGATATATGATTAAAGAAATAATAATATCCATCTAATAAATATTAATCCTTTAAAATTATGTAATGAAGAGATGAAAATGATTAGAATAATTCAGTTTTTTTCATAAGAAATCTAAAAATTATAATAGAATGTGAGATTCTTTCATAACGTTTATCACATAAAAATTTTCAAATCAAATCCACATAGAAGAAAAAATTAAAATTGAAATATAATATACTATAAATATATAATTATTCATTATATTAATTTTTAATGGGTTTGTAAACACACCATTAAAAAATCGAATTGGCACATAAAAACAAATAATTCTTAATATTGTGAAAATTTTGAAGAAATCGCTTACATCACACTTTCTCTTAGTAAAACATTCATTAAACACCAATTTTATTGTTTTATTCATGTTTTATGATATTTTATGGACTATGTTAATACGTACTATTTCATATATTTTAATTTTATAACATCTCATCCTCATTCATTAATATGAATTCACAATGTTCTTTTTTTGTTTTAATTTAATTATTTTTGTGTTTATTTGACTTGTAAGTTTTGGTTCTTCCAACATCATTAATGATTAAAAAAATAAAATATTTAAATATTTGTTTAGATATAATATTTATTCAATTTAATTGTATTTATTTTAATCCATAATATATTTTGTTAAAATGACATACACCATTCCTGGATATTGATGGTTTTAGGTAGGCATAAACTATGTGTCCATATTATTGTCATATAGAAATAAATAATAATAAATTCTATTTATATATGAATTATATAATTATTATCATAATTATTTCATATATATTGAATTTCATTATTAAAAAATCATTAACAAATTCCATGAAATGTGTGAATGAATCAAATTTTTTCATAGGGAAGTAGTCTTTCATAAACACAAACTACATTATATCATTGCCACAAAACAATAATATGGAATTTAGGTGCTATATATTAAATAATTTTTCATAAATAAATAATAAATATCTTAAATTACATATATTAATAGTATTAAACACATTATTTTCAACCATTATTTTAATTAATTCAAAAAATTGTTATTACTTTTTTAGGTTGTAGTCCGTCGTACACATGAATGGTGATTTTGTGACCCATTTAATGGATGCGAGTATAATTTTAGGCTCTCACCATATCATAACAATATATAATTATAATGAATATATTGAGGTAATTATTTAATTTTGATATAAAAATAATTGATGTGTGTGGTGAAGGAAATAAAATGAAAACTCATTTAGAATAATATTTCTTCTTATTCAGTAATCCAACATATGTTTTAAAAAATATTCTATATTGTTATTTCATCCAATAAATTGATATTAATATTAGGGGAGGGAATTTAGGGTGTTAATAATAAATATTTTTGATGATCAAATTTGTTTTTTAGGTTTTTAGAATTAAGGAGTGTGATTTCTGTTTTACTATTGAAGAGACATAGAATTGTTTTAAATAATCTGTTGTATTCATTATTGGTAGTTCACCATTACCTCATGTTTATAAACCATTTTTAAACAATGGTGGAATGATTTACTTGGTTATAAATAACATCCTCTGTAAAATGTAAATGCAATTTTAAAATTTTAATCTTTAACTCATTATTTATCCAAATTCTCTGATTTTGGTTCTTCCTTAAGGTAACATATTTTTGAACTAATAAATATTACCAATAATAATAAATTTTAGATATAAATATTATTTATTCCCCTTAACTATAAATATTATATACAATTGATTAACAAATCCCATATATGTTTGTAATTAATTTTTTTTGATGTGCCTGTACAATGTAAAAACATTTCTTTTAAAAATAATTGTGCCAAAAATGTTTTATCTATTTATTATACAATATGATCATTATAAAAAATATATTTTTTCATTGAATGGACCATATTTTTTAAGAATAATTATTTTTAAATAACTTGGATGATAATATTAGTTCGAATAATTTTAAAACATTTAATAAAATCTCATTTATTAGAAAATATCATTAATGCCAATTTTGGAATAATTAATTTTAATTTGAGTTAAAAAAATCCATAAAATTTTGTAATTTTATTAATTTATTTCCACATATGTTAATCATGACATATTAATCTATTATAATAATGGAATATAAAAATTCATTCAAATTTCATCACATTTTATATTTTAATAAACTAATTATTTAGTTATTTAATTAATCACTAATTAATTATTACATTAATGTTTCATTTTATTTTTAATCAACTAATTCATCTATAATAAGTAAATATAAATTACTTTTATTAACATATGTAATTTATCATTGAAATTAATATATAAAATTGATCTAATATTATTTTTTCCATATCCCAAAACATTATAAATAATAAAGTCAGGGAAGGTTCCTTTTTTATTATTTTAATTAAATTATGTATTATATTGTTTACATTCATGAAAATGTTTCCCAGAAAGTCATAAAATTAAAAAATAAATATATTTGGTTATAAATATTGTAAAAACATGGGTTTTGAAAAATTTAATATGCCATTTTTCAACATATATTCAATGTTTATCCACTATGTGAAATAGTATTTTTCTTATTATCTATATTTTATTTTAAATACCTTCCATAATAAATTGTGTAATTAACCATTTTTTATATACAATGAATTATAATTTATTATGATTCCCCATATGGTATCAATTTAGAAATATTCAACTAATAGTATTGAAATAATTTAATTTAATATTATCCACATATATTTGACATTAAAGAATGTTTTTTAAATGAAAATTTTCAAAAGATTGAAATGATTTAATATCAAAATCCCACATTAAAATGATTAATATGAGCTTAATTTGATAATTATATATATAATTCATCAATATTAACTATAAATAACATTCATATTAAAAATCAACCAGAAATATTATAAGATTTAAAATTTAGTTTTGATTTCAAATTTTAAATTTAAAAATATTTATCCATAAATGAAATTTATATGATAAATAAATGAATTCACAATAAGATATTTTTGTTTGTATATATAAAAATATTTAATTGGTATATAAAATTTCTAAAACTTTTTATATAAAATATTAAATAATTTGTCCCATGTATTATTAAACAATATGTTTAGGAATTTATTTTCATAAAACATCAAATTTTAATTAAAATCATTATATTTTATTTATATCAATAGAAGAAAATGAATGTAATGTATATAATTTCAGATATTATTTAATCTTACTAATAATTTAAATTAAAAAGGCTAGGATATTTCTATCATATCACATAATAATATATATTATATTTTTTTCTGGTAAAATGCATCCATATATGTAAAAGAAGCTTTCGAAAAGCACATTGTTGTGTAAAACACAATATAATTATGTATTTCCTTCATTAAAAGCTATATAATATTTATAATTTAATTAAAATATTATATTTTCCATTAAATATTTTGTTTTTATTTTCCATTTTATTATTTTGGTTTCATTTTATACACGATTTCCAATTTGATGTTTAAATTTTAATCTTTTAGGGTGGTCTATCCCACCCTCATTAAATAAATGTGTTCCACTAAATTAAAATGTAATCATGGTAATGGATATTTTATATTAAAAAAATTCAATAATTAAAATCCAAAACCATGATAAGGGCTGATAAAATATCCTCTAAATAAGTGAGAATGGGAAGTACCAATGTCATATGCAACAACACATAACTAGGCTTCTATAGTGGAGAACATCAGGGGAATGAAAAGATATTTACATGGTGGAAATAAGATAATATTTATATAATATTATATATATAATTTATCTATAACATTATTTTGATCAATGAAATGTTTTGGGACTCTAATCCACAAAGATGCGATGATTTAAACAACAATAGAATTAACATAAATGATTGTATTAGGATAATAGTATTTTCAAGATAATTTTCATAATGTTGACCAATTCTATTATAAAAAACAAATATATGGAAATATAAAAAATTCATATATTTATATAAACAAAATTTATTCCACGGGCTGTATTTTGAACAAAATTTTTTCATATATTATGATATGAAATGAATATTGAAAAGTGTATTTTTTTATTCCTCATTAAATAAAATTTAATTGCAATGGATTGTAAGATCCACAAACTGGTAACATGTATTTCCATATAAAACATAATATTTTTTATGAAATTATTGTAAATGAAGTGCACTGTGTTGCATTTGTTGTCAATGAGGTGTGTTGTTGTCAAGGAATGAATGGATGGATGTCAAGGAGTTTCAATATGTGAATGACAAAGGTTGTGATGGTGATGGTGATGAATGGAGAATGGCCATGGTACTAAGAGTCATGTCACTTAGGAGATTCACTAAGTGACATAGGATGTTGTGGTTGAAACATTCTCTATCTACATCAGACGATTGTTGAACTGGTCTTTAAGTTCTAAGAACTTGTATCAACTGGATACAAAGTCACAACAATGTTTGAAGACCATGCATTGTATTGACAATGCATGAGGAGATGAAGATGATCCATCCACAAGTTCTAAGTGGATGAAGTGGTTTAATGAAGTCCATGCACTATCACTTAGTGCATGTGAATTTGAAGAAGTTCCAATTTGATCTCTGATTAGATCAACAAAGAGAATTGAAGAAGTTATTTGATTCAGGAGTTCGGTTGATGAAGATCCTTGAGAATTCTCTCCTAAGTAGAAAATGAGATGATGAAGAAGAATTATAAATTGAGGAGTTGTTTCTAATCAAGAAGATTAATGTTTGAATTCTCAAGAAGAATGGAGAAGAGGAAGAATGGCTTGAAGGGCTTGGCATTTGGCTTATACTCATAGGAGAACTTTGTATTTGACAAAGTCTTATTCATGCCTTTGCCAAAAAATATGGCCAGCCATGGGCACCTTGAGGGTTCAACCCCAAGGCATGGGCGCTAGGCACCACACACATGGGGGAACCCGTGGGGCGAGCCCAGGGCGGCAGGACGCACCCAAGACACTGCATGGGCGCTTGGGGCATGCCCGAAGGAGCGCGGTAGGGGCATAGGAGCGCGCCCCCGAGAGTATCAGTGTGCATAGTGGGCGCCAGTGGCACGCCCGAAGGAGCATAGTGGGCGCAGAGCGCGCCCTCAGGGAGAACTCGGTGCGGGGCGGCAACGAGAGGGTTGGAAGTTCAATTTCTGAGCTGATGGAAGCGCGAGGGTGATAAACCGCGGCAAAACCGCTCGGCGTTTCGATGTGGGACGCGGAAAAAATTCCAGGAGCGAATCCTGGCCGTCCGAGTGATCGCGCGGCAGATCTCGGCCGCCCGATGCATCGCGCCATTCTCGTTCAAATCCAGGCCGTCCAAAGAGCGGATCCAACGGTGCTGTGATTACCTTCTTCCCCGAGCTCGGCTGAGGCCTCCCCGCATATTCCCGCAGCCACCTTCAAACCAGGCGCCTCCCGACAACGGTTTTTGAGTTCCCGGCCACCATTTCCGAAGCCGAAGGCTCCATTGAGCTCGTCTAGACCTACCGAACACGATCATGCCTAAAAATGACCATGCATGCAATGTTTGGAAGAATCTGAAGAAGGCCGAGGCAAACAATGTTGCCGAGGCATCGGGTGTCCGTGCTTTGCATAAATGGGCCTAAACAGAGGCCATGCACATGTTAAAATGCATGCACGTGAAGAAAGCCGAAACATAAGTGAACCCACGTAAACAGAGAGAAGAATATCAAGATTTAGAAAATCTTGAAAATCCGAGAAGTTCGGGAATTCGAGAGATATCTCACGCGGAAGATTTGGCATTCCTTTGCCTATAAAAAGAGAGCCCGAGCCCTCTTAGATGCTTGCTGATCCTTTGAGAAACGTGAGTCCCGTGAGTGCACCCTTGTGCCTCGCGAAGAATTGAGCTGCGCGTCCCCTGCGCGGAATAGAATCCCGGAGCCATTTTTTGGCTTCGTGAAGTCCCTTTTGTGCATCCCTTGTGCGAAAGAGGTGAAGGGGAGTCCCCTGCGCGCACTCCTTGCGCGACAGGAAGAGCCCGCTCTATGCACCGTGCTTCCTGCGCGGTTTGCACTTGCACAGCCAAGGTGTCCTTGACACACTTGTGCACCCGCGGTGTTATACCCTGCGCGCCCGCGGCTACCCATTGCATCACCTTGTGTTCTTTGAGGCTTGCGCGGAAGAAGACTCCTTGCACCCTTGGAGCTTGCGCGACAGAAGTGTCTGCACCCTTGCGCGGCTCATACCTTGCACTCTTTGAAGAAGAAGTGGAAGTGGCCGCACCCCTTGCGCGCCCTTCACATTGGTAGGAGGTTTGGGTAGTATGAATTACACACCTTGTGTGTGTGTGCTTAATAGAGACTACACCCTAGCCGTGTGTGTGCGAGGAGGAGAGGAAGACCACAACTAAATCCAAGTTGTGTGTGCAAGAGGAAGAGGAAGTCCAAGCCTTGTGTTTGCTAATTGAACAAAGGAAGTGTGTGTGCAAACAAAGGACCAAAGAGGCCGTAGCCAATTGTGTGCAAGAAGAGGGAAGAGGCCGAACCTAGTGTGTACACTAAAAGTCTAAACACCTAGAAGAAGAAGACATCCACACAAAGAAGAACACACATTTAAGTGTGTAACCAAATTGAATAAAGTGTGTGAAGTTCGAGAAGGTGTGTGCTAAACAGTTTACACCCTTTTTGGGTTTATTACACCAAGAGGAGAAGAAGGGGAGTGCATGCATGCATGCATGCACGTGCACATGTGAACAAAGATAAATCAGTGGTGTGCAATTGAGTTTTCCAAGACCAGAAGATCTTGAAGAATCAGAGTTTCCATGCATCCAGTGCATGAAGTTGAATTGAGTGAGACTGAAGCCAAGCTGAAGTGAAAGATATTATTTGGCTGAGTTTTCAGTAATCGAGAAGACCCTGATCAACAAAAGTGATCAGAAGCTGTGAGCAAGACCAATAGACCTTTTCAGAGGCTGTTGAAGATTCTTGAAGAGAGAAGCCAGGTCATCCTTAGAAGAAGGTGATAAAGCCTGAGCAAGACGAGAAGACCTGTTCATCACAAGTGAGCAGAGGTACAGAGTAAGGCCAGCAGTCTATATCCCAGACTGCTGAAGATACTTGAAGAAGCTTAAAGTGAAGAAGAGCTACTCGTGTGACTCGAGGAGCCAGGAGAAGCCCCCTGTGAGAGTCGGGGAGAAGAAGTCTTCAGTGGGATTCTGGAGCAGGCCAGTGGGACTCTGGTAACACTGTGGGACGCAGTATAAAGACCCTCCTGTGGGACTCAGGAGAGATACAGTGGGACTCTGTATCGACCATTGTAATACTAACCGATTATAATGGAGAAACCATGTTGGGGTGTATAACCAACATGGCAAGGACGTAGGCCTTTGGTGCCGAACCTTGTAAATCCTTGTGTCCAGTGCCTTTACATTTACTGCATCATTCGTGGAAAGGTGAGAGATACAAGAAGAGTGGATCGAGGCTTTAACCAGCCATAGAGGTTTAATTGATAAATAATCAATTAGTAAAAAGTTTTAAAGGATCACTGATTCACCCCCTCCCCCTCTCAGTGATTCACACTGATCTGGGCACTTCAATTGGTATCAGAGGGAGGTTGCCTCTAAAAGATCCAAGGGAGTCTTTATGGAGTGCAGATTTGAGGAAATGAGTGACCAGACTCAAATGGAGATATCTTCCAAGACTCAGAAAAATAGAAAGAAGAAACAGGCAAAGAAGTTGAGGAATAAGGTTGTTGAAATCAGAGAAAGTCCTTCTATGGAAAGAAATGTGAAAGTCACATCTTATGACAATTCCTTTTATCATTCTTCTGATGAAGCATGCTCTAGCTGTGATGAAGATGGAAGGAACAATGATCTTCTAAATGCAATCAAATATCTTCAGAAGACATTCCCCAAGGAAGTGGAAATGTGTATAGCTACAGGCCTCCTTGATCTTCAAGAAGAAAAATTACAGCTAGAAGATGAAGCCAATTCTCTGGAAGTCCAATTGGCTAAAAGGGTTGGCATAACCAACACTCTCAGAAAGCTGGTGAAGGCTAAAGATGAAACTGTTTCTCTTTGCAATGAAAGATATGAAGACACTGCTGAAGAATTGCAAAGAAGCCTTTCTGAGAAAGAAATCTTTATGATAATGATCAAAGAAGTTTTCCATGCACTGGAGAAGTTGCACAGAGTGTCAACGAATGTCAGAGATGCTCAACTCGAAGACAAAGTCAAAATGGTGAAGGATCTTGACAATTCATTGCTAGAAATGAATAAGGTGCATGAAGACCAGATGAAGCAGCTGGAAGATAAATGGGAAGGAAGGCTAAGAACTGTTGAGGATGAGAAGAAATCCCTTAACATGAAATGCTTAGAACTAGAGGTGATATTGAAAAATCTGCAATCACCCAAAGCTGAATCCTCCCAGTCAGCTGAAAGTAGAAATGTTTCTACACAAGTGTGCTTTGAGAAGGATGATTCTAAAAGAAAGACATCCTCTAATGAAAGGGAAACATCTTCTAAAAAGAAGGAACCATCCATACCATCTTGTACTCATGCTTCTAAAAGTGTTTCTACTAAAAGTGCAGGATGGAAGAATGAATCCAAACAAGTATGGATGAAGACAGTGAAGAAAGAAAGCTCTCCTGAAGCAGCACAACAAATCAAGACAAGTACCCTACAATCAGAAGGAATCAAAAAGTCAAGATTTGTGGGTCAATGTTTGTGTTGTAACAAGTATGGGCATTGTGCAATGGATTGTTGGTACAATCCACTGAATTCCAAAGCACAGAGGAAGCCCATGCCTAGGGGGAGAAAGCCAGAGGAAAAGAAGCAACATCCACAGGTCCAGAGACATCTGTTTACTGCAAATAGATTTGGACTACTTGATAACATCTGGGATGATTGCAAAAGTGGTCAAAATGATACATGTAAATCTCCAACTGTATCTAGAGCTAAAAAGAAGAGAAGATCACAGAACCTGGCTCAGAAAGAATCCTTGGGAAGCAAACATAAGAAAGTGGAAGATGCTCCCAAAAAGATTTTGAAAAAGGAAAAGAAGTCCTTGGAGTCTAAATCCAAGAAGGGTGATGCATCCAGAAGTACCAACAAGAAAACATGCTTCTACTGTGGAAAGAAAGGACATATCATGGATCTTTGTAAACAAGCCATGAAATTCAATAGAGGCAGACTGGACTCAAACAGACAATCAATCCATAAGAAGCAGAAGGGATTGGTTGAAAATAAGTTTCCTAAGAAAGGTAGCTTAACAGCATCAAAAGAACCATGTGGAATATCCATAACTGAGGCCACACTTCCAAGTGACTTACTAGTCATATGGCCAAATCAGTTGCAACTTGCCAAAGATCTAAAAAGAGCTAAAGATGAAGTTCTGGCAATTGCTGAGGCAAAAGGAAAGAAAAGGATTTCACATGAAGATCAAGTTCTGTGTGTGAGGTGCAATCAAGCTGGACATACTAATGATAAATGCATGATATTCATTCTAGCTCAGAATGGATTCTTCAAAAGAATGAATATTGCACCAGGAGACTCTAGTGCTCAGAAGGCACCTAGAAATACAGGAGTCACACACAAAGAAGTTAATGAGGTTTTGAGAACCACACCAGCACAATTATCAATGAAGATCAAATGTTCAAGTGTGAAGAATGGTGAAAATGGGGCATCTCGGTTGATAGAATCTTCTCAACCTTGTTGTTCACATTGATGAACCAAGGAGGTTCCATCTTATTCCCTAATAACTTGTATTTACATGTGCTAACATTGCAGGGAATTGAAGATGATGATCATTCTCATCTGGAGAGTGGTTTGGAAAGAATGGAGTGCACCCCTTGAGGGGTAGCCTAACTGTAGAAGATGGGATTCTTAGATTAATACCATCTTGAGAAAAGTGAAGGTATTCCAATCATACTTTCATCCCTTGTTTCTTAATTGAGTGTATCTTGTCAATTAAGGGGGAGTATGGATTGAAGACAAATAGATGAAAGGGGGAGCTTTATCTTTGCACCTGAACTTTCTAATGAGTTTTGTGAAGTTGTGCAGGATTTAGAAAATTCATTGTTATATCTGAAAAATTTCAAACCCCTAAGCATGATCTCACAAGTGTAGAGAATTATGGACAGCTTTGAATTCCTTGGTCATATCACTCTTGTTTTCTACACCGGGTTAGCCCAAGTAGACTTAGAGTTGATCTACTAATGGTTCTTTGCTCAAGAGAACATGTGGAATCATCCCTCTCTTAGTGTTTTTCAAGAAAATACTTTTCAAAGGGAGGAAGTGATTTTTGGATAAGAGCCACACCACATCTTTGCATTTGATTGCCAATAAGGGGGAGAAAAGATTGGGCACACATATTGACCCATTCATATGTGCTGAAGTTGTGATATTGACAACAAATACAAAGGGGGAGATTGAAGTGCACTGTGTTGCATTTGTTGTCAATGAGGTATGTTGTTGTCAAGGAATGAATGGATGGATGTCAAGGAGTTTCAATATGTGAATGACAAAGGTTGTGATGGTGATGGTGATGAATGGAGAATGGCCATGGTACTAAGAGGCATGTCACTTAGGAGATTCACTAAGTGACATAGGATGTTGTGGTTGAAACATTCTCTATCTACATCAAACGATTGTTGAACTGGTCTTTAAGTTCTAAGAACTTGTATCAACTGGATACAAAGTCACAACAATGTTTGAAGACCATGCATTGTATTGACAATGCATGAGGAGATGAAGATGATCCATCCACAAGTTCTAAGTGGATGAAGTGGTTTAATGAAGTCCATGCACTATCACTTAGTGCATGTGAATTTGAAGAAGTTCCAATTTGATCTCTGATTAGATCAACAAAGAGAATTGAAGAAGTTATTTGATTCAGGAGTTCGGTTGATGAAGATCCTTGAGAATTCTCTCCTAAGTAGAAAATGAGATGATGAAGAAGAATTATAAATTGAGGAGTTGTTTCTAATCAAGAAGATTAATGTTTGAATTCTCAAGAAGAATAGAGAAGAGGAAGAATGGCTTGAAGGGCTTGGAATCTGGATTATACTCCTAGGAGAACATTGTATTTGAAAAAGTCTTATTCATGCCTTTGCCAAAAAATATGGCCAGCCATGGGCACCTTGAGGTTTCAACCCCAAGGCATGGGCGCTAGGCACCACACACATGGGGGAACCTGTGGGGCGAGCCCAGGGCGGCAGGACGCACCCAAGACACCGCATGGGCGCCTGGGGCATGCCCGAAGGATCGTGGCAGGGGCGTAGGAGCGCGCCCCCGAGAGTATCAGTGTGCATAGTGGGCGCCAGTGGCACGCCCGAAGGAGCATAGTGGGCGCAGAGCGCGCCCGCAGGGAGAACTCGGTGAGGGGCGGCACCGAGAGGGTTGGAAGTTCAATTGCTGAGCTGATGGCAGCGTGAGGGTGATAAACCGCGGCAAACCGCTCGGTGTTTCGATGTGGGACGCGGAAAAAATTCCAGGAGCGAATCCTGGCCGTCCGAGTGATCGCGCGGCAGATCTCGGCCGCCCGATGCATCGCGCCATTCCCGTTCAAATCCAGGCCGTCCAAAGAGCGGATCCAACGGTGCTGAGCTTACCTTCTTCCCTGAGCTCGGTTGAGGCCTCCCCGCGCATTCCTGTATCCACCTTCAAACCAGGCGCCTCCCGACAACGGTTTTTGAGTTCCCGGCCACCATTTCCGAAGCCGAAGGCTCCATTGAGCTCGTCTAGACCTACCGAACACGATCATGCCTAAAAATGACCATGCATGCAATGTTTGGAAGAATCCGAAGAAGGCTGAGGCAAACAACGTTGCCGAGGCATCGGGTGTCCGTTCTTTGCATAAATGGGCCTAAATAGAGGCCATGCACATGTTAAAATGCATGCACGTGAAGAAAGCCGAAACATAAGTGAACCTGCGTAAACAGAGAGAAGAATATCAAGATTTAGAAAATCTTGAAAATCCGAGAAGTTCGGGAATTCAATAGATATCTCACGTGGAAGATTTGGCATTCCTTTGCCTATAAAAAGAGAGCCCGAGCCCTCTTAGATGCTTGCTGATCCTTTGAGAAACGTGAGTCCCGTGAGTGCACCCTTGTGCCTCGCGAAGAATTGAGCTGCGCGTCCCCTGCGCGGAAGAGAATCCCGGAGCCATTTTTTGGCTTCGTGAAGTCCCTTTTGTGCATCCCTTGTGCGAAAGAGGTGAAGGGGAGTCCCCTGAGCGCACTCCTTGCGCGACAGGAAGAGCCCGCTCTGTGCACCGTGCTTCCTACGCGGTTTGCACTTGCACATCCAAGGTGTCCTTGACACACTTGCGCACCCGCGGTGTTATACCCTGCGCGCCCGCGGCTACCCATTGCATCACCTTGTGTTCTTTGAGGCTTGCACGGAAGAAGACTCCTTTCACCCTTGGAGCTTGCGCGACAGAAGTTTCCGCACCCTTGCGTGGCTCATACCTTGCACTCTTTGATGAAAAAGTGGAAGTGGCCGCACCCCTTGTGCGCCCTTCACATTGGTAGGAGGTTTGGGTAGTATGAATTACACACCTTGTGTGTGTGTGCTTAATAGAGACTACACCCTAGCCATGTGTGTGCGAGGAGGAGAGGAAGACCACAACTAAATCCAAGTTGTGTGTGCAAGAGGAAGAGGAAGGCCAAGCCTTGTGTTTGCTAATTGAACAAAGGAAGTGTGTGTGCAAACAAAGGACCAAAGAGGTCGTAGCCAATTGTGTGCAATAATAGGGAAGAGGCCGAACCTAGTGTGTGCACTAAAAGTGTAAACACCTAGAAGAAGAAGATATCCACACAAAGAAGAACACACATTTAAGTGTGTAACCAAATTGAATAAAGTGTGTGAAGTTCGAGAAGGTGTGTGCTAAACAGTTTACACCCTTTGTGGGTTTATTACACCAAGAGGAGAAGAAGGGGAGTGCATGCATGCATGCATGCACGTGCACACGTGAACAAAGATAAATCAGTGGTGTGCAATTGAGTTGTCCAAGACCAGAAGATCTTGAAGAATCAGAGTTTCCATGCATCCAGTGCATGAAGTTGAATTGAGTGAGATTGAAGCCAAGCTGAAGTGAAAGATATTATTTGGCTGAGTTTTCAGTAATCGAGAAGACCCTGATCAACAAAAGTGATCAGAAGCTGTGAGCAAGACCAACAAACCTTTTCAGATGCTGTTGAAGATTCTTGAAGAGAGAAGCCAGGTCATCCTTAGAAGAAGGTGATAAAGCCTGAGCAAGACGAGAAGACCTGTTCATCACAAGTGAGCAGAGGTACAGAGCAAGGCCATCAGTCTTTATCCCAGACTGTTGAAGATACTTGAAGAAGCTTAAAGTGAAGAAGAGCTACTCGTGTGACTCGAGGAGCCAGGAGAAGCCCCCTGTGAGACTCAGGGAGAAGAAGTCTTCAGTGGGATTCTGGAGCAGGCCAGTGGGACTCTGGTAACACTGTGGGACGCAGTATAAAGACCCTCCTGTGGGACTCAGGAGAGATACAGTGGGACTCTGTATCGACCATTGTAATACTAACTGATTATAATGGAGAAACCATGTTGGGGTGTATAACCAACATGGCAAGGACGTAGGCCTTTGGTGCCGAACCTTGTAAATACTTGTGTCCAGTGCCTTTACATTTACTACATCATTTGTGGAAAGGTGAGAGATACAAGAAGAGTGGATCGAGGCTTTAACCAGCCATAGAGGTTTAATTGATAAAGAATCAATTAGTAAAAAGTTTTAAAGGATCACTGATTCACCCCCTCCCCCTCTCAGTGATTCACACTGATCTGGGAACTTCAGTTAAATTAGTAATCTATTAAACATAAAATTATCATTAAACTTTATTTTCCATGTTTTTTATCAAAAAATGTCATGTTAACCATTACATCATGTTAGGACCTAGCCTTAAACATTAAATAATCTTCAGTTTTATTCAATAATTTATGTTTACAATCCTTTTAGGTTTAGAGTATTTGTTAATTAGTCTATAAATCATACATAAAAATATAGATATAAAATGTGGAATCTTCCAACAATATCAAATTATTACATAAAACGAAATTTTTTAAATAGAAATGTGGTTTATTATCATGATAAATCATAACATTTACATAATCCCATGCATAACTCTATTCTTCTATATTACCTTGGAATAGCATATCAATACATGGGAAAATAATAAATAAAATTGTAAGATATTTAAAAATGTGGAAAAAATTTAGTCTTGAGAAAACATCTAAACCATTAATTCATTATTATAATGTAATACTTTTCAGATTTAAAAAGTTGTAAAATACACTTCATTGAATATAAGTTAATGGATTACACATTTTTTTGTAATAAAAATATTTCTATAAAACCCATAAAACATAACTTATAACATATAAAGGAAACATGGGACATGATAGTTGTATAATATAATAACCATACAGTCGACTTTGAAACATATTACAAAACAGAATAGCCATATGATGAACTTCCATAAAAAATTCATTGGATATTATAACGTAACAACCCATAAATGGTTTATCATAGATCCACCCGTCATTGGATAATCATGTGACCACAAAAATTTGGTTTTCAAATAACTAAACATGAATTTTCCAAGTAGCATTATATAATCATAACACATGAAATATTTCAATTTTAAACATTTTACTCATAAAAACTCATTTTCAATCAGAAAAAATCAGTTTATGATAATGAAATATTAAATCTATATCAAAAAACATATAATAAATTTAATCAATATAGTGCGGAATAAAAGTGTCCCACCCCATTTTCAAACTATTTAAATAAATTATCATTTTAAAAAATTCACATCCCTATACATAATTTCATAAATATTTCTGAAAACATGGTCATGAAATATATGGTTTTTGAACAATAAATAATTGTAATAATATTAAATATATTTTAGTTAAAGTGTTCATAGACACTTAAGAAAAACTTAAATATAATTCATTAAAAAAAATTAGAAAAAACCTTAAATATCCTAATAATATATTAATTCATTATATAAAATTTAAAAAGGTTTTTATATACACATTATAGGATAATAAATGTGCATAACATCTAGATATGCCTCAATTAAATGAGATTGTGACAATGTCCCTTATAAATATCATAAAATTAGATTATGGATAAATCATTGAATTTATTTTTTTGAACTAATATAAATACACCCAATATTAATAAATATTATGAGTAAAAAATTCAAAGAGAATTCTCACATATTTTTAAAAAATAAAACTACTGACAAGGATATTCAACTCAATGAAAGTATATTGAGTTTAGATTTTACTTTCCTTGAGTTCGAATCAACATGTATAATAATTATGTTTCAGAATAATTAACATCATTTAATTTATATTTGATTTAGAACCTTTTTATAGTTTTTTATTCCTTGTATATCACTTGTTTTAAAATTTACATAATTATTTAAGTTTTTATAAATAATTTTTTTGATATTATGTACATCAGTGGAAAATGAACTATTATAGGAGTAAATATCTGATGAAGGAAAAATTAAAACATATCCATAATATTATTGATTAATTATATATAATATATATCTATTATATATTTATTTATAATGTCCATAATATTTGGAGATAATAATGTAAATCCCCATTCATGGAGATAGTATCCCTTACATTAGCAATAAAACTTATTCAATTTTATTCATATTAAAATAAAATAATTAAATATAATTAATGTAAATTACAATACAAGTATAATTTTAATTTCATGTATGTGTCGTAGTTTTATTAAAACCTTCCTTTATATGTTCCATGTTTAGTTAATATGAGTCATATCACTTGGAGGGGATTTTGTCCACACTTCTTTAAAATAAATTACAATATTTAGGCCACATGGAAATCAAAATGGTGCCTTCTAAATAATAATCTCACAAGAATAGACACAATAAAAATATGATATATATCATATGTAAATATATTCCATTATAATGTCTACCATGAGTGGTGGTAGGGAAAAATCGAACAATCATTATTTCCCGATGTAGTAGTACACCGTACACCGAAATAGTATGGCCATTATCAAGTAAATGTGTGTTTGTGTAAGTATTGTTTAAAACCATATTATAAAAACATCATAGTGTATTTATGATACTTTTATTGTTATGTAATAATTAAATAATATGACAATATTGAGTCGAGAATTGAAATTAATAATAATAGCATGAGAGTAGGTGTTACCTCTTAATCTGGTAACATTATTTTGTTTGTTGGAAAAGGATTCCTTGGCTAGCTTTATGATATATTAAAATATTTTATAATTAGGGGATGGATTCTAGGAATAGTTTTGGTTGGGAATTTTCTGATCATAATGTTTCTTGAAGAGTGAATATTAGAGAATTGAGGGTACATATTTATAAAAGTGGAACAATGCACTTTAGTAATGTCTTGAAATATTATCTTATTATAAATATGTTTTCAGTTTGTAAATGTCCTAAACTAATTTATTTAAAATTTAAGATGACATTGGGTCTTATCCATATTATCAAATTAATATAATACAGGTTTTTTATATTTTTTTATCCATATCTTTTTGGTTTAATCTTTATTTTACACTTTTTAATCTTACCAAGATAAATTGTTATTTACCCTTTGTGTGTTAATGTAATTACCATGACATTTCAAACAGACAAAAAAGTGTCATTTATCAGATATTATAATATATACTATCCCTTTGGTCTAATTTTATATCTTTAGTAATTTTATAACTTTTAATAATATATTATTAATTTTATGTTATGATTTATGTCTATTTTGACTCTATTCATACATGTGTTTATCAAAAACTAATAACAACATTACAAATTAAAAAAACATTAAATAAATAATATTAGGTCATGGTATTCTATAAAATTTTTGGATTCCATAAATTATTTCATAAATTATTCATGTTAACATCTATTATATCGTGTATTTGAATATTTTAATTAAGAAGTTACCATTTCATAACCATTGTGTTATAATTAAATATAATTATTTAATGTCTAAAAAATATAAATAAAAAAACATGACATAAGAAATATTTTTATATTTCATATTAGTATTTATAGAACAATATAATGTTTTTACAAACAAATATTAAGAATTGTTTACTATGAATATTCTTGTTTATAATATATTTTGCTTGAATTTAAATTAAACGTTATATGTGTCATAATTATACCCAAGTGGCTTCAAAAGGTCAATTTTTTATCCCACGTGTTGTAATGGATGACAATATCTCATAAATATGTGTTATAAAATGTTTGAGGTTATTTTTATATTATTATTGTAAGGACCTGAAAATTTAAATGTGAATTTTTCCTTAATTTCTTTAGAATTTTACGAGTTCGCAGTTTCTGACGGAGCCTGATTACGAGGCCCGATGTGTCTGGAATCAATTTCCGAAGTTTTGTTCGGGTACGTTTAGTAAATGTATGTGTGGGTTTTTCTATCTTTTGAGCCGATGCTTGAAATTGAAATCTGAGGGCACCGATGAACTCGCAGCGCCGGTAATTTCTTAAGGTGACCTTAATCGCAGTTTCGTTTTATGCGGGTTGAGGGTTGATTATTGGGGAAATTGGAAATAGTTAAATAAAAATTATGGATAAATTTTATATATCTTCGGAAGTTATTTCCTTCCATGGGAAGTTGTTGGTGGGACCCACATCCACCCAACATCCCATTTGTGGATGTTTGAGAGGTGGGGACCACATAATCCCCATCCTTTTCACCTCCCATAAGTCTCTTCAAAACCCCTTTAAACTCCCAAGTTAAATGTGAAAACTCCACCCTTATTAATGAGGATCCCTTCCACTTCCCCTATCCCTCTTAATTGTTTTCCAACACACAGTAATTAATAATTTCAACCTCTTCACTTAATTAATTAAGTGATTTGAATTTTTAATTTTAAAAATCATGTGTTAATAAAATAATAGCTTTGGCTTATTATTTTATTTTGGGTGAAATCATTGTGTTAAAGAGATTGGGGAGAGAGCTTTTGAGAAGGGAGAAAGGTATTCCTCCTCTCAATGAAGAACGGTGCTCTTCTTCGATGAAGAACACTCACCTTCAATGGAGAACGACGCAGCGAAGAAGGCTCCACATTTCATCAATCCTTTTCTTCCTCCGCATTAAGGGAGGAGTATCTAGCGCGGGGGACTCACCAATGTCGATGGTTCTTCCTTTGAAATTGACGAAGCGACATCATTTTCCGCATCTATGAAAAACAAATCACATTCAAGGTAAGGTGTTTGTATAATTTATTTTGAATAAATTATACCATAGTAGTTGAAGAAAACATCTGTTTGTTTATGGGAAATTGATAACGCCTAACGCGGAGGGTCTCGGCCGAACAAACACGGCCCGACGACCATTCGTAGGTTGTTCGTTTGTGTGCAGATTGACGGGCGATGATGAAACGGGGCTGCAATGGCGATTTGAAGTTGTGGCAGCGAAGATAAGGTCCCGGGAGAGTCGCATGAAGAGATGGTGGGCGAAACGGAACACCGGAGTTAGTTTGGTGGTCTGCGGAAGGTGGCGCCGACATGCCACGTTGGCACGACAGCGTCGGCGTCTGACGGCGGTGGCACGCCGCCGGAGAAGACCGCAGCGGCTGAGCCGCAGTGGTGGGAAGAACCGAAACGGCAAAGCCATTCCGGATTGGAACCAACGCGGCATTAATCTGCACCGTGTCACGAACCAGGCCAGGTCGCCATCCAACCCAGCGCCCGACCCGGTCCGTGGCAAGGCCCGAAGGGCGTTCCCGATCTCCACGGGCTGGCATAATTTCCTGGGTATCAAGTTTAGCAAGTGGGAACGATTTTACCCGAAATACAAGACAGAAAAACAATCGACCAAATAAATAACTAAAACTGGAAACAGACTACAAGACACACCTCTAAACTATAAACTGGTTTAGGTCTACAATTCAGCTGGAAACCCAAAATGAACAACAACAGTAATAGATAACTAAGCTCTAAAACCAGCCTCATGCGACACAAGAAGTTGCATTCCCAAGCTACCAACACCAACCTGTACACGAAGACCAACAGAAACCAGAGCCACCATCGCTAAGCACAACGCACAACCTGGAATACACAAGAAACAAGAATCTACATACACCCAAGGGTGTATGTAGGGTGTGATCTAAAGGCCCAGTAGGATTCCACCGAGAAAAAGTTCCACGCCACAACAACAATAGACAATTTAAAGTGCTTATTCAAAATTATACTTTCAAAATACTTTTGAAGAAAACATTTACAATCCAAATTCTAAAGGAAAACACTAAAAAGAACTCATTTCACAGACACGATTTTAAAGAGGAAGAGAAAAGTTCATTATGGTCACACACACACACACACACTCTCACACACACACACACTCACACACCCAGACACACACACACACACACGCGCGCGCTAACACCCAAATGGTCCTCCATATGCCGATGGAAGGCACCATGCCATAGATGGTCGAGCACTATGGGTAAGTCCCCTTAGGTTCATCTAGCTCGAGTGGGACCCTTGAAACCTCATGTCTCGGTGAAACGTGGCTTAGAAGGCCATGACCCTCAGAAAACGTCGCTTAGAAGGCCACGATCCTCAGAAAATGTGGCTTATAAGGCCACGACCCTCAGATATCATATGTTTAGTTAGTGTTGCAATCATCAATCCAGCTAAGTGAAACAGGGACGATACCCATCTGGTTCACTAGAGCACTAGTTCTAGTCCCCCACCTAGATACCCAGGGTTTTCCCTTGTGCTCAAACATGTTCCACATTCACATAACACATCACTTTCACATTTTACAAACAAAACATGAAATTACAAAAAAAAAAGTCACCACTTGCATACCAAAGCACTATTTCAAAGGCACACACACATGACATGTCTCATTTTATAAAAATACACCACTTTAAAAAAAATTAACGCATATTCAACTCCTATAAAGCACCATTTTAGCGTCATATAAATTCACCAATAAATCATTTGAGTTATTATTGAAATCATTTCAAGATAAGCCACGAAGACCTTACACCAAAAACAGCTTTATTTTATATAGAGGCGTCACTTTAAAACTTGATACACACGGTAACCATGTAAAAACTTGTTTTACTTTATTCAAACAATTTTGCATCTCAACTTCAAAGGTACACAATAAGGAAACACACCAAAATTGATTCATATACTTTGAAAATGTCTATTCAAATACACAAACACCTAAAGTGACTTGAAAACACCTTTTGCACCTGCAAAACAACCCTCAAAAACCTTTCAACCATGTTTCTCACTCAAAACAACACTTAAATAAACAATTCCTCAATTTATAAAACATATCGCTTGCAAAAGAAACCATTACAAAATCAATTTCACAAATTGATCCTTCTAAAACCTCATTGGCACTCTATAAACAATTATTAAACACTTTTAAAATTTTCCACAACAGGATCAAAATAAAAAAGAACATAACCATTTCTAAAGAGTGTGGAATTTTCATCACGCACACATATTAAACAATTTTTTTTTAAAAAACGCCTATCGCACAATTTATTAAACAAAACCAATAATTTATACAACAACACGCATATAAATGACAGAAGCATACTATTTCGGAAACCCAATTTTCAACAAACGAACACGCCAGGACATTATAAACATAGATCGCACCATGCAACTAATTCATAGAATATATTAAATTAAACTAAACAAACAAATTAAATTATCTAAATGATGCAAAGGCATGGAACCACCTACCTCAATGTAGGAACGAAAGAAAAATGATACGGCGCAATACTCCCGCTGCGCAAAGGTCGCACTGCATGGAATCGTCAAAAAGGTCCTAAAACAGTAGACCAAAAATTCTCATCGCCAACCCATCACAACATCAGTGATTTAATAATTTAAATAACAATAAAAAAAATTCAATAATAATTCATCAAATTGAATAATGAATAAGAAAATTTAATAGTAATTAAACAAATAGATTAATAATTAAACAAATTCAATTAACTAAATTGATAATCAATTAAACAGATTAAATAAAATGATTAACCAACTTAAAAATAATAATCAAGTAATTTGATTAACAATTTTAAATGCATGCGATAATAACTGAATATATTAATTAACAACGAAACAAATCAATAATAATTAAATAAAATGAAACCAACCATTATCGCGGAATTGTCGGGATCCAACCGAGGGGCGTGCATCGTCTGTCCGGCGAGTACGAGTCGGGTTGCGGGGGCTGCCAGCAGCGCGAGCGAGAGTGCGGGATGGCGAGATCGGAAGAGGGTGGAGCTGGTCGTATTTTTGGGAGGAAGAAGGGTGAGGAGACAAAAGAAAATAAAATAAAATAAAGTGGGGGGAAGATGGGTGTGTTGGGCATGGAAGGGAGGAGAAGGAGAGAGTGAGGCACGCTGGAAGGGAGAGGGGAGAGGGGAAGGAGAGAATGAGAAGAAAGAAAAAAAAGAAAGGAAGAAAAAATAAAAAAAGATAAAAGGGGAAGGGGGTCCGCGGGAGGGGAAGGGACTGGGGTGGGGTGCGCTGGGAAAAAGGGAGGGAGAGGCGCCGTGGGAGAAGAGGGAAAAGGAAGGAGGGAGGAGATAAGGAGAAGGGAAGAGAGAAGAAGGGCGGAGAGAAGGAGAAGAAAACATGGGAGAGAGGAAAGAAAAAAAATACGGGGGGGTGGCGGCTAGGGTTGGATTAGGTGGGTTAAAAAAAATTAAATAAAATAATAAAAAAAGGAAATGAAATAATAAAGATAAAATAAAAAAATGGAGAGATATAAATACATATATATATATATATACATATGTATATATATATATGTATATGTATACACAGAATAATAATAATTAAACTGTTCTAAAATATAAAATGATAAAAGGATTTAATAATATAAGTTAATAATTGAAAAGTGATAAAAATACTAATAATATTTATAATAATAAGGAAATAAGAATAAAATAAAAGAAATACTCGCTTAAAATGTTAATATTAATAATACCAGGTAAGACCACCCGTGTACCGTGCAGGCCACAAGGCTTCACCTATGTCGTGCCCGTGCGATGGGCAACGTCAAGCCCACGTCCATTTATCAGCGCAAGTGCGCACCACTAAAATCGCGCTCAGCTCAAACTCCAATGAAACAATTTACAAAAAAGGAAATAAAAATTATGTGATTAAAATTAAAATTAAATACATACCTCAAAGTGAAGACCAGACATGACAATTCTCCCCACTATGAAAACTTTCCATCCCCGTAAAGCCACAGCTAGGGTTGAGGCACAAAGAAGAAACTGATACCCCACTAAAGTTCAAAAATGATCTCTACAAACAACAAGCGAAAAGCAGCAAAAGCAGCATGCTCAGAAAAAGTGACTCAAATAACAAACTCAAGAAGCATGAAAAAAGACTTTCTGATATGTGGTGCCCACTCCCAAAGAGCTATAATGCCTTCAGTTGATTGATTCAGGAAAGCAACTCTCGTACCTGCGGAAACCAACCTCACAAACCAAAACACCTCAAGCATCATTGAACGAAAAACACACCACTTTACTGGAACGAAGATACAAAACCAACCCACATCCATGGAATACTTCAATAACCTACCACTAAACCATCTCTAGGAACAAAACTGAATGCCCCACCACGGGAAAGCCCGATGGGGCTCTCCACTATTAAAAACTTTCTGACGCCCGAGATGAGACTAGAAAATCGACACGAGGAGGCCTGGGCGGACTCCCCACCATTAAGAACCTACTATCACCCAAGATGGGTTTGGGAAACCGACATTGTGAGGTCTGAACGGACTCCCAACCATTAAAGAAGAGTCCAACATCGATTCATTCTAGAGATATTTGTACGAGATACGATGTGGGTCTCCCTGCCATTAGAACTAACAGAAGGAACAAAACTTTAGAAAAAAGATTCCTGATGGTGACGAAACACCCCACCCCAAGGGGCGGGAGGGAGGGGCCTGACTACTGGGGCGTCAAAATCATGATCCAAGACAAACCAGCATTTCCACATTCCTGGATAAGAATTATTCAGATTTGAGACATATTTACTCAACAAACCCCATAAGGCCACTAAAGCAATTACATCCAGTGGAACGCGACCCCCAAGACATTAATGCATGAGATGAACACTCCTCCACATGGTCACGAAAACCTTATGCAACCAGATGTCTCATACGAACAGAACAACCATAGAAAACAATTTAAGCTGTGTTCACTTTCAACACCGATGACAGAAATGAAATCGAGGTTTTATACAATCCCGGGGTTCCTGACCACGTGCCAGCTTCACTACAAGGCCTATGGCTGGAGCCCTGATGTTTGAAGCATCTCCTGCCTCGCAGTCATGAATTGAAGACTCCGGAACGGAGCTTCTCCTTTTGATGTCACATGTAACCACACTACAACCAAGGAAACACCAGAAACCACAACACATTACGACATCCAACTAATCGTACACTGAACATTCACCAACACAAGAGCTTTAATAGTGCATGTGCATCACCCTTTTTCACATTGGATGAGAACACGACACCACGAATCGTCACCTGAACATGATCATTTATGTTGAGAGGAACACTATACGGAGAGGGATTTCAAACTGAGTCTTAAACAACACGTGATTCCTGCAGTTGACCGTTGCATCCCCATGTGACTGGGTCTGCCACACTAGTGGCCTAACGTAGACCCTTTCTTAAACGAAACCAACAAAGGACAAAATGTCATTTAGAACAGTGGCCTACACCGACTACTCTAGGCTGCTTCCACCTCTCCCCACTGGAATCTCCTTCACCATTTCCAAACATAACTTTCAAATTAATGAGGTCAAACTTCACCCTTAACAATCAAAGAGAACTTACACTGCAAGACTTCTCCGAACATGACCCGTGAAACCGATGAAAATACTACAAGCCCCTTAAGAAACTGGTCAACCCTGAAAACTCTGAACTGCCTTCACCCTTCCCTGCTGGATTTCCTTTCACCGTTTCCAGGGGAAACCTTCAAGTGCAACGACGTCAAATTTCATACCCGACGACTCATATAACTCAAAGAAACCAAAAATTTGTTCAACTACCCTCGCATCTGTCATCCCACTACAAGAGGATCCACTTATCTGTAAAAATGAGAGGTGGTTTCAATTATAGAATTCAAAAAGAGAGTCCTTCAATCAAATGGTGTTCCGGAAAATGGGGAATTCCCCGTAGTCGTACTTCAATCACATGCCAACGCGTTATGAGGGGGCATACACTAGTAAAGAATGAAAACTATGGACCCAACCAAACTGGTCCTACGGTCAAGACATACCACAAGAAAACACCAAACGTGCATGGGAAACCACTTCAAGGGCTCCTCGATGTACTCTTCAAAGGAATTTACTAACCACGCTCTTGCATAGCAACTTACAAATAAGAACTCAAACTCAGGACACAAACCATTCAGAAAGAATACTCAGCTCAAAATGTCACACATCCAACATCTCAAAAACACAAGGACAAGCCACACAAACACCATTTACTAAAACACCAAATTTTTTTCCTTTAACAAAACATTTTGAAAATAAGAAAAGCCAGTGGGTTTCACAAACACCAATGGTGTCCCATGGGCCTTGCACATGAATGTTCTCGTGCCGCACTGGAACCCACCTCATATCCATCCAAGCACTCATCCGCTCGTGCCATTAACCATTCCCCATTTCGTATACACTCATTCATGTGGTTTCCCATGAGAGCTCCAAGGATCAAAACCATACCATTCTTTTTTTTTCAAATACAAAACATCCAACACACACTTTTCAAACCCTACACACCATTTCATTTTCAAAGTGCTTCATTTGAAAACATTTTTCCATGACCAAACCATTTTTACTTAAAAACCAAATTTCCACGAATCCAAAACAAAGAGATGAGAAACAATACATGAGGAAACTAGTGCCAGCGGGTGATTGGAGCATATGGTTGGCAGCCATACGCCAGTCACACCATTGGCCACAGAGAGTATTTTAGGATAGTGTCCCCGGCTCCACAAGGCTTTCCAGACCCTTCGAGCTCACTAAGACCACTGACCTTACTCCCTTTTCATTTCCCTTAGACACGATTAACCACAAGGACTAATGACTCAGAAAAACCTCGACTTAATTTGGAAACTCGAGTCCCGCAACGAGGTGTGCTGGCCAGGCACCTTACTCGTAGTCAGGATGACGGGTTCCAACAACCTTAACTCCAACCTACCGTGACTCTAGCTCAAAAGGAAACAACCCAAGAGAGCAAACCTCCTCTGATACAATTTTGTCATGAACCAAGCCGGGTCGCCATCCGACCCGGCGCCCAACCCGGTCCGTGGCAAGGCCCGAAGGGCGTTCCCGATCCCCACGGGCTGGCACAAGTGCCTGGGTATCACGTTTAGCAAGTGGGAATGATTTTACCCGAAATACAGGACAGAAAAACAACCGACCAGATAAATAACTGAAACTAGAAACATACTACAAAACACACCTCTAAACTATAAATAGGTTTAGGTCTACAATTCAGCTCGAAACCCAAAATGAACAACAACAAGAATGGAGAACTAAGCTCCAAAACGAACCTCATGCAACACGAGAAGTTGCATCCCCAAGCTACCAACACCAACCTGCACTCGAAGACCAACAGCAACCAGAGCCACCATCGCTGAGCACGACGCACAACCTAGAATACACAAGAAACAAGAATCTACATACCCCCAAGTGTGTATGTAGGGTGTGAGCTAAAGGCCCAGTAGGATGCCCCTGATTAAAAGTTCCATGCCACAACATCAAAATACAATTTAAAGTTCTTATTCAAAATTATACTTTCGAAATGATTTTGAAGAAAAAATTTACAAACCAAATGCTAAAGGAAAACACTAAAAAGAACTCATTTCACTGACACGATTTTAAAGTGGAAGAGAAAAGTTCATTATGGTCACACACACACACACACTCACACACACACACACACTCACACACACATACAAACACACACACACACTCACACACGCACACAAACACACATGATAACACCCAAATGGTCCTCCATATGCCGACAAAAGGCACCATGCCATAGATGGTAGAGCACTATGGGTAAATCCCCTAAGGTTCATCTAGCTCGAGTGGGACCCTAGAAACCTCGTGTCTCGGTGAAACGTGGCTTAGAAGGCCACGACCCTCAGAAAATGTGGCTTAGAAGGCCAAGACCCTCAGAACACGTGTCTTAGAAGGCCACGACCCTCAGATATCATATGTTTAGTTAGTGTTGCAATCGTCAATCCAGCTAAGTGAAACAGGGACAATACCCATCCGGTTCACTAGCGCACTAGTTCTAGTCTGCCCACCTAGATACCCAGGGTTTTCCATTGTGCTCAAACATGTTCCACATTCACATAACACATCACTTTCACATTTTACAAACCAAACATGACATTACACAAAAAAAAGTCACCACTTTCATACCAAATCACTATTTCAAAGACACACGCACAAGACATGTCTCATTTTATAAAAATACACCACTTTAAAAAAAATGAACGCATATTCAACTCCTATAACTCACCATTTTAGCGTCATATAAATGCACCAATAAATCATTTGAGTTATTATTGAAATCATTTCAAGAAAATCCAAGAAGTCCTTACACCAAAAACAGCTTGATTTTATATAGATGCATCACTTTAAAACTTGATACACGAGGTAACCATGTCAAAACTTGTTTTCCATTATTCAAACAATTTTGCATCTCAAATTCAAAGGTACACAACATGGAAAAACACCAAAATAGATTCATATACTTTGAAAATGTCTATTCAAATACACAAACACTTAAAGTGACTTGAAAACACCTTTCTCACCTGCCAAACAACCCTCAAAAACCTTTCAACCATGTTTCGCACTCAAAACACCACTTAAATAAACAATTCCTCAATTTATATAACATATCGCATGCAAAAGAAACCATTACAAAATCAATTTCACAAATTGACCCTTCTAAAACCTCATTGGCACTCTATAAACAATTATTAAACACTTCTAAAATTTTCCACAATAGGATCGAAATGAAAAAGAACATAACCATTTCTAAAGAGTGTGGAATTTTCATCACGCACGCATGTTAAACAATTTTTTTTAAAATGCCTTTCGCACAACTTATTAAACAAAACCAACAATTTATACAACAACACGCATATAAATGATAGAAGCATACTATTTTGGAAACCCGATTTTCAACAAACGAACACGCCAGAACATTATAAACATAGATCGCACCATGCAACTAATTCATAGAACATATTAAATTAAACTAAACAAAAAAATTAAATTATCTAAATGATGCAAAGGCATGGAACCACCTACCTCAATGCAGGAATGAAAGAAAAATGATACTGCGCAATACTCCCACTGCGCAAAGGTCACACTGCATGGAACCGTCAAAAAGGTCCTAAAATAGTAGACCAAAAATTCTCATCGCCAACCCATCACAACATCAGTGATTTAATAATTTAACTAACAATAAAACAAATTAAATAATAATTCATCAAATTGAATAATGATTAAGAAAATTTAATAGTAATTAAACAAATAGATTAGTAATTAAACAAATTCAATTAACTAAATTGATAAAAAATTAAACACATTAAATAAAATGATTAACCAACTTAATAATAATAATCAAGTAATTTGATTAACAATTTTAAATGCATGCGATAATAACTGAATATATTAATTAGAAACTAAACTAATCAATAATAATTAAATAAAATAAAACCAACCATTATCGCGGAATTGTCGGGATCCAACCGAGGGGCGCCCAGTGGCTGTCCGGCGAGTACGAGCCGGGTTGCGGGGGTTGTCCAGTAGCGTGAGCGAGAGTTCGGTATGGTGAGACCGGAAGAGGGTGGGGCTGGTCGGATTTTTGGGAGGAAGAATGGTGGGGAGACAAAAGAAAAGAAAAGAAAATTAAATAAAATAAAGGGGGGAGAAGATGGGTGTGCTAGGCGTGGAAAGGAGGAGAAGGGGAGAGTGAGGCGCGCTGGAAGGGAGAGGGGAGAGAGGAAGGAGAGAATGAGAAGAAAGAAAAAAAAGAAATGAATAAAAAATAAAAAGAGATAAAAGGGGGGGTCGCGGGAGGGGAAGGGATTGGGGCGGGGTGCGCTGGGAAAAAGGGAGGGAGAGGCGCTGTGGGAGAAGAGGGAAAAGGAAGGAGGGAGGAGATAAGGAGAAGGGAGGAGAGAAGAAGGGAGGAGAGAAGGAGAAGAAGACATGGGGGAGAGGAAAGAAAAAAAAGAAGGGGGGTGGCAGCTAGGGTTGGATTAGGTGGGTTAAAAAAACGATTAAATAAAATAATAAAAAAAGTAAATGAAATAATAAAGATAAAATAAAAAAAATAGAGAGATATAAATATATATATATATATACATATGTATATATATATATATATATATATGTATATATATACACACAATAATAATAACTAAACTGTTCTAAAATAGAAAATGATAAAAGGATTTAATAATATAAGTTAATAATTGAAAAGTGATAAAAAATACTAGTAATATTTATAATAATAAGGAAATAAGAATAAAATAAAAGAAATACTCGCTTAAAACGTTAATATTAATAATACCAGGTAAGACCACCCGTGTACCGGGCAGGCCACAAGGCTTCACCCGTGTCATGCCTGTGCGTTGGGCAACGTCAAGCCTGCGTCCATTTATCAGTGCAAGTGCGCACCAATAAAATCGTGCTCAGCTCGAACTCCAATGAAACAATTTACAAAAAAGGCAATAAAACTTATGTGATTAAAATTAAAATTAAATACATACCTCAAAGTGAAGACGAGACGTGACACGCCGGCTGGGGAGTTCGCACCCCACGATTGGTCAGGTTGGCCAAGCCATGGGCCAGGCTATTCCAGCAGGGTAGTTCCGCGCCCTACCGGGCCGACCCAGGGCATGTTGGGTCGGGTCGGACCGGGCCCAGACCCCCCTTTTTCTGACCAGATTCGTTTAAATGGCCATTACTTGAGCTACGGACCTCCAATCGATGATCCGTCAATTTCGTAGGAATCCTTGGATCGATAATGTCATTTTATTATATTTCACTCAAGGTTTTGGTGAAGTTTGTGTATAGCCGGGTTGGTTCGAACCCGAAACCAACCGGGCCCTCGGCGCAGAAACGCTTATATCTTAAGTATCGGACGTCCGATTGACGTTCCGTCGAGTATGTTGGATTCATTTTGATGAGACGGTTCATTTGGCTTATTCCACTTGTGTTTTTGATGTTGTTGTAGAATGGTCAGGTTGGTTTACTTTAGAAACCAACCGGTCCCCTGGAACTGAAAAGCCAATAACTCTCAGACCGGACGTCTGATTGACGAACCGTCAGTGGATTTGGTAATCTCATTGATAAACAGTTCCTTTGAGTAGATCCCATGGAATTTCGGGGTATAGATGAGATACCGTCGGTTTGGTACGTACACGAAACCAACCGGGCCCCCAGGACAAAAAGGCTAATAACTCACAGACCTAGTGTCTGATTGACGCGCCGTCTATTGTGTTGATACCCATTTGACATGGAAGTCCTTTGAGATTATTCTTCGTGATAATTCATGATACATGGAGTGTCGACCAGTAGATCATATAGAGGATCCTCCAAGAGATGAGCATACGGAGTACGGAGACCTAGTAGTTGTAGACCTGGCGACTGCTTGACCGATTCTTCTAGAAGTGATTCGACTAGCCTAGTGGATGGAGCGCCCAGTTTGGTGGAAGAACCACAGTGGATGGATCCCCTGTTTTGGAAACAGACCCATAGTACTCAATAGGAGGAGTACCTCTAACGGCTATTAGGGGGAGCACCTGGTTGGTCGGCAGATCCACAACGGGGGAGCGCCCGGTTTGGCAGCAGACCCATGGTACTCGATAGGAGGAGTACTTCAGCAGTCTAAGGTCAGTGAGTAGTTCCTTGAAGTCGTGACAGGGACACTGTACTAGAGAGAGGAGGAGTTCTCCAATAGTTGTGGTTTCGATAATGAAAATCCTAATTTGAGCTGAGTCAATGTCCTTTGTGTTTTCCTCATAATCAATATGGGTTACTTGATAACATAGTTATATGTATGGGAATATACCTAAATAAATGTTATCTATTGTGATATTTCTTTGTGGCTTATCCTTGTTGGATTTTGTGAGACTTTGAGGGTCTCAGGGTCCCTACTGCGTAATGTTATACTCACCCCTGCATGGGCTATGCCCGCACCTCGTTGTGTTGGATGCAGACGACGAACAACGATGACTGAGGCAGAGTTTACGAGGACTGGATGGTACCCAAAGATGGAAACTTGACGTGATGGAACACGGAGTGGTCCAATAGATGCGGAGTTCTGAGGAGGACATATGTACCTACCCTTCAGGTAGGAACCTGATTGAAGATCCAGGAGCCACTTCGCCTTTCTACTATTTGTCATTTTAATTGTACTTTCTTTCAGTTGTAGTTGTACCTTTCTATTGGGCTTGTATTTTTTGCCCATTTTTTACTTTCATCACACTTGTTACACTACTTTACATAGTGTTTTCTTCCTATTGTTCTCTAGTTATGTGATTTTACATTTTATAAATGTAATGCCTTCCCAGTTTTTAGGGAGTTGCGCCTTTGGTGGTAGTCGCCCGCCCCTGGACTATGGAAGGTGGGCTTGGGTCAGTCACGATATGAGCCCCGAGGGATGGGTCGTGATGAAATGGTTATCAGAGGAGTTGGTTCTACCACATAGGAATCTGATATTTTCATTCTGTGAAGAAATAATGTTAAGGGTACTAAGTGTGGTTTTTAGTTCAGGGAGTCTAGTGTTGGTGTGGGCGGCCGACGTATCCATTGAACATGACCCTGACTTCTGATTTCCGACTCAGTGCATGAAAACACTGATCGTATGTGTGTTTTAAAAAGTTTTCTTTATGTCAGCTCAAAAGAGGTCAGCTCACTAGGTATAGTCTTTAACCATGTCGCATCTGTTTCTTTCAGGATTACTCCCCCCGAATGACCAGCTAGAGCCTCGAGAGTTGTACGTACTAATATCCTGTCGAGTGACGAGGCCTCGGTATAGGGACCTCTTGTATTTGAGGCACCGGCAGAGGAACGAGTGGTACTACCACCTGTTGGGCCATCGATTCCACTATCCCCCACTAGTAACTGATGCACACCGCTTGAGCACGCTGCACGAGTTCTAGCACCAGAGGCCACTCAGGTTCCGGGGAGATACGGACCCACAGGTGGCTGAGGATTGGCTGGAGGCTATGCTGAGTGTTTTCATGCTAGTATGGGCACCAGAAAAATTCATAGTGATCCTTTCTGTGAGCCTTCTTCAGACAGAAGCAGTCAGATGGTGGAGCTTGATGCTCCAGATGCAAGACTAGGCGACACTTCTATGGTCAGACATTGAGAGAATTTTCCGGGTGGAGTTTGTACCAGCCACCCTTCAAGCGGTGCGTATACTAGAGCTACTACATTTATATTAGGGTAGCATGACGGTGGTGTAGTACTCAGCGAAGTTCACTAATCTCTCGTGCTACTCCACTAATATTGTATGGGACCCATTTTTCAGGGCCCGAACCTTTGAGTAGGGACTCATGTGAAAGATTTGTTCTTTAGTTATCTCCCACATCATCCCCATGAAGTCATGGGTGTTAGAGTGAGCCCTATTGGTGGAGTGATTCCTTGGTGAGCAGTCTCCACCAGTGGGACCTACCAATAGTCGTCATGCAGCGAAGTCTTCTGTAGCTGGTAGTAGACATATGACATTGAGGTCCAAGAGGACCATACCTATAGGTGGTTGACTGCACGACTCAGGATCGATAGTGTGGGGCACCCGGGGAGGAGACAGAGCTAGGCATACCAGAATCGGACATTGTAACTCATGCGGTGGGCTTGGTCACATGGCATGTGACTGTCCGAACCGCCATGAAGACGATCATCAGATAGATAAATGACCTCCCAGGCAGACGCAGAGATGATCATCACATAATATACCTAATTATAACCATGATATAAATATAATATGTATTGGGTATCTATATATTTAAATTAATGCATAAAATTTAGGGATTGAAAATGAAATACACTATTCTTGGAGATGGTAGGTTATATGTACACATGAACACTATTTACATTTTCTCAATGAATGGAATGAAAAGAATTTTATATAATATATAAACCTTAAATATTCATTTTTATTTCACATATATCACATGTATTCATTATATTTATCCTTATTACAATCCAAAAAATTCTTAAGTGAAAAACGAATCACATCACTTTGAGAGGCTGTAGTTCGCTATACACACGAGCAACGTAATCATATTCTCATGGATTGGAAATTGAGAAGTTATAAGTGATATTATAATTAAATATGTATAATTCATTATCTAATACCATATATATAATTGAAATCCATAATTATTTCCTTTTATGATAGGGGATGAGGGAAAATGAATTAATTCAGTTTGTGATGCGACAGTCTTCTAGAAACATGATTGATGACTTTATTTCAGATTTCATGGTGGAAAAGATTTATATATGTTATTACATTAACATAAAATATATTATTATATTTTAGATAAATATGTTATTATAATTTAATTATTAAGTCATAATTTATATCAGGAACTGGTCGTGCGGCTGGTGGTGGACAACGCTTCGAGGTGTTGCCACCACCACCACCAGGTGGTCCACCCCGACCGTAGGGAACAAGTGGAAAGGGGAGAGCATAGATTTAGGAAACTGAAGTATTTGAGTATGAATCTCCAAAAGTAGGTAGATAAGAGAGGGACTAGTTCCAGGCACGGAGGCATGTGTTCTCGGTTCTTCTGGTTTCCATTTTGTTGTTGTTTGTGGTTTATTTGTGTCTTTATACTTTGAGCTGCAGTAATAAAGACACTTGTCCTTGTGGAATTTGCTATACTTCTTGTTTGTGTACTAAGAGGTTCAGGTTTAAACTATTGAATTGATCCTCACATTCGAGATACCTACTGTAGAAGACCTAGTAACCACACACCGATGTCGACAGTGTGAGTAACCCCTTAGAGGTGATAGTAATGGTTCGATCTCTTGGTAGTATCGTCGAGGCCTTAGGATGTCATCCATGGCATGAAATAGTTCTTTTAATTTCAGGATTGACTATATTAGGCAAAGAACCAGGTTCATCCAGGGGATGAGACCGGATTTCTATTTTTTGGAAAAGGAGAAATCTCAGAAACTCTTGTAGAATGTAGACAAAGAACGGTGGGGATGAGTTCTTACAATTGGATAGTCTCACCCATTATTCATTTAGTGAACGGTTTACAGTTCCCTCTAACTCAATAGTATCAGGAGTTTCTTCTCATAGAAGGACCTAAAACTGAGATAGTAGAGATGGCTTGAGTTCCTCCAGGACTATGACTTCAAGATAGTTCATAGTCCTCTAAAGGGGAACGTTGTAGTAGATGCTCTTAGTAGGAGATTGGTAATTCAGCTGTTAGGAGAGGCGAGACAGCAACTGCCTGCGTTTTAGGTATCCTTTATGGATAGGGATGGAGTCAGCACATGTATATCCAATGATGGTTCAGGATACGACAGAGAAGGTGCTGATCATCGAGGATTAGATGAAGACTGCACATAGCAGACAGAAGTCCTATGCTTATAGGAGATGAAGATCGCTTGAAATGATGGAGACCATGTCTTCCTATGGGTCTCACCTCGACGAGGTCAACAGAGATTTGGTCAGGGTGGGAAGTTATCTCCGTGTTTCATCGGACCATTCCAGGTCCTTAGTATAGTATACAATGTGGTTTACCACCTGGCCCTTCCACCACAATTTTACTAGGTGCATGGTGTCTTTCACGTATCAAAGCTAAGGAGATACGTGCACAACCTGTTCCACAACATCGACCATCGAAAGATAGATATCGATGACAGGGTGACTTTCATGAAGGTTCTAGTAGAGATTGATTATCGATAGGAGTGTTTCCTACAAGGATGGTTGATTCCTCTAGTACGCTTTTTCTGGCAGCACGGGAACCTCCAAGAGAGCACATGGGAGCAGGAAGCTCAAACGCATTCTCGGTACCCCTTTTATTTACCTAGCATGTGTTGTAGCTTTATGGGGAAATAAATCCCTGAGGTGGGAGTACTGTAAAGACCCAAAAATTACATAGAAATTTTTTCTTAGTTTCTTTGAATTTTACGAGTCCGTAGTTTCTGACGGCGCTTGATTCTGAGGCCTGGTGTGCCCGAAATCAATTTTCTAAGTTTTGTTCGGGTACGCTCCGTAAACATATGTGCGAGTTATTATATCTTTTGAATCGGTGATTGGAATTGAAATCTGAGGGCACCGATGAAATTTTAGCACCGATAATTTCTTAAGGGGATCTTTACAGCAGTTCCATTTTATGCGGGTTGATAGTAAATTTTTGGGGAAATTGGAAATAGTTAAATAAAATTGTTAGATCAATTTTATATATCTACAGATGTTATTTCCTTCAATGGGATGTTTTTGGTGGTGCCCACATCAACTCAACTTCCCATGTGTGGATATTTGAGAGGTGGGTCCCACATGAGCCCCAAGCTTTTCACCTCCCATAACTCTCTTTAAAACCCCTTTAAACACCCAAGTTAAATGCAACAACTCCCCCTTATTAATGAGCATCCCTTACTCTTCCTCTCTACCTCTAAATTGATTTACAACACACCCTAATTAAAAAATTCAACATCTTCACGTAATTAATTAAGTGATTTGAATTTAGAATTTTAAATTTCATGTTTTAATAAAATAATATCTTAGGCTTATTATTTTATTTTTGGGGAAATCGTTGGGTTATGGATAGTGGGGGATAGATCTTTTGAGAAGGGAGAAAGGTATTCCTCACCTCAATGAAGAACGGTGCTCTTATTAGAAGAAGAACACTCACCTTCATCATAGAACGATGCGGTGAAGAAGGTTCCATATTTCTTCAATCCTATTCTTCCTCCGCGTCAAGGGAGGAAACTCTACCGCGGGGGACTCGCCAATGATGACGATTATTCCTCTGACATTGAAGAAGAAAAATTGTTTTCATGTCTATGATGAACAATACAAATTCAATGTAGGGTGTTTGTATAATATATTTTGAATAAATTATACCTTTTTCATTGATGAAAACATGTTTTTGATTATTGTCAATTGATAACAACTAACACGGAGGGTGCGGGGTGAACAAACACGGCCTGATGACCCTCTGTCGGTTGTTCGTTTGTGCACGGATTGACAGGAGATGATGAAATAGGGCCACAATGGCCATTTGAAGCCGTCATAGTGAAGAGAAGGTCCCGGGAGAGCTATAGGTGTAGATGGTGGGTGAAACAGACCACCGGAGAGTGTATGGTGGTTCATGGAAGGTGGCGTCGGCGTGACATTAAGCCGCGCCGGTTGAGGAGTTCGCACCCCACACTTGGACAGGCTGGACAAGATGCGGTCGGCCACAGGCCGGGCTGTGCCCTGCCAGGCCAGACTCGGACTTGGGTCTGGTCGACCCAGTTTGGGCCGACCCAGGGCTGGTGGGGCCGGGTCGGACTGGGACAAGACCCCCCTTTTTCAGACCAGATTCATTTAAACGAACATAACATGAGCTACGAACCTCCGATCGACGCACTGTCAGTTGCATAAGAATCCATGGATCGAGACAGTCATTTCGTAATATTACACTCATGGGTTTGGCAAATATTGGGTATGGCCAGGTTGGTTCGAACCCGAAACCAGTCGGGCCCTCTGAGTAGAAACACTTATAACATAAGGACCAGACGTCTGATTGATGTGTCGTATACTATGTTGGATTCCATTTGATGAGACATTTATTTTGGTTTACTCAACTTGTGGTTTGGATGCAGTTGGAGAACGATCGGGTTGGTTTATATTAGAAATCAATCGGGCCTCTAGAACAGAAAAGCCAATAACTCCCAGACCGGACGTCCGTTTGAAGAACCGTCAGTGGCGTAGGTAATCCTATTGAGAAAAATCTCCTTTGAGTATATCCAATGGGATTTTGAGGTACAGTTGTGATAAATTCGGGTTGGTTTGTACACGAATCCAACCTGGCCCCCCCAGACAAAAAGGAAAATAACTCACAGACCGAGCATCTGATTGGCGCACCGAATGTTGCGTTTAGATAACTTTGACGTGGCATTCCTTTGTGATACTTATTCGGGGGACTTCGTGACACATGGAGTGTTGACCAGAATCTCGTGGATCAGGTCCTCCTGGAGATGAGCATACGGAGTATGAAGACCTAGTTTGTGTAGAACTGATGAATGCTTGACCGATTCAACTCAGAGTGATTCAACTATCCCAGTGGACGGAGCGCCCAGTTTGGCGGTAGACCCATGGCGGACGGAGTGCCTGGTTTGGAAGAAGACCTGTGATAGTTGATAGGAGCAGTACCTCTCACGGCTATAAGGGGGAGTGTCTGGTTTGGCGGCAGACCCACAGCGAAGGAGCGCCAGGTTTGGCAGCAGACCAGTAGTACTCGACAGGAGGAGTACTTCAGTATTCTAATGTTAGTGATTAGACCTCAGAGTCATGACAGGGACACTGTACTCGATAGAGGAGGAGTTCTCCTACAGTTGTGGTTTCGATAATGAAAATTTTGGTTTGAGTGGAGTCAATGACCTTAGTGTTTTCCTCATGATTTAGATGGGTTATTTGATAACATAGGTATATGTATGGGAAAATACCTAAGTAAAGGTTATCTGTTGAGATATTTCTTTATGGTTTATCCTTGTTGGATGTTGTGAGACTTTGAGGGTCTTGGGTCCCTACTGCGTATCGTTATACTCACCCCTACATGTGTCATGCCCGAAACTCGTTGTGTTGGATGAAGATGACGGACAAAACTGACCGAGGAAGATTGTACGAGAACTGGACAGTACCTGGAGGTGGACACTCGCAGTGATGGCACATGGAGCAGACCAATAGACAGAGTGCGCTGAGAGGGACATATGTATCTACCCTTCACGTAGGAACCTGGAGGACGATCCAGGAGCTGCTTCACCATTCTGTAGTTTGTCTTTTTAGTTTTATATTCTTTCAGTTGTAGTTATACCTTTTTATTGGGCTTGTATTTCAGGCCCCTTTGTACTTTCATCACACTAGTTATACTACATTACTTAGTGATTTCTTCTACTTCTTCTCTGGTTGTTTGTGTTTACGTTTTATAAAGGCAATGTCGTCCCAGATTTTAGGGAGTTATGCCTTTAGTGCTAGTCGTCGGCCCCTGGCCTTTGGATGGAAGGCTTGGGGTAGTCACGATACAGGCCCTGTGGGATGGTTCGTGACAATTATAATATTATTTTTACACTTATTTACATGAAATACCCTTTAAATGTTGTAAAATAAAAAAATTGCGAAAGATAATATTCATAATATCCAAAAAAATTAATAAATTACTATTTAAAAATGGACCTTTTAATTCAAAATATAGAATTCATTTTTTCATATTAAAAACATAGAATGTGTAATAATTAATTTAAAATTAATTCACATTGATAAAACGAATAAATGTGATTTTATAGTAAAAAACATCAAAATATTGACATTAGTTTATAAATAATTTCAAACTGAAATTACATTAAATGTAAAAAATAGTATTAAATGAAATATATTAATCCAATTAAACATTATAACAAATTAAAAGAACAATCTATCTATAAAAGAATAAGATGAATAAGTTTTTTTAATTAAAAAGCAGTATTTTTAAGAATTTATTAAATTTTGGATTTAATTAGAAAAAAAATAAAAAAAATTCCAATATAAAATTATATTTTCCAAATCCATATAAAACATTTAATTTAGAAAATATAACATATAAAAGTGTCAAAAAATGATTTAAAATCAATTCTCCAACAATAGGTGATAAGCCTTGATTTTTTTTAAAATACATCTTTTATTCGAAATATTATTTTTCCCTTATATCAACTATATACAACATATAATATGAAATTAATGCATTAAATTTAATTTAATTAACATATATTTCAATAATATAATCCATTGAGAGTGTTTCTTATTATTTTTTAAAATCACATCCTTTCCTTAAAATTGATTTTTAGAAAAAAAATTCCTATAAAAATAGGGGATTATTTTAATTTATAAATAATTTTTTAAAAATTAATTAATTAAATACATTTAGAAATAATATTCTCATAAATAAATTAATACTGGTCATTACCACCATTCCAATGACTATTTTATAATAGTAACATTTAAATAATAATATTTAATTGTTAATTTGTGCTTGATATAACATATCCATAACACATTTGAACATAATATTTCTTTGAAAAACATTGTATTATATATCCTCCACCCTTTAATAAATTGTTTCTTGAAAATTTTATGTTGGGGTTCGTAACTAGGGTATGACTTTTCAATATAACATTATTACATTCCCACCTCTTGATAAAGGTTAACAAAAATAAATATTAAAAAGAATGAAATAGATGTACAAAGGATAACTGAGATGACAATAACAAGGATTACTTGTTCAAAAATATGAATATAGATGAAATACTATCTTTCAAGTACCAATGGGGAGTGATAGAAAACATTATTAGGAGAATTATGATAATCAGAAAACCAAAAATAGGTGATGGACTAAACAGACTTTTATTTCACTATAGGAATGGTAAACATAATATATTATTGTTTTAAGGTACATTTAATAATGTTGAGTAATTTATTTATGATCATGACTAAGAAAAAATGGTAAAATACATAATTTTCAATAATAGATTCATATATTAAAAAAATTTTATGCCAAAATAATCTTTATTCCAAATAATAAGTTTTCAAGATGACTTGGTCACACCCAAAGCACTGGAATAAACATCTAGAGAGTCACAAAATACAAAGATGATTAACTATCTAGTACTCATTTCCTGAAATAATTATAATATTTACAGGAAAAAATTAGATAAATACACCAAAATAATAAGCAATTTTATGAAGAAAAAATACTTTTATTCTTCAATATTTTACAATATTATCTTATGTACAACAAAGGAAATTTTATAATGAATTGTATTTAAAATATCATAAATTAATCCAACGTATTGTTGAAATATAAAAATTAAAAGGATTTGATAACATAGTCTTCCATGATAAATTTTAACATTTATCTACTAACAAAATCAAACACTATAAATGTATCATATAAAAAAAGTATTTAACATAATCACATTATCTCTAAAATAGGTTAATCACTTCCAAATATAACATAATTCCTATAGGTCCATAATTAAAATCATTGATTCTTCAATAAAAAATATAATTCAACCATTAATACATTAAAATACTATAAAATTCTATTTTCTTTAATTATATAAATATCCTAAAACATTGATCAACATGAAAAATAACATGTATTACTCAATTCCCATATAATTTTCCAATATCAATGATATTCATTTGATAAAACATGAGTTCTCAGAATCAACTTCATCATATTCCATCAACACTTTTCACAAGTAAATACGAAAACATACTAACCAGGGACTTCTCGTTGGCTAGTGGTTGTCAATAAATGCTCGTTGAACTCTATTTGTGGATTTCATTAATGTAACCTTGTATGAAATGATGTGTTGTCACACAGATTATGAGTTATCCTGTTTATAAAATTCAATAATTCATATAATATTACAAAAAATGAGATAAAATCCCAAAAAATAACCATAACATTTTTTAAACTCAATTGTTATTTTATACCATTAATTTTTTATCACTAAATGTACTGACCAATAACTACCTCAGAAATAGATGTCCACAAAATACTGTTATCTACCTTGAAATGTCATAATGTAATCCACAAAATAGATTTAAAAAATATATATTTTTTGATCAACCTAAAAGTTATAACCTCATATGATATCACTGTCACAAAAGAAGGCATATGAATCATAGGAGTTCATTATACCATTTTCTTATACCAACTATCAGGGCCTAGACTTAAACATTACATAATCATGGGTTTTAATAAATTAATCTCATTATAGATCATTTCATGTTTATATTCATAGAGAATTATTCCATAACCCATTCATATAAAAATCCTAGAAATAAAAATTGGACACATCCGACTATATCAATTTCTTTCATAAAACAATAACTTTTAAACATAAATGTGGCTTTATTTCATATTAAATAAAAAACATTCATTATACCATCCTTGAATAAGTTTCTCTATAAAACATAATAAAAAAATTAAATATATTGGATGATCATACAATATGAGGAAGGGATAAAAAAAATATTTTTCTTGAAGAAACATTAAAATTTCGCATGGAACCCTAGCTGTGCACTCACCCCTCGGGCGGCGGCGATGGCCATCTCGCTCGCCACCCAACCTCAACCGGTGTTCTCCCCCTTAACTGACCCAGCCTCTCTCCCAGATTTCCCTCCTATCCCCCTCTGCCCAAAAGTCCCTTCCCTCCACAATGGTGCTCATTCGCTTCTGATTTCTCTTCAGGAGTTCTCGGAGGATTCTTCGCTTAATGGGTTGTCCCTTGTCACCTGTTTTGGTCATCGACGACCATCCCTCGACCACTTCAACTGGTTCTTCAAAAACGCATGGCCCATGAAGAACCGCATTGTAGTTGGGCTTCTGGACTCTCGTCACTTCCTTCTACACTTTGATTACACCGATGATCTAGCATCGGCGTGGTCTAAAGGTCCATGCTCTTGTGATGGATCTCGATTCTTCTTGCTCAGATGGAGTTACGAGTTTAACTAGAAATGTGACTTCCCACTCACATCGATTTTGGTAAGCTTCATGTATCTCCCTCTTCCCTTCCAAAATCCCTCTATTCTGCAGATGTTGGGTAACCTCGTCGGGAGGTTCCTTGCCTTCGATGAGCGCTCTTATTCCTTGTGTCATCCGATAGATCCTTGTATTTGTGTGGAAGTGGATATTTCAAATCCCCCGGTGGACATTTTCTGGATTGAGGTTGGTGAAGAAATTCGTTTTCAGCAACCAGTGGTCTTTGAAAATTGGTTCGATTTCTGCATTATGTGATTTCTTCTCAGGAACCTGCAATCTAATTATCGTTCGCTTCGTAGCTCAGATAAGTCAAGGGTCTCCACATGAAACCCACCAAGCAGTGGTGTTCCCCTTCGTTTGGAGGCATAACCATTCCTTCCTGGCCCATAGGTGAATTCTGAGGCGATGGTGGGGGGAGCCAGCTTCTCCTCTTTTGTTAATGCTGGGATGTCGGATGTTGCTGCTACTGTCTTTGCTGGTCCGGATGGTTCAGATATAGGTCCTAGCACAACCATGGTTAAGGCTGTTCAACGGGATCCTCTAGGAAGAAATCCCCTAGTTCCTGATGCCTTAAATCGCCTAAGGGTTGATTTGGGTATTGGATCTCCTGTTGTGCAAGGATTTTCAGGACAGGCTGAACCGGGCCCAGCAAAGGATGCTGCTTCTGTTCAAGTCCCTGGTAGTAATCGAGGAAAATCTTCTCAAAAGACTGCATGTAGTAATTCTTCCTATGTGGAGGCTGTACGTATAGGAATTGTTGTCACTTAATGCGAGACCTCCCAGGTCGAGCCAATTCCAAGGAACATTTCAAGACCGAGAAGAGTGGTGCCAACTGTGAATCTGAGTAATCATTTTGAGAGTCTAGCGAACTAAGGGCCAGCTGAGGAGGAATACCTGGGGGAAATATTCCTTAAGGAGTAGGGAATCCCATGGGTGGAGTCTGGGGATGACTTATCTAGGCACTTTTCAGGAGTTAGTTCTTAGGAAGTCTAGGATAGTGGTGTTTATAGCCTGCGGAGGAGGAAGGGAAGGTGCGGAGGAAAGAAAGGACAAAAAGACTATTCTTATTTTCCTTCACCAATAATGTCTCAATCTTCCAGGAAGTTGAAGTCCCAACTGATACAAGGTCTTCCCAACTATAATAGTAATGATGTTAGTTCTGAGACTATGGTATCTGGGGCTCATCCATATAAGAATAACCCCCAAAAGATAGGCGTGGATGTTGTTCAACCATTGGAGCTTCTTCTGCACTCTGGAGAAGTTGTGGAGGTGGACACCCTTGTCCATAATGCCTCCAAAGAATATGGCGACAAGATGATGCTATGGAAAATTCAGGTGGCCACCAATAAAGAGCAGACTGACTGGATTCCCAAGCAGAATCTAATCTTGGTTAGATGCTTTAACACAGGGAAAATCAACCAAGAGGATTTTATGCATGCATGGGACAGACTGGCACGCCTCATTGAGGAACTCATGTAGGATAATCCTGAAACTCTGTTAATATCTCTTTCATGGAAACTCCTTAAGGATAAGCATGCTAATAGGATTAAGTTGTCCTTTAATAACATTTTTGTCTCCTGTGGGTTTTCACTTTTACCTTAAAAGTGTCTTCTGGTTTAAAATAAAAATTTCATTTCGAGAGTGAAGAAACATTAAAACAATGAATAATTTTTCATAATATACTACCTTTAATCTTTACAAAGTAATAAAATACACATTAATTAATATTAGATCATTTCATACCCTCTCTTTGTAATCACAATATTACCATAAAACCCATAGAATGTAACATATATAATTTAATGGTAACATGGGACACAATCATAAGGAAATTTAATACCCATATAGCCAATTTCAACACATGTCACTAAATGAAATATCCACACAACCGACATCCAAACCCTATTCATTAAAGGTAATAACATAACCACTTATCCTTTGTTTATCATAGAACCACCCTTATTTGGTTTATCTGGTGACCCCCTATCTATTTTTTATCAATTAATAACTTATTAAATTTCCAAGCACAATTATATAATCATAACAAATAATATATTACAATTTTCAACATTTTACTCATAAAATATCATTTCCAATCAGAAGAAATTATTTCAATGTATTAAAAATATTCAATCCATTTCCAAAACCTTATAAAAATTTTATTAAAGAGGCATTGAATGAAATTTTCCCATACCACATTAAATAATTTTAAAGAGATTAAAATTTTAAAACATTCATTCCCATATAAATAAATACATACTAAATATTTTTTAATCATGGAAACTAAATAAAAGGTGTTTAAAAATTAAATATTTGAAACAAGAAACACGACGTTTTAGTTAGAGAGTCCATTGACACTAGAGACACACTTAAATAGAAACCATTATGGATTAACATTAAAAACATTCAATATCATTAAAATATACAACATCATGATATAACATGTCAATATGGTTGCATATACACATTATCGGATAATAATGGTTCTTAATATCAAGATATGCATGTATCAATAGAGTGAAAGATAAAGTCCCATATAAATTGTATCAATATATTAAGGATGAATCAATGAAATAATTAGGTGTGAAAAATATATATCCTGCCAATAAATGTGGATATTTAGTTTTAAACTATCATAGGTCATTCAAACATATTCTGGAAGAAAAAAAAGAATAATATGGATATTTAACTCAATGAATGGAGATTGAGTTAGGATTTGATATAACTTGAGTCTGAATCGTCGTATAAAATCATTAAGTGCATTAATAGTAAACATAGATTAATTTCTGAATTCTCTTGATACTTATTTAATTTTATTATTCTTTTTATATAACTTATAATAAAAATAACATAATTATTTAAGTTCATAATAGACATCTTATCGATATTTAGTACTTTAGTTCGAAATGAATATATTTTGATGTAACTTTCCATGTGGAAAAAAATCATCTCCATAGTATTATTAATGATTTAAATATCATATATATCTACAATATATGTATCATGAATATCCATAATATTTGGAGTAGAGAATAAAATGCACCATTAATGGAGAAGGTAGGTCTTACATACACATGGATGCAACCTTCATTTCATTTTAATATTTAATGAATAATAATTCAAAGGTATAAAATTATATTATAATATCATTGTTATATTAATGTAATTTATGAATAATTTTTTTTATTAAAAGAATCCATTATATGTTCCATGTATAGATGTAAAGAGTCATATCACTTTGAGGGGGTGGTAGTCCACACTTCCTAAAATTAAATTATCATATATGAAAATAAATTAAAGAATAATTGAGACAATATAAATATAATATATATAATATTTCAAATATTTTCCATTATAATTTCCACCATGATTGGTTGTAGGGGAAAATTGAACAATAATCATTTAATGAGTAATTATTTCTTCACACATAGAAATGTTTTGTTTGTTTCCTCTAAAATAGTTGATTGTGTATGAGTAGATCAGTACCATATAATATAAAAATTCAAGTATATTTAGGATACTGGTGATGTTATTTATTAATAAAATAAGAATATTATTGGTAGTGAAGATTTTAAATGAACTAAAAATCATGAGAGAAGTGTGAGCTCTTATTGTAGTAACATTATTTTATTTCTACAAAAAAGGATTAATTGGGAGGTTTTATGCCTAAGGGAGTCTTCTAAGATGAGGGGATGGATTCAGGGAAGATGATTGGGTAGGTAGTTTCCAAATTAAATGTTTATTTATGTCTGGGTAATATAGATGATAGGGTAAAATTTTATTGAAGTGGAAATAGCACTTTAGGAATTTCATGAAATATTAATATATTAAAAATTGATTTTCGGTTTCAATGTTCCCTAAATCACTTATGTCAAATAAAATATGATTTACGTTCATATCCCAATTATCCAATTAAAATTATTCATTTTTTGAATATGATTTATTCCTTCTCCATTTGGTTTAACCCTTATTTTACCATCTTTAATCATACCATGATAACTTTTTATTTACATATTGTTTGTTAATGTAATTACCAGAGCATTTAGAATGATAAAAAAGTCATTTACTAAATTTTAGAACATATCATAACAATTTTTTATAATCAATGGTTTTTTTTAAATTTATATCATTTAATAAACTATTTGATGATTTATATTATGAATTATGTAATTTTTACCCTATTCATACATGACTTCTTTTAATAAATACATGATTACGTTTAAGAAATACATTACATTAATCAATCATTTACATCCTAATTCATAAAATTCATTGATCGAATTAAATATTTCAAATAATATGATTTTTAACATTTATAATATCATTTATTTGAATCATTTATTTAAGAAATAATCACTACATAACCATTGTGTCATAATTAAACTTATTTATATAATGATTAAAATTTATAAATAATATAGAATAATTTAGGAAATATTATTATATTTTTAATTAAAATTTATAGTCAATGACTTCATTTAAATAATCTCATCTTAAATTTGTTTTAGTATGATGATATATGTTTATAATATATTGGACATTATATTATCATAAATGTCATAAGTTATAAAATCACACCCAAGTGTCTTAAATGGCCATAGATTCATCCCAATTGTAATATTGTACATCCATATATCATAAAATAGGATTAGAATACATGTTATGGTTTTTTTATAATATTATAATATTGTTTTTACCATTATTTACCTAATTTTCACTTTTACCGTGGTAATTAAAATTACTATTCAATAATGTTACTCTTTATAATGTCTAAAAAGGGACCTATTTTCAAAATTTAGACCATAAGATTCTAAATATTTAATCAATTTTCCCAAATTCAAAATATAGGACTTGTAGTAATTAATTTAATATTAATTTCCATAGCCAAACCGAAAAAATCTGTTTTTTAAATTAAAAAACAATATAATGATTTACAAGTATTTATATCTAATTTAAACGTGAAATTACTTCCAATGACCTAAATCAGATTAAATTAAAAATATATTATCTTTTGAAACATTAAAACAAATTAAAAGGATATCAAAACTATAAAAAAGTTTGTAGAAAATATAATTTTGATTTAAAATGTAGTATTTTTTAGTATTCATTAAAATAATGATTTATTTAGAAAAAATAAAAAACATTCAAAAAAAGTAAAATTTTATGTCCCTATTGAAAATAATAAGTTAATGTTTTCAAATATAACAATTCAATGTGTCAAAAACAACATTTAAAATAGGTTCTCCAAAAATATGTTGTAAAACTATATTTTTGGATAAATACTTCTTTTATTCGAAAAAAATGAATTTCATCTTATATAATGTACAAAAAACAAATAAGACGAGTTTTAAATGTTACATTTAATATATAAAATATATATTTAATTAATAAAATCCATCAAGAGTGGTTTTATTATTTTATAAAATCACATATTTGGATTAAACATGTTTTTCGGAAAATTATTTCATTAAAAAAAGGTTTTATTTTCATTTATAAGTAACATTTAACAATTGGATTAATTATATAATTGTGTAAACTATATTTTCATAGAACAATTAATTTTTTTCATTCATTCCATTCAAATGGATATGTTATAACAATAAAATCTAAAAAATAATATTTAGTTTTCATTTAATCTCGATTTAGTCTTTCATGTATGCTATTGAACATTGTTATTCTTTCATAAAACTGAAGAGGTTAAACATTATGTGACCAAGTGGAAAGTGTGAATCCCTTATTGTCCTCCTTTCATGAGTTCAAGACCCACCATAATTTTAGATAGGATGGTTTATCACCCTCTATTTATGTTATCCTTGTTTTGAACAATATTAATATAATTCCAAAATGGTTCTCAAAAATATATTTTTCATCCTTGAAATACATGTATTCATTACACAAAAATTTTATTATGGTTCTCAGTACAACTCATGTTTTCTCAAAATGTACAATATTAATTTTGGAATATTATTATGAAGTCATTAATGATCATATTATCCATGGATGTTATCAATACCTTTAAAAAAATTTAATAAAATATAAATATATTAATGCATAAATTGATTTTCAATTAAAAAATATTTACTATGTAAATTTATAAAAAAATATCTATAATATTAGTAGTATCAAAAAAACATAAAACCCAAATGATTTGATTCATACATTAATCACATGATGATCATTAATAAATTTATATCTAAATCCTTATGTTGTTATTCTATGAATATGTTCAATGTTTTTCATTTAGTTTTATTCCCATATATGTGTGTTCCTAAATATAGTTACCATAGTTGATATGAAACATACATTGAGCACTATTTTTTTTATTTTCCCCCTTATGCATAGGGATAGTTCTTGTTATCATTAAATTGAGATAGGATAAAAGGAAACACATCTTGATCGAATGATTAGATTATATTTCATGGTAATATATATATATAAACTAGTGATACAATTAATTTTCAATAAAAATAGAATTTAATTATTTTTCATTTTAGAAATATATCATTCCACCTATCATATACATACAGAAAAGTTATAGTTACAATCATTGAATCCTAGGGAAAAGTAACAAAATAATTTTGATCTCAAATACTCAGTATGGGTAAAATACAAAAGAAGAAACCATGAAACAATAATGAATAATAAATATGGAAAGATAAATAAGTAAAATAATCATCCAATTTCATTAATTAGAAAAGTAATAATCTACATGAAAAGTTAAATAACTAAAAATAACAGTTATTTTACCAATGAACATAAAATTAAATGCATTAATTTATTTTTTCATAATGAAAATCTCGTATACTAGAATAAAAAAATTTAATGATGTAAATTATTAATTATCAAAATTTCATGTTTAATATGTTAATGATATCTTTACTGTCATTAACATTCAAAATATGTTTTATAACATATGAGTTACAAAATGATTTTATCAGGAAAAACATATCTTATCTATCAAGACCAATCCCATGATAGTTAAAAACATAGTGGTTACCAACATGTAGGGGTTTTCTAACTTATTTTATCTCCATAGACTACAGATGACAAGAGGGCCTAACTTTAAACATTCCCCAGTCTATGGAGTACTAGTAAAAATAATTAATCATATATTGAATAAATATTTAATATACATAATAATGTGCCTGACTAAATATCCAAATTTACTAAATAATAGTAAATAATCAATACTTTCCTAGATAATCAAATAATATTCAAGGTTGACATTATATATAAATTTGGTATACTGTTTAGAAATTAATCATATCCATCCTAGAAAAATATGGATACAAAATTTAAATTTAATAACCTATGGGAAAGGTTTATTATGATGTTAATTTTTAAGAGATTTCTAACAATTATTAAATAATGTTATATTTCCAAGAAGAATTATTACAATGTAATTTTCAAATAAAAATTAATTGTTTCAAGTAAAAATATAAAATACTATTATTAATGAGTTATTCATTATATTAAACGTCAATGGGAATGTATATACACTACATAATTATTAATTGGTGTGTAATTACTATAAAACATCTCAATTGTGTGTCAAAAGGTATGAAATCTTTTCTCTGAGGATATCCCAATGACGAAAATAATTTAACTCCTATTAAAATGAAATTAATCATTAAATTAACTTGTTCTATTACCATTTTAATATTTATTATATAGTATATCATCATTTATAATAGCTTATCACATATTTATTAATACTCTTGAATTTCATTCATCTTTACATGGCTCAATGGTCTTGTTTTAAGAGAATGTTTTGACGTTTTATGTTTTATTCCTTTTACATCAATCATGACTAAATCATCTCCAAAATTTAAACCATGATATGAATATAATATATATTAATAATATAATTTATGTGATAAATATAACAAAAATTATAAAAATCATCTATAATACATTCTATGTAATGAGTGAGCGAATCCAATAATATCATGAGGCGGTAGACAAACATACTCATGAATGATGTTACAATATTTCCACAAAATTAAATGCATATATGTATGTTTTATATAATTATTATAAAAAAATGAATAATTAATTAACAACCAAAATACAGTATGTAAATAGTATATCCATCACTAATAAAACTCTGATAGGTTGTAATTGAAAAATGAATGACATCAGTTCGTGAGACTGTAGTACACCGTACACATGATTAATGATTTCCAACCCATTTGGTGAATGCATTATGGTTTTAAGAAGTACCCATAACATAAAAAATCTCGATATAATAAAGATACAATCGTAATTATTTAATCATTATATAATGATTATTTATTAAGGTGGTGAGAGAAATAAAACAAAAAGGCTTTAAGTAAAACTTTACATCATATTTAGGAATCCACATCAAGGTTTCACTAATTACATATAATAATTGAATTATTAAAAAACAATGTACTCTAACATGATGGTATGGATATTGGTGAGTTATTTTTTAAAAATTTGGATAGCCTAAAAGGATTAAAAATTTTGATTAAATTGGAGTATGTGTTCCGATTTATAGTTCAAGAGTCGTGATATTCATATAAATACTAAAATTTTATTATCATTAGTTTGTCTCAAGTACAAAATTTGGATATAAAAATTAACAATAGATTTAGAAGAAGTTTAATATTGTAGAGACACACCTCCTCCCAAAAAAACATTTTTATAATGTTCTCCATTAACTTTTAATACTCTATATTTTACAATTTTGATATTTCACAAAGAAACTATGTTTTATAATCTATGTAATTTCTTCATCATGACTAAATTAAATATATAGTTTTTTTGGGGAAATAATTTTAATTAATTTTTCTTCATTATAAAATAATATTCGAATATCTATTAAAAATTAATTTTTGGTAGAAATCCATGTACAACACAAAAACACTACCTTAAAAAAATCATGCATGTAATGTTTTTACAATTTAGAAGAGAATATTTCAATTATAACAGATCTATAGGTCTATAAATGAAAAAAAAATATTTCCCAACGGATTAAATTCAATTTCAAGAGGAGAATATTATTTTTAATATTAAATAATTTTATAACATATCATTTATAATAAAATTTCATTAATGTGAATTTTGATATTATTATTTTAATTTTAATAAAAAAATAAATATCCAATAATGTAAAATTAATATTTTATGTTCAGAATTTTTTGAAATTACATATTCATATAAAAAATAAGTGAACACAATAATTTATTTACTTTTCCTCGTAATTAATATTTGTATAATCATTTAATTTGTTAATTTATTATCTAAATAATTACCTCATTGGGATTCATTCCAATTTTTGTGTAATTAATTCATATCTACTAATTAAATATATCTTTTTAATGAAAAAAATACTAATTTATATTTCAAGATAATATATATCATAAATAATTGGGTTGTAATTAATATCCCATATCATGATAAATATTAATTCAATGGACTATTCCTTTTTAGTATTTTTATTTACATAACTTATTATATAGGTCTTAGGCATATAAGAATATCCCAAAAACTCATAAAGGATTAGATAAAAGCCAAACTGGTCTAGTTATGTCTATTCAATGGGTGTTAGAAAAATGGGTAAGCCATTTTACAACAAAATATCATCGATTAACAAATATTTTAAGATGTTTTTATCTTATTTTATTTAAGTAATATTAACACCATTTAGATATAATTTTAGTAAAAAAAAATTAACATATTTGAAATTATAATCCAATCTCATTCAAAATATGGAATATATTTTGACAAAATAAAGACTTGGAAGTGGGATAATATAATTTAAAATTAATCCCAAAAATGTGATGACAAAATAGGTTTTTCAAATGAAAATCTTAATAATATTCAAATGATTTATCTATTAATTCAATATGAAATTTAAATTATATTCATCAAGAACAATTATATCATCTACTTAGTAACAGTAGTGTTTTCCAAAAAAATTCTATTTCGTTAAAATAATTTCAATTTTATTTATAATCCATAGATAACCATTGATTGTGTGTAAAATATATATTTTTATAAGTTAGTTAATCATATTCCTAACCTTCAATCCGATTTATATAAAATAACCAACATTTTAAAAAATATTATAAATAATATATTGTTGTTTGGTAAAAATTACATTTCTTGTAAGCGAAGATTTGAAAGAAACTCGTTATTGCATGCAATAAAAGTTGAGTCATAATTTCATTAATAGAAAGTAATAGAATATATTTAATATATATAAAATATTAAATATTTTATAAATTTCCACATTGTAATATTCATTTGAACCATTGCTGTTACATATAATACTAATTTGAAATATGATTTTCATCTTTTAAATGTTAATAGTGTTATAATTTCATCTATTATCTCAGGTACTAATATATTTTATTTTTGAACATCCTCACAAAAATTGGGAGTTAAACACTTTTTTATGATGATATTTGTGATGATCCATCTCAATGTTCGAGTGGAACCTAATTCTATAAGAATAAAAAAATAGAGGAAGGTATTGATGTAAAAAACTATTGAAAAATAATGACTCGAGCCCATGATACTAGACTCAACCCATATAAATTTTGTGTACTTTTTATTTGTAATAAACAGGAAAAAATAAACAACATTAATTACACTAAATAACCTTTCACGAGTCTACATTATATAAAATTAGATACAAGAATTACAATTCAATAAACAATACATATTGAAGAATAAATGAACAATGATTATTTAGTGCACAATATCCACAATAGAAATTCATTGTGGTAAGTTTATTAAACATGTTTTAGTTGTTATAATACGTAGGGTGAGCATTATGTTCACATTAATGGGATTATAAAAAAATGAAAACATTTTTTTAATAATTTCATGAAAATAAGTATACATAAATTAATATATATTTTCATAATATTGGAATATATTTAGAAAATTAGTATTTTACAAAATAAAAATAATTTTATATTAAAATGGAATACTCCTTCAAAAATAATAATTTATAAGGGGGAATTAATGATACAATGAACACCATATTAAAATTCATAACAAAAGGCTATTAGTCATAACTAAACTTTTTGGTTCACTCCCTATTACGTTATATAAATAACTAGTTCCAAATTTTTAAGACATTTTTTCCTAGAAATTACTTTCTCATTTATGACCCAAAACATTTATAAAGTAGTTAAATAATATTATTTTCTTTAAAATGAAATAATCATTCCCATATAAATATCATTTTCTAGAAAATTTCTAAAATCATTTTAGTGAGAATCCCATGCTAAAAATTACAACTAGTAGTTGAAAACAATAACAGTATGAAAACATTAATTAGAATATACATGATTTAATAATGCATAGAATCAAACATATGATCTATAATATGGCCATACATATCCTTAAATTACATTACTAGGGATTCAGATGTAATTTTTCATATAAAATAATAGCTTGATTCATAATTTCAAATAAAATGATATGATTTATCATGGAACACTTGTATTTCATAATCACACTCGACAAAAATAATCTCATAAACATTAATTGGATGGTTGAAACACCATTTATGACTTTTGAAAATAAATAAAAAAGATTAAATATAAATAAATATGTTTATATTTATGGGTATATATATATATGTCTGTGTATGGTTTTAGAATATTCAGATCATAACTCCCCTACAACCATAGATTTTAGGAATTATGTTTTTACAATAGGAACGCTTTATATATATATGCATACTGAGAAAGATTGATATATTTAAGTATGCATATATGCATGCGTACAGACACACACACACACACATATCATCATTGTAAAACAACAACAATTTTCAAATATAAAATGAACACACACTACTTATTTTTTAGAAATAATATTTGGGTAAAAAAACTCAACATATAAATACATTTTTAAAATTATAAGTTATAAATATGTTTTTATACGTATATATACGTTACTCTTTGTAAAAAAACTAAAGTACATTGTTTCCTAATATAATTGAAAATAATAATTTTATTACATGATAGTTGGAGATGATGGGTTACAAGAAATAACCATCTCAATTAAGAATTTGGATCAAAGGAGTGTTTTAGGTAGTGTCTTCTAATAATTTAAGAGGAGTTACTTTAAATGTATAAGGGAAATAAATGGTTTGTTAAAAATGGTTCTTTGAGAAGTTGAGTAATATCAATTTATTACAAAACGAAACAATGAATCTAATCACAATCACGATATACTATTTTTTATATTATAAATATTATTATTTTGTATTTTAAAAAATCATCCAATTATTGAATTTTTTTCAAGTTGGAATTATATTTTATTTTATCCCTTTTGTCTAATATTTCATATTTTGTGATGACACACCTCCCTGAAATCATGTTCTTATTTTTTAATCATTCTGTTTAGTTTTTTTAAAGTATTGTTCATTTCATTCTTAACATATTTCTTAACTTTTATTAACATATTAATCAAATTATTTTTTTATTTTAAAAAAATGAGAATTTAATTTGCATTTTTTACTTTTTCTTCATTTATGTTTTTTCTTTTTTGACTTTGTTAGGAAATTTTTTCCTTGTGTTTTTTATTTTACAAGTTCTCAATATTGTTATAATTGGTTTTAATATGATAATTTTTTTGTGTTGTCATATTATAATATTATATAAATATTTTATTTAACAAAAAAATTTATCATTATTTTTTAATATTTTATTGATTTATATTTTTTTATCATTTTCAAATAACCATTTTTTAAAACCAATCTTGTATTTTATTTATATCTATATATTCTTTTTTATTTTAAATATATACATAATAATTATTAATTTATATATATACATATATATTTATAATTTATAAATTTAATAATTTAAATAATAATATATTTTCATATATTTATAAAATATATTATCATAAAAATATTAATTATTGTTTTTTTTATAAAAATATTTCACACTTAATTATGGGAGAAATTTTTCAAAAAAAATATTTGTTATATTTTATTTATTTAAATCTATTGGTAAAATATTAATGATAAAAAAATAAATAAAACCACAATTAAAATAAATTTCCATTTTTATTTCATGGGGCATTACATTCTCCCCCCCCCCCCACACACAAACTTAATTGCATCTTTAAAATTTGAACATACACAAAGGAAAAATAATTTTACAAATTATGCATAATTAAATTATTAATTAATATGTAATTTTCAAAATTTATCTATATCATTCCTCTTATAAAAACATTAACTACACTACCCTGGGCTACTAGACTCGTCCCTTATAAATGCGGTGTACTTTATTTCTGATAGAAACTTGAAAAAATACACAACATTTAATGCAATAGAGGTCCTTTTAAATAGTCTGGGTTCAAGAAAATTAGATACATGACTTAAAATTAAACAATCTAAAAAAATTGAAAATAAATTGAACAATGATTCTTCAATACAGGTCATCGACAATTGAAATTCATCGTGTAGTGTTTTCTAAACATATAAATGTGATTAAATACATAGAGTTAGAATAAAATTCCCAGTAATGGTGTTTTAAAATATCTAATAAATTCAATTAAAACATTCTTTGAATAATAAGTATGCATTGTAAAAATATAAATTTTCACGTCACTTGAATTTATTTAAAAAACATGTATTTCACGAAATAATTATAATTAAAAAAATAATTTGGAATTATTCTTCAAAAAAAAATAATTTTCTAGTTTTTCATTCATAATAATTGGTAGAACAAATAAAATTAAATAACATAAGAACACAATTCATAACTAAGGCATATGGGATCACTCCCAATAATGTCATAGAACTCACTAGTGAAAATTTTGGATAATATTTTTCCATGGTCCAGCCTTCCTCTTTTATTACCTAAAACATTTCTGAAGTACTTTAATATTATTATTTTATTCAAATTAAATCCATCATTCCCATTTCATCATCATTTTCCCAAAGAAATATTAATATCATTTCAGGTAGAGTCCCATTCATGATGTAGATACTTCTATTTAGAAACCATAATTGTATGAATAATGAAATTATTGTGTGTATGATCTCTTAATGCTTGATATGTAACATACAATTTAGATGATGGACATACTGATCCATGCATGGCTTGAAATGGGATTCTGATGAAGGATTTCATATAAATAAACAGGTTGACTCTTAATTGGATGAAAAATGATATGATTTGTCAGGGAACACATGTATTTTCTAAACTAGATTAACATACATATACTATTAATCAATAATTGGATGGTTGAAATACCAATATTAACTTCTGTAAGTATATGTACATATATAAAAATGTGTATGTTGTATGAGAACATTGAGAACATAAATCCCTTACAACCGTAGATTTTTGGAATAACGTATTTAAAATAGGAAAACTTTAAATATATACATATAACAAAATGGATTGATATAGGTATATATATATGTAAACATACACACACAAATATATATATATATCCCTTTTTAAAAAATAAAAAAATTTATAAATAAAATGAACCCGCACATAATTAAGTTTTAGAAATATTTTATGGGTCAAAACCCATTATTAAATATATATATATATATACAGAAAATAATGATTTATATATATGTGTGTATATTCCCATATATACAAACATATATAAAAATATTTGTAAAATAACTAAAATACACCCTTACAAGATATAATTGAAAATATTAATTCTTGTATATGATAGTTGGAACCGAAGGGTGAAAGGAAATATTTTTCTCTCTTAAGAATCTAGAAAAATTGAGTGGTTAGTGTGGTTTCTTCTAACTATAATGGTGGAGTTTTCCAGATATGTAATTAAAATAAATGGTAGGTGCCTAAAGCCTTCATAATATTCTAATTAGTATAAATTCTTATTGAATAAAACAAAGAATAAAAACACAATCTCTGTATAAATTTTAATATAAAAATTGATACTATTTTGTTTTTTAACCAATCATCCCATTTTTGCACTTTTACTGCTTGGAATTGTATTTTATTATTTATCTTTTGTCAAAAAAAATTTCATTTGTGTTGACACACCACCCAGAAATCATGTTTCTATTCTTTTAATTGTTATTATTATTATTATTATTATTATATTTCATTGTCTTTGACATTTCATTCATAATAATTGAAGGGGTATTTTTTGTTTGATCATATTTAAACAATTAAGTTTAAAAAATTTGAGAATGAAATTAGGTTTTTTACTTTTTCTCAATTAATGTTTTGTCTTTTTTTAAATTATTGAGTTACATTTGAATTTGGTATTTTGTTTTACAAGATTTCAACACTACTATAATATGTTATGATATTATAAATTTTTATCAACATACCATAATATATTATTAAATAATTATTTTATTTAACCGAAACATTTAACTTTTTTATTTTAAAATTATGAGATTTATATTTTATTTACATTTTCAAAAAAACATTTTTTTTTTAAATATAATTTATTTATATATTAATATATATATTAACTTTTATTGTATATAAATATAAAAACATATAAATTATATATATTTATACATATATAAACCATTTTTTAACTCATATATAAATGTGTGTGTTGTTTATTAAATATTTATATTTTTTTAAAATATATAAATTTTATAAAATGAATACGTAATATATTTTTATATATTTATAAAATATATAATAATAATAATAATAATAGTTTTCATATAATAATGTTTTCCCTTAATTATATGATTTTACTAAAAACAAACTGAAATTGTCATATTTTATTTATTTATAAAAACATTGTGAAATATTAATTATATAAAAATAAATAATTCCACAATTAAAATAAATTTCTATTTCTATTTCTTGACGAATTACATGAAATCCATAGAATAATATCTTAGTATTTCTTATATAGTACAAATGGTTTTATTATTCTAAAAATAATATGTGGATAACATGTTGTGCTAAAACTCTACTCTGTATATAAATCCAGCTGAAGAATTTATAGAAAATCAAGATAAAATTTATATCATAATAAGATATAACAGAATGTGGTGTTCCATGAAACCATGAAACATAATTAATTAAAATTTATGTATTCTAAAAAAGAGATATTATTTAATGATATCAATTAATAATTATATCATTGTATGTGGATTGACTATAATCTAAATAGAATTTTATAATATATATGTGTTTTTGTTCTAAAGGAAAAAATAAATTGTTGTGTTTACCTATTTCAATTATTTTATGGGAAATGGATGTAATATCCCTTTAAAATTTTGTCATTCAATATTATAATTATGATATCTCATTCATCATGAATCATAATCTCTGGTATATCTCTTCTATATATCCCACCACAGATACTATTTTAGATATCTATAAATCATTATACATCAAGAAAAAATAGATAATGATGACCTACAATGCTAATCCCATAAATTATTATTCAAATGTAGAAATAATTGAACACAAAATGAGTGCCAAAACTTTATCACTCCCTCATATTAATAGATGAATTTAGAAACACTCCCCTAATCATTCATAGTTGAAAAATATTCATTGTTCACAACATTAATCATAAAATTGTTATATTATTGAACACTCATATGAGAGTGATAATATTTCTTCCATTATATCATGATTTATAAATCCATGATTTATAAATAAAAACAAATTGTTATTTTTTTATGATCATCTGGTATAATGTATCATTATTATTTCAAAACAATGTGTAGGCAAATTTATTTACATTCCCATGGTAGTATGTTAATGATAATTCACATTATTTTATTTTCTCAAACCATTTTATATAGTTCAGAATCTACTATATTTTTTTAAATCTATTTGATAAAAATATTTATTAGTACTTATATCACATATTTCATTATAATGAATATTCCACCATATTATCATTTGAATATATGATAGCTAATTTTTTATAACGTGATAAGTAATTAAACTAAATAACCATAATTTTTCATCAGTTAGAAGAATTTATTTTATCATTTATAATTATAATTCATCCCAGTCAATTCATCGATGGATAACTAAGAATTAAAAATCCATATTCTCTCTATCATTAAATAATATTATGTGAATTTAATACTAATTTCAATAGTTAATTCAATTTTTTAATCCCATTGATATTTCTAGAAGAACATGACTCCCTTCAATGATAACAATTTGAGATGATTTGATTATCTGGAAATTTAATCTTATTAATTGTTAGTAATATCCTTCCAAGACATATATAATATGGATATTAGTAAAAATTGTTGATCTATGTAAACATTAAAAAACATTAACAATTGACAAATCCATCGATAAACCCACAATGGAGAATATATGACATAAACATTAATATTTTAATAGATTCAATTCATACATTTTAAATTTGTGATCAAACAAGAACCCCATTATGTTTTCTAGGTGTGATCCTGAATTGATCTTGAGGATTATCTTATATGTTTTAATTTAGTTGAAAACCATTTATATATCCAATAATAAAAAGTTGAATGAAATATCTTAAGACACTATTTCTTCAATTCAATAGGATATCAGGATTTTTTACACATATGAAAAATTAATATATTTATACTGTATAGACCAAATTCCTATTGTTTTCCTGGGTATATATTCATATATAACACTAAATTATTGATATTTAAGAGGATTTTTCACCAAGGAAAAGGAATGATATTATCATTGTTGATAAAAAATAGTCAATATATTGTATAAGATACTAATAAATTATATTGATTGTGTTCTATTACCAATAACCAGTATAGAGTTACATTGATTCATCATTCTTCTATATAAAATGAATTTGACCACCACATGGCAATTAACATGGTTGAATATTTCCCTTATTATGTTTTTCCTAGAGAATCTGATTCAATTCATACAACTCAATATTTGACATTATATTTAGGTTTGTAGAAATTATTGTAGCACATTATTATAGAGAAATTTAGAAAATAACATCATGAATTAGTTGAACACTATGGAAATCATTAGAAAAACATCAATAACTACCATAAAGTTGGTTTATATTATATATTGAATTTCTCACCAACCATATTAGAAACTCACCCCTTTTTAATAATAACCATATAACATAAAATTTATGTAATTCATAAATGATTTTCATATTTATTTTTATACTAATAGATGATCATATATATTCTTGGAATATTAGATGTGACTTTAATTTATCAGAAATTGATGTTGGATTTATATATAGAAATTAAATCCATATATATGGTAACATGATACTCAAATATGGGAAGAATAATAAAATTTTCAAGAAGAAGAATCCCAAAAACATTAATATGTGAACTATCATAAAAATTAGATGTGACCATCATACCATATCAATTATTCACTATTAATTCAACACATAACAATTTTGGTGGTACTGTCATACCCTGACCAAATTCATCCTATATAAAAGAGTTCGTTGATAAAAGTACAATAATATATTAGCTATTATTAATTTTATGGTTTGTATTCAATGAAAAAAAATTATGTGCCATTAATATTGATTTTATTTGAATTGGCTATATATTTATGCTAATGAGTTTCCTAGCATCAATTAATGTCATTAACATTTCTGTTTTTTAGTAGATGGAATAACTCCCATATATATTTGATTTGAAACAATGATTTGTGTGTGTGTATTTCTATGGTTATTTTCCTCCATCATTTGATATCATTATCCCATCACTTCCGAATATAATTTCCCATGAAACTCCCCTTGTATACATAAAGTATTTTCATGTTCCATTTTTAAATTTTTATCCATTATTTCACCACATAAATTTCATTAAGGGGATTTCATTTTTTCCCTATTTTTTGATTTCCCATTGAATTCAATATTTCAATTCTAATAAAAAACATTAAACTTTTATGTAACCCTAATCTCCATGTACACCCTAATACCACATGGAATTATTTTTTCATGGAAATTGAAGTCTCATAATTTTAACAACTTCAATTACTTTTTTAATGATAATGAAGAATATAATAATAATAATTTTTTCTTTGTTTATAATAATAGAAGAGTACCATGAAATAATTTTTTCCATTCCTCATTGTTACAAATTTATTTTTAATAAAATAATTTCAGTCATTTGTATTCATTATCTATTTTGGTAGTAATAATATATAGAATGTACTTATTAAAAATAAATATCATAAAATCATCCTACATGACAAAGTCAATTTATTATTATTACCAAATGTTCATGATAATATTAGACTATGAATCATATAATACATCAAAATTATGAACTAAAAAATTTATTTTTTCATGTTCCAAAATCCTGAGAATGGATAATATATTTCCATTTTTTATGATCAATTTATCACTTCATAGGGATTTGTAGACACACTAAATGATAGTGTATGTTCTATCATAAAGGATACAACAAAATGTTAATCTCACCTTTTCTTTAATGGTTTCTCAGTATTATTCATATCATGAGATTATTGTTTTAATGAAAAAATAATATTTTTCAATCAAGATCCCCTTAAAAAAAATCATGGTCAAGAAGAAAATCATTTCATCACCATAATATGCAATATTGAAAAATATTATTCAGGATACAACCATAGAATAAAAACATCTATATGTGAGGGCTAAAAAACAAATTGGGAGGTAATAGAATCCTAAAAAATTATTTATAGGATTTCATAATGAAGATGAATTGTTTTCAATATATGAATACTAAGATTTATCCTATGCAATAGGTGATCAAAAAATTAGGATTTTATCATATCCTTATACTTATCCATATGGTCATCACTAATCTATTCCTATAATAGTTTCCAATGCTTAAATATTTTTTCTTTTAATTCTATAGAAACCCATAAAATCATACAAAGAGATTATATATTCTTTGAAATATATATTTATATTACATAAAAAAAGATTTTGGACATAATTATATTAGACATGTATCAATGGAAACATAGATAAAATAAAATACCAATTGAATTAAATACCCTCCTTATAAGTCTCTCAGAAATGTAACACATTGTAGACATAACATCACAAATATTTTTCGTCATAACATGTTGAAATAAATCATAAGAAATACCGATATCAGATTATCAGTGAGGGAATAAAATAGATATATCAGCATTACATGGTCATTTATATATGATAATTATATCCTTAATTTTGAATACTAGACCCTTCATGTCATAGACAATAATCAAGAATCATAGATGAAATATGGGAAATTCATAAGATATGAAAAATTATTTAATCCAATAACATGATGTTTGAGAGATTTATATAAGAATAAGACATATTTATTAAAATAAAAATAATAATTCAAAATCATGTAACTATTAGTGAAATATCATATTCATGACAATTTTTGTGGATTAACATCAATCCCAAGAACATCATAGTAGTCGAAATTAAATTACATGAATATCATAGTTATCAATCTCTATTACTAATCTAGATTAACACTATATTATGGTCATATTTATCCCATGAGATATCATTATTTATTCAATAAAATTAGTGTGATATATAATTTTAAGATAACTACTAACATTATGAAAATTTTATATATGTTCTTTATATGTTCATAAAACATTATGTATATAATAACCAATGGAATAGAAATGGTTGTTAAACTTATTTGATAATATAATAACCCGAAAAAACCTGTCTCATTTAAATTTCATCATTTCAATAATGAATAAGAGGTATAAATGAAATCGGATCGAAAAATATCTATACATAATTATCAAATGCCTTTTAGAGAAATAATATTGATTGAATTAATGGATCATATCTCCAAAAAGGAAAAAGAAAAATTAATTACGTCATTAATGTAATGGAAAAAATAGGTTTGGTCTATTTCGTTGAGAAAATCGAGTGTTTCATGTGTTCAGGGATGTCAAGGAATCTTATTCCCATCACAATGCATGATTTCTAGTTATGTGAATAATGTTTCATGATTTGTGAACAATGTTGTTGGCGACTCATTTGTGAACTGTGACATCGGTGAGACAGTGTGAACAGTGTTGTTGGTGAGACATTTGTGAACATTTTTGTCAGTTATTCACCTTTTAATAGTGATATCAAGGAGTCATTTGTGAATAGTGTTATTGGTGAGTCATTTGAGAATAATATTGTTAGCGAGTCATGTGTGAACAATGTTATCAGTGATCTATTTGTGATTACTGTTGTTGGTAGTTTTACAATGTTTCCAGTTGCCTGTGAGGCGTCTTTCATTAGGTGTATAGTTTTTTCAACTGTGGGAAGGTGTGAAATGTTTCAATGTATCAGTCTGTTAGATATCAGTATGTGTATAGTGTTTCCAGGTCGGTAGGGGTACAATGTTTTTTGCTTCTTACAGTTTCACCTCTTCAACATTATCAATGACCTAAAATGTGTTCATATACTTTTTATGGGATTTATATCCATTTCAAAGGCCATAAAACATATAATAATTTTCTTCAGTGTCATAGTGCCATTACATGATAAAATTGAGAAGTATTTACAAGTCCATACATTAATGGAAAATCTATATTGTATCTAAACTACATTTAATTTTATATATCATATATATTAGATACATTCCACCTTGTAATTCACTAATTTTTTCCTTTGAATGGGATTCTTGAAAAATTTATATATCCTAGGAGAATTTCTATAGTGGAGTGTAACATGGATCAGGTTTTCCCTAGAGTTATTCCTTCTGCATGTGCACCCCCTTTTTGGGTGTAAGAAGCATGTGTTGATACGTCTATGATATAAGAAAATTTACATCTATATTCTTGTCGGTTCTTCAATTTGATTCCTCCAATTATCATTTCCATGTTTTGATACGTGTTCTAAAGGATTCTTCTGGACCGTTCTTGGGTTTTGATTGAAATGATTGTGTAACGACATCCTCAGGATAAATGTTTTTGTAGGAGTGGTGATCATAATCCAATGTGTTGTCACACTCTTGTTTAAATATCATCTGAATAATTTGAGGTTTTTGATTTGTGGCTTCTATATAATTTTATGTGTAGTTTTATAGATATCTTTTTTATCCACTATATCACACAAAAATTGATATAATAAATATTTTAACTATACTAATTAATTTTCATCTCTTGCATAGAGATGTTATTGCCTCTTGTTTTTCCAAATCATGTGATATATGAGATTTTATTATTTAGGATGTAGTTATTGGAAGAAATTACTAAGGATAGTAAATATGATATTAATTATAAATTAATCACCAATGATATAGAATAATTATTAATGAATCTAGTTTTTTCTTTTGTTCTTTATTCAATATAAAACGGATGTAATTATAAATATTCAATTGAATCGGTTAATTCAATATAGAATAAATTACTATTTTTAAAAGAATTATAATTACTTAAAGTTTTTGACGTTAGCCTTTCTCTTTTATTTTCCACAAACCTTTATTCTTTGGAGTTGTGAGTGCTCGTTGTGGGTGAAGGAAAAATGCCACATTTAGGTTCAAGATCCCAGTTGCTATGTTGTTCATTTCTTAATACTTGGGTCATTTTTTGATCTTGGGTTGACTGAACTAGGAGTGATTTAGTGTTATGTGGGGGCATTGATTCCATGTGGTTGTGGTTGCATTTATTGATTCCAAGAGTGAAAAGATGCATTAGTTTATGCATGTCAGTGTCATGGATAACACAAGAGATGCTGAAATGGGTTAGACATGAATATTGGCTGATTGTTGAGGATTGTTGTTTTTTATCTTTTTTACATTACCATGTACATTGGGAAGATGTTTTTTCTTACTATACATCTAAAAGTGGTGGTGACACATTGGATATGCCACATGTCTTAAATGTTTTTCTTCTCAGTGATTGATGGGTTTATTTTTTAACTATTGGTGGAAATTACTCAACATGTAGTTCACCTACACATAGTGATGAGCCCCTTGTGCTTGGTATCTTAGAATTAATTTCTTTAATTATTTGGTACATGTTAATGTAATAATTTTGTTAAAAAAATATTGAATAAATGATGTTTTCGATAATGTTGGAGATTATTGGGATGCAATGCTATGGTTACTATTCAAAGGAACTGTGTAAATGGTTTTTTATTCCTCAAGGGAATTGAAATTTGTTGTGATGATCATGAAATTTAATGTGGATTTTTTCAAATGGTTAAATAATTTCTAATTAATTAATAAATGTAATTTTAAATTGATTAAATAGGACATTATGATTTAATGTATCTCATTAAATGGTTGCGTTATTATATGAAATCTAGTCTATATAGAGGTTTCTTGGAGTCCAAGGGACATTATCTTTAGTTGAGTCTAAGACTATTCTTGTCTCACAATGAGGATATAATCTATATTACATTCTATATATTTTCTGTTTTTATTAGGTACCCACCCTATCATTTTGGTCATCTGACAGGCTGAGGATTCTAAACCATAGGGGGATGTTTTTACCAACATTTTAGTGGGAGGATGGATGGATACCAACACTCATCAACACCACTTTATTCTCCTGGTACATACTTATTTTGGTAAAAACGGTGTTTAGTTTTCCCCATACATTTTCGTAAAGGGATTTAATGTCTTTAGGTAATTCATACAAATATATTCTGGATATATTTTCCTATGGAATACCATAGTTGTGACTTGAATAGATTGTGATCGATTAAGGATACTTACTCAACATGTGGGAAATAATTGATTGATGTATCATACTTGACGTATGATACATGTCATGTGAGGTGTGGTGGATCCTGGATACTACCAGGATTCTTTAGTTATGTTCGCATAGTGTTTTTGTTGGATGAGGTTCTTATTGTCGTGTTATGCCTAGGGTTCTGTGGGTATGCCTTTATTGAGAGAAATGCTTATGATGTGTGATGTTTTTGGAAATTTGGATAACAAATGGGATAGTAGTAGCAAGGTTCCCTCGAAATTCATTATCATTTTATATACTCTTCTATTGAATAATTGGTGAGAGTATCCCTGGTATGGTAGGGAATATATAAGACATCTATAGGTGATGCGTTAGTTTTACTTGTTCTTAACTGTGCTTCAGCATGCTTTATTTAGTTTTTCACGAGAGGATCCAAGGATGATCCCATTTTGTATACTATTATACTCACCCAATGTATATATGAATTGTTTTTTTGGTCACATGGGAGTAGGATGAAGATATTGATTATTACTACTTACTTGGGGTTGTAGGAGCTGTTATGGATTTTTGGTTACAATTGTTTAACATTATTTTGGAACTTGTAGTTTTCCCATTTAGTAGTAGTAGTTCTCACATGACATTACAAATGTGTACTTTGGATTTTTTATTGATGTATTTTTTGGAGTTTGATGGTGTCTGTTTTAACTCTCCCTTTTTCACGTGTTATCTTAGAGGGTAATTCCACCCAATTTTGTGTTTATTATTCTCTCAGTTCTAATCTCCAATCTAGGGCCTACTAGGAAAGGGACTCACGGGTCACTGTCACCTTTCACACATTTTCATCCTAGGAGGGGTCTATATTTTTCTAAGGGGGTCATTACATAGTGGTATCAGAGAATTGGTTGAGGGATAATTTGGCTTTTGGAGTTACGCATAAGTGAGGTTGCATGGGTTTGTAGGTAAATGATGTTAGCTGTGTTTAACATGTACTATAAGCATGGGAGACTAGCTGAGTCTTGTGTATTTAGATCCCCCAAATATCTGATGCATATACCATTATTCTTATTATGGAAACTAAAAGTGGTGATACTAGTTGTAGGGTAGAGTCCTAGGAATGTATCATTCTTCATCATCTTTTCTCATATGTTAGAATGGGTATATTTTTTATAGGTTAACCTAAAATATAAAAAAAATTAATTATTTAATGATTTGTCTTCCATATTCATGGTTTAGGAGCTCGAACTATTTTTACTTCTGTAGGTGTAGATCTAGGTTGACATCCTTGTTAGGTTCTTATATATGTTATTTAGTAGGTTATGCCATCCGATCGTCATAGAGTATAGGATGAAGATGACGCCACTTGGAGGAGTATAACCTGAGAGATTTAGTACCATAGTCATTTGAATTATGAGGGCTCTATTTCAGATGCGGTCATGGAAGACTGGTCAGAGGAGGTTAAGATAGCTTTTAAATCAATTTGTTCTTGGAAGGAGAACTGGCTGACATTGGATGTGACTATGCTGCATGGATTAGCAAGGAAGTGTTGTTTTTTGTTCCTCGGGGATCATGAGTAGCCGACAGTATCATGGGAGGAGTTCAATGACTAGTTCATATTCGAGAATCTTTCTTTAACCGTGAAGGGGGCCAGTCATCCAGATATTCTTACCCATCAATGGGGAGGTCCAATGATCAAGAGTTTGGAAATTGTTTCAGGAATATTTTGTGATATTCTCTAGACTTATTTCCATACGTGGACAACATTGTGAGGAATTTTCAAGAGGCTTTCTGTGTAATTATCCAACACCAAGTTACACCATTTATCCTAAATACATATAAGGATGTTCTAGAAAGGGAATAGGTCATCAAGATGACTAATACAAAATCTGATTATCATGAGAGCGTAGTTATTGTTATTCCTCAAAATGCATATCTAGGGTTTGGGGTTCCCTATTTTTAGTGAAGATGTGTTTCTGTCCAGCCATGTGTAGGTCCAAGCCCATTGTATCTCATTTATCCTTAGGTAGAGAAACTAATACCTAGTCGAACAGATCAAGAATTTATTTTTCTTTTGGAGGCCAATGTCATTTTCATTGAGAGTTCCTAATCATTCAGAGCAGTATGCGTGCACTGGGTATTCTTCATCATGTCACTACATTGATGCAATGTTATCCAAGGAGGCAGTAAATGGAAGCACCATATTTTAATTAGTATAAGGAATATGAGGAAATAAGAGGATATCCCTTAGATTCTCCCCTTCCTTATAAGGTATAGCATGTACATGGTGGTGTTCATTAATAGTGTCTGATAGGTCGTGGTCTAAGTTACGGTCAGCTTCATGCTTTAGCGTTGCCAATGCCGGGTGAGAATGAAATTGTTTGAGGTACCTTTATATTGTTTTCTACATGCGTGTATCCCATACTTATTTAGGAGTGATGAACTCCATTCAATCAACCTACCTTGTCGAATAATACATACATGAGGTTGACATGCTTCCAGTGTCCCTGACATTAACTATGCTACATGGAGGAAAAGCTGAGTTGTTGGATGTATATAGAGACTATGAGCTAGTGTGGGGGAAGCACCGATGATGGGGAGATTTATTATGATTATGAAAAAAACCATATGATGACACCCCAGTCATGGATTAATTGTATTCAGTGTTAAATGTCATAGATTTCTCCTAGAGGTATGCCATTTTTTCGATGCTAATGGACATCTGGTGATGTTTGATGGCGATGGAGACTCTCATATGTGTGAGAGGCGTGTTCCATCCATTACATCCATGATGGCTATGCTAATGGTGAGTTCATCAAAGGATTGACCTTTGGGGTTTCCTAGGGTCATGGAAGAGTACCCTGATGTCTTTCCAGAAGAGGTTGTAATGTTACCCCCTCAATGAGATATCGAGTTCGGTATCGAGATACAGGTAGGAGAATATATTATATCTATGTATCCATATAAGATGGAACCTACTGAGTTGTTAGAGCTACATATATTGCTCGATGGTGTAATACAATTTGGTTTTGTTCGATCGAGTGTGTCACCATGGGGCGTACCATTTTTGTTAAATAATAAGGATGATGCTAGATTCTAGTTGCGTATCGATTATCGTAGATTGAACAAAATGACATAGAAAAATAACTATCCTCTTCCAGGGATTAATGATTTATTCAATCATATTTATGGTGAAATATGGGTTTCAATGATCAAATTTTAGTTAGGATATCATCATATGAATATAGAGGATTAGTATATCCTGAAAACTACCTTATGCTTTCTACATAGGCATTGCAGGTTTGTTCAGATATCATTCACGGTGAAGAAATCTCCAGCTGTGTTCTAGAGGTCAATAAACATTGTGTTCTGTTAGTTCTTGGATATGATCATGGTAGTATTCATTGTCGAAATCCTTGTATACTTTGTGTCTGAGGAGAAGCATGCAAAGAATATGAATGCAGTTTTTGGGAATTTAATGTCAATTGATGGTGTTTGGTAAGGTGATTATGTGTGATTTTTGGTCTTGATAAATCTTTTTATTGAGGCACATTGAATCCTAAAAGGGAGTAGTTGTGGATATATCATAGATATAAGTCATTGATTACTGGGTATCCCCCTACATAATGGTTGAGGTGTGATGTTTTTGTGGTATTTCAGTATATTATTGGAGGTTCATAGATTTTTTTCTCTCTATTTGAATCTTCTATGATAGTGTCGAAGAGAAATAATTAGGCATTCATGTGGACGGACCATTATCATCCATCTTTTTATTATATTAAGTAGATGTTGGTCATTTATCCATTCATTGAATCATTATATAAGGATTTCAGTTAGATGTTTTCTATGATGCTTCTTTTTTGGGGTTATGTTGGGTTCTGATGTATATGATATAATTCATTTTTAATGGGTCTCAGCAGTTACATCCCCACTACCATAATTATTCTACCCACTATCTATAGTTTGTAGTAGTGAAGAGTTTCATGTAGTTATAGGGACATTACACCATTGTTGACCACTTTTTTTTCCTCAATGATCAAAATTTTTTGAGTTATGTTTTCACCAAACATGAAATGAACTTGAGACAAAGTCATTTGTTCTTACAGGATTACAATGTTGAAATATTATATACACCTAGTATGGGTAATGTTGTTGTCAATGCACTAATAATGAATTTTTTTAGTGATGTGGCACATGAATCATGTGATTCTAAAATAGTAATGGAAGCACTTTGGGAATTAAAAATAGATATAGGAGAGGATTGTGGAAGAGGATGCCTCTTTAAGATTATAGTGTAGTCATCTATGGTGAAATATCTAGAGGAGACCCAATTGGGGGATATAGTGGTGGTGGTCTGGGGAGACTAGGAATTTCAGTAGAGGAAACTGTAGGTTGGTTTGAGTATTAAAAACATAAGATGATGATTTAGGGAATGAATTTCATCACTTTAGTGATGCATGAGATGGATTCCTGTTGTTTATTCCTATGGATTTCTTCTTTTTGAGAGTTTTATTCCCATGGGGAGTGTTTAAGAGCTGATTATGTCTGTCATGTGTTTTCCCATTCTCCTTTGTGAAGAGGTTATGATGCTACAATGGGGATATCCTTGAGAGTTATCTCGAAGGGTTGTTGTTCAAACCCCTTTTTATGTTATGCTCTCTAACATGGTTATGTATTCTCGAGGATGAGAATGATTTGATAGGTTTGAGATTTAATGTTCCATGCTGTTTTGGTTCATTCTATTTTGAAAATAAGTTGATTAAAGAGTATTGGGAGGTTAGTGCAGCATATTCCCTATAAAATGCATGCGTTTTTTTATTTGAACAATATGTCTAATTTTGTGAACATTGTTATCGATGAGTCATTTGTGAACATTGTTTTCCTTGAGGCATTATGAGCAATACAATCAGTGAGCCTTTTTTTTAATTGTATTATTGGTGAGTCATTTATAAATAGTTTTGTTGGTGAGTAATTTGGGAATAGTGTCATGGGTGAGTCATTTTTGTACAGTGATATCATTGATTCATTTGTGAATATTAATGTTGGTGAGTTATTTGTGAATAGTGCTATTAGGGACTCATTTTTTGAATATTCATGTTGAGGATTTTTTTATGAATAATGATCTTTGTGAGTCATTTGTGAACAATTATTTATTCAGCTGTACAATTTTTCATACGATTTTTGAGTTATATATACATAGTTGTATAATGATTATAGGTATCAGTGGGTTTATAGTGTTTCAAGCTATCGGTAGGTGTACAATATTTATAGTTCTCGGTGAGTTATCTATCAGTAGTTGTATTTTTTTCCAAATTACAGTAGGTGTATAGTGTTTCTAGTTGTCGGTGAGTCCATTATCTGTAGGTGTATAGTGTATACATCTATCGATCAGTGTACAATGTTTCGAGCAATCAATGAGTCGTCTATTGGTAGGTGTACATTGTTTCCTGGTCAGTAGGTGTATAGTGTTTATACCTTCATACATTTTCTCCAATTTGAAATTACCATTGAAGTAAAATGCATTAAAATCATCCTTTAAATGTATTTAGGACTGTTTCTATACCCATAAATCATATCTAATTTTTTCTAATGGTCATAGTGTGTTAACTCGGTCAAACGCATAGCCTTGATGAGGTCCACCATTAATGAAAAATCTATACCGAATCTAATAAACATCCCCATTTAGATTTTAAAAAGTCTAGGATACACTCTTTATTGTTTTTATATCTTGTTTTCCTTGGTACATGATAACCCATATATTTCATCATGAGGAGACATGCAGTTGTAGTCTGTATCGTAGATCTGGTTTTCCTTGGAGATCTTCCTACTGCATGTGCACCCCCAGTTTTGGTGCAAGATACATGTGTTGATATGTCTTTAAAATATGGTATGTTATATCTCTATTCATTTGGGTTCTTCAATAAATTTCCTCCCATTATCATTTCCATGTTATGGAATGTGATATCCATTTTTCTTATTGACCTTTCTTTGGTGTTGATTGATGTGGTTGTATTGTGGCGTCCTCAGGTGGATGTAGTCATTGAGGGAGAGGTGATCATAATCCATTGTGTTGGCATTTTCTCGTGCAAAGATCATCAGAATGATTTCGTGATAGGCGATTCATGGATTATATATTCATTTATGTGCATCAATAGAGTTATCATGTTTTTTCCTCTAGATCACATTGAAATTTAAATAATAAATATTTTAACTTCATTAATAAATTTTCATCTCTTGCATAGCATTGTTCTTGCATCTTGTTTTCCTAGATCGTGTGATGTCAATGACATTATTATATTGAATGTCTATCTTGATGGATATTGGTAAATAATGTAAACATGGTATTAATTAAAAAATAATTGGTAAAAGATAAAGAATAATGTATACTGAATCGAGTTGTTGTTTTTTGGATTTAATGATAATAAAATTGATTCAGTTATGCATTTTCAATTGAATTGGTTCATTTAATATGGAATAACGAATGAGTTTTGTCATAATGATAATGAATTTATGTATTTTGAGTTACCCTTATAATTTTAATGAATAAGTGCATTATTCTTTGGATTTGTGATTACTCTATATGTGTGAAAGATATATGCCTTGTTTTGGGCCAGGATTGATTTTTTCATATTGTTGGGATCATACTGCTTGTGTTGTGATGTGAGCTTGGGATGGCTGAGCATTGAAGGTTGTCTTTCTATGTCCGGGCAGTGAGGCCCATTTGTTGGTTTGAACAGTTGATGCCTAGATTGGCGAGATGCATCAGTTTATGCATTTTGGTGTTAGAGATGACACCCATTATGATTAAAACTATGGGATTTGAATGTCGGATACATATTTAATTTTATTTTTTTTATATTCTTTACATTACACACATCTTGAGGAAATGAGTTTTTTATACTCTCATTTTATAATATTTGAAGACACGTAGGGTATGCCACCTGATTTTTGTGCCTAGATTCTCTAGGGTGGATGGGTATACACTCCTGATATTTGTGGATAAGACTCTACAGGTAGTTCACCTACTCACCATTTTGAGCCACTTGTATATGTTAGGATAGAATTATTTTATAGAATGCATCGGGATATGGGAATGTAATAATTATATTAATAATTAATTGAATAAATGATGTTAAACCATGGGGTTGTAGCATGCTAGGATGCAATTTGACATTACAATTTAAGGGAATTAGGGACTTCCTAGGTTATTCCTATAGGGTATGGAATATTTTTGTGATTCTAATGAAATTTAATGTGGAATTATTCTAATGAATAATTAATTTCTAATTAATTAATAAAATTAATGTGAAATTGATTAATTGGGTCAAGATGATTTAATATATTTCCATATATGGTTGTCTTCTTATATGATATCTAGTCTTATTAGTGGTAGTCATAAGACCATGCGACGTTAGATGTAGTTGATTCTAAGACTGGGTTATTTATATTATGTTTTGTGAGATATATTATATTATGTACTTATTGTGTTTCTATAAGCTACACCACCCTTTTAGTTAGGGTGACTACCACCTTTGTAATTTTGAGCCTCGGGGTGGGGTGGATGTTTTCCTCAATATTCTTGTGGGGGGATGGATGGATGACTTCCCCATTAGGCACCACACTCAACTCTTGGAAGTTACTTGGGTTGGTATGCATGATTGTATGTTTTCCCCATATATGTGTATAGAGGGATGTGATGGTTTGTGGATATTCACACAAATATATTCTGGATAAAGCTTTTATGGACTACAATAGGTTTAACCTTTATAGGTTGTGATGTCTTGGGGATCCATACTCGGCATATGGGTTATAATGGATTGAGGTATAATTTTGGATGTGTGATATAAATTATGCGAGCTATGGTGGATCCATGAAACAACCTCATGACTTTGGATGCATGGATGATTTTTTTGTATTTCATGATGTGCACATGGATTATATGTGCAAGCCTTTTTAGAGAGTTATTCTTATGATGTGAGACATTGAGTAATTGAGAATAACTAGTTGGGATGTTATAGGGGGTACCCTGGATATTCATTATTTTATTATATGTTCATGTATGTGATACATTGTGAGGATATCCATGGTGATGATGGGTACATAGATTATCATTTTTGGTGATGATTAAGATTCACTTGTGGTTCATTCTACATTAGTATGTTTTCCTTACTTTTTAAAGAGAGGATCCATAGTGGATCTTACTGAGAATTCTATTATACTCATCTTACATATATTAAAAAAATTTATAAAGTAATGTAGAGAATGATGGAGATAAATATGGTCACTACTAGCTTTGGGTTGCAGGAGTTATTCGAGCTTTGTGGTTCTTATTATTTTACATTATTTGGTTATTACAGTTTTCCCTCTTTATTGTAGTAGTTCTTGTATGAAATTATATAAGTGTCCATGGGATTTCTATAATATTGCAGAATGAGTTGAAGTTATTTGATGTTTTTCATATCTCTCTCATTCTCATGTGTTCTCTTAGAGGGCAATGCCTTCCATTTAGATGTCTACTATACCCTAAGTGCTAGTCGCCTACCCATGGCCAACTGGTGGTAGGACTCAGTAGAGCACTATATCCCTTCTCACATTTCTTGTTGAGGAGGGCTACATATTATGGTAGGATGGTCATTACAATATTAGATGAAAAAAATGAATATATCCCTTTGAATATTTCATTAAAAAAATCCTTTTCAATTTTAAAGCACTAAAATAAAATATAAAAATATCCCACATATTAAATAAAACACCTTAAGAAATAAAATTGTAATATTTTTAATAAATCAATACTGAATTGAGGGATAATAATATATATAATTCAATTAATTATTTATATGTTAATATATAATATTCTTTTACTATTTTATAAACATTTCAAAATTAACACATTAAGAAAAAATATTATTTTATAATTTAATTTCTTTTGGACAAAAATAAATAATTTTTTTTCTATCATTAAAAATTCATTACAAAAGAATAAAAAAATCATTAACTTTATAAAATAAGATTGAAAATATCCATGAATGATTTGTTGATTAATGATAGGAATAAAATCTATTTTCATTAAAAAATGGATCTAAATAGTATAGATATTAATTTCAATAAAATTAAATAAAATCAGGAATACCAAAAATTTAAAATTAGATATTAAAAAACCATGACTTTATTTAGAGGTAATCCATAATATTTCATCATAATAAACATAATCATAAGAAATACTGATAATTAATGAGATCGTAAAATCAAAAATATTCATCAAATATGTCTTCCATTGTAAATGTTCTAATATAGTATATGATGAATGTGTATTTATTATAAATATATTAAAAATAAAATATATTATATATCATAATTTATATATTTATTGTTAATAACCATTTTTCACCCATTTATTTGATATTATTAATGAAAATTGAATTTTTTGGAGATAGATTCTCTATTATTCATAAATGTTATGGTTTTTTATTTTTTGTTCATGTGACTTCTTCATGGATTCATCAACTAAATTATATTAATCATCATAATATAAATATATATTTTTATTATTTACATCTGATCAGTAATCCATATTATTATGAGATAGAAAAAATAAATTACAATTTTAACGCATATTTCAGGCTACACATATGCTAGATTGATATTATTAATTTTAAAATAATTTAATGAAATAATATTAAATAAAAAATTGCACATTAATTATGTATTATTTTATAAAAATTATCATATAATGAAGTTATATATAACCTTATTACTATCAATGTAAAATGGAAATGGAAAAAAATAACTTCTTTGAGGTTGTAGTCCACTCATATAAATATCAGAAGTTATTGTTTACCAATGGATTGGATTTTTAGATGATAGATTATAAATTATAATTCCTTAAAATATATATTTGATAAATATACTATTCAACCATTATAAATATCATTATCATCTATCATAAAAATATGTTATTGAATTAAATAATATCATTATGGAGAGATGGTAATCCTCACATGTGCATGATAGGTTCAATCACATAATATTTGACGGAAAGAAGAGAAAATAAATTTTCAGTCATAATGAAAATAACAATTAAGTATATTTTGTGTTCAAATTTAATATTTTCATATAAATAAATATGATTTAGATGAGATATAGGAAGAATATAAAATAAGTGATCTTTTAAGGTGATTACCAATTATTTAAATAAACTCATTTAGATAAAACCTTAAAAAGGCTCGGGTTGAATTTTGTGAATAATTGAAACTATAGATCAAGGATAAGAATTATTATAAGGAAACTAAATATGAATAGTTGATCTATAATTTTCAATGTGGTGTAACTAATAAGAAATATGGGTGTACATTTATAATGGTTGTGTAGGAAAACCATAGTATTTATGAAAACATTATTATATAAAGAAAAAAGCTATCCAGGGTGATTTTTAACAATGAGATTTGTTGAAAGACAATGAAAAAGGGTAAAACGCATACCATGAAAGGAAAATTTTATATTTTTATGTGTCATTTATAGCCTTATTTTTTTATTTACCCCTTAATTTATGATTTCTGTCCATAAATATAGAAAAACAATTTCATTGACTGCAACGTGAGACATAGGGTCACGCTATGATGACAGTAGTATGGGAGGCTTGTAGGTGTACATGTCACCATGAATAGGCCACCTGAGCACGTCTAGTGGTCTGCAGAATGAACCGTCATTGCACCATGCCGGTGGTGGCTAAAAGGGGCCCACAACAATCTACCACGGGTGGTGGGGAGGCGATGCGCCCTCGCCCACAACTGGGGCTAGAGGTATTCGGCTAAAGCTGGCCTCTTGAGAGAAGCGTGATGCCCGTAAGTGTGTAAGGACCTAGAATTTCAATGTATTTTTTATAAAATATACAGGAATTTTAAATGTCCATGAAAATTGACAACTTGTGTTTTTGAGGCCTGGTGTGCCCAAAATGAATTTTTGTACTTTTTTCTGTGTAAATTCAGTAAACATATGAGCAAGATTTTCGGACATTTGAACCGGTCCTCGGAATAGAAATCTGTGGACATCGTTGAACTCGCATTGGAGAAATTCTATTAAAAATACATTTCCCTCGAGTGTAGTGAGTCGAGAGTGAATGATATTTTTTTGTTTTTCGTGAAAGAATAAAAGAAATAATAATGTTAAAATTTTTATTTTATTTGTTTAAACCCCTCAACATGGGTTAGGGTGGTGGGGGCACCCGATCCTAAACCTCTGATGTGGATGTTTAGAGGTGGGGACCACCAGAATTGACCCCAATTTTGAATTTAGGGGCAGGGACCAACTTAACCCTCTTAATAGGGGAGAAACCACTCAACTCCCCATTAATCATTTCCTCTAATAAATTGGATCCAATTAATTATTCCAACATGGTACAATTAATTATGAATACAATTAATTGTTCCTTCCTTTAAATTTTAAAAACATAAATTAAAAAGATGATATTTTGACATTTGGTTGGATTTGGGAGAGGAGAGCCTTTTGGAGGGTTATTTTCTCCAAAAATGAACACACTCCCCAATGAAGGATGCTCATGTCGATGAGGAATTTCTTCAACGACAATGAACCGATGATCGAGGAAACGATGACGTCACCAATGTCTGTCTATCCCCAATGACTTTGTCTCTTTCCTCACAACCTCCATCGAAAAATCACTGAGGTATGGGTTTAATTATGTTTGATTATTATTTCCCTTGTTCTTCCTTTCTAAAACAAAGAATGTGCATCAAATCTCTAACAGTTGTATCCTCAAAAGATTTATTTTACAGGTTTGAGAATAATCAATTGTGGGAGGGTTTAGGGTTTGACGTTCTTCATTTATGTTTTTTTTTGAATAGTTTCCTACCGATCTAACGTGGAGGGTGTGGGCCTGACGAACATGGCTCAACCTCTCCATAGTTCATCTTGAATGGTGTGTCCATTGCGATGGAAGAAGGAATCTTTGTTCCCTGGCGACGAATGGATGTGGCGACATGCACATCATCAGCGGCGACAAAGGCGACGGCCTCACGGCTCCTTGACACCCCATGGCTATCGCGACCCAAGGGGAATCACCGCCCCGTAACCTTGCACCTCCCTCATGGCCTCCACACTGCCCAGCGTGGGCCGGGCCAAAAGGTATGGGCCGGACCCTATAGGCTGGACTAGACACTGTGGGTCGGGCTGACCAGAATCGGATTGGGTCGGACCTGTACTTGGCCAACTTCAAACTTTTCGCTCTATCTGCCATAAATTTTCCACAATGCGTCCATTTGATATACCGTCAGCGGAACTGGAAACCTTGTATAAATACATTATCTTTTGGTTTACGTCATTGTAATTTTGGATAAATTTTTATTATGGGCGGTTTGGATAGAGCACGAATCCAACTGGGCCCTCGGACTAAAAGGTTAATAGCTCACAGACCGGGCATCCGATTGACGCACCGTCTATTACATTGAGACCCCTAAATAATGTTCGACCATTGTGATACTTATTCTTGGGAATTTGTGGAAGATGGAGTATTGTCCAATGGCATGAAGAGAAGGCCCTCCTGGAGACGAGCAAGCTTAGTGTGGGAACCCAGTACCTAGATGTGACATGAAGAATGAATAATGATCTTGTGTGGGTCAGCACCTTGAGATCCTTTGTGGCATAGCACCAAGTGATCCTGTGTGGGTCAGCACTAAGTGATCTTGTGTGGGTCAGTACCGAAAAATTCAATGTGGGTTATCACCTTGCGATCCTATGTGGGTCTACACCGAGCGATCCTGTGTGGGTCAATAATAGATCCTTTTGATAGAATTAGATGATCTGACTTTACGACTAATCATTTGTACATTTTTACTTAAGTAATAAATGGTGTGAGTTGTGTTCATACATGATAGGTACCTTCCTTTGTGATAATACCTTGCTGGAATTCTTCTATGTGGCATACTTGAGTGGTACTTACCATTTTGGTAGTCCTTCCATTGTGGAATAGATGAGCTTCGGGCTTTGGAGTTGGAATCTGTGTTTCTCATTATTGAGAAGGGTATACATGATAAATTATGTATATGTGTTGGCATATATCTAAGTAGGGTTGTAAATTGATTTCATGCATTGTGGTTTATCCTTTGTGAATTTTTTGAGACCATAAGGGTCTCAGGGTCCCTACTGAGTATCATTATACTCACCCCTACACGGGCAATGCTCACACCTTATTGTGTTTGCGGAAGGTGAAAGACAACACAGATCGAGGTTGAGGGTACCAGGACTACACGGTGCTCGGAGGTTGACCATACGACATGCCAATACTAAGAGGAGACATGTAGACATGGAGTGATGAGGAGCGGATCTATACCTACCATTCAGGTTCGAACCTCGATGGACAACCCAGTAGCTGCTTTCCATTTTCTTCAGTTGTGTTTTTTTCAGTTCTACATGTATGTTTACTGTTGGTCTTGTATTCCGTCCCATTTTTACTTTCAGAACTATTTTTTCTATATAGTTGACTTTTGTTCATTTCTTGTTTTGTGCTACATAGTGTGTGTTTACAGGATATAAAGTCAATTAATTCTCGGGTTTAGGGAATATGCCATTCAGTGCTAGTTCCTAGCCCCTTTCCTATGGAAGGTGGGCTTGGGGTAGTCACAGCATGGGCCCTGGGTGACGGGTCATGACAAATTAGTATCATAGGAGTCGGTTCTACCATAGAACATTGGAATCTGATCATTATTTTTAACATAAAAAGTGTTAAGTGTAGTGATTGTGTTTATCAGTTTAGGGAATCCAGTATTGGTGTGGCGGTCAACGTATCCATACACCAAGACCCTGACATCTGATTTCCGACTCAGTGCACAAAAACAAATATTGTGTGTGTGTTTTGAATAGTTTTCATTGTGATCTCTTTGATTCAGCTCCTCTGGTATAACATTTTTATTGTGGCACACCTGTTTCTTTTCAGGATACCTCCACACACACTACCAGCTAGGGTTCCAGATATAGTACGCACTGATAGCCCACTGAGCGACGAGGATTCGGTATGGGGCCCCTTTTAGTAGAGGCATTAACAAAGGCACCAGAAGTACCATTACCTATGGGGAGAGTTTTCCGAATGGTAGGGACACCATATGATTTCGTGGTGGTTTATATCATCAGCCACATATAGGCAGCAGTAGGCAGATGTTGGACCTTGATTCTCCAAGATCACGATGAGGTGACTCTTCTCTGAGCAGACTTCAAGAACCTATTTCGGGCAGTGTTTGTTCCATTGACTCTTTGCGTAGTGTGCATACATGAGCTTCTTCTTCCGCAGAAGGGAAGCATGACTGTGGCTTAGTACACAACGAGGTTTACTGACCAGTCATGCTAATCCCCTAATAAGGTGTCGGAACCATTCTTCTGGGCCCAGACCTTCAAGCAGGGACTCGGGTGAGAGATTAGGGCTTCGATAATTTCTCTTTTCATCCCGACACAGGCAGGGTAGTTAGAGAGAGCCCTCTTAGTATAAAGTTTCCTTTCTGAGCAGTTACCAGTAGCGGGACCCACCACCAGTCATCAAGTCGCGGTGTCTTCTACGTATGGAAGAAGACAGTTGTCACAAAGGTCCAAGAGGACCAGACATATAGGTAGACGACCCTAGGATTCAGGGTCTGCTATGCGGGGCTCCTGGGTTAGAGACAGTCATGCCAGGAGCGGGTAGTGTTACGCATGCGGCGGGCAGGGTCACATGGCTCGTGACTGCCTGACCATCCATACAGATGTTCAGAAGACGATCGAAGGACAATCCAGGTAGAAACAGAGGATCGACTGAGGATGTACATAGGGAGCAAGTGGATGTGGCAGAGGAGCTGGCCATGTAGCAGGCAGTGGGAAAAGAATTGTGATTTTACCGCCACCACCACCAGGTGGTCCACCCAGACCACAGGGAGCAGGATGACCGGGGCGAGCACAGTACTAGGAAACTGAGGCCTACGATCATAGTGCTCTGAAGATGATATGAGGTACAATCTGTGTCTACTCTTCCTTAGCTATAGTACTAATAGACGCATGTGTGAGTCATTATTTTATTGCGACTTCCCTAATTTGGAGCTCAGAGATTCTAACGGAGTCATTGGATCGAACCGTACTGCTTGAGAATCCTACGAGATAAGATTCGATGATTACACCCTAGTTCCGACAGTGTGAGCTTACTTTAGGAGACGAGAGCTTAGATTGGGCTCACCTAGTAGCGGTGTCAAGGACTTACGATTTCATCATGGGTATGGACTTTTTATCTTTATTCCATGCTCATATTTAATGTATTAGGCCCAAATTGTGGCATGTTCTCATGGATGGGACAAGGATTAAATGAATCAGTGAGAAGGGATTCATTGAAGTAAAAGATGGACTTACCTGGAGGAGGGTGTGTTCACTCAATCATCTATTGTCTAGCCTTACCCTCAAAGCAGTTAATGAAGAGTGTCTGGGCTATCCTGTAGTGGTGGACCAGTACATGGTTGTCTTCCCTGATGATGTTCTAGGTCTACCTCCTCACCGAGAGGTTTACTTTTAAATTGAATTGTACCCTGGGACTGCGCAAATATATACACCAGTGTATTGGATGGCTCATGCGGAGCTTCGTGAGCTGCAGGTACAACTAGCAGACTTGCAGAAGAAGGTATTCATTCGGCCCAGTGTTTCACCTTGGGCTGCCCTGATTTTGTTCACAAAGAAGGCGTAATGGAGATTGAGGAATTGTGTTGATTATCGACACCTGATCCACGTGACCATGGAAAACAAGTACCCATTCCTAAGGATTGACGATCTCTTTGATCAGCTGAAGGGAGAACAGTGGTTCTCAAAGATAGTCCTCAGATCAGTCTATCACAAGCTCAGAGTATGTGATGAGGATGTAAAAAAGAAATCTTTCAGATGTAGTTATGGCCATTACGAGCTTTTCACCATGATTATTGGTGTGACCAATGCTAAAAAAGTGTTCTTGGTAATCCTGAACATGATCTTTCAGCCATACCTTAATCGCATTGTATTATTCTCCATCAATGAAATTTTGGTCTACTTGACTACTGAGGAGTAGCATTCCTACCATTTTCAGGTAGTACTGGACACACTCTGCGAGAACAAGATTTATGGTAAGATCTTGATGTTTCAGTTATGGATCCGAGAGGTTCACATTTTGGGACATGTCATCACAGAGGCTGGAGTTGTGGGGGATCCTGTGATGATTGAGAAAGTACATGCATGGGAGCAACCCAGGAGTGTGACTGAGGTACAGAGTTTCTTGGGTTTGGCCCGATACTACTAGAGATTTGATACATATTTCTCCATATTTATAGCACAACTATAAACATTGATGATGAAGGGTAAACCCTTCATGTGGTCAGAGAGATGCCGGTGGAGTTTTTAGGAGCTGTGGTAAAGGCTGACTAGTGCACGCATCTTGAGGATTCTGGAGGCGGGCGTAGGGTACATTGTCTACTGTGATTCATTAAGGACTAAACTCAGATATGTCCTCATGATGGAGCATGTAGTGATCATATATTGTTCTCGATAGATCGGACAACATGAGCACAAATACACTACCCATGACCTAGAGTGAGCAGTAGTTGTCCTCGCCTTGAAGATGTGGTGACACTATCTGATGGGAAAACGTTTTACAGTATGCTCTGATCACAAGAGTATTAGGTATATCATCTCTCAGAAGGACGTGAACCTGAGACAAAAATGTTGGCTTGAGTTCCTCAAGGACTATGACTTCGAGATATTATATACTCCTAGAATGTGGAATGTTGTAGCAGATGCACTCAGTAGAAGATATGGTATACAGATGCTAGGTGAGGCGAAAAAGTAGTTGGACTCTTTACAGATATCATTTGTGGATCGAGATAGATCATCTTTCCTTTAGTCTCTTATAGTCAGTCCCCCACCTCATCAATGAGTAAGGTAGGCACAGTGCAGGAACACTGACTGCGAAGCACGATGTGGTTAGATATCTATAGGACAGGAACCTGATGGATTTTCTGAAGATGGGAGCACGTCATCATCTTAAGAGGACATACCATGGTACCATTGTAACATTTTGAGGAAGTGTATAGAGAGTTCCACAAATCCCTTCTAGAGGTACATCCAGGAGTGGTGATGATAATCCAGGACCTTCTACGATAGCACAGGTGGTCGGGGATGAATAAAGAATTAGCTGGGTATGTCCATTGATGACTCACTTATCAGCAAGTGAAGGCAGAGAATCAGGTACCAGCAGTCATGGTCCTGCCTTTAGAGGTCCCAGAGTGGAAGTTGGATTGGATATAAATGGAATTCATGAAAGGGATTCCATATACATTCAGGGGTCATGATTCTATCTGGTTGATCATCATTCAACTCACTAAGTCGTCCCACTACCTACCGATCAGAGAGTAGAGTTCAGTAAAGAGCATGGGACGCCTCTATGTGCAAGAGATTGTGCGTCAATAATGAGTATCGTCGTTGATTGACTTTGATTGTGATACATGTTTCACTTCCAGGATATGGAAGCGATGGTAGGAGGCTTTCAGGATGCAGCTTCATTTGGGCACCGCCTTTCATCCTCGTAGGGATGGACAGACTGAGCGGACCAATCAGACTCTCGAGGACATGCTGCATGCCTGTGCCCTTGACTTCGGTCGCATCTGTAAGGGTCACTTTCCTTTTGTGGAGTTTACATACAATAATAGATATCACTCCACCATTGGGATGGAATATTTTGATGCATTTTACGGGTGACATTGCATATCTCTTTTGTGCTGGAGAGACCCAAGGGAGTCAGCACTAGTGGGACTAGAGATGATACAGGCTATCACATAGAAGGTTCATATCTTCCAGGAGCGGATGAAGACTGTACATAGTAGGAAGAGGTCTTATGTCAACAATAGATGGAGACCTCTAGAGATCGAGAATGGTGACCACGTCATTTTACGGGTCTCACCTCGCTGAGGTATGCAGAGATTTGGCCGAAGTAGCAAGTCATCTCTGAGGTACATCGGACTATTCCAGGACCTCACTAGAGTTGTCAAGGTGGCTTACCGCTTTTCTCTTCCACCCCAGCTGCATCGGGTGCACGATGTCTTCCATGTATCCCAGCTGAGTAGATACGTGCTTGACCCATCTTATTTCATCGACCACAACGAGATAGACATCGATGATGGAGTGAAATTTTCTGTGGTTCGAGTGGATATTGAGGACCGAAACGAGTGGGTCCTTTGTAGGTAGTAGACACCTTTGGTTCGCATTCGTTGGTAGCACTGGAACCTCCACAAGAGATCATGGGAGCGGGAGGCTTAGATGCGTGCTTAGTACACCCACTTTTTCCATTTGATTATGTTGTGGCATATGGGGACACAATGTCCTAAGGTGGGGAGAATATAAAGACCATGAATTTCCATGTAATTTATTAAAAAATATAAGGGAATTTTACATGTCTGCGAAAATTAACGGCGCGTGATTCTAAGGCCCGGTGTGCCCGAAATGAATTTCTGAATGTTTTTTCAGGTATGTTCAATAAAGTTATGAGCGGGATTTTCTTACTTTTGAACCGTTTCATGGAATTGAAATCTAAGGGCACTGTTGAACTCACATCTCCTGTATTATCTTAATGAGACCATCATCTCGACCATAGTGGGTCGAGAGTGAAAGATTGTTATTGTGTTTTTTTGAAAGAATTCAATAAATAAAAATGTTTACATTTTTATTATATTTGTTCAAATACCTCAACATGGGTTATGGTGGTGGGGATCACCCTTGCCTAAAATTCCCATGTGGATGTTTAGAGGTGGGGACCACCTGAACTAACCCCCATTTTGAATTTAGGGCTGGGGACCACCTGGCCACTATTAATGGGGGATAAACCTCTCAAATCCCCATTATTTCTTTCCTCTCATTAATTGGAGAAAATTATTTATTCCAACTTTGTAAAATTAATTTTTCCAACAATTAATTGTTCCAACAATTTAATTTGATAAAATTAAATTAAAAAGGGGGTTATTTTCACAATTTTGGTGGAATTGGGAGAGGAGAAACTTTCAGAAGATTATTTTCTCCAATGAATAACACACTCCCCAATGATGAAATCTCACACCAATGAGGAACATCTTGAAAAATAACAAACCGATGATTGAGGAAACGCGGAAGACACCGACATCTGTCTGTCCCCAACGATTTCGTCTATTTCCTCGCGACCTCCGTCGAAAAATCTATGAGGTATGATTTTAATTATTTATGATTATTTTTTACAATTTTATTCCCTTCTTAAACAATGAACAAGGATCATATCCCTAAGTAGTTGATCTGGAGATGATTTCTTTTACGGGGTTGGGAATAATCAATTGCCTGAGGTTTTAGGGTTTGACCTTCTTCATTCTTATTTTTTGTTTAGCCTTTTGCTACATCTGTAATGATGAGGGTGTGGGACAGACAAACATGGCCTGACCCCTCTGTCGTTCTTCTTGAATGTTGTGTCCTTAGTGATGGAAGAAGGTTACATTATGCCATGATGAAAAATAGATGCGGCGGTCGGCACATCGCCAGCCGTGATGAAGGCGATGTCCCTGCGACCTCTACGGCGCTCCATGGCCTTGCTGCCCTGCGGCCCTCCTCACCGCCCTGGGTCTCTCTACGATGCCCTGCGGCCCTCTGCGCTGCCACACAGTCTCACCACCACACGGCCCTCACGACCCCCCTGCTGTCTCGCACTACCCTCACGGCCTCCGCGCTACCCAGCGCATTCCAGACCACCCAGTGCAGTCAGGACAATCCCAGTGGGCTAGACCAGACCCAGCGGGGTGGATCAGTCCTCCTAGGTTGGACCAGACCTAAGCCATCTTCGAACATTTCTCTCTATCGACCATATCATTGGCCTCAGGCGTCCGTTTGAAGAACCGTCAGTGGCGCTAGAAACCATGGAGTGATACAGTCCCATTGAGCATACCCCATTTGAGTTTTGGTTAAATATGGAGTATGGTCGGGTTGGACTAATCAAGAATATCATCGGGCCCTCGTGACTAAAAGGCTAATAACTCATAGACCAGGCATCCGATTGACGCACCATCTGTTGCATGGAGACCCATATGGATTGGTGGTCCTTTGTGACACTTCTTTGTGGGACTTCATGTAAGTAGGAGTATCAACCAGTGACTTGAAGAGAGGACACTCCTGGAGACAAGAAAACTTTGTGGGGAACACAGTAGTTGGTTTTGATGTGTATAATGAATAGTGATAATGTGTGTTTCATCACCTAGTGATCCTATGTGGGTCCACACCGGGCGATCCTGTAGGGGTCAGCACCGAGCGATCCTGTGTGGGTTACCACCAAGTGATCCACTGTGGGTCAGCACCTAGTGATCCTCTTTGGGTCAACATCGAGTGATCCTTTGTGAGACTACAGCCGATCCTCTTGACAGAATATGATGATCTATCTTTACTACTAACCATTTGTACTTTAATACATAATTTATTCCTAGGGTGATCTGATTTCGTACCTGAGCGGTACTTTCCTTTGTGGTAATTCCTTGGTGGTATTCTTCTATGTGGCATACCTGAATGGTACTTACCATCATGGTACATCTTCCTTTATAGAACAAATGAGATTTGGGATTTAAAGTTGGACTCTTTAATTCTTCATGAATGAGATGGGTATACTTCATAACTTAGGTATATGTATGGGAATATACCTATGTAGGGTCGTCAGTAGATTTCATGCCTTGTGTTTTATCCTTTGTCGATTTTGTAAGACCGTGAAGGTTTCTAGGTCCCTACTAAGTATCATTATACTCACCTCTTCATGGGCTATGCCCGCACGTTGTTGTGTTTGGTGAAGACAACAGACAGCGCAGATCGATGCTGAGGGTACCAAGACTAGACGGTGTCTGGAGGTGGACGATATGGCTTGTCGATAGGCAAATGCGATGGGCTGACATGGAGTGATGAGGAGGCGATCTGTACCTACCCTTCAGGTAGGAATCTTAGAGGATGACCCAATAGCTACATTACTTTTTCTTTAGTTGAATTGTTTTTCAATTGTACTTGTAACATTACTGTTGGGAGTGTATTCTGACCCCTTTTTACTTTCAACACTATTTTTTCTATACAGTTGAATTGTGTTTGTATATTGTTGGGTTCTTGGTTGTGTGTTTTTACATGTTATAATGGCAATGTCTTACCGGTTTTATGGAATATGCCTTTCAGTGCTAGTTGCTAGCCCATGGCCTATGGAAGGTAGTCTTGGGGTAGTCACAGCATCGGCCCTGGGGGACGAGTTGTGATAAGGCAACTATGGCGGAAGGAGCTGCGGTATGAGGGGGAAGTGCGACGTCATGCCGTTCCGCATCAGCAGAAGACCGGTCATCCCCCGAGCCGACTATTACATGCGGTGGGGTAACAAACCACTTTCCAGCCGAAACGACCCCACATCCACGGGGCTTGCTGGAGAGGTGGTCTGCCTTCAAGCATATTGGGGCCGACACAGGCTGCCCGAATGGGCTGGACCCACCAAGCAGGCCAGCGCTGGTGGGATAAGCCCCACCTGGAATGTCGAGCCTACTACATCCTAGGCCCACGAACTAGTCGGGTTATCCTAATGGTTCGAACCTAGGTTGGGTGAGGTACACCCCGAGACCCGTTGTGTCGGGCCGACCTGACCGAGTCGGACTAGGCCCAAACCCAACCGACTGTAAAAAAAATAAATGCACATTACTGATAAAACATGGGTACATTTGGCATGCCTTCTATGGCATTGGGACCCCTTTTGGGTAGCTTACCCTTTGGCATAACCCGACAGTCCCAATCATGCTAGGTCAGACCAAGGAGGGATCACCCCAGTTTCACATTAAGGGGCGTAACTAAGAGACACGACATCTGATCAACCCGCCGTCTTTGGATAAGGATCCTTGAGACAAGTAGGTCCTTTAGAGATAATATAAGTGAGTTTTGATGTATTTTGACATGTGACCTAGGTTGGATCCAACATGATTCTAACATAACATTTTTTAAAATGTCCCACATCTCACCGACATGGTGTTTGATCGATGTGCCATCTGTCACCATGGGTTCACTAGGAAGGATTAGTATCTTGGGTTTGAATTTTGTGGGACATTATACTAATTTAAATAAGAACGAAGGATTGATGAAAGGAGTCTTCGGAAGATCAGGCATGCATCATGTGGGAATCCAATTGCTGGATGTGACATGAAGAAGAAAGCGACCAATACAGGTCAGCAGTAGAAACTCCAAAGTGTGATGATTTATCCTTATGACTAGTCATCCCTCCCATTGTACCAACAACCTATACGAGTCAACAATAGTAAACAATATGCGTAAGCACAAGGGACCAATATGGGTAAGAATCTAGCGACCAATATGGGTCAGCATTCAGTGACCTATACATGTCAGTAGTATAGTTACTATGGATTGGATAATCTGGCTTTACAACTAGTCATCCATATCCTAGCAACGTGGAAGTTATACAATACGAGTGATCTATCTCTTTTTCTTTGTGCTTCATGATTTGGATCATGCTTATGATATCACCTTTGTCATATTTCTTGTGATATTTTCTCTTTTGGTTTACTGAGAGACATTCAGGGGTGTCAAGGTCCCCTACTAAGTTGTTATACTCACCCCTGCATGGGCTTCTCCAGCACGTGTGGGTCTCGTTCAAACTACTAATTCATTGAGGTAGACTATGGAGGTTTGGGACTTGCTGGAGCTTGGTGCTATGGGATAAGACAAGATCCTCTACATTGACTTCAAACATACTACTACTACCCTCCATCTTTTCAATTTCAAGGGCTTGTATTCTGGCCAACTATTTTAATTTAATTGTTTAACTTGTGGTTTTACTTTACTATCTTGGGTATACCTTACTTTTTTTGATTTATTACATAAGTTTCCATTCTTGTGTGTATATAGATCTCCAAGGAAACTCCCACCCAGTTTGGGTAAATCCTTTGGGTCCTAGTCACCAACCCCTAGAATATGGAAGTTGGGCATGGGGTAGTCATGTCTGGGACACGTTGGATGAGTTATGATAAAGTGGTATTAGAGGTCGGTCAGTTCTACTAGAAGAACAAAGATTCTACTTTTGATGATGCAATGTTGTAATGTTTCTTGATTTTGGTATTCAGTATATGGGGTCTAGAGTTGGTGTGGCGGCCGACATATCCATACTCCCAGATCCAAAATTCTGTTTTCAGTCTCCATACATGAAAGCAACATTTTATAGTGTTCTGAAATTTTTTATTTATCTTTCTTATAATAGATAACTATGTATAACTTAGTGGCAGTGGTACAAATTTTTCATACTTGATGACTCCACGATGATAACCAAGCATGATTCTAGTAAGAGATTAGGAGAGTGGTCCACCGAGCGATGACACATAGGTACGAGGACCAGTCATAGTGATTAAACATTCAGGTGGTGTACCAGTAGAACCCCCACTTGTTGAGCATCATATGCTACCAGTTGATTATAAATGATGACTGATCAAGTACCATGATTTCCAGAGGCAATGGTCTTTGAGGTTTCAAGGAAAGATGAACCCAAGGCAGCAGAGGATAGGCTTGTGGTGGTTTCATGAGACATTCATTTAGTATAGTCACCTGTCGAGTAATGGAGAGCTGGGCCGCTAGCCATCTTCAAGGCTTGGTAAAATGAAGGTGGGGCTCGATGCTCTAGGTGTTGAGGTGAGGACCCTCACCTGTACAGTCATTGATATCCTTTTTTGTGCGGAGTTCATGCTAGTGACACTTCGCTATGTGGATATTCATTAGATGCTTCATCTGCAGTAGGGTATCCAGACTGTGGATTAGAACATGAAAATATTTATTGATCTCTCCCTATACTCCACTAACATGGTACGAGACCCTTGCATCAATGAATGGACCTTAGAGAAGGGGCGCTGATGGGACATTAGAGCTATTCCAGTTTTTCTCAACACCACGAAGTAGGATGGGGTACTAGAGAAAGCATTGATGTTGGAGAGATTCCTTACTGAGAAGGTACCGAAAATGAGAGCCCCTATCATTTGACGGGTAGCAGAGTCATCTGTAGCTAGCAGAAGATAGATTCTGTAGAAACCAAAACTTGCTAGAAATTCTAGAGGGTGACCCTGTGATGTAGAGTCGGAGGTGGGAAGATCGAGAGGATGAGGGACCCACCAGTGAGGCATGATCTTTTTTCCTACTAGGGATAGTGTCACAGAGCATGTGACTATCCGACTCCCCGAACAGATGATCAAAAGATGGTCGAGGTACCACTCTAGTTGTGTTAGAGGTAGGAGTATGAGGGTTAGCCAGGCAACGGGCGAGGCTAGGGAGTAGGACGTGTAGCAGTAGGTGGTTGGGGCCACCAGGCACATCCACCAACACCCCCTGGCCGCACACCACAATCTTAGGGAGTGGGTGGATGGGGACATTCCCAACTTTAGGTAGTAGTGGCTCACGGTCATAAATTATCTGAGATAGAATGATGTATGATATGTATCTTCTCTACATAACTAGTAGTGCTTATCAACACAGGTGATACACATTTATTCCTTTCCTCATACTTAGTTTGGGACTCTAAGATTCCTCGTGAGCTTTTAACTCGACATTTTTGTTCGGATACTCCTACGAGAGAAGAATCAGTGGAAGCACAATGGTGATGACAGTGTTATCATGCTATCAGAGGAGAGAGATTCATATGTTATCTTCTATTAGTGGCGTTGAACACCTATAACATCATTCAAATCATGGGATGGCTATCAACAGTTCGCCCATAGATTGACAGTTTGAGATGTACAGTGTGATGTACATGTAGTGATGGAGGCCACATTTCCTTTATTGGTGAGAAGGAAAATAGAGCAGCATGAGATATTCATCTGCTCAAGATGGTGCAGGTGATTACATATCATTTGAGATAAATCAGCTTCGACACTGTGGAAGAGGTGAGTCCAAAGTTTCTAGTGGTGGTGGACGAGTATGAGGACGTCTTTCCCAAAGATGTTCCACAACTACCTCTTCGTAGAGAGGTAGAAATAAACATTGACTTGTACCTAAGAACAACACTGATATATATAATATCATATCAAATGTCCCATGATTAGCTCTAGGGGATGAAGGTATAGTTGGAGGACTTACTGATGAAGGGATTCATAGGGCTCAATATTTCTCCATGGGAATCCCTGGTGTTGTTTTCTAAAAGGGACAATAGAATATTCAGACAATGTGTGGACTAGAAGCGCCTCAACTAGGAAATCGTGAATAACATATATCCTATGCTGATGATTGATGATCTATTTGATCAGTTTTAATGAGAGAAGTGGTTCTCGAAGAAAGACCTCAGATCATTCAATCATCTGCTCAGGGTACGGGAAGGGGATGTACTAGAGACGAATTTATGAATTCGTCATGGCCATTATGTGTTCTTGGTGATGCCTTTCATTAGGAACAACACTCTAGTAGTGTTAATTGTGATAATGAAGAGAATATTACATAATAGCATAGATCAGTTTTTAGTGGTCTTCATCGACGAAATCGTAGATTACTTAGTATCCAAGGGGGAGAACGTTGTAGACTGGGGGATTATTCTGGACACACTCATGGAAAACTAGTTATATTGGAATATATTGATGTGTGTGTTTTGTATATATAAATCAAATACATTGGATACATCATATATTAGATAGGATTTGCAGTGGATCCAGGAATGATCGTGGTAGTACTTTCTAGGGATCCACCCATGAGTGTTACTAAGGTGTGGAGAAACCTTGGATTAGCAGGATATTATCAAAGGTTCGTATTTGATTTTTCATGAGTAGAAGAATCTATGACATATGTGAAAAAGATGTGGAAACCCTTATTCTGGTTAGAGACATTCCAGAAAATATTTCCACAGCTAAGGAAGAGCTTGACCATCACTCACATTCTAAGGTTGTGGGATGACGGTGCAGACTATGTGGTTTTCTGTGATGAATCCAGGATTAGACTCAGCTGTGTCCTAATGCAGGGAGATTTATTGATTGTTTATGGATTCTGAATTTTGAGGCCTACTGTGCCGAATTATGCATGTCAATACATGGATTTGGAAGCAGTAGTCTTCACACTGAATATGTAGTGACATTACTTGATGGGTGATTAGTTCATTATTTACTCAGACCACAAGAGTCCTCAATATATCTTCACACAAAAATATTTGAATCTGAGATAGTGAGGTTGGATAGAGTTCCTCAAGTAATATGACTTTAAGATAGTATATACTCTCAGGAATGGATGATAGTGGAAGATGCACTTATCCAGAGATGGAGATCACAGCTACTGAATGAGGCTTCATAGATGTTAGCCTCAATTTAGATATCCTATGTGGATAGAGATGAAACAGTCAACCTCTAGTCAATGGTAGTTGTCCCTCCACAACATCAGCGAGTTAGGGAGGAGCATCTCAGAGATAATAGCTACGAGAATACATGTGCTTAGATATCCTCAGGCCATGAAACTGGAAGATATTCGGAAGGTGGGGAGCACACTATCCATTTTAGAGTACGTAGAGTTGTACCACTGGAGCTACAGGGGGAGGTGTTGAGGGAATTACATACACCCCCTTTGGCAGTACATCAATGCGTGATTAAGATGTATTGGAACCTCTAGTGTTAGTACAGGTTCCCAGGGATGATGAAAACGGTGTCAAGGCTTGTTTCTAGATGCCTCAATTTCCTGCATGTGAAGGCCAAGCACCAGCTACCAGCAATCTTGACCCAACCCCTCGATATACCATAGTTGAAGTGGGAATGGATATTGATTGACTTCATGATGGGTTTATCATGTATGTTTAGAGAGAATGATACCATATGGGTTATTTTTGACCAATTCACCACGTTGGACCACATCCTTGTTATTCTATAGAAGTGTTCAGTAGAGATCCTGGGATGCCTCTACGTTCAGGAGATCATTCAACTTCAAGGGGTTCCATCTATGATAGTCTCAGACTGTGACACATGCTTCACATCCGATTTTTGGAAAGGATTATATGAGACATTTTGGAACATAACTTTGATTGAGCATAGATTTCCACCAGAGGAATGATAGTCAGACTGAGTGAACCATACATACTATGTAGGACATGATTCATGCATGTGTCCTGGATTTTTATTGCTATTGGCAGGACCACCTACCCATGATGGAGTTCTCATACATCAATAGATCTTACACCACCATTGGTATGGCCCCTTTAGAGGCAATTTACAAACAACAATGTAGATATACCTTCTGTTGGAGGGATCATTATGATCCAGTACTAGTGGTCCCAAAGATTGTATAGGCTACCACTAAGAAGGTGTTGTTCATTTGAGAGCGGATGAATACTGCATAGAGACAAAAGAAGACCTATGTTGATATCAGATGTGCGGCCACTAGAGTTCCATGTGGGGGACCATATATTCATGTGAGTCTCTCCTAGATGTGGAATAAGATGATTTGGTCAAGACAAAACACTCTCACTGAGGTTTATCTGACCATTCCTGATACATTGTAGGATTGGAAAGGTGCATACTGATTGGCACTGCCACCACAGTTTGAGAGGGAGCACGGCATCTTCCACATATCCTAGCTGAGGAGATACGTGCATGACCCATCTTAGTTCATCAACCATGGTGAGATTGTGATTGACGCTGGGATGAAATTTAGAGAGTACACAGTAGAGATAGAGGATCGACAGGATCAGATCCTTCGTGGGTAGCCGATACCTCTGGTGTGTGTTCTGTGGAAGCACAAGAATCTCAAGGTGAGAACATTGGAGCGAGATTCTCATTTACGTTCCCAATAACCCTATTTGTTTTTTTATAATTGATGTATATTTTCTATGATTAAAATCCCTAAGGTGGGGAGAATGTAAAGATGTAGAAAATTCCATGTATTGTTTTAATTATTTTGTATTATTATGAGTCTTTAAAAATTGATAGTAACTACTTCTGCAACCCGATGTTCCGGGAATGGATTCTTGAAATTTTTTATCGTATGTCCCATATAAGGATGGAATTCATTTCCGTTCTTTAGGATTGGTGGTCGGATAAAAAATCTGAGAGCACAGTTGAATATGTAACACTGGGATTCTCTTAAAGGTGACTTGACTTCGACCACAGTTGGTCTCGAGAAAAAGATAGTATTTATACATTTAAAATATTAATAATTAAACATTTAATTATTATTTTATTATTTTTTAGAAATGGATGAGTGATGGTGGTGGGACTAGAGACCTGTCAAGCCATTTAATTGATTGACTCATCAACTCTATAACCCCACCATTGTGAATTAAAATATATTCATTAATTTATTTAATGAACATTATTAATTTGTCAACTTGTTATTCGCCTTTCCCCCTCCTTTTTAAATGTATCTCAGTTTGGGGTTTTGGAATGACTTATTCAAGATAGGAATCTCTATCCAATTCATGTGGCAATATCCACCCTTAGGACGATAGTGGATTCAACGAGCGGTGACGAGAACCATAAAATCACAATCCGACAACAATGATGAAGGAGGTTCACTCGATCTCCATTAGTGGATGTGTTATCCAAGTAGTGGTTTTTGTTTTTATATTATAAAATAATTTTTTTCTTGTTCTTGATTTATACAAAAAAACACTGATCAACTGACCAATTGGTTGATCTGTGGATCATTTATTAAACACGGGAGGATGATTCAGGGTCACATGTAGGGGTTTTAAGTCTGTTATTTCATTAAAATTTATGAAATGAGTTTATTTAATATTTAATGTTAGATCAATATTTTCCCGCTTCATATCATGCTAATGTGGAGGGTTTGGTCCGAACGAACAGTGGTCATACCTTCCAATGCTTCATTCATGTTGCGTTATTCAGGGAAACCATTACTTAATTTTGATAGAAACATAGGGAAAATGGTCATGCTATGACTATGGAAACCTGGTATACTTTTAGGCATAACCGACACCCAGAACGGACCATAAGTGCATGTCCAGTGGCACATGGAATGAACTGTCGGTATGCCATGCCAGTGGCCACGAATGGTGGCTGAAGGAAACATACGGTAACAGGTAGTAGGCAGTGGGGAGGCGGCATGCCATCGTGAACTGTGGTTCCTAGAGGCAGCCGGCAAGAGCCATCCACGCAGGGGAAGGGCAGCGCCTACAGGCCCTGCTAGTGACAGTAGCCACTACCAGTAGGCCACGGTAGGAGAGGGTGGCGCCGCGCCGTGTCGTGCTGTGTCGACTGATGACCGGACGGTCTCAAGGCCAACTGTTGCATGCGGTGGTGCAGTGCCCTACCGTCCAGAAGAAACAACCTAGCTACAGAGGAGCGAACATGAGTGGTGGTCCTCCTTCAGGTGGACAGGGCATAATGCGGGCCGGACCCATCGCCCAGAGGGCATGTGCAGGTCATCCAAGCCCCACTCTATGGGGTAGGCCGACCGCGGCCTAGGCATGCGAACCAACTGGGCCAACCCGGACGACCCAAACCCCATTAATTGGGATGAACTCGACAAAAAGGACTCTGGCGGGGTCTGGAATACCCTTGGACCTGTTGCGTTGGGAGACCTCACCAAGACGGACGGGGTCCAGACCCAACCGTGCACTGAATAAAGAAACGCCAATATGTGATGAACCATATTTCTGTTTGACAAGCCATCAGTGGCCTTGGAATACCTTTCAGGAAGCATGAGCTTTGTCATATTCCAGTAGGCCCGACTGAGCCGGTCTAGACCAAGATGCAATTACCCTCATTTCACAGAAAGGGGTGAAACTAAAAGACCGTGTGTCTGATCGACGCACCGTTTGTGGCGTAAGGACCCCTGTGAAAATGTTGTACACTAGAGATAATCTAAGTGGTATTAGATTTAATTTTACATGAAACATGTGTTGAATCATAATTGAATCCAATAAGGACCTTTTTAAAAAAGTGCCAATATCTCATAAACCTGGTGTCAGATCGACGCGCTGTCTGTAACGTTGGCACCACTATAACACGGAGGAACATTGGGTATGTATTTTTTGGGACATAATACCAGTTGAAATATGACCAATGGGTTGAGGAAAAGAGTCTTATGGATATCAGACATGATTCATGTGGGAATACAATGTTTGGATGTGACATGAAGAAGAAGAGTGACCAATACGGGTCAGCATTAAAAAATTCAGACAAGGATGTTTAGTTATTCGAAAAATCATCCCTACCTATGTACCTGTGACTAGTACTGGTTAGAACCAGAGACCAATATGGTTCAGTACCAGTGACCAATATGGGTCGACCCCAATATCCAATACAATTAAGCACCAATGACCAATATGGGTGAGCACCAATGACCAATACGGGTCAACATCTAGTGACTAATTCAGGTCAGCAAATGGTGACCTATACAGGTCAGTAGTAAAGTTACTTCAGATATGATGATCTTGAATTATAACTATCCAACTATATTACAGTAACCTTGATGTTATATTGTATGAGTGATCTATCTTTTTTGCTTCATGGTTCATGATTTTGATCATGCTTATGATGTTACATTTGTGCAATTTCTTGAAATGTTTTCCATTTTGGATTTCTGAGAGACCATCTGGGGTCTCGGGGACCCCTGCTACGTTATTATACTCACCCATGACTGGGTTCTTCCCACACTTGTGGGTCTGGTGTATAATACTGATGCTCCGAGGTTGACATTGGTGGTTCTGTACAAGGTGGACCTTATTGCGATTGGAGTAGTCGAGTTCCTGTTCATCGACTACATACATACAACTACTACTCTAAAGGTTGAGCTATGGGGAAGATGCGATAGAATTATACTTTTTTTCAGTTCATTGGGCTTGTATGCCTGACCACTATTTTTAGTTTACAGTATTCATGTGGTTTTACATTACTCTCATGGTTATACTTTACTTATATAGGTTGTTTACTTCTTTTTCCCTTCATGAGTGTGTACAGAAATCTAATGAAATGCCTTCACTATCCAGGAAAAGCTGTCAGGTTCTAGTCACCAACCCCTGGACTATGGAAGGTGGGCATGAGGTTGTCATATACAGCCCTTGTGGGACGGGTCATGACAATAATGTTTTATCCTCATTTTACCCATTTATCCCATACTATGTTTAAAACGAATTACTATGGTTTCTTTTCATATTTACAAAAAAAGGGAATATTTACCAAATATTATAGTACTAATTAAAAAATTATAATCCATTATTGAAAATTATATTTATAAAATTATCGAAAATAATTCATAAAATAAGTGTTTGAAATAAAAAAAATTAGCAAAAACATTATTTTTGTACAAAACTATTTATCATTATATAACTCTTAAAAAAAATTATATAAAATTTATAACCAGTTAGTGAATATATATATATATATGTGTGTGTGTGTGTGTGTGTGTGTTTCCTTTTAATAATAAAATGTATTTTATTTATTTATTTTATCAACAAAAAACACCTTTGAGGAATAAAAACAATGGTAAAAAATAAACAAATATTTTTACTTGTATTAAAAATTTGGTAAAGAATTTAATTCATACATTTTTAAAACATAAATTTTTTCATAATTTTTTCATTATAATTCATAAACAGTATTTTAATTACTAGATTATAAAGGTGTAATATATTAATTTCATTTGGACTTATGGTCTCTTGTGTCTAATGATATTGATGAAATATAATATATCATAAAATATTATGGGGAAACAGGAAATATAAAATAACAATTAAATATATTATATAAAATAAATAATCATATTCATTTTTAATATTTAAATAATTATTTATAATGGATATTCACTTAGTTTGAATGGTCTGTTAAAATATTTATTGCAATCTAGGACACCCAAATAATCAATGGGTGAATTATAGAGTAATATTTTTATTTTAGTAAATGATTATATTATTCAAAAAATTGAATTATGATATTAGATATTTTTTATTGAGTAATATATTCTATATATTCACTAAAAATATGTTTATAGATAATTAAATAATTTTTAATAGGTACAAAAAATATTTCCAGCCTATGGAGAAAATGTAGATTTTTTAATTTTCATACTAGATTCCACTGTGATACAAAATTATGAGTGGGTTATAATTATTCATCTATGGTCACAATATGTTAGGATAACTAAAATTATAAACATTCAAGGATAAAGCACATACTCCATAATGTAACTTTCATCAAACCCACCTTACTAACTTCATTAGATGAAGTCTACCTCAGTTTAGTAACAATAATACTTCCTTAAAATTTTCATGAATGATATTTGTTAATTGAATCATCATTGGGATAATATATATAATATAATAAATACCATAATTATTTCATATGTATTACACTCCTCATATGTATTATTCACTCAATTACATAGCTTCACCAGAGAAATATTTTCTCAATTATATGGATTCACTAATGTCATCCCATCATTTGATTTATTTTCCATATATGTTGAGTCTATTATATTTTATATAAAAAATGACAATTCTATAGTTACCTTAAATCAATTCCATGTTATTTATTATATTTTTCTCTATTTATTTTTTCTTAGTTGATTTTATAGTGACACACATTTTTTTATGTAGCACGAAAGATAATTGTATTATTGAATTGAAAGGGAGATCAGTTTCATCTCAAAGGATATTCTCCTTAAAAAGCCACACAAAAATAATAATGCACTTATATTATTTTCAGAATAATATTATTTTTGGAATCAAATTGGTGGGAAAGATAATGTGATGATTAATAAAAAACCAATTGAAAAATTGAAATAATAATAGATAAAAAAATGTTATATGAGAAAGGCCTTATTTCAGGGCCAGTTCACTCACATTTCATTATTATTTGTTAATTTTTCTGATATTTTATTTTTATACATTTCAATAATCATGAATTTATAACATCATAATTTGGAGCAATGATTAATATTCATATGAGATATTTTTTCACAGAAAATCCCACTCCCCTCAAATGAGATTTGATATAAGAACAATAATAGAGAATTTCATAACTTCAAAAACATGACAACATCATATTTTGTTCCTCCCTATGTGATTTCATTACACCATAATATGATTTTTTACACTTTTGAGATGGTTGGGATATGGATTTTAAATAGAATATAAATGAAATTTAGACTCATGAGTTGTTTTATAATCCCTATTATCACACACAACTTTTTTTATCCACTACAATTAAAATTAATATATTAATAATTTTATAAAAATAAAATGGAAAATCCCAAAAACAATCCCAATGAATATTTTTGGGACAATCGATCAAAATTAATAGTGTAGATATCATTATGGAATAAAAAATAAGGGAATGAGAAATAGATTGTGTATGAATGCGAGTAAAAGATAATGGATTAGTCAAGTTTTAGTGTAATATCAATCTAGATGAATTAAATGACAAAGAAATAAAGATAAAAAAATCTATGAACAATTATAAATTTATCCTCTTCTAGTTATTTTATCTATATATCCAATTAATTATTAAATAACACACCTCCATTTATATTAAAAGGAATATACCATGAATATTTTTTATGTATTATATTTTATCTCCATTGAAAAATATTAACTTTATAATTCAGATAAACATATTTTAATATGAATCCTTGTTAGACTATTCTGAGGTAATAATATTTTTTTAATATTCTTGAATGGAATACTATATTCCATAAAGAGAAATCCAATGGTGAAACATTGTTTCTTTTTTTATATTGATCAACATGTATATTTCCTAATAAAATGATAATCAATTATAACATTTCTACATATATATTAAACATTGACGTATAAAAAATCACAACATAACATTGTGATCTATATAATAATAATTAATATTATGTGTATTTGTATTGTAGATAAAAAATAATATTATTTACTATATAATACATAATATCACTAACAATGAACATCCCATATTTTAGCCATCGACCTTTCTGAACTACATTCTCTCCCAATTCAATCCCCAACTATATCATGAGATATCTTTATTTATCCAATGAATTATAGGGGGTATAATTAAGTTACCATGTGTCACATAATTATAATAATAGATATGTCATCTATATGATCATTAAAAAAATAATCATTTCATATCCCATAGAAAGGAAATAGGTTTTTTAAATATTTAATTATAACATAATCCATGTGAAATAAATGCATTACATAAAAATTTCAACATAGAATAACACATAGATAAGAAAGTGTTCTCCTAAAGTATTTATCATACATCATTTAACATTGAGGAAATTATCATGTTTAATAAATGAATACAAAATTAATCATGATCATAATAAACTAACTATAGAAATAATGAGGGATAATTGGATTATATACCTAATAACATGTATATAAGATCATATTATGTCATAAAAATTAAAAAAATTACATTAAAATTGTAATATGGAATATTTCATGTGGAAAATTAACGTTTGAAATTGAAATATCTTATTTAAAATATAAAAATAGTAATAATCAATTGTAATCAAATTTCAATAATATGAAACTTTTATGATTATATATAATTCATCACATTATTGGTTAGTCATTATGGTTTGAAATCTTTTTCAGGTTGTTTATGATAAAACATTTCTTTCATTCATAGTTGTGAAAAAATGTGAAATTAATATTTTTCAAAAAACGATTGGAAGAATATTATTAAAAAATTATAAATTACCAGTCATTGAAAAATTTACACTAAAACTTTTTTTAATATAATATAAATGATGAATTCTTTAAAATAAAATATCAATGTTGAGGAAATATGATCTTTGACTTAAGAGAGAATTTATATGGTTATTAATAAGGATTTTTTTGGTATATTGAGTAATTAAAATGATGAAAATAAATGAAAAAAATAAAAACTATATAAATAACTCATAGTGATGAAAATTAAATGTATTAATGAGATATAGATCCTAAAATTTCATCATCATAAACATCATAATCAATCTCATTATGCCTTTATATTATAACAATATATGCTTACAAATTAAACTAATTTTTAATGAATATTACCATGAAATATTTACAAATGATATTATCATCAAATAAAATTATCAGAAAGTTATTATTGGGAAAAAACAGAAATTGATAGTTATATATACTTCTATAGTAAAATATGAGTAAAAAACATACTATCAAAAAATATAATTAGAGATGATAAACCCTTATCATATTGGTAGCAGTTTAGTCATAAATACCACAAAATAATAACATCTAATGAATCAATAAAAATTATTGAAATAAGTACATTATTCATATATAATGTCAATGAGGATTTAAAAAAAATTATAATGATCTATAGGTGAAAGACATAAAATAATTGCCCAAAGAAGGAAATATTTTGATGAAATCACATACATCAATTGAATTTATCTTTGAAAGTAGTATATCATCCAATATAATAAATAATTAGTTATTATAATTTTATAGAATAATCATCTCAACACTTATAATATAATATTTTATCCCATTATAAATTTTTAACAAATTTTTTTTAACAATGCAATTCTAAAATAATCATTTCCAGAAGTAAGATGTTATGTGTTATCATGGATGTTTCATTTCAATATTTCTACTTATTCTATATAGATTATGGTTACATAAATCATATATTATTAAATATTATATTAAAATTATATATTTTAAATATATATATATATATATATTCTCATAAACATATTGACTTAGAAAAATGAATTAAAGGATTTATGGAGAAGGTAGGTCATACATACGTGTCAATGTTGTCACAAAATTTGATTTATAGAATGAGGGATTTTGAAAAAAAATTCAACATTTCTAAATAATTATTATATCATATATTTTATTTTCTTGTGTTTTTTTATTTATGAATATATATATGGAAAATGAAATGGTATTTAAATTTCATCAGGGAGATAGTGGTCCACAGAAACACACGAGTAACGTGATTTTCTAATGGATGGGAATAAAGTTGAAAATAGTTATTAAATCATTATAATGAAAATAATGTACATTAAAAATATTTATCGTAACATTTTATGGTGAATAAAAATTATCGGGGGTATAAGAAGACATATAATTGGAAACGATCAAATAAGAGTTATATCCTTTCATTGGGAATTCAATTTTTAAAAAAATACACATACACCTAAGACGATGTTACATTAAAAATACCTGATTCTAAAGGATGTGGAGGAGGAATATTGGATGTTAACGGTGTAGATAATTCGTGATGTATAATTTTCAAATGATGAGAGGAAGATATGAAAGGTTGTATGTTTTAATTTGGGTGGGAGAGGACACACATATAATTATTTAAAATATTTTATAATATATATCATAATCAAATATAATGTAACGACGTAATCCAAAATTAAAAAAAATCATAATGGTGAATTAATATAAAAAATTACATTTATAGATATTTTGGTAACATATATTCCCATATCATCAGGTTAATTTATTTTAATAATATTTTACGATTATCTATGGAAATTTTAATATTTAAAATGATAACAAAACATATTACAAAACAAATTTGGAAATTATATAATATTAATGAAATATTAAATATAAATTTTAAAACTATTTTATATTTTTATTCATATAGTTGGTAGAAATTAAATTCTACAAAATTAATTAGAACACATGAAAAATAAATTTTATTAACATATCAAATTATAAAGTAAAATTCATTTTATATTTAATAAAATGAATAAACTTATTTCTTAAATTGTTTATATTAAATAATACTCAAATGAAGGATTATAGAAATTTGGGCCGAAACATGATATAATTGAATCTCCAATCTAATAAAATAATGGATGATACTAAAGAATAGTTTTTTAAATTGAAAAAAAAAATATAACCAATATTCTGAAATATAATTATAGGTTTTTAATGTTAAAAATAATTTTTGGAAATCTAGTATTTGAATTAATAATGATCACATTTATTAGAACATATCATAAACTATTAGAAATTTAAACATTGGGGTTATTTAAATGATCGATCCCATACACTTGATCATATTCTACTTCTTTTATGAGGATATAAATATTTTCTAGAATATAATTCATAAAGAAAATAATTTATGTTTTCCCTATCACATAATATAAATAATTTTTAATCCAATTATGGAATATATTTTTTGAAATTAAATTCATAAATTTGTATGAATATTTTTATAATTAAACCCATAATGTGAGAAAAATATATATTTTTTAATAAAAACATTTTTATATGAAAATAAATTTTCCAAGAAAAATATGATATTATTATAATACTATAACTATAAATCATTATTATTTAAATATAAATACATATAACTGTGATATAATCTATAAAAATTAATTTAAATATGTAACATCCCAGGTAAATAAAGAATAATACATTTTCATATTTATTAATATTAGAGAATTGAATATTAATTTTTCTTTAAAGGGCTTGCTATGTTCGATAGCATACCCAATGCGCAATAAAGATTTTCTTTGAAATCTTACATTGCACACTAGTAATAAAACAATATTATTTTAAGTGGTAGTTAACACATAGCCGTTGTATTGGTGGGAATGAAATGAAATAACTAAAATATGATTATATATGTTTGTTAAATGTTTTTACATTTATCCAATAAATGATAAAGGCTTAAAATACGGAAAGAATTCAATTTTAGGCATATATACTCTAACATTCCAAAAAGGTCGAATTATCACCTTTTGATGGCGAACCGTCTATAAATATAGTTTTGTTCACTCTTATACATTTTATTGGACCAAATAAAATTCTTCTTTAGAATCGGGAAATCAAAATTTACTTTGTGTAAATTTTTGGTATTTTTCTGATAAAGTTCATTTTTTAATGAATAGTGAAAAATGTTGTATTTTAATTCAAAACCACTTTTTAATCTAATTTATTTACATGATTAGATTATATATTGAATTGGTTTTAAAGTGAAATTAGAATATATGTTTATGATTTAATCGAATAGTGGTCGTTGGAATTAATTTCATGTTGAAATCTGACTTAAACTAGTGTCAATCTTTTTATACTTTTTGTTTTATAAAAACACGATATTTTTTTTCACAGCGGTAATTAATTATTAAATTAATTAATTCAACTTATATGTTTTTTAATTTTGTAAAATAGATATCATTTTTGAATTAATAATATCAAATATAGCTTAGGGTGATGTTTTGGTATTTTTCTGAAAAACTTCAATTTTTGATGAATAGTGAATCCACTAAGTGGTACTTAAAAAACTCATTTTTCGTTTAAATGAAACTTTACCAATTTTTTGTTTTGAATTTAAAAAATCAAACATACATGGTTGTCATTAATATGTAAAATGTGGTTCAATGGGATTAAATTTTTTTTGTGAATAGTATCTTTTATGTTTATTAATCACGATTAGAGGTAATTAGTGTAGTTTAAGGTAAAAATAATGTTTTAATAATAAGTAATGACCTAGACACATGTTATACTCTTATTGGATGTCTCATGGCCGACCAAGACAATCCATGGGTCAACTTGGGGACCCCATGGAGCCACTTTGGTAGGAAAATGACATTAATAACTTTTTATTTAATGTTAAAATAAAAATGTCACAAACATGAGTTGTTTTACTAAATCAAATTTTAAATGGAGATATACAAGTAATATTTTTTACTATAAATATTATTTAGAAATCTAAAACGAATTATTACATCATATTATTTTTTTCATATTTTTTAGACATTATATAAATTATATTATTTATGACATCATGATGATGCAACGATTACCTCATTAATAAAGGATTTAAATAAAATGAAAAGATAATGTTAAAACTATAACTTACACTTGTCAAAGACCTATTGAATGAGTATATTTAGATCCCTTATCACCTTATCCTCATAATACATCAATGTGGGACCTTTTAAATCCGAAACGCATTTGAAAATAAAGTATCATTTTGTAACTTTCCAAGAGTGCCCCTCCTCTCCTCTTATAAAAGGCCCCAACCTCTACCACCTTACCAACACTTCCAAAGCCTTTGGCTCGAACAAACCCTACCAATTTGGTCTCTCCACATCCCTCTCTTACTCATAGAAGCCTCACTTTGGGTAGATTTCTTTCCAACGAAGCATTTTAGCTCAAATCAAAAAGAGTTACCTGTTTTAAAGGTTGTGTTTTCTCTTGTGTTCTTTTGTTTTATTTTGCTTCTCCAACCCCCTAAAATATTTTTATTAATTTATTTTGTAACAAATATAGTATCTTCAATATACTATGATGTTTTTATAAGAATAATTAGAGCTATAATTACACACACATACATCTAATTGTTAAAGAACATACTGTTTCCATGGATGGCGAATTTCTGCCTCACGAAACGATGATTGTTCAATATTCTTTTGACACCTTCAAAGGTGGCCATTAAGATGTCACTATATTTATATATGGTATATAATATGTTTATGTTTTACTTAAGCTTCTGCATTTTTCATTTATGGCATACCTTTATGGATTCCATTATGGGTAGACGCGATATCTTCATTTTAGGAAGTGCAGACTACCGCCCCCTCAAAGTGATTTGATTCGTTATTGCCATATGTGGGACGTATAAAGGATGTATTTAAAGTTATTATATATTATGTATGTTACATCTAAATTATGAATATAATTCTGGAATTAAAATATATGTACCACTCATTTAGTTTTAATTCCATTAATATGACATATAAATGAAAGTAGCGTTCATGCGTACGCACGGCTTACCGTCTCCATGAACGGTGCATTTCATTTCATACCTCTAAATGATTATGTAATATTATAAATACATGTATATGATGGATATATATGATATATATTATATCCAAATCATGAATATCATTCTGGATATAATGAACCTTTGACCACACGAACAACATGTAATTGTAAGAAGTCCACTTTCGACTTAAGAACCAAATATCGAAAAAACAAACATTATTAACTTAAATGATTAAATAATGCTTAACATGGAAGTAATTGATATAAAATAAATATTAAGCTTGAAAAAGGTTCTTAAGCAATTAGAAATTAACACTAGTTTATTATTTAGGAGATTAAAGAGCAATCGAGTCACGTCATACACGAGGTACGAGAACTTCTTAACCCAATTTCCATTCTTTGGGTTAATCTCCTACATTAAAATTATGTCATGATATTATTATGTACAATATTTTATTTGTTTTTTCTTTATGTGTACATATCATGAATACACATAATAGATCTATTTTATTTAAAAAAATGATCATTGTAAGGGACTTCGTCGCAATCTCCTTTCATTGAGGCATATTTTGTTTTATACACAACTTTCTTTTATATAGTGTATAAACCCCTTTGACTTTTAATTTTATTCAAAAGTAATATTTTTATATGAATTGTTTTACTAAACAATAAAAAGGAAGGTTTCTTTTAACGTACGTGGTGACAATTACCTTTTCCGCCGCCGCGAGTATTATTTGGACTTTGGCTTCCTCAACAAGCCATAATGTTTTTTAAAATGAAATAAATACCATATACTCTTTTATATATTGTGGTATCGAAAATGATTTTTTTATAATGGATTTGTTATGTCAATATATTTAAGTGATATATTGTGATCAAAGTTTGGAAATTTTTTCTTTCCATTATATTTGATTTATGTCTTATGATTTTATAATGGTACTTGGACATTTGACGGGTGGTTACGTGATAAACCATATAAAGGGTGGTGCCATTAATACCAGGACAAGTGGTTACGTTATAACCTCCAATGCATTGGGTATGGAAGTCGGCTGTATGGCTATTCCATTTAAGTATGTGTGGAAGTCGACCGTATGGTTATTCCATTTAAGTATGTTTATGTTCCAAGTTACCTTTATATGTTATGTGTTCTTTATATGGGTTTTATGGTAATCTTTTGATTACAAAAGGGTATGTCACACCCGTTTTTTTTAGTCCTTTTATTTATTTTTATTTCTCTTAGCGTCGGGTGATTTTGAGTAAGTGCGAGTGAGTCCTGGTTTATATTTTTAATGTTGGGATGAGTTTATGGTTGGAGATGGTGCGCGAACACCGTACGCTTAAGACGCGCAGATCGCTTGGGCACGTGCTATCCTCTTGGGTACGTGCAGCCCGCTTGCAGTCCGCTTGGATACCGTACGGCGTGCGAATACCGCACGGTCATCCCGTTTTAATGTTATGTGTGTAGATATATGTATATGTAAGTTTATATATTTTTTTATATGTGAATATATATGCGTATCTACGTTGTATGTGTTTATGTTCTAACGTTGTGTGTAAATATATGTACTGTATGTGTATTGATGTTTATAGGTGTATATATATATATACACATATGTTTGAAAATAAATATGTTTTAATGTTATATTATTATGCGTATACATGTTTATATGTAGTTTCATACAAGTTTATATGTTTATATATATTATATATATATTTATATATATTATATATATATTTATATATATTATATATATATTTATATATATATATATATGTATATATGTATTTATGTTTATATATGTTTATATATATATTTTTATATATGTATATGGGGTTAGAATAAAAAAATGATTTATTATTATTGTTTTTAATTGATTATTATTATTATTATTATTATTATTATTATTATTATTATTATGTTATTTGGGTATGATTATTATTATTAAAGTTAAATTATTGTTACTATTAATTATATTATAATTATTATAAAAAAAACCTAACTACCCGATCTCGCCCCCTCTCCCCCTCTCTCCCCGTCTCTCCCCCCCCCCCTCTGGTTCAGCCGGCTCGCGCCGCCCCCCACCCCACCCCTCTGCGAGACCCCGACCCCGGTCACCTCCCCCTTGTCGACCTCCTCCAGCCGCGTCGCCACCCCCTGCGTGCGACCTCGCCTCCAGCCGCGTCGCCACCCCCCTGTGCGCGACGCCGCCTCCAGTCGGCTCCCGTCCGTAGCCATCCACCGCCGTCCACCTTTGTCTGCGCCGGCCGCCCCGACCACGCCAGTGCCGCCTCCTCCCCTTGCCCTCAGCTCTGCCGCATTCCACCCTCCCCTTTTTCCCTCCGGCTAGCCGCCGTGCACAACCCCCCTTCCGGCCGACCCGCCTGCTCCGGCCAAAACCGCCTGCTCCGGCCAAAACCGCCTGCTCCGGCCGACCCCTCCTCTCTCACTCCGTTCAGTAGCCCCAACCACCGCGTGACCCCCTGGCCGAGCTCTTTCCGCTCGTGACCCCATCTCCCGAGCTCCTCTATGGATTGGTTCTCCATCGGATTTTGGTCTGATCCCTCAATGTATGGGTTCTTAAATTCCTTCTTTGTGGGTTAATTTTATTTTAGAGGTTTTATTATTTTTGAGTTGTCATCAATTTATTTTGGGTGTTTAATCAATATAGCACATTATTTAATTAGTTTTCATGCTGAGTAATTGTTCTTGATTGAGTTTTAGAATGTGTTTCTTTTGTTGGTAGTATTTGCAAGTGATTTTAGTGTTTTTTTTTTGTGAAAACCCATTTCAAACTGTTTGTCAGTTTTTGTAAACTGTGCAGTTGGTTTATTATATTGTGCACGGGCTGCATATTCTGTTTTGACTATTGAGTGTTGTGCGTTTGGCTTTGGAAGAGGTTTTTGGGTGGGCTTTGTGTTCAATATCTCATGACACTGTTTGGAGTTGTTTCATAAAATTTTTTATGTGGTTCATTAAATCTTTTAATGGGATTTTGATTTTTGATTGAGTTGCGGACCCCTGAGGTCTTTATCTGGTCCAGATTCGGCTTTACCTGAGTTGTTAATTTAGTAATGCTTTGCTGCTTGCTTTGCAGGATATATATAGATATACCTATGGTGTATAGGTATATAGTTATATATATATTTATATATATATATGCAGATATGTATATATATATATATACGTATGCACTTCAAGGTCGCGTGCGCTCTGGGCATGGGTTAACCGAGGTTGTGATTTTGGTCTGCGGAGCGTCTTTTCTCCTTCCGTTAAGGCTCTACCTTTTTCGCGCGTGTCGAGGTAGGTGTTTCCAACCATTTCCCTTTTAGATTCAAACCTTGAGCACTTGAATATTTTCAATTAATCTTTTTATATCATTTGCATATCTATCGTATTTATGAAAAGTATCTGGCTTAGTTATGTTGCTGTTTTAAATTTCTGAAAGTGGCTTTTAATGTTTGGTTATATGAAATGCATAGGTTCTTGGTAAAGTAGAAAAATTGCTTTGTGACGTGTTTGGCTGCAAATGTTAGTGAATGTGTTTTGGAAATGAAAAAGAAAGATTTCTTTGGTGTGTCTGCTTAACAAAAAGACGAACCAGTAGTTGTTTTAGAAAAGATTTGGAAATTGTGGTTGGTCTGAAAGATACATTTTTTTTTATAAAGTGTTGTGAAAAAAATTGAGTTTGGTTTAAATGATAAAGTGTTTTATGAAAGATGTTTTTTTAGGGGATTATTCTAAAAACTAAATGTGCCATTGGATGTTGGCACATCCATGGGAGAACTAGGTGATCACATGGATGTGCCTCCAAATGAAGATGACACATTAAAGCTATGTTTTCTTAAAACAAATTTTCAAAGAAAATAATGTGTTGTTTTAGAGGGAATTGAAGGAAGCTGGCCCGGTTGGATTTTGGTGTGAGTCAGATGGTCATTTTGCTTAAAGGCATGTTTGGCTCTTCCAACTCAATTGTAAAATCTGTGTTGACTCCTTGAGAAGGATGTGTTTTCATTGACTCTTGAAAAAAAAATTGATGTCCCCGATTGACAGCTAAACTCGTTCATGAAATGTTTTGAAACTGCGCATGTTGTGAAGGCCCGTTTGACACCTTATTGAATGTGAAGGAACTTTTGATGTGTGCATGCTTGTTGGGAATCTCTATAGGTGGACTTCCCTTTAGGGTTGTCGTGTAGTGGTGTCCGTGTAAGGGGTTGGCAAGTGCGGTGAGATGAGTCACGTGTGCGAGGGCCTCCCACTTACACAGTATTACTAAAACCACCATGGGTTCCTGGGCGTCTTGTAGATTATCGAGTGACGGTTGCTTGATAACCCTGATTAGACGGGTTAGTACCCCCTGGAGTCATGGACAGGCCAGGAGGGATGTGCCACTGGTTGGCTATTAGGGCGGCCAGTTGGTTATTGACTATGGAGTACCACGCCGGCGGGTAGTCTGAACCCGAGTACGTCCAGGGGTTTTCTAGGGATGTTTAGGATTGCCCATGGTTATTGCTTACTTCTACTTGTTTACTTTTACTTTCACTTGGTTTCCAGTATTTACTTATCACCTGTTCGTCTTTTGCATAAGGTGATAAACATAGATTTGAAATCCAGTTATTTAGAAATTCATTGTTTTGTGAAAAACTGGTTGTGGCGTGTGTTGGTTTTGAAATGGTAAATTAGGGTCATTTTTTTCCTTTAAAATGTGAAAACCTATTTTCTATCTTTGTATGTGAAAACTAGTGTTTTGGGATTGTTTCTGGAAATTGGTCTTGGTTGGTTTCTGTGGTTACTTTGGCATCCCTACTGAGCATTTTTAATTCTCACGCCTATATTATCATTTCAGTTGCAGGCTTCCCTTTCTCAGGTTTTCTTGGCCGAGTTTCTCATCATGGGAGCAAGGTTGGCCTTAGTTGGGAGGTGACCAAAGGGTCACATGGAGGTACGTCTGCTATTCGGTTTCTTTTCTTTCCGCTCCTAGAGTTTAGTACTTTCGTTTTGTTTATTCTTATTTACTTGTTTATCTTTTTGGGCCAAATCGTTCCCAATGTTAAAACATTGATGCCTGACACTAGTTGTCATCCCGGGGGGATCAGGAACGCCCCTCGGGACTTGTCGCGGACCGGCTCGGGTGACCGGTTCAGGTTCGACCCGGGCTGGTTCGTGACAAAATGGTATCAGAGGAGGTTCTTGTTATTTGGGATGTCTGGTAGAAGGAGATTAGGATTGTCGGGGCTCAGGAGGTAGGTTACGGGTCGGTGCCTGATCACCACCGCTCGTGATGAGACCTGAGTTACCAGGGTTAGTCCGGGAGTTGAGTTTTTTTGTCTTTGGTTATTTTGGATTGAGGGGTGAAAATGGGAGCGAATCGGTTCACATTGCGGCCTCACGTGGGGTGGTGACCCATTTGGATTCCAAGTTCCCGGTTTAATGTCCTCTTAGTGTTATGCCTTACTTGGGGCATGGCTCACCACCATGTCGCCGAGTTAAGTGCAGACACTAGTCCCTCATTCTGATGGTTTATAGTTGGTTGTATTTTGTTTTAAAATCGACCTGTGTGTGTGTGTGTGTTGAAAATGAAAGTGATTTTGAAATGAAAAAAAGGGGTTTCTTCCAATTTGTTTTTGAAATTAGTAGAGTGGGTTTTTAAAGAGAAAGTGATTTGGTTTGGAACAATATGGTATGTGTTTGGGTTTGGTAAGGAAAGAAGTGTTTGAACCTTAGCACTCCTTATGGAAGGGTCACATGTGTGTGGGTATGCATAAAGAGTGCGTAGGGGCACTTGTTTGCAGATGGTGTGAGCGAGATTGAATGAACGCACATGTGACGGTTCATAAGATGCCATAGGTGAGTTTTAAACTTTTTAAAGAAATGATGGTTTTAGGAAGTGATTTATGCTTGTGTTTTTAAATGTTTGACTTATGGGCCTTTTGACCTAGACTTGTGTTGTTGCCTTGATTGAATTTTTGCTTAAAGCCAGTTTCGATGATGTTTCTCATGTTGTCATGAGTATGCCGCCCAGGAAGGTCGTTAAGGTTGCTAATGAGTCATGCCCAGTTTCCAGTTCTTCTGCATGTTTCCTATCGATCAAAGTAATCAAAGTCCGTAGGGGTAGTTTTTTGGTTGTGGAATTTGAGTGGGTATTCAGGTTGTTGGGAACTCCCAGGGTTGTTGGGGTGCGTGTCGTCTCAGGTTTATTTGAGGGTCCAGTTTTGGACTAGTAAAGATAAGATGTCTCATTGTCGTTGGAGTTTTGGGTGTGATTAACGGTGGTCGGCTTCCACGAAGGTTCCCCACCTGGCAAGGAGTGTGGGCCAGTAGAACCTGTCTCCAAGAAACCATCCTTGTCGGTATCGTCTCATAGTTCGTCGGACCGCTCTCTTGTGTGCCACCAGTATGTCCTTTCCATACATTCTAAGTCGCCTTGCTGGATCCCTTCGAAGTCTTGCTACTGTGCGGCTGTTCAAGCCACCAAGGAGAGTTCTAGAAGAAGCGTCGCTCGTGAAGGAGTTAGAGACCAGGAGATGAAAATGTCTGACTATGAGGCAGGAGATGCTTCAGTCATCAGGGCCCCAGCCACAGGTCTAGGGGTGAAGCTCGCGCACAGTCAGGAGTTGCCGAGGGTGTGTAGAACCTCGCTTCGGATTGTGTTTTCAGCTTTTTGAAAGGAGATACCCAAAGTTTCCTTATTCTGTTCTAGTCATCGTTGTAAGATCACCTTTGTTGTGGTCGCACGATGAACTTATTCTACCGTAGTCTAAGCGGTATTATATGTTCTCAGTGTGTTCTCAAAATCATTCGGTTCTCATTGAAGGGTGTTGGGCCTGCGAATGAATGGGTCGTTCTAATTTTGAGTTGGGTCTCAATTTTGTGCGTTAGGGGGGATTTTTGGTTTCATGAAATTAACATGCGGTGTTTATTGGTCCTTTGTGAGTCTGGGATAGAAATTCCCTAGTCTCTGGTTGCGGTGAGGTTTTTCTTTGGTCGGTGTGTGAGGGTTTGAGTTAATTCCATATCCTCGAGCTGTTGGGTCGTTTCGTAGCAAGCTTCCTGTTTAAGTCTTCGAGTGTTGTTTGGTCTATGTGGATAAAGTAACTGGGTTTGGTTTGGGAGTTCCCGTGTTTCCCCCCTCCGGGGTGGTGTGTTCGAGTTTCAAGGTCTCCATGTTAGTAGATTTCTGTGGTGGGGAGAACCCTCCCGTGTTCTCCCATCAACCTCGGACAATGTTTGTACTTTAGTTGGTCAGGTGTGACTTGTGTTGGTAATGGTCACTCTGAGCCTCTCAGTTTCTTCTGTTTTTTCCTGGGAACAGACTCGAGTTAAGATAACTGTTGGCTTGGTGGCTTTCTGGGGGCAGAAAGTGTTTGTGGTGGGGAGAATTGTCACACCCGTTTTTTTTAGTCCTTTTATTTATTTTTATTTCTCTTGGCGTCGGGTGATTTTGAGTAAGTGCGAGTGAGTCCCGGTTTATATTTTTAATGTTGGGATGAGTTTATGGTTGGAGATGGTGCGCGAACACCGTACGCTTAAGACGTGCAGATCGCTTGGGCACGTGCTATCCTCTTGGGTACGTGCAGCCCGCTTGCAGTCCGCTTGGATACCGTACGGCGTGCGAATACCGCACGGTCATCCCGTTTTAATGTTATGTGTGTAGATATATGTATATGTAAGTTTATATTTTTTTTATATGAATATATATGCGTATCTACGTTGTATGTGTTTATGTTCTAACGTTGTGTGTAAATATATGTACTGTATGTGTATTGATGTTTATAGGTGTATATATATATATACACATATGTTTGCAAATAAATATGTTTTAATGTTATATTATTATGCGTATACATGTTTATATGTAGGTTCATACAAGTTTATATGTCTATATATCTTATATATATATTTATATATATATATATATATGTATATATGTATTTATGTTTATATATGTTTATATATATATTTTTATATATGTATATGGGGTTAGAATAAAAAAACAATTTTTTATTATTGTTTTTAATTGATTATTATTATTATTATTATTATTATTATTATTATTTGTTATTTGGGTATGATTATTATTATTAAAGTTAAATTATTGTTACTATTAATTATATTATAATTATTATAAAAAACCCTAATTACCCGATCCCGCCCCCTCTCCCCCTCTCTCCCCGTCTCTCCCCCCCCCCCCCCTCTGATTCAGTCGGCTCGCACCGCCCCCCACCCCACCCCTCCGCGAGACCCCGACCCCGGTCGCCTCCCACTTTCCAACCGCCTCCAGCCGCGTCGCCACCCCCTGCGTGCGACCTCGCCTCCAGCCGCGTCGCCACCCCCTGCGCGCGACGCCGCCTCCAGCCGCCTCCCGTCCGTCGCCATCCACCGTCGTCCGCCTTTGTCTGCGCCGGCCGCCCCGACCACGCCGGTGCCGCCGCCTCCCCTTTCCCTCAGCTCTGCCGCGCGCCACCCTCCCCCTTTTCCCTCCGGCTAGCCGCCGTGCACAGCCCCCCTTCCGGCCGACCCGCCTGCTCCGGCCAAAACAGCCTGCTCCGGCCAAAACTGCCTGCTCCGGCCGACCCCTCCTCTCTCGCTCCGTTCAGCAGTCCAAACCACCGCGTGACCCCCTGGCCGAGCTCTTTCCGCTCGTGACCCCATCTCCCGAGCTCCTCTCTGGCTTGGTTCTCCATCGGATTTTGGTCTGATCCCTCAATGTATGGGTTCTTAAATTCCTTCTTTGTGGGTTAATTTTATTTTAGAGGTTTTATTATTTTTGAGTTGTCATCAATTTATTTTGGGTGTTTAATCAATATAGCACATTATTTAATTAGTTTTCATGCTGCGTAATTGTTCTTGATTGAGTTTTAGAATGTATTTCATTTTTTGGAAGTATTTTCAAGTGATGTTAGTGTTTTTTTTATTTTGAAAACCCATTTCAAACTGTTTGTCAGTTTTTGCAAACTGTTCAGTTGGTTTATTATATTGTGCACGGGCTGCATATTCTGTTTTGACTATTGAGTGATGTGCGTTTGGCTTTGGAAGAGGTTTTTGGGTGGGCTTTGTGTTCAATATCTCATGACACTGTTTGGAGTTGTTTCATAAAATTTTTTATGTGGGTCATTAAATCTTTTAATGGGATTTTGATTTTAGATTGAGTTGCGGACCCCTGAGGTCTTTATCTGGTCCATAGTCGGCTTTACCTGAGTTGTTAATTTAGTAATGCTTTGCTGCTTGCTTTGGAGGATATATATAGATATACCTATGGTGTATAGGTATATAGTTATATATATATATATATATATACAGATATGGATATATATATATATATATACGTATGCACTTCAAGGTCGCGTGCGCTCTGGGCATGGGTTAACCGAGGTTGTGCTTTTGGTCTGCGGAGCGTCTTTTCTCCTTCCGTTAAGGCTCTACCTTTTTCACGCGTGTCGAGGTAGGTGTTTCCAACCATTTCCCTTTTAGATTCAAACCTTGAGCACTTGAATATTTTCAATTAATCTTTTTATATCATTTGCATATCTATCGTATTTATGAAAAGTATCTGGCTTAGTTATGTTACTGTTTTAAATTTCTGAAAGTGGCTTTTAATGTTTGGTTATATGAAATACATAGGTTCTTGGTAAAGTAGAAAATTTGCTTTGTGACGTGTTTGTTTGCAACTGTTAGTGAATGTGTTTTGGAAATGAAAAAGAAATATTGCTTTGGTGTGTTTTCTTAACAAAAAGGCAAACCAGTAGTTGTTTTAGAAAAGATTTGGAAATTGTTGTTGGTCTGAAAGATACATTTGTTTTTATAAAGTTTTGTGAAAAAAAATTGAGTTTGGTTTAAATGCTAAAGTGTTTTATGAAAGATGTTTTTTTAGGGGATTCTTCTAAAAACTAAATGTGCCATTGGATGTTGGCACATCCATGGGAGCACTAGGTGATCACATGGATGTGCCTCCAAATGAAGATGACACATTAAAGCTATGTTTTCTTAAAACAAATTTTCAAAGAAAATAATGTGTTGTTTTAGAGGGAATTGAAGGAAGCTGGCCCGGTTGGATTTTGGTGTGAGTCAGATGGTCATTTTGCTTAAAGGCATGTTTGTCTCTTCCAACTCAATTGTAATATCTGTGTTGACTCCTTGAGAAGGATGTGTTTTCACTGACTCTTGAAAAAAAAATGGATGTCCCCGATTGACAGCTAAACTCGTTCACGAAATGTTTTGAAACTGCGCATGTTGTGAAGGCCCGGTTGACACCTTATTGAATGTGAAGGAACTTTTGATGTGTGCATGATTGTTGGGCATCTCTACAGGGGGACTTCTCTTTAGGGTTGTCGTGTATTGGTGTCCGTGTAAGGGGTTGTAAAGTGTGGTGAGATGAGTCACGTGTGCGAGGGCCTCCCACTTACACAGTATTACTAAAACCACCATGGGTTCCTGGGCATCTTGTAGATTATCAAGTGGCGGTTGCTTGCTAACCCTGATTAGACGGGTTAGTACCCCCTGGAGTCATGGACAGGCCAAGAGGGATGTGCCACTAGTTGGCTATTAGGGTGGCCAGTTGGTTATTGACTATGGAGTACCACGTCGGCGGGTAGTCTGAACCCGAGTACGTCCAGGGGTTTTCTAGGGATGTTTAGGATCACCCATGGTTATTTCTTACTTCTACTTGTTTACTTTTACTTTCACTAGGTTTCTAGTATTTACTTATCACATGTTCGTCTTTTTCATAAGGTGATAAACATAGATTTGAAATCCAGTTATTTAGAAATTCATTATTTTGTGAAAAACTAGTTGTGGCGTGTGTTGGTTTTGAAATGGTAAATTAGGATCATTTTTTTCCTTTAAAATGTGAAAACCTATTTTCTATCTTTGTATGTGCAAACTAGTGTTTTGGGATTGTTTCTGGAAATTGGTCTTGGTTGGTTTCTGTGGTTACTTTGGCATCCCTACTGATCATTTTTAATGCTCACGCCTATATTATCATTTCAGTTGCAGGCTTCCCTTGCTCAGGTTTTCTTGGCTGAGTTGCTCATCATGGGAGCAAGGTTGGCCTTAGTTGGGAGGTGACCAAAGGGTCACATGGAGGTACGTATGCTATTCGGTTTCTTTTCTTTCTTCTCCTAGAGTTTAGTACTTTCGTTTTGTTTATTCTTATTTTTTTGTTTATATTTTTGGGCCAAATCGTTCCCAATGTTAAAACTTTGATGCCCGACACTAGTTTTCATCCTGGGGGGATCGGGAACGCCCCTCGGGACTTGTCGCGGACCGGCTCGGGTGACCGGTTCAGGGTCGACCCGGGCTGGTTCGTGACAGGGTATGTAATGATCTTTTATTCAATGAAGAGTATTTTCTACTTCATAAAGGTGAAAAGTATTACATTGATAAAGTATTCATGGTTTACTGGTGGTTTTGAAAAACTAACAGATTTCCTTCTTTGTGTATCCCTTATTGAGATTTTTTTGATCACCCCAAGTTTTTGAAATGTTTTTCAATAGACTTAATGTGGGATAGGGTCAAGGATGGGATCAAGGAAAAGTCATGCTATATAAAACATGGAACTAGACATGTTTTTTTTAAGATTTTTTATTTTATGGAAACTTAGTAGAAGTGTCTACTTTGTAATCTTTTGAGATGTAATAGTTATGTTCTAATTATCTAAAACTCTAAACCTGAAAAGATCCTCAATGTGAATTATTCTTTTAATTCAATATTAAGTAAGTTTTAAGGCTGGGGCCTTATAGTTGGTATAAGAGGTCGGTTTAGAGAACTTTAGGAGTTAGAAAATTGTTAAATTATAAGTTAATTTATGGTATGACTGAAATGATATAGCATTTAAAGATTACCATGTTGATTTGCCTAAGATATATCTGTGTTCAGAATGGTTTTTTGTAGAGTAAACAGAGAAGCTTTTTTGGGAAGGCATACTTAGGGAAATGACCTTCCAAATCAGCATACTGAGATGGTCAGAATTAGAATTGAGAAGTTTGCTACAGTAATGGATCAGTTGAATCAGGTGATAAATCGTGGTTGGGTTTATTGATGATATTTTGGTGTTTTCTAAAAGTAAATAGGAGCATGAAATACATTTAAGGGTGATTTTTCAAACCTTAAAATAAAATAAATTGTATGGGAAATTCAGCAAGTGTGAGTGTTGGTTGCAAAAAATTTCTTTCCTTGGTCATATTGTTTCTAAAGATGGGATAACTGTTGATCTTGCAAAAAACAAAGGTTGTTGAAGAATGTCCAAGACCCACAAATGTAACCAAGATCCATAGTTTTCTTGGTTTGGTAGGTTATTACCGATGGTTTTTTAGAAATTTTTCACGGTTATCTAGTCCAATGACTAAGATAACTTGGAAGGGTGTTAAGTTTATCTGGACAAAATAATGTGATGATTGTTTTCAAGAATTGAAAATAAGATTAGAGAATGCTCCAGTTTGGCACTACCGTCCAGGAATGGTGAGTTTGTTATATACAGTGATGCTTCATTGAAAGGACTTGGTTGTGTCCTTATGCATAATGATCAGGTAATTGCATATGCTTCACGTCAGTTGAAAAATCATGAGGTAAATTACCATACACATGACTTGGAATTAGCTGCTATTGTTTTTTCTATAAAAATTTAGAGGAATCATTTGTATGGAGTAAAGTGTGAAATATATACAGATCACAAAAGATTAAAGTATATATTCACTCAGAAAGAATTGAACATGAGACAGAGGAGATGGCTGGAATTAATCAAGGATTATGATTGTAAAATTCTTTACCATCCAGGAATAAAATAAAGTGGATGATGCTTTGAGTAGAAAAAGTAATGCTTCGTTAACAATGTTGCATTTGGAACGTGATCCTTTGGTTAAGGATTTAATGGACTTTGTCATAAAAGTTGTTGGTGCAGGATGTCCTTCTGTTTTGTTTCAGGTATCAGTGAAATCATCTCTATCAGACAGAATCAAGCAAGCACAGAAGCAAGACAGTGAGTTGCAAAAAAAAAAGTAGATTTGGTTCAGAAGGGTAAGTTTCCTAAATTCAACATTGATAGTGATTATGTTTTGAGATTTGGGAAGAGATTGTGTGTGTCTTGTGATTCACAGTTGAAGAGAGAGTTTTTATGTGAAACTCATAGTTCTCTGTTTTCAGTTCATCCTGGCAGTACTAAGATTTATAGAGATCTGTGGGAGTATTACTAGTGGGATGGAATGAAAAGAGATATTACTAATTTTACTGTGAAGTGTTTGACATGTCAACAGGTTAAAGAAGAGCGAAAGTTACCAAAAGGGATGCTTCAGCCTTTACTAGTGCGATAGTGGAAATGGGAAAATACATGGATTTCGTTGTGGGATTTCCGAAGACACCTTGAGGTAATAATGAAATTTGGGTTATTGTTGATCGATTGACTAAAATTTTCTCACTTCCTTCCTATTCGAGATACATTCTCTCTAGATCAACATTCTCGATTATATCTTAAAAAGATAGTCAGGTTTCATGGAGTTCCCCTCTCCATTGTATCTGATCGTGATCCCAGGATTACTTCTAACTTTTGGAAAGGCCTTCATAAGTCGTTGGGTACTGAATTAAATTTTAGTACATCTTTTCATCCTCAATCAGAGGGGGAAGTCAGAACTAAAAATTCAGACATTGGAAGATATGATACGTGCTTATTCGATGGATTATCAGGTATGTTGGGACCAACATCTTTCTTTGGTTGAATTTTCATATAATAACAGTTTTCATTCCAGTATACAGATGGCACCATTTGAGGCATTATATGGGAAGAGGTGTTGAACTCTAGCTTTTTGGGATGAAGTGGGTGAAAGGAAGGTGATGGGACCAGAATTGGTAGAATAGATGACAGAAAAAGTTCAGTTTATTCAGAAACACATGAGAACAGCTTAGAGAAGACAGAAAAGTTATGCGGATAACCAGAAAAAGGATCTATCTTTCGAGGTAGGTGATCATGTTTTTCTCAAAGTTTCTCTGTGGAAATGTGTGATGCGATTTGGTAAGAATGGAAAGCTGAGTCCAAGGTTCATTGGACCTTATGAAATTTTGCAGAGAGTTGGATCAGTTGCATAAAAAGTGACATTACCTCCGAGTTTATCTCAGGTACACAATGTTTTTCATGTTTCGATGTTGAGAAAGTATATGCCAGATCCATCTCATGTTTTGAGCCTAGAGACAGTTCAGTTGGAAGAGAATATCTCTTATAAAGAACAAACAGTCCAGATTCTTGACCGAAGAGAGAAAGTGTTGAGAAATAAGGTAATTCACCAGGTAATGGTTTTGTGGAAGAACCATATGGTTGAAGAGGCAACATGGGAATCTAAAAATTCTATGAGGGATAAATACCCCCACTTATTTTGATAAGTGAATAAAATTGCGAGGAAACAATTCCTAATAGGGGGGAAGGATGTAACATCCCAGTTAAATAAAGAATAATACATATTCATATTTATTAATATTTTAGAATTGAATATTAATTTTACTTTAAATGGGTTTCTATGTTCGATAGCGTACCCGATACGCAACAAAGAGTTTCTTTGAAATCTTACATTGCACACTAGTAATAAAACTATATTATTTTAAATGGTAGTTAACACGTAGCCGTTGTATTGGCGAGAATGAATAGAAATAACTAAAATATAATTATATATGTTTTTTAAATGTTTTTACATTTATCCACTAAAGTATAAAGGCTTAAAATATGGAAAGAATTCAATTTTAGGCATATATACTCTAACATTCCCAAAAGGTTGACTTATCACCTTTTGATGGTGAACCGTCTATAAATATAGTTTTGGTCAATCTTATAAATTATATTGGACCAAATAATATTCTTCTTTAGAATTGGGACATCAATATTTACATTGTGTAAATTTTTGGTATTTTTCCGATAAAGTTGATTTTTTAATGAATTGTGGAAAATGTTGTATTTTAATTCAAAACCTCTTTTTAATATAATTTATTTACATGATTAGATTATCTTATGAATTTGTTTTAATGTAAAATTAAAATATATTTTTACCATTTAATGCAGTAGAGGTCGTTGGAATTAATTTCACTTTGAAATCAGACTTAAACTACTGTCAATCTTTTGATACTTTTTGTTTCATAAAAACAAGCTATTTGTTTTGACAGTGGGAATTAATTATTAAATTAATTAATGAAACTTATATGTTTTTAATTTTGTAAAATAGACACCATTTTTTAATTCGGAATATCATATATAGCATAGGGTGATGTTTTGGTATTTTTCCGAAAAACTTCAATTTTTGATGAATAGTGAAACCACTATGTGGTACTTAAAAAACTGATTTTTTGTTTAAATGAAACATTACCACTTATGTGTTTTGAATTTCAAAAATCCAACATACATGGTTTTCATTAAGATGGAAAATGTGGTTCAATGGGATTAAAATAATTTTTTTGTGAATAGTAATTATTATGTTTATTAATCGCGATTAGTGGTAATTAGTGTAGTTTAAGGTAAAAATAATGTTTTAATAATATTAAATGACCTAGACACATGTCCTACCCTTATTGTATGTGTCATGGCCGACCAAGACAATCCATGGGTCATCTTGGGGACCCCATGGGGCCACTTTGGTAGGAAAATGACATTAATAACTTTTTATTTAATGTTAAAATAAAAATGTCACAAACATGAGTTGTTTTACTAAAAAAAATTAAATGGGGTTATACAAGTCATATTTTTGACTATAAATATTCATTAGAAAGATAAAAATATTTATTACATCATAGTAGTTTTTTCATAATTTTTAGACATTATATAAATTAAATTATTTATGACATCATGATGATGTAATGATTACCTCATTAATAACAGATTTAAATAAAATGAAAAGATAATGTTAAAACTATAACTTACACTTGTCAAAGACAAATTGGATTAATATATTTAGAACCCTTATCACCTTATCCTCTTAATACATCAATTTGGGTCCTTTAAAATCCGAAACTCATTTGAAAATAAAGTAACATTTTGTAACATTCCAAGAGTGCCCCTCCTCTCCTCTTATAAAAGGCCCCCAACTCTACCTCCTTACCCACACTTCCAAAGCCTTTGGCTCGGCCAACCCCTGTCCATTTTGACTCTCCACATCACTCTCTTTCTCCTAGAAGGCTCAATTTGGGCATAAGTCTTCCCAAGGAAGATTTTGAGCTCAAATCAAAAAGAGTTACCCTTTTTAAAGGTATTGTTTTCTCTTGTGTTCTTTTGTTTTATTTTTATTCTCCAACCCCATAAACTCTTTTTATTAATATATTTTGTAACAAATATAGTATCATAAATATACTAGGATGTTGTTATAATAATAATTAGAGCTACACTTACACACAACAACATCTAATGGTTAAAGAACATACTGTTTCCGTGGATGGAAAATTTCTGCCTCACGAAACGATGATTGTTCAATATTCTTTTAACACCTTCAAAGGAGGCCATTAAGATGTCACTATATTTATATATGGTATATAATATGTTTATTTTTTACTTAAGATTCTGTATTCTTAATTTATGTCATACCTTTATGACTTCCATTATGGGTATACGCGATATATTCATTTTAGGAAGTATGGACTACCGCCCCCTCAAAGTGATTTGATTCGTTAATGCCATATGTGGGACGTATAAAAGATGGATTTAAAGTTATTATATATGATGTATGTTACATCTAAATTATGAATATAATTATTTAATTAAAATATATGTACATCTCATTTAGTTTTAATTCCATTAATATGACATAGAAATGAAAGTAGCGTTCATGCGTACGTACGGCTTACCGTCGCCATGAATGGTGCATTTCATTTCTTACCTCTAAATGATTATGTAATATTATAAATACATGTATATTATGGATATATATGATATATATGATATCCAAATCATGAATATCATTCTGGATATAATGAACCTTTGACCACACGAACAACATGTAATTGTAAGAAGTCCACTTTTGACTTAAGAACCAAATATCGACAAAACAAACATTATTAACTTAAATGATTACATAATGATTAACATGGAAGTAATTGATATAAAAGGAATAGTAAGCTTGAAAAAGGTTCTTAATCAAGTATAAATTAACACTAGTTTATTATTCAGGAGATTAAAGAGCAATCGAGTCACGTCGGACACGTGGTAAGAGAACTTCTTAACCCAATTTCCATTCTATGGGTTAATCTACTACATTAAAATTATGTCATGATATTATTATGTCAAATATTTTATTTTTTCTTTCTTTATTTGTACATATCGTGAATACACATAATAGATCTATTTTATTTAAAAAATGATCATTGTTAGGGACTTCGTCTCAATCTCCTTTCATTGAGGCATATTTTGTTTTATACACAACTTTCTTTTATATGGTGTATAAACCCCTTTGAATTTTAATTTTATTCATAAGGAATCTTTTTATATGAAGTGTTTTACCAAATGAAAAAAAGGAATGTTTCTTTTAATGTACGCGGTGACAACGACCATTTCCGTCGCCATGAGTATTATTTGGTGTTTGGCTTCCTCAACAAGCCGTAATGTTTTTTAAAATGAAATATATACCATATACTCTTTTATATATTTTGGTATCGAAAATGATTTTTTTATAATGGATTTGTTTTGTCGATATATTCAAGTGATATATTGTGATCAAAGTTTGGAAATGTTTTCTTTCCATTATATTTGTTTTATGTCTTATGATTTTATAATGGTACTTTGACATTTGACGGGTGGTTACGTGATAAACCATATGACGGGTGGTGCCGTGAATACCAGGATGGGTGGTTACATTATAACCTCCAATGCATTGGGTATGGAAGTCGGCCATATGGCTATTCCATTTAAGTATGTGTGGAAGTCGACCGTATGGTTATTCCATTTAAGTATGTTTATGTACCAATTTACCTTTATATGTTGTGTGTTCTTTATATGGGTTTTATGGTAATCTTTTGATTACAAAACTGTAAGTAATGATCTTTTATTCAATTAAGAGTATTTTCTACTTCATAAAGGTGAAAAGTATTACTTTGATAAAGTATTCATGGTTTACAGGTGGTTTTGAAAAACTAACAGATTTCTTTCTTTGTGTATCCCTTACTAAGCTTTTTATGCTCACCCCATGTTTTTGAAATGTTTTTCACAAGACTTAAAGCGGAATAGGGTCAAGGATGGGATCAAGGAAAATTCATGCTATCTAAAACATGGAACTTGACATGTTTCTTTTTAAGTGTTTTTATTTTATGGAAACTTAGTAGAAGTTTCTAATTTGTAATCTTTTGAGATGTAATAGTTATTTCCTAATTCTCTAAACTCTAAACCTGAAATGATCCTCAATGTGAATTATTCTTTTAATTAAATATTAAGTAAGGTTTAAGGATAGGGCCTTATAAAATCATTCCTCATTATGGGTAACTAAATGTTAAAATCTTCTGGAGGTTAAAAATAAAAAAAATGTTTTATATTTTAACATAATGGATGAAAAGGGCTGTCTCAAATGATGGGAATCATAAATATTCAATCACTAATTATAATTCATGTAACCTTGATATTATTATTATCATATTATAGTATATATTTAATGTTATGTTAATGGATAAAATATATCAACTTATAATAAATTATGTTGTGGATATAGAATGTGGTAAAAATGAATGTACTTGAGCATACATTTTTGCCATTATAGTTATTTCTTTATTCATGTTTATTGTTAAATTTAAATTTGATAGTTTGATAATGAAATACCATTAAGGAAAAACTATAATTTAACTTCTTAATGTTTGGAATATTTAATTAATAGTATAATTATATATATCACACTATATTATACATCATACTATAACAATTCATACTGACATAATGCTATTGATATTGAAGATCCTGCCATGACTCAGATCCATAATATTTCGTTCCATTCATTTAACAACACCAACACCATCTATAAAATTTAATCATTTAATTAATGGGATTAAAATTATATAAATTAAATAATATAATTATTTTTTAGCTCCATGATATGGGGTATGGTCAATACAATAGTACACATCACCTTTAGTCACAAATTATATATTCAAAATGTTTAAGAAAATAAACTACTGAAAAAATGGTAAACTAACATCCTCCCCTATGGTCATAAATCAGTTTGTCAGAAATTATTGAATGAGAGAGTCTATGATTGAAATAATGATAAATCTATAATTCGACGAGTAAAAGAGATAGTTATTTAGAATAAATAAATGTCAAAAATTAATTGTAATAAAATTAATAAAAAATGAATAAAAAATAGTATTAGAATAAAATAATATAAATAGAGTGGATATAGCCACCCCATTTACTGATTTGAAGATTGTTTTGAAGATCAATATGATTTTTAGAGGGACTAAATCTCATATCTATTTTTTTAAAATGTATCAACTTTTTTTTTATTATTCCATTTACAAAAATATATTTCTATCTTAGTAGTGAAGATCATGTTTTTTAAAATCACCTTTCATCACATTATATAGTATATGAATATCAATTGCTGAATAAACATATCATTCCATTCATGGAATCTACATGGATATGGGATATTAAAATCCTACATTAATATACACTAAATTTTCTATATTTCATTTAAAATATTCTAGTAACAATATTAACATCGCCATATGGAATTTATAACAATACAATTCAGCCTCATATTCATGTTTTTGCCTTAAAAATTATACCCTTCCCATGTTGAAACATCAATGGGGTATTAAAAAATAAACATCAATATATCAATCTTGTGGGATTGTCACTTTTAGGTATACATTGAAAAATTCATATCCTAAAGAGAATTATCTTAAATTTTTTTTTCCTCACTCCAGTTTTGAGTATTTCTCTTGGAATATTGTAAATACTATATTAAAACCTCCTCAAAATGTGTATCTCCAAATTTGAACATATGGTGTAGCAGGGGTGAAATAGCTTAGTGGTCCGAGACAAAGTAATTATATATTCACAATGACATTATCTTTCATCGATCACCATGTATAGTTTCACTATAATTTGAATCTTTTATAATTGTTGGTCGGAGTGGTTTACTCAAGAGGGGGTGAATTGAGTACCAATTAAAATTTCTGTATTTAAAAACAGTGTCTTAAAGACCCCCAAATAAAATAATAAATTAAACTGTAGTGAATTTATATTAAAGTAGAGGTTCTGTCAGATTCTCAAGGGATTGATTAATTCCCAGTTAATCAACACAGGAGTGTGTGATTATCTTTTGAAACTAACTTACTAATCTACACTTAACATAAACACTTGCTAATTTAATTATCAAAGTAACTTTAAAAACAGTATTGGTTTTAAAGTGATTAGCAGCGGAATAAAACTTTGAAAGAGATGGCACAACAATGTAACCAAGAGGTTCAGTCTCAAGCCGAGACTTAGTCCTCTCAAAAGTTTATATAAAAATGATCCACACCCTGGATTGGGGTTCAACAGTTTACAACTGTCCAGGTCCAAGACCTCTACCACTGTTCTTCGTGGGAAACAGTACAACAGCAACCAGCTGTCCAGGTCACACACGACCTCTACCACTATTATTCGTGGGAAGGAAAGAATGAAAGAGTTTGGTAAGGATTTACAAATCCTTCAGTTTGAGTACAAGAGACAGTGTATGTGTTAGATACAGCAGATAACACACACTGCTCGAAATGAATGATAATAAATCACAGAACAAGAGATGTAGAGTTTAGAAGTGGTTCTAGTGATTTCAGTGTAGCTCTGGACTCCTTTGGATTCGACTAGAAGTGAGTCTGAGTCCTCTTCTCGTTTCTGTTTGAGAAACAGAGTGTCGTATGCTCCAGGTTCACAGACAGTAAAAATGTAGTAGTTGAAGTTCTTCAGTGTTCTTCTTGTATGCACAGAACACTTCTCGAGTATGCTTGATTGTCTATGAGCTTCTCTGTGTTCTTCTCGTTCTTGTGTTTTTGGTATATTCCATCCACCACACTTTTCTAGTTCGCTTCTTGTTGTTGTTCGTTGATGTTTCTTGGGCAGCGTAGTCTTCTCGTATTTATCTCCCAACAGGGGACAGAAAAGATTTCTTTTCAGCAGGTACGAGGTACGGGTTCCTGACATCCGAAAACATTTATCAAATATTTGACAAATCATTAAAATGTACATGATATGACCGTTAGATAGATTAAATATAGGAAATAAAGAAATTCAAACAGTGAGTCGAGTGATCGGTAGGTAATCAGCATCGGTAGCTTGAACATCGGTAGCTTGAACATCGGTAGCTCAATGTCATTAGTTGCTTTGACTCTATCAGTGACTCTATGCGTCGGTTGGTACATGCTTGTATCGGTGACTTTGTTTATCGGTATCTCCATGCGTCGGTAGCTCCATGCATCGGTAGCTCCATGCGTCGGTAGCTCCATGCGTCGGTAGCTGTGAGTCTGTCAGTAGCTTCGTCCATCGGTGACTCTTATTCCATCGGTAGCTATTTATACTTACACCGGTAGCTCTATGTTTGTATCGGTAGCTGTCTGTAAGTCAGTAGCTTACATTTATAAGCACATCGGTAGCTCTGTGTTAAGTATATCGGTGACTCTGTCTGTCGGTAGACTAAGTCTATCGGTAGACTGGGTACCGGTAGCTCTTTATCAGTATCTATAGGCAGATTACTTATCTGTTTTATGCAGAACACATCCGATTGGGTTAGAATCAATTTATAACTTGTATGAGCATGGATAAAAGAGTATTAACATATTCCAAAGACTATTTTAAAAATTATTATTGGTTTGATCACATATTGGAAAGAATTAAAGTATAGATCAATGATACTTAACAATATCATAGAGAATGAAAGCATAATTGGGATTTTCAACACATATGAATACATGATTGAGATTATCAAAACAGGTGAGGTCAACAATCTCCCCCTTTTTGATAATCACAATTAATGATATGGGCATTTAACATAGTGAAAATATAATAGTAAAGAGTATAATATTGAATTCAATTTTCTCAGAGAAAACAGCATCAGAGATAATAGAAATAGTATGATATAGACATAAGTTATCAGAGGTAACAATCATAAGGTACTATATAGACATAAGGTATCAGAGATAAAAATGAAAAAAAGGGTAATGTGTCTCCCCTTATTCCTTATTTTTCTCCATTGAAAATATTTCTCATTCTCTCATTTTGTTCTCCCCCTTATTCTCCCAGTTTGTTCTCCCCCTTATTCTCTCATAAAATGTTTCTCCCCCTTTGTGATAATCAAAAAGTGGGAAAGAATATATAGGAGACAAATAAAACATGAGAAGTAAAAGGAGTTCTGTATTAGAGTAGTCAAAAAGTACAAAAATAGAATACAAATGAATTCCTATCAAAAATCCTGGCCACTGGATCAATCCACATCTTCCACGTGAGATTTCCCTTTGGGATCAGAAGAAGGCTCGGGTGGTGAGGATGAAGGTGAAGGTTTTGGAATGCCAGAAAAGATCAAAGGAGGATGGGCCACTGACACAGAGTCAGGCCTGTAGGTTGAAGATCTTTGGGTGATCATTGGTGTGAGGCTTCGAATAGCTTGAGCAGGAGTCAGCTGGACTGTGGAAGCAGCTGAGGCAGAAGCAGGCAAAGCAGGAGGTATGATGACTGGTCTGGCATCAACATGCAAGAAGGGCAGCAGCAGATTTCTAAAATCCATAATAATTCCTCCTCCTCTTTCCATAGCAGAGATGAAATCATCTTTGTTCTCCATGAATTTCTCTAAGGCAGGAGTCAGTTCTCGTAGCTTGCTCACTTGTTCTCTGAAAGCTTGAGTGACTGTAGGTAGCTTCATGTTTTCCAATATCAGCTTGAAGTGGTGTTCGAGTTGATGCTTGGTGAAAATTTTGGTGAAGTAGTAGTCCACTTTGCTTTTTATGGCTTCCTGAGAGGCATAGGCTTCTCTCATATAATCTTGAACAATCTTCATTATTTCTCTGGCAGAATCTATTGTAGAAAGCACCACTCGGCTCAACTCTGATGAGTCCATAGAGCCACTGGTTGAAATAGAACCAATATCCTCCTTCAACATTGCTCGAACTTGATTCAGGTCAACTGATAGTTTGGATGTGAGAGGGCCAAGAGAGAAGGAAACAGTTTCTTTGAAACTCTTAGACAAACCACTGATTAGGCTTTGAACTTGAGAGTCTTTTAATTGAACATGATCCTTCACTGAGGTTTTGAAACTTTCAAACACCGAGACAAACTGGCTTACTACACTCTTCACATAAGCTAGGTCCTTGTCAGCTTGAGACTTGGAGCTCATATAAGAATCCAAAGCAGCAACTGATGTCTTGAGAGCTTCAAGATATGCTTCGATTCTAGAAGACTGAGTCTGGCACTCTTTCACTTCTTCCATAAGCTCAGACATAAAAGAAGATAAATTACAAGCCAGAGATAGCTCGAAGGATCTCTCTAACATTTTCATTTCTTCATAAAAGCTTTTCTTCATCTCAGCAACTGATGCACTGAATGATTCTTTCAGCTCATTATTCATGGATTCAAGATCAGATTTAGAGACAAAAACATTTGATACAACTGCAGCAGATCCTCTTGTTGAGGCCAAACTAACTACAGAATCAGTCATTATTGAATTAATTGAGGATGCAAGAGAGGTTTCCATTAACTTCACTTCTTCAACAAAACTGGATTTGAGGTCCTCTTTCAGGTTATTCAGATCATGAAATATGACCACATCATCTGGAAACAACTCAGAGGCAAGATCATAATTGGTCTTCGGTCTATTCACAGACACCTCATTATCTGAATCCGGATAATCCAATCCACAGACTATAAACCCTGGGTCTTCCACCCAGTCTCCAAGCTCAACAGCTACTGTATAATTTCCAAGAACAGATTGATGCTCCCCCTCAATGGGTGCATTCTCATGTATCACAACAGCATTCAGTGCTGGATTCTCTTCATCAGAATCTTCTACTACAAGTTCCACAGGTGCAGCATCTAGAAGATCTTCTGATACAGGTACAACTTCTTCTGTATCTCTTTCTACTTCAGCAGCAGGCATAGCTGAGTTTCCAATCAAAGGACTCATACTTAAACTACCAGAAGTAGGAGATTCAGATTCATTCTCCTTTTCCTCTTCTTCTTGGTGAGGTACAGACTGGTCTTCCTCATAAGTAGACAAAATTTCCTCTACCTTTCCTTTCCTAGAATAAACCAATTCTGCAACAGGACTTGGGGGCAAGTCTGGATCTCCTCCAACATCCATGGGAGTTTCTTCTTCTTCTTCTTCTGTTTCATCACTATAAACAGGTTCCTCTTCATCAGGTCCCAGACTCGGATCTCTCTCATCCTTTGGTCTTGAGGGATGATCCACAGGATTAAACCTATCATATATCTTCTGATCATCACTGACCCATTCTCCCTTCCATGGGTTCCAGTTAATTTTCATGTACTTACAAACAGTCGAGGTGATGCAGAAATTGTTCTTGACTACAACTGTCTCATCCTGAGACTCACCTATTCCTTTCACTTTTATCATTACTAAAATCAGCTTGGCAAAGAACAAAGCATTAGTCTTTGACTTTGGTCTAATCATGTCTTCCATTTAAAGCATTAACAATCTGCACAGATTGATTTTTACACCATATCTTAGCAAATGAAGAAGATAGATATCTTGATATCTCAGATTTGCAAAATCTCCTCGCCTCGGTATCAACACATGCTGAACAAACTTGAAAAGCAATCGATTCTCTCCATCCATTTCAGTAGCAACCACTTGCCTTTGATTCCCATTACCAGTCAGTTCTTTTAAGGCGGTTTCATAATCAAAGATGTCACTGCTAGGTGGCATTTCTCTTGATACATACCCAGAGACACCTTCATGTGGTACTTTCAAACTCTCAGCCCACTCTACTGAAGAAAAAGACATCTCTTTTCCATTTACAAAAGAGCTTACCCGATTCTCATTTTCAGACTTCTCGAAGGTTACAAACTCGTAGAACTGTTTTACCAACTTCGGGTAGTATGGGCCATTGTTATTCGAGAAACAATCCACCCATTTTTGGTCCTCCAGAATCTCGAGTACTAACGATTTGCTAGGCAGTAGCCATTCCACTCACAGTTCCTTCTCGATTACTATGTCTCTATTCTGCAAGTGAGGATTCACTGGTCGCCTTCCCGATCTAGTTCTGACTTCACTAACACTGGCTTTATGATGTGTCTTCTGCTTCTTAGCATTTGGTTCTACACTTTCATCTCTGACGATAGGAAGCTTAGTTTTTGCCATCGCGGGTTTAGGGTTCTTGGCCGATTTGGGAGCTAAGGTTCGAAGGTGAGAGATTTTGAGCTCGGTGAGGTAAGAAGTGGCTTAGACTTAGTTTTATCATTTAGGAATTCCAAATAAACGACTAAAATAGAGTAATAAAATAAAATAAAATGATTTGTATTCTTGGCGGCAGACAGAAGTTTTAAAACCTTGCATCGGTGTGAATTAATCATCGGTGAGAAAAACAAATCGGTGAGAATTGTACATCGGTGAGAATTTTCACATCAGTGAGGATTTTCACATCGGTGGGAATTTCACATCGGTGAGAATTTCACATCGGTGAGAATTTCACATCGGTGAGAATTTCACATCAGTGAGGATTTTCACACCGGTTGTGATTAAACATTCTCAATTCGTGTCTTATGTAACTTAGCATATCCGAACTTAAAGGTTTAGTGAAAATATCATCCAATTGATGTTCAGTTCCAATAAATTCAAGAGAAATATCACCTTTTTGATAGTGATCTCTTAGGAAATGGTGTCTTACATCTTTGTGTTTGGTTCTAGAGTGAGATACAGGATTCTTAGAGATGTTTATTGCACTGGTGTTATCACATTTGATTGAAACATGTTTAAAAACATATCCATAGTCCAAAAGAGTGTGTTTCATCCACAGAATTTGTGCACAGCAACTACTAGCAGCTATATATTCTGCTTCGGCAGTAGATAATGCAACTGAGTTCTGTTTCTTACTACACCAAGAAACTAAGGATTTTCCAAGCAAATGACATGTTCCTGATGTGCTTTTTCTATCTAACTTACAACCAGCAAAGTCAGAATCTGAATAACTCATTAACTCAAAGGATTGTCCTTTTGGGTAAAACAAACCTAAGTTAACCGTGTGTTTGAGATATTTAAAAATTCTTTTAACAGCAAGCAAATGAGATTCTTTTGGATTAGCTTGAAATCTAGCACACATACACACACTAAACATAATATCAGGTCGACTAGCAGTAAGATAAAGTAAACTACCAATCATACCTCTGTAATTTGTTTGATCAACTGGTTTCCCAGTTTCATCTGCGTCCAATTTACAGGTAGTACTCATAGGAGTTTCACTTTCCTTGATACTATCCAGACCAAAACGTTTTAAAAGATCCTTTGTATATTTACTTTGATTCAAAATAATACCATCTTCATTTTGAAATACTTGAAATCCAAGAAAGTACTTAAGCTCTCCCATTAAGCTCATTTCAAATTCATTTTGCATACTTTTTGAAAAATCAGTACATAAAGAGTGTTTAGAAGATCCAAAAATAATATCATCAACATATATTTGTACAACTAAAACATCTTTAGAAATTATTTTAATGAAAAGAGTTGGATCAGCAATCCCTTTAGTAAAACCTTTTGAAATAAGGAAATTGCTAAGTCTATCATACCAAGCTCTTGGAGCTTGTTTTAAACCATACAAAGCTTTAGAAAGTTTAAAAACTTGATTTGGAAAATGGGGGTTAGTAAATCCAGGTGGTTGTTCTACAAAAACATCTTCAATTATAAAACCATTTAGAAATGCACTTTTCACATCCATTTGATATAACTTGAAATCCAGATGTGCAGCATATGCAAGTAAGATCCTAATGGATTCTAGTCTAGCTACAGGTGCAAAAGTTTCCTCATAGTCTATACCTTATTCTTGACTATATCCTTGTGCAACTAGTCTAGCTTTGTTTCTAACTATATTTCCAGATTCATCTACTTTATTTCTAAAAACCCATTTTGTGCCTATTGTCAAAGTGTCCTTAGGTCTGTCAACTAATTCCCAGACTTTGTTTATTTCAAACTGATTTAATTCTTCCTGCATAGCTATTACCCAGAATTCATCATTGATAGCATCATTGATATTTTTGGGTTCTAGCTGTGAAAGAAAAGCTTGATGTTCAACCTGGTTTCTTAGAGAAGCTCTAGTTTGTGTTCCTCTATCAAGATTACCAACAACAGCTTCTAAAGGATGATTCTTTAGAATCCTCGTTGATCTGGTAAAGTTTGGACTAGAAATTTCAGGTTCATCTATAGGTTCGGGTTCAACAGAAGCAGATTCTGGAGAAAGTCCAGAATTGGATGCTTTTATAACAGGTTCTTTAGATTTATCATTAAGGTCCAGAATAGACAAATCTTCTTCAAGATTCTCAGGAGAGGTTTTAGGCTCATGTGGATCAGTTTCATCGAATTTGATGTGAACAGATTCTTCCACACATTTGGTTTTCTTATTGAATACTCTATAGGCTTTACTTGAAATAGAGTAACCCAGAAAAATTCCTTCATCACTTTTGGAAGCAAACTTATCCAGATTATCTTTAGTATTCAGAATAAATACTTTGCAACCAAAAACTTTAAAGTAATTAACCTTAGGCTTTCTATTGTTCCACAATTCATAAGGGGTTTTCTTAAGAACAGGTCTAATTAAGACTCTATTAATGACATAACAAGTTGTATTTACAGCTTCAGCCCAAAAATAAATAGGCAGATCATATTCATTGAGCATGGTTCTAGCAATTTCTTGAAGGGTTCGGTTTCTTCTTTCTACTACACCATTCTGTTGGGGTGTTCTAGGGGCAGAAAAGTTATGAGTATATCCATTGTGTGAGCAATAAGATTCAAAATCTTGATTTTCAAACTCACGACCATGATCACTCCTCAAAGTTTTAATCTTAAGTCCACTAAGGTTCTCTACAGATTTAGAGTATTTAACAAAAGAAGAACAAGCTTCACTTTTGTGAGCTAGAAAATATACCCAAGTATATCTAGAAAAGTCATATACAAGAACATAAACATAGTGCTTCCCATTTAAACTAGAAACTCTTGATGGTCCAAACAAATCCATGTGAACCAATTCAAGTGGTTGAGAAGTCGAAACTTCTTTCTTTGATTTAAAAGAAACTTTGTGTTGTTTTCCCTTTTGACAGGGGTTACACACTCTATCATTTGGGAATTCTAATTTAGGTAGGTCTCTAACTAGGTTTTTTCTAGAGAGTTTTCTAAGTGAGTGAATGTTGCAATGTCCCAATATTCTGTGCCATAGCCAAGATTCTTTATGAAAAGCATTCAAACAAGTAATATTCTGCTTAGCTAAAGAATTCAGATTAACAGCATAAACATTTTCATTTCTTAAGGAAGAAAATACCAAAACATTCTTAGAATTAAAAACTTTGCAAGAATCATTTTCAAATTTAACATGAAAACCATCATCACATAACTGAGAAATACTTAATAGATTGTATTTAAGTCCATCAACAAATAAAACTTTAGAGATCAAAATTGAATCAGTGTTACCAATCTGGCCGAGGCCGATGATTTTTCCTCTTGAATTATCACCAAAGGTGACAAAGCCTCCATCAACTTTTATTAAACTCTTAAAACAAGAGAAGTCTCCTGACATATGTCTTGAACATCCACTGTACAAATACCAGGTCTCTTTACAGGATCTCTTTAAGCAAGTTCCCTACAAAATAGATTTAGATGGGAGATGATTTTGGTACCCAGATTTTCTTGGGTCCAGACAGGTTAGCCAATAACACTTTAGGTACCCATATTTGTCTAATGGGTCTCATATAATTTGTAGAATTGACATGCTTTGAAAGATAAACTTTATTAGATCCATAGCTATGTATGTAACTGGTTGAAGCATGTGAAGTTCCAGAATTACCTTCATTCTGTCCAGATTTAGAAATGAATCTGGTTTTGGCAATTTTCCTTTTTCCAGGTTGGTATCCTATACCAGTAGTATATTTAGGTGCTATTTGCTTTCCTAGCATCTGTGTTAGTGTATTTTTTCCATTGGTGAACTTCTCTAAGTCTTTCTTGAGTTGCTCATTAGATAGTTTCAGTTCAGTATTCTCTTTTAACAGTTGAGCATTTTTCTCTTTTTCAATAGTGAGTTCGGTTTTAACTGTAGTGGTGAGAGCATGCTGTTTCTTTAATGACTTGTATTTATCCTTAAGTTCATTACATGTCTCTTCCAGCATATCACAGTATTCAAACAGTTCAGATTTAGACATGTTATCACCTTCAGAATCATCTCCAGAATAATATGAATTTGAAGCAGGAGTTTCTGATGTTACCTCAGAAGTGTTTGTCATAAAACACATGTTGGCTCGATTCCTTTCAGAATCTGAAGATTCAGCTTCACTTGTGCTGTCTTCTAAAGCACTCCAAGTATCCTTCATGGCTTTCTTAAACTTATTGTCCTTATATTCATATTTCTTTTTATACTTCAGCTTTGGACAGTCGGCTTTAATGTGTCCTTTTCTCTTGCACTCATAGCAGACAACATTATCTGATTTGTCATTCTTCTTCCAATCCTTTTTCCATTCACCTTGGTGATCATACTTACCCTTATAATTTTTTTTTCTGAAGAACTTCTTTTTCCTATAAAATTTCTTAAATCTTCTAGCAATGTGAGCCATATCAGCATCACTGTCAGAATCACTTCCACTGTCTTCACAGCTTGAACTTTCAACTACAGCTTGAAGCTTTTCTTTGTCCTTATTCTTTGAAGTTGAAGATTTGAAAGCGACAGACTTTCTTGGAGGTTCATTTTCTTCCTCTTTATTCACTTTAAGCTCTTCTTCATACATCATCATCTTTCCAATTAGTTCCTTGACAGGTAGAGCAGCAATGTCACATGATTCTCTGATTGAGACAGATGTGCCCCTCCATCTATCAGGTAGACATCTCAAAATTCTCATAATTTGTTCCTTCGATGAGACATCTTTCCCCAGCGATATCATTGTATTGACAATTTCATTGAACCTGAGATACATGTCAGAAATGGGTTCTTCGGGCTTCATTTTGAAATTATCATACTTGATATTATAAGTTTTCAATCTCATTTCTTTAACATTCGTTGTTCCTTCATGAGAAACAGCTAAGGTATCCCAAATTTCATATGCAGTTTTACAAGAAGAAATTCTATTAAACTCTTCATCTCCTAGAGCACAGTACAAGGCATTCATAGCTTTACAGTTGTTATTGTAAGCAGTCTTTGTAGGTTCATCCCAGGTAGATCTAGCAGTAGTAGGAATTTTGTATTCTGATTCAATAGCAGTCCAAATATCAAAACCTATGCTTTCTAGATGAATTTTCATTTTCAGTTTCCACTGAGCATAATTAGTTCCATTGAAGAAAGGTGTCCGGTTAGTAGCAGCACCCTCAATTCTATTGTCCATGATGAGAAAATTTTAAAGAGATAAAAATTTAGATATAACAGAAATTTTAAGAACTTTAAAATACAACTAAAATCACAGTTCAAAAGCAGAGTACGGTTAGAAAGTATTTTCAATCCTCTGATACCAAGTGTTGGTTGGAGTGGTTTACTCAAGAGGGGGGTGAATTGAGTACCAATTAAAATTTCTGTATTTAAAAACAGTGTCTTAAAGACCCCCAAATAAAATAATAAATTAAACTGTAGTGAATTTATATTAAAGTAGAGGTTCTGTCAGATTCTCAAGGGATTGATTAATTCCCAGTTAATCAACACAGGAGTGTGTGATTATCTTTTGAAACTAACTTACTAATCTGCACTTAACATAAACACTTGCTAATTTAATTATCAAAGTAACTTTAAAAACATTATTGGTTTTAAAGTGATTAGCAGCGGAATAAAACTTTGAAAGAGATGGAACAACAATGTAACCAAGAGGTTCAGTCTCAAGCTGAGACTTAGTCCTCTCAAAAGTTTATATAAAAATGATCCACACCCTGGATCGGGGTTCAACAGTTTACAACTGTCCAGGTCCAAGACCTCTACCACTGTTCTTCGTGGGAAACAGTACAATAGCAACCAGCTGTCCAGGTCACACACGACCTCTACCACTGTTATTCATGGGAAAGAATGAATGAAAGAGTTTGGTAAGGATTTACAAATCCTTCAGTTTGAGTACAGGAGACAGTGTATGTGTTAGATACAGCAGATAACACACACTGCTCTAAATGAATGATAATAAATCATAGAACAAGAGATGTAGAGTTTAGAAGTGGTTCTGGTGATTTCAGTGTAGCTCTGGACTCCTTTGGATTCGACTAGAAGTGAGTCTGAGTCCTCTTCTCGTTTCTTTTTGAGAAACAGAGTGTCGTATGCTCCAGGTTCACAGACAGTAAAAATGTAGTAGTTGAAGTTCTTCAGTGTTCTTCTTGTATGCACAGAACACTTCTCGAGTATGCTTGATTGTCTATGAGCTTCTCTGTGTTCTTATCGTTCTTGTGTTTTTGGTATATTCCATCCACCGCACTTTTCTAGTTCGCTTCTTGTTGTTGTTCGTTGATGTTTCTTGGGCAGCGTAGTCTTCTCGTATTTATCTCCCAACAGGGGACAGAAAAGATTTCTTTTCAGCAGGTACGAGGTACGGGTTCCTGACATCCGACAACCTTTATCAGATATTTGACAAATCATTAAAATGTACATGATATGACCGTTAGATAGATTAAATATAGGAAATAAAGAAATTCAAACAGTGAGTCGAGTGATCGGTAGGTAATCAGCATCGGTAGCTTGAACATCGGTAGCTCAATGTCATTAGTTGCTTTGACTCTATCGGTGGCTCTATGCGTCAGTTGGTACATGCTTGTATCGGTGACTTTGTTTATCGGTAGCTCCATGCGTCGGTAGCTCCATGCATCGGTAGCTCCATGCGTCAGTAGTTGTGTGTCTGTCAGTAGCTTCGTCCATCGGTGACTCTTATTCCATCGGTAGCTATTTATACTTACACCGGTAGCTCTATGTTTGTATCGGTAGCTGTCTGTAAGTCAGTAGCTTACATTTATAAGCACATCGGTAGCTCTGTGTTAAGTATATCGGTGACTCTGTCTGTCGGTAGACTAAGTCTATCGGTAGACTGGGTACCGGTAGCTCTTTATCAGTAGCTATAGGCAGATTACTTATCTGTTTTATGCAGAACACATCCGATTGGGTTAGAATCAATTTATAACTTGTATGAACATGGATAAAAGAGGATTAACATATTCCAAAGACTATTTTAAAAATTATTATTGGTTTGATCACAGATTGGAAAGAATTAAAGTATAGATCAATGATACTTAACAATATCATAGAGAATGAAAGCATAATTGGGATTTTCAACACATATAAATACATGATTGAGATTATCAAAACAGGTGAGGTCAACAATAATGAACTCTCAAAAGGATACAATTATTTTACATAGTGATCATTAGTGAAAGGACTCTAACCCTTGTATACCTAAGCTGGTTCTTGACATTATTACATTGGAAGATATGCAAGACTATAATATAAAAGGACTAATTATTTTTTTAGTTTAGGAATTTTGATTATAAACAAGAATTTTTCATAATAACATGAAAGGAAAAAACCCACATATAAACATCATTGGTTAATCCATGAAGCTCTTATGTTGACCCATCATTTCATTTATAATATTTAACTTCAAAACCTAATGAAAAAATTAAACATAAGAAATGGGTGAGATAAGATGCTCTATAAGGGTAAGTAGTGCAGTAAAATCTAATTTGAACAATAAGACATGATTAATGATGAATAAAAAATTCCAATATAATATAAGCATGATCATAATGTGGAATCAATAAATTATCATTAAATAATTCTATAAAAATAATATCTTTAGAATGAAGTATAAATATGAATATTCTAATAGTCCAATATTTAAATAGACTATAGATTACTAATATCATAGGGAGGTTTTGCATATGATGGAAAAAATGAACATATTGTTAATTTATTGTACAAGACAACTGAAAAAAATATAATTAAGTCCTTGTATAAAATCTATTTCTTTCTTGTCTATTGAGACCTACTAATTCATTGTGGGGACATAGCAGGCATCACCTAACACTTACAAAGCCAAATTGATAACTCATATATCGAATATAAATATATAATTAATTAACGGTCATCCATACCTATTTGAATTAGTTGATTCATAACCATATATGGAAATACTCAAATAAAGTCATTAATATATTCATGAAGAATATAATCCTCAACCTATCCAATGTTTTCCATACTACCTTGAAACATTTAAATCTTAATCCCTATAAAAAAATAAATTTATATAAATCATATAATATCACTAGAATATAATGTTTAATTATATAATATATCAATGGGTAGTACATAAACCCCATATACGGAATACCTAGTGAACATGGAATATATTTCATATAAGTACAAGTGAATGTGAAAAATTCTTATAGCACTGTATTGAATAGCTATTTTGGAAAATTATTTGTATTTGTTATAATATCATATTTTAAAAATTAATATCCATGAAAAAAGGTAATGTAAAATGAATTTATGTTTAAGTCTTAAATTATGTACTACATAATTGATAATATTTATAAATAATTTGTAAGAAACAATAAAAATGGGCCACTTTAGAGAGGTATAAAGGAAAATATTAAAGAGAACTTAATACCGATAAAGGAATAATTTATATAAAAAATAATAATGAATAAAATAGTTTTTCAGGGTAAAATTGTTAATTTAAATAAAATGGTTTCATAAAATGAATTATGGGGTTCACTTCAAAATCGGTGAGAAATCATGATGTTTTCGTTAATTGAACATATTTGTTGGCATGAATAATAAATAAAAAATAAAAAACATGAATTCACCAAAAAAACAAAGCATGAAATGATATGGAAAAAATAATTTGTAACACATATACTTAAACTATATTAATTATATGAATTATTCATTAAATTAGTATGAGGATAGAGATATCGTAACCTGAATGAAATATTATAGTATGGGGAGAATCCCTTACCACATTCATATAAATAGACTAATATTCACCACAGTTAATAAACTTAAAATGATAAATTAAATAGCTTGAAATAAATATATTCATGATATGTTACATCAAATAGAATTTTACATAAAACATACACAGTAATTAGTGATGAATAAGGAATATCTCCCACGTATTTATGTGATATGAGATAACATTTTCCTTAAAAGTGTAACATTTTTAAAATTTTACATATCATCATGTGTAATGATATTATATTAATTATAAATTTAATTAAGCACCTATTATACATTTTTTTGGTTTATTATAAATTTATTCTGTTCATTTATAGATTTCTTATTTGTTATAAGATTCATTTTTATCATTCAGGTGCGTCAGATTCATTGTTTTTCATGATCAATTAACATATATATATGAGTATAGATGTTCATGTTAAAAAAAATTAGATATATAGAATTTAATTTATATTTAATTAATTATATTACTAAATATTAAATACTTATATATGTAATTTTTTCATTTTGGCTGAGGTTGGATATTTAGATTTGATGTTACTGATAATTAATATTCCAGTTTTCCGATCATCACAGTGTACATTTTTTTATTAAATAACGTCATGTATATATAATGATTCTAGAATATTACATTGGAAGTCATACATATGTCATAATCAGTTTGAAACCTAATTTTTTTTCATGGTAGTCTTTGATAATGAATTTTAATGGTGCAAACATGTCGTCCACAAAGTCTGTCAATAGAACTACGTGAATGATGTTATATTATTAAAAATAAAAATAGTAAAATATAAATTATTATGGATTAATAAATCAATAAAATAACATTAATGTACATAGAATATATTTGAGATGTAATGTAGCTTTGTTATAGTTATGTGATGAGAACATAAGAGAAGAAAAGTAAATGAATAGAAATTTAAAAGAAAATGAACGAGGGTTTTAAATATTATTTTCTCTTCTATGAGAGCGTCATTAAGGGGAAGAGTTTTGGTATATAATTGAGACTAAGGGCTCATAGATGTGAGTAAGGGGGTTGGTATTAGTATTTACTAGAATTTGCATGGGCCTCACAAATTTGATGGTGTTGGGAGAAGATATTGTTTTATGTGGTATATATAGGGGGGAGCGAGGTGTTTTTTGAATATTTAGTTCATTTTTTTTATCATGGAAAATAAATATAAATAGTCATAGATTTATCATTATAAATATTAAAATAATGAAATATATATTTATATTATTAGATTACATCAGTCATACATCATTTTTGATTCAATTATTTATTTCCATAGCTTTTATCGTCAATTATCTATTTTCAGTATTCTTGAAAAAATCATGTATTTAAGAAAAATCAACAAAAATTGTCCCTAAGAAATTTTTGATAAATAGAAATAATAAATTAACACCATTTTATGAAAATAATTTTCTAAATATGATTCATTTATTTTTAAAATTAAATCATCATCTTGATGAAAATGAAATATATTTAAATTATTAATAATTTTAAATAACTTTTAAAATTTTATTATGGCCTCAAAAAATAATTTTAAAATATTAAGACAAAAAATTATTGATTTATGAATAAATTTCATGAATAGATTTTTTTCCTTCATATCATTTAATTGAATATAATATTTTAATTAAATAATTATGACTTTAAAAAATACCAACAAATAATTAATATATTTGAATATATTTATTTACATATACTAGGATATAATTATATAATATATTTATTAAAATGATTCCTATTTTTTTATAATTTAATGATTGATGTTACTATTTGTTTTTCCATAATACTATTCTTAATGGTCACATTATTATTCCAATAGTTATATTACTATTAATGATAAATGAAAATTGTAAAAAAACAATAGGTAACCCAAAATAAATTATGAAATTAGATTTTAATAAATAATGTTTATTTAGAAAATTATAATCTATAAATTAGTAAAAAATTATATTTAAAGAAAAATCAACATAAAATTCCAGAACAATTATGTTTAGAATAATATATCATTTTTCTGTAAATTTGGATTTATTAATATCAGATGCCCCTAAAAATATTTTTGATGAATGTGAAAATAATTGATTGAATATATAAAATATATAAATTTCAATAATATCATCCAATAATGGGGATTAATTTTAATTATTAATATAAAATGTCTTCAAGTGATGAATGTACATTTTCTAAAAATAAATCAATTATTTTCAATAGATTTTATTTTCTAACTAATTGATATCAAATGAATTAATTTTAAAAACATTTGTAATGTATATTTTTATAATTTTTTTAATATCATAATGTCCCGCCATTTTCAGTATATAGATGATAATAATAATAATTAATTAATAATATTTATTTTTTTGGTAATATCTTATGTGTAATATAGAATATTTAAGAAGATTAATTTAAAAAGGTACATTCTATAAAATATAGGGGTGTTACATTCTACCCTCATTAAATAAATAGTGTCCTCCCAATTTCAAAATGAAAATTCAAAAAATTTAGTTTTATACTTGAATTTTTCTTGTAAACCCACATCTAAAATTGAGTTAGTAAAATAACCTCTTAATAAAAGGAAAAGGGAAATGTATTGGTCTCCACAAAAAGATGAATTTCAATAGGATGACCAAAAGTCTCAAGAATCGACGGAAATCATTAATTTAATATATAAATTAAAAAGAAAAGAGTATATGTAAATGATAAATTCTTGGAACACCCAACAACCACAGTGAATTAATAGTTATACTGTTGATGTGAATAGCACTAGTTTTCACATTTAATGTATCATGGTCCACGCTATATAGATGGGATGATGTTTGGTTGTTAAATAATAGAACAATGCTTTATTTGTAAATAAATTAATTATCTGTAGACCACTCCATGAATTTCTGGTTCATCAATAAAATATGACACAACATTCAATTCAATTTCCTCAATAATGTAGGCCACCCTAGGTGTAGCAATGAATCGGTCATCTCCAGGTACAACAATGAAGCAGAAAAATCCTTGAATTCTAGATGTTACAATGAACCTGGACACTCTTTGTATTCCATGTGGAAAAAGGATAAAATTAATCGAATTAGAGAGTCCATGAGCCCTTTTAGTATGCTATGATATATCTCCTTGACTACTGGGACATTCATTTTCATAGAGCCAAATCTCCATAGAGATGAAACATTGATGATTGGAATATTATTTCCTTATATTTTACATTTTCCATGGGGTAATTTTTCATCACACATGAAGCAAACTACTTTTCCTCAGAATAAGATATTATGGTGTTTCCTTCCACAACTATCACAAGTGGAAAATACATTTTTCCATTATTCCAATTACCCACATTATTCTCATATGTCCTATTTTATCTTTAACCTCGTTAAATCTGAATGACTTGTACAGTAATTTCTATGTATTTTTTGAACATTATATTATTTCTATATTTGATGAGAATGTTTGGGATACTTGTTCCCTTTGAATTATTTGAACAATAGCATAAAATAGTTGATCCTATTTTTTTCATAAGGGTGAGGGGGCAAGCCCCTTTTGATAAAGAAAGAAAAAACCTCTTTTAGAATGGGTAAGAGGAAAACCATTACAAGGACACAATCTGGAAAAAACCAAATGAAACAACAAAGTCAAAAGAAACAAACATTCAAGTGGTCATCAAGAAATCCTCATCGCCCCCCTTCACAAAGCATCGCAAAGTGAGTCCCATCAAGAAATTGTGCCACCCCCTCTGCCAAGAAGTTGCACTGTGCTGACAGCCCAATGAGACATAGCACCACCCCAACCAACAATGTGGTGGAGAGCCGGATGAAAAGTGACTACACACCTTTCTCTCTTGCAAGCGGCCCACCCAACCAATCATGAAGACAACTTCAGCAATTTCAACCTGATGCAATGCAAAAAAATATGATGAAACATTGAACACATGACATGAAAAGGCCCCCATACACCAATCAGGGTGATGACGCAGGGTGGAATGAAGGATGTCAATACATCCCTCCATCATTTGAGGTCGCCCACCCAACAACACTTGCATATTGTTGCGCCATTTCATATGCAACAAGGAGAACCCAAACCCACAGGGAAATCATATTCTTATGACTTGGAAAATTGACGAAAACACAATTGATGCTATGATCACACTGCATCAAGCAAGCCAAATCCCTTGGCCTCCACCCAGAACCTCAAGAACCAAACAACACCATTCAAGGACTGTCCATAGTGAAACCAAGGGAATAGTACCAAAAAAATCCACAGAGAAACCGAGCTTTCTGCAGAATGGCCCATCTCCAAGCGCAGTTCCCATCATCGATCTTCGAATACCATCGTTTAAATGAGTCCAAGAAGAGGAAACCCAACAACACCACCGCAAGAAGGAAACGAAAACATCAAACTTGGGTGGCAAGGATCTAAATCTAGATTGAAACCGGAGGGGGGAACATTCCCAGTTGTAGAAGACCTAAGCATCGATCGGTGAATGCAAACCACAACCAAAATGACGGCCCGATCTAGAACTGTTATGTACTCCACCATTCCTGCCCACCTCCCATCGACACCAATGAATCCACCAAGAAAATCTTAAACAACCCTCGGCTATTGCAAGAGATGAAACTGGAACCTCTGCAGAAGACCTGCATATGAAAATTGTTTAGATCTGTCGTAAGGGAGAGACACCAGCCCGTCGCCACTCGAAAACTGGATAGCTTCTACAAGAACAAACACCGATCGACATCGATGCAGCCGATATTGAAACCAATGGAGCTTGTGCAGGACAGAAATTGTGGAACATGAAATCGATGAGAAGAGGACGGGAGAGCGAAAGAACATGAAAGGGCCAAACCCGAGCAGTGATAATTCAAAAAGCCTCCCCCTCCGTACAGCAACAGATCTGATCCCGCACCCTCTGTAAGCTGCTGGGAAAATAGCGTTGAGCTTTATTGGCCCTGGGTCTGATGAGATCCATTCAAAGACTTGCGCCACACCGAAGCCCTGGGGAGATGACGCTAAAACCGAGCACACCGGAGGCGGGGAGGAAGCGTCATCGATGGGTGAAACCCTAGCCGCCACATCCGAGAGGTCCAAGCCGCACATAGGCGCATTTTCAGGTGCTCATATTTGATCATATTTAAAATATGGAACATGGTCATTATTATGGTTTATGTTCCTTCTTTGGGGATTAATTTTTAAATGGTTATATTGACTAGATTAGATCATTTCATTAAAAACATAATGTACAATCCCACCACAAGTGGAACTCATAACATAAATTGGAATATATATTCATGGATAGCCTGATAATCATAATCATGTTTTTCTTAGGAACTTATTAATTTTTATATCCTTCATAATGGTTTGTGGTGGAAATTTTAATTTCCTAAGGAATATCCCCCAGGTTTGTCAAACCATGTGTGCTATAAGGCATGCTATTGTGTACTAGGTTTCCTCGACTCAGTCAGGAGACACATTAATTGTCTTATTACCCTTAGGATTATCTTTCCCAGAACAAATTACACTTATATTATAGAGACATGGAAATATTACTAGGAAAACACACATAATATCTACCTTTCTATAACTTTGGGATATTTTTTTTATGCATATCATAAATATCTATATTAGGGTTATCTTCTGAAATTTATGTTTTGTAAATCCAATTTTCTAGGGATTCAACTAAAAATTCTCCTAATACAAATTATAAATACCCTGACACCCATATCCTAGAGGTAGTGACTTACATTATTACATTATAATAAATAACTAAATTGATTTGCAGATGACTAATTCAGTTAGGAATTTTTTAGACCAAATTTGACACATGAACATTACATACAACATAAAAGTAAAATAAAAAAATATCCATTCGTAATGACAAAAAACTATTAGATTAACCATGCAAGCCATTCATAATAATCATCTTCATATAATGGGGAAAAAATAAAACAAATGAAAGGGGAGGTATCATATGCTCATTAAGGGTATGTAGTACATTAAAATCTAATATAAAAAAACATGGAATATAATTGGAAAAACATTCAATGGGTACATAAACATGATCATAATATGGAACGAATAAAAGTTGAATAAATAATTTAATAAAAATAATTTCATTAAAATGAAGTGTTAAATTGAATATTACACAAGTATAATGTTTAATTGGATTATCTATTGAGAATATCATAATAATAAAATGCATTTGTCGGACAATTGAATCATATTTCCATGGAATCAACTATGAATGATGAAAATAAATGCTTTAGCCCTTAGCTAAAATCAATTTCCCTTTTCCTCTAATGAGACCTACTGATGCATCAAGGGGCTATAGGGGGCCCTAAACATCACATACTAAGTCCAATCCATTCCTCATATATTGAGTCGAATGTTATCATGAAATAAAAAAGCTTGATATCACTTTTAAATATGTGAATAATAATCATAGATGAAAATACTAAAATTAATATTTAGATATATTCATGATGTAAATATTCATTAAACAATCCAATGTGTCCATACCACTTTGAAACATTTAAATCATAATTCTTATGACATAATAACATTAACTAAAACATTGAATACCATGAGAATAAGGGAATTTATGATATAATACATCATGGATATTACATACTCCACAAACAATAATTAAATAATGAGCAAGGCATATAACTCACTGATGTAAAAGTGAGATGAGAAAACCCATTTTATACATTGGAATGCAGAGTTCTCTTTGAAAATCATTTTCATTTGTCATAAAAACAGATTATAAACATTATTATACTTTAAAATAAATGGATAGTAAATTGGATTTATATTTCATCTTAAATTATGTAAAACATAAATTATAACATTTAAAATATGTTTTCATAAAACCTTATAAATTTTCCGCTTTGGTTCGTTTTATGGGAAAATACAAAAGATTAATTAAAACTGTTAATGGTATAAATTTTTCACTACACCAATAATGGAAAAAAATCATGATAAAATTATTTATATTATAAAAATATTTTTTCTAAAAATAGATTATAGGGTACCCATAAAAATGGTTGAGAAATATGGATGATCCATTTAATTGGACATTCTTATCAAGAGGAATTTTAAATGAAAGATATAAAACCTGATTTAACCTATCCAATAATGAGGGAAAAACCTAGATATATGAATTTAGAACATATAAAAATATATTAGAATAATTATATAAAAGTAATTAATTCTTACATAAGGGCCAACAGCGTGAAAATGTAACTCGAATGAAAAATGGATGATTGGGGAGAATCCATTACAACCATGAAATCAATCATATGATATTAACCAAAATAATAGTCATAAAATAATTCATTTAATACAATGAATATAAATATATTCATGATATTTTATGTCAAATGGATGTATACATATACCATACTTAAGAAATAGTGGGGAATTTGGAATGTCTCACAAAATAGAAGTCATGTGAGAAAACCAATACCTTATATCTGAATGTATTTTTTCCTAGAACATTACATCATAGATAATGTAATTATATTTATTAATAAATTATTTCAAATCCATTTTTTATTTATAATATTTATTATTTATTTATTATGATCATTAATGGTCATTTTGAGGAGTTGTAAGATACAATTTCATCATTCGGAAACATTCTTTTACTCCATGATCATGACCAGTTTACTTGTACATGGGTATTTAATTTTATATAAAATAGAAATATAAATCCACAATTTAATTAATATTTTATTAATTATTTTAGTGAAATTAAAATCATATATAAGACATTTTTTATTTTGGGTGACGATGAATCATTCAATAATATGTTAGAGATAATTAATTTTGGGAGGTTTAGATCATCACTAACTAGATCAATGTTATTAAATAAAATAATTTATATATAATTATTTATGAACATTTCATAATAAGTATACAAATTTTATAAATTTTCTCAATTAAAATTTTGTTTTCATATAATTCTTTAGAAGGAAGAATCGATTGATTAAACCATGTTGTCCATGAAAGCTGTAAATCAACAGCTCACTTATGATGTCATCTAGGTAAAAAAGAAGGAAAAAAGAAAATATACATTATGTTGGATTATTCGTCAATCCCAATAAAATTACAGTATAAATATATATCTTTATAAATCTTGTTACATTGTGTTAGGAATGAGGGGTAACGAAATGAAAACAAAAGAACATGAATTTTTTTATAAGAAATGGAAATTGGTTATTACTAATATATTTGTACTCATTGAGAACCACCATATGTGGATTTTTTTTGAAATTTAATTGAGAAATATTTATATTGGATGTGTTGGAGGTTTTTTGTGGGTAGGATTGAGCATTTTTTGGAAAAATCCATGGTGCTTGGATTGCGTGAGGAGAAGGGGTCGTGAGAGGTGATATTTATATTATGGGATAGAGGTTTTTTTGAATATATAATTTATTTGTTTATTATTTTGGATCAAGACTATGAATATATTTAAAAATATCACAAATTATATTAAAATAATGATTGATATTTTGAATGTATGGTATTACATAATCCATATATCTTGTATTACTCAATTATTCATGTATTTCACTATTATCATAAATCATGTTATTTCATTATTCACATTAAAATTAAAATATTTTTTCAGAACTAAAAAAATATACCCTATCCACTTATATACATTTAGGATTTAATAATAAACCCCATTTAATGGAAATAATTTTTATGATAGTGATAAATAATTTTAAAACAAATCATCATTAATATGAAAAATAATGATTTTAAAATTGTAATATATTTTATAACACATTGAAAAATTAAAAGTGGTATCATAAAATTATCATAAAATCATAAAAAATAATAATTATTATTATTTATTACATTTTATGTTAATATATTACCTTTAAAATTATTTATTTAATTATAAAAATGTTACAAAATATTAATGACTTACAAAAATTGTAACACATAATTAATAATTTTTGAAATATTTATATCGATATACTATGAATTTTTTATAAAAAAAATTCATTTATAAAATTAATAATTTTTTTTATAATTACATGGTTTATTAAAATTACTATTCCTAATGGTCACATTATTATTCGCATTGGCACATTACAATTAATTAAAAATGTAACGAATCTAAAAAATACAAAAAAATTTAAAAAAGTAAATTTTGATATTATGATTTCGAAAATATTGTTTATTTTGTATAATATAATTTATAAATGAGTAAAAATATATACTGAAATTATTTTCCAATTAAAAGGAGGTAAAACACATTTAGAAAATATCACATTTTTAAGTGTAAATTTGAATTTCTTCATAACATCTACCTCTACAAATATTTTTGTTTAATATAAATTTATTTTATTTGATATATAATATATAAATTTCAATAAAATCATCCACTAATCAATAATGTTTTATTATGTAATGTCCCTGAAATTCCATGTAAAATATTGTTTAAAATTAAATGGAAATATTCGAGTCTATAGTTTTTGACAGTACTGTATTCTAAGTCCTAGAGTGCCTGGAATATTTCTTGGAACTTTCTTATGTACATTCAGTAAGTGTTTGAGGGATTTTTTCTAACTTTTGAACCGGTGCTTGAAATTGAATTCTGAGGGCATTGTTGATCTCACAGCGCAGGTTGTTGATTAAGGAGACCTTCACTTCGGTTGCAGTTGGTCATCAGTGGAAGATAGTTTTTTGCAATCCATCATGGGAAAATAAAAAAATCTAGAGATAAAAATAAATAATCTTTATATTAATTTAACTTTTGAATTCTTTTGAATTCTTGGTGGGGACCACCCGATCTCTTAAAACCTCGTTTTTAAAATTGCGCCAAACCCCCATAATTTATTGACATCATTAAATGAAGTCATTAAACCTATCAATTTAGGTGTGGGATCTTCATCACCTTGATTGGGCTCTTAGTTTTCAGCTGGAGAAGAGGCTTGTTGGGGGATTATGATGGAGGAAACCCCCCTTAGAGGTTGAAATCTTCTCCTTCAATGAACATTTCTCCAACGAAGAACATCGTCGAAGGATCTCCAAAGAGGAACGACTTCAACGATGATGAACTGACATCTTTATTTTTATCTCCACACCGACGTCAAAAAATATTTTATGATGGGATTGTAGATTTTGTATACCTCTTAACCTGTTCTTGACGTTCTTCATGATTTAAGAAAAACTATGCTACTTGATACCGTTTTAACATGGAAGGTGTGGGACAAACGAACACAGAAGGAACCCTCCTCAACCATTGTTGATTTTGGTGTTATTTGCGGCTTTTTTCAGGTTGAGATAATCCTGGCCGTTGTGGTCTTGATTCTATGGCGACATCCGAAGACGAGTGAGAGAGTCTTCGAAATGAAGATCGGGCCACTGAGGCTCACCCGGTGGCCCGAGGAAATTCTTCATCGACCGGTACCAGCGACCAAGTTTCGGTAGGGATTAGGAGATGCAGCTATAACTCTGGCTAGCCGCGATGACGATGGAGGCATGACTGCTCCACCAGAGGAGGGCCACTGTCTATCGTTCGCAGTGAAGCAAGGCTGGTGGTCGGTGCACGACTGGTCACGTGAAGGGGGTGGTGGTGTGCATCCATGACAAAGGGAATACAGGGGATGCAGAAGCAAAGGGTCGGGGGGGGGGGGGGGGAGGGGGGATGGCCGGCTCACTGTCGGCCAGCTAAGGAGCCGAGCGGGACCCCCGGGTCCCATGTTCCATCCTTCGATGCCCCATGGCGCTAGCCCATTGGCCAGCCAACTTGAACTGCTAGGCCATTCGGGGTACCCAGAGGGCGCCTCACCCTTGGGTGGTGGCGAGGTCAGACCCCACCGCGGGGTCATGCTAGCGGGCCGGGGGATGCTGGCGGGGCGGGTTGGATCCCGTCAGCTGGTTCGGAACAAGGGCCGGACCCTGGTCGGGCCAGGTGGGGTCGGGTTTGTCTGATCTGGTCAAATAAGACCTAGACCATCATTAACCCCTTTCGGCTATTTCGTAAAAACATGAGCTATAGGCATCTGTTTGAGGAGTCATATGCAGCACCGGAAACCTTGGATCAAAGAGGTCCATTTTGTAAACCCTACACGTGTTTTGGATAATGTTTGGGTATTTTTGGTTATTATCAAACATGAATCCAACCGAGACCTCGAGACTAAAAAGTCTAATAACATACAGAACAAATGTTCGTTTGACGCCCCATATATTGCAATGGGACCCCAATTACACGGTTTTACATTGGGGATACTTCTTTGAGGGACATCGTTGTAGTTATAGTTTCGAACTGTGGCTTGAGGAGCGAACACTACCAGAATTAAGCGAGATTAGTGGGGGAACCCAATGGCTGGATGTAACATGAGAAAGGGATCCTATGTGGGTTTGTACCATGGGACCCTATATGGGTCTATGCATTGGGATCCTATGTGGGACTGTGTTCCAGGATCCCACATGGATCCTCTCTTGGAATCCATGTGGGAATTCTCTACGATCTTACGTGGGTCTACTGTACTAGGATCCTACGTGGGTCTGATGTTTTTGGATCCTACGTGGGTCTGCCAGTCAACAGAGTAAGATGATTCAGTAGTTACATCTAATCATCATTACTACCGTACTTATGTTATACCTGGTGTGAGCAGAGTTTTAATCATTGTGATTAAACTATTGTGGTTCCTCTCTATGTGGTGTTACGTATGTGGTGCTCATCTGTGTGGTGTTACCCTCGTGGTAGTTTTTCCTTCGTGAACAGTTGGTATTTTAGCTCAAGAGATGGATCCCCGAGTAATTTTCAAAACAAAGGTATATGAATGGGCATAGACCTAAGTAATGATGGTTGTTACTTCATACCTTGTGATTGTACTGTTACATTTGAGGTTAATCATTTGTGGATTCTGGGAGACCTTCGAGGGTCTTAGGGTCCCCAATAATTATCATTATTATCACCCCTGTACGGGCTATGCCCGCACCATATTGTGTCCCCTATAGACTACAGACAACATTGATCGGGGCGTAGGGTGACAGACAAGATGCTTCTCTAAGGTGGACTTAGAGAAGACATACCACAGGGATGACTTGATCGAGAGTTGTACCTACCCTTCCGGTAGGATTTTCGGTGGATGATCCATGATCTTTTTTCCATTCTATTATACTTGTATTTTTAGTTGGTCTTGGATACTGACCCATACTTTCCGCATAATTTTTACTATAGTAGTTACTTTCAGTTACTCTATGTTTGGTTTTCAGAATGTGTGTGTTAAATGTTTTAAACGCAATTCCTTCTCGATTACTGGGATATGGATTTTGGTGCTAGTATCTAGCCCCTGGCCTATGGAAGGCAGGAATGGGGTCATCATGACATAAGCCCCGAGGACGGGTCGTGAAAATTCGGTATCTAAGGAGTCGGTTCTACCATAGAACCTTGGACTCTGATCGTTTATTGACACTAGTGTTATATGGTATGATTGTTGTTATCAGTTTAGGTAATCCAATGCGGGTGCGGCGGCCGGCGTATCCAAACACTAGGACCATGACTTCTGATTTCGAACAAAGTTCATGAAAACACTTATTGCATGTGTGTTTTGAAAAACATTCATTGTGATCTCTTAGAGTCAGCTCACCGGGTATAACTTATTGACAGTGGTGCACCTATTTCTTTTCAGGATGCCTCCATGTAGGCAGCCATTACAAGTTCTGAGTAGAGCGTTCCATGACAACCGACTAAGCGATGAGGTCTTGTTGCATGGACCTTTTTCAGTAGAGGCAGTAGTAGAGGAACCAAAACTACCATTACCCAATGGGCCATCGATGCCACCATCTCCTGCATTTAAGAGTGCACATTGCCTGAGCGCTTCTCACGATTTCCAATACCGAAGGCCACCCATGTTCTGGAGTAATATGGAACCACAAGCGGCTGAGGATTGACTGGAGGTTGTGGTGAGAGTCTTTCGACTGGTACGGACACTAGCCGATCTCATGGTGATCCTTGTGGCAAGTCTTCTATTGGTAACTGCATGCAGATTTTGGAACATGATGCTCCAGGTCCACAATCAGGTGACACTTCTCAGGGCAGACATTGAGATCCTCTTTCAGGCATAGTTTATCCCAGTGACCCTTCACTTAATACACACATAGAAGATTCTTCATCTATAGCAGGGCAGCATGATTATGACTTAGTACTCAGTGAGGTTCATCAGCCTCTCACGCCATTCCAATGATATGGTACGATACTCATTCAGTTGGGCCTAGAATATCGAGTAGGGACTCAGGCAGGAGATTAGGGATTCGATGATTTTTCTCAGCATCCCGAGGCAGGTGGGGGTTTTAGAGCAAGACCTCTTTGTGGAGAGTGTTCTTGTGGAGCATCCACCAGCAGTGAGACCCACCACCAAGCATCACGTAGTAACGTCTTTTGTAGCTATCCGCAAAAAAATGTCACAAAGGTCCAAAAGGACCAGACCTAACGTTGGATGACCATAGTATTCAGGGTCCGTTGTGTGGGAAACCTGAGATAGAGCTAGTCATGCGAGGAGAAGGAAGTGTTATGCACGCGGCGGGTAGAGTCACAGGGCTCGTTACTGCCCGACCCATCATACAGATGATCAGTATATGGTAAAAGGACTACCAAGGTAAAGACATAGGTTTGACCGAGGAGGTCCGCAAGGTTCAGGCGGACATGGTAAAGGAGCAGGATGTGGAGATAGCGGTGGATGACGATTCGAGATGTTACCGGCACCACCACCTGACTGTCAAACCATACCACAGGGAGTAGGTGGACATGGGCAACCTCAGCTACACGCAGCTGAGGCTTACGACCACGGTGCTTCGGAGATAGTACGAGGTATGATATTTGTCTACTCTACCATAGTTGTAGTACATATAGATAATGGTGCCATTCATTATATTATTTCCCCTGCCCTCATTCAATGCCTAGAGATTCTGGTGGAGCCATTAGCTCGATCCTTATTGTTAGAGACACCAATTGGAGAGGATTTGGCGATTACACACTATTGTCTATATTGTGAGCTTACTCTAGGAGGCATGAGCTTTATTTGGGATCTTTTTGTAGCTGAATTAATGCCTTACGACGTCATCTTTGGTATGTATTGGTTATCTATAGGCCATGCCCAGATTAACTGAATTAGGTGAAATGTTTGGTGAACCGTGATGATGGGACTAGGTTTACTTTTACTAGTGAGAAGGAATCCATTGTAGCACTGGATGGAAATACCTGGAGGAGAGTGCATCTGATAACTCTTTAGATGGATGGCCTTAACCTTGAAGTGGTTGATTTAGAGAGTCCAAGCAATCTTGTAGTGGTGGACCAATATGCAGATGTCGTCTATGATGATGTATGTGTCTACCTCCTCATAGGGGGTGGACTTTTACATTGAAATGTACCCCGGGATGGAACCGATATCAACACCAGCGTATCAGATAGCTCATAGGGAGCTTCATGTGCTACGTGTACAGTTGGAGGAATTATAGGGGAAGGGGTTCATCTGGCCCAATGTTTCTCTTTGGGAACCAATGATTATGTTTTCCAAGAAGTAGGATGGGATCTTGATACATTGTGTTGACTATCAGCGCAAGAACAAGGTGACTGTGAAGAACATGAACCCACTTCTGAGGATTAATGACCTCTTTGATCAGCTAAAGGGAGCATAATGGTTCTCGAAGATAAACCCCAGGTCAGACTATTACCAGCACAGAGTATGAGATGATGATGTGTATAAAATGACATTTAGATGTTGGTACGCCCATTTTATGTCTTTGGTCATGTAGTTCAGTGAGACCAATGCTCTAGCAATGCTCGTGGGACTCAGGAATAGGATCTTTCAACCATACCTAGATCGCTTTGTAATAGTATTCATCGACGAAATTTTGATCTAATCAGCTATGGAGGAGGAGCATGCCTATAATTTTGAGATTGTTCTGGACACACTCGAAGAATACCAAATTTATGGTAAGCTCAAGAAGTTCCAGTTCTATATTCAAGAGGTTCACTTTTTGGGATGTGTCATCTCAGAGGCTGGAGTTGCAGTGGATCCAGTGAAGATTGAGGTGGTATTGTTTGGGAGCCACCGAAGAGTGTGATGGAGGAACAAAGTTTCCTGGGTTTGGCACGATACTACTAGAGATTTGTGCCATATATCTCTTGAGTTGTATCACCTTTATCAGTGATTCAGAATAATTTGAAACCCATTGCATGATTGGAGAGATGCCAATAGTGTTTTCAAGATCTGATGCAGAGGCTGAGTAGTGCCCCAATCATGAGGATTTCAGTGGGGGCGTTGTGTACATATTATAATAGGACACATCAGGGATGAGGCTCGGATGTGTTCTGATGAAGGGGCGAGTAGTTATCACATACGATTCTTGAATGTAGAGAAAACATGAGTAGAACTACACTACCTTTGACCATGAGTTAGCATCAATGGTCTTCTCTTTGATGATGTGGTGACACTATCTGATTGGTGATCATTTTACGGTCTACTTTGATCACCAGAGTCTCAGGTGTATCTTCTTTCAAAAAACCTGAACCTTATACAATGACATTAGCTTGGGTTTTCTGGGGAAATGAATTCGAGATAGTCTATACTCCTAGGAAGGTGAAAGTTATGGAAGATTCACTCAACAGTAGATCTGGTATACAACTAATAGGTGATGCAATGAAGTAGTTGGACACTTTGTAGATATCATTTGTGGATCTAGATAGAGAATCTTCTCTTCATTCTCGTATAGTCATTCCCCACTACTTATGCGAGTCAATGAGGTGCAGCATAGGGACACTGAATTCGAGGCCCGATGTGCTCAAATATCAACAAGACATGCACCTGATTGATTTTATGAATGTGGGATCACATCATCATTTTCCGAGTAAGAACCATGGTACTGACATCACTTATGGAGGAAGTGTTGAGGGATTTCCACACATCCCCTCTAGTGGTACATCAATGAGTGGCGAAGATGTACCTGGACCTCCGACGACAGTATTGGTGGTTGGGAATGAAGAAATAAGAAGTAGAGTTTGTCTCTAGATGCCTCACTTGTCAGCAACTGAAGGCGGAGCACCAGGAACTAACATGCTTAGTTAAACCTTTGAGGTACCAAAGTTGAAGTGGGACAGAATATCCACAGACTCCTTGATAGGATGTACACATACTTCTAGGGGTCATGATTCTATATGGGTGAATGTTGACTGACTCACAAGTCGGCCCACATCTACCCGATCAGAGAGTGGTGTTCTATAGAGAGTATGAGAATCCTCTATGTCTAGGATATTATGCGGATACATGGATTACCATTGATGATTGTCTCCAATAGTGATGAATTTTTAACTTCCCAGCTATGGAAGGGGTTGTAGTAGGATTTTGGGATGCAACTCCATTTGACCACCACCATCCATCTTCATACAGTTGGACAAGATGAGTGGACCATTCAGACCCTTGAGGACATGCTACGTGTTTGCGTCCTCGACTTTGGTCATAGCTTAGAGGATCACTTGGCCTTGGTGGAGTTTGCATACAACAACAAATATCACTCCACCATTGTGATGGCAGCATTGGAGGCTCTGTATGGCCAACCATGCAGATCGTCTTTGTGCTGGAATTACCTAGGACAGTCAGCACTCGTGGGACCAAAGATGGTATGATCTACCATAGAGAAGTTGAAGATCATCCAGGAGCAGATGAAGACTCATAGAGAAGGTATAAGTGTTAGGCTGATAGGATACAAAGACCTCTAGAGTTTGAGGATGGTTACCACTTCATTCTACGTGTGTCGCCCTAATGGTGTTTTTAGTGATTTGTCCTAGGATACAAGTTTTCTATGAGGTTTAACCGACCCTTTTAGTATCTCTACAGAGTTGGTGAGGTGGCTTACCACCTAGCACTTCCCCATCAGTTGCACCTGGTACACGATGCTTTTCACATGTCCCAGCTGAGGATATACATGCACTATACTACTCAAATATTTGATTGTGGTGAGCATGACATCGATGATGGGGCTATGTGGTTGGAAGTTCCAGTGGAGATTGATGATCGATAGGAGAGATTCCTCCATGGGTGATCGATACCTCTGGTGCATGTATTCTTGTAGCATGGGAAACTAGAAGAGAGCACATAGGAGAAGGAGGCTCATATTTGCACTCATTATCCCCACTTGTTATCATATATTTTGTGAGGTTGATTTTGGAGATGCAAATCACTGAGATAGGTAGAATTTAACGACCTAGAAATTTCATGTAACTTTTTTTTAAATTATATTGAAATAATCGAATCTGCAGTTTCTGACGGTACATGATTCTGAGGCATAGAGAGTCAAGAATGTTTTTAAAAGTATTTTATATGCATTCAATAAGAATGTGAGCAGGTTTTGTCACATTTTAACTGGTGCATAGAATGGAAATCTAAGGACCTCGCTGATCTCGAAGCGTTGGAAGTTTCTTAAGGAGACATTCACCTCAACTACAGTTGGTTCTGGGTGGAAGATAGTTTTTTCTACCCATTGTGGGAAAATAAAAAACAGAAGTAAAAATAAAATAACATTATTTTTATTAAACTTTTGAATTCTTTTGAATTCTCGGTGGAGACCAACCGATCCCTTCGAACCCTTCTTTAAAAAGTGAAAAACCCACAACATTTAATGACATCATCAAATGAAGTTATTAAACCTACCAATTAAGGGGTAGGCTATTCAACACCTTGAATGGGATCATGGTTTTTGGATAGAGAAGATGCTTGGAAGATGATGTTGCTGGATGAAACCCAACTCAGAGGTAGAACTCTTCTCCTACGACGAACATTTCTCCAACGAAGAACATTGTTGAAGGATCTCCAACAAGTAACATATTCAATGATTACAAACAGACGTCTGTCTTTTTCTCACCACACCAACGTCAACGAATAATCGAGGAAGGGAATTTTTTTGTATACCCTTTATCCTATTCATGAAATTCTTCTTGTTTAAAGAACAACAATGTCTCTTACTACCAATCTAACATAGAGGGTACTAGACAAATGAACACGGCTCGACCCCTCCACATCATTTGTGGATTTTTGTGTTCTTTTAGGATTTTTTTTCTGGTTGAGAAATCCCAACTGTGGTGGTCTTGAAGAGGTGGAGACATCCCAAGACGAGTGTGGGAGTCATCAGAATGGAGATTGGGCCATCGGGGCGCACCCGGTGACCCAAGGAACGTCGCAAGTGACCAGTGTTGGCGACCCATGATGGTAGGGCTTCAGAGCGGTGTCCGGCACTCTGACCTTCCATGATGATGGCGGTGGTGAGACGGTGCTTCCAGACAAGTGTAACAGCCCATCGGCCGTGGAGGAGCAATGGTAGTGGCTGACGCTCGGCCGGCGACATGAAGGGGGAGACAATGCGCTTCTGCACTATTGGGATTTTTGGAGCCATGACATGAGGTCGCAGTAGCATGGGTGGTCTACCGGCTCACTATCATCCACTGGAGGGGGCGGGCTCATGACTGCGCCACGGAGGTGGGCTGGCTATCCAGCCAGCCGAGCAGGACCCCCGGGTCCCATGTGTGAGCCACCGGCCCCACGTGGCGCTGGTCGGTTGGCCACCCAACCCGAATGGCTAGGACATTCGGGGTACCTAGGGGGAGCCTCCCCTTGGGTCACAACTAGGGTAGAACCCACTGTGGGGCCACCCAGTCTTGGGAAAGTCGTGGACCTCCTGTGGGCCACCCAGTGCTGGCTGTGCTGGCGGGCTGAGCTTGACCTAGTGGGCCGAATCGGATCATGCGAGCCTAGTCAGACCCAGGGAAAGATCTGGTTCAGGCCGGGTCTACCAGATCTAGGTCGAGTCAGGCCGGGTGAGGCCAGGTCAGTCCGCTAGTCATGTTTATGGAATATTTCCTTTTATTTAAATCATGTTTATGAGTAACAAAACAATTTTAGGAATTTATTAAATCCTGTTTTGGGTTATGAATATCACAAAAATACACATTGAGTATTTATATATGTTTATATAAGTTTTTTTCCATGATTTTGAAACCCATATGAATACATATTTATATTTTGTGTTGGATTCCCCATGTAGGTTGTATGATGGTTTTCATGTTTAAGTATAAAAAATCATTCATTCATGTGTACACATTTGTAATTATTTCTTTACTTCATGAACACTTCAAAGGAAATAATCCATACTTTGTGTTCCATTATGTCAATAGAAATGCCTTGGATAAATTATGGATTTGTTTTAATCTTTTATATAACAATTTACATTTCATGGATTATTTGGGTGTCCCAAAGTAAAAGCATGTAAACATGGATTCTAGAATAGGTCAAAATTTTATGTTTTTAATGAAAAAGTTTTTATTTCAAGTGGAAACTCATTATTTTTTGCATGAATGTTCTTACTACGTGTGCAAGAGTGATTTATTTTAGTTCTAGAATGTACCTATAAATCCAAAAGATAAAATGTCTACTTATTTTAACATTTATAGAATAATCCATTTCAGTTATGAACATTTATGTAAAAAGTATTATGGAATGAGAATGTAGGTATGGGACCCTGTGAATATAATACAACACCAGACATGTTAGTAATGTATTGGACATAAATGTTATGACAGGTCCTCCTGGAATTATATTGTGTTCTAATTCATTGGGTAATTTTGAGTCTCGTGAGATGTTATGTGTGACATTCATGGGAGTTATCCTTGGCTAGTTCTACTCTAGGAAATGGGGTTGGCGGTTATCCTTGACCCATAGTATTATGGAAACTGGATTGGTGGTCAGCCTTGACCCTTAATAAGTTATGTTTTATGGTCTTGACGTAAGGCCATGACAATGTATAGCATTATATATTATCCCATTATGTATTGGTAAATGGTCAACAAAGGGATTGTTCGATTAATATAATATTCCCTGACTAAGAATCTTCTATGATAATGGTGATGGAGGCATAAGGTATAATTATGCATGAATATGGAAAGTTATACAATGAACGGGAACCTAATTTTAAGGTTATTTATGTTCTAATGAATTAGGATATGATTTATTATGTATACCACTATGATTTTACATTTGTATTGATAAATTTATGAAAAATGCACATTTCTTGTATCATTTATACATGTATCTGTACACTGATTTATGTTTTACATTATGTTTTATTAATTATGTGTATAACTACTTTGTGAAAAATGATTTCATGTTACAATTGAAAACATTGGTGACCTACCTCAAGAAATTAATGTTTTCTTCTTAAAAAATCATTTTATTATTCTTTCAAATGTGGATGTTTTAAAATGGGAATTTCTTCAATGGTATTAAAACCCCTTACTGGGCATTCTTATCCTCACCATATGTTTTAATTTATTTTTTATAGGTTTTATTCTATTATTACAATCATTAAGTACTTTTATGTAACGAAATCAATATAAAGCTTATCGTTGCCATGTTTTTGGATGAAGTGTTTCAATAGCATCTGATATTCTAGAACTTAAACCAAATCAATCTTCTATATTTTAATATGATGTGTAATTTTTGTATGCTTGTATTTATGAAAAAATAGCACACCATATTTCAGGCACTGATTCCAAACTTCTAGGGTCAGGGTCCCAACACTTGGTATCAGATGATCAGTTTTGAAAACCCTATAATATTACCACAATATTAAATTACTTGATTGAATTACACTAAGTAGAATCCTTCGTAACATTTTTAGATGGAAGAAAAATCATGCCTTCTTTCTCTTCCAATAGAAATAATAGATACTATTTTTAGAAAATCATGTGTAAAAAGCTAATTGATTTTTGAAAATATTCATTTATCATGAAAACACTTATACCATGAATCAAATTCTTCAAGTGTACTCCATCCTCACTAAGGATAATGCCTCGACTATATTTTTATGATGAACGCCCAATTTCTTTATAATTCATAGAAGGTGAAATATTTTTAGGGTTTGTTTAGGTGTTTTACATTAACTGATAATTCTTTATCATGAGAGGACATCCAAGATTCATGGGCATAACAAAGACATGAGCTTAATAAAGAACCTCTTATGACTCCCTGCCGAACTAATAGTGTCTGTATCTGTTAAGTCATGTTCAGAAGACTATGATCCTTTTTCAATCCTACTCATTACTTGAAAACAACATTATAAAGTGTTCCTTATTTAAAATATCCGATGTTTATATAAAATAGATGGATTCATGTACAACCATATATCAAATTCACAATTTGAAGAGTACGTGCAGAGAGGGAAGTACCATGAAGGCCTTTTCCTTTGTTTCACCTTGTCCTAGAACTACCAAGCCTTGGGAATGTGTCGTGAACATATTTAGAGGGTGACACTCAAGAGACATATATGTTCTTGGTATTGAGCATTTTAATGTATGGAATTCATTTCAACATCGATGTTTTCTAGTGCGATGAAGTTCGAGTGATTTATAAGGAGTTATCCCACTTTAAATTCTCTGTCATCCACACCTCTCATCCCACTCATAGGAAAACCAAATGTTTGATGCATTGGTTTGACCATAAATTCTCATAGTGTATATGGTCCTATGGGATTGACGAACTAGAAAATAATATGGTTTTCGAACATGAGACATCAACAAACTATCGATAGTTGTGGTTCCAAAGGGGGAGACCTTGGCAGTGAATTTCTGTGATTATTTTATAATTGTGAAGGCACAATTTTTTGATGTGGAGATAATTTCACAACCCAAATATTTTTTATTGTGTAATAATAATAATTTATGGTTTTAAAGAACTTGATTTTCAATATATCCAAAAAATTATTTCATAATTTAAAAAATAAGCTATTTATTATTCGATTAAACTCTTGGAACAATTATATTGAAATAAAGTCAAAGGACCATGACTAACCCATAATTCATAAATATTGACCAATCACGATAACCAGAAGACCCCAAAGAACCATGAACATGTCATGAAAGTATTGTATTTCTTTTTTATCAATGTTGAATTAGAAAATTATAAACCTATCTACAAAAATCTTACTGAGCATTAGAATAATAAAGAGCACCATCTTCACTGTCTCGGTATTTGAATATGGAACACCCTAATCACATTTTCAAAAGGCCTTAATTCAACTATTTCCCCATTCTGTGAAAGTTGGATCCCTAATGGCAATAAGACTTAAAGTCATTAGAAATTCTAGTCATTTAATTTCATGTATTTTAGAATACTGAGATTTTTGAGTGTTTTATGTTAACATAATATATTTTAAACATGTTTGTAACTGAACTACTCATTGAATTTTTTATAAGATTGATGTTTTAAGGTTTAACATCGATTAGAAAATGAATCTCTTTTGTTAAACTAATACCAAGGGTGGTATGCATTTTTTGAATATTGAAAACATTTTTATGAATAATTTTATTAATTATAAGTTATAATCTTTGTTAAGAAAAATTATAAATTTATTTGTGTTCTTTAATATTCCAAATATTATAATAGATACCATATTTTATGAAAATAATGTTATTCAGTGTATAATGAAATTGGTTTTGTGTAATTTAATTTTGTTTCTAAGATTATACAGTTTATATTGAATTATTGATTTAATAAAAAATTAAACCTCATATGGGTCGGCCCTCTAGCCGGGCCGAAGAAAGAAGAATGTGAGACTATAAGTGTATGGGGTTGAGTCTATGACTTATACATCCACACGAACAATCTTATGGGTGTGTGTGTGCACCACAAGAACACACGAAGGAACCAAGTAGCACGCCACCATATGGGGCAGCACAACGACAGAGGTGGGTGCAGTGTGCACATGTAGAACACCGGTATAGGGCTATGAAGAGAGGGAGGGAATGAGAATTTTGAGCTATGGTTAGGTGATCTATCCTTACATGGGATTCGTGAAACCATCCAATTTTTATGTGGGATGATGGTTTTTAAGTGAAATGTGATCCATGCCATCTGATCATGCTGCATGCGATCTGGACTGTCTGATCGGTTTTACCTTTGAGTCTTGGTTTCCCTTCACTTTTATTATAGGGCTGTTTGATCTACTAATGATCGAATCATGGTCATTCTTTTAATTTTAAAACAACACGCCATTCAAGGCCACCCGATCAAAATATGATTGAATCCAATATTTTTAGCTTAAACTAACCGCGATTCACACTAGAGGTTTGATCAGGACCGGTTAGATCTAGGAAATCCATTTCTATCCCTGTTTTCTTCTCTGTATCAACTTCTTCTTCAGGAAAAACTAGTGGCCGCCCACTGTTCTTCCTTCTTCTTCATCTTCTTTTTCCCTGTTCCTCGAGATCCCCCACCTTTCTCTTTGGATCGACCATTATCTTCTACCAGTACATTTATCTTGGAAATCCTTTCTTTTATATTATTACAAACCTGTTCTATTCCAATCATGTTTTCCAAAACATTATATATATATATCTATTTAATAAAATCAACTATTTATTTTGAGTTATACCTTTAATTTGAATATTGTATTTGTTTTCTTTTAATTAGTTTGTGATTATTTTTTTGTAATTTATGTATGAAATGTTATATATATTAAAAATATGCATGCTACTTATATATGATCCAAATGTTTTCATATGTAATTTCATGTATTTTTCATCTCCTTTACATGTGAACAATCCCTTCCCAACCCTATGGCACTCTTGATTCTAGGTTAGGGATAAACATTCCAATGTTTTTAGTTTTTTAAAACTCTTATATCATTATGTATATTTATATATATATATTTTTGTATATAGTTACATACTACTTGTAGACCATTACTCACACTTGATTTTCTAAATTTATTTTTGAATATATAACACATGCAATAGATTTCATGCTTCTATATCTACATGAAAATCCTTCTTATCTATCTTCAAATTTCACATATTATATATTTCTATCCTAACCCATTTTGGAATATCAAAATTATATGTAAATTCATATATATATATAAGACTTAATTTTATAACAATCCTTGTTGAGTTTATGATCATGGAGTTGTGATCTTATGTTTTCATGTGATGTTTCCTAAAATATGAAAATCATGCAGGGGTTTATTCATTATGTTTCCTTAATATGAGAAATATTTTTTACAAATCCTATATGTATGGTTACACATAAAATTATATATATATATATATATGTGTGTGTGTGTTTGATTAAAACTGTGTTTTCCAAAAACCTATACTTTTTTTTATTTAAATCATGTTTATAAGGAAAAAAACAGGTGTTAGAATGTATCAAACCTTGTTTTGGGTTTTAAAAATCTCAATGATACACTTTGAGTATATATAAGTATATATATGTTTTTTATGTGATTTTCATACCCATATTATTACATAGATATATTCTGATCATGATTCCCCAAGTAGGTTTTATGATGGTTTTCATATTTAATTATTAAAATTCATTCTTGCATGAGTACACATGTTTAATTATTTATATTGTGGATGAACACTTCACCAGAAATAATCCTTAATATGTGTCCAAATTTGTCACACAAAATGCCTCTAATTATTTATGTTTATGTTATAATCATTTATATAACAATTAGGATTGAATGGATTAGATGTGTATCCCATAGTCAAAACATGTAAACATGAATTTGGGAAAATGTAACATTCGTAACGGTTTAATGAAAGTGTTTTTATTTCACGTGGCAACCCATTATTGTTTGTGTCCTAGTTCTTACTAGATGTGCTAGAGTGTGTGGTTTTAGCTAATCCACATCACTATTAAATCTGAAGCCAAATCGTCTACTTATTTTTACATTTATGGCACAATCAATTTAATTTATGAACATGTATTTAAAAAGGGTTATTCAATGAGAATGTAAGTATGGGACCCAATGAATATAGGACCACCCCATACATGTGAAATAGGCATTGGACATAAATGGTGTGATGGGTGCACCCAGAATTATATCATTCTCCAATGCATTAGGTAAATTTGAGTCTCATAAGATGTTATGTGCGACTGTCTGGGAAGTTAGCCTTGGCTCTTACTATAATGGTTATCAAGGATGGCGGTTTTCCATGACATGTACTATTTTGGAAACATGATTGGCGGTTAGACATGACCCGTACTATGTCATGTTTTATTGTCTTGGCACAAGGCCTTGACAAAGTCTATCATTATACAATCCCTCATTATTTACTTTTAAATGATCAACCATGATATTTTTTGACTAATAGAATATCCCCTGGTGTAGACTCTTCTATGATAACAGTGATGAAGGCATAAAGCGTAATTAAACCTAAAAATGGAAAGTTATAAAAGGAAAGTGTACCTACTGTTAAGGTTATTTATTTTATAATGAATCATGATATGATTTATTATATTTATAACAAACAATTTAGAGTTATATTGACCAATTTAATAATTATGCACATTTCTTTTATCTCTTATATATGTATGTGCACTCTGATTGATGAGGTACATGAAATTTTATCAATTTCATGTAGAAGGATTTTCTGAAAAATGATTTCAAGTACCCTTTGAAAATATTGACGATGTTCCGCAAGAATTTAATGCATTCCTCTTAAAAAACGTTTTTTGTTTATTTCAAAGGAGTTTGTTTTAAAAGGGAATATCGTTAATCATTTTATAACCCCTTACTAGGCATTCTTATGCTTAGCCTATGTTTTAAATAATATTTTATAGGGTTTAGTTGATTTATCAATTCATTGAGTACTCTTATGTGATGACAACAATATAAAGCTTAACCTTGTCATGTTTTTGGAAGAAGTGTTTTAGTTGTATCTAATTATTCAGAACCTAAAATGAATAGATCATCTGTTTTGGAATAATATGTGTATTTTTTATGCATTTATCTATGAAAAAAATTGCACACCATGTTTCAGGAACTGATTCCAAACATTTGGGGTCGGGGCCATGAAAACTCTCTATTATCACATTGTTACGAACCATTACCTAAGGAATAATTATTTTACTACCCCATACCCCCTATCCTTAGAATAGGGGTGGAGACTAGCATCAAGTAGTCATATCCCAAATAAATGGGAGGCTATTCCTATGTACATATACGGATGGACAAAACTCTAACACACAGATTCTAGAAAATGAAAACTCTATTTAATCAAACATTATGTATGATTGTAAAATTATAATGGTATACTGGGCCATAATACCATCCCAACAAAAATGAAATGTAAATTTAGATGTCCCTGGAACTCCTCTGCAGAAAACCATAACTGAAGGGTTTGTACATAAATAGCTGTCTGAAGCCATAGAAGAAAACCACATCTCTTAGGTCACTCTATGCACTACATGACCCCAATCCACTATGGACCCCATAAAAGTGTAGATCATCTTCACAAGACACCAAACATGTGGGAAAAGCATATTTATTGCTGTTTAAAACAATACTAAATTGGGATCCTCGAATCAAAAAGTAATAGATCACGAGGGAAAAACCTCTAAGAATATACATTTATCTCAATATAAGTATGTGACAATGACACATATAACAAGAATATCCATGTATACTCAAAATGGATTCCATGTATTGAGTTCACATATATTGTCATCCATATGGCCATGCTCGTAGCATGCTCAATCCGAGAGATATCACTTCTCAAGCTATTTAATTGTAAGAACATAGAATAGGTCTACCAAAAATATCTTATAGAAAACCAGGTCTCAATATGTCTAGATTTTTCTCTGAGGAATTCATTCTCTTTAAGACAAGGAGTTTAGATATCACAACCAAACATAAGGTATAGTATTCCTCTTAATTAATATTACATTCTCATGAAACATATAGTCTTTCAAGGATACTCACTCCACAACATCTCTAGAGACCTACTCTGCATATTCGATGGAGTCCTACTCTAAATCATCACCAAATGCCAACTCTACATCTTCAAGGGATCCCAACTCTGAATCTTCATAGGATACCTACTTCTTTTCTTACCAAGATACATACTCCTTGCCATTGTAGGAGACTTACACTACATCATTGTAGGAGACATACTTAAAAACATCACAAGAGACAAACTCCATGACATCGTTGGATTCCTACTCAGCATATTCACCAGATACATAATCCATATTTGACGAGTTTTGTAGGAGACATAAACTATGTTGGTCACAACCAAATGAGTCATCTCTTAGCGCGCTTGTCCAGAAGAACCTAGGCCTTGAGCAAATAAGTCGTATGCCAACCTTAACAAAAAATCATGTAGAGTATTCTAAAATAATGACCTCATCGCAAGGGTCACAATGATATTAATATCTTATAAAATGTGAAAATGGTTCATGCACTACATGCCTTTTAGTAAAAAGGTTCAGTTTTGGTCTATGTTCTGTCTGACATGGGTGGACTGACTCGACGAGTCCAATTTGACCAGCGGGGTCCGACCCACCCCACCGGGTTAACTCAGTCTTACCCAGCTAGGCCTCACATGTATGCTATACCAACCCATCGCAAGCATGGCCTACGTACACTAGCCTCGCATACTCAAGAGGGACAGTTTCATCCACCCAGTTGTGAATCGGCTACTTGTGTCCCTCACTAGACTAGATGCTCTACTTACCACATGCCAGATGACACCCCGGTCAACAAAGTCAGACCACGTTGCACATCAGAAACATGTTGTGCAAACGGTATGCATGACCATCACACATCTATGGATCTGTCGGAGGTTCTCCATCCAACACGGCTCAGAAGAGCCATGTCACTCAAATTTCACGACCTCTGACCATGACATTTCGGCCCCACATTTGGATGCTGCAAATGTGGGTTTCCTTGAATTTACTTTAAGATAGTGGCATCTAGCTGTCTCCACCCGCGACTCATTCCATGGTCCATCCAACTGCCATGATCCTACTGGACCTCAGGATTATGTAGCTGCAGGTAACACATCGAGCACTACCGTACATGAACATATCCACAACCATGTGCAGCCTCAGTTAACTTCCAGTTTTGGTGCCAGTTCCTGGTGGCCACTTTCTTATGCATCCAAGTTTGCTATGATTCTCTAATTCATGATATGAATATTGTTCTAAAATCCCCAGGTCGGCACAATCACTTCCTTGTGATGCAAATCATATCATTTTCACTATAGGTGTCTGACCACCATCAGAACCCCAAAAAAATAAATTTCATGACCATAATGGTTCGCCAACAAAGAAGGCTAGAATGGGTATGACATATATGCACAAGAACACCCTTAGAATGAACCTTGGCCTAGTTCCTATCAGCTTTGGTATGTTTATGTCAGTAGGATTATGAATAAGAATAATAATCCATCTATTCCCATATGTATGGTGACTTTTTGAATTTAAATATGTATGAAATTATAATTGGGTAATTAATTTATGTTTTAATATAAAATATAAATTATTAAAAAATGGAAATAATTAGAGTTTTTTAACACAAATTATTAAATATTATATACACCTTTTATTAATAAGAGACATATAATAGCTTATTTCTTCAATCTAACATATCATTTTATTTCATTTATTCAATGGTTTATCATTTTGAAATAATTATTTTCATATTAAGAGATTTCTTAAATTTAATTTGGAAATAAATTTAGGTATCATACTCTAATACCATGAAATCATGAAATCATTTACTTTAAATAAATTATGAAGGATATACTAAGTGTATTTCAATATTTTTAGTCAATTAAATAGTGACAAAATATAATAATGGGACAATTTTGTTGTTTTAATATTTATATATATTGATATAGAAGTGGAAATGCATTTCTATCATTGTCATGGCGTGATTTCAAAATATCACTATAGAGCATGATGTCATTTTATAACAATAGATTTCATCATGGAGTCATTATTTTTTTACACAAATATAAATTTTATTTAGAAATAAAAAAATTAAATGTTATAATTTTAAGACATATTTTGACATTTTGTGTTCTAAATACTTTTATCTGCAATATTGAACATATATAATTATATTATTCTCGATAATGGACATTTGAATACTATGGGTGAAAATAAAAAAATTGTATAAAATATACATTACAATTTTTTATATTAATACTATTTTTTTAAAAAATTATTATGATATATATAAGGATTTTTTGTTTTACAATAAAATATTTTTTTCAAATCATTTTTCATTTGTGTATTCTCTAGTAGTAATAGTTATCAATAACTTATTCATATAGATAATTATGAGAAATTGTATTGAATGAATTGATAATCATTATTTTATTTGTGGAAAAATAGTGACTAATATATTATTAAGAATATTTTAAGTATGGATAAAATTAGTTAGATACACAAAATAGGAAAAAATTATGAAAATGAAATATATAAATTCGACATTTATTAAATGTTTATGATTATAAATATGGTTTTATGTTTAATAAATTGTCATATTATTATTTTCATGATAATTTTGACATTTTCTTATATGGATGAAAAGAAAATGTGTAATATGTTATGTAGGTCTATTGTAGATTTTTCAACTAAAATTAATTGTGGAATTTAAACTGTATTAGGAATAATATTATATAGTGATTCAAAACATTTTTTTACTTCATATTAAGATAAGTATTTCTTAATAATTTATCATATACATTATTGTATCATTGTTTTCAATGATATAAATTTTTCTGATTTCAAATGACCAATATGGGTTTTTCATAAATAAATATAAATTTGGTTTGTGGAATTATTTTCAAATTATTTATGTATATATGGTATCATTGGGATATTAAAAAAATGATATGAAAGAGATAAATACATATTCAATTACAACAATTTAATTTTTTAATAATGGTTGATCCTAGTAACATTGTAGGTGTGAAATGTTTTATGGTGGGATGATTTTAAATACCCAAAGTTCATTATGTAACATTCCTTATATTTTAATATTATAATATAGGTAGTTGAAAAAAATTATATTCCATTATGAATTTTATGGGGAATTACAGGGGTCGGGGAAATTAAATTTTTGAACTGGAAACCTTTATTATTCCATAAGGAATATTTATAGAATCATAACATCTAAAATAGAATGTTTTATTTAAGGTAAAATTCTGGTGAAAATAAAAGTTATTCATCAAGGATGGGGTTGGGTTTTTTATGATTCATGGTAAGAATCATGGATAGTTATATTTCTAGATAAAACCATTCATATTTGAGAGATTATACTAATAGTGTAATTGATGATTATATTCCCTTTTATTCAAAACCATTGAATTAGAAAAATGATGGGAATTACTAAGACCTAATAAACCAAGAGAGTGTAGTTGAATCATGGTTACTATATATTTAGCCATTTTTCTTCATTTACTATTCTTATTTATATGATCAAAATATTATGTCTTCCATAAAACATTTTTAGTAATTTTTACCATTAATTCAACTATATCACATATCAAGGATATGAATTCAATATAACAGTTCCTAGAAATTAATTATCTTACATGGATCACCCTATTGGGTTATATTTATGATGAACACATTAGTATTGTTTCAGTCCGAAAAATAATTGAATCATTACCATTTCTGATGGATGATATATTTTAAAATGACTCATTATTAATCCACAGGAAAACTAAGTTATTAACCTTATTAAATAATTTGACATTGTTAATGATCTTTTTATAAATATTAGGTTCTATTCATGATCAACAAGGAAATATGTAATAGGTTTCATCATCAACATTAAATTATTTCGATATGAAATATACTATAATTCTCTTATTTACCTTCTAAAAAAATCAAATCTACTCCTCATATTTAAGTGAGTTTTATATATCAATCCGTGAAACAAAATGGTACATCAGGAGTAGATAACTAAATACCCAATCATGAACTATACATAAAATATCTTTTCCTTTTACAATTATTTATAGCAGTGTATTATATCCCTATTCTTCATAAGATCAAACTTCCTTCATTGATAGTTAGATATAATCAAAATAAATCATATATGTCACGATTTTAATTATCATCTCAAAAAAACTAGAGATATTATATTTACAAGACCCACTATCCTTATACATCTAGATTTTTATATTTAAACATAATCATTATTTATCATCTTATAATTTTAATTTAAAATAAAAAAATCTCATTTTTTATATACAATCATTATTAGTTTAAAAATATGATATATCAATTAATTACCCTCTCATTTTTCTATATAAAAATGTTTTATTATATATATATATATAATGAGAAAGAAATGAAAATACATCTGAACTGATACAATAAAATAAAAGGGGCATATCGTAGAATGTTTTCCCTACACTCCATAATTTATCCCAAGAGTTACACTCTGTCTTCTTGTTGTCTAAATCATTTATGTATTTCGTAAAAAGAATATATTATTTTCATTATATCCATTATCTAAAAAATAGGTTTCTTTATCCTCATTAAATTTTAATTAACCATATTTTATGTTTTTGACTAAGAAATTATCATTGAAGTAAAATATCCAAAAAATATATTTATTTCTATTTAAATTGATGAATATAAATCTATAATATTTTATAAACATGTTCTTTATTCATGCCTATCCGGTTGTGATACACATTTTCCACCATCCATCATAAATTTTGTTAAACTTACAAAGAAATTATTCAATAAAATAGTATTCAAACAATAAATAATGAATACATCATCTAATAATATGAATTATCTCTTTAATTATATGATTTCATGTACTCCTACATTAATAATTTTTTTAATTTGTTAATATTACACTAAAATATAATTTGAAAAAAATATCATTAATATTAGAATTAGAATATGTAATATTATATAAAAACTTTTATATTAATAAAAACATGAAATTTCTATAAAAATATCATTCATTTAACAATATATCAGATTTAAATAAAATAAAACTTAAGAATATAGTCATATTTCAATGCATAATTGGTTAAAAAAATGGACCAAAAAATATTGGTGTGGGTAATGAAATACAGTCAAATTCATTATTCGGGATTGGTTCCTCCACATTACACATAATGGTTATGGCATACTGACCCTTGATATTTTTGAGGACATTAAATGACCAGAGCCAATAATATTTTCAAGAGAGATTGTGGTATTTTAGCACTACAATCACATCAGGAGATGGTATACATAACCATTGTGTATTTCTATTTTTACATTTACAATTCATTTATATTTTATAAAATTACCATTATATTACATTATATCTATAGTGATTACCATTAATCAATCGTTGTATATAGTTTACATAGTTATTTTTCATTTTCATTAACCCTTACCCAATGGTCTAATAATTCTTATTATATACTGGAGAATATTAATGAACTACCTATTCAAAAGGTACTGATCATAATTTTTTAAATTTGAATTGATTTTTAATTATTATAAAAGTGTACTATATCCAATGGATGTTCCAAGGAACATTTAGAAGATTTTTAGAGCTCAAGGTTCTAGATATATAGGAAATGATATTGACTGACTGTTTAATTAAATCGTGCCACCCATCCCACATGATTTTTAACCATTAAATTTTAGATAGTAGAACCATTACACGTCAAAGGATGACTAAAATTGTGCAACCCAGTGTTCATGGTTGTGTAGTGATTTATTGTTTCCGGGAAAGTATGAATTCAACCTATTTGTGTACTGTTTTAAAATATTTCACCTCAACTGTGAACCTCCTTATTTTTGGGTAAAATTACTTTTCCCATTGACCAAACACATAATCTTATTCCCAAATCACCCCACATTTTTCTAGTGACTAATATAATGTAACATCTGGTTAACATTCTGACATGTATTTCTTTAACCATATCATGGTTTTCATTTTCATTTTTTGGGTAAGGTTTGAGTTTGGAGTGGGAGAATACCTATAATTGTAACATCTGACACTTGTTGGATTTTTCAACGTTAAACATGAGGTTTTTGTAAACATCCAGGATGTTACCCATCATGTAACTAGTTTGAATACCATGTATCAAGGTTACAAGAAATGTAAGTTCTTCTATGTTCATGCTAAGAAGCATGGTTCAATGTGTGATGGTTACACATTGAGAATTCACTTTACAAGACATGATGCATTTTCATGTCAGTTTTAAATATGAAAAAATATGTGATTCATCAATTATGAATATAAAAAATTAAACTATGTTAATAAGGGTTAAAAATAATTCAATACACCAAATTTAATGGGGAATTATAAATTTGAAACGTCTTTGTCCTCACAAACATTTAAACTCCATTGCTTGTCACTAGATTAAACTTTATGTAACCCCCCAACAATATCCTATAAAAGGATATAATGCTTTGGGTAATTTTTACATTCACTACTATCTAATTCCACTTTCCTTAACCGATATCCTTCAGTTGTAATTATTGGATCCTCCCATCCCTTCAGGATCACATTGTTTGGCGATCAATTTTCATTTCTTTAGAGAGTTCTATTCTTATAAGAATTATTCATTTATAATTATCTATCTCTCTTTCTACACTCTTGCATATTTTTGGGAATGATTGGTCTATTCCCTATGGTGTAAGATCATGCCAATATTTTGAGTTATATTTCTTCCCCCCCTTTGTTATCATTGACTATTTTCATTGTGAGTATTGATATTTAGGATGAGGTAGTTGGTTCTATCCCAGTTATCCAAATTGATTAACCATTCATTGATTGAGTAATTTAAACTGTTGATTTAAATTCAACATTTCAATCTGGATTTAATTGGATTTTAGTAATCAATGTTCTATTAAATTAGATGTTTTGAAATGGTTTTGGCATGGGAATTGGGGAAACCCCCCAAATCCATTGAATTTGGGTTTTTTATAGACATTGGTTGGTTTACACTATTAAACATAAATTTTAGTTTTATTTGAAAAATTTTCAATTAAAATTTTGAATTTTATTGAAGAAAATTAATTTTAACTTTAATTGAATAGTTCTAGAATTGAATTAAAAAATTTAAAAATTTCTAATAAATGTTTTCTAGAAGAATAATGGATTTCTCTTGTAAAGAATGAACTTTTTATTTAATACTGTCATGGATTAAATGGAATGAAATTGGAATTTTATAAATGAAAAAATGGGATTTATTTTTTTAAGATGTTTAAATATTATATTACATTTATGTATGAGAATATTCAATCCATAGGTAGTTTTTGCATTATTTGGATACACTCATCATTATTATAATGTTTTAAACATAACTACAGCGGGTCGCATCCCTGATTGGAGGGTGAAATGTCACCATTGGCTAGTGTAAGGGGGATTTGAGTATACTAATTTTGATGAGATTGCATAGATATTATAGAATAATATAGTTGGTTAATACTACTGTACATACTTGAAAGATGACAATCTTTCATGATTTTTCAATTTATATATGAGATATAAATATATGCCAAAGTTGTAAAAATTATTTAGATAGATTTTCTAGATTTACATAAACTATGTTATGTTACCATTATATTTTATAAATTATTTTGAATATTGAATCTCTTATAAAGTATAATTTTATGATTATAACTTATTTTCTATCATTTTGAAAAGGTATATCATGTTTTATTTACATATGATTTGGAATTTAAAAACCTATTTTTTAAAAATAATATTATTATATTCATTGGATAATATATATTTGAATTCTATAATGGTGCCTTTGGGGTTATAAAACTAGGATTAATATAACAATGTAACATTCATGTGTTTGTAGTCATTATCCTTCTAGGTGTGAGCTAACAAAAGAGTCTCTAGGATGTGGATATAGTTGTTAATATTTTTTCTTGGTGGGATTTATCATTAGTAACCATGAGGATGTCTAGATTATTTCTGATACACGGGTTGTAGTACTTTTGTAATTTAATGCCTTGTTGTTTTCTGGGTATTTACTCCGATTGGATATTCTTTTATTTGAATATTGACTTTTTTGTCTTGCTTCTACTCTGTTTTATGGAAAATTCATTCCCACATGCTTTTGAATGATGCTAGGATATAGATTCCAACAAATGGGGATTGTTAAAGACCTTTTTTCCAGGTCAGGGCCTCCATGTTTATCAGGATACCATGGTTCCCAGGCTAGTTGATGAACATCTAATATCAATGTAGTTTTTTGTGCTTTTTTCTTGATGTCAATATGTATTTTTGATATATTTTTTTTGAAATATGATGCAGTTATGATTGGGATAATATAAATATATCATAGAAATTAAAATTAATTCTTCATGGGTGGTTAGGGAAGTATTTATTAAGTAACAATTATAGTCCATTCCCTATAAATATTTTGATGGAGAGGAATCAAAATATGGTTTTTCCATATAATGGAATTTATGTTTCCATAGTGGATCATTATTAGAATTATCTAATGTATTCAATTTACTTGTTTATGTTGGGTAGAATCAAGCCTCGGAGAAGGCGTGCTAATCTGATCCAGGATAAGGATGATGATCAACCATAGTAAGTGAATCCTCTTGTAGAGCATAATATGGTTAGGGTGATCGTGCCCATAGTTCAAGGTCTAGTATATGCACAACCTCTTATCTCCATTTAGGATCCAACTATACACAATTAGTGGGATTATCTTTGAAATCATTATCATGTTATCCTTGGGTAGAATCCACCAGTTTTTAAATTCTCATATGACCCTCAAAATACTGTTGAATATTTGGGTAAGAATGAATGCCCTTTTGATTTACTATAGACACTGAACATGACCATGGTGAGTGTACCTCCTTCATGTTGGAAGGACAGAGTAGGAGATGGTGGGACACCATGGTGACAGAATATAAACATGAGTTCTTATAGTGGGTAGAGTTCAAGGTTCTATTCAATAACCAATTCAATCCAGAGTCAATGGTGCTGTATAATGATGTGGAGTTTTGAAGCTTGAGAAAGCTGATAGAATAATGGCTGAGTTACCAAATCATTTTTTGAGTTTTTGTTTTTTTATTCTGAGAATATATCTAATGAGAGAATGAATTCTTGATGGGTAGAGTTGGTAATTCTATTATTTATCCATTATCATGTTCACTTTCTGATTTTCCCACATATAATTATGTTCTAGATCGAAGGATTATGGTTGATATGTATCTGGCCAGATTGATAAGGTTATCAGGTGTTTTTTTCTCCTAGTGGAAGCATTGGTTCTTTCAATAGAAAAAAGCTTGATGATTCTCATGGATGTTCTAAATGGAATAGTAAATCCAGAGATATTACGTAACTAGAAGTAGTTCATGGATTTTACACCATTTTGGGAGGCTAGGAAATTCTAATAGTGTTTTAACTAAGGCACCCCAGACTATTCCCCCTTTGGACGGTCAGGGCACTTATAGATATTATGCGATCAAATCTCTACTCCACATTTTGGAATGAGATCATAATGTACTCCTTAAAATAATAGGAAAACATATGATTCATGAATAAATGTGTTCTGGAAAATGAATATAATATTAAGCTAATCCATGTAGTGGAAGAGTCTCTACATGAAGCATTCACTCGTCAAGGTCTATGAGAGATAGCATTACTATAACAATGTCATTAGTGAATGCTATATTTGATACTAGTTCATCTCACTCATTTATTTAAAACTGTATGGTTAATTTTCTATAATCATCATATTGGAATTTTATCTTGTTCAAGGGTTATTTCAAAAACCCATTGTATGATAAGAGAGAATGTTCATTGTTGTCATTATTGTACCATCTTTCTATCAGATGAAGAGCTTTCTTGGAATTCCAAAGTTCTCGGCATGAAATATCATGTTGTCATTTTTTGTATGGATTTGATTATTGTAAATAAATCCCAGATTGACTCTTATTAGAGATGAGTCTACAATAATACTTCTAGTGACGTATATATTTTCCTTCAAGGATACTGTGACCCAAGGTCTAACAGGGGTGTACCTTCTTATACGGAATTTGGAAAAGAGATAACAATGTTTACTTTTGATCTGGAGTGGGATTGAATGTGTGGTGGTCTCCCTACCCTCACCATTGATTTTCACAACATGTTTCCTTCCAATTTTCAGGGTTTAAAACTGGTGAGGGAGGTTGCATTTTCAATTGAATTGATTACCGGTACTCAACCAACTTTGATTCACTCATTCCAAATGGATCAATCTAAAATGAAAAAGTTGAATACCCAGTTGGAAGATATTCTTGAGGATGTATTTATAATCATTAGTGTGTCACCATGGGTAGTGCTGGTCTCTTCAGTAAGAAGTCATATTGTTATCTTTTATTATGTGTTTTTTAATAAAATCTCAATCTAGTTATGTTAATGAACATGTATATGATTAAATGGATTGATTAAATATTTTATCTGTTGAAAGGTGAGACATTTTTTTAAAATATCTACCTTTGATTTTTTTACCATCATTTAAGGATAATGGAATCTATCCTTTTTAAATCCTTTTTTTGGACTAGGTACGACCATTATGAATACCTTATTATGCCATATGGTCGGATATATTCTCTTGCAATTCTAATGGTTTTATTGAACATGATTTTCCTTCATTATTTCGATATCGTTGTGGTATTATTTTTAGACAACATCATCATTTACTATAAATATGAGGAGAATTCTGGGAATCATTTGAGAATATTTTTTATTCTTTTGATAATTCCTATAATTTATTCCAATCTTTTAAATTATGTATTATATATCCGTGAAGTGAAATTCTAGTGACACATGGTGTCTGATAAAATATTATCAGTTTATACTGAAAAGGTGATGGTTGTTATGGATTTGGAGAAACAATGAAATGTGTTCGAAATTCAAAACCTATTGGGCATCACCAGATACTACCGATGGTTCATTAAAGACTTCTCATAGATGGATTCTCAAATGAATACTCTATCTCAGGAGGGGGTGACATTTTCATGGGAGGATAAATGACAGAATAATTTTGTTATTATTTAATATATTTTGTATAATACAATGGTATTTCCTCTTCAAGAGGTCGTGCATGACTATGTTGCCTTTTCTGATCCATTAGGTTTATTCTTGGGAAGCATTCTTAGACTAGGATACCACATAGTTACTTTTTGATCCCATCATCTTAGGCCACATGAACTGAATTACCCTACCCATCACAGTGATGTAGAAGCTGTTTTAAGGACCCAACTTTAATCATTACTTATTATTTAATTAAATTAATAATTCACATAGAGGATATTTTCAGGTTTACATTTTTAGAGAATTAGGACATAACTATTACATCTCAAAATATTACAAAGTATGTTTCCTTATAATAAAAACTCTTAAAAAGAAACTTGTCTAGTTCCATGTTTTAGATAGCATGAAGTTTCCTTGTTCCCATCCTTGAACCTATTCCACATTAATTCCTATGGAAAACATTTAAAAAAACATGGGGTGAGCATAAAAAGCTCAGTAAGAGATACACAAAGAAGGAAAACTGTTAGTTTTTTAAAACAACAAGTAAACCATGAGTACTTTATCAATGTAATACTTTTCACCTTTATGAAGTAGTATAAATAATTCAGTTAATAAAATATAATTACCTACCCATTTTCAACCAAAATATTATAATAAAACCCATATACATAACATATAATGGTAACATGGGATATAAACATACATAAATGGAATAACCATACAGTCGACTTCCACACATATCACTTAATGGAATAGCCATACTGCCAACTTCCATACCCAATGAATTGGAGGTTATAACGTAACCACCCATCATGGTATTCAAGGCACCACCCGTTATATGGTTTATCATGTAACCACCCGTCAAATGTCCACATACCATTATAAAATCATAATAAATAAAACAAATATAATGGAAGGAAAACATTTCCAAATTTCGATCACAATATATAACTAAAATATATTTTCATAAAAAATCCATTATGAAAACACATTTTCAATACCAAAATACATAAATGATTATATGGTTTTTATTTACTTTTAAAAACATCACAGCTTGTTGAGGAAGCCAAATTCCAAATAATACTCGTGGCAGCGGAAAAGGTCGTTGTCACCGTGTACGTTAAAAGAAACATTCCTTTTTGTCGTTTTGTAAAACGCATCGTAGAAAAAGATTCCTTTTGTATAAAATTAAATGTCAAAGGGGTTTATACACTCTATAAAATAAAGTCTTCTATTAGAACAAAATATGCCTCAATGAAAGGAGATTGAGATGTAGTCCCTTACAAAGACGGTATCCTTGGATTAAAGATAAATCAATTACATAATTATGTGTGACAAACTAATAAACCTAATATAAGTGGATATTAAGTGTAAAACAATCAGAGGTCATTAAAAAATATTCATAGAACGACATATTCAAGGAGTAAAAGTTTATCCCAAAGAATAAAAATTGGGTTAAGAAGTTCCCTTGAAAAAATTTTACAGCCTAACGGCGTCACTACAAAATTCAGAAAATGTGTTGATGAGAGATAAAAATGTATCTCATCACATGGACATAAAATTTACATCAATAAGGATATATAAGAACATATCCCAACATTACAATATATAAATTAAAATACCCAACAAAATAAGTCTTTTAAAAAGAGGAGGTTGATAGGTTCCCTTACAGACTTGGGTATCATTCGAAACATACACCCCATGAAAGATGGACAATAAAACATTGATGTAAATACTAATAAATGAAAGTATATTACAAAAAGTGTAGAATAATGGGAAGTACATATACCACTCAGAGGAAATGGTGGAAAATGTAGTATAAATCTCACGGGAATAAAAGTGATATGAAAAATCCCTTACGAAAACTCGGCAGCCTAACAGCGCCACTTAAAACATCAAAAAATAGATTGATGAGATTAAATAGGGACTCTCATCATATTAACATAAAATTTAAAGTAACAGTAATATAAAATAACATCCCCCAACATAAAAAATAGGAACTTAAAATAAGTGACATAAAGGAGAGTACTTAAAAAGAAAGAGAGAGGTTGGATCTCTTACGAAAATTCGGCAGCCTAACGACACCACTCAAAACATCCAAAAAGGATTGATGATAGAAAATAGGGTCTATCATCATATGAACATAAAACTAAAAATAATAGTATTATAAAAGAACACCCCAATCATAAGAACGATGATCTTAAAAGGAATGACATAAAAGAGTGTACTTAAAAAGAAAGAGAGGGGTAAGATCCCTTACCTCAAGTCCGACTTGTCTTGTTCGTTTCTTTATACTCCTGAATAATAAACTTTGGTCAATTTATAATTTCTTAAGGACCTACTTCAAAGATTATTATTCAGTTCATATCACATATTATAATTTTATAATAATTTTTTAATAATGTTAGTTTATATCAGATGTTTTTATCGATGTTTGGTACATGAGTCAAAAATGAACTTGTTTGAAAATGATTGTCCATGTAGTTATAAGTAAATAATCTCATGAATAGTATTAATGATTTAAATATCATATATATCCAGTACATATTCATTTTATACTATTCCATAACATTTTGAGATAAAAAGAAATGAAATGCACCGTTCATGGAGACGGTAGGCCGTACGTACGCATGAACGCTACTTTCATTTCTTTGACATATTAATGGAATTAAAAATAATTGAGATATATATATATATATATTATAATTCCATTATAATATATATGTTTGATAGGTCACATAATTTCATTAATTTCATTCTTTATACATTCCATGTATTGCATGAACGAGTCACATCACTTGAGGGGGTGGTAGTCCACACTTCCTCGTATGAAATTATCACATTTTCCCAACATGAAAAGCATAATGGTATGTTTTAAATATATAATATAGAAGCATATGGACAACATAAATACAATATATATCATGTATAAAATATAGTGACATCACAATGGCCACAATGAAAGGTGTTAAGAGAATATTGAACAATCATCGTTTCGTGAGGCAGTAAATCGCCATCCACAGAAACAATATGTTATTTAACCATTATACGAATGTGTGTAAAAGTGTAGATAGAATACTTATTATAAAAACATAAAATTATATTGAATATACTTTTGTTGTTACAAAATAAAGGAATAAAAATAGTTTAGGGGGATTGGATAAGCAAAATAAAACAAAAGAACACTAGGGAAGACTTTACCTTTAAATCGGGTAACTCTTTTTGATTTGAGCTAAAATGCTTCCTTGGAAAGACTTATGGCCAATTTGAGGCTTCTAGGAGTAGAAGAGGGATGTGGAGAGACTAAATGGGAAGATTTTGTCCGAGCCAGTAGCTTGAGAGTTGTTGGTAAGGTGGTAGAGGTGGGGGCCTTTTATAAGGCGAGAGGTGGGGCACTCTTGGAAAGCCTTGAAAAATAACATTATTATAAAATGATTTTCGGATTTTAAAGGTCCCAAAATTATATATTTCTAGGATAAGGTGTTAAAAGTTATAAATCCAAACATCCAATAGGTTTTTGACAAGTTTAGGTCTTAGATTTTACATTATCTTTTCATTTTATTTAAATCGTTAAATAATGAGGTAATCACTGTATCATCATGGTGTCACTAATAATTTAATTTATTTAATGTATAAAAATTATAAAAAAAATATCATGATGTAGGAAATATTTTTATATTTTTAATTAATATTTATAGTAAAAAATATGACTAGTATAACCCCATGTAAAAATTGTTTTATTAAAACAACACATGTTTCTAACATTTTAATTTTCACTTTAAATAAAAAGTTATTAATGTCATTTTCCTACCAAAGTGGCTTCATGGGGTCCCCAAGTTGACCCATGGATTTTCTTGGTCGGCCAGGACTCATCCAATAAGGTTAGGACATGTTTCAAGGTCATTTCATATTACTAAAACATTATTTTTACCTTAAATTACACTAATTACCTCTAATCGCGATTAATAAAACATAAAAGTTACTATTCACCAAAAAATTATTTTAATCCCATTAAAAAAAATTTCACTTCCTAATGAAAACCATGTATGTCGGATTTTTGAAATTCAAAACAAAGAGGTGGTAAAATTTTGTTTAAACGAAAAATCAGTTTTTTAAGTACCACTTAGTTGATTTACTATTCATCAAAAATTGAAGTTTTTCAGAAAAATAACAAAAAATAACCCTAAGCTATATTTGATATTCTGAATTAAAAAATTATTTCTATTTTAAAAAATTCAAAACATATAAGTTACATTAATTAATTTAATAATTAATTCCCATTGTCAGAACAAATACCGTGTTTTTATGAAACAATATATATCAAAAGATTGACACTAGTTTAAGTCCAATTTCAAAATGAAATTAATTCCAATGACCAAATTTGGATTAAATGGTAAAAATATATTCTTATTGAACATTAAAACCAATTCAAAAGTTGATCTAATCATATAAATAAATTAGATTAAAAAGAGTTTTTGAATAAAAATACAACATTTTTCACTTATTCATTAAAAATGATCTTTATCATAAAAATACAAAAAAATTACACATAATAAATTTTGATGTCTAGATTCTAAAAAGAATTTAATTTTGTCAAATATAACACATAAAATTGTCAAAAATTGTATTTAAAAGAGGTTCTCCATCAAAAGGCGGTTAATCGACCTTTTAAAGAATATTAGAATGTTTACACTTAAAATTGGATTCACTCGCATTTTTAATCATATAACATATACTGTAAAAAGTAAAAATATTTGAAAAACATATATAATAATTTTGTAGTTAGTTCTATTCATTCTTTTCCTTACAACTATTAGTTGTTAACTACCATTTAAAATAAAATTATTTTATTATTAGAGTGCAACTTAAGATTTCAAAGGAACTCGTTGTTGCGTATTGGGTAAGCCATCGAGCATAGCGTTCCCTTTAAATTAATATTAACATTTTATTCAAAAATAGTGATAAATATAAAAATGTACTACTCTTTATTTACCTGGGGTGTTACATCCTTCCCCCCTTTTGGGAATTGCGTCCTCGCAATTTTAAAATTGGGCTCGGAAACATCATTGAAAGTCCCAAATCGGAACAAGAGTTGGTAAAACAATCACTTTAATAGAATGAAAGAGAAGTGCAGAGGTCACCCGAGTTAACCCATACATGTATTCCATGTATGAAAACATGGATATGGAAGAAAAAAACAAAGGGTCATGCTCTGAGGGAGAGTGATAGAAAACATGTTTAGGAGAAAGATAACCACAAGAAAATCACAAACTCGTGGTGGGTTAAACGATATTTGATTCCCTAGTAGTAAAAGTTAACAGACAACATTTTTGTTTTAAGTTACTCCTCATTTATAAATTTATTTTTTATCTTATCTAAATCATAATGAAACATACTTACTTGTCACGTAGACTTTCAACTTTTACTAGATTTCTTACACAAACTCATACTTCCCCAAATGATGAGTATTTCGGAAGACATGTTCCCATTAAGAGTACTATAATCAACTTCTAGAGAATCACCTAATCCACAATAGAGGACTATATATTTCCCAAGTCTTTAAGCACTTTCCAAAACCAAAATTACAAGAACAAGATCAGATAATCCAGAAAAGGATAACCCTTTATGAAAAGAAAATCTATTCTTAATCTCTAATTTTTTTCCAACAAAACCCAAAGTTTAATGAGGACCATTCGATAAATAATTTGTCCATAAAATTCTTCAAATTAAACAAAACTAAGATTGAAACAGAAATATTTGAAGGATTTAGTCATATAGTCTTCCAAGGTACAAATTCACACTTATCTCCAAATAATATCAGTTGCTCTAAAAGTATCATATTGAAAAGTAATTAGCCTAATCACATATCCTCCATGATAGGTTAATAATTTCAATACATAAACCAAAATAAAAATACTCTTAATTCATAAAATCATCTAACTAAAATGAATAATTCATACTAACTGGGTACTTCTCGTAGTCCAGAGGTAGGCGATGCACTCGTGCCGCCCTTCAGTTTATGGGTTTGATTCCTATGGCCTTACCAGATGCGACGGGTTGTCACCCATTCTATGGGTTGTCCTTTTTATAAAACTCCAAAAATAACCCTAACATGTTTTAACCTAAATATTTTCCTTATTCCTCTCATTTTCACCGAAATTCATTACCATATTAACATCTTAATTCTTGAAGTCTTTTTTCACCACCATATGATAAAATAAAATGATTCCCAAAATGAATAACAACCTACCTTGATCATGGCGTCCACTCAGTTTTATCGTCATATTGTTCACGTAAATAGAAGTCCCATGCATTACAACAATGATTTAGAGATCCATCAAAATCATTTGCTTCCTCCATCCAAATACACCTTGTACAACATGGGTCATATGGGTGTTCACAGAAAAATAGTTTTGGAAAATAATCATGTATGACATATAATTCCAAAACATATGATAAAACATGATTTCTATAAAATAGTCGGACAGAATTTGAGTTGAAACTTTCTATTATTGTTACTTTTAAAATACAATAAGTATGTGCTGAGAGACTATATTTTAAAAGAAAATATAACTACGTTGCGCAAGGGTCTCCTTCCTCAACACCATTTTTAAAATCATAATATGCTTCAAATTCTTGTGATAAGGTAAAATATTTGAAAAAACCTTGATAATATTTACCTTTCTTTAAAATATGAGAATATTGTAAAAATAGTATTTGTCTAAATACAACCCATGACCCACGATGATAACGAGGTATAGTGGAGGTGTTTGATATCTCAAACAACTGCTTGCAAGTGAGTTTTATGCTAGAAAAAGTTTCACAATCATCAGAACATGACTTTGCAATAATTATTTTAAGCATGTCATCGAGAATAGATAGGAATGTCGTTTGAGATCCTCCTCCATCCATTTGTAACTTACTTTACTTGACTTGAAAAAAGTTATAAAACAAGGATTTAACAGAAATAATAGATATAGGGACTAACCATGTGTCTAACAAAAACTCATAATCCCTAAAGTTGTCTAAACCAACCTTTGATAACAACTATAAGGACCCATCCCTAAACATTACTTATTATTGAATTAAATAAATAATTCACATAGAGGATCTTTTCAGGTTTAGAGTTTTAGAGAATTAGGAGATAACTATTAAATCTCAAAAGATTACAAAGTAGACACTTCTACTATGTTTACATAAAATAAAAACTCTTAAAAAGAAACTTGTCTAGTTCCATGTTTTAGATAGCATGAAATTTCCTTATTCCCATCCTTGACCCTATTCCACATTAAGTCCTGTGAATTTTTTTTAAAAAAAATTGGGGTGAGCATAAAAAGCTTAGTAAGAGATACACAAAGAAGGAAAACTGTTAGTTTTTCAAAACAACAAGTAAACCATGATTACTTTATCAAAGTAATACTTTTTACCTTTATGAAGTAGTATAAACTCTTAAATGAATAAAAGATCATTACTTACCCTTTTTCAACAAAAAGATTACCATAAAACCCATATACATAACATATAAGGGTATCTTGGGACATAAACATACTTAAATGGAATAGCCATACGGTCGACTTCCACACATATCATTTAATGGAATAGCCATACGGCTGACTTCCATACCCTATGCATTGGAGGTTATAACGTAACCACCCATCCTAGTATTCACAGCACCACCCGTCATATGGTTTATCATGTAACCACCCGTCAAATGTACAAGTAACATTATAAAATCATATGACATAAAACAAATATAATGGAAAGAAAACATTTCCATATTTCGATCACAATATATCACTAAAATATATTTTCATAAAAAATCCATTATAAAAAAAAATTTTCAATACCAAAATACATAAATGATTATATGGTTTTTATTTACTTTTAAAAACATCATGGCTTGTTGAGGAAGCCAATGTCCAAATAATACTCATGGTGGCGGAAAAGGTCGTTGTCACCGCATACGTTAAAGAAACATTCCTTTTTTTCGTTTTGTAAAACGCTTCATATAAAAAGATTCCTTTTGTATAAAATTAAAAGTCAAAGAGGATTATATACCATATAAAAGAAAGTATTGTATTAGAAAAAAATATGCCTCAATGAAAGGAGATTGAGACGAAGTCCCTTACAATGATGGTATCTTATGATTAAGGATAAATCAATTACATAATAATGTGTTTCAAACGAAATAAAAGTGTATATTAAGTGTAAAAAAATCAGAGTCCATTCACACATATTCATATAATGACATATTCAAGGAGTACAAGTTTATCCCAAAGAATTAAAATTTGGTTTAGAAGTTCCCCTGCAAAAATTTGACAGCCTAACGGCGTCACTTCAAAATTCAGAAAATGAGTTGATGAGCGATAAAAAGGTATCTCATAACTTGTAAATAAAATATACATCAATAAGGATATAGAAGAACATATCCCAACATTACAATATGTAAATTAAAGGACCCATCAAAAGAAGTATTTTTAAAAGAGGAGGGTGAAAGGTTCTCTTACCGACTTGGGTATCTTTCGAAACATACACCACATGAAAGAAGGACAATAAAACATTGATGTAAATACTCATAAATGAATATATATTACAAAAAGAGTAGAATAATGGGTACTAAATATACCAATAAATGGAAATGGTGTAAAATGTAGCATAAATGTCACGGGAATAAAAGTGAGATGAAAAATCCCTTACGAAAACTCGGCAGCCTAACGACGCCACTTAAAACATCCAAAAATGGATTGATGAGATCAAATAGGTTTTCTCATTTTATTAACATAATATGTAAAGAAAGTGGAATATAAAATAACATCCCCCAACATAACAAAGAGGAGATTAAAAGAAGATACATAAAGGAGAGTACATAAAAAGAAAGAGAGAGGTTGGATCTCTTACAAAAATTCGACAGCCTAACGGCGCCACTCAAAACTTCCAAAATGGATTGATGAGAGAAAATAGGGTCTCTAATCATATGAACATAAAACGTAAAATAAGAGTAATATAAATGAAAATCCCAATCATAAGAAAGATGAGCATAAAAGGAATGACATAAAAGAGTGTACTTAAAAAGAAAGAGAGGGTTAGGATCCCTTACCTCAAGTCTGACTTGTCTTGTTCGTTTCTTTATACTCCTGATAAAAACATTGGTCAACTTATAATTTCTTAGAGACCTACTTTAAATATTATTATTCATTTGATATCACATATTATATTGTTATAATAATTGTTTAATAATGTTAGTTCATATCAGATGTTTTTGTCGATGTTTGGTTCATGAGTCAAAAATGAACTTGTTTGAAAATGTTTGCCCATGTAGTTATAAGTAAATCATCTCCAGAATATTATTAATGATTTAAATATCATATATATCCAGTAATATTCATTTTATAATATTCTATAACATTTTTATATAAAAATATATGAAATGCACCGTTCATGGAGACGGTAGGCCGTACGTACGCATGAACGCTACTTTCATTTCTATGACATATTAATGGAATTAATAATAATTGAGAAATATATATATATTATAATTCTAGTATAATATATATATTTTATATGTCACATAATTTCATTAATTTCATTCTTTATACATTCCATGTATTGCATGAACGAATCACATCACTTGAGGGGGCGGTAGTCCACACTTCCTCTTATGAAATTCTCGCATTTGCACAACATGCAAAGCATAAAGGTATGTTTTAAATATAAAATACATAATCATATTGAAAACATAAATACCATATATATCATATATAAAAAACAGTGACATTATAATGGCCACCATGAAAGGTGTTAAGAGAAGAATGAACAATCATCGTTTCGTGAGGCAGTAATTCGCCATCCACAGAAACAGTATGTTCTTTAACCATTAGACGGATGTGTGTGAATGTGTAGCATGAATCCTTATTATAAAAATATCAAAATATATTGAAGATAATGGTGTTATTACAAAAGAAAGGAATAAAAAATTTTAGTGGGTTGGAGAAGCAAAATAAAACAAAAGAACACTAGGGAAGACTTTACCTTTAAATTGGGTTACTCTTTTTGATTTGAGCTCAAAGGCTTCCTTGGAAAGACTTTTGCCCAATGTGAGGCTTATAGGAGTAAGATAGGGATGTGGAGAGACAAAATGGAGAGGGTTTGTCCAATCCAAAGGCTTGAGAGTTGTGGGTAAGGTGGTAGAGGTGGGGGCCTTTTATAAGGGGAGAGGAGGAGCACTTTTGGAAAGTCTTGAAAAGTAACATTATTATAAAATTATTTTCGGATTTTAAAGGTCCCACAATTATATATTTCTAGGATAAGGTGATAATATTACGAAATACACAAATCCAATAGGTTTTGGACAATTTTAGGTCTTAGATTTTACATTATCGTTTCATATTATTTAAATCGTTAAATAATGAGGTAATCACTGCATCATCATGACGCCATAAATAATTTAATTTATTTAATTTATAAAAATTATAAAAGAAATATCATGATGTAGGAAATATTTTTATATTTCTAATTAATATTTATAGTAAAAAATATGACTTTTATAACCCCATGTAAAAAGTTTTTTAGTAAAAAAACACATGTTTGTGACATTTTAAATTTAACTTTAAATAAAAAGTTCTTAATGTCATTTTCCTACCAAAGTGGCTCCATGGGGTCCACAAGTTGACCCATGGATGTTCTTGGTCTTCCATGACTCATCCAATAAGGGAAGGACAAGTGTCAAGGTCATTTCATATTATTAAAACATTATTTTTACCTTAAATTACACTAATTACCTCTAATCGCGATTAATAAAACTTAAAAGTTACTATTCACCAAAATATTATTTTAATCCCGTTGAAACAAATTTTATATCCTAATGAAAACTATTTATGTCAGATTTTTGAAATTCAAAACACAGAGGTGGTAATATTTCATTTAGACGAAAATCAGTTTTTTAAGTACCACTTAGTGGTTTCACTATTCATCAAAAATTGAAGTTTTTCAGAAAAATACCAAAAATTCACCCTAAGCTATATTTTATATTCCAAATTAAAAAATGATGTATATTTTACAAAATTAAAAACATATAAGTTACATTAATTAATTCAATAATTAATTCCCGCTGTCAGAACAAATAACATGTTTTTATGAAATAATATATATCAAAAGATTGACACTAGTTTAAGCCCAATGACCGCCATTGGATTAAATGGTAAAAATATATTCTATTTGAAATTTAAAAAAATTCAAAATATGATCTAGTAATATAAATAAATTATATTAAAATTAGTTTTTGAATAAAAATATAACATTTTTCACTTATTCATTAAAAATGATATTTATCGTAAAAATACAAAAAATTTACACAAAGTAAATTTTGATGTCCCAATTCTCAAAAGAATTTTATTTTGTCAAATATAACACATAATATTGTCAAAAAGTGGATTTAAAAGAGGTTCTCTATCAAAAGGCGGCTAATCGACCTTTTAAAGAATATTAGAATGTTTACGCTTAAAATTGGATTCATTCACATTTTTAATCCTCTAACATTTATTGTAAAAAGTAAATTTTTTTGACAAACATATATAATCATTTTTTAGTGAGTTCTGTTCATTCCTGTCATTAAAATGGCTAGGTGTTAACTACCATTTAAAATAAAATTATTTTATTATTAGAGTGAAACGTAAGATTTCAAAGGAACTCATTGTTGCGTATTGGGTATGCCATTGAGTATAACGTTCCCTTTAAATTAATATTTACATTTTATTCACAAATAGGGATAAATATAAAATGTCATATTCTTTATTTACCTGGGGTATTACAGCTGTAATGAACATGCATAATAGTTGATGGAATTACCTTTAAGGGGAATGGTTTACCATGTTTTCATACCAAAAGAACATCATTTATATCTTCTGTCAAATATATTTGAATCTTCACTATAACCATTTGGTGGAGTACATATAGTCATTTTTCATTGACATCACATATTCCATGAGGAAAGGGACTATCATTGTAGATGCCTTAAGGAGGAATTTATTTACCCAAATAGTGAATGAATATTTTAATGATTTGAATTTTGTGGCTCTCATGGCACAGTTTCATATTGTAGTTTTGGAAAAATGGGAAAATTATTATCTTGCTAGAATTTAGTTATCATCCACTATTCTTTAGATGATTATTCAATATAAACATATTGATGTTTAGTTCCATAGAATTAGGGACAATATTTGTGGTGGTGGGATAGTTTCTTTGGGATTATTCTTGAAAAGGGTTTTTTTCTATCAAAATATTTTCATTATTCCGTTTACACCATGAATGTCTATGATGGGATATTTTCATAATTTCTAATGGAGTTTTCCCCTAGGAACCAAAATAAGTGTTCTACACTATGCAGGGGTAGTTTTGGTGGCCAGGGATGAGGTGAGACATTGCTTATTTTTTCTCTCATTAACATTGGTGCCAAATGACTATGTTCGACTACTAAGAACCTTTGTGGTTACATCAGCCACTTTATATAACTATGAAGATGTTGTATGTGATGTTATTTGAATATTTGTTTCGTTTTTCATGTAACATTACATTGTTGATTTTTATATTGGTTGTGATCGATAGGATGACCATGTTTTCTAAAATTATACCCATCCGAGATACAAAAAATTTAAGTAGATTAGAATTATTTATGTGAGAGAATTTTTTTTTCATGAATTTACATCTTCATTATTCTTTGATAGGGATAATCAATTTACATCTCTCTTTTGGAGTGGCATCATGAGGAACCAAGATGTCAGGTTTGTTTGAGCGCATCTTATTATCTGCAGTAAAATGTACAAATAGATAGAGCTATACAAAGTCATAAGGATATTCATCATTCTTGTCATATGATGTTCGAAAGGGCTTGAAATGATCAATTGGGCATGTTAATTTTTATATAACATAGGTTACGAGTTTTTGATCATGATTTATTCTTTGGAGGCCTTGTATAGGTGGCCTTGTAAATCTCTATTTTCTTGATCAGAGGCTAGTGAAAATTCATTGGTTGGACCAACCATTGTGTAGGTAAAGAAAATTAGGAATTAGTTAACTTTTAAATGATTGATTAATATAGAGTGCTGTTATATGTCATAGGATGATTGTCACCATATATTATTCAAGTTTTTAGATGGTGATTAGGTGCTCTTGAATGTTTCACAGAAGTTGGGTCATCAACTACATTGGAGAAAAGGGAAGCATTCTATTTATTTTATGCGAACTTTTGAGGATGTAGACATGGTTGAAAAATTCTATTACATTTTATCTCTTGACCCATAGATTATGTTATTACAGAACATATTTAATGTATTTTAGCTGAGAATGTATATCTCAGATGTATCTCATGTCTTCAAGTGGAGTGATCATCAATTTGAGCCTAATTTATATTTGACTAAGTGTCCAATCGGGTTTGATAATTTTGAGGCCTATGTACTTTATTGGAAGACTATAATATTTGTTCATGTGTTTTGGCAGCATGGTTCTGATAATCATGAGTTGTGGGAGCAAGAGGAAAATATTAGAAAGAAATGGACTAATTTTATTGACATTGATGCTTCCTCATGATCCATTTTGGGAAAGAAGGTTCTTATAGTGGGGAGGTTTGATAAATCCTATTATCATTATAAAAGGTATATCGTAAACATTGATATGGTTTTCCTTTTCATTGTTTGGTTAAGGGTTGCATTTAGATTGGGAGGCTAAATATAATGGTAATTTACAAATCTTATAGGATTTCTAAACATTAAAAATCTTGTTTTTAATACATATAAGATGTTAAACGCCATGCAACTAGGATGCATGACATGTATCTACTTTTGTATCAATGCAATGAAGTGTGGTTCATAGTGTGATGGTTAGACAATGTGAATAACCTTTGTATGAAGTGAAGTATATTCATGTCAAGTTTTAATGTATAACAACAATGGTTTTTGGCTACGAATCTGAGGAATTATATGTAATTAATAGGGGATACCTGTCATGTAATTCTCTAACATTAAACAGGAGTTAGAAATTTGGTGCATCTTCTCTGTTACAAACAGTAAAAAATTCATGGCGTGTAACTAGATTACATGAATTGTAACACCTTAACATTAGGCTATAAAAAAAGGTAGTTACCTTGATTATTTTATCATTTACTCATCTCCAATTCAACTTTTTTCGAACCAAATCCATCTCTAGTTTTTTATCCTTCCAAACCTTTTAGATCCATTACTTTGGCAATCAGTTATCATTACATTGGTGGGTGATATTTGGTTAAGTTTTCATCATCATTATCTCTCTCTCTTTCCCATATCCCGAAACATCATTGGATTATTGTATCTATACGTTGTGGTTTTGGAACATTCATCTAGGTTTAGTTTTTATTTCTTCTAGACCTTAATTTGTATTGACAAGTGTCATTTCTAATATAAAGCCTCATGAGTATGTAAGTGGTTCCATTATGAATATCCAAATTTACTAATCCAAAAAAGTTTGATTTATTTCAATAGTTTCTTTAAATTCAATTGCCCAAAATTTATTTCAATTAAATTGATAAAAATCATATTCCAGTGAATTGGGTGATATGAAATGGTTTTGGCATGAATTTTCGGAAAACCCCCAATTCTATTGAATAGGGGTTCATTTAATGAAATTGTAAAATTTGAATTGTTGAATTTAAATAATGGATATGATGAAATGATTTCAATTAAATTTATGAATTTAATTTTTTAAACATAATTTTAAATTGTGTGTAGGTTGTTTTGAATGGATTTCAAACAATTGAAAATGGATTCAAAATATTTTAATAGAAACCTAGTGGTTTAATCTAGTGAATAGGCGTGTTTTTGGATAAAACAAATATTTTTTTAAATGTAATAAATTATTATTTATAAAATGTATGTTTATGATTAATTGTATTTTATGATTTCCTAAAATAAAATTCACATAATATAAGATCTCATTAATTCCTTAAGTATTTGGTGAGTAATTTGGATACATTATACGCTATTACAATGTTCTAAAACATACCTGAAGCGAGTCACATCCACATTGGGAGAGTGACAATATACTTTGTCTAGTGTTAGGAGGACGTGAGTATACTCAATTTATTTACATAATTTAGTGAGTGAGGAGTTATATAGCTGGGTAATACTATCATAAATACTTTTAATAAGACCATGTATATCATTGATTTATTTATATATGAGAAATAAACGAATGCTAATGTTGTAAAATAGCTTTACATGCCTCTTCTATATTTACATAAACTATTTATGTAAATATTATATTAAAGTTTTTTTATATATTAATCCTCTAGTAATGTATAATCCCATTAATTAAAATTATTTTCCATCATTTTTAATGTGTATATTATATTTTTATTAAATGAGGTTTTGAATTTCCAAAAACTGTTTATTTAGAAAATTGAAATATTTTCTTTTGATAACCAGTATTTGGAATCTGTTGTGGAATATAAAGTAGTATCCTACTAGGATTAGGCTAACAAACTAATTTTTCATTCATGTGTATGTAGAAATTATGCTTCTAGGACCATGTTAAATGAAGAGATCTCCGGGAGTTGGATCCCACTATTGAGCATTTGACATTGGGAGTTGTGCCCTTAGGGACCATGGGGATATTTTACCATATTATGGTACTTGGGTTATTGTACAATGGGTTTATAACACCTTGTTGATTTTGGTATATTTTTCATATTGTATTTTATTTTTCATCAATATAGAATTTATTGTCTTTAATCCTCTATGTTTTGTGGAAAATTATTTCCCACAAAATGTTGAATGATGCTAGGTGATAGTTGCCAACCTACGGGGATCGAGAACCCCATCCAGTCCAGGTTAGCTCCATATCAGTTATCGAGTAAATATGGTACCCAGGATGGTTCATGATAAAAACGTTCAACTATCCCCAATATATCCTTTTCTATAGATTTAGTCTTTATGATATCTCTTACCTCACTATCTATTTTATGATCTATCTGAAGCATTCAATTCATCTTGGTATGATCAATTATCTGCTTACCTAATATTAATGATTTCCATTGAATCAAATTTTTTTATTTAGGTGCAAGATCATTTGAAATATTTGTATGGTGTTGGACCATTTCCCAAATTTCAATAATCCTATAATGAATCTAAGGCCGATATTAAGAATGTCATCGTCTATGGCCTTGAGTTATGTGGTTACATTGTATTACATTAGATTTTGATATGTCGTAGCTAGTCCATTTGTTCTCACACTGACCACTGATGAGATTCCCATATATATTTATTTTCTTAAAATAAATTTGAACCTCTAACATTGATACATGAATAATTATTCTTGTTTGTTTTTTAGAGGATGTGGATATCTTCTATGGACATACCATTGGTGTTCCACGTTAAATATATCTTATGTGGTTCATTATTTATGTTCATGGAATTCCTATTTATCATCTATCAATTAAATTATGTAGTGTTTCCCTCAATTATACAATTTTTTATGGTTCACATGGACCTATTAAGAGTTATTTCTTACACTATAATAGAACATCCCTTGTAGGAATTTCCCCACATGTCTACGAGACATTCCAATTGTTACCATGACCCTATGAATTTATTTTACATGTATTAATTATATAAATTGGTTTATTATAGTGATTTTTTTAAATCATGTAGAGTGGATAATGAATTATGGTTTCCCTACCTTAAATTATTTGGAATAATTAATTGAAATTTTTACATATAGGTTGGAAGGCCATGACATTGATTATAGTTACTTAAATTGTCAGTAGGAATTGTGATGTATTAAATGGATTGATATTGACTAAAGGGATATATGTGAAATTCTTCCTCATGTGCTACGTTATAAATAAGAATATGTCATTCATATGTATAATGGATTGGAGAACCTATTTCATGATATGTATATAATCATGATTTATATTAATTTTGAATATTCCCTTTGGATGTTGTGATATGACGATATGTGATATGTTGAGCATGATCGTATCCCTCTCCATTACATATGGAGTTGAGCATGATTTCCCACACAATTTAATGTATTTTGATGTCATAATTGACATGCCATGTTCTGGTTCAAGTGATGACATAGTTTCTCACTCACCATACTGAGTGATGTGAATGACATCTCACACTCTTATTGGGTTATAGTGTATATACATAATGGTTTGGGTGTATAGATTCATTAGACTAGACCTGGATGTCTGAGTAGCACCCAATCCCATCCTTCACTATTACTCTTAGTATATGTCCAATTATATCAGTGCATACATGGTCCATATTTATGGATGATATAAATATATATTATAAATTATAAATATACTACTTTATATATATAGATATTTTCAGAAACACTACCCTACTATGATCTAATGTCTGTGATTCCATCATGTGTACTCTAGAGACCCAGATGGCCTAGTTTTTTAATAATTCATTTTTTTAATTATTATTCATATATAACTACCGATTGTATAGTTATGAGCAATGCATGGATTACCCATAGAAATCATTAGTGGTGTCCAACTATGATTTTTTCACACACCCACCTTAGATTGACTTTTGTACCTAAGAATACTATTTTACAATGGGTATGGACAATGATACTTTATCTTCAACATATTGTTGATATAAATTTCATATAGATGAAGTAAAACTTTAAAGGATCTTGTATTCTGTCAGGATTCAATTGGAAGAAATTTATTATTGTTTTTTTTACTTATTTGGATATCATGACTGTGAATGTGTCATTCCCAGTTCACCTTTGGGTATCATAATGCCAAACATAAATTTTCCATCCACATCCTTATATGCATTTTATATATTTATTCAATGTTATTTTAATTTACTCTTCCCCACATGTCTACATTTTATGTTAAATTTATTCTTCAAATGCTATATTATTCTATCATTCTATATAATGCTTTCAATGTTAAATTTTATAAATATTATCCATTGTTCCAATCTGTTAAGAGGGTATAGTCTCACCAATGTACCACAATTAGACCCTAATTTTTATTCAAAAGAATCGTCTGTATGTGTAGGCATTCTTATGTCTTGGTGACCCCTTGGCTCAAGTCATAGTTTTAGCATAAATCATGTTGAGAAAATAAAAATTGTAATAAAATCATTCATTTACTTCATATTTTCATTCTAAAATTAGATGTAATACTAGGAGTTAATGGAATGTTGAATTTACCCTATGTTGGGAGGTAACATTCCTATGGATAAATGAATCCCAAATTACCTATGATGGGATATTACTTTTTGATTAGTCTGTTTATAATTGACATTCCTTCTAGGTTGAGTAACACATATGTCTTGTGATGTTGTCGATTTTGATTAGATTGAGATTATATTTCATTCACTAATTCACAATGAATTTATAGAATTTAAATAGACATTTAATCATTACTAGGTACACTAGGACTAATATTCTATTCCATTTTAAATTTCATGTCTATTTTTAGTGTTCATTTTCATGTTTTATATTATTAGTGCCTTGAATATATATTGAATTGTGTTGACACATCTTTTATGATTTGTAAAATATAATTGATATATAACATTCGTTCCTAAACTATTCAATGTTTTCATGTAGTTGTTAAATAAGATGCCATAAGTTGTCAATTATGTATTGTTAAAACATGGATCATTGGACACATGAGATGAAATGTTTTATTGTGTGGGTTATGTGGATACCATATTTTGGTTTACAATAGTGGGTGGATTTATGAATCAGAAATGGTAATCCATATAATTAGACTCTTATGAAGTTATTTAAATGTACATGTAATGAAAAAAATGAAAATGAAAATCTCATCTAATTTGAATTTAGCTACCTTATATATGAACATTTTGAATATATACATATACCCTAATCTTGCCTTAGTAGTAGTGATTGGGGTATTACTTGCGTTCTTACGGACATTTTCGTCTCTTCTAATGAATACGAACCAGATTTTGGAGTAGGATGATAGGTGTGTGGTTTCTATATAATTTCATGTTACCTGTATTGATTTATAATATTCATGGATATCAATTTCTAAAATATCTTCTGAGGAATGCATCTAGTATTGTAGTGCCATGCTGCCTGGATGTCATGCTGTCAATCACCCTGAAGGTGGTGATTCCCATGCTCCTGAACTAGAAATCCATGGTCACCTATAGATTCCCCCAGTAGTGAAACTTTTGTTATCACACAATATAAAAAATATATAAAATGAATCAAGTTAACAAGATATATTCACATGTATTATTCCTGATATGTAAGTCATAGTTCAACCTATCCCGAGTATGGGATAGTTATCTTGAGAATATCATAAGCATCATTCTATGACATTTATCAGGGGATTTATGACCACACACTGGCGATTCATGACAAAAATTTATCTTTTCTAGATTCTCAGAACATTAGAGGCCTTCAGAGTGTTAGGTCAGGTAATCTTCATATATTCTATGATGTTATGCCTTATGGTCATGGGATGTTATCAAAGGATGGATTGAAATCATAATATGGGTGGGGATTATTCCTAGATGGTATTATAAAACTATATATTTACACAAACTCTTAGGGAAGAAAAGTAAATTGATGTCATGATCTTTTAGTAGTGAAGTATATTTTTTATTCAATTCTATCTTCATTTTCTATTACAATAGTTTTTCACTCCATCTCTGGTATGTGATGGTATTAATAAATCTTAATGAATCATGCATATCATAGTATAGGCCATCCATTTTCATTTACTTGTTTTCTAGTTGAAGACCATTTTTTTGATCACATAACATGACTGTATCACAGAGTGAAATGTGTTGGATGATGATGGTGAGAGTTGTGACAGTTTGGCACACAATGAAATCAGTTTTCCTTCCATTGGAAGAAAGCATTTATTCGAGGTTTCTCATGAGGGTAGCACCATCCATGATCCTTAGTCTGATAACTTTATAATTTTTCACTAGTGTGGGAAGCTAGGGAATACTAAACATTTATTTGTATTTGATCTATTAATGGGAAAATGATTTGTTAAAATGGTATATATCCAGTGATTATGTAGTACTTTTTCTAAAGTGACAAGAGATTGGTGTTTTACACCTATTCTATGATTAGAAACATTGAAAATAGGATCCTAATTAAAAGGAATGTGGAATCCCACTGAATAATAAAGATAATGTGGTGGTAAAGCTATTTGAAGATAGATATATTATTCTTAGAGCCAGTAGATAGGGCTAGACCAGGGCAGTCATGAAGTGACTCAGGGCTGTGGTATGTTCCTGTTACATGTAGTACGTTTTATTCTAGAGGGAAAAGTGAACACATTATATACTACATGGTACAATTATATTATCATCCACTTTAGTGTCAAAATTATTTTATATAGAAATGTCTCATTAATTTCAATTTGAGGTAATAATTGTTTGTCAAGGCCTTCAAATAAAGCAAAAATACGGAATTCTAATGGTAGACACCCCGCTAAGTTTCTAATTTATGTTTGTTCATCATGTTATAGACAATCCCATTTAGATAGGTGGAAAACTAATCATATTGAATATATTCATCTTCAACATGAATGGATTTGATGTATTAATATGGATGTACTGGTTATTTTACTATAGAAATTATATTGACCTATATCATTATAGGGTTATGTCTACTCACTAGTGTGTTGTATGAATGTGGATATGTGAGAATGGGATGTTCAATTTACACGATCAAGATCTAAGTATTAGATGATGTGCAGTTTGATAGCTCTGATTTCTAGTCCTTTTTTAGATGATCAAGAGATACAACCCCCTTTTATGCTTCCTACAACAAAGCATTTCAGAGACATCATTATTGATATCTTTTATGGTCTACCACTGATGTGTGAGGTATAATTCAACATTTTTCTTGTGTGAGGATAATCAAGAATGGATATTCCCCTAAATTGGATAATAAATAAAAGACATTGAATAACAACAAATAGTTGGAAGATCTGAATTGTAAAGTATTCATAAACCCTAGAATTTCTCTTGGGCTTTCACTAGTCCTTTTCTCTATGAATATTAATGTTACCCTCAAGTATTTCAGGGATTAACCTCACCTAAACAATCTCACAAATAATAATTGGTATCCAATTCATAGAATAAGTGATCTCTTATATCATCTATGAGTAAAATAGTAAATTATGTGATAAAAAAGAGGCCAATATTAGCTAATGGGGATGTCATGACATGGTATAACCCTCTCACAACATTACAGAGCTGGTATGATCTATACAAGTATGTTTCCATGTTGTATGGTCCAATGAATGCACCAAAAATATTCTTTTCTCTTATGATTCATGTTATCCACCAGTATCAAGATTCATTTTTGGTAATATTTTTTATGATATCTTTTTGTATTTTCACCCCATGAATGTCTATTATGGAAACCATGATATCATGTTGAATACACTAAGAGATCATCATATCTAATCTATATTAATATTTTGATATATAAATTCTACACCATGGCTCATATAATATTAGGATCAGAAGATTTAGTAGACCTATAAAAAATGAGAGTTGTTGTTTCGTAGGAAAATCATGAGAATATAATTGGAATCTAGATATTAATAGTTCATTTTGGATACTACATATTCTTCATTTAAAAAATTTCAAACCTTGTAGCACATCTAACATGAATGAAAAAGAAGAGTCTTAAATTTGTTTGGCTAGAAGAATTTGAATCATCATTATAAGATTTGAATGGTCATTTTCTATCATTATTGGTTTCTATTATCCAAGATCAAAGAATAATCTATAATATATTATTTGATGCATCATGTATAGGAATTGGGAATATCTTAATGTTGGATGAGAATGAAAATGAGTATAGGACTTATAAATTGAGGCGTCTTGTGTGGAATTAACTGTTTCACATCCTTGAGATAACTATATTAGTACATTATCTATAATATAGGAGACATTATCTACTATGATAAAATTTTTTTTGTATAAAATGATAATATAAGACCCAACTAAATATTCACATTATGATATAAGAATATCAGGAAATGTATGTGTGGTGTCTACCATTAGTTGTTCATTTTCGATCTTTCCTATACACCTAATTATTTGATTATAGAAAAAATAGATATCATCAATATAATAGGATTTTTATTAGTATGATTCTAACTACACATCCACACACCTCAAACTAATGTGTAAAGAACAATTGTTTCTATTGACGGTGAACTATTGCATCACAAATTGATGATTGTTCAATTATATGATACCACCTCTCATGGTGGATATTATGATGGTAATATATTTATATACAATATATATTATATTTTTATTTTCTATATTCTTATGTATTTTCCATTTATATCATACCTTTATGGTTTCCATAATGGGTAAATATGATAATATAATTTGAGGAAGTACATACTACCGCCCCCTCAAAGAGATATGACCCATTCATGCCATATGTGGAATGTATAAAGGATAGAGTTTACTAAATTATATTATATATTATACTGTAATTATAATATAACTATGTATAATTATGTTTTCAATCCATTAAATACAAAATATAAATGAATGTAGCATTCATGCGTACGTACGGCTTACCGTCTAAATGAATGGTGCATTTAATTTCTTATCTACAAATTTTATGTACTATTATAAATAAATCTAAATAGTGTATATATATGATACATATGATATCTATATCTTGAATATAATTCTAGAGAAAATGTAATTTTGAATACATGAAAAAATTTTAATTATAAGAAGTTCATTTATTAGTCAAGTTCCAAATTTCGACAAAATTACCATTATTAACTTAAATTATTTCATAATGTTTGTAGCATGGTAGTATTTTATATAAAAGGAATAATAAACATTAATAAAAGTTCTTATAAAATTATAAATTATCATTATTTTATTATTTCGGTTATTAATGAACGAACGAGTTAAGTCTGACATGAGATAAGGGAACATCTTCACCTAATCTCAATTATTTGGGTTGAACATATACTTCTTGATTATGTCATTCTATAAATATGTGTTAATGAACTCTGATTTTTTGAAACATACTATCATCTTATATTGCGTGAATTTATATTTCTCTCCCATAATTATTTCATTAATTTTTCCTTAATTCAATTATATTATCTTTGTATGGGAACATTTCTCCCTCCTCTTTTTGTCAAAGAATTCGTTTTTTATATGTCTTTAAATTTAGTTTTTCTTATGTTGAGATATGTACTTATATATCCATATTTTTGTAAATTATTTATACATGTGATGAGAGATCCTTTTCTATCTTATCAAATCGTTTTTTTAATTTTAATGTGACGGTGTTGGGCTCCCGAAATTTCATAAGAGACAATGTCTCAATCTCCTTTTCATTTGAGGTATATCTTCTTCTTGTGAACTGTTATTATCTTGTAGAGTGTATATACTACCCTATGACATATTATATCATGAATAACCATATATTCATTATATTATATTTTTTTCTTAATGTTATTATATATCTATTTTTATTCAAGTATTTTCTCAAGTGGTAAGGGACTCTTTAACTAAAATTTTTTTGTAAATATTTTAGTGATTTAATCTTATAAATCATTCTTATTAATTTACATATTTTTAAAATGGTGTTAAGGATTTATTTATATGGATATTAATTTTTTCAAATTTTAATTCCAATAAAATATTCAATGTCTTATGGGACACTTTTATTGAAAAATTTCTTTCTTAAATTTTTTCAATGGATTTAAAAAAGGAATAATATCTTATGAAGCATTTTACTAAACAACAAAAGAGAATGTTTCATTTAAAAATATGTGATTACAATGAACTATTCTCCACCATGAGCATTATTTCATGTTCGGATCCCTTAAAAATCCATAATATATTTAAAATGAAAATAAATACCATATACTTTTTTACATATTTTAGTATAGAAATTGGTTTTAAAATGGTTTTTAGAAAGCATTGATTTTGATAATATCATGAAATGATATATTGTTACTACAATTTTTAAATGTTATCCTTCCTTTATACTTCTTTATCTTTTATGATTATGTTATGGTTATTGGTCATTTTTTATGTATACGGGTGGTTCCGTGATAAATCTAGGGTGGGTGATCCAAAGATAGCTCCCTAGTTCATTTTGTAATGTGGATGAGGTAAACGTTAATTTTTCTCATACTAGAATTAGGGAATATATTGTGATGGGTATTCCAATATAACTTAATATGTAGCTATGATAGTTACAATTTATGTATGATATAGATTCCATAATTTACCTTTAGTATTCTTGATTTCTATATGTTATTCATAAATCTTATGATTTACTAAGGTATGTTAAATATCATATGTTTTTATGGATTATTATTTTATTTATTTATTTTATAACCCTTATTGAGATTTTTATGCTCATCCCTTGTATTGAAATGTTTTTCATAGTCTATAAAGATGAATTAAGTCAATTATGGGATCAAGGAATATTTATGTTGTATAAAATATTGAAATAGTCATGTTTCTTTTTTAGAGTTTTTATATTATGAAAAAATTGAAACCGAATAAAAGATTCTAATTTGTAATTTTGGAGATGTAATTTAATTGTTATGGCCTAATTCTCTAAAACTATAAACCAAAAAATATCCTCAATTTGAATACTAGACTTAACTCAAGATTATGTAATGATTATGGCTAGGTTCTTATAAATATCCTTCTAGGATTCCTAGAAAGGAAAATATAATGTTATTTTCAAATATGATGAATTTAGTGACACTCACATCAAAGATTAGGATAGTATCATTTTTTAGAAATTCTTAAATCTATTTTTCTAAAAATATGAAATGAGGTATAAGAAAATAAAAATTGAATCCAAATATAAAATGATTTTTCATTAGAGATATTAGAAATATTTTTTCAAATTATCCTCAATTGTTTGATTACGAAGAAATCAATCAATATTATATAATGTAATTAAGATAAATTATGAATCATATTGACTAATAAATATATAATCCTAATTAAATTGATATGAATTAATTATAAAACTAATGGAGAGGTTTTTTGATTATGAATAATTCATATTGAAGTTTAAAAATTCACAATTGTTTAATGAGAATACATAATTAAATAGATATATAATTTTATTACGTACAGAAATGTTGAAGATAATAGTTATACTGTTGTGGGAGAAATTTTAAAAGAATATTATTTTGACGTTTATTTAAAATACTAATTTCTATATATTTTCTCAATTGAAATTGAAATTAAATTTTTAGAATTGGACCATTATATAGAACAAATTCATTAATAATTTCATGAAGATAAATATATGTTGTTGCAAGAGATTGATCATTTTATGAAATATCATAAAAAATAAATAAATCTAAATAATAATATTGAGGGGATATATTAGGTAAGGAGGAAGAATTATAAATTTTACTATAAAAATTGTGTAAATCTAAGAAGGGAGTTATGAGTTTCAAAAATTATTTATTTGAAAATTGATAATTTTTTGAGAAGTGTGAACCCCATAATGATAAATTGATGTTATATTCAGAAGCTTAAAGGAAAAATAATGTTTTTTATAAAATTAATATAGATTATAAAACCATGTATGTTGAGAAACCCTTCCAATATGAAAATCCAGATGGTTTAATAATTTCAACTCCTGAATCAAATTATTCTATTACTAGAGATTCAATTAAATTTGGGAATAATCCTAATATGATAGAGAGGATTTAAAAATATGGTAAAACAGTTATGGATAAAAATATTCTTAAAATTGATGTTAATAAATATTAAAAAAATAGGATAACAAAATCCAGGAATAATGAATGATATAGAATAAAAAATTTGTTCTATGGAAAATATTTGTATTTTGGAGGGGTTTATCATACAAAATATATGTTTGGATTCAACAAAAACCACTAAAAAATCTAATGAGTAGTGAATTTTTTTTATATGAGTCAATCATTTTATATATGAAATATACTGGATGTTTTTTTGAATGTTAAAAATATATTACCACCTTTGGAAACTATTTTTGAAATATGTATGCAACCTGGAAATCCTATAATATTATTTAATAATATGTTACTAAAATATTTTTTTACAAAAACAATCAAAATATGAATGTGAATAAGTATAAGGGAAATGAAAAAAATATTATTATAGAAAATTCTATTAATTATTCAAAAGTATAATGACCCTTGATTTCTGATAATGGGTTCTATTCACATATAATAGGATAATTGAGTCTATTGATGGAGTTAAAATTAAAAAAAATGGGATTGTGACATTTGGAAATGATGAGAAACTGAAAATAAAATTTCTTAGATACACTATTTTTTGTTAACAAATACTAAAATCCAATAAAACCTTATTTGTTGATGGGATTAAACAATCATCATTCAACATTTCATAACATTTTGATGAATTTAATAATTTTTATGATAATATTGGTTTTTTCAATACATTAGATGATTAAAAATTTGTTATATGTGGACAAAATGGTAAGGGAAACATGTTGAATGATTTTGATTTATAAAATTATTATTATCCAACTTTTTATTTAAAAGAAATTGTCTCCTAAAACGTTCGGACGTATGATTCAATGGAAAATAAAAATGTAATCCAAAAAATGATTCAATATATATTTTTATCTGGATAAAAGAAGTGTTTGTTTTTGATATATTTGTTATAAAATTTTAATTTACAAAGTATATGAACAAGAATGTTGAATTTTTTTCAAATCATCACATGGAACTCATTTATTCCAATATTTTTTTTCATAATTTGAAAATAATCAACTTTCATATATTATATCTTCAAAAAATTCATTTCTTATTTTAATCACCTTACTTGTAGAATATATCAGAAACATATATAGAAAATTCTATAAATTATTCAGTGATTTAGGATAAGAAAAAATTTATTGTATATATTCTTTTATGATTCTTTGAACTAATAATTATGGTGAATAAAAAAATTAACAATTAAGAAGATATATTTGAACGAAATTATATTCATCATGTTTTTAGTGAACCTTACGTGATAATGAGAAATAGTTATTAAAATAAATTTTAGATGATTGATGGTGATTATACTTAAACTATAGATTTAAGATTGTATTTCTCACTACATCTAGTAGAATTATATGAGAACATATGTTTCTAATTATAAAAATTTTTTATAAATAATTTTTTTTGATATTAATCATTATAATATTTATTATTATGAAATCCAATATTTGAAACACTTAACTAATTATTTGATTCAATTAATTATAAAAAACAAAATTTGAAATCATTTAAAATTTGATCTAATAGGGATAAGTAGAATTTTTCATTGATATTATATATGTTTTAGATGATATACATGTTTTAAAAAAGAAATAAGGAAATTATTTTATTTTTTAGAATTAAATATTCATGACCAATATGAATAACAAATTTAAAAAACACATGAAAATAATGAAAATTAAGTAGATAAATTTGTTTAGAAATATTAAAACAATTAAACAATGATTCTTACACTAAAAAGGTATATTCAAAATCATTTATTTATAGTGAAGAGAAATATATTCATAAATATCATCATAGGATGGGGATGTAGGTGGAAGTACAAAACAACATTAGTGATAAAATAAATTCTATTAGAATAATGTCAATATTAGTTTCAAATTCTACATGTGTTCATGTTTTTTTAAAATAGATGTTAAATATGGTTTCACGATCTATTAGTGTATTATTGTTTTGAACAATGAGTTATACCATATTGAAAAAAATGAAACATAGAAACATACACACCAATCATATGATAAAAATGTTATTAGTAAAATGTGGGTGTTCCCAAAAATTTGCACTGAATAGTTAAATGTGATGAAAAAAATAATGGTTATTTTTATATGTTTACACATTTCTTGAAGGGATTGATTTTTTTAGATATTTTCAACACATTAAAGAACAGGAAAAAAAGAATAGTTTTTTATAATTCTTCATAGCAGTGTTATGCAATTTCCCGATGGAAATAAAAATAAAAATTCTCCATGGTTAACATGATGATTATGATTATATTAGAAAAACATGGGAATTTTTTCCTAGAAAGGGTTAATTTTTTTTGTGTTAAATAAATAGATATATTTATAATGGTTATTGTAATCATTTAAATATTGTTAATGAAAATTTTATTCCTTCAAAATAATGTTAAACATTATGAAATTAAGAGTTTAAATGAATCTCTATATCAAAAAAAATTAATAGATCATAGTCCTTTTAATTGTTTATATTTATCGTATTATCATAAATGTGAATGATAAAAGATCAGGTGTTATTATTTATGAATATATTAAGAAATTGTTTTAAATATCTATTCATTATGAAATGAAAAATTTTCTTGGTTTATAAATATAAAATATATATATATTATTCTATCTAAAGAGTAGTATAAAAAGAACCTTCTCATGAATATTAAGATTAATATTAAAAAAATATTTGCAAACAAATTTACATTGCATATATGGTGTCTAATTATGGAGAATGAATGGGAGTGGATTTTAATTATTTTTGGAAGATGGTTGGCTGTTTAGTACATCTAGCTGATTCAAGAACAAATATTTTATATGTTATTCGATTATGTACATGATAACAACAATATGAAATGTAATATAATTTATTTTTAGGTAAAAATATCTCAGATATTTAAAAGGAATAATTGTTTTCATTTTAAAATATGAAATATTAAGATGAATTATCTTATTTTGTTAAAAATATTCATATTTGGGAGTTGTTGTGAATGATATAAAACATAAAACTTGTGGGGTTTTCATTATAGGGTAATGTTGTGTGAGTTAGAATACTGAATTTGTTAAAAATATATCTCTTAGAATCTTTGAAGATAAATATGTTTCTACAAATTAAGATGAAACATCATTAAGGTTGATGACGACTCATATTGAATATTTTTTAGTTGATGTAACATTACCCCTTCTCTGTGGTTATGTTATAAAATTTTCTATAAATCTCACAATTAATACATTAGATTATTATCATTCAATGAATACTGATATCATATATGGAACCATCAAAGTGATCATATAAAACAATTAAATCTAGTGGGAATAGATTCATACAATGTGAGATGTTGCTAACTGGTTCAAAAAACCAATACCAAATGAAATAACTATAAAATTAGGTTGAAATTTTCATCAAACAACTTTCCCTCCATGGTTGATGAATGTTATATCATTCCACAATAAAGGATTGTAGTTAGATAGTGTTGTTATATGAAGAAATAATATGTTCTTAAACTTTACATTGGTATATACTAAAAAATTTATGTACGTGTTAATTTTTGTTGAGTTATTAAAGGGGGTTACCTGTGACTTCATTGTGTTAATGTGTCAGTAATTTTAATATCTCATTGATGTACATGTTTGAAACAATGGATTTATATGAAAGTGGGTGATTTTTTTAAGAGATGATTTTTTTTAGCTCTAGAAGATGATTTTTAAATCAATAATAATAGAAAACATAGTTTTTCTATTTAATTAATATTATTTCCAAAAATTATTTCCCACATATGTTCTTATAATTATATATTAGTGAACTATATATTGATTTTACAATGTTTCATTTGTTTATGAGTCTTGGGTGAAAAAACCAAAGGGGGGTATTATTAGTACCGTGTTGGCTATATATGGATTTTCTTATATTGGAATAATATATTTACTAAATGTTTTTTCTACCATTAAAATTAATCACTGTAATTATTTTATTATGGTGATCAGAGTAGAAATATATTACAATGATATCTTAATAAATTCCACTAATATTACTTTACTATTCTAATGATTTTTTTTGGGTGAACATACTCACATACTCTAATTTTTTAGAAATTAGTTTGTATGAATTTATTGGGAATATATTCAAGAATAAAAATGTTTTAACATATTTTATCCATATTAAATGTAATGATTCATTTCAATGTTATTTTTTTACAACATTATACATTGAATAAATAATATTTTATAATATTAATAAAATAGAGGGGGAGAAAAATTATTCTAGGAAAAGAATACTTACATTGTAATTCTATGTTGTTTCGATATTGTTTATATTTATTGGTTATGATCATCATATTGAGGTTCACAAGATGTATAAATTATTTGGAGTCTATGAGACTGAATTTTCTAAAGATTATTATTTCTTTCAATGTCGTGATCAACCAATATATTGGATTTGATCACCAATTGTAGGAACCAATAAATCTAAAAAAAATTATATTTCAATGTTATTGAGTGAATGAATTCAGTAAAAACCTCTAAACATAAGAGGTTAATCTGACATCGTACCATAAAAAACTATTTTGTCACGATTAAGGAATTTGATATTGAGTTCAATCAGAGACATAAAATTATACTACCTATATTCTATTAGATGAACTAAAATTGATGATAGTGAATGCGAAAATATTTAGACACTAATAAATAATGTGATATCCATAGAAAAATCCATATTATGGGAATCTGACTCTGATAAATCAGATGAAAAATAAAAATGATGTGAATAATTTTCTTTTATACAATGGATTCGCAGTGTAGTCTCACATTTCATTATTTCCAACTGGTTCATGGTCGATCATAGAATCATTTACACTAATAAGGAATTTTATTCTAAATTATACTATACAATACATGAAAATTATAATTCATTACAAACTGATATTCATTAGAAAATCATTAAAATTGATAATTAATTAGATAATATGTTCCTTCAGATGTCATTTCTTAATATTTCATACTAGTAGAACAAATAATTAAAAGGTGAAAAAATAGTATATTTCCATTGAAATTTTATTAAATAGATATTATGTTTATATATGTTACAAAAAATATTACAGAAAATAGTTTCAATTTTTATAGTAGAGATTAATGTCATATTTTGTTATTTTTTAATAATATTTAAAGAATTACAAAGAATAACATTTTCAAAATGATATGTTATAGTTGATATATTTTGTGGACTGAGCACGTGATGTGTTCCTAATAATTAATGAAGGACACTAAAGAATCAATAAAAATTTCATAAGAATTAATAAATTTTAAAATTAAAGAATAAATTCCAAAATAAATCATATTAGTGAATTTATTTATTATGTAAAACAATTTGGGAGTCCCACCATTTCTATTTTTATAAATATATTATTAAAATATCAAAATAAATAATATTCTTACATTGATAACATACACAAAATGTGGATAATTAAAGTTTAGTTTTAGGAAATATTTTTTAGGATTATTTATATACTAACTCATGAATTAGGGATGTTTTTTGGTAGAGATGTTGTGATTAGATGAGTTTTTTTTCAGGAGTGACATCACTTGAACAATAAATTAGACTGATAGATTGAGAAAAACTAATCAATCTAATCCATGATATTTCTATTAAATAAGATCAAATATTTTTCTATATAGAAGAATTTTACTTAAAATTGGAGTGAGTGATCTTAATATGTTATTTAGTACATATATATATTTCATTATTACCTCCATTTATGTATGTTTGTGAATAGTTTTTTTGTTGATGACTTTATAATGTGGATGTTTTTAAATTAACATAGTGACAATGTTCCAAATTAATTGTTGAAGGATTAAATAAATCATAAAATATCTTATTCACATATTTTTTGCTATAATAATCACATAAAATGTTTTATTTTTCAAAGTTCTACAATAATGTAATGGTCTTTACTGTTTTTTTTGTATAAATATGTATTGGTTTATTGTGTATTTTGTGGTATTGGATTAATTCTAAACCATGAAATAGATTGCCTAATCTTATTGATATGTAATCATTATAAATAATTGTGTTATTGTTGATGTGTTATTTTTTTAATAATTTCGAAATATTTATTAGGTCCATGAGGTTCTTATAAAAAACTAAAATAAAAGAAAAGCATATCATTATCTCACCCCCACCACCAACTCATAATTAATGCATTAATGTTGATTCAGACCTTTCATATTTTTCATAGGGAAAAATGGAGATCCATAATCATGTTTCATATTTATTATTTACATTGTCCTAATTTTTTCCAAATTATTATATTTGGTATTGTTTAACATTAATGTAAATTGATTTTTCTCTATCCTCACACTTAATATATTTTTACATTAAAAATAATTCTTATTTTATATATAATGAGTTATCAATATTTCGAATAGCATGAAATGTGCTTGTAGTAGATGTAGAGTCTTTATTTTTTCATTGTATTCATTTTTTTGGGGTTTTATCTGGTAGGGAATTTTGTCCCATTATGATTGTTTTAATGGAATTTTATTCAAGAAAATTATTGAGATGTAATTTTGTGTTTTTTGGTTCAAACCTCAAATATTAATAGTATTTTTTCTACTAGTTATGATAATCTATTATTGTTTTGTATGATTTTTTTTCATATAATTGGTATTGATGTGTTTTAGGGTATTCTATATTGTACTACCTATTACTTTAATGTTTTTTTTCTAATAACTATTTTTATTATAGTTTATCTATATTTAGATGAGACATTGACATGGCATGCACGTTAATGTCATTCTACTAGAACATAATTGATAAATAATTAATGGAGTGGTGATACTAAGTATACATTAAATCAACCTAAGGTGATGAGTTCTTCTATAATGTTTCATGGGATTTTAGGGATTGTAATTACTCTCCAAGATGGATAACATGACTCTAGTTTGTAAGAAAAATCCATTATATTTCACTTGAAATTTCAAACTATGTATTCCAAACTCTTTTTCAAAGTAGATGATAGATTTTTGAGGTGGTCTTGGTAGATGGTGACATATTATGGATGTTGTGTAAACCTAGATATTTGAAATATGGGATCAGTATTTCATAACCCTAAAGTTAGAATCGATGACTGAAAAATGTGGAATGCATATGGGGATGGCCTAAAGTAACCAAAGGTGTAGAGTTTAGAAATATGATTTTTGATGAATCGAAATGAATGAATATATTTTAATGAAAAGAGAATATTACTCTTGTATATAGGACATTTCCTTTAAACATGAGCCAATTGATGTTACATGTATCATCATGAGGATTGGAAACTTGGTCATTCTTGAGGGCTATCAAATTTTTTATAAGAATAAAATGTATGGATGATGATGAGGTGTATGGATAAATGGTCTATACAATAAGAATTTTGAGACCTTATAGAATTTCTGTTTTTTGGCTTGGAAGCCTCTGGGCCTTATCTATATGCTTTTGAGCCACGTGGCATGGTCCATAATGTGAATTGGTAATGGTGTTAAGTATCCCAACATGGAGAAAGGTTCACAATACACAATAACATAATTCCAAGGAGGTCTAATATACATGAATATTATTATTATAGATATTCGGAAACTTTTTCCAATTTTCCCGAGTGTATGATATAGGATAATAATGCATGTGATGTCCAAAAATAGCCAAAGGGGCTGACTTCTTAAATAGTGACATTAGGCTCATAAGGATAAAAATACATTCTTTTGTGGGCATGATGTATCTGGTAGGTAGGCTTATTCCATTTATACATTAGTATCATAGTCACACATAGATATTTTTATTCCTTTCCAAAGTCTATGGATGTTTGTGGCAACCGAATGTGCTCGAGGCATGAAGTTTGAATTAAAAATATGTATAATTTCATATGGTTTTATGAATTTTAATTTTTTTTATCGACATATTTAAAAACTTATCATGGAGAGAGTATGATAAAAATCATTACTTAGACATTTTCTTTAACATGGTGCTCTAGAATGAATGAATTGACTTTCACAATATTAACAATGATGGCCCACTGAGCCTTATGCCTCATTTATTTATGAAATAATTTTATACTAAACACATTAGTTTAAGAGTTTATATGATAGAGACATTAATTTCACTCATGCTTTCTTATTTCGGTTATCATTCATACAATATCAATGTATCTTTTAATAGTATTTTAGGGTCTTTCAATTTGGAGCTTATAAATCTATAGTTGAAGGTCGTATTTCTTTTAGCAAATTGAATGTTGTTTATAGAAATATTGAAACTCAACATAAATTTAGTGAAATGATACATGATAGAATAATCTGGATACCCAAGGTCAAAAGTGTTCTACCATCATTTTCAGTGGGATGTGAAAATAAGTTATATCATGGCCTGATGTTCATAGAAAATGAGTAACGTTATGGGAAAATAATGTATTGGATATCCTAGAATAATATTAGGTTCTATGTTTTACTATGGTGATATGAGGATCATAAGGATTAGTATTCTATTTTTGTAGGTTGAGGATATCTTTTTTGGGTAAGTCAAATTGTTTATGCATCGCTACAATAGTAATAATGAGTTATATATTTTCCCTTCCAATATTCATGAATGGTTTGTGCAAACATAAGAAATTATTGACATGAATTTTGAATTATGATCTATGTGGAATCAAGGAGGATGGAATCAAATCATACTCTAGTGGACTAGGTATAGGATGTTGTGGTCCTACGATAATGAATTTAAATGGGCTGTGGTATGTACATTATAACATCATGTGGCATGGATGAATTTATCTTTCAGTTTATCATCATGTTACAATAATGTTTTCATTTCAGTTTCACATCATTTGATAGTGATGTTATCCATTAATTTTATTTAAACATTATGTTGTAATTGTGTGGTAACCGATGTAAAAATGGTGAAATAAATCCTTTGGGCACATTTAAATATATTATAGAATTTATAGGTATGGATAATCATTATCCATGCATATTTTTATTATTTTGTAACCATACGTCATATAAATTATTGGGATGATTTATCAGGCGACCATAAGACCCATACATCGATCTGAAATGTAAGTAGTTTTAATTATCTCGTATTCCTCAACCCATCTATAATAGAGCTATATGATTATTTAATGATATATTAGTTTTAATGAAATTTGTATATGTTGTTTTACCTCATGTGTAAAGGAAATAGTTCATAAATTAGGTGCATCTTGATTTACTCAAATAGAATTGTTTTCTAGGTTTTATAAGCTCCTATGAACCACACTCATCAAGAGAAACAAGGGGAAAATTTACACTCAATTTCGACATATGAGAGTGTCTCTCTGATAACTCGATGTATAGGGCTATCCTGAATGTAGTTAAGGATGATTTTTCCTCATTATATACATTGATGTTAAACCTACATATCCTATGATAGATAGTGTCAATCAGAACATAGGCCATATATGAAACCACAATGTATAGGAATGATCGATACATGGGGTTCAGGATATTTTAATGTTGCATCAAGACATATGATTCGTGATCTATGTGTAACTATATATGCTATGATAATATTATTCCAGCCACACATATTTCAATAATGTAAAACTACCCAAATGGTCTAACCCATAACTATAGTGGGGAATTTTTCATATTGAATGTTGTGGATAGAACCACGATTGGACATTCTAGAATCTATATATATATATCCTATTGTAAGAGGAATAAAACAAAATGACGATCTATAATGGAATACAATCAAAGATGGGCTTACCCAAACATAGAGTGGGAGTTGATCCCCTTGATTTTTGTGATGGAAATTTTGATTAGAGGTCTGCGGATCAGTACCTATCATGATGTCACAGAAAACATCACTCATGTAGTTTCGGACTAAGAAAATCTTCAATTTTTTCCCCATATGTGTAGGGGGAATTGTTCATATTGATTAATAAAATTGGACCCATAATATAAGTCCTTGGACTTACTACATATCCTATGATGAAATGAATCAATACACATGTATTTTTTGTATAGAAAACTATTTACTTATGTCTTAACAATACATATTGGGGGCATTATTCCAATTCATTATTGGGGAAAGAAACCTAATTTGAGGATTGGGACTCACTACATATCCAATTATGAAAGGAATAAAACCACACATAGTACTTCAATGGAGGTGTGGAGAGGGACTATAACCATGGATTGTTTCCCATAGAGTCCAAGACTATAGTAGTGACTTATTTTATGTCGAGAAGTAGACAAAAACTATGTTTTTTCACATAATTCCCCAACCACATATTGTGTTCCATTTTTGTTTTTTCATCATTGAACATGTTGACTGTGATGTAAATTAAGATGTCTCAGTCCTATGGGATTTCCTTTTCTATAATTCATAATCTAGGGTGAGTAATGAACAGTGTGGGAAACAATTTTTTTAAATGGATTTATTCATGCTATAGAGGAGATTAAAATATATGATATGTTCATTTCATACCAACTTGTTTTTGGACCAATATATTGAATCTAAATTTATCAACATATCTCATTGGGTTGAAAATCTTGAATTATATAGTTATAGAAAACTATGATGTTTAACAACATGCAGAATGGATGAAAGTCACATAGTTTAACATAATTCGATATATACATCTTCCATGTAATTTAACATCATGTAGTAAAGATGTTAACCTGGAATTTAATGTCTACGTGGAATGGATAAAGGTTGACTGATATAAAAATTCAATAAAAACTATTTTGGGAGCCAATAATAGAGATATTTATGTCACTATTTATATTATAGTGGTTGAAATAATTCCACATATAATCCATGAATGTTTGGATTCTCTATTTTCATCTAACATGAAAATTGTGATGTGGGAAATTAATTTAAATATTTCATAGATCATTGTCATGTACAGTGGTTCATTGGTGTAGTAATGTTTTCCCTGATATTTATGATCATATAATATATACATGTTGTGAAGAATAATTTCAAGAATCCCAGATGGAAGATATTGTATAGTTTATTTATTACTCATAGTACTTTTCTATAAAGATTCATGTTATGTGGTTAGGAGGTATCATGTAGTTTAATTTCATGTGAATGAGACATGTACAATGTGTTTTTGATATCATTCAGTTATGAAATATTATGTAGTTTATCATCACGTGACCAAGATGAATTTCATGATTTTAGCTGTGTAAATTATTACATGACAAACCTCTCATTTATGTATGGATATTTGTTCTCATCATACATTGTGTCTAACAAGTGTGCCCCATCAGAATAGACGATATATAGGATGTATGTATCTTCCAATTCAAAATCAACCATTGGAGGATTATATCTAGTTATTAATGGTGTTTTTATATCCAATAGTATCTCTACATAATGGTATAAATAGAGGGGAAAATATTGGTTTTTGTTTTGTGCAATCAGATTCTAATAGACATCAATGTTTGGAAGAGTATGTTTTTTTTCTCATTGAGTTGTTGTATATATTCTAGATACATTTTCAATTTATTATACACAATGATTTTTACATAGATATCTATTCCAATCATGGTAATGTCGACATATTTGGTTAATAGAGCCTTAGTTCAGTACACTAATGAATACATATTTTCATATATATCAATATGTATTGTGGAATGGTATTCCCAATAATCATGATTTATTTTTCATGATTAAGTCTTTTGATCATTATTTAAAATATTTTAGGGGATATTTCACATATATTTATTAATGGTATATATTTTACAATTTTTTTGTAGCATCATAGTGGTATAAATGATAAAATTAGAAGATATACTCATGGTAAAAAAATCAATGCATTAAAATAGATTTTAGTTTAATTTTATTTCAAAATTATTTTGTGGATTCTAGTTATCGTTATGTAGTTAAATTCATGATGAAAATGGTATTAATAATCCTCACATACATTAGGGTGTTTCTACATTTCTGATGCATAAGAAAATGGTATAAGTAGTGATGTATGTAATCATCTTACATGTGGTTAGGTAAAATGGTTCCACAAAATCCATTTCCCATACAAAAAATGACCAGGAATATTTTCCTATATGTATAAATATCGAAGAGTATTGCATTGAATCCATTATTTAGAGGGGGGGGGGGGGGTTTTGTGATGTTTTATATCCCAAAATTTAAATTTTTTCTACGCAATGCTAAAAATATTCCCTTCTACCTTGTTCTGTCAAGAGGGTACCAATTTAGAGATAACTAAGGATGGGATCAATCCATCCATGTTTGGATACAAGTTTAACATGATTCTATGTGGTGTTAATATGATTAATTTATTATTCTTCATTTATGAATAACTATTTTTTCTTTCATTATGAGTAAAATAGGGAATACCACCTAATAACAACTTGAGTCATCCGAAACTATAACTAGTTTATCCAGTTCATTGGACCAAATATTTTGAGATTGACGGACGTGATGAAATTTGGTCCAAAAGGGAAATATTCCATTAGTCCACAGATATAGTCTATGAGATGATATAATAATTAATAATTTTATTTAATATTAATTATTGATCTACTATATTAATAGTTATGAATTCCCTGTGATATTTTTGACTTCTATAAGTATTCATAGTGATAGTTCCAAGATATAGATGAGGACTTGCTATTAAATTAATTATCAGTGTTGTTTTCACAAAATGAGAAAGAGTAGGGAATAATCACCTTTTCAAGTGTTAACAATAAAATTACAAGGCCATCTCGGTTGATCATAGGATATTCCATCCACATTTCTATAGGATTGTAGGAGGATTGATGATATGGATATCCTATGTTCAATGTTTTTCCGAATCATAGTGTATATCTTCATCTAGATGTTACTTTTCTACTAAAGTAATTTCTTTTGAAGGATGTGTGGAAAGGAAATCATCCATGTTATTCACATTAACTACATTCAATTACAAGAAAAAGATGTCTTAAAACATTATAATAACATCCCATCATTCTGAATACCCAATTACCATAGGATAAGAAATGTTTTAAATGAGTGGGTGAGTATGAGAGGCCATAGATAATTTGTGGTTCTAAAAGTATTGAATTATATTTTTCATTATACATATGATTTTGAGAAAATTATTGTCGACAAATTAATATCGAGTCTTAGTACCTAAATTCATTTACATGTTTTAGTAGAGAAATATCCAATTCCTCATATCATTATTCTATTGGGGGGAATCACATTATTGTTTCATGGTGTCCACATGTAATATTATATTTCCCTAAAAGAAGATGAATCATTATTGGTGGGTGCAGAAAGCATGTATTGAGACTCTCAATAGAATATTGTCACTCCTAATTCAATCAGTAAGTAACTCCAATATTCATTAGCATGGTCAATTAAAAGGATTCTCCATCTGGATTGTCTATAAAATGATAAATGTATAATAGTTTCCCATGCTTCTCCTCTTTTATATTAAATTATGAGGTGGTAACATTTAAATAATTCCCCTAGTCCCATCATTTATTTTATATTATGAGGGGTTACATTAATTGAATTTATATAGTCATTTCCTGGTAGACCAAAAATCCAATGTGGCATATAAAAAATACATGGAATTTCATGTATGTTACATAGAAATCAAACTTTAGTCAGAAAAACATCAAACTACGTTGTCGACACATGTAAAATATTTCATTATGAACATTGAGGAGATCACGTGTCTATTAATTCATGACCAAACAGTCATCATTATCACATTCATCTATTTATACATTATTATGTCATATATATGAATTTTTATGAGTATTTAAGTAGTTTAATCCTTTATTAACTAAAAGGTAACAGACATGTAGAAAAATATCTCATGGGATGATATAATGGTGGCTCTAACCTCCTCTTAAGGGGATATTTTTAGAAAATTATACCTTTAATATCCTAAAATTAAAGAAAGGTCTTGGAAGCTAGTTTTTTCATCAAAACAGAGTGTTGTGATTGAAAATTAAAAATTTTACTTCAAGAAATTTTTATAATGATATCTTATATCGATGTAGAATAATATAAGTCCATTCTTTTTCATGACATTTATGACATTGGAGAGGCATCCCAGCGATTTTAAATTTCATAAAATGTTATCATTAATCAATTTTACCACATCCAATATTACATTAAAAGCATGATTGGGGTTCATCTACCTAGATACCTTCTTGAAACCACAAATCCTTTTGTTATTCGATTGTATATGGTTCCTTGATTAACAATTATAACCTCATCAATGGTGGTAGATAATTCTTCCTCAAATGCTAGAGGGTGATTCCAGAAAACATCTACTTCATCTTTCATCTATGATTTCATGGATGAAATTTGATGAATGATTTGTAATTTGATGGTATTATCATTTCTTTTTAGTTGGAAGACACCATGGGATGGTATATTATCAATCACAATGATAATAGTTTTCATAGAGTGATTCAATAGTATATGATAAATATTTATGATGTAACTGGATAATGAAGGAGCATGGATATATATGATTTTTTTCACTACCTATATCAGATTAACTGGTAGAAATTAATCAATGTTAATAAATATCTAGATTTTTTGGTGATATATCCATGCTATTAAGTGATTAATCATGCATAATTTAATACACCATTTATATTCAATCAATTTTATAGAAACATTCCACATCATATATGGATTCTCAGGACAAGATGGAAGTGTTATCACTATGACATATTAAAACTACACCTTTGATTGGGAATTTTAAGCACTGGTGGATTGTTGAATGTACGAAAATATAGTTGTGAAGCCAAGGTCTTCTGAGGAGAAAATTATAAGATTTGTATTTATGGATAGACAATAACATAGAATTATATGTAGGATACCCATGTAGACATTTGACCATGTTCATTTCTAAATGCATTTTCTTTCTCTTATCTATCCCACAAATGTTTAGTTTTATAGATAAAAATCACTACCTCTATATCCCAAATATTTAAGGGTCCGAACAAATATGAATTTGAAACTATAAAAATCACCAATTAGAGACCATAGTATATGGACATCATTGAGTCTCCAAAAATTTATAGGGATTTGATATTTTCATAGATCTTCCCATCATGATCCTTCGGTATGAATGAGATGGAGGCATGGAATAATTATGATATTATATCTACATAATAAAAAATAGGTTTCCAAACTTTTATGTTGAATTAATTTGGAATCTAATTTTTTTTGATAAGTTCTTATATATGTTATTTTGAAATATGAATGGAAACTGGGATTGAGTGCATGGTTGGAATGACTTAAAAAGGATTCAGAATAGTGACTTATTGTTATAATGGTTGATGCTTCCCAAGATAGAGAAACACGTTATTTTGTTGATCATGAAATGAGTCATTTTAGGTAGACATGAAATGTTTTTAGGAAGAGGTAAAAGATACATATTATATAATTGGGATAGATCACACCAGGCATCCCCTTTTTTGGATTTTTTTTAAAAAATGAACCCAATTTTGGTGGTAATGTATGATTAATGGGAATATATACTGTCTGGAGGAATATGTGGGCAACTCAATTTTTATGTTGGGATTAATATTGTGATCTAAAAGGGTTATCAGCTACATTGATATCCATATTGGGTATTTTACTATGATAATATATCCGAACATGACTAAAATATCTCCAATATCCACCGATCCAACACCTCCATCCTCTAGCTCCAAGCTTATCTATGGTGCACTCATTCATGGAGGAATATTTATCATAGTGTAAAGGGATTAATAGGTGTATTCCATTAACAAAATCATATATGATATCTTTATCTATTTATGGTTCCATTTGATGGTCTTTTTCAATAATAAGATGTCACAAAAAATGAGGTATGGATGAATTTGATCTTGTGGTGTAGCTGAATATGATTCGTCATTTTATGTGTCATCATATTCCAAAATATAAAATTTACCTCTTAGATTTGTAATTGATGTCCCCTAGATAGTATATGGGATTTTGATGTTTTTGGGAAGATGTTTCCATATTGTTTCCTGAAAATATTTGACAGATTTTCATGTTATCTAGTGATTGGGCATCATCCCATTCCATTTCATAACTTGATTACAATTAACCTAGACATATTAATGGGAAACAATTATATAAGTGACATATTCTAGGGAGTTCTCCAATAGTACAATTCATGGATCAACCCAAAATAATATTATGTATTTGAATATGAATAAATAATATAATCTATAACCTGGGATCCTATGTAGAGGGATGTAGTCCAAGAAATTAATGGGTAAAAATCCTCGGTTTTTTTGTCACGATATGGAATCTTTTGTATGCTATTTTCAATGGATTTATGGAAATTCCTGGTGACTTATGTGTTTTCAAAAGAGTTTTATTGATTTATAATTATCTAAAAGTATAGGTGACCCTAATCTATTTTATCATTGGGGAAATAGCCATTTTGTTATTACTAACATTCAACGGGATGCTCCAAGCTATTCAGGTACATTCGAGTGTCTTGTATAAGAACTACTTATGGATTGAGAGAAACAATTTTAGTCTCTACCATATCCAGAATTTCCCCTATTTCTAATGGATTCTTCCATGACTTATTACATGACCAGTGAACGTAATATTCTATGATATTTTATTTTTCTGTAAATTCACAGGATCCCTCTAGATAACTCTTTTGGGTCAATGGTTTTAGCTGATCACCACAAGAATATTTTGATTATAATTTTAGTTATTTTTCATATTAGATGGGGATTCTACATGAATATATTAACCATTTACATTTGGATACAATGTTAGAAACCCTCCCATAAACAATCATCTCATTGTTTTTAGAAATTTAATATCATTTTCTCTATTATGGTGATGAAAGAATAATCGAATTGGAGATGATGTTCTTACCTTCCATTTTTAAATGACACAAGTGAGCATGTTCCATATGTGAATTTTATTTTAAAATCTCGTGACTCCATGGTGTTGAGAATATATGTGGTAATTTACTCGGGCTACCAACCATATACCCTAAGATTGTAGATCTTAATGAAGTGAAAATAGTTTCATAATCCACTAATTATTGGTCTTTACTAATAATTAATGATCCCCCTATAGATGGAGAGGTATTTACTATAATAACGAATAGTTGTGATCATTTTTTCTTCCTTACATATTTAGATCAGATGCAAAGATTCAAATCTATAATGAAACTCATATGCCACTTTTACATGTGGATCGTCTCTTTTTAGATGTTTTGGAGGACCGATATTCACCTCATCATCATCAAGATTACATGATGGAATATTTCACCTTACTAGATCCTCATTGATTTTCCTGATTATTTTAATCTAAATCTCATATTTTTTCAATAATTATTTTAAAGAACGAATATTATCTCTTCAAGGTGTTGATTTAAATTTGGGCACACATTTCCCTTTATCCATTGAATTAATCCATAATAGAGGTGGGAAGTCAGTATATGTGGGTTTTTAGTTTAGGGATATCCTTTGGTTCTTGGTATGTGTCGTCTATGTTGGTCCCTCTCAATCACAGACCTCTATAGGATATTTTACATTTTACACACCTCAATATTTTCATATTGATTCGCATTATCAGCATCGTTGATAGAGTTGACATCCACTGAGGTGTATATAGTAAGGTTATTGATAAATTAATATCATCAAGAATGGAAATTCTCTAATACATATATCATAGTCAATTCTCAATTCCATGGAAATATTTTGACTCTTTGAATTAAAACCCCTATGGGGTTTTATTTTCATCATCATATGCTCCTCCATTTCCAGTCTAAGAACAATTTTATTGGGGGTGTTTCTGGACATTAATGATGAATAATAAATGAATAGAAAAAAATCATCTTACACTGAATGTAATGGATGAGGGGAAAAATTATATATTTTCCACACAACATGGAAATTTTTAATTGTAATTATGGTGATGATAATGAAAACAATTCCCCCTACCATTCAAATAGGTAGTATATGAGGCCTCCATTATCATTTTCGAACATGTTTTTGAGGATTTAGTGATTCCATTGAAGTATTTGAAGAATCAAAGGATGTTAATTGATATATAAGTTCTCCCAACAATACGTGACAACATGATCATGAATCAGATCATGTTTCTCCAAAATCCTGTCGAGGTTTTTCTAAACATAGTGATAATTATCGGGATAAAAATTCCCCTTATACTAATAACCAAGGATTGGATTGTATGTTTTGTAGATATATAGAAAATTTGGTCAATTATTTAAAAACTAAGGGACGATATAGCATTAAATTTTCCACTTTTCATGTGGTCTTGGTTATCTCTTTGATGTCTTGAATTGTAGTAGTTATTGAGACTCATTTGATTTGGAATAATTCGTCTCATGTATGAATTTTATGCAATTGATTCCCATTTAGAGAGTTTCTTTTTAATTGATGACGTATGTTGGAAACACTATTGTATTTTTAGTTGAAATGTATTAGCGTTGTTATATTGGGATCATAATATAAATATTTTGGCAGTCCTCTACATTCTTGATTTCATTCCATTATCATAAACAAGGTGTTTTAATATATTGACTTTTGTCTATTTGTATTACATGGTCCCTCGATTTCATTAAATTCGTTGAAATTATAGGATTATATTTCACAAGAGATTTATTTTTCAAGATGTGAGGTGAAGTGATATCATTTAATCATCTCCCATACAAATATAAGGATACCTGATGTTTTTTAATTAATCATTTTTCAAGAGTTTTTGTGTAATGGTGTTAATAATGTTGTCGTTTTATGATTTTATCATTTTCTTTTGGGTCTCGAGCCAAGAAAATATCATCCATGTCCATTTTAAATGAAATTAAATTTATGTTTTGATGGTGACCCATGTATACATCATTGAGATGTGTATATCCTATAATCACTAATGAATTTCGCTCATGTTTTTCTATTATTATAGAATGAAATGTAACTATAGATAATCTAGGAAATCGTAATTATTATTGGTGAGGGGCTTGAAAGAGGCTACAATGATTTTTTTAACACTCTCTGTGTACCCAGTTCATAAATATAAGGATCCCAAACCTATTTTCCTGGATCATATTCCTTACATTATCATAATGTCATAGTTACAAGTCTTGGATTCAATATTACTGATTTTGATAATAGTTTTGGAAAATTACATAGAATATTATATGATACATTACAAAATAAAAAGAATATTAACGTAGAAGAAACTCTGTAATTCCAATATACTAATAGATTACACTTGAATATCATTCATAATTCATATATACACATCCTTTGAAAAAATGATATGTAATAAAGGGGTGATCTGAACTACTCTATAAGGGAATGTAATTCATAGGAAGTAATCATTAATATACAGAATTAATAAAGGAGAATTACTAAAAGACATAAAATTAAAACATAATATTGAGCACAATATGGAATGAATAAATGATTAAAAAATAATTCCACATAAATAATCACAATACAATTAATCTTAACCATGGATATTCTTATAGTCTAATAATCATAGGGAATATCAGTTAGTATTTCCATTTTTGTGGAATTCATGATTTCATACATTATAACATATCATTATGTTATAAGGAAATAGACAATACATAAGTTGGTCAAAACCCAGTCAAGGTTGTGTTATGAGTCCCACATATGCAACAAGGGGATATAGAAGGCCTCAAACATTACTTATTATGTCCAAATAATTCCTATTATGAATGGGGTGAAACCTAAAAAATATTTTTATATGAAATATGAACCTCATTCCCTAATATGTAATCATAATCACTAACCATTATTAGTTTTATTGATAATGGTATCAAAATAGAACATCCATTATAAAACTCTTAATAAACCATTTACTAAAATATGTTATATAATATAATAAAAGATCAAACTCAATTAATAATATGATTCAAAATAGTGTTTGTAAATATATTAAAATAATCAAATAAAAATATTGAGAATGTTTTGAGAAAAATAAACATTCTTAATTTGGAAATAATTGTTATTTTTTAAAATATAATGTACTTGAATTCTAGTTAGACTATAAAAAATCATATATTAGATTAGTAAATTTAATGAAAATGAAAACAACTATGGAATAAAATTATGTCCAACATAAATCAAATCATATAAAAAAGATTTTCTATGAATCCTTAGTGATTGGCCACTTTAGTGAGGCCCAATATAAAAGAGTATCTAAACTGGAAAAAGTCTTATTTTTATACATTAAACCTATAAAATATCTAATATAGTTTATAATGATAAAAATGATGATTTCATAAAAATTTTGGTATATTTAAATAGACTATGGAGTGCTCTACCAAATGGGTAAGAAATTAGGAAGTTACCTTTAATCGGAAATTCATACAAGGAGGAATTTAGAAGGGAACCTTATAAAATATATATTCATCAATAAATTAATTATTTAATGATCTGGATACAAGAGTATGGAACATATAAACATAATATGAATGAATTATATAAAAATATATATGAATTAAATTACACTAATGATAGAGAAAAAGTAACCTGAATAAATAGTCTAGGTTCACAGAGAGTAACTTACATTTTGTCCGAAAGTGTTCTGTATTTGTACATAATTTATTGAATAATGAAAATATATACACAAATAATTTTATTAATAAAATATGAAATATTTATTCGATTTATTATAATTTTTTTAAGATCATTTTGGGACTTTTTGATGAGTTTTAGGGTTCAATTTTGTTCTTTATGTGTGTTTGTTTCCATTGTTCTCCTAATTGGTTTACATGTATACATTTATTAATGATCATGAAAAATCAGGACAATTATCTCAATTTGGGATTATATTTTATTAATGAAATATTATAAAAATAAATGGTCTTATGTATTTTTTTCATTAATATTAGGATGATTAATTATGGAGAACATTAATTATAATTTTTTTGATTTTTTCATTGTTTTTTTGATCAAAACAAACTAGAATTTTCATATGAATTAATAATATGTATAAATAATGTATCCAGAAAATTAAATAACATGTAATATGTGTAATAATGTATTTTTGAACCAATATAACTATTTTATAAAAAAATGTTAAGGAATTAGTGGAAAATTAATTCGCATAATCCCTTTTGATGATAGATAGGTACATCACGAATGATGTTATCACTTTTATAATAAATGGGGAAGGAGAAGGGGATTGATGATGAATCATCCATTAAAATAATAAAATTAATATACATATAATATACTATATTTATCAGGATTTGTTTTTATATAATATATATGGATAGAATAAATAAATTTAAATTAATAGCAATTGAAAGAGAATGAAAAAGGATTTACCTTTTCAAGTATTCTCAAGGAAGAAATCCATTATGAAATTGATTTTGGAAAATTATTGAGACCATTGGATTATATAAGTTGGGTATTTTTTTATAAAATACTATTGGTTATAAATTTGACAATCTATAGGGATTTGGATGAGTGTATAGAAGGTGTGGTGAGGGGTTTTATTTATAGTGGTGGAGAGGGATGTTTTTAGAATAATTTATCCATTAGTTTACTTATTGTATCATGAATATGAATTTCTTAATCATTATAACAAAATATATTAAATAATTATTTAAAGATATATATATATATTTTTACATTTTTAATTAATCATGGAATAGTTCATTAAATTTATAATGTATATATAACATAAATTATAGTGTTTCACTATTCACCAAAATTTCAACATTTTACAAAAATACAATAAAAAATCACCTTATACATTTCATGATGTGGATATATAAAAAACATAATCTCTATTATTGGAATATAAATATTTTTTTTAAAAAATTTTATATTTTATATTATCATATAAATATTAAAATTGAAAATAATTTTTTATAAAAACATAAAACTAACATTATCATTTTAATAACATTCAATAAGTAATGTTGTGATACAATTATGTAAATTCATTTTTATGTGATTCATGAATTTTATTTACAATTTCATAGGTGATGTTTAATTTTTATTGGTCATATTTCTATTTGTAATGGAAATATTTATTAGTATTTTTAAACATGCTTTTGTTTGAATAATTAACTATATAAGTGGTAAAATTCTTAATGGGACAACTATAAAACCTTTGGTGTGTCAAATTATAACCTCCTTAAAAAACATTCATTCTTCAAATTTCAATAATTTCACCTCAAAAATTGTTTTCACTCATTCATCATCATAAATCACTCTACTTCTAATTTAAAATCATTAATTTTATAATTTTTCCAAGGTACCATTGCCTATAGAGTCATCTGATTTCCCTATACATATTCTGTAGTGTCCAGAATTTGGATTGTCTCTGAAGAGTTTGATCATTCTGTTTCTAGTTATATTTCATCCAAAGTGATAACATTAATTTTTTATATAATGTAATTCTTCATCAATTCTATGTTTTAAAAATTTCATAATTTATAATGGCTATATAGAATTCCCTAACAAAAATCCAGATATTAAATTCACTCTATAATTTCAAAAGGTATATTGTACCTCTGGCTCAGTTTCACTTTCATATCGAAAATTAAAACACCCTTCCTTGGAGATACACTAATGAAGTCATGATCACCCAATTGATCCTCAAAAACCTTACTAGTGTTATTTTCCAAGCTACTTTTCCTACATTGATATGATGTGATATGGGTATTATAAGTCCCTGTCCTTATACCATACTTAATATTGAATTAAATGAAAAATTAAAATTGAGGATCTTTTCAGGTTTAGTGTTTTAGAGAATTAGGACATAACTATTACATCTAAAAAGATTACAAAGTATAAAATTATACTAAGTTTCCATAAAATAAAAACTCTTAAAAAGAAACATGACTAGTTCCATGTTTTTGATAGCATGACTTTTCCTTGATCCCATCCTTGACCCTATTCCACTTTAAGTCCTGTGAAAAACATTTCAAAAACTTGGGGTGAGCATAAAAAGCTCAGTAAGGGATACACAAAGAAGGAAATCTGTTAGTTTTTCAAAACCACCAGTAAACCATGAATACTTTATCAAAGTAATACTTTTCACCTTTATGAAGCAGAAAATACTCTTCATTGAATAAAATATCATTACTTACCATTTTGTAATCAAAATATTACCATAAAACCAAAATAAATAACAAATAACATATAAAGGTAACCTGGGAAATAAACATAGTTAAATGGAATGACCATACGGTTGACTTCCACACATACTTAAATGGAATAGCCCTATGGCCAGCATCCATACCCAATGAATTGGTGGTTATAACGTAACCACCCATCCTGGTTTTCATGGAACCACCCGTCATATGGTTTATCACGTAACCTCGCGTAAAATGTCCAAGTACCATTATAAAATCATAAGACATAAAACAATATAATGGAAAGAAAACATTTCCACACTTTGATCACAATATATCACTTCAATATATTGACATAACAAATCTATTATTAAAACCATTTTCAATACCAAAATATTTAAAAGAGTATACGGTATTTATTTCATTTTAAAAACATTACGACTTGTTGAGGAAGCCAAAGACCAAATAATGCTCACGGCGGCGGAAAAGGTCGTTGTCACCGCATACGTTAGAAGAAACATTCCTTTTTTTCATTTAGTAAAACAATTTGTAGAAAAATATTATTTTTTCCTAAAGTTAAAATTAAAAGGGGTTTATACACCGTACAAAAGAAAGTTTTGTATAAAACTAAATATGCCTCAATGAAAGGAGATTGAGACGAAGTCCCTTACCTCGTGTTCGATGTGACTCGATTGCTCTTTAATCTCCTGAATAATAAACTAGTGTTAATTTCTACTTTATTAAGAACCTTATTCAATCTTACTATTCCTTTGATATCAATTACTTCCATGTTAAGCATTATGTAATCATTTATGTCAATAATTCTTGTTTTGTCGATATTTGGTTCTTAAGTCGAAAGTGGACTTCTTACAATTACATGTTTTTCTTGTGGTCAAAGGATCATTATATACAGAATGATATTCATGATTTGGATATCATATATATCATATATATCCATAATATAAATGTATTTATAATATTACATAATCATTTAGAGGTAAGAAATGAAATGCACCGTTCATGGAGACAGTAAGCCGTACGTACGCATGAACGCTACTTTCATTTCTATGTCATATTAATGGAATTAAAACTAAATGAGAGGTATGTATTTTTTAATCACAGAATTATATTCATCATTTAGATGTAACATACATCATATATAATAACTTTGAATCCATCCTTTAAACGTCCCACATATGTCATTAACGAATCAAATCACTTTGAGTGGGCGGTAGTCCGCACGTCCTAAAATGAAGATATCGCGTATACCCTTAGTGGAAGACATAAAGGTGTGCCATAAATGAAAAATAAAAAAGATTAAGGAAGACATAAACATATTATATATCATATATAAATATGGTGACATCTTAATGGACACCTTTGAAGGAGTTGGAAGAATATTGAACAATCATCGTTTTGTGAGGATGAAATTTTACATCCACAGAAACAGTATGTTTATTAACCATTAGATGTAGGTGTGTGTAAGTTTAGATCTAATTAAACTTATAACAAAATCCTAGTATTTTTAATATACTGTAGATGTTACAAAAGAAATGAATAAAAATAGTTTAGGGGGTTGGAGAAGCAAAATAAAACAAAAGAATACAAGAGAAAACACTACATTTAAAATGGGTAACTCTTTTTGATTTGAGATCAAAGGATTCCTTGGGAAGACTTATGCCCAATGTGAGGCTTCAAGGAGTAAAAGAGGGATGTGGAGAGATAAAATTGGTAGGGTTTGGCTGAGCAAAAGGCTTTGGAAGTGTGGGTAAGGTGGTAGAGGTGGGGGCCTTTTATAAGGGGAGAGGAGGGGAACTCTTGGAAAGTTATAAAAGGTTACTTTATTATAAAATGATTTTCGGATCTAAAAGGTCCCAAAATTATAAATTTATAGGATAAGGTGATAAGGATTATAAATCCACCCATCCAATAGGATTTTTACATGTGTAGGTCTTAGATTTTACATTATATTTTCATTTTATTTAAATCATTAAATAATGAGGTAATCGCTACATCATCATGGTGCCATAAATAATTTAATTTATATAATGTATAAAAATTATAAAAAAATATCATGATTTGGGAAATCTTTTTAGATTTCTAATGTATGATTATAGTAAAATATCTGACTTGTATAACCCCAATTAAACATTGTTTTAGTAAAACAACTCATGTTTGTGTCATTTTTTACTTTAACATTAAATAAAAAGATATTAATGTCATTTTCCTTCCAATGTGGCTCCATGGGGTCCCCAAGTTGACCCATGGATTTTCGTGGTCAGACATGAAACATCCAATAAGGGTAGGAAATGTTTCATGTTCATTTCATATTATTAAAACATAATTTTTACCTTAAACTACACTAATTACCACTAATCGCGATTAAAAACTTAAAAGTTACTATTCACCAAAAATTTATTTAATCCCATTGAAAAAAATTTTACTTCTTAATTAAAACCATGTAGGTCGGATTTTTTAAATTCAAAACACAGATGTGGTAAAATTTCATTTAAATAGAAAATCAGTTTTTATAAGTACTACTTAGTGGTTTCACTATTCATCAAAAATTGAAGTTTTTCAGAAAAATACCAAAACTTTACCCTAAGCTATATTTGATATTCCAAATTAAAAAATGATTTCCATTTTAAAAAATTCAAAACATATAAGTTACATTAATTAATTTAATAATTAATTCCCACTGTCAGAGCAAATAACGTGTTTTTATGAAATAATAAGTATCAAAAGATTGACACTAGTTTAAGTCCAATTTCAAAGTGAAATTAATTTCAATGACCACAATTGGATTAAATGGTAAAAATATATTCTAATTGAAATTTAATACCAATACAGAAGATAATCTAATCATGTAAATAAATTATATTTTAAAGAGGTTTTGAATTAAAATACAACATTTTTCACTATTCATTAAAAAATGAACTTTATCAGAAAAATACCAAAAATTTACACAAAGTGAATTTTGATGTCCCGATTCTAAATAAAAATTTTATTTGTTCCAATAGAATGTATAAGAGTGACCAAAACTATATTTATTGACGGTTCCCCATCAAAAGGTGATAAGTCAACCTTTTGGGAATGTTAGAGTATATATGCCTAAAATTGAATTCTTTTCATATTTTAAGCCTTTATCTTTTATTGGATAAATGTAGAAACATTTAAAAAACATATATAATCATATTTTAGTTATTTCTATTCATTCCCACCAATACAACGGCTACGTGTTAACTACTATTTAAAATAATATTATTTTATTACTAGTGTGCATCGTAAGATTTCAAAGAAACTCTATGTTGCGTATCGTGTAGGCTATCGAACATAGCAACCCCTTTAAAGTAAGATTGATATTTAATTCGTAAATATTAATAAATATGAAAATGTTTTATTATTTATTTACATGGGATGTAACATCCTTCCCCCCTTTTGGAAATTGTGTCCTCGCAATTTTATTCACTTATCAAAATAAGTGGGGGTATTTATCCCTCATAGCATTTTCAGATTTCCATGTTTCCTCTTCACTCATGTGGTTTTTCCACAAAACCGTTACCTGGTGAATTACCTTATTTCGCAACACATGCTCTCTTCGGTCAAGAATCTGGACTGGTTGTTCTTCATAAGAGAGATTCTCTTCCAACTGAACTACCTCTAGGCTCAAAACATGAGATAGATATAGCATATACTATCTCAACATCGAAACATGAAAAACATTGTGTACCTGAGATAAACTCGGAGGTAAAGACACAAGATAAGAAACTGATCCAACTTTCTCTAGAATTTCATATGGTCCAATGAACCTTGGACTCATCTTTCCTTTCTTACCAAATCGCATCACACTTTTCCACGGTGAAACTTTTAGAAAAACTTGATCACCTACCTCGAAAGATAGATCCTTCCTCCGGTTATCCGCATAACTCTTCTGCCTGCTCTGAGTTGTTCTCATGTGATTCTGAATCAACAGAACTTTTTTTACCATCTCTTTGACCAATTCTGCTCCCATCAGCTTCCTTTCACCCACTTCATCCCAAAAATCTAGAGTTTGACACTGCTTCCCATATAATTCCTCAAATGGTTCCATCTGTGTACTGGAATGAAAACTGTTATTATAATAAAACTCAACCAATGAAAGATGTTGGTCCCAACTTCCCTGATAATCAATAGAGAAAGATCGTAGCATATCCTTCAAGGTCTGAATTGTTCGTTCTGACTGCCCATCTGATTGCGGATGAAAATCTGTACTAAAATTTAATTCATTACCCAAAGACATCTGAAGGCCTTTCCAAAAGTTAGAAGTAAACCTGGGATCACGATCAGATACAATGGAGAGGGGAACTCCATGCAACCTGACTATCTCTTTAAGATACAATCGAGAAAGTTGATCTCGAGAAAAAGTATCTCATATAGCAAGGAAATGAGAATATTTAGTCAAGCGATCAACAATAACTCAGATTGCATTATTACCTTGTGGTGTCTTCGGCAATCCCACAAGAAAATCCATGGATATATTTTCCCATTTCCACTATGGAACTGGTAAAGGCTGAAGCATCAAATTCGGTAACTACCGCTCTACTTTAACCTGCTGACAAGTCAAACACATCACAGTAAAATCAGCAATATCTCTTTTCATTCCATCCCACCAGTAATACTCCCTCAGATCTTTGTACATCTTAGTACTTCCAAGATGAACTGAAAATGGGGAACTATGAGCCTCACATAACAACTCATTCTTCAACTTTGAATCACAAGGAACACATAATCTCTTCCCAAACCTCAAAACACAATCATTATCAATGTTGAATTCAGGCAACTTACCCTTCTAAACCAGCTCTACCTTTTTCGGAAACTCACTATCTTGCTTCTGTGCTTGCTTGATTCTGTCTGATAGAGAAGATTTCACTAATACCTGAAACAAAACAGAATAAATTCCTGCACAAAAAACTTCCATGCCAAATTTCATCAAATCAAAAACCAAAGGATCTCGTTCCAAATGTAGCATGGTTAATGAAGAATTAGTTTTTCGACTCAAAGCATCAGCCACTTTATTTGCTTTTACCGGATGGTAATGAATTGTACAATCATAATCCTTGATTAATTCTAGCCATATCCTCTGTCTCATGTTCAATTCTATCTGAGTAAACATATACTTTAAACTTTTTTGATCAGTATATATTTCACACTTTACTCCATACAAATGATGCCTCCAAATTTTTAGAGCAAAAACAACATCCGCTAATTCCAAATCATTTGTAGGGTAATTTAACTCATGAGTTTTCAATTGAGGTGAAGCATATGCAATTACCTGATCATTCTGCATAAGGACACAACCAAGTCCCTTCAACGAAGCATCACTGTATATAACAAGCTTACCATTTCTGGAAGGAAATTCCAAAACTGGAGCATTCACCAATCTTCTTTTCAACTCCTTGGAACAATCATCACATTCTATTGTCCAGATAAACTTAACACCCTTCCGAGTTAGCATAGTCATTGGACTAGATAACAGTGAAAAATTGTCAAAAACCTTCGGTAGTAACCTGCCAAACCAAGGAAACTATGGATCTCGGTTACATTTGTGGGTCTTGGCCATTCTTCACCAACTTTTGTTTTAGCAGGATCAAAAGTTATGCCATCTTTTGAAACAATGTGACCAAGGAAAGAAATTTGTTGTAACCAAAACTCACACTTGCTAAATTTTCCATACTGTTTCTTTTCTTTTAAGTTTTGAAAGATAACCCTTAAATGACTTTCATGCTCCTCTTTACTTTTAGAAAACACCAAAATATCATCGATGAAAACAACCACAAACTTATCCAAGAACTCATGGAAAATTCTATTCATAAGGTCCATGAATAAAGCAGGTGAATTGGTTAACCCAAAAGGCATAACTACAAATTCATAATGGCCATATCTAGTATGGAACGCAGTCCTCAGAACATCAGATTCTTTTACTTTCAACTAATTGTACCCCGACCTCATGTCAATCTTCGAAAAATACTGAGCTCCCTAGAGCTGATCAAAAAAATCATCGATATGAGGAAAAGGATAATAGTTTTTAACAGTAATATTATTCAAGGCTCTATAATCAATGCAAAGTCTCATTTAGACATCTTTCTTTTTAACAAACAAGACAGGTGCACCCCATGATGATGTGCTAGGTCGAATGAAACCTTTATCTAATAACTCTTGCAATTGCTTCTTTGACTCTAAAAGTTCAACTTGAGCCATTCGATAAGGGGGTTTTGAAATTGGCTTAGAATCAGGAACTATGTCAATAGTAAATTCAAATTCCCGATCATGAATAATACTAGGAAACTCATCAGGAAAAACATCAAGATACTCATTTACCACTGGCACATCATTCTGAACAGTTCCTTTTTTTTCAACAATATGTGCAAGGTAACATTCTTTTCTATCTTTTACTAGTTTCTCAACTTCCTGATATGTTATCAAAATCAAGGGTTCATTCTTGTACACAAACTGAAAGTCTTGCTGAAAAGAAACCATTTTATCTCTACAGTCAATCTTAGAATGATAAACAAAAAGCCAATCCATGCCCAAAATAACATCAAACTCTACTATAGGCAAAACAATAAGGTTTGCTGGTAGATTCTTTCCACACACAAGGATAGGAAGGTTCTTATAATTTCTTTTTCTCTCAACATTCCATCCAGGTGATTTTACCATAAGTTCATGATTCATATCTTGAGATGGAATTCCCAATTTACTGAAAAACTTCTCAGAAATGAAATAATGTCTAGACCCTTAATCAAACAACACATTGGCATAATCTGAACAAACATACAGTGTACCTAATACTACTTCATTCGACGGCCCAACATCTGCTGAAGTAGTTGCAAAGGATTTCACCACCCCTTTCTGCTTGTAGTCTGGATGCTTTCCCCCAGTTGAGTACTTCGTTAGACACTAATTTTCATAATGACACATTTCATTACACTTAAAACATCTTACCGCTGACTTTTCATTGCCTGCTTGATCATATTCATTACAGTTACGAGCAATATGACCAAACTTACCACACTGAAAGCACTTTCTAGACTTGGATAAACATTCTCCAGGATGGATTTTACCACACTTCTCATAGGATGGATATTTGGTTTTCTTACCTCCTTTCTTCTTTGATGAATTCTTCCCCTTTTCCTACCAACTGGACCTCTTATTCTGTTGTTTTTCAAAGAACACGTGATCATCGGCAAACTCCATTTCCACCTTCTCCACACATTGAACAAGTTTTTCATAACTTTTGAACTCACGATAAGCTAAAGCCCTTAGACACTATGGATTTAACCCTGAGTATAAACTGTTGATTTTACTATCAAGATCTCGTATGAAGTTTGGACCATACCTTGCCAGTCGAGTGAACATTGCTTCATAAGCAGCCACTAAGTCATCCTCCTGCCTCAATTCTAAGAATTGTTTTTCCATCCTAAGACAAACCACCTTAGGAAAATATTTCTCAAGAAACATACCTTTGAATTCATCCCAGTGAAGATCATCAATCTCATCACTATCCCTGATATTTTTCATCATCGACCACTACTGATCTGCTTCACCTTCATAACAGTAAACAAAAAGACTAACCTTTTGAGGTTCTGAACACCCCATGACATCAAAAATCTTCTCCAGATCTTTAATCCACCCTTCAGCTAGCACATGGTCAGATGTTCCTCTAAATGATGGGGGATATTGCCTAATGAAATGTTCCACCACTGAAATTTTACTCTGTGGTTGATCTGGCTGGTCTCATGCATGGATACCACCACTATTTATAGCCTGAGTCAACTGTGTCATCACTGCAACAAACTGTTCAGTTCCAATTCCGACCATCTCAGGTTGCTGATTTGGAAGTTTGTCTTCCTCCTGATGTCATCCCAATATAGATACTTTGTTTCATCTAAGGAAATCCATTTTGAACACAGAAATATCTTAGGCAAAGCAACATGGTAATATTTAAATGATATATCATTTCAATCATACCGTAAATTAAGTCATAATTTAAAAATTTTCTAACTCCTAAAGTTGTCTAAACCGACCTCTGATACCAACTATAAGGCCCCGAACTTATACCTTACTTAATATTGTATTAAATGAATAATTCACATTGAGGATCTTTTCAGGTTTAGAGTTTTAGAGAATTAGGACATAACTACTACATCTCAAATGATTACAATATAGACACTTCTACTATGTTTCCATAAAAAAAACTCTTAAAAAGAAACATGTCTAGTTCCATGTTTTTGATAGCATGACTTTTCCTTAATCCCATCCTTGACCCTATTCCACTTTATGTCCTGTGAAAAACATTTAAAAAACTTGGGGTGAGCATAAAAAGCTCAATAAGGTATACACAATGAAGGAAATATGTTAGTTTTTCAAAACCACCAGTAAACCATGATTACTTTATAAAAGTAATACTTTTCACATTTATGAATCAGAAAATATTCTTCATTGAATAAAAGATCATTACTTACCCTTTTGTAATCAAAATATTACCATAAAACCCATATAAAGAACACATAACATATAAAGGTAACTTGGGACATAAACATACATAAATGGAATAACCATACGGTTGACTTCCACACATACTTAAATGGAATAACCATATGGCCGACTTCCATACCCAATGCATTGGAGGTTATAACGTAACCACCCATCTTGGTATTCATGACACCACCCGTCATATGGTTTATCACGTAACCACCCGTCAAATGTCCAAGTACCATTATAAAATCATAAGACATAAAACAATATAATGGAAAGAAAGAATTTCCACACTTTGATCACAATATATCACTTAAATATATTGACATAACAAATCCAATATAAAAACCATTTTCAATACCAAAATACATAAATGAGTATATGGTATTTATTTCATTTTAAAAACATTACGGCTTGTTGAGGAAGCTAAAGACCAAATAATACTTACGGTGGCGGAAAAGGTCGTTGTCGCCGCGTACGTTAAAAGAAACATTCCTTTTTGTTATTTAGTAAAATTATTCATAGAAAAAGATTCCATTTGTATAAAATTAAATGTCAAATGGGTTTACACACCATACAAAATAATTTTGTGTATAAAACGAAATATGCCTCAATGAAATGAGATTGAGACGAAGTCCCTTACCTCATGTCTGACGTGACTCGATTGCTCTTTAATCTTCTGAATAACAAACTAGTGTTAATTTATACTTGAATAAGAACCTTTTTCAAGATTAATATTCCTTTTATATCAATTACTTCCATGGTAAGCATTATGTAATCATTTATGTTAAAAATGTTTGTTTTGTTGATATTTGGTTCTTAAGTCGAAAGTGGACTTCTTACAATTACATGTTGTGCGTGTGGTCAAAGGTTCATTATATCCTTAATGATATTCATGATTTGGATATCATATATATCATATATATACATCATATACATGTATTTATAATATTTCATAATCATTTAGAGGTAAGAAATGAAATGCACCATCCATGGAGATTGTAAGCCGTACGTACGCATGAATGCTACTTTCATTTCTATGTCATAGTAATGGAATTAAAACTAAATGAGAGGTACGTATGATTTAATTCCAGAATTATATTCATAATTTATATGTAACATAAATCATATATAATAACTTTAAATCCATCCTTTATACGTCCCACATATGGCATTAACGAATCAAATCACTTTGAGGGGCGGTAGTCCGCACTTCCTAAAATGAAGATATCACATATACCCACAATGGAAGCCATAAAGGTGTGCCATAAATGAAATATACAGAAGTTTAAGGAAGACCTAAACCTATTATATATCATATATAAATATAGTGACATCTTAATGGCCACCTCTGAAGGTGTTGGAAAAATATTGAACAATCATCGTTTCGTGAGGCAGAAATTTGCCTTCCACAGAAACAGTATGTTCTTTAACCATTAGATGTAGGTGTGTGTAAGTTTAGCTCGAATTATTCTTATAAAAACATCATAGTATATTGAAGATACTGGATTTGTTACAAAATAAATGAATAAAAAGAGGTTAGGGGGTTGGAGAATCAAAATAAAACAAAAGAACAAAAGAGAAAACACTACTTTTAAAACGGGTAACTCCTTTTCATTTGAGCACAATGGCTTCCTTGGGAAGAATTATGACCAATGTGAGGCTTAAAAGAGTAAGAGAGAGATGTGGAGAGACAAAATGGGCAGGGGTTGGCCGAGCCAAAGGATTTGGAAGTGTGGGTAAGGTGGTAGAGTTGGGGTCCTTTTATAATAGGAGAGGAGGGGCACTCTTGGAAAGTTATAAAAGGTTACTTTATTATAAAATTATTTTCGGATAAAAAAGGTCCCCCAATTATAAATTTAGAGGATAAGGTGATAAGTATTCTAAATCCACCCATCCAATTGGTTTTTTACATGTGTAGGTCTTAGATTTTACATTATCTTTTCATTTTATTTAAATCTTTAAATAATGAGGTAATCACTACATCATCATGGTGCCGTAAATAATTTAATTTATTTAATGACTAAAAATTAATAAAAAATATCATGATGTAGGAAATACATTTATCTTTCCAATTACTATTTATAGTAAAAAATCTGACTTATATAACCCCATTTAAACATTGTTTTAGTAAAACAACTCATGTTTGTCTCATTTTTACTTTAACATTAAATAAAAAGATATTAATGACATTTTCCTTCCAAAGTGGCTCCATGGGGTCCCCAAGTAGACCCATGGATTTTCATGGTCGGCTATGACACATCCAATAAGGGTAAAAAATGTCTCAAGTTCAATTCATATTTTAAAACATTATTTTTACCTTAAACTACACTAATTACCTCTAATCGCGATTAAAAACTTAAAAGTTACTATTCACCAATAAATTATTTTAATCCCCTTGAACCACATTTTAATTATTAATGAAAACCATGTATGTTGGATTTTTGAAATTCAAAACACAGAAGTTGTAAAATTTCATTTAAACGGAAAATCAGTTTTAATAAGTACCACTTAGTGGTTTCACTATTCATCAAAAATTGAAGTTTTTCAGATAAATACCAAAACATCACCCTAATCTATATTTCATATTAAAAATTCAAAAATGATGTCCATTTTACAAAATTCAAAACATATAAGTTACATTAATTAATTTAAAAATTAATTTCCGCTGTCAGAGCAAATAGCGTGTTTTTATGAAACAATAAGTATCAAAAGATTAACACTAGTTTAAGTCCAATTTCAAAGTGAAAATAATTCCAACGACCACTATTGAATTAAATGATAAAAATATATTCTAATTGAACTTTAAAACCAATTCAAAAGATAATCTAATCATGTAAATAAATTATATTAAAAAGAGGTTTTGAATTAAAGTACAACATTTTTCACTATTCATTAAAAAATGAACTCTCTCGGAAAAATACCAAAAATTTACACAAAGTAAATTTTGATGTCCTGATTATAAAGAAGAATTTTATTTGGTCCAATAGAATTTATAAGAGTTAAAAAAACTATATTTATAGACAGTTCTCCATCAAAAGGTGATAAGTCGACCTTTTGGGAATGTTAGAGTATATATGCCTAAAATTAAATTCTTTTCGTATTTTAAGCCTTTATCTTTTTTTGGATAAATGTAGAAACATTTAAAAAACATATATAATCATATTTTAGTTATTTCTGTTCATTCCCGCCAATACAATGGCTACGTGTTAACTACCATTTAAAATAATATTATTTTATTACTAGTGTGCAACGTAAGATTTCAAAGTAACTCTTTGTTACGTATCGGGTACGCTATCGAACATAGAAAGCCCTTTAAAGTAAGATTAATATTTAATTCTTAAATATTAATAAATATGAAATTTTTTTATTCTTTATTTACCTGGGATGTTACAGGTATGATTGGTTTTCACTATTATGGGTTTTTTTCATCCCAAGTTCTTGTTCTACAAGATTCCTCACACCATCTTCACACCAATATGATGGATTTTGAAATATCTTTACTTATAATTATAATTATAGATCCATTTGAATAAATGAATGTAATATTTTGTTATTAAAAAATAATACCAATGGGAATTAATGATTCTATATTCCTTGAATGTGAAGTGGTCATGATCTCATCATGTCTTCTAATGATTGAATAGCCCTCACTAATTATACATATGTCTGATGGTGATAGCTGATTATGAAATGAATCTTAGTTTATGAATATTTGAAATTAACATTAATATTTTTTGTATCCTTTATCTTGATGATACAAAATTGATATAGGTTCTCCATAAATTCATAAAATATCATTAAAATAGATTGTTCAAGGTGATCCAGTGGAAAATCTTCTATTAATTTGAGGAAATGTGAAAATTTGTTAATTCAATCGGCAATTAAAAATATAATTACATATTTAATTATTTTGTAATAAACTGAAAAAATCAATCGTCATTTCATCCAATTTTAAAATAGTATTATTAAGAGGATGCATGATTCTTCTAAGATGTTTTTTCTTTCAATATTCACCTGTAAGAAAACCAAAATTTTTATATATAATTAGAAATTTTTTACTATATATTTTCTCACTAAAATGTATCCTTAAATGTTCTATAAATCTCTACTCTACACGGGTGTTGAGAGAAGTTTATGCTTTTGGTGTCATCCAATAACTACATTTTTTGAATATGAATACATGGAACACAATAGATCTTTTCCAATTTCAAAATTCCATAATCATAAATGATGTCTTCAAATTTTCACAATAGTCACATTATTAATTTTCTTTTTAATAATATCCACATCATTATAAAAAATTAATATAATTTCTAGTAATTATGGTTTAGAAAACATTGGAAAAATGGGTGATTCTTCACAAAAAAATGATAGTTCCCATATCCATTTTTACTAGATCCAGGTACATAGAATCCTTTTCAATCATCATATAGTATTGAAATCCATGATCCTTAATGTTAAATGAATAGTCTATATTATTTTCCTACCCAAGGAGGTAGCACATTGGATAATGATAATATATGGGTATAATAAGACTCTCCATTAACTTGCGTGTAGTTCATTATATGAGAATACAAATTTCAAAAATTATTTATCTGTATACATCTCACAATAATCATCATTTAGAGAGTTTATCCATAAATTTAAATAAAATATTATATCTTCAAACACAATATCACAAGTTGGGAAATTTTTAAGTGTATTTTTAGCTACCTTTATGCATATTCAATAGCTCTGTGATTCTGCATAAGGACATAACCATGACCATTTTCTGATTTATCAATGTAAATAAAGAATCCCACATTAACTGATGTTAGAGTAATGGATAGATCACTAACTATTCCTTTAAAAAATTATTCAAATTATTATTGAAATTCTTTACCCAAATAAACATTACCCCTTTACGTGTATGATTGTTTAATGATTCAGCTAATTGAGAAAAATTTTATATGAAACACTAGTAGTGACATGCTAAACCAATGAAAATAAATATATCACTTATGTTCATTGATGTGGTCCATTCATGAAATTCCATTTTTTTCATAGGATCAAAATATATTCTTGAAATAGATACAATATTTCAATGAAAAGAATCTATCTAAAGAAAAAATACATACTAGATAAACATCCAAACTAAATATTTTCTTCAAAAAGTATTTATAACAATCTATATGCGGTTCTCATGGTCCTCGTATCTTTTAGAGTATTTTAAGATATTATAAACATGTTTAACAATAAAATCATCATAATATTCTTTGAATACTCTAAATATTAGATTCATTAATGAAGATTTTGTATTTGACATTCAAAATTTAATTACTATAAAATACTAATTTTCATATCTGGTTGGAAATATAGTCCTTGGAAAATCATATTTTTTAGATGCAATAGACGATATCCAGAATTATGGACAATCTTTAAAAAAATTCATCTCCATTAAGTTATCCAAATATATCATCAATGATAGATAGGGGATAATTTTTATTTATTTTGATATAATTTATTTCTATATATTCAATTCACTTTCCCATGGATCCATAATTATTTTTGTCAACAAGAACATGGTCACCCAATGGAAAATCACTAAATAGAATATTCCCTGTATTACTAAAATCCTCTAGTTATTTATTAATCACCCCTATGTCAACAATTGAAATTCTATAAGAATGATTTAGTATTGTCTTTACCATAGTTATTAAATCAAAATAAAATTCATATACTTTATCTATATGTTGTCTATGAATATCCTATGTAAATACATGAATGTAATATTTTTAAAAAGATACTCCAATAGTTTGATTATTTATTTACTCACTTATTGATTATTCGTTATATTCCACCACAATAATTTAATTCATTATATCTAAGGGGGGTGGATCAAGATAAGAATAAAATGATGATTTTTCTTATTTATTGATAAAAGTATCCCCATCTTCATCATAAATCATATCAATCTTATTCATGAAATAGATTATCAAATAATACATTGAATGAAAGTCCATGTTGTAGATTATATCAATATTAAACCATATGTATGATGATAAGGTGAAAAACTAAATAGAATTTGTCTGTCATAGTATGGAATGGAAGACACACTTTTTGTTATAATGAGACAACCCTTATGAGTTTTTACAAACTAATCAATTATTAAATAAAATGGGGAATATATAATTTTCATATTAATATGAGTTTTATATAAAATAGTGTGATGATACACAATCAGAAAAATCATTTTCCACATTGGTAGAAAAATGTATTGTGCATTACATGACATCATTAGGATCATCAAACTAAGTAGTTGTGATCCCATAAGATTATCCTTGCTCCCCTAGCCTTCTCTGGGATATGTTTCCTTCAAACCTAAGAATATCATTATCAATATTTCCCATATTTATATAATTCAAAAATTTATCATTTTTAGATTATTTATTTAATATATTTCATATGATTCAAACACTTTTAATCACACATTCAACAAACATTCATCCACAATAGGCATGTTTCATGATGATTCATTTCCACATTTTTTAGGATGTAATGTCAACACTCCCCTTATTACCAATTTCCCTATTCCCATTTCAGGATTTTCCAGAAAACCACTTCTTCTAACTTCTTCCATTAAATTGATATGGCTCATGGAATTATTTATTGTTTTAAAAGAACATGACAATATATATTAATTATAATTATAATGTTTGAGAGACCAGTTCCCATTGGGGGAATAGTTTCAAACCATTTAATAATCGACTAATATTTATCTTTGGATTGTGTACGAAATATGAAACATGATTTTCTAATTAACAAAATTTCACATCATATATAACAACACTTTCAACCTCTTTTTCCCCACATTCATTAATGTTTTATCCATATTCTATCATTATTCATTAGGGAAATGTTTATCCACAAATATTCATATAAAATTATGTTATTCCATATTTGAAATAGCATCCCCTCTATTTCATTTTGAAATAATAGAGACCAGCAATATGCATCACCAAATAGATAATATCCTTCTATGAAAACATTCTACCTTTAATTACTTCTGAAAGAAAAAATATCATTTTTAACAAACATATCCATTATAAATCTAAAAATGGATTTCATTACCAAATAATGATGTATGTTGTTGTCTCATGATGTATTCTAACATTGTTCCTACACAAAATATATTAGGATGCACCTTATGGTACATGTTATTATTCATAACCTGATTTAGTTGTCTATGTATATCGATATGTTATTCATCACTAGTCATATCTCTAGTTCCAACATCATTATCATGGATATGAGGGATGTCCCTATATAAAAGATGTGTTTTGATAAGGATTCCATTAATTACACTAGTTTTCATTTCAAAACAATGGCATATACAATATTAGTTTATGAATTATAATTCCTAATTTTTAACTACAAAATCACCTAACATATACAAAAAATTTGGCATATTTAATCACATAATAAAAAAATCAATAGGGGACTTATTAACTTATGAATACATAATAATGATTATTAATGAAGATGTTAACTATGATAAGAGTATCCCCTTGTAGTGTCAAATTAGGAGTTATGTAACACCACTTTTCATCAACAATGTTGTGTTATATTACACTTGATAAACCTTGTTATTGTTGTTAATCCTTGGATTGTTAGTTATAGAGCAAGGTCCATTTGAAGTAATTAGTTATATAAATATTTCTATTCAAACTGTTACAATATCTACCTTATAAAAATTCGTTTATTTATTCTATACATATCCACAATGACATTCATATAGTTATGTTCCCCATTCTATGATTTCGATATCTAGTTTTCAATGATTATATTAATCATCATATTATACCAATTTTAATGACCACTCCCCTAATAATTCGGAGATGGAACTATAAATTATTACATTGGTATAGATAAAAGAATAAAATCAAAAAAGATATAATAGTTTTATATTTATGGAAAACTAAATACAATTATATTTGAATCATAATGAATTTAAAATAAAACAACATAGGATATCCTTTGGAAACACCCATAAACTAATAGATTATCCTTGTAATTCCATTAAAAATACATATAAAATGTTTTGGGTAAAATGAATCATAATAAATGGTTGGGATCATGTGTTTTATAAGGGTAATTAATACAGTGGAAGATAATATAATTATAAACAATATGTAATGCTGGATTTCAAAAAAAAACATTGCATTAAAAAGTATTCTTGAGCATAATTTGCTGGAAATATAAGACAAATAAATAAAAAAATATATATAAATAGACACATGATTTAAATTTTTTTTTATTATTATAATATTCTAACAATAACATGGTATATCAATTATATTATATTGAATTAATTCACAGTGTTAATAAACATAACATTTCATCAAGTCTTCTACATAGACACCATACATTAGTGGGTACACACCTTGTCCTGTTTATCTCTTGAGACATAATGATGCATCAAAGGATATATATGGACCCACCCATAAAATAAGATATCCAATTCAATATTTATATGAATGGGAAGACTCATATACAACATATACATATGAAATGTAAATAATTTCCTAATTCAGTAAACATATTCACTAGCTATTATTTTTAATATGGATATTTAATTCAGAATAAAACATCCATAGTTAAATAGATCATAAAACATTTACTAAAATTAGTAAGATGATATCATAATTTGTCAACCCTAGTTAAGAATAAGATTCAACAATTGGTATTTAAATTTATAAAAAAATGTCTAATAAAATTGTTGATGAATTTTTGGATGAAATGTAATTTTCTAACATTGGAAAGAAGTGTTCTTTTATAAAATAAATTTTATTTGACATATAAAATGACTATAAATAATAATATCATAGAAAATAAATGGTGTGTATAATATACGTTTTTATGGTATATATGATTTCTATCTTAAGTGAAATATTGTAAAATCATTTTTAAAAAACGATCGAAAAGAGAAACATTATTATGGTTTAATATAAAAAAATTTATAAAGAGGAAGAATTATTAACTGTAATAATTAAACTAGAAAAGAGATCATAATTTTTCATGATATAAATATTGATTTTAGACAAATATTTGTGTACTAAAATATATGATCGAGTGTTTTCAATAATGTGTATGAAATCAGGAAGATAACTTTAATAGGGCTCTCCTATTAGGAAAAAATTATGAGGGAACCATAGAAAACCTATATTTGTACATCAATAAAATATTAAATAAAAAAGATAAATGATTTTTTTAAAATTTAAATTTAATTAATATGATTGATATAAAATTAATAAATTATTAAATTGAAGTAAAGAGAGAGATCATGTGACCCGAATTGAAAATGGTAGTTCGAGAAGAATTACATAACGTAAGTACAAAATTGATCTACACATTTACATAATCTTTTGAATAAATGATATTATATTCATTAATAACATTATTAATATCATATGATGCATGTATTTTAATTTTAATAATTTTATTAATTTAATATTTTGAATTTTAATGTGTTATATATTTCAATATCATTTTTCAAGATATATGGTTCCTTTGATTTCATTATTTCTATACTTGATTATGTTTAGGAAAGATCATGTAAAATTGAAATAGTTATCAATTTTTTTTAAATATTTTATTATTGAGATTTTGGAATATTAAATGTTCGTATATAGATATATGTTAGTTTCTAGATTTCAGGATGATTTGTTATATAGAACATTAATTATAAATTTTTGTATTATTTTAACATTTTTATCATTGTGAAAAACAGGTTTCCCTTATGATTTAATATTATAAATATAATACTTCCAGAAAATTAAAAATATAATAATATTTACAATGAAATATTTAATCAAAATAATAATGATTTTACTTCCAAAATTGAATGTTGTTTGGAAAAATTATGTTTCATAGTCCATGATGGTGCTATATCTGAACATCACAAAAATTATTTAATTTTTATAATAAATGGGGCGGGGGGGGGGATAAGGGGTTTGATTATGTAAATACATTAGCATATTAAAAATATACAACATATAATAAACTAGATTTATCATTAATTTTTTGATGGAAGTTGTCATGATTGAATAACAATGATATGAAATTAAAATAAATTGAATGTGAACAAAAACCAGAATTTACATAATGATTTCTTCTCTATGAGAGACTTCGTAAGGAAATTATATTTTGAATTTTGTATAAACTATATAATCCTTTATGTGGTTGTGATGATTGGAAAGTATATTGGGATTATATTGGACAATATTATTTTCATTGGAGGTGTATAGAGAAGGGGTGGTGAGGCATTGTATTTATGGTGTTGGAGAGGGTGTTTTTTGAATAATTTACTAATTACAATATTATTTTGGCGCAAGACTCTGAATAGTATGATCATTATCACTAAATATATTATATAATTGAGGGATGTAATATATTATGGGTTTTATATCTGCAATGTCTTAATGAGTGTTGTAATTTATTTATAATATATATATACCATAAATTGTTATATTTCACTACTCACCAAAAATAAAAATATTTTTAAAAATTACTTAAAAACCACCACATAAATTTTTTTAAATTTATTATTCATAAATTTTATAAATTATATGATTTTTTTATAAATATGGTTAATTTAATTTTTAAATCAAATACAAATTTATACAAAAAATTCTTAATTTAAAATTATAATTGATTTTATAAAATATTATAAAATCAATTATGGTCATAGGAAATTATCATATAATATTAAGGACATAAAATATTAATTTCTGAATCCATTATAAGAAAATAAATAATATTTAAAATTATTAAATTGATTATATTATCATAAATAAATATTTATGTATTGAAAAAAATACTAACACTTAATTTATCATTTATAATACACACAATTACTTATGTGATGATATAGTTATATAATATTCCTATTTAAAAAATGGCTATATTTTATTTATAATTTCGTAGGTGAAGTTACAATTTTATTGGTCCTATTAAAATTCATAATTTTGGGTTGGATTTCCTGGATTGCCTTTACACTTATTTAAGAAAAATGCTTTGTTTTCTATCTCATCACTCATTGGCTACCTGATGAGGCTTGATTATGCCACAAAAGCATTCTCTAGGCATTCTGTTGCAAGGGTATGTATTGAATTTGATGTCACTCAATAATTTCCCTCGGATATTTGGAAACAAAGTGGAGAATTTGGTTTTTCACAAGAGGTAATTTATGAGAGTGTACCAGAATACTACCATCTATGTTATAGGCTAGGGAATAATTCATATAACTATGGAATAACTAATAGTTGTCCCATAAATTTAACCTCAATCTGGAGAGAAAACGATAAAGGAAGGAAAGATGTTGTGGATGAGCCCTCTAATGGTGTTTGCAAGGAAAGAGAAGATGAGGATAAAATGGGTTTGAATTCTCAAGCACCTAAATGTCAGCTTTCAGATTTTGTTCAAGATGTTCTTGATGTCACCAAATAGCAAGAGCACCCTGAATCTGAAAAGAATGATATTTCTCATTCAATCATGAAAGGAGTTTCAATTTCTGAAAACCAGGTGATTAGAAAAGCTAAGAAGGTGAACAATGAAGTTCTACAACAAGATGTTGATGAATCTCTCCATGTGAATTCTAGTAACATCCACAATGTGGGTGAATCGTTGTGTTGGAAGGAACGATCATGGAAAAAAATCATTGTGGACCCTGATGGATTTATCACCCCAATTCCTAGGAAGGCTAGGCATCATAGAGAGAATACCAGCCATGAGAGAACCATTATCACATGATCATTTGCGGCTAAAAGCTCTACCCTTGAGATTCCTCCACAACCATTTACTTCTGAACCACTACCCAAATAATAACAATCTTTTGATTATTCTGAAGAGGATGCTCATTAAAGTTGCTGAATATTTATACAAAGATCCATATTCTGACTCAAGATCATTGCTTGAATAAATTCTTCTCCTGGATTTTTGTTTGGATGTCCTTGTTTCTGTTTGCTGTTTTTCTTATAGAGGTTTAACACTTTTCAAGAATGGTTTCACCTTCTGGATGTTCTATACTTGGGCCTGCGGATATTGATCTTGCCTAGTTTTTGGGTTTTTAACCAAGCTCTTTGTTTGATAAATTCATATTCTATGTTCTTGATGCTTCTGAGATTCTGTTTAAAGTTTAATGCTTTTTAGAGATGTTCATAAAAATGTGCTTCAATATCCTGACCGTATGCTGTCTGGAGAAGTGACTTTTGGAATTTGTGGCCAATTTTGAGAGTACAAGTTTTTCTTCTGAGCTGATCCTGCATTACTTTGTGGACATTTCTATTTTTCAGCCTTCTAAATACTCTATGTGCTCTGTTATGTTTGGCTGGCCTTGTTTGTATCTATGCAGAACCATTATGATTTTTCTGATTTGCTGTGTTTCGAGATGAGGTGTCTCATGGAAAATCAGTTGCAGGTTTTATGAAAGCTGGACTGAGATGTCTGGATGCTCGGTTTGATGAAGGATCTTAAAAAGGACTGCAGAGCTGCTGCTTCTTTTAGAATCAGAATCTCCTACCTAATCTCATGGACTCTTGACATACATGCAGTAGGACTGAATTTTTTCTCAGCAGGGCTGATCACTTGAGGACATCAACAGGGCTGTTTCTCTACATTTCTCTTTAGTTTTCAATGTATTTTTTGTCTGTTTCATTAACATTTAGAGGGTTTAAGTGCATTACACCTCGATATTTCCATGTATCCACCATTTTTGTTTAATAAATTCCTTTGACATGAACTAGAAGACTAGTTCATGCCAAATTTCTTCAAATAATTTTCATTTTTAATAGTTGTTTTAAAAATTTTGATGCATGAAGAATAAATGATCAAAGATGATAAATTTTAAATGGGACATACCATAAAACCATGGGGGGTTAAATGAATCTTCTTCATTTGACTTAAAAGCCTTTTTATTGTCAAACAATATAGTTCACCTCTTTGAGTGGCCTGATAACTATGGTAATGGGATTCTAGTAGTTAATTGAGAGCAATATTTGGTTCATATCATATTTCATAGAACACATATATACAAAGGCATCAATGTTTCGAGAATGTTTATATTTATATGTTCTTGGGAAAGGGTTGGAAATCATTGTTTGAGTGTGACAACATAGTGGAGAGGTTTTCCCCATTGGATGTCAGGATTAGAGTCCATGGGACCCATTTCCACACTACTATGAGGAGGAAATTTGAGGAAATTTTCACGTCATTGTTTTTTAGTATATGAAATATTCAAGTGGTGTTTGGCATTAATTTTTGATCAATATCATGGAATATGGAATTAAGAAGACTATAGATATGAAAATCATTCATCATCATTGACAAAATATGACTATCAACCATTTGTGGCTATGAAGGGTTATGATTATGTTGTTTGATGAATGTTAGAATTTTTTGTTAATCGTCTAGTGATATGAGAGTATGGTACCTATTTTGAGAATCTATTAATGTATTCTATCCGGGTTTTAAATTGGTGTAAGGAATAAGATCCTTCCTATGGGTGGTTTCTAGAATATTCCAATCATCCTTAGAATATGATGGAATAAGATCCTAGTTCCAAGATGATCTCACCATTAGAATATTAAAATAGACATCCAAAATTGGAGAAGGGATATGAGAAACCTAATTTTTATATTTCAAATGATACATGTGCAGTCATTCATCAATGGATTTAGGAATATGATCAAGGATTTTGTGAGCTGCTAGAATATTCCATGTATCATAAATAATTGGAAAATGACCACTCTTAATGTATGTGATGCTCCCACATGGTGACTTATATTCAGAACTAGAATATGAGCACAACACAGTGAATTAGATATTTGACACTTTTGTTTTTTGATTGGAATAAGATCCCATCTTGTGTTATATATCTCTCTCACATGGATGACTCTGATTGGAACATGCATATGATCATAGTCTACAATTGTTGGCACATTTCACTAAACAATAATGATAAGAATATTATTCTATCATAATAATTTATCATATATCAATAGGTTATCCTTTGGTTTAATGGGAATATAATACTATTTTGGTGCATAATACATTACCTGAATAGGTACATAATAATAAAATATGGGAGTAATATTGTTCACATTCACTAGAGGATCCAATTGATAGTACCAAATAGAGTGATGTACATCCCAGGTATTCTATTTAGGAATATGTTTATTGTCCAATAACTGCAACAATGTTTAAATCTATGTGCAGTGTTCTTTAACTATTTCTATATTGTAGTGACCCTTTATCAAGGAGTGTATAGGATAGAAACTGAGTAAATTCTATGTCACCAATATATACTAATATATATCATTTATTTCAGTGGGGATATAATCCCACTACAATTATTCTTGTTCTATTGGAATGTGATTATGATAATAAACTATGTGGTTAGGGTTATGTGCCACCCCTAAGCCTATTGTAGGAATATTCCAATAGACGCGATCTATGTGAGAAAGCATACAAACCTAAATTACAGGATCCAATGGAATATAATCATTTTATTCATCATAATAGTAGTGGATATGTTCCCACACCATGTAATCCAAATCATTAGGTGCATGATGTAACTTTCTCGGCTCTTGTGAATGAGTGTTTGAGTTAGAAATGTGTTAAGTGGTTCCCTCTACTAGTGAATGAGGGGAATATGTCATATGAAACCAGAAAATCAAATTAAAGGACCCTTCAATGATTTCAAATGAAGGTTAATAGATTCATTATCAACACATAGAACCTCATTCCTCAGATAAGCAGGGTTCCAATTGTTACACAATTGTGAATAGAATCATAATCAATTAATAGTGGTGAAAACTGATACTAGTTTTTCCATTAATTCAATTGTATTTTATGGAATTTTTATTTTTAGCAACTGGAGGCCCATACAGGTATCTTTAGTCGTTGGTATTTTTCAATGTTTTTTGGTATTATAAAATTACTTCATTTTCCACTCAATGTAGATGGTTTCAATTTTGGGAGGTCATTCTGCAACATAAAGTGGTTGTAAGCATAGCTCATTTTTAGTATAGTAACTAGATAATGATATGATTATGGAATTGGGAATTTTTTCGAGTAGTATGTATTTCCATAAATACAATAAGGAATATGTTAATTAATGAGTTCATCATTGAACGAGTTATACCTTATCAATTAAATATTCAAAGGGTTCATCATTTTCCATTATCAATCCTAATTTTTATATTATTATGGAATAGAATTAAACCACCTTGAATAGACATATTTCATGGGGACCCTAGATACACATGATTTCAGATCGATAGATTCAATTTCAATTGAAAAGGTGGAAAAAAATAAATTCAATAATGTTTGGTCAACATATCATTGTATTATTTGATATATTCATGTGAGTTTAAACATTATGATGCATTTGAAAATAATGAATGGATGAAATAAAATATTCTAATGGTCTTTGGGAGGCCTATACTATTTAACCAATTTTGTGTGTGATTTATTTGATTGATCTCACTACATTTCACCATTTAAATTACTTCTGATTGTTGAATATGGGGGTGAATATATGGTTTCTCAATCACTCGATCATAATTACCATGTTCATTTTTAGAAACTGCTACTGAGCCCCACATCCAAAATAATGTGAAGATATAAACACCAGTCATTGGTGTTCAATTCAATTTTATGTCCGAAAAACACTTATTTAATCACATATGAAGGAATGACTTTAGGACATACTTATCAAAACCATTTAGGGGAAATTTTTCAATACTATTTGACTCTAGTAAAAATTTATGATATGTTTCAGAATATATTCATAATTGAGAAATGAGAAGGGTAACCCTAAAGAAATTATCAAATTTTAAATCCATATATCTATAAAGGGGACTTAATTAATGAGACCATTCATATATATATGAGGATCATAATAAATTCAATTTTTTTAATTGAATTGGTTTTATTCATTTCTTTTGAATCTATATAACTGGTACTATGGAGTTTAATTACATATATAGAATTGATTAATATTTCACATTTGGTATTTAATCTCTATGAGGGGTCATAAATATCCTATTTTTAACTACAATAAAAACCCAGGTAGTTCTCTGAAATTATGCATCTTAACATTGTAATTCCCTGACGAATGAAGACTAGATCTGATGCCTTATATTATTACATTAGAATTATTATATGAAATAAAATCTAAAAGCACTGAAAAATTAACCTATTTTGGAAGAAATATTATATACATGATAAATATATTATATTTTTTGAAATAAAATGAAAATAAAAACATAATAAAATATAATAATCTATATGTTTGAGTCTCATTCCCCGAACACATATTCATTTAATTTTGAAAGGAAAATAATGAACTGTAATGTCAAATGCCCAGTAGGGGATAACTACAATGGAAGTAATAATGAATCAATAAGCATAATATACTTAGAATGGAAAATAAATCGGAAAATATTTGATTAATTAACTATATATAGGATACCAACAAGGAAACAATAAATCCTATCAAATAATGTGATATAAATAATTACACGATCTTGAAGAATGATCATGGATAACCATTATATCGAATAATAAAATGGAATAATAATTATAATTTAATTCATAATGTTGGAAGTCTGATATAAAAATAACAATGATTATGATAATCACTATCATGATCATCACTCAATAATGATAAAATATCTAGTTATAAATACGTTTGAAGTAATAATTTCTACCATAAATATACATTAACAATATATTATCATAATAAATTTATAACATTTTGAAAAAACCCTAGGGGTTTTTTGCTAACTAATTTCTTCAAATGGGACTACAGATCAATCAATTGTATTTCCATAAAAGTACCCAATCCATATTCTACATGTCCATGAAATTCTACATGTATTTAATAATCAATTTAAATAAAAAATGTTGTCCCTGAAAAAATATCCCTATGGACTAATGTATTAAAATTTATCAACATTTAATAAATAAATGATATAACATTCAATGTAAAAAATGAATATAAAAATAATATACTATATATATAATAATAATACACACCATAAAAGAATATATTATTAAAAATAAATATTATTTTAATTAAAAATTATTACAATAATGTGATAGTTTCAATTGTTGTTTTACATTCATAAAAAGTATACAAATTTAATGATAACATTTACAAATTTGTAATTTTCAACAAAATTCCACATGGATGAGATTATTCAAAGTGGAACCTAAAATAAAATGAATAATGAATTATTTATGATATTACATTTAAATGTGAAATTATATTCAGAACAAAAAAGTAAATTGGTTCCTGAAAATCTATATATGTAATGTTAATTTAGATCACATCCCTTACCTTGAGTTCAACATGTCACATGTGTCTATAGCCTATTGAATGATAAACAGATGATAATTATTTACTTTTTTAGAATAAATTTTCATTTTATCATTAATTTATTATATCATATTAATATCTTATATAAAATTACTTAATCAACTATGTTTATATTTGATGTTTTTGACCATATTTGGTTTATGTGTTAAAACAAATTTTTAGGTAGAATATGGTAAACATGGTAATTAATTAATGATATATATAATAGTAATCATGAAATAATTATCCAATTTATAAATAAATTATACCTTTTAAACCAATATTTGTAATCAGTTATCATATACGTAAAAATTTATGATCATGGAGATTCTAGGTTGTACATTCTCATGAGTAACGTTTCCATTTATTAATGATCCAAAGGGGATGTTTGTTAATTAAATTTATCAATACTTAATGATAACTATCTTTAAAAACCATTTCATTTAATCATATATACTTATATATATAATTAATGAAAATCAAAAGGAATCACAACAATTCGAGGAGGCAGTAGTCCACATGACAACAAATGAAGTTATCATTTTTTCAATGTCTAAAATGGTATTTAAGAAAAAATTTATATTCTATTACCATAATGGAAATTATTTTCTAGAATATCATAATAATTTACATTACATAATATATATTGTTTATATATTTATTTATATTAATGTATAATATTTAGTGTTAGGAAATAGAATACGTCATTTGTGGAGATGGTAGGTTGTACAAACACATGTACATTGTTTCCATTTTCATGTCACATTAATAGAATGAAATATATATTATGTTTTTGTATATTTTATTTCAGGTATCATATTTATTCCATTTTATTAAAAATTCTTATTAAAACCATCTCTTATACATACAATGTAATGTGTAAATGAATCTAATCGATTTGAGGGGGTGGTATCCCACATGCCCTCAAGCAATGTTATAGTAATTAAATAGAATTTAAATAATGAATGTATCTGTTATATAATATTCAACGAACAAAAAAAATTAAATATCACATATATAATTTATTAGAAATAAATCGTCATTATTTCTAATAAATAATGGTTGTATTTGAAAAATTACCTCCATCTTATTGTGAGGCGATAGTCTTCCATACACACAAATGAATATTTCATATCACATATTATTGAAGTGTGTAGAGGTGAGGTCATACCATGAGAATAAAACATCCTAAGAAATTTTTGATAAATTTTTTATTATATAAAAATGATTATTTAATAATTTAATAGGATGATAATGAAATATAACTAATGTTCTTATTGACGATTGTAACCTCCTCTTAGGGTAACTACTTTTAGTCTACACCAAAGACTTTCTTTAGTGGGATTTAGGCCAAAATATAGTGCTATAAGATTAGGGGAGGTATTTTTGAAGATTAATTGTGAATGATATGTCTGAAAAAAATGGCCATGATATGTGTGATGATGTGAGGTGGGTGAGTGCAATTCTATAATTGGTGGACTGTACACATATGGTATTCATGAAAATATATGTGTGTTCCCCATGTATTTATCCAAAAAAATCAGCCTAAATGACAATACAAACTCAATAAATGTTGGTACGTGGTCTTAATAAGGTGATAAAAGTGTTGTTTGATAGGTTTATAGTGAATTTTACTTAATATAATAAATTTTATGTAATTAAGTAAACTACTATATATATTAATCAGTGTAAATATTTTTAACTACATTAAGTAATCCCATGAGTAAAAAATAGATTTTACATTCTAATAAAATAAAAATTATTTGGATTCTAAATATGGAATCCATTTTTTTAAAACAATAATCACATTAGTGGAAAAAGTAAAATTTAAACTAATCCCACATATGTAATGGGATAACAAGTTTTTAAAATGAGAATGTCTAAATAGCGAAAAATATATCCAATATAAAAATGAAAATTATTCCGAGGACATATATTATTTTAATATGTATAAATTTTTTTAAATTATACAATAAATCTAATTAAATAAATAATTTTAAAATATAAATAATTTTGATGAAAATTGATGTTTTACTTAAAAAACATTATTTTAAACCACTCATCAAAAAATGAAACCTCATAGAAAAATACCAAATGTTAGCCAAAATATAATTTGGACATTAAAAATTATAAAATGAATTTTATATTGAAATAAATAATTTATAATTTTTTTAAAATTTGTGCTCAAAATATGTTTGTGGTATAATTCTTAGGTAATTGTTATTTTTGACAATCCAAATTATACTACCCTATCATGTATAGTACCAGTAAGGGGTCAACCCAAAGGGAGATAGAGTTATTTTTCTTTTTTATCTACTTTGTAATTGATTAAAATAATTTTAATGAAATTTATATTTGATTTTTTGGTGTTTTGAAAAAATGTGATTGGTTTACAATTTCCTTACAAATTATTTGAGAGATATATAAAAATTTAGAAATTTCATTTGGATTAAAATTTGGAGAAAAATGCAATGGAGATTTGGATATTAATGGTGGTTATTAAATTAATTTTCATATGAGGTTGTGTTGTTCAACATAACTCATATCTCAGGGTTTAGAATGTAATAGAACCACCTTGGTCTGGTGTGTTTTTTTTTAAACCAATCGAAACATATTCCTTGGTATCAAAATTGAATTATCTTAATCTTGTTATTTTCATCCTATTTGAGGTTATTAAAAACTCCAATGGTCATGTATTTTTTAATCAGAATTTCTTAAAAGATCCCAATAAATTATATTTTCTTGCATAATTCGATGTTTCTAGTGATATATATAAAGAATTAATAAGTAATTTTAGAAAGATGAATGAGAAACATGAATAATATATCAAAAATTGGAAAATTACATCACATAATTGACCACATCCCCATCACATAGGGAATATATAAAATCATAGATTTGTTTGTAACTAAAAAAAATACTATACCTGAATTCAACCTCATGAAAGCTTTAAAGCGTTGGTAGTCTGGAATGCTGCATGGAAGCACCATCTCTCCTCTCTTTTCTCCTCTTCTTTATCATTCATATTCTCTTATTAGAAGTATCTAGAGTGTTCCATGATGGTGTATAGTGGAATGATTGAATACTGGATCACTCCAAACATGGATGGTTTCCTATTATTTATAGGTTTTAGTAGAACAAGACTTGTACCAGGAAGTACAAAGTTTGTACCCTAGTAAACACATTTCAGTCATCTTTTCTCTGCATGTAGGTGAGATAACACGCTGTCTTGGATATGGAACATGGCGCCTTCTGGTAGATGAAGGTACATGACATGTAGTGCCTCCCCACACATCATGTAAGAATATTAATTGGCCACAAACCGCTCCTAGAGGGGCCACAAAGTTTTTATTGGGGAATTACATGTTGTATTTTCTATGGATGAAAATAGGGTCATGTATCTGCTCTTGAAGATCCGTGTCTCAGTCACAATATAAAAAACTTTGGAAAACCATATGTTGAATCTTTAATGTCCAAGAAAACTGATAATTCCCCTCACATAAGATGAAATTGGTAGATTTTAAATGACTTCTATCATAATAGGATGATCATATATCCTTTTCAAATATATCTATTGGCCTAATATGATACCAATATACAGTATCAAATAAAATTTCTCCAAATATAAAATTATGTGAGTGTACTCACACCATTCAAAAACCAGCTCCATATTCCTCAAACAATAGTTAAAGGATTATACAAATATAAAAAAATCATCCATACAGTCCTCCAGAATTTGTTCTTCCATGTCGTGTAATATTTCCAACATATATCATTAGAAGATTGTCGAAGCATTGATCATCCCAAAGAACATTAATCGATAAAAAACGTACCATTTGGGCATTTTATGGTTCTCCAATCATGATATTTATGGATGTGAACATTTGGTTATATCATGAATAACAGTTGAGGAAGTAGTAAAAATTATGCCTCGCCAGTCATTCCAGCATCTGATCCATGAACGGGAGTGGGAAGTGATCTTTCCGTGTTTCAGTATTCAACTTCGGGTAGTCTATATAGACAACCCATCCTATGACATTCCGTGTAGAGATGAGTTCATTTTTCCCATTTGTGACTACAATGAAAGCACCTTTTTTGGGAACCACTTGCAGAGGATTCACCCATCGATTGTCTGAAATGGAATATTTGATTCCTTAATATAATAATTATATTACATCTTTCTTCAATACATCCCAAATTGGAGGGTTTTAATTTTATTGTGGTTTATGAGAGTACATTTCTCCTTCATGAAGTAACGCATTATGAGTGAAAATTGTGGTATTGAACCCATACGGATTAGCAATAGTCCAAACAATGAATTTTTTTAATCATTGCTAATCTAGTAGTTCTGCCTCTTATTGATATTCTTTCAGTGAACCATTTAGGATTACATGAAGACTATTCTCATTACCAAGGTATCCATATTTCAGAAATGAAGGAAGACTATTTTGCTCATGATAATGTTCCTTAAGGATCAAGGGCACAATTTGTTTCACATATCCTTGATCCAAAATATTTGGAACAATTGTGCGTTTCTAGTAATGACTACCATGGACGTCGTGAAATTGAATCTCCACAGCTGCATCATGTATATATGTGATTAGTGGGTCATTAGTGGCCAAAAAACATACAAGACCATATTCCTTGATAAATAAGTGCTCTTCCATTGTTGTTACCACATAACAGTCCTCATGTTCCATTAGTCAATCCTACTTGACAGCCTTGAGTTCATTGTAGGGGACTCTTTCATCACATACTCTATAGAATTATTCTCATTGGTGGGCATCATTTAATGCCTTTACTGTGTCAATGAATGGCCTTCCCCCAATTGAAGGTGTATCTTGGTCTACCTTCATATCACGAATTATGATGTCGGAATTGAGAATTTACCTTCGTAGCATCAACAAGACATCCTCGAGTAGCATGTTGGGATATTTTATGGAGGGATATTCTAGCCGGTGAGCCACTCTAGTAGGTTTGAGATCATTGATAACAAGCTTATTGAAGAATATAAAGGGATTTAATTTAATGATAGATCCAAATTAGTTGAGTTATTTTCCAAACTCATTGGATCTAATGGTACATGGGATTGTTAAACTACCTAGATTTTGGACTTTTAGAGGAATAGAGCGTAAAACTAGTGAAGAGTTTTCCTTATTCAATGATATGTTCTCCCCATCCTCCATATTTATTTTTTTGAAATAATATTCTTAATGAACGTTGTGTATGTCTTCATCTAAGTTAAAGAATATATGAAAGGGATGTTCATGTGATGTGTTTGAAATACCACAATGAATATACAAAACTGGAGATTCTGATTCCATTATTTCATCCTATTTGGATATGGTAATGTGGGATCAGAAGGATTTACCACCTCACATCCCTTATCATGAGAGGCATCCTTCCCTATTGACGGTAATTTTTATGAGGAAGGGTCCTTTATTATGGTTTTTTCACTATTGTTAGTGAAAGTTGAGCAAGATTTGTGGCCTCACCTTTTATTGTAGTTAGTGTCTAAGGTAGATCCTTCATACTTTGTAAAGTGACTACATGGGCCTCTTCTGGTGGGGTCATCTATGTGTTACCTAGAATATTACTTGGTGGCCTTTAGGGAATATAGTTTAAAAGTTTCCCAATTAGATTATCAAGTATTTTAATGGATGATTAATGGTTTAGAAATCATTTTTCAGAAGTGGTGATAAATTTTTTCATCATTTATTCTCGTTCTGACAGGGGTTCTTTCTATGTATGTTGTGAAGCAGCTGGAGGTGGTGGATACCAAGGTGTTTGCAGGTGAGGGTTTTGGTACCCTTTCTGGTAGTAATCCACCATCTTTTATGGTCTTAGATATGGATTCTGGTACTATTGTTAACCATAGCGAGGTGGTATCTAGGGTGGAGGTTTTTTGGGTTGCTGCTGGTATCCCATGTTCATATGTTCTTTCCATGTGGGGTTCTGGTATATATAGTACATATTCATGTTTTGGTTATGAGAAACTTAAATAAAAACATTTTTTGAAGGGCCAAATCTGACCATGTGCATCCACAATTAATGTGGTAATCACCACATTTGTTGCATGAAAGATTGTTTTCTACAATAACATGGGATGTGTTCTTCAGGTTCAATAGATCCATCTTCTTCAACACCACATCCAATTGGGAAGCGAGCATCTTGGTGACATCAATGTTGTTCATACCTCAATTTTGAGTTCCCCACTCTTAGTTACACTTAATTCTATAGGATTTCATGTCTTCAAGGTTGTCAAAGTGTTGCTCTATAGATTTCCTCATTATCGTTTCTCCAATACTGGCATCCACCACAGATTTAGTGTTCATAGTCAGGTTGCGGTAAACTATTGTAAATGCTTCTAGAACGGATTTATTTGGTGAGGAAATTATCATATAATCTCTTTGATGTCATCCCAAGAATCATATAAGGATTCAGGGTCATACTGGTGGTTTTTGTGGATCTAGTTACGCAGCGTCACCATTTCAATGGTGGAAATTACCAAGAAAATAATGGTTGGGATAATGCCTCCCAGGTGAGGCTAGACCATTGAGGTAGTCCCCTGATCACATATTTCACCTTATCCCTTAATGAGAATAGGAAGAGGAAAATATGGATGGCATCTTATGACACTATATGATAACAGAAGGTGTCAATGATATCCAGGACGTTGGAGAGATGAGAGTTCAGGTCTTCACTTTGTAACCCAACAAATTGCATCGTGTTATAGATGTGTTGAAATATTGTCGGCTTGATTTTTAATTGTTGGGCATACTCTAGTGGTTGGAAAATCCCCTTATCTTCACCATGGATGTATTGGAGTCTACACTCTGTAAGAGTTCTCCGCGGAGGTAGTTACTCTTGAGGAGGTGAGGGCACAAATTGTTGATCAGGTGCCAAATAAGGCCCCTAATCAATCTTCAAGTATGGAAACCGCTCTAATTTAAACTGTTGGAGTTTCTGTGAGCATGGGTTTTATTACCCTTGAAAAAATTGGTTTGGATGGTTCTGGTAGTCATATGGGCCAAACATCTATCCAACATCTTTTAATGTAGCCAGATCTCCCACTTATATATTCTCCATGGGGGTATTTTGGTATCACTCCTCCATAAGTGTATGTCATAACCTCAAAAGAATTCGTTCAATCATTAGGTCGAATGGAAGTAGCTTTGATAACTCAGCATTTTTGGAATGAGTGATGCAGCCACTCATACACCTATAAATCCACAGAACACTTAACACACCAAGCATAAAAGTGGAAGGATAAATGTAATAAAAATAAAAATTAGATTAATAGTAGAGTTTTTAGAATTTTAGGTTTTTATTTTCACTAAAATTGATAATAAGAAACTCAATGTTAACATTAATGTCCCCATAAATGGCTCCAGAATTCGGTATAATTTCTACTGATGTGTTATTTTCAACAATTAAAAATATATAACCCTAGAATGTATAGTACCAGTAAGACTTCGATCCACAAGGAGATAGAGTTATTTTTGTTTTTTATCTAGTTTATAATTTATTTAATTAATTTTACATAAATATTATAGTTTATTATTTGCTGTTTTGATAAATGATGATTGTTTTTTAATATAATAACAAATTACTTGAATGATAATGAAAAACATAAAAATTTATTTTTCATAAAAATTGGGATAGGAATTTTTTGTGGATGTCGATTTTAAGGGTTTTTATTTAATCAATTTCCCTATGAGGTTTTGTTGTTCAGGATAATTCATATCTCTGGGTTCAAAATGTAATAGAACCCCCTTAGTCTAGTGAGCTTTTTTATACCAATAAAAACCAAATCCTTGTTCTGGAAATTTGTTTCTATTAATTTTGATTATTTACAAACCTTTTGAGATGATTAAAAAAATCAATTATCATGGATGTTATTAACCACAATTCCATTATAGGTCCTTAGAAATCTTGTTCATGGTCCGAAATGAGGTATCTAGGGGTATTAAAAAATGTTAATAAATAATTATGAGAATGATGAAAAAATAACATTATTACAATATCACAACTGAAAATTCACAACACATAATTGTACACATCCCTGACACATAAGGAATTTATTTACTCATAGAGTTGCTAATATCTAAGAAACTTCCCAAACCGTAATTCTTCCCCTTGAAAGCATCATAGTGACGGTCATTAGGAATGTAGCATGGAAGAACCTTCTCTCCTCTCTTCCCTCCTCTTCATTACCTCTCTTCATCTCTTCATGGTAGTCTTTAGAGTGCTCCCTCTTGTAATATCTTTGAATGAATGAATACTGATAGACTCAAGAACATGGACGGAATGCCTCCTATTTTTAGGTTTTAGTAACACACAGCCTATACCAGGATGTACATGGAATGTCCCCTAGTAAACTAGTTTTTCCCATCTATTCTCCACCAGTAGGTTATATAGCTTATCGTCTTTGACTTGGAACACAAAGATGCCACGTAGGTGGACGCACAAGACATGTAGCTCTACCCAACATGTCCTATAAGAAAATTCATCATCCAGAAATGACTTCTAGAAGGGCCTCACAGCGCGTATTGGGGATGTACATGGCTTGTATTCTACGACCTCCAACATGGGAATGTATCCTCTTTGGTAGATCAAAGTCTGGGTTAAAGTGTACATTGCGTCTAAGAAGAGTGCACACCATGTATATGATAATTTTCTTTTTTTGATAATCTCTAATTTTTTCTTTTGGCGGGAAGAGTCATAAAAATTTTCATAATCACCATAATAATTAATTTGATCCACAAAATGATTGATATATGGTGAAAAATTGTTTTTATTCTTGATAAAATATATTAAATTGTATAAAAATATTAGGCATATCAGATCATAATTAAAAAATAGAAAATTTCATTTAGAAATATATATATTTTTATAAACAATATATTATTTGATAATATCTTTTGACAATAAAATATATTGGTGGATAGTAAAATAATTTATTTTAAAAAAATAATATATCTATTTAATTATGATCTTACTATTATAGTAATTAATTAAATTTATTATGAAAAAACTACGTTTTCACATAAAAATAATTTATATAAAAAAATCCTTTATATTTAATTTATATATATATAAAATTCTATTTAATTAGTTAAAAAATAATTATATAAAATTATGTAAAAAATATATCCAAATTTAGTTAATAATTTTAATAGATATCATTAAAATTCCCAATGGATAATTTCAATGTAAAATAATAAAAATAATTCTAAATTGTATTTTGGTAAAACATGGTCTTCTATATACTATAATTTAAATGGAATATATGTTTTACAATATGATAAATAAAATTTTTAGTATAAATAATTACATGAATTAAATTATATTTTTTCTAAAATGAAAATATTTTAAATTTTTACTATTTTAAATTCACCCAACCTAAAATAAATTTCATGCACACAATTAAAACATGGTCTGGATAATTGAGGTTTTGATATTTAAAAAATCTATTGTTTAAAAATAAACATTAGTAGAGTTTTAATATAATATCCACATAATAAGACAATAAGTGTAGTATAGAGGACACATAACTAGGATTCCTGTTAAATGAACATAGGGGAACAATAAAAACAAGGATATGGATGAAAAATATAACTATCAAAATTTGATGGAGAGTGATATAAAATAATTATCAAATTAATGTGTGCGATCCACATATGGTTAATGACAACTGGTCCATGAACCAAATTTGTGTAAAAAGGTCATTGGTATCGTTAAAAATGATATTAATAGGAAAATTTTAAGACCCCTTTTCTTGATTAGATAAATTATTTAAATCTCTATGAATTTTTGGAAATATACTTGCATGATATATTTATATTTCATAAGAACATTGTTATCCATTCATATTGTCTTCAACTATTTCTAATTCTTAGGTTGCATAATATGGTTATGTAATATATTAACCTTAAATAAAATGTCTAATGTTTAACATAAACCATTTCATAGAATGTCAACCATACGATCCATACAAAATATTATTATCCAAAACATTAGAAATAAGGTCACTTAATTTAATAAATGATCATATAATCACTTACCCAAATATCACTAAGTAGTTCTTAATCATCACATATAATCATGTGAATATATTCTATATGTATTCTCTTGAATTATTGTAAAAATAAGAATTATAATTAAGATATATTGATAAAAATAATGGTTTTTTATTCCTTCAATAAAATATATGTTATTTGATATTTTCCATGAACCCAAAAAAATATTTTCACACTATCAATTATGTAATAAACCACCCTTTCAACAAAACATTAATCAGTTTCATTATATTCATCCCTCTTCAAAATTAAATCATGCATATCAATTATTTCAATATCTAAACAATGGTATCACAATATTATAAATATTTTAATGATTATATTTCCCTAAAAATATATATATATATATGTACAAATAAGTTTAACTTGTTAGTGATTCATTTTTATTCGACACTGGTATTGTAAAACATGTTATATAAAATACATAATGAAATAATACAATATCACAATCCTTTTATATTTCTAACTATTATAACTAATACATAATTGATAAAATACAGAAATTTCAAAATATAAAATCAATAATCATTCCACATCAATTGTATAGATATCTACTATTAACTATGTTTTCATCATTCCTATTTGATTCCATTCAATGTTGACCCTTTTCACAAGAGTTATAAAAAACTCACAATCCCTTTAAACATTTCCAAGGCTGACACCCACCATAGTTTATATATGTTAGAAATATCCTAATTCTATTCTCCATGTTTGACAGATTAAATTTTTATTGGTTCTCAATTGACAAGTTATTTCCTTTATTTCTCTTCTAGCAATGAACATGGTGGCCTTTTTCACTACACATTTCAAAAAATCATATTTCATTAAAGAAATCGTGGTGTGTTCTATTCAATAGTTATAACATGTGGGAAAATCACTCTTTTTATTCCTCCCATTATGATATTTTTTCATAGTCACCCACATCAACCCATTGTTCCATTAATAGTCATTATACATGGATAATTTATTCTCTTGGATGTTCTCAAATGATTATATGTATTTATATGATTATAATTATTTAGGTTTCTCATTTACAATGAATGATTTTCATAAAATCATGAATGATTTTATCATTATTAATCATTAAATCACATGAATTGGGGATTTTATCATCCATTCGACTATGATCCATTTTTAAATGGCAATGAATAATATATAAGGACATAAAAAATTTAAAATAAATTATTATCTAAAAACTAGTGAAATAGTTAACATAAACTGATATATTCATTCATATCTAATATCATAATCATATGAATGGTATCCGTGGTATGTTCTTCTAAAATTACTCACATATTCAATAATATGGTTATGTTTTATAATCTATGTCTTTCATAATCAATATTTCATTTATTCTAATAAACATCCTCTAATACAAACTATAACACTCCAACCAAGAAATCCTAAAGCTGGTGCCTTAAATAATTTTGGTTGGATGATTGAATGGAACCAGATCATGATGAAAAAGTCATTTTAGCCATTTTGGATTACAAAATTACATACATGATACAAATTTTACAATGTTTATTGAAAAATAAATACATATAAAAAATATAATAATCATAAATCATCAAAATAATTCCAAAAATTTATCTTCATATCTTGGGAAAAGGAAATAAAAATAATTTTGGTCTCAAATTCTCAATATGTGGTGTATAATGTTGAAGAAATATTTAATAATAAGTATTATAAAAAATAAAAGTAAATAATTATGCCCAAATTAAAATAAATAACTATATGGAGAATAATAAATATGAAAAAAAACATATGATCAAATATTTCAATTTAAATAATCACATGACCTTGATATTTGACCATAGATAATACATATAATCAAAAAACAACCTGTAATAAAAGAATGTTGATATGCATATTGTTGATGTATGAGATTATATGGTTTTTCCTCATGAAAGATACTATAAAGATCATTCAAAAACCTTTTTCATGTGTATGGGTAGAAACCCATACGGTCTATTCTGATAATTTCTCGAAATAGTTACTTTCTAGGCATGACCACCATATTGATATAAACTACTTAGAAGCAAACATGTTGGATTGGTCACTAAATTATTTCTTCCAATGAGACTATTGATTCATCAATGGCTGTCCATTAATCGACCACCACCTATTTTACATAAAAAAAATCCTCATATATTGAATAATCAATTTATATCAAAATCAATGTCTCATATCAAATATATGTATCTGGTAATGGATACAAATTTACCAAAATTTCCCTAATAAATCTGATTAAATTAATAGTAAAAACCATATCTAACTATGGAATAAGGATTAAGAGATATTTATATCTATCATTCAAGAATAGGGATATTATAATTATTTGTAAGTTCTAATGAATATAATTAATAATAAAGTGATTTTTTCAAGGTAAATTTAACAATTAAAAATGATATTTAGATTCTACAATAACCTTAAATACGTTGTTATTTTAAATTAAATTTCAGCTGGATAAGATATTTCAAATTAGATCATAAATTACAATTATTTATGATTGATTCATGAAACTAAATTTTATTTTGGAAGTATATACATCACATAAATGTAAATTTATTTATAAATATATTATGTTTCAATGGAATTTAATTGGGACAAATTTCACTACCTTGAACACGACATGTATCATGTCTCTATATCATCCCGAATAATAATAAATTTTTTATTATTTACTTGTTTTAGACATTTTTTTGGGTTTATTATTGATTTTTTCACCTATATTAAATTTATATACAGTTATAAAAAAAATTATATTTTAATTGGATGTTTTGACAATATTTGTTTATGTAGAAAGAACTACATTGGCAGGTTGAAAATGATCAAAGGGGCCATTATAAAAACATATAATGAATAATTCTTAATACATAATAATAACATTCAAAAAAAATTATTCTTTTAAAACCAATATTATAATTTTTTTATGATGAATGAACAAATATTACAATCATAGAGATGGTTGGCTATACCTACACATGAGTAATGTTTCTATTTTCCAATGATCATTTCAAAAAGAAGGTGAGTAATTTTTTTTAAATAATGATAATTAAATATTAAATACAACATTTATTTATAATATTTGATTTTTTATATAATTATTCTGAATAAAAATGAATCAAATCACTTCTTGAAGGCGGTATGCCACCTATACATGAATGGTATTTCTTCTTTTTTTAGTGCGTGAAAGGGTACAAATATAATTATATAACTTGAAAGGTATTTATATCATTAATACCACAATTTTTAAATTTTTATCATATATATATATATTTATTATATATGTATTTTTAGTAATCTATAATGATAAATTAGAGGGAATTTAATACAGTATTCATGGTGGCGGTAGGCCATATGTATGAATGAATGTTGTTTCCATTTTTATATTATATTAGAAGAATGAAATATAATATATATATATATATATTATAATTATGTAATAATATATGTGTCAAATATATGTCACATATTTTTATTATGGAAAAAATAATGCATTCCATCTAAAATGTGAATGAATCACATCACTCTGAGGAGGAGGTAGTCCACACGTATACAAATGAGGTTAACATTTTCCCAAAAAATGTATACCATGATGGATGATGTTATATATTAATTATAGAAGAATAAAGTAATTATAAATATATTATATTTCATATATAAACTATAAATCCTTCATTATTTTCAACCCTGAATGATGGTAATGTAACAAAAAAGGATATTAGTTTTTTAGGTAGTAGACCACTGTATAGATGAACGGTGATGGTTTATCCAATTTGGTATATGTATCTTATTTTTTAGGTCATACACATAAGAAAAAATATCATAATTATGATTATAATGATGTTATAATATTAAAATTATATGATTATTAATGAAGTCATGGAGAATGAAATAAAACCAATGTCGCTATTGAATAGTGTTACCACTTATTCGGTTAACTCCTTTTAATTCTTACCAAATGTATTACATGGTTGGATTTATGACCAAAAATAGTATTATAATTTTAAGAGATGGATTTTGAGAGATTATTTTGGAAGTGTATTGATGATCCAGAAGGGTACGATAGGTGTGAATATGTGTTGTGGTGAGTGCCTTTTAATAAGTGGGGGATATTACATATTGGGTAATCAGGAAAATATTTCGGTACTCCCCACATTATTTTCATTCAATAGGCTTCTATAATAAGAACAATTAATCCCATGAAGGTTTAATGTCAACATATGGCTATTAATTGGATGTTTTACATGTTTATGGTCATTTTTAAAAATTATATTTTTTATTTAGTCAATATGTAATGTTATTTTTTCCTTAATAATTTTAATTAATTATTATAGAATTCACTATTCACATTGGTTACTACAACCCAAGATTTTACATCATGAGTTTTCTAAAATAATTACTATTTATTTGATAGTTAAAATTTCACATCACCTTATGCATAAATGAATCTTCATATACTATAAACTTTTATTATATTAACATGATGTTTATAATAGTAATGTTACCCTTATGAATAGTAATTTTTCCATAAAAATTGTTACCTCTCCAATGGAAGTAAAAAATTTTAGTATCTCTTAAATGAAAATAAGAAATATTAAAAATGATAACATGATGGTTTCTATTTTATTAAAATGATATGTTTATTTTCTATATTATAATTAATGTAATGATTTATAGTAAAAATTATTTTCAAAATATATATTCACAAATTTTTTTTCTTTAGTATAATAATTATATGAATATTTTAAGAGGCCATAATTAATTTTTTAACGTTTCATAAAATGAAATATAATATAAGAACTTTTCATTTTCAATGAAATGATGATTTTGAATAATAATATTGATTTTAAAATAGAGAAAATTATTAAAACAAAATATTTGTCCATTTTTTAAATCTACACATTTGAAAATGGTTAGGGTAAATTTTTTGGATATTTTAAAAATATTTCAATTTTTTGTGAATGCTGAAATATATAAATTTATGATATTTGACAATATAAGTAAATTAATAAATTAATGAGTCATTTCTAATGTGTAGAATCTGTAAGAACCAATTTTTTCAGATTCATGTAATCTATTTACGACATTCAGTCATGGGAAACAAAAGTGTTGATATTCTTAGGAGAAAATAATAATAAGATTAAGAAAATATTTAAAAACAACCCTATTATCCCAAACCTTCTTGCCAAAGAATCCACAATGAGGGAAGATATATTGACTCCCGATCCCCACCTACAGCCATCCCTAGGATGGGTGCTAGCATCTAGGGTGTACAAACCTAAATATATGAGAGGCATTACCCTTTATAATAATACAATATGGGGAGATAAGATGTATCATCCATATTCAACTCCATTAAATATATATTAGAAAAACCAAAATCCATCCCAAAATGCACGTGTAAATCAAACTGATTCAATTAAAAGTCACTAAAGGAAATTACCAATAACAAAACATGAGAAGAAACATAAAAATTATCAAAGGGTACGACTATTAATGCCTTTCTTGGTCCATATATTCTTCATGGAAACCTGAAAATTTATTTTTATACATATAGGGTGAGAATATGGAGATACTTAGTAGGAAATCCAAATTCTCTCATGAACATGTGTAATGATAATACAAATACACCCTTGAAAAAACAATACTCCTAAATAGCTCCAAAAATATAGACTAATAGTAATACAAACCTACCCAAGGATCACTCACCAAATTACATATCCATGAAATATAAAAAAATATGAATCAAATCGATGATAGGGTACGCCACACCACATTCCCACTTATTAGCTGATCTCACACCCCAATAATAAATTCCATGTTTCCCCCACCCCTTCCTAATATATCACATTACATCCTTCCCACACAAACTTGGGCCACACCTCACAACACATCTCACCCCCACACACCTGGGCCAAACATTTCATCTCATACCAATTACAATTGGGATAGAAAACCATCACTCATATTGAAGACACTAGCTACCACACATCAAAACATGCCTAAAAAAACATGGGGCATTATCGCCAGGAAGTTGGGGAAGGGAAGAGCGAGTGGCCAGCCATACATCTTTATAGTAGAATATTTTTAATCATTCCCCCCACATGAATATGAAGGTGTAGACATTTAATAATTGATGTGGTTAGGGAGAATATAAAAATTTCAAGGAAATAAAATTCTACCTATATATATATAAAGCTAAAACTTCACCTCATGTATGTTCATAAGAAAATCATCAACCAACATTCAATGCCCCCCGCATTTTCTATTGTTATTAAATTCAAAAGCCCATACAACTATTACACAAGCTTCATTTTTTCAGTCTTCAGTTATTATTATGAAATTTTCAAGATTATGTGTTACCAACCTGTTCTAATAAAATAAAAAATCAATTTATATTTCATTTTCATTATTATCAGCATCCCTACCAATGAAGAAACTTGAACAAAAAAACAGACAAGAAGAAGAACATCAGAGAAACCCAACAACCACAAACACTGAAACATTTCATCACACCACTTAGTCAATTATATAATGCCAACATCCCTACAAAAATCATATCTCATTCCAAAACAGATCACATTTTCAGAGAGAAAATAATATCTAATTCAAAATCACTTTAATAATTTAATATGTTATCACATAGGCCATCAGACCTTGGGGAAATTAATTTCTTGAATATAAATAAGTAATTAGACAATTATTTATGATGAAACAAAAAAAATCATAAAATATTTTTTTCCAAAATAAAATTCACAATACAGAAAATAATCCATTAATATAATTGATCTACACAATGTAACTACACACATAAAATCATATTTTCAAATTATTAATGTCAAGTAGATTAAAAGATGTAAAGTTATAATTAACATTCCACATCCCCATTGATTTTAATATAATATTTTTCATTATATTACATAATCTAGTTGCAACCAAATTTATGAGGTATGAAAATAATGAACCCATATCAGTTGATAAACATGAAATGAAATAAATAAAAATACTACATGGAAGGAATAACTCTTTTAGAGACATGCTACAATAAAATAGTGGTGTGCGTATATTAGGGAACTTCTATTGGGGGAACTGAAACAAACTAAAACAACAAATCCAAGGACTCCAGGGAAGAAGGATTTGGGATGTCAAGTATCAATAAATAGAATAACTAATGAACAAAGTGAAGATATTGAACACATAATGATTTGATCATAATAAAACAAGAGTAGATATAGTTTTGAATAATCATTAATGGAAGATCTAAAAAACCACTTGATATTACAATTAATAATCCTACATTGTAACGCCCCGACCCTAGTTACCCTGAGACGGTGCATTATTACATAACATTGGCATGGTCACAAGGAAATCATGTCTCGAAAGACAGATAAGTTTATTTTTTTGGAAGCAAGATTCATTCATATGCTCAACATTACAGCTTGAAGATAATTACACCACAAATATATTTCATTAAATCATCCAAGCCTCCTAGATTATGCCTGCAGGTCACTCATAACTAACATCTTCATATCCTAGGAAAATGAAACATAAGAAAAGGGTGAGATCAAACGCTCAGTAAGGGTATGTAATACAGCAGAAAATGACATAAATATTAAGAATGGTGAATATTTGCAACCACATGCCCTTACCAATAATAAACATTAATACTTTTATCACAAGAATATTAAATGAGTAAATAATGCCATAATAAAACATTATCATGGGTATTCTACTAGTCGAATGACCATATGAACCATCAATATTATTTCCACAATGAGGTAATGTATAATTCCGGATATTTTGAAACATTTTTTCAAGGCCTCGACCAAGACGTCAAAAAATAATTTTGGCCTCGTCCAAAACTATATATCAAATTTAGAAAGGGCCTCAGCCAATTCCACATCTATTTGTCTCATGAGATCTACTGATGCATCGAGGAGCTATAGTGGGCACCACCCATCACGTACTAAGTCCAATACATTCCTTATATGAATACGTTTCAAAATATCATAAACATTCGTATTAAAAATAACATAAAAAATGTCATTACTTTAACCATAAACCATGAATGGTATAAAAATAGCACATCTATAGTCAAACATATCACAAAACCTTCAATAAAATATGCATGTTTTGTATCATAATAAATCAACTTAAAATAAACTTATAATCCATCAAAGGATGTTGACATAGATGAAATCAAAACAATTTTTAAAGAAATATCTCTTTCTATGTTGAAATCTTTTGTGAGTCACATAATTATAAAGAAAACATTTATTTTGAAAATATTCTAATAATCTTTTAAACAAAGCTTTGATGAAGTTATAACAGCGTAAAATAGCCACACCCGTCGTATAAGTTAAAAAAGACATTCTTACATTTAATTTGTCAAAAAGGGAAAAAAGTACTTTGTTTGGAAAATGATGGAAGGATTCCTTTAGAAACACATAAGGGTATAGATGAATTTAACCCATTGTCTAGTAAATAGTGAAAATGTTTTGAAATATATTTCTATGAAACATGGATGTGGATGATAAATGGGTCCCAGTAGATAATTACATATAAATAACATCAGATAATGAAGAGATTGTGAAATAAACCCTTACCTTGTACTTTTCCTTTATCGAGGGTCGGTTAATCTCCTTTATAATGGTGAAATAATTTTTAATAAATTATACAAGAATTTTATACATTAATATGATATCATATATGATCATTAAACATTTCTTTAATAATAATATCATTGTATTATCGTCGTTTCAGGTGTTAACGGATTCGTATTACTTTGTATGATTATTATGTAAGCCATGATTTTTATGGATAGATTGTATATTATTCATATATAGAATTATATCATTTCCATAAACATTATTTTTAATAATCAAATGATAATTAGACTATAATGGATATGATTTGGAATGAATTTCATCGCGTTCGTGGAGACGGTAGTCTGTACGTACGCACGAGCGACAATATCATTTTTTTAATATTAATATAATATATAATTGGATGGTATATCATATATGCAAAATCATTATCATTTTATATTTACTATTTTCATTAATTACACATCATTATTATACCCATCCAAAAAAATAATGTATTGAATAACAATTACACCACGACATGGAGACGGTAATCCGTACGTACACACGTATGGTGAGATGTCATTAAAAGGATGTATAGAATAATGAATATGGTTTGACCATATTTATAATAACATCACATTATATGGAAGTTAATGGACTTATTATTTTACAATGTAAATAACAAAGAATGAAGAAGTTGAAGAAGACATGAACTTGAAAGAGGGTTGTGAAAATATTACCTCTTCTTCGAGTTCTTCCTTTTGATTTGATCAAAAGGGCTCTTTAGGGTGGATTTATGATCAAACTAAGGCCACTAGGTTGAAGTGATGTAATTTGGGAAGATATTTGGGTAGATGTTGGTGGATAGAAAAGTCTCTGAAGGTGTGAATTAGTGATAGGGGTTGTTCCATTTTATAAGAGGGGTGAGGGGAACCTTAGGAAAAGCTCAAAATATTATTTTATAATAAATCAATATTGGATTTATAATAGCTCCAAACTGATTTATATTGTGCATAAGGTGGGGATTGGTCAAAAAAAACTCAACCAGTAGGTTTTAGACTATTTTGGGTCACATTATTAACATTATCTTTTAGTTTTAACTCTTAGTTAATTAGTATGACAATTACTATATCTCTTTATATTTTTCTATTATATGGTTAATAAACTTTTTATATACATCCAAGAGACCCCCAAGAGGTCCATTAATGATTCACCTATCATGATATAAGTCCTTTGGCCGAACCTTATATTTATAGGAATAGAATAATAATTAATAATATAATATTTGTTTTAAAAACTCTTTTATGTCAATTTTGACTTTATTGGGTATTTTTTTTGATAAATTTATAATAGAATTATTCATTAGATAAAAATTTATATAACCAATTAAAATATGTCTTATTAACCTAAAAAATCATTTTAATTCATTAAAAGTATCAAATTACATTTATTTGGATATTTATAATAACAATTATGTAAATATTTCATTAATTAGGTAATTACTACATCAACAGTGTGTCATAAATAAATTAAATTATATAACGTCTAATAATTATAAATAAAATAAAGTTATGTAGGAAATATTTTTATCTTTCTAAAGAAATCTAACAATAGAATTTATCTTATGTACAACAATATATTAAAATTGATTTAGTAATTAAACATTGATTTTAACTCTTTTAACTTTTCATTGAATTAAATAATAATAAATGTTATAATCAAATCCTAGTGGACCTAAATTATAATATATAACTCATAATGTTATTTTTGGTTGAAATAAACTTTTACAATAGAATTAGGACATGTGTTAGGGTAATATTAATACCATTTTTACCCTTACTTTCCCTATTCACTTTTAACAATGGTAAATAAAAGTAAAATGTTACGATTCACCAAAAATTATTTTAATCTCATTGAACAACATATTACATACTGAAATCAACCGTATCTCTCGTATTTTTAAAATTTCACTCACAGAAGAGGTAAAATTATGTTTAATGTGAATTTGAAAATTCTCCTAGAGATGGGTATAAAACTGTGAAATGTTCTAAGAATTTTTTATATATCTAAAATTATTATAAATTGACTCAAATTAATTACATTGAGCATATATATGTATTATGTGTCTATTTTGACCTTAATTAAATTTAAATAAAATAAATAATTATTTAAATAAAAATTCGGTTTTAAACTATAACTCGGTGTTTTTTCACTATTCATAAAAAATTGAATGTTTTCAGAAAAATTCCAAAAATTCACCCGAAGATAATTTTGATATTCCAGATCCAAAAATTAAGTCCATTTTGAAAGATAAAATTTATAAAATTTTAAAAAGTGGGTTTTACTGTTTTTAAATGCTAGTTTAATTGGTTGTGGTGTGTGTTAGGACTCGAAGTTGCGTACAACACATGCTACTGTATTATTTAAAGAAAAGCGTACCATAGAAGTTTCATGTGTTACATTATCCCCTCCTTTAAATAATTTCACCCTCAAAATTTTTAGAATACTACCGCATGAAAAGACTATGGTGATTCTTCATCATAAGTTCCTATGGTTCCCACGTTGCCTCTTCCATCTTATGGTTTTTCCATATAACTTTTACCAGACGAGTCATCCAGTTTCTCAGCACTTGTTCTCTAGTATCAAGAATCCTGAAGGGCTCTTCACAATAAGACATATCGCGTTCCAGTTATAATTCCTCATAGGTGAGTACATGCATTGGGTCAGGCATGAATTCTCTCAACAGTGATATGTTGAATACCTCGTGAACATTGGAGAGACTTGGCGGCTTTGCCAAACAGTAAGCTATAGCCACAATTATTTCTAGAATTTAGAAAGGTCCTATGTACCTAGGACTCAATTTACCTTTCTTACTGAAATGTATAACTACCTTCCATGGAGATACCTTCAAGAAAAAATGATATCACACCTGAAATTCCAAATCCTTACTTCGGTTATCTGCATAGCTCTTCTTCCTACTTTGAGCTGATTTAATGTGGTTTTGGATTACCTTCACCTTTTCCATCGTTTCCTACACCATTTCTAGGCCTAGAAGTTTTCTTTCACCAACATCATCCCAACAGGTTGGTGTGCGACATCTCTTTCTGTATAACACTTCATATGGTGCCATCTGAATACTCGAATGGAAGCTATTATTATATAAAAATTATTCTATAGGTAAATATTGATCCCACATACCCTGAAAGTCAAGTGAGAATGATCTCAAAATGCCTTCTAAGGATTGAATAGTTCGTTCTGAATGTCCATCAGTTTGGGGGTGGTATGCAGTGCTCAAATGATGTTCAGTATTCAGGGCTTTCTGAAGACTTTTCCAGAATCCTGATGTAAAACGGGGATCACTATCCGAAACAATTTATAAGGGTACTCCATGATGTCTTACAACTTCATTAATATATAGTCCTGCTAGACATTCAAGTGGTAGATCTTATCTTATAGAAAGAAAATGTGCTGACTTGGTAAGATGTTCAACAATGATCCATATTGCATCGATCATTCTAGGAGACTTTGGTAGTCCCATGACAATGTCCATTGTGATATTATCTCATTTACACTGAGGTATGGGAAGAGGTTTCAATACTCCTTAAGAATGTTTCTTTCCATCTTTGACTTATTGAAAAACCATACATCTTGACACAAAATCATCAATCTCCATATTCAAGTTATCCCACCAAAAATTTTCCTTCAAAACTCTATACATTTTTGTGCTCCCAGGGTGTATTGAGAAATTGGAACTATGACAATCATCCCACAATTTTATTTTTAGATCAGTTATATCCGGACCACAAAGTCTCTTCCCAAATTTCAAAATTCCATCTTCATATACGAAGTCACTCAATCACCCATCATTCAAAACTTTAATCTTCTTTTTAAACTTGTCATCATCAGTCTGAGAACTCTTTATCCTTTCTAGCCAATATGGTTTGGAAACCATTTGAAAACGTATTGATGTTTCACCTTCCATGGTGATTCCCATATCCATATTTACTAGATCCATGTATATAGGATCCTTTTCAACTCTTATCTTGTTCAAAAATCCATGATCTTTTATACCCAAAGCATATGTCACATTATTTTCCTTCCCTATGTGGTAGTGTATCATGGAATCTTAATCCTTGTGTAGTTCATGCCATCGCCTTTGCCTCATGTTGAGTTCTTTCTGTGAGAAAAAATACTTCAAACTCATGTGATCGGTATATATCTCACATTTTTCACCAGTGTGATAATGTCTCAATATCTTCAAAATGAATATTATAGCAGCTAACTAAAGATCAAGAGTATGATAGTTTTGATCATTAATTTTTTTTCTATCGTGATGCATATGAAATAACCCAATAATTTTTCATAAGGACACAACCAAGTCCTTTCTTTGAAGCATCACTATAAATAACAAACCCATCATTCTCGGATGGTAGAGTAAATATAGTAGTGCTGACTAATATTATCTTCAGTTCATCAAAAAATTATTCACTCTTTGTCCAAACAAATTTATCCCCTTTACATGTGAGCTTCGTCAAAGGGTTAGCTAATCGGGAAAAATTCTGGATGAAACATCGATAATAACCTATTAAACTAATAGAACTGCGTACCTTAGTTATACCCATCAGTGCTATCCATTCTTGGATTTCCTTGGTCTTAGATGGATCAACAGAGATTCCATCTTTAGAGATAATATAGCCAAGAAAAGAAATCTCCTAATGCCAGAATTATCACTTGCTAAACGTCACATATAATTCATATCTTCTCACAGTTCTCTTGATAATGAATAAGTTATTTTCATGATATTTGTAGAATTTGGTGTATATATGATATCATCAATAAATACCACCACAAAAGCTTTGAGATATTATTTGAAAACTCTATTAATTAGATCCCTGAAAACAGAGGGTGCATTAGTCATCCCAAAAGGCATTACTGTAAACTCGTAATGCCCGTACCTAGTTTGAAATGCTTTATTCATAATGTATTCCTTATTCAGACACAACTAATGGTATCCAGATCAAAGTTTAATCTTTGAAAATTATTGAGCTCCATGAAGTTGGTCAAATAAATCATCAATGCGAGGTAGGGGATACCTGTTCTTTATTGTTTTAGCATTGATCTCCCTATAGTCGATACATAGCCTCATAGATCCATCCTTCTTCTTAACAAAAAGGATAGGGGCTCCCCATGGAGAAACAGTAGGGTGAGTAAATCCCTTATTAATCAATTCCTCTAGTTGTATCTTTAGTTAAACTAATTACACAATGGCCATTCTATAAGGGGTATTCGATATGGGCCTTGAACCAAGAGTTAAATCAATGGAAAACTCAATTTCTCATTATGGAGGATGTCTATGTAAATCTTCAGGGAACACATCAACATATTCTTTCACAATAGGTACATCCTCTATTTGAAAATTACTTTCCTCACTCGCAGTTATTTCATTCTCTTCCTCCCCGATAATTGAACTTAGTTGAGCTACTGGGTGTGGATCAAGATAAGAATTAGGTGCTGATGATTCTGCTCTAAATATAAGGTTTTCATAATCATCACCAACAAAAATCATCACATAATTATTCTTACAATAAATATTTTCATCATGGTCCGAATGAAAATCCATATCGAGGATTATATAAAATTAAATCATGGGTATGATGATGAGATCAGCAGATAAATAACATTTATGTGCTCTAATGGGGACTGATTCACAGAACTTTGTAGCAATGATACTTTCCTTATGAGTTTTAACTGATAAATCCCATGTTAAATCAAAATTGAAATATATAATTTTCATTGAAAACTTGGAAGATATGAAACAATGTTATGATCCAGAATCAAATAATTCATTTTCTAAACTGGAGGAAACCGTAAAATTACCGGCCACCACGTCTTGTGGGGCTTCAACCTCAGCAGTAGTGATTACCTAAGATTGGCTTTGATCCCATGGCCTTTTCCAAGGTAAGATTCTATGACGCTTAGAACATTCATTTTCATAATGTACCATCTCCCTGCAATTGAAGAGTTGAACATTGGTAGTGTCTTCTCTTTCCTTTACAATCACCAACTAGATGGACCTTCTGTACACATTTGTAGCATAATCCTTTTCCTTTTAGACAAGCACCAGGGTGCTTCCTTCTGAAATTTTAATGGGGTGGAAATTAAATTCATCCCTGTTTCCTTATTTCCATTCCCAGAGTTTTCAGCAGATCTCTTCTTCTCTTTCTTTGATTTAAAGTCATACGACTTATAGAATTCCTTTTATGTCTTGATTGCTCACAACACAATAACTTCATATGATGAGAAGGATTATGATACTAATTCTAGACTGGGAAATTGTTTTAACCCCTCAAACAAATGATAAATATTACATCATGGGTTATGTATATAATCTGAAGCATAACTCGCTATCCTTATAAAGTTAGCCTAATAATTTGTGACATTCTCATCATCGTTTTTCCTCAGACACAGAAATTACCTTTCTATATCTGCTCAATGGTCACGAGGAACGTATTTTTCTAGGAAAATATCTTTAAATTACCTCCATTCCATATTTTATACTTCATCATCTTCCTTTGTATTTCGAATCAACAACCACCATTGGTCAGTATCTCCAGTTAGGCAGTAAAATGGCATGACAACTTTTTCTCTTTCGCTGCTCCCCAAAGCATGTAATATTTTCTCTAAGAAATATATCCATTTCTCATCAACTAATGGTTTTGTACTCCCATTGAATTTCAGTTGTTGTTTCCTCATGAAGTGATCTGACATTGATCCTCTACACTACGAATCAGGGTGATCCATATAGGTAAGGTTATTATTCCTAACCTGAGTGAGTTGTCCCAGTATGGAGATTAGCTGATTAGCACCAGTTGCATCACCAGCTCTACTATAATTATCTTGAGTAGGAGGGGAATCCCTACATAGAGTGCATTCATTGATTCTTTTTTTTTCATCCACTAGGCACCATTTATAAACTATGTCATAAAGTAGATTAGTTTGCGAATCTGAATATATAATTCCAAACTTCAAAAACACAAATTCAACGATTTATGGATATAATCCATAAACATAAAAAAAAGTTTTCTTTGAGGAATAATATACTCATAACCCTTCATAATGGTTTGTAACTTAAATGATAATTATCCTAAGAATATCCCCCAGGAGTGTCGTAACCAAGAGTGCAACACGACTCGTTTTTGTGCCCCAATTCCCGTTCGAGTCTAGCTCAAAGCGGTGTTTTCAGGTTTTACCATTAGGTACATCTGTGCTAGATCTGCCTCTACCTACTCGTATCCAGACAGGGATGTATTTCTTGGAAAACTCACAAAATCTTTACAATAAAAAAATTCTAGGATGTTCTTCTATGCTAACCTTCAATGTCTGTCTTAGGGCTATGTGCTCTAATCAGATTTTATCTAAATCTTGTTTCCATGGTTTGTACTAAAATTCCTCTGATGCCAACTGTAATAACCTAGCCTTAGTTACCCAGATATGGTGCATTATTACATAACATTGGAATGATCACAAGGAAATTTTGTCTCGAAAGACCGATCAGTTAGTATTATTGGAAACAAAATTCATTCATATGTTCAACTTTACAGCTTGAAGAGAAATACAACACAAATATATTACATTAGAAGCATCTAAGCCTCCTAGATAACTCCTGTAGGTCACTCATAACTAACTTAATCATATCTTTGGAAAAGGGAACATAAGAAAGGGGTGTTCTCAAACACTCAGTAAGGGTAAGTAATATAGCCGAAAATGACATAAATATTTATCATGGTGAATAATTGAAACCACATGAACTTACCAATAATAAAAATGAATACTCTTATGGCAGGAATATGAGTTGAGTAAATAATTCAATAATAAATCATAATCATGGGTATTCTACTAGTCAAATGACAACATGAACCATCAATATTATTTACATAATGAGGGAATGTATAATGCCAGAAATTCTAAAACATTTTTTCAAGGCCACGGAAAGAGGTCTAAAAATGATTAAGGCCTCGACCAAAACCATATATCAAATTTGGAAAGGGCCTCAGCCAATTCCACCTATAGTTGTCTCATGATACCTACCAATGCATCGAGAAGCTATAACGGGCTCCACCCATCACTTACTAAGTCCAATACATTCCTCATATGAAAATGTTTAAAAATATCATAAATATTCGTAATAAACTAGCATACGAAATGTCACTACTTTAACCATAAACCATGAATGGTATAAAAATATCTCGCCCACTATCAAACATATCAAAAAATATTCAATAATATATGGTTGTTTTGTATCTTAATAAATCAACTTTAAATAAACTTAAAATCCATCAAAGGATGTTGACATAGATAAAATCAAAACTCTTTTTTAAAAAATATCTCTTCCTATGTTGAAATCATTTAAGAGTCACATAATTATAAATAAAACATTTAGTTTTAAAATATTATTGTAATCTTGTAAGGGAAGATTTGATTATGTTATAATGGCATAAAATAGCAGCACCCGCCGTATAAGTTAAAAAAAAAACTCTTACCTTAAATTTTCCGAAAAGGTCAAAAAGTACTTTGTTTGGAAAATGACAGAAAGATTATTTTCAAAAAACATAAGGGTATAAATAACTATAACCCTTTTTCTAGTAAATAGTAAAAATGTTTTGAAATATATTTTTAAGAATCATGGATGTGGATGATAAAGGGTTCCCAGTAAATAATTACGTATAAACAACCTCGGATAATGAAGAGATTGTGAAATAAACCCTTACCTTGTACTTTTACTTTGTCAAGGGTAGGTTAATCATATATATAATGGTGACATAAATGTTTTTAAATTATACAAGAATCATATACATTAATTTGATATCATATATGATATTTTAACATCGCATTTTTAATAATATCTTAGTATTATCGTCGTTTCGGGTGTTAACAGATTTGTTTTCCTTATTATTCTTCTTACGTAAGCCATGTTTGTTATGGATAGGTTGTATCTTATTCATATCCAGAATTATATCAAGTCTTTAAACATTATTTTTAATCATCAAATAAGAATTAGTCTTGAATGGATATGATGGGGAATGAATTTCATCGCGTTCGTGGAGATGGTAGTCCATACGTACGCACGAGCGACAATATCATTATTTTGATATTAAGATAACATATAATTGGATGGTATATCATATATAAAGATTCATTATCATGTTATATTTATTATTTATATGAATTAAAAATCATTATTATACCCATCCAGATAATAATGTATTAAATAACAATTACACTATGACGTGGAGACGGTAATCCGTACGTACACACGTAATGTGACATGTCCTTAAAAGGATGGATAGAATACTGAATATGATTGTAACATATTTATAATAACATAAAATTATATAGAATATACTAGAGTTATTATTTTATAATGGTAATAACAATGAAAAAAGATGTTGATGAAGAAAGGAACTTGAAAGAGGGTTGTGAAAACATTACCTCTTCTTCGGGATCTTACTTTTGATTTGATCAAAAGGGCTCCCTAGGATGGCTTTTTGATCAAAATAATCCCTCTATGATGAATTGAGGGATTTTGGGAGGATATTAGGGAAGAGTTTGACAGATCCAAAAGGCTTTTAATGTGTGAATTAGTGAGAAGGGGTAGTGCCCTTTTATTAGAGGGGTGAGGGGCACCTTAGGAAAAGCTAGAAATATTATTTTATAATAAATTCATATTCGGTTTATAATGGCTCCAAACTGATTTATTTCTAGGATAAGGTGGGTATGAGTCGATAACAAATCAACCAATAGGATTTAGAAACGTTTGGGTCACTTTATTAACCTTATCTTTTAGTTCTAACGCTTAATTAATTAGTTTGACATTTACCATGTCTCTTTATATTTTTATATTATATTGTTAATAAACATACAATATACATTCAAGAGACCCACAAGTGGTACATTAATAATTCAACTATCATAATATATGTCCTTTGGAAGACCCTTATATTTTTAGGAGTGGAATATGAATTAATAATATAATATTTTTTTAAAAACTCTTTTATGTCAATTTTGACACTATTGGGTATTTTGTTTTTGATAAATTCATTACAGAATTATTACTTTGAAAAATATTTATATAAAGAATAATAATATGTCATATTAACCTATAAAATTATTTTAATTCATAAAATGACTCAGGTTACATTTATTTTTATTTTTATAATATCATTTATTTTAATATTTCACAAATTAGGTAATTACTGCATCACCATTGTTTCATATGTAAATAAAATTATTTAATATCTAAATATTATAAATAAAATTAAAATATGTAGGAAATCTTTTTATATTTCTAATAAATACTTAAAATTGAATTTATTTTATGTATAACCCAATATTAAAAATGTTTTAGTTATTAAACATTGATTTTAACTCTTTTAATTCTTCTTTTAATTAAATAATAATAAATGTCCTAATCTAATCCATGTGGACCTAAATAATAATATTTTATTCCTAATGTTGTTTCTGGTCGAGATAAATTTGTCCAATATAATTAGTACATGTGTTTGGGTAATATTAATATCCTTTTTACCCTTAATTATCCTATTTACTTTTAACCGTGGTAAATAAAAGTAAAATGTTACGAGTCACCAAAAATTATTTTCATCTCATTGAACCACATTTTATGTACTGATATCAACCGTGCCTCATATATTTTTTAAATTACACTCACAGAAGCAGTAAAATTATGCTTTATGTGAATTTTCAAATTCTTCTATGAGATGTGTAAAAGATGGTGAAATGTTCTAAGAAATTTTTATATGTATAAAATTATTATAAATTGAATCCAATGAATTAAATTGATCTTAAATAGTTATTATGTGTCTATTTTGACCTTAATTAAATTAAAATAAAATATATAATTATTTAAATAAAAATTCGGTTTTAAACTATAACTCAGTGTCTTTTCACTATTCATCAAAAATTGAAAGTTTTCAGAAAAATTCCAAAAATTCACCCTAAGCTAATTTCGATATTACGGATCCAAAAATGAAGTCCATTTTGAAAGATAAAATTTATAAAAATTTAAAAATAGGGTATTACTATTCATAATGGCTAGTTTAATTGCTCGTGGTGTGTGTTAGAACTCGATGTTGCGTACAACACATGCTATTGTATTATTCAAAGAGAATCGTACCATTGAAGCTTGGGGTGTTACATACATACATTGGATAAATTAATGGTATGATGGATCCACAAGGAAACAACATTATAACAATTAATTAATACAATTACAAACATTTTAATTCATAGAATATGACAAAATGGAAATTCTGTAAAATATATCAAAAGCATTAAAATTATGAATAAATGGAAGGTTGTGGAAAATTATACACCCTAGTGAATAAGACCCCCTATCATGGAACAATACTAGAAATGAAGAACATAGATAAATTAATAACCTCAAAAAATAACACACTACAAGAAATGACACGCCACATAGATGGAACACCGACAGAGATGACACATAGCCATAAATGATACACCACCAAAAATTACACACCACAAGAAATGACAGACAATAAGGATGAAACACCACTAGAAATGTCACACCATTAGAAAACAAGAAATATAACTTGAAAACAATATTTTTCCACAATTATATTATTCCATACATTACTTTGATCAACTATTGGGTGATCCATTATAATTGTAGATCGAGCGTTACATACTTGAACTATTATTGTAGATCCAAAATTACCATAGATCCACTATAACTATAAATGAACCATTGGGTGATAAAATATTACTGTAGATCCATAGATTCTATAGATCTATAAATACAGTAGATCCACCGTATGTGTCAATCCACTATTACTATAGTTCCACCATTGAGTGTCCAAACGTTACTACAGATCCACTATTATTGTAGATCAACCATTATTGTAGATCAACCATTGGGTGATCCACTATTACTGTAGATCCACTGTTATTGTATATTGAATATTTCAATAGATCCAATGTTAATATATATTCTCCATTTCTATAAATCCACAATTTTTGTGGATCTACTATTACTGTAGATCAAAAATTACTAATAAATACATTGTTGGGAAGGACTAGCATGTCCCAAAAACAACCTAGAAAACCCCCATACACCAAATTTTCATAATGTAACGGGCTACAAGGTTTATACCGTCAAATCATATATGCCTACAAATATTCTCACCCTTGAGTCTTCAATGAAAAACCTAAATTTCAAAGAGAACAAGTCTGAACAACAATCCATTGAGATACCTCTCATGAATCACATTACACCGAAATCATCTCTACTAGTCCATCCTTCTTTCCAAAACTCTAATAATAGACAAACAATCATACTATCTCAAACATATAAATGAGATAATTCTATACTTTCTATCAATACTCTATATGTTCTAAGAGTCATTGACTCTCTTCCATGGGTTTAACCACATCGTAGTAAAGTGCATCTTTAATAGGAATCAAGTGTTCTCTTTTTATCGTGTTGTATCATTATAAAAAATAATAAAAAATGCATCAAAACTAGGGGAAAAAATATTTCATATAATAGAATGGTCTGAATGTCAACTCACAGGGAACATCGAGAATAGATATCACAAAACAACTATAGTTACATAGACTACTTTTTTATCTCACACTCTTATATAAAATCCACATGGACAACATGACTGCATAGAAACAAAACTAAGGTAAAGGTATGTCCTCAAAAAACCTTATCTCAATGGTCTCAGATATCCTGTAGATGATCCAAAATTATTGCATCATTCCCAATATCAAACTATACCTATTCATTAAAGTGGGAGTCATCATGAAGATATTAATGAATATGAGAGTCATGGACGGGATCATGGATCTATTCCATCCATGGTGGCTATGTCAACTGATATTACACCACTCCAAATATCCAAAAAAACTCAAAAGTTCCATCAAAATAGTGTGAGATCTTACTCGGCTTCCTGATTATCTTATACCAATGTTTAGGAGAAACATTCAAGAACACATGGTATCCAAACACAAACTCTAGAGGGATTCTTATTGAAATAAAAAGAAAACTTTTTCATGTCTTATACTATTTTCATCAGCTCTTGAATAGATTAAAACATCTCTGTTGTGCTCAAAATGAATTCAGGACCCAGAAATGCTACCTCCCCAACCATAGTCCAACATAATGGGGAGTGAAATGGGTTTCCTTACAATTCCTCAAATAGGGGTTATGAAAATGGGATAGTGATAAATATTATTATAAGAAAACATGACCATATGAAGGTGTTGAAACCATGATCCACCGAACTCCAAGACACCTGATGATATCATATTCTCATATTTATGGATAATCCACTACATATTCCAATCTTTCAGATGGTGGAAATTAGTTCTTATGAGAAATTGGGTTCCACAATAATGCTACAATCTCTTAAAAACACTTGAGGTAAAAAATATATCTTGAAATGAGACTATTGAACTCAAAAATCCATGAAACTATACTAGCTCATCAACATAACAATTTGTGAATTCAACCATTACCCATGACTTAATGATCACTTATATGTGTGTTTATTTTTTCAACCGATCCATGATCACTGAGATAGAATAAAACCTTCATGGGATTTGGGTAACCTTATGATGAAATCCATTAATATCGTATCTCATTTTCTATTCGGAAAACCACAGGGTAAAAAATAGTTATAGAAAATGATGCTCGTCCTTTACATTATGAAAAAAAGTACATTGAGACAATTATTTTTACATCACACTTCATCTGTGGAAACCAAAACTACAACCTAATGCTTTGATGCATCTTAGAAATTCATGAGTGTATGACACAAGGTGATCTATGTAATTCACAATGAACTCCAATGTGAATTTCTACTTGAATAAACACCCAAAAATAAAACAACATATTGTCCTAAATATCATTTGACCACCCCTCTAGAGCATCACAATGGATAACACAATCACAAATCACATATACCTCGGTGTCTCCCCATCCATACTCAACCACTAGTTTCACAATTTTAGACTAATATTTCACCTTATAAAAATAGTCCCTACTACCTAAAACCCTTTCTTATATGTTTCTTGTTTACAAAAACTCTATTTCTCTTATAGAATATTCAAACTCCAAAAAATCATCCTCCTATGACATTATACAAAAATCATTGACTAAAAGCTTCCACATCCTATAGTTTTGGAGGAATGAAAAACATAGTCCTGTAAAAACTCCAACCACCTTCTCTAATGTAGATACTGTCCATGTAGAGAAAAATTCACCACAAACTCTTTTAATCGGTGAAGACAATGAAGAAATCACCAATAATGCAATGTTGCTATAACATCAGTTCATACACAAATACAACTAGCTCAAGATGATTGGTGGAATAGTTATTTACATAAGACAATACCTTCAAAGACCCATAATATATCAATAAATTTTACTTCATCATGATGTATCCCAATCCTAGGATAAAAGTATCACAAAACACCTCAAACATTACCCAATACTCTGGAAACTGGGGCACTGGTGTACTAAACAATTTCCCCTTTAGGTAACTGAATGTTTCATGACACTGGACAGTCCCTACAAAATCACGATCCATCATAATGAAACTAATTAGTGGGTATTCCACTAAAGAGAATTTAGGAGAAACCCTTTGATAATATAATTCTAGTCTGTGTAAATTATGAACATGTACCTCAATATTGGATGATTCCCATTAACAAAAACTTCATCCTTCAACAAGTATACTTTCACACCCTAATGATAAACCAGATGACTGTGAAACTGAACATCTAGTGTCAATAAAATACATGTGGGAAACATAAAAAATTGATTGTGGAGTAAATGTACAAGCAATATAGTTCATATGATCTTGAAATTCTCCCCTTCCGATATTGAGTATATTATGATATAATCAATGAATACCATGATGAACTTATCTTTGAACTCTTGAATGAAAGTGTTTATAATCCCCATAAACATAGATGACAAGTTCGTTACACTAAATGACATGATTACAAAAATGAAGTTCCCATACCTAAAACTGAAGAAATTATTCAAGATATCACCTATCATCACCCATTATTAGTGGTATATAGTCTACATAATGATATTGGAGAACCAACTGGCTCCTCTAAGTTAGTTAAAAAAATTGATCCACGAATGTGTTTAATGGTTATTGATTATCCCCTAATTCAACCTCTGGTATTATATTCATAATCAAAGTATATCGTCTTCCTTTATGAAAAAAAACATTTGGGTTCCCCAGAATGACACACTAAGCATGTTTACCTCAATATATATTTGATCATCAATATAAATCCTCATTAAACACAACTCTTAGGCTTCCATGTTATTAATATCCATCAGAATTAGATAATCTTGGGGCACTATATCTGGCATAAAATCAATGATAAATTAATGTGGTAGTGTCCCATTATACCTTAGGAAATCATTGGAGAACTACTCGATGACCCTGGAATCTTCAACTATGCCAAAATCTGCTGACCCTAGTGACAACTCAGCAAAAAAGCAATGAAGTGTCACTATATTTCATATTTCCATGTGACAACTCCAATAACATATGAATACTAGACCATAGCCATCTACTCCTGAGAAAAATATTCTCCTTCAAAAATAGTCAATAAAATAATACAATAAATCAATTCCATGGGAGTAATTTTATGGTTGTATATCATGGAAGAAAATATCACCATAGGACTGATGTGAACCAATCATCTGTCTACATGCCCAACACACATCAAACAACCTATTATGGCCTCCAACAATCTTAGTCAACAACCATGGTATTTTAATCATATAATAAACTAGTCCGTAAGAATGGGATATAGTTGGTGAAATAATGGAGCAGAGAACTATATAATAAAAAAATGTGTAGATGAAAAACGGATCATAAATCTATGGACCTATAGTACATCTTGTGTTGCAACCTAAACTACATGACACTAACCACACCTACAACCCCTCCCAATATATAATGGGTTCCTCCTTATCCATAGTCATTTAGAGGTATCTTCAATTATGGAACATCATGAGGTCAGCCACCAACTGCCTCATCTATCCTAGATGGATCATAAGAATGATTCCCTTACTATTGGAATGGCCTCACTAGTGAATTTTGTTAATGTTGGCGTTCAACCAAACCTCCAAGGAAAAACTGAACATGATCATAAATTGGAAAATGGTTATCATTAAAGTCATGACCACTATAGAATAAACATATTATCCATAAATCCATTGGAGTTTTAAAGAATCCAGATGGTGGAAATGGAATCATTCGACGTTGACTCCAAGATGGTAAAAACCTCAATGGCCCTAACACCTGAGGTCTTCCATCAACAATTCTTCTCCTTATAAAACATTGATGGCTACCCTATCATGGAAAACTTCTCATTTGTTCATCCATTCAATAACATATTTATTCTATCGATCCTATTGGTATGTTGGAAACGAAAAAGGATAAATTGCATACTAGATCGAATGAAATAGGGCCTCCTCCTAGAATCTCACTCAGGATTGCTAATTTGGGAATATATTGGGTGAGAATCAGATAATGTACTTGAAAATGACCTTGTGATTCCAAATTTAAATTAATCCCTAGTTAAGGGATTGTAACTACTACCTAAAAAATCTATAATGATTGGTGAAGGGAACTATACAGAAAATTGTTTTTGGATGTTTGAATATAAAACACATGCCTCCTACTCAGCAAGAAATAGTGTATACAACTAAACCACACCTCCAAATATCAGACTGACATCCAATGGGGGATAATAATCTCTCTAGGCATAGTTCAAACTGAATCTTTTCTCCCAATTCTCTATCCGAATCTATGTTACCTCATATAAATGCTTTATGAGTACATTTCCAAAGCCTTCTCCTAAAAAGATCACAACATCCTCATCCTCAGATCATCATCCTTAGCTGGATCAAACCTCTGTTGATCAACCATGTTATCTTGTTGAACCACAAAAATTAAAATCCACAGATGGATGGTGACCTGTAGTAATAAAAAATGAGAAATAAAGATTTACTATACCTAGTAATATAGATATTTAGTAAGATAAATTTTAATTTACTTTAATAAATTAAATTCATTTAATACAATTTAAATTTATCTAAACAATACAATTGAATCATAAACATTAGTCATCATGATGGGTGTACATATCCTAGGTATCAACCCTACAAGTAGTCCCATGTAACATTTTTGTTAAATATGTTTACAGTTTTTGAACATGATCATGGGGGCCCTAAAAACAATATCACAGATGGACTCCCGGGTATATGTCACACACCACGATATTCTTTAAATATTAACATACTTACAGGTTCATTCATCAACATTCCTAACTCAAAACTCCCCCATATATCTTAATCATTTATTATGATAACACTCTATCATACACCCCTCCCACCAATGTAACATCAATTAGGGGGGGGGGGAGATAATGACCCCCCCGTGCCCTCCTCCAGTAAGCCCCAAGATCGAAAATAGCAGCAAGGGTATAAAAATATAACAATATTGGAGGCATTAACATTTATAAGAAAATATGATCTGGAGATAGGATGTATCGACCATAATCAACTCCCTAAAACATCTATAATCAAAAACACCCCAAAATGAATGTGAAAATAAAACAAATACATTTAAATTTTACAAAAATAAATACAAAAAAACCGGTGGTGTAACACAACAACTATCAATGGATATGACTACAAGTTCTTATTATGGTCCAAAAAATTCTTCTGGAAACATGAAAATAGTTTTTTTTATTTTTTTGGAGAGCATAAATTTATACTATTTAGGAAAGGAAATGTCTCTTGTGCACAAGTGAAAAGATCAATCTAATGAACCTCTGAGAAGATAAATAAACCAACTAGAACCTAATAGATAATGTAACCATAACCCCAACCACACCAAGGTTTGGTAATTAAAAAACACCTACAAGAAATATAAATTAATTTAATTCACATTGATGATAGGGTACCCCACCACACATGCCATTATATCCCTTGAAATTTAATTCATTTCCCAATTATATATAATTATCTAATTAAATATGATGGTACCAATAAATTAGAGAAATAGAAGTTAACAGAGAAAGGACACTATAACCAAAAAATCCAACAAAATACTTTCCCTACATCATTGAATTGCACCAATACAATTATAGCTTTTAAAAAAATAAAATCAATAAATTGATGTATGGTTATAATCATAAATTCTTGTTTCATATCAAATTTAATATAAATTGATTTATTATCTTTCACTCTCTGGTGTAATCCATATTAACATAGTATAATAATAATGAACCCATCATCCATTATACACAAGAAACGAATGGAATGAAAAGTATACATTATAGGAAGAATCCTTTTATATTCATGTTGTAACCAAAAGGATGCCCGTGTATAGGAGGGAACCTATTTAAGGGGGGGGGGGCACAAACCAAAAATAGAACCACATCACAGGACTCCAAGGAATGAGAATTTGGTATGTTTTGTATAAATATAAGGATGAATTATTAAATGAAGGGAATATCATGACCTTATATATATTTTATCTGAAACTAACAACATTATAAAATGTTTTTTATTTCCATTAAAGGATGATCTCCACAAAACCATATGGTGTGACCATTAAAAAGCCTCATGGAATTGGCTAAATTTAAAATAAATTGAACCATTATAAAATTAGGTTAATAAAATTATAAGTATAATACATCCAATTGAACTCTATAATATATGTGACAATTGAAATTCATTAGGATTTTTTTGGAAAATTATTTTATTAATGAAAACGGGAAACTGTTGGAAATGACACATTGCTAGAAATGACACACCACAATGGTGACATGTCACTAGAAATGACAAACCTCCAAAAATGATATACAACCTGAAATGATATACATCTAGGAATGACACCACCAGGATGAAAAAACACCAAAAATGACACAGCACCAGGATAACAAACCACCGAATGTAACGAACAATTTGAAATAATTAAAATTTAATTGGAAAATTTATAGGCATACCATTATTTTAGATCCACAATTACTATTGATCCATTTTTACTGTAGATCCATCATTTTCTGATCCACTATTACTGTAGATCCACTATTAGGGTAGATCCACTATTACTGTAGATCCATTATTATATTAGGTAACAATTATTATTGATAAAAAATTACTTTAGATTCACTGCTTGGTTATCCACCTTTATTTTTAATCCATTGTTATTATTAATTAATTGTTACTATTGATAAACCATTAGGTGATCCAAATTTACTTTAGATTTAGTGTTGTTGTAGATACGTCACTACTATAGATCCAATATTACTGTCGATAAACATTAACTTTCAATTCAATGTTACATTAGATGCATAGTTACATTAGATCAAAATTTAATATATATCCCCCATTAATGTATATCCATAATTAATATATATCCACTATTATCATAGATAAAAAATTACTATTTAACCTCTGTTTTAAAAGAAATTCATGTCCCATGAAGTCCTCGTACAACCCCCAGACACCATATCTCAGGTAGAGTAGTGGGCCAAGATGTTTAGATAGTTAAACCAATATTCTCCTTATAAGTAACATCCTCACCACCCCTTCTCCTAAAACATTATAACTCTTGATGCATACCTAAATTTTACCAAATTCCCTTATTGAGCCTTATTTCCACTATAATGTCCTTCTAGTCCTACCAGAAGTCCAAATATAAGATTCATAAGGAGGTCACCAATGAAACAAAATTCAAGAGGTAGCATACTCCATAAATACCTTTTCATTAATTTTTATTTCATAGTGTCCCCTCACCTACCCCATATAATATAGAATGGTAACTTAAGTACCACATATATATATATATATATATTAATTTTATTACTCGAATGTAATATCAGTCATTAGTATCTTCTCTCCTCATTTCCATCATTAAATTAAAACTTATTCCGTGATGTATTAACTCACCTCCTTATTGGATGATGATTTTTCATATTCCATTACCTTCATAATGGATGGTTATAATTCCAATATTATGATTAAATTATATATTAATATTAATGTAATAATATTATTCATGTTTTGGAACCAATATATAAACCTAATATTAATAAAATGTCACAATTAAATGATAGTTAAAAAACTACCAATATAAAAGAAAAAAATTTCGTTAACATTTTTTTGAAGCTTTCATCGTCATACAATATAACAAAATTATATACCTAAAAATCTGAACCTCATAATTTTTATTAATACTGATTAATTTCATATTAATGGTTTTTCTTCAATTTGAAGAAAATATGTCATTATACATAATGTAATCGACCATAAAACCATGGAATGAATGCTCTATAAAAAGAAAAATTAATCATTATAACTAATTAAAATATAAATAAATAAATTTAGTTAAATTAAAATAAATAAATTAAATGTTGATGTGGTTATGAAATAATTATTTATATATTCTAATTAGACTAATCTAGGGAGTTATTTATAAGTTTTGAACACTTTATAACATAATTTATTGGGATTCTCATGACACATTCATTTATAAAAGATATATATTATTCAGCATTGATTTCTAATTAATGGTGTATTTACAATTCTCCCTTACATTCTGATAATTAATCAATGAATATTTAATTAACTCTCTATATTTATTATATAAGTTACATGATTATTGTTATATAAATTTACCATTTTTACATATAGGTTTTTCAGTGAATATTATATTAACTAAGTAAATATTTATAAATAAGTATCCTATACAAAAATATGTATTATTATATTCTATATTTATAATTAATTAAATATTTGAATGAAAAATTTGTTTTATATGATTTTATGGGTTGGTTTTTAAAATTTATAGACCCTATATTCATTGACTAGTGTGATGAGGTGAATGGGTTGGGGACAAACCCATCTTGTTTTTGTCTAAGAAGAATCTAACAGATATCATCCCACATATTTCAAACCTATTTTTATTGGTTTTGATAGTATTGGTTCATGTTACACATACCTAACATCCAATAATTAATCATTTCCTTAAATATGAAACATTTTATTACTATCAATGACATCTTAAAAAGAAAAAAACATATCATTACATCTTCATTCTCAGTCTATTGATTAAATGACATGTTTTTTTGGATATTCACAATGCTATATTGATTATGCATTATTGACTATACTAGTGTTATTATTGCCTCTTCTTAATTCACTATGTAACACATACTCAGTCTTTTATCACAACCATTTACCTTAAATACATCCCTATGTATTGAAGATGAAATATTTGAATCTGTGTCTGAAAATCAGTTTATTTTAAATTGTTATCTATTATGTTTAAATAACAATGTTTCTTATGAAATATGTCTAGTTAACTAATTTTATTGGTTATTTGGGATTTTAAAAAGGTATCTATAGATATATTACAATGTATGGCATCAACTCTAGGCTACTGGGCTATAGGTATTTACAGTTTGTATTAGATGAGGTTTATCAGAAACTTATGATCAAGATGTTAAATAAACAGAAGAATTATAATAATTCTATATAGTGATTTTTTCCTCAAAACTAAACATATATGTTTGATAATGTAGTGTGTTAGATTATTTAGTGATGTAACCTAATGGATGTAACGGAATAAATACCATAGAAAATATAAATAATTATCCACTGATACAATTAATATTACTAGTGTTGTACTTGAGGATATCTTAAAAAATTTGAAAAACTTACTCATTTTATAATGAATAAACATAGTACATATATGTTGAATAGTTTCATGTGGTAGAATCCCCTAATATTTTAGATGGGCTGATAATCAATTAGTAGATTAGTAGTGAATCAAGTCCCTTGAAACGATATTTATAGCATTGGGATGTTATTTAAAGGAAATGGTGGTACATTAGGTGTAATTCTTCAAGAGTTACTCTGATCAATGCTATTCCACTACCCAATATACTAATGAAGATTAAAAAAATATATATAATGTAATGTAATTATTTTAATGAAACATTATTCAAAAAATATTTATTTGGGGATCAATGAACATTAATGAGGAGTTAATTTTTTAACATAATTAAAATGGATTAATAGATTATTGTAGAGTATGAGGTTGCCTTCACAAGAATATACATCTATGATATAGTTTACATACATTATTCATAGGTCATTATTGATCATTTCCTTCATGTTTATAAGACATGTCTCTAAATGGAACTAGTTTCCAATACATTTTAATCATGTGATGATATATTATTTTGCTACAAAAAAATTAGAAGAAATGTTCAAGATCTGATATGTTCAAGGGAAATCAATTGAATTGGAGTACATATGATAACCATGAATATGTGAGGCATATTAAATAACAATAGAATAAAATAATTAATTTAATGTTAAAATTATAGAATTAATTAAACTGGGAAGTTATATAATGGCATGGTAGTTTGTTATAAGTGTGGATAAAAGGGTCATCAAGCTAATGAATTCAAGGGGAAGTGAAAAATAATTGATTTAAAATGAATCAAACATAAATTAATGGGGAATTATTCAATTAAATTAAACATGATTTAGGGGGATCTTCCACTGAATTTTCCTTTGAACCATGGAAAAGATGATGTGATCACCACAACAGACATAGAACTACCAAATCATTTGATGAAAGGTATAGAAATACAATATAAAAAATTATAAAATAAATTATTTTTCATAGATCATAGAACTCCTTTATATATACCATGTATTACAATAAAATTATACTGCACAATTTTGATTTAATAAGTATGTATTCAGTAAAAAATCCTAAAGGGTGACTCATTGCCTAAAAAATGGATTATGAAGCCCACATTTTGACACATAAATCTTATTTATTTTATGAACATTTCAAAATTCCCATAGGTTAATATGATGTAATAATCTAATGGACAATATTTCAATGTGTGATATAGAAATTTATTTTAATCATATAGACAATATGATTTCTGGGAATATGTATAATTCATTATATTTTAGGAAGAATCATTATTTTCTTATTCTTATTGAATATTCCTATGTATCTCTAGTAAATTAAATTCATTGGTAGGAAGTAAAAACAACATCTAGTGATGAAGAATGTAATATACAATTGAGGATATAAAAATTTTACAATAATAAATTGATGTCTTTCGAATGGAATTTCTTTGAAAACCCATAGAGAAAAAAGTTGAGTATTCCATTAATTAAATACCTGATGAAAACCCAATATTAAATAAAAAAAATATAAGGTCAAATATGGAATTATTTTTGTTGAATAAATTACAATAGTAGTTGAGTGATAATGTATTTATTCAACACATTGTTTCTCTATGGGGATCCCTTATAATATTTGATAAAAATAATGATAGACCCATGAGGTAGTATTTTTAATATAGAGAAATCAATGATATTTAAATAATGAACAAGTAACTTCTGTCTCACATTGATAATTTATTTGATCTAATTTATATAGATCAATATATTTAGAATATTATCCATCATTTAGGGTATCATAAATTCTTATTAAATAAGTATTGTCTTAAAAAGATATATTTTCACATGTGGTATGGACATTATGATTTTAATGTAATGCCTTATTGATAAACTAATTAACCTTATATTTTCATGGATCGATTGAATAGAGTATTCATGATATATCATTACCCTTTTTTGCAATATTCATTGATGATATTCTCGTGTATTCTATATGCTATGGGGACTATGAGAATCAATTATTTATTACTCATTAGACTCTCAAGATCAAATAGTCATATGGTAAAATTTTCATATGAATTCTGGATTCATGAAAATGCATTTCTTGCTCATATTATCTCAAATGATTAAATCATTGTTCTTCTAATAAAGAAAAATGTAATAAAAGAATGGACTATGCTAAATAAGATAAAAATGGTACTCAGTTGCAGTTGTTTTCAATGTTATTAAAAACAGTTTTTCCTATATTTGAACTTATTAGCTATCCATTTAAGAAGGGAAACATGTAAATTGGTTATGATCACATTGAAAAATAAATGTCTTCGATTTTTTGATAAATTTATTAGAATGTTATTTGATGATCCAATTTTTACTAAACCATTAGGAAATTATTGATTTTTGATATACAATGATGAATTAATGGAATGATTGGGTTGTTTCCATATATAAAATGATAGAGTTATTGAATATGTATCAAGGTAGTTTAATACTAATGAATTTTTTTCCAACTCATAATTTTGAGATAAGATCCATAATCATTCCCCTTTGGATTTGAAGACATTATACCTATGGTGAGATATGTGATATATATTCAAATCACAAGATTATTAAATGAAAATATACAAATAAAGAACTCAACATTAGATAAAGGTCATGGCTCTTGTAACTCATTGATTATGATTCTGTACTAAAATACCACCCATTAAAAGAAAATAAGCAAGAATTTTCATTAATAGATATAAATCATGGACATGTATCACAAATGGGGAATGAAAATGATCCTATGTTAATGGATTTAGAAACAATTGATATGATAATTAATATGAAAGATGATACATAACCTATTTTTCTAATAATTACAAAACCATTTTTATTGGAAAATTCTAACAACCCTTAATCTGATTATGTGAATTTTCAAAATAAAAAAATTGTGTAAAAGATGGAAGATTTGAAAACATTTGGTTTGAGTATGGGATTCAAAAATTTGGAATGAATTCATCTTTTCCATCAATTGATGATCTAAAAAGGTAATTGTTACATGGCACTCTTTTTTGAAAATTAAATATACCCCATGTAAGTACAAATATGATGGAGATGTGAGGGAAATTTTTTTTAGGATAAAATGATGCCGAAAATATCTCACTATGTATCAATATTTCTAGTTTCTAAACTCGTGAAGGATGATGTATATCATCCTAGAGGATTAAATAAACATCATTAATTCCTATGTAGATGTGAGAAGACATTATAATGAACTTCATCAAATGTATTACCAATGAGCCCATGAAATAATGACAATATATTGGTTATTATTGATTTAAAAATAAAATCAATACATTTTCATTTTTAAAGCGATGATTTTTAAATTTTACACCTATAATGTCTCAAAATTAGTGAATATATAAGAATTCACGGTGCACTAAAAATGATTGTGTCTAATCAATATCCCTATTATACATTAATGTTATTTAAGATTATTCATGGATAATTGGATACAAATATTTATTAGAGTAATAAATATCAACTTGAAACTAATGGATTGTCAGAAATTACTATTCCATCACTGGATGACATGTCGTTCTGTTGGTCACATTACATTAATGGATTGTGTTTTAAGTATTTAACACTGGTAGAGTTTACCCACAATAATAGTATCCATTATAGTTTTCAAATGGAACCATGTGATGTTTTATATGGGATGAGATTTAATACTCCAACTAAATGGTTCTCTATTTTTGAAATGAAAATTATATGAAATGAACATATAACGGAAAAAATAAAAAAGTTAAATATTTTTCAGGCTTATATTAATGTAGATAAATGATTGAAAAAGTGTTATAATGAAAACCCTAGAATGTATTTGGAATTTAATGTGAAAAATTAGGTATTTCTGAACGTATCTCTATAGATTGGTTTTATAGAGTTCCATTATAAATGTAATATAATCCCTAAAAATATCAGACCATTGGAAAATATTGAAATAATTGGAAATGTATTTTATATATTAGAAATGCCATCAATTCTCTCCAAAGTCGATGATGTGATCAACATATCATTATTAAAGAAGTAAATTCTAGCACCAAAGAATTTAATAACCTATGATGAAATATATCATGAACATGATTTTTCTTACTATGAGGAAAATAGAGATATTAAAGAAAGTAAGGAGAAATTATGGAGAAATCAATTGAATCGATTTCCAAAATATATTTTGACAAACCATAATATGGATGATGCGTCGTCAAAAATTGAGGATTTTAAAAATAATTACTAACCTAATATTTTAAAATTATATACTTATAAAAATATAATTGAGGAATTTTATTTTGGATAGATGAATACAAAAAAGAAATATTTTGTGATATATCACTTTGATAATAAATTAAATTTATTAAACATCTTTTATTTCCCACATCACCAAACATAAATAAACCACGATTTAATATAAAATAATATTATTTTATCATGGATTCTAGTATAGTAATGTGGTATTTAGGTAAAATAAATTTTCCACTATAAATATAACCTCTTTAATTAATGTATAAAATTATTTTTGGTTTCTAAAAAAAAATAAAAATATGATATATTAAAAATAATAAATTAACTGATGTTATTTTTTAAAAAATATCTTTCCAAATTATAGTTTTGTAATTAATTTATTGACAAAAAAATTATGTTCATAAAATAATTTCTTAATTTTATTAGTTATAATTATAAGATAATTTTATTATCCCATTATAATTTTAAATGAATGTCCTAAAACACATTATATTATTTAAATATATCTTTTTTAACAAATGATGATTTTAATATTATATTAAATTTCTCATATTTAAAAAAAATTTCATTATAATGGTGATATTATTTTATGTATAATCATTGGAAAATGTTTTCAGTGAATTTTTTCTATTTTCTAAAATGATTAAATATTATTAATTTTTTAATTAGATAATTTACATTATTTAAGGATTTATGTAAAAATAGATTTATTGAGTCATGGATTATGCGTGGATGATGTAAGAATCTGTTATTAAAAAATGACATGCTCTAATTACTATATGTAGTTTTGATAATGAATAGTATTCATAGTTTTGAACCTAAATAATAAAAAAGTGATTAAAATAACCAAATAAACATTCACTTATCCCTACAAATACCAAATCTCACTAACCCTTCTCCTCATACCTTATAAGCCTTGAATATTTTATAATTATACTAAATTTACTATTCAATCCCCTTCCCCTCACCTAAGATAGGGTAGTATTAAAAAAATACCAAATCCAAGTTTTTTAAGAGGCTCCCAATAAGGTGATATTCAATAGGTAAAATCCTCCATAATTATCATTTAATTTCATTTATTTACTTATCTTGTCATCAACTACCCTATTCAAAGATTCCTTATAAAAAATATCCCATATATAGTGTGATTTTAATTTTCAAATGGAATATCCATCATCAAATCTCCATGGTCCTTCTTTTATTAAAAAACCCAACATCAATGATGTGTTGATTCAACCCCTTCAGGGACAATAAGGCATCATATTCTATTATTGCATTCATGCATGGTCATTAAACAAATATTATGGTTAAATCACATTTTAATAAATATATATATGTGTGTGTTATATTTTATATCATGTTCCATAACCCATATATAATAATAATATAAAATAAAATTACCCATGTTCGTGATAGTAATAAAAACAATTAAAATAAATTAAATCATTTTCTTCAATTTTTTATAATTTGAATCATCCTAATAACATATAAAAATATATATATGAGAATTAAACATAATTGTAGTTTGTTAATAATAATTAATTTCAATTTTTTATTATTTATCCCAATTGAATAGAACTACCACTATTATAAATAGGTAACATGCTATAAAACCATGAAATAAATATTTATAACTCATCAAAATAGAAATAAATAAAATTATTAAAATTATAAAAATATGGAATATGTTGAATAGGTTCTGAAATATGTAATTAGTTAATATAATTTTATTATCTATGAAATTATATACAACTGAAAACCATTTTTTGACTTATGGAAAGTAGTCTCATTTATCACATTCATTTTTATGAGATTTGACTTGTTCCCCACAAATTTATAATGTGTGGTGTATGTATAAGGAACCTTCTATTTATGATAAGAAATAATTTAATATTTCAAAAAAAAATTCATATTTCTTTTATCATTATTATTATTATTGTCTCAATCGTATACAATTTTTACATATTTTGATTACATAGAATGTTATTTTAACTAGATAAATATTTTCACATCCGAAACCTCTAATCAATGAGGATATTTTAAAAATTATTATTATTCAGAAATTAAATCTACGTGTAATGAATTATTTTTACATTCATTAGAGGGTGGGGCTCTAAATTATATATCCCCTCGAGGATTCAAGATGTCTCATGAGACACAATTTTTAGTGACAACCCCTTCATGTTTATTTCCATGAAAAATTATATTGGTTTTGAAATAAATAAAATGTCATGTCAAAGGACATGATAGTAGTGGTTCATGTTTTTGATACATGACATCAATTAAATATTAAATTCCATCATTTGTTATCCAGTTAACACTTTCCATAAGATATTCATAATTTAAAAAATTTATGGATACATTTCAATTATCAGACTATTGATTAAATGGAATGAATTTTTTAGTTATTCACATTTCCATATTTATTATAACTTATTTACCACTCATCACTTATGAACGATTCATGTTTTTTCTATATGAAAACATTACAGGGAATTATAACTCTACATTTTACTTTTTTTCCTCTGCCATGTTATGAAGATAAAATCATTGAATAACTTCCGTGAATGATTTTATTGTTCATTAATTTATTTGATTAATTAAAAAGTTAATAATGGAACAATGTTTTTATATATTTCATGGAGATTACAAATATAATGACCCTTTGAGATTTTATTCTTCTATCTATAACAATAAAATTGTGTACCATAGAGGCTTCCAGCTATTGGGATGTGTGTCATTATATTGATCAACAATAAAGATGCCATTAATAGAAATTATAAATTCTTATTACATTAAATATGTAAAATATTTTTTTCGAATTCAAATCCCAAAAATGGAGTAAATTAATATAAAATGAATATAATATAAATTTGAAATATTTTATTACCATATCTTTTTGGTTTAATCCAAATTTTATCATTTTTAATCTTACCATGATAAATTGTAATTTACACATTGTGTGTTACTGTAATTACCATGACATGTCAAACAGAAAAAAGTGTCTTTTATCAGATATTATGATATATACTATCCATTTGGTCTAATTTTATATCTTATGGAATTTTATAACATTTAATAATCTATTATATATTTTATATTATGAATTATTTCTATTTTGACCCTATTGAAACATGTTTTTATCAAAAACTCATAACATCATAACTAATTAAAAAAATTAAATAAATAATATCATTTCATAGTCTTCAATAAAATTTTTGGATTCCATAAAATATTTAAAAAAAAATTTAACTTTTATTATATCATTTATTTGAATATTATAATAATGAAGTTATCATTGCATAACCCTTGTTTTATAATGAGATTTAATTATTTAATGTCCAAAAATAATAAATAAAAAACCATGATGGAAGAAATATTTTCATATTTCAAATTATTATTTATAGAATAAGATAATGTTTTTACAAACAGATATTAAGAATTCTTTATTATTAATATTCAGGTTTATAAAATATTTGTCTTTAATTTAAATTAAACGCTATATGTGTTATAATTACTTCCAAGTGGATTCTAAAGGCAAATGTTTCATCTCAAGTGTTGTATTGGACGACCATATATCATCAATATGTAATATAACATGTTTGAGGTAATTTTTATATTATTATAATATTATTTTTACACTTATTTACCTAATTTATGCTTTAAACGTGGTAAATAAAAAAACAGTTACCAAAGTAAATATTCATAATATCCAAAAAAAATAATAGGTTACCTATTTAAAAAAATAGAAATTCTAATTCAAAATACAGAATAAAATTTTTCAAATTAAAAAAACAGAATGTTCAATAATTAATTTAATATTAATTCACATTGTCAAAATGAATAAATGGAGTTTTAATGTAAAAAACATGAAAATACTGACTTGAGTTAATATATAATTTGAAAGTGAAATTATATTAAAAATAAAAAAGTGTATTAAATTAAAAAAAATTAATCTAATTAAAAATTATAACTAATTAAAGGGACAATCTAACTATATAAAAAATAAGATGAAAATGTGTATTTTAATAAAAATGTTGTATTTTTCACAATTTATTGAAATATATATTTATATAGAAACAAACCAAAAATTACCCCAATGTAAAATTTTATTTTCCAAATCAATACAATATTTTTAATTTATCAAATATAACATATAAAATTGTCAAAACGTGATTTAAAATTAGTTGTCCACCAATAGGTCGTAAACCTGGATTTTTTTAAAAAAAATACATCTTTTTTTTTGAAATATTGTTTTTTCCTTATATAGACTATATAAAACATATAGTATGAATTTAAAGTATTAAATTTAATTTAATAAACATATATTTCTCTAATATAATCCATCAAAAGTGTTTTTATAATTTTTGAAACTCACTTCATTCCGTTAAAATAGATTTTATGAAAAACATTTCCTATAAAAATTGGGGTTTATATTCATTTATAAATAATAGCTTACAAAATAATTATTTATATAAATGGTTATACAATATTCTAAAAAATAAATTAATACTGGTCATTCCCACCATTCTAATGGCAAGTTTATAATAGTAACATTTAAATTATAATGTTATTTGTTAATTTAAGGTTGATATAACACATCCTTAATGTAATTTAACATAATGTTTCTTTAACAACATGGTATTTTACATCCTCCACCCTTTAATAAATTTTATCCTCAAAATTTTAATTTCGGGTTCGTAAAAGGGGTATGACTTTTCAATATAACTTTATTACAATCCCTCCTTATGAAAAGGGTTAACAAAACGGAAAATTTAAAAGAATGAAATAGAAGTACAAAGGATAAATATGATGACACAAACTAGGATTACATGTTGGAAAACATGGATATAGTTGAAAAACTAAATGTCAATTACCGATGGGGAGTGATAGAAAACATTATTAGGATAATTTTGATAATCAGAAAACAAAAAACAGGTGATAGCCTAAACAGACTTTTATTTCACTATAGGAATAGTAATCCTAATATTTTATTGTTTTAAGGTCATTTTAATAATTTTGAGTAATTTATTTATGATCATGACTAAGAACATATGGTCTAATACATAATATTCTATAATAGTTTCAACCATTAATAATATTCTACACTAAAATAATCATTCTTCCAAATAATGAGTATTCAAATGACTTGGTCACACCTGAATCACTTGAATAAACTTCTAGAGAGTCAAAAAATACATAGATGATTAACTATATAGTCCTTCTATCCTTAAATAATTATAATAACTATAAGACAAAAGTAGATAAATATAACAAAATAATAATCAATTTTATGAAGAAAAACTACATTTAATCTTCGAAATTTTACAATAATATCTTATGTACAACAAAGGCCATTTGATAAATAATTGTCTTTAAAACATCATAAAATAATCAAACGTATTACTAAAATAAAAAAATTAGAAGGATTTGATAACATAAACTTCCATGATAAATTTTAACATTTATCCACAAAAAAAAATTAATGAATATTAATGTCTCATACCAAAAAGTAATTAACAGAACCATATTTTCTCTAATATATGTTAATCACTTCTGAATATAACCTAATTCTAATAGGTCCATAATTAAAATCATATATTCTTTAAAAACACACAATTCAACCATTAATACATTAAAATACTATATAATTCCATTTTCCTTATTTATAAAAAGATCCCGAAATAGTTGATCTACATTCAAAATAACATGTATTACTCAATTCCCATATAATTTTCCAATACCAAGGATTTTCATTTGATAAATAATGAGTTCCAAAAATCAACTTCATAATATTCCATCATCTATTTTCACTAATAAATATGAAAACATACTATCTGAGGACTTCTTGTAGGCTAGTGGTAGGAAATAAAGGCTCGTTTCACTCCAGTTGTGGGTTTCATTCATGTAGTCTTTTATGAAATGTTGTTTTGTCACACAACCTATGTTTTAACCTTTTTATAAAATTCAATAATTTATCTAATATTAAAAAATGAGATAAAATCCCAAAAAATAACCATAATATGTTTTAAACTCAAATTTTATTCTGTACCATTCATTTTTCATCACTAAATGTACTGCCCAATTACTACCTCAAAAATAGATGTCCGCAAAAATATTGTTAATCAACTAGAAAGGTCATAACATAAGACTCAAAATATATTTATAATGTATTTATTTTTTGATCAACCTAAAAATTATAACCTCATATGATATCACTTTAACAAAAGAAGACATATGAATCTTAGGAGTTATTTATACTATCCTCTAATACCAAATATCAGGGCCCAACCTTAAACATTACATAATAATGGATATTTATCAATTAATATCATTATTGATCATTTCATATTTATATTCATAGAGAATTATTCCGTAAAACAATCACATAAAATCCCTAGAAATACAAATTGGAGATATCCGATAGTATCCATTTCTTTCATAAAACAAAGACATTTATACATAAATGTGGTTTCATTTCATATTAAATCAAAAAAATTAATTATCCCATCCTTAAATCCGTTCTTCTATTAAATCTATTAAAAAAATTCAAAACATTGGATGATCATACAATATGTGTAAGGGATACATTGAAAATAAAATTATATTAGTCTTGAAGAAACATTAAACCAATGAATACATTATCATAATGTATTACCTTTAATATTTACAAAGTAGTAAAATACACTTCAATGAATATTAGTTTATTTCTTTCCCTCTCTTTGTAATCACAATGTTACCATAAAACCCAAATAATGTAACATATAACATTTAAATGTATCTTGGTACACAATTATAATGAAATCTAATAACAATACCACCTATTTCCACACATGTCACTAAATGGAATATCCATACAGCCAATATCCAAATCCAACGCATTAAATGTTATAACGTAACCACTTATCCTTGGTTTATTACAGAACCACCCTTATTTGGTTTATCAGGGGACCAACTGTCTATGGTTTATCATGTAATCACCTATAAAATTTCCAAGAACCATTACATTATCATAACATATAATAGATTTCAATATTCAACATTTTTCTCATAAAATTTCATTTATAATCACTAGAAATTGTTTCAAAGTATTAAAATATTAAATCCATTTCTTAAACCGTTTAAAAAATTTATTAAAGATTCATTGAATCAAATTGTCCAATACCACATAATTTTTTTTAAAGAGACTGAAATTTTAAAACATTCATCCCCATATAAATAAATTCATAATAAAAAAAGTTTAAAACATGGACACTAAATATATGGTGTTTAAAAATTAACTATTTGAAACATGAAAGATGAAGTTTTAGTTAGAGAGTCCATTGCTACTGGGGATACACATAAATAGAAATCATTATGGATCATCATTAAAAACATTAAATATCTTTAAAATATTATACTTCATGATATAACATGTCAATATGGTTGTATAAACACATTATAGGATAATAAAGGTTCTTAATATCAAGATATGCCAGTATCAAAATATAATGAGATGAAGTCCCATATAAAATACTTTCAATATATTAAAGATGAATCAAAGAAATAATTAGGTGTGACTAATATATATTCTTCCAATAAATGTGAATATTTTGTTTAAAACTATTATCAGTCATTCGAAAGTATTCTGGAAGAAAAAAAACAAAAGAATAATATGGATATTTAAATCAATGAATGGATATTGAGATATGATTTCATATACATTGAGTATGAATCATATAATAAAATCAGTATGTTCATTAATAGTAAACATATATTATTGTAACGTCCTGGACCCATGTTCCATGCAATGGGTGCCCTGAACCCGGTTTTCCACGGGACCTCAAGCGCATTTCCCCAAATGCCAGAGGCTGCCGACTAGCAGCGAGGGCCCAGGTCTGATAGTGGGGAAACTATGCCCTCATTTGTCAAAGTCAAGTGCAGCGGAATACATAATAAAACATACATCAAACAACAGATGGATTAAACCATACACAACTGAAATAAACAACATCATTGGATACAACCAACAGTACATAAATAATGATGCTACATCTCTCAAGTTCTAAGAAAACAGCCAGAACATGTTATACATCAATACAGTACAACCAAAAACAGAGTATAGAAAAACAAGGCGAAAGAGATGGCAGCAGAATCACGAGCCTTGGCTCGGTCCCATGCCCTTTGACTTCTCAGAAATAGTCAAGTACCTATATAGGGACTCTTTCCCTTATCCACACCTGCAGAAATGTAATCTGTTTGGGCCGAAAAGCGTGACCCAAACAGGGTGTGATAAATAAATTCTAAGTAGGCACCCACCAAAGGCTCGTGCCCAACTGCGTGTAAGCATGCAACGACAGTGTGCAATAGTAAAATGCAATAAAGTAAGCAGGACTAAAAAGTAACTAACTCAACCAGTTATATTGTCATTTTAATATTCGTTTTAATCATTTAATTTAAATACCACCACAGTGAATATTCTATGTAAACTGCCAAATGTCCACAGACACGTAAACACCCACCCTCGGGTAAAGTGAAACCAACACAAGAATTTTCCACACAATCACACAAATATTACCAACATGCGTAATTAGTGTCACCCACAGGCATAGAATCATCTGTCCACAGGCACAGAAGAAGTTTCCCATAGGCTAAGTAGAACAACGCCCACAAGCTAATCACAACACTGCCCTCAGTTTAACAGGTAACCGGGTCATGCCCAACATATAAATAAGAAATAAATAAGAAATTCCTCTAGTGGAAACTCTACAATTACTAATTTTAAGGCATACCCTCAGGTATCCTGGCCAAATGGCTGAATAGTGGAACACACCCACGGTGTGCTTCCGGATCCAAGCAACGATCTCAACTAGCATTTTAATAACATAATTAAATACCTAATCAATTATAGGTGGCAATATAGCAATGACCTTAGCCACATGACACCCCAACATGGTTCGTGGCATAGAAATGCACAAAACACATGACAGTTGGAAAAATTAACACTAAGCCACCTACCTTATACGCCAACAAGCCGTATACCCGAACGTTGACTCCAGAAACGCCTAAGAACGGTGTAGATCTGATGAAGAACAAAACTCTCTTAACATCAAATAACTCCTATTGGGAGAGTAATTGGTAAGAAATATGCTAGGAAAAGAGAGGGCTTACCTGTGTGGTTCCAATGAGATCGTCTGAGGCGGAATCAGATTCCAGACGCTCGATCAGTGGATCTCCAAAGGTCCAGCCGTCAACTCCTGCTCCTTCCTCCATTTCTAGGCCTTCCCTGTGAACAGGGGAGGCTACTGCCCAATTTATGAAACAAAAAAAAAACAAAGTACACAGTGTGTACTTCCAAGTACACGGTGTGTACTTCCTTCAGTTGACTTTTCCTCTGGAAGCAATTCCATACTATTCACCCGTCGACATAAGTACAGACATGTACTTCTGAGTACATGGCGTGTACTGTCTCCCAGCTGGAAGCTACTCCACCGCCTTACTATCGTGGCCTTTTCGACTGACTACACTGCGTGTAAATGACCACTACATGGTGTGTATTCGGTTCCTACAACCATTGTCACCGACAAGGCTACACGAACCGTGTACTCATCCCTACACAGCCAGAAGTACACGGCGTGTGGAAAAACTACAATATGTGTACATCCAAAATTTAGGACTTTTCCCCATTTTCTATATTTTATTAAAAACACTTGATGAAAAGAGAAAAGAAGAAGCCCGTACCTCAAAGTTAAGAACCAGGTTTTTACAAACATCCCCCCTTATAGAAATTCGTTCCTGAATTGCCCTTCCAAGGGTGGAGAAGATATAGCTGTTAAAAACTCCAGCCACTGAGCACATACGTCAGCCTCCCGCTCCCAGGTCTCATCTTGCACTCAGCCATGCTGCCATAGCACCCGTACTAGAAGAACTGACCAGCCTCGGAGAACCTTTATGCTCATGTCAATGATATGAATCGGATGATCCTCAAAGGACACATATGCCTCCAGCTCAACCTCATCAGTCTGAAAGACGTGAGACAGGTCTGAATTATAACGACACAACTGAGATATGTGCAAGATGTCATACATGGATCGGTACCTCTGTGGTAACCACAACCGATAAGAAACCATCCCGAATCTCTCCAGAATCTCAAATTTCCCCACATACCGTGGTGAATGTTTTCCCTATATCCTGATCAGCTTGTGTCCCAGCCTCGGCGAAACACGTAGAAAAATCTGATCCCCTACCACGAACTCCAAAGGTCATCTGCGTGATCAGCATAAGAGTTATGACGAGATTGTGCGGTATCCATCTACTTCATAATCAACTGGACCTATGCAAAAGTCTCTTGCATGAGCTGTGGCCCTAGTAAAGCTACCTCACCTGCCTCTATCCAGCACACAGGTGAATGACATGGCCTACCTTATAAAGCCGCATATGGTTCCATCTCAATAGTCTCCTGGAAGATATTTTTATAGGAAAACTAAACTAAGGGCATATTCTTCTCCAAAGAGCCCCTAAAGTCTAGGACGCATGCACGCAACATGTCCTCTTGCACCTGTATCATATGCTTAGACTGGAAATCAGTCTAAGGGTGGTAGGCTGTGCTCATAAGCACCTGTATACCCAGTTCCCACTGAAAACTCTACCAGAAATGAGGCGTGAAGCGGGAATCCCTATCAAAAACAATAGAACGAGGGACCCTATGAAGACGTATGATATCTCAGATATACAGCCTTATGATATCTTCAACATCAAAGGTCTCCTTGATCGTAAATAAGTGAGGTACCATCATGAGTTTGTCCACAACAACCCAAAGGGCATCATTACCACGTGGTGACCTCGGAAATCCAGTCATGAAATCCATCAGGAAATCATCCCATTTCCACTCTGAAATGGGTAACTGCTATAAAATCCCAGCCAGTCTCTGATGCTCCGCCTTCACCTGCTGACAGGTGGAACACCTCGTAACAAAACCATCTACATCTATCTTCATTCCCGGCCACCAGTACTGACGTCTCAAGTCGCGGTACATCTTGGTAACATCGGGATGAACTACCCAAGATGATGCATGAAACTATCGCATCAGATCCTCGGGTATATCCCCTGGAACCCATACTCATCCATGGAACCAAAAAACCTCCTCGTCACCTATCGTCCAAATAGGAGAAGGGTCGTCACTATCCACCGACTCCCTTAGAACTAGGCCGTCTGGATTAAATAGTTGTATCATCCTTACTCCATCCATGACAGTAGAAGTCGTAGATAAAGATGAAAGATATGTCTTCCCCTGACTGTCATGCACCTCTAGATGCATCTCAGAGTACAAGGCCATGAGCTGCCACTCACCGCCAGCCTCCTGCACTGCCTGTATCTGAGTCTTCCTACTCAGTGCATTAGCTACTACATTACCGTTACCAAGTGTATAGGCAAGATCAAGATCGAAGGACTATAGGTATTCGACCCACCTTCTATGCCTCAAATTCAAGTCATGCTGGGTAAAGATATACTTGAGGCTTTTGTGGTCGGTGAAAAACACAAAATGCTCCCCAAATCGATAATATCTCCAACAGCGCAACCCATGCCGAACTACAGCTAACTCATGATCATGCATCAGGTAATTCCTCTCATGTGGCCTCAACTGCTGAGACCCGTACACAATAACTTGGTCACCCTAAATCAACACAGCTCCCAACCCAATACCTAATGCATCACAATAAACTGTATAGAACTTCCTCATCTCTGAGAGTATAAGGATTAGTGCTGATTTCAACCTTCCATTCAGTTCCGAAAAGCTATCTCGCAAGCTTCCAACCAAACGAACTTCACACCATTCTTAGTCAGACCTCTCAACGGTGATGTTAAGCGGTAGATGTCCTGTATGAAATGTTTGTAGTAGCCAGCCATCCCTAAGAAACTCCGTATCTTGAACATTTTCTTAGGATGCTCCCAGGAAACCACTACTCTCACCTTCTCTGGGTCTACTGATACTCCTGCCTCATAGATGATATGACCCAAGAAGTGAATCAGGTCTATCCAAAAGTGAAACATTGAGAGCATATCCTGTAGCCGATGCTCCCTCAGTGTACTCAATACGATCTCCAGATGGGTGGCATGGTCATGTTGAGTGTGAGAGTACACCAAGATGTCGTCCACAAATACTACCACAAAAGGATCACGATACGGAGGGAATATATGATTCATCAGAGCCATGAAAACTGCTAGTGCATTTGTGAGTCTGAACGACATAACCGTATACTCATATAAACCATACCTACTCCTGAAAGCAATGAAAGGTATATCAGATGGTCTCACACGTAGTTGATAATATCATGTTCTCAGTTCAATCTTTGAGAACACTCATGCTCCACGAAGATGATCAAAAAGATAATCAATCCTCATTAAGGGATATCGGTTCTTAACCATCAACTGGTTGAGCTTCCGATAATCCACACAATGTATGAGGGTATCCCCCGCCTTCTTCAAAAAAAGGACTAGAGAACCCCAAGGAGAAGTATTGGATCAGATAAATCCCTTTTCATGAAACTCCTCCAACTGCATATTGAGCTCTTGCAACTTAGGTGTAGCCATCATATATGGAGTAATGGACACTAGTGCTTCTCTTGGCACAAGCTCAAGGGAGAAATCCACCTCTCACTCCGGACGTAGACCCGAAAATTCTTCTGGGAAGACATCCCTGAAACGATCATCAATTGGAGGGAAATATGTCTGACAAGTCCCCAAAGCATCCAGATATATTCCCACAATCTGGGCTATGACTCCATCTCACCCACGACGCTCTGGTCCAACTCGACTCGCATGAACATCCCATTCACCCTTGTATAGAAACTCTCTTCCCTATGGTGACGTGAAACTCACCCTACGACGATAGCAGTCTACAAAGGCTCAGAAGGGAACCAACCCGTCTTCCCAAGAATGATGTCATAGCTCTTCATCTCTAGGACATAGAGGTCCCAAAGGAAGTGACACCCACCAACCTCAAGGGGGCACTCCTTGAACTGACGCACACCAGTCATTCTAGTCCACAATGGAGTGTCTAGCGTCATAATATCAGAAGATGAAGAAACACAGAGCCCAAGGCTCTCTACAATGGGTATAGATATAAAACTATGCATAGCACCTGTATTAAAAAAGTACTGAAGATAAGATAGAAGCTACTAAAATAGTACTTTTTACTGTAGAAGGTCCAGGATCCTGCTCCTACTAGGTCTGTTACACTGCATAAGATTGTGCAGTGGCACGACCCTACGGCACATCCTGGCTACCCTGAGCTATCCCGCCCTGCTGCCTCTGAGATCCTGGAATCTGGCTACCATGGCCACGACCACCATCCCTGCCTGTACGCCCTGATGTATTCCAATTCTTGGACTGGTAAGAAGCTGCTGGTCCCACTCCCACTGGCAGAGTCTGTACAGAACCCCTCTCACTATCCATTGGTGGAAACGCTTTGCAAAAGCGCTGTAGATAACCCGTCCTGCCGCAAGCTCGGAACTCCACTGGGTCTCGTGGACACTGTGGATTCTTGTTCCCTTCTCTAACACACTAGTAGCACATAACCTGGCCACCTGAAGCATTCTTATGAATTGTACTGCCTCCCTGAGAGAAGTCTGCATGTCTCTTCCTCTTTCCAACAGAAAAAGTACCAGTAACTGGTGTTGAACCGCCCTGGCCCACAACACTAGATTCTTGAAGGTTCCTCTATGTGATCACCTCCTGGTTCAGAATAGTGTGTACAGTAGGCAACCTGAAGACATTCACCAGTTCTCAGAGGTCATAACGAAGACCATCCTCAAAATATTTAGCTCTGAAAATCTCATCACCCACCAGCATGGGTGCAACACGCTGAAACTCGGTGAAATGAGTAGAATTGTCCATCACTGACATAGCGCCTTGCTGCAGATTCATGAACTCTCAAGCTCTATCTTCCCTCAGCGTCTCTGGGAACAAGAATTCATAGAAGGCTGCTTGAAAATCCTCCCATGCCATGTCTCTGTGGTGCTCTGACATAGTGGCAACATCCCAACACCTCTTGGCGGAATCACGCAGCATATAAGTCGTGAGCTTGACCCTCAGCCCAGGAGGCATCTCAAGATGCTCGAAAATAGTCTGCATCGACCCCATCTAAGACTCCGCAGCCTGTGGTCCGCCATCCCCTGAAAACGTAGGTGGATGCTACTGCTGGAAGATACGTGTAAGCTCATCCATAGATGTGGTAGCCGGTGGTGCTCCCTGAAAGGTTTGCATAAACCGCATAAAGCCGTCACCAAACTGCGCCTCCGCGCCTGTGTCTTGTATAACACCTGGTTCCGCATCTGGCTCTGCTAGAGGATCCACTAGTAGCCCATGTCCCACCATCTCTGGAGTATAGTTTTCGTCGATCTCCTTGCGAAAAACATGTGGTCGTCTCGGCGGCATGACTCTACAAGGTCAAAAGGACGCCTTAGATCCAAGATTATTTAGGCTGAAATGAAGGAACCACAACGGAACAATAGGAAGAAGAAATTTCCAAATTTGAAAAAAAAGACTACACGACGTGTACTTGACTTCCCTTCCCCTGCCCGGGTCCTTCGACATGGCTAAGCCACATGGCTCCCGTTGAACAAAAATTACACAACGTGTATAATATCTACACAGCGTGTATGGTGTTATTTTCCAACTGACCATGTCGTCTGTGACACGGACGACTACTCGGATTGATACTACACAACGTGTTACAACCGCACACGGCATGTACACCACCCCGATTCCCAGCCACATGACTAAGTCCACACGGTCTGTCCTTGGACAATTCTACCTAGTGTGTCCCACAGGTACATGGCATCTTCAAGGAGAGGTGACATCGGCCCATGTTGTTAGTTACACAACCGAGTCCCCATTTCACACTACACGACGTGTCCATTATGGACACGACGTGGGCTATAAAGGGGTTCACCAACCCGTGTTATTAGACACACGGCTAGACTCTGGGTTAAAACTACACAGCGTGTACATCACGTAAACGACGTGTTTTACCCAAGAACTTCCCTAACCCGTGTCGCCGCCTACACGGTTTATGAAACGGGAAGGGATTACACAGAGTGTACTCCGAGTACACGGTGTGTATGTAAAAGGTTCATTTTTCTTCCCGAACAGAAGGCCATACATAGCATGTTTAAAAAAACTACACAGCCTGTATACTGGGTTTCTAGACAGTATGCCTCAGAAAATTCTCTGAAACCCAGAAAATACTGAAAACCAGCACTTATGTGTCAAATTATGACCCGTGAGGGCCCATACTCCCCACGAATCAACATTTGACATCTTATCTGTGTTATAACAAAGTAAAAAGTCAATGATCCGTGAAATTCTGGTAAATGTGGGCCCATACTCCCCAAAAACCAAAGTTTCATGTCCATTCTACAAAAAGGCCCACATAAAATTACCCTATCACATAGCAGGTATTTTATCAAGCATCTATCCCAACAACGTAGTTTTCTGGAACAACAACTATCACAAGTGCATGCAATTTCTAATGCACCTTCATGGCATGAAACTATGCATGGCATGTTATTTCTATCATTTTCCTAAATGATGCATGATATGAAATACCCTCATCTCATAAAGATGTAACTAAATATAACCCACATATAAAATATAAATAGCACAATCCAAGTGTGTCACCGAATGGTGAAAACATTTCAACTGTAAAATTCACAAAATCAAAATAATTACAGAAATATGAGGTAGACTGGCATTTCCCTGTACACAGGTTAGTTACGCCTGAGCACAAATTAATACCAACTACCATTCGTTTTATCCCTGACTATAGCTTCAAATAGTAAGTCAAGAAAAGAACCCCCTCTAATACCACATTGTAACATCCCGAACCCGGTTGCCACACAATGGGTGCCCCAAACCCAGTTCGCCACGTGGCCTCATGCCAAAGGCTACTGACTGGCAGCGAGGGCCCATGTCTAATAGTGAGGAAACTATGCCCTCATCTGTCAATATGTAGCGCAATGGAATATAGAATAAAACATACATCAAACAGCGAATGTAGTAAACCATACACAACTGAAATAAACAACAACATTGGATACAACCAACAGTACATAAATAATGATGTAACATGTCTCAAGTTCTATGAAAATAGCCAGAACATGTTATACATCAATACATTACAACCAAAAGCAGAGTACAACCAAACAAGGCAAAACAGCTGGCAGCGGCATCGCGATCCCAGGATCGGTCCCATGCCCTCATACTCCTCAGCAACATTCATGTACATGTATAGGGACTCTTGCCCCTATCCACACCTGCAGAAATGTAATCTTTTCGGGCTGAATAGCATCACCCAAACAGGGTGTGAGAAATAAATTTCAAGTAGGCACCCACCAAAGGCCTGTGCCCAACTGGATGTAAGCGTGTAACGATAATGTGAAATAGTAAATGCAATAAAGTAAGAAGTATTGAAAAGTAACTAACTCAACCAGTTATATTTCCATTTTAATATTCTTTTAATCATTTAATTTAAATATCACCATAGTGAATATTCTAAGTAAACTGCTAATTGTCCACAGACACGTAAACTCCCACCCTCAAGTAAAGACTACCCAACATAGGAATTTCCCCACAGGTACACGGATATTTCCCACATGCGTAATTAGTGTCGCCTACAGGCACAGAATCATCTGCCCACAGGCATAAAAGAAGTTTCCCACAGGCTAAGTAGAGTAATTCCCACAGGCTAATCATAACACTGCCCTCAGGCTAACAGGTAACTGGGTCATGACCGACATGTAAATAAGCAGTAAACAAGCAATTACTCTCGAGGAAACTCTATAATTACTACTTTTAAGGCATACCCTCGGGTATCCTCGCCAAACGGCTAAACAGTGGAACACACCCACGGGGTGGTTTCGGATCCAAGCAACGACCCCAACCAGTATTTTAATAAGTTAATTAAATACCTAATCAATTATAGGTGTTTAATGTAGCAACAGCCTCAGCCACACGACACCCCAACCTGGTTCGTGGCACAAAAATGCACAAAACACACGGTAGTTGGAAAAATTAACACTAAGCCACCTACCTTATACGCCAAAGAGCAGTTTACCTGAACGTCGACTCCAGAAACGCCTAATAATGGTGTAGAACTGATGAAGAAAAAAACTCACTTAACCTCAAATAACACTCATTGGGAGAAGAATTGGTAAGAAACACTCTGGGAATGAGAGGGATTACCCGCGTGGTTCCAACGAGATCGTCCGAGGCAGAATCGGATTCCAGACGCTCGATCGGTGGATCTCCAAAGGTCCGGTCATCCACTCTCTCTCCTTCCTCCGGTTCTAAGCCTTGTCTATGAACAGGGGAGGCTACTACCCAATTTAAGCAAAAAACAAAGTATACGGCATGTACTTCTAAGTACATGGCATGTACTTCCTTTATTTAACTGTTCCTCTGGCGGCACCGCCATACTGTTCACCTGTCGACATGAGTACACGACATGTACTTCTGAGTACATTGAGTGTACTGTTGCCCAGCTGGCAGCTGCTCCACCGCCTTACTATCCGGGCCTGCCGACTGACTACATGGTGTGTAAAGGACCACTACACAGTGTGTAGTCAGTTCCTACACCCTTTGTCGCCGACAAGGCTACACGCCCCGTGTACTCATCTCTACACGGCCAGAAGGACACCGCGTGTGGAAAAAGTACACGTCATGTACTTCCAAAATTTATGATTTTCCCCCATTTTCACTATTTTATTAAAAACACTTAAGGAAAAGAGAAAAGAAGAATCCTTTACCTCAAAGATAAGAACCGGGTTCTTAAAATTACATTATACTATCTCCTGATACATTTCTAATTTTATTATTCCTTTTATTTAACTGATAATAAAAATAACATAATTATTTAAGTTCATAATAGATATGTTATCGATATTCAGTACTTTAGTTAAAAATGAACATATTTTGATGTAATTTTACATGTTATGAAAACATAAATCTTCTCCATAATATTATTAATGACTTAAATATCTTATATATCAACCATATATGTATTAAGAGTATCCATAATATTTGGAGAAAACTATGAAATGCAACATTAATGGAGATGGTAGGTCATACATACACATGGATGCTACCTTTATTTAATTTTCATATTAAATGAATAATAATTAAATGTTATAAAAGTATATAATAATATTATTCTTATATTAATGTAATTTATGGATAATTGTTTTAATAAAACCAGCCATTATATGATCCATGAATATATTAAACGAGTCATATCGCTTTGAGGGGGTGGTAGTCCACACTTCCCAAAATGAAATTATCTTATATTAAAATAAATTATAGAATAATTGGGAAAATATAAATATAATATATATCATATTTCAAATAGATTCCATTATAATTTCCACCATGATAGGTGGTAGTGGAAAATTGAACAATAATCATTTCATGAGGAATTATTTCCTCTCACATAGAAATGGAATGTTTGTTTCCCCTGAAATAGTGGATTGTGTAAGAGTAGATCAGTAACATATAATATGAACATTAAATATATTGTAGATATTTTTTATGTTATTTATTAATAAAATAAGAATATTATTGGGAGTGAAGAATGTAAATGAACAAAAAGCATGAGAGGCGTTTGAGCTGGTAATCTAGTAACTTCATTTTGATTCAACAAAAATGATTAATTGGGAGGATTTATGCCTAAGGAATTATTCTAAGCTAAGGGGATGGATTGAAGGAAGTTGATTGGGTAGGTAGTTTCCAAATTAAATGTCTTTTGATGTCTGGGTATTAGAGATGATGGGGTAAAAGTTTATATGAGTGGAAATAGCACTTTAGGAATGTCATGAAATATTAATTTATTAAAAAATGATTTTCAATTTGAATGTTCCCTAACTCATTAATGTCAAATAAAATATGATTTAGGGACATATCCCAATTATCCAATTAAAATGATACAATTTTTTAATGTGATTTAATCCTTCTCTTTTTGTTTTAACCCTTATTTTACCTTCTTTAATCTTATCATGATAACTTGTTATTTACATATATTGTGTTAATTTATTTACCATAACATTGACAATGAAAAAATATAATTTAGTAAATTTAATGAGATATCATAACAATTTTTACTATTTAATGATTTTTTGAAATTTTTTATAATTTATCAATCTATTAGATATTTTATATTATGAATTATGTAATTTTGACACTATTCATACAAGACTTTTTTAATAAGTAGATGATTACTTATAAGTAATACATTACAATAATTAGTGATTTAAATTATAATTCATAAAATTCATTGATGGAATTAAATATTTAAAATATTATAAATTCTAACATTTATAATTTCATTTATTTGAATCATTTATTAATGAAGTAATCACTACATCACCACTATGTCATAATTAAATTCATTTATATAATGATTAAAAATTATAAATAATATATAATGATGTAGGAAGTATTCTCATATTTATAATAGCTATTTATAGTCAATGAACTTTATTTAGATAAACACATATTAAAATTGTGTTATTATTAAGATACATGTTTAGAAAATATTTGTCTTTACATTATCTTAAATGTTATAAGTTCTAAAATCATACCCAAGTGGCTTAAAAAGGACAATGATTCTTCCCAATTATAATATTGGACATCCATATATCATAAAAGAATATTATAATATGTTTAAGGGTTGTCTTATAATATTACAATATTGTTTTTATGATTATTTAACTAATTTTCCCATTAACTGTGGTAATTAAAATTACTATTCAATAAAGTTACTCTTCATAATTTCCAAAAAGGGACTTATATACAAAATATGGACCTTCTAATTCTAAATATGTAATCCATATTCCAAAATTCTAAATATAGGACTTGTAGTAATTAATTTAATTTAAATTTTCATTTCCGAAATGAAAAAATTTGTTTTTTAATAATCTAAAACTATATAAATATTCACTAGTGTTTATATCTAATTTCAACGTGAAATTACTTACAATGATAGAAATTGGATTAAATGAAAAATAAATAATCTTGTGACTAATTATAACCAATTAAAAGGATATCTTATCTGTAAAAAAGAAAGACGAATATGTAGTTTTGAATTAAGTTGTAGTATTTTTTAGAATTCATTAAAATATGGATTTATTTAGTAAAAATACCAAAAATTCAAAAAAAGTAAAATTTTATGTCCCTATTAAATATAATAAGTTACTATTTTCAAATATAACAATTAAATTTGTCAAAAACTATATTTATTTATGGATTCTCGAAAAAAATGTGGAAGAACTACATTTTTGGATAAATACTTCGTTTATTCAAAAAAATGAATTTCTACATATATCATGTATACAAAACAAATAAGATGAGTTTCAAATGTTATATTTAATATATTAAATATATATATCATTAATAAAATCCATCAATATTGGTTTTATTATTTTATAAACTCGCATATTTTCATTAAACACGTTTTTCAGGAAAATCATATCATTTAAAAAATGTTTTTATTTTTATTTATAAGTAATTATTCAGAATATAAATAATTATATAATTGTGTAAACTATATTTTCATTAAGAAAATAATGTTTTTTATTCTATCCATTCAAATAGAAATGTTATAATAATAACATTAAAAAAATAATATTTAGTTTATCATTTATGCTCGATGTAGTGTTTCATGTATGCTATTGAAAATACTAATTTATTCATAAAACTGAAGAGGTTACACATTATTTGGGCCAGTGGAAACTTTGAAACCCTTATTGTCCTCCTTTTACGAGTTCAAGACCCACCACCATTTCATATAAGATGATTTATAACCCTCCATTCATGCTACCCTTGTTTTGATCTATATTAATATTATTCCAAAATGGTTTTAAAAAATATCCTTGTCATCCTTGAAATACATTCATTCCTTATAAAACCATTTTAATATGGATCTCAATAAAAATCATTTTTTCTAAAAATATACAATATTAATATTTTAATATTATTATGTAGTCATTAATGATCATATTATCCCTAGACATATCAATACCTTTAATAAAATTTTAATAAAATGTAATCAATTATTCCACAAATTGATTTTCCACTTAAAAAATTCACTACGTAATTTTCTCACAAAATATCTATAATATTAGTTGAATCATATAACGTAAAACCCAAATGAGTTGAATCATACATTGATCACATGATGATCCTTAATCAATTTATTACTAAATCCTTATGTTTTTATTCTATGAATATGTTCAATGTTTTTCATTTAGTCTTATTCCCAGATATGTGTGTTACTAAATATAGTTTCCATGGTTGATATGAAACTTACATTGAGCACTAATTTATTGTTTTGACCCCCACTACTGGAAAAGTAGGCTATTCCAATGGTTTATTACCGTTGCTATAGGTTGGAAAATAGTTGGTATAGAGTATACCAACGGTTTTCCAAACCGTTGGCCAGTAAGGCGTAGGGAAAGCCCTTTACCAACGGTTTCATTTAAACCATTGGTATAGGTGCTCGAGAATTCTGGAAAACAATTTACAAACGGTTCTCAACTGTTGGTAATGAGTTTCCCAAAACTGCTGCATAGCAGCGCCCAGAAGCCCCCCCAGAAGCCAAACCTACATAAAAAAATAGTGCACAACAGCCCTCCAGTATACCCTCCACTATACACCTGCATAAAAAATATCACAAAAGCCACATACAGACATAAAACAGTATAAAAAACACCTAAAATAGCCCAAAAAACACATATGAAAACAATCATTTTGTGGTAATTCACCTCACCCATCAAATTCTAATAGGCAGAATAGTTTGATAAATATCTATTAAAGTTGAATAAGACATTCAAATTGACTCAAATCCCATTTTTTTGTGATACTAGGTTTGGGTATGTAATGATTTGTGATGAATTTTTCATTGAACTTGTATTGTTTATAATATTTGGTGAAAAGATATTTTCTTATGAGTCTCGTCACTTATGAACCCATGTGTGAAACTACCAAACTCCTGAAAAAGAGTCATTGATGAGTGTAAATTTCAGTTGTATTCACTGAAAATGATTTTCTTTTGAAATAAAAGAGAGACATTGAGTGGTGTCATCCACATCGCGCCTCAGATTGAGGAGGATTTGACTCGTACACATCACAAATGACCCATGGATACATGTCCTAAAGTGTCAATAATATCCGAATACCTTTGGTCTATTTTTCGTATGTCAGTTGTTGTTTTAACTTAAACTGTTTTCCATTTCAAAGAAAAGTGAAACACTTTGAGTGGTGCCGGCCACACCGCGCCTCAGATTGAGGAGGGGTTGACTCGTACACGTCACAAATGACCCATGGATCATTTTCCTAAAGTTTAAATAGAATCCGAAAGCGTTTGGTCGGTTTTCCTTATGTCGTATTTTTTACTTAAAAGCGCATCCATTTTAAACAAAAGAAAGACACTTTGAGTGGTGTCGGCCACACCGCACCTCGGATTGAGGTAGGGTTGACTCGTACACGTCACAAATGACCAATGGATACATGTCCTATAGTATCAACAGTATCCGAATGTGTTTGGTCAGTTTTCCGTATGTGGTTTTTTTACTTAAAAGCGCATCCATTTTAATCAAAAGAAAGACACTTTGAGTGGTCCCCACCACACTGGCCCACGGATTGAGGCAGGGTTGACTCATACACGTCACATATGACCCATGGATACATGTCATAAAGTATCAATAGTATCTTAATGCCTTTGGTCCATTTTCCGCATGTTAGTTGTTGTTTTAACTTAAACTGTTGTCCATTTCAAAGAAAATTGAAAATCTTTGAGTGGTCCCGGCCACACCGGCCCTCAGATTGAGGCAGGGTTGACTCGTACACATCACATATGACCCATGGATCATTTTCATAAAGTTTCAATAGAATCCGAATGCGTTTGGTCAGTTTTCCGTATGCAAGTTGTTGTTTTCACTTAAAATCCTGTCCATTTCAAATAAAAGTTAGACACTTTGAGTGGTGTCGGCCACACTGCGCCTCGTATTGAGGTGGGGTTTACTAGTACACGTCACAAATGACCCATAAATCATTTTCTTAAAGTTTCAACAGAATTTGAAAGTTTTTGGTCGGTTTTCCGTATGTCGTTTATTTTACTTAAAAGCGCATCCATTTTAAACAAAAGAAAGACACTTTGAGTGGTACCGGACACACCATCCCTCAAATTGAGGCGGGGTTGACTCGTACACGTCACATATGACCCATGGATCGTTTTACTATAGTTTCAACAGAATCTGAATGTGTTTGGTTGGTTTTGGGAATGTCAGTTGTTGTTTTAACTTAAACAGGTGTTCATTTCAAAGAAAAGTTAGACACTTTGAGTGGTACCGGTCACAATGTGCCTCGGATTTAGGCGAGTTTGACTCGTACACGTCACATATGACCCATGGATCGTTTTCCTAAAGTTTAAACAGAATCCGAATGCGTTTGGTCAGTTTTCCGTATGTCAGTTGTTATTTTAACTTAAATTGTTGTCCATTTCAAAGAAAAGTTAGACACTTTGAGTGGTGCCGGCCACACCGTGCCACATATTGAGGTGGGGTTGAATCGTACACGTCAAAAATGACCCATGGATACATGTCCTAAATTATCAACAGTATCCAAGTGTGTTTGGTCAGTTTTCCATATGTGGTTTTTTTACTTAAAAGCGCATCCATTTTAAACAAAAGAAAGACACTTTGAGTGGTACCGGCCACACTGGCCCTCGGATTGAGGAGGGGTTGACTCCTACATGTCACAAATGACCCATGGATACATTTACTAAAGTATCAATAGTATCTGAATGCTTTTGGTCCATTTACCGTATGTCAGTTATTGTTTTAACTTAAACAGTTGTCTATTTCAAAGAAAAGTGACACACTTTGAGTGGTCCCGGCCACACCGGGCCTCAGATTGAGTAGGGGTTGACTCTTACACGTCACATATGACCCATGGATACATTTACTAAAGTATAAATAGTATCTGAATGCCTTTGTTCCGTTTTCCGTATGTCAGTTGTTGTTTTAACTTAAAGTGTTGTCCATTTCAAAGAATAGTGACACACTGTGAGTGGTCTCGGCCACACCGGCCCTCATATTGAGGTTGGGTTGACTTTTACACGTCACATATGACCCATGGATCGTTTTCCTAAAGTGTCAACAGAATCCGAATGCGTTTGGTTGGTTTTCCATATGTCAGTTGTTGTTTTAACTTAAATCGTTGTCCATTTCAAAGAAAAGTGACAAACTTTGAGTGGTCCCAGCCACACCGGACCTCGGATTGAGGCAGGGTTGACTCATACACGTCACATATGACCCATGTATCGCTGTCCTAAAGTTTCAACAGAATCCGAATGTGTTTGGTCGGTTTTCCGTATGCAAGTTGTTGTTTTCAATTAAAATCCTGTCTATTTCAAATAAAAGTTAGACACTTTGAGTGGTGTCGGCCACACCGCGCCTCGGATTGAGGTGGGGTTGACTCGTACACGTCAAAAATGACCCCTAAATCATTTTATTAAGGTTTCAACAGAATCCAAAAGTGTTTGGTCAGTTTTCCGTATGTGGTTTATTTTACTTAAAAGCGCATCCATTTTAAAGAAAATAAAGACACTTTGAGTGGTACCAGCCACACCGGCCCTCGGATTGAAGCGGGGTTGACTCGTACATGTCAAAAATGACCCATGTATACATGTCCTAAAGTATCAACAATATCCGAGTGCGTTTGGTCAGTTTTCCATATGTGGTTTTTTTTACTTAAAAGCACATCCATTTTAAACAAAAGAAAGACACTTTGAGTGGTACCGGCCACACCAGCCCTCGGATTGAGGAGGGGTTGACTCCTACATGTCACAAATGACCCATGGATACATTTCCTAAATTATAAATAGTATCTGAATGCCTTTGGTCCGTTTACCGTATGTCAGTTGTTGTTTTAACTTAAACAGTTGTCCATTTCAAAGATAAGTGACACACTTTGAGTGGTCCCAGCCACACCGGCCCTCAGATTGAGGAGGGGTTGACTCGTACACATCACATATGACCCATGGATACATTTCCTAAAGTATAAACAGTATCCGAAGGCCTTTGGTCCGTTTTCTGTATGTCAGTTGTTGTTTTAACTTAAACTGTTGTCCATTTCAAAGAAAAGTGACACACTTTGAGTGGTCCCGGCCACACTGGCCCTCGGATTGAGGCGAGGTTGACTCGTACACGTCAAATATGACCCATTGATCGTTTTCCTAAAGTTTCAACAGAATCCGAATGCGTTTGGTTGGTTTTCCGTATGTCAGTTGTTGTTTAAACTTAAACCATTGTCCATTTCAAAGAAAAGTGACAAACTTTGAGTGGTCCTAGCCACACCGGCCCTCGGATTGAGGTGGGGTTGACTCGTACACGTCATAAACGACCCATGGATCGTTTTCCTACAGTTTCAACAAAATCCAAATGTGTTTGGTCAGTTTTCCATATGTCAGTTGATGTTTTAACTTAAACTGTTGTCCATGTTAAAGAAAAGTTAGACACTTTGTGTGGTGTCGGCCACAATGCACCTCAGATTGAGGCGGGGTTGACTCGTACATGTCACAAATGACCTATGGATACATGTACTAAAGTATCAACAATATCCGAGTGTGTTTGGTCAGTTTTTCGTATGTGGTTTTTTTTACTTAAAAGCGCATTCATTTTAAACAAAAGAAAGACACTTTGAGTGGTCCCAGCCACACCGGTCCTTGGATTGAGGCGGGGTTGACTCGTACACGTCACATATGACCCATGGATACATTTCCTAAAGTATCAACAATATCCGAATTTCTTTGGTCGGTTTTCCGTATTCCAGTTGTTGTTTTCACTTAAAATCATGTTCATTTCAAATAAAAGTTAGACACTTTGAGTGGTGTTGGCCACACCGCTCCTCGGATTGAGGCGGAGTTGACTCCTACACGCCACAAATGACCCATGAATACATGTCCTAAAGTATCAACAATATCTGAATGTGTTTGTTCCGTTTTCCATATGTGGGTTTTTTTACTTAAAAGCGCATCCATTTTAAACAAAAGAAAGACACTTTGAGTGGTACCAGCCACACATGACCTAAGATTGAGGCGGGGTTGACTCCTACACGTCACAAATGACCCATGGATACATGTCCTAAAGTATCAACAATATCCGAATGCCTTTGGTCCGTTTTCTGTATGTCAGTTGTTGTTTTAACTTAAACTGTTGTCCATTTCAAAGAAAAGTGACACACTTTGAGTGGTCCCGGCCACACCGGCCCTCGGATTGAGGCGGGGTTGACTCCTACATGTCAAAAATGACCCATGGATAGATTTCCTAAAGTATCAACAATATCTGAATGCCTTTGGTCCGTTTTCCGTATGTCAGTTGTTGTTTTAACTTAAACTGTTGTCCATTTCAAAGAAAAGTGACACACTTTGAGTGGTCCCGGCCACACCGGCCCTCAGATTGAGGCGAGTTTGACTCTTACATGTCACATATGACCCATGGATCGTTTTCCTAATGTTTCAACAGAATCCGAATTCGTTTGGTTGGTTTTCCGTATGTCAGTTGTTGTTTTAACTTAAACTGTTGTCCATTTCAAAGAAAAGTGACAAACTTTGAGTGGTCCTGGCCACACCGGCCCTCGGATTGAGGTGGGTTTGACTCTTACACGTCACAAATGACCCATGGATCGTTTTACTATAGTTTCAACAGAATCCGAATGTGTTTGGTCAGTTTTCCATATGTCAGTTGATGTTTTAACTTAAACTGTTGTCCATATTAAAGAAAAGTTAGACACTTTGAGTGGTGTCGGCCACACCGCGCCTCAGATTGAGGCGGGTTTGACTCGTACACGTCACAAATGACCTATGGATACATGTACTAAAGTATCAACAATATCCGAGTGCGTTTGGTCAGTTTTTCGTATGTGGTTTTTTTTACTTAAAAGCGCATCCATTTTAAACAAAAGAAAGACACTTTGAGTGGTCCCAGCCACACCGGACCTCGGATTGAGGCAGGGTTGACTCGTACACGTCACATATGACCCATGGATAAATTTCCTAAAGTATCAACAGTATCCGAATGTCTTTGGTCGGTTTTCCGTATGCCAGTTGTTGTTTTCACTTAAAATCATGTCCATTTCAAATAAAAGTTAGACACTTTGAGTGGTGCCGACCACACCGCTCCTCGGATTGAGGCAGGGTTGACTCTTACATGCCACAAATGAGGCATGGATACATTTACTAAAGTATCAACAGTATCTGAATGTGTTTGGCCCGTTTTCTGTATGTGGTTTTTTTACTTAAAAGCGCATCCATTTTAAACAAAAAAAGCCACTTTGAGTGGTACCAGCCACACCGGACCTTGGATTGAGGCGGGGTTGACTTGTACACGTCACATATGACCCATGGATCGTTGTCCTATAGTTTAAACAGAATCCGAATGCATTTGGTCTGTTTTCTATATCCCAGTTTTTGTTTTTACTTAAAATCCTGTCCATTTCAAATAAATGTTAGACACTTTGAGTGGTGTCAGCCACTACATCAAAGCACATTTTCCATATCATCTTCCACATGAATAAACATGAAATACATGGCTAACTAATAAATCTAAGTAAAAAAAATAGAAAAATGAGCATCATAGTACCAAGGAATACTAAAGGTCTATGTAGTAGACTAATCATACAATAAGAATCAAGTGAAAAAAAACAGAATCTGAATGCAATGTCCCTATGAAGCAGAGGAAAACCCCAAAGTGGAAAACCATGTTCAAAAATAAAGAGTTATACAGAATTCAAAAATGTAATGGATCAATCTGCCTCTGATCACCATCACCATCACTACTATCATCATCAGCCTCATCCTCGCCGCCATCTCTGTCCTCGTCGTCGTCCTCGTCCTCGGCATCATCCTCGCCCTCGGCCCCATCCTCGCCCTCGGCCCCATCCTCTCCCTCGTTCACATCCTCATCCTTGCCCTCTTCCTCTTCAGCATCCTCGTCATCACCAGGAACGTCATCATCTCGAACGCCACTAGAGCTGCCGCCTGGTGCATTGGATGATGCACCCATCGATGACATAAATGTCTGACAAGCGCACTAGCCTCTGGTGGAAGTGATGAAGATAAAGCTCTCATCAGTTTCATAAATTCTCTGTCTCTTGTTTGAACTTGTACTTCCAACTCTGTGACCCTTTTATCAGACTGTCTTGCATGCTCCTTGAACTGTTCCAACTCAGTGGTACTATAATGGATACCTGGAGACGACCAATACCTCATCGGGACTATATTCTTACCAGGACGACAGTGTACTCGACCAGAGTGCTCATCTCCCAAAACCTGATATAAATGATCGTGTGGCCCAAAATTGTCAGGCTCCTGGGCATCAAGAGCCTCTAAAGCATCCTGTAAAAAATATTAATTGATTATTAAATTTCAAATTAGATATTAAACATTGAAATAAACAAATTAAAACTTACAATCTTCTCTTGGGTCGGTTCATTTACCGCAGTTCCATCTTTTTTTCTTCTACTCGAGAAAAAAAATTTTGCTCGAGGGATACGTCCTTCAATATTCATTTTGTGCTTCTATAATGAAATTGAAACAATATAAAGTGAAAGTATAATCATATATTCATTATTCAATAAATCACATAATTTAAGTAGGATCTAATAAAAAGGGAAAGTCCTAAAGAAAAATTATAAACAACTATATCATACCTGCTGCCTCTCATGATCTGACATTGTTGTGCGCCCCAAAGTGTGGAGGTATTTCTTTGAATCAATGTTTTTTTGTTTTTTCAGAAGATTCCTAAATAATGATTAATAATTAATAATATTATATTAATGCAAAATATGAAAACTCTCATTTAAATAACTCAAATGAGATTAATACCTTAAATTTGGCAGTCGCCCAATGGGTAATCATTTGGCGATATTGCTCTATCGGGCAGTCATCCACGATAGGTAATGTCTCTAACTCCGTGCCCACTCTATCACACCAGCCAACATACAACTCATGCTTATAAGCTCTCCAAAGCTCTCCTAGCTCTTTTAAACACGCTGGTCGTGCACCTTCGCCATCAGGGAAGTTAAACCGAAGTTGAAACCAAATTGATTAGTTCATTTAAATAAAAAAATATACTACATTAAATCCAATAGATTTTTTACCCATATTTGTGCCCACACGTTATCCTTGACTTCGGGTGGCAGATGTCTCCAAGATAGAGGGCTGACCGGAATGATATCGGAGTATTTGGCCAGCGTCGCCAAAAAACCCCGACATTGCTGCCCAGATTTCTCAATCATTTGTCCATAAACATTGTATTCTACCATCAACTGTGTCTGGCAGTTCCATACCGCACGCAAGCGAGTACGCCCCCTCCCCCGTCTCCTATATGTAGATGAATCTGTTATTAAAGAAAAATAATATCAATACAAGTTATAATAAAAATAAATCTTGGTATAAAAATTTGATAGAGTTATATAAATATACCTATGGTAGTCGGATCAATGGGTGCAGAAGATGAAGGAATATCCTGTACAGGTGGAGTGTCCCTCAGTGTATGCTCCTCAGCCACATACTGTGTCGCAGCAGGAGTCGAAGAAGGTGGAATATAATAACCTGGAGACAATGAACCAGAAGCAAAAGATGATGGCATAGACGTCTGGCCAGCTGGTAGTGTAAACATTGGAGGTCTAAATATCTCATATGTCCCTGAAGACACGCCAGGATCAAAAAAGGGCATAGAGGATATGTCTGTGGTAGTGGATCTTCTAACTCTCTCCCCACGAGCCCTCGTACCACCAACCTCTCTACTGGGAGCAATATCAGGATCCTCGTCAGATATCTGTCTTCTAGGGGGTGGATCCTGAAAAAAATTTTGACAGAAAAGTAAAAAAATGATATTATAATTTATCGAAATATTTATATTTGAAATAAAATACACACAATAGGGATGAGTGGAGGAACAACCATCTGTACCATGCGACGATTATTATCTGTTATCTTTTTCCGCCGCCTCTCTTCAATGGGTGTCATTTCCTGCAATGAAAACAAATATGGAAGTAATTAGAAACAGATAACTATTGTGTAACCCAAAAAACAAAATATAGAAAAACCATTATGATAAAAAGAACATAATCAAATAGAAGATTTATGGTGTTATGAAGGTAAGTACTAGGATACACACTCTGAATGATGTATGTGAAACATGTAGGTGAGAACACGACTGTATGATTCTATATATTTCCCACCACAACTTCGTGTTCACAATCAACTCTGACAATTGAGCTGTTGGGGTCATCATAAGTAATGAACAGATTGCTTCCAATTGCAGTAGGGATAGTGTCAACTTCATCATCACCATCATCAAAAACATGTCTGGGATTTACTTCAATAATTACACCGAATTTAGGATGACGATGATCTTTGACATAAAAAACTTGTTTCACCATTGATGACAATACATATGGTTCATCGGTGGCAAGAGTGCGAGTCATGTCAATAACTCGAAATCCACAATCATCAATAAAGGTGCCTTGCCTCGACATTGAATCAAACCATTGACATTTCATCATCGTGAGTCGACCATGCGAGTAATAATCCAAAATTATTATTTTCTCCACGACACCATAATAAGAAACATTTTCAGAACGAGGTCTAGTGTCCGATGAACTGGCATAACAGTCTGTTGTGGCAGTTAGCATAACACCATTATGTTGTGTTCTCATGTTTCTTGCTCTTTTAGTGATAAAAAATTTGTATCCATTGATCAAAAGTGATTTACAAGAACGAACCAAGGTATTAGGACCAAAACCCAAAGCTCTTATTTCCTCAGAAACAGAGTCTGTAGGAAAACTTGATACCTGAAATATAAAAAAAATAGTAAACTTAATTAAATATTATTTTTATTTAGTTATTACAGAAATATTTTTACCTTCAATTTCAAACAAGCAGAAAACCCTTTGCTATGAAAAGTCTCCTTCTTTCTCAAAGATAAAGAATGATGCTTTCTATATATCAATTCTTTATGTTCCCTGTAGATAAAAATAATAATAGTTTAACAAATATTTAAAATTACAATAGATAAGATAAGAGATACATGTACAATTAACTTACTTTATATACTCACAGAACAAATCACAATTGAACAACACTGTGCGTTGTGCCATCTCTCGCTCTTCAAGGATTAATGTTGTCAATGTATTTGATCCCGGAATTCCTCCTGTCTAAGGAAGTGATGGAAAACTGGGTTCAATTTTCCCATACTGTTCTTCTTAATTTCTCATTGGTCTGTTTATTCTCGTAGTATGATCAGACAAATACATTGAGTAGAAATCCATACATTCTTGAGCCAAGTAACCGTTCATAATAAAACATTCGGGATAATTCCTGTTCCGAACATATGATTTCAATGTTCACATGTTTCTTTCAGTTGGATACATCCAACGGAAAGCAACGGGTCCTCCAAGAAGTATTTCGGTCGGAAGATGGACAGTCAGATGCAACATGCATGTAAAAAATGATGGAGGGAATATTTTCTCTAACTCACACAAAATTAATGGTGTTTCTGCCAACAGTTTTTGCACGAGGGATTTGGACAACCTCTTAGCACAAAGATCTCTAAACAAATAGAACAACCGAATAACTGAGACTCTAACATTATTGGACAAGAGATGAAGGATTGCTATTGGAATCAACTCATGCAAAAGGACGTGATAATCATGAGTCTTCAAAGATTTCAACTTCAAATCTTTTCTGTTGACCCGTTTTGATATATTTCTTGAATAGCCATCAGGAACTTTAATAGTCTCTATCACTTCCAGAAATTGATTTTTTTCAGCAGGAGTCATCACATAAGAAGCACATGGAACTTTCCATTTATTTTCATTGATACAGACAGGATGCAATTCTGGTCCGATCCCCCAATCTACCAAGTCGTGCCGAGATCATAAATCATCTTTTGTCTTCCCCTTGACATTTAGAAGAATCGAAAGCAACATTTCACATATATTCTTTTCAATGTGCATTACGTCTAAGAAATGACGTAACAAGTTGGTTGACCAATATGACAACTCAAAGAATATACTCTTCTTCTTCCAATTGTAACATGTATCATTGGAAACATTTTTCCTCTTTCTAGATTTCATTACACTCTTCACAAATGAATAACTGAAATCTTTCAATTCATTAAGCACATCAGTTCCCGACATACGCTGAGGTGGATCGTCATTCTCCATGGTATTGTCAAATCTTCGACGATTGTTTCTATATGGATGGTTCATTGGCAAGAATCGTCAATGTCCCATAAAACTAAAACTACAACGATATTCCAGTCTTCTCGATCGAGTATTCTTCATACAAATAGGACATGACCATTTTCCTTTTGTGCTCCATCCAGACATCATTGCATAAGCAGGAAAATCATTGATAGTCCACATAAGTGCAGCATGCATCTGAAATATGTCTTTCGAACATGCATCGTATGTGGGAACACCCACATCCCAAAGAAGTTTCAACTCTTTTATTAAAGGTTGCATGTATACATCTATATCATTACCGGGATCAGAAGGGCCAGATATCATTATACTCAAGAAAGTGTAAGGCTTTTTCATACAAAACCAAGGGGGAAGGTTATAAATGTGTATGAAAACTGGCCATGTGCTGTGCGAAGTAAGAATCTGCCCAAATGGATTAAAACCATCACATGAAAGACCCAGTCTCAAATTACGCACGTCGACTGCAAATTTAGGATATCGAGCATCAAATCTCTGCCATGCAAATCCATCTACAGGGTGAACCAACTCTTCATTATTCTTTTTTCTCTCGGTGTCGTGCCATCACATTTTTACGGATATTTCATCAGACATGAAAAGGTTCTGTAATCTGGGGATCAATGGAAAGTGCCACATTACTTTTTGTGGCACATGAGATGGTGTTCCATCATCTTTTGGCTTCCACTGGGAGGTTCCGCATTTTATACAATCATTTATTTCAGTAGTTTCCTCCCAAAATAAGCTGCAATCATTCGGGGAAACATGATTTTTTTTGATAATCCAAGTTCATAAACCAACTTCCATTCCATATAGTGGTTTGAGGGAATATCTTCATCATCTGGAAGTAAGTCCTTCAAGAAGGTAAGAATATAATCAATTGCAGTATTTGAAATCCCATACATAGTTTTCCCATGAAACAATCGGATTAAAAATTCCAACTTTTTCATTTTATATCATTGCCGATATACTGGAGTCGTCGCAGCATCATTCAATTTTTTCACCCTATCAACATCATCATTTTCATTGGATGCATCATGTGTGATTGTATTGAAATCTTGTTGGCTGGACATCCTTTCCTTCTCATGATGTCGAATAAATGGAAATCGATCATATATCAAAATCTCTAATTCAGTCCTATCATTTGGATCATCAACATTTTGAGATTCCATTTTCTCTCTATTGTGATACCACACATAATAGTTTGTTTGGAAACCATATTTGGTTATATGATAGCTAACTGCTTGAAGGATCAACCAAGGTCTTCCAACATAATTAAAACATGGGCAGTGTATGCGACCACTATCTGAAGCCTTGTCAAATGCAAAATCTAGAAAGCTGTACAAATTATTTTGAAAATAGGTTGAAATCCGATCAGTTTCGTACATCCAACTTCTATCCATTCTGTAAAAAAATCGCAATAAGTCATTTCAAAGAAATTAAATAATATTAAACTTTAATCAAAAAAATATTTACGTAAATGAAAATTGTTTACTATATATAAAAGCATAACTGACACATTACTCTATATGAGAATCATATTAAGAAATACAACAAAATACAGTGTATATAAGAAAATAAGATACAAAATTTCTAATTCCTATATTCACGGATTGACCAGTAAGATATTGGAAGTGGATCAAGGAACACATAATCCTTAAGGGTCTTGTTGGGAGTATATGAGTTTTATACTTTAACTTCTTCAAGTAGATCAGGATGAGGAGTAGGATGAGGATCATGGGAGTGGCGGGATTGTCCAAGGGGGGTGTGGCGTGTCCAGGGGGGTGTGAGGTGTCTAGGGGGTGGTGGGGCCGTCCGGGGGTTGGAGGTGTCCAGGGGGTGGGGGGCTGTCTGGGGGGTCGGGGTGTCCAGGTGGGCGGGCTTCCCGTGGGGGTGGTCAGGTTTTCCAAGGGGGTCGGGGTGTATAGGTATATTTATATGAAAAGAATACCCCCACAATAATCATGCAGCCCTGTCATTAGTCTAAACCCCAAGAACACATAAAAGAAGCTAGTATGAAAATTTACTAAAATATTTAACACCATACGAATGAAAATATAATCTAAATATAGTTTGAGGGGATATAATGGTGTGTGTGTAAAAATGATATTAAATCAATTTAAATGAATATGGAACAAATGAGGGTTTATAATACACTAAGAGTACCTCAAAGAATCCAAAACCACTATAGCACCACCCCCTTGGATAGCCCGCCCACCCCCCTTGACACCCCTTCTCCATATGGACAGCCCCCCACCCCCTTGGATAGCCCGCCCACCCCCTAGACACCCCAACCCCCCGTGGCCAGCCCACCCACCCCCCCTGGATAGCCCGCCCACCCCTCCTTGACAGCCCGACCACCCCCGTGGACAGCCCGCCCACCCCCGTACCCCCCTGGACACCCCGTACCCCCCCGAGATAGCCTCACCCACCCTCCCAAACAGCCCAAACCCCCCTCCCCTGCAACCCCACCACCACCAGCTAGACATACCAACCCCCCTGGACACCCCACACACCCCTCCCCCACCAGGACACCCCACCCAGACCCCTAGGATAGCCCACACCCCCTGGACAACCCCGCCCACCCCCGTGGACAGCCTTTCCCACCCCCTTGGACAGCCCTGCCCACCCCCGTGGACAACCCACCCACCCCCGTGGACACCCCTACCCCCTAGACAGCCCAACCACCCCCGTGGACAGCCCACCCACCCCCCTCGACACCCCTTCTCCCTATGGACAGCCCCCACCCCCTTGGATAGCACGCCCACCCCCTGGACACCCCTACCCCCTGTGGCCAGCCCACCCCCCCCCTGGATAGCCCGCCCACCCCTCCTTGACAGCCCGACCACCCCCGTGGACAGCCCGTCCATGCTTGTGGACAGCCCGCCCACCCCCGTACCCCCCTGGACACCCCGTACCCCCCTGGATAGCCCCGCCCACCCTCCTAAACAGCCCACAGCCCCTTCCCTGCAACCCCACCACCACCACCTTGACATACCAACCCACCTGGACACCCGACACACCCCTCCCCCACCAGGACACCCCACCCAGACCCCCAGGACAACCCACACCCCCTGGACAGCCCCGCCAACCCCTACCCCCTAGACAGCCCAACCACCCCCATGGATAGCCCACCCACCCCCCTCGACACCCCTTCTCCCTATGGACAACCCCCACCCCCTTGGATAGCCCGCCCACCCCCCTGGACACCCCTACCCCCCGTGGCCAGCCCACCCACCCCCCCTGGACAGCCTGACCACCCCTCCTTGACAGCCCGACCACCCCCGTGGACAGCCCGTCCACCCTTGTGGATAGCCCACCCACCCCCGTACCCCCCTGGACACCCCGTACCCCCCTGGATAGCCCCACCCACCCTCCCAAACAACCCACACCCCCTCCCCTGCATCCCCACCACCACCACCTAGACATACCATCCCCCCTGGACACCCCACACACCCCTCCCCCACCAGGACACCCCACCCAGACCCCCAGGATAGCCCACACCCCCTAGACAGCCCCGCCCACCCCCGTGGACAGCCTTTCCCACCCCCATGGACAGCCCCGCCCACCCCCGTGGACAACCCACCCACCCCCGTGGACACCCCCTACCCCCACAATCCATTATCCAAAACATATCAAATTGGTTTGAACACAATCCATAATTCCCACAATCCATTATCCAAAACATGTAAATGTTCATGATTGCCTCCCCCAACTCTGATTTACATGTTTTGAACACTCTCCTTCCAAACATAGAATATAAAAACATTAATGAAGTCTTCATAAACACAAACAATATCCTATTTAGATATTAATTTTAATAATCAAGTAAACCACCAACACCTGGAAAAAATCTATTCATTAAAACACCTACAACAATATGGTTGAGATCAAATTTTACCTATTCGGATGAAGGTGTACCTGTTGGGATGGGGGGTGATGGTGTTCTGATGGGGGGTTCGCGAGAGCAGTGGAGAGAAAGAGATTCGGATGTGGTTCACGAGAGCAGTGAAGCGAATAGATTAGGGCTCTGTCTGAATGGGGAGAGGAGATTGCGATATGCAATTTGGGGAAAGCCTTTTCCAACGGTTCACTGGAACCGTTGGGAAATGTGTGAGTTTAGCACCCATTTCCCAACGGTTCCAGTGAACCGTTGCAAAAGGGTCCACCGAAATTCCCTTTGCTGACGGTTTAAATAAACCGTTGGGAAAAGACTAAATTCCAGTAGTGCCCAGATTCCTAGGGATGGTGCATGATATCATTAAATTGACATAGGATACAAGGAAACACATCTCGAATGAATGATTATTTTATATTTTATGGCATTTATATACATACATGAGTGATACATTACATTTTCTATAAAAAAATTATACAATAATTATTTTTCATTTTAGAAATATATCATTCCATCTATCGTATACATACATACGAGTTATAATTACAATCATTTAATCCTTGGGAATAGTAATAAAATAATTTTGATCTAAAATACTCAGTATGGGTAAAATACAACGGAATCTATCATGAATCAATAATTAATAATAAATATGGAAAGAAAAATAATTAAAATAATAATCCCTTTTCATTAATTAGATAAGTAAAAATCAAAATGAAATGTTAAATAATTAAAAATAACTATTAGTTAATAAATGAACAGATAATTAAATGCATGAATTTATTTTTTCAAAATGAAAATCTCATAGACAAAATAACAAAATTTAAATGACAGAAATTATAATTTATCAAAATTTCATGTTTAATATGTTAATAATACCTTTAATTTCATTAACATTCAAAACATTTTTTATAACATACGAGTTAAAAAATAATTTTTTTGGGGAAAAGATATCTCATCTGTCAAGACCAATCCCAATATAGTTAAAAATATAGTGGTTACCAACATGTAAGGGTTTTCTATCATATTTCACCTCATGAGACAACTGATGACTAGAGGGCCAAAATTTAAACATTCCCCAATCTAAGGAGTAATATTAAAAATAATTACTCATACATTGAATAACATTTTTATGTCTATAATAATGTGCCTTACCAAAAATCCATATTTACTAAATAATATGAATTAATCAATAATTTTACAGATAATAAAGTAATATTAATACTTGACATTTTATGTAAAATTGGTGTTATGATTATAAATTATTCATATCCATCCTAGGAAAATATGGATACATAATTTAAATTTAATAATCAATGGGAATGGATTATTATGGTGTTAATTTTTAAGATATTTCTTTCAATAATTAAAAACAATGATATTTCCCAAAAAAATATTAAAATGTAAATTTCAAATAAAAATTAATTATTTCAATTAAAAATATAAAATAATATTATTAATGAGTTATTCATTATATTAAATGTCATTGAGAATGTATATACACTAAATAATTATTAATTGGTGTGTAATTACAATAAAACATCTGAATTGTGTATCAATCAGTATGAAATCTGTTCTCTGAGTATTTCCTAATGTCGAAAATTATTTAACTCCTATTAAAATGAAATTAATCATTCAATTTACAAATTTTATAACCATGATAATATTTATGATATCATATATCATAATTTTTAATATCCTATCTAATATTTATTAATACTCTTGAATTTCATTCATCTTTACCTGGACCAATGGTCTTGTTTTATGAGAATGTTTTGATGTATTATTTTTTATTCCTCTTACATTGATCAGGACTAAATTGTCCCAAAAATTTAATCCACGATTTGAATATAATATATATTCATAATAGAATTTATGTGATAAATATAAAAAAAATTATAAAAAATATCTTTAATACATTCCATGTAATGAGTGATTGAATCCCATAATATAATGAGGTGGTAGACAAACATACTTTGGAATGATGTCATCATATTTCCACAAAATTGAATGCATACATGTATGTGTTATATAATTATTTTAAAAAATTAAAAAATTAATTAAAAACCAAAATACAATATGTAAATAATATTTCCATCATTATTAAAACCCTTATAGGTTGTAACTAAAAATAGTATGAAAATAAAATTTTGGCAGAGTGAAATAAAACAAAAAGGATTTATGTAAAACATTACATCATCTTTTGGAATTCTCTTCAAGGTTTCACTAAAAACATATAAGGATTTAATTATTACAAAAAAAAATTTACTCTAGGTTGAGGGTATGGATATTGGTGAGTTATTTTGTCCAAATTTGTACAACCAAAAGGGATTAAAAATTACCATTAAATGGGAGTTTGTGTTCCCATTTATAGTACAAGAGTGGTGATATTCTTAAAAATACTAAAATTTTATTATCATTGGTTTCTCTCAAGTTACACATTTGGATATAAAATATAATAATAATAGTTTTAATAGTATTATAATATATTAGGGACACACCTCCTCCAAAAAATCATTTTTATAATGTTCTCCATTAATATTTAATACTAATTATTTTTCAATTTTGATATTTCACTAATGAACCTACTTTTATAAAATGGGTAATTTTTTTCATCATGACTAAATTAAATAGATAACTTTTTATGTGAAAATGATTTTATTTAATATATCTTTTTTATAAAATAATATTCGCATATGTATTGAAAATAAAATTTTGGCATAAATCCATGTACAATACAAAAACACTACCATAACCCAAATCATTAAAAAAATGTTTTTAAAATTTATGGGATAATATTTCAATTATAACTGATCAATTGGTCTGTGAATGAAAAAAAATATTTCCCAAAATTTAAAAATCAATTTCTAGAGGAGAATATTATTTTCAATTTTATATCATTTTATAACATATAATTTATAATAAAATTTTATTAATGTGAATTATGAGATTATTATTTTATTTTGAAACAAAAATATCTATCATATAATATAATTATAATAATATATGTTGAGAACTTTTTGAAATTAAATATTCATATACAAAAATAATTGAACAAAACTATTAATTCACTTTTCCCCGTATTTAATATTTGTATTATCATTTAATTTTTTAATTTATTATCTAAATAATTACCTCACTGGGGATTAATTCAAATTTTGTGTAAGTAATTCATATCTACTAATTAAATATAAATTTTTAATGAAAAAATAATAATTTATATTTAAATATAATATATATCTTAAATAATTGGGTTTTAATTAATATCCCATATCTTTATAAATGTTAATTCAATGGATTGTTCCTTTTTAGTATTTTTATTTATATGACTTATTATATTGGTCTTCATCCTATAATAATGTACCAAAAACTCATAAAATTTTAGTTGAATGCCATAGTGGTCTTGTTATGTCTATTCAATGGGTGTTAGACAAATGAGTAAGTAATTTTACAACAAAATAACTTTGATTCAGAACTATTTTAAGTTGTTTTTATAATATTGAATTTTATTAGTTTTAACAACATTTAGTAATAATTTTAGTAAAAAATTATTTTTACCAAATTAGAATTTATAATCTAATCTAATTCCAAATATGGAATATATTTTGACAAATTAAACCCTTGGAAGTGGGAGAATATTATTTAAAATTAATCCCAAATATGTGATGATAAAATAATTTTTTCAAATAAAAATATTCAAAATATTAAAATGATTTATTTATTAATTTGACATGAAATTTAAAATATATTCGTCAAGAACAATTATATTATCTTCTCAGTAATAATAATGTTTTTGAGAAAAAATATCTTTTTCATTAAAATGATTCCAATATTATTTATAATCTATCGATAACCATTGAATGTGTGTAAAATATATATTTTCATAATTTTTTTAAGCATATTCCTATCCTGACATCCAATGTCTAGGAAATATCCAACATTTTAAAAAACAATATAAATAATATATTATTGTTTGGTAAATATATTATTGCATGTAACAGAATATTTGACTAAAACTAGTTATTGCATGCAATAAAAGATGAATAATAATTTTATTAATTGATATTAGTAGAATATAATTAATTTATCTAAAATAGTAAATATTTTATAAATTTTAAAGTTATAATTTTCATTTGAACAATTTTTGTTACATATAATACACAGTATCAAATATGATTTTCATATTTTAAAATTTAACAGTGTTATAATTTAATCTACTATCCTAGGTACTAATATATTTTATTTGTGAACATCCTCACAAAAATTTGGAGTTAAACCCTTTTTTATGATGATATTTATAATCGTCCTTCTCATTGATTGAGTGAAAACTAATAATATACGAATAAACAAATAGATAAAGTTGTTGATACGAAACCAGCTTTAAAAATATAGACTCATTCTCATGCAACTCGACTCAACCCTAATAAATATTGTGTACATTTATATGAAATAAACATGAAAAAATAAACAATATTAATAACATGAAAAGTCCTTTTACTAGTCTACATTATATGAAATTGTATACATGAATTACAATTCAATATACTATACAGATTAAAAATTAAATGAACAATGACTATTTAGTGCAAAATATCCACAATAGAAATTCATTGTGGTGATTTTGTTAAACCTGTATAAGTGATTATAATACGTAGGGTGAGCATAATTTTTACATTAAGGGTTTTTCAAAAAAAACTGAAACATTATTTTTATTCATTTCATGAAAATAATTATACATATATAAAAATATATTTTCATAATATTGGAATATATTTAGAAAATTAGTATTTCGAAAAATAGTAATAATTTTTAAATAAAATTGAATAGTTAATAAAAAAATAATTTCTAGGGGGAATTCTTGATACATGGATCACCATATTATAATTCATAACAAAAGGCTATTAGTCCTAACTAATAATTTGGGTTCACTCCCCATTACGTTATATAACTCACTAGTTCCAAATTTTTAAGACATTTTTTTCCTAGACATTCCATTCTCATTTATGACCCAAAACATTAATAATGTACATAAATAATATTATTTTCATTAAAATAAAAAAATCATTCCCATATCAATATCATTTTCTAGAAAATTTCTAAAATCATTTTAGGGAGAATCTCATGCTAGAAATTACCACTACTAGTTGAAAAAAATAATAGTATGAAAAATTTAATTAGAGTGTGCATGATTTCATAATGCTTGTAATGACACATATGATTTATAAGATGTCCATACATTTCCATAAATGACATGAATAGAGATGCAAATGTAATTTTTCACATAAAATAATAGCCTGATTTATAATTACAAATAAAATGAGTTGATTTATCATGGATCACTTGTATTTCAAAAACAAGATCAACATACATAATCTCTTAAGCGGTAATTGGACAGTTGAAATACCATTTATGTCCTTTGAAAATAAATAAAGAAGATTAAATATACATAAACATTTTTACTTTTATGTATATATATGTGTATATGGTTTTAGAATATTCAAAACATATGTCCCCTATAACCATTGATTTTACGAATTAGGTTTTTACAATAGGATCCCTTTCTATATATATTCATATCGAGAAAGATTGATATATATATATATGCATATATTCATGAATAAAGACACACACACACACACATATATCATCATTGTAAAACAATATGGATTTTCAAATATAAAATGAAGACAAACATACTTATGATTTAGAAATAATTATTGTTTCAAATACAATAAAATTATAAATATATTCTAAAAATAATATGTTATATATTTGTTTTTATATGCATATATATGTATCTATTTGTAAAAAATCTAAAATACACCCTTAACTAATATAATTGAAATTAATAATTTCATTACATTATAGTGGGAGATGATGGGTTATAATAAATAATCATCTCAGTTATGAATTTGGATCAAAGGAGTGTTTTAGGTAGCGTCTTCTAACCATTTAGGTGGAGTTACTTCATACTTTTAATGGAAATACATGGTTTGTTCATAAAGATTCTTTGAGAAATTGAGTAATATAAATTTATTCCAAAAAAACAATGAATCTAAACACAATATCGATATACTATTTTTTGTATTATAAATATTATTATTTTTTATTTTAAACAATCAACCAATTTTTTCATTTTTTTCATGTTGGAATTATATTTTATTATTAATGTTTTTTATAACATTTCATATTTTGTGATGACAGACCACCAAGAAATCATTTTTCTATTTTTTTATCATTTTGTTTAATTATTTTTTTAATGTATTGTTCATTTCATTCGTAACATATTTTTTGACCTTTTTTAACATACTAAACAAATTAGTTTTTCATTTAAAAAATGTGAATTTAATTCTCATTTTTTCTTTTTCTTTATTTTTTTGTTTTTCTTTTTTGACTTTCTTAAGAATTGTTTTCCTTCTATTTTTTTATTTTATATATTCTCAGTAATGTTATAATAGGTTTTAATAAGATTTTTTTTAGTCACAGTATAATATTATATAAATATTTTATTTAACTAAAACATTTATAATTCTTTTTTATTCCATTAGGGATTTATATTTTTTTATCATTTTAAAATAACAATTTTTTTAAAACCAATCATGTATCTTATTAATATATATATATATTCTTTTTTATTTTAAATATATAAATAATAATGATTATTTATATATATATTCATATATATTTATAAACTATAAAATTAATAATTGAAATAATAATATATTTTCAAATATTTATAAAATATAATATCATAAAAATATTAATTAATGATTTCTAATAAAAATATTTCACCCTTAATTTTGGGAATTTTTTTTAAAAAAATTTATTTGTCATATTTTATTTATTTAAATCTATTGGTAAAATAAAAATGATAAAACAATAAATAAATCATCAATTAAAACAAATTTTCATTTTTATTTCATGGGGAATTATATTCTCCCCCCCACCCCCGCTATGTTAATTGCATCTTCAAAATTTGAACATAGGCAGATGAAAAATAACTTTACAAATGATGAATAATTAAATTATTAATTTATATCTCACTTTAAAAATTTATCGACACCATTCCTATTATAAAAATTTTAACTACAATGTCTCGGGATACTAGAGTCATCCCATGTAAATGCGGTGTCCTTTTATTTCTGCTAGAAACATGAATAAATATATAACATTTAATGTAATAAATGTCCTTGTTAATGTTCCGAGTTCAAGAAAATTAGATACATGCCTTACAATTAAACAAAATATAAAAATTGAAAATAAAATATACAATGATTCAACAATACACATCATCGACAATAGAAAATTCATCGTATAGGGTTTTCTAAACACATAAAAGTGATTATAATACATAGAGATAGTATAAAATTCCTAGTAATGGTGTTTTAAAACTTCTAATAAATTCTTTTAAAACATTCCTTGGAAAATAACTATGAATTCATAAAATAAATATTTTCACATCACTTTCATTTATTTAGAAAACACTTATTTCACAAAATAATTATAATTATAAAAATCATTTTGTATTATCCTTCAAAAAATATTAATTTTCTAGTTTTTCGTTCATAATAATTAGTAGACCATATAAAATTCCATTACATAATAACATAATTCATAACTAAGACATATGGGTTCACTCCCCATAATGTTAAATAACTCACCAGTGAAAATTTGGGACAATATTTTTCCATGGTCCATCCATTCTCATTTATTACCCAAAACATTTCTAAAGATCTTTAATAATATTATTTTCTTCAAAATAAATCCATCATTCCCATTTCATCGTCATTTTCCCAAAAAAAAAATATTATTATAATTTCAGGAGGAGTCACATTCATTAAATAACTACTACTATTTGAAAACCATAATTGTAAGAAAAATGAAATTATTGTGTGAATGATCTCATAATTCTTGGTATGTAACATACGAGTTAGTTGATGCACATACCAATCCATGCATGACATGATAAGGGATTATGATGAAGGATTTCAAAAAAAAAAAAAGGATGACACCTAATTGGATGTAAAATGATATGATTTTCCAAGGAACACATGTATTTTGTAAAAATATTGACATAAATATACTCTTAAAAAATAATTGGATAGTTGAAATACCAATACTAACTTCTGAAAATAATAAAAAAATATTAACTATACATATACTTGTATATATTTAGGTGCACATATATATATATGTGTGTGTGTGTGTGTGTCTGTATGTATATGTACATATATGAAAATGTGTATGTGGTATGAGTACAATGAAAACACAAATCCCTTATAACTGTAGATTTTAGGAGTTATGTTTTTAAAATAGGAACACTTTATATATATACATTTAAAGAAATGGATTGATATATGTATATATATGTATATATATAAGCACACAAACTAACTTATAAATATATATATCCTTTTTAAAAGAATAAAAAATTTAAAAACGAAAATGGACATGCACATACTTATGTTTTTGAAAATTGTTTGTGTCAAAAACTGTTATTATATATATACAGAAAATAATTAGTTATATATATGTGTGTGTATGCACATATATACAAACTAATATAAAAAATATTGTAAAATAACTAAAATACTCCCTTATAAGATATAATTTAAAATAATAATTATCCTATATGATAATTGGAACTGAAGGGGGAATGGAATTTTTTTTCTAACTTACGAATCTAGAATAATTGAGTGGTTTGTGTGGTTTCTTCTAACCATAATGGTGGAGTTTTCCAAATATATAATTGAAAAAAATGGTAGGTTCCTGAAGTATTTGAAATATTCTCAGTAATATAAATTCATATTGAATAAAAAAAATAATCAAAAGGAAATCTCTATATAAATTTTAATATAAAAATTATTACTATTTCGTTTTTTTAATGAATCATCCCATTTTTGATCTTTTTCCGGTTTGAAATAAATTTTATTATTTATATTTTGTCAAAAAAATTTCATTTGTGTTGACACACCACCAAGAAATCTTGTTTCTATTATTTTAATAATTTTTTTTTATTTTTATATATTTAATGTCTTGGATATTTCATTCATAATATTTTAATTGGTATTTTTTCATATTTAAACAATAATGTTAAAAAAATTGAGAATGAAATTTGGTTTTTTACCTTTTCTCAATTCATGTTTAGTCTTTTTTCATTATTGTGTGACTTTTGAATTTTTTTTCTTTTGTTTTAGGTGATTTCAACACTATTATAATATGTCATGATATTATAAATATTCATCAACTTATCATAACACATTATTATATAATAATTTTATTTAACCAGAACATTTAACTTTTTTATTTTAAATATTTTGAAATTTATATTTTTTTACATTTTCAAATAAACATTTATTTAAAAAATCTTGTATCATATATATATATATTTATTATATATAAAAATCAAATCATTTAAAGTATATATATTTATACATATATGAATTTATTTTTTAAACTCATATATAAATGTTTGGGGTTTTTAATAAAACATTTATATATGTATTAAATATATAAATTTTATAAAATGAATACATAACATATAATCATATATTTATAAAATATATTATCATAAAAAAATTATAGTTTTTATATAATAATGTTTACCCTTAATTATAAGATTTTTTAAAACCAACTAAAATTATCATATTTTATTTAATTTTAAAAACTTCTGAAATATTAATTATATAAAATAATTAAATCCTCACTTAAAATACATTTTTTTTATTTCTTGGGGAATTACCCAAAATCCATATAATAATATCTTAGTATATCCTATATTATATAAATTGTTTTATTATACTAAAAAAATATGGGAATGACATGTTATACTAAAACTCAAATCTATATATAAATTTTGCTGAAGAATTTCTATAAAATCAAGCTAAACCATAGATCATAATAAGATATAACAGAATGTATTATTCCATGAAACCATGAAACATAATTAATTAAATTTATGTATACTGGAAAAGTGATATTATTTTATGATATCAATTAACAGTTATACCATTGTATGTAGATTCACTATAATCTAAATAGAATTTTATAATATATATGGTTTTTTGTTCTAAATGAAAAAATAAATTGTTATGGTTACCTATTTAAATTATTTTATAGTAAATGGATGTGACATCCCTTTAGAAATTTTTCGTTCAATATTATAATTTTGATATCACATTCATCATGAAACATAATCACAGGTATATCTCTTCTTTATATCGAACCACAAATACTATTATAGATATCTATACATCATTATACATCCAGAAAAAATAGATAATGATTAACTACAATTATAAAACCATACATTATTATTCAAATGTAGTAATAATTGAACACAGACAGTATGCCAGAACCTTATCACTCTCTCATATTAATCAGATTGAATTTTGAAACATTCCCCAAATCATTCATAGTTTGAATATATTCATTGTTCACAACATTAATCCCAGAATGGTTATATTGTTGAAAACTCATATGAGAATGATAATATTTCTACCATAATATTATGATTTATAAATACATGAATTATAAACAAAATAATATCTAATACATTTTTATGATCATCATGGATAATATATCATTATTATTTCAACACAAAGTGTATAAAAATTTATATACATTCCCATGGTAGTTAGTTAATGAGAATTAATAATATTTTATATTCTCAAACCATATTATCTAGTGAATAATCCAATATATTTTAGTAAATATATTTATTAAAAATATTTATCAGTACATATATCACATCGTTCATTATAATAAAAATTCCTCTATATTATCATTTGTAATATATGATAGCTAATTATTAATAATGAGATATGAAATTTTACTAAATAACCATCAATTTTCACGAGAGAGAAGCTTTTATTATATCATTTAGAATTATAATTCATCCTAGTCAATTCATTGATGAATCTCTATGAATTAAAAAACCATATTATATATATCATTAAATAATATTATTTTAATTGAATAATAATTTCAATAGTTACATCAATTTTTTCTTCCCATTGATATTTTTAGATGAACTTGTTTCCCTTCCTTGTTAACAATGTGAGATGATAAAATTTTCCTGAAATTATCTCTTCTTAATTGTTAGTAATATCCTTCCTTACCATATGTAATATGGATATTAGTAAAAATTACTGATCTATGTCATCATTAAAAAACGTTAACAATTGATGGATCGATCGATAAACCCAAAAAACAGAATATATTACCTAAACATTAATAATTTTAATAGATGTAATTCACACATTTTAAATTTGGAATAAAACAAGCACTGCATTAATATTCAATTTGGGATCCTCAATTGATCTTAGGGCTTATCATATATTTTATAATTTAGTAGAAAAACATTTATATATCCTACAATAAAAAGTTAAATAAAATATTTGAAGACACTATTTAATCAATTCAATAGGATATCATCGGTTTTTTGACCACATGACAACTTAATATATTTATACTGTGTAGACCATATTCATATTTTTTTTCCTATGTATATATTCATACTTAACACTAAATTATTGTAATTTAGAAGTATTTTTTTCCATGGAAAAAAATGTTATAATCATTGTTGATAAAATAATTACACAATATATTGTATAGGATACTTATTTTTTATATTGATTTTTTTATATTACCAATAACTAGTGTAGAGTTACATTGATTCGTCATTCTTCCATATAAAAAGAATTATACCACCACATAGAAATTAACATGGTTGAATATATCCCTTATTAAGATTTTCCTAGATCATTTAATTCAATTCATACAACTCAATCATGGAAATTATATATAAAGTTGTAGAAATTATTATAGCACATTTTTATAGTGAAATATATAACATTATATCATGAATTAGTTGAAAACTATGGAAATCATCAAAAAAACTTCAATAACTACCATATAGTTTGTTTATTTTATATGTCAAAATTTTCACCAACATATTATAATATCACCCCATTTTAATAAAAATCATAAACTATAATATTTATGTAATTCCTAAATTTTTTTCATATATACTTTTATACTAATAGATGATCATATATATTCATGGAATATTATATGTGACTTTAATTCATCAAAAATTGATGTGTGATTTATATATAGAAATTAAATCCATAAATATGATAACATGATACTCAAATATAAGGAGAATAAAAAAATTTTAAAGAAGAAAAATCCCAAAATGATAATATGAGATCTATCATAAAAATGAGATGTGACCATCATACCATATCAATTATTCACTTTTAATTCAACACGTAACAATTTTGGTGGTGCTGTGATACCCTGACCAAATTCATCCCATATAAAAGGGTTTGTTGATAAAAATATAATAATACATTAGGTATTATTAATTGTATGGCTTGTATACAATAAAATGAATTTTTTCCGTGTTATTAATATTGATTTAATTTGAAATAAATTTATATCTATGCTAAAGAGGTTACTAACATCAATTAGTGTCATTAAAATTTCTGAATTTTAGTAGGTAGAATAAATCCCATATATATTTGATTTGAAACAATGTTTTTTGTGTGTGTATTTCTTTGGTTATTTTCGTCCATCATTTGATATCATCATCTCATCACTACAGAATTGATTTTCCCGTTAAACTCCCCTTGTACACATAAAGTATTTTCATGTTCCCTTTTGAAATTTTCATCCATTATTTCTCCACATAAATTGCATTATGGGGAGTTCATTTTTCAATATATTTTGATTCCCCATTGAATTAAATAATTCATGTCTTATCAAAAAATTAAACTTTTATGTAACCATAATCTCCATGTCCACCATAATACCACGTGGAATTAATTTTTCATGGAAATTGAACTCTCTTGTTTTTAACATCTTCAATGACTTTTTTAATGAAACCGAATAATCTAATTACAAAAATTTATTCATTGTTTATAAGAATATAAGAGTACCATAAAAGTATTGTATTAAATTTCTCATTGTTACATATGTATTCTTAATAAAATATGTTTAGTTGTATGTATTCTTTATCCATTTTGGTAGTATTAATATACATAATGTACATATTAAACATGAATCACATAAAATCATCCTACATGACAAGGTCAATTTAATATTATTACTAAATTTTCTTGATAAATTAGACAATGAATCATTTAATACTTCAATATTAGAAACTACAATAGTTCTTTTTTCACGTTACAAAATCCAGAGTATAGATAATATATTTCATTTTTTAATGATTAATTTATCACTATATATGTATTAGTAGACCCACTAAATGATGGTATATGTTTTATCATAAAGGATACATCAAAACGTTAATCCCCCCTTTTATTTTATGGTTTCTCTGTATGATTCATATCATGGGATTTTTTTTGAATGAAAAAATAAAATTTTTCAATCAAGATCCCCTTCAAAAATATTCATGGTCAAGAGGGAAATCATTTCATTCACCATCATACTCAATATTGACCAATTTTTTTCCGGACAAAACCATAGAATAAAAAAATCATTATGTGAGGGCTAAAAATCCAATTAAGAAGTAATAGAATACTAAAAAATTATTTATAGGATTTCAAAATGAAGATGCATTATTTTCAATATATGAATCCATAGATTTATCCTATGTAATAGGTGATCATAAAATTAGGAATTTATCCTATACTTATATTTATCTCTATAGTTATCACTAATCTATTCCTATTATTGTTTCCACTGGTTAAATAAATTTTTTATGATAAATGATACAAAAAAAACATTACATCATAGAAATAGATTATATATTCATTGATATAAATATTTATATTACATAAAACATGATAATGTACATATTTATATTAGACATGAATCATTAGAAACATTGATAAAATAAAAAACCAATATAACTAAATAATCTCCTACTAATTCCATCATAAATGTAACACTTTTTATACATAACATACCCAATATTTTTTTTCATAACATGGTGAAATAAAACATATGAAATAGTGATATCAGATTATCAGTAAGGTTTTTAATTATAGATATCAGCATTACATGATAATTAATATATGAGTACTATATCATTGCTTTTGAAAACTAGAATCTTCATATAAAAGACAATAATCATGAATTGTAGATGAAATATGGGAAATTCATATGATATGAATAATTATTTAATCTAATAAAATGATATGTGATAGATTTATATAAGAATAAGACATATGTTTATATCATAAAAATAAGAATTCATAATCATATAATTATTAGTGAAATGATCATATTAATGACTATTTTAGTGGATTAACATCAATCCCAAAACCATCATAATAGTTGAAATTAAATTCCATGAATATCATAGTAAACAATCTCTAGTACTAATCTAGATTACCACTATATTATAGTCCTATTTATCTCATGAGATATCAATATTTATTCAATAAACTTAGTGGGATATATGATTTTAAAAACACTGTTAACATTATAAAAATTATATATACATTCTCTATACGTTCATAAAACAATATGTATATAATAACCAATGTAATAAAAATGGTTGTTATACCCATTTCATAATATAATAACCTGAAAAAAACCTTTCTCATTTACATTTCATCATTTCATTAATGTATAAGAGGTACAAATGAAATAGGATAGAAAAATATCTACAAATCATTATCAAAAGCCTTGTAGAGAAATAATATGGATTAAATTAATGGATCATAACACATATAAATAAAAATAAAAATTTATTATATCATCAATGTAATGAAAAATCATTTTTAGTCTATTACATTGTGAAAATCAAGTGTTTCATGTGATTAGGGATGTCAAGGAATCTTACTCCCATCACATAGCATGATTTATAGTTATTTGAATAGAGTTTCATGATTTGTGAAAAACATTGTTGGTGGATCATTTGTGAACTGTGACGTCTTAGAGACAGTGTTAACTGTTCTGTTTGTGAGTAATTTGTGAACAGTGTTGTCAGTTATTCACTTCTGAACAGTGCTATCAGGGAGTCATTTTGGAATAGTGCATTTGGTGAGTCATTTGAGAATATTACTTTTGGTGAGTCATTTGTGAACAATGTTCCCAGTTATCCATTTTTGAATAATGCTGTCGGTAGCTGTAAAATGTTTCCAGTTTCCGGTGAGGATTATTTTGTTAGGTGTATAGTTTTTTCAACTATTCGAAGGTGTAAAATGATTAAAAGTATTTTTCAGTCAGATATTAGAATGTGTATAGTGTTTCCAGGTCGATAGGTGTACAATGTTTCTAGCTTCTTACAGTTTATCCTCTTTGAGATTATCAATGACATAGAATGCGGTCAAAGCCTTTTTATTGGATTTATATCCATTTCAAAGACCAAAAACCATATTTTAATTTTCTTAATGGTAGAGTGCCTTTACTTGATCCAATTGAGAAGTATTGACACAATCTCCCATTAATGGAAAATCTATATTACATCTAATCTGCTTATCTTTTTATATTTGAAATGTATGAGATACATTCCACCTCATTATTCAATCATTTTTTCCTTTGAATGGGATGCATGAAACCTTTCTATATCCTAAGAGAAGTTCTATAGTGGATTGGAACATGGATCAGGTTTCCCTAGGAGTTATTCCTTCTACATGTGCTCCCCCTTTTATGGTACAAGAAGCACGTGTTGATATGTCTATGATAGAATGAAATTTATATCTATATTCTTTTCGTTTCTTCAATCTGTTTCCTCCAATTATCATTTCAATGTTACAAAATTTGTTCCCATTGTTTCTTATGGACCTTTCATGGGTTTTGATTGATACAATTGTGTTGCAGAATCCTCAAGTTGATCGTCATTATTGGAAAGGTGATCATAATCCACTATGTTGTCACACTCTTGTTCAAAGAACATCTGAAAGATTTTTAGGTTTTGGATTTGTGGATTATATATTATTTTATGTGTAGTCTTAGAGATATATTTTCTATCCACTATATCTCACAAAAATTGATATAATAAATATTTTAACTAGATTAATTAATTGGTATCTCTTGCATAGAGAGGTTATTGCCTCTTGTTTTCCCAAATATGTGATATATTTGATATTATTATTTAGTATGTAGTTCTTGGAAGAAAATATCAATGAATGTAAATATGATATTAATTGTAAATTAGTAACCAATGATAAAGAATAATGATTAATGAATATGGTTGTTTTTGTTGTTCATTGTTGAATATAAAATGGATGTAATTATAAATATTAAATTGAATCAGTTTATAAAATATGGAATAAATAACTGGTTGTGAGATAATGATAACTACTTAAAGGTTTCGAGGTTACTGTTTTTATTTTAATGTCCATGAACCTTTATTATTTGGAGTTGTGAGTGCTCATTTTGGGTGAAGGAAAAAAGGCACATTTTGGATCAAGATTCCAGTTTCTATATAGTTCGTTTACTACTACTTGTGTCATTTTTTGATCCTGGGATGAATGAGCCAGGAGGGATTTTGTGTTATGTGAGGGAATTGAGGCCATGTGGTTGTGGTGGCATTAGTTGATGCCTAGAGTGAAAAGATGCATTAGTTTATGCATGTTAGTGTCAGGTACAACACAAGAGATGCTGAAATGGGTTAGATGTGAATAATTGGATGCTTGTTGAGGATTGTTGTTTTTATCTTGTTTACATTACAATGTAATTAACATAGATTTGTTTTCTTACTCTACTTACAAAATAGGTGGTGACACATAGGCTCTAAAACATGCATTGAATGAGTATATTCATAGTGATGGATGGGTTTATATTATCACTATACGTGGAAAATACTCAACATGCAGTGAATCTACACCCCGTGATGAGCCCCTTGAGTTTGGTAGCTTAGAATGATTATTTATAATGCTTGGGGACATGTGAATGTAATAATTTTGTTAAAAAATAATTGAATAAATGATGTTTACGATAATATTGGAGATTGATGGGAAGAAATGCTATGGTTACAATTCCAAGTAATTGTGTACATGGTTTGTTATTCCTAGAGGGCATGGATATTTTTGTGATGCTCATGAAATTTAATGCGGATTTTTTCAATTGGTTAATTAATGGTTAATTAATTAATAAATGTAATTTGAAACTGATTAATAGGTACATAATGATTTAATGTTTCCCATTAAATGTATATGTTCTTATAGGAAATCTAGTATTTGTAGTGTCACCTTGGTGTCTAAGGGACATTATTATTATTTGAGTATATGAATAGTTTTTTTTCATAGTGCGGATATAAGATATATTATATTATATAAATTTTGTGATTTTATTAGCCAACCACCCTATCAATTTGGTCAACTGACAGGCTAAGTATTCTGAACAATGGGGGGTGTTTTTTCCAACATTTTGATGGAAGGATGGATGGATACCTACACTCTTCGACCCCACTCTCATCCTGTTAGTTACTTATATTGGTACAAACTGAGTATATTTTTCCTCATATATGTATGTAGGTGGATTTAATGCCTTTTGGTTATTCAAACAAATATATTCTGGATATATTTTCCAATATAACACCATAGTTGTAACTTATATAATTTTTTATGGATTGAGGATACTTAATCAACATGTGGGAAATAATGTATCAAGGTATAATACATGATGTAAGCTGCATGTCATGTCAGGTATGATGGATCCTGGATACGACTTAGACTCTTTGGTTATGTGGGCATAGTGGTTGTGTTGGATGAGGTACTTGTTGTCGTGTTAATCCTAGGGTTCTATGGGTATGCCTTTTTTGAGAGAAATTATTATGATGTGTGATGTTGTGGAAACGTGGAAAACAATTGGGAATGTAGTAGCAGTTTTCCCTAAAAATTAATTATTATATTATATACTCTCCTATTGAATAATTGGTGTGTGTATCCATGGTAAGGTTGGGAACAAATATGACTTCTTTAGGTGATGACTTTGTTTCACTTGTTGTTCATTATGCTTCAATATGCTGTATTTTGGTTTTCACGAGAGGATCTAGGGAGGATCCCAATATGTATACTATTATACTAACCCAATGTATATATGAATTGTTTTTTCGGTCACATGGAGTAGGTTGGAGATCATGATTGTTACTACATACTTGTGGTTGTAGGAGCTGTTTTGTATTTGTGGTTATTATTGTAAAACTTTATTATGGTACATGTAGTTTTCTGTTTTTTTATAGTAGCTCTCACACGAAATTACATATGTTTACTTGGGATTTTTTTTATTGATGTATTTTTTGGAGTTGGATGGTGTCTGTTTTAACTCTCCTTTTTTATTGTGATCTATTAGAGGGTAATTCCACCCAATTATGTGTTTCTTATTCCCTCAGTTCTAATATGCAATCTGGGGCATAATAGGTGAGGGAGTTAGGGGACACAATCACCATTCTCACATTTCCATCCTTGGAGGGGTCAACATTTCTCTGAGAGGGTCATGACATAGTGGTATCAGAGAATTGGTTAAGGGATAAAATAGTGTTTGGAGTTACACATAGGTGATGTTGCATGGTTTTGTAGTTAAATGATGTAAACTATGTTTAGCAAGCACTTAAAGCATGGGAGACTAGTTGAGTCTTGTGTATTTAGATCCCCTAGTGATCTGATGCACATACCATTTAACTTATAGTGTCTACTAAACGTGGTGATACTAGTTGTAGGGAAGAGTCCCTGGAATGTATCATTATTCATAATAATTTATCCTATGTTTCAATGGGTTTAATTTTTTAAAGGTTAAACTAAAATATATAAAAATTTTAATTAATTAATTTTATGTCTTCTCTATTCTTCGTTTTGGAGATCTAAATATTTGGTCTTTTGTAGGTATTGATCCTGGTCGACATCCTTTTTTGGTTCATGTAGAAGTTGATTAGTAGGTTATTCCATCCTATCATCATAGAGTATAGGATGAAGATTATGGTACTTATAAGAGGATAACTTGAGAGTTTTAGTGCCATAGTCTTTAGAAGTATGAGGGCTCCATTTCAGAAGCGATCATGAAAGAAAGGTCGTAGGTGGTCAAGATAGCTTTTAACTCGTTCTATTCTTGGAAGGAGAACTGGATGACATTGGATGTGATGATGCGTCATGGATTAGAAATTATGTGTTGGTTCTTGTTCCTCAGGGGTTGTGAGTAGTCGACAGTCTCATGGGACAAGTTCAATGACTAGTTCAGATTTGAGTTTCTTTCTTTGACAGTACAGTTGGCCAGTCATCCAGATACACATCCCCTTAAATTGGTAGGACCAATGTTCAATTGTTTAGAAATTGTTTTAGGAATATTTTGTGATATTCTCCAGAAATAATGCCATACGTGGATGCCATGGAGAGTCATTCATAAGAGGATTTGTGTGCAATTAGCAAACACCATGTTACAAAATTTATCTTGAAGACATATATTGATGTACTAGAAAGGGAATAGGTCATCAAGATGACTTATCAAAAACCAGATCATCGTGAGACGGGAGTCATTTTTATTCCTCAAAATGCATATCTTGGGTTTGGGGTTCCCTATTTTTATTGAATATGTGTTTTTTCTAGCCATGGGTAGGTCCAAGCCTATGGTATCTCATTTCTCCTAGGGGAGTGATATGAATACCTAGTCTAACGGATCATGAATTTATTTTTCTTTTGGAGGCCAAGATCATTATCAGTGAGAGTTCCCTATCTTTCAGAGCAGTATGCGTGCACTTGGTATTCTTCATCGTGTTTCTACATTGATGTTGTGTCAACCAAGGAGGTAGCAAATGGCTGCCCCATATTTTGATTAATAGAAGTATTATGAGGAAAGCAGAGAATAGACCATATATTCTCCCCTTCCTTAGAGGGTACACCATGTACATGGTGGCGGTCGTTAGTAGTGTCTGATAGGATGTGGACAAGGTTACATTCATCTTCATGAATTAGCATTTCCAGCGTCAGGTGAGCAAGAAATTGTTTGAGGTACCCTTTTATTGCTATCTAAATGGTTATATACCATATATATTCAATTGTTCTGGACTCCATCCAATAAATTACCCATATCTAAGAATACGTACATGAGGTTGAGAGGCTTCCAGTGTCATTGCCATTGACTACGCTAGTTGGAGGCCAAGCTAAGTTTTTTGATGTTTGTAGAGACTGTGAGCTAGTTTGGTGGAAGCACCAATTTTGGGGAGATTTATTATGTTTATGAATAAAACCATATGATGTCATCATAGGAATGGCTTAATTGTATTCAATGTTAAATATTTTGGATTTCATCAGAAGGTATGTAGTTTTTTTGATGTTGATGGATATCTGGTGATGTTTGATAGAAATGGAGACTCTCATATGGGTCAAAGGCGTGTTCCATCCATGACATCCTTGATGGCTGAGTTAATGGTGAGTTCATCAAATTATTGACCTTTGGGGTTTCATAGGGTCACAGAAGAGTACCTGGATGTCTTTCCAGAAGAAGTTGTAATTTTACCCCCTCAATGAGATATCGAGTTTGGGATCGAGATACACCTAAGAGAATATCTTATATTGATGTATCCATATAAGATGGAACCATATGATTTTCTAGAGCTGCATATATAGCTCGATTATCTAATACATTGTGGTTTTGTTCGATTGAGTGTGTCACCATGGGGCGTACAAGTTTTTTTAGGAATAAGTCTGATGCTAGATTACCATTGAATATTTATTATCATCGCTTGAACAAAATGACATGGAAGATTCACTATCCTATTCCATGTATTGATGATTTATTAAATCAAATGAATGGTGAAATATGGCTTTCAATGATCAAATATTAGATAGAATATCATCATATGCATATGTAGGATTAGGATATTCCGAAAAATACCTTCTGCTTTCTGCATGGGCATTATGAGTTTGTTCTGATATTATTCATGGGAATGAATTCTCCATGTGTGTTATATGGGTCAATGAACATTGTGTTCTATTAGTTATTGGATGAGTTCATGGCAGTGTTAATTAATGAAATCATTTTATACTTAGTGTTTGAGGAGGAGCATGAAAAGAATATGCATGCAGTTTTTGGGAATTTAATATCAATTGAATGTGTTTGGGAAGTTGATGAAGTGTGAATTTTGGGCTAGATAAGTCTTTTTATTGAGGAATGTTGAATACTAATAGGGAGTATTTGTGGATCTATCATTGATAGAAGTAGTTGATTCTTGGGTATCCCCCAAGATAATGGTTGGGGAGTGATGTTTTTGTGGTCATTCATGATATTATTGGAGGATCGTAGATCTTTTTCTATCTACTATAATCTTCTATGATAGTATGGAATAGAAGGAATTTGTAATTCATGTGGACCTACCATTGTCACCCATCATAGTATTTTATGAAGGAGAAGTTGGTGAGTTATCCATTCATTGAATTCTTATATAAGTAGTTCAGTTTTTTGTTTTCTATGATGCTTCTCGTTTGAGGTTAGGTTGGGTTCTGATGTAAAAGATATCATTCATTTTTAATGGGTCTTAGCAATTGCATCCCCACTACCATAATAATGCCACCCAGTATCTAGAGTTTGTATTAGTGGTGATTTTCATTTATTCATAGAGACATTACATCATTGTGGACCGATTTTTTTCCTCACCGATCTTAAATTACAGAGTAATTTATTCACCAAATGTGACCTGATCTTGAGACAATGTTGGTTGATGGAGTTATTACAGGATTACAGCATTGAGATATCATATAAACCTGGTATGGGTAATGTTGTTGTCGATGCACTAAGAAGGAATTTTTGTAGTGATGTGGCACATGAATCAGGTGATTCTTAATGAGTAATGGAAGAACATTGGGAATTGAAACTAGATATAGGAGAGGATTGTGGAAGAGGATGCCTCTTTCAGATTATAGTGTAGTCATCTATTGTGAAATAGCTAGAGGAGACCTAGTTGGGGGAGCTAGTTGTGGAGGTCTGAGGAGACTAGGACATTTTAGTAGAGGACACTATAGGATGGTATGAGGATTAAAAACATAAGATGATGATTCATGGAAGGAATTTCATTACTTTAGTAATGCATGAGATGGATTCCTATTGTTTTATCCTATGGATTGCCTCTTTATGAGATATTTTTCCCATGGAGAGTGTTTAATATTTAGTTATGTTTTCCATGTGGTTTCTCATTCTCCTTTGTGAAGAGGTTGAGCTACTTCAATGGGGATATCCTTGAGAGGTATCTCAAAGGGTGGTTGTTTGAACCCCTATTTATGTTTCCTCTCATGGTTGATTAGGTATTCATGATGATGAGAATGATTTGAGAGGTTTGAGATGTAATTTTCAATACTGTTTTGGTCCATTATAATTTGAAAATCATGAGATTAATGAGTATTGGGTGATCAATGCATCTTATTCCCTATAAAATGCGTTCTTTTTTTCCTTTTAACAATGTATCTAATTTTATGGACATTGTTATCAATGAGTCATTTGTGAACATTGTTTTCCATAAGGGATTGTGAAAAATATGATCGATGATCTTTTTTTATAGTACTATTGGTGGGTCATTTATAAATAGTTTTGTTGGTGAGTAATTTGAGAATTGTGTTGTGGTGATTAATTTTTTGTACACTTCTATCATTGAGTGATTTTTGAATAGTGATGTTGGTGAGTCATTTTTGAACAGTTCTATCAGGGACTCAATTGTGAATAGTGATTTTGATGAGTTATTTATGAATAATGATCTTGGTGAGTCATTTGTGAACAATTATGTATTCAGGTGTACAATTTTTCATACCATTAGTTAGTCATATATATGTAGTTGTACAATTTTTACAGGTATTGGTAGGTTTATAGTGTTTCCAGCTATTTGTTGGTGTACAATATTTTTAGTTGTCGGTGAATTATCAATCAGTAGTTGTATAGTGTTTCCAACTGTTAGTAGGTGTATAGTGTTTCAAGTTGTTGTTGATTCCATTATATGTAGGCGTATAGTGTTTCCATCTATCGATCAGTGTACATTGTTTCTAGCTATCAGTGAGTCATCTATTGGTAGGTGTACATTGTTTCCAGGTCTGTAGGTGTAAAATGTTTATAGAATCATACATTTTATCACATTTAAAATTACCATTGATATAAAATGCATTAAAATCATCCTTTCAATGGATTTATGACCGATTCAAAACCCATAACTCATATATTAATTTTTAAAAGGGTCATAGTGTGTTTACTTGGTCAAACACATAGTCTCGATGAGATCCACCATTAATTAAAAATCTATACTGAATCTAAACTTATTCCCCATTTAGATTTTAAAAAGGCTAGGATACACTCTTATTTTGATATCTTGTTTTCCATAGTACATGGTGACCCAGATATTTTATCCCGAGGAGGCATGTAGTTGTAGTTTGGAACTTAGATCTTGTTTTCCTTGGAGATATTACTACTCCATGCACTCTCCCAGTTTTGGTGAAAGCTACATGTGTCGATATGTCTTTGATAAATGGTATGTTATATCTCAATTAATTTATGTTCTTCAATAAATTTCCTCCCAATATCCTTTCCTTGTAATGGAATTTGATATCCATTTTTCTAATTGACCTTTCTTTGGTGTTGATTAATGTGGTTATGTCGTGTCTTCCATAGGTGGATGTAGTCATTGAGGTAGAGGTGATCATTATCCATTGTGTTGGGATATTCTCATGAAAGGATCATAAGAATGATTTTGAGTTTGGTGATTAATGTATTATATATTCATTTATGTGCATCAATAAAGTTAGCATGTCTTATCCACTTGATCACATTGAAATTTAAATAGTAAATTTTTGAACATCATTATTGAATTTATATCTCTTACATAGCACTTTTATTTCCTCTTGTTATCCTAGATTGTGTGATGTCAATGATATTCTTATTTTCAATGTCGATCTTGATAGATATTGGTAAATAATGTAAACATGGGATTAATACAAAACTAATTGGCCAATGATAAAGAATTTTCTTATTTTTGTTGGGAATTAATGATAATCAAATGGATACAGTTATTCTTGTTTAATTGAATCAGTTCATTCAATATGTAATAATGAAAGGGTTTTCCATAATGAGAATTCCTTTATGGATTTTGAGTTACCATAATAATTTAAAAGGATAAGTGCATTATTATTTGGATTTGTGATTACTCAATATGTTTGAAGGCTATATGCCTTGTTTTTGGCAAGGATTGATTTTTCCATCATGTTGGTTTCATACTGCTTGTGTTGTGGTGTGAGCCTAAGATGAATGATCATAGAAGGATGTCTTGGTATGTCGGGGTAGGGAGGCCCATTGGTGGTGTTGGAATTGTTAATGCCTAGATTGGAAAGATGGACCAGTAAAGGCATTTTGGTGTCCGGGATGACACTAGATATGAGTAATCCTATGGGATTTGAATGTTAGAAGCTTGTTGAATGTTATTGTTTATTTATATTCTTTGAATTCCACACATCTTGAGGCAGTGGGTATTTCAAACTCTTCATTTAGAAGATTTGATGACTCTCAGGGTATGCCAAATGATTTTTGTGCTTAGATTCTCTAGGATGGATGAGTATACTCACTTTATATTGGTTAATAAGACTCTACTGGTGTAACACCCCGAGCTTCCATGATACGCTTCTCATTTAATAATGCAATAGCTTGCATTGTACGCAACTTCGAGTTCTAACACACCGCGACAAATCAATGTAGCCGTTATGAATAGTAATACCCACTTTTTAAAATTATAGAAATTTTATATTTCAAAATGGAATTCATTTTTGTATTCCTAATATTGAAATTAGCCTATGTTGAATTTTTTGTAATTTTATGAGAACCTCCAAATTTTTATGAATAGTGAAAAATACTTAAAACAACTTTTTTAATCAAAATAATTTATAGTGATAAGTTATAATATTGAGTGGTTTTAAAGTATAATTAGAATATATTTTTACCATTTTATCCAATGGTGTTCATTAGACTTAATGTCACTTTGAAATTGGGCATGAACAATTGTCAATCTTTTGATATAAATTGTTTCTTAAAAACACGCTATTTGTTGTGACAGCGGGAATTAATTATAAAATTAATTAATGCAACTTATATGTTTTGAATTTTGTAAAATATAAATCATTTTTGAATTCGGAATATCAATTATAGCTTAGGGTGAAATTTTGGCATTGTTCTGAAAAACTTCAATTTTTGATGAATAGTGAAACCACTAAGTGGTAGTTAAATAACTGATTTTTCGTTTAAATGAAATATTACCACTTCTGTGATTTGATTTTAAAAAATCCGACATACATGGTTGTCATTAAGAAGTAAAATGTGGTTCAATGAGATTAAAATAATTTTTGGTGAATAGTAACTTTTAAGTTCTTAATCGCGATTAGAGGTAATTAGTGTAGTTTAAGGTATAAATAATGTTTTAATAATATTAGATGAGCTTGACACATGTCCTACCCTCATTGGATGTGCCATGGCAGACCAAGAAAATCCATGGGTCAACTTGGGGACCCCATGGAGCCACTTTAGTTGGAAAATGACATAAATACCTTTTATTTAATGTTAAAGTAAAAAATGACACAAACATGAAATGTTTTATTAAAACAATTTTACATGGGGATATACAAGTCATATTTTTGACTATAAATAGTCATTGGAAAGAAAAAAATATTTCCTACATCATGATAATTTTTTATAATTTTTAGACATTAAATAAATTAAATTATTTATGACACCATGATGATGCAACGATTACCTCATTAATTAACGATTTAAATAAAATGAAAAGATAATGTAAAATCCAAGGCTTACACTTGTCCAAAGCCTATTGGATGGGTAGTTTCGAACCCTTATAACCTTATCCTAGAATTATAGAAGTGTGGGACCTCTAAAATCCGAAACTCATTTTATAATAAAGTGACTTTTCTTTACTTTCCAAGAGTGCCCCTCCTCTCTTCTTATAAAAGGCCCCCACCACTACCACCTTATTCACACCTTCCAAGCCATTTGGCTCGGCCAACCTCTACCAGAATACTCTCTCCACTTTCCTCCCTTACTCCTAGAAGCCTCACATTGGTCATAACTCTTCCCAAGGAAGCCTTTGGCTCAAATCAAAAAGAGTTACCCGATTTTAAGGTAATGTCTTCTCTAATGTTGTTTTGTTTTATTTTGCTTCTCCAACCCCTTAAACTCTTTTTATTCCATTATTTTGAAACAAAACAAGTATCTAAAATATACTAGGATGTTTTTATGATAAGTATTTGGTTTACACTTAAACACACCTTCGTCTAATGGTTAAAGAACATACTGTTTCTGTGGGTGGCAAAATACTGCCTCACGAAACGATGATTGTTCAATATTCCTTTAACACCTCTAATGGTGGCCATTTTGATGACACTATTTTCATATATGATTTATATATTATTTTTATTTATTCCTTATGCTTCTTTATTTGTCATTTATGTCATACTTTATGATTTCCATTATGGGTAAATGCGATAATTTCATTTTAGGAAGTGCGGACTACCGCCCCCTCAAAGTGATTTGAATCGTTAATGCCATAAGTGGGATGTATAAAGGATGGAGTAAATTTTATTATACATTATATTATACTGGAATTATATTATAACTTTATACAATTATAACATCATTCCATTAAATATGAAATAGAAATGATAGTAGCGTTCATGCGTACGTACGGCTTACCGTCTCCATGAACGATGCATTTCATTTCTTACCTCTAAATGTTATGTAATATTATAAATGCATGTATATACTGAATATATATGTTATATATGATAACTACATCATGAATATAATTCTGGATATAATGGATATTTCACCACATGAACAAATTGTAATTATAAGAAGTTTATTGTTGACTCAAGTACCAAAGATCGACAAAACGACCGTTATTAACTTAAATAATTACATAATGTTCATAACATTGTAATAAGTGATATAAAAAGGATAATGAAATTGAAAATGGTTTTTAATAAGGTAGATATTAACTCTAGTTTATTATTCAGGAGGTTAAATAATGGTTGAGTCAAGTCGGACACGAGGTAAGGGACTTTCTTAACCCAACTTCCATTCTTTGGGTTAATCTCCTACTTTCCAATTATGTCATGATATTATTATGTCCTATTTTGTATTTTTACTTTATTTATGTGTACCTATAGTGAATACACATAATAGATCTATTTTATTTTAAAAATGATCTTTTTAAGGACTTCGTCTCAATCTCCTTTCATTGAGGCATATTTGGTTTTATACACAACTTTATTTTATACGGTGTATAAACCCCTTTGACTTTTATGTTTATTCAAAAGGAATCTTTTTTATACGAAGCATTTTACTAAATGAAAAAAAGGGAATGTTTTTATTTCCGTACTTATGTGGTGACAACGACTTCTCTGCCGCCGTGACCATTATTTGAGTTTCGGCTTCCTCTACAAGCCATCATTTTTTTAATGAAAAATAAATACAATGTTTTAACTTTATTTTATTTTGGTATTGAAAATGGTTTTGAAAAGGTTTTTATTATATCAATGTGCTGTATTGATATCTTGTGATTGAAATGTGGAAAGGTTATGTTTCATTTATGCATGTTTTATGTGATACGATTATGTTATGGTTTATGATATGTTTAAACCTATTCATATGAGGAATGCCTTGGACTTAATAAGTGACGGGTGGAGCCCGCTATAGCTCCTCGATGCATCAGTAGGTCTCATGAGACAACTAGATGTGGAATTGTCCGAGGAACATTCCCAATTTTATTTATGGTTTTGGCCGAGGCCTTAATCATTTTAGACGTCTTGGCCGAGGCCTTGACAAAATGTTTCAGAATGTCTGGCATTATGCATTCCATAATTATAAAAGTGGTTATTGATATTGAATGTGATTATACGACCAGTAGAATATCCATGTGAATAAGTAAATGGCATTATCTCATTTTAATTTTTCCATATTATGTTGAAGTTCATGTTTAAAAGGCTTTTGTTTTAGTTATACATTGCCTTAAATGCTTATGTTTTCTTATGAAAGGTTCTGCAATATTGTTATCCTTACTGAGCATCTGAGCTCACCCCTTTCAATGATTTAATATTTTCTAGGATGTGAAGAAGTATTTTATGAATGACCTGCAGGGATTTGCAGAAGATGATATGAGTGTGGTCTATGGAGACTTTGTTATTTTAGTTTTTCATTTTATGATGTAATGTAACATTTATGATTGTATCTAGTGTTTCCAAGGCTACTAAACTAATCGGTCTTTCGAGACTTGATCTTTTGTGATCATGCCAATGTTACGAAGTAATGCACCGACTCTGGGTAGCTGGGGTCGGGGCGTTATAGTTGTTATCAGAGGTAGTTTAGTAATAACCTTGGAAGCTAGATTTAGATAAACTCTGATTAGAGCACATAGCCCGAAGATAGACTTTAAGGATTAGTATAGAAGAACTTCCTAGAATTTTGGTATTATAGAGATTTTGTGAGTTTTCTGAGAAATACATCCCTGTCTGGAAAGGAGAAGGTAGAGGCGGCTCTGGCACAGATGTACCTAGGGGTAAAACCCGAAAACACCGCTTTGAGCTAGACTCGAATGGGAACTGGAGCACGATAACGGGCCTTGCTGCACTCTTGGTTACGACACTCCCATGGGATTTGCTTAGGATAATTCTCATTTTCCATACAAACCACTATGAAGGGTTATGAGTATATACTTCCTCAAAGAAAACTTTTTTTTTATGATTATGGATTATATCCATAAATAGTTAAATTAGTGTTAAGTGTTTTACAAGTATGGAATTATGTATTTTGATTCATAAACTAATATAGTTTATGCCATTGTTTAGAAATGGCGCCTAGTGGAAGGAATGAAACCGCATCAATGCACGCACTCCGTGTAGGGATTTACCTCCTGCTCAAGATAATTATTATGGAGCTGGAGATACAACTGGTGCTGATCAACTTATTACCATACTGGGACAACTCACTCAGGTTATGAATAATAACCTTACTCGTATGGATCACCCTAATCCGCAACATGGAGGATCAATGTTAGAACTCTTCATGAGGAAACAACCACCAACATTTAATGGGGGTACAAATCCATTAGTAGCTGAGCAATGGATAAACACCTTAGAGAAAATATTCCATGCCTTGGGGAGTAGCGAAAGGGAGAAGGTTATCATGGCAGTTTACCGCCTCACTGGAGATGCTAATCAATGGTGGTCTTTGATTCAAAATACAATGGAAGATGAAGAAGTATCAAGTATGAAATGGAGAGAGTTCAAAGATCTTTTCTTAGAAAAATACTTTCCACATGACCATCGAGAAGATATGGAAAGGCAATTTCTCAGTTTGAGGCAGAAGGAGGATGAGAATGTCGCAAAGTATGAGGCTAACTTTACAAGGTTAGCGAGGCATGCTGCAGATTATATACGTAACCCAAGAAGTAAGATTGATCGTTTCTTTGATGGGTTAAAACCATTTCTTCGTCGAGCATTAGTCTCACAAACCTTCTCATCGTACGAAGATATTGTCTCATGTGCTATCAAGACAGAAAAGGAATTCTCTATGTTTTATGACAACAAAGTAAAGCAAGAGAATAAGAGAACGGTGGAACAAGAAATGGATAAAGGGAAAAAGGGAAAGAAGGATTTTCCATTATGCGATAATTGTGGGAAGAATCACCCCGGTGCTTGCCTAAAAGGAATGAGAGTTTGTTATAAATGTGGAGAAAAAGGTCACCAGGCGCGTGATTGCAAGGGAAAGAAAAAGGCTATCAATGTTGAATGCTACAATTGTAGGGAAATGGGGCATTATGCAAATGAATGTCCTAAGCGTCAAGAAAACTTACCTCAGAAAAGGCCAAGGGATCAAGGCCAAGCTTATGTTGTTACTACAGATGAAGTTGAATAATTATTGTATTTGTGTTTTTGGACTCAAGAACTAGATTATGGTTATAAGAATAATGTGATATATATAAGGATTGTACTGCATTACATGTTGATTTCATTAAGGTTTTAATTTGATAAAGGTAATCATATTTTTGTATGTGACAATAAGATTAACTTTACTTTGTTTAGGGAATCTAATGTGACAATTGATTTTGGAATTTAAGGACCCTTTAGAGAAAGTCTGGATGGAGGTATTTTGGATAACTATAAAGGTTGGAATGGATTAAGTTGATCTTTGGATAGTATTGTTTAAGGTTAAAACATTTCTGAAGATTATTTTTGGAATATTATAATACTATAGTTTTAGGAAAAGGACAACCTACAGGGTGGGTCATAACCCGTCGCGTCGGACAAAGCTGCAGGAATCGAACCCACAACCATAGTGCGACAAGCCTTTATTTCCTACCACTAGCCTACAGGAAGTCCCTAGTTATTAAAAAATAATTTTACTAATCTAAATTGTATGTTTTAACATTTGGAACCTCATACAATTAGGCTAAGTATAATATTTTTGAGTTCTATTATCTTTTTGAGTGAAAGATGAGTTGAAGGTTGAAACTCTAATTGTCAAGCATAAATATATATATACCTATCTCTTATTCAATGAATAAATTAATTCTTAAACTTTAGTAAAGGAATATTAAAACAAAAAAATGTGTTATCCTAATACCTTATGTCTTGTTGAACTGATGATATTTTAAATCAACATAGATTGAAGGCTTTGAGGCCCTCAATTTGACAGTTGATTGTAATTGATGACCTCAATCACTCCCTACAAATATTTGCGTTTTTCCTCCAATTATATGTCTCTAATTGCCACCAATTTTCTCCTAATTGAGATCATAATTGGGTGGTGACTTTTTCATTTCCCTTTCCCTCTTATTAAGGCTAAATTTTATTAATCTTATTTCCGATGTGGGTTTTCCACGAAGATATTTTCTCTTTTCCACATTTTATTTTCAAAGAAAAATTTCAAATTGAGAGGACGCAATTTATTGAAGGAGGGGAGAATGTAACACCCCTAGCTTCCACGATACGCTTCTCATTTAATAATGCAATAGCTTGCATTGTACGCAACTTCGAGTTCTAACACACCGCGACAAATAAAAGTAGCCGTTATGAATAGTAATACCCACTTTTTAAAATTATAGAAATTTTATATTTCAAAATGGAATTCATTTTTGTATTCCTAATATTGAAATTAGCCTATGTTGAATTTTTTGTAATTTTCTGAGAACCTCCAAATTTTTATGAATAGTGAAAAATACTTAAAACAACTTTTTTAATCAAAATAATTTATAGTGATAAGTTATAATATTGAGTGGTTTTAAAGTATAATTAGAATATATTTTTACCATTTTATCCAATGGTGTTCATTATACTTAATGTCACTTTGAAATTGGGCATGAACAATTGTCAATCTTTTGATATAAATTGTTTCTTAAAAACACGCTATTTGTTGTGACAGTAGGAATTAATTATAAAATTAATTAATTCAACTTATATGTTTTTAATTTTGTAAAATATACATCATTTTTGAATTCGTAATATCAATTATAGCTTAGGGTGAAATTTTGCCATTGTTCTGAAAAACTTCAATTTTTGATGAATAGTGAAACCACTAAGTGGTAGTTAAATAACTGATTTTTCGTTTAAATGAAATATTACCACTTCTGTGATTTGATTTTAAAAAATTCGACATACATGGTTGTCATTAAGAAGTAAAATTTGGTTCAATGAGATTAAAATAATTTTTGGTGAAAAGTAACTTTTAAGTTCTTAATTGCGATTAGAGGTAATTAGTGTAGTTTAAGGTAAAAATAATGTTTTAATAATACGAGATGATCTTGACACATGTCCTACCCTCATTGGATGTGCCATTTCCGACCAAGACAATACATGGGTCAACTTTGGGACCCCATGGTGCCAATTTAGTTGGAAAATGAGATAAATACCTTTTATTTAATGTTAAAGTAAAAAATGACACAAACATGAAATATTTTACTAAAACAATTTTTACATGGGGATATACAAGTCATATTTTTGACTATAAATAGTAATTGGAAAGATAAAAAGATTTCCTACATCATAATAATTTTTTTATAATTTTTAGACATTAAATAAATTAAATTATTTATGACACCATGATGATGCAGCGATTACCTCATTAATTAACGATTTAAATAAAATGAAAAGATAATGTAACATACAAGGCTTACACTTGTCCAAAGCCTATTGGATGGGTAGATTTCGAACCCTCACCACCTTATAATCGAATTATAGGAGTGTGGGACCTCTAAAATCCGAAACTCATTTTATAATAAAGTGACTTTTCTTTACTTTCCAAGAGTGCCCCTCCTCTCCTCTTATAAAAGGCCCCCACCACTACCACCTTATTCACACATTCCAAGCCATTTGGCTTGGCCAACCTCTGCGAAAATACTCTCTCCACTTTCCTCCCTTACTCCTAGAAGCCTCACTTTGGGCAGAACTCTTCCCAAGGAAGCCTTTGGCTCAAATCAAAAAGTGTTACCCGATTTTAAGGTAATGTCTTCTCTAATGTTGTTTTGTTTTATTTTTCTTCTCCAACCCCTTAAACTCTTTTTATTCCATTATTTTATAACAAAACCAGTATCTAAAATATACTAGGATGTTTTTATGATAAGAATTTGGTTTAAACTTACACACACCTTCGTCTAATGGTTAAAGAACATACTGTTTCTGTGGGTGGAAAAATACTGCCTCACGAAATGATGATTGTTCAATATTCCTTTAACACCTCTAATGGTGGCCATTTTGATGAAACTATTTTCATATATGATATATATATTATTTTTATGTCTTTTTTATGCTTCTGTATTTCTCATTTATGGCATACTTTATGATTTCCATTATGGTTAAATGCGATAATTTCATTTTAGGAAGTGCGGACTACTGCCCCCTCAAAGTGATTTGAATCATTAATGCCATAAGTGGGATGTATAAAGGATGGATTAAATGGTATTATACATTATATTATACTGGAATTATATTATAACTTTATACAATTATAACATCATTCCATTAAATACGAAATAGAAATGAAAGTAGCTTTCATGCGTACGTACGACTTACCGTCTCCATGAACGGTGCATTTCATTTCTTACCTCTAAATGTTATGTAATATTATAAATGCATGTATATAATGAATATATATGTTATATATGATAACTAAATCATGAATATAATTCTGGATATAATGGATATTTCACCACATGAACAACTTGTAATTATAAGAAGTTTATTGTTGACTCATGTACCAAAGATCGACAAAACGACCGTTATTAACTTAAATAATTACATAATGTTATAACATTGTAATAAGTGATATAAAAAGGATAATGAAATTGAAAATGGTTCTTAATAAGGTAGATATTAACTCTAGTTTATTATTCATGAGGTTAAAGAACGATTGAGTCAAGTCGGACACGAGGTAAGGGAATTTCTTAACCTAACTTCCATTCTTTGGGTTAATCTCCTACTTTCAAATTATGTCATGATATTATTATGTCCTATTTTTTATTTTTACTTTCTTTATGTGTACCTATAGTGAATACACATAATAGATCTATTTTATTTTAAAAATGATCTTTTTAAGGACTTCGTCTCAATCTCCTTTCATTGAGGCATATTTGGTTTTATACACAACTTTCTTTTATACGGTGTATAAACCCCTTTGACTTTTACATTTATTCAAAAGGAATCTTTTTTATACGATGCATTTTACTAAACGAAAAAAAAGGGAATGTTTTTCTTTCCGTACTTATGCGGCGACAACGACTTCTCTGCCGCCGTGACCATGATTTGAGTTTCGGCTTCCTCTACAAGCCATCATTTGTTTTAATGAAAAATAAATACAAAGTTTTAACATTCTTTTATTTTGGTATTGAAAATGATTTTGAAAGCATTTTTATTATATAAATGTGCTGTATTGATATCTTGTGATTGAAATGTGGAAATGTTATGTTTCCTTTATGCATGTTTTATGTGATACGATTATGTTATGGTTTATGATATGTTTAAACCTATTCATATGAGGAATGCATTGGACTTAATAAGTGACGGGTGGAGCCATCTATAGCTCCTCGATGCATCGGTAGGTCTCATGAGACAACTAGATGTGGAATTGGCCGAGGCCCTTTCCCAATTTGATTTATGGTTTTGGCCGAGGCCTTAATCATTTTAGACGTCTTGGCTGAGGCCTTGAAAAAATGTTTCAGAATGTCTGGCATTATGCATTCCATCATTATGAAAGTCGTTATTGATATTTCATGTGATTAGACGACCAGTAGAATATCCATGTGAATAATAAATGGCATTATCTCATTTTACTTTTTCCATATTATGTTGAAGTTCATGTTTAAAAGGCTTTTGTTTTAGTTATACATTGCCTTAAATGCTTATGTTTTCTTATGAAAGCTTACGCAATATTGTTATCCTTACTGAGCATCTGAGCTCACCCCTTTCAATGTTTTAATATTTTCCAGGATGTGAAGAAGTATTTTATGAATGACCTGCAGGGATTGTCAGAAGAGGATATGAGTGTGGTCTATGGAGACTTTGTTATTGTAGTTTTCATTTTATTATGTAATGTAACATTTATGATTGTATCTAGTGTTTCCAAGGCTACTAAACTAATCGGTCTTTCAAGACTTGATCTTTTGTGATCATTCCAATGTTACGAAGTAATGCACCGACTCTGGGTAGCTGGGGTCGGGGTGTTACAACTGGTAGTTCACCTACTCACCATGTTGAGCAAATTTTATTTGGTAGCATAGAATTATTTTCTAGAATGCATCGGGATATGGGAAGGTAGTAATTTCATTAAAAAATAATTGAATAAATGATGTTAACCCATGGGGTTAGAGCATGCTGGGATGCAATGTAAGGTTACAATTTAATGGAATTGTGGACTTCCTAGGTTATGCATGTAGGGGATGTAACATTGTTGTGGTGCTAATTAAATGTAATGTGAAATTTTTCTAATATATAATTAATTTCCTATTAATTAATAAATGTAATGTGAAACAGACTATTATGGTCAGGATGATTTAATATATTTCCTTATATGGTTGTGTTCTTATAAGATATCCATTCTTATTAGTGGTAGTCTGATGTCCATGCGATGTTAGATGCAGTTGATTCTAAGACTATGTAATTTCTATTGTTTGGTTGTGAGATATATTAAATACTGTACTTATTGTGTTTTTATATGCTACCCCACCCATTCAGAAAGGGTGAGTACCACCTTTGGAATTTGGAGCCTTGGGGTGGGGGGATGTTTTCCTCAACATTATGGTTAGAGGATTGATGTATGACTACCCCATTGGGAATCATACTCTTCTCTTTGTAGTTACTTGTGTTGGTATGAAAAATTGTTAGTTTCCTCATATATGTGTGTATAGGGATGTGATGGGATGTGGATATTCACAAAAATATATTCTTGATATAGCTTTCTATGTACTACTATAGGTGTAACCTGTATAGGTTTTGATGTCTTGGGGATCTATACATGGAATATGGGTTGTAATGGATTGAGGAATAATTAAGATGTGTTATATAAATTATATGAGATATGGTGGCTCCAAGAAACAACCTGGTTACTTTGGTTACATAGATGATGTTTTTGTGTTTCATTATGTAAATATTGTATTTATATACCAACGATTATGTGGTCAAGCCTTTTTAGAGAGTTATTCTAAGGATGTGAGACATTGTGTAATTGAGAATAACAAGTTGGGAAGTTATAAAGGGTACCCTTGATATTAATTATTTTATTAGATACTCTTGTATGCGATAAATTGTGAGAGTATCTATGGTGAGTATGGGTACATAGTACATCAGTTTTGGTGATGAATAAGATTCACTTGTGGTTCTTTCTACTTTAGTATGTTTCCATTAATTTTCAAGAGAGGGTCCAAGGATGATCCAAATAAGAATTCTATTATACCCATATTACATATATTAAAACTATTTATAAATTAACATATAGAAATTTGATGATCAGTGTTACTACTGGAAAAAATACCTATACCCACGGTTCAAAACCGTGGGTATAGCCCCCAAAACCGTGGGTATAGGCTATACCCACGGTTTTGGGAACCGTGGGCTGGAATGGCGTCGGTATAGGGGTCTCAGCCTATACCCACGGTTTTACCATGGGTATAGAGGGGTCAATGTGTGTAACACCGTTGTTCCAGCGTGGCACACAACAGACCCCACGGTTTTTTCAAACTGTGGGGTAATTGAATTCAAAAAACTGTGCTGGAAGGGAATCGATCCTGCAACCGCACAGCACCCAAATCCCGCGCTGCACCGAGTGACCAACTGATCTAACGCCGCTATTGATATATAATGATAATTTTATTTTAATATGTTAATATAACAGTTATAATCGAAAAGAAAAAACCAGCGGGTTTCGATCCCGCGCCTCCCGTTCGCTGCCCAGTCACAGCGACCAACCGAGGCAACAATCCAATTGTTATATTATTATACTTTTTTATTCTTATATTAATATATCTGCTATAATCAAAATATATAACCCGCCATTTTTTGAACCCGCGACCTATGCTGAGACATGTGAGGGAGTGACCAACTAACCTAAACATATTATACAATTTAATATTTCGTATCTATAAATTTATATTATTTAAGATCGTCTTTTCATCAAAAAAAAATTCCGTCCCGCGGAATTTTTTGTTCCCGCCATAACGCGGGAACTCTATACCCACGGTTTTGAAAAACCGTGGGTATAGGTCTTTGAAAAATATACCACCTATACCCACGGTTTTCAAAAACCGTGGGTATAGGTTTTCCAAACAACACCTATACCCACGGTTTTGCGAAAACCGTCGGTATAGGTCTTCAAAAAATGCCTATACCCACGGTTTTTCCATGAACCGTGGGTATAGGGGACCTATACCCACGGTTCTCCAAAACCGTGGGTATAGGTCTCGATACTATCCCTATACCCACGGTTTCCCAAACCGTGGGTATAGGGGGGGCCTATACCCACAGTTTTACACAAAACCGTGGGTATAGACCCATTTTCCAGTAGTGTGTGGTCACTACCAGCATTGGTTTTCATGATTTGTTCGAGCTTTGTGGTTTTTATTATTTTACATTATTTGGTTTTTACAGTTTTACATTTTTGTTATTGTAGTTCTTGTGTGAAATTATATATGTGTACATGGGATTTCTATTATATTGTAGTATGAGTTGGAGTTTTTTTGATGATTTTCATATCTCTCTCTTTCTCATGTTTTATATTATAGGGCAATTCCTTCCATTTAGGTGTCTACTATACCCACAGGGATATTTGCATACCTGTGGCCAACTGGTGGTAAGACTAAGTGGGGCACTACCACCCTCTTCACATTTCTAGTTGTGGAGGGCTACACATTGTGGTAAGATGGTCATTAAATATAAGAAGAAAAATAATTGAATATATCCCTTGGAATATTATATTAGGTAATAAATCCATTACCATTGGAAAGCACTAAAATAAAATATAAAAATACCCCACATATTACATAAAATACCATAAAAAATAAAATTGGAAAATTTTTAAGAAATAATTATTGAATTGAGGGATCATAATATATATAAATTAATTAATTATGTATATGTTAATAGAGAATATTATTTTGACTCTTTTATAAGAAATTCAAAATTAACACATTAGGAAAGAATATAATTTTATAATTTAATTTTTTTTGGAAAAAATTAAATAATTTTTTTTATTTCATTAAGAATTCATTACAAAAGAATAAAATAATTCATTAACATTATAAAAGAACCATGAAAATTTCCATGAAACATTTTTTGATTGAAGATATAAATGAAGTCTATATTCATTAAATAAAATTCATATAAATAGAATTGTTATTAGTTTCAGTAAAATTAAATTGTATCAAGAATACCAAAAAATTAAAATTAGATATTAAAAATCCATGATTTTATTTAGAGGTAATTCATAATATTTCATCGTAAGAAACATAATCATAATAAATTTTGATAATTAATGAGATCGTAAAATAAAACATATTCCCCAATTATGTCATCTGTTGTAAATGTTCTAACATACTACATAATGAATGTATATTTATTATTAATATATTAAAAATAAAATATAGTATATATCATATGATACATATTTATTGTTAATAACCATTTTTCACCCGTTTATTTTATATTATTAATGAAAATTTAATTCTGGCGAGATAGATTCTCCATTATTGATGAATGTTTGGTTTTTTTTATTTTTTGTTCATGTGACTTGTTCATGGTTTCATCAAGTAAATTATATTAATAATCAAAATATAAATATATATTTTAATTATATACATTTTTTCATTAATCCATATTATTAAGAGATAGAAAAAATTTATTATATTTTTAATGGGGAATTCATGCCACACATAAGCTAGATTGATATTATTAATTTTAAAATAATTGAATCAAATAACATTAAATAAAAAATTTACCATTAATTAAGTATTATATTATAAAATTTATCATATAAACAAATTATATATAAACTTATTACTATCAATGTAAAATGGAAATGGAAAAAATCTCTCATCACTTCGTTGATGGTTTAGTCCACACATACGAATATCCAAAGTTGTTGTTTACCAATGGATTGGATGTTTAGATGATAGATTATAAATTATAATTCCATAAACTAACTATTTGTTAAATATGTTATTCAAAAATTAAGAAAATCATAATAATATATCATAAAAACATGTTATTGAATTAAATTATATCATTATGTTGAGACAGTAATCCTCACATATGCAGGAGATGTTCAATCACATAACATTTGATGGAAATAAGAGATAATATATTTTTGGTCATAATGAAAATAACAATTAAGTATATTTTGGGATAAAATTTAATATTTTCATATAAATAAATATGAGTTAGACGAGATAAAAAAAGAATATAAAATAAGTGATCTTTTATGGTGATTAAAAATTATTTAAATAAACTCATTCAGATATAACCATAAAGATACTCAGGTTGATTTTGGTGAATAATTGAAACTATAGATCAAGGATATAAAATTTTATAATGATACTGGATAGGATTAAATGATCTGTAATGTTCAAAGTGGTGTAACTAATATAAAAGATGGTTGTACATTTATAAATTTTGGGTAGGACTCCCATGATATTTATGATAACATAATAATATAATGAAAAAATCAATGAAGAATGATTTTTAAGAATGACATATTATTGAAAGAAAATGAAAAATGGGTAAAACTCATATCATTAATGGATAATTTTATATGTTTATGTGTCATTTATAGCCTTATATTTTTATTTACCCATTTATATAAGATTCTTAACCATAACAATGGGAAAAAAATATTTCATTGATTGCAACGCAAGATAGAGGGTCACACAGAGACGATGGTTGTCTGAGATGCTTGTAGGTGAAGAAATCACCTTGAATGGACCACTGAAGCATGCCTACTGATCTGTAGAATGAACTGCTGGTGAAACATGCTGGTGGTGGCTGAATGGGGCCCACGACAATCTGCAACATGTGGTGGGGAGGTGATGCGCCCTCACCCACAGCTCGAGCCAAAGGCAACCAGCCTGAGCTGGCCTCGAGGGAGAAGCATGGTTCCTGCAAGCATGTAATGACTTGGAATTTCCTTATATTATTTTTAAATATATGGGAATTTTACGTGTCAACAAAAATTTATGGCACGTGATTCCGAGGCTCAGTTTTCCCAGAATTAATTTTTTAAAATTTTTCCAGGTATGATCAATAAACATATGAGCGGGATTTTTGGATTTTTAAACCGGTTCTCAGAATAGAATTCTAAAGGAATCATTGAACTCGTAGTGTCGATATTCTATTAAAGAGATATTCGCCACCACTACAGTGAGTCGAGAGTGAAATATTGTTTTTGTGTTTTTCATGAATGAATGAACGAAGTAAAAAATGTTAACATTTTTATTTTATTTGTTAAAACCCCTCAACATGGGTTATGTTGGTGGGGACCACCCGATCCTAAACCTCTGATATGGATGTTTATAGTTGGGGAACACCGGAACTAACCGCCATTTTGAATTTAGGGGCGGGGACCATCTGACCCCTCTTAATAGGGGAGAAACCTATCAACTCCCCATTAATTTGTTCCTCCCATTAATTGGAGCCAATTAATTATGCCAACGTGGTACAAGTAATTGTGTTAATTATTAACTGTGCCAGGCTTTTAATTTCACAAACATAAATTAAAAAGCGTTTATTTTCCCATTTTGGGTGGAATTAGGAGAGGAGACCGTTTTGGAGGATTATTTTCTCCAACAATGAATGCAATCCCCCAACAAAGAACTCTCACACCGACAAAGAATGACTTCAATGACATCGAACCAACGATCAAGGAAACATCGACATCACTGATGTCCGTCTATCCCCAATGACTTCATCTCATTCCCCATGACCTCTATCGAAAAATCTCTGAGGTATGGATTTAATTATGTGTAATTATTTTATACCATGTTCTTCCCCTCTAAAACAATAAACATGCATATACTCTATAACAAGTTGATCAGCAGATGATATATTTTGTGGATTTGGGAATAATCAATTGTGGGAGAGTTTAGGGTTTGGATTTCTTCATTCATGTTTATGTTGAGGCACTTGCTACCACTCTAACGTGGAGGGTGTGGTCCAGATAAACAAGGCTCAACCCCTCCATCATTCTTCTTAAATGGTGTGTCCTTTGTGATATAAGAATGCAGATTTGTGCCACAGTAACGAACAAATGTAGTGGCTAGATCATCATCAAGCACGATGAAGGCGCTGGCCATATGGCTCCTCACCGCCCCATGGCCTTCACGGCGCTCTTGGCATCTCCGCCCTGTGGCCTCACCGCCCCAAAACCTCGCACCGCCCTCACGGACTCTGCACCGCCCAGCATAGGCTGGGCCAAAGGGTTCGGGCCGGACCCAGAAAGCCAGACCAGACCCAATGGGCTGGGCCGACCGAAATCGGTTCAGGTCGGCCCAAGCAGGGTCGAGCATGGTCAGACCAGTACCAGGACAACTTCAAAATTTTCTATCTATCGACCATTACTTTGGCACCGGCCGTCCATTTGAAAATCTGTCAGTGGTGCTGGAAACATTGAAGAAATACGGTACCTTTGAGTATACATCACTGGAGTTTTGGATAAATTTGGAGAACGGTCGGTTGGGATCGAGAACGAATCCAAATGGGCCCTCGGGACTAAAAGGCTAATAACTCACAGACTGGGCATCTGATTGACGCATCGTCTGATGTGTGGAGACTACCTTGGCATGGTAGTCCTTTGTGGAACTTCTTTGTGGGACTTCGTGGTAGATGTAGTATCGACCAGGGGATTGAGTAGCGAACCCTCCCAAAGATGACCAAGCATAGTCCAGGTAACCAATACTTGACTGTGATGTGATTAATGAATAGTGATCTTTTCTATCTCAGTACCTAGAAATCCTGTGTGGGTCCGCACCAATTGATCATGTGTGGGTCAGCACTAGGAAATCTTGTTTTGGTCTGCACCGAGCAATTCTGTGTGGGTGAGAACCTAGTGATCCTATGTGGGTCAGCACCGAGTGATACTATGTGGGTTAGCAGTAGAGCCTTTTGAAAGAATAAGATGATCTAACATTACAACAAATCAGTTGTACTTTTTTACTTAAGTAATTCATGGTGTGAGATATGATCATACGTGAACTGTAATTTATTTTGTGATAATACCTTTGTATTATTCTTCTGTGTGGAGTAACTGAGTGGAACTTACCATTATGGAACTCCTCCCTTTGTGGAACTATTGAGATTTGGTATTTTGAGTTAGAATCTATGTTTCCTCATGATTGAATAGGGTATACTTGATAACATAGGTATATGTATGGTTATACAACTAAGTAGGGTTATCGGTTGATTTCATGCCCGGTGGTTCGTCCTTTGTGGACTTTGTGAGACCTTGAGGTCTCAGGGTCCCTACTGAGTATTCTTATACTCACCCCTGCATGGGAAATTCCCACACCATGTTGTGTTTGGGGAAGATGACGGACAACACTAATCGAGGATGAGGGTACCAGGACAAGACGGTCCTCGGAAGTGGACCATATGACATGTTGATACGTATAGGAGACATGCAGCCGTGGAGTGCAGAGGATGCAATCTGTACCTACAATTCAGTAAGGAAACACAGCGGATGTCTTAGTAGATGCATTCCTTTCTCTTCCATTGAATTTTTTTCAGTTGTACTTGTTCCTTTACTATTGGGCTTGTATTCTGGTCCATTTTTTATTTCGTCATTCTTTTTGTTATATAGTTGACATCGGTTCTTATCTTGATGTGTGCAAGGTAGCATGTGTTTAAATGTTATAAATGCAACGTCTTACCGGTTTTAGGGAATATGATTTTTAGTGCTAGTCCAGCCCCTGGCCTATGGAAGGCGGGCTTGGGGTAGTCCCGACTGGGGCCCCAAGTGATGGGACATGACAAATTAGTATCAGAAAAGTCAGTTCTACCATAAAAATTAGGACAATGATCTTTTTTTTAACGAAAAATGTGTTAAGTGTTGTGAGTTTGGTTATCAATTTAGGGAATCCAGTTTTGGTGCGGCGGTCGACGTATCCATACACCAGGACCCTAACTTATGATTTATGAATCAGTGCACAAAAACACTGATTGTATGTGTGTTTTAAATAGCATTAATTGGGATCTATTTGAGTCAGCTCTCCTGGTATAACATTATAATCGTGGCACACCTGTTTCTTTTCAGGATGCCTCCATGCAGACTGCCAGCTAGGGTTCCAGATATATTACGCACTGATAGCCCACTGAGCGACGAGGCCTCAGTATAGGGTCCTCATCCAGTAGAGGCAACTACAGAGGCACTAGCGATACCATTACCTATTGGGCCACCGATGCCACCATCCCTATCCGTAGAGGGTGCTCACCACTTTAGCACATTGCATGAGATCTATCACAAGAGGCCTCCCAGGTTTAGGGGAGAGACGGACCCACAGGCAGTTGAGGATTGGTTGGAGGCTGTGGTGAGAGTTTTCCGACTAGTAGGGACACCAAATGATTTCGTGGTGGTCCTTTCTGCCAGCCTATTATAGGCAGGAATAGGTAGATGATGGATCTTGATACTCCAGGATCATGATGAGGTGACGCTTCTCTAGGAAGACTTCGAGAGCCTATTTCGGGGAGTGTTTGTTCTAGAGACTCTTAATGCAATACGTATACATGATCTTCTTTATCTGTAGCTGGGTAGCATGACTGTGTGTCAGTACACAATGAGGTTCTCTGACCTGTCACTCTAATCCCATGATATGGTGATGGACCCATTATTCAGGGTCCAGACCTTCGAGAAGGTACTCAGGTGAGAGAACAAGGATTAAATAATTTCTCTTGGCATCCCTACACAGGCTAGGGTGTTATAGAGATCCCCCATAGTAGAGAGTATCCTTACTGAGCAGTCCGTAGTAGCGGGACCCACCACCAGTTGTCACGTAGCAATGATTTCTGCATCTGGCTACAGACAGTTGTCATAGAGGTCTAAGGGGACCAGAACTACAGGTGGACGACTGTAGGATTTAGGGTTAGCTATTCAGTGCACCTGAGGTAGAGCCTGTCATTCCAGGAGTAGGTAGTGTTACACATGTGGCAGGAAGGATCACATGGCTTGAGACCGTCTGAGCTGCCGAATAAAAGATAAAAAGATGATCGAAGGACAATCTAGGTAGAGACACAGGTTTGACCGAGGAGTTTTGCAGGGATCAGGAGGAAGTGGCCAAGGAGTGGTCCATACAACTTGAAGTGGGTGAATATTTGAGATATTACAACCACAACCACCATGTGGTCCACCTTGAAACTAGGGATAAGGAGGAATGGGGTGAGCTCTACTCTATGTAACTGAGTCCTATGATCACGGTTCTCTGGATATGAAATGAGGTACGATCTGTGTCTACTATACCTTAGCTGCAGTACTAATAGACACAGGTTCCAGTTATTCTATTATTTCCACTTCCTTCATTCAGATTTTGGAGATTCTATTAGAGTCATTGGATAGATCTTTATGGCTCGAGACTCCTATGGAAGTATATTTGATGATTATGCACTGGTACTTGTAGTGCGAGCATACTCTAGGAGGTGCGAGTTTTGAATGGAATCTCCTTGTAGCGGTGTCAAGGCCTTACAATTTCATCATGGGTATGGACTGTTTATCTACATTAAATGCTTATATTTATTGTATTAGGCACAATGTGTGGTCTGTTCATATGGTTGGGACCAGGTTTAAATGCATCGGCGAGAAGGGAGCCTTTTCAGCACATGATGTACTTACCTGGAGGAGGGTGTAGCCAATCACTCATAAGTTGGCTAGCCTTAACCAGAGAACGGTTAATGTAGAGAGTCCAAGCTATCCTGTAGTGGTGGACCAGTACACATATGTCGTCCCTAATAATGTACTGGGTCTACCTCCTCACTAAGAGGTGGAATTTTACATTGACTTGCTACCTGGGATGGCGCTGATATATACACATGTGTATCGAATGGCTCTCGCAGAGCTTCGCGAGCTGCATGTACAGCTAGAGGACTTGCAGGGGAAGGTATTCATTAGACATAGTGTTTCACCTTAGGAATCCCCAATTTTGTTCGCAAAAAAAAATGCCTATGAGAGATTGAGGATTTGGGTTGATTATCGGAACACAAACCAGGTGACCGTGAACAACATGTACCCACTCTGGATGATTGATGATCTCTTTGATCAGCTGAAGGGAGCACAGTGGTTCTCAAAGATAATCTTCAGATCAGGCTATCACCAGCTCAGAGTACAAGATGATGATGTATAAAAGATGGATTTCAGATGTCGGTATGGCCATTACGGGTTTTTGGTCATGCTGTTCGGTGAGACAAATGCTCCATAAGTGTTCATGGTACTCAAGAACATGATCTTTCTACCATAACTTGATTTCTTTGTAGTGGTCTTCATCAATGAAATTATGATCTACTCGACCACTGAGGAGGTCCATGCCTACTATTTACAGGTAGTACTAGACACACTCTGAGAGCACAAGATTTTTGGTATGCTCTTGAAGTGATAGTTCTGGATATGAGAAGTTCACATTCAGGGACATGTTATCTCGAATGCTGGAGTTTTGGTGGATCTATTCATGATTGAGGTGGTACTTTCATAGGATCAACCAAGGATTGTGACGGTGATACGAAGTTTCTTGGGTTTGGACAGATACTACTGGAGATTTGTGCCAGATTTCACCAGTGTTGCATCACCACTATTAGTGTTGAAGAAGAAGGGGAAACCCATCATGTGGTTGGAGAGATTCTAGAGGAGTTTTCAGAAGTAGAGGTAGAGGCTGACTAGTGCCCCCATATTGAGGCTTCTAGAGGAGGCCGTAGAGTACGCAGTCTACAGGATTCATCATGGACCGGGCTAAGATTAGTCCTTATTTAGCAGTGAGTAGTGATCAAAAATGGTTCTCGACAGTTGTGACGACATGAGCTGAACTATTCTACCCATGTCCATGAGTGAGCAGCAGTGGTCTTCGCTTGGACGATGTGGTGACACTATCTAATAGATGAATGTTTTATAGTATACTTTGATCACAAGAGTTTCAGGTATATCATCTCTTAGAAAGACCTGAACCTGAGAAAATGAAGTTGGCTTCAATTCCTCCAGGACTATGACTTCAAGATATTCTATACTCCTAGAAATTGGAATGTTGTAGAAGAGGCACTCAGTAGATGATCTGTTATACAGCTGTTAGGTGATGCGACAGAGAAGCTGGCTGCTTCTCATATATCATTTTTGGATCGAGATGGAGCATCATTCCTTTAGCCTCTTACGGTCACTCCCCCACTTCTTCAGTGAGTCGGGGAGGTGGAGTTCAGAGACACTAACTAGGAGGCACGACATGCTCTGATATCTACAGGACATGTACTTTATTGATTTTCTGAAGGTGGGAATCACGTCATCGTCTTCAGAGGATGTACCATGGTTATAATGTAACATCAGGAGGAAGTGTAGATAGAGTTTGACACATCCCCTCTAGCGGTACATCCATGAGTGGCGAAGATGAACAAGGACCACCAAAAATATCACTGGTGGGTGGGGAAGAGGAAACCATTAGTAGAGTTTGTCTCTCTATGCCTCACTTGTCAGCAAGTGAAAGCAGAGCATCATGTACCATAAGGCTTGGTCTAGCCTTTAGAAGTCCCAGAGTGGAGGTGGGATTGGATATACATTGACATAGTTATAGGGATTCTGTGTACATCAAGGTGTCATGATTATATCTTGTTGATCGTCGACTAAATCACCTTGTCAGCCCACTTCCTACCAATCAGAGACTAGGGTTATGTATAGAGCGTGGGATTCTTTTATGTGCAGGAGATTGTAAAGAAACAAGGAGTACCATTGACGATTGTCACTGATTGTGATACATGTTTCACTTCCCAACTATGTAAGGGGTTGCAAGAGGAATTCATGATGCAGCTTCGTTAGGGAACTTCATTCCATCCTCAGATGGATGGCCAGACTGTACAGACCATTCAGACTCTCGAGGACATGCTGCGTGCTTGTGCCCTCGACTTCGGTCGCAGCTGGGAGTATCACTTTCTGTTTGTGGAGTTTACATACAACAACTTCTATCACATTACCATTGGGATGTCACATTTTGATGCATTGTACTAGAGACCATATAGATCACCTTTGTGATGAAGTGACCCAGGGGAGTCAGCACTAGTGGGACCAAAGATGATACCGGCTATCACATAAACGGTTCATATCATCCCAAAGTGGATGGAGATTGCACATAGTAGGCATAAGTCTTATGCCCACAAGATATTGAGACCTCTGGAGTTTGAGGATGGAAGCCACAAATTTTTACAGGTCTCACCTTGATTAGGTTTGTGGAGATCTAGCCGAGGCAGCAAGTTATCTATGAGATTCATCGGACCATTCCAGGACCTCATTAGAGTATGCGAGGTGGAATACCGCTTAGCTCTTCCACCTCAGTTGCACTGGGTGCACGTTTTCTTCCATGAATCCTAGCTGAGGAGATATGTGAACCACCCATCTCACGTCATCAACCCCAGAGAGCTAGACATCGATGACGGGGAGAAGTTTTCAGAGGTTCCATTGGAGATTGAGGATCAACAGGAGTGGGTCCTTCATGGGAGGTCAATACCTCTAGCACGTGTTTGCTGGAAGCACAATAACCTCCAGGAGATCACATGGGAGAGGGAGGATTAGATTCATGCTCAGTACACCAACTTTTTCCATAATTTTTATTTGTCCCTTATGGGGGTGCAATGTCCTAAGGTGGGGAGAATGTAAAGACTTGGAATTTCCATGTATGTTTTTTTAAATATATTGGAATTTTACATGTCTGTGAAAATTGACGGTACATGATTCCGAGTCCCGGTGTGCCCAGAATGAATTTTAGAACTTTTTTCTAGGTACGTTCAATAAATGAATGAGTGGGATTTTTTACCTTTTGAACCGAGGATTGGAATTGAAATCCTAGGGCACCGTTGAACTCACATCACCGGTATCAGCTTAAAGGGACCATCAGCTTGACCGTAGTGGGTTGAGAGTGAAAGATAGTTTTTGTGTTTTTCATGAAAGAATAAAATAAATAAAAATGTTATCATTATTATTTCATTTGTTGAAACCCATAAACATGGGTTATAGTTGTGGGGACAACCCTATCCTAAACCTCCCATGTTGATGTTTAGAGGTGGGGACCACCTGAACTAACCACATTTTGAATTTAGGGGTGGGGACCACCCAACCACTCTTAATGGGGAAGAATCCTCTCAACACACCATTAATCATTTCTTCCAATTAATTGGAGCCAATTAATTATTCCAAAGTGGTACAATTAATTGTGCCAACCTTTTAATTTTTTAAACATAAAATATCAAGGGGCTATTTTAACATTTTGGGAGGAATTAGAAGAGGAGAACCTTTTGGAGGATTATTTTCTCCAACAAAGTACCCACTCCACAATGATGAATGCTCACACCGATGAGGAACATCTTCAAAAAAATGAACCAATGTTTGAGGAAATGCTGACGACACCGATGTCTGTCTATCCCTAATGACATCGTTTCTTACATTGCGACCTCTGTTGAAAAATCTATGTGGTAGGGGTTTAATTATGTGTGATTATTGTATACAAGTTTCTTCCCTTATTAAACAAAGAACATGGATAATCTCTCTAAATAGTTGATCTGCGTATTATATCTTTGGTGGGTGTGGGAACAATCAATTACGGGAGGTTTTTGGGTTTGACATTCTTCATTCTTGTTGTGGTTTAGCCACTTACTACCTTTCTAATGATTAGGTTGCGAGCCAAAAAAATATGGCCCGACCAATCCGCCATTCTTTTTGAATGGTGGGCCCTTCATGATGGAAGAAGTCAACAGTGTACAACGGCGAAGAACTGATGCAGCGGCTGGCACATCATCGGCGGCGGAAAAGTCGATGGCCCCGCGACTCCTCTCCACCCCATGGCCTCAGCGGAACCTCGTGGCATCACCACCCCACGACCCCCCTCACCACCTTGCAGCCTTGCCGCCCTACGACCCTCTGTGCCGCCCCGAGGCCCTTCACACTACCCCCCAGCCTCAACGCCCTACAGCCTCCACAGTGCCTTGTGGCCCTCCGCTCCACCCAACGACCACACTGCCTCACGACCCTTGAGTGCACCACAACCCTCGCCACCCCCCTGCGGTATCATGCCATCCTCACAGCCTCCGTGCTGCCCAGCGCGTGCCAAGCCACTCGGTGTGGCCAGGTCGGACTAGACCCAGTGGGAAAGGACATACCAAACCTAATCCAACATTGAGCCTTTCGCTCTATCGGCCATAACATTGGCACCAAGCATTCATTTGACGAACCTTCAGTTTTGATAGAACCCTTGGAGTGAAACAGTCCCTTTGAGTATACCCCATTGGAGGTTTTGATAAAGATATAGTACAGTCGGGTTGGATTAATCATGAATCAAATCAGCCCTCATGACTAAAAGGATAATAACTGACAGACCGAGCGTCTGATTGACGCACTGTCTATTGCGTTGAGACCCCTATAGTGTGGTTGTACTTTGTGATATATAATTATGGGAATTCATGTTAGTTTGAGTATCAATCAGTGGCTTGAAGTGGAGACCCACCAGGAGATAAGAAAACTTAGTGTGGTAACCCAGTAGTTGGCTGTGATGTGTAGAATGAATAGAGATCATGTGTGGGTTAACACCTAGCGAACCTGTGTGGGTCAGCACCGAATGATCTTGTGTGGGTCAACACCGAGCGATCCTGTGTGGGACACTATCAAGCGATCCTGTATGGGTCAGCACCTAGAGATCCCCTATTGGTCAACACCGAGAAATCCTTTGCGGGTCACCAGTAGAGCCTCTTGACAGAATAAGATGATCTAAAATTATGACTAATAATTTTTACATTTTTACTTAAGGTCTACCAGGTGTGAGTTGAGTTCTTACCAGAGCGGTACTATCCTTAGTGGTAACACCTTGGTGGTATTCTTCTATGTGGCATACCTAAGTGGTACTTTCCATAGTGGAACTCCTTCCTTTGTGAAACAACTGAGCTTTGGGCTTTAGATTTGGACTCATTGTTTCCTCATGCATGAGATGGGTATACATGATAACATAGGTAAATGTATGGGCATATACATAAGTAATGTTGTAAATTTATTTCATTCCTTGTGTTTTATCGTCTTTGCATTTTGGTAGACCATGAAGGTATTGGGGTCCCTACTATGTATCGTTATACTCACCCTTACATGATCTATGACTGCACCTTGTTGTGTTTAGTGTAGAAAACAGAGAGCGTTAATCGAGTATGACGGTACCAGGAATAGACGGTGCCCGGAGGTGGACCATATGGCTTGTCGGTGCACAAAGAATACAGGCCGATGTGGAGTGCTGAGGAGGCGATCTGTACCTACCCTTCAGGTACGAAACTCGGTGGACGACCAAGTAGCTACTTTCCTATTTATTTAGTTGTATTGTTTTTCAGTTTTATTTGTACCTTTACTGTTGGGCTTGTATTTGAACCCCTTTTTTCATTCATCACTCTATTTTCTATTCAATTGAATTGTGTTCATATCGTGATGGGTTCTCAGTTGAATGGGTTTACAAGATATAAAGGTGATGTCATCCTGGTTTGGGGTAATACACCTTTTAGTTCTAGTTGCTAGCCCCTGGCCTATTGAAGGAATGATTGGGGTAGTCACAGCATGGGCCCTGGGGGACGGGTTGTGACAAGGTAGCTTTGGTAGCAGCAGCCGCGATAGTATGGGGCGGTGCAGTGTCATGCCTCGCCGCATAGGCTGAATACTAGTCATCCCCCGAGCCGACTATTACATGCGATGGGTTTATGCCCCAATGCCTATATGAATCGTCTCCACGTCCGTGGGGCTTTCTAGAGAGGTGGTATGCTTTCAAGCGGATTGGGCCAAATTTGGGCTTGCTGAATGGGCTAGACCCACCATGTAGGCCAACGCTGGTGGGCCGAGCCCCCCTGGCGTGTCTAGAAAACTACATCCTGGGCCCACAAACCAGTCGGGCCATCCAAATGGGCCGTACCTAGGTGGGGTGAGGTAGATCCCAAGACCCGTTGTGTTGGGCCGTCCTAACTAAGTCGGACTAGCCCCAGACCCAACCGACCCTCGAATTAAGTAATGCACATAACTGATGAAATGGGGTCCATTTTCAATGACTTATTTGGCATTGGGTCCCATTTTGGAAAGTGATTCCTTTGGCATAACCCAGTGGTCCCTACCATGCTGCGCCAGACTGAGGAGGGATCACCCCAACTTCACGTAAAGGGGTGTAACTAACATACTGGGCATCTGATCATCCCACCATATTTGGAATAAGGACCCTTGTGACAAGGAGTCCCTTTATAGATACACTAAGTGAGTTTTTTCGTTGTTTGATGTGAGACCTAGGTTGGATCCAACATGATTCCAACCTCACGGTTTTTATAAAAATTCCCATATCTCACAGATTGGGTATCTGATCGATGCGCCTTCTGTCACCTTGGGTCCAGTATGATGGTTTGGTATCTTGGGTATGATTTTTGTTGGACTTTATACCAATTTAAATATGATCTATTGATTGAAGAGAGGAGTCTTCATATGATCAGTACTTCATTGTACGGGAATCCATTTAATGGATGTGACATGAAGAAGAAGAGCGACCAATACAGGTCAGCATCAAAAACTCCAGAGTGTGATGATCTAGTTGTATGACTAATCATCCCTACCTCTATACCAGCAAACTATACAGGTCAACACTAGTGACCAATACATTTTTGCACCATTGAACAATATGGGTCAGCATCTAGCGACCAATATGGGTCAGAATTCAGTGACCTAAATGGGTCATTAGTAGATTTACTATGGATGGGATAATATGGCTTTATGAGTAGTAATCCTTATCCCTACAACTTTGAAGGTATACTGTATGAGTGATCTATCTATTTTTATTTGTGCTTCTTGATTTAGATGATGCTTTTGAAATTACCTTGGTCATATTTCCTGTGATATTTTCCCTATTGTATTATTGAGAGACATTAGGGGGTGTCAGGGTTCCCTACTGAGTTGTTATACTCACCCCTGCACGGGCTCCGCCCACACATGTTTGTCTGGTGCAAACTATTGATTCCTTGAGGCAGAAATTGGAGGTTTGATACATGGTGGAGCTTGGTGTGATGGGGCAAGAAAATATCCTCTTTATTAACATTAGTCATACTACTACTACCCTCTATCATTTCAATATCCAGGGCATGTATTCTGAAAAAAAATTTATTTTAGAGTAGTACATGTTGTCTTACTTTACTCTCTTGTATAAACCTTATTTTTGTTGGTTTTTATATCAATTTCTATTCATTTGTGTGTACAGATATCCAAGTCAATGCCTACCCTTTTTGGGTAATTTCTTCATGTTCTAGTCTCAAACCCCTAGCAGATGGAATTTGGGAATGAGGTAGTCACATTCGGGACCCATTGGACGGGTCAAGATAAAGTGGTATTAGAGGTTGGTTAGTTCTACTAGAAGAACTAAGAGAATAATTTTTATGATACAATGGTGTAATGTGTCTTGATTTTTGTTTTCAGTACATGGGGTCTAGTGTTGTTGTGGCGGCTGACATATCCATACACCCAGATCACGAATTCTATTTTCAGACTCCGTACATGAAAACAACATTTTCTAGTGTTTTGAAATGTTGTATTTATCATTCTTGTATCAAATCACATGGTGTAACTTATTGTCAGTGGTAAATATTTTTATTACTTAATTACTCCAAGATTAAAACCAACCGAGATTCTAGAAAGGGTTCTGGAAAGTGCTGCACCGAGCGATGACACATCCGTATGGGGACCAGTCACAGTGATGGAACCTTTTTGTGATGTACCAGTAGAACCCCCGCCTATTGAGCAGCATATGCTACCAATGGATTACAAATGCCTACTAAGCATGTTGCATGAGTTCTAGAGACAATGGAATCCCAGGATTCTAGGTGATATGAACCCCAGGAAGCAGAGGACTGGCTTGAGGGGGTGTAATGTGACTTTTATTTTGCAGAGACACATACTGAGCAGATGGAAATCTGGGCCACTAGACTTCTTCAGGGCGTGGTATAATGAAGGTTGATCTTGACACTCTAGGTTATTGAGGAGACGAACCTCGCATAACTAGTCATTGAGAGCCTTTTCAGTGCGGAGTTCGTGCCAGTGACACTATGCTATGTGAATATTCCGGAGTTATTGCATCTGCAGTTGGGTAGCTAGACGGTGGCTCAGTACACGACAAGATTTAATGACCTCTTCCGATACACCACCAATGTGGTACAAGACCCTTACATCAATGGATGTACCTTTTAGTAGGGTCTCTGATGGTATGTTAGAGTTGCGACAGTTTTTCTCAACATCACGATGTAGGATGGGGTGCTAGAGAAAGCATTTATGATGGAGAGCTTCCATACCAAGAAGGTACTGATAATGAGAGCCCCTATCAGGCGACAGGTAGCAGAGGCATCTTCAGTTGGTAGAATATAAACGATGTAGATGGAAAATCTATCTAGACCTTCCGGATAGTGACCCTGGGATATAGAGTCCGAGGTGAGAAGCTCGAGAGGATGTGGGACCCACCAGTGAAGCATGATGTTATTTTCTTGTGGGGGATAGGGTCACAGAGCTCGTGTCTATCTGACATCCCACATAGATGATTGGAAGATGGTGGAGGGACCACTCGGGTTGTGGTAGAGGTAGTAGTATGAGGGTCAACCAGGTAGTGGGCGAGGCCAGTGAGTAATACGTGTTGCCTGAGGTGGTTGGGGACACCAGTCACTTCCACCAACACCCCCAAGAGCACAACACAAACTCATGGAGTGTGTGGATGGGGACATGACCGACTATATGTAGTAGTGTATCACGATCATAAATTCCTTGAGATGGTATGATGTATGATCGGTATCTTCTCTACATAACTATTAGTTCTTATCAGCACAAGTTATAGACATTCTTTCCTTTCCGTATACTTAGTTATGGACTATGAGATTCCTAGTGTGATTTTAGCTCCACTGTTGTGTTTGGATACTTCTATGAGAGGAAAATAAGTGGTGGAACACTTGTGCCGATAGTGTTACCATACTATTATACGAGAGAGATTCAAATTATATCTTCTAGTAGTGGCATTGAAGACATACAACGTCATTCAAACCATGGGATGGCATTCAACATTTCATGCATAGATTGACAGATTGAGATGTATATTGTGATGTACGTGTAGTGATGAAGGCCACTTTTCTTTGTTTGTGAGAAGGAAAATAGAGCAGCATGATATTTACATCTGCTCAGGAAGGTGCAGCTGATTACATATCAGTTGGGTTGCATGAGTTTCGACACCGTGGAAGAGTTGAGTCGACATTTTCTAAAGGAGGTGGATGGGTATGAGGACATCTTTCCCAATGATGTCCTAGGACTACCTCTTCATAGAGAGGTAGACATAAACATTGAAATTTACCAATGAACAACATTGATATATACACAAGAATTTCGAATGTCCCATGAGGAGAACAAGGACCTTAGGGAACATTTGGTGGACTTACAGATGATGGGATTCGTATGGATTAATATTTCTCCATGAGAATCCACAATGTTGTTTTCTGAAAAGGTATACACAATATTCATACAATGCATGGAATTTTGACTCCTAAACCAGGAAACCATGAATAAAATGTATCATTTTATAATGATTTATGATCTATTTGATTAGTTAAAAAGAGAGAAGTGGTTCTCGAAGATATACCTCAGATCATGCTATCATCTACTCAGGGTACAAGAAGAGGATTTACTAGAGACGGATTTATGATGTCATCATGGAAATTATGAGTTCTTGGTGATGTCGTTCAATAGGACAAACACTCTAGCAGTGTTAATGGGGCTCGTGAATAGGATCATATAGAAAAGTTTAGATCGGTTTTTACTGGTCATCATCAATGACATCCTAGTTTACTTAGTATCCGAGGGAGAGGACGTTGTAGACTGGAGGATTGTTTTGGACACTCTCTAAGAAAACTAGTTATATGGTAATATCTCGAGGTGTGAGTTTTTTATAAAGAAGGTAAAATACTTAGGATAGATTATATCTTATATAGGGGTAGCAGTGGATCCAGCAATAATCATGGTAGTACTTTCTAGGGAGCAACCCATGAGCCTTACTATGGTGTGGAGCAGCCTTAGATTAGAAGGCTACTATCAGAGGTTCTTATTTGAATACTCATTAGTATAAGAATCTATTACATCCGTGAAGAAGAAGAAGAAACCTCTCATATAGTCAGAGACATGCCAGAAGATATTTTCATAGCTAAAGCAGAGCTTGACCAGCACTCCCATCTTGAGGTTGTTGGAGGACGACACATATTATGTAGTTTACTTTGATGCATCAGTGATTAGACACAATTTTATACTAATGCAGGGTGATGCGGTGATTTTTTATGTATCATTAATGTTGAGGCCTCATGTACATAATTATGTATTTAAAGAATTGTAGTTGGAAGTAGTAGTTTTGACACTAAATATTTGGTGACATTACATGATGGGTGATCAGTTCATTATTTACTCCGACCACAAGAGTACTAGATATATCTTCACAAAGATAGATTTCAATATGAGATAGTGATGTTGGATAGAGTTCCTTCAAGACTATGAATTTGAGATAGTATATACTCATGGGAATGAGAACATAGTGGCAGATGCACTATGCCGGAGTTTGAGATCACAACTACTAAACGAGGGTTCAGAGAAGTTTTCCACTCTTTAGATATCCTAGGTGGAAAGAGATGAAACAGTCTACCTCCAGCCAATTGTATTTTTCCATCCATAACATCAGCGAGTTAGGGAAGTACACCTTAGAGATAACAGCTACGAGAATACATGTGCTCAGATATCCTCCGGCTATCCACCTAACGGATATTCAGAATGTGGGGACCACACTATCAATTTCAGAGGACGTATAGTTATACCACTGGCGATACAAGAGGAGGTGCTGAGGGAGTAACATACATCCCCCTTTGGTAGTACATAAATGAATTATAAGGATATATTGGGACCTCTTGTGTTAGTATTGGTGGTCAGGGATAATGAAAACTATGGCAGGATTTTTTTATAGATGCCTCACTTGCCTGCATGTGAAGGCCATGCACCAGCTACCAGCAGTCTTGACCCAACCCCTCGATATACCAGAGTTAAAGTGGTAATGGATATTTATTGACTTCATGATGGGTTTATCATGTACATATAGAGGTAATGATACCATATGGGTGATTGTTGACCAATTCACCATGTTGGACCCCTTCCTTGTTATTCTATAGAAGGGTTCAGTGGAGAACATGGGATGTCTCTACATTCAGGAGATCATTCTACATCAAGGGGTTCCATCTAATATTGTTTCAGATCATGACACATGATTCATATCTGAGTTGAGGAAAGGATTACTGAAGGCATTTGGGTATGAAGCTTGGATTGAGACCAACTTTTTACTAGCAGACAGATAGTCTGACTGAGTGAAACTTCCATACTATGTAGGACATATTTCATGCATGTGTCCTAAAATTTTATCACTATTGGGAGAACCACCTAACCATGGTAGAGTTCTCAAACAACAATAGCTCTCACTCCACCATTTTTATGGACCATTTTGAGGTGTTTTACAAAAAACCGAGTTGATCTCCCTTCTACTGCATGGATCTATATGATCCAGTACTTGATGACCCAAAGATGGTAGAGGATAACACTAAGAAGATGTTTGTCATTTGAGTGAGGATGAATACTACACAGAGCTGATAGATATCCAATGATGATATGCGATTGGGGCCACTGGAGTTATTTGTGGGGGACCACATATTAATTAGAGTCTCACATCGATGTGGACTACAATGATTTGGCTGAGACGACACACTCTCACCGAGGTTTATCCGACCATTCCTGAAACATTAGAGGATTTTCAAGGTGGCATACTTCTTGGCACTACCAACATAGTTGGAGAGGGTGCACGTCATCTACCACGTATCCTAGATGAGGAGATACGTGCATAAACCATATCACTTCATCGACCATGGTGAGATGGTGATTGACATTCAGTAGACTTTTGGAGAGTAACTAGTGGAGATAGAGGATATACAGGAGCAGATCTTTCATGGGCATCAGATACCTGTGCTGAACGTTCTGTGGATAAAAATGATTCTCAAGGTGAGAACATGGGAGCGAGAGTCACATTTACATTCCTAGTACCCCATTTTGATTTTGTAGAATTTATGTAACTTTTCAAAGATTAAAATACCTTATGTGGGGAGAATGTAAAGACCAAGAAAATTCAATGTAGTGTGTTTAATTATTTGGGAATATTATGAGTCTGTGAAAATTGACAGCACCTATTTCTGAGGCCCGATATGCCTAGAACGGATTTTTGAACTTTTTTTAAGGTACGTTCCATAAAAGCATGAGAATTATTTCCATTCTTTTGGATTGTTTCTCAGATAATAAATCTGAGGTCACTGTTGAATCTATAATGCTAGGATTCTTTTAAAGGATGATTGACTTCAACCACAGTTGGTGAAGAGAATAAGATAGTATTTATACCTTTAAAATAATAAAAAAATAACATTTTATTATTATTTTAATTTTTTTTCCAATGGATGATCAGCGGATGTGGAACTGGTTACTTGTCATCCTTCTAATTGACTGATGCATCAACTCTTTAGCCCCACCATTGTGAATTAAAATAGGTTCATGAATTTTTTTATATAACATTATTAATTCATCAACATGTTACTCAACTTTACCCCTCCTATTTAAATGTAGCTGGGTGTGAGATTTTGGAATTTCCTCTTCATGAGAGGAATATATGGCGAAGACCTATGGAAATATCCACCTGGAGGACGAGAGTGGATTCATCGAGCGGTGACGAGCACCATAGAATCACGAAACGACAACAAAGATGAAGGATGTTCTGTCAATCGTCATCAGTGGACGTTTTATCCCAGTAGGGGTTTTTGTTTTTGATATTATAAAATACCTTTTTCCATGTTCTTGATTTATATGAAAAACACCAATCAACTGACCAACAGGTTGATATGAAGATCATTTATTAAACATGAGAGGTTGATGCATGGTCAAAAGTAGAAGGTTTATGTTTGGTTTTGATTTAACATTATTGAAGTGAGTTTTTTTAATCCTTAATGTTAGATGAATATTTTCCCGCTTGTTATCATGTTAATGCAGAGGGTGTAGTCCGAATGAACAATGCTGCTAACCACCACTACATCGATCATGTTGTGTTCTTCAGGGAAAAAATTCCTCAATTTAGATGGAAACATGAGGAAAAGGGTCATTCTATGACGGAGGAAACTCGAAAAACGTGTATTCACAAACGATACCCAGAACGGACCACGAGAGCATGTCTAGTGGTCTATGGAATGAACCGTCGTTGTGCCAAGCTGGTGGCCGCCAATGGTGGCTGAAGGAAACCCACTATAACTAAACACAGATAGTGGGGAGGCAGCATTCCATCGTGCACCGTGGTGACTTGAGGCCGCCGGCCCGAGCCGACCATGCAGGAGAAGGGTGGCGCCTATATGCACTACCAACAGCAGTAGCCACTACCAGCAGTCCGCGGCGGGAAGGCGTGGAGCCATGCCACGTCGTGCTGTGTCGGCTGATGACTGGTCAGTCTTGAGGCCAATCGTTGCATGTGGTGGGGCAACACCCCACCGACTGGACGAAATGACCTGGATACAGAGGACCCAAATAGAGAGGCGGTCCGACTTCAGGCGGACTGGGCCTGACTCGGGCTGGACCCATCGCCCAGCGAGCAAGTGCAGGTCGGTCAAGCCCCACCCTACGGGCCAGGCCACCTGCGGCCTGGGCCTGCGAACCAACCGGGCCGACCCTGATGGCACGGGCCCCATTAACCAGGATGACCTCGACGGGATGAAATAAGGTTGGGTCATGTAGACCCTGGGACATGTTGCGTCAGGCTGGCCTCACCGAGCCGGACCGGATCCAGACTCAACCAGGCACCGAATAAAGAAATGCCCATAAGTGACGAACTGGGTGTCCATTTAACACACTGTCAGTGGCCTTGGAACACCTTTTGGGAAGCGTTAAATTTGGCATATTCTAGCTGGCACAACTGAGCAGGGCCAGACCGAGATTCAATCACCCTCATTTCATAGAAAGGTGTGTAACTAAAAGGCCGGGAATCCGATCGACACACTGTTTGTGCCATAAGGATCCATGTGACAAGGATGTCCACTAGAGATACACTAAGTGAGTTTAGATTTAATTTTATGTGGAACATGTGATGGATCATACATGAATCCAATCAGGACATTCTAAAAAATTTTGTAATATCTCATAGACCGGGCATCCGATCGACGCGCCGTCTGTAAATTTGGTACAAGTATGAAAGGGTCGTCCCTTGGGTATGCTTTTTGTGGGACTTCATACCTGTTGAAATATGACCAATGGGTAAAGGAGAATATTAATATGGATATCAGGCTTGATTCATGAGGGAATCAATGGTGGGATGTGACATGAAGAAGAAGAGTGACTAATACCGTTCAACAACTGAAACTTCAATGTGGGATGATTAGTTGTTCGACAAATCATCCCTACCTATCTACCAGCGACCAATACGGGTTCGCACCTAAAACAAAAATGGTTTATCACCAGCGACCAATATGGGTTAGCCCCAACGTCCAATACATGTTAGAACTAGTGACCAGTACAGGTGAGCACCAACAACCAATACGAGTCATCATCTACTGACCAATTCGGGTCAGCATATACTGACCAATACATGTCAGTAGTGAAGATACAATGGATATGATGATATTTCATTACAAATAGTCATCCCTATACCAATAACCTTGATGTTATATTGTAATAGTGAGGTATCTCTTTGGCTTCATGGTTCAGGATTTAGATCATTCTTGTGATGTTAACTTTGTGCTATTTCTTATATTGCATTCCATTTTGGATAACTGAGAGACCATATGGGGTCTTGGGGACCCCTACTAAGTTATTATACAAACCCATGGCCTGGTTACGCCCGTACTTGAGGTTCTGGTGCAGACTACTGATGCTCCAAGGATAACATTGTTATTTCTGGACATGGTGGAGCTTGGTGTGATTGGAGTAGTCGAGATCCTGTACTTTGACTACATACATACCACTACTACCCTCGAGGTTGAGCTCTAGGGTAGATGCAACAGATATATACATTCAATCTAGTTCATTGGGCATGTATTTAAGACCATTTTTTTAGTTTACAATGTAACATGTGGTTGTACTATACTCTTGTGGTTATACCTTACTTTTTTTAGTTGTTTGCTTCATTTTCCCTTCATGAGACTGTATAGATCTCTAATAGAATGCCTTCACTGTCTGGGAAAATCCATCAGATTCTACAAACCAACCCCTGAACTATGGAAGGTGGGCATGAGGTTGTCAAGTCCGGACCATATTAGACTTGTCGTGACAATATTGTTTTATCATTATTTTACCCATTTATCCCATACTAGGTTTAAAACAATTATTATGGTTACTATTCATATGATCAAAAAATAAAACGAAATATTTATGAAATATTACACTACTAATTAAAAAAATATAACCCATTATTACTAAATATATTTATCTATTTAACAAAAATAATTCATAAAATAAGTGTGAAATATAAAATACATTTTTTAGAGAAAAAAATTATTTTTTGTACAAAACTATTTATTTTAATATAACTCCTAAAAAATATTATATGAAATTTATCAACAGTTAGTGAATATATATATGTGTGTGTGTCTGTGTGTTTCCTTCTAATCAAAAAATTGTATTTATTTATTTATTTTATCAACAGAAAACACATTTGATGAATAAAAACAATGGTAAAACATAAACCAATATTTTTATTTATATTGCAAATTAAGCGATTAATTTCATTCATACATTTTTAAAACATTATTTTTTCATTATTTTTCCATTCTAATTCATAACAAGTATTTTAATTATCATATTATAAAGGTATAATATATTACAGTTCATTCGTACTTATGGTCTCATGTGTCCAATTATATTGATGAAATTAAATATATCCTAAAATATAGTGGGGAAACATGAAATATAAAATAACAATTAAATATATTATATCAAAAATAAATAATCATATTCATTTTTATTATTTAAATAATTTATAAAATTTATATTCACTATGTTTTAATGGTCAGTTAATATATTTATTACAATCTAGGACACCCAGATAATCAATTCTTGAATTATAGAGTAATATTATAATTTTAGTAAATGATTATATTTTTCAAAAAATTATATAAAATTGTTAAATATTTTGAATTTAGTAATAAATTATATATATTCTCTAAAGAATAAGTTGATGGATTAATCAATAATTTTTAGTTGGTTAAAAAAAATATCAAGCCTATAGAGAAAATGTAGATATTGTAATTTTCAAACTCAATTCTATTGTGTTACAAAATTATGATAGGGTTATAATTATTCTTCTATGGTCACAATATGTTTGGATAAATACCATTATAAACATTCAAGGAGAACACACATACTCCGTCATGTAAAATTCATCAACCCCACCATACTAACTTCATTGGATGAAGTCTACCTCATTTTAATAACAATAATGCTTCCTTAAAATTGATATGATTCTTATTTGTTAATTGAATCATAATGGGGATAATATTTATAATATAATAAATATCATAATTATTTCTTATGTATTATACTCCTCCATTGTATTATTCACTCAATTCCCTAACTTCACCAGAGTAATATTTTATCAATTAAATGGATTCACAAAAGACATCCCTTCATTTGATTTATTTTCCATATATGTGGAATCTATAGTATTTTACATATAAAATGATCATTTCATATTTTCCTTAAATCAGTTCCATGTTATTTATTATATTTTTATCTATTAAATTTTTCATAGTGGATTTTATAGTGACACACATTTTTTTTGTAGCGTGAAAGATAATTTTTTTAGTGAATTGCAAGGGAGATAAATTTCATCTTAAAGTATATTCTCCTAAAAAATCCACTCACAGATAAAAATGCACGTATTTTATTTTCAGAATAATATTATTTTAAGAATAAGATTGGTGGGAAAGATTATGTGATGTTAAATCAGAAACGAATAGAAAATTTAAATTAATAATAGATAAAAAATGTTAGATGGTAAATGCCTTATTCCTGGTCCAGTTCACTCACATTCCATTATTATTCATTAATTATTATGAGATTTTATATTAATACATTTCAATAATCGTGATGTTATACTATACTAATTGGGTGAAATGATTAATATACATATGAAATATTTTTCCATCCAAAATCCCAATCCCCTAAAATTACATTTGATATAAGAACAATAGTAGAGAATATAATAACTTCAAAAACCTGAGAGTGACATATTTTGTTCCTCCCCACTGGATCCCATTACAACATAATATGATTATTTTACACTTATGGGATGGTTGGGGTATGGATTCTATATAGAATATAAATGAAATTTAGTGTCATGAGTTGTTCTATGAACCCTATTATCACACACAAAATTTTTATCCACTATAATTAAAATTAATAGATTAATCATTTTAGCAAATAAAAATGGAATACCACAATAACAATACCCATTGAAAATATTTGGGACAATCGATCACCATTAATAGTGTAGAGATAATTGTGGAATAAAAATTAATGGAATGGGAAATAGATTGTGTTTGAAAGCTAGTAAAAGAGAATGCATTAGTCACGTTTTAGTATAATATCCATCATAATTAATTACATGGCAATGAAATAAAGATAAAAAATATATGAACAATAAAAAATTAATCTTCATCCAGTTAGTTTATCTATATAGTAAATTAATTATTTATGAACACACCTCCATTTATATTTAATGGAATATCCCATGTCCATTTTATGTATTATTTTTTATATCCATTGAAAAAAATAACCTTCTAATTTAGATAAACATATTTTAATATGCATCCTTGTTGGACTATTGTGAAGAAATCATTTTTTTAATATTCTTGAATGGAATACTATATTCCATAAAGAGAAACCCTATGGTGTAACATTGTTTCTTTTTTTATATTGGTCAACATGGCTATTTATTAATAAATTGATAATTAATTTTAACCTTATTTTTTTAGTTATTGACCATTTCTGAAATATATTCTCTCTCAATTCAAATCCCAACTATATCATGAGATATACTTATTTATCCAATTCATTATGGGGGGTATAATTAGGTTACCCAGTGTCACATAATGATAATAATAGATATGTGATCTATACGTTCCTAAATAATTAATCAATTCATAACCCATAGAAAGGAAATGGATTATTTAGATACTACATTATAACATAATCCATGTAAACGAATTGTGTTTCATAACAATTTCAATTTATAATGACACATAGAAAAGAAAAATATCACCTAATGGATTTATCATACTTCATTTAACATTCACGAAATTATCATATTTCATAAATAAATCCATAAATAATCATGACCAAAATAAACTAACCATAAAAAATAATAATGATGGAATAATTGGATTATATACCCAATAACATGTATATAACATCATGATATGTTATAAAAATTAAAAAATTACATTAAAATGATAACATGGAATATTTCATGAGGAAAATTAACATTTGAAATTGAAATAAATTATTTATAATATAAAAATAGCAACAATAAATGGTAATCAAATTTCAATAAAATGAACCTTTTATGATTATATATAATTCTTCACATCAATGGTTAGTCATTATGGTTTGAAATATTTTACAGGTAATGTATGTTAAAACATTTCTTTCATTCACATTTGTGAAAAAATGTGAAATTAATATTTTTAATAAAACAATAGGAATAATATTTTTTAAAAAAATTGAAAAATACTAATCATAGAAAAATGATACACTAAAACAATTTTTTGAATATAAACTAAATGATTAATTTTTTAAAATAAAATATCAATGTGGATGAAATATTATTTTTGACTTATGTGGGAAATTATATGGTTATTAATAACAATTTTTTTTGGTATATTGGGCAAACAAAATGATTAAACTGAATGAAAACAAATAAACACTATATAAATAACCCATAGTGATGAAAATTAAATATATTCATGAGATCTAGATCCTAAAATTTCCTCATCATAAACATCATAATCAATATCAATATGTCTTGAGATTGTAACAATACATGCATACAAATTATATTAATTATTAATGAAAATTACAATTAAATATTTACTTATGATATTATTATAAAATAAATTTATCAAAATGTTACTATTGAGAAAACATTTAATGAATAATTATATATTTTCTAATATATGATATGTGTAAAAACCAAGAGATGTTTAAAAAATAAAATTAGAGATGATAAACCCTTATAATATTAGTATCATTTTATCCATACATTCCAAAAAATAATAACATCAAATGAATCATTAAAATTTAGTGAAATAATTATATTAGTAATATATGACGTTAATGAGGATTTAAGTAAATTTTACAATGGTTTATAGGCGCAAATCATAAAATTATTCTCCAAAGAAGGAAATTCTTGGATGAAATCACATACCTCAATTTAATTTATCTTTTATAGTAGTAGATCATAAAATATAATAAATATATTTTTATTATAATTTTATAAAATAATCATCCCAACACTTATAATATAATATGTCATCCCATTAAAACATTTTATCAAATATTTTTTAATAATTAATTTTTAAATTAATCATTTCTAGAGGTAATATGTTATGTGTTGTCATGGAAGTTTCGTTTAAATATATTTACTTATTCTATATAGAATATTGTTCCATAAATTATATATTATTAAAAATTATATAAAAATTATATAAATTAAATAAATAAATAAATATATATATATTCAAAATCATATTCACTTTGAAAAATTAAATAATTGATACATGTAGATGATAGGTCCTACATACACTTCAATGTTGTTCCCAAAATTTAATTTATAGATATAGGAGATTTTTAATATTTTTCAACATTGTAGAATCATTATTATATGATATATTTTATATTCTTGTGTTTTATTATTTATGACTATGTATATGGAAAATGAAAAAGGAATTACAATTCACTAGGGAGATATTGGTCCACAAAAACACACGAGTAACGTTGTGAATTTCTAAAGGATGGGAATAAAGTGGAAAATAGTTATTAAATCATTATAATGAAATTAATGTACATTTAAAATAATTATCTTAACATTTTATAGTGGATAAAAAATTATTGGGGGTATAAGAATACATATAATGTGAAACAATAAGATACAAGTCATATCATTTCATTGAGAATACACTTTTTTTAAAAACACATACACCTGGAACAATGTTATATTAGAAATACCCAATTCTCTAGGATGGAGAGGAGGAATAATGGAAGCTAACATTGTAGATAATTAATTATTTATAAGTTTCAAATGATAATAGGAAGATAAGAAAGGTTGTAAGTTTTTATTTTGGTGAGAGAGGACACACATATAATTATTTAAAATATTTTATAACATATATCATAATAAATTATAATGGAATGACGTAATCCAAAACTAAAAAAAAATATTTCATAATTTATATTAATATAAAAAATTATAGTTACAGACAATTTGGTAACATCCATTCCTATATCATCAGGTTAAATTATTTTAGTAAAATTTTACCATTATCTATGGTAATTTTAATATTTAAAATGATAACATAAATATATTACCATTTTTTTAGAAATTATATAAAAATAATTAAATATTAAATATAAATTTTAAAACTATTTTATTTTTTTATTCATATAGTTGGAAAAAATTAAATTCTACAAAATTAATTAGAGCACATGAAAAATAAATTTTATTAACATATCAAATTTAAATGTAAAATTCATTTTATATTGAAATAAATGAATAAAATTCTTTCCTAAATTGTTTTTATTACATAATACTCAAATAAAGGTTTATAGATATTTGGGCAGAAATAGTATATAATTTAATCTCTAATCCATTAAAATAAAAGATGTTACTGAAAAATAGTTTTTTAATTTGAAATAAATATAATAAGTATTCTGAAATATTATTATAGGGTTTTACTGTTAAAAATATTTTTTGAAAATCTGATATTTGACTTAACAATGATCACATTGATCAAAACCTGTCATACACTGTTATAAATTTAAACATTGGATTTATTTAAAGATCGATCACATATTCTTGATCATATTATACTTCTTTTTTGTGGATTAAAATATTTTCTAGGGTATCATTCATAAAGAAAATAATTTATGATTTCCCTATCACTAAATATAAATAATTTTGAATCTAACTACGGAATATATTTTCTCAAATTCAATTCATAAATGTGTATGAATATTTTTATATTGAAACCCATAAAGTGAGATAAATATATATTTTTTAATAAAATATAATTTCTGAGAAATAAAATTTCCCAAGAAAATAAAATTTCCAAGAAAAATATGATATTCTTATAATAATATAACTATAAATCATTATTAATTAAATATAAATACCAATAATAGTTATATAATCTATTAAAATTAATTTAAATCATTCCTCAATATGGGATATTAAATGTTAATGTCTTCTGGAGGTAAAAATTAAACAAAATGTTTTATATTTTAACACAATGGATGACAATGGTTGTCCCAAATGAAGGTAATCAAAAATATTCAATCACTAATTATAATTCATGTAAACTTATTATTATAATTTTTATATTATATTATATATTTAATTTTAAATTAATGTATGAAATGTATCAAATTATAATAAATTGTTCTATGGAAATAGAATTAGGTAAGAATGGAATGTACTTGAACATAGGGTTTTTTTGTTATTGTTAATTCTTCATCCAAGTTTATTGTTAAATTTAAATTTGATAGATATATAGTGAAATAAAATTAAGGAAAAACTACAATTAAAATTATTATAGTTTGAAATATTTAATTATTAGTAAAATTATATATATCACACTATATTATACCTCAAAATATAAAAATTTATACTGAAATAATGCTATCGATATTGAATCACCTACCTTGACTCATATCTAATATATTTTGTTCCATTCATTTAACAGCACTAAAACCGTATAGAAAATGTAATCATTCAATTAAGGGGATAGAAATTATTTGAATTAAATAATATAATTTTTTTAGCTGCATGATATGGGGTAAGGTCAATAAAATTGAAAACATCACCTTTAGTTACAATTTATATATTCAAAATGATTAAGAAAATAAACTATAGAAAAAATGGTAATCTAACATCCTCCCCTGTGGTCATACATCAATTAGTAAGAAAGTATTGAATGTGAGATTCAATGATGGAAATAATGAAAAATAAATAATTAGAAGTGTAAAAGAGAGAGTTACTGATAAAAAATAGGTGTCACGAATTAATTGTAATATATTTAATAAAAAATGAATAAAAATCAAAATTAGTATAAAATAATATAAATAGAGTGCAAGTAGCCTCACCATTTACTGATTCGTTGATTGTGTTGATGATCCATATGATTTTTGGAGGGATTAATTATCAAATCAATTATTTTTTTAAAATAACATGTAAAAATTTTTTGTTTATGTTTCCATTTACAAAATTATATTTATATCTCATTAGTGCAGATCATGTATTTAAAAATCACATTTCAACCTGTTTTACAGTATATTAATATCAATTAGGGAATGAACACATCATTACATTCATGGATATTATATAGATAGGTAATATTCAAATCATATACTAATATACAATATATTTTCTATATTTCATTAAAACCTTTCCACTAACAACATTAACATCTCCATATGGAATTTAAAACAATAAAATTCTACCACATATTCATATTGTTCCCTAAAAAATTATCCCCTTCCCATTTTGACACATAAATGGGGTTTTCAAAAATAAACATCAACATATAAATCATGTGGAATTGTCTATTTTAGGTATACATTGAAAAATTATTATCCCAAAGAGTATTCTTCTAATTTTTTTTGTCTTCACTCTAGTTTTGTGTATTTCCCATGGAATAGTTTAAATAATATATTAAAACCTCCTCACAATGTGTGTCTCCAACTTTGATCTTATGGTGTTTCAGAGGTGAAATAGTGTAGTGGTCCGAGACAATGTAATTATATATTCACAATGACAGGATCTTTCTTCGATCATCATGTACAGTTTCACTATAATTTGATTCTTCTATAAAGAAGTCTCAAATGTTTACAATTATTTTACATAGTGATCCCTATTGTAAAGACTCTAACCCTTGTATACCAATGCTGGTTGCTGACTTTATTACTTTGGCATAGTTGCAAGACTATAATCTAAAAGGACTAATGAATTTTTTATTTTTGAAAATTTGATTATAAACATGAATTTCACATAATAACATGAATGGAAAAAACCACATATAAACATAATTGGTTTCAACATGAAACTCTTCTATTGAACCATCACGTCATTCATAATATTTTACTTCAAATCCTAATAAACAAATTAAACATATGAAAGGGGTGAGCTAGGATGATCTATAAAGGTAAGTAGTGTAGTAAAAGATAATTTGAACAATAAGACGTGATTAATAATGAATAAAAAATTCCAATATTATATAAACATGATCATAATGTGGAATGAATAAATTATTATTATATAATTCTATAAAAATAATCTCATGAGAATGAATCATCTCTATGAATATACTAATAGTCAAATATTTACATAGATTATAGATTAATAATATCATAAGGAGGTGATTCATATGATGGAAAAATAAACATATTATCAATTCATTGAAAAAGACAACTGAAAAAATTATGATTAAGGCCTTCTTTAAAATCAATTTCTATCTTGTCTCTTGAGACCTACTGAGTTATTGAGGGGATATAGCAGGCTTCACCTTTCACTTTCTAAACCAAATTCATTACTCAGATATAAAATATAAATATATAATTAATTTAAGGTCTTCCATAACAATTTTAATTAGTTGAATCATAACCTAATATAAAAATACTCAAATAAAATCATTGATATATTTACGAAGAATACAATCCCCATTCTATCCAATGTTTTCCATACCACATTGAAACATTTATATCATAATCCCTATAAAGAAATAACAATATAAAAATCTTATAATATAACTAGAGTATTATATTTAATTATATAATATATCAATTTTTTGTGCATAAACCCCATATAATGAATACCTGGTGAACATGTCATATATTTCAATGAAGTACATGTGAATGTGAAAAATACCTATAACTTTGAAATGAATAGTTATTTTGGAAAACTATTTGTATTTGTTATAATATCATATTTTAAAAATTAATATCCATGAAAAAATATATGTAAAATGAAATTATGTTTCAGTATTAAATGATGTTCTACATAATTGAGAACATGTAAAAAATAATTCGTAAGACAACATAAAAATGGGCCATTTTTAGTGTGGTTTAATGGAAAATATTAAAGTGTACATAATTCTGATAAAGGAATAATTTATACAAATACTATTAATGAAAAAACATAGTTTTTTAGGGTAAAAATATTTATTTAAAAAAATGGTTTTATAAAATGAATTATGGGGTTCACTTAAAAAGAGGTGATAAATCATCATGTTTTCGTTAATTGAACATATTTATTGGCATGAATAATAAAGTAAAAATAAAAAAATGTATTTAAAATGAAAAATAAACATAAAATGATATTGATAAATTAATTTTTAACACATATTCATAAATTACATTAATTATATGAATTATTCATTAAATTGTTATGAGGATAGAGATAGCATAACCTGAAAGAAAAATTGTAGTATTGGGAGAATCCCTTACCACATTCATATAAATATACTAGTATTCACCACAGTTAATAAACATAAAATGATACATTAAATAACTTGAAATAAATATATTCATGATATGATACATCAATTATAATTTTACATAAAACATACATAATAATTAGCGGTCAATAAGGAATATCTCTCATGTATTTAAGTGATATGGGAAAACTTTTACCTTAATAGTGAAAGCGTTTTGAAATTTTACATAACATCCTGTGTAATGGTATTGTATTAATTATAAATTTAATTAAGAACCTATTAAATTTTTTTTCTATATTATAAATTTATTATGTTCATTTATGGACTTTTGATTTTTTATAAGATACAATATTATCATTTCGGTGCGTCTGTTTCATTGGTTTTCAGGATCAATTGACATATATTTTATTATAGATGTTCATGTTAAAAATAAAAAGATATCTAGAATTTTATTTATATTAAATTAATTATATTACTAACCATTAAATACTTATATATGTAATTTTTTCATTTTGGTTGAGTATGGATATTTAGATTTGACATTACTGATAAATAATATTCAAGTTTTCTGATCATCACAATGTACATTTTTTATTAAATAACATGATGTATATATAATGATTCTAGAATATTACATTGGATTTCATACATATGTTATAATCTCTTTTAAACCTAAATTTCATTTCATGTACATCTTTGATGATGATTTTTAATGGTGAAAACATGTCGTCCAAAAAGAAATTAAATAGCACTTCATGAATGATGTTATATTATTAAAAATAAATATATGAAAAGATACATGATGGTGAATTAATCAATCGATAAAATAACATTAATGTAAATAGAATATATTGTAGATATAATTTAGCTTGGGTATAGGTATGTGATGAGAACATAAGAGAAGAAAAGTAAATGAATAGAAATTTAAATGAAAAGGAAAGAGGGTTTAAACTATTTATTTTCTCCTCCTTGAGAGCATCAGTAAGGGGAAGAGTTTTGGTATTTAATTGATCCCAAAGGCTCATAGATGTGGGTTAGGGGGTTGGTAAGAGTATTGAATGGAATGTTTATGGTCCTCACAGATTTTATGGTGTTAGGAGATGATATTGTAGGATGTGGTATATATAGGGGAAAAACGAGGTGTTTTTTTAATATTTAGTTCATATGTTTTCTGTTGTAGGTAATAACTATAAATAGTCATAGAATTATAATTAAAAATAATAAAATAATGAAATATATTTTGATATTATTAGATTACATCAGTCATACATCATTTGTGATTCAATTATTCATTTCTTTATCTTTTATCATAAGTTATCCATTTTCAGTATGCATGAAAAAATCATTTATTTACGAATAATAAAAAAATTCTCCCTAAGAAAATTTTGATACATTGAAATAAAAAAATTAAGACCATTTTATGAGAATAATTTTCTAAATATGAAACATTTAATATTTAAATTAAATAATCATTTATTTTAAAATTAAATATATTTTAATTATAAATAATTTCAAAACACTTTTTAAAATTTACAATGGTCTCAAAAAATAATTATATAATATTAAGAAAAAAATATTTATTTATGAATACATTTCATTGAATTATATTTTCCTTCATATCATTTAATTATATATAATATTATAATTAAATAATCATGACTTTAAAAAATATCAACACAAAATTAATAAATTTGAATGTATTTATTTACATATACTTGGATATAATTATGTCATATATTTATTAAAATATTCCTATTTTTTTAATTTAATAGTAGATTTTACTATTTGTTTCTCTGTAATACTATTCCTAAAGGTCACATTATTATTCTAACAGTTATAATACTATTAATGATAAATGAAAATTGTCAATGAAAAATAAAAATATGTGACCCCAAATAAATTATGATATTTGATTTAAAAATATAATGTTCATTTTTGACAAATATCATTTATAATTGAGTTAAAAATTATATTTAAAACAAATTCCACATTAAATTCTAGATCAACTATGTTTATATAATATATCATTTTTGTGTAAATTTGGATTTATTAATATCATATGCTTCTAAAAATATTTTTGATGAATGTACAAATAATTGATTGAATATATAATAAATATAAATTTCAATAGTAGCTTCCAATAATGATGATTAATTTAAATTATTAATATAAAATCTCATCAAGGGATGAATATTAATTTTATAAAAATACAACATTTTTGTCCAATAGATTTTATTTTCTAATTAATTTTTACCAAATGAATTAATTTTAAAAATATGTGTAATGTTTATTTTTATAATTTGTTTAATCTAACTATATCCCTCTTCTTATAGTATATAGATGAAAACAATAATAATAAATTAATAATATTTTTTTGGAAATATCTTATGTGTAATATAGAATATTTAATAAGATTAATTTAAAAAGAGACATTCTATAAAATATAGGTGTGTAACAATCTACCCTCATTAAATAAATGGTGTCCTCCCAATTTCAAAATGAACATACAAAAAATTTAGTTTTATACATTAAATTATTTTTTTTGGAAACCCACATCTAAAATTGAGATAGTAAAATAACCTCTTAATAAGAGGGAAAGGGAAATGAAGAGGTCCAACAAAATGACGAATTTCAAAATGATTACAAAAAGTTACAAGAATCATGGGAAACCATTCATTATGTTTATAAATTAAAAAGAAAAGAGTATTGGTAAATGATAAAATCATGGAACACACAACAACCACAATGAATAAATAGTTATGTTGTTGATGTGCATAACACCAGTTTTCACATCAAAAGTATCAAGATCCACCCGATGTAGATGGTATGAAGTTTGGTTGTTAAAAAATAGAATAATGCTTGATTTCTAATTAAATTAATTATTCGTAGACCAATCCATGAATTCCAGGTTCACCAATAAAATATGACACTACATTCATTTAAATTTCATTAATAATGTATGCCACCATAAGTGTAGCAATGAATCAGTAATCACTAGGTGGAATAATGAAGAAAAAAATCCATGAATTCTAGATTTATCAATGCATCCGAACAGTCCTTGTATTCCAAGTGCAAAAAGGAAAAAAATTAAAGAATTAGAAATACTATGAGCCATTTTAGTTTTCTATGATATATCTCTTTGACTATTGGGACATTCCTTTTTATAGTTCCAAATATCCATAGAGTTGATACAATGATGATTGTAAAATTATTTCCTTATATTTTATTTTTTAGAATGGTGCAATTTTTCTCTAAACATGAAGCCAACTACTTTTCCTCATAAGAAGATAATATAGTGTTTCCTTCCACAACTATCACATGTGGAAAATAAATTTTTCCATTATTCCAATTACCCATAGTATTCTCATATGTCTTATGTTATCCTTATCCTTGTTAAATCCGTACGACTTGTATAGTAATTTCTATGTATTTTTTGAACATTATTTTATTTAATTATATGATGAGAATGTTTGGGATACTTATTCCCTTTGAATTATTGGAACAATACCTTAAAATATATGATCCTCTTTAAAATATGTAACATTAACATTAGTGAGGTTTTTGGTCCATCTTTGAGATGTCATTTCTAAATGGTGATATTGACTATATTAGATCATATCATTAAAATAATAATGTATAATCCCAAAACAAGTGAAACTCATAACATAAATTGGCATATTTATTCATGGATAACATCATAATCAAAATAATATTTTCATTAAGAACATATTAATTTTTATATCCTTTATAATGGTTTGTGGTGAAAATTTGAATTTCCCAAGGAATATCCCCCAGTTTATTCAAACCATGTTTGAAATAAGGCATGGTATTGTGTACTACGTTTCCTCGACTCAGGTCATAGACACATTAATTTTCTTTATTACCCTATGATTATTTTTTCTAGAACAAATTCAACTTATAGTATACAGACATGGATATATTACTAGAAAAATACAAATAATATCTACCTTCCTATAATTCTTGGATATTTTTCTTTGCATATCATAAATTTCTATATTCATGTTATTCTCTCAAATTTATGTTTTCTAAATTTAGTTTCAATGGTTTCAACTAAACTTTCCCTTATAGAACATATAAATACCCTGACACACATAGCCTAGAGGTAGTGACATACTTTATTACATTGGAATATATACCTAATTTGAATCCCAAATGACTAATTAAGTAAGTATTTTTTTAATCCAAATTTTAGACATGAATATTACATACAACATGAAAGTAAAATAAAAAAAAAATCTATTCGTAATGCCCAAAAATTATTAGACTAACCACGCAAGCCCTTCATAATAATCATCTTCACATACTGGGGAAAAAATAAATCATATGAACAGGGAGGTATCATATGCTCAATAAGGGTATGTTGTACATTAAAATCTAAAATAGAAAACAAAACATGGAAAATAACTGAAAACACATTCAATTAGTATGTAAACATGAACATAATATGGAAGGAATAAAAGTTGAATAAATAATTTAATAAAAATAATTTAATGAAAATAATGTCTTACATTGAATATTACACAAGTATAATGTTTAATTGGATTATCAATTGAAAATAACATAATAAGGGAAATCATTTGTTTGAAAATTAAATAATATTTCCAAGGCATCATCTATGAAAGATGAAAATAAATGGTTTAACCCATGGATAAAATCCATTTCAGTTTTCTCTAATGAGACCTACTGATGCATCAAGAGGCTTTAGAGGGCCCTGAAAATCACATACTAAGTCCAATCCATTCCTCATATGTTGATTTTAATGATATCATTAAATAAAAATGTGTTATATCACTTTTAAATATGTGAATAATAATCATTGATGAAAATAATGTAATTAAAATTTTGATAAATTATTGATGGAAATATTAATTAAACTATCTAATGTGTCCATACAACATTGAACCATTTAAATCATATTTCTTAAGAAATAATAACATTAACTAAAACATAAAATACCATGAGAATAAAGGAATTCATGATATAATAAATCATGGCTATTACATACACCACACACAATAAATAAATAGTAAGTAAGTCATATATCTTACTGAAGTAAATGTGAAACCAAAAAACCCATTTTATACATTGGAATGAATAGTTATCTTCAACAATCATTTTCATTTGTCATAAAAAAAGATAATAAACATTATTATACTTTAAAATAAATGGATATTAAATTGTAATTATATTTGGTCTTAAATTATGTACAACATAAATTAAAACATTTAAAATGTGTTTTTATGAAACCTTATAAATGAACCGTTTTTGGTTTGTTTTATAGGAAAATACAAAGGATTCATTAAAACTGTTAAAGGTATATATTTATTATAAAACCAAAAATGGAAAAAAAATTCATGATAAAATTATTTATATTATAAAAATATTTTTTTCTAAAAAAATTATAGGGTACACATAAAAATGGTTGAGAAATATGGATGATAAATTTAATTAGACATGCTTATCAGGACAAATTTAAAATGAAAGTTATAAAATATGATTTAATAAATCCAATAATGAAGAAACTATCTAGATATATGAATTTAGAAAATATAATATATATTAGAATAAATATATAAAAGGAATTAATTCATACATAAGGGCCAAAAGTGAGAAAATGTTACCCAAATGAAAAATGGATGTTTGGGGAGAATCCATTACAACCTCATAATCCATCGTATGATTTGAACCAATATAATAGCCATTAAATAATTCATTTAAAACCATGAATATAAATAGATTCATGATATTATTGTCAATGGGATGTATATACATACTATAGTTAAGAAATAGTGGGGAATAATGAATGTCTCACAAAAATAAAAGTCATGTGAGAAAACCAATACCATAAGTCTGAATGTATTTTTCACAAGAACATAACATCCTAGATAAAGAAATTATATTTATTAATAAATTATTTAAAATCTATTTTTTATTTATATTATTTATTATTTTTTTTATGATCATTTATGGTCGTTTTGAGGAGTTATAAGATAAAGTTTCCTCATTCAGGAGCTTTCTTTTACTCCATTTTCATGATTGGTTAACTTGTACATGAGTATTGAAATTTATATAAAATGGAAATACATATCGACAATTTAATTAGTATTTTATTAATGATTTTACTGATATTAAAATATTATATATGTCATTTTTTTATTTTGGGTGAAAATGAATCATTCGATAATATGTTAGAGATAATTAATTTGGGCAGGTTTTGATCATCACTAAATAGATCAAATTTTAGTAAATAAAATAATTTATATATAATTATTAAATAATATTTCATAATAAGAAATAAAAATATTATAATTTTTCTCAATGATATTTTTTTTCATAGAATTATTTTAAAGTATTAATTGAATGATTAAAACATGTCGTCCACAAAGGCTAAAAATCTGCAGCTCAAGTACGATGTCATCTAGTTAAAAAGTATGAAACATAAAGTTTAAATTATGGTAAATTATTCCCTAATCCCAATAAAAATATAGTATAAATAAATCACTTGATATATCTTGTTACATAGATTTAGAGATCTGGGTAGAAGAAAATAAAACAAAATAACATGAAATGAAATTTAAAAGAATTAGAAATTGGTTATTACCAATTGATTTGTACTCATTGAAAACCACCATATGTGGACTTGTTTTGAAATTTAATTAAGACCTATTTATATTAGATGTGTTGGAGGTTTTTTGGGTGTAGGGATGAAAATTATTTGGAAAAATCCTCAGTGCATGGATGGTGTGAGGAAAAGGGGTGGCAAGGGGTGATATTTATATTAGGGGATAGAGGTTTTTTTGAATATATAATTTATTTATTTTTTATTTTTAATAAAGACTATTAATATATTTAAAAATATCACTAAATATATTAAAATAATGATGGATATTTTGAATGTGTGAAATTACATCATCCTTACATCTTCTATTACTCAATTATTCATGTATTTCACAATTATCATAAATCATGTTATTTCATTATTCACAAACAAAATTAAAATATTTTATCAAAACTAAACTAATAAACCCTATAAATTTATGATCAAGTAGAATTAAATAATAAACTCCATTTAATGGAAATAATTTTCTATGTAAGATAAATTTAACTTTAATATAAAATCATCATTTACAATGAAAATAATGATTTTAAAATAGTAACTGATTTTATAACACGTTGAAAAATTAAATATGGTATTATATAATTATCATAAAATTATAAAAACTAAAAATAATAATTTATGATTACATTTTATGATAATTAGTTAACTTTTAAATTGTTTTATTAATTATAAAAAGGTTACTAAATATTAATGACTTACAAAAATTATAACACATAATAAATAATTTATAATATATTTATATCCATATACTATGAAATTTTTATATAAAAAAGTCTCTTATTAAATTCCTAAGTTTTATTTATACTTACATTGTTTAGGTTACTATTGATGTATTCAAATTACTATTCTTAATGGTCACATTATTATTCTCACTCGCACATTACTATTACTTAAATATGTAACTTATCTGAAAAATTACGAAAATTTTAAAAAAGTAAATTAGGATATTATATTTTCGAAAAATATTTTTTATATTTTAGATTATAATTTATAAATTTGTAAAAATATATATTGAAAATATTTTCCAATTAAAAGGAGGTAAAACTACATTTTGAAAATATAAATTTTTTTTGTCTAAATTTGAATTTCTTCATAACTTCTACCTCTAAAAAGGTTTTTGATTAATGTAAAAATATTTTACTGGAAATATAATATATAAATTTCTATAAAATCATCGAGTAATAATTATTAATATTTTATGTAATGTCTATGAAATTCAATATAAATTATTTTTAAAAATTACATAGAAATATTGGAGTTTTCAATGTTTGACGGTACTTGATTCCAAGGCCTAGAGAGGCTGGAATGTTTTCCATAAGTTTCTTAAGTATATTGAGTAAGTGTGTGAGCGGGTTTTGGTAAATTTTGAACCAGTTTTTGAAATAGAAATATGTGGGTACCATTGACCTCACAGCAACGGTAGATGATTATGGAGGCCTTCACCTCGGCTGCTGTTGGACATGGGTGGAAGATAATTTTTTTTATCCATCGTAGGAGAATAAAAAAATGTGGAAATAAAAATAAACAATCATTATTTTTATTTAACTTTTAAATTATCTTGAATTCATGGTGGGCACCACCCGATCTCTTAAAACCACTTTTTTTAAATTTTCCCAAACCCCCAATATTTAATGACATCATTAAATGAAGTCATTAAACCTATAAATTTAGGGGGAGGCTCTTCATCACCTTGATTGCGCTCTTGGTTTTCGGCTGGAGAAGAAGCTTGGTGGAGGGTTATGATGGAGGAAATCCCCCTTAGAGGATGAACTCTTCTCCTTCGATGAGCATTTATCCAACGATGAACTCAATCGAAGGATCTCCAAAGAGGAATGTCCTCAACGATGACAAACTGGCATCCATCTTTTACTCTCCTCGCTGACTTCAATGAATCTTTGAGGTAAGGATTTTTTTTTGTATACCACATACCCCATTCTTGACGTTCTTCATGATATAAGAAAAAATATGCTGCTTTATACCCTATTAACATGGAAGGTGCAGGCAAAATGAACAAAAACCGACCCCTCCGCAAAGTTTTTGGATTATTCTGTTATTCACAGCTTGTTTTAGGGTTGTTTGAATCTTGTCTGTGGAGGTCTTGAATCGATGGTGACTTCCCAAGATGAGTGTGAGAGTCTTCAGAATGAAGATCGGGCCACCGTGTGAGCCCCGGTGGCCCGAGGAAATTCGTCGTCGACCAGTGCTGGTATGGATAAAGAGCGACTACCGACACTCTGGCTGACCGTGATGATAATGGATGCATGACTGCACCACTATTATAGGGCCATTGCCCATCAACCGTGGTGAAGAAAGGCTGGTAGCAGGTGCACGACCGGTCACGTGGAGGGGTCGGCGGTGTGCATCTGCACCACAGGGGATGAAGGGGCCACAGAGGTAAAGGGCTGGGCAGGGGGGTGGCTGGCACACATTTCGCTAGTCGAGGAGATGAGCGGGACCCGCAGTTCCTGTGTGCTAGCCGTCGACACCACGTGGTGCTATCCCATTGGCCACCCAACCCGAAAAGCTTGGTCGTTCGGCATACCAAGGGGGCGCCTCCCCCTTGGGTGGTGGTAGGGCGGACCCCACCGCGGGGCTGCACTAGTGGGGTGAGTCGGATCTCGCTAGCCGGTTCGTACCCTGGTCGGACCGAATCTGGACCAACATTGACCCCTTTCCTATTTTTGGCCATAACCTGAGCTACATGCGTCCATTTGATGAACCGTATGCGACACCAAAAACATTGTATTGAGGTGGTCCTTTCATTATAACCCACATGAGTTTTCGATAATGTTGGGGTATGGCAGGGTTGGATCGAACATAAATCCAACTGATCCCTCTAGACTATAAAATCCAATAACTTACATACCAAGCGTCCTTTTGATGACCCATCTATTGTGTTGAGACCCAAATTATGTGTTTTTACATTGGGGATACGTCTTCGTGGGACATCGTTGCAGTTATAGTTTGGAACTGTGGCCTGAGGAGAAAACCCTCTTGGAATCATGCGAGGTTAGTGAGAGAACCCTATGGATGGATGTAATATGAGAAAGGTATCCTATGTGGGTCTATGCCATTGGATCCTATGTGGGTCGGCGATTTGGGATCCAATGTGGGTTTGTGTTCTAGTATCCCACATAGATCCTCTCTTTGAATCCACGTGGGAATACTCTAGGATACTATGTGGGTTTACTGTACTAGGATCCTACATGGGTCTGATTGTTTAGGATCCTATATGTGTCAACCTCTCAACTGTGTAAGATAATTCATTAGTTAAAACCAATCATCCTTACTACCATACCTATTTTATGCTTGGTATGAGCTGAGTTCTAATCTTTGTGGTTCAACTATTGTGGTTTTAATCTATGTGGTGTTACTTATGAGGTACTCACCCATGTGGTGTTACCTTCGCGGAAGTTTTTCCTTCATGGATAGTTTTTCTTTTGGCTCAAGAGATAGAGCTCTGTGTAATCGTGACAACGTAGGTATATGTATGGGAATAGACCTATATAATGATGGTTGTTACTTCATACCTAGTGATTGTACTCTTACATTTTTGGTTAATTGTATCTAGATTCTGCGAGACCTTTGGAGGTCTCAGGGTATTTTATGAGTATCGTTATTCTCACCCCTACACGGGTTATTCCCACAACTTGTTGTGTCCTCTGTAGACTACAGACAACATTGATCGAGGCTTATGGTGACAGAAATGAGGCTTCTCTGAGGTGGAATTAGACAAGACATACCACATGGATGACTTGATCAAGTGTTCTACCTGCCCTTCAGGTAGTATTTTCGGTGTAAGATCCATGATATGTTCCATATTCAGCTATACTAGTATTTTCAATTGGTCTTGTATACTGGCCCATACATTCCGCACAATTTCTACTATTGAAGTTACTTTTGGTTACTCCTTGTATTGTTTTTCAGAATTTGTGTGTTGTAGGTTTTAAAGGCAATGCCTTTCTGATTACTGGGATATTCCTTTTTGTGCTAGTCGCAAGCCCATGGCCTATGAAAGGTAGGCATGGTGTAGTCACAACACGGGCCCCGGGGACGGGTCGTGACAAATTGGTATATGATGAGTCGGTTCTACCTTATAACACCGGACTATGATCTTTTAACGGCAATAGTGTTATGTGTTATGAGTGTGGTTATTATTTTAGGGAATCCAATGTTGGTGTGGAGGTTGACGTATCCATACACCAGAACCCTAACTTATTATTTCTAATACAGTGAACGAAAACACCGATTGCATGTGTGTTTTTAAAAACATTCTTTGTGAACTCTTGGATTCAAGTCACCGGGTATAATATGTTAAAAGTGGTTCACCTGTTTCTTTTCAAGATGACTCCATGTTGGCAGCCATCACTGGTTCCAAGAAGAGCGTGTCGTGATATCCCACCATGTGATGAGGTCTCGTTGCAAGGCCCTTTTTCATTATAGGCACTAGTGGAGGAACCTACAGTACCATTACCCGTTGGGCCACTGATTCCACCATCTCTAGAAGTTGAGAGTGCACACCGCCTGAGCAGTTCACACGAGTTCCAATGACAAAGGCCACCCATGTTCTGGGGTGATATGGACCAACAAGTGGCTAAGGATTGGATGGAGGCCATTGTGAGAGTCTTCCGACTGGTAGGGACACTAGATGATATCATGGTGATCATGGCCACCAGTCTTCTACAGGAAACTGCATGCAGATGGTTGAGCATTATTATTCATGTTCATGATTAGGTGACACTTCTCAGGGAAAAATTTGGGAACCTATTTTGGGCATAGTTTATCGCAGCGACCCATTGCACAATACACATATAAGAGATTCTTCATCTACAGCAGGGCCGCATGACCGTGGATCAGTACTCAGTGAGGTTCACCGGCCACTCACGCTATTCGAATGATATTATATGAGACCCATCCATTAGGATCCAGAACTTCGAGTAGGGACTCAGGTGAGTGATCAGGGCTTCAATGATTTCTCTCAGCATCTAGTTTTATGTGGGTGTGTTAGAGTGATCCCTCATTATAGAGAGTTTACTTGATGAGCAACAAATAACAGTGAGACCCACCACCAAGAATCATGTACTGAAGTCTTCTGTAGCTAGCAGTAGAAAATTTCACAAAGGTCCAAGTGGACCAGACCTACAGGTGGACGACCACAGGATTTTAGGTCGGTTGTGTGGGGAACCTGAGACAGAGCCAGTCATGCGAGGATCATGAATTGTTACGCATGCATCTGGTAGTGTAACAAGGAACATAACTTCCCGACCCGTTGTACGGATGATCAACAGATGGTTAAAGGAATGCCCAGGCAGAGACAAAGGATTGAACGAGGAGGTCCTCAGGGTGCAAGAGGATGTGGCAGAGGAGATGGCTATGGATCTAGTAGTGGATGATTATTTGAGCTGTTACCACAAAAACTACAAGATTGACAACCCCGAAAATAGTGAGTAGGTTGACAGGGGCGAGCTCGGCTACAGGCTGGTGAGGCCAACGAAAACAGTGCTCCAGATATGGTACGTGGTATGATCTTTCTATACTCCACCTTATATGTTGTACTTATGGAAAATTTTGCAAATAATTTTTTTTCCACCACCCTCATTCAAAGCACAGTGATTTTGGTGAGCCTTTAGCTCGATCTGTACAACAAGAGACTCCTACGAGAGAGGATTTGAAAATTACACACTATTATTGATAGTGTGAGATTACTCTAGGAGGTGTGAGATTCAGTTGCGATCTTCTATAAGTGACACTGATGCCTTACAACATCATCTTGGTTTTGGATTGGTTATCTACAGTCCCTACCCAGATTATCTACATTAGGTAAAAAATGTGTTGTAACCCTGAGGATGGGAGTAGGTTTACTTTCAATGTCGAGAAGGGAGCCTTTCTAGAACATGATTGACATACCTAGAGGATAGTGTAGCTTTTCACTCATTAGATGGCTAGACATACATTTTAAGAGGTCGATTTAGAGAGTATGAGATATCCTATAGTGGTGGATTAGTACACAGATGTCTTCCCTAATGATGTTCTGAGTCCACATCCTCATAGGTAGGTGGGATTTTACATTGACATGTACCCCGGGATGGAACTGATATCTACACCAGCGTATCATATGGCTCTGGGGGAGCTTTACTAGCTACGAGTACAGCTGTGGGAATTATAGGGGAAGGGGTTCATCTGGCCTAGTGTTTCTCCTGGGGAAACCCTGATTATGTTCGCCAAGAAGGAGGATATGAGCTTGAGATATTGTGTTTAAATTCGTCACTAGAACTAGGTGACTGCGAAGAACATGAACCCACTTCTGAGGATTCATGACATCTTTCCTTAGTTGAAGGAAGCACGATGGTTCTCGAAGATAGTCCTTATGTAATGCTATTACAAGATCAGAGTACATGATGAGGATGTGTAGAAAATGGCTTTTAGATGTTGGTATGACCATTTTGAGTTTTTTTCATGTCATTCAGTATGACCAACACTCTAAGAGTGTTCATGGGACTCATGAACAAGATCTTTCAGCCATTCCTTGATAACTTTGTAGTTGTCTTCATCATCAACATTCTGATCTACTAGGATATTGTGGGGGAGCATGCCTATCATTTGCAGGTTGTTATGGACACACTCAGAGAGAACCAAATTTATGATAAGCTCTTGATGTTCCAGTTCTGGATCCAAGAGTTTCACTTTTAGGGACATGTCATCTCGGAGGCTGGAGTTGTAGTGGATCTAGTGAAGATTGAGGTGGTACTTGTTTGGGATCCTCCCAGGAGTGTGATGGAGGAACGATGTTTCATGGGATTGGACAAATACTACTAATGATTTATACCATATTTCTCCAGATTTGTAGCACCATTATCAGTGCTGATGAAGAAGTGACAAACCTTTGTGTGGTCGGAGAGATTCCAACAGAGTTTTCATGAGCTGAGGCAGAGGCTGACATATGCCTCATTCTTGAGGCATTCGGAGGGGGGCGTTGTGTATATTGTACAATGTGGCGCCTCAGGGATAGGGCTCAGATGTGTTCTGATGAAGGAGTCAGCAGTTATCGCATATGGTTCTTGACCGCAAAGACAACATGAATAGAACTACACTACCAATGACTTTGAGTTAGCATCAGTGGTCTGCTCATTGATGATGTGGCGACACTATTTGATGGGAGAGATTTTTACGGTCTACTCTTATCCCCAGAGTCTCAGGTTTATATTCTTCTAGAAGGACCAGAACCTGAGACAATGATGTTGGATTGAGTTCTCTAGGACTATGACTTCGAGATAGTCTATAATCCATGTAAGGGGAATGTGGTGGTAGATGCACTCAGCAGGTGATTTGGTATATAACAGCTAGGTGACGCGACGTAGGAATTGGCCGCTTTATATATATCATTTTTCAATTGAGATGGAGAAGCTTCTCTTCAGTATCTTACAGTCAATACCCACTCCTTTAGCGAGTCAGTGAGGCGTAGTATGGGGAAATTGACTGTGAGGCTATATATGCTCAGATATTGACAGGACATGCACCTGATGAATTTTCTGATGGTGGGATCATGTCATCCTTTTTAGAGGACGTACCATTGTACCAGTGTCACTTCTGGAGTATGTGTTGAATTATTTACACACATCTCATCTAATGGTACTTCTATGAGTGTATAAGATTTACCAGGACCTCCGATGACAACACTAGTGGCTGGGAATGAATAATGAAGTAGTAGAGTTGGTCTCTCGAAGCCTCACTTGTTAGCATGTAAAGGCGGGGAATCTGGAACCAGCTTTCTTAGTTCAAACATAGAAATAATAGAGTGGAAGTGGTATGGAATATCCATAGACTTATTGATAGGACTTACACATAAATCCAAGGGTCATGATTATATCTGGGTGATTATCGACCGACTCAAAAGTCAGCCCACATCCTACCAATCAAAGAGTAGTGTTCTGTAGAGATCTTGGGAAGCAACTATGTGTAGGTATCATTCAGATACATGGATTACCCTTCACTATTATCTCCAATAATGATTCATGTTCCACATCCCATCTATGGAATGGGATGTAGGAGGCTTTCGGGATGAAACTCCATTTGTGAACCTTCCATCCTCATACGAATGGTCAGAATGAGTGGACCATTCAGACCCTCAAGGACATGCTACATGATTGCATCCTCGAATTCAGTCACAGTGGGGAGGATCACATGCCCTTGGTAGAGTTTTCATACAAAAATAGCTATCACTCCACTATTGGGATAGAACCATTCGAGGCTCTATATGGGAAACCTTGCAGATCGCCTTTGTGCTGGACTGACCTGGGAAAGTCAGCACTCGTGGGACCAGGGATGGTATGAGCTACCATAGAGAAGGTGTAGATCATCCAGGAGTAGATGAAGCCTCTAAAGAGAAAGAAGAAGTGTTATTCCGACAGGAGACATAGACCTAGGGAGTTTGGAGATGGTGACAACCCCTTTCTACATGTCTCACACCATGAGTTTTACGAAAATATTTCCGAGGCGGCAAGTTATCTCTGACGTTCATCGGACCCTTTCAGATTTTATGCAGAGTTGGTGAGGTGGCTCACTTACCCATCAATTGCACCAGGAACATGATTTTTTTCACATTTCCCAGTTGAGGAGATACATGAATTATCCTACTCACATATTTGATTGGGGAAAGATTGACATTGATGTTGGGGCTATGTTTTCGGAAGTTCGAGTTGAGATTGAGGATCGATAGGAGAGAGTCCTTCGTCGGAGATCGATACCTTCAGTGTGTGTACACTGGTAGCTTTGGATCATCCAAGACAAAACATGGGAGTGGGAGAATCATATTTGTGCTTAGAACCCCCACTTGATTTCATATATTTTGTGATATAGATTTTGCAGATGCAAATCCCCGAGATGGGGAGAATGTAAAGACCCAGAAATTTCATGTAATTTTTTTTAAAATATATTGAAATAATCAAGTCTATTGTTTATGAAGGTACTTGATTTCGAGGCCTGGGGTGTTTGGAATCTATTATAGATGCATCTTATGTACTTTGAATAAGCGTGTGAGTAGGTTTCTGTAACATTTGAACTAGTGCTCAGAAATGAAATCTGAGGGCACCACTGATCTCATAGCATCGGTAGTTGCTTAAGGAGACCTTCACCTCGGTTGCAGTTGGTTGTGGGTGGAAGATAGTTTTTCTACCAATCATGGGAAAATAAAAAAAAGTGGAAATAAAAATAAACTAACATTATTTTTATTTAACTTTTGAATTATTTTGAATTCTAGATAGAGACCACCCGATCCCTTCAAACCCTTTTTTAAATTGTGACAAACCCCTAATATTTTTTGACTTCATCAAATGAAGTTATTTAACCTATCAATTAAGGGGGAGTCTCTTCATCACCTTGATTGAGCTCTAGGTTTTTGGATAGAGAAGAAGCTTGGTGGAGGATCTTGATGGGTGAAAACCCACTCAGAGGTAGAGCTCTTCTCCTTCGATGAACATTTCTCCAACGAAGAACTCCATGGAAGGATCTCCAACAAGGTAAGTCCTCAATGATGAATAATTGATGTCCAAATTTTCCTCACCACACCAAAATCAATGAATCTTCGAGGAAGTGATTTTTGTATTTGTATACCCCTTATCATTTTCTTGATGTTATTTTTGATTTAAGAACAACTATTCCACTTACTACTATTCTAACGCGGAGTGTACGAGCCAAATGAACACGGCCCGACCCCTCCGCAACCTTTGTGGATTTTGGTATTCATCACTGCTTGTTTTTGGGTAGAGGGAATCCCAATGGTGGTTGTCATGAATCGACAGTTTCGTCTAGAGACATGTGTAGGAGTCATCAGAATGGAGATCGGGCCACCGGGGCGAACCTGGTGACCTAAAAAACGTCGCAGGTGACCGGTGATAGCGACCAGTGCTGGTAGGTCTTGGGAGTGGTGGCTATCACTCCAGCATGCCGTGATGACAGAGGTGGTGTGACCGCACTGCTAGATGAGGGCCGCATCACATTGGTCGTGGCGGAGCAATGGCAGCAGCCGGTGCTCGGCTGACCGCGTAAATGGGGCAGCGGTGCGCTTCGGCGTTGTTGGGATTTTAGGGGCCACAAAATGATGTCGTGATGGAAGGGGGGGGGGGGGTTCTGCTGCCTCACTATCAACCGCTAGAGGTGACATGTCCTGTGACTATTCCACAGAGGTGGGCTGGTCATCCATCCCACCGAGGTGTCAAGCATGACCCCCAGGTCCCGTGTGCTAGCCATCTATCCCAGGTGGCACTGACCGGTTTCCCACCCAACCCTAATGGATAGGCCATTCAGGGTACCTAGGGAGAGCCTCACCATGGGTGGCGGCTAGGGTATAAACCATCGTGGGGCCGCCCAGTTGCGGACAAGTTGCAGACCTCCTGTGGGCCACCTAGTGCTGGCTGTGCCGGCGGGATGAGACTGACCCAGCGGGCTGGGTCAGATCCCTTAGGCTAGGTCGGACCAAGGGCCGGACCCGGGTCGGGCCGGGTCTACACGAACTAGGTTGGTTCAGGCCGGGTCAAACTTCTTGTCATGTTTATGGAATATTTTCTTTTATTTTAATCATGTTTATGAATAAAAAAAATTGATGGAATTTATTTAATCATGTTTTGGTTTATGAGGATCCCAAAAATACACATTGAGTATATATATGTTTATATGAGATTTGTTTCCATGATTTTCACACCCCAATGAATACATATTTGTATTTTTATCTGGATTCCCCAAGTACATTGTATGATGGTTTTCATGTTTAAGTATAAAATTTTATTCTTGCATGAGTACACAAGTTTAATTATTTCTTTTGTGAATTAACACTTCAAAGGAAATAATACATACCTTGTGTTCCAATATGTCACACGAAATGCCTCTGATTAATTAAGGTTTTATTTTAATCTTTTATATAAAAATTTACATTGAATGGAAGATATGGGTATCCCAATGTAAAAACATGTAAACATTGATTTTGGAAAAGGTCAAATTTTTATGTTTCTAATGAAGTAGTTGTTATTTCATGTGGTAACTTATAATTTTATGTGTGCATGTTCATACTATGTGTGGAAAAGTGAGTTGTTTTATTTCTTAGAAGTAACTGTTAAATCAATATCAAAAAAGTCTAATTGTTTTAACATTTATTGAATAATCCATTTTAGTTATGAAGATGTATTTAAATATGATTAGGGAATGAGAATGTATGAATCGAACCCTATGAATATAATTCCACACCATATATGTTAGGAATGTATTAAACATAAATGTTGTGATGGGTGATCCCGTAATTATATAGATCTCTAATGCATTGGTTAAATTTGAGTCTCATGAGATGTTATGTGTGGCAGTCATCGCAGTTAACTTTTGGCTTGTGCTACTATGGGATATGGGGTTGGTAGTTATCCTTGACATGTAATATTATGGAAACGGGATTGGCGGTTAGCCTTTACCCGTACTATGTCTTGTTTTATGGTCGTGTCATAAGGCAATGTCAATGTATAGCATTATATATTCCCCAAATATGTATAGGTAAATAACCAACAGAGGGATTGTTTGATCAATAGAATATTACGTGGATATGAATTTTCTATGATAATGTTGATGGAGGCCTAAGGTGTGATTAATCATGAATATGGGAAGTTATACCAAGAAAGGGAACCTAATATTAAGTTTATTTATGTTTATATGATTTATTATGTTTACCACTCTGATTTAGATTTGGATTGATCAATTTATGACTAATGCACCTTTCTTGCATCTTGTATACATGTATGTGCACTCATATTTAAGTTTTAGTTTATGTTTTATTAATTATGTGTAGGAGTACTTTCTAAAAAATAATTTCAAGTATCCATTTAAAATATTTTTGACATTCCTCAAGCTGTAATGACTTCCTCTTAAGAAATATTTTTATTATTATTTCAATGGTGGATGTTTTAAAAAGGGAATTTCATCAATTGTTTTAAAACCCCTCATTGGGAATTCATATGATAACATTGTGTTTTAATTTATATTTTATAGGGGTTATTATATTATTCCAATCATTGAGTACTTTAATTTAATGACATCAATATGAAGCATATCCATGTAATGTTTTTGGAAGAAGTGTTTCAATATTATCTGATTTTCCTGAACCTAAACCGAATCGATCTTTTGTAATTTAATAAGATGTATAATTTTTGTATGCCTGTATTTATGAAAAAATAGCACACCATATTTCAGGCACAAATTCTAGTCTTCTGGGGTCGGGGTCCTACCAGTTGGTATCAAAGGATAGGTTTAGAAAACCCTAGATAATTACCACAATATTAAATTACTTGATTGCATCATACTAAGTAGAATCCTTCGTATCATTTTTCGATGGAAGCCAAATCAAGCCTTCTGAATCATGTGTAAAAAGCTAAGAGACATTGGAAAATATTCATTTATCATGAAAACATGTATACCATGAATCAAATTCTCCTCATGTACTCGAACCTCACCAAAGAAAAGGCCTCAAGTATATTTTTATGATGAAAGCCCAATTTCTATTCAATAAATAGAATGGGAAATATATTGAGGGTTTGTTTAGGTGTTTTACATTAACTGATAATTCTTCATCTTGAGAGGACATCCAAGAGACATGGGCTTAACAAAGACATGGTCTTAACAAAGTACCTCTTTTGACTCCCTACCGAATTGATAGTGTCTGTAATTGTCAAGTCATGTTCAGAAGACTATGAACGTATTTCAAACCCACTCATGACTTGAAAACAACTTTATAAAGTGTCCCTTATCTCAAATATATGACGTTTATAAATAACAGAGGGATACATCTACAGCCAGATCACAAATTCACAATTTGAAATGTATAGGAAGAGAGGGAAGTACAATGAAGGTCTCTTTATTTGATTCACCATGTCTGAGAACTACTGAGCCATGGGAATGTTTCGTGAACTGATTTATAGGGTGAAACTCGAGCGACCTATAGGTTCTTGGTCTTGAGTTTTTGTATGTATGGAATTCATTACATCATCGATGTTTTCTAGTGTGATGTAGTTTTAGAGATTTATAGTGTGTTATCCCACTCTAAAATCTCCGACATCCACACCTCTTTGGCCACTCATTAGAAAACTGAAATTTTTATGTATATGTTTGACCATAAATTCTCATTGTGTATATGGTACAAAGGTATCGAGGACCTGGAAAATAATCTAGGGATCAAACTTGAGACATCAACAAATTATCCATAGTGGTGGTTCCATAGGAGGGGACCACAAGAGTGAATGTGTGTGATTATTTTAAAATTATGAAGATAAAATTATTTGAAGGGGAGATAATGTCACAACCAAAATATTTTTTATTTTGTTATAATAATACTGTATGGTTTTACTTCACATGATTTTCAATTTATCCAAAAAATTCGTTCATAAATAAAAATAGAAGGCATGTATTATTAGATTGAAATCCTGGAATGATTATATTGAAATAATGTAAAAGGACAGTGACTAACCCAGAATTCCTAGATGTAGAAAAATCACAATCGCCCAAAGACCCCAAAGCACCAGGAACATGCTAGGAAAGTAGTGTATTTCCTTCGAATCTACCATGAAAAAGAAAATTATAAACAGATCTGCCAAAATCATACTGAGAATCCAAATAATGAAGTGCACCATCATCACTATCTCGTTTTTTAAAGATGGAACACCCTAATCACATTTTCATAAGGCATTAATTCTACTGATTCCCCTTTATGAGACTATTGGATCCCTAATAGCTATAAGACTAATATTCATTAGAAATTCTAGTAATTTAATTTCATGTATTTAGGAATATTGAGATTTTAAAGTGTTTTATGTTAATGTAATATCTTTTAAACATGTTTGTAACTAAACTACTCTTTAGATTTTTGAAAGGATAAATGCATTAAGGTTTAACATGGATTAGAAAATGAAACTCTTATTTTAATGAAAATACCATGGGAGGTATGCATTTTTCTGAATATTGATATCATTTTCATTAATACATTTATTAATTATATGTTACACTCTTAGTTAAGAAAAATATATAATTTTATTTAAGTACTTTAATATTCCAACGATTATAATAGATATCATATTTTATAAAAATAAATATATTAATTGTATAATGAAATTGAGTATTTGTAATATAATTTCTTTCTAATGATTATACAGTATATTTTGAATGTTTGGTTTAATATAAAATTATACCTTGTATGGGCCAGCCCTCTAGCCGGGCCAAAGAAAGAAGAACATTCTACTACATGAGTATGTGGTTGAGTAGAAGCCTTCTGCATCAACATGAACAATACCATGGGTGTGTGTGTGCACCACCAGCACACATGAAAGATCCAAGTTGAACACCACCATTTGGGGCAACACAACGACAATGGTGGGTGTAGTGTGTTCCTGTAGAACATCAATACAAGGCTATGGAGAGAGGGAGGGAAATAGAATTTTGATCTATGGTCGTGTTCTCTAGCCTTATTAGGGATTCATGAAACCCATCCCATTTATATATGGGATGGTGGTTTTTAAGTGAAACGTGAGCTTGGCCATCCGATCATGCTGCATGTGATCTGGACAGTCCAATGATTTTGACCTTTATGTATCCACAGTCATGGTTTCACTTTTCTTTTATTCTCGGGAGATCTAATCTACCAATGATCTAATCATGGTCGTTCTTTTAATTTTAAAACATCACGCCATTCATGGCTACCTGACCAAAATATGATTGAATCCCATATTTTTATCTTTAAAAAACCGCGACTCACCCTAGAAATTTTACCATGACCCGTTGGATCTAGGACATCCATTTCTCTCCCTGTTTTCTTCTCTGCATCATCTTCTTATTCGCGGAAAACCAGTGGTCGCCCACTATTCTTCCTAATTTTTTTATTCTTTTTTCTTATTCCTCGAGATCCCCCACTATTATCTTTTGATCTACCCTTGATATCTACCAGTACATTCATCTGGGAAATACTTTCTTTTATATTATTACAAACCAGATCTATTCCACTCATGTTTTCCACAAACCTTATATATATCTATTTATTTTGAGTTCCCCCTTTAAGTGGAATATTTTATTTTTTTTTCTTTTAATTAGTTGCTGATTCTTTGTTTTTAATTTATTTTTGAAATGTAAAATATATTAAGAATTTGTATAATACTTATATATGAACCAAATGTTTTCATATGTAATTTCAATTATTTTTCTTCTCCTCTACATGGGAACAATCCCTTACCAACCCTGTTTCACTCTTGATACTTGGTTTGGGATAAATCTTTCTAGCTTTTTAGTTTTGTAAAACTCTAATATCCTTATGTATATATGGATATATATATATATATGTATATTTTTACATAATACTTCTAGACCATAACTCCAACTAGATTATTTAAATGTATTTTTGAATATATATCACATGCAATAGATTTCATGCTTCAACATCTACAAGAAAATCCTTCTTATCGATATTCCTATTTCATAGATTATATATGTCCATCCTAACCCATTTTGGAATTTCAAAATAATATGTACAATCATATATATATATATATGATTTTTTTTGTATAACAAACCTTTTTGAGTTAATTATCATTGAGTGGTGATCTTATGTTTTCATGTGATGTTTCCTGAAACATGAAATTCATGTAGGGGTTTAGTTCATTATGTTTTCTTAATATGAGAAACATTTTTTTTACAAATCATGTATTAATGGTTAAACATAAACGTATATATATATATATATATAAGATTGAATAAAACTATGTTTTCAAAAAACCTATCCTTTTTTATTTAAATCATGTTTATGAAGAACAAAACAAGTGTAAGAATGTATCAAACCTTGTTCTGGGTTTTGGAAATCACAAAGATACACTTTGAGTATATATATATATATATATATATGAATTTTTTAATGTGATTTTCAAACCCATATTAATACATAGATGTTTTCCGAGCATGATTCTTCAAGTAGGATGTATGATGGTTTTCATGTTTAAGTATAAAAAATCATTCTTTCTTGAGTACAAATGTTTAATTATTTCTATTGTGCATGAACACTCCACCAAAAATAATCCTTACCATGTATAAATATTTTTCACACCAAATGACTATAATTATTTAAGGTTATGTTTTTATATTATATATATAAATTATCATGGAATTGATTAGATGGGTATCCCATAGTCAATAAATGTATACATGAATTTGGGAAAAGGTAACATTATTAACGGTTTAATGAAAGAGTTTTTATTTTAGGAGAAAACCAATTATTTTTTGTATCCTAGATCATACTAGATGTGCTAGAGTGTGTTGTTTTAGTTGATCCACATAACTATTAAATTTGAAACAAAAAATTATAGTTATTTTTAAATTTATATAATAATCAATATCAATTATGATCATGTTTGTAAAACGGATTATGGATTTAGAATGTATGTATGGGACCCAATGAATATAAGACCACCCCAGACATGTGAAATATGTATTGGACTTAAATGATGTGACGGGTGCACCCAGAATTATATCGTGGTCCAATGCATTAGGTAAAGTTGAGTCTCATGAGAAGTTATGTGAAACTGTCTTGGAAGTTATCATTGGCTTCTACTACTATGGCAATTGAGGTGGGCGGATTTCCTTGACCCGTACTATTATAAAAACTTGATTGGTTGTTAGACATGACCTGTACAATACCATGTTTTATTGTCTTGGCACATGGCCTTGAAAAAGTATATCATTATACAATCACTCATTATTTATTTGTAAATGATCAAACATGATATTGTTTGACTGATAGAATAACCCCTGGTTTAGGCTCTTCTATGATAACAGTGATGAAGTCATAAGGCATAATAAAAACTAAAAATGGCATGTTATACAAGGAAAGGGTACCTACTATTAAGGTTATTTATTTTACAATGAATCATGATATGAATTATTATATTCATAACTAATCATTTAGAACTATATTTATCAATTTATGAATTATTCACATTTCATTCATCTCTTATACACGTATGTGCACTCTGCTTTACGTTTTACATGATGTTTTATCAATTTCTTGTAGAAGGCCATTCTGAAAAATGTTTTCAAGAATACATTGAAAATATTGATGATGTTCCTCACGAATTTAATGCTTTCCTCTTAAGAAAACGATTTATGTTTATTTCAAAGGTGGTTGTTTTAAAAATGGAATATCTTTAATCGTTTAACAACACTATACTGGGCATTCTTTTGCTCAACCTATGTTTTAATTTATATTTTATACGGTTTATATGATTATTCCTAGCATTGAGTACTATTATGGGATGACATCAATATAATTCTTAACCTTGTCATGATTTTTAAGAAGTGTATCAATAGTATCTAATTTTCCATAACATAAACCAAATTGATACTCAGTTTTCGAATAAGTTGTGTATTTTTTTATGCATGTATCTATGAATAAAATTGCACACCATGTTTCAGGAACTGAATCCAAACTTCTTTGGTTGGGGTCATGACAGTTCTCAATTATCACATTCTCACGAACTATTCCATAGGGGAACATTCTTTTACTACCCCATTCCCCACTCTCATTGTCTTAGGGGTGGAAACTAACATCGAGTAGGCATATCCCAAAAAATTGGGAGGCTTGTCCTATGTACCTATACAGATGGACAAAACTCCAAGACCCAGATTCTGGAAAGTGAAAACACTATGTAATAAAACATATGGTATGAATGTAAAATAATAATGGTATATTGGGCCATAATTACATCCCAACAAAAGGAAAATGTAAAATTACTTGTCCTTGGAAATCCTCTACTGAAAACCCTAACTGAAGGGTATGTACATAAATAGTTGTCTGAAGCCACAGAAGCAAACCCCATCTGTTAGGTCACTCTATGCACCAACTGGACCAAATCCACTAAGGAACCCATAAAAGTGTAGATCATCTTCACAAGACACCAACACATGCAGGATAAGCATAATTATTAGTTTGTAAAAAAATAATAAATTGGAATACTCGAATAAAAAAGTAATAGGCCACGAGGGAAACACCTCTAAGAAAATACAGTTATCTCAATACAAATATGTGACCACAACACATATAACAATAAAATACATGTATACTCATAATGGATTCCATGTCTCGAGTTCACCTATACTTCCCGCCATGTGGCCTTTCTCATAGCATGCTCGATCTGAGAGATATCACTTCTCAAGATGTCTAATAGTCTGCGAATCAATTTTTTTTTCTAAAGGCCAGTTCAAGGGTTGTCTGTACCCATGAAATGAATTCACCACATCCACTTCACCACAACACAACATACTGATTCCAACATTTCAAAACCACAACAACTCATGAACACACCAAAAATCCACATAGAAAATTCAACTGCATCCCCAGTTTCATACCAGTTCAAATTCATATTCAAATTTCCAAAACAAAAAACAAGGAGACAAATTCCCATGAGTTGCGATCCTGCCATCGAGCCACACCCCTATCCTCTCACCTACAATCAAGATTCTCACCTACCCTCGAGCCGCATAGCTTCCATCGAACCCTTCATCGTCACCTTCATGCTTTCGTCGTTCATCGCCAGTGAGAACCCCTCAGGCATCGCTATAGCAGATTCAAATATTCATCCCAAACGAACTCATCAGATCCAACATTGACTAAAAAATTCGAACTCATCAAAGAAGAAACGACTACAAAGGACAGAAATGGAAAACATCACCCAGAGTTTGTCTCTGTTGCAGACCAGATCCCGTATCTGCCAAGCTGATCTCTAGAGAAGGGAAATTTCCCCTACATCATTGGTAGATACCTACTCCACATCTTCGAAGGAGTCCTACTCTAAATCATCACCAACAGCCTACTCTTAATCTTCACAAGATCCCTAATCTACATCTTCATATGATACCCACATCTTGTCTTCCAAGTAGACATAATCCTTGCCATTGTAGGAGCCTTACACCACATCTTTGTAGGATATGTACTTCAAAACATAACAAGAAACTTACTCCATGACGTCATTGGATGCTTACTCAACATCTTCACTAGATAAATACTCTGCATATGTCAAAGTTTGTAGGAGACATGATCTATGTAGGTCATAACCAAAGGATTCATCTCTTAGCGTGTATGTTCGAGGAGAAACTACTCCTCGATCCAATTGGTCGTATGCCAACCTCCACAAAAATTCTTGTAGAGTATTACAAATAGAAGACCTCATTGCAAGGTTCACAACGCTATAAATATCTTATAAAATGGGAAAATGGTTCAAGTGTTACTTGAATTTTAGTAAAAAGGGACCATTTGGGTCTATGTTCAGTCCAACATGAGCGGACCGACCCGATGGGTTCAATTTCACCTACTAGGTCCGACCCACCCCACTGGGTTAACTTGGTCTGACCCGGCTAGGTCTCACCTGTATTCTAGACCAACCCATTGCTGGCCTGGACAACCTACACCAGCCTCGCCTACTCGAGAGGGCTATTTCGATCTAACTTGTTGCAAACCGTCTAGTCATGCCCCTCCCTGGACAAGACGGTATATAGATAGCATGCCATATGACACCCCAGTCAACATAGTCAGACCACGTTGCACATCAGAAACATGTGGTGTAGAAGGACTGGATTACCATCAAACACTTGTGGCTCCGTCCTGAGTTCTCTGTCCAACGTGGATATGATGAGCCACGTCAATCCAATGTCACGGCCTCCGAACATGACATTTCACCACCACATATGGTTGCTGCCACTGTGAGTTTCCCTAAATGGACTTTAAATAGGTGGCCACCAATTGCCTACACACAGGGCTCCTACCACATGCCATCCCACATCCAGGATCCTACTGGACCTCAGGATTATGCAGCCACTCATAACTCATCACGCACTACCGTATCGGAACATAGCCAGAGGGGGAGATGAAAGGAAGGGGACCTGGAGGAGAGGAAAGTCAGGGGACCGTTTTGTAAAACAGCCATCCTGGCTTTTAACCAATTCATGGCTGCAAAGGGGCTCTTGGATCTCGGATATGTGGGTGATAAGTTTACTTGTTGCAATATCCAGAGGGGGAGTAACCACTCATGGATCCGCCTAGACTGCTGACTGGCTAACATGAATGCCATATCTTCTTTCTCCAACACAAAAGTGACACACCTAGTACAAGGTATCTCTGATCATTCACCCCTTTGGGTATATATGTCTTCTACGCAGGATCTTCAGGAGAGGTTTTCGTACAGCCAGGTATGGGCCATCAGTACGGGCTACCAGGCGCTTGTTAGAGCCTCATGGATGAGCCCTCTTAGGGCTATAAGTGGACTGTTCTTCATAATAAGCTGAGGAGGATGAAATCGAGGCTCCAAACGTGGTCTAAAGATGTTAGTTCACCTAATGGGGAGTTAGAGGAAACCATGAAAGAAGTCGAATGCCTCGAGAACCGGCTGGAGGAAACTTGGGATGACCATGCCTTTGAGGAACTCTGGGAAAAAAGGACAAGATGGCACATATTCTGATTAGACAGGTATGACTGGCTGGGGAAAGGGAAATGATTAAGTGGGTAAAAGAAGGTGATAGAAACACCGATTTATTTCACGCTTTCATGAGAGGAGAAGCATGTTTAAGTCGAACATCATGTTAGAGGATGGTTATTTTACAGATGATGGGGACCTCATTGGATGCTTGGCCAATTCCTTTTTCTATGGACTCCTCACCGGACCCAATGAACGCATGGCAAACGGATACCCCTCGGAGGTCACATAGTTTTTTTAAGTGGTTCACAATCACGTGTCTTCTTGGGAAAATGATATCTTGGGAGCCATACCGGACGAGAAGTAGATCCTAGCAGCGTTAATGCACCTGAATCCTGATAGCGCGGTGGGACCAGACGGTTTCCCTGGATCATTTTATAGGTCATTCTAGGATATTGTGAAGGAGGGTGTAATTGATTCTATTCAAGACTACTTTAGGGGGTGGACTGCCACGTGTGGCATGCGCCACTACAATTGTGTTGCTTCCTAAAACCAAGAATCCCACTGATATTTCACATTACTGTCTAGTGAGCCTGTGTAATACCCCCTACCAAATCTTGGACAACATTAGAAACTCCAGAATAACCCCTCTCATTCTGTGTTGGGTGTCTTTATAGTAGCATGGTTTTATCAAGGGGTGGTTGATTCAAGAGGCAGTGGCTCTAGCACAAGAGATGCTCAGGGACATCAACTTCAAAACTCATGGATCTAATATGACCATCAAGATGGATATGAACACGGCTTATGACTACATGGAATGGAGCATTATCAATAAGGTTATGGCAGGTCTGGGATTTAATCCTTGGAACATTGATCTTATTTTTTGATGCTTTAGTTCTGCATGGCTTTTGGTCAATTTCATGGGGAAATCGTATGGGTTTTTTAAACCAACTCGGGGCCTGAGGCAAGGGGACACAATATCTCAGAGTATTTATATCCTGGTTAAGGATGTTTTGAGATGACATATACATAGAAGCATTGGCAAGGGTGACATTCTACCTTATAGAAGGAAGTGGAAGGCTCTAGTGGTGTCCCATCTCATGTTCGCTGATGATACCTTACGTTTCTTTAACGCATCGAGTCATTCCATCCAGGTATTGAATAGAGTGTTGGAGGGATACTACCATTGGTGTAGGAAACTCATTAACAATAACAAGAGTAGTTTCTTCATCTCTAGTGGATGTTCCTCCTGGTGTATTTCTACTATGAGCAACAAGTTGGGCACAGAGTGAGGGGTTTTCCATATGGAGTATTTGGGTGTTCCCATCTCGCCCGAAAGAGTTCGCATTAACGACCTTTATCCACTACTCAGTAGGATTAATGACCGGGTGCTTAATTGGAAGAACATTTATCTATCCTTCGGGGGTCGGATCACGCTGGTCAATACCGTGCTGCTTGCTACCGCAGTTCACGCATTGTCTGTGATTAGATCCCCAAAAACAGTTATCATGAACATTGACAGGATCCTAGACAAGTTTATTTGGGATCCGTTTTCTGAGGGAAAAATGCATTGGGTATCCTGGAAGAATATGGCGCAACCGGTTAGAGAGGGTGGTATTGATGTGCGCAATCACGCAGATACCGTACAATGCATGCATGCAAAGCTCTCCGGGAGTATTCTGGAGCAGCGCTTGTTATGGGGGCTAACCATGCACACCATTGGCTCAGGACATCATGATACAAGAGAGGACCAATACTCACCGCTTAGTAAGGTCCTAGTCCCCCTGGTTAATGACCTCTGACCGCTGTCCCATTGGATTGTGGGGAGAGGGAACCTATCATTTTGGCATCATAACTGGTGCGGTGAAAGATTAGGCTTCCTGAGGTGCCCTGCTACCACCATTTCATTCCGGGAAGCTAATAGGTTTCCATCCTTCATCAAAGAGGTGTTGAGTATGGATCAACAGGATTTTTTTTGAACTTATTGAACTCACACCGGACATAGAAAAATGTGTGTTCACACCTTCGCCCTCAGGATTTTTCTCATCTAATGATTATTGGCACGCCTCATTTGTTCAGGCCCATGCGAAAGATTGGGATGATATCACCTGGGTTAAGAGAATTCCTTCCAAATTTTACATTCTCACTTGGAGGATAAAGAATGGAACGGTTCCAACAGATGATAATATCAAGATATGTGGTGTTAATCTAGCTTCTAAATGTGTTTGTTGTAAGTCTCACTGTGAAGAGACTTTGAACCATCTGTTTTTCGAAAGCGAATAGGCACGCGAGGTATGGTTTTATTTTTGGGAATTCACTGCATTTTCCTGGAGTGGTATGGATGATCGCCACTTCTGGGAGAAATGGTACCATGGATCGGGAGGAGCTGGACTAGAGAGTCTGGCCCGAATAGCCATACTGCAGGTCGGTTGCTGGTGTCTGTGGAGGGAGAAGAACAGAATGAGGCACAGTGGAGGACACTTGTCGGCTGTGTTGATCATCGTGTGGATAAGGAATCTGTTAGTTGATCTATTCAGGGTGATGAAGAACTGGAATGAAGCCCCTTCAATGAGCTAGTTCTGCTCGGGGTATAGGGTTGTCACCCACACTGAGATAGGGAACAATTGGGTTCTCTAGCGACCCTCAAAAAACGGGATGAATCTCAACACGGATGGGTCTTGTGTTCTAGGAAATATACATGGTGGTGGGGTGGTGTGCGACACTAGTGGGTCTGTTTTCATGGCATTTACTTTCAGGCATGGACATGGCTCTTTGTTGGCTGCAGAAGCCATGGCAATGCTTACAGGGCTGAGGTTATGTTGACATAGGGGCTTGGTTATTACAGAGGTGGAAACAGACTCATTGAATGTTCACAACTCTTTAAAATCCAGTGGAAATCCACCTTGGGAGATGGAATATAGCATCAGGAAGTGTAAAAGCATCCTCATAGACAATACTATAGTTTCAAACACGTGGTGGGAAGGGAACAATGTAGCGAATCATCTGGAAGCCCTGGATTTCACTAGATCAGAGAATGTGTGGGCTCATACTTGGACCAGCCTAAAGCCCCAAGGAGTGAATTTGAATAGAGGGGATGCCCTTGGCCTCCATTATTTCAAGCCCCCCTAGGAGTGGGTCGACTTTTCTTGTTTCACCTTTTTGTCTGTTTTTTTCTTCTTCTTCTGTCTCCCAATTTCTAAATAAAAAATTACTTTATGATGATGATTTGAATGTTGTTATAAAATTCTAGGGTGGTCACCATCACTTGTGTTCCAAATATTATCATTGTCACTATAGGGGTCTGACCACCTTCGGAACCCCCAAAAATACATTCCATGACCACCACAGTTGACCAAAAAAGAATTCTAGAATGGGTATGACATATATGTAGAAGAACACCCTTAGAATGAACCTTGGTCTTGTTCCCGTCGGCCTTGGTATGTTCATGTAAGAATGATTATGAATAAGAATAATAATCTGTCTATTCCCATGTGTATGGTGACTTTTGAATTTAAATATGCATTAAATTATAATTGGAACATTTATTTATGTTTTAATATGAAAACAAAATTATTAAAAAATGGAAATAATTAGAGTTTTGTTACAAAAATAATTAAAAATTATATAATTTTTTTTTACTAAGAGACATATAATAGTTTTATTATTCTATCAAACATTTTATTTTATTTTCTTTAATGAGTGGTTAATAATTTTTAAATATGTATGTTTCATATTAAAAGATTTCATAATTTTAATTAGGCAATAAATTTATGTATCATAATGTTATACCATGAAATCGTTATATCATTTGGTTTATATGAATAAATAAGGATATTAATAAGTGTATTTCAATATTTTTAATCAATTATAGAGTGATGAAATATAATAATGTGACAATTATGTTGTTTTAATATTTATATATATCTATATAGAAGTGTAAATTCATTTTTATGATCTTCATGGAGTGATTACCAATTATCACTATAGAGCATGATGCCATTTTATAGTGGTAGATTTCCTCATAAAGTCATTATTATTTTACACAGATATAAATTTTATTAACCTATAAACAATTAAATGTTATATTTTTATGTCATATTTAGGCATTTGGTGTTCCAAATACTTTTATCTGCAATATTGAACATATATAATTATATTATTTTCTAGATTGGACTTTGGAATACAATGGTTGATGATAAGAAATTTGTATAAAATATATATCACTATGGTTTATATTAATAATTTGTTTTAAATATATTATGATATATATAAGTATTGACTGTTTTAAAATAAAAGATCATATTAAGATCATTTTTCATTTGTGTATTCCACTTGTAGTAATAGTTATCAATAAGTTTTTCATATGGATGTTTATGAGAAATTTTATTTGACTGAACTGATGATCATTATTTTATTTGGTGAAAAATAGTGAAATATACCTTATTATTAATATTTTAGGGATGGATAAAATTATTTAGATTTAAAAAATATATAAAAACATTATGAAAATGAAATATTTAAAATAGAAATTTATTAACTGTTTGTGATTATCAATATGGTTTTATGTTTAATAAATTGTCATATTATTATTTTCATTATAATGTTGATATTGTCTTATATTGATGAAAAGAAAATGTAGAATATATTCCTTAGGTTTATTTTATATTTTTCAACTGAATTTATTTTTGTAATTTAAAATGTATTAGGAAAAATGTTATATAGTGATTCAAAACATTTTTTTTACTTCATATTAAAATAATTATTTCCTAATACTTTGTTATATACATTATAATAACATAGTTTTCATATAGATGGGTTATTCAAATGTTGTATGACCAATATGTGTTTTTCATAAAAAAAATAAAAAATTTGTGTGTGGCATTATTTTCAAATTATTTATGTATATATGGTATCATTGGGATATAAAGAAAATTAATTGAAATAGAGAGAAACATATTCAATTACAAAAATTTAATTTTTTAATAATGGTGGATCCTAGGAACATTGTATGTGTTAAATGTCTTATAGTTGGATGTTTTTAAATACCCAAAATTCATTATGTCACATTCCTTATATTATAATATTATAATATAGGTATTTGAAAAAAAATCTTCCATTATGAATTTTATGGGGAATTATAGGGGTTGGGGAAGTTAATTTTTTTGAAATGGAAACCTCTATTATTTAATAAGGAATATCTATGGAATCATTACATCTAAAATAGATTGTTTTATATAAGGTAAAATTAAGATGAAAATAAATGTTATTTAGCAAGGTTGGGGTTGGTTTTTTTATTATTCATGGTAGGAATTGTTGATATTTATATTTATATATAAAACCATTCATATTTGGGAGTTTTTACTAATAGTGAAATTGATTATTATATGCCCTTTGAATCAATATAATTGAATTAGAAAATTAATGGGAATTATTAAGACCTTTTAAACAAATAATGTGATGTAGAATCATGGTTACTATATATTTATCCATTTCTTCTTCACTTACTATCCTTATTTCTATCATCAATGTATTTTTTCTTCTACATAACATTTTTAGAAATTTTTTCCATTAATTAAACGATGTCACATATCAAGGATATTAATTCAATATAACAGTTCCTAGAAATTAAATAACATACATTAATCACCCTACTGGGTTATATTCCTGAAGAACACATTAATATTGTCTCAATTTAAAAAATCATTGAATCATCACAATTTCTGAGGGATGATATGTTTTAAAATGACTCATTTTTAATCATTAGGAACACTATGTTATTATCCCTATTAAATAATTTGATATAGTTAATGATATTTTTCTAAATATTAGGTTCTCTTCATTATCAAAATGGAAATACGTAATTGTTTTCATCTTAAACATGAAATTATTTCGATATGAACTATACTATTATTCCCTTATTTATCATCATTAAAAAAAATCTAATCCTCATATTTAAGTGAGTTTTATATATCTTTCCATCAACCAAAATGGTACATCAACAGTATATAACTAAATACCAAATCTTGAACTTTACATAAAATATCTTTCCCTTTTACATTTATTTATAATAGTGAAATGTATCCATCTTCTTCTTAAGACCAAATTTCCTTCAATGATAGTTATATATAATCACAATAAATCATATTTGTCTCGATTCTAATTAACATCTTACACCAACTAGATATATTATATTTACATGTCCCACTATCCTTATACATCTAGATTTTATATTTAAACATAAGAATTTTTCATTATTTTATCCTTTTCATTTAAAATAAAAAATCTCATTTATTATCTACTATCTTTATTGGTTTAAAAATATGATATCTAAATTAAGTACCCTCTTATTTGTCTATATTAAAATATTTTATTTAATATATATATATATATATAATGGGAATGAAACGAAAATACTTCTAAACAGATTCAATACAATAAAAAGATCATATCACACAATGTTTTCCCTATGCTCTATAATTTAACCCAAGAGTTACAAATTGTCTTCTGGTTGTCTAAATCATAAATGTATATCTTAAAAATAAACTATTATTTTCATTATATCTTTTTTATAAAAAAATTGTTTTTTTATCCTCATTAAATTTTGATTAACCTAATTTTATGTATTTCAATAATAAATTATATCAGTGAAGTAATAGATCCAAAATTAATATTTATTTAGATTTAAATTGATGAATATAAATGTATAATATTTTATAAAAATGTTTTTTATTCATTCCTTTCAGGCTGTGATAAAAAAATTTCCCCCATCCATCATAAATGTTGTTAAAATTACTATGAAATCATTCAATAAAATAGTATTCTAACAATAACTAATGAATACATCATATAATAATATGAATTATATCTTTAGTTATAGGATTCCATGTACTATTTCTTATTTTTTTTTTACTTTGCTAAAATTATACTAAAATATAATTTGAATACAAATATAATTAATATAAGAATAAGTATCTATAATATGAAATCAATACTTTTATATTTATAAAAATCGGAGATTTACATAAAAATATCATTCATTTAAAAATATATCTGATTGAAATCCAATCAACCATATGAATATAGTCATATTTCAATGCATCATTGGTCAAAAAAAATTGTCCAAATAATATTGGTTTGGTTAATGACATCAAATCACATTTTTTATTCTAGAATGGTTCCTCCACATGACACATAATTGTTATGGAAAATATACCCTTGATATTTTTTAGGACACTAAATTACCAGAGCCACTAAAATTTTCAAGAGTGTTTGTTTTAGTTTAGCACTACAATCACATCATGAGAAAGAATAAATCACCATTATGTTGTTCCATTTTAACATTTACATTTCATTTATATTTTATAATATTACTGTTATATATCATTCTATCTATAGTTATTACCATCAATCATCAGTTGTGAATACTTTACATTGTTCATTGTTCATTTTCATTGACACTTACCCAATGGTCTAATAATTCTCATTATATAGTGAATATTATTAATGAACTACATTTTAAAAAGGTACTGATCATAATTTTTTGAATTTTAAATGATTTTTAATCATTATAAATTCATGCTATATCCTATGGATGTTCCAAGGAACATAAGGAACTTTTTGTGCTCATTATTTTAGATATATTGGAAAAGACATTGTCTGACCATTTAGGAAAATCATGCCACCCAACCCACAATATTTTTTTTAACCATGATGTTTTTGATAGTTGATCCATTACACCTCAAAGTATGAATTAAATTGTGGAAACCAATGATCATGGTAGTGTAGCAATTCATTGTTTTGGGAAAGTATGAATTCAATATGTTTGTGTACTATTTTAAAACATTTCACCTCAACTGTGAACCACCTTATTTTTTTGGTAAACATTCATTTTCCATTGATCAAACACTTAATCTTATTCCCCAATCTCCCCACATTTATGTAGTTACTAATATAATGTAACATCCTATTACCATTCTGGATTGTATTTATTTAACCTTATTAGGGTTTTCATTTTCATTTTTTGGGTCAGGGTTGAGTTTGGAGTGGGAGGATACCTATAATTGTAACATCTGACACTTGTTGAGATTTCCTACATTAATCATGGGTTTTTGGTAAACACCCAGGATGTTACATGCCATGTAACTAGGTTGACTACCGTGTATCAAGGGAACAAGAAATGTATATTATTCCGTGTTTATGCTATGAATCTTGGATCAATGTGTGATGGTTACACACCGAGAATTCCCATTACAAGACATGATAAATTTTCATGTCAGTATTAAATTATAAATAATAAGTGATTCATCGATTAAGAATCTCAAAAATTAAACTAAGTTAATAAGGGTTAAAAATCATGTAATACACCAAATTTAATGGGGAATTAAAAATTTGAAACATCTTTTTCCTCACAAACATTTAAACTTCATGGCTTGTCACTAGATTACACTATGTGTAACTCCCTGAAAATAGCCTATAAAAGGAGACAATGATTTGGGTTATATTTACATTCACTCATATCTAATTCCACTTCCCTAAACCCAAATCCTTTTGTAGTAATTCATGGATCCTCTCATCACTTCAAGATCACTTCCTTTGGCGATCAATTGTATTTTCACTAGAGAGTTTTATCCTGGTAAGAATTAATAATTATTCATTATCTATCTCTCATTCTACTCTATTGGATATTTTCTGGAATGATTGGTCTATTCCCTATGGTGTAGGATCATGATACTATTTTGAGTTATATTTCTTCTCCACCTTTGATATCGTTGACTATTGTCATTGTGAGTATTAACATTTAGGATGAGGTAGTTGGTTCCATCCCAATTATCCAAATTTATTGACCATGTATTGATTGATTTATTTGAAATCTTGATTTAAATTCAATATTTCAAACTTTATTAAATTGGATTTTAGTAATCAATGCTCTATTAAATAAAATGTTTTGAAATGGTTTTGGCATGGAAATTGGGGAAACCCCCCAATCCATTTAATTTGGGTATGTTTATAGAAATTGGTTGATTTACACTTTTAAACATAAATTTTAGTTTTATTTGAAATATTCTCAATTAAATTGTTCAATTTAATAGAGGAAAATGATTTTTAACATGATTTTTATATGTCTATAATTGAATTAAAACATTTAAAAATTTCTTATAAATTATTTTTTAGAAGCCTAGTGGTTTTTTCTTGTAAAAAATTCATTTTTATTAAATACTCTTATGGATTAAAAAGAATGAAATTTGAATTTTGGAAATGAATAAATGGGATTTATTTTTTTTACGATGTTTTAATATTATTTTCCAATTATGTAAGAGATTATTCAATATATAGGTAATTGTTGAGTTATTTGGATACACTCAACATTATTATAATGTTTAAAACATACCTGCAGCGGGTCCCATCCCTGATGGGAGGGTGAAAGGTCGCCATTGACCTGTGTCAGGAGGATGTGAGTATAATATTTTTGATGAGATCACATAGAGATTGCAGAATCATATAGTTGGTTAATAATACCATACCCATATAGAAGATGACCATGTTTGTTTTTTTGTTTATATATGAGTTATAATTGTATACCAAAGATGTAAAAATTATATACATGGATTTTCAAGAATTACATAAACTATTATATGTTATCATTATAATTTTGAAATTATTATGAATATTAAATATCTTATAAAGTATAATAATATGATTATAAAATATTTTACATCATTTTGAAAAGGTATATCATGTTTTATTTAGATATGATTTTTAATTTAAAAACCTATTTATTTAAAAAAATTAATGATACTCTTTGTATAATATATATATATGAAATATATAATGGAGTCATTGGTGTTATAAAACTAGTATTAAGATAACAATGTACCGTTCAGGTGTTTATAGTCTTTTTACTTCGTGGTTTACGCTAATAGAAGAGTCTCTAAGATGTGGATATAGTTTTTAATCTTTTTAAATGGTTAGATTTATCATTCGGGACTATGAGGAAGTCTTCATTATTTTTTGTAAATGGGTTTGAGTACTTTTGGAATTTAATGACAATTTGTTTTCTAGAACTTTACTCATAGTGGAGATTCTTTTATTTGAATATTGACTTTTTGTCATTTTTCTACTACGTTTTGTGGAAAATTAATTCCCACATGCTACTAAATTATGCTAGGTTCTAGTTTCAAACAAATGGGGATTGATAAACACTATTTGGACATGTCAAGGATACCATGATTATCGAGATACCATGGTTCCTAGGCTTGTTCATGAACAAGTGCTATGAATGTAGTTTGTTGTGCTTCTGTCTTGAAGTCAATACGTATTTTTGATAACTTTTTACAAAATACAATGTAGTTATGATTTAGTTAATATAAATATATCATAGAAACTAAACATAATTCTTCATGGGTGGTTAGAGAAGTGTGTCTTAATGATCAGTTATACTCCATTCTGTTTATAGATTCAGATGGAGAATAATCAAAATATAGTTTTTCCATATAATAGAATTTATGTTTTCCTAGTTGATCATTATTAGAATTATATAATTTATTTCATTTGCCTTTTTTTGTTGGGTTTCATCATGACTCTAAGAATGCATGCTAATCAAATCCAAGAGAAGGATGATGTTCAACCATAGTAAGTGAATCGTATAATATACCATAATATGGTTAGGATGATCGTGCCCAATTTTCTAGGTCTATTATATGTACATAATATTGTCCCCATTTAGGATCTAACTATCCTCCCTTATGGGGATTATCATTGAAATCATTCTCAAGTTATCCTTGGATAGAAGCCACCCGTTTTCAATTCTCAAATGACCCTCAACATACTGTTGAATTTTTGGGTAAGATTGAATGTCTTTTTTAATCTCTATTGACATTGGACATGACCATGGTGATGTGTACCTCATTCATGTTGGAAGGACAAAGAATGAGATGGTGGGACACAGAGGTGACAAAAGATAAACATGATTTCTTATAGTGGAAAGAGCTGAAGGTTATATTCAATAACCAATTCAATCCAGAATAAATGTTGTTGGATAAGGATGTGGAGTATTGAAGCTTGAAAAATCTTATATAAAAATAGATGAGTTCCCCAATCATTTTTTGAGTTTTTATAGTTTTATTCTGAGAATATATCTATTGAGATAATGAAGTCTCTATGGTTTTAGTTTTTATTTATTTTAGCTATCTATTCTATTGTTTTTGTTCTAATGTTTTCCCATATATAATAATTTGGTAGATAGGGGGATTATGGTTGAGATGGATCTGTCTAGATTGTCATGTTTGTCATGTGTTTTTTCCTCCAAGTGGAAGCACTGGATCTTTCAATAGAAAAAGGCGTGATGATTCTCATGGATGTTCTCGATGGAAATGTAAATCCAAACAACCTACATAATTAGAAGTGAGTTCATGGATTTTACAAAAGTGTGGGAAGATAGGAAATTCTAATAGGGTTTTCACTGAGGCACCCCGGACTTTAACCCCTTTAGATGGTCAGGGCACTTTTAGATATTATGTTACCAAATCACTACTCTGCATTCTGGAATGATATCATAATTTACTCCTTAAACTAGTAGAAAATTTTATGATTCATGAATAATAGTTTTCTAGGAAATGAATATAAAATTTAGAGAATCCATGTAGTGGAAGAGTCTCCACATGGAGCATTTACTGGTCAATGATTGTGAGAGATATCATTAATATAACATTTTCATTAGTGAATTATATATGTGATACAAGTTTGTCTCATTCATTTCTTTAAAACCATATTTTTCCTCTTCTTTAATCATCATATGAGGATCTTATCTTGTTCAATGGTTATTTCTATAGTCCATTATATAGAGAGAGAAAAAGTTCTTTGTGGTCATTATTGTACCTTCTCTCTATCAGATGTAGATCATTCTTCGAAATCTCTAGTTCTCGACATGAAATATCAGGGTGTCATTTTTGGTAAGGGTTTTAATGTTGTAAATAAAACTGATATTGACTGTTATCAGAGATGTGTCTACATTAATACTCCACATGATATATATATTGTCATTCTAGGATATTAGGACACACGGTCTAGTTAGACTGGACCTTCTTATATAGAATTTGGAAAAGATATACCAGTGTTTACTTTTTATCTAGAGTGTGATTGAGTGAGTTTTGGTCTCCCTACCATCATCATTGAGCTTCCCAACATGATTCCTTCAAATTTTCCGGGGATAAAAATGGTGATAGAGGGTTCGTTTTATATTTAATTGATTACCAGTACTCAACCAACATTGATTCTGTCATTCTGAATAGATCCAACTAACCTGAATGAGATGAATACCGATTTGAAATATATTCTTGAGAAAGTCATTATAATCATGAGTGTGTCACCATGGGTAGTTCAGGTTCTCTTCACTAAGAAGTCTTATGTTTATCTTCTATCATATGTTGATTACTAAAAGCTCAATCGAGTTATGATAATGAAAAAGTATATATTTCCATGGATTGATTAACTATTTTATCTATTGAATGGTGAGAAGATGTTTTCAATGATTTACCTTTGTTATGTTTCCCTTAATTTAAGGATAATGGAATCCAACTTTTATAAATCCACTTTCCGGACCAGGTACAACCATTATGAATACCTTGTTAGGCCCTTTGGTCATGAATAATCTCTTGCAATTCTAATGGTTTTATTGATCATGATTTTACTTCAATATTGGGATACCATTGTGGTAGTATTTTGGTACAACATCCTCATTTACTTTTAATCTGAATAAGATCATGGGAACCATTTGAGAATGTTTATGATTCTTTTGAAAATTCATTGAATTTATTCCGAAAATTTAATGTATGTATTATATATCATGGAAGTGAAATTCTTGTTACACATGGTTTCTGATAAAATAATATCAGTTGATCCTGAAATGTTAATTTTTGTTATAGATTTGGAGAAACCATGAAATATGTTTGAAATTCAATGATTCTTGTGAAAATCCAGATAATACCGAGGGTTCATTATGGACTTCTCAGAGATGGATTCTCTAATGACTACTCTACCTCGAGAGGAGGTGACACTTTCTTGGGATGATAAATGAAAAAATAATTTTTTTATGATGAAATATATTTTGAATAATATACTAGTATTTAATCTTTTAGAGGTCATTTTGGACTACGTATCCTTTTGAGATCCATTAGGATTATTCTTTGGAAGAATTCATAGGCTGAGAGACCACGTATTTACATTTTGATCACATAATCTTAGGCCACATTAGATTAGTTACCCTATCCATCACCAAGATGTTGAAGCTTTAATGAACACGCATAATAGTTGATGGAATTAACTTTAACTGTAATGGTATACCATGTTTTAATAATAAAAAACATAATTTATATTTTCTGTCAAAAATATTTGAATCTCTACTATAAGCATTTGGTGGAGTACCAGTAGTCGTTTGAATTTGACATCGCATATTCCACGAGGAAAGGGAATATCATATTAGATGCCTTAAGGAGGAATTTATGAACCCAAACAGTGAAAGAATATTTGATTGATTGGAATTTTGTGTCTCTCATGGAACAATTTCATATTGAAGTTTTGGAGGAATGGAAAAATGATTATCTACCTAGAATTTAGTTATCATATTTTCTTCATGAGATGATTATCCATGATAAACATATTGATGTTTATTTCAATAGAATTAGGGACTATATTTGTGGTGGTGGGACAACTTCTTAGGGTTTATCCTTCAAAAGGGTGTTTTGTCTATCAAAATCATTTCATTGTTCCTTTTACAACATGAATGTCTGTGATGGGATATTTTCATAATTTTTAATGGGGAGTGCACAAAGGAAACAAAATAAATTTTCTACACTATGCATTGGTAGTTCTGGTGGCCATGGATGAGTCGAGACATTGCTTATTTTTTCTCTCATTAAAATTGGTGCCAACAGCCTATAGTCGATTACTATAAACTTCTGGAGTAACATTAGCCACTTTTAGTCCCTATTATGATGTTTTATGTGATGTTATTTGAGTTTTTTTTTCGGTTTCCCTATACCATTAAAATGATGATTTTGTTATGGGTTGTGATCGATAGGCTGACCATGTTGGCTAACCTTATACCCATCACGAATACAAAAAATTTATGTAGATTATAATTCTTTAAGTGAGAGAAATTTTTTGTTTTTATGAATTTTCATATTCAATATTCTTTGATAAGGATCTTCTATTTACTTCCCTCTTTTGGAGAGGCTTTAGGAGGCACTGAGATGTCAGTTTCATTTGAACACAACTTATTATCTACAGTCATATGTCCAAACTAATAGAGCTATTCAAATTCATGATGATATGCATCCTTCTTGTCTTATCATTTTTTACTGTTCTTGTAATGATCAGTTGGGCATGTCAATTTTTATATAACATATGTTACATGTTTTTTATCATGATTTATTCTTTCGAGGCCTTGTATAGTTGGCCTTGTAAATCTCAATTGTGATGATCGGAGGCTGGTGAATATTCTTTGGATGGACCAACCATTTTGTAGGTGATGAATATTAAGAATTAGTTATTTTTTATATAAATGATTAATATAGAGAGAAGATATACGTCTTAGGATGATTGACGCCATATTCAATTCATGTTTTTATATGGTGATTAGGTGCACTTGAATGTTTCACAGTAGATAGGTAATCGAATACATTGGAGAAAAGGGAAGATTTCTCCTTGTTTTGTGAGAACATTTATGGATGTAGTCATGGTAGAAAAATTCTTTTACATTTTATCCATTCACCCATAGATTATGTTGTTGCAAAACATATTTAATGTATTGTAGATGAGAATGTATATCTCAGATCCATCTCATGTTTTCACCAGGAGTGATCATCAGACTGAACCTGATTTATGTTTAACTAAGTGGCCAACTAGGTTTGTTGATTTTGAGGCCTATGTAATTCATTGGAAGAAATTTTTTTGTTCATGTGTTATGGCAGCATGCCTATGATAATCATGAGTTGTGGGAGGCAGGGGAAAATATTAGAGAGACGTGGCCTCATCATTTTGACATGGATGCTTCCTCAGAATCCTTTTAGGTTAAGAAGGTTTTTATAGTGGCGAGGTTTATATCATCCTGTTATCATTCTAAAAGATATACCATAATAATTTATTGGGGTTTCCTTTTCATTGTTTGGTTAAGGGTTGTGTTTTGATTGGGAGGGTAACTATAATGGTAATGTACGATTCTTGTAGTATTTAAAAATAATAAACAGGGTGTGTTTGAAAAATTATATGATGTTAAACGCTATGTAATAAGGATGCATGACAAGTATCTATTTTTGTGTCAATTTAATGAAGTGTGGTTCACTCTGTGATGGGTAGAAGTCGTGAATACCCTTTTCATGAAGTTAAGTATTTTCATGTAATGTTTTATTTTATAACAACAACAGTTTTGGTTATGAATCTCAGTCATTATAGGTAATTAATATTGGATACACGTCATGCAATTCCCTAACATTAAATGGGAGTTAGAAATTTGGTGCATCTTATCCGTTACAAATAGTAAAACATTAATGGCATGTAACTAGATTACATGACATGTAATTCCTTAATAGTAGGATATAAACGGAGGTAGTTAACGTGATTATTTTATCATTAACTCATCTCCAATTAATCTTATTTAAAATAAAATCTATCCCTAGTTTTTTTATCCTTACAACCCTTTCATATACATTCCATTGGCGATTAGTCAGCATTACATTGGTGGGTGATATCTGGGTAAGTGTTCATCATCATTATCTATCTCTCTTTCTCATGTCCTGGAACTTTTTTTGATTTATGTATCTATTCATTTTGGTTATGGAACATTCAAAGAGGTTTATTTTTTATTTCGTATCTAACTCCAATATTATTAGCATGTGTCATTTCCATTATTGATTATCTTGAGTAGGTAGGTGGTTCCATTTTGAATAGCCAAATTTACTATTCCTAAAATTGTTGATTTAATATAATAGTTTATTTAAATTCAATTACTCGAAATTTATTACATTTAAATTGATAAAAACCATATTCATGTGAATTGGGAGATTTGAAATTGTTTTGGAATGAAAATTTGGAATACCAACAATTCCATGTAATATAGGTACATTTAATGAAATTTTAAAATTTGTATTGTTGAGTTTTAATAATGGATTTTATGGAAATTATTTCAATTAAATTTATGAATTCAATTTTTTAAATTTAATTTTGAATTGGGTGGAAGTTGTTTTTAATGGATTTCAAATAATTGATAATGGATTCACAATATATTAATATAAACCTTGTGGTTTTATCTAGTGAAAAAGCATGTTTTTGGATAAAACCCATATTAGTTTTAAATGGAATAAATTTTTATATTTGAAATGTATTATTATGATTTAATGTATTTTATGATGATTTAAAAAAAATTCCCATAATATATTATCCCAGGAATTCCTTATGTAGTTTGAGAGTTATTTGGATACATTATATGCTATTACAATGTTCTAAAAAATACCTTAAAGCGAGTCACATCCCTATTGGGAGGGTGAATATAGCCTTTGTCCAGTGATAGGGGGACTTGAGTATACTCAATTTATTGACATAACTTTGTGATTGAGGAGTTATATAGCTAGATAATACTATGATACCTACTTGGATGATGACCATGTATCTCATTTATTTATTTATATATGAGATATAAATTAATTCTAATGTAGTAAACCAACTTCACATACCTCTTCTATATTTACATAAACGTTTTATATAGCTGGGGTTTGTTGGACTATGGATACCAAAAAGTAATCCAATTAGAGGGGAAATTTGTCCCGCATTGGCCTCAGAAACCGATTTGGAAGCTTGAGCAACAAGGGTGAGTTTGAGGGCAGTTCTAAGGGTCCATATGAGGTGGAGTCCAAGGATGATGATATGTTCTTTGAAAATAATGGCTTGGGAGGTGTGTGTAATGATATGAACATACAATGAAAGAAGAAATAGAATTAGGAAAATAGGGACCTGGGTGATGCATTGTTTCTAAAAAGCCAAATACCAAGGGGTGCAAAGACTACTCCTACCTTCTGAAACTGATGGAGACTCAGTTGGCCAAAAAATGGGGGACATGGAAGGATCTCGAGATTTAGCTAGCAGAGGGAGTGGAAATCCAGAATGATTTGGTCTCTGAATATCCATTTCAAGAGAAAAAACCCACTAATCAAGGAGATCAACAAGAGGAGCTTCAACTACACACTAAAGAGATGACATCGGCGAACTCTGTTGGTCTGCGGTGTGAGGAAGGAACTTGTATGGTTGGTTCAGGGGGAGTATAGGTGAAAGATAGGGAACTAGTCTCAACTTATAAGGTAGGAATGAGAGGGATGCATGTGGAGCCGGAAGGAGAGGCTGTGATCAGGGAATAGCCTTGGGAGTTGCTGTTACGATCAAAGGAAGAAACAATAGAAAAGTAGATACCCATACGTGCTTCTGTAGAGGCTGCAGAAATGATGAAAGAAAGATTTTTTCATGAAGATTGGAGCAAGGAAAAAAGAAAGTGGATTGACAAACAACACATAATTATGGTCAGTGGTTTCAACAACAAGAAAATTCTTGAGGAGGAGTTCTTGAGAGAGTGGAGTAAGCTGACTTTTCATTTCGAGAACATTATCAAGGATGACCCCGAAAAAAATGTAACATCTCTTTCTTGGAAATTGCTTAAGGATTTTAAGTCATGTGTTTTCAAGATAGTCTTTAATAATTTTTTAATGTGTTATAGTGTCTTATGGCTGGGTTGTACTATATGGTTTTCTAGACATTTTCCTAAAAAGTTTCTTTAATAAAAATATATATTTGGTGGTGTCCTTAGGGACTATGGGGATATTTTACCATTTTTTGGTACTTGGGTTATCATACATTGGGATTATAACACCTTGTTTTATTTGGTACATTTCCCCTATCGTATTTTATTTTTCCTGAATATAGAATTTCTTGCCTTTATTCCTATATGTTTTGTGGAAAATTCATTTCCACAAAATGTTGAATGATGCCAGGTGCTAGCAGCAAACCTTTGGGGATCAAGAAACCCATTCGGTCCAGGTTAGCTCTAGGTTGGTTATCGAGTTAATATGGTTCCAAGGATGTCTCTTGATAAAAATGTTCTACACTCTCCAATATATCCTTATCTATAGATTTAGTCTTCATGATATCTATTACCTCACTATCTATTTTATGATCTATATGAAGCATTCGATTCACCGAGGTATGATCAATTATCTTTATACCTAATATTAATGATTTCGATTGAATCAATTCTGTTTATGTAGGTGGAAGATCATTTGACATATTTTTATGATGTTGGTCCATTTCACAAATATCATTAATCCTACAATGAATCTAAGTCCGATATTGAGAAATTCCTCATCTATGGCCTTAAGTTAGGTGGTTACATTGTATGACCATGGATTTTTATAGGCCGTAGCTAGTCCATTGTTTCTCACACTGACCACTGATGAGAATTTCATATATATTTATTTTTTCAAATCAATTTGATCCTCTCACATTGATACATGCATATTTATTCTTGTTTTCCTTTTTAGAGGATGTGGATATCTTTTATGGACATACCATTGGTGTTCTGTGTTAAATATCTCTTAAGTGGTTAATTATTTATGTTCTTGGAATTCCTATCTAGAATCAATCAATGTAATTATGTAGTTCCTCCCTTAATTATATAATTGTTTAAGGATCCCATGGACCTATTAAGAGTTTTTTCTTACATTATAATAGAACATATCATATAAGAATTTCCCAACAAGACAATGATACATTCCAATTGTTTCCATGAGCCTATGAATTTATTTTCCATGTATTAATTAAATAAATGTGTTGATTATAGTGAATTGTATAAATCATATAGAGTGGATAATGAATTATGGTTTTACAAACTTAAATTATTTGGATGAATTAATTGTAATCTTTTCTCATAGGTTGTAAGTCCAAGACATTGATTATTGTTATTTAAATTGTCATTCTGAATTGTAATGTATTAAATTGATTGATATTGACAAAAGGTATATATGTGAAATTTTTCCTTATGTGCTATGTTATAAACAAGATTATCCATAATTATGTATAATTGATTGGAGAACCTATTTCATGAGATGTATTTAATCATGATGTATATTAATTTTGAATATTCCTTTTGGAGGTTGTGATATGAAGATATGTGCTATTTTTTGCATGATTGTAACCCTATCCCTTATATACAGTGTTGAACATGATTTCCAACACCATTTAATGTATTTTGATGTCAGAATTGACATGCTAGGTTCTGGTTCAAGTGATGAAATAATGGATCACTCACCATACTAAGTGATGTGAATGACATCTCACACTCTTATTGGGTTATAGTGCATATACTAATTGGTTTTGGTGTAAATATTTAGTAGCATAGTCCTGGATGTCTGAGTAGCACCCAAGCCCATCCTTCACAAGTACTCCTGGTATATGTCCTATTATATCAGTGCATACATGGTCAAAATTTATGGATGCTATATATATATTTATAATTAAAAATTATAAATATACTTCTTTATATATATAGATATCTTTCTTAAACACTACCCTGCTATGATCTAATGTCGGTGATTCCATCAAGTGTACTCTAGGAACCCATATGGATGGGTTATTTATTAATTCATTTTCTTAATTATTATTCATATCTATTTACTAGTAGTATAGGTATGAGAACTGCATGGATTACCCTTAGAAATCATTAATGGTGTCCTACTAATATTTTATCACACACCCAACATAGATTTCAATTTGTACCTAATAATACTATTTTCCAATGGGTACGAACAATGAAACTTTCTCTTCCCATTTGTTGATATAAATTTCATATAGATGAAGTACAATATTAAAGGATCAAGAGTTCTATCAAGATTCTTTTGGATCAAATTTTGTATTTTTTTACTTATTTGGATATCATGATTGTGAATGTGTTATTCCATGTTCCCATTTTCGGTATCATAATTCCACACATACATTTTCCATCCACTTACTTATATGCATTGGATATATTTATTCAATGTTATTTTTATTTACTCTTCCCCAAATGTTTAAATTTTATGTTAAATTTAATCTTTAACTACTATATTATTCTATTTTGTTATATAATTCTTTCAATGTTAAATGTTATCAATATTAACCATTTTTACAATCTAATTAGAGGGCATTTTCTCCCCACAGTAACACCATTACACAATAAGTTTTATTCAAAATCCACTTTTTTATGTGGAGGATTGCTAATTTCTAGGTTACCCCTTGTCTCAAGGCATCATTTTAGCAGAACACATGTTGATAAAATACAAATTTTTATCAAATCATTCATTTGCTTCATATTACCATTCAGGTTTTAGATTGAATACTAGGAGTTAATGGAATTTGAAATTTACCCTACATTGGGATGTAACATTCCGATGGATAAATGAATCCCAAATTACCTATGATGGGATTTTTTATTATTCAATTTATAATTGACATTCCTTCTGGGACGAGTAACACATATGTATTGTGATGCTATTGATTTTTATGAGATTGAGATTATATTTCTTTCAATAATGCCCAATGAATTTATAGATGAAAATTATTCATCACTAGGTACACTAGGACTTATATTCTACTAAATTTTAAATGTCATGTCTATTTTTAGTGTTCATTTTCATGTTTTATATTATTAGTGCCGAGAATATTTATTGAATTTTGCTGACACATCTTGTATGGTTTGGAAAACATAATTCATAAATAATGTTCATTCCAAAAATCTTAAATGTTTTCATGAAATGGTTAAATAAGACACAATAAGTAGTCAATTATGTAATGTTCAAACATGGATCATTGGTCACATGGGATGAAATGTGTCATCGTGCGGGTTATGTGGATACCATGTTTTGGTTTATAATAGTGATTGGCTTTATGAATCGGAAATAATAATCCATATAATTAGACTCTTATGATGTTATTTAAATGTACATGTAATGAAAAAATTGAAAATGAAAATCTCATCTATTTTGAATGTAACTACCTTATATATGTACATTTTGAATAGATACATATACCCAGATATGGACTTAGTAGAAGTGATTGGGGTATTCCTTGTGTTCTTATAGAATTTTTGGACTATTTTAATGCATATGACCTAAATTTTGGAGTAGGATGATAGATTTTTTTGTTTCTATATAATTTCATCTTACCTGTCCTTGTTTCCAATCTTCAATGATATCAATTTCTAAAATAACATCTGAGGAATGTATCTGGTATTGTAGTTCCATACAGCATAGATGTCCTGCGGTTAATCACCATGAAGGCGGCGATGCCCATGCTCCTGAACTTGCAATCCATGGTCACCTATGGATTCCCCCAGTAGTGAAACGTGTGTTATCACACCATACAACAAATTGGAAATGATTCAAGATATCAAGATATATTCACACGCATGATTCCAGATATGTAATTCATAGTTCATCCTACCCTGAGTATGGAATAGTTAACCTATGAATTTCATAAGAACTATCCTCCCAACATTATCATGGGATGTAGGACTACACACTTGTGAGTGATGACAAAAATATATCTTGTAATCATTCTCAAAACATTAGAAGCCTTCAGAGTATTAGGTCAGCTAATCTTCATATATTCTATGATATTATGCCTTGGGGTTGTGGGATGTTATCAACGGTTGGATTGAAATCATAATATGGGATGGGATGATTTCCAGATGGTCTTATACCACTATTTAATTACTCAAACTCTAAGGGATGAAAAGGAAATAGATATCGTGATCTTGTAGTAGTGAAGTATATTTGTTATTCAATTATATCTTCATTTTCAATTTCAATAGTTTTTTCACTTCATATTCTATAAATGATTGTATTAATACATCCTAATGAATCATGCATATGATGGTATAGGCCATCAATTTTCATTTACATGTTTTCTTGTTGAAGACCATTTTTAGGATTGAATAACAGGACCATATCACAGTGTGAAATATGATGGATGATGATGGTGAGAGTTATGACAGTTTGGCACACAATGAAGTCATTTTTTCCTCCATTGGAAGAAAGCATTCATTTGAAGTTTCTCATGGGTGTAGCACCATCCACGCTCCTTATGCTGATAGATTTTTGATTTTTCACCAGTGTGGGAAGCTAGGGAATACTAAACATTTATTTTTATTAGAACTATTGGAGTGAAAATGATTGGTTAAAATTGTATATATCTAGAGATTCTGTAGGGATTTTCGTAAAATGAAAAGAGATTTGTGCTTTACACCTATTACCAGATTAGAATGATGGAAAATAGGATCCTGATTAAAAGGAATGTGGAATTCCACAGAAAAATCAGGACAAGGTGGTGGTGAAGATATTGAAAGAAAAATATATTATTCATAGATCCATTATATAGGGCTATCCGAGGGCAGTCATGAAGTGACTTAGGGTCATGGTATGTTCCAGTTACATGTAGTACATTTTATTCCAGAGGGTAAAAGTGATAGAAATAATATATTAAATGGTACAATTTTATTATCATCCACTTTAGTGTCTACATTATTTGATATAGGAATGTTTCATTAATTTCAATTTGAGGTTATAATTGTGTGTTAGGTCCTTTAGATAAATAACTAATGTGTAATTATAATGGTAGAAATCCCGTAATGTTTCTAATATATGATTTTTCATCAATGTATAGAAAATTCCATTTAGATAAGGTGATAACTAATCATATTTTATTTATTCATACTTAACATGAATGGATTTTATGTATTAATATGAATGTACTGGTTATTTTTCAATATAAAATATATTGACTTCTACCATTAAAGGGTCATGTTTACTGACAAGTAGGTTGTATGAATGTGGATATGTGATAATGGGATGTTCAAGGTACATGATCAGGACCATAGTATTAGATGATGGGTGGTTTGATAGCTCTAATTTTCAGTAATTTATTAGATGATCAAGAGATTCAAACCCCATTTCTGCCTCCTATAATAATGAATTTCAGAGACTTCATTCCCGACAACTTCTATAGTGTACCACTGATGTGAGAGGTATAATTCACCATTGTTCTTGTGTGAGGAGAATCAACAATGGAAATTCTAACAAATAGGATGTAACGTAAAGAGACATTGAATCACCATAAATAGTTGGAAGATCTTAATGATAAAAAATTCATAAAACCTATAATATCTCTTCGGCTCTCACATGTCCTTTTCTCTATGAATATGGATGGTAGGATCCAGCATTTAACAGATTACCATCACCTAAACAATCTCACAACTAATAATTGTTATCTAATTCCTAGAATAAGTTATCTATTATATCATCTCTATGTAAAATGGTGAATTAAGTCATAAATATGAGGCTAATATTACATAATTTGGATGTCATGACACCATACAAACCACTCACAACATTCCCAAGCTGGTATAATCTATACAAGTATGTGGTCATATTGTATGGTCTAATGAATGCACCTAAAATATTCATTGATATTATGAATCATGTTATCCACCAGTATCTAGATTCATTTGTGGTAGTATTTTTGATGATATCTTTTTGTATTTTCACTCCATGCATTTCCATGATGGAAACCTTGATATCATGTTGAATACTCCAAGAGATCATTATCTTTAATCTATATTAACATTTGGATCTATAAATTCTACACCATGGTTAATATAATATCAGGATTAGCAGATTTAGTAGGCCTTTAAAAATGATAGTTGTTGTTTCATAGGAAAATCCACAGAACATAATTGAAATCAAGATATTATTAGTTCATTATGGATACTGCATATTCTTCATTTAAAAAATTTCAAACCTTATAGTTCTTCTAACATGTTTGAAAAAGAAGTGTCTAAATTTTTTTTGGCTAGAAGCATTTGAATCATCCTTATTTGACTTAAAGGGTCATTTTTCATCATAATTGGTTTTCATTCTCCTAGATCAATGAAGGATCTATAATATATTATTTTATGCATCATGTATAGGGATTGGGGATATCATAATGTTTTATGAGCATGTCATTGAGTATAGGACTCATAAATTGGGGCCTCATGTGTGGACTTACCTATTTCAAATAATTGAGATAACGACAATAGTACAATATCTATAATGTATGAGACATTATCTACTATGATAACATTTTTTTTATATGTTGATAATAAAAGACCCAACTAAATATTCACATTATGATATATTAATCTCGGGAAATGTAGCTGGGGTGTCTACAATCATTTGTTCAATTTTGATCTTTCCTATATACCTCATATGGAAAATGATGTAGTATTCACTCTCAGATAAATGTATCACACATAGGATGTTCAAAAATCTATTGGTAAATTGAAGATAATGGCCTTATTCTCATATATTTATGTAAAGGTTTAGCAGGACCATGGTCACACTATCCACTGAGCCTTATTAATAACTCCTTCTCTTATGAAATTGGTGTTGTTGAGGATGCTATCTAATCACAAAGTCTATTTTCTGAGTGAAAGAATCACACATGATGATACATCATCAGGATGGAAAATGGATTTAGATTTTACTTCACATTTTCAAGGGTGTGTATGAGTCCTTGTAGATAGAAGAGGGGAGATGATGTTGGAATTAGATTCCTTGGAATGGGTGGTTCACCCATATGTCACAAAAATATATTGAGATCTATGATTATAATATTGGTTTCCTTGTATGAAAAGTGATTTTCATGGCTTCATCACCCATTTTTATACTTTTCATCTTCTAAATGAGTAACGTCATTATCCAATATAGATTTTAAATCATTTTCTAATTCCATAGTGTAAATGGGATGATTTTTTATGGATTTCATGACATGTATTCCTAGATCACCTTGTGGGAATTATATAGTGGGGGTTTCTATTGATCATCTTATTATGGTCACACAATTATTACCTATGTGAGAGTCCTTCATGGCAGATGGTATAGAACATTTTTACATCAAGGTGGTGTAATGTCTCAAAAGAAATCATTGTAATACTTTTTTGATAGAAATTCTATCTTTACAACACATTATTTAAGGGCTACAGATGTAATGGGGTACATAGGTTCTTCTGAGAACCGCATATCACTCATCTTTCGATGTAGATTAAAAGAATATGATTGATGTTCTAGAAAATATAATCTATAAATTTTCCTTAACATTTTATTTTACTAGGTGAAAAAAAATCCTTCTCTAAAGTTTACTTATAATAACAGCTCGTTGTCTACCAACTATATGGTTTGTTATAAATAATAATATAGTATACCATGAATCACACTTCTGTGAATGCTAGAGTTATTTGAGGTTGATTTTCATATACCTAATATAGTGAAATAGACTATAGATTAGGTCTTGATTATTAGAAATTTCTAGTTAATTGATTAAGTAAGACAACTATTGTATGCTAATAGATATCATTGAATTCTTGATTTTGAGGATGGATAATTTTTTTCTTGCGAGTATCACCATGGATGGGTCATGGAAATGCTCAAAATTAGTGAAAGATATCCATGAGTTATTTTATACCATTCATGGGTATGAAATAGATCAAACATATAACATACCTATTTGGAATTTTCTAAGATATATCAGTCAATGGATGATTTATTTCATGTATCATATATTTGTGGATACTATCAAAAAATATCTCATGGATTTAAATATAATGATATTGAATATTATGTATATTAATCCATTAGAGAGTATCTAATATATAGTGATGATATGATAATGAAGACAATCCGAGGATGGTAAGTTCTATTTGTTAAAGTTCCATGGATGCACTACTAGGTAATGTGTGAGAACTGGGAGCTATAAGTTGATATATGTTAACAATGGTTAGAACACATTGCAAAAATACCTCTTTTCCATCAGAATTCCAACTCATGGATGTGTTTCTTTAAGGAGTGGATGTTTTAAGGAACCATTTTCTCATGAAGGAATAGATCATTTTTCATTATTGTGAATCCATTTTAAAATCATGGTAAAAGATTACAATGGCCAACGGAAGGTCACATGAGTATATCAGGCTTATTTGGAGCCCAGAGATCCAGAAAAATAAGAATAATACTGGACCACATGGTTTAGGGACCCCATTCAACCCATCCCTCTGGGTTTGTTTGAACCCACATGGTTTCAAATAGTGTCACCTATATGCCTCACCGTTTGATTGATTTTTGGTTACCCAAGGAAACTGGACATGAAATCCCATTGTTTTTTGTGATAGTTCTAATTCACATGGGTTGGAATGTTTTTCAAATGCTGCACCTAATTCATGTGTCCCCTTGTTTTTTGGTAAAATTACATTCCACATAATTGAAACTCATAAACATATTTATACTTCTCCCAAAAAATCTCTAGTAGACAAAATAGGTTATATAATTGAATATATATCATTCTCCATCAAAATAGTATTCGATCTATCAATTTCCTATGATGTATGTTTCTCAATATTTTTAAATCATTGGATCTACTTAGGTATGTTATACATTCCTCTAACCTCATATCTATTTTTCCCTATGAATACATTATAATATTTTGGTTCAAGATATTTTTTTTCCAATTTTAGTGTGTTTTAATATTTCACATATTTTATCTATACTACTCTAAATCATAGGAAAATATCGAATTAGGTATCATCAATGGGTTATGGTAGGTGTTTACAATGTTCTCCATTTGAGTTTTGATGTGTCGTAGCTATTCCATTATGTATCACACTTTCAATTTTCCAAGAACCCCATATATATTGATTTATTTATATCAATTATATCATCACACATTGATACATGTGTATTTATTCTCATTTTGTGGTTTAGAGGTCATAAATATTATTATAGACACAACATGGATCTTCCAAGTTAAATTTCAATTATATGGTTTATTTTGAACCTTCAGGGAATTCACATTTAGAATATTTCATAAATTATAAATTGATTATATAATATATATATATATATGTTATTAATTATTCTAAGAACATGATAGGTGTTTTGGATTTCACTATAAGGGAGTCTACCTTGTAGTAATTTTCCAACAACCCAATGAATCCTTAAAATTGACACTAAGTTCCTATGAATTGTTTTTGATACCTTAATGAATTAAATGGGATGATTATATTAAATGGTTTAAATCAAAAGGATTGGATAATTAATTATCGTTTCTATACCTTATGTGAAATTGAATAAGTAATGGTAATGGGTAATGATGATGTGTAAGGGAATTCCATTATTTATGAATAAATAAATTCTTATTATTAGTAGTAATGTATTTAATTCAATTGAACCTGAATAAAGGTACATATGAGAAGTTCTACCTCATGTGTTATGTTAAAAAAATATTGAATTATATATATAAATTCATGGTGAACATGTGACCAGAGATGTATTTCCTCATAATCAATATTAATTATTAATATGCCTTTATAGTGGCTGTGATACGATTCTACGAGATATGTTATTCATGACTATATCACACTGTATTACATCGGGTGTTGAGCATGATGTCTAACACTAGTGTCACTAGTTGGACATGAGGAATGTAACTCCACATCCCTATTCATGTGATGAGATTTTATCTCTCCCACAATCCCTAGTGTCATGCATGATCTATCAGACACTTCATGGGATTTAGGTAATGCACCCATCGACTTGATATTGTAGGATCATTATATTGGTCATGGATGTATGATTTATGCCCCATTCTAGAAAACAGTAGTACTGCCTGTATATTGACACATATATTGTAACAAAATTGAAAAAAATTGGTGGTTTAAATATATAAAATTTATAATATATATACAACTATATATATAGTTTTGGTATAGAAATTCATATTGACTTTGAGCCGATGCATAAAGTGTCATCAGGTTTCCTTTCAGAACACTAATGTCTATGATATTTATTATTTCAATATTTTTTTTATTATTCTACTTATATTCCTACACAAAATTTACATATTAGCATCGTTTGGAATACATGTAGACACTGTTGGTGGTGTCCAACTAAGGTTGTTTCTTACACCCTACAGAGGTTGAAATTTGTAACTGAGAATACTATTTTCCAGCTGGTATGGATTATGGAAAGTAACCTACAAGTTGTTTTTTAAATAAATTTACAATAGATATAGGATTGGAGTAGAGGATTTAGCATTCACTAAGGATTCTTGTTGAGAATCTATCGTATTTTTTTAAACATTATATAATAGAATTATTGTGTGTGTAAAATTGTATATTATCTATTAGGATATCAACATTCAAGTAATCCATGTACCTAAAAAATAATTGGAGGATTTACATATATTTAATCAGAGTAATATTTATTTATGCTTTTATTCATGTTTCTTTTATATATTATGATTATTAATCTATATTTTTATTATTTTTACAATGTATATTATTCTTGATATATTAAATTTATCTGTGGTATCTATTGTTCAAATCTAATAAGAGGTTATTGACTCCCCAATATAACACAATAATACACTTGTTTCATGATTAATTCATTTATAATATGTGGTGGTGCACTTAAGAAAATGAGACCCACTGGATCAAGGAATGTTTATAGTTTACCATGTGTTAGTAGATTACCTGATCATTATGTAGTTATAGAATAATCAGTACATAATAATTAATATTAATATTAACAATAATACAATTATGCAAATATTAACTAAAATCAATACATGATATATCTTATCCACTAAATGATTCATTTAAATATTTTTCAAAATAATGGATTAGTTGAAAAACTAATATAATAATGATTTAGTAAAATAATCTTCATAAAAACCCACAATATATCATTATGATTCTTCATTCATAGTTATGTGGATTCTATATTTCATATTATAAATCATTTCAATTTTGTAACATTTATTAAATAAATTTTCAGAATAATCAATCCATTATTCAATATATCTCTAACCAAAAAATCTAAAAACATAAATATTTTGTAGAGAAAAAATTACATCAATTTGTTTTGGAAAAATTCTATATGTAAAACCACATGAATTTAGAATATTTTTCATCTAGAAATAATTTGATAGAATATATTTCTTATAATTCACACAACAACATGATTAAAAGAAATCTGATACATTATTAATATATTTCTTACACCTGATGATTAAAATCTAGACCTTAAATACTCATTTTAAATATTATCAAATATATTATGGAAAATATGTATTTTCAAAATGTACATTTTTAATCAATTTATTATAATTAAATATAAAAATCATTTTGATGAGAAAAAAATGACTCTAAATTTTTATTATAAATTACAGTTTCCATGTACATTGTAATCATGAATTAAAATTAGTGGTTATAAAATTTAGGTGATTTATTTGATTTTATAAAACAAAGTATTTTAATTTAATTTTCAAATGAATATTATGGATGGATTTTTGTGTTTTTTCTAATATGTTCCATTTTTTGATGAATTATGAATACTTTTGAAAATTGATTCAAAACTACATTTTTGTTTATAAATTATATTAAATAATAATTTAACTTATTATCAGGTTTATTATAAAAATAGTTAAAATTTTAATCAATTAATCAAATTTTTTTATTGGATTAATTTTCATAATCAATTTTGATTAAAAAACATTAAAAACCATTGAAAATTTTGGTTTTAAAAACCCGTATTATCATCATATCTACAATATTAATTATATTTTAAAATTTTTCCCTTATGTAATATAATTTTTAAAATTAGATTTAATTTATATAATCTACCAATTTTTTTTCTCTATTATGGTAAACTTGTTCTTTTCAGAAAACAAATACTATGAATTTTAAAAATGAATTATCCTACTTGTTGTAAAAATGATTTTATCATGGTGTTGAAATAAAAATATAAGGGTAAATAATGACCTTAAAAATGATCAATATATGCAAGTTATCATTCCCTCATTCTTATTTTTGTTCATTTGGGCTATTTTAATATGAGAATAAGTTTTTTATTTTGAATTCTTTTGGAACATTTCCTTGTATTTTCTAAGAGGATTATCTATCCCCACATATAAAATGTCCCTTGATCTCATCACTTCTTCACACACAAAAAGACATTTTAATAATAAAAAACCTTCCATATTCTCACAAAAAATCATTTTTCTCATTATATACTACTTTTCCACCATGAGGTGTATCCTTAAGGTCCATAAGTTGAGATTAAAGGGTGCATTTTCATATAGAATATAATTATCTAAAAAAAACTCTCTTATTATTTATTATTCATATTCATTCAATGTGATAATATCATTTATAATATAATAGTACATGTATCTCCCACATAATAGGATGTTGTAATGTTTCTACAATAATGTAAACCATATACACTTCTATCTAATAGGAAATGAAATTATTTGTTTTGTGTACGAAGGTCTACCACCACACCAATCATTGTACAAATTATTCCTTCACCATCATTAAAGAATGGATATAATGATGGATTTTATAAATTAATATGGTAATTATGATTTTGTAATACTTCTGTAATTTGATTATGACTTATAAATTGTTATGTTCTGTTTTGATGGTAATACGATAACATCTCTCACAGTGTCATGGTACTCCCCAAACTTATTTTTTCATATAATGTAAAAATAAAAAATTAATTAATATATTATATATATATATATATATGATATTATATTTATTAACGAAATTTTATATGTCTCACAGTTCCTTACCATTTCCCTCATTAATGGAATTATATAGTCACTTGTTTGTATGTGCTGCCTATGACCACCATGAAATAGTGTGATTATTTTATAGGATAAACATTCATTAATGGATATAATAATGTATCTACTAAGTAAATATGATATTTATATCTATTATAAAAATATGGATTTTTTATATGACAATGAACTTGAACATTCACAACAATCATGCATGAGAAAACAGTTAAATCAAACCATAATATAATAAAAAAATAAATTTTTATTATAAATGGGCAGTAAAAATTAATAAAAGATTAATATATTAAAATATATATTATTAAAATTATTCTGTAAAAATTAATTACAAGATTAAAACCATTATATATCTGTTTAATACACATTCATCTAAAGAAATTTGTGAGGCAATTGACCTCATTTCAATTTCCCTTTATTGTGGAATATTGTAATGTTATGAACATAACTCATTTTATATGGATTATATACTACCCATTTAAAAGGTAATGTAATGATTAATAAATACTCCATTTCATTTTATATTTCAATTAGAATTCTTTTCTTCTAATATGATTTTAATTGAAAATTTTAAAATCATAATTGTAATTGAACAATCTCACTTTCATCAATGATTGTTAGCCTTCGACATGAAACAATCACTTGTGATCATTTTTTATTTCCTTATACCATTATATAAATTATTTGTAATCAATAATGATTCAAATAGTTTTTTAAATAAATGAACAAATTTTTTTTATACAATGATTACATTGAATTTTATTTGATTAAAAAGGGAAATATTTATAAACATATACCCATTAATCAAAAGAGATATTTGTGGGTGGGGAATATAGATTTGAGAAATAAATAGTTTATTCAGTATATTAAGAATTATTTTTAAGTACGTTGACTATTGGGGTATGATATTATATATCCCGTTGATTATTGGTTTCCCTCATGGGGAAAATAAATTCGATAATTTAATTGGTTTACCACCGATAGTTTAACCTAACTTGTGAATTATTCTAAGATTATACGTGTCATGATGCATGATATCAAAAAATCTAATAAATAATCATTTCTATAATAAGTAATTTTGTAATTATTATTATCCATGATATTTTCCTTCATTAGTATTCTGATAATGGACTATATCGTCATATATGATAGAGGTATATATTTTCATTTATTTGGAAGAACACCATCAGATATTCATTTATAATTTTCCAAGAAGGTTAAATAGTTAAAAAATCATACTCACAATGGTATTTTATTTGTTTGGAACAAGAAATGTTATGAATTATTTTATGAGCTAAAGGAAAAATCGGCCAATCATCTTATTTGGACACTACATAGGTAAATTATTAGTTTTCAATATATATGGATTCTTTGATGAAGGTACTTGGTTGTTTTATAATGTAAAATAATACTTTTATTTCATATAAAACAATGTTATTTATTACTCATTAATTAATTATCAAACCCTTTATCTCTATTTTCATTTTTTAATCATTCAACTGAAGATATAGTTAAATTATCTATATGGTCAAATATGCGAAATATAAATAGATAATAAAATAAAAAAATAAATATTTTCAATCTAAATGATCATTATATAGAAATGTAATTTAATTCATCAATTCATGGATATGATATCTAAATTCACTAACACACTGGTGGATTTCATTCCCATGTAATGATTGAGATAGATCTATGTTTATGGATCCATTAATGATGAATATAAGAATTATTATAGAAGGAGGGTCATATGAAATTATTCAAATAAGGATGAAACCATTATTATATGTAAATAAAAAATGTTCACAACATAACGGTGGGAATATTTTGAATAAGTAGATTATTGTCATTATGGTTAATTGATAGACATCATATGTTATGATTTTGCTATAAAATTTTGAAGGATATTATATGTTCCAAATATACCTAAGATAAAAATCTAATTGTTGGATGATTTTCATAGCTCTTATTTCCCAACAAACAATAGTTAAATGATGTATATGGATTTCAAGGATCTTATTTTGTGGTATAAAATGAGGAGATGTACTGTTAATTATGTTTCAAGATGATTCATTCTTTTAAAAAACTGAATTTCATGATAAAACATCATAAAATAACCATGAACCCTATTCCTATTGATGTGTAAAAATGAAAAGAAATTTTTATGGAAATTGTTAATGGACTACTAATGACTTAAACAATGATTATCAGAATATGTGTTATTGTTTATTTCTAAAAAATAATTTACCCATATTCATTATATAAAAGAATATTTTACTCTTATGTGCATCATAATAATGTATATTAATTATTTTATAAGAATTCATGTCACACATATTTATATTAAGTATAATGTATATCCTAATATTACATAATAAGTATTGAATATAAATCGAATCTATATTGATATAAAGATTCATATGAGAATAACATAACATCTTCAACATGTTGGTCTGTATAAATGGACTATTAAACTAACTAAATTCTTTTTTTAGTTCATTCTGACTTTACATTCATGTTATTTGCAAAAAACAATTTTTCTTAGGGGGAGTTTTCCAATAATAATTTTTTTATTCTTGTATTCAAATGTATATATATGTGTAATTATATGGAAGATATTTCGTACTCATACATTATAGGATCATGCTGGGGATGGAATCTTATTGGCCCAAAAAAAATTAAATTTACAAAAAAATTTCTAGGTTATTCTTCCTCATTTTAATGTATATAAAATAAGAGAAATATTTCATACTAATAAACAATGTTATGATTAAGAGTTTTTTATGAGAGATCATGTTTTCATAAATGTATATCCATGTAAGGGTATTATATATGGTTAAATAAAAATGGAATACTAAGACCTAAGTATATAGAACCTCTTGAAATCCATTAATAAATTGGGAATTTTTGTTATCATTATTCAATTAAACTAAATATCTTCAATGTATATGATGTGTTACATATATAACTGTTATGTTAGAACATTCCATACCCAATGAATTTAGTTTCCTTTGCAAAAATAGTCTTAGAACCTTATCTATCATATTCCAAATAACCCATCTAGGTTATTGAAACTATAGATAATTATATGAGGAATCAAAATACTCTTTAGGTAAACGTACTTTAGTGAAATAAAAAAATCTTTGAAGCAATATAGGAACTAGAAGATATTATAAATAAGAACTACCCACATTTATTTATAGTATAATGAACAATAAATTTAGAGGATATAAATTTTATAGGATCTGAAAATGTTTCCACCCATGATATTAAAATAAATTTCATTTATAATAAATTTAATTTTTTTGATTTATTGAGATGTACACAATAAGATGATTAATAAAAAATTGATACTCATGTAATTTTTTATAAAAAAATACTATAATAATCTTGATATTAAAATATATGATATTAATAGAACCACATAAATGATGAAAAATATGTTTTAAAAAAACATAAATTTTTTATCAATTTATTTTCAAAAAATAAGAATCATTTTTATGTAAGGTACTTTTTTCAAAAAACAATTATTATTTTTTCAAATTATTTTTTAGTGGTACTATGAACAAATTAATATAAATTACTTACTAGAAAATTATAATTTTTTTGATAAAATTATCATTATTTTTGAAATTTAAATATCATAGTTATATTTTGATAAATTTTTGGGATTTTTATGAAATGATATATGTTTTTTTAATAGTGAAAAATATTGAGTTTTAATTCAAAATGTCAAATTTTGATTAAATAATTTATGAAAATAAATTGTATTTGGAGTTGTTTTCAGGTAAGAATTAGCCAAATATTTGGTCAATTTACACAATGTAGTTCATATGGAATGTTTTTATACTGAATTTAGATATAAAATCATTATAAATAGTTTAACATGTTATCATTAAAAATATTCCTTCACAATGCATCTATAGGAATAATTTTAAATGAAAATTTTGAACCTCATTTAGTGAAATTTTTAAAAATTGACTCTATATTTAGAATCATAATAATTTTATAATATTGAATAATTAAAATAACATTCACGTAAATTAATAGTGAATAAAATATAATAACCGTCATTAAATTAAAAAAAAATTATATTAAATTTTAATCTATAATTTGTGTGTCAAAACTGATATAACAAATATTAATAAAATATTGGATATAAATATTTTTACCTTATGATTTCAATGTTTTAATTTTGGGTCATTTTGACGTTTTCCTTTTATAAAAGACCTTATCAATTTGGATTCTTTTGGGAAATTTTAGTGTAATTTCCAATATTTCAAATTGGAACACTCTCCCCACAATAATTGATACATGTATATACATTTTCATCAACTGAATTCTAATTAATTATCTCTAAAACATCTCTAGTGACATTGTAGATCAATTTTTCTCTCCAAATACAATCCATAGTGTCCTCTAGAAAAGATCCCAAGGGTGTTCCTCTATGAAAATATAATTATCCTAACCAAGATAATTAATTTTATTTTTTATTATTAGACTATAAATAACATATTATCACATAAAATACAATACCCCCTGAATCTGAAACATATTCTTATTTTTTTATGTTTATTTTATAATAATTATCCATCTCCAATTCCATTAAATTATATTTAAAAAATCATTGATAGTTAGTATGGCAGACAACTACCTACTGAACTAATGTAGTTTTTTTTTCAATAACCACCTTTTTAATATTGATATAATTATTTAAATACCACATTTATATTATATTTTTAATATTATTATACTTCATTTTTTTTAAAAATCACGGTTCCCTTCAATAATTATTTACTGCGGTAGCTAAATGTTTTGATTGGGATTGGATAGTCTATCTATTTATCCCATGAAATGGGTGAAATTGTTAAATAATTTTACATTATTTTATACATTTTTGAATCATTTGGGGGATGATTTTGGGGTACAATTAAGGTTTTCCAATCCATTACACTTATTTATCCATGTCCATTTCATGTTGATTTTTAAAGGATCTGATATTCATTACACGGTAGAGACCTCCATTCAAAATGCACGTGGTGAATTGTGGTTTTAAACCAAATGCTATATAATATCACACATTTTTCAAGAGGAATGTATATTAGGATCATCATTTTTTTGGGAATTGATGACTAATCTAGGAATCAAATTCAAATTTATGATATATTTGAGTGTCTTTTCTTAATCATTATATTAGACATGTTACCCTTAATATGATAAATTGTGGAATCATACTATATTTAAAGGAGGTTCTATTAATGAGCTAATTTTTATGTATTATAGTGTATACATCCATTTGACATTATTTATTAAAAATGGGAGCCTAATTAAATTATAAATCCATATAACATTGAACATTGGAGACTAATAACATCTTTTTATGAGATTTATATTTCTTATATAGGAATGAACCTATATGGGGAGTCCTACATATCATTCTTAAAACAAGAATAAACCCCGACATAGTTTGTTGAAGTAATAAATATTAATACCATAAGTAACATAAATATATGAGGGGACCAAAAAATGAGGTATAGAGATCAAGCCCGTGGAATATGTCTTATATTTAATATTTATAGAAGGATTTAATGCCATCATAAAATGATCATTCCATTTGGACTTACACTATGGTTAATTTCCATTTATGGGAATAGTCATATCATGTCTTTTAACATAGATTACACATTGAGGTTTCCCTAGATTGTGAGATTCATGATGTGGATGATATGATAATTTCAAATCCAAAATCTCACTATATACCTGATCATTTTGAATAATAAGATTTGACATGTTATTGGTCTCATTGCATATGAAATCTTGATATATGCATTGGGGAAGCCCTAATGAGAATTTTGTTATAGTTCTTAGGCCATCATAAGGTTTCTCATGTATCACATGTATCTAGTGAATTATAGTTCTGAATTATCTATTAGAAATCAAATTTTTTTAAATAATTTTCATGAAATATTAACACATATGAGAGTTTTGGTTCCATCAGTTTTAGTGTCGAAGAGATGGAGGTGAATACATGGTGGTGGTTTCCAATCAGATTTCAAGACATTAGAAGAATTCAAAAAATTTCTTATTTGTATAGGAATAATAATTCTTATTGTTAATTATGACATCTCAATCATTTGATGAATGATCAATAATGATGAATCCAATGGAGTGGTTAAGTCCAATGGTTTTGAGTGTTTGGGATGTAGAGGGACTTACATCAAAGAGGATTCCAATTGGAGATCCAGAAATATGAAGGAATTCTATGTATACTATTTAGACATGAATTAGTATTCTCATATTTTATTTTCATCAAAAATTAAATAAGGGGATATAATGAAATTTTAACCCATAAGAGAGTTTGGATACGAAGGGTTTATTATTCAAAACTATGAGGGACATATTGTTGGGTGGATTTTCCTTGGAGTTTCATCAATAAGATGGAGTAATATGTATATTGTTTGGATATGAATTATTTTTTTCTTAATTCAATAGGATTATTAATGAATATGTTCATTGTCCATGGATATCATGTCCGAGGACATCAAACAGACAAGGCCCTAATTTTCTACCTGACATGACCGGATTGGCTTATTATCATGCCATGATTTTCTTCTTGAAAATTTTGAGGGTGTATATTAATGTTTGAGGATGTATAGTCATTTTATTTTTATATATTAAAACTTTATAATGATAATATAATTATCTAGTATACTTTTTCTTTATAGGTCACATGATATGGATTACATTTATGGTGGGGGTCACATGACAGATGAGACATACCTGATGAATGAATAATTACATTTATGACATGTCATGGGGTTGTAACATGACATGGATAAACAATATATATGGTGTCTTAAGGACATGGAAACTTTCCTAGAGGATTTCTGAAGATATTGATAGTATATTTGAATGGTTTTATATGAATTTGTTGATTTTTTCATAGGTTTTCAACAGACCTATGAAATATATCTATACAATGACACATGACATGGATGAAATGCCTATAAAAAGGAATATTATTTGGATTAATTGACTAGATGGTGTCATATGACCCTTTTAACATTTTTGAGGACCTCATGAGACCATAGTAACTTTTAATGAATTTGATGACATATTTTAGGGATGTTCCAAGACTAGAGTGACTTATACACAGGATTTTGTAAGAAATGGTTGACATTTATGAGGGAAATTTCCATGTCTTGTCCTTGGCGGGCCATGCCGCGACACCCCATGCCATCCTCTAATAGTCCAGGTGCTAGTGACTAGCACCGAATAGGCATATCAAAAACATGGGAGGAATTTCATATGTTCCTATACACAAAGACATATATCCAATCCCACGAATGCTGATATTTATAAACCACTAAGGACCCTAATGCATGCATAAAACTAAACCCAAAAATCCGTTAACAAAGGAAGGTAATGTCTATAAGGTAAACTAGTATAGAATACAATCCCACCCAATGAAATATTCTTCAAAATATAATGTTCAAATTTTAAGCAAAAAATACGTACTGGGACTGCTAATCATAGCCATAAGAACACCACGAACAGTATGGATCCTTGCATGCTTTGTCCTCTCCTGGTCTGCCCTGGAAATCGTCAAAAGCCCACTTATCTGAAAAAGACATGATGTGTGAAGGAAAATTCCATGTAGGGGTGAGTATAAAAATACTAAGTAGAGGACTCTAAAAACCAAAAAATAATACACAAAGTAAATGTATAATCAGATCTATGTAGTATATATCTTTAGAACATATAAAAATAGAAACATATTAGTATATATAATCTAAACCCATATTGTATTCTATAGATAAGTAACACTAATCGCATACCGATGCTAGATATTCAATTCAATGATTCCATGAAGCGCTCATCCGAGAGAACTTAATCCCTGATTCTTGTAGCTCTGATGACATCCATCCTAGTAGTAAATTCATAGGGAAGTGTCATTTGTGAAATTTCTACAGTGATAGATCATAATAGAGAACTGATGCACTCATTCAGGAAGAACATACTCCTGAGAAAGGAAAAATCATGATACACAGATGAGGATCACATCCAGGGCCGTGGAGTTTACCAAGACTTATTTGGGATCACCTAAATGGAGGAGGATCAGAGTTCTGTAGGATCGGTCATGTCGATTCATAACTCTTCCTAGGGAAATGACTGTGTATCTTTCTACTGGCCTCTCGGAGGGATTCCTACTCTATCTAGAATGTCCTACCGAAGGGATCATACTCCCATGGATGAAAATGGTACCTAACCATTAGGGGAATGATAAAAGGAGAACACACCCAAAGAAAAATGTCCAAAGTTAAATGGTAATGTAGTTAAATCCATTTCAAATAAATCACACAATGTGTAGCTAGGTCGCATTCCATATCCCTTGACATTAGGCACAACACATGTTCAATGACCTCAGTCCGGAGACATGTAGTTTAAAAAGCGCATACATGATAAGCAATGAACATAAAAAACTGCGTTTGATTAACTAGGGTCTTCACCATTACATTGAAAATATGACCATATAGGTCTTAGACCAGTGTATTCTAACCAGTGTACCAACACATGGTGTAACCATCCAATCTAGCCTGGTTTGGGCTTGTGGTGGTGTACATGAAGTGTACTCCACCCCATGATCATGTATCATCTAAGATACACGCCGAGTAATACGTAAGTATCCACACACTATATAAATGTTTTCACATATTGGTTCATCACATTCTACATCACGAAACCCTTTCCATCGTAGGGCCAGCCCCGCACTCCATGTTATTTGTGATTTTCCATAATCCCTATTTTCCCCTAGAAATCATGTTCATCGTCCGACACAAGGTATCTAAGGGTATTAAAAAAGTTTTAATAAGGAATTATGAGAAAGATGAATAAATAACATAATTACAATATCACAATTGACAATATACAATACATAATTTTCCACATCCCGGACACATAAGGAATTTATTTACACATAGAGTAGCTATTAACGAAGAATTTTTCCAAACTTTAATTCATCCTCATGAAATAATCACAATGATGGTCGTCAATAATGTATCATGGAAGAACATTCTCTACTTTATCCTCTTATCTTCATTTCCTCTATTCATCTCTTCTTGGTAGTCTACAGAGTGCTCCCTCTTGTAATATCATTGAATAAATGAATACTGATAGACTATTGAACTTGGAGGGCCAGCCTCCTATATATAGGTTTTATTAATACACAGTCTATTCCAGGAAGTACATGGACTATCCCTTAGTAAACTAGTTTTGGCCATATTTTCTTCACAGGTTGGTGATATAGCATGTCGTCTATGACTTTCAATACAATGCCTCCATGTAGGTGGAGGCACACGACATCTACCTCTACCCTACATGTCCTGTAAGAAAATTCACCGGTCACCAACCACTTATAGAAGGGTCACACAACGTGTATTGGGGAAGTACATGGTATGTATTCTATGGTCATCAACAAGGGTATGTATCCGCTCGGGTAGATCCATGTTTGGGTCAAAGTGTAAATTTCATGTAAGAAGAGTATGTGCCATGTATATGTTAATTTTTCTTCTGATCAACTCTGATATGTGCTTCTCACCAGAAGAATCTTGAAAATTATCATAATCACCCAAATAACGAATTTTATCGATAAAATGATTGTTATTTGTCAAAAAATTTTATTTTATGCTCGATAATATATATGAAAGAGTATACAAATATTAGGCACATCAATTTGGAATTAATAAGTGGAAAATCCCTATAGAAAAATATATCTTTTTATAAAAAATATATTATTTGATAATATATTAGGACAATAAAATATATTGGATGATGGTAAAATCATTTAATTGAAAAAATAATATATCTATTTAATTAAGATCATACAGTCATAGTTATTAATTAACTTTATTATGATAAAACTACATTTTCACGTAAAACAAATTTATAAAAAAATTTCCTTTATATTCAATTTTTTTATATATCCATTTCTTATTAATTGGTCAAAAAATAATTATATAAAATTATATATAAAATATATCTAAATTTATATAATAATTTCAATATATATCATTAAAATTCCCTTTGCATAATTATAATGTTAAATAATAATAATAACTTTACGTTGTATTTTGAAAAAACATGGTCTTCTATATAAAATCATTTAAATGGAATATTTATTGTTGAATATGATAAACACAATGTTTAGTATAAATAATTATATGAATGAAATTATATTTATTCAAAAAAGAAAATGTTATAAATAATTTCCCTTTTAAATTCAGACAACCTAAAATAAATTTCATCCATGCAATTAAAAAATGATCCAGATAATTTTGGTTTGGATATTTGAAAAATCTTTTGTTGAAATAGACACATTAGTAGATTTTTAATATAATATCCTCATAATAAGACTAAGTGTAGTATAGGGGACGCATAACAAGGATTCCTATTAAATGAACATAGGGGAAGAATAAAAACATGGTTATGGATAAAAAATATAACTATTACATTCTGATGGAGTGTGAAAGAAAATATTTATCAAAAGAATTCATGTGATCCACATATGGTTAATGACCACTGGTCCATAAACAAAATTTGTGTAAAAAGCTCATTGTTTTCATAAAAATTCTTGGTAATGGTAAATTTTTTAAGACCCCTTTTCTCAAGTAGATAAATTATTTAAATCTCTATGACTTTTCAAAATATACATACATGATATATTTATATATTATATGAACATTTTTATACATTGGTATTGTATTCAACTATTTCTACTTTATAGGTTGCATAATATGGTTATGTAATATATTAACCTTAAATAGAATCTATAAAGTTCAACATAAGCCTTTTCAATGATGGTCAACCATACGATTCTTCCAAAATATTATGATGCAAAACATTATAAATAAGGACACTTAATTTCGAAATTGATCATATCATCACATACCCAAATATCATTATGTAGTTTTTAATCATCACATATAAACATGTAAATATATTCTCCATGTATTATCTTGAAACATTGTAATAAGAAGAATTATAATTAAACTGTATTGATAACAATAATTGTTCTTTATTACATTAATAAAGTATATATTAAGGGATATTTTACATGTACCCAAAAATATATTTAACTCTATCAATTATGGAATACACCACCCTTTCAACGAATCATTAATCAATTTCACCATATTCATCCCTCTTCGAAATTACATTATCTATATCTATTATTTCATTATCCAGACAATGGTATCAAAATATTATATATATATTAAGGATTACATTTCCCTAAAAAAATATCTACAAATAAGTTTAACATTTCATTAATTAATTTTTATTAGACATAGGTATTGTAAAACATGTTATAAAAATTACATAATGAAATAATACTATATCACAATCTTTATTTATTTCTAACTATTATTACTAGTACATAATTGATAAAATACAAAAAGTTTAAAATATAAATATAGTAATCATTCCACATAAATGGTATTGATACCTACTTTTAACTAGCCTTTTTTATTTTCTATTTTATTCCATTCAATTTTGACCCATTTCCCAATAATTAGAAAAACCTCCCAATCCCTTTAAACATTTACAAGTGTGACTCCAACCATGATATATATTTGTTCAAAATCTCATAATTCTATTATCCTTATTTGACACATTAATTTTATATTGGTTCTTATTTGGAAACTTATTTCCTATATTTCCCATAAATTGATGAAAATGGAGGCCTCTTTTCACTACACTTTTCAAAAAATCATATTCTATTTAAGAAATCGTGTTGTGTTCTATTCAATACTTATAAAATGTGGGAAAATCAATCTTTTTATTCATCCCATTATGAAATTTTTTCACTATCCACCACGTCAACTCATTATTCCATTAATAGTCATTATACATGGAATATTTCTTCTCTTGGATGTTATCAAATGGTATTATGTATTTATCTGATTATAATTATTTAGGTTACTCATTAGCATCGAATTATTTTCATAAGGTCATCAATGATTTTATCATTATTATTCATTGAATCATGCGAATTGGTCATTTTATATAACACCCCAGGTAAATAAAGAATCTGACAGTTTCACATTTATCCATATTTGTGAATAAAATATTAATATTACTTTAAAGGGGGCGCTATGCTCGATGGCGTACCCAATACGCAACAACGAGTTTCTTGGGAATCTTACGTTGCACTCTAATAATAAAATAATATTATTTTAAATAGTAGTTAACGCCTAACTGTTGTAATGGCGGGAATGAACAGAACTAACTACAAAATTATTATATATGTTTGTCAAATATTTTTACTTTTAAAAAAAATGTTAAAATGTGAATGAATCCAATTTTAAGTGTAAATATTCTAGTATTCTTTAAAAGGTCGATTAACTGCCTTTTGATGGAGAAGAACTTTAAAATCCATTTTTTGACAATTTTATATGTTATATTTGACAAAATAAAATTATTTTTAGAATCGGGACATCAAAATTTACTTGGTATAATTTTTTGGTATTTTTCCGATAAAGTTCATTTTTAATTAAAAGTGTAAAATGCTGTATTTTAATTCATAACCTTCTTTTATTCTAATTTATTTATATGATTAGATTATCTTTTGAATTTTTTTTAATGTTAAATTAGATTATATTTTTACCATATAATTTAATGGTGGTCATTGGAATTAATTTCACTTTGAAATTGGAATTAAACTAGTGTCAATCTTTTAATAGATATTGTTTCTTAAAAGCACTCTATTTGTTTTGAAAACAGGAATTAAATATTAAAATAATTAATGAAACTTATATGTTTTCAATTTTGTAAAATAGACATCATTTTTGAATTCGGAATATCAAAAATAACATAGGGTGAATTTTTGGTATTTTTCTGAAAAACTTCAATTTTTGATGAATTGTGAAACCACTAAGTTGTAGTTAAAGAAACTGATTTTTTGTTTAAATGAAACATTACAACTTCCGTTATTTGATTTTTAAAAATCCTACATACATTTTTGTCATTATGAAGTAAAATTTGGATCAATGAGATTAAAACAATTTAATGGTGAATATTATCTATTATGTTTTATTAATCACGATTAAAGGTAATCTGGGTAATTTAAGGTAAATATAATGTTTTAATAATATGAAATGACCTAGACACATGTCATACCCTTATTGGATGTGTCATGGATGACCATGAAAATCCATGGTTCAACCTTGGGACCCCATGTAGCCACTTTGGTTGGAAAATGATATTAATACCTTTTTATTTAAAGTTAAAATTAAAATGTCACAAACATGTGTTGTTTTACTAAAACAATTTTTACACAGGGTTATACAAGTCATATTTTTTTATATAAATATTAACTATAATGTTAATAATATTTCCTAAATCATGATAGTTTTGTTTATAATTTTTAGACATTAAATAAATTAAATTATTTATAAAACCATGATGATGCAGTGATTACCTCGTTATTTAAAGATTTAAATAAAATGAAAAGATAATGTACAATCTACAACCTAAACATGGAAAAAAAATATTGGATGGGTTGATTTAGAACAATTATCAACTTATCCTAGAAATATATAATTTTTGGACCTTTAAAATCAAAATAACCTTTTATAATAAAGTAATAGTTTATAACTTTCCAAGAGTGCCCCTCCTCTCCTCTTATAAAAGGCCCCCACCTCTACCACCTAACCCACACGTCTCAAGACTTTGAATTGGCAAACTTCTACCCATTTAATCTCTCCAAATCCCTATCTTCATCATTGAAGCCTCACCCTTTGCAGAATGCTCTTCAAGAAACCCTTTTGGTTCAAACCAAGAGAAGTTACCTGATTTTAAGGTAATGTCTTCACTTGTTTTCTTTTGATTTGTTTTGCTTCTCCAACCCCATAAACACTTTTTATTACTTTTTTTTGTAACAAAACCAGTATCTTAAATATAATAGGATGATGTTATAAGAAGTATTTGAGATACAAATTCATACACCTCCATCTAATGGTTATAGAACATACTCTTTCTTTGGATGGAGAATTACTACCTCACGAAACGATGATTGTTCAATATTCTTTTAACACCTTTAAAGGTGTCCATTAAGATGTAACTATATATATATATATTAAATATAATATTTTTATATTTTCCTTAAGCTTCTGTATTTTTCATTTATGGCATACCGTTATGGTTTCCATTATGGGTAAACGCGATATCTTCATTTTAGGAAGTGTGGACTACCGCCCCCTCAAAGTGATTTGATACGTTAATGCCATATGTGGGTCGTATAAGGAATGTAATTAATGGTATTACATATGACATACTACTGGAATTATAATATAACTTTATATAATTATTCTTTCATTCCATTGAATACAAAAAGAAAAGAAATGAATGTAGCATTCATGCGTACGTACGTCTTACCGTCTCCATGAACGGTACATTTCATTTCTTATCTCCAAATGTTATTTACCTTTATAAGTACATATATATAATGGATATATATGTAATATATTAAATCTAAATGATTTATATCATTCTGGAATTATAATATATATATATCTCTCATTTAGTTTTAATTCCATTAATATGACAAATAATTGAAAGTAGCATTCATGCATACGTATGAACTTCCATCTCCATGAACGGTGCATTTCATTTTTTTTATCTCCAAATGTTATGGAATAGTATAAAATGAATAAATACTGGATATATAAGATATTTAAATCATTTATAATATTCTAGAGATGATGTACCTATAACTTCATGGAAAATTCTTTTCCAATAAGGTCAATTTTGACTCATGTACCGAACATCGACAAAAAAGTTTGATATGAACTCATATTATTAACCCATTATTATAAAATTTTAATAAGTGATATGACAGTAATGATAATATTTAAATTATTTCATCAATAAATAATAAATTGACCAAAGTTTATTATTCAGGAATATAAAGAAACGAACAAGACAAGTCGGACTTGAGGTAAGGGATCCTACCCCTCTCTTTCTTCATAAGTACACTCTTTTATATCATTTATTTTAAGCTAATATTTCTTATGATTTAGATGTTATTTTATATTAATCTCACTGTAATTTTTATGATAATATTATTAGATACACAATTTTCTCTCATCAATCCATTTTGGAAGTTTTGATTGGTGCCGTTAGGCTGCCGAATTTTCGTAAGAGATCCAACCTCTCTCTTTCTTTTTAAGTACTCTCCTTTATGTCACGTCTTTTAAGCTCCTCCTTGTTATGTTGGGGGACGTTATTTTATATTCCTCTTTCTTTAAATTTTATATTAATATGATTAGAGACCCTATTTTATCTCATCAATCCATTTTTGGATGTTTTAAGTGGTGTCGTTAGGCTGCCGAGTTTTCGTAAGTGATTTTTCATCTCACTTTTATTCCTGTGAGATTGATGCTACATTTTCCACCATTACCATTGATAGGTATATTTACTACCCATTATTCTACACTTTTTGTAATATACTTTCGTCTATGAGTATTTACATCACTGTTGTATTGTCCTTCTTTCATGGGGTGTATGTTTCGAAAGATACCCAAGTCGGTAAGGGAACCTCCCACCCTATTCTTTTTAATAGACTTCTTTTGTTGGGTCTTTAAATTTATATATTTTAATGTTGGGATATGCCCTTATATATCATTATTGATTTAAATTTTATGTCCATGTTATTAGATACCCTTTTTCTCTCTCATAAACTCATTTTCTGAATTTTGAAGTGACATCGTTGGGCTGTCAAATTTTTTGCAAGGGAACTTCTTAACCCAATTTTGATTCTTGGGGATAAACTTGTACATCTTGAATAAGTCGTTCTATGAATATGTGTGAATGACCTATGATTGTTTTACACTTAATATCCACTTATATTTTGTGTATTCATTTGTCACACATAATTATGTAATTGATTTATCCTTAATCCTAGGATACCTTCTTTGTAAGGGACTTCGTCTCTATCTCCTTTCATAAAGGCATATTTATGTTATAATACAAGGATTTATTTTATATAGTGTTTAAACCCCTTTGACTTATACTTTTATTTGAAATGAATCTTTTCTATATGAATCATTTTACTAAATGAAAAAAAGTATGTTTCTTTTTAACGTACGCGGTGACAATGACCTTTCCGCCGCCGTGAGTATTATTTGATCTATGGCTTCCTCAACAAGTCGTTATATTTTTAAAAGTAAATAAATACCATATACTCTTTTTTGGTATTGAAAACGGTTTTGATAATGGATTTGTTATGTCAATATATTTAAGTGATATATTGTGCTTGAAATGTGGAAATGTTTTCTTTCCTTAATAATTGATTTATGTGTTATGATTTTATAATGGTACTTGGACATTTTAGGGGTGGTTATTTGATAAAACATATGATGGGTGGTGTCGTGAATACCAGGATGGGTGGTTACGTTATAACCTCCAATGCATTGGGTTTGGAAGACGATTGTATGGCTATTCCATTAAGTATGTGTGGAAGTCGATCGTATGGTTATTCCATTTAAGTATGTTTATGTCCCAAGTTACCTTTATATGTTATGTGTTCTTTATATGGGTTTTATCGTAATATTTTGGTTTCAAAAGGGTATATAATGTCCTTTTATTCAGTGAAGAGTTTTTACTACTTTATAAAGGTGAAAAGTATTACTTTGATAAAGTATTCTTGGTGTACATGTTGTTTTGAAAAACTACCTATTTTCCTTCTTTGTCTATCCTTTACTGGGATTTTTATTCTCATACCACGTTTTTGAAATGTTTTCCACAGGACATAAAGATGAATAGGTTCATGGATGGGATCAAGGAAAGACATGCTATTCAAAACATGGAACTTGACATGTTTCTTTTTAAGAGTTTTTATTTTATGGAAACATAGAATAAGTGTATACTTTGTAATCTTTTGAGATGTAATAGTTATGTCATAATTCTCTAAAACTCTAAACCTGAAAAGATCCTCAGTGTGAATTATTCATTTAATTCAATATTAAGTAAGGTTTAAGGATGGGGCCTTATAGTTGGTATCAGAGGTCAGTTTAGATAACTTTAGAGGTTAGGGTATTCTCTAACCATAAGTGACATTACCATAATGGTTAAGATTTCAGAAAGAGTCACATGTTTTAGATAAGATGAATCAATAAGTATATCTTAGTGTTTATCTTAGTCATTAGTACATGATAATTTTGTTGATATAATCACACTGAAATTTATGGTTTTAGTAAATGGATGGATCTAGTAGGCACCAAAGTGACTATGGGTTTGAAGGAAACTATGGTGCTTCTCTGATTAAGAGAATGGATGAAATGGGGTATTCAGTGAGGAAACTCGTGGTTGTTCTAAACCAACTATCAAGGAGTCAGGATCAACCACTTGAACCTTGGTAAGTTCTGTAATGCATCATGTACGAGATGACCAATCGATGTGGAAGCTCAGGTAATAATTATAAAGGTATCCATTAGGGTTTATGTGATCCTTACTTTTGAGGTAATTATGGGTTACTATATGTTATGATGGAAAATGAAAGGAATGAGATAATCTTGAGGTTAAAATATGTTATGATTATTTTTGGAGATTTTATCTTGATTTGGGGAATGTTTTAAGAATTATATAGTTTTTGAAAAGGGACAACACGCAGACCATGTGATAACCCGTCACATCGGATGAAGCTGTGGGAATCGAACCCGCAACCAAAGGGCAATAGGAATTTATCAACTACCACTAGACTACATGAAGTACCTGGTTAGTTTGACTAATTATTTTTAGTTAGATGATTTTAGGAATCAAGAGTAAGTTTATTTTGGGTGATCTATCGAAATTATTAACCTATCATGGAGGATATGGGATTAGGTTAATTACTTTTCAATATGAGACTTTAAGAGAAACTAATGTTATTTGGAGATAAATGTTAATTTTTACCTTGGAAGACTATGTGATTAAATCCTTCAAATATTTGGGTTTCAATCTTAGTTTTGTTTAATTTGAATAATTTTATGGACAAATTGTTTATTGAATGGTCTTTGTTGAACTTTGGGTATTGTTTGATAAATTATGGAGATTAATAATAGATTTTTTTTATAAAGGATTATAGTTTTCGGGTATTATCTGATCTCATACTATCCTTTTTTGTTTTAGTTTTGGTTAAGGTCTAAAGAAATGGTTAGTATATAGTTCTCTTTTGTGGATTAGGTGATTATCTAGAAGTTGATTATATCTCTCTTAATATAATCAAGTCATCCTAAACACTCATATTTTGGAGAAAATATGAGTTCGTGTAAGATATTTAGTAGAAGTTGAAAGTCAACATGACAAGTATGTATTTTTCCTTATGATTTAGTTATGCTCATAAATAAATTCCTCAATGAAAAGTATCTTAAAAAAAAATGTTGTCTGTTAATTTTTCGTACTGGGGAATCAAATACTGTTTAACCCATCACATGTTTGTGATTTTCTGGTGGTTAACTTTCTCCTAAACATGTTTTCTATCAGTATCCCTCAGAACATGACCCTTTTTTTTACTCCATATCCATGTTTTCCTACATGTAATCCTAGTATGGGTTAACTCATGTGACCTTTGTACTTCTCATTCATTATTTTAAAGTGATTGTTTTACTAACTATTGTTCCGATGTGGGATTTTCAATGAACTTTCCAAGCCCAATTTTAAAATTTCGACGACGCAATTCCCAAAAGGGGGGAAGGATGTAACACCCCAGGTAAATAAATAATCTGAAATTTTCACAATTATCGATATTTGTGAATAAAATATTAATATTACTTTCAAGGGGGTTCTATGCTCGATGGCGTACCCAATACGCAACAACGAGTTTCTTGGGAATCTTACGTTGCACTCTAATAATAAAATAATATTATTTTAAATGGTAGTTAACACCTAGACATTGTAATGGAGGTAATGAACATAACTATATACAAAATGATTATATATGTTTGTCAAATATTTTTAATTTTTAAAATAAGTGTTAAAATGTGAATGAATCCAAATTTAAGCGTAAATTTTCTAATATTCTTTAAAAGGTCGATTATCCGCCTTTTGATGGAGAACCCCTTTTAAATACATTTTTTGGAAAATTTTATATGTTATATTTGACAAAATAAAATTCTTTTTATAATCGTGACATCAAAATTTACTTTGTATAAATTTTTGGTATTTTTCCGATAACGTTCATTTTTAATGAATAGTGTAGAATTCTATATTTTAATTCAAAAACTCCTTTTAATATAATTTATTTATATGATTAGATTATCTTCTGAATTTGTTTTAATGTGCAATTATATTATATTTTTACCATTTAATCCAATGGTGGTAATTGGAATTAATTTTACTTTGAAATTTGACTTAAACTAGTGTCAATCTTATAATAGATATTGTTTCTTAAAAACACGCTATTTATTTTAACAGCGGAATTTAAATATTAAATTAATTAATGAAAATTATATGTTTTTAATTTTTTAAAATAGACATCATTTTTGAATTCAGAATATCAAAAATAGCTAAAGGTGAATTTTTGGTATTTTTCTGAAAAACTTTATTTATTGATAAATAGTGAAACCACTAAGTGGTAGTTAAAGAAACTAATTTTTTGGTTAAATGAAACTTTACCACTTCTGTGATTTTATTTTCAAAAATATTAGATACATGGTTTTCATTATTAAGTAAAATTTGGTTCAATGGGATTAATATAATTTTTTGGTGAATAGTTACTTTTATGTTTTATTAATTGCGATTAAAGGTAATTAGTGTAATTTAAGGTAAAAATAATGTTTTTATAATATGAAATTACCTAGACACATGTCATACCCTTATTTTATGTGCCATGGGAGACCACGAAAATACATGGGTCAACATGGGGACCCCATGGAGCCACTTTGGTAGGAAAATGACATTAATACCTTTTTATTTAAAGTTAAAATTAAAATGTCACAAACAGGTGTTGTTTTACTAAAAGAATTTTTACATGGGGTTATACAAGTAATATTTTTGAATTTAAATATTCATTATAAATATAAAAAGACTTCCTAAATCATGATAGTTTTTTTTATAAATTTTAGACATAAAATAAATTAAATTATTTATGACACCATGATGATGCAGCGATTACCTCATTATTTAACGATTTAAATAAATCAAACAAATAATGTACAATCTAAGACATACACATGTCAAAAACTTATTGGATGGGTGGATTTCGAACCCTTATCACCGTATCCATGAAATTTATATTTTTGGGACCTTTAAAATCTGAAAATCATTTTATAATAAAGTTAAAGTTTATAACTTTCCAAGAGTGCCCCTCCTCTCCTCTTATAAAAGGCCCCACCTCTACCACCTTACCCACACCTCTCAAGCCTTTGGCTCAGCCAACTTCTGCCCATTTCATCTCTCAAAATCCATCTCTTCATCATTCAAGCATCATCTTTGGTAGAATGCTCTTCAAGAAACCCTCTTGGTTCAAACCAAGAGGAGTTACATGGTTTTAAGGTAATGTCTTCACTTGTGTTAATTTGATTTGTTTTGCTTCTCCAACCCCCTAAATTCTTTTCATTACTTTTTTTGTAACAAAACTGGTATCTTAAATATACTAGGATGTTGTTATAAGAATTATTTGAGCTACACTTTCACACACCTCTGTCTAATGGTTACAGAACATACTGTTTATGTGGATGGTGAATTACTGCCTCACGAAACGATGATTGTTCAATATTCTTTTAACACCTTCAAAGGTGGCCATTAAGATGTCACTATATTTATATATGAAATATAATATGTTTATGTTTTCATTAAGCTTCTGTATTTTTCATTTATGGCATACCTTTATGGTTTCCATTATGGGTAAACGCGATATCTTCATTTTAGGAAGTACGGACTACCGCCCCCTCAAAGTGATTTGATTCGTTAATTCCATATGTAGGATGTATAAGGAATTTAATTAATGGTATTATATGTGATATCCTACTGTAATTATAATATACCTTTCTATCATTATCATTTAATTCCATTGAATAAAAAAATTGAAATAAAAATAGAGGTCATGCGTACGTACGTCTTACCATCTCCATGAACGGTACATTTCATTTCTTATCCCCAAATGTTATGTACTATTATAAGTACATATATATAATGGATATATATGTAATATATTACACCTAAATTATGGATATAATTTTGGAATTATAATATATATATCTCTCATTTTGTTTTAATTCCATTAATATGACATAGAAATGAATGTAGCGTTCATGAGTACGTACGGCCTACCGTCTCCATGAACGATGAATTTCATTTTTTTATCTCCAAAAGTTATGGAATAGTATAAAATGAATAAATACTGGTTATATATGATATTTAAATAATTGATAATATTCTGGAGATGATGTACCTATAACTTCAAGGAAAATTCTTTTCCAACAAGCTCAATTTTGACTCATGCACCAAACATCGACAAAAACGTTTGATATGAACTCACATTATTAACCTATTATTATAACATTTTAATATGTCATATGAAGTGTATGATAATATTTAAAGAAGTTTCTTAATCAATTATAAATTGACCAAAGTTTATTATTCAGAAATATAAATAAACGAACAAGACAAGTCGGACTTGAGGTAAGGGATCCTACCCCTCTCTTTCTTCTTAAGTACACTCTTTTATGACATTCCATTTAAGCTCATATTTATTATTATTGGGATGTTATTTTATATTAATATAACTGTAATTTTTATGATAATATGATGAGAGACCCTATTTTCTCTCATCATTCCATTTAGTAAGTTTTGATTGGTGCCGTTAGGCTGCTGAATTTTCGTAAGAGATCCAACCTCTCACTTTCTTTTTAAGTACTCTCCTTTATGTCACTTATTTTAAGCTCCTATTTTTTATGTTGGCGGATGTTATTTTATATTCCTATTTCTGTAAATTTTATGTTAATATTATTAGAGACCCTATTTTATCTCATCAATCCATTTTTGGAAGTTTTAAGTGGCACCGTTAGACTGCCGTGTTTTCGTAAGGGATTTTTCATCTCACTTTTATTCCTGTGAGATTTATGCTACATTTTCCACCATTTCCTTTGAGTGGTATATGTACTTCCCATTATTCTACTCTTTGTGAAATATAATTTCGTTTATGAGTATTTACATAAATGTTGTATTGTACTTATTTCATGGGGTGTATGTTTCGAATGATACCCAAGTCGGTAAGGGAACCTTTCACCCTCCTCTTTTTAAAAGACTTCTTTTGTTGGGTATTTTAATTTACATATTGTAATGTTGGGATATGTCCTTATATATCCTTATTGATGTAAATTTTATGTCCAAGTGATGAGATACCGTTTTTATCTCTCATCAACTCATTTTCTGAATTATGAAGTGACACCGTTAGGCTGTCAAATTTTTTAAAAGGGAACTTCTTGAACCAATTTTGATTCTTTGGGATAAACTTGTACTCCTTGAATATGTCATTATATGAATATTTGTGAGTGACCTCTGATTGTTTTACACTTAATATCCACTTATATTTTGTGTATTAATTTTTCACACATAATTATGTAATTGATTTATCCTTAATCCAAGCATACCGTCTTTGTAAGGGAATTCGTCTCGATATCCTTTCATTAAGGCTTATTTTTGTTCTAATACAAGGATTTATTTTATACGGTGTATAAAACCATTTGACTTATACTATTATTCAAAAGGAATTATTTCTATATGAAGCATTTTACTAAATGACAAAAAGTATGTTTCTTTTTAACGTATGTGGTGATAATGACCTTTCCGCCGCTGCGAGTATTATTTGATCTATAGCTTCCTAGCCTTGGATCTCGGCAGTCTGATGCGGTTTTCTTCTTCCCTGAAATTCAAGTTGCTCCAAAGGTCCCTGGGTGCGTCTCTGGTCAGCCTATTGTCCCGGTTTCGTTGCAGGAGTTTTCTGAGGCGTCATCATTGCTGTCTCTGGCTTTGATTGCGAAGTTCGTGAGGCGGCGACCGCTTGTGGAGGATTTCGATAAAGTCGTCAATGAACAATGGGGTTTGAGGCATCACGCGCAGGTATGAATTCTTAGACCGCGCCAATTTCTTATAATTTTCGAGGACGAAGAAGATCTGGGCAGGGCTTGGTCTCGTAATAGGAAATCCTTCTCCGGTTCCTCTTTCCACCTTCTTCGGTGGTCGTTTTTTGCGCACATGAGCCGTGATTCACCCAGCTCGGAAATTTGGATTCAGTTGCCTGGTCTTCCCCTCCCGTTCCAGAACCCTGGGCTGTTGAAGTCGATTGGCAATTCCATTGGCCGATTTATATGCAGCGATCGACGGACGGCTTTGGCGACGCACCCGATGTCTGCAAGGATTTGTGTGGAAATGGACCTCTCAAGAATTCCACCGGAGGTTGTCTGGATTGTTGTGGAAAATGAGTATAGGTATGCGCAGTCAATCACCTATGAATCATGGATCCCTTTCTGTTCATGCTGCTTCAAGCAGGGGCATGATGCTGGTGACTGTCGGAAGAAGGATGGGGGTGCCCGCTCCGGTGGGACCGCTGGTGTGGCATTCTCCGGTGATAGACAAAAGGAGGTCCAAGACACGGTATCTATTCCAGAACCCCGTGTCTTATCTGGTTTCGATGCTGGTCCTGTTGCAGGATGTAGCAGGTCAATGCGGGTTGGTTGCCTGGATGGTTTGAGGAGAGCTGAAGCTGCAAATCTCCGCACGGCTGATAATGGAATGGTTAGGGAACAGCAGACAGAGGTGTTGTCCTCTCAACCGAAGGTGAATGACATTTTCAGGAGGATGAGACAAGACCTGGCCATCCCCCCGGGAGTGTCTGGTGTTGCAGGTGTGGCTCAAAATGGTAATGCCATGCAGGTTGGGGCGTCTGAGGGTATGGAAGTCCTGAATGCTGGGGATTCGATTGCAAAGGGATCTGTTAGTCTGGATGGGGGCAAGTCTGCTATTCCTCAAGAGGGGGTGGATGGTTTGAAGTTGGGCGAAGGCGCTGGGGACCAGCAGGTTGGAGCTGGTAAACAGGCCGCTTGCAACAGCAGTGCAGAGGGGATGAATCCTGTGGCTGTGGATTTGCTCTGCTCTACAGAGAAGGTTGTTCTTGCAGTGGGTGACCCGGGGAGATGTGCTGAGGGCGATGGCAGGTGCAAAGTTGATGAAGGGGTTCGGTTTGCAGTCCCCACATGCAACCGCTTTCAGGTCCTGGAACTTGAGGATGCCGAGGTAGAAAATAATGAAACTACTGGTGTGAGTGCAGGGACTGGTTCTCTGAAGGAGGCAGCTGTGAATGAAGAAAGGAGGCTGGTGCTATCTGAGCAGCCGAAGGGCTTAGTATCATCTAATGTTAATGATCAGATACAGCAGAAACAGTCACCTGGCTATAGTAATGTGGTCATTCGTGAGAAATGGGGGGAGATCTCTGACAGTGACAAAGAGAATACTGGCGGCTTACAGTTGCCTTCGTATAGCACTATTGTCCAAGGGGGGAAGGTGAAGGCAGCTGAGAATGAGGAGGCGGGGACTGCTTCATCTCGAAGGCGCCCGAGGAAGGATTACTCCAATTTTCCAAAGCCGATGCCCACTAGGTCATCTGCAATAAAGGCAGGTGGGGCAAGCCTTAGAAAAGGTATGATCTCTCCTAATGCTTTAAGTTCATTGGAGCGGCTGAATCTGAGGAGGAAATATGCTAAAATTTTGAAGCATTATGAAAGTTCAGACTGGGAGACAACCACTGCGGAGGAAGACTTCTACCAAGGGTGTGGCGATGGTTATGGTTCTGATGGGTTCTAGCTGTTGTTTTATGGAATTCTGGTTTTCTGTACTGCACTTTTCTTTTATTTAATAAATTGTCAGGGGCTAGCCTCTGACTGACTTTCCTGGTATACTCTTTTTTGGTATTGAAAACAGTTTTGATAATGGATTTTTTATGTCAATATATTTAAGTGATATATTGTTCTTGAAATGTAGAAATGTTTTCTTTCCTTTATAATTGATTTATGTGTTATGATTTTATAATGGTACTTGGACATTTGATGGGTGGTTATGTGATAAACCATATGATGGGTGGTGTCGTGAATACCAAGACTGGTGGTTATGTTATAACCTCCAATGCATTGGGTATGAAAGTCGTCTTTATGGCTATTCCATTATGTATGTGTGGAAGTCGACCGTATGGTTATTCCATTTATGTATGTTTATGTCCCAAGTTACCTTTATATGTTATTTGTTCTTTATATGGGTTTTATGGTAATATTTTGGTTACAAAAGGGTATGTAATGGTCTTTTATTCAGTGAAGAGTTTTTACTACTTCATAAAGGTGAAAAGTATTACTTTGATTAAGTATTCTTGGTTTACTTGTTGTTTTGAAAAACTAACTATTTTCCTTCTTTGTCTATCCTTTCTAGGATTTTTATGCTCATCCCATGTTTTTGAAATGTTTTCCACAGGACTTAAAGATGAATAGGGTGAAGGATGGGATCGAGGATAGAAATGATATCCAAATCATGGAACTAGACATGTTTCTTTTTAAGAGTTTTTATTTTATGGAAACTTAGTAAAAGTGTATACTCTGTAATCTTTTGAGATGTAATAGTTATGTCCTAATTCTCTAAAACTCTAAACCTGAATAGATCCTCAATGTACATTATTCATTTAATTCAATAATAATTAATGTTTAAGGCTGGGGCCTTATTTTTCCTCATCCCTTATACAATGTTCTATTTTTAAATGATGATGTATAATATATAAGGACATATAACAATGGAAAATATATTATTATATAAAAACAAGTTAAATAGTTAACATAATTTGATAAATTCATTCATACCTAATCTCATAGTCATATGAATGGTATCCTTGGGATGTTCTATAATTACTCACATATTCAATAATATGGTTATGTTATCTAATCTATGTTTTTGAAAATATATATTCCATTTATTCTAATAAGCATCCTTTAATAAAAACTATAGCACTCCAACCCAAAAATTCTATAGCTGGTGCCATAAATTATTATGGTGGCATGATTTAATGGAACCAAATCTTGAAGAAACAGTCATTTTATCAAATTTGGGTTACCAAATTTCATACATGATACACATAGTACATTGGTGATTGAAAAATAAATACATATAGAAATGATAATAATCATAGATCTATTAAATCATTCAATAAATTTATCTTCATATTTTGGGAAAAGGATATAAAAATAATTGTGGTCTAAAATTATCAAAAAGAGGTATGTAATGTAGAATTAATAATAAATAATAATTATTATAAAAAAGAAAGGTCAATAATTATGCCCAAATTAAAATAAATAATTATATGGAGAATAATAAATATGGAAATAATAACATATGATCAAATAATTCATTATAAATTATCAAATAAGCTTTAGACATGACCATGGATAATATATTTTATCAAATAACCACATGGAATAAAAAAATTATGGAATGAATAGTGCCGATGTATGAGATAACATGATTTATCCTCATGAAAGATACTATCATGATCATTCAAAAATCTTTTTCATGTGTATGGGTAGAAACCCATATTATCTATAATGATCATTCCTTATGATACATACATTCTTGGCCTGACCACCATATTGATATAAACGACTTATAAGAAAACACATAGGGTTGGTCACTAAATGATTTCTTCCAATGAGACTATTGATTCAACAATGAGTATCCATTAGTCGACCCCCACCCATTTTACATAAATAAAAAAACACTCATATATTTAATAATCAATTTATATCAAAAGAAATGTCTCATATCAAATATATGTATCGGGTAAAGGATACAAATTTATCAACATTTCCCCAATAAATCTTATAAAAATAATAGAAGCACCATATATAAATATGGAATAAAGATTAGGAGATAATGATATCCATCATTCATGATTAGTGATATCATAAATATTTATATTTTCTAATGAAAATAAATAAAAATTAAGTTATTATTTCAAGGGAAATTTAACAATCAAAATTGAGATTTAGATTCTACAATAAAATTTACTACATTGTAATTTTAAATTAAATTCCACATGGATAATATAATTCAAAGTAGAACATAAATTACCATTTTTTATGAATGATTTATGATACTAAATTTAAATGTGGATGTACATACGACATAAAAAAGTAAATTTATTTATAAAAATATTATGTTTGAATAGAATTTTATTGAGATGAGTTTAATTACATTGATCACGACATGTATCATGTGTCTCTAACATATTGAATAATAATCAAATGTTTATTATTTACTTATTTTAGAAGAATTTTGGGTTTACTATTAATATTTCACCTGTTTTAAATTTATATATAGTTACAAAATTAATTATGTTTTAATCACATGTTTTGCATCATTATTTTTATGTAGAAAAAACTACATTGGTAGTTTGAAAATGGTCAAAGGGGCCACTATAAAACATATAATGAAAATTTTTTAATACATAATAAAAACATTTATAAAATAATAATTCTACTAAAACCAACATTTTAATTTTGTTATGATGAATGCACAAATGTTACGATCACAGAGATGGTATGTTATACCTACACTTGAGTAACATTTTTATTTTCCAATGATCATTTCAAAAAGAAGGTGAGTTAATTATTTTTTTCAAATATTATAATTATATCATAAATAAAACATTTTTTATAATATTTAATTTTTTTAATTATTATGATTAAAAATGAATCATATCTCTTCTAGAAGGTTGTATTCCACCCATAAATGAATGGTATTTTTAATTTTTTGGTCCGTGAAAGGGTATAAAAAATATTATACTGCAGGAAAGGTATTTATATCATTAATATCATAATTATTTAATAGATATAGTATATATATATAGAATATATTTATTTATACTAATCTATAATGATAAATTAGAGTCAATTTAATACAGTATTAATGGTGGCGGTATGCCATACGTATGAAAGAATGTAGATTCCATTTTCATATTATATTAGATGAATGAAATATATATATATATATTATAGTTATGTAATATTATATGTCTCAAATATATGTCACATATTTATATTAAGTCAATATTTAAAACATTCCATCTAACATGTGAATGAATTAAATCTTTATGAGGAGGAGGTAGTTCACACGTCCACAAACAATTTTATCGTTTTCCAAAAAAATGTAAACCATGAATGTTGATGTTATATATTAATTATAGGAGAATAATTTCATTATAAATATATTATATTTCATATATAAATTTTATATCATTAATTATTTCCAACCTTGAATGATGGTTATGTAACAGTGAATAATATCAGTTTTTTAGGCAGTTGACCACTGTATAGATGAATGACGCTAGTTTATACAATTTCGTAGATGTCTGTTAATGTTTAGGTCATTACCCTAAGAAAAAATATATATTTTTTATTATAATGAAGTTATAATATTTAAATAACATGATTATTAATGAAGTCATGGAGAATGAAATAAAACCAATGACCCTAATGAATAATGTTACCACTTATTCGGTTATCTCCTTTTATGTCATACCAAATTTATTACTTGTTTGGATTTATGACCAAAAGGTGTATTCTAATTTTAGTAGAGGGATTTTGGGAGATAATTTGGGGAGGGTTTTTCTGATCCAAAAGGGTATTATATGTGTGAATATGTGATTGGGTGAGTGCCTTTTAACAACAGGGGGATATGACACATTGGGTTTTCAGGAAAATATTTGCGTACTCCCCACATTATTTTCATTCTATAGGCTTCCATAATACGCACAATTAAACACATAAAGGTTTAATGTCAACATATGGCTTGTAAATGGGTGTTTTACATTTTTATGGAAATTTTTATAAATTATATTATTTATTTAGTCAATATGTAAACCTAAATTTTCTTCATTAATTTTAATTAATTATAAAAGCATTCACTATTAAAATTGGTTATTAGAACCCAAGATTTTACATTATGAGTTTTCTTAAATAATTAATATTTATTTGATAGATAAAATTTCACATCACATTATGATTAAATGAATATTCATATACTATAAACTATTATTATTTTAAAATGATGATTATAATAGTAATGTTACCCTTATGAAAAGTATCTTTTTCATAAAAATTGTCACCTCTCCTATGACGGTAAAAAATATTATTTTTGTATCTCATAATTGAAAATAAGAAATATTAAAAATGATCAATTGATGGTTTCTATTTTATTAAAATGAAATGTTTATTTTCAATATTATAATTAATGTAATGGTTTATAATAAAAATTATTTTCAAAATATATATTCATAAATTTTGATTTGGTAGTATAATATTTATATTAATATTTTAAGAGATCATAATTAAATTTTTAAAAGTTTCATAAAATGAAATATAATACAAAAACAGGTCTTTTTCAATGAAATGAATATTTTAAATAAAAATAATGTTTTTAAAATAGATAAAATTATTAAAATAGAATATTTTACATTTTTTAATTTTACACATTGTAAAGTGAATATGGTTAATTTTTGGGATTTTTTAAAAATATTTCAATTTTTTATCAATGGTGAAATAGATTAATTTATGGAATTTGACATTATAAGTAAATTAATAAATTAATGAGTCATTTCTAATGTGTGCATTAGGTAAGCACCCATTTTTTCTGACTCATGCAATCTATTTACTACATTTAGTCATGGGAAACAACACTATTGATCGTCTTAGGAAAAAATAATAATAAGATTACTAAAATATTTAAAACAACCCTATTATCCTGACACGTCCAACCAAAGAAACCACAATGAGGGATGATATATTGACTCCCCGAGTTCCACCTCCAGCCATCCTCAGGATGGGTGCTAGCATCTAGGGTGTCCAAATCTAAATATATGGGAGGCATTACCCTTTATAAGAATAAAATATTGGGAGATAGGATGTATCAAACATATTCAGCTACATGAAATATATATAAGAAAAACCACAATCCATCCCAAAATGCATGTGTAAATCAAACTAATTTAGTTAAAAGTCACTAATGGAAATTTCCAATAACAAAAATTCAGCCGAAAAATAAAAACTATCAAGCGGTATGACTATTAATTCCCCTCGCAGAACATATATTCTTCATGGAAACCTGATAATTGATTTTTATATATGTAGGGTGATAATATGGATATATTCAGTAGGAATTCCAAATTCTCTCTTGCCCAAGTTGAAGGATAATACAAATACACCCTTGGAAAACAAATTTAATCTCATACCAATGACTATTGGGATAGAAAACCATCACTCATCTTGGAGACAGTAGTTACCACACATCACAACATTCCTAATGAAACATGGGCCATTAAGGCCTCGAAGTGGTGGAAGGGAAGAGCGGGTGGCCCACCATGCATCCTCCTAGAAGAATATTTTTAATGTTTCCCCCTATAAGACTATGCAGGTGTTGATATGGAATGATTGATGTGGTTAGGGTGAATATAAAAACTTCAAGGGGAAAAAAATTTATACCTATATATATATAGCTAAAAATTCCTTACCTATATCACATTACATCATACCCACACAAACCTAGGCCACACCTCACAACACATCTCACCCCCACACACCTGGGAAACACATTTCATCTCATACCAAAGACTATTGGGATAGAAAACCATCACTCATCTTGGAGACACTAGTTACCACACATCACAACATGCCAAATGAAAAATGGGCCATTATGGCCTGGAAGTGGGGGAAGGGAAGAGCGGGTAGCCAGCCACACATCATTCTAGAAGAATATTTTTAATGTTTCCCCCTATAGGACTATGCAAGTGTTGATATGTAATGATTGGTATGGATAGGGTGAATATAAAAATTTCAAGGGAAAAAAATTTATACCTACATATATATAAAGATATAAATTCCTCACCTATATCACATTACATCTTACCCACATAATCCTGGGCCACACCTAACAACTCATCTCGCCCCCACAAACACGGGAAACACATATCATCTCATACCAATGACTATTGGGAGAGAAACCCATCACTAAACTTGGAGACACTAGTTACCACAAATCACAACATACCTATTGAAACATGGGCCATTATGGCCTGGATGTGGGGGAAGGGAAGAGTGGGTGGCTAGCCAAGAATCCTTCTAGTAGAATATTTTTAATGTTTCCACCAATAAGACTATACAGGTGTTGATATGTAATGATTGATGTGGTTAGGGTGAATATAAAAATTTCAAGGGAAAAAAATTTATACCTATATATATAAAGCTACAAATTCATCACCTATATGATCATAAGAAAATCTTCAACCAACATTCAAGGTCTCCCTCATTTTCTAATGTTATTAAATTCAAAACCCCAAAGAAGTATAACACAAGCCTCATTTTTCCTGTCATTATTTATTATTAGGGAATTTTTAAAACTGTGTGTTACAAACATATTCTAGTAAAATAAATAAATAAATTTATATTCCATGTTCATTATTATCACCATCCATACCAACCAAAAACCGTGAACAAAACAACACACAACAAGAAGAACATCAGAGCAACCCAACCCAACAACCACATAAATTGAAACATTTCATCACACCCCATAATTAATTATATAATTCCCACTTCCCAAGTAAAATAATCTCTTTCCAAAAGAGATCATATTTTTAGAGAGAAAAAAATATCTAATTCAAAATCACTTTATTAATTTAAGGTGCTATCAAGTAATCCATTAGATGATGGGAAAATTAATTCATTGGAAATAAATAAGTAATTAGACAATTATTTATGATCAAACAAAAAAAATAAGAAAATGTTTTGTTCTAAAATAAAATTAAAAATTCCAGAAAGAATCCATTAATATAATTGATCTATACAATGTAATTACAGACATAAAATCATATTTTCAAATTAATAATGTAAATATATTAAAAGATATGAAGTTATACTTCATAGTCCACAGTACCATGGAATTTAATATAAATTTTTTCATTATATTACATAATCAAGTTGCAACCAAATTTATGAGGTGTGAAAATAATAAACCCATATCGGCTGATAATCATGAAATGAAATAAATAAAAATATTACATGGAAGGAATAACTCTTTTAGATACATGCTACAAAAAATACCAGTTTATGTATATTGGAGAACTTCTATTGGGGGGAACTCAAATCAACTACAAAAAAAAAATCCTAGGACTACATGGAAGAAGGATTTGGGATGTAATGTCTCAATAAATAGAATAATTAATGAATTAAGTGATGATATTGTGCCCAAAATGATTAGATCTTAATATAACGTGAGTAGATATAGTTTTGACTAATCATTAAAAGAGGATCTAAAAAAACCACTTGGTGTTACAATTAATAATCCTTCATACATTGGATAAATTAATGGAATTAGGGATCCACATCGAAACTACAATATAAAAATTAATTAATACAGTTTCACCCATTTTAATTCATAGAATATGAAAAAATTGTAATACTTTAAAATATTTCAAAATCATTAAAAATATGAAAAAATAGACTATCGTGGAAAATTATACACCCTAGTAAATGAGACAGCCTCTCTTGGAACACTACTAGAAATAAAAAAATAGATTAAAAAACTCCAAAAATAACAAACTACAAGAAATGAAACACCACTAGGATTACACACTGCAAGAGATAACACATATCCATAAATGATACATCACAAAAAATGACACTCCACTAGAAATGACCCACCCTAAGGATGAAACGCCACTGGAAATGTCACCCAATTGGAAGACAAGAAATATTACTTTAAAAAATATAGTTCCACCACTATAGTACATCCAACATTACTTATATAGGCTATTGGTTGATTCACTATTATTGTAGATCGAGTGCTACCATACATGAACTGTTATTGTAGATCCAACATTACCATAGATCCACTATAACTATAAATCAACCATTGGGTGATGCAATATTACTGTAGATCCATATATTCTATAGATCTATAGATACAGTAGATCCACCCTAAGTGTAGATCAACTGTTACTATAGTTCCACTGTTGAGTGACCCATCGTTACTATAGATCCACTATTATTGTCGATCAACCATTATTGTAGATCAACCATTGGGTGATCCACTATTACTATAGATCCACTATTATTGTATATTGAATATTTCTATAGATCCATAGTAAATATAGATCCACCATTTCTATAAATACAGCATTTATGTGGATCTACTATTACTGTAGATCAACAATTACTATAAATACATTGTTGGGAAGGACTAACATGTCCCAAATACAACCTAGAAAACTGCCATACACTAAATTTTCACAATGTAATGTGCTAGAAGGTTTATACCATTGATCATATATGCCTACAGATATGATAAAAACAACCATAATATCTCAATCATAAAAATCAGATAATTATATACTCCATATCAATATACTATCTGTTTTTAGAGGAACTGACACTCTTCCAGGAGTTTAACCACATTCTAGTAAATTTCATCTCTAATAAGAATGAAGTGATCTCTTTTTATCATTTTGTATAATTATAAAACATTATTAGAAATGTGTCACATATAGGGGAAAAAATATTTCATAAAATAGAATGGTCTAAATGTCAACTCATAGGGAAATTCAAGAATAGATAACTCAAAACAACTCTATGTACATAGACTACATCTTCTTCTCACACTCTTATAAACACTCCCCATTGACACCATAACTCCCGAGAACCGTAACTAGGGTAATGGTTGTCCTAAAAAAACCTCATCTCAATGGTCTTGTATCCCCAGTAGATGATCCAAAATTGTAGCATCATTCCCAACAACCAACTATCCCCATTCATTAATGTGGGAGTCATCATAAAGATACTAATGAATTTGAGAGTCATGGATGTGATCGTGGATCCTTACCATCCACAGTGGCTATGTCAACTGATATTACACCACTCCAACTATCCAAAAAAACTCAAAAGATCCATCAAACTTGGGTGAGATCTTACTCTTTTTCCTGATTATCCCCTACCGATGTTTAGGGAAAACCTCAAACAACAGATGGTATCCAAACACAAAATCTAGAGGAAATCTTATTGCGATCAAAGGAAAACATTTTCATGTCTTATGGTATTTTTTTCATCTCTTGATCAAATTAAACAATCTATGTTGTGTTCAAAATGACCTCAGAACCAAGAAATGCTACCTCCCCAACCAGAGTCGAACGTAATGGAGAATGAAATGGTTGTCCTTATAATGCCTCAACTAGGGGTTATGAAAATGGGATAGTGATAACTATTATAATAAGAAAACATGACCATATAAAGGTGTTGTGACCATGATCCACCGATGTCCAAGACACCTGATGATATCATATTCTCATATGTATGGATAATACATTACAAATTCCCATGTTTCAGATGGTGGAAAGTAGTTATTAGGAGAAATTGGGTTCCAAAATAATTCTTCAATCCCTTTAAAAAACGTGAGGTAAAACATAAATCTTAAACTGATACTATTGAACTCAAAACTCCATGAAACTATACCATCTCATCAACATAACAATTTTTCTTCAACCACTACACGTGAATTAATGACTACTTATAAGTGTGTTTATTTTTTCAACTTATCCATGATACCCCATATAGAATAAAACCTTCATGGGATTTGGGTAACCTTATAATGAAATCCATTAATATTTTATCTCATTTCCTCTTTGAAAAACCAATGGGTTAAAACAAACATCATGGAAAACGATGCGATTCTGTTAAATTATGGAAAACAAATCACATTGACACATTTTTTTACAACAAACTTCATCATTCTAAACCAAAACTACAACCTAAAGCTTTGATGCATCTTAGAAATTCTTGAGTTTATGACACAAGGTGATCTATATAACTCACAAAGAACTCCCACGTGAATTAATTAATGAGAAAATAACCTATAATAAATCAACATATTATTCTAAATAACCATCTTCCACCCATCTAGAGCATCACAATGGATAACACAATCACAAATCACATATACCTCGGAATCTCTCCACCCATATTAAACCACATGATTTACAATTTTAGACTAATATGTCACCTAATAAAAATAGCCTATACTACCTAAAACCCTTTCATATATTTGAAATCTATCCAAAAACTCTATTTCTCTTAATGAATCTTCAATCTCACAAAAAACATCCTCCTATGACATTATAAAAAAATTATTTACTGAAACCTTCCACTTCCTATAGTTTTGGAGGAATGAAAAAAATAGTCCTGTAGAAACTCCAACCACCTTCAGTAATGTAGATTCTGATCATGTAGAAAAAAATGCACCATAAATACATTTGATCTCTGGAGACCATGAAGAACTCCCCAATAATGCAATGTTGCTGTAACATCAGTTCACCAACAAATACAACTAGATTCGGATCTTGGGTGGCATGGTTATATTCATAAGACTATACCTTCCTAGACCCATAATAAATAAAAACCTTCTATTGGATCATTATGCATACCAATAATAGAAATAATGTATCACAAAATACCTCAAACATTAACCAATACACTGGAAACTAGGGCACAAGAGTACTAAAAAATTTCCCCTTTAGGTAACTAAATGTTTCCTGACAGTCGTCAGTCCCTAGAAAAGGATTATCTAACATGTTCAAGCCAATTAGTGGGTATTCTAATCAAGCGTATATGGGAGGAACACTTTATTAATATCATAATATGGAAAATAAATTATGAACATGTTCCTCATTATAGGATTATTTCCATTAAAAAACTACTTCATCTTTCAACAAGTCTACTGTCACATCCTAATGATAAACCACATGACTGTGAAACTGAACATCTAGTGTCAATAACATACATGTGGAAAATGTACCAAATTGCTTGTGAAATAAATGGAAATTTAATATAATTCATTGGTTCTTGAAATTATTACCTTCTAATATTCAGTATATTAAGATATCATCCATTAATACGATGATAAACATGTCTAGGAACTCATGAAACTAAGTGTTGAAAATCCCCAAGAACATAGATGATGTGTTCATTAAACAAAATGACATGATTAGAAACCTGAAGTTCCCATGCCTACAAGTAAAGGAATTATTCATGATATCACCCACCATCACCCATTATTTGTGGTATACAGTCCACATAATGATATTTGAGAACCAACTGGCTCCTCTTAGTTGGTTAAAAAAAATTGACCAATGAATGCGTGAAATGGTTATTGATTATCAACTAATTCAACCTCCGGTATTATATGCATAGTCACAATCAATCATCATCATTCATTAAAAAAACATTGGGGTTCCCCATGATGACATAGTAGGCATGTTGACCTCAATATATACCAGATCATCTATATGAATCCTCAAAAAACACAACTCGTAGGCTTCCATGTGATAAAGATCGATCCGAATTAGATAATCTTGGGGCACTATATCTAGCATAAAATCAATGTTACATGGATGTGGTTGGGTCCTTTCAAACATTAGGAAAACATTCAAGAACTCTTTGTTGACCCCGGAATCATCATCTATTCCAACATCTGGTGGCTCTAGTGACAACTCAGCAAAAAAGCAATGAAGTGTCACCAAATGTCATATTTCTTTGTGACAACTCTGATAACCTATGAATACTAGATAGTAGCCATCACCTCCTGAGAAAAATATTATCCTCCAAAAATAGTAAATAAAATAATACAATAAATCAATTCCATGGGAGAAATTTTATGGTTGTATATCATGGAAGAAAATATCCCCATTGGACTGATGTGACCTAATCATCCGTCTACAACCCCAACACACATCAAACATGCTCTTATGGACTCCAACTATCTTAGAAAACAACCTTTGTATTTTAAGCATATCATAAACTAGTCTTTATGAATGGGATATAGTTGGTGAAATAATGGAGTAGAGATATATATAATAAAAAATCATAGAAATGTGTAGATGAAAAATTGATCATACATCTAATGACATATAGCACATCTAGTGCTGTTACCTACACTACATGATACTAAAAACAACAAGAACCCCTCCAACTATTATAATGGGTTACTCCACAACCACACTATGGTTTAGGTATCTACGATTGTGGAACATCAAGTGGTCGACCAACAACTGCCTCATCTATCCTAGATGGACCATAAGCATGTCTCCCTTGCTATAGGAATGGCCTCGCTGGTGAATTTTGTTATAGCTGGCATTCAACCAAACAACCAAGGACAAACAGAACATGATCAGACATTGGAAACATTTAATCATGACAGTCCTGAACACTATAGAATTATCACATTATCCATAAATCCATAGGAATTCTAAAGGATCTAGATGGTGGAAGTGGAATCATTGCACATTGAATCCTAGATGGTAAAAACCTTAATGGCCCTGACACATGACGTCTTCCATTAACAATTCATCTCCTTATAAAACATTGATGGCTCCCCTATCATTGAAAAATTCCTCATTAGTTTGTACATTCAATAATATATTTATTATATCGATCCTTTTGGTATGATGGCAATGTAAAAGAATAAATTGCATACTAGATCGAATGAAATAGTGCCTCCTACTGATATCCCACTCAGAATTGCTAATTTTGGAATATATTGGGTGAATATCATATAATGTACTAGAAAATGATTTTGTGATGCCAAATAGAAACTTATCATTAGTGAAGGGATTTTAACTACTACCTAAAAAGATCAATACTGGTTGGTGAAGGGAACTTTACACGAAATTCCTTTTGGATGTTTGAATATAGAACATATGCCTCCTTCTGCTCAGAAAGGAATAGTGTATAGAACTAATACACACCTCCACATATCTGACTGGAAACCAATGAGGTCTAATAATCTATCTAGGCATAGCTCTAACTGAATTTTTTCTCCCGCTTATCTTTCCAAATCTCTATTACCACATCATAAATGCTCCCCGAGTACATTTCCAAAGCCTTCTACTGAAAATATCACAACATAATCATCATTGGATCATTATCCTTAGCTTGATCAACTCTATTTTGATAACTATGTCATCTTGTTGAACCACCACATCCAGATCCACACACTGATGATGACCAGTGGCAATAAAAAAAATGAAAAATAAGTATTTTCTTTTCCTAGTAATATAGATCTTTAGAAAAATATATTTTAATTAACATTAATATATTTAATTAATTTAATAGAATTTATAATTATGTAATGAAACCAATTAAAAAAACACGAGTCATTATGATGGGTGTACATCTCCTAGGTATCTACCCTACATATAGTCCCAGGTACCATTTTTGTTGATTACGTTTAGAGTTCGTGCACTTGATCATGGGGCCCTAAAAAATAATATCCCAGCTGGTCTCCCTAGTATATTTCACACACCATGGTCTTCTTTAACTATTACCATACTTACAGGTTCATTACTCAAGACTCCTAACTCAAAACTCAACCATATATCTCAATCATTTATTATGATATAACACTACTGGAAAACTAACCTTTACCAACGGTTTGGAACCATTGGTATAGCCTATACCAACGGTTTGGAGAACCTTAGACAAGTAAGCCATTGGGATCGGTCTATACCAATGGTTTTCCAAAAACCGTTGGTATAGACCTATCCCAACGGTTTTGGAAACCGTTGGTATAGGTAATATGAAATCTATACCAATGGTAATGGAACCGTTGGTATATAAATTCCAAAAATAAAACATCCACTGGGATTTGATCCCAGGACCCCTTGTTTATAATTGAACGACTCAACCACTAACCTAACATGACTTTTGTGATCATAATTACAAAAATATATATATGTATTCTCATAAATATTTTAAATTTTGATTTATATAATTTTCTCGGTACGAAGGTCCGATAAAAAATGAAAGTACCTATACCAACGGTTGTTAAAACCGTTGGTATAGGTCTTTGGTTGTTATTTTCATTCTGTGAGGGATGTTGAATTTTGGCCCACTTTTCCCAACGGTTTGGCCAAACCGTTGGGAAAGGTAGACCTATCCCAACGGTTTGGCCAAAACGTTGGGAAAAGTGGCATATTCAGGGACCTTTCCCAACGGTTTGGCCAAACTGTTGGGAAAAGTGTCCAATTTGAGGGCCTTTCCCAAAGGTTTGGCCAAACCGTTGGGAAAAGTGGCCAATTTGGGGGCCTTTCCCAACGGTTTGGCCAAACCGTTGGTATAGAAGCGTTGGGAAAGATCTAATTTCCAGTAGTGTAACTATATCATACACCCATCCCTCCAATAAAACTACAATTAGGGGGAGAGATAATGACCCCCCCAAGTTCTCTCCTCCAGTAGGCCTTGGGATGGCCACTAGCACCAAGGGAATAAAAATATCACAATATTGGAGGCATTAAAATTTATAAGAAATCATGATCTGGAGATTGGATGTATCAACCATAATCAACTCCTTGAAATATATATAATTAAAAACACCACACAACGAATGTTTAAAAAAACAAATACATTTAAATTTTCTTTAAATAAATACCAAATAACAAGATCAGTAACAAAAAAACTATCAATGGATATGAATATTAATTCTTATTATGGTCCACAAAATCCTCTAGGAAATATGAAAATAGTTTTTTAAATATTTATGGAGAGCATACATGTATGCTATGTAGGAAAGGCAATGTCTCCTGTGCACAAGTGGATTGATCAATCTAATGAACCCGTGAGAAGATAAATAAAACAACCAATACCTAACAGATAATGTAACCATAACCCATACCAGACCATGTTTCGGTCACCAAAAAATACATACATGAAATATAAATTAATTTATTTCACATCGTTGATTGAGTACCCCACCACACATTCCATTATATCATTCGAAATTTAATTTATTTCCCAACTATATAAAATTATCCAATTAAATATGATGATACCAATAAATTAGAGAAATAGAAGTTACTAATGAATTGATAATATATAAATAAGCCAACAAAATACTTTCTCTACATCATCGAATTACACCCATACAATCACAGTATCAAAATAAAATTCAAATAAATAAAATAATGTATGGTTATACTTGAAAATTATTGTTCCCAATCAAATTTAATATATTGATTCATTATCTTTCAATATCCAGTGGCATCCATATTCACATAGTAATATAATAAAGATACCATCGTCCATTATAAACAAGAAATGAATTGAATGAAAAGCTTACATTATAGGATGAATCTGTTGATATTCATGTTGTAATAAAAAGGATGCATGTGTATAGGAGGGAAACTATTTAAGGGCAGTGGCATTAACCAACTATAGCACCACGTCACAAGACTCCAAGGAATGAGGATTTGGGACGATTGGTATAAATAGAATGATGAATTATTAAACGAAGGTAGTATCATGTCCTTATATATATTTGATCTGAAACTAATATTATTAGATAATATTTTGAATTTCTATTAATGGTGGATCTCCACAAAACCACATGGTGTGACAATTAAAAAGACTCAAGGAATTGGATAAATTTAAAATAAAATTGAACCATTATAAATTTGGTTTAATACAATTACAAGGATATTATAACCCATTTTACCATATAAAAGATGCGACAATAGAAATTATTTATGATTTTTTTGGAAAACTATATTATTAATGAAAAATGAAAAAATGTTGGAAATGACACATAGCTGGAAATGACACACCACCATGGTGACATGCCACTAGAAATGACAGACATCCATCAATGAAGTACAACCAGAAATGAAATATGTCTAGAAATGACACACCACCAAAAATGACACACTACTAGGATAACAAACCAACAGTACTAACAAACCATTTTAAAAAATGGAAATTTAATAGGAAAATTTATATGGCTGCCATTATTTTGGATTCACAATTACTTTTGATCCATTGTTACTATAGATCCATCATTTTCTAATCCAACATTATATTTAATCCACTATTAGGGTAGATCCAATATTACTATAGACACATTATTACATTAGGTCACTATTACTATAGATAAATCATTACATTAGATTCACTGCTTGGTTATTCACCATTATTTTTAATTCATTGTTATTATAAGTTCATTGTTACAATTGATAAACCATTAGGTGATCCACATGTACTTTAGATTCAGTGTTGTTATAGATATGTCCCTATTATAGATCCAACGTTACTGTAGATAAACTATTACTTTAGAATCAATGTTACATTAGATCCACAGTTATATTAGATCCAAAGTTAATATAGATCCCCCATTAATGTATATCCACAATTACTATATATCCACTATTATCATAGATCAACCATTACTCTTTATCCACTATTTTAATATAATGAAATGACCCATAAAGTCCCCATACATCCCCCTGACACCATATCTCAGGCAGAGTAGTTTGCCAGAAGGTTTAGACAGTTACATCTCTCTTCTCCTCATAAGTAACTCCCACAAAACCCCTTCACCTAAAACATTATAATTCATGATGCATTCCTAAATTTTACCAAATTCCCTTCTTGGACCTCTTCGACACTTTAATATCCTTATAGTATTACCAAAAGACCAAATATAAGTTTCATACGGAGGTTCACAAAGAAACAATATCCAAGAGTTAGCATCCTCCTTCAAAACTGTTTCATAAATTTTCATTTCATAGAATCCCCTCACTTACCACATCTAATATAGACTGGAAAAATAAGTATAACATATATATATATATACATATATTAATTATATTATTCTAATGGAATATCAATCATCATGTATCTTATCTTCTCTTTTTCTTCATTAAATGAAAACTTATTCTGTGATGTATCGATTCACAATCTTATTGGAAGACGAGTTTTCATATTCAATTACATTCATCAAGAATGGTCATAAATCCAATATTATGATTAAATTAGATATTAATATTCATGTAATAATATTTTTCATGTATTGGAACCAATATATATACCTAATATTAATAAAATGTCTAAATTCCATGATTGTTGAAAAAAATACCAACATAAAGGATAAAAATTTCATTAATATGTTTTTGATACTGTGATCGTCATACAATATAACAAAATTATATACAAGAAAATATGATCCATTTAATTTTCATTAATACTATTTAATTTCATATCAATGGTTTTTCTTCAATTTGAAAAAAATACATAATTATACATAATGGAACCGACCATAAAACCATGAAATGAGTGCTCTCTAAAAATAAAAATTAAACATTATAACTAACTGAAATATCAATAACTAATTTTATTTAATTTATAATAAATAAATTAAATCTTCCTGTGGTTATGAATTAAGTATTTATTTATTTTCATTAAACTTATCTATGAAATTATTTATAAGTTTTGAAAACTTTATAACATTATATATTGGGTTTCTCATCACACATTCATTTATATACGATATACATTATACACCATTGACTTATATAGTATGGTGTATATATAATTCTTCCTTTCATTATGATCAATAATTACTGAATATTTTATTAACAATCTATATTTATTATATAACTTACATGATTATTTCCTAATAAATATATAATTTTTACATATAGGGTTTTCATTGAATATTATTTTAACTAGTGAAATATTTATAAATAAGTATCGTATACAAAAACCGATATTATTATATGGTATATTTATAATTAATTAAATATACTAATGAAAATTTATATTTAAATGATTTTATGGGTTGGTTTTAAAAATTTATAGACCTTAGATTCATTGACTTTTGGGATGAGGAGAATGTGTTAGTGACAAACCCATCTTGTTTTTGTCCATGAAAGAATCTAGCAGATATCTTCCCACATATTTAAAACATATTGTTATTAGTATTTATATTAGTGGTTCATGTTCTAGATACATAACATCCAATAATTAATCATTTCAATAAATATATATCATTTTATTACTATCCATGATATCTTTACAATGAAAAAACCTATCGTTACATTTTCATTCTCAAAATATTAATTAAATGACATGTGTTTTTGGTTATTCACAATTCTATATTGATTTTGCATTATATAGTATTCTAAAGTTATTATTGAATCTTTATTATTCACTATTTAACACATACTAAGCATTATATCCCAACCCATTACATTAAATCCATCCCTAGGTATTGATTATGAAATATTAGAATATTTGTCAGAAAATAATTTTATTATAATTTGTTATCTATTAGGTTTAATTACCAATGTGTATGTATAAAATCCATCAAGATAACTAATTTTATTGGTTATTTGGGATTTTAATAAGGTATCTATGGATATATTACAATGTATGACATCAACTCTAGGATACTTGGGTATAGGTTTTTACTGTTGGTATTAGATGAGGTTTAGTAGAATTCAATAAACAAGATGTTAAATAATCCAAAGAATTAAAATAATTCCATATTGTGATATTTTATTCAGAACTCAACATATCTGTTAGATAATTTAGTGGGTTACAATATTTAGTGTTGTATTCTAATGGATGTAATGGAATCAATATAATAGATAATATACAAAATTATCCACCGAAATAATTAATATAATTAGAGTCAGAACAGATGATATCATAATAAATTTTAAAAAATTACTCATATTATAATGAATAAACTTATTAAATCTATCTAAAATCTTTTCATGTGGTAGAATCCCTAAATATTTTAGTTGTAATACTAATCATGTTGTATATTAGTAGTGAATTAAGGCCCTTGAAACGATATTTATTGCATTGGGATGTGATTTAAAGAAAAGGCGGTACATTGGGTGCATTTCCTCAAGAGTGTCTCTGATCAATGTTGTTGCACTACCCAATATAGTAATGAAGATTATGAAATATATAAAATGTAATGTAATTATTTTAATGAATCATTGGTCATAAAATATTTCTTTTGGGAATGGTGAACTTAAATGAGGAAAGAATTTGCATCATATTTAAAATGGATTAAAAGAGTGTTATAGAGTATGAGGTTGCCTTCAAAAGACTATAAATGATTGATATAGTTTACATAATTTATTTATAGGTCAATATTGATAATTTCATTCATGTTTATAAGACATTTCTCTAAATGGAACTAGTTTCCAATACATTTTAATCAGGTGATGAAATATTATTTTTCATCAAAAGAAATGAGAAGAATTTTTCATGATCTGATATGTTCAAGGGAAATTAATTGAATCAGAAGACATATGATAACCATTAATATGTGAATATTATTAAATAATAATAGAAAAATTAATTAATTTTTTCTGAAAATTATTGAATTAATTAAAATGGGAAATTCTATAATGGCAAGGGAGTTTCTTATTACTGTGGATAAAAGAGTCATAAAGATAATTAATTCAAGTGGAAGAGAAAAGTAAATTATTTTCAATGCATCAAACATAATTTAAGGGGGAATTATTCAATTTATTGTAACATTATTTAGGGGAATCTTCCACGGAATTTTCCATTGAACTATGAAAAAGATTATGCAATCACCACAACAGAGATAGAACTACCAAATGATTTGATAGAAGTCACATTAATACAATATTATAATTTATAAAATAAATTATTTTTTCTAGATCATTGAACTCATTTATATATACCTATTATTACAATAATATTATACATTACACTTTTGGTTCAATATGAGAATATTCAGTCAAAAATCCTAAAGGATGACTCATTAACTAGAAAATGGTTTTTGAAGCCCCCCTTTTGACACATAAATGTTATTTATTTGATGAAAAAATCACAATTCCTATAGTTTAATATGATATAATCCTCTTAATGGAATATTTATTAAATTTTGATATTGAAATTTATATTAATAAAATGGACAATATGATTTTGGGGAAGATGAAGATTTCATTTAATTTTAGGATGAATCATCATTTTATGATTCTTTTCACATTTCCCTATGTAGATCTTGTAAATTAAATTCATGGAGAGGAAGTTAAAAAACATCAATTGATGAATAATGTAATATACAAATTTAGGATATACAAAATTTAAAAGAATAAATTTATGTCTTTTATATGGAATTTACATGAAAACCCATAGAGAAAAAAGATGAGTATTTTATTAATTAAATACATGAGGAAAAACCAATATTAAATACAAAAATTATAATGTCCAATATGGAATTATTGTAGTTGAATAAATTACAATAGGAGTTGATTAATAATGGATTTATTCCATATATTGTTTCTCTAAGGGGATCTCGTATACTATTTATTGAAAATAATTATGGACCCCTGAGGTAGTATGTATAATATAGAGAAATCAATGATATTTAAATAATGAACGACTACCCTTTTTCTGACATTTATAATTTATTTGATCTAATTTATATATCTCAATATATTTATAATAATTACCTTCATTTAGGGTATCATAAATTCTGATTAATAAGTAATTTAGTGAAATGATATCATTTTAGATGGGTATAGACATTATGATTTTAATGTAATTCCATGTTGATTAACTAATTAACCCAATATTTTCAAGGATCAAATGAATAGAGTATTCATGATATGTCATTACCATTTTTCTACAATATTAATTGATGATATTCTCATGTATTCTATATACTATGGGGACAATGATATTCACTTTTGGATTATTCATGAGTCTCTCAAGATCCAATAGATATATGGTAAAATTTTCATGTGAATTCAGGATTCATGGAAATGCATTTCTTGCTCATATTATCTCAAATGATAGAATCCTAGTTCTTCTAATAAAGAAAAATGTAATAAATTAGTAGACTACACTAAATAAGATAATAATAGAACTTAGTTTCATTTGTTTCTAAAGTCAATATGAACATTTTGTGCTCTATTTTTACTTATTAGCTATACATTTAAGAAGGAAAACATGTAAATTGGTTAAGATCACATTGAAAGATAAATGTCTTATATTTTTTGATAAATTAATGAGAACATTAGTTGATTATCCAATGTTGACTACACCATTATGAAATAATGTATTTTTAATATTCAATGATGCATCAACGAAAGGATTGGGTTGTTTCCATTTAATTATTGATAGAGTTATTGAATATATATCATGGTAGATTAATAAAAATGATTTTTTTCCATATCATAATATTGAAATAAGAACCATAATCATTCCCCTTAGGATTTGAATACATTATAACTATGTTTGGATTTATGAGATATATACAAATCTCAATAGTATGAAATGAAAATATGCAAAGAATGAACTCAACATCAGAAAAAGATCATGGCTCTAATAACTCATGGGTTATGATTCCGCACTAAAATATGACCCCTGAAAAGAAAATCATCTAGGTTTTTCATTAATAGATATAAATCATGGACATATATCACAAATGAGGATTGAAAATTATCCTCTACTAATGAATTTATAAACAATTGATATGATAATTTATATGAAAGATGATACATAATCTATTTTTCAAATTATTGCGAAACAATTTTTATTGGAAATGATAAACAACTCTCAATATGATTATGGGAATTTTCAAAAGAAAAATAATGTTGTAAAATATGGAAGATTAGAAACCATTTGGTTTTAGAATGGGATTCAAAAATATGAAATGATTTCATATTTTACATTAATAGATTATATAAAAAGGGAATTGTTATATGAGACTCTTTTAGGAAAATTAACAATACCCCATGAAAGTACCAATATGATGGAACTGTGAATGAATATTTTTTCTGGGATAATATAATGCTAAAAATTTATGATTATGTGTAAATATATCTAGTTTCTCAACTAGTGAAGGATGAGGTAAATCATCATATAAGAGTAAATAAACATCTTCAATTCCTATGTGGACATGGGAAGACATTATAGTGGACTTCATCAAATGTATTACCAACGAACCCAAGAAATAATGACATTATATGGGTTATTATTGATTGACAAACAAAATCAATACATTTTCATTTTGAAAGAGATTATTTTTCTATTTTACACCTATATTGTCTCAAAATTAGTGAACATTTAATAATTCATGGTGCAACAAAATCAATTGTGTCTAATCAATATCCCTATTATACATAAAAGTTATTGAAAATTATTCATTGTTAATTGGATAGAAATATTTTTTAGACTAATGAATATCACCCTGAAACTAATGGATAGTCATAAATTACTATTCCATCACTAGATGACATGTCGTTATGTAGGTCACATTACATTAATGGATTGTGTTATTAGTATTTTACCTTGATAGAGTATACCATTAATAATATTCTCCATTATTGTATTCAAATGGAACTATGTGATGTTTTATATAGAAAGAGATTTCATACTCCAACTTAATGGGTCTCTATTTGTGAATATATAATTATAAGACTAGAAATTATAATGGAACAATAACAAAGGTAAATATTATTCAGGCTTACATTAAAGTAGCTAAATGTTGGAAAAAAGTGCAATGATGAAAACCCAATAATGGATTTGGAATTTAATCTATGAAATTATGTATTTCTGAATGTATCTCTATCGATCGGTTTCATAGAGTTCAACAATAAATGTAATCTATAAACTAATAAAATCAAACCATTTGAAAATATTGAAATAACAGGACATGTATTTTATAGATTAGAAATGCCATCAATTTTCTCCAAAGTTCACGATGTGATACACATATCAATATTAATGAAGTAATTGCCAGAAAAAATAATGTAATCACCTATGATTAAATATATATTGAACAAAATTTTTCTTACTATGAAGAAAATTGAGATATTAAATAAAATATAGAGAAAATATGGAAAAATCAATTGAATCGATTGAAAAAAGTTATTTTGAGAAACAATAAAATGGATAAAGCATCATGTAAAATTGAGGATTTTAAAAATAAAAAACAACCTAATATTTTAAAATATTATACTTTTTAAAATATTAATGATGAAATTTATTTTGGATAGATGAATATAAAAACGAAATATTTTATAAAATCTGACATCGAAAAAAAATTCAATTTATTAAACATCTTTTATAGCACGCATTACCGAACATAAATAAACCAAGATGTAAAATTAAATAATATTATTTTGACATGGATTCTAGTATAGTAATGTGGTATTTAGGTACAATAAATATTTCATTAGAAATATAACCATTCTAATTAAAGTTTAAATAATCTTTTGGTATCTAAAAAATGAAAATATGATATATTAAAAATCATAAATTAACTGATAGTATTTAAAAAATATATATTTCCAAATTATAGTATTATAATTAATTTGATGATAAAAAAATTACATTAATAAAAAAATTTCATAATTTTATTAGTTATAATTATATGATTATTTTATTATCCCATAATAATTTAATACTATTGTCCTAAAACCAATTGTATTATTTAATCCTCTAATTTTTGTAAGAAGTGATGATTTAAATTTATAATTAAATTTTTGATATTTAGAAAACATTTCATTAAAATGGTGATATTTTTTTAAATATAATCAATGGAAAATGTTTTCAGGGAATTTTTTCTATTTTCTAAAATATTTAAATTTTATGAATAGTTAAATTAGATAATTTATAGTGTTTAATGTTTTCTGTAAAAAATATAATTATTGAGTCATGGATTATGCAAGGATGAGTTGAGAATCCATTATTTTAAACTTACATGCACAAATTACTATATGTAGTGATGGTAATGAATACTATTTATAGTTTTGAACCAAAATAATAAAAATGTGAATGAAATAACCAAAAAAACATTGACATATCCCTATAAATACCAAATCTCACATGCCCTTCTCTTCATACCTTATATGCATTGAATATATTATAATTATACTAAATTTCCTTTTCAATCCCCTTCCCTTCACCCAGGAAAGCCTAGTATAAAAAAATACCAAATCCAAGGGTCTTAAAGGGATTCCAAAATGGTTATAATCAATAGGTAAAATCCTTCATCATTGTCTTCTAATATCATTTGTTTTCTTTTCCTGTAATCAACTAACATATTAAAGGATTCCTTATAATAAAATATCCCATATATAATGTGATTTTAATTTTTATATGAAATATCCAACATTAAATCTCCATGGTCCTTATTTTTTTAATAAATTAAAACAACATCTGTGATGTGCTGATTCAACCCCTTCAGGGACAACGAGGCTTCGTATTCCATTATTGCCTTCATGTATGGTCATTAAACCATTATTATGGTTAAATCACATTTAAATATATATATATATATATATATATTATATTATATCATCTTCCATAACCGATATATAATCATACTATAAAATAAAACTACACATATTCGTGATTGTAATAAAAACCATGAAAACTAATTAAATCATTTTCATAAATGTTTTATCATTTGAATAATTCTAATAAAATATAATAAATATATATCTGTGAATTAAAAATAATTTATGTTAATTAATAATAATTTATTTATATTTTTGATTATTTCTCCAATTTGAAAGGAACTCCCACTATTATACATATGTAACTGGCTATAAAACCCTGAAATAAATATATATAACTAGTCAAAATAGAAACAAATAAACTTAGTAAAATTATAAAAATAAGGAATATGATGAATAAGTTCTAAATTATGTAATTAGTTAATATAATTTTATTATTTATGAAATTATATACAAGTGAAAAACATTTTTGACCTATGGTATGGATTCTTGTTTTTCACAATCCTTTTTATGAGATATGACTTGTTCCCCACAAATTAATCATGTTTCATATAAGTATAATGAACCATTTATTTATGATAAAAATCATTTACTATTTCAAAAATAATTCATATTTATTTTATCATTAATATTATTATTATCTTAGTCGTATACAATTTTTACATATTTTTATTAAATAGAATGTTATTTTAACTGGATAAATATTTACAAATCTGAAAACTCTAACCAATGAGGATATTTTAATAATTATTATTTTTCAGAAATTAAATCTATGTGTGATAACTTATTTTTACATTCAATATAGGGTGGGGCTCTTAATTATATATCCCCATGAAGAGTCAATATGTCTCATGAGACATACTTTTTAGTGACAACCAATTTATGTTTATTTCCATGAAAAATTAGATGGGTTTTGAAATTATAAATTATTATTAAATTAAATATGCAAACCATTTTTTGGAATTAAAATCCAAAAAATGGAGAAAATAAATATAAACATAATCATGTAGACATGATGGGAAATCATGGTTTTTATGTGAACAATGTATAATTTTTTTCATTATCTTTATAACCATAATAGATATGATATTGATTAAAATGATGTAAATGAAATTAACTGATTTAAATTTTCTCTATTGAGATTGTAAAATTTATTATAAATATAATAATAAACTAAAAATTATTTAGCTGTAAAAATATTTGTAAATTTTAATTTAGTTTTCATCAGAATTTATCATGTAATTATGCTAAAACGAAAAATTTAAAAATTTAACCCAATGATAATATTGAAATTTCTCATCAAAAAAAGTATTTTATTTTTTCATATTATATTTTTAAATATAATAATTTTTTTTAAAATTTGTGATATATTTAATAGTGGAAAATGAATTTATAAAAAATTAATATTTTACGAATAAAATAAGGCTAATATAATATATTATTATTACCTGTTCTATTAAATGAATGTAAAAAAATTAATTGAATAAATATTATAAAAAAATAATTATTAACATTAACTAATATTAAAAAAATTATTCATTAAAATAAAACCCCATTTTAACATAATTATTGTTTTTATAAATATATTTCCCATATATTCAATTGATTTTTATATTCTTTTCCAATAAATTTTCCCCAACGAATTTTTATAACATATTAAAAAATATTATAATTTTTTTTTTATAATTTTTATATTTTTCAATAATAGGATAACTGATATCTATTATAATTAAAATTAATATATATTTTATATTGTGGATTCATAAAAATTAGTTATCTCTGTACCACAAGATGATCTCAACGTTTCATGTAGTGTAGTATTAACATGGTGTTTCGTATATTTAATTGTTGAAATAAAATGAAATTTATTTGAAATGAATAATATTATAATTTCATATGGTATAAAAAACACCATTCCTAATGGATATACATGAAATGAAATTGAAAATATTTTTGGATCTTGGTCCTTAGAAAGGAATTAAATGAATCATTTTTATAGCACAAATTGAGGTCATCATCAATTAATCACAACCTCTCATCCTAGACCATGATTGATTCCTTTGTATGTTTGTATTCGTATAACGACTTTGAATGATGAATACCCAATTATGTTTCCGTAGCTATGGATATTATTTTATTTACATGACATGTTCCTTTAAAACCCCTAAGACCTTATGAGACATTCATGGTGTGGGGAAAAAGGGATAACATATAATTAGTGTCATTGCATATGAATTGAGGATGTATGAAGTAAAAATTACCTAATGAATCATTTGATATAGATTATGAACCTTATAAATTCATATAACATATCATGTTTATATAAATAATAAAATCACTGAAATATTAGTTCGAATTATCAAATAATTGATGAATAATGCAGATAGATGATCACATAAAAAATATTGGGTCACATTTGTTTTAGACTTGGAGACATGATGGGACATACACAGAGTTAGAAGATCTTTTGAGGACATGCCTTGGGATGGGATAATATATATTATATTTTAAAAAGAATCATGTTTCTCATAGATCATTGTGGAACTTCTGTAGAATAACTGTTAAGGTGGACTGATAATTTAGAAAGAGAGTTTTGGTATCATGATTTAGAATATCAAAGAAATGTTCTTGCATAAACATTTTTGATTCCCACTAGAGATCTGGACATATTAAGGTTTTATATTTATATTTTTCTCAATAATTAGTGTTATCATAAACTATTTGTCCTCCCAATATATTGATACACGAGGATGAATGATGATCCCATTAGAGTGTATGGATCCAATTTATTTTAATGTTAGAGATATGAAGGGGATTACACTAAGGTGGATAGTGAATAGGGATTGGGCATTTAGATGTAGTATTAAATATCCTATGTGGATAGTAATTATAGTTCTCATAGTTCATTTTGGATGTTCCTAAATATTTCATGGAGATAAGGTTATCATGTCTTCAACATATTCCTATCATTTTTTTGATTATCTACCTAACATGTCCATAATGTGTTCATTAATATTATTTATTATATTCCAAACATGTTATATAATTTCATGACATGACTTAGGATATAGGAATATTTTCTAGATTTATATGAGAATGGTTCGTTGACAATTTCATAATCCATTTAACCTTACTGGATGATGTAAATTGATCTGGGTCACATATCTGAAGGTTATCGATAAACATGGGTGACATGTGTGATAACTGTTTCATTACAATGATAGAGTTTCTTGGGTATGTCAGGAAACATGGTTTAAATAATGATATGAGTTTTCAATTCTATGGATACATCAATTTTGTATATAATTTGACTTTGATGGTCTGTCTGGAGGCTGTTACATGACATGGATGACTTGTCCAGAGGGTGTTGTAAGACTAGGGTTACATGTATGGGGCATGTTTAATGAAATCTATGGAATGTACTGAAGGTTTGACATTATATAGATGAATATTATGGTGGGTGTAACCTGATTTGAATAAAATGAATGAAGGATCCCACAATACATAAGAGAGTTCCCAAAAATGGTAGAAATATTTAAGGACATTTGATGTCATAAGTGATATATCTAGATGACATCACAATATTTGGATATTATGTTAGAGGGACATCAATTGACAAGTTTTAAATGTATTAATGTTATCATATTTCATGTTCGGCATTCCTGATAGACAAAAAAATACATGGTTCATGTGTTATAATGATATTTCGTGATTTGGGGGATAATTAAAGATGATGTATCATGACCTAGTTTAGCCGTTTAAAGAGCATGAAGTTTAGGGTTTCTATCATTAGATAAGTCTTCCATATTTTCATAATTTATCTATCTTTAAGGTTTATATGTATTGATTATTGTCATCAAATAGATTATATGTATTTTACATGACCCAATTTTCATTCAAAATTCCTTTGTGTGATCTAATAGGCCTAGATAATTTCCATCATGTGATGTATATGGAGATCTTGAAATGGACATATTCATGTAGTATGATCTCTTTGGACATTACTTATATTTTACTAGGTGGAATTCCCTTTAGTTCATTTGAGATTCGGCTCTTAGAATTTAACTAATGTTCTCTCAAGTAATATTCATCATATTGAATGTTTTTTCTAGGGGGGATTTATGGGCCTCACCACTACAGTTATACACTGCCTTTATTAACATGTATTTCATAAATATGAGCTTGATAAGTGTGAGTAGTTTTGGTGTCATGTTATTCACATGATGTTGTAATGGGTAATCCATGGAATCAAATGATAATGATAACCTATATATTTCTCCACCATTGACATGTTTATCAGAATCTTTCTAATAAATGGGATTTCACAATACCTTTAAATCATGTAATATGGTATTTTACAATCGATATGAAATTTATGCTAGAATTCATGTTATGATGACAAATACATAAAATAAATATTATTATTGAAGTAAAATTTTCAATAGCCCATTAAGAGTCTGATGTTTCTTTCAATAGGATGATCTTAACATCAAGATTACATTTCCATCTCCTCTCAGGAACTCCCATGGTCTAGTCAAGGGGTGTTCTTGATACAAATTTTCCATTTTTATGGGAACTCACATGATCAATGTTGATAACCATGATTCTATAACACATTTATTTTTTTGATCAATTCATCTTCGCTTTGTGAGAGTAATCCTCATTTTATTGTATTATTTACCATTTTTATTTCACTACGGTGGGCATATCATGATATCATTTTTTCATTATGATGAAGAATCCCATTGAAAGTCCATGATGGATCATGTGATAAATAATAGATCACACATTGAATCATGATGTTTTATATATAATATCCCTTTATTTTCCATCCACCCATATGAGAATCATTTTATTAATTTGATGTGAGTAATCACTATATAGTTTATGGTCACACACTAACATGTTCATGATCGACAAGGTGTACATTCCATTAATATATTTTTGTGATCCTAAGAAACATATAATAATGTATCACAGTGATCACTATAACTATCCATTCTATAAGGATTATACATTTCTCCTACATTATATGATAAATTTATTTCAGATATTATTAGGCACATATAATTTGGAATGTTACATGTACAGAGGATGTTATCAAGGATCCTACTGAATGACCTAGCATGTTTATATGTATATCATTGTATGAATATGATAGATTTTAAAATGGGACTTGTGTGATCATATGTAGAACATGAATCAAGAATTATATGGTCATATTTCCATCTAATGGTCGAACTATTATGTTTCCTAGTCCTTATGAAATCAATATAATTTTTCCTTCTTCCTTTTGTTTCAATTTTTTTTGAAAATATTACCCATACTTTATGAATTTCTTCCATAAAGGATTTTTTATTCTAATGTTTTAGGTTTCAATAATACCATATACATATTTAAAATCTATTTTAGTTCAAATATCATAATTTTGCTCATCTTTATGGATAAGTACCCCCACGAAAAGTGATGTGATTATTTTTTGATTTCTATTTACATAGAATGTAATAATGATGTAATTAATAACTAAATGTTATATATTTGAGATCATATTGATTCTATACATTTAATATATCATACACTACATTATAATTTCACTTATTAGGTTAATTATTTAATCAATCATCCATATATACAACCTTCCATTATCTTGAATAAAAGAGATTCATTTTCCTTGATCAAAATTAAAAAATTGTTCAAATAATATATCCACAATGTAAAAATTATATTAATAACATTAATATTATTTTCAAAATAATGGATGCATATTTTATCAAAATTAACTGAAAAATTCATTACAAATTATGGATAAAAATATAATGAAATTAATCCCAAAATAATGAAAATAATGAAATATTATTAAAAAACTGTTTGTAACAGGAAATAATAGGATCAATATTATTATTTTAATTATAAATATGGTTGTATTAAACATTAATAACATTCATAAATTCAATAAAAATGTTGTTAAATAACATTAATCAAAAAATAATGTGTGTAGTATGGGACATTAAGACAATTTACATTCCATAAGGAATATTGTAATTTTATACCCCAAATTAATTTCATATAGTGCATATAATTACACATTTACATGTAATATCATATTTCATTAATAAATCAATGTTTTTTAATTCAAATAATTTCATCAAATGATATTTGAATTGAAAAATTATTGGTGGAAAACACTATTGAACAGTATCACTTCCTTTAATGATTGATAACCATATCTTAAAAAAATTCATTTAATGTTATATTTTTCATTATAAATTAATGATATTTCAAATATAAATATTATTTAATTTTGGATATGACTATTTGATATATATTTTAACAATTTTAACATAATATTTTTTCCATGAATATTTTTTTAATGGGTGTGGAACTACTTTAAAATTTTCATTCATTAATCAACATGGATAATAGATAATGAGTCTTATTGATTTTGGAATTTAATAAATTATTTCATATATCAAGATGAATTGGACCCGTACTAAATAGTGTGTTCTTGTATTATATATCCTCATCATGAATCCAGATATCTCAAGAGGCAAATGATTAAGCCAAATAAAATAGGTTTCAATTATAGTTTAATCCTTCCTTGGAATGGTTCTGACTGTAGATATATCATGATAAATGAGATCCCGAAATCAAAGAATTAAATAGTTCCTCTACATATAATATATTTTTAATTAATATTCAGGATAATTTTTCTATGATATTATATCTTGAATTATTTCATACTCTTTTATTGATTAATAATCATTAGTTTTAAGTTATTTACCACAATATGTTTATTATACCTTATATTTTAACAAATGTTGTGTAATTTAAATAGAATTTGTTTAAATTTTTTTAGATATTAATGTTGATTATTATTTAGATTCATTATAGATTCCTCTATATTTAAAAAACTACTAAAAATTTTATCTCCTATTTATTTTTGTTTTTATTGCCTAATATATTAATATGAATTCATGAAATGAGATTTCATGGATGAATATTATTTTTTTTGTAAATAAAATGTTTTTATATATTGAAAATGACAAATTGGTATAATATTTTTATATGTCTATCCGAAACATCCAAACTAATTTTTTCAAAGGGATTAAATCCATTTTATCTAAGATTATTTAGAAATTTAAGGCAACATTTCTAAGAAAATAGGGGCAGGGTTGTTAAACCATTGATCTCATTAAGTATTCTTATCAACTGGTATGTGTATGTTTTATTCTAATCCATAATTAAATCTTACGGTTGAAACATGTTAGAATTTTAGAATATTTAGATAAATATTCTTAAAATATACATCATGAGGGTTAAATTGTTTTATTAAATTTTTCTCTTCACCAACTAAAAATAAAATACAATATGTGTTTATCATTATTTTTAATTTCAAAAAATTAGTCACATTCCCATTTTTGTAAAAAAACAATTTACTATATTTTCAAGAATAATTCATATATTTAAATATATTCATCAATTATAGACATTAATTTTTTATGATATAACTTCACATCCATAGAAAATAAAAATTTAAATCCAAAAAATATATATAATAATATATTGTATATTTCTCTCATTAAGGCATCATTAGAACATAATATTTCATTAAATATCAATTTAGCGGTATATTTTTTACTCAAAAAAATCATAATGTATGTTGTTAACCACTTTTATAACATATTTCACCAAATATTTAACATGTACTATCTTAGATAAGATATTCAAATCAAGATTTGTTATAACAAAAATCATAATTTTCCATAACACTCAATAGTTGTTTTTTAATTCGATGATGTAGTCAGGAAGATAAATTTTTTTCCACCAATATATAAATTATCTTGATTGCATTTCCATTAAATTGATAATGTATATGGTTATTTTATACTTGAGAAAAATTTATTTATATTTATATTCTTATTTATGAAAAACATGGAATCCTAATATTAGCTAACTAGTTTAACCATGTTTCTATGAAAAAAACATCAAATCATAAATTTTTTATTCTCATATAGCGGGATATCTAGATACTTTTTCAATGACTTCTAGTACATGAATGATAATCTATGAAATTAAAGACATCTCTAAAACTATTTTTAAAACATAAATTTTGACTTGAATCATACTTCACTCTTAAATAAACTTCATACCAACTATTTTTTCATTCTTGAATATATATATAGATTATGAATTTATAATTCATTTTTTCTTCTTATTTACAAATATATATATAGTTAAAAGTTTACAACACTTTCATCTAACGTTTTTACATAGTTATTCTTATTTATAAATATTTTCCTTTCAAATAGAACATATTCTATATTCATTCATTATATATATATATATATAAATAGTGAATATACACTATGTATCATTTCTCCCCTCCTAATAATATATCACTCAGGTCATCAGGTTAAAAATATTTCAAAATGGGGGATGAATATTCACAATCATCTTAAATATTGGTAATGCATTTCAATTTGTATAACCAAACAATTACTTTGAACATATTCATTATTTTTTCTCTGAATAAATCAATTTAAACCAAATTTAGTAAACATTTATTTAGAAAATATTTCTTATTGTATATTTTATTATTTAGCCATTTAATAATAATTTTCCCAATGACAAAACTATTATCCACTGATAAACCAGTATTTCATCTTCCATTTATATTCATATTTCTTATACATGGGAGGCTCCACCAGGTTTAAAATTTAGATAGATTATAATTTCAATGAACCCATTTAGAAACAGAACTTTTTATCATTAAAGAGTTCTTATAAAGAATTGTTTATTAATTATATTCCCACAATACATTTATTATTCATTCATGGATGGTTTTTTAATGTGTATATACTTTGGTGGATGATACCTACCTTTTATTCCATTATTAAATTAAAATATTCAATATTTTATTAATTTTTTATGAATAAAATTTTTTTTTATGTATTCAGTGTTATTCATCCCAAATTGATAACATTTAATTGTTTATTATATAATATTGTTTATGAATACGGTATTGGTGACACCACTTGAATCCTCTTTTTCATCATTACCATATTCCACCCTTAAAAAATAAATATTTTTGGGGTTGATTTTTTTTAACATTTATCACTTAATATATAAAAATTTTCAAAGCTCTTAAGAATATAATCTTGTTATTTTCTCCCATTTTCAATTGTACCTTTCCATATGAATAGGATTAGAAAAAATATTGTATCTTAAAATAAAATAGTTCCATGTTTATTGTTGTTTTTTCTAATATGTGGTTGTACTATTAAATTATTCATTTATGAACACTATAAATTTTATGGAAACACTGTTAAAATATACAAATATAAAAAACCACATGAACTAAAAATTTAATTATGAAAATACCCATTACTTCTAAAAATAATTTAATATATTTCTCATAAATGTTTACTACTAAATTCATTTATACTGACATAGACCCCCTTGTGAGATTCATCAATATTCAACATCTTCCTGGTGATGTGAGTATTAACTGAAATAATATCTATCCTAATATAACTATCAACAAGTTTAAATTGAGATTTCTTAATGATATAATTAGATTCATTTTATGGAATTAATGAACATGTATTCATACTATTATTAGGAAAATCATTGACAATTTAATAAATCTATCCTATTAAAGGATTACCATCACCCCACTGACAATATCATCAATGATATATATTTTCATCATTATTTTCATATTATGTATGTTTATGGTTTTTTGTAAATTTCTTCTGAGATCATTAATTCTCTTATATTCACTTCATAATATTTAGTCATAATCTTCCAAGGATTGAATGTCTAGTTATTGTTTTAAAAAATAATCTCTACTTTTAACTCATCATGTGGTTGAAATATAGTCAAACCACTAAAATGATGTATTATTTTAATCTTATATTTTGAATGAATTATCTAGCACCGACATAGATTTTGATATAATATAGGAATCATTTTTTATCTAATAAATAACAATATCTTTTTAGCTATCCATCTTCATCTTATTCATCTACTAAATTCACAAAAAATGACAATAATCTTTAGAAGAATTCACATCTAAATCATCAACTGATTTATTCAGACACATTAATGAAATATTATGATCCTCATTTAACATAAACTCATTTTACACTTCTATTTAGTATTAAATTAAATATCATTAAATTATATAGTCAATTATATTTTTAAAACACATTCTCTATAATGATTTTATAATTCCATCTTTTAAAAATAAACTTAATACAAATCTTATTAGTCTTATACACTAACACAGGTTTCATTATAATATGATCCAATATAATAATACACAATATATATACCAATATGTATATCAAAATATAACATAATTTATTTTCTCTATTGTGATAAATTATTGAAATAAAATAATAGACCCTTTAAAGTAAATTCTATATCATTCATTTTCATTAAATCACCACAAATAAAAATTATCTCCTTATATTCAAGTAATTAATTGTCATATATATCATTTTGTTAACTTAGAGGCCCTGTTATGGGTAGAAATAGAGAATAAATATATTTTTACTTTTTTATGATGTATTATTACCATTAATTTTATGGTTATGTGATATTGTTCTCAGGATTTGTATTCCCAAATTTATATTCATTGATTTCATTCAAATCATGCAATACTAAGAGAAATTAAAAAGTAATTCAATGATTGATACCATCTACCACTAACTAAAACACGCTTCAGTAAAAATGGGAATAATTATGGAAGGATAAACATCAAGGCTTTTTCTAATTCTTTCCAAACCATATTTATTTTAAATGATAATGAGTTCTCTTACTAATGATGAGATGTTTCAAAATAAGATTAAATCTATGAATGAGGGGAGATTTAGTGACTTTATATATGAAGATAGGATTTTGAAATTTGGAATGAGAGTTTGTGTTCCTGATATATCATATCTAAAAAGTGAATTGTTGGATAATGCCCACAACTCCAATTTCTCTATACACCCTAGTAGCACCATCATGTATAGAGATTTGAAGTAACATTTCTGGTGGGACAATATGAAGAGGTAGATTTATGATTTTAAGTCAAGATGTGTAGTTTTTCAACAAGTAAATGCTAGAAGGAAACATCCAGGAGGAATCATGCAACCTCTTCCCATACCTGAGTGGAAATGAGATGATATTATGATAGACATTTTCATGGGGCCACCGAACACTCCTAGAAGGAATGATACAATATGGTCCATTATTGATCATCTTTCCAAGTTAGAACATTTCATGAAATAAGATAAGATTTACCACTTGAATGCATAGAAATACTGTATATTAATGAATTTGTAAGACTTCATGGAGTACCGCTATCTATGGATTCCCATCGTGATCTGCATTTTGCATCAAGATTCTAGAAGACTCTTTAGAAAGCCCAAGATACTGAACATCGTTTGAACACTACCTACCACCATCAAACCTATGGACTATCTTAATGGACTATTCAAACCATAGAAATATGATGAGATCCTACTTAGTTGACTTTCAAGGTACATGGGATCAACATTTACCTCTGGTAGAATTTCCCTATAATATAGCTTCCATTAAAGTATTAAGATGGCACCATATGAAGAATTATATGGAAAGAGATGTCTCACATAAACTTTTTGGGATGATGTTGGTGAATGAAAAAACACTGGCTCAAAACATGTTGATGAAACAATCAAAAGGCGAAGGATATCCAAAAACCACATCAAAGCATCCCAAAGTATTCAAAAGAGCTATTCCAATAACTGAATGAAGGATTTAAAATTTCATGTAGGATAACATGTTTTCTCAATGGAATCTCTATGGAATGGTGTTATACTATTAGGTAAGAATGGTAAATTGAGTCCCAGGTACATCTGACCTTTCAAAATTCTAGATCAAATTGGAGTTACAGCTTATTGTTTGGAAATTCCTCTATGTCTCTCCAAAGATCATGATGTGTTCCACGTATCACTATTCCGAAAATACATTCCAAACCCAACACATGTACTCACATATCATGAAATTGAACTAGAACTTGATCTATCTTATTTTGAAGAGCCTGTCAAAATTATTGATACAAGAGAACAAGTGCAGAGAAACTGGACAACCCGTCTGGTAAATAATCTATGGAGAAAACATAAGTTATAAGAGGCAATGTGGGAACAAGAGGAACTTATGATCAAAAACCACCCAAATCTTTTATGTTTTTGTATTATAGAAGTTTTGAGGATGAAAAAATTTGAAGGAGGGATGAATGTAACACACCAATCTCCCACAGTACATTTCTCTTTGAATAATGCAGTAGCCTGCATTGTACGCAACTTCAAGATTCTAACACACTGCGGCAAATAAAACTAATAATTATGAATAATAATACCCACTTTTTGAAATTTTATAAATTTTGTCATTTAAAATGGACTCAATTTTTTGATTTGGAATATCGAAATTACCTTAAGGTGATTTTTTGGTATTTTTCTAAAAATTTTCAATTTTTGTTGAACAGTGAAAAAACACTACATTATTGGTTAAAACCAACTTTTTATTTAAATATTTAGTTATTTTATTTTAATTATAATATAGGTAATCATAGATACATAATATATATATATGCTCAATGTAATTCATTTGACTCATTTTATAAAATGTTTAGATATATAAAATTTTATCGAACTTTTTATCGTCGTTTACCCAATTCATTTGAGCATTTGGAATTTTGTATAAAACATAATTTTACCAATTTTGTGAGTGGAATTTAAAAAATCTGATTGAATGTTTAATATCAGTGAATAAAATTTGGTTCAATAAGATGAAAATAATTTTTGGTGAATAGTAACTTTTTACTTTTATTTACCATGGTTAAAAGTAAATTGGGTAGTTAAGGGTAAAAATTATATCATAATAACCCTAACATGTGTCCTAATTCTATTGGATAAATGTAATTCGACCAAAAACAGCCATAGGAATAAAATATGATCCCCTTTGGTCTACATGGATTAGATTAGGACATTTATTATTATTTTATTTAATGAAGAGTTAAAAGAGTTAAAATCCATGTTTAATAACTATACCATTTTTAATATAGGGTTATCCATAAGATAATTTTGATTATAAATATTAATTATAAATATAAATATATTTCATATATATTGATATTTTATTTATTATTTTTAGACATTAAATAATTAAATTTATTAATGACACAATGATGATGCAGTAATAACCATATTGATGAATGATTAAAATAATAATTATTATAAATATCTAAATAAATGTAATTTGAGTCTTTTAATGAATTAAACTAATTTTTAAGGATAATATGACATTATTGGTTTGATTAAATTTATTTTTTTGATGTAATAATGCTGTTATGAATTTAACAAAAACAAAATAACAAATAATGTCCAAATTGACATAAAAGTGTTTTTAAAACAAATATTATATTATTAATTGACAAATTATTCATAAAAATATTAGGATAGGCCAAAGGGATTAAATAATATTTTATATGTTATAAATTAACCACATTAGGTTCTCTCCGATGTTTATACTATGTTTATTAAACATATAATATTAAAATACAAAGAGGTATGGTAATTGTCAATTGATTTAACTAAGAGTTAAATCTAAAAGTTAAGGATAATATGATGACCTAAACCAGTATAAAACCTATTTTTTGAGAGTTTTTCGACCCATCACAACTTTATCCTTTAAATAATTCATTATAGAGCCATTAAAAACTGAATGTTATTTTATTATAAAATAATATTTCATTCATTTCCTAAAGTGACTCTCAACTCTCTTATAAAAGGGACCTTCCCCTTCTCTCAAATTCACACCCTCAAATCCATTTGGATCAGTCAAACCTTGCCCATATACCTTCTCAAATTTCCTCCCTTAATTATAGAATACTTCGATTAGTAACAAATACAACCTATGGTTCCCTTTTGGTCAAATCAAATGGAAGAACCAGTAGAAGAGGTAAATATTTCATCACCTCTTTCATGTTTTTTTCTTCATACCCTTCAACATTATTTGTTGTTTCCATTCTAAAATAATGAATCCAATATATTCTACATACATTTATGTTATTATAACAATTGTACAACCATATTCTTTATTCTATCTATCCTATAAATGACAAAGTTACCATATGTGCGTATGTACGGATTACCGTCTCCACGTCATGGTGTAGTTTTTTATTCAAACACTTCATCATTTGGATAGGTATAATAATAAATATAAATAATGTATATATTAAATATAACATGATAATGATTATTTATAAATGATATAGCATCCAATTATATATTAATTTAATATAAAAAATAAAGATATAGTCGCTCGTTAGTACGTATGGATTACCGTCTCCACGAACATGATGAGATTCAATCCTCATCATAATTAATCAATAATAATTTTAATTTTATGATTATAAATAATATTTAAGAACAAAATATAATTATTCAAAAATATTAACATAAAATATATCCATAAAAAACATGTATTATGTAACCAATCATATAAAGGAAAACAAATCAGTTAACACCTGAAACGATGATACTACTAAAATATCATTAACAAAGCAATATTAAAAGAGCATATATGATATTATATTAATGTATATGGTTATATTATAATTTAATAACAATTATTTAAACATTATAAAGAGGTTAACCTACACTCGACCTAGGAAAAGTACATGGTAAGGGTTAATTTCACAATCTCTTTATTTTCCGAGGTGGTTATATACATGGGTATCTAATAGGTCCTCATTATCATCCACATCCGTGTTTTCTTAAATATATATTTCATTATTTTTTTAATATTTACTTGAATATGTGTTCAGTTAATTTTTACCATTTTTTTCATTTTTATAAATGGTTTTAAAGGAATCTTTATGTAGTTTTCCAAACATTGTACTTTATGACATTTTCGACAAAATTAACATAAGAATGTTTTTTTAACTTATACGGAAGGTGAAGCTATTTTCAACCATTATAACATCATGGAAGCTTCCCTTACAAACTTATAAGAATATTTTCAAAATAAATATTTTTATTTATAATTTTATTTCTTTTAAATTATTTCAATATAGAATGATATATTTCTTTAAAAAATACTTGATTTCATCTTTTTCGAAATCCTAAGAATGATTTTAAGATTTTTTGATGTTGATTTATTATGATACAAGAATTCCATATTTCATGGAAGGTTTTTTGAAATGTTTTACTATGGATGTATTATTTTTATACCATTAATTGTTTATGGATAGTGTATTGACATTTTGTATTCTATTTTAAATATGAATGTTTACGTTATATTTACACCTTTTCATATGTGGAATGCATTATATTATGTAGGTGATGGGTAGATCCTGCACTAGCTCCTCGATTCATGGGTAGGTCTCATGGGACAAACTAGTGTCTTGGCAGAAGGACTTCACCAAATATTATTTCTAGTCTTCGTACAATGCCGTGACAATGTGGCTATGAAGTATGGCATTATACATTCCATCATTATGAAAGTGATTGTTGATATTCATGTGATTATTCGACTAGTACAATATCCTTGTGAATAAGTAAATGGTATTATTTAATTATATCTTTTCCATATTATATTGAAGTTCTTGTTTTAAAGGAATTTGTTTCAGTATTTCATTTCCTTAAATGTTTATTCATATTTATGAATGTATTCAATAAATTGTTATCTTTACTGAGCATTTGAGCTCACCCCTTTCAATGTTTTAATTTTCCCAAGATGCAAAGAAGTATATTATAAATGACCTACAGGGATTGTCTAACGGATATGAGTGTGTCCTATAGAGACTATATAGTTTCATTTTATCTTTTTATAAAGTAATTTAAAACATATGAATTTATCAAGTAATTACAAGGATACAAAACTGATCGTTCTTTAGGGATTTCATCACTTGTGATTATACCTATGTTATGTAATAAAGCACATACTCTGGGTAATTGGGGTCGGGGCATTACACTTATTGTCATTTAATATAATATTATTACCCTCATTTGGATTTTGAGATCACCATTTTATATTGTTTTTATCCCCATGATATGTAGATCAATAATATATTTTATTCATCTAATATATATTTAAATATGATTTATATTTTTGTGAAAAATTGAAGAAAATGTTCATAGATTAGTAGTTTCATTTACCTAATATTACATGTTATTACACCATTATTGTCCTTAGGCATGATATAATGTAATTTCATCATTTATTACATCGAACATGATGTAAAATGTACATATGTTCTTCTTAGGAAGCCTCATTTGGTAATATATATATGTGTAGTTATTTTTTGAGAGTTATTTACAATGTTTTTAAATATAAAAGCTATGATAACCTTGATTAAAATAATGTTATATAGCTTGAACATATGGATTCATAAACTCACAATATGGTTTAATTTGTTTGGGAATATAATAAATTATTTTCATGATTATATTCATCTAAACACTAATTTTTGTTACACACACTATGATTTCAGTTTTACTAAAATGATGAAACAAAATGGAATTGTGTTCCTATCTAATGTGGTGTGAAATGAAATGATTTTCCTCAATATTAAAAAAACTTCATTGGAGTTGGAATGAATTTTTTTGTACCAATATATATTTCATAATTTGTAAATAAAGCGATGAATCTATATTAATAAAGGAAAAAATAATGCACTATCTAATCCTGCCAAGTGAATGATCTATCAAATTTTAGTGGGTCATATAATTGAAAAATTACTGAACAACTGAACAATACCACTAAAAAAATATTCTCTATTATTCAGTTCTTAGTGGAGGAAAATGATTAATTACTTATTTTTCCTTTTTATGGTTAATGAGGTCATTAGTGAAATCATATCATGAATACAGTGAAAAAGGATCAAATTAACTCCAAGTAATGTGATAATTTATGGACTCTTTTATTTAATATGTACATTAATTTATCTATTCACATGAATATAGAGTGATAATTTCATGTTTTGAAGTAGAAATATTGGGAATCCATTGATACAAATGGATAATATTGTATGATAATTACAAGTTTGGATATTTCTATTATCATTGATACAAAAAATTAACCGTTTCAATAAAGGATTGAATCTATTTCACTTATTGTAACTATCCATAATAGACCACAATAGATATGTAGAAAACATTCAATGTACCCCATGTTGAAAATGGAATGAAAAACATTCATAAGACATGTTTTTATAATGGTAGAATAATATAATTTTTTTGAGATGATAATAATAATACCCATCTTGTAATTGAAATGAATGATCTTTAATAATCTTCATGTGCAATGAATAATGCGGGATATTTTGTTAAGGAAATTAGTAAATGACTCAATTTCATAGAAAAAGAACATTAATAATGTGATTTTTTGAAATTGTATCAAAATTCCAATAAATGTAATGACCATTCAGGTATATTAATAGAATTATATACTCACACTGAAATATTAATAATGTTATGAATATTATAATAATTTCAACCAATATCTATATTTAGCGTCCCACAAAGGAAAAAATATTTTTATTTATTTCAGACCTATGATCATGGGAAGTAACATGAAATCAAAGATATTTATCATTTAAAAGTACATAATGTGGTGAATTGTACACATCACATGCACTATAGTTATGGAAAAGTATTATTTGAATCTAAATATTACTAATATTAAATATATTTTGTTTCAAAATAATTCTCTCAATTTCACATTAATACATGATTTATTACATAATATTACACTTAATACAACCTAGAAGATCTAGAAGACTAGTATAATCTAGAAAAAAAGTATGTTATATAAAAATTATGAAATGTGATATAAAAACCTTATTGAAATCATTAATTTCAAGATCATAGAACATAAAACATAATGGGATAACAAGGGGACAAACATAAGAGTGTGGTGATAAATAAATCTCATTAAGGTTATAAACAAGCAATTAAATATGGAAAGTAATACATGTAAGAAAATAGGCATATTAATGAGAGAGGAAATTAGTCATCAAAATAAAATTTAACTATAAGATATGATATAGAATTATTAAAAAAGGGAAATATGAGAAATGTGAAACCACACATGATGTAGAATCATGGATGATATAAAAACATTAGTGATGTGGGAATAACATAAAACACTACATCATAATCATAGGTCATGTGTAAATACCATATCATAATGATGGAAAAATTCTCTTAAAGGAACTAGGTTCACACCCTATCCCAACCTTACATCTCATGAGACTCAACATTAACCAATTCATTAGATCACTACATAATTTTGGGCATACCCATCAATTTTATTTCATTCTCATGTATAAGTGTTCAACATAGATCATACAACATGTATTAATTAATCATCATATTTCAATACACATTAATGTGGTGTGGGAAAAATACATGTACTTACAATTTAAAATAGTTAAAATTTTCTAATATTGAAACCCATTTAGAGGAAATGTGTATTGTATTCACTACACATTCATTTTCAATTGAAAAATCATAGTGTATGTTTGGTAGCATAACATCCTTAGTTATAAAATTCATAAAGTATATTTAGAAGGGAAAAATTGGTATCTCATAATTTTTAATTTAAATGGTTAGTAGTAGGGTTATTTAATGAAATAAAACCAAAATATGATGTAAAAATTTAATTTATAACATAATAAATAAACTTGAATAATGTTGAGATTGTGTGGATACCTTACTTGAGTGTGTGTATCCAAATTTCAGGGAGGATCCTTTTGAGATATTGGGGGAACCAAGGGGGGACTCTAAATAGGTTTGGGTTGTTTAAGGATGACTTTGAAGGGTTTTTAGTGAGTATTAATTAGACATTCGTTGTGATTATATAAGAATAGATAGTGAAATTAATTATCATTTCTCAAGCATTGGTTTTGGAATCTATACAATAAAATAAAAAAACACAAACCATTCCATGGATTATCCCAAGTGTTGCACATAAGAGTATTAGGTTTCATTATTCTATATGTACATAGGATGAAGATATTAAAATATAACACCTGGTGGTGTGGAGGTGATTCATACTCCCAATGAAATGATTTTAAATTATTAAAATAAATTAATTATTTTGTAGGGTTTTTAAGGTCGTTATAAAATTATTCAAATAAAAACCAATTATTTTAAATGAAAATAAAATATTTGGTCATGGATACAATTTATATTTTTTACAACCTCACTTTTCTGTCACTAAGATGTCATAATACACATCGTATATTTATACGGTATTACATTGTCAAAAAAAGTATGACTATCTCAAAACATTATCACAGAATCCCCATTTTATCATTTCAACAATCTTATTCCCAAAATTATACACATATAATATAAATAATTTTCTATAAATCTTATTTTTCACATTTAACATAATTATTGAAAACTATTGATAAACGCTGCGATTTTCAATCAAAAACTATTTTTTCACATAGATAAATTATTTTCAGATTCATAAAAAATATAATACCATTGTTATTTTAAAAAAAATTATTAGTAATATTTTATTAATATATTTTCATTGATAAAATATATTTATTCTTTAAAATAAATACCTTAATATTTTTTTAATATTTCTAAAAAATTATATTTTTTTATTTATTGTTTGAAAATAAAAAACATTTATAATTTAATTTATTAGACTAAAATATGAATATGTCTATTGTGATAATATAATATAAATACTCACATTATTATTATCTGAATAAATATCCCATTAATACACCAACAAGCATTGTATGGGTTTGGTGCATGTTGGTAATATTTTGATGAGGTGAATCATTATAAATAGAGTGGGTCGTGATCTCGATGATCTTAAACATCTCTTGTAAATGGATTCACTCAAGTTTTAGTTTGTTGATGATATATTTCTATTGATCATGTAAAAATCATTGAGATTTCCCCCCTCTAAATCTCCAATAAATGGGTTTTGTTAGGTACAATCTTATAGGGTGAGGACATCACATCCTTGTTCTTTGATAATTGGATTCAATTGAAAACAATATTTAAAAAAATCATGTTATCACTCATAAATGGATTTATTATCAATGTTAATGATACAAAAATTAATTTTAATTCCTATTGGATATACAAAACCAATTTAGTGGATGTGTGTTCTATAGCCATGTTACATAATGAGACGTATATTTTTAAACACATGGGTGTTTTATTTATGAATGTTTGGTTCGTTAAAATATCCCCCTTCCATAATTTATACATTGAAATTTAATTTATTTTATAAATGAGAACACTCTAAATATCACATTCCTTTTTTTTTCAATTTTTAGGTTATCCATCCATTCAATGATGTATTAAGTTTTTAATATTTTTATTTCCTCTAGGGAGATGTGTTTCATGATTCATAATGGTGGGTCCGGATAATGTAAAAAAAATCTACATTTTTTATGTGAGTTTAACTCAAGGAAATTTGGTTATATAAATGGAATCATTTATTAATCATAAAATACTTCAAAATTAGTTTTGGGTAAAAAAATTAATATTTCCCAAAAGATAATAATCAATAATTATATGCATAATGGCCATGTAGAGGTGACTCTAATCTATAATATCATGAAAATCATTAACTGCTTTAAGTGATTGAAATAATGTGAAGAATTTGAGTAGGTAATAGTCGTACTTCCCATGTATATCATGATAAGGATGTTGAGGTCACATGAATCTCCATCAGATGACACATGATCACTGAATGAGTTTGGAGATAATAGATATAATTTATTCCTCATAATGTTTTTTCATGTATCATGGTTATTGAAAAATATTTCTAATTTATGAGAGAATGAATTCTTAATAATCCATGAATTTATTTATTTTGTAAGTGGAATGAGATTTTTCCATATCATTATCATTCTATTTTAATAGTATTTATAAAAAATAAAATTATTACTTGAAATTAATTTCCCATCACTTTAGTTACTGACTAGATTATCCCTATCACCATCTATTGACTAGAATAAAGGTCAAATTAGGGATGAGTAATTATAACTATAAATCACATTAATGGGAATCCAATGACCACAAAGGGATAACATATACAATATATTTGATCCTTATCATATGAATTTATGGGCTTCAATTTATGTTATGTATGATCTATTTGGACACATATATTTTATTGGTACTTCTCCATATAATAAAAATGTATTATAATGACCTTAGTAATTTTCCCATGAATATCCCCTTGTATTGTAAAACTAGACATGTAGCAAGGTCAATCATCATTCACTTGTTCCATGTATTGTCTAGATCATTGTGGTGGTTTCAGATTTTACCCATGTGTATATCTATTTCAATGCCACGTATACATTTTCTACGAGATATATATATATATTTTCATGATAAACCACTTACAATATAAATATGTTAATTTTATGAGGTTTTATTACACCTAGTTTTATTCCAATGTATTTCATTCGTGTTGCAACAACCCGAGTCATATTTTCATGTATGTTTTCCTTTATGTGGTTGTTTTTTATAAAAAGAGGAGTTTCTAGAAATTTTAGGAGTACACAATGTGTACTTATATATACAAACTATGTATCTAGTTGTCATAGGTATTCGTGTGCTGTCTATGTAACATCTGAGCACATAGACATCTGTTGTGACATGGAGACATCGTAATGTGGGGCCGGTAAAGCCATTTACACACCGTGTACTTTGGAGGAACATGCCATATACATTCCATGGATTTAATTAATCAGATTAGGGTCACATCTTATCAACAGAACATCCTCCTTCTCGACATGTCTCATCCAGAAGCATCGATACAGTACAATTGTAATGACCCAAAGTTTCATTAATGGAAATCCATCTTGATCCAATTTACTCAGAAAAAGGAAGCCATGGCCTCATCCAGTAGAATATATCCATACAAATCCCATTTTTTAGTGCTTGGAAAAGAGGTTTCATATTTGGGCTTCGCTCTTAACAATGTGCAAGGTGAGCATCATCATGTCAAGCTCGAATGGGACCGTCTACAGGAAAAGTGGAAGTTGATAGATATTACCACTCGAGCGATGTTATCCAAGATACTTCAAGAGTCTGTCACTATCGCACACCTTACCCTTAGGTCTTATGCGGATGTTTTAAGGGGTTATGTAACAAATATCTATTACTATGTTCATGTATATTATATATATATAATAATGAAGCTACCTTCTTGTCATTATTGAAAGTTTTTAAATAGTTCTTTTAAAGAACAAATAATATTTTGATGAATTAATGGATTTTTGAATTTAATAATATTCTAACAAAATATTATTATTATTAAATTAATTTCTATTAAATATAAATGATATTATAATTTTATGAATGTAATTCTAATTTTTATTGAGGTTTGAAAGTTATTATTGTCAAAACCCATGAATTTTCGATAAATTTCGTTTTTTTATAGTGAAAAATAACATATATAGAAATTGTTTTAGATAAAATAAATTTTATTTATGGAATTAGGATGTCAAAATTATCCAACGGTGAATTTTTCATAATTTTCTGATCCAGAAACATTTTTGGGTAAAAATTAAATACCGTTTAAATATATAATATGTTTTATGACATCATAATGACTCAATAGTGATGTAATAAAATACTATAAGCTTTTTGTTTAGACAATACATTTGGTACCATTAAAATAATTTGATTTTGGGTGTGTTTGACTTATTTTACAAATCATTAATGGACCCCTCAAGACATATTAAACATCTTGTCTTTTTAAATTATTTTCCGTGGGAGAGTGATCACCTCCACATAAGCAACCTCATTATTTTAAGAAGATCTGACTTTGTCCTTATAAAATATTGTTTTCATATTACCTTTTCCAAAATCATTGGGCAAAAACCATGAGCTGAATTGTGGTTTGGACTAGTTTAATGTAAAGGGTACCATGCCTAAATAAAAAAGAATTCACTCACCTTTCTTATATGAACCCACCCAAGATCCCATTTCCTCCTCACTAAAAGCCTTTGGAGATCGTCCAACCTCTACCGTGGTACCTCTAGAATCCTCCCAGGGTTCCCCAAGCTCCCAAGAAACCACTCTCAAGCCTTTGGAAGCACACATCCAAGTAAGGGTTTTTTCTTACTTTCTCATTTTGTCCAATTTTCTTAATATTGTTATGCCCTTTTAATTTCAATTATAAATTCTATGGTATGGTTTCACACCTCTCCCATACATCCCCCTTATTGTTTTATTGATTGGATACCCCTTTATCTCTCATTAAATGCATCCCTTGTACACCTGTTACTATGCCGAAATTCTGAAATGAACTTCTCTCTCCTCATTTACATTCAAGCAATACTTTTGTATCATTAATATAAATTCCATTCCAATTGGTTGGACATGTATCTATATGCACCCCTTACTTTCCATTTCATGTAAATATGATGTGACACCCCTTTATCTCTCATTAACCATTTTTAAGAATACTTATGTCACACCGTTACGCTGCCGAAATTGCACCTATTTTCTAAGCCAATGTAATTGTGTAGTGAATACCATGCCCATTTCTCCATCAAGGGTATTTACCTTTATGAAAATTTACTTATTGATTATAAAGTTCCATGTATTAATTCCACATTTCTTTATCATGTAATAAATGATAATGTTTAATGAATCTATGTTTTATGATCCATGTGGCACACTTATGCAAGAAATGAAATGTTTAAGATGGGTGTGCCCACATAGAGCTCCAATGCATTGGGTAAAGTATAGTATCATGATACGACATGTGCAATGATTGTTGACTCAGGATAATTCAAGTTCAATGAGGGTTTACTGATGCATCATGTGCAATGAGGATTTACTAATGCTCCATGTGCAATGAGCCTTGTCTCATGCTAATTCCATGTTAAGTGTTGTTGCCACATTTCCATGTTATGATTATCATTCTTTATCATGCAGTTATGTTCATGTTTCTATAATGCTCTATTTATATTCCTATTTTCTAACATGTATTTTAATCCTCATGCATTCCATGTTTATTCCCTTTCTAGGCTTTACAGCTCACCCCATTTTTATGCATGTCCTTTGGTTATCTGGAGTAATGCTAAGTACAAGGGGATGTAGTGGTCAAGTAAAAGATGTTTTAAATAAAGATGTAGTATTTCATGTTTTAAGTTGTTGTGTAATGATACTAAGCCCCAATGAAACTAGACGTCTTGATCTTCCATGTTGTAACAAGTGAAAAGTTTATGTAACAAATCATATTTACGTTTGTAAAATAAGAAGGGTTATCATAGTTGGTATCAGAGGATATGTTTAGTTATTTTTGGTATTTGGATTAGAAAACCCTAGTAAAGACTTAGATACAAGCCTATGTACAATAAATATGTCCCTATGTTTTGTTCAGTACTGAGTATGTGAGTTATCATGAAAATTCATCCCTGTTTGGATACGACCAGGTAGAGGTGGATCTGGCACTGATGTATCCTAAGGTTAAAACCTGAAAACCCCAATTTGAGCTAGACTCGAATTGGAACTAGTGAACGGAAATGGGCCTTGCTGCACTATTGGTTACGACACTCTCGGGGTATATTCTTTGCTATATTCAGAAGCTTATTATGAACCCTTATTTAGGGAATTAAAAAAACCCTTACGAATATATGTTAGAAAGTAGATCACGAAAAGCCTAGATTGAAGCCTATAGATTCATAAGTTAAGGAAATAAAATTTAATTTATAAGTCGTCTAATTTTGTCTTTGGATTACCCATTATGTGATACCCTTAATTATCCTTTTATTCTAGGAAATGGCCAGTAATAGGAGGACTCGGGCTAACAACTGATGTGAAGATCCGTGTGATGACTGTACTAATGAGATGTCCAATCCAATGGGGGTGGGAATCACGAATTTTGTCGCGCTTATATCTCAAATAACTAATGTTTTGAATAGAAACATGGGTCAAGAGAAATTTTGAACCCCCCATAAGAAATAACAAGTCGCTATCGAGAGCTTCATGAGACAAATGCATTCTACTTTTAGTGGATCATCTGATCCCACGATCGCTGAACAATGGATCAACTCCATTGAAAAGATCTTCTATATCCTTCAATGATCCGAAAAGGAGAAGGTTCTCATGTAGACATATCATATGGAGGGTGAAGCTGATAAATGCTGGAAATTGATCAAAAATATGATGCCTGAGGAGGAGATCGAGGCGTTGGAATGGAAGGATTTCCTAAAGATGTTTTTCGATAAATATTTTCCATGCACCCTCTAGCTTAAGAAGGAAATTGACTTCCTTTCCCTCATGAAAAAAGAAGAATAATCTATTGGAGCATATGAGGCAAACATTAGAAGACTTGCACGATAAGCTTCTGGATTTTTCGTTACCCCCGAATGCAAAGTGTACCGCTGCTTTGGTGGGTTGAATCCTAGACCAGGTAAATCATTAGCGATTCATGACTTCGATGACTATGATGAAATTGTCCGATGTGCCCTCAAGGATGAAATTGAGATCGGGGAATCACAAGGGTATCATGGGGACAAGAAGCATAAGGTGGACTTCAATGTTGGCGGTCCGATGGATAAATCCAACAGTGCTAAGATGATCTAGCACACCACTTTCCAAAAGAGAAGAAAGAAGCACCCTAGAAATTGACTCAAGGGGATGAGTAAATGATTTAGGTGTGGAAGAGAAGGGCATCTAGCTGTTAACTATCAACAAGAAAGACCCGCAATTGTGATAGAGGAGAGGAATGCTCTGTTCGAACCTCAACGCATTGTTCATCGCTACAAATATAATGAACCGGGGAATTTTTCAAATTAGTTCCCTAATCCATGGGTTTTCAGAGGCAACCAACAACCTCCAATGCAACAAGGAAGAGATTTTTCCATCACTTATGTCGAAGATAACCCCGAAAACAATGTGGTGATAGGTAGGCTAGTTATCCATTGATGAATACCGAACATACTTTTTGATACAGGTTCTATGCATTCTTTTATATCTCGAAAGTTTAGTAGAACAATCCCATCACCACCACAAATCATGGATGTGATGATGTTGGTGAGTACGGGAAATGGGGCAATCATTGCATCCCATGAATATAAGTCCTCTCCTTTTATAATTTGTGGATTGAATTTCCCGGAAAACGTCATCACACACCCTCTGGTGGAATTTGATGAAATTCATGGCATGGAATGGATTTCCTTATATAGAGCCAACATAAATTTCCAGGAGAGGGAAATCACTCTCTATATAGAGAATCAACCCATGATTCTTTACAAGTGTTTGGAGGAAGATGAATCCCCTTTAGCTCCATCATCTCAAGCATGGATATTACTACCCTATGAGCACATTTATCTAGCTCAGATGATTGAGTCCAAGTAAGAAACCATCTTTAATAAATGCCTATTGTGAGGGAATTCGCTGAAGTGTTTCCCGGGGAACTGCCCGGTCTTCCTCCTAGAAGTGATGTTGAATTATCAATTGATCTTACACCAGGGGATCTACTAATATTCAAGAATCCATATAAAATGGATGTCGTGGAGCTTGAAGTGTTGAAGAAACAACTACCATAGAATCTGAATAAAGGGTTTATACACCCAATTGCTTCACTATGGGGTGCACCAGTCCTCTTCGTCAAGAAGAAGGATGGGTCAATGATCCTTCGCATCGATTATCATTAGCTCAACAAAATCACGATAAATAAAAAGTATCCTCTCCCACGAATTGATGACTTGTTCGATCAGCTGCGTCGAGCACACTACTTCTCCAAGGGGGACTTGTGGTCCGGATATTATCATGTAATGGTGGAGAAGGAAGATATCCCCAAGACTACTTTTCACACATGATATGGGCACTAGGAATTCATACTAATGCCTTCAAGACTCACTAATTCTCCAGAAATATTCAAGGATATAATGAATAGAGTCTTTATATATTACCTCAAAAAAATGGTAGTCTTTATAGATTATATTCTAATATACTCCAAAACCGTGGAGGATTATGGGGTGAATTTAAGAACTGTACTAGAGACTTTGTGCAAGGAGAAGCTATATGAATAGTACAATAACTATGAGTTTTGGTTGAAGGTGGTCTCATTAATGGGCTATATAATCACAAGAAATTGGATATCTATAGATCCCTCCAAAACAGATGCAATTGAAGGATGGCTGAGACCAACATCGGTAACGGATATCCACAGCTTCTTGAGGTTAACTAAATATTATCGATGATTTGTGAGAAATTTACCACGATTGTCTAACCCTCTTACCAATCTACCTCAAAAGGGAGTTAAGTTTTCTTGGAGTTATGATTGCAAATAAATCTTCAAGGAGTTGAAAAGGTGGCTTATCACTACAACAGTGCTCACTTTACGCACAAGTGGGGATGCATTTGTGGTATTCAGTGAAGCTTAGAAGAAGGGATTAGATTGTGTGCTAATACAGAATGATAAAGTGATATCCTATGCATCATGGCAGTTGACAATCAATGAGAGAAACTATCCTATGCATGATCTAGAGTTGGAACTGGTGATATTTTCCTTGAAAATCTGGCGGAATTATCTCTATGGGGAGAAATATGAGATATATACTGACCACAAGAGTCTTAAATATATGTTCACACAGAAAGATCTTAATTTGAGCTAGAGAAGATGGATAGAGCTCATCAAAGAATATGAAAGTTCAATCCATTACCACCCTGGGAAAGAAAACATGGTGGAAGATGCCCTAAATATAAAGGACCCAACGATTCTATCACTAATGAGAATTTAAAAGGATCTAATCTTCTTAGAATTGATGAAGATAGACATGGGAATCATAGAGAATTGAACATCATCAATCCTTTCACAAATTATTTCTCAACCGTCTCTTTTTGAATGGTTAAAGGATTCTCAAAAAAATGATGTGGGAATTCATGAAAAAGTGGTAGATATTGAAAAAATGAAATCCTCGGAGTTTTATGTTAATGAAGAAGGAATTGTGCGGTTTCGGAAAGGACTATGTGTTCCATCATGTCTGGATCTGAAGAAGGAACTTTTGGATGATGCACATAGTTCAAATTTCTCTATTCACCAAGGGATCACAAAGGTGTATCGATATCTTTGAGAAAACTTTTGGTGGGATAAAATAAAGAAAGAGATCGCTGAATATACCTTAATGTTCCTGTTGTGTCAGCAAGTGAAGGTTGAAGGGAGAAGTCTAATGGGATGATGCAACCATTTCCCATACCCGAAAGGAAATGGGAGAATATCACCATGGTCTTTGTCAACATACTTCCAAGGACATCCAAATTCAAAAATGAAATCTGGGATGTGGTGGATCATCTTACAAAGACTGCGCACTTCATTTCTATTCAGGAGGATTTATCATTTGATTAACTGGAACAGATATATATTAGGGAAGTTGTGAGGCTACATGGAGTACCACTATCTATTATGCCTGACTGAGATCCAAGATTCACCTCTAAGTTTTGGAAGAGCATTCAAAATGCTCTGGATACTGAACTAAACTTCAGTACGACCTATCATCACTAAACTGATGGCCAATCTGAGCGGAATATCCAAACACATCAAGACATTTTGAGAGCATGATCAACAGACTATAAATTTGGATGGGATCAACATCTTCCTCTGGTTGAGTTCTCTTATAATAATAGTTTCCACTCGAGTATCCAAATGGAACCATATTAAGCCATTTATAGGAAAAGATGTAGAACACCGGCGTGTTGGTATGAGGTCAGTGAAAGTAAGCTGCTTGGATCGGAAATGGTGGAGAAGGTGAATACCATTCAGCAGCATATCAAGGCAGCCCAGAGTCGACAGAAGATTTATGCAGATAATCGATGACGAGACCTTGAGTTTAATGTTGGAGACGTGGGGTTTCTATGTATATCTCCATGGAAGAAGGTCATGAGGATTGGAAAGAAAGGTAAGTTAAGTCCAAGGTACATCGGCCCCTTTGAATTCTTGATCGTGTCAAGGTTGTGGCCTATCGATTAAAACTTCCACCTACCATGGCCAAAGTACATGATGTCATTAATATATACCTCTTAAGGAATTAAATACCAGACCCTTCACATGTACTCTCTTATAAGGTGGTAAAGTTGGAGGATGATCTTTCTTATGAGTAGCAACCAGCAAAGATCTTAGATCATAGAGAAAAAGTTCTACGAAATAAGAAAATGCCCCACATCAAGGTGTTGTGGTGAAACCACATGTTTGAAGAAGTGACAAGGGAATCAGAAGAAATGATGAAGCTGAGTTACCCACATTTGTTTTAGTGTGAGAAAAGGAAATTTTGAGGGAAAAATTTCTTATGTGGGGAATATTGTAATGACCAAAGTTTCATAAATGGAAATCCCTCTTAATTTAATTAAATTTCTCTTTATGTAAAATTTTTATATAAAATGTCAACTTATTTGGTTTTATTGGAAGAATTGTAACCGTTGCTTTTATATCCGTTGAACAGTGATCACATGATTAGTATTAATATAGGGTTTTAACAAACCCAATTTACTCAGACAAAGGAAGTGATGGCCTCATCCAGTAGAATTAATCCATACGAAACCCATTTTTCGGAGCTCGGAAAAGAGTTGGAATCTTTGGGCTTTTCCCTTGACCAAGCCCAAGCTGAGCTTCATCATGTCAAGATTGAATGGGACCGTCTACAGGAAATGTGGAAGTTGATAGAGATTATCACTCCAGTGATGTTATCTGAGCCACCCCAAAAGTCTATCACCATCTCACACCTTACCCTTAGGTCTTATGATGCTGTTTTAAGGGGTTATATAACAAATCTCTTGTACTATGTTCATGTATATTGTTTTTTCTGTATATAATAATGAATATATCTTCTTGTCATTATTGACACTTTGTAAATATTCTTTTAAAATCACAAATAGTATTATGCATAATTAATGTATTTTTGAGTTAAATAATTTTTTAATAAAATATTATTATAATTATTAAATAAATTTTTATTAAATATAAATGATCTTATAATTTTATGAATGCAATTGTAATTTTTATTAAGGTTTGAAATCCATTTTTGTCAAAACCTGTGAATTTTAGATAAATGTAGGTTCTTTTAATGTGAAAATTAACATATTTACCAAATTATTTAGATAAAATAAATGATATTTCTAGAATGAAGACGTTGAAATTATCCAATGGTGAATTTTTCATAATTTTCTGAGCCATTAAATTTTTTTGGTAAAATTTAAATATTGTTTAAATATATAATGTGTTTTATGACATCATAATGACCAAATAGTGATGTAATGAAATACTATAAGCTTTATTTTTGGAAAATATATGTTTTACCATTAAAATAATGTGAATTTGGGTTTGTTTGGCTTATTTTAAAAAATATTGATGGAACCCTCAAAAAATCTTAAACATCATATCTTTTTAAATTATTTTCCATGGGAGTGTGACTCACCTCCACATATGTAACCTCATTATTTTAAATGTTTGAACTTTGGCCTTATAAAATATCATTTTCCCCTTCCCTTTTACAAAAAACATGGACAAAAACAATGAGAATAATTTTGGTTTGGATTAGTTTAATGTAAGGGGCCCCAAACCTAAATAATAAAGAATTGACTCTCCTTTCCTATATAAACACACCCAAGCTCCCACTTCCTCCTCACTAAAAGCCTTTAGAGTTCGTCCAACCTCATCCCTACTATTTCTAGAATCCTCCCAAGGTTCCCCAAGCTCCCAAGAAGCCTCTCTCTATCCTTTGAAATCACACTTCCAAGTAAGGTTTTTTTCTTCCTTTCACATTTTTGTACAATATTCATAATATTGTTATGACCATTAAATTTCAATTATAAATACTGGGGTATGGTTTCAAACCACTCCCATGCTACCCTCTTATTGTGTGAATAATGGGATACCCCTTTTTCTCTCATTAAATGCCTCCCATGTACACCCGTTACTATGCCGAAATTCTGAAAGGAACTTCTCTCTCCACATTTACATTCAAGCAATAATTTTGTATCATGAATCTAAATTCCATTAAATTTGTTTGTACTTGTATATATATAACCCCCTTACAATCCATTTCATGTTAATATTATGATACACCACTTTCTCTCTCACAAACAATTTTTATAAATCCTTATGTCAAGTCGTTATGATGCTGAAATAACACCTATTTTCTAACCCATGCCATTGTGTAGTGAATACCATGACCATTTATCCATCATGGGTATTCACCTTTATTCACATATACTTATTGATTATAAAGTTTAGTCTATGAATTCCACATTCCTTTATCGTGGAATAAATGATTGTGTTTAATGAATCCATGTTTTATGATCAATGTGGCACACTTATTCATGAAATGAAAAGTTTAAGAAGGGTGCACACTTATAGCGCTCCAATGCATTGGGTAAAGTATAGTATCATGATACATCATGTGTAATGAGTGTTGAATCATGAGAATTAATGTGCGATGAGGGTTTACTTGTGATTCATGTGTAATGAAGATTTACTCATGCTCTATGTGTAATGATCCAAGGCTCATGCTAATTCCACGTAATGTGTTGTTTCCACATTTCCATGTTATGATTATCATGCTTTATCATGCCCTTTGTTTATGTTTCTCTTATGCTCTATTGATATGACTATTTTCTAACATGTATTATAATCCTCATGTATTTCATATTTATTCCCTTACTGGGCTTTATAGCTCACCCCTTTTTCTATGCATTTCCTCAGGTTATCCCATGAAATGCTACGTACGAGGGAATGTAGTGGTCATGTAAAGGATGTTTTCAATAAATATGTTTTATTTCATTTTTTAAGTTGTTATGTAATGATCCTAAGCCACAAAGACACTATACCTCTCAATCTTCCTTATTGTATCAAGTGAATAGTTTATGTAATAAATCATGTTTATGTTTATATAATAAGCAGGCTTGTCATAGTTGGTATTAGAGGATATGATTAGTTATTTTTGGGATTAGGATTAGAAAAACCTAGTGAAGCCTTATATACAAGACTAAGTACAACAAAAAAGTCCCTAATATTTGGTGAGTCTTATGTGAGTGGGTTATCAAGCTATTTCATCCCTATCTAGATACGAGTAGGTAGAGGCGGTTCTGGCACAGATGTATCCTAGGGGTAAAACCCGAAAACACCGCATTGAGCTAGACTAGAACACGAACTGGTGCATGAAAACTGGTCTTGCTACACTCTTGGTTACAATACTCCCGGGGGATATGCATTGGTAAATTCATAAGCTTAGTATGAACCCTTATTAAAGGAATTAAAAAACCCTTAATAATATATGTTAAAATGTAGATCACGAAAATCCTAGATTGAATCCTGTAGATTCATAAGTTAAGGAAATAAAGTTTAATTTATAATTCATAAACATTTTTCTTTGGATTTACCTTTATTTTCTACCCATATATTTCCTTTTATTCTAGAGAATGGCCGGTAATAGGAAGAATCAGGCTAACAACCGATGTGAAGATCAATGTGATGACTATACTAATGTGATATCCAATCCAATGGGGGTAGGAATTGCGAACTTTGTCATGCTTCTCTCTAAGATAACTCAATATTTGAATAGAAACATGAGTCAAGAGGAATGTTCAACACCCCCTAAGAAATAACAAGTCACAATCGAGAGCTTCATGAGAAACATTCCTCCTACTTTTAGTGGATCATTCGATCCCACGATCGCTAAACAATCAATCAAATCCATTGAAAAGATCTTCTCCATCCTTCAATGTTCTGAACAAGAGAAGGATCTCTGGGTGGATTATCGTATGGAGGGTGATGTTGATCAATGGTGGACGTTGATCAAAAATAATAAGCCTGATGAGGATATCGAGGCGTTGGAATGGAAGGATTTCTGGAAGATGTTTTTCGATAAATATTTTCCGTGCACCCTCCGGCTTAAGATGGAAAGGGACTTCCTTTCCCTCAAGAAAAACGATTAATAATCGGTTGGATCATACGATGAAAACATCACAAGGCTTGTAGGATATTCTTCCGGCCTTTTCATTACACCCAAATGCAAATTTGACCACTTATTTTGTTGGATGAAGCCTAGTATATAGAAATCATTACTGATCCATGACTTTGACGGCTATGAGGAAATTGTCTGATGTTCCCTCATGGTCCAAATGGAGATCGGGGATTCACAAGGGTATCATGGGGACAAGAAGAGTAAGGTGGAATTCAATTCTGGTGGTCCAATGGATAAATACAAGGGTTCTAAGAAGATCTCACACCCCAGTTGCCAAAAGAGAAAAAAGAATCACCCTGGAAATTGCCTCAAGGGGACTAGGAAATTATTTAGGTGTGGAAGACAAGGGAACCTAGCTATTAACTGTCAGCAAGAAATACCCACGGCTGTGATAGAGAATATGAATGCTCCGTTCAAACCTCAACTTTTTGTTCATTGCTACAATTTTGAAGAATCAAGGTATTTTGAAAATCGGTTCCATAATCCAAGGGTTTTCTGAGGCAACCAACAACCTCCAAGGCAGCATGGAAGAGGTTTTTCCATCACTTCTACCGAAGATAACACCGAAAAAAGTTGTGATAGGTACGCTAGTTATTCGTTCAAGAATAGAGAACATAATTTTTGATTCAGGTTCTACGGATTCATTTATATATCAAAAATTTAGTAGAATAATCCCAGCACCACCATAAATCATGGATGTTAAGATTTCGGTGAGTATGGAAATTGGGGCAATCATTGCATCCCATGAATATAAGTACTCCCCTATTATAATCTGTGGATTGAATTTCCGACAAACCTCATCATACTCCCTCTGGTGGAATTTGATTCAATTCATGGCATGGATTGGCTTTCCTTATATAGATCCAACATATATTTCTGGGAGAGGGAAATCACTCTCCATGTGGAGAATCGACCCCCTAATTCATTACAAGTGGAAGGTGGAATATGAATCTCCTTTAGCTCCATCATCTCAAGCATGTATTTTACTGCACTATGATCACATGTATCTGGCTCAGATGATTGAGTCCGTGGAAGAAACCATCCTTGAAGAAATGCCTATTGTGAGGGAATTCTCTAAAGTGTTTCCCGAGGAACTGCATGGTCTTCCTCCTAGAAAAGATGGTGAATTCTCAATTGAACTTATACCAGGGGCTCTACCAATATCAAAGAATCAATATAGAATGGCTGCCGTGGAGGATGAATATTTGAAGAAACAACTACATGAGAATCTAGATAAAGGGTTCATACAACAAAGTGCTTCACTAGGGGGTGCACTAGTCCTCTTCGTCAAGAAGAAGGATGGGTCAATGTGCCCTTGCGTCGATTATCATGAGCTCAACAAAATCATGATAAAGAACAGGTATCCTATCCCATGATTTGATGACATGTTCGATCAGCAGCGTGGAGCACAATATTTCTCTAAGGTGGACTTGCAGTTGGGATATTATCAAGTAAGGGTGAAGAAGGAAGATATCCCAAAAAATTATTTTTACACAAGATATGAGCACTATAAATTCAGTGTAATGTCATTCAGACTCACTAATGCTCCATAAATCTTCATGGACTTAATGAATAGAGACTTTAAAGATTACCTCGACAATTTTTTTGTAGTCTTTATTGATGATATTCTAATATACTCCAAAACCAAGGAGGATCATGAGGAGCATTTAAGAACTGTACTAGAGACTATGCGCAAGGAGAACCTCTATGAAAAGTACATAAAGTGTGAGTTCTAGTTGAACGAGGTATCATTCTTGGGCCATATCAACACATGAAATGGATATATGTGGATCCCTCCAAAACAGATGCCATTGAGGGATAGCCAAGGCCAACATCAGTAATGGATTTCCATAGCTTCTTAGGGTTAGCTGGATATTATCGATGATTTGTGAGAAATTTCTCATGATTGTCTAGCCCCCTTACCAATCTAACTCGAAAGTGAGTAAAGTTTTCTTGGAGTGATGAATGCGAAGAAAGCATCATGGAGTTGAAAAGGAGGCATATCAATGCGCCCGTGATCACTTTACCCACAAGTTGGGAACCATTGGTGGAATTCAGTAATGCTTCGAAGAAGTGATTAGGCTTTGTACTAATGCAGAATGATAAAGTGATATCCTATACCTCAAGGACGTTGAAAATCCATGAGAAAAACTATCCAACGCATGATCTGGATTTGGCAGCGGTGACATTTTCCTTGAAAATCTCTTGGCATTATGTCTATGGGAAAAATGTGAGATATATACTGAACACAAGAGTCTTAAATATATATTCACACGGAAAGAGAATAATATGTTCCAGAGAAGATGGATATAGCTCATAAAAGATTCTGACTATTCCATCCACTACCTCCCTGGGAAAGTAAACAAGGCGGCAGATGCCCTTAGTAGAAAGGACCCAATGATTATATCACTAATGAGAATTGAAAAGGATAAAATCTTCTTAGACATGATGATGATTGATATGGGAATCATATAGAAGGGAAAATCATTAATCATTTAACAAATTATTGATTAACCATCTCTTTTAGAAAGGTTAAAGGATGCTCAAAAGGATGATGTTGGAATTCTAGAAAAAGTGGAAGATATCGAAAAAGGGAAATCCTCAGAGGTTAATGTTAATGAAGAAAGAATTGTGATGTTTGGGAAATAACTATGTGTTCCATCATGTCTAGAGATAAAGAAGGATCTTTTGGATGTTGCACATAGTTCAAATTTCTCTATTCACCCAGGGAACATAAAGATGTATCGAGATCTCCATGAAAACTTTTGGTGGGATAATATGAAGAAGTAGATTGCTAAATATACATAAATCTGCCTATTCTGTCAGCAAGTGAAGGTAGAGAGGCAGAAGCCTAAGGGGATGATACAACTATTTACCATACCATATTGGAAATGGGAGAACATAACCATGGACATTGTCACCAAACTTCATGGACATCCAAAGGAAAAAATGCAATCTGGGTTGTGGTGGATCATCTTACAAAGACTGCACACTTCAATTCTATTCAGGAGGATTTCTCTTTGGATCAACTGGCACAGATATATATTCAAGAATTGGTAAGGCTACATGGAGTTCCACTATCTATTGTGTCTAATCGAGATCCAAGATTCACCTCTATGTTTTGGAAGAGTCTTCAAAATGCTATGGATACTGAAATAAACATCAGTATGGCCTATTATCCTCAAACTGATGGCCAATCAGAGTGGACTATCCAAACACTTGAGGACATGTTTAGAATATTCTCAAAGGACATTAAAGGAGGATGGGATCAAAATATTTATCTCGTTTAGTTCTCTTATAATAATAGCTTCCACTCAAGCATCCAAATGGAACCATATGAAGCCCTTTATGGGAAAAGGTACAGAACAACGGTGTGCTTGGATGAGGTCGGTGAACATAAGTTACATAGACTAGAAATTGTCAAGGAAATGGTGGAGAAGGTGAAAACCATTCCCCATCATATCATGGTAGCCTAGAGTTGACAGAAGAGTTATGGAGATAATCGTCGACGAGCCCTTGAGTTTAAGGTCTGAGAAATGGTTTTATTATGCATATCTCTATGGAATAAGGTCATGAGGTTTGGAAATAAAGGTAAGTTAAGTCCAAGGTACATTGTCCCCTTTGAGATTCTTGATCATTTTTGGGTGGTGGCCTATCGACTAGCACTTCCACCTACCATGGCCGAAGTACATGATATCATTCATGTATACCTCTTAAAGAAGTACATACCGGACCCTTCACATGTACTCTCTTCTGAGGTGGTATAGTTGGGGGATGATATTTCTTATGAGGAGAAACATGTGAAGATCTTTGATCGTAGAGAAAATTTTCTACGAAATAAGAAAATGCCCCTCGTCAAGGTGTAGTGGCGAAACCACAAGTTTGATGAAGCGACTTGGGACTCGGAGGAAATGATGAAGCTTAGTTACCCACATCTGTTTTTGTGTGGGAAAAAGAAATTTTTATGGAAGAATTTCTTAAGGGGGGATATTGTTACCACCCATAGTTTCATTAATGGAAATCCCTTTTGATCTAATTAAATGTCTCTTTCTGTAAAATGTTTATATAAAATGTCAACTTCTTTGGTTTTATGTTAATAATTGTGACCATTTCTTTCATAGCTGTTGAACAGTGATCACGTGATTAGTATAAATATAGGGCTTTAACAAACACAATTTACTCAGAAAAAGGATGTGATGGCCTCATCCAGTAGAATTGCTCCATACGATGCCCATTTGTCGGATCTCGGAAAAGAGGTGGCATCTTTGGGCTTCAATCTTTACCAAGCCCAAGAGGAGCTTCATTATGTCAAGATCGAATGGGACTGTCTATGGGAAAAGTTTAAGTTGATAGATATTACCACTCAAGCGATATTATCCGAGTCACCCCAAGAGGCTGTAACCATCACACACCTTACCCTTAGGTCTTATGCGGCTGTTTTAAGGGGTTATTTAACAAGTCTCTAGTACTATGTTCATGTATATTAGTTTTTTTGTATACAATAATGAATATACCTTTTTTTCATTTTTGACACTTTGTAAATAGTTTTTTTAAAGCACAAATAGTATTTTGAAGAATTAACTGATTTTGGAATTAAATAATATTTTAATAAAATATTATTATAATTATTAAAGTAATTTATATTAAATATAAATGATATTATAATTTCATGAATGCAATTGTAATTTTTATTAAGGTTTGAAAGCCATTTTTTGTCAAAACCCGTGAATTTTCAATAAATGTAGGATTTTTTTAAATCTGAAAATTAAAATATTTAGAAAATTATTTTGATAAAATAAATGTTATTTTTGGAATCAGGACGTCGAAATTATCCAATGGTGAATTTTTCATACTTTTCTGAGATAGTCAAATTTTCGGTGAAAATTAAATACCGTTTAAATATATAATGTGTTTTATGAAATCAGAATGACCCAATTGTGATGTAATAAAATATTATAAGATTTATGTTCGGCCAATATATGTTTTAAAAATAAAATAATGTTATTTTTTGTTTGTTTTACTTATTTTAAAAAGCTTTAATGGACCCCTCAAACTTATTAAACATCTTGTCTTTTTAAATTATTTTCCACGGGAGTGTGACTCACCTCCACATAATCAACCTCATTATTTTTAGAAGTTAGGACTTTTGAGTTATAAAATATTGTTTTAATCTTAAATTTTCCTAAAGCCATTGGCAAAATCAATTAGCTGAATTGTGGATTGGATTACTTTAATGTAAGGGGTCCCAAACCTAAATAATAAAGAATTCAGTCACCTTTCCTATAGAAACCTAGCCAAGCTCCCACTTCCTCCCCACACAAAGCCTTTGGAGTCTTCCAAACTCTTCTCTAATCTCTCTATAATCCTACCAAGTTACCCCAATCTCCCAATAAGCCTCTCTGAAGCCTTTTTAAGCACACTTCCAAGTAAGAGTTTTTTCTTCATTTCACATTTTTGTCCAATTTTCTTAATATTGTTATTCCCTTTTAATTTCAATTATAAATTCCGGGGTATGGGTTATCACCTCTCCCATACTTCCATCTTGTTGTTTGAATAATGGGATACCCATTTCACTCTCATTAAATTCCTCCCATGGACACCCATTACTATGCCTAAATTCCGAAATAATCTTCTCTCTCCTCATTTACATTCAAGCAATACTTTTGAAGAATGAATCTAAATTCCATTAAAATTGTTTAAACATGTATCTATATGACCCCTTACTGTCCATTTCATTTAAATATGATGATACACCCCTTTATCTCTTATCAACCATTTTTATGAATCGTTATGTCACGCTGTTACGCTGTCAAAATTGCACCTATTGTCCAAGTCAATGCCATTGTGTAGTGAAAACCATGACCATTTCTTCATCAATGGTATTCACCTTTATGCACATTTACTGAATGATTATAAAGTTTCATGTATGAATTACACATTCCTTTATCATGGAATAAATGATTTTTTTTAATGAATCCATGTTTTATGATCCATGTGGCACACTTATGCATGAAATGAAATATTTAAGAATGGTGCTCCCTTATAGCGCTCCAATGCATTGGGTAAAGTATAGTATCATGACACGTCATGTGCAATGAGTTCTGACTCATGCTAATTTAACTTCAATGAGGGATTACTCGTGCTTCATGTGCAATGAGGATTTACTCATGCTCCATGTGCAATGAGCCATGGCTCATGATAATTTCATGTTAAGTGTTATTACCACATTTCCATGTTATGATTATCATGCTTTATCATGACTTTATGTTCATGTTTATCTTAACCTCTATTGATATTCCTATTGTCCAACATGTATTGTACTCCTCATGTATACCATGTTTATTCCCTTACGGGGCTTTATAGCTCACCCCTTTTTTTATGCATGTCCTCATGTTATCCAATGCAATGTTATGTACGTGGGAATGTAGTGGTCATGTAAAGGATGTTTTCCATAAAGATGTTGTATTTCATGTTTTAATTTGTTATGTAATGATCCTAATCCCCAAAGACGCTTGACCTTTCAATCTTCCATGTTGTATCAAGTGATTGTTTTATGTAATAAATAGGGTTTATGTTTGTAAAATAAGCAGGGTTATCATTAAAATTCTTCGCCGGGCCCCAGACTCATTGTCTGTTATCTGATTCAACTATCATTGATTGAATAATAATATCCATATTAAGTAATTCCTTTGTCAAGAGCCTCTATTCATGATTTCTTTTCATTCATGATATATCCTCGGTTGAACATGTTTAGAATATTTTCAAATCTACATCATTATAGGTAGATTCAAGGCCTAAGGATCACATATATTGTTTGTAGAACACCGAGGTAGGTGGTTTTTGCATTTCCATAGTTTTTCATTGAGTTATTTGTGAAAAAGTTCCCAATAAACTTATTAGGGTTATTGTGTGTTCTTGTTTTTTAACCATATTATTGTATTCAATGTCTAGTGTGCTTGGGTAGTGGATTTATGACTGTGAATATGGTTATCATTGATAGGCTAAGTAAGTTTTTCCCATGTTTTCTTGTTTTGACCATTTTGTCTAGCTATGAATGTTAGGATGTTGTGATCCCATACCTAGTATGGTTATAATGGAGTGATTTTTTCTGAAATGATGTGTTATGTTTTAGACTATTTTGCCATGTATTTCATGAGGTTTAATTTAGATACCATATATCATTGTGCATGATTATAGTAAATAGGAGCATAATTACCTTGTGTAGTTAACTATAGGGTGAATAGAAGTCGATGGATTCTCTAGGGAGTGTCTCTTTACTTTTCGTTGAGAGACCTTAGAAGGGATGGAATTTGTCCTCTTTTAGATTGTATGTTGTTTCCACATTATTAGACAACATGGGGAATTAGAAATTTATTGATTCCCCAGAGAGTCTATAGTTACCGATACGAGACCACATGGGGAATTGACAGTGTGTGCTTCCTCAGAGAGTCATTGTTAAAGAAGAACTAGATGGATTAGACTGTGTGTACATCTAAGAGGGTTGCATGTGTTTTTTGGTTGATCTAGAGGGGTTATTATGTGAGTAATTTTAATAATTTTACCTATTTAGGATTAAATTATTACAACTAATATGAAAATTGAATGCATTTGAAACTGTATTATTGGTACTTTTGCGTACTTCCTTGTTTAATGCATCTTTTTGTTAATTGCCTACCATTTGTATTCACTGTCTGTTAGGCACATATATTTGCAGGCTAGAAAATGAGATTAGTTTCCAACCCTACTTGGGTAATTATTTTGGGCCCATATATAATATATTGATACATGTATAGATAATGAAAAACGCACTTCAACGTTATGTAATTGATTGCTGAGGAGCTGGACGGCATGGGACCAAGATGAGGCTTGAGATGCTGAGGAGTCGATTACTTGTTTTTAATGTACACGGGTTTAGTACTATATTCCTATATTGTGACTTGTTTGGTTGATTTCCTAGATATATGTATCATGTACCATTAATATATGTTCTTATATAATTTATAATTTTCACCCATCTGTTGTTTACTTATTGAATGTTATTACAACTTCTGCTATTATTATCTATTTTTTCTACTATGTTACTCTACTAATGAGGGTATTGATTTCCCACTATCAGACTAAAAGCCCTTTCATCAAGTCAGAAGACTCTGGTGTTTGGGAAAATGCGACTGAGGCCATGTGACCAATCGGGTATGGGGCACCTCTGGGCAACACCATGAACCAGGACGTTACAAAGTGGTATCAGTGGCAGGTTTTTTTATTCACAACATAATATTTGGAGCCTATAGCCATGGATATGATGGAATATGTACTTGGATATAATTTGTTCCTAGAGGTAGCTAACCTATGGAAATGGAACAGCCAATTTACCTTGTTACGGCGATTTTATAATTTAGCAAATTTACAATTGAATTGATTTCACCATAGTTGATTTAAAAGTTTTGTGCTATTATCATTGATATCATTGATGTTCTATTTCTGTTGCAACCAAATGAGGTAAGGGTATGACATCTCATATATCATATAGTCACTTTCTAGAAATCACATTTCATGCATTTCTGCAATGTCATTTAGTGTGCATTACCGATTTCATTTTGGTGTGATAGATTCTCTGATCAAATACCTATTTTTGATAGGGTATTGAAATGTGTAGTATTTTGTTTTAATGAATGCCAAAATTTGGTTCTTGTGGTGTTATGGGCCCTCTTGGATCAGAAAATGGTGTATCATTGCCCTGTCTTTCTTGTATGTGACATGTATAAGATTCTAATCATTGATTCTTGGAAAGTATATGCACTCATAGATCATAATTTGGCACTGTAATGTTGTTTCAATGTTTTTTAGGGGCTGTAGAGTAGTTTCTGAAGTTTAATATCCAGAAAATCCCAGAATACGTAGGGTGTAATGATGAATACATGCCATGTGTACTTATTCTCAGGAAGGAACTGATTTTCATATGTACATGATGTGTACTTATGTACACAACATGTTATCTCTAACCATGTCATTGGATGTGGGGGCAGATAAAAGAGGTTTGGAAATCCTTGGGCGGAAACATCTAGTACCAGATGTACATGACATGTTGTGTTGACATGTGTCCACATGTGTGACTAACGACATAGATGGATAAATATTAGGATAGACACACTTTGTAAGGAATGAACACCCCTTGTAGTGTAACCCATGTAACTGGACGTGTGACTAACAACACAGGTCAGTGAAATCCATCTCTTACACACTGTGTATGTCACAAAAACACCGTATAGAGTCAACTGTGTCTTCAACACTGTGTCTAACGAAATGGGTAGATCAATCATAGTAGGTAGATGTTGTGAAATGTAATAACATGTCATGTTTTCATGTTATAGGAGAACTACATGGCATATCCATGTTATGGAACTCAGTAAGGAGAAGAGGATTCATGTACAAACCGTCTATTAGGACAACATGTCGTCAATATAAGGTGTTACACGACCTGGTTTGGAAAAAATTACAGACCCATGTGAAGGAACAAGGGAACAAAATGTGTAGGTGTTATACATGCCATGTATCTAAGTTTTGAAAAACTTGAATGCTTTCTTTCTCTTGTTCCCTTTGTGCACATAAATGTTTCAGTACTTGATAATATTTTAATAAGGCGTGTGGTTGGCCTTGCAGAGACTTTTCACTGTGACGTCTCCTGGTTGTACGCCATATTTACAATATTTTTTAGACATCGAGCCTGGCTAATTAGGGACTACCGGATGATCCTCTAGGTATACCATTCTTGGCACAAGAATTCATTCCAGACAAAAGTGTAGGCACACAATTCTGAAAATGTGTATTTAGGTTCATACAGACCTTCCAAGGAGAATCACATCCTGCCCTGTCTATGATAGAATTGATATGGACCTTCCAACAACATCATCCTCACACCACAATAGGGGACAAAGAACCTCAGGAATCAAGGACATGGTTATGAGCCACACAATCTATCATCAACCATTTAGAGATGCCTCCAGGGAGGGGGTGGAGCTGACTATGTATATGCATTGGGATTCCACAAAAAAAATGGTTGGATGTTATTTCACATGCGGGATGCCATCATTTCATGGATTTTTATGTGTTATAGCTTTCCTTATATGATTACTTCTACCTAGAGACCTTGAGGGCTAATCGAGCATGTGAGTTCTTGACTCTGGAGTAGGGTACTCTTTCAGTTATGGAGTGTTCTTCTCACTTTATGGAGTTTTAATTCTTCTCACCCATCCTAGGAGGTGATGAGTTATTTAGGGGGAAAATGTTTGAGGATGGTCTCTAGCACAACATATGATCTCAAATGAACATATTCATGTTGACTTCCATCACATATATAGTAAACCAGTAACAGATAATAGAGAAAATATGATAGATTATGGAGTTTTGAGCTAGGGACGCTCGACATCTAGTGTTGGTATCCCTCCTATTGACAGCAGGAATTGTTGTAGGGAGTGAACGACCGAAGATCCAAGGAGACAAGAGATATCATATAGTAGCCGGTTTTTGTACAAACATTGCAGGATGAGTGGGCATACAAGACCACATTTCTCTAGAGACCCTTGGAATTCCAATATTAATAAAATATGGGACACATTTAGTGTTTTAGTCAGTTTTTCTCACCAGAAACAGGTGACCTGGGTTCTTCTATGACTCCTCGTTCGAGTGTAGCACCACTACTTTCTCATCAGTCATGGAATTTGAGTTTTTACGTCTGTTAAGAAGGAGGGGTAGGTCAGGGTCATGGTAGCCAGTTTCCAAGCTTTCAGTGAAAAATGGGTGGATAAGCTATGGATGGTCAATGAGGGTCACATGGCTACGGTATAGGTTAGACATTTTTAGTGGAGCAGACCATCAGGAGTAGGATCTCATACCCTCTATAATTAGGTGTATGATTCTAGTTACTTAGTTTTAGCTTATTATCTTTTTTATGAAATGGATTCTAATAGCATTATATATATTTCTATTGTGGAGTGTCATGGGCTGTGTATCTTTTCTTCTGCTTATATCATGACTCTAGACACTCCGTTGGGTACAAGAACGATTAGTGTACACCAGTGCAATGAGTTCCCTCTTGATGTTTCTCGGTGTCACTTCTTCTGGGACCTAAATGACATAGTGATGATAGGTTATTACGTCATTCTAGGAATGGACTGGTTAGTTCTCATCTTGGAAATTATCGATTTCTACCATTTTTGGGTGAGTTCCACATCACCAGAGGGCAGTTTGTTTCTGCACAAGGGATTATTGGATGTACAGGTTAGTAGAGTAAGGCCCAAGCATCATGGGTTGGGAGGAGTTACATCCCATATTTCAATTCTATATTAGGATGACTAGGGGACTTCATTGATTTATGTTCCACCAGTGGTGGATCATTTTAGGGATGCCTTTCCTGAGGACTTTTTATGTATTCGTCTAGATAGATATGTGGACTTTTTTATTGATCATGTGCTAGGTGCAGCCCCAGTGTCTATTCCTCTTTATAATATGGCTACACGAAAGTTACATGAGCTCAAGAGGTAGTTGGAGGACATATTGGAAAATGGTTTCATCTTACCCAATTTTTCTCCTTGGGGTTCACCTGTCCTTTTTGTGAATTAGGATGATTGTACCCTCAGAATTTGTGTGTATTATCAGATGTTGAAACAGTATATGGTCAATATTAGATATCCATTGTCAGGGATTGATGATCACTTTGATGAGAATCAAGGAAACGAGGTGTTCTTGAAGGTTGACATGAGGTACAATTACCATCAATTGTTTGTTTGACCATCTGATATACCTATTACTGCCTTTTGGGGTAGGTATGGTATGTTCACATATGTGGTTTTTTCGTTTAGTCTCACAAATGCACCTCCTATATTCATAGAACTGATGATCTATGGGTTCCATCCGTACGTGGATTCTTTTTTGGTAGTCTTTCTAGATGGTATATTGGTTTACGCTCACACTCGAGACGACCATGCCACATATATTTAGATTGTTTTGAGTACATTGAGAGAGCATCAATTAAATGAAAAGCTCTCAAAATGTGACATTTTAGTGGACCATATTCATTTCTTGGGTCATGTCATCTCAGAGATAGTGGTATTAGTGGACCCACAGAATGTGAGAGTAGTAGTTCCCTGGGAGTAGTCAAATAACATCTTTGAGGTATGGAGTTTTCTATGGCTCGTTGGTTAGTACTGTCATTTCATATAGGACATTTCAGTCATATAAGCACCAATGATGGGCCTAACGGAGACGTGTGCGAAGTAATTATGGATAGATTCTTTTGAGTCATCCATTCAAGAGATTAATGGGAAGTAGACTTTAGCACTGATACTAGTTTTTCCAAATTGGGGAAATGGCTAAACTGTTTACTATGATGCATTTGGTATCAGGCTGAGATCTATGCTTTTTCTGGGAGAAGGATTTTTTGTGTACGGGTGTTGGTAGTTGAGGCCACATGAGAGAAATTACATGATTCATGAGGTTTAGGTTGCAGCAGTTGTTCATGATTTACACTATTAGAGACATTTTCTATTAGGAGTTTATTTTGTGGTTTTCAACTACCACAAAAGTCTCATGTATATCATCAGTCAGCATGACCTGAATTTGAGACAGTGAATATGGGATGAGTACCTTTAGTATTTTAACTTTATGCTTTCCTATACACCTGGTAAAGGCAATGCATTGGCTGATGCGTTGATAATGATGAATCAAATACATGTATTTCATAAGACTAGTAGTGAGTGGAATATTATATCATTATTCTCTGAGAGGCATTTGGTGGTCCATGAAAGAAAAGGGAAGCCATTTATTTCTTCCTTGGTAGTGACCTATACATTAAATGATCGCTTGAGAATATAAAAGTTATCAGATATTTATGTCCTAGTCCTACAAGAGAGTGTGTCAAGAAAGGACCCTATTCCTAGATGGACCATAAATGAGGATTAGATCGTACATTTTTAGGGGCGTGTGTGTTTGTCAGAAGATATATTTGATTAGATTATGTGGGATTCTCATTCCTTAGTTTGGGAATTTCATCCTGGTGTCACCAAGATTAATAGTGATCTACCCCATCAGTATTGATGGCAATGTATGAAGAAATTTTTTGTTTGTTTCATGATGAGGTGTTCCACCTGTCAGCATTTGAAGGCAAAGCATCACCTACTAGTAGGTATTTTACATCTATTAACCATTCCAAAGTGGATGTGGAATGATGTCACGATGGATATTGTGACAGTTTCGCTAAGGTCACCATGAGAGAATGATGTAGTTTTCATTGTCATTAACATAATCACAAAGGATTATCACTTCAATTCGATCAAGATACCATTAGTGTTAATGAGATGTGGAGGCTATACATCCAAGAGATTGTACGTTTACCTGGAGTTCTGCATTCCATTGTTCAAAACATGGACTCCTATTTTGCTTCTCGAGTATGGAAGGAACATCAGAAGGATTTGGGTACACAGGTAATTATGAGTAAATTATTCCATCCTCAGAAATATAGATAGTCTGAGTGTATGATTCAGGTTCTCGAGGACTTGTTTTGAGAATGCTACCTAGAAATTGGAGGTGCTTGGGAGAAGCATATACCTCTTTTGGGGTTCTCCTACAATATTAGTTTTAATGAAACAATTCAGATGGTATCTTATGAATCTCTATATAATAGGACATGCCGATCACCCTTATGCTTGCTAGAGGCAAGAGAGACAGATATGATGGGACCTCCTCTAGTCCAAGCGACCATAGAGCAGATAAAGTTGAATCGGATGAGAATGGCTACTGCAAAATCATGATAGATGTCTTATATTAATCAGTGGAGATGACTTATGGAGTTCAAGGTCAGAGAAAAAGTTTTCTTGAAAGTCCCAAAGATAATGGGAAAAAGAGGATTAGGAGACTGGGTATGCTTTCACCCAGATACATTGGGTCATTTGGGGTTTTGGAGAGAGTTGGGACGGTTTCCCATCAGCTGTAGCTACCTCAGAGGTATCGGGTTATGCATGATGTCTTCCATGTTTCCTTGCTCAGACATAACTTCTCAGACCCTTCTCATGTTTTCCAACCTGAGGAGGTTGAGGTAGAGGTGGAAACCTTGTTCGAGGAGTATCCTATTTGGATTGATGATGGAAGTGAGAAGGATATCTTTGGCCAGCAAGTTCCACTGTTAGGAGTGCTATGACAGTATAGGTGAGTACATGATGAGACTTTTCTGAGGGAGGCTGATTTACAATCGTAGTGGCTGGAGCAGTTCCAGTATTCTTTTCTACGCCTCCTAACTAGGTAAATTTAGGGATGAATTTCTTTAATCGGGAAACTTTTAAGAAATCAGATCTTCTTTTCAAGATTTTTTTTCTTTTTCTAGTTGTTTTTGAGAAAATTCAGACTTTTGGAAATTTCAAGAGTACACCCTGTGTACTTATAAATACACATCATGTACCCCGTTACTATAGGTAGTCATGTGCTGGTCATGTAACGGCCAAGAACATGGACATGTGTGGTGGCCTGAAGAGCACCAAATATGAGGGCATGTTAAAGAAATTTCAAACCATGTGCATAGGATGAACACATAATGTACTTTCTTTTTATTTCATTAAACATGCCTCAATTGTGTCTAATTAATAGAACATCCTCCTTCTTGACAAGTCTCGTCCCGGAGTGTCTGTATGTTGAGATTCTTAACTGTGCCCCAACTCGCCATCCTTTCTTCGATTCTACCGACGTTGATTGCAATGGTATCACCACTTCATACTATTCCATATTCTATAACATCATTTCATGATTTTTCCTCTTTTTTGAGATATCCTCAAATGAATTTTTTTATCATTTTTCAAGATCTATGGAGTTCTATTGCGATTCAAGGACTGAGGTTCACCTATATAATTCATACAATTCCACGGTTTGCAGTTTTTTCCTTTCTGTAGTTAGTCTTTGTGTTATATGGGAAAAAGAGACCAATACCCTAGTTCGAGGTATTGCACGTTCTATGTTTTTAACAATGGTATTGCATGTTATGCCCTGTGTGCTTGGGTAGAGGATTTATGACTATGAATAGAGTTATCATTTACACACAATGGATTTTTTTCCAATGATTACATATTTTTACCATTTGGTGTAGCTTTTCCTATTAAGCTGTTGTGTTTTACATGCCTAGAATTTTTAGGATGGAGTTATTTTATCCGATATGATTTGTTATGCTGTAAACTATTTTTTAACATAGTTAATGTAGATTAATTTTTCTACCATATATTGTTGTGCATGATTGACTTACACATGTCTGTGAGAACCAGGTGTTGTAGACCATAGGGAGAATGGACGTTGAGGGATTCTACAGAGTGTCTGTTTACATTACGTTGTGATATCATGGGGGGGGTTGACTTTGTGATCCCTCATAGTGTATTTAGTTTCCATGTTATGGGACCATTTCTGGAATTGGACATTGAGTTATACCCCAGAGTGTCTATAGTTACCGATACTAGACCACAGGTGGAATTGATGGTGAGTGCATCCTATGAGAGTTTTTATTAAATAAGAACAAGAGCCGTTAGACTATGTGTACTTCCCAGAATGTTTCTTATGTTCTTTGGATGAACAAGAGGGGTTAGGATGTTAGTAATTTCTAGGGGGTTACCTGTTTGAGAATAACATCTTACATGATATATGGAAATTGAATTAATTTAAAACTTTAGAATTGTTACTTTTTATTACATCATTATTTACTTCTTCTTTTTGTTTATTTCCTACCATATATATTCACTAACTCTTAGGCACAGATCATTGGGTGGTTTCCTACTGAGATTAGTCTCACACCCTTTTTGGGTTCTGTTACTGGGCCCAAACAGATTATATTATGGTAGGTGTAGATAAGGGAATTCACCCTTCAACATCAATTACATCATTGTTGAAGAGATAGAGAGCATGGGGCCAAGCCGATGCTTATGATGTTGTTGAGTTGTTTAATTGTTTTTCATTTTCTTGGGTTTAATACTATATTCCTGCATTTTTACTTTTTTGGAATCTTAACTAGACATAAGTATCATGCATCATTTATATACATACTCTTGTTTTTTATTACATTATGTCTTCCGTTGTTTACTTGTTGCATGGTATTACTGCATCCACTATTATTATCTAGTTGTTTGCATTGTGTTAATCTACTATGTACTGCTTAGTTTCTCTACTATCACACCCAAGACCCTAGCTGCTAGTCTATATCCTTTGGTATTTGGGGAACTATTCTTGTTTCAATGTTATTAACAGAGTATGGGGAACCTCTAGGCAGCACCTGGAATTGGGACGTTACAATAGTATTCTAATTATAATCCCAAAATGACCTTATTTTTTATTCATACTAATTATGATAATCCTTATGTTTATTTCACATTACCACTTGATTTATTATATCACATTACACTAAATTCATCTTGGATGATAATGAATTATAGGGTCTCTGGTAATTAGGTATATTACAAAAGAAAATAAAACATTGGGTACATAAAGATTATTGTTAAATTACTTTACCTTATCATCAAACATAAAACTTCATTGAATAACTTGGGGACATACATATGTAAGTGGTAATATATACATCTTTTTAAGGGAGTACACATGGAATAACATAAGAAAATAAAAACATATCACAAAATTGGAATATTAATGATAGATAAAAGATTTATATTCATAAACATGAAAAATAATAAAATATATAGAAATATAACATAATGAAGATGTGAGAAATTTGGCAACACGGAAGATGTGGAACCAAACTAAAATAGTACATCATTAACATAGGTCTTGGATAACTTTTAAGACATCTTTATCGGTAAAAACCCATGATTAAATCAGGTTTACTCTCTATCCCAAAATTACATATCATGATTCCAAATATTTCCCAAATTATTATAGATCAATATAATTCTTTGCACACCATTCACTTTCACTAAATTCTCATTCTTTAGTGTGCCACACATATCACACAACATGAGATCATTCCTAATAATATTTTCATTCATGATAAATACATGTATAATAAATATATTTATGTTCCCAATAAAATATGTATAAATATATAAAGTTGAATACACCAGCTAATAAAGGTGTATTGTATTTACTAAAAAATTGTTTCTAGCTTGGAAAATCTCTAAAAAGTTTTTGCAATATAACCACATCACATAAAAAAATCAAAAAGATAGTTAATGCTAGATTAATGATTATATCATAATTTAGAAATAAATTGGGCAGTAATATGTATATTTAACAACATATACCTTCTTTAGGAATTAGAAATAGAAGTCATAAGATAATAATGAAACAAGAATAATTATTAGTAGGTGAGGATACCTTCCTTGAGTGTGTGTCTCCAAATACAATGGAGGAACTTATTGAGAGATTAGGGGACCATGTGAGTACTATAGAGGGGTTGGAAGTGTAAATAAATTATAAATGTATTTTTTAATATATTGGGGAGAATATGTGTATTTAAATAGTATTAGAGTGTGGAATTATTTATCATATATCAAATATAGGTTTTGGAAACAATATATTAAAATAAACAAAAATAATAACCTTTCCATTGGTTTCTTCCAATGTCTTCTTAGAAATTATATTTTATTTCATTATCTTATAATTAAAATGATTTAAAATTTTAAAATATCACCCATGGTAATGTTGATCTACTCTTTACACTTAAATAAATCATTTGTAAACATTAAAATATATTAAGTGTTTGGAGGATTCATAATGGATTTATAAATTTAATAATATAAACATATAATAAAATTATTGTGAATAGAAAACATATATTTAGTCAATGATTCAAATTATATTTTTTATAACCTCACTTTTGGGTCATTATGATGTAATAACATAAACCATATATTGATACGAAATTTAATTATATTCCATAAATTTGATTGTCATAGAATATTATGAAAAAGTCATAGTGAGATAATGTTGATATTGTGATTATATAAATAATATTTCATTAATCTAAAAAATATTCCTTATATGTTAATTTTATTTTTTAAATTAATAATAGCCATTTTTTGAGAAACACTTGGTTTTTTTAAAGTAATTTTTTTGAACCCCTGTAAAAATTACTTTTGACTTTATAAAAATAATATTACCACATATATATTTAATAAAATGTATTTATTAATTATATTATACTAAAATATTATTTATTTAAAAATATATTATTGTAATAATTTTATTTTCATACATTAATATTAATTTTACTAGAAAATACAATTTTTATTTCATTGTTTAATAATCATATTCATATAAATGTTATTGATAGGAATAAAATATGAAGATTATTATATTAAAAATAAAATAAGAACATTCATATTATTGTTTTCATGATATACATACCATTAATAGAAATTAAAAAACCATAAGGGATATTTTTATGATGATTATATTTTCATGGTGTGGAGCGACTTACATTATTTTGGCCACAGTCTCAATGATATTTATCTTCTCCAACAGCCATTTTTTATCGAAATTAAGTTGATGGTAATCATCTTAGAGTTTATAAAAATAAAATCATAGAGATTCTAACTCCATCTTAATCTCCGATAAGTGGGAATCACATGGAATATTCATACCTTTTGAGGTCATCATTTCCTTTTTCAGTGTGAATTGGATATTTTAAAACCCTATATTTCTACTCATAATATCATCTTTGTTCAATGACTAATATATTAATTGTGAAGATATATAAATTCATTTTAAATATAATTGTATATAATAACTAAAATTAATTGCACGATATCTCTATTACCACATTTCACAATGGGACATTTAATTAAAAACACATGTGGGATTTTATTTTAAACTATTTTGGTTGTTGCATAATGATTTTTCAAATGGTAATACATTATCACCCTATGAGTCCGATGTTTTTTCATTAGTGAATAATAAAAATTTTATGAATATTATATTATAGATCTATATGTCCTCTCTAATGGATATTTATCAGAATTTTCATGTTAAATTTATTTATTCTACTTCTAAATTAATTTGAAATGATTTTGGGGATAGAATTTCTCGCATCCCATAAAAATTATGTTAGAAGGGAAATAAAATTAAATTTTATAAATAAACCAATTAATTGATAGCAGTACAAATTTTTTTATGATTTTCCAATATTATGTACAATAATAGTATGGGTACTAATTTTAAATTAGGTGTGACATCTATCTGATTTTCTTTCATGAGATATTATAATATAGGGATATTCTTATCATATGGGAGAATTATGGTGTATTTTAAAAATAAATTATATGTAATAATATGAATAATGATTTAGATTTTTCAATCTAATAATTTCATGATTCAATATAAATTTAAATTAATACTTATATAAGTTACCCGGTTTTTCTTTGTAGGAATTGAAGAAGAATATCCAATGTAATCATGCAGTGGTTTTTATATGACACGATGTTTCACCATATGGAGAATTTATTCTTTTATTTAAAAAAATTTATAAATCAATGTGATTATGTATTGACAGTAATGATATTAGTAAGATCACTATCATGAACAAGTATCCTTAACACCATAACGAATATTTTTATCAATAGTTAAATAATCAATAATTCTCTAAAATTTTTCATTAATAATTGTATCATCATGTTTTAGTAAAAATGTATGACATATCTTATACATATTTTCAAAAAATGCATGATCATTATCAATTTATAATAATTTTATTTATACATATTAATTCCCCCTATATATTCATTGGTTTAATGAATATATTCATTAGATATTACTACAAATAGTTTGTGGTATACCTTATAGAATTTAGTCTATATCATTATATTTGTAATTAAGAGCATTAAAATCATTTATAGTCTATGGTAAAAGTCATGAGGAATGTGAGGATGTATGATATTTTTTTAAATCATTTTTTGTTCTAATATAATGATCCATTAAAGGGTAATTTGATCATAAATTAAGGTGTCTCAATTGATACATAATTGATTAATGAAATTTTAAAATAGTGTAGATGAACTATTTTGATTGAGATATCATTATTTATAATGATATCTATGTAGTACATATTTTTGATAAATTTATTGATGTTATCATGGCACAAACAAGGTTGACTAAAATGGGATTCATGTAACCTTGTGTGTATGAATATTAAAGGAATTTGTACCACCTAAAGAGAAGGTTTATTTTATAACTGTTATCAAAATACCCTATTGTTGTAATTGGTTTGTGATAAATAACTTTGTGTCAATGAGTGGATTTGGTTTTTAATTTAATATAATTTTCTCATAACATATTCATCTCATGTTTTTAATAATCTTGATAAAAATTACACATCCCATAGGATGGATTTGGTGATAATTTTTTTTACCTTAATTATATAGAGGCATTAAATACATGGTGAAAAGTATGTTATATATATTAATCCAAAAAATTATACAAAATATTTATTTAAGCAAAAACGAATTTACACTTATAATTATTATTAGAATTCATTTTTTATTTTTTATTCATAATAATTTATCAATATTTATTGCCAAAAATGGTGGATAACGATTTTGATTGGAATTAATATGATATATTATCCATGAAAACCATTCAAAAATATATAATTTATAAGGATTATTATAAAATATAAATTTTATATAAATTAGTGGGAGAAATCCTATCTTCCTAAAATGACTAAAAAATATTATATTTTTTCAATGTTTCATGAGGTTGATTATCATAAACTGTAACAGTAAAAGAATATGAGGAATTTTATTGAGTTTAAAAATGGTAGTGATAGGATGATATGGTTTAGTATAAATTTTATGAACCATCGAACCTAGATTAAATAATGATATATAGCATGATTCTCTAGAAACATAATTAAATAATAATCATGGATAAATAACGATGTGCAAAGATAATTAATATAATTGAAATATTGAAATGTGAAGAGTGATTTTTCATATTATGTATCTAAATACTATGCTTGCCGACAAATTATTATTGAGTGAAATAATCATTTTGTGGTATGTAATAATTAAAAGAACCAAAATATAAATGTGAGTAAATCACCATGTATAATTTCATTTGACTCCAAATTATGTACAAATTCTTAAATTCTATTTGGCTCATAGATGATCTATTTATAATTTTGGAAAAATTTATTCTTATTTGAGGTTATTTCTAAACTAATCATCCATGAAATTTATAAATAAATTTTGTAGTAAGACTAAATTGGGTACTACATTTTATTTATTATCAGGATCCAAATATTACCGTCATTTTTTAGATAAGTATTAAATACAAATTGAATATAAATTTATTATTTAGTTCTATATATCATATTTTATATTATGTTCAATTTGAGAGGTCCACGCGAACACTATAGGATACTCAATTAAATTTATCTGTTTCTCCAAATGGTGTCATTGATCAAAATGTCCCTTTTGTGGATTTTTTTACCCTAATAGATTTCACACCATAATTTCAATGTCTCCTCAAAATTCCCTCAAAGTAATATAGGGATGAAATCATACAAAATGGGATGAATTTTGAGACATAATATTAATGTACTTGAGGTAGCTATAATAATATTTTTCTAATCTAGATGAATTCAAAAAAATGTTAAGTAATGTTATATTCAATATAAGTGTGTATACATTAGTAATCTTAAATATTTAATATTCATTGTGGCCAATAGGGTATTTCTAAAAGAGTATCCCTTGAATAAGGTTTTCATTTCAATTTATAATTCTTTATATAGATATCTTTCCTTTGATAGAAATATTTTCATGAAACCCGAAGATTAAATGAATTATGATTCAAATATGACATTCCTAGTTGATGAGTTTTTGGTAGTGGATTAGAACAACAATATTTCAATATATATATATATATTTGATATTCTTTGGATTCACTTATTATTATAAAATAATCAATTTTTTGTCGAAATTACATATACAACCTCAAAAATAGATTTTCATAAAAAAGTAAAATATATGATTTTATTGGATGATATAATAAGTAATATTTTTAACTATAATAAATAATACATTAAAAAATTTAATTCATTTTTTGAAACCATATTTCAATATTATAATAGAATTAATTTTTGGGATTTTTTATAGTAATTGATTATTTATTAAATAGAGAAAAATAATTATGTATTGTTATCAAAGAATTCCAATTTTAAATATCAGATTTCTTTATTATTTTTTATTTGTTTTAACAAGTATTTCATTTCATTTTATTATGAATAATAAAATTAATATTTTTTTAGACATCACATTTTGATATTTGGAAATACATCATTTCTATAAATCCAAAAGGCATATTTGAGGAAAATATTTTTAATCAGGTTCTTCATGTTTAGTTTTAAAATAATTATTTCCACTCATATTAATATAATTTAATAAATTTATTTCATATTCATAATTATAGTGGAAAATTTGGATAATAATTCCCCTTTAATTTTTTTCACAATTAATAATATTTGTGATAAAAATTTCATACCTCCAAAAAATATAAAATTGTACTAATGAGGGATCAAGATCAAAATATAATAGTCAAAATCTGTTAAATATAAGTAATTTTTTTTATGAAATTCAGATCGGAATATATCATGGATTCAAAATGTTTTTCTATTTGTTCAATTTTTATTATAATTAATATTATAATATCAAAATATTTTAATACATCCATTTGTGACCATCCCATCACATGTTAAAGGGAACCTCTTCATCTCTTATACTCACCATTGTTGAGAAAAAAATTAAATCTAAAAATAATAATTTTTTTTGAATAACATTATATTAAAAAGAGAGGTTTTAGTATTATCAAAAGACCACCCCTAGGGTCTATAAGACGTGTTAAAAATACAATTTCTTAATATAAATATTTTCATATTAATCGATCCATTTATATTTAAATCATATCCTATCTTATTCAATAATATTCTAACCCTTATATTATAAAACATAAATACATTCAATATAATATTGTGGTCTTAAATTTAATAGGGAATAATTATATTCCTTTTCTCAATAAAAAGGATAATTAAGGTATTGTACGTGAGTATGTTCCGACTACCACTTCCAAGTAGTAATGAATTATAATTTTCATCCGTAAAAAAATTATTGTTATTGTTCAATGTATAATGTTTATATATAATTTAATAATTTATTTATTTTTAGAAATGATATGTTATAATATATTATATATTTTTTACACACATATTTTGAAATGAATATTACATCGTGCTTTTGTACAGACTACCCTCACCAAGGCCAATGTATTTCATGATTCATTATCCACAAACATGGATGATTATATGAATTAATATATTGATTTAATATGATTTTTAAAATATAATTAAAATTTCAATAAAGAATATTATTTCATATATTGTTTTATTTTTATTCATTTGAAAATTAAAATCATTTGTCATTTTTTTTCTTTCAAACTAATGGATTTGTTTGAGGATTAATTAAATTATTTAATATAAAACTCAAGGATGGTTGTGATTTTATTTTTATTGAATAAAATTGTTAGTTGTTTCATAAATTTCATTATAAATCTCATGAAACTGTTTTCAAATTCCACTGACCGAAAAAACTATGATGAAACAAGCAATATATATTTAAACATTAAATATAATATTAAATTTCTCTAACTATGATATTGCAATAATTTGGTGCTTCAATATTATTAATGAATTATATAAATAAATTTGGGTATGAATATGGGTCTTATTTTTATTAATTAAAAGTATTAAACATTTATATTATACCATAAAGTGCATACATCATTATTCATAACAATGTTATTGTATTTATTTAACAATTACATTTATTTCTAGAATCCCTAGGTCTACTTCCTCATTTTTAAATTACATGATAATATTTTCCAGATCTGTTTCTATGATTTTATAATCTTTTTTTTGTTACATTAATACATTTTTTCCTTTTTATAATTGATTGATAATGAACATGAAATAATCTTATATATTATGCCGAACTTATCTCAACTTTATTGTTATAAATATTTTACTTCCATGTCTATAATCATTAAAATGTTTCATGAAAGTTATTATTACTATTTAATGATATCTTATTTCCATTTTCATATTCTATTCTATATTTTCGTAATGTATTATAATATGTATTTATAATTTCCCATGTATGAAACATTTTTTTACACATGTAGTAAAATAGTATTTTTTTTGAATTATATGGATTGAAAAACATTTGAGAAATATATGTAACTATTTTAAATATTATTTCATATGATGAGTGGATCCCTAAAAAAATCAATTTTCCATTATTATTCAAATTTTTATATTCTTTTCACTTCAAAATGAAAAATATTATTTTGAAAAAAAAATGATTGAATTATAAAATAATTATTTATTTCATTTATTTATGCATCATTAAATGATATTTATGAATTATAGGGATTATGTTATAATTATACAATATATATTTACTACATTTATATTTTTTGATCATATTATAATAAATAATACATGAAAATAGTTTCATTTTCATGTGTTATGTTTTAATTATTTTTTATGATATTATTTTATAAATATATATGTATTTTATATGACTCGTGTGTCTATTGTAGCCCTCTAATGAATTATGTAAAGAATTTTATACCATAAGATAATATGTGCTTGAACCAGGAATCATCTTGGTACAATAATTTTTTCTAAATTGAAAAATGAAATATCTCCAAAATAATATTGGATGGAATGGGGAAATAACTCTATCTAGTTAAATATTCATCCTCCAATAGTGAAAGAGAGTGGCGAATGATCATATTTAATTATGTAAAAATAGAGTTTCTAATTAATATTGTATAATGAAATGATTCTATTTCATTATATATATATATATATCACACACTTATCTAACATTACAATGATGTGTAATATCAATTTGTTATCCCCTTATATAATTTTATTTTATATTATATTTTGACTCATATCTCATTTCATTAGAAATACTTATTTCATGAAATAAGATTATGATTAATGAATTTATTATAATGATATTCATCAAACATAATTATTATCTAATACTATTATGATATTGTTATGATCTCTTATTTTTGATTGATATGCAATTTTTACCCCTAATTTTAATATAACTTCACCAATTCCATACACTATCATCTCCATGAAATTCTAGAAGGTACAAGATCTGATGAGTCATTATTTATTCTAAATAAAAATTATATTTCTATAATTTGGTTATTAATATTGTTATATATAAAATCATTATGTTTCATGACTCAATGATAGAAAAATATTATGATTTTTTAATAATGTAAATATTTTTGTTATTACATTAAAATTTATTTAAAATGTTTCTATATACTACTATGGTTAGCTCATTATTTTCATAGAAATTTGATGTATTTTATTTTGGTTTAATAATATTTTCAATAAGTTTTTATAACTCCATATTTTTATTTTTTATATTTATTGGTATGTATTATACAACTTTATTTTCCCTGACAATTACTAAAATGATAATTTCATTAAAACCCATTATTCTAAACCCCTTTTTATCATGATCATGATCTATATGATTAGGATTAATTTGGTGTTGACACTAGATGTATATTAATTTGGTTTTATATACCCTCCATTACTCCTATAACCTTTATTAACCTAAATAAACCCATAATGATATTTTGTAATGTTGATTATTATTGTTTTAGGTTTTTTAATTTTTCTATTTAAGATAATGGTAAAGTATAATAATGTTTCATCACCAACATAAATTTATAGTTGAATTGTTGTTTGTGTGTTATATGTAATAATATACATACTATTTGTGATATTTATCGTTTAAATGATTAGCCCCAAAAGAATGAGGTTTTTTATTCTTTGTATTTCTATTAAATTCTTTGTACTTTTATGTTTTTCCTATTTTTGATGTGTTCCATCGATTATTTAGGTGGTTTGATTTATATTGTTACTTGTTTAGAGAAGGTGTATTTTTCATTATCAACAATTCAAAATGATTTCGTGGAACCAATGATCTATTTAATATATTTTTTAATGTAGATTGGGTGTTTCAATATGAGATGTATGACATCATGTTTCAATTTTTTCCTTATAGATACTTTTTTTGGTATCATAGTTCACAATAGTAGTTTTTTTATATTGATTTTATCCTGAGTGGTTTTTGAATTTATGGGACATATAACTGAATTAAAATTGATTAATTGTAACTAATTCTTGGTTTCCTATGGTTGTACTTCATTTTTATTTTTAGATTTTCATGGTTTCCAAGCATAAATGTTGTGATAGAGATTTTTAACTAGAATTCATGGATGATTTGATGTGGTTTCTCTTCCAATAAAGTATTATATTTATCATTACGTATGGGATTATTAAAAAATATGTTTCATGGGATGACCCTGTCATTTTGGTTATCAATAGGGGGATGGAGGTGGTCTCGATGTAGGGTTTTTACAGACATATGTTCAAGGAGATATCATATATGATACTAAAACAACTTATATGATATCAATGTTTAAAATATAAAAATTTATATGATTCCATATTATTTATATCACATCCCTAAACTTCCACTCATAAATGTAGTGTTTAAAACATGAAAATTACATTTCAAACTATGCTGTCGATAAATTTGACCTGATTTGTTTCATCCAAACCAAACTAGCAAAAAAAGGAAAATATATTATTACATACATTCTCATGAAATTTTTTTATTAAATTTATCGAAAATTATAATAAACCCATTCATAAAAAATAACCATGAAATTAAATGAGAATGTTTCATACAGAAACCATCATCTCTTCTTTCAAATTTATTAGCCTCCAGTGTCCATTTAAAATCCAAATAGAAATAATTTATTTTGCATATTTATTGATATTTTGGGTAAAATAAATCATTAAAAGGATGAGATAAAATTAATTTTTGAGGTAAACATAAGAATTTAAAATATTTCTTCAACGATGGGAATGAAATTTCTATAATTTTATGAATAAATAATCAATATGTTTTAGTAAAATATTATACTATTAATACCCCTCATCAAATATACCATTAAAATTGAAAAGATGTCATATGGGTTTATCAAATTTAATATTAAGAATAAATAATCATGATCCACATAATATCAATAATTATCATAAGGGACATTATAAACCAATAGATTTAATGAAAAAATGTACCTGTATCTCTAAACATCAACATTATTGAATCTGAATAGAGCTGTTACATATGGAATTACTAAATGGCCATCATTCGATATGAATTTTTTTATATCATTATCATCAGTGAATACATTATAATGATATAATGGAGACAGCCAACCTTGGTTTATCATGTAAACACCCATCCTTAGTTAATAACATAACAACCCATCCATGGTTAATAACAAAATCACCCATCATCATAAAAAATTTAAAATGGTAGTATCATGAAAAAATAACACCTAATACTCATTTCATAAAAAAATAATAAAAAGTATTAATTCATTAAATAACTAGATTAAACATTGCGAATGAAATGGTTTCAATGACATCAAAAAGAAAATCATCAAAGCTAAATGGATAAATGATGGAGATAAAAATAATAAATTTATAACTCCCTTCAAAGTGTTAGAAATGCTAGTAATCCCCTATCATGTTTAAGGGATGGTGGTAACCTCATTGATTTATATGATGGGATAGATAATCATTTTGATTCTTATTTCGGTGATATCTTCAATGGCCCTAATATCAACAACGATCTCTTGCCTAATTTCATCCCTAATATGGTAATAGTAGAAGATAATCATTTCCTTAATTTGATCCCTCTAGATAATGAAATCATAAACACTATCTTTGGCCTTAGCCCTGATAGTGCCCCTGGACCAAATGGTTCCAAAAACAGTTTTTTCAAAAACATATGGATATCATTTAGAATGATGTCTGTATTATGGTTAGAACTTTATTTAACAAAGCCTTTATTCCTCATGGATTAAACTCTAAATTACTCACTCTTATTGCCAAAGTGGAAAATGATAATTAAATCCATATCTTCATACCCATTAACCTTTTAGAATCCCTCATTAAAATAATTACCAACATAATTTCTAATAGAATATCTGCCATTTGAAATAGAATTATATCCTAGAATCAATTTGACATCATCAATGGTAGATCCATACAAGACTGTATATGTCTCACCTCTAAATCCACCAATATTTTAAATATAATCTCTAGAGGTGGGAATGTTTACATAAATTTAGATATTACTAAATCATTTAATAATATTGATTGGAGATTTATTTTTAAAGTGCTAGATAATTTTGGTTTCAATGAAATTTTTATCAATTTAATAAAATATATTTTCAACTAATCCCAAATCTCGTTTCGTATTAATGGATCTTCTAGAGGCTACTTTAAATTTTTAAGGGGGTCACACAAGATGATCCTCCCTCAGCCGTTCTTTCCCCTAGTATGGATGATTACCTGAGTATATTTCTCTCTCATGATGTATATCGATGCAGGATCAATCAGATTCTTGACTCTAGAAACAAAAAGACCGTATACCATATTCTTTATGCTGATGATATTATTTTATTCGTCTGAGGAGACAAAAAAATATTAATAACTTCAAAAACACCATTTTTCACTATGAGGAAGTGTCTGGTCAACATGTCAATTTGGCACAAATATTTTATTTACATTGGTAAAATATTACCCCCAATAGAATAGGTCATACTATTGATGCTCTAGGGGTCATGGAGGGTTCTATCCCTTTTACCTATCTTAGTGTCCCCATTTTTTAGGCCATCACAAATCCATATATTTCCATCACATTTTTATAAAATTAATCACCAAAATTCCACTTGGAAAGGTAAAACCCATTCAATGGAGGGATGATTTTTCCTTGTCAAATCCACTATATTCTCAATATTGGTTTACTCCATGATGGTCTGTAAATGGCTGGCAGGTTTTTTAAAACATCTTAATATTTCTATAAAGAACATTTTTTGAAGAGAAAGTACTCTTGAGATAAAAGAGGTAACTTTCCCTTGGTCTACATGTTGAAACCCCATAGAGATAAGAGGAATTGGCCTAAAAATTCTTAAAACATTAAAAGATTCTCTCCAATCCAGAATCACATGGTATCTTATAAATAAAGACTCTAACTCCACAAATTTCCCATAGGATTGATTCTTTTATACTCTTATGATAGGTAATCTTAATTATATGACATCTTCTATTTGGCCCTAAAACAAAAATACTTTTTCCCTTATAATGGAAAATTCATGATGGATTGTTAGCAAGGAATCTATCTAAATTTCTGTTCTCACAACTAGTCTTGCAACCCGCTCATTTCTAAGGTGCCTAATGATTTTACCCTTGTCTCCAATAATATCACCACTATGGATATGTTTAATTATAAAAGATTAAATTTTCTTGATAATAATAATGAGATTTATAAGAATTACTCTTTCACAACTGATAATGATGTTTTGATTTGGGAGCCTTCTAAAAATGCCAAGATTGACTCAAAAAACTTTTATAACCTCTCTTTTTCCATCTCTATCAAAAATCTAGGAGGGTGAAATTAATTCAGCAATGTATGGTTAAAACCATCTCATGTTACTATTTTTTGGCAGACTGTGCATCAAAAAAATTCTACTGATATTTTTTATAATCTTATTGTATTAATCAATGTTCTAAATGTAGAATGCGCAGTCAACATCATGGGGACATCAATCATCTATTCCAGTCTTATGAAACTACTTCCCCTCATTGGAATTATATTTTGGATTATTTTGAGTGTACATGGATTTTGGATAACATTATTTTATCTCATCTAAAAAGTACAGTTGATTTCATGGGGTCCCCACAAAAAAGAATCCTCTTTCTAAGAGCTATTATGGAGCCCCATCACATCTTATCATCTAGTAGAAATGATTTTATCTTTTAAAAAAGTCATTAGGATTAAATGAATGTAAAATGAGGATTATTATTGCTATTAGAGAGGTTGTCTCAATTCAAAAGGACCAATGTGACAACTCCGTTAAGTATTTCAAGATCCTTCGCTGCATTAGATTTCATGAAAACTATATGAAGCCCAAATACACTATTGATGTTTTCTAGAAATATCCTCCTACTAGCTGGAAAAATGTAAATGTGTACGAAGATTCAAATGAAAATCCTAGGACCATCGGGAAGTGGTTCCATCTATAGAGACCATCTTGATTTGATCTTAGGATGTTTCTATGGAAGCTGCGGTCTTTCATCTGCATTGGAGGCTAAAATGATGGGTGGTATTCATGCCATTTCCTTTTCCAAAAAGTTTATCTTGAATAAAATTTGGATTGAGAGCGACTCTACAAAAATAGTTTAAGACATTTTGAATGTTTTTAATCATCTTGTTTGGACTCTCACCTCTCAATGGATTGATTATCTTAATTTACACAAGAATCACTATTTTTTTTGTCACTCACACCTACCGTGAAGTGAACATGATTGACGATGGTCTTTCCAACATGGGATTTGATCACGAAGTTATTTGGAGGAATGAGCTTGCTTCATATTTTTTTCCTTATAATATTATAGACAATAAAAAATTTAAAACATTTCTTCACTTCTAATTTACCCTTTTAGTACTTACTTTTTTTGAATTTTTTTTACTGATTTGGTCTTTGACCAGAACACAACAATCCTTAAAAAATTAATACATTCCATAAAAAAATCATTTAAAAAATAATAAAATATTGGATAGAATTGATGTATATAAAATTTTATTTGAAACATGATTAACTTCAGAAAAATAAACTACTTCTATAAAAAATCACATTGAAAAATGATTAAAATATTGAAAATAAATTATTTCCACAGACAATTTTTTGTAACCAATAACAATCCATTTTTAGAATGAATGAGGCTGGTATCGAAAAAAAATATCATCAATTGGGTGTACGTAACATCAAGGGGTGTTTCCAATGATTAATGGAAATAACATGTATTGGTAAAAAATAAATATACATGAAGAAAAACAACTTTCATTTTAAAATTCAATTGAAAAAACTAAAAATTTATAAAAGATAGATAAAATTATTTTTTTTGAATAAATATTGTGAAATATAAAAACTATAATTGATTGAAATAATGGATATGATGATACCAATATATGATAATTTCTAAAACATTAAAAATATATCAAAACAAATCAATCTGTATAGGGGTTGAAAATGTTATCCATTATTAATAAGTTTCTAAATATCCATTTTAGTCATTTTAAAATATTATAAAGTATTAATTAAAATTGATTATGTAAATAATTTGTTTTTATAAATTATTGAATTTAAAATCATATTACAAAACATTGATATGGTAGGGAAAGGTTCCATACTTGATAGAAAAATACCAGATCTATATTAATTTCAAATGATTTTATTATTGTTTCCTAAATATAAAATGAAGGAAAATTGTATAAAATATTCTAATGACATTAATAATTTGAAGAGAATGAAATTAATTTTGTTAAATAAAATTTTAGAATATTATTTTTTCTAAAGGAAATATAAACATTTAAAATATTGATAAGAAATGATATTGTAACATTAGGCCTTTGAAAATTTAGTCATAGTTTAAATTAGAAGAACAACGAAAGTATAAAATAAAATTTAACATTAAACTCTATTAATAATAGTATTCTTACGATTATACATTTCAAAATTTCTTTATATAACCATAAAATAATATAAATTTGAAACATTACACAATGACACAGAGAAGGGAAATGATGATTATGTAAACGTCGACAATATTAATATCTAGATAAAAACTCATTGAAAAGAAAAAATTGATATGAATATATATATGTATATATATATCCTTAAAATAATATTAAAAAAATTCTATGTAAATTCATGTCATAATAAAAAGGGTGTTGAAGATAACATATTTCTTATCGAAGAAAATGCTTGGATGGAAAACCCTTACTATAGATCCAGCCATTCTATATATGTCATTTAACTCTTATATAATAATATTAAATTAATTTACTTTTTATTATAAAAAAATTATACTTTTAAAAAATTATAGTGAAATAATTTTTTTACTTCTTAATATTTATATTTTTGAATTCATAACCAATTAACTCAAAATAATTTGTCTTGAGGATATTCATTTCATTGTTTAAAATCAAATTTATTATTTTTACAATTGTAAAAGACATATTATTTCAACATCTATATAATAATTTTCACTAAAATATTATCATATTAATTAAATAATTTTACTATTTAATAAAATTATAAAAAAATTGCTTCGAATGTTTATTTATTGTTTAATTATGGAGACGGTGAGTCATACATACACATAGGTAACATTTCAAATTTCCCAATGATCAATATAGTTATAATGTATGTATTATTTTATCATTATATAATGATAATAATATAAAAAATATAATATTACTTCATTAGATAAACTTATATGTTTCATTATTTTAATTTTTTATTTTAAATATAATCACATCACTTTGTATATGCAGTTGACAAAATATACACTTATGAAATTATCATTTCCTAGTGTAAGAAAACAATTATATATTATAAATTAAGAGTGAAACCAATTCATTTTGTATCATTTTAGTTTCATCTATATAAAATCTATTCATCATCTTTATCATTATTACCTACCATGTATTGTTTTGTAAAAAAAGAATCACATCGCTTCGTTAGGTGGTAGTCGGCCATACATATGAGATACATTATCGTATCCACTATAGAATTAAATTTATGAAAAAATATTATTTATAATTACTCAATAATTATAATTAATTAACTAATATAATATTTATACCTTGAATCGATCATAGAAAACCTTCGAGAGGTGCTGATGAAAAATGAACTACATCAGTTCATGAGGAAGTTCTCCTCCGTTTACATGAAGGATGATTTTGTATCCCATTTCATATAATAGGATATGGATATTGGTTATCCAAGTAATAAAATAATATCTATGTTTATAAGATATATGTTTTTTATCATACTATCATAATTTAAGTGGAATTGGTGGAGGTGTATGGGGAAATTAAACAAAAAATCATAGTCATGAAATTTATCTCTTCGTAGACCAACTCAATTGGATTATACATAATGTATTAATTGAAAATATTTATGAACAGAAAAATGTTTCTAGGAGGATTGAATGAATTTTGTGAGGTTATATTGGTATCATATGACCAATCAAAATAGATCGATGTTGTGAAGAAGATATGCCAGTAGGTTAGCTTTTATAAGATGAGTGTTGAACACATATGCAAACAATTTTGATATTTCCAAAATAAATCGATAGTTCTAATTTCAATACCATAGAAAAATATTCTAAACATCCAATTTACTTCTTGGTATAGTTATGATAAAACTATTATGTGAAACTAGATTTTTTTGACATCAATATGAAATCAAACCCCTATATATCATGTATAAAACCTGCTAAATCAATTTATACCATTACCACAATAAAGAATCGCTACTATACTCACTATTATCTCCGTTTTATAATATTTTTAACGAAATTTTATAATTTAAATTATTGTGATATGAAAATAGGAATTTTATTTACCGAATTCAAATAATATAATTGGATGTTTTTAATTTGTAACAAAATACAGAAGCTTGATGAATAATTTTGGTTCTCAATATGATTCTTTTTCATGAAAATATTCTCATATATTAACAATGTTAGTAATGATAATTTTTTGCCACCACCTTAGTTTAATGACAATAATTCATGTTTTTTTCAAATAAGATCAATTATTTTTGACATTAAATAATATTCTTGTAATCATTATGAAGGGACATTGTCAATCTATAATCTACCATCAGTGAAACGAATCTACTATAAGTTTGACCTCATCATCCGTTGAACATTAACCTCTAAATAATATCATTCAAAAATATATGACTAAAACATATACCTCTACCACATATAGTATGTAAAATTTATATTATTAAGGAGATATACCATATGATATATCTACCTCCATTCGAATATAACTTGGGAAAAATTTACAATCAATACATCAACAATCAGATCGAACTAAATGTATTATATTGAACATTTCACTAATGTCACCATAATAGAGATTCAACCACTAATGAAAATATAATCCAAAAGAGAATATATCACTAGGGATCATTTAACACAATACTAGATCTACCATCCACTGATCTACGACAACACATATATCGTTGTGGTGTAGACTATTATTCAAATTTAATTTCACAAACATATCATTTATGGAATTGAACTAATTTGTCGACTAATGGATTCAATCATCATTATTCATAAATTACATCACTGATTTATTAACTAAAATATTAGAACCTTCCTAATATTTTTATCAGTATGAGGCTTCAATAGATAATTGGAACTATATCTTTATAGATTCATAAGACCATCCATGTAATTGGGTTCAAAAATAATGTTTTTCAATATAAATGTTACATGAAAAAACGAATACATACATTATTATTATGAAAGATGTGAAATAATTATACACATTTTTGTGTATGCATTTATATCATTTTAGACCGAAAATGTTCATTCTAGAATTTGACGATTCTCTATTATCTTGTATATTCTTATTAATTTATTCAATCACATTTCAATGATATGTTTGAGGAACATTTATCATATGAATATTTTTAGATTAAGATGCATCAAATATTCCAATTTAGAACATTTTTTAATTTCTTATTCATTATTTTTTATTAGTGTTTAGTTTTTTTATTTTTACGAAAAAATACAGTCCCCAGTAATGAAAATAAGGGATCATGATATTCGTTTTCAAATTTTATCCTAGAATAGCCCTATAAAATGTTGAAGAAGTTTTGTGTGAGATGTACTTTTTTTATTTGATGTTTAAATATTGAATATCCATTTTCCATTGAAAACATGTTTCTATTTTTAGTTAGGATACATGATCCAGAGTTGGGATCATGATTATTGGTTATTTAATAGCTCTAAATTGGGATATTTTCATGTGTAAAGGATTATAAATCAAATTGAGGCTGACACTTTTTTTTATTTTCACCAGTTATTTTAATATAATTTTTTTCTTAATTTTAATGTTAGAAAAATATTTTTTTAATATGTATCAAATATGTTAATCTGATGGTAATTCATAATTATTTATATAGTGTTATGAATAATTTAATCTAGATTAAAATAGTTATGTGATGTAAATGAATATATAAACTGAGTGTTGATCCTCTGGGAAAAACTATTTAAAAGTTAATAATATATATTTCTATGATTTCGATTAAGAATATATATTTATTATTTGGGTCATTTTTATTTTTAAATGGTTTTTAAATTAAAATCATAATTATAAACTCCATTCACCTCAATAATTATATTTTCGTTCCAAAAAAATATTTTGAATTATTGGTTTATGAAAATATTATTATAATATAGTCTATTTCCAAATCAAATATCTAAAATATCTATTTATTCTAAAAATATAACATTATGAGTAATAATTAAAATGAGCATTCTTCAACATGTATGAATCATTATTTTAATAGTACAAATTATTCATAAATGAATATTAAAATGAAAATTTATTTTCAAATCATGTGATTGATATTTTCTACGTCATTGAAGACAAATATGAATTACACAAAATTGCTTGAGCTGAATTTAGTGATGATAATAAATAATCTTATATTAATAAATATAGGTCTATAAATTCCTCATTATATAAATTAAGAGATTATTCGTTTAATATTATTCCAACCTATACCATTAATTTTTTGTTTTGGATTGCTTTTGTTGTTTATCATAATGGAACTTCAAATGTGAAATATATGTGTTTGAATACATATATTGTTAATTAATATAATTGTATGATGAAATGCGGTGAATCAATTTTTTATATGTATCATAGGATCAATAAGAATTTTTTATTTATTCATTCCATTTTGAATCAAATTATTTTCCATTATCAAATAATGCACATACTGAGATGTTTAACATATAGGTAGATAATAACATCTATATCAATATTAGAATAATGTTATATATTCATGTTTTCTATTATAGAGATAATAAGAAATATCACGGGTAACGTAGAGTTAATCAAATTGATCATTGAAAAAATAAAAAATAATGAAGTGGTTATTATACTTCAGGACATTAAATACAAGGAAAAAAGGAATGATTAACAAAATAGATCAATTGATATAGATTCTTCTTCTAAAAGTAATGAGGAAATGTCTGGCATAGGGTGAAAACTGGAAAAATATTGAAAAATAAATAAACTCTTCATGAAGATGTTAAAAATTTATATTTATGATAATATATGTTAATATAAAAAACATAATAAATATGATGGCATCAAAAATTAAGATGGTTACTATGAATTCAAGATAACAAGTCATGTCAACGTACATTGTAATATGTAAAATTTCAAGAATTTTTATGAGAAATGATACAATTATAATAAAATGGATATAAATGAAACATGGAGTGATTAAGCTGAAATTTCATGTGAATTTTTTAGAAGATTGGACAATCATGATAGAGCTAAATTTTATTCTATAAAAACAACATATATGGTAAGAAATATTTTTTTCATCTATTCATTATAATTACAAAAAATCATTAAATGTGAAATGTGAATAAAAAAATGATCAATGGAAAAATTTATTAATAATATAATATTATAAATAATACTATAAATGAATATGAAATCTAATAAAATGATTAAATAATTATCATGTTTTTTCTGATCACATCAAAATAGATCTTAAAATAGAAGATGGTAAAAAAATTATATATATAAATGAAAATATTGATCTAAAATTTAATATCACCAACTAAAAAAGTATCTTTAAAAATAAAAAATATTGAATAATTACAACAACCAAGATCATGTGAATGAAAATGGCCCCAAATTATTAAACATTAGATGGATACCAACTAGGATAAACATGTATTAGCAAGACTAAGTTTATTTATATCTATATATATTTAAATTTTCGCAATATATATTATTCTAATGATACAAAAAATGTTTTTATCTCTAATGTTCATAGATGTTCTTATAATAAATATATAAAAAAAAATATTTATTCTAAAATCCATTATTATAAGAATATATATGATTTTGAAAATTTGTTTCCAAAATACATTTTTGGTTTTATTTTTTATTAAAGGAAACCTTCATGAAATGATATGTAAGAACATATGGTTTAATGATAGTGTATTCTCATGAGATATGACTGTGTAATATTCATGTTTCAAGAACCTAATTGTGGTTGATGTTATACAAGTATCCTTTAGTGAAAATTCCAATGAAAAAATAATTAGAAGTGGGAACATAGGAAAATCTATTTCAATTATCATTCCGAATGATTTTTTTTATATGTTTTAATGTAAAACTTTTTTAGAATATTATAGATTTTTTATGATAGTTTCAATAATACATATAATAATAATTTTTTATGACTCATTAATTCTAGAAATTATTTGATTAACAGTATTTATGAAACGATAATTAATATTATATTTATTTACATTCCATCTTTTCTCAAAATATTTCCTTTTAAATATCCATTCTTAGTGTATCTTGGATTTGTAGTTTTATACTATAATGTTTCAATATTAACTAACATGAAAGATGATTAATAAAGGGGTTTTCAAATATATATGAAATCTATAATTACCAAATTATACAACATGTATCCCATGATAAAAATTGAAACTGCACAAAATCACTTTTAAATCAGTGAATAATGATTTAGATAGTCAACCTTTACGAAAGGATCTCATATATATGTTTGGAAATTCTAGGTTTTTTGTCCTGAAATGTAATAAATATGTTTATTTTATTAGATATTAATTTGTACAAACACATTGGTAATAATTATAGCACACAAAATATAATCATGTTACTATTATTCTATGTTTCTATAATTTATAGAAGATATTAGTGAATATAGAATTATTTACTTATGAAATAATACTGGTAGGGAATTTAAAAATATATATCATTATTAATTAGGTGAAAACCATTTCAATTTTCATAAATATTCTTATCCTAGAACACCATAAAAAATTGTATAGTAACATGGACAAATAAAAACCATCATGAAATTTCTCAGAACATGTTTAATATGTATGATGTTCCTATTTATTTATTAACCCGAAGATATGTATATAGATAAAAACATAATCAATAGAGGTATATATGATGAAATTTAATTAAAACCATATATATATTATATAATTGGAGAAAGCTAATGTTTAATTACATGAGTCTTTTTGGTTGCATTGCTTTTACTCACAATACAGAGCATAATATTTAAAAATTTCAATCAATAATGATAATGGAATTTCACATGGATATTTAATCACTAGTATTCTATATGTGTATTTTAAAATAGAATAAGACTTTGGAGGAATCCATATATATCAATGTTGTGGAATAAAATCCACATAAGTTTGTGAAATCAATATATAACCTAGAATATGATCTTTATAATTATATTATCATAGCCAATGAATATGATATTACCATTAAAAAAATAGAATTTTCATTAAATTCTAATAATATAAAGATTCCCACACCAATAGAAGACAACTCAATATACATCCCTTTATTTTCACAACCATCAGGATTCATATAATTCATTCCATTTATATTGAATTCGGATACATGTTTAAAAGAATAAAGACATTGTATTCGCTTTAAAATCATGAGGAATATCATGTTTCTTATCATACATTGATCTTATGAACATAAATGTTTCTAATAATTGTAAATAATGTGTAGTTGGAATAAATCATTTTCTCAATCAATTTGAAATAAATAAATTCTGGGAACTACTGGATTGACCTAAATAAATTATAACCATTAGCACTAAGTGAGTGAGAAAATAAATAATTATAATTTAGAAACTATAGCTATTAAAAAAATATTTTTGATAGTATGATATAGTCATGAAAATGATATTGAATTTGTGGAAGAAAATTCACTATCAACAATCCTAGAGAACTATACAATTCTACAAGCATTTAAAGTACATTTCAATTAATACAATATCAAATGGTTCCCAAGGGTGAACAAATAAATGGATTTATAATTAAGAATTTTTTTGAATAACTCCATTGAATTTAAAATATAAAATATCTAAATCAAAAATTAAAATTAACGAACTCATATTATTCATTACAACAATATTCATGATCATCAAATAATAGTATCAACTCATTTATTATTTATATGATTTTTTCAAAAGGCATAGATGAACCTACTATATAAATAATAATAATTTCAAATGATGTCTTATTACAAAAAATTTGTGTTGATGAAATAATTTCTGGTTCAATTTTAAATTACTTGTGAATTAATTTTTAAAAAATTATATATAGTTATAATAACTTCATATTAATAAGTTAGTATAAATAATTTTTTCAAAAAAATTTTTAAAATTAAATTTCAATATTTTTTTAATTAATATTGTATAGAAATGAGAAATTAAAAGTTTATATATGGGAAAAAAATAATGTATTGAGACACCCATGAGTACAACCTAAAATCTTTAACATCTTGAAACATGAAATTGAATTGATCTTACCAATTTTTGAGTCACGATTGAATAATTTCTATATTTCACTATCATGTAAATGTATATTATTTTCAATGTATGTATTTTTTTCATTTTTAAGAAAACCCTAATTAATAAAATTAACATATTAAAGTAAAAAATATGTACCTGATATATAAATCCAATTATAAAATTTTTATTCTCTATAAAAAACATTTGATTTAGTGCATTTTTAATGAAAATATTTCTTGTTTAATGATTGATAGAAAAAAAACATTTCACCATTTGCGAAATAAAATAGTTTTGTGGTGTTGTTAAAATTAAAATTTTGATCCACAATCATTCACTATCTTTGAGTATATAACAATAGGAAATTATTTTGAATTTCTAATGTGGAAGAAAAACACATTACATGACTATGGATTTCAATTTAGAAATGTACCTATAAATTATTATAGTAAAAGTGCTATAAATATCCCCATGAAACCTGTATCTTTTTCTAGGAATCTTTTTTTGACATAAGACATATCATTTTGGGAATTTATTTCAAAAAATGGGACATTTAATTAATTTGAAGATGAAATATTATTATATACATATTAATCATGGCCATTAATGATGATATATTAAACTATTTAAAACATGAAATATGAATGATAATTTTTTTAAATTATTTAGTATATATTTATCTTAGAAGTGATCCCTCATTGGTGATTTACCATTAGTTATACATTATATGTGATCTATTATTAGAAATCTACCATTGGATATCCAATATTTTCTAATGACCATTATTGATATACCATTAGTGATCAATAATTTTTGATGTAGCTTTAGTGGAATGTTATTGGTGATAAACTAATATTTATCTTCCACTAGATATTTTCTGGTATAGATATAACCTTCTAAAATTTTTATTTAAATTATACATCACTTTTTATATGTGATTACATTTTAATTACATTTTTTATTAACATTTTATTATATTTTTCATTTTTAAATCAATAAATGATAAAATTAACTTAAAATCAGAATATGTTAACCCTTTAAATCCCCTTCAATTGAAACATTAGTAATCCTTTCTCTATTTAGAAGTGACCATCCATAAGTGAACCCATCTTCCATAAAACTAGTTCAATGGTGAGATTGACTTATTCCTCCCATTCATATATTTACAGATCACTTCCCATTGATAAATTATATGGGAAATATAACCAAACAGCTCTTGTGGAACATTATAACCAATAAATATTCACACAGTTATTTTTATAAAAAAGAAAAGATGTTTTATATGCTTATAATAATATAATATTCTTATACATAATATTATTCAGGACAACATATTGATTGAAAAATATTCAAATAATGATCAAACATTATATTATGCGTTAGTTAAGTCTTTTTTATCAAAATATATTGCATAATTTATTTGTTATGAATGATTTCATTATAATCGAAAATAAGTAATACTCTCATCAAAAAAATGGGCCAGATAGATTAATGAATGTCACGACCCCTCCACACTAAGATACCCCCCTCAGTTGGCAATGATGGAAGGAAGATAATGACCCCTGTGTCCCACCTCTATTTGGCCCCAGGGTGCATACAAACACCAATGGTAAAAAAATGTCACAAAATGAGATTAAATTCCCTTTTATTGGAATAATGATCACATGATAAGATTTATCAACAACCAAAAACATACATGTACAATATATATAAACAAATAATTACAAAACCATTCCATAATATTGTTTAAAACAAAACTATAAGACAAAAACAAATATCCAATGTATGTACCAAAAGAACAATGATATGAAGATCCATGAAAAATATACCCAATGTCCAAGCTAGAAATTACCATTACTATCTATGTAGTCATCCTTGAAACGTAAAACCAATTTTAAATATGTAGTTTGGCCATACAAGTATACTATTTAGGATAATCCTTGGTCTCTCAAAAAGAATATTTAGAAGCATAGTAATGCACCTATGTGAAAACAATAGAAACTAACAACACCTAAAATGGAACACCAGACATCACAACCTCACTATAGAATGATAAAAAAATAATACATTTTAGTCAATGTAATATAATAATCTCATCAATTTTTGGGTACCCCACACAACTTCCCACCTGTTAACTGCTCATTCCCTAATAGATAATGTAATGGCGCTTCCATACACTTCCACAATCCCCATGTCACAACCTGCCCACACACACATGTGCCTCCGAGAAAGTCCCATAGCTCAGGTGTACAAAGATGATCACATACACCCCACAGACACCTTGTAAACAACCATACCAAATTCCCTCCCACAAACACCTAGGCTAAAACTACACCTCATCCTTAAGCTGCTCAGGAAATCACACCACATCTCATACAATAGACATCTGGGAAAGAAAAACACTTCAGTAGACACCAGGTCCTCCCAAATGCACCACAACCTACATGAAGAGTCTTGTGCTACCAATACTTATAAGAGGGAGTAGGGAAGGGAAGACAACAATCCATCCCTCCTCCCACTAGGAGGTTGGGAAAGGACACCCTCCCTAGACAATAGTGGATTTTTGGAACATTGTTCTCAGCTGAGGTGGGGTGTTTCATGAACATAATAAGGATGTACAAGTCTATATATATATGTATCAAAAACATAGCCAAAAATAATGTTTTTACCAAACAACAACCATCCCACAAAACTGCCTCTCATGCTACCTCTAAAATCATGTATTAACATAAGAACACATCACATTGTATGTTGATGAATTAAAGAATCTTCATAACCTCTTTCTCTTAAAAAACATTCTATTCAACTTTATTAAGACTCTATATTGTTGATTCATCCCATCCTAGGAAACTACAAACTATATAACATAACCAGTAACACATCTAAGACAAATACATGAAGAAAAATATGATCAAAGACTCACTCAACACTTCCTCCAAACATAGAAACCATGACAGCCACCAACATCATCATTAATCAAAGAATTTCTTCCAAATCCATCCTATAAATAAAAAAACCCCAACACATAGACCATATCAGCCACACTTCTAATCAAAAACCAACCTGATAGCTCCACATTAAAACAATATCACACCCAAAAAACACATGGAAAAACCCCAAACCTATATCCCTTCTCCACAGACAATTCCAATCCATTATACAATAAGTCAGTCTATCAACCTGAGATTCCATTACACTACCCATACCACCACACCTGGAAGTCATGCTCTAATACCCAACACCACACAACGAAAAAAAGAGAAATATATAAAAAAACCATGGACATCACAATACCACACCAAAAATGGAATTTATTATTCAGATTAAGATAACACTAATTTGTTAATTCCCTTTGAAAATTCATGGGTTATCATAGAGAAAATTTGATCTTGAGGAACCCATTTGTTATACCGAGTTAGAATATATATTTATATAGTCATTCAACCCATGATAAAAAATAATCCATTACAATCCTTAATAGGTTTTCACAATAACATCACCAATGGTTGTGTTTTTCAGTAGGCATATATTCTTTACATATAACTACATCAACATATAACAATGCAGAACATAAGTCAGTTTCCTATCCCTACATGTTCGTGTTTTTACCGATCCAATTATCATTATATATTTGGTATTATTCTACCCTAAACTAGAAGAAATTCATACAATCACTTCACATGATACCCAAATAATATTTAGTGTATGGAATCCCTACATCCAGATACAGATGATCAGTAAATCATCATTGCATCATACATGCAGTAAACATGTAACAAGAAAAAGTACCTCGGGAAATGTGATCCTACAGTCCGCGACCAAACACACAATCATTTATGTAATAATGTTTTGAGGGATTTTCGGTATACTTGTTATAAGGATACATACAAGATTGAAAGGGTATCTTCTTTTAAAAGTCCATATCCTATATCAATAGAATAAATAGTTTTCAAATCAATCAATGATGGATCATATTCACGACCATATGTATTGACTATCAAAAATCCTCACATGCATTATAAATTCTAATATATAACATTTATATTTTGAAATGTATTCAAGGACACTTAAATGTGGGTTTAATTTTATTTTAAGTCAAATAAAATGTTAAATTAGTGAAATTGGAAAAACTGGTAAATACTAGAAATTTGAAAAAATTTATAAAATGGCTCATGGGTGGATGACCTACCATAGGATGACTCACCAATATATGACCTACCATTGGATGACTCACTGTTGGATGAGTCACCATTTAATGAGTTACTATGACAAATCATCACTAATGATCTACCATTGCAGGTCACCACTGGAGGAGACACCATTTCTCATTACCGCCAGAATCCTAACCTCATCGACTCACCGTCACGACTCATCATTGCAACTCACTGGGGGTTGAGCTATTAGATGATGTGTCACCATTAAGTGACTCATCCTTGGAAACTTATCAACCCAGACCCCCATCAGTGTCTCACCATTGATAGTCACTAGTGCGACTCACAACAAGAAACCTTCAATAGTTAACTTATGGTGGACGACTGACCATAAGATGAGATACCTTTGAAAAAAATTGGATTTTGGATAACTATTGAAACAATTCAACATTTCCTCTCAAAACACCTCGAACATCTGATTTTTTCAATGTAATGGATCGGGGAGGTTCAGGCCCCGCATAAGATACATACCAAACTATTCTTGTCCTTGACAACCCAAAAACCAAAACTAGATAGATAAGAGGTGTCGTAACCACCAACCCATAAGATACCTATCAATGATCTTGTCATACCTGAAACACCACTACCACATCAACACACCATGTTTTAATGATAGACCATCCTATTTTGTTTGAAAGCTATAGTGAAACCTAAATATCAAAGAACACATCCTCTTTCATCATCTTACCCAACTGACCAAACGACCATAAACTCATGTATTTCCACAACATAATGAAGAACATATGAATCAATTAGTACCACCATCAATTTAAATATATTATCCACTCTGGGTGGCACTAATACACCCACACATATTTAATCACATCACAATTAATACATATCTATTTGCAATTAGTTCCTCCCTTTTACACATGTCAGGACAACCTCATGCATTATTGAAACTGGGAAATAATTCATCTCATCAAAAACAAGGTTTAATCATCATTTTATAAGGAAAAAATTACACGGATGAACTCAAAACCCCACTGGGTAAGAGGAATGAAAGTGCGGCTCTAGCTCCCTTGTACTATCCTCTAGGCCACAATTCATCCACAACATGTTAACCATAGGAATGTTCCTCCCATGAAAAAACATCTTCTAATGATAAAAGATATCTATTGGATTATCCCAAAATATGGTGTCATATTCGATATCCAACTCCTTCCATCAGTAATATGCATGTCATCATGAATATACTGATGAAGCTAAGAGATAAGAAAGAGATAGCATGAAATCTCCAAACTATTTTTTTATGTAAACAATACTAAGGGAATTTTTCACAAAAAAGATCTAGTAAAGTCTATTTTTTATTCTAGAAACATATTCTATTAAATCTGGACAGTCTACATTGTCTACCCATCTCCCTTTAGTTGAAGAGTAGTGATGAGGTGTATTTGATTTCAGAAAGCATACTGTAATCCCCTCCCTAATTGAGAGGTAAATATTGTATACAAATTTAAAACTATAGATCTCATAACTCCTTATAGAAACACCACCCCATCCACATAACTCCCGGATAAGGCATCCACTATGTTCGATTTATTAATTGATATGGAGGGAGCCTATTTCATCGAACAATCCACTCGTACTCATATTGCATTGTATACTTCTAGTGTGATGGGCAATCATGTGAGTTAATCTATGAAGTTTTCATACCATTACCAATAAGGGACATTGTGGTGGTGGAAAAAACCACCATGAACAAAATTCTATTCCATTACCTCCAATAATAAAAATCTCTATTACACAATTCTATCCACTAAATATTTCATCTTGGGCCCCCAAAACTACTCTTTCAAGACGTGTTACATCTTGGTAACTCCCTGGTGAAATGTTAATGGTGGTCTTTAAAACTCGTGGAGGACTTCCCCATGTATTGATAGATGGACAAAAATCCTCTCAAAAAACATCATCTGATTATTAATATCCTCTTACAATCCCTCTCAAGCAACACCCTAGTCTACATGATATTGAATCACTTCTACCTCTGAGACCCCACATAAAGACTCATCCACCTACCACATCAAATAAGAGTGCACTATCATATTAAATTGAAATCCTCTATGACCATCAATTCTAGAATCTAAGTGAAAGCCACCAACATTTCCTTCATATTCCATGTGTCTCCAGATTCCCGAACATCCTCATTTTTCATCTTCCTGGTCAATGATTTTTCCACGGTGTTTCAATTTCCTGAGGTATAAGAAATATCTATGTTATAGTCCTAGGGAAACTCCTTCCACCTCCATGGTTTAATGTTCATATCTCACAATTGAATGAGAAACCTCAAAATATAATGATCCATGAAGAGCCTAAAATAGTTTCCAATGAGGTAATTCCACCACAACTTCTACGCGAACATGACCATTGATAGCTCCAAATAATGGGTGGCATAGTTATTCTGAGGGAAAAGTAACTTCCCATACCCATAAGATAGCACTCCCAATTGTTTCATTATATCACATCGCATTCCTAGACTATAATAATCACAATAAATGTATAAAATCACCCCTTCTGTTGGATAAAAATGCACCAGCGCCCTAATGAACATCCCATATAGGTGGTTGAATGATTCTTAATGATTATCACCCCATAAAATATCGTGGACATTTAATTAGTTAGTCAAAGGATAAGAATCAAGAGAGAAATCTTTTACGAGTCTAGGGTAATAGCCATCCAGACAAAAAGAACTATGAACCTCTACCACATTTTTAGGTGTATCCATGAAAATTCTTTTTTGAAAATCAATGGGTCCTATGATACATACTACTATGACAACACATGTACATGTAAATTCTCCCCCGTATCAATAACGTATATTTGGAAAACATTCCCTAGATCTGGTGTCATTGTATAATTTGAATGATTCTCTTAAGGTTATAGGCCTGCTCCTCATCTTACATCATGTTTATTAGTATCTCATTGATGAATATGATGAAGTACTTGTATAGGATGTCATGAAATATGGAGTTCATAATCCCCATGAACAGGTATGGTGTGTTCATAACTATGAATGGTATGACAATGAACTCCATGTTACTAATCCAAGATATGAATGAATTCTCCAAAATATCACTCAACTTCACCCTCAATTAGTGATACACAAACTATTGAGAAATATTTGAAAACCAAAATGCCTCTGTAAGCAAGTAAAAAAGATCACCTATCCCCAAGAGGGTGTAACGGTTCGTGATCATCACTTGATTCAACCTCTAGTATTAAATATACAACCTTATACAACCATATACCTTTTTAGAAAACAATAATGGAGATCCCCACGATGAAATCATGGTCTGGATAATAAACTTATGCATCAGATCATCTATCTAAATCCTCAACACCTAAACCTATGAATCTGTCATTTAATAAGATGCCAACAAAATAAGATAAGCATCGGTCTACAATTCAATTTCAATCACAACATCACCTAAAGGTTTGTTGAGTCACAACCTCATTGGGGAAGACAACTAATACCCCCCCTACCCTCCCACAACAATGAGGACCTCCTTCGTCACATAATCCATCTATTCCACCAACAGTTCATACAATAATGAATGAAGAGTCTCCACACATCGACATCCCTACTGGAACCCCGCTCACCAAAGAAAACCAAAATCTCTCCATCCACATCTGAAAACTCAACCCTCCTCCATAATTAGTTGATAATATCATTAATGAAATACCACTAGTAATTCAAATGGATAACATCAAATGCTATCATCTTTAGTAATAAGCAATCACCATAAGATTGATGTGGCCCTGTCACTGGCCTATATCCCTATCAAACATCAAATAATATGGTCTAACCACTAACTAGCATACTCAACACCTGGGAAACTAGAATACTCTATATTTCTAGTCCCATAGAATATGATAGAGAGGTTTAAATGAAGAAGTGTGAATAACTAGATTCAAACAAAACATAAGTAAGAGTATTCAAAAAACTAATAATGCCTCAAACAATCTATGGCCCTTCTCGAACTACTACCACTAAGGTTTGTAACTTACCACACACAAATCCTCAAAAACTATATTTATGGTTGACTCCTTTTCCATGCATAGGTTGTTGTCCCTGAGAAACACCAAGAGGTCATCCTTAACCTACACTACCTCCCTGTAATGGCACACGATCATACTATCTGTGCTAATTAAATGGCCTCACATGAACCTACTTCTATGGTGGGAACAAAACCACCCCACCCCCACCATACTAAGCTAAAATGATAATAGGTAACTAACTCTGAATATGGCCACAAGCTCCACCAGAGAAAAATGGAAATCCCATGTTTATTAGAAATCCATGAGGACTAGGAGGTCAAAACATAAATTATTGAGGTTGTCTCCCTGTTGGTCAAAACCTCAAAGGTCTAGGTGCCTGAGATCTACTTCTGGTAACCATTCCACTTGATAAACACCCCAGGATCCCCTCTTGTGGTTGACCTCTATATGATTTAAACTTATAAACTACATCTTCCTTCTTCTAGACCTCCATGTACATCGGCAATGCGAAGGGAGTAACCACGCACTATAGATACGGAAAAAGTTCCTACACTATGCATCTCATACTAGACTCTTCATCTAGAAAAATATCTGGGTTAAATGATAGAGATCCTTGAACATCATCCTTGACTACTATACATACATAATCCTCTGTGGGAGGGTGTATAACTATTTATTTTTCTCATACATCATCTTCGATGAAAGGAATTTTTCTAATAACTCCTGAAAATTTACCTGTTGAATGCCAGCCTCCTTCCACTCCCCCAGGAACAATGCCCACCACTGATGCACATCTCCCCACATCTAGCTCATTAACAAACAGTCCCATAACTCTATCAGAGACTAGATAATATTTAAGGTGATCACAACCTCCTCAATCCAACTATCCCTATCCACATCCAAAATGTTACTCTCATTCATTTCCATAGCCTTCCACTAGTAATCAAATAACATACCATACCAATGGTTATCATACAACACATTATCAACATTCTATTAATCAACATAATCAAACTACTAAGACTCAACTTCCTGAACTACCCATGGAGGATAACTGGGTGCCATCGCTAAGAGTTAATTACTGAATTCCTAACCATGAGTATAAATGAATTTTAATTTATAATGACATTAACTCATCTATTATTTAAATTTTCTAAAATTCCTAATTAAAAAATTAAAAATTTTCATAATGATTCTTGTACCAATCCTCGTGTGTCTACCATGCATATGGTTTATCCTCAAATGGCCTTTCAACAAGCTTAGAGTCCTTACATCAATTCGTATGTGTGAGGGGAGTCTAAAATCATGTTTCATATCCCATCTTCCATAGACTATGTCACATACCTATATCACCTAACAATAATTCCCTAATAGACCATGAAATCATCATTACACCAATCTCTAAACGCCATACTATATCTCATCCCTCATTGTAATACCATGTTGTCAAGACCCCATCCATTCAATGATGCACCGCTTAAGTTGGAAATGAAGGAAGAGAGATTGGGACCCTGAGAGTCCTGTCTCTAGTAGGTCTTTGGTGGATATCCCCTATAATGGTATAAAAATATCATAAGATGTGGGGAATTACAATTTTAATAGTAAACATGATCAAGTTATAAGAAGTATCAACCACAAAACAACATCATGTTCTATATAAATAAGAAGAAATTCAAAACCATACAACATGAATGTTTAATAAAAATTCATAAAGATACAATAAAATCAAATTTAGGTAGAAAAAGTACAAGGATATGTGTTGACATGACAGTTTTACCTGATGTTCAAGACAATAATTCCAACCAAAATCCACGATGTCCTATTGGAAACATGAAAGAGTTTTTATATACATTGGTATGTAAAACATGTATACTCAATATGAAAAATCAAGGATTATCCTGCGCAACTAAAATAAACATACCAATTCCCCTATGAGAAAACAGTTGAATCCAACAGAACCTCACTAGGAACACAAGCCATCCTGAACTCAACATGTCAGTCACACCAAATAATGAAATCTGAGAAGATTAATATAATACGAGAATCGATGTTTTGGTAACCAACACCACTTAAAACTGGTCTCCATCTCATTTCCTAAAATATAATGTCATGGAATTTAAATGCTTTTCCTCAATCCACCTGTCACTATCCACCAACACACATTCAGGCCTCAGTTATAGTACCAAATCCTAGGCATACGAAGATCACCACAACCTGCCAATATAGATTTGGGAAACAACCATACCCCATCCACAGTAGACAATTAGTTCAAAAATATAACTCATCTTGAAGACTCCATAAAATCACAACACATCTAATCTTATGGACACATGGGAAAGTTCACCACACTTTTAACACCACCAAATGATAAAGTGTTAAATAAATAAATGATATGACTCATGTCAAAAAGGGGAACCTTCCTTTTCTAGAGCATACCTAATTAGAACTCCATATTTAAGCATGATGGGTTTGGAGTAGTGATCAGGATGGGTGACCATCTAGGATGTTTCCATGTGTGTGTGTGAGTGATGACATATCACACTGGAAAGGACATGTGTTGGCCTATGGGGATAGTCATTAGTCAGATGACCCGTGCGAGCACATTGGTGGGCCCTAGGGTGGGGACCAATTGTATGTGGGGCAAATGGTGGTACCTAGTAGGCAAGGACATGACAACCATGTTAAGGCGTGGTGGTTGTGCTTTTTTTTGGGACCCAATTGTCACATTTGGTATTAGAGGTGGTACCCAGCCATATGTTCAGTGCGCTACCTGGGTTGAGATGTATGGCAACCACAAAGACGTTATTCTCTAATGGGGAAGGGGGGTGATTGTAACACCCCCAAAGAATAAATGGTTAAATGACTAAATTATATGATGCATGTCAACAAGGTGAAACATACTTTTTGGGAGACTACCTGATTAGAACTCCACAGTTCAACATGATTGGCCTAGAGTAGTGATCAGGATGGGTGAAATTTTGTAACGATTCCCAGGGTGTGTGTGGGTGGGTAAAATCACACTAGAAATTACATGTGATGTCTTTTGGGGATAGTCATTAGTCAAATGACATGTGTCGAAAAATTGGTGGTCCGTAGGGTGGGGACCACATGTTTGTAGGGAAATTGGTGGTACCCAGCAGGAAAGGACTTGACAGTGCTGTTAAGGATGGGTGGTTGTGCTGTTACCAGGACCTATTTGTCACATTCGGTATGAGAGGTTTTACCCAGCCTTAAGTGTAGTGCACTACCTAGGATGAGATGTAGGGCCCACAATGAAGACATTTGTATATGGGGGGGGGGGTATTATAACACCCCCAAATAATAAAGAGTTAAATGAATAAATGATATGAGTCATGTCAACAAGGTCTACCTTCCTTTTCAGGAGCCTACCAGATTAGAACTCTACAGTTCAGTGTGATTGGCCTAGAGTAGTGATCATGATAGGCGACCTTCTAGAAATTTTGCCTGTGTGTGTGTGATTGGGGACAATTCACACTAGAATGGACATGTGTTGGCCTGTAGGGATAGTCATTAGTCAAATGACCTATGTGGGCACATTGGTGGGCCCTAGGGTGGGGACCACATGTCTGTGGGGCAACTGGTAGTACCTTGTAGGCAAGGACCCAACAACCATGATAAGGCAGAGTGGTTTTGCTGTTACCTGGACCCATTTTTAACATCACTCACACACCCCTAGGTAGCACAACAACACCACAACCTACCTGAAGAGTCTTGGGATACCAATTCCATGATATGTGTGTAGGGAAGAGCCAATAATGATCCATCCTTCTTCCCACGAATATATTGGGAAAGGAAACCATACCCCATGATAATGGGGGTGTTCATATCATAATTCTAAATAATGGAGTGATGAATATTGAAATTCATAATGATGTAAAAGTATATATATTGGTTTTAAAGACACATCCTGACCTATGAGATTTTCCAAAAAAACAAAAATCCCACATAAATGAAATTACTTCTACCTATAAAAATATATATTAGCACTATAAATTTCACGTTTTATTTAAATAAATGAAATATGATTCATAATATCCTTCACTAAACAACATTTAAATTTTACATTGTTATGCATATTTTTTATTGTTCCACCCCTACCTGAGAAACTACCAAACACAACAGACAAAAATTAACTCAACGGAAACAAATAATGGAATAAAACTATGATAATGGACTCATTCGACACTACCCATCAACTTTTCACCGCTAAAAACCACTGAAATCACAATTATTCAATGAAAATAATCCAAATCCATAAGTTTAACAAGAAAACCACCAACAAACCGCTAAACTCAGCATCACATCTCATCACAACCAAACATGACATTCCCAATGTATAAAAAAACCTCACCCATCACACCAAACAAAAAAATGGAATAAATTGACCATGTATCCCCACTACTCATCCAATGCACATTCATTCCACAAGCAAACAATCTCTCAACATGAGATTCCATTACACCACTAGTACCACCCCACCATGAAGCCAAGCTCTCAACCACTACACTACACTACCAAATAAGTCACAAGAAATAAAAAAACCCACAAAAAACACTAATCTACACCAAAAAAGGTTTTTTTGAGATATACCAAGAACTCATTCTTTAATTACACTAGGATATTTAAGGGGTTAATAAAGATAATGTTCGGTCTTGATTCACCCATTTATTTAACTGGGTATAAATAGTTAATCATTTATATATATATAACCATTCAAAACATGATAAAAAAACAATCCATAACAAGCCATCATAGGTGTTCACAAAAAGACCACTGATGTCCATGATTATAGTAGTTATATATCCCATTCATATCATAATATCATTATATAATAAAGAAAAACACAAGTCAATTTCATATCCCCACATGTTGATTTTTTATGAAATCCAATTATCATATTTCAGATAATATAACCAATATTAATAATTGATAAAGTGATATACACATTCTATTGGACACACAAAATAAATGAGAAATGAAGGAATCAATACCTTGAAAAAAATACGATAAACACCTCCTACATACGTCTAATATAAAGAGAGAATGTAACAGAAAGAAGTGTCTAGGGAAACATGATCCTCAAGGACAAAACACAACACCTGATTGCTTGGGTAAAATTTGTTTTGGGAATTAATGGTATAAAAAAATGTTAATGTACAAGATATAAAGGGTCTATATTTAATAATTTCTAGATCCCATATCAACAGAAGAAACCGTTTCAAAATCCATTATAGATGGATAATGATCAAGACCACATGTTTTGACAACATAAAAGCCTCTCGAGAGAAAATAATTTATTTATATAACTTATATTTGATGAAATTGATTAAATTTTTGTTAAAAATATTTTTATATTTATCTTATGTCAAATAAAATGTGAAAGGGTTGAAATTGGATAATTTGTGTAAAACATTAAATTTTAAAAAAATTTGGAAATGAATCACTGATTGATGAGTCAACATTAGATGGGTTAAAATATGAATACTCATCATTGGATGATTCATTTTTGGAAGAGTCACTATATTGAGTCACCGCTGGTGGCCTATCACACAAGTCACCGATAGATGAGTCCCCATTGTGACTCACTGCAAGCGACCTACCTTCAGTGACTCACCATCGCGATTCACTGGAGGATGACCTACTAGAGGATGAGTGACCACTGACTGACTCACCATTGGTGACCTACCATCATTCCCCATAATAATAGACTCACAACTGAGATTCCCCTATGTGATTCACTTCTGGAGACCAATTGTCTCAACTTATCAGTGGAGGACTCACTGTTAGATGAGCTACTACTAGAAAATAATTATTTTTAAAAAAATTGAAATGAAGCACAATTTCTTATTATAAGATATAAAATATTATATTTTTATAATTTATTAGACCAGAGATGTTCGAAAAATTACAATGGATCTTAATAATTTAATTCCAATGACATTCAAAAATCAATTCCAAGTGATATTGATTTTTTAGTGTTTTAGGATTCCCTATAGGGAATAACTATATATTATAGTCTATGAATGAATAAAATATTATAGAATGATGATTATTGTATACTATCAATTATGTTTATCCAAAAAATTGTTTATACCAATAAGGTGGTCTTCATTATAATGATGTACCATGGCGTGTTATTTTTATTTCATATTAAATGGGTACATAATAAAAACAAGTGATGATATTTGATGGTTCGCATGATGGAGGTGAAAAGGAAATCATCTAGATATCATTCCAAGACCTATACTTTTTTTTAAAATTTATTATGATGGAATCAACCGATAGAGTGCGGTTAAAATAAGATGCAGTAAATACTTTTATATGTTTCAGATGTAGACAATTTTAAGAAAAATGATATAATAAAATATGAATCCTTTTTGGTGGAAATGGATTGATGGAAATTATAATATTTATGATAATTTATCCCTTATACAAGACACATTCAATCATATATACATCATTGATTTTATCTTGGAGACCTAATATGTTAAGGATTATTCATCGTTGAGGTAGTTGACGAGATGAAGGTTAATCTAGAGAAAAATTGAATGTGGTTGATTATGGATAGAAATGTATTGACCATGATGTTTTCACAAGGAATTATTGTACTTATAAACCTTAGAGGCCATCCCACTCTCTTCCATATAGTTAATGTTTGGACCGTGACGGTAAAATTTCTAAAGAGAATGTATTCTTAGGGATTAATTGGATAATGATCTTCATATGAGATAAGAATAGAAGATTCAAAAGTATCAAATGGATATGATTTTTCTAAAAATTGTGCTACAAGAGATGTTAATGAGGAAGAGTTGACACATCACTATCCTCTTTCAAAATCTTAAGGTATGTATTGTGAAGAAAATAATGCTTCTTGATTCAAAAGAGTTGATCCAAAATCTACTGACTGAAAGGAGTTAAATAGTGATGTGGATAATGGTAAAAAAATTTGAGAAGGGAAATCATAACGGGGATCGATAATATAATATCCCTAATGAGTATGTTGATACTAATTGATCTGAGGATAGATAATCATATAATTAGATAATGCATATGTGTTTCTAAACATACAATACACTTTTTAGATTATAAATCATATATTGATAGTGATGGTAGTGATAATAGATTTTTACTAGATAATGGAAGACATTCTATAAATAATGACAAAATATATTAAAAGTTATCTCTATTTGAATTAATATTTGATTCTTGTCAGTTGGAATCCATTTCCTCTAGTGATCATGTAGCTGAATATGAATATATAGGGGCCAGAATACCATGCCAATAGTTGATTGAGTCTATTTTATGTTATGCACCAATACCCTCTGATTATGTAAATATTTAATGCCTAGATTCATTTAGAGTAAGTATAATACCATATATATATATATAAATATATATATATGGGACCCTTAAATCAATACTACCACTAATGTCCAATATAAGTTATGATGATAGTAGATAGGTATTTGAGTTTGTCATATCTCAGATTCATCAAAATATGTTCTTGAAAAAATGTGAATTGGAAATTTAGAATATGTTAATGAATAATAAAATGGAATAAGTCAAATCCATAATGTATGAAATGAATGGGTGGATTGATGAAGTAAAAAACAACTCTATCAGATATATCAGAGACTTTACGTAATATTAGGTCATCTCATTCTTGTGAACCACCTCATCGTTCACTATTTATGATAGATAATATTTCATATATTTATAGATTATATTTGAATATGAAGTGTAATAATTATCCATATATTCCAAGGTATCATTTTTAGAAAATTCCCATGGTTTTCTCAATTATATGCTACTTTGGGAATTATTTCTAGCAGCATGGAGTTATAAAGAGACTCTAACTAAATTCATTAATTAATTTTTTTCAGAAACATATAGAACACATGACCTCCATTTAAAAATTATGTTTTGTGTGGATGATATATGAATAAATCACGTGATAATGGAAATCAAAGAAATCATAAATAATCATTGTTTTTTTCTCCTCAGGTAAGACATTTAATAAAAGAGAAAGACAATTTCTTTTTAAAAATAGATCAGGGTGAAAACATCACTAATGATTTTGTTATCATGTTGAATACATTTTATTATTCCTATGAGATATTATTAGTGAATAATAAAGTCATTCGAAAGTCTTATGTTAATTGTAATCCTTCATTATCACCAATTTTTGGATAGTTTCAACCTTTTGTATGAACTTGGGATAAGGTAGTTTGTCATATTACGATTTTTTTGATCGAAGAGAATCCTCCAGATACACCTAGAACCAATACATCATTAAGTTGGAAGTGGAAGATGAAAATTTTTTCATTCCATACCACTGAGAATATATTTGTCATTATTTTTAATGAGTTTTATTCAGATTTTAAATATCAATTTCTATAATTTTTTCAATAATAATTCAATTTAATATCAAATCAATATTGTCATTTACTCATCAATATAAATTTATATTTATAATATTTTAATACTTTATTCATTTTGGTATTAGAAATAGTTGAATTATAATTTCATATAATTTAATATTTAAATTATCACTTCCATAATTTCTAATGTTATGTAGAAAATTCTCTAAACTCATCTATATTAGTTTTTTTTACTTTTTTAAACTAAGTGGTCATAAATTCCTTGATTATTTTTCATAAAAATTTGAATATTTATAGAACAAACTTATTTTATTGATAAAAATAAGATTAGTTATATTAATGAAAATATCTATGTTCGATGACATTATATCAATTTCAATGTAACATTGTTGAAAAAAATGGTTTTTTAGTGATCAACCATGTGTACAATAGATCAACCATTAGTTAGAACACATATACAACAAAATATCTACTAGTAAACATCTATCATTGATAGATATAAAACTAATAGATCTATTTCAAACAAATATTCAACTTAAGATATCTACTACTGAAAAGTTACAATACCAGATAGATCTACCAGATAATGGATCTACAACCAATAGAATATAATTTAAAAACAACTAATGTAAGAAAAATACTACATGTAGTCTATTGTATAATTATCTAATGCAAACTCACGAAAAAATCCACCACCAAATATAATATACATACATAATAGACCTAAAATTCATAGATATACACATAGAAAAAACCATTGATATCGATAATATTATTCAAATTTACTTCCTCTAACCTTCTATTTAAATAATTTATTTCAGTTAGATTTATGTGGATTTATGAATTAATTTTAAACATTTAATACAAATATTAATTAATGGAAACATTCTTACCATTTCGATTTTTGTGATCAGTTCATGAATCCATTGAATAATTAGACTTGTATCGATAAAAATTTAAATGATGTCCCATGTATGAGGGTGTAGAAATTATGGAAAATCAATGCGATACACGTAGAATGAATATAGAAATTCATATTCTGAATAATTGTAATTATAAATACAATTGTGTGTGGGATGATTCGGGACATTGATAGGTGGAAATCATAAGAACATTAAAGGCATTCAGGATTCAATATTTTCTTGTATATTGAATGATACTAGTTCAAAATACCTTGAATGTAAAATTCAGGGAATGTTGAACATATGGTGCTATTTTAATAGGTATGAATTAATTTTTACTATCATTATAAATTAAATATTTAATTTTACTCTTTACATTATAGATGTGTCTTGTTTTACATTATTTATATATGATAAATAGTCCTCAATACAAAACTACTTAGTGATAAACACTCTAAAGCACCATACAACCATTAATGTTATAATATGATATCACACTATCATCATACTTGAAAGGAATGAAAAATAGTTATCACAAGGTAACACAATTAGCACCACAAATGATCCTTCAAATTGTATATTAATCACAAAAAAACTCATAACTAATAAACCATATTCAAATTGAATAATTAAATAAATAAATAATACTATATCCAAAATTACAAAAATATCCCCAATATTAAATAGTGTGTTATCTTCAATTTCTATTGAGTACCTTTCATATTTTAATTCAAAAAATCAAAATATTGTTTTAAAATTACATGAATTAATTTTTAATTAAATCAGTTTTTTATCTCATGGTCATCTATATGGTAAAAAATACTCCCATAATTTTCTCAATATTTAAGATTCTATATTCTCTAATAGTTACAAATACCTTAAAAATTTTCCCAAAAATTTAAATGCACCCATGACATTAAAAAAATCATTACATATACAACATCATAAAGAATTATCTCCTCACAATACATCTACAACATTATGTATCATCACATAAATCAAAAAATGGTTTTTTATGTATTCGAATACATGATAATCCAAAATATTATAAATAGACAGCAGTACCCATAACTCATATGATAACCTTATATGAAAATATCCCAATTTACAATTTTATCTTAAAACTCTTTGTTCGAACAACGGTTGTTCATTTCATGAAATTTTATTTGTATTTTGTTTATTTTCAATGCTCATTCTCAAGATAACGTTAATATTAAAATTATTTAATTTGTAGGATGACTGATCATACAATATAGGATGAATAATATATTCTAGGATGCATAGTTTCCTAGTTTCTTCCAAATTTTTCTGACTCAAAATTGGGAGTTTTTTAAGAAAATTATTGATTTCTTAATAGGAATACATAGTTTTCAGACTTCAATGGGAATTTAATGGACCACATTGGAGGTACACATAATTGAATTTAAATTGGAAAAGTTATTTTTTCCGCATAATGATTTTATGTAGACCTCGAAGGACAATACGTGGACAGGGAAGTGAAAACATTTCACTTGACTCTCAATGTTTATGAACGCCAAATGGTTCACATCATTGATCGCCATTTGAATAAATGATGTTGTGATAAGAGAATTGTTTAATGGTTTTGTTAGTGGAAGAGATTGTACATCGTGAATAAAATGTGTAGTATGAAGATTGTGTAGGTAAAATGATTCATAGAAGGTTTAGTACATGGTGACGGTTGTACATCAACAACGATGTGGTGATTTTTAGTTGTGATATTTTTGGATAAATTTTCCTATATTGGGACAACTAATACCATCATTAATCATAGTGATTTAATTAAAAAAATCCTTTCTCTTGGTAGAATTTGGCTATGACTGAATTGGATTGAGGGGAAATGATTTTGCATATGAGAAGTGTTCATGAGGGGTGATTCCAAAAAGGGTAAATTGGCTTATGGGAATATTTCATAGAAGGACATACTGTATACAAAATAAAAATGAATCCATCATGTAGGAATGGTTTGTGGGAGAAGTCTCAATCTGTAAAGAATGAAGAGGTATGGGAAGAAGGAATTCTGAAGGATCAGAGGCATTACATGGGCATGGTAAATTGATGTGTAACACTGAGGAAATATGTGGGAGTGGTACGGGGATGGGATATGCGTACGTGGTGCTCAAAGGTAGTTTGTAAAGGTTCAATGTGATGGTGGTACATAGACGTAGAGAAAATCCCTAGAGAAAGTGTAGTCCTTGAAGAAGAGGTGGTTTGCGATCCACTTACTTTACACGGTGCAGTGAAATCCATAGTAGAAGCAACACAGTTTATAGAGGAAGGAATGTAGTTTAGCGATGGTAGATAATGTCAATATGGTATGAGATTTATGAATGATCTTTTCAAAAGGTATTATTTTACATCATGATTAATATGACATGTATTTCAAATAGTACCAACAAATATATATGGGGTAAATAGAGTTTCGTACTTTGTTAGGGATAAAGAATATGATACGAACCAATTTTAGTGATCTTAAAGTTGATAATATGAGTCAAAATTATCTCAAAATAGAGATCTAGGGAGATTATTTAGAAATCATATAAGGGGATTAGTAAGCTCTACCTAAAATCTTGTAATGAATTTGTTCCTACAATTGATTAACTATGTATGAACCCTTGTGTTCCAAAACTGGTAAAGATTAGTACATTTTTTATGGATAACAGAATGTTAGTATATTATCCTTAGACTATTCGTTATAGATTAACAATATAAATATACTATGTTATATTTCTACTATGAATTATTGATTGTTGATAAAATCCATAATATATGTTTAATGAGTTATTACCAACATGGGAGCAAGATCTATGACATTAAAAGAAAATGATGACACATGGATTCACCATATCCCTCACAGGGTGCTCATAGATCATACACTCCATTGATGCCCACTATTATAATATCATATTATATTTCTAGGATTATAATAAAAACCAATTTAGAGAATCAATGGAAGGATACACATCCTAGTTATGAAATAGCCCTATCCCTGTGGAATAACTCACATATGAAATCCTTTGGTTGAGAGTCAATATTTGGCCAATATTTGAATGAGATCAGATCCATTCATGTTCCTCTTATAGATTCTACTATATCCCAAATACCACACTCAGTATCTAATGATAAAAATATAAAATTCCATTTCATTCATTGACACTAATAAATGTGACACAATTAATTCCATCATAATCTTAAAAAATCAATTGGAATATATATTATTACATTCACTATCAAGAACTAATTATGTCTATTTATTAGATAAGTTTGACAAACACTTACATAAATTATACCCCTATCGTTATATGATCAATTATCCTAATTAAACTGGATTTTCATGTTTACCATTAAGTCGTCATTATAATCAATTGTAGATCATTATTTTATGAATTCATTTAAAATCATTCTATATATCTTGGTGAAATCGAAAAATAATAATTGTGTGATCAAATTCTTTATATGGGTAAACATATATATTAAAAAACATTCATGTGAGAATTAGAATACCATGATTGTATGAGGACATAATAATATTGAATAATTATAAAATAAAATATTGATACCCCCCAATAAAATGATCACCAATCATTATAAACAACCTACATGTTCTGAAAATATTCTTGATTAATCAAATCAATATTCATGAGGATATATTTATAAATATTGATTGTATGATTCATTATAATACCATAGAATGAAGTGGAAAAAAATACTGGTATTCTGGATTATAAACATTATTTAACCCTTATAAAACCATTATAATTGAAATTACCACATGCCCATGATCTTATATATTTTCCCAAACAACATTATCATTAAACAATTCATTAGGTAAATATTGTGGACCCACAAGTAAATGCTTTATCACAAAACCTCTCATCATTGCTGAATAATGTAACTACCAATATGTGGTCTATAATGGAACCACATACAATCATATTAAATTTCCATGAATTGTTTTATAATAAAATCAAGGATCATTCATTTCATCATATTTTCATAGAGAAAAACTATATTATTTTTAAAAAATGATTAATATGAGTAATAGAAAATCAATCAATGAAAATATCATAGAAATTTTATTATCAAATATAAAATAAATGGATTACATAAAAATATCTATGAAACATGAATAACTTTAGGGAATAAAATAACTTCAATAAAAATATTATTTAATCATAATTGACACATTTAAATGAAAATTGTTCTTTGAAAATAACTTTAACACATGATTAACACAGGAAAAAGAAACTGATCACATGTAAAATATCATTGAATTCATCATAATCCATCCAAATAATGAATGAGTGTCATATAATTAAAAAATATCAAGACTCTGCAGTAAGTTACATCAATAATTGATGTTTTTAGTTATTAGATATATCATTAGAAGATCATTAAAAAATTATATAGGAAAAAATGATTATAATTTGGATAATCAATTATAAAAATAGAACAATGACACATTACTGGGAAAATAATTTCAGTTGAAAAATATTTGAAATAAATAAATGAATAATAAGGGTTAAAAATGCACATTATGGAATAAATAACAAACCATTTCATATATGTCAATAATTATAATCTTTTTCAACAAAATTTAAAATTGTGTCACATTAAAACCATTTCTAATGTGATAAAATATTTTATTTTAAAACCACATAAAATAATTTAAAAGTATATGTAAATTGATTTAAATAATTATTTTTTTAGAAAATAATATATTTGAAATAATTTTAAAAATTACGGATATAGACGATAGATATACCCATTCAATATGGAAATTGAAATATATTTATGACATATAAATGAAATTCTTGTTGTTTAATCCTTCAAAAATGGTTTTAATGGAAATTAAACTCATTATACTCATAATTAATGACTATATAATATTATTTATGTGGTTTATGAAAATAATATTGTTTGATTTAAACTAATTGTACTATTAATAAACACAATCCACAAATGTAATGAGATTTTAACATAAATCTTGTTCCACATTAGTAATCACAAAAATCATAATCATCAGGAACAAGTAACATCAAATCATACTTTATATATCATGTAAATAAAATGTTTCATTATATAACATTTCATTTTTAGTTGTACCTACAAATCCTAAAATAAGGTATTTGTTAAACATTACAATATTCCTCAACGAGGGTTAATTGATTTAAAGTCCCTTATGATATTTGAATTAACAATATCAAAACCCAATAAAATTATTAAGAATAATATATATTTTTAAATCTAAATAAATTTCAATAAATTATTAATAAAAAATAATTCATATGATTTATATACAAAAAAAAGTAAAAAATTTTTATGAATAATTATTTTTCCTTTAGAAGTAAATTATAGTCAAAAAAACCATTACCTCAAGTCAAAATATTATTTGTATCTCCTTTAACACTTATATTATATTCTTAGATCCATTATGAAATTTATTAATAGAATTTTTTTCCAAATACATATACAATCATCATTTTTATTATTTAATTATAATAAAATATCTGAATACATAATTAGATATGTCAATATAGTGTTTATTATGATGATTATTTCATTTCTTAGAAAAGAGATCATTGTGTTGATCATGGTAAAATATTTCACTATTTAATTATCAGTAGAAAACATGTGTAAATTTTATCATATTTATTCATTAATCACAAATTTAATCCCAATTGTGATTAATGGTTATGAAAAATTTACTACATTGCGGTCATATAGAAGTTAGTCCTTACGTACGCATAAGTACCATTTCAATTTTTCAATTATCATTATAGAATGAATATATGAATTATTTCCTCTAAATAGAATTATAATAAAAAATATATAACATATGATTTAATCAAAAATGATTCTATATATCATTCCTCTAATGGGGTGATGAGAAAATAGTCGCATATATTTATGGGGGTATTAGTCCAGCAATACATGAGTAACATTTTTATTTATCAGTGTAATAATTAAAATGATATATGAAATTTAAATAGTGATAATTATTAAATATTTTTTTAATTATTGTATCATTTATATAATATATATTCATAAAAATTATCCTTTTTAACATCTTTTAAATTAATTATTTAAAAATTAATCACATATTTTCACATGGAGGTATTTTGTTGTACACACAAGTGACATTATTGTATCCCACATAGAATGGAATTTAATAAGGTATTTGTGATATAATAACTAAATATGTATAAATATGTTACAAATATCTAGTAAATTTATTAAATACATCTCTAAAATAGGTAGTGAGAGGCAATGAATGAGAATGAATGACAATAGTTCGTGATGTTCTGTTCTACTGTACAAAATAATAATGATTTTTATACTATTTTTTAGAATAAAAAGTGGATTTTTGTGATTAAATTAATATAATAATATTTATTTATATAGTATATACTCTCTTATAATAATAAAAATGTTGATAAAGGACTTATGTATGTAGAATAAGTTACAAAAAACACCTATTTATGAAATTTAACTCTTCATTGACCACCACTTCAGGATTATAAATAATGTATATGTAGATTCGATTTAGGACCAAAAAAGGACTTCTATTTTGAGGGGATGGATGTTGGGATGTTATTTTGGAATGTATTCTCCAATACCAATGGTGATCATGGTGTGAGTAATACAGGAGACTAGGTGGATACTTATTTGAGGGGAAAAGAAGCCACATTGAAACTACATCAAAATTTCACACCCAAATAAAAATTGAGAAATTAATTATTAGGAAAAACGATTCCAAATTACCATATATTATTACAAGATATTTATAACATATATATTTTTCCATAAAATTGTATTTTTCACTGTTTTTATCTTCAAAAATTTTATTATCTTTTTATTAATCCTCGTGTAAATAAATATTTCCTCTTATGATCAATAATTAATAATTATAGATTTCACTATTCATTATTATAAAGAACTCATAGTACCTTATTAGATAATATTCATTATGAGGCTTTTAAATATTTAATCCATTTTCTGAATTCTTTTAATGGAAGGGGAATGATTAAATTGAAATCAACAGCCATAGATATATCAAAAAATGGTGTTCCAGGACGTGTATTTTTCATGAATTTTTTTTATATTAACTATATTAATTATAATAATTAAATTAAGAATAAAAATTACTATTTATAGATATATTATATAAATAAAATAATTTAAAAAATCCTAATTAGATAATATATTAATTAATTCAAATGGAGAGGCACTATGAATATTAGAATATTATTTACCATATCATTTTCCAAAACCAAGGACTACTTATAAGGAAATAATATATTTAGTTGATTAATCATTAATAAAATAAACAAATATATCAACATTAAAATTAATTTACATTAAATAATATTAAATTCATAATTTCAATTTTAAAATTTTTAAATAATTGATAATTAGAAGAATTTCTATAAAAAATATGAATTATTTACTTATAACTAAAAAATACTTATTTTCACAAAGTAAATAAATAAATTCCCTGATGTAATTCAGATAAGTTTATTTTAATTATTTCTCCCCATACATAAACATTTAAAAATATATAGTAAATTGATTTAGAATTCTCTTATATACAATCTTGAATATCTTTACAGTTTGGTGTTTAAGAGAACTGTGTGAGAGTTTGGAAATCATATACCAACAAACATATCATGTAGATAATAATAGATAAAATATCAATATTTTTCGACAATATTATTCTTATGAGACAAAAAATTATATATTTCTATTAAAAAAATCATGCTTTAAATCTAAGATCCTTCAATTAATTTACACAATAGTAAACATTGTGAAAACAATTTTGAAACATGATATTTTTTTGCAAATTCTCATTAAAGGAAATATTGAGATGTAATTAAATCATTCATACATGATTAAAAACAACAATACGAAATAATTTTTACATATACAAACATATGGATGATAATGTATTAGATATCGGCATTATAAAAACATGTGGTTTCCATAAAACATAGAAAACTTTAGTAAAATATATAAGTAACTTGGGGGGATTATATTCATACCTTACATACATATGATTTTATCCCTCACCTCAACATTATGATTGGAATCCCACACATCTATCTGACAATGTAACCCTCATGGCTACCGTTTGATCTAAACAACACAGTTTATAATGGAGTAACCATTATGATAAATATAAATCAGAAAAATACCCAATTTCATATAGGGATATTTTGGTCCCACCATTCATCGTAATCAATAAACAAGAAATAATATTTAATAAAAAAACATAAATAATAAAACATTGAATTTTTATTATTTTATAATAAAAATTTAAAACAGGGGTTTTAAAGACAAATCTCTTACATAAGGATTGACATCATTAATACGAGTTTAAACATACAAAATAAATGGTTAAAAGGAAATTTATAATTTATTTAAAAACACTATTCAACTTTACATTACCTTATATGATATTTTTATAACATCATTATACCCAATGATTAATAATATTTTTTATTTTTGTTGTTTTTATTAAATTTATTTCATAGTTTCTATAGTTGGTTCATTTGGGATTTTCTTGTCAAGTTGACATAAAACTACTTTATTGTAATGTAATAGTAACAATTTGTTTACATATTTCCAAATGATACCACATTAAATTTTTATCTAGATATGAGAATGATTCATTTTATAAAACATTAATGATAAATGTTTGGTTTATTTTTTAGGTTTTTCCTGACCATCACAATCAAATTTCATTTTATTTAATTTAATTTGAATAATCTATTTACAGAACATTAAAAAAGTTATAATATACATCTAAAAATACATATTTAAATTTAAATATAGATTTATTACATTATTTGAAATTATGAATGTAAAATAATGTCTCATCATACATGAAGTTGGTGAAAAGGCATGTCATGAACAATGTTTTCATTTTCTAGAATAACGGGAAAATATGAGAGGTTTGATAAGAATATTTCATTAGAAAAATAAAATTTAAATATTTATAAAATAATAGTGTTATATTGTAACTTTATCAATGACTAGTAATGGTAGGATAATAAAAATAAATGAAATTAAAAAAAGAAAAAGAAATAAGATTTTACATCTTGAATTCACTACCTTGAGAACCGCCTTTTGGAAATTGGTTTTGTACTTCATTTTAGAACAAGGGCTCTAAGAAATTCAGTAAAGATGGATAAGATAATTAGGAAAAATTAGAAAATAAGGAAATATTCATTGTTAAGAGGATAATATTTGGTTAGGGGTGGTTTTTATTATGGAGGTGAGGGGCGCTTTTGGTCATTTAATTCTTTAGTGTATTATTTTTTGTTATGAATATGAATAGATTTGATTCCCATGAATAAATATAGTAAAAATAGAAGTATTTTTCGAGATTATGCGATTACGTTAGACATAAATTATCTATGATAGAATAATTTATGTATTTAGCATATAAAGTAAATTAATGTGTTTTATTATTCACAATAATTTTAACTATATTATAAAAATCTCAAAATCTATCCCAAACAATTTATTAACATATATAATTTAAAAACTAACAAGTTTTTTAAATAAATTTTCTACAGATGTGAAATTTTTGATTTAATTAAAATTATAACTTATTCTAAAAATAATGGGATTAATTTAATAATTGATTTTATGACCATTTGAATATTTATAAATGTCTCATTAAATTAAATAATTGTTATAAGAAAAAAATTATTTATCTATGAATCTATTTCATGAAAAATATATTTTCTGTTAAATAATTTTATTAATCATAAAATAGTAAATGAAAAATTAGGTTTCAAAAAAATAACAACTCTTAATTTAACCTTTTCAAAACATTTATCTACATATTAATTTATACAAATATATCTTATTGTCACTTATAATATTACTGGATTTTATATATTCTCCCATATGTGATGATAGTATTCTATTAGTATAGATTGCTTAATTTCTATAAATATCCCTTATATTATTATATAATTATATTATTTTTAACTATATATTTCTTTAATGAAAACATTTTTTTAAAGTAACATGGTTCTTACATTCTCGCCCTCATCTAGAAATTGTTTCCTGGAAATTTTTATTTACATATTAAAAAATTCAAGATAAAATTCCCTCATAGAATTTTAATATTTCAAAGTTTCTTCTTAAACAATGTGTTTTCCCTAAAATACATTATCCTTGTGAATTATATTATTCCAAAATACACGCCCTCTATAGTCATGAATAAGAACATAAATTTACTAATATGAAAGGTTGTCTGCCAACTAAAAAATTGCATGTCCAAGAACATGAGATTAATATTGACCATATATTAATTCGATGAAATTATAAAAACCACTATTCACTTTAGGCAAACTCATAGGTAATTCCACTCATTTTGAAACTGAGCGAATATTCCTCATGATTTCATAGGGTCCAATTAATTGTGGACTTAACATCCCCTTATTATCAAAACACATAACTATGTTAACCAGAGAAACAGTGAGAAACACATGATCACCTACCTTAAAATAATCATCATTCCTCTTATTATAATTATTTGATTTCATCCCACTATGATATCTTCTCATATATTGTTGAATCATCTTTACATTCTCTGTCAAATACTCTACTAATATATATCTCATCAACATTATTTCTCCAACTTCATCCCCAAATGATGGAGATTAACTCCAATTTTTGTATAATTATTCATATGGATCTATATATATTCTGAAATAAAATTTTATTTTAAAATATTACTAAATTAAATATAGTTGTAGAGAAAAAATTCCTTGGTAACCCATCAGATAAGAAAACACAATGTCTTCAATGTTCAAAATTGATTGATCAATCTATCTATGTCATTATTAGTGAATATGTGTGATGATTTATAATTTCATTCTAGAGGACATATAATGGAATTTCCAATAGATATAACTGAATTTGGAATATTTGTCAAAATAAAATATATATTGGGAGTCCATGTAAACAAAAATTGTCATTGATGTATAAGAGATAAATTTAATCTATTGATATATTATCAAGAATATGAAGGGTGTATGCATATGTACTCACTCAATCCAAAATAAACAAAATTAAATTGATTCATTGCGGAGTGTTTCATAGCCCCACCATGATGTCTATGGGTATATTTTTCCATTTCCAAACAAGAACATGAAAAAGACTATGAATCCCCAAAGGTTGTTTTCTATCTATATAACCCACTAAAAAGATAATCATTTTAGGATAAAATTAGCTACAACTCTTTTCATTCAATCCAACAAGAAATACCCCTATTATTACCTATATATTTTAGTAAAACCTTGATAAATTGAAATTATAGAACTATGTACTTCACATACCAACATTTTCCAGATGTGAATTACAAGGCACACATATTCTCTTCCCAGATCACAAGACACAATATTTAACAATATTAAATTCAAGAGACATACCATTATTATCCAATATTAACTTTTGTTGTAAACCATGGTCATCTGACATTATTTTCTTAATTATAACTATAAGAGATAACTAAACTAACATGAGAAAAAATATGGGGATCACTTACACTAATAATTTCCATAAAATTCCAAACAATCATTAACGAAAGTATTATTTTCCACATGTAAAACAGTAAATGATTCATTATATTTTCAACTCACGGAATCCAACAATATTTTCATTTATTGGATGATAACTGATCAGGATATCCTAATCTTCTATTAGTTCCAACCAACTTCTATACCACATGATCAGGTAATTCAATGAAAATATATATTAAAATATTTTATCAGTATATAATTAAAACATGGGTAAATGAAATTGTTTCCCCAATTTTTCAATGAAATAATAAAATCAACTAATACTAAATCATTGATTAAATATTTTGACTCATGTTTTTTTATTTTCCATTAATAATAATCTATTACCTAATCAATCTGTATTATAACACAAACATTTTCACACAATGAAGCAAAATAATCGATGAAAAAATCCCAATTTTTAGAGGTAATGTCTAAAAATAGAGAATTCTACATTATTCATTTTGATTCAAAAAAATAATACCAATATAATTTTCTCCAAAATTTATCCCATTTTCTTGTTATATTATATAGAATTATTTATAAACATTCCACATTTAAAAAAATTCAATCATACCTTAATAATTAATGAAAACTATAAATCTTAGTTATATTTTTGGTCATCAAATTAATAAAAAACATTTATTTAGAAGGATCAAAATCCATAACATATTTATCAAAAACTTTCCCAAGGAATAAAATATGTTTTAACCAGAAATCACATTATCAATATTTTCTATAAATTTTTTTTCTTTGAGTGCTTGGATGAGAATCTTTATTTTTTTCATGATCACCATTACTTTTAAAAAACCAGAATATCGTCAATGAAAATAACCAAACAATTATCTAAACACAAATGGAAAATTCTATTAATTAGAAACAGAATTACTGAAGTGGAATTTATCAATTCAAAGGTAATAACAACAAACTCATGTTACTCATATCAAGTATGTATTGTAATTTTAAGAATATTATCCTTTTTCACCTTAGCTGATGTTAATCGGATATGATGTAAATCGTAGAAAAAAACAAGCTACCTATAGTTGATCAATAATGTAATTGATATGAGGAAATATAGACTTATTATTTATAGTAATGTAATTAAATTCAATAAAATCAATGAAAAGTACCATAGAAACATATTGGATTTTAACAAACAAAACTGGATCACACCTTGGTGACGTGCTATGATGTATGAACCCATTATCATAAAAATATATCAAATCATTTTCAAAAAAAGAATTCAAACACCATTAATTTGTCATGGGGGTTTTGAAAATAGATTAACATTAGGAACTAATTCTATATTATTCTCAACTTATACATCATGTATAACCCAAATAAACTCATTATGAAAAACATCCAGGTACTCATTTACCATGGAAATATAACTAATCTGAATTGTTCCATTATTTTCCTAAATTTGATGAAAGATTACTTTTATTTATATATTTTATTATATTTTAGAAGTCATGATATGTTATGAGTGGTTCTGGATTATTAATGTATTGAAACTAAAACTCATTCTAAAAACAACTTCTTTTCTCAACAATTATTCTGAGTATAAACCAAAATCAATTCCATACCCTAAATAATGTCAAACTCTACATCAGGAAAATAACAAGGTTTTCATGAAATTAATTTCATCATTAAATAATAGGAAAACTATTATAATAACTTCTTACCATAATATTTCCCATATTTATTTAACCATATGTTTTTAGTCACTTATTGAGGTGATATGTTATATTTACTATAAAATTTCTTAGTAATAGATGAACTTTCAGACCCTGTACTGAAGATGTCAGTAGTAAAATCTAAGTAAACAAAAATTTACAGAATTCATCATCATTGGATGGCCCAAAATAAATAAAATTAGGTTCAAATAATTTCAATAGACCTATTTATTAATGTCTGACTGATTCCCATCTTCCACATCCTTGTTTGGGAAATTATGTGAATAATTCCACATCTCACATATTTAGAACACAATACATTTTTCCAATTAAAATTTATTGTAGGATAATTGTAATTTAAATTTTAATCTATATAACAAAACATCACACATTAAAAATAATTCAATGATTTTAATGGATTTCCCCATGTGTTTTTAAAACAATGTTCATCATTGGAAATCTATATTTTATAACATAAAATTTATAGAAATAATTGTTACTATATTCATTCCATCTATATAATATAATCATTTATTTTTGAAATGAAAACATGATCATTAGAAATATCATTTTCCACCCACTATATAAATAGACTAGCTTCTAAAAAAATTAAATAATGAATAGCCAATTCCCTTTGGTATCATGGCTTTAATCCTGATTAAAAACCATAAGTTTTACATTTAATAACCCTATTATTATTGGGATTATAATATTCCAATAATATGACATTTTATTAATTCAAAACCACTAAATATTTAGTTTTTTCAATTCATGTAATTTATTTCCATCCTATGTGTACCCCCTTAAGAACTGATTTTTGAGGGAAAATTTTCATAAATTCTCCTAAATCCAAAGCATCAATATCCAATCTATCCCTAATATTTTTTACCCATAACAACCACTTTTCAAATTCACCTTAAAAATACTATATAAGAATACTAAAAATTTGATGATCATAACACCCCATAACATAAAATAACATATCCTGAGATTTAATATACCCTTCATCTACCACTATGCCAGAATATCCACTAAATTTCAGAGGATATTGCCTCATAAAATTTTATACTATCATAATCGTAAATAGTGATAGATAAAGCTATTATATTTTATGGATTACACTTAAATTTATATCCTACATTAACTTATACATTAATATATCAAAATTATCAAATACAATTCCAACCATTAAGGGATGTTGGTTCAGGATGATATCATCATATATCTGTCTTCCAACATCTAGTTCCTTATTTATTATAGGGAAAAAGACTCAAAAAATAAATATTGGATAAATAAACATGGTAATATAAAAATGACATATCATTTTTACACAAACATAAGATAATAATAGTTTATGATATTCTAATAATATCACCATAACCACTATATTAATCTAAATCATGTTTTGATACCAACTATAGGGACCCAACATTAAATATTTCCAAAATGTAGTAAACACCTTTAAAATTCACATTCTTACATTCTCAAAGTACATTTCGGGTAAATGATTTAGAATATTAGTACATAATTCATAAATTAAGAACCCACATATATAAAATGAGGACACTAGTTAATATAATAATCATTTCTTCAATATAAATATTTTAAAAAACATTCATTCTTTTTGTGAGAAAACATCTTCATTTAAAATTTGGATCTGTCCTTTCTTTTAAATATTCATATAACCAGATACTTTTATAAAAACATGGGATGGAAAAAATATCTTGAAAAGGGACATAAAAATAAGGAATGAAATTGTTATAACAAAAATACATGCGGCCATATAAAATCATATTCTCAAATTCATATTCATCACCCTTAAAGTATCATATACATACATACTTTATAAAAACATGATATTATAGTAAAAAATAAATAAATAAATAAAAATTTTAGTTAACATGGTTTATAAAATTATTTACATACATAAATTGGATTTTAGCCATCAAAACTACATTATTATTGGTATCCCACATGGCTACCTTAAAATGTAACCATCGCGGCTACCTTCTGATGTAACAATCACAATTAAACTTTGAATAACCATTACAAAGATAATCACACCCAACGAATTGGATACAAAAATAGGACAAAAAAATATCATAAAATATTCAAAACTTCAAGAACATTATACAAAAACAAGTTTCATAAAAACATTAATTTTTAATTTTTTAAATCTAGAAATTTAAAAAAAGATTTTAATAAAAAGTCCATAACCACATGATTGAATTCCTTAAAATGTGTTAAATACTCCAATATAATTTTATAAATATTGGTATAAATTATTACAGAAATATATTCAAATTTATAATACATTAAATTATTTTTTATAATAATTTTTTACGAAATTATTATAAATATTTTGTTGTTTTAATTGTTTGGGGATCATTATTTCATGGTTTCGGAGGATGGCTCATTATGGATAGTCATGTGGAATATTATTATAATTCCAAAAGTTGAATGAAATGTTAGTAATATGATTCTATTATTATATGTTATACAATATATCATTTATTTAGATATCAAGAAGATACATTTGATAAAACATTAATGAAAAATGGTTGGTTATTTTTGGCATGTTTTTCCAACCAGGAACAACTATTTTATTTTAATTAAAATTATGTCTATAAATTAGTTATAAATAATATTAAAAATATTTATTGACTATAATACTTTTTTTATGACAATTCATGTAGGAGGTAATAGAAAATGATATCTCAATGTCCATGAAGGTGGTGAATTGACACATCTTAGATAATAAATTCAATTTAATAAAATAAAAGTAGAAATAGAGATTTTGTATGGTGGATATTCCATTATCACAACAAAATTACTATATATAAGGGATACTGGTATTATCATGTCACTTTGGAATAGAGAGGTAATGATAGGACAAAAAAATAAAATAAAATAAAATAAATACAATAAAAACATTTGGATTTTACCTCTTCAATTATCCTCTAAGAAAACGTCCTTATGGAAATTTGGTTTGTACTTTTATTTATACCAAATAATATTAGACATGGGGAATAGAATTAGTATTTTTATAGGTAAAACATTATACAAGATACAAATCTTTAGGGTGTGAGCAAAATGAGAGGGGAGGGGAGGAATTTATAATAGAGAAGAGGGGTTTTTTATTATTTTATTCATTAGTTTAATATTTTGGCTCACATATATGAAATTTTTTAATTAAAATGAATAAATAAATAATGTATTGAATTATGATATTATATTATGTTCTTACATCATTCATACAATATCCATGACTCTATAATTCATGTATTTTTCTTATATTGTAAATTACCACATTTTACTATTCAATAAAAATTAAAATATTTTAGTAAAAAACCATATATTCAACCAAAAAAAATTAAACAGGTAGATATTATAAATAGAAATAATTCCTCCAATTTTTTTTCTAAATTTTAGTACATAATATTTTAATTTAAATAATCATTTATTGGAAAAAAATAGATTTTAATATTATAACTGATTTTAATATTATAACTGATTTTGGGCCCCTTTGAAAAATTAAACAATGTCTCATAATATTATCTTATATTAATAGGATAGATGGAGCAGGAGTGGAACCCTATGGTGCAAGAGCAGGAGCGAAACCCAACGGTGCGAGTGTGGCAGTGGGACGTGGCGATCCTTGTTGATCATTACTGCGGCAGTAACCCAAGAAGCCTCAACCTGTACTCCTATATTCCAAGCCATCTTCATGTTTGCAAAGACCTAGAATCTAGAATTGTTGATCATGGATCATCATTTTCGAGCTCCTCTGGTGGTTCCTTTTCCTTTCTCAAAGACCGTCCCGTGCAGCGGATCATCAAAAAAGTATTGATTGCTCATGTTGCAGCCTCTGAGGTAACTGTTTTTTAGAGAATCGGACTTCGTAAGTCCTCATTCATTTCTCATATTTCACTTTCAAAATGGATGAAACCATGGAAGGTGTCTGACTTGGTATCTCGACTGGCTTCAATTTGGGGTGTCACTGACTTCAAATGTATCTCATTAGGTCATGGTTTCTTTCATGTTCTCTTTCCCTCTACAGAACTAAAATGGATTTCTTGAGGTGTAGGATCTACTATCCTTCGACTGGATGTGCTTAGAATTTATGATTGGAACATGTATTTTAAACTAAATGAGTTTAGATAAACCTGTGCCCAGATCTGGGAAATGGCCCATGGACTGAATTGGGTTCTTTGGCACCCAAAAATTCTCTTAGATATCACTTCGGATATAGTAATTCCAATGAAAATGGACAACACAACAGAAACTACCATATATGGACACATTGCAAGGATGATAATAGAGGTATATCTTATCACTATCTAAATTGATCGCATTGTTCGTTCAACCATGCAAGATAATTTTTTCCTTTGTATTGAATATAAAATAATCCCCCCTTTTTGTTCTGCTTGTGGTATTATTGGACATCTTCTCGCTAACTTTAGGGGGAAAATAATTTTTTCAAAATGTCTATTAAAATGCAATGACTATAGTCGGTGATGAAAAAATAAATAGGATATATCCTTACTCATGTCAGATGAACTAACTAAAGATTCCAAGCGCACCTCTGAGAGTTTTTCTCTTCCTACTAATGCCCTTCCGAAACAATCTACGGATGATAGTAATTTGAAGACACAAGAACTTGATGTAGATGAATGTTCCACAAATTCTGATGGGTGTACTTCTACGACCAGCCACATCTCTCCTTCTGTTAATGAAAAGTCAGTGTCTTATGAGCTAAAGCAGGCTAAAAAACCAAAATTGTCTAGGGCTGATTTGGTTAGTGCATCCCACTATGACAACTCTCAGATTACTGTAGATGATAAACACACTGAAGATGAATCTGATGATAACCATCATGTTCAGGAATTATCCATTCATTGTGATGTGGACTTGGAAATATGGCATCAACAGAAGTCATGGGACTCTAATGGTCCCAAATTTAAAGAGAAGATGAATGATTCCATATCAATTAAATCTAAACACAACAAGTCATCTGTTGTGTAGGGTTTTATTAGTATGAGAAATTATACACCTATGAAAACTCACACAAAGATGGATTTTAGAAACTTTAATCACTAAATGGAGTGGGTTTCTTCGATGATACATAAAGGGAAGGCTGCAACTCAAGCAGATTCATCACATTTGATCACAACCATAAATCAAAAATCGAATTTCCTTGTCCTAAATTCTACTGTACAAAACATCTTAGAACCAATCCAAAATGATGTCAAGGAATGTGTAAAAGAACCAGATGCAGGTCAAGGTTCAGGGGGGGACTCAAACCCCTAATGTGGAGAAGCATCAACCAGCTTTTGGTCTCGGCACCAATAATTCCATAATCATAACAACAAAAGGTAAAAATTATAAAATAAGCACTCATAATTATTTTGATATGATTTCATCTGGAAGAAGTTAAAGAGGACAATCATAGAGATAATCCTGCTATAGGAGAAGAGGATATGAAAGGGGACATTGATGTTGTACCCCCGGAGGATGGTGGTGGACCATGGGTGCTGGTGAAGAAAATACAAAGGCTCTCTTGTGATAGGGGTGGTCGGTCCTCTCAACACATTATGTGTACCCGGTCTCGAGCATCATAATCTTGTTTTTGTTGGAATTTTATTTTGGTATTCTCTTCATCATACACTATTTTTATTGTTTCTATTTAAATAAAAGGTCTATTTCAATTCAAAAAATATCTTATAATAATAATAACATAAATTATTAATTTATGAGTATATTTTTTGAAAATATATTTTCTTTTAAATTTTAATATTTAATATTTAATATAAAATGGTAAATAAACATTAATGTTTCAATAAAATACCAACAATTAATTTAGCATTTTAAAAACATTTATTTACTTATTCCACGACATAAATGATTCGCATTTTCAAATATAATATAATGAAAATTTATTTATAATATCATAAGTGATGTTATTATTCTATTAATATAGATTCCTTAATTTCTATAAATACCACTTATTTCATTATACATTTATAATGAATTAAACTATGTAATTATTTAATTAAAAAATATTTTATATGATCCTAGATTGTTACAAAAAAATGATGATAATACTATAAAATATATTTTAAAAAACATCTAAATATTGATTATTATTCTTTCCCTTAAAATAAACTGATTTTTTTAGAAAACATAATTATCATGAATTAATTAACATTACTAAAAATGGATTGATTATTTACTAAAATAATATAATTAATTTATATTGAGTAGGAAACTTATATATAAATATATTTTTGTTAATAATATTTATATAGACAAATTTAATGGATAGGTTATAAATTTGATATTTCTCAAATGTAATTTATCCTCAGTTTTATGTGTCAAATACTCTATCAATCATAAAAATAACAATTTTGAATTTACCAAAAGAAATAAATGTTTTTAATACTATTTAAAGATAATTATTTTTTAATACATCAAGGATAAAAAATTTGTTAATGGATCATTGTGAGGGAACCATCATTTCCTCAAAATTGAACTAACAAATAATTGGTCATGTATATAGGTTTTATATATTTTGAAATTAGTTTAATGATTTCTTTTTAAATTATGGAATGTTAATGTATTATAAAATTGAAATGTATTATTTTATTTGTGTAAAAAATAATGAAATTGATTAATTCAATTATGTCCTATTTTTTCAAAGAATGTTTTTAATATAATGGAGTTAATGTTCCAATTTTTTAAAATTGTAGAAATTTGTCCCTAAACATAATTCTCTGTATGTCCTTCTCATCATTTAACATTAAGTGATATTTATTGCCAAATCATTGATTGTAAATTAGTCCTGAAAAATATGTTAGTGACTCCAATGAATTTTTTTAATTTATTAAAATATATATTTAATTGAATTACATGTAGGATTCATTAATAAAACATTTTATTTTGAAGTATTAAACATTGATCACAAGGAACACATTGTTTTATTTTTTATACAATATTTTTATTTTAAATTACATTTATATATTCTATAATTGTCTTCCAATTTATCATATATATGTATTCATATATAATTTCCACTAAAACCTCCACTTTTATGAAGGTGACTACTAGTTATGAAAAAATATGATGATTGATAAAAATGATCAAACATTAAAATATTTCTGGAAGAAAAAAATTTTTTATATAAAAACTAGTGGAAGTTTTTTGTACAATATTTTGTTATTTTGGTAAAAATATATTTCATTTATTAATTACAATTATAGAATATGAAAATTCATATTTTCATTTTATGTCTTGGTAAAAATAATTTTTTAGTGAAATTATAATTCAATTGGTAATAAAACAATAATAGGAGATACATACATTTTATGGTTCAATATATTACAATAAAATGTATTTTAAATTAATGAAATTGTATTTTTTAGGTTCTAAAAATTAAAAAAATTAATATTTAAAATTAAATATATATAGAATCCATATCATTGTCCAAATTATTTATTATTTTAATTGGGATTGAATTGAATCTATGTGACATTATACTATATAAAGATATGATATTTATTATAATAAATGTCTAAAATTATTATATCTCATGATAAATATTTGTAATTTATTTTTATTATAAAATAAATTGTTAACAAATATAAATATAATATTTTTATTCAATGAATATTGATATTTTATTGTTTGGAAAATTTTAATCTACAAATAAAAATTATGAATTAAATATAATATTAGCATATTAGTTGTTTTTTAAATATTCAATTTTCATCACACAATGTATTTGATTTATTATTTTATTTTTATTTTGAATAAAATAGAAATATAAAATTTTGAAACAATATATAGATTATTTATATTATAATAAAAGCAAGTAAATAGTTTTAATTAATGTATTTTTGGAAAATTATCAACATTCCAACAAGACCAATGTCATTTCCTTTATCTAGAAAAATATGAATTCTTTACATATTAGACCAAATTACCCTTGTATAGACATTGGATTGGTATGATTTTATTACTTTAGAATAATTGTATTAAAATACCATATGAATGAAATATGATTAGACAATAATGGACATTTTTTTGGTTAATCCATGATAAATCACAATACATATAATGTATTATAAAGTCATTAATTGGAATATGATATTTTATAAGATTTTAAAATATTAAAAACTAAATTATAATAAAAATTTATATATATAAATATATAACAAGATTGGAGGTCTATTAGAGACAAATATTAGCATTTTATATGAATATGATATATATCAAAATGTTTGGACAATGAATAACCAAGTGATATATTAAATGTTTTATTCCCCGAAGAGAGGGAAAATAACTGTTGACCCATATCATCATGCATAGGTGAACGTAGATATTATGTTTCCACTAATTACCAGTTATATGACATACAAATAATGTCTAATTCGATACATTAGTTTCATATATATGAATTAATATATATTTTATACATTACCGGGGTAAATTGCAGTTAGTTGATTTGAGGAACAATATTATTGAAATCCATATTATATAGTAGTAATGTAGTTTATTCCTAATTATCAATCTTATAAATAATATATGATTATTATTATTTTAAATTTAATGTAACAATTTTATTAATTAGGGATTTATAACGGTTCATTCGTAATAAAATTTAATTCATTTTTCATATAATATGTATGATGTAATAGGTGATTCATTTAATAGTTAAAAATTCAATACGTATTCACATTTATATTATGTATAATATGTTTCTCACTCAAAAAATAAACCCTTTTATAGAATTTTTAATTCAACATGATTATATTTTAGATATATTTTATTATTTTTAGAATTAATTTTACAAATTGGCATATATTGTTTATTTGAGTTCACATGGATAATCATTTTATGAACATATTTTTTCATTTTATAGAAATAAATGTAATTTTTAATATATAATGGGTTTTATATAATTGATTTATTTAATACATATTTTTATGTTCGTAATGTAAAAAATATATGTGTACTGATAATATGATAGGTATATATTTGTTTTTGGAATATGTTTAGGGTTTTCATATTCAATGGTGGAATATATGATCTAAGTATACATATTAAATTAATTATAAAATAATTAAATTTTTATTATGTTAAATAAATATATAAATAAATTATTTGAATTTTTTTATGAATGAGGATTATTTATTGATTATGAATAAGATTTAATAAATTCAAATAAGTTAATTTTTTAAAAGTTTTAAATTAATTTAATTATAATACTAAGTCTTATTGTTAATATATCATTTAAAAACCAGTGATGATGCCTGAGAATATCATTTTAATATTAATATATCAAAAAAATCATTTTTGAAATTATTTTAATTATTATACTCACCAAACGATATTTTTTCTTGAATGTTATGGAAGTAATTATTCCTATGATTTTTAATATTTTTATAAATTGTAACTATAGATTATATTATTTCATTGTTTGACTAAGAAGCATTATCATATGGATCAATACTATGAATATTGGTGTGAATGTTATAGAAATAAAACTCAATAACATAGATTCATGGTTAATATATATTGTATGTGAAAAATACATATCTGTTTATATAAACTACCACACAATATAAAAAATAATATATTAAGGGATAAGAAGAAACATTTCATGGAAAATTCTTATGTGTTTACATATTCTATGATGGAACCTATTATATAATTATATATATTAATTTATTTTTAAAATGGGAAAATCATTAATATATTATGTGAATAAAGTAATACTTTATCTTTCCTTATCATGTAGGAATTTTGAGTCAATATTAATAATAAAAGATGTTTTATATTAATGATTGAAATATTTATTAACATTATTATTACCTTGATTTTATTATAAATTCATTATATAAAAATTATTATCTCTGTAATTTACACTAAAAAATTAAGTATTATAATAACACCAAATAACTATTAATTATTATCTAATAATATTAATGAGAACATTATCCAAATAACATACACTGTAGTAATACTGGAATCATGACTTACTGAATTGTTTGATAAATATTAAAATGTTTATGAGAAAATGTTATGAAAAATAAATTAATATACAAGGTTATTTGAGTATTTAATTATTATATTTTAAAAGTATTGATGATTGTAGACTAAGGAATAATAAATAATTTTTTTATTCATATATACATTTTAACATATATTAATAGAATTTGTATTTATGATTATGTGTTTTTTATGTGAAAAATGTTTTATCCCACTGAATATTCCAATTAATTTAGAGGTATATTATAAAATCAATTAAAAATATGTACTAAAATTATTTGATTAAATTTTTTAGGTGTTTTAACTATAAATTTTTTGAAAAAATTGATATATTTATTTTTTCCATAATTAAATCGATTTAGAATAATATAGCGGACTAGTATGTTTATGATATATAATCAGTTAGAACTATTTTTGACTCCAATAGAGTTTATTAGATTTTTTATAAGCTTAGATAGACTTTTCTGATTAAAATATCTTACATATTTTATTAAATATTTCACACTATCAATTATGAGTTATATATTTTTATTAATTTAATATTACTAATTTCTCAAATCATTTTTCTCTTTAATATTATTTTATAAAATATTTTTTAGGAAGGATTGTTTATTCACTATTTAATTCATACGTAAATTTCATTATGAACATTAAATTTAATTTCTTATTAATAATATTATTAATAGATTATTTTTTCACTATATATTTAATAATGCCTATATGAAAAAATTAAATTCATCAATTTCCCATACTCATATATAAAATCACTAAATTTTATTTACATTGTTTTACATAACCCATAGAAAAATTTAATTCACAAATACATTGAATATGTTTGAAACATATATTATTATATATGTTTTTAAAAATTTGATATTATGAATAGAAAGAATGTTTTTTCATTGAAAATTGAGTCTGATGTTATCATAGAATTATTCCATCGTGATTATGCAATAATGTTTTAAGAAAAACGATTCTTACATTTCTTAATAACTTATGATATTTTGATTTAAATAAATGTCTCATAAATAATATTATACAATCATGTAATTATTTTGTACATATCATTTTTCTGTTTTCTAATATTATTTATTTATTGTGAATATTTTAATAAAAATTATTATTATAAATATTATTTCACAAAAAATTATAAATTTCATGAATATTATTGATTCAAATATTTTTAAAATGTTCTTTCAAATTCATATTTTATGGTATGAAACAAAATATATCTTATTAATGTTATTTCGTTGGATAATTATTATGATTATAATTTGATCTATTAAAATGGGAATTATGGATTATTAATGTTTATATATAATCGATATATTTGGGAATATTTGACACTTCTTCACAATGAAAATCATATAAATGTTTCTTATACTATAAAAATTAATTTTTGGAATAATATTAACAATTATATATTATTATTATGTCATTAAAAAGTAATCTATAAGGAATTGAGGATATAAGGAGTTAACAATGACTTTAGGAAACATGAATCGTATATGTGATAAATGAAATATTTTGAACTGTTCTTGAAAAGAATTACAAATAAAAAATGAATCTCAAGGAAGATATGGAATTATATGATACTTAATAGAATAAAGATAATATTCAATGCACATATAGAGTATTGATTAAGCTTAATTAAATCAATTACACAATATCATCAAGATCATCAGATTCATATTGTGTTTCATACATAAATTTATATACCCTCCCATCAATGATTAACCTGAAATAATATTCCTTCCAAATCAAAAATCATTATCCATTACATAATATTATGACTCATGGACTCTAATGATAGAGATAGTTATACATTCCATGAAAGAGCACGTTGTAACATTATAAAAATATCCTCTAAAATTATATGTTCTATTGTGGTTGAGTCACTATAAGAAAGGGTATGTTTTATTTAAATAATTAATCCAATATATGAAATTTTCCTAATTATATTTCATTACCCTCAATGAGTAAATGAGTGTGATGGCGAGATGTTGGATTATTTTAATCCGAATTAAAAAAAACTATATACTATATCATTTTTTACATCCCCATACGTAAATCCAATCATTTTTAATCATAATTTCAAATTAATCATTTAAAATATAATTTTTAGAAACAATATCTATTAAAATCCATAAAAACCATTAATTCATCTAATAATCGTCATAACACCAAGTATCATTTATTCAGATTGTAAATATTATTTAGTAATCTAATTTAACTTAAACCACTACACATTATATATTATTTAACAAAATATATATAGTATATAAATTATATTCTTATTTCATGTGTAAATTTATAATGAGACATCATTGTCAAAGGAGACATATGTTTAAAATAGAATGGTTGTATTCTAATAATGGATGGTTTCTATAAGAACCACCTCAAATTAATGATACATACTATTACTATTACATAATGTTAATTGAATATAACCTTAAGAAACTAAATATTGATAATTGAACAAAAATGTTAACACCATATTAATTACATTATTTTAACCTTATACTCTTATAAAAATTATGATGCCATTTTTTTTTAAAATTATATGGTTATATATATTTTATATTCTATTGAAAACATAACTATATTTTTTCATGTGGCATCTTGTGGGACTACTAATGATTTTATATTAATTAATTCATGTTACTCACCATGAATATTAATATTAAAATATAACTGAAAATAAAAATAAATGGGATGAATATAAATATTTCTAGATAGGTGAAGGTAAAGAGGAAATCATAATGATTCATAGATGTGATATCATTTTTAAATGAATGGTTCCTCCTAGGGAATCCATATAGAACTCAATACATGAATAAATTGACTTGTTATGTCTACATATAAATTAACAAACACAAATGAGTTCTGTTGATGAAAATAATAAGATTAGGGAATACATGTTGAATGAACTCACATTTTAATTTATTCAATATTATTTTGAGATAATGAGCATAGATGAATGGTGTGGTTTTAATATGACATTAAAATATTTTTGAAAACAATTTTTATTCTAATTTATGAGAATTTGATAATAAAAATTACAACTAACAATTTTTTTTTCAAATTCAAAAAAACAAATTGATTATTTGAGAACTATTTTAGAATGGATGAAAAAAAATGTTTCCTATAGAATAACATTAAACATAATAATAATATTGGTTGTAAAATCAGAAAAAATGATAAAATAATGAAGGGAAAATAATTTTATATTTTCTAAAACATATGTATGAAGGAAAATATTTGAAATCTGAGAAAATAGAGAAAAACAAGTTTTGATTGTTATTTCGATATATAGAAAATAATCAAACATAGGTGATGAAACAAATTATCAATACAATATTGATATAATATCAATAAATATTTCAATTTAAAATTATATTAATAACTATTCTGAATATTTATCATATTAGTCTTCTTCATTTTAACAACATCTTATGAAAAAATTAAATTAATTTGATGAATATTTATAAAAATATGATTTATCATTTCATGTTTTTTATAAATAATAAATGAAGGGAAACTTTTTTACTAAGTAATATATGTAATATACTAATAAAAAAATTATTATTTTAATTAAGGATTCATTTTTGGATGATATAGTTTATAATGAAATAGAAAATTCCAAGAAAGAAAATAAAAACATGATAAAAGAAATTTTATATTTAACAATATTGGGATATTTTTAATGGAATTATAATAATATTGCAAAATTATTTTAATTATTAATCAATGGAAAAATGGTTTTTTATTTCAATATAACACAAAAATTTAGAAAAGATAAATTAACTTAATTATAAAAATATTTAATTTATGTATAAATAATGATAAATATTGTAGATGTATGATGAATATAAATTATTATATTGAATGTTAATTAATATTTCAAAAATAAAAAGTCAGAGAAATATTTTAACTATAATAATTTAAAATCTATATTAATCGCATATAAATTTCTAAAATTTCATTGTTTATATAATATTTCATATAATAACATGATTGGATGCATGATAGAACATTTAAAAAAATATTTTCACAATGATGATATTATCAAGAAATAATATTTAAGATCCACAAAAACACATTATTCAGGAAAAAATAATGATCCAAAAATTTCAATTGGGATCTATAAAAAATATTATTTTATAATAAATGTGATGTAGACTCAACAGAATTTTAATTTCACTATAAGGGTATTATCAAATGTTATAGTAAACTGTGTATATCGAACAATTTTAGGCATTATAATGTATTATATATTTAATGAATAATTCATAATTTTATTAAAATTTCTATTTAAGATGATTATTAAATTAGTGTAAAATTTGAGTATAATTTCAATTTATTTTTAATGAATAAATATATTTTATTTTTTACAAAAATATATGAACAAATGTATTCGATATGTTTTATGGTTAGCTACGTAGAATGTTATGTCTCTTAATTTTCTATAAAAAATGATTTATTATGGAATATGGTCATATTGATGTAGACAAATATTTATATAGATACCATCATATAAATTAAATTTATGTTAACTATCCAATTTGAAAAAAATAAGTCATATGTGTGTGATTATTTTTTATTAAAGGAGTACCTCATAAATAATATAATAGATTGTAGAATCTATTTAATACCACTAATCATGTTAAAAAATTCATATATTATTATTTAAAATATTCAATATATTGCATTTGGATGTGTGAAATATGATTCTACAATTTTAATTAAATTAATAAAAATAATTTTTAATTAGTCTCAAAATAGTGAAAATATATATTTATTTTAAAACTTTTAAATTATTTAATATAAATTCATCACTAAATTATTTCAACTACTAGAGATAACAATGGATAAAAGTTAAATAAATAAATGAATAATTATTTGTATATAATACAATGTTTTATAATTTTCATGATCCCATATCTCCCCAATATTACACAATATATGGATAAAATTAAGTAAATATTATATATATTCCTAAAAAATTTTCAATGAAATATAATATACTCAACAATTGATAGATTAATTGAAATATATATCACGATAAATATTAAATATATTTTTCATTAAATCGTTATTTGTCAACACTCATTATTAGTTATTTTATTGAAATATATAAGATGTAAATTATTTAATAATTTTTAGAAAAAAGGTATATATATATTAAATATAATGGATAATTGGGAAAAAATTATTGTAAATATGATCATGTGATATTAGTATTAATTGTAATTAAAATATATGATAATGTTTATATAATAAAAAGAAATTTAACGATGAAATAATATATTTTTCATGCTACCCTCCCTCCAAAGATACAACTAATATGATGAAAATGAAAAATGTTAGATAATTTTCCCCTGAGTCCTACCTCTAGAAGGCACGCATGGACAACTAGCACAAATGGTATACAATCTCACAAAAATAGGAGGCCTTGAAAAATTTTGGAATCCAAAATATGATGATAAGATGATTCATCCAAAAAACACTACCAAATATATATATATATATATATATATATGTATATATATATATATAACTGAAAACCAAGATCCATCCCAGATTCTTATTTAATATAAAACTATTACAATTGAGACAAAACTCCAATGTATACACCAAAATCAAGGAAAATTAGTTACTCAACAATTATCCCATAACCCGAGCTAGTAACTCCCATTACGGTGAACATAATTCTCCTTAAAAACTAATTTTTTTATATATGTAGAGTTAGTATATAGATATGCACTTCAGGAAAAAACCTATGTCTCTCTTGCACATGTGAAAGGGAGAATCCTAATTCTCCTATGAGAAAATAATAGAACCGTAAAATGCTTATATGGTATAATAACCATCCCAATTATCTACAAGGCATTCTCACCAAATAAAGATAGTAATGTAAAGTATAATAATTATCAAATCGATTATTGGGTACCCCACAACACATCCCACTGGTTTATAAACTCTTTCTTAAATTCAAACATCCAAATACTCCCACATAATCTGAAAGAACAACATCACAACCCACTCACACACACATGGGCCCCAAAACCACACCTTGTCCCATCCCCTGGGCCATGATCTAGATTAAATCCCACCAACAGACTACATGGCCACATACCACATCACTTCCCTCCCATAGTCACCAGGAAAACATACCACATCAAAACCCACATGCACACTCTTAGACCACATACCACATCACATCCCACCTACATTCACTAAGGACTCATACCACATAACATCCAATCCAAAATGACACCTGGGAAATAACTAGTCATCTCTTCAAAAATAAATCTTGGAAAAAAACCCATCACATCATGAAGAAAAATGGGAAAGAATTACTAACCTGCACAAACCTGGTTTTCACAAAACATAATCTACTCTAGTAATCTTAGGGAATTACTACAAGGAAGTGGGAATATTTAATACAAGGTGGCAAACCATCGGTCCTCCCACAATAATGTTTTGTAAAGGCACCCTCCCCCATAACGATGTAGGTGTTTAGAAAGTATTTATCATCTAAGATAGGGTGCGTATAGAAATTAAAATTGAAATAAAAGCATATTTATATATTGTTCAAACCCTCATGAATAACGTATTAGTTCTCTAACAAACAAAACCATATCACAACACAGTCTCATTTTCTTCTACTCCAAAATTAAAAATTCTACACATCATGCATCAACCTCAATTTAAATTCCAACCAAATAAAATAATCATTTCCAATGTTTATTCACCAACTCATTTATTCATTCTGTTAACCATAAAACCCAAGAATGTTCAAAATATTATTATCCAATTATCATTTCATTTATTTCCACTATAATCTTGGATACTAAAATGAATATAAAAAAATAAAAAAAACTACAAAACATCACAACATATCTTGACCACAACACCATTTTTAAAAGCCTTTCTACAATTCCATAATCAGTCAATCTATTAATATAATATTCTATTACATGGCCTCGTCGATGTATCATCTATAGGTTTATCCACCACACCACTGAAACAAAGCTAGATCACAAAATTGGGCTTTAGAACTATACCAAATCAAAAACCATAGAGTATCTACCCCACACAACATAACCAATTTGCATTCTATATATCCTATACAAAAAACCACAACTATCCCTAAATAAAAATCACCGACAAGCAAAATCATAAACCAATATGGATTTAACGATACATCCCCAATTTAATTCCACATGAAAATACATGTTATTTCATATAAAATAGTATATCCTGGAGGATACATTATTTATCCAAGTGTACATGATTTATTATTTCCATATATAAATGTTAATGTGGCACCAGCCATAAGGAAACTTATTTAGCTCTCAAACAAGGACCACCAACTACCATGCTTTTTAGCAGGCCATTTATCTCGTATAATTCACAAAAGCCTGATAAAATCATTGCCAAAAAAACATGTATATCACATACCTCTAACCTTTTAATTAAATTACCATTTTATTTAAAATTATTAGTTATAAAAATACAAATACTCAAAGATAAATAATTTTAGATCCCACCCACATGACACATAATCAAAGAGAATTGAAGGAAAATCCAAAACTCAATTGGGACAACATTCTTTTTGAATAAATGAACTTGTTACGGTTTTATGAGTACCCCTAATATATGATCATCATCCACCCAGGAATGTAGTTTTAACACTGTAAAAATGAATACAAAATAAGAACACATTGTAATCAAGGAAGAAAATCATTCATTAAATGGAATGATAAAAAATTTGGAATGTGAAGAAAATATGTGGAAACTACATGAATGAAGGAATAATTAACCATAGATAGATCTCTTATCACTATTGATCAATGGATAATAGCTAGGATTTAATATGTCTTTTGGGTACCTTCCAAATGATGGATAGAGGTATCTAGGTCACATATGGTCTAGAAGAATTTGTTGTAGCTGTAGGTTTGGATAACACATGAGACTGGAAACACATTTAATATGATACAACATCTTGGTATTACATGATGTGTAAAGCCATTTCACATTATGTAATCCCTGGAGGTCGACTTATACAAATAAACCCATCACCTTTTGATAATGTTTCCTTTTTATAACACTAAAATTTTATACACCTTAAAAAACTACTTCATATAATCTACATTATCTACACATTGTAAAAAATCCATGAAAATATGTAAAAAAGTGATTCATGTTGTGTAATGTGATTACACAATGTCTAATCACACTATTTATAGCCTTTAGCAACCAAACATCTCCAAACTCTATCTAGGAATCATTTTAACCCTTCCAACATCCATAAACAACAATGTAATTGAATAGTAGGACATAAAATGTAACATTAGATACCTTTCAAATGATTCTCACCCTTGATAGTAAAAAACAAATCCATAAAAAATGATGGGTGTGAATAACCATCCCACAAGATATCTATCATTGATATTTCTATGATTAAAATGATTCTAATGACCAAAAACATTAACATCCATTGATAAAACAACATATTTTTTTAAAAATTTGGACTGGAAAACCCCAAATCAATGAACACCACCTATGACAGCTACAACCGAATGGAATCAAGGTACACCACACAAGCACCACAATAATATGATCCCAATAAGTAAATCAAGGAATATCATCTTCCATGTAAATATATAATCCACTATGGGATGGAATAAATCAGCCACATAGGTCCAATTGCATTATAATTAATGCATGTTGATAATAAATCAGATCTTTCAAATTTCACATATTTGGACATTATCACACAGTGCACCATCTATAACACTACCAAGGGAAATACCTCATATAATAAAAACATGTTCAAACATAACATATCAAAATAATATAGACCATTCAAAAACTAAAGAAATCTATTGGTAAAAGGAAAAAATATCATTTTATCCTCTATTTTTACTCTCATTCAATCTACCTTGCCTCCAAAACAGTTGAACAAAAGGAATGGTTTATCAATACAGCACCTTGTCTTAATTATCCTAGATCTCTATCCTCCACTCGATGTATGCCATTTCATCATTTATATCCACCTCTCCCCAATGATATTCATGTATGTCATCATCATGATACTGATGTAGTTGATAGATATGGAAGTCATCATGAAACCACTCCTACTACGATGGAAATTCCATTTGGTACGAAATCTCACCAAATCTTCCCAACACCTCAAACGGTCAAATGAACCTAAGTGATAGTTTACTCCCTCTACTAATCCTATGCTTCCCATGTTGAGGGGAAAGCATCATGAACACATATTCTCCAATATAAAATTACATTTACCTCCTACTATGATGAACATATGACTTTTTCCTATCCCGCACAACTTTAATCCTCTCACAAATGAGAAAAATATTCTTGTTCATGCTCTGCACTAACTCAGGACTAATAATAGATGTCTCCACAACCTTTTTCGATAATAAGGTTGAAAAAACTATTATTTGGTACAAATTTTATAATAGATCCATGCCAATGGGATATTTATGGTTGTAAATATAAGAAAATTCAACCAAGGGTATGTGTCACACCCATGATTAGGCAAAGTTCAATATGCATACTTGGATCATATTTTCCATTTTTTGGATATTATGTTCTAACTTCCCATCATTCGGTGGGTGGATAGATGTGATAAGGTGTATCTATGTTCCAAAAGAATTATTCAATCCCCTCCAGACTCGCGAGGTAAAACATGCATCTCAATCTCAGACAATAGTGCTTGAAACACCATGTAACAGAACCAACACATCCACATATATCTTAGAAATGCCATCAACTATGCTAAACTCCATAAATGCTATGAAAGGGTTTCATCAACTGATCCCCTACAACCCATATAGCATCATATCGTCTCTGTGTTTTGGGTAAACATGTAACAAAATACACTGAGAGTCCATCTGAAATCATCTTAGGGACATCCAAGGTATATAAAAGACTATGTAGAACACCTTTATCATACATTACTTTCTAGAAAACTACACAAATTTATACAATCTCTTCAACGTCCAGATTCAGCTAGCGCCACCAAAAATACCTTTTAAATACACGATACATCTTATAAACACCTATACACAAAAAAAAATTTGAACTATAGAACTCAGAATGGACCCCATCTTGGACAACTATTTGAAGAGAAAATTCTCAGGGAACAACATCTTATTCTGACCATCCACCGATCATGTTTTACTCAGTTCCTTATTGGATGAAAACCCATAGTGTGTCTCTTACACGTGTTTTATGAACTGTGCAATTAATATATTCGATTGTTCAAGGAGTGAAAGCTATGTTTTGGTATTGGTTGATGTTCCTTTAGTCATAAATGATGGCTGAGAATGTTTTAGTGTTTTATTTCATGTATTATTTCTTTAAACTATTAAATAATTTTTATAGTGGATTATTTAATTATAAAATTGTTTCGTTAATTGTGAAAAAGTTCATTTTGGTTACAAGAATTGTGGGTTATGTATTGAAAGGTGTGAGAGTAGTATAAAATGGGTTTGGTTATGCATTGGATTTTTAAATTGAATTTCCATGTGATGTTAGTGAAATTGTGATACAAGCCTTAGTTTGGTACTATTAAATGTTTTATGAAATGAGTAAATTATTTATTCAATAATTTTTCAAATGTGAATTTTCGGTGCAATGTGATTCAGTGTGTATTAAGGATTTATTTTAAAACTATTGGTATCTTTTTGAAGTAGGTTCTCATTTTCTAAATAATTCTGGGTTCTTTGGTGTCATTTCTACAAAAATGGATTAGAGTGGAGTCTCATTAGGTTTACCTATTTGGCTATTGTGGTGGTTTTTGATGAATAATGAGTTTAAATTCCATTTTATCACCTTTAATACAAAGGTGATGTTGTATATTTATTTAGTAATGTTTGTGTTTGTTATATTTTTCAGTTCAATTGGAAACTTAGTGATGTTTAAAAAGTGGTTTGAATGTTATTTGTTATAGAATTTCAATTGAACCCTTATATGTAATGATGTGAAAATTCGATTCAAGTATATGAGTATAAATATTTTCATTGTGTACATATATTCGGGGATTCACATTAATGAGTTATCATTTATAGTGCTTTTGCTCATGGATGTCGTGTGTGGTGGTGGCAGGTAAGATGAGTCACATGTGTGAGGACCTCCTACATATATAGTATTAATACCACCACAGGTTAATAGGTGTCATTCTGACAATTGAGTGATGATTTTCAAAGAACCTTGATTAGATGGGTTGGTACCCCCTGTATTTGTTTTTAGGCTAGGTTGGATTTTCCAACAGATTTGGAATATTTTAGGGAGTCCATTTGGTTATAGACGTAGAAGATTCACCATAATACAGCAGGTGGTTCCAAGACGAGTACATAATGGGGGGTCTAATAATGTTTAAGATCACCCATGGTAACATAATAATTTATATTTCTTATTTACATTCCATTTATCTAGTTTATTTCCATCTCGCATTGTTTTCCTTTTTTAATTTTTCTGAGCTTTGGTATATTTTGTGTTGATTTTTGTTTACAAAAGAGAAAATTGTTTTGAAATGGTATGTAGTGTGTTCCAATTTATTAATCAGAAAACCTGTTGATTATATTAAAATGTGAAAACACAACCTCAATATTTTTATTTAAAACTAGTGTCATTAGATTGTGTAGGGAATGAAGATTCCTGGATTCTATGATTCAATTTTCACATCCATATTAAGAGTTTTAATGCTCATTCATATTCAATATTTTTAGATCAAGGTTTTGTTTCTTTGTTTGGGATATATTTTTGTCTGCAAGTGGTTGTGGCAGGTAGTTAGTGGTTAAAGGTAACAAAGAGGTCACATGGAGGTTAATGTAATTATTTTTCTACTACTAGTTTTCAGTTTTATCATCATTATTTATTTTTATATTTAAATTTTTTTATGGGATAAATCATCCCCACATGTTAATTTTGATTCCTGACACTGGTTTCCAGCATGATTGGATTAAGAATTCCATTCTGGCCTTGTCGCGGGCCGTCTCGCGATACCGGTTTAGGGTAGAGCCATGATGGTTTTTGAAAACATTGAATCATAGGAGGCCCTCATTATTTGGGGTGACCATTAAATAGATATTTTTAATTTTTAGATATAGGGGTGTAAGTATGGGAAGGGTGTAAAGAAACCTCGCTCGTTTTGGAGCTCATGCTACAAAGAGTTGACTAGATTTTGAGTCATTGTCTTTTTAATGATTCTTTAACATAGTTGATTGACAGTGGATGTTAGCTGATGTCATGTTGTGATTTCTTCTATAGTAGTTCCATATATAATAACCAAGTTCCCCGTTAATGTTCCTATTAGTGTTATTGCATACATTGGTCATGTATCACTACCTTATCACCGATTTGGGTAAAGACAATAGTACCTCTCTCTTATAGTATGGTGAATGTATGATCCAAGATCTTATTTTCATGTATGAATATTTTTTTATTTTGTGTTTGAGCTAAAGAGGATAATCTAGGTATTTAATGAGTATAGTCTATGTCCTTATCAATACACATCGTGCACCAGTTTGTCGTGGGTTTCCATGTACTGGTCGTGTAATAGCTGAGAACAAAGTTGTGTGTGGTGACATAGAGACCCCCTAAATCGGGGCTCGGTAAAGGCCTATATAGCTATGTACATTTAGAGAAACTGATGTTTATATTTCTTTTTAATTGATTGAATGGATTATAATCACTTCTAATAGAAAAAACAAATTCTTATCCGATTATATCATCCAATAACATTGGATATCACCAATTCTACCAGAGCCCCCAATCGACCGTTTATTCTCCGAATCGAACACTATTTATTTAGTTGAAATCACATTAGTGAGTTCTTCCTTCTTCTAGAGACTCTTTTCAGGATTCATCCACTATTAGGTGATATAAATTTTTTAGATTTTTTTAGATCTATGATGGTCAAGGTCAAATAAAAAGTTGGGATTCTTCTATATTTATCATACAATGTCGAGGTATGCGGTTTGTGCCCTTCCATAGTTTATCATTAAATTATATGTAAAAAATTTCTGGATACCCTAGTTATGGGTATTTCTTTTTTTGGGAAGTTAAACATTTAATTCTTGTTATACCATTATTTCTTCAGTTAGGGATCTGGTTTGAGAATAGGGTCTAAATACCATACTATGGATGTGTTTTCCCATGTTTGAATTGATGTGTTCCACTGGGACTAGTTTTTCATGTTAGGATGATCTGTTTTCCATGCCTAGTGTTGTCAGGATGTAGTGATGTTATCTGAATTTCTTGTGTAATGCATTGTATCTGTTTAGAAATGTACTAAATTGTGATTTACTTTGGCTACCTGATATTGTTTTCCATGATTAACTTACATAGGGTTGTCGGATCTTGTTGTAGTTAGACCATTGGGGAAATGGGTGATTAGTGCTTTCCCACAGTGACTTTAACACATTCACGATGCAAGAACATAGTGTATGTGGACATGAGTTATCCATTAGTGTGTCTGTAATTCCATGTTACATGAAATTTGAGGATATTGGACCTTGAGTTCGTCACTAGAGGGTTTGTAGTTTACTGTTCCGAGACAATAAGGGGAGTTGACGATGATTTCTTCCTCATAGAGTCTTGGTTATGTAGAACCTGATGGGATAGATTTTGATAACATCCCAATGGGTTTCATGACATTGTTCATTGTTTTTTTAATAGCTGTAAATTAATGTAGTTTAAATAGTTTGATAAATAACTTTTGACTACTTCTTGTTTATTACTCATTTAAAATATTTCCTTCCATTTATATTCCCTAACAATTGGGCATAGATATTTGGGGGGTTTCCTTCTGGGATTCACATCACAAATTATTTGAGTAATTACTTTGGGCCCAAATAGACAATATTTTTGTTGGTATAAATAAGGGAAAACACATTTCTAATTTAGAAATTTCAATTTTGTGGACATGTAGAGCATGAGACATAGCTAAGGCATGCGATGCGGTTGGTGTTTTTTTGTACATTGTATTGGTACTGTATTTGAGCATTGAGATTTCTTTGAATACTTACGTGACATGAATCATTTATATATGTTCTCTAGGTGTTTATTTACTTGTAGTCTTTTACTATTATCTGATTATATGATATTACTACTTCCTCTACATTTATCTGTTTATTTCTTCTGCATTACTCTACCAATGAGGGAATAGTTTCCCCACAATCACACCCAAGGCCCTCATTTCTAGTCTTATTCCTCTGGCATTTGGGGAAATACACTAGAGGCCTTGTGACCGACGTGGTGTGATGTGCCATTCTGAGGCACCTGGAACAGGAATGTTACAATGTCGTATGAGAGGGAATCATTTCATCTTGAATTTCTATTTAGGGACTATAGAAATGGATGATAATGAATACATATTATGCAATAATATATGCCTAGGATTAGCTAACCCATGTATATGGAAACCCAAATTAACCTCATTTATTGATATTTTATTAGTTTTTCAATTATTACAATTGATTTTATTTAACAATCGAATGATTTATATTTTTGTTATGTTATTGTTTATATTGTTGAGGTTCTATTTCTATTGATACCTGATGATATGATGGAATTCAATATTATGTATCATATATGAACATTATAGAGATCATATGACATGCATTCTTTGTAGGTTCTAGGTGCAGTGGAAGCGCATTGAAGGGAGTGCCAACCCGTAATTTTTGTACTAACAAAGATCAATCTGAGATCCATCAGGATGTAAAACACCAAATTTTTGAAGTAGAACAAAGAACGAAAAATAAAAGAGGGAGTCCCAGAACCATATTGATATGATCATCGTATGTTGGTTATAATTAATTTAATTAATTGACAAGAATTACCTTGATGGAATTATTTTTGTTGATTTCTGCAGTCACGATACGATGTGATCCATCATTGCATCGTAGAATCCAAGCATAAGATTCCTCTAGAGGTGATCCACACATGCTCCACGTATCTCTGGACTTTTCTGAAGGTATCTTCAGGTGCTAGCATGGAAGAATCCTCACTTGCAATGTCCGCCTTCGATCACCATGATCTGGTGGTGGTGGATCTCTCTTGGCCATGAGATCATTTTTGGAGGAGGTAGTTTTTTTGAATGTTAGATTTCTCTCCATAATTGTTGTGCATAACTATTGAGATAAAGTATTGGAGTTTTAAAGATATTAATATTTGGGTTTGAGGTTTAGAGTTATGAAAATAAATAAACACGTTATATATTTTATTTATTTCATTAAATCTCATTGAAAACCCCTATGTCGAATGATTTATTCCTTTCCATGGGCCCACATTGATTATAATAAATATCATTTAATAAAATAATATTATTGCATCAAAATAACAACTAGGAAAACTACATGCCGTGTAATAATTAATACACTATGTGTACTTTTTTTTCATAAACTACACTTGGTGTATATTCAATATACACGGCGTGTACTTTTATTTTCCATTTTTCCTTATTTCCTCCACCATATTTATTAGACCATGAGTAATAGTTGTTTATTTTTTAAATAAATGTAACTGCATTACTCACTTATAAATATATATTATTTTTACCACAATATATTATCTCGAGTAACTATTGTTGAAATAAATGCAATCATGCAACATTAAATAATTGTTAAACCACAGTCGGGATATGTTGATTTCCTACTGGTGGGTCCCGTTCAGATAATATCCTCATAGATATTACCAATGGTGTACACCATGAGAAGGTGTCTCATTGTTTTATGAGTCCTCACCCCTAATGGAATGTATTATTTTTGTCCCTCAATTAACATCATTCAGCCATATAACATATATTCAGGAATAGTTTTATGAAACTTCTGGGTTCTCATCATAGTTGGGATCCACTATGACCCTTTAATGCAACAACTATCTTTAAGACATTATCACAAGCATTGTCATGAAGAATAATAATCAAGATGTGATAAGGCTTTTATTAATGAATAAAGTACAATGTAGTTGGTTCTAGGCCACCAACTCTAACAGACTCCCACTTTTACTAGAGCCAACTGCTAATAACCTTTAACCCACTAGCACTCACATGATATTCATGATCCTGCTGAGATAGGCCTTTAGTCATGGGGTCTGCCACGTTTTCTTCTGTGGACACTCCGCTCACTGCAACTTCACCCCTTTGATAAAAATCCTATAGCGACCCGACCATTTCTTACATTACAATTACCTCATTTTAAATATAAAAAACATAATTTTATTACACAAAGAGGATCCAAAAGTTCAGTATCTTTGGAAAACTTGGACCATATATAACAAATAAAACATCAAGCATATACATTTATTTAATTTCATATTCTCTAGTTCTTATTGACACTTTTCCTCTCCTTATTACATGTATCCACCTGAGGATATTCATCAAAAGTGGTGAGCTAAAATCCCAGTAAGAGTATAGATAAGAATAATATAACATGGGGTGAGGATAATCATAACATGGGAAGAAGATCATGAACATGAGAGGAAGCATAAATATAATACTTGAAATGTGGAAATGAATAGAAATAAAACATCATGTCTTAGTGGTTAACTAACACACATACTTTTGAACCATGATAGAATCCTATTCACACATCATTTCACATTTACTCATTAGATTCATCACATTAACCAATTAATTAGAGAAATGAATAATTACGGGCGCACCTGTCACATTTAAACATTCATATTGCGCTATATAATTTCGGGTGAATTTGTCATATCATAACATTATCATTTATCATGCATACCAAAATGAAAATATAACATAAATGATCATAATGAACCAGTGCAAAATAATGGGATTCATCTCATAAGAACACATTCATAAACATTGGGTTCCCAAAAGAATGAGGGAATGACATTCATGTTAAAAGAACCATAAAAGGTGTGTTCGTGAGAGAAGAGTTCTTTTGGAAAACATTTTGTTTTTCCTAAATACCAGTGACAAACATTTATATCCCAGAAAAGTAAATATAATGATGAAAAAAATATTTTATGGAGAAACCATTTCAAAAAGGAATGAATGATGGAGAAACCGTAGGATAAAAGTTGGGTTTGAGAATTTCCCCTTACCTTGTATTCGAATGCTTCATTCTCTTTAATGTCCTGTATAATGACATTATATTAATTAATTATAAATATAGAACCTTTTTTACATTAATATGGTTCATTATGGTTTCATTGAGTGATTTTATATGCCTTTTGATGAGTTATAGTGATTAAAAACATTATTTGGGAATGTTTTGTTATGGTTTTCTTGAGTGGTTCACTTGTATTCTTAAATTGAAGATCGAGTAGAACATTGGTAAAAATCTAGTACTGATATTTCATGTCATTAATGATATTACAAAAGTTTTAATGATCGTATAATGAATTAAATTAGATCCATGTTGATGAATCATTAGATAATAATTAAATGATGATTGTTTGGGTTAATTTGAACGGTTCTTCTATCATAATGAACTTGTTTTAATTTATCACTTATTAATATGACCAAAAGTTATTTCCATAACTTTAAATGATATCCCTAGTGCTTGGATATGTTCATTATGAAAATTGGAATGATTACACCTATGATAAACATCTATAATTATCAAAAACACTAATAAAGGATAACACAATAACTAATCTTCATAACCAAATGATGTAAAAAAATTTTGATTCAATGATGTTAAAACACACTCAAAAACATAAAAAAAAAATAATAATAAAGGGAACTCATAATCATATTAAGATCTGCATGTGACAATAAGGGATTCAACCTGATGAAACAAGAATAAAAAACTACACTAGATGGAACTCTAGTAACTAAAGCCACCATGACACATCATTCCACATTATGGGTCATGCAAACTAAAGACAACATACTCCCAAATGTGTGTTTAGGTTGTGAGGAATTTCATAGTAGGTCTCCACTAAAATGAAATGATTACATGCTATCAAAATATAAGAAAATTAATATTCATTCTCTAAAAAATTCCTAAAGGATATTATTAAAAAACACTTAAAAGTGAAAAAATTATTGGAACACTTACATAGAAAACATTTTATTTGTTGAAAAAATTTCCAAAAAATATTTTAAATGTAACATTTCAAGGAAAACATATTACATACATAAAAATTATTCAATTTGAGTCACAAACATGGTCTACCAAATGCTAATGGATGTAACCAAATCATATAATTATAATTTCAAAACAGGGAACCATGGGTAAATTCTGATGTATAATCACATTCGAGTGAGACACTAGAACCCTGCACCTATGTGAAAAGTAGTATAATACCTTCAACCATTGGTTCCCTTATGAACAATCCATTATATAAGAGAGGAATCCAAAATTTTATTTTATTCAAATATTCATCATAGGTTAGTTACTATTGTATATATCAATCATGATTATTGAAACATGGTAATTACACTTTTGAATCTGTACAATATTAGTTCTACTCTTCTGACATGGATACCGAGATATCCATTTGGGCTATGATCATGCCCACATGTAAAACATGTATCCCCATTCTCAGAAACATTCCACACATTATAAATACACTAGGAATTCACCATTTCCCTAAACCAAACATCATTATATTATACAGACACCAAAACAATTTTCAAATATATTTTCCAGTACATAGAAAATTCCTAAAAGCACCTTCACATTATGACAAGAAAGTTAAATATTAAATTAATCATTATTTAGGTCCATGAACCTTTTTAAATCCCCTAATAATCCATGGATACTGAATAATGTGTTTATGAACATATAAACAATTTAGAAATATCATTTAATGATGCACAAAAAATGCCATCGGGTTGAAATAATCAATTTTATTTTAAAAACGCAATTAGTGAATTATCATCACATATTACTTTAACAAGGCATTACGAAACATTCATATAGTCATTAGAATTTTTTTTGTAAAGTACCCCAAGGAAGAACAATTTAAAACATCACAATTTCCTTATAAAAATCCACATTCTTCATATATGCATGTCAACCCATGTGAAAAAAATATTTTTTTCCACACAAATCAACCGTAAAACATATTTATATTGTCATGAATGAAATATAAAATCATCTAAAAATGAATGAGAATGGATATACCTACCTAAATTGTAGAAACATACATTGATTTATGAGATACCACAACCTCACCACCTTGAGGACCTAATAAGGAAATAACCAACCAAAAAATCACGAATGTACCATAATAATCAAGACCCAATCCTAAAAAATTATCCTAACCTTTAAAGAATTTAGTTCTAAAAAAAGAATAAGTGATGCCTAATAATATATGTAAGAAAAGGAGAACATACATACATGGTGATTCCTTGGGGGATCCACACTAAAACCACAATATAAGGGGAGCCCTAATGGTCTAAGGAAGTATAAAGGGAGCTCCTAATGATGCAAATACCGAATGGTGCCAAATTGGATTATTTAGTGATAAATATAGATAAAAAACAAACTCATTGTAAAAATTTTAATGACGTTGTCATGTCGCATGATTTTACACAATGGTTATCCAAATAGTGTGGCAACCATGTGTCCCTTGTAGTATGGATAGTATATTCTAGATTTTTATCCCACAGAGGCTACAAATAATGATCTAACCATGTGGTTATGCTCTACAAAAATGTCCTTAGGCCACTGGCTACCTAGATAAGTTTATATGTTTTGAAAACTCATTCTATGACCATGATCCTCTTGTTATCAACCCATAAATGATTTTTTACTAAAAATTACAGATGTAAAATATAGAAAAACCTAGGGATAAAAGACAAATAAATGAGTAGCAAAAAATTCATACCCATTACATTTGAAACTCAAAGGAAAATTTATATTCAAAATTGACCCAGGGTAATGGACGCATACATGCACTCATACATGAAAATTAACCCCAACATGAAAATAGTCTTCCACTCAGAAAGACATTCCTACGATAAAATTGAAAATTAAATTGATACCCCTCCACAAAACAATATGGAATCCTAAAAACACCCTTTATAATGATAAAGAAAGAAGAAAATGAATTGAAAAAGAGATTTACATTATTTAACTCAAGATTCCAGAATTGACTCCCCATTATTTACATTTTTCCATTGTAAATCATAAACACATCCAAATTATTGAAAAAAAGAAAAGATATTATCACATCTATATAACCCAACCATATCATATGATAATATCCCAGAAATAATAAAAAACCACTTCATGAAATGGACAATGAAACCCAAACAACAACTTAATGAATGTCATAAAATACAATCCATAACCATTGAAATATAATATTCAATCAAATCTATTAGGGCCAGTCCAAAATCTCCTCGAATGTGTTGAAGAAAAACTCGAAGTTAACATCATCCATTGAATAATCTCAATACCATGCTACAACAGAGAATAAATTTAATTCTCCACATAGGCTTCCAAAATTGTCTCCCTATCACGAAAAATAAAAAACAATGACCAACACTAATGGAAACCATAGAGAGACCCACATTGGGTCTCCATGCCATTTTAATGTTGTCTAACTTATTCCAACCCATGAAACCCAACATGGGATAACCCATAACTCTCCACACATGCCATCAAACACTACCAAATGGAGGAAACATAATAAGGGAACACCAAAGTAGCGATAGGCTAATAATAAAACATATTAATAATGGGAAACATCATAAGGACATTCAATTCAGATTTACACCTCAAAAAAATGCACCCCAACTCCATATAAACAATTATAATATTTCAATTGAAAAAAAATAAAATGAGGAAATTAGTGACCTACAAATATTTTCCAAAATAAGTACCTTCATAGGTGAGACAACTACACATGGAATCTTCAACTATCTGTATCCTTTCACACTAGAGTAAATGGTAGAACATGGTCCCCTATAACCCTATTTTTTGACTATACACCTTCATCACAAGGGGAACTATGGTCGGAAACATGATTTTTAAAAAAATCATCTTCCTCATAATCTAGACTTAATTTTCTCTGATCAAAACTCCTTATTTCCACTGAAAAATGGAATTTGTAAATACCCACTCCTCATCTAATTTTCACTTAAAATGAGGAATTGCAGTTGGATGTCACACAAAACCTTATGAAAAAATGAAAAAAAACAAGACACCGCTATATTGGAATTTATAATTTATTATTTTACTAATTGAAATAAGCTTTCCATAAAACTAAAGATCACTAATGATTCCCAAACATCCACCATTACATCTATCTAAAATTACAACACCACAACACTCTAGTAGAGTAACCCTTCTAATAAAGGAATCATAACAAAGAAAGTGAGCTTAATCCAATACCTATACATCACACTACTTTGGAAAATAGACATGTCATATTTTTTATGTTTAAAATTTCAACATTGATGGAAAAACATGATCCCTTTCTAAACAGAAATCTGAAAATATATGGTGGCCTTTTAGCGATACATAATGCACCATGAAATCATGTCATGTTCCACTATCTTCACTATAATTCCCTCCACCACATCCAGATAGGACCTTAAAACATGATGGTGTCCATATAACATACACTGATTTAGAAAAAAACAATGAAATTAATGTTTCTTTCAACATTCGGTATACACTCATCTACTTTGGTATGATTTAAATGATCCTAAAACATAGAATATTCAATATCTAAAACTAATAAAGAATTTACACAAGTGGATCATTTTTATGGTCATCAAATATTAACCTACTTATATTTATATGAAAAATGTCCATCATATCTTTTCGGTGTATTCAATTTGAAAGATGAAAATGAAGAATTAAAGGAAACTCTCCAGTGAGCCAAAACATACCCCAAAAAAACACTGAATGTTCAAATGAATCCAAATCAATGTATTAAAAATCATTTATCAAAAAATTGAAATAAATTTTTTCAAAATTGACTCAAAAAGGGATTTATCCCTGAAACAACATTTCAGATAAAAAATTTGTTTCCAAAATCAAAAAACATCATAAACACCATTTCCAAATCAATATGACATGCACCCCACAACAATTTGTTTTTTAGAAGAAACCACCCTCTGTTAGCATAACGATTGATATTAGACCTAGCTTGAAGGGGAATTGCACTTTTAAATAGAAAACTATAGAGCCCCACACATGCATGATGATGTGTGAAACCATGAACATGTCCATTGAAATAAATCTAAGATCTGACCCACTCATTCCATACCATGCACATTTCTCCATGTATCATTACATGTTGTCTCTCCTTGAAATACTACTGTTCAAAACAAAAAACATTAACGTTCTAATAAAAAACATTCAACCCACACAATAAACCTCCCAATTTACTACCAAATTAAAAATTAATAAATATTTTCAACGACTCGCTGACCATTTCATGAAAAATTACATTCAGATCGCTCACATTAAATGATTGAATTTTCTAAAAATAACGTCTCATGGATTTCATAAAATTATTCATTTAATCTTATTGAAAAAAAATTTCTCATATAAACAATTATCATTTAATAAGACTTAATTTTATAATACACACTTCTATTTTTAATTAAAATAATTTTAAAAACCCATCTAATAAATTATTACAAATATCGTTTCTTATCAATAGCTTTTTTCATAATCATTATACACCAACTATAGATATCCAATATCATAAATCCTCTAATAATTTTACCCAAAAATAAATTTATAAAAAACCATAATCACAATCATTTTTCAAAATGATTCTTAAATTGAATTTTCATGTTTCCCAATACCAAACCATTTCAACTATATATCAATTTTTTCAATAATTTCCAAACAATAAATAAAGCATGAAATTTTCATAATCAACAATGACCCAAAATAACGCAAAAGGGGGGTACTACTGTTGATTGGTGAATTGTCCATATGGTTGGGGGACAAATTACAATCACACCACCATTATGAAGAGTCTTCTTAAATGGTTTCCGTAAATCGACATGGCTTTCTAGGAATTGCAAGCTCACTTAGACCATTTACCCATCCCTATTTTCATTTCCCTATCACACAATAACACATATAATCCAATGAGTTAAAAATAATCCAAAAATACCATGGTATCTCAAGTTTCATTCTAGTATCTATTTACCATAAACTCCCCTATACCTACATGTCATGATTTTACTATCCTGATCCATCTATCATGAAATACCCATAATAACATATGGTGCTTAGTAAGATAGGTCTTCTAATGAACCTTCTAGATCTGATTACATTTTTTATGAACATTGATATTTTTCCATCGAACCCGACACAAGACCCCATCAATGGAATAACCCTAAGGGAATTATATATCCATATATGTAGGAAAATAGTTTATGTGTATGAGCATTTTAACATAGGGAATAAATTCAGCCATAATAAAAATATATATACATAAAAACAACAATAATAGAAAACACAGTAACCAATAAGAATAACCAAATTAGATACAACATATTCAAATTAAAATCATCACAAACTAACACAAAAAAATAGAACTACATTAATGAGAACTCAAAAGTAACTGAATATCTCCAAGGGATAAAACAACAACAACCCTCATTCCACCACCACTGACACCTGTAGGAGATTGAAATCGTGGAATTGAATCAACCACGATATGTCATGCCTCAACATATGTTATATAAATGAAAATAAACAGACACCCATTGGTGTTATAGGATTTGATCCAAAGCCTACTAGGATTCCACCGAAATGAAAATATTCCATTTATAAAACTAAGAGTCAAATAATAAAGCACAATTTAAACAAATTCCTTGGGAAAATTTTAAATAAAAAAATTTAAAAAAAAGAAAACATTTTTAAGGGAATGCATATATAGAAAACCATTTCATGAAGGTAACATTTTCAGAATAACACTATTAAAGGAATCAATTGAAAAATAAAAAATTATTTAAATAAACATTATTTTTTGAGAATGACACCCAAATATCACTATATTATGACAGATAGAACCACCTCACATAAGTCTCATGTCATAAGGGAGAATATTTGGTAAATACCTAGGGGTAATATTTCTCTTTCTAGACACTATCAATTCACACCTGAGTGAAAATTAGTATAGTATGACTAACCGTCATCATCCTCATACATGAGCCAGTAGAGTGGGGACGCATCCAAAATTCTACATGCATCAAATCAATATTATTGTTCATTTAGTGTTTTAAGCATAAATCATTCTATGGAAACTATGAAATTCCACTTCTAAATCACTATCACAATTTTTCTATTCACCCCACAATGATTTTCTAGATTCATATAGTTCTCAATTCATGTTCACATGTCACTAATATCACCACATTCACATACGCATGCAATGCATAATAAGTACACTGATAATACACAATTTTCTTTTACGAAAACCACATTCTAATTTACGTATTCCAAAACCTTTTTGAAAATACATATTCCACTGTGTGGAAAATTTATAAAACCCCTTTTAACCAGCCATAGAATGAACCATATTCAATTAAACAAATTTTATGGTATGATCCCTTTTTTTGATCTATAAACAACAGAAGTTCACTCAAAAACCTATTTTATATCACTTAAAAAATATTGAAATAACAATTATTTATGAGAAACAAAATCCAACATTCTAAAATAATACATTTCATTGGTAAAACCATGTATTAATACATTCTCACCTCCATTTAATTTGAAAAAAAAATTTATACCTTTCACCTAATAATAAATACACTTCCAATAAGTAACCTATTCAAAAAAACATGAACATATGAAAATTTAATTTAGAAAATAAATATTCATCATATATTCATGTCAAAAAATATTAAAAAAATATTTCTCGACACAAAAATCATAAATAAATAAAATTTATAAATTCAATGAAGCATGAATAGATCTTATAAAAATTTATGAGCATGGAACCACCTACATCATGTGTGTAAACTCCTGAAGATTAGTGTAATACAGCAACTGCACAACCACGAGATCCTCACAATGAAGGATAGAAACTAAAAAATTAAAATTGAAAACATAAAAAGAATATAGAACCCTAAATGGAAAACCAAACATTCTGGAGCCATTTGACCCCTTGAAAGAAGAAGAAAACCATTGAAAATAGTGGAAAATAATGGAAGAGAGACTTACCAATTGATTCCATGAAAGATATACACCAAAACCAACCATGGAGGTGATCCCGTGTGGCCTAGGAATGTATGTATAGAGTAATCATAGCTAAAAATCATGAATGGTGTTGAATAGTGGTGGCGTAGGGATTAATCCTAGGAGGACACAAAGAACTTTTTTATAATTTTAATTCAATGAACAAATCACATTATTTTATCAAACCCTTGTCAAAACATTCAAGTAACCATGGGCCACTTAGTTTTTAAAAAGTGTTTTCTATAATATTATCCATCATGGTTTAAAAATGGTATTCGGTCTACAGATGCAGCCTTTGAAGATAAATAAAAATTTTACACACTATTTGTAGAAGATGTGTGCATGGTTTCACATTTTTTCACCAATCATGAAACTCATGATTTGTTCCCTAAAACTTACATTTGGAAGTATAATTTTCTAGAGGAAAATATTGACTAATATTTGGATAATATAAAATCAAAATAATAACTCAAAATTCATACACATCACACTTGAACCTCATAAAAATCACTGAGATCTAAAATTGAGCAGTAGAAAAAGATCAATAAAAAACAAAATGTTATAATTTGGATGTGAAATGGATCAATTAGTGTGATCATAATTCTAAATTTTGTAATACTATCCAAATTTTAGGATGATTAATAGATGGTTGATTATTCATAATGAAAAGGAGAATTTTTTGATCGGAAATGATTTAGATACTCATGTTGTATGTTATTATATAAATATATTCAATCATCACATAAAAATTATTAATATAGTGGAAGTCATCTTTCACATTATTATCATTCACAAGGATATCACATATCATTCTACAATCCTTGTTGACTTTGATATTATGGAATAAGATTCATGGAATACTGTTACTATCTAACCTAGCATAAATAGTTTAACTAAATATTTTTTAAATAAATTTTGGAGATTATAAATTGTTATATTTATATTTTTGACAGAAATTTAATCAATTATTTAACAAGATAAATAGAATCAATATCAATTTGAATCCCTCATTCCAAAAAGTGGATAATTAAAATGGGATTCAATTTCCAGGCCTCAATCTCTTTTTAACACACAAAATTATATCGTTTTTAAAATTATTTCTAAGTGGTTGGATGATACTTATTGAAATATTTTCACTTCCAATCAATTTCATTTAATTAAAGGAATAACAATTCAAAATTGTGTTATTACTGGTTCATAATTTATTGATATGTTCATAAATTATATAACAGGATGTAATATCTCCCTCAATATTATTGTTAAAAAATTATAATTTTGATTGTGGATTTATTTTCATGTTTTTATAAAACATTGAATTTATTAAGTTATTATTAAATTGTTCAGAATTATTTTGATCTCAATACATATTTTAGCTCTCATAAATTCTTCCCTCAAGTGATATATTTCATTTTATATTGTTATTAGGAAAGGGGAAGCTTTATAAACCATTATTTTCAATATTACTAATGATTATGTGAGTATAATATTTCATATAATTTCTTAAACCTAATTAAAAAAAACCATCATAGGTTCTTGAGGTCTGGTTTCTCACACTATTTTACATTATATTGATCATATTATCATATTTAGTCATTATGATAAAATAAATATCAAGTAGAGTAAAAATTAATTTTTTCATTTTGTAATACCCTATGAGTAGGAAGTTAATTGGAATAAATAATATATATATATATATATATAATGTTTTGTAAAATTATACCCACTACCATAAAAGTTTGTAATGTAATCCAGTTGGTAATTCAAAATGGTTTTTTAATATCACTTATCTCATGGTCCCTCTGTTTTGTGAAAAAACACATGTTACTCAATTTAATCACATTGTAATCATGATAAGAAATTAATTATCCTCCTATAATGGAATGTATCTCTCGATAGAAGGAATTTTATTCCTTGATACTAATGCTAATTTTTTTTAATTTTTGTATTTTTTAGGTTCTATAAATGTCATGGTGCTCTCATTAATATTTTCAAAATGTTAGTTATGAAATTTTCATAGAGGGGAGGAATCCTTCATTTATGACTTAATACATACCCATGGAAGAAATGTTGACAATCAATTTATTATCATGGTCATGGAATTGATAATATAATCAATTTGAATAATTGTTTTTATAAAAGATACATGTTAAACGTCATTATTGGTACAAAATTTACTCTCTACATTTTGTAATACATATTCTTTAATATTCTCAAAATTGGGATTTTAAATTACATGTTCACTTCAATTTGGTTATCCCTTAGGGACTCTTAATCTATAATATTTGTGAAATCTCACAAGCTATCAAACATCAACTAATCTTTGAATTTTTTTATATAAATAGAATGGTCTACCTATTCATCTTATATTAAATTCTCTTTACACCCCAATTAATGAAAATGTTTCAATCAATGTGAAAATTAAATCCCAGTCAGACAAGATTCCAACAGAAGTAAATAAAATGATGATTATTTAAAACATTATTTATTGAGAGATTTTTGGTCTATGATACTGCATCTAATGGAATTATTTCTTCCAAAATAATTACTCTAATGTAATACATGGAAATAAAAGAAGACGGGTAATGTTTATATTTATGAACTAGTTTTCTCTCTCTTGATTATATATTTTAATTATGTAGATGAATTTTAATATTCCTATGGATGATTTCCCTTAATTTTTTGGAATTTAATTATTCTGGAATTGTGTCGTATTTAAAAAACATAAGTATTACATTTAGCAGTTATTCTTTATATCTCATACAACCTCTTTCCTATGCAAGGATATATTTTATCACTTCGATGTGATGATATTTATCAAAACATGAATTCTGGATCATGTCTCTACATACATCATGATTCCCCTCTCAATGATTACTTTCATTGAATTTCTATTTTCATATTTAGAAGGCGTACCTGTGTTATATTCATGAAAAAAGAATCTTATTAATGAAATTAATTTTTTATGTAATATATCTGCACTCATAAGTTTTAATTTCTATACAGATTGATCATACCATAAAAAATTTATTTTCTTATTTTTCAATAAATGATATATCTTTTTTATGTTCCTTGGTATTATAGGTAATTATCTTCCTCTTCATAAACATTTTATGTTCTGTGGACTCACAACTCTGGGTTTGATTAAATGTAATATATAAATTTATTAAATAGATAATCTAAGACCATCAGTATATGATATTGTTTTCATAAACCATATCAATGATTCAATCAAATGTTTATATAGCCCATGTGATCTTAATACATCACATCAGATTGTAATTTTTTAAATAATACATGATTTTGAAATGGAAAACTAATTAATATTTATTAAAATGTTTAATTAATTTGAATATACCACTATCGTGAAAGCTATTAGATATGATATTATTCATATTTATCCAATATTTAAATCTTAATGAAATAATTGAGGTGAATCTCATTATTTCGTGAATAATACCAACACAGGTACATATAAGGAATTAAATTTTTTATAGGATAGGATGGAAAATAATGGGATCTTTTATTTAGATATTTATTGGAAAAATTATATACCTCAAGAGATTTCCATTTGTTCCAATGATATTTTTATAAGATGTCAATTTGTGACTTTTGTAACATTTTTTTATTTATTAAAGGTGTAAATTCCTTTTTGTAATATACTAATTATCATTAAAAATATAAAAATGAACAACATCATTAAATTAAATAAGATATGGAAATTCTTAAAAAATGTAATTAGATAATGAATGTGAAATTGAATTGATAAAGTTATTGTTGAATATATTAAATAAATAAAATAAATCCTTAATAAAGTACAAACATAATATTTTCAATGATGACTTATAGGTAACAATATTTATTTTAAAAAAGGTTCTAATAATGTAAAATTTTCCTCTGATAAAATTTCAAAAAGAGGAAATTAACGATATGAGTACTCAAATATTTTAACTATTATTGTTGGAAAAAATTAACATTCATCATTTGAATCAATTTAATCAACCATAAACTACATCAGTGTACATATTGAGGCGCCCCAAGAAAAAAATTCATAAATACTAAATTTTTAAAAGGAATATTCGATAAATATCATAAATATAAATACATGTGTCTTTTAATAAATTAGTGTCTTTTGTGAATAGATATCTGATAAATGTTTAAATAAAATATATTCATCATATCCCAAAGATATAAACATATTATTACACTTATAAGAATATAAACATTAAATAATTCCATTAAAACATATCGAAGGAAAACATAAAAATGTTTTAGATTTAGTGCTCAATGAAATTAATTATGGGTGATATCAATCATTTCAATGAATAATATTATCATAAGGGTATGATACAATAATCATTTTTTTTTTCTCAGCATAAAATAATTTGAAAATTAAATTAAGAGATTATAAAATCCATAATCATTAATTTCAAAAATCAGTATCAATAACTATGTCAAATTATAAATCATCACTCTAGAGTCATAACCTTGAAACATGGTTATATAAGCCTTTGAAATCATAGTCTAGTAAACCAAGATATTATAATCATTTAACTGAATAATCACCTAATCATATATATATGAAACCATAATCATACAATAAAATGTGTTAAATTATATTCAACATCATTCCCACACATTATATTGTGAGTATATCATAAATAAATTTTAATAAGACATTAAAATGTGAACAAATATGTTCAAAAATAAGATCGTGGATTGTGTTTTGAGTATAACTAGTTGAAATCATTGTCATGTTTCAAATTTTGAAGAAATATATTTGAAATCATTTACATTATTATCATCATCATGTTATATAAAATTTATATCATAATACTGTTGGCGCCAAAATATGGCCTGAAAGAAAGGAGCGAAAAAGAAGGCTGGCACGCTGCCTCGCGAAGCACCGACGCGAAGCACCAACGCGAAGCTCCCCCGAACATCGTGGCCCCACGAAGCTCCATAGGAGGTAAAGCTCTGCGAAAGAATTTGACGTTCACGAGCCTGCCGCGAATCTCCAGAGGCAGTAATGCTCTGTGAAAGCATTTGACATTCGTGAGCCCGCCGCGAAGCTCCAGAGGCGGTAATGCTCCACGAAAGCATTTGAAGTTCGCGAGCCCGCCGTGAAGATCCAGAGGCGGTAATGCTCCGCGAAGGCGTTTGACATTCACGATCCCTCCGCGAAGTTCCAGAGGCAGTAACTCTCCACGAACGTCGTTGACGTTCGCGAGTGCGCCGCGAAGCACCAAAGGCGGCGCGCGAGTTGTGCTTCACAGCACCCCTTCCTTATAAATACTGGGCTCCCCCTGAGTCCCGAGGACGGACAATCCGAACTTTCGGCTTCTCCTATCCCGAATCGCGAATCACTCTTTGCCCTGGGAATCATAAGCTCCGTGAGGTACTTCTACTTCGCGAGGCGCCTTTACTTTGTCTCGTTTTGAGCCCCTCTTCCGAGAGGGATGCCCTTCGCGAGGCTCAAGGGCATTCATGAAGGAAGGGGATTCCCACAGGAACCCGGGCAGCCACGAAGCACTTATGCTTCGAGAAACACCCAACCCCTGTTAGTGATTATTATGCTAAGGCAGGAGCGCTACACATCACTAAGTACACTGCTTCGCAGGACCCTGCTTCGCGAGGCACCTCTTTTTCGCGAGGCAGTGCTCCGCGAACACTGTTCCACTTCACGAAGCACCTTCCACTCACACCTATTCCCCATGCTAAGGCCAAGGAACTCCACTTTGCGAAGAACACTTCTTTTCTTAGCAATTCCTCTTCCTGTGCGACCCTCCAGGCTTGCACGATGTGATTTCAAAGTCCCATGGACAATACCACTCGTAGCGTTGCTTCTCATGATGCTTCTTCGCATAGGCACGCTAACAGATATTTCTTCTTCGCATATCCATGGTAACGTGGACCCCTTGATGGTTCGTTCCACAACCCCCTTGACCATGTCCTTGTTGGTACCTTCCCTTCCCCAAGGACCAAAGGGTACTGGTTATGTAAGTCCTAGGGCTGTGGAGTGAACCCCCTTCGTCTGAGCTGCAAGACGTTAAACTTCCAAGCACCACATCCTCAACACATGACATTAAACTGTGACCCGAAACTGGGCCTCCATCCTGGAGTAAGTCCCAGCACCATGGGCCTCCATCTTGGAGTAAGTCCCGGCACCATGGGCCACCTAACGCGTAAGCCCCTCTTCGCTTCTCACGGACGCATCCTTCGCGACGTGATCGTCAGGTCCTTGCAACCTCTTGTTTCTCACACCGAGCATGACTCACGTAGGCTTAGAGTGAGAACGGAACCTGACCCCCACCATCCATAGCAAACTATGAGGACTTTGATCCATGTCAAGGCATGGTACGTAGGAAGCCTCCCTGAGGTTCAAGCCCACCCGTCATTTATTCATGTCGGGTCCCATCCCCGTCCAGCACGACGTCAAACTGCATTCCGGTCCGACGGCAAGCCGTTGTGACTCACCAGTGAACTATGAGTACTTTGATCCATGTCAAGGCATGGTACGTAGGAAGTCTCCATGAGGTTCAAGCCACAAGCCACATTACTCGGTCGTTCTTTCACGTCGAGTTTTTCCCCCCGTCCAGCATGACGTTAAACTGCACACCCCCGTCCAGCATGACGTTAAACTGTATGCCCCCCTTGTCCCGCATGACATTAAACTGCACACCCATTCCATAGTGAACTACGAGGACTTTGATCCATGTCAAGGCATGGTACGTAGGAAACCTTCTCGAGGTTCAAGCCCACCACAAGTGGAGCAAGGTCCACCTTCACATCGGTTCGCCGACAAAGCCCCATTTGAACTACGAGGTCTTTGATCCATGTCAAGGCATGGTACGTAGGAAGCCTCCACAATGTTCAAGCCCACCCATTATCCAATTCACGTCGAGTTCTACCTGCATCCAGCATGACGTTAAACTGCAATTCCAGTCTGACGGCAAGCCGTTATGACCAACCCGAACTACGAGGACTTTGATCCATGTCAAGGCGTGGTACGTAGGAAGCCTCCCCGGGGTTCAAGCCCATCTCTCATCGGACCAAGGTCCACCTTCATGTTGGTTCACTGACGATGCCCATCAGACCAAGTTCCACCCTCATGATGGTTTACCGGAATCATCCCGAACTACGCGGACTTTGATTCCCTTCCACGGGGATACGTAGGAAGCCTCTTCAAGGCTCAAGCCCAACTCCACCGTCGCCCCTGCAATGGTCCCATTTCACTCCCCTCCACTCCATTCACCCACCATCCACCCCGATCCTCGCCCGGACCATCATATCTCTGTGAGACCATGTCGGTACGCTCTTCACAGCCGCCCATGGGCTGGCCCCGATATCGGCATCCCTTCAAGGGAAATCCCTCAATCCGATCTATCCTAGCTAACGCTCTGGTTGGGTTGATCCGTCTCTGCTAGACGTTAAACTCGTGGCATACCCTGTGTTAAACACGGGAAGCTGAGGAAAACCTCAGATATGTGTCTATGACATATAATTCCCCGCGTTCGATGTGGGATGCCTCGGGCTTCCATGCCCTTGAGAAGCCCTGTGATCAGGGATAATAGACAGACATGCCAGGTTCCCCAGCATCCAGACACAGTACTGATGCCTCAACGTGACTACTCCCCCGACTGAAGGTTGCTGCCCTGACTGGACCATTTGGAATGTGCCGACAGAAGCAGTGTAATTAACCGGCGTCCATGGAAACATGGAACTGGGAAGAGTTTCACGAACTACGTATGAAATCTATGAGGGAGACCCGGAATAGGTGACGAGTTCTAAGGAGGAATCCACAGAAGGAATAACCGACATCCCATCATCTCGTTTCGATCAAGGAGTAGGCGTCCCTGAATAAGGAGCGAATGCCGCCCGCCTTTGGAAAGTGGGAACGCGGGGCAACAAGCACGGTGCGTCGTCCTCCGCGGATGGGTGCGTGCACGCCCCCCAGCGAAAGCGTCGGAAACAGAAATGGTGAACCCGACATGAAATTCTTCTCCTCAATAGGGAGAAGAGTAGCGCTCGAGACACCATTAGATTGACGTGTCACCGGATCCAGATATCCGGTACCTGGTCCCGCCAAGCAAATAGCGGGCCTGTCGTGAAACTCACCGAAAGTCGGGGCAGTAGAACGTGGGGCACTCCGTTCCGCAGCGTGTTGGCGTGGATCCTTCTTACAGACATGGAGAATGGAAGGGCGCTGGGGAACTGGTTGTCAATCCTCTTCCCTCTCAGTGCTGATGAGTTGATCCCTTCGTTTCTCAGGAACCAGGTTGCTGTTACAGAGACGCGATCACTGCCCGATAGCCTACACAGGGGCAGGGGAAACATCGCCACAACCACCCCACATGGCGCCGCTACCACCACGGCGGCTGCCACATCGCGGAATACAGGGCGCCCACATCCCCTTTCCCTATCAGAGGTCATCCAGTGAAGGGTGATCAACAACCTCGTGCACAGGTATGAGGAGTAAGGGGTCATCCCAACTAGGGATATGGCATGCCTGGACCTGGAGGCATCTAGGCCTCGCCATCAACGCCACCCTAATAGGCCGCGCAGGTAGCCCCTGATCCCTACCCCAACGTTCAACCATTTCGGGAGCCTGTCCCCGTAACGCCTTGACGACTCCTCACCTTACGCCGAAGAGGCGGGCACCGTCCGGCTCAGCCCGCTTAGGGTCCTGACCTAAGGGCTCCAGGCGAGAGCACCCGCCCGGCCGCGTTAGCGCCGCCGTCCGACTCTGCAGGAAGACCAGGCAGGCCATGCCCCTACACCACCTGCACCAGCCCGCCTGACCCAACGTCAGCGCCGGGCCCGGGCTGAGGACGCTCGCACATGCGCGTCAACGTCGACAGCTACAGTGGATCGAGACGCCACCGACGTGCATTATGAAGCCCCCACATACACTGAGAAGGGGAACTCCTTCACCCAACCAGGATCGAGACCCCAACCGCCCCACGAGCAGGATGGGGTGACTCTCCAGGTTACAGGCCCAAGTGATGATTTCCGCGAACAGAACCGCGGTGATGTCACCCCGTACGGAGGTCCTCCCCGTACCACCACTCCACAGAGCGTGGGCCTTCCCCGCTCCGAAGTTCGTCATGGAGGTATGCCTCGTGCTACCCCCATCCCGAAGGAAGACCTACCCCACAGTAGTGACGCCCGGCGCGGAAACCTTTCCCGTGCCCACTATACAGGGTATGTAGCCCATCCTCCTGCCCCCGACCGCTGATCTGAAGGAACCATCCATCCAGTCCTTCTCCAACACGGGGGCCTCCCCTACGTCCTCTCTACAACCGGCGATGGTCCTCCTCGCCCTGGCAACTCGAGGAGTGAAGGTCAGCCTCGCTCCGCCCACATCGACCATGGATGTCCTCCCCATGCTCCTACCGATTCCAACAGAGGCTCCTCCTACATGGGTGTTGTTCATGGAGGTCCTCCCCATGTACCCTTCGACATTTTCCCTGGTGCTCCTCGCACCCCGACTGTCTCGAGTGGGTCCCCCCTCCCCCATGGCGCCAACGCCGCCCCGAGACCTCCTGATAGGGATCAACCATGTCCCTAAGAACCATCCCCGGGCAGGAGAGCGGGTCGTCGCCACCAAAAGAAGAATCCTGGGAAAGCCCAGGAGGAGATCAAACCTGCCCGCTTCTCCGACTCTGAGGCAGATTGCGACTCAGCCATGGAACCTTCTCCCTGCTCCTCCATATCAAGGACTTGGGAAGGAACCAGACGCGTTAGTCTCATTCTCCCAGAACATGAGGTCCACCGAATTCCCATCTCTCTCCACAGGTACACCCAGGAGGAAGTGATCCTTGGAATTCCGCAGGTCTCGACCGCGCAATCACCACCATCGTCACCGGAAGCGCCCTCTACCTCTACCCGAGATCACATAGAGCTATTTTGGGGGCCAACGGCGGTAGAGAGACGACATGACCAGTCGCCAGTAGCTGCGATTCTTTTACCGGAAGTGGTGGTTATTAGCCCCTCGTACCGTGACATCGTGGCCAGGTCACCTTGCTCTTCGGAGGATGGCCCCCAATTCGGCGGCCAGTCAGCTCGTTCGCTGTATTCTCCACTGCCGAGTCTTCTATCCCAGAGGTCTGCCTCGGTACCGCTACCGGTCCCTCAGCTGCCCCCGGTTGATGAGTGGGGCAATACAGGGCCAGACCCCGAGTCCGAACCCATAAGCTTCTGGAGTATTCTTGCAGCAGATTACTTCCCGGAGAAGTTCTGGCCGACGGCAGTGCTGAACTTTCGCGTACCAGAGTCCCTTACCCCTGATGAAGTGGGGTGTTTCTGTCGAACCCTATGGGCGACAAACTTCCGCCTCCGTTACGAACGGGTGGTGTACCCCAGAAGTCGAGAGCACTTCGAAGAAATCGGCGAGCAGTGCCGCCTGATCGATGCGGCCACACTTCTTGTGGCCCAGCACCCTGAGTCGCCAGGCCGCCAGAGCGCCCTTTAGCGGAAATGCGTCCATAGCTTCAAAGAACTCCAAAAAATTGTCAGGGAAGCTACCCCCCACGTGCAAGTACGTGGTTGGGGACAATATGCCGCTCTCCTCTTCGACCCTATCCGATGACATCCCGATTCATTACATGACATCAAGGACATTCCCTCAAGAGGGGTCGCGGTCCACATGGCCGACATTGTGGACAAGGAAGACGAGCTTGAACTCCTTGATGGGGACTTCCCCCCCGAGGGCGTACCGCCCCTACTGGACCCATCAGGGAGGGTTACCCGTTAGCAGAGGAACCTGCTAGGACTCCCCGTACCCACCGAGTCGCTGGTACTCGGTTGAAACACAGGCAAGGGTAAGGAGCACGTCGGAACTGTCAAGCACTCCGACCCGTCCGTCTCTGTGCAGAAAACGGACGATGATCCTGAGAAGGCTACGTTACGCCAGCAGATTTCCGAGTAGAAGAGGTTGGTTGACGAACTTTTGGCTGAGCGCGCCGTAGAGCGGTGACCCGACTATGGTAATCCCAGGCCGGGGCAGCAGGGGCAAGAACAATTCCCCCGGTGAGATGCCTCTGGGCAACCCTGATCATGCTACTTCCCCAGACAGGGTAGAAGCCGGAGCGTATGGCAAGAGGGCGCAATACGTTTCGCCAACCCCCTTGAGTGACCGGGCAATATGAAGAACCCAGCCCGGGTTCCCCCAGTCGCCCCGTAGGTCGTTCCGCCAGCTGATCCACGAATGGACGAAGCCACCTACCATGTTGAAGAACCTAGAAATGCACTTGTGGTTAGGGATCTCCATCAAGACAGGGACCCCCACCCGGATGATCTTATTACGGCACTCACAGCCCACCTCGAAGCATTGGAAACGTGGCAGGTGGTGGTCCCACCAGACAACAAGTTGTATCCCGCGTGGGTGGATGATATGTCCGCACCTCCGGGTTTTGGGAACCCCACTTTCTCACCCTTCAACGGGACAGGGGACCCGCCACAGCACTTGGCACATTTTTCTTCCAGGTGTGGCCCCATGCTGGGGACCCTGGCTCAGCAATAAGCTGCCAAGATCTGATGCTTTGTACAGACATTGGAAGGTCCAACATTCGTCTGGTACAGCCAGATCCCTATCGGATCGGTGACCGGTTGGGAGGATCTCCGCCGGCAGTTCCTGTACCAGTTCAGCTCCACCACGCGGAAGAACAGCATTGCAGACCTCTTCAAGGGCAAGCAAAGGCCTGATGAGCGGGTTGCAGATTTCATCGCCCGGTGGAAGGGACTTACGTGTTCCCTCGATATGCCACTGACTCAGGATCAATTACTGACGATGTGTGTGGGGAACGTCAAAACGGAGATGGTACCCTCCCTAATTACCCAGAACTACCCTGGAGGGTTCAGAGATTTCTCGGATAAGGCTCAGCACCTTGAGGAAGCCCTGCAACTGGCTAGTTAGGCACGTTTGTTGCCCCCCATGATCCTGGCTAGGAGGACTGCCAGGGATGAACCCGCCGCGGTGGCCCAAATAGAAGCCCCGAGGCAGCTAGAGATACTACCGGCGACACCACCCCCGCAACCCCGCAGAGGTCCTCCACCTCAAGCACAGGCTCCTACCCAGCAGCGACCGCCTCAGAACTGACAGGTTCCCCCGCGCAATGCGCCACCAACACCTAGGCGAGACAATCAGGCACCGCCTCCTCGATAGGCCCCTCATCAGGGCCAGGTCCCCAGGGCCCCCAATCCGGAAAGGAGGCACCAGAGTTATTCGTTCAACGAAAATCAGGTCCCTGGATACTTCCGAAGCGCTCTAGAGAAAGGGATTGTGCGCCTTCCCGAGTGTAGAAGGCCGGCAGAGACGAATCTCACCGATCACCCCAACTACTGCCCTTATCATCGAATTCTAGGGCACACCATCAAGAAATTCTATGCGTTTAAAGGGTGGATTCAAGATCAGGTCAACAACAACATAGTCAAGTTGGGCGCAGCACCAGCACAAGTGGAGGGTGTCTTTGCAGGATCAGAGATCGGCAGCGACAGCGAAAGCGAGTGGCAGCAGGTCCCCAGCCACGGATCCCAGAAATACGACAACTGGATAGCTCGAAAAATCGTCTTCTGTGCCCATGGTATCATCCGGGCGTGCCTGAAGTAGTCGGAACCTTCAGAAGAAGTAGTCAGTGCCTCCGCATCATCTTCACAGTCAACCTTTACCCAAAAGGGCAAGCAGCAGCGATGCAAGAAGAAGCAACGCGCACCGCCGGTGCCATCGTCATCCTGCACTCTTGGCGACTTTATGCCCCCTGAAATGGGGATTCCTCCCATAATCCACCCAACGGTGGATGAATCCTCGAGCGACAGCCCGGGGTACGCTTCGGTTAACACCGTGGAGATGGTAAAGCCCTATATGACTCCCGACGAGGGAGAACACCAGGCAGACCTCCCCAATGTTCCTAGTCGACGTCAACGTCAGCGGAATCGCAACCGCGCCGATCATCGAGGTACGTCAGCAGGAACTTTTGGCCATGTTGTGCACGCTACTGAGACCAGACAGTAGGCTCAGCGCAGAGCTCAACATGCACAACCCCATCTAACTCCTTCTTCTCTACCTCTACTGCCGTTCGTGCTACTAGATCAGGGAGAGCTGCCTCGTTCGTATCACAGTCAGTCTTGGCCGGCTACAGGCCAGCCTCCGCTGTCCAATCCTAGTCCGGCGACTAATATCCAGACTTCAACTAGTAGGCAGCAGGATGTACCTAGTACTAGCCGATCGCCGGTTCAACCAGCAGGACCCGCTATGCCTCAAAATGCCGAACAACCTCCTGTAAGCAGAGGTTCGCGTTTGGCATGAAAGTATGATGTTCTGGAGCACCTGGCTGACATTCCGACGAGGATTTCTATTCTTGAGGCCCTTCTCCTGTCATCTGAAATGCGCGAGGCACTTGCCGAGGCCTTAAGGAGCCCCCTCCAGTTTGAGACAGAGGTGGAAGCTGCAAGAGCCTTCCATACTGAGATGATTGAAAACGCCGAATGTCTGGAAGCTATCTCATTCTCCGGTGAAGATGATGACCCTCCTATATAGGGGCACATTCGCCCGCTGTACATTACTGGCCACTTCAACGGCGTGGAAGTCCGCCACTGCCTCATTGACACGGGTTCTGGAATCAATCTAATTCCGACCCGGACGTTGCGAAATATGGGTCTGTCTGAAGGTGATTTAACTCCCTCTGACCTCAGAATCTAGGGGTACGACAGGACCGAGCAAATCCCAGTCGGCAAGATCCTCCTGAAGACTCAGTTCGGTGGCTTAATTGCCAGCACCAAGTTTATGTTCATCTCTCAGGACACCGCCTACAACGCATTGATGGGTAGGACATGGCTCCATCTGCATGCAGCGGTCCCTTCGTCGTATCACCAGTGCCTCAAATACTCCCTCAATGGTCGAGTAGCCGTGCTCCAAGGATATGCATCCCCTTTCGCTTCTTGTGAGGCCCGCTATCTGGATGCGGGTTATTACAAAAGTAAGGGTAAAAAAATCCGAGTAAGTGAGTATGAACCCACCCCGGTCACAAGTGATCCCTTGGCAAGCATGAATGACGCCTATATCCTCCCGATCCACCGGTTGGAGGCCACGACCCCCGACATGGGGCAATGTTTTTTTGTTTCAGGTACGCAAGGTAGGCATGTTCCCGTGTCCATGTGATGGAAGAAAATCACCTCGTACTCCTACATCAACCAGGCTCTGGTCATACCGGAACCTCCTACCCATGTACGGTACCGGAATGTCAAGCTTATGACGACAGCGGTATGCCATGCGTGTCTCTTCCGCCGGGCTGGAATCCACCGACTCAGGCCGAAACGTCACCACTGCTTTGATATTATCAAACGTGGCCCCTTAGGCCGAAGGCCATATGGCATAGGATCGAATGCCTTCACTGCTATGGTCTCAATGGACTCAATGGAAAGTGAGTCTCCCGATGTGATGACCGCTGCTACCCAAGCCAGAACCAGCTACCCCTTGGATTTTGATAGCCCAGAAGTATCTTCCGTCGCGGTAAGTCCTCCCGCTGGTGGGGAGGAAGACCTGGAATATGCTCCCCCTTCCTTTGAAGAAGGCATCTCTACCACGGTGGATGAACTGGTACAGGTGAACCTTTGTATAGAGGTATATCCGAGACCCACAATGATCAGTGCAGCCATGTCCCCTGAGGAGCGGCAACAGTACGTAGACTTCCTCAAACAACACCGTGACGTGTTTGACTAGAGTTACAACAAGATTCCAGGACTAGATCCCTAGGTAGCCGTTCACCGTCTGTGCCTCCCTGCAAAACACCGTGGGTTTAAGCAGCCCCCCAGGAAAATGCACCCTTCTCATGGTGCTATGGTTGAGGCCGAAGTTGACAAGCTTATCAAAGCCAACTTAATTAAGGAAGTCCAATACCCCAAGTGGCTTTCCAACATTGTGCCATTCAAGAAGAAGAATGGGCAGATCAGAGTCTGCATTGAATTCCGCGATCTTAATCGCCACTTCCCAAAGGATGACTTCCCACTCCCGGTGACGGAGTTATTGATTGACGCCACAGCCGGGTTCCAAGCCCTCTCTTTCATGGATGGATACTCCGGGTACAACCAGATCCGGATGGCCCCCGAAGACGAGGATTCCACTGCCTTCAGGGCTCCCCAAGGTACCTTTGGCTACCTGGTTATGCCTTTCGGTTTGAAAAATGCAGGTGCCACTTATCCGAGGGCCATGCATCGCATATTCAAACCGATCCTCAGGACATTGGTGGAATTCTACGTGGATGACCTCGTAGTCAAATCATGTCAGCGCCAGGACCATATCAAAGACCTCGAGAAAGTGTTCCGTTTCCTCCGTTCCCGTCAACTGAAGATGAACCCGTTGAAGTGTGCCTTCGTGGTCACCTCTGGGAAGTTTCTGGGTTTTTTTGTCAGATACCGAGGTATCGAGATCGACCCGGAGAAGATAAAGGCCATCATCCAAATGCCTCCCCTGAGCAACATTCGGGAGCTTCGAGGCCTTCAAGGCCACTTAGCCTTTATACGCCGATTCATCGCGAATCTGGCCGGCAAGTGTAAGCCCTTTTCCCGGCTCATGAAGAAGGGAGACACCTATGAATGGGATGAGGAGTGTCGGACTACCTTCGAGGAAATCAAGCAGTATCTTCTCCAACCTCCGGTCCTGATGCCACCCATCTCAGGAAAGCCGCTGGTCCTTTATGTGACCGCCCTGGAGAGATCCCTCAGTGCGCTGCTCGCCTAGAAGAATAACGAGGGTAATGAGAACAGTCTCTACTATCTCATCCGCATGCTTCTCGAAACAGAGGTCAGATACTCCCCCATCGAAAAGAGCTGCCTTGTGCTCATATTCGCCGTGCAGAAGTTGCGACATTACCTGCAGCACCATGAGGTGAAGTTGGTCTCCCGGGTAGACCCACTAAAGTACATCCTTAACCGCCCCATGCTAACTGGCCGACTTGCACGGTGGGCAGTGATTCTCCAGAAGTTTGATATCAGGTTCGTACCTCAGAAGGCCATTAAGGGACAGGCGTTGGCAGACTTTTTAGCTTCCCATCCAACCTCCGTGGATCAATCCCTGGACCTGGATTTCCCTGATGAGATGATCCTCTCAGTCGATCATGTTGTCCCATGTTGGCAAATGCATTTCGACGGCGCCTCCCGGAGCCCCACCGGTAGGAGGCTCAACGATCCCAAGCTCAACAGAGTGGGCCTGGGTATTGTCTTCATTACCCCGGTGCAGGCCGTCCTTCCATACTCGTTTCTGTTGTTAGAAAGTTGTACGAACAACGAGGCAGAGTACCAGGCTCTCATTACTGGCCTCGAGTTGGCCCTTGAGATCCATGTTCCCCATCTACATGTGAAGGGAGATTCCAAGCTGGTAATCAAACAGGTTAATGGAGACTACGTCGTCAGGAAGCCGGAGCTTGCACCGTTGCTGGAGTACACCCTCCGCCTAATGGCCCAGTTCTCTTCTCGACCATAGGTTACTCATGTCCCACGGTCACAGAACGGTCAAGCAGATGCCTTGGCTGGCTTGGCCGCATCGCTCACAGAACCCGAGCAAGATGATTTGATCATACATGTGGCACACCGGAGAGTCATTGCTCCCATCAACCAAGAGGAAAACGATGGCCTACGGGTAGGTCATCTCACCGTCGGAGGGAACCTTTTGTCTAGTATCTCCAAAATGGTCGCCTCCCGGAGGACCGGGCCGAGCACGAGCGAATCGGACGCCGCGTACTGCAATTTACGCTCCAGAGCGGCCCCAGTCTTGAACAGATCCTTTATAAGTGGAGTTTCGATGGTTTTCTCCTCCGTTGCATCCAAGGAGTAGAGATACCTCAAGTTATGCAAGAGGTTCACGCCGGTTCCTGTGGCGCCCATCAAGCTGGGCCGAAGCTGTCCCATCAAATCCGGAGGTTGAGGTACTTCTGGCCCTCTATGATCCACGATTGTATTGGATATGCCAAGAGATTCCACGCGTGCCAAGTTCACGCCAACTTCCTGCATCGGCCTCCAGAGCCCCTCCACCCCACCAAGTACTCTTGACCATTTGCGATATGGGGACTTGATGTAGTGGGACCGTATCCACCGGCAACAGCCCGCCAGTGTAGGTTTATCCTGACTGCTATAGATTTCTTTTCCAAGTGGGCAGAGGCAGTTCCTCTCAAAGAGGTCAAGGCCCGTTCCATCGTTGATTTTGTGATCTCCAACATTATCCACCGGTTTGGGGTCCCTCACGCCGTCCTCACTGATAACGGCACCAACTTCCGAGTGGCTGAACTGAAGAAATTGTACGCCAAGTACGATATCCGGTCGAACCATACCTCCCGCTACCACACACAGGAAAATGGACAGATTGAGGCATTTAACAAAACCCTCTCTAACATTCTGCAGAAGATGGTTGGTCAGAACAAGAAAAGTTGTCCAGACAAGCTCGCCAACGCCCTCTGGGCTTACCGGATGACGAATCGCAACTCTACCCAGGTGACCCCATATTCCCTGGTGTATGGAGCTGAGGTCGTCCTAACCATTAAGATCCAGCTGACATCGTTACGCACTGTAGTTTATGATCACTAGACAACAGATGAGGTGGCTGAGATCCGTCTAGCTGAATTAGAAGCACTGGACAAGAACCGGCTTCGTGCCCTGCACAATCTGGAAAGGCATCAGGAAAAGATAGTGAGGGCCTTCAACAAGAAGGTTCGCCTCCGCTCTTTTCTACAGGGAGACCTGGTACTGTCCCTTCGAGCGCCAATGATTCCCGGTAGGAAACCGCCCAAATTAGAACCCAAATGGGAAGGGCCTTATATCATCCATAAGGTTTACCCCAATGGAGCATACTCCTTGGTGACCACGGATGGAGAGCGTATAACCCCTCCCACTAATGCCAAGTTCCTTAAGCGATACTTTGCCTAGGGAAAAAGGGTCCTGCACGACCCTAAACTGCAAGGTGGTCCTGCACGACCTTAAACTGCATCTTCGTCCTGCAAGATGATAAACTGTGAAACGGTCCCGCATGACCTTAAACTGCACATTATGGTCCTACACGACCCTAAACTACAAGGTGGTCCTGCACGACCTTAAACAACATCTTTGTCCTGCAAGACGATAAACTGTGAAACGGTCCCGCATGACCTTAAACTGCACATTATGGTCTGACACGACTCTAAACTGTAAAGTCCTGCACAACCTTAAACTGCGTCTTCATCCTGCAAGACATTAAACTGCAAGTCAGTCAGGCCTTCCTGACCGAGGCTCAGCCTCAGGCCCCTTGGCCTCCTTGGGCCCATGGCCCCTCGCCTTCATCCTGCAAGACATTAAACTGCAAGTCAGTCAGGCCTTCCCGACCGAGGCTTAGCCTCAGGCCCCTTGGCCTCCTTGGTCCCATAGCCCCCTATCCTCATTGCAAGACGTTAAACTGCAAGCCGGTCAGGTCTTCTTGACCGAGGCTCATCCTCAGGCCCCTTGGCCTCCTCGAGCCCCTGGCCCCCTGTCTTCACCGCGAGACGTTAAACCACAAGCTGGTTTTCCCTGACTTACCCTCTTGCGGGATTGTACGGTATAGTATGGGATTATGTCCTCATTCACGTAAGATTACTCGCCGCACCATACATATCCGCAAATGAGATGCTCCTTGTACCGCATGACGTTAAACTGCATTTAAAGAACTACGTGTGGCTTGATTCCCATTTCAATGGGATACGTAGGAACGCTCAGATGCCTCATCCTGAGCCCAGCCCCATGCTTTTCTCTTCCACTATTCCCCATGGGAATAGTTTCCTCAAAGCCTCCTTGTGTGGCAGGGAGTAGACTTTCTTAGCCCCACTCATACAACCCCGCTCACACAAGTATTGTAAGGGTCGCACCATGTTCCCACTCTCGTTCCTCTATCCTCCCACGTCCTCACCGTATGACGTTAAACTACATGACCTTCAAGAACTACGTATGGATTGATTCTCATCCTCATGAGATATGTAGGAATGCCCGGGCATTTCGTCCGTTGGCCCATCCCAAAAGCCAAAATCTTCCCCTCGGGTCAAGATAGGGCAGGGTGCATAATTTTTCCCCAACTCACATCGAGAAATCCTTGACCCGGCTGCACATCCCCCCTGGATATTTTTTCCTCTTTCGTGGATGGATACAGCTATGCTTCACCCAATCCTTGACTGGGATTCCATCATCTTTCACACCCAGAGGGACCCCCTAAGAACGGCCTGGATACAACTCCCAAGGGCTCTCCTACCGTTACAGGCCAATGCCCCCGAGGGTTTTCAAGCAACAAGCCGATACAAGTCCCGCGTTGTGAATTTGGTCAGCGGTCGATGCTCATTTGTTGCTCCCATATCAGGTTACCATAAGAACACTTTGTTTAGAACATGGTCAATAATGTCCTGGATCTTCGGGTCCACCCCGAGATGTCCCAGACATCAAGTGTAGTGATTCGTTCTGCCCCATCCCAAGGTGACAAACTTCCCCCCAAGCGGTGCTAGCGATCGGGACCACGGCCCTGATTCCCCATAGGGGTGTACGGTGTGGTGTAGGACTACGTCCTCATTCACGTCGGGATCATGTACCATGCCGTACACCTTCCCTTACGAGGCCCAACCTCAGGCCCCTTGGCCTCCTCAGGTCCCCGACCCCCATCCTCATGTAAGACGCTAAACTGCAGACCTGTCAGGCCTTCCTGACTGATGCCTGACCATAGGCCCCTTGTCCTTCTCGGGCCCCTCTGCCCAATATCTCACCCGGGTAGTACGGTGTGGTGTAGGACTACGTCTTCATTCACGTCGGGATCATGTACCACACCATACGCCCTCCCTTACGAGGCCCAGCCTCAGGACCCTTGGCCTCCTCGGGTCCCCGAACCTCGTCCTCATTGCAAGACATTAAACTAAAAGCAGGTCAGGCCTTCCGGACCAATGCCTAACCATCAGGCCCCTTGGCCTTTCTGGGCCACGGCCCAAGTCCTCTCTTATAGTATTGTATGGTGTGGTGTAGGACTACGTCCTCATTCATGTCGGCTTCTTCGCCATACCGTACACCTCCCTTGTTTAGGGGTATATTACTCCCTTCCTCGTCCCGTATGACGTTAAACTGCATTTGGAGAACTACGTGTGGCTTGATTCCCATCCTCATGGGATACGTAGGACCACCTGAATGTCCAGGATTCGGGTCCAGCCCCATCTCTTGGGAATCTTCATCCCATATTGGCCCCTTGGCCTATCCTTCCTCCGTGAGGGGATTTTATGTTGTGGTGTGGGACTATGTCCTCATTCATGTCGGTCCCGTAATGACCACACCGTGTACCTCTCCATACTGAGCTGTTTCGTGGATCCCTTTTCGGTGGTTCATCAATGTGCCTAAGAGTACTCTGGTTTATTACCTGGAATGCCATGCTTTACTCGGACACGTCCGCACCCGCTTTCCAGGATTTGTGTATCCCTGCATCAGGGCTTCCATCATCTTTCACACCCGGAGGGACCCCCAAGAATGGCCTGGATACTACTCCCAAGGGATCTCCTACTGTTACGGGCCAACGCCCCCCGAGGTTTTTGGACAACAAATCGATAAAATCCTGCGTTGCGAATATGGTCAGCGGTCGATGCTCGTTTGTTGTTCCCACCTCAGGCTAATGCGATATGGATGCTACGTATCCACCATGGTTAATAGTTTTCCTCTATCTCCATGCCAAACCATTAAGCCCAAAATGTCTGGTGCCCAATTCACACCCTTCATCACTTCACCGTGTCCATGTGGAGTCTCGGAACTTTTGGTACTTTTACTCTGTACACGTCTGCGCATTGGGGGAACAAGACGTGTCGAAGGTGTCCTTCGGGGCTCTCTACCAACTCCCGTTTGACTCGCCCCAAGTATTGTGATGAGGAATCCCCCTTGTTTCCCACACCGAGTTTAACTAATGTGGGATTAGGAATCAGGTTGACATCTGTGCTTGCTTGGGAAGTTGTCACCATACACGGTCCGAGCTCTAAGACCATAAACTAAGATTCTCATCTGTAACTACGTTCATCTTGATTCCTATCTTGATAGGATACGTAGGAATTCCCAGGCCCCTTGTCTTTGGGTTCAGCTTGAGTTCGGCAAATTCACCTCTCTGGTCCTTCCTTCAGGACCCCAACTACGGGACCGCGTGGCGTAGTGCGGGATTATGTCCTCATTCATGTCAGGTTTGCAATGGCTGCACCATGCATTCCCCCATTCTGAGGTTTAGCCCTCCTATTCCTTGTCCAGCATAACATTAAAAGGCACACTTCAGAACTACGTGTGGCTTGATTCCCATCTTCATGGGATACATAGGACCGCCCGGACGCCCTTTCTTCGGGTACAACCCATTTAGGGAACCAATCTCTCTCCCTGTTTCACCTCTTACCTTTATATAGGCCCCTTGGCCTAAGGTCTCCCTCTCCGATTGACATTCAATTTTATGTGGGATCATGTATCCATCAATTTTTCTTTATAACACTGTGCACATTTCCCGCCTAGCATCGTCTCTGCTACGTCTGCGCTGCACGACGATAAAATTCAGGCTTGGTCCTACCATACGACCCTAAACTGTGACATTATCGTCTTGGCCGCATGATGAAAAACGACACCGCATTGTGGTGACCTCGTTGTAGAGGACATCACGTTGGGTATTGGTCACGTGCCATGCAATTTGTCAACACCCATCACGGCTTGATCCTTGTGGCGACATCACGGCTTACTACTCTAGGCTTGTCGCTTCACAAAAAAAACCACTCGCCTTAAAGAACAAACAAGATTTATCAAATTCCATTTATTTTAGTGCAAGGGCCATGCCCTCACTTCCCCTTATCCCCTGGAACTGGTATCTTACTATGTCACCATTCAGAACTATGTATGGCTTGATTTTCAACCTCATGAGATACGTAGGAGCGCCTGGGAACTTCCCCGCGAGTCTAGCCTAACCTTCGTGTTCGGTCCCTCGACTCGAACATTTCCCCAGAGAATGCATGGTATGTAGGGCTTAGGTCCTCATTCACGTCGGGTTTTGTAACCGCCTTTCCATGTATACCCTGCTCCCCTTACCCATCCATGGTCCGAATTCTACGACCCTAAACTAAGATCTCCCTATGGGAAAGGAATATGCTCCCCCTATCTGATACGTCTCGTTGCCGTATTCAGATGTGTTTTGAAAAAGAGCCCGAAGTGTGGGATTTTCATAGGGACATTCCCCTCATCCCATGAACAAGCTTCGTGAGCTCTCTATTTGGATCCTCATCCTCTTCCACATCCAAAACGACCCTCGGACGACATGGATACTATGATTAAGGGCTCTCCATGAATGCTAGACCTAAGGGCCCTCCAATCGTTTTGGGAAAACGTCCCTACAGATATTTGACAACATTTGTGACATGGTCCCATGTTTCGAACATGGTCAACGGTCAACCCTCATTTGTTTGTCCCCATTCTAGGCTAATGCGACAGGATGCTGTGTTGTGAACATGGTCAGCAGTTATCCTCCATCGTCATGCCTCCATCATCGTGATCTGAATCTCGAGCGCCATGATTCACACATTTCCACTTCCTCATGTTCAAGTGGAATTTCATAATACTCGGCTCTTTCTCTTCACGCATCCAGGTGCGCTAAATGATCGTGTTAGTGTCATTGGTTCGGTATTCACCGAGCATCCCTTTGCCCTAACCTACCCCTTTCCGTGTCGGGAAATTCCCACCACTACTGCTTGTTTCCCACACCGAGCACGACTCACGTGGGCTTAGTAGTTTTGGCAGGATGTGTACCAACACAGCCAGGATTCTCATCGTCCCACATGAAATTAAACTACACTTTAAGAACTACGTATGGCTTGATTCCCATCCCCATGGGGTACGTAGGAACACCCGACCACTCTGCTTCAAGCCCAGCCCGATCCTCACTCTTGGTCCCTCGACCTGAAGAGTTTCCTCTGGGGGTATGTTGTTTGATTTGGACTCCAAGTCCTCATCCACGTCGGTTTCATATCAACTGCGCCACATGCTCCCTGGGATCTTCCCTTTTATTCCACATCCTGTCGTATGACGTTAAACTACAGGAGTCCATGTGTCCTCAACGCATGACACTAAACTACAGTTCTACCCTGAACAAGTTCAGGATGCCCCAAGATCCCATTGGGAAGTGACAGACCCCCTCGCCAGAGAGGCCCTGTCTGGAAGAAAGAATGATCCATGATCAGACCAATGTGTCCATTTGGTGTACTCCCACCACGGTGGTGTATCTACCTATGTTTTGGATTCTGTTCGGATAAACCATCACTCCATATTCTGCGCTTTTCATGCCCCTTATTCAGACCCTCTTCCTCTTTCATGTCTCATGCGACCCCCTAACGGCCTGGTCTCATGCCGCATCAGCTCACCTACCATCCTAGGCCAACGTTCCGGAAGACGGGTCATGTCTGGAAGGACCCCCTATCAGTATGGATGTCGACCTATGGTCTTCCCACTGTCCTGGGACAACGTCCCGAAGGATTGATAGACAACATTTGTGACATGGTCCCGTGTTTTGAACATGTTCAACGGTCGACCCTCATTTGTTGTCCCCATTGCAGGCTAACGCAGTAAGGATACCGCTTCTCCTCCAAGGTTAACAGTTTTACCTTATTGTCACTTCATCCCCACAGTGTTCCGAATCTTGGGTATCGTGATTCACGCTTCCCATTTTCATCTATTTGGACCGATTTCAGCGCCCCTGGCATTGCCCCGTTCGTGCGTAAGAGCACACTGAAGAAACGGTAATTCGGCTACCCTGGAATTTCCTTCTCCGATCAAACCAACTATCACATGTTTCTCACATCGGGTTCGACCCACGTGGGCTTGTGGAATTTTCTCCAACGTCCCGCAAACATTGTAGGGATATAACAAGGCAATTCAAACAGTGGAAATCGTGCGCGCTACGACATTCAAAACAAAGAAAGAAAAATTGAAGCAAGAAAGTACCAATAAAAGGTTTTTGGGGTTTTTACAATACCAGGGGGTTGACTCCCCCCATGGACGGGTTGACCCCGTCAAAAGAGCATTGTAGCTCCGCCACCCGTTGGCTTGTGGCATCCAAAGCTTGCTGCCGCTGACTTAGCTCCCGCTCCTCCTCAGCAGCGGAGGGGCGTAATTCTTCAGCCTTGGCCCTGGACCCCTCTACCTCAGCCTAAACGACAACCATCTTTCAAGCGGTTTTCCCCATATGCTCTTCTGCCTCTACGAGCTGGGCCTTCAGCCGTGAGACCAACTCAGATTGTGCATCAAGAGAGGATAAAAGCTCATCTGTCCGGGTCTGCATCTGTTGGATCTCGCCTTCATCCTCCTGGAGCTTCTTAATGATGGTCACCTTCCTCCACTGCCATCCCACGCTGAGCCCACGATCATGCTCCCAGATCTTCTCAGCCATAAGATCTCGGATGAGCGCGTGAGGGCGTTGTCCATCCACTCCCCCAGCACACAGTTCACGCAACCGCGGGCGGAGTCTATCCATTTCAGCCAGCCAATGTGCTTGGGGAGTGTCCTTGATAAAGCGCGTGATCAGCTTCCATGAACGGCGGAAGACTATGCTGTTGTCTTCCTCGTCAAAGGTCGTTTCGTCCCAGTCTGCGCGATTGGAAGGCTCGTACACAGGATACGCCTGCAGGAATTCTTCGGCGGGATCTGCATCTGGCGTTGAATCTGGTGAGGCATCTGGCGCCGAAGCAGGCATCATAGGAGTAGGGCCGGCCGGCCAATCCTCTTCATCAGAGTCCACCTCGATGACCTCATACACGACCTTGCTGGTGGTCCTGCCAGTGATGATGCGCGTCGTAGCTGGAGAAGATGGGGGGACTATCGTCACTATCACCGGCATGCCCCTAGGAGGGATGCCACCAGACATCCCAACCAGTCTTGCTGCAGCGCCCCACGCCAGTCGGAGAACTGTACGACAGAGAGGGACATAAAAGTTAGTTGGAAGGCAAAGTCTACATATGACGACATGGGAACCGATAAAGGAGACTTACAGAGATCGACCTCCTAGCGCTGCTCTTGAGCCGGTACTGATGGGACCCCGAGGCGAGGACCTCCGTATAGTGTTGGAAGGACTGGAGATTCCGGGGGAGCCACCTCGGGTGCTCTGGTCTCACTAGATGCAGAACTGGATGCTGCCGTAGCCGCGGGTTCTGAAGGTCCCGCATCATCACCCGCCAAGGGGCGAGAACGAGGACTGCGAACAAGTTCCTCCTGCATGGCTCAAATATCGGTGAGAAGTCCATAGGGACCCAAAAATAGATCGTAAGGGAAGAAATCTGGAATCCTACCTCGAGAGCCTCCGCGAAATCGTCAGAATCTGAGCCCTGATCTCCAACTTCACCCTCCTCTAACGGGCTTCCTCCTCCAGCCTCATCCTCCCGAGAGGAGTCCTCTGATTCTTCCAACAGGGGGAAGCGCTCCCTCAGATCGGCAGCCAATAACTGTGGGGGGACCGTTTGATTCAACAGTACCCTCCCCCAGTCTGTCAATGGGCGAGGGACACCACTGGAGTGGACGTAATCCTCCAGCTCGTCCAGGTATTGTTCTGCCTCCACCAGAGACACCATGAATCCAGCCCGAACTGGGCCTATGCCCGGTAATTCCATCCAGAGGCGATTCAGGTGGGCCCATATCTCGGGTGGGATGAGGAATTTCCGATTGACATCCCTAATGTCCCAGGCTTCCGGGAAGACAACATCCTTTTCCATGTCAATATGACGCAGGCGCTTCCCCGGAGCCTGAGTGGATATCCTACGAAATCCCCTCGGTGGCCGCCCCTCCGGATGGTCGTGCTCTTCCGGAATCACCGAATCCACCGCTGCTGCCATACCCTCGGCCGGTGCGGGTCTCACAGCCATGGTAACCCCACTACCGCGAGCGGCCCTAGCTGCCCTCCGACACCAACCTCGAGATCGAGGAGGCCCATCGTCACTGACCCGAATAGTTGGTTGCATAAACATCTCCCCTGGGTAAGTAGCCTCCCTACTGATGGCATACTCCCTCACCAATCCGAAAGCGGTGGTGGATGGAGGCAATGCAATCTGCATCTTCCCATATTCCTGTGTGAACATGAGCCACATCTTCCTCATCACACATGGGTGCTCCTTGTGACGCACCTCCGAGTAGACCCACAGGGTCAGCCGCTTGAGGCACCGGAACTGCCTCGCAAACCGATGCGGGGTGTACGGTTCGCAGATTGGCTCACGATCTATCTGTGCCACCAAAAATCCACCTCGAAAGGCCAGGAGGTAAGCCTAATGTTCTTTCGTTCCCCGCCCGTCATCCGTAAGTATCCCCGTCGGCAATGGGAAGGGCTGAAAATTAAACTCATCCACCCTCCACACCCGATTCAGCACCATCGGCACAGCTAGTTTGAATGGGAAGCTCCCGACCGCATTCAGGATGGATGGGCGGAAGTTCGATCCCGGCGACAAAATAGGGTTTCGATAATTGTAAATCCCCCTGATATGCGCTGCGATCCACCCATACAGTAGGTGGAAGGGCTTGCATATCCTCAGCGACTTCTTTCCCTCACTAATGTGCCGCAGCATTCTGTATAGTTTGGTGTGCATCGGAATCCCCATATTGATCCTCTGCCCCATGGCCAACATCGACGCCATGATATATGAGCTGGGCCGCACCCCCATGCTTGTATCCCTCACCGGTAGGATCCAACCACATATGAGAGCCGCGATGAATGCCACCAGCCTGACTATTGAATGTTGCTCAGTGATGACACTGGAACCCCAAGTCTTCTATTGGCTGTCCTCCACGACCCACCAATACGAGTGTCCCTTGCCCCGTTGGGACACCCTTGGAAAAGTTCGAGGCCTCGGAGGAAACTCTCGATTCTCTGGGAAATTCAGGAAGCATTTGAACCATCTCCTAAAGTGGACATCCCTCACTGCCTCCTTGTCCTCTCCAGGGACAAGTGCCATCAGCGCCGACGCCAGTCGTGGCATTTTCTCCGTATTCTCCCACGCACTGATGACGGGGATGAACTCGTCATACATGGACCCCAAGATCGGGACCCCAAAAATCTTGTGGACATCCCACAGGCTGATGCCCACCTCCCCGTGATGCAGGTGAAAGGTATTGGTCCTAGACGACCATCTGCTCAGCAGTTCTGGCATCAGTTGCTTTGGTTGGTAAATGTGGAATTGGGAGGCCCATGCTGCCTCATACAACCCCACTCTCCTCAGCTCAGCCCCGAACTCCTCGCATGAGGCGCCTACCAAGTAGGCCCAGGCCTAGTCCTCAGTAAAATTTCTTCCCTGGCGCAGGTCCCACTCATCGGACCATCCCTTATTTTGATCCTGCAAAGCCACCTTCAACATGGTACGGTAGAGAGGAGGGGACGTCTCCGGTTTCAGTGGCCTCCCATCAATATCATTCACATGGTTGTAGAGACAGTCAGTGGTGATGGGTGTGAAGTCCTCCTGCGCATGACCATCGGCCGCCCTGAACCATTGGTGCTGGCATGGTGTGCTCCTGAACCAACAAGCTGGTTCGTCCCTACTCGCCTCAGGGATGAAGACGTCATCCCTCAGCCCGAAGCCGTACAATGGCAGTTTCTTGCACTGCGGATAATCCTTCTGACCTTACGATAGCAGATCTGTCAAAGAAGCATGGTCCGAGTGGCTTCAGACCATCTCCCCCAGGCCCGGACAGTTGTCCATCTCATCCCGACGAGCAGCATCTGCAAGCACCCCCAACACAGCCTCTTGACGGGCCATTTCGATTCCGGCCCTCAGAAAAGAATTTTTTCTGCCAGATCGCAAAGCTCGACCGTGAAGCTGAATCGCAAAGACGGATCGCGAAGATCGGTCATGAAACCAGGCCGCGATGTCTGGCCAAGGACAACATGACGAAGTTCGCTTGGCGCGGACGCAGAGTCGGAGACCCGCAGTTCGCCGTGAAGCTCGATTCGTAGAGGGCTGTCGCGGAGTACGCGGAGCTTCGTGAAGTCGAGAGCACAAAAGGACAAGGAAGTCACGTGAAGACAAAAGAGGTTGACCACCCTATTTATAGGCGGTGACCTCGATGCATTGCGGCGCGCCTCACCCGCGCGGAGCATCACGACACGTCCAGATCCGTGGCCCCGGTCAGCATCGCGGGCCCCCTTTGCGGAGCGGCATCGCGAACCACCGAAAATTTTGGCAATTTTCCCTCAAACTTAGACCCTTCGCCCTTCGCGGCTCCAAGTCTGAGGGGGGGCATTTGTTGGCACCAAAATATGGCCCAAAAGAATGGAGCGAAAAAGAAGGCTGGCGCGCTGCCTCGCGAAGCACCGACGCGATGCACCAACGCAAAGCACCCCCAAATATCGTGGCCCCGCGAAGCTCCAGAGGCGGTAAAGATCTGTGAAAGCGTTTGAAGTTCGCGAGCCTGCCACGAAGCTCCAGAGGCGGTAATGCTCCGTGAAAGCGTTTGACGTTCGCGAGCCCACCGCGAAACTCCAGAGGCGGTAATGCTCAGCGAAAGCGTTTGACGTTTGCGAGCCCGTCGCGAAGCTCCAGAGGCGGTAATTCTCCGCGAAGGCGTTTGACGTTCGCGAGCCCGCTGTGATGTTCCAGAGGCGCTAACTCTCCGTGGAAACTGTTGACGTTCGCGAGTGCGCTGCGAAGCACCTGAGGCGGTGCGCGAGTTCTGCTTCGCGGCACCCCTTCCCTATAAATACTGGACTGCCCCTGAGTCTCGAGGACGGACAATCTGACCTTTCGGCTTCTCCTCTCCCGAATCGCGAAGCACTCTTTGCCCCAGGAATCATGAGCTCCGCGAGGTACTTCTACTCCGTGAGGCGCCTTTTCTTTGTCTTGTTTGGAGCCCCTCTTCCGAGAGAAATGCCCTTCGCGAAGCTCAAGGGAATTTGCGAAGGAAGGGGATTCCCACGGGAACCCGGGCAGCCGCGAAGCACTTATGCTTCTCGAAACACCCAACCCCTGTTAGTGATTCCAATGATAAGGCAGGAGCGCTACACATCGCGAAGCACACTTCTTCGCAGGACCCTGCTTCGTGAGGCACCTCTTCTTCGCGAGGCAGTTCTCCGCAAACACTGTTCCACTTCGCGAAGCACCTTCCACTCACACCTATTCCCCATGCTAAGGCCAAGGCACTCCACTTCGTGAAGCACACTCCTTTTCTTAGCAATTCATATTCCCGTGTGACCCACCAGGCTTGCACGATGTGATTTCAATGTCCCATGGACAATACCACTCGTAGCGTTGCTTCGCCTGATGCTTTTTCGCATAGGCACGCTAACGGCTATTGCTTCTTCGCATATCCACGCTAACGTGGACCCCTTGATGGTTCATTCCACAACACCCCTTTACCATGGCCTTACTGGTACCTTCCCTTCCCTAAGGACCAGAGGGTACCGGTTATGTAAGTCCTAGGGGTGCGGAGTGAACCCCCTTCGTCTGAGCTACAGGACGTTAAACTTCCAAGCACCACGTCCTCAACACATGACGTTAAACTGTGACCCGAACCTGGGCCTCCATCCTGGAGTAACTCCCAGCACCATGGGCCTCCATCCTGGAGTAAGTCCCGGCACCATGGGCCGCCTAACGCGTAGGCCCCTCTTTTCTTCTCATGGACGCATCCTTCGCGACGTGATCGTGAGGTCCTTGCAACCTCTTGTTTCTCACACCGAGCATGACTCATGTGGGATTAGAGTGAGCACCGACCCTGACCCCCACCATCCATAGAGAACTACGAGGACTTTGATCCATGTCAAGGAATGGTACGTAGGAAGCCTCCCTGAGGTTCAAGCCCACCCAACATTTATTCACGTCGGGTCCCATCCCCATCCAGCACGACGTTAAACTGCATTCTGGTCCGACGGAAAGCCGTTGTGACTCACCAGTGAACTACGAGGACTTTGATCCATGTCAAGGAATGGTACGTAGGAAGCCTCCATGAGGTTCAAGCCACAAGCCACATTACTCGGCCGTTCATTCACGTCGAGTTTCGCCCCCCGTCCAACATGATGTTAAACTGTATGCCCCCCTTGTCCCGCATGACATTAAAATGCACACCCATTCCATAGAGAACTACGAGGACTTTGATCCATGTCAAGGCATGGTACGTAGGAAACCTTCCTGAGGTTCAAGCCCACCACAAGTGGACCAAGGTCCACCTTCATGTCGGTTCGCCGACAAAGACCCATTTGAACTACGAGGCCTTTGATCCATGTCAAGGCATGGTACGTAGGAAGCCTCCACGAGGTTCAAGACCACCCATTATCCAATTCACGCCGAGTTCTACCTGCGTCCAGCACGACGTTAAACTGCAATTCCGGTCCGACGACGAGCCGTTATGACCAACCCGAACTACGAGGACTTTGATCCATGTCAAGGCGTGGTATGTAGGAAGCCTCCCCGGGGTTCAAGCCCATCTCTCATCGGACCAAGGTCCACCTTCACGTCGGTTCGCTGACGATGCCCATCAGACCAAGGTCCACCCTCATGTTGGTTTACCAGCACCATCTCGAACTACGCGGACTTTGATTCCCTGCCACGGGGATATGTAGGAAGCCTCTTCAAGGCTCAAGCCCAACTCCACCATCACCCCTACAATGGTCCCATTTCACTCCCCTCCACTCCATTCACCCACCATCCACCCCGATCCTCGCCCGGACCATCATATCCCGGTGAGACCATGTCGGTACGCTCTTCACAGCTGCCCATGGGCTGGCCCCGATATCAGCATCCCTTCAAGGGAAATCCCTCAATCCGATCTATCCTAGCTAACACTCTGGTTGGGTTGATCCGTCTCCGCTGGACGTTAAACTCATGGCGTACCCTGTGTTAAACATAGGAAGCTGAGGAAATCCTCAGATATGTGTCTATGACATATAATTCCCTGCGTTCGATGTGGGATGCCTCGGGCTTCCATGCCCTCGAGAAGCCCTGTGATCAGGGATAATAGACAGACATGCCAGGTTCCCCAGCATCCAGACACGCTACAGATGCCTCAACGTGACTACTCCCCCGACTGAAGGTTGCTTCCCTGACTGTACCCTTTGGAATGTCCCGACAGAAGTAGTGTAATTAACCGGTTTCCATGGAAACATGGCACTGGGAAGAGTTTCACGAACTACGTATGAAATATATGAGGGAGACCCAGACTAGGTGACGAGTTCTGAGAAGCAATCCACCGAAGGAAGAACCGACATCCCATCATCCCGTTTCGATCAAGGAGCAGACGTCCCTGAATAAGGAGCGAATGCCACCCGCCTTTGGAAAGCGGGAACGCGAGGCAACAAGCGCGGCGCGTCGTCCTCCGCGGACGGGTGCGCGCGCGCGCCCCGGCAAAAGCATCGAAAACAAATACCAAATGTGTTTTTGTTATATAATCTACCCAAACAAAATAAATTATAATCTATACATATTTTTTAACAAGGCCTTAAATAATTAATAATTATATCATAGAAATACTAGTGGAGAAGAATATATGATTCATCATGATTTAATAATAATAATCAATAAACCAAAATAGAAATCATGGGTAAGGTATCATTTTATAATGTCCGTAATGATTTAGAAGTTACCTAAATTGTATGATTTTATAGGGAAAATTATAATTAAGTATCACTAGAAAATATATTTATGAATATTTACTTCTCAATTTTTTATCAAAAATTGGTAATTTGAAATTATATTGTATATTAAGAAAATAATTAAATTGAATATTTCTAAAGGACTATTCAAAACAATGATTTCCTATACAGATTGTAAAACTATTTTGTTTGGTATATGTTAAAATAGATATTCTATTAAAAATTTGGTAAAAAGTAATGTACCCATAGAATTGAAACAATATTCATTGAAACTCATTTTATATAAATAAATAATTTTTGTTAAAAATGAATTTAGAAAATTGTTTTATAATTTTTGAACACATTCATTAAAAGATAACTTAACAAATATGGACAATCACAAAATTTATTTTTATCAGTTATGAAATAATTTTGGGATTATTTAAAAAATGTACAATTAATTTTAATTAATAGAAATATGAGAATAGAATAATCTAGTATAGAGGATATTATCTAGATGAATTACTGAAACATATATTTTTCTTACACATTCCATAAATGTATTGTAATTATAATTTAAATCACATAATATTATCTAGCTATTGAATCATAAACTTCATGAAATTGATAAAATAAATGTATAAATTAATCATGTTGAATATATATAGTTCAATGATATACTAGGTTCATGGGTATGTATATACATCACCCATACTAAACATGTTGTGAATATTGAATATTCCTTATAAAAAAAATTGAGATGAGAAATCTAAACCTTAAATGCAGAACAAAAAAATTATTCATTAATAGTTTTCATTAAAAGAAATTAACCAATATGATTCTTATATGATTATGTAGAATTTTAATACCTATCATTAGTTTTATTCCCATGGTTATAATATTTGATCATTAAATATGGTTAACATTTTACATCCTTAATTGGTTGTAAATTGACTTCAATGGTGAAAACATGCTAAAAGTATTCATTGGAAAAATTGTAGTCCATTTCTTATTACACTTTTCCTATTTAGAAAATATCAATACATTTAAATCAAATAATAAAACATTATGTATTATAAATTACTTTTATACTATTTTTAAAAACTATTTACATACTTTTTTCCATTAAGACATCAATCCATGAATGAAATTCACTCTAAAATAATTAAATATAAATTAAATATTATCAATAACCACACAACGTATTAAACAACAATTTTTCAAAAAAAAATGTATCATGTTTTTATAATATAGTATTTTGAATTATTTCTACAGCTTCAACTTGAACTATTCCAACATCTTATAAATAGTCATTATAATTATACCATCATAAAACACACAAAAAATACAATCATAAAATTAAATTAATTATTAAAAATATATTCATTTTTATTTAGTCATAGCATAATGTTAATAATATTTTGTCATATGAGAATAAAATAAAATGAGGTTAGTAGAATTTGGCTTTTTTCCTTTGCGTAAAATAATGTTATGGTATTTGTAAATGAAAAATGAACCCATGGTTAAATATATCAAAATATATTAAGGGGATGATCAAATTAATCTCATCTAATGAAATATTGAATTGTTCATAGCTTTTTTTAATCCTTAGTCCTTATATTTTTACTTGGTTATTTAATTTTCAATTATTAAGGTGAAAAAATGTATCATAATTCTTATTAGTAATGGATTAAAATAAATGATTTATGATTAAAAAAATTATCCTCATAATTCAATGGATGTAAGAAATTATTACGGATTCAATTTCTAGTTGTTCCGTATATCAATTTTTATAAAAATTTGTTAAAATAAATGAAAATCATTTTTTAATGGATTTTTATGCATAAAAATGAACATACAAATAGTAAATATAATATTGTTATTGTTATTTTTGTTAGTGTTTGGTTAAATTTTCATAATAGACTATTACTTTATATTAAAATATATTCTAAAACGGAATAAAAATTATAAATAAAATTATATAATGAAAATAAATGATAATATTAAAAAATATCGGTAATCTTTGTTTCACTAAAATAAAATATAAACTTTAAAAAATTATTTACATTATTATAATATTTCAATTACAAATTTCAGAAATTATAGTTATTTTTTCATCTATAATATCTATGTATTTTTGATATTATTTATAATTTTAGTGCATAAATAAAAACATTTTATTAATTCATATTAATTAATCATAAAAATAAATTATTCAAACCTTTGGGCCAATTTATTATGAATTAAAAAATATATTTTCCATATATAAATTAATTATGGATATTTTTTAAATATTGTTAATAAAACTCATAAAACTAACTCAACATCCATGTTAAAATATATAACCGTCTATTTTGACCTCGATGTCATGTTTCAAGAATGATATGAGACACATATATTTTACTTAAATAGAAATGTATTCTACAATCTCAAGGGGTAACATTCTACTGCTAAAAAGAAATTTCCACCTTTAAAATATTGATCATAATTAACTACCATAAGTGTATTAGGAGAATTTTATAAAGTCAAATTTATATTCCATAATGGTTACTATGTTCTATGTAACTAATAGGAATGGTATTATTCCATATCTAATTAATTTTGGGACCATATATGTATCAATATATGACTCATGGAATTCCAAAAAATATCATGATTGTTGAGCAATGAATTCAACATAAGTCATGGTAGATATATCCTCTTAGTTGAGGAAATAAATGACTATCTTTTTATAGAATATGAAATAACTTACTTATATGATTTTACTCCATAACATAAGCATAATACAATCTTTTTCTATTCATCAATCAATTAACAAATCACACCTTAATCTGAGAAATGAAAATTCAAGATGAGAATATTATCATTGAAGAACTATAAAAAACCATAAAGGATCATAGAATCTAGAAATTAATTTCATGTAATTCATATTTTCATTATATATTTTCTATAAAAAAATAGGTACAACATATTAACTAATACAAAAAATTCATCAAATTACGAAACAATACATAAATCTATAAATCATTAGAAATAGAACCAAAATATCAACATTAAAATTTACATAAACAGTTATCCATAATACTTCATAGAAAGATCTATGAATAAATTTAAAAGTCAATATTTATGAAGAAAATTTAACTAAATTTGAAAATTAATCATAATATAACTCACAAAATAGTATAATGTATATCATCATTACAAAAACAATTATGTGAATACCATCAACATAGATTCAAATAAATAAAACTAGTCATTTAAAAATTATATTGAATCTCATAAAATATAACATAAATCATAATCACAAAAAACTTACAATTCCCTTATACATTTAAAATTATTTTTATATAGAATATATTACATAAATTAAAAAATGTAGTAAACAACAATATATATGACATAAATCACATTTTCATGAATCACTAATCAATTCAATGGAAATCGATCCATAATATATCATTTATGACTAATAATTATCTCTTAATCAAGATATAATATTATTAAGAAAACATTAGAAAAAATTAAGGTATTTATATCCCTCTGTAATGAAATTTTTAAAAATATCAGCATTCCAATAATTCAACTTTTTAGTTTGTACCATTAAAAAATTAGTAAAAATCGTTAATGGAAAACTAATATAGAATACTCTTTTTTGATTCTTGGTTTATATATCCATGATATCTTTTAAAAAACTTATATCACATATTGCATGATTCTTAATATGTACACAACTCAATAATTACACAACAATGACTATAAATATTATCCCTTACACCATCTATTTCTATGTCCTTGAATTTTTTAATTAAAATGGAAAATTTTTATGAATCCCAAATATCATTTCATAAAAAATAAATTTTATGAATTGGATACCTTAATTTTAATATATTAATCTATTAATGATTCATTATAAATTATATTCTCTATTGAGATTATTATATCCTTAAAACATATTCACAATCCATTGAGAAGTTTCCATTTATTCTTCTTCTCACACACTAAACATATTGAATAATGAGCCTTAATCCGTAAATAATCATAACAAAACTAAATTTCTATGTTATTTTTTTCAATTATAATATTAACTATGATTTGGTTCTTTATTATAAATACAAATATTTTCTTAGGAATAATCATATTTTTCCCTTTCAATCTCCCTTTTACGTTGTTTTCAATTAATCTCATTAAATATTATAACTATCACATTTATAGTGAATATCATTCATTAAAGATAAAAATTTTGTCTAAAAACAAAAAAATATTATAATAATAAATACATAATATTTATATTATACAATAATATTAAATGAATATCATTAAAGAGATGTCTAAAATTATTACACATTTTTATTAATAAATGAAAATATAGTTTTTACCTTGGGAATCCAATATCATCATCATTTAGAATCCGTCATTTTTATAAAAAATAGTGTTTTCAGTTATCCAATGATTATAATGTGGGACTATCAATCCATTTGTGCAATATTTGGCCCAACCATTGTGTATCAGTGTATATTGAATTAGTGCCCAATCCAAAAATTTCTGTGTAATATCCAATATTTTAATTTGTTCGACAACTTCACACAGATTTAATATATATATATATATATATAGGGATTTAATTTATAAGAACACAAAATACAACATTAATAAGACATTGGGATGATATCAAATATTGGTACTTTACCCCAGATTTTTCATTAATGTTTTTGATAATGTTCCCCAAATATTACTACATCTTACTCTTATTTTAATTTTTATGACATAAAAATATAAAACATGATTATTAAGAAATTTTATATGAATATTCATATAATATATATCATCAATACACATGATGTCTATAAATTATTTTTTTTCATTTTTTAATGAATACATAATGTTAAATTTTTTTACTAAATGTTTAACATCACCCAAAATTATATAAATATTTGTAATCAGCATTAAATATAACACATAAATCAATCCATGAAGAACTCGTGCTGGAGAATATGTGAATGCCTGAACTATGATTATAGATATGTGTCAAGAATTAAGATATATATCATAATTTATTATTAGATTATTACGAACCCCACCATAGTATACTAGATTCAGTGGAAACATTTTTAAATTGTAATAAAATACAATAAATCAAGTCCAAAAAGAATAATCATATATAAATCTCACATGAGAAAAAAAACATAACAATGGATATTATACAAACATAATAATCACATAGAAATAAATAATCACTCTAATATAATAGGAATTCAAAAAAAATGTAATGAAATCATATCATCATGAATTAGTCCAATACACCATAGGTATATGGTGAATACATAACATGATACTGAAACTACTTTTTCTCAAAGGTTCCTTTGATGAATCAAGGGGGTATAATATGCCCTTTTTATAACATAACAAGTGAAAATAATTACACATATAAATGTATTGATCTATAATAAAAAACTAAATTTATTAGGTGTTGTATGTAAAATCTAAATTATTTTCCCCAATCACTAAACATAATCACAAACTATCTATAGTAATATTAATAATTGTACAAATATAGTATATCAATAGTCAATCTGATAATTAATTATCCAAAAAAATTACAAAGAAGGAATCAATTGTACTATTACCATGTTGTTTTATATGTACAATAATGTTTTTATTTCATTGATGAATAAAAATTCAATAAAAACATCTATAATGTTTTTTTTAAATAACATTTTTTATATCAACATGAAATTTCCTACATAATATTATATAAGTATTTCTTATATTATAAGGAATACTTCTTTAGCCATGTAAAAATTCAACATAATATTTGGGTCCTGGTTTTCTCAAAATTAATTTTTGAAATATATTATCAATATTAATATTATTCACATGTAATATCATTGAAAAGTTGAATAACTATTGAATTCTGGACCATGTCAGAAATCCAAGGTTACCATTGATACCAAATTTTTGTTTTATCCCAGTCATGAATTGACCTTTTTCTTTATGAGGGTGTTTGATAAAGGGTCATCATAGTCCAAAATATAATAACATAAATTAAATATTTTTTTATTATGTACATTAAAATATAGTACTAGAGTCATATTTAAATATGTTGTGATCGAAAAATATCGGGGATTGGTGAATAAAAATGGATATATAGAAAAGATGTTGGTCTTCCATTGGCAGAGGTTTTGCTGGTGAATCGAAAATGTAGTCATGATCTACAGCTGGTGTACAATGGAATTTAAGTATCTATTCAATGATAATGACTTAGCTTCTTTCTTCATCACTCGTCAATCCAAATCTAGGGATGATCTTTTCATTATGAATTTATCCCAGTATTTTTTTCCTAGGAAGATAATGAATAGTTAATATAATGGATCGATTCTTGGATTTCACATTTTATATGTATATGATATTTTCATGATTTTGGGATAGTTATTGGAATGGTGTATTACTCAGTATTATTTTCTATGGATTTCTATCCCTTTTATAAATGAGTTAACCAATGATATTTTTTTCCAAACATTAGAGGAATTCATGTTGGTCAATCATTTCTCATTCGATCATTGGAGTAACAGAATATAACCATAGTTCAAGTCGTTATAATAAAATAAAATATTCTAGTGTATGAAAAAGGTTATGTTTCTACTAATGAAATGTAATTATTTTTCCTTATTTGAGTGTTTGGTAAAAATTAATGACAAATATGGATGATTCCTGATTTTTTGGTATGGTCAGAATGGTCTAATTCAACCCATTGGTGGTTATGATATTCAGTTGACCTCAGATCTTTGTGATACATTTCTATTTGACGGAAAATTTCTTATTTAAGGGTTCTAGATGAATACATGGTATTAATTCGATGAGTTCTATGAAAAACCAAACCATATTGATTATAGTCCTAAGAACACAAAATGTGTAGTACTTTTCTATATGGATCTAGGGATTTGGTTCATATAAAATTATAACATGTCATGTGACCCTTATCTAACAAGATCTGCATGTACATTGAGTATATTACAAGGATTACTGGTATAGTATCTGTCAATGTGGGTCAGAATCATACCATGTATACCTTGGAAGGTGACAATTCATTTATTTGTTTTACAAGCCTAGGAGATCTCATGTTCCTAAAATCTTTATATTGAGAACCAAAAATTATGTTCATAAGAATGTACATGATCACAGGAATCCTACATGACTAGTTGTAGCACTAACATCTACAAGTCATGTACCTCACCAACACACCATGTATTAAGGAAAACTAAACTCCATTTGAGTGAGAGGCACTTGGAGTACCACATTTAGTGAGATGCACCATGTATCCAAATGGAAACAGAATGTACTCAATTATATATATGGATAATTACTATTCATTATTAGTTATTAATTGTTGATATCCTCTGTGATCTTCCATGTATCAGTATTGGATGTTTTATATCCCTTGATCCATTCCAAAGTTGTTAGTATATTGGAACATACTACATATATGGTGTGAATAACATTATTAGAACTTCTGAAATATTGTTTTAGTGAATATTTCAACAATTATTCAACTGAGATCATTTATCTTTATATTTCCCTAGGTGCATTTCTTGAAATCATAATTTCTGGTAGTATGTTTGATCAAATCCAATACATAGTATATTATTCTAGATTTAGTTACTGTTATACACCATGTCCTTAAGAGTGATGATAATAAATTTAATTTTCTCCTTTAACATATATGGTGCCATAATTTTTGAATGTTTTTATGAGTTTTACATTTCATATTGGCATATTCAGTTCTATTTGACTTGTGGATTATGTTCTCTATAAATAATGATATATCAACCATCAATCATGAATCATAACATAGATTTTTTCTATAAAATTATCATGATACTATTTGAATTTGTTTATTATAACTGGGTATTCTTGTTGTATGTTATATAATCAAATTTCATTGTTGATCACACTATTACTCTTAATAAATTCTTCATTGATATTTCTGTGTTTCCAATAATTTAATATTACACTAACCACTATATGGGATCTACCCACATGTTCCATGACTTTTGTGGATGGCATTGATTTTTTTGGGAGCCGTTGGATGAATAAGATAATTTTTAATTAATATGGGCTTGAAATACTAAGGTGTATACCCATTTTTAATTTTACAGTAGTCCACTCTTTAAGAGTAAGTGGGAAATTACATTCATGTTTTTGGTGGGATTGTATTTATCCCCTTTTTGTGCTCTCTAGTGATTTTTTTCCAAGAACGCGTGTGGTATTTTGCCTCTATTCATGAATTATTAATAGTTTTTTACATGATATTGTTGTATTATCATGAATATGTTAGTTTACTCACAAGTGTGATAGGGTAATGCCTCTAATTGGTGTGATGAGCCTTCTAGAACTATTTAACATTGCATGGCCTAGTGGAGGCATGCTTGTGTTAGTTGTGTCCCTATCCATTTAGGGTCATGTCATGACAGAATTGTATAAGATAAGTACTAATACTTATGTTTTTTCTACGTCAGCAATGTTAAGGATATTAGTTTGGAGTTACTTTTTTCTTGTAGTGAGTTTTGGTCAGGTTAGTAGGTTAAACTTGTTAATGAATTTATATATTCACTATTAGGATATGGTTGTGAATGTTTATATGGATGCTGATGTATCCATTCACTATAATTATAATAAAACAATTATTGATATGGTATGATTAGATAATGTTTGACTGAAAAACATTTCTAATTTCATCATATATTAATGTTTTTTGGTTTCAATGTCCATATTAAGTCATCTCCACATATATAAACAATGCCTATGGTGTGTCATAATAATTATCAAGATAAATCAATGGTGTTATCCATCAAGGATCCTCATATAGTGGTTCTATTTAAATAAAATTATTGTTTAGGCATTTGTTCATAGACTTAGTCATGATGTGTATAATCTAGGTGGGATCAAAGAAGAGGTACAACCTGTTTAGTAATGCCTGGAAACTTCTATGAATCAGAAAGTTGATTATTTACATGCTGAGACACTGATATATCTTGTAGGATGGGACCCTTTTACAAATGATCATTCAATGTTACATTAGTTATAGCAATGAATTTTACATTGATTATTCAACAAGACATACCCTTAGGAATTATAGGCTTTACCCTTCATGATGTATGTGGTTTTTTGTGATGAGTTTCATGATCGATTAGATCATTTCATGTGAAACATGTTTCTTTCATGGAGATATTGTTAGATATAGCGGTATCAATATATTTCACACATTTATGATATTTGCATTGTATGTTATGGATTTAGAAATTTTCTCGGCAGTATGGTGGGTCATCACCACCTTCACGGATGCCATAGGACATGCCTGATCCATTGGTGTAATTTTCCATCATGGATTAGACCACTATATGAAATTGGTCCATGGGTGGGAATTTTCTAGGGTGGCATAGATAATGGTTTATCCCTATGTTTATTATTTTGACAAGAATTTGGAGACGGAATGAAAAAGTAAATTCCCTCACCTAGACACTTTCATGATATACAACTCGTGTAGTGTCCCAATATTTTTTATTGTATGTACTTGTTATAGTTTGGGCTTGGGCCTCTTATTTTTGGCTACATATGTATTTCTATTTTTTATGTGAGGGATCAGGGGTGGTCAGTGGGTTTAGGACCTGAGAGAGGAAGAAAATGGAGTTCATATACGTGTCACAAGATATTCTCATAGTTAGTGAAAACCATGAAGAATCCCCAGGACATCGTCTGAATTGGTGATTGTTGGATAGTTACTTCCACTTGGATTGTGCGCGGTTTGGAAGACCATGTGGGTAAACTGTGCAACCTAGAAAATTTTAGAAAATTATAAAAATTACATAAAGGGATTTGGAACCCCCAACTCGATATTCTCTTCCATTACACACCCTATATCCCTAATGATGATCTTGGATGAACCAGGATTCCCATGGGTGGTTCTACTTTGATTATGTTTTTTTGAGTGCCATTGGTTGTAGATCATTGCCTTGAGCATGTCTAATCTTCTTATTGATTACTCCAATTGATTAGGGTTTTCATCTTTCTCCCATATCATTTATAAGATCCAAAACCCTCTTTTCTGGTGAGATATAGGTTACAGATTCAAGGGTTGTTTTAATCCAGATCCAAGGCTATGATTGAGAGTTTGGTCATCACTAGATTCTATGTTTAAATCCTACATGTTTTATACCATTATTTTATTTTATATTTTTACATGAAATCATGGGTTCTTTATTCTTCATAAACCTGTTGTTTGTTTTATTAGATTATAAAACATAAAGTGGAGTCTACATGACATATTTCAACCCCCATGACCCTCATGGGATGTGTAGAGGATGAATTGACCATTTTCGGGCCACCCATAGGTTGCGCTGGAAATCCTAGACCTAGAGAGTGGTATGGATAACTGATGGACTACTGAGTAAAGTGTTATTCCAATGTATAACATGTTTTAATGGATATTTTAGTATTAAATGGAATGATAATAGATATTGCTAGGGTGAAAAGGAATAAGGGGTTGTTTGGCATGACATGAAAATGAGAAAATCGGTTCTAATGGGATTATGTCAATTGTTTAACAATTTTTTTGTAAATTCCTATGTGGGTTTGTTCATATGAAATGGTGAACATATAATTAGATGATGGAATGGAAAATGGGGAGTATGTAAATTGGATGTAATGGGGGAATGTGGGAATATGTTGAATGGGTTAATATATTGGAAATTGTTTTACGCCTAGTAGTTAAACGTAATAAGAGTTTGTGTTATCATATATGAGAAATGTACCTAAAATGAATAGTGGGTAAATGATTTTGAAATGATAAATGGGATCATTGGGTAAATGAATAGTCTATGATGAATTTGGTTAAGGCATATAGGTTGTGGAATACACATAAGGGGTTGAGGCATGAGAATAAGAATTTGGATAAAATGATATAAATTATAAATGTCAATTGTATTAATGGGTTATGGAATAGATTTAATTACCATGTTGTTTATTATGTATTGGGATCTCCAATGACATTTTTCTACTTGGTTATGTTATATTGTGGTTGTGGTGATTTTATAAATAAGTTTATGTTCATATCTTGGTGGATTGGGCTTTTGAAATGAGGTTTTATTCCCACGGATAAAGTTAGACTTACGCTCTATACTCCACCCCAAAAATGAATGGTTTAGGGAAGGGGATGGGGGATCTAATCCCCTAATAGTTTCATTCCTCCCAGACTGAGCCTTCAATGATAGGATCATGTGTTAATTTTAAATTTGTTTCCTTAGTGAGATAAGGACTTGAATTATTTTTCCTCTTCAATTTTATTGATTCCCATAGACCCTAGTTTAAAGGATATGTATTCTTAATGTAATGATAATGTGAAAAAATGCATTGTGTAATAAATATGGTATAAGAAATGAAATTGGGATAAATGATTGATATTAATTAAATGAATCTTATCAATTAATGGTACTAGAACTATACATTTATTTCATACCAATTATTTTTACATTCATTAAATATCTATTAGAATATATAATTTTTTGACACTATTAGTGGTGTCCTACTATGTTCTGTAGTCACACCATGCTCGACAAACTATTGGGTAACTGAGAAGATTTATGGTTTGCTGGTCATGACAAGGGATAAGGCCCTACACTAGGTAGCTGAATTGGGCATTGTATGTACATTTAGAAGGAACTAGAATTTGAGTCGGGACTCATTTGAAGTTTGGATGTTTTTTTATAATTAATGTTTTTCACACATTTTATGGATAGTATTTCATGACATTGACAATGTAGAATTATAGATTATTTCTAGTTTGGGAGATGCTTGACTTGTATGTATACTATTTGTTCATATTATTCCCTGATTTATATTGTTTTCTATTGTCTCTTACTCTGGTAAAAATGTTATAGTCTCCCCATGTGACTCAATGTCCCTTACCGCTTGTTGGAAACATCTAGTGTATGAGGAGGCACACTTGAGGTCATGTGACGACTCGAATCGGGGCACCAGTTTAGTGTCTTTTGGGATGAAGACCTTACAATGCAGTATCAGTTGAGTTATTTTCTCTTTATTACAAATTTGGGATTGTAGACAGGATATTAGAATATTTGATGCATTTTTAATGAGCTCATGCTTTGAAATAACTAACCCATGAACAAGGAAAAACCTAGATACCATGGGTGGGAATTGTTTCTATTGTTGTGTGTTATTATAGTGGAATGCTATTTATTCATTGGATTATAAACATGTTGTGTGATTTGATTGATTTTTTATATTTCTCTCATTGTCATAATGGAATGGGGTGTTTCATTCATGTGTCATTTTAGGAACCTAATGAAATAAGTGTCATGCATCATTATAAGAACACTCACGAGATGAGTGTGCAAGACATAAAGAGTAGAATGGATTTACACCCTTGATAAATATAAATAATATTATTCATAATAGTCATAATGTTTGTGGTTGAATATAAATAATTCAAATTAATTGATAAGGAATAACAAGTACACAGAATTACTGTGACTGGGATAAATTTTGTTTTGGGATAAATTTTAGTGGTTGAATCGATGTCAAAATGAAAATTATTTTTTAATGAAGGAAAAATGATTAATGATATTATCAAAATGGATGTTGTAAATGTGTTAAAATGATTATTCTAACATTTTGATAGTTCGGAAATGTTCCATAGAGGAAGGGATTGTGTTGTCATATAATAATTAGTTTGGATAGGTGTTAAAAAATGAATTGTTATTGAGAAAATTTGTTACCCCATGTTGACCATGACCCATGGTAGGTATGGTAGAGGAATGTGTTTTATGTGTGATAATTACTGTCAGGATATAATACGAACTATGGGTTGTTTAAGGTTGATAGCATGAGACATTTTCATTTTATGTTAAAATTATGTTAGTCATTCTTCGAAGTTTTGGATGAATGATAAGTTAACAATGATAATGACATAGTTCAATGGTGGTTATCCTCTTTGTTATTGGTTTTAACCTTGTATGTGTGGTTTGGGGCAATGAGTGTTCCCTAGTTTGATACTTTTGATTGGTATTTTGCATCCTTTCTAGTTATGATATGGCCTAGGTGGTGTGTTTAGTTAACCCTTGTAAGGGTTATGTATGTCAGGTTGTGAGGTGTCGTTTGGAAATGTGAGTATGGAAACCCTCATGGTTCATAATTTTATGGAGTGCATGGTGGACCCTAAGGATGGTGCCCTAGTCATAGTTACCTTGTGGGTACTGACCTTGTGATTTTCATTTTGAATCTCGTAGGGGATGTTTTTCTTATAATACTAATGATTGTGCATAGATTTGGTACGAAACCTAGAGTAAATGGTCTCTTGGTGCATTAGGTAGGGTGATCATCAGAAATAGGGTGAGGGTTAAATTTCTGATCATTTCTTTGTTCGTGTCTTGATATGAATGGTTTTGGGAGATAACCAATAGAATTTCTAGATAGTGAGTCCAGTCTATGGAGTTGGTGTAATTGAACCATCAATGTGACCTATGAGAAAGGTCAATGGGGTTTCTATTGATTTTGTGTGTGTGTCTCACATGTAGATTTTCTGGACATTGACAGTTGAACTCGGAGTGTCTTATGCTGTAGGTTCATATTAGAGGGATAAGGGGAAAGGTTGATGGATGGTGGGGATACTAGAGTTGTTCTTATGAGGTGATTATTCTGAAAAATCATGGGTGACCTCATGGTAGGTTAGTCCAGCTGTGCAAGTACCCAATAATAATATTCATGGTTGATGATTCATAGGTGATGTAAATTTGTGCTAAGTACCATATGTTTTAATCAATGGTATTTTTATACCACGTTCATTCATTAGAGAACCCCAACTGTTTTTGAAACAAGCTAATGTTTTTCTTTAAATTTTGTATCATATGGATGCATGACTCACATTCTTTCATGATGATTTATGGGGGGATCAAAGTCATTTTTGTGTGAATGAGATAAGGGTGAATAAACTGTGCTAATATTTTATCGCTCAATAGTGACACCCAATTTGAGAGTGGTCACATGGTTGAACTGGTTTGTATGAATTGTTTTTTGGTTGGTTGTCATAAAATTATGGACTCATGACTGATGAAGATGAATAACCATGATACATGGTTTGGTATGTTAGCGGGTGATAGTCTACAAATAGATAATGGTTGATTTGTGAGGGACCGTTTGTTTGATTGGTATTGTAGACTGTTGTTCTTTGGTTTTTAGATGGAAGGGGCACATCAAATGAAATCAAGCGGTGTAGTTGAATCAGTACCACTTGAAATGTTGGTTAACATCGACTTAGTGATGTGAATGTTGAGTGATGGATAGACATGGTTGGAAATCACACATGATATGTGGTGGTGGTGATGTTGTGATGAGATGTGTTTAGCAGGGGAGGCTATGATCCTTGGAAGGTCATGGAGTCCAATAGGCTGACCTGGGAAATGGATTTGTCGGTTGTGGTGTTCATATAAAACAAATTAGGGTACCTCAATAAATTATGATCATTCCCAATATCATGATATCGTCCTGGGTATGATTAGAATCTCTAATGTTACACCAAGAGACATGAATATGTTTGGTTGGATGAGGTATGTTAGGGAGATTATGATCATTGATATTGTATGTTTGAAGCTTTATGATGGGATATACACACTCTATTCCATGGGGTGAGTTCCTTGGGATGTACCAAATGTCATCAAATGTCATGGTTTTTGTTCACGGATGTTGGGAAAGTGCACTAGGAAACATATGTGTTATTGTTTTGTGAAAAATCTAGTTGACCATGTCTAAATATTTGGGTTCATCTTGTTATCATGTGTATGATGGGGTGGTTGGAGTCCATGATGGAGAGAAATGGTAATGACACTCCTATGTTGGGGGATGATAAGTCAATCCAACGACCTGGAGAGAAGAACATCAACTAAATGTAGTGGGATCATGATGCCAATGAGGTACCTATGATGTTCATGTTAGGTTCCATAGATAAGCCATGTGGGATTAAGACAGGATTTCTAATAAGCCATGTGTTGGTTTTAACTCAGGTTGGTTTGATTTGAATCTTTTCATGTCAATGCCGAGAGATAGAATGGTGTGTTTGGACATGACAAAGGGTTGTTTCAAGAGAGGTTTGGGTCATATACCTCCAACAAATATTTGGTTTCGACTCGAGTAAGTTCTCCTCCGGTGTTTTTAGACCACCTTGAAGTTGATGGATCCTTTTCCATGTGATATGGTGTCATGCCAAGGATGAATCATGATGATACTCTAGAGGGAGGTAATTTTGTGATGATGGAATTAAATTGGAATTTGTGGGAAAATATTAGTTGGTTAGTGGTATGACAATGATTGTATTCAAGTGAGTAAGTACCTTGAGAAGGAGGGAAATGTGTATCACATCATCACTCAAATGTGGTATTTGTAGGAATTTCCACTTAGGAATGGTCTGACCTGAGATGGTAAACATGAATTGGTACAGTGTTATTGACCCCCCACAAGGTTGATCTTATGTTAGAAATTACTTTTTTGAAAAAAATTTACATGAGTTTGGTCATGTAGACATTAGTCGTTTAATGGGTAGTGTAAGAATTTCCCACCAAATGGTTTCGAAAGTGAGACTCAATGACAAAGTAGAATAATTATCCTATGGATGTTTGGGCATGGTGAGATGGAACATTCTAGATGATGGGAATGTTGATTTGAGTTCTACTAGTCCTTCATCGATAGGGGGTACAATGTAACCACACTAGGTAAATGGTTGGTGGATGTTGTGAATAGTGTTTTGGGTTAGAAGGACTTGATTGCTCCCTATTCGGTTGAGTTGGCCTTAATAGAGATCTTTTGAATGGGTTTAACTATTCTATTGGTGATGAGATTTGAGTTTTGTTTGGATGTATTGTTGCGGGATAAAATATTCAATAATTTTTTTTGAAGGATCATGTTTTTTCCTCAAGGTGATATCAGGTTTGGTCACCATTGGAGTTTGGAAAAACATTGAAAAATGATTCCATGTGATTTGGCCAATGAGTTGTGTAGTGGACTGACCCAAGGGGGTGACGATTGGTTCCTCCATTGTGATTTGATACTATGAGTTATGATTACATGTGTATTGAGTCAGGAACTATTGTATATGTTTTTTCTATTTAATTCTCGTGGTTGGGTACAGTTGAAGATGATGCATCCTTAATGAGGTTTATGTTCGTGTTGTTGTCATGGTGAGGAAAAATTATGGGGTATGTTTGTGACCTAGATCTCTGAAAAGTTGGATTTTTTATGTGAAACCAAAATCATGAATGATGTAAAAGGGTATATAGACCTAGAGGCATGATCCCATTGTGGATGCTTAGGTGATACTCGGGACGAGTGACTTGAGGATGAACCTTTCTATGGTGGGGGGGGGATGTCTGGACCCTAACTTTTATTATATATGTTATTGGTTATCATTTTCCTTGGTCCTCTTATTTTTGGATAGATAAGTGTTTCCCTAGGATAATTTTAATGAAGAAGGGTGATTTTGGGGGTTTGAGACCTAAAAGTGGCTGAAAAGGGAGTTCCTATACATGTTACATGGTTTGTGAATGATCGGTGAAAATTGTGTATAATCTCCCGAAAACAATGTGAAGGGGGCTATTTTCGGACATTATCATCACACAGTTTTGAGAACAGTATGGGTAATCCCAGTATCCCAGAGAAATTGTGAAAATTATAAAACATTCAACCCTATATTTTAAACCCCAACATAGGATTCTATTACCATCGACCCTCTGTATCCCTAGTGAAAATATTAGATGAATGAATATTTTAAAGGGTGGTAGAACATTGATTTTGTGCCACATGGATAATTTTTGTTAGCAGATCGATTCCAAAGTTATGACTAATATCATCCTTGCTTCCATGCTTCGATTAGGGTTTCTATCATCCTCACATATACTTTTGAAGAACAAAAGATGTCTTTTTTTGTTGTGATATTGGTTGGTGTTTAAGGGGTGCTTGAATCTGGATCCAAGGATATGTTGAATACTGGTTTAATAATCTAATTCTAGGTTGGTGGTCTAAATGTATTATCCCATATTTTTTTTAATTTTTTCATGGAAGATTCTGGTTTAATTTTCCATAATTGTGTTCTTGTTTTCACTAGAGTTTTCTATATAAAAGTGTGTCTAAGTGACCAATTGAAATAATAACTATCCCCATGGGATGCGATGAGGATTTATTGACCATTTTAGGGGCACCCATGTGGTGCATCGAAAATCTCAGACCAAGAGTGTTTTAGGGTAAAGTGGAGTATTTCTGCGTAATGTGTGATTCCCATGTAGAACATGTTTTAATAGTCGATGAAGTTGAAAATGAAATGATAATTGATATTCATTGTTGGATAATTCATATGGGGTTGTTTTTAATGACATGAAAATAGAAAAAAATGGGTCAAATGGGATTATGCCAATGGTTTAATGAAATTTGGTTAGAAATAACTAAGAGGGTTAGTGCATATTAAATGGTGAAATTATATTTATATTAAGTAATGGGAAATGTGTAGTACGTTAATGTGATGTAATAATGGAAAGGATGAATATGTTGAACGAGTTAATACATAGGAAATTTCCATAAAAGTAATGGTTTAATGAAATAAGTGGTTGTGTTATGAGATATGAGAAATGTACCCAAATTTTGTAAGATGGTATATGCTTGTGAGATCATAAATGGGCTATATCAAAAAATGTATGGTCAATGATGAATTTGGTTATGAAAAAGGCGTTATTGAACACACCTAAGGGGTTAAGACATGATATTGGGATCTTGGATAAATGGATATGTATTTTAAATGGAAAATGTTTTAATGTTTTATGGGATATAATTAAATCCAATGTTTTTATTGGGACCTTCAATCAAATTGTTTATGCTTGGATGTGTTATGTTATGGTCGTGTTGATTGGATAAATAATAATGTTCACATTCCTTGGTAGGTTGGGGTATTGAAATGAGGTTCAACACCAACATTTCATATCAGACAGTGGCTCTAAACTCCAACCAAAAAATTCATGGGTTAGGGATGTGGACAAAGGCTCTATTATCCAAACAGTTACATTCCACCTGGACTGAGGCTTCAAGTTGAGGAAATATGTATATGTTAAATGAGTATCCCTAGAGATATTGGGATTGGATTTAATTTCCCTATGTATTGTTATTGATTTCCATAGACACTTTTTTAGATGATATGTATGCCTTACCCAAAGAGCATGTGTTCAAAATTGATTGTGATATAATGATTGTATATGAAATGAAATAGTGATAACTGTTATGATTGAATTAAATGAACCTTTTTAATGAATGGTACCCAACCCATCCCTTTTTTACTAATTTTTTTTTACATTCATTCATGATCTATTATACAGGATAATTTTTAGACAAAATTTGTGGTGGCCTTCTGAGTTTTGTACTCACACCCCGCTCAGGCTACCGTTGGGTACCCAAGATGATTTCTTGTTTTTAGGTACATACAATTCCAAAAGCCCCCCTGGATGTTGATTTGGGATTATTATATACATGGATGTGGATCTAGACATACATTCGGGACTCTTTGTGGGTCTGTTTATTTTCCATTCTCTGTGTATTTCTCACTTTTTACTTCAAGAATTTCATGATATTGTTAATGTTGAGTTATGGTTTGTACATATTTTGGGAGATTCTTAATTTGAATGTTAACATGTTTTTCGTACTATTCCACTATTTATATTGTGTTATGTTGTTTCATACTCTAGTAAAAATGGTATAGTCAAACAATGTGACTCAGTAGACCCTCTCAACTAGTCGGCCACCTTTAGCATAAGAGGATGAATTCTTGAAGACATGTGAATACACAACTCATAGTTCTGGTTTAGTGGCTTCCAGGTTAGGGAAATTACAACCTGAAACCTTTTGAGTGTGTCAGAGCCACCCAAAAAACATAGTATTGAGGTATGAAGGATTATTTTCTCTATCTACTATGTATGAGTGTGATCAATGTTCCATAGAATCAAAGGGGGACTTGGTTCTAGTAAATATGTGGGATTAAGAATAGAATATTTTTATTTAGGAGGAAATCAATAATGTATTGTGTTCGGTTTTATGTATAATGTTTTATTCATTTACCTAGTTACAATTTTCACAAAGAGTTATTAGCCAAATTTCACAAAGCGTGTTCTCTTTTTTAGACCTAGTGATGCCAGTGGATCTTTTTTCATATCCCTTCTGTTATAGGATCCTACAGACAATATCATCAATTTCACACATCTACTAATAAATTGACATGACTCTTTGAGGAGTTAACGTTACAACTATTAAATATCTATGTATATATAGTGATAATAAATGATTTATTTCCTTGGTATAGATTTCTCTCCTACAATCTATGCTACAATTATTTCTATTAGTGATTTTATATGTTCTTCTAATTTATTAGAAATAATTTTTCCTCCATTTTAATGTAGTGATCCCAGGAAGAGTAGTATGATATAATTAGTAAGAGAGGAAAATATTTCCCACATATTATATAACAAATTCACTTTGGATTAGTAGACACTATGATATTTCATTTCATGTGATGGTAGAGGATTATGAGGGAATCCTTTTTGATGATTTTATGGGTTAACAATGCAATAGATAGTTAGTTTTTTTCATGGATATTCACTAGGTAAGGAATGATATATATGATTGTAAATGATATAATATTTTAAGGGAATATTGTGTGGTTAGATGTTTTTAGAGAAATACGATTCATAAGTCCTCATGGTATTCAATGGGTAGCCATATATTCTTTGTTTGAGAGGAAGATGAGTGCTTGAGGTTTGATATGTATTGGTTCAACTTAGACCAAATGATATGAGTAAAGGTATCTAGTCAATATAATTGATGAAATATTATCCATAAGAATAGAGGTAATGTTGATTGGGAAGTTTTACCTCAAGAAGGGTTATCACCCACTCTATGTTTGATAGATGGATATGAAAATCTTATATTTTGATAGCTTCTACAGTTTCATAGAGCTTATAGTGATACAATATTCCATGTCAAACACTAAAATAGAGTTCTCAAGTATTACATGACAAAACATTGACCTTTCACAGCTCTATTCACTGGTGTTTTTAGAAATGGTACACTCATGTCCTCATCATCTTATTAATAGTATGTGAGACAATGGTGGATGGTTCTATGTAGTCTTCAATACTTCCAGTCTCATGGAAGCTCTGAGGGAGTTAGTTCTTGAAATAAATCTTCATTGAAAATGGTGTCAGTGATTACCCTACATAAGTTTAGGTGGTGGGATCCTGAGACCCACAAATGGAATGGATATTATATCATATTCATAGAATAAAATTTTCTCTTCATCTTATGTCGTGTGAGGTAACATTGAATTTGAAATATTTTTATAAACCACAAGTTTGTTAGGACTGTGTAATATACCTCGTATCGATTATTTTTATACCTTTATTTATTTAGTGAGTTTTGATGGAGAGAAATCAATATATATAAACTGAGATATTACCTGATTGGGTATACATGGGATATATTCATAATTTATGTATATGATGGAGAGAATCAAAATATCAAATTTCTTGGAATGATAGGTGATTATTGTCATGATGTGATATCGTGTTCTACATAGGTTGATTTCCCTTATATGTATAGCTAGTATAGGTGTGGATGTATCAGGATATATAGGAATTTTATGGGATTCCAAGGGTGTAATTATTATTATTCATGTTTTAACATTGGTTTACCTCACCTATCTGAGTGTGATGGCCGATAGAGCTTTGTGGAATGTTTGGTGTACTATTTCATTTGCGATGTAGTGATTTTTTAACATACCTTGATTATTATTATTGACTATAATTCCACATCACAAAAATATTTAGAAGAGTATGTCGGAATACTTTTGGGACACTTTTGTAGTTGAGAACAGAATTTTTACCCAACCAAATTGTCATGTTAAATTAAACCATTCATGTTCTAGTGAACATGCTTTGGGTTGTAAAGTCTGTTTTGAACAATAGCTTGGAGGATCATTTACCATAGGTGATGTTTTGATTATCATGAGGATTTACACAATAACAGGATAGTATATCACTTCAATGTCCATGTACAATAGACCATAATTTATACTATTATGTTATTCATATCTAATGGGTAACAATACATATGTCCTCATTGTGTTCTATTGATAGTTGTAAATGGTGCAGTTCATTTAGGTGAGCATGCTAACTACAAAGTAAATGTCAAGAGTCTTTAGTGGACTGACGACGAACATCGTTGGTGTTCAATAGTAGCATAGTATTATCGAGGTTTTGCAGATAGATCCAAGAATATTTGGACCTATATTTTCATAAGGCTGTGTTGGTTTATTGATGTGGTGTATAACATAAATCTATGGCCAATGTATCATTGGATGGTTATTGTTATACACATGTTAACGCTATAGGGTTTTCAATTAAACATTGTGTGGTGATGACCTCGGTGATATAGGTGGGGGAGTGGTGTTTTATTTTGATGCATCCAGTAGTGTTGATAACTATATAGGGACTAAAATTTCGGGAAAATCATTTTCCTCAGTTGTGTGTTTTGTTACTACACAGGAAACCATTGGGATAGATAATGGAAATATTTAAGATACTTATCATTTTAAGAGAGATATTTGGAATTATTTTAGGTATGTTTTATTTTCTCATAAGTACCATTGATTAATTTTATGGAATCAGTTATTTTTGGGCGATGTTTATGAAAATTTTGGATAAATAGGTTTGCGCACGGTTGGCGGGCGGTTTGTTAAATTTTGTGTCTTACTAAGAGAAATTGGAATCCCTCTAGATATATCATCTTTAACAAATTTAATGCACAGTTTGGGAGGCCAAGTGAGGTGGATGTGCAATGATCCCCCTTGATTTAGTGTATAACGCATGGTTAACGCATGGTTTGTCTAACAATGAGACTAAACTGTGCGAGGGCCGATAGTGATACCCTAAAATATTGGATCTCATTCATTTTAATTTATTAATGATCTGTTTCACCTTGTATGTTTCCCTAAATCAAGATTTATCTTTAATAGGGGTAATGTAAGAATCTCCAATATAATTGGAGGGATTTCAATGCCCGATGTGCACCATTCTTCAAGATTAAATTCATAAATTGATGATCTTCTGTTGTCTCGATAAGTTTATTTCATATTGATTCATCCCACATTCATTCGTATATATTATCTTGATATTTTCATGGAATATATCGACTTTTTCCTAGATATAAACCAATCTAGTGTCATCTAGATCTATTATTTTGGACCATCATATAGATTTATGAAATCATGAAGTCTTTGATCATGATATAGGTTTAGTGATATATATCCAAAACATTTATTAACATTATTGTGTTGTTAATTGTTTGGGGATTTCACATGGGAAAACTTCTAACAAAAAATTGATTTAGGTGGTCTAAATCTAATTCCCATAGTCATGGATTTGTTATTTTTTTGTAAAAACTGTATAATTACTATAATCCTTTATCAATTTAATTTTTGTGAATTAAGTTAATTATAATGACCAATTGTTTTATCGAAGCCTTATTGATATAATTTATAATTTGGGAATTAATCGTGAGACTAAGGGGATTCTTAATCGTGATAACTAATTTCATATTAGTTATAAACCTTTGATAATATGATGTAGATAATTAATTATGGGATTAATTATGAAATTTTTAGAGTAGAATGATATAATTTATTTAGGAAATTAATTTTGAAATATGAATAGAGATATTGATTATAAAATTGATGAATGTTTTTATGAATTAATTAATGTTTTGAAGTACATAGATACTTTTTTTGTTAACTAATTGAATTTATGTGTTTAACAAATTATTGAATTATTAATGGGATTGGTGTGGATAATTAAATTGTAATTTAATAATTTTAAAAATAATGGTAACACAATAATTCTAATTGGAGAATTATAAATGGCATCATGGTCATAATAATTATTTGTAAAGAAAATGGAAACATAGATATTCAAAATTTAGATGTATACATCTTATTTTTGTCATTAAACATATGATTACATATAATGAAAACATGGTCATTTTATTGAGGAGTAAGACTAGTAACATGGTTGTCTTACTTACATTTGTGATATTGGTGACTTGGAAAATGTGGATTATAAATTTGAAATTATTTAATTGAAATAATTTCACTTTGAGTTTTGGCCTTCCATGAGAATATTATAACTCTAGAAAGAGTTGAATATAATATTGAGATATCATAGAACCATGAATACATTGGGCATCGGCTTCAAGTAGGAAATAAGATAAGATATTTCCTAAGGAAAACAAAGGGCTCCGGTACAAGAATATGTTACTATTTATTTACATACATCCCTAAGAACCAAAAATTTAATGTAGTTAAATAAGAATAAATGAAAATGTGAAAAACTATTTATTATTTCATTGAACTTATTCACTTATAATACTTAATGCACTATATATTGACAGGACTGGATTTTGACTCAATTGGTGGTGGACTACTAATTTGTACTCACACCCTATTCAGGATACATGATTAGCACTTGAATAAATTATATTGTTGCATGACTGGATAAGGGAAAATGAACTTGTATAGATTTTTGATTTTTTATGGATCATTGAGGAGGTAACTAGACATGGTTTAGGATCAGTATGGGGATTAGCAGTGTCTTTAATTTACAATTCATATAGATGTATGAAACTTGTATTTTGAATATCAATTTTACCCTTTAGTTGACTGTTGTGTTTCTTATTTGGATATCTTGTTGTGTGAGTATTTTTCAGGTTATATATGATTCCACTTTGGTTTATTTACTTCCCTGTTGTTTTTCTCTCATAAAAGAGGGTATAGTCTCCCCATGAATGACATAAAAAACCTTCAATACTAGTAGGAGGCCTATACTATATGGGGATGTGCATTTGAGGTCATGTGGTGAACCCACTCTGTGCAAAGTTAGATGGAACCCAGGTCGGGACATCACAATGTGTTATTATAGGTCGATTTCATAGTGGAAGATGATGTCCTTACTAGATGAAATTCATGTGGATGTTCGAAAAAGTTAGAACCAGATGACTCTGGTTTCAATTATAGTGGAACCTATGATTTCTAGATTGATCAAGGATAGACATAATAAGGATCTAGGGTACTAATCCATGAATAAAATTATTAAAGATGGTGAGACATCTTCAGATTGGTTGATAGATGACGATGCGATCATCTATATTAATAATCGTGTTATTGTGCCTATGATAATGAAGGAAGATCTCATGCTAAATTTTAATGCCTCAAAATATGTGGTTCATCTAGGAGTAACTGAAATTTACCATGACCTATTATGATAGTTGTTATGGCCAGGCATGAAGATGATTCTCCTATTAGCCAGTGAAAGAGGAGCATCAACCACCTAGTGGTTCACTATATCTACATCCCATCCTAGAATGGATATGGGATCACATGACCATATTTTCTGTGGTGGGTATTCATGTATCTCTTAAGAAGAATGAAACAATCTTGGTCATTATGGATAGACAAAAAATTGTAGTGAATTTTCTACATATGAGGGAATCTGTTATAGTTGAAGAATTAGTAGAACTGTACATTCAAATGATTTTCCATATTAAACGAGTTCTTCCAACTATAGTATTAGACCGGGATTCACAATTTACATCACTAAAATGGTTGGTCATTTAGAAATCCATTGGAACATATGTATTATTGAGTATATATTTCAACCCACAAATAGACGGGTACTCACAATGTACAATACAGGTTCTTGAGGATATGTTATGTTCATTGGTTTATGACTTTGGTGGATCTTGTGAAATGAACATGGCATCAGTGGTATTTGATTATAACAATAGTTATCAGGAAACTATACATATGGAACCATATGTGGCTCTTTATGGTAATCCATGTAGATCACCGCGATACTGGATAGAGGCGGGGGAGTCAAAGTCGTTGGGACCAAGTATGATACATGAGACATTTGATAAGGTTCAGTTGACTCAGATATGTATGGATATGGGTCCAATTACACATAAGACATATGCTGATATATGGAAATGAACCCTAGAGTTTAAAAAATGTGATCTTTTATTCCTTTGGGTGTCTCCTAGGTTGGGTAACTATAGGATACAGATGCAGGGCATGTTGGGCCCCAGGATTATTGGACCATTTTTTATAGTTGATAGAATCAGGCTAGTGGGGTACTGGTTGGATCTTCCACAAAAATATATTACAATGAATAATGTTTCCTGTGTATCAAAACACTCTTGGATTCTCCTCGAAACTTCTCATTTGATTGATGGGGATTAGGTTCACCTTGTTATAGATGTCCCCTTTGAGGATAATTTGATATATATGTTGGATTACAGTGAGAAATTGTTTTAAGGAAATACCATGCTGATTGCTCATGTAATATGTAAACATCGACGTGTGAAAGTGGAATCAAGGGAAAGATAAGGATACCTATGGGGTCAATGGCCTGATAATTTTGGTTACGAAACACATAAAGGCTCATGAGGTATAGCTTGAGGATAATTTGTTATAAGGTGGAGAGATTGTATGATCCCAATCATTTATGGAGTTATATAGGGTGTGATTTCTATTTTTTATAGAAAAGTAGCATTGATCGGAGTTATGGCTCGAGGGGCATTTCAGTGATGTCTAAGAAACTTTCTGAGAAAATAGGTTCTGCACTGTTGGTGCACAGTTATTACTAACCGTGAAGCTTACTATGAGAAATAGGTTTCAAATTAATCTTATGAGGTAGTATCTTAATCATGGTAAAATAAGAACTTAATAGGCTACACATTTTGCCTATGTGACGTTCCCCCAAAAAGTTGTGGCTAATTCACTGTTATAACATGCTTTACCTAGATGTGTGACTAAAACATTCTTGGTCCAATAGTGAGATCCTAAAATTGTGGATCTAAATAATTTTCAACATTTAATGAAATTCATCAATACATATATTTCCCTAACCCATGATTTTACATTCCCTAAGGTATATGAGTGTTATAACATCACCCTGGAGGGATTCTATGGCAATATGAACATTGTTATTTGGGATCCAAATCCTGAAGTAATGATATATTCATCTCCAAATAATTTTATTTCATCATGATGATTCTCCAATTATTTCATCTATTGTTACCTGATCTTTAAAAGGGAAATACAATTTGATTTCCATGGATCTAAACCTTTTTGGGGTGTTCTAGATCTGGGATATTGGATCTTCAACATCATTTATGTGATCCTGATGACTTAGATCATTATTTTGGTTTTGGAATTATGATCTGAAAAATTTATCAACATCATTGTACTACTTTGATTTTAGATATTTCCATTGGGAAAAAATCCATCAACCAATCAATTTATGTTTTCTAAAAATAAATCCCATATTTCCTGATTTTAAATGTATATGAAAATTTTAGAATAGCTAGAATCTGAAAGAAATTGATTTTAATGATTTGGGTTAATTAGATTGACCAATATTTTTATTGAAGGCTTCTTGAAATATGTGATTAATTTTTGAAATAATCATTAGACTAATGGTCTGACCTTTTTAATAATTAATATAGGGATATTTCTTATAGGTGGAATGGGTTGTAATATAGATAATTATTCATGGGATTAATTTTGAGATATTGAAATGTCTTTGTTAAGATAATAAATTGTGGATTTGTTATTTTCCTTTCATAATATTATTATATAATTAATGGTCTGATTACATATTGAATGTTGAGATTATAATGAGATAATTAAATCTAAAAATTTAATTATGGAATATGAATTGTGATATTTATTAATTAATTAATGAATTAAATGATTGTTAGAAGAACATATTTAATTATTGAGTCAACGAATGAAATTTTTGTGTTTAACTAATTGTTGAATTATTAATGGATTTGGGGTGGATAAATAATTTGTAAATTACATTTTTGATAAATAATAGGAACATGGTCATTCTAATTTGAGAAGGTAAAATGTTAACATCGTCATCATACATATGTGTTAAGAGAATAAGAACATTGTCATTCAAAATTGTGATGTATACATGGAAACATGGTCATTATACATATGAGTAAGGAGAATGGGAATTTGGTCACTCATTTGAGGATTAATGATTGTAACATGGTCAACATACTTATGTTTATTATATTTATATATTTGTATATTTGGATTATAAATGTGAAATAAAAGAATATATATAATGGCAATCTAAGTTATAGCCCCATAATAGAATATTCAAATGCCATCATGCGTCAAATCAAATAATAAGATATCATAGCACCATGAATACGTCAATATTACTGAATAATTAGGTTTCAAGATATGATATTACTTAGGTAAACCATTGGTCTTTACTTTGAGATGATGTTAGAGTTGAGGTATGGGATCATTGAAACCTAGCAAATAATATAGTCGAATCAGACTGAATGAAATTGTTATAAACTATTTATTATTACATTTAAATTATTTCCATATTGAACTAAATGAACTATCTATTGAGGGAAATTTTTTATACTCTATTGGTGGTGGTCTACGGAGTTGTACTCACATATTATTCAGGCTTCCTGATCGGTACCCAAATATATTATATTTTTTGAGGACTGGATAAGTGAAAAGCTCCAAGAATAGGTGGATAATTGAGGATGGATCTTGGAAGAAGGAACCAGACATGGTTATTGACCCCTTTGGGTGTCGTAGTGTCTTTAACCCCAATTTAATTATAGACACAAGACATTTTTATATGAATAGAATGTCTTCCCATTCAGATTACTATTGTATTTTCCTTTTGGTTATCTTGTGACATGAGTTTTGTTCTTGTTATATATTCTTCCTTGTTAGTTTATTTATATCCACTAGTGTCTAAAACATAATAAATTGGGTATTGTATCCCCATGAATGGATTACCTGACTCACACTGCATGTCATAATCCTCTAGATTATGAGGAGGCATGATTGAGTTCATATGGAGAACCAGATCATAGCACCATTGTGAGGAACCCATGCCCGGACATTACTGAGTAGGGGATCAATTTGAGGGCTCAATAAAATAATATAAAATATATGATGTTTTACTAAAAATATGGAATAACATGATCATGGGGGGAAAGAATCAAAAATATATGTTCATCATTGAAATTTGAATGGCGGTTTTATGCTAGGCATGAAATAATTATTTTCAATAAAAGGAGATTGTGAAAATGAAATTGTAGGCATAAAATGAAGAATAGAAAACATTATTATAAATTTATTTTTTATTTTTGTGCAAAAAAATATTTTATCGCCTAAATAAAATGTTATGGAAATATCAGAGGATTTGTTGCATAACCATAAATATTTATAGTATCCTTTGGAGAACCGTTGTCGGAGGTTATGTTAGAGAATGACACCCCGATTAATGATAAAAATACGAGTAAATGGTATTCTAAGGATCTCACCAATGAAAAAGACACAAAATTTTTCATTACTAGTGATTGATCCAATTATAAGTAGGATGGTTTATTTATTTATTTACACCTATTTTTTTAATCCCATGATGAATTCCAATTATCCATCTAATGGATTGATTTGTGGATCGATCATTTTTTTCTATTCTATATTTTGGTCACATCAGAATAAATATTTATTTATTTGTATGTTGATTCGTATACCTATTTGTGTTATTTTAACTCGATAATGGATTAAGGCTGAAAAGAATATAGGGTGAGTTATTATCCTCACTCCTATGGTTTATGGTTTTCTCTCCCTATTTTATGTGTGTTCATCAATGGAATTTATTTTTTCCTTTCATTCAATGAATACATGGTTGATGACACCACTATACACTAATCAGAGTGTATTGGGAGTACATTCACATGAGTCTTTGTCGAGTTACATTCACTAGGGTCCATGTCACATGTTGTGTATACCCTAGAATGGGGAACAAATTTGCATGGTGTACTTTCCCTTTTAATAATTTGGACATAAATCCCATGAATAAGAATCCAATTTTCATGCGCATAAGAGGGTACATTTTCATGGGAAGACTACGTGAACAGTTCAATCCCATACATCCACCACCATGTACCATAGGGACATGTCATGTATTGTGTTAAATTACATGTTGTAAGATCACCGGACATGGGATGTGCCATGTTTAAGGATATCTTCCATGAACGCTTATGGTATGATTGGATACTCTTCTAAGAAATTATTGGATTCATATTACTCCTTAGGTAAGATTAAGAATGAGATTTTGTAAGCTTACAGATATTATTATCAGTTTAGCATAATGCATTATCTATTCCTTAATGTTAGCATGAAATTTTTTCCTTCACATTGGATAGACATTCCATTAGTTAGACTTCATTGATAGGGGATTTCCATTTATTTTCTAATGCATTGAGTGAGGTCATCTATTGTCATTACTCTCTAAGTGGAGATGATGACATCATATTCAACCACACTAAATTTTCATTGATTCTCTATATAGATGTTTAATTTTGATTTATTGTTTTCCTAAACACATGTCAAGGGATGTAATCTTCATATATGTACTATTATAATCATACATATAGTGTGTTCTTCTTATGGTAGGACCCAATGAGATGGACATTTAGGAAAAACACCACCAGGGAAATCTTACACGTGCATTGTGTTATCTCAAATGAGTTTTATATGCATCATTCAAGCAATAAATCTAGGATATCATTATAGTTTTGACATTAAATTGTCATCGTGTGACATTGATGAGTATATATGGGTATTCTAGTTGTATATGTTTTGGACTTATACATGTGTGGATAGGATAGTTATAGTTCATTCCTAATGATTGGTTATTTTGGTTTATCAAATTGGGTACTGTTATACTCACACCTACATGGGATCTGAACCCACATTTCATGTCATATGAAATTTAAATTCATTATTTAGGAGTCCACGGTTGACTAGAAGTATATGGAGATATTCTGGGTGTGACATCATGAGTTGTATACTAGTGTTGCATTAGATATCCATCTATTTTGCATGAGATGGTTGGACATTACAATTTAGTTTTGGGTGTTCAGGTATTTGGAACGTAATTATTCCTTCCAACACTTGTTCTCATCCTCCAATTGTGGCACTGATGATGTATAAATAAATTTCTATTATTTGTATTTTATTTTAGAATTTTATATTCATAGAGATGTGTTTATGTATACAAATACTATAGTAAAATGACTTACATGTGTATGATGTTCCATGTTTGTTCTAGTCTCCATCACATAGTATATTAGAGGATGGCATGGTGTAGTTCCATATCCATCCCCATCAGGTAGGGTCAATAAACACACTTTAAATAAAATATCGACAAATAAATTTGAAAATAATTATAAAAAATAACAATTGAAATATATAACTAAATATATCCAGGATTTTATTGATCCTTATTGATTAAAATACCATTCGTTATGTAAAAATCAAGATATTTGTTAAATTAAACATTTTGAAAAAATATATATTAACATTTCTTAGTATATGACATGTTGTCTCCATTCAAAAAGATTTTTAAAATTAAAATCATCAGTAAAAACAACATTTTATAATTGTAGTTGAATGCTTAAAATGTGATGACTCGACTTCTCCATGATGGGGGAAGGGATGACAAGGTTCCAAGCCCTTAAATCCTCAACATTAAAGAGAGATAATGACTCTATATTACCTCCTTCAGTAGGCCCTGGAGTGGGGACTAGTTCCAAAGGTATAGAATCACAAATGAATGGATGAAATTACCCTTTTTATAGAAAAATATCAATAGATAAGATCGAAAAGCCCAGTAGAACCAAAGACAAAAGGTAAAAGTATTGAAAAAAAATCCATTACCAAATGAAATTTTCAAAAATAAAATTGATTCAAGATAATGGAATACTCAATAATAATTTACCAAGGAATATAAAATAAACCACAATAGAAATTATCATGATGCCTTTTCTAGTAAAGTCCAGCTTGGTCCTCAATGTCTTCTTGGAAACTAGAAAAAAGTATTATATACATAGTTTGAGTATAAATGTATTGTCAGTAGGTATATAAATGCTACTCATGAACATGTGAGGGAACAAACTAATTCCCCTGTGAGAAATTAGTAGAACCTAAAGCACCTAACAAGAAATTATAATGAGCCCAACCTCTCCAAGCCACACTCACCCCAGTAATGCATGTTAAGTATGATACTATTATAAGAACATCAACATTTGGGTACCCCGCACCACATTCCCACTAGTTAACTACTCATTCCTAATTATCTAATGTCTTGACGTTTCAACCCCTCCCACACGCAGTGCCACTGCCTCAACCTTCCCGCACACACATGGGCCTCAAACTGCACCCAACCACACATGAAGATACTTGGGCCTCAAAAACCACATTTCTCGCTCGAAGACACCTTGTCTTCATCCCAAAGACACTTAAGAGTGATAACATAGTCTGCAAACACATATTCCCCTCATCAAAAACAAAACCTTTCCAAAATAATGTTGGACTATGCTAAGCCTAAAGCCATTACAACGTTCCCGGATATGCCTGAGTGGCTAGATCACGAAGAGGGTGAGGGGAAGAAAGTCTGAAACAATCCACCCATCCTCCCATCGGGATGTTGGGAATGACACACTCTCCATTGAAATTAAGGTATTCATCACGTAGTTATAATCATGGGTGGGGTGTATATAGAAATCACAAGGAATTATTATCAATAAATATATATATAGGTAATGAAACACTCATCCCCAACTTATAGGTTTCACATGAATAAACAACAAGCCCACACTTGCACCGCTTTTTCTACTACACCTATGGGAAAAACCATACAATGTCCCTTACAATCATAATCCCAACCCCATTTTTGATCAATTACCATTTATTTATTTATGGGGATTAAAATTAAATTATTCTAACACCACTGGGAAATTAATAACCATTACCATATTATGTAACAAACAAACCAAATCTACAGTCCCACTACCCAACAACATGGAACTAGACATGCAATCCCACAACACATTCCAATTTAACAACTTCTAGTAGCCATTCTTAATAGTCATACACCCCATTAAATCTCTCAAAACACAGCCCTACAGCCCTACTTCCAAAACAAGTTCCCATTGGAGTCCCACATTATAATGAGTTCGTACACAAACAATATTCCCAAAACTTGATGTCGGTTAATGGCTACAACATCATAAAAAGGTAGTTTTTCTAAAAACAAGATCATCCATTTTCCACAATAAAAAAATCTCTCAGACAAAGACAACGAAAAACACAATATATTCCCACAACCTACATGTTCATCCATTCTGCATTCTATCAATATCTCTGAATGTGACACCAAAACACCCCCCCTTTACCACCCCACATAACATGCCCACAAAACCCAACCGAAGAACACACAACACATTCCCAAAACTGTAAAACCATGTAATTTTAAATTAAACATACTAGGGTCCTATAATTACTACATTAATATAACCAAGCTAATCACAGAACATGTTTGATCTTGGAGAATCCCATTATTTAACCGAGTGTATTTGATTATTCATATTTTATGTGATATCTCTACATAAAAACATCACCATTAAACAAAAAAACACCATATCATATGCTAAGACAACAAATTTCCATGATTTTCATATGTTATATAGCAATAATGACTATAAGAGAATCAAGGATAACAAAAATTAATTGTTGAAAAACATCAAACCATTCTATTCCAATAGTTTTATTTTTCTTTTGATCATATTATATTCATGTTTTTTTCTATTTTTATGAATAGTATCCAGTTTTTCCATACATTGAACCATTAATATACCCACCCCTGCATGATGTACAATTAAAGACATGAAAAAAATACAAACATGTTGATCAAGGGATCGAGGTTCCATATTGTGACATTAATAAGGGATGGCACGACATGCACGAAAAATCCATGGATGAGTAGGATGAGCTCCAACAAAGTGGCCCGACTTGTCTTGGGAGGATATCTCTTGGAACACCAAGAGGAAACAAAATGAAGATAGACAAGAGGATCCCAAAATAAGAAAATGAAAAATTCTAAAACCAGGGAGACCATTTCGAATAACTTGAATTTCTTATCATGTCATTACCACATAGCATGGTGGTTTAAAATGTAGGACTTAATTGAGATATAATAATTCCCCTTAGAAATAGTGGAGATAGACTAATGGATGACAGTGATATGATATATAAACATTGAATAGATGAAAACATGTAACATGGGTGAAACATAGAAAACTCAAAAAACTAGAAATGAGTCACTAATGGGTGAGTCACAGAGGCTGAGCTACCAACACCACAACCAACTGATGAAAAAACCTACCGATGGCCTGACCTACAGATTCCCTAACCAGTCGTTGTCAACAACCAGACTCATTGATACTGACGACCCTTGACTCACTGATGTTGATTCCCCCGGACTGACTGATGTCAATGCCCCTGACTGATAGGTGGCTATGATCCTGACTCACCGATGCTGACACCCCTTGACTAATCGACGTTAAGGCCCCATGAATCAACGATGTCGACACCAATGAGTCACTGTTGCTGACACCCCTAACTCATCGATGCTAACAACCCTGACAAACTGACGATGTCACCCATTGAATCACTGAAGGAAAAACTATTTTTTTTGGAAAACCCTCTAAGTAGTCCATTGTTTCCTCCCATCATCCTTAAGACACTGAAGTTTCACAAAATAAGGGATTAGTGAAAATATGGGCTATTAAATCACATTCAATTCAAACTATTCCCATCCGTAATAAAATATGAAATATCCATTGATGAAAGAGTTTCAAACAACCATACCTTAAGAAACCTCTTAGGCGCAAACCACCATGTGTTATTCAAATTCTATGTCCAAAACATCAATATCCATGAACAAATCCTTGACATATATATCCTAAATAGCTGGGGAGACACTAAGGCTCAATATCCCGATGAAATCACCCAAAGAGAAAATATCACACTATCTAAACACATGGATGGTAGAGATCCTTCCCCTCTGTCTAGATAATGCCCCCTATGGGCAGCGCTGACTCACCCGCATGGGTTTAATCGCATCTGCATTAATGCCTCATGATTTGGGACCAGGTCACCCCATTTCCACATGTTAGGACATTCGACAACCCTTTTTATATAACAAGGGATGTATCTCACCTCATTGAATATAATTCCAGGAAATCATTGCATGAAATGAACAAAAGAAAAATATAAAAGAAAAAAAATAATTCTGGGTACTAGGAAAGCTTCTACACATCTCACTCCCATGTAATCTCATCAAGGCCACTATGCCTCTTGAGCATATGAACCAATGAATTGGTTCATACATGAATCATTTTTTCCTCATGTGCCTCTATTTTTCCTGATCACACCCCAAACATCGCATCTTCCTCAATATCAGAAACACTACAATATAGGACATGGGAGTCATCATGTATATACCAAAAAAACATGCAACATGAATGAAAATGTGGATCCACTCAAACTGCGGTGGCAACACCAACTGATATTCCACCTCACCAACTCATCCCAATACCTCAAAAGGTTTAATGAACTTTGGAGAAATATTTGTCCCCTTCCAAACCTCCTCTCTCCACTCTGAGGGGAGTCATTTAATAACACGTGGTACCCATCCTCAAACTCCAAGGGTATCCTCCTATGAATGAAATATGACTTCTCCCAGTCCTGAGCTCTCTCCATCCTTTCACCTACAATATGAACCATCTATATAGTGTTCTGCAATGCCCTAGGGCCAAGAACACATGCCACCCCATCCTCAGTCCAACACCCCAATGAAAAAAATAGTCTTCTATATAAGGCTTCAAATGGTTCCAATTAAAATATATAGAGAGAGATATTATTGTAGGAAAAATCAACGAGGGGAAAGATTTATACCCATGATTCTCCAAATTCTAGAACACACACTCGATGTACATCCTCTAACACTTGAATGGTCCTCTCTATAAAACCATTCATTGGAGAGTGGAAAGTAGTGATAAGGCATAACTGGGAGACAATCAGATGTTGTTATCCCTTCCATACTCATGAATTATTTCATGTATCCTGATCCAAAATAATTAATCTTGGTACATCATGCAGCCACACCCCTTATCCCTCATACCATTGTTCTAAATCACCGACTTCTCTACATTCATTATCTACTATGATGTGAGTTTATTTCATTATGTTTTCCAAAACTACCCAAATGGAATCACTTCTCCCTCACCCATAGTGATTCTTATGATAAAATCCATCGATAATTCATCCCACTAAAACTCTGGGATGTTTAAGGGCTTCATCATACTATTGAGAACATGGTGTTCAGCCATCACATACTAACACACTAGGAAGTTTTTGACAAACTCCGCAACTTCCAAATTCACCCTGGAAATCCAAAACTATTCCATCTAACCCCGATGAATCATGGTAACTCTTGGATATACCCCCAGGTGTTAGCTATGGATCACTCTAATAACACCATCACACATCGCCATTAAGACAAGATTCTTCCCACGAAACTATATTTGGTTCTTACTATCCTCTGACCATTCTCTCATGCATCTCCATATCTTAAATGATCATGAATCAATTTAAACTTTGACTCCCCCCAGTGAAGAAAATCCACCTACTATACTATGGATGAAAAAACTGTCATCTGAAATTAACAAACTCTTTCCTCCCCTAGTGTCACTCCTAGATGTTCAGCATCCAACTCCATCATTTCCTTCCAAGCATCTACAGACTCCAAAACTACATCCTTCTATGATTTCCTACTGAATCAATGGACCTCCATGTTTCCCCTTCCTATGTTTTAGGAGATCTAGAACATGTAGTCCTAATGAAACTCAATCCACCACTAATGCAAAATGTTTATGTCTCATAGGGAGAAGATATACATCATGCTATTGTGACCCATGAAGACTATGAAGTTTTCCCTGGTGAGGTAATGCTACCACACTATCATTACAAACATGACCACAGAATGTTCTAGGTAGTGGGAGGCACAGTTACATTCATGGGGATGTAACTACCTATTTCCTATAAGATATTTCTTCTCATTGCTATATCAATAAACACTACAATCCTAGAACAAAAGAATCACCGAACACCTCAAACAATACCCCTTCCTATGGAAACCCTTGCACTGGGAAACTAAATAGAATCCCTTTCAGATAAATGAAAGCTGCATGGCACTGCTCACTCAATACAAAATCATGGTCTTTTCTGGTCAAAGTTATTAAAGGCACTACATCTCGAGAGATTTTGGGTACGAACCTTGACCAATAACTATCCAGACATAGGAAACTATGATCCTCCACCACATTCATGGGTGTTTCCCAAGAAACAACCCCTTCTTCCTTTTCCACATGTCCAATGAAGTACAACACTCATACCAAAACATTCTCTTGGACAACATCCCGTATATCTAGTGGTGTCCGGGGACATCCAAAACAATACATAGATTCTCGATGTTATCCTCATATGATATTGAGTAGATAAAAATTTTATAAATGAACCCAACCACAAACCAGTCTGGAAACTGACAAATAATGGATTATATGAGTCCAAAGAACAAATCCAGTGCGTTCGTAATGATGAATGACATGACCACAAACTCAATGTTCCTATACCACAACCTTAACATAGTCTTTGGGATGTAACCCTCAGTCACCATCTATTGGTAAAATGTAGATCGTTGGTTGATCTATTGGAACCAACATTCTCCATTCAAATTTTCAACAAGATCATCGATCCATGGGAGGGGTAACAGTTATTCAACGTTTCTTGATTCAGTATCCTGTAGTCTATGCACATCATGAGACAACTGTCCTTCATTGTGAACATGACTTCTACACCCCATGATGAGGATCTTGGTCTGATAAACCCATTCATCATCTGGTCATGAACCTGAATCCCCTACTCCAACAACTCAAAATGTTTCATTTGAAAAGGAGCCATCGAAATAAAATGGACACCGAATTTTATATCTACCCCAAACACAACATCACATAGAGTAGGTTGAGTTAAAACCACTTTGGTGAATACATCCAATAACTCACAAAAAATTTCAATAACTGCCAACATCAATGAGTCTACTAATTCCACTAACCGCTCACCAAACAATGAATAAAGGGCCTCCACACACCTATTTCCCTCTTAGAAACTCTTCTCACTATAAAATGGTACACATTGGCTACACATATCTAAGAAAAATACCGTTATCTATAAGTAGATGATAACAGTCTTCATGGAAAATAGCCAATAGATATATAGGATTACATCATGTGGATTATTTTTAATATAAGAAGATCCCCACTGGATGGATTCAGCCCCAACATTAGTCTGCATCATCAAAAAATATAAAACATGATGTTATGACCTCCCACAAGTTTACTCAATACCAATGGCATGGAACAACTCTCTATGTCTAGATCTAGGGAATGGGATAGAATGGGTGCAACAATGGAGTGCCAATATCCTGAATACAACAAGGCATAGGTATGAGTATTAGATAGAATAATCTTACATTGATCAAAATTTGGCCATACTGGAACTGTTGTCATTGCGGTGTGAAACTACATACACCCATCATCTATTCCCCTTTTCATCCAATTGGATCCCCAACCGCACCTAGGTTGACGTTCAAGAGGATCACCCTGAGGTCGGCCTCCTCTGACACCATCCACCATTGGTTGATTGAGAGAATGTTACCCCTGATATAAGAAAGGCCTTGCTGGAAACTACTACTACAAAGGTGGGTGATGAACCAGCCCATCTGCACTATAGTCAACTCAAACTTGTAATTGATTCTTATGATGGACACTACTACCTCAAACAATGAATCTTGGTCCTAGGCCCATGGGGAAAAGGAAAGGACGAGGAGATCAAAACTGGAGAAGAAAAGGCCTATTCTACAATATTAAAATCCTAGAAGGGCATGATGTTGTACTCTAACTACTGACAACCTTCACCTTGGAAGAACTCTTCAAGATCCCCTCTCACAGAACCTCTTCCAGTGTGTGCATCCTCTCTACTACTTCTGTCTTGTTCAGAATAGATAGATATGTTGGTAGGGTGAAGGGAGTAACAACATTCTGAAAAAATTGTCAGAGTTCCTCTTCTAAACATCTTTCCCGCAACTCCTCGTCTGGAAAGAGTTATAGAGAAAAAAGAATGAGATCATTTAACATTATTTGTAGATCCCTCACCAATATTTTCCACTTCTTGGTGGAGATAATCACCATCCTCTTATAGACCATCATCATGGATGGAAAGAATTCTCCTCAAAACTCATTCTTAATGTATGACCATTAGACATCAGTCCCTTTCTTCACCCCGATGTAAAGAATCCACCACTGACACTCCACTACCCATATATAGTTCACTAACATTGGATCCATGTACTCTTTCAGAGAATAGATCATGATAAAATCTATTAACAACTCCTTGATCTATCTCACTATCACCATTTCTGAGATGGTACCCATGTACATTCCTAGAGTCTTCTACTGGATGGAAGGAAGAATCTTCTACCAGTGGTCATCCTCCTACTCTCGATCATCTCTCCATAGATCATCCAGATGAAAATTTTGGCACTCGATTCCTCATACCATTTGTGGATGACGTATGGTATCCACATTTGAAAAGAAAAAAAAAAGAAATAATATGCCTGAGTAGTCTGCAAAAAAATTCCTTCTAAATTTTGTTTCAACACTTTATATATTTTATATTAAAAAAAAGATACACAAGAATAAATGTCATTATGATGCATTTATCCTTCATAGGGTCTTTACCCTTCAATTTGAGTAGCCTAAATTATCATTCAGTAGGTCCAAATTACTTGCATCGTTTCACGAGGGGCCCTAAAATCCCGTGTTGAATCTTGTCTTCCTAGGCATACTAAAGAGACTAATATTTCCTATCACTGTTTCCCAACCACCCCACACATTTCTCATTGTTCCTATCCTCAAACTCCATCCTATATCTTAATCATAACCTCTGATATGATTATTTCATGACACACATTCTCCAAGAAGAGGTAATGGACGGCAATGTGCCCTACACTTCCTTCCTGAAGATGATGGAGAGATAAAGACCACCGAGTCCTACCTTCAATAGGCCCTATAGTGACAACCTGGACCCAGGGTATAGAATCTAAAATGAATGGATTGAATTACTCTTTTTTTAAAAAAAACATCAGGAGATAAGATTCTATATCCCAACAACACCAATTACTAAATGTAAAAGTAAATCCAATAATCCATTACTATATTTAATGTTCCAATGTAAATCTAATACAAAGTGCGAAAAAATTCCCAAATAACGTACCATGGAACAAAAACTAATTAGAAACAAAAATAATCATGATGCTTATTCAAGTATAGTCCATCACGACCCTCAATGTCCAAGAATCCTGAAAATAGTTTTTTATATTTAGGGCGAGTATACAAGAATACTCAGAAGGGAAACTGAAGCTTCTCGTGCACATGTGAGGGAAGATACCAATGCCTCAATGAGAAAACAGAAGAACCTAAGGAACCTACAAAGGAATACTTACCAGGGCAACCTCACCAGGACACACTCACCCAAGTGACGGCAGTCATGTAATGTAATAATATTAGAACATCGACATTTGGGTAGCCCGTACCACATTCCCACCAGTTAACTTATCATTTCCAACGACCTATCATATTGATGTTTCCACTCTTCCCACATGCAGTCCCACAACTGTAACATGCCCGAACAAACCTGGGCATCAAACTACAAACTACCAAGCCTGTGGACACTGAGTCTAAAAAAACCACACCACCCTCTCGCAACCACATGGGACTCATCATGAAGACAAATGGGAATGAAAACTAAGACCATAAAAACCTAGTCCCCTCATCCAAAACAAATCCTTTCTCGATGAATCACATCCTATGGTAAGCTAGAATACATTATAGCCTACTCGTATGCACTCGAGCATCATGATCCGAAGATGGTGTGAGAAAGAGTGTTAGTAGCCAGCCATATATCCTTCCATCAGGTCGTAGTGAAAAAAAACCTCCCCAATAAAATGGAGGTGTTTGAAAAATTGGGATAAAAATGGATGAGGTGAGTATAAAAATAAAAAATAACTACAATTTATATAGGTCATGAAACACTCATATCCTAGGTATGGGTTTTAAAATAATAGACAACATGTCAACCCCATAAAAGCTTTTTTTACTAGACCTACATGGAAAACCATAAAACAACCACCTCCAAACATAAAACCAACACCACTTTTTTTCAATTTCATTTTATTTATTTAAGGGGATTAACATCCAATTATTCTAACAATGCCATGTAACTAACAACCATAACCCTACATTACGATGAACAAAACCAATCTATCGTTTCACAGCACAACATCAAAAAAATATACAGGCAGTCCCACTACACATCCCTGTTCAACTACTTCCAACTACCATACATCAATGTGTTAACCCCATTAATTCTCTCACAACACATCAATAAACCCCCACTTCCCAAAAACTTACATATTGTGTTCCCACTTCAAATCTAGTTCATACCTACAGTACTATCCCACTTCTCGACATCACATTGTGACTAAAACACAAGAAAACATTGTTCGGCTGCCTACAAGTTCAACTAGTTGAAAATAAAACAATCTCTTAGGACAAGTAACCAACACACGAAGGACAATCCACCTACCAAAAACTTTATACATTTGAAAATCAATTAATCTATCATAATGAGACACCCACACACACCCTATGCCACCCCACATACCAATCCCACATAACTTTGACCAAAAAACACAACACATAACAACAACTGTCAAACCAAGAGTATTATAATTTAGCTGACATGGGTTCTTTTATTCCCACTTTAATATAACATGGGTGATCATATAATCGGTTTGAACTTGGGGAATCCCATTATATATCTGACTGTTTGTGATTAATCTGAATTCATGTTATATATGTACATCAAAACAAAACATTGAAATTGGACACCAGGAGTGAACATGAAAAGACCACTGAAAACCATGATTTTCCAAATTTATATAGCCACAAAAACTATAAGAGAATCAATGATAACAAAATAAAACTGGTCACCAATATCAAACCACACCAAACAAAATGTTTTATTTTCCTTTTATTAATATTAAATTCTTTTTCATTTATAACTTCAGGAAGAGTATATAGTTGTTCATTACAAGAAACCAATAATATCCCCACCCAGCATGATACAAAAATAAAGAGAATCAAAAGAAAATTCCTACATGTTGATCATGGTACCAATGTTCCTTATTTCTCTAAACAAGGGTATGGACTTAATTTTAGGAAGAACTCAATGGCTAAGTGGTAAGGGCTCCAGAAAGGGTGCATGACTCATATAGGGAGGAAGTCTCTAGGGGAACCAAAATAAAACCAAATAATGAAGGAAAAGATGATCTCAGCATAGAAAGAGGCTAGAACCTTAAATTACAAAGTCCGTTTCTATGTACATGAATTTTAGATCATAGATTGACCAGGTGGAATGGCAGTTTCACATGTTGGAATATATTTATATTAAATAATTCACCTTAGAAATATTGGAGATAGGCCAATGGATGGATGCCGGTTTATAGATTAAAATTATATGGAGAAAAACACTTAAGAGGATCGAAACTAGGAAACCATGAAAAACTGTAAATGATTCATTGAAGGGTGAGTCACTTATGCTGAGTTACCGACACTGATCTACTAAGGACAAAACCAACATATGCAATTACCTAATGACACCCTGACCAACAGGCGCTCAGAAATACAGATTTTGATGCCCCAGATTCACTGATACTAATTCCCAATTACTCATCAATAATGAATATCCCTGACTCACTAATACAGAAACCTCTGACTCATTGATGGTGACACCCATGACTCATCGAAGTCGGAAAACCAGGACTCACCGATGTTGATGCCTTATGACTCACCGATATTGATTCCCCTAACACACCAATTCTACCAAACATGACTCATCGATGACGATTCCTGTGAATAATTATTGAATACTCCCCTTGACCCACTGTTGGAATGACTAGAATTTTTTGAAAACCCTCGAAGTGAGCCACCATTGCCTCCCAACACCCTTTATCACTAGATTTTAACAATTGATGGTCCTGGATAAAATCTATGTTGTCACAGAAAATATTTTTTAAATATATCTTTGGAACACATGGAAATAGATTATAAATTTTTTCATGATGATACTTAAACAAAATTAAAATTGAAACCAATTTTGAAATAAATGCTTACCGCATTGAAGTAAGTAAAATAGTATTCCCCGTGAATGAATAAATTTTTTCAAAATAATAAATATCATAAAAATAAATACATTCCAGAAAAATCCTTCTATCATGTTTTTAAATAAACCACATATATGATTATATGGACACATCTATAATATACTCCAAGATGAAAATAAAATTCAGAAGCTGTACCTTACAGAGAACATATCGTTGAAGTGAGAGTTAATAAAATAAATTGATGGTTCATACTCAGTATTTGAACACATTAAAAAATTTATACATATAGTCATAATATAATATAATATCATTACCCATATAATATTATAGTGAAATAAAAATTTATGTGGATTTTGAAACCCATGAATAAAAATTGTGTTAACTGATCCATTACCTCACATTTATCTTTTGTTTTTAATAATTTAACCTCCCATATAATGATATAAATAATGATATTATTTAATTAAAATCTATATTAAAATTTACTATTCCATATATGATACTTTTATAACATATTACCATCTGTTCAATAATATATTTTTATTACTTTCAATGTTTTTGGGTGCATTCGTGTAATGGTTTCATGGTTGGTTTACATGCATATAATTGGGGATTTTCATTTCAAATGGATATAAAATTAACATTGTGAAATGAAATTTTATTATATAAAATCCAAAATAACAAGTCAACCAAAATTTATTTTTTATTTTGGACATTAGTTGTAGTCGTTTGATAAAACATTAATCATACATTTTTAGTTTATTTTGTCAGTTTTTCTAACTATCACTATGTTGTTTCATATTTATTAATATTATTTATATATATTAGTTCCAGAACATGAAATAGGTTATAATATAATAATTATAATATTATTTTATTAGAATAATACTTATATGTCTAGACTTTATGGAGGTAATGAAAAATTAAAAAAATTCATTATTCATTGAGATGGTGAACCACACTAATTTGTTCAATGATTTGGAAAATTTGAGTAAGGTGAAATAAGAAAATAGTTTGATGGAATATATTCCTTTAAAAAAATAAAATTCCATTATATAATTGAATCTTTTTTTGTTTTTATTTTATTTATTAAGATGGTGATGATAATGTAGAATATGAACAGAAATTAAAAGAGAATGTTTGAGAAAGTTACATATTTAAAATCGCCACATTGAAAGACCCAACTAAAAACATGGAATTGGTTATTTGGTGATACCTGAAACACATGGACATGGTGTAAGTGGTGAAGAATTATATTATAATATATTCTAATAGCTTCATTTATTTTTCGGTGAATGTGGTGTTGAGGAGCATTATTTATACTTGGAATATGGTTGTTTGAAGTGATTATATAATGATTATATAATATTTAAAGAAATCTATATTTGTGTGGAATTAATTACCATGATTTTGGTTAATAATTAATGTTATAATTTAATTTAATTCCATATTAACACATCAACCTCTAAATCAATGTAATAATTTTTTATTCATTATAAGTGTTTACCTTATAGTAGTAACTCACAACATTTTTTACCTAAACCGTGGTAAATCAATTATTATCTAGGTAACATTCTAATTGATATAAATTAAAATGAACCTATTACATAAAATATAATACCTTATATCAAATATGTAATAATATATTTTTTAAAATTTTTTATTTGTGATAAAAAAATATCTAATTATATTACTCGTATTACTAAAAAAACTATTTTTGTGGTTATAATCCTGGTTTTTGAAATTGTTATGCATGAATTCCTAAATGTAACATCTTATATATTATTTAATTATATAAATAAAAATTATTCAATAAAAAGTGGTCATGAGTTCGAGTTCAAGGTAATATAATAAATATTTGATATGAGTATTGGTATTTCAAAAACAAATAGTATTTTCACTTTTTATCCCACAAATAAATTTTTTTTAGAAAATTTATAGAAATTTTTCATAATCGAATTTTCAAGTTGTGAGTAAAAAAAGATGTTAATTTTTAAAAATAAAATTTCTAAAAGTGATAAAAATAATTATTATTTACTTTTTATTATTAATAAATACAAATACATTTTTTAAGAAAAAATATATTTGATGAATAAAAATCCATCACTATAAATTATGTGGGAATTTCAAAAAATTAATTTAATTAGTATTGAATTATAAATTTATATAATTTTCATAATATTCTTAATGATATTAACACCAACCAACTTGATGGCTAGTTTATAACATTAATGTTAAAATAATAATATTTTTGGAGTTTAGTTATATTGTGTGTTCTGTGAAATGTAAGCTATTGAACACGGTGTCCATTCAAAATATCAAGGGTTACATTATCCCCTTATCCAATTGATTTTATTAATGAAAAAAATAATATTTTTATTGTTAATAATTTAGTTAATATTTTAAAATTTTATTTGCAAAATTCCACATCATAATAAGCTTAAAGAAATCTTCTTCATAAAAATATGGAATAGAAAATGTGATCCTAAACCCAAAAAAATGTTTTCTATATAGGTGAAAATTCTTGCTAAGATAAAAAAATGATATCTTAATGAAATATAAAAATCATGTTTTTATTTTTAGGTATATAGAACAAGGTCATTATAATTTATATGTTCACAATACAATAAATTTATGATAGACCAATAGGCTATTTATTTTCAGTATGAAAATTAATCGAAAAATGTTTCTGGTCCAAAATATTTTTTCTAGAGTTAACTAATAATTTTACTTCATAAAGAATGATCATAATAAAATATACATAATTAATCTTTAGTGTTTAATCCATTAAACTATTTCCACCAAAATAAAATATTTTTCTATAAAAGAAAATTAAAAATATAATTTTACAAATTATAATTATAAAATTTTCAATTAAAATTAACCAGATAGGGTTCCCCAATTGAGCATATCATTTATCTATCTTTTAATTAAAATAAATAAATCTATTTTTTACCATCCATGATATCACAAAAGATAGTAGTAGTGAATTCCCCATTGAAGCCATTCTATTTTTTTTATAATCATGACAACCATTGAAATGTGAAATTTTTTGTACCACCATATGGGTTCTTGTTTTTCTAAAAGGATTTTAATATATTATTTATATCATTCGAAAGAAATATTAATATATAAATTATTATTAAATATTTTAACATAATATGATAACTCATATATTCTAATTTTCAATCCCAAATTTCATAATTTATATTTTAGTCATTGGAAAATTAAAGAAAAAGAATAATTTAATGTCAAAAAATTTATCATGAATTGAATATACAACCACGAATATTTATGAGTGAAACACATTATTTCTCATTTAATAGATTGTAAGATCCATAAATCATGAAAAATATTTCCTTATTTCTAAAATTATTATCTTATGAAAATTTTGATTCCTAATGTTATATAAGATGATTAAGTACATTAATTTTAGATTCCTTATCCAGTTCCCAATTTAGCCCATTTCTGAAATAGATACATTTATTACGCTTCTGGAAGATCAATATTTAAACAGTTAAACGTAATATTTTTCTAAATTTGAAAAATTAACATATTAATAATCGAAGAACCTGATTTAGATTTAAATAATGAATAAAAAGCATATAATACCTTGATCCTCCTAAAACATAATCAAAACATGCACACTTCCAAAAAAAAATCTCATGTTATTTGATTTAATCCATAAATCCCTACAGACAATTAACCCTGAAAATAAAAAATAAACAATTAAATCAACAAAAAATATCATGGCCCCGTATAATATCCCAAAATAATCATTTAATCATTATTATCTAGACATGAGACACATATTTATGGTTATTATCCCTCAATAATGTGCCTTCTAAAAGATAAAAATGCAATATAATCACAAATCTTGTATACTAGTATTATACATCACATGATTAACAAACCATAAATAGGAATTAAAGATATAAAATCTAAATAGATATATTTATTATTAAATTTATTATTAAATTTATAATATAATATTTATTTCTTAATTAAAAAAACAAATGAACCAAATCATTCCCCTTAATTCAAGAAAATTTAACTAGGTTTCACCATCTTATGACACATTCGTTTTATATGTCATTAGTATTATCATCATCTATAACATTTTTTATTAAAATATTGAGTTTCCGAAAAGGAAACAAATTTACATAGAGATTATTATTTATTCATTTAAAACATTTATCATTCAATTATACCTTTGTAACACTATCATTAAATTCCCATTACATTTTCTCATAAATTACTTTCTTTATATCATTTTTCCTCTCCCAATACATCTCCAGGTTCTTATAATAAATTAAAAGATTTTTTTCTTATCACATTATCATCATATATGAAACTTCATATTCTGGAACCTATTATCACACTTAACTGTGATTTTAGTGAACTCTATCATTATCATTTTTGGTGAGTCCGAGAGTTGTTGAAAGTTATTGTTATTAATCATATACAATGATAAATGATTATGTTAAACCAAACATCCTTTATTATTTTCACAAACACATTTGGTTTCTCAACTAAATATTATTTATAACATTCAATGTTATGTAAGATCATTTTAGTTCCCACCATTGACATAAACCAAAAAGAAATGTGTTAGAATAAAACTAAACTAATAACAATTATATAATATTAGTCAATGCATATTAAATTAATGATAGGTTATTCTATATCTAGGATTCATCAGGTTTATCCTATGTTATCCATGGTAATTACAAAATCTATTGGATTTCATCACATATATATAATTTTAATAAATCTGAGTCATAGTGTTATCATATATGTATTCTTAAATCATGTTCTCATCGATTCTGAAAAACTTATCTAATGAAGACTAAATCAGCACCAACTCCAGTAGGCTACAAGGTGTGGTTACATTGTTACACTATCATAAAATACAATGAATTTAATCTAGAATCATAGAATAATTTAGTAGTTTTGGGAAATTAGATACATACTTGAACCTTACAGTTCTGTTAAAAATATATAATACAACTTAGAAACTCCATTGAAACCACGATTATTTAAATAGTAAAAATATATATTAAACCTTATAATAATCATATTGGAATCTATGGGAAAATAAAATCTATGATTTTAGTGAGATAAAATACCAAGTAAGGTTTCTGTTCAATGGAATCTATAACAGTTAATAAATAAAAATTATTGTGGTGTAAATAAAAAAATACCATTTAATCAACAACATGATTATAATGTGGATAGAATAAATGATGATCAAATAATTGCAAATAAATAATCATATGTTAAAAAAATATTATAATGTATACAATTTTAATCATATAAGCAGATGTAAATAAATATGTAGTCTCATAATGATGGAATGAAAAAGTTTAGACATCAAAAAACATATCATAAAAGATTTTTTCAAGACTATACACATAAACGGATATAACCTAAGCGAATACCCAAACTAGTTTTTCTCTTTATTCATACAGATGCATCGAGGGGATATAGAGGGGTCAGACATCACTAATCTGTGAAATTAATTCTTCATGTGAAATTGGATAAACATAATAAACTTATAACTTTTAAATGAAATTAGAATTTAAAATTTACATAACATTCTTAAATAAGTAAACATAATTAAATAAAATGCATACTAAAATGGGAAATGGTATCATAATAGTTTATCCATGGTCAAAGCATTCATAATATATATATATAATAAGTATGAAAAAAATAAAACATATCGCAATATTATTATATTTTAAATTATTATTTTATGTTATTGATTAATTTTAATTCCATAAAATTATACATAGATCATTTTTTAAGAATATATCATTGGAATTTTAAAAATCCTCTTGAAAAAAAATGTTTGGAATTTTTTTCTAAATAATTAATTTTGGAAATATTATTTTATGAATATAAATGTTACTTTAACCCATATAACTATAAATTATTTCTAGATATTCATTTCATTTCATAAATGTTAAAATGATTATTATATTCCCTTCTTTGGTAAAATCTATATATGAATTATTTAGAAAATAGAACAAATATTCCATGAATGCTTTATCTAAAAAGTAAAAATTTTAAAAAAATTACTTTAATAGTTTTACGGTAATGTTAAATTTCTATTTAATAAATTATTATAAGACATATAAATAGAAGATATATATCCCACAATTGATACTTATATATAATCCTTCCCAAATGTTATTTTTAAATATTCCATACCAAATTTTAGTCAATCAAATAGTATTCCCCGTTAAAGGTAAATTTTAACAAAACATATTATATGATAATATTGAATAAATTAATGTTATAACATGTAAAAGTTTTTTATATACAACTCTGAGAAGCCTATAGGGAAATAACATCAAAATATGCCTCAATGAAACAAAATTGAGACAAACTCCAATAAAATGATCCTAAAATCGAATTGAGAAATACTAAAATTAATAGATTATGTGTATTAACTATGAATAAATATAAAACATGTTGACATAAATTATTTAGATACTCCAATGTTATTCAAAAAATTATTTTAGAATAAAATAATAAATTATTTACATGTTTAACACAATGAATGGAAATTGAGTTATGAAATCACATGCCTCACACTTCTATTTAATTTCGTATATTTTAGCATACATTATAAAAGATTATGGAATATTATTATTTCATTAAAAATAATTTTAATATTCATAATACCATATATGTAATAATGATTACATCTTATATACCATTAATAAATGATATTTTGTTATTTTTGTTATATTAGGTATTGTTGTTTAATGGTTTCATGGACAATTCATTTGAATATAATTATTTAGGATCTCATACAATGAAAAAAACTAGGAAATTAAAATTGAAAATGTATTAATTGATTTTTAGATGATTACATGGTATCATATTTCATATTTTTTTATGCATGATTATTATTCATTAGATAAATCATTAGTGAAAGTATTTGATTATTTTGGTGGTATTCAGACCATCAAAAATAGTTTGTTTCTATTTAATACTATTTCAAAATATTAGATCAAATACATGAAATATTGAATAAAAAAATTATTAAAATTTGATTAGACAAGAATAATAATTTTATGGATAATCATGTAAAAGGTAATTTAAAATTAATAAAATCATTATTCATGGAGAAGGTTCACTACCTTGATTTTGAAAATATTTTCAATTTGTTAAATATAATGTAGAATAAGAAAATAAATTAAAATATGTGATTTAAGAATGTTTACACTTGAATTTCCCCTCCATGGTTGACCCCTTAAAGAAGGATTATTTAGTATATTAGTGAGAAAATAGGAACATGGACAAGGGGATTGTGGAGTGTATTTATTTTATTAGATACATTAAGAGATTCATGAATTATTATGATAAATGGGTTGGTGAGGGATGGTTTTTATACATGGGAAGGGGTGGATTTAAGTCATTAATTAACAATTATTTTAAATTTATAGATAAACACATTTGGGTGGAAATAGTTGTAATGAATTAGATTGATAATTAATGTTGTAACAGATATTTATTTTCTAAAAAAATAAAAAACAATTTTTTTTATAATCATTTGACATTTCTATTTAACACACTCAAATTTTTTATCATTATTGAGGTACATATCTATTACAGTAGTAGATTTCTTGTGTATAAAAAATGAACTTATAACCTTGTTTGGACCTTATTATTACAATATTAGGATTCATTTTACTCGATTGAATATATAAAATTAACATGTATCATTTCTAAATATGATACACTTATGACCCAAAAAATGAATTTTTAATGACAAAAATCCTGGTATTTAAAATTTCAAATAATGTGTTTCTATGTTTAAAAAATTATTTATTATTTAAATCATTAAAAAATCATTATCAATAATAAAATTTAATAGATTTGATGTCATGATAATATAATAATTATTTCATAAGATTTAATGTATTTTTCAAAACCAATATCTTCATATTATGTACCTAATATCAAATTTTATAGTATATTGCCAAAAAATACTCTCATATAATTATTATATGATGATTCCTAAAATTTAGTTAATTTTAAAATATAAATTTCAAAAAAATGTAAAAAACTAATTATATTTGTTTTATAATTGAAGGAAATAATACCTTTTGTTGAAAAAATAAATTATAAAAATAAAATTACTTTAATAAAATATAATGGCTCATTTCATAAGAATTAATATATTTATATTAAATGTGAACATCATATTTATTTCTAAATATATCAAATTTTATTTAACCCCTCCACTTTAAAGGATAATTAGTAATGGTTTTTTTGAAATAAAACTATTTTAGAGTATGTTTAATTATGTTATTCTTTGAATTGTATGCTAATGAACATAGTGTTCACTCAATATCTCATAGTCTTAAAGGATGAAAAAAATTGTATGATAACATAATCATTTGAATGTTCTCTACATAAATTTTTTCCACCAAAAAATTACTATATATAAAACAAAATATTCATTTATATCTAGATTCATGATAATAAATGTGTAAATGTAGATGTCGTCATACATAAATATTTATATATATATGTTTAATAATACAAATAAAGAAACCATAATCTCATGAACATAGTCTTACACAATCATGTACATAGATAATCATGTGATCATATAATCAAGTAGACAAAATCACACATCAGAATGTGGTTAAATATATTAATATTAATATCCACACAAAATATATGGATAATATAACAATGAAATAAAACTTCTTCAAAAAAACATCCAATTTATAATCATTTACATGTATAGTCATATTAATATATCTAGAATATATCCTATGTAATAGAAAAAAAATTAGAAAATTAAATATTCGATTACTTTTTCACTTATCATCATCATCTCATGTTATATCAATATCACATTTCCAAATGAATTGATGGGGTATAACAAAAATAATAATGAAATAATCACCATCCATTAATATATATGACACAATTTAATGAAAAAAATTATCATGGCTATATATTTTAACACATATAAAAGAATATCTATTTTTTTAATACATTATCACCATACAATATAAAAATTATAAGAATGAATTAGGAATGATTAAGTTGATCATTATCCTAGTGTATTATAAGTAATGTCAATTATTATTTGGCATATAGGAAAAAACATTTCTATGATAGTTGTAATAAATCATTAGAATAATTCCATTATCATTTTGAAAGTACTTAGTTATAAATCATAAAGATATATAATGTTATAAAAAATTCATTTTAAATGAATTATTAATTATTTTAAGGTATTATTCAAGTTATGTAGTTTTAATTAATGTAGGAAAAAACATTCATACAGAATACATTAATAAAAAAATTTCACAATAATTTTATAAAGTACCTTAATTGAAAAATTATAAAAAAATTAATTTTAATTATTTTAATTTATAATTTAAAACATGGGTTATAATTAAATTATTAAATAATTAAGAAATTTTATAAAATAATCTTTATATATTTTTACAAAATATAATGAAAAATGAATAAATCATTCATTACCATATAGGAAAAAATTTATATTCTTTATAGAAATATTTTATGATAATTTTTTTACCAATGGGACAAAAATGATAATGTTAAATAGAAACTACTTTAATAACCATAAGATATTTCAATACAATTTCTTTAATTGATTAGAACTATATAAATACCGTTAATGTAAATTTATCGTAGATAATCCATAAAATAAAAGATCTTCGTAAATTAGTTCATTAATATTCTTGTAACATTTGATCTATAATTCCTTGAAGTAAAAAAAATAAAATTCATCTTTAAATATCATGAAAATAAATATTTTCATTATATAAAATTTGAATGGATATTTATACAGAAAAAAAATTGAGTGAATCAAGTTGTTAATATGTAATATATCTCATATAAATAAAAGTTATAAGTTAAATCCCCATGGCTAAAGTCTATAGTTTATATGTATTTCTTAAAAGATAAGAAATAAAAATTTAATACTTATTATAAATCAACTCCAAAATTATATACATTCATAATATACTGTTTTACATTCCATTATAATATCAATTAAATATTTTCACTTACATTTCTTCCGAAAAATCGATATTCTTTTGAATATGTAATCGCTTAGTATACATGATTCAATTTGATGACTATGGTCCATAAACCTTGTTCATTGATTTACCATTACCAAATTATTAAACCCAAAATAGTTGTTTTATTTATTCATTCTAAAAAATTTATAACCACTAATATTTAAAGTGTTAATCCAAAATGTAATTACATCACTTCATAACGTAAATAGTCTATATAAACACAATTGTGATATTCTCACATTGTTATGGATGTAATGAAATAATGATAAATTATAATTCACTTTAATAGAATATTTATTATAACATTTTAATAAAAAACATTAAATTACATTATCCTTATTTAAATTACTATAAATTTGATTTAAAAATTAATAATTTCACTTATAAGATGTGGTAATCCTCATGTACACATGAGTGAAATTATCTTTCTCTACATGATAGTTTGGTAAGAAAAAGGTAATATATATTATTTATTAGAAAATAATTTTTATCAATGTATAATATATAAAAATTAAATAAATCATTATAACCCTCCATGAATGATGCTTATGGTAGAAAAATAGTATCGTATTGTAGTTGTTGTATTACTCACCTATAATGAAGTGATATTTTCATTTTCTATGTGATAGATTGGGGATGAAAATGGTTATTCCATAATAAAAATAACATATCATTATATTTTATTTTTTTATAAGGTAATATTGGATAGAATATTTTTATATGCCGTTGAAGAATATATATATTTGAAATTAATCGGTTATGAGTTATAACAATTTATTGTGAAATATTCACTCGCTTGCACCTTAAGACTTATAATGAATGCATTCAAATAAATCCCTAATTTTTAAGACATATGTGGAGTTTTAGGATTTTATTTTTGAAGTGTTAATTTTATATTATAATACCAAATAGTTATGAATAATAGTGGTATATTGGTTTCTTTTATACTTAATTAATGTACACAATTATAATTTCTTAAATTATTTTTTTTAGACTAAATTATTTTTCATCTAAAAATGGAACCATGTGTCCTGAATTTTGAATATAATATAGGAAAATGATTAAATATCATTTCTTTAGATTTATGTGGAATTATATAATATTTATATTATTTATCCCCTTCATTAAACAATTTAATCTATAACCATGTGAAAATATTTTTATTCATAATGTGTCATAAATATACATCCAATATTCTTGTCAGCTCAAAAGGTGTAATGGGATACAAGGATAAAAAATATCACTTCCAATTTTCATATATCAGATTTTTTATTAATTTTATAACATTTAGTGACATATTATATAAATAAAAATATAATTATGTTTATTTTGTGAGACACTCACATATCCACAACTTAAATACATGTGGAAATGAATAGAAATATACTGTAAAATAATTATAAAAAATTATACATTAGTATTAATAAAAAAATTCATTTTCCTATATAATCCATCTATAAAAAATTAATGATTATTTTTTCAAAATCATTCACATTATTTTCCATATTTCATGTATAATAAAGATGTTATAATTTTATAATAATTTAATGCAATTATATCATCAACAAAATTTAAAATTATACAACCATAATAAAAATTAATTAATTTGGTTAAAAATGAAATTTTCTTCTCATCATTATTATATTATAATCCATATTGGAAGTAATATTTTACTTTTAGTGTAAGGCATTAAAATTTTTGATGATTCTATTATATAAAATAATATAACGTTCATTAAAAATTAAAAAATATACAAGAAGCCATTTCGTAAAATATATGAATTAGGTAGTCAAGATAAACACATAAAATAAAATATTATAAAATATATTTGTGTGTTTTATAAATTATTCAATAGTTCTAACAATGTGTATCTAATTTTACCATTTTTATAGGTGATAATTTTAAATTAATTTTCTTTTAATAATGTCAAAAATTAATGTGGATATATTTAATGGATATAAACCTACATATTCCAAATATGAAATCCAATTTTCAATATCAATTCCCAAAATATTCATACAAAAATATTAATAAAATTTAGATAATCCCAAAAATTACCTATACCTTGAATATTATGTATTTATGAATAAAAATGAACATTAACCAAAATATAATATAATTCTCATTCTTATGTAAATATTTAATTCACATTTTGTTTAAATTATTTTTCTTAAAATTTATTAAAGATTTTATTAAAAGAATAAATTTAATAAGTACTTCTTATTAAATTAAATTATTAAATTAATATAATTGGTTGTTTTCTAATATTTTTTCTTTATTCACAAATCCCAAAATAATAAAACATTTATAAAAATTTCAAAAATTAACCTGACAATAACATTAAATTTATTATTCCCAAAAAAATATTCATAGGAATAAATTTTCCTAAATTTTTACAGATTATTTTTAGTTTTCAATCAAAATATGAACAAATTATTTTTTTAGAAAAATTAATGTTAACTATATAAATAATTTACTAAAAATGGATTATATATTTTTTAGGAATTAAACTATATACATTCTTTATATAAATCAATTGTATAAATGTTTTATAATTTCATCATTTCAATTCATAATAATGATTTTATAACTTATTGAGAATATATCATAATTTATTTAATGCTTTAAGTTTCATGTCATGAAATATATCGAAAAAATACAGTTTATATAATGAAAAAAATATTTAAAAATATTATAGTGACACAAATATCCATATATGTGAAGAACTATATTTTCATTCTCCTTCTCATTCCCTTTATTCAACTCATTCATCCTATTATTCATTACCATCATATAAATAATATTGGAACCGATTATTTTTAATGAAAGCATTCTGAAAATAAAAAAAAATCAAAAAAATGTTTAAAATGTATTAATTAAAAGACAAAATTATAATTGAATTGATAATTCTTATTTAAAATGATTATTTGACTTTGAAATTTAAAATTCAACATCAGAATTATGTTTTCAAATATAATATCAAGGAAATAATATTATATCATCCAAAATTAAACCAACGTGAAAAAAGACATGAAACAATACATTAATATAAATGTTTAAAATAAAATTATAATCGACTTGAGTTTTTATAAAAATGAATTATCATTAAAAACTAGAACATTTGTAAACTGGGTTACACACAATAAATATTCAAAATATGTTTTAATTTTTTTATTTGATTTAGAAATAAATTTTGAAGTTTTTTGATATTTTAGGCTAAATAACATTCAACATAATTCAAATTTTAAAAAATATATTTTTATGTGAAATAAAATTTGTTTCCCTATCATTATTATCCAATATTATTAGTCTCAAAATAGTTTCTCCAAAATGTTTCTTATTATATCACACTATGTAATCTTCAATAGTAACAATGGGAACATTATTATGAAGAAATATAACAAATTATTCACAAAAAACTGATAAATCTATCATAATATGAATACAAAAATGAAATGGTTGTTCAACCCATAAAATAATTGATCAAATTATTAAATATTTAGGGAACTTTTTAATACTCTATATTAGAGGGATCCTTTTATATTAATTTAAATATATGTTTCCACATAAACAATGATCTACATGGGAAATATGTTTTCCAACAACTGTAATTTTATTATCAAACATATATTCACGATATATCTGAGTTCTCTCTCATTTAAATATTCGTTATTAAAAGGTGATATTTAATATTTTAAAAATTAAAATTTTATATTTTATTCAATTTATTTAATTCTCTAAAATTTATTATTAATGTTAGTATTTATTATATTATTCATTAAATAATAATTCCCTTATAATTTAATTTTAAATTTTCTGAAAAATTAATAAATATTTTATTCTTATTTTTTAAATACTAATTTTTCCCATTTTATTCTAAAATATCTTTTAATTCATTTTTATATCATATATATTATTAATATTGGTTGATATGTCTTACTAATTTTTCTATTCACACATATTTTACACTATCTCCCAATGAGTCACTATTTTATGATTGTGTTATATTGGAATCCATTATATTAACATATTCTAGAAAATGGACTAACCGTCTGACTTCAATAAGAATCACGACTTTTTTTTTCATTTCTACTTTTTTTATGTTAATGTGTTTCATTTTTTCCTACCCATGGGACAGATTCTAGGTATGATGTCACCCATATTTTAAGAACTACTATATGTTTCTCGACATTATCCTATATAAAAACTTCCATGTACTTCCTGATGGTAGTGGGTATGGTCCAATGCAAATGGATTTCCAAAACTATCAATTAATTAATCAAAAATTAGTAGTATTGATTCATTTAATGGGTTGATACATTGAAAACATTACTATATAACCCTACCCCTGTAGGAATCAATAATAAACTCATTTTCAACAAAACAATATCCAATATATAATTAGATATAAATAATAAATGGTATCCAACCATCTAAAACATGTATATCCTAAAAAATGAGGCATGAGGATATTTAGCCATCATTAGTTGTACCCATCCTTGTCTATCATGTTCATCCGAAAATGACATGAATAAAATGACATCATAATCATCAATATAGCCTAAAAATCATGATCCTAGTCATCATCATAATTAATGTTCACCATAACTACAAATACCATACATAAATATAATTGTTATCTAGATATATCATATATTCCATCAATAAAATAACAAACTATACCAATCATGGTCATCCTCAAAACTCAAATACATCATCACTAATTGGTTAAATAGTTTTAGTCTATAGGTTTATTAAAATACCATATCCATTATCACTAAATTTAGAAAACCATCACCTTCACGATGATCCAATCTGGAAATCCAACTCACTCATAACAGAGATTGGCCATGGGAACCCCTTTTGCTAAAATTATCTAACACTGAATAAAAAAAAACATTTTTAATGTAGTTTGTAGCCCATAAAACTTTATAGAACACATCACATCATGGCCTAGACCATAGCTAAAATATTAAGTCATTGTTAGAATGATAAAAAATTGACATTTCATAGACATACCTAATTTGGGGCTCAAGACACAACAATACCTAGCCCGCATTCATAGTCCAAGGATGACGAAAAGTTTCAATGGAATAACTAACATAAGGAGGAAATTTACTATGTAAATGTATCGAAAAAAACAACCAATTCAATTAATGATTGTTGAGGAAAGGAAAAAATGATGAAACACTAAAATAATGTAAAAAATTAATAAAAAATAATCTAAAAAGTAAAAAAGTATGGTAGTCTAAATTAATATGTAAAGGGGGAAAATAAATGCCTGAGTAGAACTATGTCCCATACTAATAAAAGTGGAAATGTAAAAATTGAGAGATCCTCGATCATTAACATGGATCTACTACCATCAAATATTTTCCAAACACACAATATTTATATACTCTTATGAAATAAAAGTAGACACATTTTTCATCATTACAATACATCAAAATGTGTGGGAAAATTCCATATAGAGTTGATTATAAACATACCCAATAAAACTCATTGAATGGGTGAAGGTGGGTGTAGTAAGGGAAAAAATTGGAAGAAGAAAAAAATAGATAAAAGATACAAATAAATAGTAAAACTCAAACAAACCAAGAGTGAAATTAATATTTTCCACAACGAAGGGGCTACACATGGTGAGTATTTGATCTACTCATTGAGTCTTCTCCATCGAATGTAGGATAGTTGACTCATCCTACTATGAAATGTGAAACACAAACAAGATAATTACATACCCCACTCTTCGTAACCTCTCTATGAAAGAAAATATATAAAAACATGGATGGAATATAGAAGAAATAATATTATATATATATATATATACTGTATCAAAAAATATAAAATAAGAGAGTAAGGTGATCCCTATCTCACACTTTTGTGAATAATAATATTTTCAAATAGCCACAAAAGAACATAAGTGATTCTACACATCCCACATATCTATGTCGAACACGCACGTTAATGGGAGCCATTCAAAACACATTGAAACTAACCGCTTTGGGAGGAACTAAATTCCACACATGACAAATCTAGGTGGGGAAAGATTCTATCTAACATATGATTAAAAATATAAATCTAAAAAAATATCATAAATATAACACACTGTCAATAGGATAAAAATTCAAGTGGTGGACATGTGATCTAGTATACCCAAGGGGTTCTACTCTAAACTGTCAGTGGTTAATTCCACTGTCTAGTCCGACTAGGAGTTACCGATCTGAAAAGGTCAATGAGAATCTCCATTAACTAGATCTACTAGAGAGTTATCATAGTATGTTTATTGAAGAATTACACCCTTTATCCCCACATGATGTAATTCCAGGAAAAACATTAGGGGGTTCACATTCCATCCCTATTAGAGTGTACTAAAAAAAATCACGTAACTCCACCACCAAGTCTTACTAGAGAGTGACTACAGAATATAATCAAGGAAATCTCCTACCCAACCATTCTATAGGGTACATCTCTAAATTTATGTGGGGATTCTGAAAAATACCATCCATCATTGTTCATTTTCTAATAATTTTAAGTGCTAAAATAATTCCCATCAAAACTCCAAATCCACATCCAAGGGAACCATAATGTTCTACATATAAAATACTCAATATAGGTTACTTGCTGGCCAAAATACGTGCTCAATAGAAGGACATACATTTGTACGAAGCCTCTTGAAAAATATCATGGAGTTAATGACATGTGAAGGGAACCAAATTTATTCCGATAACACTACAAATTAAATACATGTACCTGATCGACACATGGGACCTCATCTGTGTAGTAGTACATGACATATAGGTGGACTATAGGTCATGTTTAGGCCATGAGTGACCATGTCCATTTATCTTCTTGTTGTGTCTCTATACATGAGTACATGACCATTTACATGGCTATGTACCCCTACAAGGATTCTCATAATTTGTCCCATCACATGGGTTTTCCAATCGAGAATATGATTCAAAATATTTATGGGTTCCATACATGTTCTGTCATCCTTAATATTTTGAAACCATTCCATCGTTGTCAAGGGAGGCTATAAGCCACGTGTTCATAGTTATTAATCATGTACATGATTTATATATTTTTTTCCGAAAAAATCATATCTAATGAAAAACATTGAATCCTATCAATTATCTACTAATTATTCCATTATTATATCTGAAAATCATGGTTTGTGAAAAAATTAAATCTTATTCATTTATATTCTTAAATCATCCCACTAAAATTGATGAGGTTTTCACCACTAATTTCAAACACCATATCAAATTTGTTTGTGAAGATCATGATGATTATGAATAGGATCAGATATCCCCATATCTCAAAATTCCCATACATAAACATGGTTCATGAAACTGTAGTCGTTTCATCGATTCTCCATGAATTCGGGGTGTCTGGTTGAGCTCAGTACCTCCAAACAATGTCTTGTTGGGACTATATGGATCCAACCAATTTAGAATGGGATGAATAAGGGAGAAACACAACATAATAAAATGTTTAAATATCTATGGATAGTTTTTCTTCTTAAATTAAAATGAAAAGTGATTATAGATTAAAAGGAAACTAAGAAATTAAATTTCAATAAATTCGAAAATGGAGAGGATTCCAACATGAAAGAAAATCGAAGAAAACATTCAATATTATATAAAAATTAATTAACTGGTCTAAAACAATGAATGAATAGTATTATTTCAATTTTGGATCAGTCCATGATGATTAGTATGTTAGTAAAATAATTGGATGGAGATTCCACATTCACTATTTACATATCCAATCTGATATGTTGTTTTATCATCCTTTATTGAAGGATTCAATAATAGAGGAGGGTGAGAGATTCTTTTATGATAATAGGATTTTGAGAAAAACCATGAAATTAACTATAATGATATATTAATAATTATATACATTTATGATAAATTTAATAATTTAATTGATTAATAATTCCTTATTTCATTTAAACACTCTGCCAATAAGTGAGGGGTCTGAATGATCCGCACGATCCCATTTTTTTCTGCTTGGGATAATTTCATCTTTCTAGACTCATCCAGGGTCACAGATTTATGACCCAATAAAATGTTTAATAGATGTCTATTATTCAATAATTATCCACAAGTTCAAAATACGTCTTATATAAAATATTTTTTTGTCAAAATAATTCTAGTTACAATGATGCTCAGAATCACATGTTGTCTCAGTGCCATGAACATGATATATATTTATATATATATAGATAACAAGCGAATTAAATATTCCCTATCTATTTCCCTAATTCAGAATATTCATCTCAAAAAAAGAAAAAACAATGAAAATAAATCAGGATACTGAACTCGCATTCATCTATCATACTCTTAAGAACTATTCTACGTACTTTTTTTCCTCCATACCACAAAAACAAAATCGATGGTCCATCCACGTACGGTCCCCTCATACCTATATTTTATCACCAATTGGTGTGCGTAAAATGTTTCTCCAAAATCAATGTCGATATATCTATATTTAGTGTAGTGTGTGGGGTCATGAACATTTCCCAAAATATATGAATCATGAAAGACTTCATGAAACCACTCAAGATCTGTGGAAGCGACATGGAGTAGGAAATCACTCCAGCCCTATGAACATCCACAAACAGCCTAGTAAAGGACTTGGATAGCTTTCCTCCCTAGTCAAACCTCCCCAATAAACATTGTGAGGAGAGTATCAAGAAAATTTAGTCTCACTACCCAAACTCCAAGGGCCCAAAATGACCATATATGTAGGATTTTTATCTTTTCTGGGATGTCCTCATCTAACCTCACGGGATATGGACATTATCCAATATCTCATGCACAAAATTTGGGCACATAATAGATTCCTCCATGTTATATATTAAACACAATGGTGTCATGTAGGGACATCTGTATAATGCACCAAAATGTTCTATGTTAATGGTAGAGTGGTCTATGATTTTGTAGACAAACTCAACAATGGGTAGCTGATCCTCTCAGTTTCTACATATATCTAACTCATAATACCATATCTTATCTTCCAACATAGGGATATATTTCATAGAATGTATATCTATATAATGTGGAAAGGATGTATCCATCCCCATTAATTTTTCTCATTCCAACTAGTGGCCTCTCTACAATCCTGATATATACCAAATGTCACTATTAGATATAATAATCATGGTAACCCAATGAAATACAACGATCTACAAAATATATGATAGCACCAAACACTAAACCAAATTTTTTTCGGTGATAACAAGCATGTTCTCTGACATCATGTGATAGTTAACTATCACATGTATAAAATCATATAAATTCTATATGTGTGGCATAACTATGAAATTTTACATGGATATCCAATCCTGTTGTTTCTCTCGGGTCTCTAGGGGTTGCAATAAGACAACAAGAACCTGGTTCTCAGTCATCACCTATGGATATCTGGTCACACCAAACATCATAGTCATTGTATCTAAGAATTGACCCTATAACATTCTCGAGGAGTTATATAGTTATCCCCATTGACTATAGAATGGTTTTAACCTCATACTCTTCCAGTGCTGGTTGGAGGAACACTATCTTCTCTAAACCTTACATCACTATGAGAGATAGAGAATAAATTAAAAGTGAATACACTATAACAATGATCATAACTATAGTGCAGAATATCTCAATGGTGTATTCATTCAGGAACACTAACAAGTGTCATTACGTTAGGATTAATTCACTTTGTGAAAAGGCATACTTCAGACTCTGGTGGTTTGGGTAAACCACAATATTACTTACCAGAATATATTGTCTCTACATTCAGGGAGTGAATACTACAACATCATGATCAAGGTTGAATGTCATGTAATTCTTCTCATGGTGTTAAGACTGCCTCAACCCATGTTCAATAACTACCTACTGCTTAATCAAATTGAAACTAAGTCCACCTCTATAAGAATAATAATACACCATTAACTCACCACCTTCCACTTGTACAGTCAACACAGTAACATTCTTCAACCTCATCCTTAACTCGTCAATGTCCCTCTTTCACTACTCATATGAGATAAATGGATAACCCTTACAAGTCAGGGTAGTAAAAGGATTTGTGATCATAGGGAAGTCTTCCAAAAATCTCTTGTAGTACATCTCTAGGCCAAGAAAAAAATCACCTCTGAAAACTGCATGGGGGCACCATAGCAAAGAATACTTTGACCTTTGTGGAATACACAAATAAACCCTGATCAATAATGGAACTCCCTATGAATTGAATATCATGTATCCAGAATGTTCACTTTGAGATATTCTAATAAAACTTGTGCTCTCAATGAAAATCATGAACCTCTCTCAAGTGGTCTTCATTCTTACCCTTATATAGAGAGCAGACCAGTTCAATGTTGAATAAGAAAATAATCAACAAGTCAATTTATTGTTAAAAAACTGATTCATCAATGCCATGAAAACAATAGACAAATTCATCACACTAAAGTGTATCACTAGAAATATATATTGGTCAATTCGATATCAGAATAATAACTTTTAAAAATTATCCTATAAAACTTCATCTTTTTTGAATTTAGAACTTGGATTTATCTTAATTAACCACCAAACCTATTGAAACGCATCAGTGAGGTCATCAATATTGGCAAAAGGGTAATTTTTCTTTTCTTTTTAACTGTTTATGGGTTGATAATCAATAGATATTCCTAATATCCAATCCTCTATTCCCAGAAATAATTGTGGAGCATCTTAGGGGTATTAAATAGGTCTCGTAAAAAAATTACTATGATGTTCATCCAATATCAACCACACCCCTAGGATCTCAGTAGGTAGCATCTAATATATCACATAAGATATATGAGCAGTCCCTGGATGCAAGTCAATGAAAAACTCTATATCCCAACTCAAATGTAGTCCACCAACATCCTTGGGAAAGATGCTTGTATAGTATTGCATGATTGAAGGAACCTAGATACATGAACATCATACTGCACTAAGGGATACAATTTCAAATTAATATGTATGTGGATAAAAAATCCTACTCACATAACCCACTATAAATTCTATGAAAAAAAATTTCATGAGAAGGAAAATATCATCCCTCTATTGTGTATGAATCTGACTATCCTGGGATGAATGTCATTCCAGGACTATATGATGGAATTTCAATCCATGGAAAAGATAAAATCATAGGTTATCATCAGGATGAACAAAATTTCCCACGTGAGACTCACTCCACCATGAGATAGCTCACACCATAATTACATAAAAGATACATAAGAACTGTTGCAGGAGTGAGCCTCAATATGTAGCTATGGGGATAGATCCCAAACTGGGATCTCTTTCTCATCCATTACACATTGAAATATTAATGAATAAATGGACCCTATGTCTAATTATAACAAATAAATATTAAATTTAACACATATGATACATCAAATCATCTCTTATATTGTGTGGTTATAATCCTCCAAATCGAGTTTCTACCCATAGCCTCGTCCACCAACTACTTGAGAATAACAATAGATACCTGGGGGTGGTAGTGGAAGGCTCTCATAATGTATTTATCGACTTGTAGCTTCTCCTACTACTAATCCATCTCCGCTTCCCTATAGAACACCCTATTCACACAAGGGATATCCATAATCACATTACTGCCTCTACTGTGGTGGTCAATCAACTATCTTCCTAGGTTTATTAGAATGTCCAATTATGTAGTCATATACTATAGAATCAATCTCATAAAATCAATTGGAAAATCCCAAAAGATTCCATAGTTCTTTATGCTACCCCTACACTATAAGACCACATCCCAGGTTATTATCATGAAACAGTTTCCTATGTAGAGATCCCACCAAATAGAACCTATTAGTTGATGAAAACAAAACAAATATATAATTCCAAATACTTTATTCAGATACCTAGAATCCATTTGATATAATTTTCTCTATCGCCAGTTCCCTGTCCCGTACCCATGAAAAGGAGGAGACACAAAAGATAACTTTATTAGAAGGTATCTCTTTGTGAAGCCCATAATCAAACATCTGTGTTCAGAAGTATTTGTTATGAATCATGTAATGAGAGTACTGGTTATGGTCCTTGAACCTCACTGTATACTCAACCATTATCATCCCACCCAAATACAACCCCAGAATCTCCATTATCAGAATTTAATGAAATTAGGTGGGGCAATACATCTCATATAAAATCAATTGGATTCCATTCCATGTGATTGTTGACTCATCATGCATATGTGAAACATGACTCCATCATCACCCAACTGCTTTAAGGAAAAGTATTTCTTATAATACCACTAGTTGTTCCATTGGTGTCTGGATGATCATAAAGACCCAAAGCATCCACTCTAGGAAATCCTCAATTTCCTAAAGATATTACTCACCACAGATCCTCTATAACATCAGGCACTAGTACTCACAAAGTTATCTTAGCCTACATCAATCCTCAGCTAGCTCCATTGGAATGATTTATTACTCAATTGGTCATGGTGCTGCTCCCTGTCCACCAAGAGGATGGGGGTCTTTTTATATTACCTAAACTAATTCCACATTTATTATATGGTCATCATTAAAAACTAGAGCTGCTATCCTAGATGTCAATCAGCGCCTTGGCATCCTAAAATTTATCAAAGAGCATTGTGGTTATATTTGAAAATATACAACAACAATGGGGAAATGAATCATAAATTAAAATAAATTAATTAATCATATAAGATTCATGAACCATTAATGTATGAAACAAATGTATCAACACAATGATTTTACAAGATTCTATTTGGGGTCCTTGTGAATGGATAGGATTCATACTACACCAACAATAGACTCCCTAGAATTAGTATTGCACTCAATACCCATAGACATGGATTCCCTAAATACAAAAAAAATCATCTTCAGGAGAAGCATCCGAATAACACCCCAAGGAATGAACTTTATAAAACAAAAATCTATCATAACCCAACCCAAGCTAGTGCTCAAGCCGCGACTACCCCAATTTCACCTCCATAGGCTATGGGTTAGGGACTAGAGAAAAAGGAATATATATGTCATGGAGGCCTTTCCCATGAAACTATATGCACACACACAACAAAATCATTATATTAGTTAACAGGGAAATAAAAACAGATACAACAATTCTATAATGTAATCTTTGTATGAATGAACCTCTAAATAGTAAAGAAGTAAAGTAATGTAAAATTAAATGTAAAGGGGAAAAATATATTCCCATTTAATAGTATACACCATCCTAAAAAATTGAATTGTGAATGATGAGAGAGACATGATCCTAAATCCTATGTTACGACCACCATAGGTGTTTGAAGAACCCAATATCTCAAAACTCTTATGAAATAATTTTCAAACTCTCCATCTTCTACCAATGAAATGAAATATGTGGGGATGATACATTCAATAATGATTATATAAATACTGATTATAATGTTCCAAATTAATAAAGTGGGAACCATAATATATATTACCAGAACAATAAAGTCAATAGATGAAAGATACAGCCAATGTGTACAGCTCAAGCCAACCGAGAGTGAATGTATGATTGTCCAAACACAAGGGCCTTTTCCTGGTGAGTAGGAGAAATATTCATGATGTCTTTTTAACATATAGTAATAATTCACACTAATCCAACCATGAAAAGCTAAAAAAAAATGTAGAATACCCAATTCATATTCACCCCTCATGGAAGGAGAGTTTCCATATCCATGAATTCAATCTAGAAATATATATATATATATATATATATGTTTGTATAATCTCAAATAAAGAATCTAAAATAAGAGATTAAGGGGATCTCCATCTCATAGTTCACCCCAAGATTAATAGTATCCAACAGTTCCAAAAGTCCATCAATAATTCCAAATCATCCCACACCTCTGACCAAAATGAACTCTTATATGGGGCTTGTTCACCACACCTTAACAGTAACTGACTATTGTGGCACTTGATCACCCAAAAGGCATGTTTTGTATTAGGAAAGAATCCCTCATTCTAGTGAATCCGAGGTTATGTAAAACCATATTTCATCATACTTCCACTCAACCTTAGGGTTACAAACTTGATTGTATAATACAAGTGCCCTGGTACAATAGTGGGGTTCTACTCGAAAAAGTAACAAAGGAACTCCATTGCCTAGTCTTTCAAGATGGTTTCACTTATTAAATGTCATTAGAGAAATCCATTACATATCCCCTCAAGAGGAAAATCCATATAGGTTAATTTGGAAATTCCACTGCCCATCCCTTCTAGAGGGTATTATCGAACAAATCATCAAGGAACTACACAGCCAGGATCATCTAGAGGTTACCACCTAGAACATCACGGAACTAAATAGCATAGTCCTAAGTGAGGGTAACATTGAAATATCATCAGAAAAATTTATCGCCCAACCTTGTTGGAGGGTACCGCCAAGAATGTAATTCATAATCTTACATGGTACCTACCATCATTGAGTGTCTCTTAAAAATGTGTCATTCTTGGAACATCCACATAATAACTCAAAATATACAATATAGGGAAAAAAATATTCTATATGAACTAATTTCATGCTAGGAATCTAAAATGCCAAAATAATATCTTAAATGAAGGATATATAGACGTTTGATGTCTCTTGAAACGTGATCAAGGAGTACAACCCATGTGAGGGGACATACACACTATATTGTCTTGCGTCCTAGCTTTTTCATCCCCCTTGTTGAAACATGAGATCCAATATGTGATGTACTATACCTAATGATGGTGGAAAAAATGGTGTTTCTAGTCCAACAAGTATGATGTAAGTCTCTCTATTAGTATGGTCTATGCACTCGATTATACGTCCATGTACGTGGCCAATTACTCCTACATGGAATATCAACAATGTGGCCCATCCCAAAAAATCCAAATAGGAAGTGGATACATGATGTTGCTGTTATGTATACACACTTTTTCATTCTATATTTTTTCAATACCTAGAATCACAATGAATGGAGGATACACACCTTGTGTTCATAGTTATATGTAGCTTATAGTTGATATTTTTTTGAAAAATCAGATCTGATCCCATTATTTTAATCAGCTAAAAATGCCACTAATTCCACATTTAATAATTCTAAAAATCATGGATCTAGGGAAATGATGTTCATCTAAATCATTAATCATAGAAAAGAAGACCCCAATAGATGAAAAGCAGTTCTCTATCAATTTCCTAAGCTTATAAAAATCCATTCATCATGATCATGATTACTAAACAAAAGATTGATCATCCTTTCTTGAGAACAATCCAAGATCTATTATAAATTTTTAAAAGCATTTTACTCATTGATTTATCATGAATCATGGCATCTGATTGAGATCTGTACTACACAACAAAAATGAGACATTGTCATGGGGATCCAACCAGTAAATAGTGATAATAATCAGTGGAGAAAAGAGCCCTAAACCATTATTTATATGTCATTGTCCATGTGTTCTTTTCCAAAGGCTATGAACAAGGATATAATTATAGAAAATAATAGATAATTTATATATCAGTACCATAGAACAGATGTTGGTTTCCACCAGGGGATAAAATATAGGAAAAACTATATATTAACTAAAAAATTAATCTATATGCATAAAAACACAAAAGGGTATTTTTACCTTAGTTTTGGACGAATCTATCGTGAATAAATCTCTTGTATATATATTTGAAGGGTTTTTTTGTGCTCATTTTTTCTAGAACCAATCTGATCTAATGGTCCATCTTTGTTTTTCAAAGGATTCATCATTAGAGGATAGTGTAAATTCACTGGCGATTGAAGGATTGTTAGGATAATTTTGGAAAAATTATAATGATATATTTATAATATTTGATATTTAGTTTTAATTAAATAATTTATTTATTTATATATTTAATTATTTCTCTTAAATTCACCACCATAATGTGATGCATCTAAACGTCCCATGCCAACTCATTTTATGACACGGATTTGGTAAACAATGTATTCCTGAGTCAACTATGCCCTCATATTTAAAAACCAATCAGCCATTGAATTTTTATCCAATTTTAATTAAAAATATTCATGTAAAAAATAAAAAATATATTTAATTTTTTAATATCATTAATTTGGGGAATAGTGGGCTCCTAAATCACACATTTTCTCAGGTAATAACCCTATAAATATATATATAAATATTTTAAATAATGAAAATATAAGTTTCTATAGGTCACCCCTTAGTGATATAATAACACATGACTCTATCCAAGAAAATACATAATGGGTAGGTTCGATGAATATCCTCTTCCCCTAGAAATATAAATTCAATTTCCTTTGGAATAATATTAAGTATCTTTCTGGTCATGTATTTAGAACCAAAGGGTAACATTTTACATAGTATAATCTATCTGTCACCTTAATAATAAAGGAAACACATCATGAGGAGAAAAAAATGAAAGAGAAATCATATAATTTTGGATGAAACCTATAGATTGAAAACATTATATGAATATAGAACATTGGATTTGAAAATTTTGGCATTTACTAAAGTATGTCAATGGGAAAAAACGAGTCTCATAGAAAACCCTCATAATTCATTTTTAAACAAAACTAGTCCCCACATTTTATAACTATTTCTTTAAAAAGTATAGTCTATTTATTTTAAATTCATAATCAATCCTACATTAAAATTATAATGAGTTAAAATCATGCTTGTTTAATAAAAAAATAAATTTAGAATAATTTCATATTCTATATAATCTTTGTATTATATTAGACTAATGTGAGATCATCCCTACCAAAATGGGTTAATCACTAAATTCATGTAGAAATTAAAGAAGATATAAATAATTTAATAAAAACATAAAACCACTAAAATAATAAGGGAGTCACAAAAAAAAACAATCCTTTATGATTAATCTATATATCTATTAGATTCATGAATTAACTACAACAAATTCAATGAATAATGATCCCACACAAATAAATAATCAAATTAATTTATTAACTTATTTACAAATCACGAGTCTTCATTACTGATTCCAAACACATCAGGTTACAGTAAAACAAATAATTCATGTTGAATGGTGTGAATTGATCACCCAAGAAACCACAGTTCTAGTGAAACAATAAAAAATTAAAATTACGAATCATTGGTAAAATTAATCTATAATTACTTGAAAATATTATATAAACATGAATTATGTCATAACTAATAATAATTGATAATTTAATGGTTTTTTCATCATCTTTTAATGTATAGTGTGATTTTTATAATAAATACAAAAAATAGTTATTTAACCAATATTTGGTGACCATAACTATTACATACCATGGTTGATGGAATTAATGTGTTTATAGCCTTATTATACATACTATCTTATAAAATATTTGGCCAGTCTCCCATCAAACATGACACTAAAAATTAGAATAATATAAATAGTGAATCATTTTTTACCTCGACCAATCATGTTATATTATTATTTACCCCATTGAAAATAAATCACAATCATTGGATCCCATGTCCTATACATAACTAAAATCAATGGATGAAATATTAATAATTGGTCATCTTAAATACCAATAGGAAACATTAATGCCTATTGTTTCATGAATACAAATAATGACATCTGCAAAATTCTCCAATTGATAACACATTAATTTCACTCCACATCTGCCACACTCACAATGGCCACATCAAACTTTCAATGCCATGAAGGACCAACCAAAATCAAGTATCCCATAGAAAATGATCCACAAATAAATATTTTTAATACATTATCTAAAACAAAAAAACATTATGGATCTCCCTATCATAATGATGAAGTCATAAAACTGATTCTTCTCTATGGTTTTCCCCATTATATATATCACCTATAAAAAATAAATGTTAAGAAAAAAATACCATTCTATTGAAATAAAAATATCAGAATCACTCATCTGGATACTCAATTCTGACATCTACATCTAAATCCTGATCCCTCTATTACTGGCACTCCTAAAACATCCATGGTGCATCCCTAGAATATAAATACAACAAATGAATATAAAGTGGCATACATTGTATTCCACATAATTTTAACTATATAAAAAATCCAATAAATTTCTTTAAACATAGAACTGTAATTTTACCACATCACACAATCCTTCCTCACATAGTGGTTTCAAAATTTACAAGACACATACACTGGCTACACATTTAGTTATACATCTCATGCCTTCACATCCAATCACTTTAAAAAAAATGTTGGTCAATTATTTATATGATTCATATTCTAATACCTAATTCCAAAACATTTTACTCACTCCAGTAATTGATTATATTTCCAAAAAAGCACATTCCATCCAATATTTCTATAATAAATAAGTAAATAATAAAAATTGATGTTAATTTGTTCATTTTTTTAAAAATAGCCTGGATTATAAAATCAACAAACAATTATTATTATTATAATACAACATAAATAATTTTAAATTGGATTCCCAAACACGTTCCCACATCCCAATACATGTGATCCATTATTAAAAAATCACTATCACACACCTCATTCAATTAGATGATTTATTATTTTCAATTATGGTTTCCTAAAAAACCCACCTCCCTGTAATTCAATTACCTATAATGACCAAAAAAATAATGATATCATTAATCATAAAATCACTAAATCCCATAAGGTAAAAATTATTCAAATAATTTATTATATTATATGAAAAAATATCAACTCTATTATAATATTCTTTATTTACCAAATGGAACACTATGGTGGAATATTACCATTAATTCTCCAATTTTCATGTATACCATGTCCATATCGTTCCCCTATCATTGTGTACTAACTACCCACTAAATTCATAATGACCCCTATTAAATATCCCAAGACACATTAATAAAAATTTTGTATTATTTGTTAATCTCAAAAACTCACACAACATAGAGTGACTTCTCCAAACACATAAAATCCAAAAAGACATTAAATTATTCTAGATCTGTGATATACATGTATACTAAATGTCTATGTCCCAATTCATGAAAAAATATCTTTATATTTATTTAAAACTACCATCATATACACATTGTCTAATAACATTTTGTGATTATATGGCTATGTTATTCAAAACAACAATGTAGTGGGTGTCTCTACATGATTTCTTGTATAACACATTGTATTTCAGAATCTAATAAGTACCAATGAGTGAAATAAATAATAACATGAATAATACACATTCATTTAATGACAAGGATTCATTTTTTAATTACATATAACAACTTTTAGGTCATTTCTAAATATTGGATATCCAAAACTCCATCAACAAAAACCAGTGTTCCAAGAAGGCCAATGCATCTAGAAAAGAATTTAATAAATGTATAAATGGTGAATCAAAACAAAAATAACCATAAAAATTATAAAAATAAATAAAATCTAAAATGTAAAATGTAAAATGTTACATCTACCAAAAAATTCTCACCTCTATGCGATAATCATCCTTCAAAACCTTCCAGATCACATATCATGTCTATATCTATGAAATGTATTCCGTATGAGAAAAGTCAATATCTTAAAAAATTCATCAGTTAAGCATAAATTATAAATGTAGGGGTGAATTCAATGAAAAAATATTAATCAAATTTTCCCATACATAATGAGTTTTTATTTAATAATATTCTTATTACTGATATATATATATATATATGTCATATTATTTTTAAAATAAAAAAAAGAAATAATAAAAAAATAAAGACAAAATATTTTTTGTTCGATTTTTGTTTTTTTCATGGCCACCAAAAACAATGACCATTAAATCCATAAATTATTACCATAGTCGTATAATCATGTTTCGCATCTACCAACATATACTTTAAGATACAACTTTAAGAAAAACAGATATACTAGAATCTTCATGAATATATTTCTAATCGTCGTATGTCTGTATGGATGACCTCCAAGAGATGCCTCGAGATGCGGTCTCACTCTAATTGAATGTAACATGAAGTAATTGTTCTATAAAAAAGATTAAAAGATCCATTTTTTGGTCCAAACAATACATACCATGAGTCACATCTCCAACACTACATGACTCAACCATCAACTCATTGTTATCCCCAAATTTCCAACCTATATGGAAATCTGCATTATTACCATGGAAAAACTATCATGATATTAGTATTACTCCAAAACCAGGAACATGTTCCCATCCCATAATCACCAAAACCGAAACATATTATTTGTTCCAATCCTCAAAATTCATTCACTCAAGAGATTTCCTATTTTATATAGTACCAAAGTATATAAATCATAATCTTTGTCAAAATATATTCTCACCATGAATACATAAAACATCCATACTGATGATTGTAAACCTCATATACCATTTCATATCCACCATCACTAAAATATCCATTTATTTTTATTAGGATTTATATCACTGTATTAATTATCATCACAACAATACTCATCCCTCTCTTTCATGTATTTTTACACAATTCGTATATACCATCACTATATGGTCCAATCACCTCATTATTATCTTGATAACCTATCATACAAACACATAATCTATCACACTAATGTATAATAGGGCCTCTAGACAGCTTACCCGTCTATAATATATGGACAAAATATTACACCAATATCAGTATCATGGTGAAAAAATATCATAAAACACACAACATCTCTTCTGAAGTCCTAAAATATTTATAGTCTATAAATTCATTATTAGAACCTTCCAAACAAATCACCCAATGTTAAACTCATAGACAATGGATTTCACAACTTTATAAAAAATGGGATGTGTCCAATTCATTTCCAGTCACATTAGAATCCTAAAGTTATATCCTTAAAAATATTAAAATACATGTAATGGGTCTCATCTTAAACCCCAATGGGCTACCTTTCATATATTAAAAACACATCTATTACTAAATAATAATGAATACATGTTACAGATATTACATATGGAATGGATATTAATATGTTCAATCTAAACATAATGTGATAAAAAACGTTTTATATAATTTAAAAATGATTTAAATAATATGGAATTCCACACAAGATTTAAAATAGTGAAAACCAGTCCCCAATGAATCCCTTATGATTCCATAAAAACCACTCCTACACCATTTTAAAACATTTTTAAAAATTTATCCAATTTTTTAATAATATACCATACAAACCTATATAAAAAAAATGAAGGCCAAAAAACAATATCACCCATGTGGTCACCATAAAACTATTTAGCATGAAATGTGCTCCGGTTTTGATTATTGGCTAACGTATACATGTCCCAAAATTACGGGGTAACTCAAATAAGTCATGTGGATATGATAAATAATAATTATTATTTTACCCATAAACATAAAATCTACATAATATCTGTAGAATTGGATTAGAATTACCAACTATATTAGCCAATAACAGTTAAATCCATATTTACACATAATAAACACATCAGTTTCTATAAGAACCTATTCCAAAAATAACCATAAATCACTCATTTCATTTATTAATTAATATATAATTTCGTACTAACATAATAGATGTCAAACACATCGGTCAATCTTGAGGAATTTAATCCACAATAAATGTGGAAAATATATTCTTTATAAACCATTAAACATAAAAAAAATTCATAAATTACGAACCAAAATCAATATATAATTTCACGTTAAATTTATTATAAATAATTCAATAAACACATATACGGTCATACCCAATGAAAAATGAAAATAGTCCTTTCAATTTCAAATTCTTATGACATCCACTATGAGAGACACAGAACATCCAAATCAAGATATCTGAATTATACATGGTATATGGATTTCATGTATCATAAAATCCTTCAAATGAACTAATTTGAAATGATAATTATGAAAAGTAATCTTGAGTTTAAGAGGTGGGATATTACCTTGATTCTACATTGTGAAACCACTAATACTGACTGAAAATAACTATTTTTATTTAAACCACCAATACACATTAGGATAAATGTTTGATTAAGATAGTGTAATATATGAGGAAAATAAAAACATCCACTTTGGTTCAAATGAAAAAAATGTACAATATAAAATGAATTACAAAACTATATCCCCTGGGGAAAAAATCCAAAATGTCATTAGTTAAGTGGTTCTCAAAAATCGATAATGTTCTTATTCTTAGATTCCAAATATGACAGTCCCATTTCCTAAACAACCCATTGATTGAAACAATTTTCATGATAAGAATATTTGTGATTCAAAATTAGGAGCCCTGAACTAGATATTCGTAATGTGATGCTTATTATCATGGTCTTTCAACACCTTTCTAGCAGCCCGACATCAATGAGACTACAACAATATCCTTTTGAGATCCCAAAAAATGTTTAAAGATTTGACCTACATCCTCAAACACCTCATAATGGATTTTTAATGATCAAAGTTCCCATTTTTATTATTATTATTGAGATTATTCTACAATAATGACAAATATTAATATTCCCCCATGAATAAATCAACTTCTTAAAATGTGGGTTATTACTCACCTGGATGATTTATATGTGAAATTTGGTCAATATTATGTACTTATTTGGATAACCTATATATACAGGATATGAAAAAAATAAGGAAATATGTTAATTGAAATAATGAAAATAATATCCAATTTATTTTTACAGTTTAATATAATCACTTAATATTTATTTTTCATACAATTCTGGGTTTATACAGTGTGCCATCAACCTATTTTCTTTATCCCATTATTGAATCTCAATAAATAATTAAATCAATAATATGAATTAATTATAATTAATATTATTTAGAAGATTCATTTAAATATAATGTCCTTGGATATGAACTACCATTGAAATCCCAATGGAAAAATCATGTCTAAAATTATTCACTAATTGAATACAACTACTAATAGACCCAACATTCAAAAATTGACTATTGTAAGATGTCATTATTGTATTGGTCCATACATATGTGTACATGATTGATTTCTTGAATTACTAATATTAATAATTTATATGTATTATGAAAAACATTTTTCTATTGAAAAATCTAATGACACATAGACATTTATAATTTCTTCAATTTAGTTTTAATCTCATATCCACTAATCTTATTGAAAAATAATAGTTAGCTTCATATGATGAAGTTATAATGTCATATTATTATTCTATATTAATAGCTTGTATCATCTATATCTCATTAGATATTATCATTTATAAATAAAACAAATGTTTAATAACTTATTCATTAAACTTCAAGGATCTCATCTTTGTAATGAATTATAATGTCCTTTTGATGTTGAAGAAACCCTATCGATATTTTTACATTAGTATATTATATTATAATTCCTTTTTATTAGATAAAACACATTATTTATATTCAAATCCCATTGTTGAAAATGTAATCAATAATTTTTTTTACAGAATCAAAACCAATATACAACCACTTTAAGTAAGGGATAGCTTTAACTATCTATTTTTTGGCCTCACATGATATTCATTCTTCTAGTTATTAAAAAGTATAACCATTGGTTCCAAAACATTCATATATTAATTTTTTATTCAATCTATAATATATGTTCTTGTTCTTAAATACACAACCATAATCCACATGATAATAAATAATGCAGAGTTAAATCAACATAAAATAATTATTTTGTTCTTTGGTGAAGTTCTATAGGATTCCATGCACACCTCCACATACATATATAGTTATCAACATTTAAGAAAATAAAAGTGGAAAATATTTCCGATACTATGACTATTTTATAAATCAATCAAATTATATATCAAATATACAACTATAGTTGTATAATATAATGAATAAATAAATAAATAATCCGAGTTGGGTAATACACCTTAAATTTCACACCATGAAATACTAATATGTCTTATCGGTCACATAATCCAATACATAAAAAAGATCCCTTTAAGAGGATGATCAATGTATATGGAATGAAAATTGGACAAATAGTATCATATCTATGTGGTCATTTCTAAATAGTATTCCCATCACCCTCTAGTTAATCCGACTCATTTTCCCACTACATGGATTTTTCCCTTCACGTGATCCTTGGAAATGATGACAAATAGTGAACATAAATGTACGAGTAAGGTTTAAGTATAATATCATATAGTATATATCCTATATAACAAAACATAATTTTATATGATATTATTCAGAAAAAAAAGAAATAAAATTGATCATATATAATCAATTATTATATCATACGATCGTAATATATTTTTTATTTGTTGAAACTAGTTATTATAATCCATTAAATTAATTTTATTGAAGGTCGTATTGACATTCCATTAAATATAATCATATTCCTAATGAACATGACATGTTGTATCCATAATCCACACTAGATGAACATATATCATTTTTTCATGAAACATAATATCTCTGTAATTACCCTTAAAATATTATTAGGTTTCTCATTTATCTTTAATAAAATTATAATATCATCGATAATGAATATAAAATATTTTCTAATGATGTCTATAAAGACATTATTCATAAAATCAATGAATATTGTAAATGAATTCTATAATTGAATGGAATCAATATGAAATCATATTTTCAATATATTTAAAATATATCAATCTCTAATAAAAATTATGTGATAGCCATCAACAAATATTATATAGATTAAAGATCCACCATTGAGTGCTGTTAATTAACACCATAGATTTCAAAAAAATAATCAATCCATTGTTATGAATAATATTTCATTCTGGTGACATTGTTAAGATAATAAAATACATTAACATCTATAGAGATCCCTCTTTTTTCTTGAAAAAGATACCAAGATAACCGAAACGGATTAGAATACGACATATTAACTATTTTTCTATATGATCTGGATGATACTTATAAAACTATTCTTGACTGATATGAAATATATAATATATCCATTTTGATATTTGAGTGCCTCTATGAATATTTTTTATTTTTAACTCATTCCCACCATCTGGGGGATGTAAAAGAAACTCCTCGGGTGCAAATAAGTATAATTCATCACAATGCTAATTTATTCAGCATTGGTTTCTTCCACTGATATAACCCATTAGTCATGATAGGATTATTCACTTGCTAGAATCACCAACTCCATTGAGGAAATATCCAGTGGAGATTCATGAACACACTTTCATTTTCATTAGGCCATAAACTTGTTCAAAATGTGGAATGATATTTTCTTTTAAAAAATGTTAAGGTTATATATATAAATAGGGAAAATGATTTCTCTATAGTGAATTCAATTACTCTAAGGGGAGGATTGAAATATTTAATGGAATAATCTTTAGAGAAATGATAATAGGATAAGGGAACAACACATGGGATTAATTTATCACACCACTCTACGTTTCTATATATATATCAAAATAATTAAATTAGGAGTTTTGTTCATTATTTAAAATTATATTATAGGTTATCAAATAAAGTATAGAAGAGAAATAAAATGAATCATCTTCCATTAAATAGTTAATATGAATTATACTATGTAAGGATTTTTATTCATTATACCACACCATGATAATGATAGTATAATAATTACTATTTTATAAGATGTAGTGGTTCAAGATACAAATTACACTTAAGGACCCTTGTTTTTTGGAATTTTTTGGTATAATTCAGTTTATCTTGATAGTTGGATCATTAACCAATGGGTTGTTCACTTGTAGGTTCCTTCATTTCCACATTATTTTTCTTCTGATTCTTAGTGTATCAATGACATTAAAAATAATCATGTCACCCTCTAGAATACATAATTAATTAACTAATGTTTTTTAGTTAATACCCATTAATTGTATTCATATATTTATCACAAATATCATATTTTATGTTATTCATCTTCTTCATTTAATCATCAATCTCAAATTTAAATTCTTATATTCATATAATCATTTCCATTGGACCACTATCCAAAATCCAGTACTATTATAAGAAAATGATTAACTACTGCTTTATAACCCCTAATGTCTATGGTAGGAAAATAATATCGATGGTGTGGTTATAAAAGGAATAAATCTATATAGATAAAAATTTTATACAAACAACATATGCATTGTCTACAACCCCCTGTGAATGTTTACTCAAATTATGTGACAATCGGGCCCCGGTGACAGCACAACCACCCCGCCTTAACATGGTCGTCAGGCCCTGACCCATCAGGTACCACCAGTTGCCCTGTAGACACGTGGGGCTCACCCCAGGGTCCACCCACGTGCCTGAACGGGACATCTGACTAATGACAGTCCCCACAGGCCAACACTTGTCTTTTCCAGTGTGGTTTGTCCTCACTCACACACTTCCTGGGAAACTTCCTAGATGGTCACCCATCCTGATCACTACTCCAGTCCAAGAACGCTTAACTATGAAGTTCTAATCAGGTAGGCTCCTGAAAAGGAAGGTTCACCTTGTTGACATGAGTCATATCATTTAGTCATTTAACCCTTTATCATTTATGGATGTTACAATCACCCCCCTTTAGAGCACAACACCCTCATTGTGGGCCCTACATCTCAACCCAAAAAGTGCACCACACTAAAGGCTGGGTTCCTCTTCTGATACCAAATGTGACAATCGGGCCCCGGTGATAGCACGACCACCCCGCCTTAACATGGTCGTCGGGTCCTGACCCACCAGGTACCACCAGTTACCCTGCAGACACGTGGGGCTCACCCTAGGGCCCACACACGTGCCTAAACGGGTCATGTGGCTAATGATAGTCCCCACAGGACAACACTTGTCCTTTCCAGTGTGGTTTGTCCTCAGTCACAGACATCCTGGGAAACTTCCCAGAAGGTCACTCATCCTGATCACTACTCCAGGCCAAGCACGCTTAACTGTGGAGTTCTAATCAGGTAGGCTCCCGAAAAAAGGTGCACCTTGTTGAGAAGAGTCATATCATTTAGTCATTTAACCCTTTATCATTTAGGGAGGTTACAAATTTTATAAACCTTCCATTTTCATAATCTCAATAAATTATCATTCCATGATTATTTTAATATGTATAGGTAAATACTTATTTATAAATACATTATTAATGACATCACATTCTATTTTTTTATTTTATACTTCATCTTCAAATTAGTTATCAACAATTACCATATATTGCCTACTCTATATAAAATATTTATCTCCATATTATCCCTATACATATTGTAACTTTTGAGTATAAATTTGATATTATTAATTTATTAATACTATAATTCAATTATATGTGTATTGGATAATTCAAAAATCATCGATGATTTTTCCCACATAATGGACTATATGGATAGTTTCTCATTCTTGGTTGAAAGTGGATGTTTCATATGGTTCAAGAAAATATCAATTCTTAGTAATGATAGGTAAGCATCACCATGAAGTTGGATAAATCATAACACAACAATGTGAGGATAATTTTCGAAGAAACATATAATTTTCCATCTCATGGGTGGTTTTTATGGTTTCTCATGGATCCAACTATTTCAAAAATAGAATCATTGTGAAAAAAATTATCTATGAAACATGAATATATAATATATTTTTTAGTAAAAATGGTTATTAATGTCCTATATTTTGGGATCCCTATGGTTATATTTTTTCCCTGAAAATTATTCTAAAATGAGTTCATTTAATAATTTTATAAATTTATTAGTTATACATAATATGTATATATATATATATATATTATAATGGTTTGTATACTATGTGTTGTTATACATGGAATATCCACTGGCAGTGTTAAATAAGGTGTTCATTAAGCCCTCTTAGTCAGCCACATGGTGATGATCCTATAAAATCCCAAAACTCCATTTTTATAGTTATTTAAACTAGGTTAGAATATTCAAGAGAAACATCCATTGACATTATAAAAATACAGATTTCATGTCATCGAATCCATGCACTTTATTCATTAAAAATTGTTTTTTCCCATAAATCATAGCCTATCCCAATGGTTTTTACTAATGATTTACAGTTTTAATTGACAAATTCACTAAACCATGATCTGATAATGACTATAGTGACATTAAATTTTTCTAAATGACTATTAAATATTTTTATATATTATCAATATAATTTTGAAATAATCAAGGATCCAATGTTTATAATCTTTATTAACCTAGTATTATACATCACATGAAGATAATAAAACAAAAAATTATCTATATAATTCATCTCTATCATATTAAAGGAACTCATGATCTACTTATTACCTATATTCATCTAAATATATAATTTAATTAATGGGGTGATAAAAATTTCTAATCAAGGGAAGGTTAACATAAAATGAATATGAAAAATTGATCAATACAACGTAAGTGATCTGAATAAATATCGCAGAACCGTAATAATATGAATGCCTCCATAAAAATTATGGGAAATTTTAATTACAGAATGTAATATAGAATATCTGTAATATTGAAATATTATATCATAGTGGTAAAATACTACAAACAGTAATTAATGATGACGAAATCCTGATGAAACCTTATATATTCTCAAAAAACAATAAATAAAGGTCTTTATAATATTATAATCACTTTCAAAGATAGTATACATAATATTTTGAAATATATCACATACCATAATACTTTATATGGATATTTAATTCTTGGATAATTGAAAAAATCAATGAATAATCACCACTATTCATGCTACATGAAAAGATAATAGTTTGTTAATGAAATAACCCATTAAAATAATTTTGTTTCATTATGGGCGTCAAATATCATAATACACTAAATAAGAAATTGGATTCCAAATTGAATTTGAAATTAATTAATTGGAAAAAAATAAAAAATTACTTTTAAATATTAATCAACTCAATACGGATCATACATCTGTTTTAAAAAAAATGATTTTTACTAAATTCATTGTAATTGTCATAGAAGGGATTTAAAAATTGTAAAAACAGGCATATCACTAGATATAGGTAAGAAATAAATTATAGTTGAAACTTTATATATATTAAAGGAATATCAATAATAAAACAAAATTTAAATTGGAGGTAACCTAAAAAATATTTAGGTTTAATATTAATAATTCCTTATGTCCAACATTATTTAATCATTTTTTCGTCTCGTGAATAATAATAAAAATGTTCATAAAAACATGGAACCAAAAGTGGAAAAAAATTATTTTTTCACTATATTTAAAATATAATCATTTAGTTTTATTTTATAATTCAATTGAATAATGTGAACCATTAGGATATCATATTTACAATATAACATCCTTTTATTCATCGAATAAATTTTTTTTCAAGTTAATCTACACATAAGTATAATTAATTCATTAAATTATAAAAATATATTTACATAATTATATATCCAAAATAAATTATCACAACTAACTATAATATTGGTTGTAAGAAATAATGGACAATATATTCATTGGCAGTTAATTGGTCAATAATGAGAGAATGTATAGAATGGATCTGTGATATTTATAACACATGCTTATGAATGTAATTTTAATTGGATATTAAAATTATCAAGATCATGATAACATGTTTTATTATGATAATTTGGATTAGAAAAGGAAATACATAAAAAAACTATGAAGGTAGACATAATAAAATAAAAATAGATATTACATCGTTCATTATGTTGTTCCTCTTCTAGAACCCATAACATCATTAATGATCAATATTTATATATTTAAGATTGGGAAAAATTATTCTTATGGGATAAAGATAATATATTTTGGTACATCATTTGATTTTATAATTAATGGGGTTTTTTCCATGGAAGGGTTGATTTGTTATTTTTATATTAGTAGTGGGGTGATTCAACCAAATATTATTGATTAAATTTTTAAATCCATGGTATAAAATTAAATATTTATATTTTTTAACTTATTAATTATATGTTTATAAAATAAAATAAATTTTGGATTTTGAACCGCATTAATTAATAAATTAACTATTATCTTAAAACTGGGGGTCGATAAATGGAAAAATGAAATTCTAATTTTATACTTTTGAAAATAGGATTTTTATACATAGTTTTTGTCAAAAAATTTAGTTAATTGTTTTTAAATGACCCAGATATATTACTCAATAATTTTTTGGTAGAAATTAAAAATTTAACATTTAATAAAAAATCATCCCATCATCATTTTTTCATAAACACACAATATTATAAATTAATTTTGTATATAAAAAATTTGATGTTTGTCAAAAAATTATAAAGTGTTTGCAATCGAGATATTTCCTTTTAATAATTTTCAAAATTAATACAGTCTTATAAAAAAATTTCATTCATAGGTAATTTTATTTATTAAAATTATAATTACCTTTTTGGACAATGAATTTATAAGAATATTTATTTAATAAGAAACTATAATCATTATAAGTCTTAATATTGATATCTATTTTACTGTATTATAATATTAATATTTTATTTAATTACTCATAATATATATTTTCAAAATTTTATTATATTATATTTCCCTGAAATTATATTCCCAATAGTCTGAAAATTATTCCTACAGTCAAATTAATATTCCAATTATTATATGACTCATATCAATTCTTCTACATTATTTTATTCCCTATTCATAAAATTACCTCCCATGTTAGGATATATTCATTTTCTAATATTTCAATTTTTTGACTAATAGTATGTTTCTATAATATATTTTGGTACATGGGGGTGATTCATTAACTAAACTAGAATAATACACACTTTTCTATTCAAACTTTTTATCTAAAATTATTTTTACTATAAAGTTATTTATTTTCATAGGTTTAGTGAGTGAATAATGTAATGATCTTATGAAATGGAATTAAAAGTAATTATTTTCATATTGTATTTTATTTTTAAATAAAATACAAGAACATAATATAATAATTTTTTCCAAAATAAATATCCTTAAAAATATATATGACATTCAATTAGTAAGAGATAAATTGAGGATAAAATTATAATAGTTAATTTGTACTCACATAGTGGCCTTGAAAAATATCATGTATTTCACTTTGAAGATGAAGGGCTTGGACATACAGAGGGGTGTTCATGGGATAAATGAATTGTTATATATATATATAAGAGTTGATATTTTAAAATATGGTATATTAAATATTGAATTATAGCTACATGTATGAATGAGTGTAGGTGATGCCATTTAATAATATTTAAATGGGAACATTTTGGAATACACTTATCATATTAAATTTTTCATGAAACTATTCCAAATAATGTAACAAAATGTTTCAAAAAATGGATTGTGGAATTTATTTGGTTATATCCGGGCTCAACCATGAATTTCAATTATTGTTTTTAAACATGATTTCATGTATTTATATTGTACATATTTACATTAATACAAAGTAAATAGTTTTAAGCTAATTAATTTTATGTTTTATTGAAAACATAAAATAAAAAATATATCCTAGTTTTTGTGTTATAAAAGTAAATTTATAAGAAATATAATCCAATTAGATTTAATAAAATATGGAATATATCTTTTCTAAACAAACAGATAATGCATAAGAAAATTAATATTTCTAAAAAGGGGGGGAAACCCATTATGGATTCATAATAAATATTGATATTTATTTAAATTTAATTTATTATATATATATATATATATATATTTATTTATTCAAAAATAATATTTGCTTCATTATATGATTGAGGGTTATTTTATTTATAGACATAAAAAATTATAATAATAAAAATTGATATGAGGGTAATGGTATGACTTTAATCATGGTAATTAATACTAATCATAATCGTTTCTGCAACTATAGATTTTTTATTATTTTATAATTTTTTTATGTTGATATGAAATATAATTTCAATTTTTTATACGTAAATATTATATGTGAAAAAAAAATCTAAATATAAACTCATATAATATAGAAACATTTTATATGTAAAATACTAGAAATGTATTCTAGTAAAAAACCTTGATTTTAAAATTCTAAATAGAATATTAAATTATTATTTATTTATTATAAAATTATAAATTTTATTTCTTTATTTGTTTAAGAATGTTTAAGAAACATTTTTATTAGGAAAATTTCATAAAAGATACAATTTTAGTAATTTAATTATTTTTACCATTAAAAGAAAATTTAATATTTTCATAAAAATAACCATATGATATTTTGAATTTTAAATTAAATAATGTGTAATTTGTTTTAATTCATTATGTATAATCATTATATTTAACTTTTGAACTAAAAAAGTATAACATGGAGACATCTCATTTTATAAAGAAAGTAACAATTTAAGACATCAATTTTACATATCAATATTTTGTACCAATTTTAAAATTTGATGAATGTTATGATACCAGTTAATTTGTTGAAAAACTATACGTGGATGAAATATTTTAAAAGTGGAATCTTCAAATTATAATGATTAATTATGATGAACTTGTTAATAAATAAATATTTCAAAAATATTCCTCTTCAATGTATATTCTATGTGTAAATATATTGAGTGGATTAAAATATTTTTATATTATAGTGGATAAATTATTTTTATAATATTTAAATTCAAAATTATAGTTCATTTAGGTAATCAAATTTTTTAGAAAGAATCCATTGAAAATAATTATATATAAAGGATATTTTAAACTAACTGGTCCTGAAATATATACATCATAAACTGATAGTTATGATATGTGGATAAATAATTACTGTAATATTAAAAAATTGTTCAATATAAAGAAAAATATTTAATATAGAGTAAAATATAATTAATTATTTTATTGAAAGTAGATTAAAAATACTTTTTGTTATTCAATACAAAAAACATTCATCATAAATAATTCAACTTGATAATCCTAAATTCATGAATTATAATTTATTATTCCATTAATCATTATAATCGAATTTTATTAAAGAAAAATAATCATTATAAGTGAAAGATACAATCCTGAAAGATCCAACCCCAATAATTAAGTGTTATGGTGTTGATGTTCAAAAACCAATATTTCTAATTAAAAACTTCATGACGCTCCCTATGCAAATGGGATGATCAATGAATGTCGATTTTTAGGACAAACCACTCTTTCTTGAAGAATAAATGATCTGTAGGATGCTCCATGCAATCCCTGGACAACCCTTTTATTCCATTTGTAGTAGTGAAGTTTCCCACTCTATGTGCATCAAAGAAGTAGTTCTCTAGGAGAAGAAACTATTTTATAAATGCAGACCACTACAGGTTCATCAAATAAATAGCACACCAGCTGCAGTTGCATAGAATTCTTGATCAAGAATTTAGACTAACATGGTTATGATTTAGTAAAAGTGGTATCATCTAAGACTCCAAACCATCAAAACACTCAAGATAGAGCATCATAGATGATAATAATTGAAATCCAATGCAAAAATTATCAAAAAAATAGAAAACATGCCACTTCATCCTGTGTAATAAAAAACTAACCACACCAAGGAAGATGACAAAATGAAAAACTAACAAAATGGGACATGAAGAGTTTATTCAAATAGTTGAAATATAAAAAACCATACAAATAAACATCAACCATAGATGATAAGAAATCATAATTTTCAAGAAATTGGAAATAAAACAAGGCAAAAAACATTTTAAAATGATATTAATATGGAAAATAAGATACAACTTTCACAATTCTAAACAATGGAGACTTATCAAAGTCCCTCTTAAGAAAACAAGAATATCATCATAAACATGATCATACCATGAAAAATCAACACCATTGAAACCATTATTTGAAATACCATCAGCAATGGAATTGGATTCCAATTAATGTGAGTGATAATAATATTCAAGGAAAAAAGAGTATCAAAACATTTAATCCAACGATTGGATATCTTCCAAGACAAGTAAGAAAGAACCACCTTGATGGAATAGAAGACAACATTATAATTTCACTCGATCCATAAATTATCCCATACATGATTATTGGATTATTACACAACAATGATAATACAAAACATTTCTACATCAAGTGAATAAACAAGGCCACAAAAACCATTAAAACAACCAAGAACATCACCTTTTAGATTTCTAAAGAAAGAACCATAGCCAGAGTGCCCTTGATTACCTCTAAATCATCATCAGAATTAAATTTTAACCATCCAAAAAGTGGTTACTTCCATAAAACTTCAACATTCCATATAGTGGTCTATACTCTCCCTTGACACCTATCTGATTAAGTTTGGGAAAATCATGAACCGAGTTGATACAAAAATTCTTCCTTGGTACTTCTGTATTACTCACAATAGTAAGAAAAGCATAAAAAACCATTGATCTAGAATAGAAAGCTTTAATGAATATCATTATTTTGAGAAAACCAAATAAAATAAAGACGTCCAGTAGCAACAACCCAAAAAATGTCTATCAATTGTTTAGAAATCGTTGTTGAATGCCATCCTTGGATGATTTTTTATATTAAAGACACATCAGTCGTAGGGATTTCAGAGATATCATAAACAACCTTCTGCATGGATGAGACGTTGTAACAATATAGAATCAAATGATCAATGTCTTACCTATGTTGATGGAAAAGCACACATGATGAACATAGTGAAATACAAAATTTTCTGGGAAACAATCAATACGATTCTTTCCATGAGTAATTGTCTATACAAATGATCTCCAAGAAAGAATAATAAAGATAAATTGTAAATCCCCCGTCCACTTATAACAAATATTTAATGATAAAGAATTCCTATAAAATTTCATTGAAGACAAAAAACCATTGATAATATGTTCAAATGCCCAGAAATATCCTCTTTTTGAGAAACATTAGTTATTGATAATATTGACAATATGATATGATAGACCCCCCATATTATCATGTCTGGCATTAATTATTTCATCCAAAATATCAATGAAGTCATCATTCATCAATGCATCAACTAGGGGATAGCCAGTGTGGTTGGACTTCAAAGGATAAAGAAGAATTCATTGAAACAAGCCATCTGGCATGAGAGGTAATAGAAGAAAAATGGATTTAAAAGAATAAAAAATAGATGAACCCACAGGATTAAAAACCCTATTCCTAATCCTATCCCAGAATTTAAATAAAATAATTTCAAGAGACTCAGAATTACAATTGAAAAGCCTCTATAGTAATGAAGCCTATAAAAATTCATTAAACATACTATGATTTTTAATACCAAGAACACTTGGATCATATGGTTTACAAAAATTTTCCTAGAAACCGTGGCAATTTTCATCTCCAGAATGTCAACACTCCAAATGAAAATTTTTATATGAACATTAATGCCCCTAATGTGAGAGACTGACCTCTTATAGTTCAAGAATGAATAATCAAACATAGTAAAAATCACAACCTTGACCAAACAATCACAACCCTCCAATTAGTGAACCATAACCTTCCATGACGAATGATTCCTTTTGATTTTAATATGAATATAGAAAAATTAACATTCTTTAGGACTCCCCCAAAACAATGGAACTCCCAAATATCTACAGGGATGAACTCCCTCATTAATACCCAATTTTGCGGACAGTGCTCGTCTTCTTCGAAATGGGAAAATAACAATCAATGTATACAAAGAAATTGCTCCTACTAATCAACTGACCTGAAACATTTTCATCATGAAAACGGTCCAAATTAATATTTTTATTATTTTTATTTTCCCCTTTAATTAATATAATTATATAATCTGTATACAAATAATGATTGGGAGTAAAAATTCCTCTACAAGAACGAATATACATTAGTTTCCCTTTGTCAGTCATAATATAATGTAATCTACAAAGATAATCCTCTGAACTGAATAAATTATTTCTGAGAGAGGGTTACCTTGATTGAAACCTCTAGATCAAGAAATATATCCCCCAGGGTATCCATTTACAAGGACTAAGTTATGAGCCGAATAAAAAATAATTTTAAACAAATTAATGAAAACTTTATCAAAAAAAATATTTAAAAACAATATAAATGATGGTTAACATATTCCAATATATTGTATCAAAATCATTCCCGATAAACAACTTAAGAATAATATTACCTCCCCTAGTGTATTTCATAATAAGGTTAACACTTTCCCAGGATGTAATGAGGCAATACTAAATAGACCTACAAATAATCAATCCAAGCTGATTGTGGGAAACAATATTAGTAGAAATAGAGGATAGACTCAGGGAGATTCTTTTATAAATGATTATAAAAATTGTGTTGACCATGGAAACTGGTCTGAAAAATTGAATCTTTTTGTAATTCTATGTATTTTGAATAAGAGAAAGGAAATTAGAATGCAGGACATAAGTAAGAGAGACTCCTTAAAAAACAAATAACCAACCAGCAAACATCAACATGAATGACATCCCTGTATGTTTGAACGAAAAAATTCCCAAAACCATTTGGACTAGGGGAGTTATCAGGATTTAGAAAAAATGTGGAATCCATGATTTCAGAGTCCAAATGGATAGATGTAGGGGTTTTATAATTCTATATATTGAGAAGACTAGAAATAATACACTTCACTGGATCATAAATAGGTAAATGTCTATTGAATAGATCCTTAAATTTAGTAACAAGATTCCCAGAAAGATCCTTTATATTTATGTGGAAAATATTTCCATTTGTGATCACTAAATGAGTCCTTGAATCATTCAAAATTCTCTACAAAGTGTTGAAACATTTAGAGTTTCTATATATATCTCTCAACAAAATAACTTTAAAATTGTATCTTTGGAATGATTAATTGTTATTAAATAAAATATTTATAATGGAAACTAGATGAGTCTCACCCAGAACAACATTAGAGAAGTCATTATAATAATTATTCTATTGCATGTGTTGAATAGATTGCTCTAAAAAAATTTAGAGTCAAGGGAGATGAAATGAAATTTACTCCAAAATTTAAAATCACTTATAAGGATTTTGAGCTTACTGAAAGAAGCAAAATAATTTTCCCTACCAGTCTATGAACTCCATGTTGGTTTGAAAGTTTTTATGTACTCATGATGATGGACCCAGTCATTATTCAATCTAAAATGAAAAGGAGGGTTGAGATTCGCACTCACAAGGATGACCAAAATTATATGATGTCTAGAATTAATTATAGACATATTCACACAATAAATAGTTCCCCAAAAATCAATAAAAGTTTCATTGAAAAAATCTTTATTGAGTAAGCATGCAACAAATCTATCAAAAACCATCCTAAACCAAGCCTACATATCCCCCGACAAGTTTTACCTCAATCAACCCATTTTCATCAATGCAGGATATAAAATATTATTATATAAATTTTAAAAAATTATTATAATGGTTTTTATAATTAAAATGTATAGATAAATATGTAATTCATTTTTTTATTTATATTCTTCAAAAAACATTCCTTCTCAAAAATGCTTTTCATTTCTATTTTCCCACATATAAAAAATTTATTTCATTGGAATTTTATAATGATTTACTTAAAATTTGAAATTCAATTTTAAAATATTCAAGTCAATATTTTCTTATAATGATTATTTAAATTCTATTAAATGGATAAATTTTCAATGTATAGTACAATAAAATTAATCTTTATTAAAAATTGAATTTCAACCTAATTAATTTACATTTATGATGTTTTTTAATTTTTATTAAATAAAATAAAATTTTAATATAATATAATTAATATTATATTTTACATTGGAATTTTTTTTTAATTTTGATATAAATTCATTTTATACATATGAAAGAAAATTCTATAGAAAAATCTTTTCCAGTTAAATTTGGGATTTTAATTTAAAATATAATTATAAAACACCTATGAAAATAAATTAGAAAAATTTATTACATATTATTAGTTATAATGATAATTAATATATAAAAATGTAAATTTATTATAGTAATATGTAAAAAAATTAATTTAATGGATAAGGTTAAAATCGGTTTATTAGGGGTTAAAATCGGTTAATAATTGATAAATTAATTTAAAATTTGAAAAATACTATTTTATTTCAATATTTATACCTTATATAAGATAATGATACATAATTTTGAATTTAAAATACTTATGGTTTTTGAAATATCTTGTTAAATCTTATTCATTTCAAATATTCAATCCATGTCCTGCTCTTTTCTTATATAAGAACACCGCATCTTTAATCATCCTCTACCATAAAAAATTTCGATCATAATAAATGAATCCAAATACCTTAATTAATTTCCTATAATTTTTATTGATTATTAAATATATATTAAACACCCTATGATGTATTTCGCTGAAAACTTTACCAGGCATTCTGAAAAAAATGTATATATCATAATAGAGAATATTTTCTATTTGATAGTACACCATAATAAAATTATCATAAAATATGGTCATAAAATTGGTTTATATATTAAAAATAATGTTATTTTAAATTTTAAATTTAATAAACAATATCTATATCAACTACAATCAAATGGGAAATCAAATCATCAATTATGTCTACAATGGACCATAAACTAATGAACTAATGTAATTTGGTGTCAATAACCTCCTCCCATAGATTAAGATATTGATTTATAGAATTATTTTATATGATATTTGTGATCTTAATAAACTTATAGTGTTTTAATATCATATCTACCATCATACCTCCCAATCCATTTCATACTGATAATGTCATTAGTGTGTATGCATGGGCTACATCCTCTACGAAGTGATGCGATTCATTTTTCCTTTCATTTTGAAATGGAGGGTAACAAGAATATATATATTGAATATATATAATATATGTGGAAAAAAAATTATTATCTACTGTTGAATTAATAATTACCATTCATTCAATCCAGCTATTGATGAAATTAAAATATCGTTGATCCATAGGTATATCCCACAATCTCAATGAAAGGTGTCATTCATTTCGTAATCATTATCTTTAATGGATGTATCTAAATACACATATAATAAGAAGATATTATATTAATATCATGATTATAAATATAGATATGATATGACAATAATTAAATTATAGGAAACATATTTTTTTATCAAAAACATACATGAAATCAAAGTAGTTATTGCATAAAAAGTGACTTTAACAATGAATTAAAAACATGTTTTTGATTAGAGGTTTATATAAATAATATATGGTCTGATATTTATGAATAATTTTATTTAATAAATTTATAAAATGCATATATTTATTATACATGTTTTTTGAAAATGTATTAGGAAACTGCACACATGAGTTGTATAATTTTCTCAAGTCACTATTATTTGTCAAAAACACCTACCTTATATAGAACAAGGTTCTTTGTTGTAGTCTATACACATCCCAATAATTTATTTATTGACAAATATCATGGAAATTATTTTTTAAACATCCAAATAATTTTACTTCTTTCAAGGTTCTTTTTATAAAAAATATTTCAATGTGGTATCGGTTTTAAATCACAATCTCATTATTTAATTTTGTTTTTTTATAAAAAAGTTTTTGATGATGAAATTATATAATATCTCAATAAAATACAATATATTTACAAACGAATATATATTTCTACATGTTAAAGGATTTAATTTCATTTCCTTATCATTATGTTTAACTGATATAAATCTAACATTACATAGGAAAACAAAATTGTTTCACTATTCATTGAAAATTCATTTCTTATAAATGTATCTATTTTCTATAATTTATTTTATTGGTGAAATTATTCTTCCTTGATGATTTATTAATGATATTTTAATGGATTTTTAAATTATTTTTTCAATGGACTATTCTTGTTCTTTTGTAAATAATCATCTTTTGAATTATTAATGAAAACATTAAAATAATATTCATTTCACTTTGTACAAAATGAACTATATTTCCCACTATATTGATAGATCAATGATTTAATGATTCAATTAATGGTTTCCTTTTATATTTTTTGTGAAAATGTATTCATTAATATTTTATATATATATTTATCATAAATAATTTATTTAAAATTTTAAAGAATATTTCCTTTAAGAAATGATTGAGGTTATCTTTTAAAATTATATTACGTATATGATAACATCCATCGATTTAAATTAATCATTTTTTGGGGATACACTATAATATTATCACCCTTTTAAAATTTGTAGATGGTTTGTGATTATGATGTTACTATGGTTATATAACTATTTTCTTTCCCATTGGTTATTCTTTTGAAACATGTTACTTTTACACATATTGTGAGATTATATGGTCATGAAATGTGTATAAAACCAAGTTCATTCCCTTGCTATATTTCTTAATGATTTTTTTATGAGGCAAATTTTATTTCGATGGGTTATTCAGTGTTTAATTTTTTTTATACATTTGGAACACATCAGTATTAATTTAATTATGAATATTGTGTTATTGGAATAATATATCTCTCCACGGTATTTGGTAATGATGTATATAAGTTTATATAAAAAGAATTTTATTGGGGGAACCAAGTTTTGTAAAGGGAACTATCCACTATGATATTCTTTTGAGTGATCCTTGACTACTATGATGGCATTCAAATTAATCCCATTCCACATATATATCAATTTAAATAATACATTTATACTCTCGAAAGGATTTTCTATACATATGTGTAGTCCATAAAACTATGTCTTATAAAAAAATTTTGATTACATTTTATATATATTATTATACTACTATGGTTTATATATTCTATAATAACATGATTTACTCTATGAGTGACATATATTTTCTTTGATTTTTTTGGAATGGTTTTTGAATCTTTTTATATTTTTCTCATAACCTTTTCGTCATTTTATATTGATATATCATCCATTAACCCTTACTTTTTTTTTGATATCACCATGTCATATGTTTCATTTAAATTATTTTTAAAACATATGAATTATGTATTGTATATATATGATAGGTGATAGTACTAATGAACATAGTAGTAGATGATGCAGATCTCTTAAACATAGATGTTATTGTATCTTTGTTTGTAATTGAACCAAACAGACATGATTCTAGTATGGATCAATATATTATGTTAATTAATGTTAATCTAAGATTATGTGATGTATTTTTATTAAATTATTGGGTTTTTTTATTTCTAATCTTATTAATTTTTTGTTACCCATATAAAAATGTTATGATAAGCTAATTTTTTCAACCATATTGGTAATTATAATGTTGTGTCACACTATAGGAAAATTTCCCAGATTATTTTTGATAGAGAGTTCAAATTTTATTTATTAAATTAAATCCCTTTTAGCATACATAAAATTAAATTTCTCTAATACCATGTTATCTAGTGGTAAAAGTATTAAATGTATATTTGTAATTTAATTTTTCATCAACTAATGCATGATAATGGGACTTGCCCTGCAACATTAATGAAAAACATGTTGGATATGATTTTTGTATTCACATATTATTCACAAAAATTTATAAATGATTTGAATTGATGATGATAATGAGTGAAAAGGTTAATATTATGGCATTATAAATTTACAATATGTTTCCTTTATTTAGAAATCCCATAAATGAATTTTTAGATTCCCATTGCCATAAATATTTATCAAAATATTTTTAATGGTTTTAGTAAAGGGATATAACTAGGTTGTGTAATGAAAAAATTGAATGTTATGTTATCTTTGATGATTATCATAAACAAAATTGGATGCTGAGTATATGGATTTTTATTGAGATTATTCCTAATCATATTTTGAACTAAATTATTAACAACAAAAACATCACTATGATTTTGAATGCATTAATGAAGAGTGAGATAGATAATTAATAATGTTCATGTGGAAATTATCATAGGGAAATGAAGATTCATATTACTACATTTACTGAATTTGGGATGAACTATGTCTACAAATATATTAAATTAATGAGATAATGTCATGTAATTTGAAATAAAAGATATTTTACATTGAATTTTAAAAGAATTCAATGTATGGTGTATGGGGAGACATACATTATCTGATTTAATAACTTCAACTAAATTGTAAATCCCTAACTATGGTAGACCCTATAAAATAGATAAATTATATATTTTTTCAATTTATGAATTATATTTTAGATGGAGTTTTTAATAATGGTATTCTAGTCATTAGAATTAATAAATACCAATGTATTGTATTTATTTTGGTATCATATTTTACGTAATAAGAGATTATAATAAAATTTATGGACAAAATAAAGGGATTATTTATTTATGTTTGTTCATATGGTCAATCTCTTTGAAACATGTTTTTAGTTTTATTTGAGTCAACGTGAAGGTGACTAATAATAGTTTAGGAGATGTTTTATTTGGTCGATGTATGTTAAACCATAAATTTTAGCATATTTAATTAATTATGTTGGTTATTGAGACATTTTTTGGATATATGATGAATGTTATGGATTGACATTTAAGGTTATAACATTATTTACTATGGATGACTTTTTCTAGTATTTAAAGAATAAATAATTGTTGAATTTCAATAGGAACTGACTTCATAAAGACAAGTTTAATTTTATCATAAAGTAGTTCATTTAATGTATTATGGATATTCAATTTTCAAGATTACCAATTCATTGTCATGAATAATGAATAAGTATCTCATTAATCCATGTTATTTATAATATATGAACCAATAAAATATAATAGGGAAAAATATAATATATATGATTTTAAAGGATTATTAAAAATCCAAATCACCTATAAGAAATAATTTTATCTACTAAATAATATTTCATTTCCCAAAACATAATACTGATCAGGTTTTAACATTTATAATATTTAAAAATTTCAAATCTAAAATATTATTTATAAATGGAAACTATATTAATTTCTAGACTATTTATTTTTCATAGATATATGTAACATACTGGAAGGAGAAGGGGATATCAATAGAAATAAATATGCAAAAAAGCCAAAATTTATGGAATTGATTTTTTATCTATTTTAAATTATTAATAGGATTGAGATGATGTCAAATAATCAAAATTATATGTATCATATCATTTATTTTTAGGAAAAAAATATTATGGAAAAACAAATGAAATCATGGTTAGGGGATTAATAATGAAGTTTAATGAATGATTATAATGCTCAGACCCTAGATTCCCAGAGTCGGAGCATTATTTTAATACATTGGAATGATTATATGGAATCAAGTCCCGAATGAACGATCAGTTTAGCTGTTTGGGAAAATAGACTACATACATGAATATTACATTACAATTTCTAATATACAATACAAAAAAATAGTTCTTTTATAATGCCATTATTCCCTTTATCATAACCCTACATATCAATCATAATACATTTCTTGGAATCTTGGGAAAATAAAACATAAGAAAGTGGTGAGCTCAGATTCCCAGTATGGGTAAATAATTTAGGATAAGCTGTAAACATTTAAGGCAAGATGTGTGATAAAAACAACAAAAGTATTAAACATAAACTTGATCATAATATGAAAAAAACATACAATACAATATAAACATGAACATTGAAATTCTACTAGTCTAATAATCACAAGTAATAACTAATTTCATAATGAGGGAATATCTAATGCATGACATCATTACCAAATAGTTGAGGCCTTATTCCTAGAAAACATATAATATTTTTTTCAAGGCCTTGTACCAAGACACTAGTTTGTCTCATGAGACCTACCGACACATCGAAGAGTTAAAGTGGGCTCCACCCATCACTTACTAAGTCCACTGCATTCCACATATGAAAAAGTTGAAACATAACATAAAATTCATATTAAAACAAGAATATGAAATGTCATTACATTATCCTTAAACCATGAATGGTAAACAAAAATAGGACATCAACAGTCAAACATATCATAACTTATTCAATATAACATGTAAGATTGTATTATAATAAATCAACCTCTATCAAAAATAATATCCTCTAAAGGACGCTGACATAGTTGAAAATGATGAGTAAAACTTTTTTAGAGAAATATCCTTTTTGTATAATCATTTTAAAGTTACACATAAATAAAGAACGTAATTAATTTTTTTTTGAATCAAAGTGTCCCATTCCACTATGAGACTTTTTAAAAGAATTATTATCTCAAAACATTCATGTCCATATAAATAAATCATTAAAATCATTTTGAAAACCTGGATAATAATTAAAAATATTTAGAAATATAAATCTTTAAAACATTTAAAATTCTGATCTTGATAAAGAGTACCTTTCAGAAATCCTTAAAATAATCATTTTGAGATCATTTTTATGAAAAATGTACATGGATGATAAAAATGTCACATTAAATACTTACACATAAATAATATCGGATAATATTGGGATTAATGAAATTAACCTTGACCTTGAACTTTGCTTTTGTCGAGGGTACACTTAACCTCCTATATGAAGATCTTAGTATCTTATTAAATTATACAAGAACCATATTAATATTTATTATATAATACATGGTTCTTTATTACTTCATACTAACCATTTAATAATAATTTCCATGTTAAATTCACATTTCGGGTAATAATCGCTTCCTTTATCGTACGGGTTTTAACTTGTTACTCTTTATTGTATCACTTAGATCATGATTTAAATACATCCATAATATAAAACATGATTTAGATATCATATATATAAATATGAATAATAGACATTTATAAGAAATGGAAAACACCGTTTATGGAGACGGTAGTCCGTACGTACACATAAATGTTGCATCCGTTTCCATAATGTATTGAACGAAACTAAGTAAATAAGAAATATGTAAGTACATAAATACATAAATATATATACAGTAGCATTATTATGTCATATATTACATACTTATTAGTAATATATATATTTATAATCATGGATGAATGGTGATCATGGAAATTAATCTCATCGCATCGTGGAGGCGGTAATCCGTACGTACGAATGAGCAACAATATCATTTCCTTTTGATTTAAAATAGTATTCAAATAGTTGTTATATAATAAATACAGAATCATTATCATTTTATATTTATTATTTATATCAATTATACATCATTATCATACCCATCCAAATAATAATGTATTGAATAACAACTATACCACGACGTGGAAACGGTAATCCTTACGTACACACGTATGGTGACATGTATTTCATAGGATGGATATAATAATGAATATGGTTGTACAATATATATAATAACACCAAAATATATAAAAGATATTTCAGTTATTGTTTTAGAATGTAAACCAAAAAGAAAGAGGAAGTGAAATAAGAAAAGAACTTGAAAGAGGTGATGAAATATTTACCTCTTCTTTGGGTTCTTCCTTTTGATTTTATCAAAAGGGATCCATAGGTTAGATTTCTGATAAAAATAAGGACATTGGGATCAATTTAGGGAAGTTGGGAGGATATTTGCGTAGGGGATGGCCGAGCCGAATGGCTTTGGAGGTTTTATTTTGAGAGAAGGTGAAGTTCCATTTTATAAGAGGGGTGAGGGTACCTTTACGAAATGATTAAAGTATTAATTTATTATACAATCATATTCGGTTTATAATGGTTACAAATGAATTTATTTCAAGACTTAGGTGGTTATGGTTAGAAGTGAACTCTACCAATTGGTTTTATACTTGTTTATATTTTCATTTTACCCTTATCTTTTAGATTTAACTCTTAGTTAAATAGTTTTACTTTTACCGTTTCATCTTGTATTCTTACTCTATATGGTTTAAAAATATACTCTAAACAGCCAAGAGAACCTCAATTGGCTCATTAATGGAATATGTAATAATATATAATCAATTTGGAAGAACCATAAAATTTTAGGAATATTATATCAACAAATAATATAGTATTTGTTTTAAATATTAATTTATGTCAATTTTGACACTATTTGGTATTTTGTTTTTTTGATAGTCATAAAAACTTGATTACTTCGAAAAAGATGCATTTAATCATCCCTAAATTTTTATATTCACCTATAAAATTCTTGGATTTAATAAAAAAATTGAAATTATATATATTATAATAATTATAATACCATTTATTTGATTCATTCATTAATTAGGTAATTACTGCATCATCATTGTGTCATCAATAAATTTTATTATATAATTCCAAAAAATAATAAATAAAATTACATTATGTAGGAAATATTTTTAGATTATAATGAATATTTATAGTCGAGGTTATCTTAGATATAACTCTACATTAAAAATGGTTTATTTATTAGACATTGATTTTAACTCTTTTAACTCTTCTTTAAAATAAATAATAAAAAAATGTCTTAATCTAATCAAAGTGGACCTAAAGGGTAATAATTTATTCCTAATGTTGTTTTTTTTGGAGAATTACACTTATCAAATAGTATTAGGACATGTGTTAGGGTAATAATAATATCATTTTTACCATTAATTACCCTATTTACTTTTAACCGTGGTAAATAAAAGTGAAAAGTTACTATTCACCAAAAAATTTGATTATTTTATTAAACCACATTTTACACTTTGATATTAACTGTGTCTCTCTAATTTTATAAATTCAACTCACAAAAGTGGTAAAATTATGTTTTATGTGAATTTAGAAATTCTCATATGTGGTTGGTAAAAGACGGTGAAAAGTTCAATAAATTTTTTATAAATAAAAAATTATTGTAAACGGGCTCCAAAGAATTAAATTGAACATATATAGGTATTATGTATCTATTTAGACCTAAAATAATTAATTAAAATAAATAATTTCTTAAATAAAAATTCTGTTTTAAACTATAACTCTATGTTTTTTTACTATTCTTATAAAATTAAATGTTTTTAGAAAACACCAAAAATTCACTCTATGATAATTTTGATATCGTGAATTCAAAAATGAAGTCTATTTTACCATATTTAAATCATAGAATTTTCATTTATTAATTTAAAATTATTTTTTACTGTCAAAACCAAAAGGCGTATTTTTAAGAAATAATAACTATCAAAAGTTTGACACTTGTTTATGTTAATTTTCAAAGTGCAATTAATTACAATGACCAACATTGTATTAAATGGTAAAAATATAATATATTTATACTTCCCAACTATTAAAATTTATAATATAACACTATAAATTATTTTTAATAAAAAAGTTTATTTCAGTTAAAATATAGTATTTTTCACTATTCACCATAATATGAAAGTTATCAAAAAAACACCAAATATTAATTGAAACTAAATTCTTATGTCCTGATTCAAAATAAGAAGTTTATTTGGTCAAATTTAATATTTAAAAGTTTCAAATATAGGATTTAAAATGGTATCACAATTAAAAGGATGTAAAAGTATTTTTTTTGAAAAATACTTCTTTTATCTGCAAAAATTGAATTAGTTCATGCATTATGTCTATGAAACACATAATATGGGTTCTAAAATTATATGGATTATCTATAGTTCAAATTGTTGTTAGTATTATTCAGAAACGTTTTTGAACAGCAAGTTTGGTACATAGTGGTGTTCTTGAACTCGATGTTCTGTGTAGTATAAGTTATTAAATTACTTTGAAATATAACGTAATATGAAATCTGGGGGTGCTACATTCTTCCCTCCTTAAATAAATTTCCTCCTCACAATTGGACGTTTTTTGTTGAAAATAAATGGTTGAGAATAGAAAATACCTCTGTGGGAAAACACAATTCTGTAATTGGGTTAATAAAATTTAGTCTTAATAAGAGGGAAAAAATTATATATATATATATATACATGACAAGTAGAGTTTCATCCTTAAACTAATTCATACCACAAACTCATCTTTAACTCCAAAATATTTATACAAAATAATTATCTAAATCGTATAGGGATCCAAAAATAATGAATTGATAATTCATTTATCAGACTATTTAACAAAAAGAAAAATTATACAAACCAGTACATCACGTAGTCCAGTTGTAGGTGATGCACCCTTGTCGCTCTTTGGTTGTGGGTTCAAGTCTCACAGCTTTGCCGGACGCAACTCATAGTCGCCCGACCTCTAGGTTGTATTTTTTATAACAATCCAAAAATAACCTTATCAATATCATCCAATTTCAAACTTAATCCATTTCAACCATTATACTTATACCAAATACTTATATCCAAACTCTATGTACAAAATTTATAAGGATGTTAAACACAATGAAGATAATTTTTCTAGTTAATAACATGAGAATGCCTTTATCATGCATTCTATTAAAACACCAAAACATCCTGAATTACCATAAAACCTTATTGATAATATTCATACTCTCTTATTCCTTATAGAATACTAGGTATAATACTTCTATCCAAAAAATGATGTAAAATCTAATAATAATGGAATATACAAATCATTAATTAGTTTCAAGGAAGTCAAGAATATCTCATATAATTAATCCAAATCAACCATCTCTTATTCCAAAATCACTACCTCTTTATCAAGACCATATTAAAGATTACCTTTCTTTAAAGCATGTATTTTCCAAAAAGTTCATCTTACTATTAAGTCACATTTAATAGAACCATGTAATCTCAAACCCTTGATAAAATAGTATTGTAGTACAGTCCTTATTTATCTCCATAATTTATATAACCAGTATATTGTTGATACATCACTGAAATGAAATAATTTTAAATTAACAACATATGAAAAATAGCCATTCCTCTTCCCATGAGGTTGTATCATAACTTGATTATTATCCAATAGCTTCATTTATTATATACTCTAATTACTAAGACATTGATTCCCATAGTGCCCCAACGCCTTGCAGATGAAGAATTGTACATTTAAAAACTTTTCTTACCCTTGGAATCATGTACATGGTGTTCTTTTTCTCTAAACTTATAACAAACTCTCATTCCCTTCAAGATTTTACCATGGTGATTCATTGCACAGTTATCACATATGTGAAAATACTTCTTTTCCCTTTTCCCTTTATCCATCATTATCTATTCCATCCTTTTCATGTTTGGCTTCCCTTCAATGACATTAGACACTGAGAATTATTTACTTATCTTATTAACACATTATACTATTCCATTATGTGTAGATAATATATGGGAGACTATTTCCCTTCTAAATGATGGCTTAATACTATGAAAGATATCGTCCTTATTACTATTTGGATCTTACATATTTCTGGAGTTCACAATCCTTCTATTGGGTTCCATTTCTATACAATGGCACACAGTAGGTCAGTTTATGAATTGAAACTAATAACTACAAACATGTAAAACACCAAACGTAAATTGAATAGTTTATGGATATAATCTATAATAACAAAATTGTTTTCTTTGTGGAGGCATATACTTGTATTCCCTTCATAATGGTTTGTAGATAATTCAAGATTTATCTTAAGCATATCCCATGGGAGTGTAGTAACCAAGAGTGCAGCAAGGCCCGTTGTCGTGAACCAGTTCCGGTTCGAGTCGAGCTCAAATCATTGTTTTTAGGTTTTACCCCTAGGTACATATGTGCCAGAACCACCTCTACCTACTTGTATCCAGACTGATATGTATTTCTCAATAAACTCACAAAATCTCTACAAATACCAAATTACTAGGATGTTCTTCTATACTAATCCTCAAAGTCCATCTTAGGTCTATGTTATCTAATCAGAGTTTATCTAAATCTAGTTTCTATGGATTGTACTAAACTTTCTATGATACTGACTGTGATTCCCTGATGCTAAATTCACAGAGTCGGTGCATTATTCTAATACATTTTCATGATTACAAGGAATCATGTCCCGAAAGACAGAATAGTTTAGCAGTCTTGGAAAATAGATTGCATACATGAACATTACATTAAACTTTATAATAAACAATACAAAAAATAGTTCTTTGAGAATGCCATTATTCCAATTATCTTAACCCTACATGTCAATCATAATACACTTCTTGGAATCCTAGGAAAATAAAACATAAAAAAGGGGTGAGCTCAGATGGCCAGTAAGGGTAAATAATTTAGCGGAAGCTATAAAATTTTAAGGCAAGATGTGTGATATAAACAACAGACTTTTTAAACATAAACATGAACATAATATAAAAAAATAAATAAACAATTACCATATAAACATGAACTTGGATATTCTACTAGTCGAATATTGACATGTAATAACTAATTTCATAATGTAGGAATGCCTAACGCCGAACATCATTACCACATAGTCAAGGCCTTTTGTCAAGACTACGAATAAATTTTTTTTCATGACCTTGTGCCAAGAAACTAGTTTGTCTCTTGAGACCTACCGATACATCAAGGAGAAATATCGGGCTCCAGCCGTCACTTTACTAATTCAACTTCATTCCTCTTCTGAAAAATTTGAAACATAACATAAACATTTGTATTAAAACTAGCATACGAAATGACATTACATTAAAAATAAACCATGAATGGTATAAAAATAGAACATCCAAAGTCAAACATATCATAACCTATTCAATACAACATGGAATACTGTATTTTAATAAATCAACCTCAATCAAAAATAATATTCAATAAAGGATGATGAGATAGTTGAAAATGATGAGTAAAACATTTTGAGAGAAATATATTTTTTGTAAAAAAATTTTAAAGAACCAAATTTATAAATAAAGTAATTTAAATGTGATTTTTGAATAAAAGTGTCCCATACCACTTTGAAACTTCTGAAAATCACTATCATTTCCAAACATTCATGTCCATATAAATAAATCCTTAAAATAATTTTGAAAACATGAATATTAATTAAAAAGATTTAGAAATATAAAAAATTAAAACATTTAAAATTATGATCTTGATAAATATTACTTTTCAAAAATCCTTAAAATATTCATTTTGAAATCATTTTTATGAAAAATGTACATGGATGATAAAAAAATCACCATTCAATACTTACACATAAACATTCTCGGATAACAATGAGGATGAGGAATTAGCCCTTACCTAGCACATTCCTTTAGTCGAGGGTACCTTTAACCTCATGTATGAAGATATTATTTTGTTATTAAATTATAAAATAACAATATTAATATTTATGATATCATACATGATTCATTTATGACATTATACTAAACATTTAATAATAATTTCCATGTTAAATTAACATTTTGTGTAATAATTGCTTTCTTTACCGTACGTGTTTTAACATATTACACTTGATTATATCAAAAAGATAATGATTTAAATAATCCCAAAATATAAAACATGATTTAAATATCATATATATATAAATATGTATAATAGACATATATATGAAATGAAAAACACCGTTTATGGAGACGGTAGTCCATACGTACACATAAACATTGTTTCTATTTTCATATCGTATTTAACATAACTAAGTGAATAAGATATATGTAAGTACATATATATATATATCCAGTAGCATTATTATGTCATCTATTACATAATTATTAGTAAAATATATTTTTATAATCTTCGATGAATGGTGAACGTGGAATTGAATCTCATCCCGTCGTAGAGACAGTAATCCATACATACGCACGAGTGACAATATCATTTCCTTTGACTTAAAATAGTATTTAAATATATATTATATCATAAATAAAGAATCACTAACATGATATTTTAATTATTTAAATCAATTATACATCATTATTATACCCATCCAAGTAATAATGTATTGAATAACAACTACACCAAGATGGGGAGACAATAAGTCGTACCAAAACACGTATGGTGACATGTCATTCATAGGATGGATAAAATAATGAATAAGGTTGTACCATATTTATAATAACATCATAGTATATAGAAGATACTGCAGTTATTGATTAATAATGGAAACAACAACGAATGGGGAAGTGGAAGAAGAATAGAATTTGAATGAGGTGATGAAATATTTACCTCTTCTTCAGGTTCATCCTTTAGATTTGATCAAAAGGACTCCATAGGATGGATTTATGCCCAAAAAATGCCTCTAGAATCAAGTGAGGGATGTTGGGAGGATATTTGGGTATGGTTTGGCAAATCCAAATTGCTTTGGAGGTGTTATTTTGAGAGAATTTATGTTCCCTTTTTTAAGAGGTGTGAGGGTCACTTTACGAAATGATTAAAGTATTAATTTATTATACAATCATATTCAGTTTATAATGGATAAAAATGAATTTATATTTGAGACTTAGGTGTTTATGGGTCGAAATCCTCTACACAAATAGGTTTTATACAAGTTTAGGTTCCCATTTTAAACTTATCTTTTAGATTTAACTCTTAGTTAAATAGTTTAACATTTACCGTGTCTTCTTCTACTCTCACACTATATGGTTAATAACAATAACCTAAACTTCCTAGAGAACCTCATGTGGATCATTGATGAAATATATAATATTATTTAATCCCTTTGGTAGAACCTTACATTTTTAGGAATATTATATCAACCAATAATACAGTATTTGTTTTATATATTTATTTATATAAATTTTGACACTATGTGGTATTTTGTTTTTGTAAAAGTCATCACAACTTGATTAAATATAAAAAAATATATTTAACCATCCCTAACATGTCATATTAACTATGAAAATTCATATATTTCACAAAAACAAGGAATTTATATTTATTTTAATATTTATAATACCATTTATTTCATTCTTTCATTAATAAGGTAATTACTGCATCATCATTGTGTCATTAAAAAATATTTATTATTTAGTCTATAAAAATTATAAATAAAATACCATTATTTTTTAAATCGTTTTATATTTCCAATTAATATTTATTATCGAATTTATCTTATCAATAACCCTATATTAGAGATGGTTTAGTTATTAAACATTTATTTTAACTCTTTTAACTCTTCATTAAATTAAAAAATAATAAATATCTTAATCTAATCCATGTGGAACTAAAGGGTCATATTTTTTTTCCTAAGGTTGTTTTTGGTCTAATTACATTTAATCAATAGAATTAAGAGATGTGTTAAGGTAATAATAATATCAGATTTACACTTAATTTCCCTATTTACTTTTAACTGTGGTAAATAAAAGTAAAAAGTTACTATTCACAAAAAATTATCTTTATCTTATTGAATCCCATTTTACTCCTTTATATTAACTGTGTCTCTCTAATTTTTTAAATTAAACTTACAGAATGGTTAAAATTAAGTTTTATGTGAATTGACAAATTTTCCTAGGAGGTGAGTAAAAGATGGTGAAAACTTCAATAAATTTTTCTTATATCTAAAATTATTTTAAATTGACTCCAATTTATTAAATTTAACATATATAGGTTTTATGTTTCTATTTATACCTGAAATAAATTTAAATAACATAAATAATTATTTAAATAAAAATTCAGTTTTGAACAATAACTAATAGTTTTTCACTATTCATCAAAATTACAAAATTTCAGAATATTACCAAAAATTAATCCTAAGATAATTTTGATATTATGAATTCAATAATGAAGTCTATTTTACCATATTCAAAACTTAGAAGTTTCATTTATTTATTTAAAATTAATTCCCACTGTCAAAACCAAAAGCCGTATTTATAAGAAATAATAACTATCAAAATTTTGTCACTTGTTTCTGTATAATTTCAAAGTGAAATTACTTACAATGACCATAATTGGATTAATTGTTAAAAATATAATCTATTTATACATCCAATCAATTAAAATGTTTAATTTAACAATATAAATTAATTTGATTAAAAAAGTTGGTTTTAGTAAAAATATATTATTTTTCACTATTCATACAAATATGAAATTTATCATAAAAACACAAAACATTTATTAAATCTAAATTCTAATGTCCTGATTCTAATAAAGAATTTTATTTTTTAAAATTGAATATATAAAAGTTTCAAATATTGGATTTAAAAGGGTTCACCATTAAATGGCTGTAAATGTATATTTTTTTGGAAAGTAACTCTTTTATCTGAAAAAAATGATTTAGTTCTTACATAATATCTAAGAAACTCATTATATGGATACTAAAATTATAATGATTATATATAGTTCAAAATTCAGTTAATACTATTCATAATCATTTTTTAACGGCTAGTTTGGTAAGACGTGGTGCACTTGAACTCAATGTTGTGTGTAGTGTATGTCATTGAATTACTTTGAAGAACTAATGTAATATGAAATCTTGGGGTGTTACAATGATGGAACGATCAATGTAAATAACTTATATTATGAGTATTATTAGATCATTAAAACACCTATCGATTATTAAAAAGTAGTTATTATTATCAAAAAATTGGAAACATATTATACAATATATACCTCTGAATAATGAAATAACAAAAATATATTAATTTTTGAGTGGAATATATTAAGTCTTAGTAGATATATGAGATATATTTAACCCTTTTTGTCAACATGTGACTATTTAATGGTATATTGTGGAAGAATTATATTACTATTTTTTAACATATCTAAAAATATTATTTGGAATTTTAGTGATTGTATTAATTGTCATATTAATAATGTTTTATGTCAGTACAGTTTTGGAATATTTTTTTATCTTATAAATAACCATGGTGTAGAAGATATGTTTTGTTATTTGGTTATTAATATTATTTTACAATAGGTAATTTCAATTAGAAAACTAACATTATATTGATAAATAGAACATCATGGGAATTTTTTAACCAATAAATATTGATATATCATTTTAAATCATATATAACATTATTTTATCTTTAGAGTGATTCATATTATTTATGGAAATGGTTTTCAGATTTTTTAGATTATATGCTTATGGAATATGAATTTTTGGGTATATGTCATTATGAGTGACTATTGTAGATTGGAGATAAATTTAAAATTATTCTCAAATGATTATGTGAAAAAATCCTTCTGATTATTTGGTTTTGTATTTGGCTGATAATAGATTAAATATTTTTAATTTTTTTATTAAATGAACTTATCTGATCTTTTTGTGTTGTTGTTGAGGATTTGGTGAATATTTTTTTATTTCATTATATGATTTTTTTTATTTTGTAAATTATTCATCATTATTCTATGATTTTTTTTATTATGGATACAGACAGTATGTACATATAAATAAATGATTGAGGAATCATATGATATTTTAGATGTCTATTTTACTGAAATAGTCATAAAAAGATGCATCTTAAATATTAATATATTATTGTAAGAAATTATAATGAAATTGATTGAAACACAGCCAAAAGATAAATTTTTTCTCATTATATTAATGCATATGAACTATGTATAATTTTTTAATGATATTTACTGTAATATAATTTCTCTTAATTAATTAAAAGGACAATTAAATAGAAACATTATACATTAACCATTATTTTTTATGATTCAATGATTTTATCCACCATAACTCTGTTATGTTTTTGTGGTCAATAACATTATCATGAATATGTTATCATTCACTCATTTATTTGAAAAATCTCACACCCCATTAATTTTATCTTAACTAGATTACTAGATATTTGTTATTCTGGATGACTATTATACAACACTTACTTCTTATTGATAGGATGTTTTATTAACCTTTTTTAAGACATGGGTTTTTAATAATGTTATTTTTAAATACCAAACCCATTATTATTGAGATAATATTTATATTGTGAGGATATAATTTTATTAAAATGGGGATATGATAACAACCAATTATATTATGATATATATATAATTAAAAAATTTCAATTGAATATGCTGATTCATGAATCACCATGTTATAATGAACCACAATGAAAAATTAATATTTTAAATTAAACATGAACCATATAAAGAACCCATTAAACATTGTTGAATGAAAAAAAATTATTTTTTTATAAATTTTTTATAATTAATTTATATAAATAAAATTATTTGATAAATAATATTTTATTTTCACATAATACTTATATACAAGAAAAATATATTTCACCTAAAAAATTATTTAAATTTATTCTGGGAAAAAATAATAAATGTAATTTCTTCCAATATTATAAAATATACAAGTACAAATTTATATAATTATTTAAATAAATATTTGACATTTATCTTAGACTATATTTATTTAAATGTTTTGAAAATATATTGTTTTTTCAATAGTGTAAAAATACTGATTTTTATTCGTAATTTTGTGTTCATTTAAATTATTATTATTCTAATATCCATATTTTTAGAATGAAAATAATTTCAAAATATTTAATAAATAATTTATGTTTTATGTGAAAAAATTATTTATTTGTGAAAATAAGATAAATATATGTTAAAGTATTTTCAATGTTTAATATATTAGTTCAAAAATATCAAAAATTCAATCAAATATTTATTCAGAATGACCTTGAGTTACTGTGAGATTATAATTCTTGTAAAAGCTCAATAAAAATTGAATAAAAATAATAAATATATTATGTTGAGAATTAACATTTTATTCAAAATAATTGAATAACTCCAAAACAGTTTGTCGTATAAGATATCTAAGACCACTTTCATGTCCAAAATGAGGCTTTTCCCAAAAGGATTGATTTAACATTCGAAGGTGTCATATGTTTGGAAGTATATTTCATGAGGTAATGTTATTAAAAAATATTTATCAAATTATTTTTTAAAATAATTTAATATCTCACAAATGGTGGATCATATGACTAACCTAAGACTATTAATTCTGAAATTAAAGTATTACACAAGACGTGGTGTAATATTTGTTTCTGTTAGACATTTGGATGCCTCGCTATAAAAAATGGCTTCATTTTATTAGTTATTTAATTTGTTTTTTGAATATTAAATACTTAATATCCCCAAAATGGATTGTCATATTTGAAATATAAGATAATTGTTAGTTCCATAATGAGGGGTTTACCCTAGGAGGGGTATAATAATCATAAATAATGGATGATTTGTTTGGATGATTTTTTTATAATTTAATTACCAGAATAATTAATTAATTTTGATATTATTATGAATTATCTTTCCAAAATATGTAATCCTCCATTAATGATGAATAAATGTTTCATACCATCAATTCTTAATTCATATTGATGGATTTATAATTGAAATTTATTTCTAGAGTGATTTAAAACACTCCATTTGGGATTAAAAACAAATAAATTTGGTATTCTGAAATAGGAATAAAAACTGAAATACTATTAGTTGTTCAAATAATCTAATCATCAATTTTCTATAATGGTATCATTTTTTAATCTGAGTTTTCCTAAACCTCACTACACATAATCAGTATGGTATCCATGATTATTATTGGGGTTCATTAGTAATCTCGGCATGGAGAAGTCTCTCTTCCTATTTCTTGTGCGAAACGCTGATGATTATTTGTTTTAATTTTTTTTCTCTTTTTCTTTTATCAAAATTCACAATTTATGAAAAAAAATCGTAAAAAATTATTTATAATTCAAATATTTTAATTCAATTAATTTGATTTAATTAGGAAAATAAAATCATAACAAAAATATCATTTGATGTTTATCAAAACCTTTTAGAAGATATTCTATAAAAATTGTTATTGAAGGAAGTTATTAATTTGTTTTATCAAATCATATAATTTATAAAATTATCAAAAGATAATTTTTAAAAAAAATTAAAAAAATTATAAATAATTTTCATTTATTTAATATTTATATTAAATTATTAAATAGTACTACAATTAATTATCAATGGATAATTTAGTCAAATTATTAAAGGATATTTATAAAATATTTATTTGATGCCAAATATTATAAAAAATAAAATAGGATAATTTTATTATTTAACCACGTATAATTACTAAATTCATGAAAGGATAAATTATTAATGAAATTTTTAAATAAATCTATCAAATGATAATAATAAAGGATAAATTCTGATAAAATTTTCCATTATAATTGTATGGTATACATTTTTATAAAATGATAAAAAGTTAATTATAAATAATAAATTATAAAAAATTATAAAAATATAAATGGTCTAGGGGAGAAAATAGTGATCACATCCATTGAAATAAATCATAATATATAAATTATTCAGGAGAATAAATATATCATTGCATGCGATATTGTATTTCTTAATGAAATAAAATTATTCCTTTTTGTTCTAGGAAACCATGAAATTTAAAAACACATTATAATAAAGCCACAAAGAGGTGTATCAAACCACACATTGCAGTTTATTCTTGTCTCTAACTGTGATGACTTTTAGTTAGGGCATTCCTGACATCATGGGATCTTGTTTACTCTTGTTTCCATAATTTTTTTAGCATTAAAAAATATTCCACATTGGGTGGTTTATCCATACCGGTGACTATGATGGAATTTGAGGTAGGAATTTACTTACCTCTTGGGCTTTCAATTAAACTTGTCTCCAAATTTGTTTTATGTGTATAAATATTTGGTGATTGTGCTAGATTATGATTTCATGATGGAGAGTGTAGCTTTGAGAAAAATTTGTGGAACCTATTTCCAGGAGTACCAAGTATCTTGTTATTCATGTCAGATATTGATCACATGTATTATTGTATAACCTTCCATATGAGGATGTCCTATTTTTGTTTATGCCATGATATGATATGATTTGATACCATGATATTAAAGTGATAGACTGATTCCATGATGATGTATGACTCACATGATGATGTATATGATGATTATATGATTATCATGATCTATGATATTATTGATATCATGTTATGACTTGTCATGTTTTCTATTGGAGGGTTGGTGTTTTTATACATGACCAGAGACCGTCATGTTATTATTTCTCCTTTTGGGGTTCATGCATGAATTTTGGAGAAGACAATAGTGAATCATGTTATCCTTATATACTGTCATATACATGATGCCTTGTGGTATCTATGTAGATGGCTATCACTTGATGCATTGTGGATTCTAAGTGTGAATAGATCCCTTGTGGATTTTGAGTATGTTACAGATAATCGATTCCTCATTTATTCTAAGTATTAACAAATTCCTTGTGGATTCTAGGTTGTTTTTTTTCAATCGATTTCTTGTGGATTTCGAGTAAATCACCAAAATTATTATCGTTGGTTGTTGATAATTATTGACATAAATTTTTGTTTTCTTCATTGACTCAAAGAACGGAAAACTAGGGGTTTTGGGTGGTTTGGTTAGCACACAATAGTTCATTTTTTTACTTTGTGTTACTATGATTATTATTCTTTTATTAATATTATAGAATATAGATGTATACTTGACCACATGAGTTTAAGGATGAATTGGTCACGTCCCATTGTGTCTGGTACGCACACCCTACTCGGGTATTTTGATGCACTTCTAGATTGCATGAGGGATTGGGAGATGGTGTAGGGATCTATCAAGGATATCAATAATGTATATCATGGAGCTACAAAATGATCTAGATGGACTCTGGGGGATCCAAAATTTATTTATTTACTTCTCTATTTTTTTCTTATGGACACGATAACCACTTTTGTGAGGTGATTTATATATAATAACTGTATGTTAGTTTTTTTACAGATATGGATGTCACCCTTTTTATTTATTATAAAATTTATTATTTATTAGATATCCTATGACCGGATATTGAGCGTATTGTCTCTCCACTAGTTCAATAAAACCCTCACTAGTACTTGGATGCCTCTTTCATATAGGGATATGCGTATAAGGTGACATAGGATTCCAGATCTGGCTTGGAGTATTGAGTCAAGAAGATACAAAATAGTATCATAAGATTTGGAAATATGAACTTGTTTCGTCTATTGTCATTGATTGGGATAGGTTATCTAGGAAATATATAATTGGGACTCGTGCTTGGGAACTGTGTCAGTGCATGTGAATCATAGAATATTGGTCCTACATGTTTTCGTAATGTGTGGAATTTATGTTCTATTGTATGTATTGATTCTAATTGGTTGACACAAAAGATGTTATATTAGATTTATGGGATTTCAAATATGTTCATGCATCATGGCTATGAATTCCCATTCAAATTCAATATATATATATATAATGATTGTTGTGTTTGATAGTAGATTATTAATTAAATTCCTTGATTTATGCTTTTTTTAGAGATAGTTTTTTTATATATGTGTTTCCATGCTATTTGATATCTATTTATTGGTCTTAATGAGTTGAACTCCGAATTTTGATGTGTTAGTTTAAATGTAATAATGGTGAATAATTTTCATGGTTTAGGTAAATGGGTTAATGATAGGAGTTTTATACCTTTGGATAAGCGTAAACTCTAAGGAATACAATATTTTATAAGATTGACTAGTTATGATACAAATTGTTTGATCACATGGACTTATTATGGTTTATCATAATCAGTCTTTTATTTTACAGAGTGCTTCCATCATATTAATTTTTATCCATTAACGTGGTTTATAGAAATTATTTGGAAGGGAGAGAATATATTAACAAGGGGAGGCATCACTATTACCACTAGACATATAGCATAATGGAGATGAGAATTCTCCCACACATTATCTACGGTATATATAGTATAACCGCATCAACTATAATTATTTTTCATAGTGCATGTTCAAAGTATTGGATTTTTTAACTTTGCTCGAATATTCCATTATTTTTTAACAATAACATTATTAATCTTTCTAGCGAATTATTGGTTCATAGGATGCTGAATAAAGGGTTTAGATATTTTTTTGAATCATTAACCATGTATTGAATCTATAGGAATGAAACATTAAGATGATTTTTTTCTCATGATGGGAGAGCATCATTTACAATACCCATATGTTAAGCTACCAACTATGCTAAATCAGTTCATCATTCAAAAAGAATATTTGTTTTAAAAAATACACGTACATAACAATGAGGTTCACATATGTTGTTTTTCAAGAAGCTAGATCCTGTTCTTCTGCAATGTATTTATTAATAGAATAATAAACGAGTTGGCGATAAAGAACTAATATAACATTCCAGGGATCAATGATCCATTTGATCAATGATGAGGACCCCGTTGATTCCCTAGGATTTATCATAGAAAAACATATCACCAGTTTCGAGATAGAGAGGAGGAAAATCCAAAGATGGAGTTTCATAGTACATATTAGTAGATTGAGTATTGGTGATGGTTTTTGGGCTGACAAACACACTAGAAGTGTCCATAAACCATAGGAAAAAGATATTTCATCAATAATTGTACTCATTCATCATAGTGTTAATTGATGATATCCTCAACTACTCACATACACATGATAAAAATGCTACTCACCTAGAGATGAACCTATTTATACATCAATCACAATGTCTTAATGACAATATATCAAAATGTGACTTCAATATTAAAGGGGATATCTTCCTATGAAATTTTTTATCTTTTACCAGTATATCAGTAAACCCTCAGATGGTCAAGGTAGTCATGTCTTATTCACATCCCTAAAATGTGTTTGAGATTCAGAGATTTAGGTGTTTGGAAGGACATTACAAGAGGTTTTTCTAGGAATTATCTCACCTTTTATCACACATGAAGGCATCAACCAAGAAGATTGTGATTTTATATTTGATATAATCTTGTAAAAATTATTTCCCTGAGATTATGTGAAGGATGACCACCACTCATGTACTGGAACACATTGAGCCTTGATTGCTTATGTATTGTATGGTGATACAAAAGGCATTGGTATAAGATCGGTGATGATGAAATGAGAGTAGGTAGTAACTTCTGTGTCTTTTCAAATATGACCCAATGAGAAGAACTACACCTCAAAATATCTAGAGATGTCAGTGGTGGTTCATGCTCTGATGTGTTGGACACACCTTCTATTTAGTGATATATTTAATATTCAAATGGACCACAAGAGTCATTTGTATATATTCACAAGGAGAGAACTGATTCCGATGGAGAGGTGTTGGGTTGAGTGTCTATAGTATATTTTTTATATCTATTTAGAAATAAGAATAAATTTGTGATTGGGTGAGAGTAGAACATGGATGGGTGACCTAATCAAAAATAATTTTGTAAATTCCATGGCGGAATGCACTGAATCCCATTAGACATCATCTAGTTTACTACCCTGATTCCTTGTCTATCAAAGGGTGAGGATTGAAAACCCACTCGTAAAATCTTTTTAAGAACACTCCTTATACCTTTGATGATGTGTCGATACATCACGATGGTACTTTTGAATGGATTACCCATGACACTGAGGAGTCATGACATTTTTTGGGTGATATTAAATCAGTTATTTAATTCTACTAAGTTATTAGTGATCAATGATACTCACTCAGTGGAGGAGATGGGAGAAATATACATTAGAGAGATTATGTTCCTTTTACGGTGACCCTTTAGACAGTGTTTTAGATAGAGATTCATGTTGCGTGTTATTATTTTTATAGGTCCTTTAAGAATCTATAAGGACATGGATGCGATTGATAACATCATACCATCCTTATACCGATGGTAACTAAATGAGTACTATACTCATTTTAGAGGATATGCTTCATGCATATATTTTTTTTCCATTGAACAGAAATAGATGATCACATATCCCCCATTTTTTTAATACCGAAATAGTTAACATACTTTTATTCAGATGAAACCTTAAGAGGCTCTTAATGGTAGGTCATGTCGCACAAAACACTGTTGGAATGGGGTGAGTGAGGCATTAGATGCTGGTACAAATTTGGATTAGGAGACCTCTATGAGGTCACAGATGATAATGAAGATATTGATCCCTACTCAGAAATGATTTATATCATAGGCTTACGGTATGATGTGCCCCATTGAGTTTTTTGGGGGAGAACATGTTTTTCTGAGAGTGACTCTAGGGTTGGGGCACAATCATCTAGAAATGAGGGGTGATCTAGAAAAATATTTGTGTTACCCTTTCAGATAACCTAAACTATAATGGTGGTGGCCTATATTCTTGTTATTCCAGCTATTTATATATATAATGATGACATGTTCTCTATGTAACAATATTAGTTGTATAAACCGGATCCAATCCATGTTATTGATAGTGAAAATTTTGATAAGAAGACTTGGACATATATGGAGAATCCAATGCATATCATTGATTGATGTGAAATGGGATTTTGATGGAAGATGATACCAGTAGTTCATATTTGGTTGCATCATGGATTGATCATGATGCTTCGTGGGAGTGTGAGTCTGATGATTAAGCTTAATGTCCCTTGATGTTCAAGAAATACCAGAAGGGATACTTCTAGAGGATGAGAAGTTGATATAGGGGGATAATTTAAATATACTGATTTATACAATTATAATAAAAGCACTCATTTTGGTAGATTATAATTGACATATGTGAAAAGAGGATTTATCAGTTCAAAAATTAAGAAAAATGATTAAAATGATTTTTAGAAGGTTGCAATATATATTGAAAAAATTGGAATACATAATAGAATATTTTTGTGTGTGTAAGACACTAAGTTAGTGTGAGATTTTTAGACTCATAATGGCTTAATGAACACAGAATAAAAATAGTTCACAAATTATATTGAGCATGACCAATTTATTAAAAATAATTTAACGACATTAAAATAGTGAATTGTATAAGTATAATAATATTATGATTAGGTCCAAAACACAATTTCTACCCTAGTATTTGTATAAAAATAATTGGTGTTAGATTTTTGGATAAATCTCTCAAGAGATAACGTTATTAAATAATATTAAACATAATTTATATTAAAATAATTTAATATCTCTAAATTGTAATGTCAAATGAAATAGTTTACTCTATTGTTAATTCTGGAAGATGGTGTTTACCCTAGACAAGGTATAATATTTCTCTTCATTGGATGTTTAGATGTATCAATAGAAACAAAATGATCATTTTAATTTTAATTATTTATTTGTCCTCCTTTTGGAATATTAAATAATTATAATCTTCCTAATGGAGCATTGTATTAAAAATATGAGACCATAGATGTGTCTAAAATGAGGGTTTTACCCTAGGTGGGGTATAAAATTCATACTTAATGGGTGTTTTGGTTAGATTAATTCATTGAATAACATAATTATTAAAATAATTAATTAATAAACAAAATTACTACTCATCAACTCCATGAAAAGTTGAATCCTCCATTGACATAGAATGAATGCTTCAAACCATCAATTTTCACCTGTTATGATAGTTTTAATTTTTAAATGCATGAAGAGAGTGATTTAAAACACTTCTCCTGGTATTAAACAAAAACAAAATTGGTGTTCATATATTGGGATAGAAACTAATGTGGTGATGGACATAAAAATAGTCTACCAATATATTTTCATTCATGGGATTATTTTCCTATTATGAGTGGTCATAAACCGCTCTATGAAAAATTAATGAGATATCCATGATCGTAATCTATGTTCATTAAGAATACATGCATGCTGAACTATCTCCTCTTCCTGTTTGTGCACAATGCATAGGATTATTTTAAAATAACCCATTCCCTATTTACACAATTTTAGAATTAATAATAAAATCAATTTGTTACAAAGTAATAATATTTAAAAAATTAGAATACAATATTTTAATTTTTTATCAAAACATAATATTAAATGAAATTATCAAATGATTTTTATCAGAAATTGTAAAAAGAGATTCCTTAAAAATTAATATAGAGGATATTTCATAAACAATTATATCAAATGATATAATCTATAATATTATCAAAAGTTAATTCTGTTAAATATTAATGATTATCATACAGAATTATCAATCAATAAATAGTTATTTGAAATTATAAAAAAATAACTACAATTAATTATCAAATTATAATTTAGTCAAATTATTTAATAATAATTATCATGTAATTAATAGATGAAAAATATTATCAATATTATTTAAGGATAATTTCATGTATTATCAATGGATAATTACTAAATTTATCAAAGAACTATAATTATATTATTATAGGACATATTATAAACTATATACTTTAATAATATTATCAAAAGACATGTTAATGGACATTTTGTTTAAAAATAATCAAAAGATAATTCTAATGGATATTTTAAGATATGATTTTTAGTTATAATTAAAAATGATAACTTATAATAAAATTATAAAAATATAACTATAAGTAATAATTTATTGTAAATTATCAAAAGATTTTTATTCTTTTTTAGAATATATAAAGAACATTCATTGACATAAATAAAATTTTTAAATTATTTTGGATAGAGATAATATCATTTCATGTGATTTTTTTAATTATGAAATTATTTTGTTGTTTAGGGTAATATGAAACATTGTAAAATTTATAATTATGGTAATATGTCCACAAGTATGTGTATTAAACCACATTGGGTGGTTTATCTTTACTGGTGACAATGAATAATTATATGGTAAGAAGTTCCTTAGCTATTGGTATATTCTTTATAGATGTTTCAATATTTATTTTTTGCGTAGGCATATTTGATGATCATACTAGATTATGATATCATGTTGGTGTGTCTATCCTGGAGAACATTATGTTACACTTGAGCCCATGAGTACCTTTTAGAGTGTTATTCATTTTTGAGGATAGTCATGTGTATTGTTGTTCTACCTTACATATAATGATGTGTTATGTATGTCTTTACCATGATATGGTATGATTTGATTCCTCGAGATTGATATGATAACATCATTAAATGATGATGTTTGACATCCATGATGATTTATATTATGATTCTATGTTTCGTATTATGTATGCTATGGTTGTTACCTGGCTATGAATTTTCAGGTTCTCATTCAGTGGATTGTTATCTGTACAGTGAGAAGGTGACCTTGGTGGTATGATTTCTCCTTCAAGGGTGCATGCATGATGTGTGGGAAGCCAATATCACAACATGATAACCTTATAACCTGGAATCTATATAAACCATTATTGATTTTGAGTTGATGGATGACACATGATTCCTTTTGGATTCAGTGTGTCTCTAGATTCCTTGTCGATATAGGGTAGCTTATATATAATTGATGCCATGTGGATTCTGAGTTTTATTGAATTCCTTATTGATTATGGGTATGTTGTTTTCCCTTGATGGATTGCGGATTCTAAGTGATTCTCTAATATCCTTGTGCACATAGAATTTTTTTCAACATGTAGCTGAAGATGATACAACTAGGTGCTTAGAATGGCTTGGTTAGTGCATAACCACTTGGTTTTGGATTGTGTATTACTATTCATGTTACAAATTTTTTATTATCATGGAATAAATTTTATACATGATCGCATTAGGTTAATTATGAATCAGTGGTGTCCAAAAATGTCATGTACTCAAACAAAATGCTTGAATAGATGCAGATGTAGATTGCATTAGGGATCTAGTCAAGGAAGGGACCCTTTGGTGTATAGCAATGCATAGGAGCATAGTGGTAGCATAAGATATGGACAAACATTGGAGGATATGGTATTAATTAATTTAAATTATCTCCATTATTTATTTTGGAAATTATTACCACTTATTGTAGCTTCTTCCTATATAAATATTATGTGTAATTTTTTTACTTTTCCACATGAAATGTTTTTTTTTACTGATTATAAATTATATTACCTGATATTGATGTTATGTTATACCCACTAATGGACTCAGACCCACACTGTGAGTCAATAACCACCTGTATACTGGGAGACGTACAGGTTAATATGTAACATTCTAGATTAGGCTCAGTAGTTCTTGTTGGGATGTTACATAATTGTTACTTTTTCAAATAATATGGTTTGGAAATAAAAATTTGAAATATTAAACTATTATTTATTCATTACAAATCATAGTAATATATTTTTATTTAGTTATGATATTATATATAATTAAACTTATGAATACATTTCAAAAAATAAACGTTTTTATCATTTCATTGAGAATAATTTTAAATTCAATTCATCCAAAAATGATAATTTAATTTGTAAAAAAATATTCCATATTTTGAATTATCATATAAAAAATTATATAATATTGTCATCTTATTTATTGGCATTAATTAATAGTAAATAATAATAAATGTAATTAAAAATGTAATGCTGGAAACATGTTTACATGGGGATTCAAATAAAAATATATTGGGTAAAATTAATTAAAAAATTACACAATCTTATTTTATGACTTTATTTAGATCATATTGTATTAAATGATAAAGTATGTAGAATTTTATAATCTTCTAGTGTAACATCAAGAGATTTTATATATGAAAATTATGTATGATAAAGTGTATGACTCAAAATACTATTATTAGTAGATAATAATGGATTAAATAATTTATTATATACATGATTAAAAAAAATAAATATCCTCAATTTCTTATTATGGATAAAAAACATGATCTATGAGAAATATGGTACTCTATTAAAAAAGTTATAATTTAATCAGGAAAATTATAGAAATTACATCAAAAGAGAGGCTATGAATATTTTAAAAAAAATTCTTTATATAATATGGTATTTAAATTATATTTAGATATACTTATTCGGGATAATATTACATTTTTTTAATGTAAAAAGGACTTTTTTACAAAATTTATTTTTTAGAAGACAATTTAGTAAAAAATTGTTTACTTAATTTATAAGTAATTTTTCAAAATATAGAAAATTTATTTTTAATAAATATATTTCATGTTTTAAAATATAATTTATTATTATCATAATGTGAAATTTTGGGATTTTTCGGTAAATATTTTCATTGATGAATATTTAAAAATAATTTTTTTGATAGAAAACACATATTTCAACTATTATATTTATAAATTTATTTTTAATTTTTAATTTGTTGTAAGGTAAAATTATTTCATATATATATATATATTAATCTCATTTATGTCCTTGGAATATTTTAATCATATAATTTGTATATAAAAACGTTATAATAATTTGAACATTTTGTTTTTAAAACCCTGCATGGCTATCACATCAGCATGATTTAATTTAAAATAAATTTTTCCATTGATTGATATTGAATTATAAAAATGAATTAAATTTTAAGAATCAGATTAATTTATATTATCTAATATTTACATCTTAATTTATTAAAAAATTTATAGTGAAAATAATAATATTTTATTATCAATATTTTTGGAAAATTGTGTTCATGAGAGGGTTCATATAATTAATAAATTTTAAAATTGACCCAAAACGTGTCCAAAAATAATTTGGTTGATATTTATAGGCATTATATCTTCTAGTATTAGTAATTACATATTTTGGATCTTTTTTGTGCAAAACATATGTGTACACCATTTTCTTTTCAAAAATTATAAATGGGCCACTCACCTCACTTATAAAAGGGCACCCCTCACATACCCGTATAACATATAAAAAAGCCATTGGATCCATAAATACATAAAAATTAAAAATTTAATTATATTGAATCATCATATTATACTTAAATTGGTCCAAGTAATTTTAAAGAAATACTTGTGCTGAAACCCAAAAAAATATGTCTGGAAAAGTGGTAACCTTCTTAACCTAGTTTTTTTTAAAAAAAATCCTCCAAATACTTGAACTATTTAAATTCCATGATTATATGAAAAATTATTCAATTAAAAATAATAAGATTTTATTTTGGTAATTATATAAACAAAATCATTCTTATAATCCATCCAATGGTTTATGAAATCATCATTCATTTGTATGATGTACTACAACCTTGCAAACAGATGTCATGATTTTCCATCACAAAAATTAAAGGATTAATGTAATGATTGAATTAAGATATTATATAATATCTAATATGGTATTATAAATATATAATTGACATCCAAATATATGATATACTCAATTCATTGATGGATATGATATTATAACTCATGTGTGTGGAAAAGTAACATCTCAGGAAGTTATGCGAATCAATTTTCTCTTACTCATTTCCGTGAATTTGAAATTGTTAATTTTTAATAAATATATGAGATATATTGGATTTAAATATTATTTTTTTAACATTATATCACATCTAAATTCTTATCATATAATTGATTGCAACAATGTTACTTTGTTAATGCATACATGTAGACTAGCACCTCCTTATTGCAGTGTAAAATGTTTTTCATTTTATATATACATACATTGTTATAAGGTTGTGTTTTTAATATATATATATATATATATATAACATAAAAAATATTCATAATGATATAATTAATATTTTTTTCATTAAATTCTTACTTATGGAAATAATGTAATCAATATTCATGCATATATATAACCTACCACCTCTATAAATGATGTTATCCATTTTATATCTATAATATTTATAGATTACACTACATGAATTTTAATTGAAAATAGATTGATATTTATATTATTTTTTACATTTATATATGATATATACAAGATAATTTAAAACTAATTAACATACCAAATTGAAACAAACATGGAAAATGAAGACACTATGACCAGAAATTTTTATTTTAACAAATAATTTTTATTGAATTGGTCATAAAATACAATTTGAAAATAATATATAGTATGATATAGAAAATTAAGTATCTGTTATAGATTTATAATAAGTATTAATTTATTATACAAGGTAATCACATACATAAAATTGATGTCTAACGTGAGGTATGGGTCTCTTGTCTAACAATAATTTTATGGAAAATATTCAATATTTTGGAAATATCCATTAGTGTGGAGTATATAGTGACCTTTTTTATATTTTATACGTCGAATATAATTATATTTATGGTATTTATGGATTTACTAGATTTTTTTTCATTCATTATTGTTATGATACAAATTTAAACAATGTGGATAGGTTTTATTTCACAATCAAATCATTATTTTTTATTGTTTTTATTAAGTCTTCATTGGTCGAGTTATTATATTTCTCTATAAAAATAAATTTATGTTATAGAAATTTTTATTCATGAAATTTGTCATGTAAATTATCCTTTTTACACTTTTTTCATGTCCCCAACCATCAAATATCCCCACAACAGGATAGTAATGATGAAAGGAAGACAATCCCCCCCCTGAGTCCCTCCTCGAATAGGCCCCGAGTTGGCAACTAGCACCAATGGTATATAGATAGAACAATATGGGAGTTATTATACTTCAATTTGTTAAAAAATATTGGCTTAAATGTTAGATCATCTACAAAACAACTCAAAAACATAAATAAAAGAAATCCAAAAACGATCATATAAGAATTTTTTAAAAGTGAACTATCAAAAGTAGAAAAGTGTAAAAGTAAATTTAAAAATTATAGCTAAGATCAAACACAAAACCTATCTCAAGAAGAAGCTAGAAACACCCATCACAATTCACATAATCCTAGAGGAATCCTAAAATAAATTTTATATAAAAAGGGTGAGAATACAAGTATACCCAGTATAAAAACTAATGACTTTCATGTAAATGTGAAAGAGGCATACTAATTCTCCTATAAGAAAATAGTAAATCAAAAACCCACCTAAAAGGTATACTAACCATTCCAACCTCACCATGTCACACAAATAAAATAACTCCTCTCATGTTATTTAACATTCTGAATAATAATGATAGGGTACCAGACACCACTTCCCACGGATTAAATGCTATTACATAAGGGATAACATCTTCATGATCCCGCCACTTCTGAAATTACCCCATCACAGCCCACATACATACACAGATGGGACTCATAAACCACAAAACATATCACCCACAGGTACCTGGTCCACAAACAACATCATAGCCCACCTTTCAACACCTAGTCCACAAACCACATATCATATAGCTCAAAGACACATGAGACACAATCCAAATCCCATCCCTCCAACAGACACTTGGGCCACAAACTAGAACGCATCCCTCCCACATACACCTATTCCACAAAAAAACCTCATCTAGAAGACACCTATGAAATCAAAACACATCTCATCCCAAAGACAACAGTGAATGGGAAACTAACTTGAAAACACCTAGGCCTAAAAACACACATTCATCTCGAAAAATCATGGAATATCCGTTCCTGAAAGAGGGAGTATGTGGGGGGAGACATTCCATCAATACTCTAATCGGGATGTCTGAAAAACACACCCTCCCCCATAATGATGGGGCTTCCCGTCATCTAAAGATCACCTTAGGTGGGCAGGATATATAAATCATAATTAAAATCCAGGTTAAGATACATATATAATACCAACAATCAAACCCATCCTATGGTTCCTGAAAATAAAATTTAACCCACAAATAACACCATCTTTTTACTACTACCATTGAATTCACAACAACAAACAAAATTCCAAAATCCTAATCACATTTCCAACTGATTCCATTTAATAACTTACATTATTTATTTAACAATTAATTAATCGAGTCCATCACTATCTGGGAAACTCCTATCAACAACAAAAAAATTGTAAAAATACCATATATGTCTAAATAAGTGATGATACCTATAAATACATCACATTTCTTCTATGTTCAACAGCCATTCAGGGGATATGGATCTATATAAATAAGGGAATCATTCTATGTGCTTATTAGGAAGATATTTTCAGTGAAAATCCCATTCTAACCACTAATATAATTATTAAAACTCCTCCTTCTCAAGTCAGAAACCAATAAAAACTGAACACCAACTCCCAAAGAAATCAGAAAAAACATCAAACAACAACTAGCTTCCCATATCCTCACTTCACCACCCATCTCATCCATTTCAAAATCAGTCAATATCTCAAACTGGGATTCCAATACATGATCAATTTTATATATCATCTATAAGGTCATACATAACACTATCCAAGCCAAAAAACATCCCAAATCCATTCCAATAGACATATAACATCCTAGAAAATTGATAAACCAATCATCACAACACCCCACACACCAGGGAATATCATAATTATAGATTTGAAAAGGAATGCATCATATAATTCCACTTAGGAATTTAGGGGTTATCATAAATACAATGTAGACCTAGGGAATCCTTAATTACCCTAATTTATGTGTTTATCCAATTTTTCTATATAACTGTTAAATAGAAATAAAGAAATATGATAAACATTTAGTGTGAAATCAATGGCCTTGAATATCCATGATTTTTAGTTGGGTCATTCAGACAATATAAAGATACTAGTTTTAAAAATAACAAATAAAGTTGTAATATCATTAAAATCAAACCCCTATACCACTTTTCAATTTCATTTCACTCATTATAATCACTACTTAATTTAGAATAACCTAAATATACTGGTAAAAAAAAATGTAAAACCCTATTGTATGATACCATATGATGATAAATGAAGGATTTCCTACCTCAAAAGTGTTTCAATGATAAGTTCATAGAAACAAATTATGCAATGATCCTCAAATATCATCTCTTGAAATATCTGCATCAACCTAGGGATGAACATTCACCATCATCACTAACAACAACCTAATAAGAACAAATTAGAATAAAAGAATAATATGTTTCATCACATGAAAAAAATTATTTGATGAAAATAGGGACACACGAAGAATAAATTGTAAAAATAGAGAATAATACAAAATATATTGAAGAAATGTCATTATAGATTGTTAAAAAGAATCCATGAATAGATCCTTGATGATGGAGTCCTCATGATTCTAGAGAGGGGTCATTGGGTTCCCCTGGGTCGATGGTGTATCTCTACAGAGATAGTGTATGATAACCCAAGTAGTTGTAAAAACATATAGAAAATTATAATAGTAGGGTATTACATGATTTGTATTATAGTTTCTCACATTATAATTCCTAGAGGTCGATATCTTCTAAAAAACCATCGCCACTAGATTTAATAAATTTTTTTGACCCTAAAATGTTTCTTTTTGTTAACCCACCTAAACATGACGTGATACAAAACATCATGCCATGTAATATAGATACAACAACCAAATGAACCACGCCAAAAAACTAAACAAACAATGAAAAACTCACCACCACCATAAAAAAGTGTCTCCTCTCTTACAACAACAATGGTAATATGAACTATTCAACCATGTCATCCTCTGGACAACCCAATCCAATAACGTCTATGGATAACAAAAAAACATTGTGGCACACATGAATCATTGAATTCCATCCTCAATATCATGATTCAATATACTCTTAGCGGAACTGACTCTTCCACAAAGGATTAATCACAACAGAGTTAATGCATCTCAATTAGGAATTTGGTCCCTGACTTCATTACACATCAATAATTTATCACAAACCACACCAAAAACATATCAAACAAAGGAAAAATATATCATAAAAAAAGTTTAAACAATAATTTCAAAAAATTATATATCAGGAAAAAACTCCAAATAGATCTGGGTACAAGGAACACATGTGTGTTTCTCACTCCCATGAACACTCCTCTAAACCCCTTACCTACACAACACATGAACCAATAGAATGATCTACCCACAAAAAACCTTTCCTTGATAATCGTAGATATATGTTCGATGATCCAAAATTTTTTTATCATCATTGAAATTCAATATTGCCTATTCAATGATATTAGAGTCATTTTAATGATACCAATGAAGATGAAGATCATGGAAGACTTCTTGGTTTATATAAAACTAAGGTCGTAACACCAAATGGTATGCCACATCACGAACTCTCCCCAACACCTCAAAGGTAAAAAACATGGGATATATCTTACACCTTTTTTCAATACTCTACCTCAAATATTGTGGTGAAACCTTCAAAATTCATGTGGTCCCCAACCTTAAAAATCATGGGCCTACTTCCGTGATTTCTTGAAAAAGGAATCGTCCATGGAATTCTCTTTTCCTATGTTGTATGAGATATCAAAAACATAGTCCTAAAAAAATCCATCCACATCAACTATCACACATTCAAATATCACTGAGAAATGATATATCTCAAACTCTTGTGATCTTTGAACAACATAAAACAATCCCTAATGAAGTAATGTACCCAAAAAATTAGGGTGAATCCCACCACTGCCAACTCCAGATAAATGGTTCATTCTTATGATTATGTGTATGTATCTTCTTGGACCTATAAGAGATCTCTACTCACTACCACATCAACAAACATCCATATCATAGGAAGGAATCATCACAATACTCCTCAAACATCACCATTTCATATAGAATCTAGAGGACTAAAAAACAATCCAATTTTCCAATTAGGTAAATGAACACTTCATGACACTGAAAACTCCACATAAATTCTTGTTAAATCCAGGTTAAATCTATCAATATTGATGAAAATTAATAGAATTTTGTTACAATCTTCTGATAATAGTCATCCTCATAGTGAAAACATTGAATTTTTTCGACATGATTGGATTCTTTACAAGAAATAACTTCATTAACCTTTGATGGGAACATTGGTACACCCATAAAGGACACCACAAGCCTATGGAAATGAAAAAATCATCTCCAAAACACATACAATGCCAATATTACATAGATCTAGTGGTGTCAATGAACAAACAAGACAGGTCAAAGATGCTTGATGTTCTCCTCCTCTGACTTCGATTAGATGAATATATCATAAATGAACACAACTATGGACTGATCCCGGAACTCATAGAACATGGAGTTTATAATCCCCATGAAAATATCTGGTGTGTTCAAAAAATTGAATGGGATGACCAGAAACTCAATGTTCCAATACATGCACCTGAAATCAGTCTTGGGATATCACCCTATTTCACCATGAACTGATGATATACAAACCATATATCAATCATGGATAACCAACACATCCATATTAGCTGGCTAAAAGATCATCAATCCTCAGATGTGGGTAATGGTTCTTGACCGTTACTTGATTCAATATCTGATAGTCTAGAAACATCTGTAGACTACCATATGCATCCTTGGAGAACTACACCATAGAACCACATGATAATTCATTTGGACAGATAAAACCATTATTCATCATATCATCTATCTACATCCTCTACTCTCAACCCTCATAGAGATTCAGCTGATAAGGGAAAATTGAAATCAGGGAAGCACTATCTTATAAATGTATCCTGAATTTGACGTCTTGTCTAGAAAGCTGAATCACAACATTCTTGAGGAAAACATCAAGGAACTCCCCAATGACAATTAGAACTTCTTTCATCCCAACGTCTGATGGTTCCACTAATTGTTTATCCATCAAGGACAAAAGGGGGTTCACATGACGACTACTATTTAAAAACTTCGTTGTCTATTCAAAACTACATGCTTGCCATGCACATATGAATCAATGACATTCCATCAGATATTATAGATAACATAATGCAATAAATAAAACTAGTTGATGGTGAGAATTATTATGGTTTCATCTATAGAAGTTACTAATACCCCCAAGACAAATAATGTCCCATCATTAATATAAATACATAGAATACATAAAACAAGTTGGTCTAGCCTCTGACATGTATACTCAAAATATGGGGAATTTGATTCATCTATCTCTATAGAAATATATAATGGGATATAGTGTGTTAAATAAAAGACTATTAGGATAAAAAAACAAATAAAAAATGATAGTGTTTTATAAACAAACATATTACACCTCTTATGATTTCAAGCCCAACTGGAACGGTTGACTTCACTGTGTGCAACTAAGCACCCACGAATTTCATGCCTCTATACTGATGACCACCTAGATGAGATCACCTGGGTTGATGACCCTGAACATATAGAACATAATGAGTTAAATATCAACCTAATATATCGCCCATTAGTTGTGAAAATTCATGATGTCTATATTGGTAAAACAATCACACTGACTACAACTCCTGAGGTGGATGCTTAAACTATCCACATCCACCATACTATGGCCAAATAGATGTTGAGCACTATTTATCAAGATGGAATTGATCTCCATAAAAGAATAACCTTGTACCCAAGTCCACAAAATGGTCATAAGGACCGAATGGTCAAAATAGAAATTTTTATGGACGAATACCTTCTGGCCAAAACCTCAAAGGTTTGGGCACCTAAGACCTATCACTATTAACCCTGACACCCAATGAACTCTATTATATCCCCTCTCATTGTAGCCCCCATGATGATGTAAACCACTATATCATACATACCTTTTTTTGAACATCTATTTATTTTGGAATTGTAAAAGTAGTAACTATGTACTGGATTGAGGGATGTAGTTAATCTGTAAGATGTGTCACACGAGACTCCTCAACCAAAAAGAGATATGGGGAAAAAAGGAAATCCTTGAACATGATCCCCAGCTCCCATACTGAAATACTACCTACTAAAGGGAGAGTAGCTCCTACAACATCTTAGTCTCCCTAGTCAATGAATGGAATTCTTCTCAAAACTCATTCTTGAAATCTACCCATATATTGTCACCCTACATCCCCTCCACAATGTATATCGTCCACCACTAACACAAAACTCTTACCATATGTCCATATATCATCAAAACCAATTACACTATCATGTAACTGATCAATATATATGTGATATAATTATCCTCAAGAGAGATATCGTTCTCCAAATCCAAATAATTGGCCATTATTCTCACGTGGACTTCTGTTTGAAATCATGTAAAATTATCTCTCATTGGCCATCCTCTTCTACCGAATCAACTCTCCACAAATCAACTAGATCTTCCGGATTATCTCTAACTACTCTAGCCACACACGGATGGTGACCATGAGAAATATATGATTGGAATAAAGCTTAATTCATAATCCAAAGTATTATGAAATTTTATATAAGATTCATTTTACTTCATGTGACTCATTTCTATAACCATTTAATATTTCACAAAAATAACCCATTTGTACCAGAACACAAGTAATTTTTTTCATGTACCTTTCCTATGGTCTCTATCATACATATAGTATAGCCTCACATGGTCTGTTAGTTGGATTACAGTCTTTGCATCAGATCTTGGGGGTCCTAAAATCCCATTTCCTTACCGGTATTCCATATCCTATGTCACACACTATGATCACCTAAAAATGTTCCCCTACCATACCATGAAATCATCACTATTCCTAAGCCCAAAATCCTTCATATCTCTCAACCATAAACATTGATTAAATTTTATATTTACCCCCTCTATTAAATGATTCCCCTCCTAGGATGGAAATGATGAAGTGGAGATAATGAACCCGGAGTCCCACCCCCTATGGGCCCCAGGTCGGTGACTACTATATACGGTATACAAATATCATTGTATGGGATGAAATATAGATATTCTGAAAGATGATCGAGAGATATGATGAATAATACAATAAATAAATCTAGTAAATATATAAAATAAAATAAAAAAACCATCCCAAAAACATGTTTTAAAAGTGAACTATTACAAGTAAACAAGTATCCTTGTAAATAAAAAAAGTAAATCAAGTGAGCAACAAATAGACTATCCTAATCCTGATATATTAATTACCAGAACCATGTATGTAAAACCTTGGAAACCGATAAACCATTTTATATGCATAGAGTGGTCATGAATGTATTATCAGAAGTAAAACCAAAGTCTCTCATGAACATGTGAACGAATTGTACTAATTCCCCTTAAAAAAACAAAAAAACAAATCATAACCTATTATGTATAATAACTATCCCAAACATGTCAAATCATTTTCACAACATAGTAAATTTATTGTAATGGAATAGAATTAATTGTGATGATAGGGTAGTCTGCACCACTTTATACTTGTTAGACAATGTTTCCTAATGGAAAACGTCCCTGTGCTCCCACCTCTTCAGAATGTACAATGTTACAGCCCACCCACACACACCTAGGACTCACAAAGCATAAAAAATCTAGCACATAGACTCTTATGCCTGAAAATACATACCACATCAACCCAACATAGACCAAGTCCAAAAACCACATCGCATCCCTCTCACAGACACATTGGCCAGAAACCACATCACATCCCTCCATAGACACACAGGCCAAAAACCACATCACATCCCACGTGCTGACACATCTGCCACAAACCACATCACATCTCGCTTTCAGAAACCTAGGCCACAACAAAATTCATCCTGATGACACCTAGGATAGAATAAAACATCTCTTCTTGATCACCCATAAGAAATAACCAATAAACAAAAAAAATGGGCCTCACATGCCAAAAACTTCTGGACTAATATTGGGCTATCACCACCTAGAAGAAGGAGCAAGGAAGAGTGGGTAGATAGCCATCCACCATCCCATTGGGATGTTTTGGAAATACACCCTTCCCCATGGAGAATGTTTTTTCTAGAACATATTGATCAACTACTGTAGGTGTGTATTTTATTCACAAGAAGAATACAAGAACATATACATATATGATACCAAACACTTATGCACGACCTATCCTTCTTGAACAGAAAAAAAACCAACAACTTCTGCCACATTTTTTCGTGTACCTCAATATGCACAAAAACAACAAAAACACGCCTCTAAACAATTTACATTTCAAAACAATTCCATTTAACTGCATATTTTTTAGACAATACATTTATCTGAAATATCTCTATCTAGGAAACTACTAATGATAAAAACATTAGGAAATAAAACAAAAATGGTCTTAGAAGGTGATGATCCATAATGAGACTTCCCAATTACTCTATTATTGACACCCATTCATTGTATATCAACCACTAAATAAAGGTGTAGTTTTTTCATGTTACTCACTCAGAAATTAATGGTGAAACTCTTATACCAACTACACTTATTATTCTTAAAACCAATCCTGATCAATTCACATACCAAGAGAAACAAACCCCAACTCACAACCCCATCAAGAAACAAATAACACCACAACAATCTTCATATTGACTCCCTACACCACATACCCCCTCCATTTTACAATCAATCAATCTCTTAAAGTGATTTTCCATAATGTGGTTCGGTTTTTGTATTCTCTAATAATTCATCCATAACACCACTCAATAATTCCCATAACACACAACCATGATAAGAGATATACCACAACACAAAACAAAGAAAACCGATATATCATACCACCTATTGACCATGAAATTACATATTTCTGGATTTAACAATGCATGACATATTGAATTCCACTTGTAAATTCATGGGTTTTCATAAAAACTACAAGATTCTAGGAGACCATTCATTAGCCTGATTTACGTCATTACCAAATGTCCATATATAAGTGTTCATCAGATTGCAAAAATATTCAAGCCATTTAGTGCACAAACAAGTTTCCCCGATGGCCATGATATCATTGTGGTTTTTATCTCGTGCAACGATCATACAGTCAAAAATTACAATAAAGTTATAGAGGCTTTAAAATTAAACCCATCTACCACTATTCAATTTTATTTATATCATTTTTATCTTTAATTAATTAGGGGAACCAAAATATATTCATATATAATTGTAAATACATCCCAACATGCTATAAATATATGATAGAATGAAAGATTCCCTACCTCAAAAGGGTGTTAACATTGTTTCAAGAAAACCAATCATGCACCACCCCATTAATTTCCTCTCGTAAAAGATCGTTATACACTTTGGGATGTAGAGGCACCTACACACCAACATCAACTGAAGACGAACATAATAAAATCAAGGAATATCATCTACCATCACTAGAATGATAAATGAGATGAGAATTGGGACCAACCAAAAATAAATTTTATAAATGGGGAATAAAACACCTTAGATTGAAGCCGAATCAGTACTGATCGAAGTATATAATCTTGGAATCCATCCATTATGAACGAATAATCATGATGTTAATGTGAGGTCATTGGGTATCCTACAGTCGAGGGTGTATTACTACATCTAGAGTGTATGATAACCCCATTGGTTGTAAAAATGATTGAAGTGTTACAAAAGATGGGTATTATATGATGTGCAATACCCTTTCACATCGTGTCATGCCCCGCCACCAACATCAACCTAAAAACCCATAGCCTATTGATTTATGTTATGTTTTAGACCCATAAACGTTGCATATAATTAACAATTTGGGATTATGTGTGAAATAAAATAGCATGTCGTGTAATAGAGTTACATGATGTGTAATCCCCCTTATTTCATTTTTTGAAACTGAACATATCCAAACTACTACAAGCAACCTCTAAACCCCAAAAACAACCAAAACTGGAAATGTAATGGACTTGAAGGGAAAATACAATTTCATATTTGTTATTTTATAATGATCGATAAAATATTTCAATAAAAATATAACGTTATATCATGCTTCAATCAAAATTAATTTTTTCCATAAACCTTGTTTCCTAAAAAAATATTCAAATACAATTTTAAAAGTTTTAATATTTTTTTTAAAAATATTTTCCAAATTTACTAAATAAAATATTTGTTGAAAATAATCTTCATGTATCATTCAAAGTAAGTACAATTTGGGTGGTTAATCCCATGTGTCTTTATCCTTATTCAAATAATTATCTAATAAGGTGAAATTACATCACAATTCATCTCCTAAATGACCATATTTTCAATATATGAATAATGTAAATGCCCCCTAATGTAAATATACAGTATGTATCCTAACAGAATAATGATTTTAATGGGTCTTTTTTACTACATGGTTTTTAGAATTTCCTTTTCATTCGATATTTAATTTATTATCAGAATAATGATTTTAATGGGTCTTTCAAATATCTATTTCCAATGTGATAACACATAAAAATATATTTTTTATATTTATTGATTTAAATAATTTCCAAAAACATTAGGTTATAATATATTAGGTAACAAAACAACTCGTAAACCTAAAATTTATGTATGATGATAATTCTAAAAGCATACCACATAATTCTTGATAATGTATCCACACAAGAACAAACAAATTCATCATCCTGTAGCTTTTCCTTATAGAAATCCATATCCACATTATTACAAAGAATATGAGTAATTTGACCATTAAAAAGAAATATATTAATCTCCTTACAAACCATGGAATAATTTTCTTCTTTTATTAATGTTTTCTTGATATGATTTCATCGTTGATATATTCCCCACTCCAAATGATTATTTTCAAAAATGTCTTTTTGATTCTCTAAAAAATTTTAATTTATAATATGTTTTCAATTGAACTAATCCATAGCTCAATAACAATTGTATATATCTAACCAATAAAATATTTTTTCATTTCCCCATTATGGTTTCTATAAAACATTACTTCCTATATTTTTAATTTTTATGTTCATCATGACTCAAATTATGAGAATGTAGTGTGAGTATATCATTTAGATTTATCATTCCAATTACAATATAAATTATTTAAAAAGAGAATAATCATTTCATTATCAATTAAATTTATCATTAAGAGTATTACTTTTTATTTAATTCCATTTAATAAAATAAAAATTCGTAGTGTAGGAAAAAATAACTCTATTAGTAAGCCACAAAATCAGGGAAAATTAATTTTATGATGTCTAAATTTTGAAACAATATTTTCAATATATGATACCTTGGGTATTACCATGGTAATTTATGGCCATTAATAAAATGCATAATTATGGTTGATTGTATTTTTTTTGAATTTATTTAATAAATACATAGAGACTCTGAAACCAAGTGTGTATATAGTTCCATTTTCTAACACCATGTTACAATTTAGACAAATCTTAATGGACCCTTTTGTGATTTTTCTCAAATAGGTTAAATTTTTCTCTTTAAAAATCCCATTGTAATGTCTTTACAGGTATTTCATTTCACTGGATCTAGTAATTCAATTATTCCCAAAAATTATATCATATTTTCATATATAACAAATTATCCCTATGGTTCTCAAAAATAACATTGAATTTAATGTTCAATATATTTTCTAAAAGTATATTATGATACCAAGTATTAGGACCAATATTTTTTTTCCTAGATATATCAATATAATGGATGAATATTATTTTCATTTTATGAAATTAATAATGTGGTATATAAATTTGTAGTGTCATTAAAAAAATGGAAACAGAATGGACATTTTCAAAATTTATCTACATCATATCCAACAATGTTATTTAATAATATAAAATTTATTATAAATATCATGTATTATAAATATCGTCACATCATGGTCAATTTAGAAATATTAATTGGTGATCTCAAATGGTTATAATGTGTAATAATAGGACATATCAATGATAATGTTAATAGAATACAAGCATAAAAATTGACAACATTAGCATATAATCTAGAATCCATTACTAACATATCATTGATCATAAATATGAGATATTAATGATATATTAAAAATAAATTAATCATTATGTTTTAAAATAACACAATCTAGGGGTAAAAAAAATTATAATAAAATTATTTGGGGCCAAAAAATAAGTATAAGAAATCATATCATTAATAGTTAAGCCTCTTTTATTGGAATATCATAGTTGAACGTGTTAACTACCCAAACCATCTTATTTGTTATTTTTCTCTACCATGAATATTCACCTAAAATATTAACCTACATAACTAGGTTAACTTCCTATTCTAGTCTGATTTATCATACGAGATGTCTATATTTTCCCAAGGAATTGGACAGATATATTTTTCAAACCACAACCATAACAATATGAATAAAATATAATTGTGTTCCATAAGATCCTTAAAAAATTATCATTTAATAATCCATATAAATTAAATTTCTTTCACAAACATATCAACCTTTTATAAAACAATGATATAAAATACATTTCATATAATTTACCGGTTGAAAAGAAATGATTTTCAAAAATAGCATGTCATAATAGTTATTAACCATCAAAATAAAAATTGGCATATAATCATTATATCATATCCTTATATAAAATTAGTAGAGTCAATTTATTTTTTCATTGATTATTGTAAATTAAATTAAAATATCATCAAAAACATTCATGAGGAAAGTATTACTTACGCTCTGAATATAACGTTCTGATAATTAAAAATATCACAATTATTAATGAATACATTTTCTAATCAAATGTCTGCTGAATATTGTAATGGATCCATTAAATAATTTATAATTAATCCCAATTAGAAATATAATTCCAGATGTATATCATAATAATATTACTTCTTTCAGAATTTTAATAAACGTAAAATGTAACTCATTATGAAAATGAAGGGAACATTTCATTAAAATATATATTAATATTTAATAAAATATAATAAATCATTATATTTTAACAATGTAGTCATTAAAACATTCCATAATTAATTTTTTGGAGACATGAAAAGTAAAGAGAATGTATTTTATACATAAGAGAGAAATAAATATTCATTCCTCAAAAAAATAATATCTTGAATTCATTAAGAGAGTTAAATGAATTAAAAAAATTTCATTTATATAATTATCTAAAGTGATGAAAATTAATTATTTTCAGGAGAAATATATCATAATATTTCATCACCAAAAAAATAAAAATAAAATCCAAATAAAAAAAAATAGATTTTCACATAAAAAACTTACTAATATAGTAAAATGTGAATCAAAATACAATTGAAATAAGGATAATTTGATGAATATGTGTATACCAAATTAATAATATAATAATAATTTTCTAAATTCCTGGGAAATGTATGCCCCATATAAAAGAAAAAATTAGTGGAAATTTCATGGTTCCAAAATTAATAATGTAGAGAACAAAATGTTTTACCTCAATTCTCAACTTTTATAATAAAAAAATTTCACGATGTATAATAATGTCTTGTTTATGATAAATATATTATATAACTAGTGTAACTTATATCATATTATATATGATTTATATATGAACATATATTCCCAATTTATTAATAATTCAAAATTAAAATCCTTGATTTTGGTAACAAATAATTTCATTATCAAATATGTTTTTGTTTAATGTTATTATCATTGTACATTAATCATGGATGCATCATCTCCAAAATATTAATCCAGATATAAATACAATATATATTCTTTAAAAACATGTTTATAATAAAAACAAATATTTATAGATCAGTGATGGAATGGCTTAGGGTAAGCACCCCATAATCTAATATGAAAATGGGCGTCCATTACCCATTGGGTGCAGGTAAATATGGATTAACTCTAGAGGAACTATATAAGTAGAGGAACTATAGAAATTTTGGCACTATTAAAACGGTGGCATTATAGAAACTGCGATACAGTAGCAGTTTTGGGAACTATAGCAGCGATGGGAAATATAGAGGTATTATTCCCCTAATGGTCCTTAGGAAAAAGATTTGGGCTTAAGGTCCATATAATTGGCTACATGCTGGCTGGGCCATTGGTCCATTTATATTTAATGTAGTAACGTGGATGGTTGTGTGGGTTATCCATTGGGGGCTATGACTTATCTATCAGACCTGTGTGTGGGGGTGTGTGTGTTTGATGTAATTGTACCCCCATCAACCTAATATATATATATATATGCATATATATATATATATCTTATAGGTACAAAAAGAAATTAAAAATTCATATAGACGGTATTCCATAAATATGCACAAACTATGATTCAATTTTCTAAAATAATGGAAAGAATGAATGGTAAGTAAAAAATCACATTTCAAATATAACTATAATATCATAGATATTACATAGATATTATTTAATATATCCTTATTACCATACAAATATAAAATAAAAAAAATATCATGTCACATCATGGTGGTGGAATTACACACGTACATAGAATCAATGTCATCATTTTCCCATAAATTAGAATTTTTGTAGGTAGATGTGATATTATAATTATATAATTATAATTTGATAATAAATTAAATATACATATTATCTAGGATATTTTTCCCCATTTGAGGAAAATTTTGGTTGATTTAGGATATCACAATACCATTATGACTTCTCATGATATGCTAGGATACTAATACTGTCTTAATTTCATGGTCGAATATGATATTAAAGTTGCATATGCATTAATATAAAGAAAGAAAATGGTTATGAATTATACCCCATTTTTTTAAAACCTCTATAGTATTGTTAATAAATCCTTTATAGGATCATTTTATGGTCAAAATGGGCTCCAATTCATGTTCAAGTATGTTATTATGTATTTGGAGAATGTACTGGAAAAAATGTTTCTTGAATTGTGGAGAGGATAGGATATACAATGTCTTTTAATAAATGGTGGAGATGAACCACTTAGAATATTCAAAAAATAAGACAAAAGTTTCATTTAATTACAAACAAAAATTCTTCCAAATGAACTTATATTCAAGGGTAGTATAGTATAAGGATTTAACATGGATAAAAATTTCAATTTAGATAATTTTAATTGGAAAAATTACCCTTATTAGTAGGTCTAATCCCTTATTAAGCTCATTTTATCCATTATAGTGGTAATTACTTTTTTCAATTTTAGTATTCATACAAAATGAAATTTATGGCAAAATAATTAAAAAATATTAATTTTTATCATTCAAATTATTCGATATAGTATAAAAACGTCAATTCATATATTTAAATATTTTAAATTTAAATTTAAATCCATATGTGTTGAAAAATTTCAGTTTTCCTGAGAAAATATTTTCATACATATTTAATTTTATTAAATAAAGGATCAATATATTATTCATTAAAGTGGAATAATTTTGATTACTATTATCCAAATAAAACTAATGGTTAATTTAAATATTTTTTTAATAAAATCTTACATTCAAAATGCATTAATGATTTTATATTTTAAAAAATTGTAAAAAATAAATTCATTGATTAAATAATATATTGATAAATGTTCTCCAAAATAAATTTAATCAAATTTGAGTCATGTTCGTTTTTACAAATAAATTCATTTTATTGTATATCAATTATAAATGGCTGATTTTGTAATATAATTGTAAAAAATGTAATGAAACATCTTTTAATAAAAATAATATTTTTAAATCTAAATCTTGATTAATTTTAATCCCATGAAACTAAATAATTTTATATTAATAACTAAAATTTGATTGAATTTATAAATTAAATATTTCATTAGAATAAATAACCAATTTTGACTAATTAATATAATTATTACATGAAAAAAATATGAATATATTTTCTTAAAAAAACATTTATGTAAAATTAAATTGTTTTTTATTTTCATTTATAATGAATGAACATATTTTTTAATAAGTAAATAAAATAAATAAAATAATTTACTTATTCTTATTCATACATTTCAATTTAAATTCTTTATTATAATGGTACCCTATTTTATGGTTCAATAAAACTAGGTGTTATATTATGTGGAATTTATCAATTAATTTATGTTGAGATAACAAAAATTCATAAAATATATTGGTTTTACTCATGGAAAAAATAATAACATTGTAATATTATTCAATCATAACTCATATAGTGAATAAAATTTTCATATTTATTCATTAATTTATGTATTTTATTATTATATATAACATTTCTAATATTATTTACCTTTACATTAATGATAATATTATTTATAGTTTTCATATGATATTTACCAAATATATTAAAACAAATTTCCCATAATTTATGTTATACTATTCCATATTCCAATATAGTGACTTAAATTATTTTACATTAACATGTACAATAATTATAATGTTTGAAATTTTAACCCCGTTACTTGAGAAAAAATAATTTTATTATGAAAATGAGATTTATCTATCTATTGTTTTATCAAGGGGGTTCTAAAATAACCATAATCCTTAGAGATTTTTTCCTTGAACCTACTATATTTTATTTCATAAAATTCTACATATAATCTAATGTATCTCTTTTGTTTTTTTCCATGCATTAGAAATTGATCCACCACTATTATCCTAAAATATTTTTATATTACATATGATTTTTCAAACACATATTTGAGGGGGTCCAATGGATTGGTTCATGGTGTTAATGTAAACTGAACCATAGAAAAATACACCCACACATATATAATAGTTTAAGATGACAAAAAGTTAAAATTATATGTCAACCACATAACTATTAAAAAATTATAGAAAAATAATACCAATAAATTAAATGAATCGTATATATAGGTTTTTATTATATCATGATCAATTTTTCTTGAAATGAATATATATTTATTAAAAATGTTATAATTGATTTCAATTAGTTAATTTATTATAGTAATCTTCTAAAATTACCATAATTATCAATCATTCATGATATGTGATTAATTATTGATATTATTTGAATGCTCATCCAAGAAATCCTTCTGATCTTATAGATATGTAATATGATAACAGAAATTTAATTTTTTTATAATGTATTAACTAATCATCATGTAATTACAAATATAAAAATGTGTATCATATAAAATACCCTCATTTTTAAATTTTTTATAGCCTTAAATATCACTCAATGTAGAATACATTTTTTTTCAAGTAATTAAATGATTTTTTGTTCAATATGTCAAACTATGTAGTCATACTATTTTGTATGACATCAAAATATTGATTAATATACATCGAATCATTTTCAATATATTCTCATTTAATATACACGACATTTACAAAAACAATAAAAATGTGTATTTATTTATTTATAAATGGATTTAATTTTTTTAGTTATTATTATATAAAAATTCTCATAAATCATGAGTTTTTAAAAAAACATTATTTTTTATTAATACACAAATTACTTTTCATTCACATTAGTTAAATCACATGTGTACACACCAAGTCATTTTATTCACTATATTTATGTGTACATCGTACTCTGTGTGTACATTAAATCTATATAACATGAACTGTTGATCAAAAATATTTTCATGGGTACTCAATTTGTATAACATTCAATCATTTCTTTGTCAAACAATATGAATTATTCCTACGTGTAATACAATCCCAACTATCCTTATTTACCAAAATTCTAACCTTATGTGTTGTGTGATAAATAAATTCCACATACTTTGAACCTAAATTTTTTTGTAAAATTCATTGGGTTAATCATATATATATATATATATATATATATTTACATGACAACTATTCAATTTGAATCACATGTAGTCCCCAAATTTGGGTATCACCATGATAGATATAATGATTGGTGTCATTACATATTTTTTTACCACATACTACATCTTTATCCATGTATAAGATGACATAATCCAATGTCAGAGAACTAGGGATTACAACATATACATTTTTTAGTAATAGATAAACACTCATGTTGTCAGAAATAAATCTAAAACAGCTCCAAAATGTATTTTGGATCATTCATTTTGGTTTTTAAGCATTTTTAAAAAAAATTATAATCTATAACTTATTATATAGGACTATATTAATTTTTACATTTAATACCAAATTAAAATGAAATAATAAACATAAAACAAGTAAATGGATCATTACATTATGTGTAATTATAAATTAATACATGAACACTCATATTCTAAACTAAGGTTCTTAGGAATTGTGGACATTGGTATGGACATGCCCAATAATTAATGTGATTATATTCTCTAATTTCCAAATCATGAATAAATTAATGCTACCATAAAATCAACACAAATAGTTGATAGATATATAATATATGATTATTTAATATAAATACTTAAATATCCATTTTCTTGTATTTTTTTATTAAATATTGAGATATTTTATTATCCATGTTTTATTAAATTTACAATGAACGATACTAATGGATTACCCTCTACCGGTTTTCTAAACATGATTCAAAAACTATGAGATGTTATTGAAGAATGACCAGCTGAAATCATTGTTCATTATAATATCGAATGACATCATTTGGTCATCTTTAGAAGGATTCCAATGAATATAAATGAATTATTTTTATCCTTAGGAACAATAGATCGAGTGGTATGATCATTTATCACAGTAGTATTAGAGATTTCTAGAGGTATTTTTATATAGGGATGCGTGGATTATTTAAATGTGATAATGACCATAATGAGGTCTATCCCTAAAAAATTAATATAAACATGTATTTAAAAACTATAACATCATATTGCAATTCTATACAGTCTCTAAAGTAATATGATAAACAGTTTAAAACTCCAAATCTAATAATTTTACGATATTACTATTTTTTACATGACAAATACTATTGTAGCGTATACTATATAAATATGATGATAGGATAAAAATAAAATTTTTAAAAAAATTATCACAGATATCATTCCCACTGGACCATTAACACAATCTATTACTCATCTTCTATATTATTATAATAATTAATAATGTATTTTTATTTAATAATTAGATAAAAAAATTATTACCAATATATAAATAAATATTTATAATATTATCTAAACTACAAATACGTAATTTTTAAATATTCATATAAAATTTTAATACTAATTAAAAATATATTACTAAATATTTTCCTTCAATGAACCCTTAATAATTACCAATCATCAATGAAAGAATAATATATATTCAAATATTTTCAATTAAATGAAAATTAGAGACCATCAATGTGGTGATCAAGTTAACCAATATGAATATATCCACATGGAATAAATACAAACAATCCTCAAGACAATGTATAAAATTTAAATACATTCCAATATTAATATTTAAAAAGAGGATAAATTTCACATTGACAATGACCTCCTACTGTTGTTCATATTGATATAAAATTAGTCTTTATTTTTAACATTTATTATATTTCTTTAATACATTGTTTCATAAATATTTTTTCTCTATCTTGGAATCTCCCACCAAATGGTACCCCTCTTGGGTTGAAAATGAGATATATATGATTTTGATTCTTATAACTTGTCTGAAAAATATCCATTCATTGGTGACAACCAATATAGGTATATTATACCAAAAAATGGGATTCGTTTCCCTCAATGATTGAAAATTAAAGGTTATATAGAAAACCCATACAACTCAAGCACATTATAAATATAAATAGACATCACAATAAATTATTTTCATACCATTAAAAAACATAATTTATTATTAGTAACAAATCAAGCATTCCACTATATCTATCATTAATCCCTAAAAGATCATGAACCATTACCCTTTACTTTAACATCCATACAAATCTCTAACCAAATGTCTTATACATTATAATATTCTTTACTAATTTTAGGTGATAATAATATGTATACTCAGAAGGAAAATACATGGAGACTCTCATGAAAAATTATAATGAATTCATAATAAATAATATTGAATTATTATTTCATGACTTCCCATCACCAAAAAAATTATAATATGTTCATAACATAACAATGGATTTGTCACCATGTATCAAATATAATTAATAATATAATAAAAATATATATATAAATGGTACCCATCTACCACTACATTATATATTTTTATCCCTTCCCTAATGATGTATGTCCAAATAAATATTTATCCAATGGTAAGATTGATCAATGTCATATGTGATACTATAGGTGTCTGACCTCATCTCATCATCTCATACCATTCATCATCACATCATCAAAACATCTCATTCCTCATCTCTACAAAATAATAAGGTAATTTATTAGAACCACTACTACTCATAATTTGACAATTATACCTTAATCCATTATACTTCCTATATTACATAACTAAAATATTTTATATATTACTAAATCAATATATTCATGAATTTGAATGAATCAAATCCATTACATCCCATTACAGACACATTTGGTCAATGTAACCACTATGTATACAATAACAAAACACTATTAGTAAAAGTGAGTAAGGAATGAGGTTTAAGTCACTTATCTTTCTCCCACTAACCTAGATGTCGATTACAAACCTTCCATGAGTCAACATGGATTCATTATACATACCAACAATGGGTGGTGTGACATATGAAATAACATAACATATATTACTTATATACATCACACAACGATATGTGAATCTAACTATTCATTGAATAAAATAATAAAATCATCTATTGAGAAACCAAATACCATCATTATGGGAATAATATCCTATATGTATAGAAAATTTTCAATAATAATAACATTTAATTCATTAATTAAAATTATTCCATTAAATTAATGATTTAGATTATCATAAAATACTTTCCATATCTTCAATGAATAAACCAATGAATCCTATTGTTTCCCATGAAATTTCCTTAACATTCCATTAAATGGGAAACCCCATGGGAAAATAGTTTTTTTGACTTATCATTAAATAATATCCTGGTACTCTAGGAATCATCCAATAATATGATAAATGATATTTATAAATTATTCAAAACCATCGACATCATGTATCGTGGAATGGAATTTATAATGAAGAAACCTAGGAATATGGTGTTTAAATAAAATTTATTAATAAGAATGTGTCCCAAAATTCAACACTATAGATACATGAAAAATGTGATTCAACCTCCTTCATTATCCCCAATGTCATCCCTAACAAAACAATGATTTTTAGAATCCATTGTTTCATCATTTGAGTAATATACTTTCATTAACACTTTTCTCCCTTCACATGGCCCGACAATCCATTATCCATCCTAGGCTAATATAACATCACAATAAAAGATCACAAAAAAGGATAAACAATATGTTTAATGGTGAAAAAAAATGTGAACTCAGATTATTGGCCTAAAAAAGTATCTCACATTGGTAATAGAAGAGGATCACTTGGCACCAAACATTTTTTATCAATATAATGGTATGATTACTTTTAAAATTTACATATTCATTTGTCTCATATTATAACTATTGGTTTCTTAAGACATCAGATATAAAATTCTAGAAATTATTAAAACATTCATTCCAGTTTATCTTCTCAAATGTTGTAATATTAATTTAATTTAATCATATGTTATGCAACAATTTTAATTCCATAAAATTGTAAAAATTAATGGTTAAAAAATAAAAATAATATATTCATTACGTAGAAACCAAAAATTACTATAATTAAAATATTATTCCAATGTATACATATTAAATTGATAAATCATAGCATAAAAAACACACAGACCATAATTTAATAAAATGATAAAAAATATTAAAAAATATGAAAACTATTAAATTGAATAAAAAATATGACCTCTATAATCATGACCAATATAATTTCATTATGTAAAGTGAAATAATAATAAATATTAATTCCACAAATAATCGAACATATGAAGTTTTATATCTTTTATAATTCAGATAAAATAATTTTAGAAGAAATCATTCCCCATATTTGATTTAATAGATCACTATCCTTAACAGAATAATTGAATATCAAGGATCAATTAACATTTGAACGAGATAAACTAATATGAATGAAGACAAACTAGAAACTGTCATCAATAATCCATAAAAAATATTGGATTTTATTCATAAACATAAAATTACAACAATGAAAAACCAATGAAAAATAATAGTGAATGATGAATTGAAGAATATGGAACATTTAATAAGATAACTCTAATAAAATTTTACATTCTCAAATCCACAAAGAATAAATTATATGAATTCAAGGAATGGTATAATGAACTTTACCCACAAATAATTCTATTAATATATCCTCAATGTAATTAATTTGTCAACCACACCCCCTGTTCATGTGAGAATATATAAATTTATAGAACATTCATAGTAGTTGTTTGGATCAATAAATAGTGTAATAATTGAGATGAAATAACATTATGTGAATCCAAAATATAATTACATTTTTCTATAAATTACATGTTTGATATGTGATGAATAATATGTTTAATCAGTCATTTAAATTTAAGCTTGACCACCCCCATAAATTCCATCATGGACTATCCTTTATCAAGGTATTAGTAAGAAATAATAAATTAAATTGCATTTAATAAGGTATATTTCCTATACTGTGGGATGTTTTTACATAACATATCATACCAAAATATATAAAAGACTTTTAAATGATTCATATTTTGGATTGGATGAAAATGGATCTACCACTTTTTCATTAGGCTATTTGGTATCATGTTTTCAACCTACGAGTATCCAAAGACCTCTAAAATCAATAATAATATTCTATAATAATTTTTGACCAAACTAGTAATAAATAAATAAAAAATGGATCATTTTGGAGGGCTTAAACCCTTTAATTTTCTCCCTAAAATAATTCACATCCATGAGAATTATTACCAATACAAATTATAATGATAAAGAAATGAGTTATCTTAACTACCACCATGATAGATACATATGGTGCATATTTAAACCATATGATCATAAAAAACTCACTTAGTATAATATGGTGAAGAAATAATAACCACTAAAAACAATTATATAAATACAATTTTAGGTGAAATACCTAATAATATAATAAATTCCACTTATATTTCAAGGATTATTAGAAAACCATTTAATAATGAAAGTAATAACCAAAAATATAGAAAAAAATTATTACAATAAGGAAGGAAGAAACACTAAAAATCTGATTCCATGTGTGATTCTATAAATTGTTTTCGTCAATGTTATTCCCAACACACCCTAGTCACTATCGGAAAATATGTAATTGAATATCATTCCAACATTGAATCTTCTATTGGTTATATTTAATCTATATTTCTGTCTTCCCAAATGTTGAATAATAATAAATACTTATCTCACCCAGATCAATGATCCTATATTAATTATAAAGTTAATGAAAATTCTATGGAACATGAATGAAATCATCAATCATGGACATCCAAGGGTAAGTGATATATAATAGAAAATGTCTCCAAAATGAGGCAATACCTCAATATTTCTATCATACAACAATGAAATATTACTCCATTGACTATGACTTCACTTCCCTTGATGATGATTCATCATTAATAATGAATAATATATGATTCCAAATACTAGAGGTATCATCTTATTATTGAATTGTTACATTTGGTGATCATTTTGTATCTTTATCCAATCATGAATCTATTCAACTATCTCTATTTTAATGTTCTCGAGTTCCTGTATGAGAATTTATAACTATAAAACCCTAGAAAATGATAATATATAATGTTATGGTTGAACATACAAAGAATAAAATAATTGAATACCAATAGTAGAGTGGAAAAAATTATTATATATAATCATGAGAAATTATATTTGCATCATCTATGAACCTCAAAAATTAATAACATAATCACAAAAAACAATTAATAGTCTATATATTCCTCTATGTCAGGCCACATATTAGAAAACGAGATTAATTGTTAAGGAACAAGTTACAAAAAATCACGTTGAAGGGATTTATCATCTCGGTTTATAAAAACTATATCGTGATTAGATATGATAATCAGTGGGACTCTAGGAATTATCACTACCTTATATATAAACCTTTTCGATAAAACATATATTGAGAATGACTCTAGGATTTTTATAGAGTAAGTTTACATTTTTCAAATGGTCCACCATCAACCCCTAAATATCATATCCTACCTGATATCATGATAAATTTGTGATTAATGAAAAATTATATCTACCCACATAAACTAAGAAATAATACTCTTTAGTTAGGTCCTAAGAGATATGACATATTGAATAATTATTTTGATGTTGAATTATTGATTGGAAACATATACCTAAAAATCATAAATAATCCCCAATATTTTATCCCAATCATAGAAAAACTGAAAAAATAGTTTATATTCAGTAAAATGTGCTTTCTTTTATATTAACAAAATTATAGGGTTGTTAACATTTCTAACTCTATGGTCAGTCAATATTTGAGAAGTGTCTCTAGTGTTAATTCCATAACAACTCATACTACTAAGGTTGAAAATATATGAATCTCAATAATTATTTATACAAAATCGACGCATGATTCTATTAAATCAGTATAACTCATACTGTATTCCGTTAGATGAAATTATTTTCCTGATCAACAATCTTCACATGATGCCCCTAACATAAAGTATTAAGAACTACCCCAATTTACTTGGAATCTATAAAATTTTAATTTATTGTAATGAAAATATATATCCATGAAAGCAAAAAATTCATTTTGATATCGACAATGATAATGATGATTATGATGGAACTTCATTGTCCTTACGTTTTCCATGTTAATCATGGGTCCTTTTTAATGTGGTTTGAGATTCATTTTCATCCTCACACAACATTTCCCTAATCGATGAGATACTCTAAAAAGACTAAACATACAAAATGAACTCCATACGTCTCTTTATACAGTCTATATTTTAACCATATCGTCTATGAAAGGTTATCGAACCCTTCTTATATATATTCATTCCCTCAGTGGTTCATTAAATCATATTGGGGCACACAAACCCTGCTTCATCCACCAAATTACAATAGAAAGAGGAATTGAGATAACCTCTAACACATATCCTTATAAGGATCAATTTGAATCAATGATTGGTAATTATTGATTTAAATGAACTCATACAATGCAATATTATCATCCCTTGAAGCACCAATAAAATCTTTTCAATCCTGAATCATATCTCCAAATATGAATATAGTATGCAGGGATAGTCCATTTTTTTAATATATGATATGATATAATAAGTATTATCTATGTATTAATGTATTTCTATAGACCCTAAAATCTCAACAATTAATGATTGTTATCTTTTCATGGAATGATTCTTAATGGATATCCATGTAATAATTCATTCTCACAAACATAGATATTTCTCATATAATCTAATGTGTGAGTATCTATAATATAAAGGGTGAGAGAAATATTATTTTACTCATAAAAATCTCCATCATTTTATCATAACTCTTTAAGGGAATATTAAACCACATAATGATATTGATTGTGTGATCTCTACACATTTAAATTGTTTTAGGGAGTGGGTGGATAATGAAATAGTAAAACTAATTATCGGTGTTGACACTATTATAGGTACGGAATATAGAGAAGAAACTGACAAGGCCCATGTTCATCCCTATCATACAAAACTAGTATATGAAGTCATAATAGATTGTGGTTTCACTAGGATATGCATCCCATGTAGAGTTGTGGTGGCATCTCATCAGTTCATATTAAATGGAATCTTGGAAAACTACACATCCATATACCCTAATCAAAATTCTATAACCAAATGATATTGTTGGTACAATATCACTACTAGATAGTTATACCCTCGTAATAACACAATCTAGTTATTACTTATGAAATTTTTTCACTTATTCAATAATTCATAATGTTATATATAATGGGGTACAATTAAAAAACCACTTATCATCGAAATTTGTCATTCTCTATTGAAACAATAGGCTAATAAAATTCCACTTCTCATCTGGAGAACACTCTCCATTCTCATACGCTCCCAAAATCTTAAAAATAATAGACTTTTCTTTGAATTTTCCCTTTCAATATCAATATTCAATCTAATTTTAAAATGTATTATCACATTGACAACATCACTAATAAAATCTATCTTTTTCCATGTATCATAATAAATAATGAAATCTCCAATTGTTTTTACATACAAAATATCCCATATAAAATAAATAATGTTTCTATCACATAATAGTATGAACCACAACTACATTATCTATATCATGGGCATTGTAATATCCCACGCCATCCCATTGTATTGATAGGGTAGAGGAATTCAACTTGTCTGTAAGTGACATTCCATAGGTGCTAAAGGCTAAAAATAAATGATGAGGGATTCAAGAATATATTGGGAAATGATATGACCTTTAGAAAAAAATCATCCAAGTAACAGTCCATTATCATCAAACTACATGATGAATGTCAACAAAACATCCCCACCCATACATTACCAAAATTCATCCAATCTATTCCATAATAATTCTAAAATGACAATACATCCAGCCAAATATCATAGTACCATGTGACAGACTATACTACATTACACCAAATGACTATAAAATAATTCATAGCTCTACACCATTCTACATGCTCCAAGCACCACAACATCACCAAATCATCATGTCGTACTGCTAGCAAAATGAGATGATTTACTCTTACCTATGTACCTAAATAAAACATTTACAAAAGAACCCATGTGCCAAATAATTGGTGAGTAATAATGAAAAGTAGGATTTCCCCAAATTACTTCCCTACAAATTCTACTAGGAATTAAAAATTAGAACATTTATGTAAAATTGATTATGTAAAACATTAAATAGTACAACCATTACAGAAAGAAAAACATACCCTTACAAAGCCTTGTCAAAAAAAGATAAATCCACAACTATGTCATAAGTGATAGAACCACCACACAGTAGCCCAATAAATTCCATTTTGCAATGAAAAAAGTAATAAAGAAATAAAAATCATGCAACTTTTTCCCAAATCATTCACTAAATTTGTAAATAGTGGTGTTTCAAAAACACTCTCTATAAACGTGGATCTTCTATCAACTATCAATTACCTTTTATAGTGAGACTTCTCACCCACATTCACACCATTAACACAAGACATAACACTTAATCAACCAACAATCATAAATCACCAAGGCCACACAATAAGAAAACAACCACTTCCATCACATGTTAATTCAGTTCATTAAATCATCAAATTATTGAAAACACACTTCTATCATATTCCATGACACATCAATATACAATAAAAAAATATTATTGAAAACCATTTTTAGAAACCTTATTCATAATCCAAGCCATGAATTTTTTTTAAAAATCTACATTTTTAATTTACCCAACAAAAACCCTCTTCCAAAAACATCCCATTTCCCCAAAAATCCCAAAATATTAACCCAAAATTTTTTCACCAATATTTACCATATCATTTTCCTAGTTAGTTTCAAGAAATAAAAGTAATTTAAAGCAATTCCACTAGTTATAACCAAGTTGTGTCTATAGAGAGTCCACCTACCATTAGGGTTCCAAGGAAATTTTCCATGAAACTTCACCAAAAATCCTAGGAACGCACCCCCAAAACCAATCCAGATCCTCTACCCTATTATAATCAAGACCAAAAATCATCACATTAGTCTACAAAAACCTGAGATCTACATGAAATGAATATAGATCTATAAATACAATAATAGGATAAGAGTTGATCTTGAGAGAAACTATGAAGAATCCTAGATGATAGAACTACCTGGGAAGAACAACCTTCAAAAAACATTGAAACCCCTTAGAATCACTACAAGAATGAGTGGGAGAGCCCCTCAAACCATTAGGGACCAAAATTTATAGGCAAGGATTGAGTGGGAGAATGATTTAAGTAAAACGGGTCATGCCCAAGTGATCCCATATTAGAAACACACCATTTTATGTGGCCACTCTATTTTCTCTGATAGTTTGAAAAAATGTACCCTAACTGTCTGCATGAAACTACCATAAGAGAGAGGGTCCCACATAGTTTTATCACAGTATTTTGAATACTATTCATAGACCGTGTGAATTCCACTATCTTCTCTGCATGGATTTTTGGGAATTCTTCACGATTTCCCCTAATCGTGCTGAAATCATGAACCCTAAAAGGCCTCCAAACTCTTCCAAAACCCTTCCAAAATCTCTCATATTATTTCAAAATCATCCATAGAAATTTAATCTCATAAATTTCATAAAAATAAAACATAACAAATACTAGTGGTGCCAAATTTTCCCCACCATTGGACATTCCATCCTCGGAATGAAGGGAACCATCTCTTTTCCAAAAGAGCTCAGGCCATTACTAGGATATCTCTTTGTCCCGCTCCCAAGTCTCATCCGAATCTGACCATGCATCCACAAAAAAAAAATAAACTATTTATTTTAAAATAAAATATATTCTCTTACTTATCCGCAATCTATACTGTAATGTTCCCCAAATAAGAATGCAGTTCTAGCTCCACATGATCCCAAAAAATCCCATGGTCACAATCCAGAGAATACTTTTTCAACTGGGACACAAGAAATAGATTGTGGACCTCCCTAAACCATGGTGTCCTAGAAAACTGATAAGCCACCTTCTCTAATATACTCATGTATCTCAAAATGACCAATATACCATAGAGATAACATACCATTATTTCCTAACCAATGAGGTAACAACTTCTTAGAGATCTTCCAAAACACGTGATCCCAAACCTCGAATGAAAATGGTAATTTTCGATTGTGTGCATACGATTTATTATGAAATTGTGTTGTCTCCACACTCTTTCTCATCATTTTTATTTTATCTGCAGTCTCTTGGACAAGGCATGGTCCAATAATCAATTTCTCACCCATTTCCACCCATTATAGTGGAGAATGGCATGAACACCCATGAAATTCCTCAAACTGAACCCTATTTATTAAATCTTATGATTGTTATAAAAGGAGAACACCACCAATGGTTTGTTATCTGCCTATGAATTTCCAAAATAAATCACACACGACCTTTTAATTTCCTCCAATGTTTGTATCGTCCTCTCGGATTGGCCATCAATCTAATGATGATACATATCCCTCATCGCCAACTTCGTTTCTATGGCTTGCTGAAAGTATTTACAGAAACAAGATTTGAATCTTGGGTCTCTATGTGATAAAATCGAAACAGTAACATCATGCCACTTTACCTCTTCTTGGATATAGAATTTGAAAACATTCTCCAGTGTATGGGACTCATAAATCAGAATTAAATGGGACAAAATTGTGAATCGATCCACAATAACCCATATAGAATAATTTATCCTGGACATTCATTGGTGACCTGTAAAAAATTCCATTGATATTTTCTCCCATATCCACACTGGGATAGGTAATGAATACAACAGTTCGGTCGACGGCTAATGCTCTACCTTAATGTGTTAACAAGTCTAGCATCTCGAGAAAAACTCGATCACATCCATTTTCATACATGCCCAAAAAACTGTTCTTAAAATGCCTTATAAATCTTCTAAAATCCAGGAGGGACAACCCACCAAGAATGATGAAAATATAATATAATTTCTTTATTACAAGCCACTAGTACCGCCATTTTATTCTGAAAGCACAAGACTAAATTCCCATTCATTTCCCATCTTTCAATGGTCTCCCCGCCTTTGATTATAAACCACATCACCATACATTTGAAATCAGATGCCTATGAATCTTTAAAAAAACCATCCATTTTAGGAACTAACAAAACTAGAAATAAGACTCCTTTGGCACCATTGTCCTCACCATCTAATCACATGTCTTCAATGACTGAAAACAACCGCCACTGATCCAATGCCAGTTTTACCACTTGAGCATATAATTTTCTTCTTAATGCATCTTCCACCAAATGTCCCTTATCAAATGTGAATATTAAGTCCAAATCAAACATCAAGAGGTATTAATTCCATCACAATTGCCTCAAGATCAATACTCTCTATGAGAAAATATGATTTATAAACTTGTGATTGGTAAACACTTTTAATAGCTCACTAAAGAGATAATGAATCAAAAAATTTCAAGCATGAACCACTACTACCAACTAAAAATCATGGGTTGGGTAGTTCTTCTCATGAAACCTCAACTTCCCTAAGACATATAAAAACACATGACCCACCCTGCATTAAAACACACACTAAACATGGACCCAATTCATCCCAATACACCATGTACACATTACAATGATATAGGAAATAAGAGAATGGTGTTATTGTACCGTTACCCTTTAGTTCATCAAAGCATTTTTGAAAATGCTCATCCCATTAAAATGGTATATTTTTTCTCATAAAATCTATAATTGGTGATTCCAATAATGAAAAATCATGAAAATTTTTAGATAATAGCCCTTAATATCAATGTAACTCTATATATTGAAAATGATATTTGGATGTTGACAAGATATAACAACCCTTAACTTTTCTCGATCAAATGAAACACCTTTCTCATAAATAACATGGCTAGGGGAATGAACGTTATGTATCTAAAGGATATAATTTTAAAATTTGGCATTCAACTGATGATCCTTCATGTTACCAAACACTTCCACAAAGGTTTGATATTCTCTACCATTTTCCTCGAATACTCCAGTTTATCATCCACATATACCCCCACAAAAGAATCTAGATATCTATAAAATATAAAGTTCATCAATTCCATAAACACTAGTGGTGAATTCATTAGACCAAATGGAATAACCACATACCCATAATGGCCAAATATATTTCTGAAATCTATTTTCAGGATATCCTCCTTCCATACCCTCAATTGATGACATCCTTTCATCAAGCCCATTTTAGATAACCACTTAGCTCCCCGCAATTAGTCAAAAAAAATAATCAATGCGTGGAAGTGGATATAAATTATTTATCATAACCAGATTATGTATATTGTTATCAACATAGAGTTTCAGTGTTCTATCCACCATTTTTACAAAAAAGCCGACTCTGCCCATGGAGACGTGCTAGGCCAGATGAACCCTTTGTTCTCTAACTCTTCCGAATTCTCTGTAAATTCATGAAATTCATCTAGTTACATATGGTACGATGAATGTGAGATTGGTATGGATGCCTGAAGGAGATGAATAGTAAATTCCTATTCTTTCATAGGGGGAAACCCTTTGAATTATTAGGGAAAAGAATCCCTAAACTGATCAACAACCTCTATAAAACACTCTGCTCATCTTCTCCCACTGATGTGAATGAAAACACCTCTAATTAATATGTTATCATGCTATGTGATGGTTTTAAAAAATTGGTTACACCCAGTTTTTCCTTATTCTCCCCTCTAATGAGATTTACAACATAATCCTCCATCATAAAACTAATCGTTCTAGCATTTCATTCGATGTGGGACATAAACACATTTAACCAATCCATTTCGAGGATTGCATCATAAAAATAAAACTCAATAACTAAGAAATCCGTCATCAATTCAATGTCATTCATAACTATACAACATGCTCTACAGAGGAATGATCGACACTCACTTTGTCCATGAGGAATGTTTAGTTTCAAAATAAAAGGCGTTATTTGCATTGTTTAACACTGTAAACTATCAGAATGAGAAATATGAAAAAAATGTGATGAAAAGATATCAAAAAAATACATCATCATCATTGAATTAAAAATAACCATACCTCGCACTGTGGATGGTCGGAATTGATCATCCATCACCAACTGTTCATCTCCAATCTTCTTCTTTCTTGACACACTCTACTCTTTATTACCTTGATAAGGTGTCATGGTCTTTCCAGAATCAACATTACCAACTTTAATCTACTCTCAAGGGGTATGTTGTTGGCCCCATCCCATTGAGTCATAAGAACCCTGTGACCCCTGATGATTTTCATGGATACCCGACCTCAAGGAATTATTAAAATAACACTAATGATGTTCCATATTCTTACAATTAGGACTTGATCGATTTTATGTCGTACAGTCTCACTTGATGTGCCTCGTAGAGCCATACTGAAAATATACCAGCTTACTCTTAGGATTCATAGGAAGATTCACTTCTACTACAGTCAAATTCGGTGCAGTACTCACACCCTAAAATAAGTTTCCATGTTCCTCTTGAATGCAGTGTTCGAGTTCCCACTATTTCCCATGAGTTATAACATGATTCCTTTACCTGTTACCCCCAAAAGATCTCGCTCAGCCCCCATAGCACTATTCATAAATTTGTTGTAATCATTTATAAACAGAACCACAATCTCGGAATGAATTTCCTGGTTTAACCGAGCATAATAAATTAATGTCATTAATGATTTAATTCCCAAATCCTCGGCTACAAACCTCATTATCTTAATAAAAATAGCTGCATATATTGTAACCCAAAGGGTCTACTTCTTCAAATGGATGAAATTTGTTGTATGTTGAATCATGAATGTATGAGGGTAGAACTATTTATTAAATAACCCCTCAAAACACTCACATGTCACACCTTGGTATGTCCCAGTATGGACAACCATCTCCCACCACTAAATGGAATGATCATACATCATATTTTCTGATAGAATCATATTCAACTCTATTAGTGCTCTCAATAAGTAAAATATAATATTTATTCATTTCATCCATTCTTCAACCCATTCATCGTCCTAATCACCCATAAATATGGGTGGATTCTTCTTTTTAAACTGAACCACTTGATCCCCATGCATCATTTCATCTTTTTTATTTCCACATTCCATAGCCCGGAATGCGTTCACTATACTCTGCACTAATAGCTGGTTCACCTGGGGCATAGGTGCATCCACATATTTAGTATCCTCTATTGTTTGGTCTATATGATGCATACTTGGTTCCATTTTTATTAATAAAAACACATCCATTAGTCCAAATACCTTAACAACAATGGGAATACAATTCTCAAATACCAATACAACAAAACAAATATCAAAGTCACATCTGGAAGACTACATAAAAAGACTCCAATAAACTAAGAAACCATCCATAGCTCCACACCATGCATAATTCTCCATGAACAACAACATCACAAATCCATTATACCGAACCACTAGAAAAATGAGATTTTATAGTATTACATGTGTCCTAGAATACAAAATATACAATGTCATCCATGTTCCAATGAAAGGGTGAGTAATAATACATAGTAGCATTACCCTAAATATTTCCTTACACATACCACTAGGAAAGAGAAGTTATCAGATTTAAATAAAACAGTTTATGTAAAACATTAAAAAGTGAAACCATTACCACAATCCAAATATATACTTACCAAGCCATGTAAAACAAGATAAATCCACAAATATGCTATAATCCAAAGCACCATCACACTGTTGCCTAATAAAATCCATCATGAAAAGCAAAAGGCAACTAGGAATCCAATTTGGTGGAAATTCTGTCCAACCTATTCACTATATTTCCTACAAGTGGGTTTGTTCGACCACTCCACATAATGGTTTCTATTTTGTCTAATATCCATAATCTTTTATAGTGACACATCCTGCCAACTTCCTAATCATCGTCACATGATGTAACACTTAATCAAACAACAATCATAAACCACGATGGTCACACAATAATCTTCCGCCAACTTCCAAAACTTGCTAATTCAATTCAATAAATCACCAAATTATTTAAATCACCCTTATAATTATTTCAATGACAATTCCCATTACAAAAAAAAATATATTTTATTGATAACAAGTTTCACAAATAATTTTCATAATCCAAACCAAGAAACCAATATAAAAAAAACATTATAAAATCAGAGAAATAACCCAACATTCACCAATATCCAATTTCTCCAAAAAATCCATAAATATTCACCCAACATGTTTCCTCCAAGATTAATCACATAACATTCACAATTAATTTCAAGAAAAACATATTAATTGCCACAAAATCCACTAGTTCTATCCACATTGAGTCGAGGGAGAATCCAACTACCCTTAGGGTTTCAACAATATTGATCCACATGAAACTACACCACTAATACAGTGAACACACCAACAAAACCACTCTAGATCTTCTTGTCTATCATAAAAAAGACATAAAATCATCACTTCATACAAACAAACCCATAAATCTACATTTAATAGATGTAGATATGGAATGACCAGAATGGTATAAGAGTAGATACAAGGAGAAACCAAGATGATGCGAAGGTGGGATACTTACCCAAGAGGAAACATCTTCAAACCACCTTGAAAACCCTTCGAATCAAATTGAAAATAATGGGGATAACCCTAAATCCCAATAAAACCAAAAATCAAAATTGAGGATCGAGTGGGAGAATGATTGGAATTAAATTGGTCAAGCCCAAGTGAACCCATATTTACAAATCACCTTTTTAAGTGGCAGCATGGTAAGCTCTCACCATTTGGAAAACCATGCTCTAACCATGCAAACACCACTACCTCAAGAGTAGGTGTCCTGTATAGTAGTCTCACATGTTTTGGAAAAACATGTGCAGACTGTTTGAATCCCATTGTCTCCCCCTACATGGTTTCCTATGAATTCTTCATGGTTTCCCATAATCGTGTTAAAAAAGTGTCCCCTAAAAGTGCCTCCAAACTCTTACAAAACCTGTCTAAACTCTCCAAACCTATTTAAAACACATCCCAATCAATTTAATCACATAAAACGGTATATAAAAGTCCACATACTTCAAAATAAGTGTGCTATAGGCCTGGAATTTCAACTAATGGGGACATTGTTGACATGACCCATATGCTACTATATACACTCGCGATATTTCCACCACACATAGTTGAATGATTAATTAATAACAATAAACTACAAAACAAATCACTTGATCAAGTAGTTCCCATATTGAATATTTCATTAACCTTCTACTTAGGTTATTTAAACCATTATAAATATTTTTTGGGAACATGTAAATCACTACATTAAATGGAATTATATTTATGATTTACAATATGAATGATAAATACTAGAAAATCCATTGGTAATATCCTAATAATCATAGAAAAATCTAATGAAGATAACTATCTAGGTACTATTGATGGTCAATTCTACCACAAAATAATCTACTTCTATGATTAAACCAATTTCAGAGAACACCTATAGTATGGAGTTTATATCTCAAATCCATTAGTAATATTTTAAAAACATTATATAATATTTAGGTTCATGAATTGTACTATGTAAAATAATTAGGTTCCTACCATTATTATCATCTAATCGAGAATATATAAGGATATCATTGATAGAAAAAATTGTAAATGTTTCCATGTAGGGATGGATGATCATGATTACGATACACATGAAAACATGTGGTTCATTATTTTGTCCAAATTGAATCATCATGTTCATAGATATAACATACATACTATGAAACATAGAAATATCTATATCCACCTCTATAATTTGTAACTATTTCTATACATATCAATAATCAAGCACAGGGATCCACTAGGCTCCATGTAATTGATCAGAATGTTCAATGACTCCAGTAAAAGAAAATCATTCCTCCCCCATCACCTCATTCATGTTTCCAATAATTTATTTAGAGTTTAGGTATAAAATATAAATTAATGTAGAATGATTCAGGTGAACCCCTTAGAAATTTACTAGTCCTGATAAATCCCTTCATCTATATGATTTCCAACTACACATCATTCTTCTTCATCTCATTCAGTGCTATATGTATCAGTGGAATCTCAATGGGTTGTGAACCTCATGTGAATCCAAACTCACAGTCAAATCCTCTATGATGAGGTAGTTATTGAATTAATATGGTAATAAAACATTATAGATATTCTCAAATTGTGGATGGGTGGAGTATAATTTTACTAATCCAGTAGAATGATCCATGACCAGCATCTGCATTCTGATCTTCCCAAAATGAATCATGTGTTTTCAACCTCTAAATGTTCCCAATTCACATTCTCCAATTATCTATTAATTATATACCATCTGTTAAAAGACTGAAAAATGCCTCTAATAATATTGGATTTGAGTTATGAATATGTTCATGAAATCCATTCTAACGATCCCATTGATGGTATCCATTTCAAAAACCATGAACTGCAATATAATTCCATATCCATTGAAAAATATTAAAATCTCTAAGAATAAAATTATATCGTCACAAACATGACCAATAGTGTGTCAAGTGAGAAAAAATCATTATTAAACATTAATGATATCTCAGGTCCAATGTGAAAGAGTGATGAAATCAATTTATGGGTGGCATCAATTTACAAAACTTTGTAGACATAATGGTTGTGATCATGTCCACACCTTGAACTATAGATGACCCCTCCACACTATATTATTGAATGTAGTCGACTACATAAATAATGTCCATGTCTTCCCTATTACACTATCTATAAGGTGCATGGAAATTTAATGATTTTCAGGACCTTGAATGGTCCCCTAAATACATATATATATATATATATGTCACTATATAATAGCTAATTATTTGGAATAAAACTACTATTGGTTTCCTATTATTTTATATTCTTAGTACTAGATCTAGATTAAATATCATACCCTTTTTAAGTGTCTAAAAGTTTAAATATTGTGGGTAATTGTGACACCTCCATAATTTTAATTGGAGAAAAAAAATAAGAAGCTCATTTATTCCAATGATCTCCTACTTGTATATATGCCTCCTATTATTTACATAGGGATCTATTCTTATAGACATTATAGGACTTCCACAAACATGAGTATTTATTTGTAGTAAAAGACCCTATATTCCCTATTAATGGTGTGCGAATTCCTTATATCCTATGGGTATTATGTGAGGTTGAGATTCCTGAACTGATATATATGATCATGTTGAAGATAGAATTTCTATTTCCATAACATAGGGGCCTCCTTTCCAGCCAATAGTATAGAAGAAAATAGAATCTAAGTGAAATGAACAGAGCTTCAATATAATAACCTTTATACCTAATATATTTATAGGAACATGTGATATAATTTTATAATTACAGTGTCATTGAATATTTTTCTAATAACATGACCTTGAAATCCCTCATGTTGAAACCCTCTCTTCATCAGGATATTCAAATAACTGCCAACCTATTTCTAGCAGGGCCTCGATGCATGAATGATTTTAGATTCACCTACATTTATATTGGTGACTCTAAAATCTATAAGATGATTAAAAGTATTTCCATACAGTCCTCTATATCATTTGGTCTACCACATCCCTAAATAGATAAATTATACCAAAATTGTAAATCAATGGCATAGTCAACCATGGATCATGGTGGTACTAATAAAGAACAATATCCTGAACAACTAGTGTAGGTTCAAGAATGTGTTGTGGAGTATCCAATAAATTAGTTAGAGAACAAAACATTTTATGAAATAAATTTTTCAATTGAATGAAATTTAGTAATATAAATATATCCTATGTATTTATAGGATCATAAAATAATGCTTCCTTGATTTCTACCAACAACAAGAGTTATACCAATCCTAGCATAATTCATGGTCTTCATCCCTATATTTTATTCACAATTATCATATATATACATAAAAAAAATAATTCTTAGTTCATATCCATAGATAAATTAATGTTATATAAAAAATTTTGGAATAAAAATTTAAACACAAAAGAGAAACTATCTCGAAAATATATGACAAATTAATAAAATTAAATAAATTACTACTATGTGAAAAATTAAAATGTGCATATATATATATATTTATTTAATGTGGTCCAACATTTATATTAATGGTTCTTGAGAACATAAAAAATCTCTTAAATCACATACCAATATGAGGTTAATTACCTCAGTGGAATTTAATCTATTGTAACAGTAAAAGGTAATTTTCCAAATTTATGGACACTCATAGGTCAAATATACCATGTTGGGAATGTACTAACATTATTACCATTAATAATTTAAAACTATCATATGTCTTATTTACCCTTTCCCTAATCTAGGAAAAATAATAAAATACTTATTGAGTCATGATTTTCATATACTACATTGTAATGTCCATCTTGACCACCGGGTGTTAGATAGTGTGCCTCATTACCTCCAATACTCAACCCAATATGAAAGAGTCTACCAACTAGTAATAAGGGTCTCCTTATAAAATTTATGATATAATTCCTTTAATTACATGATATTGGACCAATAATAAAATGAATTAATATAATTGATAATCCTAGTGAATGTGGGGATAATAATAAATATTGAATATGTGTAAGATTGATAAAAATATAACCAAAATTAGAAGACATTATAATGTAATATAATGAACATAAATTAATAAATAATTATTAGGGGTCCTATAAATTTATTCTCATTCATCAGTCAACTTTTATTTCCTATAACCCACTTTCTAGCACATTGTCCTTTCCTTTAATTAGATCCCTCCTAAAATCTAAAAAGAACAAAAATGATATAGTAAGGACTGAGAACCAAAAATCATCATGTAAACACCTATATATCAATAACATAATATTATTAATAATAACTACTTCATACTTTTATAAAACTAAATTAATAAAAATACTAAATAGATTATCCAATTATGAGATGATGTGATCAATCCAAGTGTTCAAAAACAATATTCTTTGCATGCATCATCTTTAATCCAAAAGGAAAATTTATTGTTTGAGTAATAATGAAACATGCCATAATATGACATCCACATGGATTTATGTAATCATGTTACCCATTTTCCCTTATCCGACATATATGAAATACTACATATCATTCAATTATTGTTAAAACAGTTACCTGGATGGAATTATTCTCAATAAGTTCAATGATAACATGAATACATCCTAAACAATTTCTTATAGATATGTCATTGCTCCAACCTTTTATTATGTCACTCATAACCATAATTTTATGTTATGTTAACCATCCCTATAATATATAAAACATGTCACTATGGTCCAACATTCCCAAATACAACTAACAATCAGTAATCCTTAGTAACAATCCAAGATGAAGAAGAAATCATGGAAAATTAACATATAATCATCAGTATATGGCATCACACATTTCACCATGTGATCACAGTCATAAATGGGAATGTATAAACTATTTCCATATATAAAATCACAAATTTCCATAGATCTTGAATTATAAACAAACAATAATATTTGGTCACATTATACATTTTTATCAAATATTCAAATCAAAAAATCATTATGAAAAATTGAGTAAATAAAAATGAAAGAAGTAAATGAACTAACAAACACAATTTATAAATGTTTGTGATGAGCATTGGAAAGCTAGTCATTACATGAATCATTTTTAAAAAAAACTAGAACTTGATCAACCACCAATGATTCTATGAAATGGTCTTAATTACACATTGTACGGGTTCTAGAGTTGTGGTGTGAGGTAAAACATAATTAGAAGAAACATTTATTACATGATACTAGTCATCATTAATGGGGATTTAAAATTCATAGTATAGTAATTAGAGAGAAGAGATTCCATTAAGGTCATGGTATCTCCAGGATAAAATATAAGTGATTTGTCCTAGAGGTGTTGAATATATGGTTCTTTCATTATAGGTAAAAACGCTATGAAATAGTGGTGATCTAGGGGAAACTACTATGTTATAGGAAATCCAAAATTATTATGGAAAAGACATAGAAGATTTGTTGAACCTAGAACATATGGTTTATACGGTGGAATAGTGCAATAGAAAAATGTTCTTCTATGATCTACTATCATGTAAGGTGTTGTTTTCTCTATGTATTTTTTTTTCTACAATCAATTTATGCTCCATGAATCCACTCGATTGAATGCATATGAGAGGGATTTGTAGGTACTTAAAAGGAAATTATTCATTATTAAATGATATGACAATGACTCAATTAATATTTCCTATAATGATAAACATAGCATACTTATTAATATGATTCAATTCTCAAAGACAAAAAGAATGATATTTTTCAAAAACTGATGTAGAAAGGATTATGTAGAACAGTTGAAACCACAATAACACAACATCCTTTGTAAACTATCCATGGTGAAGGTAGGGGAACACCCACCATTATCCTCCATCACTATGAAAAAAACCATGTAATATATGGAGTGGCCTTAAATCCACATGTTACATACAATGCAGTTCTAACCCCCAAAGCATGATAGACTCATCAATGCCATTGTTGTTTGAGATATGTCCAAGTAAAAACGGTTTTTGTTTTATATAATCCCATAAAACAACTACGCCTCTAAAAGTATACTATAACCCTTATTATTTTCCCAAACATGGATCAAATAAAAAACATAAAATTGGATAGGTAAATAATAATGTTAGATAACATATCAAAATTATAGGGTTATTAACATTGTTAAAAATTATTATATATATATATAAATATGATCCATTATTTTATTGTATTTACACATCATACATCAATATCATGTCTCTTAGGATTCCAAAATTAGGTGGTGCAGAAAAATCATGACATCAAAAAACTAAATTGATAACGTAGAATTATCATCCTTATAAGGCTCATAGGGATCAATGTTAGGACTTTTCCTGAATGTATCATAAGTAGACATCTCTAATGAAACAATATACTCTCATTTTGTCATAAAAAATCAACATGTTTATTTGTCTCAATATATTATAATAAATATCTTCTCCCTCCAATATCACATGTCATGACACTTACTACACCAAAATATACTATCTGATAATGGATGGATGGTGATGTACATGTCACCATGCCCACTTATAGTGGTATATCATTTTTCGAAATTTGGCCTTCAAGATTCATATTAATTCTCTCACACAAAGCATGTGATAACATTATTTGGGGAATGAAATCTAAATTTCAATTACTCTTAGATCTGAAATTAATAGGATTCCTCACACATATTCTATTACCCATTGTTTCTAGTAGAATAATTATTAGCAATAGTGGGTATTCTATATCCACCATTTGAATTATTCTTTATATTTCTCTAAAAAACATGGGGCCACCAAGAAGTGGTGGTGTATATATGAATGATGATGAATACGATATGTATATATCATATATTTTTATAGTCAGATTATTATCTATTTGATATTGGTTTGGGTTTTTTTATACCACAATCAGTTATTTCTATACTGATGTAGTATTGGGTATTCTTACTTTGATCCATGAATATGAGGATAAAGTTAAAATATAAAATCCACTATATCAAATACATCTAAAGGACCCATAGTAATTCTTTATTCTCATAAACATATATTCAGAATATTTTCCATCAGGTATATGGATATTTTGTTTATAACAATATTCAAGAAGTTACACAATTCATAAATTCATGGAAATATATAGTTTCTAGAATAAGGATCTGATATACAACATTCTAAAGGTGTGGAATTTATTAACCAAATACACCTTATAATATGAAAATGAATAGTCTCCACATGTTCACTATATTATGGTGGTGGTTCATAAAAACATTTTGATCCATGTTTGATTTATATCCCTATCTTGGCCAATGTCAACTATTTCTATAATTAAGGAATCATATTATAAGTGGTTCTTTGGATCATGATTTTCAATACTCAATGTCACATTTGATCAAATTATTTTCCTATAATAGATTGAGTCTCCATTATATACTCTAGGATAAGAGAATAATCTTTCAATACCCATATTGAAATTTCCTACATTCTTCTTCAGTTATTTTTAAAATATGTGAACATTATATTATATATCATTATTCATCTATATAACATGATCTTTCATTAGTCGCCATCATTATTTCCTTTTTCAGGTTTGAAACAACTACAATGTTCTCATTGTTAATCATATTCAATGATAGGTGGTTGATATAATCACAAGGTTTCTATTTCAATATCTCATTTGATGGGGTTTCCAATGAATAAATGTTCAACTTTTCCATCAAAACCATTATTCATTATAGTTTTTCCATTTCATATAATTAACGTGTTGATGTGAGGGATAAAACAATAATGATATATGAAAAAAATCATAATCTTAAAAGTAATTCCTTTTTAAATAACATTGTTCTATTACACACATATATTTACATATGGTTCTCTTATTTCAATATATATCAACATATGAATGAACGAGGTTGAAATATGTTTTATTATCATACCCATAATAAACTTATTCCTCAATGGAACTTGGAAATCATTCTTTCATATATGTTCATATTGATGTTGTGATCAAACAATGATTTTTTCAAACTAAAGATTGAATTATGTAAGAGTAACTTTTATTTTCATGGATCTACATTATAATGAAAATTATAAAATATCATGGAATTAAAATTAATATTTAATAGGATGATTAAATTTTTTTTACCATGCTATGTCAAAATAATCAAAGAATGTTTTTTTAACTTCTTCCAAGGAATAAAATTCATGAATAAATGAAAATATATTATTTGTCTATTCCCCCTATTATTTATAATAATTTGTTGTAGTATTTATGTTTAACCATGTATTTATTATAAATTATATAAAATTATAGAAAAAATCATTTAGGGGAAAATATAACGTTATTTATAAAACAGTTTTATCATGCATGGAAATTTTCAACTTTAATTAATTAAAATAATAATTATCAGTGATTAATAACACTGAAATTTATATACTATATAACTAACTATACTAATTTCAAATAATATAATCATTATTACAATTCAAATTGATTCTGTAATATCATTATCTACTTTAAAAGTATATTTTCATTTAAAAAATATTTCGTCATATTTTAAAACATCACTTTTAAATTAAATTAACCCAATATTAGAATTATATATGATAAAATTGATTACATATTAAAGGTTATAATGATAAGAAAACATTCTTAAAATACATTTTATATATTACATTCTTTCAAACCCTTATCGAATATTAATATGAGTAATGGTTTATTATTAATTATAAGAATGTGACATAATCATATTTAGAAAAGATGAAAAATTGCATGTGGGACACTAATGACTTTTATAAATGAGAACCTCCTCCCCTCAATTCATCACATCTCCTAATCCATTAATGCCAAAAAAATTGAAATTTTTTATTTCTAATTAAATTAAATACATTATATAAGAGATATAATTCCCAAAATCTCACTACATTATTACCTATGAATATATCAATTGGTGTTCTTTGAAAGAGGTGGAATTTTCCTAAACTAGTAACATTATATATTAATATTCATTTTTTCATCCAATAAATTGTGTAATGAAAAATAAAATATTCACATCTAAAACAAAAATATAAAAAATAAGGTTATATAAAAACTGTTTTATTCTTTCTTTCTATCAAATGGGATGTGAATGTATCACTCAGGTGCATGTAAGAAATATCATATCCAAGAGGTGATGAGATAAAATTTATATATCCATATTTTAAAAATGATTATAAAATTGAATATAAGGAACAAAAATTATATTTCTGAATTAATTATTATTATTGATTTATAATTTCAAAGATAGAATCTAATCATACAATTGGTTGGATAAATGATAACGTCACTCATGTGTATTTTCGGAAAACAACCCCGATAAAGGTATGTGATCTATTTTACAAATAAAATATACATGGATGGTAAAAAGGATATATTTAATAAATATAGGTTATATATGTGATAAACTAATGATATCCTAAAAGTGAATTATGTTTTACCTTACCTTCATTTCATATAAAAAATTTGTAGATTGTGTTGTGGCATTTGTATGACTAACCATCTTCAAGAATGGTGTAATTAATTTTTAAATATTATAGAAATCTGAATGAATATAAATATTTATAAATAATAAATATATATTATATGTATAACAATATCAATATTTCCATGATTATGGAACCATGTTTAATGAATTAGGACTAGAACATCAGTGATAAAAAAATTTTGATAATGCAAAGCAGTTAACAACCAAAACAATTATACTAGTTAATGATAATTTATATAGAGAATAAAATATGTTAATTGTGGATCGTATATAATATTTTTATATAAATAAGATTCTTCAATAAATTAATTACATTTAGGAAATAATTACATAGTTTTATGATGTATTTTCATCAATGGAAGAGATTGAGGTATGATATTTTATCTTCATTCCATTCCATTGAGACTTATTTGGTATTATGAAACTATTTATTTATAGTGGTGTATATTTTTCCCATATGAGGAGCCTATAATGAATACAAATGTATTCCTGATTATTAATATTAAATCAATATTTCTCATTAAATATGATTCATTAAAAGTGTTACCAATTATGGAAGAATTTATTTTATAATCTATCATTTTGGGATTTATTTTGTCTTTCATTTAAGTAAAATCTAATATTTCCTTCCAAAAAAATATATAATTTGTTATAAAATTTATATTTATAAAATTTTTATTATTTATAATTTGTTTCATGAAGTTTGAATTAAATTTAAGCCAATAAATATTTCAATGATAAGTTGGTATTACTTGTATTATTCATCAGTTATATTATTTCCATGTATACATTTCATGAAATGGATTTACCAAAATACTCATTCCTAAATAAAAAAATTTAGTATCAAATATTTAAATTATGAGTGACTTTCTAAATTTATTTTGAAGAATCCTTCAAATATCTTCCAGCAAGTTCATTCTTTAATTTCTTTTGAGAAAAGAAAAATAAATAAATTTTCTTTTTAGTTAATATGGTTTTATATTTTTTTCCCACAAACATTATATTTTTTCAATATTTATCTTCCATATTTTGTGTTATATTGTTTTAAAAACGAATATAAATAATGAATTATTATTTTTCAATTTATATATAGTTTTTTGAAGACCAAATGTTACAATATATCATAATTATTTATATATTTATGGTATTTTTTCATCTCATTTAATTCTTTGTTAATTACCATTATCATGAAAAATTCACTTTATTTGGAAAATATTTCATTGCACGTTAAATTTATATAAAATGAAAATAATTATTTTTTTGCTGGGAAATGATTATTTCTTAAATGTATATGAGTTTTATATATAGTGTTTTACTATGAATATAATTATATTTACTGGGGAATATTTTGATATTCATTATTTATTAATAAATATAGATATTTTTGGATATAGATTATAATTATTCTATATATAACAAAAAAATCAGACATGATGTGATAGGTAGGAACCAAAATTATATATCCACTATGTGAATCGATTGATCAAATTATAAAAACTAGTTAGATCACTATACTAAATAAATTATTGTGTTATACCTAGACATAGATTAAACAACCATGGAAGACATAATTGATGGTGAATTTATCATTTTTTATTTCAACCAGATTTGAAAAAAAATGAAATGACAACTCTAAAATTTTTGTAATTTTTAATAATGAGATTATTAAACTAAAATTATAAATTAATGTATTTGGGGATCAAATTATTGATTAAATGAAAAATGAATTATGTTATGTACCGTCCCTATTATTTAAAAATTATTCATTCATGAAATATTCCATTTTATGAATCCCTTAATAATATTTTCATCACACACTTATTTTTTTCATTTCCCTCAATTTTGAAGAAGAAATCATTGACTAAATATCAATGATTCAGAACATTATCTATCTTTATTTCATATATTAAACTTCCAATGAAAATTTTGAATCATTTATGATCCTATTTATTTATATCTACTTATATAATATATTATTCCGGATGCAAAATGTGATATTATATTTCTATGTATAGATATATACATTAACTATGGTTTAATGGAGACATTGGTGTTATACTTTCTATTAGTGATGGTTAAACAAAAAAATTATATAATATATTTAGTAATACGTGGATTAAGAGAAATAATCATATATTAGACCATGAGAATTAATTTATTTTCATATAATATTACAAAATGATTTTTTGTTAGTGAATGTGTGGACTTTAAATAAATATATCAATGTATGGATACTAATAGTGGATTTAGATTTTGAACATATTCTTCTAGGATCCATAAAATTGAACATAATTGGTCTATTAGATCACATACATCATTTATATGTATTGTTAATTGTATTTTACTATACACATTCTTTTAAAATAATATGAGATATGTTTGGGATAATTCAATTTTTTATTATAAATAGTTATGAAATATTTTTAATTATTCTTTATGATATCAACAGTGTAAAATTGTTTATGAATATGATATTAATTATTCATAAATATTAAATTTATATTATTATTTACAAAAAAAATAGAATTATATATTATGATTTAATATTAAATAAAATAGTTAATTTATTAATATACTTTTTATTAATGGTTAATTCCATATTAATGTGCATCAATACTCTTGTCAAATGTGATATTTCCACACTGATTTGGCCAATATTACAGGTGTTGGAGATTGGATGATCATTTACATAATTGGGAATATTTCCAAGGTTATAATTAATATCCATTGTCATAAGGGTAAAAAAGATGTCCAATAATGTGATAAACATATATTATATTATTCCATACAATATAAGAATCTATATTTTATTTTACATAATCAAATAATAGAAGTGTATAAATGTATTATTTCTCCATAAAATATATTTCAAACCACGGAATAATGAGAAAATAATGGATAATATAATGGATGATCATTATATTTGAGGATATTATATTATATGGTATTTATTTATCTTGAAACAATTAGAGGATTAATAAATAGAATAGATGCAATTAAAAAATATTAACTAAAAATTCCTCAAGAAATATTTCTCACTATAAAGAAATCATAATGAAGAGATTGTTACTCATAATAATAACAATGTAAGTGGAGTTTTGTGTTGAGTATGAGGCTACCATTACAATATTATCTGGATATTCTACAGATTACATTCATAATACATAGATTGTGTTTGGTAATTTCATTAATGGCCTTAAGTTGTGCCTCAAAATCTTAATTTTTTCTCTTTATTATTCATCACATGATGAAGATGTATTATGTTCCATAATGAACGAAATGGAATTTTAGAGATCCGATATAATCAACAGATAAAAATAGAATATTTTTTATCCATTCATCTAGAATATTGTTATCACTTAATGAAATTTATTGGAAGAATTAAATTTACCCTATGTAGAAACTGTGGATTTAAAGATCCTAGAAAAAGAATTAAGGGAATGAATGTCTGTAATTGGTTCATATATATGGGTAAATTATCTTCTAAATATATATTGAACTATAATTTCATTAAATATATATTAATTATTATTATATAAATAATTATCAAATAACATTATGATACATGGTAGTACCTAAAGGGATCATTTTCTTTTGAAATATTGTATAATGTTCCAAACATTTCATACATAAATATAACATCAAATAATATGAATATTCATTAAAAAAATAATTATAATTTTCATACTTGTATAGGTTTAATTCTTTTAGAAACAAAGATACGCAATAAAATAGTTTTTATGTGAATTTCTTCTTCTCTGATTAATTTTATTATATTATTCATCCTTATATAACTTATTATACACAAAATCATTATTCATAACCTAGGTTGGAAGAATTAATTAACGGGTAATAAAATTACATGTAAGGATATATAAATAAGATAAAAATGTTTACATAATAATTTCACAAGAAACAGTTATGAGTTCTTGAGAATAATTATTGAAAACAAAACCATAAGTTTCATTAATTATTACCTTATTTATTTGAAAAAATGAAAACTATTTATAAAATAGGTATCATTATAGAATCAAGGTATATAATCCATTAGGACAGAAAATTTTAATGAGAAATAGAGTTTTGGAATAAAAAAATAATAGATTAAATTATTTTAAGGATACCCACCAATTCATTCATATAATTTTTGGATTGGGATAACCAACATTTTACATTCATCCATCATGGGATAACCACACATTTATTCTCATTTTTCAATGGATAACATATTGTATACACTATTTTAGGCATGTTATAAGAACCCCTGCAGACATTGAGAACATTTAACATTAATCATTACCAAATTATTTGGCGGGTGATATATGTTTCACATATTACTTTATTAAAATCATAAATCTATTTTCTATATGTTCATAAAATATTAATCATACCAGAACCATGAAAAAAAGTTTCTCATTAGAATTTACTCTTATCATAACTAATGGAAATGTAATAGTTAAAGAAATTTCTACCATATTAAAAAACCATTAAAATTATTAATTAGAATGATATCCATTGATAATATCCCATGCAAACAGTATGTAACATCAATATTTGACATCATAGATGTAATATTATTTTTAAACATCTCTTTGAACATTTCATGGGTAAACTAACCTTATCAAATTTAAAAATTAATTTTGAAACTAAAAAATTATAAAAACAACAAAATAATATTCTTTGAGAATTAAATTTGAGAAATATATTGAAGAACCTGAGACATTTTTTTAGGATGGTGGGATTTTTTATTCATATACATTAAAATGAATATTATTTTAATATTTTTAATAAAATCCTAAAAAGACATGTTTGTAAATAAACATGACTATTAAAATTAAAACATATTTAAAAAATTAAAAAGTGTAGAAATGACTTCAATACAAAATTAGCATGTATTAATAAAAAAATTTAAATACATCTTTTGGAAAAAATATATATGAATGAAAAATAATTTTTTACTTAATAGATAAATGAAATAAATTATTCTCAAAACATTATTTGGAACACTTGAGAAAAATAATACTTAATGAGATAAGAACAAATTTATTTTGGGGAAAAAACTAGTGGGCCACAAGGTATATATAGATCATAATATATCATCATCTGAAACATAATCATAGATAGTATTGATAAAAATAATGATTTTATCACAAAGTAATTAACAATTTGAGGACATTTAATTCATAATCCCAATGAAAGAATCAAATTATATGATCCTTAATAAATTTGAAAATAAATAATTCTCATATATCACATGAAAAAGGTAATTTTATACACCACATATTTTCTGATAGGTTTATAGCATAACATATGTGCAATAGAAAAAAAATGATACTAAATTACTTTAACTTTTGTCTAGATATCTTTTATACTCATTTAAACCTGTAGTATATTAAAATTAGGATTAATATGAATATGTTACTGAAAAAATTATATATATTTATCATACCATATATTATCTAACTATTTTATGTGTTTACATTTTAATTATAATTCCGTGTTAAAAACATGTTTTCGGTAATAACTGCTTTTTTCATGTTTGTTTTGATTTGGTATTGTTGAACTATATACATTTATCATGGTTCCATAATTTATAAAACTTTTAATATGATTTAAATATCATATATTTTTTGTTTATATATTTTTAGTAATCCATAAAAGGTCTATATAGATAATGTAATTCACCATTCATTGACACAATAGGTCGTACATATATAAGTCCACTATTTCCATTTTCACGAATGATGGGAAGAGGAAGATAAATAATATTTATATTTACAGAATAATTATTACATTATATTTCTCAAACATATCCATTATTTTAATCTTCTTTACCATCTATGTAAATGTTAAGTCAAAACTGATCACATGGTTTTGTGAATCAGTATTCTCCTGTTCAAAAGAATGACGTTATTTTATTGTTATGGGATGGAAATTACAACAATATAATGAATAATATAATTCAATGTGTATAAAAATATCAACAAATTCATATAAAAATATGATATTTATCATAATATACCTATTTTATTGGTGGTTGTGGAAAAAATGGAATTGATTCACATGGAGATAGTATGCCATACTCTTGATCAAGTGTTATACTTCTCATATGATTTATGTGGAGATGGATATGGGGTATCAAATTAACATAAAAATATCTCAATATATAGATGATGCTATTTTTATTATATCATCTTAGTTTAAATATATTTTCATTAATTAGAAGATAAAATAAAACAAAAATTATGGTATAAAGTTTTTCCCTCCTCTTTATAGGGCCCCAATATTTTCATACCCAAATCATATTTTGGATGAAATAATAATAAAAATAATGAATATAAAATTTTTGGTGTTAATTAATGAAAATATAATGGTAATTTTTTTCTTAACACAACTTCCTTTGAACAGTAAAGATGATAAGACATGGTACTTTATTTTATAAGAACAGAAGTGGATTCACATGATATTTTTGAAAATAAAAAAGTGTTACCACATATATATAATTTCTAAAAGAACTAAATTTAAAAATTATCATATCATAGAGTTTATATGATTTATATTTATATATATAATTGTAATTTTCCATGTATCTTGGTCATTTTAACCATTAACATATTATTTTAACCCCATGGAGAATCATTTTTCCCATAACCACAATAAATAATTTTTCCAATTTTTAATATTGATATTGACCAAAAAATTATGATTCACATAAGATAAAATTATAAATATTCAGATAAAAATATGAAATCATTTTTTAAATTACATTCTCAATTTTGAAAAATATTAATTTAAATTTAATCCCACCGAAAGGGATGAAAAAGGATGTTTAGCAAAGAGAAATTCTTCAAAACAATAAAATGTTTTTTATATCAGAATTCAATATGAAATTGATTGAAATTTATTATATTGGATTAATTTTATAAAAATTTATCAAATAATTATTTTGAAAAATAATTTAAAAAAATACTATCTATTAAAATTATATTATTGAAAATTCAGTTTTCAATAAAGCCCGTTATATTTTATTATTCATAAAAAATTTATGTTATGTAGAAAAATCCCCAAAAATATCAATAAGATGATTTTTTCATTATGTATATAATAGTTAAATTCAATTTACGAATCAAATAGTATAAAATCTGGAAATTTTAATATTTTTTGTTCCAAAATAAGAAAACAATTGATTTATTGAAAAAATAGTAATTTTTTGAATATAAAAATACATTAAAAATTACCTCTTTTTTATAAATATGAATTATTTATGTATGTCCAATATAATTAGTTTTTAAATAAATTTGTTGTTAATAATTATCATGCTTAAATAAATATATTAATATTTTGTGGGTGTATGATGAAATTTTTGTGGAATGTAACACAATATATAATAGAAATAAAATTTAATAAAAAATTTATATTGAAAAAAAATTGGTTAAATTATAAAACCTTTAAAAGGAATTAATCCCTTGAAAATTTTCAATCCATTATAATAATTTAGGATACTTCGTCTTCATTGTATCCTACGATTCATGTATAGTTTCTTCAAAATGGGGGCTTCATAACAAAACATTTACTTAGTGAGTGGTACTTTTTTATATAAATTGAGGTCTATAATCAATAAGTTCTTCTTGTTTTTTCTCATATGAAGGATCAGGATCTAGTGTTCTGGTATTTGAGGTTATTACATTTGATGGATTAGGTATCTATTTCATTAGGATAGAAACATGGGACCCTTTGTGATCCTTTGAAAGGATTTTTGAATGTGTGAAACTATAAGCTAGATTGCTGATATGATCATGAATTTAAAATAAACCTATATAAATATTGATATGTTTTCCTTTTATTTAATTCATAAATTCATAGAAAAACTATTTCACCATAATTAAAAACTACATCATGTTGATGATTATCAATATAAATTTTTAATAAAATTTTAGAAAGCTATAATTGTAGCTGAATGAAATTAACATTTACTCTAATTTATTTATCTATAATTTGTTATAATACTTTTTAGTATCTAAAGATATCCTTTCAAATTTTATTATTAACATTAAACACATACATGTATTTATTTAGAGCCATCAAAATTCAAGAGTGAAAACTATTAATGTATGAAAGATCAACAAATGGATGTTGTTGATCACAATGAGCATTAAAATCCAAATGTCATGATCTCAAAATATCCCATAATTTTGAAATTTGTTTATTGAACTTACTCTATTTAGGGGGGTTAATTTTTTTTAAATGATAACATTGTTAGGATCTTTCTTAACAATTTTAATGATCATCTCGGAAAACATTTCATCACAATCAGACATAATTGATTATGCTAATCAATAAACCAACCCTTCTTTAATTTATATCCTATAAATTTTATCCAAAGATATATCTTATTTGGAGGATTATGAATTATTATGAAATTTTAATGAAATAGATTAGAATCCATATATAATTATTTTCTATTGATTCTTTAGAGATTCATAGAATAGTATCATTAATAATGTTTTCTCATTTTCACTATTCCAGGGATAACAGTTATAAAAATATTGTTATTTAAAACCAAACACTGAGATAAATACTCATCAATCACATTATTTATATTTTTACACCATTAATAATTATTGTCAAATGTTATTCTTATGAAATATAACATTGTCATTCTTCATTTAGGGGACTATTCCATGGGGGCTTATCAGATGAAATTGGATGTCACCCAATCATTTGGTAATCCTTTTTCCAATAATATATTACTATAATTAGAAAATAATTCCAAATTTCAGTATCTGATAGTTTACTCACCATTATAGATAATATAAAACCTAATTCCATCCAACATAATAAATTATTAGTCCTTAAATTGTAAATTTATTCATCCTTAATTAACTGCTTCAATAAACAAAATATACAAAAGAAAAGGGTTAAAATGATATAATGTTTCTTTGAATATCCTTATCATTTATAATCTCTAATAACATACAACCTCAATGGGGTGTCTTGGTCTATGATCTTATGATCATCATTAAAATCGTAACTTCATTATTGTATCCATAACTCTCCTGTTAGTCATAAATGAATACATACATGCTTCCATAATTAACAAAATACATAGAAGTCTCATGATTATTATAAGAATAATTTAAATGGTAAAAATAATATTAAAATGTAGTTCATGAACTACAATAAAAAAATAATTCAACATTTTCATTAAATCATTAATTGCGATTCATAATCTTATTCATTGATACCTCTTATCTAGAAGATTTTTTTTCTGGTATCATAATCATGAAAAATAAATAATTTACAAATAAAAACTAACTCATCATCTTATTATGATTTCCCTCGAGTATATATTTTTTAATAATTCTTATACATTCTATATTAATAACATTCAACCATTGATGATTACATAGTGAATATAATTTTCAATTCCATAAGTTAATTAAAAATATCATTTTTTCATGAATGTTTCTTACTATATGTCATTATTCACTATATATGTCTTATATTATCCTTCAATTGAGACATTCAATGGATTTATCCTTCCCATATTCTATAAATATAGGAAACTCAGTCATTTTTTCTTCATTTTCCACTCACCTAATGATATCAGTGCACTATATAAATCCCGTCATTTCTGAGTGTGAGAGATAGTTACGGTGTAGGTTTTTTTTATCAATTATCCTGAAATTTTTTAATAATAATAAAAATATATTTCATTTTAGTTATTTTCATATTTATTAACATTATAACACATCGATTTCCATATAAAATGTCAACCAAGTTCTATATAGTTATCTCTATTTTATTTAACAGTGAACAAAATTTTGATATACAATAATTATAGTGGGAAATCACATAATATAGAAAGGTATCCCATTTATATGCTATCATAAACCATCACTCTTTATTTTCAGTCTATGGAATATTTGGTTCAAACTAGGTAATTAATTATAATTGTCTTTTAATATCATTATAGATTGTTCGTAAATAAGATATTTATTATCCAGCATATTTCCAATGAGTTTGTCAAACTAGGTGCATAGAATGACCCATTTTCATGTAGTACATAGTGATTGAGTCAATAGTAATATTCAATTTTCATTTATTTTAAATCAGAGTATAAATTTACTGAAACCCAGTCAAAATATATTATCCATGAAGGAATTCATAACTAATTATTAATATTCTTCAATCCTTACTGTAATATATATTATTGTGTTCTATATAGACTTATCTTATGGGTCCTTAACTACTGTTTTCCAATCCTATTGCAAAAATAGTTCTTTAAATGTTTCTCTAAATCTAATTATAATGCCCCGAATCCCTCATACATAAATATAATATATTAATACATTTATATTAAATAAATTAAAGAAAAATACATTCCAAAACAATTTAGTTCATCTATCATTTGAAAATTAGAAACATAAATAATGAGATAATAGGTGAACAATATTCTCTCCCAATGTTTTCTTCATAAATATAACCCTTCATAGACTTATCTTACGTAAAACATTTCTTCATAACATGGGGAATAAAAGATAATAATGTGTTATCAAATATTCTGTACAAGGGTAAAAATGTTATGTATTAATGGCCACATAATAATTTTAATATCATATGTGTATGAGAATATGATCATAAAATTTGAAGAAAATATCCTTTATATCATAGATCATAAACATAATATGGAATAAACCATTCCAATTCATAAAACAATAATCTTAATGCAAACATAGTAAATAATGCATTATTGAATAAATGTTCAGTAGACATATATATATATATATATATATATATATATATAATTTATGATTATACACAATATTTAATGGTTTTAATAATCATCATATTCTTCATGTATTATAGTTACAATATTTTATACTTTCTTCTTAGTGTAATGAATAGCCATTGGAGTTTCAACTTTAGCATCTCATGATATTTCCAATCCACGTGTTAGTTCAATAGAATAATCACATCCATTGACACATATCTACGATTAGTAATCATAGACATTCATGCATCCTCTAAGAATAGATGGATTTTGTATATTCTATTGAAAAAATTCAATTCATTGCACTTTAGTGGAGCCACATTCTCTTTGGATAAATTACATTTCATGATATTTCATTTCAATTATGGTCTGTGAATCATTTATCTATCTCGATGAAACAAAATAATTTCCATAATATATATGATGTGACCAGAGACCTAATAATAATGGTTTATTTATCATATCATGTACTTAATATTTAATATCAATGATTCCACCATTTTGATAAACACATAATCCTCTATCAATATCCAATCTATGACATTCAAACATCGTTAAATAATTCAATCCCTAATAACATAGTTCAATTATTTCCTCTAGAATTTTTTAATAGTAAACTTCAAATTCCTTTTTATGATATACATGGATGATAACATAACTATTCATTGTTATTTTGATTATCAATATTCATATGTGTGAAATATAAAACCATTCACCTCATAAGAATTTTAATATTACATAATTTTGGTTTGTGGGATACCCAATACACATAATAAATTATAAATTATATCAACATGTTGAGATACCGGAAAATGTTAGAAAAATTATCAATATATAAAATAATAAATTGATTTTATATTTTAAAACATAAACAGTTTATGTTACGTGTTTTTGAAAATAGTAGGAAAAATTATTTGGACGACGTTCTTTAAGAGGGGTGGTAGTTTGTGAAAACTATTACATTATATTATTATCATATAATCTAAAAATAAAATATTATTACTTTATATAGAAATATAGAAATAGTGGTAGTACTCACAATAAAATGGATTCATTTCTTAACAATTGAAAAAAAACATAAGTTTGATCCCAATGATGTTCATCATCTAAAAGCCCTTGTTCATTAACTCCGAAAAATCTATGTTCAGGATCAGATAATTGATTTCTCATTTCCTCATCAACATTTGCATCATTATCTCCCATGTAGTAATGTTTTTAGGGATATATGAATTGAATAATATGAGAGTATAAGAAATAAATTTCCTCCAGTAAATAATCGTATATAATTAATGCTTTTAAATAATCTTTGTTATTTATCTTTTTCATAAAATTCTACATGCATCTCTCGAATTGGAACATCCAAAGAAACATTGTCAGGCATCAAAACATTTCTTCAAGCATGATATTTAATATAAAATATGTTATTGAATCACATAATGTTAGTGGAATGTTTTATCCAATTTAAATAATATTAAGACATCATCTTCTTCCAATGTAAATATTTTATCATATTTTTTTCTCATAGCATAGTTGTCTTAGAAAAATATTCTATTTCTATTATAAATCCCCAAATCAAAAAATGTAAATAAACATGAAATCCAATTTTTATGTATATTTCCATTTTTATATGAAAATCCTGAACCTTATAATTATTAATATTAACATTTATGCTAAATATATCTAAATTGGGATAATAAGCATCTCAAATCCTCAAATATACAATCCACTAAAAAAAATAAACTATTATCTATTGAAATTTTATAAGCCTCCTTTGGATTCTTTAAATTTTGTAATCTAAATTTATAAAACTATCCATTTTCTGGTCTCCTATAAATGTGGGAATTATCTAATTATTATTTTACATTATCATTGGTCTTACCAGGTCTTTTTGAAAAATGTATGAAATATACCATCAAAATATCTATTCTCAATATGATGACAAATAACCTCTGAAAAGAAAAAAAATCAGACCAATATGAATGTCCCTAAGAAATGATTCATTTTTTACTCAATCCAGTAATTTTTTTGTTTGATTATTGTGGGTCAAGAGTTATGTGGGATGTAATGAAGAGAAAATTATGTTTAACTCTATATATGATATAATTATTGGAGGTTCATCTCCATCAATTACCCCTTCTCTGAAATTATTTATTTACTTTTGAAAAGGTTTATCAATTCGAATTTATCATGTATGATAGTTGAAAAAATATTTTCTTTCTTCCTTTGATGATAAAAAACACTTCTGTATCTATAGAAATGTATGCACATGATTTTGGACCATGTGTACAATAGCTAGATAACTTGTCATATGAAAATAAGTCACTAATTATTCATATCAATGCATCATTCATTTGGATATTTTTTCACAAAAATTCAAAATGTACTGCAACCATTACTCCACAAAAAAATTATCTCCTTAATTAGTGGATTCAAACAAACATCAATATTATTTTTAGGATATACTATATAAAAATAACTTTGAAAATATTGTTGGATAATTAATCAACATCCAAGGAGGTAAATTATTTGGTGTCATGAATATGGGGCAACAAAAATATTCACACTATAATAAATAATTTAATTGAAACAATAAATAGAAAGACCCAATCACACATTTTGAGCTTCAAAAGTAAAATATGGATGAATATGGCCAAAATGTTTTAATATTTAATAATTTGAAAATTCATAAATATTCTAATATCCCATGCCAAAATTATGAACCATCCTCTGGATCCCATATAAATTTTTATGCATCACATTTCAATCAGGTAACACTTTTTTAACCAAAGTGAATATCTAATTGAAACTTTAGATTGATACTCTTTTTTCTGATTTAATAGCCAATAATTTTTAAATGTATTCAATTTTCATACCTTGTAACCAATATATAATGCAGAGTCATCTGAATTCAACAACTCATAAATTTGAGATGGGTCAAAATCAGGTGTAAAATCGATATCATCATGAGTTTCAAGTTGCTATAATGAAATATTATCAACATCATGTTCTGAAATTTTATGTCGTGAAGAATCTAGAATCAAATTATTAGTGTCACATATGGACCTATTTTCACTATGTTGATACGAAAAAGAAAAACCTATTCAAATACAAAAACTTAATAGATGACCTCTAATATTATCAACAATGTTAATCCGCCTCTGATCACATTTCTTACATGGAAACATAATTGTCACATCTAAATCAAATTCTAGTTTTGATGATGAAATTGATAAAAATAATTCAACACCTTAAATATATATATGAATTATAAAATATTTTTCTAAATTTTTGGGATGAAATATCCAATCGAATTCATGTAATAATGACTTTTTCTTTGACATTTGTGTTCCATATTTCTATAAAAAATAAATTAAATTAATTTTTAGGAATAATATAATATGTGAATAAGACAATATAAATAAAATTCAAAAAATTAACCTTCATCACTTTTTTTTGATAATTATATTTAATATTTTGTAATTAACGTTATGTTTTACTAATTAATGAAATTTTCAAATAAAATATACATAATGTAATAAAATATAATATAAAATAGTCATTACCAACAATTGTTACTTATTATTATAAATTACAAGTATTTATTACTATTTACCACAACATATTAGAAATTTTAATTATCTACAACTAATAATTTGTAATTGCAGGTAATTATTAGAAATTATAGTTAATTATGATTTATTACTACAAATTAAAATTAATTATTACTAATTATTACAAATTACTAATAATTATTACTAGTTACGAGTAATTATTATAAATTACCACTATTCATTACTCATTTATATAATTAATAGAAGCAGTTACTAAATATTATTAATTATTACTAATTAATATTAATTGTTACTAATTAATTCTAATTAATTTCATGGAATACTAACTAATATAAATGAATATTAATAAATTCTAATTATCAATAATTATTCGTTATTACCAGTAATTACCACTAATCATCACTAATATCCCAAATTAATGCTACTTAATACTAATTACTATTAATTACTACTAATTATTACTAATTAATGGCAATTATTACTAATTAAAGAAATTTATTACTATTTATTATCATTTAAAGGTAATTATTACTAATTATTACCAACTATTGATAATTATTACTAATATTTACAAATTATTATATATTATTAGAAATTATTACTGATTATTTATAATTATTACTAATTAATATTAATTACTACTAGTTATTAGTAATTAATATCAATTAGTAATAATTATTTATAATAAATACTAGATATTAAAAAATAGTACTAATTATTTAAAATAACATAAAATTATTACTAATTAATACAAATTAATACTAATTTTCACTATTTAACACTAATTAATACTAATTATTAATTATTATTTCTAATTAATACTAATTAATACTAATTGTTACTAATTGTTACTAATAAATATTAATTATTGCAGATATATTAAAATTATAACTTATAAACACTAATTATTACTAATAATTACTAATTACTACTAATTCATACTAATTATTACTAATTAATACATATTATTTCTGATTATATAAAATTATTTCTAATTATTACTAATTGTTAATCATATTTACCAGTTATTATTGATTATAACTAACTATTACTAATTAATACTAATTACTACTAATTATTACTAATTATTACTAATTAAAATAAATAACTACTAATTAATAATAAATAACACTAATTAAGACTAATTAATTCAAGTTAGTACTAATAACTTCTAATTACAACTAATTAATGCTAATTATTAGTAATTAATACATATTATTAACAATTTCTACTAGATAATACTAATTATTACTAAATAATAATAATTATTACTAATTATAAGTAAATATGACAAATTCATACTAATTATTACTAATTAGTACTAATAATTACTAATTAATCCCAATTGTTACAAATTATTGATAATTATTAAAAAATCCTACAAATTATTTCAAATTATTACTAATTATTACTAATTATAACTAATTAATACAAATTATTTCTAATTAAGAGAAATTATTACAAATTATAACTAAATATTATAAAAACAAAATTATTATTACTAATTATTACTAATTATTAATTATTATATGTAATTATTAGTAATTATAACTTATTAATACAAATTAATACTTCCAATTACATATTAATACTAATTATGAAAAATTGAAACTAATAATTACAAATTATTTCTTGTTAAAACACATTAATACTAATCATTACAAATAATTAGTAAATATTTTATTTACAGCTACTTCTTATTAATTATTGCTATGTTTAATAAATTTTGACTAATGATTAGTAATTAAAACTAATCCTTAATAAATTTTACTAATTACCACTTTGTATTGCTAATTGCCCAACTTTTTAAATAATTATTTCTAATTACACCTATTTTTTCCTAATTACTCTTAACTATTAAAAATTATTACTAATTATTTCTAATTATTACTAAATAATAGTTATATTTTCTAATTTTTACTAATTGATAATAATATTAAATATTATTACTAATTATTAGTAATTATTATAAACTATTACAAATTGATACATATTATTTCTAATTATTAGAAATTATTACAAATAATTAATAATTGTAACTAATTAACACTAATTATTATTATTTAATAATAATATTTACAAATTATGGCTGATTACATTTAAATTAAACATATTATTATGAATTAAAACTATTTAATTTAAATAAAAATATTACTTGTAATTAAAAAAAATATTTATAAACCTAATGAACTAAAACTAAAAAATTAACTATTTCTAATTAAATACGATCACAGATAATTAATTATAAATTTTAAAAATATAAAATAAAATAAATTTAATTAAAATTAAATATATTAAATAAGTACCATGAAATTGAGTTTTTTTTGGATTCAAGCATGACTGTTGATCTACTGTAAATTTATTAACATTATAAAAGTCAACTAAAGAATGTGAGTATACAGAATGGGATAGAAGATCTGCTATTATTGAAATGGGATAAATTAGGGTGTCGATATGTACATGCTAGATCATTTGTGATGTGTCCTGTCATAATTATTTCCCCCTATATTAATTACGATGGTGGTTAATAGGGTTTTTTAATTCTTTCTTTACAAATACCCTTCACAAATAGTATATTTGTAACTGGAGAAATTCATGTCCAAAATAAAAAATTGATGGAATGTATCTGTGGGAGGTCCCTTCCGAAATACATTCTTTGAAGGAAACCATTTGGGACTGTAGTAAACTCCTGGCATAAATAGAACACAACTAAAAACTATTTTTACGGGGGTACATTCCCATGAAAAATTGACTTCCAGTGTTTTTCCACACACAACAAGCCAAACGTATTTGCAAAAAGAATATCTTTACATCAAAAATAATCTTTTATCATCGACTATTTACGTCGACATTAGATTCTTGTTGAAAATACTCTCTCTCGGTAGAATTTTTGTGATGGGGGGATGACTTATCACAAATATCCCATCACAGGTACACGTTTTCCCTATTTTGAATCACCATCCATCCTTGGAAAAGGATGAAGCAATTACCTCTTTTATGGAATTCCATTAGGAATGTATCTGGTGGATATGTGTTCAAACAACATCTCACAATCAATTTCCATAATTCATACCTCCAATGATCTCAAATTAACCAATGAGTAACAACTATCGATTTGAGGTACACCACAGTGTCCTCACCCAAAAGTGGTCATCTGCAAATATTTCCATTGTTATATCACCTCACTCAATAAAAGTAAATCCAAAATATTGAATTGAGATTTTTTTGAAAACCTCCTTTGGGTATCTCAAGAACACGATACCTCGTCCTACATATGGTCCAATATAAATCCCATGAATGAGAAGACATATTTCAAAAACTAACTCCATGATAGCTATCATATGACTAGCACTCCTATGGAATATTAAGACAAATCATCATGTGTCTCACATTTTCAAAATATGTCACTAAGGACATCATGGTAAAATCATTAATATCTACCAAGAACTGATTAAAGAATGATTCAAGACCCATAACATATGTCTCACAAACCATGTAGTGGTGTTCAACACGATAATGGGTATCACCATGTACACAATGAAACTACAGTATCTCTATGAAGCCATTGTAATTGGGTCCTCCTCTCAAACCAATAGCTGATGATAACCTATTTTGAGGTAAAACTCATAGATCAACTCTATTTATAACTATTAGGAGAACATGACATATATTATCTTGAGTGGATACTTTCTCTATAGTCACATGGTCTATGTGACACAAATACAAAACCATCCTCAATTACTCATCATGCAATCATATGGACAATACAGGTTTACTCGGAAGAGTGACTAGGTTGAAAAATACCATTCTATGAAGAATGCTACAAATTCACCTCCATCTCTCATAGATACATTTGTTCATCTAATATGACACTACACATAGCAAGTCATCATTGTTGATATTACTTTTAGAATGATAAACCTTGATGGTGAGGTAAACCAAACACATTGTCGTGAAGTATGAACTCATACTACTCCACAATCAAAGGAAATGAATGATCATAACATCTTATTCTCTAACAATATCAGTAGCCAACTATGAGAATGTCAGTTGGAAAATCGTTCACATGAGCTCATCCTTCATTTCATATGACAATTACATATCAATGGAGGGAAAAAAATATTCCTATCAAACCAAGATATCTTCTTCTCTCACTGGTTGTAACATATAAGATTGGATTTTTTTGAAACCAATCCATAGTAATGAAAACATAATATGATTCCACTACAACTACAAACATTTCCTTGTGTGGCTCTGTGTCTCCTCATACAGTCATGTCTAACCATTGATAAAATATTTCAATCATTGACCCTCTCTACATGATCCTATTACAATGGGTCAAGAATAAAGGACTGCACTTGTATCACATGATCTCAAATCGATTACTCCCTCAAGGAAAAATTTCTAATAAATGTATGTTTATTAATTTTCTAGGTAAGTGAAGAATAAAATCATACTTCATACCACATTCGAGGCCTTTGAATTCTCCTACATCGTGGATAAAAATATTTCCATTTCCAACATGTTTACAGAAATAGAGATTGATTCAAAACATTAGTTCATCAACAACCTCAACCTCACAAGCCTTAGACACTCATCACCAACATTAGGCTCTACATGTGTCCCATCTCAATCATATGAATTTTTTCCACCTGGACCACCACCAATGAGGGGTCCCATCCATGTGTTACAATATCAACACAGGCTCGCACCATTCATATACTAATCTAAAAGGCATTCTAGTCCATGATATCACCTCACAATTCTCTAACATCATATCTTTAGTTTCAAAAAAATGATTTGTTGGTCATATGATGGTACCATAAGAGCTAACAATGGATCCATAGAGAAAATGGTTCACATGAATAATTATTCAATCAGTAAGGATCCACAAATACCATAAATCCAAACTAAAGCCTCAATTATATCCTCTTCTACTTGACGTTTGGTCTCTTCATGTATTATCGGTGACACACATTTATATAACTCAAAAAAACCTAATTCCTATTCATATAATCAACATGTCCCTCTATGGAAATGGACTACTCAATAATAATACAAGAATCCTCTCGGTCCGCAGTAGGATCCAGGCATGACAAAAATTTGGGAACCACTACATATGTCCCAAATTGAGTAATCACGTCATTAGTGGGTGTGGGAAGTGAAACCTCATCGACCACCTAATTTTCTAAATGAAACTATCTTAGAATTGAAGATGCATTTAATCACTATGAATTATTTATGGAAATCATGACATACCATAATAAATGAGTATAACTAAATTGATAACCCATAATGGACATGGAAATCATTAACTATTACTATTTGATGCATTTTCCAATATATTCCCAACAACTTGTGTATACATATATCTATTATGAAAAAAAAGTTATTAGGGTCCTTGTGAGTGGATAAATCAATAGGCACACTGAATCATGACACATTAGACTGATAACTACACTCATAACACTTTAAAATTATTTACCATGTTACTAAAATAAAACTCACATCTGCATTAAAGAAACTCTATACTATGATACTAAACAAATGACTCATCATAAAACATCATGTTCGGTACACCAATTATAACATTCTAACACAAACCATTTCAATAGTCCCCAACATGCCTGTACTCAATTCCCACCTCTAAAAAGAAAAGGATTGTGACGACTGAAAACAGGGAATACCATTCACATGGGAGTAATTATCTAAATATAGCTACACAAAAATATATGTAATTCAATTAAATGATAAATTAATAAATTGATAATAATTCATGTAAACATATAGAATAAATAATCATAGTATGATTTAACATTCATGAAATCACAAATATGGGTCAATCTCAGACCCAAAAATTAATGAAAAAATGCATGACTAGCGCTAGAGTAGGGGACATTATTCCAATATAATATGGGTATATATGTTGGTTTTTCTATAACAATATTTCTCCACCTACTCCTGGTCCACTAAGGACTCCTCAAAATGCTCTATCATCTAAATAAGGAATTAAATATGATGGTTTAACCCATGATGGGTTTAGTATAACAATACAAAATAGGAAACTACCAAATATCAGAACACCAAACATCCAGAGTTTCTTCCACCACAATAGATATGTGAATCATTAATTTAGTAATACAAATAATGATCTAGATATGAAATGCATGATTCCACATCCCATATGGTCAAATAATATTCCATCCACAGATATGTTGCTAGGTTTCAATTTAATCCTCATATAAGAGATCTCACTCCAAAAGCCCTATCATCCTTGAGGGCACTCCTTTGATAGAACATGCTCATATAGGGGAAAACCTCTCCCTGGGTTATACTAAAACTAATTACACATATCCTATAGGTCACGTTCTTTAGGTATCAATTCAAATAAAACTGAGATGGTTCATCCTGGATACATGCTCGATCACACTAAATCTAATTAGAAATATCCATATCAATACATAGATAGATGGTCAATTCTCGAGAAACTTTGGGGGACACAAGACCCTTCGTAAAAAATCACATAGCGAGGGGATCCACACATGTGTAAAATTTGGTCTTGCGTATACAAAAAACCCATTATTAGGCATCATAATGGAATTGATGATCACTCTTTGACACTCTAAGTGATTCACACTACTTTTCATTTAGTCATTAGTGGACGAGGTCTATAAAAACTCAATCTAGAATAAGATAACTTTCATTCAATTCACATTTAATCAAGAAGTTGTATATGGGTCCCCAACTATAAAGAGAACATCATACAACACTAAACCCTCATTGGAATGAAACAAGGGAACATAATAAACTGATAATATACTACGAAATATTATAAAATCTGTCATATATGTTGTCCTGAGATGGAATAAAAAACTTAACTATCCTTAAAGTATTGCACAGTCTTTCTCTAGGGAATAAGACATGTGTCATTAGGCATTGAACTTCACGTGTCTCATGCTTAGATGATATATAAATTTTATGAATACATAGCATGTATCAAGGGTATATAGCTTGTCTATTTTCCCCACCCAATGTTCTAAAACACATTGATATTTTATAATTAAACAATATGAATAATTTTATACAAGTTAAACCACTTCGAGCTTAATCAAATGAATAATTATTCTTATGTGATAGTTATCTCAAAGCCGTTGTAATGGAAGAAATGAATAATATTTAATAAATTATAAAAATATTTTTTTTATAAATTTCTAAAAAATTAATTAAATGGTTATAAATTATATAAAATAATAATAATAACCTATTAATCAAAAAGGGAACATTTTTATAAAAAATTATTTTTTAACTATAATAGTGTTTATCTTCATTAATTTAATTAATAACTATTCCATGAAGATAGAAATTAAATTTATAAGTTATAAAAAATATAAAATAATTTTAAATTCATACAATATTTTTAATAGGGATATGATATGAATTAATCAAATTTTATTTATAAATACTATAATTTTCAAAAAGAAAATTTTTCACCTTTTGAGGGTACATTATTTTTAATTCTAAATTTTGACACTTTAATAAATTTATTTTGGTCAGAAAAACATTAAAACCAAAATTTTAATAGAAAAATCTTTTTAGGGTGAATATATTAATTTTTCTAAAAATATTCATTATTTTGATGAATAGTGAAAATATATCATTTTCTTCAATGACAGCTTCTTCAACTATTTTATTTATATAGATCAAATATATTTTCAAATTGGTTTAAAGTATAACTATTTCAATAATACATTAGTAAAACCAATTTCGGTCATTGGAATAGATTTAAATTTTTCATTGAATACTAAAATATTTCTTTATTTTGTACATATCACATTAAAACTCTGTTTTTAGTTTTATATGTTGGATTATTTTAAAATTTAATTTCTAAATTATGTGAATTGAATTGGTTAAAGTGTATTAAATTTTATAAATGGAATATTAAAATTTAGGTTTTATAATCTATTTAAATATTATTTATAAAAATGTCACCATGGTAGAAAAAAAAATTTAGCATCGTGTTGGGAAAATAATGACAACGGTAAAAGTTAAATGGTTGAAGCATAAAATAACTAAAAACGCAAATGTTTAATGTAAATCTGTGGTATTCATCTATCCTAGAAATAAAACACAATTTTAGTAATCATCTAAGGACATGGAAACTATATCCACTTCAATGAGGTTGGATATAAATATAAAATAATCATTGTATTAACACTTAAATCCACATCTCCTACAGTATAAATAAAAATTCTAGACACCCCATTCCTACTCGACTGATTTTAATTTGACAAAATATTAACAAAAGTCTCTAATAATTACAATACCCAAGTCAATTCTATTTTTGTATCACCAAACTACCAAATCTCGGGCCCTCAATAGTTTCTAAATTAGATGATATTAAATATGTAATTTTATCCAAGTATCGTTCATAATATTTTTTCATTCTCTAATTTCTCATCACATCCTTTTCCACAAATTCATGGTTACTATAGAATAATATATATAATTTATTATGTTTTATAATGGAATTTATAATATCCATTACATTTCACATAACCCCTTATTAAAAGAAAAAAAACTATTGTCCACGTTATGTTACATAATCACCACCATGAACATTGATTATGTTTATTTTATATTACCTTTTAGATAGATTGTAATAAACATATTATTATGTTAATAAAAAAATTTAAATTTTATATTGTATCCTAATTCTTGTTTTGGAACTAATATAAAAATTTAATATTTAAAAAAACAAAATTAGTTCGTGATGTTCAGAAATCCCAAAAAAATAAACATTTATTGTTAATAATTTATCTACTGAATCTACCAATGTTAATAATTAAAAATTATATATGGAACCATTCATATTTATAGATTATCATTATTTCAATTCAATTAAACTTCAACATTTTTATTCCCATTTTAGAAAAACATCATTAATTAAAAAAAATTATCATGTAAGCATGAAACATACACACCTAAATCCATAGAAATAAATTAATATTATTAATTAATCTATTATAAAATTTTATAAAATAATCTAATAAGGTAATATAAATTTCAATATTGTCTTTAAAATAGTTAATAAGATTATTAAACAATTATAAATTTGTTTTAAAAATTTTTTGAATATGAAAATGAGGTATGGGATTTCATAAACCAATTTACATTATTTCAAAAATGATTATACTTCATGATTATTTAATTATAATATTATATGTGAAAAAATATGAATATCTTATATTTTATTTCCTTTTCTTATATTTGTATTTTTTTTGAAAATATATTATCAATCTATTTTATTGATTCACACTCCAATGTATTGTTATTTGTAATAGTTTTAATTTAAAATTTAACTTTTTTATTATTCCATAAAACGACATTTTCGTTCATGAACCATGTTTTAAGAAATTCATTCCAAATGTTTTTTATATTATATTATGATTTTTACATGTTTTTAACAATTTAGCCAACATTTTGAAATTATACTTTTTGTAATTATCCAAAACTATTTCTTTGTAACTATTCTAAAAAATACAAATAGAAATTTATTTTAACTAATATGATAGGATATGATTTTCTAGTCAATATCACACATTAATATTTGAATCCTTATTTAAAATTTATAATGTTATTTTAAAATAAAATTTCATCATTTTTAGGTGAATATTTTTTCAAAAAATTGATATTTAAAATTTAAAAAGTGATTTTACCTTTAAATCATTAAATAATTCATTTTTTATTTTTTTATTGTTATATGGTTCATGGTAATTTTTTTATAACAATTGATAGTAATGGGATAAAACAATGAGAGGTGTATTTTTGATAAACCAATTTTGGGTTGTTATCTGATAAAACAATGATTAGTAGTTCTGTAATAATCCAAGGATGAGTTGTTAATTGTTAAACTAAAAAGCATTAGGTAATTTGGAGTAACGGTTTGGGAATATTTGTTACTCCATTTTAAACGAATAGTTGATTCCAATTATAGATCATTGCTGAGACAAATATATCATAAAAAATGTGTTGAGACCCATTATATCACAGTGTTACATTGTGTAGTGATTATATTTGTGGTAGACAATATGGTTATCCCATTTATAAATTGTTTTAAAAAGGATTTATGAATGTGATTCTCTAAGATTGAGAAAAATATATAATTTTACATTTTATGGGTTTTAATAATTTTATAGAATTTAATATTGGATGTGTTTTTCGGAGAAATTGTTTTTTTTTCAATAGATTAATGGATGTAAAGATAGTGGACAATATTACATTGGTCCTCTGGTTTTTAAATGGATGAAAATTTCCCATTTGTTATTGTCCAATACTAATCATTTATGATCCTCAAATTTCATAAAATGTTTATCAAGGTTTTTTATGGAGAATAGATATGAGGATGAAAAAATGGGAAAACTATAACAATTTTAAATGTAGGGAAAGAAGGTTTCATGATAATAGGGATTCATTTCATAGAAAAAAATTGATATTGTGTATTAGTATCAACATGTAATTTATTTTTTTACTATGTATAGGTTTTCCCTAAATGTATAAAACAATAATCCAAGATGATATATGGAATATAAATTCTAGTATTGTTATTTTTTAATCACTAGAATATGTAATTTTTCAATATGATTCTGTATAGTTTGTATCAATCCAGGGATTGGTCAACATTGGATAATATATATTTCTACGTAAGGAAAAATTAAAAGTTATAGACATTCATATTCTTTTACATTTTTAGGATGATTATGACATAAAAAATCATAGTTACCCATTTACTAATATAATGTGATAAACTTCATGGAGATTAACAGTATTTTATAGATGGAATTTATAATTTCAGTTGATTTAGTATTTCATGTTTAAGGTGTTATAGATTTTCTATGAGTAATATCATTAAAGGACCATTTTGTATTATCATGTCATGTTTTAATTATGTTATTTTATATATATTAATGATCATTTATCAGGATATAATGAAAGAGATCATTCATATCCTTCTTACCTATCCATCTGATTTGATTATCAAAATAATGAGAGATGACTGTTAAGAGAATTTTGATATCATATGAAGTATTATAATAACCAAAAATAGACTATTTATCATATCTAAAACATTTTCCATTATCTAAAAATTATATGTGTCATGTTTCCTATTTTACATGATTAAAAAACTCAACATTACCATATATCGTTAAATGTTACATTCCCCATGGAATGGACCATTTTCTTTTTTTATGTTTCCCATCATTTCATATGATAAAGGGATATTCATGAAATCCCGATGTCTGGATTTATGTTAATAATTATTTTCGTATATTCATTTTTATGCAACATTATTGGGTTGATATTGAAGATTTAAAACGATATAATTAATTTCATTGATGTTTTGAATGGATTATTAGTGAATAAGATGATGATGAGTAATTAATGACATGATATAGAATTTTAGTAAGTATGTGTTTAACTATTGACTTTTAATGTTCATGATATAGTAGTATGTTACAATTATTATGTGAACCATGGAATGCCTATGAATTTTTCAATATAATATGTTTTACCATAAATCTAGAAACATAATATAGATAGAATCAATAATTTTTGTATCTATTAAGAATGTGAACATTTTTAATGTACACTAAACAATTAATTTTTTATATGAAAAATCTAATTTGAGGAGAAATGAATTTAATTGTATATCATAATTTTTTAGGGATCTTTTATTATTTTTGGATTATGTGATCTTAGAATTTGGGAAAATTTTGGGTTAATACTATTTGGGATGAAACATGTATGGCATGAGATCACATATAATGTTAAAATTCTTATTTTTTATTTTTTATGGTGTCTCAATAATCTCTATAATTTTATAGTTATTATATTAATATAGTCTGACAAACGGAAAAACTCATACGATGGGTGGAGACCCGTTTTATTTATAGAGGCCATGGGGATTGATCCCATGGTCTAAGGGTTACATCGATGCATCACTTACCCCAAGACTACAACATGGGTCAGTTATTATGATATTTTTATGTTTATGTGAATAATTTCTCAAAACAAATTTCTTGTATTTTGGAATCACATGTTTTATCATATTAATGAAAAAGGGAATAGAAATTTATTTATAGATTATGTGATGAAAGACATTTTTGACTATTTTCACTATTTTTTATGAATATGTGATTAATGAAAATAGAATACTATGGGTTTTTATTTGATAAATATATGTTCAACTAGATGTTGGAAGAATATATGATTTTTGGTGATTTGGGATAATTATGTAAATAGTTATCATATCCTAATGATTATCCAACTACTTTGATTATCTTTTGGTATGTGAATTTATGATGGATTGTTGTTTTTTAATATTATTTTTATCATGGAGTAATATGTTATCAAATCATTCATATTTTTTGTTTTTAATTTCTTGTAAAATATTTTCATGAATTTTAAGGATAATTATTTATTAGATTATTTATGTTGAAATTTTGGTGCATACAATTTAATTTTGGATATTTAGGTAGTTTTTCATGATATAACAGTTTATTAATTAAGGATAGTTATATTATCTTATGAAAACCTTTTAATTTAATTCTTATTGATATGATAAATATATTGTTCTTCTTTTGTGGAGTTTTTCATCCATAGAAGATGATTCTGATGGTTTAGGTTTTAAAATTCTTCTTGAGTACCCATTATATGGAGAATAGACGAGGATGAAAATATAAACGTAATGTAAGAATGTTTATTTATATTCTTAGATAATGTAGTAAATGAATTCCTCAACAACAAGGAATTTTTTTTTAAAATTAAATGTTATAATATTTCCTTTAATAGTGGGAAATAAATATCCTTTTAACCGATCATGGATTTACGGTTTATTAATTGTTAACATTCTAATGAAAATGTTCTATATCACTCTCAATGATAACATAATTGTTTAAACTCTCTTCCATATGATTTTTTCCTTACATTGAATCCTGGTATCTATTATCTCTAGTAACCTCTATTGATTTTATTCTCTCTTTTCAAAAGGAATCTTTATTATCCTTTTTTATGAAGGATTTCAATAAATGTACATTAAAAAGTTAATCATTAGATACTAGGCCTGATTTTAATGTAAATTGATGGAATATATTAATTTTAGATGAATTTAACTCCCTATTATTTTAAAATAAAACACTATGGATTATATTTTTCAAGATACAAACATTGAGCTTAAAAAAAGACTAAATATTATTCTGTGATAGTTATCACATAACCATTGTAATGGAGGGAATGAATGATATTAACTAAATTATAAAAAAATTGTATAATAATATTTATAATATAAAATAATTATAAAAATATAATTATAAATGAATATAAAACCAAATTGAATATAAAGTGTGTATTTTTTAATATCCCCCACATTTTGTTACCACAATATAATATTATCTTAAATAATTATTTTAAAAAATATTATTCAAAGATATTAATGAAAATTATTTGTTATATATCAAATATTTTTCTTAAATTTCATCCAGGACGTTTGATGGTCTTAAGTTAAGGAAAAATCAAATTTTATCCATATAAAGCTACATTTTTTCTAATAAGAAAATGTTCCCCCATTTATGGAACAATTATTTAAAATATATATTTTTTGAAATATTTAAAAAAATTTAATATAAATAAAGGTAACTGTTGAAATTTTAATATAACAAATTATTTTATGGTAAATATTTATTATTTTTCTAAGAATTTTTTTTGGATGAATAGTGAAAAATAGTTTATTTTATCTGCAAACATATCTTTCATGTTATTTTTGTATTTTTCAATTAAATTTCAAATGTTTTTAAAATATAATTAATTGAATTATACACAATTAAATCCATTTATCATAAAATTTATAAACATAATAATGAAATTGGAAATACAAACATTTTAAAATTTTGACATTTTCACATTAAAACCATACTTTGAATGATTTACATTGGAATAATATTAAAAAAAGTTTTAAAAACAATGTTAATTGAATTAGTTAAAATTGATTCCTTATATAGTATAACAAGAAAGAAATTTGGAAGTATGGTCAATTTTGTTTTTTAGTTATAAAATTTTTATAATGATTTCATAAATATTTATCATGTTATAGGTAAAAAATGAAAAATTATAATTGTAAAAAGTAATGTCATAACATAAAAAAATTACAACATTTAATTGTTGGTTGGGATATTTGTTACCCTAAATAGAATCTAAAATAATATTTATCATCCATTGTTTTGGAATTTAAATTTCCTCAATGTGGGTGGATTTAAATATCGGAGAATAATTATTTTAATCACATAATTTTACCTCTCTACATGTAAAAATACCACCCCTCACGACACCATTTTGACTAACTTGACTTATAGCTCCAAAAAGTTTAGACATAACCTCGCCTCCTAACACATCAAATTTCCAAGTGTTGATGGAATAACAAAAATTCAGAATATAAGTACCTCAAGATATTCTCAATGAGGCGTTATTCAATATGTAACTTAAACGAATTAGCTCTCTTAATATCTTTTCATTTTCTAGATTCTCTTCACACACATTATAAATTAATTCAATATTAAACTATATTCCCATATATAATGGAACTTTTTTTCTAATGGAATTTATAAAAACTATTTCATTTCGCATCTACTCTTATTAAATAAAATGAAACTGTTGTGTAAATGTTGTCAGTTAATCGACTTCATGATTTATAATTTTGATCATTTTCTAATACATCTTTCATGGACACTCATAAAAATATAATTCTGTAAGTAAATTATAACTTATATCATGTCCTATAACTAATATATATAAATAAAATAAAATAAAAATAATTTAGATCATTATGTTCGAAATAAATCCACCAAAAAAACTCTAATTAAACATTTATCTAATGTATAATACCAAAGTATGAAATTAAAATGAATCATGGGGACATTCATATATATAGATTTTTATAATATTTTAACATTACCCTTCTATTATTTTAATCCAATTTTAGATGAATTCCATAATTATACACAAACAACCCAATAATGATTTTATTAAAAAAATGAACACGAAACCATGAAAATAATCAAATATTATAAATGAGTATGTCATTAATGTTATTAAAATGATCACATAATGTATAATTAATATTTATATATTTATCTAATGAGTTAATAAAATTATTTCAAACATTAGAAAGGGTGTTTTAATACATTTTAATTATGTAGAATGTGAGGTGTGGGTTTTCCTAACACAATTTAGATTATTTGGCTTAATCATCTACTTATTAATTATATTATGATAAAATATTTGGTTAAATGAATTTTTAATATGTTATATTTTCCATAAATTTTTTAAATGTATTTAAAAATATAAATATAATCAATTAATTTTATTATTTCTCAATCCGATTTTATAATATTTATAAGAAAAATTCATTAAAATGTTATCCATTTAAATACTACATAAAACACTGTTTTTCTTCCATGCCGGTGTATTAAAAAATTTATTCAAACATTGTTTTTAATATTATATAATTATTGTTTCATGAAATTCACAATCATGTTATAATTATTTTCAGAACTTTATTAAATTATTATTTATTTCATTTTATAAATGATTTTCTATTTGAGTTTTCCAACAAAAATATGAATTGAATTATTTTTTCCCTTAAAGTAAATAAGTATCTTTTCCTTCCTCCAAGACACCTTAATTATTTGAATCATCATTTCTAATATTACAATATTATTGTCAAATAAAACATTTTCCATTTTATATGATCATTTTTTTCAATAAATATTATTTTTTAAAAATAAACTTATAATATTACTTATGAATATTTATATAATAAAAGTATTAATGTATTGTGATTGTTTTATGGTTCTAGGGGATTTTGTAAAATTAATGGTGGGAACGTTAGTAAATAATGATGTGAGGTTACATGGTAACCAAATGATAGGTGGTTATGTTATAAACAAAGGATAGGCAGTTCTGTGAAAATCCAAGGATAGGTGCTTATGAGATATGTAAAAAAACATTGCGTACTCCAGAATTGTAGGTTTTCCATATTGGTTACTCTATTTAGACAATGTTTTAATCCCCATTGTATCTCATATTTGATAACAACAATACTTATATAAAGGTTTTAGTAACATTATAGATCTATATAACATTTTATTCTGATTATATTTGATGCAGATTGCATGGTTGTTAAATTTTAAAGGGAATTTGAAAGAGTTTTATGAATGTGATGCTCTATGGTTACAAAAAAGATGGTTTTTTAATTTTTTTGGGTTTACTAATTTTACTTTAGTTGAAATGTGTTTTTTTTTTGAAAATGAATCATTTCAACAGCCCAAAAAACTCTATAATACTGTTAATGATTTAATGGGTTTTCATGTGAATCAATAAAGTAATGTTTTCCCATCCTTTATTTCCATTTCTAGAATGTTTTGGTCATACCATGTTTCAAAATGAGTTTCTTATTATTTAAGGGAGTATAGTGATAAGTATATGGACATGTGGAAATGGTTGTATATATTTCATGAAGAGAAAGAGTTTTTTCTTTTATAGGGTTTTCTTTTGGTGGGAAAAATAGATACTAAGTACATGTTTCCAAATTTAATTTATCATTTTACTTTTTATGGAATATTACTAACCATATAAATATATAAACATACATGTTCATTTGGAATGAAATAAATATAATGTCATTTTAAAATCACTATAATTTGTAATTTTTAATGTTGGATCATTACATGGTGTTCCAATACTATCTTTTCTATATATTGTATACCATGTCCATGTACATGGAAATGTCTGAGTACACAGCTCTGGATGTCTACTCTAGTATTTCCATATACATCCATAGTTCACCTCATGTGGAGCCTTATATCCACATACATGTGTTCTTTCTATATACACTGAGCTATCTTATTTTTGTTAAAAATTGTGTGACATGTACAAAAGGTGTATAAAAATATGTGGGCACCTTAGCATGAACCCATTGTATAAGATAAGTAGTTTTTATATGGGTGATAGAGCATGTGACACATGTCACAGGGTGTTCCATAATTATATATATTCTGAAAACCTTGATCAACATAGATATGGAAAATTGGTGTGTGATTATTGAGTTACATGTTTTATAGTAAGTTTTTTCATAGATTTTAGAATCAAAATATTATGCCTCGTCATTCTGGTCTTCATAGCCACCAATTTTCAATTAATTATATCACATTTCATGTATTTAGGGTTATCAAAACCCACTCACTGGGTATTGTTATAATCCATACTAATCAAATGGTATTGATAAGCATTCGTCGCATCTCATTGGTGTAGTATACCTAAAATAGGAAGATAACCACATGAAATACTTGTGTATTTATTTATGTAGTCATATACAACAAGAAAGTCACCAAATCACCACCCCAATCATATATTAATGATCCATTTGGAAAAATATATAATGTGTAATGATTTCTCTTCAGGTAATCATTATATCATAATTCAAATGAAATTTCAAATGAAGAACCCACATAGAATAGGGTGAGAATATCATAATATAATAATGAGAAGAACGAACCTCAACATGTATTTGTTTTTCTCTTGATACATTATATTTTTAAAGGAAAATGATAATGTACAGAAATCAATAAAAAACAATTTTTTTCCCCAAATCATTCTAAACAATCATTTCCTACAAAATGACAGATTCATGATCTAATCCATTAGCCAATTGAATTGTGTTAATATTGGAATTGGAAATAAGTAATATCTACAAATAAAAATACCCACCTCTATTTAGATTAATCTCTCATGGTGAATGAATCTGTGTTCTTTTCATTGGGGAGATCCATGAGCTGTATTGGCGCACAATGCACTATCAAATCTAATATGATTTATTCTTATAATAAATCTATCCTCTAATGCTCCTATCAGTCTATATGGTTTAACATACAAACCTATTTTCTCCTCATATTCAAATAAAAAATTTATATTTTAGGTCATTGTTTGAAGACAATGAAAATTAGTATTTTAAATTATTTATTTTATTAATTATCTTGTGACTTCATTTTAATTATTGCCCATCTGCAAAAATTCTACATTCACTCTAAGAAAAAAAAAACAAAATTATAACTCATCATTACCCTTATATCTCAATTATGCGACCTATTTTTGATTTTTTTCCTCTTCTTTAATAAAACATGACACTCGTTATATTTAATGTATTTAATATACTTTGAAACCATATTATTTTTTACACCAAGCCTAAAAATCCAACACCACTCTTTAATTGGATCTTTATTTTTTCCTTGAAATATTACAATATCTTACATGGAATGAATATTCATATTACATGTTGAAAAATGTTAATTAAATATTAAAACCACAAACATGAAAAAATAATAGTTTTGGAAGAAATCATTTCAATAGTTCAAAATTTCTCTATATATAATATAATTTTTAAAAAGATTCCAAAGACTACATTGGATTAATAATAATATAATTTTTTTAATTTTAATTTTCAAACCATTTTAGAAAAAAATTAACATATAAATTCCTTAATATAAAATTAACATTACAATAAAAATTATTTTTATACTATTATATGAAAAATCATCATTTTCCAAAAAAATTATCCTTAATATTCAATGTATGATAATTTTGAATATTTTTTCTATATATTTTTTTCTTTTTTGATATTATTTATTTTTGTAATATTATTTTTCAATAAAATGAAATTAAATAGTTTTATGATAATGATGTATTTTTCAATGAATATTGTGAAATTAATAATAATTATGTACTTTTTATAAATGTTTATTCATGATATAAAAAACATATGCATAATTTTATGAATTTGGTTATTACTATTCATATTTCTATGTTTAAAAACTTGGATAAAAAATCCATGTTTAGACTATTATATTAACTATTATTTATAGTTCATTAAAACATTCTTATTCATCTAAAACAAGCTATCAATGTAATTTAATTTATTTAAACCATTATTTGACTAAAAACCGAGGATAATTACCATGGATACATGAAACATTAGTCATAATATATCAATATTGTCTTCCAAAACGTTTATAAAGAATGGAACTCTTCATAAACACATTATATAAGAAATTTTTTTTTCATATCTGAGGGAAAATAATAATAATAATGGGTTATCATAGAAGCTTATTTAGGGTAAAAGGGAGAGATAACAATGAGAATTTAAACATTATATGAGAATATGTTTTTTTAAAAAATCATTTGAACCTTGGATAACAATATCCCATAGTTCTTATACATAATCATGAGTTATTTCCTATAGGTTTTTAGTTCATAATTTATTAATTATAAAGTGATCAATGAAAATCATTCCTAAAAAGATGACATTAGAATATGTTCATATAAAAAAGAGTGGAATTCAGGGCTTTATAATTATAATCATTGAAATATAATGCTATGTTTGGACATTATGTAATTAATAACATATAATTGTTGTAATAAATTCATGTGTACCTTCTTGAGGATTTGGAGAACCTCTCATGTATCGTCTTTTATGCTTGGGATAACATGTCATGAACCCTCTTATTTTGGATTATGATAAACTCTAATGAACTATTTTATATTTACCATTCAATAACCTCTCATATAAATATTCTTTACATAGAAAATTAATCCTTACACCATTAATTCGATGTATATATAATATTTGGCCCACCCCACACATAATCGTATAACAAATCACGTTTTTTCTACAAGATAATTGAAAATTTCTTCATAAATTAACCCATGGGAAATATATTTTTTTATTTATATTTCCTGATTGAAAACATAAAACATCATGAAGAATAATAAATTTTTTATTATTGGACTATATCCATATAATATCATATGTAACTAAAAAAATATTTAATCTTAGATAAAAACACATTTAAATAATAACACTGAATATTCCATTTGTAAATTTCATTTTTTTAATCACTTGTTTAAAAAATAACAAATATTATAGAAATATCTCAATTTGAGATGATCATGGTTAAATTTTAATGGAAAATATAAATCATAATTTAGAAATTATGGTGGGAAACTACAATCAGTATGAGTACACAGAAACAATGATTTCATTAAACAAAATTAAAAGTGTCAAATGTAAAAATTTAAGGAAAAGAAATGATTATTATTTTTTATAAAATATTTATAAATTTAATCATGGGAAAAAATGACATATAAATTAATAGGATAATAATATAATCATTCTTCTATTTTTGAAAAACAATTATGTTCCCCAAAAAATTGATTTTCAACTAAAAATGTATATAATGATTATTATACTATAAAATATTTTTTAGTCTCTATAGAACTCAAGTAGATGAAATTGTAATGAATAAATTTATTATTTATATTTAAAAAGTAGACAATATTATAATTATTTCTAGATAATAATTTCATGAAATTGCATCATTTAAAATTTTATTATATAAATTCCTGATAATCATTGAGAATGTGACCTAAATACCTTATCAAATTTGAATGATTTGGATAAAAATATCTTTATATAAATAAATAAATATATATATATATATATATTTCATAAATATTCATATTAAAGTCATCACATAATATTTTCATTGGAATTATGTATATTGAAAACAAGATTCAGCTGGTTAATAAGTCGTGGTTCCCATATAAATAAATGTGAGATAAAAATATCAAACAATACTATGATCATTTTAATAATTATCCCCATTAAAAAATAACCTCCAATAAAACATTAAATTAAATTAAAATAATAGGATTCCAAATATAACATGTCATTTTTTAATTATATTTACACAATATGAAAATTGGGGGATAACATAGTTCATCACCCAAAGAAGTCAATTTGATCTGATAAGACTTTATTTTTTGTTAGATTTCATTAAATGAAAAATTACCTCCTCTATAATATATTTATATTTAATTATTGATATAATAGGGTCATATAAATACAAATAATATTTTATATGATCTGATTATTACATCTTTATAAAAACATATAAATATTTCACCATTAGAATAATATTTTACAGAAGTCAACCATTTCATTTTTCATGTGATTTTTTCTTCGATAGTTATAGTCCACGTAGATTTATCAAGGATACATAGACGAAAAAATAACTTACTATTTATAATTTAAAAAATATTAATTATGTATTCATTTATAATCATCCCTAAAAGGACATCATTGAAAATTGATGTACACTATCCATGAAAATGGTAGGTCATATGTGATGGAGTTGGTGGCCCAAATTCTAATTGCTTTCTACATTATGATAGTGATATAAAAGGTTATTAAATTTCATAGATTCATCATCACATAATGATATTTCTTTTACATGGCATTGTATGTGATCTTCTCTAATGTGTAGCAGTCACACTATAAAGTCATAGAGGATCTGTTCTATGATGAGAATCTAGATATACTATTACACTATTCAAGAATATATTTTCTATATAAGGACGATGTAATTTTATGGAAATGATGATATAGGATATTAGGTGTGGAGATTCATAAGACATTGGGGAATATTCTCATTATGTAATCCCTTTGTAATGTAAAAAAGTATATTATGAGAACTTGAACTTCTAGTATGAATTCCAAATTTATATGTTCTATTGGATATTCCTGTCATCGGACATGTGTATTGGTACTTAGACATTAGTATTATTATTAAGGAGTATTATGACTCATAAATTAATATATATGTATTAAAAATAATGATTAACTATGTTCCTAGTGAGGTAGGATATTTTTGGTGTGTCTCGTGTAATACGGAATTAATGAATAGCGATAGAAAAGATTTATCCATTGTGTTTTTAAAGGATTTTTAAGTCATAGGCCCTTATATTTTACTGATATATCCTAAATAAATCCAAGTCCATGGTGTTCTATTGGAAATTTAAATTTTATAGAAATAAAATAAAGTGAAATTGAGTACATGGCTTGATGGCACTATCATGCAACCAACATGTTAATAGAGATTGAGACAATGGGATTGTATTACCTGGTAAGCATTCATATGAGGTGACATGTTATAACCCCATTAAATTCATTCTATATTGGTTACTTGGAGTGTTTCCAAATGCTATCCATGGGCAGTAGGCTACTCTACATAATTCAACTGAGAATTATGCCTAAAGGATCCCACACTAGGTTCATCAAGAATCATAGTTAACTATTGTATATAATTTTATTATATAACATGTTGAATAATGATTATTCCAAATTTTTTATTAATAATTATCCATGGATTCCAGATCCCATTTATTATGACACTAGTTATCCGAGAAAATATATTATTGGAGGAGAATTTAATAACTATTTAATTTCTATTTAGTTAATATAATATTTATATACTTATTGGTGGAGAATTAAGTGAAGATTATTAAATAAAAAATAGACATTATTCGTGGTCCAATGAATATGGTGGTGGACTATAAAACTATTTTTATGTTTCCAGTGATAAATTTTAATGTTTAATACTATTTTATTAAATAATATTCAATTTCAATTCTCAATTTTTTCTCGTGTCAATAAATAAAAAAACTAATATTACTATTATTTGACATGGTGTTTCACTTGGTTTAATAAAATTAATAAGGGAACATATGAAATTAAATTATTTTAACCCTATCTAAATATATCTAAAATTATATTTATTTTCTCATTACCCTAGCGCTGAAAATCATAGGGCAAAATGTATTGGATAAAATCAACTAATCATAAATATATCTTTGCTCACCAAGAATTATCTTACGAACTAGAGTGATCCTCCTACAAAATATCAAGGAGAGAAATTTGGAATTGGTTCATAAGGTGATCAATATCAGACATCACTAGCCTAATGATCTTCCATGTGAGCACTTAGAGACTCATTCAGTGACATACATAGCTTCATGAACCATGTGGGGATCCCCACTAGATGAATCATACGATGGGATTCAAAAATGAAACAGCCTCTCAATACAGATCTGTAACCGGAAACATCAATGAAGAATAAATAATGTTATATGTAATTCTTATTTAATTAAATTAATTATAAATCGCATGTGGGGATCCCCTCTATATTGGTTCTTGGTTTTTAATTATTCATCATTATTTTATTCGAATCCATTGATCAATTCATTCATCATCACTTGATCTCATATTAATCAATGGTAATGGAAAAAATGAAATGATGAGCACCATCCCTCCCACACTTTTGATGTACCTAGATCCTACAATACATACTTGTGAATGTTGGTTTCCATTTTAAATTGATGTAATAAAATAAATTTAATAAATAATTAAACATAAAATAATCATTATTATATAATATATATAATATATATCGTATAAAATATTATTATGAACATCTATGTAATAAAGTATAAAAAACACTTCACATCACATTCTGGATTTCACATAACATAGATACATGCGAAAATTGTTTACATTTTCCAATGGATTCAAAGGTAAAACAGAATATATGAAATTTGAATTAAATAATATAAAATACTTCCTAATTATCAGTTATAAACATTAAACCCATCATAATTCCAATACATGAAATATTGTGAAAGAAGATGAATTTCATAACTGCATAGATGTTGTAGTGGACACATACAAATAAACAACACATTCAAATGAAAATTAATGTATAGGAGTCAGAATGATGGTGGTTACATAACAATTAATACAAATAATTTAATGTAGTACACATTATTTATAATCTAATGACTATTTAAAGATATTTTGAGTATGAATGATAGGAAATATTTTGAATGTGTTAGGGGAGAGTGATTGAATCTTATTTTTAACACCCCCTAGAAATCCATTCACATAAACCCCAACAAAGATCATTTATGAGTAAATGAAACTATAAATTTTTTCTATGTATGTTTATAAGTAAATTGGATTTTTTGTATTTTTTTATATTGCTCAATGTTTGTGATTTATGATAGAGGTCTAACTCCCATTTAGATGTGAGGGGAGAAAACATATTATATGTTCATAAAGGATTAAAATATAGTGATGTTATAATAATGAAACATTATTCCATATGGTGAGGTGTTAAAACATAATTTAGGATATGGTGAAAATATAATCAACCTATAAAAATTTCATTGGTTTTTTTTGGAGCATTATTTTTTTGTAACATATTAATTATGAAAATTTGACCTTATCAATTTTAACGATAGTTCAATCATCAAAAGTTATAATATTACTAATAAAGATGAAATTGGTTAAAATGGTTAAATAGAAGAAATTTTAAGCCATATCACCTACTTATTATGACTTATAATTTTTTTATTATTTTTAGAAAATTTATTAATAAATTATTTGACATAAATTATTATGAATGTCATTTTTTAAAATATTAATTTAATATTGCAATAAAAACAACATTAATTTAATGTAAGTACATTATTAACAACTAAAATACTATAATATGATATATTTATATATTAAATTCACGATACACTATAATTAATTACAAAAATATTACTTATATATTTTTAATGATAATTCCCTGATTTTTATACACTTTACACAAGAATTGTGTCTTTGTTGCGTAATCATTAATTTTATTTATTTCATTAATAAAAATTTAAAAATTATTTAAAATGAAAAAATTATTAATACTTAATCTAAAACATTATAATTTGTTATTAGATTTTTACACGTATCATTAAATATTACAGATATCAAAAGTATAAAAGTGATATTTTTTACATTATTCTTTACTTAAATATTATATTAGTTACAATGAAAACAATATTGGAACCATGATTCCTTATTTACAAAAAATGGAATTAAATTACATAAAAACGCCCATAAAATATGAAAAAGGTAAATTGTTTGCAATTTTTTAGGCTATATACCATTTCAACAATTGTATTAATGTTTATAGTACTGAATTTAAATATATTAATCAATGAAAATATTTATTATTCCAAAAGAATAAAATTATCATATTTACCCAATTTGGAATTATTTATTCAATATATGGAATATATTTTTAATATTTCAAATTCGAGATGTTTTTACAATTAATTTAATATAATAACACAAAAAAATTAAAACCCATTTTCCAAAACAAATAAAACATTATGTACAAGTGTTGTTTTCAAAAAATATGTCAATACAATTTATTTTAAAATATATAATTTTAATATTCATAATATTATAAATTTAATTATAATTTTATTCCCTTTATTATCAATATGGATATTGTTTAATTCATGCAACAAAAATACATTTTTCTAGTGAATTTGGAGTTATCGATATTTGTATGAATGTTAATATTTTTAGAAAAAAGTAAAAATTCATTATAACTAGCACATAATTTTTTTATTGAATAGGGAATGAAAATTCCTTAGAAAATTTCATTATATTGGGGAAATATTATTTATATTAGATTCTAAAAAATAATAAAAATGATTAATATGTCAAACTTTTGTTTTAGAGAAAATAGTGGCATTAATAAAAAATTAGTTCTAATTTTTTAATATGTTTGTATTATCTATTAATTTTAAAAACTATTTTTGAAATATATTTATTCCATTTTCTTCCACCAATATAAAAACTTCTTATAAAGATAATATTTTAAAATAATTATTTCCTTTATTTTTAGTCTTTTTCTTCTATATATTATATGTTATCAAACATTTCCTTCTTTTAATATATTGTGGAATTAAATTCCCTACCAAATAATTTTTTTATAAAATTTGTTCTTATTTTTTGTAATAACGGGTTTTCATTTTTTCAAAACCATTTTAGAAAATGCAAATCATTAAATGGGTTACCAAAATATCTACATAGAAATATGTAAATTGAAATATGGAAATGGAAATATGATGTTCTTCATGAATAATAGAAAACTATGCATCCATATTAGAAAATATTTGTGGGATCTATGAATGTGGATGTGGAGAAAATTTTAATGATTAAATAATGATATAGAGTGATGTATATTTTTTATCACAACAATGTGAATGCTCTTGAGAAATTTAATAACCAAATATTCCAAAACCAATGTGGATTCCTAAATTCCATCAATTTATGAAAAATATATGGAATCAATAATTATATTTATTTCAATATCCTATTCATATAGTTGAGTAATTTCATTATAAAATTCTTTATAAGAATATGGAAACACACTTAATTGATAAGTATAATTTCATTCTCTAATCAAATTTCACCCCAATCTCATCTGTTTCTACGAACGATGATTATTCATGATAATCATTTCATGACAAGTTAACTAAAATTCAATACTAACAGATTGAATATGTATATTCAATTATTCCTAATTTCTGTTTAATTAAAAAAATAAAAAAAATGTTATCAGAATGATATAAAATTCGTAAATTATTTGAACCTTCATATGAAGAAATGAATAATTAATCTATAAAGACTCAATAATATATCCCATCATTCTACATGATAAATTTTATTTAAAATTAAACCCACATCCTAAATTACATCAATAACCTCCAAAACAATGAATACTGTACCCATAGAAGAAGAATCATACATTTCATCTTAGATCAAAAATTATTTAATTCCATTCTTTCTAAATAATATATTATCTCAAATCACATGATTATTTTAAGGGTTATACAATCCTCAATCTAATGAAACATCTCCCAATATATCATTCATTATTATGATTTGTAACTATATTATTTTCAATATCATGAAATTTAAAAAATTATAATGAATCATATTTAGATACCAACCAAGATTATAATCCTTTGATTTACCATAAATATCTTTGATGAAATAACCGTTTGAAGGAAACATGTTGAATCTGAAAATATTATCTAAATCACATTGTCCCAAATACTATAATTAACATAAATAACATTATATAATTAATCCAAGGGTTATTTAAACTCCAATAGTGTATTCTTCTTAAAACCTAGTACCATAGTCGATTCACATTAAAAAATCATCTCCTAAAACATTAGTGCTGGCATTGATTGCATTGATCTTATAATCAACCGTAATCATTTAAATAGTGACTATGTCCCTAAATTGTAAGTTACTTTCACTTGAAAAAATATATGATTCAAAAAATTAACACAATACTTATTACTCAAACAAAATCATATACTATTGAATATAATAAATTTGACCTAAAATTAAATAGACATATTCAACATATAAATAAGTAACTTTTCTAAGACAGTAATAACCAATTACAAGTCCTAAATTCTATATCATATACTTCATCAATTATGGTCAATTTATTATTCAAACAAAACAATAACAAATAACCATTAAATCACATTTCATGGTTATCAGTACCATTTAGAATATGTTCTAACATCCGTAATAAAAATATATTTTAAAAAAAATACCTAGATTCTAATTGATTCATATATTTAAAATATAATTTATATAACAAAGTTAAAGAATAATTCACCAATAAAAATACATAAAAACCATAATAATTATACACAAAACGTTTAATATGTGATAAATATTTCAATGCTATATGGGTCAGCCTTTGGGTGATGGAATTGACTATGTTATTATCTTGGTTCCAAATATTTAAATCAATAAACTATAAATATATTTATATTATTAAATTTATTTACCTTAATTAATTTATTCAAAATTCCCTAGTAATTCATTTCCATAACCATGCTTTTCCACTCATTAAACAATTTCCATTTCCATTGAGAAATTCTCTTGGGTGTATCTTACCAGAATAATAACATGAAGTAAATTCAGCCTTTTTTCCTCCATGGATCCTACAAACCATTCTCTCAATGATTTCTATTCATCACTTAATTGGTTATTAATATTAATTTTAGAGCTATATGATTTTAATTATATATAATTTAATCAAGCTAATATATAATACATTATCTTTAAGTCAAGTAATCATCCCATTTGGATAATCATAATCATTTTATAACACATATAAATCATTTTTAATATGAATCCTATATATTCTATGCACTGACTAAAACATAAAATAAAATTATGAGAAATAATAGTCATAGTAGTATCACACAAAATACTTAATATTATATTATTGGATGTCAAAATATGGAAACAAAATCAATATACAATGAATTAACATATTCAATCTAATTTACAAATATATATAAATAATTAATTAATGTTTTTAAAGATAATGTGATATAACACATGGTAATTATTGAATGGTAGATCATGATATTTAATTATTTCAAATATTAATATAAACTTTCGCAAAAAATAATGATATTATAACTGAAATCACTAAATACATTTGGAAAATTTAAAAAATCTAATGAAATATAAAAAATTATAGGCATATATATATTCCCAAACATTTATAATATTATTAATAAAATTAATTTAGGTGTATTATATACACAATAGAAAAGAAAAAAGTTCTGACATGTCCTGTTTCTCAAAGAATAAAATGAGTGGTGAAAATTCATTACCACATTGGGATCTATTAAAACACATTCCCCATGAAATAATAACACAAAATTGTCTAATAAATATCATTAAAAATTAAATTCATGATATAAACTGTATATTTGGATTTATATTCCCATCTTGAAACAATATTGGTTCATAATAATAAAATATACAAAAGAATATAGTATGAGATGAAAAAACCTTAACTCATGAACAAATTTATTCAAAACAAATGTAACCATGTTTAATATAAACTAAAAATTATTATAATTCTATCCCAAAGTCTTGTAAATAATTATAATATAATATATTAAAAAATTATGACTTGTTTATTCCAATTTATTAATAATTCTGTATTTAAATCAATTTTTCTTTGTTAATAATTTAGATTTTAATTAGAATTTCAGTTAAATATTTATTTTCAAAAAAAATTATTATGGAATTAAAATATTTGAAATATTATTAATTATTTAGACATCATATATATTCCTTATAAACATAATTATAATCATTAATAAATGGAATTGAAGGAAAATTTCACAACACCATTCATGAAGATGGTAAGTCGTATATACACATGAACATTATTTAAACATTTCAATAGTTAGGAAAATAGTATGGTAAGTAATAGTTAACCGTTAAAGAAAAATTATTATATCCAATAAATAATATATAATCATTACATATGTTTTTATTAGAGTCTATTTAAACTATCAATGAAAAAATATCCCATCAAATCACAGTGGTTGTAGTCCGCACATATTCATGAACAATGTTGTTTTATGATAATTATTTTTTGGGTAACAGGATATATATGATATTATAATATAATATAACTAATAATATCACAAATATGTTATATATAAATTAATCCTATAATAATATCCATTTCTCAATGGTGGTGATGTAGAATTATTTTTATTACTATTTGGATATTATAGTCCACACATAACCGTGAGTGATAATTTTAATTTCCATTTGATCAAATTTATTTATGATAAATCTATTTTATTCATGATAATATCAATACAGTATATTTATGATACTGATGATATAATTTTATGATAAATATCATAGAATTATATGTTTTCTAAGAATAATTAAATTGAAATTGTTTTTGTAGGGTGTTTAAAACATCATCCGCAAAAATCATTTGATTCTTTCATCCAGACATAAAGAATGATTTTTTTAAGAATACAAAAATAAATACATACTTTATTTTAACGTTTTAAAAATTATATGGATGGTTTTAGACAATATAAATGGATTAATGTCCTCAAAATAATAGAAATTATTTGTACGCATTTCTATGTGAGGGTATAGTAACTTTTCTAAATTCATGAATGATGAAAATATTATAAATTTGTACGCAAAAAAAAAATATTACAAATGGATATACATTATAATATAATGTAACATATGGTCTAAATTAAATCATCCATTACAATTTGTATAGATATATTTTTAATTGTAAACATTATTCTCGAGCATAACCACTTAGTCAACCAATTGTTACCATAAAAGTAGTATTTAATTTTCAATCATATTGTACATAATTAAAATTACAAGTAAACAATTGAGTTACAAAAGGAAAATGGATGAATTTATCAACCACGTCTTATCCAAATATTCTCATTGAATCATTTTTATGATTTGAAAATATTAATGTATATTTTTATTTCAAAAAATATCATAAAACTCATATTGACACTATTTAATTGATTTGGATATAAAAATTTATAATCGATAAATTGAATTCAAATTTAAATATATGAAAAACATTATATATGTTATAGTGTTTTATGATATTGAAGGGACACTATAAATCAGTGATAAATTATATCTTTTAGTGTTTTCAAAATAATTTATATATTTTTTTAATGTATTGAACAATTTTTTTGTGTTGCGAAATTAATTTAGCTTGTTATATCATCACAAAAATAGTAAATAAATTACCCTAATCATAACATTAATTATTCTTTCTAAATAATTGGCCAAAAAAATTTTTTTATCTATTTCCAAAAATATTATAGATTTTTAATGCTGGAAAGTGATATTTTTATTTAATTTTCAATTAAAATTTTTAAATGTGAATATAAAAAAAATATTGAAAAAACTCCATAATATTCCAAATATGGGAGTAAAAGGATATTATACACTAATTAAATAAGAAAAATAAATTCTGTTGAGAAATTCATATTCCATATGCAAATTGATTACCATTGGTTTACCCATTTTACACTTACTGAGGAGAAATATATTTATGAAGGTTTCTATCCATAAAAAAGCCCTATTTTTGAAATACATACATCAAAATTATAATTATGGAATAAATTATTTTATATTATATTTCTTGAAGATGAATAAATTTATCTCTACATGTTTTAGAGGAATTATTTTCATGGTTATGTATCACACAAGTTTATACTCATCATTCCTATTATCAAAAGGATGTTGGGATTCACCACCATTCCTTATATTCATGGGTCCATGAATAAAATGGGTTGATGTAATTGAGGATACTCTTTCCACAGATACCACAATAGAGATCATCACCTATTATTGGACTACCACATATATTAATTTCATGTCCTTGAAACACATACATTGTTACATCTCGAAGTGGATTGTGCTTAATTAATCCGTTTTATATGAAAATGTTATAATTACTTCATAGAAATAAATTTTAGGGTCAGGTATGTATTTTCATATTAGAAATCATGGTATATTTTGAAACAATAAGTTACATTTTTTTAGGAATATCATGTGTGTGGAATCTCAGGGCTTGAACCCAAGGCACTTCGTGTCATCCATAGGGTAATTGATTGTAGTTGATTATGGCATGAAAGGATTTTTACACAAGAGATCCCACATTTTTGTTATGGGATAGAGGATCCATGTTGGTCATAGGTTTATTTTGTTGTGGTGACATGATGATGGTTTTGTGATTCCCCAAAGGGATTTTTCAGTATATTTTTTGGTAGTGTGTCTCTAGGGGTAAGATTTCACATATGAGGGTTTGGATAGGTTTGTCCCCCTGGTGGAGGATTTCAAAAATGATATTTTATAATTTTCATCTCAAATGGTAGAGATATCACCCTCATAAATTTGATAATGTTTATCCCCATGGGGGTGATTTAAATATTTGTATTTAGATAAGAATTTCCCGAGGGGAAGCTTTCACATTTAAAATTTTTTCTAACAATTTATGTAAGGACCTGGAATTTCAATTTAATTTTTTTTATATATGAGAATTTTATAAGTCTGCAAAAATTGATAGTGCGTGATTCCGAGGTTCGGTGTGCCTGAAATGAATTTCTGAACATTTTTTTGGTACGTTCAATAAACGTACATCGGGTTTATAAAACAGTTTGACCGCTGCTCAGAATTAAAATCAAAGGGCACTGATGAACTCATAGAACCAGAATTCACATAAGTAGACCTTCAACTCGACCCAATAGGTTGAGGGTAGAAGTTAGTTTTTCACTTTTTATTGAGAGAATAAAATAAAATAAAACGGGGAAACATTTTATTTTGATTTTATTTTGAAACTCCTTATAGATGTTGAAAGGTGGGGACCACCAAAATTAAACCACCCCTTGATGATATAGAGGAGGGGACCACCGAACCTCCATCCTACCATGAGATTTTATGGTGGTGGGGACCACCTGAGATTAAAAACCCTTTGGACCTCCCAATTAAACCAGGGTAAGTCTCTTGATCTTTCCCTTGATTAATTATGCCACCCCCATTTTAATTAATACACCAAATCAATTAAATAATTGTTCCAATTTGAAATTATGCCAATATATTTTATTGTGTTTTCTACATTTTCTTTTAGGCGGCTTGGGGTGAAAATAATCATTGGCACTAGTAGGATGGTAGGAGAACATGGAGGAACACATCCTCCAACAATTAATGCCAACTTCGACTATGAATTCTTCCTCAAGACATTGGTTAACAAGGAACATCTTTAACATCATCGAACCAATAGTAGAAGTAACACCAATGTCACTAATGTTAATCTATTCCCAATGACATCATCTCATTCCTCGTGGACAATCTTCAATGAATCAAATGAACGAGGTAGGGTGGATGTTGAATTTGTCCCCTTCCCTTTCTTTAAAATTATTCATGAATAAAGGATCAAAATATATCCTCTTCATACCACCCAAATATAGAGAGTGCAGGCCAAAAAAACATGGATCTTCCTCTCTGCAAATCATGGTCCTCTTGTGTGTTCTTCGCAATGGGGATGGCGATCGCGGTTGGCGGTTGGCACTGGTGGAACTCAAGAACTGTGATGAAGGCGACGAACGAAGGGTGCTCGGTCAAGACACTCACCAACAGAGGCACGACACTCCTCCTCCCTACGTCTTCCGCAGTTTGAGGCCTCCGCCATTCGCGGCTGCTGCTACCCATGCCCTCAGCCTCCTTGTCGCCCCGCTGCCTCGTGACCCCATCGCTCAACGGCCGATGTCGTCCGCGGCCTCGTCTCACAACTCCATGACCCCGTTATGCCACCCTACGACCTACCACACCATCCAGCGGTCTCGTTGCACTACTTTACGGCCTGACTGCACTGCTTGTGCCCCTACCCATCGCCCAACGGCCCTCTGTGGCCCCTCACGTCCTCCACACTCATCATGACCTCTACGGCCCCCCGTGGTCCCTCGCGACCCTCACTACCGGCCGGACCGCCCAACAAGATAGGCTTCCTAGCACATTCTAGGCCGAACCTAGAGGTCTTTTCTAGACCCAGCGTGGGCTGGGATGGACCTAGCGAGTCGGGTAGACCCTAATCGGGTCGGGACGGGTCTGGTAGGTCTGACCGGGTCGGACCAGACCCGAAGCAGCAACAAGCTTAGTGATCTTTTGGCCATAACATGGGAACCAAGCATCCATTTGACAAATCGTCAATAGTGCTATAAACCATGAATCAAGATGGTAACTTTGGAAAATCCCATTAGAGGATTGGGTATAGTTGATTTATGATCGGTTTGGATCGAGAAAGAATCCATCCTGGCCCTCATGACAAAAAAGAAAATTACTTATAGACCAGGCATCAAATTGATGCAGTGTCTTTTGCGTTGAGACTCCTATAACATAAAAATCATTTGAGATACTTCTATGTGACACATTGTGGAAGTTGGATTACTGACCAGTGGATTGTTTAGCAGTCCCTCATGGAGATAAGCGAGCGTAGTGCAGGAAAACATTAGTTGGCTATGATAGGAAGAATGAAGAGTGATCCTATATGGGTTAGCATCGAGTGATCCTGCATGGATCAGCACCAAGAGATCCTGTGTGGGCCACCACTGAGCGATCATGGGTGGGTAAGTGCTGAGGGATCATGAGTGGGTCCATACTGAGCAATCTTGTGTGGATCAACACTTAATATTGTACTTAAGATTCACCTAGCGTGAGCTGAGACTATACCTGTGTTGTACTTTACATCTTGGTAATACCTTAGTGGTATTTTTCTGTGTGTCTTACCTATGTGTTACATTCCTTTGTGATATTTATTCTTTTATGGAATAGTTGATCTTGGGGATTTGGAGTTGGACTCTATGAATTCCCCAAAATTGAGATTGGTTTACATGATAATATAGTTATATGTTTGGGAATATACCTATGTAGGGTTATTAGTTATTTTCATTGATGTGAGGTTTATACATGGTGGAATTTGTGAAACCATGAGGGTCTCGGGGTCCCAACTGAGTACCATTATACTCACCCCTGCATGGGTTATACCCACACATCGTTGTATTTGGTGCAGTCGACGGAAATCGCTGGTTGAGGACAAGGGTACCAGGACTTGAGGTAGCTCGTATTTGGACGTTAGGCGAGGAAAACCATAGAGATGACCATTCATAAGTTATACCTACCATTAAGGTAGGAATAATGGTGGATGATCCAAGAGATGTTCCAGTTCACTTGTACTTTCAGTTACCTTGTTCATTACAGTTGGGCTTGTAATTTGTAACTTTTTTTATTTTCAGCACTTTTTTTGAAATACAATTGGCTTGTGTTTTTATATTGTTGTGTGATTGGTTTCATGTGTTTACAGGTTATAAAGGAAATTTCTTCCCGACTATCTGGAATTTGCCTTTCGGTGCTAGTCACTAGCCCCTGGCCTATGGAAGGTGGGCTTGGGGTAGTCACGGCATGGGCCCCAGGGGACGGGTTGTGACAAATTGGTATCAGAGGAGTCAGTTGTACCATAGAATAAATGACTCTGGTATTTATTTTTAACAGAAATATTGTAATGTGTAGTGAGTGTCATTATCAGTTTAGGGAATCTAGTGTTGGTGATGTAGCTGACAGATCAATACCCTAGGACCCTATTCGGATTTCCAACGATGTGCATGAAAAACACTGATTGATTGTGTGTTTCCAAGAGTATTCTTTGTGAACTCTTTGAGTTATCTCACTAGGTATAACTTATTGAATGTGGAACACCAATTTATTTTCAGGATTCATCCACGCAGAATCCTAGCAAGGGTTTCAGATATAGTACACATGTATAGCCCACCACTGGATGAGGCATCGGTGCAGGGCCCTCTTCCAGTTGAGGCAATAGCCGAGGAACCGGTGGTACCATTACCCGTTGGGCCACCGATGCCACCATCCCGAGCAGTATAGGGTGCACGCCGCTTGAGCATGTTGCAGGAGTTCCAGTGCCAGAGGCCACCCTGGTTCAGGGGTGAGACGAACCCGCAGGTAGGTGAGGATTGGTTGGAGGCTCTAGTTACAGTCTTCCGACTGGTAGGGACACCAGCTGATCTCAAGTTGATCCTTGCCTATAGTCTTCTATAGACAGTAACAGGCAGATAGTGCACCTTGAGGATCCAGGCTCAAGACTAGGTGACACTTCTCTGGGCAGACTACGAGATCCTATTTGGGATAGAGTTTGTCCCCGCGACTCTTCGTGGAGTGCACATATATGAGCTATGTCATCTACAGTAGGGAAACATGACTGTGGAAAAGTACTCAGTGAGGTTTATTTTCCTCTCATGATACTCCACATAAATGGGGCTGGACCCATTCTTCGAGGCCCAGACCTTCGATTAGGGACTCAGGCGGATGATCAAGGCGTCGATGATCTCACTTTGCATCCTGGCGCAGGAGGGGGTGTTAGAGAAATCACACTTAGTGGAGTGTTTTCATGTTGAGTAGTCACCAGAAGCGAGACCCACCATCATTCATCATGTAGTGGAGTCTTCTGAAGCTGTCAGCAGACAGATGTCACGGAGGTCCAAGAGGACTAGACCTACTGGTGGATGGCTGCATGACATAGGGTATGTTGTGTGGAGCGCATGAGGCAGAGACTATCATTCTAGGAGGGGGAACTATTTTTCATGTGATGGGTAGGGTCACATGGCTTGTGACTGTCCGACCCTCCATACGGATGATCAACTGATATTTGAAGGACTACCCATGTAGAGATAGAGATTCGACTGATCAGGATGTCTGTATGGAGTAGGCGGATGTGGAAGAGGAGCTGGTTGTGATGCTGGAGGTGGGAAATGATTCAAGACGTTACTGCCACCATCACCAGGAGGTACACCTTGACCGTAGGGAGTAGGTGGACATGGGCTCGTTCAACTCTATGAAGATAAGGCCTATAATCACAACGCACCAGATATGATACGAGGTACGATCTGTGTCTACTAAACTGTAGCATCATTACATATAGACACACGTTCCATTAATTCATTTATTGCCACTGCCCTCATTCGGAGCTCAGAGATTCTAACAAAATCGTTGGATCGATCCTTACGGCTAGAGGCTCCTATGGAAGCGGATTTGACAATTAGACACTAGTACCGATAATGTTAGATTACTCTAAGAGGCGAGAGCTTTGGTTGGTATCTCATAGTATCAGTGTCGAGGCCTTATGACATCATCTTGGGTATGGACTGGTTATCTACAGTCAATGCTCAGATTGACTGTATTAGGCGCAATGTTTGTGTGTCTACATGGATGGGACTAGGTTTACCATCACCAGTGAGAAGGGATACTTTGAAGCATATGATGGACTTACCTAGAAGATATTGCAACTGATCACTCATCAGTTGGCTAGCCTTACCCTCAGAGTAGTTGAGGTGGATAGTCTGATTCTTCCTATAGTGGTGGACCAGTACGTGGATGTCTTCTCTGATGATGTTCCGGGTAAACCTCATGGAAGAGAGGTGGACTTTTTCCTTGACTTGTACCATGAGACAACACCAATATCTAAACCATCATATCAGATGGATCCTGCAGATCTTCATGAACTAGAAGTACAGTTAAGGGACTTTCTGGGGAAGGGATTCATTCAAACCATTGTATATCCTTGGGAAACCCTGATTTTGTTCGCCAAGAAGGTGGATGGTAGCTTTAGAATTTTTTTCGACTATCGGCTCTTGAACCAGGTGACCGTGAAGAACACATACCCACTCCCACGGATTGAAGACCTCTTTGATCAGCTAAAGGGAGCACTATGGTTTTCAAATATAGACCTCAGATCAGGCTCCCACCAACTTAGAGTACGAGACAACGATTTGCAGAAGATGGATTTCAGATGTTGGTATGGACATTACATGTTCTTGGTTATTCCATTTGGTGTATCCAATACTCCAGTAGTGTTCATTGGACTCATGAAGAGGAACTTTTAGCCATACCTTGATTTCGTTGTAGTAGTCTTCATCGACAACATTCTGATCTACCCGACTACTGAAGAGGATCATGGCTACCACTTTCAGATAGTTCTGGACACACTCTGAGATCACCATCATTATGGTAAGATCTCGAAGATCCATTTCCAGACTTGAGAAGTTCACTTTCTAGTTCATTTCATCTCAGAGGCTGGAGTTTCAGTAGATTCAACAAATATTGAGGTGGTAAATTCTTGGTAGCCACCCAGTAGTGTGACAGAGGTAATGTGTTTTCTGGGTTTGACTGGTTACAATTGGATTTTTGTGCCAGATATTTAAAGAGTTTCAGAACCACTATATGTGTTGAGAAAGAAGGGGAAAACCTTCATTTGGTCGGAGATATGCCAACATTGTTTTTAGGAGCTGAGGCATAGGCTGACTAGTGCCCCCATCATAAGGCTTCTAGAGGAGGGAGTGGGGTATGTAGTCTATAGTGAAACATCATGGATCAAGCACAGATGTGTCCTCATGTAGGAATGAGAAATGATCTCATATGGTTCTTGAATGCTGAGAAAACATGGGCAAAACTATTCTACCCATGACCTAGAGTTAGTAGGAGTGGTCTTCATCTCGAAGATGTGGTGACATTACATGATGGGTGAGATTTTTTATAGTGTAATTTGATCAAAAGATTCTCAGGTATATCTTCGTTCAAAAGTCCCAGAACCTGATACATCGACATTGGCTTGAGTTTCTCTAGGACGCTGACATTGTGATAGACTATACTTTTGGTAAGGGGAACGTTGTAGAAGATGCACTCGGTAGGATGTCTGTAATACAGCTGATAGGTGAGGAAACAATGCATTTGTCCGCTTTGTAGATATCCATTGTGGATCAAGATGGAGTATATTTTATTCAGTCTCTTACAATCAGTCCCCCACTTCTTCAGCGATTCTTGGAGGTGCAGTTTCGGGACACTGGCTGTAAGACATGACTTGCTCAAATAACCATAAGACATGCACCTAATGGATTTTCTGAAATTTGGGAGCATGTCATCCTCTTCAGAAGACATACCATGGTACCAGAGTCACTTCAAGAAGAAGTGTTGAGGGAGTTCCACACATACCATTTATCGGTACATCCAGAAGTGGTGAAGATGTACCAGGATCTCTTAATATAGCACTGGTGGCCATGAATGAAGAAAGAAGGATCAAAGTTTTTCTCTTGTTGCCTCATTTGTTATCAAGTGAAGGTGGAGCATTACCAGAGTTGAAGTGGGATGGTATATCCATGGAATTTATGACTGTACATCCATATATATCAAGAATTCATGATTCAATTTGGGTGATGATCAACTTACTAACCAATTCTGCCCACTTCCTACCAATCCGAGAGCAGGGTGAAGCAGAGAGCTTGGATTTCCTCATTGTGAAGAAGATTGTGAGGATACATCGAGTTACCTTAAATATTGTCTCTGATCGTGATTCAATTTTTTCATCCCATCTATGGAAGGGGATGAAGGAATCTTTCGAGATGTAGCATCATTTGAGCACAGCCTTCCATCCTCAGATGGATGGCCTGATTGAGGTGACCATTCAGACCCTTGAGGATTTTCTATGTGCTTGTGTCCTTGACTTCGTTTGCAGTTCAGTGGATCATTTACCTTTGGTGGAGTTTTGATTCAACAAAAACTATCACTCCACCATTGGGATGCCACCTTTTGAGGAATTGTTTGGGAGACCTTGTAGATCACCTTTGTGTTGGACTGACCTAGGGGAGGCAGCACTAGTCGGTCCATAGAAGGTACAGGCTACCACAGAGAAAGGGAAAATCTTCCAAGAGCTCATGTAGAATGCACAGAGTGGGCGGATGTCGTAGTCTGATAGGAGACAGAGACCTATGGAGTATGAGGATGGAGACCACGTCATTCTATAGGTCTCACCTCGACGAGTTTTATAGATATTTGGTTGAGGTGGAATGTAATATTTGAGGATAATTGGACCCTTTCAGGTCCTTATCAGAGTTGGTTAGGTGGATTAAATTTTAGTTCTTCCACCCCAGATGCACCAGGTGAATGATATCTTCTATGTATCCCAGTTGAGGAGTTACATGCACAACCCTTATCAAGACATTGACCATGGCGAGTTGGATGTCGATAAAGGGGAGTCTTTTATGGAGGTTGCAGTAGAGATTTTCGATCGACAGAAGTAGTTCCTTCATGGACGGTCCATACCTCGGGTGCGCTTTCATTGGTAGCACCGGAACCTCTAGGAGAGCACAGGGAAGCGTGAGGTTCAGATTTTTTCACAGGACCGCCACTTGATTTCCTAGATTTGAGTGGTGGATTACGAGAATGTAAAGCCATAGGGTGGGGAGAATGTAAAGACCTATAATTTCCATGTAATATTTTTTAATATATGGGTATTTTATGTGTCTGTAAAAATTGATCGCGTGTGATTTTGAGGTCCGGTGTTCCCTGAATGAATTTATAAACATTCTTTCAAGAACATTTAGTAATCATATGAGTTTTTTATAACTTTTCAACCAATTCTACGAATTTAAATCTGAGGGCACCGTTGAACTCGTAGTGCCGGTATTCAGTTAAGGAGACCATCACCTCGACCGCAGTAGGTCGCGGGAGGAAGTTAGTTATTCACTTTTATCATGAGAGAATAAAATAAAATAAAATGGTGTAACATTTCATTTATATTTAATTTTGAAACTCCTTTTGGATGATGAATGGTGGGGACCACTATAATTAATCGCCCCCTTGAGGTTATGGAGGTGGTGACCACCAAACCTAAAACCTCCCATGAGATGTTATGGTGGTGTGGACCACTAGAGGTTAAAACTCCATTGAACCTCCTACATAAATGAGTGGATGTCTCTTAAACATCCCATTGATAAATTATTCAACCACCCATTTAATTAATACACAATCTTAATTATTCAATTATTTTAATTTGAAATTTTGAAAATATATTTTATTATATTGACCACCTTTTAATTTAGGTGGGTTGGGGGGAAATTAATCGTTGGCAACGGTGGGAGCATAGGAGAACTTGGAGGAACACATCCTCCAAATAAAAACACTGACTTAGACTCTGAATTCATCCTCATGAAATTCCTTGATGAGGAAAGTTTTCAACATCCATGAACCGACGATCGAGGAAACGCCGACATCACCAAGGCCATCTATTCCCAATGACATCATCTCCATCCTAGTGGACAATCCTCAATGAATAAAATGAACGAGGTCTGGAAGATGTTGAATTTTCCCCCTTCTTGTTCATGATAATTCTTGATGAATCAATGATGAAATTATTGTTTCTTTCTACCACCATAACATGAAGATTGTGGGCCATACAAACATGGCTCGTCCTTTACACAAATCTTGGTTCTCTTGTGTGTTCTTTGTGTTGGTGACGTCGACCGGTGTCAGCGGTTGGCACCGGTGGAACTCGAGAACCGCAAAGAAGGGGATGAAAGAAGGGTAGCTGGTCAAGCCGGCCGTCAACAAAGGCCCGACACCCCGCCACCCCACGGCGCTCCGGCGCCACATGACCTCCGTCATCCGTGACCTCTGCCTTCTGCGGCCATCGCCAACTTCTACCACTGCCGCCCATGGCCTCTTCCACCCTGTGGCCTCCACAGTCTGCAACCGCCGCCACCCGTGCCCTCCACCGCACCATGGCACCGCCGCCCCACTACTTCCATCTTCTATGGCCCTGCTACCCGAAACCTCACCGCACCACCCAACGGCCTCATCATGCAGCCTTGCAGCCCGCCACACCGCCTAGAATCCTCACCTCACCGCCCCACAGCCGATCAAACCACCCAGCGGCCTCCCTGTGCCACCCTGAGGCCTTGTCGTGCCGCCCAGTGGCCCTCTAAGGCCCCCTCACGACCATCACTGCCCCCATGGCCTCTACAGATCCCTGTTATCCCATGCGGCCCTCGTGGCCTGCCAGACCACCCAGCTCGGGCCAGGTCAGACCCATCTAGCTGGGAGGACCCAAACAGGGTCAGGTCGGCCTAGGCCTGGTCGGTCCGACTCTGTCGGACTGGACCCAAACCTACAACAAGCTTTATGCTCTTTTGGACATAACATTGGCACCAGACATCTGTTTGAAAACCAGCCAATGTTCCTATAAGACACATAGAAAGACGGTCCCTTTGGTATACCCCACTAGAGTTTTCATTAATGTTTAGGTATGGTCTGGTTTGATCAAGAACCAATCCTGCTGGGCCATTGGGACTAAAAATCTAATAACATATAGATCGGAAATCCGATTGACGGTCCATCTATTTCATTGAGGTCCCTATGAAGTGGTGGTCTGTTGAGAAACTCCTTCGTAATATTTCATAGTAGTTGGAGTGTCAACCAGTGGCTTGTGGAGAAGACCCTCTTGGAGACAAGAATGTGTAGTGTGGGAGCCCAGTATCTTGATGTTATGTGAAGAATGAAGACTGATCCTTTGTGGGTCAGCACCGAGCGATCCTGTGCATGTCATCACGAAGTAATCGAATGTGGGTCAGAACCTAGAGATCATGTGTATGTCTGATGATGATTAGAGATCCTTCGTGGGTCTTCCTTTTAACAGAGTGAGATGATTTAGTAGTTATATCTAATTATCTCTACTACTGTACTTATGTTATACATGGAGTGAGCTGCGTCTGTACCTATTTGGTACTTTCCTTCATTGTAATACCATAGTGGTAATCTTCTCTATGGAGTAACTGTGTGGTACTTTCCATCGCGGTAATTCTTCCTTTGTGGAACAGTAGATCTTGGGGATTTAGAGTTTTAATCTATGTTTTCTTCATGATTAAGATGGGTTTAATTGAAAACTTAGGTATATGTATGGGCATATACCTAAGTAGGGTTATCAGTTGTTTTCTTTTCTGTGTGGTTTATTCTTTAGTGGATATTGTGATCCCTGGAGTGTCTCGGGGTCCCTACTGAGTATCGTTATACTCACCCCTGTATGGGAAATGGTCGCACTTCATTTGATTTGGTGTAAACGACAGAAAACACTGACTGAGTATGAGGGTACCAGGACTAGAGGTAGCTCAAAGGTGGATGTTATACAAGGTGAACTGCAGAGATAGCCATTTTTGAGTTGTACCTACCTTTCAGGTAAGATTAGTGGCAGACAATCCATGAGCAGTTCAAGTTCACATGTTCTTTCAGTTTCCTGGTACATTACTATTGGGCTTGTATTCCAACCTCTTTTTACATTCCACACTCTTTTTTCTATATAGTTGACTTGTGTTCGTATCTTGTGGTGTTCTTGGTTGCTTGTGTTTACCAATTATAAAGGAAATGCATTCTCGGTTATAGGGAATATGCCTTTTGTTCCTAGTTTCCATCCCCTAGCCTATAGAAGGCGGGCTTGGGGTAGTCACAACATGGGCCCCGGGGGACGGGTCATGAGAATTTCCATGTGGGGAATATGTCATGTTGTATAATAGATAATGTGGGTCCCAAAATAGTTAATATTTCAAATATGGTATTTTTATGAATGTGTCCCAAAAGAAAAAAATTTCAAATTTTTGATTCTATTACATGAGTCCCAAGGGGGTAACATGTCACAAATAATGGATTTTTGGTTATTTTTGGGTGTCATTTTTGAACATTATGGAGGTACACCGGATTAGTTTGTTTGTGAGGATTGAAACTCATGGATGTGTCATATGTAACTTGTTTATGTGATAGAAATAAAAATCCTTGTACATCAATTCCATATTTTATAGTCATTTCACATGGTCATTCCATGTAGTTTATCATCATATGGTAAGTATTATATTCTGTAGAAGGAGAATATGTGAGAGGGGATATGGAAATTACACATAGGAAATTCCTATACTTATTTGTTTCAGCCTTGGTTGATAGAGGATAGTTTTATGTTAATCATTGTAGATATATAGTGTTGGAGTTTCATCCTATGATAGGGAAGGAGGAGGAATCTCATTATTGATGAACATTAAGCATTTTTTTATTACACATGGTAAGAGGTATATAAACATCACATGACAGTCATTCATGGGTGTTCCACCTTTGATCACACCGTGTAAGGCTATTGTTTTATGTCATGTTATGAGGAAAAAATCATGTTGTTTAACAGCATGTGACTAGCACATTAGGCTAATATATTTACATCATGCAACATGGATATGGTTGGGGCATTGGAATATAGACTTACCTAGTGATGTAATCAAGGATTTATGGTATTAATGGTAATTTAACATGTTATATTCCATGATACAACAAAGAGAAATGATTGAATGATTGGGGATTATTTTTTGAATCTTCATAGGAAATGGGGTATCATATATTATATATCTTTTGAGTAATCATATTATAGTTTCATGAGTAATACTAAACATATTTCACATCATATCCCCTGATTATTTCAAAGCTGACAACAATATTTTATCATTAGGTGAAATGAAGTTGTGTGTTGGGCATACACATTGACCATCCCATTCAACCATCCTCATGTTGTTCATATAGGAAATCATGAACAACTGATGAGTGAATTGATATGACATGGTAATAAATATAGAGTGAGGAACATGATGTTTGTTTGGGAAAAGAATATATTCAAATGGGATTTGACTCTAGTTATTCCCATTCACCATCCCCATGTCATGTCAAAATTGATACATAGACAAATAATGGGTTGTTGAATATGATCAGGGTTTATACATGAGTAGGAGTGCATTGGTGGAAAAGATCCTTACATAAGGAATATAACACTCTATAGATATGGATCTCATTCATTCTACAGGATGAATAATAATCTTGTAATATTTTATATACTATAGTTTTATCATCATTTATTGAGAAATATGGATGTTTCCTCTTGATCATGCATTATAAATTTTACTCTAGATTACAACGGTATTTCTTCCATTCCCCGTGATGCATCCTATACATTCCAAAATGATTATACTATATTTAAATTTATTTAATCATGGAATATGGATGTTTTCATGCAATCATGGAATGATGCATCTTACGCTAGATACATAATAAATCTTATTATTTTAACACAATTCATCATATACATTCCACATTGGGTATTTTATATATTATAATCATGTAGTGAGGAATAGTAATCATCATATTTTTGTCAATGGATAGTGTGGAGATCATTAAATAGAAGACCATTATGGTTCATCCAAGCATAAAAGGTATGTCATGAGGTTTTCAGAGTTCATTATTTTTCTAATAAATATATTAAAGGATTCCAATAGGTGAATATAATGTTTTGGAACGCAAATGGGAATAAGCCGAGTAGTTTGAGACAAGATATTTTACGGTGTTTAAAAAATTATCTTGAATATTTTTATTTTATGGGGTTATGATTTCATATTTATAGTTTATAACCCAAAATATCCATCATGAAGCCCAAAAATCTCATTGAGAAATATTCAAATTATCATCAGTGTCATTTGTGGTAGCCAATGAATTAGGATGGTTGCTCATTATCATAGACTGATGACGATAGATATAAGGGGTGAAGTTGTGTAGCAACCATAGTTTGGACCAACATGAATTAATGTTGGAGATTTATGAAAGATATAGGCTTCTTAAAGATATTCAAAATTCGTGAAAGTATGTTCAATTAATGTTGGGATTTAAATTGATTTAGAAAATATATATTTCACAAATAATAGGAATTTCATTAAAACCGAAGTATCCTAAGGCATGAACTTCATATGTGAAAAATATTCATTGTGGATAAAGATTTTGTGAAAAAAACAAAAACACTATCCCATGTATAGATTTTTTCCCATGGGGTAATTCATGATAGAATACCCATTCATAAATGAGTGATTATATTTCATGAAACACATTGTAGTTCTATATATATGGAGTATTATGCCAATGGTTGGAATATAGTCATTAAAAATATTCAGTTGAGGAGGGGTCCCAAATATTAAAAAATATAGATTACTTCGATAAACATTATGTCTTTCGTGATGGATTGACCTTTGATAATTTATAGACATTGCATTGTAGTTTCTGAAATACAATATTTAGTACCCACTAACCTTCAAAATATAAAAATACATTTCACTTAAGTATACATAAATCACATAATATTTTTGTTCATTAATAAATGAGCTTCATGAATAATTTTAACTTTTAAACTAATTTTTTTGTTAAAATTATATTCTTTGTGAGACAATAATATATTCTCACTGATTATAAAATTCCAACATTGGATAATGATAAATTTTCATTTTTAAGTATATTCAGGATCCAAAACTAGTCATATAAGAGCCTAAGAAACTAAATATACATCAGTATCAACATCTGAATCATTTATTGCATTCATGTATTTCTTTGACAACACAAAAAAATAAACACCCCCAGGGAATGGGGTAAAATTAAGATATATATAAAAAGGCATAAAACATTATGATATAATTATTTTAGAAGCCACAATACCATATGTCCCATTGTATCTTGACCATAACGAGACACTGATCACCATTTGAATTTTCATGAAATGGAATGACATGGTTGGAAAGTGGTTCTATGCAGAAATGAAATTATTCAGAACAATGACATGTGAATTAGGAAAAAAATTATTGGTGCCTTGAATTATTCACTAAAAAGTGTGTTAAAGAAGTTAATGAATCAATATTTAATGTATTTGGAACATTATGGGGGTAATTTGATGATTGATAATGGCGGATAACCACATTCAAAACATGTATTCTGTTTCCATGTTTCCATAGATTGGTATAAACCAATTATTATTATTTTATGACTAATATTAAAGCATGAGACACATAAAAATTTCATTATAATCCTTTAGAGCCATGTTTCTCAGATGGTAGGTGAGATAATGAGGCCAGAAACCATTCTTATTAGTGGGTTCAGATGTGAATGAATATGGGGATCAAATTCAAGGAAGAGGTGATTAATGGTGTTTTAGTTAATGAAGGTTCTAATAGAGTTCAACAATCTTAGGATTACTCAACCATGAGTCACTGTACATTTGGTGGATGTATCAGTATGAAAAAAATGACATTCTCATAATCCATGGGAATTTTCATATTATATTCCACGGTACATTATATAAAATTTCAATGGGGTGGTATTCAACATGAAAAAATACAGGAATATGTTTCTCATGATAGAGCCTGAATTGTTTATTAGGATTAAATAATTAAATGAGGATGGTGGGAGTAATTTTTATTGTCTCATGGAAATAATGTTGAAAAAATCTAATTTAGTCAAATATTAGGGAAAATGTTTCATATAGTTTAATTTCATGTGATCAGTACATTTGAGGTGTAGTTTAGCATAAAATGATTAAAAAAATTTATTTGACCAAAATAAATCTTCTCCATTAAGGGTATTGGGATACGTAGCATCAATAAAATGTTAGTGGTTCCTTATAAAGATGATCTTGAGAAAATAGGGGAAAATATTTAATTCTATCTTTTTTCATGAACCAATATGGTCCGATGAGCGTAGCATAGTTTTTTATGTGGTGCATGGTTGTTCCCTCAAGCATTGTTCATATTTTTTTAGAAATATCATTTTTCCCAGGTAATTAATGTGAATATGAGGGTGGGTGGATAACTATTGAATAGGATTAAACTATTGGTTTTTGAAATGATTTATTTTTATGCATATTTCCTTTAGAATTTTATGGACATACTAATAAGACCAAGAAGTCTTAAATAATTTAGGTCCATTATTCTCATTCCATGAGATTAAAATAAATTAAATTAATAATTCTTGGACCATGGGTTAAAAATAGTTTGTGTTAATAATTCATATATAACATTATGAAAATAGTTTAAAGACATAATTTATAGAGCAGGGTTTGAAGATATTTTATGTTCATAATTCATGGAACATGGGTATTGTGTCTAAATAGTGCGTGTTTCTAATCAATAAACTATATCCCAAGATGAATTAGTAATGATAATGAGGCCCTTTTCAAAAATTATCAATACTAGCAGAAATTTCACACAAATTAAGGTTGTTATTCATAGTCATGAAAACCAAATTTATGGTCATAGTGTTCTGTGAAAATAGGTGAGGCTATATTAAAGAGTTCATGTTCATCAAAAAATTTCATAGGGAGGTCATGCCATTAATCAAAATCAATCACAAGATATCATCAATGTGAGATATTAGGACTATTATAAGGTTACAATTTATTTTACGAGATAAATACATAAGATGAATAAATGAAAAACATGTGGATGTCCAAAAAATATAAATTTTCATTTAGTCAAGAAGAACATGTGTGAGGGGAAATGATCCACAGATTGTTGGAATTCAATCCAATGATAGATGAAATACTAGGTATGGTAGATTTAGATTTCAAAAACATAGATGATATATAGTGGATGACCATTGGTTCCATAAAAATTTATGACCATGTTCAATGGAAATTATCAACTCCTGATTCAGTCACTTATGGGGGGAAATGTGGGATTGATCATTGACATTGTTTGAAACATGAGAAGTCCATTTTTAAATTGTTTTTTTTTCAAGGAATGCACCCATAATGTATGGAGATCAAGTTTTCCCATGAACCATTTCCATTATGGTTCTATTTATAATGATGGTGTGAGGAGGATCCAAAATAATGGAATCTTAATGTTATAAAATTAAAAATGGCAATTTCCCAAGGGCAATTTTCGGTGCTATGGGAGATTTCCCCTGTATTCTTAAATACACTCGATGATCATGCTGGTAGTAATTGTTTATTCCTAAAATTGAGGGAAAAGGCCTTGAAATGAATTTGTGGTGGGTCTAGGCGAAGGATTAATTATCTGAGCATCACTATGTATAAAAAGGAAATATGAATCAATCAAAACATTATTTTGGAACCCAGCATGTTAGAATAATAATGCCAAAAGGATAGATTCATTTATGTGAGGATGATGGATTATCTCATAATTCTCTAATAATGCATCATAATATCCTCAAATATGGTATATCTATATTTTTTATTTCATATATTTAGTAAATTTTACATATTCATTAGATATTAGTCTTATGATTAATCCCGAAAATATATGAGGTAATGTATCAATTTACAATATTTTGGTGAGGATTTTGGTTTTGGTCGTAATTTAATTTTAACATGATGCATCCCACATTTATATACGGTATTTTTATATGTTTACATCTTATTTAGATAATTCCTTATTTTCCTTTTCATATTTATCCTATAATAAATCTAATATTCATGAAATAGGTTAACAATGCATCATAAAATCATGCAGTATGGATATTGGTTTTAGTCATGCAGTATTTTTCATATGAGGAATCTAATGTTTGTTACATTGGGTTATGAAATAGTAAACTATTTTGTTGATGAATTTCATTTTGGTTAACTCATATCTTTCATATGTGGCATCCTATGTTCATAAATTATGGTACGGATAAATTTTATTTTCATATTCTTTGTATGTTGGTTTTAGCCATCGCATATTTGTTAAAGAGGAATCACAATGTTATATAGGGTAATTATATAATTTTATATCTTATAGTGATATTTTGTATTTTTTATTCTCTCAATTGTAATAATATTTGTTGTATTTTCATCATATTGGATAAGGATATAGGATTACATAGTTGGTTAATAACATTTGTCTTTTTAATTTTGAGTCTTATTGATAATAATAATGAAACTAGCGGTTTAAGGTAATAGAGATCAAAAAAATGGTATTGGTGTCTTATATTGAAATGTTTCATATATATGGTTGATAAATCAGCCTGAGAATATGGTCAAGAGAAACATTTTCCATAGAAAAAAATTAAGACAAACCACACATATGTAGATGTGATGATGTTGACAGAGAACTACCACACAATTAAAAAATAGTTACGACCATACCCAAGATACGGGATATGTACATTACTAAATATCCCATGGTAATGGTAATGCATCCATATTATGTTATAAAACACCCAATGATAAAGGTCAACTTCAGGAGGGTGGAGTCCTCTCTGGCTTACACATGATGAAAAAGGGAAGGGGGTAATGGTTTGATGAATCACTATGGATGATGAAAAGAATGAGAATTATGGGACCTAATGGGATAAATGAAAAGAATTTAGATTCATAAGACATTGTTCTATGTTTTTAGTAGTAACATTGATGATTTCATGGTGGAAAATAATTGTTAATATATTTGGTGAATGGGATCCATATTTTCTATATACTACACATAATAATTTTACAACAAGATATATATAGTTTAGGTTCTTGTATCATGGAGAATGATGATTCCTCAAGAGTAAGTTGGATCAAAATACAGGATTTCTACTTTAGATCTATGAATCCCCTCATACCCAATTTGGAATGGGAATCAATAAATTCACGGAGATCGAATATAACCATTACAATGTGTGTATTTATATTACCAAAAATGAAAATAACATTTTCTTATGATAAAACCCAAACCAAATCTAGTATCCTCATAACATTATATGAATCCCATAATGATAAAACCCAAACCAAATCATGGAATGCAACCATTATAATGTGTGTATTTATATTACCTAAAATGAAAAGAACATTTTCTTACAAAAAAACCCAAACCAAATCTAGTATCATCATAGCATTATATTAATCCCATAATGATATTATATCATTTATCAAAGGACCTCATTAATTCAGACAAGCAAACATCCCTAAACATAAGTCATTTTCATCAGTAAAGGCTCTCCATCCTAGAGTGTCCTAAAATGGAGACCAAATAAGAAATAATAAACCATAGATAATTGGAATGATGGAATGTGTAAAATGAGTCGTTACTTGTTGAGTAAAAATAATCTTAACATTATCACATGTAATGTTTAAAATCCCAGTTTTTGGAAATAGATTATTTTAAACAAAAACAAATTGATTATAATACAATCATTAATGTGTCGTACTCCAACGAGTTTATAATAAATTAAATTATTTAAGAATTATATATATATGTAAAATATATATTTAACATCATTTCATTATTTTGTAATCAATTAATCAATATAGTTAAAATAAATCAATAAATAACTATAAAAGCATTCAAAATGTTGACCATGGGATTATAAATTTAACATTTAATTTCTAAAGTCATTATTATAAATTATAATATATAATTTTTTTGAATTTTTTAAAAATAATTCAAATTTATTATTATTACAATAAATCCTCATAATTGTGTTGAAATTAATCTTAAAATTAATTATTCACCTGAAAAACAATTATTTTAGAAAAATGTAGAAAATATACCATATCCTAAATTTTTGTAATGAATTAAATATAATATTTTATATTATCAAATTTAATTTCAAAATTTCTTAAATCAATATTTTGTTAAAAATACTATTTTAATATTTTGAAAATGTAATCTCTTGAATATAAAAATTTAAATGTTAACACCAATTAATTGATTGTATTCTAATGGAAAAAATAGTAATGGTATTACATATTATTGATTATGGTGTCTTCTTTAATACAAATTAATTGATTATAATCTCTTGAATCATGGCATGTAACCATTAAAATGTGTGTATAATACTACCTAAAATGAAAATAACATTTTATTATGATAAAACCCAAACAAAATCAAGTATCATCATAGGATTATATGAATCCTATATTGATATTATATCATTTATCAAAGGACCTCATTAATTCAGACAAGCAAACATCCATACACATAAGTCATTTTCATTACTAAAGGCTCTCCATCCTCGAGTGTCCTAAAATGGAGACCGAATAAGAAAGAATAAACCAAAGATAATTGGAATGATGGAATGTGGAAAATGAGAAGTTACTTGTTGAGTAAAAATAATCTTAACATTATCACATGTAATATGTAAAATCCAAGTTTTTGGAAAATGATTATTTGAAACCAAAAAAATTGATTATAATACAATCATTAATGTCTCGTACTCCAATGATTTATAATAAATTAAATTATTTAAGCAATATATATATTTGTAAAATATATATAAAACATCATTTCATTATTTTGTAATCAAATAATCATCATAGTTAAAATAAACCAAGAAATAACAATAAAATCAATCAAAATGTTGATCATTGTATTATAAAGTTAACATTAAATTTGTAAAATCATAATTATAAATTATAATATATTATTTTTTTAAAAAATTAAAATTTATTATTATTATAATACATCGTCATAATTGTGTGGAAATTAGTCTGAAATTTCATTGTTCTCGTGAAAAACAATTATTTTAGAATAATATAGAAAATATACCATATCCTAAATTTTAGTAAATAATTAAATATAACATTTTACATTATCAAATTAATAACTAAATTTAAAAAATCAATATTTTGTTAAAAAGAATATTTTAATATTTTGAAAATGAAATCTCTTGAAAATAAATATTTAAATGGTAACACCAATTAATTGATTATATTTTAATGGAAAAAAATTGTAATGGTATTACATATTAGTGATTATTTTATCTTCTTTAATACCCCCCCCCAATATGTTATATATTTGTTTCATTGGATTTTCATGTGGTCATTTTTATAGAAAATATTTATTATTTTAAATGGTCTAGAATCTCAAATATTTAAAAGTCGTAGTCTATCTCCTTCATTTTTCTTTCTAAATAAGTTAAATTGAAACCATATACCTAGAAACTAATGTAGTCCCCACTAGTTCCTTTCTCTATAATCCATAATATTAATAATCTAAATATTTTGTTCAATTTTATGAAATATCCCCTTCCCCCTCCACATATTTTTACACTTAGAGAATTGATATAATGATTCCTAGAGCCCTAGTTGAATAGGCCATGAGTTGTTTGATAGTTATAATGGTATATCATACAAATATATTTGAATAATTTCCCTCATAGATTAATAACATAAAGATAATATAGAAATACCCAAAAATTAATTCTGAATTAATTTATTCATAGATCCTGAAACATGAATGTAATATCATTCAATCAATAATAAAAAACAACAAGTTAAAATAATATAATTTCCTCAAATACAACCTCAAAGACCAAATAGATCAGAAAAATCATCCATGATATTATAATGTCAACACTAAATTAATAAAATAATTTACAGATAAGAAATTATATATATGTAGGATGATCATAATTGGAATACCGGATAGGATCTACCATGAGACCTCTCTTGATAAAGAATACGTAATCACACTAAATCACAATGAATACTCAATTTTTTTGTAATATTTAATGAAAAATGTATTCTATATAACAAGACACCCCATTGATATTTAAACATATATCACATAATGTTAATCATTGAGAAATAAACATATATCAAAGAAGGTAGATGACTAAAAATTCCCTGTTTCTTTATACTCTTCCCCATTTTCACACATACTAATCAATCTCTCACCACAAGTATAATAGACGGAAGACCCATGGGATACAATAATTAAACATTCCACTCAATAATAATAACATTCTATCATCATATAAAATGATCCCCATTAACTATATCATCTTAGAATCCCATGGAATCATAGTATATATTAACAGAATATTTTTTGGTATCCACCATAGACCGTAGGATGAATATTACACATAAATCAATCATTACATTAACATAACAAACAAATAGTAATTAATGATATAGTATATATTGGGATACATGTTTGTGAAATAAAAACATGATTATAAATACCTCTAAACATATATATATGTGGAAATGGTAAGAACTGTGCATACCATTACACAATACTACAAGAAGGGAACAGGGGACGAGGGGGCAGTCATCCATTCAATCCTCTCCAACATTGATGTTGGGGACAACACCATCTCAATGATCACATAATGTTTGTTACCCTACTAAAATATATTGTATATTATTAACTCATATAAAATATATTATATATATTACTCATGCCACACTAGGGGAATCTACCGAGTCCTATCCTCAACTACTATTGTCATCTCTTAGACACTCAGTTTCCACTTTTCTGAATTGAGTATCATATAAGGATAAATGAATTTGTCTATAATTTCATTTAATTAATTTTTTTACCACATCACAATACAATAAACTTTTACATGTAAATATAACAATTTCCATGACCGCATAGAATAATTCATATGGTTTCATGTTTTCCCTTGACATTCCATTATCATTATGTTAAACCATAAACACCATGGAATAATAAATATATTAAATATTATTGTTCTATAATTACAGGAAATATAGGACTCATCATATGGAATCAGAAGACTAATATATATACCACAAACAACTATTTTCATTTTGTAATTGTGAAAGGTACATAGAAACATTCATCTTAGAAATATGGTCCTTAATTTAGTTTTATTATCAATATAAAAAACATTATTTCAACACAATAATAATGGTTTAGCTAAAACTCTATCCATTAAATTAGTCTCTATGTTATACATTATACAAAAATGCATATCTACAATCATCATTTAATCATAGGTACCATCATTTGACATAGTCTCATGCCTCCCAACCCATGTCTCATTTAACCATCGCCTAGTCCTAGAAAATATCATGTCACACATTAATAAAAATACACATAGAAAAAACATTATGCTGTATGTAAATATTGGAACATTATGTTGTAAATCATATAGCTAAAAAAATATATAGAATTTTCGTAAAATTGAGTTATCATGAACCTAAAAATTATTATTTTCAAAAAAATGGTTCTTTAATTTCATTATTCAGTATATTATATTTTTAATAGTTATAACTAAACATAATAGAAGTCTTCATTTACCAAAAATTATGAATTATTAAAACATGAATTTAATTTTAACATTAAATTTAATCAATATCATTGGAATGAAAATAAGAGTTAAACATGCATCATGGTTTATTTTTATTTAATTCCAATTACAAGGAAGTATGGTGTCAAGATAAACATTTATCATTAATTATTTATCATAACTATAATAATATTTTTTATTAATTAACTATTTTAAAGGTTTCCAAAATAATGAACCACAAAATGAAAATTCACTATAAGAATATAATAATACATATATATAGCACTATCAAATAAATCAAGAGCGATAATATTGTGAGGGAATAATAACATGTGATTTATTGAACCATAAACAATAAATATTAATTTTTTTGTATAATCTTCATTGTAGTAATTTATAAAATTACACAAGAGATAAATCATTTCAACATCATAACTGAACATAAAATAATATTTGAATTAAATAATTCCCCAAAAAAATTATATGTTAAACATTCCTCAATAATAGTTAGTTGTTTGTGAATCAAATACCACCATATGGAAATCCATAATGGGGGAGAAGTAATAGTTGGAAACTAAAATTTATAAGCCACACAAACATGCACAAATAGGATCCCTAAGGATAAAGAAATTAATATATTTAATATATCCAGTAAAATAACGATGATGGATGTATATAATAAAATGTGACTTTGTAAATGAGTACTCAATTAAAAATAGTTTGAGTCATAATCCATATAGAATTAGTCAGAAGATGATAGGGGAGGGAAAAATGAACAATATCATGAAATAATTATATCAATGTACCCTATATGTGAAAATTAATATTACCACGCCAAAATTTCATTGGAGAATATGTAAATAAAAGGAAAATTTAAAATATGCTTTTTTATCATAACATATATGAATAAAGGACAAAAAAATTAATTCAATTTCCCCATAATGATACATGTTTTCTCACCTATTCAATCCTTTGAGATCTGAGACATAGTGTGGCTGTTTTAAATATTTCAATGAATTTCCTAACTCTTCTATAATAATTGACCATGAAATTTCATTAGTCATTGTGTTATTATGATCCTAATCCAAAACTATCTTCTGTATGGCTCAATTTCCAATGTATATGGGTTTACACCCACCAAAAATCGAACTCTTCTTGGAATTAAATATCAACGGTCCCCATTTTAGACAAGAAAACACAATGTCCTACTCATCTTGGATAATTCCATGGTTTATATTTTTCTAAAGGATTCCCCAAAGGAATATAGACACATAGAAACTCTTCCAAACTCATCCTCAACCCCATATAACCTCGATAAATAACAATTGACTGTTTGGGGAGATGGAAACTGTTACATTCATGATCTCTCTCTCATTGAGATTCCATAAATATTCTTACAATTTATATGTGTTCATGGAAATGAACATTATTAGTTAGTTACTTTCCCATATTAGGGATGTAGTTAACATTTTCCATAAACATTATAATTGATAAATAACTTCATCACTTTTTATTTCTATTTCATTCTAGTCATGATGAAACCCTCAAAAAATAATTCTCTATGATTATAAGACAACATGGTTTTTGACTATAAATAAACGTTTGTGACCCCTATTGTAAAATAATAATAAAAATAAAAATTTATAAGGATCATTACTTACATAAAAATATAGTAATATACAGTGACCTAAAAACATGGGGAATTTCTATTGGATTGTATTATTTTTATAACCTCCTCAATTGATGAATACAAATGTAGAACATTATAAAATGAAATCTCATTATATAATGGTCCACCTACACCTAATAGACTTATTCATCTAATTCATTTTATAACATTTCATCCTTCTATATAAAATATTTCTTGTGATATATTCAAAAAACATTGGGTTCCACATCATATATTGTAACATCATTTAGCTTCCCAGAAATTTTTTTAAAGGATCATTATCACATTAAAATAATGTAGAAGAATGAACAATTATGTTGTATTATATTTAAATTATTTAAAAATTAAATGACAAAAAAATCAATAATATTATATACTAATTGTTTATAAGGACAAAATATAATTTTTTATAATTAATTTCACAATAAAAATAACATCATATTGACTATTCATTAAATATTTTTAATTATAATAAATTAAAATTTAATTTATGTTGCATCCGAATGGAAATAATTATTCTATTACGAAATTTATCTAGTTTTATCAGTATACGATTAAAATATATCCACATTTCTCTCTTTGTATTTTGGGGTCTATCCCGGATGATCATTTTAACATATGTTGTTCACAATTGATTGCAACAGGAAGAAATATATTCATTTCTAGATCTTGATTGAGAGGTAGAGATAATTCCATTTTTATTAATGATAATAATTTCGATAAATTTCTTTGGGAAGAATAGAATTATTTTTGAGTTATTTTGGTTTTGTTTAAAAAATGTATCGCCAATAAAAAATGAAAAAAATTAAATATATATATATATATATAGGTTTAAATAATAATTGATTGTGAATAGACCCTTTATAATTTTATTTATCATTTGAGAACCACATTTATAATAATATTATAATTTTTAGAATATTATATGGTATGTTTTGTAATTATTTATATTTCCATATATTAATTTAATAATATTAAAAATTATTTATTGAAATGTTATACACTGTGTGAATAACATTCATCATCAAGCACATTACACTGTCAATCAATCACCCTCACTAGATATTTATTTATAAAGAATATAATTATATCCCACAAATAAATATTATCCATGTCACAAATTGATTATTAATTTTTTTAATAAACCAGTGAATATATATTTATTTTAAAATTTATTTCTTTTTTTAATATATGAATAAATATTTATTTTATATTTTGATAACAAAATAAATACATATTAATAAATTCACTTACTAGTAAATAAATAATTCTTAGTTATTATACGTCTGATAATAAATAACAGATAAATAAATATTCAGTGAACAAAAGTTGAGAATAAATAATTTATATCATTAAACTAAAATATTATAAATTCAAATACATTTATATATTTAGTTATTATATTGAACATACCAAAAATTATTATTATTCACTAATCCAATATATGTTAAAATATTTTTATTTAAAAAGTCTTAACATTTGATATTAAAGGAAGGCATATTATGTGAATCACTGTGCCTCATTCTCAGGGGAATTAGGTGAACAAACCTAATGTTATAGACAAAAAACTACTAACACGATATTGACATCAGTATCTAAATAACAATTTTAGTCAAATATATTAACATTCAATAGATATATCAATAAATATATTGTATTATTGTGTTAGAATATTAAATTATTCATAAATTAATTCATAAAAAAATTAAATGAAATATCCAATGAGCATACAATATCTATGATTTAATATGATAGTTTTTTCTAATCAATGATCCAAAAATATTTACTTTTACAAACTCAATTCTGTACATTATTTTTAGTTCAGATGATTTAATTTTAGTTCACTTATGAAGACCTTTATACATGATTTTTTCACAAATGTTTCTATATATACATTAAAATATATTAGTGAGGTCATACATTGAAAAAAATATAATGACTGGTGTTAAATAAAAATATCAAAAAAATATGAATAGTAAATGATATTAAAATAATTTATAATTCTAATTGGTAGCTATATATATATAATATCCTCTGATAGAGATTTTAATATTATGAAATTCCAACAGAAAAGGTTTTACTATACGATAATATTCAGTCACCTGATAGTAATACATCATTCCTATCCCATATAATGGATTCTATTCTAGCCATAGGAAATATGATATTGAATATTTTCCTAGTTCTTCATCATTATCATTCCACTTGGGAATTATTATATTTATTTTTTAGAAAAATACTCTGATATATTGACATTGAAATGTTATCAAATGATTAATTTATCAATTGATATAATATTTATCAATCTATTGTCTATAAATTTTAAAAATATTGTTTTCTTCAGGGAACCTAGTGGGACACAATATTCCATTCCAATATACTTGACTTCACAATGTTGAATTACACATATTCCACTAAATTATGTGGCTACCTAAAAATTAATGAGCACATATTAGATGATTTATTTATATATGTAATGTTCATTTCTCTCCTTGAATTAAATTCAATTTTAATAAAAATAATAATTTGAAATTATGTAACATGTAATTTTATATTCATATAAAAAATATTTTGAAATAATTTTTCCACTTCCTCAATAATTATATAAATATATTTAAATCCAATGGATGATAGTGATTAAATATCATAGAACTACATGGGTATATCATCAACAATAAAACCATTACAAATATTTATTATGGATCCTCCTTCATTTCCATCTTTTATTAAAATTATTTTAGACATGATATTCGATTATTTAAAACATCCTATATATTTCAGAATCAAAAAACTGTATTCCCAGTAGAATCACATATTCTACATATGTTTAACTATATATATCTCTTACCTAAAAATTCAGTTTCCTAGAAAGTAAAAAATATTTGTAAAATAAAATAAATTCATGAGAGGGAATATGATTTATTAAATGATATATATCATTCTAAATCAGTAAAATATGAATATTATTTCAATGGTTAATATTTATAAAACATCATATTAAAAAATTATTATTTTTAATTTATACTTTTTTCTTTATTGTTCTTTAAAATAAATATTTATTTAATTTTGGTGAAATATATTCATAATATCGCCAAAAATTGGAACCAACTATACAAGGTGAAAATGTATCACATTAAAGCATATAACAATAGTTTTATAAGCATCAAAATATATATGACTATCCCAACCACCTTTATAGAAGCATGAATTGTGACATAATTGATATTGGGGGTTTTATATTTTATAATATGTAAAATATAGTTTTAGTGTATATAAATTTGAGATAGATTATTAAACAACGATTATTTCCTAGTCTATGATTATTTAACTGAAATCCTTCTTCTAAGTGGATTCTATATATGTTGAAAATATAAAATCAACATAACATAAAATTAAAAATATGTTACCCTGGTCTATTAATATTAATTACATGAAATAATTATCTTTTTCAACCTCTCAGGAAACCCATGGAATATTAAAATAAAACCAAAGTAGTTTGTATGGTTCTATATCAATATAAAGTCAAGGGAATATGGTTCCTAGGTTTTATATAGTTTTATGTGTTTCTAATATATCAAGAGTTATAAAAAATCATGGTTTTCTGGGCAATGATGGTATGGTGTATCCAGACATGCACTTCTCAGAATGCGACTCAATGTCCAATCCCACTATTCACAGTGAAAAAATAAAACTTCATTATATGATAAAAACATGTTGATAATAATCCCATATGATGAATTTATTACAAATAAAAAAATATAAGATATATATATATATATATATTCATCTAGGTAACAGTTAAAATATATATTTTTTAAAAAAATTCCAACTCATATCATTCCATATTTTCTATTGAAGTAAAAACCCCATTGATTTCCATAATTTTTATTCATTGCTTTATGAAACATAAAAATATCATTTAATTATCACATTATGGTCTATTCATGTGTTAGTATTATAAAAAATTATCCATGTCTTTTCTCCATTTCTTGGATAAATCATATGTTTTACATAATTTTTTTCCCATGATCCTTGACTAAAAATATGGCCAATATGGATATATTATTATATTTTAGATAATTAGGTTAAATGTTAATTATATTATGATTCTTTTCGCTTACATATATGTTTTGGAACATAATAAAGATATCTATGATCTCAATAATCATTCCTGACACATAATTAGTGTTTTCACCATCTCATTATGATAATGATGCTTGTTCATGAGTATACATTGAAATGGATGTTTCGGCTACAATCATTGGATGTTAGATCAATATGGGATAATGGTCCATATGAGTCTGTCACATTCAATATTGTAAATTTTTCCTTAGTTGAATTGTTATTTTTGGGGCCATTTGGACATGGAAGAATGTATGATGGGTGTCGAGGCAATGTAAAAGGTTGTATATACAATTTTCACATCCATTCAATGTCCTCATGGTATTTTTCTTATCCATGGATCACATCACCACTACATTGGTTTTTTATCACTTATAGAAATTGGAATTATCAATTATTGATAATTAAATGATGTACTAATAGCTAAAACATATAATATATTTTATTGTTCTAGTAAAATATTTATACAAAAAAGTTTGTTAGCACTAAAATATCATAGATAAAGGGTCCATTTATTATAAATTTAACATATTATAAATAGTTCATTATAATAATTTTTAGAATATATAATTTTTTTCTTTTATTATGACAGACCATTAATTTTAGTTAAACTAAAAAAAATTATTTTATGTTTTATTTGGAATATAAAGTGTTATTTCAAAATGAAAACATCTGTAGGCAAGACACTGTCACAAGAATCATTAACAAATACCAATTTGAGGCCACTATTAATGATATTAAATGAAAATAAATGTCAATGTAACATTTTATAACCACAATATCTATTATAGATTTCATCCAATATCCTTTTTATAAAGGGTGAACACCATTACCACCTTTCCATATTGATTTCATTAATATTTAATGATCTATTATTATTTTTAATATTTATTTTCATATATATTTAATTTCAATTTTTTTCATATAGATATATATTTTTATAAAATTATTCACATATATATGTACATATTAATATATATTGACTTACAGTTTTATAGTAAAATGAATATTTTTTGGAATAAAAAGTTATATAATATAGTTAAATAGAATAATTAACAACAATTTATTATATTTTTATACATAATTATATGTGTGTTTATGTTCTAGTTATGAAAATTGGATGAGTACTCACTTATGTGGGGTTGACAAACACAATACCATATTAAATTATTTGTAAACTTTCCCCATATAATATATGTCCCCTCAATCATTGGATTGGGAAGGAGAAGATGTTTTATGATCTATATGTGATAATTTTTTACACTAAATGTCGATAATAATTTTTAGGGTTTAAATAATAGAGATAGTTAAATTTTTTCTATTTTATCCCTATATAGAAACACATACCTACCAAAACATGATAAACCATACCAAAGAATAATTTGGAAATGATTCATGAGAAAAAGGAAACCAAATTATTTATAAACACATGGCCAATGATCAATGTATTAAATGATTCAATGAAAAAAATAAAAGTATAAAAAAGATTAAAAAATAAGGAGGAACTCAGGAACTATGGTGGAACCACTTTAAACACCTCATATCAACAAACACCCAAGACCATATCGATGAATCAAGGATGACCTATCACAAATCTATAGGTACAAGTTAATACACATTCTCTATTATTATATCAAAGAAAATATCATCTTAATACCAAAAATAGATCATAAGAAGAGCATGAGTAATCATACCATATTATATAACACTTTTACTACCCACCAATTGAAATAAATTTGAAAACATTTATAAAATGTTATATTTTTTAAAGCAATATGTTGAATATATGAAAAATAAGGGATCAAGATATGAATTTGTTAAACAATTTAGCAATATATATCTATAAATATATATATAATTTCATCTAAAAATTATATTAAATAAGATAAAAGCTAAAAATAACTTCAATCATGGAATCTACCGTTACATATGCACATTACTATGTAATCTAAGATAGTCCTTATACTCATGAATAATATAAAATCAAATAACATATAATTAACATGTTGATATATTCTTTTCCCCAAATTATCCAAGTCACCAATAATCTCTTGATAATTTACAATCCTTTTACACACACATATATTCTATGATAAATTTACATGAAGTTCTTTCACATTGATCATATTCATAAAATCAATTCAAATTAAAAAAAACTCATTTTTCTAATTCTTGAAATTTGTTGTGGGCATCGCCCATAAAAATAATTTTTAGAATTGAATAGTAAAATGTTATTCCATGAATATTTATCCAATGATTTTCTACCTTAAATAATTTATTTTATCAAGAAAATACTGAAAATTTAATTTCTATTAAATTTAAAGAAATAAAGATTTTAACTCCATCAATTTGGTGGGATATATATAATGGTTTCAAAATTTATCATATCAAAGATCATAACCTCGTTGAATCATAAAATCCAAATAAGAACATATCAACACATATCAAATGTAATAAATTCATTCCTATAATCCCTAATATTGGTTTTATTTTGATGTAAAATAGTATGTATAATATTTATTGGAAAGATAGATCCCTTATAGTAGGTTTACAATATCTAATGAATGATTATTCATCATGACTAGAGTGTTGCATTCCTAATATTTAGAAATATTATCCAATTGGAAAAAATAGAAAAATATTGGATTAGAGAAAAAATGATGCTTTTATAGAATTTTTGGTATTTTTATGTAAATATTAATATATTAGAATATCTAATATTGTGTTAGGAACCCTAGTTTGTGAATACATGTATTAAATATATAAATCATCTCTATATAATGAAATGTAGAGTCGCACCATTTAATGATCATTTTTTCAAATAAGTGCACTAGCCATATTCATATACAGGAAACCTAACTTTATAACACACATATACCAAGGTAGTAAACAATGTTTTACCCAAGATGTGTTGCCATCATGCTACATCATAGAAGAGTTTTATCGACCAAACATGTATTCACAGAAGCATAAGATGTTGTATCATATGTGATCTCCAAACATGTACCTTCCATATAATCAATAAAACATCATAAAATTATCCTCTAACATCATGAGTTTAAAAAAACTATTTCCCAAATGTTAAATATTAAATAGTTGAGGTAACTACCTAATATTGGGGGGTGTAACCCTATCCTCAAAATTGCTTAATCATTCCACAGTATAATTTATATTACATATGTCATGAATGATTTCAATTCAATACTCAAATAATGACATAAATCACTCACACGATTGAACCTAAATTCAATCATGTTTTAATAATACATTTATTAATGAAATTTAGTAAGGATATATTTTTATTTCATAAATATCTGGAATTTTTTCATGTTTTTGGATAAATTTCACATCACGATCCTAGGTCAAATGACTCCAATAATAAAATAGCTAAAATATAATTGAACATATCTAGTTCAGAGATTTCATAAATCATATGGACACCATATATTCATAGTGGAAATGATAACCAATATTCATTAATATATATTGGTCCTAAAATTCTGAATGTTCCCACTTATTTTAAAGCTATAATCCCTTAATTTCATTAAATTGAAGGAACCAATCATTATGAGTTTTTTAGAAATATATAGAATCTTAATTTGAAGGATAATGGATAAAAAAGGTGATATACATATGGTTTGTATCAAATCTGGTATATGTTCATCTAATAATAGATCATATGATTATTTTCCATAATCTCTTAAATAATAATATATACAATCATAAATATTCCGCCGTTTCTACATAATATTGTGATGAATATAATGATCTGGAATATAATTCCCTAAATGTAGCCCCATTTATTTTGTTGTATTGCAATTATCTTATATGTACTAAACTTATAATTTATAGTATAAATTAACATTTTTAATTATTAAATTAATATTAATGTAATTAAATTATATAAAATACATTCACTGCTTTATTATTTTTTATAGATATATGGTCTATAAAATTTTAATGATCTTTATGCAATGAAATCATTGATTTTTCAACTATTTTACAATATAGAAAATAATTAATATGTTTATGTATATGATAAATCAAAATTGTAAAAACAATGAAAGTGATGGTTGGGACCAGTTGGATCATGTCTCATGAATACCATTTATCAGTGTATATGGGGGATGGGGATTCATATGGGTTTCCCTTTACCATTTCTAATGCATGATTAATCAACTAATCCTAGATAAAAAAAATTACAAAGGGACGTTCATTCACATATATATCTTAATAATATACATATACATCTAATCACACCTAAAAATCACACCTTATCTCAACATACCCATATAGAAGATGATTGTGTAATAATGGGATATGTATCGACCCCCTAACAATATGATTTTTTTCTTTTGATTTTGTAATGAATTTACTTTTTCCATTATTATATATTAATTTAAATAAATCAAAAATTTGTTAGATAATAATTATATTTTGATATGATGAATGAAAAAGTATATTTGTTTAGAAATATATTGATTCAATCAATACAATATTTTTGATGAATTTCATATTTCTTAAAATATGTATATTATTTTAAAAAAATATTAGTTTTATATACTATATGGAATATATAATTTTAATACTTTTTTTCAAACGAAAAGTAATTTTTATTTTAGTTAGAATTCTATTATTGTAAAATACATTATTCTTTAATAATTTCTTTTAAAATTAAATTTACCATTACTAATGTATAATGTGGATAAAAGATATATTAAATTTGAAATTGTAATTATTAAAATACCTAATAGGGATTCACTCATGTTTTTTTGGAGGATTTTATTTTATTAGAGAAAATTTAAATACATTATATACATACAATTTGAATTTTTTCATCATTCTAATATAAATTTGTTATAATATATTACATAAATTGTATTCATGGCTATATATATATTTACATTTACAAATATTTTTTAAAAGTATGTTTTACAATTTTATAATCCCTTACTGAATCCTCCAAAACCAATATTATTTTTTAGGGTTTTAAAATTAATTCTTTGAAAACATGACTCACTTCAAAATTCCCAAGGTTATTAGTTTTCATTGATATTTCATTTAAAACTATAATATTTTGAATTTAAATATTCTTTTTATGAAAAAATTTGAAAATACCAATTTTTGGTTGTTGATGGGATTTAATTATTATAAAGAGTCTAAGAACAATTTTTTAAAAAAATAATGGATTATTCTCTCAATGGGTACATAAAACCTCACAAAAAACCATTTCTATATCTAGAAACCTGTAGGCACAATATTACACATAAATTCTATCTATAGAGTCCTCCAATGTTTGAAAGAGTACTTTAAGAAACTTCTATTTAACATTTAGATGCACTCTCTCAATGTAAGGGATCATATCCATCATACAGTTATTCATAAACCTCATTTATATAATTGTTTTTCTTTTTCACAATGTTACAACATCTTATTTTTATTATTATATACATATAAGGATTAATATCATTCTCTATCATTTAATTTTTTTAACCTTTATGTTATTTCGTTATGCTACTAAAATTATCCTATGATTTTCTATTATAAACATTTATATAGTGAATAGTCATCAATGATTCTACATAACTATATTCACCTAGTTACATGTATTATTCATTAATTGGAATGAAAATTATACGTAACGAAAACTCCTTATTCATGGAGTTTAAATTATCAAAATACATTAGAATCCAGTATGTTCCATATGGAACACTTATTCATGTATATGATATGTAAGTGATGGATGGGTGAAAAATTATATATCCCTTAAATTAATAGTGTAATGTTTAAATATCATGATATTACCTACATGGTTCACAAGAGGATATACAATGTATAATATGATATGATACCATTCATGTTACGTCTGAATTACAATTATGATTTCATGTTTTTTATTGTTTCCAAATATCACGACACCCTCCCCATAATGGTAAAATGATAATGGGAGACAAAAAATGACCCCCAAGTCCCACCTCTAGTTACCCGAGGTTGGAGACTAGCATTAAGGGTACAAAATTCTCCGAGTAATTGAGAAATTAAATTTTATAAAAGAAATATAATTTTGATATAAGAATTATAATCCCCAAAAAAGTCTGATAGATGAAATAATATAAACCAAAACCATCCCATAATGCATTTATAAAGAAGTCGATAAAAAAAGTTTCAAAAATTATGTAACCAAAGGAAATGATAGTGTGGTGAAACAACATATATCAAAACTTATATGGTGGTATAGCCTAGCATGGTCTACATAATTTTCCTAGAAAATTGAAAACATTATTATATATGTGGGATAATAATAAAAGTATACTCAAAAGGAAAACAAATGGCTCAAATGTACATCTAAAAAGAGTCTTACTAATGAACCTATGAGAAAATATAAGAACCAAATTGCACATATACATGCATACAATCCAAATCTATTCATTCCAAGGAATTCTCGCCAAATAACTCAAGCCAAGTTACATAAATTGATATAAATTACATTAATAAGGGTATATATTATGACTTTCAAACCAGTATGCATCTCTCACACCTCAATGTGGTAAATCATGGCACTACCATTTCTTTCATATACCACATCACACCACAAGAATGTTCAAAAAAGAATTTCCAAAAGACTCCTAGATTTTCTTCCCCAAATGATTTCTCACTTCACACCTCACCTGAAGATACCATGTCATGCCTCCCCACAAGAATGGTCATGTCACACATCAGTCATAGACACTAGTACTATCTCATCTAAAACAAACATGCCAAGGCTACCAAAAAATATATCATGTGAACTAACATACATCCATATATGATATCATGTGTAACACCTAACTCCCCTAAGAATAGATAGTGGAAAATAAAAAGAAATAATCCTTTCATATTCCTCATCGAATATCTTGAAAAATAACCAAGTATGAATATACGTGAGTCGGTAGATAATGCTCGATGTGGTTGGGGTGCGTATAGAAATCCTAATAACATAAATGTGAACATATATATATATGTAACTCTCAATCCCGACCTATGAGTGCATAAAAACCAACTCACAACACCATAATTTTTCCTTCCACTTCTAAATGAAAAATACCACAAAATATGACATAACCTAGTTTCAATTTTCAAATAATTTCTAGTTAATAATATCATTATTTTCAATATCTACCAGAAACCACATTAAATGACACAACGAATTATTTAATTACTCATTAAAAATTTCACCACATTATCTAGACCTACAAAATCAATTTAAATTAATATAAAAAATTTATTCATTTATTCTGTCACTATCTAGGAATATAACAATATGAAACCACCACCCATCCACCACAAAAGAATGGCCAAAACTCCACATCACTTCCCCATACTCACATCTGAAAACCAACTCACTACCTCAAAATAATATCCAATAAAACCACCACACCTAACAAAAATAATATCTAATATAAATACCTCCCCACCCCAATATCACAGCCAAACAAGCCACCTGAACACCCATAAATAGTTCCAAACAGACCACCTCAACTCCCAAAAATAAATATAAAACAAACCACCTCACCTTTCCTAAATCATGGTCAAAAAAACCATACCACCACTCCAATGAAATGTCAGAAATACATAATTTCCACATTCCCCACAGACACATTTCTTTCACACGTGTATGAAAAGTGAAAAAAATACATTAAAATCATTTTAGTAATTTAAAAGGGGGTTTTATCACATTTCGCTAAATTATTTTTTCATTGTCAAATAATACATAATTGTAGGGAAACCATTTCATTACCCAAATTTATATGGTTAATAATATTATATTTAATGGTGATATCAGACAATCATCTTAAAGATCCGAACAATTTCCATAATTTTCATTAAGGAATCAAGCTTGTATAGTCCAAAATAGAACAATATCAAAAAATCAATAAAAACATGAAAATCACACTTGTTAAACAAAAATTTCCTACATAAAAAATTATTTTTCATTATTTAATCATACACAACCATAATCCATAAATAATAAAATTCATACCCCTCCATCATGTTGAACAATAAAGTGAACCAATTGATTCCCCTCATCGAAGAATATTTCTTGACTCACTACTCACAACAAGGGGTAGATTATTGTCTATAAATCACAATAATACCACGTTAACCATAGATCATCTTAAAAGACACCCAAAAAATCATTCAAAGAAGATCCCAGACATCGAATCCAAACCAAATGGTACCACTGTTGAGAAACATTGAATATGTACGATAGAAAACTATCCAAAAATAAGGATGGGAATACCATAGCATTTCTACAAGAAATGAAAAGGAAAAACATATCAATGGGGCCTGGGGAGGGATTTAGGAACTCTTTCAAGAACATAAACATTTCTAATTATGAGAGGAAGAGGAATCCATGACTGAATGAATGAATATTCAGGAAAAATATCATTAAAAATGTCATTCTTCAAGGATTTAAATGACATGTAATCTCATTTCACACAGTGTAATACACTGGGTTTAGTTTGGAAAAAAAACATCATAATTTGTTTATTTAACACTATAAATATACCCTATTGGAAATTGACATGTACAAGAAAAAAATACATTATTCACATCATTTAAAAATTTAAAATAGTTTCATTTTATAAAGTATCTATAATTCCCCCACCAACCATCACTAAATATTCCTAGATAATCCCCACAAAACCTATATCTATGAAAACATGAAAAGTAATGGACTGGGACAACATAGAATGTTACATTTGATACCCCTCAAATGATTCAACCCTTAAATAATATAAAACCAAACCCATATGAAAATATGTCTAGAAAACCTCCCCATGAAGAATAATATAAATGATCTTGTCATATGTTAAACACTACCACAATCCAAACATGTCAAAAAATATATCCTCAACACACAGTACAACAAAACACTACCAAAAAACCACTGTATATCTTTCTCAATGTTAATAAATAAGGAACTGAAAATTTTCACAATGATATTTCTACACCATCCCAATCACATGAATTGGGGAATTCCATAACCCACTTCATTATGTTAACCACATTGGGACCGACTGACCTACATAGGATTAATCACATATCTGTTAATGCTTCTCGATTAAGAATCAGGTACAGCAATTTTCATATGAAATTTCACTACCATACACATCCATGTATAGAAAAAATAGGTAAAAATACTAATCAAATTAAAAAAAATTACTCCAACAACACATCACATTGAAAGGTACAAAAAAGAAAAAATCAAATCATTTCCATGTAATAGAAACAAATATGAATCTCTCACTCCTAGATAATCTCCTCTATTCTAACATGCCTCCAGAAAACACAAAGAAAAAAAAATTTTTCACCATAAATTTTCTTTTCCATAGAATCTTGGATCTCTATGGACAACTCCACAAATTCCACATCAAACTGGATATCCAATTCTTTAATGAAATTTTAATTGGATTTATTATGAAGATACTAATGAATATTAGGGATGTGGAAGACATAGTGGATCATAACCAACAATAGGAAAAATTAAATCTGATACAACACCTCACTAACTCACTCCAATACCTCAAAGGGCCCAACAAACAAGCGATAAATCTAACTCTCTATTCCAAATATCTATTTCACATATCGATGGGAAAGCTTCATGAATTTGTGGGACCCATACTCAAACTCTAAGGGCCTAATTCTGTGATCATCATAATACTTCTACCATCTCAATACAACATTCAAACTCTCACAAACATGCAAAACACTTTATGTCATGATCTATACAACATTAGGTAATAGAAAAAATGACTCCCCATACTTTATCCAATATACTAGAGAATATAATGGTATCTCATACAATACCTCAAAACAATTAATGATAATATAAAAATGTTGGATATTATTATAGTAAAAATAATAAAAAGGATTTAGGAACACCAAATATAAAAAAGGTCCATGATGTGGGCTCATAACATATCCTCCAATGGAAGGAAATTATATTTCATCTACCCATATTTTTAAATGTGGAATGTTGTGTAGTGGATTAAATAAGGGTTAATATCATGATACAGTCTACTAAAAACTCATGAGGTAAAACACGAAACCAAATATGAGTCAAAGGACCTCTGAACTCCATGATTCCACCACACATCATCCACATACAGATTATCCAACACATTGACTCTCCCCAACTACTTGATTGCTAAGAAGAAGGTATATTTCATCAGCTTATCCCTGAACACTGAGATATAGTCAAAAACTCAATGATATATTTGTAACCCTAAGGTGAAATCCTCTGATATATAATAAAATTTCTACTTGGGACATCAAAATGGAGAAAACAACTACTAGGATCACAACACTCGACATTTACTTTCATAAAAAATAATTACATTTTCATAAGCTCTGCCACAAATTGTTTAATCCAATTCCACCAAAAATAAATATTAATACAATAATAACTCTTGGAAACTCATTGTTTTATATAAAAATGTTATCTATTAAAAACACAAAGGACTCAATTCATCACTACTATATCTAAATGCCTTCTAAGAAACATAAAATTGTTCCATCCATCATCCAACCATCCCTCCAGATCATCACTGTGGCCAAAAAAATCCCACATTACCTCTCTCTCTGATTCTCCCTACTATGTATCCTCCACATATTATATCAAAGAATACATCTATTCCATATAAAACATGTATCTTGTACCACCATCAACCCTTACATATATGTTTAATTATTCAAACTCCTCTATTTCTCTCTAAACATCCCCACACTCTATTGCATCACCCTTTCATGCCTTCTTACTCAATGTTTTGATCAGAACATTCTCCATTACTAAAGAGTAGATGATCTAAAATTCATAATCCTAATTATAATTCATCATCCTATACTGCAATAGGTTTATATGAGGTTGATATAATATATACCTCAAGCTATAGTTATTCGGGTAGACCACAAAGCACTCATCAATTAGGTAATACTTCTATAAAATTAGTGACAACACAACTTCTATAAATCTAGATTGTTGGTGGAATAGTAACACTCATGGAGATGTAATTGACTACACCCTTAAGAGATCACAGCCCACTGCTACATCATCCCACAACCTATGATCAGATGGGAGTCATTAAAAACACCTCAAAAATCACTACTTTTATGGGAAACTGATGCACTATATCACTATCTAAATTCTACATCTGGTAACTAAATTATACATGTAGCTAATCACCTGACAAAAAACTGTGGTATTTACAGGTAAATTTATTTAATGAGGCTAAATATCAATAGAATTTAGTCACAAAAATTATATAATAGAAATCAAGATGTAGAGAACCTGAAACCTCTTCCAAATTATTGGTTCATCCATTGAAAAAATTTCTACATCCTTCAATGGGATTAAGACACACCCTACTTAGATGCTATATTCATAGTGTAATGCACCTATAATGTCCATAACATAATCTTAGACATGTTTACCTTGATCTAGTGGTGTGGAAGAACATGTAATAATGTTCTGAGATACCTAGCATGATTCTACTATGGATTCCAATATATAAAGATATAATCAACTAATATGATGAAAATACGGTCCATGATCTCATAGAACAAAGAGCTCATATTCATGACGAACACTTTTGATACATTTTTAATATCGAACGAAATTAATAAAAACATAAAGTACCCATACCATCATATGAATGAAGTATTGTGAAACATCCCATATTCACTGTCAATTGGTGATGACCATACCACAGATCAATCATAAATAAACCACTTTCTCCACCTAGCTTGTAAATAATATTTTCTATTCTACAATGATTGTAATTTTTTTAACCATCACCTGATTTAGACTCTAGTAGTCTATACACAACCTCATAATTTCATCCCTCTTCATGGGGAGATCCATTTTGTCATCCATTGGTGACTCAATAGGAATGATAAAAACCTTATTTATCCAAATCATTTATATCAATCCTATACTCCTGCAACTCAAAATATTCTCTATGATAAGGAAAATTAAAAATTATAGAAGAATCATGATGTTATTATATCATGAACTTAACATCACGTCGAGTGGGTAGTGTCACATGTTACTTGTAAGAAACATCAAGGAACCCCCTAATGACCACGGGAACCTCTATCTTGCAAGTTTTCACTGACTCGACTAACAAGTCGACCAAAAAGGAAATAAAAGGCTAAACACACTGACTTCCTACCTGAAAAATCAACTCATAAATGAAATCACACACTGTCCAACAACATATGAAAACATTATTCCCATCCTGATGAAGTCTATAACATCATACATGAATGGATACCAATTGATGGTAAGCATCAAGTTGTATAATAGTATATTAAAATAGAATAAATTCCCATGGGACTGATTTAGGGCCATCATTACCCAAAATTCCAATTACACAATAATCAAGATGGTATAGCCTCTGAATGGAGTAGCTAACACAAGTGTCACATGATACCTCCAAATGTTTAGATATAGATAATGGGATAGAGTTGTTGAATCAATGGAGTAAAGAGCTCCAAAATCAAAAAAGATACAAACTAGAGTAGTAATCAAACTGATCTCATCTCAGATAATCTATTACCACTCAAGAACTAATGCCTCTACTATGTGAAACATACCATGATCCACTCCTCTACCTATTGGTTAATGAAATAATCCTTGACCATCCTTAGGTCATAGTACCTGAACTTGAGGGACATCTGGAGGTCTTCCTGTACCTACTCTCTCTACCCTTGATGGATCAATTAACTGGTTACCCAATTATGGAAACATTTTCCCTGGAAACTAATGTTGAGGATGATACTGAATAGGTTCACATCAAACAAAATGATTATGAAAAACACATGGAATTTCTTCTTATTATTGAAACAAACCCCACAACAAAAACACCCTCTCAAAAATCTCCCATGAAATACAAGGAACCCATGTTCCAAAAAAGGGAAGAAAGGAAGCTACTAATACAAACTCAATTCTGGTCAATGACTCAAGGGTCCTAGTGCCTACGAACTACCAGTGAAAAATAAAAATCTTGTGGAATCCAACATGATTCCTCCTTGAATAACCACATCATCAGTGCATCTGATCTATAAAATTAACCTTCTATAAACCTCATGATATGTCATCAATGTATATATATTTACTTAATACAACATATAAAGATAGAGTAACTACTATGTAGTTTCACATGGGACTCCTCATATGGAAGAAATTGCGGGGGGGGGGGGGGGGATAATTTCAGTTGACTTCATTCCCACCACCCACACCATTTTGATCACATATTGAACAGTAAGAAGATCTTTCCTCTTTAATTACATCATTTTTAGTGAATGAAACTCTGAAAGTAAAATTTTTTGAATGTCGACCCAAAAAAATTCATCCTTCTGATCCTTGAGATATAGTGTCTAGAACTGATACACACCACCCAACATTTGACTGACTACCAAAGGGGCCTAATAAACTATAAGGGCCATGATATACTAGAATGTGATCTCATGATCCTCCATCCAGCCAAATTTACCAAAATATGAAACACTACCATCATAAATTCCCCAGTATTGACACTAGAACAAAAAAAAGTACATCAGACAAGCCTTATCATCTTCTACCAGGTTTACCCTATGGAGATCAATTTGTCAAGCATACAATACTTAAACTTCTGGGTCCACAAACATACAATGTCCTTAAACCACATATAAAAATAAAATATAAATATCCAAATCATGGCATTGTTAAATTTTATTATGATTAACTTTAATTAATTATATTTATTTAATAAAATTTATACATCCCAAAACAACCCAATTAATACAAGACTAAAAGGGATTATAATTCTTGTTCCTTTACTATGTCTATACCTTGCAAGTAGGTCCACCTAAATTGGTAATTCAATAAGCTCAAAGCTAGTGAACTAGATCATAGGGGGCCCAAATATCCTATTTAATAATGGGTATCCCTAGCCTATATCATGCACATAGGTCAACATTATTTTTTTTCTACACGAACCCATGAAAAAATTACTTTTCATAACTCTAAAATCCATCCAGTCTATAACCCACTCATATAACACCAATCTATCCTGACCCCTCCCTCCATAGATTCTATAATGAGGGGAGAGAGATAATAAACATTGTGTCATTCCGACAATAGCACTATGTTTGGTGAAAATCACTATGGTTATAAAAATCATAGAGAATTGTAGGAATTAAACTCCACCAAATAAAAAGGATTTTGAGATATGATGACACATCTATAAAAAAACCCCATGATATTATATAAAAGAAACCAAAACCATCAAAAATTACATGTATAAAAAATTACGATACAAATAAAAGTTCCTAAAATTAATGACCTAATTTAAATTATATGGAACGAAAAAAAACTATCAAAATGTCCATGATATTAATGTATATATTGATCTATGTAATCCTCCTAGAAAAAAATATATACAAGTTCGGTGAGAATACATGTATACACAGTCTAAAAAATGGGGTCTCTTTTGCCTAAGTGAATGAGTCATACTAATTCAACTATTATAAAATAGAAGAACCAAATAACCCATATACGTGCATACTATGAAAACCTATCATCATCATGTCACACTCACAAAATATCTCAAACTATATTTATAATATAATAAAATTACCAATGATATGGGTATCAGACACAACACCCCCACTGTCACGATGCTATCACACCCTAATGACATACATCATGCTCCCATATCATCTGTATACTATATCACCCTAAAAGAAAAGTCAAAACATAACTCACCAAAAGACATTTTGGATCATTGCCCAAAAAGGATGGCCACATCACACCTCACACGAAGATAGATAGGCTCATTTCTCAACAAGAAAGACCACACCACCATCTAATTCAATAACATACCATTTTCCATCATAGTCTATACAAAAACTACTTTTCTCAGAGTAGAGTGTGGGAATGAGAGAGAACGTATCAATCTGTTCTCCCCAACTATTGTTAGGAAAACACCCCATGTAACAATTCGGGTGTCAATACATGGTTCATGAAAATGATGGGGTGAATATTAAAATTATATGAATATAAAAGTATATATAAATACAGTATCAAACACTCAATACCAACCTATGGGTACATAGAAAAATAAACCAACACAGAAACATCATCACTTTTTCTACCACCTCTTTTTGTATAACACCACACTACAAGACACAATCCCATTTCTATTTATATACAATTCCAATTCATTGTCCCAATTTATTTGATTTGTAGCATCAAAAAGATTTAATAACACAAAACAACATTTTATTTTTCATTTTCAATTATCACTAAATTGACGTAGTCCACCCAACCCATTTAAAACATATCAATAAATTCTTTAATTATTCAATTAATACTAGCTAATTTGGAATACTGAAACCAAAACCTCATAATCCAAAAATCATGACCTAAAAAACCACATATGAGCTCCAAAATCTTGTAAAAAATTCACCTCACTGCAATAATAGAGACAATCATAACACCTCACCACCCCAAAAAAACTAAAAAAAAACACATCACCACCCCAAAAGCATAGAAAAATGTACAACCTCATTATCCCTAATGGCATGATAAAAACCCACCATGCCTCCCAAAAATCGCGACATATAAACCATCATCGCTGCATTCCCCAACCACACATTTTCTCCTCATAAGCACTATAAAACAACAGAACACATCAATATCATTTTATAGATTTACAAATGGGAATTTATCATATTTACTATTAGTTTTGGGTGTTATCACACAACCCAAAATAAGTAGGAAAAAAATTCACAAGCAAAATGTTAGTGGTTAAAAATATTCACAATGAGGTTTATATAAAAAAATCTCCACTAAAGAATTAGTCAAAAAATAAATATCTCGTTCAATCATGGCCTGCAATAGACACAATTTACTATAGGGAATCATCTAGAACAATAACATTATCATAATAACAATAATGATGTATGAACATGTGAATCAAAACAATTTCCAATTAAATATTAATTTAACCAATTATTCATCATTAATTATTATAGAACAACTAAAACTCATAGATGAAAAAAATATACCACATGATACAAAATAAAGAGAAAATAGGGATTACCTTCCTCAATGATGATTTTCTGAATACTTTTACACCACATGATGAGGAAGGAAGCCCGAAAATAAAAATTGCACCATATAAACCAGAGATTAATCTATGCTTCACCAATATATCAATCAAAATTATTTCAAATAGGCAGTCCAAACCATATACCACCCTTTTACGGAATCATTAAATAAGAACATGAGAAAACCATCCATTAAGAAGTAAAGGTATACCATAGATATCTAATGAACTACCACTGGGATGAATGGATCAATGAAAGAGGAAGATAGATTGAATAACTCCTCAAAGAACCTTGGGTTCACCCAAAACACATTTTAATATAATAAGTGTTGATTAAAAATTATTTTGGGAAATAACATTAAAGCTTCACTACATTAGTGGTTTACGTTATGTGAAATCTTATTAACATCATGTATTCCTCAGGGTTGTGATTAATAGAAAAAACATGTCCCCATTTTATAATTTCACACTTATAATCTAATATATGTTGAATTTACCAAGAAAATTTGTGAAATAAAAGTTCACATAATGTAACAAATTACATGATGTTTATTTCTTACAGATGCTCTACTACACCTCCAGCCTTCACTGAAAAATCCTGAAATCTCCCCCAAATTCATCCAACCATCAAAACTAGAAATGTAATGGACCAGGAGGGTAATTATCATTTAACCACATTCGTATGGTAACATTATACTTTCATATTATTTTAGGCCTCATTTTTCAATATTTTTTTTCTAACAGCTCTTATGTTACATTGATATTCCTCTTTGAATAGATGTTCCACTTCCCCCTATTTAATGATTAGTTTCTTACCTTACTGGTATTTATAACTAACCCATTTTTTATGTATGTCCTTACCTTATTATATTCAGTTATATAATAATTATATAATTTTTCTACCGTGTTAATTATGTTATCAATAATTTCACTGTATTCCAACTATAAGTTGTTAATAAATTTACCAAATTTCCCAAAATAAAGTCTCTAGGATCAATTAAAAATGTATTATTTGTGTCATCATGAAGTAAAATAAGAAATGAATTGTATTAAATCTAAGTTTGGGATTTTTTGTATCATTGATATATCTTGTTTTTCCATGTTTTTATTAAAAAACACTAGTGAAAATCATTGGGAAAAGACAACATATTACAAAATGTTCATAAATATTGGAAAAGTATATATAAGAGGTTTCTATGTATATAATTCTTTTTTTAAACTATAAGTGGATGTGGCTATTTCATTTATTTTTTTTCTGTAGTAACCCAAGGAAAAAAATCATTTTTTAGGCTCAATAATTAACTAGTTAAATTATTGTTCCATACTGCACGACTAGTTTGATGCTATAGAGAGATATTATGTGGGAAATTAAAAATAATTATATAATGTTTATTATGTGAAGAGTATTCCCATAGAAATTTATATTTGATAGATATCATGTTAGAATTCAATTTACATCAATATATTAATATGTTATAGAATTTATTTTATATAAGACTAATTTATATAAGGTATCTAGTTTCCCATTTATGTATCTATTAATATTAAAATAATCATTCATAATTTTATTATTTTTCAAATACATAATATTTAATTACATTAGAACCGGCCTTTTGGTCCATTAAATTTATATTTGTGGCTACTGTTGGTGTTCCAATAGGGCCTTGAGGAGGTTTTGGGCATTTTCAGTGGAGGATAGAGGTCAAGCGTATCTTCTTTAGGATATTTATGTTCTGTATTGTCCACAAGATGTGTAATGGTTGTTCACAAAATGTTTTTTAGGTTATTTTATATCATTTATATGGATAAAGGGTACTTCTTGATATGGATTACACATTATCTAACAAGGATAAATTAAATTTAATGAATAATGGTTGAGGTGGCACAATTTTTTTAATGATAATTTCATTCAAAAAAACCCATGGTATACACACGAAATAAATTTTATAATTTGTGAAATCTAAGAGAATAAATATTTTTTGTTCTTTTATCAAATAATACATATTCATCAATAAATACCTATTAATCTTACATTTTAGACGATCCCTAGTCACACAATGGAGACCTTCTTTTTCTATTCTCTCTTACTTAAAACCATTTGAATCATTAGCTATATTTTGGTGATATTTTGGGATTGATTCTACCTTATACTCTTATTTTCATACATTATTCTCATGGGGATTTACGATTCAGATGTTTATTTGTTGTTTTTTGTGATTTGGGATTCATATTATAGATTCATTTGTGAATAGAAGGTTAATCAAATGAATTTCATTTTAATTTTTGTTTGTTGGGGTTTCATCATTTCATTGTGGTGTATAGTGAGTTGTAATGGATTCATTGTGCTGGGTAATACCTCATTTTATTTATTGTGAATCATGTAGGAGGGGTATGGTCATATTAATCTATGGTTATGGATAATTATGGCTATTCAGAATTAATGAATTTGTTAAAATTGAATGGTAATGTTGTTTTATTTCCATTCATTTATATGAATGGTATTATTGTGATATTGTGTATATACAAGCATGATACCCCCATTGAAAAGTGTTGTTTAAGAAGGTTTTTAGGGTGATGGATGATATGTTTTCTATTTTTTTATTATTTTTTATATAAAAATAAAAATAAAATTGGTTTTTCACTAATATTTGGTTAATAAAATGGGTTCTCATCATTTTTCTTGAGTTATAACTCCACTAAAATAATGTAGGATGTGAGAAAATTCGGTTTTTAATAATGAATGATGCGTTTTAAGGTGTTGTAATTTTCTGTCATGATTTTGGTGTAGTGATGTGTGGTTGATGTGTGGTTGGAGGTTGTTGGGGATATTGGTTTGATGTATGATATTTTGGTTAATGAGTTTTCTTGTTGGAATTGATTTTTTTTGTAAGGTGGATTTTTTGTCATTTATATATTATGCTGAGGTGGGATGTTGACTATAATTTGGGGAAAATGTTGTTATATGGTAATGATTTTTAGGAGGAACGGGTCTGGTTGTTTTGGATATATAATGTGGAGGTGATTCAATGGTTTTATGGAGATGATGATCTATATTTTTTGTTTGGATGTGTTATGCTAGATTCTCAGATAGTGATGTTGTAATTAATCTTTATAATAATAACTGAAATGAATAGTTTTTATTATATTTAATGTGATATAAATCATTGTTGACTTATTTATTGGTGAATGTGTTGTTAAACATTCTGGATTCTATGTAATTAAATTAATGGGATAGAGAGTGGAAATTTTATGGAAATGTGAAATGTGGATTTTGGAATGTTTTGTGGTGTTATGAATTCTAAAGTTTCAATGAATGTTTTATTATAGTGACTATATTAGTGTTTAGATATTATAAAATTTATTCAAGTTGTGTGTGGATAATTTATTATAATATTATATTTCTCATGTTTATATATGAATGATACTCATGTTGAGAATTTGGATCTAAAATATTTATTGTCACATAAGAGTCATCTCTCCAAATATTTGGTGTGGAGGATGGGTAGATGAGGACCGTCTGTTCCCTCACTCTATTCAATGTGAAGTAGTTATTACACATAATGTGAGGAATATTGTTTTTTTTTGTTTATCAAATTGTAGTTTTTAAAGCCTATGTGTCTTGAGGTGAGGTATGATGTGGTTGTACTAATGGGGTATTGATACAAAGTGTCATTGTGGAAGATGTGACATAGCCCAGTCTTATTCAGGAAAAATGAGAATTGATTATGTGTATTATGGTGTCAGTTGTTAATTCTAAGAGGATGTAAAGTGGTTAAATTTTTTCATATCTGTGAAACGCTACAACTAATGTTATATTTCAGGATATGTGACGGACAAGGTGTTTTTTAGTGAGAATATATTTGGTTGTTCAAGTGGGATGGTGAGCCCATGTTTCTGTGGGCATGATGTGATATGACTTTGAATTTCATGTAATTTTTTATATAGAAGAGATATAAGGTCTTGTTAATAAGTTCATTGGGTATGAGAGTGGGATATTAGAGGTAAAGTGGTGTCGATAACCCCTACAAATCATGTAATTCTATAGCAGACTCTAGAATCAGCAGGTTTTGTGTTACAAATTCAAAAAAATACATGGGTTCACCATTACATTTATCCTCTCAATTACTTCTTGACTGTACACATTAATTTAATATAAATAACATTTCATTTTTTATAATGTACTATATAAAAATGAAACATGAAGTTATATAATTTATACAAACCAAAAAAATATTCGAGTGGTGAATAAGGAATAAGTCTCTTTGTAGAGATAGTTAGTCGAGAAAACCCTTACCTTATGTCTTTACATTATTAATACAAGTTAAAAATAATTTATAATATTATTTTTTTTATATATATACCAATAAATCATATTATTTTTTCTAATACAATATTTTTTTTATTATGAATTTATATTACCATCTATTAACAATTCAATGTTAATGTTTCATTTTGGGTAATATCCACATAGCTATTCTAATATATTTTGACGTGCTACTCTTGAAAAACATACATATAACCTGAATTAATAATTTCTATAATGTAAAGAGTCATATAAATATCATTTAAATCAGGTATACGGAGATTTATAATAAACTATAAATGATATAAATATTATATAGAATGTAATGATCATTTAGATGGTAGGTTATTCGAACACAAGGACATTGTTTCCTAATTCTTATCGCATTGAATTGATGAATTTAATTGACATATATGTATATATAAAAATATTTTATCATTATAGTAGAAATATAATTTCATACATAATATTTACATTTACATAAAACATCCTTAATACATTCTATGAAAAATGTGAAAGAATAACATCACATTGAGGATGCGGTAGCCCACACCTACATAAATTAAGATAGCGCATTTACAAAACTTTCATAGTACTATTATATAATTTATATAAAAACTAAATAAGACTATGTCTATAAAAAAATATCACAAATATAGTATATAAATATAAATTCAATCATTATATCCCACCTTTAATAGTTATAATGTAAAAACGAACAGCATCGGTTCGCAATGTTGTAGTCTATCGTACACATGAGCAATGATTGTGTAAAAAATTTCATGTTAGTTTGTGTGAGTGTAGGTAAAATATAAATAAAAAAATACAATTAAATTTATGATATTTTGGTTACTATAAAATAATATAATAAGATTTATAGTGATACTGGAGAATGAAAATAATATAAAAGAGCTCGTAAAAAGATGTTACCTTTTCTTTTGGTAACTCCTTTTGGTTTTTAGCCAAAGGATATATTGGTTGGATATAATCACATAATGTGGCTTATATAATGAATTATGATAATTTTGGATCTTATTTTTTAAGGTTTTATATCATCTATTGTGTCTTGAGTCATGTGAGGAAGTTAGGGGTGAGTGTCGTTGTATAGTGGAGGATGAGTGGTATTATTGTAAATCATAAAATGTAAACACTTTTGAGAGATCTCCATTAAAACATGTGCCTCTAATAAATTGAAATTTTATATAAATGGTATTATGTGGTTTAAATATGCATATTCAAATTCTTTTTGACATATGGATTGTGTATTTGGATCATTATGTAAAACTTCAGATGATATGTATTCTCATTTTCACCTTAATCGCTATAATTAATTTTAATAGATTTCACTAATATTTTTTATAAAAAGTATTTTGAAATTACTATGTAATATAAATTACTCTAATTCCCAATATCATATACATTTTCACTAACTCAAAATATAAATTTTACATAAATTAATTTAATATTATTCGATATGATGTTTCTTGAAAGTCTGGTTTTATAGAAAACAATTCCAAAAGATTAAAATGTTTTTATATCAAATTTCATTGTGAAATTGGTAATGAGAGTATTAATTGGGTTAATTGATATTTTTTTTAACTATTTTTTATTTATATCCATATTAATATATATATATATATTAAATGTATACTAATTTTTGAATTAAAATTCTGTATTTTCACTATTCATCAAAAAATCAAACATCTAAGAAAAATAATAAAAAATAAACCCAATGTAAATATTGATATTCTGATTTAAAAATAGATATTAATTTTGTGAAATAAAAATTAGAAAACTTTATAAAATTATATTTAAAATGGTTAATGTCACATACATGACATATTTTAAAGGTATTTTTTTATTATTTAATTTACATTATTGCTTTTTTGGGGGGTTTTCAATGCATTTTTGAAGGAAATGGTGGGTTTCCATGATTTGGGTCCACTCGAGAGCCCATTTCCAGTTTTGACAATAAATTTTGTTTGTTTAATAACTCCCTCGTTTTTCAACATTTTTAACCAATTCAACTTCCAAAATGACCTTAATTTAACTATTAAAACCACCAATGAATTTTTGCCCCCTTAAAAATTCATTTGTATCTTGGATTTGGGTGATCAAGTTAGGTATTGGGCCAACCCGAAAGCCCATTTCCAGTTTTAAAATTGTTTTGTAATTATTTCATAAAATATTCAATTTTTATTCTTTTTCGGTGATTCCACCTCTCACCTTCTCCCACTGTACCTGGCCGCACCCCCAGCTTCGTTTCCACCTCTTTGAAGATCGAATCTGTCGTGAATTAGGGCCTAACTTCTCTGGTTTCTAAAAACGTCCAGTTTTCTCAAGTAAGTGACTATCCTTCTAGTTCTCTCCTTTTCCTTGAGATTTATCTTTTTTTTCTTGAATCCCCAAATGTCCAGAAGCTAGGGCTTCGTACCTAGGGTTTCATTTTGGGTTTCATGGTTCAATCCTCTGGTTTTAGGTTTGATATCACTTCCTTGTGGCGCGGTGGTCGTGCGGTCGAAGTTCCCCACTAGGATTTGCGGTTCTTGAATCTTTTGGTAGGTGATTCCATTGTGTGTGCAATTTTTGGGAATTTGCTTGATGTGTTGAGGGTGAATTAATACTTATTGAATTTTAATGTTTCTGTAAAAATTTGTTTTAGTTTCATTTACAATGCAAATGAATTTTATGTTACGATTTTTGGTGAAATTGAGGGTTTTTCATGCAAGTCTTTTATTGGTTCATTTTGGGATGAACTCTAATTACATAGTTGATTTTGTTGAACTGTGTTAGGAATTAAAATAATGTTTTAAATATTTATTCTTTTTGTTTGTGGCTGAAAATATTTTTTTAAATTGTGTTTGAGAAGCAAATGGGCATTAAGTGCCATGTTGGTGTGAAAATGGTGGTTTTTAAAATATATAATTTCTTGGTTAACATTGGGCTACCCCATAACTGAATTTTTGGTTTTATTAAATTGTTTTGAACTGAAATTTTGTTTTGATGACTTACAAGTGTTCTCATACTGTGAAAAGTGGATATTTTAAAGAGTTTTGGGTGCAAAACAATGTGATGTTTTGAGAGGTTGTTTTATTGAAGATCAAAATATTTTATTGACTGTTTCAAATGATATAGAATGTGTGTAGCTACTGTACTATTTGTTTGGGACCAGTAGTGATACTTTACATGAAAAAGTATGTGTGTTGTTTGCTGAAATTGTTTGAGCACAAAAAGGGGAATCCCAGGTACTTAGGTGGGCGGATATGTACTAGTACGTCTAGTGGACCGGATGGGTTGTGTCCCTATTTCACTGAGCAAATGGATAACGACAACACTAACTGAACTATGTGGATGTTATTTGGGGACCACTAGGTTATGGGTTTTTTCCCTACTAGTGGCTCGTGCATGGGAAATGATTGTGACTTGGATACTTTACACTAAGGTACGAGGTACATAGGGCCCGAGACTATCTAGTTGCCTAGGGGTGTTCCCAAATTTTGTGCTCATTAGAATTGTAGTATTTACCCTTGTTGTGGGATCTTTTTGCATTACTTTACAGTAGCTCACATGTTTATTTAATGTGTTATCATTCTGAAATTCTTGGATTGAAAACTGTTTCCATTTGAAAGTTTCTTTTCTCGAAATTTTTAACATTGTTTCACCTTGTGTGTTAAAATTGCTAGTTTTGTTCCCATTGTATTGCATCCTCTTTGGAATCATCTGGTGGTATCCTATTGGGCTTAGGCTCACACCATACTTACACCCCTTGGGTGTAAGTAGAACTTCTTATGCTTGACTCAGGTAAAGGGAAGGCTAAGGGTGATGGCGCTTCAGGGTGTTAGTCCCCATCGTTGGGGTAGGGTTGTGGAGAAGGCTTGCGGGTGATGACAGCCTTGTTGTGTGAAGTGATTGGGGATGTCTTGATGTGGTCATTATTTGTATTTGGACCACTTGTAGTGTCTTTAAACATATGTATTCATATCTGGTTTTGTTAAGAATGGTTTAGCATGGAAATTTCAGATTCTTATTATTGATTGTTTTATTTGTTTTATGCTTTCATACTCGGGTAAATCGTTCCCAAATCATATTGTTTTATACCTGGGAACTTGTGCCAGCCCGTGGGGATAGGAAATGCCCTTCGGGCCTTGTCATGGGCCGAGTTTGGTGCCATTAATGGTGGCGACCATATCTGGTACGTGACAAAATGGTATCAAAGGAGGTTAAAGTTTTTGTTTTATATTGCTATTTTGGGATGAGTCGGGATAGACCGGAGCTAGGACTATCAGGGCTCAGGGTTTTGGTTGTGAGTAAGGTGTCTGGCCCACACCTCTCATAGAAGACCTTGAGTCACCATAGGATGTTGTAATTTATGAATTGACTTCACTTCCAGGTGATACATGTGGGCTGCAGACCACATGTGGACATCAGGCGGATTTGAAGTAGTTGTTTCTTTTTTTTACTGGAATGTGTTTAGTTTATTTATAATCGATGTATTTGATTAAAATTTTCAGAATTTTGGTATTGACTATTGTTTTGTGACTGTTGCATTTTGTAGCAACATGCCTCCCTGCAAAGCTCCCACGCGCCCACAAGAGGATGTTGAAGAGAGTTATCCCACACCGATTGATCAGAGGCTCATGGAGGCTGTGGTTCGGGCTGTCCAAGCTTTGGGACAGGGACCGGCTCCTGCCACTATTCCTATTAGGGCAGAAGATATAGGTCCTAGAAAACATAATGCACAAGAGTTTCTGAAAAACAATCATCCTACCTTCCGAGGTAGCTCAGAACCCCAGGAAGAAGAAGAATGGCTCGAGAAGATCGAGCGTATGTTTGAGTTCCTAGAAACCCCAGAGGAGATCAGGGTGAAGTGTGCCTCATTTCTATTAGAGGGTCCAAGCCGTAAGTGGTGGGAGTCAGTGCTTCAGGCAGGGAAGAATGAGCAGATGCGCTGGGGTGATTTCAAGGCTGTCTTCAATGAACAGTACTGCCCCGAGGTATTGGCTTATGCAAGGTCTAGAGAGTTCATGGATCTTGTTCAGGGGAATCTATCTGTGATGGAGTATGCCAACCGTTTCGCTGAGTTGGTTCGATATGCTCCAGAAATTGTCTATAATGAGCAGGCGAAGGCCCAGAGGTTTGAGAAAGGCTTGCGACCAGAGATATACTCCCAGGTGTTCTTGTTTAAGATGAGGACCTATGCTGAGGTTGTTGATCGAGCGTGCATGGAGGAGATTGATAGGAAAGGCAGGGCTGGTTTCTATGGTTCAGTATCAGCAGTGGGAAGTGGTAGCTCCTCAGAGAAGAAAAGGAAGCGGGAGGATCATGTGAAGAAAGGAGGGGGCAGTTCAGGCCACTCTTCTAGGCAGTTTTCTTCTGCTGCTTCTGATGCAAGATCGGTCGTGTGCCACCAATGTGGGAGGCCTGGGCATATCTGACCAGCATGTCCACTTCCTCCGAAGCCTTGTTTCCAGTGTGGAGGTATGGGGCATTTGCAGCGTTTTTGTGGTGTGGCACGTCCACTTCCGAGTGGGGTTGGTTCAGTGGCTTCAAAAGGAGTGTCAGCACAGTCTGAGCCATCGAGGACTGGGGGATCTCGATTTGGAAGTCGTGGTGGAAGGGTTGGATCATCTTCTGGGCAGAGCCAGTTCAGGGCACAGCCTCAGGCTAGCGGTCGTCCTCAGACAGATACTGGACACCTCCATGCAGTGGATCAGACACCAGTAGGATTAGAGGCGGGACCGTCGACAGTTCGAGGTACCGTTCTGATTGCATCTTCTATTGCTACTGCTCTTTTTGATACTGGTGCCTCTATTTCATTCATTTCTTCCCATTTTATGGACATTCTGAATTTTCCAACTGAGTTGATGTCTTTCGCGATGGAGTTGGTGACACCGCTGGGAAAGAAGAAGGAGAAGGGCCTTAGGTGCCCCTCATGTGCACTTTCTGTATCAGGGGTCGAGATGGAGTGGGACCTTATGGTCTTAGATATGGACCTTTTTGATGTCATACTCAGGATGGATTGTCTAGTTCACTTCCAGGCACACATCGACTGCTACAGAAGGCGTGTGAGTTTCACGGCACCTGACGGGAGTCGTCAGGTTTTTCATGGTGAATGGGATCCTCGGTCAGGTCGCGCAGGGCCTCCACTCCCAGAGTTGGGAAGTATTATCTTCCAGTTATCTTCGCTCATGCTAGAAGATGGAATTTCTTCTAATGGTTCACTACCTCATGTAGTGAATGAGTTTCCAGAGGTATTCCCGGATGATTTTTCGGGTTTACCCCCAGAGCGGGATGTGGAGTTTTCGATTAATCTGGCGCCGGGAACACAGCCGATATCTCTTCCCTCTTATCGCATGGCCCCCACCGAGTTGAAGGAATTAAATATGCAGCTGGATGACTTAGAATCCAAAGGATTCATTCTCCCGAGCGTCTCTCCTTGGGCCGCTCCTGTGTTGTTCGCAAAAAAGGCTGATGGATCCCTCCCTCAATGCATTGACTACCGGAAGCTGAATAAGGTAACAATTAAAAACAAATACCCTTTGCCCAGAATAGATGATTTGTTTGACCAGTTGAAGGGAGAAAAGTGGTTCTAAAAGATAGACCTGCGTTCAGGGTATCATCAACTCAGGGTGAAGGAGTCAGATATCCCAAAGACAGCCTTTCGGTGCAGGTACGGCCACTTTGAGTATTTGGTCATGCCCTTCAGATTGACCAATGCTCCAGTAGTCTTTATGGCACTCATGAATAGGGTGTTTCATCAGTATCTCGATTCCTTTATTGTGGTGTTCGTGGATGATATTCTGGTATACTCTAGCTCTGAGGAGGAACACGAACATCACTTGAGGATCGTTTTAGGTACATTACGGGATCACTGCCTCTATGAAAAGTTGTCAAAGTGCACCTTATGGATCAGAGAGGTGAGATTTCTGGGGCATGTGATCTCAGAGCATAGAGTTTCAGTGGACCCTGAGAAAATTAGTGCGGTTATGTCATGGGAGCAGCCGAAGAATGTGTTCGAGATCAGGAGTTTCCTTGGCCTAGCTGGTTACTACAGGCGATTCGTTCGGGATTTCTCTCGGCTTGCATCACCAATGACTGCGCTCACCCGGAAAGGGGTGAAGTTTGTATGGGGTCCAGAATGTCAAGAATCATTCGTGGAGCTGAAGAGACGGTTGACTACCGCCCCTGTTCTGATTTTTCCTGAGGCCGGGAAGGGTTATGTGGTTTATTGTGATGCTTCAGGTATGGGTCTTGGGTGTGTGCTTATGCAGGATGATCACGTGGTGGCTTATGGCTCTCGCCAACTCCGACCACATGAAAAGAACTACCCTACCCATGACTTGGAGTTGGCAGCGGTGATGCATGCTTTGAAGACATGGCGTCACTACCTCTTTGGCGAGAAGTTTGTTGTCTACTATGATCACAAAATCTTGGCTTATATCTTCTCGCAGAAGGACCTCAACTTGAGGCAATGTCGCTGGATCGAGTACTTGCAGGGGTTCGACTTTGACATTGTCTATACCCCAGGAAAGGGTAATGTGGTGGCTGACGCTTTGAGCAGAAGAGTCCCAGTGCAGGCTTTGAGGAAGTCTAGTGATGAGTGGACATTGATGGGGCTCTTTTCTCAAATTCATGTGGAGGCTAGGGAACACAGTGGAGGGGCATTCTTGGGGAGTGTCCAGTTGACTCCTTCTCTGTTGGAGTTGATTCAGCGGGAACAACACAGTGATGAGCTTTGTCAGCGATCTAGGCATTTTCTTCATGGTGGGGAGACATCCTCTGATTGGTCGTCGTCTCCCGAGGGCATCTTGTGCTTCAAGGGCCGTTCAGTAGTACCGTTATCTCTACGGAAGGCAGTGATGCATGATAGCCACCAGTCTCAGTGGGCTGTCCATCCAGGTGCCACTAAGATGTATTATGATGTCCGTCGGCATTTTTGGTGGCCTGGTATGAGACGAGACATAGCAGACTTTGTTTCGAGATGCTACACATGCCAGCAGGTGAAAGCAGAGCACCAAAGGCCCTCCGGTTTGCTCCAGCCATTACCCATTCCTACCTGGAAGTGGGACGAGGTTGCCATGGACTTCATTGTTGGCTTACCTCATACACCTCAGGGTAATAATTCCATTTGGGTGGTGATTGATCGTCTGACCAAATCAGCCCACTTCATTCCGATCAGAGATACATCTAAAGTGGATGATTTGGGCCATTTGTATCTTCAGGAGGTGGTGAGACTCCATGGTGTACCATCAGCTGTTGTCTTGGATAGAGACCCCCACTTCACTTCTCGATTTTGGGAATACCTTCAGAAGGCCTTGGGCTCTCAGATTAAGATGAGCACGTCGTACCACCCTCAGACGGATGGTCAGACAGAGCGGGCGAATCAGATTTTGGAGGACATGCTTCGTGCATGTGTCTTGGACTTTGGAGGTTCTTGGGATAGCCATTTGGGATTGGTTGAGTTTTCTTATAATAATAGTTACCAATCCTCAATTCGAATGGCCCCTTTTGAGGCGCTCTATGGTCGGCCATGTCGGTCCCCCCTATGTTGGGCTGAGGTAGGAGAGACTTCACTATTGGGGCCGAGCCTTGTGCAGGAGACTTCTGAGAAGGTCAAATTGATCCAGAAGCGCTTATTGTCAGCTCAGAGTCATCATAAATCTTATGCTGATCGGAGGCGTCGAGACCTAGAGTTTACTGTGGGTGATAGGGTATTCTTAAAAGTGGCCCCTCATTTGGGCCATCGTCGATTGGGGAAGCAAGGTAAGTTAATGCCACGGTATGTCGGGCCCTTTGAGATCACCGAGCATATTGGAAAGGTGGAATACAGGTTGGCCTTACCTTCTCAGCTGACGTCCATCCATGATCTCTTCCACGTCTCTCAATTGAAGAAATACAACCCGGATCCGTCCCATGTGTTGAATTGGGAAGAATTGGAGATAGAGCCTGACTTGTCTGTTGTTGAGAGGCCAGTAAAAATTATGGACTCCCAAGAGAAGATACTTCGAGGGAAGTCTATTCCATTAGTTCGGGTTCTATGGTGGCATGGGAATGATACACATGAGACTTGGGAGCGAAAGTCATGGGTCGAGGAAGAGTACCCATTCTTGTTTACCAACCAAGAATCATGTTGACTTTCCGGGGCGGAAAGTCCTTCATGGTGGGGAGAATTGTCACATACATGACATATTTTAAAGGTATTTTTTATTATTTAATTTACATTATTGCTTTTTTGGGGGGTTTTCAATGCATTTTTGAAGGAAATGGTGGGTTTCCATGATTTGGGTCAACTCGAGAGCCCATTTCCAGTTTTGACAATAAATTTTGTTTGTTTAATAACACCCTAGTTTTTCAACATTTTTAACCAATTCAACATCCAAAATGACCTTAATTTAACTATTAAAACCACCAATGAATTTTGGCCCCCTTAAAAATTCATTTCTATCTTGGATTTGGGTGATCAAGTTAGGTATTGGGCCAACCCGAAAGCCCATTTCCAGTTTTAAAATTGTTTTGTAATTATTTCATAAAATATTTAATTTTTATTCTTTTTCGGTGATTCCACCTCTCACCTTCTCCCACTATACCTGGCCGCACCCCCAGCTTCGTTTCCCCCTCTTTGAAGATCGCATCTGTCGTGAATTAGGGCCTAACCTCTCTGGTTTCTAAAAACGTCCAGTTTTCTCAAGTAAGTGACTATCCTTCTAGTTCTCTCCTTTTCCTTGAGATTTATCTTTTTTTTTTCTTGAATCCCCAAATTTACAGAAGGTAGGGCTTCGTAACTAGGGTTTCATTTTGGGTTTCATGGTTCAATCCTCTGGTTTTATGTTTGATATCACTTCCTTGTGGCGCGGTTGTCGTGCGGTTGAAGTTCCGCACTAGGATTTGCGGTTCTTGAATCTTTTGGTAGGTGATTCCATTGTGTGTGCAATTTTTGGGAATTTGCTTGCTGTGTTGAGGGTGAATTAATGCTTATTGAATTGTAATGTTTCTGTAAAAATTTGTTTTAGTTTCTTTTACAATGAAAATGAATTTTATGTTACGATTTTTGGTGAAATTGAGGGTTTTTAATGCAAGTCTTTTATTGGTTCATTTTGGGATGAACTCTAATTACATAGTTGATTTTGTTGAACTGTATTAGGAATTAAAATAATGTTTTAAATATTTATTCTTTTTGTTTGTGGCTGAAAAAGTTTTTTTAAATTTTGTTTGAGAAGCAAATGGGCATTAAGTGCCATGTTGGTGTGAAAATGGTGGTTTTTAAAATATATAATTTCTTGGTTAACATTGGGCTGCCCCATAACTGAATTTTTGGTTTTATTAAATTGTTTTGAACTGAAATTTTGTTTTGATGACTTACAAGTGTTCTCATACTGTGAAAAGTGGATATTTTAAAGAGTTTTGGGTGCAAAACAATGTGATGTTTTGAGAGGTTGTTTTATTGAAGATCAAAATATTTTATTGACTGTTTCAAATGATATAGAATGTGTGTAGCTACTGTACTATTTGTCTGTGACCAGTAGTGATACTTTACATGAAAAAGTATGTGTGTTGTTTGCTGAAATTGTTTGAGCACAAAAAGGGGAATCCCGGGTACTTAGGTGGGCGGATATGTACTAGTACGGCTAGTGGACCGGATGGGTTGTGTCCCTGTTTCACTGAGCAAATGGATAACGACAACACTAACTGAACTATGTGGATGTTATTTGGGGACCACTAGGTTATGGGTTTTTTCCCTACTTGTGGCTCGTGCACGGGAAAGGATTGTGACTTGGATACTTTACACCGAGGTACGAGGTACATAGGGCCCGAGACTATCTAGTTGCCTATGGGTGGTCCCAATTTTTGTGCTCATTAGAATTGTAGTATTTACCCTTGTTGTGGGATCTTTTGGCAGTACTTTATAGTAGCTCACATGTTTATTTAATGTGTTATCATTCTGAAATTCTTGGATCAAAAACTGTTTCCATTTGAAAGATGCTTTTCTCGAAATTTTTAACATTGTTTCACCTTGTGTGTTAAAATTGCTAGTTTTGTTCCCATTGTATTGCATCCTCTTTGGAATCATCTGGTGGTATCCTATTGGGCTTAGGCTCACACCCTACTTACGCCCCTTGGGTGTAAGTAGAACTTCTTATGCTTGACTCAGGTAAAGGGAAGGCTAAGGGTGATGGCGCTTCAGGGTGTTAGTCCCCATCGTTGGGGCAGGGTTGTGGAGAAGGGTTGCGGGTGATGACACCCTTGTTGTGTGAAGTGATTGGGGATGTCTTGATGTTGTAATTATTTGTATTTGGACCACTTGTAGTGTCTTTAAACATATGTATTCAGATCTGGTTTTGTTAAGAATGGTTTAGCATTGAAATTTCAGATTCTTATTATTGATTCTTTTATTTGTTTTATTCTTTCATACTCGGGTAAATCGTTCCCAAATCATATTGTTTTATACCCGGGCACTTGTGGCAGCCCGTGGGGATAGGGAATGCCCTTCGGGCCTTGTCATGGGCCGGGTTTGGTGCCATTAATGGTGGCGACCAGATCTGGTACGTGACAGTTAATCCATTAAAATTAGTTAAAATTACCTTTTAGAAAAATACATTTTTTCTTAAAATTGGATTGATTTTTCAGTTATACTTATAAAAAAATATTTTTTGTTTAAAAAATCATCATTGAATTTGTAATATATTAAATTTTTTAAAAAAATTACTAAAAATTGGATTCATTACTTTAGTTTACGAAATTGTATTCACACATAGAAAAATTGTTTCCATTGAAAAGTAAATATATTATTTTCAAATAGACATTACAATTATTTTTTAAATATTTAAAACAAATGTATTACTTTTTTATAATTTTTAAAACCACAGTTTCACATTTTATTCAATATAATTCATATCATCCTTTATAATGAATAGGATATAATTATAATGTTATTTTATTAGTAGTATAATATAGTTTAATGCAACTCATTCGTTCATGTAAATGAGGTTACCAAAAGAGCTTGGTATAGTCTGTAACACAAGTGAATCATTGCATTTTGTGTGCTTGAAGCTACTCTCTGTGTCATGTGTATTTCTAGAATTCATTTTTTTGTGTTAAAATCAATCCGAAGTCATTTATTTTATATAATATAATCAATATGTAGTGATGTGTGAAATAAAAAATATAAAAATGATTATTTTAATTAGGAATCAATTTTCCTAAATCTCTTGGTGTTAAATTATTCCCCCATAAACATAATTTAGACCTCAAAATTCATCTGGATAAAAAATGCTTTAAGACTTAAATTTTCATTTCTTAGATACAGACATTATTAATATTTATTATAAAACATTCATTAAAAAGGGAATGTTAGAAACATATTTTTTATGAAAATTAACTCATAACTTTGTTTCGCCATTAGAGAACTTATGCGGAAAGATAAATCACACACATTAAAAAGAAATCTTGCATACATACTATATGGGATAATGATAGAGAACATGTTTAGGATAATGTTAAGGATCATAAATCCATTACCCAAAGAGTATTGAAATATGTCAATGATTTAACAAAAAATTATGATAATGTGAAAAAATTCTATTTCAAGAACCATTACCAATATTGGGAGATTTTCCCTAATAAAATGTACTTACATGATTTCATTACATTTAATAAGAACAATCTCACCATTGGGTTTTCTCTCAAAAAATTTCATCCTTATTAATTAGACCAAGAAATGAAGGTGAATATATATTTCTTGAATCCTTAAAAGATCATGATATCCCTAAATTGAATGATATAAAATTCCCTAAAATGTTAGTTTACATTGAAATAGATGATAGCACAATTTACCCAATATGCATAAATACATATAAGGAGAGTAAATAACATAATATCTAAAACCACATCTGATTTTTAGTTAACCCATTCTATAAATGCACAATCTCGTAACACTTATAAAACTTGAAAATAATATGTATTAGAAAGAATATCACTAAATTACCTTAAAATTGATCCATAATATATGAGAAATTCTCGCTTTCATGTTACATTAAAGAAATGTTAATACCTTGATTATGTATTCTCTTAAATAATTTATTTAAAAATATTTTCCCAAAATCCACTTGGAAAAAATACATTATTACTTTTTCTGAATATTGATAGATATATTACATAGAATACAAAAAGTTATAAAAATCATCAATGATAATATAGTCCACATTATCCAGAAAAATCCTTTATCACATCTAACATCGTAAATTCTATCAGATTTAATTTATCAATATCATATTATGGTTATCCATAAAAAATACCATTTTCATATCCTCATGTACATGATAAGGGGAACATTCCATTATTGTAACCTTAAAATTAAAATATTATAGGCCATCGGTATCATTTTAATTTTTTTTTTAAAATTATTAATTTAAAACATATAAAAACAATCCTGATATTATTGAATATTCATTAACATAAAAGATTAATTCCTAAACATATAAACATGAATCATCCAAATTTATTCGTAAACCATTATCCATGATTCATTATCTTATTCCTTAATACCAATTTTATAAAACATGAAATATTAATCACGTATTATGGTTCATGATGTTCTATATAATCTTTCTTATAATGATTAATGTAATCAAATTGTATGAACATCACATAACATTCACAACTAATAAAATCTCACTATAACATCATCAAATAGAAAAAATACTTCTACCATCTTGCAAATTATATTCATGTTATTTCTTCCCTAGAAGTTAATTTTCAGAAACCCCATACAATCAACATCTAAAACATTCAATGTGAATCTAGTTCCTTCTAGTCCATGACATTGTCTAAAACAACAAATTATTGTGTGAGGGACACTTATCAGGGTGAAAACCCACATAATCATAGAAAAATTACTTATAAAATGTATAAATCATTAAAATTTTCATAATCTATGAAACCATAGGTTTATACAAGTCTATTCATAGACATCGTTTATTTTTATCATTCTAATCATTCAAAAAAATTACGATTTCCCATAGAATATCCACTCACTAGTGTCAAAGGTGGTATAGAGCAAGGCCCTATTTTATGCACCATTTTTAATAATTCAAGATGTTATAGTATACCTCCATTTTAAATTTTTGTTCTTTAATAGCTTGTATGATTAAAAAATTATTAATTATATTTATTTATTTATAATAGTTATATTCAAGATTTTCGGAATTTTGGAAATAAGTTTGATAATGTAAATTATGAAAATATAGATTACATGTGTTTATAAAAATTATCCACTGATTTCTTATTTTTTATAATGGAAAACCTATTAAACATAAAAATTGTTTTTTATAAATAAAATTTTTTATGCCCAATATTCCATTTTTTATTAATAAATAAATTATTTACTATTGTTAAATAATATTAATAAAATTTATTTGAAATATATTCTATAAAAAGATTTTAAATTCATTATATATTTTTTATTGGATTAAGATAATAATAAATTAAATTTTATGCATAAAACATATTTCTTCTAAAAGAATAGTATACTATATTTTAATGGAACGTATAGTTTAGAAAAATATTTTTACACTTTTATAAATTATATTTGAAAAAATAAATATTATTTTCGAAATTGTAATATAAATATTTCCTATGGAAATATTGTTTATTATTTTTGATAACTTTCCTTTTTAATGAAGAGTAATGTGACCCCTGCAATAGTAATATTAACTTTAATAATTTAAATCTAAACCATAGAATAGAAACACAACCTATTTAAGTATAAATAAAAATTTTGAGTACTATGAATGAAAATATGTTTTATTTATTTCCTAGAATATGTAAATAAATTCTATAATAATGATGGGTTAACTGTAGGAATTTTTGTCAAAAATTAATGTTAATTTATAATTAACTAATAATGTAATTATTTAAAATAACATTTATTCTCATAAATAAAATAAATAAATTAATATATTTTATTCGTATTATTATAATATTATGTTATGGGGCTTTAAATAATTTATTATGTTTTCATAAAATCAATTATAATTTTTTAATCAGTATTTTTCTTGTATGAAATGATTTCATTAAAAAATTAAAAAAGTCATTTTTGGAAAAATATATTCATCAAATAGATTTAATTTTTAATTTTACCCACTGAGAAATTGTTATGGTCAATTTATGGTATTTTTCTAAAATATTTGTTTTTTTGGTGAGTAGTAAAATAGAATATTTAGTATATTTATCATTTTAGCCAAATACTAGATTTATTGAGTCATGGTTGACATATAGATAGGGTAATAAGAAGTTTTTCTTGAAGTCACATGCATTATTTAAGGTTTATAGTCACATTAATCAATAAAATTTCTTATCTTCTTCCAATATAATATGTTAATAAAAAAATATTTTGAAAACTCCCTTCTCCTAAAATATAAATACCACCCCTCACCCCCTCTTCTCCTCACCCCTAAATATCCTTTATGAATTTACATTTTCTACACAATTCCTCTCAAAAACCTCTACCCCACATTAAATTCTATTTATTCTATCTAGAAAAATATATTTTAACATTCCTTGAATATGTTCTTAAGAATAATAATTCAAGAGGAAAATACATTTTTTGTTCACATTAAATTTCATTCAATTTATTTTCTTTCTTATTCTATCATTACCACTTTCTTCCAAAAACATATGATAACTAAAATATATTATATATACTATAACATTTTTATGATAATGGTATATCCATAATTAAACCCTTTATTTTCTCACATTTTATTCTAAAAATGAAATCATCATCTACAATGAGTTGATCTACCACCTTTTTGGAAGATGAAACAACATTATATATTACCCCCATGAAGGATAGTTATAAATTAATTTTTATTGTTAAAAATATTATAAAATATTATATTCATCATATATAATTTTATAAAACCATTATATCTACATAATATTAATTAATAAAAATCTAGTTCTTGATGATCGAAAAACTACCAAAATAATCTAAATGATTATAATTATTGTTTTATCTAAGGAATAATATTCATATTTGTAAAATAAATAAAAAATTATAATTTAATACTATTATATTTCATTAATAACATGTTATTACCACTCTTTAAATCCATTTCCATTATAAAAAACCTTTTATACATGTATACAAGTAAACCACTTAGGAAAACCATGGAAACGAGCACTCCCAAATAACGAAATTCAATCATATAACCACTGAAAAAGCAATAAATGAAAAAAAAAAATTACAATAAATGAAATAAATTTTAAATAGGATCTGAATTAAATAATTAATTAATCTAATTTCATTATGAATGACACTATGTATAAGTAAATAGAACTTTCAATCATAAGTTATGGGTTTTCTTATCTCTAATTTATTTATATAAGAAATGACTAATTCAACATAATTTATTTTCCATTGTGAATGTATAATCATATTTAATATATCATATAATTAAAATCTTTATATTATTGTTGTTAAATGATTAATTTTATGATAAATATATTTATGGTGCATACAATTCAATTGAATACAAAGTGGAATTTGATTCTCGCCAAACATCCATTTTTCATTCAAGATATTCTTTCTCTATCATTACCCCAATGTAAAAACAATTTATTTTTATATAAATCAAAAATATATATTATTATATATTCCAAAATAATATATCTAAATCATTTAATCGTTATTATACAGGAAATAAATGATTTTATAATGTTCCCATATCAATTTATGCTGATAAGCATGCCTAGTTTAAGGGAATAACCCAGATTCTTAAAAATATTCTAATGAACATCATAATATTATATAGTCCCCAATTTTTTTTAAAAAAATTTCCCATTTAATCCTGAAAAAACAACATTTATTATTTATGGCCATATACAAAAATAATTAATTTTTTCAGATTAATGACTCTTTTATATTTTATATTAAACCACACTAAATATGCCCTTTTCTAAACATTCATAAATTCATATTTTACAAGGCTTCACATCAGTCAGACATCATTTATTCCTCAAACATAATATAATATTCATAACTTCTAATGTATGGGATATACATATTTATAATCGGATTTTATGTAATAAACAACTTATTTTTCATAAAGAACTCATCTTTTCATAGTAAAACTATGTGTTTTATCGTCTCACTATTACTTATATTAGATATCTTCATTTTTCAAAAATAATTACTTTTGTGGTGTATGTATGTCCATTTTATATATCATATCATTAATCTATATTATCATGAAAATATATGTTTTATTTAATGATATATACAATTTAGGGATTTTGATTTAATTATTTCAAAGTGGAATGGGATGATGGGAATTATTAAATATTAATTTATAAATTTATTTTATAATGGTATAAATTAAATTTATTTTCAAATATTTCAACATCATTTCTCAAATATTTCACTTAATAGAGGCTTATCTCTTATGATAATGTAAAACATGTGTTATTAAAGGGTTTATAATTCTTCCACTCGAGATGTTCTCTCTTGGTATAATATTATCTATTATGGTTAAATTAGCCAAATTCAATATGCTATTTTTTTAAATAGAATTATTTATATTTTTTATATATCCATCCTTCCAAATTATTAATTTATTATACATAGTTAGTGCCAGGTTTTGAATCTATTTCCCCTGAATTCATCATTGGGTCTTTTTTAACAAACTAGACAATGTTTTGTCCAAGGGTTTATACATTAAGGTAATGTTCTTAGTCGAGGATTTGATAGTATATTTAGGGTGTCTCCCATTATTAAATCCCTTAGTATGATTATATTCATTGATATTGCTTGTAATTATTCAAATAGTTTCATATCCATGTTTTTTTAATTCTCATGTGATTACTTATACGTAATGATTTATTCTACTTGTATTCCTACCATATTATGGTCATTATTATATTTTAATTGCTTATGTTTTTAGTTATCCACCATTATTTATTGGTTTTTTATATATGATATCCTTTTCTATATTTAATATTGTTCATGGGTATCTAATCTCACCCATTTCATATGTTTTAATTTTTCCCATGACACGAAGAAGTATATTTTGACAGATATGTGGGGGTTATCTTAGATTATTTTGTAGTTTACAATGGTGATCATATGATGTATTCCTTTCAAGTTGTAATGTGAAGTTCAGGTATATAATCTAGCATTCAAACTGCTAAATTGATCTTCCCTTTTGGATTATACTATTTTATAAATACAAATATAATAATGTGAAGAACAAACTTTAGGTTACTGGGGTCTATGTCTTTATAGATGGTATTAGAGCATGTTTATTAGAATCCTTGGAATCTATTTTTAGAAAACATTGTTTAGGGGAAAACACCTAAGAGATACATTATGGTTAATTATAGAAGAACATTATAGAATATTGAAATGATAGATATTATATTGTTTTATTAGAAATACATCCTTATTTAAATGTTACAAGAAGATGTAGTTCTGGTTTAGATGTTTCTAGGAGCTGATACTCTGGAAACGTTTGTTAGGCCAGGCTCAGCATAACCTGGTACACGACAACATGCCTCTTTACACACCTGGTTTGAGACTCATAAGGTATATTTCTAGTGTTATTCACATTTCATTTAATAATAATTATGATGAATTTGAATATATGATCAAAATGAATATCCAATGTTAAACCAATGTTTTTTATATGAAATATCAGTGGTTATGATATTTTATACAAGATTATACATTTTATCATTATGAATAGTGTTACTCAAACTTTGAATTCCTATTTTGTTTAATTTTTTTGACCTAAAGGATTCATGTTATCATTAATATTTTTGGAAAATATGTTGTTTATGACAAATTTTTTTTTTGATAGGATCGATAGATATCATGTTTATGCCTAATCTATTTTACTATAGTATAATTAGCAACATATACCTTAACCATCTACCAAACTCTCCAATGTATAGAAAGATAGAATTTGTTAACAAAAATAGTGGAGGAGACCCTTTATAAATGAATGCTTCATTACCAACATGAAAAAAATGGAAGGTGAGACACATTAAAATGTTTGGATGGAAGAGAGAAATGATTATGTGTGGGATAAAAGGACTTTGAGATAATAATTATTTAATAAATATTAAGATTATGATGGAAGTAGATAAAAATCATCCTGTGAATTCATTTGATGTTTATTGACATAAATATGTGAAATTTGGGTAATTTCCATGTCAATATCTTCTTTTATAAGATAAAATCTAGACCAAGGACATATGTGGATATAAATGAATTAGGTATTTATGTATTGCTGTTGTTTTGAAAATCGTAGTTAATTTGATATTTAGTGGTTAAAATTATTTCAATTATATTAGTAAAATATATTTTTGGATTTTAAATTAATAAGGTTTTAGAAAAATGAAAACACATAGGTCCAATGACAACCCATTCCATCAGGAAATCCCATATAGTTTGAACAGACAACTGATGTGAGACAAAGATGAAACACATACACCTATTTTATGTGAAGTCCTATTTAGCATGAATTTTAAAATTTAATATAATGTGTAAATGTAATTTACTTTTTAGTAAGTATTTAGTAACATATAGAAAATCTTGGGAATAGAAAATGATTAGTTGATTAAGTGATTACTAAAGTTTTAAAAGACGTTTTCTATTTTAGAAATCATATTGGATTAATATAAAAAAATATTATGAGTAATAAGGGATGAATTTTATTTTGGAGCTGAATATGATTTTTTGTTGACTTATGTTGATTAAGGTTATTTATAGAAATCATTATCCATCATTAGAGATTATGATATTTAAGCAATTAAAATTTTAAATTAAGTGGGATTCATGATATTTGGAAGACTAAATGATCAAATAATTCTAATTTTTGTTATTAAATATTAGTCCTGTTTTTTTAATAACTGATAGTTATATGTTGAATGATCTATGTTTTACATTAGGTATTACTATTGCATTTTTAAGATTTTATTTTTTGAATTATCTTATTATATATTAAGTATTTTTCCTTTTGTATAATGAGTAGATGAATATATCATTAATAATTTTTGAAATTTTAGATACATAGAAGTTGATTCAAATTATTCAGAAGTGATACATTTATCTTGATAATTAATTTCAAAGTATAATGAATGAAATTAAAATAGATTGAAGAACAACTAATGTTTGGGATTATTCTTATGACATGGAAAGTTATCATTTTTGTTTAATTTCACATATTAATTTCTTGATAGTAAAGTAATCCACAAACTCTAGGAAATGTATATTAAAAAATAAATACTATCTATTACAATTATACACTATGAAGTAATTTCTCTTTTAACTGATCATAATATTTATAGTTGTGTGATAGTTAACATTCTAATGAACATGTGCATTATCACTATCCATCTAAACATGATGGTTATATTTTTCTTCATTACATATGTTTTCACATCCCAATAATTTTATCACGTTGGAAATTGTAATTTTTTTATTAATATCTAATTTCAATTTTCCCACTTATTATTATGATGATTAATTAATCCTTTTTCTAATGTGGGATTCATACAAAAGAATTTTCTTGTATTAATCATAAATTTTCATGATAACAATAAAATTTCAAGTACACATTTTGTTGAAGATACAAAGATTGTATCAGGAAAATATTTTACGTCACGAATATTTTTAAATTTATATTCTTCTATAACTTATAGAAATACCAAATGAATAAATATTATTATTTAGTTATTATATTTATATCCTATTTATTGGGAAAAATGTGAATAATTGATATTATTTAAATTATAAAAATGTTCACTGGAAATGTTTTTAAACATATTCAATTAATTTCAAATGAAAACTAATTGTTCATAAACGATGTATTTTATAAAAACTATTTTTATGCCCTCAGTTATATTTTATATAAGTAATTAAATATATTACTATTGATGAATTAACTTAATAAAATTTATATGAAATAAATTCATTAACTTTTTTAAATTCATTCAATATTTTTGATTTGTTTAAGATAAAACCAAAAAAAAATTTGGAATAAAAGATATATATATCTATAAAGAAAATTTAAATCCATTTAATGGACAACTTGTTTTGAACTAAATTTTGACACTTTTATAAATTATATTTGACAAAATAAAAATGATTTCAGAATTTTGTTTATAAGAATGTTAATTGGAAAATATTTTTCTATTTTTTTGAAATAATTTCTTTTTTATGGACTGGTAATGGACTGTTGGAATAATAATACGCCACATAAGATTACTTATTTCATGAATAGAATGTTAAAATCACCTATGGAATTATATAAAAAATATATTTATCTTATATATGAATTTATTATATATTTATGTCATTTAATATCTAACATAATTTATTAACAATTATTCATTAGGATTAAGAATTTTTTTGACTGATAATTGTTAAAATAGAAATTTATAACTAATATGATGATTTAAAATAAATTTTATTTTCAAAAAATAATTTGAATATTTGATATTTTTTTCAATGTGATTATAATATAATGTTATGATCCCTCTGTAATTTTTTGAAAATGCTATAAAATCAGTTATAATTTTATAATCAATATTTTTTCTAGAAAATATTGATTTTATTTAAAAATAAATTACTCATATTTTGAAAATAATTTTCCTAATATGTAATTAATTTTCAATTAAACACATCAGGTATTGGTTAGGGTGAATTATTTGGATTTTTCTAAAATATTATAATTTTTATTGAATTGTAAAATATTTTTATTTACAATATTTTACATTTTAACAGAATAAATGTACTAACGTGACTTGGATGATGTAATTATGGGGTTAGAACCCATTTTTGACCTAAAAATAATTATTTACTATTCATATTCACATTAATAAAAACTACTGCATGTGTTTACCAAAAACGCTAATGAATAACATTATGGGAGAACCCCCTCTCATTCACTATAAAAACCACCCCTCAGCCCCTCTTCTCCTCACAGCTCCAAATCCATGAATCATGTCCAATTATTTACTAATTATTAATCCAAACCTCTCCACAACATTATATAATTTCTAGTGTCACCCAAATTAAAATTTTAATGTTATTTATGGAGCATTTAGTGGAATTAATTCATAAGGTTAATCTATTTTTCATTCATATAAAATTTATTTTAATTTTTTTTCATTATTATTATATAATTAAAAATTATGAACAAACATGTACGATAACTAGATTATATTATATATGATATAACATTATTATGTAAATGTAATATTCATCATAATACCCTTTCCCCTACCCCATTTTTGAAAATATGAAAACATTGTCTCTGATGTTCCAATTTACCACAACGATGGACGATGAAACTTTATATTCCTTTACATCATTAAAGTCTAGTTATAAAATCATTTTTATTGATCAAAAATAATTATTATATTTAATACACCCTAGTTATTATTATGTAATTAGTGTATATATATAATATTGATTCATAAATCAAATTTACTTCGTGATGATTGAAAAAATTAAAAAAATAATCTAAATGATTATCAATAATGTTACATATAGTAAATTATCCTTATATCTAGAAAGATAATTAATTATAATGTAATTAATTCGAATTAATGTTCATTAATAAAATATTATTTCAATTGTGGATAAAAATCCCATTTTTCATGTTCCTTCCAACAAGTATACACATAATCCTATCATTAAAACCAAGGAAAGGAACACTCCCAGATAATGAAACTTAATATTATAACCATTAAAAAATATGTAAATGAACTTAATTAAATAATACGATATAAACTAATTTCAGAAAATGTACTAAATTTATTTATTTTGTAATATAATTTCTATATCTGGGATAATATGTAGAAGTGAATAATACATTCATATATAATTTAAGGTTTTCTCATCTCAGATTTATTTCTATGATATATGCCTTATTAACCACTATTTATTGCAGGTTTTGTATATATAAGTCCATTTGATATATCACAAAAATAAAATAATATTCTTTTTAGTATTAAATGTTTATTTTTTTAGTTATTATATTTATGGGTAAAAATATTTGATTCATTACAATGTGGTATGTGATTATCTACCAACATCAATTTTTCATTTGTGTTAAGCTTTATCATTCATTACCCAACACTAATTCATAGTTCTTTTTATTTAATTTTCAAAATTATAATTATATTCTAATAAAACATTTATCTATATCATTTATTAATTTGTTTATGGACAATATATTTCTTTATATTTCTTCCTTCTCAATTCATCCGTAATAAGCATGTCCAATTTGAGGGAACTTCCCAATTTCATACAAATTTCAAATTTCACACTATAATCTATATTAAGGGAATGATTTTTCTTTAAATCAATAATTTTATCATGAAAAAACTATATCTAATTATTTCTTTTTTAATAAATAAATTTTTTTTTGGTCCACTTTAATGACACTTTTTTAATTTCACTTAAACTGTACTAATGTGCATAATTTTTAAAGCTTATTAAAAACAATTTGTGTATTCACATTATTTATAGATCATTTATGCCTCAAAACTATTTTCATTATCCTCAATTCTAATTTTTTTGATAAAAGATGTTTAAAATATGATTTTATAACAAATAAAATTGATTTAAAAAAAAGAACACTTCTTTGCAATGTAAAAAATGAGTTTTCTCATCACAATTTTTAATAATATGTGATATATTAATTATCAACCACATAATTTGTGATTGTCTTTTATTCTTTTCCCATTTTTTAATCATAAAATGAACATCAATATTCTGATGATATTTGATGTTTCATTCTATGTTATTCCCTCATAGTGATTATGATTTATCTATTTCAATGTGGTTTGCGACCCTTTAGAATTTTATAGTATTATTTTCCTTTATAATTTTTTAATAGTCTCACTTAAAAGTAGTATCATCTATGTCAACATGAATTTTAAAATATTTTAATCTATATATAATTATTTCCTATGATAAAAGTTTCTATATGATATTGAAGTGTTTATGATTAGTTTGACTACGGTTATGCTATCATGGTATAATTTTGTGGTTAATGGTTAAATTATTGACATTTCATATGATATGTTTTCAATAAATAACTTCCTATTATTTATGATTCTCCTTTTTCATATGTGGTATGTATTGGAATTTATATGTGATGTTATTGGTTTCATATATCCACTCGATGCATCGGTAGGTCTCATTATAAAATCTATATGGGGTTTTGGTTGAGGAATTACAAATTTATTTAAATATCATGGTTTATGACATATGAGTATGTTTAGGATTTTTGGGATTATGAATTACCTCATTATGAAACTATTCATTGATCATCTATTTTATTATTCAACTTTTAGAATATACATGGTTATCTTTCATTATCATGTTATTATTTATATGGAATTATTTATTCACCTTCCATTATTTCTTAATTATTTATATGATTATATTTTAATGGAATGATTTTTTATTTATTCAGAATGACATATATTTTATGTTTATTTATGGTAGCTTACTATATAGTATATAACAATTCTAATCATTTTATCTCACCCTTTCTTATGTTTTTCTCTTCTCCATGATATGTAGATGTATATTATGACTTTTATTCAAGGTTATGATAGATGTTTATTGCTTTTCCAATTGATTTTCTGTGTTGTTTTTTATTTCAGGTTGTAATGTGATGTTCATGTTTGTAATAAAGATTCCAAAACTACTATACTAGTCAATCCTTTCGTATTTGAGACTTTTATCTATTCTAATGTAATTATTTATTTCACTATAACATGGGGATTGGGGTAAGGGTATTAACACAAATTTTTGATCATGTCTAGCTCAATACATTGTTTTCTGAGTTTTCACCCCTATGTATATTTTTTCAAGAGCCTCATAAACATATAGAATCAAGAAATGGATCTATTTTCATTAAAGAAACTCTCTAAATCCATTACCATAATTCAAATACATTTTCCAAAAAATTTCCCCATCCATTAACTTATCCTTAGAGGCATCAATATAATTTTACATTGAAATTCCTCTATTTTTATTAGCAATTTTTTCACATCCAATTTCAAAAAATATAGTAAAAATTTCTTCTATTGGAATAAAAACAACCCATTCTTGACATTCATAGATATTAAATCATTTTATATGAGTATTCCAAAAATTTCAACAATACATTCTCAATGAATATAATATTTTATTTTGAATGAAAACATGAATCATAGTCTTATAATTTACAGAATGATCTTCAATTTTCTCAATAAACATTTTCCCATTTATAATCTTATAGAAAAACATTCATCATAAACTAGGAAAATTAAACATTATAAAGGGTTAGATCTGATTCTTAGTGAAGATAATTAAAGGAGATACATAATCATATCAAGAGTTCAAGGGTATGATAACATGATAATATCATATTAAGATCATAACATTCATATTAAAGTATATATAAATGAGTCCTGGAATAATGATTGGTAGTTTATAATAAAATAATCATAAGTTAATAATTATAATAATCCATGAGAGTATATAAAATGAATAAAAGAAAGAATTTTTTTTGTACACATCATCATATAAAATTTTAACCACGTGAAATTGGAAATAAGTTCATTCATTATGTAAATAACATGTAATCAGGAAATCACATAAATTATTGGACATTAAAACATATACACACATAACATTGCGAACATGTATTAAGGTTATTATATAAGAGACATTTTTAAAATTTTATGTATCATTTCCGAAACATATTAGGGAACATTATACGGACTCTACCTACTAGGTGAGATAGGACACTATCCAATGTCACATTCATATCCTTATAAGGGTTAGAGTTTACCCTTCTTCAAATAGGGGATCTTTTTCCCCATCATCAAAGAGTGGATCAGGTTTTTCAATTATCCTACAGTAGATTAGTTTTTCCAAAAATTATATAGTGGATTAGGGCACACCTGTATCCCATTTTGGATCAGCACACAGTTCTTCCACATTGTGGAACAATACTGTCATCATGTTTCCCATCATTACCATATGAATTGGATAGATATATATGTACAACCATTCATGTAAACTATAACATGCTCAACCAATAATAAGTGGGCCACCCATTTGAATAATACATAACAGTCTTCTATAGTGGTATCTGGGAAACCCCATTATATAAGTTATAAGTCTTTTCTGACACTATATGGGACTCCCTATTGTATTAGCATTTTCTAGGAACCAAAAAATAAAATTGTGTATCATATTATCATTAAAACACATTAAAACTGGTATTCGTGCAAAACATTATTAAACCAATGTAAAAAATTGGCTTTCATTTTGATCTCCCAGAAATGAAATTTTTCTGTTGAAAAGAAATGGGTTCCATAAAAGATAAACAACCAAAAAATAAACAATTCATATAAATAATATTAATTGTATCCAAGGATTATATCCAAAGTATATCTTAATCTATATAAATTTATGTTATATTATATTTATAATGATTTTGAAATATTATATGGAACATAAATTTTCATGGAAATTCACTTTTTTTAAATCAAATATCATTTTAAAAAACATATTTTCTTTGAAATCCACTTCTGAAAACATATACAAGAATCATCACAAAAAATTTACTATATTTCATGATGAAAATATAATTTCTAATTTCAAAAACTATTTTTTAAAACATAAATCATTTTGAAATCATTTTTCCATTGAAAATTACAACAAAATAATATAATGAATTCTTAAAAAAATTGTGAAAAAATATTCCATGAAAAAATTTAAATAAATATTGAATAAATTTAATTTTTTTAAAATATTAACCAATTTTGGAATCCATTTTATATTATATTGTTTTTTCAGAATCCAAATTTTTTTATCGAAGAGATAGATTATGTCAGATTAAAAAACAGTTTCTTTTTATTCATAAGTACAAAGGAGTTGAATAATGGTACCAATAAAATGATGTAAAATAAATTACCACATTAGAAGAAAATTCATGGGTGTTCTTGAGATATGGATAAAAATATTTCATCATTGATATCAAAATCATAAAAAATTCCCCATAAACAATGAGACTATAATAATACAATATAACATATTTGAAAACATTGAATCATAATCCACATAATAAAACAAAAATTTATGGTTCTTAAAATATCAGGAAATGTGGTGACTAATTATATATCTTGTAAATGGTAAGTACATAAAACATGTAATATAATATAGGTGTATAACAAAACATGTATCAAAATGATAGAAAATTGCCAGAAAATTCATTTACAAATTTGGAAACTATTGATCCCTAAAACTCATGATTGGAAGTTCATAAAATTTATTCGTAAATACCCCTAATTTATGTATAGTATTCATATAATAAATTTATGGTAATTAAATAAATAATATAAAATAAATATTTAGTGAATTAGGCATGTGTCTAATAGTATTAAAAGTGATATGAGAAACACATTACCTTACATTGTGACATTCTTCATACATGTTCAAAACACTTGTTAAAAAATAAAATATTACTATAAATCTTCTGTACAACTGTATTTTTAAATATTATAAAATATATTATTATATTATGACATTATATAAGAGATTTAATAAAAATACCATGTTAATTTTATGTTTCCCGTAATATCTATGTTTTTTTCATATATATTTTGAATTTTTATTCTTGAAACTATTACATAGATCATGAAATAATTTTTTAACAAAGTTCAAAAATAATATAATATAATATATAATAACTATATAAATATTTATAATAATATATAAATTATTTATAGAAGAAATTCTATACAATGGTCTTGGATATGGTAGGCCATTCATATGCATTAATGTTGTGTTTTTTGTCTTGTTGAATTGAATTGAAGAAAATAAATGACCTATAAATATATATTTATATTACACATATATTAAAATTGATTTTTAATTCATATCATATTCATTTACTAAACCCAACCTAAATACATTCCATCCAAATTATGAATGTATCACATTGCGTTAGGGGGAGGTTGTCCACTCTTCCTCAAATGATGTTCTTGTATTTACCCTTATTGGTATATATGAAGGTATGTTTTATATAATAATTAAGTAAGAATAATTACATAAAAATTCATATATATCATATAAAACCGTAATATAAATAATTAATTATATCTTTTAATGGTGCAATGTAAGAATGACCAACATTGGTTCTTTAGGCAGCAGTTCACTGTACAAAGGAATAATGATTTCATATACCAGTTGATGTAAGTGTGTGTTAGTGCAGGGAGAAACCATAATATTAAAAAATATTAGTATATTGAGGATACTAATGATATTATAAAATAATGTATTTAGATGATTTAAAGGAGTAGATAATTAATATTAAACAAAATAGATTTTGGAATGATGTTATATATTCTTTGTGTAGATCATTGTTTTCACCAAATGGATTCCATGAATCAAATTATAAGAAAAGGTAGGCATCTAGGATGAAGTGAGGGTTTTTTGGATCTTATGTTTTGTAGGTTTTTTATAATAAAAATGTTCTTGATAGGTCTCATGAAGTGAGGGGAGAATGGCCTTTTAGAGTGGAGGATAGTGCAATTTAGGTAAATGTAAAAAAAAAATATTGAGAGGTCATAATTAAATTATGTGCCTTAAAAATTATTGATTTTTGATCCGGGGGAAGATATACTATAAAATTTCAATAGAATTTCGTTTTTAATGTGTTTATTGTATTTTATAACCTTATTTTAATGTTAACCCCATATATATACACATTTTACCTTAATAATTATAATTAATTCTAATTACACTCACTAATATGTTATAAAAAATAAAAAAATTATCATATTATATATTATAATTTTTTTTTTCGAATTTGGAATACATTGTACTTCCGTAACCATAGTAACATCACATATTTCTTGGAATAATCACTAAAAATGTTTTCATAATGCCCTAATCTAGCATCCATTACATGATCTATCAAATTCCATAATATCCATTCTATGATTTCCAAAAATGGAAAAACAAATGGAATAAAACCAATTTAACAAAACATTTTAAAATAAAAGTCCTTGTAACCAAATATCAATGACCCAGAACTAAGAACTACAATTCCCCAAGTGTTTCTCATCACACAATAGTCAATGTTGACTCGATTATGGGGTCTAGGTTATATTTTGAGGAGACTACACTATTACATAAAATTCAATGTACTTGAATATATCTGAAGTTTTTTTTGAAATTACCAAAAAATAATTGTAATTCCTAAATAAAACCTACTATAATAAAATTTAAATCATCAATGGGTGGAAAAAATTAATCATGTTTTCATAAAATGGTTAATCTCCCATTAGAATGATTAGGAATATACAATAATGTAAAATAAATATTGAGAAACTATTTAACATCAATCATTATGTGTAATATTGTAAAAATCACCACACTCGCCATAGATATACTACTTAATCTTGCTATATTATGAGTCAACCCATCATTTCCCCACAACCATGTGGAGACTGAGCATGTATCAAATTACAACCAGTTCTTATGAATGTTGTGAGTACATAAATCTGTAGGGAACTACCAACATGGTCTCATACTTAACCAGTAAATTCTATAATATATCCATTTTATATATACATAATAATGTAAATAAATAGAAGAAAATAAATAATATATTTTATGTCAATAAACCATCATTGATTCATAGTTTCATGATATTGATTAACCATTCATGCTTTAGCCGGTGCCAGAATGTATCTAACCATGATACATCACAACAAGGGGACTATCTAATTCACAATATGGTATAATGAGAATAAAATTATATCAATGCGGGACATCAAACCCATAGGAGGAATAGGGAATATAACTAATATCATGATGAATTACATAACACCATTATGGTCAAATGGATTTTCATTATCATCTAGACAACAACATATGTTAAGATAGTTGAAAAAGGGATCCCAAGAACCAATAAGTTGATGCATGACTGATTACAAAATAAATAGTAAGCAATCCAATGGGTATAATTTTTTATATTACTGTCATACCATATGGGTATCCAAAAAATCAATCCTCCATATCCTCCATCCCATCCTAGAGGATGTGCCTGATCCATGGGGTGTATCATATTCATTATTTGATAGGGTTTATCATGACTACATCGTGACTTATCAACAAATGTTCATGGGAAAATGAACCCACCCATCACCACATTTCTCTATTTGAATCCCATATACCATTTTAAATATAAATATCCTCACTACTTAATTAAAATTCCATCCATTTCATGCATTCCAAAAGTAAGGTATAAATTACAAAATTATGGTTTTCTAAATATTCATGTTCTTGGTGAATCTCATAATAAGAAAAATTTGGATTCACCACTCATTACAAATGGGATATCTATCTCATGAATTCATATACCAATTAGATATCATTATTTTCTTGGGAATAATTTACATTCTTATGGTGCAATGATGGTAACAAGTCCAACTAAAAAAACACAATCATGTTCTCAATTAACGATTCCTAGAAATTTTGAGAAATCCATAAAACATTATTTAAAAATTACCATAGATAATGGAAAAATAAGAAACAACACATGGAATTTCCATATACCCATGCACACTATCAATGATTAGAAGCCCAACATACCAATTAGTTATTTGGGTTTTAAGGGTCACCCATAATTTATATCACACAAAACTCATGAATATGGTCAGGATTAGTCATTTTTTAAGTGCCTAATGTGGTCCCAAAATTTCATTTCATACTATATCTGTAGGAACCCAGACATTATTTTCAGGTATGTTTTGCTTTTATGGTTTTTTTAGAAAAAATGGAAATTTTGTAAATTTTGGAAGTGCACGTAGTGTACTTTGTGAGTACATGTCTGTACTCGGTTACCATAGATAGCCGGGTGCTGGCCGTGTAGTGTCCAAGAACACGACCATGTGGGTCTGTCCTAGAGGCCGCATAATTTGGAGTATAGAAATAGAAATTACACACTATTTACTTCAAATGTATATTTTGTGTATTTTCTTTTTTTTCATTAAACACAATGGGTTCGCGTCTAGTTGAAAAAAACTCTCCCTTCTTTGTTCATCTCATCTAAGAGCACCGTATGACCAGGGATCTATGACAATCCCTCGAGCGAGCGTCCAACCTCTGAATCGAGCACTGTTGGTTGCGTTGGAATTGCATTAGTGAGTTCACTTTTCTCTTAGAGCACAATCTTCTAATTTATCATCATTCTCATGTTATCCTCTATTGAAAATTTTAGATGTTTCTATAGATCTTCAGTATTATAGGGTTATTCAAGCCCTCAGACTCAAGTATATTTATCTTCCAATGACTAGGTTGGTTTATTCTTCCTTTCAATTGAAAGTATTTGTGTTATATGTCCAATTATTCACAATACCCATGAATGGGGTAATATGCGTTTGCCGTTTTAGCCCTATTTTTTCCTGTTATTCTTGTATGAATGATTAGGGGTTAATTGAATTTGAATAAGGTTAATTCATATGTTTTGGATGTGTTTTCCAATGCATGTTTTTCTAGTTTTGACCGTCGGGTTTAGTCTGCATGTTAAGCAGCTGTTTACATTCTCATTCCTAGTTATAAAATGGTGTGACTATTGTTTTTACATACTGAGATGTTGTAGACTGATAGCCAAGTAGTTGTTGATGTTTACATTGGCTGATATGCACTACTATCCTTGCTTGACTTATTCAGGGCTGTAAAGAACTTGTGTAGTTGACCATATTTAGAATGGACATTAAGGGCCTCTCCAGAGTGTCTGTTTTACTTACGATGAGAGACCACAGCCAGAATTGAAGTTGAGTGCTTCCTCAGAGTGTCTGTAGTTCCTCGATGAGGGCCACAGAGGGAATGAGATGTATGTTCTTCCATATAGTGCCTTTAGTTACCGATAAGAGACTATGGAAAGAATTGGGGGCGAGTGCTTCCTCATTTATTCTACGCTTAAGTTGAACCGGAGGGGTTAGACTAAGTGTAAAGCCCATAGGGTTTCTTGTATTTATTAGGTAGGACCAGAGGGGATTGGTTATTAGTACTTCCCAGAGTGTTACATTTTTGGGCTTATCTACTTGTTTGTGTAGCTAGGTAGGACCAGAGGGGATAAGATATGTGTAAATAATAGAGGGTTACTTGTCTGTGATTATCTTCTTTGATTAGAAGTTATTGGATATTTGAAATTGTGTATTGTTACTGCAGAGTACTTCCTTGTTTAATGCATTTATTTACTTACTACATGCCATATATTCATTGAATGTTAGGAACAAATAATTTGGTAGTTTCCTATTGGTAATTAGTCTCACACCCTGTTAGGGCCATGATTTTGGGCCCAAACTGATTATATTGTAGCAAGTACAGATAAGGGTGAGCACCATTCTACTTCAGGTACATGATTTGTTGTGGAGTTGGAGAGCATGGGACCAAGATATGGAATGCGATGTGGCAGAGTTTTTCACTTTATTTCCTTAGTACATTGACTTAGTACTATTATATTCTATCATTGTGATTTTCTTGGCTACTTTCCAAGACATATGTGTCATGATTCATTCATATATTTATTTGTGCTCCAGTTTATCATCTCTAGTATTCTGTTGTTTACATTGTATGGACTATTCCTACATCCTCTATAGCTCTTAATTTTACTACCACTGTGTTACACTGCCAATAAGGACATGTTTTCCCCACTATCACACCCATGGCCCTCTCTAGTAGTCGGCGGCATCTGGCGTTCACGAAAATGTCCTTGAGTTCATGTGATCAACTGGTTCAGGGGCGACTCTGGGTGGCTTCTGAAACTGAGATTTTACAAAGTGGTATCAGAGTAATTCTTTTATATTGACCTATTGTTTGGATCATTTTTCTAGGGATAAGAATAAATATGTGCTCGGTAATAAGTTGTGCCCAGGAGTAGTAAACCCATGTACAATAGATTCTCTAGTAACACTATTAATTCCATCTAGTGGGTTCTACTTAACTAGTTCTATGATCCACTCAGTCACAGAACACCAAGGGTTACACCCTAACTACAATAGGATATCAAATACTAGGGAGGGTGTAAGGGAGGTGCAGTTGACAGAATATACCCTCATATTAGCATGGAATAGTGGATATACTAAATAACTGAGAAACTATTGAAGTATATATAAATAGATGGAACCATGGAAACAATACAATAACTAACTGAAATAGAGTAAATACATACGAAATAAAAAAAAATAAAAAAATTCCTATTGGATATGTCATATTAAGTTTTATTTCTTGGTATGCCGATATACATAAATGGGGAAACATGGGATAGAAATATTCCACATTTTATAAGTAAATCCATATTTGAGAAAATACACCTCCACTAGCATCTTGATCATATTCTCATTCCTCCTCTTACATTATCAAAGGTAGTATTAAAATAGATCAAACATTAGTAGTCGGGTGATTTCCCTTATCCATACCTATAGAAATAATGTTTATTTAGGTATCAATGGTTTTACATGTAAGGAATGATATAAAAATAGTTTTCCACCACCAATGGAGTATTAATATAATAAATCAAATGTACATATATGAGATGTGTAAAAATCATATAAATAATTACACAGTGATGGATAATAAATACTAGCCTTATCCAGTTCCTATAGGACAATTGACTGGCTCTACCTACATCAGCATAGGCCAATGGAATTTACTATTAAGAATCCGTATATATTGTAGTCATTAATATATATATATATATATATATTGTATAAACATGTATTCAAAATAATTTTCTAAGTAAATTAGTTGGTATATAGATGGATACAAGGTGCAAGATAGACCAAGGGCATAACTCTGGTGTCCATAACTATTATTTTAACCAATATGTTCATGAAAGAGTACATTCCTAGATTCCCAATTTTAGTGGGATACATCAAGATTATCACTCATGTTATTTTGTTTCATAATTCATAACTTACACTCAAATAATCAGAACATGAATCTCCATTCCCATCATCTAGATATAAGTATAATAGTGAGAGTTATCATTCACAACCCTCAATGTAATGGTGAGTGAATATTCATGCTCATCAAGTCCCTTATCAATCATTAAATATCACATAATAAATTTATACTCATAATAATATCAATAATTAATGTAAGAGATCTCCTACAATGATATCATAAAAATTTATCACAAATATACTATGGTGTTAAATTGATCTATTTCACATTCATAATTATATAACATGAGGGATGAAATTTCCAACCAATCCATTAAAGTAAAACAATCCATTAAATGAATTAATAAAATTATATTAAATTATGAAAATATAACACAATATGAATGTTTTTGGTTAATGAAATAACTAAGAGGGGGGAAATTCAATTTTCCATATCAATATAAATACATTGGAGGTGGTTTTTCATTTAAATATTTATATGAAATAGGGAATTTAATTTATCACTCCTTACTTGGTAGATGCGATTCAGTCTTGAATTATAAATCCACGACCTTAAACCGTACTTAATCTTGAGTTACTACAATATTACACATTGAGGATCTTTTCAGGTTTAGAGTTTTAGAGAATTAGAACATAAAACTTGCTTTACATTCCACATATAATCAAAGTGGTTACATAAAGATATTATTCATTTTTTCCATCAATGGAATCATATTTAAAATAAAACATGGATTCATTCTTGACACTTCCTTGACACTATCATCATATCATGTACATTTCCCTTGACCTGTGAAAAACATTTCAATAAAACTTGGGATGAGCATAAAAAGCTCAGTATGGGATATAAAAATATGGAAAGGAAACATGAGTTCATATATACATAAGAATGAAATCATACATTACCCATAAAACATAATCACTTTAACATACCTCATCAAATCATGAATAAATCATAGAAATCATAAAACATAAAGGTAACTTGAGGCATTAATAACATTCTTACGTAGGGAGTAACCCTCTTGGTTACGTTTGGAATACCCACCACATTATATTCCCTAAATCTCTTCGGAGAAACCTTAACGTTTCACTCCTTCGCGTTACGCAATGCATTGGAGAGCTATATTGGGCTCACCCACCCTTATTTTATCACGGAACCGCCCGTATTCATAACAATGCCCAAGAACCATAACATAATCGTATCACATAAAACATACATAAAGGAAAAATAACATTTCCACCTTTCAATCACAAGATAACAATACAAAACATTGATATAAAAACATTATGAAAACCATTTTCACTACCAAAATAAAAGAAAAGTAAAACATGGTATTTATTATTCTTTTAAAAAGAAGGTATGGCTTGTAGAGGAAGCCGAAACCCAAATAATGGTCACGTCAGCGGAGAAGTCGTTGTCGCCGCATACGTATGACAAAAACATTCCCTTTTGTCATTTTTTAAAACGCTTCATATAAAAAAGATTCCTATTGAATAAATTTAAAAGTCAAAGGGGTTTATACAACGTATAAAAGAACGTTTTGTATAAAATAAAATATGCCTCAATGAAAGGAGATTGAGACGAAGTCCCATACCTCGGGTCCGACTTGACACGATCGTTCTTTAATATCTTAAATAATAAACTTGATTTAATTTATTCTTTCTTAAGAACCCTTTTCAAGTTCATTATTCCTTTTATATCACTTATTATCATGTCATGAACACTATGTAATTATTTAAGTTAATAATGGTCATTTTAACGATCATTGGTACATGAGTCAAAAACATGCTCTTTATAATTACAAGTTGTTCATGTATCCATTATATCCAGAGTTATAGTCATGATTTATATATCATATATATCATATATATCAAGTATATACATGCATTTATAATATTACATAATTTTTAGAGATAAGAAATGAAATGCACCGTTCATGGAGACGGTAAGCCGTACGTACACATGAACGCTACTTTCATTTCTATTTCGTATTTTTATGGAATGGAATAATAATGATATAAAGGTATATTATAATTACAGTATAATATCATATATATTACCATTAACTAAATCCTTTATACGTCCTACATATGGCATTAACAAAATCAAATCACTTTGAGGGGGCGGTAGTCCGCACTTCCTTAAATGAAGATATCGCGTTTACCCATAATGGAAATCATAAAGGTATGCCCAAAATGAAAAATAAATAAGATTATGGAAAACATAAACATGTTATATATCATATATAAATATAGTGACATCTTAATGGCCAAATTTGAAGGTGTTAGAAGAATGTTGAACAATCATCGTTTTGGGAGGCAGAAATTCGCCATCCACAGAAACAGTATGTTCTTTAACAATTAGATGTAGGTGTGTGTAAGTGTAGCTCGAATCCTTATTATAACAAAATACTAGTATATTGAAGATACTGGAGTTGTTTCAAAAGAAATGAATAAAAAGAGTTTAGGGGGTTGGAAAAGCAAAATAAAACAAAAGGACTCAAGTGAAGACATTACCTTAAAATCGGGCAACTCCCTTTGGTTTAAGCTCAAAGGCTTCCTTGGGAAAACGTCTTCCCAATGTGAGGCTTCAAGGAGTAATAGAGGGATTTGGAGAGAAAACCTGGGAAGGGGTTGGCCGAGCCAAAGGCTTTGGAAGTGTGGGTAAGGAGGTAGAGGTGGGGGCCTTTTATAAGAGGAGAGGATGGGCACTCTTGGAAAGTAAAGAAATATTACTTTATTTGAAAATGAGTTTCGGATTTAAAAGGTCCCACATTGATATAATTCGAGGATAAGGTGATAAAGTTTCTAAATATACCCACCCAATAGGTTTTAGACATGTGTAGGTCATATATTTTACATTATCTTATCATTTTATTTAAATCCTTTATTAATGAGGTAATCACTGCATCATTATGATGTCATAAATAATTTAATATATTTAATGTCTAAAAATTATTAAAAAAATTATATGATGTAGGAAATATTTTTATCTTTCCAATGAATATTTATAGTCAAAAATCTGACTTGTATAACCCCATTTAAAAATTGTTTTAGTAAAACATCTCATGTTTGTGTCAATTTTACTTTACATTAAATAAAAAGTTATTTATGTCATTTCCCAACCAAAGTGGCTCCATGGGGTCCCCATGTTGACTCATGGATTTTCTTGTTCGACCATGACACATACAATGAGGTTAATACATGTGTCAAGGTCATTTCATATTATTAAAACATTATTTTTACCTTAAACTACACTAATTACCAATAATCGCGATTAAAAACATAAAAGTTACTATTCACCAAAAAATTATTTTAATCCCATTGAACCACATTTTAATTATTAATGAGAACCATGTATGTCGGATTTTTGAAATTCAAAACACATAGGTGGTAAAATTTCATTTAAATGAAAAATCAGTTTCTTTAACTACCACTTAGTGGTTTCACTATTCATCAAAAATTGAAGTTTTTCAGAAAAATACCAAAACTTCACCCTAAGCTATATTTGATATTCTGAATTCAAAAATGATGTCTATTTTACAAAATTCAAGTCATATAAGTTACATTAATTAGTTTAATAATTAATTCCCGTTGTCATGACAAATAGCGTGTTTTTATGAAACAATAAGTATCAAAATATTGACACTAGTTTAACTCCAATTTCAAAGTGAAATTAATTACAATGACCACTATTGGATTAAATGGTAAAAATATATTCTAATTTCACATTAAAAAAAATTCAAAAGATAATACAATCATATAAATAAATTAGATTAAAAAGATGTTTTGAATTAAAATACAACAATTTCACTATTCATTAAAAAATGAACTTTATCTGAAAAATACCAAAAATTCACACAAAGTAAATTTTGATGTCCCAATCATAAAGATTAATTTATTTTGACAAAAATATCTTATAAAATTTTCAAAAGTTATGTAACACCCCAAGCTTCCACGGTACGTTTCACTTCGAATAATGCAATAGCGTGTGTTGTACGCAACCTCGAGCTCTAACACACACCACAACGATTTAAACTAGCCGTTGTGAATAGTAATACCTACTTTTTGAAATTTTATAAATTTTATTTATCAAAATGGACTTCATTTTTGGATTCGGAATATCGAAATTATCCTATGTTGAATTTTTGGTATTTTTCTGAGAACTTCTATTTTTTATGAATAGTGAAAAATACTTAAAAACAACTTTTTTAATCAAAATAATTTATAGTGATAAATTATACTATTTAGTGGTTTTAAAGTATAATTAGAATATATTTTTACCATTTTATCCAATGGTGGTCATTAGAATTAATTTAACATTGAAATTGGGCATAAACAATTGCCAATCTTTTGATATAAATTGTTTCTTAAAAACACGCTATTTGTTGTGACAACGAGAATTAATTATAAAATTAATTAATGCAACTTATATGTTTGGAATTTTGTAAAATATACATCATTTTTGAATTCGGAATATCAATTATAGCTTAGGGTGAAATTTTGGCCTTATTCTGAAAAACTTCAATTTTTGATGAATAGTGAAACCACTAAGTGGTTGTTAAAAACTGTTTTTTCGTTAAAATGAAATATTACCACTTCTTTGATTTGATTTTCAAAAATCCGACATACATGGTTTTCATTAAGAAGCAAAACGTGGTTCAATGAGATTAAAATAATTTTTTGGTGAATAGTAACTTTTAAGTTCTTAATCGCGATTAGAGGTAATTAGTGTAGTTTAAGGTAAAAATAATGTTTTAATAATATGATATGAGCTTGAAACTTTTCCTACTCCTATTGGATGAGTCATGGCCGACCAAGAAAACCCATGGGTAAAATTGGGGACCCCATGGATCCACTTTGGTTGGAAAATGACATTAATATATATTTATTTAATGTTAAAATTAAATTGACACAAACAGGAGTTGTTTTCCTAAAACAGTTTTTAAGTGGGGTTACACAAGTCAAAATTTTGACTATAAATATTCATTAGAATTATAAAAATATTTCCTACATCATAGTATTTTTTTTATAATTATTATAAATTATATAAATTAAATTTTTTATAACATCATTATGATGCAGCGATGACCTCATTATTTAACAATTTTAATAAAATGAAAAGATAATGTAAAATACAAGGCTTACACTTGTCCAAAGACTATTTTATGGGTAGATTTAGAACCCTTATCACCTTATCCACGAATTATATAAGTGTGGGACCTCTAAAATCCGAAACTAATTTTATAATAAAGTGACTTTTCTTTACTTTCCAAGAGTGCCCCTCCTCTCCACTTATAAAAGTCCCCCACCTCTCCCACCTTATTCACACCTTCATACCATTTGGCTCGGCCAAAATCTACCCAAATACTCTACCAACTTCCCCCTATTGCTCCTAGAAGCCTCACTTTGGTCAGAACTCTTCCCAAGGAAGCATTTGGCTCAAACAAAAAGAGTTACCCGATTTTGAGGTAATGTCTTCTCTAATGTTGTTTTGTTTTATTTTTCTTCTCCAACCCCCTAAACTATTTTTATTCATTTATTTTGTAACAACAAAAGTATCCTCAATATACTAGGATGTTGGTATAATAAAGATTCGAGTTACACTTACACACACCTACATCTAATGGTTAAAGAACATATGGTTTCTGTGGATGGCGAATTTCTGCCTCACGAAACGATGATTGTTCAACACTCATATAACACCTTCAAAGGTGGCCATTAAGATGTAACTATTTTTATATATGATATATAATATGTTTATGTTTTACTTATGCTTCTGTATTTCTCATTTATGGAATACTTTATGATTTCCATTATGGGTAAAACGCGATAATTTCATTTTAGGAAGTGCGGACTACCGCCCCCTCAAAGTGATTTGAATCGTTAATGCCATATGTGGGATGTATAAAGGATGTATTAAATGGTATTATACACTATATTATACTGTAATTATATTATAAATTTATATCATTATTATTTCATTCCATTAAATACGAAATATAAATGAAAGTAGCGTTCATGCGTACGTACGACTTACCGTCTCCATGAACGGTGCATTTCATTTCTTACCGCTAAATGTTAAGGGAAATTATGAATGAATGTATATACTGTATATATATGATATATATGATATCTAAATCATGAATATAATTCTGGATATAATGGATATTTCACCACATGAACAACTTGTAATTATAAGAAGTTTATTTTTGACTCAAGTACCAAAGATCGACAAAACGACCGTTATTAACTTAAATAATTATATAATGTTCATAACATGGTAATAAGTGATATAAATGGAATAATGAACATGAAAAAGGTTCTTAAGTAAATATAAATTAACTCTAGTTTATTATTCATGAGGTTAAAGAACGGTCGAGTCAGGACAAGACGCAAGGTAAGGGAACTTCTTAACCCAATTTCTATTCTTTGGGTTAATCTCCTACTTTCAAATTATGTCATGATATTATTATGTCATATCTTTTATTTGTACATTATTTATGTGTAATTATAGTGAATACACATTATAGATGTACTTTATTTAAAAAAATGATCTTTTTAAGGACTTCGTCTCAATCCCCTTTCATTGACTCATATTTGGTTTTATACACAACTTTCTTTTATACGGTGTATAAACCCCTTTGACTTTTACGTTTATTCAAAAGGAATCTTTTTTATACGAAGCATTTTACTAAACGACAAAAAGGGAATGTATTTCTTTCCATACTTATGCAGCGACAACGACTTCTCCGCTGCCGTGACCATTATTTGAGTTTCGGCTTCCTCTACAAGCCATCAATTTTTTTAATGAAAAATAAATACAAAGTTTTAACATTCTTTTATTTTGGTATTGAAAATGGTTTTGAAAGCGTTTTTATTATATCAATGTGTTGTATTGATATCTTGTGATTGAAATGTGGAAATGTTATGTTTCCTTTATGCATGTTTTATGTGATACGATTATGTTATGGTTTATGATATGTTTAAATCTATTCATATGAGGAATGCATTGGACTTAATAAGTGACGGGTGGAGCCCGCTATAGCTCCTCGATGCATCGGCAGGTCTCATGAGACAAACTAGTGTCTTGGCACGAGGACTTGACAAAATCTAATTTGTGGTCTTGGCATGAGGCCTTGGCTACGTGGTTATGATAGTCTGGCATTATGCATTCCATCATTATGAAAGTGGTTATTGATATTGTATGTGATTATTCGACCAGTAGAATATCCATGTGAAGAAGTGAATTTCATTATCTCATTTTACTTTTGCCATATTTTGTTGAAGTTCATGTTTAAAAGGCTTTTGTTTTAGTTATACATTGCCTTAAATGTTAATGTTTATTTATGAAAGCTTCCGCTATATTGTTAACCTTACTGAGCATCCGAGCTCACCCCTTTCAATGTTTTAATATTTTCCAGGATGTGAAGAAGTATTTTATGAATGACCTGCAGGGATAGTCCGAAGAGGATAGAAGTGTGGACTTTGGAGACTATGTTATTATAGTTTTTCACTTTGTGATGTAATGTAACATTTATGATTGTATCTATTGTTTCCAAGGCTACTAAACTAATCGGTCTTTCGAGACTTGATCTTTTGTGATCATGCCAATGTTACGAAGTAATGCACTGGCTCTGGGTAGCTGGGGTCGGGGAATTACAGTTGGTATCAGAGGCAGTTTAGTACTAACCTTGGAAGCTAGAATTAGATAAACTCTGATTAGAGCACATAGACCAAAGATAGACTTTGAGGATTAGTATAGAAGAACTTCCTAGAATTTTGTTATTGTAGAGGTTTTGTGAGTTTTCCGAGCAATACATCCCTGTCTGGATACGAGCAGGTAGAGGCGGCTCTGGCACAGATGTATCTAGGGGTAAAACCCGAAAACACCGCTTTGAGATAGACTCGAACGGGAACTGGTGCACGACAACGGGCCTTGCTGCACTCTTCGTTACGACACTCCCGGGGGATATGCTTAGGATAATTGTTATTTTCTTTACAAACCACTATGAAGGGTTATGAGTATATACTTCCTCAAAGAAAACTTTTTTTTATGATTATGGATTATATCCATAAATAGTTCAATTAGTGTTAAGTGTTTTACAAGTATGGAATTTTGTATTTTGATTCATAAACTAACCTAGTTTATGCCATTGTATAGAAATGGCGCCCAATAGAAGGAATGTGAACTCCGACAATACGTATGATTCAAAGAGTAAGAAGGATTGTATCTTTCACGGTATTAAGCCAACATTTCTAAGGGAAATAGTCTCCCATGTGTTCTCAACATATGAAGAAATAGTATCATGTGTTAATAAGATAAGTAAAGAATTCTCTGAGTCCTATGGCTTTGAAGTGAAGCAAGAGACGAAAGGGATGGAAGAGAGAATGATGGATAAAGGGATGATGGGAAAGAAGAATTATCCATTATGTGATAATTGTGGGAAGAATTACCCTGGTACGTGCCTAAAAGGAATGGGAGTTTGTTATAAATGTGGAGAAAAGGGTCACCAGGCTCGTGATTGTAAGGGAAATAAAGAGGCTGTCAAAGTTGAATGCTACAATTGTAGGGAAATGGGGCATTATGCAAATGAATGTCCTAAGCGTCAGGGAAACTTACCTCAGAAAAGGCCAAGGATCAAGGACAATCTTATTCTGTTACAACAGTTGAAGCAGAATAATTAATGTATTGGTGCTTTTGGACTCAAGGATTATATTCTGGTTATAAAAATAATGTGATATATATAAGGATTGTACTGCAGTACATGTTGATTTCAGTAAGGTTTTAATATGATTAAGGTAATCATATTTTTAGTATGTGACAATAAGAGAATCTTTTCTTTTCTTGGGGAATCTGATGTTACAATTAATTTTGGAATTTAGAGACCTTTTAGAGAAAGTCTGGACAGAGGTATTTTGGATAACTATTAAGGATGGAATGGATTAAGTTGAACCATGGATAGTATTGTTTAAGGTTAAAGCATTTCTGAAGATTATTTTTGGAATATTATAATACTATAGTTTTAGGAAAAGAACAACCTGCAGGGTGGGGAATAACTCGTCGTGTCGGACCAAGCTGCAGGAATCGAACCCACAACCATATTGTGACAAGCCTTTATTTCCTACCACTAGCCTACAGGATGTCCCTGGTTATTACAAAATAGTTTTACTAATCTAAATGGTATGTGTTAATAATTGGAACCTTATACAATAGGATAAAAAGAATATTTTTGAGTTCTGTTAACATTTGGAGTAAAAGTTGGGTTTGTGGTAAAAATTTATTAACGAATGAAAGTATACATAACAAGTATGTATATTCCCTTACGTTCTTAGTAAATCACCTAAATTAATTCCTCAACATTATAAAAGGTAACTTAAAACAAAAATGTTGTCAGTTAACTTTTCCAACTGGGGATTCAATGACCGTTTAACCAATCACAAGTTTGTGATTTTCTTGTGGTTAAACTTTCTCCTAATCCTGTTTTCTATAACTCTCCATCAGACCTTGATGGTTTGTTTCTCCTCCATATCCATATTTTCATAGAATCCTAGAATGGGATATATCGGGTGACCTTTGTACTTATCTTGCTTTCTTTTAATGTTATATATTTATTAACCTTATTTCTGATGTGGGTTTTCCTCAAAGGTATTTTCTCTTTTCAACCATTTATTTTCAATGAAAAATTTTAAATTGTGAGGACGCAATTTATTGAAGTAGGGGAGAATGTAACACCCCAAGCTTCCACGGTACGTTTCACTTCGAATAATGCAATAGCGTGTGTTGTACGCAACCTCGAGCTCTAACACACACCACAACGATTTAAACTAGTCGTTGTGAATAGTAATACATACTTTTTGAAATTTTATAATTTATTTTTATCAAAATGGACTTCATTTTTGGATTCGGAATATCGAAATTAGCCTATGTTGAATTTTTGGTATTTTTCTGAGAACTTCTATTTTTTATGAATAGTGAAAAATACTTAAAAACAACTTTTTTAATCAAAATAATTTATAGTGATAAATTATACTATTTATCAGTTTTAAAGTATAATTAGAATATATTTTTACCATTTTATCCAATGGTGGTCATTAGAATTAATTTAACATTGAAATTGGACATAAACAATTGCCAATCTTTTGATATAAATTTTTTCTTAAAAACATGCTATTTGTTATGACAGTGGGAATTAATTATAAAATTAATTAATGCAACTTATATGTTTCGAATTTTTTAAAATAGACATCATTTTTGAATTCGGAATATCAATTATAGCTTAGGGTGAAATTTTGGCCTTATTCTGAAAAACTTCAATTTTTGATGAATAGTGAAACCACTAAGTGGTTGTTAAAAACTGATTTTTTGTTAAAATGAAATATTACCACTTCTTTGATTTGATTTTCAAAAATCCAAAATACTTGGTTGTCATTAAGAAGCAAAACGTGGTTCAATGAGATTAAAATAATTTTTTGGTGAATAGTAACTTTTAAGTTCTTAATCGCGATTAGAGATAATTAGTGTAGTTTAAGGTAAAAATAATGTTTTAATAATATGAGATGAGCATGAAACTTGTCCTAATCCTATTGGATGAGTCATGGCCGACCAAGACAACCCATGGGTAAACTTGGGGACCCCATGGAGCCACTTTGGTTGGAAAATGACATTAATATATATTTATTTAATGTTAAAATTAAATTGACACAAACATGAGTTGTTTTCCTAAAACAATTTTTAAGTGGGGTTACACAAGTCCAAATTTTGACTATAAATATTCATTAGAAATATAAAATGATTTCCTACATCATAGTATTTTTTTTATAATTTTTACACATTAAATAAATTAAATTATTTATAACATCATTATGATGCAGCGATGACCTCATTATTTAACAATTTTAATAAAATGAAAAGATAATGTAAACTCCAAGGCTTAAACTTGTCCAAAGACTATTGGATGGGTATATTTCGAACCCTTATCACCTTATTCACGAATTATATAAGTGTGGGATCTCTAAAATCCGAAACTCATTTTATAATAAAGTGTCTTTTCTTTACTTTCCAAGAGTGCCCCTCCTCTCCACTTATAAAAGTCCCCCACCTCTCCCACCTTATTCACACCTTCATACCATTTGGCTCAGACAAACTCTGCCAAAATACTCTCCCAACGTCCCCCTATTACTCCTAGAAGCCTCAATTTGGGCAGAACTCTTCCCAAGGAAGCCTTTGGCTCAAATCAAAAAGAGTTACCCGATTTTGAGGTAATGTCTTCTCTAATGTTGTTTTGTTTTATTTTTCTTCTCCAACCCCCTAAACTCTTTTTATTAATTTCTTTTGTAACAAAACCAGTATCCTCAATATACTAGGATGTTGGTATAAGAAGGATTCGAGTTACACTTACACACACCTACATCTAATGGTTAAAGAACATACGGTTTCTATGGATGGCGAATTTCTGCCTCACGAAACGATGATTGTTCAACACTCATATAACACCTTCAAAGGTGGCCATTAAGATGTCACTATTTTTATATATGATATATAATATGTTTATGTTTTACTTATGCTTCTGTATTTCTCATTTATGGCATACTTTATGATTTCCATTATGGGTAAAACGCGATAATTTCATTTTAGGAAGTGCGGACTACCGCCCCCTAAAAGTGATTTGAATCGTTAATGCCATATGTGGGATGTATAAAGGATGGATTAAATTGTATTATACACTATATTATACTGTAATTATATTATAAATTTATATCATTATGATTTCATTCCATTAAATACGAAATAGAAATGGAAGCAGCGTTCATGCGTACGTACGGCTTACCGTCTCCATGAACGGTGCATTTCATTTCTTACTTATAAATGTTACGTGACATTATGAATGAATGTATATACTGTATATATATGATATATATGATATCTACATCATGAATATAATTCTGGATATAATGGATATTTCACCACATAAAAAACTTGTAATTATAAGAAGTTTATTTTTGACTCAAGTACCAAAGATCGACAAAACGACCGTTATTAACTTAAATAATTAAATAATGTTCATAACATGGTAATAAGTGATATAAATGGAATAATGAACATGAAAAAGGTTCTTATGTAAATATAAATTAACTCAAGTTTATTATTCATGAGGTTAAAGAACGGTCGAGTCAGGACAAGATGCAAGGTAAGGGAACTTCTTAACCCAATTTCTATTCTTTGGGTTAATCTCCTACTTTCAAATTATGTCATGATATTATTATGTCATATCTTGTATTTGTACATTATTTATGTGTACTTATAGTGAATACACATTATAGATGTACTTTATTTAAAAAAATGATCTTTTTATGGACTTCGTCTCAATCCCCTTTCATTGAGGCATATTTGGTTTTATACACAACTTTCTTTTATACGGTGTATAAACCGCTTTGACTTTTACGTTTATTCAAAAGGAATATTTTTTATACGACGCATTTTACTAAACAACAAAAAGGGAATGTATTTCTTTCCGTACTTATGCGGCGACAACGAATTCTCCGCCGTCGTGACCATTATTTGAGTTTCGGCTTCCTCTACAAGCCATCAATTTTTTTAATGAAAAATAAATACAAAGTTTTAACATTCTTTTATTTTGGTATTGTAAATGGTTTTGAAAGCGTTTTTATTATATCAATGTGTTGTATTGATATCTTGTGATTGAAATGTGGAAATGTTATGTTTCCTTTATGCAATTTTTATGTGATACGATTAAGTTATGGTTTATGATATGTTTAAACCTATTCATATGAGGAATGCATTGGACTTAATAAGTGACGGGTGGAGCCCGCTATAGCTCCTCGATGCATGGGCAAGTCTCATGAGACAAACTAGTGTCTTGGCACGAGGCCTTGACAAAATCTAATTTGTGGTCTTGGCACGAGGCCTTGGCTACGTGGTTATGATAGTCTGGCATTATGCATTCCATCATTATGAAAGTGGTTATTGATATTGCATGTGATTATTCGACCAGTAGAATATCCATGTGAAGAAGTGAATTGCATTATCTCATTTTACTTTTTCCATATTATGTTGATGTTCAAGTTTAAAAGGCTTTTGTTTTAGTTATACATTGCCTTAAATGTTAATGTTTATTTATGAAAGCTTCCGCTATATTGTTAACCTTACAGAGCATCCGAGCTCACCCCTTTCAATGTTTTAATATTTTCCAGGATGTGAAGAAGTATTTTATGAATGACCTGCAGGGATAGTCCGAAGAGGATATAAGTGTGGACTATGGAGACTATGTTATTATAGTTTTTCACTTTGTGATGTAATGTAACATTTATGAATGTATCTAGTGTTTCCAAGGCTACTAAACTAATCGGTCTTTCGAGACTTGATCTTTTGTGATCATGCCAGTGTTACGAAGTAATGCACCGGCTCTGGGTAGCTGGGGTCGGGGCATTACAAGTTAGATTTAAAAATGGTTTGCCATCAAAAGGCAGTAAAACAATCTCTTAAAAATATTAGTGTATTCCATGCTTAAGATTGGATTTATTTTCATTTTAAGCCTCTAAAAACAATCTAATTCATTAATAGACATAGATAAAAATATCTATTATTCATTACATACTTGGGATTTTACATCCTTCACCCCTTTAGAAAATTGCATCCCCGCAATTTATTTACTTATCGAATAAATGGGGGTACTTTTCGCTTATTGCTTTTTAAGATTCCCATGTTGCCTCTTCAATCATGTGGTTTTTCCACAAAACCTTTACCTGATGAATCACCTTATTCCGTAGCACTTGATCCCTATGGTCAAGAATCTGGACCGGTTGTTCCTCATAAGATAGGTTCTCTTCCAGCTAAAATACCTCTAGACTCAAAACATGAGATTGATCTGGCATATACTTTCTCAACATCAAAACATGAAAAACATTGTGTACCTGAGATAAGCTCAGAGGCAAATCCAATCGGTAAGCAACTGATCCAACTCTCTCCAGAATTTCATATGGTCCAATGAACCTTGGACTTAGCTATCCTTTCATACCAAATCGCATCACACTTTTCCATGGTGAGACTTTGAGAAAAACATGATCACCTACCTCAAAAGAGAGATCCTTACTCCTGTTGTCCGCATAACTATTTTGCCTGCTCTGAGCTGTTATCATGTGTTTCTGTATTAACTAAACTTTTTCAGCCAACTCTTCTACCAATTCTGGTCCCATCATCTTCCTTTCACCCACTTCATCCCAGAAAGCTGGAGTTCGACACCGCTTCCCATATAACGCCTCAAATGGTTCCATCTGTATACTAGAATGAAAACTGTTATTATATGAAAATTCAACCAAAGAAAGATGTTGGTCCCAACTTCCCTAATAATCCATCGAACAAGCACGTAGCATATCCTCCAAAGTCTGAATTGTTCGTTCTGACTGCCCATTTGATTGAGGATGAAAAGCTGTACTAAAATTTAATTCAGCACCCAAGGACTTCTGAAGGCCTTTACAAAAGATAGAAATGAACCTGGGATCACGGTCAGATACAATGGAGAGAGGAACTCCTTGTAACCTGACTATCTCTTTAAGATACAAACGAGAAAGTTGATCTAGGGAGAAGGTATCTCGAATAGGAAGGAAATGAACATATTTTCTCAAGTGATCAACAATAACCCAGATTGCATTATTACCTCGAGATGTCTTCTGTAATCCCACAACAATGTCCATGGTTATATTCTCCCATTTCCACTCTGGCACTGGTAGAGGCTGAAGCATCCCTTTCAGTAACTGCCGCTCTGCTTTAACCTGCTGACAAGTCAAACAATTCACAGTAAAATCAGAAATATCTCTTTTCATTCCATCCCACCAGTAATACTCCCGAAGATCTCTATACATCTTAGTACTGCCTGGATGAATCGATAACGGAGAACTATGAGCTTCACATAACAATTCTCTCTTCAACTGTGAATCAAAAGGCACACATAATCTCTTCCCAACCCTCAAAACAAAATCATTATCAATGTTGAATTCAGTAAACTTAACTTTCTGAACCAGCTCTACATTTTTCTGCAACTCACTGTCTTGCTTCTGTGCTTGCTTGATTCTTCCTGATAGAGAATATTTCACTGATACCTAAAACAAAACACAAGAAAATATTGCACCAAAAACTTCTATTCCAAATTTCATCAAATCCTTAACCAAAGGATCACGTTCCAAATGCAACATTGCTAATGAAGCATTAATTTTTCGACTCAAAGCATCGGCAAATTTATCTGCTTTTCCCGGATGGTAATGAATTTTACAATCATAATCCTTGATTAATTCTAGCCATCCCCTCTGTGTCATGTTCAATTCGTTCTGAGTGAATATATACATTAAACTTTTGTGATCGGTATATATTTCACACTTTACTCCATACAAATTATGCCTCCAAATTTTTAAAACGAAAACAACAGCAGCTAATTCCAAATCATGTGTAGGCTAATTTACCTCATGAGTTTTCAACTGTCATGAAGCATAAAAAATTACCTGATCATTCTGCATTAATACGCAACCAAGTCCTTTCAATGAAGCATCACTGTATATAACAAACTCACCATTCCTGGAAGGTAGTTCCAAAACCGGAGCATTCACCAATCTTCATTTCAATTCCTAAAAACAATCATCACATTCTTTTGTCCAGATAAACTTAACACCCTTCCGAGTTAGCTTAGTCATTGGACTAGATAACCGTGAAAAATTTCTAACAAACCTTCTGTAATACCCTACCAAACCAAGGAATCTACGAATCTCAGTTACATTTGTGGGTCTTGGCCATTCTTCAACAACCTCTGTTTTAGTAGGATCAACAGTTATCCCATCTTTAGAAACAATGTGACCAAGGAAAGAAATTTGTTGCAACCAAAACACACACTTGCTGAATTTCCCATACAATTTCTTTTCTTTCAATGTTTTCAAAATAACACTTAAATGTCTTTCATTCTCTTCTTTACTTTTAGAAAACACCAAAATATCATCAATGAAAACCACCACAAACTTATCTAAAACTCTTGGAAAATTCTATTCATTAAGTCCATGAATACAGCAGGTGCATTGGTTAGCCCAAAAGGCATTACTACAAATTCATAATGGCCATATCTTGTATGGAATGCTGTCTTCGGAATATCTGCCTCCTTTACCTTCAGCTGATGTTACCCCGATCTCAGGTCAATCTTTGAAAAAAACTGAGCTCCCTAGAGCTGATCAAACAAATCATCGATATGAGGCAAAGGATATTTGTTCTTAACAGTGATTTTATTCAAGGCACTATAATCAATGCAAAGTCTCATAGAACCATATTTCTTTTTAACAAATAAAATAGGAGCACCCCATGGTGACGTGCTAGGTCGAATGAAACCTTTCTCTAATAAATCTTGCAATTGCACCTTCAACTCTAAAATTTAAATTTTATCCATTCGATAAGGGGGTTTTGAAATTGGATTAGCATCAGGAACTAAGTCAATAGTAAATTCAACTTCCCGATCTGGAATTATTCCAGTCAACTCATCATGAAAAACATCAGGATACTCATTTACCAATAGCACATCATTAATCTGAACAGTTCCCTTGTTTTCAACAATGTGTTCAAGGTAACATTCATTTCCATCTTTTACAAGTTTCGCATCCTCTTGATATGTTATCAACAGTAAGGGTTATTTCTTGTACACAAACTGAAAGACTTTCTGAAAAAAAACTTCTTTAACTCTACAGTCAATCTTAGCATGGTAAAAAGAGAGACAATCCATACCAAGGATAACATCAAACTCTAATAGAGGTAAAAAATAAGGTTTTCAAGTAGGTTCTTTCCACATATAAGGATAGGAAGATTCTTATAAATTCTTTTCGCCTCAACATTTCTCCCAGGTGTTTTTACCACAAGTTCAGGAGTCATTTCTTGAGATGGTATTCCCATTTTACCGGAAAAGGTTTTAGAGATGAAAGAATGTGTAGACCCCGAATCAAACAACACAGTGGCATAATCTGAAAAAACAAACAATGTACCTGATACAACTTCATTTAATGGCCCGACATCTACTGAAGTAGTTGCAAAGGATTTCACCACCCCTTTCTGCTTGTAGTCTAACTGCTTACCATCACTCAAACTCTTTGTCAGACACTCGTTTGCATAGTGACCCATCTCATTGCACTTAAAATATTTCACTAACTGTAAATCAAATTTGTACTTACCATCACCTTGATCTTTTTCAGTGCAATCACGAGACTTATGCCCCATCTTACCACATTGGTAGCACTTCCCAGAATTCAGATGACATTCCCCAGCATGCCTTTTACCACATTTATCACAAACTGGAAACTTAGATTTCTTACCATCAGACCTTTTTGAAGAATTATTTCCTTTCTCCTGCCACCTCAGTCTCTTCTTCTGATGGTTTTTATAGAACACTTGATCATCGGAAAACTCCATTTCGACTTTCTCAGCACATCGTACAAGATTTTCATAACTTTTAAACTCACGAGAAGCTAAATCCCTTCGATATTTTGGCTTTAATCCTGAGTAAAAACGATTTATTTTACTATAAAGGTATCAGATAAAATTTGGAGCATACCATGACAATCGAGTGAACCTTTCTTCATAGGAATCCACTGAGTATTTCCCTTACCTCAATTCCAAGAATTGTTTTTCCATCCTAAGTCGAACAGCCTTAGGAAAATACTTCTCAAGAAACATACATTTGAATTCATCCCAGTTGAGAGAATCAATCTCATCAGCGTCCCTGATATTTTTATCCATCGACCACCACTGATCTGCTTCACCCTCCAAACGATAAATAACAAGACTAACCTTTTGATTGTCTAAACACCCCATGACATCGAAAATCTTCTCCAGTGATTTAATCCTCCCTTCATCTAGAACAGGGTCAGATGAACCTATGAATGATGGGGGATGTTGCCTCATGAAATGTTCCACAACTGACATGTTCCTCTGCGGTTGATCTGGCTGATCTCATGCATGGATACCACCACCATTTATCGCCTGAGTCAACTGTGCCATTACTGCAACAAACTATTCAGTTCCAATTCTGACCATCTCAGGATGCTGATTCAGAAGGTTATTTCCTTCTGTATGCCTTCCTAGCACTACTTCTCTATTTCCTCTATGGAAAGCCATTCTGAAAAAACATGTCTTAGATGAAGAAACATGGTAATCTTCAAATTCTATATCATTTCAAAAATATTTTTGGATAATCAATTAATAAAATTCTAACTCCTAAAGTTATCTAAACCGACCTCTAATACCAACTATAAGGCCCCGGCCTTAAACTATACTTAATCTTTAGTTATTACAAGACTACACATTGAGGATCTTTTCAGTTTTAGAGTTTTAGAGAATTTGAACATAAAACATGCATTACATTCCACATATAATCAAAGTGGTTACATAAAGATAGTATTCATTTTTCCCATCAATGGAAACATATTTAAAATAAAACATGGATTCATTCTTGACACTTCCTTGACACTATCATCATATCATGTACCCTTCCCTTGACCTGTGAAAACATTTCAAAAAAACTTGGGATGAGCATAAAAAGCTCAGTATGGGATATAAAAATATGGAAAGGAAACATGAGTTCATATATACATAATAATGAAATCATACTTTACCCATAAAACATAAGCACTTTAACATACCTCATAAAATCATGAATAAATCATAGAAATCATAAAACATAAATGTAACATGAGGCATTCATAACATTCTTACGTATGGAGTAACCCTCTTGGTTACGTTTGGAATACCCACCACAGTATATTCCCAAAATATCCTCGGAGAAACCTTAACGTTTCACTCCTTCACGTTACCCAATGAATTGGAGAGCTATATCGGGCTCACTCGCCCTTAGTTTATCACAGAACCACCTGTATTCATAACAATGCCCAAGAACCATAACATAATCGTATCATATAAAACATACATAAAGGAAACATAACATTTCCACATTTCAATCACAAGATAACAATACAACACATTGATATAAAAACATAATGAAAACCATTTTCAATACCAAAATAATAGAAAAGTAAAACATGGTATTTATTTTTCTTTAAAAATAAGGTATGGCTTGTAGAGGAAGCCGAAACCTAAATAATTGTCATGGCGGTGGAGAAGTTGTTGTCTCCGCATACGTATGAAAAAAAACATTCCCTTTTTTTATTTTGTAAAATGATTCGTATAAAAAAGATTCCTTTTGGATGAAAGTAAAAGTCAAAGTGGTTTATACACCGTATAAAAGAACGGTTTGTATAAAATAAAATATGCCTCAATGAAAGGAGATTGAAATGAAGTCCCATACCTCGGGTCCGACATGACTCGATCGTTCTTTAATCTCCTGAATAATAAACTTGAGTTAATTTCTTCTTTCTTAAGAACCATTTTAAAGTTAATTAGTCCTTTTATATCACTTATTATCATGTCATGAACACTATTTAATTATTTAAGTTAATAATAGTCATTTTAACGATCACTGGTACTTGAGTCAAAAACATGCTCTTTATAATTACAAGTTGTTCATGTATCCATTATATCCAGAGTTATACTAATGATTTACATATCATATATATCATATATATCTAGTATATACATGCATTTATTATATTACATAACTTTTAGAGGTAAGAAATGAAATGCACCGTTCATGGAGACGGTAAGCCGTACGTACGTATGAACACTACTTTCATTTCTATTTCGTATTTTTATGGAATGGAATCATAATGATATAAAGGTATATTATAATTACTGTATCATATGATATATATTACCATAATATAAATGCTTTATACGTCCCATGTATGGCATTATCGAAATCAAATCACTTTCAGTGGGCGGTAGTCCGCACTTCCTTAAATGAAGATATCACGTTTACCTATAATGGAAACCGTAAAGGTTTGCCCAAAATGAAAAATACAGAATCTTAAAGAAAACATAAACATGTTATATATCATATATAAATATAGTGACATCTTAATGGCCACATTTGAATGTGTTAGAAGAATGTTGAACAATCATCATTTCGGGAGGCAGAAATTCGCCATCCACGGAAACAGTATGTAATTTAACCATTAGATGTAGGTATGTGTAAGATTATCTCGAATCCTTCTTATAAAAACATCCTAGTATATTTAATATACTGCATTTGTTACAACATAAATGAATAAAAAGAGTTTACTAGGTTGGAGAAGCAAAATAAAACAAAAGGACTCAAGTGAAGACATTACCTTAAAATCGGGTAACTCTCTTTGGTTTAAGCTCAATGGCTTCCGTGGGAAGACTTATTCCAAAAGTGAGGCTTCAAGGAGTTATATAGGGATGTGGAGAGACCAAATGGGTAGGTTTTGGCTGAGCCAAAGGCTTTGGAAGTGTGGGTAAGGAGGTAGAGGTGGGGGCCTTTTATAAGAGGAGAGGAGGGGCACTGTTGGAAAGCAAAGAAATATTACTTTATTTGAAAATGATTTTTGAATTTAAAAGGTCCCACATTGATATCATTCGAGGTTAAGGTGATAAAGGTTATAAATATACCCACACAATTGGTTTTGGATATGTGTAGGTCATAGATTTTACATTATATGTTCATTTTATTTAAATCCTTTATTAATGAGGTAATCGCTGCATCATCATGATGTCATAAATAATTTAATTTATTTAATGTCTAAAAATTATGAAAAAACTACAATGATGTAGGAAATCGTTTTATCTTTCCAATGAATATTTATAGTAAAAAATATAACTTTTATAACCCCATTTAAAAATTGTTTTAGTAAAACATTTCATGTTTGTGTCAATTTTACTTTTACATTAAATAAAAAGTTATTTATGTCATTTACCAACCAACGTGGCTCCATGGGTTCCCCAAGTTGACCCATGAATTTTATTGGTCGGCCATGACACATACAATGAGGTTAGGACATGTTTCAAGGTCATTTCATATTATTAAAACATTATTTTTACCTTAAACTACACTAATTACCAGTAATCACTATTAAAAACATAAAAGTTACTATTCACCAAAAAAATATTTTAATCCCATTGAACCACATTTTACTTCTTAATGACAACCATGTATGTCAGATTTTTTAAATTCAAAACACAGTGGTGGTAAAATTTCATTTAAACGAAAAATTAGTTTCTTTAACTACTACTTAGTGGTTTCACTATTCATCAAAAATTGATGTTTTCCAGAAAAATACCAAAACATAACCCTAAGATATATTTGATATTATGAATTAAAAAATGATGTCTATTTTACAAAATTCAAGTCATATAAGTTATATAAGTTAATTTAATAATTAATTCCTGCTGTCATGACAAATAGCATGTTTTTATGAAACAATAAGTATCAAAAGATTGACACTAGTTTAAGTCCAATTTCAAAGTGAAATTAATTCCAATGACCACTATTGGATTAAATGGTAAAAATATATTCTAATTTCAATTTAAAACCAATTAAATAAATAATACAATCATATAAATAGATTATATTAAAAAGTGGTTTTGAATTAAAATACAACATTTTCACTATTCATTAAAATATGAACTTTATCGGAAAAATACCAAAAACTCAAACAAAGTAAATTTTGATGTCCCAATAATAAATAATAAGTTTATTTTGACAAAAAAAGCTTATAAAATTGTCAAAAGATAGATTTAAAAATGGTTTTCCATCAAAAGGCAGTAAAACATTCTTTTAAAAATATTAGTGTATTCCATGCTTAAGATTGGATTTATTTTCATTTTAAGCCTCTAAAACACTATCTAATTCATTAATAGACATAGATAAAAATATCTATTATTCATTACTTACTTGGGATGTTACATGAATCCTCTAAAAATATAGAATGGATCGATATAAAAATAATAATGTGAAAGAAATTATATATAATGGAAGAAGACATATTAAGTCAATGTGTTCAATTTTTTGTCACACCACACAATGGAAAATCCAAAAAAAAATTAAAAAAAAATTAGAGACAAATATTATCCACCTACCATATGTCGATAAATGACTCTTTATCCTATATCAACTTCATATTTGAACTTTAATTAATAATATAGGGGAATCAAACCAACACCCTATAAATTAGATAAATAAATTACCACCACATTACTACAAGATAAGTGTGGAGAAACTAAGAAAAATATAAATAAGATTCAAGTACTTGACGATGCAAATATATATCTTTTAAAGAAGATTTATTTGGATTAAATATGAGGGACCATTCAAGATTCATTTATTTGGAGGATAATTTAACCATGAGAGAGTGGAGGAGCTTAAAACCATGATATGGGTGAATGAAAATATGGTTAATGTTTTATGTTAATTAAATGTGAAATCATAATTTTACCCATAAACACTATGTTGAAAATATAGGACACACTTTTTCAGAACTGTGAACTAAACATGTGAACCTAAATGTTCAAAGAGGGACAATGAATTGCTTATGCACACAATTTTTTGTACCAGGCCCAAACTATTCGATTTGGATCTGCTAAAAATTGGACACATCATTCATAGTATTGAAAATTGTCTTTCATGGTTTTAGACAAACTAGGGTGCTCCTACTCCCCGTATACTGCCTCATTTGGTTAGGCCACACCTTTAGTAATAAAGGTATGATAACGATGTGACCAACTTTTTTGTCCATTTTCTAGAAGCCCAGGCTTTGAAAGATCCCCATATGTAAATGGATCCCCACATTAGACATAGGGTACATTTACCATGATAATAAAACGGAATTAAACTAAAAAATAAACAACTGGTTGCATTGAGAATTTTTTTTCCATTACAATCACTTCTGAATATATTGACATGTATCTTTTCCTATTACTGATCAACAACCTCCATTTACAATATGTTTTTCTATCCCATTTCATCTCCAAACTCACACCAGAATACCCAAATATTGAAAATCATAAATTATTGAAAAATAATAACATATTTAAATTTAGTCATAATAGATAAAATCATTGGGTGTCCTTATCCCAATATAACTGAAACTAAACACCCATTAGTAGCTTACAAGGGAGCTCTGACCACACACAGTGTCAAATTTATAAAATACAATGATAATTATAAAATTATTTTATATATAAATAATATTAAAACACATAAATATTATCATTGAATGGGGTATATTCACAGAATCAATTAATGATGATAGGTGTTCATCAATATGGGACATCATTATGGTGCATCCACCTGAAGGCCCATCATAAATGATGGATTTCACCATCTAATGGTGAAATATCAATAGGATATCAATCCATATAAACTATCATTCAGAGTATATGGGAGATAAAAATAAATAGAAATGATATTATAACAATTCATTAATCTTCTTCCAAAATTTCATTGAACAACACAACTACACATGGATAGGAAGTGGAGTGGGAGGGGTTTGAACCACCCAAACCATTCATTCACAAGGGAATGAAGCATTGTGTTACTCTATAAAATCATGGGGGTGATGGTTCATTTGAACTATTTAACCCTTAATTGTTTATCTCTAGGGCTATTGGTGGTAGAATTAGTATTTTTCTAAATCCATACCATTTCAAATTCCTTTATATTGGTTTATCATCATTTATAAATCCAAACACACTTCATTATATATCAAAAAACAATATTTGAGAGTATAAAACAAATTTTTTCCAATATCATTTTTAATATTGGAGCCCCAACCAAATTCCAATTTCAAATTTTCTTTAGGAATTTTCAACTCATACAGACGTGAGATATTACAGGTATGGAAAATCCATGGAGTCACCTTGTTCTGATATTCTATGATTTTCATTTATTTAATTGATTAGTTTAATAGTTTTTATTCGGTTGTGTAGTTCATATTCACATATATTACATTTACTAGTCCTGTATAAGACTTTGTTAGTGGTTCCCATTTGTGTTATTTACTTTCAAACTTCTTGGGAGTCCATGAAACAACGATACATGAGAAGCGTTACACTTATTTTAGGTCGTCATTGAGAAAATTCTTATTATTTTCTAATTTATAATGATACCTTAAAATGGATCATATAGTTTGAATGAGGATGGTGCTTGGTGATGGAGTATGTCCTAATTAGTATTTTTATTTTTTTCATTTATTTCAATTGCCGAATATGTGAACGATTCAGTATGATATCAGTCTTGTATGGATTTAAGTTACTATTCTAACATTATTGTAGGTTATCAATTACTTTGATTTATTTTTCTATTATGGGTGATTATTTTTGATATATTTATTATTTTTCACACTAAAATGGGGATATTTTTTCTCAATATATTTATCATATACTCATGATTCATGTTATCAACCGCTGGCATATGGGGAAACACATCTAAGGACAAGTAGTGGAAACAGGTCTAACCATATTAATGTGTCAAGAGGTGAAGGAACATGAAATTATCCAAACAAAAAATCCTCAAAAACAGTAAATATAATCACATGAATCAAAATTTCATGGGAAAATATATATTAAATAAAGAATTCAATTAAGGATTTTATGATTTAGATATTACTTCCAACTTCTATAGAAGAAAGTTCATGTTCATTCAATTAGATTTTGTAGTTATAATGAAATAGAATCTTGAATTAAATGTCCTCCTACTAGATAAATAGTTTATGATGATAATTAAATACTTTTATAAGTGGTCCCACTGCACCATTATATTGGGTCCTAGTACGAAAATTCATTACACTAACATAAAAAATTAATGGAATTCACACTATTTACATCATTGATGGTAGATCCATAATGGTTAAGACTATAAGACCAGTAAAACCTAATTATTCTACATTCATTCCATAATTTACTGAAGAACTTATTAGGTGACCAAATAAATTGACTGATAATTTTTTTTTCACCAGATTAGTGCATCCACTAGATGATGATAACATCCTATCTATCATGAACATCCCTCATTAAGAACACCACCTCGATTGATTATTAAGATATGAGTATCCCCCAAATACCAACTCCTATAGGCCTAATGATAGTTAATATCACCAAGTGTATATAAGAAATTATGAGAATAATTAACCTTATATATTGACTTGTATTAAAACATAAAAACAATAAATATGAACTATGTTACAAAAAATAAACCAAATTCACATTCAACCAAACCAATAATGCATGATTATAAAAATTTCATCCATTTCAAAAAATAATACAATTCTAGGAAAACAATCACATCACAATGACTCAAAATTTCCCATCACTAGAATAGTAATGTCAATATTGAGAACTAACTCACTCCAAAAAAAAACCTATGAATCATGTATATATGTAATATCATTTTTAATTTGTAGAATCATAGCCAATGTCTCTCCAGAAAATAACAAAATTGTATACCAATTATTCGGTGAACAAGAAATAGAATCAATAATAATATAGAGAGAATGTTAATCCCCCTACCATCATTAAATCAGACTCCCCTAATCATGAATATAAGAATATTAAACGAGTATCATATTGATATTGGGTGGTTCCCTACAAAACCTAACCCCATGGGTTTACTTTTATCACCCAATGAGAACTCTTTATTTGATATCATCTATCAAAAAACGATCATTATCTATATAGAAAGGCCCGTGTCACAACCAATGTAATAAGATACATCATTTCTATAAGCAGGCCCAAATATTTACATACTCTACATAATACACTAGTTGACCAAGTAATTTGGTTAGTCTTCTTTCATGAACATGTAGTATATCAACCTCCCTCCCCCATCCAATGAGGAATGACCCCCACAACATATATCCTCATCCAAAACTAGGTATCACCTCTATTTTGGATTCAAAAACCATGACCCAAATGAATTCTAAAGAGATAATGGGCGATGGTCGTAGAAGTCCATCTATATCCTCCCCATTATTTATTGTTTAAAAATACCACTTCTAAGAACATATATCTGTTCATATAAATTCATAAACTCATTACTGTACATATTGAAATACAATAACACAATATATAAGAGTTTTTTGAACAATCAAACACCTTTGGAATCCTAAAAAAATTATTTTAATAATATGATCTACTATATGGTGTTTCCAATACCACACTATTTTGTTTATCTTCAAAAAGAATAAATATATCCTGAAAATTTAGATAAGGTCCACATCACATGTTCAATGTTCAATTTTCATTATTAATGATCCATTTTTCTTAGTATAATTTCATTAAATCAAAATTCATATTGATTAATCCAATATTCAATCCATTTATTACAAAAAAATCTTCTAAGGAACAGAAACGTCAATCACTATCTAATTGTGCCACCATGCCACAAAGTCAATGGCCACAAATTCACAAAATAATAGTACACAAAACTACAACTACCAAACATTTATACCACTCCAAAAAAACAATTCAAGGATGAAAATATACAAAACCCAATCAATAAATTATTCAATATGAAACCAAACACAAAAAAGGAATGAATATCATTCTTAGAAGATTAGTAATTAATATGCTAAAAATTTAACGATTTTAAGTTCATTTTAATTCCAACAATCTCAAGAATTAAAATCATCGGATATATACATATATGAACAAACCTAATAATATCAATTGATTTACATAATTCCCATCCAATTTCATTATTCTACTAATTTTATTTAATTTGAAAAATTCAGATCATAACCCAATAGAAATAAAAATTATGTTAATTTCAAAATTTTGTATAAGTATTGAGAGAACATTAATCCCCTAAAAAATTAAATTTCTGTAGGTAATCACAACAAAATAAAAAATGATCAACAACAAATTGATTTTTATGATTAAAAAAAGTTGAACCTATACATAGTAAACCAATTTAAATTATTTCTCCTGAATAAATGTTTCTCACCACATAAACTATTTAGACAAATATAAATTGGAATAAAGGAGATAAAGATATGAAAATTGTACCATATCCTTGGAGTAATGATAAAAATTAATATAGGATTTACACACGTAATGGTAATGAATAGATCATGGTGAATGAGATATATGTTGGAAAATTGTAAAATGAATGGAAAATATTTCAATCAAAATGAGATCAATCCCCCTATTTCTAGAGAACCCATGTGTGGCCTTTATCACTGAATCATGACATCTATCCATGTAATGGTTTTCTCTAGTCAAACCGAGACCCCTATCCTTTAACTGAGACCCTCAAATATAATTTTTTAGAAAAATCCATTAAAAAATATTTCCACAAGCTTCATACCCTGAACCATAGTGTGGTGGAAATCCCCAATCCATTTGACCGCAATAAGAATTTTTGTATGATATGGTGAGATTTTTGATTCACCATTTCTATCTGGGGAACCCCTGGGGATGCATGAAATAAACCAGAACCCCTAGTGTGCTTTCAATATGAAATTTTTTAGATATGGTGACAACCATAACAACATGCTCACAAAAATTTCCAAACAAGGTGTTTCATTGGTCATTGTAGTAATAACCGGAGAACAAAATAAAACTACTTATAGACACCATGAAATATAAATAAATTTAAAATTGAAACCAACACACCCACTACCATGCCATGGTGTAACCTTACATTTCTAAAACACAACTACATGCTTCTATGAAAAATAGAAAACACTTATTATAACCCTAATCCATAGAAAATCACAACAGAATGGTCGGAATGGTTCAAACCGCTATATTAGATACCACTAAAAATATTTTCATATATGCAAATAAAACCCAAAAATAAAAGGTGGAATCAACTGAAAAATACAACAAAACAATACCACTATAGAAAACAATAAAAACTATAATGATATATCTGTCATAAATTCACTATCTAAACACAATCATCATAATAGTAAAACATCAATACATATGTTCCACTTTGAATATAACATAAGAGAACATATTATGAATAAACAAAATTTGGGTACTAGTTTCCCCACTACCAATCCTTCTCCCATGTAAACTCTTATAGATCACCATTCAATAAGTGAATTACAAAATAAGTGGAAGAAACACCATCACCACACCTTCTTTTGGTTATATTAGTTCTCAATCGGATCCTACAATAACATAGAATAATTCTTAATATATAACTCTTCTTAGACTATGACATTGTACTCATCATAAAGATAAGTATGATTTTGGGACACATGAATGTTTCCTTGATTCCAACATGAGTGTGGAGTAAGTGAAATTCTATTATCAAAATAAAAAAGTGTCCCAACAACATATTTGGTATAATATACTAGGGTGACATATTTCTCCATTGAAAAAAAATCCACTTCTCATGCCATGAATAACCATTCTTGAAAACATAGTCCCCAATATCAAACTCCTAGGGCCTCCTCTTTGGACCATCAAAATATTTATTTTTTTCTTCACCACCTTCAACAACACACGAACCATCTGGATATTCACTATCATTATCATTACTACATTGGGACTAAAAATTACCTCTTCTCTAGACACAGTTAATGAGAAAAGGAATCAACATTGCCCCCTATAAAATGACTCAAATTGAGTCACACTAATAAATGGATAATAGATTTTACTGTATGAAAGTTATAAATGGGTGGTTTCATACCGCTGATATGTTGAAATCAAAGAAACACACATTAATATGTCTTATAGAATATAATTATTTCTCATAATATATACATTAATTTGGGTATTGAAATTATAGTTTAAGATAAACTGAGAAAGAAAATCCTATTGAAATATAACATATTCATGTCGCAAGTTGTGGAAATAATAATTAGTTTTTGAGACTAAATGTAATGTAGTGGTAAATCGATGTTTTTATCTAGAGATTATTTTACATGAATCAATATTGACATAATAAACTAGAGGAATGGAGAGTTTTTTATAACATTTCATATTTTCAAACCAAAATTATGTAATGAAACAATAGATTATATAATGATGGATAAATTAAGTGAATAAAAATATTGACATGATTTGTTATATCATGTAATTATTTTACAATTGAAATGATATCCTTGTTTTAAGTTATCCAATATTTCTCTAATAAATGTATTAAACTGATATTCTACAATCTATTCCTATAACTCACATTGTAAAAATGTGATAGTGAAAAAACACATTCCAAGATCTAATCTTAATATACTCATTGTAATTTTTCATGGAGTTTCAACTCGTAAAATCAATTGAATTAGGAAATACCTAATCGAGTCATCTTTATCCCAAATATATAATTATATCTGCTACTCCACCCACATGTATTGATGATCACTGAGTACATAACCACTATATGCTAATCTATTCCATCATACATAATCCCAGACATAGTGTAATGAGATACACATAATCAAAGAATGAAATAAAAGAATTGAATATAAAATCAAATATTTAACTTCTATATAATAAAAACTTTTGTCAAAAATATTTAATCAAATATATTAGATGAAATAAAGGGATTTAATTCCCTTACATGAAGGAAATCAAGAATTAAAAATTAAATTTCATTCAGTAATCACTAAAAAACTACCCTTCAATGTGAAGCTTATATGGGGAGATGAGGAAGCAGAATCCAATACATAAATAACAAATATAAATGTAAAAATAGAAAATTGATTCTCTATAAAGGGTACAAAGATTGTTTTTTCTATATTATCACACTGGCTAGCTAAAACAGTTACATCGTGATGTTTTATGAAACATTTTTTTGAATAAATTTAGTAATTTATATTAGTTTTATTACATATAATATTATTTTTATATTTTACAACAAGATAAACTGATTTATTATTTCATTACATGTATCACTAATATTATCATGCATTACACATAATAAAAGTTTAAATAAAACATGATATATTATTAAACTGTTATAAATTTAGATGAAAGTTTTCCACTTTTTAGTGTAATGGTTGTCATGAATAGTATTAAAAAAATTATGAAATATGGTTTTCACATATATATAATAAATTATTTTTTAACTCAATATTTATAAATTTAATAAAACCATTTTTAAAATATAGGTAAATCCATCATTAAAAATTATTTTTGTGCACACTAGTGTGTTTTATATCAATAGATTATCAAAATAGATTTTTTAATGATTTTGATGATACTTATAATGTATATATTAAATAAAATTTTGAACAATCTTCATATAAGTTTTCTTGATAAGGGATATTAATATATCATTTTTACGCTTAAGTACATTAATTTTCTAAAAATATTTTTGATGCTCTTTATGGATTTCATATTTTAAATATAATAATTTACAATTTAAGAAATTTAATTTCACAAAATACATAACATTTATGAAATATTAATTTGAAAATTTTATATGTTTGAATTGATGCTGTTTTTTTGAAAATGTTACATTTTTTATAAATAATGAAATTTAATAAATTTTAATTAAAGGGTTCATTTTCATTTAAATTAATTATAATGTTACATAATATTTATAATTCTTTTAATGTAACATTCGAATAATTTTATATTATTAATCAAATTTAGGCTATTGAAATTAATTTCTTAATAAAATTGGATATAAAAAATTTTAAATCATTTTAACATTTTATCATTAAAAACATAGCATATGATGACGTTTGTAAGATTAATTTTGAATTTATTTGTGGAATGTATTATAATTAAATTTCAAAAAATGAAATCCAAATTTTTAATCAATATAGTATTTAATTTCAAATATTTGCAACATTTTTTTTAATCAAAATGAATAAAGTCTAAAACCAAAATTAATTATAATAGTTATGGAAAAAATTTATTTATTGGGTGTTAAATAAAATGTGAGGGTAAAAATAATATATAAACTATTACAAAACATTTCTTCTGGAAATATTAAGAAGCTTATACCGAAAAAATAATATAATGGTCTATTTTGATCTCTTTTATATATGAAAAACACGAGAGCACTCAATTCTTCTAGAAAATATAATGTTTCCCCTTTGCCCCACTTATAAAAGGCCAACACATATCCTCCCTTATTAACACTTTAAAAAACCATTGGTTCATCCATGACCTTCCAAACTCATTTCTAAAATTCTATATCATCTTCCTAGTTGTGTTATTTTGGGTATAAATCCATACTTGTAAGGCTTTTGTGCAAGTCTTATAAAAATACCCAAATAAGATTTAATGTTATTCCAAATGAATCGTAATTTTATTCACCCTACACCCCATAGACTTTCAGTATAAACTGATTATATAATGAACTAATTATATAATATACACATATGTGTTCATATGTCAATTAATTAATTGAAAACCCTTTCCAATTCAATCATATGGGTTAAGAAATCATCATTCTATTTTACGGAAGTCTACGCCACATGAACCAATAAATTTTTTTTCATCACTCGAAATTAGGGAAGAATATAATGATGTATTTACTGTTTATATATGATATATATGAAAATTACTATGTTATTATTATTAAATTTATTCTATATCCCAAATTCATTCATTATTTCCCTTTTTGGGAATACAACAACGTTGTCCATGTGAATGGTAGACAACCGCCTCATGATGCGATAATATTCGTTCATCCTTTACATGGATTATATTTTGGATGGGTCAAATATAAACATTATACATATATGAATAAGGGATATAGTGATGATAATATATCATTTATCATTATTTCTTTAAATCTAATAATACAACGGAAATATTGTTCAGGTGTGCATGCATCTTATCATTTCCATGAAAAATGCATTTTATTTTCTATCTAATAATATTAATGATTACTATAAATACAAAAAATAATTAATAAATATGATATTCAAATAACGTTTTTAATTTTGGAGAATATGGAACCATGATCAATTAATTAGGAAAAAAATATATGAAATAAAATCATATACAAAATACCAGTTATTATCCAAAACATATCATTTACAATGAATTGTTAATAAATTGGAAATAAAGGGTCATAAGAAAATGTTATATGGTATTATATATGTTAATATTGTTCTCAAATATATTTTTAATAAAATTATATTCATTATAAAAGATTTCACATAAAATATGATGGATGTCAATAAATTATGGGATTTCGTTGTCATGTTTAGTATTAATGAGGAAAAAGCAATAATAGAAACATAGTTCTTTTATGGTGTGTATATAATTACACTTAACATATAATGTTATTTTTATAATTTTAATTGTATTTAATTATATATAAATTTCATTTTCTCTTTTTCAATGTCCTTAAAGTTCAAAATTTACCAAAACTGAAATGGATTTTATCTCAATTTTCCATCATTTATATGTATGTTATCTTATGCAATGATTTTATATGTTGAGACATATATAAAACTCCTTCCAAATGTAAAAGAATTAATATATTCATCTGGGTGATATTATAAGTTTCATTTTATGTCAATTCTTCATCATTATTATTATTCAATGTCGCCAATGTAGTAATGGATTCATGTTAGAATCTCTTCATTTATCAGGACTGTGAATGATTAAGCATTGAACAACTAAACCACATTATCCACATCTATATTATTTTCTTGAATTTAATATTGTTTTTTATTAATTATAAATTAATTTAATAGTAATGTTTTTACACACTTTTTTTCTTAAAATATATTATATAACATTTTTAATAAGATATGAATTTATTTATTTCTTAGATCTAAAATCTTTTAATTCCAATACAATGTTATGAATAATTATTTTAAAAATCATTGGGATACTCTATTATGGGTTTTATGATATATTTTATCCCCTTTTTATGTTTAATTTTTTATTGGAATAATCATTTCTTATCAATAATTAAATTCATTTTAATTTTAATGAAAATGTGATGATGACCATTTTGTTCAATATGCACGACGAGACCTATATTACATATTTTCATGATCGATCTATGATTTCAAGATTTAATTATGTTTTTTATATGTTATATTCAATGAAAATTTTTCCATTATTATTTTGGTAAATTAATATATTATATAATTTATTTCAATGTGAAATGAATTTTCAATGTGATTTGTGTTTTAAAAGTTGTTTATCAAAATCGATTGGATATTTAGCCAAGTTATTTAAAAAATTACTTTTATAATAATTTTGTATATTTTTTACAATTTACATTCAATGAAAAGTATTTTCGTAATTGATTAAAAATTAAAAACTAATTTTTCTTGAAAATATGCTTTCCTAAATAAATGTCCCAAGTGGTCTATCAATATTATTTTCCACATTATATTAAACTTATTGTGGATAGTTATGGATTAATCATTAAATTATCAAACGATTCCATTTTTATTATTTATTAACATGCATTAGGTAATTATTTACATATTATTATATAAATATGAATGCAATGGAGAGTGAAACTAGTTCAGTAAGGTTCATTTATCACTATAAAGTTATATGGGTTATAACATGAATACTATGAAATTATGCATGGACTTATCTTCCATAATCGTAATTTTATACTAGAAATTGATTATATATTCCCAATTTTATTTAAATACCCAATTATATGTTTCTGATGATATGTGTGGGAATATTATCCTTATATGTAATGATATTAATGGACTAAGATTCATGTCCGTAATTTTATATGAGTACCAAATTTCATTTCCTTAACATTAGCTATGAACGTATATCTATTAATTTATTATTAAAATGTTTTAAGATGACGTGTTGTCCTAAAATCTATGTTTTATTCCAATGTTAAGATCCCATGGATCATTTTTTTTATTCCCAAATGATTCATTTCATAGAGATGCTAATATTAATGTCATGAATCATGCTTTTGATATATGATAAGTTTTGTATAAACATCATAAGATATATTCATTATCACATACCCTAATGCGTATATTTATCTTTCATATGACAATAGATGTATATATCTTATGTTTACCATTATTGTACATCTTAGATCGCCCCATCTTATATTTCCAATACTGATGCGATGATGAAAGTATTTATATAGGGTCTGTTTAAAAAGATTAAAAATTTGATAATATTTGGGGTAAAATTTGAATTTCTTTCACAAGATTATAAGATTTTGTTCTAAGATTCCAATGGCACTAAACTATTATTATCCTTAAGTGTTTGTTTCTATGATGAAATGATTAATCATTAAGAAACATGTAATATCAATTTATGATATGTATGGGTCTCTATTGTTGGTATTAATGGAAAGTTTTAGTTTACCATTGGAAACTAGGATGGGAAAAATATCCAGATCCATGTATATTTAAAAGTATATAATAGAGTATGTATCTAAGGATAAGTACATGGATCAGTTAGATTATATAAAAATTTTCATGAATTTTGGTTATGGATAGATTTAGTGGATTACATGAATATTAATCCTTTTCTAGATACTACATACGGTTGACACTTGGGAACATATGTACCATGGGGTAACAACCCATAAAACACTTTTTTTATATAATAGATTAGTCACTAATGTTTAACAATGGTACTTACTGCATATTTGGTTTTACAATTTTAGGGGATATGATTTTGAAATTCACATCATCATTTCAAACCATCATTAATGATTAAAATTAATATGATCAAAATTTTTCAACTCAAAAAAATCTTCACATTCCACTAACATATTACCTAATGTGATTCATTTCTTATTATAGATATATATGATAGAAATACGTCATTACTCTATGGTCTTACCAACCAAAAATTTGATATAAAATACACTGTAATTGTTTGAGAATTTGTAATTTAAAAACCAGCTTTATTTATCCCCTCAATTGGATTAATTTCAAATAAATTTATTCCTCTACTATAAATGATATTTTTTAAAAATTATTATATTTTTTTAAAATTCATAATTTATAATATATAATACAAATCGTTTATTTTTCCCCCAAAAGAAATTTCAAATTATATAAAAATTAATTTCCACTTTAAGGTAAAAAATATTTACATGGGGATTAAATTAAAATGTTAAGGGAAAAAAATAACATTTATAAATTTCTAAAAACTTTTTCATTGTAATATATCAAAAAGTAGACATTTATTGTACAATAATATTCTATTTTTTACACCTATGATATGTGAAGAACATCAGAGTACTAAATTATTTTAAAAAAAATACTATGTGCATCCTCTCCATTGATTATTAAAGGTCACACCCTCCACTCAAATAGTCTCCTATTAAAAAAATATGGATTATAAAATCAATTCCAAAGTCACTTTATAACATCCCACTTTTATTCCTAGTGTCCTTAAATTGTGAGAAAAGAAATCTTATGAGCTATTTAATGTAAACTAGTGGAAAATACCTGATGAAGAGGTAATCTTCCTCAATGAGAATCTTTATTTATTTAATCCTCCACCCCATAAATTCATATCAATTAATTTTTATATAATTATAATAATATATTATGTATATATAAATTTTCTTATATTATGAAAATGACCATCAAAAGTATACCCTTCCATCAAATGGGTTACAAAATAATTATTCATGTGTATGGCGGAGTACTGCCACTTGAATCGATGACTTTAATTTCCCCATAACCACTAATAAATAATGAACATGATTATTGATTTATTATTAACAAATGAGATTTTTGATATTTATTTTTTAATTATGATTCAATAATTATTACATTACACATACCTTCATGATTTCCATTTTGTGATAAAATCATAACTATGTTCGCGTGTATGATAGACAACTGACTCGCAATCTGATGTAATTCATTTATGAATTATATGAATATATTAAATAATTATTCACTAATAATATATGATATATAACATCAAAATTATCATTCTTTCAATCATCCTAAAAATAAAATGAAACAATCATTCATGGTTATATCTGACCTAACATTTCCATGAACATTGAATTTCATTCTCAATATCTAAATATTATATATTAATATAAATAAAGAGTTAAATAAAATATATATGATATTTGTATGAATTTTATTATTTTTGGTATTATTTAATAATTATAAATTTATGGGGAACCAAATTATAACAAACCAAAAAATAATATATGAAATGAAAAGCGATTATTACCCAAAACATAATATTTACTTCGGATTGTTAATAAATATGTAAACAGTGGTCATAAGAATATCACATATTTTTTTATATATATTAATGTTTTTAATTATTATATTTATAATAAAAATATATTTTTTATAAGATGGTTTTACTATGTACGATGTAAGACAAGTCATAACGTAAGTGATTTTCATCTCACACTTATTTTATATGAGAAACAAACCATATCCACCACATGTTTCATATATGTGGTCTATATACATAAAATGAATATATAATATGGATAATATATTTAAATATATCTTTATTTTTAAATCCTATTTAAGATCATTCTAACATGGGGTTTAGGGTTCAATGTTTTCCAAATCTATATGGGATTTTCGTCAAAATTTCTCTTCTCTGAGATGTATGTTATGAACCTATATTAATTAATGATATTTATATACATCCAAACTGACATGTAATATCATAAATTTATTCATTCTCATGAATATAATTTTTTTGTGATATTATACAATCACAGGGATTACAATTCACTATTATCCATGGGTTAATGGTTTCATTTTACAATCATAACCATTATGGTTGTTTATGAATAAGTATCCAATATTGAAACCACATGATCCTAATCACAATAATACAAATTAATTTTATTAAAATTTGGTAATTAATTTTATATTCATGTAAGAGTAAAAAATTTAATCTTGTTGTTTTGTAAAATAATTAGGAAAATGATTTTAATGAAACCTAACTTGTTTTATTCTTATTTCATATAAGTATTTATTCTAAAAACCATGTATTCAAAAAAAATTATTTTCGAACTGATTTTTTGGGAATAATTTTTACCGATGTATTAATTTTTTAAAAAAAATAAAATCTAATTATCATGAAATTTTACAAACAATGATCATTTATCTATTATCCAAAACTAGGAATGATTTTTTTCTTCACAACATGAATAGTATTTCCATGTTTTATGACCCCACAATTATTTCAAGATCCCCTTATATGGTTAAAAATTTATTTTTAAATTAAATTAGTTACATTATATTGGGAAAAAATTATGTAATAAATTACTAATTCCTAATGATAAAAGATTTTTATTCTTATTATTGTTTTAAAAAGTACTCTACAATGAATAAAATATATAATAAATAGGAAATGTTCTAAATGATTTTTAAAAGAATAATATAAAATTTATGAATGTTTCATTCTAATAAAATGATTTTTATACTGTTGTATAGCTTAAAAAATATTCCAAATATTTTTTCCGCTAGAAATTTCCAATGTAATATTTCAACATTAATTTACATATATGAATAAATTATTTGAACGTACTAATTATTTAAAATATAAATCATCCATAAATAACATTATTATTATTTATCTAAAAGGTTTTTGTTTTATATAAAAAAAATTTAATGACAGTAATTTCTTTTATATAGGTAGTACAATAATAACATTCTTCGGAATCTTTCTTCTTTTTACAAGTGTTACACTATGATAACATAACATTAAATATCATTTAATTTTCTTGGAGTTGTTATTTTTTAAAATAACTAAATGATTAGGAATCCAATATATTTTAATGAAGTTTTGTTGTGATGAAATGTTTTTAAAAACCATTATATTTCATCTAATATGATATGATAAATGTTTTATGATCCTCTGGCACACACATATATTATTGTCATTATATCATTGTGAATATGATATAACCAAGGGTGTTGGTTATGTTATACCAAAATATATGTGGGACCTATATCTATCATTAATTCATTTGGAAAAGATTTATATCTCTTGATATAAGTACTTCTAGAACTGATAGTTAACCTGGCTCAGAAATGGACCTTTTCCACTATGATGGACTTGGTAGTGTAACATGACTACTATGTTGTTATGAATGGATTGGTATTTCATGTCTATAATTTTATTCATGAAACTAATTATATGTTCAAAAAAAATTTCATGAACCTGATTACTTGTCCAAAATGTATTGATTGATGCTTTATTTAATCTCCACAATGTTATACATGGACATAGATACATGTCCATAAGCTAATGTGAGGGCATAATTTCATTCCCTAAACATAATTATTGGACATTTTTATATATATACATGTTCTCAATTTTCTATGAATATATGTATGTCAATAATCTATGGTTTATGACAATGATTGGAGATCATTGATTGTGTTATTTGATTCCCTTATTATTCTTGTCTTTTGAACTAATAATCATTATTCCATGATTCTTTATTTAAAATAATGAAAGGTTTGGTGTGAACTTCAAAAGTCAGGTTCATTATCATATATGCTTATATTTATCAAATCATTTCATATAATCATAGATTTGTATATGTTATTTTTACCCTTACAGAGCATCTGAGCTCACCCTATCTTATGTTTCATTTCCCTAGCTTATGGATAATGATTTTAGGTGGGCTATTTCTATGAAGGGTACAAAATATGAAAGTATTTTCGTAATAATTGAAGATCATTTACCATATTAGAAGATTTTTATCTACTATGTCAATGGCACGAAACTACTATAGTCATGAAACATTGATTATTCTATATAATGAATATTCTTTAAAAATAAGTAATATCAATGTCTGAGAATCCTATTTTACTATATAAACTCTCCTTGAGGTCTTAATACTATATTTTCAGATTTTTTTATGTTGATTCCAAAAACATAATAGTCATTAGACACATGAAAAAAGAAACTATCAAATATTACAGAATAAGTTTTTTCCTTGTAAAAGTTTCGGTCTATATTCCTCCACATTGACTTTTAAAACAACTACTTTAATGAGTGAATATATCCTTGAACATTAATGTGAACATAATCCATTGAGTCTTCATTCATATTCACAAAATAGTAATAATATATCATTTTTTATCCTATGGTATTCCACATTTAATGGGTATTTTTAAATTATATCTCTCCAAATGATATCTCTTAGCAATAGATTTATTTGGCCTCTATCTAATGGCTGTTGAAAATACTATTTATTTGAACAGTGAACTACCACCGCATGAAATGATGATTGTATGTTATTACTTTACAGAAAAGTATGTCAATCATTAGGATAGAAACTCTTTTCATATAATATATATATGATATATATTAATTATTTATAATTTAATAATTAATTTATAAGACATAAATTTATGTTTCGCATCTTTTGGGAATATTAAAACATCATTTGTGGAAGTGTGGACTACTGCCCCCACAAAGAGATATGACACATTGGAAAAATACATGGAATATATAAAGGATGGGATTAATAGCCCTATAAAATGTATATGATATATATATGATATTATTATTATAATATAAATATTTGTTATTTAAATTTCATTATTTAAAATGATAAAGAAATGGATGTAGCATTTAAGTGTACATACTCCCTACCGTCTCCATGAATCATGAATTTCTTTTCATATATCCAAAAAATAATATATTATTATAAATACATATATATAATTTATATGAGTACTATGTCATTTTTTACATACTAGAGATAATGAAATCAGAATTTAATAAATAAGAACCGTAAATGAGAAATCAAAATATCTATGAGAAAAATAGGCAATTAACACCGATAATAGGTAACATAATAAATGAGTGTTGTGAAAATGGAAATAAAATATTATATAAAGGTAATATATGATATTATAAATATTTTTATTGTACTATTATTGGGTAGTAATATGTTTAAACCCCTTATTTTGGAGGTCAAAAGATGTCCACGTGAAAGGAAACGCAAGGTATATGTCTTTTGTATCACTTTTTACATCCGTGAGATAAATGTAATTTTAAACATATACTCATATTGTGTGGTATATATCTACTGCCCATTTTGATATATTTTAACATCTATTATTTTATCTTCATGTTATTTAATATTTTAAATTAATTTTAATCCTCAATGATTCTTATGATTTCAAATGTCTCAAAATGTTATCAGACACTTAGGGATGTTTAATGATTATTTTCTAAATAATAATTTCAATTATAATTCAATGGTATTTTTATTTGGGGAAATTATATATATCCATTTTTAGATAAAACCATTCATTTTATTGTATTTTTATATTTATGACCTTTATTATGAAATAGTATATTTTCCCAAAATGCGGTACCTTAAATGTTTTATAAATAGATTATTTAGAAAACTCAACAACATTTCTTTCTTTTTTGGGAGAACCTATTTTCTACAAAGAACCCATGTTTGTTAAAATGTTTATAAATTTTTTTAGCCTTTTTAAGAGGATTTAATAAATAATTTTTTCTCTTTTTTATTTTATTAATGATTCCAATGGAATCATCACATCGCGTTCTGAAAAAATCAATTTTTAAATGATCTACCATTAAAATGGAATACTCAATATTTCATTATACAAAAAGTATGGATTATAAATCCTTAAATTAATTGAGCCTCTCATTTCATTTTCAAAATGATTTATATTTATTATAATATTTTTCAAATATATTTTCAGATAATTATTTGATTCAAAAGGGGGTTAAAAATATATATTTTAATCAAGAATGTTTTATGAAGATATTTTAATAATATTTCTATTATTCAGTGACTACAACCCTTTATTTTAGTTCATCATGGATATTTCTTCTTGATATCTTCTTTATTCTTCTGCTGTATGGTTTAATATTGATTTGAACAATGATAGTATTAAAATTAACATACTTGACCCATTTTTTAGCCCCAATAAAATATTCTATATCCTATGATCTTTGAACATTGAAATTAATATAAATTATCCATTTCAACTGTCATTGGAAGTAATAATTCCTAATTTGTATAAAATTTTACATATGGTTTCAGTAATGATTTTGTTTAATTCGTTAGAGAAATATTTATAATTCCATATTCTTTTTTCTATATAGATATTTTATAAGGATAATTATTTATTAACTAAATATATTACATGATATGAATAATAATTTGGATATGGAATGGAAGGTGGAGCCTGTACATTATATTGATACTCAATGCATACAAGGTTATCATGTGGGAAATATGTTGTTGAAATTAAATGAGTCTCTATTTGTAGTTTTAAACCATCTTATGAAATGTCATTATGGTATAGGTTATATCATTCATGAGACAGGATGTCCCATATTTATTAGTTTCTAATATTTAGATTCATTTATTTATTATCAATCCAAGTGATTTTAAATTAAAAAATCTACATGTTAATTTCATTATCCAGTCATTGACTAAATTGATGTTGTTTTAGTTTCTTATCATTCCATATTGACATTTCTATATCTAGTAATTTGAATGGAATTTGTGTTTACTAATTTCCATTCCATATTGTTTATACATTTAGTAAATTTATTATATGGTATGTGTTTTCGGTTATTACCTATTGATATTTATTTTTCTAATTGATTCATTATTGCATATAGTATTATTTAAATTCCTTTACTAATAATATTATCTCACCTTTAATATATTTATGTTACCCGTGAATCCATCAAGTGTAAACAAAATTATAAAATGACAATAAATATTGAATAAAAATTAAATCTAAAATGGGAAATTAAAGAAAAAAGATGATGTTATTTGTGTATTCAGTTTAAATACAAAACTCATGTATGAATCTGGTTCACCATGACTATTGAACTCATTGATCATTCTAGATTACATTTTTTATAACCATGACAATGTAATGATATTACACACCATCTTTAGGATTTATGGGGTTGGGGTTCTACAATGGTTGGTTTTATTACCATTTTATCATCTCTACAAAGCATAACTCGAGGAAAAAGAAACTGATTTTGTGAGAATTGTCTCAGAGTAGAACATATGGGAGAGAAACCAGTTTTATAAAAATATTCTCATTGTAAACAATTTAAATAAATAATAATAAATTTTTTTGGATCACATACATATTAATGAATTGTGTACATTAATTTATTTCATCTTAGAAGGAATGTTATTTATCAGGTCAACTAACATGGAATGTCCCAGGGGGAAACAAAACTTTAATATGTTTTTCTAAAAAACATAATACAATTTCAAAATTCGTTAATTTGAAAATAAACATGAAACCACGTAAAAGAGTATTTAAAAATAATTTAAAATATTTAATATTTAAAATATATATTCTTCTTTGAAAAAATCATTCCAAACCATAAATAATTTTCAAAATAATATTCACTAAAAATGACCTTGATGAGTTATACTGAATTATTTAAGATTAATTTAAACAATTTCTTATGGAAAATATCTTTATATTCATTAAATTAATATTATTATAAAATAAAACATTTTTATTTTAAATTTATTTAAAAAATAATTTTAAAAATACTTTATAAATATCTTGAGTAAAAAGTATTTTCCCCATTGGAAAAAACTTTTTATACATAAAATGTAACGCCCCGACCCTAGTTACCCAGAGTCGGTGCATTATTACATAACATTGGCATGATCACAAGAAAGATCAAATCTCGAAAGACCGATTGGTTTAGTAGCCTTGGAAACACTAGATATATTCATAAGTCTTACATTACATCATAAAATGAAAAACTACAACAACAACAACATATTGTTTCCATAATCCACACTCATATCCCCACATAATATCCCTGCAGGTCATTCATAATTTACTTCTTCACTTCCTGGGAAAAATAAAACATAGAAAAGGGGTGAGCTCAAATGCCCAGTAAGGATAACAATATAGCGGAAACCTTCATAAATAATAATAAACATTTAAGGCAATGTATACTAAAACAAAAGCCTTTCAAACTTGAACTTTCAACATTGTATGGCATAAATATAATGAAATAATTTCTTTTACATATTCACATGGATATTCTACTAATCGAATAATCACATGAAAAAACAATAACCAATTTCATAATGTTGGAATGCATAATTCCAGACTATCATAACCACATAGCCAAGGCCTCGTGCCAAGACTACAAATAAGATTTTGCCAAGGCCTTGTTCCAATACACTAGTTTGTCTCATGAGACCTACTAATGCATCGAGGAGCTATAGCGGGCTCCACCCTTCACATATTAAGTCCAATGCATTCCCATATGAAAAGGTTTAAACATAACATAAACATTCGTATTAAAACTAGCATACAAAATGTCAATACTTTCACCATAAACCATGAATGGTATAAAAATAGAACATCCATAGTCAAACATATCAAAAAACCTTTAATACAACATAGAAGTTTTGTATCATAATAAATAAACTTCACATAAGCGTAAAATCCAACAAAGGATGTTGACATAGATGAAATCAAAACCCTTTTTAGAGAAGTATCTCTTTTATTTTGAAATCATTTAAGATACATATAAAATAAAACATTTTCTTTGAAAATATTCTTATAAGATTGTAATGGAATCTTTGACGATTTTATAACGGTGGAAAATAGCCACACCCGCCGTATAAGTTAAAAAAACATTCTTACCTTAATTTTGTCGAAAAGGTTAAAAAGCACCTTGTTTGGAAAACGACGAAAAGATTCCTCTATAAACCTCTTATAAAAAGTCAAACAAGGGTATAAATGACTTTAAGCTATATTCTTGTGAATAGTAAAAATGTTTTGAAATACATTTTGAAGAAACATGGATGTGGATGATAAAGATATCCCAGTAGATTATTATGTATAAACAACCTCGGATAATGAAGAGATTGTGAAATAACCCTTACCAATTTGGTAACTTATGAAACATACAACCCATAAAAGAGGTATCATACAATGAATATGTAAATACACATAAATTAGAGTGTATTACACAAAGAATATAATTATGGGCAGTACATACACCACACAAAAGGTGATGATGGCAATATGGCATGAATCTGACGGGAATAAGGAGTGAGATGAAAACCCCTTACCTTGTACTTTTCCTTGGTTGGGGTAGGTTACCATCCTTTATAATGGTGAAATAATTGTTATTAAATTATACAAGAATCATATATATTAATATGATATCATATATGATCTTTTAACATTGATTTGTTAATAATGTCATTGAATTATCGTTGCTTCGGGTGTTAACTTACTTGTTTTTTTTATATGTTTTGTTATGTAAGACATGTTTATAATGGATAGGTTGTATATTATTAATATCCATAATGATATAAAGTCCTTAAACATCATTTTTAAATCATCAAATGATAATTATACTTGAATGGATACGATGGAGAATGAATCTTATCGTGTTCGTGGAGACGGTAGTCCGTACGTACGCACGAGCAACAATATCATTCCTTTAAAATAATATATAAATGGATGGTATATCATATATACAGAATCATTAACATGTTATATTTATTATTTACATGAGTTACATATTATTATTATACCCATCCAAAGAATAATATATTGAATAACAATTACACCACGACGTGGAGACGGTAAGCCGTACGTACGCACGTATGGTGACATGTTATTCAAACGGTGGATAGAATAATGAATATGGTTGTACCATATTTATAATAACATCATAGTTTATATATGATACTGGAGTTATTATTTTAGAATGGTAACAAAAATGGAATAAGAAGTGGAAGAAGAAATGAACTTGGAAAAGGGTGGTGAAATCATTACCTCTTCTTCAGGTTCTTCCTTTTGATTTGATCAAAAGGGCTCCATAGGTTGGCTTTCTGATCAAACTAAGGCCCCTAGGTTGTAGTGAGGGAATTTGGGAGAGTATTTGGGCAGATTTTGGCCGATCCAAAAGGCTTTGAAGGTGTGAATAAAAGAGAATGAGGAGTGACCTTTTATAAGAGGGGTGAGGGGAACCTTTGGAAAAGCTAGAAATATTAATTTATAATAAATTCATATTCGGTTACTAATTGCTCCAAAGTTGATTATCTAAATTTTAAGGTGGGGATGGGTCTAAAACAACTCACACAATATAATTTAGACAGGTTTGGGTACTTATATTAACCTTATCTTTAAGTATTAACTCTAAGTTAATTAGTTTCACTTTTACAATGTCTCTTTGTATTTTTATATAATATGGTTAATAAACATACTATATACATCCAAGAGACCCCCAAGTGGTCCATTAATGATGCACCTATCATGATATAGTTCTCTTTGCCGAAACTTAGATTTTTAGGAATTTAATATCAATTAATAATATAATATTTGTTTTAAGAACTCTTTTATGTCAATTTTGACACTATTCAATAGTTGATTTTTGTGAAACTCATAACAGATTGATTACTTAGAAAAAAGTCAATTAAATCAATCCTAATATATCATATTATACTATAAAATTAGTTTAATTCATTAAAAGTATCATATTATATTTATTTGGGTATTTATAATATCGATTATTTTAATTTTTCACTATTATAGTAATTTATTCATCATCATTGTGTCATAAATAAATTAAATTATTTAATGTCTAAAAATTATAAATAAAATATCATTATGTATGAAATCTTTTTATATTTACAATGATTATTTATAATCTAAAATCCAACATATATAATCCTATTTAAAAATTGTTTTGCTAAAAGATATATGCTTGTGTAATTTTTGTATTCATTTTAACCTAATTAAAATAAAGTGTCCCTATCACCTACAAGTGGCACTATGGGGTCCCAAAATCGACCCAATGATTCCTATGGTCGAAACCTTATCAGCCAATAAGGCTAGGATACGTTTTAGGGTAATTTAGTATTATTATAATATTAATTTTTAACCCTTATTTACCGGATTTACCATTATCCATGGTAAATAAAATATTTACCGCAGTAATTATTCAAAATGTATAAAAATAAAAGTTACCAATTTACACAATTTGAAAATCATGAAATAAATTGACAACATGTTACTCTATTATCTCTTAAAAATATAATAATTTTAATTTAGAGATAAACATGAATAAACATCAAACCTAAATTTTCTACATAAATCTAATGAAATTATATTCATAATGGAAACATATTTTGAATTTTTAACAATCAAAATAATTGAAATATATATTTACACAACAATTATTTAGTAATTAATTTATTAAGAAAAATATTAAATAATTTATATTATAAATGTTAAAATAAAACTTATATGACATAATTTATGTCATCATATAATTTTTTATAAGACTATGACATGTTAGTATTGATTTAATCTATTTCAGTTGATGTAATCAAGTTATTACGAATTTTTGAAAAAGTAGAGAATTAATTATTTCAAAATTGAGATAATTCATAACATAAAATAAAAATCAATTTATTAAAAGTTTTAAAATTCCTAAAAATATAGGATTCTTCCAAATGGTTATTATAAGTACCAATATGTCATTCATGTCGCTTTTTTTTTGTTGTTTTACATGTTATGGTGATGAAATTAACCCACAAATTTTACATAATAAAATATCATGGTATAATTAAATAGGGTAAGATAATTTTTAAAACAAAACATTAAGGGTTAAAAATATTTAATAACGAATAATTTTAATTGGAATATGTTGATATGACCCAAAATCATATTATATTAGAAATAAATTATTCTGGGATCATTAGAAACCTAAAATAAATTTAAAATAAAATAATATCTCAAGACTTTCCTAAATTGACCATCCTCCCAATTCGAAAAGGCCACACCCTCTACCAAAAACTCACATATGTAAACCCCATGGTTCTAAAAAAGTCTACTCAAATAATATCTCAATATCCCTTAATTCCTTCTATAAGACTTACTATGGGTAGAAGGAAATTTGTAAAAGCATTTTGGGTCAAATCAAAAGATGTTACACGATTTAGAGGTAATGTCTTCTCTCATGTTCCTTCTAATTATTTTACTTCTATACTCCCAATGATCTCATTATTCAATGATTACAAAACAAAACATGTATCCTTAACATACTAGTATATTTTTAAGAGATTCATTTGATCTACACTTACACACCCCCATCTAATGGACCTGAGTATACTATTTCTGTCTACAACAAAATATTTCCCCCCGAATCCATTATTGTTTAATATTCTCCAACCACCTATCATGGTGGAAATTATGATGGAAAATTATTTATATATTATAAATATTTTAGTTATATTTAATCTATTCTTCTATAATTTTTATTTAAAACATACATTTATGCGTTCCAAATTGTATAATATGATGATTTCATTTGAAGATGTGTTGACTACCGCCCCCTAAATGTGATATGACTCATTCATCTGATACATGGAACTTATACAAGATGTATTTAATTAAATTATGTATAAAATATAACATATATATAATAATATAATTATAATATACATATCTATCATTTATTTTTCATTCCTTTAATATGACAATGAAATGATTGTAGAGTCCACGCATACGTACGACCTACCATCTTCATGAATGGTGAATTCCATTACATATATACAAATATTATGGATATTATAAATACAAGTATAATTTATATATATGATATCTAAATCATGAATAATATTATGGGGATGATGTAATTCAAACACATGGAAAATGTATATCAAAACATGTTTTTTTGACGCATGTACCGAATATCGATAAAACAACTGATATGAACATATATAATTATGTAATTTTTATAACTTGGTAAATAGTGATTTAAAAAGAATAATAAACAAGAAAACTATTGTCAAGAAAGTATATATTAAACTATTTTTATTATTAATGAACAAAATAATTTTACATGATCATTCAGACACAATGATTGGGAGATCTTAATTCAACCTCCCTTCATTGATTTAATAATCTAGGTCAATGGTTTTGATTTTCCAAGAATATGTGTGAATTATATTTTATTTTTTTAAACATAAATATTGAGTTTATTTCTTTTTATAACACATAATTTTGTCATTGATTTATCCTTAATCTTAGGATATGATATTTTTAATGAAATTCCTCTCATTCTCCTTTTACTGAGTCATATTTCATTAATATGAACCACTTTAGTTTATTTAGTGTATAATTATCCACTTTGATTTTTTATTTAATTAAAAATGAATCTTTTTTACGTAACATTTAAATAAATGGAAAAAATGAATGTTTTAAACATGTGTAGTGACAAAAACATTTCAATTGTCGTCATCGTTATTTGGTATTTGGCTTCCTCTATAAGCCGTAATGTTCTTAAAAGGAAAAAATATCCCATACTCCATTTTTTGGTGTTTTGGTATTGAAGTTGTTTCTGAAATTGGCTTTACTATTTTAATATCTTTAAATGATCTCTTGTGATTTCCATGGTAATTTTATTTGTGAAATATTGATAATTGAAATCATTTATATTTTATGATTATATGGTAATTGGAAATTTTTTGAATGGTTATGTGATAAACCAAAGATGGATGGTTACATGATAAACTAAATAATGGTTTGTTTCGTGATAAACCATGTTTGGATGGTTATGTTATAACCTCTAATGCATTGGTTATGGAAGTCGGCCTTATGGCTATCTCAATTAGTGATATGTGTGGAATTCAATCATATGGTTATTCTATTTAAGTATGTTTATGTCCCATGTTACCTTATATGTTTTATATGTATCATTATATTTCCATTGTGGTTATATTTTGGTTACAAAAAATGGTGCGGAATGATATTATATTATGTTATGTGTCTTTTCTAATTCAAAAAGGTGGAAAATATTGATTTATGAAAACATTTTAATGGTTTTTATGTCTTCCTAAGACTAATATTTTTTCTTCTTGGGGATCCCTTATGGGACATTTTATTCTCATCCCATTTTTTTAAATGTTTTTCATAGGACATAAAGAAGAACAGAGTCCGAGATGTGATCGTGGAAAATTCATGACGTTTAAACATCCAATGATACCAAGTTTATTTTTAATTATTTTTTATGACAAATGGATAGCGAGTATAAGTGTCTACCTGTAATATTTTTGTTTCTATGTATGATTTATGGCTTAATTATTTAAAAATATAAACCAGAAAAGATCCTTGATGGGAATTAATTTCAATTATTGACTTACCTCAAGATTAGGTAATGTTTAAGGCTAGGGACTAAAAAAATATATATCCTCAAATGGATATGTATATAAAAACATTTATTATAATATTAATATAATAAAATAATTGAAATTATATAAACCATGTAATTGAAATAGTTTTAGAATATGCCTTGTGTCACACAGAAGTATATAGTGAGAGGAAAATCCCCTACAATTTTTAATAAATTGCTTTCTATACATTGAAAACATATATATAATAAATACATTGTTATTATAAATCTATTATAGAAACATAAATTTATATATAATACCATATATTATTTACTAATGTCATTTTAAAACCATTTTATTTATAATTTTGTCTTAATGTCGTGTTTTGTGTAATTATCGCTTTGTTTCCATTTATGGTACGATTTTTTATATTCATAACTATTATATTGATATATGTAAAATTATATAAGTAATAATAATAATATATTTATTAGAGTAATACATAAAATATTATCTTATTCCAAATCATGAATGATGGTTTTGAGAAATAATGTTTCTTATGATATTGGATATGGTAGGTCAAACGTACATATGAGTAGGGCTTCTATTATTCAATGATCATTGTGGAAAAGATTTAAGTAATATATTATCATTACATAATAAGAATAATATAATTATATAATATTATTTCAATTAACATACTTATAAATATCAGCCATATGGTGTGTAGATAAAGAGAGAGTCACATTGATTCGGGATGGCTGCAGGCCAAACATACACGAGCGATGTTATCATAATTCATTATGATAAAAGGTATGAAATAAAATTATATAATAATTTTTAACAATGGTAAATGTGTCATTAAAATCATAATTACATCATTTTTATCAAAATTATTTATCATTATTTTCATCCATGTAAAGGTTTATTTAAAAAAATCAACTCACATCATGAGGTAGTAATCCCCCAAACAGATGACCCACGCTATCACATCTCTTATGGAATGAAATGGAATATTTATAAATATATTATATAATTACACAATAGGTATATAAATGTTAAATATATCATAAATTTACTATATATTCATCATCATAAAAATCTATGATTGGGAGTAATAGAAAATGATTGACTTCTGTTCATGAGGTTGTGGTCCGTCGTAGACAAAAATTTTGATTTTGGTAAGCCATTTGATGGAAGTTTATATTATTATAGACAATGAATTTAAAAAAAATTATAATATGGATTATCCAAATGTAATTATATATTTATTTCATAATAATAATTCAATGAGGTGGAGGAATTAAAAATAATATTGTTCTTGTCAAATAACAACAACTCTTCTTCATGTGAACTCCTTAGAATTGACTTGCAATCCTTACTATAGTGGATACCATCTGAAAATAGGGCATCTAGAATAATATGAGGTATTTATTTAATTTATGCAGATAGGTATTTTCCTACAAAAAAGTGTTTTAATATGTGAAAAAGATGTGAGATGGGTGGCCAGTTATAGGTGTGGTGAGTGGCACACATATACTTTTTAAAATGAAAATGATTTACCTATATATTCAAATTTTAAACGGATAAAAAATGATTATTATAGATCCTTATAATATACAGGGTCCAAATATTTTTATAAAATATATTTTATTCATGTTTTTATTTCATTTTAACTCGTACTTTTTATATTAACCCCCGATAAACAAATTTTAACCTTATTCATGAAAATTATATTTTACTACATTTACTATTAAATTTTTTTCAAAATTTATGTTGAAATTTTTTGGAATTAAAAATTATTCTAATTTCCAATATGGAATCCAATTTCTGAAATTCAACTTATAAATGTGGAACTATTTAATTTTAAATTAATCTCACAAACATGGTGAGAATCCATGTTTGGAAAGAAAGAATTTCAAGAGATAACAAACTTATTACATTCAATTTAAATATTAAATTGATTCATATAGAATAAATTTTTCACATATATATATAACTAATTTTACTTTTAATGAAATGCAATATATAATTTATCATTTTAAATAATTTAAATGAAAAAATTGTTTTCAATTATAATTTTCTAATTTTAATAGTTTATTTGGAAATGTCTCTTTCTAGAAAATTTTTAACAACCCACCGTAATATATTTTTTAATATTATTTAAAAAATTAGCATTAATTTTATAAATAAAATTTCATAAATTGAAAAAATAATTTTAAATAAAGTGTTCAAAATACAAAAAATTGTTTTTTAGAAAAATTCTATTTTTAGGAATATAATTTGAGTTATTTTTATATATTTTATTAAAAACACATATGAATAATAGTAAAAAATATTGAATATATAACCTTTGAATTTCATTATATTAATTCACCCAAATTTTTTTGATAATATATTTTTGTAAAAAACTCAAATAAAACATGTTTATTAGAAAATGATCTCAAATATTTTAAAAATGTTTTTTATTTATATTTAATTGGTCTCCATAGTAATAAATATATATATGGGTGTCTTTAAAGAATAGTTTCATAATTTATCAAATCATATTTATAATTTCCATTCCAACTACTTGGTGATAACTATATCAAATAATATATTTTTAATTATTTTTCACTTTTTTTATACTCAATGGTGTGTGTAAAAAACATAAATTTAGTGGTGCATGTAACACATTATAAACACAATATTATATTTAATTAAAAACAGAGAATGTTAAAATTTATTATAAAAATACATATTTAAAAACATATTGGGGTGTTACATTCTACCCCACTAAAAATGAATTTCCCCATCAGAATTATTCAAATTATAATAAAAAACTAAAGATACTTATTCCTCATTATGTCAAAAGTATCTCATATAGTTTACTCATGATAGTGGTTTAGGAATGAACACCTCGTCTATGTTCTACCTCCGAGCTACCTCCAGTCCTAGTACCTTCGTCCTCAGTCGGCATTGTCTGTCTTCTACCCCAATCACAACAAGGTGCGGGAGTAGCCTGTGTAGGGGTGTGTATAACTATACATAACAAGGACCTCGAGACCCTAAAATTTCTCATAATATCCACAAAGGATAAACCAAAAAACCATGAACACAACTGAAAACCATACATAGGTATATTACCATACATATACCTATGTTATCAAGTATACCAATCTCAATCATGAAGAATCACAATGACCAACTCAAAAGCTCAAAGCTCAACTGTTCCATGAAGGAATGAATTCCAAGAAGGTAACACCACTTAGGTAAGTACCACAAAGCTATGCCACGTAGATGAAAACCACAACGGTGTCACCACGAAGGTAAGGAGTTAACTCATACCAGGTATAACTTATGTACAGAAGTATATATGATTACATGTAACTACTAAATCATATTACTCGGTTAATAGGCACACCCACAAAGTATCCTAGTACATCACCATACCCACACAAGATCATAGTATAGCAGACCCACACAATATCCTAGTACATCATTCGACCAACACAGGAACCTAGTATAGCAGAACCACATAGGATCCGAGTGCATCATCAAAACCACACCATATGCTAGTAAAACATACCCACAAAAGATCCAATATTAGTCCCACATTGATTCCCAGAGATGATCAATGTGTTATCCTAAAATATAGACCCACGAGGAATCACTTTCTTGTGTTACATCTAGCTAATGGGTCCCCACACTATGCTCGCTTGATTCCGAGAGGTTTTACTCCTCAAGCCATAGGTCGATACACCAACATCCATGAAGTCCCACTCATAATCTCCCAATGGACCTCCACCTATTAGGAGTCTCAATGCAGGAGATAATGTGTCAATCTGATTCCCAATCTGTAGGTTATTAGACTCTTAGTCCTGAGGGCCCAGTTGGATTCATGCTTGATCCATCCCGACTATACCTCAACTTTATCCAAATATCATGTAGGTTATACCAAAAGGAAAGTCTTGCTCCAAGGTTTCTGGTCCCATAGACTGTTAGTCAAACGGACGCCCGGTGCCAAAGTTAAGGAAAAAAAGACCGAATATGGTCAATGTTGGTCTGGGTCTGGTCTGACACGGTCAGCCTGCTTGGTCCAGCCCGGCCAGGACGGCTCAGCCAGGAAGACCTGGCCTGGCCACATGTGTGGAGGTGGGGGAGTAACGTGCTCCTCTCACTTATTCACCGAATGGACTGATGGTGCATCATGTTCCACCCCTATGCATCATACTCCTCCTCAGTAGCCGAGTAGATCAGAATGTCGTCGATGAAGAATACGAAAAAGAGATCAAGGTGTGGTAGAAAGATATTAATCATGAGTCCCATGAACACTTCTGGATCATTGGTCACACCAAATGGAATTAATAAAAACTCATAATGATCATACCAAAATATGAAAACCATCTTCTAAAATTCCTCGCCCCATACTCTAAGATGGTGATAGCCTGATCTCAGGTCAATATTTGAGAACCATCATGCTCCCTTCAGTGGATCAAAGATTTTCTCAATCTTAGGGAGTGGGTACTTGTTCTTCACTATCATCTAGTTTACGCACTGATAGTCAACAAAATGTCTTAAACTCCCATATTGCTTCATGGAAAACAAAATCGGGGCTGCCTAAGGAGGAATACTGGGCTGAATGAACCATTTCCCCTATAAGGGTTCTAATCGTACCCACAGCTCACAAAGATCTGAGGGAGCCCTCTGATAAGTTGGTGTAGATATTGGTGTCATCCCAGGGTACATGTCAATGTAAAATTCCACCACTCTGCGAGGAGGTAGACATGTAACATAATCAGGAAAGACATCCCTATACTGGACCACCACTACAGGATAGCTCAAACCCCCGACATGAATTTCTCTAAGGGTAAGGCTAGTCAACAGATGAGTGATCGACTGCAATCTCCTCAAGGTAAGTCCATCCTGGGATGCAATGGCTCCCTTCTCCTCAGTGAAGGTAAACCTAGTACCATCTATGCAGACACACCGCACTTTGCGCCTAATACAGTCAATCTGAGCATGTACTGTAGATAACCAGTCCATACCCAGGATGATGTCGTAATACCTCGACGCCCCTACTATGAGATCCCATCCAAATATCTCGCCTCATAGAGTAAGTTCACATTGCCGACAATAGTGCGTAATAATCGAATCTGATTCTGTAGGAGTCTCTAACCGTGAGGATCGAGCCAACGACACCGTTGGAATCTTTGTGATCCAATTTATGGAGGTGATAATAAAAGAAGGACTAGAACCTATGTCTATAATTACTAAAACTAAGGTGGAGTAGACAGATCTCGTACCTCGTATCATCTCTAGAGCACCATGATCGTAGGTCTCATATTCATGGAGCAGAGCTTTCCCATGTCCACCTACTCCCTCTGGTTGGGGTGAACCTCCTGGTGGTGGTGGCGGTAACATCTCATATCGTCGCCCACTGCCAGCTGTACAACCTGCTCCTCTGCCATGCCTGCCTTCCCCCAATGGGACACCTCATTAAAACATCTGTCTCTTCCTGGGCGGTCCTTCGACTATCTTCTGATCATCCGTACGACAGTTTACTTAGTCTTAAGTCATATGACCATGCACACCGTATGTGTAGCAATGCATGTTCCTTGCATGACTGGCTCTGTCTCGGGTTCCCCGCACAACTGACCCTGAATCTTGCAGTCATCCTCCTATAGGTCTGGTCCTCTTGGACCTCTGTTACATATGTCTTCTTCTAGCTGCAGATGACTCCACTAAATGACAATTTGTGGTGGTTCTCACTGATTTTGACGGCTCAAAAGATTACTCTTTACTACATGGGCTCACTCTAACACCCCCACCTACGTTGGGATGTTGAGTGATATCATCGAAGCCCTGATCTCTCGCCTGAGTCCCTACTCGAAGGATCTGGCCCTGAAGAATGGGTCACATACCATATCAGTGGAGTAGCATGAGAGGTCGTTGAACCTCACTGAGTACTGAGCCACAGTCATGATGACATACTACAGATGAAGATTCTTCCGAATGGACACTATGAGAAGTGTCACTGGAATAAACTCTGCCCGAAATAGGCTCTCAATGTCTACCCAATGAAGTGTCACCTTGTCGTAATCCTAGAGCATCAATCTCCACCATCTTTATACTCTTACATATAGAAAACTGGTGGTAAGGATCAACATTAGATCAGCTTCTGTCCCTACCAGTCGAAAGACTCTCTCTACAGCCTCCAATCAATCCTTAGCTACCCGTGGGTCTATCTCACCCCAGATCCAAGATGGCCTTTGGCACTCGAACTCATGCAACATGGTCAAGTGGCGTTCACTCTCTACTACATGGGATAGTGGCACCGATGGCCCAACGGGTAATGGTACCGATGTTTCATCCACATGTTCCTCTACTAGATGTGGGCCCTACACCGAGGCCTCATCGTTCAATGTTCTATCCTCATGTACTTTACCCGAAACCATGGCGGGCTGTCTACGTGGAGGCATTCTGAAAAGAAACAGGTGCACCATGGGCAATAAGTTATACCTAGTGAGCTGACTCAAAGAGTTCAGATAGAAAACTATTCCAAACACCCATGAAATCAGTTTTTTTGTAGACTAAATAAGAAATTAGAAGTCTTGGTCCTAGTGTATGGATACATCGGCTACAACACCAACATAGGATTCCTTAAACTGATAACCACACTCACTAAAACTAACACTCTTTCTATTAAAAAGATCAATTTTCTATGATCTACGGTAGAAACGACTACCTATGATACAAAGTTTTCACGATCCATACCCTGAGGCCCATGTTGTGACTACCCCAAGCTCGCCTTCCATAGGCCAGGGGTTGGTGACTAGCACTAAAAGGCGTATTCCCTAAAACTGGGAAGGTATTGCCTTTATAACCTGTAAACACATGCAACCAAGAAAACAGCAAGATACGAACACAAGTAAATTGTATAGTAAAAAGAGGGTGTATTATAAGTGAAAAGGGGCCAGAATACAAGGACAACTAGAATGTACAAGGAAGACTTGAAAGTAAAATAATCTGGATAGCTCCGGTGAACACCCACCAAGGATCCTACATGAAGGGTAGGTACAACTCTCGAACAATTGTATATATGGTACACCTCATCTAAGGTCCACCTCCCAGTTACCTCCAGTCCTAATAACATTATCCTCAGTCAGCGATGTCCTCCTTCTGTACCAATCACAACCAGGTGAAGGCGAGGCCCGTGCATGGGTGAGTATAACAATACATAGTAGGGACCCCTAGACCCTAAAATGTCACATAATATCCACAAAGGATAAACCTACAATCAAGAAATCAACTGCAAACCATACATATGTATATTCCCATACATATGCCTTTGTTATCAAGTATTCCCATCTCAATCATGAAGAATAACTAGGCATAATTCAAAAGCTCAAAGATCAATTGTTCCATGAAGGAATGAATACCATATCGGTAACACCACTGAGGTAGGTACCACAATGGTATGCCACACTGATGAATACCAAACTGGTATCACCATGAAGGTAAGGACTCAACTCATACCAGGTATAACTTAAGTAAAAATGTATAGATGGTTAGTTGTAACTACTAAATCATCTTAATCTATTAAGAGGCACACCCACATTGTATCCTAATACATTATCATACCCACACAATATCCTAGTTTACCATACCCAAACAAGATCCCAATACATCATCAGACCCCCATAGGATCCTAGTACAACAGGACCCACACAGGATCTGAATACATCATCAGACCCACACCAGATCCTAGTACAACATACCCACGCAAGATCCAACAATAGTCCCACATTAATTACTAGAGAGGATCCATGTGGGGTCCTATAATATAGTCCCATGAAGGATCACATTCTCATGTTACAGCCAGCTAATGGGTCCCCGCACTAAGCTCACTTGATTCCGGAGGGTTCTGCTCCTCAAGCCATAGGTTGATACTCCAACTTCCATGAAGTCCCAAGAAGAGTCTCCCAAAGGAAAAACACATAATAGGGGTCTCAATGTAATAAAAACTGCATAAATCGGATGCCTGGTCTATATATTATTAGCCTCTTAGACCCGAGGGCCTAGTTGGATTTAGGCTTGATCCGTCCTGACCATACCCCAACTTTATACAAATATCAAGTGGGGTATATCAAAAGGACTGTCTCGCTCCCTGGTTTATGGCGCCATAGAGGGTTTTTTCAAATAGATGCCTGGTGCAATTTTTATGGCCAAAAGATCGAATATGGGTGAATGTGGGTCCGAGTCCGGTCCGACCCGGTCGGACCACTGGGTCCGACCCGGCCAGGATGGCTCGGCCTGGGTGACCTAGCCAGGCCTCATGCGGGGGGGGGGGAGGTGGGGAGTCATGAGCCCCATGTTCTTATTCCCCGAATTGAAGCCCGACACGTCGTGTGCCTCCCCTTCGTGGCATAATGTCACGTCCCGTTATCTCTGTACGGCACAGAGCCCCCCCCCCCCCCCCATCATGCGGTCAGCCTCCACTAGCTGCCTCCATTGATCTTCCGTGGATGAAGGGCCACGACCCATTTCCGGTGGTACGGTTTCACAACAACTATATTCAATTCCCACTGTGGTGTCTGTAAAGACCTGTAAAATTCAAGGTAAATTTTTCTTAATTTTCTTTTGGGTTTTACAAGAACGCAGTTTCTGATGGCACTTGAGCGCACCAGGCCGGGCCACCAGGTCGGGCCGCCCAAGCTGGGCCGGGCCACACCCACTAGGCCAGGCCACGCCCTAATGGGCCGGACCCGAACCCAGGTCGAGTAGACCCAGTTTGGGCAGACCTAGGGGGTATCGGGCCAGGTCGGACCGGGACCGAAACCCCTATTTCTGGAATTCTTTTAGTTTTTGCCCATAACATGGGTTTCTAACCTCTTATCGACTCAACGTTAGCTGCGATGAGATCCTTGGATCGAGACGGTCGTTTCAGTATAGTATACTCAAGGTTTCAGATAACTTTGGGTTTGGCCAGGTTGGTTTGAACATAGAAACAACCGGGCCCTTGGAGCAGAAACGCATATAACATGAGCTCCAGACGTTAGATTGATGTGCCGTCGACTTTTATGGATTTCTCATAGTGAGAAGGACCTTTTGCCTTACTCCTCTTGAAGTTTGGATGCATTTGGAGTATGGTCGGGTTGGTTTTGACATAAAAACCAACATGGCCCCTTAGATGAAAAAGCCAATAACTCTCAGACTAGACGTTCGATTGATGCACCGTCTGAGACATTGAGCTCATGTTGACAATACAAAACTTTTGGATACATCAACTTCGTAATTCATGTCAGTTGATGTATCAGCCCTCGGCTCGTGGAGCGGAACCTCCCCGAATGAGCTTGATATGTGCTGGAACCCTAAAGCTGGCTGTGACTACGACGACGATGACGACTATATAGAAACCCTCTGTGGGCTCGACAACGACCACTACAGCACTTAGCGATCCGGTGTGGATCAGTGCCTACCGATCCTGTGTTGGTCAGCGCTCAGCGGTCCTGTGTGGGCGAGCGCATACCGATACTATGTGGGTCTGATCCTGTGTGGGTCATTACGGGGGTTAGTACCTATCGATCCTAGATGGGTCATTACGGGGGTTAGTACCTATCGATCATGCCTGGGTCATTGCAGGGGTTAGTACCAATCGATCCTATGTGGGTGTGACGGCTTAGATGAATCATTAGCTTTATCTGATCATCTCTATCGTCTTACGAAGATGTATATCTATGTGATCTGAGTCTTGACTTCAATCATTATCTTTGATATAAATGACTTTCTTTCATTTGTCGATTGTGTTGTGCTAACATGTGTGGATGTGATCGAACTTGGGCTCAGATGATGGATCCGGACTGGAATTGATAACTTAGGTATATGTATGGGCATATACCTAAGTAGTGTTGGTTGTTACTTTGTGATTATATCCTTGTTTTGTGGTTTATACTTTATTGATTATGGGAATCCTTCGGGGGTCTCAGGGTCCATACTGAACAGCTTATACTCACCCCTACATGGGATATGCTCGCACTACAATGTGTTGCATGCAGATGACGGATAACACTGATCGTGGTAGAGGCTAGTGGAGCAGTCGGTACCTGGAGGTGGACCACTGGGCGGGATGTACACAGAGCAGAGGGCTGGACCTGAGGAGCTGAGGTGGCTATCTGTACCCACCCATCAGGTGGGAATACCAGTGTACGGCTCGACGTTGATGCTTTGCTTTCAGTTGATGTACTTTATTTCCAGTTGTACTTTAATTTTAGTTTGGGTATGTATCCATGCCCATTTACATTTCCGCACATACTATTGTACCCAGTTTTACATAGTGTTTACTTCTACTTTCTTACTCTGTGTGTTTGTTTACTTTATAAAGGCAATTCCTTCCCTTTTAATCGAGAATTTCTCCTTGGTTCTAGTTGCCAGCCCCTGGCCTATGGAAGGCGGGCTTGGGGTAGTCACGGCATGGGCCCCGAGAATGGTTCGTGAAAAATTGGTATCAAAGGAGTTTGGTTCTACCACAGAACTCAGGACTCTGATATTTTTCTATGTGAATCAATAGTGTTAAGAGTATTGAGTGTGGTTTTTAGTCTAGGGAGTCCAGTGTTGGTGCGGCGACCGACATATCCAGACACTAGGACCTTGACTTCATAGTGCATAAAAACATTCATTGCACACGTGTTTCATGTTTTCTTTGTGATTAATTTGTGTTAGCTCACCAGGTATACTGTATTGACTGTGGAACACCTGTCTCTTTTCAGGATGGCCCCACGACGGCAGCCTACTAGGGTTCCAAGTTATGTACATGATGACATCCCACTGAGTGACGAGGCCTCGTTGTAGGGCCCGATTACTATGAAGGCACCGGCAGTACCACTACCCACCAAGACACCAATGCTACCAGCTCCAGCTGCTAAGAGTGCATGTCTCCTTGGTGCACTGAACGAGTTTCAGCATCAGAGACCTCCTAGGTTCTGCAGGGAGATGGACCCTCAGGCAGCCTAGGATAGGCTGGAGGCAGTTGTATGAGTTTTTCGTTTGGTAGGGACACCAGAAGACCTCATGGTTATCCTTGCAGCGAGTCTCCTGCATGCGGCAGCAGGAAGATGGTGCAGCTTGATGCTCTAGGTGCACGACGAGGCATCACACCTCTGGAAAGACATTGAGAGCCTCATACACTTGGAGTTCTACCCAGCCACCCTATGTGCGGTGCGCATCTAGGAGCTTCTATAGCTACGGTAGGGCAGTTTGACGGTCGCCCAGTACTCGGTGAGATTTACAAACCTCTCACGCTATTCGACAGACATGGTACTGGTTCCATTATTTTGGGCTCAGGCCTTTGAGAAGGGATTGAGGCATGAGATCAGGGAATCGCTGATCTCCATCAGCATTCTGACACATGCAGGAGTACTAGAGAGTACCCTTCTCATGGAGAGCTTTCTTGCTGAGCCTACACTAGCAGCGAGACCTACCACAGGGTGGCACGTAACAGAGTATTCTATAGTAGGCCGTTGATGGATGACACATGGGTCCAGGTGGACCAGACCCTTAGGCAGACGACCTCAGGACACTAGCTCAGAGGTATGGGGCACACATCGCAGATCTAGTCTTTCGAGAGGTAGACAGTGCTACGCATGTGGCGGGCAGGGCCACAGGGCTCGTGACTGCCCGACCCGCCATGCCGAGGAGCAGTAGACGGTTGATGGACCACCCAGGAAGAGGCAGAGAGTCGACCGTGGAAGTCTGCAGGGAGCAGGTGGACGAGGCAGATGGGCTGGCCAAGCAGGAGGTGGTGGGCGACGCTTTGAGGCTCTACCACCACCACCACCACCACCAGGAGGACCACCCCAACCACAGGGAGCTGGCGGGCAGAGACAACCAGAGCTTCAGGCACCAGAGCCCTATGACCACAGCGCGCCCGAGATGATTCGTGGTACCATCTATGTCTATTCCACCCTTTCTTCAGTTCTTATAGACACAAGAGTGAGTCATTATTTCATTGTCGTTTCCCTAGTTCTGAGCTCGGAGATTCTGACGGAGCTGTTGGCTTGATTCTTACGGCTAGAGACTACTACGGGAGCAAACTCGATGATTACGCACTGGTGCCGGCAGAGTGAGATTAATCTATGAAGCGATAGCTTCGGCTGGGTTCTTCTTGCAGTAGCGTCGAGTCCTTACGACGCCATCTTAGGCATGGATTGGATATCTACAGTCTATGCTCAGATTGACTTCATTAGGAGCAAGCTGCGATGTGTTCGCACCGATGGAATAGGTTCACCGTCACTGGCGATAAGGGAGACTTTGTAGCACAGGATGGACTCACGCAGAGGAGGGGATAGCCCATCACACATCATTTGGATAGCCTCATCATAGGAGCAGTTGACGTGCGGAGTCCGAGCTTACCTGCAGTGGTGGATCAGTATGCAGACGTTTTTCCCAACGACGTTCTAGGACGACATCCTTGCAAAGAGGTAGACTTTTATATTGAACTGTACCTCAGGACAACCCTGATATCCACCCCAGCATATCGGATGCCTCCCACCGAGCTTCGAGAGCTTTGGGTACAGCTGGAGGACTTGCAGGGCAAGGGATTCATCTGACCCAGTGTTTCACCCTGGGCTTCCCCGATACTGTTCTCCAAGAAGGTGGATGAGAGATTGTGACTTTGTGTCAACTATCGTCTCCTGAACCAGGTGATCGTGAGGTACAAGTATCTACTACCTAGGATTGACTTCCTCTTCGATCAGCTCACGGGAGCACGGTGGTTCTCAAAGATAGACCTTAGGTCAGGCTATCATCAGCTCAGAGTTCGGGATGAGGATGTGCAGAAGACGGCCTTCAGAAGTCGATATGGCCACTATGAGTTCTTGGTTATGCCTTTCGGCATATCCAATGCTCCAGAAGAGTTCCTGGGCCTCAAAAATAGGATCATTCAGCCATACCACGATCGATTTTTCATAGTCTTCATTGACGACATATTGATATACTCAACGACTGAGGAGGAGCACTCCTACCACTTGCGGGTTGTACTGGACACACTTTGAGAGAACCATCTTTATGGTAAGCTCTCTATGTGTCAGTTCTGGATACGTGAGGTCCCCTTCTTGGGACACGTCATCTTTGAGGTGGGGGTTGCAATGTATCATGCGATTATCAAGGTAGTGCTAGCTTGGGAGCCACCCAGGAGCATGACGGAGGTGCGGAGATTCTTGGGACTAGCTGGGTACTACCAGAGATTCGTTCGAGACTTCTCTAGAGTTGTGGAACCACTCTCAGCTTTGAAAAAGAAGGGGAAACCCTTCGTGTGGTCAGAAAGATTTCAGTAGAGCTTCCAAGAGATGATACAAAGATTGACCAGTGTTCCTATCTTGAGGATACCAGAGGAGGGAGTAGGGTACGTAGTCTACTGCGATGCATCAAGGGCCGGACTGGGATGTGTCCTGATGTAGGAGTGAGATGTGATCGCCTATGGATCACGTCAATTGAGGAATCATGAGCAGAACTACGCTCACCATGACCTAGAGTTAGCATCAATGGTGTTTTCTCTGATGATGCGGTGACACTATGTGATGGGCGAGCGCTTTACAGTCTACTCTCACCACCAGAGTCTCAGGTATATCTTCTCGCAGAAGGAACTTAACCTAAGACATCGACGATGGCTCGTGTTCCTCCAGGACTATGACTTTGATATAGTGTATACTCTTGGAAAGGGGAACTTAGTAGCCGATGCACTCAGCAGAAGGATGAGAATTCAGCTACTCGGGTAGGCGACAAAGCATCTAGCCGCTTTGCAGATATCCTTCGGGGATAGAGATGGAGCAGCCTTTCTGTAGTCACTCACAGTCACTCCTCCACTTCTACAGCGGGTTAGTGAGGCACAACATGGGGACATTGATTGTGAGATGTGGCGTGCACAGATATACTCAGGACAGGCACCTGATGGCTTCTCTATGGGGGGAGAGCATATCATCCAATTCAGAGGACATACCATTGTACCAGCTGCTTTGTAGGAGGTGGTGATGAGGGAGTTCCACACTTCCCCTTTAGCGGTACATCCAGGAGTGGCAAAGATGTACCAGGACATCAGACAATAGCACCAGTGGCCTCGTATGAAGAAGGATGTGGTAGAGTTTGTTTCTCGATGCCTCACCTGCCAGTAGGTGAAGGCAGAGCACCATGTACCAGCAGGCTTGGTACATCCCTTGGAGGTATGGTAGTGGAAGTTGGATGAGATATCTATGGATTTAGTGACTGGATTTCCACGCACTTACAGAGGTCATGACTCCATTTGGGTGATTGTCGACCAACTCACCAAGTCGGCCCACTTCTTACCCATCAGAGAGCAGGTCTCAGAAGAGAGCTTGGGAAGCCGTTACATTCAGGATATCATACGGCCTCATGGTGTGAAATCATCTATCATATCTGATCGAGATTCTCACTTTAATTATCGGCTTTGGAAGGGGGTGCAGGAGGCATTCGGTAAGAAACTACGTCTGAGCACCGCCTTTAACCCTCAGACAGACGATCAGACGGAGAGGACCATTCAGACTATCAAGGACAAGCTCTGTGCATGTGTCCTCGACTTTGGTCACAACTGGGGGGATCCCTTACCCTTGGTAGAGTTCGCGTACAACAACAGCTACCACTCTACCATCGGGATGGCACCATACGAGGTGTTTTACGGCCGACCTTTCAGATCACCATTGTGCTGAACAGACCCTGGGAAGTCAGCAATTGTGGGACCGGAAATGGTCCAGGCCACGACAGAGAAGGTCCAAGTCATCCAAGAGAGGATGAGGACAGCTCAGAGCCGGTAAAAGTCTTATGATGACAGGAGGCGGAGGCCACTTGAGTTCGAGGATGGCGACCACGTCTTCTTGCGGGACTCACCTCGATGTGGATTATGGAGATTTGGCCGGGGTGGCAAGTTATCTTCGTGCCTCATCGGACCATTCCAGGTCCTCAACAGGATTGGAGAGGTGGCTTATCGCCTGGCTTTACCACCTCAGTTGCACCTGGTGCACGACGTCTTCCACGTATCTCAGTTGAGGAGATATGTGCACGACCCGACGCATATCATTGACCATGGGGAGCTGGACATTGATGATGGGGTGACTTTTGCGGAGGTCCTGGTGGAGATCGAGGATCGACAAGAGCGGTTCCCACGTGGACGGTCGATTCCTCTAGTGCGCATCAGATGGCAGCATGGGAACCTCCAGGAGAGAACTTGGGAGAGGGGGGCTCAGATGCGTGCTCAGTACCCACATTTGTTTCCCTAGTTTGTGATGTATCTTTATGGGAACGTAAATCCCTGAGGTGGGAGTAATGTAAAGACCCGTAAAATTCAATGGAAATATTTTCTTAATTTTCTTTTGGATTTTACAAGAACTCATTTTATGATGGCACTTGATTCTGAGGCCCGGTGAGCCCGAAATAAATTTCAAAAGTTTAGCTCGGGTACGTTCAGTGAACGAACGAGTGGGATTGATTAACTTTTAAACCGGTGCTTGAAATCGAAATCCGAGGACACCGATGGAATCGCAGCGCCGATAATTTCTTAGGAACACCTTTTTTGGAGTTGCGTTTGCTCGAGTGTGGTAATTAAAATTTTGGGTTAAGTAAAAGAATAAAATAAAATGGTGTAACCAATTTTATTTTATTTAAAGTAGTTTTACCTATGCTATGTGGTTGGAGTGGGACCCACTATATCCTACTCCACTAGGTATAATATTTTTGGGGTGGGGCCCACCCGAGCCCCACCTATTCAACTTCCTCAAACCCCCTCTTTTAATTTGGTAACACACGCGCACCCCCTTTAATTGAAAAGTCAACTCATTAATTGATTAACTTGTACAATGTAATTAATTCTTGAATTCAATTCGAATTTCAAATTTTATGATGGGTTGTGTGTTAATTAAATATGACAAGGTCTTATTTCTTTATGTTGTTGTTTGGTTGTGCGAGAGGATTTTGGGAGAGGATTTTCTCTAACTCTTAAAGAACATCTTCTTCCTTGTTGAAGAACGCGAAGAACGCCGAGCCTTCAACGAAGAAATCTGTCACCGCAAAGGGGAGTTTGTCGTACCATCTTCTTCCCTCTCCGTAGCCGGTTTGAGAGGCCATCCTCGTTGATAGACAACGTGACATTGACAATCCTCCTTCCTCGATGCTTACGAAGTCTCCTTCCACAATGTTCCTTTCCGCGAAAAACCTCGCCCGAAGACAACGATTGAGGTTGGGGATCATTTTGTTTCTGTTCATGAATACGTTCATCACCGATCATCGTCTCTAATTGAGCCACCTGTTAATGAAATAACAGGAGGATGTCGGACCGCACGAACACGGTCGACCCTCCTCCCCCCTTGATTGTTTGAATTGTTTGCGGCCCGAGAAAGGCAGCGCGGTGACGTTGCGCCGCACAGAAATATTAAGGAATGGGAGGAGAAGCACGGCGCTGTCGCGCCACGTCGTTAAAGACCAACAAATTCACAGCGCCGTCGCGCCGCACCCGAGAACCTCGAAGAGGCTGCGGCCGGAGAGGGGTCATGGCGGAGGGGCGTGGAGCCATCGCGCTGCGCCGGTCCGACCAAGGGCGTGGCCTTCAGCCACGACGGAGCAGGAAGCGGCATCCAGCTTCCGGCCGCCGGCACCGGAGCAGGAGGGCGGGACCCCGGTGGTCCCACGGCAGTAGCAACCGGCCGGCCAGACAGGGCTGGCCGGCTTCCAAGAAGCAGGGGGTCATAACCCCCGGCTTGCCGAAGGAGCGGCCCCCCACATGGGGAGCCGCAGTTTCACAAACAAGGGAGCAACGAGCCCCCCCACCCCTTCCACTATGCCGTTTCGGCCAAGCCTCCTGGCCACGCTGGCCAGGCCGAGCATGCCATGCCGGGCCAGGCCATGCACAGGCTAGGCCGGGCTACGCCCAGGCTGGACCCGGACCCGGGTCAGGTCGACCCGGTTCAGGCCGACCCAGGGGGTATCGGGCGGTGTCGGATCGGGCCCGAACCCCCTATTTCCGGACCTCATTCGGTATTTTGCACATAACATGGGTTGCGGACCTACGATCGACACACCCTTAGCTGTGATGTGATCTTTGGATCGAGACGGTCGTTTTTGTAAACTATACTCAAGGTTTAAGAGAACTTTGGGTTTGGCCGGGTTGGTTTGAACGTGAAACCAACCGGGACCTCAGAGGAGAAATGCTTATAACTTGAGCTCCGGACATACGATTGACGTGCCGTCGACTTTGATGGATTCCTCATAGTGACATGAACCTTTTGGATTACTCCACTCGAGGTTTGGACGCAGTTGGAGTATGGTCGGGTTGGTTTTGACTTAAGAACCATTTTGGCCCCTAGGACGAAAAAGCCAATAACTCTCAGACCGGACGTCCGATTGATGCGCCGTTGGTGACGTTGAGTTCATGTTGACGATAAAGAACTTTTGGATACATCAAATCTAGACATCGTGTCAGTTGATGTATCATCCCTTGGCTCGTGGAGCGGACCCTGCCCGAACGAGCTTGCTATGTGTGGGAACCCTAGAGATGGCTACGACTACGACGACGATGACGACTATACAGAAACCCTCCTTGGTTTCGACAGTGATGACTACAACACTCAGCGATCTTGTGTGGATCAGTGCCTACCGATCCTGTGTGGGTCAGCGCTCAGCGGTCCTGTGTGGGTCATCTCATACCGATCCTGTGTGGGTCCAATCCTATGTGGGTCATTGCAGTGGTTAGTACCTATCGATCCTAGGTGGTTTATTACGAAGGTTAGTACCTATCGATCCTATGTGGGTCATTGCGGGGGTTAGTACCTATAGATATTTTGTGGGTCTGACGGCTTAGATGAATCTGTGGCTTCATCTGATCATCTCTATCATCTTACGAAGATGTATATCTGTGTGAGTTGAGTCTTGACTTCAATCATTATCTTCGATATGATTGACTTTCTTTCCTTTGTGGATTGTGTTGTGCTATCCTGTGTGGATGTGATCGAACTTGGCTGAGGATGATCAAGCAGAATAGGAATTCATAACTTAGGTATATGTATGGGCATATACCTATGTAGTGTGGTTGTTACTTCGTGATTATATACTTATTTTTTGGTTTATCTTTTGTGGATTCTGGGAGACATTCGGGGGTCTCAAGGTCCCTACTGAGTAGCTTATACTCATCCCTACACAGGCAATGCCTGCACTACATTTTGTTGGATGCAGACGACAGACAATGCTGATCATGGTAGAGGATAGTGGAGTGTTCAGTACCTGGAGGTGGACCACTGGGCAGGACATACACGGAGCATATGGATGGACCCGAGGAGCTGAGGTGGCTATCTGTACCCACCCTTCAGTTGGGAGTACCAGTGGATGGCTCGACGTTTCTGATTTACTTTCAGTTGTTGTACTTTCTTTCCAGTTGTACTTTACTTTTAGTTTGGGTTTGTATTCTGGCCCATTTACCTTTCTTCAATTACTTTGTACCCAGTTTTACTTAGTGTTTACTTTTACTTGCTTACTCTGTGTTTTTGTTTACTTTATAAAGGAAATTCCTTCCCTTTTAATCGGGAATTTCGTCGTGGTGCAAGTCGCTAGCCCCTGGCCTATGGAAGGCAGGCTTGGGGTTGTCATGGCATGGGCCTCGAGGATAGGCGTGACAGTGTTGGCCTCTATTCCTGAGGTCCACTGGTGTGTTATACCATTCTACTCTATCAAAAATAAAAAAAACAAGAACCAAAATGAATTTTAAGGAGGGTTTGGGTCATGTTTGTTTGACCTGTTCCCTCGTCATTTGGGTGGTAGCAAGCGATTCAAATATTTCTTGAATCACAATAACTTTTCAAGAATGGGAAAGGGGGAAATTCAAAACAAAAATCCCAACCTCCAAGTTTCTGTAGGAGACTAATGAGGAGGGAATAATGGATGTCGGTTCGTTGTCGTCAAAGACATTAGCGTTCATTGCCTCTGCATGGTGCTTTCGATCAGGTCTTGAGGTCGGTTCTTCATTCTTCGTTGGATATGGTGCGTTCTTCATTGGAGATGAGTTCCTCCATGTTCTCCGAAGCCTCTACCTCTGCCAAATATTTCTCCCCAAGGAAAAATGAGGATCCAATAAAATATGTTTTTATCAATTTAATTTATGTTGGCATCATTAAATAGTTTCTGGGGCATAACTAAATGTGAGAATAATTAATGGGTAGTTTATAGGTCTCCCCCCCCCATTAAGAGGGGTTCGGGTGGTCCCCACCACCATGGATTTGAATTGGAGGTTTTTCTAGCTCGGGTGGTCCCCACCACCAAGCATTCAATTTGGAGGATAAAAATAAAATAAAATTTTATTTTATTTTTATTTACACAATAATAAAAAAACTAACTTTCACCCTCGACCTACTACAGTCGAGGTGAAGGTCTCATTAATCAAATAATGGTGGTGCGAGTTCAACGGTACACTCATATTTCAATTCCAAGCACTGGATCAAAAGTTTCAAAAAACCGCTCGTGCATTTACTGAATATAACTAAAAAATTTCAAGAAATTTATTCCAGGCACACCGGTCCTTGGAATCATGTGCCGTCAATTTTTGTGAGCGCTTAAAATTCTCATATAAATAAAAAAATTCCCAGAATTTCTAGTAATTACATGATATCTTTCACATAAAAAAACTGAAAACATTATGTCTGGACGACTAGCTGTCAAGTATAGTAAACTCCCTATCGTACCTCTAAATGATGTTTTATCCACTGGTTTCCTAGTATCATCAAGAAAAAGTGGATTTGAGTTACCAATGGGAGTTTTCCTACCCTTAGTGTTGTCATATCTGTACATTTTCATAAGATATTTAATATACTTATATTGTGATATATATGTTCCTTCTGTTTTGTGATAAATTTGAAAACATAAGAAAAATCTTAGCTCACACATCATATTCATTTCAAACTCAAATTTAATTAGATTTGAAAACAAATCAATTAATTATTTCTAAGATGAACCAAATATAATTTCATCAACATAAATTTGAAAAATAAAAACATTTTTCTTATCTTTCATTATAAAATGGGTTAGATCATCATTTCCCTTAACATATTTTCTTTGCAACAATAATCATGTAATTCTATGATACTAGGCTCAAGGGGCTTGTTTATGCCCATATAATGCTTTGGTATGTTTAAAAACATGTTTAGGATGTCTTGTGTCTTCAAAACCAGATGGTCGTTCCACAAAAAATTCATCTTGAACATATCCTCTAAGGAAAGAACATTTTACATCCATTTGAAAAAGTTTAAAATTGATGAATGCTACAAATGAAAGTAAAATGATAATAGATTCATGTATAGATACAAGATCATAGGATTCTTCATAGTCTATTTTTTATTGTTGATTATAGCATTTAGAATCAAATCTGGCCTCATTTTATTAAATGATTCCTTTTTCATCACACTTATTTCAAGAGACCCATTTTACTCCAATAATAGAGGTTTAGATTGGCCATTGAACCAATTCCTATACTTTATTCCTTTCAAATTAATTTATCTAATATTTCCCGGCTTTAATCTAATAAATGTCACCAAAAGCATCATAAGTGTTTTCCTCTAATTGAAAAAATTATTTTATATGTTATACTTCATTCCCTATAGAACATCTAGTTCTTACTGGTTGACTTACATCACCAAAGATATTATCTCTAAAATTATTCTTAAGAAACAACCGATTTGGGGTTTGGAAAATCCATTCATCAACATATAGTACATAATCTACTAGGGTAAACGCTTCAGAAAAAATTTCTTGAGAGTTTTCCTTATCATAATAATCATATACCTAGGGTTGATATTCTGTTTTTAAAAATACATCTAAGGATGTATGTAGTGGTTGTTTGAAAACAATAGAATCAGTTCCATCAAATTTAACATGTATTGTTTCTTCAACATTACAAGTATTTTTATTAAAAACCTATAAGGCTTAGAAGTTGTGGAGTATCCTATGAAATTTCTTTAATCATATTTTGGTGAGATTTTATGTAAATTATCTTTAGAATTTAGAATGAATAATTTTCAACCAAATACATTGAAGTAGGATAATCTAGGTTTTCTACAATTCCATAACTCATAAGGGGTATTATTAAGAAAAGGTCTAATTAAAACTCAATTTATAGTATAACAAAAAGAACAACCATCTTCATCCCAAAAGTGTTTACCTATCGAATATTCACTCATCATGTTTCTTGTTATCTCTAGAAAAATTTCATTTCTTCTTTCAAAAACACCATTCTGTTGAGGAGTTCTTGGTGTTGAGAAGCTATGTGTAATGGATTTTTTACTAAAAAAATTCAAATGTATATTTTTTTAGTTCTCCCCCATGATCACTATGAATAGTTATCAATGTACGGTTTTTCTCAATTTTAAATTGGTCTTTAAAAAATATTTAAATAATAAAAATCATTATATTATTTTCGTAGAAAATAAATCCACATAAATCGAGTGTAATCAGAAACTAAGAAAAACACATAATGTTTGACTACATTGCTTACCGTTTTTGTTGGTCCAAAATTGTCCAGGTGCACTAACTGTAATGCATAAGTAGTTGAGACTTCACCGATTGATTTAAAACAATATTTATGTATCTGGCCATATTTTCAAGGATGAAAATATTTTTAAGAATACAATCTAATCTTTGGTAATTCCATAAATAGTCTTTTCTTTGGTAGGTTACATAGGTTTCTAAGGTAACAGTGTCATAACCTTCTATTCCATAACCAAGATTGGTCTTTCACTGTACTTAGTCAAGGTATGTCTTGAATCCTAAGGTATTCTATGTTTATTTTTTATACATTATCTTACCTATGGGAAGAAAGAATAAACTCATATATGGAATTATTTACTAAGCATTTATCTTTCCTAAAATTTACTAGGTATCCTTCATCACATAGTTAGCGTATGATAATGAGGTTGTTCTTAAGACCATTAACAAATAGAACATTTTAAATCAATGTTTTCCCATGAAGTATAATATTACCTATACAAATTTTCTCCCTTATCATTATCTATGAATGATATTTTTTATCCTTTCATCTTGATAATAATTTCATAGAAGGTTTTGTTACCAGTAATTTTCTAGGAACATACACTATCCATGTACCATGTATTTTTGTTTCTACAATCCTAATTTTCCTAAAAATTAGAGTGTTAGAATTTTGGAACCCAAACATTTATCGATTAAAAAATTTCAGAAATTAAAATTTCAGGTATCCACATTTTCATAGATAAATATGCTTTATGAAATCCAAAAGATTGAGTTTTGTTTAATGAACAATTTTTCACTCAATTTCCACCACACATACATTTAGTACAGAATAGAGCACATTGAAGAACAATATAGTTATTACCAAAAAATAGTATAGAATCAGTATTACCAAATGCAGAACAATTCCTTAGAGGATGAATTTGGGAATACATTTCTTTAATATTTTCCTTACAAGAATTAATGTTTGACAAACTCATCTACATGGAAAATATTTCTGACATTGGTTTTATAACCACATTTTTATTCTAAAATACATCATTTTTATAACTAGATCTAGTATCTGAAATATTGTTTTTAGATATTAATTTTTCAATATCCTTATAAAGGTTATCCATCTCAGAATTAACATCCTTAAGGTTTTTAGAAATACTTTGATTTGGTAATCTGGCTAGCAGATCAAGATTATTCTTACCAGAAGATTCATAGTCTAAAGACTCATTAGATGAGTCTCCGACAATAGAACTGTATGTGCCATTGGATTTCAAAACTTTATTCTGTTTGGTCTTGTATTGCTTATTTCTATTCCTATCAAAATTATTTTCCTTTAGATCCTTTTTCTAAAGCATAGGAAATTATTGCCTTATATTCCATGCTTTATTTTCATTCGTAACAAGTGACATCAAAGCCTATCTTGTCCTATCTCTATTTATAATTATATCTATACCTAAATACATTATTTCCAACAACCTTCTTCATCCTTCATGAAATATTTTCTTGTTCATTCCCACTATGTTCACTTTCACAATATTTAGATAAAACGTCGACATTATTAGGCTTGGATCTTGTAACCCTTTCCAGAGTCTTGGATTTATTAGAAGTTTTGCTTGTACATCCATTATCATTTTTCTTCTTTTTAATATTATCATCTCTTTTCATTATTGTCTCATGTCAAAGAAAAGTTCCAACCCATAATTAGTTTTTCTCTAATATTCCCACTCATTGGGAATTATATCTAAAATCGTGGCAATAATAGATTCACCATCAAGAATCTTTTTCATCCACATATTGAAGAAAGTTAAAATAGTCATAAACCGTTGTTTCCCCTTACATAGTGATTTTTTTAGGGAAATAGAAATCCATGATATTCAGATCTAAGACTGGATCTTCTAGTTTCTATAAAATTGGATGTACCAAAATGAGGAACCACCAACTTCATCCAGAGATTGCTAGCAGCTACATAAGAAGAAATATGACTATATGTATTTTGGGTCATTGAACACAATAATATATTTTGTACCATGTATTTTAGTTGATGTTCACATTTTTCCTTATTGGTGATGGTTTGGAATTCCTTGTCAAGAATCTTATAATCTCTAATAAGTATAACAATGGTGTCCACTCCAGTATTAACAATAAAATCATTATATGATATCTCCAATAATCATAATCTTTCCTATGAAATATATGTTGTCTATTTGGGTTTAAATTTTCAATTGGTCCAATATCCATTTCCGCCATAAAAAATATATTTCCATAAAAATATGTTAATAGTAAATGCCAGTAAACAAGGATATAAAATCATAAGTAAGGAAAATATTTAGAACAATGAAAACATGCAAAAGAAAACATATATGTGAATTTATGTATTTCAAAGACCTACTCTAATACCAATTTTAAGATCAAAATAATTATGTAGATACTCAATTACAAAAGGGGGTGAATTGTATGTTTAAAAACATTTGTTTTAAGCCTTACGTGAAACTATGATTAACAAAGTTAAATAAGGTACATTCACAAGACCTCTTTTAGTTTTAAAAACATGATGGGTTCCAGAAATATGGTACTGGAAATAAATCTTAAGGAAATTTTACATGAAAAATATTCTACGTTAAAGAGTATAGAATCATACTTATTAGAGAATACAAAAGTAATAGAAAGTATAATATTGTTATGATTTAATACATTATCAAAATGCAGCGGATATAAAAATTAAAAAAAAACAAGTAACAAGTATTAAATCATTTAACCCAAAAAGAAGGGCATCCAACAACCATAGATAAAGGTCCCTTGATTTATACTTTGAAGAAAGTATATCTTACCCACACCAGGGTTATCACTCAATAGGAATATCAGAATCTATCTTTTTATCCCCACAAGCCCCCAAAATCTAATGTAGTCGGAACCTCTATCTTCATATCCATTGAATTCATCAAACTATTAAGTAGTAAGTACCACATTATTTTTATTCACAAAATCCATCGATTGATCATAGAAACAAATAGAGTCATACGAATCTACCTAAACAAGTTTTTCAATACGTACAAATCATGAGAGTCTCTCTCTATAAAGAAATCAAATCCACATAATGTAATATCTTGCATCATCAACATACATTGAGCTCGTTTAAATGAGCTCCTATTTAAATGCACATCTTTAATAGTCTCATCCCTCCTCTAATGGTTATTTTTTTCTGTGAATCTCATAGGGAACTATACATGTGTCAGTGAAACAATAATTGGTCCTAAACAGATTGAAAAACATTGTTTCATAACTATAACATGCATAATAAAAATAAGGTTGCTTAACAAAAACTACTTTTCGAAGTCAAAGGAAAAATAATGTTCTGTGTCTAACCAAATAAACATTCAGAGACCTTAATACTTGCTTATTCAGATTCTATTTTACAATGTGTTCAAAATCTGAATTCTGAGGAATTTTTAATACGAATTTAAAGGAATTTAGAGTCTGAATTTCTTAGAATTTAGAGTCTGAATATAAAAAATTTCAGAGACTGAATTTTAGATAATATAGTGTCTAAATTTCATAAAATTTGAAGTCTAAATTTTATAGAATTTGAGAATTAATTTGGAAACTGGAATCCGAAAACACTATATCTATGTTTTTAAAGGATTCCAAGGTTTTTGATGTGAAACCAGTTTTTATACATAGAAATAAAATTAGATTTTGGGAGAATATTAAATGAATAATGAAAACATAGGAAAGGATAAATGTTCCTTGGAGATGGAAAATTTTCATTATTATGATATTGAAAAGGAAAAATAAATTTCATAAGATTGAGTGTATGTGATTTTCAGAACATAGAGGAATGTAAATGTTATAAGGAATCATTATTGACTCAACATATGGCACATCTAAATGAGGATGAATATCTATAAAAAATTTAATGTTGTTCACAATGACTTCTGATGGACATTCAAATAATTTGAAGTGAACCAAGGATCCTAATCAAGTACAATGGAAAGAGTAACACCATGTATCCTAACAATCTATTTGACATATAGTCTAGAAAGATGAACCAATGAAATTGTATCCCTAATAGAAAGGAATTGGTAATATATTTTTAGCTAGTCAATAAGAACCCAAATTTCATTATTACCTCGATATGTCATAGTTAGTACCATCCCAAATCCCATTGATATATTCTCAAATTTCATCTTTGGAATTGGAAAAAGATGAAACATCCCCTTCGGTAACTACCTCTCAACATTAACCTATTTAATTATCAAACTTTTCACATCAATTGTTTTAATTTCCCTTTTCATTCCATCCCACTAGTATTACTCTTGATGGTCTTTGTATATCATTGTACATCTAGGATGAACTAAAAATAGAGAACTATCTGCTTCAAAAAAATATGTCTTCATTTGGGAATCACAAGTCACACACAACCTTTTTCCGCATCATAAAACCCAAATATTATCATGTTTATGTTATAATAACTTATTATTTTTACCCAATTCAACCTTTTTGGATAGCTCATGATCTTCCTCCTATGCTTGATTAATTATGTCTGATATCAATGAATTTACTAAAACCTAAAATAAAACAGATGTATTCCCTGCACTAACAACATGAAATCCAATATTAATAAAATCATTAATCTAGGAATCATGTTCAAAACGTAACATGCTAAATGATGCATGATGTTTTTGAATCATGGAATCCACCACATTGTCTTATTTTCATGTATGGTAATTGATCATGAAATCATATTCCTTTATCAGTTCAATCCATCTTCTATGCCACATGATTGATTCCATTGGAGTGATTATATACTTCAGACTTTTATGGTAAGTATATATTTGACATTTGGATCCGTATAAATGGTGACCCCAAATTTTCAAAAAAACCACAACTCCAAATTCAAAATCATCTATGGGACAATTTAACTCATGCAATTTTGGTTTCCTTGAATAATATGCTATTATTTGATCATTCTACCTCAGAATACCACCAATTCCATTCAATAAAGCCTCACTAGAGATGAAAAACACACCATTTCGGGAAGGCAAGGCCAAAACTGGAGGGTTCAAAAAGTTGTTAATCAGTTCTGGAATAAAAAATCACAATATTCTACCCAAAAAAATTTAAACCCATTCTGTGTTAACTTATTTAGAATTTTAGATAACCATTCAATGTTTTTAACAAACTTTCTATAATAACCTGTTAATATAAGAAAACTAAAATTCACTGTTACATTTTTTGGATATGTCCATTCATCAATGATTTTTTTTGTAGGATAAACTGTTATTCCATCCTTAATTAAAATGGTCCCAAGAAATGAATTTTTTTGAATACAAATATCATTCTTCCTAAATTTTCGATAGAGTTTATTTTTTATTAAGGATTGCAATGCTTCCCTTATATGTCTTTTTATGATTCTATTTTCTTCTGGAATGTACTATAATGTCATCAATAAACACAGCCAAAAACTTATCAAAAAAACTCATGAAATATTATTTTCATAAGATCCATGAATATCGAAGGTGAATTAGTTCACATAAAGGAGATAACGACAAATTTATTATGACCATATCTTGTAAGGAATGCAGTCTTTGGGATGTATTCATCCTTAACTTTTAACTGATGGTACCCTAACCATAGTTCAACCTTCAAAAAATTCTATGCTCCATAAATTTGATCAAAAAAATCATCTATATGAGGAAAAAGACACTTGTTTTTAACATTAATGTTATTCAAGGAACTATAAACAAATAAAATTCTCATTCAACAATCATTCATCTTAAAAACAATACAGGGGCACCCCAATTAGAAGTGATAGGTCATAAGAAAGGTTTATCAAATAATTCCCACAACTTCTTTTTTAATTCTAGAACATCCATTTGGGCCATTCGATAAGGGGGATTAAAAATTGGCTTAGCAACATGAACTAACTCAATTGTAAACTCAACCTCTCGAATAAGAATAAAACTAGGACAATCAATAGGAAAAACATCCAGGTATTCGTTTACCTTGGGTATATCATTAATCTAGATAGTTCCATTATCATAAAAAATATGTGCAAGATAACTTTCATTTTCATCATTTCTCAGTTTCATTTATTACTGATATGTTATCGATGGGATGGGTTCATTCTTGTACACAAACAGAAATTCATTTAGAAAAATAAATGATTTTTCTCTCAAATCTATCAGATATTGATTAATTAAAATACAGTCCATACATAGTAAAACATCAAACTCTACTAGAGGTAAAAAAGTTAATAGGGTAAACTCTTTCAATATTCAAGTATAGGTGATTGCCATAATTTCTTTTTTTAACATTATTTTCCACCAGTTGTTTTTACCATGATATGTGGTTTCATTTCATGATGTTCAATTCCCAATATTTTAGAAAATTTCCCAAAAATGAAGCAATGTGTAGACCATGAATCAAACTAAACATTTTTGAAATCTATAAAAACAAGAAATTTACCTAATAACACATCATTTGATGGCTCAACAATTGCTGAAGAGGTTGAAAAATACTTCACCAGTCCCTTCTTCTTCCAATCTTTTTTATACCCTCTTTGTGTGACTAGCTTTGGAAATACATTTGCAAAATGACCTATTTCGTTATAGTTATATCATCTCCCCATCATATTCTCATTAATATTTGGATCATTTTCCATTAACTCAAGAGACATGTTTCAAAACATTCCACATTGATATAATTTCCTAGAATTTACAAGAAATTCACAAGGATTCCTTTTACAACACATTTTGAAACAATGGAAATTGATTTTCTTATGTCCAGATTTAATTGATGATTTCTTACCCAATGTATCCATGCCTGCCTGCTTCTTATTCACGTCATAAAAAGGAACATACATGTTAGAAAACACAATCTCTAATTTTTCATCTCAAGAAACTAGTTTCTCATAGCTTTTAAACAATTGTTATGCTAAAGCTCCTCGAGAAAATGGTTTCAAACCAAAGTAAAATCTATTAATTTTAATTTCAAATATTAGAGTAAAATATGGTATGTACCTAGCCATTATTTTAAAATTGGATTCATATGTTTCCATATAAACATAATCATTCTATATTGGTTCCATTAATTGATTCTCCATTCTGAGTAAACTTGTTTTGGAAATATTGTTCTAGAAAAAAAACTCTTAAAATCATCCCATTCCAGACTATCAAGATAATCACTTTCTCTGGTATTCTTAACTAAAGACCACCATTGATCAGATTCAAATTCAAAATGACAAAACTATAGTATTACCTTTTAATGTTCTGAACATCCCATGATATCAAATATCTTTTATAAAGCATTGATCCATCCTTCATCTATCACTAGATCTGTGGTTCCAGTGAATGGCAGATTATGTTACCACATAAAATTCTCCAAGAATGACATGTTTCATCATTCATGATCATGTTATTATATATCATGTATACCTACCCCATTTATTTCATGAGTAAATTTATCCATTTTTGTCACAAAAATCTCGATTCTGATTCCCACCATTCCAAGCTACAGATTCGTACCGACAATAGCCTCTTGGTGCCTTCATACATCAGCTTCCCTATTTCTTATGTGGAATCCCATTCCGAACAGATGTAACATTGCTGAATCAACATGGAAAATACTTATAATCTTTCATATTTCAAATTACCATATAGTAAAAATCATTTATCTTACTCTTTTAACATCTTCATAATGTTTAACGTAATCTAAACCATCCTTTGATACAAACAATAAGGACCCAACCATTAAAAGTTACTTAATATTTAATTTTAAATAATAACATTTATTATTACCCAATGAGGATATTTTTAGGTTATTTTTTTCCAATAATTATAATATCATACATACAAAACATACAAAATTCATGCAAAAGGATACAATTAGAACCAGTATCCATTTTTTCAAAATATAAAACATTAAAACATAAAACATGATTTCATTGAAAACCCTCCACATCAAACATCATGACTCCCTTAATTATATTAATCATCCATATATATAGTAAGAAAACATTTTAAATACATAGTATGAGTATAATACTCAGCAACTAATATAATGAATGAAATCATTAGTCAAGTGACCACATAAAAACTATAAAACCTGAAATCATAAAAAATCATATGCATTAGAACATCATGTAATTTCCTTGGAAAATATTTATCATATCAGTCTTATATTAACCCTTACACATGGAATAACCAATTGTTCAATTTTTATCTCAGTAGTACCCAATGCATTGGAGATCTATGATGGAGAACAACCGTTATATATGGATCTATTATGGGCTCAACCCAACATATCTTGAGCTATAATGGGCTTAACACAACCTGTCATGAGCTATAATGATCTCAAACAAACATAAATAATTTAAAAGTATCATGTCATAGTAATGAAGTATCTTGAAATTTGGTGAAACCACTCATGACATACAAATAAAAAACAATCCATTTTACATTTATTATATAGTGTTTTAAAATAATTTTTAAAGGAAAGTCCCTTAAAATATAAATTGAGTGAGAACTAATAGAATGGAATGGATATGTTTATACACTATAAAAACAAATAGTGAAAAATAATATAAAAATAATAATCATACCAATAATCATAATACCACATAATGAATAATGAATAAGTTCAACCCAAAGAACAGAAATTGGGTTATGAATTCCCTTACCTTAGGTTCTTATTACTCAAAATGTCGTTAAACCTCCTATTTAATGATTAAAATAGTTCTATTAATATCTTAATAAAACATATTAATGTTTATAACACCTTATTTTATCATTTTTCAACATTATTTGACAAATATATTAGTAATACTTTGTAATTTAAATTTCTTCAGGTGTTTTCTTTACATGGTTTCCAAGATCAGTTCATGATGGATATTTTTGTAAATTGGAAGTGGAAATACATAATGGTAATGGAGTTGTATTTACATGATTTCATAATCATTAAATATATCTTTTTTAATTTTTAATTTTTATGTGATGATGAATCATAAATTAAATCCTTATCGTTATTTTTTATGTCGTTGTGGTGATTCTTCAATGGTAAAGAAGCCATTTTGTTTTATAAATTAATTACATGTGTAAAAAATGATTATTGAAAATTATATAAGATATAATACATAAATTATAATTTGGATCAAGAATAAAAATGGCTTCATGACCAGTCTAGAAGAAAGTAAATGAAATTGGAATCACATAGTCCATGATTTTGGTAAATCGACACATCACAGACGGTGTTTTAATTTTACAATTATGTGGGAGAGGAGAAGAAGTATAGTGGTGAATCTTCATTAAACATGATGAAATACAGAATATTTAAGATACTATATAATTAATTACTCTTGGATGAGGGGAGGGGAGTACATAAGAAGAAAATAAAGGAACTCAAAATAACAGAAAAGTTGAGAAATCCATTACAAAAATTTGGCATCCTAACAACTAAGCAACATGGTTTTAGAAGACAACAAAACGATAGTGGATAGGGGTCATCCATCCATAAATGAATCATAATACACTATAGATATAAAATTAAACGAAAATAATAACATGGTATGGAATCTTGAATGTTATATCACATAAAAAAGAACTTGAATGGAAAAGAATGATGTTGAGAATTCTCTTACAATGTAGAGTTACACCTATGACATGATGGTTGGGACCATTGGAGCATTAGGACACCTTGGGAGGACAATTAGAGAGGTAAAAATACAAGATCATTATTGAAAAGGAATTTTTAATGAATGGAATGAAGGAATGGGTTGGTATTTATAGAAAAAGTGAGGGAATATTTTATTAATTTCCAAGGGATATCTCATTAGTGGTATTTGAAAAACCATGGGCTTGCCCATGGAATTTGTCTATGGTATTATCCACATGGGAAACACATATCATATTTGATTGTACACAAGTAATATATAATTATTACATCATTATTACATCATTAATGATGTAATTAATCTTACTGAAACTAAAACTATATTTTTACTATTAATTGAAAACTCAAGTATTTTAGAAAAATCCCAAAAATTCACTCTTACCATTTTTTGACATGTATAATTAAAAAATGATATTCATCTTTTGAAAATAATATTATAATTATTTTTAATTTCATATTTAAATAAAATTATAATTTATTAAAAAATAATACTTTTAAGTATATTATGCTTTTTTAACTACTTAAAAAATTAATCTACATCTCATTATCATATAACCTCATAAAAATAAGATAATAATTCAATTTACTATTCAATAGATTCATATTACTATTCATATTACTCTTTATAATGGTATGATACTATTCACCAAAAAATAAAGTTTGTTCCATTAGACTCCACAAAACAATACCTATGACAATTGTAGATGACTGTTTTTTGATATCCAAAACATAGAAGCTGTAAACTTATGTTTAAAGGCCAGTCAGAAATATAAACCTATAAAATTTGTGCATTACAATATATTATTAAAACAGTGCGGTTTTACATCTTAGGTATTCATTCTATCATGGGATTAATTTTCTGCTCCACATATATTAGGCTCCATTTATATCTTTTTATCACCGGGCCCATGAGACCACTGATAGTTTTCGATCACCATTTCACATATGAGGGAAAATAGTAAATATCCTCATAACAATTGCAATATTGAATTTCCAATTCGTTTTTGTACTCAAATTTAGTATACTAATGAAGTGATACACCTTGCTTTAGGTGTTCATTACTAAGCCATATGTCTATCTTGAAAGAAATATAATGTGTTTCTCATACACACAAATGGACCCATCATCATTCTACATAATTATAAGGAACCCTCTTTCCATATTTTGAAGGAACGATCATGGAAAATATTTATCGAGAAATATTTTCATGAAATAAATAACATACATGGAACAAATTTCATAAATGCACATTGTATTCTAGATTAATGTCTTCCACCAATCATTCATCACCTAAAAATGAAGGATGGCTAATAAAACATTCATTTCATCAGGGCACTAGAGGACATATAATATTATCTCAATTGGGTAAATCCATTTTCATGAATGGAGGGGATCAAAATATCCACTAAATAAGATATTCATTTCTTCATTATTTATTCTATGGAAAAATGAAATTTCTTAGGGTATAGTGGTTTTCCACATGATTCATGTCGTAATTTATAACATGAGCCAGTTGGTAATGTATTGCCCAGATGTTTTCAGAACCCTTTCTCATTTTATTTGGCATATCATTAGGTGAACCATCCCATTTCCTATCGTAGTGATTATGGTAACCAGTAATTATATTTAAATCAATTAACTAAGAAAAATAAAGTACAATTATAAAGATTTAATACATATATAATAAGAATATCAAAAGGAAACATTGAACATATCATGATAAACATGGAAATGAAAAGTATATCATAACTTTTGAATTCCAAGATTCATATAATTTACCAGATTTTTTCTCTATTTATTTTTAAATATTATATTTAATTATTTTTATACAAGGAAATGAGATGAAATGATATTCCAGGTCCTGATCTTCCTAGAAAAACATTAGGAAATTAATTAAATATATTAAAATTTACTCATAAGAGGATTTCTAAAATAATGTAATAACATATAAACATTTACCATATACGTAATATATGGCCACAATTTCCATTAGACCAGTATGTTTACCCTAGGCATGACCTATCTCTAGCCGGTGAGGGTCAAATATGAAAATTATTTTTTGGCCACTTGATAAATACAAGAAAGTAAAAAATTGTTTTGTTTTATTTTCATTGATACAAAGAAATTTCTTTTATTAAATATTCCATAGAGGAAAGGATATAGTGTTCGACTCATAACCATGTAGTTCCCTAGAGAATATGGAGAGAACGTGGAGAACTCTCTAGATGGAAAACATTGATAGGGCATGGATTTGAGATCAATGACCATAGTTTTGAAGAATAAAAAATGTCAATAAATCCAATAATGTGAATGATCCATTTTGTAGGTATGGATTTTTATTTGATATTATTCATTGCTAAATAATACATTCAATGATGAATACAAATCATTATATTGAGTCAATAAGGATTCAACATGACTTTTCCATTCCTTTATGTTTTTAAAATAACAAACACTCCATCTTAAGGAGAATTTTATTTTCCTAAAGATTTATCATAATAAGGAAAAAAATTTCCTTCCACAATGTAATTATCTCGCTAAAATTGATTTCATTGTTTATGTTTTAGTTTCACTAAATCTTACACTTTTTATTTCTATGTGTAAAATTAAGTCTAATTTCAATAACCTTGGAACCCTATATATTAATATATATAAATAATTATATTTCCATATTCAAAATTCAGATACTGAATTATCAGAAATTCAAATTCCAAATTCTCTAAAATTCAGAACCTAAATTATCTGAATATAGGTTCGGAATTCCATGAAATACATTGTTATAATTAATTAGAATTCATATTTCTAATTTATTATAATTCTGACTCTAAAATTATTGGATTTTGTACTCCAAATTACATTAAATTCTGACTCTGAATTCCTTTGAATTCGGACTCTGAATTCCTCAGAATTCAGACTCTAAATTCCCAAATATTTTGACTCCAAAGTCTACATAATTCTAATTCTGAATTACTTGAAAAAAATGTGAATATCATTGAAATATAGACTCAGTTTGTTTATTTACTTAGACTATGAACATTATTTTCCCTTATACTCATGAAAATAGATTTGGTTGTGAAACCATATTTACATACACTTGTTATAGTTATGAAACGATATCGTGCATTCTGTTTCTAACTAATCATTGTTCCAGTGACACGTGTATAGGTACCTCTAAGATTGAAGGAAAAATATGATCGTTAAAGGAGGGAGCTGACCATTGGAGATGTTCCATTAAATAGGATCTCATTTGAACAAGTTTAAGACACTATTCTACAACTCTAGAGATTACATGTTGTTGAAGTGATTTCTATGGGGAGACTCTAATGCTTTGTGAAAACTAAACAACTTGTTCATATTGGTTTGTGCGACTCCAATTATTGCCATGTACAATTGAGGGCTTTGAGGGATAGGGAAATAGTGGTTCTGACTTCCTTAAAGTTCGAGGATTTCTTTGATAATAAAGGCATAGGTGCCGCATAACTTGATGTTTGAGGGAATGCAGGGATATCAAGAAAGAATACAATATTTCTATCAAGGTCGTATCCTAGTGTGGGTGAGACAGACATTCATAAAAGTATAAATAAACCTATATTTATCCAAGGTTGTTGGATACTTTACTCTTTGGGTTAAAAGATTTCATACTTCTTACTTTTATTGTTTCATGTTTTTTTCCACTATATTTTGATTAATAAGGAATTTATAACTAACTTATACATTCATGTACTTTTACTCTGATATGTAAGATTCTATATGATTTAATGTAGAATATATTCCCTTATAAACTTTTCTTAGGTTTCATTTTTGGAACCATATTTCTAGATTCTAGAATGTTTGTAGAACTAAAAGGAGTTCTTAAATTACCTTTTTTATCTGTGTTAAACAAATATATTTTTATATAAACATTAAATGTTACAAATAATTCTTAAATGATACAATCCCCCCCCCTTGTATATTGAGCATCCACATTCATTCTTTTGATCCAAAAATTGGTATCAGAGGAGGTCTCTAAAATACTTATAATCACATATAAGTTTTCTTTCTCAGTTTTCATTGTTCTATATTTTTGTTTCTTAGGATTAATATACTTGTTCACAATTATTTACTACTAACATGTTTATTTGGAAAGATAATTTCTTTTAGATAGAAGGAATACATGTTGGTTTGATTGACAATCATAATCCTACAAGACCACCAATATTTGATGGGAATTATTATGAATATTGGAGAGATTGTATGAAGACTTTTGTTATTAATACTGGAGTAGACAATTTTTTTTATGCTTACTGGAGATAACATGATTCCTGATAAGGAAGTCACAACTTTTACTAATCATGAAAAGTTAGAATATCAACTAAACTACAAGGTATACATTACATTGTTGTGTTCCATGGCCATGAATATATACAGTCGGATTTCTTATTGAGATGATAGAAATTGTATTTGGATGAAATTAGAGGTTAATAATTTTGGTACATCTAAGGTTAGAGAAACTAGAAGACCTCTGCTTAGAGAAGAATATCATGGATTTCTATTATCTTATGGGGAACCAGAGTGCATGGTACAACAAACATTTATGACTATTGTTTATAGTTTACAATCCATGGGTGAAAAGGTTTTAGATGATGAGGCGCTTGTGTAAAAAATTAGACAGATCATGTATAATGAGTGGTAATCTAAGAGAAAAACTATTAATGAAAATAGGAAAGTATCTCAGATTACGCTTGATGAAATTTTTTGAACTCTTCTTCAGGATGAGGCCAGAATGAAAAGAGATAATGATTTGAACAAAAAGAATAATGGAAATGAATGTGTAGCCTTTACTTCAAAAAAAGATGAGACTCCTAAAAGGGTTACTAGATCAAAGTCAAAGAAGTTTACTATTTTATTTGAATCAAGGAAAATTGAACATTCTGAAGAATGCACTATCTAATGTTACATGAAGGATAAACGATATAGTTTGAAAGAAATTCTTTTAGTATAGATATAAGATGAAAGAGAGAAAGGACACGAAAGGCTCTAAAGTCACCATTTATGAATGGAAAAAAGATGGGAATATAAGGCCACATTGTCCTATACTTAAGAGAAAGGATAGAAAGGAAATGCATTCTGAGAGCAATAGAACTATGTAATACAAATATAATGCATAGAATGTTTTTAAAGATAATGACAACTAGAGTGCCAGTGGTGGAGACTCTTTTGATGAATCCTCATAGTATGAATCATCTAGTTAGAAGAATCATGGTTTACATGCCTTGTTACCTATTGAAAATCAATGTTTAATGGACAAGGTACACAATGCTAAATCCATAACCATTTTATCCTTGATTTCTAATTATAGTGATAGTAAATATTATAAATCTTAGTATGAAGAATATTTTTTTGATTAAGATAATTCTTTACCTACTTATGAAGATGTTTCTAGGATTGCTAAGCTCCATGAGAATGAAAAATCAAATGTCAAGAAATTCCATGATAAGGAAAATTTATGAATTATGATTTTTACTAAATATGTATCAGTTCTTTCTAATGATATTGATATAAAAATTTATTATTTTTAAAGTATTTCAAACACCCTTGGGGAAGTTAATCCTGGGCAGGATAAAATTTCTAAGGATCTAGAAAATGTAATTTCTAATAAAAAAGTTTTAGAGAATAACTATAGTACTTAAACTAATGTTTTTGAGGATAAAAACATAGTTATTAGACTGAAAGAAGAAATATTTTCCTTAAGGAACTGTTTTTTCCAACTTTACCTTGGGTATGGAAAACTTTGACAATATGTATTCCCAAATTCAACCTCTAAGGAATAATTTTTTATTCAGTTTTACTCATTTAGAACATGTTTTAAGTAATAATTAATTTGTTCCTCAATGTGCTCCATTCTTCACTAAGTGTTAGTGTGGTGGGAATTGGGAAAAAATTTCATCTTTAAACAAAACTCTGTCTTTTGGTTTTTATAAATATTATTTTTCAATGAAAATGTCAATTATTAAGATATTTCCTTCTGATGTTTCCAAATCTTAATAAAAATTCTTTTAAAATGATGAACACTCTTCTTTTTAGGAAAATAAAGATAGTACCAAAATCTATACATGGTACATGGATAGTGGATGTTACTGGTACATAACGGGTAACAAAAGCTTCTTTAAAACTATTATCTTAATGAATGGAGGAAAAGTAAAATTTGAAGATAATTCTATGGGAGAAATTATTGTTATAGGTAATATTGTATTTCTTGTAAAAACATTGATTTAAAATGTATTATTTGTTTAGGGTATTAAGCACAAACTTATTAGCATAAGTCATTTATGTGATTAAGGTTACCATGTGATCTATAGGAATGAAAAGTGTTTATTACAAAATTCCAAGGAATATTTTATTCATTTATCCCCTAGGAAAGAGAATGTATACACATTAAACTTGTAATACCTTAGGATCCAAGATCTACCATGTCTTAGTGCAATGGAAGATCATTCTTTGTTATATCATTGAAGGTTAAGAAACTATAACCATAGGAACCTATGTAGACTCTCTATGAAAAGACAAGTTAAGGATATACCAGAGTTTAGATTTGATTCTTTATAAGTTCATGATCCTTGTTAATATGGAAAGAAACATAAATTATGTTTTAAAAAATTCGGTGAAGTATCAACCACAGATGCATTACAGTTAGTGAATCGATCTTTTTGGTCCAACACAAACTGGATGCATTGGTGGAAAATATTATGTATTTTTCATAGATGATGATTACACTAGATTTATATGGGTCTATTTTCTATAAAAGAAATATAATTATTTTTATTATTTCATGATTTTTTTATCCCATGTTAAAAATGAGAAAAACCTTCCATTAATAACTACTCATATTGATAATGGAGGAGAATTTCAAAATTCTGATTTCATGGTTTTTGTTTGCAATGTATTCATTCTGAATAATAATGATAATTTACATTAATTCAAACCAAAATGTGATGATGGAATCTTCATAAGATACTCCACAACATCTAAGGCATATATAGTTTTTAATAAAAATGGTTGTACTATTGAAGAAACAGTACAAGATAAATTTGATGAAACCAATCCCTTTGTTTGTAAACTTCCTCAATCTACATCTTCGGATCTACTTTCAAAAACTAATTATAAACCCCTGATAGAAGATCCTCTTGATAAGGAAAATGTTCAAGAGGATATTTCTGAAGCATTTACCCCATGATATTTCCCACTATATGTTGATGAACATATTTTAAAAAATCCAAATCAGAATTTTCTTAAGAATCATCCCAGTTAATTTATAATTGGTGAAGTAAATGAACCTGTACGGACTACTTGTTCCTTATGAAATTAATTACAACATCTATCATTTCATTCAAAATTAGAAAAAAAATCATTGATGATTCTTTATGTGATGATTATTGGATAAAGGCTATGAAAGATGAGAAAAATGAATTCTAAAGGAACAAGGTATGGACCTTTATTGAAAGGCCTAACGGAACATCTATTGTTGGAGTAAAATAGGGTTTTAGAAATAAGTGTGATGAAAATGGAATCATAGTAATAAATCAATCTATATTTGTTGCTAAATTTTATAATCAATAAGAAGGAATATACTTTAAAGAAACCTATTCTCTAGTAGCTATACTTGAATCTATTCATATTCTACTGGAATTTGTAGCCATCATTTAAATAATACTTTTTCAAATTGATGTTAAATGTTCTTTCATTAATGGTTATGTTCGAAAGGACGTTTTTTTTTGAATAACCTCCTATTTTTTAGGATACCAAATATCCTGATCATGTTTTCAACCTTACCAAAGTATTATATGTACCTAAACAAGGTCTTAGAGCTTGGTATGATAGACTTATAGGGTTTTTTCTTCAAAAAAATTATGTTATAGGAAATTATTATTGAAACATTTTTATAATGAATGATAAGAAAAATGTTTTGATTGTTCAGATTTAATTTTATGACAACATATATAGTTCAACTCATCAATCTTTAATAGATTTCTTTGCAGATCTAATGAAATATAAGTTTGAACTGAGTATGATGGGTGTGTTAACATTTTCTTTGGTTGTCAAATTTATCATAAACCATAAGGGATCTATATATCCCAGCATAAGTATATTAAATATATTCTTAAAAAGTTTTTAAATTACAACACGAAGAGTATAAGTACCCCTATTGGTACATCAAATTCACTTGATCTTGATGAAGCTGGGGAAAAGTAGATCAAACATCATTTAGAGCTATGATTGGAAGTCTACTTTACAAGATAGCTTGTCATCATGACATAATGTCTTCTGAATTCTTATGTGCATGTTATCAATCCAGTCCCATGTAATCTCATTTAAAGTAAGTGAAAAGGATTTTCCACTAAATAATGGGAACCATGGATTTATGACTCTTTTATACTTCTGGAAGTGATTTTTTTTAAGAAGTTCTTTGGATGATGTCCTTGGTAAATGTTTAATGGACAGGAAAAGTACATCTGCATCATGTCATTTCTCTAGATATTCATTAGTTTTTTGGTCAAGAAAAAAGAAACACTCAGCAGCACTTTCCACTACTGAAGCAGAATATGTTGCTGCTGGAAGTTGTTGATCTCAAATATTGTGGAGGCAACACACACTCAAAGACTATGGTCTGTGTTTTACCAAAACAAAAATATTGTGTAATAATACTAGTGCCGTTTTCTTAAGTGAATACCATGCATGTCACTCTCATGAAAAACACATCAATATTAGGCATCCCTTTCTTAGGGATCCCACACAAAACAGAAATATCATTCTTTAATTTATCAGAACACTAGATCAACTTGCTGAAATTTTCCAAAATATTTACCCTCTGATAAATTTGAATACATTAAACAGAAGATAGAAATGTTAACCATAATGTAATCTTCCATATTAACTTCTTTTTGAAACCTATATCATTATTGTATGAAAATTCTTTTCATAGGGGGTACATTTGATTATTAGTCAAAATTAATTTTCTGTAATCATGTTTTTTGGTAGTAAAAAATTCCATATCCATAATTTTTTGTAATAAAAAATTTCAGAATCTATTGTTATTCATGAATAATTTTTATTCATTATGAATAATCTTCCTAGAATTATGAAAGGTATGTTTTCTATTGCAAAATTTTCATAATCATATTTTACTTGTTGGTATTTTATTTTTGTTTTGAATTTTTTTGATTAATTTCTTATTCCTAATTGTATATGTTTTTCATAAAATCCTCATAAGATTATAATCTATCAAATTTCATCTTCGGTTATCATCTCAACCATAATATTGGATTAGAAGTTTTACAACCATTGGATCAACCATGGATGTTGAACTATCACCTAATTCTCCTATATAAAGACCCCCTGATGGTTGTCGCAGATCTGGTTTTCAAGCTCTTGCGTGTGGATGTTCAGCCACTATCATTTAAGGCTATTCTAAATCCTCAATGTTTCCTCAGTTCCGAATGTCTAATGAATCCTCTAATCATATATAAATGATAACTGTTAAGGAAATCACCAAGTGTCATATATACAGATAAAGGTTGGTCAATCTGAAGTTTTATGATAATTATGACTCTATTTTATCTAAGAATGTCAATTTTAATGGTTAGGAGAGTGTTTCTATATAAAAACCAAGAGCACATGATCTAGTATATCTGGATTTGATAGTATATTTTTATGAAACAGATAGTTTCTTCATTGATGGAGGGAATGAAAAAAATTCATTCATGTGTTATGGGAAGAATTATACTCTTTCACACAACAAAATAGTGGTTCTAATTGGTATTCCTTATGAAGGGGAAGTAGAGTTCTGTACTCCAAAATTACCTGATAAATTGGATATTTTAATAAGTACAAGGTAATTAGGTATCTAGCATTGAAAGGAGTGAAGACCCCAAAGACCATTCATCTCTCAACAAATTTTCAGATTCTTAAATTGTGGCTTCAAGGCTTGATAATTCCAGGGAATAGTGATAAGGATACTCTGAAGAAGAGTGATATCTATATATTAGAATATTGGATGAACCAAAGAATGGTAAAAATCGTTAAAATATATCTTGGAAATGATTGAGAATATCAAGATTGTGAATCTAAAATATCAAATTATTTGTTTTTTCCTATTCACCCAATTATTATAGTTCTTAATTTAGAATCATTCAAAAACCCATGAATATTCGAGACAAGAAATTATAAAGTGATTTTGCAGAGTGATGACACCATAAAGATAATGAAAATTGGATTCTTCTAGTGAATGTAGAAAATTCTATGATCTTTCTGAAGATGAAATAGAATCTTTTTCAAAGAAGTCGGGAGTGGATGAAATCTCTTAAAAAGATGGAAGGAATAAAAAGGATAAGGGGCCAGAAGAGAAATCAAAAACTCATGTATCCAAGAAAACTCTATCATCACCTCCAAAGCCGAAGAACAAAAAAGGATATCCTGATGAAGTAGTGGCTAAGTGGAGAGAAGATAATATGAACTGGAAGGAATGAGATCCTATGACTGGCTTGGACCCTGCTTAGGAAAAAGCTTTGAGGGAGGCAGCTGCTGAGAATCTTTAGAACAAACAGAAAGAGTAGAAGCAAAATAAGATTTTATCTAAAGATGAGTGTCTTCAATCACATCTCAATGATGTTGAGAAAGAATCTGAGAAAATTTTAGTACCAGAATCCTTTATGTTAGAACCATTACTAGAGACTCCAGGAAAGAATGGGGTGATTACAGAATGTCATCAATAAGAAGAAATTTATCAGGAACAGGAAGAGGAAATAGAATAAGTAGAATTAGAAGAATAAGAAGTCGTTAAAATTGATGATATTATAAATAATGTTGAAGATTATCATGAGAAGGAAAGTACATCCATAAAATTATCGATTTGGAGTTATCAAACAGAATCCTAAAAACATTCTAAACCAGGAGAAGATGAGAAGGGTGAAGAATCAGTAAATAAGCTAATAGATGATGAAATTAGTAATCATGATTTTATTCATCCGAAAGATCTAATGGATGATGTCGAGAAAGAATAAGTTGAGGAAGATAAGATTGTTCAGCTATCTGATAGTGAGAATGAATCTCTTAAAGAACAAGACATCATTCTGAGACTAGATAAGGGAAATCAAGTGGTTATAGATAAACCTTTTAAATCAGTGATGAAGAAGAACGTCTTCAGTGCTTCATCAATGACGAAATCTGAGGATATAGAAAAATAATCCTCACCAACCAAAAATTCCGATTCAGAATCATCATCCCTTGGACATGATTTTATATTTAAGTAACTAAAGAAGCTGGGGGTACCATTCCATTATTACCAATCATATATTCAAGATTCCAAATGCTTTAGCATATGATAAATCAGAAATCAGATTTAGATTCCATGGTGATGGAAAAATGTGTTGCACTAGAGGCAGATTTCAAGACAGTCCTCATTGGTTCTGAGGATCATAAAAGATTGTGAAGTAAGATAAAACGTTGGTCAAGGAATACAATTAATGAAATGAAAATCCCTGATGAATTCCATGATAATATATAGGATTCATTTGATACCAAATATGGGAGAATTAGAGATCTTCTAGATAGATTTGAAATAAAGATAATTCATGAAGAGACTACTCAAAAGTAAGAAGTTAAGGATTTGAATGGAAAGATTAAATTTGTGTCCATGAATTGTAAGAGAGAAATAGATAATACAATAGATATTGAAGAGAAACATGTTAAGAAAGAAGAACTATTGAAAGCTCAGGTATACATTCTTAAGGTTTAAGAAGAGAAAAATCATTCCTTAGAGAAGAAAAGTGAAGACTAGGATCAGTTGCTTATGTCAGCAAAGGAGGATCATAAGGATCTCAAGAAGCTAAAAACCATTGTGAAGAAACTGATGTCGAAGGAGAAAGAATAATAAAATCTTTCCATTTCTATATTTTTTTTGAATATTCTTTGTTTTATAAATAATTTCAATCTTAATGAAATTTTTGTTGTTCTCCATATTTTTGGTATTTTAGTACTAATGTTTTTTTGTATCAATTTTTACATTTCCTATATTTCTTTTTGAAAATCACATAGGGGGAGAAAGGAATGCTAAATATAATTCACTATAAAAAAAGATTTCTCAATGTAAGGGGGAGTTCATCATGAGAAATGTTCTTATTAATGATGTTTTTCAAATGCAATAAAATGAAAAATATCAATCAGGAAATCAAGACTATGATCTTTAGTGATGTCAAAGAATATGGGGGAGTTAGTCGTATTCACTATGATCTATATGTAATGGGAGATATGATTTTATTTTCATGTCCATATAATTTCTATGTCCTTAGATTATTTTTATTATGGATGTTTGTGCTTTCAAAAGGGGGGAGATTGTATAGTCAATAAGGTTTTCTTAAGACATTTCCATTGCTTTTTTTGAAAATCACAAACACTCTATCTCAAGGAAAATTTTATTTTCCTGAAGATTTTTCTTAATAAGGATTTTTTTCCTTCCCCGAGGAATTATTTCCCCTATGTTTATTCTCATTGTTCATAATTTAGTTTGAATAAATCTATATCTTTTTTATTTCTAAGTGTAAAATTTGGTCACGTTTCTATAACATCATAATACTATAAATTATTAGATATAAATTATTTGGTTATAATGTTCTATATTCCGATTTAAAATTCTATGAAATTAAAATTCTGAATTCTCTGAAATTCAGACTGCGAATTCAATGAATTACAGTTACGAATTCTTTGAAATTCGGACTCCGAATTCCTTAGAAATCCAGTTCCAAATTCCTTAGAATTCAAAATCCTAATTCCTCATAATTCATTCTCCATATTCCTCAGAATTCCCACTCCAAATTCTATATAATTCTCACCATGAATTCCTATGAATGTAGACTCTGAGTTCCTTAGAATTCTGACATTGAATTCCTCAGAATTTTCACTCTGGATTCCTCAGAATTCAACTCTGAATTCCATAAAATTCGGACTCTAGTGTCTATAGAATTCTGATTCTGAATTCCTTGAAAAATAGATTTCGAATAACCTTTCAATATAGACCCTGAATGATTATATGCTTAGAATCTCAACCTTATTTTTCCTTAGCCTCCAAAAAATATATTTGGTTGAGCAACCATATTTACTTACCATTGTTATTATTATGAAATGATGTTGTGCATTCTATTTCAAACTAACCATTGTTTGAGTGACACATGTACAGGTCCCTCTAATAATTAAGGAAAAATAATACCATTGACGGAGGGAGTCGATTGTTGGATTTGTACCTATAAAAAAGTGCTCATTTGAACGAGCTCAAGGCATTTTTCTACAGCTCAAGAGATTACATGCTGATGAAGTGATTTCTAGAGATAGAGACTCACATTCTTTGGGCATACTAAATAGCTTGTTTATTTTTCTTCATGCGACTCCGATAGATGTTGTGTACAATTGAGGGATTTCGGGGATTGGAAGACTGAGTTGCTGACTACCTTAATGTTCGAGTACTTCGTTTATAAGGAAAACAGAGGTGTATACTACCTCGATGTTTGGGGGCTTGCATGGTTAGCAAGATAGACTCCGATATTTTTATCGATGGATTACACTGGTGGGGGTAATACAGTCTTTCCTAAAAGTAAAAATCAAGGGACCTTTATCCCAGGTTGTTGGATACCCTACTCTTTTGGATAAAAGATTTATTACTTGTTACTTGAATTATTTCATGTTTGTTTTCCACTATATTTTGATTATTAAGGAATGTATAACAATATTATACATTCTTCTACTTGTACTCTGATTAGTATGATTCTATATTCTTTAACGTAGATTCTCCGCCCTTTAAAAAATTTCTTATGTTTCATTTTTGAAACCATTTTTATGGAATCTAGCATGATTTCCAAACTAAGAGGTCTTGTGAATTTACCATGTTTAACTTTTCTAATCATAGAATGTTGTATTTAATATTTAATAGCTCCAAAAAAATTTAAAGGATACAACTCATAGCTTCCCTTAAATATTGATAATATATATTCAATATTTCGATTCTACACATTCAACGAAAAGTTTTATCCACTTTTTGATAGTTATTGTTTGAAGGGATTATTCAAGTGATTGTTGTCGAAGTGTGATTGTTGAGAATTGAGTTGGTTTTTCCTAACCACTCTTATAGAATGTATTTAGTATAGAATGAACAATGGATGAGGTTCGTTCTTTGGTTGTTTATCGTTCATTTCAACCCCAATATTCTATTCATTCAATGTGTTCTTTGTTGTTTATGAAAAAATGATAGTTTCACCATCATTTCATGGTGCATGTATCTGAGATTGAATATCCAGCCTCGATACAACTAAACTGAGGTGCAACAATGGTTGAGATAGTAGATCAAATAAATGTTGTTTCTAATTTACCATTCTTATTTTTAAATTAATAAAATTGAAGATCTTATTTTTTGAGAAGATAGAAAACCTTAATCATACATATTTGGTGATATCACAACCATATGACCTCAGAACTTGTGTTTCCTAGCCTGTTGTGGCTGGAAATGGTGGCTGAATCAATTGAAGTGATGACTACATCACATACAATGGTTTCTAGAAAATTTTGAATAAAACATCATGTACTACAAAAAAAACAACATGTGGGTCCCCTGGAGTAAAGGATAGAGTTTCGGGAAATAGTGAATTTTCACATGGTGTGTGACACCTATTACAAAGAATGTGGGACCTTCAACAATACGCAGAATGTATCTTAGGATATACATGGACTTGGGATGGAGTACATGGTCTAACTACACAAAATGTATTCCACCACACGACATAGATGAAATTGGTAACATGAATTATTCCATGTACTAGTACACAGACAGGCATGCATGAGCTAAATCCATGTAATTGACCATGAATAGTGTACATGGAGATTACCCGAGATAGTTTCACATGGAGTGTAAACCTTTCTACATGTCGTGTATAACTCTTATACACATCATGTTCTTTTGACATGGGTTGTACCCTGGGTCAAGGAACATAGTGTGTGACTCTATTACCTGTCATGTATCCTTTTCTATATTTTGTATATTCTATGTCCACTATATTTTAGACATGATTTTTTAGGGTTGGATCACTTGATCATTTTCATTAATAGTCTGTGTGAATCATTTTCTACTCATAAGATTCGGATACCTTTAGTGGGACATATATGATAGAGTTTTTGGAACCCCCCAAGTTGCTCAGATTGGATCATTTATCCCTTATTCATGCCCAATGATGATTCTTTAGTATTTATGTGGCCAACTTCACCAGTCATCGATCATCAACATAGTGGGTTAGTCCAAATGGATTTTTCAGTATCACCCTGTTGCCCGGGCTATGATCCTCATCTGATGTATCATATCTCTATTCAAATCATTCAGGACATCTCTCTATCATGAAAATTCCCAATGAGTATTACTTCTTTTATGGATGTCATCAGTGCTATCAGACACCATAGTATTTAATCCTAGATGAGTGCATTGTAGAGTCATCAAGATGAATCCCTAGTGGTGGTCTGTGGTAGTTTTGAATTACCTCAAGACTGCATGTCTTGGTTTTGTAGTGTCCTACTAAGTATCTTCTTTTTTTTATTTCATTGTGGTTCTTTGGTTTTCTAATATGTATTTTTATACTCACCCCAGAAGGAATTTTCTTATACATGTCATGTATTATATAGATGAGCGACCATTTTATGGAGTCCAAGGTGGACTAGGACAAGATAGAGAATTCTGAGTTTAGGATGGCCATGGAGTTCCTATGACTTCAAGCAGCTGGCCTATTACCTATTTTGTTTACATGTTGGACTTTTTACATTATAGGCATTTCCTTTTGTTGGTCTTGTATTCTAGCCTAGTTTACATTACTGCAATTTACTTTTTGGTCATACACTCATTTTTATAGTTGTTTGCATGAATTTGGATTCATAATGTATTTTACATTTCATCATTTTTAGGATTGGAGATGTGTGTGTGCATACATATTCAGAGGCTATGCCTACTGTGGTTGTGATATGCCTAGTCAGTGCTAATCACAACCCCTGGCTTATTTTAGGCGGGCTTGGTGAGTCACTGCAAGGGCCCCACAATGATAGGTTATGGTAGAGTGGTATTAGATTTGGCTTATTCAACCTTTGGGCTAGAATTCTGAGAGAATGGTTTGTGGATACAATGTTAAATGTTTTGAGTGCATATTTCAATCTAGGGACTCCAGTGATGGTGGGTGGCCAACATATATATACACAAGGAATCATATAACTATATTTTTAACTCACTACATGACAAAACTATTTGTAATGAAAATAATGGCACATGCATGATATAGGAATGGATTATGGTTTCCATGTATACCTTGATTCAACTATCCAAATATACTCATTGACTATGGAATATGTTATTTCTCTACAATATGTCTCCACAATGCACACCAGATAGGATTCAGCAACTTGATCGTGAGGATGACCCCTTAGTGATGATGGTTAATTAGAGGGACTGGTTTCCCAAATCATACCTTCAGGTGGTGCACTGGCTATACAACCACTTATGGAACAACATGTGGAACCTACAGTTCTAGTAGAAGAGTAGAGTGAGATATGAATGATTCATGATTTTTGAAGACAGATACCTGTCAGGTTCTGATTCGAACATGACCCCCATGAATTTGATAAATGGATTGAGGAGGGGAGATGAGGTTTCAATCTAGTTGGTACATGAGTAGAATATATGGTGATACTATTGACAAGCCTTCTACATGGATCAATAGTGAGACTACGGAGTTTGGATATCCATTATCACAACAAGGATACTCTTTCATGGAAAAATTTTGTGGACCTCTTTAGAGAGGATTTCTCACATGTTGTGCAATGAAATATGTGTATATAACAGATTCTTTAAATTCTAGAGGGCAGTGTGAATGTGGATGATTATTCATTGAGGATCGCCATCCATTCCCAATACTAAATTGATAATCCCATGGATCAATACATCAAGTATTAAACATTTGGTAAAGGCCTATTTATTGACATCCAAGCCACTATAATCCCTCTTATCAATCTTACTTTTGATGGTTTTCTTTAGTGGGATTTGGTGGCGGGGAGAGTCATGGATGAGTAGAGATGGACAGTGGAAATTAGTATATGATAGGAAGGTGCAGAGACAACAGAAGTATGGATATGACATTAGTCTCGGTGATCAGGATGCGGGATAGAATTCATAAGGACGTCCCATGATAGAGGATCAGCAGTTCAGGGTACACATGGTGGATCCAGTCAGTCTTGGGAGTGATGGTGCAACTCATGTTATGGAAGGGGATATCTCGTTCAAGATTTTCCAACCTATCATGTTGCTGATAGGGAGACCATGGATGGACCACAGAGGTATATGCATAGGAAATAATAGTTAGGTCCACATGGTGGAGGAAATATCTGAGGATATGGGAGTGAAATAGTAGTTTGTTGACATTTCAAAATGTTACTACCACCACCCTTAGGAGGTATACACCAGGTTGAGGGTTCTGGATGATTGGGGTAGACTATCTGTATGTTCATGAAGAATATTACCCATTATCTATAGGGATTATTCGAGGTATGATATTTTTCATTTCTAATCTACCTGCCATACTTATAAACAAAAATTCTAGTCTTTCCAATATCTCTAGACATCATTTTAGAGAACACGAGGTTCGTGTTGAAACATAGACTCAACCCCTACACTTGGAGACACCTACAGGAAGAAAATATTTGATCACACATCTATTCCAATAGAGAGATCATACTATTAGTGGTGAGATATTTAGTTGGAACCTTATGGTGGCAGCCCCAATCCCTTATGACTTAATTCTACGTATGGATTCCTTATCATCGGTCCATTCCCATATTGAATTTTCTAGGGGAAGAGTGTGATGTGTCTGTAATGATGGAATGAGGTTTTCCATTATTGGAAAAAGTGAAACCCAAGCAGAATAGGATGGACTCATGGATAGGAGGCTCCATCTGATTACTCATGAGTTGGCTAGCCTAACCCTCAGGGACGAAAACATAATGATTTTTGGGTCTATTGATGTAGTGGAAGAGTATATGGACGTCTTTTCCAAAAAAATTCTCTGTATACCTCCCCATCATGAGATATACTTATGCATTTTTGTACACCATGGCCTAGAACCAATATCTACACCATCATATCATATGGATCATGTAGTGATTTGCAAGCTGAGTGTGATGTAGGAGGTCTTGTAGGGGAAGGGATTTGTGGGACATAGTGTTTACCACTCGGTGGTCCCAATGTTGTCTTCAAAAAATGTATACGGGAGCTTGAAATTTTTTTGGAGTACCTTTACATGAAATTAGTTACTAGGAAGAACAAGTACACACTACCAAAGATTGATGTCATCTTCGATCAGTTTTGAGAGACATGATGGTTCTTGATGGTTGGCCATCAATCAGGATATAACTTTATCTAATAATGGGATGAGAATATATAGAAGATGTATTTATGATTGTTCTATAGTCACTATGATTACATGGTAATTCCCTTTCACATAACGAACACCCAATCAGAGTTCATGGGACTCATGAGCTGGATCATTCACCTATACATAGAACAGTTCATAGTTTTCTTCATTGAAAACATCCATGTGTACTCGACATCCGAGGAGGAGAACCTACGAACCTATGTATGATTTTTTGACATTCTCCATGAGCTCTATATTTATGAGAAAATCTAAAAGTGCTAGTTTTGGATTCAGGTGTTCCACATTCTTGGAAAATTTATCTCAATGGATTTATGGTAGTGGAACCACCCATAGTGGAAGAAGTTTTATCATGAAAGCCACCAAGGAGCATGAAGGAGGTGGAGAGATTCATTAGAATAGAAGTATATCTCCAAATATCTGTGATTGATTTCTCTTCGATGTCAGCACATGTGAAAACTTTTTCTAGAAAGGGGTATCCTTTTGTGTGGATTGATATGTTCCAACAGGTTTTTCTGCTGTTGAGGCAAAGATTGATGAGCACCCTAATCATGAGATTACAAGAGGGGGGTGACGAGTATGTGGTGTTCTATGATGCATCTGAAACATGTATTTCTTGTGTCATAATGCAGATTCAAGAGGTGATTACCTATTGTTCATGCCAGTTGAGAACACATGAGCAGAACTATATGAGAAACAATATCGAGTTTGTAGAAAAAGTGTTTTCATTGACGATGGGGTGAAACTATATGACGGATGAGAAGTGTATAGTCTAATCTAATCATAATATTATTTGGTTTATCTTCTCTCAGAAGGATCTGATATAGAGATAGTGGAGATGGCTAGAGTTCCTCCAGGACCATTACTATGATATTAACTATAATCCTAGGAATGGGAATGTTTGGGGGATCATCTCATCTTGGGATTTTTTTTCAGAATTTTGGAATGAGGAATTGGATTTTTTTTTCTTAATTACAACTATACAGTGTGGATGGTGACATAGAATCTTACCTCTATTTGATGGGTTTTCACCCCTCCACTCTTATAGAGGGTTAGGGAGGCACATCATGGGGATAATAACTACAAGACCCAACATGTTTAGTTATATTAAAGACATGATATTGATGAATATTTGAAATGTGGGTATAATTTCATTCATTTATTAGGATGTAGGGTAACACCTATGGTGTTGCGGGAGGAGGATCAAAAGGAGTATCATACATCCCCTTTGGTGGTACATCCTGTAACAGAGAAGATTTATTAGGACCTTTGATGTCAGTCCTAGTGGTCGTGATTGAATAATGGAGTAGTGGAGTATGACTCTTGGTTCAGCACTTTTCAGCTTGTGAAGGCCAAGCATCGGGTTCTAGCCAGTTTTTATCATCACCTTGAGGTGATAGAGTGAATGTGGGATGGGATATTCAAGGAACTCGTTATTGGTTTAAAACATATGTTTCGGGGACATGATTTCATCTAGGTGATCATTGACTAACTCACAAAGTCATCCCACACACAATCCATTCCCTAGTATATTTCAATAGAGATTTTGGGACACCTCTATGTGTAGGAGATATTTCACCTTAATGGATTCTTTTTTATGATGGTTTTTTATAATGATGGTAATATTACAACCTGATTATATAAAGGATTACAAGAGGCATGTCGGTCTCCATTATAATTGAGCACAACATTTCATTCCCAAATAGAAGGTTAGACTAAGAGTATCATTCTTATTCCATAGGATATGCAGGAATACTACATGTTGGATATTGTTCATAGTTGGGTGGATCCCCTACCAATGGTGGATTTTTCATAAAATAAAATCTATCACTCATCTTTTGTATATAACCATTAGATTCTTTGTATGGGAAACCCAATAGGTCACCACATTACAGGACTGACATAGGATAGTCAGTACTCATGGGCCCATAGATAGTGTGAGCTTCTACAAAGAAGGTAGAGATCATTTAAGAGTGAAATAAGACTAACTAGAGGTAGCTGATGTGATATTTTAATAAGAGATGGAGGCCTTTGGAGTTCATGGAATGAGATCATTTATATTTAGGTCCAAACCTTGACTTGGGTTGTATAGATTTGGCTAGGCGACTTGATATCTATTTGACTCGTTAACCCGTTTTGGATAATTTTTAGAGTTTCAAGGTGGTGTACTACAGATCTCTACCCCAAAAGTCACACCGTGTACAAGATGTCTTCAAATTGTCACAGCTAAGGAGGTACAAGCATGATCTATCACACATCATTGACAGGGGAGAGCATGACATCATGGATGGAGTGAATTTAGCAGAGTACCCAATGGTGATTGAGGATTGGTAGGAGAGGTTCGTTCATTGTAATATGAATCCCATGGTGTGTGTATGGTGGATACACCTTAATTTTATGATTATAACATTGGCGTGAAAGGATAAAATTACTTCCCAGTAATAACATAATTTTTATTAGAATTTTTTTTTTATGGATGTGAATCCCTAAGGTGAGGAGAATTTGATGTACATGATAGTTTTATTATTATTTTTATATATTATATTGATTTATCTGCAAACTAGGAACTAAGATGGTGTGTTATTATGAGGCTCTTGGTGCCCAAAGTAAATATTTGAAATAAATTAAAAATAATAAATAGCACCCACATGTATTACTCATGAAAATTGGATTAACTTCTAAATATATTCCTAGATCAGAAATCTGAGAGCTCCATTGTTTTTCGAGTAGTGATTTAACCCTAGTTGTGACCTATCTTCAGCTGGCACAAGTCAACTATTAAATGAAGTTTTTAGTGTCTTAATAAATAGACTAAAATAATAATTTATTCTTATTTTTTATCCAATAATGTTGAAAACCATTTTCATTTTTTTAAGCAAGCCTTAGAGGCAGGGAGCCCAGGTAAGACTAATATCCCTAGAATTCCTAGGAGGGTCTAGAGAGAACATAGAGAACTCTATGATGTTCAATGTTGATTATGCCTAGATCAGAGATATATAAATGTTTTTATCACATAACACTATTGGGAATAAATCCCTGATATTGAGAAAACCATTTCCCAAGTAGGGCATTATTATTTCATAATAATATTTTCATGTTATTAGATTCAAAATTGTGTATTGATCAGTCAAAAAATAGGTTGACAAGTGGTTCGATCATTCTTGAAGGATGTCCATATACAATGCCATATTTTCTAGGATTGATTATTGATTGATAATTTTTTCATTAATGAAAATTATTATGTAATGGGTTTAGGTTGAAACTGGCAATGATCGAGGTTTATTCCTTGGGTTATTCATTGTGCATTTCTCCCACAATATTCATCAATTTCTTCATGTTATTCATGGTTTATGAACAAATGATCATTACACCTTCATTTTCAGTGAAATGAACCAATATTGAAGATATTTCCTTGGTACAACTCGATGAATATGTGATTTTAGTTGTCAAAGAAGATCAAACAACAGTGGGTGTCATTTTCTCAATATTCTTAATAAACAATGAATGATGATCATCTTGTTTTTTGGGATTATAGAAGACCTGAATCTTTCTGATTCATTGAAAAATTGACCATAAGACCTTATGTCATGATTTTCTTAACCAGTCACATGCATAATGGTTGGTTGGAGTAGTTAAGTAGACAGCCCAAGAAAAATCTTATGTTTCTGAAAATATTAAAAACAACACGGTTTGTTTATACAATACATGTTGTGTCGGCCCCCTACATGGTGGATGGTGTTTGAAGAAGAATTCAAGTATCAAAAATCATGGGACAAAGATCACATGTAATATGGGCCCAACATTAGGACTCATTGTGTATCTGAGGAGATACAGGCTCACAGGGTAGAGTACACGATCTTAGTACATGGAATGCACTCCACCACATAGCTTGGCCAAAACCGATCACATAGAATACAGCATGTATTGGTACACAAATAGGCGTACATGGGTTGAAGATGTCTACATGCACATGGAAAACAAACTTGGAGAAGACTTCAAATATTTGGAAATGGAAAGTTAACATTTATACATGTCTTATATAACTTTTCTACTTGAAATGTTCTATTGACCTGGGCCATAGTACACGAAATGCTCCCGGGGTCATGGGGAATTTTGTGTTACTCTACTATATTCCATTTATCCCTTTATACTTGTCCTAGAATATTTTTACACCATATACTATACACTTTTTATTAGTTTTTGTTCCCTTAGTAATTTTCCCTAAAGGATGGTGGGTTTCGTTTCTTACTCCTAGATGTACAATCCCTATTACAAGACTTCCATTAAATAGTTGTTGGAATCCCCCAATAGGCCCAGAGTGGATCCACTATTCCTTCTTTGTTCCCTAGGAATAGTCTTTAGTATTGATAAGGAAACATCACCAAGAATCTATCCAATATATATCAGGTTAATCCATATATAATTTTTCGTATCACCCCATGGCCATGGTTATGATCCTCATTTTAGGAATCATATATCTCTTTAGATCATTCAACATATCTCTCTCATGAATATTCCTAGAGAACAATAATTCTCTTAGAGATATTATCAGTGCTGTCAAATATAAGATTGCATACTCCCAGAGGTGTTCATTTTGGCACCATCAAGTTGAGTCCCTAGTTTTGGTATGTGGTAGTAATGACATACCTCTAGACTATGATTCTTGGTTTGAGTATATCTAGATATTATTTTTATTTATGTTCTAGAAAAATAATGTATAGTGATGATAGTATCATACATTTTGTATTTATTTTTGGTTTTACAGTTTTTTAATGATTATTGCTATACTCACCCCAACATGGGCTATGACCACACTTGTTATGTCTTGTGTAGACGATCAATATTTTCACATAATTCAGGGCTGATGAAGATCAGGAAGAGCTTTGTGTGTTGATGCATAACCAGTTGATCTTACGAGTTGAGCAATAGTCCATGTTCATATTATTATTTCATGTTGTACATTATAGTTTATAAATTCAATATTTTTGTGGGCATTAATTCTGGTCTGGTTTACTTTACTTCATTTTACATTCCTATTGTACTCTATTTGGGAGAGTGGTCTACATTATTTCCATTTTTTATGGTTTTTACATTACATCATTTGTGATATTGGATATTTGTTCATGCGAACAGGTATATAGTCAATTACAAAAATGTTAGTGATATGCCCAATTTTTTCTAGTCACTAGCCCCTGGCTTATTATAGTTCAGCATGTGGAGTCATGGAACTATCCCCACTAGGATAGGTCGTGATAGTTTCTATTTGTGTTATCCATGATCTATTTCCTAACATATGTTGTTATGGTATAGTTTCCTTTATTAGTTGTTAATGAGGAGCATATGAATTTTCCAAACCATATACCCTATAATTTTCAGACCAAGTGTATAGTAAAGGCCATTCTCATGTACTAGGATACCCCATGTCTTTCCTGGAACAACTTTGTAAGAGATATTATTCCTAGGTGCATCTATTGCAAAACCACGACCAATTGTATTATCCACATAGAAATTTAATTTCTTGATAAACCATTTACTCTATACTAACCGACACATATTAGTGTTTTATCATAGTTAGTCTTATAAATATGCTTCTACCTAATGTTCTCTATTCCTAATATCTAAAGATATTTTCACCTCACTCTGATACAAACTATAGTGATCTTATCATTTTTCACATATTATGAAATTATTTTAAATATAAATAAATTTCAAATTGGATGTTAATAATAATAATATCTAATCTATTTGGAACACTAGGAACATTCAAGTGAAAAAATTGGATGAAATAAAAAATTTATCATACACTATTATCTCACAATATACATTGATCCCTTAAATCTTAATAGTATTTCCTAGGGATAAGAATATAAATGGATGAACTAAAAAGACAAGTAATTGAATAATAATAACAATAAGAAATATTAAATGGGTTTAAAGGAATAAAAATATGACATAAAAGTCAGGGATATACATAAGAAATCATAAAATATGTAATCATGGTATCATAAGATATGTGACTACATTATACAACATGACATAAGAATGTGAAATGGAACATTTCACATGAAGTAGAATGAGTCAATGTAAACCACCATGACTGTTGCACGTAGAGAATGAGTCAACATTAACCTCCAAGACTGTTGCATGTGATGTCTGCAGAGACTAAACATTACCCAATTCATTATAGATCTATCTATGTGAACCCATAATATCGTGTTCATGAATATTTGTGACACATGAAAAACATACAGTTTACCCATGGAATGAAATGGGTGCCATAATCTTGTCATAAAGAATAATAAATGGGCATATCAGAAATGATTCCATGGAAGAAGGGAATAAAATCATACATGGTCGTTCATAAATTAAAATAGGTATATATCAATATATGAGATGTTATACATAAGTGAAAACATGTAAAAAAATTATTTATGAAACATTATAATTAATAAATTTTAGTGTGGTATGATGAGAATATTAAAGAATATTTTATGCCAAAAATGAAATAATATTTTATACAAATACATAAGTGAACCAAGAATATTTCATAATCAAATGTTTTATTATAGAGAAATAGTGGGGGATTAATGTAGATTACTAAGTGCACTTGATAGTGGATAAGAATTTGACTTGTTCCCTTAAACCAGTCTTTCTTATCAGGATAAATTGAGTAAATAACCTATTAAAACATATATATGCCCATAAATAAGGATGGAAAGATATAGATAAATGATTTTGGAACATATATACATCATTTAAATGATTTACAAGAAAAGTAAATATAATTCCATTTGGGTAAAAAGAGAGAATGAGTAACCCGAAGGAATAATAGAGGATTATGTAGAACCCCTTACCTTATATTCAAAGGTGTTCTTCACTTGATCATAATGTTAGGGATAATAAAATTCAATCCATTATTAAATTAAGTTAGAAACATTTATAAATGTATTATAATTAATAAAATTTTATAATTTTCCTTGATGGACCTTTGGATTTGTTTAGTGAATTAATTTCATCATTTGGTAGTGTTGGATTGATTGGTTTTCATGATCAGTTTACTAATATACATGTACGTATAATCATTAATTTTGATAATAGTTGTCCATAATTGAGGATATATATTATTGATGATCATCAATATGGTTAAATGATCATATAACTCATTTTATTATTTTGGGAGAGGTTGAATTCATATATAAGATGTTAGTGACAATCATTTGAGATATTTTGGGTGGTTACACAAACAACAAAATAGTTTTTTTGTATTATTAAAGATTAGGTGTGTATAATTTTTGTCGACAATTAAATAAGGTATGTTACATATATTATAATATAGTTCAATTATATAATTGTTTTCACAAAAATCCTTGAAAATGTTAATGGAAATTGATACCTTATTCATTCATGAATGCGATAATATAACACATCATGGAATTTTTTTTCATTTTTTGTATAAAAGGTTGGGGAGTGAGAGACAATTACTAATTATTAAATTATCATAATAACATTCCAGTATATATATAAGGTATTATTATGAAGTGGGTGTTTAAATATTATAAGGGTATCATATATGATATTATTAGTATATACGTTAGTTATAAATAAATTTTTAATAAATTTAAATTTATTATATAGTAGACTTGAACACAATTGAATAAATAAAAAACCTAAGGAATGGTATTTCTATCACATGTTTACTTATTTGAGACACATGTCATATTAAAAACTTTATTATTTTCTATGTTGTATATAATTACCATGAATGTATTTTATGATAATCCTCATAGAAATTATGCGCATATAAATATACATCATGGTTTCTACCTTTCTTGTGTTTTTAATTTGAATGTTACCAAGTTTGAATCTGATTTATGTATTTATCCTATTTTAATTAGGATTATATAATATTTAATCTCAATTGTAGAAAATAGTTGATATTTTGTTATCTAAGCATTATTAATATTATTTTTCTATTAAATGTTTCGAGGAATGTTTTTTATATTAATTTTCTGCATTTTTATTACTCGATAAATCGGAATATGATTTTTAGGGAGACTGTGTTTATTTCACTCTTTAATCAAAATTCATTTTTGATCCAAAACCTTGTTTTCTAAAACTAATTTCGAACTCGTTTTTAATAAAATATTATTAGTTTTTATCTAATTTAATCCTTGAAAATATTTTTAAGAGAATATTTAGAATAAATTTTCTCTTAATATTCAAAATGAGGATGATATTTACTGTTTCCAAAAAATGTTAATGGACTATTTTCTTTTAACATATATATCATGAATAGAATTTCATACCACTATTTCATCTATGTAAATTTAATCATAGTTTAAAATTTTATATTATTCGTTTCCAATGAAATGTTTTCCAAAAATATTTGAAAAATATCTATATTTTTTGAAAATATTTTCAATATAAAATGTGGGTTTTTCTCAAGAATGGTTTTAGAGACCTTCAAATGTAATGTTCCATTATGATATCATCCTTATATGATAATTTATATTTATAGGTTATATGATCCAAATGATACATTACATTTTATTTCCAATTATTTATTATTTTTATTATTATGATTTGATTTATATGAATCCCATTATTTTAAGGGGTTATACACTATTGGAAAAACTACCTATACACATGGTTAAAAACCATGGGTATAGCACCCAGAACCGTGGGTATGGCATATACCCACAGTTTTGGAAACCATGGAGCTGAGTGGCACTGCAAAAGGGGTCCTAGGCTATCCCCATGGTTTTTCCAAACCGTGGGAATATATGTGTCACCGCGTTCCACCCCGTTGCACAGGTGGTAGATGACGTCCCCACGGTTTGATAACTGTGGGGATTTATATATAAAAAAGAATCAGCAGGCAGGATTCGACCCCGGGATGCGACAACTGTGGAACCCCAACATTGACCAACCGACCTATCGAGTTATTCATTATATACATATATATTTATATACATATATTAATATTTCCTCTTATCAAATAAATATTCACGTGAGATCGAACTCGCGACAAGGTTGAGTACACTATAGCACATAGCCAACTGAGCTGAGATTATTTTGTTGAAATGGGCATACATATATTTACTTATATTATCTAAACTTATTTATAAGAAAAATTAATTGACCGAGTTTCGAACACAGGATCTGCGACCAGCCGAAGGAGGAGAAGCACCGAACCAACCAACTAATCTAAAATGATTTTATTGTTTTATATTTCTATCCTCCTAATTATATTAATTCAGATCTTCTTCCGGCCAATTGTTTTCATTGTCCTGTATAATTGTTTCACCGCTTTTTGGTTGGAAATCTATACATATGGTTCTCTATAACCATGGGTATTACTCTTCAAAAAAAAAATACCCCAATACCCATGGTTTTGAAGAACCGTTGGTATATGTCTTCGGAAAAAACTCTATACCCAAATTTTGACCAAAACTGTGGCTATATGTCTTAAAAAAACACTTATACCCACGGTTTTTCAAAACCGTGGGTATTGGTCATTAAAAATAATCTATTCCCACGATTTTGTCCAAAACCATGGGTATAGGTACCCATATTATCCCTATACACACGGTTTTCGAAAACCGTGGGTATAGGGGTACAGTATACCCAAGGTTTTTTGCAAAACCGTGGGTATAGGTCCATTTTCCAGTAGTGAAACATTGAGGTGTTGATATTTTTTATGAAAACTATTTTCATTTCTGCTATATGATTTGATGAAATAATGACTTTTTTATGATATTGTGGTAGGAAAATGTATAATTTTACTTGCGTGATGATTAGTTTCATTATTAATCAAGTACATGTAGATTTATAATCAACTATGAATGGGTTGTTTCATAATAAACCAATGAAGGTTTGTTCAGTTATAATTAGATGATGGGTGATCCCATTATTTTTCTCTAATGAATTTCATAATTTGTAATATTTCATTAGAAAAAAATTTGATTCAGGTTGATCAGCTTGATATATAACAATATTATGGTGGTGATTCCTATTCGGGTGTGATATGAATGTCTCATTTGTTAATCATTAAATTTGAAATTGTTAAAATACTCATGATTGTGACACACATTTTGGGAATGAGCATATATTTCATGATTGATTTCTTATTATTTTTAACTTTTATGATCCATGTCTTATGTAATGGTAATGATTAATTCAATTCCACTCATTCCCTTATTCCTATATTATTATTATATATGATTATATATTAGTATCTCTCTTGTTTTCAATTACTATGCATTCAAGCAGACACTCTTATGGTTCCATCCCATCTAGATATGATGGAATGTTTTTTGAAGGGTATATTTATGAAGGATTATAAATAGGGATACCTTTTTGGGAGATGTTTAATATCATTCATAAAATACGTTGATTGTATATTTAATCTAAAATAAAACTGATCCATTATGGCTCATAAGAGTGTATTTGAAAAATATATTTAATATTAATATAAAATGATTTAATATTTATGTCTAAAAAAAATAAATTTCTATAGTTTATATCATAATAGTTGTTAATTAATAATTTGGAGATTAGGATTATAAAACATTAGTAAATAATTAAGGGATAATTCTTATCATATAATAAAATTAATTTATTCTTTGTAAGGATTATATTTTGTTATTTTATATGATCATATATAAACGTCTAGATTCTATAATTTGATGTGGATATTCCATATATATACCTTGGAGTAATAACATTACGATGATTTCACTACTATTTGAATTGATTATCACTTGGTGAAAGAAAATGAGCACTTATTGTACACTATTTTTGACACTCCGAGTGGTTATGTAATGTTTCATCCACATTTTCATTTCAATAATTTATGAAAAATTTGAATTGATGACAATAATGTATGACATAGGTTAACTTGTGGTTTTCAATGTTTGTAAGGTTTTCATAATTTAGAGATCTTGTAAATGATTTCTCATTATTATTTGGTTTACCACTATGATTATTCTTTCTCACTCTAATGTTCATAGGTTTACTCAATGGTTGGACCTAAATAAAAAGTTTTAACATTTGGTTTGATGGAAAATGAGTTTACTTAGTGAAAAATTTGGATAATGATATGATTGAAACATTTTGTGATTATTCTTAATTAGATATAACAATATATTGTTGATACCCTTCACCTTAAAAAACTCATGGAAACACCAGTGAAAAAATGAATGTTTTTAAATGGGTTCTTTCATGGTGGACCACATGGAATAATGATGATCAAATTTCTATCATGTTAGAAATGAAGATATAGACACCCAACAGATTGCATCCAATTAATAGGAATAGGATTTATGTGAGGGAAATAGGGACATATGTCAATGAATTACAGAGTAAAATGATGATTATAATTGTTGAGAATAACTTTTATCATGGGTACCTATTTGTGGACCGTTTTATAAATTTGGGGATCCTAGGAAAAAAAAGTAAATTCCTTATAATAATAAGTAACTCATGCACTATGAATGGGAAAATGTCATGTAGATTTTTTTATGAATTTTACTTATGAAAATCACATTGATGTTAAAATTGTTTTTATTTTGGGAATGCATTATTTTTTTTTAGAGAGACCTTATAATATTGAATAGGATGGTAAATTTAATTTCATATTTGAAATTATCCAATGCTCGTTTATCTTTTTGTTGATGAATAAAAACTTCTGTTAGAAGATTTTATTATCTATTGGGTATTAATTTCAATCCATGAATGTTATTTGTCTTATACAATTGGGTATAAATTCAAAATCAAAGGCATTCTAATAGTTTATTAGTGTGTCGACCATATTCTATAATATATTCCTATACTTTCAATAAATTATAATGTTGAGTTCACAATAGAACTATTACCTTGTGTTTCACTTATTTCAACGTCCCTATATATAATGACACCAATTGAGTTGGACTAATTGATGAAGAAACATCGAGAGAATTTTGAAAAAGGAATCATACAACCTAGAGAGTCATAATAATGTTTACCTATTATCACTGATATGATGAAATATGGGTCAATGTATCTATAAAATGACAATTCCAAACATTAAAATATCACTATCTTGAACAAGTATCAACTTATACATATCAATTATTAGTTTTATAAATTATTAGGAGCTCAATGATTTTCTATGATTGATCATTAATCATGGTACTATTAGTATAGGATAAAAAGTGAATGCATTCCCGAATGATTCCTTCCTTATGAGGTATCTAAAATATAAATATATATTGATGTTATTTATTCATACCAATAACCTTCTTATCATCATAAAATCCATGAATAGAGTCTTGAGAGATTACAAATATCAATTTTGTGTGATTGAAAAATAGAATATTACTATATTTTAAATGATAAATTATGGGCCTGAAATTCATGAAGGATAGTTTTAAAGACCCTAATAAGGGAAATATTGTGTTAAAAATTTACAAACTTTGAATATTTGCAGAATGTTTAACATTTTTCTGTAATATAAAATTTCACGATTGTATATTAGTTGATCCATCATTGAATGGAAATTTTAACAATTTTACCAGACCATACTTAATGACTGATGTTAATCATTTTCTTGGTTTGTGTGGATATTATTGATTCCATGTGGAAAATTTATCTATGAAAGATAACATACTTCCTAGTTAACTCACAAGGGACCCAAGTTCCATTAGAATTTTTTTTGGGGAATATATCAAATAATTAATAAGAGCCTTAATTAGTGAACATATTATTTTAATACATTGTACTAGAAAATAGATTTAAATTTATATTTATGTATCAACAAGGGTACTATGATTTTTTCACTTAGAGAATGATATGGTTATAATTTTTTCCCAATAAAAAATGAATGTTCATGAAAAAGACACTTGAATAATGATTTGGAACATGATGTAGTAATTTTTACGATGATGATATGGATGAATTATCATAAAAGAAAATGGTGTTATATATATATTGGATTAGATAATTTATAAATATATTAACATGTAATTATTTAATTTTCTTCTATAAAATATTATTAGAGTTGATTAAAATTGTTATTGATCAATATATTTCTACCATCGAAAAGAAAACAAGGTGGCCACTAATTTGATCTGAAAGCAACATGATAGATTATTTATTATGGGGATCATAAGAGTTATGTTTTACTGGGATTTATAATGGATGAATATATAAATCTATAATTTAGAGGAAATATATTATCTTTCAAATATGAGTGTCCAACCATCAATCCATGTGAATATTAATCTAGAATAAAAGGAAGATACAGAGTTAAAAAAGAAGTTGTCAAATTTTCCAAACCTCAACATTGGTTGGGATGGAATAAAAATTATTTGGAACTGAGTAAGTTGCCCATAAACAATGGATATAAATAATGAGTTATTGGTAAAATCTTAATGTTCACTGTTCTCAACTCACCGTTGATGTATAAGTATTTATACTAAAATATAGTAGTATTACATGTTAGGAATCGTTAAGAGAGATATTACATAGTTTATATAATAGTTATTGGTATGTAAAAAAAATTAAGGCTGATATAAACAGTTTTAATGGGTTGTTATAACAATTACCCATACTATAATGGAAATGGGGAAACATCACTTTGGATTATTTTTCTATAGACTACCCAAAAATATCTAAAGTAAAAAAGGCTACATGTGTTGTAGATTGTAACATTAAAATCTAGCACACATAATTTCTCTTAGATATGATTATTCTCTTGATCTTATTACTTAGATTTTAATTATTTAAATGAAAAGTATAAATAGAGTATGAATCTGAATCATATCTAATCAGGATCTATGTTTCTCCTCAATGTTACGGAGAAGTCTTTTGTTGGCTCTTGATAGAGAATTCAATTTTTCTCCACTTATCACCAATAATGTAATGGTCAGTCTGGGATACCTATTAAAACCCAATTGGACATGATGATAAAATTATTTATTGATTTAAAACATATTTATGATCAACATGATACATAATTATACATTTCATATAAAAATAGATTTCACTAAATAATTAAAATGAATCCTTATAAAGCCCCCTATTGTGGAAAATTTTTGGGGAATTTTTTCAAGAATGTGACATTTCATTAGTGTAAAACATTATAAAATTACAAGTGTTCCCCTAACATCAATCATAAAAGGGTCGCTCAACCCGTCAAGTATTAAAAAATTATATCCCCTTAGGATCATTGAATAACTACATGAATCTATAACATAATTTCCATCCAATATTACATATTCCTTGATTTTATCATCAAATTTATATTGGAAGGCTTTAGATATAATCAAAAATAGATTTTCTGAAAATGATGTATCATTCTAAACCGAGTGTTTTTCATTTATTTATTGAGCCAATTTATTAAAATATTATAAAATAATTATTTATATTAATAAAATAATATACAATATACTAAGGTGTAATTATATTAATGGTATCACCTTCATCCATGCCCTGTTCTTGGTAATGGGAAACAAGACTGTTGATTATGCGTACGAAAGACTACTGCATTTTGAATCGATGCATATCATTTCCCATTACCACTTATCACATATTCATATATGGTTGGATATAAATTATATAATTAATTTTAATATTTCAATAATATCATTCTATTTTAAATTCAAATCAACCTTAAAAAATTAAAATCCATTTGAAAGCAATATCATCCCTCGGGAATACATCTGGACTACCGCCTCCTGAAAGAAATGATATATGTTCTTCATTTAATTTTTACATTGATAGTAATAGAAATATATTTGGGAATATATATTTTATATATGATATAAAACAATTTATTTAAATATGAATTTTTATAAAACTTTTCTTTCCTTCATTCCAATGTAGACATGAAACAATATTCATATGTAAAAATGGAATACCCTCTTCATGAACACTTTAGTTTACATTTCAATCTGAAATTATATTCATGAAATAATATAAATATATTTTTGATATATATGATATTAATATAATTTTCTAGGTAGATTATATATCCATGATATATTTACAAGGACCATAATAATAGAAGAGAAATTTTAATGAAATACAATAGACTTAACCCCCCACCCACCAAATAAAAATTTTATTTGTGTAATATTTATAAAATGGTGTTGAAAATTTACAAGGGGATCATATATGATATTATATGTATTTAAAAAACCCTAATATCTATTTATAATAAATTTTTATTTATTATAAATGATTCTGGAATGAAATTTAAGAAATAAGAGACTTAAAGTAAGGCATTTTCATCTCACCTTTACAAATTTAGGGGACATGCCATATTCAACAATTGTTTCATTTGTGTGCTGTATAAAATTCATATAAATTAATTTATGAATATACTCTTGAATGTTATTAAGATATATATATTTCATATTTTTTTATATATTTATTTAAGGTTAAATTTTAATGTTACTAATGTGCTAAGAGAATTATGTTTCAATTCTATTTTAATTAGAACTGCTTATGTATGCATTTTCATTGATAAAATTATATTATCCTTGAATAATATGTGTCATTATTTCTCTCATCCTCTATTAATAACTATATAATAACTGTTTTACCTTTATTTTCATATTTTTTAGTACTAAACTGATAAAAATATTATATTTAAGGGAAACTCAAATTTATATCAATCATTTATTGAAAATTATTTTCATTTATATAAATTTTTTTTATAAATTTTTAGAAAAAAATTAATATTGATTTGTGATTGTTTAATGATATTATTCCTCATGATATAAAATTTATAAAGTGGTTTAGAGTAAATATTATTTTCATTTTATGAATGATGTACATTTTAACTATTTTGAATAAGATAGAATGGAATTTTTTATTTAGATTTATATTGAATTAATGAACTTTTATAATGTCAAGACAATTCAATGATTTGATGTATTATTTACAAGTTTCAATGTTTATTTCCATAGAATATTTTTTTCCTATCAGTTTTTTTAAATGTTACAATTTATTAAATTTATAGTCATTGATGTATGGTTATTCTTCTGAAGAATGGTTTCATTGTTCTTATAGATGAGCATCCCCCTTTGAAAAAATACTTATGGGTTAATTGTTTTTTACTAAAGATATGATCCAATTATATCATATTTATTATTTCACAATGATTTTATCAATTATAATAATGAGATGTTTTTAAAACCAATTTATTTTCATTTATTTTTCTATTATGAATTGATGATATGATTATGAAATTGGTTTTCCTTTCACGAGTTTTGGTGAAATGCTTTAATGATTTTTTTTTTATTTTTAGAATAGATATTTACAATATTCTTTATGTAATGGGTGGTTTTGTAATAATCTCTGGGTGGTTGGTTCTATTTTAATACAATTCCATTTTATCGAAATATAAACAACATACAAGTTGTTCTATTATATATTAAGGATATGTGAGATCGTTATAGAATTAAAATGAATTTGGTAATATTTTATATATCATACATTACTATGGGATGCATTTCAACCTACTTAATCAACTATGGAATACTAGTGTTAATGATTGATCCTTTATTATTCATTGGTCATTATATCTAACCTTGATATACGGAATGGTTTCTATAAATAAAATACACCACACTATTAGGAAATTCCCTTATTAATTATGATTTATTAATGATGATTTATAACTCTTATAATCCTTGTATTTTGAAATGAAACTATTTTTTACATTAATCATATTAATTATTTATGATATATTGTGTGTGAATATTGTATGTCTTGTTAATTATATCATAATCATATGTTTATCAAACCATTTAATATGATAATAGAATGATTTCTCCAATTTTAACCCTTATATGGAATTTTAGATCAACATTTCTTGTGTTTCCTTTCCCCAAGGATATGAAGAATATTTTCTATGTAGGTTTTGTTGACGAAGTGTAATAAATTGGAAATAATTGTGGGATAATTTCATAATATTTCATTAAATAATAATATTGAGTAGATGGTTACTAAACAAGAAAAAAATTATGTTCATCAGTTTTGTATTAATGAAATGTATTGAATATCCATAAAAAATGAAATTATATTTATATATGAAATTTTTTTTGCCAATATACCAGACATCCTTAAATAATAATAAAGAATATTTAAAAAGGAAGGTCTTTATAGCTATCTTATGATCTTAAAAAATATATTATGAATCCAAAATAGGTCATGATGATATGTCACATTAATTTTATTATTACAAGGCCCAAATTGCATTCTTAATAACCATGGTTTTATGAGAATCACAAAAAAATAGGGAAAAATTTATCCCTCAAAATAAATCATTTGATATACTTCACATATATGAGAATAATAGATATAATGATACAATAGAAACTCATGTGTGATATACAACTAATGATGAAGGTGAATAAGTAAAAATGGCTAAATCTGCTAATTGTTTGATAATAAAAAACTAAGAAATTCTCAATCTCATATATTAATCGCTATTTGAAAAATAAACAAACCATCCAAAAATTACCAAAAAGAAACACTAAACATTATAACTCATAATCCAAATCATTATTCTTCTGTTTAATTGTTTCTAAAAAAACCATATCAACATATGCCTAAGGTTACAACATTTAGTGATCACAAAATCAAAACAAAATACCTCCATTACTATATACATTTATTTTTCAAAATAAATATTGTTTTTTTCTCATATGATCTTGATTTATAAAACCTTTAATAATAAATAACACATCATTATCACCATATACCAAATTTATACATCACAACATGATACAAAACCTGAAAATCATTCCCTTTCCAACTGATCTCCATATAATGTTGGTAGAACCAAATTCAGTCAACTAAATAATTATGATGATATAATTATTCCATTCACAAAATATGATAACACCTCCAATGAAATATTCATGAAGACTAACAAAAACCAGTAATTTTCAGCTATAAGGCTTTCACAAATTAGATTACCCATCTTATGGGTCACCATAATGAAAAAAATAATTACAAACAATATCCATGCATAGATTCAAATATAATATGTTACAAGGGGTTCTATAGTATCCATCCAAACTCATAACCAATGTCTCCAATGGGTCACATCACATTGGATTCCATCTATAATCTTATCTTAATGATATGTTAGATCTCTTGGTACAACATCCCAATCCAATATCACTCATAGTGATAGAACAAGAACCATATTCCCTGATAATATCCCACTATATGGAACTATCCACTCCAAATACAAATTAATAGCATAATACCTAGAGTATTAGGTCATATAAAATGATATATATATATATATATATGTTTCCTACTTATGAATTCAATACTTAATAAGTACCATCACCAATTCCCCCACTGAGATCCCTATTAGGTTACACATTCCAAGCTTATCACAAACACCATGCTCAGTTATGTAGAATGGTATTTCACGATATATTAGAATCATCATATATGATGTTATTATCATTTGAAACAAATTAACCATCAAGGAAACCAACCATAAAAGGTTTAAAATAACGTCATTTTATACTAGAATGAACTTATTGGGGTCCCTACACCTCTTATGAACATTATCTACCTCATCATTGTCACCTATGATAATAAATCCAATTATCAACACGAAAATTAGTTATAGGAAATGTTAAAAAAATCACCATAGTTTAGTTGAATAACCCCATGTTCTTGTGTAGGAAAACACCATATAAGTTGTTTTTAGCACATTAAATATCTTGAAACACATATTTAGTTGTCAAAATCACAATTTTTCATGTATATATTTCCTGATAATCTTACATTCTTTATTATTGTGCATGAGACGCCTCATTCCTCTATGATAAACATTCAAAATCCTGAAAAATCATCATTTGAAATCACAGTAGTCACTCTATTTGATTAATAAAATCATAAATTCACACACCAAGGAAAATAATTCTGTACCTTATATCCATTACTTATAAACTAAAAAGGCACAAATGACCCACAAAACTAGTTTCCAGAAAATTCTCCTCACATTAAGAATAAACCATGACACCATATCGTGACATAATAAAATAAAAGGAATTAAACAACATTTCTACCTCTTTATCAAATCTGAATCTTAAAAACTATTGATCAATGCTCCAGAATTGAAAATTACTAGGTCGCATGTGTGTCTCCACAAACTATAGAGATTAGGGCCTACAAATTCCAGTATAGGTCATAATATAAGGATGTTACATCTATATATAATTGATTATACTAATATAATAAATCAGACAAAATCTTCGAAATTATAAAATCTAATAATAGGAAGGTATAATTAAATAAAACTATAAAAAATTAAATGCATCAAATAGAACACCCTTAATATGATGTTATCATAAAAGAACCAATAACCCATTAGGGTGATTAGTAATATACCATAAATTGAATGAAATATCTAAAAATAGTTTAACATTAATCCAAAGGACATGCATTATCCCAATCACAATGATCAGTAGATTTATCTAACTCAATCATATTATAGTAGGGCTCAGACCATCCTATGACTAAAACCAAGTGGAGACTGCTCGAGTACCCAAATTTAGTGACATCACATGTATGGTGTGAGTACATAATTTAGTAGAAAATTACCAATGAATTCTTATTAATAACTAGTAAATCCATTATATGTGAATGTAAAACGCTTAAGTTAAAATTTTTAAAATTGGAAAATACATAAACTACATAATTTAAATAAAACCACAATATATTTGTTGGCTCATGGATTTAATTTACCATACATTGATTGGATATCACAAAAATTTATCTGATATTGATCAATCCTGATAAGAAGACTCTCATGTTTATAATATGGTATATCATGCCCATTATTCTGTCATGTTTTACAACTAGTAATTGGGTATAAACCAGAAATCCAACTCATCTCATGCTGAAAGGTAGAACCCCATGATAATTATGATGGAATTAAGAAATGTTATGAAAACATAAAATTCCCTAAGAGGATGATATGGATCATAGAATTATAAAAGTTACCGAATGATTTATTATTTCGGATACCCTAATAAATCAAATGGGAATACCCTCTATAATATGGGTCCTCTCACATAGTAATACTATAAATCATTTCTCCTTAGACTCCATACCAACATGGTGAATCTACTTGATCATTGGTGATGTCTCATAAGCATTGATTTAGGGAAATTATCATGTCTCCCTTGGGATGTTTCATCATCTATTCTTATTCAAATTAACCCACAAAACATTTCATATCACTACTCAAATCTCTTACACCATGGAAAATCTCTAGGTTCTCACTACCCCATCAGAGTGAAATACATCTCAGGACTTCGAATAGTGATGTTTCAATAGTATAATTATAATATTTTTGGAATTTTAGTTGTTATATATTCTCAATAGAATCATATAATAATCGAAACAACTATGCACAAATCTTTTCAGAGGAACCCTAATATTATGGTAATATCCATACCCATCATGTCTCAAAAGAGTATTGAGCATCCCATACATTCTTATGTTGTTAAGAGGGATCCTAATTCAACTAGGAATCCACCACTAATGTCATAAAAATGAGTCCTATATATCCTAGGATATTCATATAACATTATAATTTAATGATAATATATATATTAAAAGAAGAAACTTCAAAAGGGTTTGATGAAAAACCACTTCCATTATAGAAGATCAAAGCCCCAACATTCTTATTAGATCAATTAGGGTAATATGGGGTGCCAAAAATTAATATTAAAAATATTCATGATTTTTTTTATGATTTGTAAATTTTAAAGTATAAATGGTGGTCCCATAATTTCATTACATACTACATCACCCTCAAGGGGTCCTTGTTCACCTCTCAGTCTCACAGAGAACACTCACCACATGTTGGTAATGGATCCCATTGAAGAAATTATATCACACTCAACTTACATGACCATAGAGAGTTAAGACATATAGGTAATAGTATATGGAGTTATATTATATCCCTCCTTTATATCAATAATCATGCATGGTCGGTTCTCAGAACCAAAACATTTTCTTCACTCTTAAAGACTACCCAAAAAAGGAATATTTTTCTAATGAAAGTGTCCCTCACACATTAAAAATCATTAATTCTATGGGATCTATGATGAGTCCTGGTAAATTTGTGACCACATATAGTATGATCATCCAATTTTTATTAATCACCTATAAGGTGACGATTGGTTTCCCACATTTAGGACATCCCACTATTTTTAGTCAGGTGTCTTAGGTTATATTCAATCCCCCAAAGAGGTTCTAAATTCCATAAGGATAACATTAAGGAAAATATTTTTGGATATTGGTGATTAAAAAGGTAAATATGAGTCCAGTGGTCTATATTAATTATTTAAAATAATTATTTTCATTTTCAATATATATAATAATTAAAACTAACTATTCAACCCATTTAACCACCTCATTTTACATAGTGGAGAGGCCATATAAATATTTCCTCATGAGGTAGGGAATAAATACTATATGGAATGTATTTTACACCATATAAATTATTATAAGATTCATCATATCTAAATTTGTCAATGGTTAGTTCTCATAGGAATAATAAACATTTTTCATTCCAAAATGGCCATTTCTATAACATGTGCGGTCTAAAGTCGCACCAAGACACCCAGATAAATAAAATATTAATTAATTCACCAAATAATCAATTTAATTTAATTTAGCCATATCACCTAAACACACTGGGTGTCCACATAACAACATAACTATAATCTAACACCCCTTATAGTTCTAAAATAGACTAGTGGTCACACCATAGTTTAAAATTATAAAATCAAATGATAATTAGAAAATAAATTAACACTTATATATATAAAAAAATAATAAATAATATTCAAAAAATATATCCTAACTGAACTAATGAATGATTATATGTGGACATTAATATTGGACTTCCTAATAGAGAATTTACAATATTCCCCTTAAAATGGGTTATTTCTCCACAGTATATTGAAATTTCATTATAATCCCTAACAAAAAATAGAATAAATAAACTCAGGGAGAAGTAGAGATATGAAAATCATAGGATATACATTCCATAATCCACCTCCAAAATAAATTAGAAATCCACACTCAAACATGAGTTGCAATAGAATGTGAAGGGAATTCTATCCCCCCCACCATTAACACATAAGAGAATGAGGGATGGGGATACCCACTAAACCATGATAGTAAAAGGTTATTTCATCATTTGAACCCCCATAGGCTGTCATAGGGGATTCATGTCATTTAAACCGACTTATTATACATCCCCAACATTGCAAAACACTTCCCCCTTGTTTTTAGAGCATTATTTACACCACATGAACTTCATTAAAAGTTAAAAACACCTATTTTTTCGTATAATATATTCAAATTTTGGGTTCAAAATTATATTTAAAAAATGGATAATCAACCAAATTCAATATTAAAATTCACCAATGAATTTTTAACTCATATTGACAAAATATCATATTGGCATGGATGATTCTAGGAGTCACCCCATTCTGAAGGTCCATGATGTTCATTTATTTATTTCATTTTTATTTTATTTTATTTTTCACTCGATTATATCAATACAAATACACTACATTTACTAGTTATGTGTGGGGCCATGTTAGAGGTGCCCCATGGACTTATGTAATCACACCATGAAAAAGATTACATGGTACATCTCTTCCTGATAATCATTATACTAGTTATTGTTATAGGATTAGAAATATCCTTTTAATATGTGATTTAGAATGAAAACTCAAAAGTGATAAAATATTGGTGGTGTGGTGGGGTCTTGGTGGTGGATCATGTCATTATTAGTATTTTTCTTGTTTTAAATTTTTCATATTATTGAATATGAGATCATCATAGTAGGAGATCAATCATGTATGGTTGTATGTAAATCTTTATATAGTATATTGGATTATAGGATAAATTATATTTTTTGGAATGATTTTTTGGATTTATTTATTATTTCAAACTTTTATATGGTCATTTCACCACTATAATTTTACATTGCACTAACACTATGAGTTGAAAATCTCTAGAAAATGGTGATGTACACTAATGTACATGTAGTGATCATTGGTATGAGAATCATATAGTTACATGAGCTTATATAATATTACAAAATCACACCAAGTCATCCTCAAACACAATCCACACAAACTCAGGACTAGATTTTTTTTTTCAGAAAATAGAAATTAAATAATGGAAAAATATATACTTTATATAGTTTGGATTTTAAATACAACATCCATAGGGGAACACTATTGTACATTTAATTGCAATTATATCTTACATGGAATCAATATCTTGATTGATTAGTAATCTAATGAGTAACTAATTGCATAAATATTGTTTAGTACTTATAAATGTTTTCCTGCCCCACCATTATAGTGGATCCCAATTTTTCATCTATAGACATTGAATTCCCATATCCATGGAGGCCCGACTATTTACATTAGTGAATTTTGATCTATTTTGTTTACCCTAGATATGACCACTAAAACTAGTTAATCCAACTCCTACCCCATCATTTATTGAGGATCTAACTAGGGAATCTAATCCACTGAATGATTCTATCTTTCTATCACACTATATCATCTCCTGGAAGATGAGAACATTAGATAAATCAAAAAAAAATCCCCCATTATAGACCCCACCATTATCAATAGCTAAGACAATATAGACCCTTGAGGCCAGTGTAGAGTAGATCCAAGGTTTAGTAACTAGAAATGGTGGTTTATCGAACATAATGAGTGGCATTAGTCAAAAATATTTCCTTCGATCATAGAAAACCCCAAAAAACCCATTATGATATATAAAATAGAACAAAATATCATAACAACAAACATAAAATGAATTAGTATAAGAAAATCATATCATATTTAAAACAATACAAGGAAATCAGTACATAGGCATTAAATAATCAAATTCTAACTCAATGTTGCTAATGGCAAGATAAATCCCCAATAACATTAAAATAATCAATGAAATTGATTTTTAAATATATACTTGGGTATAATAAAATGTAAACATAGTTGGATCTTACCCAATATATCTCATGAAAATGTTAAAATAATATATCAATGATCAAACAATCTTTGGAAAACATAAATAACCTAGTTGGTAAGCTAATTACCCATGCCACACTAAGGATCAGTCGCCACATAATGAATGAAATAATAGTAAATTAGTTTCAAAAGAATATATTATAATTTAACATAAATGTCCCTTTTTTTAAAAATCTCACCAAATGATAATCCATCATTTAATCTTATCTATTCAACTAATATCATTATCTAAATTAGAAATACAAGATCACAACCCGTGGAATAAATTGCATGACCGCCACTAGAAAGCCCAACTCTCAACATGTTTCACATATAATGTCATAACAATGTAAAAAATGGGGAACTATTGTTTCATGAACATGTAAGATATCAACCTCCCTTCATCCTACTACCTTGCATTTCCCCGACAATATATATCATCATCCTTCACTAGGTTCCCCTACTAATTTTGTATCACCACCATCATCAAAAAACTATATAGGATAGAGATAAATGTAGAAGTAGTAGTAAAAATTATTTATAATCTCCATCCAAGATGAAAAAATGGGGCCCTAACTGAAATATATATGATTCAATATATAGTACTCAACCCAGATTGGGTGCATAAAGAAGTATATAACCATAACATATAATATTCTCATGCACTATCCAACACCTATGGGTTGATAATAACATCATCATAAGAGTGTGAACACTAATATGGTGTTTCCAATACCACTCCCTTTATTACAATAATTAATTGACAACAACATGTATCATGGAGGCCTCACATATGGTCCACATCCCATATTCCACATTCCTTATTAATTTATATACATCAATATTCATTAATATATTTTAATGCCTTTAAAATAAAATTATTCAATAAAATTAAACTATTATTTATTCCAAAACACTAAAAAGTATTTAATATATCAATCATTATATCATAGGGGCTATATGCCGCAATAACCAAGGGCACAAATCCACAAAAACATTTTTCCCCCGGAAAAAAATAATCAATCAAGGACTATAGTAAACAATAACCAAGCATGGCCTCTAGAAAAAACATACTAATAAGATAAAATATTTCAATAAAAATAACTACAAAAGTTATGAAAATATAGATTAGTATTTTAAAAATACCATATTTAAATATTTATTCATACTCATGTAATTCCCAAAAAAAATCACAACCTTTCCTAACATGGAAAATAAAAAACAAAATAGATATAAAAAAAATAACATCATGTGATTTTCTTCATTTCCATCAAATTATATTATTCTAGTCATTATATTTTATTTTAAAAATTCATACCACTCACCCAATTGAAATTAAAAGTATTATATTTTCACAACAATTCTCTAATGTTTAGAGAACTTGAATCTCAAAACTCAATACTGAATCACCAATGAATCAACGCACAAGAAAAAAGGATAAACGAAAACTGGATTTTATGGAAAAAATATGTTGAGCCTATACGTAGTGATCTACGATCAATAATTTATTCAAAAAATATGTATGTATTCAAATGAACCATGTTGATACAGATGAATTAGATCAAGTGAGATAATATATAACAAAATGGTTCCTTGATGCAAGAAACATTGGTTTGAATTAAAAAATGGGTTAGACTCTTTATAGGATATGAGGACATCACATAGTAATGGATATATGTTGAACATTAGTCAAATTAAGGAAAGTAATTACAAAAAAAGTAGTTCAGATCCAATATTTATTGGGAAATCATCAGTGTCCTTCAACACAAAATTGTGTCCTCTAACCATGTTGTGGTGTCCTCTAGTCAAACATGTATCCTTCTCTTCATTATGAGATCCTCAAATATAAACTACATTAAAATGACTTAAATACAATTTAAATATATACCACACCTTTCACCACGGTGTATTGTAAATAACTTATCCATTTCACATCAATAGGAATTGGGCCACAACATGGTGTGATACTTCATTCTCAACTTCTCTCAGTATACCCCCCGAGGTTCCATTCTTAGAACTATTACCACCCAGGGAATTTTCAATAAAACCCTTTTGACAAAACGTTCCCACCATACCAACATGCCAACCAACATTTCTAGATAATATATTTTAATGGTGACCCAATACCAACTCACAATGGACCAGAACATCATCAAATAAAATCAAACATCAATTCATACACCACCACACCAACTACCATAACATGTTGTACCCTAATATGGAAAAAATTCATCTTTGTGCTTCAAGAATACCACAAAAATACCTCATGAAAATCATAATGCCAAAAAACATGATGTAAGTGACAGAAAGTTTCATACCATTACACAAGATACATCTATGATGATTCTCATCATTGGTAATCAAAACTAAATAGATAATGTAATATCCAAAGCATCCACGGTATGTTACCCTTTCAAAAATATAGTAGCTACTGTTGTACGCAACATAGAGATTTAACACAACACGTCCAATCAAAATAGCCATTATAAATAATAATAACCACTTTTTGAAATTTTAAATCTTTAATTTTCAAAATGGTCTTCATTTTTGAATTCGAAATATCAATATTATCTTAGGGTGATTTTTTGGTATTTTTCTGAAAACTTTCAAATTTTTATGACTAGTAAAAATCACTACGTTATTGTTTAATACCAAATTTTGTATTTAAATTATTAGTTTTTTTAATTTAATTTATTGTTTCTCAAAATAGATATATAATACCTATATATTATCAATGAAAATAATTGGATTCATTTTATAATAAGTTTAGATATATAAAATAAAGTTGAACTTTTTACCATCTTTTATCCACCTTATAAGAGCAATTTAAAATTTGCATAATTTTTTTACCACTTCTGTGATTTGAATTTCAAAAATCTGAGAGACATAGTTGAAAACAGTAAGTAAAATGTGGTCCAATAAGATGATAAAAAATTTTGGAGAATGGTAACTTTTGACTTTTATTTACCAAGGTTAAAAGTAAATAGGGTAATTAAGGGTAAAAATGTTATTATAATTATCCTAACACATGTCATAATTATATTAGATATGTGTAATTAAACAAAAAAACATTAAGAATAAAATATGACCCCCTTTGGTCCACATGTATTAGATTAGGACATTTATTATTACTTTATTTAAAGAATAGTTAAAAGAGTTAAATTCAAAGTTTAATAACTAAAAAAATTTTAATATAGGGTTTCACAAAATAATACATAGACTATAATTATTAATTAGAAAGATATAATGTTTTCCTACATAATGGTATTTTATTTATAATTTTTAGACATTATATAATTTAATTAATTTATGACACAATTTTTATGGAGTAATTACCTTATAACTGAAAGACTAAATGAATTGATAATATAAATATACCAATAAATGTAATTTGAGTATATTGATGAATTACACAAATTTTTGAGGTTACTAAGACATTTTATGGTTGATTAAATAATTTTTTTCTGAAATAATCATGATGTTATGGTTTTCACAGAAACAAAATACTAAATAGTTTCAAAATTGACATAATTGAGTTTTTAAAACAAATACTATATTATTAGTTGATATAATATTTTTAAAAATATAAGGTTATGCCAAAGTAATTAGATAAGGTTATATATAATAATAATGAACAACATGGGGTACTCTTTTCTTGATATAGTATATTTATTAATAATATAATACAAAATTACCACGAGACATAGTAAATGTCAAACTATTTAACTAAGAGTTATATCTAAAAGATAAGGTTAATATGGTGACCTAAACCTGTATAAAACCTATTGGATGGTATTTATTCGAACTATACCCACCATAGCCTCTAAGTGAATGAATTTCGAGCCATATTAAATCGAAAATGATTTTATTATAAAATAATATTTCATGCTTTTCCAAAAGGGACCCACACCTATCTTATAAAAGGGTACTTCCCCTTATTTTAATTTCACTCCCCCAATACGAATTGGCTCATCCAACACAAATATCCTCCCAACTTTCCTTTTATCATCCTAGAGTCCTTACATTAGTCATAAATCCAACCTATGGATCCCTTTTTATCCAACCAAAAGGAAGAACCCGAATACGTGGTAAATATTTCATCACCTCTTTCAAGTTTGTTTCTCCTTCCACATCCTCTTTCTTTGATGTTTCTATTATAAAGTAATATATCCTATGTTTTATATATACATTTATGTTATTATAAAATTTTTACAACCATATTCAATATTCTATCAATCATATGAATGACAAAGTCACCATTCGAGAGTATGTACGACTTACCATCTCCACGTCGTGGTGTAGTGTGTTATTCAAACACTTAATTATTTGGATGGGTATAATACGGAGTATAAGTGATGTAAATAATAAATATAACATGTTTATTATTATTTATATATGTTATACCATCAAATTAAATATGATTTCACCATCAATATAATGATATTGTCGCTTGTTGGTACGTACGGATTACCGTCTCGACGAATGTGATGAGAATCATTCCCCATCGTAATAATTCAAGAATAATTATCATTTTATGATTTAAAATAATTTTTAAGGACACAATATCATTCTGGATATTAATAAAATACATCTTATCCATTACAAACATGGCTTATGTAACTGAGCATATAATGGAAAACAGATTAGTTAACACCCAAAATGATGACACTTCTAACATATTAATAACAAATTAATATTAGAAGATAATATAAGATATCCTATTTATGTATATAGTTCATGTATAATTTAATAAAAAAGATTTAACTATTATATTGGAGGTCAATATACCCTCTACCAAAGAAATTTACATGGTAAGGGTTAGTTTTAGAATCTCTTTACATATGTGAGGTTTTTAATATGTATCTACAGGGACCTCTTTATAATCATCATCTGTGTTTTCTTAAAAATGGAATTCAAAACATTTTTACTATTTACTATACTATGGGTTAAATTCATTTATACCCATATTTTTCCATATATGTTTTGGATGTAATCTTTCCATCGTTTTCCAAAAAAAGTACTTTATGACATTTTTTACAACATTAAGGTAAGTATGTTTTTTCTAACTTATTTGGTGGGCGAGGCTATTTTCCACCATTATAGAATCGTCGAAGAATCCCATACAAGAATATAAGAATATTTTATACATAAATGTTTTCATTTATAATATTGTGACTTTTAAATTATTTCAAAATTGAAATAGGTATTTATTTCAAATGGTTCTCATTTCATCTATGTTAACATCCTTTGATGAATTTTATAATTTTTTGAAGTTTATTTATTATGATACAAATATTTCATATTGTATTGAATGTTTTGTGATATTCTTGACTATGGAAGTGTTATTTTTATACAATTCATTGTTTTTGGTTAATGTATTAACATTTTGTAAGATAGTTTTAATATGAATGTTTCTGTTATGTTTAAACCTTTTCATATAAGGAATGTATTGGACTTCGTAATTTATAGGTGGAGCATGCTATAGATCCTCAATGTATCGATAGGTCTCATGAGAAAAATTAGTGTCTCGGTACAAGTCCTTGAAAAAAATATTATTTGTAGTCTTGACACAAGGCCTTGAATATGTTGTTATGAAGTATGTCATTTTGCATTTCATCCTTATGAATGTGGGTATTGATATTTCATGTGAGTATTTGACTAGAATAATATCCATGTGAATAAGTCAATGGGATTATTTGATTTTATCTTTTCCATGTTATGTTGATATTTATGTTTAAAATGATTTTTTAATTCTTATACATTTCATAAAATGATTATTCTTATTTATGAAAGTTTCCACTATATTGATGTCCTTACTGAGCATCTGAGTTCACCCCATTATATTTTTTTTCCCAGAATATGAAAAGTATTTTAGGGTTGACCTACAAGGATAGGAAACTATTAAATGTGTGTTCAAAAGGGGACAAAATTTTGTTTATGTTTTTATTTAATGATGTAATGTAAAACTTAGGAATGTATCTAGTACTTATAAGGCTACAAAAATGACAAGTCTTTTGGGACATGATTCCATGTATCATGATAATGTTATGTAATAATGCCCCCACTTGGGGTAACTGGGGTCAGGGCATAACAGTTGGTATCAGAGAATGTTTAGAACAAACCTTGGAAATTATATTTAGAAAAACTCTAATTACATAACACTACCCTAAGATTGTATTTGGGGATTTTTATTTAAGAACATACTATAATTTTTGTGTTATAGAGATATTTTGATTTTTGAAAGAAATACATCCCTTTCTGGATACGTGCATGTAAAGGCTGCTCTGGCACAGATGTACCGAGAGGTAAAACCAAAAAAACACCACTTTGATCAAGACTCAAACGGGATATGGTGCGTGACGAAGAGCCTTGTTGTACTCTTGGTTAAAAAACTCCTAAGGGATGTGAATAGGATAATTATAATTTTTTTACAAAGCATTATGATGGATTTATGAGTATATACCTCTTCAAAGAAATTTTTTTTATGATTATGGATTATATCCATTAACTGTTCAATTTATGTTAATTCTATTAGAAGTTTTTTATTATGTATTGTGATTCATAAACTAATATAGTTCATTACATTGTTTAGAAATGACACCTTGTATAAGGAATGGAAATCGTATCAACCCATGATATATATATAGGGATTTCCCTCCTACTTATGATAATTGTAGTTGAGCTAGTGATGAAACTAGAGTTGATCATCCTATCACCATACTGGGACAACTAACTCTGGTTATGAATAATAAACTTACCTATATGGAACACCCAGATCTAAAACATGGAGGATCAATTCTAGACTGCATCATGAGGCAATAACAACTAAAATTCAATTGGTGTACAAATCCATTAGTAGTTGAGAAATGGATAAGTTTCACCGTGAAAATATTTCATGCTTTGGGGAGTAGTGTAAGGGAAAAAGTTGTCATGGTAGTTTATCGCCTCACGGGAGATTCAGATCACTGGTGGTCATTAATCCAAAATACAAAGGAAGATGAAGAAGTATAAAACATGGAATGGATGGAGTTTAAAGAGAATTTTTAATACAAATACATTTCTTTTGACCTTCGAGTGGATATAGAAAGACAATTTCTATGTCGGAGGAAAAATGTGGATGAGAATGTCTTAATGTATGAAGCTAACATTTTTTTTTGAAAGGCATGTAACAGATTATATACATATCCCAAGGAGTAATATTGATCAATTAATTGATCGGTATAAACCATTTCTCTATCAAGCATTACTCTCACAATCCTTCTCATCGTATGAAGTTATTGTTTCTTGCGCTAGCAAGGCAGAAAATGTATTCTCTATGTCTAGTGACTTTAATGCAAAGAAAGAGAAAAAATGATCTGCAAAGCACTATGTAAATGGAGATAAGGGGAATAAGGGAAAATTTTAATATTCATCCAGTGGTAAATGTGGGAAGAAACACCCTGGTAGTTTCCTGAAGGGAATGTGATTCTATTACCATTGTGGAGAAAAAGGAAACCATCCTCATGATTGAAATGGGAAGAAAGATGTTGTTAATGTTGAATGATACAATTTTAGAGGAAATGGGCATTATTCAAATGAATTTCCTAATATCCAAGGGAACATAACTCCTAAAAGTCCAAGGGTGCAAGTCCAAACTTATGTGATCACTACTACTGAGGTTGATGCTATGAAAGATGTGGTGGCATGTAATTTAATGGTTTCCCCATGTTCATCCAATGCTTTATTGAATTCTGGATCATCTCATTGTTTCATATCATCCTAGATTGTACTGGAAAAAATCGATATTTTCAATTTTACTTAACAAGGGAGTTTTCAGTAAAAACACCTAAGGGAAGATTCAACACAATAGGGTTTTTGAATCAGTTCCCATTATGGCTTATAAATGTTCTTTATCTGCTGATATCATCATCATACCCATGATTGAATTCGATATAATCCTCAGAATGTATTGGCTTTCAGACCATGATGCAGATATTTGTTATAAGATGAAGGAGGTTAGAATTTTTTTATGATGATAAGGAGTACCATATCATTAGAAAAAAAACATTACCACCAGATTCTTATCTTGATCCACCCATAGTAGCTCTACTAAATTCAACTATTGAAGAAAAAGTGAATGAAATAACTATGGGTGAGGAAAAAATGTTAGAATAGAAGATGTACCTATTGTGAAAGAATATGTTGATGTGTTTCCAGAGGATTTACCTAGACATCCTCCAAAATAAGAAATTGAGTTTTCCATTCATTTAAGTCATGGTTCAAGGCCCATATCAATGACACCATCTATAATGGCCACTGTGGAATTAGAGGAACCAATGAAGTGATAAGGGATTTATTATCCCTATTGTTTCTCCATGTGGATCCATTATTCTTTTTGTTATAAAGAAAGAGAGATATATGAGGTTGTGCATTGACTACAGAGGGATCAATGCTATAACAAAAAATAACAAGTATCCCCTACCTCGCATTAATGATTTATCTGACCAACGTCATGGATCTCGATATTTTTCAATGATTGAACTTCCATCTGGATTTCAATAGTTGTGTGTGAAGAAGGAAGACATTCGAAAAACATCATTTCAAACTGGGTATGGGAATTACGAGTTTAAATTAATGCCTTTTTGGAATGATTAATGCCCCATCAGTCTTCATGGATCTAATGAATTTAATTGTCAAGGAATATCTTGATGAATTTGTGGTGGTATTTGTTGATGATATATTTGTATACTCCAAAATCTAAAATAAATCACTTGTTCCTTATTCTAAAGAATCATAGAAGAAATGAATCATATGGGATGTTTAGAATGTGTTAATTCTAGAATCAAGAGATTTATTTTCATGGGCATATTGTCTCTATGGATTGAATCTTTGTTGATCCATCAAAGACCAAAGCTATCCATGAATGACCAGCACTGATGAGTATAAATGAGGTACACAGTTTTATTGGTTTAGTAGGTAATTATTGACATTTTTCCAGAATTTTTCCCCATTGGATAACCCATTATCCAATCTCACACCTAAATGAGTTAAATTTGTTTGGAAAAAAGAGTGTGAAGAATTTTTTGAAGAACTGAGGAGAATATTTGTTAATTCTCTTATCTTGAAACTACCATCGAGTAATGAAAAGTTTGTTATTTATAGTGATACTTAAAAGAAATGTATTGGTTGTGTCCTTACTAAGTATGATAGAGTTATTACCTATTAATCACAATAGATAAAAATTCATGAGTAAAAATATCATACTCATGATCATGAGTTATTAAATGTAATCTTTTCTATGAAAATATAGCAACACTGTCACTATGATAAAAATGTGAGATGAATACTGATCACAAGAGTTTGAAGTATATTTTCTCACAAAAAGAACTCAACATGTGGAAAATTTGATTTCATGAAGTACTCAATAATTATGATTTCACAATACACTACCACCAGGGGATGGAAAATAAGGTGGAAGATTCTTTGAGTCAAAAGGATCATGGATTTTTAAACAAGATGAGAGTTGAATGAGATCATATTTTCATGGATCTAGAAATGATGGATATGGGAATAACCATGGAAGGTGAATCATCAATACATTTTCAAATGGTTGCCAAGACATATTTACCCAAAAGGATAAAGAGTTCTCTGACTGATGATGAGGTGTTTTAAAAGATGATTAATGTTTTGAATGATGGGATATTTTCTGACATCATATATGAAGATGGAATTTTGAAATTTGGGAAGATACATTGTGTTCCAAACACACCTGATCTAAAAATGGAATTGTCGAATGATTCTCATAGCTCCAACTTCCCTATACACCCATGTAGCAAAATGATGTATAAATATTTGAAAGAACATTTTTAGGTGGGATAAAATGAATAGGGAGATTTCTGATATTGTGTCAAGATTTATGGTTTTTCCACAAGTGAAAGCTACAAGCCAACAACCTGGAAGAGTCATGCAACCTCTTCCCATACCAGAGTGGAAATAGGAAAATATTACAATGGTCTTTGTCATGGGGGTACAAAATAATCCTAGAAGAAATGATACAATATGGGTCATTGTAGATCATTTTACACAGTTAGCACATTTACTTGCTATAAGAGAATATTTACCACTTGAACGTATGGAAAGTCTAAATATGAATGATATTTTAAGACTTCAAGGAGTACCCATATCGATTGTTTCTGATTTTTATCCCCATTTTACATCAAGATTCAAGATAACTCTTCAGAAGGACATGGATACTGAACATATATTGAGCACTTCCTACAACCCTCAAACAGGTGGTCAATTAGACCAGACTATTCAAAACTTAGAAGACATGTTGAGATCTTTATCATCTGACATTAAAGGTATGTGGGATGAATATTTACGTATGGTAGAATTTTCTTATAACAGTTGTTTTTATTCATGTATTACGATGCACCATATAAAGCATTATACAGAAAGATATTCTGCACAGCAACATGTTGGGATGATGTTTTTGAAAGAAAACTCATAGGCCCAGAACATGTTAAGGAAACAATTTAAATGGTGATGTTTATCCAAACCCAAAACAATGTATCCCAATGTAGGAAAAAGATCTATGACGATAACCGAATGAATTATTTGGATTTTCATGTAGGATTCCATGTTTTCTATAATGTATCTCCATTGAAGGGTGTTATATGATTCGGTAAGAAGGGTAAATTGAGTCCCATGTACATTGGACCATGAGAAATTATAGATCAAATTGGAGTTGTATATTATAGATTGACAATGACTCCAAGTCTCTCCAATGTTCATGATGTGTATGAGGTATCACTGTTGAGAAAATACATGAATGAACTAACACATGTACTCACATATGAGGAAATTGATCTGGATCCTAATATTTCTTATTATGAAGAGCCAGTCAAAATCTATGATAAACGAGAACAAGTTATGATAAACTGGATGACATTCCTGGTAAAAGTTCTATGGAGAAACCATAAGATGGAAGAGGCAACGTGGAATCCCGAGGAACATATGATGAAGAACTAGCCGAATATTTTTATGATGTAACAATCTATAAATTTGAAGGATGAAATTATTTTAAGGAGGGTAGAATGTAACCCACCATGATTCCACAGTATGTTACACTTTGAATAATGTAGTAGCTTGCATTGTACGCAACATGGAGATTAAACACACCAAGAAAAATAAAACTAGCAATTATGAATTTTTTTACCCACTTTTAAAAATATAATAAATTTTAATATTCAAAAATAAATTTCATTTTTTGGATTCAGAAAATCAAAATTATCTTAGGGTTAATTTTTGGTATTTTTCTGAAACATTAAATTTTTAATGAATAGTGAAAAACATTACGGTTTTGTTTAAAACGTACTTTTTTATTTAAATATTTAGTTATTTTATTTTAATTTATTTTTTGTAAAAATAGATACATAATACCTAAATATGTTTATTTTAATTCATTGGAGTCATTTTAAAATAAGTTTAGATATATAAAATTTTATTTAACCTTTTACTGTCTTTTTCCCACCTTCTAAGAGCATTTGAAAATTGGAATAAAACTTAATTTTACCAATTTTGTGAATTTAATTTCAAAATTCCGAGAGACATGGTTGAAATTGGTAACTAAAATGTGGTTCAATAAGATGAATATACTTTATGGTGAATAATAACTTTTGGCTTTTATTTACCACAGTTAGAAGTAATTTAGGTAATTAAGGGTACAAATGATATTATAATTACCCTAACACATGTCCTAATTCTATTGGATATGTTTAATTCGATAAAATACAACAATAGGAATAAAATATGACCTCATTTGATCAACATGGATTATATTAGGACATTTATTGTTATTTTATTTAATGATTAGTTAAAAGAGTTAAATTCAATTTTTAATAACTAAACCATTTATAATATAGGGTTACAAACAATATAAATTCGACTATAAATATTCATTAGAAAGCTAAAATAATTTCATATATAATACCATTTTATTTATAATTTTTAAACATTATATAATTTAATTTATTAATGACACAATGATGATGCAGCAATTACCTTATTAATGAAATATTAAAATAATTAATATTATAAATATCCAACTAAATATAATTTGGGACTTTTTATGAATTAATCTAATTTTATAGGATACTATGAAATGTTATAGTTGATTAAATATTTTTTTCTAAGCAATCATGTTGTTATGTTTTTCACAAAAACCAAATACTAAATAGTGTCAAAATTGACATTATTGTGTTCTAAAAACAAATACTATATTATTAATTAAAATAATATTCCAAAAAATCTATGGTTTGTCCAATGGACTTAGATAAGGAGATATATATTAATAATTAATTAATTTTAGTTTTTTCGGATTTTTTTAGTATGTTTATTTACCATATAATATAAAAATACAAAGAGACATGGTAAATGTAAAACTAATTAACTATGATTTAAATCTAAAATATATGGTTAATATGATGACCTAAAACTGCCTAAAACCTATTGGTTGAGATTTTTTCTTCCCATAACAACCTTAAACTATAAATAAATTTTTTTTGAGCCATTATAAACTGAAAATTATTTTATTATAAAATAATATTTCAAGCTTCTCCGAAAATGACCCTCACCTCTCTTATAAAAGGGTACTTCCCCTACTCTTAATTTAACAAGTCCAAATCCATTTGACTTAGCCAAACGCAGCCCAAATATCCTAAAAAATATCCTACAATCATCTTATAGGCCTTAATTTGGACATAAATCCATCCTATGGATCCCTTTTGATCAAATCAAAAGGAAGAACCTGAAGAAGAGATAAATATTTCATCACCGATTTCAAGTTCTTTTCTTCTTCCACATCATCTTTCTTTGTTGATACCATTCTAAAGAAATATCTCTAGTATCATATATATAATATGATTCTATTATAAAAATGTAACAACCATATTCATTATTCAATCCATCATATGAATGAAAATGTCACCATACGTGCCTATATACAGCTTACCATCTCCACGACATGGTATAGTTTGTCATTCAAACACTTCATTATTTGGATGGGTATAATAATGAGTATAAATGATGAAAATGATTAATATAACATGTTAATTATTCTTTATATATGATATAATATCCAATTAAATACTATTTCACCATCAATATAATGATATTTTCTCTTGTGCGTACGTACGGATTACTGTCTCCATGAATGTGATTAGATTCATTCCCCATCGTAATAATTAAAGAATAATTTTAATTTTATGATTTAAAAAAAAATTAAGAATTTAATATCATTTTGGATATGAATAAAATACATCCTTTCAATATGAAACATGGCATACGTAACCGAGCATATAAGGGAAAATGGATCAGTTAACACCTGAAATGATGATACTACTGATATATTATTAAGCAATATTAGAAGATCATATAAGATATAATATTTGTGTACATAGTTCTTTAATAATTTAATAACAATGATATAAATATAATATAGGATTTTAACATACCCTTAACCATAGATATGTACAAGGTAAGGGTTAATTCTACAATCTCTTTACTTATTTAAGGTTCATTATACATAAGTATCTACTGGGACCTCTTTATCATCCACATCTATGTTTTCATAAAAATTTAATTCAAAACATTTTTACGAATTAATATACTATGGGTTAATGTCATTTATACCCTTATTTTACCATATATGTTTTTAATGAAATATTTCATTCATTTTCCAAACAAAGTAATTTTTTACCTTTCCGACAAAATTAAGGTATGAATGGATTTTTTTATCATATATGGCGGGTATGGATATTTTCCACCATTATAACATCATCAAACCTTCCCATAAAATCTCATAAGAATATTTTCAAAATAAATGTTTCCTTTTATAAATATGTGACTTTTGAATTATTTCAAAATTGAAAGTGGTTTTTATTTCAAATGGTTCTTACTTCATCAATGTCAACATCCTTTGATGAATTTTAAACTTGTTTAAAATTGATTTATTATGATACAAGTCATTATTATTGTATTGAAGGTATTGTGATATGCTTGACTGTGGATATGTTATTTTTATACCATTCCCGTTTTATGGTTATGGTATTAACATTTTGAATGATAGATTTAATACGAATGTTTATGTTATGTTTAAAACTTTTCATATAAGGAATGCATTGGAAATTGTAAGTGACAGGTGGAGCTTGATATAACTCCTTGTTGCATCGGTAGGTATCATGACACAAACAAGTGTCTTGGAATAAGGCCTTCACAAAATCCTATTTGTAGTCTTGTCATAAGGCCTTGAATTTCTGGATGTGAAGTTTGGATTTATGCATTCCATCATTATGAAAGTGGCTATTGATATTTCATGTGATTATTTGACTAGTAGAATATCCATGTAAATAATTAAATTTAATTATTTGATTTTCTCTTTTCCATATTACGCTGATGATTATGTTTAAAAGTATTTTGTTTTAGTCTTATACATTTCCTTAAATGTTTATTCCTTTTGATGAATGTTTCCTCTATATTGTTATCCTCACTGATCATCTGAGCTCACCCCTTTTATGGTTTCTTTTTCCTAGGTTGTTAATAAGTATTTTACGGATGACCTGTAGGAACTCGCTATGGATATATGTGTGTTCAAAAGGGGACAAAATTTTGTTGATGTTTTTATTTCATGATAAAATGTAATACTAATTAATGTATCTAGAACATCCAAGGCTATTAAACTGATCGGTATTTCTAGACATGATTTCTTGTATCATGTCAATGTTATATAATAATGCACTGAATCTGGGTAACTACGGTCGGGGCATTACAAATAAGGTGGAATAAACTAATATAATCCACCAAAACACTATCAAGATATATAAATAAAATAATTTTTATTAAAATTCAATGACATCATCACTAACATAACACCATCATAAAAAACCAAAACATCAAATAATATATTACATAACCAAAATAACATCACAAAACTAATCAAGAATAAAATTTTAGGGGTAATGGTTTTTCCTATCCTAATCATGTGCCCAGGTAATCTCCTTTAGACCAAAATTCCTTAGATGAAATCAAACTAAGAGGATGAAGAACCATTGCAAATCTATATATTCACTCTTATGGGTTTCAATCGGTTAGCCCTTGAATATCACATCATCTAAATATCTAAATCCCATTGGTCAATGAAATAGTATTCATCAAGAAGATAATAATGATTCTTGGACATGTAAAATATTTCCTGAATCCAATCAAACTACAAAGTAATCTCCAACATATAATCCTCATCAACAATGGATCCCAAAACATCATATGGTTTAATATACAATGGTGGGACCTTTCTCCCTAACCAATCCTATGTTGCCCGTAATGATGGAATACCTGAAAGAAAACATAGTTTCCATCCTCAAACTCCACGGGAATCCACCATTGGTTATAATAATATATGTAATGACCTTTTACTACTACCACCCTCTCACAAACCATCTGTATATTCTATCATAATATACACTACATTTAGACTAATTACTACATACTCTCCAATCACAGTGAAACACAAAAATATAGACATGGACTACTGTATAATGAATCAAATGGAGTAAACCCAAAGAGTAAATGATAAATATTATTACAATAAAACTCAACCCATGTTTGGTTATATACCCATGATTTCATTATATCCACAAAAATCACACGCAATATATCCAATGGGAATTGGATGGTCCTCTCAGTTAGTTTGTCTGTCTGGGGGTGAAATGTAAAAGAATGAAAAAATAATAGAAGAAATCCTTAATAAATACAAAAAAATCTAATAATGGGTTGTTGGAAAAATAATTAATTTCCAGTTAAAATTCATAAAAGTTTTCAATCATGGTTGACTCCAATGTGGAGTGAAAATTAATGATGTTTCCCCCAAAAAATTTACTAAAATGAAGCATGTATTTGAAATTTATTGGTTTTCAAGGAAAATAATTTTATGAAATAAGAGAATAAAAATTGATTGATGAAGTAGTTTATTGAAAATATTTACATAGTAAAGGATAACAGGCTAGTGATTGGTTTTTAGTTTCAATGTTATCCATGTTTTGGGTTATCTGGTATTCTTCATCTAAATATATTAATGTGAGATTCCATAATCTCTTCTTCTCACTCCTTTGGTCAAATATTCAAAATTATAATAAAAAATTCCATGATCTCATCTTCTTCTACACTAATTATAATGTGTTAAGGAGATATAGATACTAACTTAAATAGAGTTTTTAAATACCCATTTGGTTATATTTTATCCTAGAAAATAAAGAGTTTCCATCACCCCTCTCATATTTTTTGATGATCGCTGAGTAAATCACTAATAAGACCTATTATATTCAATCATATATAAACCAAGAACCTGTCAAAGTAGTTAAGGATCATCAAACAAGATAATAAAAAATAGAATCTAAAACAAAATTTGACCAAACCTAATAAAAAAATTGTTATTATAATAGTTAAACCAACTGAAAATGGGAAATAAAAGGATTTAATTACTTGAATTAAAGGTATTAAAAAATGAAAAAAAATAAAATTCCATAATATCTTATAATATTACCCCTCCATGTGATGTGTATCCAAGAAAAATGAATAATTTTATTCCAATATTCAACTAACAAAAGAGAAAATAAAAAATTGAAAATAAATACTCTAGAATATGTACAAAAAATTTATTTATGTTTTGTCCCACAATATATCTGAAACACTCCATAAAGAATACTTAATATATTAACATAATACCATTATCATTGTGCCTTTTTTAGATCATAGATATTCTTCTATAATCTACAAGCCTTCTTCTGATAATTTCTAATTAGCAATCCCACTATTTTTTCTATGTTGACATCTTCTTTAACAACACCCTTGATGAATATTGTTTTTGAATAAACTATGATAATATTTGTACCCACATTGAATTTCTATGGAAAGGAAGAGCCTGATTGACTACATTCTATATAATGGAGTAAATTTTTCTTCAAAGTCAATACATTCAATATTTTTATATCATTTACACACCAGAAGTTTCTTGTTTCATATCACATTATTATGATCATATAATTTTTTTGAGGATCCATTTTGTTCCACTTAGGTTTTGATTCACTAGACTCTTAACAAAATCCCAGGTTTGGTTATTATCAATCTAATCCATTTCATCTTTCATAGTAATAACCCATGATTCATCCTTTTTTGTTTCTTCATACATGGTTGGTTCTACAATTCTTAAGAAGAATGAATTCAAATCATTCATAATTATCTTTGTATGTGTATGTGTGGTCAAATCACCAAGGTTGTTTACTTCATCATTTTATTCTCATATATTTATCTTGGGAGGCTCAGATGATGTTTCATTATAAATTGTTTCTTTTTCTAATTCTTCTTTTGAATTTTCATCATTTGGGGATTGCTAAATGTTTTTCAAGACATTAACTCTTTATAAATTTTAATCTATCCCCTGTATACTATCATACTCATATTAAACCATACAAACATATTACCTCCTTCCAGTATTTGTGGTTTTATTAAAAATTTTCTTTACATAATTTCATTACACAATCCTTCAATATCATATATTGTAAAAAATTTTGTTTTTAGTGTTCATTGAATGTTCACGGAATATTTTTTTATCTGCAACATAATCATATGTGTCTTAATTATTTTATATATATAGAATGAAACATTTACATCCTAAATCAAAAAAATAATTAAAGTATGCCTTCATTATATACTATAATCACCCAATGCCTAGTTTCTCCTTTAAAATACCTTATCAATTTTGAGTGTATACCACTACATGAATATCCTTATTATAGTAATGATGGAAAACACATATCTTAATCATCATACATCTATCAACATTTTTCACCAATAAATATCAATTTTCAACAACCCCATTTTAATAGGTTTTCTCACTACAAAATACGAATGTATCCCATTATTTTTAGGGTAATGTTCATATTCAATGGTTTGATATTACCCTCCTTTTTCATATAATAGAAACTTGATTGAAATAACACTTTCATTCTCAACTATTTCCTGATAACACTTTATGAAATAATTATCTAGTTGATTCCTTTCTATAAAAAACAATCCATTCTACTATAATAACTAATAAAAATTAGTTTGTAACACTCAACAAAGGTTTCAACCTCATTCAAAGGAACACAAATGTTTGTGGGGATGACATCAAGCACATTTTGTTACATATTTTTATTCAATAGATTTGAACACCAAAAATTCATTCCTAATGTGCATAAATAACATATATTTTCTCAATCAGTCCGTAGATTCGTAGTTTTACCAACTATCTTCCATATAGATATGAATTCCATGAAAAGTTGACTAATATTTCCAAACGTCTTGTTACACAATATGTTTTCGTCTTCTATTGATAATAAAAAATGTTCTATTTACTTTAAACCTATTATATATTTCCATATGTGATTAATAAATTACTAAGATAATTACCTATATTTCCTTTTATATATTTCACCATATGATAAAATTTCATGACTAGCCCTGAATAATTTAGTTGATTTGTAATCATAAGATTGTGTAACAAAACTTCTACAAAGAGAACATGGTTTTCCATAGAATGAAAATTTCAGGTTATGAACTTCCACTTCATCTAAATTTAATACACTCTCTTTTACAAATATCATTGTTCTATCAACACTTTTCTTAGAATTATTCAAAAAATGATCATTTATAGTCAGGATGAATGACCAATCAATACTAATAATATATGAGAAACTATTCGTTGTATCTTTGAGTGATATTTTTTGAATTTTTAGATATCTAAATATTTTTTTCATTCCATGAGATACAAGATTGAGTGGAGGAAAAACATTGTCATTCATAAATATTTTAAATATCTTTGTCTTATTCATACTCGTACCCTTCATCTAGGGGAAAAACCTGTTTTTAAGAGTAACTATTCTGGGTTTATGATTGTTGTCTTGTCCATGAGTTCTATAGATATTGTTATCATATTTCCTTAGCATGTAGTGAATAGAATTTATTCAAATGATAGATAAGTGAGTAAATAACAATAAAATCTATTTAATATATATAATTATAGATATGGTCTCATTCTCTAATTTATATTTTGAGGAGAATACCCATTAAAATAGATCATTTCCTCTCCTCAATAATACATGGTATGGCCTATAAATAATATAAAATGAAATTTTAAGTGGAAATATATTTTCACTTTCATTCCTCAACATATCCCCTTCTTTTGTAATGGTTTTTGACCAAATATCCTCCCTATATTCAGGAGGATTATTATCAGCTCACTTCTCTTTTAATTAAAGTCATTATTTTCTAAGACCTAAGGTGAATTTTTATTTGTAAAACTTTCTTATTCTCTTTATTTAGGTTCTATTACACTTCCAACCGTTGATGTTCTTTCATCAAAACCAATTCCACTTTTTTCCCAAAATTTTTGTTCTCTCTTCATTAATTTCATTATCTATTCCTTTAAAACCACATTTATCTCTCTATAAATCTATTAATTTGATAATATTCTAAACTATAATTTATTCTTTATTTCCCTTTGTATTTATTCAGTTTCCAATTTACTCCATAGAGTAAAAATTACTTCTTTATGCCCTTAAACTATCATTGAATTGTCCTCATATCACAATTAATGTACATTGAATAATTTTACCTCCTGTTCATTCCTGATTTTAAATTCCACATTAAAATCCATGATTTTTTTTATTTTCACCAATTATTCATCATTTACTTCTTATTGATCAATTTTGACATCAAGACGATCCACGTACTCATATTACTCTTTTATCACAGATCACATAATTCTATTTTCCCATAATTGAGTTTAAATATCCTTAATGGAGCCCTCAATATCCACCATGAGATTAATAACATTAATAAAATAGTTCTTTGGATCATTTTTATGTTATTACTTTTAAATTGAATCCATCATAGATTATTTGGGTTCATATTTAAACTCAGAATCTACATTATCCAAGAAGCCATTATCATCATGTTATTCTTAATATAACATGACCATTATCTATAATTTCTTTACTAAATTTAATTATCCCTTGTGAATGATCAATTTCTAGGAATACATAATGAATCATGCTTCACATTCTATATCATCATTCTTATATGATCACTTATTAGAAATGTGCACAACTCTGCCACATTGAATAAAATCCAAAGGATTCTTTCCCTCAAAAAACCCTTTTCCTCTATTGAATTTCTTTGAAAATTGAGAAATAAATTCATAATAACCATCATACCCATCAACATAATGTTTTATAATTCATGTTTTCTTAGGGTTTTGATGTTATTTCATTGGTTAATAAATTTGTTGAATCCCTTAGTTTGACATAGATTTCAAAGGTCACAAGATGACTTATTCGATCATCATTAGAAAGATTAAATAGATCTCCTTTCTAGTGGTCTTATTATTTCTGATTATAAAGAGGTAGGAGCTTTCAAAATATTTTTTTTCATAATATCAATATCCTTAATTTATTCATTAAGACCCTTAATTTTTCAATCAATGTCATTAATTTTGTTAAATCAGGTATCTAATTTTTTAGATGATTTTATTTTCAAAACATATAATTTATTAAGAAAAATTCAGAGTTTTGAATCCTTCTCATTTTTATCACCTTCATATAAATTTTTCAGTAACCCCACTTGTAATTGGTTTAATTTAAACCCATCACATTAAAATATATTGCATCATATAGAAAACAAGTAAAAGAATTTTTATCTTTTGTATCTATACAATAAATTTTTCTATCTATTTCAATAGAATAAATACATGTTGAATTAGTGAATTGAATAACATCATCAATAAAAAAATATCTTCCACCCCAAGAGATCAAAAATGAGATCTCATAATATCCTTACACATATGAATGCTTTTTAATAAAATAGGGGGACTTCCCAAACATATACTAAATTATCGATGGCAACAATAGAGGGTATATTTGAAACCAAAAACTTGTTCACTCTAATACCATTTGAAAAACCCTAGATCATATACTCAGTGGAGGGGTGGATCAAGGTGTAAACATTTTATTTTTAATGAAAATGATATTTTTACCACATTTGTAGGAACTTGTAAAACATGCCTAATTGAATCGTATTATTTGGAAACAATCTAATGTTTTGAGGAAACTAATAAAATTTTCATTGTTCACATTAAAATACCCTTCTAAAGAGATTATTCCAATTTTGTGTTGGTCATCCATAAAACTACTAAACCATAATATTTATTTTAGAGTATAAAAGATTAAACATAGACATTATGAGCTTGGAACACTACTAATACAAGACTTTTAGGGATATCCCTCTACCTCCATCAGTTCACTACCATAAAATCCCCTTAACTCACAGACATAGGTGAACTCTTACTCAATTTGTTGATAAGGATATTGACTAAGTAAATTATCAATTTAGGTAATTTACAACAATTAAAATGAGACTCTCCATACATAATTGTCCGTAGTTGTTTCACTTTATATCACTTCTCACCTAATACATATTTTCATCACTACTATTTTAAAGGATCTAAAAATTCATGAATCCCCCATTATGTTCCAATGAAATACCAGTGCTCATGAACCCACACACATTCTCTTTGCTCCCAAACTTCTCAATTTTCACAAACATCACGAGTCTCACAACATTTGTAGAACACATAATAATTTTAAATCTCACATTATTCATAAAACACCATTTTTAATATTTCTTATAATTAAGAAGATCGTATCCATTCATTCCATTAATCCTAACCTCAAAAAGTATTCATGAGATATGGTGTTTCATGACTAGGTATGCCTTCACAAAATTATATCAATCCAAACATTTGTGAAGTTCTCTTCCTCCTTTGATATTATTAGAGGCCACCAATTTAATGATTCAAGCCTTCACCATGATCCTAATCCCCATGCATCTTTTTTATGAACATCATAAACCATTTTCATGTGGTTTTTATATTTGTAAATAATTTTTCAAACCTAAACCATTTAGGAACTTTCTCATAGTGGCATTGATTTACCATCATGTCATCACACATTCCTATAGAGTGAAGTAGTATCTAGAACCACAGTATTTCCATTGCATGTTCATGGTTCTACAAACCTCCATGAAACATTATACATCATGAATCACAAATATCACAAAACCCTATGTTAGAAAAAACTATTCCTTTACAATATTTGTGAAATGTAAATCCTTGATATCCACATTTAAATAATTTTTCTCCCTATTCCAAATTCTGAGATCGAAAAATTTTTAAACCTAGGGAAATGAAATCACCATTAAAACTAAATCCATATAAATCATAATACATACATTAATTAAAAATCAATGATCAATTCCTTTTTATTGAATAAAAAAACATCATTCCTAGTTTTGAAAACTATTTTTCTGACATTTATATTAAATTTATTAAAATAACATCATATAAAAATATACTGAGAAAGCGATAAAAACCGAGATATAACTTGGTTTAACCCCCAATTGCACCATTGGATTTTACTGTCTCCCATTGGACATCACTTGATATTATCAGATATTCAATGGTTGGTGTAGTTTCTTCTATATGAAACACCAATATTTTTTTCATCTATATGGAATTCAATATTTCATATTATTAAGGACTCCAGGGAAAATGTTCAAAAAATAAACCCACATAGCAATAAGGTAAAACATTCATAGTGGTGTTATGATGAAGTATGAATCCTCATAATTCTTGTTTGTAAGTTGTATAATCTCAGTTTCCTAATCTAGTGATTTATTAATGTATAATTCGTAATTGGATAAACAAATGCAACTTCATAGTGTAGTTATTTTTTAACAAAAAATGGTGAATAATAAAATAATTCCAATTAATATTGGAGACATGGTTTATGACTTACCTATGAAATTAATATTTGATGACTCACAGAAACAATGAAATAAGTGATCAACATGTTTGGGAACTCGATATGTTCTTCACAGTTGAATAATACTTTTCACTCATCTTACACCTAGGATACACATTATTTCCTTGAATAAAAAAATTAAAAAAATAGTGGTGATAATAAATTTAATTGATAAATGATTATGAAAATGAGTTCATTAAATGATCATCTCGCTGAGTTAGTTCAATGTTATTCTTCTAGAAGAGTGGTTATTGGTAGTGGAAGTTAGTCTGTTCATCTATCCTTTCATTAAACACCACCAATTGGATATTATCTATGTCCATTAGTTATAAAATTTTCTTCAACAATATCCTAAAGATTTGGTAGACTGAGGATGAATGGATCTTAATAAATTTCAATAATGACCTCCTCTAGTAATTATATTTCAAATATGTGATGGTAAATTTATTCCTCCACAATCTCTAGTTATATATTTCATTAAGGATCTAGGTTCTCAATATATACATGATCTATTTTATCCATTTTTATCTTTATATCTTATTAATTATCATTAATCTATTTTAAATGGTGTTTTATATCATTTCCATCTACATTTAACTAATGCTTCACTTGGTTTAATTTTTCACACAAAATTTAAGGGGGGAAATAATGATTTTTTATTCCCCATATATATGTTTATTCAATTCCATGAATTACTCCTCATGTTCTTTTAATTATCTATCCATTCCCACCAAAAGTGGTTATTTTTGGGTCTCCTTAATGTCATAGATAAGATACTTTGATTCATCTACTATGGAGACTATAGTTAGATCTCTACTACTCTATGTTGAAAATAATGAAAAACCATTTTTCTCATTGATAATTAGTTATTTTTTTTGATTTCAAATTTTAGTTTGAAAATAAAATAATATCTATAATTAGATTATTCACACTACATACCCAACATTGATTCTATGTTTTGATGTGTTACTATCATTGTGTGTGGAGAAATAAATTATTTCATTATTTATAATGAATTATTATGGTCATCCTAGGATGTCTCCAAAGGGGAGTCCATAACAATACTATTTTTAGAAATAAATTAAAGAAAAATAGCTGGTTTTCTTAATTTTATGTTTTCGAAATCAAAATATAATAATGAAAAAATAGGTAAAAATATATATATTGAGATAGTGATTTAAAATAATGACATTAGAGTAAGATAAGTTCATGGTTGGTTTATCAATTTTAATTTTATGTTATATCTAATTTATCCTATCAACTATATATATATTGATTAATGTGATAACCCAAAATCACTTTATATAACACCACTGGTCAAATGATAATGGTCAAAATAAACCATTACAAACTGTAAAAATGATATAAACTCCATATTATTTGTGAGTTTTTTGGAAAAAAATAAATTCAATTCACATGGGGAATACCCATTCAGGTTTTGTTTGTCCCAAAAATTCATGAGTGTCTACAGAGCATCCCACACATTTTGATGGTCATAGAGAACGTAATCACTAAGACTTAATCTATACCATATTATATAAACCATAACCTAGTGGAGTGGTCTGAAGATAATAGACCATGTAAATAAATAAAATTTAGTATAAATACAAATATGATCATATATGATTGTAAAAACATATATTATAATATTGGAACCAAAATGGTAGATGAAATAAGTGGGATTATTCCATTATGTGTAGGAAATCATTCATTAGAAAATGAAAAGCTACCCTTCCATCAATCACTCAAAATTATTCCACTAGATTTGAATTGTATCCATGAAGATGGTGAAAGGGGAATATATTACATAACTAAGAAATTAAAAAAATGTAAAAATAGAAAAATATTCATTGGAATCATTCCATTGATTGATTTCTCATTTTTTATTCCACATGCCTACATATATCACTTAGATGTTCTATTAAGTGATTTTTATAATTTTTTGGGTGTAAAACTAGAAATTTAAATTCATTTGGACTTTCTAATAAAAATATTATTCCCAAATTTTTGAATATTTCTTTTTATGGTTGAAGAGACTCTTTCTATTCCACATAGATTTGTGAAATGACTACATTATTAAGTGATTTTATCCATGATATTGAATTTTCATATATAAATTTTAGTCCTCTTTAATAAAAAAATATAATCAACTCACATGTTTTATTATAGCATATGATATACCTCATTTAATTTGGGGGGAAATTTTGGTGTAAAAAATATTTTCCATATTGACTATTCTATTTGGACCCCATTAAATATTAATTTTCAAATGAATATGTTGAATTACATGAACAATAAAATAATAAAAATATATACTATTTTGATCATTATTGGATTATTTTTTCCAATATATAGAAGTGATATAAAATAGTAAAAAATCCATAATTAAAATATATTTTTTATTAATGAATATAATACCACTAAAACCCTAAAAGACTAAATTTAGTAAAAAAAATTATAAATTAGAAGGTATTAAATAATTAAAATTAACATTGAAAATAATGTAAATATTATTCATATCCATATCCTATATAGTCTCGTGATGTAAACTGAGGGGATTTTTTGGAAATGATTGACCAAAATACTCAATGTAGTTGAAAAAAATCATCAGTGTACCTTGTAACCAGAACATCTTGGGTAATCATATCCCAAATCGCCAAAAAGTTATCTGACTTTATCAATCAATCCATGATCACCCATATAGAATTATATCCTAAATGGTATTTTCACATTCTAATGATAAATATCTACCCACATACACTAAGGGATATCTAAGGGTTGTTACAAACCATATGAGCATGATTCTCTACCTTATTCTATTATTAGAGTTGAAATCATCACATACTATTTTCTACTAACTATATTGTAACACCCCAAGCTTCCACGGTACGCTTTCCTTTGAATAATACAGTAGCATGTGTTATACGCAACTTCGAGTTCTAACACACACCACAACCAATCAAACTAGCCGTTATGAATAGTAATACCCACTTTTTAAAATTTATAAATTTTATTTTTCAAAATGGACTTCATTTTTGGATTCTATATATCAAAATTATCCTAAGGTGAATTTTTGGTATTTTTCTGAAAAACTTCATTTTTGGATGAATAGTGAAACCACTAAGTGGTAGTTAAAAAACTGAATTTTTCATAAAACGTAATTTTACCACTTTTGTGAGTGGAATTTGGAAAATCCAAGAAACACGGTTAATATCAAGTAATAAAATGTGGTTCAATGAGATGAAAATATTTTTTGGTGAATAAAAACTTTTTACTTTTATTTACCACGGTTAAAAGTAAATATGGGAATTAAGAGTAAAAATGATATTAATATTACCCTAACACATGTCCTAATTCTATTTTACAAGTGTATATCGACCAAAAACAACCTTAGGAATAAAATATTATCATTTAGGTCCACTTGTATTAGATTAGGAAATTTATTATTTTTTAATTCAAAGAAGAGTTAAAAGAGTTAATATCAAAGTTTATTTACTAAAACATTTTTAATATAGGGTTATACAATAGATAAATTTGATTGTAAACATTCATTAGAAATATTATAATATTTTCTACATAATGATACTTTATTTAGAATTTTTAGACATTAAATAATTTAATTTATCTATGACACAATGATGATGCAGTAATTACCGTAATAGTGAAAAATTAAAATAATTTATATTATAAATAACCAAATAAATACAATTTGAGACTTTTTATAAATTAAACTAATTTTATAGGTTAATATAACATGATAGTATTGATTTAATTAACTTTGTTTGAGTAATCATTCTGTTATGATTTTCACAAAAATCAACTTTCCAAATAGTGTCAAAATTGACATAAAAGAGATTTTAAAACAAATATTATATTATTAATTGATATTCAATTCCTAAAAATCTAAGGTTCGGGAAAGAGACTTATGTCACTATAGGTGTATCATTAATGGACCACTTGAGGGGAGCTTGAATGTATATAGAATGTTTATTAACTATATAATATAAAAATACAAAGTGACATGGTAAGTGTCAAACTAATTAACTAAGAGTTAAAACTAAATGATAAGGTTAATATATTAACCCAAACCTGTCTAAATTCTATTAGTTGAGTGGTTTTCGACCCATCCCCCTCTTAACCTTTAAATAATCGACTTTGGAGCCATTATAAAAAGAATATTCATTTATTATAAAATAATAATTCTATCTTTTCCAAAGGTGCCCCTCACCCCTCTTATAAAAGGGTACTCCCCATTCTCATTAATTCACACCTTCAAAGCCTTTTGGTTCGGCAAAACCCTGCCCAAATACTCTCTAAACTTCCCTAAAAACAACCTAGAGGCCATAGTTTGATCATAAATCCAACCTATGGAGCACTTTTGATCAAATCAAAAGGAAGAACTCGAAGAAGAGGTAATGTTTTCACCACCATTTTTCAAGTTCCTTTCTTCTTCCACTTCTTCTTTCATTGTTTTCCCATTATAAAATAATCACTCTAGTATCTTATATATACTATTATGTTATTATAAATATGGTACAACCATATTCAGTATTATATCTATCCTTTGAATAACATGTCACCATACGTGCGTATGTACGGCTTACCGTCTCCACGTCGTGGTGTAATTGTCATTCAATAAATTATTATTTGGATGGGTATAATAATGATGTGTAATTCATGTAAATAATAAATATAACATGATAATGATTCTGTATATATGATATACCATCCAATAATATATTATTTTAATATCAAAATAATGATATTGTTTCTCGTGCATACGCACGGACTACCCTCTCCACGAACGCGATGAGATTAATTCTCCATCATATCCATTCAAGTCTAATTCTTATTTGATCATTAATAATAGTATCTAAGGACTTGATATCATTCTGGATATTATTATGATACAACCTATCCATGAAAAAAATGTCTTACGTAACAAAACATATAAAAGAAAATGAGTAAGTTAACATCCGAAACAACGATAATACTAAGATATTATTAACAAATCAATGTTAGAAGATCATATATAATATCATATTAATGTATATGATTCTTTAATAATTTAATAACCATTATTTCACAATTATACAGGAGTTTAACCTACCCCAACCAAGGAAAAGTACATGTCAAGGGTTTATTTCACAACCTCTTCATTATCCGAGGTTGTTTATACCTAATAATCTACTGGGATCTCTTTGTCATCCACATCCATGTTTCTTAAAAATGTTTTTCAAAACATTATTACTATTTTACAGAATATGGGTTAAAGTCATTTATACCCTTGTTTGACTTTTTATACTAATATTCTAAAGGAATCTTTCTGTCATTTTCCAAATAAGGTGCTTTTTAACCTTTCCGACAGAATTAAGGTAAGAATGTTTTTTTAACTTATAAGGCAGGTGCAGCTATTTTCCACCATTATAAAATCATTGAAACATCCTTTAAAAGAATATAAGAATATTTTAAAAGAAAATATTTTATTTTATAAATATATGACTCTTAAATGATTTCAAAATAGAAAGATATATTTCTTTAAAAAGAGTTCAGATTTCATCTATGTCAACATCCTTTGAAGGATTTTAAGTTTAATTGGAGTTGTTTTATTATGATACAATACATACATATTTTATTGATGGTTTTGTGATATGTTTGACTGTGGATGAGTTATTTTTATACCATTCATGGTTTATGAAGAAAGTATTGACATTTCTTATGCTAGTTTTATTACGAATGTTTATGTAATGTTTAAACCTATTTTTTTGAGGAATGAATTGGACTTAATAAGTGACAGGGGGATCCCGCTATAGCTCCTCGATGCATCGGTAGGTCTCATGAGACAAACTAGTGTCTTGGCACAAGGCCTTGACAAAATGTAATTTGTAGTCTTGGCATGAGGACTTGGCTATGTGGTTATGATAGTATGGTATTATGCATTCCATCATTATGAATGTGGTTATTGATATTCAATGTGAATATTCGATTAGTAGAATATCCATTTGAATTAGTAAATGGAATTATTTAATTTTTTTCAATACTATGTTGATGTTCAAGATTAAAAGGCTTTTGTTTTAGTTATACATTGCCTTAAATGTTTATTCTTATTTATGAAAGTTTCCACTATATTGTTATCCTTACTAGGCATTTGAGCTCACCCCTTTTCTATGTTTTATTTTTCACAGGATGTGATGAAGTAATTTATGAATGACCTGCAAGGATAGTATGAGGGGATAAGAGTGTGGACTATGGAGACTATATTGTTGTAGTTTTCATTTTATGATGTAATGTAAACTTTATTAATGTATCTATTTATTCCAAGGTTACTAAACGAATCGGTATTTAGAGATTTTATCTTTCTTGTGATCGTGCCAATGTTATGTAATAATGCACAGACTCTGGGTAACTGGGGTTGGGGCGTTACAGTTGGTATTAGAGGAATTTTAGTACAAACCATGGTAGCTAGATTTAGATAAACTCTGATTAGAGAATATAGATTTAAGATGGACATTGAGGATTAGTATAGAAGAACTTCCTACAATTTTGGTATTGTAGAGATTTTGTGAGTTTTCGAGAAGTACATGCCTGTCTGGATACGAGCAGGTAGAGGCTTCTCTGGCACAAATGTACCTAAGGGTAAAACCCGAAAACATCGCATTGAGCTAGACTTGAACAGGAACTGGTGCACGACAACGGGCCTTGCTGCACTGGTGGTTACGACACTCTCAGGGGATATGCTTAGGATAACTCTCATTTTATTTACAAATCACTATAAATGGTTTATGAGTATATACTTCCTCAAAGAAAACATTTTTATGATTATGGATTATATCTACAAATAGTTCAATTTATGTTAAGTGTTTTTATAAGTATGAAATTATGTATTTTGATTCATAAACTGATCTAGTTTATGCCATTGTGTAGAAATGGCGCCTAGTGGAAGAAATGGAAACTGTATCAATGCACACACTCCATGTAGGGATTTACCTCCTACTCAAGATAATTATAGTGGAGTTGGTGATGAAACTGGTGCTGATCAACTAATCACCATAATGGGACAACTCACTCAGGTTATGAATATTAACCTTACCCGTATGGAGCACCCTGATCCACAGTAAGTAGGATCAATGTTATATCGCTTCATGATGCAGAAACCACCAACATTCAATACGTGTAAAAATCCATTAGTAGCTGAGCAATGGATATGTTCCCTAGAGAAAATATTTAAGTCTTGGGGAAGTAGTGAAAGGGAAAAAGTTATCATGGAAGTTTACCCCCTCACTGGAGATGCTGATCAATGGTGTTCATTGATTCAAAACATGAAGAAAGATGATGAAGTATCAAATATGTAATGGAGGGAGTTCAAAGATCTGTTTTTAGAAAAATAATTTCCTCGCGACCATCGAGCAGATATAGAAATTCAATTTCTAAGTCTAAGACAAAAGGAGGATGAGAATGTCACAAAGTATGCGGCTAACATTACAAGGTTAGATAGGTATGCTAAAGATTATATACGTAACCCAAGAAGTAAGATCGATCGTTTCATTAATGGGTTAAAAACATTTCTCCGTCGAGCATTAGTCCCACAATCCTTCTCGTCGTACGAAGACATTGTCTCATGTGCTATCAAGGCAGAAAAGAAATTCTATAAGTCTTATGACTTTAATGCGAAGCAAGAGAAGAAGATATCTGTTGATCAATTTGGGAATGGAAATAAGGGGAAGAAGGGAAATGTTGAATATCCATCCTATGCTAAATATGGGAAGAAACACCCTGGTACATTCTTAAAAAGAATGGGAGTCTGTTACAAGTGTGGTGAAAAAGGCCACTAATCTCGTGATTGCAAGGGGAAGAATGAACCTACCAATTTCCAATTCTACAATTGCAGGGAGATGTGACATTATGCAAATTAATTTCCTAAGCGTCAGGGGAAGTTACCTTAGAAAAGTCCATGGGATCAAGGTCAAGCATATACTCTCACTGCCACTGAGGTAGAAGCTCCGAATGATGTGGTGACAGGTAATTTAATGGTTTCCTCAAGTTTATAAAATGCATTATTCGATTCTGGATCATCCCATTGTTTCATATCATCCCAGTTTGCTACAAAAATTAGATATTTCCAATTTGATTTAAAAAGGGAGTTGTCAGTTAAAACTCCTAAGGGAATTATCATTGCAACAATGTTTTGTGAATCAGTCCCCATTAGAGCACATAAATGTTCTTTATCTGCTAATCTAATCGTCATACCTATGATTGAGTTTGATATAATCTGATGTATGGACTGGATATCAGACTATTATGCGATTATTTATTGTAAGAAGAAGGAGGTTACAATTTTTGATGATGATGATAAGGAACACCTTATCTTTAGAGTAGAATCGTCACCACCTAATTCTTACCTAGATCCACCCCTAGTAGCTCAACTAAATTCAATTATTAGGGAGGAATAGAATGAAATTACTGTGGGTGAGGAAAAGAATGTTCAAATAGAGGATGTACCTATTGTGAAATAATATGTAGATGTGTTTCCAGACGATTTACCTGGACATCCTCCAGAACGACAAGTTGAGTTTTCCATTGATTTAATTCCTCGATCAAGGCCTATATCGAAGACCCCGTATAGAGTGGCCACTGTAGAATTAGTTTAACTAAAGAAATAACTAGAGGAATTGAGTAATAAGAGATTTATTCGCCCTAGTGTTTCTCCATGGGGATCCCCTATTCTTTTTGTTAAAAATAAAGATGGATCTATGAGGTTATGTATCAACTACAGGGAGATCAATGCTATAACAATAAAAAAAAAGTATCCCCTACCTCTCATTGATGATTTTTTAACCAACTACATAGAGCTCAATACTTTTCAAAGATTGACCATCGATCTGGATACCATCAGTTGTGTGTGAAGAATGAAGACATTCTGAAGACAGAATTTCGAACCAGGTACGAGCATTACGAGTTTACAATAATACCTTTTGGATTGACTAATTCACCCTCTGTATTCATGGATCTGATGAATAGTGTTTTCAAAGAATATCTCGATGAATTTTTGGTGGTATTTATTTCTGATATCTTGGTATACCCCAAAAGCTACTAAGATCATGAAAATCACTTGTGCATTATCCTAAAGACTCTGAGAAGACATGAATTATATGGGAAGTATAGCAAGTGTGAATTCTGGATTTAGGAGATTTCATTTCTTGTCCATATTGTCTATAATGATGGAATATTAGTTGATCCTTCTACGACTAAGGCAATCCAAGAATAGCCAGAACCTACGAGTATAACCGAGGTACGCCGTTTTATTGGTTTGGCAGGATATTAACGACGTTTCGTCCAGAATTTTTCATGGTTGGCTAACCCATTAACAAAGATCACACGTAAAGGGGTTAAATTTGTTTGGACAAAAGAGTGTGAAGAATTTTTTGAAGAACTGAATAGAAGATTATTCAGTGCTCCTATATTGACTCTACCATCGGAGAATGATGGGTTCTTTATTTATGGTGATACATCGAAGAAAGGATTTGGTTGTGTCCTTATGAAGAATGATAGGGTTATTTCCTATGCATCATGAAAGTTGAAAATTCATGAATAAAACTATCCTACTCATGATCTCGAGTTAGCAGCTGTGATATTTTCTTTGAATATATAGAGGCACTACCTCTATGGTGAAAAATGTGAGATTTATTCTGATCACAAGAGTTTTAAGTATATTTTCTCACAAAAATAACTCAACATGAGGAAAGGAGATGGCATGAATTACTCAAGGATTATGATTTTACGATACACTACCACCCAGGGAAAGAAAACAAGGTGGAAGATGCTTTGACCAGAAAAGATAATGGAGTTTTGAACAATATGATAATTGAAAGGGATCCAATTTTAATGGATCTAGTGAAGATGGACATGGGATTAACCAGGGAAGGTGAAACATCAATGCTTTTTCAAATGGTTTCCAAAAAATCTTTACTAGAAATGATTAAGAGTTCTCATAACGATGATGAAGAATTTAAAAAGAAGATTAAATTTGTGAATGATGGGAGATTGAGAGAATTTGTGTATGAAGAAGGAATTTTGAAACTTGAGAAGAGACTCTGTGTTCCCGATATACGTGATCTAAAAAGGGAATTGATGGATGATGCTCATAGATCCAATTTCTCTATACACTGTGGGATCACAAAAATTTATAGAGACATGAAGGAACATTTTTGGTGGGACAACATGAAGAGGGAGATTGCTGATTTTGTGTCAAGATGTATGGTTTGTCAACAAGTGAAAGGTGGAAGGCAACTACCTGGAGGAGTCATGAAACCTCTTCCCATACCGGAGTGGAAATGGAACAATATTACAATGGACTTTGTCATGGGGCTACCAAAGTCTCCTAGAAGGAACGATGCAATATGGGTTATTGTTGATCGTCTTACCAAGTCAGCACATTTTCTTTCCATAAGAGAAGATCTACCACTGGAACGTCTAGTAAGACTATATGTTAATGAAATTGTAAGACTTCATGGAGTACCCATATCGATTGTTTCTGATCGTGATCCCCATTTTACTTCAAGATTCTGGAGAAGTCTTCAGAAAGCCTTGGATACTAAAATTCATTTGAGCATTGTTTACCACCCTCAAACAGATGGACAATCAGAACAAACTATTCAAACCTTAGAAGACATGTTGAGATCCTACACACTTGACTTTTAGGGTATGTGGGATTAATATTTACCTCTGGTAGAATTTTCCTATAACAATAGCTTCTATTCAAGTATTCAGATGGCTCCATATGAAGCGTTATATGGAAAGAGATGGCGCACACCAACCTGTTGGCATGACGTTGGTAAAAGAAAAGTTGTAGGTCCAGAACTGGTGGAGGAAACGATGGAAAAGGTCATGGTAATTCAAAATCACATCAAAGCAGCTCAAAGTAGACAAAAGAGCTATGCCAATAATCGAAGGAAGGATTTGGAATATCAAGTTGGTGATCATGTTTTCCTGAAGGTATCTCGATGGAAGGGAGTCATAAATTTTGGTTAGAAAGGTAAATTGAGTACCAGGTACATCGGACCTTTCGAAATTCTAGAACAAATTAGGGTTGTAGCATACCGATTGGCAATGCCGCCAAGTCTCTCCAAAGTTCACGATGTGTTCCACGGATCTCTGTTGAGGAAATACCTACCTGACCAAACGCATGTACTCACCTATGAGGAATTAGAACTGGAAACTGATCTGTCTTATTGCGAAGAGCCCATCAAGATTCTTGATACGAGAGAACAAGTACTGAGAAACCGGACGACTCGTCCGGTAAAAGTCTTATGGAGAAACCATAAGATGGAAAAGGCAATGTGAGAACCTGAGGAACATATGATGAAGAACCACCTGAGTCGTTTCATGTGGTAGTATTATAGAAGTTTCGAGGATGAAATTATTTGAAGTTGGGGAGAATGTAACACCCCAAGCTTCCACGGTACGCTTTTCGTTGAATAATACAGCAGCGTTTGTTATACGCAACTTCGAGTTCTAACACACACCACAACCAATCAAACTAGCCGTTATGAATAGTAATACCCACTTTTTGAAATTTAGAAGTTTTATTTTTCAAAATGGACTACATTTTTGGATTCGGAATATCGAAATTATCCTAGGGTGAATTTTTGGTATTTTTCTGAAAAACTTCATTTTTTGATGAATAGTGAAACCACTATGTGGTAGTTAAAAAACTGAAATTTTCAAAAAACAGAATTTTACCGCTTCTGTGAGTGTAATTTCAAAAATTAGAGAGACACGGTTAATATCAAGAATGAAAATTTGGTTCAAGGAGATGAAAATAATTTTTGGTGAATAGTACCTTTTTAGTTTTATTTACCACGGTTAAAATTAAATAGGGTAATTAAGGGTAAACATGATATTAATATTACCCTACCACATGTCCTAATTCTATTGGATAAGTTTATCTCGACCAAAAACAACCTTAGGAATAAAATATTATCATTTAGGTCCACTTGGATTAGATTAGGACATTTATTATTATTTAATTCAAAGAAGAGTTAAAAGAGTTAAAATCAAAGTTTATTTTATTAAATATTTTTAATATAGTGTAATATATAAGATAAATTAGATTGTAAATATTAATTAGAAATTTAAAAAGGTTTACTACATAAGTATAGTTTATTTATAATTTTTAGATATTAAATAAATTAATTTATTTATGACACAATGATGATGCAGTAATTACCATAATAGTGAAAAATTAAAATAATTGATATTATAAATACACAAATAAATTTAATATTAGCCTTTTTAATAATTAAAATAATTTTCTAGGATAATATGACATGTTATGATTTATTTAATTAACTTTGTTCGAAGTAATCATTCTGTTATGATTTTCACAAAAAATCAGCATTCCAAATAGTGTCAAAATTCACAAAAAAGAGTTTTTAAAACAAATATTATATTAGTAATTGATAGTCAATTCCTAAAAATATAAGTACCATCCAAGAGACATATATCATGATAGGTGTATCATTAATGGACCACTTGGGGGTCTATTGTATGTATATAGTATGTTTATTAACTATATAATATAAAAATACAAAGTGACATGGTAAGTGTCAAACTAATTAACTAAGAGTTAAAACTAAAAGATATGGTTAATATAATTACCCAAACCTGTCTAAGTTCTATTGGTTGAGTTTTTGTCGACCCATAACCACCTTAAACTTTAAATTATCCACTTTGGATATATTATAAACTGAATATTAATTTATTATAAAATAATATTTCTACCATTTCTAAATGTGCCCCTCACCCCTCATATAAAAGAGTACTCACCCTTCTCAGTAATTCACACCTTCAAAGCCTTTTGGTTCAGCCAAAACCTACCCAAATACTCTCTCAATTTCCCTCAGTACAACCTAGAGGCCTTAGTTTGATCATAAATCCAATCTATGGAGCCCTTTTGATCAAATCAAAAGGAAGAACTCGAAGAAGAGGTAATGGTTTCACCATCCTTTTTCAAGTTCCTTTCTTCTTCCACTTATTATTTCTTTGTTTTACCATTCTAAAATAATAACACCAATATATTATATATAATTTGATGTTATTATAAATATGGTACAACCATGTTTAGTATTCTATCTATCCTTTGAATAATATGTCGCCATACGTGCGTACGTACAACTTACCGTCTCCACGTCGTGGTGTAATTGTTATTCAATAAATTATTATTTGGACGGGTATAATAATGATGTGTAATTCATGTAAATAATAAATATAACATGATAATGATTCTTTATATATGATATACCATCCAATTATATATTATTTTAATATCAAAAGAATGATATTGTCCCTCGTACGTACGAACGAACTACCGTCTCCACGAATGCGATGAGATTCATTCTCCATCGTCTCCATTCATGTCTAATTCTCATTTGATGATTAATAATAGTATCTAAGGACTTGATATCATTCTGGATATTATTATCATACAACCTATCCTTAAAAAACACGGCTTAAATAACAAGACATATAAAATAAAACGAGTAAGTTAACACCTGAAACAACGATAAAACTAAGATATTATCGACAAATCAATGTTAAAAGACAATATATTATATCATATTAATGTATATGATTCTTGTATAATTTAATAAAAATTATTTCACAATTATACAGGAGGTTAACCTACCTCAACCAAAGAAAAGTACAAGGTAAGCGTTTATTTTACAATCTATTCATTATCTGAGGTTTTTTATACGTAATAATCTACTTGGATCCCTTTATCATCCACATCCATGTTTCTTAAAAATGTTTTTCAAAACATTATTACTATTTTACAGAATATGGTTTAAAGTCATTTATACCCTTGTTTGACTTTTTATAAGTAGTTTATAAATGAATATTTCTATCATTTTCCAAACAAGGTGATTTTTATCCTTTTCAAAAGAATTAAGGTAAGAATGTTTTTTTACTTATAAGGAGGGTGCGGCTATTTTCCACAGTTACAAAATAGTTGAAGCTTCTATTTCAAGCCTATAAGAATATTTTCAAATAAAATATTTTATTTTATAAATATATTACTCTTAATGATTTCAAAATAGAAATATATATTTCTTTACAAAGAGTTTTGATTTCATCTATGTCAACATCCTTTGATGGATTTTAAGTTTATTTGGAGTTGATTTATTATGATATAATACTTCCATATTGTATTGATGGTTTTGTGATATGTTTGACTATGGATGTTTTATTTTTATACCATTCATGGTTTATGAAGAAGTTATTAACATTTCATATGCTAGTTTTATTATGAATGTTTATGTTATGTTTAAACCTGTTCATATGAGGAATTTATTAGACTTAATAAGTGACGGGTGGAGCCCGCTATAGCTCCTCGATGCATCGGTAGGTCTCATGAGACAAACTGGTGTCTTGGCATAAGTCCTTGAAAAAATCTTATTTTTAGTCTTGGCACGAGGCCTTGGATATGTGGTTATGATAGTCTGGCATTATGCATTCCATCATTATGAAAGTGGTTATTGATATTGCATGTGAATATTCGATTAGTAGAATATCCATGAAAATAAGTAAATGGCATTATTTCATTTTATTTTTTCCATACTATGTTGATGTTCAATTTTAAAAGGCTTTTGTTTTAGTTATACAATGCCTTAAATTTTTTTTCTTAGTTATGAAATTTTATGCTATATTTTTATCCTTACTAGGTATTTGAGCTCACCCCTTTTCTATGTTTTATTTTTCCCAGGATGTGAAGAAGTAATTTATGAATGACCTGCAGGGATAGTATGAGGGGATAAGAGTGTGTACTATGGAGACTATATTGTTGTAGTTTTCATTTTATGATGTAATGTAAATTTATTAATGCATCTTGTTATTCCAAGGCTACTTAACGAATTGGTCTTTCAAGATTTCATCATTCTTTTGATCATGCCAATGTTATGTAATAATGAACCAACTCTGGGTAACTTGGGTCAGGGCGTTACATATATCATTCTGGGCCACCAATTTTCCCACCTAAAACCATGATACATTTTGTCCATTCAAGAATTTTCCTCTAAAAGTGAGTTACAGAACATGAATAAGTGTCATTATTGCACTGCTGATGTAACAAAAAACCTACCATGTATCATAACATGATTGGTTTCATCCTCTTTCGATCACTATAGGCTATTACCATCAATGATCTAGACTCGAATAATATCTACCTATTAGTCTCCAAAATGAGACTCTTCTTAATTTTTTGATTAGGAGGGATCCATTTTCTTACAGAATAAGAATCATTTATCAACAATATCCTCAACTCTATGATTCAGAGCTTCCAATTCCTCCTTTTTCCTACAATCATCCATTTACTCTTGAGATACTCCATGTTTCTTATTGCACATCACATTTTATATGTAATTTCATTTCCCTACTATATCGGATATATATTATCCAATGTCTAGAAGAAACACCATCCACAGTCACTTCTCTATATTCAGGTCATGATGAGTGAAAATATACCTTAATTTCTTATAATATATTAATACTAAATATTATCCCTTGAAGATTTAATGTCATAAATTTTTTGGGGAAAACACCCCCATGTCTATTTCTACGTTATGGGTGACATAGTTCTATTAACGAGGATATATATTAAATATCACATAAGAAGTAACACCCCGCTAAAACATCTAGGTACATGCCAAATACAAATGAGAGGCCACACACAACACCTACAACACCACACTATCTATAAGTAGATGAAGAAATATGGAATTGATCATCAATAGATTCATGTATCTAAATGATGATTGGATAATATTGGTATAATGTCCAAATATTTCATTATTAGGGTTGTTAATGTGGTGAAATATAAGATAATTATGAAACAAACCACTGGTAATAACCAATTATACTAGGAATTTTGTGAAGCTGTTGATGTTTTTTATGTTCTAACCCTAAAATAACCACTTTAAAAATTTCCATATCTCATAACACTCCATGTTTAAACGTTACATATCTATATAAATGAACCTATGACATGTTGAAATTAAACATAGATAATTTCCTACAATATAGATAGTTTCAAAGAGTATGTAAGAAAAATATTCATGTGATCAACATGTACCTCCTCAATCATTGTGTAACTTAGAACGCCATCATTGAAGAAAACTATGAACTAATATTATAACACATGAAAAATTTAGTTCTTATGTACCATGAACACATTAATTTTTCCATGAATCCAATTGAAATAAATAAACACATGGAATATCAGTACATAAAATGGAATGTATTCTTCAATATGTAATCCTACTATACCTAAAAATGTTGATATCTCGATAATATATCGATCATTGAAACCATCAATCCACTCTTAAATAATCATGAAGATCATATATCCTATGAATAAGTTAATAATTATTGATCGCCAACCAATTAATTCTCTTATACTCTAAACATAACATCATACTACCAATTTCCTTGTTGAAAATCATCAGATCTCCCTGTGGTGATAAATTGTTCTAGATAACCCATTATTACAATAGGTCATAAATCTAAATTATCAACTACACCAACTATAAATATAAAATTATGTTAAGAAACTTTAAAATTAATCAAACACCAAGATAAAAATCAATCCCAACCATTATTTCATACCAAGAAATAGGGTGATAACATCTTCTAGGAAAACATGTAATTACATTTTAAACTCTAGTAACTTCCACTAATAGAGAGCCCATTATCTATACCAATTATTTATCCTTATAATCCAAAAGAGGATCCATACACCTATTTCTCATATGAAGAACCAACACATAAAAAACACCATATGCCTACCTTTCACATCCAAAAACTGAACACTCCTCTAGAAACAATCGACAACTACATATAAAGGATATAACCAATCTAGGAAAATAAATAAATTGAACGGGTGTATCTATAGAAATAGGAAATCCACCAAAGTTATATTTCTCCTCATCATCATTCTACTTCCATGAAACACATCAATATACTTGTCCTGACCTACAAGTGGAATTGTTATTCCAACTAGGTAACGTACACATTGGGTGGGGGTGAATGGGGGTATGATATATGACAAAAATTCCCCTTCAGATCATGCTTCATCATAAAAAACAACATTCCATCCCTCTCTAATTAAAATGTATGAAAAAAAATGAAATCATTTATAGGGAAAAGTAATTTTAGATGGTTTACCATCACTCAGATATTTCTGAAGTGCATAAAATGATAATGAACTGAGGTAAAAAATCAAAAAAATACAACTTCGAACTTCTGATTTATGATAGAAAACCACTTTGTATATTCTAACATGATTTATCATGTTCAGGGATAGCTTACTGCCTCCTAAGGGTCACAACATTGATATCTCCTTCAATGGCTCTCAATTGGTTAAAAAGATCTCAGTCTTCATCTTCCATTTCTCTCTTCTCTAGAATAGATTCTCTCAACGTTTAAGTACATGTAGTTTTCTTTAATTTAAATAATTAATAAATCCTGTATTTTTATTTGATTTTGTGTGGATGTTCTACTTTAACCTAGTTCATGAATAACAAATTAATTGAGAAAATTGGAAAATTCCATTATAATACATTCCCAATGCTCAATACCTTCCCAAATATCTCACATCCTTCTAAAAACATCAGAAATATTCAACTGTATATACTCACTTTGTGAACTACCAAACATTCATAAATCTCACCACCTTCATGAGGCTTAACCATGCTTTGTGATGTAACTTCATATAATAGTGATAAAAAACATTCCTAATGCTCCCTTTGCCATCGCCAAATTCACAATTTTTTTGGATTTTTATATTTTTCATGAACATCAATACATCATTAATTATTATAACATTTTGTCATCTATCATTCTAATTAGGAAAATACACTACTTTACAACATTTATCAAATAACAACCATAGATAATCTACTCCATAATTTAGAGCCTTTGAATTTCCCTTATTTCATGAACTACTCAACTTGCGGGGTTAGAGGGATATTAATATGAGTTTTCTCCCCTTCCATAAGATTACATTATCACCACAACATTTTGTATATTCTATACAAACACCTTCATAAATATCCATTTATTTCACAAATAACCCCAAAAAATGGTTATTTCTGATGATTCTCATTTTCACGGATAAATTCATTTTTTCGTCACTCATTCACGGTCACTTAATCCTTTGCAACTCCATTTTTCTTCAGGAATATCAATATCATTAAGAAACTAAAATATTCACTGAACACATTAAATTACAACAATTATATGTGGAATTCATTGAAATCCAACATTCAGGATGACTGACCGATCCCCAAAATTTTAGACCCCAATAATTTGGTAAACACATAGAAACAAGGTAACCTTATATACGGATATTTATATACCACATCCATGGAATCAAATCCTTTGTCTTGTATTCTTCTCAATATATTTTGTCAAAAATCACTTTGTAACTCCACAACTATGTATGTAATCCAAATGTTTCAATATACATAGTCAACCCAAAAAAAATGCAATGTTACATTGATGGATTTTTACACAGAAATATACACCTTTTTTTATTTTTTGACATTTCATTACATATTTATACGTTTGTAATGATTCTGCAATATTTATTGAAATAAAACATCGTGAGATTTATATTGAAATCATAGATTTACTCAACTTTCACTCTAATCTAACATGATCCAGGATTATCATGTCAAAACAGAGTAGCACGAAAATTTCATTAGTGAACTAGTTCAATCAAAAAATATAAACTACATTCGTCATGATCCCTATCTATATTAATGTATAAGAATTGATCTATCATTCATATATTCATCATAGTTTAACCCCCCCACCCCCAATAAGTTTCCCTTGTTAGTTTATCCACTATATTTATTAAGAACATTCATCCCCATTTTAGCCATAACATCACCCCCTTTGTCAATGAACCCGATTGTTACTTAACTGTTGTCATCCATAGGGAAATGGACACAGATCAATAATTTTGATAAAAAACCATAACAAAATAAAATGGTGTCCCATATAAGTATTTTTTCTTGTTTGGTAAGTATATTTAACTCAATTAATGAGTCGAAATAATTTAATCTCTTATTTGGGTAAGATAATTATGATAATTTCTACAACCCATAAATTTGTAGGCACATGCTCCTACATCAAAACCCCATTACCACCTTCTCCTTGATAAAATGAGACTTTATTTCAATAGTAATTTTCCTTCGATAATTGAATATATATATTCTAATTTTTATGGTACATGATTTTTTACAACTGAATCAGATCAATGACTCCACTTCAACTCCCATATCATCAATTTACTTATTCATTCCTAATAACTAAAAACACGCTTGAGTATCCCGAATATATTTATCTTCTACCATAGTAGATTAAATGAAATATCTTTTTCTTTCATATCCATGAAATACACCACATTCCATTATAGAATACACTATCTAATGTTGTTTTTCTATAATCTGCAGATTCGGACGAATCTTTATCTGTATAACATAATGATTCTTGATCTATTTTTTTCATAGTATATAAAATTGAAATATAATATACACTGATAATATGAATGGTTTTTTAAATAAATCAATGTTTATTTCATTGATATTTCCTTGTAATATTGAATCGTGGAATGTGGATAAAACAATATCAGATCCTCATCTAATTAAGAAAATATACATTCAATTATTTTCTTATAATAAATGAAATTAACTACATTTACTTCATCATTCCATGATAGTATCATCTAGATATCGATTAGATACATCATATCCTTGAAATTTTACATTCTAAATCATCTCAGACCCCCTAGAAATCATTATATGGGGAAATTAATACACTTAATTTTCATATGATTCATGTAAAAAAGAGGAAAAACATACATTCACCAATTATAGACATTTCAAATTAACATTTCATGAATTTTATGAAATGTTCACACTATTAATTGTACGATCACTCAATTATTTTCTCATAATCATATACAGTCACCAGAATCCTATGATTACTACAATTATTGACAAATATATTTTAATCAACTCCATCTCACAAAAAAACACAAATTCATTAATGCCTAATAGATTATTGAATACAATGCTCTTTGTACTCACATTAACCAAAATTTATCCTTCATTAGGTGATAATATATTTTCTTATCTACATTAATTAAAAAACAATCTTCATTCTCAATATAAACTTCTTATAACAGAACCCCATTCTAAACATCTAACTTGACTATAATCATGAAAACATTGAACCTTTTCTCCACTATAGTGACAAGAATAATGTGATTGTATCTAGCCTCAAAAAATGTTAAACTTTTTAATCAGAATTAATATAAACATTTTTGGAGTACCCTTTCAACAATAGTTTTTATTCATTTTGAATCAATAATCCATATTCATTCATATTGTTTCAAATGACTCATTTGGTCCAAATGAAATTCTTATCTGGTGGTCTAAAGATGATCTCATATGTCTTATTCTTCTTAATTTTGTCACGAACTTTATTCTTATCCTGAACCCAGATCTCATCCATAGCCTATAAAAAACATTTAGGCTCTACCTAAGAGAGGAATTATTTTTTTTCTTAAATATAGATTCATTCTGTTTGAATCGGAACTCCATGATCTGCAATGATGTTCTATCATTCAGTTTTTCTCAACTCTTTTGTTTTATTGTATATATAGATTGGAATTCATATAAATAATCTTCAGTATCTTATTTTTAATCATCATTTTCCTCTTCAACTCCCATTAAGGTGCTTACCTCTTCATCACATTCATCAGGGAACCACTTACTATATTTTTTATGATTCAATTCATTATCCACTTTAGTGACAACAATTCCTTTAGCTACATTCCCACCGTCTTGTAATCTATTTTATGTGATTTTATTTTTCCTATATTTATATGTAATATCCCATCATTTTCACATGAATATAATTTATAATGTTTCTATTTGATGAGAATGAAAAACAATCTTCCATGGATTCTAAAGTGTTTTGATGGTGGATTCGTAATGTACCACAACTTCTTTGGTGTCTTTTATTCCTTCAAACATAATAGTGGCCTTATAGATTTTTAGATCTATGTCATGTATATTTCCTTTCATTATTTCTACATTATGTTTGTTTTAATAATAATTTATATGGACTTGTTTTTTGTAATAAAATATCTCCCCACAACCAACCCATTCGTTGAGAAGTTCTCCATACTAAGACATGATTATTTATCCCGTTTTTTTTTGAGATAATCTCCCTCCTGGATAATTGTAAATTTCAATACACTATTTTTATGAAAATTCATATTTTGTTTTGAATTATGATTAATGATTCGCTTTGATATTCTTTTGGGAGACTTAACACATCAAACATTTGGGAAATGTAATGTAAAAAATTTCACCCTTTTAGAAGAATCAATTAAATGACCATAAATTCATTTTCCATCAATGGAACTTGTAGAGATAGGTTCGCACACATCTCCCCTAACTAATTAAATTACTCTCTTTGAAGTGTGTTGTTACAACTTGTACATATTTCTGATAATCTTCTACTATTGAAAAGAATTACATTGGTGATTACAATCACATGATAAATTTGTGATATCTCGTGCTATATCAAATTTTACCATTTCATCTAGGTATGGTTGCAATATATGGCCGTGTACTTTATTCCATAAACTATTTTCCTCACCTTTGATAAAACATATGTATTCTTCTCTAGTCTAAACGATGAGATTCCCCTTCATTTGTTCACTATAGAACAACTCCACCATATGTTCCTTTTATGGAACAAATATTCATAGTATATTTTATTTCTTTTCATGGGTGTCATAGTTCACTAACCATATGAATGTTGTGATTGAGACCTTCAAAAACTAAGATATTAACAAGTCCCATTTCATTACACCAAAAAATGTGTTTTTTGATCCAATATTCACTAGGACATCATGATTCCCAAATTTTACAACATCATACAAGTTGTATTCTATTCTAGTAATAGGATACTTATTACCTTCCATATGGTTTTTGAATCCACTATCATGGATCTATACACTATAATGATTTTTTTCATTTAGGATAATATACGCAACATCTAACTGATCTTCTCTTTTCTAATGGATGCACATTCCTGACTTCATAACTAGTATGGATCGATAATCATTATCATCCTAAGAGTATGATAGATAGCTTCATATCATAGATCTACAAATCGTTTTTTAATTATCATTTTATTAGATTATACATTGAGGTTCTCCTTATGGCCATATTTTTTATACCTAAACACATTCCTCTCGATTATTTATTTGAAATATCGTATAATGTGTCAAAATAATCCATGTGTGAAATATTAAAAATAAAATTATATTATAGAATATTGGGGTCTGTATTGTTTTCTAGGATGGCCATGTTCCCTTTGGAATTTTCTGTCTACGGAACAAACACTTTTTGATTGTCCCATCATTCCAAAACAATAACAACAAATGTGTGTGGAATTATTGTGTCATTATTGAAAACATAATTTTATCTTGGGTTATCTAAATATCCTATTTTAGATTCGTACCCAAACAAACCATAAATCATGATGTGGGTTCATGGGGTACTACATTAACCATTAGTTATTTATCTTGTAGATAGAGCCCCATACTACCTGTATCATTTGGATCTATAAATTTCTTATCCAGAAATTATATTCCATATTTCATGGGAACATGGAGCTCTATATTTATATTTTATACATCCTTTGGAACCTACATTTCTAGATTCTTATTTTTCTCATGAAATTTAACATTCCATCATAGGATGAAAACCACCTCCTAATGATTTTTATGTGTTATCAAGATATTTCATAGTATTATTCATACCATCAGTCACACTTTTCTGTTCTTCATATTTGTTATTGAAATCACCAATCATTAATAAAATATCTATAACTAAATAATTAATCATTTAAATTTCATCCATTAACTCGGAATTCTCTTATTCTAATGTTCCATATAGATCATGGTATCTCAATCCAAATATTTTTATATATTTTTATTGAATCTACAGGAAACTATCTATTAAATAGTAGTGTCTATTTCAACCCAAATATTAAATATTTTTTAACTACTTCATCATCATTGTCACACTCATTACTTTTCATGGAGAAAGACACAAATTACACTCTAGAATGTTTCCTTGATCATTAGAGTTCTCAATCTCTTCAATATCTAATGCATTTAAACATTCATTTAATTTTTAGACGAGACTACCCATTTTTTGTAAATTCCCCTTAAAATAATTCATACCATTCATGTAGGATGAATACTTATTCTTGGGAATTTTAACTTCATCGTCATTATACGTCTTGGGGAGCCTAACTACAATATTTCCAACCTTTCCACATTAAAATCATGAAAATGGGAGATTCCCTTTGAAATTTCCTTTTCATATTTGTAAATTTGATGTAACTAATGGCATGTATTCATTTATCTCTTATTCTTCCTCGCCATATTCAATATTGATCTTCATTATTGTCTTTAATGAAACCTATATAGACATCCCTTTTTTCCACATTCTCATTATAATAATTTATCATCTCGTTATTAATAATAGTATTGTGAATGTTATCTAATGTAAGATATTTTCGATCATTTTCATCCAATATAAAAACATTCAGATTGAACAGAGGTGAAGTTAATCTGAAGACATTTTTCAAAATCGTTAAATATTAAATAATTTATTATAGACTATGCATTTATTCAAAGACAAAATTTTCCTTTTTTAAGAATGAATCAACATACTCATTAGTGTTCATTAAAACATCTTTATAACTATTACATAGAACCCATATCTCTTCATATCTGAAATTTAACTCACACTATTAATTATTTAGAATATTATCCCAAATTCCATGTGATTATTTAAATGAAATCATATTCATATATATATATATTATTATATATGGATCCCATATAAATAATTTAGTAATTTTTTTTAGAAAAAAATTTCATTTGTAAGATTTTGAAAAATCACTACTATTGATACTGTCTGAAACTTCAATCATCTTTGTAGTAAAGACATCAATTCAAAAATTACAATATAGTGATGATTATAATTAATCAATAATTGAATATTTTTTCCATAAAATATTGGAATCCATTTGTGATTGAAAACCTCTGGGGAATCCCCTTAGAGGCTAACACTGATATTGACCATTATATTTGATATAATTTATTAGCCTAACTGGGATAGATAATTTGAGAGGGAGGGTTTGAAACATGGTTTGATAGATTAAAACTACTATTAATTCAGATATTTTATCATCATTAACAAAAACACTCTTCCCAAAAAATGACTATATAAATGGATTAATAGAATTGGAATAAAAAATGAGGCAAAATGATTTTACTAGGTTCATTTTAAATGGACTACATTAAACGGATATATAATGGTAATGTGATGATATACCAAATCCACTAAGGCTCATTTCCAATGTAAGGCCCATGATCGATCGCTTCTATGACCAGGATCACTGACATTACAATTTTATAGGATATCTAACTACAACCTAAGGGTTAATCCCATGATTTATCCCACAATAGATCCCATATTATGGAATGGAACATCTTCTTCCTCTTACTTTTCTCATGGAACTATCAATGATTCACAGAACATTTAGGGAAATATTTTTCCCATCATTAGAAGAAATCATAATATCATAAGTTGAATATAAATTCTAATTTGATGTTTTAATTTAATCCACTTTATGAATTCCACTATACTAGATAATTATAGGGAAATTAATTTTTAATACTTTTTCAATCCTCACTACCATCGTGAATCTCAAATAGCCTTCAAAAATCATCCTAATTCTTTATTACACATTACTACCTTTTTAAACCCCACAATATTAATAAACCACACATATTTTTAAAATATAAACTATAATTTGTGATAATCCTTTTTTATTGAACCTCTAACACCCTCATGAAGCTCACATAGCCTTTTTGGAAGCTCACAACTTTTGGTCACATTTTTTAAGCCTAAAAAAATTCAAAACATTTTGGATGCTGAAAACTATAGTTTTGAATTCGAAGCCTTTAAAAAACATCCTTTATTCATAACATTTTCTTCAATAAAAACTATCACGAATCACCTCCATGAATTCAGAGCCATCTAATTTTTTTAATAACTTTTTATAGGAGAATAAGGGGTAGATTCCTATTAATAGTCATCAAATCCATAATAGAATCTTCCATGAACACAGGAAATTTATTTTGAATCTCTAGAAATTCATTTGTGTGGATGCCTATTCTCACGAATTACTAGGTAAATTTCACATTCATGAAGCTTCTCAATGTTATGGTGATTCAAAGTTTATCATCACACATTCATGAACATTCTATATTTCAGGACGTTGACTTCCTTCACGAGGATAAATAACTTCATGAAACAAAAATCACCAAAAAATTAATTCATTATCCATGTATTAATCAATTATAAATTGAAATCCATATTTCATGATTATTTATCTATCCCCAAAATTTATGAACCCAAAAAATTGGGAAACACTTGGAAATGATGCCACATGTTATTCGAAATGTTTGTCTCTACCTACTGGGAATTAATTCAATTGTATTGGATATTTATTAACATACCCTATCAAAATTATCATTGGGTCTCTACAGCTGATCATTGAAAAAAAATAGTTATAAACAAAGTCATCCTGAAACCATTCAAGGATAACCTAAAAGATTTTTCCTTATAGGCATTAATAACAGGAAGTTTATGTGAAGCCTCTTGAGATTTAATATTATTGTTCAGACCAATGTGGTTATAAAAAATATTTAAAATATAAATGATTTAACAAAAAAATAGGGTATATGTTGAACTTATCCAACATTGAATAATTCAAAATAATATAGAGTTTCCCAAATGATCACATGAATCTCCCCTCTTCCAACTCATTTGCCTCTCTAATGATGACCTCAATGTTCTTTCTCATTCCATGACACATAATAATGATGGACATGATGGGGATTCCCACTACCAAATACTATATCTCATAGATAAGACTAATCCTATTGTATAAAATTTTGAACAGATATTTGTGGTCAAAGATGCTAATACATCCTCACAATAATTTTATGTTGCTGGTAGTGAATAGAATCATGGCCTCCCAAACCATATGATTTATCATTGTAAATGGTAATATAAAATAATAATTTTCAAAAATACACATCCCTATAACTGAACAGAATTGCTCATAGTAGACATATGGGAAATACCATCCATATATAAATATCAGTCTAATTAATAATACCATTTCCTAACATGTAATATTATTGAATACCCAACAATCTAAAAGCCATTATATGATGCTTTACTCCTCAGAGGACCCTACTGGACCTTCGATAAGTGTTGTAGATACCACTCATGTAAGGATCCATCCCGAGATTCCCAATATCGGTGACTAATTTTATTACATTATAATATAAACAAATAATTTTTATCCCAAAGTAATGAATAGTTTAGTAGCTTTGTAAAACCTAATACAAAAAAAATATCATCATTAATACCTATAAGAAAATTTAACATAAAAAATACTTTTGAATCAAACATAATCTCCTAGATTTTCCTTGTAGTCCATTCATAATATAATTCTTTGAAAACTAGGGGAAATAAAACATGTGAAAGGGGTCAGATCAGACATTCAGTAAGGGTTAATAATACAGTGAACGAAAATACAAACACTAGGAGTGACGAAAAACAAAAATTTCATGATCTAAAAAAAATACTTGGGCATAATATGGTAGACAAAAAAAATGAATAAATAATTCTGTAAAACATAACCATGGTTATTTTACTAGTCATATAATATCAAGGACTATAAATCATTATTTTTATAATGATGAATTTCATAATTTCATACATTCTTACATATACTACCAAGGCCACGTCCAATACATTTGCAAATGACTAAGGCCTCATCCAAAATAATATTTGAAAATGGGAAAGGCCTCGACCAAGTCAAAAAAAATTTCTCTCATGAGACCTATTGATGCATCAAGGAGAAATATTGGGCCCACACATCTCTTACTAAATCCAATAAATCCCTCGTAGCAATGAGGATGACCATAATCAATAAATAAATTCATATTAAAACTAAATTTTAATTATTTTTTCCCAAACATAAACACTAACTATTTGAAAAAATATGCAGAATGGTTTCATGATAGCACATCCATAGTCAATCTAATCATAAACCATTATAAAAAATATGGTTGATGGTATCATAAATTTTGTTTCCCAATTATAAATAATATTCAAAAATATTTTTGAAATAGAAAAATTACTCTTATAAAATAATTGATTAATTCTAGAGATAAATACTATTTTACATTTGAAAGAAGAGTTATTTTGGAAAAGTATTTATATAATCCCATGAGTGAAAAATTATAGTTTTTTATAATATATTTTATCATTTTAGAAATATAATTTTTGTTGAAAACATATTACGGATTACCCTTGAAAATAGGTAAGAATTCATGAAATTCCTTTTAATTATCATGTATTTCAGGAAGAATTTTTGAAAGATCCGTTTAAAACAAATTTCTCAGCATTAAATAAAGATTATTTATTGTTGGTACACATATATATAACATTATAATATAATTTTTTATGAGTAAATATAAAATATAATATTTCCATTGATGTATGTAGAGAATAAGAGTAATCTGAATGAAAAATGGTGGATCCAGTAGAAAACCCCTAACATTTGTCTAAATAGGATCCTCTTTTGAACATAAGTTCATAAAATATGGAATAAAACTTATTAATAACTTAATTCAGATCCAATTTGACATTTATTTTATTTACTATCATTTTTTATGTTCATTTATGGTCATTTTAGGGGCTAAGATATCCAATATCATCATTTGTGAGTGCTCATTTCATTAGTTTTCATGATCGGCTATTTGTGTGGATGTTAATATATAAGGTTAATGTTATTACCAAATTGATTTTATATGTTATTAATTTTAATAAAAACGTTTAAATGACTGTATAATTAATTTTTATTCACTAGGTATGGTGGAATCATGAGATAAAATTTTAATGATAAATTCTTAGACTATTTTTGTTGTTTTTTTATCACCATAAACACATTTTGTTTTAAAAAATATATACCATGGGTATAAAATTATTATAGAACATCATCTAGGATATATATCATATATTATTATAATGTTCAACCAAAAAAATAGTTTAATGACTAGAATAAAAGTATGTAACAGAAGTTGGAAACTTATCATCCTTGTATGTGATTAATTGATACATCGCAGATGGTGCTTTCATTTCTTGTATAAAATGAGGGAAATGAGAGATGAGGATGAATTATTCCATTATCATAATAAAATTATAGTATATCTATGTTACTTTAGTTATTGTACAATTGGGTGGATAGAAGGAGAGGAATAGAAAATAATGAAAGGAACCTAAAAAAATAAAACAAATGAAAATAGGAATTTACCTATTAATTTTTTCTTCCTTGAGATCCTCTATGGGGGAGAGGATTTGGACTTTTCAAGAGAAAAAGGGATTTTAGACTCGGGGATTTTATTAGGAGGAGTTTTTAGAAGTATTTAGACAAGCCACAAGGCTTTAGTGCTATGAAGAGAAGATGGAGTGAGGGGTGATTTTTTTTGTTGGGGGAAAGGAGGGTTTTCCTTTATTTTAATCATTATTTAATTATATTGTCTCAATACTATTAATATTAATGATTTTTGTCAATTAATGTATTAATATGTTCATTTTAGTTTGAACTAGTTTTCATTTACATCATACATGACTAAAGCCTGATATATAAATTCATTTATTTAGCATATTTCTTAAATTATTGAATTTCACTATTCACCAAAAAATCATTCATTTTGAAAAAATATGAAAAATTCACCCTACTCAGTTTCTAACATTAAGAATTATAAAATGAGAATTTTCATGTCGAAATATTTTTCTATAGAAGGGAAATTAAATTATTGATTAATATCATTATTTATATGAAAAATAAATCTTCTAAAATTAAAACTGATCTTATAATACTAGCAAATATTAACAAAAATCTCATTAAATTAGTCTAAGTTAGTAGGAAAATAAACTATTTTTTGAAGAATACATTTTCTGAAAATGAATTTTATTTAAAATATATTTATTAATTTAAAATTATAATTAAATATTTATTACTCATAAAAGTATCAACAATTAATTATTATTTATTAATATATTCTCTCACATTTATAAGGTTCTTATATTTTATTTATACCCACATTATTGAGATTAAAATTCTAAATGGTACATGACTATTCATAAAGGCATGTTACTATTTATAAGCATTTGTTACTACTCAAACAAAATGTTAGTTTCTTCTATCGGACTCAAAATATCATACAGATCACAACCATGTATGGCTGTTTATTGAAATTCAAGTCACAAAAGTAGAAACTTTATATCTATGGGCCCAATTATAACTATCTCCTATAAATATAAAATTGTTTGTTTTCCATAGACTCAGTGATGAATGCATTATATAAAAAATTTATATGTAAAACCTTGAGGTGTTACATTCTTCCCCCATTACATAAATTTTCTCCTTGAAATTAATAGAATGTTACCTCAAAAAAATATTTGGTTAGTACTTCATAATATGATACAAAGGACCCCACATTGCATCTTGAATTTTATGATTTTCACAAAGTACCTTTACCGTCTTATTCATCCAATTCGTCAACACCTGTTCTTTAGTGTCCAAAATCTGGATAGGCTCTTCATAGTAAGAGAAGTTAGGTTCCAACTATAAACCATCAGAAGTGATGGCATGCATTAGTTTTGGCATGTACATTCTCAATATTACATCATGGAACACATTGTGTACCCTATAAAATCATGGAGGCATTTCTAAATTATAATCCATAGCTCTATATCTCCCTAGAATTTCTAATGGGCCTATGTACTTGGGGCTCAGTTTCCCCATTCATTTTAAATCTTTTAAAACCCTTCCAGGGAGATACATTCATGAAAAAATTATCACCCCCTAGAACCATCAATTCATTCCTTCTATTATCAGTATATCATTTTTTCCAACATTGAGTGGCTTTGATATGTGTTGGAATTGTCTTTTCCTTTATTGGTGTTTCCTTCACAAGATCTGGGCCCACAAGCATCCTATCAGAAACTTCTTTCCAACATGTTGGTGTACAAAATATCATTTTGTACAATGCATCATATGGTGGCATTTGAATACTGAAATGGAAACTATTATTTTAGGAAAACTCCACCAATGTTAAATATTGATCACACATTCATTGAATGTCAAGGTAGTATGATCTCAATATGTCGTATTATGTTTGGATTTTTTTTATTACCAATCAGTTTGCGAATGGTACGAAATACATAAACGAAGCTCGGTGTCCAAATTTTTTAATTACTTTTCCATAATTTCTATTTAAATAATTTATCATTATTTGACATGGTTGCATGTGGTGTTCCATAAAGTATCACAACATCATTGATATAGTGTTTTTCAAGTTGATCCAATGGAAAATCCTCCCTTATATTGAGGAAATGTGAAAATTTCATAAGTCGACCCACAAGTACCCATATTGAATCATTATTACAGGTATTTTTGTATAATCCAGTGTCTAAATAGATAGGGATTTCATCCCATTTCCTTGTTGGAATAGGTAGAGGTCGCATGACTCATCTAGGATGTTTCCTTTCACCCATCACATGTTGACATAATAAACATCTTGATACACAATAATTAATTATCATATTCATGTTATACCACCACAGTTGTTCCTTAAAATCTATATATATTACTAATAATAGGATAAATTGATAAATTTGAACTATGGTCATCATCCAAAAACTACCATTTTAGTTCATGTATAACAGGAACACAATGTCTCTTCCCAAAAATTAAAATTACATTTTCATATTTGAATTATGCCAACATCCCATCGTTCACATCATTAATTTTCAATCGGATACTCTCATCCTTAGGATGAGAACTTTATATCCATTATATTAATGATTATTGGGACACTAATAGAAAAAGTAATAATTTTTCACCATCTATGATGATTCCCATATCCATCCTCGCTATATCAATTCACATAGGATTATTTTGAATTATTATTTTGTTTAAAAAACCATGATCCTTCCTACTAAATGCATCAGCTACCTTAGTTTCCATTCCATTTTGGTTTTTTATCGAATAATTGTAATCCTTGTGCAGCCTGATCCATCACCTTTTCCTCATGTTCAATTCTTTTTATAAGAAGATGTATTTCAAGATTTTTTGATCAGTATTTGTCTATCATATTTCACTATATATATAATGTCCCCATATCATCCAAGAAAGGATTACAACCTCAAACTCATGATCATTAGTTAAATAGTTTGGTTCATGAGTTTTTAAATTCTTAAATGCATAGGTAGTAAATCTATCATTCATCATAAGGACAAATCCATGTCATTTCTTTGATTCATCACTATAGATCACAAACCCATCATTTCTAGATATTAGAGATAGGTTCAAATAATTTACTAATCTCCCCCATAATTCATTGAAACATTCCCCGCATTCTTTTTTCCATTCAAACATAACCCCTTTTGAGTAATCGAGGTTAATGGTTTGGATAATTGGGTGATGTTTTGAATGAAACACCGATAATAACTTCTTATAAAAATAAAACTACAATCATTGGTTATGTTCACTCGTGTTGGTTATTCTTGAACAACCTTCCTCTTCATAGGATCAAAATATATTCCATCTATATATACAATATAGCCAAGAAAAGAAACTGATTAAAGCCAAAATTCACCAAAACTAAACATCCCATACAATCCATTTCTTTTAAGAGTCTGGACAATAATTTGCAAGATATTTTCATGTTCTTTCTAGATTTTTGATAATACCATGATATTGAAAATAAATATGAAAATAAATTTATCCTGATATTCCTTGCAAACCCTATTCCTTAGATCCATGAAAACTAAGGGTGAATTAGTTAGTCCAAAAGGCATTACTGTAAACATTTAATGGTCATACCATGTTTTAAATGATGTCTTTCTAATATCCACCTTCCTCATAAGTAATTGTTGATATCTAGATCAAAGTTATATCACTGAAAAATTTGTGTCCTTATTAGGATGATCAAATAAATCACCAATGTGAGGTAGGGGTACTTGTTCATTATTGTTATATAATTGATCTCTCTACAGTCAATGAATAACCTCATAGATCCATAATTTTTCTAAATGAATAGAACATGGGCACTCCATTAAGAAACACTGGGGAAAATAAATCCTTTATCACATAATTACTCTAGTTATTTACAAAGTTCTAATAATTCAATAGTGGCCATTCTATAAGGAGTCCTTTATAAAGTTCTTGAACCATGAATTAATTCAATAGGGAACTCAATATCACACTCTAGAGGATGTCTATGTAAATATTATGGAAACAACATCAATATATTCTTGCACAATAGGTACATCCTCTATTTTATCATTCCTTTACTCACCCATATATATTTCATTCACACCCTCCAGAAAAATGTAATTCATTATTGTTAATAGGGGGATCTATATGAGAACCATATGGTGAGACATCTTCTCTAAAGATAAGGGATTGTACACCATTTTCAAAACCATAACCTTCCTTGTTTTTTCAATAGATTCATTCATACTAATTTTGAAATCCAATACATATGAACAATTATATTAACTTTGATAATGGGTATGATGATAATGTTTTAAAATAAGGCATGTCTATGTATCATAAGGGGGATTTATCGACACATCTTTTTTGAAATTATGATTACCTTATGAGTATTGACTAACAACTCCATTATTAATTCAAATTATAAATATCTAATAGTTGTGGATATCTTGGATGATTTAAAACAATTTTATGATCCATAAGAAAATAATTCTTTAGAAAATTTTTAGGAAATTATTTATGAACATTCCACCACATCATTAAGAACTTCAACCTTATTAGTTGGGAAAGCATAAACATGGTCATGCTCCCTTGGCATTTTCAGAGGCTCTTTTCTTTAACACTTTTGTCAGTCATTAGAATAGATACCCATTTCCATGAAATTATTTCAATAATCATTGATAACTTCTTTATTTCAAATGAAAGAACAATAATTATGGCCATTCTATCCACACTTTCAGAATACACATTTTCCTTTCAATTAGGCATGAGGGTGTTTCATTCCACATGTATCACATGTTGGATATTTCACATTTTTATTCTTCCCTTATTTGATAATATCCTCTTCCAACCACATATTCTATATTATTTCCTTAAAGACCTAAGAAATAGAGAATTATTTATTTTTCTTGATAGAACTTGATAAAATGTATTTGTAATGAGGAGAAACATTGGGATAATAGTTCCCTTTGGAAGAATGGATTTAACTCATAAATGAATCGATCGATCATTCTCTTTGGATTTTGTATACGTTCTACAACATTCCATATTAACCATGTAAATTTGGATTCATACATTGCAAAATTTTCATCCTCATTATGCCTATGACTTATGAATTTTCTCTCCAAAGTATGAAATATCATTTCCAAAAAACTTATCCATAACTATACTATGAATGTGTTATTAGTACTATTGAATGATGGATGATGTTGTTACAAAAATTGGACTATAATTTTTCCTCCACATTGTGGATAGGGATGATCCATATGGATAAGGTTATTGTTCATACCTAGAGGCTGTTGTATTAGTATAGTTATAATTTTCTTAGAAACAGTTATAGATCTAGAGCCAACATCATAATCTTGTATATGAGGGAAATCCTTACATGGGATATAAAAGTTCATGCAGTTTACACTCCTTCCACTAGGTACCATTACCAAATAATGGAATACACTAGACTAGGTTATGAATCAAAATGTTTAATCTCAACATAGAAAAATACTTATTATAAATTGAAATCATATCCATATATAATATCATAATCATGGTTTCTTTAGAGAAAATTTACTTTTACTTCCTTCATAATGGTTGGTAAGAAAAAAATGAATTATCCTACGAATATGCGTCAGTAGTGTCGAACCATGCACATAGTAAAGAAGGTTTTCAATTACCATGATACCCTTATTCAATGCCCAAAACTCCTTGTTGGAGTTGTTACTCCTATTTACTTATGTTCCAGAACCTTTTCCACAAGTAGATTCCAGAAATGGTTTCATTCTCTAGAAATTTCAACATAATTTATTCCTTAATAAAATTCTAGGATGTTCTTGTATGTTTATACATAAAGACTATATTAGGTTTTTGTTCCCTTATCTATATTTTTCTAAATCCAGTTTCCATGTATTCTACTAAACATCCTCCAATACCAACTCTTGGAACCCGACCCCTGTTGCCCTAAGTATGTGCCTTAATTTATTAAATTATAATATAAAAAACGAATCATATAATGATTTAATATAATTAGTATCTTTTGAAAACATGATACATGCATAAGTTCAAAATTTAAACTTGAAAGGAAATACAAAATACAAAATTCTTTTAAATCACACATAATCTCTTACATTATCCTTACTGGTCATTCATAATGTACATCTTGACAACGAGGGGAAAATAAAACATTTTAGAGGAGAGAGATCTCATTATTAGTAAGGATAAATAATAATGTGGAACACAATATAAACTCTATCCATGATGAAAATTTAAAAATTCATTCCTTTGAAAATATACTTGAGCATAATATGGATGACTGAAAAATTGAATAAATAAATCCATAAAACATAACCAAGGATATTATTATACTCGATTAATCACATTGACTGTCATTTTATAGTTTCATAATACGGGAATTAATATTTATAGAAAATCTTAAAATAATATCAAACCCTCTTCCAAGACATCCAAAAATGATAAAGGCGTCTGCCAAAACCATATCAGAAAATAAGAAATGCCTCAACCAAGTCCATATATATTTTTCCTCATGATACCTACAAATGAATTAAAGGGATATAGAGGGTCCCAACTATAACATAATAATTCTAATTAAATCATCATATTAATGGATATAAACATACATAATATATTCATTCATATCGACACTAACATGTAAATAACATTCCCCGAACATAAACACTAACCTTTCGAAGTAATATAGTGTATGGTTTCCAGATATCACATCAATTTTAAAATTAATAATAACCTATTCAACAGTATAAGGTAGACGATATAATAAAATATTATTCCAAAATATATATCAAATTCAACAATAGTGTTGAAATTGACACAAATACTCTTATGAAATCATTGATTAATTCATGAGATAAATACTCTTTTACATTGAAAAGAAGAGTTCTTTTGGAAAAATATTATAAAACAAGATGTTTAATAATATTTTATTATTATAATATAAACATTGAGTTTATCAAAATGATATTTTATAAATATATATTTTGTAGTACCATTAAAAATAGGTAAGAATCTAAGGAATTTCATTGAATCGGCTTGTATTTCAGGTTGAATTTTTGAAAGATCACTTTTAAAATTTTATATCTCTATAAAATAAAGATGGATTATTATTGTTAAATATATATTAATAATTATTATAGAAATTATTATCATTAAATAAGAGTATATAAAAATATCATTGAGGTATGTAGAGAGTAGGATTAATGAGAATGAAAATGGTGGATCGAATAGAAAACTCTTTCCTTATGTCATATTATTTTCCACACATGAACATATGGTCCAGTAATATGAGATTTTACTTGTTAATAACGTAATTTATAACAAATTGTTAATGTTTTTTATTTACTATAATTTTAATACGTTCATTTATGGTCATGTTTAGGGGATAAAAAATTCTATATCATCGTTTTGGAGTGCTCGTTTCATTAATTTTCATGATTGGTTCATCTGTATGGAAGTTATTGTAAAATGATAATTGAATTAAAAAATTTATTTTATATGTTATTAGTATTCTTAAGTATGATTAAATGATCATATATGATATTGTTTTTACTTTGGGTGTGGATGAGTCATTATAAAATTTTTAAATTATAAACACTTTGATTAATTTATTGGTTTTTCGATCGCAAGAAATTCATTTTTTTATATATTAATATCTTCTGTAAAAAATACTCTAGAACATTACATAGGATATATAAAATATATTTTTCCAGTTTAAAACTAATAAATGAGTTCATGAATAGACTTGAAGATGGTAATATAAGTCGAAAACCTCTCATTCTTGAATTTGATAAATTAACACATTATGGATAGTGTTTTCATCTCTATTATAAAAAAGTGGGGAAATGAGAGATAATGATTAATTATTACATTATCATAATAATATTCAAGTTCATGTATTTTAATAAAATTTTCAAAACACTTTTAGGTAATTAGGTGAGGAATGAAAAAGAATGAATGATTCATGAATGAAAATTTATAAAATGAAAATATGAATTAAGCTCTTGAATTTAACTTTCTTTAAATCCTTATTTGGGGAGAGGATTTGGTCTTATGAATATACCAAGGGAATTGGACGTGGAATGGATATTGGGGGGTTATTCTAGTAGAATATAGACAAGGAAAAAGTCCCGAGATGAGTTAATAGAATAGGGAGTGGGGGTGGTGTTTATATTATAGGAGAGGATGGATTTTCATTGATTTTATCATTATTATATTATTTTGGCTCAGAGTATTAATATTATTGATTATTGTGACTAAAAACATTAATAAGTGAATTTTACTTTTGTCCAATGATAATTTACATCATCCATGACTCATGCATAATGCATAAATTCATTAATTTAGCATTTTATGTAAATTATGGAATTTCACTATTCACCAAAAAATCAAGTATTACAGAAAAATACAAAAAATAAAACCTAAATATTTTTTATGTGTAGAAATGAAAAATTATATCCATTTTATGAAAATAATATTCTATATAATATAAATTTATAATTTAAATAAAATCCTTATTTATTTGAAATATACATATATTAATTTTCAATATAATTTTATCATACATTCAAAAATTAACTGAGGTCTCATAAAATTATCGTAAATTAATTGGAAAAAATAATATTTGCTATAAAATACTTTTTATAAAAATTAATTTCATTTTAGATAGATTTATTAATATAAAATTATAAATAAATATTTATTACACAAAAAATATCCACACTTATTTATCATTTTTTTAAATATTAACACTCATTTATATTGTACTTGATTTTATTTATACTCACATGGGTGAGGATAGTATTTGAAAGGGTACATTACAATTCATAAGGGTATGTTACTATTTCAAAAAATGTAAGTTGATCCTATGAGACTCTAAATATCTTATTGATTTGAATTGTGTATGATATTTTTTCAAATTTCAAATCACATAAGTGGAAAAATTTTATCCAATAGTGAGTCTATAACAATCTCTTATGAACATAAAATTTATTGTTTTGCATAAACTCGGTGTTGAATTCATTTTATAATAAATATATTTTTAAAACCTTGGGTGTTTCTCTTCATTTTACCTAACCATGACCTCAACCATTCTCTATAATCCTAAATATGTTGGTAATGTAAATGGAGAAAATAAAAAAATTAAATATAGAGACTTATAACCATATCTAAAAGTTTTAATTGATTCTCCACACAAAGAATTGTGTTTTGAGAAAATCACAAATTCCCATTAATCATGATTTATAGCTATTGAATTCTCAATCTCCTCCACTATATACAGATATAAAAAATCATTACTCTTCACTACATTCAACATCTTTAATAATAATTCTTCAATGAACTTATTTTTTAAATCATCTCTTAGAAGATTGGCCTCCATTTGATCCTTGAGATATAGAGCCCAAAACTAATTCACCTCTCCCCATAATTTAATAAATACTAGGGTAACATATTTTCTAATGATAAAATAAATAAATTCATATTCTCCAATAGATTTTTCTCAATTATTTTATGCTCCAAAAAGTAGAAAAGTGTATAATTAAATGATAATATAATTATAAAACCAAATTTAAGAATAAAAATTATTTTCTTGTGATCTATATAATAATATCTCATTATTGGAAGCATAATTATTTTTAATCCTAGTTGATGTTGAAATTATATCATAAAACCATTACCACTTTGGTAACATTGAATCATATGACCCAGGAAAGAGTATTGTAAATAAAAAATTAAATATCATGAGAATAAATAAATTCCTAATATTGATTGTCAATGAGATTATATATTCACCTCATATAAAATGATATCATCATAACATAACATATGTCTTAAGGAATGAATATTGAGAGAAAAAATCCCTTACACCTACGGTATATTTTGAAACATAAACACCATAAAAGAGATATTGTAAAATTAATTTGAATATTATATTAAATTCAATTATAATATTCATAAAATAAATTCTTTCATAAAATATAAGGACCATAAAAGGAATTGGTGGTGAATATTACATGTGTTTCACATAAGTATAATAGAGGATGGAAATATCATACCATAAGTCTTGAAATACCTTGTAAATGTTCCAAAATCATGTATAATAAATATTTATTTTATTATGAAAATATTAAATAAACATATGTATATATATAAAACATGATATATGATTTACCATTTACCTTTTATTACATTTTTATTACCAAATCCATGTTAAAGTAATGTTTTAGTTAATAATCGTATTTTTTATTTATATTATTTTTTATATACTTTTATATTAATCATGGATAAATTATATTAGTAATAAAAAGAATAAAAAAATAATAAAATTTATAAATAAAATATACTCATAATACAAATCAAGAATATATGGTTTTGAGAAATGTTGTATGTTACGATCATAATTATGGTAGGTCGTACAAACTCATGAGTAACATTATAATTATTAAATGATCAAAATGGAAATGATATATGTAATATCATATATTTCATGAAAGATAATAATATAATAATTTATATATAATTTCATTAAATATAATTTCACATATCTTTTATGTTGTGTGCTGATTAAAAGGGAGGGACATAACTTCCAAAAGAAGGTAGCACATACATGAACTATGTTATCATCATTCAATAAATGAAAGGGTAATAAAAAAGGATATATTTATTTTTCATAATGTAAAATATGTTAGTAATATCCAAATTATTTTATTTATTTCAAATATATATATCCTATTTATCTTCATTATTATCTATTTATTAAAAATAAATCACATTGCTTCATGATCTAGTTGTTCACAGTACACACAACCCAATTTATTGTATCATCAATATTATGTATTGTAAATATTTCATATATGATATATTGAATTGGGAGGTATAATATTGTTATAAATTAATTAATTATATTTATATACATCAAAATACCAAACCACGAAAGGTAGTATTTAATAAAATTTCATTGGGTCATGAGGTGGAAGTTCACTATACACACGAATGATGGTTTCATAGCCAATTTTATAAAAGTGGATAAGGATGTCTGTAATGTATTTATAATAACAATATATTTTTATATGGAAGAAATTATTGGTATTATATAATTATTTTAAGTAATAATTTATGTAGGTGGTGGAAAAAATAAAATAGTAACAAACATTGAAGAACATTACATCTTCATTAGGTAACCTCTTTAGGATTTCACTGAATCCATTGTTGTATGGATTTATGAAAAAAATTATTATTAAAGGATGATACATGGAAATATAGAAGTTATTTAGTATTTATGTAGAAGAAAAAATGTTTAAATGTGTTAATAATAGAATATATGGGTTGGGCTGCTTTAAGATAGTTGAGTGGAACACTTTTATTTTTCAAAATTTGAAAGGTGTACCAACGTTTTTTTGAAGAAAAAAGTCACCAAATAGTTTATTAAAGAGACTTATACGTTATTTGATAGAAATAGTTCCATGAAATGTATTTTAGACTAGTATTTAGGTCGTTTTAATTTTTATCATTTTAGAGTAACCCCCAATAATCCATTTTTAAAATAATTTATGTAATTAAATTTTACTTCTTTGTATATTTATTTTTTGTTAAAATTATTTTGAAGAAACAATAAGATAGAAATTATTTTAATTAAAAATATTTTTTAAATTTTATAAAATTAAATTCATATTAGTGGAATATTTTGATGTAAAATTTATCCAAGTGATTTGATGAAATAGTTGGTTCTAAAATGAAAATTCAAAACTAATTACATTGTTTTTTATAAATTTAGATATATAATTTAATAAAATTAAATAAATAAGATTTATATATATATTATTTAACTAATTTGAAAATAATAAAAATTTTAAATATAATTTATCTTTATAAATAGATTAAGTAAAACATTGTTTTCAATTAAATGCTATATTTTTTACAAATTATCAATAAAATTAATATTCAAAAAAAATAAAAAATATGTAACCATAATAATATTTTTATATGATGGTACAAAAAATTTATTTTTATTTTCATTTAAATTTATAATAATTTTAAAAAAATATTTTTTAAAAATCTGAGTTCGAAAATGAGATAAAACTGATTTTTATAAAAATAATATTTTTATGAAAAAATGGATTTATTCTTATCATGTGAATTGAAAACAATGAAGATGAATGTTAAAAATAATAATTAATATATAATAGAATAATTCAATTAAATTCATTCAACTAAAAATTATTTGGATATTTAACTGATGTGAAAATATATTTGTGTGCATAAAATAGTTTATTTGAATGAGATTTATTTTATTATGGGAATGATTTAGTTTTAATTAAAAATTAATAATTCACACTAGAATTCATTATATAAATTTCAAAACCATATTTTCTTTATTGTTTTATTCCTATTGATACACACATTTCCAATGGCTTGGTGACAAATATCATATTAAACAATAATATTTTAATAATATGACATGCTTATTTTGAAATCAATGCATTCGATAATGCATGATAAACACAGTTTTGTCTATATTTATTGATATAATTTATATTTCATTTAATGAAAAATATATATTTTTATAATTTATTTGGAAAAAAGTCCCAAAATACAAGGTTTTGACAGTCAACACCTTAAAATGAATTTCTCACTAGAAAGTTTACTCTTTGGTGCCAATAAATGTGCATAATTTTACATCATTACTTCCTCAGGTTCCTATGAATCTTCCTCAAGCTAGTGGTTTCATCACAAAAATCATACCAGGTGATTGGTCTTATTTCATATAAATTTCAGGAATTGATCCTCAATCTATAAAGGTTGTTCCTCAGAAAAAATATCATGCTCTAATGGTATAACCTATGAGTTCAGTACATGTGATGGAACAAGTACGTACATCCTCAAGAATGATACATTGAATGATTCAAGATCCTAAGATTGGTTTAGTGGATGATCCAAAAGATTATATAATATCACCATATAATCAATTATTTTAATTTGATTGATATACATGCGGTTTAAATTTCCCTTCTTTCATCCGTGTAGTAATTTGAAGAAATTAATCCTTACAAACATCATATTTAAGATGGAATCTATGATTATCATCAAATAATTTATTTCAACATTGATTTGTTATTATATATTATTGATGTTGTCTAACCTTATCTTCAATATCATAATCTCTCTCGTGTACCTATAGCATTAATTCTATATATTAACTCTAGTACATTGATGTTCTAAAGGTCTTTATATAAATGGATTAATAGGGATCCAACTGAATAAACAAGTGAGATATATTATTTCAATAAAACTAATCATGTTGAATGTGTTAATCCCAACATGATTTTATATCCTTAGATCATTATATAATAATTCCCTATAAGGATGTATTTATTCTGTCAAATAGATCATCTATCTGAGGATGATACACAGTGGAGATACTAAACTCTTTATCATGATCATGAGAATAATTATCCAAAAAACAAGTTAAACATCAAAATAAAATAAAATAAAATTTAATAAGGAACTATTTGAAATATTACCACTTTCATAATGTATATTATCTCATGTAGATCCAAAGAGAAATAATCTTTGACAGCAATGAAATGTGCTGACTATGTACAGGGATTGACTATAACCAGTATTTATCTCAACATAAAATATTTGATATACCCTAAAGCCTACAATTAACAATACTCATGTGCCTGAATAGTGTAATTAAATTCCTCTTAATATAGATTTTTCACTATATAATAAACCAAAGGGTTTAATTTAATTAAATATCTCTTTAAATATCATCAATATTTACAATTTTTATCCAATAACACCTCAACAATGGTTTCAGTTACCATGAAATTAGTATACACTGAGTTAATCATGTGTTATAATCCCACGATAGTATCCATAAATCTTAAGTAATAATTAAATGGAGAAAAAAATCTTAAATAGCATAATTCTACCATTATTTCATAAATAATACCATATATTATACAAAATAATTTTCATTGGAATCATTGGTTCAAACATGTATGGATATAATATATAATATGATTTTTTATTCTATTATTCAGGAAGTGGGATATAATCACTAAAATCTAATAAAGATAGACAATAATATTTTTTATAGTACTAGTTCATACAAAATAAAACATGAAATATATAATTATGGAGGGGAGGATTATTTTTCACTAAATACTATTATACACTTTAACAGTTGCGATTGCATAAGCTTTCCTTTTTTATTTTTCATCAATGGAAGTTATGTATTATAATCATTATTAATCCTTGCATTAGGTCATTGGTAAAAATTATTCTGATAATCCTAAAATTTTAAAAAAGGGATTATGTGTGTGGAATTATATTCATCTTTCTCTCCATATTAATTGTTAGCTAATTTTTTCCCTTCACATTGTAAATAAATTTCCAGAAGAACCTCCCTACCACACATTTAACATTTACTAGTTCCTATAACCAAATTTCTTCCATGATTATTCCAACACATTGAGAATATAGGAAATATCAACTTATTAAGTCATATTTTTAGACATTAATTTTAAATTCATTATTCTATTACTTATAAAAACCTTGTGATTGTTACATAACTTTGGCCACCATTTCTAACTTGATTTCTCATTGAAATATATCTTCATAGAAATTGATGTCTCTTATTTATAACTCTATTAAGAGAATTTTTTTATTCCACTGAAAAATAGATCAATCTTATATTCATATTGGATGATAATACTAGAGGTGTACCATACAAGATCTGTAAAATATTACCCAAATATTCCAATAGAATCATCATCATTTTGATTTAGCTCAAGGAAATACTTATCTATCATTGAATGACGAATATGCCGAACAAACATATGGATAAATAAGTTCATCAAAATCATCCAAGTTTATTTATTGAATTTTAACTCATTTCCTCATATTCGTGATAAGTTTCAACCATTAATATTCATTACCTTCCAAATTGTATATATGCATCTTAAATAACTCATTATCCAAACCCTGGGGGATGGAATATAACTTTTTAGTGGTGGTGATCCTTTTTATTGAAAATAGTGGATAATAATACCCACTAAAATAAGGTTTATGATTCCTTATGAATGACTAAATATAATTATGTCCCCTCCTTATCTAATTTAGAATTATATCATGATTCATATCTTAAAAAAATTATTAAAGATTCATGATTTTACATTACTTATACTATAAAATTTGGTTTCTCATGAGGTCAATAATTTTATATTCTATCACACATAATATTATAATGTTTACATTTTATTTCGTCCATCAACTAAAACAAAACAAATAGTATGATAACCATTAATCATAGTGGGGAACCACATAGTCATGAAATATCAATTATAGGGAATCTAAAATATGGGACATTATTTTTTATATAAGAATCATTTTTTAAACTATTTTTAATACATTAACACAATATATTTAAATCCATAGTGATGGTAACTAATGGTTTTCTGAGTTTCCAATGAATATACCATAGGATTATAAACTAATATGTGTCAAAATACCAATATTCATTCACAAAGGGACAATATTGGAGACATTAATATACCTTTTTCATATTTATTCAACATTAGTACTTATATGAGGGAGCCACATCCACTTTTAGTATCCATTCAGGGATGAAATTGAATGGAAAATACATTATATAACCTTTACCAAAAAAATAAAAAAATCTCATGTACATTGACACATACATATACTTGTTCGTAGCGATATCCCTATATTGATATTACATGTTTTTAGATAAATATTTAATGCATTACACAAAAATATGTTAGTGGACCGTAATAGTTTAGTTTCTTTGGATACTATGAACCCAATATTCAAATTTCATAAAATATCTTAAATATCTCCCATAATGATCATCGTAACTAGAACATCTCTAAAACATACAATTATTTAAAATATTTTTGATTAAATAAGAAAATGAAACATAATAAGGGGTGATTCCATATTCTAATAAGCGTAAAAATAGAGAGATGCATGCATAATGTGAATATAAGTTAATGATAACATGATAATATAATTTTAAAACCATATCCTATATATCAAAGACTATAATCATGAGTCATGGAATCAATATGGTATGTTAATAAGACATTGATCATAAGGTAATAAAATAACTTTAACAATGAGATAATTCCATTGTCATAATACATGGTTTTTTTGCATACACATAAGCATATAAAGTCATATCCACAGTGGTCAAGGATCACTAAAATTGATATCATAGTGGAATGGGTTCACTCCCCAAACAACCATATTAGTCATGGTTCAATAGTAATAACATAATAATAGAAAAAATCCTGTAAAAAATAGAACACACTCTCAATTGATGAATTCTCTATCACATGATACCAATATCTTTACGCAATTATTTTTAGGGAGATATTACCCCACCCTTAAAATAATGAAAACCATGTTTATGTATTCGAGAAGAATATAAATCATTTATCATATCATATCCAAAAAAATTTAATTGTATTCATAAAAATTTAATCATTGCATAACCAATGAAAATGATATGGGTTTTAAAATAATCTCATAATCGATCAAAGAAAAACCAGGGTAATAGGAAATGGGACTCAGAAGAATTTTTTCAATGAATAATCCATCTAATATAAATGGGTTACATTAAAATCCTATCATAATAAAAAATTCAGATATGTAATAGTATTTTTATCATTGTTTTATATCCTTAGTAAAGTATAATATATATCAATAGATGACCTCATTGATGGAAACTAATTTTGAATGAAAAATCACATTAAAATTTTGATGATGAAGATAACACTTCATTTAAAATATCATTATAAAAAATAAAAAAAATGGTAAAAAAATTTACTTTAAAATATACTTTATTATGTATAATGTCAGATTCATATCTAATTTAAAACATTTCTTGATGAAATTATCAATTAATATTTGAATTTTTTTTTTCTAGAAATCATTTTTGTTATTTTATTTTATTTGAAAGAATATTAAAGAAATATAATAGTGTATTTAAAATAATTTAAATATTTTCATGATAAAAATATACTTTCTACTTTAAAAAACATATTATTATATGAAACATTTTAAAAATAAATTTCTTTTAAAATAGGCTATAAATATTATTTAAAAATTTCATAAAGAAAATAGGTTTTCCACTTTGAAAAAAACATTTTAAAACATAAACCATTTTCAATAACATTATTTATGGTAATAAACTTGAAATAATATCAATCATTATTCAATATTATGATTTTTCATAATAGTGTAAAATAACTTTTATTTTATACACATTAATAACAAATAATTCATTCATATTTTTGGTAAACACTTAAGCCGAATTATTCTGAAATGTAGACGATGATTCATTTAAAAAATTATAGTAATACATATAAGGGTAAAAAAAATAAGATATTTGGAATGTAGTGAATAATTTTTCAATTATTTTTATAAAACCTGGTTTCTGAAAAAAAATAATTTTCTACTGAAGGTATAAATAATTTTTTATTCTTTTAAAAATATTTCTTCATTTATATTGAGTACAAAGGAGTTGAAAATCTATATTATTACATTAAAATATAATTAATAACCAGTGGATAATAAAATAAATTATTTTATTTAGATATATATTATAAAATTTTATCATTGGAATCCTAATCATGAGAAATCCTCATATAATATGAGATTATAACACAAAACCCTAACCACATTGAAAATTTTGAAACAAAATCCACATGAAAAATGACATAAATTGAAACATATAATATCATGATAATAAATAATTTAATTAATTTAAATTTAAAAGGGTATATATACACACCACATAAAATATGATAGGTTTATAATAGAATATGTGTCTCACATAAAGTAAATTGAGGTGAAAATCATGTATTACATTGCAACCATTTGAGAAATAAACACCATGAATATGAAATCATCTAATGGATAACTATTTCAAAAAATAATTATATATAAAATTCATAAAATAAATTCATGGTCAGTATATATAGAATATAAATGAAATATGTTGTGAATGTGGAATGTGTCTTAAAAATGTAATATGTTAGAAAAAAAACCCTTACCTTATGGTTCGACTTCCACCATACAAATTTGAACCTCTTATATTATTAATATATGTTTATTATAAATATATACAGGAAATTATTTATATATATTTTACCATATATTATTTAATTATGTCTTTTTATTATTCTTTTTTTAACAACTCTTTGTTAATGTCACATTTCAGGTAATGAACACTTTGTTTCTTGTATATGTTTTTATTTGTTATTTTAGTTCCCCTAAAATAAATATTGCTTTTATTATATCCATTATAATAATCAGGAAATAATTTTTATACAATGCATCAATTTTACTCTTAATACTAATCATTAAATATGTTTTGGAGAAATAATTTACCTTATGATCATAAATATGGTAGACCACACATACACATGATTAGTGATTCCATTATTAAATGATCTTTATATAAAAGTGGAATTTAATATTTATTAATGAATAATGATTAAAAATTTATAAAAACTATGTTATTATGTTAAATAAACATATGTAGATCATCCAAGTATGTGGTGATGGAAATAGAGGCATATAGATTTGTGAAAGTGGTATTACATTGGTACCTGAAGGACATTATAATATTTTTGTGAGTCAAAATTTAAATAAATTGATATATTATCATTTAGTAATAATAAATACTTCAATAATTTAATTATTATATCTTTTATTTCATATATATGTATCATTATTATCTTCCACGTAATATGTTAGTTAAAAATGTTTCCCATCGCTTCACGAGGAAGTTTTTCGATGTACACACGGGAGTTGTAATCATCTCCCCTATAAAATGGAATGTCAAAAATTTATATTTTATATTATTAATCTTGAGGAATAATTATTTTTTCAAAAAATATTTATAAATACATTAAACTCATTATCTTACCAAATCCTTATATTTGTTAATGGAAATATGAATCACATTAGTTTGTGAGGTGGTCGCCCACCCAACACATGAATGAGGATTTTCTAACCAATTTAATGGATGAAAATATAGTTGTAGCTCATAATTTTAAAACATTTAATAAAAATATATATATTTCTGTATTGTTATTATATTATCTAGGTTTAATATGAATTGAAAAAGGTGGAGTCTTAATAAAATGAAAATGCTCTTTGAAGAACGTTACCTCTATATTGGGTAGCCTCCATATGTTCTGATGAAAAGCCTTCTGAGGAATGATTTATTATATAAATTTATGCTTATAAGATGAGATTATATGAGGTTTCAAGTGATTTATTATGGTATTTTATGAATTTTTTTAATGTTTTGTGATGAGAGTAGAGGGGTGGCATTTTATAAGTGAATTGGGTAGACACATGTAATTTTTTAAAAGAAAAAATGTGCACCGAGGATTTTCACATAACAAAATATCGATAATGAATTATTATTGGTACTAATCAATTTTATTATATAAATATTTTATGAAAAAAAACTATAGACACGTTTTAAGTCATTTTAACCCTTATCATTTTTGTTTAACCACCCTAGTAATTTTTTTACCATAATCTTAGTAATACATTTTTACAATTTTAAAAATACATTTTGGAAGGAAAAAACTATTGAGGTTTCTAGAAAATATATGTTATTTTTATTTAAATTAATGAATACATGTTTTCAAATTCATTTCTTATATATGATAAAATTAAATTTTAAATTAATCACACATATGCGAAGTGAACAGGGGTTCCAAAAATAAGTTATTCAAATGTTTACAATGTTTTCATATCCACATTCAATATAAAATAGAGTTAAATGAACATGAATGTATTATATATATATATATATATAATTTATCTATAATACATTAAAATAAATTTAAAATATAATTTAACATTATAAATTATTTAAATGAAATTGTAGTTTTCAATTAAAATTTAGTAATTTTCACTATTTATATAAATAATCGAATTTTAAAAAAAATAAAATTTTTAATCTAGTATAATTTTGATATTATGATTTTATAAATGAATTTTAATTTTAAAAACAATTTTTTTTTTCAAGAAATAATTTTAAATTTTTTTCATAAAATTAAATAAAAAATTGTTTTTTAGAAAAATATGTTTTTTGTGTGTAAAAAAAATTTTAATTGAAATCTAGTTTAATGAAAAATATATAAATATTAATTTTTTAGAAAAATTTCACAATATATTGGGTTGTTTCTAATTTAGTAATTTTGTTTAAAATTTTTTTCATCATGAATGATAATACAATTTTTAAAAAGATCATTAACAACTATGTTTTTCGTTATTTGTATAATTAAATGATAAATTATAATATGTTTAATTGGATTCTAAATTAGTATGATTAAAAAGAACACTTTATCATATTTTTAAATCATAAATATCTTTTTTTAAATGACCTTCAATAATATCAATAAAAAAATTATATATAAAAATCAATATTTATTATGAAAAAATAATATAACAATCGCCAATATTTTCATTGTTAAATATGTTAATATCATTTAAATCTTAAATTAGTAGGGCCTTCGTTGAATATATAATGACTTATAATTATTTAAATAAAAATAACTATTTTGGAGTATCATGACATAAAAAATTTAATTGAGGGAATAATATATGTTCTTTGGGATAATAATTGTGAATACAATAATGACACAAAAACATTAAAAACATGTACATATCATTGAAAACAAACATATTTCATAAAATATATACTCACATAGAAGAAACACACACACTAAATAATATTTATATTTAAAAATATATATATTGATTTAATATATACATATATATATATATTACACACATATATATTATTAGTGACAAATTATTTGGTAACATCAAGCTCATAACTCATACACACACAAATACACATAAAAATATAATCCATCAATCATGTTTATATAATGTGTGTTAGAAATTATATTTTCCAATTTCTATTTATATATTCCAAATAATGTTTATTTTATTTTCTTACATGTAGAGCATACATTATCCAAACCACATATTCAATGAAAACTAAAAATTTACAATAAATGATTTACCAAACAAAAACACACACATCCACACTCACTATAAACTAATAAAACATAATACTTAAATATTGTATTTATTAAAAATATGTAGAATTTAAAAATTCCATGTTGGATTTTATCCCAAGTGTTATATGGTCTATGTAAATAATTTACATATAAAACATGTATATATTTATTTCATGTTCATAAATGACTATGTTAACACATAAAAATCACACACACACACACACACAAACTTCATGTAAACACAAACATAACTAGAACACATATTACACACTCACAAAATACACACACATATATTACCATGGTAGAAAACATACAGTTAATAACAATGGACATACATCAAATACCCACAATATACATTAAAAATTTCCAAGATCGTATTATATATGTTATGTGAAGGGAAAATTATACGAGTGTAGTATACTATTTAGAAATAAAAAATACAGTTTATTGTTTAAATTAAATTTTCGTAAAATATATAATATAGTTTACTAATATTTTCATATGTTGTTTGTTGATGATTAAATGAAACAAAATATATCAAATACACAAAATATTTTCTTAGAGAATATGTGAATTATAAATTATATTTTCCATGGGACATAAATTTTTCATTATAAATTTATATACATTACCAGCCATATAAAGTGTGTGAGAACATCAAAAAAAAAATATTTTATATCTTTAGTTATGAAGAAATATGAATATATATGTTAAAATGAATACAAAAATGATTAAATATAATTTTTACTAACAAAAATTCATTTAGATATTTTCTCTGAATATAGAACATATAAATACTATAATGTAAAAAGATTATTTATTTTATTTTAGTTGATGAAAATTTATTTTACTCTATGATTTATCATTAAAAATATAATAAATGCTTGTTCATGAGTGAAATTCTCAATGAGGAAAAATTAGATAAAAAGGGGAATAATATTATAAAAAATAGTTGGAGGGATCATTTTTCATCGAGGGGTGGAATCTTCATCAATAAATTTTATGGTCATTCTAGCTCCATTGAAATTATCATCTACAATTAAAAATAATGTTTAATTTCATTTGGGGTTGGATCACACTGGCCATAAGTGTTCTTGGATCACCCACCATGAATGTTCTCTCTCTCCGTGTAGTTCACAAGGAATTTATCAAGGAGAAATATAACACTATAAATTATATAATCATGGACTCAAATTGTAAGGATAAGTTTCACTTTTCATATTGAAAAAGAATTTCCATACTAGTTACTGAGGTTTCCATCAATATCATATGCATCCCTCTGACCAAGCAGTACATATATGTGAGACTATAATGGGAATTCATAAAAGATAAATCCATCATGACATGACTCATTTATGGAAGGTATAATAAGTATAAATATTCTAGTTATTAACTAAAAGGTTGTACCTAACCTCTTTATTGAAACCTGAAGGGGAACCTTTTAGCCTCAAAATTGATTATTTATGTAAGGTGTAATGTGTAGAGAATAATGTATAGCATGATAAATATTATTAGGTTCCCATAAATATTCTAGGATGTCCAGTTCATGAAATAGCTCTCATGATTTCTTTTAGTAATCCCTATATCGATAAATAGACATGTAACACTAATATTAAATATCACACTAATATTTTTAACATATTGGGGGAACCCAACTGTTTCATGCTTGTTAGAACAACATTAGGATTTTTTAGTTTTTTAGATTCATGTAATAATTATGATGACTAGAATATTATTTTGGAATGGGAATGTATTCTCTGGTGAAGTGATATCAAAATTATTTTTAACATTATATTTCACTTTATTCAATATAATATAATTCCCATAAACAACTTATTATAATGAAATGGTATATAATTAGATATGAAATTCTATTTCTATGACCACACAAATGTGTAAATAGTACACTTTGCCTAAATTGAATCAATGTGCATGAGAATATTATGAAAACTACTCAGAGACTTATTTTCCATTTCTACCCATAGAGATTATTTCTAGATCATTCAATATATGTAATTTATAGCGGTGATCATACAATTATAGAAGTCAGTAGAAAATCATTGTCTTTTTTTATTACTATTTGGGTAGCCAACGACATTAGGATTAATTAAAAAATATGATGTTTTAAACTTTATAATAATGTTAATGTGAGTTCACTAATCACAAAACATGGTAGGTTGAATAAATTAGCATATAATTATTAATTTACCAGAAATCATATTCCCTGATTTCTATAGCACTTTGATGATTACTGTAAGGTTATATAAGGTTAAATGGTACAATAAAGGCCACCTAAGATAAGAATGAAGCTGAAAATTGTTATCTTATGTTATCAAGATATTATGATAGGATGTGGCACTAATAGTGTAATATGGGTATCCCTGGTGATAATTTTTTCCCTCATATGATCCATGAAATTCTCTTACAACTGAAGAAGGATATATGCTCAAGGGGAATAACATGTACATATTATAAAACATTTTTCTAATAGATTTGTTAGTGGATTAATCATTATAATTTGTGTCAATTCATGGTTAATTCCCCCTCCCAAATCCATTTCATAAAAAAATTATACCATACAAACATATTTAAAATCAAAAGCTCATATTCATCACTCATTTAATGGGGGATATAATGCTTCTGAAAACGTCAGTATAAAATGATGGTAGGGAGATAAAATCATCATATATTATATTATGAGATCCCATCATCTGAGTTTTATGCACTTTTTAGTGGGGATACCCATTGTCTATGCTAATTTCTATCAATTCTAATCTTGTCTCGACACTTTATTGTTGTAAAATAATAATGTTTTATTGTATTTTAACATAATTCTTTCCCTAGAAACCATCATCTTCTCAAAATTTAATTATAACATCACATAGTACAAAAAAACAATGAGTAAAATAAAAAGAAGATAATGAATGAGTAAATGACAAAGTATATCCTCCAAAAATATGTAATATTGGTTTACATGGAATATAATGGGACATAAGTTATTCTGATATGAGCATAAATATTTTTAATTAAATTTTAATAAATCTATTATTTCCTTTATTGGATTAGATATTAATATTGATACAAATTTTCATAATATTTGAATGATATAAATGAAAAAAAAATTATGTGACAGCTCATATTTATGTTGTCATATGAAACATCACATTTATGATAAGTATATAAAAATCCAATATGTGTATAAAAATTATATGGATTGAAGGATCAAAATATAAATATATTCATTGTAAAAAATTTCAAGAGATGATTTAATATATGACACATTAATAGGTGATTAAACATTATAATTTTTAAATTTATGTTTTTATTTATCATATTGTTTAATATGTAAAACAAATTATATAAAAATATGGATGAAAATTTTATTAAAATAATGATAATGTAGTTATTTTGGAAATAAAACTATATGTTTTTTCATAAATTCATTTATACTATTATTATTATAAATTAGTTTTTTTGGTACAATTAAAATTTATTTTGAACAATTTTTTAGTTACATGATTCATTTTATTATTCTTAGAAAACAACTATTATCTTTCGTAGAAAAATTCATCATTTAGACATCATTATTATATTTCTAAACTGGATAAATATTTTTTATCTACAACTGCATAGATAAGAGAAATAATGACTGTATGTGATAATTTGAAATATTTTTTAATAGAGGGTTGATGAAATTCAAATGGAAAAATTGAATATACATTTGAAAATATGTCATAATAACATATTTGTGATGAATTTACATATTTAACAACACATTATATTGATAAAGAATGAATGATTAAAAATGAATCAATCTTTTCAAAAATTTGATCATTTATTTTAAAAGTTATTTTTTATATGATGAATTCATTGTGTTTTTACCATATATATAAAAACTGTAATACATTTCTCATGTAATTAGATAACACATGATATAAACATGGAATTAATTCTTCATTTAAACAAAATAATTTTCTTAGAAATATTATTTCTTGATGAATTATTTTTACATTAATGACGTTTTCATAATTACATATTGTTGTTAAAGATAGTTTCAAAAAATTTGAGGATGTTGATAATAGATTTAATGCTATGATGTATATAGAAACAATTACCAATTTCAAATTTATAAAATAGTGGAACATTTTTTGGGCAATATACTAATGATTTTCTGATTTGATAGATTCCCAATATGGTTTACACTTATTGTGTACATGATAATGCTATATATATAAAAGAAATATTTATATTTTATGTATAAAAATATTATAATTTTAATATATTTATTATTTCATGTGATGAATGGCAGAATATTGATACCATTAAAAAGTGTTCAAAACCATATTATAAAATGGCACATATTTACAACATAGAATAATTCAACATATTAATTTTATTAGATTTGAAATTTTAATATAGGATTGAAATATGTATAAAACAATAATTCCTATTTAATAATATATAAGCTTATAGACATTACAAATAAATAAATATAATTTAATTATTATTTCTTGAAATTTTATTTATCTACTGTTTAGATCTAGTTCTCATGTTTTTATTTATAGATTATTATTTTAGTTTAATATATAATGAATTATATATTTCACTTCATGTTTTGAGTTATATATTTTGTTTTAGTTTTATGAATATTTCATACAAGACTCCATTAATTATCAAACATTTCATATTGCACAAATGAATTGAATGAAAATAAATTCATTGGAAATATTGACATGGACTTTTCTAATGAATATAAAAAAATATCAAGAGCTATTTTTTTGAAAATATAAAAAATAATATTTTCTTGTTTACCAAGAAGAAAAAATTTTGAAAAAATTTTTGGATTTGAAATTTTAGATATTTCAAGATGATTTTCTATAAGGATGCCTTAATTTATAGTTATAATTCTACGAAATGACCACCCCTAGGAATAAATGTCTCCAAAACCACATTTGAAAATATATGTTCATAAAGGAATTATTCCAAACCTCAAATAATTAAAACTATGAAGAATGAATCTTCATAGCCACCTCACTGGTTGACACTACTCATAAAAAATCAATCACAACTCATAAAACATACTTGAAATAAAAAATAGATAATAAAATAAATTAATGATAGAAGATTATTTTCATGGTTCAAATTATGATTCCTACACCCTTCGGTGAAGCACATTGTATTTCAATTTCAACATAAGTAGAAAATAATTTGATAATCATTATTACTATGTATCAAATCTGATCACTATAATAAATGACCACATAACCATTCAACATAATGTCCCACCCTCAATTAATAGTAGGTTTTAACTAATATGTTGGTTTCAATAAACACTAAATTTTTTTGTGTCCTATATATTGCGATTAGGGACTATCAATTCCAAATAGTAATCCTCTCGTATTTTTCATGTATCTTGTGTGTCCCACACATCACCTCCTCTAACCCATCTAACATAATTCTTAGTCCTCCTTCAAGTGAACTTAACTCATAACTGTACAATGCTCCTCAAAATATCTTCAAACTTCATTTAGTGTATCGAACTACAAATGTAACACTATTTTAATTAATTTATCTTAACAATACTACCTTTAATAGTCACACAGTCTAGTCCAGATTATTTTTGACTTAAAGAGGCCTCACATTCCCAACCCATGAAAATTTATATTCTGATTTTACATCTATTATAGTTTATATAATGTATGCCAAAATGGTTTTCAATTTAGTTAAGAAAAGTATTACTCATTGAAAGTATACCCTATTAGAAAACAATACACACATTAATATGGTGTGATACTTTTTATCATTTAAAATAATCTAAATCCTTCATTGTTATTTTTAGAGAGGTTAAATTAAATTTTTTATTTAATTTTTTTTATGTACAGTTGTTCCAAATATATCAGTATTCATCTTATTAATTATTTTATTTAAATATTACTTTATTATTAAACTTATTTGGATTTTTATATAAAATAATTATTAAAATATTTCTGTTCTATATTCATTTTTATTTCATATTGATAATTTTCTCATTCTAAAATATTTATAGTATTTTCTAATTAAATAAAACAATTATAATAAATTCTTTACATAAGGATAGACTCATTATATTTAATTATTTTAATGATTTTAGTTGATATATACATCAATTTTTTACATGTAAACATCTAAATATTTCAATTATAATAATATTTTTGTCAATTATTATTGATACAATAATCATATAAACAAGTAATTATGTGTTGTGCAGGGTGTAAATTATGGATTAAGCATCCAAAATTATAAATATAAATTTATATTGATAATGTTCTTCTACATTGAGAAAGATTGTAGTTGTAGTTTTTTTATAGAAAAATATATAGAAATTATTCATAAAATGCGATGATTGGTGTGTTTTTCTCTACATTTGAGACATGTAATTATTATAATAAAATAGTAATGTTACTACTATTTCAATTTGAGTTGTTGTGTTTAGAAAGGGGAAAAGATTGATGTACCTAGTATTTATAATTGAAGTGTTATCTGGTTGTTTTAGAATCCAACCATGGGGTACCATGTGTATATACTGATGTATTAGGTGAAGGAGTACCAATGGAAGTTATTTAAATAATAATTCAAATGTTTGTGGAGTGTGATGATCCAACCAAGTTCAACATGACATGGAACCAAAATTTGGATTTCCACAAGGTTAGAATTCCATTCCAAAGCTCAATGAGTTGGCGATAAGATCATGTGTATCAATATATTATCCTAAGAATAATATCACACTTAAAAAAGTCACGTGAGAACAAAAATATTTCATTACTTTATAGTTCTAATAATATAATAGCAACACATTGGTGTGCTATAATATATGAAGAATATGAAAAATTCAAAACAACTAATACAATTAATATTCGAATGACTAAAAATAGGTGTCTCCAAAACTCCATGAGAAAAACTCTTCAGGAACATTCTTCTCTATAGTCCCAAACTCACTAGAAAAACACAAGACACATGAACCCATCAATAAACGAAGTTCTTTAACTATGTATAAAAACACCCTGAATACATACTCTATAAATCATATATAGGGTGATATCACTATGTATGAGTTAGATACCAAATAGAATATATATAATTAATTTCACAACACATCAATTAGTTCATATAAAAAAATTGTTTTATATACTATTTCATTATAAATCATTTCCATTAATCATCATTATATTTTATTTTAAAAAATTCATATTCAATACGAATAGGTAATATGATATTAAATTAAATACATATATATAAATTGATATAACCATTTATTCATGTATAATAATAAATTGGGCATGATAATAATAAATATAAACATATTTATTCTGATAAAATAATAAAAGGGTGATAAAAAATTCAGTGTAAATAAGGAATACATTAAAGGAACAACAATTTTCATAGTCTGTCAATGATTGATAGGGGATCACTAGTCAATGATACTAACTAGATCAATAGACTAATGATATAAGATCCCAATTTTTTCTAAATGTGTATTGTGTTAATTCTCAGGTACACATTATCCTTGTTTTTAGTATCTTTTATTTGTTTTTTAACATGGATGTGTTTGGGTTATATTTGGTTGTTTTGGCAATGTTTTTTGTATTTCATAGTTGGCATACATTTTTTCCAAACCGTGGTTGCTACCCCAAAAAATTGAGGTTACCCTATATAGAGAGGTAATATAGGGTTGGTGTATAGTGTTTGCTAATTTGCTCTATATTAGGATTAATAGTGCCCCCCCCACACCACAAGAAGATGTGCGTGGTTACATGTAAATTTTCAAGGGACATGATGATGGATTATATTTATTTAATTTCTCATTTGATAATAAATTCTGTTAAATTTAGGGAAATTGGAAATTGTGGGATCGGATTAGTAAATTTTTTAATTAATTAGTGGGACATGGGGATTGTGTAATTGACTTGATTAAACGTTGAATTAATTAATGGGATATTTAGATTATGGAATTTTATTAATTAATTTGTGAATTAAATTTTTTTATATATTCAAATATTGATAAATGGATTAATGGTGAGTTGTTGATATTATTCAATGTGATTAAAATGATTAACTATGTGGTTTTGTTAAAATTTAGTAGTATTCCATGCATTGAAATATAGATAAAAATGGGGGTAATGTTTAATTACATGTATTGATGTGATATATGTTATTTTTGTATGATAAATATTATATATGTGTAATTATGAGATGTAAAAGAGTTAAAGATAGGATGATGATCCATATACACATATTCGATATAATAGGTGTCATACAAGGAATGATGATCCAAATATACATATATGATAAATGCGGATTGGTATAAGGACTAACTCTATGAATACCCTTTTGAGATATTGAGTATTGCGAAGGGACTAGGGATCCAAATACACATGTTATATTGTTTTATGGTATAGTCATTGAGTATTTGGATAACAAATGGGTGTTAAACACAATGTTATACACAAATGAGTTAGATTGGAAAATTATACCAAATGGATATGATATAATTTGAAAGGAAATGATAATTGACAAAAATAGTTTTGTGAGATGGTTCTGACTCTAATATGGGTCAAAGAAGGTATTGAGGTTTTGGTTGTCCTTGGGAACTCGAGGTTTTAAGTGGGTTATTAAAGAATTATTAAATTTGATAACTATTTAAACTATGAATTGTACATAATTATTTATAAAACATTATTGACTACCTCTAAAGGAGAATACAAAAATTCACAACCATAGAAATACCTTAATATAGTTATTATTTACCCTAAAAACAAATGAAACAATAATATAATAGACACCTGTGGATTGAGTGAACCTTTAAGAGACTCATGATCGTGTGACCATTATAAAGTCACAGGAAGAATTCACATATAGAGTATAACCTACGGTGCATCTAGTGGGAGCCATAAGTAATAATCCCCTATACATTTTAAAATGACCTAGAAACATCCAGTAATAGCATAGGTGGATGTAGTAAGAGCTCCCATAGTCCTTGCAGGTTGTTGATGGCATGAACCACATGGTCCAACTTGATAATACAATAAAAATACGAGGGAGTATTCTCAATAGTTGTAGAACCATAGTCATAGTAATGATCACATGACTCTTTGACACATCCTGGTGATTAAACAAGTCCCCCTTAAATGGATATAATCCAATATTGGAGGTGTTGATTGTAGGGACTTTGGGTCATTGGAATTGAGGTGGCTCCATTGGAGATATCCATAAAAGAGACTCTCAAAGTCATGTGGTGCCAGAACCCTTCACTAACTCCATTCTAGACATGGTCTAGGTATTCTATATAAAGTTATTAACAACTAATATGGATATGACTATAAATTCCCCACCCCAATATTAGAAATGTGTTGGAATCAGGATAGTTCAACTCTTGAACTCAACTGTCATGCACAAGGGCTAGAGAGGACTTATCAAGGTGTATGATCTCTTGAATGGATATTCAAATCTAATATAATACACTGGTGAATAATATGATCATCCAGGATCTATACAAGAGTCACATCATTTGATCATTCTTAGAACTGGTGAAGGAACCCAAGTGAGATGTGTGATGAACATACAACTTGTCATCCATATCATGAAATACTCATGATTAAATAATATTGAAAAAACTTAAGTAATTCCCAATAAAAGAGCTATAACAAAGACTCAATGTGTATGAATTAAGAAAAAACATGATTCATGACCCTCATGTGCTTCTCGTGTGTCATCTAATGACATTCGACAACACAAGGACAGGTCTTCAGATCTGATGATGTTGTTTGATCATGCAATTTGGGAGATGATAAATACATTGTACATGTCAAAAAAAGTCACATGTTCTCTTATGAACACCACATTGGCCTCACAACATCCTCTATGCATGTATACCAAACCTTGATAAATCTTTTAGATACATGTCCTAAATCATATATTAATGCACGGTCATATCAGACAAGTAGCGTGGTTGCATCGGGGTGTGTCAACTAATCTCTTATGAAACCATTTGTGCATGTCATTTGAGACCTAAGATTCCCTCCATATATGATAATCAGGTGTTGCAATTCCCTCTAGGGATATTAGCCAATATACACAACATCATTCAAATCATGGCGTAATGTTGCTTGAAATGCTCTCTGTGTGTTACAATCCAACTCTTGTGAATGACTCTATGGAATGGAATCTGGGTCATGAGATTCCCCCCAAACAAGCCATATAGGTCATGTGATGTCTTATAGGAAAAACCATTTGTATATTTCAAAGTCCTCCATTAAATCCAACTGGTTCATGTGGCACCCTCATGAAAAGATGACCATGACTCATGGGAATCCCAATACCAGATATAATTGTCCCTCTAGAGTGTGTATGTCCCGATCAATAGGGAAACCTCATAATAAAGGGAACAAAGAAGACACTGATTCCTACGATATCTAGGATAAGTTGGCCTCCACCCCCTAAGGTTTGAGCCCAATATGCATCATCTAGGGTGATCACACCATTTAATACCCTTACTCAAATCAATGACATTGATTACTTATTATCCCTTATTTCTCACAACAAACATGGATCACGTGGGAATAGGGAGTTGAAATGATCATAATATTTTCATTATAATCCTTTTTAAATGTTAAGGAAACCCCAGTTTGTGATCCCCGATATTAAGGGAACTACAGTAGTAATAATTCTTGCAATAACCAGGATATGTAGGGAACCCTCCTAAGGCCCGTGATTAAATAACCACTCATTTCAGTGTAATTCCTTTTACATCATTGATGTCTGATCCATATGGACATAACTTCTCATAGAAGAAGATCAATTTACCCCATCCATCAGCGGACTAAGAAACCAAATGAACTATGCCAACTCTAATTCTCTCTATACGTGGGATACGTAGGATGTCCCTCATGGACCGGTGCTTGAATACTCGGTGCCAGAGACCACCCATACTAGTCCTTTCAAGATGACGTTAAATTTCCCGAGTTTATTGAGTTATGTGGGTTTTTATTCCTAATATAACTAGGATATGTTGGACCCCTCGTAATGGTTCAATACCTTCTTCTGAAAACTAACTTCTTTCATTCATGGTAGTACATTCTGAAGAACATGGTTATAAAGATTCATCATATATGTAGTCTCCCACTACCAAAAAAATATGGAGAATGTCAGATACATATAGATGGATTCACTAAAGAGACCCCCATTGTTTTGAAAATAATGGAGAACTAACCAATTATCATTTATTTTTTCATAATCGGATTATTATTAGGAATAGAAAGGGATTCATTAACATATCATAAATCTATAATAGAGCCACAGAGTTGGAAACAATTCCCCCAAAAGTTTATAGGGATCCAGACCTCCAATCCCCTTGATCAATGTGAGTCCCCAAGATTCAATGGTCCTGAAATCCTAGGTGACAACCTACCTTTTCAAATCAGGTCTGTACCCATCTATAGATTATAGACCCATTAGTAGTTTTTATAGAAGATATAACCAATTGAGATCCCTATGTAATCGATTGAGTGAGGATGTAAAACTCCCATATCAACAACAGAATTGGGAAAAAACCATTCCATGCCTTAAATCATGAAAAAAAATTGTGAACCAAATTTGAATCTCTATAATATTGAATTTTTCTGTTATAATATGTCAAAAAATATATTACCTCCGTATTAGAAAAACTAACAGTACCATAATGAATATCATAGGATATGTTGTTTTTGAAAACCCTATAATAACAAACTAATATGTCCTATTGGGTCATACATAAGATCTTCTATTGTAGAGATTCATATAAGTCCATCCATGCATTTTCATGTCTATGTTATTGTAATGGAATGATTATGAAAAAATAGAAAATTTGTTTACCATGCATATCATATTGACTATTTTTTATGCATATGATATATCACTAATTGGAGGCCTTATTCCATATTTCCTGCTTTATTTCATATACATCCCTCACCGACAACATCAGAAGCTAAGGAAATTTATTCATCACATGAAATTAATTCTATTAAATCATCTATGAATGCAACCCCCATAGGTCACAAAATGATAAATCTTAATATATTTCTCTAAATGAATGTGTAAATTACAATAGAATGGGAGCACCATTGACCTGGTACAATCCTAACCATGGAATCTACATAAAATTATCCATAATAATTGAATTTATAGAATCAACATATCCCCAATAATGATAATGCTTAAATAGTATCCCTCATTACTATAATTAACATCTTTGTGATGTTATCCTAAGAGCATGACGACTACCATTTACAATATCTGATGAATGTGGACAAGGAAGAAAAGTATGGTTCCCCTTCAGTTCAGGTTCCACTAAGGACAGAACCTGCAAATTGTTGTCTATATCATCATCCCTTAGGTAATCCCCATTCACATACTATGAGTACTAAATGACACTCTTATGCCTATGATACCCATGAATGGGTAGTAAGAAAGGATAATCAATGGAGGAAGGATATTGATATCCATGATAGGGATAATATCCCCCCTCATATTGATGGTGTGTTCTGATATACTCCGGTAGTAACTAGAAATTAGTCTCATATTCCTTAGGAATCAGAAAATTCCAATGGGAATATTCCATCACCATTAATCAGGGAGGAACATATCCCAACCCAATGCATAAATTCCATCAGTACCCTCTGACAACACAAATAGGACAAAAATGGGAGTATATGCATTCTTCAATCAAAGACAACTTCCAGGACATAATTGGGACCATAATTATAAAGGTTTTTATCTCATCAAACTCTTTGATAAATTGCAAATATATTTTAGGAATAGTTGAATAGAACTGCTGATATATTTTGGAAATATTGCAGATAAAGGGACAGACACAACTCTTATCCCTAAAGCTTGAGAAAATCAACACTAAGATCATCATAATCAAGAGGTCGTACCAGATAGAGTGCACACCATTTCTCCCTCAGGGATGTTTTTTCTTAAAATTCTAATAACTGATGAGGTATAAAAATGGGCTCACAATATTATTCTAACAAGGAATCAATATTTTAGAGTGTCCCACAACTCATGACATTGGAAAATGTCTATCAAAAAAATCTTGCATCATATTCCAATGGATAGTGATCAAAATCATATCCCCATTATTCATGGGGATCACCATGTGATAGGGGAACTAGCCATAGGAATTGATCATAATCCTATCTAATAATTCTAATTCCATACTGAAAAGGCCTGCTATTTTTCTCAACTCCCTGTTCATGGTGAGGATGACCCTATGATAATGGAACAATCTTTGGGGTAGGCTCATATTAATGTTATTGAATCATCCTGGAATATTAAATCATATTAAAGAGGAAAGTAACATATTACTAATTCCATTGATGAATGAATGTTCTTTCATCCTTTTTGGACTATCCAAGAGGAGGCTCATATTCCTTCTCCTTCAACGAAGGTCTTTCAGCATATTCTAGCGAGGAATGCATATTCGGACAAGGCTCATATTCATGGTCCAACCATGGAACACCATGTGAGAGTGGTACACATTTTGGGGTAGTCTCCCAATACTTCTAATAATGACTAGTGGTATATAACAAAATCTTATGATGAGCCACACACTCACATATTCGCTAAGGCTCACCAAGTGAGAGTGGAACATGCCTCAGTACATGATCAAATTCCTATCAATAATGAGATTTCTTATTGTAAAATTCTAAGAGATTCTTAGAAGTGGGATCATACTCCCAAATCCCTAAATGTTTTTATATAATTTATTTTAACTATCACATATTAGTCTCATAACCCAGCACAATAACAAAATGTTGGTCATCATTTTATAACCATGATGTGGAAAATGACCCATAATCATTGCCTTTCAATGAAAATGTCCTTTAAGTCAATAAATATATATTATAACAACTATAGGGTCCATAAAATCATATATCTAAGATGAATATCAAGAAATTCATTACCTAGGTAGTGTAGAGGTAGATCACATGAAATATACTCCTGACAACAATCTTGATCAACCCCCCCATGGTGATATCTCTAGTGGACAAGGAAATCATAACCTTTCCAAAAATAATAATTATTGAGAGGTTTCCAAAACCTGGAAAACATAATATATATATATATATGTGTTTGTGTGTGTGTGTGTGTGTGTGTGTCTATATGTGTATATATATCGGTGATCAAAACAATAGTTTCAATTGTATATGTTTCCCCATAAACTAAAAACAACACTGCATTTCTATCAGTATGTGACCATCAGAGCCATATTCTATTGTATGACTAGAATAAGGCATGTATGTTTGAAGAGGGGGAGTTATAAATTGACATATGGATAGATATAGGAGGATAAAACCTCCCCATAATTTTTTGTCCCCTGATACATATTGCATTGAGATCCTAGATGAGATAATACATGAGTGTATTACTTACACACACAAACATATGAGGGCTAGTCCCCAGCGAATTTAGGATAAATATCACTCTAATATTAGATATGATTTCCACAATAGATTATCAAGATACTCTATTTTCATCTTGACCTAAATGATATATCCATGACCTAGGATACAAAACTGAAAAATCATATGAAAATACGCAACATTATTTCCCCTTTGCATCATGATGCTTCAGAAGCTGATCTCCCACACCATGTCATTCATTCATATTCGAGGAATTGGGAAGTATAGTGGATTATATTTTTCAAACCCCCATGAATAACAGATCCTCTTATTTTCAACCTCCTGTTAGTTTATAGCATCCTGAAAAATCAAGGGTCTATTTAATTCTTAGGCTAGTTGGCCAGTGTAATGGAATTACAACACTTCAATCATTCCATGACATCAAGAATGAAGGAAGATTATGTCCAACAGGACATCAAAATGGGACCCATAAAGTAAATTAGAACACATTTTGAACCTGTAGAATGATGATGTGATCATCTGAAATTCATACCATGAAAAATAATTTCATCACGGGATTCCATCATACCTGATTCTCACATGATCACAACTATGCCACATAAAAATGTCCCTAATAGAATCTTCCATAATATATTTGTAAGGGAGGAATCAGCCCCGTGGTCAAGAAAAATATCTACCACCACCTAAAAACCTTATATTTTCATTCCCCAATATGATATGAGACTTACATTTTCCATCTATAAGTGATCCCCATCCCGTTGGGATGGTGGAATTTATATCTCAATCATTGTATCCAGGTTTATCATCCCTTGATACGGTCCAAAAAGATTTAGAGGTTATTAGAGATCACCCTCACCCAACTGGTCTTGGGTAATTAATATCTTCACATCCATCTCTAGAATCATCATGTCCCTAAATGAAGTCATTATATTTTCAGCAACAATACCCATCAACACAGATGGTGGCCCCTAAAGACCCCCACCTTACATGGCTGGGGGAATTTCATCTTCATTATCACCATAGAGTTAATTAGTCGTCTCTATGATGGGATTGAGCATTCAATAACCCCCAATCCACATATTCCCCCTACTTTAAGAAAACACTTCTATTGGTCAGGGATCACTAGACCATCATAACTATAAAATACCTCAAATCCATTGTTTATAGGCCTTGATGGTTGTAGATTATGAAAATGGAAATCAAACCCAGATGGGGATAGAAAAGAAAATTGTGAAACATGGAAATGGGTTCAAATAAAAACCCCAAGGAAGGATGTAGAAATTCATCATTTTTCATTGAATGTAATGGAAAAAAATCTATTACCTAATATTCATCTTTGTATGTAATCAAATTAAGAATGGTCAATATTGATCATGAAGAAATGTAAGAGGGCCAAATAATTGAAAATATACCCTTGAAGGAGGATGATTTTGATGCACCAAATGAGGATTCATACATTTGGAAGAAAATATGGAAATAAAATTTGATACCAAGGAATAATGAGTTTCCACTTCATCGATAGAATAATGTAAATGAAAAAGAAAAAGGTATGGATACATATTGATCACTACCTTGAAGAACAAATGTTCCAACCCTAAAGGAAAACTTATCAAAATTATAAAGTAAAATACAATATCAATAACAACTCAAAGAGGATCTAGTAAGGGAAAAAATTCCCCCTTTGTACTATCTCCATCTAGAGATGAATATTCTGCCATCTATATATAAACCTCTAGTAAGACTATCATCTAAGCATAATATTGGCTCTAGATCTAGAATTCATGTTCACACAAATGTGTATGTTTAAAAATAATCATGACATGCCTCTATTGTGGTTATAGGCTCTCCTGAATCAGTGGAATCATTTAGTCATAGTTCTAATTGTGAATCAGTGGGAAATGAAGGTGGGACAACCTCATCTAGCCCTACACACTCCCTATTGATGGGAGGGGGCATAGAAAATAGTTCCACTGATTTATATAATGTCAAAAAATCCCTAGATACTCAAAAGGAATCCATGGAAGGGTGATTCCCACCTATGCAGTTTGAATGGAATCCATATCACAAAGGAGTGGATGATACTCCACCTCTTCCCAACATTAGTAACCATAACATCTCTACCATTTACGGTGCGGGTGAACCTAAAAAGCATATCAAACATTTCATATCCCATCCTGGCCTGATGATTGGACCCCAATATTAACAAGAATCAACAAAGATGAACTATTTTATAACGACATTGAAATGTCTAACCATTGTTTTGTAGATCAGTCTACCAGCAAGATCCTTTGTAAGATGAGAAGACCTTCATCACAAATTTCATTTTTAGTTTAACTAATCATTGAGGAAAACAATGATCATCATGGTCATGAAATAAAACAATGCGAGAAGAAGAGGGTGTCTAGAATCATATAAACACGTAATTATTTATGCTATTCAATCATAATTATCTTATAATATGAGAAATATCTAGAACTTTATGATGGAAATAATAGAGATTAGTTGAGGACTCCCCAAATCCACGTAAAATTCATAGGTTTGATTCATGTTTTTTATGAATTTGAAAAGTTTCTTGAATATTATATTTAAAAAACCTGATCCACGTTTTGAAACATGCTCACAACATAAGAGAAAATCTACGCGTAGTAGAAGCTACTGATGTCACTCTCAAGCCTGAAATGGTTCCCATCCAAGCACCCAGGTTGGTCCTAAACCAGACAACACATCCTTTCAAGAAGAAGAAACCTTAGAATCTCCCTTTTATATAATTATAGAGAAATTAAGGTGATCCTAGAATTGATTAATTGATGAAAAATTTATACTCATTTAGAAATGATCAATTCCCAAGTTGTTTCTTGTTATTGACGGATAACAACTTTCTTAGCCATCCACAACCCAGAAGGCCTGATGAAGTCCTCCCCACTTATCATCCTCACTACTACCTTTACAAATTAAGGCCTATACATAATATCCAAGATTTATTCAAATTACAATACATCCTTTAAAGAAAGGTCGATATTGGATATGTGACACAAGTAAACTACGAAAATTAGAGGTCTTTCATACCCAACGTTCAGTTAGGAGAAGTGGGTAGTTGGAATAATGTTTTGTCTAGGAATTTATAAAATTTTAACACATGGATAACTCAAAAAAATGATCAATCCCACCTCACCCTTAAATTAAATATTTGTAGACTCATTATTGCTCTACCACCCAAGAAGTAGACATCATGTGTGCCTCCCAATGGTGGTTGTGACTACTATAATTTTGATGCGAGAGGAGGAAGAGAAATATTATGAACCAACTAAATTCCTAACTAATACATATGTATTCTCTAGAACATCCAAATTATAGGATCAACCCCAAATATATAATCCTCATTCGGTTAAAATATTATGTTTGTTTCAATCAACATTATATTCTTGAAATACGCCATCATGGATAATGAATATAGCCCTATATAATGGGTCTTCTATGCATAGTCGGTGAATGGGAGGCCGTATGCTCTGAAAACGAGGATAAAAGGGAAAATGAAGACATGTTCAGACTCAATATTATGATAATTTACCTATAGAGGTCATATATATCATTTAGAATCATGGGAATTTTATCCAATAGGCTCAAAAGAGTAAATGTAGTGCCTTAATGCCATCCAATAGTAGCCCAAATCTGATTGTCTTGCATAACTTCATAGATAGGATTCAGTTTGATCATCCTAGGAAGTGGGGAAGGCTACAATGACCTACACCACTGGAACTAGATAGTCCATCAATATCTACAGAATCCAAAAAGACTATCTACATCATATTTTTCATTACCTGATCCATGGGACTAGAATAATGAACGTATCTGGAAGTGACGACCTCTTGATCAATAGTATGCTGATCTAAAATAGATAGATTTATTCCCAGCCAATATCTAAAACCTTGATGCACTATTACTTTAAAAAGAACACGTTGAATAACATGTTAATCCCTTCAAATCCCACAAGAATTTGAGACTAAACTCACTATAGTCGTGGTCTCTAATCTGGATATTATGTCTGTAGAATATCATGTCCTCATCTCATTCACTTATCATGATTAGGAAGTGGAAAATCAAGGTAACATTTGATATTTCTACATTTTAGGTTGACTTAATAATACAAATTTCCAAAGGGTGATGATTGATAATGTATCTGGAATTAAAGTCATCCTAAATTTAACCTTCCATCTTTTCGGATATAGAAATTGGAGAATATTCCAAACATAGCTTACCATTAATGGGTATGATATGAGTGAGGACGTACCAATAGGGTTGATCAAACTCAAAGCCCAAATACGGGAACTCACATCTGATATTGAGTTCATGGTTATCCAACCAGACATTGAATATAATTTCATTCTTTGAAAACCCTATCTCTACAGCCACTTGGTGGTACCATCAACATTCCATCCTTGTCTGAAGTACCCCAATGAGTAGAGCGATCATAAAAATAAAATATGGAAGTTACCCCTACAATACAAGCGTATCCATATATGCTAAAGCAGATTTCTAAAATAAAGAAGGTAAGAAACGAATGTTTGATAATGATGTATAGATTTCAGCTCCCAATGTATTGAGGGGAAACCATGTTAATCCTTATAGAATGATCTATGGTTACTATGTGCTCCAAATAAACATTATCATCAGCAAAAAATGTAATAATAATCAACTCTAACATCTACCTACAAATAATCATATATCAGTGAATAATTATGTCTCTTCTAATATACTCCCAAACCCATATAGTGATATAGAAGCACCATATTTCCACCTTCACCTTAAAATGTCTCTAGACACCCAATGATGGAATATAACAAGAATAACATAATGAGATCCCCTACATCATTCATGGAATGTGTCTCTACCTCCATATATGAGATTAGGAAAATAAATCAAATAATATAAGATGTTCCCAATCCTACATTGATTGTTGATTCCTTTTCCCATGAATAAAAATATAAGTTTATTGAATTCCTTAATAATCAATGATATGTGCATTCCAATAACTATACCAAAATGATCTGACTCAATCCAAATATGGCTACACACCATCTTAGACTACCCAATGAGAATAGCTTCATAAAATTGTCATTCCAGAGTATCAACCCCTACCATGCCACCAATGTATATGTGGAATATGAAAATTATATCTATGCTAATGTTTTCTGAGAACTGAACTATCCAGGATGTATTCCCAACATCGTCTCTATCAAGAAAAAGTTTTGGAATTTTATGTCATGAATTTATTTGAAATTTATAAATTCGATTTTCATGAATTATGATTTCCCGATTCCAATCACAAATCCCTTTATGAATTAATGTTTGTTCTTTAAAAACCATTCCATCGTGGATGGATAATCGAGGTACAATCTGATCATGATTGACTTGGAAGATGAAGAAGCCACAGCTTTTAGAGAACCCTTGGGGATCTTATGTTATCAGGTCATGCCATTTGGATTAATGAACATTATCTCAACATATCATCATTCCATAGAATGCATATTGAACCATTATTAGTAAGGATAATAGAGTGGTATGTCGAATACCTAGTTGATGAAACTTGAGAGTAATGTTATCACTCCAGGGGTCTCCAAAAAATCATCAATACCCTTCGACAATGTAGTTTAATGATGAATCTACTAACGTATGATTTTTTGGTAACATAAAGAATGTACATAGGTGTTGTGGTTATCCATAGAGGAATTAAGATTTACACAGAGAGGACAACTATTATTTTACCTATTTTTCTGCCTAGAATTTAAAATAACTAAGGGGTATCCAAGGGAACCTTGACTACATTCGTCAATTCAAAGAAAACACATCCCTGGAAGCTCTCCCATTATCCAAGATTATAAATAATGCAATAACCTACCAATGGGATGATAACTATCAAAAAACAATATAATGTCTCGAGAATTACTTGTTGCAACCATAGGTTTTGATGCATCCTGTGGAAGGAAGGCCACTTATCTTCTATGTGTCCACTATAGAAGGCTCACTAGGAACCCTCCCCGCATATAATAATGACATGGGAAGGGAAAAAATTCTATAATTCCACAAACGAAATATTCATGGAACTAAAATCAGATATTTTTATGTTGAAAAGATCTTCTTTGCACTAATATTTATGGTGAAAAAGATGAGGCATTACAAGAAGCGATACTGATACCACCTAGTCTCTCCTATTGATCAACTCAAGTACATCCTAAGATGAAATATTTTTACTGGGAACATGTCTTAATGGGTATTCATTATTCTACAATATGTAATTCAGTTAATATCACAACAGTTAGTGTAATGGAAGGCCTTTGGTGATTTTCTTATGGCACATCCTTCACCTGAAAATACACCAAAAGATACTGAGATGGCTAATGAAGATGTAATTTAACCCCATGAAACTCCCCAAACATGGGATATATACATTTATGGAACCTCTTAGAGTCATATAGGCCCTAGGATATAATCAAAATTGCTAGACTAGGCTGAACAATAGATTCTAATCATCTATCCAAAAAATGAGTTTTTACCTAATCTTTCTGATTATCCAAATGATACAAAAATAATGAATCATAATAACAAGAAATCATTGCTAGATTTTTACAATCCTTAATGATACACATAGCCTATCTAAATAAAAAAGGGGATTCATAATTGTTGATACTTCATATCAATGTTTAATATTCCACTAAAAAGAATGATTATCCCCTTCACTTTCTATGTTAGGGGATTGATGGAAGACTACCCTTTTGAGCCCACATGGAATTTTTTAACCCATTCACATAATGATCACACAAAGGAACTAGCTAATATAGTCTTCATACTATCTGAGGTTAATCATGACAAACTTATATTTTGTATCACATAGAGAAAATTTTTATCATTAATCATCTTATTGGATATGGATAAAATAAAATAGCTCTACACTGCCGCATAGTGCGATGAACCAAAGATCACTCCTAGATTGATGGAGCCTATAGAGGGTTATGTATTAATTGATATTCACATAATAGGTCATTATAGAAAGGGCCTTAATTGGCATCAGGCAGAAAAAATCACACTACAAGATGGTCCAAATGAGATAAAATTTAGCTGCAAAACTAGACTTGATGGAATTATCATCATGAACACAAAAGAAAGAGAGATATTCACTATCATGGATGAAGTCAATTATGGATCCTATGGTTACCCTCTATTTGGAACAAGACACTACCATCTAATCAATAGTTTGGGGTATAACTATAAATCCATGATGCATAACTTCATTCAATTCACCTAGAAATTTTATTCTAAGCTAGATCCATGAAAACATCATCTATTGTCCTCCAAAATTGCTACATACAGTTAAATATTAGATAATATTTTTTGTTTTTGTGATCGGTGTTATGGGTCCATACCCTCATCCACCACTAAGAAGTTGAAGTACATTCGTACTTCTATTGACGTTTTATCAATATTAGATGATGAAATACTACTAAAAAGCAAATATGAATAATATAATCCTGTTTTTTATGTCCCTTATCAACACTAGGTTATGTGTCCATCACAAAATATTAAAGGAAAATGACACCAATATTTATTACATAGAGATGTAAAATGTATTCCATGATTAAGATATTGAGTCTAATCACTGATCCTGCTATTATGTTGTACTAAATTGATAGATAGATGCCTTCAATAAGACTCTATCGATCATAATCCATAATATGTTGAACAAGGATTTGAAGTCTTGGCTAGATAAACATCTCAATGATTTGTGGTCCTACTTTTCTACCACACATACCACAGCACAGTAAATTCCATATTCATTTCATGCACTAGACCAAGGGCATGTTACCCATAGAAGTCTAGTTGCTTTCACTCCAAATAGACTTTTGTGCAATTATCTCATATAATGAACAACATAAAATTAAAATTTATGAATTGAAATGGATAGATGAGAATAGATTTCACATATTCCATAACCAAGAGGTCCATAAAAATCATATAGCACATTCCATTAATAAAAAGGTTCTCCATCATTCATTCACCCAAGGAGAACTACTGTTGGCTCTCAGAACCACATGGATATTGAGGAATAAGCCACTAATATTCTATCCCAAGTGGGAAGGAATTTTTTCAATATGTAAGAATTATCATAATGGATTATATTCTCTTGAAACTACGGACATAGATCATGTCACAAAACCCACCAATGAATGATCTCTCTAAATATAATTTTCATAAGCTGTCAACAAAATATAAATTCAAATCAGTGTAAGACCCTAAATTCCTCCTAACTATATGATTTTATCCTAATCAGATGCAACCTGAGGTTATGAAGTTAAACTATTCAAATATATTGTGAAAAAATTATAATATACTATAATGAGTAATTCATTCCATCTTGACGTTTGACTACACAGTATCCTAATAACCACGTAAAACATGATTCTTGTCATCACATGATACATAGAGAGGTCCAAATATCAATTTTTTGATCCAAACATAGGATTATTATCCAATTAAATTATGTTGTCTATGTCCATACCATATTAAATGAAACAACATAGATCCAAAATTAGTGTCTTTATTCAAATAAATTCACCCATTTCTTTATCTCTTGATGGTAAACAACATATGTTTACTTGAACTACATATATATTGATTCTCATTTTCAATTAGATGTGTGGAAAATCTTTGATCCTATATCTTATTATAGATTCCACATGATATGAAATTTCCCTAACCTGATCTTACATGCCTCTGAATGGGACCATTTTTATTCCTTGTTTCTGTCATCAATAATAGGTCCCATGGGATTAGGTATCTATACAGGGGCTTCACCACATGAACAACATGTATCAGCTTTGACATGTTCATCATGTTCCTAAAAATGATACCATAAAAGTCATACCACTGATCCACACTAAAATGTGTTAAATTGTAGGACTCATTTATACTACGTTTGGTTTGATTCTCATTTTTATGTGATACATATTTATTCCAAGACTTCCATGATTTGGACCAACCACAATATTCCTCTAAATTCACATCAGTTCACTTTAGTCCTAACATTATGAATTTAAAATTCATGGGAAGTCAAGAAAAATACATATATTGAATCTAATTTATCATGATATGTTTAGATACACCTAAAAATCTATCCTTGGTCCCATCTGGAACATTACAAAATTTCACATTGGTCATTGTTCATCCTAGCTAAATGAATCTAAAATGCCTGGTCCCATCATGAAATATGTGGGCCCTGAATTCTCTAATTACAAAATATTTAGTGATTCCTAAACCACTAATAATAGCCTAGCTACAACAATCTATGGAAATAATTCCCACCTCTTTGTATGGGTCAGAACAGTCAAGAGATAGATTATAATTTAACAACTACTTGTGGATTGATTCTCAACATCATGTGATTCATAGTCACACTGATAATTATTTTAATTATTAGGAATATGAATCCAGCATTTCATATTAAGGGATTAATGTCCTTAATAAATGTCATAAAACCATATTGATATAAAGGACTACATTTTGATTTATTCTCATTTTCATGATATTTGTAGTAATGCTCAAACATTCACCCTTTATCCCAACCAAAACATTTTTATCCGCTAATGTCAGTTCCTAAATTATTACCACATTATGATAAACATTATCTAATTACATCCTTACCACAATACGTTAAACAATGAGGAAATTTTCTTGGTCATGTGACACTAAAACAACATGACATATACATCCTTACCACATGATGATAATGTAAATTGAAAATGTCCTTAATTAATGATGTTAAATTGTGAAAAAAATGTCTCCCCCTAATTAAAGATAAACTATGCATGTCATCACCCATCATCATCCCATATCATTGTAGAGAATGAGCCTTACCCTAGAAAATCTTTGTACATGGTTCTTTCATAACCATTTAAAATAACCTAAATCCATAAAACACATTTCATGTCATAAGTGTAACATCATGTGTTTTTATGGTCCTTTTTTCGAATAAATTAAAATATTCATTTTACTATACACTATGTCAAATATCCCATTATCACTAAAACCATAGAATGTACATTACACTCAAACATACTTTTTATAAATTACACAAAACACTAAGTTGGTGTATGACACATGAAACACTCCTTTTGAATATGATACACTCAACAATGGGTTTCTAAGAAACATCATTTTAATTTTTAAAAAATATAATCATAAAAAATCCGTTAAAATTAGTTATATGAATAGAAATAAAAATTTTTAATATATCTTCTATAATTATTTAATATAAAAAAAACATATTGATAATGAAGGAAATTATTATTGTAATGTCCTTATATGTCCAAACATATATTTTGTTATCTCCTTATAATAAAATTACTTTTAGACAAATATAGAAATTTAATTTGAATAAATAAAAATTTTATTTACTTTATAATTTTAAAATTATTTTAGGTTAAAATTGTAGGAATTTTCTAACAAACATCGCTTTCAGATGAATAGTGAAACATATCAGTTTTTAATTCAAATATTCTTGTTAATTAAAATTATTTAAAAAAGATGAAGTATATGATAATTTTATTTCAATGTTCATGAAGTTAATTTTTTATCAATTAATAAAATTCGAGTCATTGTAATGCTTTCCAAATTTAAACTGGGCATAAAAACATGGACAATGTTTGATTCTTTTTACTATAAAATCTCGCAATGTTGTCCCAACAAAAGGCTTAATTTTAATTTAATTTCATCTAATTATGTGGATAGAATTTGGAAAAAATGATTCTATATTTGTATTAATACTCATTTATAATTTCTAATAAGTTCTTTTTTTTGTGTGACTAAAAAAATAGTGAATGTGATAAAAATTATTTACAATAGTTAAGAGAAAAATTAGGCTAATAAAGTACTAAACCATTTATTTATGACCAAAAAGGACCTGTAAACTTATCCAAAACCAATTTTATTTCTATATATAGACCCTATCAACAATTTTATATTACTTCATCATTTATTTTATCCACATTAAACATTTAAAATGTCTATGGAATTCTCTATTAAAATATTTACAAGAGTGCCACTTCTCATCCACTATAAAATGTCACCACCCTTAATGATTCCTAGCACCTCTAAAAATGTTTATGTTTGACCAAGGTATTCCCAAGTAGCCTCCTAGAAATCCTCCCTTAGATCATTAATACTACCATAGGGAAGAATGTATCTTAATAATGCCTTTTGGCATAAACCAAAATGAGTTACCTGATTTAGAGGCAACATCTTCTCCCAAGATCTTTTAGATTGTTTTCATTTACCACAAAACAACTCTTTTTATTCCATTATTGTATAAATAAACAAATATTTGGCATATAATAGGATCATCATATCCAATAATGCAAGGATATGGTGATATCACAATCAATCACATTGAAGAATCAGAGAGAACACATACCCAGAGAGATGTGCCATAGGAGAAACCATGAACCCGAGCCAATTTAATCGATCTGGTAGATGAGACACCTCTAAAAAATGAATAAAAGAAGTTTAGGGATGAGAGTAAAAAGGTTTAAGAGGAAAAGGCTAATAAAATTGGCTAAATGCATGAATTTAACCTGGGCGTGGGCTGCGTCATGACGTGTACCCGTTGGTCACAACGTGTATTCCATTATAGATATGTTACATTGAAAAAACCATCGCATCTGGATAAAAATACCTTAATTAACCCCTATATTAAGTGTACCTTATGTACATGACATGTACTAGATCACATCAAGATCTCAACATTCATGAAGTGATCTCCTAGTCCATGACATCTAACCATCACCAAGTATACATCATTTACATCAAGTACACGGTGTGTACCGGTTCTTCAGTATATAGAAAAACCAAAAAAATAACATAGAAGATTCTCAAAACTAGAAGGGAACATATAAAAGGAAAAACATACCTGATCAAGGTAATAGGTTTTTACAAACACCCCACAAATAAGTCTATCGGCCTCGAGGAAGTCATGTGTACGATTTAACCTTTGGAAAGATATGTGGCCACTACTCCTCATCAATTACTCATGTTCCCAAGTTTTAGGAGAATCTGATCCATTTTTTCATAGAACACTGACCAACATAATTGAAATCCCATGAATGGTATTCTATTGAGAGTCAATGATCTCAACTGCTCTCTCCAAAAATAGATGCATTGGGATATAACTCTATTTCTTCCCAACATCGATCTTGAGTGGGATCTGGGTGATACATCTTGAAATCTGATGTGAGGAGAAAATCGTGAATGTTTTTCAACTAAACTTATAGTGCTAATAGATACGTAACATTCCCAAGATGATAAGTGATCTCAAATGTTCTAACATATCTCATAACCAACATTCCCTATTTTCTAAGTCAACAAAGATGAAACCGAGGAGAATCTTTCAAGAAAACTAAGTCACCAATAGAAAACCCCAAAGGATGACATCTTCAACATCGAGGGGATTTCAATCGACATTGTGTTATAACCATACCTTTTCGCCACTCTTGAATCTTTGATAATGCCTCCTAAACCAGACTTGGTCCAACCAAAGATACTTTTCCCACCCTTCCAACCATATAGGTGATCTATTCATGGGAAATTTCAATTCATTAAATGGGAGTATTTTGATCTATGACTGATAACTAATGTTGAATGAAAAATAAACCAGTCCTAGATGGCTATCCCACGATCCACCATAATCCAGGACATAGGCACAAAGGATATCCTATAGGATCTGAATTATATGATATGTTTTTTCATCTATCTATGGACTCTAAGTTGTACTCAACATGACATGAGCCCTTATTTTTTCTTGAGGACTCCACAAGGACCTTGAGGTAACATTAGGATACCTATCAACAACCATTTCTGATGGACTTCAATGTAACCTAAAAATATCTATCACATACGTCTTACCTGTATCATCAAATTTATTGGCGTCCTTGACTAGAATAAAATGATAAGTCTTTATCAACTGATGAACATCCTACCCAATAGAATTTTTCAAATAGGGTATCTATAGAGACCCCTCAAAAAAATCCGTGGACACCTCATACCACTTCCAAATTGGAACTAGAAGAGGCTGAAGCACACTAAAAAAATTCTAGTCCTATAACTTTATCTATTGGTAGGTGTAACAGCGGGACACACAATATGCAATGACACAATTAATACCCGGTGAAAATAACTATCTTATAATGTCATAATACATCAATGTAGATCCTAGATGAACGAACCATGAAGAGAAATGAAAGCAAAAAATAATTAACTTCTATCATGTTTTGGGAAGACAACTCGCTTCCTGAAGGGACGTATCCCTTCTAATGAATGAGGCCAATTGGGAATTGTCTCCCCACTATAAAGGTTTTCCTGAATCATCTAAAACTCATCATCTTGTTGTTTAATTTCCATGATATATTCTAGGAGTAATGATGAAAATTTAGTAATGGTCAGAACCATACTTGAGACATCATCATAACCATCCATGTTCAACTGAGTGAAAATCCCCTTAAGAATCCAATCCCCCTTCGATTCTAGAATAGCCTGTGATGGTACCATCTTGCATAAAGTGTTTGAAACTACATTACATTTCCCCAGAGTGATGGCAATGTCAATATCAATCATATAATGGTATTCTACCCATTGTCTCTATTTGAGATTCATAGCCTTCTTGAAAAAGATATAGCTCACACACTTATGATATGAGACGAATGTGATCACCACCCCAAATAGATAGTACCACCAACATTTAAGAACATGAATCAATATAGAAGGATATAAATCAAGAGTGGAGTAATTATCCTCATGTGGTCATATATGCTGAGATCCATAAGCTACCACATGATCATTATTCATAATCACGCATCCCAACACAACACTAGATGGATCACAAAACACCACCTACCCCATACCATGATCAAGTAAGATCAGAATAGTTGTTGATATTAGAAGTATTTTCAGTTCATGGAATCCAAAATTAATGTTTTCATCCCATGATATTTTCACTGCTTTCTTTGTATTATCAGTCAATGGTGATTCAAACATAAGAAAATTGTTGACAAACAGTTAGTAGTACCTAGAAAGACCATTAAACCATCACATATAAATAAAATTTTGTCGTTCTTTTCAAGAAAAAAAATATTTTTCCTTATCTCGATCAACTGATAAGACATTATAAAAAAATTCTATTCTCTAGTAACATAACTTCTTGAATACTGAAACAGTTTTTTTAATGCATTCTATATAGATGGTGATTTCCTAGAATCTCCAAAACAAAACAAAATGGTTCTTATGCTCACACACAATAATTGAATAAACCAGAATATCATCCATGAACACCATCACAAAACTATCAAGATATTGGTGGAATATTAAATTCATCAATTCTATAAAAACAAAAAAATCATTAGTCTGATCAAAAGGCAACACAAGATATTCATAATAGCTATACCTACTCTTGAAGGCCATGTTCGGTACAACAGACTCTTTGACTTTGAGTTGATGTTATCATGATAGAGGATAGTATATTTAAAATCACTTTTCTCCCTTCTACTGATCAAAAAAATCACCCACATGAGGAAAGAGATAATTTTTCATAAACTTTACCCAGTTTATAATATGATAGACCACACAAAACCAATGTTAACAGTCTGCTTTCTTGTCAAAGAGAACAGATGATTCCCAAGGTGAAACACTATAGTGAGAAAAACCCTTACCAAATATGTCATCCAACAAATTAATGTGTTCTTTTCAACTCTACTGGTGAGATACAGTAAGAAGGCATCAATATCGATTGCGAACCTTGAACCTAGTCAACTGTTAACTCTACCTCTCTCTATGGAGGGAGACCAAAGAATTCATGTTGGAAAATGTAACAAAAGTCATGGACAATAACAGTAAGACTGTCAATAGAAGAAACATCATTGGGATCAAATGCAATAGAAACTAAAAAACTCATTAGATTTGGGAAGGACAGTCTTGTACGACCAAACCTCATGTCTCAATCTCCGTGAAACACATGAGAGCTCAACTCAGTGGAATGAAATAGAACACGCCGTTGATAAAAATAAATCTCATCTTGATGAGAGATATGAAAATCTATAATGATGATGACATCAAATATATCAAGATCATGTACAAGAAAATCCTACAACAACTATGTGTCAGCTATCCGGAATGAACAAGTAGGACACCAGAAACCCTAAACTTTCCTCTTGAAAAGTGGTGTTTTTAAATTCATTGTATATGGAATAGGTTCTATTTAATGTTTAAGAATATCAACGAAATCTAAAGATATAAATTAGTGGCGGCACCAGTATCAAACAAATTTGTAGCTTCTGAAGCTACAATTAGGAGCGTGCATCTCACTATTGGTTGACCTGCATCATCTCCCATTGGACACTCATCTATTATGTATAATTGTTTCACTCTTGTGGATAGTGGTTAGAGGCCTAGATTCTTTGAAACTTCATACTTCACTATAATAGCCTTAGGATATGTCGAACCATAAACATAATGAGTCATATTCATAGCATGAAAAAATTCTATAGATGATCAATATCTCTAATGATATTGCACATCATCACAGTATATGAAAAGAAAATTCAGTGTGACCCATTTACCGCATTGGTAAAATGTCAGGGGCTCACTCTCAACAACAAAAAATGGTCCTGAGGAGGGTCCACACTGAGACTCACTGCCACCACTCGTGCGACAGTCATTCCACTTCCCCATCATCCCATTTACGCCACTAAATCTATCACCTATTGGAAGAGAAGATGTCGTAAAACTGAATTTGTCTTCCATTGACACATTCTCCATTATTTCTCTTACCACTATCTCTACATAAGTGAAATCCTCCCCATGAACACATGTGATTTGATGTCTGGCCACAAACCCTGTAGGTACTTTTTCACCTTAAGCTAGTCATTCCTTACTATGTCCAGAGAAAAACAGAATGGCTCAGTGAAACTATAGGAGTATTCTAACATTGAATTCTCTCCCTATTACAATGTCATTAACACCAAATATTATTCCAACATAAGTGACTCTATCTAAAATGGTTGAAAGAATAGGGTTTCGAAACCCTTCGAATCCAAAAACACATGTCTCTCTTCATGGACCATAGAGTCTAACAGACAGTTACTAGAACCTTTGGGTTTGAATGTTATACCCATCACCCAAAAATTCCTAGGTTTCTCCATGAATTAAATGATTTTATCAATCATGTCAAGCCAATCCTTTTCTTCTTGATATTCAATCATGCCTTTAATGGACAGTGGGTTCTCATCCATGGACTCCCACAATCGATCTCATTCCCCTCCAGCTCCTTACTGTACCACATCCACTGTCTTCAAAACTCATTGAACATTTTGATAAATAGATCAAACTGCTCGTATGATCTTCTCAATGATATTATGATTCATAGGTGGAATTTCTTAAGACACATTAGCGGAAGCTTCCTGAGGAACCGATAAAATATGTCTTCGAGGCATACTACTGCATATTGAAATATAAGACTGATTAGAACATGAACAAATGTTAGTTTAAACATGAAAAACCATAAGTGGAAAATTTTATTTTGAAAAGAAAACACCAACATTAGAGACACATATCCCAAAATCACATGGTAACTTGAGTCTTGGTATGACATGATATGTTCAAGAACTTTTCATAACAACAGTTATTCATATGATGGCTTGGACGAACTACCATCATCTCCCCATCAACTACCCATACCAGATGACCCAAAACCACATCGTGCCACTACGGAGCACTGTCTTTCCATACACTATATTGAAAACAATGGTCTATTCATGACTGAAGGAGTTCACATGGTGTGTGCTAACGAGATTAGTAGGATCCCACCTAGGTGTTCTACAAGAGGCCTCTTTATAATAAATAATGTATTCTTAATATTAAAATAAAATATTCCATGATATGAAATAAATAATTCTTATATAATACCTGGTAAACATTCTATTTTTCCACAGTTCTAAAAAATTAAGGTCTACCGATTTCAAATAACATTCCCCATATCATTTTCCACAAGCATAACTGTGCATTTGAAAGCTAATTCCAAATTCCAAGAAATATAAACCAGAATCATAGGTATCACAAAATCCTGGAATACTACATATCTAAGTAGCATAAAAATCTTACAAAAATAATAATGTGCACAAAACTGATCCTAGAACAACTGTCATATGAAACAAATGAATACCCCATGTGTAAACCCCCCAAAAATGTAAATATTAGTCCCAAGAAAATAGGCCAATGAAACTGAGGAACGCCCTAAGAAAAACCCGCATGATAATAAAAAAGAAATGCATGATGGAATCAAGCTAAACATTCCACCTATACACCCAACATAATCCATGTTCTCTTTTTGAAAAACCCATTTCAATTTCTGGAAAACCATTCAAAACCATTTATAATCCATTTTTCAAAATCTAAGGAAATACATCTTTCTTTCAAAACCATTTTTCAACACACAATACAATCATGGAAATATAATAAATTAATTTATAATGAAATTTAAAAAGAAAAACAAGTATGTTCATTATTATAAGCTAGAGAGAGAACCACCTACCTCAATGTTTAAGCTGTACATGCCCAAAATAGAATCCAAAAGAAACAAAACCAAACAATGTCATCAACGATTTCCCAATAATCAATATGTATTTTCAAAGGATTCATTCAAAATTGAATAGAAGGGGGGTTTGTAGATATGATAAACCCCATGTACGTCATGAAAAAATGTTTTTTCCACCACAACTAGCCATGGAACAAACATCAAGACAAGATATCACAATAGATATTGATGAGGAAAAATTGAAACATCCAACTTGGATCTGCAGATCTGATAATGCATGGCGAGGGCACTATCACGATCAATCACAAGGATGAATAAGAGAGAGTACATACTAGGAGAGACACATCGTATAATAAATGATGAAGTATAGCCGATCAGGTTGATCTGAAATGTGAGAATCCACAAAAAAACTCATATGAGCAGTTTAGGGATGAGAAAAAAGTGATTCCGAAGGAAAAAGTCCAGTGAAACTACTAAAAACAATAATTTAACCAATGTGTGGGCTGATTCATAATGTGTACCCCTTGGTCACAATGTGTGGTCCACGCTGGATATGATATACATAAAACCAAATTGCCTTCGATTAAAAACATAAATTTAACCCTTCATGACATGTTGCACAGGTATATGATAGGTAAAATCATAAATTATGGTCTCCTCATTCACAATATGATCTCCCAGTCCAAGATATGCAACCAGCACCATGTACAGGACATGTACTTCAGGTACACGATGTGTACCTATTATACAATATGTGGTAAACCCAGAAACATCATATAAAGGATTACTAAAAATAGAATGGAACACACAAAAATGATAAACATACCCAACAATGGAAATGGAATGTTATATGAATGAATATGAAGTATTTTTACTAATGATATAACAAATTTTGACAAATGATAAAAAACAAAGACGATATTGCCCGAAGTGAATCCTTAATAAAGTATAATTAAAAAGAATTTAAAATAACATCCTAATAAACCATATCATAATAGATATAAGAATATTATTCTATAAAATATTTATAATTATATTATATTTATTTTATAATAATATTGAGTGATTATAGTGTGATTCCAGACCCAAGGAATGGGGATTTCATCTAACTTTTAATTTTCGTGAGATACATTTTATGTTCACCACTATTTGCATTAGTGTTTCTTATATACTGAACATGATTTTATTCTATGTTTCACATAAATAATTTTATTTTTATTCACATTTCTATTTTATGATCCTCCATTCATGGGGTTTAACATTCAAAAGTTCACAAATCAGTAAAATAGTTTTCTCTTAATTTTTCTACTATATGGCTCTCTTTTGTTATGCACCTAAAATCCTTTTCAAGATTTATATAATTCTATTTTACATTTAATATCATAAATCCACTATTTTAATGATATATTATGATTCATGTAATTCTCCTACTTACATGGAGAGTATGATCCCATGTTATTATGTTATAGGAGTTTATCGAGACAATCTCATTATTTTTTCGTGATTGTTTATGTTTATTCATGCTTTGGTCAAATTTTATAACCCTTATCTCAAGACATCAATGAATTTAATTCTCTTTTTTTATTAATGCTATATTATATATTGGTACCTCCAAATACACTTTGTCATATATTATAATAAAAAAGTGTTTTTCAGCAATCCTGAATTTAGCATTTTTTCGGTCGGAAAACTCTGTTTTCCAAAAATGATTTCCAAGATTATTATACCATTAAATAATAATATATAAAATAGAAAAATAACTTTATTTTTGTTCTTACCAATCTCTTAAATGGAAGATTCTTCTTTTTTCCCAATAAAGAAATTTTCTATACTTTTTTTCTGTGAAAAATTAATTTTCTTTTGACCTCGTCTGACATGTACTGATTTTCCCACCATCAAATATTCAAAAAATCAATTGCATTATTAAAAGTTTAATATTTAAGGAAATTACTTTAAAAGATATTTTAAATATAAATTTTTTTTTAATTTTTTTTCAATCAACTTTTATAATTTCTCTTTATAAAATTCAAAATGTTTGGAAACTACTTTTATACATTTTTCAAAAAATTATTTTTCAAAATGTTTTTAATCTTCATTTATAAGTATTCAAGTATATTGATTTTCAAAACATTTTCAAGAAAATTTTATAAATATAAAATATATTTTTTATGAAAAAGATTTTTTAAATATTTTGAATCTTACTTTTTTTGCATTCAATGAAAATGGGTTACAAAATCATTTCATTACTTATTTAGTGGGTTTCATGTTATTTTATAAGTTGAATATTTTTAAAAAATTATGTATTTAAAATAATTTTTCAAATAAGAATAGATTTTTAATCAAGAAATATTTATAAAAACATTTTAAAATTATTTCAATCTATCATAACACTTAATGATGTTACTCAATTTATTCTAATTGTTCCATTCAAATCCATTCTATGAATGGGTTGTACACAATATCATAGTCTTTAGGAAACCCATTTCTCATTCATGTGTTATATGTTTATGAAATCTGTTACTATTTTATGAGTTATTATTTTGATTAAATAATTATTAAACCTACAATTTTCCAAATGGTTTTGATTTGTTTACAAGTTTATGATACCCATATTATTTAATGGGTAATGATATAATTATTTGTGATCATATGGAACATGTATGCCTAATTTTTTTATGTGATGGGTGAGACCTATATCTCCCTCCAATGCATTGGGTAAATTTCAATATCATATTAGATAATATAATATAGTCTTGGTATTGAATATTGACTACTATGATGGCAGTGGGAGTTAACCATGACTAATAAGAAGGTATGAGGAATGAATTAATGATACTATGATGGACAAGGGAGTGAACTGTAACTAATATGAGGGTATAGGGAGCGAAACCATATTAATAATATGGTCATGGTGGTAATTACTCATATACTATGGTAATCAATATATTATTATGTGATTTCCATAATTACATGTCTTACCCTTCTTTTATTAATTCATCAGTTATTCCCTTTAATTTCTTTTTATTCATGTCTTATGAACTACCACGCATTATGCCATGATACATGTATACGTTCTCTAATAAGCTGGGTATGGTCTTCTATTTTCATGATCATATTACCATACCATTATTATCATGTTTATGCCTATATTTCTCCCTTTTTTACTCTTACTGGGAATTTTAGATCTCCCATTTTCATGTTTCCTTCCTGAGGATGTGAAGATATGTGTTATTATTGGTGTTCCTAAGAAGGGTGATAGTCAATAATACCATTGTGGGATAAAATGTAGCTCACATATTTATCTGTGTTTTTGTTTCCTTCATTCCAAAGGACATATAACAACTATGATCTTTAGGTTTCTATTTGTATAATGTTTAATTATTCCAAAAGTTATGAAATTTTATTATTTGAGAAGTGAGGATCACTATAGTTAGTATGAGAGAAAATTTATAGTAAACCAATGCATACAAGCTTGAGAAAACATTACTAATATCCCAATACATATTTCTAAATATATATCTATTTATGTCTCTATGTATAAGTTTAAGTATGAGTTACCATTAAGAAAAATGTCCATGAATTATGTGATAGGATAGAGTGAGTGGTTTCCTTGAAATAAATCCCTATCTAAATAGTAGAAGTGGATGTGTCTCTAGAACAGATGTACCTTGGTGTAAAATTTCATACAGGATATTTTGGACATGGCATGTGGTAATCTATTACATGACAATGGGTCGTGTTGCACACCTAGTTGGAAACTCTTGGGGTGATATAATTTAGGAATTCAAAAAATATTCACATACCATTATTCATTATTTAGATATATGTTGGATATTAATAAACTAGGATATGCCTAATGTGTCCATGATTAAGCATAGTGTCATGATTTTGATATCCTATATGTAACTATTTTCAAGACTTTGTGGTTTTATCCAAGGATATGTAATTCTCACACTCTGCTTCTTTTTTTTGTCAATGGAGGAAACCTGAAGGAACTTGGTTGATGTTGAATGTGATGGATGATTTCCTAATGAGTTGTCATATGGGATTATTGGTAGAGTGAATGATATTGTGATAATTCTTAATAAGTTTTCATGTTACATGACTAAAATGATTCGATTAACCATCTCACAAACTCACCATGTAATATAATTATAGAGTATACAAAGAGTTAGGATAATGTAGATCATGGAGGACAGATTAGTTTCAATTCTATCAAAAATATGTAAAGAATCTATAATTTCAATGTCATAAAGGAACAAGTATAATTTTTTTGTTGTTTAATAGATTTGAAAAAAATCAAGTGAGTGAAAGTGAAAAATAAAGAGTTTGGTTAACTAAATCAATGAAAATATTGGCCTCCTTAAGTCATCATCTAAGATTATGTGTTTTTTATGTGGAGTAAATGATCAATGAACAACTCAATGTCCCAAGAGGAATTTTCCTATATATAATTAGTATGGTGGAGTGAGTAAGGTTTATATTGTTGGTAATGACAATACTACATAAGTAAGGTGGAAAGAAAGAAGTATTATGTAATAGGGTAAGGTAACCTTTTAAATGGAATAATGATGAAGTGGATTAATCATTATTTTTTGGTATTTTGATTTAAATGTTCGGATTGATGAAATATACATGTATTTTCCTACATATTTTTTATCCTCATTTACAATTTTATGTAGTATGTTCCTTATGGATTGGTGAAGTGACTAAATGAAAAATTTATCTTTTGACTAAGGAAAGGTAACCCATAATAAGTTCTTTATATTAATATAATGTTGTCATATTATTATATATGGGATATAAATAAGTAAATTGAACAGAGTATTTTACCTTGAAACTATGTAAGTATTTTTTGATAGGTGGTTAATGTTATCCTTGATGAATTATATAGAATTTTTTTATTTAATGAATAGATGCAATATAGTTTGGAGTAAGTAATAATGCATGTTTAAAAAAGGATTTTTTGTAATTTAGGTTATTACTTTGTTTCAAGAGAATATATGATGATAATATTCACATGTTTAAAATGTGTCAGCCAAGAGAAACATTTTGTTATACATGGAAATCAATGATAACATGATTTCAAGACTCTCTTTATAAATATTGGTATGTTCATTTCTGTGAAGGTTTATATGGTTACTTTTTCTTGAAAAGATTAATATAAACATGTGAGGAAGTATATATACAATTATTTTGTGTTGAAAAACATGGTTACGAGGATATTTAGTGATTAACATTATTTCAAATATGCCCATCTATAATATTTTTCTAACAGGACATCATGTAAGCTGAGTGACAACCATAAAGTCATGTGAGGCCACGAGTCATGAACCATTGACTGAAGGATGATTAGGGTTTCATGCCTACCATTTTCCTACAAGATCCCTTGATTAATGTTTAATAAATTTTATGGAATAAATATTTCTGATTGATTAGTAATGTTACTTTTTATGTTTATGCATGTTGATTTTTGAATAGATATATAGTTAGATTCTTTCATTATTTTATGGGACTTAATATTAGATAAAATTGAATCTCAGTTCTATATGAATCAGTATTAGTTTTTGGGCTTTAATTACATGGGTTAATTGATGTATTATAAATTTTTCAAAGAACAATCCATGAATTAAAATTTTTACGAGAATTTATCATGAATTATTCAACATTCTAAAAGTTATCAAAAAATTGTCCAAGTACCATAATTTTCAATAAGATGATTAAATTTTAAATCATAACATATTGATGACTTTGAGGACCTAAACAATTCTTTGACTAATCCCTTGTTTGTGATTGATGACCTCAATCACTCCACAAAAATATTTACACTTTTCCTCCATATCTAATCTTCACTCCTGGCATATATTCTCTAATGTGGAAACCCAGTTATATGATTATTTGGGTAACCATTAGGCTTCCAAATTTTTTTCAGTAATGGTAGTTTTATTGTTAATGTTTACAATGTGGTTTTCTATGAATGAAAATTTCTTGAATGTGAACATTCAAAACCCATATAAATTTCAAAGGAGAAATTAAATTTAATGAAGTAGAATGTAACACCACAAGATTTTATGGACCTATTTTTTCGAATGTCATAAAATATACATAATTCAATAAACTATGAAAAATACAATATTCACACTAAAAAAAATTAATATACTACATGCTTCTCCAGATTTTATTATATCACACGCAACACATTGTTGGAATTTGATACAGGAAACACTGAGTTGTTGTATGATACACGCAACACTAAAATGGCATACGATATAGGAAACATCGGGTTTCTATTAAACATAATTTAATTGTTTTAATAAGATAAAAATAACCTTGAAGATAATAATTTTAATATTAACAGTAATAACAACTTTTAAAATATTTTCTACAATTTTTTTATATAAAATATTTGATAAAGAAAGATATTATTTCAAGTAAAGTCATTCAATGTCTAAAAATAAAATTTTTAATGTAATTATATTATAATTAATTTTAGAAAAATTCAGAAATTAAATTTGATAAAAAAATCTCATTTTTAATTTATAATTTCTATTTTATATTAGGGTAAAATTTTAAAATTTATTGAAAAACATTATTTCTAGATGAATAGTGAGAAATACCTATTTTTTATTCAAAATTTATTTTCAATTTAATTAATTTATAACAATAACATATATTTTAATTTCTTTTCAAAGCTTAACAAGATAATATTTTTATCACGTAATCCAATTTTGGTAACTAGAAGCATTTCTTTAATTTAATTGGACATAAAAACCTATCATACATTTGATCATTTTTAATATAAAAACCCAAAATGTCATACTGACAACAGGATTAATTTTTAATTAATTTCAACCACTTCTGTGATTATAATTTGGAAAAAGGATTAAATATTTCTAATAATCATAATTTCTAATTTCTAATAAGGTCAACATTGTTTTTGACCAAAAATATTAGTCAATGTGATTTAAATTAATTACATTAATTAAGGGAAAAATTATTCTAATGAAGTACTAACAAATAAATATTAAAACAAAATGAGAGTTTTCATTAAGTATGGAGTGAAAGGCCACCATGGTCATGATTATAATGGAATGAATGAATATGAAATTTTGAAATGCATTCACTATATCGAGATGGGGCAATATAAAAATTAATTCACCAAGAGTCAAGGTAATATGCATCAAAAGAAGCTAAGGGATCAAGGTCAAAATTTTTCTATTATGATAGAAGAAGTTTTATTATTAATGTTATTGTGTTTGGATTCAATAGTTATCTAATAGTAGTCCTTAATCAATTATTTTATGGTTATATGAATTATGAAATTTATTAGGATTGTACTGTAGTACTTTTTTTATGGATTTGATGGAATATGTTTACTAGTATTGACGCACAAGAAAAGTGATTTAGTGGAATTTTCAAATTCATAAATAAAGCATTTTTTTATGGAAAATCTTCATATGTTCCTGATGGTTATATAATAATGATAAATATGTTTTTATAAAAGTATTGTAAAACATACATATTTATATTACCACTGATGATGGGGTAATTATGAGTTATTAAATGTTTGGATCCCAAAAAAAATATATTGATAATCTTTTGGAAAAAGGAAACTCCCATTTAGGGTGAAAACACTATTCATTTTGCAATCTCATGGGACATTAACCCACAACTGAAGGGTAAAAAGGGTGTCACACCTACCACTAGCCTATGTGATGTCCTCGTTATTATTTCATTTCCATACATAAACGTTTTGTAGGTAAATTTTAATATTGATATAGTATTATTACTATTTAGGCTTAGATATTAATGTATTATAATGAATAACCTGGGAAATACATATCGGTTTTGTAAAATATTTATTGAAATACTGAAATACTTTTCACTCTATTACAAATATTATCATTCTTTATAAGTTTATTTCTGTGTTTTAGGTATAAAAAATATTTTTTGGATATTCATTTCATGGATTATGTTATGAATTGTATTTTTATCAAACAAATACCAAGGGATTATTTTATTCTTATGGAATAAAATGAAAACAAGTATGTATATTTTCATATATTCGTATAGAGTAAAATAATTCCTCCAAATTAGTAAAATGTTCTTGAAACAAAAATGATATCTTATTAACTCAGAATCCAATGCATCAAATGGTATTATAAATCCCAATATATTTATCTATTTTCAGAACTTGTATTTATATTTACAATTCAATTTCATGTGATTGATGATCTTTATATGTGTCTGTAATTTTCTTATTTCATTATTACATGTTCATATCTACAGATCCCACCAATTTTATACTACATGGAATATTATTTATGTGTTTTTCATGATGATGTTTTTAATAAATGTATATCTTTTCAAGGGAATATTTTGTTGACCATTTTTACATTGTGGTTTTCCTAAAATGGAAATCTCACAATCTATGCCCTTAATTTTGGTGATTAGGATTATATTATAAGAATGAAATTTATTTAAAGTTGGTAGAATGAAACACAATTATATTTTAAAAGAGGATTATAATAATTGATTTCATATATGAAAAACTACACTGAGATTAAATTAGTATTTAATACAACAACACATTAGGATAGATTTCATTCAATATAATCAATCACTTTTATAGCATATGATGGATGCAATGTCATGTCTAAATGAAACATGATACACTTTTAAAATATTATCATTTAAACATAACCATTATAAAATATCATTTATGTTCGAAGGCATGAATAGGTAAAACTAAATTAATTAAAATATATAGTTTATTCATGTATAAAAGAAATTCAATTTTTATATATTTATTATAAATAAAATAAGAATCAATTGAAATAAAAAAAATTTTACTTTGAGAAATTGTATATTTTTAAAAGGATGTTTAAGAAATAATTTCACACATAATTTAAAATTATTTTTCTCCATATATATATATTATTTTTCTAAAATTAAACATCATTTTTTAAATATAAATTTCAATATTATATTTTTTTATTTGGGAATATTTTGAAAATAATAATTTTTTAAATATGAGTGAAACATGTTTTCTTTTATTGAAAACTAAATTTTAATTTTAATTATTTAAAAGAGTTAATTATATTTCAAACATGTTATTAAGATAAATTAGTTGAAATTTATTACCTTTTTATCCAATTATATCATTATAATCAACTTCAAATTTATTTCTTATACAAAAACTGTATTATCACTCAAAATCTTTTCTTTGGAAAACATATTTTTTCAATGCGTTTTTGGATTTAACATAAAATTGAATTCTTCCACTACTATTAAATGAATAAAAAATAATTTGGTACATATTTATAAGCTAAATAATTAATATCTGATTATTTTAAATTATTTTTTTTATCAAAAATGAATAGTAAAACAAAAAAAATTACTATAGTTAATGTAAAAATTGTTTTATTGATAGATAAAATAACATGTTAAGGGTTAAAATTACATAAAAAGTTTTTAAAACAAATTTTATAGATGTAATTAAACCATATATAAGATAAGGATCTGAATTGATCCATTTGGGTGTCTTGATTCAATATATAGACATCAGTGTCAAATTATCTTTTCAAAAATTCCATTTGTGTCTTCTCCCCCACTTATAAAAGCCCATCACCTCTCATCCTTTGATAAAACATCCAAAAACCATTCATTTATTGAATTATAACCCAAATATATTCCATCCTTATTAAACAATATTGTATATTACTTGTTTTAATTATGAATTCCAATGAAAAACTATTTGTTTATAAACCTAATGTGGCTCTCTAAAGAATAAGTAAAATTATTAAACATATGTTTTTCTATTATTTCTTCTTCCAAATCCTAAAAATAATATTTGAAAATGATAATTAGTAAATCCAATATTATATATTAGTATATGCTATTGTCCTTATTTAATAACCTATAACTATATCAACTTAAACTAAATGTGAAACAAAATGATTGATTAAGTGTAATATGGACTACTGCTGCGGGAACTGATATCATTCTCATTCCATCCCCATATTTTGAGGAAAAATATAAATATGGATTTTACTTTTTTATATTTAATTTATTACATTAATTGAATAATATAATTACTTTACAACATATAACTTATTACCTATTATCCTTGCGAGATATGATAACATCGCTCGTGTGTGTTGCGGACAACTTCCTTACAAAGTGATGCAATTCATTTTTCTCTTACCCATTAAATTTATGAAATTAAGTTTAAAATTAAAGAATATAGTTTATATTTTTTTTACAAATAATTCTTATTTATATATATTATCACATTTTTTATTAACTACCCAATCTATTTAAATTAATAATATCGCTTGTGCATACATGTAGACTACCACCTCCACAAAGTGATGTGAAATGTCCATAAACTTATTTTTATGTAGATGTTGAAAATGATTTAGTTAATTAATAAAAATTGAGTTTATACAATTATTATTATTCTATAAATTTGAGTTATATTTTTTCCCTTTCATTCCAAAAATGGAAATACTGTTTATGTGTATGTATGACCTACCATCTCTATGAACATTATAATCTATCTTCTAAATAAATATTTTATATATTACTATAAAAACATATATAATGAATATATATGACATTTTTTTGAGGTTACCATTCTTTTTATTAGTAAATAGTGTTCAAATAAAAATAACATATTTTATTAAACCAAAACATACTGGAAAACGAAGCAATTATCACATTAAAAAGTGATTTTAATAATGAGATATTAATAAAAGTGTGCCAAATGACTATGATTTTATCATATATTGTATGAAATGAATTAATATGATTCTAAAATTGATTTAAAATAAATATATATTTAATATTTATGATTTATGGAAATGTATAGGGGAAATAAGATCTGATGTAAGGGCTTCTCATCTCACTTTTACTTCATTGAGACATATTTTATACTCAACAATTATTCTATTTTACAGTGTATATAAATCCATTTTATATTTTATATCATTAATCTATTTATTCTCATAGTATTAAAATTTTAAATTTATATTATTCTATTTTTAGGGATTATGATTTAAAGGGTATAAAATTTTTAAGACATTTATTTTCCTATTTTATTTCAATTATGATTTTTTAAACATGAGTTTGCATTGAAGGAAATTATTTGATAGTTTTTTTAATAAAATCACTAAATTTATTATCATATTTTTTATTAATTATTTAAAAATTTAATAGTACCATATTCCTCTCTTTTGTAAATAAAATGATTGAAGAAATGTTTTTAATAAAATTGTACAACATTAATATCTTCATTTGAAAAGACTTTTCCATCTAAATCAATTATTATAATTTTATTTAAAAAAATTACAAAATTATTTATTGAAGATATTTTCACCAATTCTAGATTTGTGAAAGAAATAACAAAATATTTATTTTGTTTTCCAAATATTATTTATAAATATTTTACAAAAAATTTGAATTGAATCATTAATATAATTATACAGGTAGACTTAAATTTACGACCTTAAAAAAATATATTTTATGACACTTTTATAAGATTATAATTTTATTTTTGAGGAAATGGGTTTTAAAAATGTTTTTTAACCTTTTAATTTTAAAATTATATTTCCAATGATAAAATGATATTTTCCCCTAGTATATTTTTAGTTAAATTTTTATGATATTCTGTTATTTAAAAAAAACAATTATTTTAAATATGTTACATGTTTAATATATTTTAATTACACAATTATTATAATTTCTTTTTATTGTTTCTGATTATTTTTACTAGATATGTATTATTGTTATGTCATTATTTGTACTACTCTGAATAATTTATGATTATGATTAATTATTCGAGAAAGTATAAATATTTCATATGAAAATTTTTAAATATGAGTGTTTATGTTTATTAGGTTTCCCCCATTTTATATAAGGAATTAATCACACATAGTATATAATGGGTTAGGCCCACTATATCCCCTGAATTAATCAGTAGGTCTCTTAAAAAAATTATGATTCTTGCTAAGGAATATCAATTTATATATGATGTCTTCTCAAGATTCTTGGATGTTAATGTTATGATTTTAATAAGTACTCATTCCCTCTTTATTCAATAATTTATTTATGTATATGTGAAAATTTAATTGTTGAGAGTAACCATGGGAATATTTCACATTCATGTTAATAAATATATAATATTATTAGATCATCATTTATTTATTCCATATTACATTCAAATTATTGGTTAAATGAAATTTATTTTAGTTATTTATCTTTTAATATTGATTATTTTTTATTTATTAATAGATTTTTATTAACTCATAACCTTATAGAGAAATTGAGATAATCAATATTTTATTATTCATTTAATGTTATTCCATGATGTGTTATTAGATGGATATTTAGTGTTGTGATAGAGTAAATAATTAAGTGATTAATGAAAATACATTTTTTTCAATTGTAACTTTGAATTCAAGTATGTATAATGTTCCAAGGACTACTAAAAAATATATTCATTTGAGAAGTGGTTCCTTGAATCTTATTACAATATAATAATGTAACCACTAACTCTCAGATACATCGTTTGAGGTCTTTATAATTGGTATCATTAGATGTTTAGTAGAAAATTTGGGTAACAATGTTTTAAATGCATATATTAGGAAACATAAAATAATAAAATTAATTTAGGAAATTAATATAAAAACAAACAAATTTTTTTGTTGTAGAGACTATGTTGTTTTCTTTACTAATACATGTCTGTATGTATACATAATGTGGACCTTGTTTTTATAATGATGTACCTTTGGGAAATAACTCTGAAAAGGGTATGTTGAAGATGAATCAAAAGTTACATTGTAAATGACACTAGGACATACTACACTCATATAATGAATATATTAAGGGATATTAGATTTAAAATTATCAAATTCATTATAAATAATTATGATGCATGTAAAATAATGTTATTATTTGATTACATTCCTAGATATACTATTCAATAATAATGAGATTAGACATGGAAATTGTTTTCCATTATTAAAGTGTTTCACTAGTTTTTTTATTATATAATATGTTTCATAATTTTTTGATCTTTTTTATTGTACTATATTATATAGAAATGGATAATTGTGGAAGGAATAGATTCCATTTTAATTAACATAATCCATGTTGGAATGAACATCATGGGAATGATAATGATGTTGGAGATGTAGATGTTGCTAGAACAGGTCAACTTGTAACAATATTGGGGAAAAAACTCAGTTTATGGGAAATAAACATTACCTTATAGAGATGAATTTCGATCTACCATGCATTTTATCATGTTTATACCAATTTATGAATCAACAATCCTCATCATTTAATGGAACATTAAATGAATTTATAACTCAGATATGGATAAGTTACATAGAAAATGTATTTCATTCATTGGGATAAAATTAATGAAAGAAATTTATCCAGAGATATAATATTCTCTTAATATATTGGAATAAATATTTTTCAATAATTCAAAAATATAATGATGATAGAGAAATAATAAACATGGAATTAATGGATTTTAAGGTACTATTAATGGAAAATTATTTTCCTTAAAAGAAACATGTGGATTTGGAAATAAAATTCCATAATATATTATTAAAGGATGGTGAAAAGGATTCTATGATTGAACAAAATTTTATAATGTCATAAATTCAATATACAGACATCGTACATTCCCCCTAGAGTGATATAGTAAATTGTTTTGATTGGATTATGCAAATTAATTGAAGTTTACTACTCTCCCAAAAATTATCATCATATAAAAAAATATCATGTGGCATAACGAAGGGGAAAGAACTCTACAAGTCCATTTTATTTGAAGGAATGAATGGAGAGAAATATTTTACCCATGTGTTAATTATGGAAAGAATCATTCTAGTTCTTTCATAAAGAAATTGTAGTTTTGTACATGTGTGAAGATAAATTCAAATATTCACTTCATTAAAATGGAATATAATAATCAAAACATTTTCAATGCAACAAAAATAATGAGATGAGGAACTACACATATTAATTCCCCAATCATCAAATGAATATACCTAAACAGAATGTATATCAAGATCAATCATATGAAATTACAATAAAATATGAGTAATGATTAATTTTATTTTTTATAGATTAAATAATAATGTTATTTATTTATTTTATCATTCATAATATAGTTATAGAGATTATAAATAATATAATTAATTGTCTTTATTAAATTTCAATATGGATTTGATAGACTATATAAAATAGTATTGATTACCAAAAATATGTGATTCAACAGAAATATGATGTTCTTGAAAAATACATGATTGTTGGAGTGTAACACTTAATTTGATCTTCATGTTTTAATGATATATATAAATAGGTTTATTATGATTGAATTTAAATCCATAATTTTTAATCTTATCTATTATATAGAAGTAATTATTGTTTATTATAATTTGACAAAATTATTGGAATTATATTAGTAATGTTTTAAAAAAAGAAAAACATGCATATAAGGTGACAACCCATCCCATTTTTTTGGTCATGTGCCTCGAACCCACAACCAAATGGTGACAAGGATGGTATGCCTATCACTGTCCTATGTAAAGATCTCATAGATAAGTCATCCATTTAAATAAATGATTTATTGGATTAATATTAATAAAGATATAATGTTGTAGCTATTGAGGTTTATTGGATAATTTATTATATTATATAACTTTGAAAAAACACAATGGTTTAAAAAAATATTTAGCAATATGTGGAAAGTATTTTCACACTATTTTTTATCTTACATTTCATTAAAATTTAATTTTAGAGAATTTGGAATAAAAAATTTATTTTTTGGTATTCATTGCATAGAGTATGATATGATATGTAAATGGATAAATTAAAACCCAAAGGATGAATTTTTTTTATGAAAAAGAGTATTGTATGTAAATATATTTCCATATATTATAATATATTAAAATAATTCCAAAACATTTGTAAAATGATATTGAAACAAAAATTTTATCATATTAATTTCATATCAAATGAATAAAATAGTCATTTAAATCGACCAACATTTATTGTTTTTAGGTCCATAATATATAATTTATCATTCACATTCATGTGATCAATTCTCTTAGACACTCTCATTAAATATTTTTACATTTATTCAATTTCCATGTCTTTACTTCCCATCAATGTTCTCCGACATGGATATATAGTTATGTATATGCAAGATTAAATGTGTACTTTAATGTTTTTCTTATCATGAGGATGATTTATTAAACATTTATAATATGTGGGTATCCATAAAAATAATTTCCAAAATACGACACCTTAATATCTGAGAACAAGAATAATTTGCAAGGTCACAAATTATTTAATGGATTAGAATGTAATGCCTTTTGATTTTAAATGATATAGATAAACATTGATAGAATATATGAAAAAATTCATAGAGACTAAAATATAATGTATCATAATGAGATGTTAAAATATATATCTTTTTATTTAAATCAATCACTCTAATCATTCATGATACACATAAATTTGGGTTTAAAAAAACATGATACTAAATTAATATATTATTATTTTAACAAGATCATTATAACATAACCATTTTTTTATGGTATGAATATGACCAAATAAATTATGAAAATTATATTGGTCAAAATGAATAAAATATGCTCTATGGTTATCTATTACTTGTAAATGAAAAAATAATAATCATTTGAAATAAATAGAAACACTTTTTGAGAAACTCTATATTATTTAGGGATGTTTAATAGATCCTAGCATACATTATTTAAAATTAATTTCATCTAATTTTGATAATTTATTTTACTAAATTAATTTTTTTTTTGAAATCTAAATTTCAAAATTATCTTTCGGTCAACATTCTATAATTTTTAGAAAAGAATAATTTTTTGATTAATAGTGAGCAATAATTATGTTTATTGAAAACTACCTTTTTGTTTAAATAATTAACAAGGATTAAGTATTTATTCAATTGGTATTACAATTAAATTGAATCAATTATATTAAAATTTAACTCATTTATTACAATTTAATCAAATTCATATTTAATTATGAATTAAAATATATTAAAATAGTATAATATCTTTTATAAGAAAACATGTATTTTCAGAAAACATGTTTTTTTTTTGGAAAAAATGTTTTTCCTAGGATTCTACTTGTTTATTTTTAAAATAAATCATCTGCTTATATGAACAGAGATTGAAAAAATTGATTCCATATTTTTAATAAAAATAATTAATATTATATCATAATGTTAACATAATTTCTTATTAGAATTAATATTAAGCATAATAAAAATTAATTATTTGGGTAAATGTAAAAGGTGGTTTACATAAGGATTTAATAATGATGATAAAGGTATAATATAACCTCAAAACATGCATATACCTCATTTTATGGAGATATCTATTCCTTTGGACCTCTTTGATTCAATAATGTCCCATTGTTTCTATTTTTTCCTACAAAAAACATGTGAATCAGTTCATATATTCAGAAAATAAATGGGTGACCTCTCCCCATCTTATAAAAGTTCATCCCCTTTCTTCCCATAATCACACATAAAAACCATTTAGATTAAAAATAACCTCCCTAACAACTTTTTTACTTCCTAATTCACATTATATTCACATATTTGTTTATAAATCCCTCCTAATAGGTATTTTGGTATAATCCTAAATAGGTTCACCAACGAACAAGAAAACTTCCTCAGAATGTGTTTTTTATTTTTTTTATTCATCCTCCACCATAATATGATTTTCAAATGTAAAAATATTTTAATATCAATTCCTTTGATATACATTTTTTATTATGTTAATTAAATAACCTGTATAAATCTCTACATCCATCAATTGTGGAACGATATTATCGCTTGTGTGTATGGAGGACTACTGCATCACGAACTAATGCAATTCGCATTCAATAACCAATTTTTGAAGATGGATATAATGAAGATTTCAACATTTTAATATGATACATATGAAATTACTATACATTTAAAACTATTTTATCGTATTAACCTTCATACTTTACATTCCTTTGGTGATATGAGTATTTCACTCATCTGTACGGCAGACTACCACCTTACAATGTGATGTGACTCTTTTTTATCTTACTATTTACAATTACAGTAATAATGAAATCATTAATGAATATATATATGATATTTATGAACTATTAATTACATTGGAATATAAAATCACATATAACTTATTAGCATCAGTATCTTTTGGAAAACAATAGCATCACTCATGCTTACGTGGGTACTATTACTTAGATGATAAATTGTGAATTGGTTTTAATTTCATTATCATATAGATAGTAATAATGATGGATTTAATTAAGATAAATTGTATATATATAATAATAAATATGATAAAAATGATAATTGAAATTTATTTTCCTTTCATTCCATTTCTTGGGAGAAATAAAAACTTTTTCGACATGTACTTATATACTACCATCTCTATGAACATTGGAATCCATCATCTATATAAATATATTACAGATTAATATAATTAAATATATAATGAATATATATGAGATTTATATCAGGGATAATATTCTATAGATGGTGGTATTATGATCAATGTAAATGGACTGGAATTACCAATCCAAAATATACAAGAAAATGGTCAAAAAAGGATATAATGAATTCTAATATTTTTTTAAATAAGTTATTTTTTTTCTATATTTATAATAAATATATTTTTATTATATAGGTTTTATGGACATGTACATTGGAAATCGTATCTCATGTAAGATTTTTTTTATCACACATTTTCCTCTAGAGAAAGATTTCATATTCACCAAATATTATTTTCTATACAATTTCTACATCCCATTTGACAATTTATATAATAAATCTATTTATCTTGAAGGTATTTAAATTTTCAACAGAATCTTTTCATTTTATGTGGTTGATGATTCAAAAGTTTTCAATGTGATAATATATTTAGTTTTCATTTTCATTTTTTTCGAGATTTTTCCTAAATGAATTTCCATTGAATTAATTTTTTTTAATTATATATTAAATGACATTAATTCCCTTCAACACAATTTTTTGATGAATTTTTATAGTAATTTTACCATATTCCACTCATTGGTACTTAATATTGTGGATAAAATATATTCCACAAAATATGACATTATTTCCTTATTCAGTCAAATATCCATTACCTTCAAAAACCATACATCCTAAAAATGTTTTGAATTTTTTTTCTAAATTAATAAAATGATTTATTAAATATTTTTACACATGTTTATCTTTATATTAAGGATTTTAAAATGAATATTCTTGTTTTTATCCAATCATTGTCTTTTTGGCATTTACCAAAATTGAGAAAAAACGTTTTTTACTTGTAATTATTGTACACAATTTTCCTTAATCCTGAACAATATAGTCATTAAATCATATATTAAATGTTTTCTATTTTTTTTGAAAGTTTTTTATGTGATTTGTAAAATTTTAAATTTAAAAGGAAATTTCTGAAGTGATAATTATATTTTCTTCAATTTTTTTTCTAAATGTTTTTTTATATTCCTCTTCATATTCACCAAAAAAATAATTTTACTCCTGATTCACTATGAATATATTGTGATTATACTGTAATTTTTATTTATATTGATTTTTTATGATCAGATAGACTAGGGATGAAATTTCTTTATATCATTATCCAAATTTGTCTTAATGGGTTATGATTATGTTAATTTATTGAATAATGAATTAAAATTCATATTAAAAAAATTTAGTATGAATATTTATGATGATTATATTCCACAGTTTAATATTACTAACTAATGGGACTTTGTTTATGATGGTAGTTTCCCACTATATCCCCATAGATGCATTAGTATGTTATTTTAGAAAAACTAGATTGGTTTTTAGGATAACTCATTGCCTATTTATCTATGATTCTATGGAACAAGGAGTTTATTATTGATTTATTATTTTAAAAATTATAAATGACCACATTATGATATTATTAAATTATTTCCATGTTATTTTTGATTTGTTTCAATATCCATGGAAAATAAAAAAGCTTATGTGATTACATATAAGGCATTATTTGACCATAACTTTTTCCCACCATATTCCACCCATGTTATTGATTAAATAGAATGGGTTTCAGTTTATTATATATTTATATATTAATTATTCATTATTTATTCATATCTTATACTATAATCATACCCAAATAATTAATTTGATATAACACCTATCTTTTATTTCATTCTACATATTCCTAGGTAATTAATATGATTGATATGCATAGTTATTCTAGAGTAAATAATGTTTTCAAGAAATTAAATACAATGTTTTATTTTATTTTACCAATTTCCATGTGACATTAAAGTATTTATCAGGTTTCCAAATGACTTATAAACTATATTCTTCTTTATGATGTGAGTCCTTGTGTTTAAGGAAAATTTATTAAAACAACCACCAAATCAGGGATAATCATCTAATGGTATATATGGGTTTTATCAGTGGATGTTTAGTATAAATCATGGGAAATTAATTTAGGAATTAATCTTTTATCGAATATAAAACTATGATTGAAATTGAAAATATGTATAAAGGAAAACAAAAATGTATTATTAAGGTAAGGAATATTATATTTTTTCTTAGTAAAAAATACTTATATGGATATTAAATGTTGACTTGGTTCTAGATTAACTGTATTTAGGGGAAATGACTCCTTAAAATGTGTGCTAGGCTTGATTTGATCATAACCTAGTATATTAAAAATTATATACCTAGAAACACAGTTTGACTCTCTCTAAGAATATAAATCATATAATAAAAATTTTCATTAAAATAAATATGATGGATGTCAAATTATTTTTATTATTTGAAAATATTGACAATAAAATGATATTTTTTTAAGATATAACCATGAATAAATTTATCAATTAATTATAAGTGTCTCACTAGTTTTTTGGGTTATTATTTATGTGTCATAATGTAATAATATAATTTATCATATGAAATTGATTATATATGTATCCTAGAGGTTTTAATGGAAAACAAATAAATTCTTATACCCCTTATATGGATTCCCGTCTAGGGAAAGATAATAAATCTAGAGTTGGAGTGACAACTAGAACACATTAAACTATAACCATATTATTAAAACTAATTCATGTTATGAGAAATAACTTTTCCCATATATAGTTTCATGATAATCCACCATATTTTTTAATAATTTTATTCTACATTATGCATAATCAACCTCCCTTATTTTATTTTACTATAAATAAATTTTTTGATGATGAATGAATTATTTATAGAGAGAATATATTACTCACATTTGGAAGTAATTAAGGTTAGAATTATGTAATGGTATTATATAACCTCTAGGTATATGAGGATCAATATTGGTCATATAATAAAAACTCAATAGATGATAAAGAAATAACATACATTAAGTGAATGGATTTTAATGAACTCTTCATGGAAAATTATTTTTCTCATGATCAATGGGAGGATTTATAAGGAAAATTTCAATATCTAAGTCTAAATAAAGATGAAAATGTTTCAATGTGTGAATCGTTATTGATAATATTAGTAAGGAATGCAATTTCTATATATTTTATTTAAAAATATTTTCTGGATATTTATTTAAAGTTCTTAATCCAATTCATCAAAGGTCACTGTTCACCCAAAATTTCTTATCATACATCAAAATAGTATCATGGGGTATAAACACAAAAAAATTATTCTCTAGGATTAATGGATTGATTTGGTGAAAGTGATATATATTATGGTTAATTCAAATATTTATTATGTGAATAAGGGAATGAAACATTACCTCCAAGTGATAATTGTGGGAAGAAACACTGTGTACTTTCTTGGAGGGAATGTGAGTTTACAACATATGTGGAGATAAACGCTATCATGCTTATGATTGTAAGGGCATGAAAAAACATTATAACATAAAATTCAAAGAATGTATGAATATGGGAAACTATGTAAATGATTTCCTCATGAATAAATGGAATATACATCAAAAGGAGTTAATGGAACAAGTTTAATCTTTTTATATTAATATAAACAAAGTATAATGATTATTTATCTTTTCTATGGATTTCAGAATTATATAATACTATTATTTTATCAAATAAAATTTAGTTATATGAATTTTAAAATTTAGAAGAAATATATTGTAGTTCATTTCATTATAAATTTGAGAAGATTTTTTTAGTTCTACCGATGACTAGAAAAGTTGATTCAATGGAAATTTAATATTATTTTAAATCTCTTAATTTATATAGGATAGACCGTAATATTTTCCAAATGTTGAGATTATAATTATAAGTATATTTTTATAAATTTATTGGTAATATTTAAGGTATTTTTAAACATTTAAGTAGAGGTAATTATTGTTTATTAAAATTTGGGATCATTATATGAATTAAATTAATAATTTTTTTGAAAAAGGATAACCCACTTATCGGGTGACAACCCAGCCCATTTGGTAAGGTCATGGGTCCTAAACACATAACCAAAAGCTGATAAGGGTATTGTTTTATATGCACCACTATTTTATTTTATAGAAAAATTTTCTTTTACTAACTTAAATTATTTAATACATAAATATTACTTTTGATATAGTGGTGTAACTATTGAGTTTTAGATAATTTATTTTATAAGATAAGATAAATTAGAATTGTTTATTTTACTGAATATTTATTAAAAGGAAGAAATAATTTTCACTCTTATATGGATCATAATATTCTTTAAAATTTAATTTTAATGCTTTAGGAATAAAATATTCATTTTTTGATTTTAATTTCATGGAGTAAGAGGTCAAGTTTAAATTTAGTGAAGCACAACCCTAGATGAAACTATAATTATCAAATATAATTATATAACATATGTATATGTTTATATATTATTTGATAGTAAAAGTATTCACTGCTTTTGTATAATTATATTTAAAAAATATCATATTACATTTATATCTAATAAATTAAATAGACTTTTAAATCCTAATATAATTATGATGTTGAGTTCGTTAAAATTCCATTGATCATTCAATATCATATGATCAAGGATCTCTATCACACACTATTATTATAAAATTTATTAGTCATTGTCCATATCATAAAGTAAAATCAATGTTATCCTAATTGGAAACCAAGTTATCTATTATTCTAGATAAAAAAATTCACTTATATATTTCTCTAATCAAGTGGAATTTTTATTAAAAATATTTACAATTTGGGTTTCCAAAAAAAAAAATTCAACTTCAAAACAATTAATATTCCAGATTAAGATTAAATTCAGATGATACAATTTATTTATTTTGATTGAATGTAACACACTATGATTTAAAAAGTGGAACATCTACTTTGATATTCTATAGGACATGGAAAAAATATTAATGTAGTGAATTGAGACATTATGATAATATTATTTCTAAATAATACAATCTCGTCAAATTCTTGAGATGCACGTAATGTCAGGTTTAAATGAAATGTGTGACTCTATTGACATATTATTATTTTTACCTTAACATTTTCTCTTAGAACATTATTTTTTGGGTATGAATAAGAGTAAATAAAATATTAAAATTATATATTTCAGAAATTAATAAAATTAATTGAAATTTTGTTTATTTGTGAGAGGTAAAATATTAATCATTTTAATGAAAAAGAAATATTTTCTGAGAAACAATTACTTTTTAATATGTTGTTTAATCACACTATTCATACATAATATAAAATTATATTTAAAAAATATTATGAACATTTATTGAAAATAAATTTAGTTCTTAAATCTACATGTTATAAAAATTTGGTTATTTGTTTTTAGAATTTTCAGAAATAATTAATTTTTTTGAAGAATATGTAATAATACATATTATTATTTAAAAATGACTTTTTTATATTATTTAAAATGTTAATTGAACTTTTGAATTTTTCATAGTTAAAATAGTTCAATTATATTAAATTTAAAATACATTTTTCATTGGAATCTATTTCATATTGAATTATGATATAAATACAATTTAATCTTCTGAATGATTTTCTCTTGAAAATATTTTTTTTCAACGCATCTATGGGTTTTATTTTCAATTAAATAATTACACTTCTTTGAACACAATCAGAAAAAATTAATTCAATTTTTTAAATTTGAATAATAATTATTAAACAGTAAGATCAATTATAATGAATAAAAAAATAGGAAAAACTAATTTCGGTCATTAAGAAAACTAATTGGTTTTCTAAGGGGATAAACTAAGAAGAAAGGTTTTAAACTTACAAAAATCATTTACAACACCATTTTTATGGAAATAAATCCACCTTATCAACTATTAGGGTCAAGAAAAAGACATTTAGTAGGATTTTGGATTGATATTAACATTGGGTGTCAATTTATCCTTTCATAAATTCCATTTGTGTCATATCCCCCACATAAAATGTTCACCCAATATATTTCCCTATTATCAATTCTAAAAAACTTTTGTATTAACAAATAGAAACTAAAATAAATTCTGTAATACCATCCCCATATCCTATAGGACAATTTTTTATTAGTAATCCCTCATATGATGTATTTTTTTTGTAATCCTAAAGAGGCTCTCTGAAGAATAGGTAAAATTATTAAACATACATGTATGATTTATTTATTCTTCCACATAATTAAAAAAATATTCAATAATGATAATTTTATAACAAAAATATCTCCTATATAATTGTATGTCATATTTTTAATTTCATAAAAAATATCCATAACCACTTCTATTAAATGAAAAATGAAAACATCGATCATGTGTACAGTGGACGACTGCATAGCGAACTGATGTGATTCACTTTCCATCACAACAATTCATGTATAGATATAATATTGGTTTTAAATATTTTATATGATATTTATGAAACTATTATACATAAAGAAATATTATATCCCATATCTATTTTAAATTTCCAATTTGTTTGGGATATGATATTATCTCTCATGTGTATGTTAGAATACCACCTCACAATGTGATGTGATATGTTTTATCATAAGCATTATATTGATTGTTGAATGGTTAAAATTAATGAATATACGATATTCTTATTACATAAAATTTAATTTCGAAATATAATATCATATCCAACTTATTTTTTTCCAAATATGATGGAGTGAAAACGCATTGGTCATGTCTATGTGTGGAATACCACTTATATGTCGCCATCTGATTTTTTTCATTTTTCTTATATGAATTGTAAAAAAGGAATGATTAATTAATATAAATAGTATATATTGAATAATTATTATTCTATAAATGTGAATTCATATTTACTTTCCTTTTGATTTATAAATTGATAAAAATGTAAATATTGTTAAGGTGTACATATGGATAAGTGCATCACAAGTCTACCAAGCTAGAGAATACAAAGCCACCAAGCCAAAAAAAAACAGAGCCAAATTATAATTGTTTTTGTTGATAAATTTTAGGGTGTTTTAGTTCATTAATTTCAATACTTAGATGACGTGTATTTATAATTATGATATTGTTTGAATTGTTTTGTGTTTTATGGAAGGATACCACTGGTAATTCAAAAAGGTGTGAAAATAGATGATTTTAGGAGCTAAATTACACTTGATGGCTTGATAATTTCTTATGGATCAACATAAAAAATTTTAATATAGATTATAAAGACACATGTTTCTAAAATAGTAAATAGAACCTGTAAAAATTAAATTTCATACAGTGTAAACAACAAACTTGATATGAGTTCATTGGTATAACAATCTCCATTTCTATTGAACATCATGATGTAAATTGAATAGTGGGAATTCATCACATGTCATGTAATATATATATGACATGAGAATTTTGGGAGAGAAGATATTTGGAGAATCCACCACTACCAAAACATTCCCTCCATGTAAATCATACATGTCACAAACATCATAGGAAATATGGAATCCTTATTGTCTAGGGGAAAGGTTTAGGCACAAACCCATATTTATTCCTATATTATATTTTGAACTATGGGTATCACTTAGGGGAGCTGGAACTGGACACATAGTGATGGAACTTGAATAGAGAATGAATATGGAGCCCTACATCACTATAGTTCTTTGGCATTATAACACCTTAGGTATCTATCTCTCTCATTCTCATTGTAGAGACCCGAAGCTTGACGTACATGGATATTACATTACATTTGCGGAATACTTAGCACATAACAAAAACACACACACAAGGATCGTAATAGTTTAGTGTCTTTGGAAACTCGGAACGTAATATTCTAATCATGGTGAAAGATCTTCAATATCTCCCATAAAGATCTTCCCTTTTTTTTACCTAAAACCTCTCTTTATATCCTGGGGAAAAGAAAACATAAAATGGTGAGCTCAAATGCTCAGTAAGGGTATACAAAAGAAAAATCAATCACATCATATTCATAAGAACATAACCTTTGGAAATCTTAACCTGCAAAAGAGAGCATAATTTCATAACATGGGATAAATCATGGCAGTGAAATGTAATCACAATAATCATAACTTAAAACATGAAACTTTGTGGCATTCACATATAATCATAGAGAATCATTTCTTGTTAGTCAAGACTCATTTCCAAGACTATCTTAGTGGACAAAGTCCCTTTCTGAATCGAGTAACCCTCGTTTCAGTCCTGTTTCACTGAACCGGTATAACCTACCATTCCATCCATGTCTATCTCATGAGATATAAAATCTTTACCCAATGCATTGGAGGGAGATATAGGTGCCACCCATCTCATAATGATACCATTCTTATGTGTGCCACAAAATCATAAATCATACATCATCTCATAACCCATGTCATAAAAATGGGATTCTTAAACAACATGACATCATAAAACCATTCATATAAGATAAAGGAATTCATAAACATGATTCCATCACAACATAGTCAAATCAATGTAAAAATATGGATAGAAACAGAACCCTTTATTATCTTAGATGGAAAATAATTTTAAAAAAACACTTGAAATGAATTCTTGAGGAAAATATCCTTTCTTCTTCAAAATCAATTTCTTTTCACAAAACATCATGCAATTTTAAAAGAAATAGATTTTATTAAAAATAGTCATGAAATATTTTGGAGGAAGCTTCATTGAAAATAAGGATTTATAAAACCGTAAAAATCCGTTCGTGCCGTTTAAGTTAAAAAAAAACATTCTTCGTACTTTTGTCGGAAAAGTCAAAAAGTACCTCGTACGAAAAACGACAAAAGATTCCTTTCATACATATTACTAAAAACTCACCAAAGGGTAAAAATGGATTTAAAAAAATTTTATTTGGATGGAAATAATATTACATATTGATGAAACATGGATGTGGATGATAAAATACACCCCAGTAAATACTTACGAATAAACAATCTCGGATAAAAATGAGATTGTGATATTTCCCTTACCTTAGGTCCGAATTGCTTTGTACGTGTCCGAACCTCCTGTATAATGATTTACATAATGTTATTGACTTATTACAGAATCATATTCATTCTTATGATATCATATATGGTTCTCTTATGGCTTTATATTACCTGGTCTTTTGTAAATTCATGTTAAAGTAGCATTTTGGGTAAAATCGTCTTATTTGTTGTTCGTCTTTTTAACTTGTAATTATTAATATGATTACTTGGATCATGATTACTTATATCCAGAATGTAAAACATGATTTATATATAATATATATTCAGAATATACAAATATATATAATATATTGATAATGTAAATTAAATACACCGTTCATGGACACGGTAGTCCGTACGTACGTATGAACGCTGTTTTCGTTTCCTTATTGAATTGAATGGAATTAAGTAGATGACATACATATACATAAATCCAGTATAATTATTATGTCATGTATTTCATTATTAATTATTATATATTCTTTGTAATCATTCATTAATGGTTAATCATTGAGAATGAATCTCATCGCGTCGTGGAGACGGTATTCCGTACGTACGCACGAGCGATGATATCATTTCCATAAATATTGAATTTATTTTGAGTGGATTATACAATATATCAGAATCAATATGATGTTGTAATAACTATGTATAGTTATTCTTTACACCATTATACCCATCCATGTAAGGTGGTGGTGGAAAATAGATTACACCACGGCGTGGAGACGGTATTCCGTACGTACGCACGCGCGGTGATTTCTTTTTCCGTAGGATGGATAGATGGTGAAATAGGGTTGTTTCATAATTATAATAACATATCAGTATATGAGTGATACTGATGTTATTACTTCATAATGAAACAACCTAAGAAGAATAAGTGGAAGAAAAATAAAGATGAAAGAATTGGTAACGGTAATTACCTCTTCTTTGAAGCGCCTCTTTGAGACCTCCTCTTAGGGCACTAAAATTGGTCTTTGAGGAAGACCAGAACCTCTAGGATTTTACTAGGGAAGTGGAGAAGAGATTTTGGCAGGGTTTGTCCGAGCTTGAGTGCTCAAATTGGTGTGAGGAGGAGGGGGAGGAGGTGTCCTTTTATAAGGGAGGTGAGGGGCACCTTTGGAAAAGCTAGAAATATTAATTTATAATAAATTAATATTCGGTTTTCAATGGCTCCAAAGTTTACTATTCAAAGGTTGAGGTGGGTATGGGTCGAAAACAACTCATCCAATATAAGTTAGACAGGTTTGGGTACTTATATTAACCTTATCTTTAAGTATTAACTCTAAGTTAATTAGTTTCACTTTTACAATGTCTCTTTGTATTTTTATATAATATGGTTAATAAACTTACTATATACATCCAAGAGACCCCCAAGTGGTCCATTAATGATTAACCTATCATGATATAGGTATCTTGGACGAACCTTAGATTTTTAGGAATTTAATATCAATTAATAATATAATATTTGTTTTAAGAACTCTTTTATGTCAATTTTGACACTATTCAATAGTTGATTTTTTTGAAACTCATAACAGATTGATTACTTCGAAAAAAGTCCATTAAATCAATCCTAATATATCATATTATCCTATAAAATTAGTTTAATTCATTAAAAGTTTCATATTATATTTATTTGGGTATTTATAATATCAATTATTTTAATTTTTCACTATTTTAGTAATTACTGCATCATCATTGTGTCATAAATAAAATAAATTATTTAATGTTTAAAAATTATAAATAAAATATCATTATCTAGGAAATATCTTTATCTTTCTAATGAATATTTATAATCTAAAATCCAACATATATAACCATATGTAACAATTGTTTTTCTAAAAGATATATGCTTGTGTCAATTTTGTATTCATTTTAACTTAATTAAAATAAACTGTCATTATCACTTACAAGTGGATCAATGGGGTCCCAAAATCGACCCAAAGATGACCATGGTCGACCATGTATCAACCAATAGGGTTAAGACACGTTTTAGGGTAATTTAATATTATTATAATATTATTTTTTAACCCTTATTTACCGGATTTACCCTTAACCATGGTAAATAAAATATTTACCGCAGTAATTATTCAAAATGTCTAAAAATAAAAGTTACCTATTTACACAATTTGAACATCATGATTCCAAATATGGAATCCATTTTTCTAAATTCAAAACACAGAAGTGGCAGAAATTAATTTAAAATTAATTCTCGCTGTCAAAACAAAAAGCGTGTTTTTAAGAGATAATAACTATCAAAAGATTGACACTTGTTTATGTTCGGTCTAATTGTAAAATTGTGTCCAATGACCAACATTATATTAAGTGGTAAAAATATATTCTAAATATACTTTAAAACCATTCAATATTATAATTTATCCACATAAGATATTACAATGAAAAAAGTTGTTTTTAATTAAAATATAGCGTGTTTTTACTATTCATTAAAATATGAAAGTTACCAGAAAAATATCAAAACATTATCTAATGTAAATTTTTATATCCTGATTCAAAAGAAGAATATTATTTTGTCAAATTGAACATATAAACATGTCAAAAACTATATTTAAAGTGGGTGCGCCATCAAAAGGCGGTAAAACTGCATTTTTTTGAAAAATACTTATTTTACCCGAAAAATTTATTTTGTTCTTATACCATGTTCTAGAAATGTGTAAGATGAATAATAATGTTATAAAATTAAAAATTTAGTTAATACTATTCATAACGTCTAGTTCATGACAATATTATAATAATATATCATTGTTTATTAAAACCCGGTATTGCGTACAACACACGCTATCGAGGAAGGTCGCGATTGCGTGTAATGCAAGCCAAGTCAGGGTTGCGTGTTGTGAAAGAATCCTTCATTATTTTGTATAACAGAATCCAACCATATTTCATTTATACATTTAATATATATATATATATATATACTCAATGTTGCTTAGAATAACTATTATCAAAATTGTGTGTAACACGGTCCAAGAATAGTGTTGCGTATACTACAAGCTAATATGGTGTTGCGTATAGCGCAAGGTAATCCTGGTGTAGAATACAACACAAGACATTAATGAAATTAAAAGAATATTTTTCATAAAATCTCGGGGTGTTACATTCTACCCCCCTTAAAATGAATTTCGCCCTCAAAATTCGTCGAGGTTATAAATGGTTTACTATTTGAAAGTTTCTTTGATAGAAACTCACATCGTAAAAAGGAATACCAAAACTTATCTTTAAAAACAAAAGTATGAAACGTAACGGTTACCCAAATAAACTAATCACTGGGTTTCCACATAGGTGAAAATATGGATATGGAAGAGAAATCTAACCATCATGTTCTGATGGAGAGTGGTAGAGAACATGGCTATGGAAAAGCTAGCAATCACAAAGCAATAAATTTGTGATGATCTAGGGTACCATCTGATTCATCGGATATAAGGGCACTAGGACAACATTTTTTGTTCTCAAGATCATTTCCTTAAAGTTGAAAATTTGAATTAGAATAAATACTTACTTTATTTTGGTACAATCTCACTGTTGTTCATGCCTTGAACAATTTCTACTTCATTTCTTAAATAAATGAAGTTGAATTTGTTATTCGTGAAGTGTTAGCAGATCATGTGATAGAATGACGGGTCATTCCATCTGTCTCAAACAAAAAGGTTAGAAAAAGTTATTAAATATACATAAGTCATTCTATAGTGAGATTAATCATATATGGTTCCTAAAATGGACTTATACTTCATATATCATACTGCTTAATATAATAAAACTAGTTTATACTAAACAGGGACATCCTGTAGGCCAGTGGTAGGCGATAAAGGCCAGTCGCACTTCGGTTGTGGGTTCGATTCCCACAGCCTTGTCCGACGCGATGGGTTGTCTCCAGTCCTGCAGGTTGTCCTTTTTCTAAAGCTATATTACTATAACATCCCATCAATAATATCGAAAAACGTTTTATCCTAACTTATGTACAACATAATCCATTATAAGATTATCTAAAATACTTCGGTCCAAGCTCATAGTATAAAGAAAATGATTACGTGAAATGTCACCAACCAAGCATGTGAATACCATCATTTATCCCCCATATATCTTGTTGGTCACATTCCAATCATGTGAATACTTTAATGATGTATTCTCTTGAAAAATATGAATACCCATTAAACCTTAGTGAAAACATGAATGCTGTCAAAAGTTAACTCTTTCCACATACCAAAATCCAAAAATTCTATATACTCAAACCATGATATAACCTTCTCCTTATATCAGTCATGAGCTCATGAATACTATCAAACATTTTATTTTCTCCTTATCCCTTCATTATGCGCATATCATCTACATTCCAAAAATATCTGAATAACCTTTCATGGATACTGGTAACATTAATCAAACAACAATGTAACAATCCTTACATGTCTCTTTATTCCATAGTGCCATGAGATTACTTATACAACATTACATATGATAAACATGTAATCATTCCACTACATTCTTAAACCATTGACCGAGATTCAACAATTCTTTGTTCTCACATATCATTTGTAGTCTCTTCATCATCATCCACATAAATACTTCCCATACGACCATACTGATTATCTTCATGAGACTTTCCCTTAGGGCATTGGTTTGCATAATGCCCGTACATTCCACATTTAAAACATTTAACCATTGTTGATGTCGTAGCAATACCATTATCCTCATCCATGGTGGTAACTGAACCTTTTCCTTTGCAATTACTTGCTTTGTGTCCTTCTTTTCCACACCCAAAGCATCTTCCAGTTCCTTTGAAACATTCTCCTTGATGCCTCTTCCCACATGATTTACATAGGGGAAATTGAACTTTCTTTCCTCTATGATCATCATGAAACTCTATCTTTCTCTTATTAGCCGAGTCATGAAACTTACCAAATTTTACTTTATTGATCATATTATGAGATTGCTGATTCGGCATAATAATGATGTTTGGACTTCCAAATCCCATTTCATTATGAAGAATATCATTCCATTGTCCATCATATCCTCCATTATCGTGAAACATCTTGTTTCCAGCCATTTTCTAAAACCCAAAAAAAAATAGTGTGAGAGGCAAAAATCATGCTAGGGAAAACAACATAATGAAGGTGGAGTATCCTCGATATCTAACATCTTAGGTTAAATTCTATGATCGTTACCATAGTTCTAGGACTGTATCCTATACGTATACTTATCCTTAGGGACATCCCTAGACATACCTTATAAATATCTCTAGGGATCTCACTAAAGTTATCGCATCCTAGTTTCCAAAGGTTGACTAAACCTTTCCTCTGATACCAACTGTAGAGACCCGAAGCTTGACGTACATGGAGATTACATTACATTTGCGGAATACTTAGCACATAACAAAAACACACACACAAGGATCGTAATAGTTTAGTGTCTTTGGAAACTCGGAACGTAATCTTCTAATCATGGTGAAAGATCTTCAATATCTCCCATAAAGATCTTCCCTTTTTTTTACCTTAAACCTTTCTTTATATCCTGGGGAAAAGAAAACATAAAAGGGTGAGCTCAAATGCTCAGTAAGGTTATACAAAAGAAAAATCAATCACATCATATTCATAAGAACATAACTTTTGGAAATCTTAACCTGTAAAAGAGAGCATAATTTCATAACATGGGATAAATCATGGCAGTGAAATGTAATCACAATAATCATAACTTAAAACATGAAACTTTGTGGAATTCACACATAATCATAGAGAATCATTTCTTGTTTGTCAAGACTCATTGCCAAGACTATCTTAGTGGACAAAGTCCCTTTCTGAATCGAGTAACCCTCGTTTCAGTCCTGTTTCACTGAACCGGTATAACCTACCATTCCAGCCATGTCTATCTCATGAGATATAAAATCTTTACCCAATGCATTGGAGGGAGATATAGGTCCCACCCATCTCATAATGATACCATTCTTATGTGTTCCACAAAATCATAAATCATACATCATTTCATAACCCATGTCATAAAAATGGGATTCTTAAACAACATGACATCATAAAACCATTCATATAAGATAAAGGAATTCATAAACATGATTCCATCACAACATAGTCAAATCAATGTAAAAATATGGATAGAAACAGAACCCTTTATTATCTTAGATGGAAAATAATTTTAAAAAAACACTTGAAATGAATTCTTGAGGAAAATATCCTTTCTTCTTCAAAATCAATTTCTTTTCACAAAACATCATGCAATTTTAAAAGAAATAGATTTTCTTAAAAATAGTCATGAAATATTTTGGAGGAAGCTTCATTGAAAATAAGGATTTATAAAACCGTAAAAATCCATTCGTGCCGTTTAAGTTAAAAAAACATTCTTCGTACTTTTGTCGGAAAAGTCAAAAAGTACCTCGTACGAAAAACGACAAAAGATTCCTTTCATACATATTACTAAAAACTCACCAAAGGGTAAAAATGGATTTAAAAAAATTGTATTTGGATGTAAATAATATTACATATTGATGAAACATGGATGTGGATGATAAAATACACCCCAGTAAATACTTACGAATAAACAATCTCGGATAAAAATGAGATTGTGATATTTCCCTTACCTTAGGTCCGAATTGCTTTGTACGTGTCTGAACCTCCTGTATAATGATTTACATAATGTTATTGACTTATTACAGAATCATATTCATCCTTATGATATCATATATGGTTCTCTTATGGCTTTATATTACCCGGTCTTTTGTAAATTCATGTTAAAGTAGCATTTTGGGTAAAATCGTCTTATTTGTTGTTCGTATTTTTAACTTGTAATTATTAATATGATTACTTGGATCATCATTACTTATATCCAGAATGTAAAACATGATTTATATATAATATATATTCAGAATATACATATATATATAATATATTGATAATGTAAATTAAATACACCGTTCATGGAGACGGTAGTCCGTACGTACGTATGAACGCTGTTTTCGTTTCCTTATTGAATTGAATGGAATTAAGTAGATGACATACATATACATAAATCCAGTATAATTATTAGGTCATATATTTCATTATTAATTATTATATATGCTTTATAATCATTCATTAATGGTTAATCATTGAGAATGAATCTCATCACGTCGTGGAGACGGTATTCCGTACGTACGCACGAGCGATGATATCATTTCCATAAATATTGAATTTATTAGGAGTGGATTATACAATATATCAGAATCAATATGATGTTGTAATAACTATGTATTGTTATTCTTTACACCATTATACCCATCCATGTAAGGTGGTGGTGGAAAATAGATTACACCACGGCGTGGAGACGGTATTTCATACGTACGCACGCGCGGTGATTTCTTTTTCCGTAGGATGGATAGATGGTGAAATAGGGTTGTTTCATACTTATAATAACATATCAGTATATTAGTGATACTGATGTTATTACTTCATAATGAAACAACCTAAGAAGAAGAAGTGGAAGAAGAAATAAAGATGAAAGAATTGGTAACGGTAATTACCTCTTCTTTGAAGCGCCTCTTTGAGACCTCCTCTTAGGGCACTAAAATTGGTCTTTGAGGAAGACCAGAACCTCTAGGATGTTACTAGGGAAGTAGAGAAGAGATTTTGGCAGGGGTTGTCCGAGCTTGAGTGCTCAAATTAGTGTGAGGAGGATGGGGAGGAGGTGTCCTTTTATAAGGGAGGTGAGGGGCACCTTTGGAAAAGCTAGAAATATTAATTTATAATAAATTAATATTCGGTTTCCAATGGCTCCAAAGTTGACTATTCAAAGGTTGAGGTGTTTATGGGTCGAAAAAAACTCATCCAATAGAATTTAGACAGGTTTGGGTACTTATATTAACCTTATCTTTAAGTATTAACTCTAAGTTCATTAGTTTCACTTTTACAATGTCTCTTTGTATTTTTATATAATATGGTTAATAAATTTACTATATACATCCAAGCGACCCCCAAGTGGTCCATTAATGATGAACCTATCATGATATAAGTCTCTTGGCCGAACCTTAGATTTTTAGAAATTTAATATCAATTAATAATATAATATTTGTTTTAAGAACTCTTTTATGTCAATTTTGACACTATTCAATAGATGATTTTTGCGAAACTCATAACAGATTGATTACTTCGAAAAAAGTCAATTAAATCAATCCTAATATATCATATTATCCTAGAAAATTAGTTTAATTCATTAAAAGTTTCATATTATATTTATTTGGGTTTTTATAATATCAATTATTTTAATTTTTCACTATTTTAGTAATTACTGCATCATCATTGTGTCATAAATAAAATAAATTATTTAATGTCTAAAAATTATAAATAAAATATCATTATGTAGGAAATCTCTTTATCTTTCTAATGAATATTTATAATCTAAAATCCAACATATATAACCCTATGTAACAATTGTTTTTCTAAAAGATATATGCTTGTGTCAATTTTGTATTCATTTTAACTTAATTAAAATAAACTGTCATTATCACTTACAAGTGGATCAATGGGGTCCCAAAATCGACCCAAAGATGCCCATGGTCGACCATGTATCAACCAATAGGGTTAAGACACGTTTTCGGGTAATTTAATATTATTATAATATTATTTGTTAACCCTTATTTACCGGATTTACCCTTAACCATGGTAAATAAAATATTTACCGCAGTAATTATTCAAAATGTCTAAAAATAAAAGTTACCTATTTACACAATTTGAACATCCTGATTCAAAATATGGAATCCATTTTTCTAAATTCAAAACACAGAAGTGGCAGAAATTAATTTAAAATTAATTCTCGCTGTCAAAACAAAAAGCGTGTTTTTAAGAGATAATAACTATCAAAAGATTGACACTTGTTTATGTTCGGTCTAATTGTAAAATTGTGTCCAATGACCAACATTATATTAAGTGGTAAAAATATATTCTAAATATACTTTAAAACCATTCAATATTATAATTTATCCACATAAGATATTACAATGAAAAAAGTTGTTTTTAATTAAAATATAGCATGTTTTTACTATTCATTAAAATATGAAAGTTACCGGAAAAATATCAAAACATTATCTAATGTAAATTTTTATATCCTGATTCAAAAGAAGAATATTATTTTGTCATATTGAACATATAAACATGTAAAAAACTATATTTAAAGTGGGTGCTCCATCAAAAGGCGGTAAAACTGCATTTTTTTGAAAAATACTTATTTTACCCGAAAAATTTATTTTGTTCTTATACCATGTTCTAGAAATGTGTAAGAAGAATAATAATGTTATAAAATTCAAATTTTAGTTAATACTATTCATAAAGGCTAGTTCATGACAATATTATAATAATATATCATTGTTTATTAAAACCCGGTATTGCGTACAACACACGCTATCGAGGAAGGTCGCGATTGCGTGTAATGCAAGCCAAGTCAGGGTTGCGTGTTGTGAAAGAATCCTTCATTGTTTCGTATAACAGAATCCAACCATATTTCATTTATACATTTAATATATATATATATATATATATACTCAATGTTGCGTAGAATAACTATTATCAAAATTGTGTGTAACACGGTCCAAGAATAGTGTTGCGTATACTACAAGCTAATACGGTGTTGCGTATAGCGCAAGGTAGTCCTGGTGTAGAATACAACACAAGACATTAATGAAATTAAAAGAATATTTTTCATAAAATCTCGGGGTGTTACACTCATTATACCATGATTGAGTGATTAGTTTCCTTTATGTATTGTGATGTGGTTTTAAGGGGATGTTTTTCTAGGTATTTTTTATATTTTTTATTCATGTTTGTGAATTTTGAAACTATTTTTACCAATTCCATTTGAACAACAAGACCATGGTATTGAAAATCAATAAATTTTATTTTATTAAATCAATTAATTTCTATATTTTTTCTATTACCATTTCATTGATTAGGGCAATTGTGGATAAATAGGGTTTTAGGTCACTTTGTTTTGAGATTTCACCTTATAGATGTCCATTCCAATGGAAAATTCTCGAAATTAGATTAAGGTACCAAGACCAAGGATCCCTTTTGACCTAATTCAAACACAAAACATTAATGAACTAAAAAATTTAATCCATAGCACAAAAACCCAAAAATCAATAAACAATTCATTCTTGTATCTTACTTTTAATGAAAATAAACATTCTTTCTCTCTCTTAGAAGTATAATAGAATTCAATTTCAATTCTGTTAGTTAAATTAATGATAAATGAAAATACCATTGGGTGATACACTCACACCTTCCAAGTACAAAACATTCATATATCGTTTTTATGGGGTTATTTTTTATTAATTGTTTTTATCCCCGACGCAATTTAACAATTCCCTTTTGGATGTGACCTTCACACATTAATATATGATGAAGATAGTAGGTTCACATCATTCAATTGCATAAATCCATTATTAAAATCCCTTATCTAATAAAACTAGAGAATTAATTTATAATGTTTATAATGAAGTAGAAGAAAATATATTTTACTAAGGTTACAAAAAGGAAACAATTAAAGAAGGTATTATTGAATATTGAGCTACATTCAGAATATGTTAAAAAAACATGCATAAAATAATATTATTTTTTTAGTTTAGAGGATATAGAGTATGATTGCATGATTTTTAATTATTTTTATTCACATTAAATAACACTTTCCTGAATTACATTTCAAATTTATTGATACACAAAGAACATTTAATGATATTGATATGATCATTCATTGTATTATACATGAATGGACATTTATAAATGCACATGAAATATACATTTCATGAATAGTGTGAAGTGAATTTGAGGATGAATATTTGATGAGTTTTAGAAATATTTTAGAAATAATTTTTTAATCTTTACTAAGGCAGAAACATCATCTTAATTAATAATGACTTTCAAAACCATTATTCCACTAAGAATTACATCAATTTTTTGTGATCCAAATTATTGATCAATATCGACATTAATGGTCATAAGCTATTGAAAGTACATGATTTCTTACATGATAAGGTAAAATTCATTATTCTCATAGAGTAAGATCTATAGATCATTATGTTCTGTATTAAGAAATAAATAATGTTCTTATGACAAGAGGTCTAACAAATTGTTCAATATTCTTGAAAAGAAGGGGGGTCCAAACTATCAAATGGTTGGGGAAAATAACAAAAGTAAATTTTTAGGTTAATAGTGGAATTACCAGGATGAATTATAGGAGTAATTAATTTTTTAATAAAAATTCATTAACTAATCCTATGTAATTGAATATAATAATAAAGTAGATAATTTCTAAACATGTAGTATAACATGTTTCAAAAAAGTATAAGTCATAGAACAAAAAAATGAAAAAAAATTATTTTTTGTTCCAGGTAAATTATAAATTGTATTAAGCATCCAATCTTAATATTAAGTGATAGAGGGTGGAAATAAATGGGGTAAAATAAAAAGTAATGAATTGAGTAAAACCAGTCACACCTGATTCACCTACCCCTTAGTGTTACCAAATGATCAATTGGTAAATTTAAAAAATTGGTCATTCCTTATTTTTTTTCCCATTATGAGTATATTTCTATTTTTATTTTCATTCAATAATTTTTATTCTATTATATTCTTCCTTTTCTATATTATTTTTTGTGAGCATAACTTACAGTATTAACAAAAAATCATACTAACAATATGCAATTTTATTCCTCTCTTTATAAGAAGGATACTATGGTGTATTTAGAAATATAATAACAGGGTTTTTGATGACTAATAAATGAACCTTGGAAAATTACTAATGAAAAAACCTGTATATGGGTATTATTTTCCCCATAATAGAAAATGAAGTGGAAGGTGGCCATTATCATGTGGATTGTGATAACCCCAATAGAAATATGATTGAAACACCAAATACATATCGCATGGATGGTTGTGTGTCGCTCATATCCTATAGGGGATCCCACATGCCTCGTTGATGATTACCTTCAACAAGTCCTTATGATATTGTAAAAGTTCCTTGAATAGTCAACGATCATGCAGAAAAAACTATAAAATATCCCACAGGTCATGTGTCTTTTCAACAAATAAAATCCCAAAGAACCAACCATAAATTCATCATAAATAAGTAGAAAATATAAAAAATACAGTAGCTTCTTTTAGTCATAAAAATCACAAAACACATTAATAATGAGGATATTTAATTCCTAAAAAACATTACTATAACCATTCAATATTTTCAAAAATTGTAAAAAAAAATTGGGGGAAGAGGCTAGATACTTTTTCAATCCAAAATATCATAAGATGTTCCCCTATAAATCATCATGACACCACAAGGGCTTAGCAACATGCATGCCTCATCTAGTGATATCTCACTAGCATTTCATCCACATTATGTGAAAAACATCAAAGATGTCTAGGAAATCTAGCACACCCCCCATTGGACCCAAGATAATAAATATATGTAATTTTATATAAAATATCTCATATCTCTAGGATCCATTATTGGTAATTCAATTCATCACCAAGAGGCTGGGTGACCTTCTTCGACAATAATCATGAAACCTCATTTGAGCACCATCATTTTTGAAATAAACAATTGAAATAAAAGAGGAAATGAAGGGATCCTTCCAACATTGTAAAACTCATGTGACGGGAATGGGATCTTTGAATCATGGTCTTTAAAGACCCCTTGAAATTCCATCCATGTCTCACAGAAGTATCTCCACAAGCCAAACAATATTTTACGTTTGATTTCCGATAGGCGTCTAGATCCCATTATTGCGTGTGGATGTATCCTATGGACAATATTAAAGAAGCTATACCTTTTCACAAGATTATAAACAACCGAGTTATTCATCCATAACCAAATAAATAGGTTCTTAATGGGATTTCAAGTTGTAGCTAAAAAATAACTGATTCCCCTAGAGTAACCTCCATTAGGACCGAGAGAAGACACATGATGAAAATTCCCTCCCCCAACTCCACCCGGGATTTTTGTGACATTATCCAGGAAAATTTCTGAAAAACTAGTATTTTCCCAATAAATACATCACCCTAGCCTCATAAAGGGGTTTAAAATTATTCAACCAGGTTCACCTACACACACATGAACCAGAACATATTTCTCAGAGTGGCTGATCTCATGACATGAAATACATTCATCTTGTAAGATCTAATGATCATATAGAGTGATCATGAATAATTCTTTAATACATAGAGGGTTCACTAAAAGATCAAAAAAATCGACATCTAGAAGGACATGTGATGAAAATCCCACATATTTGGTCAATCTTGAGAGACATAGGCAATGATGAATAATTCATAGACATTCATTATAAATGGGCTGGAACAATAACTAAAGGTTGGGAGGCATAATTAATAAACATATACCATGATCCAAAATCACATTAAATGAACCACCCATTACATGGGAAGGACTAGGAAATGTCTCTCACATATCATGAAACTACATTCTTATACTATATGGATAATGAGGAGTCCTTAGGACATTTCAATGTTGGTCACATGGAACCCCTGTTCATGCCCCATTTGTGTCACAATTTCCTATGGCCTTACCTTCCAATGATATAAATGTCCTTTAAATTTTCCTCAAAAATGGCATGGTGATACCATTTCATGTCAACTGAGTCTCTCTATAGATCCCAAGCATGTTAGAGATCTCTCATGATTCACTCTGGAAAGGCCATCCATATCTCATGATATCATCCAAATAAGTAATCCAAGACATATGACACCCACCAAGATATTCCACATTGACTCATGTTATTACCTTCAAGTATTTCATCGATATCTCTCATTGACACCAAAAATTTTCATCTGGATCATTTGATGTCCTCAAATCATGTCATATAGTATCATGTAATAGATTCCATGATTAGTTGTCCAGGTCTTTGGATTCCGTTCTGAAAAGTCAGGCATCATCATGTGACAACCTTGTGACATTCAGTCAATATTATGTGATGTTATTCAGAAAAGAAAACTCATTTATTAATTTTTCATATGGATATTAATTGAATACATTTAATGAGAAGTTGTGGAGTAAATCAAGGAATTTTGATTAAACAATAAATTAATGATATGTTGGATTATAGTCCACGATAATATGGAATCAATGGATTTGATAACCATTTCTAGTGTTACTGTGTAATCCCCTACATGAAGGGAAAATTCATTGTTCATTCCTTGATCCAAAATAAGTGTGATTACATTACTTCCATCCATAACCAAGATACATAGAATGCCTATAAGTGGCCCAAGATCTATCTTAAACATCCAAAGGGAATTACAAATGAGAATTCCAATATTCCCATCCAATTAGTGTGATAATTTTCAATCCCTTATTTCTCACATAAAGAATTGGCCACATGGTATTTGTAATAATCCAAACATTCATTAATGGAAATCCCTCTGGTTCTAATTAAAATTCTCTCTATGTAAAATTTTTATATAAAATTTCATCATATTTGGTTTTATGTTTTTGGATTTTAAAATACAATAAAGAATTGTGAGAGTTTCTTATATAGACATTGAACAGTGACAAGATGATTAGTATAAATATAGTGCTTTAACCAATCCAATTTACTCAGACAAAGGAAGCGATGGCCTCATCTAGTAGACATGCCCCATACAATTCCCATATATCAGATATTGGAAAGGAGGTTGCATCTTTGGTCTTCTCTCTTAACCAAGCCCATTCCGAGCTTTAATATGTTAAGCTCGAGTGGGTCTGTCTATGAGAGAAGTGGAAGTTGATAGAGATTACCACCCAAGAAATGTTATCCGAGCCACCCTAAGAGTCTGTCACCATCGCACACCTCACTCTTTAGTCTTATGAGGGTGTTATAATGGGTTATGTAAAAATACCATAGTACTATTGTTATGTACATTATTTTTGTATATAATAATGAATATATTTTCATTTTATTATTGTTACCTTGTAAATAGTTTTAAAGCACCAATAGTATTTTTAGTTAATTTTTAACATCGAAATATATTTTAATGAATTAATGGATTTTTGAAATAAATAATATTATAATAAAATATTGTTATTATTATTAAATTAATTTTTATTAAATATAATTGATCGTATAATTTTATGAATGCAATTGTAATTTTTATTAAGTTTGAAAGCCATTTTTGTCAAAACCAATGAATTTTCAATAAATGTAGGTTTTTATTTTAAAAGTGATTATTAAAATATTTAAAAAATTATTTATATAAGTTTAATATTATTTCTGGAATCAAGATGTTGAAATTATCCATTGGTGAGTTTTTCATAATTTTCTGAGACAGTAAAATTTTTGGGTAAAAATTAAATATCGTTTAATAATATATTGTGTTTTATGACATCATAATGTCCCAATAGTATTATAATAAAATACTATAAACATTATTTTCGGCCAATATACGTTTTAACATTAAAATAATTTTATTTTTGGCCTTTTTTATTTATTTTAAAAATCTTTAGTGGACCCGTCAAGTCTTATTAAACATTTTGTTTTTTTTAAATTGTTTTCCTTGAGAGTGTGACTCACCTCCATATAAGAAACCCCATTATTGCAAGAATTTCAGACATTGGACATATAAAATATTTTCTTACACTTCCCTATGCCATATATCATGGTCAAAAACCATGTTAAAATCATTTGGCTGGATTGTGGTTTGTATTAGTTTAATGTGAGGTGTCAAAATCCTAAATAATAAAGAATTCTCTTACCTTTCCTATATAAACCCAACCAAACTCCCACATCCTCCTCACTAAAAGCCTTTGTAGTTCATAAAACCTCTTACCTCCTCTCTCTATAATCCTACCAAGGTTCCCCAAGCTCCTTGGAAGCCTCTCTAAATCCACTCTCGATCCTTTGGAAGCACAGTTCCAAGATTGGGTTTCTTTCCGTTCTCATTTTTGTCCAATATTCATTGAATTGTTATACCATTTTAATTTCAATAATAAATGTTGGGGAATGTTTTTAACATCCCCCATACAGCCCTATTTATTTTTTAATGATGTTATACAACTTTCCCTCTCATTAAATTCCCCCCATGTACACCTGTTACTAAGCTGAAATTCTGATATTAATTTATCTCTCCTCATTTACACCCAATAAATTCTTTTGTATCATGAATCTAAATTACATTAATTTTTTTGAGAAATTTATCTATATGATCCCCTTACTTTACATGTCAGGTAAATATGGTTAGACACCCCTTTCTATCTCATCAACCATTTTTTTGAGTTTTTATTTAATGCCTTTAGGCTACCGAAATTACACCGCCCTTTTCCAAGCCGAAGTCATTGTGTAGTGAATTCCATAGTAATTTCCCTATCAAATTTATTCACCTTTATGCGCATTTACTAATTTTATAAAGATTATCATGTATGTATTCCACATTCTTTTATCATGGAATAAAATATTATGTTTAATGATTCAATGTTTTATGATCCATGTGGCACACTAATGCATGAAATGAAATGTTTAAGAACGGTGTGTCATGTTCGCACTCCAATGAATTGGGTAAACTATAGTATCTTGGTAATTCTTGTGTGATGGATTTTTAATCATTCTAATTCAAGATAAATGAGGTTTTACTCATGATTCATGTGTAATGAGGGTTTACTCATGCTCCATGTGCAATGAGACTTGAGTAATGCTAATTCAATGTTAAGTGTTTCTGACACATTTCCTTGTTATGATTATCATTAATTATCATGACTTAATCTTTATTTTTTGATTGTTCTCTTTTTATATGACTATTTTCTAACTTGTATTTTATTCCTCATGTTATTCTATGATTATTCACTTACCGGGATTTATAGATTACACTTTTCTTATGCATGACCTCATGTTATCCCATGAAATGATAAGTATGAGGGAATGTATTGGTCATGAAGAGGATATTTTCAATAAATATGTTGTATTTTATGTTTGAAGTTGTTATGTAATGATCTTAAGCACCAAAGACACTAGGATTTTCCATCTTCTATGTCGTATCAAGTTAAATTTATGTAATAAATTTTGTTTAATTGTGTAATAAAAAGGTGGGTAGTCATAGTATTATAGTGTTGAAATGGTCATATCATTCACATCATGATTCTCCACAAGCAAGGCTAACCTCATAGTTTTTTCCCTAATGATCAGCATGATATTATTTCCACCTTATATGAAAATCTACCTTATGGAGTGTTCTGATTCCACGAATGAACTATGAGAACTCGAATTCCTACAATATCCCAGATATGTAGAATGCCTTCCTAAGGATTGATATCATACAAGAATCCACTTATGTGTATGTCCGCTCATGTCTCAAATATTATAGCCATCAGGACCCAATACATCACATGGGATGATCACTCTACCTCATCCATCAGTGGACAGAGAAACCAAATAAACATTGAAAACTCGAAGTCATTCAATAATCAAGATTTGTGGGATGTATCCTTAAGACTCAATCTTGATTACATGGTCCCTATGTTCCCAAAAATATGTCTTCTCCATATAATGATAAACATAATGAGATTAAAAAACAACGTGCTTCATTAATCTTGTAACAACCCAGATACATTGGAAACCCCAAAATTGATCAATCACCAGCTTTGATTATTAACTTCCTGTATGCATGCATTAATATTCAGATGTGACATGTTATACAACACGAAGATATTTGTAGCATCCCATTTCTAAGAATCAGATGAAGAACCTCATATACATGATGATGGACTCAGTAATCTGATCACCTTCTTCCTTCATAAATGGTTGAATGTATGCTCATATTTTTAGGGTAAATAGTACCATATTAAGATTAATAAGAGATTAATTAACATATTGGAAATATATAATAGTCGTGAAGAAGGAAAAAATTTCTCTAAAATGGGTGTGATAGGTTTTACTTCTTGTACTCTCAATAAATTTGGGTTCCAATGCAACATTGGGTTTGAAACACAAATTGGCCACCTACCTTTTGAAAGAAGTTAGGTACCTAGTATTAGATGTGGGAACCATTGAGTGTTTCAAGGAATGAAAAATAAATGTTAAAATTGTTACAAGAAATTTAGAAATTCATTTAACCCCCAAATTCATACTATCGAGATGATATTTAATCATGGAATCTCATTCACAATATAAAAATGATACACTACCCAGTCCTTGTCAATTCATTACATTCGTAAAATGAGAGGGTTTGAATCCATGGTGTCCCCTTATAAATCAAAAATGGGATACCTTATGTTAATATTGTAAAGACCCGGAAATTCGATGTAATTTTTTTAATATATTAGAATTTTTCAAGTCTGCAAAAATTGACAGCGTGTGATTACTAGGCCCGGTGAGCCCAGAATAAATTTCTAAACTATTGTTTTGGGTACATTCAATTAATGTAAAATAGTTTTTTTTGAAACTTTTAAACCAGTTCACGGAATTGAAATCCGAGAACACCATTGAACTCGTAGTGCCAATATTCACTTAGGGAGACCTTCACCTCGACCGTAGTAGGTTGAGGGTGAAAGATTGCCTTTTGGGTTTTTCGTGGGAATGAAAAAAATAATATAAAATAAAAATTTATTTTATTTTTAATAAACCTCCCATGTGAGGGCTATAGAGGTGGGGACCACGAGGGTTTAAAACTTCCCAACATGAATGCATGGTGGTGGAGACCACCCAAGCATGAAGAACACCCAATTCAAACCTTGGTGGAGGGGACCACCCGGGCCACTCATTATGGGATAAAACCCTTTCAACTCCCTACTTTAATTATGCCAACTCTCCTTTAATTAATTAAGTCATATCTCCATTAATTAATTAAACCAACCAATTTTTCTGCCAATATTAAATAAAACAAAAATATTCTATTATGTTGGAGACTTTTCATTTTGGTGGATTTGGGAGAGGAGAAACTTTGGGTGGATTACTCTTTCCAATGAAGAACGCATTATCCAACAAAGAACGTGCTCCCCAATGAAGAACACTCACACCAACGGGGATCATATTAGGCAATAATGAACCAACGATCGGGGAAATGCCATCGTCACCGACATCACCCCTTCCAACATCAATGAGAATACAAGGAAGGGGTTTAGTTGTGTATGATTATATATTATCATGTTATTCCCTTATAAAACAAAGAACTCAGATCAACTCTCTATCTAGTTGATCCACAGATAATTTATTTTGCGGGTATGAGAATAATCATTGTGGGGGGTTAGGGTTCAGTATTATTCATTCATGTTCATGTTGAGATTCTTGCTACCATTCTAAAGTAGAGGGTGAAAGACAATCAAACAAGCCTCAACCCCTCCACTATTCTTTTTAATGCTAAATCCTTCACGATGGGGGAAGGCGACTTTGTTCCACGACGATGAACGGATGTGAAATCCGGTACATCACCGGCCGCAAAGGAGGTGGCAGCACAAAGGCTCCGCCCCGTGGCCCCCACCATATTCGGCCTCCGCATCCCGCAGCCACCGCCACCATATGGTCTCTGCTTCTTGCAACCCTCATCATATGGCTTCCCCCGCCACCCCACGGCCATCGTTTCCCCATGACCTTCACTACCCACAGCACACCGTGTTTCCCCATGGACTCACCACCCCATGTACCTTTGTTCTGCCCCAAAACACCCCACACTACCCGGCCCCCTGTGGCCTTTGTCACCCCACGACCCCACCATCCTGTGGGCTCACGGCCCCTGTGGCCTTTCCTCCCTCATGGCCTCTACACATCCCTCATGGTCATGCCCCACTCCGCGGCCTCCAGGCCCCTCCAGCGTGGCCGGTCCAGACCCAGTAGGCCGAACCAGACCCACCGGGCTGGGTCGGTCTGACCGAGTCGGACCAGACTCGGACCGACTTTCAACTTTACGCTCTTTTGGCCATAAATATGGAATCAGACATTAATTTGATGAAAATTCAGTGGCTATGGACACCATGGAGAGAGATGGTCCCTTGGAGTATACCCCACTGGGGTTTTGGATAAAGTTGGAGTATGGTCTGGATGGATCGCACAAATCCAACCGGGCCCTTGGGACTAAATGGATAATAACTCATAGACTGAGCATCTGATTGACGTACCGTATATTGCGTTGAGACCCCTATGACGTGGTGGTCCTTTGAGATACTTCTTCATGAGTATTCGTGGATGTTGGAGTATCAACCAGTGGATTTTGGAGAGTACCCTCTTGGAGACAAGCGAGTGTAGTGCGGGAACCCTATAGCTGGCTGTGACTTGAAGAATGAATAGCGATCCTATATGGGTCAGCACTGATCGATCTTGTGTGGGTTAGCACCTAGAGATATTTTTTGTGTTAGCACTAAGCGATCCGATGTGGGTCAGCACCAAGGGATCCTCTGTAGTTTAGCACCGAGCGATCCTGTGTGTGTCAGCACCAAGCGATCCGGTGTGGGTCAGTAGTAGAGATTCTTAATAGAGTAAGATGATTCATTTGTTATATATAATCATATCTAATACTGTACCTATGTTATACCTAGTGTGAGATGAGTTTGTACTTTGAGGTACATTCCTTCGTGGTAATACATTACTGGTATTCTTTTGTGTTTGCGTACCTATGTGGTACTTAACTTTGTGGTATTCCTTCCATCGTGGAACGGTTTAGATTTGGGATTTTGGGATGGACCCTTTTTTTTCTCATGATTGAGATGGTTATACATTATAACATTGGTATATGTATGTGAATATACCTATGTAAGGTTGACAGTTGACTTCATGCTTTGTGGTTTATCCTTTGTGGATTTTGTGAGAGCTTGAGGGTCTCTAGGTCCCTACTAAATATCATTATACTCACCCCAGCACGGTCTATTCCCGCACCCTGTTGTGTTTAGTGAAGACGATAGACAATGATGACTAAGGAAGAGAGTAACAGGACAGAAGGTAGCTCAGAGGTGGAAGTTAGATAACGCAAACCACAGAGATGGTCGTTTGTGAGTTGTACCTACCCTTTAGGTAGGATTCGTGGTGGATGATCCAGGAGATTCTTTTCACCTATCAGTCGTCTTGTACATTCCAGTTTTCCTAGTACATTCCAGTTTGGCATGTATTCTGGCCCCTTTTACCTACTGCACTCACTCTGTTTACTATTTATTTTACGTTGGTTTGTATCTTTTTGTGTTCTTGGTTGCATGTGCTTACAGATTATAAAGGTAATGCCTTCCCAGTTTAAGGGAAAATGCCTACGGTGCCAGTCGTTTACCCCTATCCTATGGAAGGTGGGCTTGGGGTAGTCAAGGCAAGGGCCCTGGGGGAGTGTTTATGACAAATTAGTATCATAGCAGTCATTTATATTTATAAAATAGGACTCTGATCATTATTTTAATGGAAATAATGTTACATGTAGTTAGTGTGGCTATCAGTTTAGGGAATCTAGTGTTGGTGCGGCGGCCAACGTATCCATACACCAGGACCCTGGCTTATGAATTCTGACTTAGTGCAAGAAAACACTGATTGTGTGTTTGTTATGAAGAGTTTGTTTTAGATCTCTTTTAGATAGATTACCAGCTATAACTTTTTGATCGTGGAGCACCTATTTCTTTTCAGGATGCCTCCACGCAGACATCCAGTTTGGGTTCCAGATATAGTACGCACTGATAGCCCACTGAGCAACGAGGCCTCAGTGCAGGGCCCTCTTCTAGTAGAGCCACCAGTGGAGGAACCAGCTGCACCATTACCCCAGGGGCCACCGATGCCACCATCCCCAACAGCAGAGAGTGCATTCCACTTGAGCGCATTGCACGAGGTCATCCACCAGAGGCCACCTAGTTTCATGGGAGAGACGAACTCACAGGTGGATGAGGATTCGCTGGAGGCTGTAGTGAGAGTTTTCTGACTGGTAGGGACAAGATCTAATCTCATGGTGATCCTTTCTGCCATCCTTATAAAGGAAGTAGCAGGCATATGGTATAGATTGATGGTCCATGTTCACTACGAGGTGACCCTTCTCTAGGAAGACAATGATAGCTTGTTTCGATCAGAGTTTGTTCCAACGACTCTTCACGCAATTTGAATATAGGATCTTCATTATCTGAAGAAGTTCAGCGTGACTATGGCATAGTACTCAGTGGGGTTCACTGACCACTCATTCTATTCCACTGATATGGTACATGACCCATATTTCAGGGCCCAAAACATCAATCATGGACTCAGGCGAGAGATCAGGGCTTCAATGATTTCTATTAGCATCCCGACTCAATAAGGGTGTCAGAGAGAGCCCTCTTAGTGGAGAGTTTCCTTGCTCAGAAGTCACCAGATGCTAGACAGATGTCATAGTGGTCCAAGAGGACTAGAAAAATAGGTGGACGACCATTGGATTCAATGTCAGTTGTGCGGGGCACATGAGGCAGAACCAATCATTCCCGGAGCGGGCAGTGTTACACATATAGAGGGTAGGGTCACAAGGCATGTGCCTGTCTGAAATATTGTACAGAGGATCAGCATATGGTTGAAGGAATTCCCTGGAAAAGATAGAGGTTCGAACGAGGAGGTCCACATGGAGCAGGCGGATGTGGCAGAGGAGTTGTCTGTGCAGCTGGCGGTGGGTGATGATTCGAGATGTTACCACCACCACCACCAGGTGGTCCACCCCAACCACATGGAGCAGGAGGAAAGGGGAAAGCTCCGCTATAGGCAGATGATGCTTACTTATATGGCGCTTCGGAGATGATTCGATTTATGAGCTGTGTCTACTCCACTTTGGATATAGTAATTGAAGACACAAGTTCCAGTAATTCTTTTATTTCCATAGCCCTTGTTCAGAGCTCGGGGATTCTGACGGAGCCATTAGCTTCATCCTTACAGATAGAGACTCCTACGGGAGCGGATTCGATTCTTACGCACTGATGCCGACAGTGCAAGATAACTCTAAGAGGCAAGAGCTTTTTCTAGAAACTCCTAGTAGCAGCATCGAGGCCTTATGATGTCATCTTTTGTATTGACTGGTTATCAATAGTCCAAGTTAAGATTGACTGTATTAGGCGCAAAGTGAAGTGTGTCACATGGATAGAACCATATTTACCTTCACCGGCGAGAAGGGATCCATTGTAGAATAGGATGGAGTTAATCGGAGGAGAGTGTATCCAATCACTCATCAGTTTTCTAGCCTTACCCTCGGAGATGTTGATGTGGAGAGTTTGAGTTGTCCTGTAGCGGTGGACCAGTACACCGATGGATTCCCTGATGATGTTTCTGGTCTACCTCCTCGCAGAGTTGTGGACTTTTACATTGACTTGTACCCAGGTATGGTACCGATATCTACACCAGCATATTGGATATCTCCTTCGGAGCATTGTATGATTCGGCTACATATGGATGACTTATAGGGGAAAGGGTTCATTTGGCCCAGTGTTTCTCCTTGGGAAACCCAGATTTTGTTCACCAAGAAGGCAGATGGGATATTGAGGCATTGTGTTCACTATCGGCACTGATATCAAGTGACCGTGAAGAATATGTACCCACTCTTGATGATTGACAACCACTTCCATCATCTGAAGAGAGAACAGTGGTTCTTGAAGATAGACCTCAGATCATTCTATCACCATCTCAATGTACAAGACGAGGATGTGCAGAAGACAACTTTCAGATGTCAATACAACCATTAAGAGTTCTTGGTTATGCTATTCGGTATCACCAACACTCCATTAGAGTTCATGGGACTCATTAACATGATCACTCAGCCTTACCTTGATTGATATTTAGTAGTTTTCATCGAAAACAATCTAATGTACATGATTACTGAGGAGGAGCATGCCTACTATTTTTAGTTAGTTCTGGACATACTTCGGGAGCACCAGCATTATGGTAAGCTCTTGAAGTTCCAATTCTAGATTAGAGAGGCTCATTTTCTGGAACACCTCATCTCAGAGGCTAGAGTTGCATTGGATCTAGAAAATATTGAGGCGGTACATTATTGGGAGCCACCTAGGAGTGTGATGGAGGTATAAAGTTTCTTGGGTTCGGACGGATACAAAAAGTGATTTGTGCTAGATTTCACCAGAGTTTCAGCACCACTATCAGCATATATGAAGAAGGGGAAACCCTTTGTATGGTTGGAGAGATGCCAGTGGAATTTTCCTGAGCTGAGGCAGAGGCTGACTAGTGTCCTCATTTTGAGGCTTCCTAATAAGGGTGTAGGGTACGTAGTCTACTACGACACATCGGGGACTGGGCTCAGATGTGTCCTGATGCAGGAGTGAGCAGTGATCAGTTATGGTTCTCAACATCTAAGACAGCATAAGAAAAACTATGATACCCATGACCTGGAGTTTGCAGAAGTGGTCTTTGCCTTGAAATTTTGGTGACAATATTTGATGGTAGAATATTTTACAGTCTACTCTGATCACAATAGTCTAAGGTATATCTTCTCTCAAAAGGACCTAATCCTGATACAATGATGTTGGATTGAGTTCCTCCAGGTCTATGACTTCCAGATAGTCTATACATTGGGGAAGGGGAAGGTTGTAGCAGATGCACTCTACCAGAGGTATGGTATACATCTTCTAGATGAGTTAACGGATCTACTGGCTTCTTTGAAAATATACTTTGTGGATTGAGATAGAGTATCATTCCTTCAGTCACTTAAAGTCACTCCCCCACATCATCAGCGGGTCTGGGAGGCACAACATGTGGACATTGACTGCGAGACCCGACGTGCACAGATATCCATAGGACTGGAACCTAATGGATTTTCTGAAGGTGGGGAGCACATCATCTTCTTTGGAGGACGTACCATGGTATCAGTTTCACTTAAAGAGGAATTGTTGATGGAGTTCAATAGATCCCCTCAATAGGTACATCTCGGAGTGGAAAAGACATACCATGATCTTCGACAATAGCACTGGTGGCCAAGAATGAAGAAATCAGTAGTAGATTTTTTCACACGGTGCCTCACTTGTCAGTAATTGAAGTTAGAGAATCGGGTACTAGCATGCTTGGTTCATCCTTTAGAGGTCCTATAGTGGAAGTGGTATGGGGTATCCATGTACTTTTTGACAGAACATCCAAGAACATCCAAAGTTCATGATTCTATCTGGGTGATTGTCGAACGACTCACCAAGTCGGCCCACTTCCTACCGATCAGAGAGCAGGGATCAATAGATAGATTGAGATGCCACAATGTGTAAGAGATTGTGAGGCTACATGGAGTAACCTCGACAATTTTCTCTAATCGTGATACACATTTCACTTCCTGGATATGGAAGGGGGTGTAGGAGGCTTTCGGGACACAGCTTCGTTTGAGCACCGCCTTCCATCCGTAGTCAAATGGCAAGACTGAGCAGACCATTTAGACCCTCGAGGACATGCTACGTGCCTGCATCCTTGACTTCGGTCATAGCTGGGAGGATCAATTTCCTATGGTGGAGTGTTCATACAATAATAGTTATCACTCCACCATTAGGATGGCAGCTTTTGAGGCGTTGTGCGGGAAACCTTGCAGATCACCTTTGTGTTGGAAAAACCAAGGCGAGTCAGCACTCGTAGGACCAGAGACAGTTCAGACTACTATAGAGAATGTGAAGATCATCTGGGAGATGATGAAGACTATACAGAGTAGGCAGAAGTCGTATGCCGATTGGAGACAGAGACCACTAGAGTTTGAAGATGGAAACAACCTCTTTCTATGGGTCTCACCTCGATGTGGTTTATGGAGATTTGGCTGAGCTGGCACGTTATCTGTGTGGTTCAATGCACCCTTCCAAGTCCTCAACAGAGTGGGTGAGGTGGCATACCACTTAGCTCTCCCATCTCAGTTGCACTACGTGCACAACGTTTTCCACATGTCCTAGTAGAGGATATACGTGCCTGACCCTTCTCACATCATCAACCACAACGATCTGGATTTCGACGATGGGAAGACTTTTACCAAGGTTCCAGTTGAGATGGAGGATCAAAAATAGCAATTCTTTTGTGGTCGGTTGATACATCTAGGGTGATTTCGTTGGTAACATGGGATCCTTCAGGAGAGCACATGGGAGCGGGAGGCTCAAATACGTGCTCAGAACCCCCATGAGTTCACATAGTTTTAGTTCTGGCTTACAGGGAAACAAAGCCAATAGGTGGGGAGAATGAATGGAAATAGAAATTCCTTGTATATTTTTATAATATATGGGAATTTTACAATTCCACGAAAACTGATGGCACGTGATTCCGAGGCTCGTTGTGCCTGGAATTAGTTTTAGAAATTTTTCATTCGTGAACGCTTAGTTAAAGTACAAGCGTGTTTTTGTAACATTTTAATCGGTGCTTGGAATTGAAATCTGAGGAAACTATTGAACTCGTAGTGTTAGTATTCTCTTAAGGAGACCTCCACCTCGACAGCAGTATGATGTTGGTGAGAGATAGTTTTGGGGTTTCTCGTGGGAATGTAAAAAATAAAATAAAATAAACTTTTATTTTATTTCTAATAAACCTCCCATGTGAATTCTATGGAGGTGGGGACCACGAGGGGCTAAAACATCCCAACATGAATGATCGGGGGTGGGTACCACTCGAGCTAGTAAATCCCCCAATTCAAAGCATGGTGGTGGGGACAACCTGAACCCCTCAATTTGGGAGAAAAACCTCTGAACTCCCTACTTTAATTATGCCAACTCTACTTTAATTATTTAATCCAACTCTCCATTAATTAATTAAACCAACCTATTTTTGTGCCAATATTAAATTAAACAAAATATTCTATTATGTTGGCTACTTTTCATTTTGTTGGATTTGGGAGAGGAGAACCTTTTGGAGGATTACTCTCTCCAACGAAAAACATGTCATCCAACGAAGAACGCTCTCCCTGATGAGGAACGCTCTTGCCGATGAGGAACTTCTTCGACAACAATAAACTGATGATCGGGGAAACGCCGACATCACCAACTTCACCCCTTCCAACATCAACGATCAATCAAGGTAGGGGTTTAGTTTTGTATGATTATATATTCACATGTTCATCCCTTCTAAAACAAATAATGTGAATCAACTCTCTAACTAGTCGATCCGCGGATGATTTCTTTAGTGGGTTTGGAAATAATCATTGTAGGTTGTTAGGATTGGATGTTCTTCATTCACGTTCTTGTTGAGTTGCTTACTATAGCTAAAAAACGGAGGGTACGGGCCAAACAAACATGTCACGACCCCTCCAACATTATTCTTGAATGGTGTATCCTCCGCGATGGAAGAATGATACTTTGTTACATATTGATGAATAGATGTGGCAGTCGGCTCATCGTGGGCCACGACGAAGGTGGTGGTGAAACTGCACCACCCCACAGCCTTTGTCGCATGCAGCCTCTGCCGCTGACGGCTCCCGCAGCCTCGTCGCCTCCGCCACCAATGTCCACCACCGTCCAGCGGCCACCATCACCCCGTGGCCATTGCCGCACCACAAAATTTGATTCCCACGGCTCCCCGTACCGCCTGGTGGAACCTCGAGCCACCCAATGAAATCGTCACCCCATGTCACACTGTACCGCCACGTGGCCCTGCCACCCAGCGTCTCTTTGCGGCCTTCGCCGCCCCACGACCATGCCATCCCAGGGCCTTCTAGCCCCCGCAGCCTCACCGCCCTGGAGGCCTCCGCACAGCCCTCACGGACTCCGTGCTTCCCTCACGGCCTCCACACTTCCCTCACGGCCGTTGGGCTGGCTCAAACCCAGTGGGTCGGGCCATCCCGAATCGGGCCGGGTCGGTCCGACCGGGTCAGCCCTTACCCTGACCGACTTCAAACTTTAAGCTCTTTTGGCCATAACATTGGCACCAGACATCCGCTTGACAAACCGTCAGCGACGCTAGAAACCCTAGAGATAGAGGGTCCCTTTGAGTATAACACACTAGGGTTTTGGATAAATTTGGAGTACGTTTGGGGTGGATTGAGCATCAATCAAACCGGACCCTTGAGACTAAAAGGCTAATAACTCACCGACCGCGTGCCAGATTGACGCATCGTCTGTTGCATTGAGACCCTAATGATGTGGAAGTCCCTTGAGATAATTCATCATTATACTTCATGGTAGTTGGAGTATTGACCATTGGCTTGTGGAGCGGACCATCCCGGAGATAAGAGAGCATAGTTTAGGGACCTTATAGCTGGCAGTGACATGATGAATGAATAGAGACCCTGTGTGGGTTAGTACCGAGCAATCTTGTGTGGGTCAGCACCATGCGAACCTATGTGGGTCATAACCAAGCGTTCCGGTGTGGTTCAGCACCGAGAAATCCTATGTTGGTCAGCACCGAGCAATCCTATGTGGGTCAGCACCGAGCGACATTGTATGGGTTAGCAGCAATGCTTCTTAATATAGTTAGATGATTCAATAGTTACATCTAATCATCTCTAATACTGTACTTATGTTATATATGGTGTGAGATGAGTCTGTACCTTGTGGTACTTTCCTTCGTGGATATACATTGGTGGTATTATTATTTTTGGCATAACATTGTGGTACTTACCTTCGTGGTATTCCTTCCATTGTTGAATGGTTGAGCTTTGGGATTTTCGATTTGTACCCTGTGTTTCCATATGATTGAGATGGGTATACTTGATAAAATAGGTATATGTATGGGAATATAACTAAGTTGGGTTGAGAGTTGACATCATGATTTGTGATTTATACATTGTGGATTTTGTGAGACCTTGAGTGTCTGGGGTCCCTAATGAGTATCGTTATACTCACCCCTGCATGGGATATGCCCACACCCTATTGTGTTTGGTGTAGAAGCTGGACAGTGCTGACTGAGGATGAGAGTACCAGGACTGGAGGTATCTCAGAGGTGGACATCAGAAGAGGTGAACTGTAGAGACGGTTGTTCGTGAGTTGAACCTACCATTCATGTAGGATTCATTGTGGACGATCCAAGAGGTTATTTTGACCTATCAGTCATCTAGTACTTTCCAGTTTTCTTTGTACATTCATTTTGTGCTTGTATTCTGTCCCATTTTACTTACTACACTCAAACTGTTTACAATTCAGTTTACTTGGGTTTGTATCATGTTGTGTACTTGGTTGCATGTGCTTACAGGTTATAAAGGCAATTCCTTCCTGGTTTTAGGGAATACTCTTTTGGTACTAGTCGTTGTCCCCTATCCATTTGAAGGCGGCTTGGGGTAGTCACAGCATGGGCCCCAGGGGATGCGTCATGAAAAATATCTCAACTGACATAATGATCAGTTAATCATGTATTAGTCTATTTTTACATTGTATATTCTATGCAAATAATTATTCCGACATAAAACCCTCAAATAGTAAGATGGTTGGATTTATATGATTCAATAATCTTTTAGCAAAAATCAAACATTGCTGATAAGCCCAAAATATATCTAATTGATAATCCCATATAAGTGAGGTTATCATGAGATAGGTCCATCATCACTATGATATGTTTACGCATGTAGAATGGTCATACCATGAATAAAAGAAAAATTTTCTTAACCATGAATATCAGATTGTGTACAAGTCATTTCCACAATATTTTACCAATCAGTAACCTTTTTTTATTCCCTCATGATTGCACGTACCTATATCAACAAATAGTTATCCGAATTAAAGACAATGATTCATCACCCAGTTACCATTATGATAAATTGCCTACACTTGTAACTCCCATGGGTCACAAACGATCACACCATCCTAACAACATCAAAGTATGGTGGAGAACACAATGGTCCTAAAATACCATATTTTTTTATAATCATGGCCCTCAATGATTCCCATGAGGGCCTCTATTTTTTGAAACTGAATATATAGTATTTCTTATATAAATCAACATTTAAGATAGTGGTCATCATCACCACAACAAAATGATTTTGTATCATATCCCCAAAGCATGAGAAACATCACATTTAGCCGCTCATAATGGTGGACTGGGGCATTCCATATGCATCCCCTCTGATCTTGGGGTCATAGAGGATGGATCCTAGTAACCACAATCACTATCCCACCGGTACCAATTAGTCACCTACTGAGGGTAAAACCTGACACAATGCCACCTCTAATACCCATGAATAGGTGACAAGGAAGTCGCATTGGGTGAAAAAGGATTTGGATAACCGTTAGTTGGATGAAATCCCAAATCCCCCTGAATAATTCATCTGGAATATTCTAGTAGTGACCAGTGAGTAGGCTCATATCCCTACTCACTCAAAACATGTTTGTAGTCATATTCTAAGAGAAGGAATGGGCACCCATATAGCTTCCCCTGAGCATGAATCCCATTGGAATACTGAGGTGGTAAAAGTAAGATATATGTAGGCTCATATCCCTTCATCAATAAAAGATATGTTCAAATTTATAGTGAATAAAGAAAATGTTTAGGATTATATCCCTACACAATCTTTTAAAAACTCCATTACATCTTATGAACAGATGATGAACTCTACCAGCATATTTAGGAACTGGTACCAATACAAGGACATGATCGTAATCTTATCTCATTATCTAGGTTAGCTCAACACTTTGATCATTATGAACAAGTTGTTTTACTAAATAAATCACAGACTCTTTAACCTGTCTAAGATGGTTATTAACATATTCTAATAAAGAACATGGAATATTACCAATACCATATTCACATTCCAATAGGGTCTCACCAGGTGAAATTTGTACACACCTAAGGATAGGGGCACTTGTCTATCAAAAACATCTTGCCTCAAACTCTAGAGGCCCAGATCAGGCTCATAAACCCATTTTGGATAGTAATTTCCAAGTGAGATGGGGATATTCCTTAGGATAGGCTCATATTCCTAACATTTTTTAGTGGAATACTACAAAGGCCCAAAATTAAGATTATATCAATGATATAATCAGAGATAACCATGTGAGAATAAAATATAAATCAATAAAAATCAATATTCTTATTTGGGAATCTTACATTCTAATTCAAGATGATCGTGAAACCCCGACACATATCCTTACTTCTGCTGATGAACGAAAACATGAGATTACTTTTGAGGAAATTATGGAGCAGGATAATATCATTTCTCTAATTATGGAGGTCCATCGACATATTTTTTAGGGAATGAATATTATGATCGGGATCATATTCTGGTTCCAACTAGGTCTTAGTTTTTGGGAGCAGCACATGCCTCAAGAAAAGTTGATTTTCCTAACATGAAACACCACCATCATATTACAATAGATAATGGTAATTATCATAATCTCTTCTTAACCATGTCTCCCCAAGTGAGAATGGAACATGCCTCGGGAAAGACTCATATTACTGTCATGAATTTGGAAAAGTATTATCATATTTTAGTAGCATCTCAATAGCAAGCTCATACTCCAACTTCTGTAGATGGTTATAACCAAGTTCTAAAAACAGTTACACATAATGATATTATCCAGGAACAATTCCAAATAGAAAGTTCTCATATTTGGGACTCAATGAATAATGATACTCATATACCTAATATGATCAATGCTAGTGTTATTGAGGTTGTTTGAGGAAAATTCTCAGCACCAAAATATTTTGTCAGCTCTTCAACTAAAGGACAAGATGATCATTACCTTGATAATTCTACTCATCCAAAAACAACTTCTCCATCACTTCACATCTCAACTGAAGACACATGGTCCATCAATGCTGAATGAAGAGTGGGGAATGGGGTAGCTATCCTTTTATATCACCAATAACATCGATTTTGTGAAAAACCTCTATAATCTAGAACCTATGATTATTGGTAAGGTTTTACAACATTGGTGGGGAATTTAATGAAATAATGTAAATTTACAACATATATAGATAATACACAATACCCAAACTATGTGTTCACATTAATTAAACTAGAACACACTATATCACTAATATTTTTCTACAAATCATCTATTGCAATCATTTACACCACTATATGAAACATGATATACCACCACCAAAAAAGCAATAAACAATTTCCCACATTCACTGAGATGTTCACCTAATTAAATGATAATCAAGATATGAATTCATTCATTATTAACTAAAATTATTTTACATTTAGAGATCCCACTCATTTTTTGAGTCATTTAATCTACATACCATATCCAATTTTCATCTCAATATATTCAATTTACTACCCATTCAATTATGCATTCTTGTTTTATTGTATTTTTATGTTTGAATCTTGAACAATCACACCACATCACAACTATTCCAAAACACATTAATAATCATCACTATACCATGTCAACCAAGCCATCTAACCACAACAACACAATGTCCCATCATCCACATACCAGAACTACAAAAAAGATCACTACACAACTCCATCATCACAAACCATAAAAATAGACACATCACACACCATAACCACATCACACACCACAATGACATCATACACCACAACCACTACATAGAACATCAGTCAAATTTCCACATAACATCCATTATAACCAACCACCACCCCAAACATCATAGATAATAGTTTTTCAACACCATCAGAGCATGAAAACCCACAACAGAAAAACCACACAAAAATGAATCCACACAAAGCCACAAAACATTCCTTTGTGAAAAAATATTCTGGGTATTTTTCATATTTGTTCTTAAATTAGGTTGGTATTATCAAAAAAAATATTACTAGTTGGGAACACATTTTACAACCCATAAATTCATTCACTATAATTTTATGAATGGTGCGATCAAACAAAAAACATAGTATGGTTCTTTTCAAAAATCATCTACAGTGAAAACAATCTCCCAACGTCGTTTCTTTTTAGTTATGGAAATAATCACGCCCAATATCCTCAGAAACAAATTTAAAAAAAGTATATAATGTTATATCTCCCTGATACACATAAATTTTATTTCTTCCAATTTAATATATGATAAATCCAACACTTAAAATATAAAAAAAGGAATGAATAATGTGAAAAATAAAATAAATTGAATGTAAATATGTGAGAACGATAACCCCATATGTCAAGAAAATTTTTTTGAATCACTGCTCACTAAAGGTAGAAGAACAAACCAACTAAGAAACTATTATATAACACATATCATAGTAAAGGGATGTCAAAAAATCCGAAAAAAACATATGGACCAAAAGAGCACCACCGATGTGATTTTTTGAGTATGAACGCAACAATGAAAATGATGATTAGAGAAAAAATCACCATATATTTTCAAATAAAAGTCATTGGAAGCATATTATATAATAAAATAGAGACAAGATTTGAGACCTCCTAGAATGTCAATAGTTCGTCCCAGATCTGATAAAATGAATGGTCGTATGATAGGAGAATCATCCAAATTACTAATATAAAAAACCAAGACTTTTCCATATTCACATAGTGAAATACATATTAATGACATGAATTCCTTGTGTCCTATGAAATTGTAGATGTATACACATTATATGGAATGAACATCCATATCTTTTATTATAGAGAAAACTAATTCCCCTCAGCCTAATTTAAAAAATGGTATGAATTTCCCTTTAATAGTATTATTCCATTTCATAGACTCTGGCACCACCCAAATAATGTAATGAGTTCTATGGCTACCCATGTTGTGAATCACCAACTATATTCATGAATTCTCCTTTCATAATGTGAATATCCAACTATTGTACTCTTATTTCTCTATCCTCTAGAAAACACCCCTAAAGACTCTGAAAAATATTCTAAAACTCTAAAATTAATAAAGTAATGACCTAATATGGAACATGACATTACATTTATAGTATTATTGACTCAAGAGAGGTTAAAAATCCAAAAAAAAACAAATAAAAATAATAATATTATTATATTCTATGCCAATATGAGCAATGATCATTTTAGAAAACAAGTGTGATTAAATATAACATCAGTTTTGTTAATAAATTTCTATCCTATGATTATAATTCTAAAACATTGTTTCATAGTAATTTTAAAAAATTTCCGTCTCATATCTTGGATTAGTCTAAATAAATATATTAAATACATTCAAAATAATTAATATAATTCCCCTTTTAAATATTTTATATCATTTCTCTCATCAGGTAATATGTAACTCTGTTATAGAACTTATTTTTTATGATGAAAATAATTCAATGCAATGAACATACCATAGTGATGAAAATAATTAAACCTTTTACATTTAAAATATAAACTTATCAGATGTATTCATCACCAGAGCATAAAATTTTAATTTGATATCAACTGATATAAGTATATCTTGTGGTTTTTATTCATTTTCCCCTCAAGGGAACACCTTTATAATTCTTCATTTTTATTTATTTTCATCATGAATATACTCCAGGGATCTTATGATATTAAATATTATAAAACAATGAGGAAACATAATTCCAATAATTATATATGATGGATAACATTCAAGATGTACAATGTTCATAAATTTCTACAAACTCAGGTCTCCCACTAAATAAATGTTTCACCTTCAATTCCCCAATAAAATATGAAAAACAAAAAATATATGATAATAAGGTAATTCTTAAATGATCTTTAGTTACAAAAATATGGTTGTGACTTACTTTTAATCCAAACAGTCTTCTTAGATTAAACAGTTTTTATCACATTTTCTTTAAAATTTGCACCAATTTTATATTTTTTATCTACTTTTATATACTCATACAACTATTTTTCCAATATAATCAAGAATTTACTAGGAACAAGCCTCTTCTATAGATTGTGTTTATGATCCTTCATCTCAATTCATGATTTCAATAACACTTTCCCTTTCTTCTACTATATTTATTCTTCTCTTGGAAACCATGTCATTCATATTTTAGATGAGTCCCTCACAACATACACATTCCAAACACATCTTAATTATTTATCCGGTTATAATTTTAGGACAATTTTCATATTCATAATTATAAAAAAAATTCCCAAATCAAAACATCTATTTCTTTTCTGGTTTGACTTTTTCTATAATTCAAATTTTCTTCCTGTAACATCAATTTTCATAGCAATTTCATAATTTTCCATGTTGTGGAATTCCCTACCATAGTTGGTGTATCATTTATATGGTGTGACAATCTTCAAATAATTTATTAAAACATCTTGGGAGTTCATTATTTATTAGTTTTATTTATTTTTTACACCCTATAGTTTACCTTCTATCTTATTTTCTTACCTATTCTAGTTTCTCTGGTCATGTTTTCTTCACACCAATGTATAATTTCTGCATGATTGGTACATACTAGAACACATCATAACAATGAAAATTTTTATTATAATACTTATATAAATATTAAAAATATTAATATTTATTAATGAATGACTGTTTATTTCATGTTTATTCTTATTGTGTTATACGGATTCCCTCATTACATAACCCTTTCTCCCCCTAAATGTAGGAATTCATTAATATTCATAAAATTAAATGTTCTAAAATAAATATTTTACCTAAAAACCAAATTTCCATCAGTAATAATAATAATAAAAATTAATGATTTCTCCTTTTATACAATCTCAAGGGAACAAAAACAGTTACACATCATCACATGTATCTTTAATGATAATATTAATTCTTAATAATTTTTCTTCATCACTGTTTTTCATGACATAAAATATAAATATGTACTAGTCTTGAAAACTCCATTAGTAATAATATATTTATCAACAAGAGGGTAAAAAAAATTTATGGGTATAAACAATAATTTTCCTTAGAAAATCTCAATATCTTATTTTCATTTGGTTAAGTCTTTTTAGATATAAGACTCATATACCAAGAATTCTTTGTAGTACATATGTTAAAATTAGATTATGATTACATATATTTATTATCTTTCATATTTATCTATTTCATTATAATTTATTATATTTTATGTTGAGATAAATATTCTCATCATTAACTGAATTGATTCTTTATTCATATTGAATCATCATCTTTTGAATCACATTTTTAGGTTCTAGAATTTCCTTTAGTAAAAAAATATAAAATTCTCTTTTTTCCTTTAAGCACTATATGATAATCTATGAAGTAATAGATATATTATTTATGTTTTCTAGTATATGGAAAAATTATCTAAAAATAATTTCTCAAACATATTTCTCACACAGTATCTTTTTCAATTATTCTTCAATCAATGAAAAACTATTGATTAAAAAAATACTAATGTTTCTTCTTCTTCATTTACATTGGAGTGTCAGTCATTATACATCATTAAAATATCATCGTTGACATTTATTATATAATATCATTATTTAATTTTAACATTCATAACCAATGTTTCTTCCATTACATTACATTCATCTTCAAATGGTATTTTTCATGTGGATGTTACAAGAAAACTATAGTCATACTTGTATACACTACATTAGTTAAATTCTCAAAATTCCCTTTTTTACATAATTAAACATTATTAATCACACCATCAAATTTATTTCTCATAATTGTTGTAAAATTTATCTGTTGAGATATTACCATTATGAGATCCTTCAGCTAGAAACTCATCTTCATTCATTGATGAGTTCTTTTCTAGATTCATTCCCACTATTTTTTTTTTGTATTTTTTTTTTCTAAAATGAAACCTCAACATTTTCAACATCATGATTAAATGTTTTATTTTCCATAACCTTATCTTCTAAATATTCATTGAACTAAAATATGTTATTTATATTCTTCTATTATAAGTATTTAGAAAAGTAAACTATGTTCAATAAGTGGTGGAAACTTTGTTTTGATTCAAACTGTAGTGTCTAATAGATCATGTAGTAATTGGATAATGGTGTGAATAAGGTGTAACTAGTTTTAATATATTATTATTATAATTTTTTATACCATTTTAATTCCAACAACATTCACAGACTATGAATTATGTATTTAAAATAAAATAAAAAGAGTAAATTTAAAACAAATCATACTATCTTTACATGTATCAGAACTAAGACCTACACCTTCATTAAAATAGTTATACCCCATGGTTTCATATTCAATACTGTAATCTTGTTATCAATTAAAATGGTTTGGTAATAACTAATTTATAGCACAATTATTTGATCTTACATTTGATCCACATTATACCACGCGCAACCCAACAAATATTACTTCATTGGTTAAACCCCAAAACTATTTAACTAATCAGAATTATGGTGTCTCAATGTTCACAAACAACTAGTTAGACTCCATATTGATTGACTGGTTTTATCCTAGTCTCTCTAGCCTCTTTATTAACTCCTTAAACCCCCCAAGTCACAATATTCATCTTTTTTTAATGATCCACTATAGGTTGACCTCTTGATATTCCACTACAAGACTTCTAGATATAAATTTCTCATTTACATGTCTCTATACCTCTAATAGCTACATAATTAGAATTTATATCTTCCATAAGGATTTTTTACCTCTAGGTGGTCATTTAAATTTGTGGAAACTATTATTGTTAAATTATTCTCTCTATTAGATAAATTATCATCCCCACTGGACAATTAAGAAAAAGGTATTAATTCCATCTGAAACTCTTCCCATATTTAGTTGCAAATTCACTTAACACTATTCATGCAATGTATATCACATGAGTTTCTTAGTCGTTATGAATTTATAATAAAATTAATTCCCATTTCAAGGATCTCAAATGTACTTTGTGGAAAAATAAAAATACACAATAATTCATGAAAATGTTATTTATCATTTATGAAAACAATCATACATCATATACAATTTTACTATCTCATTTGACCTCAAACATGCATATTATTTTATGAATTATGTTTCTAATAATCATTTTATAAGTCACTTTCCAAAAATACCTTTAGGGTTTTCTTCTATATAAAAAACACAATAACATATATTGTCTCCTACTTCACTATAAATATTATACACGAATTTTCAATGTTAGTCTCGTAAGGTATTCACATAAAGGCTTTGCATAACTGAATAATGTGAATCTACTATATTCTTTATGTATCGATTTGAATTGTAACTCCATTATGTGAGTATCTCACACATGATCCCTTACCCTTTATATAATCAATTAAAAACATCTCAAGGTGAACATAATGGTCTTCAATGACCCAGCACGAATGAATGAAATATCATAATGAATAAAGAGTGATACCATTATTCTATTTCTCTCTCATGATTCTTTCATATATATATGAATTTAAATTATACCAAACAATGGTGATGTCATTGGACATATAAAATTAAGAAATATCCATTTATAATGATAAATCTAACTAAATTGCATAAAAATTAATTTTAACATTAAATAGCTTCAAAAAATGGATTTTTGATAATAAAATCTCATGATTTTTTTCATTATAATGTAGATTAACATTTAACATTACTCAGACAAAAGTTTTTTGCATGTTATTACATATACATATGAAAAAAACATATTTGGGGGCTTAGTTTGATCATAATATCTAGATGACAACATGAAATGTAGAAAATTTGGCGCATTCAGAACACCAACTTCTAGACAATGATGAAGATGACATAAAGGGGATTGATTAAACATTGAAGAATAAAAAAACAAGACGACGCTGGTTCCTTATTTAGTTTTAAAAGATAAAAGAAGAGTTACCTCACATGACATGTCTCACATAATTCATTCTTTCAGATACATAATTCTTACTAATATGATTAGTTATACTGTAGCTACAAGCCAACACACTATGGTCTTCTCACAAACACACTTTCCCAGACAGACATATCCCATGCCTTGGCTACACAAACTGGACCACATCTCAATGAATGTTGTACAATCCCATTGGATGACACTCCTCCTGGACCAATACAACCCACCACATTCATGCTTCTAAATGTTATCTAGTATTTAGCTCCCTTTTGTACTTGATGACCTCTTCAAATAATGTAGGGTTGAGCTTGATAATTATTAATATTTTGTTGGAAAAATATTTTTTGGAATGGAAAATTAGAAATAATACTCATATAAAACTATGTATATAATTACTAACACCATGATTTCCTTAAATTAATCAAAGAATTATTGTAAATATTAGATATATTCCCATACAATTCATATTTTACACTTTTCATTGACTTCAATAATAGTATAACAATCCTCACATTTAATATTCATCTAATTTTATTCATCTAAAAATATAAAAACAAATTCCACTCTGAATAATCACTTGGGTACTTCTGGTTTTACCATGATGTGGTCCATATGTTTTTCTACACATAGAAGACTAGCACTGTCTATTTTAAGAAATATGATTGTTGGTGGAGTTTCATAGATTTCAAACACAAACCCTTATTTCTACCAACATGACTTATTTATCATTTTTTAAGGACACCACAAATAGAGTACCTGAAATCCAATCATTTAGTAATATTTTACCACTATCATTATTCATATGATGTAGTTATAGTCATCCCCCTTCTGAGTTTTCACATACACATCATCTTATTCATTATCTAGTGAATTATTCGGATATATTCCATCAATGGATTAAGTAAATGAAATTTCATTTTGATATTCTACTTTTAAAAAACATAATGAATTAAAATATAGAAAATTACTCACTAATATAGGAAACATATTTCCTATATTTATCAGGAAACTTTTCATGGATATATTCATGGACTCCCTCTAATAAATGTTCAACATGTTTGGGAATCTCTAGTTCTAACACATCAGGTGAATATTAGTTTACTTCATATTCCACCAATGGAAAAAAAAATTAGTGGGGTGAATCACAAAATTAAAAATAAAATAAGTGAATAATATATTCATTTTTAATACAATTTTTTTAAAATGAGTTCATGTAAAGATGATCACTCTGACTTAATTTTTAATTAATTTATATTCAATATGAAACTGATTCTTAAAGTTGAGTGGTTGTTTTTAGAGGTAGGCAGTCTAGGTCCTGCATTATTTTTTCAAGCTCCACATCTTGGGTGGTTTTCCTTCGTCTTCTATGGCTAGAAAATAATATAATGATGTTGATTCATCTTTTTTATAGAGTGTAAGATCATGATTTAGTGTACATGTATTCAATAATTCATCCAAATCTAGTTATTCAAATTTATGTACAATAAAAATAATATATTCTTCCTCAATAACCTCTTGGAATGGTTTAGTGAGGTGGAATGGTTCTTTAGAAATTTCCTTCCTGGCCTTCTATGGTTCATCAATATTCATGATATTGTGGAGAAATCTTCCTTCAACAGATCAACTTCTATCTCTATTTTAGGATTGGTTCTCTACAAATACAAGAAATATATTTTTAACTTTTAGATATTCATCTACATTATATTTCCATTAATAAATTAAAAATGTAATTTATACTATTTTAAATTTCATGGTGTTGATATTGAATATGTATAATTTCATTAACAAAATTTATTTTGAGAGAAGGAAGGCTTTTTTTCAATTATGAAAAACATTCCGGGAAGTAATTTGGGAGTCTAGTTATCCATTTATACAATCCCTCTAATACTATGTTTTTTACGGTTCACTTTAAGGTCATAGTTTAGCTCCACAAATTCTTCCACTATAATGATTCATCTTTGAGCTCCCCTAAAACTTCATATTCAATGGACTAGGATGAGTTAAATATTTTATCTCAATCAATATTAATATTAAAATATAATGATACTTACAATTAGATTAATAGCACAACCACCATTGCAATGAAACCTTGTTTTGAAGTATCCCAATCATGCTATGTTGAAAGAAATAATTTACTATATTAATATGTTGTGTAGTGGTGAACCTATGTTTTCTCTAGATATGATTTAGAAAAATTCAATTTTTCATGTTAAATTAATGAAATATTAAGTGGTTGTTTTTCATATTATCATCATATAAAAAGAGGGAAATGTAATTAAATATGGGATTAAAAACAAATTGATGAATAATATGATCAAAATGGTGACATGATAATGGGGATCAGGTCAGGATTGGATTTCAAATAGAAATATTATTAATGTTTAATGTTAATTATTCATATTCCTTTAATTATATTAATGTGGGATTCCACAATCACTTATTGTCACTAGCTTAGTTAAATGGTGATGGTGAGAATAAATATTTCAAAAATCATAGATTAATTTACCCTCATCATAATGTATCAGCGAGTATTAGTGAATAACCTCAATTAAGATAGGAAATACTTGATAATGTATTGTTTATCCTAAATAATCATGAGTGTCAAGTACCCCTCTAACTTATAATATCGAATGTCATGTAATTCACCACAAATCCTTATCCTATTCCATAATTTAAAAAATAATTCTTAATAAGAGGGGATATTTACATTAAGGAAAATAATATAAAAATTAAAGATTGTAAAACTAAATGGAATCATACTTGATAATAAAATATTCATTTAGAATATTGAAACTAACATAGTAGAAGGAAGAAATAGAATTTATTATATGATGTGTAGAACTCAAGAATTAAAACAGAAAACATCACCTTCCTCAGTCACTCAAAATTTTAATACATCATGGGATGATTTTTTGTGAATAATGGGGAAGTGGAATACATGATATAACAAAGAAAATATAAAAAAACAATAAATTACACCTCTATAATCAATATAGAAAAATAATTATATCATTTTCTACCCATAAGATGACTAATAATCACTATGATTTATTCTTATGATTTGTTTGTACTTTTTTCTCTCATTAAAAATAACATAAAATAATTTAGAATAGTGTAAAATAATTTATTTCTAAATTAATAGATATTTCATTTTCCGGATTAAGAGACACTTCTTCTACCTCCAATTTTACATGTGAAAGAGCTACATTAATAAGTTAATTTCTCAATGAAATTTATTTTTCTAATTTATCATTGAGTAACCATTCATATGAAATAAGAATAAAATCATTTTGATTGATGTATCATGAGATATTCCTCATTTATTAATGATTTTTCATCATTATAATCCAATAATATATTCCATATGTTTATTTATTTACTTACTCCCCATGAAATTTCAATTATCATTTTGTGAATTAAATGAAGTTCAATTCGTAGAAAAAATTTATTATAGAAAATATATCTTAAATTTTGAGATAATATTAACCATTTTATGCTTGAAATAAAGAAGTTATAGAAAATAGTTAAAAGGAAAAAAATTAAGAAAATATTACCTTGAATCATAAATAAAATAAAAAAATATTCATTTCATCTCACATTTATCAATTTTCCTTTATTAAATCATTGATATTCAAAATAAAAAAAATATATGATTACATTATCCCAATCATCACAAAAAAATATAAATAAGCTTATATTTCAAACATTGCTATAAAAAACAACATGATTTAACACCACATTATCCACGTATAATATACAAAGAACATTTAAAGTACACATCTCTCAAATCATTATAAATTGACCTACCTTTATCAGTCAATCCATAATCACCCATATAACATCATATCATACCTTATCCGAGGTAACTAGGTGATGAAATACAAATAGATGTCTTCCTAGTTCCAATAATGGATATCTATGGGCTCCAAAGAACAACTAAGAACATGATTCTCTTCTATAACATGCTGACAGAATAGAAATGCCACCAAAAATTCCCCCACAAGCTACTTCATTCTTGGTCACCAAATTTGTCTCATAAAACCATCAGACATCAGGGTTATACCCGGATTTACTACTAAAATTGAACTATAGAACACACAATGTAATCAATTATACACAATTGATGGAATAAAATCCTTCCTCTGAACATTACCTAATAATATACTTCTAATGACCACCCCTCTAGGTCATCTCCATGAGTGATCTAATCTCACACCACCACTACCTCATGGAATCTACACTCAAAATCCTCATTATATTGTGATTAAGAGGGATTGACTATCTTCTAAACTAATAATTATCTATCATCAACCTCTTACACACTATGATTAATAGCTTCAAATTCCCATATCTCTCTCTAAATGTTTTTGAATTCACATTCTTCTTAACGTGACATCATACTCATTGAATATTCGATAAAATATCATGTCTTAGGGTATATAATATCTCAATGACATATTTTATGATAAACTACATCATCTATCATTTCTGTAGACTTTGGCCATAATAATATAAAATTTATCTCAATATCTTATAATATAAAAATAATAAAATTATATCATGATGAGTTAATTTCATCAATGATTTAGGGAAAACACCACTTCTTCCATATTTCAGTCATTCATGGCATAATTAAATTCACTAGGATGTTAATATCTAGACCCATAGTATTCCACATCGTGCTACAACATCAAGTAACATCCCAAGCCCAAATGAGAAGTGTCACATAAATCCTCATACATCACATCTTGATTTTGTAGTTGAACAAAAATGAGACAGTTCAAATTCTTGTTTTGGTATCTAAATGCTTATTTGAAGTGATTGGTCCAATCCAGGGTTAGAACATTCATGATCAGTTATGTAAATGGAGTGAAAACTGATAGAATAAAGATAAAAAACACCAATTATTACTAATGTGAAAATGAAATCTATAAACCTATATCATATATTTTTTGTTATATAAAAGAAATACCAACTTATACCTTCACTTAATATAGTGTAAATAAATACTTAGACAATAAATATCCATTAAAATGAACCTATAACATCTAGAACATATTATTGGAAATCATACAATAGTGATTGTGGGGTTATAGGGTCTACACAATAATCCTCATGTCTGTAGTATACTCCTATGCATATTTGAGTACATGATAATATTATCGATTGAAACAACAATGAACTAATTAAAAAACCCATGAAAAATGTATTTCAAGAGTTCCATGAACATATCTTGTGCATCTATGATAGAAATTGGTATAACAACAAACTCAAAACTTATATACCTACACAAGAAAAAACTATTCTGATTATCCTCTAACATAACCATAAACTAATGACATATAGAAAAAAATCATTCTTATAAATTTGAAACACAATCTAAACTAATAGAAGTGACAATATTTACTTATAAATTGTAATTATTCTTGATCAATTATTTATTTAGTCAATGCAAGTATTGGAAAATTCTCAAACAAAAATTTACCTATTTGGTGAAAATAACCTGATAACCCCATAGTTATAAAGTGGGTTCGGGAAATCTTTTTTTTCAATAAGTAATGATTCAATATTATCAACACCTAGAAGTATAAATAAGACATCCGATTAGGAGGCATTAAAATTAGAGAAGAACCAATCTATAACTCTCTCCCAAACCTGATGTCACATCATGGTGTAACATCACATATTCATATAAAAAACATCCAAATACTTCAAAAAAACTAGAAACCACCTCTTCTAGAGATATAATTAAATATACAAACGATTATCAAATCAACTAATAAAAGGGTAATACACACCTAAGTCCGATATAAAAACCCACACTCACCATAAAACACTAAAATCTACATGTCATCATCAGAAATCTCCACAATCCATGGAAACCAACAATGATTATGTGTAGTGATTATAACGAATCCATTCCATGAATGAAATTTTATTTTCATATTTATATACATAAGAATTTCGCCAATATAATTATGTTTCCACAAAATAATACTACATCCTTAATTCACAAAAGAAAATCTTTCCAAACCTCCAACATGTTTAAAAAATCCAATGGTATAGGAGGCCTCTCAATATTCAATCCCAATAATCTACCAAAAGTGTGTTAAATAAAGTTCTAAAAGTATCCAAAATAAAAAAATAAGAAACCATGGTGGATACTAAACCAATAATACATGTAAAACCTCTTCCTACTATATATTTTCCCCTCAATCACTTCAATCTACACTCATCCATATATTTTACATCATTGATGCCATCCTTCACATCATCACTATGTTTTGGGATATGTTAAAGAGTAACATCCAAACGAGTCCACCAAAAAACTCCACCTTTTTTTAGATGAGATAATGTATACTGTATTGGCTACAAAACATACACTTCTAATTCTTCCAATTTATACTACCTCATGGGAAATAATTATTACTACTACTAAAATGGAACCCAACCTTCCAAATGATGATGTATTTATGGGGTTGATTGTAACTTCAATTGATAATGAAGACAACCCCCACATCCATAGAATTCAGATAAAAACTATTGTTAAACCTACAAGAACCACCTTCCCCAGAGAAACATGAGGTGGATTCAGGTGACCACATCCATTTAGACCAAAAAAATTATTTTCTTTTCATATAAGAACCAATATTTATTTCCATACTCATTATAGGACCCTAAAGTCCCTCCAATGGGGTTTCACCAGACCACATAAGAGCCTTATCCATCACCATGTCACAATACAATACCTTTAAATATGTGGGTAATGTAAATTAAATAGAATAGGAATAAAGGGATATACTTGGTGCATCCTCCAAAGGACATGCTCTGGGAAGCTTATTGGGAATGATTCCAATAGTGAATCACCTTTAAACATTATACATGATAGCCAGATCCTAAAATCCCATTATCCCCTATCAGATAGATTGAAATTCCTACCTCTTAACCACCATAACCCTTATCAACAATAAATTAACCCTAAACTCCTATTGGAAATCATTCTAATCCACCTTTTCCTCATTTTTAAACCTATGATACAACAATATCTACTAACATGCCTCTCCCAAGAACTGATTAACTTCTAGGGGAACGTAATACTCATATCAGGCTCTAATTGGGCCAAAATAAATCTATAACTCCTTCAGATAGTACTATATCACCAAATCATTGGCACCACCCATATACATTTACAATATCTAAAGAATGAAATTAGACCACATTTTTTGGATGTTTTTTTCCACATGATTAGGTTCAACACGATGTCAATTTATAAGGATGACCTATTGACCATAACCAAATGGGAAAAAAATCATGTAATATGACATGATCTCACCTATGAAGGTAGTGGATAAAATACAAATTTCATCATAAATTCATGTTTATATATTAATTGTATCATTTCTTTTAAGCATTCCATGACCTATCCATTACAAAAACAGAACTAAAAAATAGATGGCACATGTACCACTCCTATTTCTTATCATTGAAAGAAGATTCTCTAATATTGAAAGGATAATAAATATTACAGGTCATACATAAAATCGTAGGGGGAATAAAATCCCATGTCTTAACTATTTTTTCATTTATATATGATGTACTAATAATATCCTAAATTAATACCATATTAAACAATACAATCCTCACCAAATGATAACTATAAACACCATCTTATATCTCAAACAACAACTATAATACTACTCTCTCATGAACAAACCATATTAGGAATCCCTCATGGGCTAATTTCTTATATGAGTGTGACCATTGAATCCAACATCTAGTAGGTCCCATGTTGATGACTATAAGTAGGTCAAATCACACATAATGGGAGGAATTGCCCTCAATTTTTTCCATGGGTCATAATATAAAATAAAAAAAATCATCCTTGATATATAATATAAAAAAATATGACACAATAAATAACACAATTCCCACCTATAACCAAATACAATAATAACAAAAAATAAATTAAGTTGAATTTTTTTTGGTAAGGATCCATATTCTCTGAACTCTACGAAATTAATGTTCATTTTGATCACCAGCACCATCTTGGAAACCAATAAATCATATTTATGTACATATGTTGTGAGAAAAATAATTAAAATTAATATGATGATACCCATGATCTCTAATAAGAATTTGATATGATTATACTGATTCCTTAGTTAAAAAAACATAAAAAATAACCACCTACCTTGTTAGATAAATCACACAACCTCACCAATGATGTCTCATCAAATCACATAGTTTCAAAATAATGTATAATGATTCCCCACAACCAATTTTCCAATTTTTATTACTGTATATCAAGGAGATTAAATCCTTTTCTATTATACCTTAAAAATATACAACCATCTTAATGGGAAACCCCATCTCTCATCTAGTTCCATAGATCTCATCATCACCACATGAAATCCCTACTCTAATCATTTTAAAAATACTTCACCATCATAACATATAATTTGATTAACAGTGTATATTAAATGTGTATTATGTAAAAATCATGGACTCCTCCGACCAAAACTGACCCCCATCACATATATCCATGTCCGCAACATGGTATAATCCCCCAATGTGTATCACTAACATCATCATGAACCACAACTGAAGAGAGGGTGGAGGAGGAGTGGTAGTAAGTCATATGTATCTTCCCTATTCAGGGTGTTTGGAAAACCACAATTCTTAGAACATATGTGTATTGATACATAGTAAAAAAATCGGTTGGGATGTCTAACTACAACAACACAATATATAATAATCTCATACACAATCCAGTTCCTTGAGTTCAAACTAACATCATCATAAGTCTGTGATCACCAAGTGGGTTCCATCAATATAACTACCCCATTTTTCCAATAATTAAAAACCACATATATCAAGAATGCATGACATATAAGACACATCCAATGATCCATTTTCCATTTCCATTTATATAAATTCATTTTCATTAGTATAAGTTCATCGTATAACAATTTATTTTATCCATTCTATATATCATCCCACAACTACAAAACCACTACCAAGAAAAAATAACTTCAATCACCATATTAAAAATCCATTATTCTACACAAACCAAGGCTACTAAGACACAATAACAAAATCCAGGAATTGACAATTACCATCCAAAGACAATAAGACCCAATAACCCATAAAGACACCATGACACAAACAATATTAAAAACATTGGGAAAGAGAATCAATATTAGTCTTATCACTTTAACATAACTCATAATTTAACCGATTTAATGGAATTTTAAATGAAGTCTTCACAACAAGTTGTAACATGGGATATCAAGAAAAATTTAAAAAACATCAATAAGACTGGAAATATCATGAGTTACACAATATTCCCATCAAATTTCTTTTGTCCATTCATTATCATTGAGTTGGAAAATTCATGTCATTCACCAAATGGAATAAAAAACTATAAAAATTTCATAATTAAATATATATAATGATAAAACTAAAATCTACTACCAATATTCTAATTGGACATGTAATTACCACATTGTAACAAATATAAACCACATTCATATATTATGGAAACATAGCCAAAATGTATACATAGATAATCACCATCCAATATCACTCTCAAAATGTGGTTTCTCACCACACAATCATCTAAAATAAAGAATAATGGGTCAAATGGAGTTAAATTAAAAGAAAATGTTACAAAAATATATAAAAAATTCATTTTGATAGATAATGTGATTACAATCTATAATGTAAATGAAGGGGGGGATAGAGAAAGGATATCTGGTTATACAATTGTTGAACTAAGGGAAAATAAATCATACTAAAGGAGGTTAGATCCTCTATTTATAAAGAAGCCTCATGTGGACTTCACAATGAAATAGTGACATGTGACCATTCCATGGTATTCTTAAGTCAAATTCATACCCATATCTCTTTGTGACATTCTCAAATAATAGTTATTTTAATAACACCATAAATTCTGTTTTCACTATAATTACGCCTTTCACTATGGAATTGTGTAAAAACCCAAGACGTTTCACATCCATATGACATGTTCTATGACATGGTGGGGTCTATGATTCATTATTTCTCATAGAAGGACCTATGAGTCACCACATATAGAACCAAACCTAATTATGGAATTCTTAGAGATCACCTTTTACATAGTGCTACCACCATACCAACATTCCCACTAGAATAGTCATTACAACCATTTCACTGGTCTATATACATTAATTACCACACAACCAACTAAAAATAACAATAAACACCCTCTAATCAAAATGGAAATCAAAATGGCCACCACCACACCCACTACCATGGTATGGTGTATGACCAAATGCATAATAACTGACATGATGATTTCAAAACACAACCAACCTCCCATAAGAGACCCCCAAGACCTATAGGAATAGAATAGAATTTAAAAAATTGTATGGGGTTTTACAGGAGTGTCATTCCTTTATTGTCATCCAATGATATCACAAGACTGATTATTGAGGTTAGCAATAAAATTGATATTTATCCTTTCTATTGTTTGAGTTATATATTTAGAAAGAAATTTCAACATTTATATCATGGATATTAGGGGTTTCGATTTTGGATCTACATCCAATTTCATCATTGATCCTCCATTGAGTATAGGTAATGGTGTAGAACTTCTAATCAGTTAATCTTTGTTGTGTGGAGGGAGTGGTGTGGATTTCAGTGGTTGTGTGTTTTTATGATTCAGCCAATTTATGTGTTATTTTTGGCATGGTCCATTTCCTCCATTTGGTCTCTGTCATTAAATAATATGATCTAGGTGTGGACTATTTCATTGATTCTGAATTCCACCTAGTCAAGAGTGAATTTGGCATGGATGTAGAATATAAAATGTGGTATGGTGGTTTTGTGGAATAATATTGGAAGATAATCCTTGTTTGTTAAAATTCTAAACTTCCTATAAATGATAGATAGAGTCTAATTTTGCAAATCAAATATCTTTATCTTTGTTCTTGATGTAGTTGCCTCTATATAAACATGTTAATTCAATAATTTCAGGATGATGATATAAATTACATGGGTTTGGGTATGGAATTGATTAATTTGGTATAAAAAGGGTTTTCATCATAATATATATTTTCAAATGTGTTTTGATTTGAAAATGGAATTGAACACATTTTCTTATAAGATGAAATTTCTTATGGTGGTTTTGATTCTAATATGATGTTTATGGAAATGGGAGAGGTAATACATCATTTTAATTTTTTTTAATTTTTGTAAGGGTTGTTTTTTAATTGAAATGAATATTAATTATAAAATGTGATATTTCATTTCTATGAAAATGTTTTATAAATTTTATGTAATGCTTTGATTTTTTTAAATATATTGAATTAGGAACCTTTTTTTATTCAAGATTTGGACATGTCACCTTAGTGTCATTTTGTCTGTGTTTCACCATTAGGGATTCCTATATCATCTCATTTTTTGGTGACCAGATACTGAGTATCTTGATATTGATAGACTAAAATGGGAATTGATAACGGTTAGATCAATATTGTTAATGATTTATGCCTCTTTTTTAGGATCGAGTGTGTATTCTCCTTGGATGTGGCCTAATTGTTTTCCATTTTCATTTAAACATGGTTTTTCACATGATGTCATATTTGATGGTTGGCTAGTCACTATTTTATATTATGAAATATCTAAATACATTATTTATTATGATCTCTTATATTCTTAAATATATTTTATATTCCTTTAGTATCTTAATATGAATAGATTATATGAAAAAACCCAACTATTTTTTATATAATAGTTTTATTATTTGAAAATTATTTATAAATTGTATTTATTTTACCGTAAGAGCTAGTTCATCCATTGTATTAGACTTTGTATATATTTATTGGTGAAATTATACTATTCATGTCTTGAAACCATATTTTGATATATTAGAATTTATAGATGTGATTATTTAGTACATGGATATAGGTAGGGGAGTTATGTAGTTCGAACAAAACTCATGAGTTTCATTGAATTCATTGTGAGATGTGTTAAATGTGAGAGATAATCCTATGGAGACCAATGTTAGTATTTTCATATTTCATTTTTTTACGTTAGTGAGTTTGGATTTACATTTTACATAACATGGATTTGTATCTTTTTCTTCTATATTTTACACTATCGTTTGGAATTCTATTTATAATAACTGAGACTATCATTACTTTTTATGGTTCTCACTATGTGGGAGGACATATCCTGGAATTTTTCTTATTGATCTTATTAGGTTCGTAATAATTTGGAATCAGAGACATTACCCAACCATAAAAGTTGAAACAATTTTTGTTTGTGGATTAGGTAGTCTAGTAGAGTGGATATAAAAAAACATCAGGGCTTATGAAGTACATGGGGAATAGATTCTTTATCAACACATTAATTAATTTCATTGTTCTAAACATGGGTAGTATGTATTTATTTTCATTGTTTGTTGTTTCCATGTGATAACTTTTAGTGTAATTAAATATTATCTTCAATGGAATGTGCTCATTTTCTTTGTTGTTTTACTAGATTTTGGGAGTAAATTAAAAAATTAATAATGTGGTGAAATTCATTTCAATGTCTTTAATACCCATTAAAAGGCGAGCGATATAGTTTAGAAAGAGTTAATGAGTTTTTTGTAGGCATAACACATGGTCATAAACAATATTACAAGGTCATGAATTACTCAAACAACAAAATATTTTATGGATTAAATCCAATTATTATTGGTTAATTTCAGTGAATTTAACTAATTGTAATGTAATAAAGGTATTTCCAAAGATTTATAGATAAAAAAATCAGTTTGACTAAAAAATATGGAATTCTGTTTAGTACAGGGTTAGAATAACATGTATATTGTGTGAAAATGGATTGCATGAAAACCTTTTTTCATTAAATATGAATCTATATTTATTTCCTATGAAATAATGCTTCGTCTCTAGAACATGTGCTTTGAAATATTGTATTACTAATAAGGATATATTTTTTTCAAACTAGACATGGATTTTGAATGAATTAATGTCAAGAATATGAATAATGTTTTCAATAATCATTTTAGGTTTTAAAAAAATGGTTGTTCTCATCATGTAATCTAGAAGGGTGAATTATATTTGAGATATGAATAATAATGTGAAAATAAGATTAATATTTTATTGAAAACATGTTTTGTATCATAATTATTGAATAAATGGTTTTGGTGTATGAATGTGAGTTTTCGTCAAAGGATTTGAAACAAGTATAACAACACGCGAGAGGAAATGAATACTAGTTAATTATTTTTTTAAAAGGTGTGAGGATTAACATTATAATTGATAATTATTGAATTTATCATTTATTTATTCCATTATAATTCAATGAATGATTTTTATTAGAAAATGGTTATTTAATAAAATCATTCTGAAGTGATTTTTATAGGTTTTCAAAATTAATAGTGTTTTTACAATGTTACATCACATTTAGTGGGATTTCAATGAAATCTATATAAAAGTATTTTATTTCTTTATTGAATCATATGTTTGTCTAGACACTTTTTTATTTTTAGGAGTTATATGATGTGATATAAAAAATATAAATAGATGGTTATCCCATCTATAGTGGTTTGAATGAGTCATCAGGTGATTTCCTGCGTTTTATTATAATGCCTTCATTGGGATTAGTCCTTTTCCTCCTCTCTTTAGTCTCTCGCTGTCCTAAAGTGGTTTTAAGCCATGTTGGTTCATTTATATGTCACTATGAAGATTTTTAAAAGGAGTTGGGGTATGTCTTGATATTTGATGGAAAGTTATGTATTAAGAATTTTTCAAATTATGAGTTTATTTATGATTTTGTGCGTGTGATTTTAAATTTTATTTTTGTTAATGAAAATTGGGTCAAAAAAATATATGTTTTTAATTAATTAATTTTATTTTTTTGTTAAAATGATATTGGATTTATGAATATTTTTTGAAATTAATGATTTAATTTAGATGATTATAAGGTTTTTTATATGTGATTTGTTTTTCTAATCGACTAAAAAATATGGTATAGAATATGGTTTTTCATATTTTGAGGGAAACATGTGATTTTTAAATTGATATTATGTGATGATTATGATTTTACCTTTAGTGGGTGTAATTTAATAGAGTATTTTATTTGAAAAAGATTTCTAAAATGAAATTATTTTATGTATTTGAAAAATACAAAAGTTTTTTGTTGTTAATATAAGTGGTGTAAATTTTGAAATCAATGTTCAAATTTTTATTTAGATTTGAACAAGATTAGAAAGGGTTTTTGGGTCTGAATTTGTGAAATGGTTACCATTTAGTTTTGACTGATAGAAGGCCAAATATTATGGGTACCTTTTTTTATTTAGGATTTTGGCAAACCCTTTCTTTTATTAGTGATTCACAGATTCTTGTTATTTTTCAATGTTTTTTGTAATATATTATTTTGAGATAGTTATTATTTACTATCACCTTTAGATAATGTTGAGTCAATTTATTAAAAAATTTACCACTCTCTTAACTATTAGATCAATGGGGTTCAACAACTCTTGGGGAATCATGTGTGATCTAAATTTAATAATAAATCCTTGGTTCTTTTTGTAGATTTTTATTTTTTATGGTTGAAGAACCATTTGAGATTATTGTTCTCATTTCATTTGGGGTATTATTTGATGGTGGAAGCTATGGTTCAGTACTTATATGGTTATTCATTTCATTCATGTCATAGGATGTTTTATTTTTATCCGTTGTGTGGTATAGAAAATTTGTTGTCTTATGTTGGGTTCCATTGATACTGGTATGACCTAGTTTTCATGATATAATTCTCATGTTGATGTTTTACTACATGGTGTGGTATGAATACGACTGGGTTTTGTTTCCCATTATAGTTACCATGGGGAAATTCTTTATGGAGTTTAATCTAAAAACCCTCAATTTCTATTTGTGACCCTTATCCTAAAGATCTGTTATTTATTGTCATTGAATTATTTTTTATCTGATATCCTACATTGGATGAAATGATTTGGAGATTTAGTTTTGGGATCCATTGGGATGTTTCTAAGATTATTGCTCTACTTTCTGTATTGGACCTGTTGTGTTTTGTTGGATTTTTCTAGTGTTGTTTTGTATATTACATTTTTATATATTGGAAATATGGTTTCTTGGTGACTTTAACTTGTTTTTACTATCAATTTTTTTGTTTCTACATCCTTTTTGTTGATTTATAATAGGTGAAGATATCGATGATCAACATCCTTTCCATTTATTCCTATGCAAATATATGAGGTTTTCTGGGGGGGAGTAAATATTTTTTGGTGGAGATAATTTGTGACATCATTGGGGTTTAGTAATAATCTATTTTTTATGTTTAAGAGTTATTGAATTGAGTATCTTGTGATTTTGAGGTAATTGTGAGCCTTAATTGATTTTTATAATGGAATGAACCTTGGATGGTATCAGCAATAGCATGTAGAAGGATTTTTATTACATATAAAAATGGGTTGTGTGATACTTCCCTGAGGGATGAATTTTGATTGATCTTTTAATTCAGGAATAGATTCCAAATATGGATATGGCTACGAGGTGAAGACCCAAGATAATGATTTTAGAGCAACTACCTATTTTGGCCATGTAATATAGTTTACTGATGGCTATATGATGGACCATCTACTTGGATGGTTCATATTGTATTAAGGTGAGCTTGTAGCATGGAGTTACACTTGGAGGTTTTGTTGTGGTTCTTCCATTTTTGGAGGTATTTATGAAATTGTAGATTATATATTCATTAGCCTTATACTTGGATAATATGACATGGGTGACGTCTATATCATAGATTCAGGATCCTATATTGGAAGGGGTAGTTGTGGTATGAAAAGGGTATTTTTAGTGACATTTATTAGTTATATAGTGTGGATTTGGAAGTTATTACATGGTTTTTTATCATCCATATTGCATATAAATTGCCAAATTTTCTCGAAACCATCTGATCATCTAGATTGATCTCTACAACATTAATAAACCAAGAGAGGCTTATTATTTCCTTCAAAACCCTTGTTGAATAGATTTAAACCTATTATTTAAGAGATAAATACATGTTTACTCCTCTCCATTTTTTATGTACATATCTCTATAAAAATCCTTTTAATTCCTAAATTAAAATTTTTTATTGTAAATTATAATGGATTGTGCCATAAAATTGATAGATTTGATATCAAAATTTATTTTATTCTTTAGATATGTGTTTATAATTTTTTTATTACATTAAAAGAAGAATTTCGCACTTTTTTATGTGATGAAATTATAAAAGTTGATTTTGATTTCAAAATGGGGTTTCATGCATGGGATTGGTAATGACTCGTTGTCAAATGTTTTGTGAAATTTCATATTTGGGGTTTTATAATAGAATATAGTTTCATAGATAGAAGAATGTGTTATTTTAAATGAAAATATTTTATAAATTGTGACCATGTGTTTAAATTTTTTCTTTATCCTAAAATAATGGGAATCTTGGGTGCATTTGAAAATGGGCATGCAACCATATTTTTTGAGTATAACCACATGGTAATTTCTATAGGTTCTCATTATGTAGTAACTTGTAGACATATAGATTTATATTGATAGACTATAGTGGGACTAAATATAATTTTTGACTCACCTTTTGAATGTGTTAGGAAACATATTGTGCCCAAGAGATTATTCCCCTAGGATATATCCCATATGTTTTTCTTTTTCAATTATATATGGTTTTACACATGATGGTAAATTTCATGGTTAATTCAACACTAATTTATCTTATTGTGTATATATGGATAGTTTTGATTATGATTACATGTTTTTTACAAACATTTCATATTCCTTTATTGTTTGAATATGAAAGGATTTTATTAATAAACAATTAACATTCTATAGACTTATACTCTCTTAAGAAAATTAGTTATAAATTATATTTATCTTAATGATAGTTCTATCATATCCATGGTCACATATTTTTTATAAATTCTTTAGTGAATTCTTATAAGGCGTGTACTCATACTATACTCTTTCCTTTTGGTGTTAGTATCTGTGGTTTTTCTAGAAACATATAAAATGAACGGTGTTATGTTGTATTTCAACTTCCTGTTGGTGTCGTAGGCTTATTTTTTAGATGGGTTAGAGGTGAAGAATGATCATGTAGATAATTTATTTAGTCTTTTACTCTTTATATTTATTGTTTATATTGTTTTTATTGATGTTATATGTGTCATTGATTTTAATACATTTGTTCCACATTCCAGTCATCTATTTTGGATTCTATTGTTATACATGAGAACTTTTGGGGGGTTTGACTATAATTACAATATGGGAGGCCAATATGGGTAATTTTTTTGATCATCCCTTTTATTTTATTACAAATTTGATACCTCAATCTAAGGAACATTTATCTGATTAATCCATGGTAATCACAAATGGAAAGGAATATAAGATGGGAGATGTTCTTTTGTTTGACCAATGTTTGAAAGAATGTAAATGAATTTGTACCAAAAATTGTTAGGTTTGTTATTCATAGAGAAATATCATGTGGGCTTCACGATTATGTGGTTACCTATAAATAGTACATGGAGGTCTTAGATAAATCATAGACATGAAACTCTTTGTGTAATCCTCAAATTTCACGAATTTAAAAAAATCAATGTATATTTGACTGGGACCATACCTTTCCCCATGGAAAATTTTAATAACCTAAGTCATTTCAACTCACGACACAATTTTACATGACACAATTATCTATTTTCCTTATAATTTATCACAAGAGAACCTCTAAAACAAAATAAATATCACCATGGAAACATAGGGAGTTTTTATTGAGTCGATATTACATAGGGTGACCACTATACCAAACTACCAACCAAAATGTCCAAAAAAGTCCGTTCACTTGTTTTTGTGAAATAATAACTATTAAAGAAACTCAAAACTATTACATATAGTCCCAAATCCAATTAAACATCAAAACGAAAACCCCCACACCTATTACCAAGGAATAGTGCAGAATTAAGTGTCCAAAATTAAACATTAACCTTTTATAACACCACAAAACTCTGTCAAGAGACCCCAAAACCTATGAAAAATAAAATAGAAATTTTAAAATAGGTTTTTCTAGAAAACAATAATCTTTTCACAATTTAAGTTCCATGCTATCACTTATCTGAATATCTATTTTTTCCAAACATTTGTTATTTTTCTATTCGATTGTATGATTGTAAAATTAAATAAAACACATCAATTCCTAACATTGAAAAGGATTGTATTTTTCCTCATATGATAGGAACTAAAACCAAAATTATGATGATATAAAAAGGAATTGGAAATATTGTTTTTGAAACACCTCACAAAAACTAAATAATGTGAAATCAAGAAATAATGAAATTGATTAATGGAATAAAAAAATTATTATTTCTATATTTGGTTAATTAAAAATAAAATGAAAAAAATATAATGAAAATGATACTATTATTTCTGATAAAAATTCAATTTTGTTTAAAACAAATATAAATTTTTCTAAAACTATTTTCAAATATAATTTTTTTTGGATAATTAATAAATTAATTTTATTATATTTTATAACATTAAATAAATTTTTAAGGGGTTAAATAAAATAAATCTCTCTCATTATTGAAATTGAATTGGGGTTTCTTAATGTGAATAATTATTTTAATATAACAAATGACTTTATGATGGCTTTGTGATCCATAAAATTATTATAAAGAGAATAAAGATGGTGATGAGTATAAAAAGAGTTCAGTAGGGGTAAAAATGATCCTAACAACTATAAACTTTCATTTTTATTTTTATATATATTTTTTCTTTTAATAAATTTCGTTCTATTAGTTTTAATTATTCTTTTGAAATTTTATTATAACTATAGTTGGAATGATAACTGAAAGAAGTTAAAAAAATTATCATTTCATATATTACATTATGATTTATAAAATATAAAATCAAATAAAATCATATTAAGATAATGTTAATAATTCTTAAAATGTCATAAGTATATAATAAATATTAAAAGTGTGGGAAATAATTAAAATAATCTTTAATCATTAATCAATTTAATAAATTCATTTTTTTCTCACATAATCTTAAAGCCTTTGATGGTTCATTCAATATTTATTCCCTCATATCATTGGGTGCCTCTTAATCATTATACGTCCTTTACCTCCCTCCCCTTATTGAAGCCTTTTTTCCTAATCAATTTGTAGATGCCTATTGAGTATTTTATTGTTTTTTTATTTTGTGTTATGTTGTTGATCAGTAATAGGTTTCATATTTGTTATTTATTTCTCGTGGTTCCTTAATTATGGAACTATCATTCAAATATTCTATCATGATGAGTTTAGATATGTTCCCAATTATTTTATGGGGTGGGGTTAATGAATGTATGTATTCATGTATATTTCTTGTTTATTAGGTATTTGATTATCCTAGTGATTTTGGTGTATCTTGTCTATTCTACTGATAAATAATTACTATTATTTGGAAACAATTTTCTATATCCTTGAAAAGTTCATTTAACTATGGTTATTATTTATTTGGTAGATTATTAGATTGATAGTGATTTACAAATGCATGCTGGAAATGTGGTTTTGTATATTTAATTTTATTTGCATTAGTTTTTTTAACAATTGCATCTCACACACACATTCACTCACACACAAACACATGTATGCATAAATATATGGGTATTTCCTCTACACATGAATTTAATTTTATGACATTAATTTCCTCCAAATTTTATATTGGTTTATAATTTTTTTACAATCTATTCATTGTATATAATTTATTTTTTACCCCAATGGTTGCATTTCAATTTACATATTATTACGTAGATAATCATTGATATATTTACCTAAAAAATATTCTAATATTATCTTCGAAACATAATTAAGCTTTCTGTTATTAATTATTTGCAACCCTTACCTGATGGTATTTATGGTGACTACAAGATATTAATTTTTAATGCATCATCCAATAGTGATGATGTGAATAAGGGTAAAATGAATTATAAGAATAAGATAGATATCCAATGCTCTGTATATCATTCCTTATTATTGGTAATAAATACATAATTGATTAATTAATTTATTTATTAATATAATTTTATATAATGATTTCTGTAGATGAATATGATGCTAATGGAAGAGAGAAGTATTATGTGGTAAAATCAAAGAGTGTTTTTATTTTTTATTTTTCAGTAGTACATCTTATTTAGGGTTTATTGTCGAACTTATCTCATAGTTAAGTGCTATGATATTTCCTATGACTATGGAAAGTAAGTCTTTAATGGGGTTATAAAAGGTTACCCAAAAATTAATATATCATTGACATGGATTTTTTCTTGGAATAAAATACAAAAAAATAATAGATATTTCAATTAATAGATGATGAGAATAACGATCATTTCTATTATGAAATAACTTTTTTACTAAATATCCCATGGGATTATTCCACAAATTATTTAATCATTAATATAAATGAGAGAATAATTAATGGGTTCTTATTTTTATCTAAGAGGAATGAGTATTTTGAAATATATTCATTTATAAACATTTTCATAAGATTAGCAGTTTTTTACAGACAACATACAATGAACATGATGAGTATCTCGCATTCTAGATGTTATTAAATGTAAACACAATAGTGGTATCTAGTTGTGTCTTTTTAATCACAACTTAGACTTCCAAAATTAATGATGGTACTGTTATTTATGAAACTAAAGTTGATATTCTGTTGTTAATGCATCATATTGTAGAAAAATTGTGGCCAAAGGCTTTACTATACTATTGAATCGACATATTTTTGGGATTATTGGTTATGTCAAATATATTTCAAAACATTATATTCACTCGTAAATTTATTTTATTAGGTATGGGTGGTATATTTTTATTCACATAAATTTATTTTTTTCCCTTATATATTTTTTGTGATAAATAATATGAATTTCATATAGTACTTGTAGTTTTTACAATAAATGCCTAGTCCTTGTATTAAAACCGACTTTCTCATAGCCTTGAATGGAAAAGCTAATTAATATCATGGGATGTTTTTTATTGTAAAAAAATTGATCAATTTTAAAATATATTTTATAATAATATTATAAAATTAATTTCATTTACAATATAAAATATAATTTTATGAAAACTCACTAAATTTCATCATCACTCATGATTTATTTAGGCTATATTTTTGTTATAATTTAATAAATCATTTGTTTTACATATAAAACAATTAAAAATTATGATAACTATGATCTATTTATTAATATAAAATATTTTTATTATTTAATTTTATTTCATTATGAACAAAATTATTCATACTTTTATTTTTTGGTTATTTTTCATTTTTTAACATGAAATTTTCCATTAATAATTTATAAATATAAATACAGAAGTTGAAACAAAATTGGTATATATCATTCCATTTATGTGTCAAAATATTTATTCAATATTTCATGTGGTAATTAAAACATCATAAAAACAGTCTGTAACATCAAGAAGAAATATATCTTTAATATACTTGAACTATTTGGAGAACCAGGTTATTTTGTGTTCATCAAAACCACATTAGATCTTATAATTTTTTAGATGTTTTGAGAGATTTTTAATATTATTAAGAAATTGTGGTATGGGGATGTCTTATATGTTAAAATATTATATTAGATAATTTTATCTTTATGGATTGGTGTATTTATAATGATTTCATTCCCACAAACAACAATGTTTAAAGAAAAGATAAATACATTTCATGGAATTATTTTATTTTGAGCACCAATAAGGGTAAACTGTATTCGATATCATATTTTATGCCATGTGGGTTAGAATAAAAGGGAAGATAATAAGATAATGTATTGGAATTGTGATCTAGGGATAATATTTCCAAATCATTATCACAATGTGATTTATTGGGTAACCATACCTTCATGGAAGTAGGGGAACAAAACATATAAATTATTCATGTTTTCTTTTTGCTATTTTAGAATCCATGGACATGGGGAGGAAATAAGGTGGATGGTTTAATAATCATTAAATTAAAATGAAATATCTGTTGCTCATCATAGTGATTATTGAGCTAATTAAATGAAATAAAAATTCTCCATTGACTAGGAAGATTATGCGAAAACATTTCTGACTCTTTGATGATTATAGTAATGTTCTGTAGGGTCTGTGGCTTTCTAGAAGCATCCAGATTGAGGAATGAATATACATATTGGTGTGTCCTATGGCTAGGGTATTATGATTGTATGTGAAATTAATCAAAATATGATGGAATCTGTGATGATATTATTTACAAATTTTTATTTTCCAAGAAATCCCCTTAAAGCCAAAGAGATATGCCCCATGGGATTTTCTTGAGAAAGAAATTGTAAATTTACATTAAATTTATCAAAATAGATACATATATATTGTTTTTTCTCTTATTAGTTATCTCCCCAAAAATATGTTTCATACTGAATTATATATTGATAACATCTTATATATCACTATATAGAAATTTTAACCCCATTTTTTGTGTGGAACGAATCTATTTACAACCACAATCATAATTTATATAAGATAACAAATCATTATATAAAAAATTAAGGGTTCCCTTAATATTGATCGAAAATCATTTTTCAATTGAGATACCCTATGGATCCACCATTTCATAAGATATTAAATCATGTCATGGAAATTTTTATGTATAAAATATTTAATTTTGATTTGAGTTTAAAAAAAATTTCATTCCCAAGTAACTGGTATGCACAAAACAGTACAATATAATGGAAATGACATATAACATATGAATTAATAAATTAAAAAATTAAATGTTTTATGAAGGAATACAATATATTGTATTTACACAAAAAATATTAAATATTAATAGGTATATAATGTAATGACACAGAACTTTTTTTATTCGAACCATAAATTTTTTTTGTTATTATTATGAATTCTTGTTTTATTTTATAGAAATACATATTGTTATTATATATATAAATATCCAATATAATGTTATGAAAAAAATGAAATAAAATATTTTATGCATCAAATCTATGTTTTTATAAGACACATCGTATTTACAATTAATATATGAAGGTCTAATATGTCTGTATAAATGATACGGATAGGAGATTCATTAAAAAAATATGGAAATTAAAAATAAATTATAGGAGGTGATTAATGAAAAATCCCCGAAATATAACTTATCATTAAAATGCTTTTTGGGGATTTCTAATCAGTGATATTAAAAATCCGGGATGATAGTTTTATCATAAAAGATAAAAATATGTTCTTTGGTTACATTTAGTTTCTAGGAAGAATAATTTGGTACTTCCATGATGCTATTTTTTATGCTTAAAAACAATTTAATTATATTTTAAAATAAATCATTTATACCTCTTTGTTATTTTGTTAATACTGATTTAATGTGTATAAGTGGAGATACACAAAAATATGGTATAATTGATATATAGGACTGGGAGAAAGATTATGTGATGAAAGATATTGGAAATATGTAATGAGTCATTTTATTTAAATTTTTATAATATGAATTATTAAAATATTTTTAAGCATTTTTTGGTGCAATGAAATTTTAGAGTGTTAATGATTATATCATTAAAGAATAATACATATTTTTAAAAATCATGATTATTTCATTAATATTTAATTTTTTAGAAGATTAAGTGACTAAACTTTTGTTTAAATAAAAAATTGACTGGAATGTTTTTTCCATTACGTTAGATAATGAAATCCATAAACATGTAATGACTTATTATATGAAAGAGATTATATTTATTTATAAAATTGTTTCATGATACACTCTTTTTCTTTATGTTTCATGTTTTCATAATTAAATTTTATAATGATATATGATTTAAATGAAAAATTATGTTGATAAAATTTTAAATGGTACTAGGAATATTGAAATAATTGATTACTATAATTTAGAAATGTTATAAAATATATGGAAAACAATTTTGTAAAATTTAATAAATATGTTCTATATTGTTGGTCATAACATATGGAATTACACTTATTTTATACAAAATAGTGTTATTCAGATAAAAAAATGTTCATTTGTTGTGTGTAATAATATCATAGTTTTCATTTATTTATCATTTTGAATGATGAATTGGATAATGTGGATAAAATTAAGAAGGGCATGAAAACATTTTTTTAACATCAAACATTTTATCAATAGTATATAACTCAACTATATTATTTCAACGGATTTATAAATTTTATATTCACTTAAAATAAAAAAAATTAATAATACCTATTTCATGGTTGATGATAGTTCATACATGATGACCTATTTTCAATATTTTGGGATGACAATATTTGTATAATTTATTTAGTTGTTTTTTAGATATAATGCTCAAGCTAAGATTTTTATATTATTGTCTAAGTGGAATGTATAATGAATTTTATGTCTACTTTCTTGTTTAAAATCTAAGTCTATACTCTAGTTGTATGAATATTTCAGAAAAGAAAGTAAGATTTTATGATTTCAAAAAAGGGAAATATATTCAATAGTGTATTCAACATGCATCACTTATTTTAAATTAAACCTTGTCAAATAATTAAAATATTGTTTTTTATATAAGAATGTTAAAAACTAAACATTAAATTACTAGGTATTAATTGTATTTAATACATTATTTTTCTAATGTTACCACAAAATATAAATGTAGTTATAAATTCTTATTAACTAATTCCTCAAATTTTCTCAATATTATTTTATTCTTCCTATATTTTTTTCATCAAAGAATATTTTTACTATTTTAATGATAAAAAAATATAATTAATTTTTTCTAATTATTTAAAAATTACATGAAAAAATAAACAAAAATTTTCAAATCATAATATCCATATTAACATCAGGTTAAATATTTATATTTTCAAAGAAATAGTTTTTTTGAGTAATAGACAAAAAATTGATTTTAATAAAAAATTAATTTCAATGGAAAATGTTATCTTTCATTAACATATTAATTTATTTTGAAATTAAAATAAATAATATTTATTTATATTAAATCCAATTAATTTATTTTAATTCATCTATATATTTGATATTATAAAAAAGTTATTCTCATGCAAAAAACGAATTTTGTGAGAAAACTCTTTTTAGCTTCATTGTGTTTCTAAATTTTAATAAATTAAAATAACTGCTAATGAAAAATTATATTAATAAAATATATAGATTATATATCTATAAATATTTTTCTAAATTCATTTTATTACTATTATATTTTCTATAGTTATTATAAGATAATTTTATTCTTGAAAAATGCACTTCAAGGAAAACTGTTTTTCTACACGTCTGTTTGATTAATTTGTTATTAAATCGTACCACTTCCATTTGTTTAATTGGTAAAAATGAATAAAATATTTTGAATAAATAGAATTTATATTATCTAAAAATTTCAACTTAATGTATTCCATAACAAATTATTAAAATAATAGAAATAAATTGGATTGGTTATGGTAAAACGGGTTAATAATGGGGTTAAACTAAATGGAAATGGTTCGAAATGACCCAAAAATTTTATAATTACTATTTCATGTTCTTTTATTTACCATATATATTAAAAGGATATAAAATGGTATATTTTATAGCCTTGTATATTGAAGAAAACATGTTTGTAATTTTTTATTTTCGAAATTCTAAGAGTGTCCTCTCCATCGTGTATAAAAGGACACACATTCTCATCTCCTCTTAGCACATCCAAAACCTATTTGTTAAATAAATAACACAACACATTAATTAATTAATTACATAAATTAACAATAATAATCATTTTTTATCATAAATCCATCTTAAAAGGTTTTTTGGTGAAAATCAGAAGATGATATCCGAAGAAATGGTAACGTTCATAATCAAGTGTTTTATTTATTTCATTATACACCTTATTAAAATAATTTAAAACCATATAGAAATAATATTCTCACAATCATCCTTATAATTATAAATTTTATGATATTCATATATCTTAAAACAGTATCCTCCTCCCTCATATGGGAACCAAAACGGTTTATCCTGTGTACGGAGGACTACCGCCTCATGAACCTTTGATATTGGTCTCCCATAAATACTTCTCAAAATGGGTCATAATGAAATATTTAATGTTTATATATTATATAAATGATATAAATAAATTTATTTAATTATTATATAATATAAAACATCTTATATACAATTTTTTAGGGAACATCAAAACATCTATCATGTGTATGGAAGACAACTTCCTCGCAAAACTATGTGGTTCATTTTACTATTTCTCTTTATACAGAATTTATTAATTACTAAATTTATGTAATAATTTGATATTTATGAGATATTTATAATTATTTAAAATAAATATATTATATTCTTTATTTCCTTACTGTCTACTGAATTGAAGATAATGTCATTCATTTGTACGGCGGACCACCACCTTTTGAGGAGATGTCATACTTTTTTATTACAAAATACCATGGATTTTATTTTCTAGTATATTTAATGAAATAAATGTAACTGTCACGACCCGAACCTACCCAGGCTCGAGCTTCAACTACCCCAAGCCCACCTCCATAGGCCAGGGGTTGGTGACTAGCACCGAAGGCACAACAACTCGGGAAGGACATTGCCTAAGTACCTGTACACCCTCACACACAGCAAACTCAATGCAAAAAGTGCAGAGTAAAAGAAAATACAAGTAAGGAAAAGGGCAACTGCTATAAATAACCAGAAGAGTTAATCGACCTCTAAACAGTACAAGGTACAAGCTGAAAGTAAACTAAAAAGGAAAAAGGGGAAAACCACGTGCCCAACCAGAAAAGGTGCCACAACCCAGCAATAGGTAAACAAAAAGAAACAGCTGACGGGTCTCCCACCTGAAACCCGGCCACGACCACCGCATGCAGTCCAAGCTCCCGAGCTTCTACGCTCCACTGAAGTCACGCTCCACCTATCCGTCGTCTGCAAGGGCACACCAAGTGCGGGCAAAGCCCAACAAGGGTGAGTATAAAAATACTCAGTAGGATACCCCGAAGGCTCGAGGGAGCAATAAAAGGAGGTACCTAAGGGTGAGCAGTAGAGGGAACAGGAAAAATAAAAGAGTACAAAAATAAAGTGCAGTAAAGAGTCCAGCTCAACCCAATAAGAGGAAAGAAGTTATACTCGTCCAACTACGAGAAGCTAGACATGGAAAGCACGTGGCATACCTCGCGCGTCTTTACCCCTCCTGGAAGGAGAGTGACCAAACCCAAGAAGTGGGTACCATAAACAATGTATATACACATCCTTATGCTCAGCAAGAAGCTCGAACAACATCATAAGTGGATCTCCATCTCGTAGCTCAGCCCAAGAAAACGAGTAGCCAACAGTCCCAGAAGTAAATTCCATCGATGCACAGCATCCCGCACGTCTTCCCCGAACCGTAAGTCAAGGGGCTCAAATCACCGCAGCTTGACACTATCCTCTTTGGGAGGCACTGACTCACACGCACGGATTTAGATCGCGTCACAAGAACGCATCTCCGTGGGGAAACCGCCCCTCGTACTTGAGAGTTCTGGGGGAACGTCAAACCAAAGATCGTCACTGCCCCACAGTCGAGTGGTCTCCTCAAAGTCAAAGTTGTTCCATCACCGACCCATACAACCAAGGGTCCCGATTTCGTAATCATGGAAGAAAGCCACAGGCTAGTCTAGTAGAAAGGACTGAGCCTGGAATAACAACGGGTGACCCACTGCCCAGCACTGCTGGAGGGTAATTCATAATGTGATATCGGGTGACCCACTGCCCAGCCCTGCTGGAGGGTAAACCATAATACATCATCGGGCGACCCACTGCCCAGCCCCGCTGGAGGGTAGACCATAATACATCATTAGGCGACCCACTACCCAGCCCCGCTGGACGGTAGACCTTACTACATCATTAGGCGACCCACTGCCCATCCCCGCTGGAGGTTAGACCTTACTACATAATCATGCGACCCACTGCCCAGCCCCGCTGGAGGTTAGACCTTACTCCATCATCAGGCGACCCACTGCCCATCCCCGCCGGAGGGTAGACCATACTACATCATCAGGCGACCCACTGCGCAGCCCCGCTGGAGGGTAATCCTTGAATAAGTTGACAGGCAACCCACTGCCTAGCCTGGCTGGAGGGTAGACCTGGATCTAGATGACGGGAGACCGACTTCCCAGCCCTGATGGATGGTAGACACTAAGAGGTTGTTGGGTGACCCACTACCCAGTCTCTGCTGGAGGGTAGACCCAAAGTGTGTCGGGTGACCCACTACCCAGTCTCTACTAGAGGGTAAGCCCTAGAAGTCGGTGAGCAACCCACTACCCAGCCCTGCTGGAGGGTAAACCCGAAGAAGTCTATAAGTAACCCACTGCCCAGCCATGCTGGAGGTTAAAACTCAGAACTGCTCTGGCCATCTCAACTGGGGGGGTGCAACACTGGCCAACCGAACATGGAGTGGGTATCGCGCAACCACCTAACTCCCGGAAAACTCTCCCAAAAGAGGTTCAGTGCATGTTCCATCACTGGGTGTCACTAGCACCGCAACCAGCCAATCCACTAAGAACAGAACCAGGGGAAGACCACTCAACCCTGCTGGTCAAACCAACGAGCACTGAGCCAGGGGAAAAACTCCACCCTGCTGGTCGAGCAAATGAGCATAGAGGGACCCTCTACGTAGCGAGAGGTCAAAGTACGCAAAGCAGAACCCAACATGCACGTGGGACCCACACAAAGTGTGGCCCCATCTCAACCCCAACCAAGCGTACAAACTTCCTCATGTACAAACATCTCCAACGTGTACCTCTAATAATTTCCGTATACTCCCAGAGTATACCACGTCTCCAGCCCTCAGGGTATCGTGCACACGGCACCCAACGTCAATGCAAAGGTGTGAACGTAACAACTCTACCTCAAAGGCCCAGGCACGTACAAACACATCTTGTGAAACATTTATCACTCTCCCAAGATTGCGTGATCACACGCCAAGGGTCCGCTACAACCATGGTAGGACGAACCACAACCGGAGCACCTTTCATGCTTCCACATTTAATAAGATAGCACCAGAGGCTCCGCACAGCCAAACGGATCACACCGTTCTAATCCTCGTGGAAAAACATTCGAGATAGACTACTCACTCACCCGAAACAGTCAACCGGTGAAAAAGGTACTATTCACCGTAGCCAGGTCGGGTGGGACCCACACCACGTCCCCGAAAAAGGTCGGGTGAACTGCATCATCGCAATTCTCTCAGAAAAGCACATCAAATTGACCACTTACTTGCGTGGAATGGGTATCCGGAGAAAAGGATGCATTCCGGCTTACCGCGCACGTGTGGGACCCTCATCACGGTCCCGAAACTCAACGAACGGATCACACTGGTGCGATCCTCTCGAAAAAGCACACAACATGGACTATTCACTAGTCCAAAATGGTTGCCCGGTGGTAAAGATGGAAAATCACCATCGACGCCCAAATGACCCTCATGGGCCCCACACCATCGTGCCGAATTGGGGAGGGTGGATTGCACCACTACAATCCCCTCGAAAAAAACATCCAGAATCGACTGGTCGCACACCCCGATCGGACGTCCGGTGAAAAAGTTACAAAACACTACACGCATCTCAAAAGACGGGTCATGGTGCCCACGCCCCAACTCTGGTTTTAACGCCCGGAACCACCTTGGAAACCTCCGGCTCGACGCCAGGGTTCCAGCGCCACTGACGGCGCTCAAAACGGACGTCGGATGCGTCCGCGCCGCCCAAAACAAGCATTCCCGGGAATAACGCTTGTCCACTTAAGGACATGTCGCACCTCCGTGGCCCCTCATTTTGGGAATTGAATATTCTCAAACCCATCCCAATGAGTTCCCCTTGACGCGAGGTTCGCGTTGCCGCTGATGGTGCGCAACACAGACGTTCTTAGCCCGAGATACGGGCGTCCGAAGATTTTAAAATAAGGGGGGGGGGGACCCTCTTGGGCCGGACCGGCCCGGTCCGGCCGGTCCACCCACAGCCGGCATGTGGCCCCGCCGCAGGTCCGGTCCACTGCACCACGGCCAGCTAGCCGCGACCATTTCCCACTGACCGGCCATCACGGCCGGTCGCTTTCCCCGCAGCGACCCGCGACATGCGGGTCGCGGTCGCGCACCCCGGGACATGCGGGTCCCAGTCGCGCACCCTGCGGCCCCTTTCCCGCTTCACGATACGCTGGCGCCGCCTGAGACCCCGCCGAACACCGTCATCCGCAACCGCCTCCGCCGCGCTGCCCCACTGCCAAGAACCCGCGCCGACCACCGCTGAAGACCCTGCCGCCGCGCCTCGGACCGCCGAAGCACCCAAACCGGCCGGGAACCGCCGGAGCAACCCAAAATTCCTGCAAACTTCGGCGATCAACCTCGGCCTCCTCCATACTCTGATTTTGATTCTGAAAGTTGTGTTAGAGAGATAAAAATGAATAATATACATATATGGGATTTTTTCTAAGATCAAACAACAACTTGACACAATTAAATGAGGTTGAAATAGGGTTCGAGAATTAAAACGCAACCAAAGTCCGCCTACCTCTCGGGCGATGCCTGGAGCTTCACAGGGAGTCCTCTGCCACGCCGCACCTTGACGGATCCAATTCGCCGGAGTTGGGAAAGATATAATTTCCAGTAGTGAGTGTGAACGCGCTGAAAATTTAATTCCGACCACTCCGAGGCTCGAAATCGGACGTCGTCTGAAGGCGCTGCTCTGGAATATCGTCATGAATATTCCAAAGTCTTCCGCAGCAAAAACTGGGTTCTTACATCATTCCCTACATCAAGCTTTTTGTTCCCAAAAAGAAAAACTAGGGAGAAACACAGGGTACCAAGCCCACACCTGGCATTCCCATACCCAGAAGAACCCACGCACAGCTCTGCATCATCACACATAGACCAAAGGATTGATCCATTCATGCGAGGTTGGCCCTTTTTGATGTCGTGCACCCACTCCAGAATTTGGGGTTAGGGCAAGGCGGTAGGGTACCTCTCCGTCCCTTTGCATAGTCTCAAACGGCCCAAAGGCTCTCGGGGGTAGCTCACCTCCCCGAATGAACCTCTACGTCACATGCTACGACTGGAATAAATGCCCTCACATGAAAACAAGGCTCGGTGATTCCCTCCTTCAGAATATCCATATGGTGAAACACCCAAGGATATCTGGTCACACAAGATTTCACAGTCGATGTCTCACAACCAAGGCCCTCTTACATGCTCAGAAGCGGAGGAGTCAACATCATCGACTAAGGAAAAAGGTTTCATTCCTGTTTCGCTAACAACACAGGGTTACACCCGACGCCCTGCGTCACCCTGGTAACACCTCAATCAAAAAGCAAGGATAAAAGCCTTTCACACGAAGAGCCTAACAATTCTACTGAAAAAAGTAGAATAGTCGCAAGGGGTACCTCTCACCATCCCATGCTCTGTAGGATCGTAGACATCCAAAGCTCGCGGATGTCCTCGGTCCCAACTGTCAGCTCCTGGAGCATGTTGTGGACCACCTAGTGGTGATAGGAAGACCCCGTAGAGTCGTCCCCCACTACCAGCTCCTCCTGCTCCTCTGCTAGCATCATTTCTCTGGCCACTACTCTGATCACGGCGCTGCCTCTGTCGTGGTGGTGGGCCTACTGCCTGCCCGAAGCTCCCAGCAACTTGGGTCGTGCAGTCTCGTGCCAAGTGACCTTGCCCGTCAGAAGCATTGCACCGACTCTCTCTGGGCTGCACTAGTTCCCTCCGGCACCAATATGGTGTATGACCATGCCCATGAGTCCGGTTGTAAGTAACCCACCTGCGTCGAGATTTTTCTTGCTGACGCCCACTAGCTGCGGCAGACGTCTCGGCTTCAACGTGCCTGCTGCCACCACCAACACTAGAACGTGACAGGTAGCCCTCTGTCCCCAGAACATGCTCTAGCACCCCGGAATATGTGGAAATTCCCAAAGATACTATGACAGCACGAATCTCTCAGCAGAGACCCTACTCAAACTTCCGTGCTCGGATGTTGTCGTCACGGACCAAGTCCGGGTAAAAGCGTGCATGGTCTGAAAAACTAGCCACGTACACGGTCACCGTCATCCCTCTCTGCTGAAACTGCAGGAGCTCCTAAATCTGAACAGAGAGCAAGCACGAGGGGAAAAAACTCCTCACGGAACAACAACTGGAAGTCGCCCCACGAAAGCGATGACTCTTCAAGAAGTTGAGTCACCAGACTCCACCAACGCCAAGCTACTCCACGAAAAAGGTCGGCTGCCAAAGCCACCCTCTGATCTGTCGGCATCTACACAAGCCTAAAAAGGCCTACCACTGTCTCGAGCCAAGCCTCTACTGCCTGAGGGTCTGGCTCACCACTGAACCTCAGTGGTCTCTACTGCTGGAACTCCTGGAGCACGCTCAACCTGCGCTCAAGCCTCGTTTGCCCTGCTGAAACTTACTTCTGCTCAACAAGTGGGGGTGATGCTACCATCCCACTCGTAGAATGGGGCTCGCATGATGGGTCCTGGACTGTGGCCTCTTAGCTCACAGGGTCATCGTTATGAACCAAAGCTGGTATCTTGGCTGGTTGTCTTCGTGGATACATCCTGAATATTATCAAGGAGTGCCGCAATCAGATGACCATATATGTATATACCACTAACCACGATGGGGAGATGAATCAAGAAGGACAGTCAAGACTCAGTCCTATGTGATGCACAAATAAATTTTCCCTGCAACATGTGTCTCAGCATGATGAGTCGACAAGAGGGTAATCAGGGTCCTGGTGAATGGACATGTCGGCTGCCGCACCATCCCTGGAATCCCTTGCCTGAGAGCCGCCCTCGGGACACGTTAACACTATTGCCCTAAATCCCAACCAATTCCTTTTTTTAGGGACATCTTCACAATTCCCCAAGGAACGAACCACCTCTGATACCACTTTGTCATGACCCGACCCTACCTGGGCTCGAGCCGCAACTACCCCAAGCCCGCCTCCAAAGGCCAGGGGCTGGCGACTAGCGCCAAAGGCACAACAACTTGGGGAGGCCTGTTCCTAAGTACCTGTACACACTCACACGTAGAAAACGCAATGCAAAAGTGCAGAGTAAAAGAAAATACAAGTAAGGAAAAGGGCAACTACTATAGATAACCACAAGAGTGCATCAACCTCTAAATAGTACAAGGTACAAGATGAAAGTAAACTGAAAAGGAAAAAGGGGAAAAACACGTGCCCAACCAGAAAAGGTGCCACAACACGGCAACAGGTAAACAAAAAGAAACAGCTGATGGGTCTCCCAACCGAAACCCAGCCACGACCACCGCACACGGTCCAAGCTCCCAAGCTCCTACGCTCCACTGATGTCACGCTCCACATGTCCGTATTCTGCAAGGGAACACCAAGTGCGGGAAAAGCCCATGTTGGTGTGAGTATAAAAATACTCAGTAGGATACCCCAAAGGCTCGTGGGAGAAACAAAAGGAGGTACTGAAGGGTGAGCAGTAGAGCGAACATGAAATGTAAACGAGTACCATAGAGAGTGCATTAAAGAGTCCAGCTCAACCCAACAAGAGGAAAGAAGGTAGACTCATCCAACTACGAGAAGCTAGACACGGAAAGCACGTGGAATTACTCACGCATCTTCACCCCTACTGGAAGGAGAGTAACCAAACCCAAGAAGTGGGTACAGGAAACAAGGTATATACACATCCTTATGCTCAGCAAGAAGCCCGAACAATGTCGTAAGGGGATCTCCATCCCGTAGCTCAGCCGAAGAAAATGAGTAGCCAACAGTCCCAGAAGTAAACTCCATCGATGCCTAGCATCCTGCACGTCAGCCCCGAACTGCAAGTCAAGGGGCTCAAATCACCACACCTTGACACTATCCGCTTTGGGTGGCACTGACTCGATCGCACAGTTTTAGATCGCGTCACAAGAACGCGTCTCGGTGGGGAAAGCACCACTCATACTTGAGTGTTCTGGGGGAATGTCAAACCACAACTCATCACTGCCATGCAGTCGAGAGGTCTCCTCAAAGTCAAAGTCGTTCCATCACCGACCTGTACAACCAAGGGTCCCGCTCTGGCAATCACAGAGGAAAGCCACAGGCTAGCCTAGTAGAAAGGACTGAGCCTCGAATAACAATGGGTGACCCACTGCCCATCCCTGCTAGAGGGTAATTCATAATGTCATATCGAGTGACCCACTGCCCAGCCCTGCTGAAGGGTAAACCATAATACATCATCAGGAGAACCACTGCCCAGCCCCGCTGGAGGGTAGACCATAATACATCATTAGGCGACCCACTACCCACCCCGCTGGAGTGTAGACCTTACTACATCACCAGGCGACCCACTTCCCAGCCCCATTAGAGGGTAGACCTTACTACATCATCAGGAGACCCACTGCCCAGCCCCGCTGGAGGGTAGAAATTACTACATCATCAGGCTACCCACTGCCCAACCCCGCTAGAGGGTAGACCTGGAATAATTCGACAGGTGACCCACTGCCTAGCCTGGCTGGAGGGTAGACCTGGAACTAGACGACGGGAGACCCACTGCCCAGCCCTGCTGGAGGGTAGACCCTAAGAGGCCATCGGGTGACCCACTGCCCAGTCTCCGCCGGAGGGTAGATCCTAAGTGCGTCGGGTGACCAACTACCCAGTCTCTGCAAGATGGTAAGACCTAAAAGTCATTGAGAAACCCACTACCGAGCCCTGCTGTAGGGTAAACCCAAAGAAGTCTATGAGTAACCCACTTCCCAGCCCCGCAGGAGGGTAAAACTCAGAACTTCTCTAGACGTATCTACTGGGGGGTGAAACACTAGCCAACCAAACACGGAGTGGGTATCGCACAACCACCTAACTCCAGAACAACTCTCCCAAAAGGGGTTCAGTGCCTATTCCATCACTGGGTGTCACTAGCACCACTACCAGCCAATCCACCGAGAACAGAACCAGGGAAAGACCACTCAACCCTGCTGGTCAAACCAAGGAGCACTGAGCCAGGGGAAAAACTCCACCGTTCTGGTCAAGTAAACGAGCACATAAGGACCCTCTATGTAGCGAGAGGTCAAAGTACGCAAAGCAGAACCCGACACGCACGTGGGACCCACTAAACGTGTGGCCCCATATCAACCCCAACCAAGCGTACAAACATCCTCAGGTACAAACATCTCCAACGTGAACCTCCAAGAATTCCCGTATACTCCTAGAGTATAACACGTCTCCAGCCCTAAGGCTATAGTGCACACGGCACCCAACGTCAACGCAAAGGCCTGAATATAACAACTCTACCTCAAAGGCCCAAGCACGGCCAACCACATCTTTTGAAACTTTTATCACTCTCTCAAAAGTGAATGATCACACGTCAAGGGTCTACTACAACCATGGTAGGACGAACCACCACCGGAGAACCTTTCATGCTTATACATTTAATAAGATAGCTCCAGAGGCTCTGCACAGCCAAACAGATCGCACCGTTCTAATTCTCGCGGAAAAACTTGCGAGATAAACTACTCACTCACCCGAAATGGTCAACCGGTGAAAAATGTACTATTCACCGTAGCCAGGTCGGATGGGACACACACCATGTCCCCAAAAAAGGTTGGGCGAACTGCGTCATCGTAATGCTCTCGGAAAAGCACGTCAAATTGACTACTTACATGCGTGGAACGGGTATCCGGAGAAAAGGATGCATTCCGGCTTACCGCGCATGATTGGTACCACGCGGAACCCGCATCCCGGTCGTAAAACTCAAAGAATGGATCGCACTGTTGCGATCCTCTTGAAAAAGCACACATGATGGACTATTCACTTGTCCAAAACGGTCACCCGGTGGAAAAGTTGGAAAATCACCGTCGACGCCCAAACGGACCTCATGGGCTCCGCACCATCGTGCCGAATTGGTGCGGGCAGATTTCACCACTGCAATCTCCTCAGAAAAAACATCCTGAATCGACTACTTGCACGCCCCAAACGGACGTCTGATAAAAAAGTTACAAAACTCTACACGCAGTGCAAAAGAAGGGTCGTGGGGCCCACACCCCAACTCCGGTTTTAATGCCCAGAACCACCCTGGAATCCTCTGCCTCGACGCCAGGGTTCCATAACCACTAACGGTACTCAAAATGGACGTCAGATGCGTCCGCGCCGCCCAAAACAATCATTACCGGGAATAATGCTCGTCCACTTAAGGACACGTCGCACCTATGTGACCCCTCTTCTTGAGAATTGAAAATTCCCAAAACTATCTCAAATCATTTCCCTCAACGCGAGGTTCACGCTGACGCTGACGGCGCGCAAAACGGACGCTCGTAGCCCGAGATACAGGCGTCCGATGATTTTAAAAGAATGGGGGGACCCTCTTGGGCCGGACCAGCCCGGTCTGGCCGGTCTGCCCACAGCCGGCCCACGGCCCGGCCATGTGTCCGGTCTGCTCCACCGCGGCCAAATTTCCGTGGCCTTTCGCCACCGACCGGCCATCATGGACGGTCTCTTTCCCCGCAGCGTCCCGCGACATGCGGGTCGGGGTAGCGCCGCACGCGGGGTCGCGCACCCCGCGGCCCCTCTCCCGCTTCACACTACGCCAACGCCGCCCGAGACCCCGCCGACTGCCGTCGTTTGTAGCCACCTCCACCGCACTGCCCCTCTACCGAGAACTCGCGCCGACCGCCGCCGAAGCCACTTCCACCACGCCTCGGACCGCCGGAGCACCCAAACCGGCCGGGAACCGCCGGAGCAACCCAAAATTCCCACAAACTTCGGAGATCAACCCCGGTATCCTCCGAACTCGGATTTTGATTCCGAAAGATGAGTAGGAGAGATAAAAATATATACTACGCATCTATTGGATTTGTTAGAAGATAAAACAAAAACATGACACAAATAAATTAGGTTGAAATAGGGTTTGGGAATTAAAACCAACCAAAGTCCTCCTACCTCTCGGGCGATGCCCGGAGCTTCATGGGGAGTCCTCCGCCATGCCGCACCTTCCCAGAGCCGCTTCGCCGGAGCTGGAGGAGGAGAGGGAGGAGTTCCTCTTTGCTTCTATCTAGGTGAGGAAGAGGAAGAGGGAGGGGGTGATTTGAGTGTTTAAATAGAAACGCTTAACCACCCGCCCATCTGTCCAAACCTGAACCCTCAGTAGGGTTGAGGTTAAGCCTCCCCTTGGGTAAACACCACCTCGCGAGCACAACGGAGGTCTCGGAATTTGATTCTGAGCTTCTGTTTGGATGTTATAAAATTTAACGTCTGAAGCCGCTAAATTATGAAAACACCCCTGGGGCCATTTTTCACAAACAGCCCGCGCCCGCGAAACTTATACCCCTCCTAGGTTAAACAGCACGCTCCGAACTCAAAGGTGCCCTCGGTTTTCCAATTCGAGCCACTGTTTAAAAGATGCTCTAGTTTCACCATTAAATGAATAAATTAATTAATTAATTAATATATCCGTTTAACATTCCTTAAGCGGGTGATGGGTCCAAACATCCCACGCCAACATGTTTTATGTCGTTCCTAGGGTAAACACCCCCATTCTGGACCTATCCGTACACTCGGATCCCTGATCCGGTGCACCGTTTAGGAGTTGTCCCATTTATTTGGCATTTCCAGTGTGAACGTGCTGAAAATTTAATTTTGGCCACTCTGGGGCTCGGAATCGCACGCTGTCTGAAAACGCTGCTCTGGAATATCTTCAAGAATATTCCAAAGTCTTCCGCAGCAAAAACTGGGTTCTTACAGTAACACACCAGGTAAATAAAGAATATGAAATATTTATATTTATCTCTATTTTTGAAAAAAATGTTAATATTAATTTAATGGGAATTATATGCTCGATGGCTTACCCAATACGCAACAACGAGTTCCTTTGAAATCTTACGTTGCACTCTAATAATAAAATAATTTTATTTTAAATGGTAGTTAACACCTAGCCATTGTAATGACGGGAATGAACAGAACTAACTACAAAATTATTATATTTGTTTGAAAAATATTTTTACTTTTTACAATAAAGGTTAGAGGATTAAAAATGCGAATGAATCCAATTATAAGCGTAAACATTCTAATATTCTTTAAAAGGTCGATTAACCGCCTTTTGATGGAAACCCGCTTTTAAATCCACTTTTTGACAATTTAATGTGTTATATTTGACAAAAAAATTATTTTTTAGAATTGGGACATCAAAATTTAATATGTGTAATTTTTTGGTATTTTTCCGATAAAGTTTATTTTTTAACGAATAGTGAAAAATGTTGTATTTTAATTCAAAACCTCTTTTTAATATAATTTATTTATATGATTAGATTATCTTTTTAATTGGTTTTAAAGTTAAATTAGAATATATTTTTACCATTTAATCTAATATTGGTCTCTGGAATTAATTTCACTTTTAAATTGGACTTAAACTACTGTCAATCCTTTGATATATATTATTACATAAAAACACGCTATTTGTAATGAAAGAGGGAATTAATTATTAAGTTAATTAATTTAACTTATATGTTTTTAATTTTTTAAAATAGACATCATTTTTGAATTCGGAATATCAAATATAACTTAGGGTGAATTTTTGGTATTTTTCTAAAAAACTTCAATTTATGATAAATAGTGAAACCACTAAGTGGTACTTAAAAAAGTGATTTTTCATTTATATGAAATTTTACCACCTCTGTGTTTTGAATTTCAAAAATCATACATATATGGTTTTCGTTGGGAAGTAATATGTGGTTCAATGTGATTAAAATAATTTTTTGTTGAATAGTAACTTTTAAGTTTTTAATCGCGATTAGAGGTAATTAGTGTAATTTAAGGTAAAAATAATGTTTTAATATTTTGAAATGACCTTAAAACATGTTATGCCATTATTGGATGTGTCATGGCAGACCATGAAAATCCATGGGTCAACATGGGGACCCCATGGGGCCACTTTGGTAGGAAAATTACATTAAAAACTTTTTATTTAATGTTAAAATAAAAATGTCACAAACATGTGTTGTTTTACTAAAACAATTTTTAAATGGTGTTATACAAGTCATATTTTTTACTATAAATATTCATTAGAAAGATAAAAATATTTCCTACATCATGATATTTTTTCATAATTTTTAGACATTAAATGAAGTGAATTATTTGTGACACCATGATGATGCAGTGATTACCTCATTATTTAACGATTTAAATAAAATGAAAAGATAAAGTAAAATCTAAGACCTAGACTTGTAAAAAACCTATTGGATGTGTGGATTTAGAACTATTTTAACCTTATCCTAGAAATATATAATTTTGGGCCCTTTAAAATCAGAAAATAATTTTATAATAATGTTACTTTCCATGACTTTCCAAAAGTGCCCCTCCTCTCCTCTTCTAAAAGGCATCCACCTCTACCACCTTACCCACACCTCTCAAGCCATTGAATCAGCCAACCCCTGCACATTTTTTCTCTCCACATCCCTTTCTTACTCCTAGAAGCCTCACTTTTGGAATAAGTCTTTCCAAGGAAGCCTTTGAGCTCAAATCAAAAAAAATGTTACCCGATTTAAAGGTAGTGTCTTGTCTTGTGTTCTTATGTTTTATTTTGCTTCTCCAAACCCCTAAACTCTTTTTATAACATTATTTTGTAACAAAAAAAGTATCTTAAATATAATAGGATGTTTTTATATGATGTATTCGAGCTAAACTTACACACACATCCGTGTAATGGTTAAAGAACATATTGTTTCTGTGGATGGAGAATTACTGCCTCACGAAACGATGATTGTTCAATATTATTTTAAAAACATTAATGGTGGGCACTATGATGTCACTGTATTTTATATATGATATATATGGTATTTATGTTTACTATATTATTTTTTATTTTTTATTTAAAACATACCATTATTCTTTGCATGTTGTGCAAAAGCGATAATTTCATATGAGGAAGTGTGGACTACCGCCCCCTCAAGTGATGCGACTCGTTCATGCAATACGTGGAATTTATAAAGAATGAAATTAATGAAAATATGTGACCTATATAAAATATATATTATACTTGAATTATAATATAAATATATATCTCTCTCATTTATTTTTAATTCCATTAATATGACAAAAAAATGAAAGTAGCGTTCATGCGTACGTACGGCCTACCATCTCCATGAACGGTGCCTTTCATTTTTTATCTCCAAATGTTATGGAATAGTATAAAATGAATATTTAATGGATATATATGATATTTTAATCATTAAAAAAATTCTGGGAATGATTTACTTATAACTACACGGGCAATCATTTTCAAACAAGTTCATTTTTGACTCATGTACCAAACATCAGCAAAAACGTCTGATATGAACTAACATTATTAAAAAATCATTATAACATTATAATATGTTATATGAACTGAATAATAATCTTTAAAGGAGGTAATTAAGAAATTAAAAATTGACCAAAGTTTATTTTTTAGGAATATAATGAAACGAACAAGACAAGTCGGACTTGAGGTAAGGGAACCTACCCCTCTATTTCTTTTTAAGTACACTATTTTATGTCATTCTATATAAGATCATTTTATTATGATTGGGTTTTTATTTTATATTAATCATACTGTAATTTCTATGTTATTATGATTAGAGACCCTATTTTCTCCCATCAATCCATTTTGGATGTTTTGATTGGCGCTGTTAGGCTGCCGAATTTTCGTAAGAGATCCAACCTCTCTCTTTCTTTTTAAGTACTCTCCTTTATGTCACTTCTCTTAATCTTATCTTTGTTATGTTGGGGGGTGTTATTTAATACTCATATTTCTATAAATTTTATGTTAATATGATGAGAGACCCTATTTTATCTCATCAAACCATTTTTTGAAGTTTCAAGTGGCGTCGTTCGGCTGCCGAGTTTTCGTAAGGGATTTTTCATCTCACTTTTATTCCCATGAGATTTATGATACTTTTTCCACAATTTACTTTGAGTGGTATAGGTACTACCCATTATTCTACTCTTTGTGTAATATAATTTCTTTTAAGATTATTTACATCAATTTTGTATTTTCCTTCTTTCATGGGGTGTCTGTTTCGAATAATACCCAAATCGGTAAGGGAACTTTTCACTATCCTCTTTTTAAAAGACTTATTTTGTTGGGTATTTTAATTTACATATTGTAATGTTGGTATACGTTCTTCTATATTATTATTGATGTAAATTTTATTTCCAAGTGATGAGATACCATTTTTATCTCTCATCAACTCATTTTCTGAAGTTTGATCTGACGCTGTTAGGCCGTCGAATTTTTGCAAGGGAACATCTTAACCCAATTTTAATTCTTTGGGATAAACTTGTACTCCTTGAATATGTCATTCTATGAATATGTGTAAATGAACTCTGATTGTTTTACACTTAATATCCACTTATATTAGGTGTATTCGTTTGTCACACATACTTATGTAATTGATTTATCCTTAATCCAAGTATACCGTCTTTGTAAGAGAATTCATCTCAATCTCCATTCATTGAGGAATATTTTGTTGTATACACAACTTTCTTTTATGCGATGTATAAACCCCTTTGACTTTTCTGTTTATTCAAAAGGAATATTTTTATATGAATCAACAAAAAGGAATGTTTGTATTTGTCGTACGTATGCGGCGACAATGACTTTTCCGCCGCTGTGACCATTATTTGAGTTTTGGCTTTCTCTACAAGCCATAAATTATTTTTTTTAAATGAAAAATAAATACCATGTATTAATTTTATTTTATTCTGGTATTGAAAATGGTTTTCATAATGTTTTTATTATATCAATGTGTTGTGTTGATATCTTGTGATTGAAATGTGGAAATCTTTTGTTTCCTTTATGCATGTTTTACATGATACGATTATGTTATGGTTCATGGGCATTGTTATGAAGATGGGTGGTTCCATGATAAAATAAGGGTGGGTGAGCCTGATATAGCTCTCCGATGCATTGGGTAACGCGAAGGAGTAAAACGTTAAGGTTTCTCCGAAAAGATTTAGGGAATATACTATGATGGGTATTCCAAGCATAACCAAGAGGGTAACTCCCTACGTAATAATGTTATTAATGCCTCAAGTTACCTTTATGTCTTATGAATTCTATGATTTATTCATGATTTTATGAGGTATGATAAAGTGATTATGATTTATGAGTAACATATGATTTCATACATGGACTAATGTTTTCATTTCGTACTTTTATATCCTTTATTGAGCATTTTATGCTCATCCCAAGTTTTTGAAATGTTTTTCACAGGTCAAGGGAAAGGTATATGATGTGATGATAGGGTCAAGGAAGTGTCATGAAGGAATCCATGTATTGTTTTAAATATGTTTCTGTCGATGGGAAAAAAATGAATACTATCTTTTATGTAACCATATTGTTTACATGTGGAATGTAATGCATGATTTATGATCTAATTCTCTAAAACTATAAACCTGAGAAGATCCTCTATGTGAATTATTCATTTAATTCAATAATAAGTAATGTTTAAGGCCGGGTCCTTATAGTTGGTTTCAATGGTCGGTTTGGACAACATTAGGGATTAGGAGTTTTTGTTAGACACATGGTTAGTCCCTATATCTATTATTTCTGTTAAATCCTTGTTTTATAACTTTTTTTTAGGTCAAGTACAGTCAGTTACGAATGGAAGGAGGAGGATCTCAAACGAAATTCATATCTCTTCCTGATGACATACTTGCAATAATTATTGCAAAGTCATGTTTGGATGATTGTGAAACTTTATCTAGCATACAACTCACTTTCAAGAAGTTCTTTGCGATATAAAAAACCTCTACTATACCTTGTTATCATTATGGATCTTGGGTTGTATTTAGAGAAATAATATTTTCACAATATTATCATATTTTCAAGAAAGGTAAATATTATCAAGGTATTTTCAAATATTTTACCTTATCACAATAATTTGAAGCATATTATGATTTTAAAAATGGTGCTGAGGAAGGAAAACCTTGTTCAACCTATTTATATTTGATTTTAAAATATAGTCTCTCAGCACATACTTATGGTATTTTAAAAGGTCCAATAATAGAAAGTTTCAACTCAAATTCTGTCCGACAATTGTATAGAAATCATGTTTTATCAGATGTTTTGGAATTATATGTCATACATGATTATTTTCTAAAACTATTTTTCTATGAACACCCATATGACCAATGTTGTACATGGTGTATTTGGATGGAGGAAGAAAATGATTTTTAAGGATCTATAAATCATTATTTTAATGCATGGGACTTCTACCTACGTGAACAAGATGATGATGAAACCGAGTGGATGCCATGATAAAGGTATGTTGTTATTCATTTTAGGAATCGTTTTATTTTATGGTGGTGAAATAAGACTTCAATAATTAAGAAGTTGAGATCGTAATGAATTTGGATGAAAATGAGAGGTATAGGGAAACTATTGACGTTAATACATGTTAGTGTTATTTTTGAGTTTTATAAAAGGGACAACATGCAGATCGTGTGACAACCCGTCGCGTCGGACAAAGCTGCGGGAATTGAAACCACAACCAAAGTGCGGCTGGTATTTATCGCCTACAACTAGACTACGTGAAGTCCCGGGATAGTTATTATTTTTGTTAGGTGATTTTATGAATTAAGAGTAAGTTGATTTTGGGTTATCTATGGAAATTATTAACCTATCATGGATGATATGTGATTAGGTTAATTACTTTTCAATATGAGACTTTTAGAGAAATTGATGTTATTTGGAGATAAGTGTTAATTTGTACCTTGGAAGACTATGTGACTAAATCCTTCAAATATTTGGTTTTAAATCTTTGTTTGGTTTAATTTGAAGAATTTTATGGACAAATTTTTTATTGAATGGTCTTTGTTGAACTTTGGGTTTTGTTGGACAAATTTTGGGGATTAAGAGTAGATTTTCTTTTTATAAAGGGCTATCCTTTTGGATTATATGATCTTGTTCTAACAATTTTGGTTTTTGTAAGGGTTTAAATACATGGTAAATATATACTTATCTTTTGTGGATTAGTTGATTCTCAAGAAGTTGATTATAGTACTCTTAATGTGAACAAGTCTTCCTAAATACTCATCATTTGGGGAAAGTATGAGTTTGTGTAAGAAATCTAGTAAAAGTTAAAAGTCAACATGAAAAGGAAGTATGTTTCCTTAAGATAAAAAATAAATTCCTCAGTGAAAATTAAATTAAAAAAATGTTGTCTATTAAATTTTCCTACTAGGGAATCGAATACCGTTTAACCCACCACAAGTTTGTGATTTTCTTGGGGTTAACTTTCTCCTAAACATGTTTTCTATCACTCTCCCTCAGAACATGACCCATTGTTTTCTCTTCCATATCCATGTTTTCCTACATGGAATCCTAGTATAGGTTAACTTGGGTGACCTCTGTACTACTCTTTATTTCTTTTAAAGTGATTGTTTTACCGACTCTTGTTCTGATGTGGGACTTTCAATGATGTTTTCGGACCCAATTTTAAAATTGCGAGGATACAATTCCCAAAAGGGGGGAAGGATGTAACACCCTAGGTAAATAAAGAGTATGAAATTTTTATATTTATCCCTATTTTTGAATAAAATTTTAATATTAATTTAAAGGGAACGCTATGCTCGATGGCTTACCCAATATGCAACAACGGGTTCCTTTGAAATCTTATGTTGCACTCTAATAATAAAATAATATCATTTTATATGTTAGTTAACACCTAGCCGTTGTAATGAAGGGAATGACCAGAAGTAACTAAAAAATTATTATATATGTTTTCCAAATATTTTTACTTTTTACAATAAATGTTAGAGGATTAAAAATGCGAATGAATCCAATTTTAAGCGTAAACATTCTAATATTCTTTAAAAGGTCGATTAACTGCCTTCTGATGGAGAACCTCTTTTAAATCCACTTTTTGACAATTCTATGTGTTAAATTTGAAAAAATAAAATTCTTCTTTAGAATCAGGACATCAAAATTTATGTTGTGTAATTTTTTGGTATTTTTCCGATAAAGTTCATTTTTTAATGAATAGTGAAAAATGTTGTATTTTAATTCAAAACACCTTTTTAATATAATTTTTTAATAAGATTATATTATCTTCTGAATTGGTTTTAAAGTTAAATTAGAATATATTTTTACCATTTAATCCAATAGTGGTCTTTGGAATTAATTTCACTTTGAAATTGGACTTAAACTAGTGTCAATCTTTTGATATATATTGTTTCATAAAAACACCCTATTTGTTCTGACATCGGGAATTAATTATTAAATTAATTAATTTAACTTATATGTTTTGAATTTTTTAAAATATAAATCATTTTTTAATTCTGAATATCAAATATAGCTTAGGGTGAATTTTTTATATTTTTCTAAAAAACTTCAATTTTGATGAATAGTGAAACCACTAAGTGGTACTTAAAAAAACTGATTTTTCATTTAAATGAAATTTTACCACCTCTGGGTTTTGAATTCCAAAAATCCGACATACATGGTATTCATTAGGAATTAATATGCATTTCAACGGAATTAAAATAATTTTTTGGTGAATAGTAACTTTTAAGTTTCTAATCGCGATTAGAGGTAATTAGTGTAATTTAAGGTAAAAATAATTTTTTAATATTATGAAATGACCTTGAAACATGTCCTACCCTTATTTTATGTGTCATGTCAGACCAAGAAAATCCATGGGTCAACTTGGGGACCCCATGGAGCCATTTTGGTAGGAAAATGACATTAAAAACTTTTTATTTAATGTTAAAATAAAAATTTCACAAACATGTGTTGTTTTACTAAAATAATTTTTAAGTGGTGTTATAAAAGTCATATTTTTTACTATAAATATTAATTATAAAGCTAAAAAGATTTCCTACATCATGATATTTTGTTTATAATTTTTAGACATTAAATAAATTTAATTATTTATGACACCATGATGATGCAGTGATTTCCTCATTATTTAACGATTTAAATAAAATGAAAATATAATGTAAACACAAAGAAAAAAACTTGTAAAAACCTATTGGATGTGTGTATTTAGAACTATTATCAACTTCCCCTCGAAATTTATAATTCTGGTCCCTTTAAAATCCGAAAATCATTTTATAATAATGTTACTTTTCAAGACTTTCCAAGAGTGCCCCTCCTCTCCTCTTATAAAAGGCCCCCACCTGTACCACCATACCCACACCTATCAAAACTTTTTCTCAGCCAAACCTTGCCCATTTTGTCTCTACACATCCCTATATTACTCCTATAAGCCTCACTTTGGGCAGAAGTCTTTCCAAGGAAACCTTTGAGGTCAAATCAAAAAAACAAGTTACCCGATTTAAAGGTAGTGTCTTCTCTTTTGTTCTTATGTTTTATTTTTCTTCTCCAACCACATAAACTCTTTTTATTCCTTTATTTTTTAACAAAACCAGTATCATAAATATACTAGGATGTTGATATAAGAAGTATTTGGGCTACACATACACAGACATCCGTCTAATGGTTAAAGAACATACTATTTCTATGGATGACGAATTACTGCCTCACGAAACGATGATTGTTCAATATTATTTTAACACCTTTAAAGGTGGAAATTATGATGTCATTGTATTTTATATATGATATATATGGTATTTATGTATACTATATGCTTCTGTATTTTATATTTAAAACATACCTTTATTCTTTTCATGTTGTGCAAATGCGATAATTTCATATGAGGAAGTGTGGACTACCGCCCCATCAAGTGATGTGACTCGTTCATGCAATACATGGAATGTATAAAGAATGAAATTAATGATCATATGTGACCTATATAACATATATATTATACTGTAATTATAATATATATATATCTCTCTCATTTATTTTTAATTCCACTAATATGACAAAAAAATGAAAGTAGCGTTCATGCGTACGTACGGTCTACCGTCTCCATGAACGGTGCTTTTCATTTTTTATCTTCAAATGTTATGGAATATTATAAAATGAATATTTACTGGATATATATGATATATTAATTATTAATACTATTCTGGAAATTATTTACTTATAACTAAATGGGAAATAATATTCATACAAGTTCATTTTTGACCCATGTACCAAACATCGACAAAAACGTCTGATATGAACTAACATTTTTAAAAAATCATTATAACATTATAATATGTGATATGAACTGAATAATTATATTTAAAGTAGGTCCTTAAGAAATAATAAATTGACCAAAGTTTATTATTTAGGAATATAAAAATTATAAATTGACCAAAGTTTATTATTCAGGAATATAAAGAGACGAACAAGACAAGTTGGACTTGAGGGAAGGGAACCTACCCCTCTCTTTCTTTTTAAGTACACTCTTTTATGTCATTCCTTTTAAGCTTATATTTCTTATTATTTGGATGTTATTTTATATTTATCTTACTTTATTTTTTATGTTCATATGATGAGATCCCCTGTTTTCTCTCATAAATCCATTTTGGATGTTTTTATTGGCGCCGTTAGGCTGCTGAATTTTCGTAAGAGATCCATCCTCTTTCTTTCTTTTTAAGTACTATCCTTTATGTCCCTTCTCTTAAGATCCTCTTTTTTATGTTGTGTGGTGTTATTTTATATTAATATTGATGTAAATTTTATGTTAATATGATGAGAGACCTTATTTTATCTCATCAATCAATTTTTGGATGTTTTAAGTGGTGTCGTTCGGCTGCTGAGTTTTCGTAAGGGATTTTTCATCTCACTTTAATTCATGTGATATTTATGCTTATTTTGCCACCATTTCCTTTGAGTGGTATATGTACTATACATTATTATACTCTTTGTGTAATATAATTTCTTTTATGGGTATTTACATCAATGGTGTATTGTCCTTATTTCATGGGGTGTATGTTTCGAAAGATACCCAAGTCGGTAAGGGAACTTTTCACCCTCCTCTTTTTAAAAGACTTCTTTTGTTGGGTCTTTTAATTTACATATTGTAATGTTGGGATATGTTCTTCTATATATTTAATGATGTAAATTTTATATCCAAGTGATGAGATACCCTTTTTATCTCTCATAAACTCATTTTCTTAAGTCTGAAGTGACACTGTTAGGCTGTCGAATTTTTGCAATGGAACTTCTTAACCCAATTTTGATTTTTTGGGATAAACTTGTACTCCTTGAATATGTCGTTCTATGAATATGTGTGAATGACCTATGATTGTTTTACACTCAATATCTACTTATATTAGGTGTATTAGTTTGTCACACATAATTTATGTAATTGATTTATCCTTCATCCAAGGATACCATCTTTGTAAGGGACTTCGTATCAATCTCTATTCATTGAGGCATATTTTGTTTTATAAACAACTTTATTTTATACAGTGTATAACCCCCTTTGACTTTTACATTTATTCAAAAGGAATATTTTTATATGAAGCGACAAATGGAAATGTTTGTTTTTGTCATACGTATGCGGCGACAATGAATTCTCTACCGCCATGACCATTATTTGAGTTTCGGCTTCCACTACAAGCCATAACCTAATTTTTTTAAATGAAAAATAAATACCATGTATTAATTTTCTTTTATTTTGGTATTGAAAATGGTTTTCATACTGTTTTCATTATATCAATGTGTTCTATTGATATCTTGTGATTGAAATGTGGAACTGTTATGTTTCCTTTTTGCGTGTTTTACGTGATATGATTATGTTATGGTTCTTGGGAATTGTTATTAAGACGGGTGGTTCCGTGATAAAATAATGGCGGGTGAGCCCGATATAGCTCTCCAATGAATTGGGTAATGCGAAGGAGTTAAAATTTATGTTTTCTCCGAAGAGATTTAGGGAATATATTGTGATGGGTATTCCAAACGTAACCAAGAGGGTTACTACCTAAGTAAGAATGTTATAAATGCCTCAAGTTACCTTTATGTCTTATGAATTCTATGATTTATTTATGATTTTATGAGGTATGTTAAATTGATTATGTTTTATGTAACCACATTGTTTAAATGTGGAATGTAATGCATGATTTATGATCTAATTCTCTAAAAATCTAAACCTGAAAAGATCCTCTATGTGAATTATTCATTTATTTTAATAATAAGTAATGTTTAAGGTCGGGCCCTTATAAAAAATATATTTATTATGAAATTGATATTATATAAATATATAATAACCCTAGATATATTCCCATCATGATATGAAAAATGTAATCATTACCCACGTAAATTTACATCTTAAAGACTCCATGACTATAACATTGTTCATTTTTCCTAACCAGATTTCATGATCAAATTTAAAAGAAAAATTTATTTAAAAAAATGACACTTTTCTAATTTACATTATATATAACATTAGATACTACTCTCTTTTACATTTTTTTGGCAAACCAAAGTGATGTTGGAAAAATGAGTCATGTAAGGTTAAAATGTATGTCTTGAAAATTAATTGGTTATGTAATGGAATATGACATTGTAAAAAATTGAAATGAAAACTAAAAATGATTAAATTTTTTAATAAACTAAAAAAATATCATAAATTTATGGTTTTGTGATATAATGAAATCATAATATGATTCCGGATTTTGGGAATGAGTTTATTAACTAAATTATTATTCATTGTGCCATATGTCTACTTTATTGATTATGTTATGCTATGATTTTTTGTGAAATGAAATTTAATTAATTATGTTGTATTTAAAATTTTATTTTTTTAGATATACATTTTTTCAAAAATATCACATCATTTATTGTCTCTCGTATTAATTATGGAAACCTTTTAAGGTCTTTATCTCAGAACGAACTTCTTTGAAACACAAGTTTTTTTTGCACCTAAATTATTTTATCTATTGTATCTATGACCCATTAAAATTTTGTATAATTAATTCTACATATATAATTATAATTTATGTTACTGTTATATTACTTCATTCAAGATATTGATGATTTTAAATACCACAAAGCAGTGAGGATTTACATTAAAATATCATCTCAATTGAGATTTCTTATTCCTAAATTTCTATTAAAATAAATTATAATATAATTTTTAAATAAAAAACTAAAATTTTATTATACAAGGATATTAATTATTTTTATTGATCTAATATAATTTTCCACTCTTTGGAAATTAATAATATTGAGATATAATTTTTAATAAAAATTTACATTATCTATTTATTTGGTAAACTCAATTTCACTTAAATGTCTATGTCATCATTAAAATGTTTTCAAAATTGTTTTAATATTATTCTATTATTTTTTATGCCTTTTTTAACCCTGATTAAGTTTAGAAAAATTATTTAGTATGGAATTTATTGTCATTTTCTAAAATAGGTACTTCTAGACTTTTACCAAAAATGTTAATAGAATATTTGTTTTATCATGAATGACATCAATGCTATTTTTATCCATAATATCAATTTTTTGAGTTGAATATTACATTATATTATCCCATGTTTATTTTAAAAAAAATGTATTTCATTAATTTTTGGTGAAATTTTGGTTTTCAAATATTACCATTATATTGGTAACAATATCTTTCTCATGATATTTTTAAACTTTTTAAAAGTACTTATATTCATAAATGACAACAAAAATTAATGTAATGCAATCATTATGAATTATCTATATATGTCTATTATGTATATACAAATCCCACTCTTCCTTCTATTTATGTGGTAATACATTCTTTATGACCATTTCAAAAATTCATTCTATAAAGAAATCTATATTGATATTGTTATGATACAAGATTATACAACAAATTTTATTCAATGGAAAAATTATATATTTCTACATTATGATGGAAATCCTTATGTTTCATGAATAAAAATGTATATTAATTGAATTTTATTGGTGGGAATTGAATTATATTTAATGAAAATGCATTGGGTAACATTTTACTGTCAAGAGAGTTTATTTTTGGTATTATTGTGTGAACCCCATCAATTATTGGACTATGTCAACGATATAATTTTTCCAAGAATTTATCCTTGACTTATATTTATGTCATTTTTTATGTCATGTATTATTTCATTTACACCTAACTATGATTTTATGATTTGTTTTACCATTCTGTTTATGTTATGCTTCAAATTTAATACACATGTACCAACTATTTTATAATATCATTCTATGACATTGAATCATAAATTAGTCTTCTGAATCATGTTTATTCTATTATTTGTCTCTATAGATCACTGATTTCATCTATTTCATCTCCATTCTATGATAAGTATTTTTAGGGGCACAAATGGATTTAGAATCTCACTATATTAAAAAATATAATTATTCATTTTTTTTGTTTTTAGGGTTGTATTAGGGTCTTTATAATTCATATAAACTGGACCTTGTGATAATTGGGTTTTAATTAATATATTTTTATGAAAAAAAATTAGGTAATATTATTGTAAAAGGTCTTATAATGATATAGTTTCTATCAGTACAGAGGATTGAATTATATACTTGGGAACTCTCACATGTGAATGCTGGGTGAATCATGGATCTATATTCAAGGGATTTATATTGAAATTTATTCCACTAGGGATCACGATAAGAGCCAATAAAAAATATGTAATATCCAATGGATTACTTATATATACCTAAATTGTAGTCCAATAGAAAAAAATATAAACCCCTAAAGAGGGTATCATAAAAAAGGTTTATATATCCTCTTGAAACAGGGATAAGAAAAACTTGGTGAGAACCCTAGAGAGAACTATAAGGATATGTATTAGTGTTTGTATAAGAATTATATTAAAATATCATGGAATTTCGGTGATTTTTAGAGAGTGTGTTTTTCATGTAATTATATCGTTGTTTAAATCCTACAACTAGATTTGGTTCTAGAACAGATGATCATACGGGTAATAACATTGAAAATTACCATCAATCCAAACTAAATTATTTCATAGTACATGATAATAGGCCTTACTGTGAACCCTTTTTGACAATGATTTGGGATATTCTTTGTCAATTATCATTTTAGTTTTTAATACTTTGTGAGGGATATTAATAAATTATAATCATGGATGACCTATATTAATCATAATGTGTCTTGGGATGATACTGTTATGGTTAATCATATGTTTGAAGGAGCAGGTACCCATTTTTTGGTTTTATGATAGAAAAATCTATGATTATTATGATTATTTTTTGAGAAATTTGGGGTAATATAACTCCTAGGTTTAGTTTGGGTTTTCATAAAATAAAATTATTTGAGGAAGAATGTATTTACATATTGTGGAAATAGGATTAAGGTTATTGGTACAAATTACAGTTTATCATAGATATGAGGTATAGATAATAATATTCAATTAAGATTATTTTTTTTTAAGAAGAATAAGTATCATATAAAATAATTGTGGTTAAAAACTAATTTGATAATTAAATTAATTTTGAGTATTTCCATCACATTTTTGGGATTGGTCTTAGTGGGTTAACATATATATAATCTTCTTGGTTATTGAAAATATTTATTCTTTAATAATTCATGAATGTATTTGGAGTTGTATCATTATGTTATTGAGATATCATTTAAGGTTTACAATTTACCAAATGTTTATGTTATTATTGTTTTTGGGATATAGGTTTATTTCATTAAAAAATTGTATATCTAAAACAGATTGTTTTATTATTGATTTTTTTTTAATTCTTATTAATTTTTAATATATTCATACATTTATTAACCATTTTTTGTTTTATTAATGTCTATTAGAATAGTTTTCTAAAATTATTTGACCCATAATAGAATTATTTTAGTGCTTTAGGCATGAATATTTATTCCTGAAAACACCTCCAATGTAGCAAAAAAATTATTGTGGTGGAAATTGGTTAAAGAATAAAATTCAACATAAATGTATTTTTATTTCATTTATTCATAGTCTGGATAGTAAAATAATCCCTTAAATATATGAAAATGATCTTGAATAAAAAATATTATCTTATAATATTCATATTTGATGAATGAATGGATTTTTAATTCAACGCATATTTATGATTTTTTGGATGATAACATTTTATTAATAATTCATTTTTCTTGTTGATAAACGATCTCAATTACTATCCCTAAATATTTTGTGTTTCACTCTATGTAAATATGATTATTTCCTACCTTTATTTTCTTATATATAATCCTTGATATGTGTTGACCATCGTGTTTCTATTTCCCAATTTTTATGTGTATATTTTATTCACCCATTTAATGATATTGTTTTCCCAAAAATTAATTTTTTAATTTCAAAACCATGATAACTAAGAACATGTTAAAATTATAATAATGAAATTTATTTAATGGCGTATAATATAATTCATTGAAATTTTAGAAGATAACACTATATTCAATATCATATTCTACATGAATCATTGAGTTCATAAAAATCACGTCATATTATTGAAGTATTTTTATAAAAATAATATTATTATAAACTAGCTATTCATGTAAGGGAAAATATAATTAAATAAATTATGAAATATATATAAATCACCAAATCCATAAAAACATATTTCTAAATTCTTTTAAACTAATCTCCCGACATTTATCAAATATATTTTCTTGAATAAAATGCTTTTTTTTTTCTAAGAGGATTTTTTTATTATTTTAGAAAATTATATAATTAAAATTTTCAAATTATATAATTTTTTTGAATAAATTGACTTAATTTTATGAAATAATTATATTTATATTAATTTTTTGTGAAATTTTGGGATTTATTGCAAAGTAATAACTTTTAATAAATAGTTAAAATAATTGATTTTTATAAAATTTTCACTTATTTTTAATAATATTGTCCCATTATTTATTCAATTTGATTAAAAATAAAAATTGATATGAATTAATTATATAATACCCAATTAATTTCACTTAAATGATATTGGTATATGATTTTATTATAAATTTATCCTTTGGAAAAAATGTAATTTTTCAAAAAATGGTTTTTAAGTACATAATGATTAACTTTTTTAATTAATTAATATAACCCTTAATGATGAATTATTTCAATGAAATGTATATATTAAATATATATAAGTACTAATTTAAATTCATTTAATTGTTATTACTTTTTTTATAGTTGTTATAGGATCATCTTGTTTTTGAAAACTGCATTTCTTTGGAGGCAATTTTTTTCTTGGCATATGTGGGATTAATTTTAAATTAAATTCTTCCACTTATATGAGTTATATTTTTGATAAATAGATTCAGAATTTTGAATCAGAATAATTTATATTATAAAATAATATAAACTTAATATTTTAGCACATTTAATTTTATGAACATTAGAAATTAATTACCACGTTTAATGTATGAAAAAGGGTTAATCAATGGTGGAGGGTAAACTAAAAAGTTAAGGGTTATAAATGAAAAGAAGAAGATTTCTAATTACAATTTCATGTAAATAATTAATCTACATATCTTATATGGTTTTTAAATATAAAATTTTGGATCATTTTTTCCGGATGAAAACATAGGTGTGATTCTTTTTTTTTAAAATTCATTATGTGTCATGTCCCCATATTATAATAGACCAACCATATCCTATAATCTTCACACATTCAAACCCCATGTTTTCATCTAATACATACATAAAAAACTTCCTTAATTTATTACCATCATAATAGAATCCATGTTTTATTCATAAATCCTTCATAGATATACTTTCAGTGAAAACCAATAGAAGTTGTCCGAAGAAGATGTAACATCTATAACAAGGAATTTTATTTTATTCTTTATTACACCTCATTAAAATAGTATTAGACAATGATGATATAATAACCATGTTAATTTTATATATAATTTCATGTTTTTATGTTATGGAAATTAACTACAACCATATCCTTCTCCCTCCAATGGGAAATGAAACCACTCATCTTGTGTATGGTAGGAAACCGCCTCACAAACCAACATAATTCATTTTACATCGTCGAATCCCATGGATGGATATAATGAAATATATAATTTTATATTTTATATTTATGATATAATTATATATATTTATTAATAATATCTCATAAAAAATCTTATATTCTATTCCATATGGAGTACGACCACATCACTCCTGTGTAAGGTGGACTACCACTCTATGAAACACTATTATTTTTTTCACATACGACTTACATTATACATAATAAGAAGCAGTTTTAAATTGATATATAATATTATGGAAATCTTAATAATTTTTTTAAATTCATACATTATATAATTTCATACATTACCATCCATTGAATAAATGATAATTTCATTCATGTGTATGGTGGATTACTAAATCCTGATGCAATGTGATTCATTTTTATTTCCATATCACCAGAATGGTATGTGTAAATGTATTTAAAGAAAGACTTTGATATTAATTATATAATTAAAATTCATTAAATATACCCTAACACTTACCATAACTCTATCATAATAAAATAAAAATGAAATCAATACACATTAGTTTTTATAGATTACCATTTCCTATATTTTAATGTAGTTCTTTAGTCATAACCTGGTTTCATGGTTGGTTATGAATTTATAATTTGTGTAAAAAAATTGTTTATTTTTTTATGAGAATAATAGATATTATTGAATAATTATCTCTTTTATCTTAGTCAACTAACCAAATTAATTTTTTACATGTGTTTCATTTATCACTATAACATCTAATGAGAAATTTAATTGGTTATGTAATTAAATATGACATAGTGTCACAAAAATAAATGGAATAACAAAAAATAATATAAATGGTCTTATTAAATTAAATAATTAATATGATTTTATTTTTTATGATGATACATATCAGACGTGATGATTCAGGCTCAAGGTAAGGGTTCTATATCATAATATTCATCAATTAGGTTATCTATCTAATGCATTGATTATATTATACCAATATTATATTCAAAATAAAATTTTATTACATAATTTTTTTTCACATTTATTTTTGTGGATAAAAATGTATTACATATGATCACTTCATTTATTAACAATCTCCTATACTATTCAATCTTTATAAGGGTCTAGTCTTATAAAATACATATCTATAACACATTATATTTTATTCACATAATTTTATTTATATTGTTTATAAACAACTTATGTACATATTATATCGTGAATTCCTCAAACATAATGTTAATTTATGTAAATATTCATTTACTTCATTCATGGGAGCTATGATTCAAATATAAACAGAGAAGTAAGCGTTTATGTTTCAATCACAATATAAATGGGTTTGTTTCCGTGTTAATTTCAATTGAAGTAAATCACTTTATAATTGTCTTGTAAATAACATTTATTTTATTATCCTTGGTTATTTCATTTATTTTTTCCTGTAATAGATCCATTTTCCTCTCATAGGTACCTAAATATATAGAGATAACATTTTTTGGAAAATATATATTATTTTTCCCTTCTATTGAACACCATTTCACATCCATGTCTATATTTTTATTAAAGTTTATTAAAAAATGTTTAAATTATATATTATTATTTTTTAAAATACTTTTGTATTTATAGTATGATTCAACGTATAGTTTTTAAATGTAACCTTTATTAATTTGATGAATGAATTAATTATTGACTCTATATCTAGGAGTGAAATGATCCATTTTTATCTATATTGAATGAAGACTATTTTCTTACATCATGACATATAATTTCCTTCAATAATAAGTTATAAGTATCCATGTTTATTTTAAAAACATTATTTACCAATTAATTTGTGAATTTTAGTTTTCCTCAACTGTATTTCAAATTTTAATGGTTATATTCATTAAGAATTTGTTTTTCACATTATTTGTGTTTCTATTTTAAAATGATAAAAAGATTAATATAATAAAATAGCTTATATATATATATATGTATGAAATGTATAATTATCGTACTGTCCATTATATTTATGGTTTAATGTATTCATTATAACAATTTCTCATATTTATTCCCTAATTAATCTCTTTTCATTATTTTATGATACAGGAATTTTCACCCCATTATGATTTATGGGTAGTTCTTATGATTATACCTTATAATTTATATCCTTATGTACCAAATATATGTATGAATAAGAAATGAATGTAATAGGTGGTCTTGAAATTATATATCCCTCTAATGAATTTGATTTTTTTTGTCTAAGGTGATGTCATGTATGTGATTATGAAGTGAACCTATTCCATTATTTTTCAATATATACTATCTGTTGTTGTCTTATATGTTATACTTGACATATGTGGATGTCGTGTTTTTTATCATTTTCACATTCCTATGTTTCCATTATATTATTATACCATTCTATATATTCCATTTTGTAACACCCCATGCTTCCACGGTACGTTTCCCTTTGAATAACGTTATAGCTTGCATTGTACGCAACATCGAAATTCTAACACACTATGACCAATAAAACTAGCTGTTATGAATATTAATACCAACTTTTTAAAATTTTATAATTCTTTTCTTTTAATATGGAATTTATTTTTGGATTCAGAAAATCTAAATTATCATAGTGTGAATTTTTGATATTTTTCTGAAAACATTCAATTTTTATGAATAGTGAAAAACACTAAGTTATTGGTTAAATCGACTTTTTATTTAAATAATTAGTTATTTTATTTTAATTTATTTTAGGTAAAAAAATATACTTAATACATATATATGTTCAACATAATTCATTGGTGTCCTTTTAAAATATGTTTAAATATATAAAAATATAACGAACTTTTTACCGTCTTTTACCCACCTCCAAGAATCATTTTCAAATTTGTATAAAACATTACTTTACCACACCTGTGAGTTGAATTTCAAAAATATGAGAGACACAGTTAATATCATTATGTAAAATGTTGTTCAATAAGATGAAAATAATTTTTGGTAAATAGTAACTTTTTACTTTTATTTAACACGGTTAAAAGTAAATTGGGTAATTAAGGGGGAAAATGATATCATAATTATAGAGACCCAAATCTTGACGTACATAGACATTACATTACTTTTGCGGAATACTTAATAGATAAAAAAACAGACACCAAAGGATCGTAATAGTTTATTGTCTTTGGAAACATGGAACGTAATATTCTAATCATGGTGAAAGATCTTCAACATCTCAAATAAAGATCTTCCCCTTTTGGTTTCCTTAGCTAAAACCATTATTTATATCCTGCGGAAAAGAAAACAAAAAAAAGGGGAGCACAAATGCTCAGTAAGGGTAAACATAGAGAACATAAAACAATCTATAAACATTTGAATGCAAAAACTTGAACATAAAATATAAACATCAAAATCATGAGCAACGACATAAATCTTGGAAGTACACAAGGCATAGACCATAAAGTAACATTAATCATGATAAAATAGCATGTTAATAAAACATGTAATTGTGGCATCCATTAAGCACATTTTATGATTTCTATAGTATCCAAGGCATTGCTGCCAAGACCATCTTAGTGGACAAAGTCCCATTCTAAATCGAGTTCACTCCTCGTTCCAGTCATGTAACACTGAACCAGATTAGCTTACCATTCCAGAAATGTCTATATCATGAGATATATATCTTTACCCAATGAATTGCAAGGAGGTATTGGTCCCACCCATCTCAAAATGAAATCATTCTTACTTGTGGAACAAAATAAAATTAAAACATTCATCATAACCCAAAAAATAAAATGGGTTTCATAAACATCGTCCCACAATCGCATAATCCATATTAAACAAATGGATATTTCATCATAAGAAAAGTGAAACCATTTAAATAATAGATACATTATATTTGAAACATACACATATTGAATAATGTCATCTTAGATGGAAAATTGTTTTGATAAAACACTTGAAATGATTTCTTGAGGAAAATATCCTTTTCACAAAATTCCATGAAATTTTAAAAGAAAAGTATTTTGTTGAAAATAGTCATAAAATATTGTAGAGTAAGGATCATGAAAATGAGGCATTATTAAAGCGTAAAAATCCTTTCACGTCGTATAAGTTAAAAATAACATTCTTCTTGAACTTTTTTTGAGAAAGTCAAAAAGTACCTCGTATGGTAAACAAAAGAAAGATTCCTTCCATACAATGTGGTAAAAATAAAAAAAAGGTAATAATGACTTTAAGCATACATGGAATAAAAGTAAAAATTTTATGAAAACATTTTGAGAACATATGGACATGGATAATAAACATAACCCCATTAAATACTTACAAATAAACAATCTTAGATTAGAATGAGATTGGAATAATTATCCCTTACCTTATGTCTGATATAATTTGTATATATCAAAAACTTTTTTATAATGATTTAAATAATGTCATTGAATTATTAATGAATCTTATTCATTTTTATGATATCATTTATTATTTACTTATGACTTTATATTACCCATTCTTTTGTAAGTTCGATGTAAAAGCAGCGATTTGGGTAAAATCGTTTCATTTATTATACGTGTTTCGAATTGTTGTTCTTGATGTTATTTCATATATCCTGATTTAATTAATTAAAAAATGTAAAACATGATTTATATATAATATATATTCAGCATATATATATATATATGATAGATCGATAAATGGAATGAAATACACCGTTCATGGAGACGGTAGGTCGTACGTACGCATGAACGCTGTTTTCGTTTCCTTATTGAATTGAATGGAATTAAGTAGATGAAATACATATATATATACATAAATAATGTATCATTATTATTTCATATATTTCATAATTATTCATTATAAATACTTTATAATCATTCATGAATTGTTAACATGGAGAATGAATCTCATCGCGTCGTGGAGATGGCAGTCGGTACGTACGCACGAGGGATGATATCATTCTCATGATCGTGGAATTGTATTGATCTGTATGTATAATATTACAGAATCAATATAAATTTACAATAATTATATATAGTTATTTATTTACATGATTATACCCATCCAAGTAAGGTGGTGGTCAAAAATAGATTACACCACGGCGTGGAGACGATATTTTTTACGTACACACATAAGGTGATTTCATTTTCTGAAGGATGGATAGAAGGTGAAATAATGTTGTTTCATATTTATAATAACATATCATTATATAATTAATACTGATGTTGTTACTTTATAATGATACAACTAAATAATAACAAGTAGAAGAAGAAAGAAACTTGAGATAATCGGAAGAATAGATTACCTCTTCTTCGACACACATCCTTTAAGCCTTCTCTTAAGGAAGTTAAGTTGGTCTTTTGAGAAGACAAGAAACTCCAGAATGATTCTAGGTAAGTTTAGAGGAGAAATGGGCAGGGGTCGGCCAAGATTCAGGGCTCAATAGTGTGTCAAGAGAAGAGGGAATGGGTGCCCTTTTAATAGGGGAGGAGAGGGGCACCTTTGGAAAAACTTAAAATATTATTTTATAATAAAGTCATATTCGGTTTATAATAGATCCAAATTGATTTATTTCTAAGATAAAGTGGGTATGGGTCCAAATCCTCTCAATCAATTGATTTTAGACAAGTTTAGGTTACAATTTTAACCATATCATTTAGATTTAACTCAAAGTTAAATAATATAACTTTTACTGTGTCTTCTTGTTTTGTTACACTATATTGTTTATAAACATACTATAACAAGCCAAAAGAACCCCAAGTGGTACATTATTAATATATATATATACATATATAATTCATTTGGCCGAACCTTAGTTTTTTATGAATAAAATAACAATTAATAATATATATTTTTCGAAAAACCTATTATATGTCAATTTTGAGACTATTTGGTAATTGATTTTTTGAATATCATTAAAGCATTATTAGTTCAAAAATAATTTAACTAAATAAATAATAACATTCCATATTAAGCTATAAAATTATTTTAATTCATAAAAAGTCTCAAATTACATTTATTTGGGTATTTATAATATCATGTATTTTAATATTTCATTATTTAGGTAATTACTGCATCACCATTGTGTTATAAATAACTTATATTATATAATGTCTAAAAATTATAAATAAAATACCATTAGGTAGGAAATATTTTCATCTTTATAATGAATATTTATAGTCAAATTTATCTTATGTATAACCCTATATTAAAAATGAATTAGTTATTAAACATTAATTTTAACTATTTTAACCCTTCCTTAAATAAATTAATAATAAATTTCCTAATCTAATCCAAGTGGACATAAATGATAATATTTTATTCCTATGGTTTTTTTGTTCTAATTACACTTACCCAATAGAATTAGGAGATGTGTTAGGGTAATAATTATATCATTTTTACCCTTAATTACCCTATTTACTTTTAACCATGGTAAATAAAAGTAAAAAGTTACTATTCGCCAAAAATTATTTCCATCTTCTTGAACCACATTTTAGCCCTTGATATTAACCGTGTCTCTCAGATTTACGAATCTCCACTCAGAGATGTGATAAAATTATGTTTTATGTGAATTTCCAAATTCTCCTAGGAGGTGGGTAAAAGACGGTGAAAAGTTCGATAAAATTTTCATATATCTAAAATTATTATAAAATGACTCCAATGAATTACATTGAACTTATATAGGTATTATGTATATATTTTGACATAAAATAAATTTAAATAAAAAGTCGGTTTTTAAATAGTAACCCATTGTTTTCACTATTCATCAAAAATTGAAAGTTTTCAGAAAAATACCAAAAATTCACCCTAGGCTAATTTCAATATTTCGAATCCAAAAATGAAGTCTATTTAGAAAGATAAAATTTATAAAATTTTAAAAAGTGGGTATTACTATTCATAACGTCTAGTTTATATAACATATTGTGGTTTAATGAAACTCTGTATTGCGTACAACACAAACTATCGTGGAAGGTCGTGATTGCGTGTAATGCAAGACAAGTGAGGGATGCATGTAGTGCAAGATTCTTTTGGTGTAGCGTACAACACAGGACATAAATAAAATTAAAAAGAATATTTTTCATAATATCTCACGGTGTTACAATAATTACCCTAATACATATACTAAATCTTTTGTATTAGATTAATTCTTCCAAAAACAACCTTAAGAATAATCTATGATCCCCTTTGGTACACTTGGATTAGATTAGTAAATTTGTTATAATTTTATTTAAAGAAGAGCTAAATGAGTTAAAATCAATGTTTAATAACTAAAATATTTTTAATATTGGATTATACATAAGATAAATTCGACTATAAATATTAATTAGATAGGTAAAATAATTTCCTACATAATTATAGTTTATTTATAATTTTTAGATATTAAATAGTTAAATTTATTTAAGACACAGTTAAGATGAAGTAATTACCTTATTAATGAATGAATAAAATAATTGATATTATAAATATCTGAATAAAACTAATTTGATACTTTTAATTAATTAAACAAATTTTTAAGGTTAATATGACATGATAGGGTTCTCTAAATGAATTTTTTTAATGTTTTAATTCTTTAGTGAATTTTACAAAAAAAAACCAAATAGTGTCAAAATTGACATAAATGTGTTTTTAAACAAATATTATATTAATAATTGATATTCTATTCCTAAAAATCTAATTTTCGACCAAATGGCTTAAAAATATTATATATGTAATTAATTAATATCTTTAGGTTCTCTAGGATGTTAATTTTATGTTTATTGACCATAAATATATAAAATACAAAGATACATGGTAAATGTCAAACTATTTAACTAAGAGTTAATTCTAAAAGATAAGGTTAATATTATGACCTAAACCTGTCTAAAACCTATTGGTTGTGAGTTTTTAAAAACATAACCACCTTATACTTTAAATAATTCATTTTTGAGCCATTAGAACCCTAAAATTAGTTTATTATAAAATAATATTTCAAGCTTTTCCTAAAGTGACCCTCACCTCTCTTATAAAAGTGTACTTCCCCTTGTCTCAAATTCACACCTTCAAAGCCATTTGGTTCAGCCAAAACCTGACCAAATATCCTCTAATATATCCTCCATTAATCATAGAGGCCTTACTTTAGTCAAAATTCCAACCTAAGGATCCCCATTGATCAAATAAAAAGGAAGAACATGAAGAAGAGGTAAATATTTCATCACCTCTTTCAAGTTCTTTTCTTTTTCCACTTCCCCATTCTTTGTTGTTTCCATTATAAAATAATAAATCCATTATATTGTATATATTGTGATGTTTTTATAAAAATGGTACAACCATATTCATTATTATATCCATCCTATAATGGACAATGTCACTAGACATGCGTACATACAGATTACTGTCTCCACGTCATGGTGTAGTCTGTTATTCAAACCCTTCATCATTTGGAAGGGTATAATAATGAGTATAAATTATGTAAATAATAAATATAACATGATAAGTATTCTGTATATATGATATACCATCCAATTATATATTATTTTAATATCAAAATAATGATATTGTTTCTCGTGCGTTCGTACGAATTACCATCTCCATGAACGCGATGATATTCATTCCACATCGTAATTATTCTAGAATATTTTTCATTTTAGGATTAAAAATTATTTTTATGAACATAATATCATTATATATATGAATAAAATACCTTGTATCCATGAAAAATAGCTTACGTAACCAATCATATAAATGAAAATGAATCAGTTAACACCTAAAATGATGATACTACAAAGATATCATTAAAAAAGCAATATTAAAAGATCATATGTGATATCATATTATTGTATATGGTTCTTTTATAATTTAATAACAATTATTTCACCATTATACATGAAGTTAAGCAACCCTCTACTGAGGAAAAGACCAAGGTAAGGGTTAATTTTATAATCTCTTTATTATCTGAGGTTGATTTTTACGTGAGTATCAACCTGGACCTCTTTATCATCCACATCTGTGTTTTCATAAAAATTTATTTCAAATAATTTTTTAATATTTACTAAACTATAATTTATTTTATTTTATACCCTTATTTGAAATTTTATAAAATTGTTTGAAAGGAATATTTCCATCATTTTCCAAATAAGGTACTTCATGACCTTTTTGATAAACTTAAAGTAAGAATGTTTTTTTAAAAATATACGGTGGGTGCGGCTATTTTCTACCATGAAAACATCATCAAAGATTCCCATACTAGAATATAAGAATATATTCAAAATAAATGTTTTATTTGATAATAATATGACTTTTAAATGATTTCATAATAGAAATATATATTTTCTAAAAAAGTTTTGATTTCATCTATTTCAACATCCTTTGATGGATTTTAAGCTTGTTCGGAGTTGATTTATTATGATACAAAACTTCCATATTGTATTGAAGGTTTTGTGATATGTTTGACTGTGGATTTTTTTTATACCATTCATGGTTTATGGATAATTTATTGACCTTTGAATGCTAGTTTTAATACGAATTTTTATGTTATATTTACACCTTTTCATATGAGGAGTGCATTGGACTTAGTATGTGATGGTTGGAGCCAGCTATAGCTCCTCGGTGAATCGGTAGGTCTCAAGAGACAAACTAGTTTCTTGGCACAAGGCCTTGACAAAATTGTATTTTTATTCTTGGCACAAGGCCTTGACTATGTGGTTATGAAGTCTGGAATTATGCATTCCATCATTATAAAAGTAGTTATTGATATTTCATGTGATTATTCGTCTAGAAGAATATACATGTGAATAAGTAAATGGAATTATTTGATTTTATCTTATACATATTATGTTGATGTTCATGTTTAAAGGGATTTTTTTAGTCTTACATTGCATTAAATGTTTATGCTTATTTATGAAAGTTTCTTCTATGTTGTTATCCTTACTAATCATCTGAGCACACCTCTTTCTATGTTTTATTTTTCTCAGGATGCAAAGAAGTATATTATGACTAACCTGCAGGAATTTTCTAAGAGATATGAGTGTGGCCTATGGAGAATATTTTATTTTAGTTTTTTATTTTATAATGTAATGTAAAATATATGAATGTAACTATTATTTACAAGGCTACTAAAAAGATCAGTCTATTGGGATTTGATCCCTTTTGATCATGCCAATATTATGTGATAAAGCACCTACTCTAGGTAACTAGGGTCAGGGCGTTACAGTTGGTATCATTGGAAGCTTAGTAAAAACCTTGGAAGCTGGATTTAGAAAAACTCTGATTAGAGAACATTACCCTAAGATTGACTTTGAGGATTAGTATATAAGAACTTCCTCGAATTTTGGTATTGTATATATTTTGTGATTTTTCAAAGAAATACGTCTAGGTCTGGATACGAGCTGTTAGAGATGGCTCTGGAAAAGATGTACCTAGGGGTACAACCTGAAAACAGTGATTTGATCTAGACTTGAATGGGAACTAGTGCACGACAACATGACAAGCTGCACCCTTGGTTACGACACTCCTAAGGGATATGCATAGGATAATTCTCATTTTATTTAAAAACCACGATAATGGGATTATGAAGATATATTTCCCCAAGGAAAACATTTTTATGATTATGGATTATATCCATAAACTATTCAATTTATATTAAGTGATTTACATGTTTGGATTTATGTATTGCGATTCATAAACTAATCTAGTTTATTACATTGTTTAGAAATGGAATAAAGTGGAAGGAATGTAAACTATATCAATGTATGTAATCCATGTAGGGATTTCCCTCCAACTCAAGATAATTATAGTGGAGGTGGTGAAGAAAATGGTGCTGATCAACTTATCACCATACTGGGAAAACTCACTCAGGTTATGAATAATAACCTTACCCATATGGAGCACCCTAATCAACAACGTGGATGATCAATGTTAGACCATTTCAAGAGACAAAAACCACAAACATTCAATGGGAGTAAAAATATATTAGTAGCATAGCAATGGATAAATTCCTTAGAGAAAATATTTCTTTCTCTGCGGAGTAAAGAAAGGGAAGAGTATTTCATGGCAGTTTATCACCTCATGGGAGAAGTAGATCAATGGTGGTCATTAATTCAAAACACAAAGGAAGATGATGAAGTGTCAAATATGAAATGGAGGGTGTGTAAAGATATTTTCATAGAAAAATAATTTCTTTGTGACCATCGAGCAGATATGGGAATACAATTTCTAAGTCTGAGGAAAAAAGTGGATGACAATGTCGCAATGTATGAGGCTAACATTATAAAGATAGAAAGGAATGTTGACGATTTTATATGTTACCCAAGAAGTACAACTGACCGTTTATTTGAAGGGTTAAAACCATTTCTCCATAGAGGATTAGTATCACAATCCCTCTTGTTGTACGATGATTTTGTCTCATGTGCTATCAAGATAGAAAAGAAATTATCTATATCTCACTACAATAAAGCAAAGAAAGAACAGAAGAGATCTTCTGAACACTTTGGATATGGAAATAACTGGAATAAGGGAAAATTTCAATATCCATCCTGTAGTAAATGGGGGAAGAAAACCCTCGGTACTTTCCTGAAAGGAATGGGAGTCTGATACAAGTACGCTGAAAATGACCACCAAGCTCGTGATTGTAAGGGGAAGAAAGAGGCAGTCAATGTTGAATGCTACAATTGTAGAGAAATGGGGCATTATGCAAATGAATGTCCTAATCTCCAAGGAAAATTACCACATAAAATGCCAAGGAATCAAGGCCAAGTTTAAGCTATCACTATTGCTGATATTTAAGCTCTAAAAGAAGTAGTGGTAGGTAATTTAATGGTTTTCTCTTGTTTGGAAAATTCATTATTTGTTTTTGGATCATCGCATTGTTTTATATCTTCACAGTTTTCTAAGAAAATGAGATATTTCTGATTTGATTTTACAAGGGAGTTTTCCATCAAAACATCTTAGGGAAGTATCATTGAAACAATGTTTGGTGAATTAGTTCCCATTAAGGCATATAAACGTTATTTATCTATTAATCTCATCGTCATACCCATGACTTAATTTGATATAATTCTTGGTATGGATTTCATTTCAGACAATGATGTGAAAATTTATTGAAAGAAGAAAGTGGTTTCAATTTTTGATGATGACAATGTGTACCTTATATTTAGAGTAGAAACATAACCATCTGATTTTTATCTATATCCACCCCTAGAATCTCAACAAAATTCAATTATTGGGGATGAAGAAATTGAAATAACTATGGTTGGGGAGAGGAATGCTCAAACAGAGAACATTCCTATTGCATAAGAATCTGTTGTAGTGTTTCCAGAAGATTTACCAGGATATCCTCTAAAACGAGAAATTGGATTTTCCATTGATTTAATTCCTGGTTAAAGGCCCATATCAAAGACCCCTTATAGAATGGACACTGTGGAATTAGTGGATCTTAAGAAACAACTAGAGAATTGATTAATAAGGGTTTTATTCTCCCTGGTGTTTCCCTACAGGGATCCCTTGTCCTTTTTGTTAAGAAAAAATATGGATATTTGAGGTTGTGCATTGACTACAGGGAGATCAATGATACAACAATAATGAACATGTATCCCCTCCCACACATTGATTATTTATTCGACCATCTTCATGGAGCTCAATATTTTTCAAAGATTGACCTTCGATTTGGATATCCTCAATTGTGTGTAAAGAAGAATTTCATTCCAAAAATAGCATTTCGATCCAGATACGGGCATTACGAGTTAATAGTAATGCCTTTTGGATTATCTTGTGAACCCTCTATCTTCTTGAATACAATGAATAGAGTTATCAAGGAAATATTGATGACTTTTTTGGGGTATTTTTTGATGATATCTTGGTATTAATCAAAAGCTACGAAGATCATGAAAATCACTTGAACATTATTCTAAAGGCTCTTATAGGAAATGAATTATATGGGATATTTATAAAGTGTGAATTATAGTTTCAAGTAATTTCTTTTCATGACCATATTATCTCTAAGGATGAAATATATATTGATCTTTCAAAGACCAAGGCAATCCATGAATGGCTAGCACTGACAAGTATAACTGAGGTACACAGTTTTATTGGTTTAATAGGTTATTGTCGGGATTTTGTCAAGAATATTGCCCAATTGGTAAACCCATACACCACGCTCACATGTAAAGGTTTTAATTATTTTTAGAAAAGATAGTTTGAATAATGTTTTCAATAAGTGAGGTGAAGATTAGTTAATGATATTATCTTGACTCTACCATCAGGGAATAATGGGTTTGTTATTTCTAGTGATGCTTCAAAGAAAGGACTGGGTTGTGTCCTTATGCAGAATGATATAATTATTGCCTATGAATCCCGATAGCTAAAAACACATGAAAAATAATATCCATCTTATGATCTTGAGTTCTCATTTGTAATCCTTGCTTTGAAGATAGACATACACTATATCTATGGTGAAAAATGTGAGATTTATACTGATCAAAAGAGTTTGAAGTATATTTTTTCAAAAAAATAACTCAACATAAGGAAAAAAAATATGGCTTGAACTACTCAAGGATTTTGATATCACAATACACTACTACTCAGGGATGGCAAATAAGGTGGCATATTCGTTGAGCAGAAAGGTTCATGGAGTTTTGAATAAGATGAGAGTTGAAAGGGATCCTATTTTCATCGATCTAGTAAATATAAATATGGGAATAGTCATGGAAGGTGATACATGAATACTTTTTCTAATGTTTTTCAAACCATCATTGTCGGATCTAAAAAGATAATTGATGGATTATGCCCATAGCTCCAATTTCTCTATACACCCTGAAAGCACCAAGATGTATAGAGATTTGAAGGATCATTTTTGGTGGGACAACATGAATAGGGAGATTACTGATTTTGTGTCAATATGTATAGTTTTTCAACAAGTAAAACCTGGAAGGCAATAGCCTGGAAGATTCATGCAACCTCTTCCCATAACTGAGTGTAAATGGGATGATATTACGATGGACATTGTCATGGGGCTACCAAAATCTCCTAGAAGGAATGATTCAATATGGGTCATTGTTGATCATCTTACCAAGTCAGTACATTTTATTGCTATAAGAGAAGATTTATCACTGGAACGTTCAGCACGAATTTATATTAATGAAGTTTTAAGACTTCAGGGAGAACTACTATTGATTGTTTCTGATCGCGATGCCCATTTTACACCATGATTCCGGAAAAGTCTTCAGAAATCCCTAGATAACGAACATCGTTTAAGCACTGCCTACCACCCTCAAACTGATGGAAAATCATAACAGACTATTCAAACCTTAGAATACATGTTGAGATCTTGATCACATGACATTCATGGTACGTGGTATCAATATTTACCTTTGGTAAAATTTTCTTATTACAATTACTTTCATTCAAGTATTCTGATGGCACCATAGGAAGCATTATATGGAAAGAGATGATGCACACCAACTTGATGGGATGATATTGGTGAAAGAAAACTTGTAAGCCAAGAACTTTTTGAGGATACAATGGAAAGGGTTAAGGTTATCCAAACCCACATCCAAGTAGCCCAAAGTTGGGAAAATAGCTATGCAGATAACCAAATAAATGATTTGGAATTTCAAGTAGGAGACCATTTTTTTGAAGGTATCTCCGTGGAAGGGTGTTATACGTTTCAGTAAGAAGTGTAAATTGAGTCCTACGTACATCGGACCTTTCAAAATTCTAGAACGAATTGGAGTTATAACTTATTGTTCGAAAATTCTTCCAACTCTCTATAAAGTTCATGATGTGTTCCATGTATCATTGTTGAGAAAATACATGCTAGACCCAACGCATGTACTCACCTATGAGGAAATTGAATTAGAACCTAATATTTCTTATTGTAAATATCCTATCAAAATTCTTGATACAAGTGAACAAGTGCTGAAAAACCCAACTACCCGTCTAGTAAAAGTTCTATGGAGAAACCAAATGATGGAAGATGCAACATGGGAACGAGATAAATATATGATGAAGAACCACCTGAATCTTTTTATGCGGTAGTATTATAGATATTTCTAGGATTAAATTATTTGTAGGAGGTAATAATGTAACACCCCAAAAATCCATGGTACGTTTCCCATTCAATAATGTAATATCTTATGTTGTATGTAACTTAGAGATTCTAACACAATGGAACCAATAAAACTAGCAGTTAGGAATAGTAATACAAAATTTTGGAAAATTTATAAATTTTATCTTTCAAAATGGACTTCATTTTTGGATTTAGAATATCAAAATTATCTTAGGGTGATTTTTTTTTATTTTTCTGAAAACATTAAATATTTGATGAATAGTGAAAAACATTGCATTATTAGTTAAAACCGTATTTTTATTAAAATAATTATTTATTTTATTTTAATTTACTTAATTTAAGAGTATATGCATAATAAATATATATGTTCAATGTAATTCATTAGAGTCTTTTTATAATAAGTTTATATATATATATAATTTTATCTAACTTTTTACCGTCTTTTACCCACCTCTAATGAGCATTTTCAAATCTGTATAAAACCTAATTTTACCACCTCTATGCGTTGAATTTCAAAAATCTGAGAGACACAGTAAATATCATTAATTAAAAAGTTGTTCAATGGGATGAAAATAATTTTTGGGTAATAGTAACTTTTTACTATTATTTACCATGGTTAAAAGTAAATAGGGTAATTAAGGGTAAAATTTATATCATAATTACCTTAACACATGTCCAAATTCTATTGGATAAGATTAATTCTACCAAAAACAACCATAGGAATAAAATAATATCTCCTTTGGTCCACTAGGATTATATTAAGACATTTATTATTGTTTTATTTAAAGAAGAGTTAAAATAGTTAAAATCAATGTTTAATAACTAATCCATTTTTAATATAGGGTTATACATAAGATAAATTCGACTATAAAAATTCGTTAGAAAGATAAAATTATTTCCTACATAATGGTATTTTATTTTCAATTTTTAGACATTAAATAAATAAATTTATTTATGACACAATGATTATGTAGTAATTACCTTACTAACGAATCATTAAAATAATTGACAATATAAATATCATTATAAAAATATTTTGAGACTTTTAAAGAATTGCACTAATTTTATTGTTTAATATTCTATTATAGGGTTAATTAAATTTATTTTGATCAAATTAATAATGTTTTTATGAATATTAACAAAATAAAATATCAAATAGTGTCAAAATAGACATAAAAGAGTTTTTAAAATAAATATTATATTATTAAATGATATTTTGATCCTAAAATTATAAGGATCTTCCAAAGGGATTATATAATATTATATATGTCATTAATGAACTACATGAGTTTCTCTTGTAATTTTATAGTATTTTTATTAACCATATAATATAAAAATACAAAGAGACATGGTAAATGTCAAACTATTTAACTAAGAGTTAAATCTAAAAGATATGGTCAATATGATGACAATAACCTATCTAAAACCTATTGGTAGAGATTCTTTTGACCCATCTCCACCTTATACATCAAATAATTCATTTTTGAGCCATTAAAACTGAAAATTATTTTATTATAAAATAATATTTCAATCTTTTCATAAAGTAACCCTTACCTCTCTTATAAAAGGGAACTTCCCCATATCTCCAATCCACACCTTCAATTCCATTTGGATCAGACAATCCCTACCCAATATCCTCTCAATTGTCCACTATTCATCCTAGTGGCCTTCCTTTAGTCCTAAATACAACATATGGATCCCTTTTGATCAAATCAAATGGAAGAACCCCAAGAAGAGGTAAATATTTCATCATCTATTTCAAGATATTTTAATCTTCCACTTCCACTTTCTTTGTTTTTTCCATTATAAAATAATAACACAAGTATATTCTATATAATGTGATGTGATTATAAAAACGTTATAACCATATTCATTATTCTATCCATCCTATAAAGGAAAAAGTCATCATAAGTGCGTACATACGGATTATTGTCTCCACGTCATGGTGTAGTTTGTTATTAAAACACTTCATCATTTGGATGGGTATAATAATGAGTATAAATTATTTAAATAACAAATATAACATGAAAATTGTTCTTTATATATGATATACCATATAATTATATAAGATATTAACATCCAAAGAGTGATATTTCCGCTCGTGTGTACGTACGGATTACCGTCTCCACGAACTCGATGAGATTCATTCCCCATCATAACAATTCCAGAATAATTTTAATTATATGATTAAAATTAATTTTTATGAACATAATATCATTCTTTATATGAATAAAATAAATCCAATAAATAAAAAAATGGCTTACGTAACCAAGCATATAAAGGAAAACGAATTAGCTAACACCAAAAATGATGATACTACTAAAGTATCATTAACAATGCAACATTAAAATATAATATATGATATCATATTAATGTATATAGTTCTAGAATAATTTAATAAAAATTATTTCACCATTATACAGGAGTTTAAACTACCCTTTACCAAGGAAAAGTACATGGTAAGGGTTAATTTTACAATCTCTTTATTATCTGAGGTTGTTTTATAATTGAGTATCTACTGGGACATCATTATCATCATCTTCCGTGTTTTCTTAGTAATGCATTTCAAAACATTTTCACAATTTACTATACTATAGGTTAAAGTCATTTATACCCTTTTCTTACTTTTTATAAAATTGTTTGAAAGGAATCATTCCACTATTTTCCAAACAAGGTACTTTATGAACATTTCAAAAAAATTAAGGTATGAAATTTTTTAACATATACGGTGGGTGCGGATATTTTCCACCATTATAACACAGTCGAAGCTTCACTTACATGTTTATAAGAATATTTTCAAAATAAATTTTTTATTTTATAATTTTATGACAACTGAATGATTTTAAAATAGAATGTGATATTTCTCTAAAAAAAATTGATTTCATCTATGTCAACATACTTTGATGGATTTTAAGCTTGTTTGAAGTTGATTTATAATGATAAAAATTCCATATTGTATTAAAGGTTTTTTTATATGTTTGATTGTTGATGTGTTATTTTTATACCATTCATTGTTTATGGAGAATGTATTAACATTTATATACTTGTTTTAATAAAAATGATTATGTTATGTTTAGACCTTTTCATATGATGAGTGAATTAGACTTAGTAAGTGACGGGTGGAGCCCACTATAGCTCCTCAATTCATTGGTAGGTTTCATGAGACAAAGTAGTGTCTTGGAAAAGGCCATGACAAAATATTATTTGTAGTCTTGGCACAAGGACTTTACTATGTGGTTATAAAGTATGGAATTATTCATTCCATCATTATGAAAGTGGCCATTGAAATTTAATATTATTATTCGACTAGTAGAATGTCCATGTGAATTAATAAATGCCATTCATTGATTTAATCTTTGTATTATTAGGATGAATTTAACGTTTAAAATGAATTTGTTTTATTCATACATTTCCTTAAATGTTTATGATTATTTATGAATGTTTCGGCTATATTTTAATCCTTACTGATCATCTGATCTCACACCTTTCTATGTTTTATTTTTCCCCATATGCGAAGAAGTATATTAGGACTGACCTGCAGGGATAGACTAAGGGATATGAGTGTGGCCTATGAAGACTATGTTGTTTTAGTTTTTCATTTTATATTGTAATGTAAAACAGGTGAATGTATCTAGTATTTCCAAGGCTACTAAACTGATCGGTCATTCGGGATTCGATCCCTTGTGATTATGCCAATGTTATGTAAAAAAGCACGAACTCTTGGTAACTGGGGTCAGGGCATTATACATTCCACTAAATGATTATAATTATTCATCCTCTTTTATGTTATCATGATATAACATTGACTTGGATGTTTTCCTTTATTATCATGTTTATTCCCTTATTATAATTTTTATCCCATCCATTTCATATATGTATTCCATAGGTTATTTTATATTGCTTCAGGATCACAAAAGGGTTTTAGATCTAACTATGGAAATGAAATAAAAATAATTCACTCTTTTATTTTCATTTCATGTAGTATTATCTTAGTCTTCTGAAGAAACTATAAATCATTATCGTGGGATTTAATTAATGGATTTTTATATTTAAAATTTCATAATAATATTTGGAAAATTACATAGATTACTATAATTAATCCTTTACTTATCAGATATCACATGATGGAAAATATGAATATATTGGACATAAAATTATTAGTAATGTTATAGGGGATATTTTTAATTTAAATTGTTTTTTGAAAAGTAAATTTTTTGGATATTAAAAAACATACATTTACAATTATATAGTTGATGAAAAATTAAATATAAGTATTTATTTTATAATTTATATTTTTTGAGTAAAATTTCTTTTTTTGCCTCAATTTTATATGGATAATATTGTACAAACATCACCCACTAGATGAAAGGTCGCCATAAATAAATAAAAAAATAATTGTATAAATAAAATCTCTCAAACATCTATGTATCAAAAGTAAGAATAAGTAATCACATTAATATCTTAACTCATTCTCACTTCTCTAAAACATTCACTCACCACTCAGAAAACATTTAATAAAATTAAATAAATAATAAAATTAATTAAAAAATTTATTTTCAAAATTTATTAATTGATTCCAACATCCATGTTTGAAGAAATGTGAACTTTAATTTTAACCAAAAAATAAAATTAAAATCATTATCATTTTATAGAAATATATATAACTAAAATAAATGATCACCAAATGGATCACCATGTGGTCCCACTCACCTTTTGTAGTGGGTTCAAACAAATAATCAAGTTATATCGACCACTAATTTCTATGATGTCCGGTATTTTGGTTTTTTCCATTATCAATTCCTTCTAATACTCCTCATCTTGATTTCACATATTTGATAAATTGAACACATTACCTATATCATCATATATGAATTTGGGCTCGGTCCTACATCTACTGAAATCATGACATTAATAAAAAAAATCAAATTAGATGATTTACATCATCTAATCAATATACCATACTTCAAATGTCACTTCCTTATATTACCTTCATATGACTTGGACTACCATCCAAAATAACCCATTCTGATAAACTGAAATTGGGACTTTAATACTATTTAATACTATTCACAGTCCAATAAATTAAAAAAAATTAATTGAATTTTTATCCATGATAGTTTCTAAAATGGGTAATAAAACATATATAAAATAATAATAGAGAATAATTAATCATGGAAGGGTTAACAAGTTAGAAAATAATTTACACATTGATTTGTGTTGTATATATTATTGATGTAAAAGTATTCAATTCTTTTTTATTTTCTGATAGGTAAATTTTACCTTTTTCAATTCATTAATAAGACATTAATTTATATACATAAATTTTAAACATATAATAATTTATTCCAATAATATTTTTATTAAAAGATTAAATGATGATCAAAATCATTTGGATTTTCATTTAAAATAATAATTCATTTAATATTGTTATGTTTTTATTGTTCTTTTATATTGATTATTTAACACCCACCACAACCCTAGTTTTGGGTATGTTGTTTTTTTTTCGGATTTTGATTTATCAATTAATTTCACGAGTAAAATTCCCATGAATATTTCATAGGTTAAAATAAATATGATATTATAATCTGTTCATTATAAATTTCTACCAAAAACATTTACAATGTGAATGTCGGTTTTAAGATGTGAATTTATGAGGGTGAAGGTCAAAAAATTTCTTGGTGTAAATATGTTTCATTTCATATTTTTATGATATGGTTTTCTGTAAAAATAATTTATTCCATATTATGTTTATTCAAGAAAAAATAAACTGAGCTATCAATTTTGTTTTCAGAAGGATACCCCTAATGAATTCAGGACATAAATTCCCAATATAAATCATGAATCTCCCTAGCCAAACCAATTTTTCTATGTCTAATGATTATAGATCCTCTTATTAATTATTTTCATTTTACTCAATTTCCAGGGCATGCATATTCTTCTTTTAGAGACCTTTAGCATAAATTTTTTTCTAATGGATTGTCAACCATTAGATTATGAAAATAATGTTTTGGGGCTTATTTTTTATTAATGAAATATTATATCGGTGTTGAAATACTATGATATATATTTTTTAGGATCGTGTATGATTTTTTTATTTATTTTTTATAGTAATTAGAGGAGAAATGGATATTAATAGTTTCATCCTAAATACATTGGGATAATCAATTGAATTTGTGGTCAGTAGATCATCTCTCTCTATTTAATCTTCTATAACTTGAAGGATTAGTTTCATAAATAATTCTACTTGGATTTAATATGGTATTAATTTTTGATTTTTTATGGATAATTTTTGTATTTTAAATTTGTAAAATTGGAAGGATTTTTCATAAAGATATTTATCTATGATTTCAAAATTATGAAATGGTTTAGAAACATGAAAGATGGTTAATGAATGTATTTAAAGGAAATAATTTCTTAAAATATTTCCAATTGAAATTGGCATAATGTGTTGTAATGTGTTAAAGGGGGATGGGTTTTATCAGAATTGACACCATCAAGGGTTGAAATATAATCTTCATGAATTGCGGCCTTTATAGTAACGATAAGATTTATTGTATGGTTGTGTGCATGTGTATTATTTTTTATATGTGAACCACTGAATAATAATTACAAATTTAAATGGATTTAAATTTTTTATGTGGTTTCTCTATTCTTATTTTAAATAAAAAAATGAATTGTTTTATGAATTTTTTTTATAAATCATACAAACTTGTTCTATCCTTATAGAGAGTATTGGGAACTCATACGGGAATTCCTACAAATGTTATACTCACCCAATGCTAGGGAACATTAGTGTGGTTGTATATATCATATACCATGAGACATGGATGGAAATCTGTCATTTTTTATAATATTTCAATTTAATACCAAGGGAATGTCAGGTGGGGTTGGATCAAGGATCAAGTTAGGGAGTACCTGGGATTATGGATCTGGATGTTTCTTAGTACTGCTATCTTTTTTTATCATCATTTTATATTACATATTTCATTTTTTCTCTTATATTAATTTTTTTATTTGATTTATACTCGGTTTTTTATTGATGTTAATGAATCATTTAGTGGTTTGGATATTTAGTTTTTGTCTTGTCATGTTGTTTTTCCATTATCATAAAAAAAATCAACCAACTTGTTCATAATCCCTTAGAAGCTTTTCGGCCATTGGATTCTTATTTTATCACCTAAGGCTAGGTAATTTATTATTTCTATCAGGTTAATGGGTTGGGGTAGGATGTTACAAATGGTGTTAGTCTTGCCCAGTCTTCCAAAACTTGGTATGTTAGTAATGGGGTAGGAATGAAAGATATCAAACTATATTGTTCAAAAGGTGTAGCTATTTATTATATATTGAACATCATTTTAATAGGGTTTCCAATTACAAAAGGGTTATATGCCAATTATGGATATGTTCATACCATATTTCTGTGGGTTTATCTGGTCGATGTTGAGTATAATGCATTTTATTGAGACTTAACAATATGACTTCATTATTCATCAGATGCATGAAAATTTTAAAAATTGTTTAAATGGTATATTCTTGTAAAGAATGACCATTATATTTTTTTAAAGGTGAATTATAATTTTTAAAATCATTCCATTACTGGATAGAGAAAATTAAATGTTGTTTTTTAACAATATGGAATCATGTAGTTACAAAAGAAATTGGGTAAATGCCTAAGGAATCTTCTAGAAGAGGTTATAGAAAATATGGTTAGAACTAAGACATAAGTGAACCGACAACTTATAAAGAGTATAATAAAATATTTTTGGCTACTGAAAAAGGAAAAATATGATTAATCATGGAAAGAGGATAATTATGTATAGTTTTAGAATCATAATCCATATTTTGTAGAAGTGATAATAAATATGAAATGGTGAATATTTTCTCAATAGAAAAAATAAAATTTACAACTTTCAAGGTACACAATCATTCTTATTTATGAATAAGGAAACATAAATTCTTGGGGATCTTGGATGAGAGTGGTGGGATTTAGATACCCAATATATAGATGCCTAAGGACTACTATGGGATGAGTTTGATTAATTGTTAAAAAATCAATTTTTCCCTACTAATTCATTATTGTAGGCATAAGTGATATTTTTATCATGATCTATTAGAATCCTTCCTTAGTATAATGTGATTCAAAATTTATTAACATAATATTCATTTCTCTTAATGTTGATGCTAGTGCATCCATGAAGGGATAAATATTTGATTGTGGGCTATGGTGATATATTTTTCCTAATATAGAAGTTCATTGTATTATAATATGTATTGAAATTTTGAATAGAGAGATGTTATATAAGTGAGTATTATTTTCTTAAATTTATATTGGGGAATTTAGTTTATTTCCACAATAATTGACAGGAACTCAAATAATGGAAATAAGTGGAAGAGCGACATCGACTTATTGGGAGGTAGAATGTATCAAAATCATATGATGGGATTAGTTAAAATTAATAAATATCCAAATATATTTTTTGGCTATTTAAAATTCTGTTATACTTATCATAATAAGTGAGATATTATAAGACAACCTCAATCTGGTCACAACTATATTCATATGGGATATCTTCAGCATTATTGTCAAATTTCACCCCAATACACTTTTGGGTATCCACCTCATTTATCATAGACAATTGATTATATGTTGCGGTGATTTGGTGATATTAATTATTGATCAAAAAACGTAATTATATAATCTCATTCCAAGAACACCATGAGTTCTTAAGTTGTTCAATCTCATTAAGGAAGTAAGTATCAGGGGGATCTAGTAAGTACCTATATGGTGCAAAAGAGATGATTTTTCATTATCAATCTACTTCATCAACAGTTTCAGGTTTAAGTCACATTAATTAAATCCTTATGAATGATTTTTCTATAAAATAGTGTCCCAAATATTTATTTATACTCATATGGTTGATCATATTTCTAACATTATGCCAATTGTTTTAATTTTATGAACCATTGGGACAAGAGGTGTGTCAACCCATTAGGTGTGTAGCATGAGAAGTAAAAATTGATGGGATGAGTTGATTTTGGATATATCGTTTATTAGGATGGATATATATGAATAGATATTGTGGATGTGTTGGTCGACATCATTCAAGAGAAAATCCATAGTTATTCTTTGAACGGCATTCATATATCTTCAGATATTGTTGTGAATCTCTTTGATGATGATAGGAACCAGAATATGAGATGAAGAGGACCATCAGTGCCATTTTTTTGGAATATAAATTATTATTTGGAATTTTTTTGTCATTACATATGGATGGAATCATGAAAAATATTTTCAAAACCTCATGGACCAATTTATGGATATATTTCTTGATAATTTCTTTGGGTTTAAAAAATAAGATATTTGTAATTAATGATTTATCATTGTGTAGAAATTTAATTTCCCTTCCATACTATTATATGACCCCAATAGAATAAATGGAATTCAATGTGTTGGTGGAAGATCTAGAAAGAAAAGGTTCATTTTACCATGTACATCTATGTGAGGAGAAAAAATTTGTTTTTAAATGAAGGATGATGGAACACTTAGTATTTGTATGGACTATCAAATGGTCAACCATGTTATGATAAATAATAAATATTCCCTTACATGAATTAGTAATTTTTGGACAATTTTAGTGGAATATTATGGTTCTATATGATTGAATTACACATAGGATATTACAAACTCTGAGTTCAGATGTAGGATATTCCAAAAATAGATTACCAATTTCATTATAGTCATTGTGATTATTTGGTTATTCCATTTTTTCAAATAAATTAATGAAAAGTTTTTATGACATTGATTATTAAAATATTTCAAAATAATTCTGGTCCATTCATAGTGATGTTTGTTGATGATATTTTGGTGTATTCTAGGATCAAATAAAAGCATTAGTAATATATAGGTACAAAGTTCAGTATATTTTGAAAGAATCGCCATTCATTTATTTTTTTAAATGTGTCATACCTATATACAATTGGTATATTTCATTGGTCATTAGATTTATAAAATTATAGTTTCTATAGATTCTAATAATATAGAAACTGTTATCTATTGGAAACCAATAACGATTTATTTTTTAGATACACTCTAAACATTTTTTTCTAGGATATTACTGATGATTTTTTCATTATTTTTCACATATTTAATCCCCAATGAAAGTGATGAAAATAAATTTTTTCCCTTTACATTATTAATATGAGTGCTCAAAAACCTTCACAGGGTTTATGGTTTCACTTATGTAAAAATATATCCATACGTTTCCCATGTGTGGACTGGTGTATGTGGTCTATTATGATACATTATGATCTAGTTTAGTAAGGGTTTTAATACATAGTGGTCATGTTGTTTCATATTGATCATGATTTTTATGGGTTTATGGGATGAACTACCAAATAAAAGATTAAAAATTTAATTTTATAATAAATTATTTTAATACACTGAACAAATATATTTTTTGGTAAATTTATGGTTTTAATGGATCATTAGAGCTTAAAACACATGTTCTCAAAAGAATATTTGATTATAAAGAAAAAATATAGAGGGAATATCTATATATTATTAACTTTTACTTGATTTGAAGACAAGGTAAATATAATTCAGGGGTATTTTAATTTAGTTGTAATTTATCTAACTTGTTAGCTAATGTGGCTTTAGATCATTAGAAGCTGATGTTTGTTATCACTAACATGAACCTTGATTGTATCCACTATGGGATGTTGTAGATTTCATTTTGGATTCTCATATTCATAATTATGTTTAAAAAAATAATTGGACATATGAACCTTAGTTTTATTCTATTAGGTCAAAACACAGTGATGGGGATACCATTGAGGGATTAAAGAGTGACATAAGTTCAATGTTATGTTTTATAGAATAGATCATGGTGCAATTGTTTTATCTGTGAAAATGTCCTTAAACTACCACCATTCATATTGTGATGTTCATCGTAGCCTAAAAAAGTATATATAATTCATTAATATCTCTATTTTGGTGGTCTCACATGAGGATGATATGACATAGTTTCTTTTTGAGATCACTCACTTATCAACAAGTCAGTATAGAGCACCAATGACTATCGGGTATATTGATTCATCATTGATTTCCACATGTAAATTTGATTGGATTTCTACATATTTATTTATTAATCTTACAAGAATAGTTATAAATCATGATTACATATGGTTGATTATAGATCCACTCATTCGGTCTTCTAGCTTCATCCATATTTTTGAATCCAATTCAAAGGAATATTTTCCCCCAATCTATATCTGATAACTTATAATGATGAGTTTAATTATTTTTCAATTTTTTCATGGCATGATAGAAAGTCTACAATAGGTTTTCTGATATATGTATAGAAATCACTCAGAATTAAATTGACATTGATAACACCTTTTCCTCATCAAATAGACAGACGATATGAACATATGATCCAAATTTTAGAAGGCATGTTACTAGCATGAATTATGGAGGTTCATCAAAGGATCATATACCATTAGAGGAGTTATCAAAAAATAAAAGTTATCTTGACTTGTAGCATATAAATATATTCTAATAATTAGATAGTCTTCCTTTCCCTTATACCATTTGATGTGTTTAAATTTCATAGAATTAATTTATATGAATTGTCCATGTTAATGAGAAAATAGAGAATATTGATATGATCATAAAGATAATGGACACAGGTCGGAGTCATCAGACATAATATATGGAAAACCATCAATGATCATTATCATTTGAGGCAGTTGATCATTTTTTCTAGAGAATCTCTCCGATATTAGTGATTTTTTGTTCTTTGGAATGAAATCCAGGTTTTATCCCTAGTATATGTGACCTTTTGAGATACTTCAAAATTTTGGTGGTGTATCTTATAAATTGGATTTACCTCAATAGTTCATTTTATTGTATAACCTATTTCATTTTTCTCAATTTAATAATTTCCTTCCTAATCATGATCATTTTATTCTATTGGAATATTTTTATCCTAATCCTTTTGAAACCTTGATTAATTTTCCATTGCCTGTTTTTTATAGGAAAGATAAGCTATTTCCAAGTAAAATATTCATTTTGGTATGGGTTTTGTTGAAGAATGGTAAGATTCATGAAGATACATGGGAATATGGAATGAAAATTATGGAGAAATGTCTTGATATCTTCAGAAACAATGTTAGTTTTCTTCTTTCCATTAGAGGATAGATTAATGATGGGGACAATGAAACATCTCTATTTTTGGGAGAAATAATGTTTATGATTTCCCTTTTTCGATTGATGTTTATGGTAATATTTCCATGCAGGTTTCAAAACATAATATGGAAAAGAGACCTCTATTTTTTCACTTGAATAATATATAAATGGAATTATCGTCTTGTAAATGTTACTTTTACGAAATGAATTTACCCCAGTGAGGAATTATATTTTTTCAATGCGTACTAATGTTTCATCGAATTTTTCTACAAAATGGTTTTTGACATATATCTACTTTACACCATAAAAGTTTTCATTCTAGAAAATAATATAATCTTCTAGGTTTATCTATGAAATAGACACATCAATGAATTCAAATTATTACTTTAAAATTTAAATCTTGAATATCCATGAAGCAAATAAATTTATATAAAACTGGAGATTGTAATTCCTTATAATAATATTTTTTATTCCCATTATCTTCCAATGAACCCATATGATATTTTCAATGAACTTCAATAACTTCACTCTTTTTATTAAGGGTCATGAAGTTTACAATTATGGATTTCATGGTTTGGGTCTCATTCATCCTTATCATCTTTTTCCTCTTTGGGTTATCATAAATGGAAGAATATATCGATATTAGATTAAATGGATGATTATTTTGGTTAATTTCTTATGATATTTTCTATGTTTCTATCTCATGAATGAATGGAATATGGGTGATCATCTATTTCAACTTTTTCCCTTTTTTCTAATTGTTTTATCTATATATGGGTGTGTTTTCCAGGTGTCTAATATTGTAGAATGATAAGGATATGTTTTCATAAATGTTTTTTTGTATTTTCAATAGTATATCTATGTGATATCATAAAGGAAACTATTATGGATTTTTTATTATGAATATTGAATGTATTTAAAATGTCTTCAGGTATATTTTTAAAATGTTTATTTTTACATATAAAAATGGTTTGGACAAATGTAAGTTGTTTGAGGATGTTATTTCGAGAAATAATTGTTCATTGATGATTTTTTGGAATTGATATTTCAATAACTATTTATATTGTTCTCATGTGTGGTAACTTTGGTTAGATTTTCCACCTTCACGTTCCAATATATTATGGTAATGATGTTCAATCACTTATGGTAAAACCAATCGTGAGTGTTTAATTGTCTGTATGTAAATAGTTATTTTCCTATGTGATCCTAAGAATTCTTTTTCCACATGTAATTTCACGGGATTAATATTTATTATGTATATTGTCACTTTATTTTCACATTTGGATATTAATAAATCATTTTATTTATTTTATGATTTTTAAGATAATATTGGATAACATTCCCTTTTGTATTGGTGATTGTCAGAATATCCTCTGGGAATTCCTACATTGTATATAATGACCCCCTATATGAATAAATCAGTGATTTATCCAATTTCATATTCTATGGCATAAAAATTTGAGAATTATAATATTTCTCATGTGACTCACCTTGATACGTCGATCCTAGTTGGTGGAGGTGGATCTCGGAGCTAGTTGTAGAGTAGTGGAGATTATAAATCTCGGTGTATTTTACTTTTTTTCTGTTTTTGGTTACTTATTTTGTTATTCAATGTTCCATTTTAACTATCACATTATTATTTTTCTTATTATATTTTATACTGGGTTTTATTATTGGTACCCATTAACCATATAGTTCTATAAATATTTATTTTTGGTTTGGTCAAGTTGTTTTATTTTCATATGGAAAATAGGCCCCCATTTGTTTGTTATGTCCTTGGAATTTATATTCATCCTTTGGTGTCTTGAGAATGTCCCATAAGGCAAGTATCATTTCCTCCACCCCTAAAAACATTATATTGTGGATAAATTTTTACAGATACTTTTCACATTAAAAATATTCAATGAATCTAGTAGTTAGATTAACAAATTATAATTATTTTTTTATTATGTTGTGCTACATTTAGTATATTTAATTTTGTAAGCCATATTGGTTGTGATATATATTATTTTTTCTTATCCTAAGGATCTCAATGGTTTAATGAAAAATATATTTTTTCAATTAGTGATGATACCATGATGATATGAGTCTATCAATATGGGTTATAGAGTTTGTAAATTAATGAATAATATAAAATGTTATAAATGTAAAATTGTTATTTTTTATATGCTACAACTTGGATACATATTTTGTACTGATTTTAATCTATGAAATAATTATAATAGTTTTTAACCACTACTTATGATTTTTATGTTTTTTCTATAGATTTAATATATTTAATTATTATTATTAAATATTATTTTTACAATAGTTTCAATATGAAATAATGTATTTATATTTTGAAAATGGTTTGAAGATGATATTTGTTTAGAGAAAAAGAGATAACATCATATTAATGAATCAATTAGTGGTTCACCAATCATATATACAGATGTATTAGATGATGTAGAACCTTGGGGGATGTTTGGAGATTATTTCAAGAGTTGAAAATGTGTAATGAACCCAATCTGGTAAACCAAACACATCACCCACATTGGATCACCACAACACCCAAAAACATCCTCAATAGTCATGGGCTGCCAATAATCACATGGGTATCGATATGAAAATATGTGAACAATTTCATCAGCAAATGAAAACATAAGAAAAACATAATATATCTGATAATATTGGTTCCAAAGATATAATAAAAACTCAAGGGTGAGAATAAATATAAAGTGAATATTTAAAAATTATAGATAGCAGGAACCCTAGATAATATATATACCAATAATAAGGATCTCAACAACTGTATGAGCCAAAATCCACATGATATGGAATCACCATTGTACCAAAATCACGTGAAATAAACACAGAACATGGGAATACATCATTAAAATGAATTAACTTCCCTATACATATTTCAAAAAAAACATTTTTAGTCAATTCCTGTATGAATATATAGGTTTTGAGACCAAATTCTCAATTGAATAAAACCACAATTATATGTAATTACTATCACCATCATACAAAAAATTTATTTAAAATAGGTCACATTAAACATAAATGGATAATATAAAATTAAATCCATGATATAAAAATTTAGGGAAATATCCATGAAATTGTGAATATTAAATACAAGTGGACAAGTTTATAATTAAAAACAATTTAATGTTTCCAAAAAAGAACCTAATGAGAGTGTAACATTTGGGTGTATATAATGAATGCACGTAATGAAAAATATCCATTGTATTCTTTGTTACGTTTGGAGGGGGCTCTCCTATAACGGAAACTATCATTCACTATAACGTAATGATCACCCATCATCAAGGCCTATATGCCCCCAACTATGTACTACATAGGTGATGGTCTAACCATATACCACAAGGTATTCCCTATGTTCTATAATAATCCTTTAGTTTCAAGAATCTATTGCCAATATTTATATAATATTTTCAATAAGAAATTATATACACTTCCATGAAAGAAAATGTATCTCTATTTAAAAATCACCATTTAATAATATCATCAAACCCATTACTCATATAAATCAATTTTTAAAGAAAATACAATTTTTAAGACACATTCCATTTCCATAAATATCAAATATTATCTTTCATAGATGTCAAATAAAACATTTTTATAAATTGAAAAGATAATTAAAAAATTAAGAACATAATTAACTCAATTGTAATGATTGTTTGATAGGGGCAGTTACCTTTAAAATAATTGATATCATGTCACTTTGGGAAATAGAGATAGAAAATGAAGAGATCATTTCCTCACAACCATATAACAAAATAGAATAATCATTAATAATCCTTATTAAAATAGATGTAACCATATATCCCCTAATAGGGTTCCATCACATAGAGAAAAAGAATGATTTGTGAAATATATTTTATGAAAAGGGAAAAAAATTTATAAATCTAAGAAAACCTAGAAGATATTGACCAAGATAAATCATTAATCCATGAGGTATCTCAGTATGAAAATTATAGAGAGACATCATGAGGTTGGGTGGGGATATAATGGTTTGAGGTGGTGAATTATGTTAAAAATGATCAAGATAATCAGTGTAAAAATTCATTTTTATTAAGTTTTTAAGGACTGCATGGTTACCATACATAGTTTGAGTAATCAATGAATAATAATGTGGTCCTATCATCCCATTAAAATTGAATCACATATTTATAAAAGTATTATAAAAATAATTTTACAATCCATGATCAAAACATGAGATTGTTATTGTAAACAAAATTCCCTCCCCCGCACAGTTACAATATAGTTGATACTAACACTATTCCCAAATCACTCACTAATCCATATTGATTTTGTTTTCCCCATATTTGATCATGATGTCTAGGGAACCTTTAAAACCAATCATGATATATAAATTCTTTAAAACAATACAAACCTATGACATAGAGGGATTCACAATTTATTCCCATATAAAACATTATATCCACATAAATCACTCATCACTCTAGATTCACATAGAGAGAATACAATTTCTTAATAACTGACAACTCACACTCCCATGAATCATGGTTATAGCTCATTTTATATCCATATAACACATATCCAATAGATGTTTTACCATGAATTCAACCTTTTCCCGTTGATCAATTAACTGATCTAGTCATACAACCAATGACAAGATATATCTTGTTGTACAATCTCCCACATGAACATATATAAAAGATCTAGCTAGTATGATTTGAGTTGGGAAATAGAAAACAAAACATAAGATATGTTAAACAAGATGAAAGGTTCCATTGATATGTCACCTATATAAAACATTATATGTTCTAAATTATGCTAACAAACCATTTTTACATCTTACCTAACTTCACAAACAATTATGTTACAACTGAGGTGAGACTCCGAGAATAACCAAATCACCTATCACAACTCTAACAGATTATTACCACATTATGAAAATGTTATTTGGTTGATCATATCTATTTCTAACAAATTTCAATGAAACAAAATTATATTTTTTACACTTGTAAAGGAAATAATATTAAGAAATATTGTTCTCACAACACATCCCAATACAAATTCTATCAACATGGTTTCCCATACAAAACCTCAGGGGAACTGATCTAGTAGAAGCCCAATAATTGTTGGTATAGGAAATTCCAATTAAATAAAACCATTTCTCTCATCCATTCATCAACTATGACTATCTCAATATTTATTCCCATCTCATATCTAATGAAATAGATATATCATCACCAATACAAAGCATAGATCCCAACATATGCCACATACCACACCATCAATCCATAAAATAATGGAAGTAGGGTATCATGAACATGAAGGATATCATCCATGCACCATCATCAAACCATGTATGTCCCCTAAAACATATGTTCTCATCCTAAATTATCTACCATCGTTAACAGTATTTCACTAACATCACCACAAACCATTGTTTTAGAGAGAGTAATGAGATGGAAAGTCTACCATCACTAACCTACCCATATTGTATTTTGCAAAAAACACTCATCCCATAACATATGAGTGTCATAATATAGTAATTTACTGAGAGGGGGTTTATAAATAATCACAAGAAAACAACATATAATAGTCTTGCAATCAATCCAGAACCTATGTTTTCATGCTAATATCAACATAATAATATGATCACAAATACTGAGTCACTAATACCACTCCACTATTTCATATTATTAATGAAAATTCAAAAATATCAAGAAAGAATCTAATAAGGGAAACATCCCAGGTTCCACCACCAATTTACATTCTTATACATCCATTATTATTATTAAATTTTTTTATCATAACCATTCATATTATTTAAGCCAATTATTACTCCATTGTTACAATAACACAACAAGCCATCGACCACGTCAATCACTGCATCACATGGCCACTGAGGAATAGAATTCCTGGATACCAATATGTAAAAACAATGTCCAATAAAATCAAAGAAACATACAAATATACAATGATACAATAATAAACCATGTCCACTAAGAGTAAATAGCCAACTGAGCCTCTCGACCACATAGAACATGACCATCATAAATATATAACATCAATATTAGCATTTTACAGGTATAAATTTCTAATATTTCACCAATTTAATGATATATACAATAAAAACAAAAAAACAATCCACAACATGAGATATAAAAAATCACCATCCATAAAAATAATATCTGTATATAAAATTCATATTTTCCAAAATATTTCATTATTCCATCCATTATCATTGATTATAAAAATTCATTCCATTCATTGAAAAGAAAATAATAAACATGATAGTTTCACAAGTTGGCCCAAATCAGGCGATAACTTCAATTACCTACCTCAATTCTGAATCCATAAAGAATCATTATAAAGGAAATAATGATCAACCACCACAATATTCAATGGAAAAAAACCATTCCTATGTAAAAATAAACCATAATTAATGCATTCTCTCTAAAGGTGGTTTTTCAAAAATAGAAATATGAATGGGAACATGAGAGATAAATGTATAAAAATAGGTTCCATTATCCACATACCCTTAATTAGATTTATTAAGAGGTTATACGCTCGAAAAGATATAAGAGGATGTCCAGTGTTCGAAGGATGTAAAAATAATTATAATTAAAAAATATTGGGTCACCTATTTATATAGAAATCCTATGTGGCCTCCACCATGACATCACAACCACTGAAAACATCATTGAAGCCTCTAGTAAAATTTAGACATGAATCCTCTCCATGAGATCCTCAAATATTAGGTTTTAAAAAAAAATTCCTTAAATCTTATTTTTACCAGCACCAATCCTTGAACTACATAGTGATTCAAATCCACAATCCATTTTACCTCACCATACCCTATACCTTAGTCTGGTTAGCTCCTTGTTATTCCATTACTCATAGAGGAACCTTGTAGGTGAAACATTTGGAACCACACCCACCTTAGTCATTTTCAATAGATTATGTTTTTATTTATTGACCACCATACTAACACCCCACTCCAAAACATCCAAAATATTTCTTTCACTAGACTTGGAGCACTAATCATTACACAACATACTCAAAATAGTTGGTAAGAAAAACAACAAAAATAGATTTCCCAAATGACCCCCATCACACCAACAAACATTGTTTTATGTACCCACTAAGATATAAAAATCAACATAAATATTGTTGAATACAACCAAAATACATCACAATCAACTTATTAACCAAAAAACAAAATGGAATTGTCAAAAAGATTCATGAAATTACAGTATATAACTATAAATTGATTCTCACACACTATTTTCAAAACCGACTGGATAATGTTGCATCAACTAATAGAAGCCCCCCTAAACACCATGAAATGTCTCTAAAGAACTAAGTATTGACCAATCACACCAGAACTAGAAGAATACCATCTTTGTAAAAAAACATTAAAGAATCTTCTTCATCTTTAATATATTATCACATATAACATTAATACAAAAACAACTCCTAGTATTGGGTTCACATCTATGACTCCATGTATCAATTACTCTCTTTCATATGACCATTCCCATAGAAATTCGAAAATGAGGGGTATAAAATCCATTAAAACACATTATCCAGATGGTATTTTCTCTTAGTAGACCACTCTATAGACATCACATCATTCTCGATATATTAATATCTCTATTTAATGACATGAGAGTAACCATGAAGATATCAATGAATTTTGGAGACATTGAAGAAACCATGAATCTATCTAAATGTAGATAAAGAGAAAAATGATAATACACCTTGCTAATGTACTCCAACACCTCAAAGGGTCTCATAAGCTAGGGTGAGAACTTACTCCCCCAACCAAACCTCTTCTACCCATAATCATACAAATCCCTCATGAAAATATGGTCCTCAACCTTAAACTCTTATTTCCTCCTCATTTGATTAGAATAAGCCATTTTTTATGTGAATTTCTTACTTCATACTCTTAATAGACAAGTATATCTTATCCCCCATTCACTACACCTCATAGAGAATAATAATTACCACTCCTATAATACTAGAAAAATATAATGGATATCGATACCACATCCCATATAAAACCTTGAATGGAGTCACATCAATGGTTAATTGATAGCTATTATTATATGGAAACTGATTAAATATTAAATGTTATCCACATGAACCACCCGAATCTATGACACATTCCCACAATATATTCTCCTACATTTGGATGATCGACTAAGTTTTTCTGTTTAATTGGGGGTGGAATATAGTGCCAAGGAATAACTGGAATCCAAAAAGCATGCTTCAATCCCCTCCACACACATGATTTAAATTCAAGTTCTTGGTTGGAAATCATGGTCCTCAAAACATCATAATACTTGAACACATTATCAATTTTTTACTCACCATAACATCTAGGGAACTCATCTCCCATATCAAAAATAATGTGAGTTGAAATTGTCATGTGATCTACAATCACATATACAAAACCCTATCGTCCTAATCCCATGGTAATCCATTGATTAAATTCATTGAAATTTTCCCTATATCAGCTAAAGGATGTCCATGTGTTTCCAAAAAATATCAGGTAACATTATTCAATACCTTTACATGCATACAATCTAGACATCACACCACAAACTTCCCCATGGAAAAATTCATGCATGAACTCAAAAGATACTTCCTAAAAAAAGGAATTTCATTTTTATATCTAGTACTATAAAGCATTGTGTACTATAACTAATGATGGAATTTTTCACACATCGGTGATGAAAAAAATAAACCTTATTGGTAACATAACATGTTGTTAATCATACTCTAACCACCCCTCAGGGATATCTCCATGAATGACCTGGTCACACATCCCCTCTACCTCTTGGTATCGCCATAGAGTCTCCTCCCTATTTTCTGAAAAGGAATGATATTATTTCTTCTAGAATAGGAATCTTATTTAATTAACCATCTCTTCATCAATATACATATAATCCAATTTTTCTTTTACACTTCGAACATCCAAACACTCCTAAACAACTTTAAGTGACTCTAATATTGCTGCAGCATCTAAGACATTCCAATTTTTTGATGAATATGATATATCAATGTCATAATCATAGATAAAAACCGTCAAACATTTATTTTTTTAGTTTCAAGACATATAGATAGAAAATATAAATCAGTCTATTATAATCTATAAGGAACAAAAATATTTCCCTAATGAGGTACTGTCATTTACTCATTAGGGAAAACACCATCGCTTCCATATCTAGGTCATGGGTGTAAAAATTATATTGATTGGGTTATAATTTTTTAGACTAAAAAAAGATCATTTCCCACTTCTACATCATGATACATCACCTGACCAAATTAGAAGTGTTTTAGAACACATAAAACCATAATATATCCTTATGAATTCAAATAAATAAGTGAATTATTATTTCGACTGTTCGGTAGTTTTATACTACTCAGAATGGATTGGTCAAAGTGAATTCCCTATCACCCCTAATAGAATATGTAATGGGGGAAAATATGAAAGCATAGAGATGTTGAACTCTGGTAATAACCCATGATTCTTTGATTTTTTGGACCTCATTTTTATTTTTGGGTGTTACCCATGTAATTATATCTTCAAATATTACTGAATCCATTATCACTCCATATTGAGAAACTAAATTTCCAATAAATTTCCCCTACCAAATACAAAACATATACTTGGTAAATTCCACATAAATATTGTGGGGTTAAAAATTATTTAGAACAATACTCATGTTCCCATCAAGCTCCACCTTAGACATTAAGTAAATGATAATATATTCAGTGAACCCAAATATGTACAAATATATGAACAAATTAAAAATAGAATTCATGAGATCCATTAAATTTAATGGGGAGTTCATGACACTAAATAACATAATTATATAATAAAAATTTTCTATAACTACTCTGAAGGTCGTTATTCTAGATATCCCATACATTCCCAAAAAATGATGATATCTAGACCATAGATCAATCTAAAAAATATATCATTCTCCACTCAACTGGTCAATGTGATCAATTATCCATGTAAGGGGTAATTATTCAAGATCATCACCCTATTCGTGCTCCGGTGGTCAATAAAAACCCTCAAAGTAATATTTTCCTTCATAGATAAAACAATAGTATTTCCTCAAGGTGATACACTATGGAAAATAAAATATTTTCTCATCAGATCATCAATCTAGATTCATAACTCTAACAACTTCCATTATTAATTCTAATAGGGATACATTGAATTTAGAAAATCACCTAGTGGTAAATATATCACAAACTAGATGTCACGATGAGCATTACAATCACAAAAACCTCTATAAAAACAAAAAATATTCCTCACAACTGTGGAAGCATCAAATTATAGGACTTCCATTAACTGTATTGATAATTCAACCATAAATCAAGATTGGTCTCCACACAACTTCATCCCATCTAAAAATTATGTAGCTTGAATACACCTCACACTTCTCTTCTACATCAGAAAACTCAACTCTCAAATGGAGAAACAAGGTGACTAAAGCTATATAATAATAAAAAAATATTACAATCTTGGAATTATATGGTTTCATCATTAAAAATAAGAAATCCTCCAATGATTGGAGTTTCCCTATCTTCAGACTATATCTAAAAAAATCATTAAAAAATCTGGCCTATCCTCCAACTAGAATCCATAAACCCAAGGGTATGGGATGCCTCTTAAAATGTAATCAAAATGGTTAGAAGAAATCATGAACAAAAATATAGTTAATTCTCCCGAAAAAAAATTAGTAACCACATTATATGAGTCAAACCATGAAGAACCTATAGGTCATTTAGAGTTACCCCCTCGATCGCATGAATCATCACTAAAGTAGTTCTGTTGCCTCACTATTGATTACTTCTATGACCACACCATGTCATGTGCTCATGTTGAAAATTAAAATCCTTTGGTTTCCCTCTAATAACACCTCCTCTATTTACCTGATCATAAGTCTACATTATAGGCTACTAAACATTCACTGTTAAGCGCTTCTATTTATACTGCAATTGGGTAAATTGTTGATGTACAACTTTAAATGATCATGGCCCACATAATAATGTTTATCCTTACCATATATGTAACCTTTTCATCACATCAAACTTGATCGAAACCTTCAAAAACATGTCTAACATAAATATATAAACAACCTAATAAAGGGAAAAATGAAAGGCCTCCTTCTAAAAAACATACGAGGATCCTAATTTTGAATGATGTTAGGGGATAATAGTAAGAGATTCTTAATCATTATTGAAATATACTGAATTCTCATGCTACCAAAATGGATAGAGATAGAAACTCCTACCTTTTCTCGGCCATTTAAATAATCAATGAAATATCACCCCTAAACTCTAGTTAGAAATATTGCATTTTCACATTGACCTTTATCTGATTAGTGATATATAATTTCCACCAATGATGTGCTTCTCCCCACAATTAACTGACTACTAGGGGAATACAATAAATAAATTGTGCTCAAATTAGGGAAAAATAAATTTCCAAAAGCCCATTTGCAATCCTGTCTGGAATCAATTGAATTAAAAACTCTTTCTAATTGGGATGATTCTGGGATGGAAGGCTCTGTGGAAGTAGTAGTGACATTTCTCTCCTCTTTCTGTTTATGGTAATGAGATAAATCTACATGCTTACGCTAAGGTGACTGAGAGTGGGACCTCTAACCTTTGGATTCACTTTTCCGTGTAGATTCATTACTTTCTATCTATAGTTCTAGAGAGGGCTCATTCTATGGTTGATATTTTTCTTCTAGTAGTCCTGGAAAACTGGACCGATTACTGCTCTATTTGGGTGGTGCCCTATCATAGCAATAATAAGTGATCTATCTCCAAAATAGAGACTCTAACTAAATTAATCTCTAATATCTAATGTGGAAGATCATGTAATGTCCACTGTGAGGGCTCATCCTCTAGATAGATATTGACCCTCAATTGATTAATAGGGCATGATTATGGAACCAATCCAACTGTAACAAAATATATAAAACAAAAAACCAAAAAAATAGAATATAGTGTCGAAACTCTTATGTTCATTACTTGTAGATTTATCATGATTCAATTTATAATTTCACTAATTCATTCGCTAAACCACATAGAGCACAAATAGAAATAAATAGTGAATTATACATGAAATTTTTCTAGGTATAAACCCTATAAACATATTTGTTTCACTTTTAATTATTAAAAAACTAAATGTATGTGAATTGAATAAAATGTTACCCAAAATGTGGGGTCTGGTTTAGTTTCCTTTCATACATCGCGTAGTAAGTTCAAAAAAAATAATGGCCTACCGAACCATAGGGTCCCAACCAGTGCATAACTCAAATTATTATTTCTTACCTCAGCAAATAAATCTAAAAATACTTAGTAATGATCGAACCCCACTAGGAACATGTCATGGGCCAGAAGATAAAATGAGAATGGCCCTTAGTTCCCACCTCTAGTGGTGTAATGTCCCAATTCCAGAAGCCACCAAGAGGCACCTCGAACCGGGTTGGTCACATGGCCTCAAGTGCATTTCCTCAAACACTAGAGGCTGCCTACTAGAAGTGAGGGTTTTGGATGTGATAGTGGGGAAACTATGCCCTCATTGGCAGATTACACAGCGGAAGAAAAAAAAAGTTAACAGCAGAAACCATAACCATCCAAACAAGAGTAAATGATAAACAGCGGAAGTTTAACAGTGAACAACTGGAGAACACACTCATGCATACAAAATTATGCATGATACATATGTCTAGGAAAGAAACCAAACAAGTAAAAATGCTTAATACATTACTAAACCAAAGTGAAAAAGAAAATAGGTAAACTCTTCAGCATCGCAAGCCATAGCTTGGTCCCATGCTCTCTAGCTCCACAGCAAGTCAAGTACATGAATTAGAAGGGCGCTTTCCCTTATCTATACCTACAGTAATATAATATGTTTGGTCCCAAAAGCATGTCCCAAATTGGTTGTGAGACAAGGTCCCAATAGGCAATCACCCAAAGATCTGTTCCTTACAGTCAGTGAATATATGGTAGTAAAAATACTGGAAGCATTAAACAAGAAAACACACAACAGCTACAATCCACAGTGTCTAACATATAAAGTAAACAAGTAACATCCAATCAACAAGAAGAACAATAGGTAACCCCCTGGGTATTTCTCATAGCCTATCCTTTATGGTTCAACCTACAAGTACTATCAACCCTCCGGGATGCACACACAGTCTCACCCCTCTATTTCAGTTAAAGAATAGACACTTTGGGGAAGCACTCACCGTGAATTCCCCCATATAATGGTGTATTGTACTAAAGTCTCTCTCGGGAAGCACTCAATGTCAATTCCCTCTGTGGCCCAGATCGAGGAACTATAGACTCTCTGAGGAAGCACTCAACATCAATTCCCCCTATGGTCTCACATCGTAATTTAAGGACACTCTAGAGAAGCCCTTACGTCCATTCTCCCTGTGGTCCATTACACTACGTTCTCATATCCATGTGTAAAAAAAACATGCATATCATGTGTATTGGCCCAAGAAAACCTAAATAACTACTAGGATATCACTCTAAGGCACAACAGTATAACAGTACAATAGTTCCCCTATCCTACAACTATGCATCAAAACTGGAAAAATGTCAAACAAGAAAAAAAAGCATGGAAAAACATCCAGAGTATAGTAAAAACTACCATATTCACAAGCAATTACCTCTACTCATGAAATCAAGCAAAGAAGGAAAACAATAGGGAAAAAATAAGAACACACACAATTACCTGTTTAAGGGAATTGGTGGAATTGTAAAATATATTCAAAGACTTCCTACAGAAAGGCGCAAACCACCTACCTCAGTGCTAGGAGATCGATATACATGAACCACGATGACTGATTCTCCTTAGAAGGTCGAAGATATTAGAAAACGTTAAAAACACTCAATGGACGATAACTTGAGAAAAATGTGTAATTGGAAGTCAAGGCTCAAGGAGAAGGAAGAACTCACAGTTGTAGTTCCAAATCCATCAATGATGGCTGAAACGGAGATCAGATGGAGGCATGGGGGCTCAAAGAATAATCACGATCGTATAAGAGCTCTTGGTCAAACGAAACCGAGAAAAAGGTCGTTCTTCCGATTAGGCATGACCTTGGTCCGTTTAATGAAAAAAAAAAAAATACACAGCATGTACTTCTAGGGTACGCGACGTGTACACTGTTTTTCTGTACTCCGCTTTAAGCGGACTCCACATCACCCATACACACAGTGTGTATGTCTCGGACACGGCCAGCACATGGCTTCAAGTGGCTAGGGAGTACACGGCATGTATTCATAAACTACATGACGTGTACTTCAAAATTTTCCAAAAACCCATCTTTTCCCAAAAACTCCATGAAAAGAAAGACATGCCTGAAAACGAAGATCTGGGTTCTTACAAGTGGGACCTAGGTGAATGATGAGAACTGATGGTAAATCATCCCTAATGCAAGACAAATCCCTCATATATTTATTTATATCATATAATAAGCCAAAAAAACCACAATTATATATCAAATAAACAAAAATATCATTCCTTTATACTCAAGATGAATGAGTATAAACAAATAAAAGCATTAAAAAGATAAAAAATTTCCAAAAACTAGTTTTGTGGGAATGACCAAGCATTTTGAAACTCTATCCTAGTAATATACATCTCAGTCACTGACAACCTATTGAAAACCAATTATATATATATATATATGTGGTGTTATCACAGTGTGTATAATTTATAAATCAAACCCAATGACTCGTGAACATGTATAAATATTAATCTAATTGTAACATGAACAAATATTATAACCAATAAGCACCTAGAAGGTTAGGTAATTCCCCCTACCTCAACTAACCAATTTAAATAAATCATGTATCAACAAATCAAAAATTATTATCACAGTAATAAATAATTCTTTCCTATAACCACTTTCCCTACTAGTTATCCACTCTCACCCAATAAGAAGAAATCATATTCTCCAATACCTTCATTAACAATCACCATCTCAACATAAATAAAATATCTCTCATCCCAAGACACAAACCACATCATTACCACATGAAATACTAGTTCTCAACCTATAACACATTCCACATTATTTGGCCATAAAACTGGAGTAGTACTATATCATTAATGTGTTGGAAATCATCCTTAGACAATATTTATACCAAGGAATCCCTCCCCCACATATATCACCATCCACTACTTCGTACCACACCTAATTGGGTTTCACTAACATCCTCATGATCCAATACTAATGAGAGAGTGAGGGAGAGGTTTATCCCACCATGAATATCATCCCCACCCAATATATTTGGAAAACACCCTTCCAAGTACATTTCTGTGTCAGTGTATAGTACACTACGTGATGAGAAACATGTCAAAATTACTGACTTAGTTGGCTGGTTGGAGGAGTTGTATTTTATAACCCTAGTGAAATGGGGGACATAAATGTGTTTCAATTATAAAATGGGTTCCCATCATATTGTATTAAATGTCAAATGGATTCCACATTGCATGGATGGAGAAAAGTTGCCTATTACCTATCTTATTCAAGAACAAACAGTGTTTTTTGTTCTTGGCCCACATAGATTCCTAAATTTTGGAATCCTTTCCCACGTGTATATTATATAATATTATCATCTGACATAAAAGTCAATTCAAATAGACTAGGTACTCATAGACACGTCATATGCACTGTGGGTGGAAATGCATGTCATAATTTTGTAAAAATTATTTATTATACATTATAATTTTTAATTTAATGGGGAAAGGTAGGATTGAACATTATGATTTCAGGTTATTATTCCCTTGATTATTATTCCAGCACTTGGATATAAATGTCCACTTTTGTGGAATTTTTTATTAGAATAATGGATTGTAAGAGAAGGATTGTGATTTGTTTCTCCTGGTTATGTGAGGATTATTCTAATTTTTCCCGAGGTTCTATGCATTAATCCCTTTTCATACTGTATATTAGATTGGTGGTCCAAGGCTAATGATACCCCAAATCAATTACTCACTGCAAGTGTGATATCATATTGATTAGCTACCATATCCCTCCCATGAGTCTATTTTCTATGCAGTAGATCTTTCTCAATATATAGTTTCCGGACTACTTCTTATACTATCCATACCGATCACCCATCATTTATCCCCAAAATGAACCCTTTCACTACTTCCCTTTTCCATAATGATCATCCCACCCCATCAATATCAAATCATATTATTACAGTTCTCCAACCCATAATTATATTCTTTGATTATTTGAGCCCTAGTACACCACAATGATATCACACTAATTACATAGATCACAAAAATAAAAATAAAACCTACCATTTTCTGATCCAAAGCTACTCTCTACATATGAGTGTCACTAGTGAACACTACATTATGGATCCAAAGAATATCCCCACTATATGATCTACATCTGGTACAAAAATCTACAAGAATATCGATCATCAAAAATCTGGTGCTAACACTGAAAAAAATGAATCATTTGACATCCAAATGACCTCATCATCGACATACATTCAATGAAAGTAAATGATCTAAATTCAATAACTTGGATAAAGAACTTATCTCTCTAGAAAGCATGAGCATACAGATGGGATCTGATGAAATAGTCATGAATCGTCCCTATCAAGAGCTTCTATCCTCCTATAAATAATGTTTAATTGAATACCATAATTGGGTTCCTCGTCCTATGTTTAATAAACATACATTGAATAAATAAATATGGTGAAAAATATTACATCATAAGTATTATTTATTATATAAAATACATTTAATATATATTAGATATATTATATTATAAAACATAAATCATTTAGCTCAACTCATATTTCCTACTAATATTCAATGAACCTAGAATATTGAAATAAAATTCGCTCATTAATATTATTACTCATATTTAATTAACATTTAAATACTTTTAATAAGTAAATTCGTCTCAAGTATTCATTACATGAATTATAATGAATTTATTTATTCCTTACTGATAGAAAACATGGACAGTAGTCGAACCGCGTAGTGTGTCCCACCCTGTCCAATATACATATTCGACTAAATATGAAATATTCTTATATAACTTACCATATCACGATAGTAGTGATTAGTATTAAAAGGCTACGAGTGGATCATAGAAACCTCGCAAGGACCTAAAATAGATAAGGAATAGTTATAGTTATGACTCCCAACCCACAAACAAGAATTGTTTAATATAATCTTTTTTACATTAGTTATCTCATAAATTAGGTTGCACTCTTTTTTCATCATCCTTCCTCTCTATATTAATTTTGGAAATAAATGGACCGATTTAACCTCAATTTCCTTTTCATGGACATATGATTGTTCTACCATAATAATTAATAAGACTTGATATATATTACATCCTCAAACTCAAGTGAAAAACCCACTTCATGACCATTCATCCAATTTCATGCCACCAATCATGCACCCAACACAAGCTACCTCACTCTGAATTCATTATCATAGTTTTTTACATTCATCAATTTAGGAAGTTAAATAAAACAAATAGGTAATGATCTCAATTTAAGAGACCAATACACAATTTTGTAGATAGGAACAACCAATGAAACCCAAGACATGCAGACTTCCTATTGGCCAGAATGTCCTCATGATCGTAGAATTGGATTTTCTAAGTGATAATTTCATAAGAAGTCTCAATGCTAATGAGCCCCCATAAACTGATTGTTAGATATCAACTATGTCCAGTCAATATGATGTTTCAAGACCATATGAGATTTCTTTATGATTAATATCGTAGTATCTTGAGGTTCTCATTATATCATATGATATTATATAACCTTTTGATTAAAAAAATTAATCAATGAACATTAACATTAAATTGTGGCTGAAGAAATATCTACACTATAATGGTATATATAAATCATGTATATTTGACTATAAACATGATATGGTAATAAAAATTTACTCAAAATGTAGGGTCTAGGGAATCCACTTTTACAACACTCATACATTCACTAGAGAAAACTAGATAACAAACCTTGTTATCCCTCACATTGTACAAATAATTTTTCTGTTGAGTCAAAGATTTAGTTTTTGAGCCAACCTCATTTCCATCGCATGGATATTCTTCTATTTGTGACTGTATATCCTTGAGTAAAACATCTCATGATACTGTATCATCAAAATTATCCATTTTTTCTACTGTCAAAACATTACATCAGTGCTAGTACGAGTAATATAATTATCATCATGATAAAACATAACATAGTGTGATTACAATAATTATAATAAATCATTTAATATTATAAAATTCTTCTTAGCTTCCTCAGAAGCTGTAACATACTCGATAAGTTTAGGTATGGCTATTAATAGTTGGTATGAGCTTGTGTCACTCGTTAGTTTATTCTGACATTGATATTAGGTCACATTAATCTGTAGAATAATAGTTTTTATCCCCAAAAAAATTGTATCATTTTTCTCCAAATAACATATAAATATCATTTTTACTTTCCCATGTACAATCAGGTACTTCTTACTATTTCCAGTGTAGTTATCCTAGTTATAACTAATATTTTCAAACCATAAATTATAGGTTCTCAATATCATATCTTTTACATAAAATGGAATATTTTATTTATCCATCACTACAGTGTATGAAATTATATAGACCATATTAATATCTTCCTATAAAATTTCATGTCAATTTAGATAGATTTACACCATGTGAAATTGGAAACAAATATCCCTAAATTGAAAAAATATTAATTTTTTTATACATTATCAATATATGAAGGATTGAAAAGTTTAAATAAACCATTAGATATAACTCATTAGATCATATTCACTCATACTAATTCTTCTACGTTAAGTCAATCACTATAGTATTTCTTTCAACCTAATCATAACTAACTGTATGAAGAATATTTATTTTCCATTTGATTCTAATCATATTTTACATTGAAAACATTTTCGATCTAATTAACCACTGGTAGTCAAAAGTAAATGATGCATTCCAAATTAATATTCTATTATCTTGTATCTAAAATTAATCCTAAATAGGATTTCAGTAACATAAAACCATATAGGTATTCTATTATGTCACCAACCATTTCTAGTCATGTAGAATAGAAACCTTCTCAGATTAGTGGTCATGAAATCATTTTAAAAATAAAATGATCATAAATATTATCTATGATAAGTAAAATTCTTATGGATTTAGTCCAAGGGACTCGGTATAACCAATCGATCTGAATTTTTAATACACTTGTACCACTCATGTATCATCTCACATAAATACCCACCATAGTATTAAAAATAATAACCCCCTTTGAACATTGATACATAGAATCCGTTATTGAATTTTAATTTACCTTTTCAATGATATATGATTCAATATACTACCTACTTCTACGATTTATTATTCATAATGAATAATGTATCACATTATAGAGAGAATAAAAAACCATCACTTTGTTTTATCCTTCCTATAATGTATGTGTCTCTGGATCACTCTTTTTCCACATGGTCTTTTGAAAATTAGTTTCCTTTCCAACTACATGTGTATATCTAGATATGAATAAACCTAGGCCAATCTATCTCCTACTAAATCTAATATATATTTTCACCCTTTTATAGAAATTTTTTCATTCACATGACAACAACTTCTCTATCATAGGTATTTATATAATATCATTAGAAACGTTTATAATTATTACATTAGAGGGTCATTGTGTTTTTCTTGATGCATGTTTGTTTATATCCTAACGAACTATTGGAATTGAAACACATGTTCTAATGACATTATGGATTTCCATAATATTGTAATTATATGATATATATGTTTAACAATATTGGTCATAAGGTTAGAGGTTATCTCTTTTATTAGAGAATAACTTCTGGATATATAGTGGATGTTTATGCAAGTTGACCTATTATGAATTCTTATACATTAATCATGACTCTAATGTGTATAATAAAATGTCCTTTTAAGAATTTTTCTACATGTCATTATTTTAACCAATTTTAACATGTATGACTCTCCATATATCTTCCTTTTTAACATCATTGTCCTGATTTAGAAAATTTAATGTTCATTTAGTAATTTCCTAATGCTATATCATATTAATTAAGGAATACATGGACAAGTAACTTATCGACATACCTACACAATGGAACTCGTATCTTTAGACCATGAAAATAGAATACATAATTTTCATATAATTTAATTAATTAATGGAATATTATGAATTATATTTAGCAATAGATTACCCTAGGAATAGATAACACTCTCTTTATGAACTAATTCTAATATAATTGTGGTTTACCATTATTTATATAGGTTTATTTATCCAAACTAAATGTGTCAATAATACCAAATGTGTTCAGCTCTACAGAGTCTAAATTCTAAACATAGTATATCATTTTCATTAATATTAACTTTTACATAAAAACAGTATCATTCCATAATATGGTACATAATTAATACATTTTATATTCATCGGGAATTGTGTATGACTCATGTACATTTAAACTGTTGATTTACTATGAGACACATTAAACAACATTCATTCATGAACATGTAATAATGTCTCTTTATGTACAAATGACATGTGATAATTATTTTTCTGTTATAATCATTAATATTTTAACTTAAATCATTAACATGGAAATTAGATGATTATTTTTCTCACCATTAACTTAGGAATCACCCTTTCTCATCCACATGAAAAATACACATTACTTCTTGAAATATTTATATACATGGTTATTTTATTTATATACACATATGTGATGATCATATTTTACTTAATACCTATGAATTATGGCATATACAATACTTATAATTTATTAATATTCACTAATGAATAAGTGGGTATTTTTTTTTCAAATTTAATTCATTTCATTTTTAACCTATAGAATTATTTCACGATATGTGATAAAAATAACATCATATTTAATACCTCTTTATTTTAAGGACTCTGTGAAGGTTCCTTTGGCGTTGATCTTTCCATTGACCTTATTTCCTATTCTTTAAACATATTCACCATAATAATTAATGACTAATATGTCTTTAATATTCTTTTTTCATGGTTAAAAATACCTAAAAGATAATAAAGTGTTTATTGCATCTTGTTCATTTTGTACTCTAAAATTAAACTAGAGGAATTTGGATGAAAATGATATAAAAGTGGGATTCCATGAAAGATTGTGAACTTCCATTAATGTTTTCACATAACATGGGTATTTATCACCCATTCATATCTCAAATTAATTTATTATAGGATTTTTTATTGTCATGATAAAACATGTTAAATCATCCATTCCCAAATATAGTATCCACAACTAACATCAGATATTTATAACAGCATTATGGAATAACTGTTTTATGTGTTATACATGTGTCTCCTATAATAATTTATACACCATTGCATCTTGAGGTGTCTTAAAAAGTATAGGGAACCCAACACCATGAATTTGATGTTTCATAGTATTGTGTGCAAGTTCCTATACTATAAATGGAAACTTGTGATGGATGGTACATTGAATTTTTCAAAAAAATTCACAGTGTATTTTGTGGTATTACATTCTATTTTTATGATATAAAAACTATTATATTGTACATTTTATCTTGATTGACTTATTGTACATTAGTGATTAAATATATCATTAAATGTATAATGACATTTTATCGAATGATAAGAAATATATGAATAAGAATTGAATTACTTTTTTCTTGATAATTCTATTCGAAATGTTTTTTAAACCCCCCCCCCCCACACAAATATTCTACAAGCTATGGTTACACCAATGCATAGTAAGTTCAAATAAGGGTTCTGACCAACTAACTGAATTAACTGGTAGTTCCATGATCTATTGAGTGAAGTCATATCATCTCAGAATCATGACATTGATTCCCTCAATTCTTTTCCTCTAATGTGATAGAAACTTATCCATTGTTAATCCCTAATACCAAATTAAATTATGTGAACCCATAATTCCCATAGGAACTCCCCATTAGAATGTGGCACCATCATCTATGTCTAACAAAGCACCACAAACAATTGCTTGTGTTCAAATTCCAATTGTGGACGCCATTTGTGAATTAATATTACATTGAGAGTTTTATATTTTTCTCAACAAATGTAATCCATTTCTATTAATCATTTGAATATATTTTTTCATGTAAAAAATTGAACGTTAATAGGAAAACATCCATCACTTCATTATTCATTTTATTTTTTATTATTTTATGAATTTCACACTATTATAAAATGTTAAAAAAATATAGATAAATTCACATTGTAAATTAACTACCATATTTTCCTTCATCATGTAAAACTACATAATCCATTTACTCTCAATAGAATGACAACAACCATAGGTAACATACATAATCGATAGTTTAAATCATGATACAGCTTGATCCCATCCACCATGTCCACTACTCATCTATATTTCTCTCTAATAAGGTGTTGTCTCACAAATCATCATTCTTACCATAGTGGTGTCCACATCATACTTCATCATTTATGAAGTACAAAAATACTCGCATATAGGTAAGGGTATCTTTAGAGTTCGATGTGCATACCTATATAATGGACACACTATCCCATATATATTTGGAATAAAATTAAGATGATGAACATACCATCCAAAATAATTAATTATTTACAATTATTACACATAGATAAATAATTAATTAAATAGACCAAACATGGAAAGGTAGACGCTCAAGACTAATCAGCGTGTAAAATATTATTAAAACAAAAAAACCCCAATTTCAATAAATTATTATATGATTTTTTTAAATTATATAAATTTTTTAATTAAATTTAAATAATTTAAATATATTACTTCAAATATTAATTAAACAGTAATTAAAAATAATAATTTTACTATCTAAATTAATATATTACCAAAATTAAATTAATTTACTTTTATTTTAATAAAATTATTATTTTTTAATGAAAATTAATAAAATAATTAATTTTATGTTATTGTGAAATTCAGTTAACTAATTTTATTAATTTTGATCAATTTTGGAGATGCTATCTCACTCACACCCAATTTAGTTCATTCTTAACCTACAAAAAACCACTTCAGGATGAGGAAATATCTTGAAAGGCTATTATATTCTATATTGGTCCACCCAAACACATTTCAGAATGGGTGGACCACCACTTTCTCTACTGTGAATTGATTCTGTTTTAGATGAAAATATGGTAGTGGAACATAGAAATTTATGTTGCTCAAATTGGAAGGGGAATTGGATATGTTCTTCCATAGTGGGAGAATGAGGAGTCGCAATTGGATAAGGGTAACACAAAGAATCATGCTCACTTAATATGGTGTCTAGATACAGAGTGGGTAGTCAGTCCATGACTTAGTCATGTCTGCGCAAGGTGGATATACAATGTGGTTTGGTGAGATATAAAGGATAATGGTCACTGAAGGGAATGGTCTGGAAGTGGAACATGATGGATGTTTGTGAGGGGAGATTGGAGGAATATCAACCATGGAATGGAGTAGCTGTGGAAGACTTGTGAAGCTACGAGGGAGTAATTGTCCAGGGAGCCCACTACTCCTAATGGTGACGATGGATGCATCCAAATTGGGTTGTGGTCATTATGTGGAGGTGAAACTAGTTATTTGTAGTGTGGCGTTTAGGAAGGAGGACTACATATGTCAATTATGTTTATAGAAGAGGGGTGTTGGAGGGTTCTCGATGCTAGCTCTGGTGGTTGGATAATTGGAATGCTAGGGAGGGATCTTTTTACTCCCAGGTGCTTCTCAATAAAAGAGTGTTCCATGAGGACCCATTTTTTTCTCTGATTTTTTAAATACAACCGTGCTTCAAAACCCCTGTATTTTGTTAAATTTTTCCACATTTGGTTTTTTGTAACCATGTCCATTTTTGTTTTCTTTATTTCAAAAAACAAAATCCTATTACATAGGCTATAATAAAAGTATAGTAAATATTGTAATAAATCAATAATTAATATTTTTATTAAGAAAATTCATAATTTACTAGTGGAATAGATGTTGGAAGGAAAACACTTTTCTAGCCATGGAGATCGGCCTAAATAGTTTTCTTGGACCAGAATCCGAACACATATCTTAAATAGATAAAAGTAATATATATAGAAAACAAGTTTTAAAATATTAATAACCAAAATTAATGATATCAATTATTATTAAAAATGTATGATGGCTGGGAAATGTCTATCTAATAACAGATTGAGTCACTTCCAGTAGCATTGGTATTGAATTAATACTCTACATAAAATTAATGGAACATAGTTTTTCATGGAAAATACAATATACATTATCACTCGGATATGAATTAAAGGTATAGGTGCCTAAAGTAGAATCTGGTGCACTAAGAAATTTTAAATTTTCTTCATTAGGACAATGATACATTTTTCCATTGATTATCAGTGCCCCGATATAGTCCAATGATCTTACATAAATAAAAAACCGTGAAAAAATAGAAAACAGATCTTTTTTAGGTGATGTATCTCTAAACACTTAATATACACCGGTGATTACTTCCTGAAGGATCTAAAGAAGAATCCCACAAGATCTTTTACATAGGATTAAAAAATCCAAAGGATCATTGTTCATAAAATTCTAGGTTGTAGCATGAAAAACTGACTTATCCTTTGATATCACAACAGTCAGCACGTCAATGTACCTTTAATGCATGAATATGATCTCAATATGATCACTTGGATTGAAATATTCCATGTCTAGAATGTATGATTGGAGAGATGGGATATCATGAACTTAACATTAGTATTTTATAACATTAATCTCTCTCCTTTATTAAATAGTGGATTCCAGAATACCCTGATTGGTTTCCCCGACACTTGTTTACTAAATATCCCCTAATTAAATAATTATATTTAAATAAAATGTTTTATATATATTATTTATTTTACCACATACCTGTAATTTATAAAAAAGTATATTACATGATAATCCAAAAGTCATTTTAATCATCTCAAAAATCCCTCTAATATTAATCAAGAATGGAATATTAAAATATTGTTTAATAGATTAATATTATATCATATGTTAACATAACTTGTAAATAAATTTAATAAATAAATTCAATCAATTATTATTTTCAAGAATAGTTATAAATTTATTTGTTCTTCAGTGATGGAGAATTTGGACTACATTGGAATGTCATAGTGGGGCCACCAAGCCTAATATACCAATTTGATACAATATGGAAGACAATTAATTACGCTATTGTATGTTACCCATTAACCCATTATCTCAATAGCATCGATTAATATTCACACTCCAAGATTCGATTTTGACATCACATCAAGGCCTATATTGAGATAATGAATAATCATAACAAAGATAACCAACCCATAAACACCAACTATGCAACATAATCTCTTTAAATCATAATATCTCATAAAAAAGGATCCCCACTTGTGTTATCAGTGATCCTTTCATTATTATTTTTTGATCTACCTAAATTGATTTAAACTCGATTTTCTTGTCTTGTAATTATGAATGTACTTTCATCCTGATCAATGACACCAAAGATTTATTAATTCCATCACCCAGAAGTGAAAAATACTTTTTTGATCATTTAACCAATGTTGTGACAATAATGATAAACCCAACAGAAGTTACCATGCAACAATTTCATTATGATGGATTTTTTCATGTGTAAATGTACAAGATAAAATGGAAAATATGGTTAATGATCTTATTTCAGGAGACCAATAAACATGTCTACAGACTGGATCAACAAATGACACCTAAAACATTTGGTTAAATTATTGGCGGGTCTATCCTCATGATTTAACCACTACAAATCCCCATGTGTGATATTCATGATAAAAATACTCAATTCTTATGAGAAAAGTGTATATTATAGTAATACATCATCTATGTCTACTATGTATGTTGTATCATGACCATATAACCTTTTATTCTGATTAATATCACAGTATCTATAGGATATCATTATATCCTGGGATGTACTACAGACTTTTGGTATGACAATTAATCCATAGACATTATAGTTAAATATTTGATGAAGAAATATTCACACTATATTGGTATGTATATATAATGTTTATCCAAACATACACATAATATAGTATTTGAAAAATACTCTTAAAAATGGGTCTTGGGAACCCATTTTTAAAAAAACATAATGATGACATCATTAGAAGTATTAAGGTTATCAGTCCCTATTTTAATGTAATAAGAGATCATAATGAATATATAGAGTAGAGAAGAGGATATATAAAATGTTCTTATGCGATGATTATTATGAGGAGAGAAAGGTCACACTTGATTCCCTAGAATTTTTTGATTAATAATTATTTTTTATATCAAATAAAAAATAATAGGGCCATATATGGTTGAAATCCCATCAACAATTGAGATGACATGATGTTTTCTATGTGAGTGATCTTTTTTCCTCATACTAGAATAGAGATCTACACACTATGCTTCAATGCCTCTCCCAAGGTATTAATAGTAACAATGATTTTTTTAGAGAGATAGAAATTTCTATAATTTTAGAAAACATTGTGGTGGGTACAAAGGCATCCATAGTGGGGTTTTCAGATAGAAAAAATAGGGAAACTCATGATCATGTTAAGATGTTCTCCCTTGTGGATGTCCAATATATGATCCCCCAAACCACTAATGATGAGAAAAAAAATAAAGGAAGAGCATCATGAGAAAACCCAATACCACATTCTCTACAAATATAAATTTGAGGAAGGAAATTGTAGGATCCACATATACAATAGAGGTATAATATCAAAACATAGAAATGGATATTCATTCACCTAAGAAACCAACTTTTTTGTCTAAACAGACTAGGCATCCAAATATTTTATGATTGAAATTTCATGTAAGCGGTTGTATTTGTAGAGATTTAACAATACAATGCACCATTACCATCAACAATTTTGGAAAATCATAGAGTGATCAATTGATCTTAGAAGAGGATAGCGATGAATCTATTAATGTTGATAATGGAAAATTTATAGAATAGTGACATTATTTTTTCTAAAAGAGTTCTTAGTTGAAGAATTACCATTGGATAGATGGATTAGTGAGAAATACTTTTCCATACAAGGTCAATGATATATGGGAATTTTTGAACTGCTATAAATTATAAAGGGAGTTGTAGAAATGTGATGAGAAATGATTTACTAGAGAAAATGGTACCTCTTATTTTGAAGAATAAACATTAAATAAGCTTCAATAGTTATTAATTTTTAGGGAAATTAAGGTCATAATATATGTTCTGTTCATATTCACCATTGAAATGTATAATTATGAGGAACATTGTTTTTTGTTTTTAAAAATGTAAGGACACTTATATCTTTGTTACCCATGGAATTATGATTGGTGTGTTACATATGATGGTTTCCTAAATCGTCATTATTTTATTCCTATAAGGGGAACCTATAACTATTTTTCTGATGTCATGAAAACATGTTTTCGATCAACAAATTATTATAAAGAAGAATATAATGTCATTTGGATAAAAAAGAATGGAAACGAAAAAGGATTGAATAATGGAAAAAGAGAAAAATAATGAAAAATAAAATGGGTAGAAAAAAATTAATGAGTGAAAAAAAATATTTCATACGGGAGGAAAGTGTGATGTTGAAAAGGCATATATATGTTATGGAATCATTGGTTTATCATCATAAAACATTATTACTTATATATGATGATTTCATGTTGAACACTATGTTATTAATATATTAGTTTTGACATGATCTTGAGTTTTTATTAAATGAATTTGATGATGTATTTTCCAAATATCTTCCTCAATATAGTCCACCAATTAGTTTTATTAATCAGTAGATTCATCTCATCCAGAAGGTATCACTACAGAACAGTCCAACATACACACCATCCTATAGTAGAATAAATGAACTCAAATAAATGACAATTATATATTAGAAGTGGGAAATATCTGAAAGAGATTTCGTCCCAATATTTTACTAGTGATTTTGGTTATGAAAAAGGATGATATATATAGAATTTTCATTGAATACATACCCATTAGTGACATCATGTTGATGCATAATCATCTTATACATTGGACAATTGATATTATAGATGAGTTAAATGGATCTAATATTTTATAAAATATAATTTATGAAGTGGAAACCAAAAAATATGGATGAAGAAAGGAGAAAAGAGGAAAACTGCATTCAAGAAACAATTTGGCCTTTATAAATTGTTTGACATTCCCTCTAGTTTAAAATTGATAATTTTCACACAATAAAATTTTTGGTCATGAAATTGTTTTATGAAATGATGGATTTTAAGTAGGTATTTTGATCAAAAATTACATTTAGGAGTGGTTTACGTCCACCTTCAATGGGAATGTGATAAACTAAATTGGTATTGATAGCTTTTACAAGATATTTGTGATGGACTTTAGTACACATCAATTTTCATTGAATTACTTAACAAAGAGGAACATTCAATTAATATATATTAATATCAAGATAGGGAATCCAAATAACTCTAAGAGAGACTCATCCATGCACCTCTTCTTATTATCATTGATTTTGGTAATGCCATTGAAGTTGAATGTCATAAATGTTCACTTCGTATTAGTTGAGTAATAATCTATGATTTTCGGACAATTTCTTATTTTTGGGGGAAGATAAATGTCCCAACCCTAAAATTTGAAACATATGATAAATACTTTTTAACTATTTTGAGTACTGTAAACATTGAAGCAATATCATTTTTCTATATAATTTGTGATTTATTATGATCATGAGGATATTAAATACATTATGATCTAACATATACCTAATAAGATACATACTAGATTTCTAGAATCCATTTAATCATTTAAATATATCATCATGCATAAAATGAAAAAAAAATATGGATGATTCACTTCCATAGAGATATTATCTTCTATCCTTAATTGATTCAAAACTCCATTGTTTTGAATACATTATGGTTTTATATTCTAAAAGATTAATTTTATTGAATCCTAGGGACATTTTAAATCTATTGTTAGTTAAGGAATAATCTATTTATATGTTGGATTCTTATTCAATATTAATAGTATTTTTATTTACATGTATTCAATAAATTTAATTTTACTATAGGAGTCGTATTTCATTGGTTTAATTGGATATTATGGGGTTTCAGATATGTTATTTATTCTAAGTGATCATTTTTATTGGCATATAATTTCTCGAGATGATTTCTAATTTAATGGATAGTGGGTTTTCATCCATAAATACACATTTATATTTAACCCACATGGATTATATCTTCCACTCCTAAACACCATCACTTAATTAGAGGACATATCATTAGACATTATAATGGGGATATGAATTACCATGATTGGGAGATATTCTATTTTTTGGTGGATCAGTTTTCTAAAATGTAACATTTCATTCCTTTTACAAAAATTGATCCTACAATCATTGGAAATCTATTACCTCAAAAAGGATTCAAAATCCATAGAATGCATAATAATATTTCATTACATTGAGACTCAAAAATACTTTGTTACAATTGTAATACCATTCGGATAAATATATGTATGAACATAGTATTCTCCGCTATCTATCATCTGAAAACTAGTGGGAAACAAATTTTGGAGAAAGGGACACTATCATCCATTCATAAAATTTATTTTATTAATAATATCATTAATTCGTATGAGTTTCTTCCACATGTGAAATTCACATATAATAGGGCCAAGAAATCCACTAATCAATTTTTTATATTTTTTTATAATTTTTCTACCTTTCCCATATTTATATTCATTTACTTACTGAAAAGGAATCAACTAATATAGATTTTAATGGGCTTGAAGAAATCATCAATGAACTCTCTGATAAGGAAAGGAAATATTATAGTGAGTATATCCCAAAAATATATTGATCATGAAAAAATTGTTTTAATAATTTTTTAATTGATTTAACGATACATAGTCTTGATTCATATGGGAAAAGAATGACTTCCATACTATAGAATATAATAACTCATTCCATATAGAGATAAACCATTATAATTTCATGAGAAGATTAACAAAAACAATTAAAAGACATATTTTCTAGGAGATTATATTATAATTTTTACTTTAGATGCTTATGGCCTTTCACCATTTCTGGGTGTTTAGGATGAGGAGTCGAGTAAAGATCCTTTTCAAGAGGGGGAGGATGATGAGAACCCTAATGATGGTACCTTGACTATTTCCTGGGTAGACGAGCATGATTTGAAAATTATATAGATATTAATGAGTCTAAAGATATTGATAGCAATAATGGGTCAAAATATTTAGTCATTAAAGGCCTAATTGATCTCTCCATTCATTAATTGAGAATGTCATCCAATTTTCTCTCTTATTCGAGACAAAAAATGATTTATTAATCTTATCCCACAAGGATTCATGAATTTTGGAAGCCATTCCCACATGGTGATTATATAAAGGGATCATTGGACATAGAAATCTAATCTAATGGGATATGTAATCCATGATATACCTGAGGTAATATGTGTGGAATGTTAAATGGTAAATTTGAAAATATTATTTTTAAAAGACTGTCTTTTTTAATTTGATTTTGAAAGATATGTTTAGATTATATGCCTTAATGGTATTATATCCATTTACACTCTTTCACCTATAGTCTATAATTATCCACCAATATGGAAGTTGTATGGTAATTAAATATTTCAATTGAGAGATTCTGATTTGTTTATCTCTTTTTTGTGATGATCATTTTGATTTTACATTAATGTTTTGCATTTTTTCCTGGTCGTTCTTCATATAATTTTTGTGATCCAAGATCATAGAACCCCAAATTTTTTTTCCCAACCAAACTGAATTATTTTTTGGATTTTCCATAAAATTAATCACTTTATTTTATTTATGTATTATGTGACAATAATTATAGCATGTTCTGACTACTTACATCCACAATCAATACCCATCACCTTATACATAGCCCAAAATTGTACGCATCATATACATTGCTATACAGTGAATATTGGACATCCCAAATCATCTCATATCATGACTCTGGTGGAATGCATAAAGAAACACCAGAGCATGACATATAGTAATCTCTCACATATGCCCATAAAAATGGGTTCATATTAACATCATCAAATGACTACGATCACCACACATTTTAAAAATATAATTTTACAATTATAATTTGATGGTTTTTAGTATTGGTTCATATGTGATGTTATTATATGATATGTCTTAAAAAATAAATGATGGTTAATTAAAATAGATTTTTAAATTCATTTTTAATGATGTTTTCATGTTAATTATTACGTAAATAATTTGAAAATAATTTACTACATTTGTTTTTTTGGGAAAAATTGACAAGAAACAAATTTTTACATTGATTAATTCATAATGGATTTGAATGAGTACCCCATTTAAAATTTTTTACATCAAATATATGAAATTTTTCATGAAAAATAATATATAGAATAATTTTTCAAATATAATATAAGTTAAAGAATATAGAAAATAGTTTTATCCATTAATTATTCAAAAAAATACAACATGAAAATGTCGACCATATTATATATTTCACATAATTTATCATATATCATACACGGAAAATAAAATATGGGTATCATTTTCATATCAGTTATGAATTTACTAAAGTGAAAAATGGAATTCCACATTGTATATTCTAAAAAACTAATGTCGAAAATGATATTTTTTTATTTTCCTCTCAATTATAATATAATATATATTAAAATTACATTATAAAAATACATTCACATATTTATTTCACTCTCAGTGGGATAGTTATAGAAAAAATATAAAACATAACAGAAAAAAACCATAGTGTAAATAATTCCACATGTAGAAACATTGACAATATCAATTTTAACCATTAAAATATATATTAAAAATAAATTAAAATCTTTTCAAACCCCAAAATTGATTATCCCATTATATATACAACTGTTAAAATATTTTATTTTATATTCTAAAGGGTCATTAGAATGAAAAAAAATAGAATGAATTTAATGTGTTTGGGGAATAAAATAATGAAAAATTGAAGTGGAAGAATATGAAAAATCTACACTTTTGGATGTTTATAACTATTTTGGTTGAAATTATTTCATACATTAATATTAAGAAATATTATATATGTTCCTTTAATATTTATTTATTATAACACTATTGTTTATAATATTTTTCCAATTCAAATTTTTATTTATAAGTACTATATCAAAAATTTCATAATTTTAAATACAAAATCCCCTTTTCATTTATATATTTTATCTTTTAACTCTTCTTTATTGTTATCTCTATAAAATATCACATTATATATTTGAAAATTATATATATAAAACAAATTAAAATATCCTTATAATATTATAATGTATTAATATTTGATAACATACCTGTTTAATATAGTCATACATTTTTCTCTCACTTCACCGTGGATAGATCATTTCTAACAATATTTCCACCCAGATAAAAATAAATCAACACACAATGGATACTAATATATAAGTAAATATATTGTAAATTTTTCTTCTATTAATAGGTATATGATGGATTATTAAATATATGTTTCATAATTTTGAAGTGAAGGATGCATCCAACACTAAATAATTGTGTTCTTTAAAATTCATCAGTAATACAAAAAATTATTTATGCACCATTAATTAACATATCTATAAATGAAATAAATTTTTGGTACATAAATCCATATACTATTTTCATAAAATGATATATACACATTTTTTAAATATACATACTATAATGAAAACATATGTATAAAATTTAAATTGATTAAAATAATGAAATGAAATGTGTTAACGACTTACATTGGTAACCCATGCATCATGTTGATTCAAAAATATTCGCTGGTTTTCAAGCCCCATGATATGGTTTTCTGAATTCATCATTTTCATTGAATTCCAAAAAATTCCAACTTCCATTGGAATGTCATAAGCATCTAACATGAAATTTTAATATGTTTACAATCTATTAAGAGTAGTTAAATTTGTATCTAATGTCAAAAAACTTTGTACTTTTTTGATTCATATACAGTACATACAAAAATTTAATGTATTACTGAAAAAATAGATAAATATGTAATAATTAAATTAATAAATTAAAAATAATAGTAAAATTAAATTATAGATATAATATACACATTCCTCTATGGAAATCTGTCGAACACATATAAATGCGGAAAAATTGGATGACGCTTTTTCTAACTATAATAACCTCTCTTTAAGAACATGTATTCTTATAGATATTTCTATAATATCCTATATAGTGGCCATATTATTCTATATCTATATATGTTGATGACGAATGATATCACCAATATAATATATCATCCCATATACAATAATATTATGTTCGGGATCATAAACATATACCTCGGAGTAAATTGGAAGATAATTATGTGGGGGTGTAGGAGTGAAAAGAGTAGCAGAATTGGGGTCTATAGGTATAAGTAGGGTACGATAAGTAGTTTTAATGGGATCATTAGGTGGAGGTGTAGTTTTTGGATCAGCAACATTAATCAATTTTTTCAAGTCTGAAAATAATTATTGTCTCGATGCTCTAATCCTATCCTCTATGGACTTGTGTTTATCATGAACTGTAGCTTCCATACATTAATTTTTTATAATCAAATTCCATTGAAGAAGATTTAGAATGGGGGAAAACATTATTAACTAATTCACTCTTATTTTATCCTCATACAAGACCTGGGTGTTTGAGCTTTCTTGATTTTGTAGCTAAAATATACTTCCTAAACTCAATAATGAATATTCCTTATATTCTCTACTCTTTAATATCTTCTTGTTAATAATATGTTCAAAAATTATTTAGTGAATCAAAAAATATAAATAATTGATTTAGCTTAACTATGTAAATATGGTAACCATCTTCATGTCCTCTCAACTGAAACATTCAACTCTTATGTACTATATTGTCCTTTTTTCTCATCTATGTCCTCTTCTATTTTTCATGTAGAGAATAAAAAGAGAAGGAGGGTAAACATCTATAGATCATAAGGAATCATCTCCTTGATTTTTAATATTCTTATCCATCACTTTTTATTTCAATATCAAATACCATCTCTTATATAATGTATAATGGTATACATTTAAATATTTTTTCTTCTGATGAGATCTCCCCGATATTTGTAAAATAAGAATATATAAATCACTTATATGATAATTAATATAAAAAACATCTAAAATGAGACATTTCACAAACAAAAAATGCTACTCATTTTCTAATATAAAAACATTACATCCATTTATCTTTATCGATAAATGCATATATATCACATCAACGATGATGTTCTATATTCCGAAAAATGACATCTGATGTCAGAGTTGATTTAAAATTCCTCTATTTCCAATAATCCACTAATAAATATTTCAACTTGAGATCTCTAGTGGTAGGTATCTCATATGTCATCTGATAATAAGGGGGAAATCATAAATTAATTTATAAAATTTATCATATGTATAATAATAACAATGTAAAATATGAAAATGGACTCTAGTAAGTGATATATTGTAATTTTTTCAACACTTATACGATTATCAACAAAAATTTATACTTTTAATTTATCCTACACTATAATAATAATCCTATACGGTTCATAATTTAGACCTCTTTTAATAACATTATCAATAAAATCTACTAGTATCCTATTTTCCTAGAAAAATGAAACTAATAATTTTGGTAAATGTGTGTTGTCGCATTTAATAATATTCAAAATAATTTCCTCTTATGTTGGTAAATAACTTTTTTAACAAATAACGAGGACCCTCTTCAAAAAATCATTTATACACTCTTTATTAGAGTTATGTGTACATTCATATCTAGAAGTATATAGTGGATAATATTCTTGATATGAAATTATCTTACTTGCAATTGCAACAAAAAATTAGATCACAAATATAAAAATACATGTATTACAAAAAAATTCAAATAAAACATGAAAAAAATATAAAATATTTAAACACAAGTAAAAAATTATTAATATTTTTTGTAGTTATAAAATGATAAAAATGTAATAAAGGATGAGATGAAATTAACGAATGAAAAAAAAATCCAATTTTGTTTCTATAAAAAGAAAATATCCTCACATAAATAACAACATTATGACCTTGAAAATAATATTTTTTCAATTAATTAAAATGGATTAAACAAAATTTTCCATACTGAGAGAATTTATATTAGTATTTTTAGAGTAGTTAACTAAAATATAAAAAAAATTATGGGAGATGAAAAGGCCTAAAATAATGAAAACAAATAAAAAACATGTCCCTAATTATTAAAAACACCCCAACCAAATATATCATTCATTGAAAAAAAATATTTTTTTATTACACACATTTGTAAAATATTTCCATTTTTATTTAACATAGTTGATTTAATAAAAAAAAATTAATGTAATCAATAAATACATATGTTACGTAAGTGTAAAAATGGTAAATGAAAAAAAACTAATATAAATAAAAAATTCCAAATATTAGTTATAATAGGAATATTATTTTAGAATATCAAATTAAAATAACAAATATATTATGAAATTCTGAACAGTAAACCAGCAATAAAAAAATGTTTTGTATAATATTAAGAATGAACCAATGGATTTTTTTTCCCAAGCTCCTTCTCCTGATAATTCGGTATGGAATAATACATGCTACAATGTGTTCATCAATATTATCCATTAATAATTATATTTATGTATATATCTCACTTAAATCATCATCTTCCTCATGTTTATCATCACCAACAAACTATTATTATATTATATAATAATAGAACACTACTTATTGGATTGAAAAAGAAAATATAAAAAAAATAATTTGTTTCTATAATAAAAGGATATGTTGTGTATTCCAATTTATTCATATTAACAAGTTTCCTAAAATCCTCATGTCAGACACTATTACTACCTATAACCCATTTGTAGCTAAATATTATAAGAAAAATTTTAATTTAAAAACCCTAATATGTTTCTTCAATGACTCCATAATATGAACATGACTAGGAGATATGGTTTTCAAAACTGGCATTCAGAAAATTGATTTATTCTACAAGAACAATACACTATTATTCAGAACATCACTAATGTTGTCATGATCTCTCATATGAAATTTATAATAATTAATTTCCTACTCAGACCATGGTATGAAATTATAAATCAGAAAAACCACTAAAAATATAATCTTTTCAATGCATCTGATCTACAATGCACGATCTCTTTAAACCAAATAAAAAATATTTTTTTATCATTAAAAATACGTATATCTTTCTTCTCTAAATAACACTACTTCAACACATTAATATGAAATTTTATATATGGATGATCGTCATCTATGTTTTTCAATATTCGAAAATATACCTTCTTTATATGTTCACCTGTGAACAATTTTATATTCAATCCATATTTCGTTATTCTCTCATATGTGAACAGTTCATGGTGATATTTAAGACAACTTAGGTTCTCCACTACAGATATGTATCATGTATAAAACTCTAATAACTCCTCATTAATATACTTCTCAAAAATATAGGGTTCAATTTGATATGTATTCTTGACAAAACCCTTATGTATCATCATATACATTTCAATAGGATAAATCCAATATAGATATACAGGTCCCTAATGAATTAATTCCTACTTCCAATTAACCATTAAGCAAACTATGATATCAAGAAGAAGATGGAGAAAAATACGATTCCAAATGAAAAAGTATAAAAACCATTTTTCTCCAAATTGTTCAATGAATTCATATCAATCAACATTTTAAAATTTGAATTTAAAAAATAACACACCCTCATTATAGTCATTCCGAAATGGATGGGGGTGTTCCATGCAATTAAACTGCAAGGATTTGTTTCTTTATGTTCTAAAAATAGAGATATTTTATACATGTTAACAAAAATCCATTAAATTAAAAAATTAATCATTTGGACAATAAACCTACTATGCAATTATATCATGAAGACACTAATAAAAAATTTCACCCTTATGTATAATTTACGAAATGATAGGGGAGGAATGTTTTCCATCCATCTGGAGTGAAAGAAATTCTATATATATTCCTATTGAGTGTAATTAAAATATTACATTCTCCAATGGTTAGTTATTCTTTAGTATTAATAAATCTTCCAATCAAGTTATCAATGATATTCTTCTCAATAAGAATGAAATCTATTTTATGTTTGACTTCATGATATATTCCATATGGTGACTCAAAAAATAATGATCATTTCAACAAAATACATCACTCATTAACATATTTTATTTCTTTATGAATGTCACATATATCATTTCTACCCACTCAACATACTGATTAGTGGAAAATAGATTTGGAGATATAACAAATTCATGTGACTCATATAATAGATTTTTTATATTTGATAAGATTAATCCATTGGAAAAAAAAGTATGATGGCTAATGAATACTATTTTTCTCTTATGTTTTAATTAATAATATGAGGTTTATTTAAAAAATTAGACAAGCATTATTCCATTAACATTGTAACATAGAAAATTTTTATATGTTGGAATGACATTTATTGTGAACATAATCATTGAATGTAGCTGAAAATATTAAATTTTATAAGAATCATACAACCTAATACATTCCTCCAATAAAATATTAAAATCATCATGTAATTGTGAAAAGAATACATATATTTCATTTATTGTATTTTTTGGTCCAGATATTAATAAACTCAACATGAAAGATTTTCTCTTTAGAAATAATTCTATATATATAAGTTTTAAATTGCAAATATAATACTACAAGAACAATGTTGGATAAAAATAATTAAAAACAGATTCATTACCTCCATGTATAGTCTTTGTATGAGATTTCTAAATTTATTTTTGAATGATGGAAACTGTTGATAAATTTTTATCCACAATGGCCAATCATCTGCATGAAGTAATATTCAATAACATGTCCACTCATCTACATGGAATATTATCCTTTTTCATTATTTTAATTTTTCAAATAAACATTTAAAATGATCAATTATAGGAATATACCAAAAAATATTATCATAGATCTAGGTAACTTCAAAATAATCCTCTCAATTATTTGTAAACATATAAAATGATGTCTAAAATTTAAGAACCATGATAGAATTATATTCCCTTCCAATATAAAAAAAATCATTCACGAAGGCATGTATTTTTTTATTCCACTATCCCATCAGGAATAATAATTTACTCTCTCTATAATGTGATTTTGAAGGATCATTTTTTCAAGGATGAATGTATTTCAACAATTTTAGAAACTCTATAAAACTATTATCACTCCATCAATTTTTTTCTATTAAGTTATTCAGTCTAATGATCGTAAATCACACTATAAATTCCTTATAAGATAGATATAATGGTTTTTTAGCATCACCCTATAGATGGACAATTTTTAATACTTTCCCAGCTACCTCTGCTTCAATTATATTAGATTTATCATCTTCTAAAGCATTATCATATATGGATATGATATTCTACCAAGTTTCACTATTCCAAATACCAGGGTTTTGTCTCATATAAAATCCATGAAATATTAAATTATCTTTTATCTATATACATTTATACTTTTCATATTTATACACTTCTGGAATAGATATAAAAACATGTTTTCTGGACTGTATGATTTAGTAAATTCCAAAAAATTAACAAAACCTTCCTAATATTCATAAATTATTCAATCTTTAGCAATCCAACATTTACATTTTATTATACATAAAAAATATGAACAAAATAACTTTTCAAATAAATATAGTGGTGATATATATTTTTTATTGTGGGAAATAATATCTTATTTCAATGATAGTCAATAAGGAATACTTGTGGATTTATTCATTAGAAAAGTTTTTCTATTGTTTTAAATGGATGTGAGTAAAATATTAAAGAGGATAAAAACATTGGAGATAAAATTTAATTTTTTTCAAATGATTATTCAATAAAATGGAAAATAAATAAAATAAATTTATATAATTAGATTATAAAAGGGGTTATTACTGGAAAACAATAAATAAATAAAATCTAAAAAATATGGAAAAAGTATTTAGAAATCTCATGATAAGATTTAATAAAATTGAAATAAAAAGGTTAACTCGTCATATATGATCAGTAGTGAATTGAGAGATGTTTTTCATGTTAAGAGATTGGGTGTATGTATTGTAATAACTAATAGTTTCTAGTAAAATAATATAATCGTTTTTGTTAAGACAACTACTAAGAAAATATTCTATACATTAACAATATCTTTAGTGAAATGTAATCCAAAAAAATTATTTAATAATACTGTTTTTTGGATAATATTATTAAAATTAAATGATCTAATTTACATGAAATATAACTCTTATATTTGATGATTATATTGTTGATCCAATGAAAGGAAATCATTCATTGAAAAAAGGGTTCAATATTTTAATGTATTAGATGGTAAAATATTCTGTCAAACCACATTAACAAAATATGGTGTTAAATACCATAATATATGTTTTATCATGAAATTATTAGTTACCCAAAGATAATATTACACATTATTATTCACTATATCTAGTTTCTTGAATATTTAAAAAAGGAAACACCCCTGAATGTTATTTTTTTTGAAAGAAAACATCCCCTGAATATCAATAAATTCATACGATAGAATAAAATCCCCCAACAATTGAATTGGGTACAACATTTTTAAAGAAAATTTTACTATTATATTTCTATATTATGAAGAAATAATATGAAATTAATGGATTTATAAATTTAAATATGATATAATTGGGCACTTTAAGAAAAAATTGAATTAATCTACTAAAATAATGTATCTAAGGGAATGGTAATTGATTTATATAAATAAATATAATGAAATAAGAACATAATATTAGAAGTTAGCTAGAGAAACATATATATAAATTTGAATATATATATATATAATATAATTTTAATATATTAATTTATGATAATATTCATAATGATTGAATAATTTTGAAAAAAAATTGATGAAAAAACATTATAGATTTTCGAACTAAAAAATAAAGAAGTTACAAAAAATCCAATGATTATACAATATATTGCACATAGATTTTGAAATATGGATAATTTATATAATGAAATTATGATTCAATGGTAATAATAAATAGAATAAAAAGGATGTATATTACAAAAAATAAAAAAATAATAGTGGGATTATATTTTATAATGCCATGTGAATTAGATATAAAATAAAATATGTAATAATTATATATATTTTTTAGTGATTATAATGTGGTGATTATACATAGTTTATTATATAGAATAATATTGTAATAGATATAAATTAACCAATATTGAAATGAAAAATGAAAATATAATTAAATATAATACCCCCAAATAAATTATAGATGATAATTGACTTATAATAATTCATATATTATAATTATAAATTCATCTTATTTTTATCTATATTTAAAGAAACCATATACATAATGGTAACATAGAATAATACATGATGATAAATTGAGTAAAAAAATTAAAAAATTCTTAGGATAGGAAAAAAAATAAGATTAATAATAGAAATTGTTAAAAAAATGTGAAAAATTACTTGGAATCTCAATAAAAGCATAGAAGGAATAATCACAGAGAGAGAAAAATAATTTTAAATTTTTTGGTATTCTGATAGAAAAATTTATGTAAAAGGAAACCTAGGTTTTTATTAATCAGGGTTTCTGAATTTCAGTGGGGTTATGTTTTGAGTAAGGAATGAGAATCTGAATATCAGATGATAAAAAATGTGTTAACTGGAGGGTATGAATTAGGAAATTATCTGAAATTAATAATCATAAATTAAAACATATAATGTGTCCTGGAAAATCAAAAACAAATAAACACAACCCACAAATATATACGCGAAGGAAGATGAATGAGGATTTGAAGAATATAGAATATGGTGCAGAACGATTTTAACTAGATTTCTAGAGTATATGAAGGTCGATAAAGTTGGTAATGAAAGATTAGAGTCCACCATAATCAAGAAAGGAATTTTTATGGATTAGGAATGAGATAAATCATATGATTATCATGAGTAATAAAGATCCCTAATGAGTCCACATGTATTTTCAAAAAAAATTAAAAGATATTTCAAACCAGTTATTTAATAATCAAAGTGAAAAACTATTTCCATACATTAGTTATACATAGTCAATTTCACAAACATATTGTAAATGTATATTATTTAGAAATAAATTCAATGACCTAATTTTCAATATATTTTTTATGATAAAAAAAAGTTAAAATTAGCTTTAATGTGAATTTCATGTGTGTTTTACATAACTAACCTTAAAACACATTACAAACAATATAAATTTACTACCATACAGATGATGTTTCCAATAACACTCTAGAACTTGATGTCACTAATGAAAAATTACAATTACGAAGAAATAATAACATCAGGGCCACATCTCAGGTACCATTTTTCATTTACATTCATATATATCTATTCCTATTTGTATATTTTCTACCTACAACAATTCATTTTATTCATGAAAATTTTCATTCCATTTGTACCAAACAACTATATGAAATCAACCATATCAATAACCACATTACAAAGCCTCCAATATAAAAAGTATAGGGCCGCCAATTCACAATAACTAAGGCCACCAAGCCATAACACCATCCATTAAAACTAATACACGACATTGATCAGAACCACACATCCACACAAAACTTAACAAATATTGGAAAAGAACATCAATATTATTCAATTACAATTAAAGGCCTTAAATATTTATCCAATTTTGGGTAATTTCTTATCAATCCAACATAGAAATGAATAAAATGGTACATAAAAAACTACTACATCAATAAAAATTATAGCATCATGTGGTTTTCATAATTCCAATATAATTAATTTTAACTGGACATTGTCTTTGAATTTTTTAATTCATACTATAAATAGAATAGAAAAAATTCTACTGGATTCGCATTTTAATATATGATTTTAGGGAAATCAAATAACCTACCACATTTCTAATGTTACAAGAAAAATACTCAGATAAAAAAATGATAAACCACCTATGAATTTCAAGTAAACACCACCTAATCTTTTGCATAGGGAACCACACTTAATAATCACAAACAAAAATAGGTTTTTCACTAAAATCCCATAAATATAATTAATAATGTGGTGAAGTGACATAATGGAGAAGAATTAAATACTAAAATTTGTAATTTAAATTTTGGAAAACTATAGGGTTAGTCTCTATAAAAGAAATGATGATAGGTTGGAGGACAGGTCTGAGGTTATCCAAATGTTGAAGTTATTGAAAATAATTTAAACCAAATAATTTTTTGATCCTTATTAATAGAGAGATATATTGTGGCCTTCAAAAGTATTTAGTGACCTCTAGAAACATTATGTTGAAAAAAATTAAAACATAGGACCGACTATCCATTTGATATCTTACAAACTCATGTTTTTTAAAAATAGCATAAAATTTTTTTTAACGGAATCACACCATAAAACATGTTGTGGTGTAAATACCCATGTACATTTTTAAAAGAAACCCCTAGGATTATAGTTTGGTGAACTTTTAATCTTCATTGATTCCCAAAAGAGCACCTCTATGGCACCAGTTTTGTCACCATCCCCACATAGGGAATTTATATAGAGCTCATTTTACACAATGATACCACCAAATTAACACTCCCACCATAATGGATATAAAAACTATTTCAATTGTTATAGCTCACTAAAAAACAAAAAAAAATTCTCATAAATTCTAGAAACAAACTCAAATCCAATTGATCATCAAAAAAACAACCACCAAACCCACTACCATGGTGTAATGTACCATTAAATTTCTATAAAACGACTTCAATCTTATAAAACACCACTAAACTCCATAATAATACCCCATTAACTAGAAAAATGATGAATAAAGTCCTAAATGTTTTTCTACATTACATAACTGTCATTGATGTTGAATGTTTTTTTGAGTCTAAATATCACAGATTGCCTAAATTTTGATGTTTATAATTTTTATTATTTTTTTCAACAATTGAAAAAATAACATCACACTTATTAACATATAAATAAGTTATATTTTTTCATGAATGACCATTATGTATCCTTCAATTTTGAGGTTATAAAATATTATTGGCAATAATGTACACCAAATATATTAAATAAAATAATATAAATGACCCTTAGAAAATAAAATCATTGAAAAATAGAATCTAAAATCATTATTACAATTCAAATTAAGGAAATAAAATAGTGAAAAAATGCAAATGATGAGGAGAGTATTATTTCTCACTTACATTAAATTTTTTCGAACACATGTATTAATGCTCCCAAAATGGGTTTCAAATAATTTTTTGGGGTAGAATGATTAATTTATTTTATAACATTTTCTACACTTAACTAAAATTTAATGGGGTTAGAATAAATATATTTTTCTCCTTTTTCACATGATTTTGATTCTCATAGACAATGATGTCTTATTGAATTACACCCAATGACTTGATGGTCGTCTTACTTCTATATAGTTACCCTAATTTTTCATCCATGACTATAACATAATTTTTATGATAAACAATATAATATTATTGCAAGCAATGATCCCAGGGTTTAGTGTATTGGAATAATTTTAAAATAAATCAACTGTATATAATAATGAAAAAATGAATTTTAATTCTATCTTATTAGTCTTTCTAATGTCTCATATTCTCCTTAGTACATGTATTCAGCTAAAAATATACATCAGTTAAAGTGACGAGATAGATTCATAGTAAGGGACACGAATCAAAATTATATGGGTGATAGTAATCCACTAAATCATATCATATGTGAAGGATCATCATCGTCATCATGAGGTAAGTATTTAATAATGTCATATAATGTTGTGATGCATAAAAATTAAACATCATTTCATAGTTTCCAAATACCCCACATAGTTGTGGACAATTATAGAAACATGTAAACTCATAAAATATGTGCATAATCATATAAACATCATTATGAAAAAATATTGAATCATTTTCCCACATATTGAAAATTATCTCAGGAAATAAATCACATTTCTCCATGCATTGGAGAGCTATATTATTCTAGGCCCACACATTGTAACATAATATTTACATGATAATGAATTCCATATATAACATATAAAAATTAGAATCATGAAATAACTAATGTAAATGAAGGGATTTCATATGTATTCCATGAAGAAAAATTTCCTGAATAAACATGGGGTTCCTATAAGAATAAGTGAAAACATATTAGGAATAAAAATAATCATTGGTGAGTGAGTATTAGGAAACCTAAGTAGAGTAAAACTTTTGCTTTGGAATAGATTTATTTTGTAATATAAATGTACTATTAATTTAAAACAAAGGAAAGAAAATGTATATAACAATAAATGAGGAAATAAGAACTGTGAAATAGAATTTGAGGAGTATTGGATGAGTATTTATACCAAATATTTATTTAATGAGGGAAACCCCAATGAAAATGAGTTTAGTTTGAGAATCCCCTTCCCTTAAATCTCATTTTATTTCATCACCATTACACAACCTGAATATTAAATTTTGATTTTATAAAACATTTCAATTGAAGATGATTAATTAAAATAAAATGATTATTTATTAATTATTATCATTAGATTAAATTTATCGATTTCTATTGTGGAAGTGTGAGGATTTTAAAATAATATTTTCCATAAATAAATTTGTCTCACTTTATTTTATCTATTTAGTTAAAGGTAAATTATAAATATGAAGTATAAATTCAAGAATATTAATATATAATTTTTGTAAATTAATATATAATAAATATATTATTTTAAACAAACAAATGTTTGGGGATAAGGAAAAGATTTGAAAAGTTCCTCAATAGAGGATAACCAACCGTTGTTGGGAATGTTTTCCAATGGTTCGAAATAATGGTTATAAAATTCAAATACTTAAATAATATAATTTTTAAATTAATTTAAAATCATTATTATAATGTTAAAATTCTACATAATTATTCTTAAAATATTTTTTTAAAATCAATTACCAAACAAGATTGATGAATATTAAAACAAAATAAGATTTAAAAATCGATTTACTATTCCCCTAGTGGGGATTCTCTTGTGTAGATCTACAATTACATTATAATTTCTACTGGTTTAATCTTGAATATCCCTAAGGTATAAATTGGATTTAAGAAATTATTTGGGATGAAAATTGGATTTCTAAAGTGATGGTGGAGTGGTCTTCCAAGGGGAGGTAGAGGAGTTATGTATATATGAGTATGGGGTTATTTTTTCAATAAAATATTGAATAAAAATATTATATAAATGATAAACAATTTAATAGTTAATTTGTGAAAATATAAATCATATATAAATGTAATATAGTGGAATTAGGATTTTAATCCCCATTATAATTATAATTAATTTTGTTTAATAAAAATGAAAATGGAAAAAAGAAAAATCGTTTATATGAAGATCACATTTTACTATAGGTTTTTTGAAACTATTTTTTATGTTTCGAAATTAAATGTTATTTATTTTAAGAAACCTTTTAAGAATACAATGATATTTTCCCTGAACCAATTTTTTTTATAAATTTTTAGGTCACTATTACATCATGAATAATCTAATTTATTGTACATCAGTTTTGTGAAAAAATTATATTTTTAATATTTACTTGAAAATTAATATATTTCTGAAAATTTACAAAACAATAAACCATAGAAAACATCAATGTTCTTATTTAAAAAATATAATTAATTTTTACCATAATAATTTTACAACATATGTAATTTTAATTTTATTATTATATAAATTGTGATTTTACGAATCACATTAAAATAGAATTTATAAAAATGTGTCTATATTTCCTTCAGGTTTATAATAATGGTTTTTACTTTTTGTCATTAAAATATTTCTATTTAAATATATTTTTCATGATATATATTTTTTAAATGATAATTTTTTTTAATTAAATTAGTATTCCAACGATCTTATTATTATTCACAATATTCAGGATATTATTCCAAGTGATCAGAAAACTATTCCCAACATTCTTGTCACTATTACAACAATAAAATTACTATTTCAATGGTCACATTAACTCTTTTAAATAAATCTACAATAATTCATTCATTATTCAACATAATACATCTCAAGGTTATACATTTTTATTTTCTATAAATGTTATTGGATTTCTAGTATTTGTTCCTCTTCCATAGTATTTTTCATGTGAGGTGTGATTCTAACTAATCGGGCTTATCCGTATTTTCCCATTATAGAAATTATATTTTATATTTTCTACCCAATATAATATTTTTAATTCCAATATGTTTCGTAATTTAATAATATAATGATTTTCATTAATTAATTAAAAAAATGTGGTTTCTCTTGTTTACTGTGTATAAAAAATTAAAAAATAATATCATACATGATTATATAATGAGAGAATATAATTTATAGACTATTGGTTGTAACATTATTCTTCATAATGAAATTTCATCCCTAAAATTTTGATACATATTCTTGATTGATAATAGGTGAGGATAATTTTGTCTCATTAATTATTATGGTTCCAATGACTTCTCTTCATACTTATAGATCCTCCACAACACATTAACAAGGTTAGTTATATTATTATGTAGAAAATGTCTATATGTTACATGATCATTAGAAGCATCTCTTCATAAGAGAGGTCATTATTCAGTTCTACCTCCTCTGGGTTCAGTACATGTGATGGATCAGATATATATTTCATCTAGAGAGATATGTCGAACATATCATAAACTGGAGTCATATTTAGTGGATGCATAGGTTGATAGGACACAACTCCTATTAAATTAAAGATATCAATGGGAATAATGTAACAAGGGATAAGAATCAATTTAATTCCAAGTCACGTGACTCTCTTCCCTGAGTATATTATAAAGTACTATTTTTCTCTAATTACCATCACAAAATCTCTTTAGTGGTTTTCAATGTTGCAATTCATTCATCTCTAAGAAAATTTTATATACATCACAAGGTATTGAATCTTCTATATTGTCAAATACCTAATATTAAGTCCATGTACTTTTTTTCAACTACATTTCAACAATTTGGTGTTCTCCATGACATCCCATAAAGGGAATTATAGGGATAAAATTTAATGCTTGGTAGGAAGATGTTGTTGAATGATATCACAGCCAGTGGGATATTTTTCGACTATACTCAATTAAATTCTATTGAGTGGGATCTCAACATTTCCTAGAGTGTCTGAATGATCCTTTTATATTTTCCATCTATTTGGTGGTGGTATTCCCTACTGAAATTCAATTTTGTAATTACATCATGTTGAAGATTTACCATCAATTTATGTGTGAAACATGGATCATGATCTGAGATGATCGAAAGTGGTACCCCACATAGCCTCATTGAATCCATTGTTTATATATTGAAATTATACTCCAATGAGTGATCTTCTCAAATTGAAGTGAAGTTGGATTTCATGGTTACTTGATCCACCACTATCCATATTTCTTTTTTCCATAAGATGTAATTTGGTTACTAGTTAATATTTTAGTGGTGATTTTATTCCAATTCCATTTGGTTATTGTTAATGGTTTCATCATCCCCATGTATGTTTATCACACTACATTAACTTATTGACATACCACCTTCAAGGTATATTTCAAAATATCCATGTTAATTTTATACCACTATATGATCATTCTAAGATCATAGTATATCATGGTACTTGTGGGAATGATAGAGATATATAATATATCAACATTACCCAATTAACCTTTCCTTATATTAGGTAATGAAGGAACAAAAATCCTTGTTTTGTACTAAATATACCCAACATCATCACTGTACAATTCATGAGTATTTTTTCTCTAATATGATTATTCCATATTTTAAATCTCGAGATCATCCCTTTCTACCTCACTAAACTTATCTTAGATAGATTTTTGAGAAATCAAGTAACAATATTGGATAAAATTTAATCATTTGTTATTTATCAATTCATACTATTTATATCTATGAAGAAACACTCCAAAATTTGCATCATGGATAGAGTAGCATGTACTATTCTTCAAAGAGTGGCACCTCCATTGTTCCCTATTATCATTTCCTACTGAATACAGAAATCATATTATAGGATTATATATTATAATATCCAAAATTTATTGTCAATATCTTTCTTTGTGAAAATATACTTTAGACTCATGTGAATGGTAAATATGTCACACTTATCACTATAGAGGTTGTGGAAAGAAATTACAAAGGTGAAAATAAAAATTTCTTACTCAAAATCATGCATTAGGTTCTTCTGCTCAAGAATATTTCAACATTGTGGAGTCATAGGATTTTATATTTTAGTTATACAAGAGCATAACCCAAATATATTCTTTTAAGAATCTTTTTATTACAATAAAATATCCACTTTTTGGTAGTGTGAGTACAATCACAGTGATTAGAATCTTATTTTACTCTGTAAATATTTCCTCATATCCTTATATCTAGAAATGCATTTCCCCATTTCATGTAAATATAGTAAAATATAGTAATTAAAGATTAAAATCAATATAAATTTAACAAAAAATATTAACAGTAACCTAGTAAGAAAAGAAAACTACGTATTTCTACGAAACCAGTAGGTCTAGCCCAATCCTCAATTACGATTTCTATAGAAGTGTCTTTATATATTACCTCACATATGATCATGTGACCCATAAATGTGTCTTAGTGTATCCAAAGTCACACAACAAGAATATAAGATACATTGTATCCTTCTGTGATGTCACTAGTATAATACATAGAGAATCTTCACATTTCTCTTTAAAATTAGAGTAAATTAAAATATCATAAAAATGAATTTCCTAATTTTTTCAAGAAGTTTCTAAAGGTTAAAATCCTAAAATAAATTAAGTTTTTAAGTGATATAGTATTTATTTTCGTCATCAGTATGAACTCATAGTGTCCTTTCCTTATAAAACTGGTCTACTAATAAATATATTCATTCTTCACCTTTAACTGATGCTATCAAGAATAAAGGCACACCTTTGAAAAGTACTTATCCCTTTGTAATTTGTCGAAATAGTCATTATTCCATTGTATAGGAAAATTATTTTTATTTTGATATTTTATATATCCCATTAATCAATACACATAAATATTTATCCTTAATATTTATTTACATAGAGAATTAGTGAACCCCATGGTAACTCACTAGGGTGTATGAACCCACTGTCCAAATTATCATTCACAAGTTTCTTTATTTCCATTAGTTCAATCGAGTCCATCCTATAGAGTAATTTAGAGATGTGAGTGGATCTGGGTATGAGCTATATTATGAACCCTACCTCATGATTTGGGGTAAGTTCATGAAACTCCTTAGGTTGAGAATAAAAAATTGGAAAATGATATTAATGTGTACACCTTAAATGTGGCTAGTTGTATATTTTATATCACAATTGATGTCCCAAAACCTATTTATTGTTCAGGAATTTAGAAAACTGATGTTTTTCATCATGTTTGAATTCCTAGTATTCCGGATGAATTTAGGCCTAATGATTTACATACCATTAAATCAATACATTTTTGGTAGTATGGGTAATGTAAACATTTTTTCATGTCCTTATTATCTCTCAAAACACTATTTTGTATTAGGGTTGTGTGGTAGATTTTTTTCTTCCCCTAAATTTATTTTTCTCACCATCTATGTTCATTGTGAGTTTGAATTTGTTTCATTCCATTAATACTACTAGTCATTGTTTATAAATTTTCCATTGGTAAGCATGGGTTTCAATTCATTCCATAAATATTGTTTTGATATATTTCAATTTTTAATAATTTAGTTCATTATATAATATATTTTACTTAAATGGATGGATTTATTTCTAAACAAAATCATTAAACATTTTGTATTTTTTTAATTATTATTCATTTATTAACATATAATTTATCATTAATTAATACTTCATTTCAATTCAATTGAAATATAAATGGAAGGACCCATTCAAATTATGTATTAATCTAATTATTAATTTTATATTCAAAAAAAGAATGTGTTGTATACATACCATGGGGTTCAAGTATATTTAATTTAAAACCCCATAATAACAAATATATTGTTACACTTTAAAGAAATTACTTTATGAACTCACAAAGATCATAATATATATAATGTTATTGTAATTGTTGTCTTTGTTTGAATATTCTTGATTGATAGTAAACTATTTATTATCCTAAATGAAATACATAGTTTTAGTTATTATTTAAATTGAATGATAAGGAACTTGTTTAATCATTTTCCCATCTGGTATGCAATAAATTAACAGATTCTCATATTTTTTTTAATCATAAATTTCTTTTTTTTAAATGATCATCCTATCTCGACTTATTTAATGTTTTTAGGGGAAAATTATTATTGTCTATAAACATTAACATTACAATCATAGTATGATATGTGCCATGGGATAATAATTTACATAAAACACACAAACAGACACACACATTACCTACATACATATACCATACAAAAAATACATATTTCAAAAAATATATATGAATATTGAACACACAAAAACTAAATAATATATTCATTTCAAAAAATATATGTGCGTGTAAAATATATATATATATATATATTACACAAATATTCACAAAAATATAAACATATATATATATATATATTAATAAAGAAAATTTATATATATGATAACATAAAATTCATAATTCCCCAAATAATATATTCAATGATCCCAAGAAATATATAATAAATATTCACCAAAAACATAAAAACACATAATACATTTATAAAACAAAATATGTACAAAATTTAGATATTTAGAAATGCATAAGATTTAAAAAACATTTAGTGTACAATTAAGCCAAGGGTTTTGTGGTCATTGTAAATAATAAATATAACAACCATATTTATATATACTAGGTCCCAAAAACACTAATATAACACAAAACCTTTGTACACACACAATAAAAAAAATTTCCCATACACATAACGAGACTGTGGAACACACACGCATACATGAAAAGTCACACAAACACATGCACAAAATTGAAAGAATGTTAAGAAACAAAACACACACATAAAATAAAAAAAATCAATAATTTTTCTTAAGGTAATAAAATATATTCTTTGGAACATAAATTCTTTGAGGGATCATAATATTTATAATATATTAAACAAATTTATTGGGAACACAACATTTTCATAACATATATCTAATAGATTTATCAGTTTTTAATAGGTTGTTTGGTAAATATGAAATGAAATGACATGTTTGAACAACACAAAAAGTTTTCAAAGAGATGAAATGAATGGTGAAAAGTATGTCCCATTGGAAAATAATTGTGGATTATCTAAATATATATAGTTTAAAATTATATATATAGTTTTAAATACACAGACATAGTATACGTATTTATTTATGTTAATATATGAATATATATATATATATATGTTAACATGTGTACCGAATATTTAGACATAATTTTAATAATGAATAAATAGTATAGATCTATTCATTGAATATAAAACACAAAAACAAAACTAAGAAGAAATGTTTTGTATAATTAAATCAAAATAAAATTTAATATATTTTATGAGTAAAACATTAAATCTATATAGAATTCATATCTAGGAGTATTAATCTACTTAAAGAATGAATGGATATAAAGATAAAAAGATTCCCATAGAATTTCAATGGGCTCCATTGGCATCATGGGTAATCCACATAAATAACATTTATGGTCTTATTAACTATATTTTAATACACATCAACAATTAACAAAAAGTATTCACTTTTATTTTGGTGTTGGAGTAAATAGTACATTAGTGTAATTGTCTCTATCAACATGAAAATCCTCTCTACTTATAGTGTTCCCATGGAAATCATCCAGAAGACTGATAATACTATAAATTAATTCATGTTGGAATGAAATTATGTGAAAATGTTCACTATTCTTGTTGCTTACTAATGTTAAATCCAGCTATAGAGGATTCAATCAACTAGAGAGGCATTGATGTGGTTGTGCACTACATATAGGAAAAACTAGATTGGGTAGTCATTTAAAGGAAATCCCAAAGGTCCTAGTTTATTCATAAAAATTATTATAAGGTCCAATATTCATATTTTAAAATAAAATTTTTTGTCTAATATTTTTTCTTCAAATTATAGGGTTCACTTTTTACCCGAAAAATCATGCTCGATTGATAGTTGGATTTGGAAAGATCAACATCTGGGATGATATCTAATATGCAGTTACCCTATAATTTCTAGTATTCCTATTTTAGTAAGTAAATATCAATATTTTAAGACAAGGATGATCTTGTTATCAGAAATCTTAAACTCTTTAATGATGATCTTCAATTTAGGCTCACCTGGAGACTACTTCACAACAACTCTAACTCCATTTCTTTTCTCAAAAAAACATTCCATACTATGATTAAGAATGGAAATTTGAACTATATAACTTCTTCCATACGGACGTCCATTACACTATATTTTTACAACATAATCAATAACTCTATAGGGATGGTTAGTATTAATTCCTCCATGAATTTTTGGCTAGAAAATTCGAGCGTTGCTCCGTTAATCTCCATGCTGCCTCCTAATTCAATTTCTAATAATACCAAATCCAATATAAGGGATGTTTTTATTTATCATAACATCATCAGTCCTGATAACAAAAGTCATGTTATTGAAAATTATCCCTACCCTAACTCTGAGGATTTACAAATTTGTTAACCTTCCTATAATGGCGTCCTTGATTCCAAAAGTTTTTACAATCAAAATTTCTTAAATTGTGAATCTAGATTATGTTGGTTTAAATCATTTAGAAAACCTTGGATTAAACCCTCGAGACGTACTTTGGTTTTTAAAATTTCTCATGACAGAGTCCCCACTGAAGTATATCTAAAATATTTAGGGTTCTAACTTTTCTCTATATATCACATGTTCAACCAACATAGAGAAAATTCTAATCATATCTTTCTTTTGTGTGATACATCTACAGCTCTATGGAATTACAATTTTAACATTTTTTTGCAGATTATTACATCTTGATTCGATCAACTCTGGAAAACTGTGTTTTGTAGATCATGAATATTATCAAAAAAAAATAATCATTTTTTACTACTATTTTGGAACACATACATGTGATCTCATATAATAGAAATAATACTTTTCGTAATAATTTCTCATTGAGGATCAATACAGGTAGGATATGGATTCTCATTTTCATTTGTGATGCTTCCTCGATTCAGAAAGAATATTGTGACAACACTGTTGGTGACATTGAGATTCTAAACTGACACCAGATTGTGGGTTTATACAAACAACCTAGACACCGTTTTGAGATATTTTCGAAAGCCTCACCTCTATGATGGATCAAAGGGACTTTTGACAGTTCTTATAAAGGCATCATGGTTCCGTCAAGATGTGTTTCTATTTTTACAGACTATCTTATCCTGTTTCATGGATTCTTCTTTGGAAATTTTGGTATGGCCTCTTCTCTGGAAGTGTAAATGATGGGTGTGATCCAAGCTGTTGACTTATCCAGACCAAAGGTTTGGAACAATATTTGGATTGATAGTGATTCAAACATTATTATCCATGAAATTTTGAAGGGGGTGGTACATCTTGCATGGCCTCTTACATCCCATTGGATGAATTATCTTTCTTCTCTTGTGTAAATCAACTACATTGATACTCATGCCTTTCGTGAAGTGAACACAGTTGCTGATGGTCTTTCCAACAATGGAGTAATCTAGGAAAAAACATGAAAGGATGATTTGCCTCGTGATTTTCACCAATTTTATTATAGAGATTGTAATAATATTATGTACTTAAGACTCATGTAATCTGATTTTTTCTTATTCAATAAATTTTTCCTTGGTCTTTGACAAAGAGGTCACCATTAAGAAAACATACTATAGAAATTGGTTGCTTCTTTTTCATCATAATGTCATTAGATTTTCTTGTTGTATTAGTTTTTTATGAATAATTATATTGACTAGTATGAACTTTTATAATCATGGAGTCTTATATAGTGTAATTAGATACTTTATAAGTCAAAATTTATAGTTTTCTGAATTTATTCTATGGAAATTCCAAACAAGAAAAACATTAAATCAAATGGTATACACATAACCTCAAAATTCTTTTAATATGATCACTCAGAAGGGGAAAACAATACATATCTTCTTTGATGTAGACTATAAGAGAATAATATCGAAATTACTTAGATATTTTATGTGCATCATGATCAAAAGGGATTCTATCCAGAACATTCTCAAAATGTGGTTTTAAGGGTATGATCATTCCTTCATGGATGATAGGAAATGGTCTTTATTGCAGGTTGTTTTACTATTTAGGAAGAGAAGAACAATGTGGGGAATTATGAAAAATTATTTCCTTTATTTTAAACAAATTTTAATGTGAGTTCACACATCATTAATATTGTCTATCTAATTAAATGAAGGGAGACATATCAAATGTCTATAAATATTATGCCCCAATTTCTACATCTCTTGGATAATGATGGAAATGATTTTTATGGTTGGTTCATATGATGTAAGCCACAAAAAATAGAATGAAGCTCAAAATTTATCTACCATCTCATCAGTGTATCTTGAGAGGATTTGATACTGTTCAAGATATGAGGGGGTATGTGGTGATAGTGTTTATCACATTTTATAATCAATGAAATTCACTTATAACCGAAGAAATATATATTCTCACTGGACTCCACAAGTGCGAATTGTACAACATTTTACTAACAGTTGGGGAACAAGAACTATAGCATATATTGTATCAAATATGTCTTTTGGATAAACTTATTTGTTTCTTAATTGAGCAATTAATCATTCTAAGATGATCAATCATACTACTATACTATATTTCCTCACATCCTAATCAATGATGTTTCTAACTATGTGAGATTCTATGAAAAACCTAATAAAATACCTCAACCCCCAAAGATGGTGAATTTTTAATAAAGATAGACTATGTTGGATAATAACTCTTTCCATCCACTATAGAAGTTAACAAATTATCATTTTTCCCTTGGAAAATAATCAGTTCTTAAAGATACCATTCACCCAACTCTTCCCAACATTAAACTGATCAATACGGATACCTATAAAGTGGTGAAAGGGTACAATTCTAGTCAAAGAATGATACAAAAATTAGGAAAACAAAAACATAAATAATTTTTATTACTATGAACCACCACATTCAAGAAATAAAACCCAATTAATATCTATAAGATCCCACCTAGCTTGTTAAATCTATCCATTGATTTGGAGGAAGTGAATTTTTCTCAACATTGACTAAAAATCCACAAGACCATAAAATATTAAACATTATTGAGAAAAAAATGTATAATTATCATCTATTAAATAAAATTTATAGTAAACTATAGAGTTTCATAGGCTTTGAAATATATAAATGTTCATTTTCCTCTACACATATCATATCCAAAAAGGGATGGAAATAACAATTTTATATGTTGATAAATGGTAAAATAAATAACATAGATTCTATTAAGATTCATTGGTCTTCTAAATATGATTTATATAGTTACTTATTCCATTATCCATCAATAAATGTGTTAAGACTATAAAAAATCAGAAGGTATCTAGTTTCCTACTTGAATTATGAATCAAGTAAGTCCTCATGAAATGAAATCTTCAACAGAAAATCTCATCCCAAGACACCAATATTGAGGTCATAGATCCTGAAACATCTTGGTAAAACTTGAGTTAATGGAAAAACTAGAACAATTTTCACCATCCATCAACCCCTATCTCAGATAAATTTAAGATTCCAATTGCTTCAAAAAGTACAACACACCATCAAGGATCGAGATAGGAAAAATTAAATATACCCTTTATAAAAGGATCAAGTAAAACACTAATATGTAGTATCATACAAATAAGATATAACATTATCATAAAAAACAGACACTCTCATCATTTATGTTCACATCTATGTGAATCATTGAAAATGGGTTTACTATAGACCATTCCCCCACTTATTCCTCCAATGTCAAAGTTGATAATTCATCTTATTAAAGCTTACATGGCCAGAATACTTTAAAATATCAATATCATATATTTTATGATATTAATCCCATCATCTCAATTATTTTTTAATATTTCTCTGGGATAGAACATACTCTTGGTTCCTTTTAAATGAATATGTGAGAAAATGATCCCCGAGGAGGAAATTGTACCGAGTATTGAGATTATGTATAATTGTTATAAAAATAGGGTCATGCAAAGAAATATTTATTTCCTAGGATTTTAATTAGTTAAATCCTTATGATATCACCCATATTACCTTTATCAAGTCACACTCCTTCCCCATTCCAAAGCCTTCGTGGAAACACTATCATAACTCAACATGGTTCTTAATGAATAAACACATGAGCTAATGATGCACTCTATTTAAACACAATATCGAATATTAGGTTTGATTTTATTAAACATGAGTCTCTTAAGAAAATATCTATATATCCAACATGTCCACATAATTATAATTTATCAATCATTTTGCGACAATGATAACCCTTATTGGAAAAATAGATAATCAACATGGTAATTGTGGATACATAAATATTCTAAGGAATCCTCTATGATTTTCAATTGTAACCCTATAAATTATTATTATATCACTATGTCAAATGATCCTATGGAGGATTATATTAGTCCTGCAATTATAGTATCAAATCCAACTGATATTCTATGGATTATTTTTTACAACAACCTTAATGGTCATATAAGATAGTACCCTCCAAAAGATAAGATCAAATTAGTCTCCCATAATAAATATATGGTTAAAACAAAACCTTCCTCAACATGATATGACATAGATCTAGTCATGGGTCTCAAAAATGAGTCATCGGTAACATAGGATAAAAAATATTCCACTTAGTGTCTCTCACAAGTCAATGTGACCAAAAGAATATCTCTAATGTGTCCCTCATTCCATATGTTAATAAAATATAACATACATATCCTTTAACACACATAAGGATCATCATGTTCAACAAACTCATCCAAAATACCTGGAATAAATTTCACCACAGTGATATAACCAAAAATAATATTTATAGTGATAAATAACGCAATGTGTCATGAAAAAACTCTTGATAACCACCCCCATTCAATGGGGATACCCAAAGAAGATAACCAAAATCATGGATAAAAAAGGGATTACAAGGAACACAACGTCTCCATCACTATTTTAATATCATATAAAAATATCAAAATGTAATCATATGATGTATAGAATGTTACATTCATCTTGTGGAACGCTGAACATATAAAGAAAAAATACTTTTCCAACACAACATCCAAACAAAAATGTTTTCCCCACTAGGATAAATACCCTAATATGGGAGTGGATTAAAGTATGATAGATTAAAAATTACATTTCAGATCTTCTATCATCATTATAAAAAATACTCTTCTCAACCTTTCTCATTTCAATGCATCATCAGAAATGAAATCATGCATGGTACATGGTGATTTTAAGTAGTTCAACCTCAATGGGATATGTTCAAGGAGTTTATAATGAAATATTTCTGATATTCCAAATTTACTATATATTATTTTCAATTCAAGTATCTGGAAGGATCATAATTATTATATTTCTCAATATATTTACTATTATGAAAAAATCCCTCTGGGTAACATTGAATCGTTTTGGGTTTGATTATGTTTTTGGATAAAGAGGGTTTCCAGGATAATTCATAGCGTTCAAGATATATTATATTCAAGATATATTTAAAAAGACCCATGTTAATGGAATATACACTCTGGTGTAAGTAAAAGAATATCATATATAAGGATAGACATAAGACATGTTTTGAGATTACACATCAAAATATGGAAAATGAAAAATGCACACTAAAGATTTCAATTTTCAGGAAAAAAGAGTTTGACTTCCAAAGGTTGCATTGTTTAATCTTCTGTAACAATGATTAAGTTATCAACATGAAATAACTTCATACACTCAATGCGATATAAAATAATGTTTTTTCACTAGTGGGAAGTGTTGCATTTGAAAAGTAAGATATGAAAGGAACATGTGTGTATTGTCGGTTATTCGAATAAATAGATATATTCCCCCTAATTTTTTAGGTCAACACTTAGAGTGAATATATAATATAAATAAGGTAAAAATTGTGTGTAAATGGATTTGTGCATAAGAAAGGATTTTTATAAAATAGCTTATTCTGTATTAGTGATAAAATTCTTGGGTTTTCTACAACACAGAATAAGTGTTACACTCAAGGAATTAATGTTGGGAAGAAGACATAGAAATGTTGAAAAGAAGATAGATGTTTCCTTATAAATATATGGTAAAGTGGTATTCATTTATGGATAAAAGTGGGACATAAACAGTGCATCTAAATATAGTGGATGATACATTCATTAAAGATATTTAAGTGAACCCCAATGCCATATTCTCAGGGTGAATACCTTCCAATAGTTGTGCGGAATGGAAGAGGAAGAAAGTGATAATTTCCACCAAAAATTAGTAAGATAAAGACACTCATGGATTGACCCTTGGTAAAGTTGTTAGTTCGCCCTAAAACATGTAAATGATGTGATCTTCGGCATATAAGAGATCTCACCCAAATTATGTATTTTGGAAGTGATGTTAAGTGGATTTTCTTCATTAGAACATCCTCATAAAATTCTCCATAGATGATTACTAGTGAGGGTGAATCAATAATAACCATTGTGTCTCATATATGAATTAATTTTTATTCATTCATAGTTATGTTAGACATGGATAATTTTTTTTTGTTTAATAATCAAACAATATTTGAAGGGTAATTAGTTTTAATATTCCATACCCTAATTCACCCCCCCCCCCTCAAGGTATTTCACCTAGTGGTCCTAAAAGATAAAATATCTTGGGATACATTATTGATTCCCAAGGGACACTCCCACTCACATCCATCTATGGATAACTTCCAGTGGAAGGGATCACCTTCTTACTCTTCGATTGCTCACTACTCCATCATGTATTGACACACAGATTATGAGCATGTAGTCCCCTTCATTAGAAAAAATGAATGAATACTTCACTCTAGGTAGATTATCTATTGTAGTTGTACAATCATACACTTTATGAATACCACTTTTCCATATTCTTAAAAGTAATTCCATTTATAATACATTTGTGATTCTTATTTTCTTTTAGAATCTCACAAAACCTTCATAAAGATTCCCAGTATTTCATATGTATCTATTGCCTTTGTGAACCCCATAACCTTCAGGAAGATAACCTCATTCATGAATCTCAAATAGACATCATTACAAAACCACCCTTGTTAATGTTTAAAAACATTATCGAATAATACTTATCCTTCATGAAGCAAACATCATTCACTTGGATTTTTATAAAATTTGTGAAAATAAAAACTTTTGTGATGATTAAAAAGTTGGATCAGTGTTGAAAACTTTTGAGAACATAGAGAAGTATAATATTCATTATATCAAGACCACTTTTTATGATGGTTGTAGAATCCTATTAATAGGTGTTTCCTCCCATTCCAAAACCATCCAAGCATGACATCAACTTTTCATGAATCTCTCTAATCTCATTTGTAAAGCTCTACGTTTTCATGAAGCACCAAGGAAATATCTTGCACATTAGGATTATTATAGTAATATAAACTCACCCTTAACCCATCATTCATTATCTATGTTCTACATAACATAGTCACATAGATGTAATGTTTTTACCATGAGTTAGCAATTATCTTCTACATCATGAAACTCAACCTTCGAAACAATAGATGACTTTGCGAATCTCTTTACTTTAAAAAAAATACAATCATCATGAAATGAATTCCTATTCTAGAAAATTATTATTCATTACTAGAAATAAAACTTCAATTATTATTGAGCCATACTCCCAAATTTCAAATAAAAATAATATTCAAATATCTTTAAATGGAGCCATCATCTGTTGAGAATTTTAAGTTCCACCTCAAAATAATTCATTCCTTTTTCTTGGATCATTGTCAACATTTGTAGTTAAATATATCATTGTAAATCCACAACATTACTTAGAAACATACATCTTCTAAAAACATAAGAAACCCCAAAAAACAATGAAATATTACCTTGAGTGATTTTTTCCCTACACAAACCTACATTATTCAAAAATTATTCTATAATAGAAAAAAATTCATAGCATATATCAAGACATTGCATTTCATGTACATCAAGTGGAACGATAATGATTTCTACTATATTTATAGATAAATAAATATTAATGAAAAGGGTAATATAATACCCACATTGTAAACATCATACCGTAAACTAGAAACCATTCATGAAGGATTACATAAACCACATTATACATAATCTCATTTTAGTCATGAATTAATTTCAAAATAATTTTTCATATAATCCTATATATTGGATAATCCAAACATATAAAGCAAAATAACATGGAAATTCATTCAAAATGTTTTGAAAATCAATGTGACTTTAAATGATGAAACATCACTCATGAACATTAATTCTTTTAAACCTCCAAAAAATATGTATAAATGAATAATAGATTAACAAAAAATTTCATAAGTTAGAATATTTTGTGACTTTAGAAGAATCAAAAGAATATGGATTCTTAATTCTTCAGTTACAATATGATATCCTTTACATTATGTGGAAAATAATTAAATATGATTCAATTTCATCTATAATTACGTTAAACATGTTTTAACTCATTTAAAATAAACCATCACTCAAACCCCAATTATGATCCATGAACTATTAAAACTATAAAACTGATCTTTCATCATAACCAAAATTTAAATTTAAATTTATCATCCCATTTTCAATGAATATTTTCAATTTTAGATAACAGAATGTTCAAAACCATAGGTATTTATACAAATAACACTCTATAAATAAAATTTTCTGATAAAAACCCATTTCTTTAAAAACATTTATTCTCTTTCTAAAGACATTATTATTAGAAGAGGAACTATAACCTAGGGGTAACTGACCAATTATAAAATAAAAAACATTTTCTATTCCATAATAAAAAATCCTTTTCGAAATACATGGGGTAGAAACCATGATAAAAAATCAATAATAAAAAATTATTAATTTCATCAAACCAAAGTAATTTTTCATGAAATGTATATTTCATATATTAAACTAATTAAAACACACAAATAAGAATAATATCATTTCATATCCATCAAAAAAACTGATCATATGATATAATCATATCACAAGAACCACCTTTATTTTTTCTCATCATTTAGAACATTTCAATTAATCACATAATTTTGGGTATTGAATAAATAAGGATGTGGATTCATTTATTTCTTAGAAACATATTTTATGGAAGTGCTCTAAAAATGAGAAAATCATCTCTTTATATTTAAAATCAAGTGTATCGTCACTACTTGGTATTCCATGAAATCCAACTCAACCTCATATATTTATTCTCTTTCTTTTTACATCCCAAAATTCAAGTCAAAATCGAAGTCAAATGATTCACTCCAATTAGAATCATAAACCATTGTATTAAATAATAAAACATATAGAACATGAAATGAATATTATATCATGATTGCCCATGGTAATTGAAGTTTCATTATAGAAGGTGGTAATTCAGAAAAAAATTGTAACATATCCCCTACATTATGAAATTTTATAATAACAAAACATCCATGTAACAGCCCATAACTTTTATTATGAATTTTTTTTTAAAAAAATTTAATTACTTTTATTGCTTATATCATACACAATAAAGAGTTTAATCAAACTCCATCATACAATTACAATATTATTATTGAATGTGAATGTAATTAACAAGTGGTTGTATTAGAGGTCATAAATATGATTAATATATATTTAAATTTTATGGTTTAAAAATATATAAAATTAATTCGGTTGTTTTCAATTATTTATTACAAAAAATTAAAATTGATTGTAAATAAATGATATGATATTATAAAAATATTTTTTTATGTCCACAATGATTTTTTAACCCAATTAAATAAATTAATCACCATCGGTGATTTATTTAAATTAATTTTATATATTATATATAAAATATATTGTTTTATACATCATCTAATATTTTTTGAAGGTATGGGATAAGAATAAATCCAGTTTTACAAGTAATAATTATGTTTTTAATAAAAGTTATTTTATAGTATTTTATGTACTAATTATGAAATTTAATTTTTAAAATTTTGTTTAATTTAATTTTAAAAATTAAATTATTTTTTTGAAATAAACATGTAAACTTTAAAATAGTCTGAAGATTAGTGATTTTTATGAAATACTGAATTTTTCTTTGAATAATGAAAAATAATCATTTTTAATAAAAATATTCATTTTGTTTAAAGAATATAAATTTTTTTAATTGTTTTAAAATTAATATAAGTTTAATAGTTATATAATTCAACCATTTTAGGTTATTTTAATCCATTTAATATTTTTTATATTAAAACATTCTATATTCAACCAAATTTTTTAATTTGAAATCAGTTTTTTCATCCCGATTATATGTTTCATTTTCAATTAAATTCTACTGATTCAGTAAATAGAATTTTAGAAAATATATTAAATATTCTAAATAGAATTATTTAATATTAATTAATAAGGACAACTTATTTTATTGTGATAATTGATTGTAAAAACTATTAAAAAATTGTTTCATGGTGAAGGTTCAAACATGTTTACTATGGTATAAGGTGAAAAATAAATGTTATAAAATATCATGAAAAATATTTTATATATAATTTAATTCCATATATTAAACTTATGTCATCTAATGTTCAGAATTTTTTTCATTTTTGATACATTTTTTCATTAAAGAAACATTTAAATATTGTGAAACATTATAAAATTATATAAGTATAACTAACCACAATTGAAAAAGGGAATATACACCCCTCATATATTTACATACCAAATGCCTTTTGTATTATCCAATACCTGTCAAATTAATATAATTAATTCTCTCAAAAAATCCTATAATCCATGTATTTACCATAAATCTCATCTTGGGAGGCTTCTGATATAATCCAAAATAGGTTATTATAAGAATACCTATCATTCTTAACCCACAGTTTCTATTTTATTTTTCCATCAAAATCCATAAAATATTTTTCATCAATGACTGTATAATATTATTTTTATAACTGATAAAATGATCTGTTTTTATATTAATTTAATGACCTACATCAATTTCCACTACCATCAATTTGGAAATGAAACCATTTATCATGTCTATGGCAAATTATCGCCTCATTAATCGATGTATTTTATTTTCCATCATCACCACTCATCAATTGAGATAATTATTGTTTTAAAGTATATATATAATATTTATGAAATAAGTAAACCTTTAAAATTATATTATCAATTTTACATTCATACCTTCCAAATCCTTAGAAAACAATTATGTTGCTCAGATGTTTATGTAGACTACCTCCTCCATAAAGCAATGTGTTATTTTTACAATTTAATTTTTGAAAGGATGGTAAGAAGGATAGATTTATTAATTATATATGATGTGTATTATATAAAAGTTTTTCTTTAAATGTAATTTATTATTTCACATTTTTTATTCTATTGTTCGAAAGTGAAGAAATAGTGTCCAAGCAAAAGTAAGACCAATTTTCTCCATGAACAGTGTAATTAATTTTCCTAACCACACATTTAAAAATAAAGATAAATATATAAATAATAAATATATAAGGTATTTGTTGGTCAGAGTGGATACTCAGGAGGGTGGGGGTGAATTGAGTTCCAATTAAAATTTCTGTTAAAAATATTTCCCTTAAAATCCCCCTATTTAAAAACAATGTTAAACTGTAGTGAATCTATACAGAGTGTAAATCTTCAATAAATTTCTCAAAGATTGATTAGGGCTCAGTTGACTTAATCTGAGATTTAAATTATCTTTTGAAACTAACGTACTGGTTTACAATAAGTACAAACACTTGCTAATTTAACTGTCAAAGTTGCTTTAAAATAGTTCTGTATTTCAAAGTAATAGCAGCGAATTATAAAATAAATATATATAGTATGCCTATGACTTAAACTAAAAATAAAATTAAAAATAACCAAGAGGTTTTTTCTCAAGCAGAGACTTAGTCCTCTCAACAATTTATATAAATCGATCCACACCCTGGATCGGGGGTAAACAACAGTACACTATTGTCCAGGTCCAAATACCTCTACCACAGTTCTACGTGGGAAACACAAAAAATAGCACACAAGCTGTATAGGTCTTACTCGACATCTTCTGCTATCCAAAGTGGGAAACAAAGGGTTACGAAGATTGAGTGAGGATTTAAGAATCCTCCAGTTTTTCTCAGGAGACAGTGTGTGTGTAAAATAAACAAGGTACACACACTGCTCAAAATTTAAAGAAGGAATCACTAAAGAAAGTGAGAGAAAGAGAGTTTAGAAAAGCTTTAGTGATTGGAAGTGCATCTTTGGACTCGTTTGATTTGTCTAATAATCTTCTAAGTCCTTCTCTAGTTTCTGCTCAAAAAAAAGTGTTGTTTTCTACCTTGATTTTGGGTTCAACTTAGCACTCTGAGTGCATGAAGTGTTCTTGGTAGTTCACTCAAGATGCAGCTTGTGTTCTCCTTGAAAATGAGTAGCTTTGTGTATGTCCAGGATTCATGGAGTATGGATGTAGACTAGTGAAAAATGCTCCACATTTGAATAATGTTCATCTCTTTTCCTTTTTACCTGTGTTCCTTATTAGTTCTTTGATGCTTGTCGTATGCACTACTTCACATCATCTTATTATCCTTTAAAGCTAGGTCTTTATCTTCACGTTTATAGCTTTCTGCTCCAGTAAATGAATGATTACTTTTTGGATGGGTACTAGGTACGGTTTCCTGACATGGAAACAGGATTCATTAAAAAACATTGAATGCCTTAAAAACATCAAATGTAACCATTAGCTAAATAATGAAATAATATTAAGAGTATAGAGTTTGACTAGTTGATAAATTAGTAGCGCATGTTGGTAAATGTGTACGGTGGACTTTGTATAGTAGGTCCTTCCATCGGTAGCTCTTTGATCTGGCATCGGTTTCTCTATATACTAGTGACTTATTTCCATCAGTTGCTCAATGTATCGGTGACTGTACTTGTATCGGTAACTATCTGTGAACTGGCTCTATCGGTAGACTTCTGTCTATCGGTAGCTTATGTCTGTCAGTAGCTCTAGTCTGTTTGTCAGTCAGTAGCTCGGTAGACTAGTTCTATCGGTAGACTTCCTCTAATTGGTAGCTCAGGTTTGTGATTGTTAGAACTCGTATCAGCAGGCATACTCTATCGGTAACTACTAATAGACATGCACAACGGTAGCTTCATTCTGTTATATCGGTAGACTTGGTATATGATTACCGGTAGCTCTGTTCATATCGGTAGCTCTGTGTATCGGTGACTCTATTTATCGGTAGACTAGGTATATCGGTAGACTGAGTACCGATAGCTCTTTATCAGTAGCTATACGCAGATCAGTGACTTATACTTCTCTTTTTTTATGCAAAGCATATCCGAATGGGTTAGAAGAACTTCAGAACTCATATAAACATAGATAGACATAGATTAAAATATCTCAGGGATTGTTTTAATATTATTATCATTTTGATCACAGATTGAAAGAATTAATATTTATAAAAACATTATATTGAGACTATCAAAGTATATGAAAGCATAATTGGGATTTTTAAAATAGGTGAGGTCAACAATCACCCCCTTTTTGATAATCACAACTTTTGATATTATTGTTTTAAGATAGTGAGCAGTTGTATCAGGGGATATATCATTACATGCAATTATCTCAGAGAAACAGTATGTTATAAAACATAGTGGATCAGAGGAGGAAGAAAAAGTGATAGTATCATAGATAAAATTAAATTCAATGATATCTAAAGTAAAATTTAGTGGTATAAATGAATTAAATTAAATGGTATCAAAGGATGAATGTAAAAGCACTGATAATGTAATATTATAAGAGGAGTAAATCATGATATCTTTTCCTTAGATAAGATTTCCCCTCTTTTGTTAATATCTCTCCCCCTTAATATCCCTGTAGAACATTTCTCCCCCTTTATGATAATCAAAAATTGGGAAAAAAATAAGAAACAGGAGAAAAAATAGCACAATGAGAAAGAAAGGAAATACAATTGTATTAGATGGTTCAAAAAGGTATAGAGACATAGAACAAATTACACTGAATTCCTATCAAATAGTCTAGCCACTTGTTCAATCCACATCCTCAATGTGAGATTTTCCTTTGGGAGAAGAAGAGGATTCAGGTGAAGTGGTTGCAGGTGAGGGCTTAGGAATTCCAGAAATGATCATATGAGGCTGAGCTACAGAAAATGATCTTGGTTTGTACTGAGGAGTCCTTTTTGTGATCATAGGAGTGAGGCTTCTAATTGCTTGCACAGGAGTCATCTGAACTAGAGAAGTAGCAGAGGTCGAGGCTGGTAAGGCAGGAGGGACAATCACTGGCCTAGTATCAACATGCAAAAAAGGCAGCAACAGATTTCTAAAATCCATAATTATTCCTCCTCCTCTCTCCATAGAGTATATGAAGTCATCTGTGTTCTCTATAAACTTGTCCAACGCTGGATTCAATTCCCTTACCTTGCTAACTAGCTCTCTGAAAGATTGATTGACATGAGGTATCTTCATATTTTCCAACAGAAGTTTGATGTGATTGTTGAGTTGATTATTGGTGAAAATCGTAGAGAAATAGGTGTCCACCTTAGCTTTCACTTCTTTCTGAGAGGTAGATGCTTATCTCATGTAGTCTTGTATAATCTTCATTATCACTCTGGCTGAATCTCTGGTATAAAGAACAACTCTGCTCAGATCGGATGAGTCCACAGAGCCACTGGTTGAAGCTTGACCAAGCTCCTCCTTCATAACATCTCGGAATTGATTCAGATCTATAGAGGGTTTAGATGTAAGAGAACCAACAGAGAAAGATATAGACTCTTTAAAGCTTTTGGTCATCCCACTGATAAGATTTTGAACCTGGGAATCCAGGGTTTTAATATGATCCTTCATAGAAGTTTTGAAACATTCAAATACTAAAACCATCTGTCTTACCACACTCTTGACATAGGCTAAGTCATTGTCTGCTTGGGATTTTGAGCTCATGTAAGAGTCTAAAGAAACAACAGATTCCATTAGAGCTTCAAGATCTGCTTCAAGTCTAGAAAAATTAGCCTGACAGTCTTTAACTTCTTCCATTATTTCTGCCATGAAGGTTCACAAATTACAAGCAAGAGAAAGTTCAAAATATTTTTCCAAGATACTCATCTCTTCAGCAAAACTATGCTTCATCTCAGCAACTGAGGCATTAAAAGATTCTTTCATCTCATACTTCAAGGATTCCAGATCAGCCCTTGTGATCATATCGGCAGGTACAACTGAAGTGGGTACTCTTTCAGAAGGTAAACTGACCACTAAGTCATTCATAACTGATTGAATTGAAGAGACCAAAGATACTTCTATCTTCTTTACCACTTCCACAAAACTATCCTTATGATTTTTCTTTAAAGTATCTAGGTCATGCATTCTGGCCACATCTTCAGGAAACAACTCAGATTCAATATTATAAACAATCTTTGGTCTATTGTGAGATACATCATTATCTGAATCTGGATAGTCTAAACCACAGACATCAAAACCTGCGTCTTCTGCCCAGTCTTCAATTCCAGCAACCACTATAACACTTCCAACATTGGTTTGATGCTCCCACTCAATTGGTTCATCGTCAATAAAGATAATAGAATTCTCATCATTATCAGCAGGTCTTTCATATTCAGGAGAATATTCCACTATCAATTCTTTCTCTATAGCAACAAGAGTTTCTTCTGAATTAGGTACAACTTCTTCCTCTTCTATTGTTTCCTTAGTAGAGACAAATGATTTTCCAATCACTAGACTCAGACTCAACTCAGCTGACAGATATGCTTCACTTTCATGAGCACCTTCTTCATTTTCTACATCATACTTTTCAACAGCCTCTTCAACAGCCTCTTCAACAGCTTCTTCAACACCTTCTTCAACAGCTTATTCCTTATCTGATTTATATTGATCTAGATTTTCAGGAGTTGGGATTGGAGGTATGTCAGGGTATCCTCCTTCATCAGTATAGGACTCTTCCTCTTTTGAAACAACATTGTATTCTGGGTCCTCTTCATCAGGTCCTAGACCTAGATCCCTCACATCCTTAGGTCTTGAAGGATCATTCATGGGATTAAATTTTTCATACACCTTCTAGTCATCATTGAACCATTCTCCTATCCAAGGTTTCCAATTGATCCTCATGTATTTTTAGACTCTAGAGGTGATACAGAAGTCATTCTTCACTACCACTATCTCAACTTGAGACTCAGCTACCCCTTCTACCTAGATCATCATAGAAATTAACTGAGAAAAGAATAGGGCATTTTTCTTTGATTTCGGAATTTTCATGTCATCCATTTGGATCATCATCAATCTTCACAAATTAACTTTTATACAATGTCTTAAGAGATGCAAGAGATAGATATCCTGATATCTCAAATTGGCAAAGTCTCCTCTCCTCGGTATCAAGACATGTTGAATGAATTTGAACAGCAATCTGTTCTCTCCATCCATTCCTGCAGCAACTACTTGTCTTCAACTTCCATCACCACTCAGCTCTTCCAAAGTAGTCTCAAAGTTGAAAATATCACTAGTAGGTGGCATGGATCTTGATTCATATCCAAATACCCCTTCATGTGGAACCCTTAAGCACTTATCCCATTCAATAGATGAAAACGATATCTCTTTTCCATTCGCAAAATAGGTTACTCGATTTTCATTATCAGTTTTTTCAAAGGTTACATGATCGTAAAACTGTTTCACTAATTTTGGAAAGTAGGGACCAATTTTGTTTGAAAAACACTCTACCCATTTTTTATCTTCAAGACCTTCGATCACTAAGGATTTTCTAGGAAGCATCCACTCTACACACAGCTCCTTTTCAATCACAATAACTCGATTCTTCAGATGAGGATTCACAGGTTGTCTCCCCAACCTAGTTATAGAAACACTACCACTTTCTTCTTGATTGGTATTATACTTATTTGTTTTGGCTCAACAGAGTCATCTATGATGGTAGAATGTTTGGTTTTTTCCATCGCTGGTTCAAAAGATTTAGGGTTCTCTAAGGATTCGAGAGCTAAGGTTTGAGGGTAAAGGTTTGAGGCTCTATGGATTTAAAAGTAGCTCGGATAATAGTTTTATCATTTAGGAGTCATAAAATATATAAATAAAATGAAATAATGCAAAAACGATTCAGATTCTGGTGGAAAACAGAAGTTTAAAACAGCGCAATCATCGATAGGGTCTATCAATGAGAATTCCTACCAGTGAGGTTACATCGGTGAGAGTTTCACATTGGTGAGAATTTCACATCAGTGAGAATTTTACGTCAGTGAGAATTTAACATCGGTGAGAATTTCACATCGGTGAGAATTTTACATCGGTGAGAATTTCTACCGGTCAAGGATAAACATACCTAACTCATGTCTAATGTATCTTAACCTTTCTCAAATAAAAGGTTTAGTTAAAATATCGGCTAATTGATGTTTACTACCTTTAAACTCAAGAATAATATCACCCTTTTGGTAATGATCTCTCAAGAAATGGTGGCTTACATCAATGTGTTTGGTCCTAGAGTGAGACACAGGGTTCTTCGAGATATTTATTGCACTAGTGTTGTCAAAGTTGATAGAAACGTGTTTAAAGTCATATCCATAGTCAAAAAGATTGTATTTCATCCATAGAATTTGTGCACAGCAACTACCAGCAGCTATGTATTCTGCTTCGGCCATGGACAATGCTACAGAATTCAACTTTTTACTACACCAAGACACTATGGATTTTCTTAATAGATGGCATGTTCCTGATGTGATTTTTCTATATAATTTGTAACCAACAAAATCAGCATCTAAATAACTCATTAACTCAAAGGGTTGTCCTTTTTGGTATAACAAACCTAAGTTTACAGTATGTTTAAGATACATAAAAATTCATTTAACAGCACGTAAATGAGATTCTTTTGGATTATCTTGAAATCATGCACACATACACACACTAAACATAATATCTGGTCGACTATCAGTAAGGTAAAGTAAGCTTCCAATCATACCTCTGTAATTGGTTTGATCCACTGATTTCCCAATTTCATCTACATCCAATTTACAAGCTATACTCATAGGAGTTTCACTTTCCATAATACTATCCAAGCCAAAAAATTTAAAAGGCCCTTTGTATATTTACTTTGATTCAAAATAATACCATTTTCATTTTTGAAAACCTGAAAACCAGGAAAATATTTGAGTTCTCCTATTAAACTCAATTCAAATTCATTTTGCATACTCTTTGAAAAATCAGTACATAAAGATTTTTTATAAGATCCAAAGATAATATCATCAACATAGATTTGAACTATTAAAACATCTTTAGAAATTCTTTGAATAAAAAGAGTTGGATCAGCAATCCCTTTAGTAAAACTTTTTTAAATAAGAAAATTACTAAGTCTATCATACCAAGCTCTTGGAGATTATTTTAGACCATATAAAGCTTTAGAAAGTTTAAAAACATGATTTGGAAAATGAGGATTAGTAAATCCAGGTGGTTGTTCAACAAAAACATCATCGATAATAAAAAAATTTAAAAATGCACTTTTAACATCCATTTGATAAAACTTGAAATTCAGATGAGCAGCATAGGCAAGTAGGATCCTAATAGATTATAATATAGCTACAGGTGAAAAGGATTCTTCATATTCTATACCTTCTTCTTGACTATATCCTTGTGAAACTATCCTAGCTTTGTTTCTAACTATGTTTCCAGATTCATCAACTTTGTTTCTAAAAGCCCATTTAGTGCCTATTGTTAAAGTTTCCTTAGGTATGTCAACCAATTCCCAGACATTGTTTCTTTCAAATTTATTTAACTCTTCTTGCATATCCAATACCCACAATTCATCATTGATAGCATCATTGGAATTTTTAGGTTCTATCTATGAAAGAAAGGCTTGATGTTAAACCTGGTTTCTTAGAGAAGCTCTAGTATGTGTCCCTCTATCTAGATTACCAACAACATGACCTAAAGGATGATTTTTTAGAATCTAATCTAATATAGGTAGGACTAGAAATTACAGGTTCATCTCGAAGTTCAGGTTTAATTAGAAGCAGATTTGGGAATATGTCAAGAACTAGATATTTTTATGGCTGGTTCTTTAGATTTATCATTAAGGTCCAGAACAAAAAAATCATCTTTAAGATTTTCAAGAGAGGTTTTAGGCTCATGTGGATCAGTTTCATCAAACATGATGTGAACAGATTCATCCACACATTTGGTTCTCTTATAAAAGACTCTATATGATTTTCTAGTTAAAGAATAACCATGAAAAATTCCTTCATCACTCTTAGAAGAAAAATTGTCTAGATTATCCTTTTTATTAAGAATAGAAACTTTGCAGCCAAAGACTCTAATGTAACTAACTTTAGGTTTTCTATTGCTCCATAACTCATATGGGGTCTTCTTGAGAACTTGTCTAATTAAGACACTATTAATGATATAACAAGTTTCATTAACAGCTTCAGCCCAAATGTAAATAGGCAGATCATACTCATTGAGCATGGTTCTAGCTATTTCTTGAAGGGTTCTATTTCTTCTTTCTACTACACCATTATGCTGAGGTTTCCTAGGACCAGAAAAGTTGTGACTATAGACATTGTGTGATCAGTAAGATTCAAACTCTTGATTTTCAAACTCAAGACCATGATCACTTCTCAGGGTTTTAATCTTAAGTCCACTATGTTTTTCTACAGACTTAGAGTATTTAACAAAGTAAGAACAGGCTTCAATTTTGTGAGCTAAGAAGTATACTGAAGTATATCTAGAAAAGTCATCTACTAGGATATAGACATATTGCTTCCCATTTAAACTATAAACTCTTGAAGTTCCAAACAAGTCCATGTGAACCAACTCGAGAGGTTGAGAAGTTGAAACTTCTTTCCTTGATTTAAAAGAAACTTTATGTTTCTTTCCCTTTTGGCAGGGATTACAAACTTTTTCATTTGGGAATTCATGTTTAGCTTCTAACCATGTTTTTCCTAGTTAGTTTTCTAGGTGAATAGATGTTGTAATGTCCTAATCTTCTGTGCCAAATCCAAGATTAATTATGAAGATCATTTAAACAGGTAACATCTTGTTTAGCTAAAGCATTTAAATCAATAGTATAAACATTTTCATTTCATAAAGCAGAAAATACTAAAAAAATTAGAATTAAAAATATTACAGGAATCATTTTCAAATTTCACATTAAATCCATCATCACATAATTGAGAAATAATTAACAGGTTATATTTATGTCCATCAACAAATAAAAATTTAGAAATTAAAACTGAATCGTTGTAACCAATTTGGCCTAGGCCGATGATTTTTCCTTTAGAATTATCATCAAAGGTGACTTGGCCTCCATAAACCTTTATTAAGCATTTTAAGCATGAATAATCTCCAGACATGTGTCTTGAACATCCACTGTCCAAGTACCATACCTTATTTTGAGAACTCTTTAAGCATGTTTCCTACAAAATAGATTTAGATAGAAAATGATTTTGGTACCCAGATCTTCTTGGGTCCAGATAAGTTAGCAATCAAAGCTTTAGGAACCCATATTTCTCATATGGATCTCACATAATTTATAGAATCAATAGATTTTGAAAGATAAACATTATTTGATATATAACCATATGAATAACTAGTTGAAGCATACAAATTTCTAGAACTGGAATAAGTAGAATTCTGTCCAGACTTAGGAATTAATCGAGCTTTAGTGAACTGTCTTTTTCCAGGTTGGTATCCTAAACCAGTAGTATATTTAGGTGAAACTTACTTTCCTAACATTTTTGTAAGGGTATCCTTTCCATTTGTGAAATTTTCTAAGCCCTATCTATGTTCTCATTATATATTTGCCATTCAGTATTTTCCTTTAACAGTTGATCATTTTTTTCTTTTTCTATAGTAAGTTCGGTTTTAACAGTAGTTGTGAGAGAATGTTGTTTCTTCAATGATTTGTATTTATACTTAAGTTCATTGCATGTCTCTTCCAACATATTATAGTATTCAAATAATTCAGCCTTAGACATATCTTCAGAATCAGAATTAGATTCCACATCATCTCCAGAATAATAAGACTTTAAAACAGGAGTATTTAAGGTTACCACAGATGTGTTGGTCATCAAACACATGTTGGCACGATTCTTCTCAGAATGAGAAACTTCATATTCACTTGTTTTGTCCTCTGAATCACTCCAAGTAGCTTTCATATCTTTCTTTTACTTCTTGTCATTATAATCATATTTCCTTTTTAATTTTAGTTTTGGACAGTCATCCTTGATGTGTCTTTTCCTTTTCCACTCGTAGTAGACTATATCATCCTGCTTGTCAGACTTCTTCCAATCCTTCTTCCAATGTACCTTTTTGTCATACTTTCCTTTGTAGTTGGATTTCTAAAGAATTTCTTTTTCCTATAAAACTTCTTGAATCTCCTGGATATTTGATCCATTTCAGAATCCCTGTCAGAGTCTAAACTTTCACTTGTTGAACTGTTAGTGTGTATTTGAGCTTTTTCCTTTCCCTTTCTCTTTGAAGCAGTAGTCTTAAAAGCTATGGATTTCCTCATGGGTTCATCATATTCCTCTTTATTTACCTTGATTTCTTCCTCATACATAGTTAATTTTCCAATAATCTCTTTTACAGACAGTGCTCCAATGTCACATGACTCTCTGATTGAAACAGAAGTTCCTCTCCATCGTTCTGGCAGACATCTCAGTATCGTCATAATTTTTTCCTTAGCTGGAACAGCTTTTCCAAGTGAACTCATTGTATTGACTGTCTCATTGAACCTGAGATACAAATCACAAATGGGCTCATCAGTTTTCATTTTAAAATTGACATATTTAATAGTATAATTATTCAATGGAATTTCATTAACATTGGTTTTTCCCTCATGAAAAACACCCAAAGTATACCATATTTCATAAGCAGTTTTGCAAGTATAAATTCTATTAAACTCTTTATCTCCTAAAGCATGTTACATGGCATTCATAGTTTTACAATTATTATTATAAGCAGTCTTTGTAGGTTCATCCCAAGTTGTTCTTTTAGTGTCTGTAATTTTATATTGAGACTCTATAGCAGTCCAGATATCAAAACCCATAGTTTCTAAATGTACTTTCATCTTAAGTTTCCATTGGGAATAGTTGGTTCCATTAAAGAAAGGTGGAATGTTATTAGACGCACCCTCTAGTCTATTATCCAAAACTAGATTTTAGAAAAGAAATTTTAAAGAGATAAAATTTAGAACTAACAGAAATTTTAGATATTTAAATATGCAACTAAAATAATAGTTTAAAACATATTATGTCAATAATACTTTAACAAAAAAAAACTCCTCTGATGCCAAATGTTGGTCGGAGTGGATACAAAAGAGGGGGGTGAATTGTGTTCCAATTAAAATTTTTGTTAAAAATATTTCTATTAAAATACCCCTATTTAAAAACAAAGTTAAACTGTAGTGAATCAATACAGAGTGTAAATGTTCAATCAGTTTCTCAAAGATTGATTAGGTCTTAGTTGACTTAATCTGAGGATTAAATTAACTTTTGAAACTAACTTACTAGTTCAAAAGAACTACAAACACTTGCTAATTTAACTATAAAAGTAGCTTTAATATAGTTTTGTATTTTAAAGTAGTAGTAGAGGATTATGAAATAAATATATATAGTATACTTATCACTTAAACTAAAAATACAAAGAAGAAATAACCAAGAGGTTCAGTCTCATGTCGAGAATTAGTCCTCTCAACAATTTATATAAATTTATCCACACCCTGGATCAGGGGTAAACAACAGAACACTACTGTCCAGGTCCAAAGTCCTCTACCACAGTTCTACATGGGAAACACAAACAATAGCACACAAGTTGTCCAGGTCATACTCGACCTCTACCACTATCCACAGTGGGAAACAAAGGGATATGATGTTTGAGTGAGGATTGAAGAATCCTCCAATTTTGTTTAGGAGACAGTGTCTGTGTAAAATAAATAGGGTACACACACTGCTGGAAATGTAAAGATGGAATCACTAATAAAAGTGAGAGAGTGTGTTTAGAAAAGCTTTAGTGATTGGTAGTGCAGCTTTGGACTCGTTTGATTTGTCTGATAAGCTCTTGAGTCCTATGGTTTCATCTCAGAAAACAGATTGTTGTTTTATTCCTTTATTTCAGGTTCAACATAGCAGTCTGAGGGCATGAAGTGTTCTTGGTAGTTCACTCATGATGCGGCTTCTTTTCTCCTTGAAAATTAGTAGCTTCGTGTATGTCCAGGATTCTTGGAGTATGGATGTGGACTAGTAAAAAATGCTCCACATTTGAATGATGTTCATCTCTTGTATTTTTCACCCGTGTGCCTTATTAGTTCTTTGATTCTTGTCATATGCACTACTTCACATCATCTTACTATCCTTTAAAGCTTGGTCTTTATCTTCCCTTTTATAGCTTTTAACTCCGGCAAAATAATGATTACTTTTTTGCATGGGTACTAGGTAAGGTTTCCTGACATGGAAACATGATTCATTAAATAACATTGAATTCATTAAAAACATCAAATGTAATCGTTAGATAAATAAAGAAATAGTATTGAGAGTATAGAGTTTGAATGGTTGGTCAATTAATAGCTCATGTAGGTAAATGTGTACGGTGGACTTTGTGTAGAAGGTCCTTCTATCGGTAGCTCTTTGATCTTGCATTGGTTGCTCTATATACTAGTGAATTTGTTCCATCGGTTGCTCGATGTATCAGTGACTGTACTTGTATCAGTAACTATTTATGAACTGGCTCTATCAGTAGAATTCTTTCTATCAGTAGCTCTTGTATGCCAGTAGCTTTGGTCTGTTTGTCAGTCGGTAGCTTGGTAGACTGGTTCTATCGGTAGACTTCCTATTATCAGTAGCTCAGGTTTGTGATTGTCAGTACTCATATCAACAGGCTTACTTTATTGGTAACTCATGGTAGACGTGCACATCGGTAGCTCCATTTTTTTGTGTCGGTATACTTGGTATATGCTTACAAGTAGCTCTGTTCTTATCGGTATCTCTTCGTATCAGTGACCGTTGTGTATCAGTGACTCTGTTTATCGGTAGACTAGGTCTATCGGTAGACTGAGTACTGGTAGCTCTTTATCAATAGCTATATGCAGATCAGTGACTTATACTTATCTGTTTTTATGCAAATCATATCTGAATGGGTTATAAGAAATTCAGAAATCATATAAACATAGATAGACATGGATTAACATATCTCAGGGATTTTTTTAATATAATTATCATCTTGATCACAGATTGAAAGAATTAATACATATAAAAACATTAGATTGAAACTATCAAAGTATATTAAAGCATAAATGGGATTATAAAAACAGGTGAGGTCAACAGTATTATTATAACGGAGATAAATAGTGAGATGATGTAGCCATGGACAATGTATAAAGGCTGTAACTACCAAAATGAAATTTGCATGAAAAATGAGACACTTAACATCAAAAAACGACTCTTTTAATATGGGACTATAAAAAAGGATGATGAAATATTATAAAGGGATAACATATGATATTAAATTTTTTAAATGAATCCTTTATATAATTATAATCAATTTAAATGTATTAATTAGGATACTACTATGCTTTTGATGAATGATAAGACCTCCGGAAAGGGATTTTCATATCACTTCACATCTATAAGACACATGTCATATTCCCCACTAGATTCTTTTATTGGGTGTATATTATTCACAAGAATGGATTTTATGATAATCCTCATTAATATTATAAGGATATATATATCAATTTTAAGATCTCTATTTCCCTAGTTTTTTATTTGAATTCTACCAGTACATTTAGAGATTTATGTTTAAAATCTATTTTAATTATGATTGTTTAAGATTCGGTATTCATTCAAAATATTATATAATATTTATTTGATAATACTCACTAATATTCATGTTCAATTCTTATTTCATGATAATATATTCATTCCATTATTTTTTCTCATATTATGTACTCATGATATCAAAAGAATGATTTAATATGAAAAACCCATTATTTATCTCTTTAATAAAAAATCCTTCATCCATAATATTCATATTTTTAAAAAATGTTTTCAATAATGTTTTAAATATTACCCCATGATATTTTAAATTAATTATTACCAATAATTAGATTTTTTTTAAAACTATATGGAATCTTCTTTTCATTTTTTGAAAAATATTCTATTTGAGAATTTTCCAGAAATACGAATATAATGTTTTCTTTTTTATGTATACAGTATAATTGGAATTTCATGTGGTCATTAATAGTAAATATTTTGAATCTTACTTAACAATTGTCCATGTATATTTTCATACATAATTGATTCCATAATATTTTGGATATTTTTTAATTTATAAGAGAAATGTTCAATATGGAATATTTATTTTCCTCTAAAAATGTTTGCATGATCTTCATAAGGAACTGTCATCTTTAACAAAAAACATTGATATTAATTATGATTTAAAGGGATAATATTTCAATTATACCATCATTATTTTTTTTCCTCTATGCTTTATTATTTTTATTATGATATGTTTATGAAAAAATTTATTCTCATGGGTTTTACTAAGATTAATTGAACAAATGTTTATTAAACTCATTCTCTATTCATGTGTTATGATGTGAAGATATGAAAAAAAACATTATGATCCTACCAAAAAAATTTATAATATTTTAATGTTCTGATGGTTAGTTCTGTTATAAGATAAGAATGTTTGGATTAATTATTTTCCTAGGATAGGTTATTCTAGTATAAACCATGGTTGGGTGGTTCCATTATAAAAGGTGTCCGAGTGAGCCCGTTGTAGCTTTCTAATGCATTCAGTAATGTTTTATATATCATTATATAACATTGGGACGCATGTAGAAGTATGTGATCAACTATGGAATATATTTGGTGTTGTTTCAACCATTATAATATGATATTTTCGATATTTAAACTTGATAAATGAAAATTGTTTCTATACTTATTATTTTTGCACAATTTTATTTCCCAATGATATGGTTCTATATTTATATATTAATATTTATAACTCTTATAATCCTTGTATTTTGAAATGATAATGGTTTCTGTCATAGAACTCATATCATTATTCTTATCATATTCTTCTATATGTTCATAGATCTATATCTCAAATATTTACCCTTATCCGGTATCTAAGGTCACCCTTTCTTATGTTTCATTTCAACTAAGTCTATGAAGAAATATTTTAAGTATGTTATTTATATGATTATTACTAAATTGTGATATCATTGTGGGTGATTTTAAAGATATTTCATGAAATAGGAAGATTTTTTATCTAATCTAAAAATACGTTAATCTTTTATAGTCATAGATAACGTATTATTAAAATTTAATGAATATTAATTTAAATATATGTTATATTTAGGTATTAATAACCTATGTCTCTATATTTGATATCATAACAATCGTTTAGTCAATATATAGATATTTGGTTATGAAAAATATGTTTAAATCTCTAGGTATAATAATATGTATACTATAACATTCCAATGTTTAGGTAAGAAGTGATTACATTATTTTTCAAAAAAATGCATACCTTTTTTATTACATGATTGTTTGTCGCTTGAAATAGTTGTACATAGGGGTAATATCTCTAAAAAGGGTTCATTGTGAATTAAAAATATCATCACCTAGTTCATGAAAAATACATGATTATATAAACCGTATTTGACTCTCTAAAGTAATATGATTCATTAAAGACAAATTTTCTTCATGAACCATTATGGATAATTTGAATAGATGATTGTTATAGATGACCTAGTTTATTACTAAGTTATTATTGATTTATTTTTTCATCATTTCTATTCCCTATAAATTATTATTCAGTTTTATGTGGTGTCCCACTCTTATGATTTTTGATCACACTATTCATATTTATTTTAGTAAATGGATAGAAGCTGAAAGAATCATGTTAATATTAAATGTGATATAAACATTTTTGATTAAGAAAAATATGGTGATGATAATATTTAATGATATTATTATTATTCCTAATTAGTTTTAACAACATTTGATTCATAACCTGTACCATAAATGCTTCTTGGACTCACCAAGGATGATAATAAATTATTTAAATGAGACCATGGGTAGTGGAGACCATAGAGTAAAGAAGTATCAAATTCCTTTATTTCATAATTATGGAAAGACAAAACATGGATAATTTAGTAAAGGAATAATGAAATGTCTTATGCATGGAAAATATGGACATAAAAAAATTCCAAGGAAAATGAAGGGTAATATGGATGGGAATAAATTTCATATTATGAATACATTTATAATTTATTGCATTAAATGTGGGGGACCGTAGCATTATCTATGGAAATTCCATGTTATAAATGGTATTCCTTTTCTATGTAATGTCCTATATCGTGTTGAATATTATAATTATATGAATTATTAAAAACATATTAATGTTGTATATGATGTTAATTATGGTGTTGATAGGATTTCCTTATATGGATGCCAAATTAATTATTGTGGAAGGGATGTTACATTTCATATTAAAAATGACACCATCCTCATTAATTAGTATGAGGATGAATAAAAAATCTATTGGAAATCACTTCTATATTTAAATCATAATTAATATACTTCAAGTCTATTTTCCATAAATATTTTTGGAGAAACTCAAAATTGAAGGCATTCCAATTGTGTAGGAGTTTGTTGATTAATTTTTCGAAGATATACCTTGTCTTCAACCTAATCGTCATGTTGAGTTATAAATAGTAATCATACCTTGTGGTACACCAATTTAAAAGACTATGTATAGGATATCCCTTATTGAGTTTTCAAATTCAAGAAGATACTTCTTGATAATCATCTTATGGAATTTAAACACCCTAGAGTGTCACAATGGGCTAAATTTATTATCTTGGTAAAGGAGAAAGATGTGACAATGTGCCATTAAAATGATTATGAATAACATAATAATATCACTATAAGGAACATGTTTCCATTTCCTCATGTATATGATTTTTTGATTAATTATGTTGATCTATACATTTTCCAAGATTTATCATCAATTTGAAAACTATAAATTTAGGTTCAAAAGTGAATACATACCCAAAAAATTAATCCATTTGAGGATTGGGAACTGTGAATTTATAATAATGTTATTTGGTCTTACAGATAACCCAGATATATTCATGGATTTTAGGAATAATGTATTAGAGATTATGTTGATCAGATAGTATAAATTTTAATAGATGATATTTATATATATTCAAACAGAATGTAAGGGAATTATGATCATTTGAGGATTATTCTGATGATCTAGATAAATGAAAATTTGTATGAATGAATTAAAAAGATTGAATTTTGGATTAAAAATGTGTTATTTTTAGATCAAATATTCTTAGGTGAGGTTATATTAGTTGATCAATTAAAGACGTTTGTTATTTAAAATTTTACTAGACCATACACTATGACTGATATCCATAAAATTCATATTTTTATTGGATATTATCATTTATATGTGAAGAATTTATTATGACTATATGATATTCATAAAAAATTTACACATATGGGATCTTAGACCCTTCATATTTATGACTATGAGGAAAATTTCCAGGAACTTAAGAGAGGGTTAGCCAATGCACTTATTCATATAATACATTACAGTGTAAAAGGTTTTCTAATATATATAGTTATTCATCGAAATATGATATGAGACGTGATTTTTGGCATAAGGACATAGTTATAGCGTATAGCATGAGACTATTGATGTTTCGGGAGAAAATTTGCATGAATCATGATTTGGTGATACTAGTGGTAATTTCATCATTGGAGATATCAAGACAATGTATTAATTAATAAATATGTCATATTTGTATAAATCATAAACTTATATATATATTCACACACAAAAAGAGTAAAATATGTTTTTTAGAATAGTTTAAATGTTGATTATAGATTATTGCAACTTGATACATTATCACCATGGGAATATAAACAAGGTGGTTCATGATTTTAGTTAAAAGGATTGTTAAATACTATTTTTGGTGAGGATCACAGGGTAACTAATTTTTATGGTTATTCGTTGGATGGATCTAAAAATATTAGTAGAATTGGAAATACATTATCTTCTCAATTGATAGTTCAATCATCTAACAATATAAATATTAATAAGGTGTATAAGGAATATGTAGATCTATAGAAGATAGTGATAAATGTTCCATAGTTGAACTATGATTTTAATTTAATAATAAGGTTCAAAAACTGAGTTTATTCCCCATTAACAGTGGAATTTAAAACAGAGATATTGAACGAATCTCAAAGTCCATATTTATTTATTCATATGGGAATTTTGAAAATGTATAAAGATGTAAAATATTATATCTTATGGGAAAATAGGGAGAGATAGATTGTAGAGTTTTTATCTTAGTTCTTGGTCTATTATAAATTTAAGGATTATGTATACATGTCTAAGGGGACATTACAACCATTACCCAGACTATAATGAAAACTGGAAAACATCACCCTTAGATTTCATCAATAGACTCCAGAATCCATATAAAGTTACCAATAATATATGTGTTTTAGTTGATCAACTTATGAATTAAGTCCACTTCATTTCCATTTGAACATATTTGTCTATTAAACAACATACTTGGTTACACATAAAGAATGTGGTTATATTTCTTGGAATACCACTCAATTGTATGTGATTGGGATTTAAGGTTTACCATAGTGTTCTAGTAGTTCCTTTAGCAAGTTATAAATATAGAATTGGGTTTTGGAATTTCATATAACACTCATATAGATGGTCATTCCAATAGAACCATTCAACCTCTATAATTCATATTGATATCATTCTCTATATATTTCAAAGATGTTTGGGATCAATCCCATAATTTGGGGAATTGTTCTTAAGAATATTTTTCAATCAATAGTTTAGATGTCTCTTTATGTATCCATCTAAGGTAGTATGTGAAAAACTCATATAATATATGATAAAAATGGAGAGATAAATTTTTTGATGATGATATAGAAAATTAAATTGAACTGACATTTAGAGACATTTGGCAACACAAAATGGATAATAAGAGTTAAAAAAATATGTTGAAAATCAACGATGATATCTTGATTTTGATGTTAGTGAATAGTTATTGTAATGAATATCCCATTTCGAAAATGTTATGTGGTTTAAAAAAAATAATATTGAGCTCCAAATATGTTGGTTCCTCATGAATTATTGATCATACTGGGATAAAATCATATTATTTTTTTCTTCCACCAAATATTTCCCATATTTTCAACGTATTCTACATTTCTCTCTCGAGGAAGTACATAAATGATGATTTATATGTATTGAATAGAGAGGTTACACCAATTTAGAATAATATCTCTTATCTAGAACAATTAATAATAATTTTGGATCATAGAGAGAAAGTGTTATGAAAGAATAACACTAACCTGTTCAAAAAAAATTGTGAAACCACCAATTTGAGGAAGCGTCATGGGAACCTGATAATTTATGTGGGAGAAGAATACTTATTTGTTTTTATAAGATTAATATAATTTTAATGGTGAAATTATTCTTATTTGGTATAATGTAATGCCATAATATTTTATTGATATAATTTGTTTTTAAATAAAATTTACTTCATTGATAGCTTGAATTACATGAAACACTGAGATTAAATAAACATTGATATACTATTAAAATAAAAGTTTTTAATGTGACATTTATTTCAATGTCAATTGATTGGAGGGTATTGATAGGATTAACTAAATTTTGAAAATATATGGTTAACACATATAAAAAATGGATTCATTAGTTATAATAAAATTAGTAATGGAATTAAAATCCAAATAAAAATAAATTAAATATTTTCGTAAAAATTTAGTATCAATGGGAATATGTTTTTTCTAAATAAATAAAATTATTCTCTATTTATTATTTATTTTAATGAAATGTATATATTTTATATTATAAAAAATTATCGTTCATCTAATTAATTTTCCACAAATGGTATATGAAAAAAATATACTTTTAGGCCTTAAAACTATGGATTTCTTGAATTTGGTTTTCTCCAAATTTGTGCACTTATATTGAAATAATTTTTAAAAATATTTTTCCTAATATAAATCTCAAAATAAAAAAAATTAATAAACATGTCATAGTTTGTTTGAGTGATTTTTTTTTTCCAAAATATTTATTTATTCAATGGGAAGTGAAATTTTATGATTTTTTTAAATTGGCTTTTCATTTGTTTAATTTAAAAATATCAATTTTTTTTAAAAAATCATAATTATATTTATATCTATTATATAATTATTATTCAAATTTATGTCATTAGAATCAAATTTTTTGTTGAATTTTTATTTTAAAAAGTTGCATACAAGAGAAAATATTTTATTTAGAAAACATTTTTCATCGTGATTATAGTACTAATTTTATATTAAATATTACAAAATCTATGAAAAGAATTTAAAAAGATGAATAAAATATTTATATTCAGAATATTTAAATTTATATAATATTGTCAACTTAATATTCAGTTGAAATGAATTTTAAAAATAGTAAATATATGTTAACATAGTTTTGTTTAAAAAAAGTTTACAAGGGGTTAAAATAAAAATATTATGATCTAAATTACCTAAATACATTTCAAATTTCTATTTTATGGGAATATTTTATCCTTATACTATATAAGGGTTTGTGATGGTCCACTTTTCATCTATTTTCCCAATAAAGTGACATCAAATTATTGTAAATCATTTAATCGTTTCAGGAGTTCCACTCACGTCATTGTGAAATTGAACCAATAACACTCACTTTTTAACACATAAGAGTCATTTTTATTAATCCATTACATATCCTAATAATTTCATCACATCTCTAAGAACATCCCAAATGACTTTATTTGTACATAATGTCCATCATGAAAGGATTTATGTATAAATCTAATGACATTGTTTGATAAGAGGTATCATTATTTGTTGATAATTTTTGATTTCTTCATACATATCAATAAAATTTTATTAAACCATTATGGAAGAAAATTAAATATCCCCTATATACTGAAAATATATAATATTATTTTCGTCATTTTCTTAAATCTCCTATTTTAGTAAATGGGAAATGAAACTATGGATCTTGTGTACAACATATTACCCCCTCAGGAACTGATATAATTCATTTCCCGGGACCACATATAAGAGATTAATATCATGATTAATATAACGTATACATGGGATATATATGAAAAAATATATATGTAGATTTATAATATTAGATATACCTTCTTCCCTTATAGTATATTGGAAAATCATAACCTCACTTTTGTGTACGTATGGACAACGCCTTAATGAAATGATGTTATACCTATTTAAATTTATTTTTAATTGATAGTATTAATAATATATTTAATTAATATATATGATATATATGCTATAAAAATTGTTTTTGAAGTAAAATTATTATTTACCTTTCTTTATTTCCATCCATCGATAAAAGATGAAAAATCGTTCTTATGTGTGTATGTCTCATCATCTCATTGAATGTAGTAACTAATTTGTCTCTATTTGAGTTTATGGATAATGCTAAATATATATATATATAATGATATTTTTCAATTAATATCTTCATTAATTTATTTTTGATTATGTGACCATGATCAAATTAAAATGACTATAACAAATGAACCTAAATTATGATGAAAATATCGATAATTGGAACCTCAAAATGATGACTTTAATATTGGATTATTTATAAATATTTGTGAATAAAATTATTAAGGGATATTTTATGATTTTATAATTTTGAAATGATTATGTTTTAAAATTATATTAAATATAAAATTATTATTCACTAGTCTTGAGAATATTTAATGGCAGATGAGACCTGAGGTATGTGATTTTCTCCCCACATTTTTTTTGAAGAAACATAAAAATTTCCCAAAATTATATAACTACCTTCAAAGAGCTTGAAAAGATAAAATTCCCCACTCCTGTTTAAGGGAGGATGGAAACCTCAATGACTTAGATAAAAGGATTTATAATCATGGATTTTATTATTTCTGTAACACTTTCAATGGTCATGATATCTACAAACACCTTTTTTCTAATGACATACCAAACATGGTTACAATTGAGGATAACTATTTACTTAACTGTAATCCTCTTGATTTTGAAATCAAGGATACTGTGTTTGGTCTTAACCCTAACTGTTCCTCAGGGCCTGATGGATATAATAATGGTTTTTATCAAAAAAATTGGGATGTCATTCAAAATGATGTATGTAGATTGGTTAGAAATTTTTTTGAAAAAGGTATTCATCCTCATGGATTAATCTCTTAGTTCCTGACTATTATTCCAAAAGTTGACAATGATGATGAAATCCATCTATTCATACCCATTTCCCTTTTAAATTTCGTCTTTAATATCATTACTATGATTATTGATAATAATATCTCGGCCATTAGTAACAGAATTGTCACCTGGAATCAGTTTGGTTTTATCAAAGGCAGATCCATACAAGATTTTATTTGTCTGGCTGCTAAATCCACCAATTTTTTGAATAGAAACAATAAAGGAAGGAATGCTACGATAAAACTAGATATCACTAATTCTTTTGATACCATTGACTAGAACATTATCTTTAATGTGATTTCTAGCTTTGGTTTTAATGAAATTTTTCCCAATAGAATTAATAATATTTTCAACTCTACTCATATTTCTATTCTAGTTAAGGGTTCACCTAATGGTTACTTTAAATGTAATAAGGGAGTAGGACTAGGTGACCCTATTTCTACCATCCATTTATCCATTGTGGAGGAATATCAGATCAGGTTGCTTACTCTAGATATTGATCAAGGTAAGATTAAACCAATTCTTGCCTCTAGAAATTTAAATGCCCCATCTCATCTTCATTATGCCAATGATATTATTTTATTCCTCCAGGGATATAAGAGAAATATTTATAACATTAAATCTATTACTACACATTATGAAGATGTGTTTGTCCAACGCGTCAATTAGAATAAATCTTATATCTACTTTGGCAAAATCATTCCCCTTAATAAAAAAGGACATATCATTGATACTTTAGGGTTCAAAGAGGGTTCCCTCCCCATTAATTATCTTGGTGTCCCCATCTTCTGGGGCCGACCAAATTCATTATATTTCCTTCACATTGTGGATCAAATTCATAGACAACATTCTACATGGAAGGGAAAAACTCTTTTAATGGATGGAATAGTCTGTCATATCAAATCCACTATTTTCTATAAGATGGTTTACCCTATAATGGTTTACAAATGGCTTATGGGTCTCATAAAACGTCTAAATATTTCTATAAGGAACTTCATTTGGAGTGGAAGTACTCTTGAGAGGATACCAGTCATTGTCCTCTGGTCTACCTATTTTAAACCCGTTGAGCAAGGATCCATTGGCATTGAGAATCTTAAAACATTTAATGAATCTCTAAAATCATACTCACGTGGTCTCTTATAAATAATAAATACCACTCAACTGGTTTTCTTAGGACTAAATTAATTGAAATCTCATGGATGGTAGGCTTCATTATATGACTTCTTCTATTTTCCCTTCTATCAAATCTACTTTTCCTTCATTTTAGCCAATTCCTGATGGATTGTCAATAAGGAATCTGCTTTAAACTATTGGTTGGACAACTGGACTGGCTCCCCCCTTATTTCTAAGATGCCCAATACTTGCACTCCTTTCCCCACTAATTTCACCTTTTTGTACATGATCAGTGTGCAAGTCTTTGACTTACCTGATAATTTCAAAGAGGTGGTTGATAATTATTTCTTCACAACTAATTATTATCTTCTAGTTTGGGAACCCTCTCAAAATGAAATTCTTGATTCTAAGAGATAATAAAAACACTAGTTTTCTAATTCTGTTGAAAATATATGTTGGATAAACAATTTCAACAAATCTTGGATAAAACCATCTTGTTTCACTTTAATTTGGAGAATAATGCACCAAAAATTTCCCACTAATTGTTGTCTTCAATCCTATGGTTTTAATATTTTATCTAAATGTAGAATGTGTAATCATCAACGGGAAGACATAAATCATCTTTTCTATCCAGGGACACTACTACTACTCATTTTCATTACATTTTTTATCTTTTTGAGTGCAGATAGATTTTGGACAGTTTAATTTTTTCTCAACTTAAAATGACAGTAGAGTTCCAGAGAACTCCCCAGATTAGAAACTTATTCCTCATTGCTGTTGCGGAGCTACTCCGTGTCCTTTGGTATAGTAAAATATATTACATTTTTACCAATAACTCATTTAGATTAAATGCAGGAAAATTCAGGATTCTTCTTTCAATTAAAGAGGCCACTTTGATCCAAAAGAATCACTGTGAAAACTCTATCAATGATATTGAGACTCCTCATCGTGTTAGATTTCATGGAATCTATCTAAACCTGAACTTCACTATCGAAGTTTTTTGGCAAGATCCTCCTCATGGCGGGATCAATGTCAAGGTTGACGAAGCCTCAAAGGGAAACCTAGGCCTTTTAGGCTATGGTGTTGTCTTTCGAGACTATCTTGTTCAGATCTTAGTATGTTTCTATGGAATCTACGGCATTGCATCAGCCTTAGAGGCAGAGGTGATTGGTTTCATCCATGTCGTCTCTTTTTCCATGAAATTTGACTGGAGAAACATTTGGATAGAAAGTTACTCGACTATTATTGTACAAGCCATCTGGAGTGTTGTTACTCACCTTGCGTGGTCCCTCACCCCCAGATGGATGGACTGCCTGCACTCTCTTAGAAGCCCCAATTTCATTGTCACACACACTTATCACGAATCCAACAAGATTGCTGACAGTCATTCCAACCAGGGAGTTCCTCATAATTTCATCTAAAGGAATGACTGCCTTCCTGATCTTCTTCCTTATTTATTAGAGATACCAAAAAGCTGATTTATTTTCATCTTATGTAATCTTTATTTGTACTCATTCTTTATTTAATAAATTTCAGTGTTCTGGTCCACCGTTATAAAAAAATGTAATCAATAGATCAAACAATTTTTTTAAGGGAAAACTTCCATTATTTATCTCTTCGGTCGAAAATCCATTTTCTTCCAAATCTATTTTCTTTTTCTAAAAGAATTTTTAAAGAATATTTATATAAATCCCATATTAAATATTAATGTCATTTTTACCCATCTATAAATATTTATAAAATTTTTTCAAAGAAATTTTCTTCTCTTTTTTTGAATGATAAAATTTTTTACCTTTTGAAAAGAAGTAAAAAAGTAATTTTTTCTTTTGTCTTATATGACATGAACCAATTTTTTGACCACCATGATAGCTCACTTATTTGAAGAATAACATAGAAGTTCCTGAAGATAATTTATATAATAAAATAATAACATTTTGGAAATATTTGTAACTAATGATATCATTATAGTTGTGGAATGTCTAGTTCCATCAAAAAATGATTCAGTGATATTCTAAAATAATTAATGAAAATGATAAAACCCCTATATGTTAATTATTATTTTCTAAGGATTTGATGTATATGTAGAATCCTTGTTCATTATGTGGATATATTTTTTAATATAATGATGTGGTTTTTTTGAAGCACATTTATTTCCATGGGTAATTATATGATAAAATTATGAAATGGTTAAGAAATTATTTTTCATTTCTTAGTATATTATTTGATGACATGAATATTATTTTTTTATCTTCAGGTACACATATGTACTATATTAATTGTGTAATGGGTGCTTAGGAAATAAAACATGGATGTGTGGATTTGTTATAAAGCAATGACTAGTGGATACATTATTAACCAATGATGGGTGGTTCTATTATGTACTGAGCATAGGTGTGCATGTTATATCTCTCTATTGAATTACGTAAAAATTTATGTCATGTGTGATAACTGAGGGATGTTTGTAAAGATTCTTGATCGACTATAGGATTTAGGTTGTGGAGCATGATGTTTTATGATTTTATACTCTTTTTAGTTAACCATGATATATTAAATAGTTTCTATACATATGATGGAGACACATGTTTATTGCATGATCCTATTTTTAATGATGTATTTATGATGAATTGTCACTCTTTTGATCAATATATTTTGAAATGATAATATTTTATTCCAGGAATCATTTTTTAATCAATTTAATACTATCTATGAAATTTTTAATTTATTTTCATGCTCTGATACCCTAATGATTAACTTATGATTTTATATGATCATATATTGATTTATTGCTTATTTACCCTTATTGAGCATCTAATCTAACCATTTCTTATGTTTCTATTCACACAAGTCATAGTGAAATGAATTATGTAGGGTCTGACTATGAAGAGATCTAAATGTGGAGATTTTTGTGGGAGAAATTGAATATCATTCATGACATTATAATATTGTGTATCTTTTCCTCAATTACATGAATCATTTACTGTCTTCAGGCATGTATTTTTGAAATGTACTAAATATTCATCAAAAAATATGTAATATTTATTTATAAATTTCATGGGTCCACATATACTATTAATCGACAAATAATAGGATGGTACATTTAAAATTAATGTCTTTATTGGGATCCAGTGCTGTGATACCATTTTGTAAACAACCAAAATATGTCAACATAAAAAATTACCAAAGTATGCCTACCAAAAGGCCTAAGGAATGTTATTAATCAATATGGGTTCAGGACAAGATACAACCAAAATGGGAATGAGTTCACCCAAAAAATAAAACATATGTAGAAATGAACATATCAGAGCATCAGCATCAAATTTACCATAACAAATAATGGGTGAGAAAAAATTCATGAATATAAGTAAGTCATAATGGTCATAACCCATAATTCTATAAACACTAAAAACTAGAATATCCCCAAATACATGATCCAAAATCCATGTGTCCTACCACTACCACCATACCAAGATCACTGGAAAGTGGCTCCATACATGAATTTTCATTATTATAAGAAACTCCCACCCATATATCAATTTCAAGAAAAACTATGTATACATATCTGTAAATCCATATGAAAGGTGTGAGAACTAAATCCCAACAGGATACCCTAATGAATCTATAAAATTAATTTAAACATACATTTGTACATTCTTTATCAAATTATTTTTTATGAAAAAAATCATAAAAAAAAATGCTCACCTCATACCAACCGCATAAATCAAAATAAGGTATGGAACCCAAAAAATACAACCCCTCCTAAATGGTGTCTAAATAATGGCACTAACACTAGTGGTTCTCCTATAATGAATTACTAAGGAATTATCATTCCAATAACATTACTATACAACACCTCCCATGCATTTTTTATGAATTTTATCATATAACAATGCCTTACGCCTCTATGGAATACATAGCTCGGGGTAACACCTCTCACAATTCACCATTTTTCAAAATAATATGTACAAACTCTCCTTAAGTATAGATTCACATCCCATTGTTCAATAGGGTTTGTTGGGTATCTTACCTAACCCATAACCATGTTCTAATATGGTTCGTGTCACATGAGGTTTCATCTCTACTTTGTTCTTAAATATCTCTTGGATCTCCAAAGGAAACATCCACATCTAATATCTTTCACTTGTTGGGAACAAATACTATATGATTTAAGCATCTCCCACTATTTTTAATTAACCTCTCTAAATAATTATTCAACTAACTAATACCAAGATGATATGATTATAGATTCTAATATATATATATATATATAATAGTATTACCCACCAAAATATTCTATATCTAACATGTATCCACACCATATCATCAATTTATAGCCCCAACTGGTAACACATGCCAAAAAAATCCTCACCACATTGTTCATTTTGGTATATTTTCATTTCAATGTGTTAAGAAAGAATCATATATGTTTTTACATTCATTTTTTATAACTATATTGATAATACAACGACCCTAAAGGGGATTAACATAAGTGGATATTATTCATGTATTGTCTTAATGGGGTCACTTCATGTCTAATTCACATTGTCTATCTCATCATCCTCACTAAAATGTATCACATTTTAGATCCACACAACCATCTATTGGAGGATAATATTATAAAAATTTGGTGTATGTGTGTGGAATTCCACAAAATTATTATGTGAAAAAATACTATAAGAGATGTTGTTGAAAATTTAAAATATTTTACATTCATCATCTATATTAAAAATAAAACCCTACTAAGGCTATATGTCATGTGAATCCAACATTCCTAATAATATTGGATAAGAAACCTCATTACCTTATGTTCAAGAGTCAAAATCATGATAATATCAAAACTAAATATCATCTTCATCACTTTGGGTGAATAATAAAACTATAACATCTCACATCAACAATAATAACATGATACCTTATAATGAGTACATATCACCAGTTTTCATGACACACCAATGTGGATTCCATCACAACATCCAATGAATTAATTAAACTACTATATTCCAATTTCAGGAATTGTAAAAAAAAAATAAACCACTCTAAAACCAATTTATCAAATTCTAGGACCAATAACCACTGATATCTATTCCTGAAATGAGACTAACAAGGCCCAATGTGTGAAAAATCATACAAAATCGGTTACGAAATAGTAGTGGGGGTCTAGTGGGTACATTGAGGAGATTATACCCTCATATAAAAGTGTTTTATAATATAATAAACTATTCCAACATATTCCAAAGTTGAATTGGAATAAATCAATAAACTAAGATATAAAAAATGAAATTCTTCAAATAGAGGACTCGAATAATAAAGTTATCCTAAAATTATTGATCGCACATTGTGATAATTTCGAATATAAAATTAAAGAAAAGATTGGAAAATAATATTCATACATACTTATCTAAGTCATATCGTTTCCCATTAACCTTAATCAGGGGATAAATCCTACTAAATCACATAATACTAGTCCTTTTCCAATCAGGTACCTACAACCTTGTAGAGGCTGATCGAACACCCATCTGTTGTGGTGAATCGGGTTGGGTGTGAGTATATAACTCATAATGTTAATATGAACTCTATATCACACATAGCCATTAAAATCTGTAATATGTTTATGTAATATTATCAGATCAAAAAGTAATTGTGAAATAAAAAAAAAACATAATCTTCAAAACATAAATAATACCTTCATCAATTCTTAGGTACATGACCCCAATTGACCAAACAATCATTGCCTAGTGCTACAACGTCTCTGAGAATAATTCATTACCATAAAGGGGCTCTTTAGTCTATAATCAATGGTCCAATGCACACGATTCTATCATATATGAGAATCAAACCCTAGGGAGAAACCAAGTATCCAACTATTCCCAAGTTGAAAGGCTAAACCCCATGCTTTAATGTTGGGAATTCAATTTTATAACATTAAAACTCATGAAAAGGGGAAAGTGATCTAGTAGATTTGAATGTTTAGGCATGATGGATAAATATGGATTCCCTATTAAATAAAAGGGTAATACCCTATTGAATCCTAGGACTCTCACCTGGGAATCCAAGAACACATGGATCCTTTACCACCATCACAACCTTGTGTATCCACATGATCCTCAGGGTATCCTTGGAATCGATTAATTTGGTTTGTCGTGAATACCACAAGATATGTCATCATATTTCCTCATGTACATGATCCAAGACAACACCTCATAAAACTATTAAAATATCAAAGTATTTTTTTTAATTTTCAATGGCCTCACTCCCTCAGTATAATTCAATGCATCTTAAGATTTCCAACAGTGTTTTCTAAATAGTTTAATCCACGATTTATATATTTTCTTGGGCTCAATATCTTTGAAGATACTCCCTGAACCACATGAATTATTATGAATAACTCATTTATGTGGGAAAATATAATGTCATTAATTCTTATTCCAATCATATATCATAGAATTCATGGCCCTCCTAGACATTTTTATCATTCCTTGATGGATTCTAGTTTCACTATGAATCCATCCCTAGTGATGAAACTAATGATTCTATAAAACCTTAGTAAATTCGTTTAAAATGATATAAAATTGAATATAGATAAATGAATTACAATATTTGACAGTAGTTATTGTCAAATACCCTCATCTATCATCATATACCATAGCCTCAATAGGCATATTGTTTTGATCTGAGTTATACAGGAGACCCTAAATTACTATTATGAAAAAAATGAATCTAATAATTATTATTCTAATGTTAATATTATCCTAAGGTCCCCAAATTCCATTACATATGACATCAACATTAATGGGTACCTTATAACTACATAGTTTCCTGAACATCCCTTACCCTATGATAGTTGTTGTGCCCCATGGTATAACTATGATAACTCTAGAATATATTATCCTTAGAAATTTATTCCATTTAGAAAATAGTATATTGATAAATATAATAACCCTACAATATATAAAAGATCACACAATATTAGTTCCACAACCAACACATTATCAAACTACCAAAGGACGTTCCACCCTGAACAATTCATTTAATTTGTGTTTCCCCACTCCTTGAACATCTCATTGTGTTTAAAAGTTCTAGGGTCCTTTGTGGGAAATCCTATCCCACCTATTGGTTCATCATCCAATGAAAATTGACAAAATATAAGGAGGTCATTGTGGTCCCTCATTAGGGACATACCACTTATTTTAGTTAGCATTACCATGTTATAATCACAGCCTTTAAGTGGGTCTAAACCACAAAAGTCAAGCATTAAGGTCTACGGCCTTTTTCAGTAGTGGTTGAGACATGTAATATAACTTGATGTATTTATATTTATTACATAGAAAAATTAATTTATTTAAAATCTAACTAATAATTTAAATGATAAATTAAACTACGTTAAGCAGTTAAATAACTATAGTGGCAAGAATACATATATTATTACACATAACATAGGTAATAATTTTACTAGGTTATGTATGGGAGACCACGTATCACATTTTATGCTTCATCGCATTTTAATTTCATGACATGTATCTCAATGTAAGAACAATCAACATCATTCAATTACAATTGGTCATCACCATCACATGTGAGGTCTTAACTCACACCAATGTACCAAAATAGTCAAAATAATCATTTATGAAAATAATTATTTATATAATCCCATTTATATATAATACCTAACCTCAATTGGTGTCCTCATAACACTATAAATAAATATGTACACCCACAATAGGTCTAAAATGAACACCTAAATACACCTTGGGTAAAAATTATAATATATAATGATCATTCAACAAAAAAAATTAAATAGAAATAATTGAAAAAATTATATATAATATCTAGGTGTAGTGTATCTTCACTCAATCATTGAATGATGAAAAGTGGAAAATGATACAGGTTGTAGTTATGGTTTATCAAGAAAAAAACCCATTTGAAAATGGGTTATTTCACCATCATATATTAAAATTTCTTTAAAAATTACCAAATAAAAAAATATGATTAAATGTATTGGGTAGAAAAATAGATGGTTGAAGGAGAGAAGAATCTTACCTTAATCAGTAATTAATGTAACATAGACCACCAAATCCAAGCATCACTGAGAATATGAAAGGGAGGGGTATTCCCCACTTAACCTCATCGGGGAAATGATATATTGACCATTTTAACCACCCCCCCCACCCCCAATCAGCAATCTGGTTTGATCTTAGTAGACTATTATTATTGTTCAACAACCCCGACAACCTGATATTCCATCCTATTATTTCTTAATCATTAATATAACAACATGGTCTTAATTAGAGGTCTAAAAACACCTATTTGAGACATAAGAATCATCACATATTGGTTTAAATATTCATTTTCAAATATAGACCCTTAACCAAATTCAAAATTCAAATTCCCATATGAATTATATGCTCATACGGATGAGATATATTTTGTAAATGGATGGTATTGGGAGTTACCATGATCTAAGGATCAATTTTGCATACTTATTAACATTTTTTTAATTTATTTTTTAATTTTATGCTGATAAACATACCAGATACACATAAAATGGATTTACTAGTTATATATGGGATCTTTTTTGTGGTTCCATTTGGTGTTATGCACTCACACATTGGTAGGGTGGTCATGGTGCATTTTTACTCAAGGAACATTACACTTGTTATAGGTCTAGTTTTCAAAAAAGTATTGGTATTATATTAATTTACATCATATCATTTATGGGATTATATAGATGGGGTGAGCTATGGGCTTCTGGATAAAGTAAATTCTTATGAGTGTTTTGGTTATTTCATTTATTCCTATTTAGACATATGTGATCATCTTAGTAGGAGATCAGTCATGTATGGATGTATTTCACTATTCATTCATTATTGTTTGTTATCTATAATTTTCATGTTTTTAGTTATTAATGTTGATTTAGGATTTATTTATTATTGTCCACTCTGATATGGTCATATTTTCTCCCAACGGTTTAACCTTAGAAACCTACTTCTAGTTGAAAACCAATAACATATGGGGATGTTTTCTTATGGTAAACTAGGATCCATAATTTTTAAAATAGTATTGTGGAATAAGGCATAATCACATTACTTCATCTAACTAATTACTCCCCATACACACTCTATATAATCTCATGTCTCACACCCTTTTCAAAAAGGATATATAAAATAAAATAAGACATTTAGGGATTATGTGGACTTTATATTCCATCCAAAATATATGGGAGAACATTATTTTATATTCTATTATAGTTGGAAGTTTAAAACACTTTTATAAGTGGTATTTACCCACCATTACAATGTGACCTAGCTAGACAACTGATTACACTAGCAATCAACTTTCATGAAGGTCCCACAATTTATGTATGTGAGTACCAATATATTATATTAACAAATTCTAATAATAACACATCATGCACCAACATTCATCCCAACATTTACTGATGAACTGAATGGGTTCCCTAATCCATTGAAATATGTTATATTTTATCCACACAGGCTCATCATCTAGAAGATGAGAAATTATGATCTTTAATGATATTACCTAAAAAATAACCCCTCCTAGGATGATATCTAAAAGAAGAGTGTCCCCTAAAACATTCCTATATTATAACTAGGCCTACCAACTCGCGGGGAGGGTAAATCACACAACATGATTGTCATTACCCTAAAAACTTTCACTTGATCATACAATAAACCACCATTAAAATCCAAATAATATATAAAATAACGAATCAATCCATAAAACCATACCAATAATTCTTGTGTATTAACAAAATTGATCATATAAAAGAGAAAAAAATTAGAAAATAAAAAAATTCAATAGAGAGGCACTCAATTACTCCAAACTCCACACTAATAATGTACAACTCGATCACTAATGCCCTCCTAGAATCCAATGAAATAGATTAATATATATGTGGGGAGATAATAACATGTATACTAAAAATTATCATATAAAATGACTCTCATGGTAATATGAAATGAGCATACTAATTATTGTGTGAAAAAACAAATAAACTAACAAGAACCTACTTGGTCAGCTAATTCCGCCATCCTCACTAACGAAATATCACCAAATCACACGTCCATTAATAGTAAAGTAGTTTCATAAGAATATTATAGGTTTATATTCAACAATTATCCCATAATTTTCTTCTCTAACCCAATGATATGAAATCCTTTAATATCATCAACATAAAATCTATTATCATGAAAATAGGCATACCTAGCTCAAAATCCATGTAATAAGCAGAATTATCACCATTAGAAGGAATTTTTCTTAACCAACACCACATACCAAACCACCGAACTATAAAATTTCAGTAATAGTTTATCATGAATGTATAGGATATCAACATCTTTCCCTCCTCATACCTTTCAAGACAACCACCACATATATCATCTTTGTCCACAAGATACCTCCTCGGACTATGTATCAATAACATCATCTCAAAGAAATTTAGAAAATAGAGAATGGGACAGAGTACTGATACATCTATATCCTTCATATAATCGATTTTGGAAAATAAAAACTACTCAAAACATATATGTATCGATATGAATTAGTTGACTCAGAATGGTTGTGTAACGAAATTCAAGAACAGAACATATAATAATCTCACACACAATCCTACCTCTATGGGTTTATAATAACATCATCATAAGACTTTTCACGCTAATATATTTTCTCTAATACCACTCAAATGTTCTCTATCGTAAACTAAAAAAATATTAAGAAATCTTCACATAAAGGAAACATCACATATTACACTCTAAACAGACATTGAAATACATCCTTTTTTCATTTTTTAAATTTTATCCTATGAAAATAATTAATATTAAATCCATTTATCATTACATTGATATTATAATTCTACCAGGAATCAACTTCATCAAAATCTACATCACAGGACCACTGAGTGATAACATCGAAGACCACCAATCCACAAATCCCAAAGCCACATATCCAAAACTAGTAGCCATGTCCCACAAGCCAAAAAAATTAATCAAGGCCACCAATCCACAAAAATAAACAACCAAAATGAAATGACATCAAACTCTGTATATAATAAATGTTGCCTTCAAATATTTAACAAACATAAGGGATTTTCTATTCAATCCATCAAAATAAGTTGTATCATGGGATATCAAACACATAATAATAATTAATAAATCTAGTAAAATAATGATATTTTCTAAATTAATATCAAATTTTATTAATATAATAACTATATTTTATTGGTAATATTTATACCATTAGCCCAATTGAAATAAAAAGTTTTAGAGTTACCCAAATCTCCAAAAATAAGTAGGTTAATCGAATCATCAACTACTATTATAAAGCCCCACATAATCGCCTCAAAAGAATAAAGGTACAACCACCATTGGATTTGAAGGAAACACCACATGGGCCTAATTTTAGTGAACCACTATCAATAAAATCTCCCAAGAATTGGGTTTTAACCGAACTAACCATAGTGAGAATGAAAAATGGGAACATGGGAGATAAAAGTGAATAAAATCATACCCTCTTTCAAGGAACTATTATCATTGTTGAAATTTTTCTAGACTCTCTAATGTAAATTAATAGAGAAAATATGATGGGATATATTCTATCCAAGGGTAAAATGATGGGGAAAATCAATAAAAAGGAGGTAAGGTCCCTACTATATAGAGAAATATTATGTGCCCATCACCATGCAGTCATGGCCTTCGAGCATGTCATTGTGTGCTCTGGTAAAACACTATCTCGACTCTTTTTTGGGATATCCTAAAACATATAGTGTATATAAACATCCATAAAAATAATTTTGATAAGAAACCATCCTTAGAAAATTCTATGGGAGATGTTTTAATCCTGTTTACCTAACCATTAACTCTACCATAGTGTAGTGATCTCTATTATTTTCCATTTCTCTAGTGGGATCCCCTGAGGTGAAATTATAGGAACCACACCCACCATGATAAATTTCCATGAAAATTGTTTTTCACAATTTATTAACAACACCATCTCACAGACCAATATTTTAGAAAATTTGGTTTGGCTCATAATTTTTCACTAACCAATGCATTGCCGACACCAAAAATATTGTAACACCGTTAAATTAAATAAAAAAATAAAATTTTCATTCCACACCCACTTCTATTCATGTTTTTATTTTAAATAGATAATATATTGAATCATGACACTATAATAATACCTTAATCACTAAAGAGGTCCCTTAGACCCATAAAAATACATAGAAAAAGTCACAATGGTTTAGTCCATTACATCTTGTACCACTGAAATGATTCTCATCCTTGAGAATCAATACCGACTAGATAATATATCATAACATTCTAGAAACCAAAAAACACTCCCCTAATTCATGTCACTCCAACAGGAATCAAGATCAATCCATCACACTAGCACTAGCTGATAAACATTATCATAAAAACCCAAAAATCAAATCATTTTTTACATCATCGATATAACATCATAGAACTATTCAATAAGTGACCAGCTTTTAGTACTGGTTGGGTATCTTCCAATCATGTTCCCATGTAACCATATATACCCCCATGACTTATATAAAATTGAAATAAGGGGATAGGACACCCTCACAACAAATTCTCTTCTTGGTCTTGGGTCTCTATTTTCCTCTCCATGAACATCAAATAACCCTCAATATCTGACAACACTCAATTAGTAACATGATTTCAATCATAATGATACAAAATATTAGAGGAACTTGAAATTATTAATGAATATGATCCAACTATAGATAAATTTTGATATGATACACTACCTTTCCGGTTATCTCTACCAACTTATAAAATATAATAATCCATGGTGAGATCTTTAACTTCAGACCAAAACATTATTTCTCAAAATGAGGTAAAACCCTATGGAAAATATTATCCCCAACATCCAACTACAAGGGCCACCTCCAATACAATTCATAATCCTTATTAGGGTTTTTCACTATAAAAACCCTCTCACAAACCATCTGGATATTCCCTTTTATTCTCTATACTTGATTAGGAAAAATTTTAACCACCTCTTTAATTTTAGTCTATCATAATTGTAATCAACATGGATATATATATAAGAAAATTGATTCATTCCCAATGATGAATGAGAGATATCATTATAAGGAAACTCAACTAAATTTTAGTTTTATAGCAATGATATTTCAGAATCAATGATACACATCGACAAAATAACTTTCGACATTTGGATGGTTGTCTTTGTATGGACATTTTCTTAGTGGTGGAAAGTAGTGGCAAGGAAAAAATGAGACTCAACACCATGTTATAAAATGTCACATGAATAACTTTCCCATTGAATGAATAAATTTTTCTGAGTTAAAATACTATGTTTTGGTCAAACTAGGATTTATGTATTAAGTATTAAACAATGATCATGTTTTTTCACATTAAATTAGTGGGAAAATAAGGGTTTTTTTAAATATTTTTATTTTGAAAACAAAACAATTTAATTAAAAAATATTTAAAATCAATTAATAAAATATTGAACAAAAAATTTATATTATATGGTTGATCAGGCTTGGGTTTGTTTTGAAATTTCAATTCTTTACTCATACAACGTTATCAAATCCTCTTCTACAATATTGTTTAAAGTGTGATTCCATATTTTCTTCTTCTCACTCCCATGGTCAAATGGTGTAGGTGAGAATAAAACATAACATGATCTCATATTTTTATATACTCTTATAATATTTGAGAGAGTTTCATTTAATACACAAAATTGATGTAGGTGATATCAGGTTAGGTCTTTTTGTCGTAGACAATCTATAGGGTCCACTACCCATCCCATGCCTCTTGGTAATCACTGAGTACTTCACCACTAATACCTGGTCTATTCTATCATATATAAAACAAAACCTATAGGATGGATATATGTACAATAAACTAATTAAATAAAAATAATGGAATATAAAACCAAAGATGATAATTATTGATAAAAATTGTTATTAAAATATTGAAACCAATATAAAAAAGAATGAAATTGATTTTAAATCCATGAAGTGAAGGGATACAAGAATTATAAAAAAAATACCCTTCCACAACCACCTAGAATATTAAATTTCCTGGTAAATGGTAGATGAGAATAAGTGGGTCGAGAATGATCATAAAATACATAAAAAAGGGAAAGAAAAAAATAAAATTATTTATATTAAATATGTAAGGAAACATTATGCTCTATTCATGCCCAAAAACTATATGAAAATCAAAAGGTTATATTCATAAGAGTTTATCATAATATTATTTTATATTTATAATAAATATTTCATGGTCTTTGAAAATACCTAAGAAAATTTATTATAAAATTAATGAAGATAACTTTTCATATTTAATGATATCCTTCATTCTCTTCAAATTTGACATGTGAAATTCATACACTATTGAGTGAATTTATCCATGAAAATTAATATACACAATTTAAATTGAGTATTACTTAATTTCTCAATAAAAATCATTTTCTTACTGTATTGTGTGATATTTTTTAAAATTTTTAATGGAAATTATATCAACTAAAAATATTTTCCATACTCATTGATTTATTTATGAACATAAAAATTATAAATTTAACCGATTCTGTTTCAATAAAATTATTCATTCAAAAAATGAAATCTAAAAAAATAATTAATCATTTTAGACAAATATTTTTATTTTAATATCAAAATATGAAAGTTATAAAAATAGTTAAAATTAAAAAATTATTACATTTTCAATATTAAGAACAAAATATACATAATCTTCTGAAATTATGCAATTCAACAAAACAAGATTAATTATTAGTGGTTAAATCATTTAAATACTCATGAAAAAATAATAATAAAATATCAATTTTATAACCCAATCCCAAAAAATCTTCGAACAAGTGTCTACTAATTTTCCATTTTTATGATTACAAGGAATAAAATTATAAATGACCAAAGTGTTTTGTAGTATGGGTAAACTATATAAATACATGTGTATTGTATTACCAATGAATATGATTGTTAAAGAATTCTATAATTATTTTTTTGGATATCAATATCCATAATAAGAATATACATAAATATATTTACTCGATTCATGGGGAAGGAAACAAAATAATGATGTGCTTAAATAATTAGTTAGGGTTATGTATAGTGGAAGTAGTAATGAATCAATGAGAATATTCAACATGGAATATTAATAACTGATGTCTATGTAATCAATTGACTAAGAATGAAGTGTGTAAACAGTATAGAGAGGTAAAAAATCTAAAATACAGTCCATTTGAATTACTATATAAGGCATAGTCCATATGACATAGAAAACAACTAAAAAAAATTCCATATAATCAATGAAATGGGAATTAAATGCATCCACATATAATGTTAACGAAAAAAGCCCAAGGATAATAATAATATAAATGAGGGAACTTTCTAATTTTCAGATTTTATGTTTTTTGGGATCATGATACATTTATAGTAATTAACTACTCTCAAGAATGATTAAATTTGTGAGTAGAAACCCTTTTATTAATCTTGGAAAAAAACATGAACTATTTTTTAGCAACTCATATCAGCTCATGGACCAATGATGCATCAACAGGATTGTTTCAAATGGTCCAAAACCCATATAGTTTATTCCAAATTATTCCTCATATATTTAGTAATCGATAACTATTAAATTAATTAACCTATTTAAAAGTAGATATATTCTTATCAAATATTCATATTTATTAAATAATGCATATTTATCAGTATTTCACTAGATAATCAAATAACTATGATATTAGTTAACATTTTAAAAATTGGTATATAGTTCAGGAAATAACAATATCCATTTAATGAGAATATTTATAATTATTATAAATGTAATTTATATAAAAAACATTATAAGTAAGTTATTATTTCAAGAGAATGTTAAGAACCACAAAAAGTAATATTGAAACTATAACTTTTACCACATTGTAATTTTAATTTCAAATCCCCTTGAATGGGATAAATCAAAATTACACATAAAATAACCTTAATTATGATAATATCATGATATTAAATGGAAAATTAATAGTATATACACCAAATTAAATTTAATTTTGTTATAACAACAAACAATTATCAATGGAATGTAAATTGTGATGAAATACCTTACCTTGCATTTCCATTTAGGAGAACATCCTTTTTCCTATTCTATAATAGTTTTAGGCATGTTTCTCTCTTATACCATGACCATAATATTATTTATAATATCATACATTAACTATAAGGACCTGGCATTAAACATTATATAATCTTGAGTTAAATAAAGAATTCAAATTTTGTATCTTTTCAGGTTTAGAGTTTTAGAGAATTATCCCATAAATATAAAAATACATTTCCAAAATTACAATGTAGACACTTCTACTCAGTATCTATTTTTTCACAAAATAAAAACTCTAAATAATGTTTACTTCCATGTTTTAGACAGAATGACTTCTCTTTGATCCTATCCTTGACCCTATTTCTGTTTAAGTCCTATGAAAATAATTTCAAAACTTGGGGTGAGCATAAAAATCTCATTAAGGGTTATAAATTAAAGAAAGGAAATATTAATCCATAAATAAAATACAAATCAATGAAACCATACTTTTTTATCATAACAAAATTCATGAAATCATAATATTTATGAATAACACATAGAATTCATAAATCATAAAGTTAACTAGGGCATCAATATCATACTTAAAATGTAGCTATCACATCTTTGTAGGGAGTTATGTTGGAATACCCATCATAGAATATTCCCTAAATCTTTAGGAAAAACATTGTTTTTTACCACCGTCACGTTACCCAATGCATTAGAGAGCTATCTCAGTCTCACCCACCCAAGGTTTATCAAAATACAACCCATATACATAAACAGTGCTCAATAACCATAACATATTCATAACAACTAAAACAAGAATAATGAAAAGATATCATTTCATCATTGCAATCAAAATATATCATTTAAATATATTTGATATAATCAAAGCTTTATAAAACCATTTTCAAAAACATTTAAAACATTTAATAAAGTGATTTTTGAATCAAAGTGTCCCATAACCCTTTGAAACTTTTAAATGAGTCATCATTTGAAAACATTAATGTCAATATAAATAAATTCTAAAAACCCTTTTGAAAACATATACATTAATGAGATTTATTTAGAATAATAAATCTTTAAAACATTTAAACTGATATTTTAGTTAAAGAATTTTTAAAAAATGAGAGACGCTTGAATAAAAATAATTGAGGAATAAAATTTCATTAGAACTTTATAATATCATGAGAAAAATGTAATTCATGATAAAATATTCCAAAGGATAGTATATACACTATATTAGAGTGAATTGGTGCATAACAATAATGCTGTCTCAATGGAATGTAAATTGGGACGAAATCCCTTATAAAAATAGTATCCTTAGATTAAGGATAAATCAATTACATAATAGTGTGTGACAAATATAAATACACTAAATATGATTGGATAATCAGTGTAAATAATTTAGAGTTCCTTGACACATATTCATATCATGACATAATCAATAATTAGAAGTTTAACCCAAAGAATTGAATTTTGGTTAAAAATTTCCATTATAGAAATTCGACACCCTAATAGCATCAATATAAATTTCATCAAATTAGTTGATTAGAGAGATAATTATCTCTCCTCACATGGAAATAAATTTTAAATAAACAACTATATATAAGAACATATCCCAACATAAGAAGATGTAAATTAAAACACATAACAAAAAGAAGTCTTTTAAAAAAATAGGGTGAAAGGTTGTCTTGCAAATTTGTTATCTTACAAAACATACAACCCATGATAAAAGGATCATAAAATGAAGATTTAAATACCCATAAATTAAATTTTATAAAAAAATTAATACAATCATGGCCAATACATACACCACACAAAATGAAATCGTGGAAAATATAACCTCAATATCAGATGAATAAAAAGTGAGATGAAAATCCCTTAACACGTTGTAATCAATCGTTTCATATGACCAAAAGTTAATAACCACAAAATGAATCACCCAATTCCATGAATATATAGATAATAATGATAATATATATTAAATTATAGTACACAATACACCCCATTCAAGAAAAAAGTGGCGAACAATGGAAATATCACCGAATTAAATGTGAGATAAGAAACCCCTTACCACATGTCCAACTTCACCAATTCATTCTTAAAACTCCTAAATAATAAACTAAAGTTAATTTATACATGATTAAGAACATTTTCAAGTTTATTATTCCTTTTATATCACTTATTACCATGTTATAGACATTATGTAATCATTTAAGTTAATAATGGTCCTTTTGTCGATATTTGTTTCTTGAGTCAAAATAGACTTTTTATAATTACAAGTTGTTCTTATTATCAAAATTTCATTATATCTATAGTGATATTCATGATTTATATATCATATATATCATATATATCTAGTATATATATGTATTTATAATTGTACATAACATTTGGAGGTAATAAATGAAATGCACCGTTCATGGAGACGGTAAGTCGTACGTACGCATGAACGATACTTTCATTTCTATTTCATTTGTAATGTAATGAAAAAATAATGATTAAAAGGTATATTATAGTTCAATTATATTATCATATGATATATATGTTACATAATTTCATTAAATCCATCATTTATACATTCCAGGTATGTCATTAATGAATCATATCACCTTGTAGGGGAGGTAGTTCGCACTTCCTCAAATGAAATTATCGTATTTACACATATTTGAAAGCATGAAGGTATGCACTAAAAAAATTAAAAATAATAGAGAAAACATAAAAATAATATATATACTATATAAATTCAGTTCCATAATAATGGCCACCATGAGAGGCTGTAGGAGATAATTGAACAATCATCGTTTCGTGAGGCGTTAGTTTGTCGTCCACAGAAACAGTATGTTCATTACCCATTAGATGGAGGTGTGTGTAATTTTAGTTATAATAATTCTCATAACAAAATCCTATAATATTTAAGATACTATGTTTCTTAAATAATAAATAAATAAGAATATTTTATGGGGTTGGAGAAGTAAAATAAAAAAAGAGAACATAAAAGAAAACGTTACCTTTAAATCAAGTAACTCCATTTGGTTTAAACCAAAAGGGTTTCTTAGAAGACCTTATGCCAAAGTTAAGGCTTCTAGAAGGAATAGAGGGATATTGAGAGATTATATGGTCTGTTTTTGGATGATCCAAGGGGCTTAAAATGTGTGAGTAATGGTCTATAAGTGAGGGATTTTTATGAGGGGAGGAAGGGCTCTTTAGGAAATTTTGAAATTATTATTTTATTACATAATTATTTTCGATTTTAAAGGTCCAAAACTAATTAAAATCGAATATAATTTGAATAATGTTTGAAATAAAATCATCCAATAATAATTTGATAGGATTAGGATATTGTTTCATTCATTATAATGTTATTTATTTAAATCATTTATTAATGAGGTAAACATTGTATCATTATTGTGTCATAAATAATTTTATTTATTTTATTTCTAAAAATTATAAAACAAATTCCATGATTTAGGAAATATATTTATATTTCAAATGAATATTTATAGTCTAACCAATAACATATAAAACCTCATATACAAATAAATTTATTAAAAGATATTTGTTTATGTAATTTTTTCCTTTACTTTAAGTTAATTAAAATAAAGTGTCATTATCACTCTTAAGTGGCTCCATGGGGTCCCAAAATCTACCCAAGTATGCCATTGGTCTTCCTTGACTCATCCGATAATGTTAGGACAAGTGTTAAGGTAGTTTTGTATTATTATAATATTCTTCTTATCTTGAATTACACTATTTACCTTTAACCGCTGTAAATGAAAGTCAAAAGTTACTATTCACAAAAAAATCCATCTTATTAAATCACATTTTACTTACTAATAACAAACATGTATGTTGTATTTTAGAAATTCAATTAACAGAAGTGGTAAATTTTCAGTTAAATAAAATTATCAGGTTTTTAACTACTACTTAGTGGTTTCACTATTCATCCAAAATTGATGTTTTTCATAAAAATAAAAAAAATTCTGCCTAAGCTATATTTGATATTCCAAATTAAAAATTTAGTTCTATTTTACCAAATTAAATATATATAATTTCTATTAATTAATTTAAAATGAATTCTCGTTGTCAAAAAAAGCATGTTTTTAAGAAATATTAACTATCAAAACATTGACACTTGTTTATATCCAATTTATAAGTAAAATTAATTCCAGTGACCAAAATTGGATTAAATGATAAATCTATAATCCAATTACAGATTAAAATTAATTAATAAGATATTCTAACCATATAAATAAATGAAATTAAAAGGCATATTTGAATCAAAATACATTACTTTTCACTGTTCATTAAAAATTGAATTTTATCAGAAAACTACGTAAAATTTACCCAAAGTAAATTTTAATGTTCATATTCTAAAGAAAAATTTTATCAAGTAAAATAGAACATATAAATGTGACTAAAGCTATATTTAAATAGGGTTCACCCTCAAAATGTGGTAATTCGAACTTTTAAAGTAAATTATGCTTAAAATTAGATTCATTCACATATTAAGCCTCTAACATTTATTGGATGAATGTAAAAATGTATAACAAACATGTATAATCATATAGTAGTTATTTTTGTTCATTCCCACCAATACAATGGCTACGCATTAACTACCATTTAAAATAATATTATTTTTTTATTTTTCAGTATAACTCAATGATGTGTGCAATGTTTGGTTTCAAAGAAACCCATTGTTGTGTGTCGGGTACACCTTCGAACATAGCTTCCTCTTTAATGTAAATTTAATAATTAATTTACAAATATTAATAAATATTAAATTTCCATATTTTTTTATTTACCTGGGATGTTGCATGCTTCACTCCTTTTGGGAATTGCGTCCTCACAATTTTAAAATTAGGATCCAAAACTTCATTGAAAGTCCTACACCAGAAAAAGAGTCAATAAAACTATCTTGTTAAAATAATGTAAGAGAAATGCAATGGTTACCCGAGACAACAGATACTACGATTCCATGAAAACATGAATATATATAAGGGAAAACTAACCATCAAATTCTCATAGAGAATGATAGAAAACATGATTAGATGAAAGTTTACCACTATAAAATCACAAACTTATGATGGGTTAAATAGTATTTGATTCCCATGTATGAAAAGATAACATACAATTCTTTTGTTTTAAGTTACTTTTCATTATGGAATTTATTTATGACCTTAATTAAAAAATAAGGAAATATAATTACTCATCAAGTATACTTTCATACTTTACTAACTTTCTACCAAAAACTCCTCTTTTCTCCAAAGGATGAGTATTCAAATCGACTTGGTAAAATTAAAAGAGCTAGAATCAACTTCTAGAGTATCACATAATCCACAAAAGATGAACTAAATATTTCCCCTATCTTTAGACATCAACCAAAACCAAAATTGTTAGTGTGTGAACAGATAATACCCAAAAAGGATAATCCATTGTAAAAATAAATGCAACTCTTAATCTCTTAAATTCAACAAACAGTACCCAAAGTTCAGCAATGACCAATCAATACACAACTTTCCTTAAAATTTTTCAATATAATTCAAACTAAGATTGAAACCCAAAACTCAGAAGACTTTAATCACATAGTCTTCCACAGTAAATCCTAACATTTATCCCCAAATAACATTGACTAATGTTAATGTCTCTTACTGAATTGTAATTAACCTAATCGTATATTCTCTATGATAGGTTAATCATTTCCATAAATAAACCAAATATACATAAAACATAAATTCTTCCAAAATAAAATTTCTACCATTATTCCACAAATGAAATCCCATGGTATTTTATTTTCCATAGTAATATAGTGTTTAATAAAAAGAGGGAATGTCTTCCAAAATAACTATTATCACCTAATCACAAAATCATTTTCCTATTATAAGGATTTCTATTTGATAAAACATAAGTTCCCAAAATCAAATTATTCTTCATCCATAAAATAATTTTACTAAAATAATAAGTCATAATAACTAGGTAATTCATGTAGGCTAGTGGTTGGAGATGTGCCCTTGCCACCCTTCAGTTGTGTGTTCGATTCTTGCGGCTTTCCTTGATGCAACAGGTTTTCACCCATCCTACGGTTTGTCCATTTTATAAAACTCAAAAATAACCAAAACATGTTTTAACCTCAATGGTTTTCTTATACAAATAATTTTCATCCCAACTCATTAATACAAAAACATCTTATATATCTTCATTTTTTCACCTCATATGATAAAATAAAACTATTCCCAAAAGAATTTAAATCATTCCTTGATCATAGAGTCCACATGGTTTCATTGTCATCTTGTTCACATAGGTAGATGGTCCATGAATTGAAACAATGATTTAGATATCCTTCAAAATCATTTTCTTTATTCATCCAAATACACCTTATACAACTTGTGTCTTATGGTTTTTTGTAGAAAAATAGTTTCGGAAAATAATAATGTATGACATATAATTTCAAAACATCTCACAAAACATTATTTTTATAAAATAGTCATACTGAATTTGAGTTGAAACTTTCATTTAATTGTCCTTTTAAAATAACATAAGTATTTATTGAGATACTATATTGTAAAAAATAAATATCAATAGGTTTTGTAAGTGTCCCCTTCTTCCGCAACTTTTTCAAAATCATAATATGCCCCAAAATCTAGTTATATGATAAAATATTTCAAAAATATTGATAATATTTAATATTCATGAAAATATTGGAATATTATGAAAACTGGATTTGTTTAAATAAAACCCACGATCCACGATGATAACGAGGTATAGTGGAGGTGTTGGTTATCTCAAAAAACTACTTGTAAGTGGGTTGTATGCTAGAAATATTTTCACAATCATCTGAACACGACTTTGCAATAACTATTATAAGTATGTCATCACAAAGAGATAGGAATGTTTTAAGAGATCCTCCTCCTTCCATTGTAACTAACATTCCTGGATCTGAAAAAAGTTTTAAAACAAGGATTTAACTGAAATAATAGACATAGGGACTAACCATGTGTTTAAAAATAACTCATAATCCCTAATTTTATCTAAACCAACCTATGATACCAACTATAAGGACTTATCATTAAACATTACATAATCTTGAGATAAATTATGAATTCACATTGAAATTGTTTTCAGTTTTAGAGTTTTATAGAATTAGGAAATAACTATTACAGTACATTTCAAAAATTAAAAAGTACACACTTCTACTCAGTATCCATTTTTTCATAAAATTAAAACTCTAAAAAAATAACTTGTATAGTTCCATGTTTTAGACAGAATGACTTTTTCTTGATCCCATCTATGACCCTATTCATCATTAATTCTTGTGAAAAACATTTCAAAACATTGGTTGAGCATAAAATGCTCAGTAATGGTAATAAAATAATGAATGGAAACATTAATCCATCAACAAATAAAAATAAATAAAACCATACTTTTCAATCTTAACATACATCATGAAATCATATGATTTATGAATAACACATAGAAATCATAAATCATAAAGGTAACATGTTGAATCTATATCATACTTACAATTTTGTTATCACATATATGTTGGGAGTTACGTTGGAATACCCATAATAGTATATTCCCTAAATCTCTTAGGATAAACATTATCATTTACCTCTGTCACGTTACCCAATGCATTAGAGAGCCATCTCAAGCTCAGATGCCCTAGGTTTATAACAGAACCACCCATATTCGTAAACAACGACCAATAACCATAAAATATTAATAACACAAAAAACAATAATAAAGGAAATAACATTTATAAATTGCAATCACAATATATAATTTCAATATATTTGACATAATCAATGCTTTATTAAACCATTTACAAAACCATTTAAAATATTTAATAAAGAGATTTTTGAATCAAAGTGTCATGTACCAATTTGAAACATTTAAATGACTCATTATTTGAAAACATTAATATCCATATAAATATATCCTAAAACAAATTTTGAAAATGTGGAGATTAATGAGAAATATTTAGAAGAATAAATCATTATTACATTTTAACCAATATTTTAGTTAAAGAGTTTTTAACAAAATGAGAGATGCTTGAATAAAAATTATTGTGGAATAACATTTAATCAAAACATTATAATATCATTATAATAAAGGGAATCATGATATAGTATTCCAAAGAATAGTATATAGACCATATAAGAGTGAATTGGTGGTTAAAAACAATGAATTCTCAATGGATTGTAAATTGAGATGAAATCCATTATAAAAATTGTATCCTTGGATTAATGATAAATCAATTACATAATAATGTGGGAAAAATATAAATAAACTAAATATGATTGGATATTTATTTTAAATCAATAATAGTACATTCACAAGTATTCAAATCATCTTATAATCAACAAGTAGATGTTTAACCCAACGAATTAAAATTGGGTTAAAAAGTTCCCTTACAGAAATTTGACATACTAACAGCGTCACATTAAATTTCATAAAATGGGTTGATGAGAGGTAAAAGTATCACTCTTCCCATGGAAATTTAATTTTACATCAATAAAGATATATAAGAACATATCCCAACACATGAAGATGAAAATTAAAATACATAATTGAAAAAAAGCCTTTTAAAAAGAATAGGGTGAATGGTTCCCTTACCGATTTGGTAACATACGAAACATACAACCCATGAAAGAAGGATCATACAATGAAGATGTAAATAATCATAAATTATATTTTATTAAAAAAATTAAAACAATCATGTGAATTATATACACCACACAAAAGTAAATAGTATCAAATATTCCTTGAATCTCATAGAAATAAATAGTGATGAAAATATCTTACCACATTATAATCAATCAGGTCATATGACCAAAAGTTAATAACCACCAAAATAATCATATAATACCATGAATATAGCAAGAATAATGATAATATATATAAAATTATAGTATACAGTACACCAAATGCATGAAATAAGTGGTGAATAATGGAAATCTCATGGAATTAAAAGTGAGATAAGAAACCCCTTACCTTGTGTTTGAATTGACCGATTCATTATTTAATCTCTTTAATAATAAAATAATGTTAATTTATAGTTTATTATGAAACTTTTCATGTTTATTATTCCTCTTATATCAATTATTACCATGTAATAAACATTATTTAATCATTTCTGTTAATAATGGTCGTTTTGTAGATATTTGGTACCTGAGAAAAAATTAGGCTTCTTATAATTTCAAGTTGTTCTTATGGTCAAATATTAATTATATCCATAATGTTATTAATGATTTATGAATCATATATATCCAGTATATACATCTATTTATTATAGTAAATAGCATTTTGATGTCAGAAATGAAATGCAACGTTCATGGAGACGGTATGTCGTACATACGCATGAACACTAATTTCATTTTTATTTCATATTTAATGGAATGAAAACATAATGATTCAATGGTATATTATAAATATATTATAATATCATATGATATATATGATACATAATTTCATTAAATCCATCCTTTATACATTCCATGTATGTCATGACCGAATCATATCACATTGAGGGGGAGGTAGTCCGCACTTCCTCAAATGAAATTATCGTGATTACATATATTGGAAAGCATAAAGGTATGATTGTAAATAAAAATTAAAGAATCATAGAAAGAAATAAACATAATATATATAATATATAAATATAGTTCCATCGTAATAGCTACCATGAGAGGTGGTATGAGATAATAGAACAATTAGCGTTTTGTGAGGCATTAGTTTGTCATCCACAAAAACTGTATGTTCATTACCTATTAGATGGAGATATGTGTAAGTGTAGTTAGAATAATTATCATAACAACATCATTGTATATTTAGTATTCTATTTTTTTTATAAAATAAAGAAATAAAAATATTTTATGGGGTTGGAGAAGTAAAATAATATAAGAGAACATAAGTGAAGATGTTACCTTCAAATCGGTTAACTCCCATTGGTTTGAACCAAAAGGGTTTTTTAAAGTGCCTTCTACCTAAGTTAAGCCTTATAACAGGAAAATATGGATATTGATATATTATTTGGTCTTGTTTTTGATGATCCAAGGGGCTTGAGACACATGAGAAATGGGTTATAAATGAGGTCTTTTTTAAGGGGGGGGAGGGGCTCTTTAAAAATGTGTGAACATATTTTTTTATTATATAATAATTTCGGTTTATAAAGATCCAAAACTAATTAATGTAAAATATTATACGGCTCATGGTCGAAATAAAATCATCCAATAACAATTGGACAGGTTTAGGATATTGTTTTAACCATTTAATATTATTTATTTAAATCATTTATTAATGAGGTAATCATTACATCATCATTGTGTCATAAATAATTTTATTTATTTGATATACCATGAATTAGGAAATATTTTTATATTTAAAATGAATACTTATAGTCAAATATATAACTTATAAAACCCCATTCAAAAATTAATTTACTAAAACATATTTGTTTATGTCATTTTTTCATTTACTTTATGTTAATTAAAATAAAGCGTCATTATCCTTATTAAGTGTCTCCATGGGGTCCAAAAATCATCACAAGGATTCCCATGGTCATCCATGACCCATCCAATAAGGTTAGGACAAGTGTTAAGGTAATTTTATATTATTATAATATTCTTTTTACCTTGATTTACCCTATTTACCTTTAACCATTGTAAATAAATTTCAAAAGTATCTATTCACCAAAAATTATTTTCAACTTATTGAACAAAATTTTACTAACAAATAAAAACAATTTATGTTGGATTATTGAAATTCAATTCACAGAAGTAGTAAAATTTCATTTAAATGAAAAAGTCAGAATTTTAACTACAACTTTGTGGTTTCACTACTCATCAATAATTGATGTTTTTCATTAAAATACCAAAATTTCATCCTAAGCTATATTTGAAATTATGAATTCAAAAATGATGTATATGTTAACTAATTCGAAATACAGAATTTGGAATAATCAATTTAAATTTAATTCTCATTGTCAAAATAAAAAAACATGTTTTTTTGAATTATTAACTATAAAAAGATTGACACTTGTTTATGTCTAATTTCAAAGTGAAATTAATTCAAATGACCAACATTTGATTAAATGGTAAAAATATAATATAATTACACTTTAAAAAAATTAAAAAGTTAATCTACCAATAAAAAAATTAGATTATAAGGTAGATTTGAATCCATATACAGTATTTTTTGACTATTCATTAAAAATTGAATTTTATCAGAAAAATACAAAATATTTAGCCTATGTAAATTCTGATATCCTAATTATAAGGAAAAAATTTATCTCGTCAAATAGAACATATAAAAGTGACCAAAACAAGATTTAATGAGGGTTCACCATTAAAAAGTGGTAAATTGACCTTTTAATGTAAATTATGCTTAAAATTAGATTCATTAAAATTTTAAGCCTGTAACTTTTATTGGATGAATGTAAAAGCATTTAAAAACATGTATAATAATATTGTAGTTATTTTAGCTCATTATATCCAATAAAATGGATAGGTGTTAAATACAATTTAAAATAATGTTATATTATTATTTTTCAGTACAACTAAATGTTGTTTGCAACGTAATATTTCCAAGAAACTCCTTGTTGTGTCTCGAGTACACCATTGAACATAACATCCCCTTTAAAGTAAAATTAATAATTAATTTGAAAATATTAATACATATGAAAATGTCATATTATTTATTTACCTAGGATGTTTCATTAACTTCTTATAATATATTATTACCTGTTTGTTAGCAATCCAACATTATGTTCACTATTTCTGGTCTAAATTACCTTGTTCGTCTAATATTTTTTGGCTTGTTATTTTTGATATTCTTATGATGATCATGGATTCATAATTTAATGTCTAAAAAAATTATTTTATTATCATATATATTCAGTATATATATATCTCAAATTATTCATATTATTTTGACAAAGGAAATTAAATGCACCAATCCTAGAGATTCCAGGTTTTAGGTATGCATGAATGCTTCATCGATATCTTTACCGTATTTAAAAGAATTAAAATTAAACGATTTATAAGTGTATTATAAATTTATTATAATATTTATGTAATATATTTCACATATTTTTATTAGAACCACTCAAAAAACATTTCAGAAAATGTTTGAATGAGTCACATCTCTTTGAGATGACCACTGTCCACCAGCCCAAAAATGATGTTATTGTTTTACATAAAATGGAATTAATGAAGGTATTATTGTATAAAAAATAATAGAAGTATAAATAAATTACAAATATAACATATGTAATATGTTAAATAAAAATCCTCCATATTTATATCATTTAATGATGGTAAATGGAACATTAAATGACATTGGTTCATAAGGTAGTACTATGTTATACATGAAAATGTTTATTGAGAATCCCATTTGTTATATGTGTATGAAATTTTAGTTCAAAATTATATCTTAAAAACATATCATTATATTAAAAATACTAATTACATTATATAATCCTGATATAAAAATAATTTAAGTGCAAGATAAGTAAATTAATCCAAAGTGATTGTTGAAGAGAGTTACCTCATATTTGGGTAACTCCTTTTGTTTTATACAAAAATATGTTCTTGGTTTGATTTATAAAAAATTAAGGCCTCTAGGATACTTTTATTGATATTATGATATTATTTGTTTAGGGTTTGTATGATACAAATGGCTTGATAAGTTTGAATAAGCATAAGGTGTGAGTTCCTCAATGTAGTAAAGGAGGAGTGGAATTCTTGTAAATATTTACAGGTAAACACTATTTAGAGGAATCTCTTATATATTGTGCCTCCAAAAAGGAAACAATTTTGTTCTAAAGTAGTATTTGATATAAATAGTTCCATACCATTTGTTTTGGACATATTTCTAGCTCAATTTGTCTCTTAGGATTAAGGGATTAAGGTTTAATCCCTTGATAAGATTAATATTACACAAATCATTGTAAATAATTTTAATTGCTTTCAATATTATATTTGGTAAAAAAATTACATTAATATATATTATAAATTATTTTGATTCCAAATATTGAATTAATTTTTCCAAATTTATGTCACACAATTTGTTGTTATTAATACTAATTAAATCTGACAGAAGATATGACATAATGTTTTTTTAATGTAAAAATGATCAAAAATTTTATATATTTTTATATCCAATTTGATGTGAAATTATTTAAATTTAAATAAATTGGATCAATTGTTTTATAATTGAGGTAAATATTATTTATAACAAAATTAAAATATAATTTAACGATAAAAATTCATTACATGAAAAATTAGTTATCAATTAAATTTCTATATTTTTTACTATTCAATAAAAAAACATCAATGAAAATAACATGAATTCACCCCCAAGATAATTTTGAAGTTACTATTAATAAAATGAATATTTTTTTAAAAATATGAAATTTATCATATTTTAAAAATTCACTTTCAAAATAGGGGCACCATTTAAAGGTAACAAAAATTTTCTTTTTGTAAAAATAATATTATTAATCGTAAAACTGTATTTATTCTTATCTTATGTCTATAAACTCTATTAGATAAATATAAAAAATATTTGATTGAATAATATATATTTATATATATATATCATTAATTTAATTCCCTAATAGTAATTATGTTATTTTATTAGGATAAAACAACATTGATTATGAGAGGGGGTTCAAAACTCAACTACTAGACTACCACCTGGCCTGAATACCACTACATGATACTTCTATAATTCCCTCTAAGAATTCTCAAATTTCAATAAAAAATATTTTGTAACAAATATCATGCTTTTATGTCATATTTCCTACTTAGAAGAGCATGGACATTCAGAGGTAGAAATTCATGGAGTTTAAAACTATTAAATGGAAGAACAATCAGCATGGAAACATTAAGATTTTGTTTTTTTATAACTTATAATGTGGTAGTTTAAAATACCCACCAACATGGAAATTTAGGTTCAACACCTATTTCATTAAACCATTCATGTTTCTACAGTTTTGGATGATCTAAAAGAATAGATTACATACCCACAACTAGATCCCAAAATCTAGAAATCACCTTGCATCTTCTGGAATTCATTGAATCTATGTATAGGATAAAAAATCAAATATTCTTGGAATGTATCATTTCCCATATATTATAGGATTACACTAGTATGATTTTTAATCCTTGAAATTGATGGAGACTAACTAATCAATGGTCTCATGAAGGTAATCTATTCTACATATTTTAGTGAGTGATTTCTAATCCATTTATTATAAGAAGTTGCTTTATTATTTCCTCAATAGGGAATTCTGTAAATAATAAAAAAAAATTATAGAATATAATCGTTGGTTCATGTGGTAATGATGGAACCAAATAATGATGTTCATCTGGAATAAATGATAAAAACATGACGTATGTATGATGATGTGCATGATCGGAATATTCTTAGGTTATATTTGTATTGCAGGTCAAATGAACATTCCCAAAACATTTAAATTCATCTAGTTTATTCTTCTAATAATTCCATGGATTAAGGATAACTTTTATGGGAAATAATCTAGCATGCATGGGCCCTCAGTTTTTGGAGGTTTCTTTTTCACACATTGTGTCTTTCAAAAAGGAAGCAATTATAATTTTACTCAAATTGTGATAGACTGTGAAGTTGAGAAACTCAATCTGGTGTATGAAATTTGATATGATTTCAAATATAATTGGACATAAATATTGATTTAATCTATCTATAAAATTAATGTGAATCCCTTGAGAAATATAACAAAATATGTGCCTTGGTGAATTTTCCTTCTTTCAGTTGAGAGCATAAATATGGATACCCTAATCAATTCAAAAATCTCTCTTGCATACAGGAAGGCATTTCTAGAGATGAATGTGTTTTCAAATAAGGTTTTGATCGAAATGGATATGAGTTGGTCTTTCATGACCACTGATTATTACAGGACAATGGTGGATGTAGATATATGTGATGTGGTTATTTCTCTTTTTTTAATTAATCCCTTGGAACCCCTAACTCTTATTTTATTTATAAATATAAGGAATATATTTGACCAAATCATTAGGTTTTTGGGTATTTTGGTCAATTATTATGTTTGAAATTGATTAAGTTGATCATTGGTTATTATTTGTTGTAGTTAAAGTATGGTTTATTATATTATAATGTGCTAACCATTATGGTTTTTTATAAATATTTATAGAAAAAAAGGAACCACTTAAGGAACCAATAATTTGGATGGAAAATCATTTTGAATATACATATCATGGTACAACAAATGTAGTGGATATAAATTGAAGAGCAAACAAAGGATGAGACTGTGATTTTGAAATTTAATCAAATCGAGTAACTTTATTTTCTTGAGTACTCTGTATATGTGGTAAAATAATTACTCAACATTAAAAAAAGTCTTGTTAAACAAAAATATTTTCCTTGTAACTTAATTTCCAATGAATCAATTGGTCACTTACATCATCAAATATTTTTTTATTGTAAATTTTATATTGGTCATGTTCTCTATCACTATGCATCAGAACATGAAGGTTTGATTTATCTTCTATGTGTATATTTTCACATTCCAACAATGTTATCTTATTCAAAAGAATAATTTTTAATGAACTTATCATTTACATTTTCCCCTTAATAATATGATATTTTAGTAACCCTCCCTTAAAAAATCATTTTATTTACCCTTCCTTAAAAAATCATTTTATTGACCCTATTTTTGATGTGGGATTCCGAAAAAGAAATTTTCATGTATAAAAAAATGATATTTGATTTGAAATTAATAATTATTAGGACACAATTTATTGAAGGAGGTGAAAATATTAGCTCCTAAAAATTTACACTGTATTAATTTTTTTAAAATTAAATTTTATTGATATTTTTTTGTAACACTATTTTATGTTCACACTACACATAAAAATGATTTACCATGTATTTCATGTAATTCTGGGTTTTACAGAACAAATTTTTTTTATTAATATATTTTTATTTAATATAATAATATATAACCTCACTGTTAATTTGAAATTAATAAATATTATTAACTATCATATGAAAATATATCGTCCAATTCTTTGTTTACTAATTACATATAAATATGAACCAATAGAATATATAGGAATTGTTTTCATAAAGAACTATATTTGTGCCCACAAAGTGATTCCATCCTAATAAATTAATTAATTACTATTAGTTAATTATATTAGTGAAATATATATGTTATGTAATAAATATAATATTTTTTTATATTCATCGAATAGATTCTATTGGCATAATATAATAACAAACCCAATATTAGACATAAAAAACTATATTTTTTTGAATGGTGTTTACATCCTTTTAAAGAGGAACATAATTTCAATACAATTTTTTAATCATTTATATACATTATTATACAAAATAAACTTCTTATTTCAATGTGTAGTATAAAAAAAATTGGGATGAATATATGTTTTTTTATATTTTTTATGATATGATAAATAATGAAAAATACAAAAAAAATTGGAAAAAAACTATTTTCATCAAAATGATTTACAGTGGTAAATAATATTGTTGAATGGTTTTAAAGATTATATATACTATATTTTTATAATTTTATATAATTTAAATCATTGGAATCATTTTTAAATTCAATTTAGAAACTAAATATTTTAATATTTTGAATTTTTTAAACATTATAACATGTTTTCTCACTCCATCAATGATATTAATTTCAAATTATTTTCTCATTTTTTTATTTTTTTAAAAGGATTACATATTTACAATCAGTGGATATAAATTCTGTAAGAACATTTATTTTATATTTGGTAATTACGAATTGTAACTTTAGAAATTTTGTAATAAATATGGTAAAAGATAAATCTTGAAATTAAGGGTAAAACGAATGTTCTAAATATTATAAAAATACCCAAATATTTTTCCTAATTTCATACTATAAGTGGTTTTATACAAAAATAATCCATCAGTAGATATTATAACCCTTTTTTGTTCACTTCTGTGAGAGTATGACATTAGTTATTTTTTATTTAAATAAGAGTTAAAAATTTCATACTCATATTTTAATAACTATATCAGTTTTAATATAGGGTAACAAAGAAGATAATTTAATATATAAATATTTAGTTGAAATATAAATTATTATTTTTCATGGTAATTTATTTTAAATTTTCAGAAAATATATAGTTTAATAAAATTGATTTTCACACTGAAACTTTTCATTATTATTATGAAAACACCTTTGAGGAATAAGTGAGAAACCATACATGACTTCACCACTTCAAAAATTTAACACTTCACCACTTCCCCAATGAAAAAAATACAAGCCTTCACAACAAATGACATTCAATCATAATGGATGGACAATCTATTAAAGCGTTAAAACTAAAAACCCTTCATAACTGGAGCTGAAATGGTCAATATAAAGATGATGTACCACGAACCAGGAAGCACGAACAGAAGAAAAGCTAGACAACCCCCAGAATCGGTCTCCTCGCGCGCCCACCAGTGTGACTGTCACCACTAGACCAAATCCAAAAACCCGCTGGCGGACTCCAGTCGGATATCGCCAAAACCCTCCGGCGATGTTAGATAACCAAAAGGAAATCCACAAAGGACAATGAAGAAACTAGAATGAGGATGAACAGACCATCCAAATGTCACACCCTACTCCACAGACAATGCAGTACAATGACGAGACTGTCGTCACTCCACAGACCATAATAAATTCAACCATGCCGAAACCAATGTGAGCAGCGAATCCAAAAATACAAAATATAGATCATTTAGCCAAAAAACTGATGTCAGAATACCGACGATGCCACTGAACCAAAATGAGAAAAAACTTAAATAGCCTCTACAAAAATTAACATTCGAACCTCAGAATTCAACACTGAATAACCAAATCCAAAAGCACGGCCAATAGAGAGTCCTTTATTTCCAATCAATGGTACAAACCTCACACAGCTATACATCATCGCTCAATTGAAGACCTTCCACTACCTGAGCCAATTCGATCAATATTATGGAACCAACTTGTACAATTCCAGTTGAATAATGAGAAACAGAGACACCCACAACCTATTGAAAAATCAATGAAGCGAATTCCTCACCACCAAAATACGATGACACCAGAAGAATTCATGCCAAAAATGATCAGAAACAAAACACATCGCCACCACCACTCGTAAAGACTAATGTTCCACCCAATGAAACCAGGAAAGACAGATAGCTTCCACCTTAGAGAGTAGCAAATAGGATCTCTACCATTGACCTCCAATGCACCTCCAAGAAGAATTTGTGCACACCAAAGACTTCAAGCCTTCAATGCCACTGAAGCCTGATTTCTACCCACAATACCGCCATGGAACCCGTGAACCCTCAAAACTAAGGAACTCGTACCTTTGACAACACTGAAACCAAGATCCTGATACATGAAGATGCCAAAGCATGAAGCGCAAGCCACTAGCTCACTGAGAACCATTGAGCAGATCCAAATCCAACTAAGGTGATGGCAGCAATGGGGAACCCTAGCATCACGAAAGAGCCCCTTATGAGCACATCCTCTCTCAGGATCACTAATGATGTAGTAAGTTTTTAATTAATTTAAATATCATATAACAGTTATTAAAAATATTAAAATAAATATAATTTGATTTAATTTATCTATCTAAAGAATTTTATAAATTACATTCACCCCATAGAGATATAAAAAACCAATTTTTTGATGTTATTTTTTTCATCATATTTATAAGAAGCCATGTAATGAATAGTGTCAAAATTGACACTACTGATATTTTATGAAAATAATTCTTTATGAAATTATTTAAATATCAAAAAAAATATTTTAAAATTAAAAATAATTTTCATTTAGTATAATTTTCACCACATAAGAAAAGATTACAACAATTTAATATTTTTAAATTTGATACATTAGTTAGAATTAAAATTTGTTAACTAATGGTTAAAATAAATGATATAGATTAAAATAATAACAAAAATTTTAAAAAATATTTTGATTGATGTGAATAAAAACTTATCTCATATTTTCATTGAATCAATAGCATTTTGGAGGTATTTTTATTTATATTGAGTTTTTTTTAAATTATTATTTTTAGATATTCTAAAAAGGCCCCTCATCAAAATTAAAAAAAGGATCCTCCAACATCATTTAATTTCTAAAACTTTATCTTTAAAACTCTACCAAACCCCACTCATTTATCTTATAAAATTCCATATCCACATCCTAGAGGTTATTTTTTTCTCATAAGACCAACCCTAGTGTCTATAAGATGATATACAAAGGAAGTTCTCTAAATTAGAGTAAATCATCTTTACCAACTCCTTCCATAATATTTCATCTCCTACGTCCTCTTTATTCATTGATTCCATAAAAAATTAATATTTCTTGTATCACTAATATTATGTTATTCAATTATCATTATGTAACAACCATATTCCAACTTTTAACCATCCAATAAAAAAACTCAACAAGTGTGTGTACGAATGGCCTACCATATCCACGATGTGGTGTAACATGTTTTTAATCACTACATTATTATGATGGTTATAATGATGAATATAAGGTAGATAAATAATAAATATGTCCCTATATTTTTTCTTCATGATTATCATACCATCCAATTCACAATCCTTTCAGCATTAAGGGAAATATAATATCGTTCTTACCTATGTATGTCCTACTATCTCTACAATGTGATGTGACTATTTTTCCATGTAAACAATTCAATAATGATTATTAATTTGAATATAATGATTTAATATAATATACCAGACCTTATATATCTTATTCACAAGAAACATGACTTATAACACATACAAACATAGTAAAATGATATATTTAACACCCAAAACAAGGGTAATACTGAAATATTACTAACAAGAAGGTTATTAAATTATGTAAGAAGATCATATATGATTTAATAAATATAGATAGGGTTCTATGATAAATTAATCTTATGATTCAAACCAATATATATAAAGTTAAATCATACTATACTAAAGTAATGTATATGGTAAGGGGCTTCAAAATTATCTCCTTTCATCGAGGCATAGATAGATGTTATACCCCAACCTTATTTTATAATATATATATAAAGCCTCATTAACATAAAATGTCATTACTTTATTTTTTTAATTTTATCTAATGTGTTGTTAAATTTCATTCTTTCATGGTTATTATTATTTAAATTCTATAGTGGTATAGGACACTTTTATTGTTTAATTATTTAATTATCAAATCTTTTTATCCATGTAAATTTTAATAATGTTATATTATATATTTATTTCTATTAAAGTATTATAAGGAATATTTTATGCCTATATTGAATTTTATTCAATGGTTTTAAAACAGGAATATTTTTACATGTTTTTTATGTAACCTTCAGAAAAATGGAAAAGGAATTTTCTATTTTGAATTTATATGGTAATAATGACTTTTCCATTGTTATGGCCATTATTTTATTTTCATCATACTTTTTATAATTTCATGTTTCTATAAAGGAGAAACTAAATTTATCATTATCTGTATTTTGGTATTAATAATTATTTTTCAATGAAAATGGTGTTTTGGTTTCGAAAATGGGTTCTTAAAAGAGATGGGTATTTTTATCAGAATTATTTTATATGGTTTTAATAATATTTTTTCCTCTTCATTTTTAGTGACCTCAATTAAAAATTTTTCATCTATGTCAAAATACCCTATTGAATATTATTCTTAATTTAGGTAAATATCATATGATATAATTTACCATATTTAATTTAATGGTTTATGATTCATTTTGACTATGAATATTCAATTTTGATACGATTCATATTTTATAGATATAGTATTCACATTTTTTAAGAATGTTTTTAAATAAAAATGTTTTTTTGTTTATGTTTAACCCATTTCATGTGAGGAATGTATTTTACATAGTAAGTTATGGGATGGGTGTAAAACCCCATGACATTACCAAATGTCTTATTTTAAAATAATATCATTAATTTTTTACATTTCAGGATACATATAGATAGCATGGATTATATGTAAGTCCATGATTTACCAAACAATAATATATTAATATAATATTATTATTTAAAATAAAAGATAAAACCAAGATATTAAATTGGAGGTTACAAATAATATCATCTAATTTATGAAAATATATGTTTTATAAAAATAATAGGAATTCTATTTTCACCTTGAAAACCAATATTTTTCTAAAGGGAGTTTAAACATGTTTTAATAGAGATCCTATAATAAATGAAATTTTATCAATTTTTTTAGATTATAACTAGAATAATATATATCATTTTTCAATTCAAAATAACAAATTTTTGTTTTGGTTTATATTTGGTATTTTTCTGAGTTACATTTGTTGATGAATAGTGAAATTACTAAATTGTTTTTTAAAAAATAACTTTCTGTTTAAAAAATTATTATATATTAACTTGATTATTCAAGTCATAATAGATAAATAATATTTATATTAATCTTAATTTGGTCATTGGAATACTATTTATGTTGAAATTAGACATAAAACTTATTGATCTTCTGAACATTTACTTTTACCTGCATCCCCACCACATCTACAGGATTAGTGTAAAGCATATTTTTTTAATTATATGAATTGAATTTAAAAAGAAATTGAAATAATTTTTTTTATTTATTATAAAATTTATGATCCAATTTTAATAAATAAATTTTTGTTAAATCGTAACTTTTGATTTTTTTACCGCGAGGAGGGGTAAATTGGGTAATTATGGGTAAAAATAATAATATGAGCATTTTAAAATCACCCTAAATGTTGTTATAATTTTATTGGATTATAGGGTATCAACCAAAATAAATCGTAGGCTGAAATTATAACCTTTTCAACACACTTGGGTAAGAAATAGATATTTATTATATTTTATTTAATGATACGTTAAAAGTGACATATTCATAATTTTAATAAATAATTTTATTTAATATAGGGTTATGTAGAAGATAAATCTGACTAGAAAAATTAATTTTAATTCTAATTAAATTAAACTCATCTTTATAATTTTTTTTAATGTTTTGATAATAAATAATATAATTTAAGGGTTTCACAATGATGATGTCATAAATGATTTATTAAAGGAAAAATGAAAATAATTATTATAATAATAATATAATAAATATAATATTACATACATAATTATATAACATAATTTTTTAGACAACATATACATTTTATTGGTATATTATAAGTCTTGGTAATAAGTTATCTTTTTTTACAAAAAAAATTAAATCGTCAAATAATGAATAGTATCAAAATGGACGTAAATGATACTTTAAAATAACTATAATTTTATTAAATGATATAAACTTTATACATATATAAAATTATTCCAACTAACAATAATAATGTAAAATATATAATAAATGATATATGTTGGGTTTGTTTGTCATTTTAACGTGACTATATTAACCATAAAGTGAAAAAAATCTAAGTTGTCATGGTAAGACATGATGAATTTAACTAAGGGTTAATACCAAATGATAATGTTAATGTTTTGAACTAAACAATTCTAAAAGTCATCGTCTAAGATTATTTCGATTTAACCTTATATTTTCTTAGAATTATCTAACTTTTTACTATTTTAAATAATCTATATTTTTATATTTATTTAATATTTTAAAGGATTCCAAGAGTGCCCCACCCCTCTCTTATAAAATAGAAGCTCCTCCCTCACATCCTCACATAGAATTGAGCCTTCTTGATCAACAAAAACATTCTAATTTACCATATCATCATTCTTCTACACATCTTATATTATTTTAAAATCTTAATAGGCTAACCCTAGTGTCCCTTATATGTGATCCAAATGAAGATCGCTAAATAATAGGTAATCATCTTTACTGACACCTTCAAAATTATTTCTACATCTACTTACTCTTCCTATTTAGTTTCAAAATTTAATTAATAAGTGTAGTATAATATATATTCTAACATATTATTATTATTATGGGACAACTATATTCCATTTTTAACCATCCTATGAAAAATAATATCACTATGTATCTGTATTAACGTCTTACCATCTCCACACTGTGGTGTAATTTTTTTTCATCACTACATTATTAACATTGATATACTAGTGAATATAATGTATATAAATAAAATACATGAAATTATATTTATTATATATAATTAATATAAAATTTAATACCTTTCCACTTTTCCATGGAGGGAATGATATTGTCTCTCTTGTGTATGTGCAGCCTACCATCATGACTGTAACGCCCCGACCCCAGCTACCCAGAGCCGGTGCATTACTTCGTAACATTGGCATGATCAAAAAAGATCAAGTCTCGAAAGACCGATTAGTTTAGTAGCCTTGGAAACACTAGATACATTCATAAGTCTTACATTACATCATAAAGTGAAAAACTAATAACAAAGTCTTCATAGTCCACACTCATATACTCTTCTGACTATCCCTGCAGGACATTCATAAAATACTTCTTCACATCCTGGAAAATATTAAAACATTGAAAGGGGTGAGCTCAGATGCTCAGTAAGGATAAAAATATTGCGGATGCTTTCATAAATAAACATAAACATTTAAGGTAATGTATAACTAAAACAAAATCCTTCTAAACATTAACATCAACATAATATGGCAAAATTAAAATGAGATAATGCCATTTACTTCTTCACATGGATATTCTACTGGTCGAATAATCACATGCAATATCAATAACCACTTTCATAATGATGGAATGCATAATGCCAGACATTCTGAAACATTTTGTCAAGGCCTCGTCCAGGACGTCTGAAATGATTAAGGCCTCGGCCAAAACCATAAATCAAATTGGGAAAGGGTCTCGGCCAATTCCACGTCTAGTTGTCTCATGAGACCTACCGATGCATCGAGGAGCTATAGCGGGCTCCACCCGTCACTTATTAAGTCCAATACATTCCTTATATAAAAAATGGTATATAAACATTTAGGAATACTATTTTTTTAAAATACCATTTGAAATTAATTGTGGTATCAAAATACCAGTTTAATTTTTTAGAAGATACTTACATTTAAAATTTCTCAAATATACTCCAGTGTTTTTCTGAAAACATTATGCAAGCCTATGAAAACAAAATAACTAATTCTGAGACTGCTCGACTAATTGCAGGCCATGATGGGTCCACGCCCAATCCCTTCCTGTCTACCACACTCGAGAGTCAGGTTTTCTAACAACATTTTTAAGCTTGCGTTAAATACGTATAAATTTTCACTGGATTTTCATACATTTGAGAGAAATATCTCTCTCTTTTTTTAAATCATTTAAAAAAAGTTATGGCTTGTAGAGGAAGCCGAAACTCAAATAATGGTCACGGCGGCGAAGAAGTCGTTGTCACTGCATATGTACGGAAAGAAAAACATTCCCTTTTTGTTGTTTAGTAAAACGTTTCGTATAAAAATATTCCTTTTGAATAAATGTAAAAGTCAAAGGGGTTTCTACACCATATAAAAGAAATTTGTGTATAAAACAAAATATGCCTCCATGAAAGGAGATTGAGATGAAGTCCTTAAAAAGACCATTTTTAAAATGAAATAGATCTATTATGTGTATTCACTATATGTACACATAAATAAAGTACAAATACAATATAGGACATAATAATATCATGACATAATTTTAAAGTAGGAGATTAACCCAGAGATTGGAAATTGGGTTAAGAAATTCCCTTACCTCGTGTCCGACATGACTCAACCGTTCTTTAACCTCCTGAATAATAAACTAGATTTAATATCTACCTTATTAAGAACCATTTTCAATTTCATTATCCTTTTTATATCACTTATTACAATGTTATGAACATTATGTAATTATTTATGTTAATAACGGTCGTTTTGTCGATCTTTGGTACTAGAGTCAAAAATAAACTTCTTATAATTAAAAGTTGTTCATGTGGTGAAATATCCATTATATCCAGAATTATATTCATGATGTAGATATCATATATATCATATATATATAGTATATACATTCATTCATAATTTCACGTAACATTTAGAGGTAAGAAATGAAATGCACCGTTCATGGAGACGGTAAGCCGTACGTACGCATAAACGCTAATTTCATTTCTATTTCGTATTTAATGGAATAAAATCATAATGATATAAATTTATAATATAATTACAGTATAATATAGTGTATAATACCATTTAATCCATCCTTTATACATCCCACATATGGCATTAACGATTCAAATCACTTTGAGGGGGCGGTAGTCCGCACTTCCTAAAATGAAATTATCGCGTTTTACCCATAATGGAAATCATAAAGTATGAAATAAATGAGAAATAAAGAAGCATAAGTAAAACATAAACATATTTTATATAATATATAAATATAGTGACATCTTAATGGCCACCTTTGAAGGTGTTATATGAGTGTTGATCAATCATCGTTTCGTGAGGCAGAAATTCGCCATCCACAGAAACCGTATGTTCTTTAACCATTAGATGTAGGTGTGTGTAAGTGTAGCTTGAATAATTCTTATAACAACATCCTAGTATATTTAGGATACTGGTGTTGTTACAAAAGAAATGAATAAAAAGAGTTTAGGGGGTTGGAGAATAAAAATAAAACAAAACAACATTAGAGAAGACATTACCTCAAAATCGGGTAACTCTTTTTTATTTGAGCCAAAGGCATCCTTGGGAAGAGTTCTGCCAAAAGTGAGGCTTCTAGGAGTAAGAGGGGGAAGTTGGGAGAGTATTTGGGCAGATTTTGGCCGAGCCAAATGGCATGAATGTGTAAATGTGGTGGGAGAGGTGGGGGCCTTTTATAAGTGGAGAGGAGGGGCTCTTTTGGAAAGATTGAAATGTTACATTATTATAAACTGCTTTTCGGATTCTAAAGGTCCCACACATATATAATTAGTGTATAATGTGATAAGGGTTCGAAATAAACCCATCCAATAGTCCTTGGACAAGTGTAAGCCTTGGATTTTACATTATCTTTTCATTTTATTAAAATCGTTAAATAATGAAGTCATCGCTGCATCATAATTATGTCATAAATAATTTAATTTATTTAATGTCTAAAAATTATAAAAAAAATACTATGATGTAGGAAATATTTTTATCTTTCTAATTAATATTTATAGTGAAAATTTGGACTTGTGTAACCCCACTTAAAAACTATTTTAGTAAAATAACTCATGTTTGTGTCAATTTAATTTTAACATTAAATAAATATATATTAATGTCATTTTCCAACTAAATTGGCTCCATGGGGTCCCCAAGTTGACCCATGGGTTGTCTTGGTCGGCCATGACTCGTCCAATAGGAGTAGTACAAGTGTCATGCTCATCTCATATTATTAAAACATTATTTGTACCTTAAACTACACTAATTACCTCTAATCGCGATTAAGAACTTAAAAATTACTATTCACCAAAAAATTATTTTAATCTCATTGAACCACATTTTACTTCTTAATGACAACCATGTATGTCGGATTTTTTAAAATCAAATCACATAAGTGGTAATATTTCATTTAAACGAAAAATCAGTTATTTAACTACCACTTAGTGGTTTCACTATTCATCAAAAATTGAAGTTTTTCAGAATAAGGCCAAAATTTCACCCTAAGCTATAATTGATATTACGAATTCACAAATGATTTCTATTTTAAAAAATTCCAAACATATAAGTTTCATTAATTAATTTTATAATTAATTCCCGCTATCACAACAAATATCGTGTTTTTAAGAAACAATTTATATCAAAAGATTGGCAATTGTTTATGTCCAATTTCAATGTTAAATTAATTCTAATGACCACCATTGGATAAAATTGTAAAAATATATTCTAATTATACTTTAAAACCACTAAATAGTATAATTTATCACTATAAATTATTTTGATTAAAAAAGTTGTTCTTAAGTATTTTTCACTATTCATAAAAAATTAGAAGTTCTCAGAAAAATACTAAAAAATCAACATAGGCTAATTTCGATATTCCGAATCCAAAAATGAAGTCCATTTTGAAATATAAAATTTCTATAATTTTAAAAAGTGGTTATTACTATTCATAACGGCTACTTTGATTAGTCGCGGTGTTTTAGAACTCGAAGTTGCGTACAATGCAAGCTATTGCATTATTGAATGAGAAGCGTATCATGGAATCTCAGGGTGTTACATTCTCCCCTCCTTCAATAAATTGCGTCCTCGCAATTTGAAATTTTTCTTTGTAAATAAAAGGTTGAAAATAGAAAATACTTTTGTAGAAAACCCACATCGAAAATAAGGTTAATAAAAATATAACTTTAAAAGAAAGAAAGATAAGTACAAAGGTCACCCGAGATAGCCCATACTAGGATTCTATGAAAATATGGATATGGAAGAAAAACAAACCATCAAGGTCTGATGGAGAGTTGTAGAAAACTAGATTAGGATAAAGTTAAAAATAAGAAAATCACAAACTTGTGATTGGTTAAATGGTCATTGAATCCCCAGTTGGAAAATTTAACCGGCAACGTTTTTGTTTTAAGTTACCTTTTATAAAGATAAAGAATTTATTTAGGAGATTTACTAAGAACGTAAGGGAATATACTTACTTGTCATGTAGACTTTCATTATTTAATAAATGTTTGCCACAAACCCATCTTTTACTCCAAATGGTAACGGAACTCAAAAATATTCTTTTTATCCTAATTGTATAAGGTTCCAAATATTAACACATACCATTTAGATTAGTAAAACTATTTTGTAATAACCAGGGACTTCCTGTAGGCTAGTGGTTGGAAATAAAGGCTTGTCACACTATGGTTGTGGGTTCGATTCCTGCAGCTTTGTTCGACGCGACGGGTTATTCCCCACCCTGCAGGTTGTCCTTTTCCTAAAACTATAGTATTATAATATATTAAAAATAATCTTTATAAATTTTTTAACCTTAAACAATACTATCCAAAGATCAACTTAATCCACTCCAACCTTTATAGTTATCCAAAATACTTCCGTCCAACTAACAGTCCAGATTTTATGAGGAAGGTAAACATAATGAAGCTCCCCTTTTTTTCTGCGTAACAACATGTGAACACCTTCATCATGTATTCTTTTTAAACATACTGAATTACCATGATCCCTTATTCCTTATAGAATACTAGATATACTTCTTCTATCCAAAAATGTATACAAAACATCAATCAGTTTCAAGGAAGTTAAGCATATCCCATATAATTTATCCAAATCAATCACGTCTTATTCGAAAATCACTATCTCCGTATCAGAACAATATTATGGTTTATCTTTCTCTGAACCATATATTTTCCAAAAATTTAACCTACTGTGGAGTCACTATTCTTGGTTCCACACAATCTCATGTCCTTGATGAAATAGTATTGCAGTACAATCCTTATATACTCCATAATTATTACAACCAGTACATCATTGATACAACACTCAAATTACAAAATTCATTAATAACAACATAAGAACTCTAATCATTACTCCTCATCTGTGGTAGTATCATAACTTGATTACTATCCAATAACATCATTTGGGGCATACTCTGATGATTTGGACATTGGTTTGCGTAGTGTCCCCAATCCTTGCAGAAGAAGCATTGTACATTTGAAACCATTTTCTTACCCTTGCAGTCACGCACTTTGTGTCCTTTTTCTCTACACTTATAACAAACTCCCATTCCCTTTAGGCAAGTTCCATGATGTTTCTTCCCACAATTACCACATATTGGAAAATTCTTTTTTCCCCTCATCCCTTTATCCATCATTCTCTCTTCCATCCCTTTCGTCTCTTGCTTCGCTTCAAATCCATAGGACTCAGAGAATTCTTTACTTATCTTATTAACACATGATACTATTTCTTCATATGTTGAGAACACATGGGAGACTATTTCCCTTCGAAATGTTGGCTTAATACCTTGAAAAATACTATCCCTCTTACTCTTTGGATCATACGTACTGCTGGAGTTCACATTCCTTCTACTGGGCGCCATTTCTATACAATGGCATAAACTAGGTTAGTTTATGAATTACAATGAATAATTCCAAACTTTTAAAATACTTAAAGTAAATTGAACGGTTTATGGATATAATCCATAATCATAAGAATGTTTCCTTTGAGGAAGTATATACTCATAAACCCTACATATTGGTTTGTAAAAAAAATGAGAATTATCCTAAGCATATCCCCCGGGAGTGTCGTAACCAAGAGTGCAACAAGTCCCGTTGTCGTGCACCAGTTCCCGTTCAAATCTAGCTCAAAGCGGTGTTTTCAGGTTTTACCCCTAGGTACATCTGTGCCAGAGCTGCCTCTACCTGCTCGTATCCAGACAGGGATGTATTTCTCAGAAAACTCACAAAATCTCTACAATAACAAAATTCTAGGATGTTCTTCTATACTAATCCTCAAAGTCTATCTTCGGTCTATGTGCTCTAATCAGAGTTTATCTAAATCTAGCTTCCAAGGTTAGTACTAAACTGCCTTTGATACCAACTGTAACGCCCTAACCCCAGCTACCCAGAGCCGGTGCATTACTTCGTAACATTGGCATGATCACAAAAGATCAAGTCTCGAAAGACCGATTAGTTTAGTAGCCTTGGAAACACTAGATACATTCATAAGTCTTACATTACATCATAAAGTGAAAAACTAATAACAAAGTCTTCATAGTCCACACTCATATCCTATTCTGACTATCCCTGTAGGTCATTCATAAAATACTTCTTCACAGCCTGGAAAATATTAAAACATTGAAAGGGGTGAGCTCAGATGCTCAGTAAGGATAACAATATTGTGGAATCTTTCATAAATAAACATAAACATTTAAGGCAATGTATAACTAAAACAAAATCCTTATAAACATGAACATCAACATAATATGGCAAAATTAAAATGAGATAATGCCATTTACTTCTTCACATGGATATTCTACTGGTCGAATAATCACATGCAATATCAATAACCACTTTCATAATGATGGAATGCATAATGCCAGACATTATGAAACATTTTGTCAAGGCCTCGGCCAAGACGTCTAAAATGATTAAGGCCTCGGCCAAAACCATAAATCAAATTGGGAAAGGGCCTCGGCCAATTCCACGTCTAGTTGTCTCATGAGACCTACTGATGCATCGAGGAGCTATAGCGGTCTCCACCCGTCACTTATTAAGTCCAATACATTCCTTATATGAAAAATGGTATATAAACATTTAGGAATACCATTTTTTTAAAATACCATTTGAAATTAATTGTGGTATCAAAATACCAGTTTAATTTTTTAGAAGTTACTTACATTTAAAATTGCTCAAATATACTCCAGTGTTTTTCTGAAAACATTATGCAAGCTTCTGAAAACAAAATAATTAATTCTAAGACTGCTCGACTAATTGCAGGCCATGATGGGTCCACGCCCAATCCCTTCCTGTCTACCACACTCGAGAGTCAGGTTTTCTAAAAAAATTTTTAAGCTTGCGTTAAATACTTATACATTTTCACTGGATTTTCATACATTTCAGAGAAATATCTCTCTCTTTTTTTAAATCATTTAAAAACATTTATGGCTTGTAGAGGAAGCCGAAACTCAAATAATGGTCACGGTGGTGAAGAAGTCATTGTCGTTGCATATGTACGGAAAGAAAAACATTCCCTTTTTGTCGTTTATTAAAACGTTTCATATAAAAAGATTCATTTTGAATAAATGTAAATGTCAAAGGGGTTTATACATCGTATAAAAGAAATTTGTGTATAAAACAAAATATGCCTCAATGAAAGGATATTGAGACGAAGCCCTTAAAAAGATCATTTTTAAAATGAAATAGATCTATTATGTTTATTCACTATATGTACACATAAATAACGTACAAATACAATATAGGACATAATAATATCATGACATAATTTTAAAGTAGGAGATTAACCCAGATATTGGAAATTGGGTTAAGAAATTCCCTTACCTCGTGTCCGACTTGACTCAACCGTTCTTTAACCTCCTGAATAATAAACTAGAGTTAATATCTTCCTTATTAAGAACCATTTTCAATTTCATTATCCTTTTTATATCACTTATTACAATGTTATGAACATTATGTAATTATTTAAGTTAATAACGATCGTTTTGTCGATCTTTGGTACTTGAGTCAAAAATAAACTTCTTATAATTACAAGTTGTTCATGTGGTGAAATATCCATTATATCCAGAATTATATTCATGATGTAGATATAATATATATAATATATATACAGTATATACATTCATTCATAATGTCACGTAACATTTAGAGGTAAGAAATGAAATGCACCGTTCATGGAGACGGTAAGCCGTACGTACGCATGAACGCTACTTTCATTTCTATTTCGTATTTAATGGAATGAAATCATAATGATATAAATATATAATATAATTAAAGTATAATATAGTGTATAATACCATTTAATCCATCCTTTATACATCCCACATATGGCATTAACGATTCAAATCACTTTGAGGGGGCGGTAGTCCGCACTTCCTAAAATGAAATTATCGCGTTTTACCCATAATGGAAATCATAAAGTATTCCATAAATGAGAAATACAGAAGCATAAGTAAAACATAAACATATTTTATATCATATATAAATATAGTGACATCTTAATGGCCACCTTTTAATGTGTTATATGAGTGTTGAACAATCATCGTTTCGTGAGGCAGAAATTCGCCATCCACAGAAACCGTATCTTCTTTAACCATTAGATGTAGGTGTGTGTAAGTGTAGCTCGAATAATTCTTATAACAACTTCCTAGTATATTGAGGATACTGGTGTTGTTACAAAAGAAATGAATAAAAAGAGTTTAGGGGGTTGGAGAAGAAAAATAAAACAAAACAACATTAGAGAAGACATTACCTCAAAATCGGGTAACTCTTTTTGATTTGAGCCAAAGGCTTCATTGGGAAGAGTTATTCCCAGAGTGAGGCTTCTAGGAGTAAGAGGGGGAAGTTGGGAGAGTACTTGGGCAGAGTTTGGCCGAGCCAAATGGATTGAAAGTGTAAATGAGGTGGGAGAGGTGGGGGCCTTTTATAAGTGGAGAGGAGGGGCTCTTTTGGAAAGATTGAAATGTTACATTATTATACAATGCTTTTCGGATTCTAAAGGTCCCACACTTATATAATTAGTTGATAAGGTGATAAGGGTTCGAAATAAACCCATACAATAGTCTTTGGACAAGTGTATGCCTTGGATTTTACATTATCTTTTCATTTTATTAAAATCGTTAAATAATGAGGTAATCGCTGCATAATAATGATGTCATAAATAATTTAATTTATTTAATGTCTAAAAATTATAAAAAAAATACTATGATGTAGGAAATCTTTTGATATTTCTAATTAATATTTATAGTCAAAATTTGGACTTGTGTAACCCCACTTAAAAACTGTTTTAGTAAAATAACTCATGTTTGTGTCAATTTAATTTTAACATTAAATAAATATATATTAATGTCATTTTCCAACTAAAGTGGCTCCATGGGGTCCCCAAGTTGACCCATGGGTTTTCTTGGTCTTCCATGACTCATCCAATAGGAGTATGAAAAGTTTCATGCTCATCTCATATTATTAAAACATTATTTGTACCTTAAACTACACTAATTACCTCTAATCGCGATTAAGAACTTAAAAATTACTATTCACCAAAAAAATTATTTTAATCTAATTGAACCACATTTTACTTCTTAATGACAACCATGTATGTCGGATTTTTGAAAATCAAATCACAGAAGTGGTAATATTTCATTTAAACGAAAAATCAGTTATTTAACTACCACTTAGTGGTTTCACTATTCATCAAAAATTGAAGTTTTTCAGAATAATGCCAAAATTTCACCCTAAGCTATAATTGATATTCTGAATTCAAAAATGATGTCTATTTTAAAAAATTCCAAACATATAAGTTGCATTAATTAATTTTATAATTAATTCCCGCTGTCACAACTAATAGCGTGTTTTTAAGAAACAATTTATATCAAAAGATTGGCAATTGTTTATGTCCAATTTCTATGTTAAATTAATTCTAATGACCACCATTGGATAAAATTGTAAAAATATATTATAATTATATTTTAATACCACTAAATATTATAATTTATCACTATATATAATTTTGATTAAAAAAGTTTTTTTTAAGTATTTTTCACTACTCATAAAAAATTAGAAGTTCTCAGAAAAATACAAAAAATTCAACATAGGCTAATTTCGATATTCCGAATCCAAAAATGAAGTCCATTTTGAAATATAAAATTTCTATAATTTTAAAAAGTGGTTATTACTATTCATAACGGCTACTTTGATTAGTCACGGTGTTTTAGAACTCGAAGTTGTGTACAATGCAAGCTATTGCATTATTGAATGAGAAGCGTATCATAGAAGCTCGGGGTGTTACAATGACGACACGATGAGATTCATTCTCCTCATTAACCATTCTAGAATGATTATGAAAATTTATATGATTAGTGGATTTAATATCTATGAACATAATATCATACTTTTTATTAAAAAATTATATTCGATTCCAAATAAACATGACATACAATAAAAAATCAAAAGAAAATAATCCGGTTAACACCAAAAAAATACAAGGTAATAATGAAATATTATTAAAAAAACAATATAAGAATATCATATATGATATCTCAAATATGGATATAGTTATGGAATAATTAAATTACATTATTTAACCATTATAAATATGTCAACTAACCATCAACTAAATTATTATATATGGTAAGTGTTTAATTCATAATCTCATTATTAATCGAGATTGATTATTTTTAAGTCTCCACTGGGGAATATTTCTTTTCTATGTCAATAATATTATAAAAAAATAAAAATTGATTTTAATATTATCATTTAAATGTTTAAATTATTTTTACCCATGTTCTGCTCTTAATTAAATGGTTTTAACGGATTCTTTTTTTCATTATCCAAACACGGTACATCAAGTCTTTTTCAAAAAAAATGGAAAGAATGGTTTTTTTAACTTTTACTTCATGAGAATATTTTAGATCATTCATGATGCCATAATTTTATTAATATTACATTAACATTTTAAAAAATTATATTTACATAAAAGTTTTATTTTATAAATATTAGTCTTTTAAATATTTTATTTCGATATAAAAGTTCTTTTTTATCAGGAAATTTATAATGATTTTGTTAGAGAACTCTCATCTATGTCAACATAAATTGTTGAATCATATTTTTTATTAAGTTAGATCTTTTATGACACAATGTAATTTATTTTATTGAGTTTTATTGATCATTTTGACTATGGATTTCATATATTGATACTATTGTTGGATTATGGTATAACTATTAACATTTTATAAGATAGTTTTTCAATACGAATGATTAGATTGTTCATGTTTTATTATTAATAATGAATTAGGAAAAGTAATTTATTGGTGGAGCCTATAGTATAACCTTGATGGATTGGTTGATCCCCTGGAAAAAACAATATATGGTTAGGTCTTAGTCATTTCCTGTTTATTTTTAGATTTGGATTTGGTTGAGGTATTAACCATTTATTTTCAGATTCCTTGGCTTAGGACTCAATAGTATGTTTTAGATGTATAGATTAATTAATTCCATAATTGTGAGGTTTTTTATTGATATTAAATGTGATTATTTGAATAGTATAATATCCTCAGTTAATATTCACAAGTCAGGTAATTGTTTAAATCCCATGTGTTTCAGTTACATACAATTCCATTTGATTATGCCTTATCAAGTTGTTTTAATGGAAAGTGTGCCTAGTTCATTACCTTATGATATTATTTATTCATATTGAATCCGGATTACTTCTTCTATATAATTACCCTTACTAAGCACTTGGTCTCACCCCTTTCTTATTTATTATTTTCCAAGGATGCCAATATATGTAATATAACTGATATGTAGGGTTAAGCTATGATATTAACAGTGTCCTCAAAGGATTTTCTATATTATATTTTTATAGTTTCAATTATAATGTAAGTTTCATGTGTGTATTCTAGAATTCCAAAACAATTCAACTAATCATTCCATTTGAATTTGATTCCTTATAATTATGCCAATTTATTAATATAATTCATGGTCTATTAGCTTTTGTGTTCAGGGCATTACAAATATTATCAGAGTAAGTTTAGAGAAACCCATGGAAAATATATTTAGAAATAAATAATTGTAAAATATAACTATATGAATGATGTTGTAGATAACACATAGTATATAATACCATCCTTTAGATTTAGTAATTGATGAACTAGGTTAATCCTATGGACTAATTGATTTGGAGGATGATTTCATCCTTTAGAGATCCTTTAAATGATTCTTCATGATTGAATCATTATGATTAGTGTTTCTCACATTTTACATTTAGTTATGATCATTATTATAATTAGTAAGGTTATACAAGCAATAGTTATACTTTTGGTGATGAAGAGACTACAATCAAACAATGAAAATTTGGAGGTATTAAGGAGTAAGATTATGAAGCGTGGATAAGTATTTAATATTGAATTAGAGTGATTAATTTTCATTTATACCTAGATTCAAGAATTATTTCATAAATGTTTTCATGGTTATATGTATCATGATAAATATATAAGGATTATACTGCAATACTTATTATTTAGGGATTTGGGGTCATGAATGTTTTTATAATGGATTTTAACATGATAAAGGTATATGAAAATAATATCTACATTACTTTGTTTGGATAGTATAAAGTATTTTTGAACGTTAAATTCCTTTTTTGACTGTGAATTTGGATAGTTGTATTGTGGATAAGTCTTAAGGTTGGAATAGATTAAGATGAACACTGGATGTTATTTATTGAGGTTAAAGTATTGTTTATTAGATACATGGTGCTAATATTTTTGATTTCATTAAACATTTTAAAATACTGAAGGAATGAATATTACATAATATTATCAATTAAAGTGCATGAGGCCTGAAAAATAAATTACATGGCAACATATTTATCGGTTTTAGAAATTAAATGAAAATTGGTCTAATCACAACCAAATTATGAGATTATTCTTATTCCACGTAATGAAATAATGTATGTTCTTATCAAAAATTTTCCATAAACTCCTAGGAAAATATCTTGAATCCAAAAATATTATCCTAGTACTTTATTTTACAATGAATCAAATAGTACTTTAGATCATAAGAGATCTGTATGTTTTTCGTCTTTTATGTTCTCCTGACCTTTGTCTTTATTACTCTCTATCATAAAATGATGGTTTTATTTCCCTTCGATGTCTATGTTTTCAATTTTCTCTAATGTTCTCCTATTATTAATCCAAGGTTTGTAGTGACATTTTCATTTCCTTTTCACATTTATTAAAAGTATCTTTTATTAAACCTATTTCATATGTGGAATATACAAAATGGTATTTCCTAATATCAACATGTAATTTTAGAGGTGAAATATCTTATTAGGAGGACATCATTTATTAATAGTGGGAAAAATTTAACACCCTAGGGTTTACAATTAAAATTTATATTTTTATTTAATATCATTAATTACTTATTTTTCATGAAACACTATATTAGCTTGCATTATATACAACTCTGAGTTTTTCCAACCAATAGTATATTAATATAATATTATTATTTAATATAATAAGATATAACCAGACTATTTAAATAGTGTTATTGAATATTATTATATAAATTTATAAAATATATTATTTATAATAATATAGAAATTCAATTTTAAGCATGAAACCGTATATTTTTCAAAATGGGATTTAATCATGTTTTAACGGAGAACCAATTTTAAATCCAGTCTTTATTTTTTTTTAATATTATTTTTTTATAATAAAATTTATTTTTAAATTCATAATATAAATTTTATATAATGGTGAATTTTTTAAATTCTTCTAAAAAGTATCATTTTTTGATTAATTCTGAAAAATACTACATTGTATTCAAAAAATGACATTTTGTTGAAATAGTTATTATTCATTAAATTTATTTTTAAACTCAAAATATATAAAAAAAATATATATTAATCCAAATTATTGTATTTTAATATCCATTATATTGAAATTCTATATAAAAACATATTGAACTATTGAACTTTTACTTTTATACGCCTTCTCGCCACATCGGTGGGATTAGTTCTAAACATAATTTTTCACTTATTTGAATATAATTTTGAAAGAAAGACCAAAATGTATTTAATTTTTATGATATTTATCATCTAATATAAAATTTATAATTTTTTTAATAGTAACTATATTATTTTTTTGACGGTGAAGGTTATATCTTGTAATTATAGGTAAAAATAATCATATAATCATTATAAAATTTCCTTAACAACTATTCTAACATAATTGGATGAGTGTGTATCAACCAAAATAAACTATAGGAAGAAATTATAACCTTTTTCATCCATTTGGATAATAATTAGACAATTATAATATTTTATTTAATGATAAGTTAAAAATGTCATACTCATAATTTTATTAACTAAATAATTTTTAATATATGGATACACATAATATAAATTTGTCAATAAATAGTAATTTTCAAGATAGTAAATTTATCATCATCAAGATAATTTATTTAAAATTTTTATAGAATAAATAATTTAAATTAAGGCTTTCACAATGACGATGTATTAATTGATTTATTAAAGTTAAAATGAAATAACTAATTTTAATTATATTATAATAAAAATAAATTAAATTATTAAATACATAAATATATTTATAGAAAAGATATACAATTAATTGATATATTATATGTTTTGGTTCTAATTTATCATGTTTTTAGGAATTTTTTTAAAAAGTAATATAATGAATAGTTACAAAATTGACATAAATGATACTTTTTAAAAAATAATTTTTTTTTAAATTATATAAAATTTATAAAAATTATATAAATTTTAAACTAATTATAATAAGTTTAAATATGAAAAAAAGTTATATTTGGGTTCTTTTGACATTATATAGTGATATATTAACCCTAAAGTGTAAAAAGAAAAGTTGTGAGTGTAAGAGTTAAAGGATTTATCTAAGGTTTACATGCAAAAGATTAGGTCCATATTATGACCTAAAAATGAATAAAGGTAAATTTTTAAGAGTATTTATACCCATTATAATATTAGATAATAAATAACTCACTTTGGATTTATTTTGAATCAAAAATAAATTTATATTCATTTGATATTTTAAAGGTATCCATGAGTGCCCCTCCCCTCTCTTACAAGAAGTTACCACCACCCTTACTACCTCAGACCAGCTTGAGACTTCCTATTCAACCAAACCCTGCCCATTTTTCTTCTCAAAATCCATAGACACATCATATATGTCACATTCTACTTAAAATACCAACCCTATATCCCTATGTGTATATCTGAAGTAGGTTCTCTAAATAAGAGCTAATCAGCCTTACCGACTCCTTTAAAAATATTTCTTCTTTTATTTACTTTTACAATTATTTTTGTATATTAGAGTAATAAATATAGTATAAAATATATTTTGACATATTCTTATGACCATGGGAAAACCATTTTACACATTTTATACATCCTACGAAAAATAATATCGTGCATCCATACGCCATACTGTCTCTAAACTGTGGTGTAATTTAGTTGTCATCACTACATTATTTAAATCGGTAGAATGATGAATATGACAAATATAAGTAATAAATAGGATATTATATTTATTAATTATTATTAATATATCATCAAATTCCTTAACACATTTCTATTAAGTGAATGATGCGGGTACTTGTACATACGTACGCCCAACCATCTCCATGGCCGGATGAGATTCTGGATCCACATTAATCATTAAAGAATGATTATAAAAATGTATATGAGGAGTAAATATAATATTAATTAACTTTATTTCATTATATATTTTAATAGAATATATCATATATATATATAATATTACTTAAATTACAAAAAATTAAATAAAATGTAGTGGTTAACACCCAAAATGATGGTAGTAATAAAATATTATTAACAAAATAATTTAAAAAGATCATATATGATATTATAAATATGTATATAATTAGGGTATTATTTAATAACATGATTTATACCTTATATGGGAGGTTAAATCACCCACAAATAATATAATGTATAAGGTTAGGGTTTAATTTACAATCTCATTACTACTCAAGATTGGTTCAGTTTAAGTCTCCATTGGGGAATATTTATTTTCTATGTCCATAATTTCTAAAAATTTATTCAAAATGTATTTTAATATTATCATATAAATGTTTAAAATATTATAAACTTGTTTGAATTTTTATTAAACCCTTTTAAATGAATTGTTTTTTCATTTTCCAAACAAAGTACTTTATGACTTTTCAAAATAAATACAAAAAATAATATTGAATTTTTTACTTGTATGACATGATTTTCTTTTATTACCATCATGATGGATTTATGTTTTGAAGATTAAATTTCATGTTTTAAATTTTAAATTTATATAAAATGTTTTATTTTATAAAACTGTGACATTCAAATAAAGTAGTTTAGAGTAAAAGTGTATTGTTATCAAGATATTTTTAATGATTTTTTATAGTATTTTCATTTATGTGAACATCATTTGGTGAATCCAGTAGTTGATTAGGTTTGATATTTTATAATAAAATATACATTATTTTATAGAAGGTTTTATGATCTGTTAGACTATGGATTTTATATTATAATTTCATTCATGATTTTTGGTTAATTTATTAATATTTCATATTCTAGTTTTTCAATAAGAATTTTTATATTGTCTATGTTTTCATATGAGTAATGCATTGGACATAGTGGGTGATGGGAAGGGATCACTATATCCCCTTGATGAATTGGTAGTTCTAATGGGACAAACTAGATATGGGCTTGGTTGAGGCCTTGCCCAATTGTTTTTAGATATGGATTTGGTCAATGTCTTAACATTTTACATTCAGATTTCTTATTCGAGGGAACGACGGTGTGTCTTAGATGTCCAAAACTATGCGTTCCATTATTGTGAGACTAGATATTGATTTTTCATATGATTATTTGACTAGTAGAATATCCATGGTTTTGTATCCTTTTCCATGTGATTGTTTAAATGGAATGTGTTTTGGTAGTTTACCATACCATCTTGATTATTCCATGTCCAGTTGTTGTAATGGGAAATGTGTTCAATTAGTTCCTTTGAACATTATTTATTTTTGTTCTTTTATAAGTAATAATTTTATAAATCTACCCTTACTAAGAATTTGATCTCACCCATTTAATCTATTTTATTGTCCTAGGATTCCAATATGTTTATTATGACTGATATGTAGTGTTAATCTAAGATACTAATAGACTTCTCACAATATTTTCTATGTTATATTTTATGGTTTCAAATGAAATTAAAAGTTCATTTATGTAATCTGGATTTAATAAAAATTGAAACTAATTATCCCTTCATGATTTTTTCCTTATAATCATTCAAATTTATTAAAATAATTCACCGACTCTAGGTTTCTGAGGTTGGGGTGTTATCTTTGGTTTTAAAGGATGTTTAGCAGTAACCTTGGAAACTAGATTTAGAAAACAATTTCAAAAAAACATAATACTATGAACGAAATTGAGGATTTTTCTAAGTATAGATATCATATTTTCAATTTTTTAATTCATAATCTAGTTAAATCCTATACACTTATGGATTTATAGGAATATTCCATTATTTGGTGATACTATAAATGTTTTTATGAGTATATCAATGTGATTATTGTTTCTCACATTGTGCATTGTGTTTTGAATAATGGTTAGAATCAATAATTTAATAAAAGAAATGGTTACACTATTGATGATAAAGATACTATAAAATGAAAATTCATTGAAGGAGGTATTAAGAAATATTATTATGAAGTGTAGCTAAGGATTTAAAAATGAATTAGAATTATTAATGTTCGTATAAATTATTATAAAAGAATTATGTCATCAATGGTGATCTGGTTATATGAATCTTCAGATATAAATGAGAATTGTACTATAGTAATCCTTCCTTATGGATTTTGAAGTATGAATGTTCTAATTAAGGGTTTTATGTTCAAAATGGAATGTGAAAATAAGATCAACGTTACATTATTTTAATAATTTAATGTACATTGGAAATTTGGAAACCTTTTTAGACTGTGAATTTGGAATTTTGTATTTTGGATGAGTCTTACTATTGGAATGTATTATGTTGAACATTTCATATTATTATTAGAGGATGAAGTATGATTTATTGGTTAATTTATGCTAATATTTTTGGTTTTTGTAAAAAATTATAAAAATGATGGAATTACTCACAGATATTATGATTCATTGAAGTGCCCCATGCATGAAAAAAATATATTTTTAACTCATATTTCTAGAAATAAGTAATGAAGTAGAAATAGATTTATACACAAAAATGTTTGAGTTTTTTCTTATTATAAAGAAGTAAATAAATTATTTTCTTTTAAAAAAATATGTATTTAACTCTTGGGAAAATATCTTAAAACCAATAATGTTATCCTAGTACTTTATTTTCTATTGAATCAAATGGTCCCTTAGGTCATCACAACCTTATAGATTTGTGATTGTTAATATTATTCAGACCATGTTCTATATTTCTCTACATCAGAACATGATGGTTATATTTCCCATCCATGTCTAAGTATTCAGTTTCCAACAATTTCATCATATTAAAAATCCTAGATTGGCGGTGACCTTTACATTTCCATTTCCCTCCTATTAAAAATATATTTTGTTAACCCTATTTCCAATGTGGGTTTCTCACAATGGTATTTTATAGTATTATAATTTTCTTTTAGTGGTAATATATCAAATTGAGAGGATGTAAATAAATTAAGTAGGGGAGAATAAAACATAAAAAGATTTTACTGTATGTATTTTTAAAATTTAATACCATTAGTTCCTTATGTTTTATGAAACAATGAGTTAGATTGTGTAATAAGATCCTGGCGGAATATTGGGACGGTGGCTATGACCTTGCGATGCTTTCTCCCCACTGGTGACAATGGTGGTTGCGACGCTGGCTCCCCCCCTCTTGGCGGGGGAGGGGGAATCGTTGTCCAATGAGAGAGCTCAGTCTTTCTTGCCTTTCTCCAACCCAAAGTTCCTTTCTTCTTTCCCGAAGGTTTCAATTATCCCTAAGGTTCTTGACATAATTGAAGGAGCACTGAATCTTCCCCTCTCATTATATGAGTTTATGGAGTCTTCAGCCTTGCTGAACATCACTTTGGTGGCACGATTCAAGAACATAAGTCCTTCGGTGGACGTCTTCGATCGCATTGTTTTTGGATCGTGGGATCTAAATGAATGTGCAGTTGTGGGTTTAATAGATAGTAAGAAAATTATTATTAGGTTAGAGTCCAAGATAGTCCTCATTCAGGCTTGGGATAGGGTGCCACACATTTTCAAAGGTATTCGATTTATGCTTCTACATTGGTCTTTTGATCTACATATGAACTGGGATTCCCCTTCTATCATTTTTTGGGTATGTTTTCCCAATTTACATTTACCATTTCAAAAATCGTCTGTTATTCGCATGTTTGGTAACATGGTAGGAATATATCTTTTTTTGGATTATCACACATAGGTGGTTTTCCATACGGTAAATCCACAGGTCTGGCTTGAAATGGATGTATAACGCGTTCCTGTTGATTATATTTGGATCACGATTGGGGAGGAATATAAATAAAAACATTGGGTTATCTATGAAAGTTGGATGGATTTTTGTTGTTCTTGCAAGTGTTTGGGCCACCCAACTAATGTTTTCCGAGAAAGGGGGACCTGTCATAGTGGGAAGGAGGCTAGGATGGGCTCTGAGGAGGGTATAAGGCACAATGAAATGGGAAAAATTTGAGGATGAGCCGGGATTTAGTGATGATAGAGGAAATTGGATGAGGGAGGGGCTCTCAGATGAATGCTCCAGCTGTGGAAGATCTTCCATCTGGTTCCCATGTTATTGGAATTGGGGAAGATCAATGAAATTCCAGCTCTGTGGGTACTGAACAGGTTGGAGAAGACCGGAGATGCAGTTCTGTGGGAGTGGTAACCACAGCCAGGCTGAAGGAGGCTAAAGGCCTGTATCCCCTGGCTAAACCTTTCATGGTATTGAACAACAGGTTTTATGTTCTTATAGAGGAAAATTTGGTTGAGGTCCTGGAAGAGGAGGCCAATACAGTGGGTGAGGGTGATGAGGTGTTTGCGGAGAATAGGCAGGAGGATCACTTGGGGTAGGAACTAGTTGCAGGTCCTGCGGAAGATGAGGCCATTACTTGCTCTGTGAATTTGGCTGGGGGGGGGATTAGTCTTCGGAGGTACTTTTTCTTGAGGGTAAAGGGAAAGACGTTGATGTTATGGATGGAGAGGATTCTCCCCTATAAGAGGGTCGAAAACCCTTGGTGGAATGCACTCCTGAACAGAGGCTGGATTTTTTTACTGGAGATCATGAAGCCGGGTTGAAGGAATAGTCTAGGGTGGGAAAGGAGTTCTCTAGGGGAGGGAAGGAGAACTGGGGTACTCCTGACAACCGTTCATTTAGATATATTGTTCAATATGGGAATCAGAAGAGGTCTATAGATGTTATACCTTTATCTACAACCTCAACAAGGAGGCCAAGAAAGGACTACTCATATCCCCCGAGTCCAATGCGGACAAGGTCTGCCTCCAAGGGGAATAATCAGGTGGTCCTTGCAGTCAAAAAAGTTAGTGGGGTTAAGAATAAAGCATCAGTTATGAATAATTTGGACATGCTTAGAAATCGGGTTCAAAGTGCAAACTTTTGGAGAAATCTGGAATGGTAATCGACTATGGGAGAAGACGAAACTTGTATGGGATACAGGGACGACTGCGGCTATTATGATGTTTAAATTGGTGTTGTTTTGTGTTGTTTTTTTTCAGGTTTTTTGAACTTGTTTGGCGTTGTATGTTGGGTACCAGACATCCTTAAACGGGCCTATATTATATTTAAAAAATTATTTGGCATGAGTTAGATTGTGTGATACACATGTCTCACATTTTCTAAAAAAGTATTTTAAAATAATATAATTTTTAAATGTAATCAGATATAACCTAGATATTTAAATAGATTATATCCATATTAATAACTGTCTTTTGAAAAATTTTGGTTTATAAAAAATATAGGAATTAAATATTAAGCATAGAAAAATATATTTTTCTAAAGGGAGTTTTATTTCGTTTTAATGGAGAATATATTTTAAATCCATTTTCTATACTTTTATATGTATTTTATTTTTTATAATAAATTTAATTTTTAAATAAATAATGTCATATATATATATATTAGGGTTATTTGTCGGTATATTTTTTAGAAGATTCATTTTTTGATGAATAGTTAAAAATATTGCATTGTTGTTAAAAACAGATTTTTCATTTAAATAATTATCATACTTGAAATTTATTTCTAAAGTAAAAAATATAAAAATAATACATTTATTATTCCAAATTTGGTTATTGGAATTTTATTTATATTTAAATTATATATAAAAACTTATTGAGATTTTGAACAATTACATTCACCCGCCTCCTCACCTCATCTTGTAGGATTTTTGTTAAACATAATTTCCATGCATCTGTGAATTGAATTTTAAAAAACATACATACAAGTTTTTAATTATTATGAAATTTTCAACCTAATAGGAAAAACATATTTTTTGAATAGTAACTTTAGTATTTTTTTAACCAAGGTGAAGGGTAAATACTTTAATTATTGATAAAAATAATAATATAATCATTATTGAAATTACCCTAAAACATGTCCTAATATCATTTTATGTGGGTTTTCGACCAAAATCATACTTTGGAAGAAATAATTTCCTTTTTATGCCCCTTCGGTATGAATTAGAAATTTATTATAATTTATTTAAAGACATGATAAAAATGCCATAGTCATCATTATATTAAGTAAATCATTTTTCATATAAGGTTATAAAAAAGATAAATTTTACTATAAATAGTCATTTGAAAGGTAACAAATTTGTATTCATCATGATTGTTTTTATTTTTAGGAAATCCCTAATTTAATTTAAGCATTTCCCAATGATGCTGTAGTAATTTATTTATTAGAGAAAAAATAAAATTAATGATTTTAATGAAATTGATATAAATAAAATTTGACAAAATTGATGAAATATATAAATTCTATAGATACCTTAGTGATTTTATTTATATATTATAAGTGTTTTTTCAATCTTATCATGATTTTATGAAATTTTTAATAAGTCAAATAATGAATAGTATCAAAATTCAAATAAATGATAATTTAAAATAAATTATATTATACTAAATGATATAAAATTCATAAAAATATAAAATTCATCCAATTTACTAGAATAATATTAAATATGTCATAAATGATCAATTTATTTCTCTTTGTCATTTTATTATTACCATAAAAATCCCATAGAGTTAAAAGCCATATTGTTAGAGTAAGAGTTAAAGAGTTTAACTAAGGGTTAAAGTGAAAAGATATGGTAAATATTTTGACCTAAACAAGTCTAAAAAATTGGTAAGAGGATATAAATCCATTCTTATCATATATTTTATATAACTTTCTAAGGATCTATTTTATATCAAAAGTCACTTTATATTAATTTAATATTTTAATGGTTTCCAGAAGAGCCCCTCCCCTCTCTTATAAAAAGTAACCTCCTCCCTCAATTTATCTCACCTCTTTGAGACATGTTTATCATCCAAACCCCACCCATTTCCCTTCTCAATATCCCAATAAAAATCATAATGTATATTTCATTCTCTAAGACCACCCCCAACGCCCCTTTGAGGAGATCCAAATGAGGATATCTAAATATCATGCAAACGTATTTATAGACTCCTTAAAAATTATATCTTATTATGATTACATTTCCTATGTTGTTACAATAATTAATTAATAAACCATATATAAACTATATTATGAGATATTATTATGGTCATGGGAAAACCAAATTACTCCTTTTATACATCCTACAAACAACCAAATCACAATAAGTGTGTACATACGGTATAATGTATCCAAGATGTGGTGTAATAATTTATTCACTAATTTATTTAAATGAGTATAATGACTAATATAATTGATATAAATAGTAAATATAAAATTAAAATTATTCAATATAAATAATATACCATCAAATTTTTTACCACATTACCATTAAGGGAATGATTTCTTCGATCATGCCCACATATGATCTACCATCTCCATGAGGTGATGAGATTAGTTATTCATATAAACCATTAAAAAATGGATATAAAATCGTTATTATTAGTGAAAATGATATTTATACAAATAATTCCATTCTTTATATGAAGAAAATATATTCGATTCATAAGAAATATTACATAGATAAAAAAGTAAACATAAGAAAATGAAATAGTTAACACATGAAATGATGGAAATAATGAAGTATTATTAGAAATAGAAGATAGTATATGATATTATAAATATGGATATAGTTCTGTTATAATTTAATAACATTATTTAACCATTATATATGAGTTTAAAAACCATCTACTATAGGAAATTACAAGGTTGTTTTTTAATTCACAATCTCATTTTTAATCGAGATACTTCTATTTAAGTCTCTACTAGGGAATATTTGTTTTCTATGTAAATAATTTCTAAAAAAATAGAATATTATTTTAATATTATCATATAAATTCTTAAATTCATTTACACATGTTTGACTATTTTATAAAATGGTTTGAAAGGAATCATTTTGTCATTTTCCAAACTAGGAACTTTATGAATTTTTTGACATAAAAACAAAAAGAATATATATTTTTAACTTATATGGAATGATATTATTTAACATCCATGTTGAAGACTTGATATATTAAAACATTATTTATAGGTTTAAAAATATATTTTTAAATGAAATTTCTTTTTATAAAATAAACAGGTTCTGAATAAATGATTTCAAAGTAAAAGTGTATCTTTATCAAGATATTTCTAATAATTTTATTAGATTATTTAAACCAATGTCATCATAGATTATTGAATATTATGTTTCATTATGGTTTATATTTTATGATACAATTTCTCATATTTTATTAATGTTTTTTTATTAGTTTGATTATAGATTTTTCTATTTTGATAACATTCATGGTTGATGGTTAAATTATTGACATTTCATATGCTAGTTTTTCTATATAAATGTTTATACTATTTATGTTTTAATATGTGGAATGCATTGTACTTTGTATGTGAAGGGAGGGGCCTTAAATAGACCCTTGATGCATTTATATGTCTAATTAGACAAACCTGATATGGGATTTGTCAAGGAATTTCCCATTTTTTTAGATATGGATTTGGATAAAGCCTAAACCATTTATTTTGAGAAGTCTTGGTCAGGACCTCGATAGTATGTTTTCGATGTTCATCCTTATGAATTAAATAATTTTGAGATTATTTATAGATATTCCATTTGATTATTGGACTAGTATAATCTCCTTGGATAATATTTTCCAATCATGGGATTATTTAAATTGAATGTGTTTTAGTTATTTACCATGCCATATTTATTATGTCTTATCCTTTTGTTTAAATGGAATGTTTGTCCACTTCATTTCCATTACATATTATTTATTCTTATTGAATCATAATTACCTCTATTGTATGCATACCCTTACTATTCTTTTGGGCTCACCCGTTTCATATGTTTTGTTTTCTTAGGATTACAATATGTGTATTATGACTGATATATAGGGTTAAGATAGAAGATTAATTGAGTTCTCAATGTAATATATATGTTTTATTTTATTTTATCAATTTTAATGTAAGATATAGAATTGTAATTTGGATTTTCAAAACTGCAAAACTGATAGGTGTTTTGGGATTCGATTCCTTATAATCTTACTAATGTATCAAAATAATTCCCCAACAACCATCATTTGGGGTCGGGGAGTTACATTGGGCCCACTACAGCCCCTCAATGCATCAGTGGGTCTAATACGATAAACTAGTTTGGGTTTTGGTATATATATTTTCCACTTATGTTTTGTGTCTTGGTTGAAGTTCTAATGGTGAGTTTTAGACATCTAAAATTAAGAATTACATCTTTATGATATTATTTGTTGAAACACCATGTGATTATTTGACATTTATAATTTCTATGGTTATTTTTCCCTGCTCATTTATTATTTAAATATTAAATAGATGAGTTATTTTCTTTGTAACATTTTTAATTACATATATACTCATAGCATCAATTGTATGCTTACCCATTCTAAGAATTTGACCTCACCAGATTATATAATTAATTAGGTCATGTTTAGATAACTTTGTTTTTATAGGGTGACCAGTATACCATCATGCCCCCAAAAATTGTTTGATAAGACATTTCACTAGTCATGGTTCACTAAACACCTAAAATTAGGAATTACCACATTATGCGATTATTTATTGATATTCCAAGTGATTTTTTGACTATTATAATATCCATGGTTATGTTTCCTAGCTCATTTATTATATAAATATTAATTTTCTTAGTTATTTTTCTTGAATAATTTTTTTTCATATATACTCATAGCTTCCATTAAACTCATTCCCTTTATGATCATTTGACTATACACCTCTATATTCTAAATTAATTCATTTTTAGATAACCTAGTTTTCATAGGGTGACCAGTATACAATTTTGTCCCTGCAAAATAGTTGGATAAGACATTTCATTAGTCATCGTGCAATAAACACCTCACATCTAACTCAAAATGTTCAGAAACACCCTAAGCTCCATTCAAAAATCAACACAACCACCACATCACATATTACAATGGTGTGATGTAACTATAAATATCCAAAACACAACTTTAAGTTCTATAATTCCACCGAACACCATCACAAGACCCCTAGGATTAATAAAAATACAAAATAAATGTTAGAATTGTTTTGGACATTACATAAGCATCTTGACACCATCAATGTCTCATGATATCAATGGTATGGATATGGAGATCAAACTAACATTAAATATTTATCTTTTTGGTTAATTTTGATAGTATTTGATCCCAAAAACCATTTCAATCAAGAAGATTAAGTATCTATTTACTATAATTCATGGTACATAACTATAAATTCAATGGATATAAAAAGTAATTTCCAATATTGTAAGGGAAACATCTCATTAAAATTAATGGAACCACTATAAATTAAGAAAGAACATTGAAAATAATTTTTTTAGTGAATAAAAAAAATTATAAACAAATTAAAATATTGATTAGGCTGTGGTACCACATAAATTTTCCATTATGTCAAACCGTTCTCTTAAATTCTTTAAAAATAATTTCAAATATTATTATTTAGGAAGAATAACTACATTAATTTTATAAAATTTATGCACTTAAATTAGTTGTTAAGCGGTTAGAGGAAATAAATCTGAATCTTTATAAACTAATATTTGATGTTCATTTGGAGTGAAAAATGACATGATGATTGACTTTTTATCTAGACTATTATTACAAAGAGACTTGGGGTTGTGAGGAGTTTAAAATCTGTTGAGTCGCGATCAAAATTATCTTAAAAAACAATAGTCTTATAAATTTTTTTTATTTTTTTTCCAAACCAAAAGAAGTAAGAAAATTGTGATGTCATATATTAAAATAAGTTAATTGTGATAAAAATTATATAATGATATAATTAATAATAAAAAAATGTAAAATAATTATATTTACATTTTAAAAAATCATTAAACCTTAAACCTTCAAATAAATTTTTTTTCATCATGTTTTTCTCAAAACTTTGAAACATCGCTACATATTCCTTCCACGTTATCATTGGGTGCCTCATCATCATATGACATTCACTTCACTTCTATTGTAGAAAATTGATTCAAATCATTATAATTGGTTCCTACTAATTTCAACCTCGTGTTGTTCGTTATTATTAAATTATATATCAGTACTGTTTTTATATATTATTGTTATATTTCTTATTTAATTAAATAATTAGGAATTACTCAAATAATCTAACATTATGGGTTTATCAATGTTTCACAGTCCATCATTAGTTCAGCTTTATATTTATTTTTAGGTATGTATGATGCTTGAAAAATGGATATTTATTTATCCTATTTTTTCCATGAGTTTGGAACTTTCAACTAATTAATAGATAATTTTGTTTAAAAACTACTTATAACATCCAGTAAGGGTTCATTAACCTTTTTATATTGGATTTTTTTGTGTTGATGATCAAAATGTTTCAGATTCATAAATGTGTGATGGAAAATTTCTTTTTTCATGTTAATATTTTGTCTCTCATATTTGAACCATTATATCACATGTGCACCTATACACAAACACAAACACATGTATACATATATGTATGTCTCTAAACACTATCCATGAATGGCCCTACATGATATTATTATTGTCCACAATGTATTTTGGGTTTTATTTTTTAACTGTTAGGTGGGGGTCTATAATTTATTTTGTTATCTCAATGTTTTCATTTAATTTTCCATTCATTTATGTGGAATATTTTTAATTGATTCCCCTGAAATTTTTCTAAAAATAATCGACACCGCTTGTTTTTACATTCCTTTATTAAATTTTAAAAAACTTTAATAGATGGTCTTAATGTTGACTACTGGATATCAATTTTTTATGGATACTCTAATAATGATGATGTACAAAGGGATAAATTTAAAAATAAAAAATTTATTAATATCTCATGATATTTATATTTTTCTAACCAATATTTCCATTAATATTAACCCATTTTATAAAGATGTTTCACGATAGTAATGATGAGGACAATTTTGAATAAGCCGATATGTATTGTATGGATATATCCAAGAGTTTAATTTTATCATTATTTCGTGTAATGAATTTTTTTATTGGATCACGGTGAAATTAATACCATCTATTAGTTCTATGGTATTTCTTATTATTAGGAGTAATACTTAATTCATGGGTTTACAAATGGTGATCCAAACAAATAATGTGTCCTTATTGTGAAATGTATTATAGTGAGGGAATACAACACTAAACATGTATGAAATATTTCAGTTATCATATGATGAGCTCAACGAAAATTTATGTTTTGAATGGAATTGTCTACCTATTAATCCTTGGGATGGTTCCTCCTATGATATATGTGATCATAAACAATAGTTTATTCATATACGGTGCTTGTTTTTTCCAGTATGCATTAATCTATTTAATTTGGTTTGTTTATCGAAATTTTTGACACATTAATGTTTTTTAATAAATAAATGGTATGGAAAAATATTTAATCTTGCATTGGAGAAGGTTCATAATATAAAAATAGAACATTTGGATGGTTTTATATTTTAAATCACACTTGATTCCTCGAAACTTGTTGGTCACACTAGAATTTAGTAAATAAAAGTCTTTCATCTTCTGGGAATTATATGTATTCTATACGAATTTAGGCCCAATGCTATTGAATTGAGACATTTTTTGGATTAGGTTAAATTAACCATTATTTAATTTCTTTCATATATCTCATAAAATTATTTTGTATAAGGGATGTGTGGTAGTTGTTTCTTGTTCCATTAAATTTCTTTTTTTCAGCTGCTTTATTAGTTGTGAGTTTGAATTTTTTTTATTTCCCATAAAACTACTAGTAATTATTTAGAAACTAGCCATTAGTAAGGTAGGGTTATAATTCATTCCATAAATTTTCTATTAATATATTTCAAATAAATATATATTCGGTAATTATATAACATTTTTTATATAATAAATTTTAGTTAAATAGATTGATTTAATTTTAATGAAAATCAGTATACATTTTCACTTTTTTGTTATTATTCATTTTTTAACATATAATTGGTGATTAATTATTATTTTTATTAAAACACTATTATAGAAGAAATATATCTACACTTAAAAGTAATTACTTTATAAACTTACAAAGAGTATAATTCGTATAATATTTAGGTAATTGTTGTGTTTATTGGAATTTTTATGCAAGGTAGAAAAATAATTATTATTCTAAATGAAATCCAAAGTTTCTATTAATTTTTTATTAAATGATGAAGAACTTCTTTAACCATTTTCCCACTCATTATATCTTAAATTAACTCTTTCTTTTCATTTTTTAATAAAAAATCATTTTTTTAAGTGAACATCATATCACCAATTTTTTAATGATTATTGGGGAAAATCAATATTTTTTATAAACCATAACTTTAAAATCACAATAGGATATGATACATTAGGTAATATTTTTTCATACAACCCACACACACACACACTACACCTATATAAACATATCATACGGAAAATACATATTTCATAAAATATATATGCAGGTAGAACAAACACACTGCATAATATTCTTAAATCACTAATATAAATTCATATAATATATATATATATATATATATATATATATATTACAAAATTCACACACATACATATGTACATATATGTATATATTAGTCATGAACATTTATATATATGAAAACATAAAATTTATCATACACAACAATTTATATTCAATGAACACAAAAATATACAATAAATATTCACCAAACACCCACACACACATTAAATTTATAAAATATAATGTTTAACAAATTTAGATATTCAGAAACATGTAACATTTAATAAATTCTTAGTTGAATTTTATGAAAAGTGTTTTATGGTCTGTGTAAATAATCAGTATTCAAAACATGTATATATATGTTTTGTTCTCATAAAACACTTAGTGAACAAAAAAATGTGCACACACAAACAATATAAGAAATAAGACTTTCCCATACACACAATGATAAATTGGAACAAACAAACATAGAACATATGGCACACAAACCCATGCATAAAAGACAAATAATATTACTAATGAAAAAAACAAACATCAAATAGACCAAAAGTATACATCAATTCTATTCTTGAGAAAAAAACATATGTTATTTGGAAAATAAATTGTGTCAAGGGTGCATAATTTTTAGAAAAGAAGAAACCAATTTCTTGTTCACAAAAAATTTACACAGTATAGTTCAATAGATTCCTCATTTTTTTAATAGGTTTCTTATTGAATATGAAATGATATTAAATGTCTTTAAAAAACATAAAAGTTTCATAGAGATGAAAAGAATTGTGAAACTTCGGTTCTATATGAAAATAATTGTGCATTTTATAAATATATAAAGTTTACAAAATATAAATAGAGTGAGAAAAATCATATTATACATAATTTTTTCTGTTAATGTATGAATACAACTATAGATATGTGTTAACATGTGTACCAAATATTTAAATAAATTTTTAATAAATCATAAATCATTTATATATGTTCATAGAATATAAAAACATAAACAAAACTATTAATTAAAAAATCAAGAATATTTAAATCAATAGAAAATTTGATATATTTCATGAATGAAACCATACATCTATAACTCATGCATGTCTAGGACTTCAAAGCTCATTGGGGAGTGTCATTCAATAAAGATAAGATTTTTCCATATAATTTTTTAGGCTTCCATTTTCATCATGGTGAATCCACATCAATCACTATTGTTTTCATGTTAACTGTATATTAAGACACCTAAACAATTAAAAAAATTCCTTTTATATGGGTATTGGACCACACTACCTAATAGTGTTGTGAGTTCTACCCACATGAACATCCTCTATCAATAAAGAGTTCCTTATGAAATCATCCATATGATGGATAATTCTATAAATAAATTCATAAATGACTCACATTACGAGAAAGTTTTCATTATTCCTATTGATTATGAGTGGACAAGCCATCTACAGAGTCTTCAATTAACATGAGAAGAATTGTTGTGTTCATGCACTATATATAGGAAAAAACTATAACAGATTGTTATTTAAGGGAAATACCTTAGGGATAGGTTCATACATGGATATTATAATAAGTACCAATATTCTTATCTTCAAATAAAAGGTTATCTCTCACCTAATTTGATAAACTTATAGCGTCAGTTTTTTACCCTCCAAAAACATGGTTGATGGATAGTTGGATTTGAAAAGCCGAACATATGAAAAGATAACTATCATGGGGTTCCCATATAATTTCATGGAATCATAGTTCAATATATAATTTTCATAATTTCTAGTATTCATCTAAATATAATCTTAATATTCTATAACACATAGAATAAATTTCTCTTTAATAGATCTCAACTTACTGGAGAAACAGTTCATTGCATCTCCATCATAACAACATTAGACATTTTCAGAGTTTTTGATTTTTTGAATAATTATATTTACTATTAAGAAATTTTAGAATCATGGATTCTTTTTTAGAGAAATGATATCTTATAAAAGTCAATATTTATGGTTTGGTCCATTCAGACTGATAAAATTACCACAACAAAAAAAGATTAAGGAAAGGGTACTTACATAGCCTCAAAATTCTATTACTATGTTCTCTCAAAAGTGGAAATAATATTACATGTCTTCATTAAAGTTGAGTGGAAGAAAATAATATTGGAGTTACTTACAGATTACATGGATATATCAATATATGGAGATTATGTTCATAACTTTCTCACTGGGTGGTTTTGAGGCTGTGATAATTCATTCGTAGATGCAGGGGTAGACATCATGGTCCTTATTGTAAGTTGTTTTACTATTTATGAAGAGAATTAAAATTGTGGTAATTATAGGAAAATGTTTTATCTTCTTTACGTGAATGTTAAATTCAGTTCACATATCAGTAATATTAGTGTGAAGATTAAATAAAGAGAAAAGAATCCATGGACTGGACTGATTATGCCTCGATTTCTTCAACTCTTAGATGATGATAGTAACGTTTTTTGGGGACAGTGTTTTTTCTAGAATGCACCCAAAAAAATGAATAAATATTAAAAATAATGCATCATATGATCACTGTATCATGAGTGTATTTGATATTGTTAATGATATGAGTGGATCTGTGGTGACATCATTTAGCACCTTCAATAGTCCACGAAATCCACTTATAACCGAATTAAGAGCTATAATCAATGAACTCCACATGTGCAGGTTATATAATATTTTAGTAGAAGGGGGGGAACATGAAACACACCCTATGGTGTGTCAAATAATATTGTAGTTTAAATTGACATGTTACCTCTCTGATATATTCATCATTCTAGGTAGATCCAACATACCACCATGTTAACTTACCTATCATCATAGTCAAGGATGTTCCAACATAGGTGATATTATAACAAAACCCCAATAACCAATCTCAATCACAAAATATAATTATAGTTTTATAAAAATATACTATGGGGACTAATATCTATTTCCTACCTCTACAGAAGTGACCACATTGTCATTGTCTCCATTGGAATGTTCTAAGTTTTAGTAGAGACCGTTTACCCAACTCTTCCCAACACAAAAGTGGTCAATAAGGATACCACTACTAGAATTATACATATTTTCGATGGCCTATTTGTGACGGGATCCCATCGCAAATAGTCTTCAGCGATGGGGGCCCGTCGCAAATAGCCCGTTGCAGAAAATGGAGTCACAAATACATTTTTTTTGCGACGGGCCCGTCAGAAAAAATTTAATTTACGACGGAAAAGTCTTCTGTATCAAATAAGCCTTTGATTATATTCACTATATATATATATATATAATTTTGCGATGGGCTCGTCTTAAATATTATTTTCGACGGGCCCATCCCAATAGTATTTGCGACTGTAAAATTACCTGTTGCAACTGACCATCCGATTATACACATTATATATATATAAACATTTTGCGATGGGTCCGTTGCAAATAGTATTTTCTATGGACCCATCGTCCCATCAAAAATACTAATAGTAAAAAATGATATTTAGATTATTTGCGACGGGAACCATTTGCAAAAGGTCTCGTCGCAAATACTAATCATAATAAAAAAATTAATAATATTATGATTAATGAAAAAATTATATTATTATTATTAAAATATTAAAAAAATATAATATATTATTAATAGTAAAATAAACAAACATTAACAAATATGATACTAAATAATATATTTAACAAAATTATGATTAATAAGATATTAATATTAATATTATTAAAATAATAAAAAAACTAAAAAATTTAAAATTATCAATATTTACAAAAAATTATAAAAAATTCATAAATATTATTATCTGTAAAATAATAAAATATTAAAATAATATAATACTAATAATAAAGTATTAAAAATAATAAAAATTAAATTTTCCAATATTTGCACTAATATAAAAGAAAAAAACTGTAAATAGTTCATATTACATTAAATCTTGAATTCAAATGTTTTCAACATAAAAATAAAATCACTGGGGGTCATCTTTTGGAGGATGTGGGGGAGGTGGAGGAGATGGTGGAGGAAAATCCATCCCTAAATTACGAGTCAGACGGCACATGTACTCCATCTGCTCGTGATGCTGCTACTTCCATTGCTGCTCCCATCAACGCATCTCCTCCTCATGATACTGCTGATGCTGCTACCACCGACACATCTCTTCATGCTGCTTCTGAAAACTCTCTATAAGCTCAGCATGAGTTCACAACTGCTCCGAATATTGTGAGGCAAAATATGATTCCTCTCCACGAGCTCCTCTTAAGCTAGACACCGACATCACATCAGTACCATAATAAGTACCAGGAGTCAAATGAGATTTTATACCATCTACATGGCCCTTCTCAAAGCCATACAGAGTCGCATGCATCCATACCACCTCATCGAAATGGTGGGAAATGATCTTCTCAATTGTCTCATCCTGACTCTCAGTCTATGTCTGAGAGGTTGGAACCTCATATGACTCCTTCAATTCCAATTTGAAATCAAAAATGGTAAAAATATTATATGGAGTTAATAAAATACTAAAAAATTAATACTAACCACAATCTGACGATGGGGATCACCTATAATCACTCCAGTAGATGGATCACTGTACATCCTCCGATAAATGTTCAACTCCATAATATCTTGATACTCGACTACCTATAGAAATTTAAAATAAACTGTTTGTATTTAAAGTTATATAAAATATTTAAAAATATACTTACCAGATGCTCTCTAAGTATACTAAATGTACGACTACCAGCTCAATGTGTCACCTCCTGTCTCCCCCGATTCGGTCGTCCCACTGAAGATCTCCTCTGAAATCCAAAACCCAACCAGTGTAAACATAATCCATCCCAAACATGAGATTAAATGTACTCTAGTTGATGGGCTCTACACAACTCATCAAATTCTGTCACTCCTACTTTCTTAATGGTTGTTCTTCTCAAATTGTACAAAAACTGACGAAAATTATCACGCATAGACATTTACCATGCCGCATGGATAGCGTCACGATGCTATCATCGATGGGATACCATAAACCCTACAAATAATTTATAATATCAAGTTATTAATAAAATAAATTTCAAAATAAAAAATTTTTATTTACCTACTAGCCAATGAATGAGCATGTCGCACCGCACATCAAAGGGAATATATATTCCCATGTGATCCATGGATGAGAAAAATAATTGTGCAAGATATCACTCCCTTGTCCAATAGATACATGAGAAAAACTGTGAAAAAGGAATAAATAATCAAATAATTAGTATATATATAAATAAATTAATGAAATCTAACTAAAATATAAATGGTACAATACCTCTGTGTTCGTGGATCGAAGCCATGATGTGGACGTCGCTCAGGGATATGGTCAAGTATCATCAGTCGTGCATGACCATTCCCCCTCCGTGTACCCCATCAACCACCTATAGGATGAGGGTCAGATGATCCAAAGTCCCCCTCATCCAATGGTAGATCAGCCTCCTACAACTCGTGAAATATATCAGGATCCATATGAAACAAAAAATGATTATTGTTATCAAATAGTTTAAATAACTATTATGTATAGAAATATATTAGTTATGATTATAACCAGCATTTAATTGTGCCAATGTCCATCTTCATCCTCATCTTTGTAGCTATCCATGTCAATGTGTTCATCTTCCCCCTCATCATCATCAATATCTATATTAGTTTCAGTTTCTTCAACTCTTGACATTTCAAATTCATTTTTAACATCATTAACATCTTTTTCATCATCGATGCTTAACTATGGGGTGACATCATTGATATTCACATCTCTTTATGAAAAATTTGGATTTTGAGCAGTCTATTAAAAAATTTCAATTCCTTCCACTTCATCAGAACCACATTCATTTTGATTAATCTAATTTCCATGAGATTTCATTTTTACTATGCTCCACCAATCACTCATATCTCTTAAAGTAGCATAGCACTTTGAATAATACATTTTATGTGCCTATTGAGCCAGTAAAAATGGTTCATTTACAGTAAGAAGTATTTTTTATCTAGTATCAATGATTCCATGAGTTTGATGAATATGAAACCCTCTCTCAGTATCCAACCACTGACATTTAAACAACGTTATGTAATTCTGTCCTAGAAAACAAAACTCAATAATTTCAACCAGAATGCCATAAAAGTAAACTTCAGTTTCTCGGTGATGTGATCCTCTCATGAATACTCCACTGTTTACTATTTTTTTATTCCCCATATGCACATGTATGAAATTTAAAACCATTAACCACATATGTATTTTATGTTTTAACTATTTTGGATGGTGGGTTATTCAATATACACAGTCGATTATCAATTTTATCAGCATGTTGAGACCCCTGAAATTTTTTAAAACAATTATAAATATGATAAATAATAAATGGAATTGGTATTAAAACATCAATACTTTATGTTACCAGTTTTTGAAATCATTGAGAAAACTTTTTTTACTACGTTCTTCAACAGAAACAGCTATAATTTGGGGATGTTGTTTCTTGATGTGATTACCATATAACAAAAAAATAAAATAATTTTACATAATACAACATAAATTATAGAATAAGTGATAGAAGCACTCACATCACAATTGATGTCATTTCTTCATAGTTTAGCAGAACATATGTATGAGCTCTGTTATGTTCATCATCTAAAATCCACCATTCATGAACCCCACTAAAACCAAGATTTGGCTGATTAAAAACTGATAGTTGATTTTGCATTTCACTATTAACATTACCCTCATTTCGTCCCATGTGATTGTTTTTTGAGAGATATTGAGATTCAAAATAATGAGAGCATAAAAAAGCAATTTCCTCTTGCAAATAAGCTTCAGCAATTGATCCTTCAACTGATGCTTTGTTACGTACTTTTTTATTTGATTTCTGCATGCATCTCTCAAATGTATATATCCATTGAAACTGTATGGGACATCCACATTTAGCGTCATGTGGAAAATGTAATATCAGATGTTTTATTGAGTCAAAGAAATTCAGTGGAATGTTTTCTTCTAGTTTACATATAATTACAGCAACATCTTTATCCATTTTTCTTTGGGCATCGTAGTCTATTGTCGCTGAAAAAATGTCTCAAAAAAAATATGATATGTATGTTATCGAATCTCAAATCATAGAATTCAACAAACATCTGAATCCAATGGGAATAATTGTTTCTATTATTATATGACAATCTTGACCTTTTAATCTAGTAATATAACCATTCTTAACACATCTGCCCAAATTGGAAGCAAAACCATCTGGAAGTCTCAAATCTGCAATCCATTAACAAAATAATTAGTTACTCTCTTTGGATAGTGTATAACCTACTTTTGGCTTCATTAACCTCTATTATTTGACATTTTCAAATAGTTCAAGTTCTCGTCACCTTCAAATTTGGGCAATATCTAGTCATGACATTACAGTATCTTTGGTCTTACATGGTATATCCAAAAATGTATAAAATAAATTATCAAAATATTTCTTCTCAATATGCATGACATCCAACATGTGGCTGAACAACAAATGAGACCAATATGTAAGATCCCAAAAAATGCTTTGTTTTATCCAATTATGTTCTTTTCCAAATCCATCAATTTTCTGTTGGTTTACTGTTGGCCCAAATGTGATGGGATGTAATGAAAATACAACATATTTTAACTCTATAACTAAGATCGTCTTTGGAGGTTCATCTCTTTCAATTATACCTTTTCTAAAATGAGATTTTTTTCATATGAAAAGGATGATCGGTTGGAAGAAATTTGTGGTGATATTCTTAAAAGCATGGTTTTTTTTCATTGACGAGCATAAAGGATTTTTTGTATTTCATACTATAAGGACATGATTTCAGACCATGTGTACTCTACCGAGATAACATGCCATATGCTGAAAAGTCAATAATCGTCTACAACAATGCATCTTTTAAAATGAAAGTTTGTTTTGCAGCAACAACATAAGTGCTAAACCCATCAATACATAATTCATTTAACTCATAAATAAATGGATTCAAATAAACATCAATATTCTTTTCCAGAAGTCTTGTGATTAATAGAGTCCAAAAGATATAGGGATACCTTATTAACATCCATGGAGGTAAATAGTACAGAGTTATAAATATAAAACAACATGAATACCGACTACCATAAGAACCAAACAAATAGAAACCATCATTAGAAATACCCAATCACACGTTTCGGGATTCTAAAGCAATATACGGATGCATATCGTCAAAATTTTTCCATGAATCACCATAAAATAGATGATTCATGATTTTATCAGTTGAAATCTTGGTTTTGTTCCATGACATCATTGATGATGTGTTCTGAGTCATAAATAAATGTTGCAACCTAGGTGTAAGGGGGAAATATCTCAACTGTTTTACTGGAGTTGATCTAGACTTCCCTGGTTGAGCTTCTTTAAACCTCGATTTCCCACATTTGGGACAACTATCCAATGACTCATTTTCACCAGAATATAAGATGCAATCATTTGGACATGCATGAATTTTTTTATAACAAAATCCAAGATTACGAACTAGCCCCTTTCTCTCATAGTAATTTACAAGCAACACATTTCCTTTAGGTAAAAGTTTTTTAACCAAAGAAAATATCTGATCAAAATAGTTTTTTGACATTTCATTACCTGATTTAATAGCCATAAATTTTGCAACCACATCTAATTTTTTTATATTGCAACCAGGATATAATGCATCCTCAGCATACCACAATAACTCATAAAATTCTGATGGTGCCAACTTAGGAGTTAAATCACTATCATCTTGAGGTTTAGTTTCTTGAATAGACGGACCTACAAAATCATGTACTAAATCATTAAACTATGATTGATCTGGAATCAAGTTATTAGTATCTTCTCAGGAACTATGTTCACTTTGTTGATACCAAAAAAAATAATCTAGTTTTAAACCAAATCACAAGAGATGTCCCCCAACCTTTTCAAATGTGTCAAACGTTCTCCGAGCATATTTTTTACAAGGAAACTTAATTGTGCCTTCTAAAACATATTCTGGTCTTTTTGATGAAAATGATAAGAAAGCTTCAACACCCTCAATATATAATGGATTTAAACAAGAACCATTTATATTTCTATGTTTATTTATCCATGCGAGATCATCTAATAATGACTGATATCAATTTCCTTTTTCCATATTTTTCTAAAAAATATAAATCATCACTATTTTTGAATAATTTCAAATTATAAAAACACTATCTAAAAAAAGAAGATAAATAATTACAACCACATATAAATAATTACAATTAAATTTAGGTGACACATTTTCCAGTGGATTTAAGCTACTCTTTTGTCCGATGGCTAATTTACATGCATCTTTCTCACACTGAAATACTAACGAAGAAACTACTCAGAGGAACGCTTATTCATTCTCGTGCATACGAGAATGTATACGCATACCTCTGAGTAGTTTCGTTATTGTGATTTTGAGTGTGAGAAAGATGCATGAAAATGAGCTGTCGGACAAAAGAGCCCCCTTTTCATTGATGAATCATCTTCTTGCACCTATCACTACCTGAACACGTTATGAAAAATGTGGTCTTACGAATACATATTCAAAATCATGCATACGAGATTGGATATGCATATGTAGAAGCATACTTTTCATAATATTTTGAGTTAGTGAAAGTTGAAAGCAGAATATTCATCAAGCAAAAGGAGTGTCGTCAATCCACTAGAAATTGTACTAAGTTATTACAAGTTATTAGAATTTATTCCTATTTATTTCTATTTTTTCTTGTTTATTCCTATTAATTACTATTTATTACTATTTATTTCTTATTATTCCTATGTATTACTAATTATTCCAATTTATTACTAATAATTACTATTTATTATAATTTATTTCTAATTATTACTATTTTTTCTAATTATTCCTATTTAATACTAATTAATCCAAATTACTACTAATTAATCATAATTATTGCTATTTAATCCTAATTATTTCTATTTATTCCTATTCATTACTATTTATTATTAAATATTTCTATTTTTTAATGTTTATTTGTATTTATTAATAATTATTCCTATTTGTTACTAATTATTCTTATTTATTACTAATTATTACTATTTATTACTCTTTATTTCTAATTATTCTTATTTATTACTAATTATTCGTATTTTTTAATAATTATTATTTATTAGAATTTATTATTATTTATTGTTATTTATTACTAAATATTTTTATATATTACTATTTATTTCTATTTATTTTTAATTATTCTTATTTATTTCTAATTATAAATATTTATTCCTAATTATTCCTAATTATTCTTAATTATTCCTAGTTACTCCTAATAATTATTAATTATTTTTAATTATTCATAATTATTTCTAATTATTTCTATTTACTAATAATTAATCCTAATTATTTCTAATTAATCATAATTATTGCTATAGAATCCTAATTATTTATATTTATTCCTAATTAGTATTATTTATTCCTATATATTGATATTTATTCCTTTTTACTATTTATTATTTCTATTTATTAATATTTATTCCTATTTATTACTAATAATTCTTTTTATTCTATTTATTCCTAACTATTCTTATTTATTCCAAATTATTCCTCTTTATTACTATTTATTTCTAATTATAACTATTTATTTCTAATCATTCCTATTTATTGCTAATTATAAATATTTATTCTTAATTATTCCACATAATTCTTAATTATTACTTATTATTCCTATTTATTCCTATTGATTACTAATTATTCCTATTTATTCCTATTTATTACTAATTATTTCTATTTATTACTAATTATTTCTATTTATTACTTTTTATTTCTAATTATTACTATTTATTTATAATTATTCCTATTTATTTCTAATTATAAATATTTATTGCTAATTATTCCTAATTATTCCAAATTATTCCTAATTATTACTAATTATTACTATTTATTACTATTTATTTCTAATTATTACTGTTTATTAATATTTAATTCTAATTATTTCTATTTATTACTAATTATTCCTAATTATTCCTATTTATTAGTTTTTATTATAATTTATTCATATTTATTACTAATTATTTCTATTTATTACTATTTATTTCCAATTATTACTATTTATTTCTAATTATTCCTATTTATTGCTAATTATAAATATTTACTTCTAATTATTCCGAATTATTCCTAATTATTCATAATTATTACTAATTATTCCTAATTATTATTAATTATTTCTATTTATTACTTTTTATTCCTATTTATTACTAATAATTCCTATTTATTCCAATTTATTGCTAATTATTCATATTTATTGCTAATTATTCCTATTTATTGCTAATTATTCTCATTTATTGCTAATTATTCCTATTTATTCCTAATTATTCTTATTTATTCCTATATTTTACTAATTATTCCTATTTATTAGTATTTATTATTATTTATTACTAATTATTACTAATTACTTCTTTTTATTGCTATTTATTTCTAATTATTAGTATTTATTTCTAATTATTCCTATTTATTACTAATTATAAATATATATTGCTAATTATAAATATTTATTGATAATTATAAATATTTAATCCTATTTATTGCTAATTATTGTCAATTATTCCTAATTATTACTAATTATTCATAATTATTCTTAATTATTCCTAATTATTAATAGTTATTACTATTTATTTCTAATTATTCCTATTTAATACAATTTATTTATTATTTATTACTATTTATATCTATTTATTACTATTTATTCCTAATTATTCATAATTATTACTCTTTATTTGTAATTAATACAAATTATTCCTACTTATTGCTAATTATACTAATTTATTTCTAATTAATCATATTTATTGATAATTTTAAATATTTGTACCAAATTATTTCAAATTGTTCTTAATAATTACTAATTATTTCTATTTATTAAAAATTAGTACTAATACTTTCAATTTATTCTTAAAAATAAATACTGTTAACAAAACAATTTAATTCTAATTAAATTAAAACTAATCAAAAATAGTTAAATTTAACATAAAGAATGAAATAAATATTAAATTAAATAAAATATGAATACATTTAAACTTGATCTTCTATTGATGTAGATGGCTTCAAAACATTTTTGTCAAAAAAAAAACTAACGCAAAAAAATTCTCACTCGAAAAATAATGTTGAGAGAGAAAGTTAGAATTGAGAGGAGGATTTGAAAAAATGGATGGGGGTATATATAAGTTAGATTAGTTGTGACGGGAGCTTTTGCGATTGGAATACCGTCGCAGCAGGTACCTTCTGCGATGGGGCTCATTGAAAATACCTTTTCCTGTATTAATTGATGTCTGTGGTTAAAAGGGTATTTTGCAACGGGCCCTGTCACAAAAGGTTCTTGCCGACACATGTTTTGCGACAGGGCAACATCTCGTCGCTAAAACTCATTTACTGCTGTCAGGTATTGGTGAAGGGTCCCATCGCAAATATCCTTCGAGTGACGAACCATTTGCGACGGAGGAATTCCCACGTCGCAAATAACCTTCTCGTCCCAAAAAACCCATTTACCGCTACCGGGTATTTGCGACGGGAATATTCCTCCCATCGCAAATAAGCTTCATGCAGTTAGGCGTGCAAACCGCGCCATACTGCGCATTAACATTTGTGACGGGCCACCAAAACCCATCGCAAATAACAAGGTATTTGTGATGGGACAACCCCGCCCCCCAGTCGCAAATAATCTCTGGACTGGACTATTTGCTACGAGAAATTATCTCATCGCAAATAGCCTGTCTCAAAAGTTTGTTTTCCCCATTGTGTACCTATAAATTGGTGCAAGTTCACAATTCTAGATGATGAATAATAACTATTATTTAATGTATAACAAACCGTGGGAATATTTTTTTACTAAGAAACAAAATTCAATCATTCAATCCCAAAGTATATTTATAGGATCCCAAATAGCATGTCCATCTTATCCATCAATTTAGAGTTAGTGAATTTTGACCAACATTGATCGAGAACCCACCACACCCAAAAATATTCATCATTATTGAGATAAAATGTAAAGGAATGTTCCATTACATAAAATTTATAGTAAACTAGGGGGTTTTATATAATTTTGATGATAAAATTGATCATTTTACACAACACTTATATTCTCCTAAAACGGATGCAAATAAAATAATTTTTAAGATGATAAATGATCACCCAAATCATGTAGATTCTACTATGATTCCATGGAAGTCTAATCATGATTTAAATTAGGTAATAAATCCAATACCCATTGCGGAATTGGTTAACCCTCTAAAAACTGAATGTATCTAGTGTTCTGCTTCAATTATCTAACATGTAAGTCATCATGACATGAGATATTCAATTGGAAATCAAATTTCAGGCCCCCAATATTGTGGTCTCAGATCATGAAACATATTATTAACCCTTTAGTTAATAAAACAACTAGACTTCACCCCTATTTCAAATCAATACAAGAATCAAATTCCCTCCAGATGAACAAAGCACTATCATGGACCAATAATAAAAAACTATGTTATCCCTACTATAAAATGACCCACTAAATCCCCGATAAGTTGTATATTCTAAAGAAGAGGAAAAAATTCTGAAAAAAAATACATATTCTCATCATTATATATCATATCCAAGTGAATCTTTGCAAATAGGTTTACTACGGACCATTCCCCCCACATATTCCTTCACCGTCAAAGTTGATAATTCTTCTTCGAAAATATTCTATGACCACTATCCTTTATTTTGATAACTAATACAATATCATGATCATATATATTTTATGATATTAATCAGTTCCACTCTATTATAGTATTATATTTTTTTGGGAAAGAATATATGTTAGGTTCCCATGACATTAATATGGAATAAACGGTTCTCTGAAGAGGTAATAGTACCTAGTCCTGATATTATATATAATTTCTATAAAAATCAAGGTCCTGGAAAGATATATTGTAACGCCCTGATGCCAATTACCCAGAGTTGGTTCTTTATTACATAACATTGGCATGATCAGAGGGGATGAAATCCCGAATGACCAATCCATTTAGCTGCCTTGGAAATGATAGATATATTCATAAGTTTTACATTACATTATAAAATGAAAAACTACAACAACATAGTCTCCATAATCCGTACTCATATCCATTACACTATCCCTACAGGTCATTCATAATATACTTCTTCGCATCCTGGGAAAAATAAAACTTAGAAAGGGGTGAGCTTAGATGCTCAATAAGGATAACAATATAGCGGAAACATTCATAAATGAGTATAAACATTAAAGGTAATGTAACACTAAAATAAAATCCTTTTAAACATGAACTTCAGCATAATATGGTAAATATAACATCAAATAATACCATTTAATTATTCACATGGATATTCTACTAGTCATTTAATCACCAGAAATATCAATAGCCACTTTCATAATGATGGTATGCATAATTCCATACTTCATAACCACAATGTCAAGACCTTCTTCCAAAACTGTAAAAAAGATTTTTTCATGGCCAAGTCCAAGACAATAGTTTGTCTCATTAGACCTACCGATGCATTGATGAGCTATAGTGGGCTCCGCCCGTTACATATTAAGTTTAATGCCATCCTCATATGAATAAATGTAAACATAACATAAACATTTTTATTAAAAATATCATACGAAATGTCAATACATTTTCAATAAACCATGAATGGTATAAAAATAACACATCCACTATCAAACATATCACAAAACCTTCAATAAAATATGGATGTTTTGTATCATAATAAACCAACTTCAAAAAAGCTTAAAATCCATCAAAGGATGTTGACATAGATGAAATCACAACATTTTTAGTGAAATATCTCTTTCTATTTTGAAATAATTTAAAAGAAATATCATTATAAAAGAAAATATTTATTTTAAAAATAATCTTATAAGATTGTAAGTGAATCTTTGACGATGTTATAATGGTGGAAAATATCAGAACCATCCTTATAAGTTAAAAAACATTCTAACCTTAATTTTTTTTCAAAAATGTCATAAAATACCTTGTTTGGAAAATGATGGAAATATTCATTTCAACCCATTTTATAAAAATCCAAACAAGGGTATAAAAGACTTTAACCCATATTTTAGTAAAGAGTAAAAATGTTTTGAAATACATTTATGAAAACACAGATGTGGATGATAAAGAGGTCCCATTAGATACTCATGTATAAAAAAACCACAGATAATAAAGAGATTGTGAAATTAAACCTTACCTTGTACTTTTCCTTTTTAGAGGGTAGGTTAACCTCTTGTATAATGGTGAAATAATTTTTATTAAGTTATACAAGAACTGTATACATTTATATGATATCACATATGATCTTCTAATATTTCATTATTAATGATATTTTATTAGTATCATTCTTTTGAAATCAAAATTATATATAATTGGATTTTATATCATATTTACAGAATCTTTATCATGTTATTTTTGTTATTTGAATCATTAATAATCATTATTATACCCAACCAAATGATGAAGTGTTTGAATATCAAACTACACCACAACATGGAGACGGTAATCTCTATGTACGCACGTATGGTGACATTGTCATTTATAAGATGGAAGAATAATGAATATTCTTGTACCATTTTTATAGTAACCTCAACGTATATAGAAGATATGGGAGTTATTATTTTAGAATTGAAACAACAAATAAAGAGGAAGTGGAAGAAGAAATGAACTTGAAAGATGTGTTGAAATATTTACCTCTACTTTGGGTTCTTCCTTTTGATTTGATCAAAATGGCCCCATTGTTTGCTTTATACCAAAAATAAGGCCTCTAGGATGAAGTTAAGATAGTTGAGAGGATATTTGGGTAGGGTTTGGTCGAGAAAAATGGCATTGATGGTGTGAATTTGAGAGAAGGGGAGGTTCCCTTTTATAAGAGAGGTGAGGGTCACTTTAGGAAAAGATTGAAATATTATTTTATAATAAAATCATATTTGGTTTCTAATGGATCCTAAATGAATTATTTAATGTTTATGGTGGTTATGGGTCAAAAAACTCTCAACCAATATGTTTTAGATAGGTTTATGTCAACATATTAACTTAACTTTTAGAATTAACTCTTAGTTAAATAGTTTGACATTTACCAAGTCTCTTTGTATTTTTATATTATATGGTTAATAAACATACTATATACTTAAACGAAAACCACATGTGGTTCATTAATGAAATATATAATATTATTTAAGCCGTTTTTCTGAACATTATATTTTTAGGAATAGAATATCAATTAATAATATAATATTTGTTTTAAAAAAAATTATGTCAATTTTGAAACTATTTGGTACATTGTTTTTGTTAAATTCATAATAACTTTATTGCCTCAAAATAATTAATTTAATCAACCCTAACATGTCATATTAACCTCTAAAATTAGTTTAATTCATTAAAAGTCTAAAATTAGATTTATTTGGATATTTATAATATCAATTATTTTAATCATTCATTAATAAGAAAATTACTACATCATCATTGTGTCATAGATAAATTTAATTATTTAAAGTCTAAAAATTATAAATAAAATATCATTATGTAGGAAATAGTTCTAGATTTATAATGAATATTTATAGTTGAATTGATCTTATGAATAACCCTATATTAAAAATTGTTTAGTTATTAAATATTGATTTTAACTCTTTTAACTAATTTTTAAATAAATAATAATAAGTGTCCAAATATAATCCAAGTGGACCAAAAAGGATCATATTTTATTACTAAGGTTGTTTTTTGTCTAATTTAACTTATCCAATAGAATTAGGACATATTTTAGGGTAATTATTATATCATTTTTACCCTTAATTACCATATTTACTTTTAACTTTGGGGAATAAAAGTAAAAAGTTACTATTAACCAAAATTTATTTTCATCTTATTGAACCACATTTTACTTATTGATATTAACTGTGTCACTCATATTTTTGAAATTCAACTTAGAGAAGAAAAAAATTTATGTTTTATACAAATTTGCAAATGCTCCTATGAGGTGGTTAAAAGACGGTAAAAACATCGATAAAATTTTATATATCTAAACTTATTATAAAATTACTCCAATGACTTACATTGAACATATATATGTATTATGTATATTTTTTGAACTAAAATAAATTAATATAAAATAACTAATTATTTAAATAAAAAGGCAGTTTTAACCCAAAACACAGTGTTTTCCACTATTCATCATAAATTGAACCTTTTCAGAAAAATACCAAAAATTCACCCTAATATAATTTCAATATTCCAAATACTAAAATGTTGTCCATTTTGAAAGGTAAAATTTATAAAATTTCAAAAAGTGGGTATTACAATTCATAACTACAAGTTTGATTGGTCGTGGTGTGTTAGAATCTCGAAGTTGTGTGCAATGCAAGCTATTGGTTTATTCAAAGGGAAACTTACTGTGGAAGCTTGGGGTGTTACTTTATTCCCTCCATAAAATAATTCCATCATTGAAATTTCTATAATACAACCAGACAAAAATAATCGAGTGGTTCGTCATCATATGTTCCTCTGGTTCCCACGTTACCTCTTCCATCTTATGGCTTCTCCAAAAAACTTTTACTAGATGAGTCGTCTGTTTTCTCAACACTTGTTCTCTTGTATTAAGAAATTTTCCATGCTCTTCGCAATAAGACAAATCAAGTTCTAGTTTAATTTCCTCATTGGTGAGTACATGTGTTGGGTTAGGCATGTATTTTCTCAACAGTGATACATGGAACACATCATGAACTTTGGAGAGACTTGGAGGCATTGCCAAATGATAAGGTACAACTCCAATTCTTTATAGAATTTCGAATGGTCTGATGTACCTAGGACTCAATTTACCCTTATTACCGAAACATATAACACCCTTACATGGAGATACCTTCAAGAAAACATGGTCTCCTACTTAAAATTCCAAATCCTTCTTTCACATATAGGCATAGCTATTTTGCCTACTTTGGGATTCTTTGATATGGGTTTGGATAGCCTTCACCTTTTCCATTGTTTCCTCAACAAGTTCAAGGCCTATGAGTTTCTTTCACCAACATCATCTCAACAAGCTGGTGTGCAATAGCTCTTTCCATATAATGCTTCATATAGTGCCATCTGAATTATTTAATGGAATATATTATTATAGGAAAATTCTACCAGAGGTAAATATTGATCCCACGTACCTTGAAAGTCAAGTGAGCCTGATCTCAACATGTATTCAATGTTTTGAATATTTTGTTCAGATTTTCCATTATTTTGAGGGTGGTAGGATATGCTCAAATGAAGTTCAGTATCTTGGGATTTCTAAAGGCCATTCCAAAATCTTGATGTAAAATGGGGATCCTGATCAGAAACATTCAATAGTGGTACTCCATGAAGTCTTAAAACATCATTAATATACAGTCATTCTAATTGTTGAAGTGGTAAATCTTATCTTATAGAATGAAAATGTGCTGACTTGGTAGGAAAATCTACAATGACCCATCTTGCATCATTCTTTCTAGTAGTCTTGGGTAGCCCCATGATAAATTCCATCTTAATATAATTCCATTTCCACTCAGTTATGGGAAAATTTTGCCTAAATCCTCCAGGATATTGCCTTCCAACTTTTACTTATTGGAAAACCATACATCTTGACACAATATCTGCAATCTCTCTCTTCATGTTGTCCCACCAAAAATGTTCCTTCAAATATCTATAAATCATGTTGCAACCACGGTGTATATATAAATTGGGGCTATGAGCATCATCCAGAAATTCTCTTTTTAGATCTGGTATATTGGGAACACAAAGTCTCTTCACAAATTTCAAAATCCCATTTTTGTATATGAAGTCACTCAATATCCCATCATTCACAGCTTTAATCCTCTTTTGGAACTCCTCATCATCTATCTGAGAACTCTTTATCCCTTTTAGTAAAGTTGGTTTGGAAACCATTTGAAAAAGTATTGATGTTTCACCTTTAATAATTATACCCATATCCATTTTCACTAGATCCATGAAAATATGACCCCTTTCAACTCTAATCTTGTACAAAACTCCATGACCCTTTTTTCTCAAAGAATTTACCACCTTATTTTCCTTCCCTGGGTAGTTGTGTATTGTGAAATCATAATCCATGAGTAGTTCAACCCATCTCATTTGCCTCATGTTGAGTTCTTTTTGTGATAAAATATACTTCAAACTCTTGTGATCAGTATAAATCTCACATTTTTTACCATAAACATAGTGTCTAGATATCTTGAAACCAAATATTACAGCTGCTAACAAAATATCATGAGTGCGACAGGTTTTCTCATGAATATTTAGTAGTTGTGAGGTATAGGAAATAACTCTATCATTCTACATAATGACACAACCAAGTGCTTTCTTTAAAGAATCACTATAAATAATAAACCCATCATTCCCTGATGGTAGCGTCATGGTAGGAGCATTAACTAATTTTCACTTTATTTCTTCAAAACATTCTTCACACTCTTTTTTCCAAACAAATTTAACCCCATTTCGTGTGAGCTTGGTTAAAGGGTTATCCAATCAGGTAAAATTCTGGACAAAACACTGATAATAACTTATTAAACCAATAAAACTGTGTACCTCTATTATACACGTCAGTACTGGCGATTATTGTATTTCCGTGGTCATTAAAGGATCAATATATATTCCATCCTTAGAGATAATATTTCCAAGAAAATAAATCTCTTGAATCCAGAATTCAAACTTGCTAAACTTACTATATAATTCCTTTTTTCTAAGAGACATTAGAATAATGCACAAGTGATTTTCATGATCTTCGTAGATTTTGGAGTATACAAAGATATTATCAATAAATTCCACTACAGAGTCGTCAAGATATTCCTTGAAAAATCAATTCATTAGATCCATGAAGACAGAGGGTGAATTAGTCAATACAAAATGCATTACTGTAAACTTGTAATGCATGTATCTTGTTTGAAATTCTATTTATAGAATGTCTTCATTCTTCACAAATAATTGATGATATCAAAATTTATGCTCAAATTTTAAAAATATTGAGCTCCATGAAGTTTTTCTAATAAATCATCAATGTGAGGTAGGGGATACTTATTCTTTATTGTTATAGTATTGATCTCCCTATAGTCAATGCACAACCTCATGGATCTGTCTTTCTTTTTAACAGAATGGACAGGGGCTCCCCATGGAGAAAATATAGGGAGAATAAATCCCTTATTACTCAATTCATCTCATTGTTATTTTAGTTTCACTAATTTCATAGTGGATATTCTATAAGGGGTCTCCGACATGGGCCTCGAACCATGAATTAAATCAATGGAAAACTCAATTTCTCGTTCAGGATGATGTCTATGTAAATCTTCAAGAAACACGTCAACATATTCTTGTATAATAGGTACGTCCTAAATTTGAAAATTCCTTTCCACGCCAATAGTTATTTAATTCTCTTCCTCCCCAATAATTGAATTTATTTGAGCTATTGTGGGTGGATTAAGATTAGAATCGGATGGTGATGTTTCTACTCTAATGATAAGGTACTCCTTATCATCATTGAAAATTGTAACCTCTTTACTCTTACAAGAAATTTTCACATCATGTTATGAAATCCAATCTATACTGAGGATTATAACAAATTCAATGATGGGTATGATGATGAGATCAGCAAATAAATACCATTTATATGCCTTAATGGGAATTGATTCACTAAACATTGTTGCAATGATACATCCCTTATGAGTTTTGACTGACAAATCCCTTGTTAAATTAAATTAGAAATATATAATTTTATTAGAAAATAGGGATGATATGAAACAATTTGATGATCCAAAATCAAATAAAGCCTTTTATAACTTGAAAACCCCATTAAATTATTGGCCACCATGTCTTTCAGAGCTTCTACCTCAGCAGTAGTGATAACATAAGCTTGGCCTTGATCCCTTTTCCTTTTCTGAGGTAGGATTCATTAGAGCTTAGGACATTCATTTTCTTAATAACCCCTTTCTCTATAATTGTAGCATTCAACAATGACATTCGCTTTCTTCCCCTTGCAATCATGAGCTGGGTGTCCTTTTTCACCACACTTGTAACAAACTCTCATTCCCTTCAGGCAAGTACTGGGGTTTTTATTCCCACATTTATTGTAGGATAGATATTCAACATTTCCATTATTCCCCTTATTTGCATTCCCAAGGTGTTCAGATGATCTCTTCTTCTCTTTTTTTTCTTTATAGTCATGAGACTTAGAGAATTCCTTTTATTTCTTGATAGCAATTGAGACAATATCTTCATACGATGAAAAGGATTGTGATACTAATGATCGATGGAGAAATAGTTTTAACCCATCAATGAAATGATCAATATTACTTCTTGGGTAATGTATATAATCTGTTTCATGCCTTACAAAACATGTAAAGTTAGAATCATACTTTGCGACATTCTCATCCTCTTTTTGCCTCAGACTCGAAAATTATTTTTCCATATCCTCTAGATGGTCACGAGGAAAGTATTTTTCTACGAAAATATCTTTAAACTCCCTCCATTCCATATTTGATACTTCATCTTCTTTCTTTGTGTTTTGAATCAACGGCCACCATTGATCTGCATCTCTCGTGAGATGATAAACTGCCATGAAAACATTTTCCCTTTCACTACTCCCCAAAGAATGAAATATTTTTTCTTAGTAATTTATCTATTTCACAAATAATAATTGATTTGTACTCCCATTGAATTTTGGTGGTAGTTGCCTCATGAAATGGTATAACATTCATCCTCCATGTTTTGGATTAGGGTGCTCCATACGGGTAAGGTTATTATTCATAACCTGAGTGAGTTATCTGAGTATGGTTTTAATCTAATCAGCACTAGTTGCTTCACGAGCTCAACTATAATTATCTTTAGTAGGAGGGAATCCCTACATGGATTACGTGCATTTATATAGTTTCCATTCCTTCCACTAGGTTCCATTTCTAAACAATAGAATAAACTAGACTAGTTTATGAATCACAATACATAATTCCAAACATGTAAAACACTTAACATTAATTGAATAGTTTATGGATATAATCCATAATCATAAACATGTTTTCTTTAAGGATGTATATACTCATAAACACTTCATAATGGTTTGTAAAAAAAATTAGAATTATCCTAAGAATATCCCCCATGGGTGTTTTAACCAAGAGTGCATCATGGCCCATTTTCGTGCACCAGTTCCCATTCGAGTCTAGCTCAAAGCGGTGTTTTAGGGTTTTACCACTAGGTACATCAATTCTAGAGCCACCTCTACATGCTCATATCCAAACAGGGATGTATTGCTTAGAAAAATCACAAAATCTCTACAATACCAACATTCTAGGAATTTCTTCTATACTAATCCTCAAATTCTATCTTAGTTAAATGTTCTATAATCATAGTTTTTCTAAATCTAGCTTCCAAGGATTTTACTAAACATTCTCTTATACAAATTGTAACTCCCCGACCCCAATTAACTATAGTCCATTCTTTATTATATAACATTGGCATGATCACAAGGGAACAAATCCTGAAAGACCGATTAGTTTAGTAGCCTTAGAAATACTAGATATAATCATAAGTTTTCAATTAAATAATAAAATGAAAAAATACAACAACATAGTTCCCATAGGTCACATTCATATCACTTAGACTATCCCTTCAGGTCTATCATAATATACTTCTTCACATCCTGGGAAAAATAAAACATAGAAAGGGGTGAGCTCAGACGCTCAGTAAGAAAAACAATATTATGGAAATATTCATAAATAATCATAAACATTTAAGGATATATAGGACTAAAACAAAATCCTTTTAAACATGAACTTACAGATAATATGGGAAAGATAAAATCAAATAACTCCATTTACTTATTCACATTGATATTCTACTGGTCGAATTATCACACACAATATCAGTAGCCACTTTCATACTGATGGAATGCATAATGTCAGACCTCATAACCACATAGTCAAGGCATTGTGCCAAGACTACAAATATGATTTTGTCACATCCTTATGCCATGACACTAGTTTGTCTCATGATAACTACCAATTCATCGAGGATCTATAGTGGGCTCCACCTATCACTTACTATGTTCAATGCATTCCTCATATAAAAATGTGTAAACATAATATAAACATTCGTATTACAACTAGCATACGAAATGTCAATAATTTATCCATAAACCATTAGTGGTATAAAAATAACACATCCCCAGTCAAACATATCACAAAACCTTCAATAAAATATGTATGTTTTCTATCATAATAAATCAATTTCAAACGAGCTTAAAATCCATCAAAGGATGTTGACATAGTTGATATCAAAACTTTTTTAGAGTAATATCTCTTTCTATTTTGAAATCATTTAAAAGTCATTTATTATAGAACAAAACATTTATTTTGAAAATATTATTATAATATTGATAGTTAATCTTTGACGATATTATAATAGTGGAAAATAGCTTCACCCGACGTATAAGTTAAAAATAATTTCCTACCATAATTTTGTCGAAATGGTCATAAAGTAACTTGTTTTGAAAAAGGAGAAAATATTCCTTTATAACCATTATATAAAAATTAAAAAATGGGTATAAATGAATTTAATCCATAGTCCAGTAAATAGTAAATTTTTTTTGAAATAGTTTTTTAAGAAAACACGGGTGTGGATGATAAAGAGGTCCCAGTAGATACTCACGTATATAACAAGCTCAGTGAATAAAGAGGTTGTGAAATTAACCCTTACCTTGTACTTTTCCTTGGTTGAGGGTAGGTTAAATTAGTATATAATGGGGAAATATTTGTTATTAAATTATAAAAGAACCATATAGATTACTATGATATCACATATGATCTTCTAATATTTCTTTGTTAATGATATTTTAGTAGTGTCATCGTTTCGAGTGTTAACTGATTTTTTTTCCATTATTTTCTTGGATACTTAAGCCATGTTTGTTATGGATAAGATGTATTTGATTCATATACAGAATGATATTTTGTTCATAAACAATTATTTTTAATCATAAAATGAAAATTATTCTTTAATAATTACGATGGGGAATGAATCTCATCGCGTTTGTGGATACGGTAATCCATATGTACATAATATCATTATTTTGATATTAAAATCATGTAAAATTGGATGTTATATCATATATATAGAATAATTATCATGTTATATTTATTATTTAAATCATTTATACTCATTATTATACTCATCCAAATGATATATTGTTTGAATAACAAACTACACCATGATGTGGATATGGTAATCCGTACGTACGCACGTATAGTGACTTTGTCATTTATAGGATGGATAGAATAATGAATATGGTTGTAACATTTTTATAATAACATCATAGTATATTTGATATACTGGAGTTATTATTTTAGAATTTAAACTACAAAGAATGAGGATGTGGAAGAAGAAAAGAACTTGAAAGAGGTGATAAAATATTTAACACTTCTTCGGGTTCTTCAATTTGATTTGATAAAAAGGGATCTATAGGATGGATTTATGACAAAAGAAAGGCCTATAAAATGAAGGGAGTATATTTGGTAGGATATTTGGTTTGGGGTTGTCTGAGCCAAATTGCTCTGAAAGTGTTAATTTGAGAGAAGGTGAAGTTCCCTTTTATAAGAGAGGTGAGGGTCACTTTAAGAAAATATTGAAATATTATTTTATAATAAAATAATTTTCAGTTTCTAATGGCTCAAAAAAGAATTATTTTATGGATAAGGTGGGGATAGGTCGATAACCTTTCAAACAATAGGTTTTATATAGGTTTAGATCATCATATTAACCTTATCATTTAGATTTATCTCGAAGTTAAATAGTTTGACATTTACCATGTCCTTAGTATATTTATATTATATAGTTAATAAACTTACTATAAACTTCCAAACGAACTGCAATTCAATAATTAATGACAAGTATAATATTATTTTATCCCCTTTGTCTGAACCTCAGATTTCTTGGAATAGAATATCAATTAATAATAAAATATTCTTTTTAAAAACACTTTTATTTCAATTTTGACACTATTTGGTATTTTGTTTTTTTTAAATTCATTGTAGCATTATTACTTTGAAAATAATTCCTCTAATCAACCCTAACATGTAATATTAACCTAGAAAAATAGTGTAATTTTTTTAAAAGTCTCAAATTATTATTTTTTTGGATACTTATTATATCTATTATTTTAATCTTTCATTAATAAGGTAATTACTGCATCATCATTGTGTCATATATAAATTTAATTTTATAATGTCTAAAAATTATAAATAAAATACCATTATTCAGGAAATACTTTTAGATATCTAATGAATATATATAGTCAAATTTATCTTATTTATAACCCTATATTAAAAATGGTTTAGTTATTAAACATTGATTTTAACTCTTTTATCTCTTCTTAAAATAAAATAATAATAACTTTCCTAATCTAATCCAAGTATACCAAAGGGGGTCATATTTTATTCCTAATGTTGTTTTTGGTCGAATTACACTTATCCAAATTAATTACGACATGTGTTAGGGTAATTATGATATCATTTTACCCTTAATTACCCTATTTACTTTTAACTGTGGTAAATAAAAGTAAAAAGATACTATTCACCCATAATTATTTTTATCTTATTGAACCACATTTTACTTACTAAATTTAACTGTGTATCTCATATTTTTTAAATTCAACTCATAGAAGTAGTAAAATTATGATTTATACAAATTTTCACATGCTCCTAGGAGGTGGGTAAAAGATGGTAAAAAGTTCGATAAAATTTTACATGTCTAAACTTATTATAGAATGACTATAATTAATTACATTCAACATATATATGTATTATGTGTCTATTTTGACCTAAAATAAATTAAAATAAAATTACTTATTATTAAAATACAAAGTCTATTTTAACCAATAACACAGTGTTTTTTAACTATTCATCAAAAATTGAATGTTTTTTGAAAAATGCCAAAAATTAACCTTAAGCTAATTTTGATATTCCGAAACCAAAAAATGAAGTCCATTTTGAGTGATAAAATTTATAAAATTTCAAAAAGTGGGTATTACTATTCATAACGGCTAGTTTCATTGGTCGCGGTGTATCAGAATATCAAAGTTGCGTACAATGCTAGATATTGCATTATTCAAAGGCAAATGTACCATTGAAGCATGGGGTGTTACATATATTATTTCAAAAGTATGTTATTGGAGAAAAAATGTATAAAACACCCACATTTCCTTTATCAATTCACATTCCACCCCCATGCCAAGGGATTCATGAAATAAAATATCAAAACTCAACACAGTTCTTTATGAATCAATTCATGAGATAAAGATTACCTCATTTTAAATACATTTTGGAATTTTTGGATTTAGTCTATTAAAAATGAGTATTTGAATGAAATAATTATCTAACCTTGGTCTCCAAATTTTAATAATTAATCTAAAATTTTGCAACAAAGAGAACTCACTTTGGTTAAATAGATCATCAACATTTTAACTATGGTCACAAAATTCTTCTAAGTAATCCTCCATGATCTTGAATGTTAAAACTCAAAATTAGTATTTTATCACTACGTAAAACCATCCTAGAGGGGATAATATCAATCATACTATTATAGTATAAAATCCCATAGATATTCTAAGGATTATTCTGTAAAAAACCTCAATGTTCATTTTTGTGTGTACCAACCAAAACCGTAGATCCAATTAATCTTCCATAATATAAAAATGGTTCAAACGAAACATAACTCAACATGACATTACATTGATATATTATTAGGGCATGAAATGATGTCTTTGGTAAAATAAGATGAGAAATATTCAACATGGTGTCTCACTTTCCAAGTGACAACAAGAATATCTCTGATGTATCCCTCCTTCCAACAGGCTCAAAAAAAATCCTAGTTATCCATGAGCACACCTAAGGATAATCATATTCAAAACACTCATCCAAATACCTACCACAAATTTTAACATAAGGATAGCCCCAAAAAATAAACCTTATAGTTCTAAATAGGGAAATGAGGCATATAGAAACTCATGATAACCACCCCCACACTATTGAAAAACCGAATGATGATATCCAATATTGTGGATAAAAAAATGATTCCCAAAACCATAAGTGATGAATAACAGATTAAAATTCATATAAAAATATCAAAATAAAATCACATGATGTTCTGAATATTAGAAACCTCTTGAGGAACAATGAACATCTAAGAGAACTAGTTTTTTAAACCTGAATACCCAACCAAACTGTAATCCCAATAATGATAAAAACCCTGATAGGGAAATGAATCATGGTATGATTGATTAAAAAACTACCCTTTTTTATTTTATCAATTCAATAATCAAAACACACTTCTCCCTATTTATCGTATCAATGTATTAAATGAAAAGAAATCAAACATGAGATAGAAATTTTACATGGCTCACCCTCACAGGGATACATATAAGTAAAATATAGTGATAATGTTCTGATGCTCCAAATTTACTATGGATTAGTTCCAATTCATGCTTCTGGCTAGATCACTATTATGTCCACACTTTGTACTGTGGTTGCATCAGTGGAGGGCTTCTCGGAAGCGGCCATGTGAATCAGATGGGATTTTTCTAATATATTTGTGTTGGTATATTTTTCTTTCATATGTTTTCCATTAGGATTCTATCCACTCAATTATAACTCTATCCTCCTCTGTACTTTGGGCATGTAAGGAGTTCCCCTTAAAACTGGTTTAAAAAGGACAGTTTTTTCTTATTATTAAAAAATATTTGGGCCAACTGTTCATGGTCCTTGGTTTACTAATAATACTATTAATGTTACTTTAAAATACATCAGGGTAACATTGAATCATTTTTGGGTTGATTGTTTTTTTAAAATAATTTGGTTTACAAGATAAGTTGGAGATCCATAGATATTGTTGACAAACAACATTGAAAAAGATACACGTCAAGGGAATTGGCACTCTTGTGTAAATTATTTAAGGATCTTTTTAATATTTCACAGAATTCATGTAATGATATAACCACACCAAAATATATAAAATGATAAAAACATGAAAATGATTTCAATTTGTGTAATAAATGATTTTTGAGACAAAGGAAGTGTTGTTCATTCCAGTCATATAAATTTGAAGTGGTACATAAGAAATAAAAAAAAATTCTCAATGAGACATCAAATATGGTTCTATACACTCAAGGTTAGTGTTATTTGTGAAAAGGAATATAATAATGTAACATGTGCATATGGTCGATAGGGCCAATAAATAGATGGTTATCTCCCTCATTTACATAGCTCAACAGTTAAAGATAATTTGGTCTCTGAAGAATGTAATAATTGTGGAAATTTTGATTTTCTCATAAGAAGTTTTTTGTATATTAGAAGGTATTTCTCACAATAGTTTATTCCTCAATAGTGAGCAGACTCTGGGTTTTTCCATGATAAAGCATAAATTTCCGGAACATGGAATTAATTATGAACACAAGTCATCCCATGGTTTTAAGGAAAATAGAAGTTTCCTAGTAAATATGTGTTAAATTGGTATTAATCATTTTATAAATTTGGTACTTCAAAAGTGAATCTACATACATTTGAGGATGCATTCATTAGATATAATGAAAGGAAACACATGTCTAGAAACTCTCGGTGAAACCCATCTACTAACCGGGAGGAACGGAAGTGGAATAAAGTGATCCTTTACAATGGAAGTGAGCCATAGAAAGAGACTCCATGAGTGACCAATGGGAAATCTGTTAGCTAATCCTAATCCATGTAAATGTAATGAGCCAATTCTTAGAAGTTATCTAGCTCAAATGTTGTATTTTGTTTATGAGCATTAGTGAATTTGGTACATCAGAACATCATCATTGTATTATGATTATATGTAGTCCAGTGAGGGTGAACCGATTAAAATAGTTGTTTTCTATGTATGATTTCATTTTCATTCATATATATTTTCCTGTTGAATTATAGATGTGTGTTTGGTTTAATGATCAACCATGATCTAAATGGGATGTTGTTTTAACATGCCACACCTTGATTCACACCCAACCTCTTAGGGTACTTAACATAGTGGGACTAAAAACATAAATTTTTGTGGATAGATGACTTATTCCTAGGGGTAAGTCCCTCAAAAATATTTATATGGATTAGTACTAGTGGAAGGGAGCACCTTCTAACTCTTTCATTTGTCACTCCTCTAGATAAGATTCACATATTGTATGATAGTTTTTCAATATGGATGTTTATATTGTTTATGCTTCACCCTTATCATATAAAGAATGTATTGTACTTAGTATGTGATCGGTGGGGTGTAAAACCATATGATTTTTTATTATATCTATTTTTAATTTAAAAACATTAATTGTTTACGTTTTACGCAACACAGAGGTAACTTGAATTAAACATCTAGAAATGATCTACCAAACAACAATATATTAATATAATATTATAATTTAATATTAAATATATAACCAATACATTTAACTATATTTTATGAATAGTATTTTCTAACTTATGAAAACAAATGTTTTTTAAAAATATGGTAATTCAATTTTAAGAATAAAAATCAATATTTTTCTAAATGTATTTTAACAGTTATTTATTGGAAAACATATTTTAAATAAAATTTTTTGTACTTATATATATTATATTTCACATAATAAACATAATTTATCAATTTATAATATCAAATTTATCTTAAGGGAAATTTTTTGTATTTTTATGAGAAGTTTCATTTTTTGTTGAATTGGGAAAATACTGCATTGAATTTAAAAAAAAGGACTTTCGTTCAAATGATTATTATAAAATAAATTTATTTTTAAAGTCCCAATAAAAAAATAAGATATATATTATTCCAAAATAGATTATTAAAATAATCATCATATATAAATTGGATATAAAAAATATTGTACATTAGAAAAAATACTTTTACCCACGTCCCCACCACATCTAAGGGATTAGTGGTAAACATAATTTTTTATCTATTGAAAATACTATTAAAAATAATTTTGTCACTTTTATGAATTGAAATACAAAAAATGGACTTCATAAATTTAAATTAAAATGAAATTTGTGATCTGATATGGATTACATAATGTATGTAGAATGCTAATATTAGTATTTTTCTTTAACATGGTGAAGGTAAAATTAGGTAATTAAGGGTAAAAATAATAATATAATCATTATAAAGTTACAATAAAAATTGTTATAATTTCATTTCATTAGTGTTTATCGACCAAAATCAACCTTATTTAGAAATTATATCCTTTTTAAGCCACATAGGTAGGAAGTATACATTTTCTATATTTTATATAAAGATAAGTTAAAATTTTCATACTCAAAATTTTAATAATTAAATATTTTATAACCTAGGGTTCTATGGAAGATAAATTTTACCATAAATTATAATTTTAATTTTTAAAAATTTTAATTTATTAATATTATTTATTTATAATTCTTGGATAATAAATATTTTAATTTAAGGGTTTTACACTCATAATGCAGTAATCAATTATTTAAACGAAAAATTAAAAAAATCAATTAAAGAATATTAAAATAAATTTAATTTGGCAAAATTAATGACATAAATTATTTTTATAGATAACATAGACATGGTAGTGGTATATTATATATAACAGTTTTTTAGAATTTATATTGTTTTTTCAGTTTTTTTAAAATCCAAATAATGAATAGTATCTAAATGGAGGTAAATGACAGCTTAATATAAATAATATTTCATAAAATGATATAAAATTAAAAAACCATTAAATTTTACCATATAACTATAAAAATTTTAAATATTTAATAAATTAACCATTTTCATTTTTATGACCCTTTATCAAGACTATATTAACCCTAAAGAATAAAAAATCTATGTGGTCACAGTAAAAGCTAAGGAGTTTAACTAAGTGTTAATGCCAAAAGGTGAGGTTAATATTGTGACCTGATAATTTCTAAAAATCATCACCTAAGGGGATTTCTAATTGTCGTCATATTATCTTGAAATAACTAACATTGTTCTATTATGAATTGAAAATCATATTATATTAAATTAATATTTTAAAGGTTTACAATACTGCTCATCCCCTCTCTTATAAAAGGCACATCCACTTCCACTTCCTCACAACACATTAAGCATTATTTCATGAAAAAACCCTTCCCAAAACCCTTCTAAAAATCCCTTGTCGAATTGAATATTTTTTAGAATTTTCTATATTTCCACACCAGTATCCCTAATATGAGATCTAGTCGTTGTTCTCCAAATAATACGTAATAGACTTTAATAACTCCTTCCAAATTAATTATTCTTATACTTCCTTTTAATTTGTTGTTTCCATATTAAATTAATACGTAAATTATCATATATATTCTAAGATATTATTATTTTCATGGGAAAATCATATACCTCCTTTTATCCATACTATGAAAAATTGTTTCACAATGTGTGTGTATGGATTATTATCTCTACGTTGTGGTGTAATTTTTTCTCCTCACAACATTATTTATATGGGTATAATGATTAATATAATGGATATAAATAATAAATATGAAATTATAATGATTCTTTATAATTATTATACCATCCAATTCCTTTCCACTTTTCCGTTAAGGGAATGATATCACCACTCGTGCGTACGTATGACTTTTCATCATCATGACACGATGAGATTCATTCACCACGTCAACCAATAGATAATGATTATAATATTGTATATGATGAATTAAGAAAATATATACGAACTTAATATCAACCATAATAAGAACAAAATATATCCTGTTTATAATAAATATGACATAAATGATAAAAAAACAAAAGAAAACTTAGCAGTTAACACAAGAAATGATGGTAGTAATGCAATTTTACTGATAAAACAACATAAGAAGAACATATATGATATCATAAATATGGATATGGTTTTGGTATAGATTAATTATATTATTTTACCATTATACAAGAGTTAAATCACCCTTAAATAATTGATAGTATAAGGTTAGTGTTTATTTCACAGTCTCATTATTAACCGGGATTGCTTCTTTTTAAGTACCCACTAGGGAATACTTATTTTATATATAAATAATTTCTAAAAAATCAAAATTTATTTTACTATAATAATGTAAATTATTTATTTCTATTAAACCATGATCTAATTATTATAAAATGGTTTGATAAGATTCTTTTTTTCATTTCTCATATAAGGTACTTTATGACCTTTGTGTAAAAAATCATAATGGGTGTTTATTATTAAATTGTACAGTATGAGAAATTTTCACCTTTCTTATTAATCTTTGCTGTTTTGATGCTTCCTGTAAAATTTTACAGATAACTTTATAATTGATTTTTTTTATAAATGTGGGACTTTTAAATATATTATTTCAAAGTAAAAAAAATTATTTTTATCAAGATACTTCTAAAATTTTTATTAGAGTATTTCTATCTAAATCAAAATACATTGTTGAATCTTGTGTTTGATCCACTTTGGTCATTTGTGATATAATATACTCTATTTTATTGAAGTTTTTATGATCATTTTGACTATGAATGTTCTATTTTGATACCATTGATGTTTTTTGGTAAAAGTACTAACATTTTGTAAGATAGTTTTTCAATAAGAATGTGTATATTTCTTATGTTTTCATATAATGAATTAAATGGTCTTAGTAATTGATGGGAGGGTCCTTATATATCCCCTCAATGCATTGGCATGTCTCATGAGAAAAACATGATATGGTATTATCTAAGGCATTTCCCATTTATTATTAGATACCGATTTGGATGGGGCCCTATCCCTTTAATTTTAGATGTCTTGGTTGAGGCCTCAATGGTTTTCTTTATATGTCCAACATTATGCATTTCTTCACTGTGAGATTAGTTATTGATATTCAATGTTATTATTCTTCTAGTATAATTTCCATGGTTATGTTTCCTAGATCAGGTGATTATTAAAATAGAGTGTGTTAAAAAAATTTACCATTCCATCTTGATTATTCCTTATCGAGTTGTTTAAATGGAAAATGTGTTCATTTCATTAACATTTCGTATTATTTATTTTTATTGATTAATAATTACATTGTTGTATTCTTACCCTTAATGTACATTTGAGATCACCCATTTCCTTTCATTTATTTTCCAAAAAATGAAAGATGTATATTATGACTGATAAGAAGGTTTAAGCTAGGTAATTAATGGTATTATCATAGTATTATATATGTGGTATGTTATAGTTTTAATTGTAATGTAAGGTTCATGTATGTATTATAGATTTCTAGAAATGAAAAATTGAGTAGTGCATCCGAATTTTATTAATTATAATTAGGCCAAATTATTAAATTAATGCACTGACTATGAGATTCTAGGGTTAGGTCGTTATAGTTGGTATAAGAGAAAGTTTAGATGTAACCATGAAACATGATTTTGAAATAAACGATTAGAAAATATAACCCTATGAATGACATTTAATATATTTCTTAATATGGGATATTAACTTTTAGATATGGTAATGAATAAACTAGGTTAATCCAATAGACTTATGGATTGAGAAGAAGATTCCCTCATTTAAAGATTCTATAAATGATTCTTCATGACTATATCACTATGATTAGTGTTTCTCACATTGTGCACTACTGAAAATGACTTTTTATTGAGGTTCCCACAAAGTCATGGTGGCCGAAAGTGATGTAATCCTAGTTCGTATTTTCTTACATGGAGTATACAGTCAATAGGAAGAGACCTGAGGCTATCATAGATAATAAAACAATTATCAGGTCTTCCCTAGTTGGAAAAAACAGACGGTAGTAAAGTTTCCCTACCCCCATAAGTGTGTGATCGTCGTGTCATGGCACAACAGGAGTTTTCATTTCCTGATAATGTACGATAGGAACCATGGGGGCCTAGCTGTGTTATGAATGAAGATAACCAGGAGGTGAGAGTCTGATTCGACTGTAGAGATGTGGATGTGGTGATCGCGACAGATGGATAAACCATTGAGAAGGGATCAGGATTTGGCTTCAATGGGGGTGCTCGAACAATGATATGTGCTGAACCCGATGACCATGGATCCTCTGTTGTCTTGGACCAGCCCTCCACCTCTAATAATGCCTTGAGAACATGCGTTTTCCACATTGAGTTTGAGGCCAGAACTGAGAGGGTTCCACTTAACCAACCTCCCTTGTCATGTGCTAGGTCTATCCGAGGGGAAGGCGCCATCATCGTCCCTCCATAAAGAATAGATCTAAGCTCTTCCAGCAAAGTGGGCAATCGGACCTTGTGCACTGAGTTTCAGTAAATTGTAAGAATCCATATGGTTGTACAAACAGTTGTTATGCTATTGATCATGAAGAGACTACAAAAGGAAAATGAAATGAATGAGGTATTGGGGAATACGATTATGAAGTGTTGATAACTATTTTATAATGAAATATAATTATAAAAGTCCATTTGTATTTGGATTCAAGAATTATTTCATCAATGGTTCTCTAGTTATTGGGATCATGAGATATACAAATAAGGATTGTACTGGAGAACATATTTTTTTGGGATTTAGAATCATTAATGTTTTTATAATGTTTTAAATCTAATAAAGTTATATGAAAATAAGATCAACATTAATTTTCATGAATAATTTAATTTATTTTGTGAATTTATGTCCTTTTTTAAAAAGTGGTTTTTAAAATATGTATTTTGGATGACTCTTTAATTTAGAATGGATTAAGTTGATCATTTTATATTATTGTTTGAGGTTAAATAATATTTTATTATATTCATTTTTCTAATAATTTTTGTTTCAGAAAACATTTAAAAATGAATTAAATACACATAGATCTTATGATACCTTAATATTCTTCATGCATGAATAAATTATTTTTGAAAACATTTTTCAATGTAAGAGGAATTAAGTAAACGTAGATCTAAGAACAACAAAAAGATGAGATTATGCTTATTCCATGGAATGAAATCCAGTATATTATTATCTAAAATATCCCATCAAATCTGTGGAAAGTATATTAAATCCAATCATTTTATCCAATTATATTATTTTTTGATGAATTAAATGGTCCCTGAGATAATTAGAGATTTATAGATTTTAATTTATAATATTATCCTGGCTATGTTATCTATTACTCTACATCTGAACATGATGGTTATATTTCTATTCCATGTCCTTGTTTTCACATTCCATTAATGTTCTCATATGAAAAATACTTTTTTTGGCAGTGACCTTCACCTTTATTTTTCCATCTTATTAAGAGTATAATTTATTTACCCTTTTCAGATGTGGGTAGTTCAAAATGTAATTTTCTAGAATCAACCATTTGTTATAGAGATGAAATTAAAAATTGTGAGGATTCACATTATGTAATGAGTAAATAATGTGACACCACAAACTTTTATAGTATTCCTACATTAAATTTCATTTCATTAATTGCATACATTTCATAAAACACTAAGATAGATTCCTTTATAAACATGTTTGAATTATACTAAACAAAAATATATTAAAAATATATTTTTTATAATATAATAAGATATAACCTAGAAATTTAAATAGTTTTTATGAATATTATTAACTAAATTATGAATATATAATTTTTATCAAAATATACGAATTCAATTTTAAGCAAAAATAACTATATTTTTCTAAAGGGAGTTTAACCGTGTTTCATTAGTGAACCATTTTTAAATCAAAATTTTTACACTTTTATATCTTATATTTTTAATAATAAACAGAATTTTTCAATTAGTAATCTAAATTTTATCCTAGGGTGAATTTTGGGTATTTTTCTAAGGAGTTTCTTTTTTTGATGAATAGTGAAAAATAATGAATTTTATTTAAAAAATGAAATTTTGTTTAAATATTTATTATTATTTAAAATGATTTTTGAAGTAACAAGAGTTGAAAAATCCATGTCTTAATCCAAAATTAGGTTATGTGAATAATTATTATATTAAAATTAGATAAAAAAATTATTGAACTTGGGAACCTTTATATTTACCCGCCTCCTCGCCACATCTACAAGATTAGTGTTAAAAGTAATTTTGTCTCTTATGTGAATTTCATTTTAAAAAAATGGACATACATGGTTATAAATAGTATTAAATTTTTGATCTAAATGGATCAAATTAATTTTCAATTAATAGTAACTTTATAATTTTTTTACCACTCTGAATGTTAAATCTCCTAATTAAAGGGGAAAATAACAATATAGGCATGATAATATTACCCTAAAACAAGTTTTAATTATATTTTATGAGTTTTTATCAACCAAAATATACATTAGGCTGATATTATCAAATTTTTAATCTACTTGGGTAAGAATTATACATTTATTAAATTTTAGTTATAGATGGGTAAAAATGATATACATATAATTTTAAAAAAAATCATCTTTAATATAGGGACAATATGAGGATAAATTGGACTATAAATTGTTGTTAAAAATTTAATAAATTTATATTAATCATGATAATATATTTTAATTTTTTGGGGAAGAAATAATTTATCTTAAGGCTTTCACAATAATGATGTTTTAATTGATTTATTAAAGGAAAAACCCAAATAAGTGGTATTAATAATATTAAAATAAATATAATAAACATAATTAATGAAATAAAATAAGTTAATAGATAAAATATTCATGTCTTTGATATATTATATGTTTTTGATATATGTTATCATGTTTTATGATATTTAATAAAATTCTAATAATGAATGGTATCAAAATTTAAATAAATGAACCTTTAAAAAAAATAATTAATTAAATCATATAAAATTCATAAAAATTCAAAATTCAAAAAAACTAACTTTAAAATCATAAATTTGTCATGAATAACACATTTGGGGTTCCTTTTGTATTATATAGTGATTATATTAACCATAAGTGTAAAAATACATGATGGCGCTATAAGAGTTAAAGGATTTAACTATGGGTTAAATCAAAAAGATAAGGTTATAGTTATTACCTACACATGTATCAAAATATTTTTTTCTATATATTTCTACTTATCCTCGTCTTATATTTTAAATTACTCACTTTGGAGGTATTTTAAATACAAAATAATTTTATATTAATTTAATATTTTAATGGTTTCAATGTGTGACCCTCCCATGTCTTATAAAAAGGAACAACCTCCCTTACTACCTCACACTACCTTGAGCCTTCTTGATCAACTGAAACACTCCAATTCCCTTAATCAACATCCCTATTAATATCATATAGGTAACTATATCCTCAAAATACTAAATCATGTTTCCCAAATAGAAGATCCAAATGATGTTCTCTAATAAAGAGTTAATCATCTTTACCAATTCCTTCAAGATTATTACATATTTTTCTTACTTTTACTATGTTTTTTACATATAAAATTATTAAATATAGAATCAAAAATATTCTAAGATATTATTATAATCATGTGAAAACCATATTCCTCCATTTATATATCCTTATATAAACAATATCACTATGCATGTGAACGTATGACTTACACTCACCACGATGTGGTGTAATTTGTTTTTAATTACTATTTTATTTAAATGAGTATAATGATGAATATAATGGATATAAATTAGAAATTATATATTATATTAATTATTTATAATTAATATACTATAAAATTCTTTAACAAATTACCCTTAAGTGAAAGATATTGTCAGTCATGCGTAAATATGATCTACAATCTCCACAATGTGATGAGATTTATTCTACACAATAACCAATGAAGAATGATTATAAAATGGTAATTATTAGTTAATATAGAATTTATAAACATAATATCATTCTATATATGAATAAAATTTATCCTATTCATATGAAATGTGACGTATAAAAAAAATATCATAAGAAATTAAAGTTGTTAACACCTAAAATGATGGAAATAAATAAATATTATTAACAAAACTATATAAGATCATGTATGATACCATAAATTTTGATATAGTTTGGTTATAATTAAGTAACATAATTTAACCATTATATATATGTTTAACTAAACCTTATCTAAATTAAAGTCCAAGGTAAGGGTTTAATTCACAGTCTTAATATTAATAAATATTGCTTCAGTTTAAGTCTCCACCATGTATTATTTATTTTCCATGTCAATAATTTCTAAAAACTATATTCAGAAACAATTATAATATTATCATATAAATGTTTTAATTCTTTTAATTTTTTTTCAATTTAATTAAATGGTTTTAAATTAATCATTCTATTATTATACAAATGAGGTACTCTATGACTTCTTCAACTAAAATGCAAAAACAATATTTATTTTTAACTTATATGGCATGAGTGTCCCTTCTATCATGAAGCATTAATGTTTTGAAAATTAATTTACAATTTTACTATTTTATTTTTAAATAAAATTTTTTATTTTATAATTGTGATTATTTTAAATAATTGATTTCAAAAAAAATTATTGTTATCAATATATTTTTAATGATTTTATTTGATTATTTTCTTTTATGTCAACATCCTTTAGTATATATTATGTTTGATTAAGATTGGTCTTTAATGATAAAATATAACATATATTATTTATGGTTTTATGATCATTTTGACTATGGATCTCCTATTTTGATTCCATTCAAGGTTTATGGTTAAAGTATTAAACTTTCATATGATAGTTTTTCAATATGATTATTTAAGTGTTTTATGTTTTCATATGAAGAATAAATTGGACATAGTAAGTGATGGGAGAGGTCCAATATATCCCGGCAATGCATTGGTAAGTCTCATGAGACAAATTTGATTTGGGATTTGATGAATCATTTCCCAGTTATTTTAACATATGTATTTGGCTGATGCCTTAACCATTTATTTTCAAATGCCTTGGCTGACGCCTCGACGGTATTTTTTATATTTCTAACATTATGCATTACACTATTGTGAGATTTATTATTGATATTCCTTGTGATTATTCAACTATTAGAATATCATTGGATAGGTTTCATATCTCATGTGATTTTTTAAATGGAATGTATTTCATCTATTTACCTTTCCATCTTGATTATTCCTTATCATGTTGTATAAATAAAAAAGTGTGTTTAGTTCATTACCATTCAATATAATTTATTTTGGTTGAAGAATAATTACTTCCTTTATACGCTTACACTTAATAAGCATTTTTTCTCACCCATATCTTAGGTTTTATTTTCCTATGATTTCAAGATGTTTATTATGACTAACATACATGGTTAGCCTAGAAGACTAATAGCATTCTAAAAGTATTCTTTATATTGTATTTTATAATTTTAATTTAAATGTATGGTTAATGTATGTAATTGGGATTTACGAAACTACTTAATTGATCATCCCTTTTGGATTCTATTCCTTGTAGTACTTACAAATTATTAAAATAATGCCCCAAATCTGGGCTTCTAGGGTTGTGGTGCTATAGTTGGTATCAAAGGAAGTTTATCAGAAAACTTGGAATTTAGATTTAGAAATCATAGAAGAAAAAACATAACCCAATGAATGAAATTAAGGATAAGTCTATGTATATGATACCATCCTTTAGTTTTGGTAATGGGTAACTTATTTTAATCCTATAAACTTATGGATTCCAAAGAATATTATATCCTTTGGAGATCCCCTAAATGATTCTTAATGAGTATGTCACTATGATTAGTGATTCTCACATAGTGCATTGAGTTTTGGTTAATGTTTAGAATCAAAAAAGTAATACAAGAAATGGTTATACTGCTGAAGATGAAGAGACTACAAAAGGAAAATGGAACTAATGAAGTATTAAGGAATATGATTAAGAAGCATTGTTAATGTATTTATAATGATATAGAATGATTAATTTACATATGTATTTTGATTCGAGAATTATTTCATTGGTGGTGATTTGGTTATCAAAATCATGAAATATATATAAGAATTTTACTACAATACTTCTTAATTAAGAATTTTTAAGAATGAATATTTTCATTAAGTTTTTATAGTGATAAAGGTAAGTGAAAATAAGAGCTACATTATATTGTTTGTATAATATAATGTATTTTGGAAATTTAGAGACCTTTTTAGGACTGTGAATTAGGACAAATTTACTTTTTATTATTCATAAGGTTGGAAGAAATTACGTTTAACAAGGGATATAGTTGTTTGAGGTTAAAGTTTCATTCATTGGGTAATTTGTGCTAATATTTTTTGTTTCAGTAAACATGGAAAAATAAAATAATGAATCATATATCTTATGATTAATTTAACTTCTTCATTCTTGAAAAATTCATATTTGAAGACATATGTATCTGTTTATGGTGTAAAGTGAAATTATATCTAAGCACAACCAAAGGATGATATTATTATTATAAAAATAAAATAATTCAGGTAATTTGTTATCTATAAATCCTTCATCTCTGTGGAAAAGATCATGAATCCAAAAATGCTATACTATTACTTTATTTTTCAATAAATCAAATGGCCCCTTAAAATATCATTGATTTATAGCTTTGTGATTGATAACATTCTCTTAACTATGTTCCCTATTATTCTCCATCAAAAAATGGTGGTTATATTTCTATTCCAGGTCCAATTAATCGTATTCCAGCAATGTTTTATTTTTTGAATTCCATGTTAGGAGGTGGACTTATCTTTTCCTTTTCACACTTCTTAAGAGTATATTTTGTTAACCCTATTTATGATGAGGGTTTTCCATAAGGGTATTTTCAAGTATCATCGTTTTATTTCAGAGGGGAATTATAAAATTGTAGGGACACAATTAATTTTAGGAGGGGATAATTTAACACCATATGATTTAACTATAAGTCTTTTTTTAATTAATATCATTAATTTCATATGTTTCTCACAATAATGAGTTTTCATGTGTTATAAACAAGTCCGAATTTTTACAAAATTTGTTTTACTAATATAATGTAATTTTTAAATAAATAATATATATACTAGTAATTTATATTTATATTATTAATATTATTAACTCTCTTATGAAAATATCTTGTTTATAAAAATATAGGAATTTAATTATTAGCATAAAAAAATTAATCTAAAGGGAGTTTTACGGAATTATAATGGATAACTTTATTTAAATCCATTTCTTTCACTAGTATATATTATATTTTAAATTATAAGCTTCATTTTTCATATATTAATAATATATTTTTTAGGGTGATTTTTTGGTATTTTTTTACATGTTTCATTTTTTTGATAAATAATTAAAAATAAAACATTATAATTGAAAAATAGACATTTTGTTTAAATATTTATTATACATGAAATTTATTTTTAAAGTTAAAAATATATAAATAATATATATTTTTCCAAATTGGGTAATTGTAATAATATTTATATTTAAATTAGATATTAAAATTTATGGTAGTTTTGATCATTTACTATTACCTACCTCCCCACCACATCTGCGGGATTAGTGTTAAACATAATTTTTCTACATCTATAAACAGAATTTCAAAAAAAAATACATACATTTCTGTAATTAGTTTTAACAAATTTAACTAATAAGAACAAATTAATTTTGGGGTGATAGTTACAGTAGTATTTTATACTAGGGTGAAGGGTAAATTGAGTAATTAATGGTAAAATAATTTTACAATCATTATAAGATTACCCCCAAAAACATTTCCAAATTTCCCTTGATGACTTAGTTTCCACCAAAATGAACCTTAGGCAGAAATTAAATCCTTTTAAGCCACATGGGTATGAATTATCCATTTAATATATTTTATTTATAGATAAGTTAAAAATGTCGTACTCATAATATTAATTATTCAATTATGTTTAATATAAGGTAATATAGAAGATTAATTTTTCGATAAGTAGTAAATTGAAAAATAATAAATTTTTCTTCATAATAATAATATATTTTTAATTATTATATATGAAATATATTAATTTAATTATTTCAAAACGATGATGTAGTAATGGATTTATTAAAAGAATAATCAAATAAATGATTTTAATAAAATTTATATAATTATAATTTTTCAAATTTAATGACATAAAATAATTTGATAGTTACTATAGTCAAGTAATTTAAAAATTATATGTGTTGGTTCAATGATATCATGATATTATATTTTTTTTAAAAGGAAAAAAATTAATAGTATCAACTTAGACATAAATGGTACTTTAAAATAAATAATATTTTATTAAATGATATAAAATTCATAAAAACAATTGTCCAAATAACTATAATAAGGTTAATGTTTGAATAATTGATCCATTTTTTTTCTCTTGTCATTTTATTGTATCTATATTGACACTAACATGTACAAAATCCATGCTCTCATGGTAAGAGATAAAGGGTTTAACTAAGGTTTAAAGCCAAACGATAAGGTTAATATATTGTGAACTAAATAAGAATAAAAATACTTGGATAAGAGAATTTAGATCTATACTAATATTAAATTTTAAATAAATCACTTTTGATCTTTTTTACATCAAAAATAATTTTCTTTTAATTTAATATTTTAATAGTTTCTAAGAGCTCCCCTCCCCTCTCTTATAATAAGGAACCTCCTCCATCAATTCTTCAAACCAATATGAGCCTTATTTATTGAGGAACCCAATCTAATTTCTCTTATAAAAATCCTTAGAAAAATTCTAGATGTTCTGGTCTTCTCTATGACCAACCCTAGTGGACCTAATAGGATATCCAAGGGAGGTTCACAAATGAATAGGTAATCATTTTTGGCAATAGCTTAAAAATTATTTATTCTTCTACATCCTCTTCCAATTTTGTTTCCATTTTAAATTAATAACACTAGTATAATTTATATTTTGAGATATTATTATAACCATGTTATAAACATTATATTTTTTATATATCATGCAAAAAAATAGTACCTTGTGTGCATACGTTTAGCTTACCATCTCCAAGCTACGGTGTAATTGTTTTTAATCCCAAAATTTTTTAGATGGATATAATGATGAATATAATATAAATAAATAATAATTATATCATGATATTGATTCCTTATAATTAATATACCATCAATTTACTTACTTTATTACCATTAAGGTAATGATCTTGTCGCTTGTGTGTACGTATATCATACCATCTCCATTATGTGATATGATTCATTCTCCACATTAACCATAAAAGAATGTTTATAAAAATATATATGATGAGTTAATATAATATTTATGAACATAATATACTTTTTTAAATGTATAATATATATCCTATACATATAAACTAAGACATACATAAAATAACAAACATCATAGAATAAAACAATTAATACTTGAAATGGTGGTAATAATGAAATTTTATTAACAAACCCAAATAAGAAGATAATATATGATATAATAAATATGGATATAGTGCTTATATAATTTGATAAAATGATTTAACCATTTTAAATAAGTTAAAAAACCCTCAACTATAGTAATGTACAACATTTGGGTTTTATTCAGAATCTCATTATTAATCAAGATTACATTTGTTGAAGTCTCCACTGGGGAATTTTTCATTTCAATGCCAATAATTTCTAAAAAAAATTCAAAAACGAATTTAATATTACCATATAAAATTTTAATTTCATTTAACCCAGGTTTTACTATTTATAAATATTTTTTACTATTATCTTTTGGTAATCTTCCAAATGAGGTGATTTATTACCTTTTCAACAAAAATATGGAATGAATGTTTATTTTTTACTTATACAACATGATCTTCATTTACCATCATCGAACACATTAATGTTTTAAAATAGTATTTACATTTTTATAATGTTCTTATAAAATAATTTTTTTTATAAATGAATGGATTTTAAATAAGTTATTTCAAGGTAAAAGTTTATTTTTATCGTGACATTTCTAATAATTTTATTAGAGTATTTTCATCTATGTCAACATCCTTTATTGAATCTTATGTTCGATTAAGGTTTATAATTTACGATACAATTAGAATTATTTTATTGAAGAGTGTTTGATCAATTTGACTTTGGATGTGATATTTTGATAACCTTCAGGGTTTATGGTCAATGTATGAACATTTCATATGCTAGTTCTTCAATATGAATGTTAATGTTATTTATGTTTTCATATGATGAATTCATTGGACATAGTAAGTGATAGGTGGGTTCTGATATATCCCATGGATGAATCACTAGTTATCATTAGAAAAACATGACCTAATCTTGGTCGAGGCCAGGCCCATTTATTTTTAGATATGGATTTGGCTGAGGCATTAACAAATTATTTCTAGATTTCTTGGCTGATAAATTGATAGAATGGATTAGATGTCCATAATTATGAATTCCCTCATTTTGAGATTAATTATTGATATTCCATGTGATTATTTAACTAGTTTATTATCCATGGTTATGTTTCTTAGCTCATGTGATTATTCAAATGGCATGTGTTTTAGTTATTTACATTTCCATCTTGATTATGCCTTAACTAGTTGTTTAAATGGAATGTTTTTTCTGTAAGTCTATTTTCTATATTATTTGTTTTTATTAAATCATAATTAATTATTCTGTACACTTACAATTATTGATCATTATATCTCACTGATTTATTATTTTTATTTTCCCAATATGCCAAGATGTATATTTTGACTGATATGCGGGATTAATCTAGTAGATTAATGGAGTTCTCAAAGCATTCTCTATGTTGTATTATATAGCTTTAATTGTAATGCCTAGTTCATGTATGTAATTTTGATTTCCCAAAACACTAAAATGATCAGTCCATTGATATTTTATTTTTTAAAATAATGACAACGTATTAAAATAATGCACTGACTCGTGGCTTTTGGGGTCGGGGTGTTACACGAGGCCTGAAATTTCCAGTCAATGCATCGGTAGGTCCCATGAGAAAAACTAGTTTGGGACTTGGATTATATCTTACCTGATTTGGTTTGGTGTCTTGGTCATAGCCTTGACAGTTACCTTTAGATGCTCAAAATTTTGCATTCCCTAAATATGAGACCTGTTATTGATATTCCATGTGATTAATCAACTATAAGAGTATACATGGTTATGTTTCATATCTCATTGATTTATTAAATCGTAAATGTTTTAGTTATTTACCTATATATATTTTTTATTGCATATATACACATAGATTCTATTTTACCCTTACTCATTTTCTTTATTTGACCTCACCCATTTCTTATGTTCCATTTTTTCACAGGAGTATAAGAATTATATTTTGACTGATTTATAGGGTTAAACAATTGAGGATTAAGGTAAGGTCTAGTGAAATTAATTGTCTATTTTATGTTTTAAATTTTAATCTGGTTTTCATGTATTTATCTAGATTACCAGTACTACTAAACTATATTGTCTTTTGGGATTTCATTCCTTGTATCCTTGCCAATGTAGCAAAGTGAGGCAGTAACTTCGGGCTTATGGGGTTAAGGAGTTACACTTATTTTCAACATTCTGCAACCTACATTTTCAATTTCCTATTATTTCCTCATATATCTAATAATCTATTTAATTAATGATTAATTTTCCATATGAAAATATTTTTCTTAATTATAGAAAAATTATTTTTCAATATTTCCATAGATAATCAAATAACACTAAAAATAGTTACAATATGTAAAAAAGTATGCAATATAGGAAATAATAATATCCATTACTTGATAATATGGATATTTATAATAAATTTAATGTATAGTAAAAATGATCATAAGGATGTTATTGTTTCAATAGAATGTTATCAATCAAAAAAGAATGTGATATTAGAGAGATTACTTTTATAAGATGGTTATTTTAAATTAAAAATCCCTTTAATGGGATAGTTCATAGTCAAAACATAAAATACCATGAATTATAGTTATAGTATTTCATTAAATTAAAATGGGTAATTATATACCCCACATAAAATTGAATTTATATAAAATAAAAAATAATTCACAATGGACTGTATATTAGGATGAAATCTCCTACCTTTCATTACCTTTTTGGTAAAAATACATTAACCTCATGTATAATTGTTTTAATCATGTAAATAACATATAAAAACCCATATAATCAATTATAATATAATATATTAACTTTATATAATATTTTATTTCCTATTTGTTAACATCATATCATTATTTTTACTATTTTGTGGGTTAATTGCCTTGTTTTTCGATTGAATTTTGGCTTGTTATTATTAATATTCTTATAATGATAATTGTTTCATCATCACAAAACTGTAAACCATGATGAAATTATAATATTTATTAACTATATATGTATTTATAATAGTCAATAATATTTTGAAACAAAAAATGAAATGCCCCAATCATGGAGACTATAGGTCATATGTATGCATGAATGCTAATTTTATTTCATTGTCAAAATTAACAGTATGAAAAGTAAATAATATATATGTGTATTATAATTAATGTTTCTTATTTATGTCATATATTTCACATATTTTTATTAAAACCATTTTCAATACATTCCATGTATTGTGTGATGTAATCCAGTCACATTGAGGTGGCGGTAGTCCACACACCCACAAACATTATTATTATATTCCCACAAATTGAATACAAGAAGGTGTGGTTATATAAAAATGACATCGAGGAAAAATGAAATATAAATCCAATATAAAAAATAAATAAACAATAAATCAATCATTATTCTCATATTTAATGTTGGATAATGGAAAAATAAACAACATCAGTTTGCAAGGTGGTAGTACTCCATAAATATGAATGGTGACTACATATCCCATTTGATTCATGAGTATGAAAGTGTAGGTAAAATTATTTGTTTAAACTTATTGTAATATATTTAATATAGTTAGCTTATTATATAGTCAATGTATGAATTTAACTGAATTGTTGTAGAAATAAATTAAATAAAAGTGATCATCGAATACAGTTATCGCTTATTAAGGTAACTGTATTTGGTTTATTTGGAAATAATTCCTTGGTTTTCCGTCAAATCGAAATGAAAATTCTATGATTAGGGTAGGGATGTTTTGAGCATATGTTTTTAGGTTCTGTAGGATCTAATGGTATTGATATATGTGAATAAGTTGGAGGGGTGAGTGACCTCTTATAGTAGAGGAGGAGTGTCCTACATGAAAATATGAAAAGGTAGACACTATTTAAAGGTATACCTTATGTCATGTGAACAAAATAATGAAATTTTTTTGATAAAAGGTAGTATATGGTCAAAATATGTCAAAAAAAGGTTTTAGACATGTTTCTAGTTAATTTTTGGCATAATCTAAAGGTGTAATCCTTTATTAGGAATAATTTTACATTAGTCATTGTAATTAATTTTAATTAATTTCACTAATAATTTTGTTCAAAAAATGAGGTGTATTTACTAGAAATTATAAATTATGATTTATTTAAAATATGGAATATTGATATAAAAATTTCAATATAAAGGTGGCACAAATTAATTTTAATTAAATCATGTATAGATACGACAAAGTAGGATTTTTAAGGTAAAAATTTTCACATGTTTGAAATGTTTTTTTCCCATTTCTATGTGAAATTAATTAAAATGTCCTAAATTGGATTAATATAAGTTTAATTTAACATAAAAATAATTTAATAATTTATTGAAATATTTAACAACTATTTAAAAATATAATTAAAAAATCATTTAATATTAGATATTAATTAATGTTCATTAAAAATGAATCTTCACAAGAAAATAACAAAAAATAACCCTAAGATAATTTTGATGGTCTGGTTTAAAAATGATTTTTATAATGACATAAAAGTTTTAGAAAATTTAGAAAATTTATTTTTAAAATAGGTGTTCCATTATAATATTAAAAAATTCCATTTTTTGAAATACAAAAAATTAAACTGTATAACGGGATTTATTCTTATCCTATGGCTATAAAATTTATTGGATAAAGATGAAAAGTATTTTATTTTATATATAATATATATATTTTACTAATATCATTCCAAAATTTTAATTAATTTAAATTAATATGATAAAACACAGTTCACGCATAATATATTTTTTATAAGAATGTCTCATATATATACAATTAATTATGAAATTAATTTCCATTTAATTGATAAGGAACAAATTCAATAATATATATTCATATGTTAGTTAATATTATTTATAACTAATGATTCAATAGGTAGGTTATATATTATTATATTACATAATAGTATATTAATAATATATAGTTTACATTAATACTCTATCTTACATGTAACAAAAGTTGTTGAAAAAGTCTTTGTAGCATGTGATGCAAGATAACTCAATATTTCATTCATTAAAACAAATGAAATTTATTTAAAATATTTAATATACCATAATTTCTCTAGATGTTATTTTCCTTTTTATGATTGGGGTCGTGTTTCATACATGATTTTAAATAAAAGTTGCACTTTTTTAATTTTTACAGTGTTACATAAATCAATTATGCCACACATAGCACTTGGAATCCTTAATAAGTGACAACAAAATTAAAATAAATTAGAATTAAAAACACATTCCCATGAGATCCACCAAATTAACTCTAGCAGAAAAAATATCATTCCTCATCCAACAACATTACTTCATGTTTTCTATTTTCTCATTCAGTACATTTCCACTTCATTTTCGATTCATGCACACAAAACACTTACAACATATGAATTTTTCATCAACTAAAAAAATTTAATTTTCTACAAGACATTGGTATTGAAAAAACATGCTAGATTCAAGATAGGTTGGATAAATTATTACATATTGACAAAAATTTCATTTAGGGAAACATGTTTATCATGGTGAATTTTTAGGGGTTATTCAATGTATTTATGTTGTTCGATTTTAGATTTAAAAAATTATAATGTAAAATAATGACGGTTTGACTCTTTTGGAATAATAAAAACATAATTATGATTTTCAAATAGGTATGGTCTCCTCATAAATATCATTAAAACAAAATCAACTTCAATATTCATGAAAAAATTAATAATAATGTACCAAAAAATACATTTCAGATAAAAAAATTATCTACACTAAACTAACATCACAAAAAATAAATTTTGATTTAATATTTTATAAACATATATAGATTAATTTTTGAATCCATTGAGGGTGATTTGAATTTAAAAATCATTATAAAGTAAAATATTTTAGTAGAATAATTTTTTCAATAGAAAACACACAGTTAAAATTTTTAATTTTCTACCCAATGTACCAGCATATGATGTAGTCAACTATAAGCCAACTTCACCCACAATAATTTTGAATAGATCATGTGTTTTCACATCCATATCTATATATATATAGGTTAAAGTTGCTTATAATGAGACCAACCTAACTATTTTTTATAGATTATAAAGGAAAAAAGAATTAATGGTAAATGTTTAGTAGAATACAAAGGACTCCTTTAAAAAAGGTGATTTTAAACCCAATGAAATCCCTATATAATATTAAACAAAATAATATACAAACTATATATCCTAATAGAAATAAATAAAATAGTGCTCAAAGAATGAATTAATTATATCTCTCAAGAAATGTGTTTAATGTAGTTATTATGAAAAAATTGAATAAAATTCTTATAATAAGGTTATTTAAAATATAAAAATGCGATATTATTCCTGATATTGAAAAATTAGAGTCTATTTCATGAATATTTTAAATTTTTACCATAAAAAAATTCAATTTTATCATTCATTTATGTTTGTTTTATCAGATTAATATTGTTCAATCGTTGATAAGTATTTAAAGATTTTACTGATAATCATCATATCCCACATGTTTTAATAACAAAAAAAATTAATATTAAACACAAAAATTTTATTTAAATAAAAAATAATTATGAATTTTTTTCAAATTCATATAAAATAAGGATCCCTCTTCTTCACATAAATGATTCATTATACTCTGTGAATTCAATAATATTTTACCTGTTAGTTTATTATTATTTCAATTATAGTAAGAAATTGTTATAGAGAGGTGTAAACTAAATTATTATTATTGCAAAATTGAGTAAATCTCTCAAGTGTTACTCACTAAAAAACCTAAAAGAATAATAATAAATTAAATAATAATAAATTTTTCTAAAGAATATAAAATATTAATAGAATTATATTAAATAAATTAAGAATGATAGATCTTTATTTAACCTTCAAGTGGGCCAAGGGTTTTGGATACCTCCATATGGGCAGAAAAAACTATTATCTAAAGTCTCATGGTGGTATAGTTGATTTGATTTGAACCACCAACACATATTTATTCAAGTTTTAATTCCTTAATTAAACTATTTTGAAGACTCCATGAATATATTACAAAAAAATCCACACCATTAAAAATATGTTACATCTTTAAATGTGGGGGAATGACGATGTATGATTCCACCTCTTGGTTTTCACTTTTACAACATCTTCCTTTATTCTCTAGTGATTCATTAATGTATAATGAATCAATAGAATAATCAAAGGGAATGGTAGTGCATAGTTATATATTGAAAAATAATAATAAATCAAAATCAAAATCATCCCATTTTGTGAATTTATCATTTGCCTCAACTTCATTAAGAAAATAATATTATATATCCTCATATACTCCCACTAATAAATATTTAACACGTTCGGGAGATGCAAATGTTACTCATCATGTGAAAATTATCTATCATTATATTCCTACAATGAAAATAATGAGTTGGATTATCCTAAATATATTAATAAATGAGAGGTGATACAAAATTCATTTTAAAAAAAAAAGATGAAAATGAGTTGAGGAAAAGAAAATCACCCTATTTTAGTTCGAATTCAATTTTTTTAGATGAATATACTTCATGGAGTTGAGTGGTAGATTTTAGAGGCATGTGGTAAGGATTATCAATTATTTTCTCAAAATACTCCACATAGGACGTTTCCACCTCTTTTACAAAGGATATAAAATGATAAGCTGGTTCTAATTATTCTTCTTTTTTTATGTAGGGAGAGTTTATGTTTTACTTAAAAATCATTTCGTTATTCATCTAAATCTTTTTATTCTCCTCTAAATGTATTATCATGGAAATATTTTTCATTAGTCATCTCTATAATTGTTTTAGTTTTGGAAAATGGTTCTTTATAGATATCATTATTAACCTCATCTTGTTCTTACACATCAATTATGATTTTCAAAATCTCTTCATCCTCTAGATCTGGTAAATTCATTAGTTTAGGTTTCTAGTTGCTCAAAATACTCATGAGATATTTATTCCATTTGGATATTCATCTCATGTATATCATATTTAATCAATTCCAAATGGTCTTATAAATCATATTTAAAACCTTTTCATTAATGTTTCATATTTTCAATTTTATAATAAAATATTGGTAGTGGGAAAATGAGGACTACTTTTAAGCCCGTACCAATTCTTAATAAAATTCTATTAAATAATTTTGGATTTCAGTTAATTATCAGGAAAATCTGTCCAATTATATGTATTATAGGTTCTCTTTATGTTCCTATAATACCCCACTAAATTCTTAAATTATGATTATTTTGATTCAATTTCCATTTATCAGTTTATAATGCCGAGAAACTCTAAATTCCCTAGAATAAGGTGAGTAAAACATGTTTTTATTTTCAATTTTAATTTGAAAAAAATTATATTTACTTTTATATTAATTGGAATATATCCCTCTAAACTATCCCATTTTTTTCATTGGGTGTGTAATAAATCATACATTAATATGTTAAAATGTTTTTTATTGGTCAAACTAAGTTTTCTCTTCAGTTTCATTCTCAATAATTTTCTTTTAAACATAAAATGAGATAAAATTAGGGAGTGATTTTTTAATTTTTTAATTTTAAAAAATAATAATTTAATCAATAAATAGATTTGATATATATTTAAAAATAATGTTATTATAAATAGGGACCTAAGAAGGGATATTAGGTCAGGGTTCAAATTCTTTTTTTTAATGTTATCCTACATCAAAGTTATCAGATCTTTTTTCCGTGACTATTAATGTGACATTCTAAATTATCTTCCTCCTATTCCTTTATTCAAATGGTGATAGTGAGAATAAACCATGAAATTATCTCATCTTGGTATACCCTCTATACAATGTGAGGAGGAGTTTCAGTGAAAACCCTCATTTTTCATAGGTAATACCCAATCGAGTATTTTTATCCCAAACATCAAGAGTGTACACTTCCCATTCCACACAAGGTAATAATCACCTTGCACAACACTATAAAGGAATATTCTATTCCATCCAATATATACATGATCCTAGTGGTGGGAGATAACTTTAATTGACCATGATAATAACAATAAAAAAACTAGAACTAAATATGATAACACGTGATCATAAATACTTCTATTAGAATATTGAATCCCTCTTAACATAAGAAATAAATTGATTTTATTCCATGAATATTAGGAAATATTGAATTATAAAATGAAAAAATATTGTTCATCTAGTTACCCATATGTTTAACCCTCTAATTAAAGGCTATTTTATAATAAGGTGGAAGAGGAATCAATTTCAAATCAATGAAAAGTTAAATATGTTAATAGAAAATTATTCTCAAAAAATTATCAATAAAATATTTTCTCATTTTTCGCCACCATCTATTAAAAATTCTTATAGAGGTCCACTAATGAGTTTTTTAGAATTTTTTTATATATTCCAACAAACTTTCATAGCCTTTGAACATATTTACAAAATTTTATTCTTCAATTACTGAATATATCTTTTTTATCATAAAAGACATATCATATTCTTCTAGTTTGACATGTGGAATTGATATAATTATTATTTAATTTCTTAATTATAATTTACTTGAACATGTATCACTATGTTTTCAATAATATCATACTAGTATCATATCATTTGGGTACTTACATCCTAAGATATTCCACATTTAATTTAGAGTGTCCAATTCAATTAGACCAAGAGATTTTCTATATTCATTAATTTATTTTCACCCCATATAACTATAATTATCCCTATTTCTAATTAATAAGTTCAATCCCATGAAAAAGGAAGTCCTAAAAAATAATTCCATAATTTTGATTTATATTGAAATTTTTAATCTTCAAATAAAGAATATAAAGAAAAAAATATTAAATAAAAAGAAACAGTAGGGTCTCATTTAGTAATGATGGTCCTAATATCTCTATGAATCTACACCACATCATATCTATATCGTTTCTCTATAATATCAAGGTTAATCATCTCACATATCATTATAAAGTGATTTGAATTTATTTTTTAATCCATAACCACCCATATAAATTCATGTCCTACATGATATAGAGGTAACCATGTTATGGAATCAGTTGAGTTGTCTTCCCACATCAACACAAGTATATCTTCTGGATTAAAAAGTCCACCAAAAACATTATTCCTTATCTTAACCCCAATATATAACAACAATATTTCCACAAACTCTATCACTAATGAGTTTGTTCTTATTCAAAACAATTCCTCCAAAAACCATGCTACTTTTTCTTTTTATGGGAGGTGTTACTAAATGTGAGCTATAGAACTCACATTGGACTCACTCACGCACCATTGATGTAACTAACATCCTTCCATTGAACATAACCTAATGATTGACATCCTCTAACTATCTCTCAAGTTTATTTCAATCTATTATCCAATATAAAGTCACCTCTACGTATGGGTATCCACACTAATACATCATCGGTTTCTATGAAAATATATGTTATACTATCTTAAAAAACAAGAATATTATTTCATATACCTTCTCATCTTAGATATGCATAGCTTCTAGTTTCTCTAATACCCTAAAAATATCCTCGGACTCTTTAAATAATCAATGTGACTTCCCTATCAGAGAATTTTGAATAAAATATCCTCACCCTAGAATATAATTGATCTCAAAGCCAATGTCCTATATAAACCCTATACACCATCATATTTATAGATTCAGGTAATGTTGATAGAAAATATACCTCAATCACTTGTACTGTATAAAAGCTAAAAAGACTCCCTAGATGAGGTAATGTCAACAAATCATAATGTAAAACACCTCCGCTACTATCTATAGGTCATGGGTTCATATTTAAGGTCATGAGGATGTAATATTATAGAACTATAGAAGATATTATTATTTTTCAAAAACAAGACACATACAAATACTAAATGGGAAGCATCACAAAAAACCTGAAACACCACACCATCCTTTGGAAGATGAATACCTAGAGAATTAATCAACTACTCTTTCATATACCTGAATACTGGATGGAACTGATGGCTCTAAGAAGTGTCCTAAACATTATTGATCAGGGAATTCAATTAGGAATAATATTAATGATATTAGACACTATCCTTTGGTAAAACTCTAAGAGACCAAAATATTTGTAGACCTAAACAACATTATTTGTTAATACCACAGAAAAACCACTTAATCCATTATCGAATCCACTAAAACTCCATGTTAAAAGACCACGTGCATATGAAAATAATCATATCTCATCCAGAACATAAAATTTTATAATTTACAATAAATATGGTGGTGGAAAATACTCTTTATAATAATCATCATGTGTTCAACATGATCCTCTTCTATTTTTTTTACAAGAGAACTTTTTTTCTGAACACAACATTGAACTAATAATGTAAATTAAAAAAATGATTCCATAAGTCTCACTAATATATTTGGTGCATCAATATAACCAAAGAGACCTAAATACACAATTAAATTGTATATAACTGTATTGGAAATCATTCTTCACAATATCCTACACCATTACCCAAAACCGATGATATCTAGATCCCATATTGATATTAAAAAACTAGTTTTTCCATCTAAAATATCCAAAGATATCATCTATTATCATAAGAGGGTAAAAATTTATTATCATCACCTTATTAATATTCTAGTTGTACATGGATATCCTCATACTAACATTTACTTACTGGAAAAAATGTATCTTGCTATTGTGATACACTAATCCCGATAAAACCTTTTTCTAAAAGATTATCAAATTAGATTCTTAACTCCTATAATATAAAATTTTACAGCAAATAAGTATCCCTTGAAATTATAGAAGTGCATACCTATAACTATATCCCAAAATAGATTTTATCCTAGGGGTCACAACAACCTTTGGGAAGACATCCAAATACTCCACAAAATCCCTAGGAACCGCCACTTTTAGAGTGACCATTATCTATGATGGTGATTTTTCCATAAAAGAAATAAGTGGTCCTCATAACCACTCCCATATCTAAAACATGCTCATTAGAAACCCCCACACACCACCAATTCACATCAAAAAACAAAACACTCATCTAGAAACAATCTATAACCTTACATACATAATATAACCAATCCATGAAAAGAATTAAATTTTATGGTTTTATATATAAAAATATGAAATACAAGAAATATTAATATTTCTGGGTAATTAAGATATATCACTGACACACGTCAGAAAACATGGTCTAGAATCCGGATGTGATCAAAAAAAATGGTATGGGAAGCCTCTACAAATTATATAGAAATTTTTATACTAATATGGGAAAAATTATTTAAAGAAATATAATTAGTAAAATAAGAAACCATGGTAGATTATAAACTATTCATACCTCATAAAAACTACATATCCTCTATATTTTTCTTCTGGATTAGATAAATTTTCCCTCAAACATGTCCTTTGTCACATTTTTGACAACCTCCAAATCTGCACTTTCCCAGGGACCCAGATCATGAGAAAAATTCTTGGGATTCCATCTTCCAACTCCACCTCCTATTCGGTGATTATAAACCTACAAGAAAGGATATTGATCAAACTTTTGGTGGATATGATTTGAATACTGCTTCTTGGAAATTTTTTGTTGTTGGTGTTGAAAGGGATCATAGCCTCCCAAAAAATATAGAATCCTTATGGAAAATTAGATATAATTTTGAAACTTTAAATGAAACCCACATCTATAGAAATGAAAATAATAACTACCGCTATACATAAAAAAAATTTCCCTAGACAAATATATTATTGATTGTTATGATATCTTCCTAACTAGCAGTATTCTCTAATTCCATAATATATATCAACCTCCATATGATGAAATACTCAGTGGAGGACCCTAATACCCTTTTATAGGTGTTATATAAACAATTAATTCATGCCTATCACATAATACATATTAAAAACCTCCAAATATGTGGGTAATATAAGTGGAGAAACTGATTAATAAATGGAAGGACTTATCTCCTCCTCTAAATGATGTGTTTGGGACTCCTCATACTGAATTATGTTATGAGAAAAGCACAAAAGATATATAAAGTTGATTTATAAATCTGGAACACTCAAAATCTCCAACATGAGAGAAACTATTAGTTCTTTTTTTTCTACTCAATTTTTAATAACATCATGCACCTGAACTCCAAATAGAAATTATCCCATGGATGTTTTTCCATCTTCTAATCCTAGATTTACAACATCCTATTCTAGAATGGCTCTCTACAAAATTTACTAACTATAAGGAGAACCCAAGACACATTTTGATCTCAAATTACACAAAAACCAATATATATATACTCCAATAAGTTATTTTTCTCTAAATTAGTGATTACTATCACATTCATCACCAATCTCTAATGTTGATAAACACTATACATCTATTTCCACTATTCACCCTCTTGATCAGGATTGGCCCTCCATAAATTTATAGGGTCAACCTATTAAACCAATCTTACATGAATAGAACAGAAATGATATGGTGATATATCTAAAGGTAAAGGATAAAACTCAATGTTTATTACTGATATATATATTTACATTCATTTTATAATTTCATTTATTCATTTTTTGAACCACTAATGATACAAAGAGAACTCAAAAAGGCCTGAAGCATTTACCTTTCAAAGGAATATACCTTACTATAAGTGTTTTTTCACTTGTAATTCTTAAAAATATTAATCTCCAAACATTGAATCAAACAAGGATTAAAATTTGGTATCATATCCATTTTCATCTCTTACATCATGTAATAACCACAACAGAAACTAATTCCCCACCAACTAATATATTTTGTACAAGTACAAAAATTAAATCACATTCTTATATCTCAATCAAAATAATTGATTCTACTCAATCATGAATCACCCCTTAGGAAATAACTCATAAACCGGAAGGTGAAATGATACATACCCTTGATGTTGGCCTCTAGGGGACCCTGGGTAGGAAAATATAATAAAGGGTAAATCACACATATTTTTAGGAATTATGTAATGCCATGACCCTAGTTACCCAGAGTCAGTGCATTATAACATAACATAGGCCTGATACAAATAATTGTGTCACGAATGATCGATCAGTTTAGTAGCCTGGGAAGAACTATATGCATTTATAAGATTTATATTACATCATGAAATAAAAACAACAAAAACATTTTTCCCTTTGTAACACACTTATATCATTATCCTATCCCTGAAGTTCAACCATAAAATACTTCTTCACATCCTAGGAAAAATAAAACATAGAACGGGGTGATCTCGGATGATCAGTAAGGATAACAATATAGAGGAAACATTCATAAATAAACCTAAACAATTAAAGAAATGTATAAGACTAAAATAAAAGACTTTTAAACTTTAACACCAGCATAATTTGGAATAGATAAAATCAAATAATATTATTTACTTATTCACATGGATATTCTACTAGTCGAAAAATCACATGCAATATCAATATCCACATTCATAATGATGGAATGCATAATTCTGGACTTCATAACCACATAGTCAAGGCTATGTTCCCAGACAAAAAATAATATTTTGTCAAGGACTTGTTTCAAGTCACTAGTTTGTCTCATGGACCTACCAATTCATCAAGGAGCTGTAGCGGGCTCCACCCGTCAGACACTAAGTCCAGTGCATTCCTCATATGAAATGGTTTAATGTAACATAATCATTCATATTAAAACTAGCATACGAAATGTCAATACATTATCCATAAACCATGAATGATGTAAAAATAACACATCCACAATCAATCATATCACATAACCATCAATACAATATGGATGTTTTGTATCATAATAAATCAAATTCAAACAAGATTAAAATCCATCAAAGGATGTTGACAAAGATGAAATCAAATACTTTCTATAGAAATATCCCTTTATATTTTGAAATAATTTAAAAGTCATATAATTATAGAATAAAACATTTATTTTTAAAATATTCTTATAGCGTTGTATGGGAAGCATTGAAGACGTTATAACGGTGGAAAATAGCCGCACCTGTTGTATAAGTTAAAAAAGACATTTTTACCTTAATTTTGTCAAAAAGGTCATAAAGTACCTTGTTTGGAAAACAACAGAAAGATTGCTTTCAAAACATATAAGGTAAAATAAGGGTATGAATGACTTTAACCCATTGTATAGTAAATAGTAAAAAAATTGAAATACATTTTTAAGAAAACACATATGTGGATGACAAAGAGGTCCCAATAGATACTTACGTAAAAACAACCTCAAATAATAAAGAGATTGTGAAATTAACCCATACCTTGTAATTTTCTTTGGTCTAGCTATGTTGACCTCTTGTATAATAGTTAAATAATTTTTATTAAATTATACAAGAACCATATAATTAAATATGATATCATATATGATCTTCTAATATTAAATTGTTAATAATATTTTAGTATTATCATCGTTTCGGGTGTTAACTGATTCATTTTCCTTTGTATGTTTTGTTATATAATCTGTGTTTGTTAGGAATAGGATGTATTTGATTAATATCCAATATTATATTAATTTCTTAAAAATTATTTTTAATAATCAAAAGAAAGTTATTCATGAATGATTACGATGGGGAATGAATCTTATCACATTCGTGGAGACGGTAATCCATACGTACGGACGAGTGACAATATCATTCAATTGAAGGTGAAATCATATATAATTGAATGTTATATCATATATACAGAATCATTAACATGTTATATTTATTATTTATATCAATTATAAGTCATTATAATACCCATCCGAATAATGAACTGTTTAAATAACAAACTACACCATGAGGTGGAGACGGTAAGCCATACGTATGCATGTATGGTGACACTGTCATTCATATGATGGATGGAATAACAAATATGGTTGTACCATTTTTATAATGACATAATAGTATATATAATATTCTAGAGTTTATATTTTAAAATGGAAACAACAAATAAAGAGTAAGTGGAAGAATAAAAGAACTTGAAAGAGGTGATTAAATAATTACCTATTCTCCGGGTTCTTCCATTTAATTTGATCAAAAGGGATCCTCAGGTTGGCTTTCTGACCAAAGGAAGGCCTCTAGGATGAAAATAAGAATTTTGGGAGGATATTTAGATAGTTTTTTGCCGAGCGAAAATAATTTGGAGGTGTGATATTAAGATAAGGGAAAGTTCCATTTTATAAGAGAGGTGAGAGTCACTTTAGGAAAAGCTTGAAATATTATTTTATAATAAAATAATTATCAATTTCTAATGGCTTAATAATTATTTTTTTAGATTTTAAGGTTGTTATGGGCCTAAAACCTCTCATCCAATATGTTTTATACAGGTTTAGGTCACCATATTGACCATATCTTTTAGATTTAACTCTTAGTTAAATAGTTGGTCATTTACCTTGTTTCTTTGTATTTTAATATTATATGGTTAATAAACATACTATAAACTTACAATAGAACCCCAAGTGGTTCATTATATATAAATAACCTTATATAATTCATTTGGCCGAACCATATATCTTTAGTAATATTATATCCATTAATAATATAGTATTTGTTTTAAAAAATCAATTAGGTAAATTTTGACACTATTAAGTATTTGATTTTTTGTGATAATATTAACAACATGATTAATTCAAAAAAACTATTTAATAAACCCTAAAAAAGTCATATTATCATATAAAATTACTGTAATTCATAAAAAGTTTCAAATTAAATTCATTTGGATATTTATAATATCAATTATTTTAATCTCTCTTTAATAAGGTAATTACTACATCATCATTGTGTCATATATAAATTAAATTATTTAAAGTCTAAAAATTACAAATAAAATACAATTATATATGAAGTCTTTTTATCTTTCTAATGAATATTTATAGTCTAATTTATATTGTATGTATCCCTATATTAAAAATAATTTAGTTATTAAACATTGAATTTAACTCTTTTAACTCTTCTTTAAGTAAAATAATAATAAATGTCCTAATCTAATCCAAGTTGACCAAAGTGGGTCCTATTTTATTCATAAGGTTTTTTTGGTCGAATTATACTTATCTAATAGAATTATGACATGTTTTAGAGTAATTATGATATCATTTTTACCCTTAATTATCCTATTTGTTTTTAATCGTGGTAAATAAAAGTCAAAAGTTTCTATTCATCAAAAATCATTTTCATCTTATTGAACCACATTTTACATACTGATATTAACCATATCTCTCAGATTCTTGAAATTAAACTCACATAAGTGGTAAAATAATGTTTTATGAAAATTTTCAACTGCTCATAGGAGGTGGGTAAAAGACAGTAAAAAGTTCAATAAAAAAATTTTATATCTGAACTTATTATAAAATAACTCCAATGAATTACATTGAACATATATAGGTATTATGTATCTATTTTGACCGAAAATAAATTATATTAAAATAAATAATTATTTAAATAAAAATTTTGGTTTTAACCAATAATGTAGTGTTTTCACTATTCATCAAAAATTGCATGTTTTTAGAAAAATACCAAAAAATAACCCTAAGATAATTTCGATATTAAAAATCCAAAAATGAAGTCCATTTTTAATGATAAATTTATAAAATTTCAAAATGTGGGTATTACTATTCATAATGGCTTGTTTGATTGGTTGCGGTTTGTTAGAATCTAAAAGTTGCATACAATGCAATCTATTGCATTATTCAAAGGGAAACGTGTCATGGAAGCTTGGGGTGTTACACATTACCATAAAATATATATGTGGATCATATGATAAACCACCGAAAATTACTCAATGATATTTAATATAAAGAAAAAATATCATAAATACAAATTCACATTGAATTATTATATACAAATACAATCTTCTCCAAAATAAGACAACACCAAAAAAATAATTTCATGCAAATGAAACAATTCCTCCAAAATCTAATCTACTAATATAGATCTTCATCTCCATCACCCTCCTAGAAACTTATAATATATATATATTTATCCTGTAAAAATAACACATATGTACAGTAGGATCATATCCATGGTATCTTGTAGAAATATGAAAAAATTATACTACTTTCTTAGTGAACAAACAACAGAAAAAGTAAGAAACAGGTTAGTAAATAATTTACCCAAAATTTCCATGGATTACTCTCTAAATCAAATAACCAAAAATATTAAATAAGTATCAAAAGGATATAAATAATTTCCCTACAATAACTTTTCCCACTGGTTTCCCACTCTCATCTAATGAGAATACATCATTTCCCCATACCTTCCACAACTATCACTCCCAAATAGGAAACCCCAGCTCTCAAACTTTTCCATAACACACTTCCTTTCCACATTCGAGTGAAACTCTCAAAACGTTCCACATACAATACCATCATATCATAAAACCATGGTAGAATTTTATATGAACTTAGAGGAAAAAACCGCATTCGCTCTTCATTTCATGCATAGCCACTACCATATATTTCCACATCCACTACTGAGTACCACCCCTAATTGTGTATCACTGAAACAATAATGAATTACTACTAAAGAGAGTGGAGGATAGATATAGGATTCATCCCTTCATATATTTCTTATCCTAAATATTGAAAAAGACACCCATCACAGAACATTTGGGTGTAAGTACATATTACTTGAATTATGTGGGGTGTTTAATTAAACACATATTTATAGTATATAGTATTCCAACACCCAAGACTTCAAATATAGGTTTATACTAATATCATTGTAATATTTCAATCACCAATAGGGTGTTTCCATTACACCTCTGTTATTTTCTAGCTCAAATGAAAAACAATCCGTACTATACAAGCATCACATAAGGGTAAAATCCTAGGTTCGGCTTCCTATTTTAATCATATACATCAATTTTCAATATTATATGTTCATCCTATATAAATTTATATTATTAAATATAATTATCATTCCATTATTGTCAAACTACTACCATGAATTTACCACATCAACCACCACATCAGAAATCCACAAACCCTCAACATCCAAGGCCACCAATCCATAATAACAAACCAGAGACAAGAATCTAAAACAATAAACCAAGAAACATGGACAAATACAACATAAAAACATATGTTAAGAACAAAAATCATTGTATTTTACAATTAAAAACTTAAAAAATTTATCCAATGTAATGTTGATTTTATTCAATCTATCACAACAAGTCATAACTTGGGATATCAACAATAACAACATAATCAATAATATTATTTACCTCATGTAGTTTATATAATTCTTATCTAGAATCTTTAATTTGGTCATTATTTTTTATCATTCCAATTCATATCATTTAACCATTTAAATTACAATGTATTATAGTTACATAATTATATATAATGAACTGGAGAACTCAAATCTCATACCTCAATTCCAAATCTCTAAAGAATCTCCTCGCATGTTTTCAAGGATAAACAATGGAAAAAAATTAGGAAACACCATAAATGCACATGCACAGTGAACCACCGTCAATAATCTCTCCCAAACAAAGGATTCCCACCAGATAAAATATTTAATCAAAGAAGAGAATGGATAAGAGATATAAAGATTGATAAAAAACCCGGATCAAAGGAACATTGATACAAATGAACAATGAAAATAAACACTCTAAAGGAAATGAATATAGGATGTAGGAAGGGAATAATGATGACCTATAAGGCCCCAGCCTTAAACATTACTTAATCTTGAGTTATTTCAAGATCCTGATACATGAAGATGCCAAAGCATGAAGTGCAAGCCACTAGCTCACTGAGAACCATTGAGCAGATCCAAATCCAACTAAGGTGATGGAATCAATGGGGAACCCTAGCATCACGGAAGAGCCCCTTATGAGCACATCCTCTCTCGGGATCACTAATGATGTAGTAAGTTTTTAATTAATTTAAATATCATATAACAGTTATTAAAAATATTAAAATAAATATAATTTGATTTAATTTATCTATATAAAGAATTTTATAAATTACATTCACCCCATAGAGATATAAAAAACCAATTTTTTGATGTTATTTTTTTCATCATATTTATAAGAATCCATGTAATGAATAGTGTCAAAATTGACACTACTGATATTTTATCAAAATAATTCTCTATGAAATTATTTAAAAATCAAAAAACATATTTTAAAATTAAAAATAATTTTAATGTAGTATAATTTTCACCACATAAGAAAAGATTACAACAATTTAATATTTTTAAATTTGATACATTAGTTAGAATTAAAATTTGTTAACTAATGGTTAAAATAAATGATATAGATTAAAATAATAACAAAAAATTTTAAAAATATTTTGATTGATGTGAATAAAAACTTATCTCATATTTTCATTGAATCAATAGCATTTTGGAGGTATTTTTATTTATATTGAGTTTATTTTAAATTATTATTTTTAGATATTCTAAAAAGGCCCCTCATCAAAATTAAAAAAAGGATCCTCCAACATAATTTAATTTCTAAAACTTTATCTTTAAAACTCTACCAAACCCCACACATTTATCTTATAAAATTCCATATCCACATCCCAGAGGTTATTTTTTTCTCATAAGACCAACCCTAGTGTCTATAAGATGATATACAAAGGAAGTTCTCTAAATTAGAGTTAATCATCTTTACCAACTCCTTCCAGAATATTTCATCTCCTACGTCCTCTTTATTCATTGATTCCATAAAAAATTAATATGTCTTGTATCACTAATATTATGTTATTCAATTATCATTATGTAACAACCATATTCCAACTTTTAACCATCCAATAAAAAAACTCAACAAGTGTGTGTACGAATGGCCTACCATATCCACGATGTGGTGTAACATGTTTTTAATCACTACATTACTAGGATGGTTATAATGATGAATATAAGGTAGATAAATAATAAATATGTCCCTATATTTTTTCTTCATGATTATCATACCATCCAATTCACAATCCTTTCAGCATTAAGGGAAATATAATGTCGTTCTTACCTATGTATGTCCTACTATCTCTACAATGTGATGTGACTATTTTTCCATGTAAACAATTCAATAATGATTATTAATTTTAATATAATGATTAAATATAATATACCAGACCATATATATCTTATTCACAAGTAACGTGACTTATAACACATACAAACATAGTAAAATGATATATTTAACACCCTAAACAAGGGTAATACTGAAATATTACTAACAAGAAGGTTATTAAATGATGTAAGAAGATCATATATGATTTAATAAATATAGATAGGGTTGTAGGATAAATTAATCTTATGATTCAAACCAATATATATAAAGTTAAATCATACTAAACTAAACTAATGTATATGGTAAGGGGCTTCAAAATTATCTCCTTTCATCGAGGCATAGATAGATGTTATACCCCAACCTTATTTTATAATGTATATATAAATCCTCATTAACATAAAATGTCATTACTTTATTTTTTTAATTTTATCTAATGTGTTGTTAAATTTCATTCTTTCATGGTTATTATTATTTAAATTCTATAGTGGTATAGGACACTTTTATTGTTTAATTATTTAATTATCAAATCTTTTTATCCATGTAAATTTTCATAATGTTATATTATATATTTATTTCTATTAAAGTATTATAAAGAATATTTTATGCCTATATTGAATTTTATTCAATGGTTTTAAAACAGGAATATTTTTACATGTTTTTTATGTAACCTTCAGAAAAATGGAAAAGGAATTTTCTATTTTGAATTTATATGGTAATAATGAATTTTCCATTGTTATGGCCATTATTTTATTTTCATCATACTTTTTATAATTTCATGTTTCTATAAAGGAAAAACTAAATTTATCATTATCTGTATTTTGGTATTAATAATTATTTTTCAATGAAAATGGTGTTTTGGTTTCGAAAATGGGTTCTTAAAAGAGATGGTTATTTTTATCAGAATTATTTTATATGGGTTTAATAATATTTTTTCCTCTTCATTTTTAGTGACCTCAATTAAAATTTTTTCATCTATGTCAAAATACTCTATTGAATATTATTCTTAATTTAGGTAAATATCATATGATATAATTTACCATATTTAATTTAATGGTTTATGATTCATTTTGACTATGAATATGCAATTTTGATACGATTCATATTTTATAGATATAGTATTCACATTTTTTAATAATGTTTTTAAATAAAAAAAAAATTTTTGTTTATGTTTAACCCATTTCATGTGAGGAATGTATTTTACATAGTAAGTTATGGGATGGGTGTAACACCCCAGGACATTACCAAATGTCTTATTTTAAAATAATATCATTAATTTTTTACATTTCAGGATACACATAGATAGCATGGATTATATGTAAGTCCATGATTTACCAAACAATAATATATTAATATAATATTATTATTTAAAATAAAATATAAAACCTAGATATTAAATTGGAGGTTACAAATAATATCATCTAATTTATGAAAATATATGTTTTATAAAAATAATAGGAATTCTATTTTCACCTTGAAAACCTATATTTTTCTAAAGGGAGTTTAAACATGTTTTAATAGAGATCCTATAATAAATCAAATTTTATCAATTTTTTTAGATTATAACTAGAATAATATATATCATTTTTCAATTCAAAATAACAAATTTTTGTTTTGGTTTATATTTGGTATTTTTCTGAGTTACATTTGTTGATGAATAGTGAAAATACTAAATTGTTTTTTAAAAAATAACTTTCTGTTTAAAAAATTATTATATATTAACTTGATTATTCAAGTCATAATAGATAAATAATATTTATATTAATCTTAATTTGGTCATTGGAATACTATTTATGTTGAAATTAGACATAAAACTTATTGATCTTCTGAACATTTACTTTTACCTGGATCCCCACCACATCTACAGGATTAGTGTAAAGCATATTTTTTTAATTATATGAATTGAATTTAAAAAGAAATTGAAATAATTTTTTTTAATTATTATAAAATTTATGATCCAATTTTAATAAATAAATTTTTGTTAAATCGTAACTTTTGATTTTTTTACCGCGAGGAAGGGTAAATTGGGTAATTATGGGTAAAAATAATAATATGAGCGTTTTAAAATCACCCTAAATGTTGTTATAATTTTATTGGATTATAGGGTATCAACCAAAATAAACCGTAGGCTGAAATTATAACCTTTTCAACACACTTGAGTAAGAAATAGATATTTATTATATTTTATTTAATGATACGTTAAAAGTGACATATTCATAATTTTAATAAATAATTCTTTTTTAATATAGGGTTATGTAGAAGATAAATCTGACTAGAAAAAGTAATTTTAATTCTAATTAAATTAAACTCATCTTTATAATTTTTTTTAATGTTTAGATAATAAATAATATAATTTAAGGGTTTCACAATGATGATGTCATAAATAATTTATTAAAGGAAAAATGAAAATAATTATTATAATAATAATATAATAAATATTATATTACATACATAATTATATAACATAATTTTTTAGACAACATATACATTTTATTGGTATATTATAAGTCTTGGTAATAAGTTATCTTTTTTTACAAAAAAAAATTAAATCGTCAAATAATGAATAGTATCAAAATGGACGTAAATGATACTTTAAAATAACTATAATATTATTAAATGATATAAACTTTATACATATATAAAATTATTCCAACTAACAATAATAATGTTAAATATATAATAAATGATATATGTTGGGTTCGTTTGTCATTTTAACGTGACTATATTAACCATAAAGTGAAAAAATCTAAGTTGTCATGGTAAGACATGATGACTTTAACTAAGGGTTAATACCAAATGATAATGTTAATGTTTTGAACTAAACAATTCTAAAAGTCATCGTCTGAGATTATTTCGATTTAACCTTATATTTTCTTAGAATTATCTAACTTTTTACTATTTTAAATAATCTATATTTTTATATTTATTTAATATTTTAAAGGATTCCAAGAGTGCCCCACCCCTCTCTTATAAAATAGAAGCTCCTCCCTCACATCCTCACATAGAATTGAGCCTTCTTGATCAACAAAAACATTCTAATTTACCATATCATCATTCTTCTACACATCTTATATTATTTTAAAATCTTAATAGGCTAACCCTAGTGTCCCTTATATGTGATCCAAATGAAGATCGCTAAATAATAGGTAATCATCTTTACTGACACCTTCAAAATTATTTCTACATCTACTTCCTCTTCCTATTTAGTTTCAAAATTTAATTAATAAGTGTATTATAATATATATTCTAACATATTATTATTATTATGGGACAACTATATTCCATTTTTTAACCATCCTATGAAAAATAATATCACTATGTATCTGTATTAACGTCTTACCATCTCCACACTGTGGTGTAATTTTTTTTCATCACTACTTTATTAATATTGGTATACTAGTGAATATAATGTATATAAATAAAATACATGAAATTATTTTTATTATATATAATTAATATAAAATTTAATACCTTTCCACTTTTCCATGGAGGGAATAATATTGTCTCTCTTGTGTATGTACAGCCTACCATCATGACTGTAACGCCCCGACCCCAGCTACCCAGAGCCGGTGCATTAATTCGTAACATTGGCATGATCACAAAAGATCAAGTCTCGAAATACCGACTAGTTTAGTAGCCTTGGAAACACTAGATATATTCATAAGTCTTACATTACATCATAAAGTGAAAAACTAATAACAATGTCTTCATAGTCCACACTCATATCCTCTTCTGACTATCCCAGCAGGTCATTCATAAAATACTTCTTCACATCCTGGAAAATATTAAAACATTGAAAGGGGTGAGATCAGATGCTCAGTAAGGATAAAAATATTGCGGAAGCTTTCATAAATAAACATAAACTTTTAAGGCAATGTATAACTAAAACAAAATCCTTCTCAACATGAACATCAACATAATATGGCAAAATTAAAATGAGATAATGCCATTTACTTCTTCACATGGATATTCTACTGGTCGAATAATCACATGCAATATCAATAACCACTTTCATAATGATGGAATGCATAATGCCAGACATTCTGAAACAATTTTTCAAGGCCTCGGCCAAGACGTCTAAGAATGATTAAGGCCTCGGCCAAAACCATAAATCAAATTGGGAAAGGGTCTCGGCCAATTCCACGTCTAGTTGTCTCATGAGACCTACTGATGCATCGAGGAGCTATAGCAGGCTCCATCTGTCACTTATTAATTCCAATACATTCCTTATATAAAAAATGGTATATAAACATTTATGAATACCATTTTTTTAAAATACCATTTGAAATTAATTGTGGTATCAAAATACCAATTTAATTTTTTAGAAGATACTTACATTTAAAATTTCTCAAATATTATCCAGTGTTTTTCTGAAAACATTATGCAAGCTTATGAAAACAAAATAACTAATTCTGAGACTGCTCGACTAATTGCAGGCCACGATGGGTCCACGCCCAATCCCTTCCTGTCTACCACACTCGAGAGTCAGGTTTTCTAACAACATTTTTAAGCATGCGTTAAATACGTATACATTTTCACTGGATTTTCATACATTTGAGAGAAATATCTCTCTCTTTTTTTAAATCATTTAAAAACAGTTATGGCTTGTAGAGGAAGCCGAAACTCAAATAATGGTCACGGCGGCGAAGAAGTCGTTGTCACTGCATGTGTACGGAAAGAAAAACATTCCCTTTTTGTCGTTTAGTAAAACGTTTCATATAAAAAGATTCCTTTTGAATAAATGTAAAAGTCAAAGGGGTTTATACACCGTATAAAAGAAATTTGTGTATAAAACAAAATATGCCTCCATGAAAGGAGATTGAGACAAAGTCCTTAAAAAGATCATTTTTAAAATGAAATAGATCAATTATGTGTATTCACTATATGTACACATAAATAAAGTACAAATACAATATAGGACATAATAATATCATGACATAATTTTAAAGTAGGAGATTAACCCAGAGATTGGAAATTGGGTTAAGAAATTCCCTTACCTCGTGTCCGACATGACTCAACCGTTCTTTAACCTCCTGAATAATAAACTAGAGTTAATATCTACCTTATTAAGAACAATTTTCAATTTCATTATCCTTTTTATATCACTTATTACAATGTTATGAACATTATGTAATTATTTAAGTTAATAACGGTCGTTTTGTCGATCTTTGGTACTTGAGTCAAAAATAAACTTCTTATAATTACAAGTTGTTCATGTGGTGAAATATCCATTATATCCAGAATTATATTCATGATTTAGATATCATATATATCATATATATACATTATATACATTCATTCATAATGTCACTTAACATTTAGAGGTAAGAAATGAAATGCACCGTTCATGGAGACGGTAAGCCGTACGTACGCATGAACGCTACTTTCATTTCTATTTCGTATTTAATGGAATAAAATCATAATGATATAAATTTATAATATAATTACAGTATAATATAGTGTATAATACCATTTAATCCATCCTTTATACATCCCACATATGGAATTAACGATTCAAATCACTTTGAGGGGGCGGTAGTCCGCACTTCCTAAAATGAAATTATCGCGTTTTACCCATAATGGAAATCATAAAGTATGCCATAAATGAGAAATACAGAAGAATAAGTAAAACATAAACATATTTTATATCATATATAAATATAGTTACATCATGGCCACCTTTGAAGGTGTTATATGAGTGTTGAACAATCATCGTTTCGTGAGGCAGAAATTCGCCATCCACAGAAACCGTATGTTCTTTAACCATTAAATATAGGTGTGTGTAAGTGTAGCTCGAATACTTATTATAACAACATCCTAGTATATTTAGGATACTGGTGTTGTTACAAAAGAAATGAATAAAAAGATTTTAGGGGGTTGGAGAAGAAAAATAAAACAAAACAACATTAGAGAAGACATTACCTCAAAATCGGGTAACTCTTTTTTATTTGAGCCAAAGGCTTCCTTGGGAAGAGTTATTCCCAAAGTGAGGCTTCTAGGAGTAAGAGGGGGAAGTTGGGAGAGTATTTGGGCATAGTTTGGCCGAGCCAAATGGCTTGAAAGTGTAAATGAGGTGGGAGAGGTGGGGGCCTTTTATAAGTGGAGAGGAGGGGCTCTTTTGGAAAGATTGAAATGTTACATTATTATAAAATGCTTTTCGAATTCTAAAGGTCCCAAACTTATATAATTAGTGTCTAAGGTGATAATGGTTCTAAATAAACCCATCCAATAGTCTTTGGACAAGTTTAAGCCTTGGAGTTTACATTATCTTTTCATTTTATTAAAATCGTTAAATAATGAGGTCATCGCTGCATCATAATGATGTCATAAATAATTTAATTTATTTAATGTCTAAAAATTATAAAAAAAATACTATGATGTAGGAAATCTTTTTATCTTTCTAATGAATATTTATAGTTAAAATTTGGACTTGTGTAACCCCACTTAAATACTGTTTTAGTAAAATAACTCATGTTTGTGTCAATTTAATTTTAACATTAAATAAATATATATTAATGTCATTTTCCAACTAAATTGGCTCCATGGGGTCCCCAAGTTGACCCATGGGTTGTATTGGTCGGCCATGACTCATCCAATAGGATTAGTACAAGTGTCATGCTCATCTCATATTATTAAAACATTATTTGTACATTAAACTACACTAATTACCTCTAATCGCGATTAAGAACTTAAAAGTTACTATTCACCAAAAAATTATTTTAATCTCATTGAACCACATTTTACTTCTTAATGACAACCATGTATGTCAGATTTTTGAAAATAAAATCACAGAAGTGGTAATATTTCATTTAAACGAAAAATCAGTTATTTAACTACCACTTAGTGGTTTCACTATTCATCAAAAATTGAAGTTTTTCAGAATAAGGCCAAAATTTCACCCTAAGCTATAATTGATATTCCGAATTCACAAATGATTTCTATTTTAAAAAATTCCAAACATATAAGTTGCATTAATTAATTTTATAATTAATTCCCGCTATCACAACAAATAGCGTGTTTTTAAGAAACAATTTATATCAAAAGATTGGCAATTGTTTATGTCCAATTTCAATGTTAAATTAATTCTAATGACCACCATTGGATAAAATTGTAAAAATATGTTCTAATTATACTTTAAAACCACTAAATAGTATAATTTATCACTATAAATTATTTTGATTAAAAAATTTGTTTTTAAGTATTTTTCACTATTCATAAAAAATTAGAAGTTCTCAGAAAAATACTAAAAATTCAACATAGGCTAATTTCGATATTCCGAATCCAAAAATGAAGTCCATTTTGAAATATAAAATTTCTATAATTTTAAAAAGTTGTTTTTACTATTCATAACGGCTACTTTGATTAGTCGCGTTGTTTTAGAACTCGAAGTTGCATACAATGCAAGCTATTGCATTATTGAATGAGAAGCGTATCATGGAAGCTCGGGGTGTTACATTATCCCCTCCTTCAATAAATTGCATCCTCGCAATTTGAAATTTTTCTTTGTAAATATAAGGTTGAAAATAGAAAATACTTTTGTAGAAAACCCACATCGAAAATAAGGTTAATAAAAATATAACTTTAAAAGAAAGAAAGATAAGTACAAAGGTCACCTGAGATAGCCCATACTAGGATTCTATGAAAATATGGATATGGAAGAAAAACAAACCATCAAGGTCTGATGGAGAGTTGTAGAAAACTAGATTAGGAGAAAGTTAACAATAAGAAAATCATAAACTTGTGATTGGTTAAATGGTCATTGAATCCCCAGTTGGAAAAGTTAACCGGCAACATTTTTGTTTTAAGTTACCTTTTATAGAGTTAAAGAATTTATTTAGGAGATTTACTAAGAACGTAAGGGAATATACTTACTTGTCATGTAGACATTCATTCTTTAATAAATGTTTTCCACAAACCCATCTTTTACTCCAAATGGTAACGGAACTCAAAAATATTCTTTTTATCCTAATTTTATAAGGTTCCAAATATTAACACATACCATTTAGATTAGTAAAACTATTTTGTAATAACCAGGGACTTCCTGTAGGCTAGTGGTAGGAAATAAAGGCTTGTCACACTATGGTTGTGGGTTCGATTCCTGCAGCTTTGTTCGACGCGACGGGTTATTCCCCACCCTGCAGGTTGTCCTTTTCGTAAAACTATAGTATTATAATATTCCAAAAATAATCTTCATAAATTTTTTAACCTTAAACAATACTATCCAAAGATCAACTTAATCCACTCCAACCTTTATAGTTATCCAAAATACTTACGTCCAACTAACAGTCCAGATTTTATGAGGAAGGTAAACATAATGAAGCTCCCCTTTTTTTCTGCGTAACAACATGTGAACACCTTCATCATGTATTCTTTTTAAACATACTGAATTACCATGATCCCTTATTCCTTATAGAATACTAGATATACTTCTTCTATCCAAAAATGTATACAAAGCATCAATCAGTTTCAAGGAAGTTAAGCATATCCAATATAATTTATCCAAATCAATCACGTCTTATTCCAAAATCACTATCTCAGTATCAGAACCATATTATGGTTTATCTTTCTCTCAACCATATATTTTCCAAAAATTTAACCTACTGTGGAGTCACTATTCTTGGTTCCACACAATCTCATGTCCTTGATGAAATAGTATTGCAGTACAATCCTTATATACTCCATAATTATTACAACCAGTACATCATTGATACAACACTCAAATTACAAAATTCATTAATAACAACATAAGAACTCTAATCATTACTCCTCATCTGTGGTAGTATCATAACTTGATTACTATCCAATAACATCATTTGGGGCATACTCTGATGATTTGGACATTGGTTTGCGTAGTGTCCCCAATCCTTGCAGAAGAAGCATTGCACATTTGAAACCATTTTCTTACCCTTGCAGTCACGCACTTTGTGTCCTTTTTCTCTACACTTATAACAAACTCCCATTCCCTTTAGGCAAGTTCCATGATGTTTCTTCCCACAATTACCACATATTGGAAAATTAGTTTTTCCCCTCATCCCTTTATCCATCATTCTCTCTTCCATCCCTTTCGTCTCTTGCTTCGCTTCAAATCCATAGGACTCAGAGAATTCTTTACTTATCTTATTAACACATGATACTATTTCTTCATATGTTGAGAACACATGGGAGACTATTTCCCTTCGAAATGTTGGCTTAATACCTTGAAAAATACTATCCCTCTTACTCTTTGGATCATACGTACTGCTGGAGTTCACATTCCTTCTACTGGGAGCCATTTCTATACAATGGCATAAACTAGGTTAGTTTATGAATTACAATGAATAATTCCAAACTTTTAAAATACTTAAAGTAAATTGAACGGTTTATGGATATAATCCATAATCATAATAATGTTTCCTTTGAGGAAGTATATACTCATAAACCCTACATATTGGTTTGTAAAGAAAATGAGAATTATCCTAAGCATATCCCCCGGGAGTGTCGTAACCAAGAGTGCAACAAGGCCCGTTGTCGTGCACCAGTTCCCGTTCAAGTCTAGCTCAAAGTGGTGTTTTCAGGTTTTACCCCTAGGTACATCTGTACCAGAGCTGCCTCTACCTGTTCGTATCCAGACAGGGATGTATTTCTCAGAAAAATCACAAAATCTCTACAATAACAAAATTCTAGGAAGTTCTTCTATACTAATCCTCAAAGTCTATCTTTGGTCTATGTGCTCTAATCAGAGTTTATCTAAATCTAGCTTTCAAGGTTAGTACTAAACTGCCTTTGATACCAACTGTAATGCCCTGACCCCAGCTACTCAGAGCCGGTGCATTACTTCATAACATTGGCATGATCACAAAAGATCAAGTCTCGAAAGACCGATTAGTTTAGTAGCCTTGGAAACACTAGATACATTCATAAGTCTTACATTACATCATAAAGTGAAAAACTAATAACAAAGTCTTCATAGTCCACACTCATATCCTATTCTGACTATCCCTGCAGGTCATACATAAAATACTTCTTCACAGCCTGGAAAATATTAAAACATTGAAAGGGGTGAGCTCAGATGCTCAGTAAGGATAACAATATTGCGGAAGCTTTCATAAATAAACATAAACATTTAAGGCAATGTATAACTAAAACAAAATCCTTCTAAACATGAACATCAACATAATATGGAAAAATTAAAATGAGATAATGCCATTTAATTCTTCACATGGATATTCTACTGGTCGAATAATCACATGCAATATCAATAACCACTTTCATAATGATGGAATGCATAATGCCAGACATTCTGAAACATTTTGTCAAGGCCTCGTCCAAGATGTCTAAAATGATTAAGGCCTCGGCCAAAACCATAAATCAAATTGGGAAAGGGCCTCGGCCAATTCCATGTCTAGTTGTCTCATGAGACGTACCGATGCATCGAGGAACTATAAAGGGCTCCACCCGTTACTTATTAAGTCCAATACATTCCTTATATGAAAAATGGTATATAAACATTTAAGAATACCATTTTTTTAAAATACCATTTGAAATTAATTGTGGTATCAAAATACCAGTTTAATTTTTTATAAGATACTTACATTTAAAATTGCTCAAATATACTCCAGTGTTTTTCTGAAAACATTATGCAAGCTTCTGAAAACAAAATAACTAATTCTGAGACTGCTCGACTAATTGCAGGCCATGATGGGTCCACGCCCAATCCCTTCCTCTCTACCACACTCGAGAGTCAGGTTTTCTAACAACATTTTTAAGCTTGCATTAAATACTTATACATTTTCACTGGATTTTCATACATTTGAGAGAAATATATCTCTCTTTTTTTAAATCATTTAAAAACAGTTATGGCTTGTAGAGGAAGCCGAAACTCAAATAATGGTCATGGCGGCGAAGAAGTCGTTGTCGCTGCATATGTACGGAAAGAAAAACATTCCCTTTTTGTCGTTTAGTAAAACGTTTCGTATAAAAAGATTCCTTTTGAATAAATGTAAAAGTCAAAGGGGTTTCTACACCGTATAAAAGAAATTTGTGTATAAAAAAAATATGCCTCAATGAAAGGAGATTGAGACGAAGTCCTTAAAAAGATCATTTTTAAAATGAAATAGATCTATTATGTGTATTCACTATATGTACACATAAATAAAGTACAAATACAATATAGGACATAATAATATCATGACATAACTTTAAAGTAGGAGATTAACCCAGATATTGGAAATTGGGTTAAGAAATTCCCTTACCTCGTGTCCGACTTGACTCAACCGTTCTTTAACCTCCTGAATAATAAACTAGAGTTAATATCTTCCTTATTAAGAACCATTTTCAATTTCATTATCCTTTTTATTTCACTTATTACAATGTGATGAACATTATGTAATTATTTAAGTTAATAACGGTCGTTTTGTCGATATTTGGTACTTGAGTCAAAAATAAACTTCTTATAATTACAAGTTGTTCATGTGGTGAAATATCCATTATATCCAGAATTATATTCATGATGTAGATATCATATATATAATATATATACAGTATATACATTCATTCATAATGTCACGTAACATTTAGAGGTAAGAAATGAAATGCACCGTTCATGGAGACGGTAAGCCGTACGTACGCATGAACGCTACTTTCATTTCTATTTCGTATTTAATGGAATAAAATCATAATGATATAAATTTATAATATAATTAAAGTATAATATAGTGTACAATACCATTTAATCCATCCTTTATACATCCCACATATGGCATTAACGATTCAAATCACTTTGAGGGGGCGGTAGTCCGCACTTCCTAAAATGAAATTATCGCGTTTCACCCATAATGGAAATCATAAAGTATGCCATAAATGAGAAATACAGAAGCATAAGTAAAACATAAACATATTTTATATCATATATAAATATATTGACATCTTAATGGCCACCTTTTAATGTGTTATATGAGTGTTGAACAATCATCGTTTCGTGAGGCAGAAATTCGCCATCCACAGAAACCGTATGTTCTTTAACCATTAGATGTAGGTGTGTGTAAGTGTAGCTCTAATAATTCTTATAACAACTTCCTAGTATATTGAGGATAATTTTTTTGTTACAAAATAAATGAATAAAAAGAGTTTAGGGGGTTGGAGAAGAAAAATAAAACAAAACAACATTAGAGAAGACATTACCTCAAAATCGGGTAACTCTTTTTGATTTGAGCCAAAGGATTCCTTGGGAAGAGTTCTGCCCAGAGTGAGGCTTCTAGGATTAAGAGGGGGAAGTTGGGAGATTAGTTGGGAAGAGTTTGGCCGACCCAAATGGCTTGAATGTGTAAATGAGGTGGGAGAGGTGGGGGCCTTTTATAAGTGGAGAGGAGGGGCTCTTTTGGAATGATTGAAATGTTACCTTATTATACAATGATTTTCGGATTCTAAAGGTCCCACAATTATATAATTAGTGGATAAGGTGATAAGGGTTCGAACTAAACCCATCCAATAGTATTTGGACAAGTGTAAGCCTTGGATTTTACATTATCTTTTCATTTTATTAAAATCGTTAAATAATGAGGTAATCGCTGCATAATAATGATGTCATAAATAATTTAATTTATTTAATGTCTAAAAATTATAAAACAAATACTATGATGTAGGAAATCTTTTTATCTTTCTAATGAATATTTATAGTCAAAAATTGGACTTGTGTACCCCCACTTAAAAACTGTTTTAGTAAAATAACTCATGTTTGTGTCAATTTAATTTTAACATTAAATAAATATATATTAATGTCATTTTCCAACCAAAGTGGCTCCATGGGGTCCCCAAGTTGACCCATGGGTTGTCTTTCTCGGCCATGACTCATCCAATAGGAGTAGGAAAAGTTTCATGCTCATCTCATATTATTAAAACATTATTTGTACCTTAAACTACACTAATTACCTCTAATCGCGATTAAGAACTTAAAAATTACTATTCACCAAAAAAATTATTTTAATCTCATTGAACCACATTTTACTTCTTAATGACAACCATGTATGTCATATTTTTGAAAATAAAATCACAGAAGTGGTAATATTTTATTTAAACGAAAAATCAGTTATTTAACTACCACTTAGTGGTTTCACTATTCATCAAAAATTGAAGTTTTTCAGAATAATGCCAAACTTTCACCCTAAGCTATAATTGATATTCCGAATTCAAAAATTATGTCTATTTTAAAAAATTCCAAACATATGAGTTTCATTAATTAATTTTATAATTAATTCCCGCTGTCACAACTAATAGCGTGTTTTTAAGAAACAATTTATATCAAAAGATTGGCAATTGTTTATGTCCAATTTCAATGTTAAATTAATTCTAATGACCACCATTGGATAAAATTTTAAAAATATATTCTAATTATACTTTAGAACCACTAAATAGTATAATTTATCACTGTATATTATTTTTATTAAAAAATTTGTTTTTAAGTATTTTTCACTATTCATAAAAAATTAGAAGTTCTCAGAAAAATACAAAAAATTCAACATAGGATAATTTCGATATTCCGAATCCAAAAATGAAGTCCATTTTGAAATATAAAATTTCTATAATTTTAAAAAGTGGTTATTACTATTCATAATGGCTACTTTGATTAGTCACGGTGTTTTAGAACTCGAAGTTGTGTACAATGCAAGCTATTGCATTATTGAATGAGAAGCGTATCATGGAAGCTCAGGGTGTTACAATGACGACACGATGAGATTCATTCTCCTCATTAACCATTCTAGAATGATTATAAAAATTTATATGATTAGTGGATTTAATATCTATGAACATAATATCATACCTTTTATTAAAAAATTATATTCGATTCCAAATAAACATGACATACAATAAAAAATCAAAAGAAAATAATCCGGTTAACACCAAAAAAATACAAGGTAATAATGAAATATTATTAAAAAAACAATATAAGAATATCATATATGATATCTCAAATATGGATATAGTTATGGAATAATTAAATTACATTATTTAACCATTATAAATATGTCAACTAACCATCAAATAAATTATTATATATGGTAAGTGTTTAATTCATAATCTCATTATTAATCGAGATTGATCATTTTTAAGTCTCCAATGGGGAATATTTCTTTTCTATGTCAATAATATTATAACAAAATAAAAATTGATTTTAATATTATCATTTAAATGTTTAAATTATTTTTACCCATGTTCTGCTCTTAATTAAATGGTTTTAACGGATTCTTTTTTTCATTATCCAAACACGGTACATCAAGTCTTTTTCAAAAAAAAATGGAAAGAATGGTTTCTTTAACTTTTACTTCATGAGAATCTTTTAGATCATTCATGATGCCATAATTTTATTAATATTACATTAACATTTTAAAAAATTATATTTACATAAAAGTTTTATTTTATAAATATTAGTCTTTTAAATATTTTATTTCGATATAAAAGTTCTTTTTTATCCGGAAATTTATAATGATTTTATTAGAGAACTCTCATCTATGTCAACATGAATTGTTGAATCATATTTTTTATTAAGTTATATCTTTTATGATAAAATGTAATTTATTTTATTTAGTTTTATTGATCATTTTGACTATGGATGTCATATATTGATACTATTGTTGGATTATGGTAAAACTATTAACATTTTATAAGATAGTTTTTCAATACGAATGATTAGATTGTTCATGTTTTATTATTAATAATGAATTAGGAAAAGTAATTTATTGGTGGAGCCTATAGTATAACCTTGATGGATTGGTTGATCCCCTGGCAAAAACAATATATGGTTAGGTCTTAGTAATTTCTTTTTTATTTTTAGATTTGGATTTGGTTGAGGTATTAACCATTTATTTTCAGATTCCTTGGCTTAGGACTCAATAGTATGTTTTAGATGTATAGAATAATTAATTCCATAATTGTGAGGTTTTTTATTGATATTAAATGTGATTATTTAAATAGTATAATATCCTCAGTTAATATTCACAAGTCAGGTAATTGTTTAAATCCCATGTGTTTCAGTTACATACAATTCCATTTGATTATGCCTTATCAAGTTGTTTTAATGGAAAGTGTGCCTAGTTCATTACCTTATGATATTATTTATTCATATTGAATCCGGATTACTTCTTCTATATAATTACCCTTACTAAGCACTTGGTCTCACCCCTTTCTTATTTCTTATTTTCCCAGGATGCCAATATATGTAATATAACTGATATGTAGGGTTAAGCTATGATATTAACAGTGTCCTCAAAGGATTTTCTATATTATATTTTTATAGTTTCAATTATAATGTAAGTTTCATGTGTGTATTCTAGAATTCCAAAACAATTAAACTAATCATTCCATTTGAATTTGATTCCTTATAATTATGCCAATTTATTAATATAATTCATGGTCTATTAGCTTTTGTGTTCAGGGCATTACAAATATTATCAGAGTAAGATTAGCGAAACCCATGGAAAATATATTTAGAAATAAATAATTATAAAATATAACTATATGAATGATGTTGTAGATAACACATAGTATATAATACCATCCTTTAGATTTAGTAATTGATGAACTAGGTTAATCCTATGGACTAATTGATTTGGAGGATGATTTCAACCTTTAGAGATCCTTTAAATGATTCTTCATGATTGAATCATTATGATTAGTGTTTCTCACATTTTACATTTAGTTATGATAATTATTATAATTAGTAAGGTTATACAAGAAATAGTTATACTTTTGGTGATGAAGAGACTACAATCAAACAATGAAAATTTGGAGGTATTATGGAATAAGATTATGAAGCGTGGATAACTATTTAATATTGAATTAGAGTGATTAATTTTCATTTATACCTAGATTCAAGAATTATTTCATAAATGGTTTCATGGTTATATGAATCATGATAAATATATAAGGATTATACTGCAATACTTATTATTTAGGGATTTGGGGTCATGAATGTTTTTATAATGGATTTTAACATGATAAAGGTATATGAAAATAAGATCTACATTACATTTTTTGGATAGTCTAAAGTATTTTTGAAAGTTAAATTTCTTTTTTGACTGTGAATTTGGATAGTTGTATTGTGGATAAGTCTTAAGGTTGGAATAGATTAAGATGAACACTGGATGTTATTTATTGAGGTTAAAGTATTGTTTATTAGATACATTGTGCTAATATTTTTGATTTCATTAAACATTTTAAAATACTGAAGGAATGAATATTACATCATATTATCAATTAAAGTGCATGAGGCCTGAAAAATTAATTACATGGAAACATATTTATCGGTTTTAGAAATTAAATGAAAATTGGTCTAATCACAACCAAATTATGAGATTATTCTTATTCCACGTAATGAAATAATATATATTCTTATCAAAACATTTCCATAAACTCCTAGGAAAATATCTTGAATCCAAAAATATTATCCTAGAACTTTATTTTACAATGAATCAAATAGTACTTTAGATCATAATAGATCTTTATGTTTTTCGTCTTTTATGTTCTCCTGACCTTTGTCTTTATTACTCTCTATCATAAAATGATGGTTTTATTTCCCTGCGATGTCTATGTTTTCAATTTTCTCTAATGTTCTCCTATTATTAATCCAAGGTTTGTAGTGACATTTTCATTTCCTTTTCACATTTATTAAAAGTATCTTTTATTAAACCTATTTCATATGTGGAATATACAAAATGGTATTTCCTAGTATCAACATGTAATTTTAGAGGTGAAATATCATATTAGGAGGACATCATTTATTAATAGTGGGAAACATTTAACACCCTAGGGTTTACAATTAATATGTATATTTTTATTTAATATCATTAATTACTTATTTTTCATGAAACACTATGTTAGATTGCATTATATACAACTCTGAGTTTTACCAACCAATAGTATATTAATATAATATTATTATTTAATATAATAAGATATAACCAGACTATTTAAATAGTGTTATTGAATATTATTATATAAATTTATAAAATATATTATTTATAATAATATAGAAATTCAATTTTAAGCATGAAACCGTATATTTTTCAAAATGGGATTTAATCATGTTTTAACGGAGAACCAATTTTAAATCCAGTCTTTATTTTTTTTTTAATATTATTTTTTTATAATAAAATTTATTTTTAAATTCATAATATAAATTTTATATAATGGTGAATTTTTTAAATTCTTCTAAAAAGTATCATTTTTTGATTAATTCTGAAAAATACTACATTGTATTTAAAAAATGACATTTTGTTGAAATAGTTATTATTCATTAAATTTATTTTTAAACTCAAAATATATAAATAAAAAATATATTAATCCAAATTATTGTATTTTAATATCCATTATATTGAAATTCTATATAAAAACATATTGAACTATTGAACTTTTACTTTTACACGCCTTCTCGCCACATCAGTGGGATTAGTTCTAAACATAATTTTTCACTTATTTGAATATAATTTTGAAATAAAGACCAAAATTTTTTTAATTTGTATGATATTTATCATCTAATATAAAATTTATAATTTTTTTAATAGTAACTATATTATTTTTTTGACGGTGAAGGTTATATCTTGTAATTATAGGTAAAAATAATCATATAATCATTATAAAATTTCCTTAACAACTATTCTAACTTAATTGGATGAGTGGGTATCAACCAAAATAAACTATAGGAAGAAATTATAACCTTTTTCATCCATTTGGATAATAATTAGACAATTATAATATTTTATTTAATGATAAGTTAAAAATTTCATACTCATAATTTTATTAACTAAATAATTTTTAATATATGGATACACGTAATATAAATTAGTCAATAAATAGTAATTTGCAAGATAGTAAATTTATCATCATCAAGATAATTTATTTAAAAATTTTATAGAATAAATAATTTTAATTAAGGCTTTCACAATGACGATGTATTAATTGATTTATTAAAGTTAAAACGAAATAACTAATTTTAATTATATTATAATAAAAATAAATTAAATTATTAAAGACATAAATATATTTATAGAAAAGATATACAATTAATTGATATATTATAAGTTTTGGTTCTAATTTATCATGTTTTTAGGACATTTCTTAAAAAGTAATATAATGAATAGTTACAAAATTGACAAAAATGATACTTTTTAAAAAATAATATTTTTTTATATTATATAAAATTTATAAAAATTATAAAAATTTTAAACTAATTATAATAAGTTTAAATATGAAAAAAAGTTATATTTGGGTTCTTTTTACATTATATAGTGATATATTAACCCTAAAGTGTAAAAAGAAAAGTTGTGAGTGTAAGAGTTAAAGGATTTATCTAAGGTTTACATGCAAAAGATTAGGTCCATATTATGACCTAAAAATGAATAAAGGTAAATTTTTAAGAGTATTTATACACATTATAATATTAGATAATAAATAACTCACTTTTGATTTATTTTGAATCAAAAATAAATTTATATTCATTTGATATTTTAAAGGTATCCATGAGTGCCCCTCCCCTCTCTTACAAGAAGTTACCACCACCCTTACTACCTCAGACCAGCTTGAGACTTCCTATTCAACCAAACCCTACCCATTTTTCTTCTCAAAATCCATAGACACATCATATATGTTACATTCTACTTAAAATACCAACCCTATATCCCTATGTGTATATCTGAAGTAGGTTCTCTAAATAAGAGCTAATCAGCCTTACCGACTCCTTTAAAAATATTTCTTCTTTTATTTACTTTTACAATTATTTTTGTATATTAGAGTAATAAATATAGTATTAAATGTATTTTGACATATTCTTATGACCATGGGAAAACCATTTTACTCATTTTATACATCCTACGAAAAATAATATCGTGCATCCATACGCCATACTGTCTCTAAACTGTGGTGTAATTTAGTTGTCATCACTATATTATTTAAATCGGTAGAATGATGAATATGACAGATATAAGTAATAAATAGGATATTATATTTATTAATTATTATTAATATATCATCAAATTCCTTAACACATTTCCATTAAGTGAATGATGCGGGTACTTGTACATACGTACGCCCAACCATCTCCATGGCCGGATGAGATTCTGGCTCCACATTAATCATTCAAGAATGATTATAAAAATTTATATGAGGAGTGAATATAATATTAATTAACTTTATTTCATTATATATTTTAATAGAATATATCATATATATATAAAATATTACTTAAATTACAAAAAATAAAATAAAATGTAGTGGTTAACACCCGAAATGATGGTAGTAATAAAATATTATTAACAAAATAATTGAAAAAGATCATATATGATATTATAAATATGTATATAATTAGGGTATTATTTAATAACATGATTTATACCTTATATGGGAGGTTAAATCACCCACAAATAATATAATGTACAAGGTTAGGGTTTAATTTACAATCTCATTACTACTCGAGATTGGTTCAGTTTAAGTCTCCATTGGGGAATATTTATTTTCTATGTCCATAATTTCTAAAAATGTATTTAAAATGTATTTTAATATTATCATATAAATGTTTAAAATATTATAAACTTGTTTGAATTTTTATTAAACCCTTTTAAATGAATTGTTTTTTCATTTTCCAAACAAAGTACTTTATGACTTTTCAAAATAAATACAAAAAATAATATTGAATTTTTTACTTATATGACATGATTTTCTTTTATTACCATCATGATGGATTTATGTTTTGAAGATTAAATTTCATGTTTTAAATTTTAAATTTATATAAAATGTTTTATTTTATAAAACTGTGACATTCAAATAAAGTAGTTCAGAGTAAAAGTGTATTGTTATCAAGATATTTTTAATGATTTTTTATAGTATTTTCATTTATGTGAACATCATTTGGTGAATCCAGTATTTGATTAGGTTTGATATTTTATAATAAAATATACATTATTTTATAGAAGGTTTTATGATCTGTTAGACTATGGATTTTATATTATAATTTCATTCATGATTTTTGGTTAATTTATTAATATTTCATATTCTAGTTTTTCAATAAGAATTTTTATATTGTCTATGTTTTCATAGGAGTAATGCATTGGACATAGTGGGTGATGGGAAGGGATCACTATATCCCCTTGATCAATTGGTAATTCTAATGGGACAAACTAGATATGGGCTTGGTTGAGGCCTTGGCCAATTGTTTTTAGATATGGATTTGGTCAATGTCTTAACATTTTACTTTCAGATTTCTTATTCGAGGGAACGACGGTGTGTCTTAGATGTCCAAAACTATGCGTTCCATTATTGTGAGACTAGATATTGATTTTTCATATGATTATTTGACTAGTAGAATATCCATGGTTTTGTATCCTTTTCCATGTGATTGTTTAAATGGAATGTGTTTTGGTAGTTTACCATACCATCTTGATTATTCCATGTCCAGTTGTTGTAATGGGAAATGTGTTTAATTAGTTCCTTTGAAAATTATTTATTTTTGTTCTTTTATAAGTAATAATGTTATAAATCTACCCTTACTAAGAATTTGATCTCACCCATTTAATCTATTTTATTGTCCTAGGATTCCAGTATGTTTATTATGACTGATATGTAGTGTTAATCTAAGATACTAAAAGAGTTCTCACAATATTTTCTATGTTATATTTTATGGTTTCAAATGAAATTAAAAGTTCATTTATGTAATCTGGATTTAATAAACATTGAAACTAATTATCCCTTCATGATTTTTTCCTTATAATCATTCAAATTTATTAAAATAATTCACTGACTCTAGGTTTCTGAGTTTGGGGTGTTATCATTGGTTTTAAAGGATGTTTAGCAGTAACCTTGGAAACTAGATTTAGAAAACAATTTCAAAAAAACATAATACTATGAACGAAATTGAGGATTTTTCTAAGTATAGATATCATATTTTCAATTTTTTAATTCATAATCTAGTTAAATCCTATAGACTTATGGATTTATAGGAATATTCCATTATTTGGTGATACTATAAATGTTTTTATGAGTATATCAATGTGATTATTGTTTCTCACATTGTGCATTGTGTTTTGAATAATGGTTAGAATCAATAATTTAATAAAAGAAATGGTTACACTATTGATGATAAATATACTATAAAATGAAAATTCATTGAAGGAGTTATTAAGAAATATTATTATGAAGTGTAGCTAAGGATTTAAAAATGAATTAGAATTATTAATGTTCGTATAAATTATTATAAAAGAATTATGTCATCAATGGTGATCTGGTTATATGAATATTCAGATATAAATGAGAATTGTACTATAGTAATCCTTCCTTATGGATTTTGAAGTATGAATGTTCTAATTAAGGGTTTTATGTTCAAAATGGAATGTGAAAATAAGATCAACGTTACATTATTTTAATAATTTAATGTACTTGGGAAATTTAGAAACCTTTTTAGACTGTGAATTTGGAATTTTGTATTTTGGATGAGTCTTACTATTGGAATGTATTATGTTGAACATTTCATATTATTATTAGAGGATGAAGTATGATTTATTGGTTAATTTATGCTAATATTTTTGGTTTTTGTAAAAAATTATAAAAATGATGGAATTACTCACAGATATTATGATTCATTGAAGTGGCCCATGCATGAAAAAAATATATTTTTAACTCATATTTCTAGAAATAAGTAATGAAGTAGAAATAGATTTATGCACAAAAAGGTTTGAGTTTTTTCTTATTATAAAGAAGTAAATAAATTATTTTCTTTTAAAAAATATTTATTTAACTCTTGGGAAAATATCTTAAAACCAATAATGTTATCCTAGTACTTTATTTTCTATTGAATCAAATGGTCCCTTATGTCATCACAACCTTGTAGATTTTTGATTGTTAATATTATTCAGACCATGTTCTATATTTCTCTACATCAGAACATGATGGTTATATTTCCCATCCATGTCTAAGTATTCAGTTTCCAACAATTTCATCATATTAAAAGGCCTAGATTGGCGGTGACCTTTACATTTCCATTTCCCTCCTATTAAAAATATATTTTGTTAACCCTATTTCCAATGTGGGTTTCTCACAATGGTATTTTATAGTATTATAATTTTCTTTTAGTGGTAATATATCAAATTGAGAGGATGTAAATAAATTAAGTAGGGGAGAATAAAACATAAAAAGATTTTACTGTATGTCTTTTTAAAATTTAATACCATTAGTTCCTTATGTTTTATGAAACAATGAGTTAGATTGTGTAATAAGATCCTGGCGGAAGATTGGGACGGTGGCTATGACCTCGCGATGCTTTCTCCCCACTGGTGAAAATGGTGGTTGCGACACTGGCTCCTCCCCTCTTGGCGGGGGAGGGGGAATCATTGTCCCATGAGAGAGCTCAGTCTTTCTTGCCTTTCTCCAACCCAGAGTTCCTTCCTCCTTTCCCGAAGGTTTAAATTATCCCTAAGGTTCTTGACATAATTGAAGGAGAACCGAATCTTCCCCTATCATTATATGAGTTTATGGAGTCTTCAGCCTTGCTGAACATCACTTTGGTGGCTCGATTCAAGAACAGAAGTCCTTCGGTGGACGTCTTTGATCGCATTGTTTTTGGATCGTGGGATCTAAACGAATGTGCAGTTGTGGGTTTAATAGATAGTATGAAAATTATTATTAGGTTAGAGTCCAAGATAGTCCTCATTCAGGCTTGGGCTAGGGTGCCACACATTTTCAAAGGTATTTTATTTATGCTTCTACATTGGTCTTTTGATCTATATATGAACTGGGATTCCCCTTCTATCATTGTTTGGGTATGTTTTCCCAATTTACATTTACCATTTCAAAACTCGTCTGTTATTCGCTTGTTTGGTAACATGGTAGGAATATATCTTTGTTCGGATTATCACACATAGGTGGTTTTCCATACGGTAAATCCACAGGTCTGGCTTGAAATGGATGTATAACGCGTTCCTGTTGATTATATTTGGATCACGATTGGGGAGGAATATAAATAAAAACATTGGGTTATCTATGAAAGTTGGATGGATTTTTGTGGTTCTTGCAAGTGTTTGGGCCACCCAACTAATGTTTTCCGAGAAAGGGGGACCTGTCACAGTGGTAAGGAGGCTAGGATGGGCTCCGAGGAGGGTATAAGGCACAATGAAATGGGAAAAAATTGAGGATGAGCCGGGATTCGGTGATGATAGAGTAAACTTAACGAGGGAGGGGCTCTCAGATGAATGCTCCAGCTGTGGAAGATCTTCAATATGGTTCCCATGTTATTGGAATTGGGGAAGATCAATGAAATTCCACCTCTGTGGGTACTGAACAGGTTGGAGAAGACCGGAGATGCAGTTCTGTGGGAGTGGTAACCACAGCCAGGCTGAAGGAGGATAAAGGCCTGCATCCCCTGGATAAACCTTTCATGGTATTGAACAACAGGTTTTATGTTCTTATAGAAGAAAATGTGGTCGAGGGCCTGGAAGAGGAGGCCAATACAGGGGGTTAGGGTGATGAGGTGTTTGCGGAGAATAGGCAGGAGGATCACTTGGGGCAGGAACTGGTTGCAGGTCCTGTGGAAGATGAGGCCATTACTTGCTCTGTGAATTTGGCTGGGGGGGATAAGTCTTCGGAGGTACTTTTTCTTGAGGGTAAAGGGAAAGACGTTGATGTTATGGATGGAGAGGATTCTCCCCTACAAGAGGGTCGAAAACCCTTGGTGGAATGCACTCCTGAACAGAGGCTGGATTTTTTTACTGGAGATCATGAAGTCGGGTTGAAGGAATAGTCTAGGGTGGGAAAGGAGTGCTCTAGGGGAGGGAAGGAGAACTGGGGTACTCCTGACAGCCGTTCATTTAGATATATTGTTCAATATGGGAATCAGAAGAGGTCTATAGATGTTAGACCTTTATCTACAACCTCAACAAGGAGGCCAAGAAAGGACTACTCATATCCCCCGAGTCCAATGCGGACAGGGTCTGCCTCCAAGAGGAATAATCAGGTGGTCCTTGCAGTCAAAAAAGTTAGTGGGGTTAAGAATAAATCATCAGTTATGAATAATTTGGACATGCTTAGCAATCGGGTTCAAAGTGCAAACTTTTGGAGAAATCTGGAATGGGAATCGACTACGGGAGAAGACGAAACTTGTATGGGATACAGGGACGACTGCGGCTATTTTGATGTTTAAATTGGTGTTGTTTTGTGTTGTTTTTTTTCGGGTTTTTTGAACTTGTTTGGCGTTGTATGATGGGTACCAGACATCCTTAAACAGGCCTATATTATATTAAAAAAATTATTTGGCATGAGTTAGATTGTGTGATACACATGTCTCACATTTTCTAAAAAAGTATTTTAATATAATATAATTTTTAAATGTAATCAGATATAACCTATATATTTAAATAGATTATATCCATATTAATAACTGTCTTTTGAAAAAATTTGGTTTATAAAAAATATAGGAATTAAATATTAAGCATAGAAAAATATATTTTTCTAAAGGGAGTTTTATTTCGTTTTAATGGAGAATATATTTTAAATCCATTTTCTATACTTTTATATGTATTTTATTTTTTATAATAAATTTAATTTTTAAATAAATAATGTCATATATATATATTTTAGGGTTATTTGTTGGTATATTTTTTAGAAGATTCATTTTTTGATGAATAGTTAAAAATATTGCATTGTTGTTAAAAACAGATTTTTCATTTAAATAATTATCATACTTGAAATTTATTTCTAAAGTAAAAAATATAAAAATAATACATTTATTATTCCAAATTTGGTTATTGGAATTTTATTTATATTTAAATTATATATAAAAACTTATTGAGATTTTGAACAATTACATTAACCCGCCTCTTCACCTCATCTTGTAGGATTTCTGTTAAACATAATTTCCCTGCATCTGTGAATTGAATTTTAAAAAACATACATACAAGTTTTAAATTATTATGAAATTTTCAACCTAATAGAAAAAACATATTTTTTGAATAGTAACTTTACTATTTTTTTAACCAAGGTGAAGGGTAAATACTTTAATTATTGATAAAAATAATAATATAATCATTATTAAAATTACCCTAAGACATGTCCTAATATCATTTTATGTGGGTTTTCGACCAAAATCATACTTTGGAAGAAATAATTACCTTTTTATGCCCCTTCGGGATGAATTAGAAATTTATTATAATTTATTTAAAGACATGATAAAAATGCCATAGTCATCATTATATTAAGTAAATCATTTTTCATATAAGGTTATAAAAAAGATAAATTTTACTATAAATAGTCATTTTAAAGGTAACAAATTTGTATTCATCATGATTGTTTTTATTTTTAGGGAATCCCTAATTTAATTTAAGCATTTCCCAATGATGATTTAGTAATTTATTTATTGGAGAAAAAATAAAATTAATGATTTTAATGAAATTGATATATATAAAATTTGACAAAATTGATGACATATATAAATTCTATAGATACCTTAGTGATTTTATTTATATATTATAAGTGTTTTTTCAATCTTATCATGATTTTATGAAATTTTTAATAAGTCAAATAATGAATAGTATCAAAATTCAAATAAATGATAATTTAAAATAAATTATATTATACTAAATGATATAAAATTCATAAAAATATAAAATTCATCCAATTTACTAGAATAATATTAAATATGTCATAAATGATCAATTTATTTCTCTTTGTCATTTTATTATTACCATAAAAATCCCATAGAGTAAAAAGCCATATTGTTAGAGTAAGAGTTAAAGAGTTTAACTAAGGGTTAAAGTGAAAAGATATGGTAAATATTTTGACCTAATCAGGTCTAAAAAATTCTTAAGAGGATATAAATCCATTCTTATCATATATTTTATATAACTTTCTAAGGATCTATTTTATATCAAAAGTCACTTTATATTAATTTAATATTTTAATGGTTTCTAGAAGAGCCCCTCCCCTCTCTTATAAAAAGTAACCTCCTCCCTCAATTTATCTCACCACTTTGAGACTTTTTTATCATCCAAACCCCACCCATTTCCCTTCTCAATATCCCAATAAACATCATAATGTATATTTCATTCTCTAAGGCCACCCCCAACGCCCCTTTGAGGAGATCCAAATGAGGATATCTAAAGATCATACAAACGTCTTTATAGACTCCTTCAAAATTATATCTTATTATGCTTACATTTCCTATGTTGTTACAATAATTAATTAATAAACCATATATAAACTATATTATGAGATATTATTATGGTCATGGGAAAACCAAATTACTCCTTTTATACATCCTACAAACAACCAAATCACAATAAGTGTGTACATACGTTATAATGTATCCAAGATGTGGTGTAATAATTTATCCACTAATTTATTTAAATGAGTATAATGACTAATATAATTGATATAAATAGTAAATATAAAATTAAAATTATTCAATATAAATAATATACCATCAAATTTTTTACCACATTACCATTAAGGGAATGATTTCTTCGATCATGCCCACATATGATCTACCATCTCCATGAGGTGATGAGATTAGTTATTCATATAAACCATTAAAAAATCGTTATAAAATCGTTATTATTAGTGAAAATGATATTTATACAAATAATTCCATTCTTTATATGAAGAAAATATATTCGATTCATAAGAAATATTACATAGATGAAAAAGTAAACATAAGAAAATGAAATAGTTAACACATGAAATGATGGAAATAATGAAGTATTATTAGAAATAGAAGATAGTATATGATATTATAAATATGGATATAGTTCTGTTATAATTTAATAACATTATTTAACCATTATATATGAGTTTAAAAACCATCTACTATAGGAAATTACAAGGTTGTTTTTTAATTCACAATCTCATTTTTAATCGAGATACTTCTTTTTAAGTCTCTACTAGGGAATATTTGTTTTCTATGTAAATAATTTCTAAAAAAATAGAATATTATTTTAATATTATCATATAAATTATTAAATTCATTTACACATGTTTGACTATTTTTTAAAATGGTTTGAAAGGAATCATTTTTTCATTTTCCAAACTAGGAACTTTTTGACTTTTTGACATAAAAACAAAAAGAATATATATTTTTAACTTATATGGAATGATATTATTTAACATCCATGTTGAAGACTTGATATATTAAAACATTATTTATAGGTTTAAAAAGATATTTTTAAATGAAATTTCTTTTTATAAAATAAACAGGTTCTGAATAAATGATTTCAAAGTAAAAGTGTATCTTTATCAAGATATTTCTAAAAATTTTATTAGATTATTTAAACCAATGTCATCATACATTATTGAATATTATGTTTCATTATGGTTTATATTTTATGATACAATTTCTCATATTTTATTGATGTTTTTTTATTACTTTGATTATAGATTTTTCTATTTTGATAACATTCATGGTTGATGGTTAAATTATTGACATTTCATATGCTATTTTTTCTATATAAATGTTTATACTATTTATGTTTTCATATGGGGAATGAATTGTACTTTGTATGTGAAAGGAGGGGCCGTAGATAGACCCTTGATGCATTTATATGTCTAATTAGACAAACCTGATATGGGATTTGTCAAGGAATTTCCCATTTTTTTAGATATGGATTTGGATAAAGCCTAAACCATTTATTTTGAGAAGTCTTGGTCAGGACCTCGATAGTATGTTTTCGATGTTCATCCTTATGAATTAAATAATTTTGAGATTATTTATAGATATTCCATTTGATTATTGGACTAGTATAATCTCCTTGGATAATATTTTCCAATCATGGGATTATTTAAATTGAATGTGTTTTAGTTATTTACCATGCCATATTTATTATGTCTTATCCTTTTGTTTAAATGGAATGTTTGTCCACTTCATTTCCATTACATATTATGTATTCTTATTGAATCATAATTACCTCTATTGTATTCATACCCTTACTATTCTTTTGGGCTCACCCGTTTCATATGTTTTGTTTTCTTAGGATTCCAATATGTGTATTATGACTGATATATAGGGTTAAGATAGAAGATTAATTGAGTTCTCAATGTAATATCTATGTTGTATTTTATTTTATCAATTTTAATGTAAGATATCGAATTGTAATTTGGATTTTCAAAACTGCAAAACTGATAGGTGTTTTGGGATTCGATTCCTTATAATCTTACTAATGTATCAAAATAATTCCCCAACAACCATCATTTGGGGTCGGGGAGTTACATTGGGCCCACTACAGCCCCTCAATGCATCAGTGGGTCTAATACGATAAACTAGTTTGGGTTTTGGTATATATATTTTCCACTTATGTTTTGTGTCTTGGTAGAAGTTCTAATGGTGAGTTTTAGACATCTAAAATTAAGAATTACATCTTTATGATATTATTTGTTGAAACACCATGTGATTATTTGACTTTTATAATTTCTATGGTTATTTTTCCCTGCTCATTTATTATTTAAATATTAAATGGATGTGTTATTTTCTTTGTAACATTTTTAATTACATATATACTCATATCATCAATTGTATGCTTACCCATTCTAAGAATTTGACCTCGCCAGATTATATAATTAATTAGGTCATGTTTAGATAACTTTTTTTTATAGGGTGACCAGTATACCATCATGCCCCCAAAAATTGTTTGATAAGACATTTCACTAGTCATGGTTCACTAAACACCTAAAATTAGGAATTCCCACATTATGAGATTATTTATTGATATTCCAAGTGATTTTTTGACTATTATAATATCCATGGTTATGTTTCCTAGCATATTTATTATATAAATATTAATTTTCTTAGTTTTTTTTCTTGAATAATTTTTTTTCATATATACTCATAGCTTCTATTAAACTCTTGCCCTTTATGATCATTTGACTATACACCTCTATATTCTAAATTAATTCATTTTTAGATAACCTAGTTTTCATAGGGTGACCAGTATACAATTTTGTCCCTGCAAAATAGTTGGATAAGACATCTCATTAGTCATCGTGCAATAAACACCTCATATCTAACTCAAAATGTTCAGAAACACCCTAAGCTCCATTCAAAAATCAACAAAACCACCACATCACATATTACAATGGTGTGATGTAACTATAAATATCCAAAACACAACTTTAAGTTCTATAATTCCACCGAACACCTTCACAAGACCCCTAGGATTTATAAAAATACAAAAGAAATGTTAAAATTGTTTTGGACATTACATAAGCATCTTGACACCATCAATGTCTCATGATATCAATGGTATTGATATGGAGATCGAACTAACATTCACTATTTATCTTTTTGGTTAATTTTGATAGTATTTGATCCCAAAAACCATTTCAATCAAGAAGATTAAGTATCTTTTTCCTATAATTCATAGTACATAACTATAAATTCAATGGATATAAAAAGTAATTTCCAATATTGTAAGGGAAACATCTCATTAAAATTAATGGAACCACTATAAATTAAGAAAGAACATTGAAAATAATTTTTTCAGTGAATAACAAAAATTATAAACAAATTAAAATATTAATTAGGCTGTGGTACCACATAAATTTTCCATTATGTCAAACCATTCTCTTAAATTCTTTAAAAATAATTTCAAATATTATTATTTAGGGAGAATAACTGCATTAATTTTATAAAATTTATGCACTTAAATTAGTTGTTAAGCGGTTAGAGGAAATAAATCTGAATCTTTATAAACTAATATTTGATGTTCTTTTGGAGTGAAAAATGACATGATGATTGACTTTTTATCTGGACTATTATTACAAAGAGACTTGGGGTTGTGAGGAGTTTAAAATCTGTTGAGTCGCGATCAAAATTATCTTAAAAAAATAGTCCTATAAAAAATTTTATTTTTTTCCAAACCAAAAGAAGTAAGAAAATTGTGATGTCATATATTAAAATAAGTTAATTGTGATAAAAATGATATAATGAAATAATTAATAATAAAAAATGAAAAATAATTATATTTACATTTTAAAAAATCATTAAACCTTAATCCTTCAAATAAATTTTTTTTCCATCATGTTTTTCTCAAAACATTGAAACATCGCTACATATTCCTTCCATGTTATCATTGGGTGCGTCATCATCATATGACATTCACTTCACTTCTATTGTAGAAAATTGATTCAAATCATTATAATTGATTCCTACTAATTTCAACCTCGTGTTGTTTGTTATTGTTAAATTATATATCAGTACTGTTTTTTATATATTATTGTTATATTTCTTATTTAATTCAATAATTAGGAATTACTCAAATAATCTAACATTATAGGTTTATCAATGTTTCACAGTCCATCATTAGTTCAGCTTTATATTTATTTTTAGGTATTTATGATGCTTGAAAATTGGATATTTATTTATCCTATTTTTTCCATGAGTTTGGAACTTTCAACTAATTAATAGATAATTTTGTTTAAAAACTACTTATAACATCCAGTAAGGGTTCATTAACCTTTTTATATTGGATTTTTTTGTGTTGATGATAAAAATGTTTCAGATTCATAAATGTGTGATGGAAAATTTCTTTTCTCATGTTAATATTTTGTCTCTCATATTTGAACCATTATATCACATGTGCACCTATACCCAAACACAAACACATGTATACATATATGTATGTCTCTAAACACTATCCATGAATGGCCCTACATGATATTATTATTGTCCACAATGTATTTTGGGTTTTATTTTTTAACTGTTAGGCGGGGGTCTATAATTTATTTTGTTATCTCAATGTTTTTATTTAATTTTCCATTCATTTATGTGGAATATTTTTAATTGATTCCCCTGAAAGTTTTCTAAAAATAATTGACACCACTTGTTTTTACATTCCTTTATTAAATTTTATAAAACTTTAATAGATGTTCTTAATGTTGACTACTGGATATCAATTTTTTATGGATACTCTAATAATGAGGATGTACAATGGGATAAATTTAAAAATAAAAAATTTATTAATATCTCATGCTATTTATATTTTTCGAACCAATATTTCCATTAATATTAACCCATTTTATAAAGATGGTTCACGATAGTATTGATGAGGACAATTTTGAATAAGCCGATATTTATTGTATGGATATATCCAAGAGTTTAATTTTATTATTATTTCGTGTAATGAATTTTTTTATAGGTTCATGGTGAAATTAATACCATCTATTAGTTCTATGGTATTTCTTATTATTAGGAGTAATACTTAATTCATGGGTTTACAAATGGTGATCCAAACAAATAATGTGTTCTTATTGTGAAATGTATTATAGTGAGGGAATACAACACTAAACATGTGTGAAATATTTCAGTTATCATATGATGAGCTCAATGAAAATTTATGTTTTGAATGGAATTGTCTACCTATTAATCCTTGGGATGGTTCCTCCTATGATATATGTGATCATAAACAATAGTTTATTCATATACGGTGCTTATTTTTTCCAGTATGCATTAATCTATTTAATTTGGTTTGTTTATCGAAATTTTTGACACATTAATGTTTTTTAATAAATAAATGGTATGGAAAAATGTTTAATCTTGCATTGGAGAAGGTTCATAATATAAAAATAGAACATTTGGCGGGTTTTATATTTTAAATCACACTTGATTCCTCTAAACTTGTTGGTCACACTAGAATTTAGTAAATAAAAGTCTTTCATCTTCTAGGAATTCTATGTATTCTATATGAATTTAGGCCCAATGCTATTGAATTGAGACATTTTTTGGATTAGGTTAAATTAACCATTATTTAATTTCCTTCATATATCTCATAAAATTATTTTGTATAAGGGATGTGTGGTAGTTTTGTCTTGTTCCATTAAATTTCTTTTTTTCAGCTGCTTTATTAGTTGTGAGTTTGAATTTTTTTATTTCCCATAAAACTACTAGTAATTATTTAGAAACTAGGCATTAGAAAGGTAGGGTAATAATTCATTCCATAAATTTTCTATTAATATATTTCAAATAAATATAAATTCGGTAATTATATAACATTTTTTATATAATAAATTTTAGTTAAATAGATTGATTTAATTTTAATGAAAATCATTATACATTTTCACTTTTTTGTTATTATTCATTTTTTAACATATAATTGGTGATTAATTATTATTTTTATTAAAACACTATTATAGAAGAAATATATTTACACTTAAATGTAATTACTTTATAAACTTACAAAGAGTATAATTCATATAATATTTAGGTAATTGTTGTGTTTATTGGAATTTTTATGCAAGGTAGAAAAATAATTATTATTCTAAATGAAATCCAAAGTTTCTATTAATTTTTTATTAAATGATGAAGAACTTATTTAACCATTTTTCCACTCATTATATCTTAAATTAACTCTTTCTTATCATTTTTTAATAAAAAATCATTTTTTTAAGTGAACATCATATCACCAATTTTTTAATTATTATTGGGGAAAATCAATATTTTTTATAAACCATAACTTTAAAATCACAATAGGATATGATACATTATTTAATATTTTTTCATACAACCCACACACACACACACTACACCTATATAAACATATCATACGGAAAATACATATTTCATAAAATATATATGCAGGTAGAACAAACACACTGCATAATATTCTTAAATCACTAATATAAATTCATATTATATATATATATATATTACAAAATTCACACACATACATATGTACATATATGTATATATTAGTCATGAACATTTATATAAATGAAAACATAAAATTTATCACACACAACAATTTATATTCAATGAACACAAAAATATACAATAAATATTCACCAAACACCCACACATACATTAAATTTATAAAATATAATGTTTAACAAATTTAGATATTCAGAAACATGTAACATTTAATAAATTCTTAGTTGAATTTTATGAAAAGTGTTTTATGGTCTGTGTAAATAATCAGTATTCAAAACATGTATATATATGGTTTGTGCTCATAAAACACTTAGTGAACAAAAAAATGTTCACACACAAACAATATAAGAAATAAGACTTTCCCATACACACAATGATAAAGTGGAACAAACAAACATAAAACATATGGCACACAAACCCATGCATAAAAGACAAATAATATTTCTAATGAAAAAAAACATCAAATAGACCAAAATTATACATCAATTCTATTCTTGAGAAAAAAACATATGTTATTTGGAAAATAAATTGTGTCAAGGGTGCATAATTTTTAGAAAAGAAGAAACCAATTTCTTGTTCACAAAACATTTACACAGCATAGTTCAATAGATTTCTCATTTTTTTAATAGGTTTCTTGTTGAATATGAAATGATATAAAATGTCTTTAAAAAACATAAAAGTTTCATAGAGATGAAAATAATTGTGAAACTTAGGTTCTATATGAAAATAATTGTGCATTTTATAAATATATAAAGTTTACAAAATATAAATAGAGTGAGAAAAAGCATATTATACATAATTTTTTTCTGTTAATGTATGAATACAACTGTAGATATATATTAACATGTGTACCAAATATTTAAATAAATTTTTAATAAATCATAAATCATTTATATATGTTCATAGAATATAAAAACATAAACAAAACTATTAATTAAAAAATCAAGAATATTTAAATCAATAGAAAATTTGATATAGTTCATGAATGAAACCATACATCTATAACTCATGCATGTCTAGGACTTCAAATCTCATTGGGGAGTGTCATTCAATAAAGATAAGATTTTTTCCATATAATTTTTGAGGCTTCCATTTTCATCATGGGGAATCCACATCAATCACTATTGTTTTCATGTTAACTGTATATTAAGACACCTAAACAATTAAAAAAAATTCCTTTTATATGGGTATTGGACCACACTACCTAATAGTGTTGTGAGTTCTACCCACATGAACATCCTCTATCAATAAAGAGTTCCTTATGAAATCATCCATATGATGGATAATGCTATAAATAAATTCATAAATGACTCACATTACGAGAAAGTTTTCACTATTCCTATTGATTATGAGTGGACAAGCCATCTACAGAGTCTTCAATTAACATGAGAAGAATTGTTGTGTTCATGCACTATATATAGGAAAAAACTATAACAGATTTTTATTTAAGGGAAATACCTTAGGGATAGGTTCATACATGGATATTATAATAAGTACCAATATTCTTATCTTCAAATAAAAGGTTATCTCTCACCTAATTTGATAAACTTATAGCGTTAGTTTTTTACCCTCCAAAAACATGGTTGATGGATAGTTGGATTTGAAAAGCTGAACAAATGACAAGATAACTATCATGGGGTTCCCATATAATTTCATGGAATCCTAGTTCAATATATAATTTTCATAATTTCTAGTATTCATCTAAATATAATCGTAATATTCTATAACACATAGAATAAATTTCTCTTTAATAGATTTCAACTTACTGGAGAAACAGTTCATTGCCTCTCCATCATAACGACATTAGATATTTTCAGAGTTTTAGATTTTTTGAATAATTATATTTACTATTAAGAAATTTTAGAATCATGGATACTTATTTAGTAAAATGATATCTTATAAAAGTCAATATTTATGGTTTGTTCCATTCAGACTGATAAAATTACCACAACAAAAAAAGATTAAGGAAAGGGTACTTACATAGCCTCAAAATTCTTTTACTATGTTCTCTCAAAAGTGGAAATCATATTACATATCTTCATTAAAGTTGAGTGGAAGAAAATAATATTGGAGTTACTTACAGATTACATGGATATATCAATATATGGAGATTATGTTCATAACTTTCTCACTGGGTGGTTTTGAGGGTGTGATAATTCATTCGTGGATGCAGGGGTAGACATCATGGTCCTTATTGTAAGTTGTTTTACTATTTATGAAGAGAATTAAAATTGTGGTAATTATAGGAAAATGTTTTATCTTCTTTACGTGAATGTTAAATTCAGTTCACATATCCGTAATATTAGTGTGAAGATTAAATAAAGAGATAAGAATCCATGGACTAGACTGATTATGCCTTGATTTCTTCAACTCTTAGATGATGATAGTAATGTTTTTTGGGGACAGTGTTTTTTCTAGAATGCACCCAAAAAAATGAATAAATATTAAAAATAATGCATCATATGATCATTGTATCATGAATGGATTTGATATTGTTAATGATATGAGTGGATCTGTGGTGACATGATTTAGCACCTTCAGTAGTCCACGAAATCCACTTATAACCGAATTAAGAGCTATAATCAATGAACTCCACATGTGCAGGTTATATAATATTTTAGTAGAAGGGGGGGAACATGAAACACACCCTATAGTGTGTCAAATAATATTTTAGTTTAAATTGACATGTTACCTCTCTGATATATTCATCATTCTAGGTAGATCCAACATACCACCATGTTAACTTACCTATCATCATATTCAAGGATGTTCCAACATAGGTGATATTATAACAAAACCCCAATAACCAATCTCAATCACAAAATATAATTATATTTTTATAAAAATATACTATGGGGACTAATATCTATTTCCTACCTCTACAGAAGTGACCACATTGTCATTGTCTCCATTGGAATGTTCTAAGTTTTAGTAGAGACCGTTTACCCAACTCTTCCCAACACAAAAGTGGTCAATAAGGATACCACTACTAGAATTATACATATTTTCGATGGCCTATTTGTGACGGGATCCCATCGCAAATAGTCTTCAGCGATGGGGGCCCGTCGCAAATAGCCCGTTGCAGAAAATGGAGTCACAAATACATTTTTTTTGTGACGGGCCCGTCAGAAAAAATTTAATTTACGATGGAAAAGTCTTCTGTATCAAATAAGCCTTTGATTATATTCACTATATATATATATATAATTTTGTGATGGGATCGTCTTAAATATTATTTTCGACGGGCCCATCCCAATAGTATTTGTGACTGTAAAATTACCTGTTGCAACTGACCATTCGATTATACACATTATATATATATAAACATTTTGCGATGGGTCCGTTGCAAATAGTATTTTCTATGGACCCGTCGTCCCATCAAAAATACTAATAGTAAAAAATGATATTTAGATTATTTGCAACGGGAACCAGTTGCAAAAGTTCTCGTCGCAAATACTAATCATAATAAAAAAATTAATAATATTATGATTAATGAAAAAATTATATTATTATTATTAAAATATTAAAAAAAATATAATATATTATTATTAGTAAAATAAACAAACATTAACAAATATGATACTAAATAATATATTTAATAAAATTATGATTAATAAGATATTAATATTAATATTATTAAAATAATAACAAAAACTAAAAAAATTAAAATTATCAATATTTACAAAAAATTATAAAAAATTCATAAATATTGTTATCTGTAAAATAATAAAATATTAAAAAAATATAATACTAATAATAAAGTATTAAAAATAATAAAAATTAAATTTTCCAATATTTGCACTAATATAAAAGAAAAAAACTGTAAATAGTTCATATTACATTAAATCTTGAATTCAAATGTTTTCAACATAAAAATAAAATCACTGGGGGTCATCTTTTGGAGGACGTGGGGGATGTGGAGGAGATGGTGGAGGAAACTCCATCCCTAAATTATGAGTCAGACGGCACATGTACTCCATATGCTCGTGATGCTGCTACTTCCATTGTTGCTCCCAACAACGCATCTCCTCCTCATGATACTGCTGATGCTGCTACCACCGACACATCTCTTCATGCTGCTTCTGAAAACTCTCTATAAGCTCAGCATGAGTTCACAACTGCTCCGAATATTGTGAGGCAAAATATGATTCCTCTCCACGAGATACTCTTGAGCTAGACACCGACATCACAGCAGTACCATAATAAGTACCAGGAGTAAAATGAGATTTTATACCATCTACATGGCCCTTCTCAAAGCCATAAAGAGTCGCCTGCATCCATACCACCTCATCGAAATCGTGGGAAATGATCTTCTCAATTGTCTCATCCTGACTCTCAGCCTATGTCTGAGAGGTTGGAACCTCATATGACTCCTTCAATTCCAATTTGAAATCAAAAATGGTAAAAATATTATATGCAGTTAATAAAATACTAAAAAATTAATACTAACCACAATCTGATGATGGGGATCACCTCTAATCACTCCAGTAGATGGATCACTGTACATCCTCCGATGAATGTTCAACTCCATAATATCTGGATACTCGACTACCTATAGAAATTTAAAATAAACTGTTTGTATTTAAAGTTATATAAAATATTTAAAAATATACTTACCAGATGCTCTCTAAGTATACTAAATGTACGAATACCAGCTCAATGTGTCACCTCCTGTCTCCCCCGATTCGGTCGTCCCACTGAATATCTCCTCTGAAATCAAAAACCCATCCAGTGTAAACATAATCCATCCCAAACATGAGATTAAATGTACTCTAGTTGATGGGCTCTACACAACTCATCAAATTCTTTCACTCCTTCTTTCTTAATGGTTTTTCTTCTCAAATTGTACAAAAACTGACGGAAACTATCACGCATAGACATTTACCATGCCGCATGGATAGCGTCACGATGCTATCATCGATGGGATACCATAAACCCTACAAATAATTTATAATATTAAGTTATTAATAAAATAAATTTCAAAATAAAAAATTTTTATTTACCTACTAGCCAATGAATGAGCATGTCGCACTGCACATCAAAGGGAATATGTTCCCATGTGATCCATGGCTGAGAAAAATAATTGTGCAAGATATCACTCCCTTGTCCAATAGCTACATGAGAAAAACTATGAAAAAGGAATAAATAATCAAATAATTAGTATATATATAAATAAATTAATGAAATCTAACTAAAATATAAATGGTACAATACCTCTGTGTTCGTGGATCGAATCCATGATGTGGACGTCGCTCAGGGATATGGTCAAGTATCATCAGTCGTGCATGACCATGCCCCCTCTGTGTACCCCATCAATCACCTATAGGATGAGGGTCAGATGATCCAAAGTCCCCCTCATCCAATGGTAGATCAGCCTCCTACAACTCGTGAAATATATCAGGATCCATATGAAACAAAAAATGATTATTGTTATCAAATATTTTAAATAACTATTATGTATAGAAATATATTAGTTATGATTATAACCAGCATTTAACTGTGCCAATGTCCATCTTCATCCTCATCTTTGTATCTATCCATGTCAATGTGTTCATCTTCCCCCTCAGCATCATCAATATCTATATTAGTTTCAGTTTCTTCAACTCTTGTCATTTCAAATTAATTTTTAACATCATTAACATCTTTTTCATCATCGATGCTTAACTGTGGGGTGACATCATTGATATTCACATCTCTTTATGAAAGATTTGGATTTTGAGCAGTCTATTAATAAATTTCAATTCCTTCCACTTCATCAGAACCACAATCATTTTGATTAATCTAATTTCCATGAGATTTCATTTTTACTATGCTCCACCAATCACTCATATCTCTTAAAGTAGCATAGCACTTTGAATAATACATTTTATGTGCCTATTGAGCCAGTAAAAATGGTTCATTTACAGTAAGAAGTATTTTTTATCTAATATCAATGATTCCATGAGTTTGATGAATATGCAACCCTCTCTCAGTATCCAACCACTGACATTTAAACAACGTTATGTAATTCTGTCCTAGAAAACACAACTCAATAATTTCAACCAGAATGCCATAAAAGTAAACTTCAGTTTCTCGGTGATGTGATCCTCTCATGAATACTCCACTGTTTACTATTTTTTTATTCCCCATATGCACATGTATGAAATTTAAAACCATTAACCCCATATGTATTTTAAGTTTTAACTATTTTGGATGGTGGGTTATTCAATATACACAGTCGATTATCAATTTTATCAGCATGTTGAGACCCCTGGAAATTTTTAAAACAATTATAAATATGATAAATAATAAACGGAATTGGTATTAAAACATAAATACTTTATGTTACCAGTTTTTGAAATCATTGAGAAAACTTTTTTTACTACGTTCTTCAACAGAAACAGCTATAATTTGGGGACGTTGTTTCTTGATGTGATTACAATATAACAAACAAATAAAATAAGTTTACATAATACAACATAAAGTATAGAATAAGTGATAGAAGCACTCACAGCACAATTGATGTCATTTCTTCATAGTTTAGCAGAACATATGTATGAGCTCTGTTATGTTCATCATCTGAAATTCACCAGTCATGAACCCTACTGAAACCAAGATTTGGATGATTAAAAACTGATAGTTGATTTTCCATTTCATTATTAACATTACCCTCATTTCGTCCCATGTGATTGTTTTTTGAGAGATATTGAGATTCAAAATAATGAGAGCATAAAAAAGCAATTTCCTCTTGCAAATAAGCTTCAGCAATTGATCCTTCAACTGATGCTTTGTTACATACTTTTTTCTTTGATTTCTGCATGCATCTCTCAAATGTATATATCCATTGAAACTGTACGGGACACCCACATTTAGCGTCATGTGGAAAATGTAATATCAGATGTTTTATTGAGTCAAAGAAATTCAGTGGAATGTTTTCTTCTAGTTTATATATAATTACAGAAACATCTTTATCCATTTTTCTTTGGGCATCGTAGTCTATTGTCGCTTCAAAAATGTCTCGAAAAAAATATGATATGTCTGTTATCGAATCTCAAATCATAGAATTCAACAAAAATCTGAATCCAATGGGAATAATTGTTTCTATTATTATATGAAAATCTTGACCTTTTAATCTAGTAATATAACCATTCTTAACACATCTTCCCAAATTGGAAGCACAGCCATCTGGAAGTCTCAAATCTGCAATCCATTAACAAAATAATTAGTTACTCTCTTTGGATAGTGTATAACCTACTTTTGGCTTCATTAACCTCTATTATTTGACATTTTCAAATATTTCAAGTTCTCGTCACCTTCAAATTTGGGCAATATCTAGTCATGACTTTACAGTATCTTTGGTCTTACATGGTATATCCAAAACTGTATAAAATAAATTATCAAAATATTTCTTCTCAATATGCATGACATCCAACATGTGGCTGAACAACAAATGAGACCAATTTGTAAGATCCCAAAAAATGCTTTGTTTTATCCAATTATGTTCTTTTCCAAATCCATCAATTTTCTGTTGGTTTACTGTTGGCCCAAATGTGATGGGATCAAATGAAAATACAACATATTTTAACTCTATACCTAAGATCGTCTTTGGAGGTTCATCTCTTTCAATTATACCTTTTCTAAAATGAGATTTTTTTCATATGAAAAGGATGATCGGTTGGAAGAAATTTGTGGTGATATTCTTAAAAGCAAGGTTTTTTTTCATTGACAAGCATAAAGGCTTTTTTGTATTTCATACTGTAAGGACATGATTTCAGACCATGTGTACTCTACCCAGATAACATGCCATATGCTGAAAAGTCAATAATCGTCTACAACAATGCATCTTTTAAAATGAAATTTTGTTTTGCAGCAACAACATAAGTGCTAAACCCATCAATACATAATTCATTTAACTCATAAATAAATGGATTCAAATAAACATCAATATTCTTTTCCGGAAGTCTTGTGATTAATAGAGTCCAAAAGATATAGGGATCCTTTATTAACATCCATGGAGGTAAATAGTACAGAGTTATAAATATAAAACAACATGAATACCGACTACCATAAGAACCAAACAAATAGAAACCATCATTAGAAATACCCAATCACACGTTTCGGGATTCTAAAGTAATATACGGATGCATATGGTCAACATTTTTCCATGAATAACCATCAAATAGATGATTCATGATTTTATCAGTTGAAATCTTGGTTTTGTTCCATGACATCATTGATGATGTGTTCTGAGTCATAAATAAATGTTGCAACCTAGGTGTAAGGGGGAAATATCTCAACTGTTTTACTAGAGTCGATCTAGACTTCCCTGGTTGAGCTTCTTTAAACCTCGATTTCCCACATTTGGGACAACTATCCAATGACTCATTTTCACCAGAATATAAGATGAAATCATTTGGACATGCATGAATTTTTTTATAACAAAATCCATGATTACGAACTAGCCCCTTGCTCTCATAGTAATTTACAAGCAACACATTTCCTTTAGGTAAAATTTTTTTAACCAAAGAAAATATCTGATCAAAATAGTTTTTTGACATTTCATTACCTGATTTAATAGCCATAAATTTTGCAACCACATCTAATTTTTTTATATTGCAACCAGGATATAATGCATCCTCGGCATACCACAATAACTCATAAAATTCGGATGGTGCCAACTTAGGAGTTAAATCACTATCATCTTGAGGTTTAGTTTGTTGAATAGATGGACCTACAAAATCATGTACTAAATTTTTAAACTGTGATTGATCTGGAATCAAGTTATTAGTATCTTCTCAGGAACTATGTTCACTTTGTTGATACCAAAAAAAATAATCTAGTTTTAAACCAAATCACAAGAGATGTCCCCCAACCTTTTCAAATGTGTCAAACGTTCTTCGAGTATATTTTTTACAAGGAAACTTAATTGTGCCTTCTAAAACATATTCTGGTCTTTTTGATGAAAATGATAAGAAACCTTCAACACCCTCAATATATAATGGATTTAAACAAGAACCATTTATATTTCTATGTTTATTTATCCATGCGAGATCATCTAATAATGACTGATATCAATTTCCTTTTTCCATATTTTTCTAAAAAATATAAATCATCACTATTTTTGAATAATTTGAAATTATAAAAACAATATCTAAAAAAAGAAGATAAATAATTACAACCACATATAAATAATTACAATTAAATTTAGGGGACACATTTTCCAGTGGATTTATAGCTACTCTTTTGTCTGATGGCTAATTTACATGCATCTTTCTCACACTGAAATACTAATGAAGAAACTACTCAGAGGAACGCTTATTCATTCTCGTACATACGAGAATGTATACGCATACCTCCGAGTAGTTTCATTATTGTGATTTTGAGCGTGAGAAAGATGCAAGAAAATGAGCTGTTGGACAAAAGAGCCCCCTTTTCATTGATGAATCATCTTCTTGCACCTATCACTACCTGAACACGTTATGAAAAATGTGGTCTTACGAATACATATTCAAAATCATGCATACGAGATTGGATATGCATACGTAGAAGCATAGTTTTCATAATATTTTGAGTTAGTGAAAGTTGAAAGCAGAATATTCATCAAGCAAAAGGAGTGTCGTCAATCCACTAGAAATTGTACTAAGTTATTACAAGTTATTAGAATTTATTCCTATTAATTTCTATTTTTTCTTGTTTATTCCTATTAATTACTATTTATTACTATTTATTTCTTATTATTCCTATGTATTACTAATTATTCCAATTTATTACTAATAATTACTATTTATTATAAATTATTTCTAATTATTACTATTTTTTCTAATTATTCCTATTTAATACTAATTAATCCAAATTTCTACTAATAAATCATAATTATTGCTATTTAATCCTAATTATTTCTATTTATTCCTATTCATTACTATTTATTATTAAATATTTCTATTTTTTAATATTTATTCGTATTTATTAATAATTATTCCTATTTGTTACTAATTATTCTTATTTATTACTAATTATTACTATTTATTATTCTTTATTTCTAATTATTCTTATTTATTACTAATTATTCGTATTTTTTAATAATTATTATTTATTAGAATTTATTATTATTTATTGTTATTTATTACTAAATATTTTTATATATTACTATTTATTTCTATTTATTTTTAATTATTCTTATTTATTGCTAATTATAAATATTTATTCCTAATTATTCCTAATTATTCTTAATTATTCTTAGTTACTCCTAATAATTATTAATTATTTTTAATTATTCATAATTATTTCTAATTATTTCTATTTACTAATAATTAATCATAATTATTGCTATAGAATCCTAATTATTTCTATTTATTCCTAATTAGTATTATTTATTTCTATATATTGATATTTATTCCTTTTTACTATTTATTATTTCTATTTATTAATATTTATTCCTATTTATTACTAATAATTCTTTTTATTCTATTTATTCCTAACTATTCCTATTTATTCCAAATTATTCCTCTTTATTACTATTTATTTCTAATTATAACTATTTATTTCTAATCATTCCTATTTATTGCTAATTATAAATATTTATTCTTAATTATTCCACATAATTCCTAATTATTACTTATTATTCCTATTTATTCCTATTGATTACTAATTATTCCTATTTATTCCTATTTATTACTAATTATTTCTATTTATTACTAATTATTTCTATTTATTACTTTTTATTTCTAATTATTACTATTTATTTATAATTATTCCTATTTATTTCTAATTATAAATATTTATTGCTAATTATTCCTAATTATTCCTAATTATTCCTAATTATTACTAATTATTACTATTTATTACTTTTTATTTCTAATTATTACTATTTATTAATATTTAATTCTAATTATTTCTATTTATTACTAATTATTCCTAATTATTCCTATTTATTAGTTTTTATTATAATTTATTCATATTTATTACTAATTATTTCTATTTATTACTATTTATTTCCAATTATTACTATTTATTTCTAATTATTCTTATTTATTGCTAATTATAAATATTTACTCATAATTATTCCGAATTATTCCTAATTATTCATAATTATTACTAATTATTCCTAATTATTATTAATTATTTCTATTTATTACTTTTTATTCCTATTTATTACTAATTATTCCTATTTATTCCAATTTATTGCTAATTATTCATATTTATTGCTAATTATTCCTATTTATTGCTAATTATTCTCATTTATTGCTAATTATTCTTATTTATTCCTAATTATTCTTATTTATTTCTATATTTTACTAATTATTCCTATTTATTATTATTTATTATTATTTATTACTAATTATTACTAATTATTTCTTTTTATTGCTATTTATTTCTAATTATTAGTATTTATTTCTAATTATTCCTATTTATTACTAATTATAAATATATATTGCTAATTATAAATATTTATTGATAATTATAAATATTTAATCCTATTTATTGCTAATTATTGCCAATTATTCCTAATTATTACTAATTATTCATAATTATTCTTAATTATTCCTATTTATTAATATTTATTACTACTTATTTCTAATTATTCCTATTTATTACAATTTATTTCTTATTTATTACTATTTATATCTATTTATTACTATTTATTTTTAATTATTCATAATTATTACTCTTTATTTGTAATTAATACAAATTATTCCTACTTATTGCTAATTATACTAATTTATTTCTAATTAATCATATTTATTGATAATTTTAAATATTTGTACCTAATTATTTCAAATTATTCTTAATAATTACTAATTATTTCTATTTATTAAAAATTAGTACTAATACTTTCAATTTATTCTTAAAAATAAATACTGTTAACAAAACAATTTAAATCTAATTAAATTAAAACTAATCAAAAATAGTTAAATTTTACATAAAAAATGAAATAAATATTAAATTAAATAAAATATAAATACATTTAAACTTGATCTTCTATTGATGTAGATGGCTTCAAAAAAATTTTGTCAAAAAAAAAACTAACGCAAAAAAATTCTCACTCGAAAAATAAGGTTGAGAGAGAAAGTTAGAATTGAGAGGAGGATTTGAAAAAATGGATGGGGGTATATATAAGTTAGATTAGTTGTGACGGGAGCTTTTGCGATTGGAATACCGTCGCAGTAGGTACCTTCTGCGATGGGGCTCATTGAAAATACCTTTTCCTGTATTAATTGATGTCTGTGGTTAAAAGGGTATTTTGCAACGGGCCCTATCACAAAAGGATCTTGCCGACACACGTTTTGTGACAGGGCAACATCTCGTCGCTAAAACTCATTTACTGCTGTCAGGTATTGGTGAAGGGTCCCATCGCAAATATCCTTCGAGCGACGAACCATTTGCGACGGAGGAATTCCCCCGTCGTAAATAACCTTCTCGTCCCAAAAAACCCATTTACCGCTACCGGGTATTTGCGACGGGAATATTCCTCTCATCGCAAATAAGCTTCATGCAGTTAGGCGTGCAAACCGCGCCATACTGCGCATTAACATTTGTGACGGGCCACCAAAACCCATCTTAAATAACAAGGTATTTGTGATGGGACAACCCCGCCCCCCAGTCGCAAATAATCTCTGGACTGGACTATTTGCTACGAGAAATTATCTCATCGCAAATAGCCCGTCTCAAAAGTTTGTTTTCCCCATTGTGTACATATAAATTGGTGCAAGTTCACAATTCTAGATGATGAATAATAACTATTATTTAATGTATAACAAACCGTGGGAATATTTTTTTACTAAGAAACAAAATTCAATCATTCAATCCCAAAGTATATTTATAGGATCCCAAATAGCATGTCAATCTTATCCATCAATTTAGAGTTAGTGAATTTTGACCAACATTGATCGAGAACCCACCACACCCAAAAATATTCATCATTATTGAGATAAAATGTAAAGGAATGTTCCATTACATAAAATTTATAGTAAACTATGGGGTTTTATATAATTTTGATGATAAAATTGATCATTTTACACAACACTTATCTTCTCCTAAAACGGATGCAAATAAAATAATTTTTAAGATGATAAATGATCACCCAAATCATGTAGATTCTACTATGATTCCATGGAAGTCTAATCATGATTTAAATTAGGTAATAAATCCAATACCCATTGCGGAATTGGTTAACCCTCTAAAAAACTGAATGTATCTAGTGTTCTGCTTCAATTATCTAACATGTAAGTCATCATGACATGAGATATTCAATTGGAAATCAAATTTCAGGCCCCCAATATTGTGGTCTCAGATCATGAAACATATTATTAACCCTTCAGTTAATAAAACAACTAGACTTCACCCCTATTTCAAATCAATACAAGAATCAAATTCCCTCCAGATGAACAAAGAACTATCATGGACCAATAATAAAAAACTATGTTATCCCTACTATAAAATGACCCACTAAATCCCCGATAAGTTGTATATTATAAAGAATAGGAAAAAATTCTGAAAAAACAAATACATATTCTCATCATTATATATCATATCCAAGTGAATCATTGCAAATAGGTTTACTACGGACCATTCCCCCCACATATTCTTTCACTGTCAAAGTTGATAATTCTTCTTCGAAAATATTCTATGACCACTATCCTTTATTTTGATAACTAATACAATATCATGATCATATATATTTCATGATATTAATCAGTTCCACTCTATTATAGTATTATATTTTTTTGGGAAAGAATATATGTTAGGTTCCCATGACATTAATATGGAATAAACGGTTCTCTAAAGAGGTAATAGTACCTAGTCCTGATATTATATATAATTTCTATCAAATCAAGGTCCTGGAAAGATATATTGTAATGCCCTGATCCCAATTACCCAGAGTTGGTTCTCTATTACATAACATTGGCATGATCACAGGGGATGAAATCCCGAATGACCAATCCATTTAGCTGCCTTGGAAATGATAGATATATTCATAAGTTTTACATTACATTATAAAATGAAAAACTACAACAACATAGTCTCCATAATCCATACTCATATCCATTACACTATCCCTACAGGTCAGTCATAATATACTTCTTCGCATCCTGGGAAAAATAAAACTTAGAAAGGGGTGAGCTCAGATCCTCAATAAGGATAACAATATAGCGGAAACATTCATAAATGAGTATAAACATTAAAGGTAATGTAACACTAAAACAAAATCCTTTTAAACATGAACTTCAGCATAATATGGTAAATATAACATCAAATAATACCATTTAATTATTCACATGGATATTCTACTAGTCATTTAATCACCAGAAATATCAATAGCCACTTTCATAATGATGGTATGCATAATTCCATACTTCATAACCACAAAGTCAAGACCTTCTTCCAAAACTGTAAATAAGATTTTGTCATGGCCATGTCCAACACAATAGTTTGTCTCATTAGACCTACCCATGCATTGATGAGCTATAGTGGGCTCTGCCCGTTACATATTAAGTTTAATGCCATCCTCATATGAATAAATGTAAACATAACATAAACATTTGTATTAAAAATATCATACGAAATGTCAATACATTTTCCATAAACCATGAATGGTATAAAAATAACACATCCACTATCAAACATATCACAAAACCTTCAATACAATATGGATGTTTTGTATCATAATAAACCAACTTCAAACAAGCTTAAAATCCATCAAAGGATGTTGACATAGATGAAATCACAACATTTTTAGTGAAATATCTCTTTCTATTTTGAAATAATTTAAAAGAAATATCATTATAAAAGAAAATATTTATTTTAAAAATAATCTTATAAGCTTGTAAGTGAATCTTCGACGATGTTATAATGGTGTAAAATATCAGAACCATCCTTATAATTTAAAAAACATTCTAACCTTAATTTTTTTTCAAAAATGTCATAAAATACCTTGTTTGGAAAATGATGGAAATATTCATTTCAACCCATTTTATAAAAAGTCAAACAAGTGTATAAAAGACTTTAACCCATATTTTAGTAAAGAGTAAAAATGTTTTGAAATACATTTATGAAAACACATATGTGGATGATAAAGAGGTCCCATTAGATACTGATGTATAAAAAAACCACAGATAATAAAGAGATTGTGAAATTAAACCTTACCTTGTACTTTTCCTTTATAGAGGGTAGGTTAACCTCTTGTATAATGTTGAAATAATTTTTATTAAGTTATACAAGAACTGTATACATTTATATGATATCACATATGATCTTCTAATATTTCATTGTTAATGATATTTTATTAGTATCATTCTTTTGAAATCAAAATTATATATAATTGGATTTTATATCATATTTACAGAATCTTTATCATGTTATTTTTGTTATTTGAATCATTAATAATCATTATTATACCCAACCAAATGATGAAGTGTTTGAATATCAAACTACACCACGACATGGAGACGGTAATCTCTATGTACGCACGTATGGTGACATTTTCATTTATAAGATGGAATAATAATGAATATTCTTGTACCATTTTTATAGTAACCTCAACGTATATAGAAGATATGGGAGTTATTATTTTAGAATTGAAACAACAAATAAAGAGGAAGTGGAAGAAGAAATGAACTTGAAAGATGTGTTGAAATATTTACCTCTACTTCGGGTTATTCCTTTTGATTTGATCAAAATGGCCCCATTGGTTTGCTTTATACCAAAAATAAGGCCTCTAGGATGAAGTTAAGATAGTTGAGAGGATATTTGGGCAGGGTTTGGTCGAGAAAAATGGCATTGATGGTGTGAATTTGAGAGAAGGGGAGGTTCCCTTTTATAAGAGAGGTGAGGTTCACTTTAGGAAAAGATTGAAATATTATTTTATAATAAAATCATATTTTGTTTCTAATGGATCCAAAATGAATTATTTAAAGTTTATGGTGGTTATGGGTCAAAAAAATCTCAACCAATATGTTTTAGATAGTTTTAGGTCAACATATTAACCTTAACTTTTAGAATTAACTCTTAGTTAAATAGTTTGACATTTACCAAGTCTCTTTGTATTTTTATATTATATGGTTAATAACCATACTATATACTTAAACGAAAACCACATGTGGTTCATTAATGAAATATATAATATTATTTAAGCCGTTTTTCTGAACATTATATTTTTAGGAATAGAATATCAATTAATAATATAATATTTGTTTTAAAAAAAATTATGTCAATTTTGAAACTATTTGGTACATTGTTTTTGTTAAATTCATAATAACTTTATTACCTCAAAATAATTAATTTAATCAACCCTAACATGTCATATTAACCTCGAAAATTAGTTTAATTCATTAAAAGTCTAAAATTAGATTTATTTGGATATTTATAATATCAATTATTTTAATCATTCATTAATAAGAAAATTACTACATCATCATTGTGTCATAGATAAATTTAATTATTTAAAGTCTAAAAATTATAAATAAAATATCATTATGTAGGAAATAGTTCTATATTTATAATTAATATTTATAGTTGAATTGATCTTATGAATAACCTTATATTAAAAATGGTTTAGTTATTAAATATTGATTTTAACTCTTTTAACTAATTTTTAAATAAATAATAATAAATGTCCAAATCTAATCCAAGTGGACCAAAAAGGATCATATTTTATTACTAAGGTTTTCTTTGGTCTAATTTAACTTATCCAATAGAATTAGGACATATTTTAGGGTAATTATTATATCATTTTTACCCTTAATTACCATATTTACTTTTAACTGTGGGGAATAAAAGTAAAAAGTTACTATTAACCAAAATTTATTTTCATCTTATTGATCCACATTTTACTTATTGATATTAATTGTGTCACTCATATTTTTGAAATTCAAATTAGAGAAGAAAAAAAATTATGTTTTATACAAATTTGCAAATGCTCCTATGAGGTGGTTAAAAGACGGTAAAAACATCGATAAAATTTTATATATCTAAACTTATTATAAAATTACTCCAATGACTTACATTGAACATATATATGTATTATGTATATTTTTTGAACTAAAATAAATTAATATAAAATAACTAATTATTTAAATAAAAAGACAGTTTTAACCCAAAACACAGTGTTTTCCACTATTCATCTTAAATTGAACGTTTTTAGAAAAATACCAAAAATTCACCCTAATATAATTTCAATATTCCAAATACTAAAATGATGTACATTTTGAAAGGTAAAATTTATAAAATTTCAAAAAGTGGGTATTACAATTCATAACTGCAAGTTTGATTGGTCGTGGTGTGTTAGAATCTCGAAGTTGTGTGCAATGCAAGCTATTGGTTTATTCAAAGGGAAACTTACCGTGGAAGCTTGGGGTGTTACTTTCTTCCCTCCATAAAATAATTCCATCATTGAAATTTCTATAATACAACCCCACAAAAATAATCGAGTGTTTTGTCATCATATGTTCCTCTGGTTCCCACGTTACCTCTTCCATCTTATGGCTTCTCCAAAAAACTTTTACTAGATGAGTCGTCTGGTTTCTCAACACTTGTTCTCTTGTATTAAGAAATTTGACATGCTCTTCGCAATAATACAAATCAAGTTCTAGTTCAATTTCCTCATAGGTGAGTACATGTGTTGGGTTAGGCATGTATTTTCTCAACAGTGATACATGGAACACATCATGAACTTTGGAGAGACTTGGAGGCATTGCCAAATGATAAGCTACAACTCCAATTCTTTATAGAATTTCGAATGGTCTGATGTACCTAGGACTCAATTTACCCTTATTACCGAAACATATAACACCCTTACATGGAGATACTTTCAAGAAAACATGGTCTCCTACTTAAAATTCCAAATCCTTATTTCACATATAGGCATAGCTATTTTTCCTACTTTGGGATTCTTTGATATGGTTTTGGATAGCCTTCACCTTTTCCATTGTTTCCTCAACAAGTTCAAGGCCTATGAGTTTTCTTTCACCAACATCATCTCAACAAGCTGGTGTGCAATAGCTCTTTCCATATAATGCTTCATATAGTGCCATCTGAATTCTTTAATGGAATATATTGTTATAGGAAAATTCTACCAGAGGTAAATATTGATCCCACGTACCTTGAAAGTCAAGTGAGCCTGATCTCAACATGTATTCAATGTTTTGAATATTTTGTTCTGATTTTCCATTATTTTGAGGGTGGTAGGATATGCTCAAATGAAGTTCAGTATCTTGGGATTTCTAAAGTCCATTCCAAAATCTTGATGTAAAATGGGGATCCTGGTCAGAAACATTCAATAGAGGTACTCCATGAAGTCTTAAAACTTCATTAATATACAGTCATTCTAATTGTTCAAGTGGTAAATCTTCTCTTATAGAATGAAAATGTGCTGACTTGGTAGGAAAATCTAAAATGACCCATCTTGCTTCATTCCTTCTAGTAGTCTTGGGTATCCCCATGATAAATTACATCGTAATATAATTCCATTTCCACTCAGTTATGGGAAAATTTTGCCTAAATCCTCCAGGATATTGCCTTCCAACTTTTACTTATTGGAAAACCATACATCTTGACACAATATCTGCAATCTCTCTCTTCATGTTGTCACACCAAAAATGTTCCTTCAAATATCTATAAATCATGGTGCAACCATGGTGTATATATAAATTGGGGCTATGAGCATCATCCAGAAATTCTCTTTTTAGATCTGGTATATTGGGAACACAAAGTCTCTTCACAAATTTCAAAATCCCATTTTTGTATATGAAGTCACTCAATATCCCATCATTCACATCTTTAATCCTCTTTTGGAACTCCTCATCATCTATCTGAGAACTCTTTATACCTTCTAGTAAAGTTGGTTTGGAAACCATTTGAAAGAGTATTGATGTTTCACCTTTAATAATTATACCCATATCCATTTCCACTAGATCCATGAAAATATGACCCCTTTCAACTCTAATCTTGTACAAAACTCCATGACCCTTTTTTCTCAAAGAATTTACCACCTTATTTTCCTTCCCTGGGTGGTTGTGTATTGTGAAATCATAATCCATGAGTAGTTCAACCCATCTCATTCGCCTCATGTTGAGTTCTTTTTGTGATAAAATATACTTCAAACTCTTGTGATCAGTATAAATCTCACATTTTTTACCATAAACATAGTGTCTAGATATCTTGAAACCAAATATTACAGCTGCTAACAAAATATCATGAGTTCGACAGGTTTTCTCATGAATATTTAGTAGTTGTGAGGTATAGGAAATAACTCTATCATTCTACATAATGACACAACAAAGTTATTTCTTTAAAGAATCACTATAAATAATAAACCCATCATTCCCTGATGGTAGCGTCATGATAGGAGCATTAACTAATTTTCACTTTATTTCTTCAAAACATTCTTCACACTCTTTTTTCCAAACAAATTTAACCCCATTTCGTGTGAGCTTGGTTAAAGGGTTATCCAATCAGGTAAAATTCTGGACAAAACACTGATAATAACTTATTAAACCAATAAAACTGTGTACCTCTATTATACATGTTAGTACTGGCGATTATTGGATTTCCTTGGTCATTAAAGGATCAATTGATATTCCATCCTTAGAGATAATATGTCCAAGAAAAGAAATCTCTTGAATCCAGAATTCACACTTGCTAAACTTCCTATATAATTCATTTTTTCTAAGAGACATTAGAATAATGCACAAGTGATTTTCATGATCTTCGTAGATTTTGGAGTATACAAAGATATTATCAATAAATTCCACTACAGAGTCGTCAAGATATTCCTTGAAAAATCAATTCATTAGATCCATGAAGACAGAGGGTGAATTAGTCAATACAAAATGCATTACTGTAAACTTGTAATGCATGTATCTTGTTTGAAATTCTATTTATAGAATGTCTTCCTTCTTCACAAATAATTGATGATATCAAAATTTATGGTCAAATTTTAAAAATATTGAGCTCCATGAAGTTTGTCTAATAAATCATCAATGTGAGGTAGGGGATACTTATTCTTTATTGTTATAGTATTGATCTCCCTATAGTCAATACACAACCTCATGGATCTGTCTTTCTTTTTAACAGAATGGACAGGGGCTCCCCATGGAGAAAATATAGGGAGAATAAATCCCTTATTACTCAATTCATCTCATTTTTATTTTAGTTTCACTAATTCCATAGTGGATATTCTATAAGGGGTCTCCGACATGGGCCTCGAACCATGAATTAAATCAATGGAAAACTCAATTTCTCGTTCAGGATGATGTCTATGTAAATCTTCAAGAAACACGTCAACATATTCTTGTATAATAGGTACGTCCTAAATTTGAAAATTCCCTTCCACACCAATAGTTATTTCATTCTCTTCCTCCCCAATAATTGAATTTAGTTGAGCTATTGTGGGTGGATTAAGATTAGAATCAGATGGTGATGTTTCTGCTCTAATGATAAGGTACTCCTTATCATCATTGAAAATTTTAACCTCTTTACTCTTACAAGAAATTTTCACATCATGGTATGAAATCCAAACTATAAGGAGGATTATAACAAATTCAATGATGGGTATGATGATGAGATCAGCAAATAAATACCATTTATATGCCTTAATGGGAATTGATTCACTAAACATTGTTGCAATGATACTTCCCTTATGAGTTTTGACTGACAAATCCCTTGTTAAATTAAATTAGAAATATATAATTATATTATAAAATAGGGATGATATGAAAAAATTTGATGATCCAGAATCAAATAATGCCTTTTATGACTTGAAAAACCCATTAAATTACTGGCCACCATGTCTTTCAGAGATTCTACCTCAGCAGTAGTGATAACATAAGCTTGGCCTTGATCCCTTTTCCTTTTCTGAGGTAGGATTCATTAGAGCTTAGGACATTCATTTTCTTAATAACCCCTTTCTCTACAATTGTATCATTCAACAATGACATTCGCTTTCTTCCCCTTGCAATCATGAGCTGGGTGTCCTTTTTCACCACACTTGTAACAAACTCTCATTCCCATCAGGCAAGTACGGGGGTTTTTATTCCCACATTTATTGTAGGATAGATATTCAAAATTTCCATTATTCCCCTTATTTTCATTCCCAAGGTGTTCAGATGATCTCTTCTTCTCTTTCTTTTCTTTAAAGTCATGAGACTTAGAGAATTCCTTTTATTTCTTGATAGCAATTGAGAAAATATCTTCGTACGATGAAAAGGATTGTGATACTAATGATCGATGGAGAAATAGTTTTAAACCATCAATGAAATGATCAATCTTACTTCTTGGGTAATGTATATAATCTGTTTCATGCCTTACAAAACATGTAAAGTTAGCATCATACTTTGCGACATTCTCATCCTCTTTTTGCCTCAGACTCAAAAATTATTTTTCCATATCCTCTAGATGGTCACGAGGAAAGTATTTTTCTATGAAAATATCTTTAAACTCCCTCCATTCCATATTTTATACTTCATCTTCTTTCTTTGTGTTTTGAATCAACGACCACCATTGATCTGCATCTCTCGTGAGATGATAAACTGCCATGAAAACATTTTCCCTTTCACTACTCCCCAAAGAATGAAATATTTTTTCTTAGTAATTTAACTATTTCACAAATAATAATTGATTTGTACTCCCATTGAATTTTGGTAGTAGTTGCCTCATGAAATGGTATAACATTCATCCTCCATGTTTTGGATTAGGGTGATCCATACGGGTAAGGTTATTATTCATAACCTGAGTGAGTTATCCGAGTATGGTTTTAATCTAATCAGCACTAGTTGCTTCACGAGATCAACTATAATTATCTTTAGTAGGAGGGAATCCCTACATGGATTACGTCCATTTATATAGTTTCCATTCCTTCCACTAGGTTCCATTTCTAAACAATAGAATAAACTAGTCTAGTTTATGAATCACAATACATAATTCCAAACATGTAAAACACTTAACATTAATTGAACAGTTTATGGATATAATCCATAATCATAAAAATGTTTTCTTTAAGAATGTATATACTCATAAACACTTCATAATGGTTTGTAAAAAAAATTAGAATTATCCTAAGAATATCCCCCAGGGGTGTTTTAACCAAGAGTGCATCATGGCCCATTTTCGTGCACCAGTTCCCATTCGAGTCTAGCTAAAAGCGGTGTTTTAGGGTTTTACCACTAGGTACATCAATTCTAGAGCCACCTCTACCTGCTTATATCCAAACAGGGATGTATTGCTTAGAAAAATCACAAAATCTCTACAATACCAACATTCTAGGAATTTCTTCTATACTAATCCTCAAATTCTATCTTAGGTAAATGTTCTATAATCATAGTTTTTCTAAATCTAGCTTCCAAGGATTTTACTAAACATTCTCTAATACAAATTGTAACTCCCCGACCCCAATTAACTATAGTACATTCTTTATTACATAACATTGGCATGATCACAAGGGAACAAATCCTGAAAGACCGATTAGTTTAGTAGCCTTGGAAATACTAGATATAATCATAAGTTTTCAATTAAATAATAAAATGAAAAAATACAACATCATAGTTCCCATAGGTCACATTCATATCACTTAGACTATCCATTCAGGTCTATCATAATATACTTCTTCACATCCTGGGAAAAATAAAACATAGAAAGGGGTGAGCTCAGACGCTCAGTAAGAGAAACAATATTATGGAAACATTCATAAATAATCATAAACATTTAAGGATATATAGGACTAAAACAAAATCCTTTTAAACATGAACTTACAGATAATATGGGAAAGATAAAATCAAATAACTCCATTTACTTATTCACATTGATATTCTACTGGTCGAATTATCATACACAATATCAATAGCCACTTTCATACTGATGGAATGCATAATGTCAGACCTCATAACCACATAGTCAAGGCATTGTGCCAAGAATAAAAATATGATTTTGTCACAGCCTTATGCCATGACACTAGTTTGTCTCATGATAACTACCAATTCATCGAGGAGCTATAGTGGGCTCCACCTATCACTTACTATGTCCAATGCATTCCTCATATAAAAAGGTGTAAACATAATATAAACATTCGTATTACAACTAGCATATGAAATGTCAATAATTTATCCATAAACCATTAGTGGTATAAAAATAACACATCCCCAGTCAAACATATCACAAAACCTTCAATACAATATGTATGTTTTCTATCATAATAAATCAATTTCAAACGAGCTTAAAATCCATCAAAGGATGTTGACATAGTTGATATCAAAACTTTTTTAGAGTAATATCTCTTTCTATTTTGAAATCATTTAAAAGTCATTTATTATAGAACAAAACATTTATTTTGAAAATATTATTATAATATTGATAGTTAATCTTTGACGATGTTATAATAGTGGAAAATAGCTTCACCTGACGTATAAGTTAAAAATAATTTCCTACCATAATTTTGTCGAAATGGTCATAAAGTAACTTGTTTTGAAAAAGGCGAAAATATTCCTTTATAACCATTATATAAAAATTAAAACATGGGTATAAATGAATTTAATCCATATTCTAGTAACTAGTAAAAATGTTTTGAAATAGTTTTTTAAGAAAACACGGGTGTGGATGATAAAGAGGTCCCAGTAGATACTCACGAATATAACAAGCTCAGTTAATAAAGAGGTTGTGAAATTAACCCTTACCTTGTACTTTTCCTTGGTTGAGGGTAGGTAAAATTAGTATATAATGGGGAAATATTTGTTATTAAATTATAAAAGAACCATATATATTAATATGATATCACATATGATCTTCTAATATTTCTTTGTTAATGATATTTTAGTAGTGTCATCGTTTCGAGTGTTAACTGATTTTTTTTCCTTTATTTTCTTGGATACATAAGCCATGTTTGTTATGGATAAGATGTATTTGATTCATATACAGAATGATATTTTGTTCATAAACAATTATTTTTAATCATAAAATGAAAATTATTCTTTAATAATTACGATGGGGAATGAATCTCATCGCGTTTGTGGATACGGTAATCCATATGTACATAATATCATTATTTTGATATTAAAATCATGTAAAATTGGATGTTATATCATATATATAGAATAATTATCATGTTATATTTATTATTTAAATCATTTATACACATTATTATACTCATCCAAATGATATATTGTTTGAATAACAAACTACACCATGATGTGGATATGGTAATCCGTACGTACGCACGTATAATGACTTTGTCATTTATAGGATGGATTGAATAATGAATATGGTTGTAACATTTTTATAATAACATCATAGTATATTTGAGATACTGGAGTTATTATTTTAGAATTTAAACTACAAATAATGAGGATGTGGAAGAAGAAAAGAACTTGAAAGAGGTGATAAAATATTTAACACTTCTTCGGGTTCTTTAATTTGATTTGATAAAAAGGGATCTATAGGATAGATTTATGACAAAAGAAAGGCCTATAGAATTAAGGGAGTATATTTGGTAGGATATTTGGTTTGGGGTTGTCCGAGCCAAATTGCTCTGAAAGTGTGAATTTGAGAGAAGGTGAAGTTCCCTTTTATAAGAGAGGTGAGGGTCACTTTAAGAAAATATTGAAATATTATTTTATTATAAAATAATTTTCCGTTTCTAATGGCTCAAAAAAGAATTATTTTAAGGATAAGGTGGGGATAGGTCGATAACCTTTCAACCAATAGGTTTTATATAGGTTTAGATCATCATATTAACCTTATCATTTAGATTTATCTCGAAGTTAAATAGTTTGACATTTACCATGTCCTTAGTATATTTATATTATATAGTTAATAAACTTACTATAAACATCCAAACGAACTACAATTCATTAATTAATGACAAGTATAATATTATTTTATCCCCTTTGTCTGAACCTTAGATTTCTTGGAATAGAATATCAATTAATAATAAAATATTCTTTTTAAAAACACTTATATTTCAATTTTGACACTATTTGGTATTTTGTTTTTTTTAAATTCATTATAGCATTATTACTTTGAAAATAATTCCTCTAATCAACCCTAACATGTAATATTAACCTTGAAAAATAGTGTAATTTTTTTAAAAGTCTCAAATTATTAGTTTTTTGGATATTTATTATATCTATTATTTTAATCTTTCATTAATAAGGTAATTACTGCATCATCATTGTGTCATATATAAATTTAATTTTATAATGTCTAAAAATTATAAATAAAATACCATTATTCAGGAAATAATTTTAGATATCTAATGAATATATATCGTCAAATATATCTTATTTATAACCCTATATTAAAAATGGTTTAGTTATTAAACATTGATTTTAACTCTTTTATCTCTTCTTAAAATAAAATAATAATAACTTTCCTAATCAAATCCAAGTATACCAAAGGGGGTCATATTTTATTCCTAATGTTGTTTTTGGTCGAATTACACTTATCCAAATTAATTACAACATGTGTTAGGGTAATTATGATATCATTTTACCCTTAATTACCCTATTTACTTTTAACTGTGGTAAATAAAAGTAAAAAAGATACTATTCACCCATAATTATTTTTATCTTATTGAACCACATTTTACTTACTAAATTTAACTGTGTATCTCATATTTTTTAAATTCAACTCATAGAAGTAGTAAAATTATGATTTATACAAATTTTCACATGCTCCTAGGAGGTGGGTAAAAGATGGTAAAAAGTTCGATAAAATTTTATTTGTCTAAATTTATTATAGAATGACTATAATTAATTACATTGAACATATATATGTATTATGTGTCTATTTTGACCTAAAATAAATTAAAATAAAATTACTTATTATTAAAATAAAAAGTCTATTTTAACCAATAACACAGTGTTTTTTAACTATTCATCAAAAATTGAATGTTTTCAGAAAAATGCCAAAAATTAACCTTAAGCTAATTTTGATATTCCGAATCCAAAAAATGAATTCCATTTTGAGTGATAAAATTTATAAAATTTCAAAAAGTGGGTATTACTATTCATAACGGCAAGTTTGATTGGTCGCGGTGTGTCAGAATATCGATGTTGCGTACAATGCTAGATATTGCATTATTCAAAGGAAAACGTACCATTGAAGCATGGGGTGTTACATATATTATTTCAAAAGTATGTTATTGGAGAAAAAATTTATAAAACACCCACATTTCCTTCATCAATTCACATTCCACCCCCATGCCAAGGGATTCATGAAATAAAATATCAAAACTCAACACAGTTCTTTATGAATCAATTCATGAGATAGAGATTACCTCATTTTAAATACATTTTGGAATTTTTGGATTTAGTCTATTAAAAATGAGGATTTGAATAAAATAATTATCTAACCTTGGTCTCCAAATTGTAATAATTAATCTGAAATTTTGCAACAAAGAGAACTCACTTTGGTTAAATAGATCATCAACATTTTAACTATGGTCACAAAATTCTTCTAAGGAATCCTCCATGATCTTGAATGTTAAAACTCAAAATTAGTATTTTATCACTACGTAAAACCATCCTAGAGGGGATAATATCAATCATACTATTATAGTATAAAATCCCATAGATATTCTAAGGATTATTCAGTAAAAAACCTCAATGGTCATTTTTGTGTGTACCAACCAAAACCGTAGATCCAATTAATCTTCCATAATATAAAAATGGTTCAAATGAAACATAACTCAACATGAAATTACATTGATATATTCTTAGGGCATGAAATGATGTCCTTGGTAAAATAAGATGAGAAATATTCAACATGGTGTCTCACTTTCCAAGTGACAACAAGAATATCTCTGATGTATCCCTCCTTCAAACAGGCTCAAAAAAATCCTAGTTATCCATGAGCACACCTAAGGATAATCATATTCAAAACACTCATCCAAATACCTACCACAAATTTTAACATAAGGATAGCCCCAAAAAATAAACCTTATAGTTCTAAATAGGGAAATGAGGCATGTAGAAACTCATGATAACCACCCCCACACTATTGAAAAACCGAATGATGATATCCAATATTGTGGATAAAAAAATGATTCCCAAAACCATAAGTGATGAAAAACAGATTAAAATTCATATAAAAATATCAAAATAAAATCACATGATGTACTGAATATTAGAAACCTCTTGAGGAACAATGAACATCTAAGAGAACTAGATTTTTAAACCTGAATACCCAACCAAACTGTAATCCCAATAATGATAAATACCCTGAGAGGGGAATGAATCATGGTATGATTGATTAAAAAACTACCCTTTTTTATTTTATCAATTCAATAAACAAAACACACTTCTCCCTATTTATCGTATCAATGTATTAAATGAAAAGAAATCAAACATGAGATAGAAATTTTACATGGTTCACCCTCACAGGGATACATATAAGTAAAATATAGTGATAATGTTCCGATGCTCCAAATTTACTATGGATTAGTTCCAATTCATGCTTCTGGATAGATCACTATTATGTCCACACTTTGTACTGTGGTGGCATCAGTGGAGGGCTTCTCGGAAGCGGCCATGTGAATCAGATGGGATTTTTCTAATATATTTGTGTTGGTATATTTTTCTTTCATATGTTTTCCATTAGGATTCTAGCCACTCAATTATAACTCTATCCTCCTCTGTACTTTGGGCATGTAAGGAGTTCCCCTTCAACTGGTTTAAAAAGGACAGTTTTTTCTTATTATTAAAAAAAATTAGGGCCAACTGTTCATGGTCCTTGGTTTACTAATAATACTATTAGTGTTACTTTAAAATACATCAGGGTAACATTGAAAAATTTTTGGGTTGATTATTTTTTTTAAAAGAATTTGGTTTACATGATAAGTTGGAGATCCATAGATATTGTTGACAAACAACGTTGAAAAAGATACACGTCAAGGGAATTGACACTCTTGTGTAAATGATTTAAGGATCTTTTTAATGTTTCACAGAATTCATGTTATGATATAACCACACCAAAATATATAAAATGATAAAAACATGCAAATGATTTCAATTTGTGTAATAAATGATTTTTGAGACAAAGGAAGTGTTGTGCATTCCAGTCATATAAATTTGAAGTGGTACATAAGAAATAAAAAATTTTTCTCAATGAGACATCAAATATGGTTCTATACACTCATGGTTAGTGTTATTTGTGAAAAGGAAGATAATAATGTAACATGTGCATATGGTCGATAGGGCCAATAAATAGATGGTTATCTCCCTCATTTACATAGCTCAACAGTTAAAGATAATTTGGTCTCTGAAGCATGTAATAATTGTGGAAAATTTGATTTTCACATAAGAAGTTTTTTGTATATTAGAAGGTATTTCTCACAATAGTTTATTCCTCAATAGTGAGCAGACTCTCGGTTTTTCCATGATAAAGCATAAATTTCCGGAACATGGAATTAATTATGAACACAAGTCATCCCATGGTTGTAAGGAAAATAGAAGTTTCCTAGTAAATATGTGTTAAATTGGTATTAATCATTTGATAAATTTGGTACTTCAAAAGTGAATCTACATACATTTGAGGATGCATTCATTAGATATAATGAAAGGAAACACATGTCTAGAAACTCTGGGTGAATCCCATCTAATAACCGGGAGGAACGGAAGTGGAATAAAGTGATCCTTTACAATGGCAGTGAGCCATAGAAAGAGACTCTATGAGTGACCAATGGGAAATCTGTTAGCTAATCCTAAACCATGTAAATGTAATGAGCCAATTCTTAGAAGTTATCTATCTCAAATGTTGTATTTTGTTTATGAGCATTAGTGAATTTGGTACATCAGAACATCATCATTGTATTATGATTATATGTAGCCCAGTGAGGGTGAACCGATTAAAATAGTTGTTTTCTATGTATGATTTCGTTTTCATTCATATATATTTTCCTGTTGAATTATAGATGTGTGTTTGGTTTAATGATCAACCATGATCTAAATGGGATGTTGTTTTAATATGCCACACCTTGATTCACACCCAACCTCTTAGGGTACTTAACATAGTGGGACTAAAAACATAAATTTTTGTGGATAGATGACTTATTCCCAGGGGTAAGTCCCTCAAAAATATTTATATGGATTAGTACTAGTGTAAGGGAGCACCTTCTAACTCTTTCATTTGTCACTGCTCTGGATAAGATTCACATATTGTATGATAGTTTTTCAATATGGATGTTTATATTGTTTTTGCTTCACCCTTTTCATATAAAGAATGTATTGTACTTAGTATGTGATCGTTGGGGTGTAAAACCATATTATTTTTTATTATATCTCTTTTTAATTTAAAAACATTAATTGTTTACATTTTGCGCAACACAGAGGTAACTTGCATTAAACATCTAGAAATGATCTACCAAACAACAATATATTAATATAATATAATAATTTAATATTAAATATATAACCAATACATTTAACTATATTTTATGAATAGTATTTTCTAACTTATGAAAAAATATGTTTTTTAGAAATATGGTAATTCAATTTTAAGAATAAAAATAAATATTTTTCTAAATGTATTTTAACAGTTATTTATTGGAAAACATATTTTAAATAAAATTTTTCATACTTATATATATTATATTTCTCATAATAAACATAATTTATCAATTTATAATATCAAATTTATCTTAAGGGAAATTTTTTGTATTTTTATGAGAAGTTTCATTTTTTGTTGAATTGGGAAAATACTGCATTGAATTTAAAAAAAAGGACTTCCGTTCAAATGATTATTATAAAATAAATTGATTTTTAAAGTCCCAATAATAAAATAAGATATATATTATTCCAACATAGATTATTAAAATAATCATCATATATAAATTGGACATAAAAAATATTGAACATTAGAAAAAATACTTTTACCCACGTCCCCACCACATCTAAGGGATTAGTGGTAAACATAATTTTTTATCTATTGAAAATACTGTTAAAAATAATTTTGTCACTTTTATGAATTGAAATACAAAAAATGGACTTCATAAATTTAAATTAAAATGAAATTTGTGATCTGATATGGATTACATAATGTATGTAGAATGTTAACATTTGTATTTTTCTTTAACATGGTGAAGGTAAAATTAGGTAATTAAGGGTAAAAATAATAATATAAGAATTATAAAGTTACAATAAAAATTGTTATAATTTCATTTCATTAGTGTTTATCGACCAAAATCAACCTTATTTAGAAATTATATCCTTTTTAAGCCACATAGGTAGGAAGTATACATTTTCTATATTTTATTTAAAGATAAGTTAAAATTTTCATTATCAAAATTTTAATAATTAAATATTTTATAACATAGGGTTCTATGGAAGATAAATTTTACCATAAATTATAATTTTAATTTTTAAAAATTTTAATTTATTAATATTATTTATTTATAATTCTTGGATAATAAATATTTTAATTTAAGGGTTTTACAGTCATAATGCAGTAATCAATTATTTAAACGAAAAATTAAAAAAATCAATTAAAGAATATTAATATAAATTTAATTTGGCATAATTAATGACATAAATTATTTTTATAGATAACATAGACATGGTAGTGGTATATTATAAATAACAGTTTTTTAGAATTTATATCGTTTTTTTCGTTTTTTTAAAATCCAAATAATGAATAGTATCTAAATGGAGGTAAATGACAGCTTAATATAAATAATATTTCATAAAATGATATAAAATTAAAAAACCATTAAATTTTACCATATAACTATAATTTTTTTAAATATTTAATAAATTAACCATTTTCATTTTTATGACCCTTTATCAAGACTATATTAACCCTAAAGAATAAAAAATCTATGTGGTCACAGTAAAAGCTAAGGAGTTTAACTAAGTGTTAATGCCAAAAGGTGAGGTTAATATTGTGACCTGATAATTTCTAAAAAACATCACCTAAGGGGATTTCTAATGGTCATCATATTATCTTGAAATAACTAACATTGTTCTATTATGAATTGAAAATCATATTATATTAAATTAATATTTTAAATGTTTACAATACTGCTCATCCCCTCTCTTATAAAAGGCACATCCACTTCCACTTCCTCACAACACATTAAGCATTATTTCATTAAAAAAACCTTCCCAAATCCCTTCTAAAAATCCCTTGTCAAATCTAATATTTTTTAGTATTATCTATATTTCCACACCAGTATCCCTAATATGAGATCTAGTCGTTTTTCTCCAAATAATACGTAATAGACTTTAATAACTCCTTCCAAATTAATTATTCTTATACTTCCTTTTAATTTGTTGTTTCCATATTAAATTAATAAGTAAATTATCATATATATTCTAAGATATTATTATTTTCATGGGAAAATCATATACCTCCTTTTATCCATACTATGAAAAATAGTTTCACAATGTGTGTGTATGGATTATTATCTCTACATTGTGGTGTAATTTTTTCTCCTCACAACATTATTTATATGGGTATAATGATTAATATAATGGATATAAATAATAAATATGAAATTATAATGATTCTTTATAATTATTATACCATCCAATTCCTTTCCACTTTTCCGTTAAGGAAATGATATCACCACTCGTGCGTATGTATGAATTTTCATCATCATGACGCGATGAGATTCATTCACCACGTCAACCAATAGATAATGATTATAATATTGTATATGATGAATTAATAAAATATATACGAACTTAATATCATCCATAATAAGAACAAAATATATCTTGTTTATAACAAATATGACATAAATGATAAAAAAACAGAATAAAACTTAGCAGTTAACACAAGAAATGATGGTAGTAATGAAATTTTACTAATAAAACAACATAAGAAGAACATATATGATATCATAAATATGGATATGGTTTTGGTATAGATTAATTATATTATTTTACCATTATACAAGAGTTAAATCACCCTTAAATAATTGATAGTATAAGGTTAGTGTTTATTTCACAGTCTCATTATTAACCGAGATTACTTCTTTTTAAGTACCCACTAGGGAATACTTATTTTATATATAAATAATTTCAAAAAAAATCAAAAAGTATTTTACTATAATAATGTAAATTATTTATTTCTATTAAACCATGATCTAATTATTATAAAATGGTTTGATAAGATTCTTTTTTTCATTTCTCATATAAGGTACTTTATGACTTTTGTGTAAAAAATCATAATGGGTGTTTATTATTAAATTGTACAGTATGAGAAATTTTCACCTTTCTTATTAATCTTTGCTGTTTTGATGCTTCCTGTAAAATTTTACAGATAACATTATAATTGATTTTTTTTATAAATTTGGGACTTTTAAATATATTATTTCAAAGTAAAAAACAATTATTTTTATCAAGATACTTCTAAAATTTTTATTAGAGTATTTCTATCTAAATCAAAATAAATTGTTGAATCTTGTGTTTGATCCACTTTGGTCATTTGTGATATAATATACTCTATTTTATTGAAGTTTTTATGATCATTTTGACTATGAATGTTCTATTTTGATACCATTTATGTTTTTTGGTAAAAGTACTAACATTTTGTAAGATAGTTTTTCAATAAGAATGTGTATATTTATTATGTTTTCATATAATGAATTAAATGGTCTTAGTAATTGATGGGAGGGTCCTTATATATCCCCTCAATGCATTGGCATGTCTCATGAGAAAAACATGATATGGTATTATCTAAGGCATTTCCCATTTATTATTATATACCGATTTGGATGGGGCCCTATCCCTTTAATTTTAGATGTCTTGGTTGAGGCCTCAATGGTTTTCTTTAGATGTCCAACATTATGCATTTCTTCACTGTGAGATTAGTTATTGATATTCAATGTTATTATTCTTCTAGTATAATTTCCATGGTTATGTTTCCTAGATCAGGTGATTATTAAAATAGAGTGTGTTAAAAAAATTTACCATTCCATCTTGATTATTCCTTATCGAGTTGTTTAAATGGAAATTGTGTTCATTTCATTAACATTTCATATTATTTATTTTTATTGATTAATAATTACATTGTTGTATTCTTACCCTTAATGTACATTTGAGATCACCCATTTCCTTTCATTTATTTTCCAAAAAATGAAAGATGAATATTATGACTGATAAGAAGGTTTAAGCTAGGTAATTAATGGTATTATCATAGTATTATATATGTTGTATGTTATAATTTTAATTATAATTTAAGGTTCATGTATGTATTATAGATTTCTAGAAATGAAAAATTGAGTAGTGCATCCGAATTTTATTAATTATAATTAGGCCAAATTATTAAATTAATGCACTGACTACGAGATTCTAGGGTTAGGTCATTATAGTTGGTATAAGAGAAAGTTTAGCTGTAACCATGAAACATGATTTTGAAATAAACGATTAGAAAATATAACCCTATGAATGACATTTAATATATGTCTTAATATGGGATATTAACTTTTAGATATGGTAATGAATAAACTAGGTTAATCCTATAGACTTATGGATTGAGAAGAAGATTCCCTCATTTAAAGATTCTATAAATGATTCTTCATGACTATATCACTATGATTAGTGTCTCTCACATTGTGCACTACTGAAAATGACTTTTTATTGAGGTTCCCACAAAGTCATGGTGGCCGAAAGTGATGTAATCCTAGTTCGTATTTTCTTACATGGAGTATACAGTCAATAGTAAGAGACCTGAGGCTATCATAGATAATAAAACGATTATCAGGGCTTCCCCAGCTGGAAAAACAGACTGCAGTAAAGTTTCCCTACCCCCATAAGTGTGTGATCGTCGTGTCATGGCACAACAGGAGTTTTCATTTCCTGATAATGTACGATAGGAACCATGGGGGCCTAGCTGTGTTATGAATGAAGTTAACCAGGAGGTGAGAGTCTGATTCGACTGTAGAGATGTGGATGTGGTGATCGCGATAGATGGATAAACCATTGAGAAGGGCTCAGGATTTGGCTTCAATGGGGGTGCTCGAACAATGATATGTGCGGAACCCGATGACCATGGATCCTCTGTTGTCTCGGACTAGCCCTCCACCTCTAATAATTCCTTGAGAACAGGCGCTATCCACGTTGAGTTTGAGGGCATAACTGAGAGGGTTCCACTTAACCCACCTCCCTTGTCATGTGCTAGGTCTATCCGGGGGGAAGGCGCCATCAGCGTCCCTCCATAAAGAAGAGATCTAAGCTCTTCTAGCAAAGCGGGCAATCAGACCTTGTGCACTGAGTTTCAGTAAATTGTAAGAATCCATATGGTTGTACAAACAGTTGTTATGATATTGATCATGAAGAGACTACAAAAGGAAAATGAAATGAATGAGGTATTGGGGAATACGATTATGAAGTGTTTATAACTATTTTATAATGAAATATAATTATAAAAGTCCATTTGTATTTGGATTCAAGAATTATTTCATCAATGGTTCTCTAGTTATTGGGATCGTGAGATATACAAATAAGGATTGTACTGGAGAACATATTTTTTTTGGGATTTAGAATCATTAATGTTTTTATAATGTTTTAAATCTAATAAAGTTATATGAAAATAAGATAAACATTAATTTTCATGAATAATTTAATTTATTTTGTAAATTTATGTCCTTTTTTAAAAAGTGGTTTTTAAAATATGTATTTTGGATGACTCTTAAATTTAGAATGGATTAAGTTGATCATTTTATATTATTTTTTGAGGTTAAATAATATTTTATTATATTCATTTTTCTAATAAGTTTTGTTTCAGAAAACATTTAAAAAAATGAATGAAATACACATAGATCTTATGATACCTTAATGTTCTTCATGCATGAATAAATTATTTTTGAAAACATTTTTCAATGTTATAGGAATTAAGTAAACGTAGATCTAAGAACAACAAAAAGATGAGATTATGCATATTCCATGGAATGAAATCAAGTATATTATTATCTAAAATATCCCATCAAATCTGTGGAAAGTATATTAAATCCAATCATTTTATCCAATTATATTATTTTTTGATGAATTAAATGGTCCCTGAGATAATTAGAGATTTATAGATTTTAATTTATAATATTATCCTGGCTATGTTATCTATTACTCTACATCCGAACATGATGGTTATATTTCTATTCCATGTCCTTGTTTTCACATTCCATTAATGTTCTCATATGAAAAATACTTTTTTTGGCAGTGACCTTCACCTTTATTTTTCCATCTTATTAAGAGTATAATTTATTTACCCTTTTCAGATGTGGGTAGTTCAAAATGTAATTTTCTAGAATCAACCATTTGTTATAGAGATGAAATTAAAAATTGTGAGGATTCACATTATGTAATGAGTAAATAATGTGACACCACAAACTTTTATAGTATTCCTATATTAAATTTCATTTCATTAATTGCATACATTTCATAAAACACTAAGATAGATTCCTTTATAAACATGTTTGAATTATACTAAACAAAAATATATTAAAAATATATTTTTTATAATATAATAAGATATAACCTAGAAATTTAAATAGTTTTTATGAATATTATTAACTAAATTATGAATATATAATTTTTATCAAAATATACGAATTCAATTTTAAGCAAAAATAACTATATTTTTCTAAAGGGAGTTTAACCGTGTTTCATTAGTGAACCATTTTTAAATCAAAATTTTTACACTTTTATATCTTATATTTTAAATAATAAACAGAATTTTTCAATTAGTAATCTAAATTTTATCCTAGGGTGAATTTTGGGTATTTTTCTAAGGAGTTTCTTTTTTTGATGAATAGTGAAAAATAATGAATTTTATTTAAAAAATGAAATTTTGTTTAAATAATTATTATTATTTAAAATGATTTTTGAAGTAACAAGAGTTGAAAAATACATGTCTTAATCCAAAATTAGGTTATGTGAATAATTATTATATTAAAATTAGATAAAAAAATTATTGAACTTGGGAACCTTTTTATTTACCCGCCTCCTCGCCACATCTACAAGATTAGTGTTAAAAGTAATTTTGTCTCTTATGTGAATTTAATTTTAAAAAAATGGACATACATGGTTATAAATAGTATTAAATTTTTGATCTAAATGGATCAAATTAATTTTAAATTAATAGTAACTTTATAATATTTTTACCACTCTGAATGTTAAATCTTCTAATTAAAGGAGAAAATAACAATATAGGCATGATAATATTACCCTAAAACAAGTTTTAATTCTATTTTATGAGTTTTTATCAACCAAAATATACATTAGGCTGATATTATCAAATTTTTAATCTACTTGGGTAAGAATTATACATTTATTAAATTTTAGTTATAGATGGGTAAAAATGATATACATATAATTTTAAAAAAAATCATCTTTAATTTAGGGACAATATGAGGATAAATTGGACTATAAATTGTTGTTAAAAATTTAATTAATTTATATTAATCATGATAATATATTTTTAATTTTTTGGGGAAGAAATAATTTATCTTAAGGCTTTCACAATAATGATGTTTTAATTGATTTATTAAAGGAAAAACCCAAATAAGTGGTATTAATAATATTAAAATAAATATAATAAACATAATTAATGAAATAAAATAAGTTAATAGATAAAATATTTATGTTTTTGATATATTATATGTGTTTGATATATGTTATCATGTTTTTATGATATTTAATAAAATTTGAATAATGAATGGTATCAAAATTTACATAAATGAACCTTTAAAAAAATAATTAATTAAATCATATAAAATTCATAAAAATTCAAAATTCAAAAAAACTAACTTTAAAATCATAAATTTGTCATGAATAACCCATTTGGGGTTCCTTTTGTATTATATAGTGATTATATTAACCATAAGTGTAAAAATACATGATGCCGCTATAAGAGTTAAAGGATTTAACTATGGGTTAAATCAAAAAGATAAGGTTATAGTTATTACCTACACATGTATCAAAATATTTTTTTCTATATATTTCTACTTATCCTCGTCTTATATTTTAAATTACTCACTTTGGAGGTATTTTAAATACAAAATAATTTTATATTAATTTAATATTTTAATGGTTTCAATGTGTGACCCTCCCATGTCTTATAAAAAGGAACAACCTCCCTTACTACCTCACACTACCTTGAGCCTTCTTGATCAACTTAAACACTCCAATTACCTAAATAAACATCCATATTAATATCATATAGGTAACTATATCCTCAAAATACTAAATCATGTGTCCCAAATAGAAGATCCAAATGATGTTCTCTAATAAAGAGTTAATCATCTTTACCAATTCCTTCAAGATTATTACATATTTTTCTTACTTTTACTATTTTTTTTACATATAAAATTATTAAATATAGAATCAAAAATATTCTAAGATATTATTATAATCATGTGAAAACCATATTCCTCCATTTATACATCCTTATATAAACAATATCACTATGCATGTGAACGTATGACTTACACTCACCACGATGTGGTGTAATTTGTTTTTAATTACTAATTTATTTAAATGAGTATAATGATTAATATAATGGATATAAATTATAAATTATAAATTATATTAATTATTTATAATTAATATACTATAAAATTCTTTAACAAATTACCCTTAAGTGAAAGATATTGTCAGTCATGCATAAATATGATCTACAATCTCCACAATGTGATGAGATTTATTCTACACAATAACCAATGAAGAATGATTATAAAATGGTAATTATTAGTTAATATAGAATTTATAAACATAATATCATTCTATATATGAATAAAATTTATCCTATTCATATGAAATGTGATGTATAAAAAAACTATCATAAGAAATTAAAGTTGTTAACACCTAAAATGATGGAAATAAATAAATATTATTAACAAAACTATATAAGATCATGTATGATACCATAAATTTTGATATAGTTTGGTTATAATTAAGTAACATAATTTAACCATTATATATATGTTTAACTAAACCTTATCTAAATTAAAGTCCAAGGTAAGGGTTTAATTCACAGTCTTAATATTAATAAATATTGCTTCAGTTTAAGTCTCCACCATGTATTATTTATTTTCCATGTCAATAATTTCTAAAAACTATATTCAGAAACAATTATAATATTATCATATAAATGTTTTAATTATTTTAAAAAAAATTTCAATTTAATTAAATGGTTTTAAATTAATCATTCTATTATTATACAATTGAGGTACTCTATGACTTCTTCTACTAAAATGAAAAATCAATATTTATTTTTAACTTATATGGCATGAGTGTCCCTTCTATCATGAAGCATTAATGTTTTGAAAATTAATTTACAATTTTACTATTTTATTTTTAAATAAAATTTTTTATTTTATAATTGTGATTATTTTAAATAATTGATTTCAAAAAAAATTTATTGTTATCAATATATTTTTAATGATTTTATTTGATTATTTTCTTTTATGTCAACATCCTTTAGTATATATTATGTTTGATTAAGATTGGTCTTTAATGATAAAATATAACATATATTATTTATGGTTTTATGATCATTTGGACTATGGATCTCCTATTTTGATTCCATTCATGGTTTATGGTTAAAGTATTAAACTTTCATATGATAGTTTTTCAATATGATTATTTAAGTGTTTTATGTTTTCATATGAAGAATAAATTGGACATAGTAAGTGATGGGAGAGGTCCAATATATCCCGGCAATGCATTGGTAAGTCTCATGAGACAAATTTGATTTGGGATTTGATGAATCATTTCCCAGTTATTTTAACATATGTATTTGGCTGATGCCTTAACCAGTTATTTTCAAATGCCTTGGCTGAGGCCTCGACGATATTTTTTAGATTTCTAACATTATGCATTACACTATTGTGAGATTTATTATTGATATTCCTTGTGATTATTCAACTATTAGAATATCATTGGATAGGTTTCATATCTCATGTGATTTTTTAAATGGAATGTATTTCATCTATTTACCTTTCCATCTTGATTATTCATTATAATGTTGTATAAATAAAAAAGTGTGTTTAGTTCATTACCATTCAATATAATTTATTTTGGTTGAAGCATAATTACTTCCTTTATACGCTTACACTTAATAAGAATTTTTTCTCACCCATATCTCAGGTTTTATTTTCCTATGATTTCAAGATGTTTATTATGACTAACATACAGGGTTAGCCTAGAATACTAATAGCATTCTAAAAGTATTCATTATATTGTATTTTATAATTTTAATTTAAATGTATGGTTAATGTATGTAATTGGGATTTACGAAACTACTTAATTGATCATTCCTTTTGGATTCTATTCCTTGTAATACTTACAAATTATTAAAATAATGCCCCAAATCTGGGCTTCTAGGGTTGTGGTGCTATAGTTGGTATCAAAGGAAGTTTATCAGAAAACATGGAATTTAGATTTAGAAATCATAGAAAAAAAAACATAACCCAATGAATGAAATTAAGGATAATTCTATGTATATGATACCATCCTTTATTTTTGGTAATGGGTAACTTATTTTAATCTTATAAACTTATGGATTCCAAAGAATATTATATCCTTTGGAGATCCCCTAAATGATTCTTCATGAGTATGTCACTATGATTAGTGATTCTCACATAGTGCATTGAGTTTTGGTTATTGTTTAGAATCAAAAAAGTAATACAAGAAATGGTTATACTGCTGAAGATGAAGAGACTACAAAAGGAAAATGGAATTAATGAAGTATTAAGGAATATGATTAAGAAGCATTGTTAATGTATTTATATTGATATAGAATGATTAATTTACATATGTATTTTGATTCGAGAATTATTTCATTGGTGGTGATTTGGTTATCAAAATCATGAAATATATATAAGAATTTTACTACAATACTTCTTAATTAAGAATTTTTAAGAATGAATGTTTTCATTAAGTTTTTTATAGTGATAAAGGTAAGTGAAAATAAGAGCTAAATTATATTGTTTGTATAATATAATGTATTTTGGAAATTTAGAGACCTTTTTAGGACTGTGAATTAGGACAAATTTACTTTTTATTATTCATAAGGTTGGAAGAAATCACGTTTAACAAGGGATATTGTTGTTTGAGGTTAAAGTTTCATTCATGGGGTAATTTGTGCTAATATTTTTTGTTTCAGTAAACATGGAAAAATAAAATAATGAATCATATATCTTATGATTTATTTAACTTCTTCATTCTTGAAAAATTCATATTAGAAGACATATGTATCTGTTTGTGGTGTAAAGTGAAATTATATCTAAGCACAACCAAAGGATGATATTATTATTATAAAAATAAAATAATTCAGGTAATTTGTTATCTATAAATCCTTCATCTCTGTGGAAAAGATCATGAAACCAAAAATTCTATACTATTACTTTATTTTTCAATAAATCAAATGGCCCCTTAAAATATCATTGATTTATAGCTTTGTGATTGATAACATTCTCTTAACTATTTTCCCTATTATTCTCCATCAAAAAATGGTGGTTATATTTCTATTCCAGGTCCAATTAATCGTATTCCATCAATGTTTTATTTTTTGAATGCCATGTTAGGAGGTGGACTTATCTTTTCCTTTTCCCACTTATTAAGAGTATATTTTGTTAACCCTATTTATGATGAGGGTTTTCCATAAGGTTATTTTCAAGTATCATCGTTTTATTTCAGAGGGGAATTATAAAATTGTAGGGACACAATTAATTTTAGGAGGGGATAATTTAACACCATATGATTTAACTATAAGTCTTTTTTTAATTAATATCATTAATTTCATATGTTTCTCACAATAATGAGTTTTCATGTGTTATAAACAAGTCCGAATTTTTACAAAATTTTTTTTACTAATATAATGTAATTTTTAAATAAATAATATATATACTAGTAATTTATATTTATATTATTAATATTATTAACTCTCTTATGAAAATATCTTGTTTATAAAAATATAGAAATTTAATTATTAGCGTAAAAAATTTATCTAAAGGGTGTTTTACGGAATTATAATGGATAACTTTATTTAAATCCATTTTTGTCACTAGTATATATTATATTTTAAATTATAAGCTTCATTTTTCATATATTAATACTATATTTTTTTAGGGTGATTTTTTGGTATTTTTTTACATGTTTCATTTTTTTGATAAATAATTAAAAATAACACATTATAATTGAAAAATAGACATTTTGTTTAAATATTTATTATACATGAAATTTATTTTTAAAGTAAAAAATATATAAATAATATATATTTTTCCAAATTGGGTAATTTTAATAATATTTATATTTAAATTAGATATTAAAATTTATGGTAGTTTTGAACATTTACTATTACCTACCTCCCCACCACATATGCGGGATTAGTGTTAAACATAATTTTTCTACATCTATAAACAGAATTTCAAAAAAAATACATACATTTCTGTAATTAGTTTCAACAAATTTAACTAATAAGAACAAATTAATTTTGGGGTGATAGTTACAGTAGTATTTTTTACTAGGGTGAAGGTTAAATTGAGTAATTAATGGTAAAATAATATTACAATAATTATAAGATTACCCCCAAAAACATTTCCAAATTTCCCTTGATGACTTAGTTTCCACCAAAATGAACCTTAGGCAGAAATTAAAACCTTTTAAGCCACATGGGTATGAATTATCCATTTAATATATTTTATTTATAGATAAGTTAAAAATGTCGTACTCGTAATATTAATTATTCAATTATGTTTAATATAAAGTAAGATAGAAGATTAATTTTTCGATAAGTAGTCAATTGAAAAATAATAAATTTTTCTTAATAATAATAAATTTTTTTTAATTTTTATAGATGAAATATATTAATTTAATTATTTCAAAACGATGATGTAGTAATGGATTTATTAAAGGAATAATAAAATAAATGATTTTAATAAAATTTATATAAATATAATTTGTCAAATTTAATGACATAAAATAATTTTACAGTTACTATAGTCAAGTAATTTATAAATTATATTTGTTGGTTCAATGATATCATGATATTATATTTTTTTTTAAAGGAAAAAAATTAATAGTATCAACTTAGACATAAATGGTACTTTAAAATAAGTAATATTTTATTAAATGATATAAAATTCATAAAAACAATTTTTCAAATAACTATAATAAGGTTAATGTTTGGATAATTGATCCATTTTTTTCTCTTGTCATTTTATTGTATCTATATTGACACTAACATGTACAAAATCCATGCTCTCATGGTAAGAGATAAAGGGTTTAACTGATGTTTAAAGCCAACCGATAAGGTTAATATTGTGAACTAAATAAGAATAAAAATACTTGGATAAGAGAATTTAGATCTATGCTAATATTAAATTTTAAATAAATCACTTTTGATCTTTTTTACATCAAAAATAATTTTCTTTTAATTTAATATTTTAATAGTTTCTAAGAGCACCCCTCCCCTCTCTTATAATAAGGAACCTCCTCCATCAATTCTTCAAACCAATATGAGCCTTATTTATTGAGGAACCCAATCTAATTTCTCTTATAAAAATCCTTAGAAAAATTCTAGATGTTCTGGTCTTCTCTATGACCAACCCTAGTGGACCTAATAGGAGATCCAAGGGAGGTTGACAAATGAATAGGTAATCATTTTTGGCAATAGCTTAAAAATTATTTCTTCTTCTACATCCTCTTCCAATTTTGTTTCCATTTTAAATTAATAACACTAGTATAATTTATATTTTGAGATATTATTATAACCATGTTATAAACATTATATTTTTTATATATCATGCAAAAAAATAGTACCTTGTGTGCATACGTTTAGCTTACCATCTCCAAGCTACGGTGTAATTGTTTTTAATCCCAAAATTTTTTAGATGGATATAATGATGAATATAATAGAAATAAATAATAATTATATCATGATATTGATTCCTTATAATTAATATACCATCAATTTACTTACTTTATTACCATTAAGTTAATGATCTTGTCGCTCGTGTGTACGTATATCATACCATCTCCATTATGTGATATGATTCATTCTCCACATTAACCATACAAGAATGTTTATAAAAATATATATGATGAGTGAATATAATATTTATGAACATAATATACTCTTTTAAATGTATAATATATATCCTATACATATAAACTAAGACATACATAAAATAACAAACATCATAGAATAAAACAATTAATACTTGAAATGGTGGTAATAATGAAATTTTATTAACAAACCCAAATAAGAAGATAATATATGATATAATAAATATTGATATAGTGCTTATATAATTTGATAAAATGATTTAACCATTTTAAATAAGTTAAAAAACCCTCAACTATAGTAATGTACAACATTTGGGTTTTATTCAGAATCTCATTATTAATCAAGATTACATTTATTGAAGTCTCCACTGGGGAATTTTTCATTTCAATGCCAATAATTTCTAAAAAAAATTCAAAAACGAATTTAATATTACCATATAAAATTTTAATTTCATTTAACCCAGGTTTTACTATTTATAAATATTTTTTACTATTATCTTTTGGTAATCTTCCAAATGAGGTGATTTATTAGCTTTTCAACAAAAATATGGAATGAATGTTTATTTTTTACTTATACAACATGATCTTCATTTACCATCATCGAACACATTAATGTTTTAAAATAGTATTTAGATTTTTATAATGTTCTTATAAAATAATTTTTTTTATAAATGAATGGATTTAAAATAAGTTATTTCAAGGTAAAATTTTATTTTTATCGTGACATTTCTAATGATTTTATTAGAGTATTTTCATCTATGTCAACATCCTTTATTGAATACTATGTTCGATTAAGGTTTATAATTTATGATACAATTAGAATTATTTTATTGAAGAGTGTTTGATCAATTTGACTTTGGATGTGATATTTTGATAACATTCAGGGTTTATGGCCAATGTATGAACATTTCATATGCTAGTTATTCAATATGAATGTTAATGTTATTTATGTTTTCATATGATGAATTCATTGGACATAGTAAGTGATAGGTGGGTTCTGATATATCCCATGGATGAATCACTAGTTATCATTAGAAAAACATGACATAATCTTGGTCGAGGCCAGGTCCATTTATTTTTAGATATGGATTTGGCTGAGGCATTAACAAATTATTTCTAGATTTCTTGGCTGATAAATGGATAGAATGGATTAGATGTCCATAATTATGAATTTCCTCATTTTGAGATTAATTATTGATATTCCATGTGATTATTTAACTAGTTTATTATCCATGTTTATGTTTCTTAGCTCATGTGATTACTTAAATGGCATGTGTTTTAGTTATTTACATTTCCATCTTGATTATGCCTTAACTAGTTGTTTAAATGGAATGTTTGTTCTGTAAGTTTATTTTCTATATTATTTGTTTTTATTAAATCATAATTAATTATTCTGTACACTTACAATTATTGATCATTATATCTCACTGATTTATTATTTTTATTTTCCCAATATGCCAAGATGTATATTTTGACTGATATGCAGGATTAATCTAGTAGATTAATGGAATTCTAAAATCATTCTCTATGTTGTATTATATAGTTTAAATTGTAATGTCTAGTTCATGTATGTAATTTTGATTTCCCAAAACACTAAAATGATCAGTCCATTGATATTTTATTTTTTAAAATAATGACAACGTATTAAAATAATGCACTGAATCGTGGCTTTTGGGGTCGGGGTGTTACACGAGGCCTAAAATTTCCATTCAATGCATCGGTAGGTCCCATGAGAAAAACTAGTTTGGGACTTGGCTTATATCTTACCTGATTTGGTTTGGTGTCTTGGTCATTGCCTTGACAGTTACCTTTAGATGCTCAAAATTTTGCATTCCCTAAATATGAGACATGTTATTGATATTCCATGTGATTAATCAACTATAAGAGTATACATGGTTATGTTTCATATCTCATTGATTTATTAAATCATAAATGTTTTAGTTATTTACCTATATATATTTTATTGCATATATACACATAGATTCTATTTTACCCTTACTCATTTTCTTTATTTGACCTCACCCATTTCTTATGTTCCATTTTTTCACAGAAGTCTAAGATTTATATTTTGACTGATTTATAGGGTTACACAATTGAGGATTAAGGTAAGGTCTAGTGAAATTAATTGTCTATTTTATGTTTTAAATTTTAATCTGGTTTTCATGTATTTATCTAGATTACCAGTACTACTAAACTATATTGTCTTTTGGGATTTCATTCCTTGTATCCTTGCCAATGTAGCAAAGTGAGGCAGCAACTTCGGGCTTATGGGGTTAAAGAGTTACACTTATTTTCAACATTCTGCAACTTACATTTTGAATTTCCTATTATTTCCTCATATATCTAATAATCTATTTAATTAATGATTAATTTTCCATATGAAAATATTTTTCTTAATTATAGAAAAATTATTTTTCAATATTTCCATAGATAATCAAATAACACTAAAAATAGTTACAATATGTAAAAAAGTATGCAATATAGGAAATAATAATTTCCATTACTTGATAATATGGATATTTATAATAAATTTAATGTATAGTAAAAATGATCATAAGGATGTTATTGTTTCAGTAGAATGTTATCAATCAAAAAATAATGTGATATTAGAGAGATTACTTTTATAAGATGGTTATTTTAAATTAAAAATCCCATTAATGGGATAGTTCATAGTCAAAACATAAAATACCATGAATTATAGTTATAGTATTACATTAAATTAAAATGGGTAATTATATACCCCATATAAAATTGAATTTATATAAAATAAAAAATAATTCACAATGGACTGTATATTAGGATGAAATCTCCTACCTTTCATTACCTTTTTGGTAAAAAATACATTAACCTCATGTATAACTGTTTTAATCATGTAAATAACATATAAAAACCCATATAATCAATTATAATATAATATATTAACTTTATATAATATTTTATTTCCTATTTGTTAACATCATATCATTATTTTTACTATTTTGTGGGTTAATTGCCTTGTTTTTCGATTGAATTTTGGCTTGTTATTATTAATATTCTTATAATGATAATTATTTCATCATCAAAAAACTGTAAACCATGATTAAATTATAATATTTATTAACTATATATGTATTTATAATAGTCAATAATATTTTGAAACAAAAAATGAAATTCCCCAATAATGGAGACTATAGGTCATTTGTATGCATGAATGCTAATTTTATTTCATTTTCAAAATTAACAGTATGAAAAGTAAATAATATATATGTGTATTATAATTAATGTTTCTTATTTATGTCATATATTTCACATATTTTTATTAAAACCATTTTCAATACATTCCATGTATTGTGTGATGTAATCCAGTCACATTGAGGTGGCGGTAGTCCACACACCCACAAACATTATTATTATATTCCCACAAATTGAATACAAGAAGGTGTGGTTATATAAAAATGAAATCGAGGAAAAATGAAATATAAATCCAATATAAATAATAAATAAACAATAAATCAATCATTATTCTCATATTTAATGTTGGATAATGGAAAAATAAACAACATCAGTTTGCAAGGTGGTAGTACTCCATAAATATGAATGGTGACTACATATCCCATTTGATTCATGAGTATGAAAGTGTAGGTAAAATTATTTGTTTAAACTTATTGTAATATATTTAATATAGTTAGCTTATTATATAGTCAATGTATGAATTTAACTGAATTGTTGTAGAAATAAATTAAATAAAAGTGATCATCGAATACAGTTATCGCTTATTAAGGTAACTGTATTTGGTTTATTTGGAAATAATTCCTTGGTTTTCCTTCAAATCGAAATGAAAATTCTATGATTAGGGTAGGAATGTTTTGAGCATATGTTTTTAGGTTCTGTAGGATCTAATGGTATTGATTTATGTGAATAAGTTGGAGGGGTGAGTGACCTTTTATAGTAGAGGAGGAGTGTCCTACATGAAAATATGAAATGGTAGACACTATTTAAAGGTATACCTTATGTCATGTGAACAAAATAATGAAAAAAATTTTATAAAAGGTAGTATATGGTCAAAATATGTCAAAAAAGGTTTTAGACATGTTTCTAGTTAATTTTTGGCATAATCTAAAGGTGTAATCCTTTATTAGGAATAATTTTACATTAGTCATTGTAATTAATTTTAATTAATTTCACTAATAATTTTGTTCAAAAAATGAGGTGTATTTACTAGAAATTATAAATTATGATTTCTTTAAAATATGGAATATTGATATAAAAATTTCAATATAAAGGTGGCACAAATTAATTTTAATTAAATCATGTATAGATACGACAAAGTAGGATTTTAAGGTTAAAATTTTCACATGTTTGAAATGTTTTTTTTCCCATTTCTATGTAAAATTAATTAAAATGTCCTAAATTGGATTAATATAAGTTTAATTTAACATAAAAATAATTTAATAATTTATTGAAATATTTAACAATTATTTAAAAATATAATTAAAAAATCATTTAATATTAGATATTAATTAATTTTCATTAAAAATGAATCTTCACAAGAAAATAACAAAAAATAACCCTAAGATAATTTTGATGATCTGGTTTAAAAATTATTTTTTTAATGACATAAAAGTTTTAGAAAATTTAGAAAATTTATTTTTAAAATAGGTGTTCCATTATAATATTAAAAAATTCCATTTTTTGAAATACAAAAAATTAAAGTGTATAACGGGATTTATTCTTATCCTATGGCTATAAAATTTATTGGATAAAGATGAAAAGTATTTTATTTTATATATAATATATATATTTTACTAATATCATTCAAAAAATTTAATTAAGTTAAATTAATATGATAAAACACAGTTCACGCATAATATATTTTTTATAAGAATGTCTCATATATATACAATTAATTGTGAAATTAATTTCCATTTAATTGATAAGGAACAAATTCAATAATATATATTCATATGTTAGTTAATATTATTTATAACTAATGATTCAATAGGTAGGTTATATATTATTATATTACATAATAGTATATTAATAATATATAGTTTTCATTAATACTCTATCTTACTTGTAACGAAAGTTGTTGAAAAAGTCTTTGTAGCATGTGATGCAAGATAACTCAATATTTCATTCATTAAAACAAATTAAATTTATTTAAAATATTTAATATACCATAATTTCTCTAGATGTTATTTTCCTTTTTATGATTGGGGTCGTGTTTCATACATGATTTTAAATAAAAGTGGCACTTTTTTAATTTTTACAGTGTTACATAAATCAATTATGCCACACATAGCACTTGTAATCCTTAATAAGTGACAACAAAATTAAAATAAATTAGAATTAAAAACACATTCCCATGAGATCCACCAAATTAACTCTAGAAGAAAAAATATCATTCCTCATCCAACAACATTACTTCATGTTTTCTATTTTCTCATTCTGTACATTTCCACTTCATTTTCCATTCATGCACACAAAACACTTACAACATATGAATTTTTCATCAACTAAAAAAATTTAATTTTCTACAAGACATTGGTATTGAAAAAACATGCTAGATTCAAGATAGGTTGGATAAATTATTACATATTGACAAAAATGTGATTTAGGGAAACATGTTTATCATGGTGAATTTTTAGGGGTTATTCAATGTATTTATGTTGTTCGATTTTAGATTTGAAAAATTATAATGTAGAATAATGACGGTTTGACTCTTTTGGAATAATAAAAACATAATTATGATTTTCAAATAGGTATGGTTTCCTCATAAATATCATTAAAACAAAATAAACTTCAATATTCATGAAAACATTAATAATAATGTACCAAAAAATACATTTCAGATAAAAAAATTATCTACACTAAACTAACATCACAAAAAATAAATTTCTATTTAATATTTTATAAACATATATAGATTGATTTTTGAATCCATTGAGGGTGATTTGAATTTCAAAATCATTATAAAGTAAAATATTTTAGTAGAATAATTTTTTCAATAGAAAACACACAGTTAAAATTTTTAATTTTCTACCCAATGTACCAGCATATGATGTAGTCAACTATAAGCCAACTTCACCCACAATAATTTCGAATATATCATGTGTTTTCACATCCATATCTATATATATAGGGTAAAGTTCCTTATAATGAGACGAACCTAACTATTTTTTATAGATTATAAAGGAAAAAAGAATTAATGGTAAATGTTTAGTAGAATACAAAGGACTCCTTTAAAAAAGGTGATTTTAAACCCAATGAAATCCCTATATAATATTAAACAAAATAATCTACAAACTATATATCCTAATAGAAATAAATAAAATAGTGCTCAAAGCATGAATTAATTATATCTCTCAAGAAATGTGTTTAATGTAGTTATTATGAAAAAATGGAATAAAATTCTTATAATAAGGTTATTTAAAATATAAAAATGCGATATTATTCCTGATATTGAAAAATTAGAGTCCATTTCATGAATATTTTAAATTTTTACCATAAAAAATTCAATTTTATCATTCATTTATGTTTGTTTTATCAGATTAATATTGTTCAATCGTTGATAATTATTGAAAGATTTTACTGATAATCATCATATCCCACATGTTTTAATAACAAAAAAAATTAATATTAAACACAAAAATTTTATTTAAATAAAAAATAATTATGAATTTTTTTCAAATTCATATAAAATAAGGATCCCTCTTCTTCACATAAATGATTCATTATACTCTATGAATTCAATAATATTTTACCTGTTAGTTTATTATTATTTCAATTATAGTAAGAAATTGTTATAGAGAGGTGTAAACTAAATTATTATTATTGCAAAATTGAGTAAATCTCTCAAGTGTTACTCACTAAAAAACCTAAAAGAATAAGAATAAATTAAATAATAATAAATTATTCTAAAGAATATAAAATATTAATAGAATTATATTAAATAAATTAAGAATGATAGATCTTTATTTAACCTTTAAGTGGGCCAAGGGTTTTGGATACCTCCATATGGGCAGAAAAAACTATTATCTAAAGTCTCATGGTGGTATAGTTTATTTGATTTTAACCACCAACACATATTTCTTCAAGTTTTAATTCCTTAATTAAACTGTTTTGAAGACTCCCTGAATATAGTACAAAAAAATCCACACCATTAAAAATATGTTACAACTTTAAATGTGGGGGAATGACGATGTATGATTCCACCTCTTGGTTTTCACTTTTACAACATCTTCTTTTATTCTATAGTGATTCATTAATGTATAATGAATCAATAGAATAATCAAAGGGAATGGTAGTGCATAGTTATATATTGAAAAATAATAATAAATCAAAATCAAAATCATCCCATTTAGTGAATTTATCATTTGTCTCAACTTCATTAAGAAAATAATATTATATATCCTCATATACTCCCACTAATAAATATTTAACACGTTCGGGAGATGCAGATGTTACTCATCATGTGAAAATTATCTATCATTATATTCCTACAATGAAAATAATGAGTTGGATTATCCTAAATATATTAATAAATGAGAGGTGATACAAAATTCATTTTCAAAAAAAAAGATGAAAATGAGTTGAGGAAACGAAAATCACCCTATTTTAGTTCGAATTCAATTTTTTCAGATGAATATCCTTCATGGAGTTGAGTGGTAGATTTTAGAGGCATGTTGTAAGGATAATCAATTATTTTATCAAAATCCTCCACATAGGACGTTTCCACCTCTTTTACAAAGGATATAAAATGATAAGCTGGTTCTAATTATTCTTCTTTTTTTATGTAGGGAGAGTTTATGTTTTACTTAAAAATCATTTCGTTATTTATCTAAATCTTTTTATTCTCCTCTAAATGTATTATCATGGAAATATTTTTCATTAGTCATCTCTATAATTGTTTTAGTTTTGGAAAATGTTTCTTTAGAGATATCATTATTAACCTCATCTTGTTGTTACACATCAATTATGATTTTCAAAATCTCTTCATCCTCTAGATCTGGTAAATTCATTAGTTTAGGTTTCTAGTTGCTCAAAATACTCATGAGATATTTATTCCATTTGGATATTCATCTCATGTATATCATATTTAATCAATTCCAAATGGTCTTATAAATCATATTTAAAACCTTTTCATTAATGTTTCATATTTTCAATTTTATAATAAAATATTGGTAGTGGGAAAATGAGGACTACTTTTAAGCCCGTACCCATTCTTAATAAAATTCTATTAAATAATTTTGGATTTCAGTTAATTCTCAGGAAAATCTGTCCAATTATATGTATTATAGGTTCTCTTTATGTTCCTATAATACCCCACTAAATTCTTAAATTATGATTATTTTGATTCAATTTCCATTTATCAGTTTATAATGCCGAGAAACTCTAAATTCCCTAGAATAAGGTGAGTAAAACATGTTTTTATTTTCAATTTTAATTTGAAAAAAATTATATTTACTTTTATATTAATTGGAATATATCCCTCTAAACTATCCCATTTTTTTCATTGGGTGTGTAATAAATCATACTTTAATATGTTAAAATGTTTTTTATTGGTCAAACTAAGTTTTCTCTTCAGTTTCATTCTCAATAATTTTCTTTTAAACATAAAATGAGATAAAATTAGGGAGTGATTTTTTAATTTTTTAATTTTAAAAAATAATAATTAAATCAATAAATAGATTTGATATATATTTAAAAATAATGTTATTATAAATAGGGACCTAAGAAGGGAGATTAGGTCAGGGTTCAAATTCTTTTTTTAATGTTATCCTACATCAAAGTTATCAGATCTTTTTTCCTTGACTATTAATGTGACATTCTAAATTATCTTCCTCCTATTCCTTTATTCAAATGGTGATAGTGAGAATAAACCATGAAATTATCTAAGCTTGGTATACCCTCTATACAATGTGAGGATAAGTTTCAGTGAAAACCCTAATTTTTCATAGGTAATACCCAATCGAGTATTTTTATCCCAAACATCAAGAGTGTACACTTCCCATTCCACACAAGGTAATAATCACCTTGCACAACACTATAAAGGAATATTCTATTCCATCCAATATATACATGATCCTAGTTGTGGGAGATAACTTTAATTGACCATGATAATAACAATAAAAAAACTAGAACTAAATATGATAACACGTGATCATAAATACTTCTATTAGAATATTGAATCCCTCTTAACATAAGAAATAAATTGATTTTATTCCATGAATATTTGGAAATATTGAATTATAAAATGAAAAAATACGGTTCATCTAGTTACCCATATGTTTAACCCACTAATTAAAGGTTATTTTATAATAAGGTGGAAGAGGAATCAATTTCAAATCAATGAAAAGTTAAATATGTTAATAGAAAATTATTCTCAAAAAATTACCAATAAAATATTTTCTCATTTTTCGCCACCATCTATTAAAAATTCTTATAGAGGTCCACTAATGAGTTTTTTAGAATTTTTTTATATATTCCAAAAAACTTTCATAGCCTTTGAACATATTTACAAAATTTTATTCTTCAATTACTGAATATATCTTTTTTATCATAAAAGACTTATCATATTCTTCTAGTTTGACATGTGGAATTGATATAATTATTATTTAATTTCTTAATTATAATTAACTTGAACATGTATCACTATGTTTTCAATACTATCATACTAGTATCATATCATTTGGGTACTTACATCCTAAGATATTACACATTTAATTTAGAGTGTCCAATTCAATTAGACCAAGAGATTTTCTATATTCATTAACTTATTTTCACCCCATATAACTATAATTATCCCTATTTCTAATTAATAAGTTTAATCCCATGAAGAAGGAAGTACTAAAAAATAATTCCATAATTTTGATTTATATTGAAATTTTTAATCTTCAAATAAAGAATATAAAGAAAAAAATATTAAATAAAAAGAAATAGTAGGGTCTCATTTAGTAATGATGGTCCTAATATCTCTATGAATCTACACCACATCATCTATATATCTTTTCTCTATAATATCAAGGTTAATCATATCACATATCATTATAAAGTGATTTGAATTTATTTTTTAATCCATAACCACCCATATAAATTCATGTCCTACATGATATAGAGGTAACCATGTTATGGAATCAGTTGAGTTGTCTTCCCACATCAACACAAGTATATCTTCTGGATTAAAAAGTCCACCAAAAACATTATTCCTTATCTTAACCCCAATATATAACAACAATATTTCCACAAACTCTATCACTAATGAGTTTGTTCTTATTAAAAACAATTCCTCCAAAAACCATGCTACTTTTTCTTATTATGGGAGGTGTTACTAAATGTGAGCTATAAAACTCACATTGGACTCACTCACGCACCATTGATGTAACTAACATCCTTCCATTGAACATAACCTAATGATTGACATCCTCTAACTATCTCTCAAGTTTATTTCAATCTATTATCCAATATAAAGTTACCTCTACGTATGGGTATCCACACTAATACATCATCGGTTTCTATGAAAATATATGTTATACTATCTTAAAAAACAATAATCGTATTTCATATACCTTCTCATCTTAGATATGCATAGCTTCTAGTTTCTCTAATACCCTAAAAATATCCACGGACTCTCTAAATAATCAATGTGACTTCCCTATCAGAGAATTTTGAATGAAATATCCTCACCCTAGAATATAATAGATCTCAAAGCCAATGTCCTAGATAAACCCTATACACCATCATATTTATAGATTCAGGTAATGTTGATAGAAAATATACCTCAATCAATTGTACTGTATAAAAGCTAAAAAGACTCCCTAGATGAGGTAATGTCAACAAATCATAATGTAAAACACCTCCGCTACTATCTATAGGTCATGGGTACATATTTAAGGTCATGAGGATGTAATATTATAGAACTATAGAAGATATTATTATTTTTCAAAAACAAGACACATACAAATACTAAATGGGAAGCATCACAAAAAACCTGAAACACCACACCATCCTTTGGAAGATGAATACCTAGAGAATTAATCAACTACTCTTTCATATACCTGAATACTGCATGGAACTGATGGCTCTTAGAAGTGTCCTAAACATTCTTGATCAGGGAATTCAATTGGGAATAATATTAATGATATTTGACACTATCCTTTGGTAAAACTCTAAGAGACCAAAATATTTGTAGACCTAAACAACATTATTTGTTAATACCACAGAAAAACCACTTAATCCATTATCGAATCCACTAAAACTCCATGTTAAAAGACCACGTGCATATGAAAATAATCATATCGCATCCAGAACATAAAATTTTATAATTTACAATAAATATGGTGGTGGAAAATACACTTTATAATAATCATCATGTGTTCAACATGATCCTCTTCTATTTTTTTTACAAGAGAACTTTTTTTCTGAACACAACATTGAACTAATAATGTAAATTAAAAAAATGATTCCATAAGTCTCACTAATATATTTGGTGCATCAATAGAACCAAAGAGACCTAAATACACAATTAAATTGTATATAACTGTATTGGAAATAATTCTTCACAATATCCTACACCATTACCCAAAACCGATGATATCTAGATCCCATATTGATATTAAAAAACTAGTTTTTCCATCTAAAATATCCAAAGATATCATCTATTTATCATAAGAGGGTAAAAAGTTATTATCATCACCTTATTAATCTTCTAGTTTTACATGGATATCCTCATACTAACATTTACTTACTGGAAAAAATGTATCTTGCTATTGTTATACACTAATCCCGATAAAACCTTTTTCTAAAAGATTATCAAATTAGATTCTTAACTTCTATAATATAAAATTTTACATCAAATAAGTATCCCTTGAAATTATTGAAGTGAATACCTATAACTATATCCCAAAATTGATTTTATCTTAGGGGTCACAACAACCTTTGGGAAGACATCCAAATACTCCACAAAATCCCTAGGAACCGCCACTTTTAGAGTGACCATTATCTATGATGGTGATTTTTCCATAAAAGAAATAAGTGGTCCCCATAACCACTCCCATATCTAAAACATGCTCATTAGAAACCCCCACACACCACCAATTCACATCAAAAAACAAAACACTCATCTAGAAACAATCTATAACCTTACATACATAATATAACCAATCCATGAAAATAATTAAATTTTATGGTTTTATATATAAAAATATGAAATACAACAAATATTAATATTTCTGGGTAATTAAGATATATCACTGACACACGTCAGAAAACATGGTCTAGAATCCGGATGTGATCAAAAACAAAAATGGTATGGGAAGCCTCTACAAATTATATAGAAATTTTTATACTAATATGGGAAAAATTATTTAAAGAAATATAATTAGTAAAATAAGAAACCATGGTAGATTATAAACTATTCATACCTCATAAAAACTACATATCCTCTATATTTTTCTTCTGGATTAGATGAATTTTCCCTCAAACATGTCCTTTGTCACATTTTTGACAACCTCCAAATCTGCACTTTCCCAAGGACCCAGATCATGAGAAAAATTCTTGGGATTCCATCTTCCAACTCCACCTCCTATTCGGTGATTATAAACCTACAAGAAAGGATATTGATCAAACTTTTGGTGGATATGATTTGAATACTGCTTCTTGGAAATTTTTTGTTGTTGGTGTTGAAAGGGATCATAGCCTCCCAAACAATATAGAATCCTTATTGAAAACTAGATATAATTTTGAAACTTTAAATGAAACCCACATCTATAAAAATGAAAATAATAACTACCACTATACATAAAAAAATTTCCCTAGAGAAATATATTATTGATTGCTATGATATCTTCCTAACTAGCAGTATTCTCTAATTCCATAATATATATCAACCTCCATATGATGAAATACTCAGTGGAGGACCCTAATACCCTTTTATAGGTGTTATATAAACAATTAATTCATGCCTATCACATAATATATATTAAAAACCTCCAAATATGTGGGTAATATAAGTGGAGAAACTGATTAATAAATGGAAGGACTTATCTCCTCCTCTAAATGATGTGTTTGGGACTCCTCATACTGAATGATGTTATGAGAAAAGCACAAAATATATATAAAGTTGATTTATAAATCTGGAACACTCAAAATCTCCAACATGAGAGAAACTATTAGTTCTTTTTTTTCTACTCAATTTTCAATAACATCATGCACCTGAACTCCAAATAGAAATTATCCCATGGATGTTTTTCCATCTTCTGATCCTAGATTTACAATCATCCTATTCTAGAATGCCTCTCTACAAAATTTACTAACTATAAGGAGAACCCAAGACACCTTTTGATCTCAAATTACACAAAAACCAATATATATATACTCCAATAAGTTATTTTTCTCTAAATTAGTGATTACTCTCACATTCATCACCAATCTCTAATGTTGATAAACACTATACATCTATTTCCACTATTCACCCTCTTGATCAGGATTGGCCCTCCATAAATTTATAGGGTCAACCTATTAAACCAATCTTACATGAATAGAACAGAAATGATATGGTGATATATCTAAAGGTAAAGAATAAAACTCAATGTTTGTTACTGATATATATATTTACATTCAGTTTATAATTTCATTTATTCATTTTTTGAACCACTAATGATACAAAGAGAACTCAAAAAGGCCTGAAGCATTTACCTTTCAAAGGAATCTACCTTACTATAAGTGTTTTTCACTTGTAATTCTTAAAAATATTAATCTCTAAACATTGAATCAAACAAGGATTAAAATTTGGTATCATATCCATTTTTCATCTCTTACATCATGTAATAACCACAACAGAAACTAATTCCCCACCAACTAATATATTTTGTACAAGTACAAAAATTAAATCACATTCTTATATCTCAATCAAAATAATTGATTCTAATCAATCATGAATCACCCCTTAGGAAATAACTCATAAACCGGAAGGTGAAATGATAGATACCCTTGATGTTGGCCTCCAGGGGACCCTGGGTAGGAAAATATAATAAAGGGTAAATCACAAATATTTTTAGGAATTATGCAATGCCATGACCCTAGTTACCCAGAGTTAGTGCATTATAACATAACATAGGCCTGATACAAATAATCGTGTCCTGAATGATCGATCAGTTTAGTAGCCTGGGAAGAACTATATGCATTTATAAGATTTATATTACATCATGAAATAAAAACAACAAAAACATTTTTCCCTTTGTAACACACTTATATCATTATCCTATCCCTGAAGTTCAACCATAAAATACTTCTTCACATCCTAGGAAAAATAAAACATAGAACGGAGTGATCTCGGATGATCAGTAAGGATAACAATATAGAGGAAACATTCATAAATAAGCCTAAACAATTAAAGAAATGTATAAGACTAAAATAAAAGACTTTTAAACTTTAACACCAGAATAATTTGGAATAGATAAAATCAAATAATATTATTTACATATTCACATGGATATTCTACTAGTCGAAAAATCACATGCAATATCAATATCCACATTCATAATGATGGAATGCATAATTCTGGACTTCATAACCACATAGTCAAGGCTTTGTTCCCAGAAAAAAAAAATATTTTTTCAAGGACTTGTTTCAAGTCACTAGTTTGTCTCATGAGACCTACCAATTCATCAAGGAGCTGTAGCGGGCTCCACCCGTCAGACACTAAGTCCAATGCATTCCTCATATGAAATGGTTTAATGTAACATAATCATTCATATTAAAACTAGCATACGAAATGTCAATACATTATCCATAAACCATGAATGATGTAAAAATAACACATCCACAATCAATCATATCACATAACCATCAATACAATATGGATTTTTTGTATCATAATAAATCAACTTCAAACAAGATTAAAATCCATCAAAGGATGTTGACATAGATGAAATCAAATATTTTCTATAGAAATATCCCTTTATATTTTGAAATAATTTAAAAGTCATATAATTATAGAATAAAACATTTATTTTTAAAATATTCTTATAGAGTTGTATGGGAAGCTTTGAAGACGTTATAACGGTGGAAAATAGCCTCACCCGTTGTATAAGTTAAAAAAGACATTTTTACCTTAATTTTGTCAAAAAGGTCATAAAGTACCTTGTTTGGAAAACAACAGAAAGATTGCTTTCAAAACATATAAGGTAAAATAAGGGTATGAATGACTTAAACCCATTGTATAGTAAATAGTAAAAAAATTGAAATACATTTTTAAGAAAACACATATGTGGATGACAAAGAGGTCCCAATAGATACTTACGTAAAAACAACCTCAAATAATAAAGAGATTGTGAAATTAACCCATACCTTGTAATTTTCTTTGGTCTAGCTATGTTGACCTCTTGTATAATAGTTAAATAATTTTTATTAAATTATACAAGAACCATATAATTAAATATGATATCATATATGATCTTCTAATATTACATTGTTAATAATATTTTAGTATTATCGTCGTTTCGGGTGTTAACTGATTCATTTTCCTTTGTATGTTTTGTTATATAATCTGTGTTTGTTAGGAATAGGATGTATTTGATTAATATCCAAAATTATATTAATTTCTTAAAAATTATTTTTAATAATAAAAAGAAAGTTATTCATGAATGATTACGATGGGGAATGAATCTTATCACATTCGTGGAGACGGTAATCCATACGTACGGACGAGTGACAATATCATTCAATTGAAGGTGAAATCATATATAATTGAATGTTATATCATATATAAAGAATCATTATCATGTTATATTTATTATTTATATCAATTATAAGTCATTATTATACCCATTCAAATAATGAACTGTTTAAATAACAAACTACACCATGAGGTGGAGACGGTAAGCCATACGTATGCATGTATGGTGACACTGTCATTCATATGTTGGATGGAATAACAAATATGGTTGTACCATTTTTATAATGACATAATAGTATATATAAGATTCTAGAGTTTATATTTTATAATGGAAACAACAAATAAAGTGTAAGTGGAAGAATAAAAGAACTTGAAAGAGGTGATGAAATAATTACCTATTCTCCGGGTTCTTCCATTTAATTTGATCAAAAGGGATCCTCAGGTTGGCTTTCTGACCAAAGGAAGGCCTCTAGGATGCATATAAGAATTTTGGGAGGATATTTGGATAGGTTTTTGCCGAGCGAAAATAATTTGGAGGTGTGATATTAAGATAAGGGAAAGTTCCCTTTTATAAGAGAGGTGAGAGTCACTTTAGGAAAAGCTTGAAATATTATTTTATAATAAAATAATTATCAATTTATAATGGCTTAATAATTATTTATTTAGATTTTAAGGTTGGTATGGGCCTAAAACCTCTCATCCAATATGTTTTATACAGGTTTAGGTCACCATATTGACCATATCTTTTAGATTTAACTCTTAGTTAAATAGTTCGTCATTTACCTTGTTTCTTTGTATTTTAATATTATATGGTTAATAAACATACTATAAACTTACAATAGAACCCCAAGTGGTTCATCATATATAAATAACCTTATATAATTCATTTGGACGAACCATATATCTTTAGTAATATTATATCCATTAATAATATAGTATTTGTTTTAAAAAATCAATTAGGTAAATTTTGACACTATTAAGTATTTGATTTTTTGTGAAAATATTAACAACATGATTAATTCAAAAAAATTATTTAATAAACCCTAAAAAAGTCATATTATCATAGAAAATTATTGTAATTCATAAAAAGTTTCAAATTACATTCATTTGGATATTTATAATATCAATTATTTTAATCTCTCTTTAATAAGGTAATTACTACATCATCATTGTGTCATATATAAATTAAATTATTTAATGTCTAAAAATTACAAATAAAATACAATTATATATGAAATCTTTTTATCTTTCTAATGAATATTTATAGTCTAATTTATATTGTATGTATCCCTATATTAAAAATAATTTAGTTATTAAACATTGAATTTAACTCTTTTAAGTCTTCTTTAAGTAAAATAATAATAAATGTCCTAATCTAATCCAATTCGACCAAAGTGGGTCCTATTTTATTCATAAGGTTTTTTTGGTCGAATTATACTTATCTAATAGAATTATGACATGTTTTAGAGTAATTATGATATCATTTTTACCCTTAATTATCCTATTTGTTTTTAACCGTGGTAAATAAAAGTCAAAAGTTTCTATTCGTCAAAAATCATTTTCATCTTATTGAACCACATTTTACATACTGATATTAACCATATCTCTCAGATTCTTGAAATTCAACTCACATAAGTGGTAAAATAATGTTTTATGAAAATTTTCAACTGCTCATAGGAGGTGGGTAAAAGACAGTAAAAAGTTCAATAAAAAAATTTTATATCTGAACTTATTATAAAATAACTCCAATGAATTACATTGAACATATATAGGTATTATGTATATATTTTGACCAAAAATAAATTATATTAAAATAAATAATTATTTAAATAAAAATTTTGGTTTTAACCAATAATGTAGTGTTTTCACTATTCATCAAAAATTGCATGTTTTTAGAAAAATACCAAAAAATAACCCTAATCTAATTTCAATATTAAAAATCCAAAAATGAAGTCCATTTTGAATGATAAATTTATAAAATTTTAAAATGTGGGTATTACTATTCATAATGGCTTGTTTGATTGGTTGTAGTGTGTTAGAATCTCAAAGTTGCATACAATGCAATCTATTGCATTATTCAAAGGGAAACGTGTCGTGGAAGCTTGGGGTGTTACACATTACCATAAAATATATATGTGGATCATATGATAAACCACCTAAAATTACTCTATGATATTTAAAATAAAGAAAAAATATCATAAAAACAAATTCACATTGAATTATTATATACAAATACAATCTTCTCCAAAATAAGACAACACCAAAAAAATAATTTCATGCAAATGAAACAATTCCTCCAAAATCTAATCTACTAATACAGATCTTCATCTCCATCACCCTCCTAGAAACTTATAATATATATATATATATCCTGTAAAAATAACACATATGTACAGTAGGATCATATCCATGGTATCTTGTAGAAATATGAAAAAATTAGACTACTTTCTTAGTGAACAAACAACAAAAAAAGTAAGAAACAGGTTAGTAAATAATTTACCCAAAATTTCCATGGATTACTCTCTAAATCAAATAACCAAAAATATTAAATAAGTATCAAAAGGATATAAATAATTTCCCTACAATAACTTTTCCCACTGGTTTCCCACTCTCATCTAATGAGAATACATCATTTCCCCATACCTTCCACAACTATCACTCCCAAATAGGAAACCCCAACTCTCAAACTTTTCCATAACACACTTCCTTTCCACATTCGAGTGAAACTCTCAAAACGTTCCACATACCATACCATAATATCATAAAACTATGGTAAAATTTTATATGAACTTAGAGGAAAAAACCACATTCCCTCTTCATTTCATGCATAGCCACTACCATATATTTCCACATCCACTACTGAGTACCACCCCTAATTGTGTATCACTGAAACAATAATGAATTACTACTAAAGAGAGTGGAGGATAGATATAGGATTAATCCCTTCATATATTTCTTATCCTAAATATTGAAAAAGACACCCATCACAGAACATTTGGGTGTAAGTACATATTACTTGAATTATGTGGGGTGTTTAATTAAACACATATTTATAGTATATAGTATTCCAACACCCAAGACTTCAAATATGGGTTTATACTAATATCATTGTAATATTTCAATCACCAATAGGGTGTTTCCATTACACCTCTGTTATTTTCTAGCTCAAATGAAAAACAATCCGTATTATACAAGCATCACATAAGGGTCAAATCCTAGGTTCGGCTTCCTATTTTAATCATATACATCAATTCTCATTATTATATGTTCATCCTATATAAATTTATATTATTAAATATAATTATCATTCCATTATTGTCAAACTACTACCATGAATTTACCACATCAACCACCACATCAGAAATCCACCAACCCTCAACATCCAAGGCCACCAATCCATAATAACAAACCAGAGACAAGAATCTAAAACAATGAACCAAGAAACATGGACACATACAACATAAAAACATATGGTAAGAACATAAATCATTGTATTTTACAATTAACAACTTAAAAAATTTATCCAATGTAATGTTGATTTTATTCAATCCATCACAACAAGTCATAACATGGGATATCAACAATAACAACATAATCAATAATATTATTTACCTCATGTAGTTTATATAATTCTTATCTAGAATCTTTAATTTGGTCATTATTTTTTATCATTCCAATTCATATCATTTATCCATTTAAATTACAATGTATTATAGTTACATAATTATATATAATGAACTGGAGAACTCAAATCTCATACCTCAATTCCAAATCTCTAAAGAATCTCCTCGCATGTTTTCAAGGATAAACAATGGAAAAAAAATTAGGAAACACCATAAATACACATGCACAGTGAACCACCGTCAATAATCTCTCCCAAACAAAGGATTCCCACCAGATAAAACATTTAATCAAAGAAGAGAATGGATAAGAGAGATAAAGATTGATAAAAAACCCGGATCTAAGGAACATTGATACAAATGAACAATGAAAATAAACACTCTAAAGGAAATGAATATAGGATGTAGGAAGGGAATAATGATGACCTATAAGGCCCCAGCCTTAAACATTACTTAATCTTGAGTTATTTCAAGAATACATGTTTGAGGATATTTTCAGGTTTAGAGTTTTAGACAATTGGATCATAAATCATGCATTGCATTCCACATTTAAACAAAGTGGTTACATAAAAGATATTACTCATTTTTTCCATCAATGGAAGCATATTTAAAATAAAAAATGGATTTTTTTCATTACACTTCCTTGACACTATCATCACATCATGTAACTTTCCCTTGACCTGTGAAAAACATTTCAAAAACATGGGATGAGCATAAAAAGCTCAGTAAGGTCTATAAAAATACGGATTGAAAACATTCGTCCATGTATACATATAAATCATTGAAATCATACTTTACTCATAAAACATAATCACTTTAACATTCCTCATCAAACCATGAATAACTCATAGAAATCATAAGAAATAAAGGTAACTTGAGGCATTCATATCATTATTACATAGGGAGTAACCCTCATGGTTACGTTTGGAATACCCATTACAGTATATTCCCTAAATCTCTTCGGAGAAACCTTAACATTTAACCCCTTCATGTTACCCAATAAATTGGAGAGCTATATCGATCTCACCTGCCCTTAGTTTATCATGGAACCACCCATCTTCATAACAATGCCCAAGAATCATAACATAATCATATCACATAAAACATGCATAAAGGCAACATAACATTTAAACATTTCAATAACAAGATATCAATACAACACATTGATATAATAAAAACATTATGAAAACCATTTTCAATACCAAAATAAATGAAAGGTAAAACATGGTATTTATTTTTCATTTTTTTTTTAAAAAAAGTAATGGCTTGTAGAGGAAGCCGAAACTCAAATAATGGTCACGGAGGCGAAGAAGTCATTGTCGCTGCATACGTACGACAAAAAAACATTCCTTTTGTCGTTTAGTAAAACTCTTCATATAAAAAATATTCCTTTTGAATAGACATAAAATTAAAAGGGGTTTATACACCGTATAAAAGAAAGTTGTGTATAAAACAAAATATGCCTCAATGAAAGGAGATTGAGACGAAGTCCCTTAGCTCGGGTCCGACTTGACTCGATCGTTCTTTAACCTCCTGAATAATAAACTTGAGTTAATTTCTACTTGATTAAGAACCTTTTTCAAGTTCATTATTCCTTTTATATCACTTATTACTATGTTATAAACACTATTTAATTATTTAAGTTAATAATGGTCGTTTTGTCGATCATTGGTACTTGAGTCAAAAATAAACTCTTTATAATTACAAGTTTTTAATGTATCCATTATATAAAGAATTATATTCATGATTAATATATCATATATATAATATATATCCAGTATATACATGCATTTATAATATTACATAACATTTAGAGGTAAGAAATGAAATGCACCGTTCATGGAGACGGTAAGCCGTACTTACGCATGATTTCTACTTTCATTTCTATTTTTTATTTTATTGAATGGGATAATAATGACATAAAGGTATATTATAATTCTAGTATAATATAATATATAATATTATTAACTCCATTCTTTAAACATCCCACATATGGTATTAACGAATCAAATCACTTTGAGGGGGTGGTAGTCTGCACTTCCTAAAATGGAGATATCGTGTTTACCCATAATGGAAACCCTAAAGGTGTGACATAAATGAAAAATATAGAAGCTTAAGGAAAACATAAACATATTATATATCATATATAAATATAGTGACATCTTAATGTCCACCTTTGAATGTGTTATAAGAATATTGAACAATCATCTTTCCGTGAGGCATAAATCCACCATCCACTGAAACATTATGCTCTTTAACCATTAGATGTAGGTTTGTGTAAGTGTAGCTAGAATAATTCTTATAACAACATTATATAATATTGAAGATACTTGTTTTGTTACAAAATTACAAATAAAAATATTTTAGGGGGTTAGAGATGAAAAATAAAACAAAAGAACATTAGAGAAGACTTTACCTTTAAATTGGGTAACTCCTCTTGGTTTGTACCAAAAGGGTTTCTTTAAGAGATTTATTCCTAAGGTAAGGATTCTAGGATGAATAGAGGGATTTGGAGAGATAAAATGAGTGTATCTTGGATGATCCAATGTCTTGAGAGGTGTCTGTAAGGAGGTAGAGGTGGGGGCCTTTTATAAGAGGGAGGAGTGGCACTCTTGGAAAGCTAAGAAATGGTACTTTATTTTAAAATGGGTATCAGATTTAAAAGGTCCCACATTGATATATCTATAGTATAAGTTGATAAAAGTTCAAAATATACTCATAAAATATGTTTTTGACAAGTGTAAGCCTTATATTTTACATTATCTTTTCATTTTATTTAAATAGTTCATTAATTAGATAATCATTGTATCATCATGAGGTCATAAATAAATTAATTTATATAATGTCTAAAAATTATAAAAAAATAATATAATGTAGGAAATATTTTTATATTTCCAATGAATATTTATAGTCTAAGAGATCATTTACATAGGCAAAATAAAAAAAATTACTCGGTTGATACATTCTTTAGTGATATTCTCCTTTCTTTAAAAATAAAATGATAAAGTGTCACTTTCACCCAAAAGTGATTCCATGGGGTCTATATGTTTGGAACAAGGAATCCCATGGTCTTACATTACACAACCAGTAGCATTAGGACACATTTTGGGGTCATTTTTTACTATTATGATATTATTTTATTATCCTTAACTACCCGATTACTAATTAATCAAGATAATTAAAGATAATTACCGTCGTTATTAGTCATAATGTCCATAAACAAAATAGTCTTAATTAAATAATTTTGAACATCTGATTCAAAATATGGAATCCATTTTAAAAAATTCCAAACATATAAATTTCAATAATTAATTTAATAATAATTCCCATTATCAAAACAAATAGTGGGTTTTTTTTAAACAATATGTATGAAAAGTTTGGCACTTGTTTATGACCAATTCCAAATTGAAATTAATTCTAATGAACACCATTGGATTAATTGGTAAAAATATATTATATTTAAACATTAAAACAAATTAAAAAGATAATATATCCATATAATTAAATTAGATGAAAAAGCAGTTTTGATGTAAAATGCAGTATTTTTCACTATTCATTAAAAATGAACATTTTCAGAAAAATACCAAAAATTTATCCAAAGTAAATTTCAATGTCCCAATCATAATTAATAAATTTATTGTGAAAAATAGAGCTTATAAAATTATCAAAAGTTTGATTTAAAAAATGGTTTTCCATCAAAAGGTAGTAAAACAATCTTTTTAAAATATTAGTGTATTACATGCTTAAGATTGGATTTATTCTCATTTTAAGCCTCTAAAACACTATCTAATTCATAAATAGACATAGATAAGAATATCTATTATTTATTAATTACCTGGGATGTTACATGACCAATATTCAATGGATGGGAAAATAATTCAAAACGAAGGAGGATAGGGGACCTATTTATTGATAAATATCTGGTTGTCTGTACTACGATATGGTGGCCTATGAAAGCATCGTAGTTCCCTTAATTAAAAAACATACCCAAATATCCATGTGAGATCCTTAATTTTTGGGAATTTAAAAAAAATAAAAACCATTATTCATGGTACCACACATTCCACAACTGTTTTTGAATAAAAACAAAAACTTTTTAAACTCATGATGTAAAATACCATGGTGTGGACAGATCATTACTTCTCTATTTCTCACAGTATAACCACAGATTCACAATTTCTAGAAACCCTCCCAAATAGAGTAATTTTCTATATCCCATTTTACAAAGGGTGACCACCATTACAGAACACTGACCAAAATTTCTAAAAACGTCATTTCACTAATAAAATTTCTCTATAAACTACACAACCAAATAAAAACATCTAGAAACTCTTTCTACAGCAATAAAACATCAAAAAAATCACAATAACAGTCAATACCATGGAATTTTGTCCCCTAAAATGGAAAAAATAATTTGTGAGCATCCACAACCACATCATTGTCCCACTGAGACAACCAATCCCTAGAAAAATATAAATGTTTGGCTGGAAGGGTTTTGTCTATTATATAATCATCCATCCACAATTAATGTCCCTTGATATCACCAATAAAAATTTTACAGTTATCCTAACATTTGATATTTCTCATCAAATTTTTTAATTGAACTCATAAAAAACAGACTTCACCATTCTTGACATAGAATTCAAGGATATTTTTACTATAATTACTTTTAAGTAACCTTGAATTCATATTTTGTGAAAATTAATTTGTACAATATATAAGTGACATACTATGAAAATTAAATAAATAAAAATCAATAAATAATCCCATTGAGAAAAAATCCAAAATCTTTATTACTATTTATAGTGAAGAAAAAACACAATGACAAAATAGGAATTATGAAGGTACTGTTATTACTCATATATTTGTAAATATGTAGATTTATACTATTAATTTTTATAAAAAACATTTCAAAAAATATTATTTGATGATAATAAATAATTTTTTGGAATCTATTTTTACTCTTCACTAAATTTTAATAGGGTTAAAGGAATTAACTCTCTCATTATCCATACACTTGTGGTGGTCATTTATAGTAACGAATTGTTGTTGAATACACAATGGATTGATGATATTCATGTGATTCGAACACTTATTATGAAGTTCCTATGGTTGGGGAAGATTATAAAGAGTGTTGAGTATGGATCAAAATTATTCTAAAAAAATAAAAACATGTAATTTATAATTCACATAAATTACATTCATTGAAACTTAATCAATCAGATTTTATCATGAATCATTTTTTAGTTAGGTTAGTTAAACTTTATCATTGAAAAATAGTGATTTTTTTATATTTAAGAAATAAATAATTATGGAAAATATGTGAAAAAATTTATATTATATATTTTAATGAAATATCTTAGGTACCTTCATAATAGATTCATCATACATTTTATCATTTTATGAACATAAAATTGGTCATTCATATTTGTTAAATTTGAATTAAATAACATAATAAAATGGTATCCCTCATTCCTTTTATCAATCAAAATATATTTACATTTTTCATTCATGAAAATAATTTTTTTGTATCTACACCAGGGGTTTTAAATATATTTAAATTTAAAAAAAAATTCTTTTATATATTTACACATAAATGAATTAATTTGTGACATCATATACAATATAATTCATCTAATGATTGTTTCATTAAGAAGTTTCTTTGAATCATAATGTAATATAATAAATATATATTGTGCAAAATGATTTCTAGTGTTTTAATTTTTTCTTAAAATTATGATGAAGAATATTTTTAATTGGTTACCCACACAGCAGGTCTAAAATTAAATCTATGTAATCTTTGTTTTGTTAAATTTTTTATTTTTTTAAAATGAAATTTTATCAGACCATTCTTTAAATTTTAAAAGTTAAATTTAATATTTATAATAAAAAAAATTAGATTGCAATTCCAACCATATCATTGATTAAAATTTAAAATATTATTTTGATAAATATATTAGTAGGACGTTTTTTTAAATTGAAATGATATATATGTAATTAATTGGGAATATAGCTTTTTAGAGATTGTAAGACACACGAAATTTTAATTTAGGGAATAATATATATTCTGTGGGATAATAATTATGCATAGAGGATGTATACAAAAACTGTACCTACACAGATATATGATTTTAAATATATATATTTCACAAAATATATATGCTCATAGAACACAATCAAACACTCTATTTAATATTCATATTTCACAAAATATATATGCAAGTATAATTTGAATATATATATATATATATATTAAACACACACACATATATATATATATTAGCTATGAAAATTTATATATATGCTCGAATAAATTTCATGAAATACAAACATATATATATATTCCATAGATCTTGTATATATATATATATATAGTTTGTGAGTCATTTTATATTCCAAATTGAATATATATATTCCAGGGATCATTTCTGTAATTTTTTAATTTTTAAAACATAGATACACCAAAATATATATATAATTAAAACTAAAAATTTCGAATTAATTTTCACCAAACACATGCACACACAATCACACTACATTTATAAAAAAACATACTTAAATATTTTCTTCATTCAAAAACACATAAAATTTAAAAATTTTATGAGTTATTCTAAGAAATATTTTGTAAGGATTTTGTAAATAATCATATGAAGAAAAAAATTACATATGATTCGTGTTTGTAAAAAACAAGTCAATAGAACATCAGCACACACCCACATAACACACAATGAAATATTCACACACACATAATGATAAAATAGACAAAACAAATATATACATAATAAAATAAATATTATAAAACAGAAGACACAAATAAAATAAACAAAATGAACATCAAAATTTTTTCATTGAGGGTATAAAATATGTTTTTTGGAACATAAATTCTGTTAGTGTCTAATTATATTTATAAATTTACAAAGAAATTTCATGGGAGTATTAAATTTTCAAAAAATATATCTCGTAGATTTATCATTTTTTCCCAAGCATTTTGTATAAGAGGAAATGAGAAAAAGTTATTCTAAAAGAAAAAAACATTTCTTTAGATATGACATAAATCCTGAAAAATATTTTTTATGTGAAATAAATTGTGTATTGTATATATATATATATATTATACATATTAAATATATACTATTAAAAAACACATATTATAAATATATTGTTATTTTAACATATGAATATATAAGATAACATATTTGAAAAAAGTTACAATATAAATATAAGAAATCATAAATCATTTGGAAATGCCCTCTTAATATGGAACACATAAACACTATTATAAACAAAAGTTATTTAATATTTTTCAATAAATAAAAGATTTAATTTAGTGTAAGAATAAAATATTAAATATATGATGAATCTATAACCTAGAGTTTTATGCCCATTGAGGAGAAACTAACTATAGAGAGAAATAATTTTCCAAGATAATATCATTAGTCACCTTTTTCATCATAGGGAATCCACATAAATAACATTGATGGTTTTGTTAAAATCATTAAAAAGTGAGTCGATAATTAAAAAGTATGTTACTTTAATTTTGTGTTAGATCACATTTCACAAAAATGTTATTAGTTTTATACCCTTGAACATTAATTCTCTCCATATACATCCCAATGCAATCATCTAGGAGGTGTATAATACTATGAATTACTTAATTATGAACTCAACACATGCATGGGTCTTAAAACTGATGTATCATGTGATCAAGGTATCATGAGATGATGTGGAATTTTAAATGATATTATAGGATCTTTGGGGATAGTGTTTAGTGCCTTCTATGTCCCAATAAATGCTCATACAATAGAACAAATAACTAGTCTCAATGGGATCAATTGTATATCTTATACAACATTTTCCTAGTAATTATGGAAATAGACTCAACATTACTAGTTTTATCTCTTCTTGGTTATCTATACACCCTAGGAATTATTGGATACAAAATTATAGATTTAAAACATCTTAAATATCACTATTTGAGGATTATTTATGTATTTCATGGAGTAAAAATAGCTTCCAGTTTAACAAACAAAAAATTTTAAAGTGTAATATTCATTCGGTAGCATGTATGAAACAAAACACCAAACATAGAATGAAATATAACCTATTTAGATTTTATGGTATATTAAACAATTTAAAAACATTTAATATATTTTATATCCTTAAATGATCTCTATAAAGAGTTAGTCGGCATCAAATGCAGAGAAGACATTCTTCAATGGCTTTTAATTGTACGTATGTCAGAGTTTTATAGAGAAACAATATATTAAAAAAACATTTTTATTAAATATAATAATATATAATGAAGCTATTAAATTAGAATTTATGAATATTATTATCTAAATTATTGAAAAAAATGAATTCCTTCATTTCCAATTAAATGGAATTCAATATCAAAAAAAATTGAAAATATAGGAAATGTTTTTATAAAGAGGTATTTTTATTCTTCCAAAGGTGTTTTTTATTTATAAGTTAAATTAATTAATATTAATTATTAATATTAATAACATATATTTATTAAAAATTTAATAAAATATTTTTTACATTCATTCAATATATTTGATGTACATAAGATATGAAGAGTCCCAATTTTACGCATAAAAGTTTTTATTTTTCTAAAGGTAGTTTTACCACCTTTGAATGATAAACATATTTTAAATAATTTTTTGGAAGAAATTATTAATTTAATATTTAAAAATAAAAATAATATTGTGAATACGATCATATATGTTTCATTAGTGTGAATTTTTGGTATTTTTTTTGAGATGTTTCATTTTTTGATAAATAATGAAAATACTGAATTTTAATATATAACTTGTTTTCATGTAACAAATTTATAATGTTATGTTATATTATAAATTTGTTTTAATATAAAATTATATTAATTATACATAAATTAAAAAAAATATGTAATTTTATAAAATTTCACATTGATAATGAATATAAAAACATTTTAAACTTTTGAAAAAATTTATATTAAAAACCCACTTTGTTGTGACATATGATGGATTAAATTTAGATTAACTTATGCAGCTTCCCAGATTGAAATTTAGAAAAATGGATTGAATATTTGGTATAATAGTAATTTATAATTTCTATTAATGTAATAATATTTTTAATCAGAAATATTATTTAACATAATTAAAATTGGTCAAAACAATTATGGTAAAATTAATCTCAATAATTGACTAAACATTAATTTTACGAGAATAGTGAAGTTTAAAAATGAAAAAACCCTATTTGTAGACAAATTTTAAATATTTATTCAATTTTTTAAAATTAATTTCATTATTTTTGGAACATTATGCCTGGGATACCTCTCAATAGTTTTTACCTTTTAATAATTAGTAGAATTCCAAAGCTCTTCCACTATAAAAAGGTAGTCATCCCCCCCACTAATTGAAACATATAAGAGACATTAGATCATAATAACCAGACCTAATATCTACCCCACATACCTAAACTAATCCTAGAAGCATAAATATGAGAATAAATCTTACCAAGGATGTCTTTTGGATTAATCTAAAATGAGTTACCCAAATAAGAGGTAACATTCTTCAACAATAACTGTTGTTTCATTTACTTCTCCAACTGATAAATTATATTTAAATAATTATTACATAATATCAAGATATTATTAAATATAATGAGATGTTTCATTATAGTATTTAAAAATAAAAATTCACACACCTACGTCAAATGGGATATGCAATCATCATTTGTGTATATGGCGGATTGTGTCCTCTTATAATTTTGTCATTCGTTCCTCTATTTACCACCTTAAATGGTAGTAAATATTGATTGATTTATATTTTATATTATAAATATATATTTGTGATATTTTTAATTTATTTATGCTTCTTTATGTTTTATATAACTCATACCATCTAGTTTTCCATTTGGTGGGAATATAATAACATCGTTTGTCGACGTGTGGACTACCGCCTCCTAAAAGTGATTTCATTCATTCACGCTATACAGGGAATTTATAATGGGTGGTTTAAATTTAAATATTTGATATATATGATACAAATATTATAATATAAATATAAAATAAATATATACTATTTACATTTCATTTTGCTAATATGAAAAGAAAATTTAAAAACCATCATTCGTACGTATGACCTATTATATCCATGAATGGTGCATTAATTTCTAAACTGAAAATATTATGGAGTGTTAGAAATAAATATATATTGAAAATATATGATAATTAGAAAATTTTATATATTCTTTAGATGTTTAAATAATGATATACATAAGATAAAAAAAATATCGAGTAAAAACATACTCCAAAAAACTAGGAAATTAACGCCCAAAATATTGAAACTAATCAAAGATTGTTAAAAAAGGGGAATATATGTTATAAAAATAAAATAAATTATACTATAAAAATTATTATTTTTATTCTATAATTTAATAACAATAATAAAAACATTTTATAGGTGGATAATGCATGCTCACCCAAAAAAGAAGACGCAAGTTAAGAGATTCTTGTGTAACTTTTTCTTCCACGATCCATACACCATTTTCACAACATATTTATATTGTGTAATTTATATAGTAACCCTATTGTATTTTATATAATTAATATATAAAAATTCATATAATATATAGTTTCATTTGAACTTATCTCATTCAAGTGGATTGTAAATCAAAATTTACTAAGTTGTAACAGATTTCCTCTCCATTTTATTTCACTGATCCATATTGTAATGTTGTTCAAAAAGATTATTTTATATGAAGTATATAAATACCATTTAGAATATAATTTCATCAATACTTCTCTCTACATGGTATTTTTATTTTCAATTTTAATTATTTCTTCTATGGGTATTTGAACTCTAAGTTACCATGTGTTAATGAAATTTCATAACTCAATTCATTTTCATTGGATTATATTACATCCTCATTATTGTAAATATTATATGATTATGTGTATAATGAAATATAATATATATTTATGTCTTAAAACTTATTATATTTCTTTTTACAATTGATTCACATAATCAAATAATTGATTGATTATCACATCAACATTATGTTAATTTTAAGTGTTTATTTCACAATCCCTTTCTAGTCGATATTTCTTATTCATAAAATTATATTAAAAGAATTTATATGATCATTTGTTAATAAACCGATTAATTTTCTCCTCCTCTAGTTACCCATTACCTTTTTTATGTAATTTTACCATTTCTCAACTCTTTCCAACTCAAAATGTTATAAAAATATTTTTATAAAAACTGAACATCATTTCTCTCTTCGGTTAGAAATAAATTTTCTATCAAAACTATATTTTCTAAATAAATTCTATTTATTTTAACATTTGAAAAAATATTTATTAATGATATTTTTACCCCCTTTCATCCTGAAAATATTTTCAAAGGAATCATATATTTTCCCCCCAGACAAGGTTAATTTCTATTCATTTTACACTAAAAAATGAATGTTCTTTTTAACTTGTATAGAATTTAAAGATTTACCTATGAAATTTGTTATAAGATTACATTTCATGTTTAAAAGGTTAATTTTTAAGGATATTTTTTTAAAATTGATTTTCAATGAAATTATATTCAAAATGATTTTCAAAATAAAAATATTAGTTTCCTAAAGATTGTTTCTAAAAGACAACATTATATTATTTCCATTCAACAATGAAAAAATTCATTATTATTAAACCACTTTGATATGTTGTATTGATACCATTCTTATTCATCCTCTTGATGGTTTATGGTTTCGTTGATAAAGGATTGTATTTTCATTCATTTTCTTAATTCCTTTTTTATTCACCATGAATTATTCATTTACCTATGATCATTAGAAAATTAAATTATTCTATATATCTATATTATTTATCATTGATATGATTATTTCCTACACCATATTCCATTTTTACGTACGGGTTTTATATTCGATGTTATTTTATTAACAAGGTAATTTCTGTTAAATTTGAAACTATTATTAAATATAGATATTTGATATTGAATTTTTTTTATTAATTAAATTGACTCCTTGATATAAATAACGATCTTGACTTGAAGTGATGGGTGGGGTTAGAACAATATATTGTCCCTCGATGCATCAACATGTTCTCATGAGACAAATAAATTTCACAAAATATATGAGTTTTTACCGATAGTTTGAAACTATCTTCTAAAAGGTATTGACGACATATTTTTTCATGTACATTTGACATGAAATCCAGTTATAATGAATTTTCATCAATCAAAAATTGGCTATTATTATTATTATCCATTATATTTATTTCTTTGAAATTATTTATCAATGAATTCTCTTTCTCAGTTTACTAATAAAACGGATTTTGTGTTCAAATATTTATCTTTCTATATTGATTGTTACTTATCTTGTTATTTAAATGGAATATTTGTCAAATTATTTACCATTACATGTTGTTTATATACTCCCTATTATTTTATTTACTACATGGAATGTGTGTTCGTTTATTTACCATTCTGTATTTATTTTTCCCAATGATTCATTTTTTCCACTATACTTTACCCTTTTTGATAATTTGAGCACAATATTATTTTTTCCCTTCCCCATGAATCAATTAAGTGTACAATGAATTATATGAAACGATTCTCTATGTGGGAATAATTTTATCCTAAAGAAATTATATTTTAATTAGTTTATTTATTTCTAATACAATACTCATGTTTGAATCTAGTTTTGCGATACTAGTAAAATGATTGGTCCATCAGTATGTGATACCATGTAATCATGAAAATTTAATAGATGTAGAGAAAAGATCTGAGCTTCTGAGGCTAGGGAGCTATAGTTGGTTTGAATGGAACGTTAGTTGAAACCTATGAAATAATATTTATAAAAACATTTATTTGGGAACATAACCCAGAGGTAGACATTATGGATTAGTAGAGATATGCATTAATTAACTTAAGAGTTAAGGATGCCATTCAATGATTATGAGATTAAGGTTGACCACGTGATCAATATATTAAACATATCTATTAGGTTTTATGTGACGGGAGTCTACCAATACTAAATAGATTTTGGTAAATTTTATTGAAATTATATGTTCCCATTAAAAATTATTTTAGGAATAATGACCTTAAATATTAGAGACATGACATTAATATTATTGATAACCTTTAGTGTTATTGTGATCATTAATGACATTGTAAAAAATTAAAACTAAAATATTAGTCTTTTAAAAAAAAAGTTTTATTAAAACTCTAGTAAAAAGGATATTTAATGAGTAATTTAATTTTATGATGTATACTATAATTTTTGGACACGTTATAGGTATTACATAATTATTGTATAGAAAAAGGACAACCCACATGCAAGGTGAAAAACCATTGCATATAGTAAAGAGGTGGTTCTTTAACTTATAGATGAAGGAAGATAAGGGTTTCATTCCTACGACTAGCCTATGCAATGGCCAGGTAAATGTGTAATTATTTTTAATTAAATAATTTTATCGGTAAATATTAATAATTAATCATTATTGTTACTTTTTTTGTTTAGAGATTAATGTATTTATAATATTGGTTTTTCTAACACACCAAGGATTTATAAATAAATTTAATATTGAATTCATGAATCACTAAGTCTCTAAAAAACGTCACTTTATTATAACCTATCCAGTAAATATAATTTTTCAACCTCTATGATTTGAATTTTGAAAAACTAATATATTGTTTTGTTTAGTAAGATATTTTGAGTCTAATAATAAAAACATAATTTTTCGTGCATAGTTACATACCCTTAAGAATAATTATATAATTATTAATATGACCCTTATGAATAGTAATATGTATTACAATTTTATTATCTTAAGGTCATAAAATAATAACATCTTGATTAATTTTTCAAGGTGATATAAAATTAATTATAATTTTAAATTTTAAATTTTTCCAAGAAATTCTGATTTTATTTAAAAGTTAAAATATTGATATTATAAAATTATTTTCAAAAACTAGGGTTATTTTTTTTATTCTAAAGTTCAAAAAATTAATTTTTGTGGTTTTTTTATTTTCCTGAATACTCATTTTTTTAGGAATATTAATATAAGATAATTTATCGTGTATACACATTATCAGTTAAATTCATTATTCCAAGCACCACAGATGATGTAAGCACATTTGGTTCGAACTCACATTCACTTATTACTATTCTTAGTCACTAGAATGAATACTATTTCTTTTCTTGATTAAAATAATAAAATAATGTATAAGATTTTCAAAAATCTCTCCTCCCCTCCACTATAAAACCCCCCTCACTCCCTCTTACCTTCACTCTCAATCCTTTTTACATTTCAAAATTCTACTCAAATTTTTTATTAATATCCTATCCCACGTCCATAATCCCTTTTTCTCATAAAAATACCAAAACCACTCACCTAAAGAGGCTCTCAATGAAGATAACTTCAAGATGTAATTCCTCTTTTCATTTATTTCGTGTTCCTTTATTCTCTTTGTATTTACTCACCTCCTTTCATCCAATAGATATGATAACTCCAATACCTTATATGTATAAGAATTTTTTTATTTAAATGGAAAAATTCATCATCATCGCTCCTTTCCCCTTATTTTATGCCAAAAATTACATCACCATCCGAGATGTGTTAATTAATTACATTCAAGGATGACACGTTTTCAATTTCAATTACCATAAAAAAAATTATGATCATGAAACCATTTTTAAGGTTATAAAAAACATCAATATTAGTATTATAACTTATGTAAGGTTCTGTAATATTTTTTTACATATTATATTAAATTATAAATCAAAATGAGTTCATTGTGATTAAAACCCGCTAATTTACACAAACAATTGTAATTAATGTTTTTTATAATGATTCATCTTCACTCACAATAACAAAATTAAATTTATAATATTTTATTATTATTTATATTATTGAATAAAATAAAACATTTTTTCTATAAAACCATTTTCATCTTACATGTTTATCATTACATGTATATAAGAAAACTAGTCATGAATACCAAGGAAGAAAATGCTCCAAAAAAATAAAAGTGAACATATTAAACCCATTTAGAAGGCCATGAATGAACTTAATAGGGAAATAAAAATCAATTACATAAATAAGTGGTCTAGTAAATAATAATTATTTAATTTAATTTGGTAATCTGAGACACTAAGATCAAGTGAATAACACCATTAGACTTAAGGTCAGGGTTTTCTACCTGAACATCCACATTCATTTAGGTTAGTCTTATTCTCTACTTAGCCTCAACTATATTCTAATTTTTTCATATTTACTCCTTATAAATTCTATTTTAATGTTCAATGTATTTTTACTAACCAATATCCTACATTAATTATTGTGGAGTTTAATGTTTTAAATTGATCTTTAAAAACATTATTCCCAAAATACAAGATCGATTCAATCGAATTTCTCAATATCTTATATATTTTCAAGTGAACTCTATAATATGTTTTTAGGAACCATTATTATTCTAAAATCACTCACTTTATTAATAAAATACTTTCTTACATAACTTCTGGTTTTATATAAATATTTTTCTAAAATAACACTTCTTTCCAAAGTAAAAGGGTATTTATCTAAATAATTACATGACAATTTTATAAGCGTATCATTATTTATTTAAATTATCTTTTTGATTATTATGTATTATTGGGATTAATATTTTATGATGTCATCTTCCATATTTAATTGAATTTTTTATGATTATTTTTACTATAGATGTGCTATCTTAAAACCATTCACAAATTTACTGTAAATGGTTCGTGTTTATGCTTAGTGATTGTAGAAGGTTATTTACATTTTATATAATAGTTCAAATATCAATGTATGTCTTTTTTGTGTTTATCCCTATTCATATGAGTAATTCATTGGACTAATTAAGTGAATAGTGTGGAATTCTATAGCCCCTCGATGCATTAGTAGGTATCCTGAGACAAAATGCAGTCATGGCACGAGCCCTTGACAAAATGGTTATTTGTATTCTTGGAATGAGGCCTTGATGGTATATTTATAATGTCTATAATTATACATTACCTCATTAATAAACTATTAATTGAATGTTCATGTGGTTATTCGACTAATAGAATATCCATGATTATTTTATATTATAGAATTATATATTCTACTCTTATTCTTCCCATACTATGTTCAAGTAAATGTATTTAATTAAATATGATTTTAGTCATTCAAAATGCCTATTGTTTATGTTTGTGAAATATTCAATGGTATTGGTTACCCTTACTGAGCATTTAATATCACCCCTTTCTTATGTGTCATTTTCCTAGGTCATGAAGTGATATTTAATAAATGACATAGAATGATAGCCTATTAGTTATGGATGTTGTCAAAACAATTTCTATATTTTATTTTCATTCATGTTATAATGTTGAACTTATGTATGTAACTGGTTTTCCAAAACTACTAAACTATTCATTCCTTTTGGATACAAAATTCTTTTAATCATGCCAATTTAATGATTTGTGGAACTGTATCTAGGAAACTGGGGTTGGGCCTTTACAATTGGTATCAGTTGATGTTTCGTACAAAACAAGGAAACTAGATTTTTAAATTATAGCTTAGGGAAAAAAACCTAAGATATACTGTGAGGATAAACATACAATAAAATATTGTAATTTTGGTAAGTAATAGATTATGTGGATATTTCTAAAAAATACATAAACGCATAGATACTACAACTAGATGTGATTCCTATACAGATGTACCTAAGAGTAACAACTCCAATAAGGAGTTTCAAGCATGAAGTGGGGTATCTGGGTACATGGAAATGGTCCTTACTATGCACCTGGTTTCGGATGGGATATTCTTAGAATAATTAAAATTTTCTATACAATCCATTATGAATGATTTAAATGTAAATTTTTTCTCAATGAAACCATGTTTATGATTATAATATTATCCATTTATTAAATTTCAATATATTCTAAGTATTTTTCTATGTTGAGATTATACATTAGGATTCATAAACAAATATAGTGTATGCCATTATTTAGAAATGGAACATAGTGGAACAAATAGAATCTGCATGAACGTGTGTGTCCCACATAAGGATTTTTTTCTGATGGAATATAATTATATTGGCTCTAGTGTTGTGACAAGTGCTGAGAAACTTATAAATATATTGGGATAGTTTAATCATGTTATGAACAATAACCTTACCCTTATGGAGCATCGAGATCCCCAATGTGGAGAAGCTATATTGGACCTCTTTATGCAACAATAACTATTATCATTTAATGGGACTACAAACCCATTCTTATAAGATCCGAGGATAATCTTATTAGAGAAGATATTTCTCTATCTAGGAAGTAACAAAAAATATAAGGTTTTCATAGTGGTTTATCTTCTATCAGGAGATGAATATTAGTGGTGGTATTTAATTCAAAACATAAAAGAGGAGGAAGAAATATAAGAAATGGAATAGATGTATTTCAACAAAATATTCTTATAAAATTAATTACCTTGTCAACAATGAGAAAACATAAAAGGATGTTTCTGAATCTGAGGAGAAAAAGAGGATGAGAATGTTGCAGAGTATAAAGAAAACTTCATATGCTTATAAAGACATGCCTCATACTACATACGTAATCTAAGGATCAAGGATGAATGATTCTTTAATAGTTTAAAACTATTCCTCATAAAGTATCTAGTCTCCCAAAGTTTCTCATCATATGAATATATAGTCTCATGTGAAATCAAGATAGAAAAAAAATTGTTTGACTTATGATTTTAAAGGAAATAAATAGAATAATAGGGATGCTGAAAACTCTAGAATAAGAAATAAAGAAATGGAGAAGAAGGGAATATTTGACCTTCAACCCTCGAATAATTGTTGGAAGAGACACCATGGTACTTTCCGGATGTGTATGGGTGTTTGTTATAGGTTTGGAGGAAAAGGCCACCATTCTTAGGATTTAAAGGGGGTGAAATAAGACACCAATTTTCCATTATAAAATTTAAATTAGAGGGTAAATTAATAAAATTATCATCCTAGGTATCAAGGAATGTTTCCCCAATGAAGTCCAAGGGAGCATGTACAAGATTATGCAATCAAAAATGCTGATATTGAAGATCCTAAGGATATATTTGGGGTAATTTAATTGTTTCCTCAAACATTTCCAATGATTTATTTTATTCATGATTATCAAATTATTTCATTTCTTCCCTTTTTTCATAAAAATTAGATATTTCCAATTTGATTTAATAAGGTTGTTGTTAGGAATAAGTCCTAAGGGAAGTACCATTACAAAAAAGATGTGTCAGGAGTCCCTAATATGGCATATAAACATTCATTATTTACTAATTTCAATATCATACCCATGATTTAATTTGATATAATCCACATTCTAGATAGCATTTCAAATCATTATTAGAAAATCTTTTATAATAAGATGCCAGTTAAAATTTCTAAGAAAGATATAGAATCCCTTATCATTATAGAAGAAACATCACCATCTGATTCTTATCTAGATCCACACCCAGTAGATCTACTGAATGTAATTATGGGGGGATGAGAACATAATATCTATGATTTAGGAAAGGAATATTCAAATTTCTGATGTATCTATTGTGAAGGATTATATTGTTGTTTTTCAGGGTATTTACCTGGACATCCTCCCGAGCGTGAAGTTGAGTTCTCTAAAGATTTAATTCCTTCTTTATGGCCCATATCAAAGAGTCCTTAAGGAATGGACACTATGGAATTAGATGAACTGATGAAATAATATGAGTAATTATGTGATATGGTATTTATTCTCCCTAGTTTCTCCCTTTGGGGATCCCCTATTTTTTCGTCAAGAATAAAGATGGATCAATATGTCTATGCATTGACTACATGGAGATTAATGCTATATAAATTAAGAACAAGTATCCCCTACCATGAATTGATTATCTATTTGATTAACTACATGGTGCCCAATATTTTTTGAATATTTACCTCTAATATGGATATCATATTTTGTGAGTAAAGAAGGAATATATTATGAAGAAAACATTTCAAACTACGTATGGGCATTACAAGTTTACAGTAATTCCTTTAGGATTAACTATTTCACAATATGTATTCATGGATTTAAGGAATAGGGTTTCCAGGTAATATCTTGATTAAATTGTTGTGGTATTTATTTATAATATCTTGGTACCCTCTAAATGCTACAATGATTAGGAATTTTACTTGTGTATTATTCTGAAGACTCTTAGCAGAAATGAAATATAAGGGATGTTTAACAAGTGTTAATTTTTTCATCAATCAGTTTATTTTCTTTTCCACATTGTCTATAAAGATGTAATATATGTTTATCGTATAAATACAAAGGCAATTCAGGTTTGGACTACTCCAATGCATATATCTGAGGTAGGTAGTATTATTGGTATATTAGGTTATTATTAATATTTTGTTTAGAACTGTTCCCATTTAGCCAACCCATTGACCAATATTACACGTAAATGTGGTTATGTTTTTATAGAAAAAATAATGTGAGTAATGTTTTAAATAATTGAAATTAATATTAGTGAATTCTCTAAACTCACCACTACCATCAATGAATGGTGGGTTTGTGATATTTAGTGATGCACCAAAGAAAGTACTTGGTTGTGTCCTTAATAAGAATGATAGATTTATTTACTATGAATCAAGGTAATTTAATTTTCATGAAAAAACTTTTCTACTAATTATCTTTAGTTAGTTTTTTCAACCTTTTATTTCAAAATATAGAAACACTATCTCTATGGTGAAATATGTAAAATATATTCTAATCACAAGAGTCTAAAATATAACTTTTCACAGAAAAAACTGAACATGGTGAAATTGTGGCAGATCGAGATACTCAAGGATCGTGATTTTTTGATACACTACCACCCATGAAAGGAAAATAAGATATTTGATGCATTGAGAATGAATGATCATGGAATTTAAAAAAATGTGGACTGAAAGGGATCATGTATTCATGGATCTAGTAATGATGGATATGGGAGTTATCAAAGAAGGTTTAACATCATTCTTTTTCAATTAATTTCCCAAATATATTTATTATAAAGGATTAAAATGAATCATCTTAATGATGAGAACCATCAAAATAAAATTAATGTTGTGAATGATCGGAAGATGGTAGACAGTGGGTGATTATAGAATTCTAAAATCTGAGAAGGGGCTATGTATTCCCTCTATACCAAATCTTAAAAGGGTGTAATTGGATGATGGTCATAGATTGATTTTCTCTATACACCCTTGTAGTACTAAAATGTATATATATTTGAAGGAACTTTTATGTTGGGACAATATGAAATAAGAAATTATATACTATTTATAAGGATGTTTAGTCTGTCAAAAAGTGATTAATGAATGACAACATCATAGAGGATCCTTGAAACTGGTACCTATTCCTACATGGAAATGATATTACATCACCATGGATTGTGTCACTAGATTTCCCAAAACACCAGAAAATAATGATGAAATATTGGTAATTTTGGATTAGCTTATGAAATCTATACGTTTCCTCGCTAAAAGGGATGATTTTCCAGTGGAGAGCCTTACATGACTCTATATCAATGAAGTTGTAAGAATTTATCGAGAATATATTTCTATAGTTTGTAATCTCAATATTTGATTTACAACAAAATTCTATAAAATTATTCAGAAATCCTAGGATATTATGCTTCTATTGAGTACTTATTATCACCCTTAAAATGATGGGAAATCAGAATGGATGATCCAAACATTAGAATACCTGTTGAGATCGTTCTATCTTGATTTTAAAGGTATGTGTGATCATTATTTAGCTTTGGTGGATTTTCCCTACAAAAATAGTTTTCATTCAAGCATTCAAATGGTACTATATGAAGCATTGTATGGAAAGCGATATTGTATACCAACTTGTTAGGATGAAGTTACTGAAAGGTATCTTATAGGGCCAATGCTTATGGAGGAAACAAAAATGCAGGTAAGGAGTATTCAAACCCATATCAAATTATCTCAATGAAAACAAAAGTTTTATGATGATAATTGAAGGAAGGATTTGTAATTTCAAGGGGGAGATCATGTTTTCTTAGTGGTATCTCCATGGAAGGGTTTTATAATATTTGGGATGAAAGGGAAATTGAACCCTAGCTACATTGAACCTTTTGAAATCATAAAGAGAATTTGAGTTTTCTCATATCATTTGGTTGGGACACCATGCCTGTCTAAAGTACCCAATGTGTTCAATGTCTCATTATTGAGAAAGTACATGCCAGACCAAAATCATGTCCTCACTTTATAAGGTATAGAATTGGAACTTGATTTATCGTATTGTGAAGAACCCATCTAGATTATATACTCTATATAACATGTGTTGATAAATCAGATTACTAGACTGGTAAAGATACTTTACAAAAATCATACGATTTAAGAGGAAACATGGGATCCAAATGAGCTTATGATGAAGAACAAGGAAAATGTTTTTATAAGGAAACATTCAATGAATTTTGGGGATGAAATTTCTTTATGAAGGGGTGAATGTGACACCCAATTAATTTATAAATAAATTTATTATTTAATTCATGAAACACTAAGTCTCTAAAAAACACCACTTTGTTATAACCTGGCCAATAAACATAATTTTTCTTCCTATATGATTGAAATTTTATAAAACTAACCAACATGGTTGCATTCAGTAAGATATTTAGAGTCTGATAAAAAAATAGTTTTTCATGAATATATAATACCCTTATGAATTGTAATATGAACAGTAATTAGACCCTTATGAATAGTAAATAATATTATTATTTTATTTTCTTAAGGTTATAAAATATTGAGTTCATTATTAGTTTTACATGATGATATAAAATATATCATAGTTTTGAAATTGTTATGATTCGAATAAATTATGATTTTATTCAAAAATTAAATTAATCATATTTAGATATTTATTTTCATAAAATAGTGTTAATTTTGGAATTCTCTATTTTCAAAACTGGTTTGGGTGAATTTTTGGAATTTTTCTGAAATACTCAATTTTGTAATGAATAGTAAAAAAAGCTAATTTATCGTATATATACATTATCAGTTAACTTCAAAATTATTATAATCATATATAATGTAATCACATATAGTTGAAACTCAAAAATAGTTATTACTATACTTGGTTACAATAATCAATACTATTTTTTATCATGAGAAAAATAATAAATTAATGTTTAAGATTGTCAAAAATCCCTCCTCTCTTCCACTATAAACACCCTCTCACCCATCTTCTCTTCACTCCTCTCATGACTTCTTCCTTGTATAAATTATTCTCAAATATCATCCCAAGATCCCCCCCCACTTTTAGAATCCCATGGTATCAAAACAATACCCAAACCTCTCACATAATGAGGCTCTCATTGAAGATAACTTTAAGTGGTAAATTCTTTTTTCTTATATTTCAAGTTCTTTTCTTTTCTTTTTCTTTACTCACCTCATTTCATTCAAATGATATGATAACTCCCTTAACATAAATTTACTATAATTTTGATATTATAATGGAATAATTCATCCTCATATCTCAGTTTCCCTTCATTTATACTAGAAAAGAAAACATTACCTGGTATATGTTAATTTATGACATTCAAGGACAAAGGGTTTTAAATTTGTATTACCGTCATCAATTCTGGTAATTAAATTATTTTTATAGTTGAAAATGACTATAATATATGTATTATAACTTATTTAAGGTTATATAATCTTTTTTACAAATTATATTAATTTATAAATCAAAATGTGTTCGTTGTGATCAAAAACTTCCAATTAACCCAACAATTATCATTAATGTTTTATAATATGATTCATCTTCACTACCAATAACCAAATTAATTTTACAACCATGTAATCTTTTGGATGTTAATGAATAAAAAAATTCTATTCTGGACAGTCATTCTAATATTAAATTTTTATCTTTACATGTATATAAGTAAATCGGTCGTGAATGCCAAGAAAGAAAACACTCCCAAACAATAAAAGTGAACCTCTTAAAACAATCAAGAAGGACATAAATAAACATAATAATTCTATAATAAATCTATTACAAAAATAATAGGTTTATTAAATATTAATTAATTAATTTAATTTCGTTATTTGGAACACAATGATCAAGCGAATAACACCATCAGACATAATGTAAGGGTTTTCTACCTGAACCTCCTTTTTCATTCAGGTTACTCTTATTCCCTACATACCTCAATTAAATTATAATTTATTCATATTTACTCCTCCTAAATTATTTTTTAGTGTTATATATAAGTTTTCCAACTAGAATCCTACTTTCATTTAAGGGGAGTTATTTTTTTTAAAAGGATCTTCAAAAATTCCTCCCGGAATACAAGCCGGATTCATAGAAATTTATTATATTCTTATATATTTTCAAGGTCACTATATAATCTATTTTTAGAAACCATTATATTTCTAAAATCACTCATTTTATTATTAAAATACTATATTATGTCACTTATAGTTTTATACAATGATTTTTTCAAAATAACTCTTCTTTTCAAATTAAAAGATTGTTTATATGAAGAATTACTCAAATATTTTATAAGAGTATCTTAATCTATTTCTACACTCTTGTTTATTATTAAATATTATAGGGATTAATATTTTATGATATCATATACCATATTTAATTAAATGGTTTATGATTAGTTTGACTGTGGGTGTGCTATCTTACAACCATTCACCAATTTACTCTGAATGGTTTGTGATTATGCTTATTGTTTGGGGAAAGTTATTTAAATTTCATAAGTTAGTTTAAATATGAATGTATATGTTTTTTATGTTTATTACCATTCATGTTATTAATTCATTGAAATAATCTAGTGATGGGTGGGCCCGCTATATCCTCTCAATGCATCCGTATGTCTCCTGAGACAAACTATGGTCCTGGAATGAGGCCTCGACAAAATGGTTACTTATAGTCATTGAAGGAGCCCTTGACAATATGGTTATGATGTTCAAAATTACGCACTACCTCATTATGAAAAAATTAATTGAAATTTTATGGTGTTATTCTTATAGTAAAATACACATGATTATGATTTATTATGGACTTAAGTATTCTGATCGTATTCCTGCCATAATGGGCTCAAGTTTATTCTTTTAAAGGCATTGTTTTTAATTATTCACCATGCATTATTTTTATGTTTGTGATATCGTCTACTATATTTCTTAACCTTAATAATAATTTGAGCTCACCCCTTTCTTATGTTTTATTATCCCATGACATAAAGTTGTATTTTATGAATTTCATGTGTTGATAACCTAGGAGTTATGGATGTTGTCAATGGAATTTCTATTTGGTTTTTCCTTTCAAGTTGTAATGTTGAACTTATATGCGTATATGGTTTTAAAAAACTACTAAAATATTAAATCCATCAGGATATAGATATATTGCAATCATAGATATTTAACGAATTACAGAACCAATTCATAGAAATTGGGGTTTGGTCATTACAGATTTAGATTATATTTAGAGATAAATGGAATGAATTTTCCCATTTTATAGGCCTCAAAATCCATTGAAATTGTATTTTAGTGCTTCAGGTGTCAATGTTAATGTTTGGATAGCTATTTATTAATGTATTGGATGAATTGTAAATTTATCAAAGAAAAATCAATAGAATAATTTTTTATTAAATATAAATATGTCAAGTTAGTACTTTTCCTTACATTCATTAGTAGTTAATGGATTAGTCGACACTAAGAAAATGATTAAAAAAAGTATTCCCCAAATTCCTTATATTTTTTCTATGTGATGATCCTTTAAATCATCATATATTTATCGATTTTAGTCCCTCAAAATTCCATTGATATTTATCTTTTTTATAATCAATTACCGCAATCACTCTTAAAAATTATTTATAATTTTCCTCCATGTCCATATTTTCACATTCAAATAATATTCTCTTACATATAAACATGGTAATATATTATTCCATGTGACTTTTTGTACATATCATTCTCTCTTATTATGAGGTTATTTTAGTAACTCTTCTCACGATATGGGATTTAATAAGATGAATTCTCAAATATCAAACCCTGTACTTTTGAGATCAAGTGTATATTCTTTTAATGTAATTTATTTTAAATGGGTATAATTTAACACTGTAAAAATTCAAAAATGGTAACTTTTATTCAATAACATATATGACATGAAACCCCAATCATAGAAAATAATATAACCCCATGAGACTTAATGAAATATTTAGTATTTGAAATAAATTTAATATATTTTATAGCTTTAATTCAGGAAATAATGAGTTATCCTTCATCATGCACAACAAATACTTTCTTCAATAGCTTCTTTTGCACATAGGGTTGATTTTTACCTAGAAACAATATACTATTAAAATATTATTATTTAATATAATAAGATATAAACTAGATGAAAAATTATTCATTATTAATGAGATTAACTTACTTATGGATACATATTTTTGAATTCATTGGATTTTAATTACATAGAAATGAATATAAAACCAATGGAAAATATAGGAGATGATTTTGTAAATAACCATTTTAATTATTCTAAATGTGTGTTATCTTATTAAATTAAATTAATTACTATTAGTGAATTATATTAATTAAATCTATATAATATTTGTTAAATCAATTATTTTTTGAAGTCATCCAATATATTTGATATACATAAGTTATGAACAACCCCAATTTTAGGTATATAATCTATATTTTTTAAAGGTGGTTTTATCACCAATTAATGAAGAAACTATTTTAACTAAATGTTTTTGAACTTTTATAAATTTTATATGTAAAAATAAACGTTATATATCACCATTTTACCTTGAAAAATTAAATGTTACTTTTTCTATGTATCAAATGTACGGTTTTTCCCATTTTCATTTATTTAAATCATCCTTGGAATGTTTAAAGGATTAAATTTTAAAGAAAGTGATTTTAAATTTGATTTTTAATAAAAAGAGTTTTAATTTTTTTCAAAATAAAAAGGATATTTTACTCAATAATGTTTTTAAAATGTATATTATTAATATTTACATTCATTTATAATAATAACCCTTTATATATACACCACTTTCATATGTTGTACTAATACCGTCTTTATTCTTCCTCTTAATAGTTTAGGATTTCTTTGACCAAAGATAGTATTTTCATCAATTCCATTATTTGATTGTTATTCCCCATTAAATATTCAATTCTCTATAACCATTAGACATTATATTGACCCTAAATTACATTTCTATTTATCATGGATATGATAGTTCTGAAAACCATATTCCATTTTACATACAGTTTTAACATTGAATGTATTTTGATTAGCTCGTGAAATTTTGATAACCCTATAACCATTATTCAATAAATATATTTGATGCTCCCTTTTTTTATTTGTTAAACCAACTACAAGATATTATTATTTATTTATACTGGAAGTGATGGATGGGTCCCAAATATTATATAGCACCTCGATGCATCGATAGATTCTCATGAGATAAATCATTTGTGAAAATTAAAGAGGTTTCTACCGATAGTTTAAAATATTATTGAGAAAGGTATTGAAGGTATTGGTTTTCAGTTTACACATACTTGACATCCAATAATTAAACATTTCATATATTAAAAATTTAGTTATTATTATTATCCATTAGAATTTGTATTTGACATTATCTATGGATGAAATTTTGTTCTCAGTTTATTGATTAAATGGAGTGTGTGTTCAAATATTTACCTTACCATATTGAACATTCCTCATCCAATTATTTAAATGGAATTTTTGATCAGTTTTATACCATTCCATATTTTTTTACACTCCAACCTAGTTTACTAATTATGTGGAATGTGTGTTCAGTTATATAACATTCCATATTGATTATTCTTATTGATTCATTATTTTTTATATTCTACCCTACTCTTACATATAATTTTATCTCATCCTTATTTTTTTCCCTTCCCCCAAAATCCATAAAATGTACTAAGAAGTATATTTAAGGATATACCATGTGGGAATAAAGATATTCTTCAAAAAATATGTTTTAATTGTTGCATTCAATTTTAATACCAGACACATATATGTAACTAGTTTACAAGGTCTAATAAACTGATCGATCCTTTGGGATTTTATGCCGTATAATCATGCCAATCTTATGATAATAAACACCATATCTAGATTTTGGAGTTGAGAAACTACATCCAGAAACTTCACTTCAAAAAGAAAGTTTGAAGAAAACCTCGTCATATAATCTATTATGGGATTCATTAAGAGGGATTGTAAGCTAGATATTTTATTAGAGTTACCTTTATACTCATTTATTTTTGACCACATTGAATATTGTCTTGGTACTTATTACTAATAAAATATTTAATTTTTGATATTTTTTGACAAAATTATATTTCCATATAAATCTTTTTTTTCTAGTCATCACTACATAACTTCACATAATACATAACATATATATTAATAAATGAAACAAATATTTATGAAAGGGTATATTACATAATATATCCTTAAAACATGTTTTTTTGAGGAACATATAATGTTATTACATAGAACATTTTTTGATATAACCCTAAATATTTTGGATCATATATTTATGAATAAATTTTTTTATATGAATAGATTTTTTTTATAAAAACATCAAACATATTAGTAATAGATTAATGAAACAAATATGTGACACCATACATTTATGATATCATATAACACAAAACATTTCAGATAAGTATATAATTATCCCATATGTATAAATAAATGATAATGATGGGATATTTATTTTCAAAATAGTTTTATTGTAAATAAATTCTAGGATTTATTCTATATATGACATGTTTCGAGGTAATTCAACATATGAAACATCCAATTTATGTTATCATTTATCATTTTTCTAAATATATTCAATAAATAATTTAAAATATATGAATTATAAGTTTATCATAAAATTCCTAAATTATTTCTTTAGGAATATATAAATTAGATTAGAAATAATTTTTTAGTTTCAGGTTTAATGTTTTTTGTGTGTGGAAAAAACTTTTTATTTTTTTGAATAATAGGACATTTAGACTTTGTTATTATATTAAAAATCATTAATTAAATTTTATAAGTAGAGAAATATGTAGAAGATTTATAATCTTTGTACATGAGAGGGAAATATGTTTTAATTAGTGATTTAAGAAATGGACTAGGAAAAATATGATTTTCCTTTTGATAAAATGAAATAATAACTTATTTTTGATGAATTATTTGATGCAGCACCACATTAGATTTATAATGATTGAATAATTATAAAATAATAATTATTTATAAATCCTTTACCATTTCTTAAATAAGGATTCTTTTTAAATAATGGAATTTAAAATTTTATATAACCTTAAAATTAGTATGAAAAAAATCCCACCTCATGGTTGATATATTTATGAAAATTACAGAAAAAAAATATTTTCAAATGATTATGTTTTGATAAATTCATTATCTATTATTTGAGATATAAAAATCAAGAAAATATTTGTGGTGTCTTCTTTTAGTGAAATATGAGATAATTTTTATATGTATTTTCATGTTAATAACATCAGCATCTATTCTTGTTGTATGAGTATTAATGGAAAGACTCATTTAGTTATCAAACATCTCTTGTTGGAAGATACAGATAGAGTAAAAATAACTTGATTGAAAAATATTACATTGTTTTTTATGAATGGGAAAAATATTTATGTATGGAAAAAATATTTTGATTAAAAAAAATTTACATTTTTCTATAGGGGAAAAGTTTTGATATAAGTGTTGTTTTTATTTTTTAGATTTTTTGAGTAAATTTTCTATTTAGTAGACTTTATTTTAGCTGGGAATCCACAATCATTACCTATTTGAATCAAGTTCTCTGAGGACCAATTTGATAAAAATAGGTTCATAAATGAATACTTATGACCATCAATGTATCAATACTAATAATATAAAATCAATTTAATAACCACGATAAGTAACTCTACTCTAGAACACACACAAAAACACAAAAAATCTTCCTGAAAACATAATAGAGAATAAATGAATGTAATGACACAAAATTATTTTCATGGTTTATAATTTGAGTCCTAGAACTATGGAATAACCTCTATGCCCATATACTGCACTAGGAAAATAAATTAATCAATGATAGATTATAGAAATATAGATAATTAATATTAATGATCATATAATACATAAAAAAATTTTATCGCCCACCATTTATAGTGGGTTCCAACCTAATAACTAGTTGCATTAACATCCAACATCCATGATGATCCATATGTTGGTGTTAGTGACTACTGATTCCCGTTATTAATCCACTTCTTTATTTTCTATATTTGGTAATTCAAACACATCATAGGGAAATTACCATATAACTTTGGGTTCAGTTCTCCTTCCGGTTAACTGAATACTAGACTTCACAGTGCACATCAGAAGATATGTATCTTCCTATAAATCTACCAAAATAATAAAGTCACTTTATACAACTAAATTTATCTAATAGGGACTATCTTTTATATCCACACATTTCGGTTGACTAAATATGGAACTTGAAGTGGCTTCACAATCCAAACACTTGGAAAACTTTCATTTTTATTTTTTACACATTATTTTTTCTAACATGGCTCTTAAATCAATTTTATTAGAGAAGAATTAATCATTGGAAGGGTTATATGTCACAATTATCATGAACTGTCCCTTGGGGACCGTGTCATAACTACCCCAAACCCACCTTCTAGAGGCTAGGGGTTGGCGACTAGCACAGGAAAGGCATATCCCTAAATTGGGAAGGCATTTCCTTTAAACTTGCAACCACATAGTCCAGTTACACAATAAGATAAAACCGTGAAGAATAAATGGTAAAATTAAAAGTGCGAACTGAAGTAGAAGGGGAATGTATTGAAAATGATCTAAAACAAAGTACAACAAAAAAAGGATAAACAGCTCCTAAGGTCATCCGCCAAGGATCCTACATAAATGGTAGGTACAACTCATCACTGCAGCTCTCTGCATCAACTTGTCACCTCTGGGCACCATCATATCTGGGATACCAAATCTTGTTCAAAGTTGTCTATTTTTTGCACAAGACAAATCAAGGTGAAAGTGAAGCCCATGCAGAGATGTGTATGACAATACTCATTAGGGACCCTGAGACCCTCGATGGTATATCATAATTACACAATGGAAAAATCTACAAATAATGATCTCAATTTCAAATAAAAAAGTGAAAGGCATCTCACACGAGGTATATAACTTAAATATCAAGAATAATGATGATTAGTTGTAAAGATAAATCATCTTATTATGTTGAGAAGTTCCCATTTATGAAACACAAAGAAGTCATTCTATTGCTAATCCACACAGGGTCTTATGTCACTGATCCACATAGGGTCATAATTCATCAGTCCAGATAGGGGCATAAGTTATCAATCCACAAAGGTTCTTATGTTATCGATCCACACAGGGTTGTAAATCATCAATCCACACTGGGTTGTAAGTCGTCGATCAACACTGAGTAATAATTAGTCGATCTACATAGGGTCTTAAGTCATTGATTCACATAGATTCATATGTTGATGATTTACTATAGGCCTCTATAAGGGTTCTCCTCATTAAGTCTCGCTACTTCTAATCCACATAGGGTCACTCTGATGTCGATCCACAAAGGGTATCTCTTCACTTGATATCCAACCATAGGATTCTCACACTTGGTGTGTTTGAGTTCCTTAGTTTCTTCTCCTCAAGCCATCATTCATACCTCAATGGTCATGAAGTCCAATGAAGAAGTAACTTGAAATACCTACTTGTCGTAAGTTTTCCAACGCAATAGACGATGCGTCAATTGGATGCCCAGTCTGTATGTTATAGGCATTTTAGTACCAAGGGACCGATTGGATTTTCTTTTGATCTAATCTGGTTTTACTCCAACATTCTCCAAAACCCATGTAGAGTATCTCAAAATTATAACCTCATCTTAAGGGTTCTATCTCCGTAGATGGTTCGTAAAATTAGCATCTGGTTTCGATGATACACAAGATTTTGTGAAATAGGTCGGTTGGGTCCAGGTCAGGTAGGGGTCTGGCCCGGCTCACAGATCTAGATCGTCGCATGTGTTTGTCCCTTATGGTGGGCTCATCCCACCTCGAAACCTGACCCACATACAGATAGGTTCTCTTGGATGGTGGCACCAATGCGGCGTCACCCGATCTTCCAAATGGTCGGTTGGAGCTGGTTGTTATGCTCCATCCGAGCGGGCGGCTGGCCTCCCCGCGTGGGGCATCGACGCTGCACCCATCCACCCATTGTGGCCCATGTGGGAACCACAGTTCCCATGTGACCAGATGCTTCCTCCAGTCGATGGTTCCACCATGCCAGTGGGTGCTTATGTGGGCCACTAGATATGCTCTTGTGGTTCTTTTTATTTCTCATCTCTGCCTACAGGCCTCCGAGTCACCGCCTTCATTGTGTGTCCTTTGAAATCACATTGTCATAATGATCATTGATCAGACTCAAATAACCCACCAAAGATAAGATCAGAGGAGGTTCGGGGCCTTTTTTGGTTCATCTCGCGCCCTCTTTGATAGCATTATTACATGGGAATGAATTATTCAACCCAAGATAACAATTAACCCAAAACAATTTCCCATAATAAGCACCTACATGAACAAATGAATTGCTGATCAACCCATTAATCGTTTGGTTAATGTTCTTCATATTATACAATAACGGCGAAGAAAAATAATTTAACTTCATAACAAATTAAACCCACTACCTTGATCACACTGTAAAACAATGTAGATTAGGGAGAACAATTCTACGTTTGAAGGTGTTCGTCGGTGTTCGACGTTCATCGCCGCTTGTCGATCCCCAGTTTGATTCCACCAACATTCGTCACTCGATAATAGTTCTTCATTGGGGAGTAATTTCACTAGCATCATGATAGAGGATTCTCTCGTGGTTGTCAAATTTATTTCCAATGATTTGATTAAATAAAAAAGAAACCACACATGTTGCGTTCAATAATGTGGTTCATTAATGAACTGTAATTAATGATCCATTAATCCCACAATCATTGTGGTTTCACAACAAGAGGATCAACTCCTTAAATGTCTCTTATTTATAGTATATTTTTACACTGATTTTCCACCATCCACTTTCAAGTTTGGAAGAAAAAGAATAAAATGACTTATAATTAATTTATTTTGATTTTTTCTAAATGTCCAAAAATTAACTTTTTCGTCTGACACTTTCTGGTTGAAGTTAAGCTTCCTCTAAGAAAATACCGGCATTGTGAGTTCAATGGTTCCCTCAAATTTCAATTTCATGCACCATTTCAACTGATTTAAATTCTCATATGCATGTTTCCTAAACATACATTAAAAAATGTCAAAAATTCCATTATGGGCTCTCTAGTCCTCAGAATCACGTGCCATAAATTTTTGCAGTCTCACAATAACTCAATAAAACTAAAAAATATATATAGAATTTATAGGTCTCTTAATTATTCCCACCATGGGGCTTTATTTCTTTAAAATCCACAACAAAGGATAAGAAAACAAATGGGGGCAGTGAGCACGACTCAGAGCCTCCCGCTCCCATGTGGTCTTCTGGAGGTTCTAGTGCTGCCACCAAACATACACCAGAGGAATAGAACATCCACGAATGACCCAGTCCTATCGATTCTCAATCTCCACTGGGGAATCTGAAAACAGTGCCCCATCGTTAATGTCCTTCTCACCCAAGTTGACGATGTGAGATGTATCATGTGTGTATCTCGTTAGCTTCAACACATGAAAAACTCCACGCACCCTGTGCATCTGTGGGTGAAGAACTTGGTGGTATGCCACCATGAAAACTCTGTTAAGAATCTAGAATGGTCTGATGAGCCTCAAATATAGCTTGCCACCTGGCCAAATATCTACAAACCTCATCAAGGTGAGACTTGTAGGAAGACATCGTCTCCTACCTCGAACTTCAAGGGTCTCCATCTTCTATTACCATATGACTTCTACCTACTCTATGAAGTCTTCATCTTCTCCTGGATGATCTGCACCTTCTCAGTGGTAGCCCATAACAACTCTAGACCCCTATGTGCAGAATTTGCTGGGTCTATCCAGTAGAGAGGTGATCTGAATGATCACATATTCAAGGTCTCAAAAGGTTCCTTGCTTATTGTGGAGTGATAGAGATTTATTTATGAAAACTCCACGAAGGGCATATGATCCTCCCAAAAGTAGCCAAAATCAAGGATGCAATCATGGATCATTTCTTCAAGCATATGTATAGTCCGCTCAATCTGACCATCTGCCTTAGGATGAAATGTGGTTCCCAAACCTAGCTAAGTCTCAAATTCATCCTTCTATCCCTTCCACAGTCGGGATGTAAAATGAACGTCACGATGTAATACGATCATCGATGTCACCTCGTGAAGTCATATATTCTTCTTTACATGGAGGCATTCCAATCCTCTACTGATCCTTATTCTTTGATGGGTATGATGTGGGCCAGCTTTGTGAGTTGGTCAACAATCACCCAGATGCAATCGTGGCCCTAGGCATACATGGTAGCCCTATCATGATGTCTATGGAGATGTCATCCCTCTTCCATTATATCACCACAAGTGGTTGAGCTTAACCTACTAGAACATGATGATCGGCCTTCATTTTCTGACATGTGAGGCATCGTGAAACGAACTCTACCACTACTTTCTTCATTTCTAGCCACAAGTAATGATGCCAGAGTTCCTGGTACATCTTTGCCACACAAAGATCTACCGCCCAAGGGGATGTGTGGAACTCCATCAAAAACTTCTCTTCTAGCATCATTGGTACCATGGTGCATCCTCTAAATAGGATAATGTTCCCACCACCTTCAAAAAATACTTGACGAGCATTTCCTAAGGATATTTGAGTATGTTGGGTTTGGCAATCAACATCCCCAAGTTGTGCCTCCCTGACTCACTGAAGGAGTGGTGGAGTGACTATCATAGATTAGAAGTAAGCTACTCTATCCCAATCCATGTAGGATAATATCAATGCGGCTAGGTGTGATGTCTCCTAACTCAGAAAATATAAACCAGAACTCCTACTGAGTGCGTCTTCCACCACGTTCCTCTTCCTAGGAGTGTAGACTTTCTCAAAGTCATGGTCTTTGAGGAACTTCAGTTATCACTGCTATCTCAAATTCTGAACTTTCTTTGAGAAGATATTGATGAGAATCTTATGATCAGATTAGACTATAAACCATTCACCCATTAATTATTTCCACCACATCTTCAACGCAAAGACTACTACTTCTAACTATTGGTCATGGGTAGCGTATTTTTGCCGATGTTGTCTCAACTGTTGTGAGTCTTAGGAGATCACTGCTTGCTCCTTCATTAGTACACATCCTAGTCTATTCCCTGATGCGTCTTAGTAAACTACATACCCAGCACCCTCTTCTGGTAGCCTCGAGATGGGGGCACTCATCAGCCTACGTCTCGGCTTCTAGAAACTCTTTAGGAATCTCTATGTCCATAATTAAGGCATTCCCATCTTTATCAATGCTGACAAGGGTTCTTCTACCCTGGAAATTCCAAGTACGAATCTCCGATAGTACCCATCCAACCCTAGGATACTCCACACCTCAGTCACACTCATGGGTGGCTCCCAAGAAAGAATTGCCTCTATCTTTTCCGTATCCACTATAAATATTGATTCTGAGATAACTTCTCCAAAATAGTGGAACTCCCATATGGATAACTAGAACTTAGAGAGCTTACAATAAATTTGGTGCTCTCAGAGTGTGTCCTTCACTATTTGCAGATGGGTGGAGTGCTCCACCTCAGATGCTGAGTACACCAAGAAGTCGTCAATGAAGACCACCACAAATAAATTGAGGTAAGGATAGAAGATCCTATTCATGTTACCATTAACAATATTGGAAAATTGGTCACACTGAACGGTATCACCAAGAACTCATAGTGTCCAAACCATCATCTGAAGGTTGTCTTTGGTACATCCTCATCTCATACCCTAAGCTGATGATAGCCCGATCTGTGGTCTGTCTTCAAAAACAACCGAGCTCCATTAAGCTGATCTAAGAGATCATAAATCTTCAGTAGTGGATACTTATTCTTCACGGTAACCTGGTTCAGGTTCTTATATTCCATGCAATGCCTCAAACTCCTGTCTTTCTTCTTGGATAACAAAATCATGGATGCCCTTTGAGAAACAATGGGTGTTGTGAACTCCTTCATATCCAAGTCCTCCAGCTTTACCCCCAACTCACGAAGCTCCACTAGAGCCATTCAATATGTTGGTGTAGATATCGGGTTCATCCCAAGGTACCAGTCAATGTATAATTCTACCTCTCTATGAGGAGGTAGTCTTGGAACATCCTCAGGAAAGACATCAGCATACAAGTCCACCACTAAAGGATTGCTCAGACTCCTCTCTTTGACTACTATAAGTGTAAGGCTATCCAATTGATGATTGATTGGATACACCATGCTCTGAGAAATCCCATCATGAGATACAATGGTCCCATTCTCCCCAGTGAAGGAAAACCATGTCCAATCCTCATGGACATACAACACTTTGCGCCAAAAGCAGTCGATCTGATCATGGACTATGGATAACAAGTCCATACCCAAGATGAAATTGTAAGGCCTCGACGCTTCTATTAGGTGATCTTAGATGAATCTCCCGCCTTTGAGAGTAATCTCAAACTGCCATCACCAGTGCATAATCATCAAATCCTCTCCCTTGGGAGTATTTAAACATAAAGTTCTTCCAAAGGCTCCACCAGAATCTCTGAGCTCTGAATGAGAGCTATGGAAATGATAAAGTGACTGCAACATGTTTCTATAATAACTACAGGTTGCGTAGATGCCGAAAGATGACCTCGTCCCAATCCACCTGCTCCCTAAGGTCGGGGCAGACCACCTGGAGGTAGTGGTAGTATAACCTCTAATCGCTGCCCACCGCCCGCTATATGGCCAGCTCCTTTTCCATATCTGCCACCCTATTAACCTCCCCAGTCGAATCTTTGACTCTGCCCCAAGGGCCCCTTGATCATTTTCTAATCATCGGTACAGTGGTTCGGTCGGTTGCGAGCTATGTGACCCTGCCCGCCGCATGAGTATCACAGTTTTCTCCTCTGTTGACGTCCGCTATCTCATGAACTCTGCACCTCTGACTCTACATACTGGGGTCATCCACTAGAAGATATGTCATTCTTGGGCCTCTGTTTCATTCTCCTACTACTTACTGTAGATGAATAAACTATATGTCGTCCTGTGGTGGCTCTCAATATCATTGCCTGCTCAACTAAGAAACTCTCCACCAGAAGTGCTCTTTCATGCACTCCAGCCTATGTCAGGATGTTGAGAGTTATCATCGATGATATAATCTCTCATCAGAGACCCTGATCAATGGTCTAGGCCCTGAATAAATGGTCTCTTACTATGTCGTTGGAGTAGTGGGAGAAGTCAGTGAATCTTCTCGAGTACTAGGCTACAGTCAGGCTCCCCTGCTATAAGTGTAGAAGCTCCTGAATATGCACAGAGTGAAGAGTTACAGGAACGAACACCGCCCTGAATGGGATCTCGAAGTCCAACCAAGTGAGTGTTGCCTCATCATGCAACTAGGGAATCAGGCTCCACAATTTACCTATTGTTCCCTAGAAGAGACTAGCAGCTAGGATAACCATCGGGTTTGCTGGTGTCTCGACCAAACAAAAAACCCATTCAATAGCCTCCATCTAGTCATCATCCTCCTACGGATCCATCTATCCTTGAACCCATAGAGGCCTCTTCTACTGGAACTTCTGCAGTGCACTAAGTCGGCATGCACTATCTACTAGTGGGGCTGGTGGAAACTACTACACTACGGGTAGTGGTGATACTGGTACACCACCCGAAGGTACCATCACTTTAAGAGGACCCCACACTAAATCCTCATCCATCGGTGGGCCATCATCATGATTTCTCACTAGAATCTTGGTTGGTTGTCTACACGGTGACATCCTGTAAAGAAACAGATGTCCCATGGTAAATAAGTTATACTCATTGAGCTGAATCCAAAGAGATCAAAAGAAAAATATTTTCAAAACACATGAAAATATTTTTTTCTTGTATCGAGTCAGAAATTAGAAATCAGGGCCCTGGTGTATGGATACGTCAGTCGCCGCACCAACACTGGACTCCCAGAACTAAAAAAACATACTCAAAACACTTAACACTATTGCCCCATTGAAAAGATTTGAATCTTATTTGTTCAGTATAACTGACTCCTCTAATACAATATTGTCATGACCCATCCCCCGAGGTCCATTCCATGACTACCCCAAGCCAACCATCCATAGTCAAGGTGTTTCCAACTAGTACTATAAATGCATGTCCCTAAAATTGGAAGGCATTGCCTTTAAACTTGAAAACACAGAGACCAGGTACACAACAACAGAAAAAACCCGTAGTATAATTGCTGAAAGTAAAAGAGTGAACTGAAGAATAATGGTCCAGTATACAAACCCAATTAAAGAAAGCACAAAAAAAATAAAAAACAACTCCTGAGGTTTTCCGCCAAGGATACTACCTAAATGGTAGGTACAGCTCATCACAGCAGTTCTATACATCAACTAGTCACCTCCGTGCACCATCTAGTCCTATCTCTAAAATCATAGTCAAAGATGACTATCGTCTACACAGGACATGTCAACGTGTGGGTGAAGCACATGCAGGGGTGAGTATAACAATACCTAGTAGGGACTACGAGACCCTCAAAGTTCTCTCAAAATCCCACAAATGAAAACTCCACAAATCATGATCTCAATCTTCAACCATAATGTAATAGACAGCTCGAACTAGGTATGTAACTTAATTATCAGGAATATTGAGGATTCGTTGTAATGAAATATCATATTATTCCATCGAGAAGTTCCACTATTGATCCTTGAAGAATTTGTTATATTTATGATTCAAAAAGGTTCATAAGTCATCGATCTACATAGGGTTGTAAGTCACTAGTCCACACAGGTTCATAAGTCATTGATCTACACAGGATCCTAATTCATCGATCCACACAAGTTCATGAGTCGTCTATCCACATAGGGTCCTAAGTCGTCGATCCACACAGGGTCATAAGTCTTCAATCCACACAGGGTCATAAGTTGTTGATCCATATAGGTTTGTATGTTTCTGATCCACAATGGGCCACTATAAGGTTGGTCCTCATTGGGTCACGCTACTGTTGATCCACACAGAGTCACTCGGATGTCGATCCCCAAAGGGTTTCTCTTCACTCGATAACCAGGCACAAGATTCATACACATGGTGTACTGAAGTTCCGTAGTTTCTACTCCTTAACCCATCATTCATACCTCAACTTCTAGGAAGCCTCATGAATATGTAACCCAAAGGACCAGATTTTCATAAGGGTTCCAACATGACCAACATAAATTCAATCGCACACCCGATCTGTAATTTATAGGCATTTTTTGTACTGAGGGCCTAGTTGGATTCGATTTTGATCCAAACCACTCGTACTCCAACTTTCTATAAAACTGAAGTGGAGTATCTAGAAAGGGTGACCTCATCCTAAGGGTTCCATAACAATAGACGGTTCATTAAATGGAAACGTGGTTTAGATCAAACTCATGTTTTAGTGAAACGTGGTTGGTCAGGTCCGGCCATCCTGGAAACTCCGCCTGTATGCGGGCCAGTTCATCTAGATGGCGGTGTTAGTGGGGTGTCAGCTGGTCTTTTAAAATGGCTAGCTGAAGCCATCCTTTCTACTCCTACCATGCCACCTGAGTGGGTTGATCACCTCCCCACATGACGCATCGATTCCATGCCAATCCCCCCATTGTGGTCCGGATTTCCGTGCCTCACACTGTTGCGGCACCTGTGGGCACCACTATCCCCATGCATACGGATCGGTCATCCACCGCATATGGTCACCGGTGCCGCCCGGCCGGTGGTGCTGCACTGGTTGGTGATTCCACAGGCCACAAGAGATGCTCATGTGGTTTCTTTTCTTTCCAATATACACCTACGGGCCTCTTGGGTTACCACCTTAACTTCATGGCCCTTGAAATCACATTTCTGAAATGTTTTCTGATCTTCCTTCAAGAACGCACCAATAAAAAATTTTGTGGAGGGTCCGGGCCTTGTTCGGTTCGGCCTCCACCCTCTACCTAAGCGTTATGACATGAGAAGGAATTATTAAACTCAATATAATAATTAAGCCAACTAAATTTTACACAACAACCACCCTCAAGAGCGAATGAATCCCAGATCAACCCATTAGTTGGTCTGTCCATGTTCTTTGTGTTATTCAAGAACAGGGAAGAAAAATCATTTAAATGCATCACCAATTAAACCTCCTACCTTGATCTTGTTGAAAAATGCTACGGATGATGGAGAAGAATTTCTAATTCAAAGGTGTTTGTTGGTGTTCGATGTTCTTCGCCACTTGTCAATCCCTAGTTCGATTCCACCAACATCCATCGCTTGATGATAGTTCTTTGATGGGGAGGAAATTCATTAGTATCACGATCATGGCTTCTCCTACAGTTTTCAATTCACTTGCCAACTATTTTATTAAATAAAAAATTAGCCACTCATGTTTCATTCATTAATGTTGTCCATTAAAGAATCTCAATTAATGATCCATTAATCCCACAGTCGTTATGGTTACTCAATGAGAGGATCATTTCATTAAATGTATATTATTTAAAGTTCATCATTACACTAGGGTCCCACCAACCACAACTCAACAGTTGAAGAAAAATAATAAATTGACTTATAGTTATTTTATTATTATTTTTTAATGTCCAAAAATTATTATTTTTCTTTCGGCCCTACCTCGTTGAAGTTAAGCTTCATCTAGGCGAATCTCGGCATTGTAAGTTCAATTGTGCCATCATATTTAAATTCCTAGAACTAGTTAAAAAGATATAAATTATTGTCCACATGTTTACTGAACATACCTTAAAAAGAGTTCAAAATTCTGTTTCTGGTTCTCCGGGTCTTGGAATCACATGCCGTAAATTTTCAACGTCTCGTAATAACTCTATATAATTAAAAAATTATACATAATTTCTAGGTATTCAAAACAATACCATTCTCACACACACACACACACATATATATATATATATATATTATTTTTATCAGGTACTAGGATTTAAATCTTGTATTTTATTTATAAGTTAAATTTTCTTTATTCATTTTAATAACATCCAATTAATTTATGTGTTGTTGTTTCCAACATATTAGATTTATATTGATAATAATTTTAATGAAATTTGTTACAATGATTAAAATTAGTAGTGTAGTTATATGAATTCATAATTAATTTATTACGGTTTTTAATTAATTGGTCTTTTATATTGACAATTTTCTCATTCACTAATATTAGGATAATCAACTCATTTATTAAAAAAATTAATCAATTTCTTTTCTTATCATCATTTTGAGTTACAATATTTTATTTTTTCCACAATAGTGGTGGTTATATACTTAATTTTTATTATACTAAAGAGTTAAATGGTGGAATAATAATTATATTTTTTGTACATTAGTAAGGATTCCATTATTATATAAGCCATTCAATATGTATTGTCGAGTGTGTAAATAGGTGATGAATAATATTCTATTATAAATGGTAATGGGATTGATAAGGTTCTACTACTTGGATAGGGAATCTATTTAGAATTTTTTCATGGATAGATTTATAGAATTTATTCAAAATATGTTCCGATTGGTTTATTTTATCAAGATTTTATTAAATAAGTAACTTTTAATAAATATTTGAGTTTACTATAATTTCTATATTATAATATGTTTTTTGGATAGGGGATATATTATGCAGAATCTATTAAATATAAAGAAAGAATTGGCATATTGATAGAGAATCCAACCATGGTGTGTGAAAAATACATACTAATGTATCAGGTGAAGGAGAACCCTAGAATGATGTATGAATATGATTTGAAAAATTTTATATGCTTAATGAACAAACATGGATAAACCTAACATGTAACCTGAATTAACTCACCACAAAGCAGGAAGTAAATCCCCAATCACTATGGGTTGGCATTAAACATGGCGGTATTGATCTACATGCTTGGGAAAAATATAACCATCCAAATAAATCAACTGATAAATACAATATATCATCGAATAAAAGTGCCAAAAATAAAATAACAACTCAAGGGTGAGAGAAAATATATAATAATGATAAATAATCCCATAAATCTAGTCCCTATAATAGTATAGATACCAACAACATGGATAGATAAAACTCTATGATTCATACTCTATATGAAATATTTGTTTCACCATCCAAAACTCTCCAAAAAGAAATCGGGGACATTTGAAGTTGTCATTAAAATAAATTCACATCACTTTACCTATTTCAAAAAAACCAAGTCTATATACCCAAGAAGTAACTTATATGGTGTGAGAACTAAATTTAAATTTGATAGGATCCTAAATCTATAAGATTACTATCACCATACATCCATTAAGACATCAAAATAATATTTATAAAACAATTCATAAGAAATTGTTGTCTGACGATTTCTATTCTCTCATTAAAACATTTCATAATCAACATAAATAGGGAATTTCATATTAAATCCATGATATATAAATAAATTGAAATATCCATGTAATCATTCATCAAAAATCCATGTTAGAATAAATAGACTAAAAATCAAGATAATTTTTTAAAAAAAACACCAAATTGTAGAGAAAATTTAGGGTTTACATAATGAAGACACCTAAGAAACATTAACAAGAATATCTCACCTATCTCTGAGAGGTTCTCCGACTCAATGAAACTGAATAGCTCTATATCCTAATAAAAATATTCCATGGAGGTCTATATACCCCAAATAATTCTTGTATGAATGGTTATCTAACCATGTACACCAAGGTCATCCAAACAAGTTATAATCATTCATTTTTTTCAAGAAATTATTCCCCCAAATTATGAAATATTTTCCTTATGTATCTCTATATCTCTTAAATTCCAGAAAAAAATCTCTTTCAAAATCTCTATTGAATCATTTTATCAAACTCGTTATTTTAATAAACTAGTTTCCAATGAAAATCTTAATTTTAACTCACATTATATTACCATTAAAGAATAATCATTATCCCTCATGGGAACCAAATAAAACAATTTAATAAAAAACCCAAAGGAATAAAATAAGAACATAATTCATTCCATGGTAATTTTTGTTTGATATAGACAACTACCTTTAAAATAATTAAAATCATGTCACCTTTGAAAAATAACATTAGAAACGATATGATGTTGTCCTTACAAAACAAGATCCATAATAATCGTAATCAATTCAAAATCTAAACCCTAGATCCAATAATCAATCCGCTTATAGGGTTCTATCATATGGAGAATAAGTGGGATCATTGATAGATCTATAAAAAAGAGGAGAAAACAAGTAGAAATATATACAAATATCAAATAGAACAACCGTGATTGATATGAAATCATGATAAAAATAAGGGAAAATAATTATAGAGAGGAATGGGGAGGCTTATTAGAGTGATGAAGGAGTGGAGAAGAGTATTATGTTAAAGAAATAAAGGTAATCAAATTAAAATCACATTTTTCAGAAGTATGTAAGGGTTTCATAGTTAGTTGTCATGGTTAGAAAAAATGGGCACCAACCATGGGTTCTAGATATACCATGAAAATAATTGAACATGGTTACCTAGTAATAACCACATGGTCCAAAGAAACTATTACCATTCAATGAAAACATAATGGTACTCTCAACACCCTCCTTCGCATCCTTACCGTATAGTTGATAATAACCCATTTCTCAAAGTGTATGCAAAGGAAGACTTTTTCTTCTTTCCAAATTTTTGAATCCCAACTCCTATAAACCTCTAAAACAAAACATGAAGCTTTAATTATCTAAAATTTTATATACCAATGAAACAAATGGAGTCCCATTTCTTACCACCATAAAAACTTATCTTCCCAGAAAGATATCCAAACAAATTATTCAAATAGTGAGAAGGCAATTTTTTGATCACAAAAATCTAACACTATAAATTATAATGGATATCCTTATATTATTGACCATATAATAACAGTATATATAAGATTTTTTACAATGTATCCACCATTACCCCATTAATCAAAAATATTAACAGGACAAACAAACACAAAGGCATTTTCTCAACTTCAACATATGCCCACATTAACACATGGAACTCATCTAGATATTATGATTTCATTTGGGAAACATGAAACATTACATAGGAAATATAAAAAAAGATAGTAGGTCCAACTGATATTTTTCCTCTATAAGAATTTCCTCATTTTAAATTGGTCCAACATACCGTGTTACAACTTACCTTGATTACCAAAGAAATATTTTCTAACTGATGTGACACTCTAGAAAAAACCTGATCACCTATCTCAACTCCAAAATATGACGAAGAAATTAAATAAATATTCTATGATGTATCAATGTTATTTCAATCCTTGTTAAATGTAACCACATAATAATTTTTTTAAGATCTCAATTCTTTCTTGAGGTATGAGATCTTCTTATATCAATTTATTTTCAGTTTAAGGACGTAATTAGTAATAATAGTACAACTGTATGTGGTTATGGGGATATATGGGGTGTTTGGAGCCAATTCAGGGCCTTGATCCCAAATTTTGGTGAAAAATAGTTTGGTCTCATAGTAAGTAGAAACCATGTATATAAATTCACATAGTTATTATTAAGCCTTTGAGATCAAGGTAGATACAAGGAGGAACTTGCACAGCTTGGAAAACAATGTGTAGGAAGCCTCTAGCCCATTAAAAGGGGCTATATATTTTTTTTTATAGTGGATGTAGGAAGGGTTTGTTCATGGTTAGGTAAACGATGTGTATTAACGATGCATAGAGCCCCTCCTTACCAAATATGGTGCACATTTGGTGAAGGGTTTGGAAACCTGTGCTGCCAATACATACAACCCATGAAATTTTCAAAAAAACTTCCAATTTTATCATTAAATAAACATAACTCATTCATCACCCATTCACAGTAGCAAACTGATGGGAAATATCCATTAAATATTAATATAGTAATTGAGAGATCTCTATTTTCTAAACTAAAAACTAATATTCATTCATCTCAAGAGATCTGATCGATTAAGTAATCCACTCTTTTTTTATTCTACATTTAAATTTTTATCAACGTAGTTCTTTATTAGCAAGATAATGTTCCTGATTTTTGGTCTCTTTGACTGTTCATTTTTTTTTCTTGAATTCAGTCAAATCAGGAGTTGAAACTGGATGAGTACTCTACTACAGACCAACTTTAGTTTGTATTTTTATTTTACCTTTTTGTCAAAGTTTTATATATATTATTTTTTGTCGCACAAAAAATATTCTGAGTGCTACCTTTCAAATGGATTTCTTTCCATGATTAAAATGGATGGATATGACTGATGTAATTTGTGATACCCATTGAAAAATTATTATAGGTTATGAACCATGAATTTGAAACACCCATTGGGTGCATTGTTTTATTATTTGAACCACCATTGGTGGAATATGCACTTGATTACATTTTATGTGTGTTTTTTACCCATTTATATAGGATGTTAAATAATAAATTATAATTATAATTAAATTTTTGTTTGAATAAATTAAAGAGGGAATGGAAGACTGTGTCTTTAGGATTTTTCGATGTTCTAGATCTCTTATGCTACAGTTACATCTTATATTGATAAGAAAACGTAGAAATAATTAATATATTGTGTCTTCTATACCTATAGGTTTCTGATTTCTTCTATGGAGTAGGGATGCATGGGACCGAGCTAAGGATAGTGACTCTAGATGGGTTATTTCTTTGGTGTTTTTGGTATTTTTCATATTTTGATATATGTATAGTACTAATTCTTGTATACCTATTATGGATACTTTGTAGACCCAAAATATTATCATCATTGTATATGTGATTACTTCTAGAATTTATATATACCTTTCTATGGATGTTATCTATTTTATGATTGATTTACTTATTAATCTACATATATTTTATTATATATCTATAGTGATTCACTCTGGTTATGAGTTCATTATCTCCACATATACAAACACTAGGCCCTCAGTACTAGTCGACATCCTCTATCATGTGGGGAGATGTGTTTAAGTCCTTATAGACAACCTGGATCAGGGAATAATTGAGTGGAATTTGGGTCAAGGATGAAAAAATTGGTATCATTATTACTCTTTTTTGGTTTAATATGTTGAGAATATATATGAGGGATTAGAATGGTAATAAAATGTGGTAATGAGTTTTTACAGGAAATAGTGATATAACATAAAGGAAAAAAGTGAAATTTCCTCAAAGGATATTAATATTATCTAGATTTTTACTATTACAGTTGATTTAATTTAACTATTGGGTGATGCACTTAAAGTGTGATTTAATTATTGATAGACTGTGGGTTGAATTTTTTTTAAATCTAATGAGATTTGGTTCTTCCACCTCATGAATCATTTTAAGAACCTTTTACAAATCACATTCCACACATTATGCCATTCCATATAGGATTCATTGGTTGATTTCATGATGTTGTGATATATTCCATGACGGATATACATAATATTTTAATAGATATTCTCATTAGGGATTTTAGAATAATGGTTTTTACTTAGAGTGTATACTGTGACCTAAGATTTTTTTTCCTCATTAAAATATATAAGACACCCTGAAAATGCCAATTTTGGCACATTGAGTCATAGTCTATAAATCACAAGTAATGGAACATGTTATGGTATGAATTCAGTGGAATCTGTATTTCTATTTATGAGGAGTATGATCCATTATGGATTGGATTTTGTGAACTATTTGGTTCAACCATTTTAAATAAATGTGAACTGAATATGAAAATGAACTTGATATTTATATAGTTTATAAAAAAGTCCTTGACCAAGACAAAACCATATTAGTGGGAAATAAGAAGTATTTATTTCATTAATATGATTTGTATGTCACCTATACCTAACTCTATGAGAATATATAGGGTTTTGATTCATATATAAGAAGGATTGTACCTATGGTATTTTAATATTTTTTTCATTCAATGGTTATTGAATCTTGTTATAAGATGTGTGCTTGGCATTGTAGATATATTCCCTTGTAATTTCCTCCTGTTGCATGTTGGTATGGTGGAAGAACCCATTCTCTAAAGGTAGTGGGACATGGTCTACCAGTAAGACCTCTAGTAGTTTCATCTTAAGCCTTAGTTATGGTACCAGACTCTGAGGATGAGTGATAATTCCACGATCTCTTTATGCATTTCATGAAGATTTTTCAACGTGCATTGTGACCTACCTTGACTATAGAAGAGTTTATTAATGATTTTCAACAGTAAAATCCTACCATCTTTTCATCGAATGGAGGACCACGGGCTGTGGAGTAATGGCTAGAGACCATGTTATCTATCTTTGAGTATCTTTAGACCCCTACCAAAAAATGGGAAATTCTCTCTAATAATATGTAGTTTGGTTCTATACATAGATTTTAGGAAGTCATTGCATTCATGGATCATCATCAAGAGATGTCTTGGAGAGATTTTCATATGTACATATATGATTAATTCTATCCCATGTCATTAAGGGTTGATAGAACTTGAGAGTTCATACACTTGGAGCATGGCATATTGTCATTTATGGATTATTTGGCATGTTTAATAGAACTAAAAACATCACAACTATTTTGATGGTTGATGAGTTATCTAAAGTCATTTGATTCTATGATGGTCTCTGGTATTGAATCTAATCATAGGTTAATTTCATCTGGTAGACTATGATTTCTGGAATTTTTAATTAGGAACTCATCATAGAGCATAAACTGAGAATGTTTAAGGGTAAGATTCAAGATGGTTAGAGACCTAGATCTAGTAATGTAAAAAATAATAGTGGGGAACATTCTCCAGTGCCTCCACATGGTGATATTAATAACTATATCACATAATAAGTTATCCTGGTGAGGTTCCACAAGTGCGATATATCAGGTCATATGAGACCTCTATGTGCGAGAGACCGAGTCGCGTGTTGATCATACACCGTGATATGACATATACTATGTTTTTAAAGAAACTTTCCCCTAAAATCCAATAATATAGGTTCTAAAATTACTCAACACACAGTAATGGGGTTAACAACTCCTCATTAGGTAGGGAGATAGAGTACCACCAACTGATCAGGCCATGGCGGAGCTTGTGGTTGTGGTAGGGAGACCCAATATTTTTTGTGATAGAAAATTCTATATTAATAGGGTATCTTGGATAAATCATAGTGAAAAATATTAGGGTTGATATATGTATTTAAACTGACACCTCAAGAGTAGAATCATTGGCCTTCTATGTTGAGACGTACTATTCTAGTATCCTCTACTTTAGCTTATGTTCTTTTTGATACAGGTGATTCTTATAGAATTTAATTTTTTCTCATTTTGGAGACCATTGGGCTTATAATAATTTTCTATGATCGATTTATAAATCTTGATACTCCATTGGGAATTTAAAAAAATAATGAATGTAATTGAATGGGGTTTTGTATTTAGATTGGTGCGTGTTATTTCGTTTTGGAAAACATTTTACTCGAGATGACTAGTTCTGAAATCATTCTCAAGATGGATTGGTTGTCTTGCACTCCTTATTTCATTGATTTCTCTCACTAAAATGTGAACTTCACATCACCCAAGGGCATATTTATTCAATATGGTAAATGGGATTTCCAGGAATGTTGAACCAGAACTGAGCATCGTGGGTTCAGTGGGTTTATAGACCAGATTTTGATTTTATATTTGAGTGATATGTGAACACATTAAGAAAATTAACCTCCAATGGATGATTATTTCTAAGATTACTTATAGGATAATATTCCATGACTACCTAAATTGAGAGAGTTATACTTGTCTTTTAAGATAAGTCTAGGAGCTTCCTGGTATCCATTCCTCCTTATATGATGACCACTACTGAGATGTAGGAGCTCAAGAGGTAGCTAGAGGATTTAGAGGAAAAGGGGATTATCCAACCCATAACTTATTTCCAGGTTTTCCAATCCTTTTATTAAAAATGGAGATTGTTCCCTTAGGTGATTTGTGGATAACAAAAAATTGTACCAACTGATAGTTATGAACTATTATCCTCTACCATGGATAGATGATCTCTTTAAACAGATCTGAGGAGATTGGTTGTTCTTGAAGATTGATTTGAGATCTTTATATCATCATGTGTTTGTTTTACAAGCATTAATACATCTTACGACATTTGGATTCATGTATGGTATATATGGGTATATGGTTATGTCAATTGGTCTCACTATGGCACCAATACTTTTCATGGTTCTGATGAACTGAGTTTTTCATCCATACGTAGATTAGTTTATAATGGTATTCAGGGAAGATATCATGGTGTACTCTCATAATCAACATGATGATGAAAACATATTGAGTTATTATATGATACACTGAGAGAACATCATTTACAAGCTAAGATCACAAAGTGAGACTTTTTGGTGGATCAGATTCACTTCATGGGTCAAATTATCCCATAGATAAGAGTGTTAGTTGACCTAGGGATATTGGGAGCTATATTTTCCTATGAGTAGACCAATTATGTCTTAGATATATTTAGGTTCATGGGGTTTGATTGTTATTACATGAACTTCATGTTGCAATTCACATGCTTAGCCTCACTATTTATTGGATATTTTATAATCGGTGTAATGTTTGTATTATCATATACCTATAAAAAGGATGTTCGAGATCTGAATGATATATTTACATTAGGACTGATACTGATTTTTTCAGATCTAGGAAAAAGGTAATATGTTTATTATTATTCATCATGTATTAGGTTTTGAGATATTATGATGGATGTGGAGGTATTCGTGGAGTATAAGTCTCATTAGTTGAGTCCATAATATGGGAATTACCCAAAACTTTATCTAGAATTATCTATGATTAAACATGAATTGCATTGTTTGAGACACAACCTATTGGGAGATAATTTTGTTCTCTTCATGGACCAAAAAATCCTCAAGTATGTTTTTACATAGCATGATCTAAACCTGAGATGAAAAAGTTGTGTTGATTACTTTTCACCTTTTGACATCAATCTTACAAATACTCTTGATAAAGGTAACTCAGTGGTTGATGCACTGAGCAAGATAAATCTAATATAGGAAAATGGGGAGTCTAGTATTGTGTGGAATCCCATGGATTTGTTCTATGAGATGCACTTTGTGGTCCAATATTATTAGGATCATACTTTTCATTTTTTCTTAGTTGTCTCTACACTTTTTGATAGAATGAAAATGAGATAACTATAATATTCTAAGGGCCTTCTCCTATGAGATATTATGGTAGGTGAGGGCCCTCAACTAGATTGGACCATGGGAGAGGATGAAATTTTATGTGTACATGGTCATGTTTTGGTTTTAATAGAAATGTAAAAGGAGCTTATATGAGTCATTCATTCTTTAACTTGCATAGTGAATCCCAAATTCACCATGATTTGTTGGGATTTACATTGACAATACTAGTAGTCGGGTATAAAGAGAGATTTAACTAATTTTTCATGAGGTAGTCCACCTATCTGGAGTTGCAGGTCAGTCACCAATGATCAGCTGACCATTTATATTATCTCTCAATTCATGAGTGGAAATGTGATGATGTTTGTGTTAGATTATTTTATCGGGTTACTAAGGTCACCATGATGCAATGATATTGTTTGGGTTGTTATTGATGTGAACCTAAAGGATTTTAATTTCCAATCTATTAAGGATACCTTTTCAATTGATGATCCTGGGAGGATTTATATCCATGAGATAGTATGATATCATGGTATCCCTCATACCATCATTTAAAATAGGGATTCCCAGATCACATCATAGTAATAGAAAGGTTTGTAGAGTTAATTAGGTGCATATGTGCTTCTGAGAACAACATAGCACCCCCATAACAATTTCCATTTAGAGATAATGATACAGGTGATTGAGGACATGTTACAAGCATGTGTCCTTGATTTTTGGGGTTTCTTGGGGGAGGCGCATACCCCTGGTTGAATTCAACTAAAATAATATAATTTATCATGAAATATTGATGGTTTCATAGGAGTATTTTTACAATAGGACATGTTGACCACCCCTATATTAGTTAGAAGCTAGAGATATATCTATTGATGGACCTTGTCTCATATGAGAGACTATTGAGTAGGCTCCGTTAATTTAGAATTACATGGTGAATGAACAGTCCCGGCTAAAATATTAAGATGATCTCCACTGATGACCTCTATAGTTTAAGCTCTGGGATAAAATATTTCTATGTGTCTCACCAAGGATAAGACATAGGAGGATCAGGGGTTAGGGTAATATTTCACTGTGATATTGCAGGATCATTTATATTCTATAATGCATCATTCCAAAACCCAATCCTTTGAAGTTACCTCAAAGGTACCAAGACATGAACAATTTCATCCATGTATCTTAGTTGTTCCATTATATTTCAAACTCATCTCATGTTTTTCATCCCAATTAGTTTTTTATAGGTATATAAGTCATTTGAGAAGCATCATATCCATATTGCGTATTGTGGCACAGTGGTTCACTATGGCTGGTCGATTCCACTTGTATGGGTTCTATGGAAGAACTACCATTTAAATAACAATACATAGGAGCAGGAGACCAATGTACATTATTAATGGTTAATGTTTATTATAGATTATGCTTCACCACTCTTGGAATTCAAATTCATTGATGAATTTCTTTAAGGGTATTTTTGTAAGAGCCAGATTCAGTCTTGTGGTACAGAATCATTAAGATTCCATAAATATATGGATTAAATGCCTAATTATGGACAGATGTGAAAAACTGCTACATTTATGGGGGTATCAGGTGGGTTAGGGTCCTATTCAAATCCCAAAACCCATATTTTTTGTAAAAATTGGTAGGAAACATGGTTTGTATAATCCATGTAGGAAAGGCATCATGGTTACCACTAAAATTGATACATTGGTAGAGTGTAGGAGGAACCACATTGTTCATTAAACCATATGGATGGTGGTTAATGCCCATGTGATTGACAGTGCAATTTTTGATAGCGTCTATAGGAATGGTTTTTATAGTGATACATAAAGCATGCAAATTAACCATGTGAGGTTCCCACATTTACAATAGATAGTACATACTTGGAAAAATGACATGGAAAATCACATGAACAAACCATGAGGCCCATGAAATTTTCTTGAAATAATATATTTATACCTAAAATATGTTAAAAACTAAAACCAAATTCATTCTTCGTGCATGGATAGCAGCACACCGATTAGAGAGCCCCTTTGAAGCCTAATGTCGGAATTTGGATATCATCACCATCCAGACTCAAAATTGAGAGCCCATTATATCATATAATCAATACCGATAACTAATCCATTCCCGTTGTGTCTTTATTTTTTTATCTCTGGATTGGGAGAGTTTTTTATGTGCAAGCTAATATGTCCTATTTTCATGATTTTCTTCTATTCATAATTTTTCCTAATTTGAGTCAAATAAGGATCTCATACAATACTAGAAATTTACTATAAACCTATTGTTGGAGTTCTTATTCGTTTTAGTTTAAGTCAAGGTGTTTATATATATTCCTTTGTGTCACATGATTTATACTTCGATAAACACCCTTGAAATGGATTTTATAGCATAGTTAAAATGGAAATGTATGACTGATAAAGATAATATTTCCACAATTTTACATTTCTATTTTTTTGATATAAACCCCACCAATGTGTCATTATCAGTGAAATTGCATTTTATTTAGAACTGAGGGATGTCTTGGGGTCCAAATAGAAAATTTCACAATTATGGAAGATTAATTATTTTCAATAGATTTTTTATTTTAGGATTGTAGCTAAAATACACTTCACATTCAGAACGAAGTAAAGTTGCACAACACAAGATTTTTGAGAAAAAATTAGTGTTGTAAGACTAGAGTGACATAGTTATACATCGTGATGTTTTCCAAAAAAAATTTGTTAAAGACATGTCCTGACTTCATTGCATGCTCTGACAGAAAATTACTTTTCCTGAAATGTGATTTCATGATGTCATAATTTTTAAGATAAGTTTTTAGATGACATTATACCATGATTCATGAGGCCTAAATACCTAAGTATTACACATCATGTAATTACATTACACATAGAGTATGCGTAAATGCATAAAAAATGCGACATAAACTAGGGTTTTTAATGGATTTATCTATCAATACACCCCTTGGCTACTACTTGGGAATATTCTAGGAATATAGGGAGTAGTTACATACTAACAAACATTCAACAAATGATGGAGTTTTACTTTAGATACTTTCTTCATCATAGTGGAGATGGAGATCGTTTTAAGGATTCCATCCATTGATTCTCCAATGGAGAATATAGAGGCTTCCCAAGTAATGTGAGGCTATGCACCTAGTGGTTGTGGATGGTGACAACTGATGGGAAATCACTTCTGAGTTGTATTCTAATTGTTTAATCTATTTATTAATATCTATTCAACATATATCATATTGAATAAATGTGTTTTTTTTAATTCATGAAAATATATTCAAAAAAATTGTATGGTTGTTAAATATGTGAATTAAAATAATTGACATCAGTATTTAAATTTCATCGGTGGGGTCTTACCAATGAGAACAATGGTTCCATTTAGGTTTTATTTCTTAGAGGTCTTCAAGTAATCGAATCACTTCTATAGGAAGGAAAACAATCATATTGATGTTTTTAAATGTTTTCTATTCAAATTTGAGTGTTCACCTAGGGGTCCTTGTGGGTATATTTAGATATTCAATTAAGATATATTTTAAACAAAGAATATGGGAGTGTCTAAAAGGATTAATCATACATGTGATCACTATTTTAATTCTGATTTAAAACTCATTTTATACTCCTATAGTTTTAATTTGTTGCACTTTTGTTTTTATTTCTATTTTTTATGTGATGTTTTACAAAAAATCCGCAAATTTCTCTTCCTTTTAAAACAAAAAAAATAAACTGAATGTCTTGAAACTCAAATTGCAACCTCCTTGAGAGAAAATCTAGGGAATTTTATATTTTATTTCTCTATGGTATAAATTTATTGATTTATATTTTCACAATCAAATAACTCTCACATAAATTAGCTATATAATTATTGTGAACCATTGAAAAATGAATAAAGGTTATGAGACTTGTATTGGAATCACCACATGGGTCTGTTGTATAATTAATTGAACCACCATGGTTTTCATAAAAACATGATTTCCTTTTAGGTGTATTTTTTACCCATTTATATGTGATATTAAATAATGAATTTCAATTTTAATTAAATCATAGTTCGAATTGATTAAACAGATGTAATGGAATACCATTTTCCTAGAAATTATTCATATTATTGATTTGTTATTATTGATTTATGTATTATATAGATATGAATATGTGAAATAATTAAGAGGATAAGCCTTATAATCTTATCCCCCCACCATGTGCCACCTTCGGTTGTGTGGATTATTTTAAATGCGTGCATTGATGAATATCGAAATAATTAAATGTCCTTGATTGAATGATTATTATATTCCTGGGTGATATATCAGTTAAAATATGAACACCATGGATGGAATCATTTGGATACTTCTTTACTTATTCCCGAGTGATACATGTACTCTTTGAATGGGCTGTTAAAGAGAAAAAAAGGATTTACTATCATATTCCTAAGTGAAACATGGGATTATTATATGTACTACCAGGTAGGAACTCATAGATAATATAATTATAAATTCCATAAGTGACACTTGTGATCCCTTACTACTTCACCAAGGACTAGATCCTTGAGTGGTGATGTTATACCACACCTAGAGAGATACCAGGATTCCAATGAGAAATGAATATTATGGGATTATAAGTTTATGGGTTCCGGCAATGTCGTAGCAATACATGGGTTCCAAATGAAAAATTACTGGGATGGGATTAGGTTCATAGTTGATTAATTAATAAAATGTTTTATATGATCTTCTTTCCAATCCAAATAACAATAATGGATTTATTAATTGTCTTATAATATATTGATGGACTTGTTAGGAAGATCATTATCATATAAAACATTTCTTTTTTTTTCTATTATTTCATGAAGACCATTATTATTTTATATTCAACAAATGAATATCATTATACATCATTGGTAGTTCCCAAATAAGATTTTATCTCACGCCACAATTGGGAATCCATTGGTACCCAAGTAGAATACATGACTGTAGGTGTGGATTTGAGAAATCACCTTACTACCATTTTCTAAATGCATCTTGGAATCATGGGAGCTTAGGAAATAGATGAGGCTCATGATGCTAGCTGGGATAATTTTGGTTTATTTATTTTCTGGTATTTTGATACTTGTATAGTACTTATTCTAGTATACCTAATTTGGTTTTGTTGTAGACCCATGACATGATCATAATTATATATGATATTACATCTCCCATTTTTATATACACGCCACAAAATATTATTAATTTTCTGATTAACATACTACATATGATAATTATCTCTTTTTGTATATTTTTTTCTACAATATTTTGATGAGGGAATATTATCCCCAAAGAGACACCCCAAGCCCTCACTGCTATTCTAATTCCTCTAGTGTTATGTGAGCTGCACTTAAGGCTATGTAGCCAACCAGGATTAGGGAACTATTGAGTGGCAATTTGGTCTGGGATGTTAAATTTTTCAGCCTCAGACCAGACTCATTTCTAAGAGAGATTGTTCTACCAACTCTGCACAACAAAAAATATATCAATAACGTTCTCCATCAAAATGATCATGGGAATTATGTTCATCAAATAATGATAACTATTATTATATAAATCCCATCCATGGATAGATTTTATTACTATGAACCAATGATGTCAAGCACACATGCTTAAAACAAATTAATAAGAGACTAGATTTCTTATCTGACCTATATATAATTTTTAAGTTGGTACATCATGCTCAACTTCAACTAAGAAACCATCAAATCCTATAATCAGTGCAAAAATTTAGAGAATAAGAATAGTTCTCTACTATAAAAGAAATGTAATCATATAATATTGATATTCATATCCTTTTAAACATATAATTGTTCAAGATCTCTTACCTTATCCTCTACTTTATAGAATGGAAACAAATAAATTTTAATAATATAAATGATCACATGAATCATATAGTTTATATATAGAGTACATTGTAGTCAAAAAAAAGAATCGCTAATGAACTTAATCCGGTATCCATCACATAATGGGTATGGGATACAATAAACTGACATGTTTTTTTAAAAAAAAAGGTTGGGGCTGAAGCCTTATTTTATTATTAAAGCAAAGCAAAGACCTCTTTTAACTGGGTAGAGGGAGACCCATTACATAGCCTGAAGGCCCAGTGGGCTTGTATCCCATTACACAGCCCTTAGGCCCAAATTTTTGGCCTAAGGCACATTCTGTGAATAGTAACCTAGCTCTAATAGTGCCTGCCACTGCTACAGTATCCTGTCGCCGCTACAGTACCTGCCGATCAACAGTACCGCTGCTGCTACAGTACCGCTATAGTAACCTTCCCGTCATGGGTTTTGAACCCCCTTTTTCATGTAGGATTACGGGGTTCTTACCACTATGCCAAACCCCAACTACAACAAACTAACATGTATCTATTGTTCCACTTCAATTATCTCACATATAATGAATTGTGTCATGATGTATTTAATTTACCATCTCATAGTTGGAAAACAACATTTAAATCTCATGTGATGAAACATATTGGAAACTCCATATTTTAGAGACCAACAAGACCAATGTTCTCCATTTAGAAAACCCTATATTATATCAATAAAAACTGACCTCTAAAATCATGAAGAGATACTTGTAGATTAAGAATAGAAAAAAAATCAATTCACACTATTTAATGATATACTAAACCACTCATAAGTAGCATTTATAAAAGATAAACCTAGTATCATAGAATATATTTACACCTTCTAATCACCCTCATTCATATCCAATAGAATCTTTTCAAATAGGTTTGTTATTTACCATTTTCCACACTAATTCCTTCAAAACCAAAGTTATTAATTTTCCTGATCAAAGTAACTATGACCACATTCCTTTTTTCATATTTCCTATAAATTATTTAGATAATTTACTTTAGGATATTCAACCCGTCATCTATATTATAGTATTATATTTATATTGGTGATAATAAACTCTAGGTTTACATGACTCAATTATTTCATAAACATCTCTCAGATGTGGTAATGGTTCTAAAATTGAGATCATGTATAACTATTATCAACTCATGGTCGTGGTGAAATAAATTAATTTTATGTGGGAATAATTTTTGATATCCCTAATCCATCACCCATACTTAATTTATCAAGTCACATCCCATCCCTATTCTTGAGGCTTCATGGAATATATTATCATAAATAAACCTAGTTTATCATGAATTAGCACTGGGGATGATGTTGAACTCCCATTTAACTCATTATAGAATATAAAGTATGAGAATATTCTATATGAGGAACTCAAGAGAATAAAAATATTGTATAGGTCTCCCAATAGTTTTACATAATCTAAAAATTTCCAATAATGAGTAACCACTTCAATAATAGAGATCGTCAATAAGGAAACTATGGTCACAAATTTAATTCGAGGAAATACACTTGTTTTCAATAGAAGACAAAGGAAATTAGAATTCTATAAAAATATAAAACTAGCCTGAGTAGATTGTATCAAGATTACATATACTATTACAACCCCAGTAGATATTCCATGGATTATCTCATGAAACCACTTATATGATCATATAAGAAATCACAATCAAAAACCTTATATTCAATTCATATATCATAAATAAGAGATGGTTCAAACAAAACATGTAAAAAAATAAATAATAAGAATCTAGTCACGGGTCATGAAACTGCATATATGGTAACTCAAAATATGAAATATTCATCTTGGTGGTTATCATGATCAAACCAAAAACTAGTGCATCTATCATGAATCCCTCAGTCTATTTGGTCATCAAATCGTACCAAGTTACCCATACAGACACAAAAGAATATCCATTTATAAAATAGAAGGAAAAAGTATGATATAGCTTTCAACACAATGATTGCCTCAATAAAAAACACCCATAGGTAATAATGTAATCGAGGCCTAAAGACCCTCAAGATAACCACACCATTCAGTGGGGTTTCCCAAAGATGATATCCAAGATCATTCCTAAAATATGGATATAGAAAATCAATACATCTCCAAAACTGTTGAGCATGTATATTAAAAGATAAACCCCCAATAATATATTGTATCTAATATTCCTCTTCTCCTAATGAATAATTGAAATTTGAGAAAAAATGTCATTATAGACCCATATACCCAACTAAACCTATGAAATTCACTATGATAGTTAAAATAGAAACATCATCTTCACTTATTTATAAACATTCCATTGCTAGAAAATCTTTTTGAATGCTAATTTATTCCACTATATTCGGTGTCCAACAATGATATAATACAAGAGGAAGATACAAACATCATGGAAGACATTTTACCATAAACTACTTACCATTCATGGAGATTTACATAAACCACATAAGACCTGAACTCAATCTAGCCATGTTTTTTCTAGAAAATCAAATATATTATAAATTTATGCAAGGTATAATCTAATAATGTAAATAATAAGAATAGGAAAAAACTTTCTGAAAATTTTATAAATCAAATTCATAATTAAATATTAAACCTCTTTCAAAATCATTTCTTTTTTAAAACCTCAAAACACCATGTAGACGTCGGAAAGAGATTAAGTGTTGAATGATGTTTCAAAACAACAAAGAGAAGTCATATTCGGACTCAGAGACATGGTCTGGGGGTCCCGGAGGTGGTGCATGAAAAAAATAGTGAAGGGCGCGAAAACAATGTGTGTCGCGTGGAAAGTTCCTGGATTCGTGAAGAGTCCCTGGTGCAGGCCTGCAATAATTTTGCGCCTGTGCCCCGCACGGTTGACATTTTGCACCGCATCCTCTAGCGTGTAATAATTTCGCACCAAGCAGTTTTCCGTGCCCCCAGACATCTATAAATAGATGGAAACCCCCTTCCATTTTAGGGCTGAAGTATCTGAATCAGCTCTCGTGCGCGAAATCCATCTTCCTCGCGTGCAATATGGCCTTCAGGTATGGTTCTTTTCACGCCAAGTCGCCCCGGGGTCCACCTTCACATGAGATCCCCATGGCTAAGACTAAATTCCAATCCCTTTGGGGTTTCCCCCTTGCATGCAATCCCCTCCATTGCACGCATGCCAGCTGATTGCGCGCAATTCCTTTCATTGCGCGCACCCCTGTCCTTGCGCGCAGCCTCTTCTACTTGCGCGCAATTCATACTCCTTGCACGCAATCCTCCTAGTCATGTGAAAAACCTCAGCCCCCAATTACATGCACACATCATAGATTTCGTGCCAGCTTGGTGTTTTTTGCGTAGGTCCATTATTTCACGTGCAATTCCCTGGGACCCCTCACCATGATGCTTTTTTTGTGGGTGCCATTCGCGGGTGCCTTTTATGCCCCAGGTATCCACATCATGCACCATCTTCCCGTGCAATATTCTAGGCTTGTACGAGTTAACTCTAAAGTCCCTTGGAAAATTCTTCCCATTGCATTGCTTTTACTCATTCTTCTTTGCATAGGCATGCTAACGGCTATTTCTTCTTCACATATCCACAATAATATGGACCCCTTGATGGTTCTCCCCACAATATCCCATCACTACAGTTGTGTCGATGCCTTTCCTTCCACAAGGAGTATAGGGAATTAGTTATGTTTGTCCTAGGGGTGTGCAGCGAACCCACCTCATCCGAGATATAGGATGTTAAACTGCCAAGAACCTTAGACCTCAACACATGATGTTAAACTATGACCTGGCCACATGCCTCGCATGCAAGGTCCCCCCCACCTCAGACGTTTTTCATGCCAACTCATCTCAATTAGGATGGGATCATCCCTCACAGGGGGTGATATCCTTCTTTTTGGAGTGGCATTTGTCTGCGGGGAAGGTCATCCACCTTGGTGTAAGCCCCTAACCTTTCGTGCAGGAGGTAGCACCCATGCTCCTCCTAACTTCCTCGGTCCTCAAGGCCCGCAGAGGGCGTGATAGGGAATGGGGATCCTCCTTTCCTCGGTCCTAAATCCCTCTCCATCTGCACTTTGTCACCCTTGGGCCTCCATCTTGGAGTAAGTCTTGACACCTTGCGCCGCTAAACGTGTAAGCCCCTCCCCACTTCTCGTGGATGCACCTTTCGCGACGTGGTCGTCAGGACTTTGCTGCCTCTTGTTTCTCACACCGAGCATGACTCGCGTGGGCTTAGAGTAAGCATCGACCATGACATTTCCCTCATCCATCATGATGTTAAACTATATGAATCCATCCCGAACAACGGGGAATTTGATCCTTGTCAAGGCATGGTACGTTGGAAGCCTCCAAGAGGTTCAAGCCCCACCACTTTGGGCCACCACAGAGTGTAATCCCCAATACATCCCGAACTATGGGGACTTTGATCCATGTCAAGACATGGTATGTAAAAAGCCTCCATGAGGTTCAAGCTCCACCACCTTAGGTCATCTCAGAGCGTAAGCCCAACTCCATCCCAAACTACTGGGACTTTGATCCACGTTAAGGCATGGTACGTAGGAAGCCTCCACGAGGTTCAAACCCCACCTCCTTGGGCCATCTCAGAGCGTAAGACCCAATCCATCCCAAACTATGGGGAATTTGATCTATGTCAAGGCATGGTACGTAAGAAGCCTCCATGAGGTTCAATCCCCACCACCTTGGGTCGTCTCAAAGCGTAAACCCCAATCCATTCCGAACTACGAGTACTTTGATCCATTTCAAGGCATGGTACGTAGGATGCCTCCATGAGGTTCAATCCCCACCGCCATGGGTCGTCTTAGAGCGTAAGCCCCAATCCATCCCGAACTATGGGGACTTTGATCCACGTCATGGAATGGTACGTATGAAGCCTCCATGAGGTTCAAGCCCCACCACCTTGGGTCGCCCCAGAGCATAAGCCCCAATCCATCCTGAACAACGATGAATTTGATCCATGTCAAGGAATAGTACGTAGGAAGCCTCCATGAGGTTCAAGCCCCACCACCTTGGGCCGCCTCAGAGCATAAGCCCCAATCCATCCAGAACTATGGGGACTTTAATCCATGTCAAGGCATGGTACGTAGGAAGCCTCCATGAGTTTCAATACCCACCCCCTTGGTCCACCTCAGAGCGTAATCCCCAATCCATCTCGAACAATGGGGACTTTGATCCATGTCATGGAATGGTATGTAGGAATCCTTCATGAGGTTCAAGCCCCACCACCTTGGGCCATCTCAGATCTTAAGCCCCAATACATCCCGAACTACGGGGACTTTGAACCATGTCAAGGCATGGTACATAGGAAGCCTCCACGAGGTTCAAGCCCAACCACCTAGGGCTGCCTCAGAGCATAAGCCCTAATCCATCCCTAACTATGGGCACTTTGATCCATGTCAAGGCATGGTATGTAGGAAGCCTCCATGAGGTTCAAGACCACCATCCATCTGAACCCCATGTCCTCCTTCGTGTTGGTTTACCGACACCATGGCCTGCCTCAGAGTGTAAGACCCAATCCATCCCAAAATACGTGGACTTTGATTCCCTTCCACGGGGATAAGTAGGAAACCTCCATGAGGTTCAATCCTAGCAACCATGCCTCTTCCTGATTTCTCCCTCAAGCCCATGTGTCTCGGGAAGCTCATTCCCTAACCTGAAGGTTCCACTTCCTCTAGTTCCCATCCATGCGTCCATTTTCATGGGCCGCCTTCTAAGGTGTCCCATAGTTCCACCAAACTGCAGGGACTTTGATTCCCCCCCCCCCACGTGGGTAAGTAGGAAGTCTCTTAGAGGCTCAAGCCCAAATGCATCGTCCATCCTGATCCTTACCCAAGCCTCCACATACTGGTGAGATCATGCCACCTCATTCCCATCCACAGCATTTGGGAAGCCACCCACGTGCTGGCCCCAATATCGGTGTTCCCTCCAGGGGGTTCTTCAATCTAATCCACTCTAATCAGTGTTCTGATCAGTCCTATCCATCTCTGCTGGATGTTAAACTCGTGGCATAACCTATGTTAAACATGGGACGCTAAGGAAAACCTCAGATAAATGTCCATTGAAAACAATTCCCCACATCCGAAGTGAGATGCCCCGGGCTTCCATGTCCTCGAGAAGCCCTATAATATGGGAGGGAAGATAGACATTCCAATCCTCCAGCGTCAAGACACGCTAGTGATTTCCAACGCGACTACTCTCCTAACTGAAGGTTGCTGCCCTGACCGGTCTCCTTGGAATGTCCTGATAGAAGCGGCGTAATTAACCGGTTTCCATGAAGATATGTTATCGGGAAGAGTTTCATGAACTACGTCTTAAATTTATGAGGGAGACCCGGGCTAGGTAAAGAGTTCTGAGGAGGAATCAATGGAAGGAAGAACCAACATCCCATCATGCCATTTCGATCAAGGAGAAAACTTCCCGGAACAAGGAGCAGATGCCGCTCGCCTTTGGAAAGTAGGAATGCGGGGTAATAGCAATGCGTCCTCTACATGACGGATGCGTGCGCTCCCCAGCGAAACAGTCAGAAAAACACCATTTAGAATGGATTCATATATTAAAAAATAGTTTCAATTATAGAATAATATATCTCTTTAGAAGAATCAAAAAGATGTAGACTCAAAATTATTATATTACGACATGAAATCCCAAACCTCCAAAGACATATCATTAATCAAGATTCATTTTCATATAAAAATACAACTCCCATATTTGATAACATTCGAAATAAACCATCATTCAAATCCACATTATGAGTCATGACACATTCAAATTTTAAAAGTAGTTTTTATTTTTAACCAAAATTTAATTTTTGACTTATCATTAAATTTTCATATACCATTTTCCCTTTTAGAAAAAAAAAATTTAATCATCCAAATAAATTGATTAAAACAAAATAAATACCCCTTTTCATAATTATTGAAATCAACCATTTCATTATACTAATTTACTACCATTTACAAGACCACTCATTGGGTGAGGGAATAAAACTGATTGATAATTAAATAGATTGAAAATGAAAACATTTTATAGGAGTTTATAATAAAATAAAAATTTCAAAATAAGTTTTCTTTCAAAAAAGATTCATTTTATAGTAAGACCTAAAGATTAATTTTTTAAAACCCATAGAATTTTTCATGAAATTTAATGTTCATACATAAAATTGGTTATACCAATCATACATAAATAAAATAATATCATAATTTAAAACCCCAAAAAAATCCATTCATATCAAAATATCTAAGTAACTACCTTGACACTTTTTTAAATGATAATAATTTTGTGAATCCAAGAATCTTGAGTTCCAAATAAAAAATAAAATGGATTTTGAATCATTATCAACCAATATAAATGGTTCAAGTACATGCACTAATAATTCCCCAATCATCTTAAAATATTTAAAATAATTTTTTTGTTAATGTATAGTTTTTTGGGCCATCATTGTGAACCCCCCATCTTGATTCCCTTCCTGTTTATGTCCCAAAATACTGGTAAATCTCAAAGGAAATTAATTAAATCCTATGAGGATATTAAAAAAATATATTAAATCATATCCCATAGATAACATAAAATAAATATTTAATCATTACTCTATATCATAATTCATGTTTCATTATGGAAGGTGGTGATCAACAACTTATGTGTAACCTACCCATTGAGTTCTTACATGTCCTAATATTAAAACTACCAATCATATAGAAATAATAAGTGAGTATATTAAAAATAAACATGTTTATAAAGATCATACTCACAAAAAACATTATGTAATGAGACCAATTTAGTCAACTAGATGCATCACATGAATCAACATTCCACAAGGCCCAAAGCACATTCCTAATCATCAAGGGATCATGAAAAGAACCTAAAAACATGGTAATTTGTTCCCCTTAAATGAAAAAATATGATAAACATAACACACCTAAGAATTGTATAATCAAATATAATATAATAACTCATGGGTGTGATACAACATATGATAGAGGTAAAAAATAAAAAATGGATACAACCCACAATCGTCCAAAGACTAGAATCTATAATATCCAAAACTCCATGATCAAAACTCCATGTGATATATCACCAGAACCATCAGACAATCACTGAAAAGAAACAATGGACAAAAGTATTCTTCATCCCATGAAATCCAATTCCTATTTACTTTGTTTACAAAAACAATATCTACCTATTTCTGAAGGAATTTATAGGGTGAGAGCATTAAATCCTAGGAGGATATCTCAGTGAATCAACACAATGACTTTCAACATAAATATATTAGTTCTAAATAAAACTAAATTTTATAAAACATTTATTAATAAATAATACCATATTATGACAACATACGAAATAAAAATATCACAACATTGAAAGGAACTCGAATAGTCCTACCCTTTAAACTTGTTTAGATATAAAGGCTCTATAACACAAGGTTCTCCTATCAAGAATGAATTATGTTTTATCATTCCATCAAAATAAATCAACAACAACTCCAATTAATTGGTTGTGAACAATATAATATGACCATTATTTTCACCATTAAGGCTTTCACAACATTGGATTGCCCATCTAATTGGTCAACCTCATGAAAAACTATTTGTACATAATCTCACAAAGTCCAGAGTCACATCTTAGGGGTCAATAGGGTTTCTAAAGTCTCTTACCTAACCCATAACCAATGTCTCATATGGTTCATATCACACGGTATTCCTTCTATACTCCTATCATAATAATAACCTAACTCACCTGATCCAACATCCCCGCTAGAGGTATCTTGTGGGATTAGAATAGGAATCAAATGCCAAGATCATCACCAACTCTAGGGAACTATCATCTTTGAGTATCTATTCAGAAGTCTAATCCTTCAGTGATCAGGTCATCAATAATGATATATATAGGATGATGTTTCTTACCCAATACTCTAGCAGCTAATAGGTATGTTGTTCTGCACGAGGATCTTTGACTAGTAACACATGATAAACAAATCATAAACACCAGGATCAGTTAATTAAAATCTCATTTCAAGATATATTGGAACTATGTAGGTTGTTACTAAAAAATTTCATAATATAAATAATAAGGCAACAACCCACAATGGGTTTAACATTATGTAAATTTATGATATTATCAACCTACTAAGTATCCTTCTCCTCTTATGCACAATTTATACCTAATTATTATCACTAATGATCATTGCTACATAGATCAAAACAACATTATGGCAAAGAAAAAGACAAAGGATAAATCTAACAAAACATCATGTACACCATTATAGGTGAATACTACAACCATAACATCTCACATCAAGAACAATAATCCCATCCCCTATAGCCTAGAATTATTACTGGAAAAGGTGTTCATGATGCATCAATTCGGATTCCATCAGAAGATCGAACACATTTCAAAAAATCAAAGATATCATATCCAATAATCACGAAAAAATAATAAAATAATACACTCCAATACCAATTTTTCAAACACAAATCTCAGTAACCACTCATTTATGTTCCATACCCATGACCTACTAGCCCTCAATCACATTTCCTTGTATGCTATAGGATTCTGAATAAAGGAGGGATTCTCGTCGGTACTTTGAGTAGACTATGAAATCATATAAAAGTTCATAATAACATAATATAATCATCAATCATCATAAAAAGTAGAATAAAAAATTTTATGAAATAAATAATACTAGATATATGAAAATGCATTGCATAAAATATAGAAACTGAATAATTATTTATTCATAAAAGGACTGATAACCCACTAGCTTGATCTATCATAAACAATAAAATAAAAAAATGATTGAACATAATTCATACTTATTTCCTTAGGATATAACTTACACCAATCACTAGAATCAATAAAGATTCCATAATCAATCATGTTATATAAGGAATTGACTTATCCTTTACCTAAAAAAAAGTGGAGACCAATCAACCACACAAGTACAACTGCAGCCCGAATTGGTTGTGACTACCTAAAACATATAGTAAATAGAAAAACAGTCTTATCCATAGATATTAAATTAATTAATATGCACATTTGATATGATAATACATACAATGAAAATAGAAAAAAAAATACATGAAGTAAAAAAACCATCATTAATTCTTAGGTATATGAACCTAATTGACCATACATGGTTCAGCTAATGCCGAAATGCCTCTAATAAAAATGAATCACCACAAAGGAACTATATTTTAAATTATATGGTATCTAATTCACATGAATCCATAATATATTATAATCATACCCAGAAGTAAAACATGGAATTCAAATCATCTCATGCCAAAAGGCTAAACCTGATGGTTATAACTAGGTTATTCCACATTGTCTAGAAAACACAAAATTCTAAGAAAAGTGGATAGGGCACTATAAAATCATCATGTACATGTGTTGTTGATTACAATGGAGACCCTCACAAATCTAAGGTAATACCCTTTCATGTCTAATTAATCTCACCAATAAATAAAACAACTCATGGATCCCCAGTCCGTATCACAACCTATTCCATCCACCTAATCCTAGGGGTTATCATAGCAACTGATTAAGGGGGGTTTTCATGTATCTTTTTCTTGATAGTATTTGATGAATGGAATGGGTTTCAAGTGATTGTTTGGTTTTGGGTAGTGTCTTAGGGCCTCACTCGGTCACTTGGATATGGTTTTCCATTTGATCTGCCTTTCCAAGAAACTCCCAACGGTTCCCTCATCTGTGGATGGGTGCAAACTTGGTTCCCAATGGTTGTTGGTCATCTGGGATGTCAGGAATAATGACTCATTGGGTCTCAGATTGGCTGAGAGGATTGGGGTTTCGGCTTATCATATCCTTTTTGTGGGATTTTTTTCCTACTCCAAGACTCTCTTATAGATTTCTATACTGTTTGTGAATCTCTTCCAAATCCTGAAACAGGACCAGTTACCCGAAAAATGACTATAGATTTATTCTATTTCATGTGTAAAATTTTGGGGTATCTTTAGTGAAACCTTATATATATATCCAAGGTTCTCCATGACTTTATAATAATGGGTGTATTCTTATAAATACTAGATCTAAATATACAAACTCTTGAATGTAGTTACATGAAACGTGTTGGTTATTATGAAAAGGAGGGGATTGGACCACTATGAGGCATCCTACATATCCTAGTTATTTAAAGAATCATAACCCTTATATTTAGTTCAACCTGTGCAGTTTATCATCATGTAGAAAGGACCTATGTGGGTGCTATAGGACAAATAATATTCAAGATCAAATCATAGAGGTACGTCTTATGTATCCTGACTATTGAGTGAATCAGATTTGTCAAAGTTTTTTTGTTCAGATATTATATATTTAGTTTATCCCAGTCATTATAAACGCCCACAAAGAAGATTATGTGATTATTATAAATACCTAATCACAGATGATTGATTCTCTGTGTAAAAAAGTGAAATAAAATGATCATTTCATTGCTCATTATGTGGTTGTTATGTGCTGGCAGTACCCTGAGATTATTTCTCATCGATCTCGAGTCTCAGGGATACTTCCTATGAATCCTACTTGTTACAGGAATCAAGTTCATCATAGGTCAATTGGATTCACATCCCACTAGTGGATGAGGTAAAATAATCATCTCTAGGGACTAATCAGGACCTGATGGTTGAGATGTCAGAGTCATAAATGGACTTACACTGAATGGGGTGTTTATTTTAACACAACCCTTTGCAAGGTTTCCTCTGAATAGTAGTTATTGCCATAATTAGATTCATAGTTTATTTTATAATAATTATTATACACTATGTTTTCCATTACCATTGTGGAGGATTATATTGAAGATGTTATGATCATTGATAATTCCTACGACCACAAGATCCAATCTCACTGAGAGAAACATGTGATGGAACTTAATTGGAATCATTAATCTAAATAAGTGAATTAGATGTTGGGATTTACCTGGTTGATCAATATAGAACTCGATATTTATGGGAGGTGGCCTATATATACTGAATACATTAGGAATCAATGTTTCCTTAGTTTTCTTTAGATCAGGTATTACACACTGAGATTTCCCTTACCGATGTGGAGTTTTATTGTGTAGGTGTTATTATCATCAAAATTTCATAATCCCACATGATCCATGATCATTTTTTAGAAACAAGGTGCGGAATGTTATCAATTTCATTTCTTTAAATAAGGGACATAAATATTAGGATTTCACTATTTTATCAATATTTAATTCAATGCTCTAGAAATGTTCCCCATGTACCCTAAACATGGATGGAATTAATGTCTCCATATTTCACTTTATTTGGGACTTACATTCAAAGGATTACCATTTGATCTGGTCATACACACAAGAGGAAAAAAAATGTTATCAAGAATTTGGATGCCATATCCTCCTTGTATGAAGGGTGTCACATGACCTAGATGACTTTTTTGGAAATCTATCACATTTTTTGGTTCGCTAGTTCAGTTTGTGTCACATGATCCAACTAGCATAACCTGTTTCCAATCTCTAGAGTTGGATTCAAACATATTGATCGTTCCAAAAGAGTTAGTTCAAAATGGTTTGAAGGTTTTCTCATATAAGGTAAAAAATCCCTAGAAGGCATCATAAGACTAGGATGTCACGCCTGGAGGAGGTCACGAGTCTCAGTCAACTTTACCAAAGGGTGCCACGATAGCTTAGTTTCTATGCCTAGGTATAAAATACAGACTCAATTAATATGACATAACACTAGTATATGAGTTGTGTGAGGTATTTGAAGGACCTTGTAAGGCTCAGGTGACAGAATTATATGGTTTTTTAAGACCAATGTGTTGTGTCTAGGTGGACTGTGTGACATTATCTAACATGTCTAGAGGATTTAATGTGTCCCAAATAGAATTCTAAAGGAATTTCATGAGGTATATTTGACATGTATTGGTGTTTTTTTCCATCATTTTATGACTCGTGTAAAGCACACGAGGGATAGTGAGAACTTATTTTCCTTATGTCTTCCCTTATTAATCTTCGTTCTATCTCTTGTATTGTGAATGCCTTAGTTTTATTCAGTATCAATTTCTTTGAGAGTCACATGATCTGGAAGGTATGTGATATGTTCATCACATATTTCAGTAGGGGTCCTTCGCATGATCTACGGATGATCATGTAAAGTACCATATGTATGAACATGATTACATTGGATGTTCACTAGAATAAAACCTAATGAATGAATTTCTGGTTATGGGACTAGCCACTATGAGATGTCCACTATATCCTGATAGTCTAGAAGTCAAGAGTCAAATCTTTTTGAGTCCAACCCATTCTTCATGTTTGGGTTATTAATTTTTAGGCATCCCCACCCTGTTTGTTCAGTGATTTTTTGGTGTGTCTAGCATGCGTCTAGGATAGAATTAGCATAGAGCTTTGGCACCACATGGCATCACAAGCCTCTGTCATGGAATGATCAGAGGTAATTTCTAGACTTCCAGTGACTATGAGTCCATCTCTTCAATACATCCTTTAGTGGATTATTTCAAATTAACAAGGAATTGTTTGATCTTGAGGATTTTTCAATGGACCTCCTTATTTTCATGTTGAAATGTCCAAGGTCCTTCTATAAATACAAGTGACTATTGAACGGTGTTTGTGATATGATTGATGAATTTTCTAGGACTTTCTGTGAGAGAAGGATGGTGTGTCTGGGGGTCTTGTGGGAATGCAATACAGAATTCCTCAATGTGTCTCAATCATTTTATGATCGTGCATACCTTTTAACACCCTGCATATTTTATTCACTTTTTTTTATGTGACAATGGTTGGGAGTCTTGAGATTTTTCATGAGTGTTGTCAAAAAAAATATTCTTTTTTTAGTGATGTGTCGCCTGACCGATATGGGTCATATGGGGGTGTGTGACCATTTTGGGGATAATTCTATTCATTTTTCCTTAGAGTTCCAAATGTAGAGTGTGAATCCTCATGGAAATACTCATGGTACATACCATGCTTTTGATGAAAATCCATAGGGATTTTGCAAGATGAGGTAGAAATGTAACTAGGGACCTACAATGTCATCCAGATCACCAAAGGTGCACCGCTTGTCTATCGCTAACCAAATGTATATCTTAACTCCCATACTTTTATCTCCATTGTTTTATTTTACAATGTTTCAAGTAGGTCATGGATTTTCGCAAATATTTCTATGGGAAGGACATCCTCCCATTGGGGATAGGGTGCGTGATCCTTGTGGTTGGTAGTGGCCTCTACCATTTTGGGTCTCCTTCCTCCCATTTCAGAGTATTTTCAAGTTGATTTTTTTGGTTCATGTCATAGAAAACCTACATGGTCTAGAAGAGATCATCCAGCTGCCTCCCACATAGTTACTAGTTGTCCAGATCACCTTTTCAATGGTAAAGGGGATTGTTGAAAGGGGATTCATGGGATCCACTACAGATTATGTGATACATGTGTATCCTTCTCATGACCTTATAAGGGTCACACAATAATGAGTCTCTTAAAGGATCCCACTATCTTCAGGTATCTACCATCTTATTCTTCATTAGAATTTCTAGGGGTAATGATACACATATTCAGCTATTTCTCCCCTTGTGAATTTTTAAATTCTCATTTAGAAGGAATCATCAAATTCACCCCCTAGGAGAGACATCCATGAACACAAGGGATCAGTTCTAATGAATGTAAATACCCACTATATTCATTAGAGATATTGATAATTAGTTCCTTAGGTGATGTTTGGTCTACTATGTTATTCTTGGTATTCCATGAAATGTATAATATATCGGAGGGGGTGGATATCAATTAATTCCATCGGTCACCACTTCTCCAGATTTCTCTCATATTTTTTCTCGTCACATGCCTCTGTCACAAGACCTTTCTATGAGTCCTGGTCATGAGAAATTATTTCTAATCATTTTCCACGAGTTCAATTTTCCAAGACTACTTCCACTCAAGAACTCTTCCATTCTGAATATGACCCGTACCTCATTTATTTGTTTTGAACTTTTGACCATGAGGTACTTATATGTTCTTGAGGGTTACATGGGTGTGGATGTTTAAATCATTCAATTCGATCTATTTAGATGATAATTTTCAGGTCACACGATCGTGAACGTATAAATAGTTCATGTAATTATGTGATTCCTTTGTGGTGATTAGGCAACCTATGATTCCTTTGGATATTAGGGAATCCACAAAATGATTATGAGATTCAAAAATGCCTTGTTGATTTAATCAGCATGCAAGATGTTTCCTGGATATTCATTCCTCTATTTTTTAATAGGATCTTATATTCTATTTTTCTAACATGTTACACTAACAATTTTTTAGATGGTTTCTAGCTCTCTCAATGGTTCCTCATCTAAAACAAATCAATGGTCCATTTTTTCATGAATCACAATGAAGATAACCACTATCATGTACATACAAATAATGAAAGCATGATGAAGCTACTTTTATATAATGTCAAGAATAATACGTTATCTCATTGACTTCCTCTGTACTGGTTTGTTTTACTATATGATTCAACCATTGCTCCACCATATTTTATTCTTCCAACAACTATGTGTTTGATTCTCTTAACTGGTTTCAGAACATGATTGATGATGACAGCTAGCTTGTTACATCTTGATCCCATGGTTTGTCTTATATGTTGGGAAACTATCCTCTAGGTCTATATGACCATTATATTTTCCAAAAAACCAATTACTCTAGACTATTCACGTATTCGTTCTTCTTATTTCAATAATCTATGTAGCATATGGTACTTGAGATGGAATATCTATTGTGGTGGAAACATATCTAATGAGAGGGTCTTGCCCTTCTATGTCAGACAAAGCTTCATGGAGTTTGTTGATGACTTATTAAGGGTTTACATTTATGAAGCCATATGGATCTCTCAATTAATCATCTACTGCCAGTCTGACCTCCTTTAATAGATTTTTCAACTTTGGTTTTCTAATACAAACACATTTCGCATGTCCCATTGTAAAGTTGGAATCAACCTATGGTTAATCTATTAGTTTGGATTGATTCAACCTCTAGGAGAAATGAATTAGGAATTCATCCTTCATATGATTGTCTTAGATGATCAACAATAGAGCCCAATTTTGGTGAGGGAGATTCATATTATTGTAACAGAGAAATCGAAGAAATAGCTACAAATGTTCCCTCTTATTTATTTCAAAAATTGGATCAATATTTTCCTATGTATTAGAGGATTTAGGTTGGCCTCTATTCTCCCTCATAACTTCCCCTCCTATAAAGTATATGATAGTGAAAGATTGTATTGTGAAATCTTGGAGGATGGATATTATACCTCTTTGGGATATTGGGTGAACTTGTAGATATCTTCAAACAAAATACTATGAGGTTTCATAGCCATTTTCATTAATGGTTGGCTCTTTTCGATAGAGGAAACAACTTTAAGAATCCATGTTAGCTTGTTGGTGATGACATTGTGACATGCAGAATGGAGGATCCTTAACTTGGATGTTCTAGTCCCTTCACACCATTATCAAATTATGGGTCATATTAAACAAGGTAGGAATGATTATGGGTTTAGTGCTCATCTTCTATTCCTTTTTGGATTGATAGGGGATAATTTCCATTGTTATGAATATTACAGTGCTTACAGGAACCCAGATGCCATAAATCAACCTGGATAGTTGTACATCTGAAGGGTCCATGATATTTCCTTAACCCCTACTAATGTTAATTGTGTTTTATTCCATCTTTAAATCTTTGAATTTATTCTATTTCATGCACTTCATGGAGGTATCATTGATGGTGTAATGTTATACCTTGATGAAAGATCATATACAATCTCCTGTCGGGATCAGGTTCTCAAATATAGGGTGGAAGATATGGTCATCTACGATCTATATGCGTAGTATAGATTCTATCATCAAATTTGGTTGTACTCAAAGGTTATTCCCTTTTCCTTTGGTTAGTGTTCGAGGGGAGTGACATAGTAAGGTTATCTACCAATTTTGGAGGATGCTGACACATGAAGATAATTTGAGATTATTCTTCCACTTTTCATACCTAGGATTATGCCCATTCTTGGGTAACATCTTTACTAGATTATGGGAAAATATGACTATTCTATCATGTGGAAATGAATTTGGAATTTATGATTTCTCTATTAGAAGAAAATATTGAATTGATCAATGATCTGGATGGGACATTAGGATAGAGTCCTTATTCAGAAGAAAAACACTTAAATTGGGAAAAAAATTATATTGAGGAAGTTAATTCTCTTACACAGTCTATAGATGATGCACATGTTGAGAGAAGGTTATATGTGGATTCTTATCCTATTTTATCATTGATCAAACTATCTAGTCATCCTTTTTTCACATCTACATCGTTGGTTATAGAGCCTAGTCACATCATATTTTGATCTGGGAACAGATTCATGACTTGATTTCTACGACTCCCATAGAGATATTTTGAAACCAATTGGCATGCCTTCACCCGTTATTTGATGATTTATGGAGAGAAAGCTTTAACCAAAATCATTTGATTTAAATCATTCATCATATCATCCTAACCCAATAAAAAATTTCCATTAATGAATGATATCTACATGATCATGTCAATGAGGCTTCCATTGATAAGAAAATGAGGGAAGTAGTGGAGTTGTTGGATCATGGTCACCAGTTGTTATCCAAACATCATAGTTAGATGGATCCTTGGATAATGTAGATATATAGATATTACGAGATAATTTATCATCTGAGGTATAACATTTTGACAACATCATTCTCATTGGAAAATTCTTAGTGGAGTGTTGTAGAGTAGGTTACTTTGGTCAAATCTCTCCATCCTTGGGAAGAACCGAAAGAAGTGGGGTGAGAGACACTCCAACTCTCAATTAATTCCTCTCACAAGACACTTGTTGATATTTCAAGTGTATCCAAAAACATTTTATCATGAATCAATTTTTTTGTTGCACTCCTTTTTTTATGAGGCCTCAAAGAGACTCTGAAATGTAAAGATTCCTCCCTCCTTTTAATACTCTGAATAGATGAATTTCTAAAACATTATATAATAACATTAATCTTTTTTTCATGATGTGCATGATATCTCATCACAATGATGTTTTGAAAATCACCCTAAATACCCATCCCTTTATTTACATTTAATTAACATTAATTAAGGTAATTGAATGTTGATATTATAGGAGATTCCCCCTATGAGATTTTCCTAAATTCCATGATGTGTATGATATCTCATCACTATGATATTATTTGCACAGCTTTATATTTTTGCACTCAAGGACCATACGAAGCCCTACACTTCGGCGTTTCACTCAGAATCTGACCATTGCAGCCTCTTTCTGATCCAATTCTGAGGGGGGAATCTGTAGACATTGGAAAGTGCTTAACTGCTAAATAATGTTTCAAAATGAGAAAGAGAAGTCATATTCGGACCCGGAGACTCGTTCTGGGGGCCCGGAGGTGGTGCGTGAAAAAAATGTTGAAGCGTGAAACAAATGTGTGTCATGCGGAAAGTTCTAGGATTCGTGAAGAGTCCCTATAGTAGGCGTGAAATAATTTTGTTCATGTGCCCTGCATGGTTGACATTCCACACCGCTACCTATGGCGTGCAAGAATTTCACACATAGTAGTTATACAAGCCCCCGGACTTCTATAAATAGAAGGTGAACCCCTTCCATTTTAGGGTTGAAGAATCTGAACCGGATCTCATGTGCGAAATCCTTTCTCTACGCACACAATATGGCCTTCATGTACAATTGTTTTCGCGCCAAGTCAGCTGAAGGTCCGCCTTCGCGCGAGATCCCCATGGCTTAGAATAAATTCCAATCCCTTTGGGGTTCCCCCCTTGCGCGCAATCCCTTCCATTGCGAGTAAGGTGTCCAATTGAGCGCAATTCCTTTCATTTCACACACCCCTATCATTGCGCGTGGCCACTTCCACTTGCGTGCAATCCTCCTAGTCTCGCGCAAAACCTCAACCTCAATTACGCGCATGCAACAACGATTTCGCACCAACACAGTGTTATTTGTGTAGGTCCATTATTTCACGCGCATGAATCAGAGGTTGTGCGCAATTCCCTAGGACCTCTCACCACGATGCTCCTCCTGTGGGTGCCATCCACAGGTGCCTTTTGTGCCCCTGGTATTCACATCATGCACCATATTCCCGTGTGGACTTCTAGGCTTGTACGAGGTAACTTCAATTTCCCTTGTAAAATTCTTCTTGTTGCATTTCTTTGCCTCATGCCTCTTCACATAAGCATGCTAATGGCTATTTATTCTTTGCATAGCCATGCTAACGTGGACCCCTCGATGGTTCTCCCCACAACATCCCCTCACTACGGCATTGCTGATGCCTTCCCTTCCATAAGGAGAGGAGGGTACCGAATATGTAAGTCCTAGGGGTGTGGAGGGAACCCACCTTGTCCGAGATGCAGGAAGTTAAAATATCAAGCACCTTTGTCCTCATCACATGACGTTAAATTGTGACCTCTCCCTGTGACTCGCAAGTTGGGTCCCCCCGCCTCAGACATTTTTCACATCCACTCGTCTCCACAGGGATGGGATCATCGCTCACACGGGGTGATATCTTTCTTTTTGGAGTGGCGATTGTCTATGGGGAAGGTCATCCACTTTGGTGTAAGCCCCTAGCATTTCTTGAATGAGGTAGCACCCATGCTCCTCCTCACATCTTCGGTCCTCAAAGTTAGTGGAGGGTGTGATAGGGAATGGGGATCCTCCTTTCCTCGGTCCCAAATCACTCTCCCATTGTGCTTTGTCGCCCTCGAGCCTCCATCTTGGAGTAAGTCCTGGCACCTTGGGCCACTCAATGTGTAAGCCCATCCCCACTTCCCGTGGATGCACCTTTCACGTTGTGGTCATCAGGACTTTGTTGCATCTTATTTCTCACACCGATCATGACTCACGTGGGATTTGAGTAAGAATCAACCATGACATCGCCCTCGTCCCGCATGACGTTAAACTGTATGCATCCATCCCAAAAAATGGGTACTTTGATCCATGTCAAGGCATGGTACGTAGGAAGCCTCAACAAGGTTCAAGCCCCACTACCATGGGCCATCTCAGAGCGTAATCCCCGATCCATTCCGAACTACGGGGACTTTGATCCATTTCAAGGCATGGTACATAGGAAACCTCCCCAAGGTTCAAGCCCCACCACATTAGGCCGTCTTAGAGCGTAAGCCCCAATCCATCCAAAATTGCGGGGACTTTTGTAACGCCCCGACCCTAGTTACCCAGAGTCGGTGCATTATTACATAACATTGGAATGATCACAAGAAAGATCAAATATCTAAAGACCGATTGGTTTAGTAGCCTTGGAAACACTAGATATATTCATAAGTCTTACATTACATCATAAAATGAAAAACTAATAAAACAACATATTGTCTCCAAAATCCACACTCATATCCCCACATAATATCCCTGCAGGTCATTCATAATTTACTTCTTCACATCCTGGGAAAAATAAAACATAGAAAAGGGGTGAGCTCAAATGCCCAGTAAGTATAACAATATAGCAGAACATTCAAAATAAACATAAACATTTAAGGCAATGCATTACTAAAACAAAATCCTTTTAAACTTGAACTTCAACATAGTATGGAAAAAGTGAAATGAAATAATTCCATTTACTTGTTCACATGGATATTCTACTTATTGAATAATCACATGCAATATCAATAACCACTTTCATAATGTTGGAATGCATAATGCCAGACTATCATAACCACATAGCCAAGGCCTCGTGCCAAGACTACAAATAAGATTTTTCCAAGACCTTGTTCCAAGACACTAGTTTGTCTCATGAGACCTACCGATTCATCGAGGAGCTATAGAGGGCTCCACCCGTCACATATTAAGTCCAATGCATTCCCATATGAAAAGGTTTAAACATAACATAAACATTCGTATTAAAACTAGCATACGAAATGTCAATACTTTCACCATAAACCATGAATGGTATAAATATATCACATCCATAGTCAAAAATATCACAAAACCTTTAATACAACATAGAAGTTTTGTATCATAATAAATAAAATTCACATAAGCGTAAAATCCAACAAAGGATGTTGACATAGATGAAATCAAAACTCTTTTTAGAGAAATATCTATTTTATTTTGAAATCATTTAAGATCCATATAAAATAAAAAAATTTATTTGAAAATATTTTTATAAGCTTGTAATGGAAGCTTTGACGATTTTATAACAGCAGAAAATAGCCGCACCCGCCGTATAAGTTAAAAAAACATTCTTACCTTAATTTTGTCGAAAAGGTTAAAAAGCACCTTGTTTGGAAAACGACGGAAAGATTCCTTTATAAACCTCTTATAAAAAGTCAAACAAGGGAATAAATGACTTTAACCCATATTCTTGTGAATAGTAAAAAAAAATTTGAAATACATTTTTAAGAAACATGGATGTGGATGATAAAGAGATCCCAGTAGATTATTATGTATAAACAACCTCGGATAATGAAGAGATTGTGAAATAACCCTTACCAATTTGGTAACTTATGAAACATACAACCCATAAAATACGTATCATATAATGAATATGTAAATACACATAAATTAGAGTGTATTACACAAAGAATATAATTATAGGAAGTACATACACCACACAAAAGGTGATGGTGGCAATATGGCATGAATCTCACGGGAATAAGGAGTGAGATGAAAACCCCTTACCTTGTACTTTTCCTTGGTTGGGGTAGGTTAACCTCCTGTATAATGGTGAAATAATTGTTATTAAATTATACAAGAATCATATATATTAATATGATATCATATATGATCTTTTAACATTGATTTGTTAATAATATCTTTGAATTATCGTTGTTTCGGGTGTTAACTTACTTGTTTTCTTTTATATGTTTTGTTACGTAAGACATGTTTATAATGGATAGGTTGTATATTATTCATATCCAGAATTATATCAAGTCCTTAAACATCATTTTTAAATCATAAAATGATAATTATACTTGAATGGATACGATGGAGAATGAATCTTATCGCGTTCGTGGAGACGATAGTCCGTACGTACGCACGAGCGACCATATCATTCTTTTAAAATAAAATATAAATGGATGGTATATCATATATACAGAATCATTAACATGTTATATTTATTATTTACATGAGTTACATATCATTATTATACCCATCCAAATAATAATATATTGAATAACAATTACACCACGACGTGGAGACGGTAAGCCGTACGTACGCACGTATGGTGACATGTTATTCAAAGGGTGGATAGAATACTGAATATGGTTGTACCATATTTATAATAACATCACAGTCTATATATGATACTGAAGTTATTATTTTATAATGGTAACAACAATGGAAGAAGAAGTGGAAGAAGAAATGAACTTGGAAAAGGGTGGTGAAATCATTACCTCTTCTTCGGGTTCTTCCTTTTGATTTGATCAAAAGGGATCATTCGGTTGGCTTTCTGATCAAACTAAGGCCTCTAGGTTGTAGTGAGGGAAGTTGGGAGATTATTTGGGCAGATTTTGGACGAACAAAAAGGCTTTGAAGGTGTGAAGAAAAGAGAAGGAGGAGTGCCCTTTAATAAGAGGGGAGAGGGGCACCTTTGGAAAAGCTAGAAATATTAATTTATAATAAATTCATATTCGGTTTCTAATGGCTCCAAAGTTGATTATTTAGATTTTAAGGTGGGTATGGGTCGAAAAAAACTCAACCAATAGAATTTAGACAGGTTTGGGTACTTATATTAACCTTATTTGTAAGTATTAACTCTAAGTTAATTAGTTTCACTTTTACAATGTCTCTTTGTATTTTTATATAATATGGTTAATAAACTTACTATATACATCCAAGAGACCCCCAAGTGGTCCATTAATGATTAACCTATCATTATATAAGTCTATTGGCCTAACCTTAGATTTTTAAGAATTTAATATCAATTAATAATATAATATTTGTTTTAAGAACTCTTTTTTGTCAATTTTGACACTATTCAATAGTTGATTTTTGTGAAACTCATAACAGATTGATTAATTAGAAAAAAGTAAATTAAATAAATACTAATATATCATATTATCCTATAAAATTATTTTAATTCATTAAAAGTTTCATATTATATTTATTTGGGTATTTATAATATCAATTATTTTAATTTTTCACTATTATAGTAATTACTTCATCATCATTGTGTCATAAATAAATTAAATTATTTAATGTCTAAAAATTATAAATAAAATATTATTATGTAGGAAATCTTTTTATATTTATAATTAATATTTATAATCTAAAATCCAAGATATATAACCCTATTTAAAAAAAATTCTAAAAGATATATGCTTGTGTCATTTTTGTATTCATTTTAACCTAATTAAAATAAAGTGTCCCTATCACCTACAAGTGGCACTATGGGGTCCCAAAATCGACCCAAAGATGACTATGGTCGAAACCTTATCAACCAATAAGGTTAGGATACGTTTTAGGGTAATTTAGTATTATTATAATATTATTTTTTAACCCTTATTTACCGGATTTACCCTTAACCATGGTAAATAAAATATTTACCGCAGTAATTATTCAAAATGAATAAAAATAAAGGTTACCTATTTACACAATTTGAACATCCTGATTCCAAATATGGAATCCATTTTTCTAAATTAAAAACACAGAAGTGGCAGAAATTAATTTAAAATTAATTCCCATTGTTAAAAGAAAAAGCGTGTTTTTAAGAGATAATAACTATCAAAAGATTGACACTTGTTTATGTCTGGTTTAAATGTGAAATTATGTCAAATGACCCACATTTTATTAAATAGTAAAACTATATTCTAAATATACTTTAAAACCACTCAAATTCATAATTTATCACTATTAATTATTTTGATTAAAAAATTTGTTTTTAATTAAAATTTAGTAATTTTCACTATTCATCAAAATATGAAAGTTATCCGAAAAGTACCAAAATTTCTCCTTAGGCTAAATTCGATATTCTGAATCCAAAAATGAAGTCCATTTTGAAATATAAAATATATATAATTTCAAAAAGTAGGTATTACTATTCATAACGGCTAGTTTGATTGGTTATGGTGTGTTAGAACTCGGTGTTGCGTACAACACACGCTATCACATTATTCAAAGAGAAGCGTACCGTAAAATCTTGGGGTGTTACATTCTCCCCTCCTTCAAATAATTTCATCCTCGAAATTTCTAGAATACTTATCACATGAAATGACTCGGGTGGTTCTTCATCATAAGTTCCTCGGGTTCCCACGTTGCCTTTTCCATCTTATGGTTTCTCCACAAAACTTTTACCAGACGCATCGTCTGGTTTCTCAGTACTTGTTCTCTCGTATCAAGAATCCTGGAGGGCTCTTCGCAATAAGACAGATCGGGTTCCAGTTCTAATTCTTCATAGGTGAGTACATGCGTTGGGTCAGGCATGTATTTCCTCAATAGAGATACGTGGAACACATCGTGAACTTTAGAGAGACTTGGCGGCATTGCCAATCGGTAAGCCACAGCCCCAATTCGTTCTAGAATTTCGAAAGGTCCGATGTACCTGGGACTCAATTTACCTTTCTTACCAAAACGTATGACTCCCATCCATGGAGATACCTTCATGAAAACATGATCACCGACTTGAAATTCTAAATCCTTCCTTCGATTATCGGCATAGCTCTTCTGCCTACTTTGAGCTGCTTTGATGTGATTTTGGATTACCTTCACCTTTTCCATCGTTTCCTCCACCAGTTCTGGACCTACAAGTTTTGTTTCACCAACGCCATCCCAACAGGTTGGTGTACGACATCTCTTTCCATATAACGCTTCATATGGTGCCATCTGAATACTCGAATGGAAGCTATTGTTATAGGAAAATTCTACCAGAGGTACATATTGATCCCACATACCCTGAAAGTCAATTGAGAAAGATCTCAACATGTCTTCTAAGGTCTGAATAGTCCGTTCTGATTATCCTTCTGTCTGAGGGTGGTAAGCAGTGCTCAAATGAAGTTCAGTATCCAGGGATTTTTGAATACTTTTCCAGAATCTTGAAGTAAAATGGGGATCACTATCAGAAACAATCGATAGGGGTACTCCATGAAGTCTCACAACTTCATTAATATATAGTCTTGCTAGAAGTTCCAGGGGTAGATCATCTCTTATAGCAAGAAAATGTGCTGACTTGGTAAGACGATCAACAATAACCCATATTGCATCATTCCTTCTAGGAGTCTTTGGTATCCCCATGACAAAGTCCATCGTAATATTGTCCCATTTCCACTCAGGTATGGGAAGAGGTTGCATGACTCCTCCAGGATGTTGCCTTCCAGCTTTAACTTGTTGACAAACCATACATCTTGACACAAAATCAGCAATCTCCCTCTTCATGTTGTCCCAACAAAAATGTTCCTTCAAATATCTATACATTTTGGTGCTCCCAGGGTGTATAGAGAAATTGGAACTATGAGAATCTTCCAGCAATTCCCTTTTTAGATCAGGTATATCGGGAACACAAAGTCTCTTCCCAAATTTCAAAATTCCATCTTCATACACAAAGTCTCCCAATCTCCCATCATTCACAGCTTTAATCTTCTTTTGAAATTCTTCATCATCGTTTTGAGAACTCTTAATCCTTTCTAGTAAAGATGGTTTGGGAACCATTTGAAAAAGAATTGATGTTTCGCCTTCCCTGGTTATTCTCATGTCCATCTTCACTAGATCCATGAAAATTGGATCCCTTTTAATTCTCATATTGTTCAAAACTCCATGGTCTTTTCTGCTCAAAGCATCTGCCACCTTGTTTTCCTTCCCCGAGTGGTAGTGTATCATGAAATCATAATCTTTGAGTAATTTAAGCCATCTCCTTTGCCTCATGTTGAGTTCTTTTTGTGAGAAGATATACTTCAAACTCTTGTGATCAGTATAAATATCACATTTTTCACCATAGAGGTAGTGCCTCCATATCTTAAAAGAAAAGATCACAGCTGCTAACTCGAGATCATGAGTAGGATAGTTTTGTTCATGAATTTTCAACTATTGTGATGCATAGGCAATAACTCTATCATTCTTCATAAGGACACAACCAAGTCCTTTCTTTGATGCATCACTATAAATAACGAACCCATCATTCCCCGATGGTAGAGTCAATATAAGAGAATTGACTAATCTTTTCTTCAGTTCTTCGAAACATTCTTCACACTCTTTTGTCCAAACAAATTTAACCACTTTATGTGTGAGCTTCGTTAATGGGTTAGCCAATCGGGCAAAATTCTGGACGAAACGTCGATAATAACCTTACAAACCAATAAAACTACGTACCTCAGTTATACTCGTAGGTGCTGGCCATTCTTGGATTGCCTTGGTCTTAGAAGGATCAATAGAGATTCCATCTTTAGAGACAATATGGTCAAGAAAAGAAATCTCCTGATGCCAGAATTCACACTTGCTAAACTTCCCATATAATTCATGCCTCCTCAGAGTCTTCAAGATAATGCGCAAGCTATTTTCATGATCTTCGTAGGTTTTGGAGTATACCAAGATATCATCAATAAATAACACAAAAAATTCATCGAGATACTCCTTGAAAACTCTATTCATCAGATCCATGAATACAGAGGGTGCATTAGTCAATCCAAAAGGCATTACAGTAAACTCGTAATGCCCGTACCTGGTTCGAAATGCTGTCTTCGGAATGTCTTCCTTCTTTACACTCAACTGATGGTATCCAGATCGAAGTTCAATCTTTGAAAAGTATTGAGCTCCATATAGTTGGTCAAATAAATCATCAATAAGAGTTAGGGGATACTTGTTCTTTATCGTTATAGCATTGATCTCCCTGTAGTCGACACATAACCTCATAGATCCATCTTTCTTTTTAACAAAAAGAACAGGGGCTCCCCATGGAGAAACACTAGGGAGAATAAATCCTTTATTACTCAACTCCTTTAGTTGTTTCTTTAGTTCGACTAACTCTACAGTGGCCATTCTATAAGGGGTCTTCGATATAGGCCTTGATCCAGGAATTAAATTAATGGAAAACTCAACTTCTCGTTCTGGAGGATGTCCAGGTAAATCTTCCGGAAATACATCTACAAATTCTGTCACAACAGGTACATCCTCTATTTGAACATTCCTTTCCTCACCCACAGTCATTTCATTCTCTTCCTCCCCAACAATTGAATTAAGTTGAGCTACTGGGGGTGGATCTAAATAAGAATTACGTGGTGACGATTCTGCTCTAAAGATAAGGTGTTCCTTATCATTATCATCAAGAATCGTAACCTCTTTCTTCTTACAAATAATCTTCGCATCATAGTCTGAAAGCCAGTCTATACCAAGGATGATATCAAACTCAATCATAGGTATGACGATGAGATCAGCAGATAAAGAACATTTATGTGCTTTAATGGGGGCTGATTCACAAAACTCTGTTGCAATGATACTTCTGTTAGGAGTTTTAACTGACAACTCCCTTGTTAAAACAAATTGGAAATACCTAATTTTCTTAGCAAACTAGGAAGATATGAAACAATGCGATGATCCAGAATCAAATAATGCATTTTCTAAACTTGAGGAAACCATTAAATTACCTTCCACCACGTCTTTCGGAGCTTCTACCTCAGCAGTAGTGATAGCATAAGCCTGGCCTTGATCCCTTGGCCTTTTCTGAGGTAAGTTCTCCTGACGCTTAGGACATTCATTTGCATAATGCCCAATCTCCCTGCAATTGTAGCACTGAACATTGGTAGCTTCGTTCTTCCCCTTGCAATCACGAGCTTGGTGGCCTTTTTCACCACACTTGTAACAGACTCCCATTCCCTTCAAGAAAGTACCAGGATGTTTCTTCCCGCATTTACCACAAGATGGATATTCAACCTTTCCCTTCTTCCCCTTATTTCCATTCCCAGATTGATCAGCAGGTCTCTTCTTCTCTTTCTTTTCTTTAAAGTCATAAGACTTAGAGAATTCCTTTTCGGTCTTGATAGCACATGAGACAATGTCTTCGTACGATGAAAAGGATTGTGAGACTAATTCTCGGTGGAGAAATGGTTTTAACCCATCAAAGAAACGATCAATATTACTTCTTGGGTTACGTATATAATCTCCAGCATACCTTGCTAACCTTGTAAAGTTAGCCTCATACTTTGTGACATTCTCATCCTCCTTTTGTCTCAAACTCAGAAATTGCCTTTCCATCTCTGCTCGATGGTCGCGAGGAAAGTATTTTTCTAAAAAAAGATCTTTGAACTCCCTCCATTCCATATTTGATACTTCATCATCTTCCTTCATGTTTTGAATCAATGACCACCATTGATCAGCATCTCCAGTGAGGCGGTAAACTGCCATGATAACTTTTTCCCTTTCACTGCTCCCCAAAGCCTGAAATATTTTCTCTAGGGAATTTATCCATTTCTCAGCTACTAAGGGATTTTTACTCCCATTGAACGTTGGTGGTTGTTTCCTCATGAATCGATCTAACATTGATCCTCCACGCTGCGGATCAGGGTGCTCCATACAGGTAAGGTTATTATTCATAACCTGAGTGAGTTGTCCCAGTATGGTGATTAGCTGATCGGCACCAGTTGCATCACCAGCTCCACTATAATTATCTTGATCAGGAGGGAAATCCCTACATGGAGTGCATGCATTGATACGGTTTCCATTTCTTCCACTAGGCGCCATTTCTAAACAATGGCAGAAACTAGATCAGTTTATGAATCAAAATACATAATCCCATACTTATAAAACACTAAACATAAATTGAACTATTTATGGATATAATCCATAATCATAAAAATGTTTTCTTTGAGGAAGTATATATACTCATAAACCCTTCATAAAGATTTGGAAAGAAAATGAGAGTTATCCTAAGCATATCCCCCGGGAGTGTCGTAACCAAGAGTGCAGCAAGGCCCGTTGTCGTGCACCAGTTCTCGTTCGAGTCTAGCTCAAAGCGGTGTTTTCGAGTCTTACCCCTAGGTACATCTGTGCCAGAGCCACCTCTACCTGCTCGTATCCAAATAGGGATGTATTGATCGTAAAACTTTCAAAATCTCTACAATACCAAAATTCTAGGAAGTTCTTCTATACTAATCCTCAAAGTTCATCTTAGGTCTAAGTTCTCTAATCAGAGTTTATCTAAATCTAGCTTCCAAGGTTTGTACTAAACTTCCTCTGATACCAACTGTAACGCCCCGACCCTAGTTACCCAGAGTCAGTGCATTATTACATAACATTGGAATGATCAAAAGAAAGATCAAATCTCGAAAGACTGATTGGTTTAGTAGCCTTGGAAACACTAGATATATTCATAAGTCTTACATTACATCATAAAATGAAAAACTACTACAACAACATATTGTCTCCAAAATCCACACTCATATCCCCACATAATATCGCTGCAGGTCATTCATAATTTACTTCTTCACATCCTGGGAAAAATAAAACATAGAAAAGGGGTGAGCTCAAATGCCCAGTAAGGATAACAATATAGCGGAACATTCAAAATAAGCGTAAACATTTAAGGCAATGCATTACTAAAACAAAATCCTTTTAAACTTGAACTTCAACATAGTATGGAAAACGTGAAATGAAATAATGCCATTTACTTGTTCAATGGATATTCTACTAATCGAATAATCACATGAAATATCAATAACCACTTTCATAATGTTGGAATGCATAATGCCAGACTATCATAACCACATAGCCAAGGCCTCGTGCCAAGACTACAAATAAGATTTTGCCAAGGCCTTGTTCCAAGACACTATTTTGTCTCATGAGACCTACCGCTGCATCGAGGAGCTATAGCAGGCTCCACCCGTCACATATTAAGTCCAATGCATTACCATATGAAAAGGTTTAAACATAACATAAAAATTCATATTAAAACTAGCTTACGAAATGTCAATACTTTCACCATAAACCATGAATGGTATAAAAATAGCACATATATAGTCAAACATATCAAAAAACCTTTAATACAACATAGAATTTTTGTATCATAATAAATAAACTTCACATAAGCATAAAATCCAACAAAGGATGTTGACATAGATGAAATCAAAACTCTTTTTAGAGAAGTATCTCTTTTATTTTGAAATCATTTAAGATCCATATAAAATAAAAAATTTTATTTGAAAATATTCTTATAATCTTGTAAGAGAATCTTTTAAGATTTTATAACGGCGGAAAATAGCCACACCCGCCATATAAGTTAAAAAAACATTCTTACCTTAATTTTTTCGAAAAGGTTAAAAAGTACCTTGTTTGGAAAACGATGGAAAGATTCCTTTATAAACCTATTATAAAAAGTCAAAAAAGGGTATAAATGACTTTAACCCATATTCTTGTGAATAGTAGAAATGTTTTGAAATACATTTTTAAGAAACATGGATGTGGATGATAAAGAGATCCCAGTAGATTATTACGTATAAACAACCTCGGATAATGAAGAGATTGTGAAATAACCCTTACCAATTTGGTAACATATGAAACATATAACCCATAAAAGAGTTATCATACAATGAATTTGTAAATACACATAAATTAAAGTGTATTACACAAAGAATATAATTATGGGCAGTACATACACCACACAAAAGGTGATGGTGGCAATATGGCCTGAATCTCACGAGAATAAGGAGTGAGATGAAAACCCCTTACCTTGTACTTTTCCTTGGTTGGGGTAGGTTAACCTCCTGTATAATGGTGAAATAATTTTTATTAAATTATACAAGAATCATATATATTAATATGATATCATATATGATCTTTTAACATTGATTTGTTAATAATATCTTTGAATTATCGTTGTTTTGGGTGTTAACTTACTTGTTTTCTTTTATATGTTTTGTTACATAAGACATGTTTATAATGGATAGGTTGTATATTATTCATATCCATAATGATATAAAGTCCTTAAACATCATTTTTAAATCATAAAATGATAATTATACTTTAATGGATACGATGGAGAATGAATCTTATCGCGTTCGTGGAGAGAGTAGTCCGTACGTACGCACGAGCGACAATATCATTCTTTTAAAATAATATATAAATGGATGGTATATCATATATACAGAATAATTAAAATGTTATATTTATTATTTACATGAGTTACATATCATTATTATACCCATCCAAATAATAATATATTGAATAACAATTACACCACGACGTGGAGACGGTAAGCCGTACGTACGCACGTATGGTGACATGTTATTCAAAGGGTGGATAGAATACTGAATATGGTTGTACCATATTTATAATAACATCAAAGTTTATATATGATACTGGAGTTATTATTTTAGAATGGTAACAACAATGGAAGAAGAAGTGGAAGAAGAAATGAACTTGGAAAAGGGTGGTGAAATCATTACCTCTTCTTCGGGTTCTTCCTTTTGATTTGATCAAAAGGGATCCTTAGGTTGGATTTATGATCAAACTAAGGCCTCTAGGTTGTAGTGAGGGAAGTTGGGATAATATTGGGGCAGAGTTTGTCCGAACCAAAAGGCTTTGAGGGTGTGAATAAAAAAGGAGGAGTGCCCTTTTATAAGAGGGGTGAGGGGCACCTTTGGAAAAGCTAGAAATATTAATTTATAATAAATTCATATTCGGTTTCTAATGGCTCCAAAGTTGATTATTTAAATTTTAAGGTGGGGATGGGTCGAAAACAACTCATCCAATATAATTTATACCGGTTTGGGTACTTATATTAACCTTATCTTTAAGTATTAACTCTAAGTTAATTAGTTTCACTTTTACAATGTCTCTTTGTATTTTTATATAATATTGTTAATAAACATACTATATACATCCAAGATACCCCCAAGTGGTCCATTAATGATGAACCTATCATGATATAAGTCTCTTGGCCGAACCTTAGATTTTTAGGAATTTAATATCAATTAATAATATAATATTTGTTTTAAGAACTCTTTTATGTCAATTTTGACACTATTCAATAGTTGATTTTTGTGAAACTCATAACAGATTGATTACTTCGAAAAAAGTCAATTAAATCAATCCCAATATATCATATTATCCTATAAAATTATTTTAATTCATTAAAAGTTTCATATTATATTTATTTGGGTATTTATAATATCAATTATTTTAATTTTTCACTATTATAGTAATTACTTCATCATCATTGTGTCATAAATAAATTAAATTATTTAATGTCTAAAAATTATAAATAAAATATAATTATGTAGGAAATCATTTTATCTTTATAATGAATATTTATAATCTAAAATCGAACATATATAACCCTATTTAAAAATTGTTTTTCTAAACGATATATGCCTGTGTCATTTTTGTATTCATTTTAACCTAATTAAAATAAAGTGTCCCTATCACCTACAAGTGGCACTATGGGGTCCCAAAGTCGACCCAAAGATGCCTATGGTCGAAACCTTATCAACCAATAAGGCTAGGATACGTTTTAGGGTAATTTAGTATTATTATAATATTATTTTGTAACCATTATTTACTGGATTTACCCTTAACAATGGTAAATAAAATATTTACCGCAGTAATTATTCAAAATGTATAAAAATAAAAGTTACCTATTTACACAATTTGAGCATCCTGATTCCAAATATGGAATCCATTTTTCTAAATTCAAAACACAGAAGTGGCAGAAATTAATTTAAAATTAATTCCCGTTGTTAAAACAAAAAGCGTGTTTTTAAGAAATAATAACTATCAAAAGATTGACACTTTTTTATGTCTGGTTTAAATGTGAAATTATGTCAAATGACCCACATTGTATTACATAGTAAAAATATATTCTAAATATTCTTTAAAACCACTCAAATTCATAATTTATCACTATTAATTATTTTGATTAAAAAAGTTGTTTTTAATTAAAATTTAGTAATTTTCACTATTCATCAAAATATGAAAGTTATCCGAAAAGTACCAAAATTTCTCCTTAGGATAAATTTGATATTCCAAATACAAAAATGAAGTCCATTTTGAAATAAAAAATATATATAATTTCAAAAAGTAGGTATTACTATTCATAATGGCTAGTTTGATTGGTTATGGTGTGTTAGAACTCGGTGTTGCGTACAACACACGCTATCACATTATTAAAAGAGAAGCGTACTGTAGAAGCTTGGGTTGTTACACTTTGATCCATTTCAAGGCATGGTACGTAGGAATCCTCAATGAGGAACAAGCCCCACCACCTTGGGCCACCCTAGAGCATAATCCCCAATACATCACAAAATATGGGGACATTGATCCATGTCAAAGAATGGTACTTAGGAGGCCTCCATGAGGTTCAAGCCCCAGCACCTTAGGTCGCCTCAGAGCATAAGCCTCAATCCATCCCGAACTACTAGGACATTGATCCATTTAAAGGAATGGTATGTAGGAAGCCTCCACGAGGTTCAAGCCCCACCACATTGAGCCGCCTCAGAGCGTAATCCCCAATCCATCCTGAACTATGGGGACTTTGATCCATGTCAAGGCATGGTACGTAGGAAGCCTCCATGAGGTTCAAGCCCCACCACCTTGGGATGTCTCAGAGCGTAAGCCCCAATCCATCCTGAACTATGGGGACTTTGATCTATGTCAAGGCATGGTACGTAGGAATCCCCCATGGGGTTCAAGCCCCACTTCCTTGGGCCGCCTCTGAGCGTAAGCCCCAATCCATCCCAAACTATGGGGTCTTTGATCCCTGTCAAGGCATGGTATGTAGGAAGCCTCCATGAGGTTCAATCCCACCATCCATCAGAACCCCAGAACCACCTTCGTGTCGGTTTACCGACAAGATGGGCCGCCTCAGAGTGTAGGCCCAAACCCATCTAGAACAACGTGGACTTTGAATCCCTACCACGAGGATATATAGGAAACCTCCATGAGGTTCAAGCCTAGCACACATGTCTCATCCTGATCTCTCCCTCGAGCCTATGTGTCTCTGGAAGCTCATGCTCTAACTCAGAGGATCAACTTCCTCTAGGTCCCATCCATGCGTCCATTCTCATGGACCACCTCCTCAGGTGTCCCATAATTCCACAGAACTATGCGGACTTTGATTTCCTACCACAGGGGTATGTAGGAAGTATATTCGAGGCTCAATCCCAAATACATCGTCCATCTTGATCCTTACCTCGGCCGCGACATCCTGGTGAGATCATGGCACCTCATTCTCGTCCACAACATTCAGGAAGCCGCCCACATGTTAGCCCCAATATCAGTGTTCCCTCTAGGGGTTCCTCAATCTGACCCACTCTAATCAGTGTTCTGATCCATCTGATCTGTCTTCGCTTGATGTTTAACTCATGGAATACCATGTGCTAAACATGGGATGTTGAGAAAAACCTCAGATACATGTCCATGGCATAAAATTCCCCACATCCGATGTGGGATGCCTCGGGCTTCCGTGCCCTTGAGAAGCCCTATAATAAGGGACAAAAGACGGACATGCAAATACCCCAACGTAAAGACATGCCAGTGATTCCCAACATGACTACTCTCCTAACCGAAGGTTGAAGCCCTAACCAGACTCCTTGGAATGTACTGATAGAAGCGGTGTAATTAACTGGTGTCCATGAAGATATGGCACTGGGAAGAGTTTCATGAACTACGTCTTAAATCTATGAGGGAGACCCAGAATAGGTAATATGTTCTAAGGAGGAATCCACGGAGGGAAGAACCAACATCCCATCATCCTGTTTTGATCAAGGATAAAACGTCCCTGAACAAGGAGCGAATGTATCCCGCCTTTGGAAAGCGGGAATGTGGGGTAACAGCAGCGCGTCCTATAAGTGATGGTTGCGCGCGCGCTCCGACGAAAGTGTCCGAAACAGAAATGGTGAACCCAATGTGAAGTGTCTTATCCTAAGAATGGAGGATACTAGCTTTTGGGGCATTAGTGGATAAGAATGTCATCTGACCTCATCATTCAGTACCACGTCCCACCAAGCAGGCCTGACGTGAAACTCACCAGAATTTGGGATAGTCATGATAATGAGCATTCCGTACTGCAAAGTTGTCAGCGTGGATCCCTCTTACCGGCCATGGAAGACGGAATGACGCTGGGGAACTAGTTGTTGATTCCTTTTCTTAGCAGTGTTAATGAGTTCATCTCCTTGCTTTTAGGAACCAAGTTGTTGCATCTGGATCCCGATCACCTGCCCATCGGCATAGGAGTAGGGGAAATATCGACTCAGCTACCCCGTGCGGTCCTGTCTCTTTCATGATGGATGAGACCGCCACGACTGATGGGCACCCACACCCCCTCTCCCCATCGGAAGTTATACAAATTATGGTAATTAATTACCTTGTACATAGGTACGAGGAAGAAGTGTTCATCCCCACCAGGGATATGGCCCACTTGGATCTCGAGGAAACTGCGCCTCACCGTCAATGCCACCCCCAAGGGCCACGTAGGGAGGTTCTACTCCCCATCCCGACATTCAATTGTTTCAGTACCTTGTCCCCAGAACACCTTGAAAACTACCTCCCCTGTGCCAACAAGGTAGGGGATGTCCGGGTTGGCCTAATTGGAGTCCCGCTTCAAGGGCTCCCGGTGAGGGCTCCCACCAGGTCGCGTCAGCACCGCCGCCTGGTTCCCCGAGCAAAGGAGTAGGAAAGCCATGCGCCTGCACCACCAGCTCCAGTTCATCTGACCTGAGCCAGCATCAGGCACAAATAGAAGAGGGTGCCTGCCATAGAGCATCAACATCAGCGACTACTGTGGCCCGAGCCACTGCTGAATCGTATCACTAACTCCGCGCATATGTTGAGCAAGGGCAGCTATACGCCCGACCTGGATAGAGGCCCCAACTGGCCCACGGTCAGGTTTGGTTGACTCTCCTAGTCTCCAGCACATGCGATGGCCGCTGTGGACCAATCCGCACGAATGCCACCCAGTGTGGAGGCCTACTCTGTATCGCCACAACGGGTGGTGCAGGCCCTCCCTGTTTTCAACCTCAGCTTGGAGGTCTGCCCCACACCACCTTCATCCCAAGTAAGGGTCTTCCTTGTGACAGAAACACTCCATGTGGGGGTCTCCCCCATGCTCAATACACTGGGTACGGGGTCACTCCCCCTTTTGCGGACCGCGAGTATGGAGACATTGCATGTCCTATCACTCGCCAACATGGAAGTCCACCCCATGTCCACATGCCAATTGGAAAAGGTCCTCCTCGCCCCAGAAATTGGAGAAGTGGATGCCAAACCCATTTCACCAACTCCCAACATGGACTTCCTCTCTGTTTCCCTTTCGACATTTGTCCCAGTGCTCCCCGTACCCTGGATTTCCCGACTAGAAACCCTCTCTGCCCCAGCACTAGTTCGGCCAGAGGACCCCATGTCGGAAATCATACCTTTCCCGAGGAGCCACCCAAGGGAAGGAAGACGGGTCGTCGCTGCCCTAAGAGGAATTCTGGGAAAGGCGGGATAAAAATCAAACCAATATGCTTCTCATACTCTGAGGCATAGTATGGCTCAGTACTGTAATCCTCTCCTCAGCCCTCCGAGTCAAGGGTTGGGGTTGGAACGATGCGCATCAGCTTCATACTCCCAGAATGTGAGATCCATTTGATCCATGCCTCCCTCCGAAGGTATATCGAGGATGACGAGAACCTGGCGTGTTTTGAGCGGCCAACCACACAGTCGCCACCATAATCTATGGAGGGGCCTTCTGGCTTGGCTAAAGACTACGAACTGTTACTTTGGGAGTCAATGGCAGGAGAGTCGCGGCATAGCCCACCCTCAGTGAGCAATGATGCTATGTCAGGATCTTTGGTCACCGGTCCATCCTATTGTGATATAGCGGCCAGGTCACTACAATCCTCAGAGGACAACCCAAGGTTTGGGGGCCAATCATCCCGCTCGCCAACTACTAATAAAACGTCATATATCAGCGCTCTAAATAGGCTTTAACAATACTAAAAAAGCACTGTAAAGATAAACGTTAATATAGGGGGATCCCTTTTATCCACGCTCCAACAAGCGATGATAAAAGCCCCATTTATCAATGATTTTTTTAGTGCTGATAAAAGGGGCCATTATCCGTGATTTTCAAAAAGCGCTGATAAAGGTCAAAAAAATAAAAAAAATAAATAATGCGGGGATAGCTATTAACAGCGCTTGAACCCCCTTTTATTAGCGCTAAGAGGTCTCCCGCATGCTGCCCTTCCCATGAATCCTCACCCACGTGCACCCCTTTACGCATCCACCCGAACATGAACCCGTAACCTCCACCTTTCGCGGTAGCACCTTTACTACTAAGCTATTTCATTTTTTTCTCTATTTAATAATATATCCTTATATATATATATATTTATATTTATATTTATCCGTATATTGATACATATTCATATTAATATAAATATATTTATTCATATATTAGTATATATATATTCATTAATATATTAATATATATTTATATTTATTTTATAATATATATATTTTTAGTTATAATTTTTTATCCGTATATTTATTTGTATCTTAATATATACTTATAAGATTAGTTTTAAATACATTTATGAAATATGTTTTTTATTTGTGTTTATAATTAAATAAATACATACATACATACATATATAGAACACACACACACACATATATATATATATTTACGAATAAATACATATATATATATTTATTTGAAAAGACATAGAATGTTAAAATGATCAAAACATATAATCTAGAAGCCCGTTTCATCACCACAACCAGTAAAATTGAAGAAAATGAAACAATAATTGATATGATATGTGGTATAGGGCTAACGGAAATCCAGATCAGAAGTTATACCTATTTGAATGTTAACAAATCGGTGTATCCTGACTAAAAACTCGGTTTTGGAGGCCGTATGGGCCTTTTTTGGCCTCCAAAAATCCGACATAGGATTTTCTTTAGTCACTAGTGCATAGAGCTCGTCGTATAATTTGATTTGATATACTGTTGACCTCAAATGGACACCCGGACCAAAAGTTATGGTTGTTTGAAGTTTGAGTTACATTTTCAACTTACATTTGATCTTTTATTAATTGTTTTGATTTTTTGTGAATTAAAATTGTTATTAAATGATTTCTAATCGATAATAATTATTAATTTATTAATTAATAATATTTTTTAAAATATTTTAAATCCATTTTCCTTAAATTTATTATATATTAAATTTAATAGTCTCATTATACGTATCTAAAACATATTTAAAAAATATATATTATATTTATATCAGTATAAATATACTTATATAACAATTATTTATTTTTCAGGATTTTTTTAAACATAAAATTTATCTCCGGTAGGAAAAGGTGCTGATAAATCCCCCCTTTATCAGTGCTGCTAAAAAAGCATTGATAAAGGGGCATTGATAAAAGTGTAGCGCTTCCCTTGTCCATTTTTGTAGTAGTGGTTATATTCTCGCCGACCAGCCCACCGGCCCAGTGGCCTGCCTCAGCACCTCTACCAGTTCCTCAGGCACCCTCAGTTGATGAGTGGGGAAATCAAAAGGCAGACCCTGAATCTGAGCCAAGGAGCTTCTAGACCATCCTCACAGAGGGCCACTTCCCCGAGAAGCTTTGGCCGGCCACAAGACCAAATTTTGGATGCCAGAATCATTCACCATGGAGGAGTTTGAATGTTTCTGCTAAACCCTCTGGGCGACTCACTTCCATCTTCACCACCGACGAGTGACTTATCCTTGGATCCAAAAGTAACTCAAAGACATCGGTGAACAATGTCGTCTGGTTGACCTGGCCACACTCCTCGTGGTCCAGCACCCTGAGTCACCTGGTCACCACATGACCCTCTAACAACAATGTGTATAGAGTTTCCAAACACTCTGCAAAGTTATTAAGGAGGCTACCCCCCATGCGCATGTCCGTGTTTGGGGTAGTACACTGCCATCCTCTTCAGTTCTATTCACTAGAAACCCAAATCGCCCGGTGGCATCAAGGACATATCCCTGAGAAGAGTTGTGGTCAACATGATTGATCTATCGGGAGTAGAAAACAAGCTAGAATATCTTGATGGAAACCTCCTCCCTGAGGATGTTCCCCCACTACTGGACCCATCGAGGAGAGTTACTCTCCAGGAGAGGAACCTCCTGGGTCTCCATCTACCCACTGAGGCATTGGTACTCAACCGGAATCACGGTAAGGGAAGGGAGGATATTGGTGTCATCAAACACTCAGACCCATCTACCCATCGAGGAATTGGTACTCAACCGGAATCACCGTAAGGGAAGGGAGGATATTGGTGTCATCAAACACTCTGACCCATCTACCTCAGTGTAGAAGACAGAGGAAGATCCTGAGAAGGCCACACTGCAGTAGCAGCTTTCTGAGCAGAATAAACTGGTTGATGATCTCCTGGTCGAATGTGCTGCGGAACCGCGTCTAGATTATGGTGACCCTCGGCCAGTACATCAGGGACAGATGTAGATTCTCCCCGGAGAATAGACCCTAGGTAACCCTAAACATCCTGTCCATGCAGAAAGGGTAGAGGCCGGCAATTACAGAAAGAGGGTGTAGTATATATTGCCAAACCCTCCTGAGCGACGTGAAAATACAAGCAACTGTGCTCTAGCTCTTCCAACAGCCCCAAGGGTCACCCCACCACCCGCTCCATGAGCTGTTTAGCTTGGCTACAAAATTGAAGAGACCGGAAATGTGATTTTGGTTATGGATCCCCATCAGGGAAGGAACTCACGTCCAGACGATCCAATGGCTGCACTCATCACCCACCAAGAGGCATTGGAAACACGATAGGTGGCCATCCCACAGGATGGAAAACCATACCCGGTGTGGGTGGATGACATGCTAGCATGCCCAGGATTCAGAAACCCTACCTTCTCCCCCTTTAATGGGATGGGGGACCCACCACAGCATATATCCCACTTTAACTTGTGGTTTGGGCCTATGTTAGGGACCCCCGTACAGCAGGAGGCTTCCAATCTCCACTATTTTGTTCAGACACTGGAAGGTCTGGCATTTGTTTGGTACAACCAGCTCCCCATCAGATCAATGACCTTCTGGGAGGAACTTCGCAAGTTGTTACATTACCAGTTCAGCTCTACCACCTAGAAAACGAACATCGCAGACCTCTTCAGGTGCAAGCAAAGGCCTAATGAGAGAGTCGTGGACTTTGTCGCTCGGTGGAAGGGGATCACATACTCCCTCTACATTCCACTGACTCAGGAGAAATTATTGATGATGTGCATACGGAATGTCAATATGGAACTGGTCCCCACCATGATCACTCAGAACAATCCCGAAGGATTCCAAGACATCTCAGATAAGGCCTAGTGCCTCAAAGTTTCTCTGAAACAGGCTAATCAGGCACATCCACTGCCCACTGTAATCCCAACAAAGTGGGCTGCTAGAGCTGAACCCGTCACAGTGGCCCAGGAAGAGTCCCCTAGGCACCTAGATTTACTACCAGTGGAGCCAGCTCCGCAGCCCCACAGAGGTCCGCCACCATGGGCACCTTTTCCAGCCCAGCAGCGCCCACCTCAAAATCGACAGGTGCCCCCGCATAACGCGTTGCCACCGCTTAGGTGAGATAATAATGTTCCACCCAATTGGTATGCTCTTCCGTCCCCCCATTAGGGTCAGGCTCCTAGAGCCCCTTTTCCGAACCGAAGGAATCAAACCTACTCATTCGATGAGGCTCAAGTCCCTGGTTAATTATGCAGTGCTTTAGAGCAAAGAATTGTATGACTGGTTGAGTGTCAGATGCCAGAAGAGGCGCATCTCACTGATCACCCCAACTACTGCCCTTATCACTGGATCCTAGGGAACACCATCAAGAAATGTTGTATGTTCATGGACTAGCTCCAAGACTAGATCGAAAACAACATATTCATGTTGGGCCCAACCACGGCACAAGTGGAAGGTGTCTTTGTGAGGACCGATAGTGGTAGCGATGGCGAAGGTGAGTAGCAGTAGGTTTTTGACCACCAGTCTCAGATGTATAACGACCGTGTTACTCGCAGGACAGTTTCCCACACCAATGGCACTATCCATACATATCTGAATCAGGTGGATCCTTTAGAAGTTGTGTCCACCACCCTTGCATCATCATCCCAGCCATCATCTTCCCAGAAGAGTGAGCATCGGTGGTGTAAGAAAAAGAAACACACCCCGCCAAGTCCACCATTTTCCCGCACTCTCAGCGACTTTATGCCCCCGAAGATGGGTATTTCCCCTAGGATACACCTAGTGATGGATGATTCATCATGTGATAGCCAAGGGTATGCTTCAGTTAACACCGTTGAGTTTGTAAACCACTACATGACTCCCGATGAGGGGGAGCACTAGGAGAACCTCCCCAACATACCCATCTGAGAACCTCCCAGTACCAATCATCCGCCGGTCCGGCCGTTAGGGCCCGCCATGCCTTCAATCACAAAATGACTCCCTACAAGCAGAAGTTCATGCCTATCATGGAAGTACAACATTATCAAGAACCTCACCGGCATCCCAGCGAGGGTTTCCATCCTTGAATCCCTTCTCCTGTCACCAGATATGTGCGAAGCACTCGTCGAAGCTTTATGGAGCCCCCTCCAGTCTGAGATAGAGATAACAGCTGCAGAAGCTTTCCATGCTGAAGCAGTTGAGGATGCCGAATTTCAGGCCATCATTTCGATCTCTAGAGAGGATGAAGGATCCCTTATACAGGGGCACATCCTCCCGCTGTACATCACCTGGAAATTTAACATCATGGAAGTTCATCGTTATCTCGTTGAAACCAGCTCCGGGATCAACCATATCCCAACACGGAGACTGCGGAAGATGGGGCTATCTGAGGATGACCTGACTCCCTTTGATCTAAGAATACAGGGATATTATAGGACTGAGCAGACCCTGGTCGGCAAGATCCATCTGAATACACAGTTCGGGGACCTAGTTTCCATCACTGAGTTCATGGTTGTCTCACAGGACACCGTGTATATTGCATTAATGGGAAGACCATGGCACCACTTACATGTGGTGGTCCCCTCATCATGTCACCAATGCCTCAAGTACTCCATTAATGGTTGAGAGGGCATACTCCAAGGTGATGCATCTCCTTTCACCTCTTGATAAGCCCGCTACTTGGATGCTGACTATTACAAGAGAAAGGATAAACAAGTCCAGGCAAGTGAAGTTGAGCCTCTCACTACTAAGACCGACCCTTGGGTAGGCCTGAATGACGCTTATGTCTTCATGATCCATCATTTGGAGGCCACGAACTTGGATATGGGGCAATGTTTTGTCATTTCCTGGACAAGGGGGAACCATGCTCCCAAATCCAGGCGGCTTCAGAAGATCACTTCATATTCTTATATGAATCAGGCTCTAGTAGTCCCAAAGCCTCCCACTCCCATGAGGTATTGGGATGTTCGGGTCATGGAAATAGTGGTACGTCGTACTTTTCTATTTCGCTGGGCTATAATAAGTCATCTCCAAACGAATCACCACTACTACTTTTATATTAACAAGTGTGGTCCCCTAGGATGGAGACCAGATGGGATCGGGTTGACAGCCTTCAACATTGTGGTCTCAGCAGTGCCAGAGTTCCCCAATACAATAACCACTGACGCACAAGATGGTAGTAGCCTCCCATCTGGGTTTGGTAGCTCAGAAGTAGCTCCCCTCATGGAGGATCCCTCTATAAATGGAGAACAAGATATAGAAGATGCTCCCCCTTCTTTTGAGGAAGGCGTCTCAGCCATGGTCAGCGAGTTGTTATAGGTGAACCTCAGAAGCGAGGCAGACTCGAGACCCACATTGATCAGCGCCACTATGTCCCCTGAGGAGGAGCAGTAGTACGTAGGCGTCCTCAAATAGCACCGTGATGTATTCCTTTAGAGTTATGATGAGATGCTAGGACTAGATCCTCAGGTAGCCATCCACCGCCTCGGTCTTCTGGAAAATCATCGTGGATTCAAGAAGCCTCCTAGAAAGATGAACCCTTCTCATTGTGCCATGGTAAAGGCCGAAGTTGAAAATCTCATCAGATCCTACTTCATCAGGGAGGTCGAGTACCCCATGTGGCTAGCCAACATCGTTCCAATAAAGAAGAAGAACGGCCCGATCAGAGTCTGTATCGACTTCCGAGATCTCAACCGCCATTGTCCAAATGATGATTTTCCCCTTCCAGAGACAGAATTTTTGATTGATTCTACGGAGGGGTCCCAAGCCCTCTCCATCATGGATAGTTACTCAGAATATAATCAGATCTGGATGGCCCCTGAGGATGAGGAGTACATAGATTTCAAGGCGCCCCAAGGTACTTTCTGTTACCAGGTTATGCCCTTTGGCCTGAAAAATGCAGGTGCCACCTATCAGCGGGCCATGAATTGCATATTAATTCCAATCCTCAGGATATTGGTGGAGTGTTATTGGGATGATCTGGTGGTCAAATATATCCAGTTCTAGGACCATCTCAAGGACCTTGAGAAAGTGTTCAATTTCTTCCATTCTTGCCACCTGAAGATGAACCCATTGAAGTGTTCCTTCAGGGTCACTTCCGAGAAGTTTCATTGCTTTTTTCCCAGTACCGGGGCATTGAGATTGACCCGGAGAAGATCAGGTCCATCAGCCAGATGCCCCCCCCCCCCGAGCAATATTCGAGAGCATAAAGGTCTCCAAGGCCACTTAGCCTACACACGCTGATTCATTGCGAATCTAGATGGCAATTGTAAGCCCTTTTCTTGTATCATGAAGAAGGGCACCGCTTATGAGTGAGATGAGGAGCGCCAGACCGCCTTTGAGGTAATCAAGAAATATTTTCTCTAGCATTCGGTCATAATGCCACCCATCTCTAGGAAGATGTCGATCCTCTATGTCACCACCCTGGAATGGTCCCTCGGCTCCCTTCTCGCCCAGAAGAACAATGAGGGGTTGGAGAACAGCCCCTACAACCTCATCTACATGCTCCTCGATATAGAAACCAGATACTCTGCCATAGAGAAGAGTTTCCTTGCACTCGTATTTGCTGTGCAGAAATTGCAGCATTACCTGCAGCACCATGAGGTACAGCTAGGGTCTTGAGTAGACCCGCTGATGTATATTCTGAATTTCCCCATGTTGATCGGCCGACTAGCGCGGTGAGTGGTAATCCTCTAGTAGTTCAACATCAGGTTTGTGCCTCAGAAGGATATCAAGGGACAGGCGTTGGCAGACTTTCAAGCTTCTCATCCAACCTCTGCAGATCAGTCCCTAGACCTAGATTTTCCTGATGAGGCAATCCTCTCAGTCGATCAAGCTATCCCCTATTGAAAAAATCACTTTGATAGTGCCTCTCGGATCCCCACCGGTAGGAGGCTCAATGATCCTAGGCTCAATAGTGCAGTCCTGGGTATCATCTTTATCAAACTAGTGAAATCTATCCTACCATACTCATTCCTATTGTTAGAAGGATGCACCAACAACGGGGCAGAGTATCAGGCCCTCATTACTAGTCTCGAGCTGGCCCTTGAGATCGAAGTGCCCCATTTTCATGTGAAAGGGGACACCAAGATAGTTATTAAGATGGTAAATGGTGACTATGTTATCAGGAATCCAGAGCTTGTACCATTTTTAGAATGGACTCTCCAGCTAATGGCTCAGTTCTCTTCTCGACCAGAGGTTATCCATGTCCCTTGGTCACAGAATGGTCGAGTGGATTCTTTAGCTAGTTTAGTTGCATCACTTGCAGAGCCCGAGTAGGATGATTTGATTATCCACATGGAGCGTCAGAGATTCAAATCTTCTGTTACCCGGGATGGCGATGATGACTCATAGGTAGGACATCTTACTGCCGGTGCCTCTGCATCAGGACCCCTGGGTCGTCCGGATGTGGTGATTGAAGTGGTTTCCAATTGGAGGACACCCTTGGTCGAATACCTCCAACACGGTAGTATCCGGTCATACCGGGATGAGCATGAGTGAATCTGATGTTGTGTGATTCAGTTTACCCTCTAGAGTGATCTCATACTAGAGCTGATCCTCTATAAGCACAAGTTTTATGGTGTTCTCCTCCATTGAATTCAGGGCATTGAGATTCCACAAGTCATGCTAGAGGTTCGCGCCGGTTCTTGTAGTGCTCATCAGGCTGGGCCAAAACTGTTTCACCATATCCAGAGACTAGGGTATTTTTGGCCCTCCATGATCCACAACTACATCGGATTCTACTAGAGGTTCCATGCATTCTAATTTCATGCTAACTTTGTGCATCGGCCACCAGAGATTCTCCACACGGCCAAGTACTCTTGGCCCTTTCAAATCTAGGGATTAGATGTCATAGGACCATACCCACCGGAAATGGCTCACCAATTTCGATTCCTTCTGACCACTACAGATTTCTTTTCCAAGTGGGTTGAGGCAATTCTATTCAAGGAAGTCAAGGACCATTCTATCCTCGATTTTGTGAGTTCCAATATCATCCATCAGCTTGGGGTTCCTCACGCTATCCTCACCGATAATGGAACCAACATCCGAGCAGCCGAGTTGAAGAAGTTATACACCAACTACAGAATCCTCTCTAACCATACCTCCCGCTATCACGCAAAAGAAAATACACATATTGAGGTGTTCAATAAAACCCTCTCTAACATTCTGTAGAAAATAGTTGGTCAGAATAAGAAGCTTTGGCCGGATAAGTTCCCAAATTCCCTATGGGATTATTAGAATACTACTCATAATTCCACCCAAGTGACCCCATATTCCCTGGTGTATAGAACCGAGGTCATCCTGCTCATCGAGATTCAGTTTCCCTCGTTGCGCACAGCAGTTTATGACCAGCAATCCCCAGATAGAGTGGATGAAATCCATCTAGAAGAATTGGAAGAACTGGAAGAGAACATGCTTCATGCCTTGCAGAACCAAGAAAGTAATCAGAGCAGGATGACTCAAGCTTTCAACAAGAAGGTTCACATCCGCTCTTTCTTTCAAGGTGACTTGGTACAATCCCTTAGAGCGCCAGTGATCCCCGGAAAGAAACTACCCAATTTGGAGCCCAAATGGGAAGGGCCATTAATTTTTTATAAGGTTTATCCCAATGGTGTGTACTCCCTGGTGACCATGGATGGTGAGCGTATAACTCCTCCCACCAATGCCAGGTTCCTCAAACAATACTTTTCCTGACCATGGATTTTTAGGGTCCTCCATGACCTTAAACTTGATTAGGGTCCTCTAAGACTTTAAACTGTATTAGGGTCCTCCATGACGATAAACTAGATTAGGGTCCCCCATGACCTTAAACTGGATTAGGGTCCTCCATGACATTAAACTGGATTAGGGTCCTCCATGACCTTAAACTGGATTACGGTCCCGCACGACCTTAAACTGTAAGTCCCGCATGACCATAAACTGTATGGCATCCCACATGATGTTAAACTATATACCGTCACGCATGACTTTAAACTATATTTCATCCCACATGACGTTAAATTGTATGTCGTCCCGCATGACATTAAACTGTATCTTCAAGAACTAAATGTGGCTTGATTCCCATCCTTATGGGATACGTAGGACCGCATGAGCATTTAGATTTTGGGTCCAGTCCCATCTCTTAGAGATCTCCCGATCTCCCTGTCACCTCATCCCCTTGGCTTGTCCCTCTCCACGAGGGGGATATATAGGCGTGGTACAGGGTTATTACCAACTTCGCATTGGGTTGTTGGCACCTTTCCCCCTTCTCCAGACAATCCTCCATCTCTTGGACACTCTCAAGTTGAGTCTCTCGACCACTTGTAGTTGTTTTCCAATGTGTTAAGAGTACTCTGGTCTAGGACCAGGAGTGTCATATTCAACTTATCCAAGTTCCTTCCACTTTTCAAGCTTTGTGTTCCCCTTCATTTGGCCCCCCGTTATTTTTCACACCCGAAGGGACCCCCAAAAATGGCATGGATACCACGCTTAAGAGCTCTCCTACCGTTACGGGCCAACACCCTCTAGGGTTTTAGACAACAAATTGGTACAAATCCCATGTTGGGAACATGGTCAGTGGTCGATGCTCATTTGTTGGTCCCCATTTCAGGCTAACGTGATAGGATGATGTATTGCAAACATGGTCAACAGTAATCCTCCGTCGTCATGCTAGCCCCTTCATGCCTCGAATGTTGGTTACATGATTCACATTATGTTCCACCCCATCATTTCCAGGTAGAATCTAGACACTTTTGGCACTATCCCTCAATGCACCTCTGCACATCAGGGGGAAAAAGCTGCAATACGACATCCTTCAGGGATCCCATGGTCTGAGCTTTAAGACCGTAAACTAAGATCTTTATTAAGGGCCATGTTCGGCTCGATCCTCATCCCCATGGGATACGGGGGATCACCCGGGAATCGTGCTTCTGGGTCCAGCTCATCTGGGAGCTAGTTTCTCCTACCCCTTATCCTCTGACCCTCACTGGCCTCCAAGCCCGACGCTCCTCTCCTTGAATCTCACACGGTGGTGGTGTGGATATCTTCCTCATTCACGTTGGGTATAATTTATCGCATCATGCACATTCCCTCAGGTCCAAGCCATATGACCTTAATCTGTGTTGTTGTCTCCAATCACATGACCCTAAACTGTGATAGTACTATCCTGGCCATAGGAAGAAACATTGTGCTGCATTGTGATGACCTCATCGAAGGGGACATCACGTTGGGTATTGTTCATCTTCCATACCATTTTTCAACACTAGTATGTGGCTTGATTCTTGTGGCAATGTCGGGAATTTCTACCCTAGGTTGGTCACTTCACAAAAGAAACCCCATTCACCTTAAAGGATAACCAAGATACATCAAATGCTGCTTCTTTTGGTGCGAGGGCTAGACCTTCACTCCCCTTTCATCCTTTTCACTGGTAACTTACCGTACCGTGCGTCCACCAAATAACTAAGTATAGTTTTATTCCCATTCTCATGAGATATGTAGGAATGCCTGGGAACTTCCCCATGGGCCCAACCTAATTTTCATGTTCGGTCCCTTGACCTAAACACTTCTCCAAGGAACACAAGGTAATTTGGACTCATGTCCTCATTCACGTAGTGTTTCATAATCACCTTACCATGTGCCTCCTTCATTCCTTACTGATCTCTGGTCTAAGTTCTAAGACCCTAAACTAATACCATTTCAAGAACTGCAGGTGTCTTGATTCCCATCCTTATGGGATATGTAGGAACACCCATACATTTCATCTCAGGTCCAGCCCCGGGAACCAAAAATGCCATCCTTTCCCCCACCATTGGCCTCTTGGCCTGACCCCCTTAGGGAATTGTGTAACCGTATCATTTTCCATTAACAAGTTCAGGATTACCCATGATGACATTGGAAACTGATAGTTCCCTCACCAGAGAGGTCCTGTCTAAAAGTAGGGATGATCCATGATTAGATTAATGTGCCCACCTAATGTGTTTCCACCATGGAGGTATAATTTTGGGAGTGTTGCATCCTATGTGAAAAAACCACCCCTTCGCATTCAACGCTTTGCATGACCCTTTATTCGGACCCTCATCTTCTTTCATGTTTGAAGGGACCCCTTAACAGTATGGATGCTCGACCTATGGTCCGCCTGCTATCCTGGGTCAATGTTATGGAAGACTGATCATGTTTGAAGGGACCCCCTAACAGTATGGATGCTCGACCTATGGTCTGCCTGTAGTCCTGGGCCAACTTTCTGGAAGACTGATGGATGATATTTGAGTTTGGCCCAATATTGCGAACATGGTCTGTGGTCGACCCTCATTTTTTCCCCATTTCAGGCTAACGCAATATGGATGTTGTTTTTTGAACATGTTCAATAGTTTTTCTTTATTTCCACGCCCCTCCCATAGTTTTCTGAATATGGGTAACATGATTCACATTTTTCATTTCCCTATGTTTGGATTGATTCCAATGCCCCTGGAATTTCCCCGCTTGTGCGCTAGATCACATTGAGAAGACGATTCATCAATCAGTCTGAGGTCCTCTTCCTTTGATTGGGCCTCCCACTTCTCCTCAGAAATCTATGTTCGAATTTCGAATGTCTGAAGCTTGGTCGGTGCTTCCATGATATAACAAAGTTGTAATACGAGCAACCATTATTTCTCACATCAGGTACGGCCCAGGTGAGCTTAGGGATGGATTCATATTTATTTTGGGATTATGGTTGAGCAGATTAAACCAAAGGGAGATGTATGTTAAGAAAATGGGTGAGTAAGTAATTTTTTCCCTGCATACAGTTCAAAAAAGGAGGCAAGAAGCAGTAAGGGGAGGTAAGTTTATGGGTTCGGCCAAAATAGGGCCCTTAAGGGTCAGTTTCATGGATAGATCTCTCCAATGCCACCACCTTTTGGCTGGTGGCCTCTAGGATAAACTCCCATCCTCTGAGGAATCTCTCTTCGTCTGCAACCACAGAGTGCAGTTCGCTGACCCTGGCCCGTGCTCACGCATGTTCAGTTTGGAGCTCAATTATCTAGCAACTCACTTCCGCGAGTTGTTCTTGGGCGTCTTCCAGTTGGGCCATCAGCTTCTCCATGAGCTCAGAGCAGTTTTCGATGAATATCCCATGTTCTTTCGCCTATTCATCGAGGCGTTGGACCTCCTGCTCCACCCTCATAAATTCTCGGGTACTCCCTGACTCCTCCCGATATTGGGTAACAACGGAGCGCCGGCTGATCTCACGCATCTTCTTGGACATGTAATCACGGACCGTCAATTGAAGCCATTGAGCATATACCCCTACAGCACACAGGAAACGCAGCCAGTCGTGGAGTGAACCCATCTGCTTCAGCCATTTCACCTGAGTCAGACTGAGAAAACACCAGATGCACTTCCATCCCTTGTGTCGCGTCATTCGACTCTCCTAGGCTTCTTCTGAATCTAAATCATCGATTTCTTCAGGATCAGTGGGCCGATAGACATGGAAGATAACCAACAGGCTAGCAGCAGGATATTCCTTAGATATTCCTCCCAGGGTAATAGGCTCCTCAGCATCTTGGTGACCTTCCTCTCTCCCCTTGATCCTGGTGGAACCCTTGTTGACTTTCAACCCTGCCCTGACAGCAGCACCACTGGTGTCCGCCGCTCCCTACTCACCAATTGTTGAGGCCAACTTAGTTTGGGTGGCATGATCTGGATGGGGTGGTACGTTTTCCATCGGCATGCTTGCGGATGGTCCGAGCCCAACTGCCTAACGAACCTCTAATGCCATGATCACTGTACAAACATGGAGCATCCTAATCAGTTGATTTCTCTGATGGTAAGCACCGGTGTCGAAGCAAGGAAAATACAGGAACCCAAGGCGCAAACCTCGAGTGTTCTGGCCACTACAAGAGCTGTCATGGTGGGGGATCCCTCAGCACTCATCAATTCAATAATGGGCATCGGCGCTCCACCTTGCCCCGTTGGCGCTTCCTCCCCTCCTTGGGCTAGGAACTCTTGATTAGTGCCCATATGCTCAAGAGTAGGACATGAAGGGTGGATTATGGATAGAAAAGGAAATCAGAGAAAAGGAGGATGGTAGATAAGGGTCGAAGCATACCTCGAGCATCTTGGTCACATCCATATCACAGCCGATGATCTTGCTACTCTCTCGGAGACTCCCTTGATGGAACGCTCCCTGAGACCCCTCACCTTCGGGCTCATCTTCACCTTCACATTCCCCTTCTCCTTTATCATGCTCTCCTGTTTCACCTCCCTCTGACTCATCATCACTTTCATCTTCCCCCAGAGGCATCGTTTCCGAATCATACTCCAAGTCGAGCATCACTTTCACCAAGGGAGGTGGCTACACATGCCGACCCTGTTGGTGTGTGTACATGTCCATGGTCGTCAGATATGAATTTCGATGATGAAAGTTCACTCTATCAGAAATCCGAACAAGCCCAACTTCTGGAAGTTGGACCCCATCTCTCACTATCTTCTGTCTAAGGATTTCAATACTCATCGACTACCGCAGGGTTAGCCAAGCTAACCATAGTGTGGGGAAAACAACATCTTGAGAGGGTTAAAGAAGGTGTCATATTTTCTTCCTGAGAAGTTCTCTGGCCATTCCATGGGACCCTCCTCCTCTAGGCGATGAGGGTGAGACCACACCATGAGACGTTCCCGCTATTAAGGTTCCAGCCTGCGCAGGCCCTATTGCCTGACGTACTCCTAATCTTACCCCCCCTATCGGCACCCTGCATGATCTCTTGCTGCCCGGGATCCACACTGGTGGCCTTGAGCTACCGAACTCTCTTCTGCAGAAGCCTATCAAGGTTTGATATGGTCCAATGTTAGGCATAATCGGTTGAGAGGCCAGCATCGACTCCGGTGGGAGGAAAGGTGATGATGTCACCAGAGCTGTAGGTCATAAACATCAGCCACAGCTGACAAAGAACAAAGGGATGCCTCTCCTCCCGAACTTCTATATATACTTTTTCAACATCCGTTGGAGGCATCCAAACTGCCTTGGGAAGATGGATGACACATAAGGCTCACAGAAGCTCTTCCCATCAATCCGGGCCACAAGAACCCCGCCTCTGATGCTCTGGAAGTACTCTGTCTGCTCCAGCGAGCCTTTCCCATCGTTAATAAGCATACCAGTTGGGGTGGGGAATGGTATGAAGGTAAAGATGGCATGATTATCAATCCTGATCTATTTTCACTCCTCATTGAGCATCATCAGCATGACCTCAGAAATATTCAGCAGAGAGGGTCGCAGGCCATTGCCTGGAGGACGGATGGCATTTGGGAATGTGTACCCTCCACAATGAGCTGAAACCCATCCATGGAAAATCTAAAAGGGGCCACATACTCTCCTAGGTTATCCCCCTCTCGAGATGCATTCCAATATGGCATACAGCTGAGCCAGCACAGGGACGCCCTGGTTGAACCTCTTGTTTCTAGCAATGATGTCCATCACCAGAGTCGCTGGAGAGACATCCATACTTTAATCCCTCACCGGCAGGAGCCACCCACTCAGGAATGTAGAGATAAATCCGGTGTACCAGACATTCAGATCTGGACTCTAATTAATTTTGTATCCCCATGATCGGTAGTGCCCTGACTCCACAATCCTCTAGTATGATCCGTTTTTTGCTTCTCTGTGCCATGGTTTGACACTGCTTTCCCTTCCCTGGAATCTTGACTTATGGATCCCTCTCCAGAAATAGGCTAAACCAGTCCTTGTAGGCGATATCCTTTAGGAATTCCTTAACCCCCAGCTTCTCCTTGGCCAGATCTGGTAGGTGCCACGTTAGGATGGGGGTTCGTGATCTATCTCCCAGATGGTCATCGGTGTAAGGAATTAGTCATATTGATGGACCTCCAATGGGATACCCCCAATACAGTGAATGAACCAGAGACTGATGTCGACTTCCCCATGATGGAGATTGAATGTGTTGGTATCAGGGGACCACCGGGTGAACAGCTCTGGACCAATCTCAGGTTGGTGGTAGAAGTGGAATTGCGATGTACATACAGCCTCGAACAGACCAATATGCCGCATCTCAGCCCCAAATTGGTCACATGTATGGTGAACCCAGTATGCCTAGGCCCACTCACTAGTGAAGTTTCCTCTGGACCGCAGATCCCAGTCATGCAGCCAACCTTTGGTGTCATCAGTGATGCTCTGATAGAAAGTGCTTGCATAGAGGGCTGGGGAGATCTTTGAAACAGGGTCACCCCCAGCAATGGTCCTAGTCTTGGGATTCAGGATAAATGCGTCCATGTGCCAAGTTTCTCTGGTAGGATGACCATTGTTGATGATGTTGTATCGAGGAAGTTCACCCTCATGGGTCACCCATGACCACGGTGTATCCACCTCAAATCCCAGCAATGGGACCTCCTCCAGAATACCAAAGTCCTACAGCGGAAGGTTATTGGACAAGGCATACTTCTTTTGGGTGGGGGTCAGTAAGTTGCAGAGGGTATGGTTGTTGGAGACAATCCTTTTTTCACCATAAACTTCTGGGTTTATAGCCATTTCAGTTCTGCAAGTACCGGCTTCTCCCTCATTAATCTAGTTGGTGGCCATCATCTTTCTACTATGTGTGTCAGAAGTTGGCGCGAAATCTGGGAGGCTAGTGGGAAATCTCAGTGAGCGTCGTGAAATTTCAGGTTATGGCATGAAAAACTTCAGGTTTTCATGTAAAATGACGCCTGATATCTGTGGAATTACACACAGCCAGAGTGGGTTTTCATGCAGAACAAAATAAATTTTCGCACATGAGAGATCGAAGCCTGTCGTGCGAGGAAATTCGTATGAAGAATGGGACCCACAGTGGATTTTATAGGCTAATCCTGGGTTCCGCGTCGTGTGTAAGGTGGATTCTACGCCTGCACGAGATGTGAATTCCATACCATTTTGAGTTTTTCATGCAGCTTTGTATTTTTGTGATCCTGGACCTTGCTGAGACATGCACTTCGGCGTTTCCCTCAGAATCTGACCGTTGTAGCCTCTCGCTGATCCAATTCCAAGGGGGTGGGGGCATTTGTAGATGCCGGAAAGAGCTTAAGTGATAAATAATTTTTCAAAATGAGAAATTGAAGTCATATTCGGACCTATAGACTCGTTCTGGGGGCCCGGAGGTGGTGCGCGAAAAAAATGGTGAAGGGTGTGAAAAAAATGTGTGTCATGCGGAAAGTTCCCTGATTCGCGAAGATTCCCCGGCATAGGCACGAAATAATTTTGTGTCCGCACCCCGCATGGTTGACATTCCACACCGCCGTCTCTGGCGTGCAAAATTTCGCGCAGAGCAGTTTTCTAGGCCCTCGAACGTCTATAAATACAAGGTGACCCCCTTCCATTTCAGTTTTGAAGAATCTGAACCGGCTCTCATGTGCGAAATCCCTCTTCTACGCGCGCAATATGGCCTTTAGGTACAGTTCTTTTCACAACAAGTCACCCCAAGGTCCGCCTTCACGTGAGATCCCCATGGCTTAGACTAAATTCCAATCCCTTCGGGGTTCCACCCTTGCGCGCAAGCCCTTCCATTGCATGTAGGGTGGCCAATTGTGCGCAATTCCTATCATTTCACGCACCCCTATCCTTGCGTGCGGCCTCTACCACTTGCGTGCAATTCATACTCCTTGTGTGCAATCCTCCTAGTCACGCAAAAAAACATCAACCCCAATTACACGCACGCAACACCGATTTTGCACCAGCTTGGTGTTTTTTGTACATGTCCATTATTTAGCGCGCAAGCCTCAAAGGTTGCGCGCAATTCCCTAGGACCCCTCACCACGATGCTCCATCTGTGGGTTCCATCCGCAGGTGCCTTTTGTGCCCCAGGTATTCATATCATGCACCTTCTTCCCATGTGACCTTCTAGGATCGTACGAGGTAACTTCAAAGTCCCATGGACAATTCTTCAATTTTCATTGCTTTGCCTCATGCCTCTTCCCATAGGCATGCTAATGGTTATTACTTCTTCGCATAGCCACACTAACCTGGACCCCTCGATGGTTCTCCCCACAACATCCCCTCACTACAGCATTGTCGATGCCTTCCCTTCCATAAGGAGTGGAGGGTACCAGTTATGTATGTCCTAGGGGTGTAGAGTGAACCCACCTCGTTCGAGATGCATGATGTTAAACTACCAAGCACCTTTGTACTCATCACGTGACATTAAACAGTGACCTCACCCCATGCCTCGCAAGCAGGGTCCCCCCACCTCAGACATTTTTCACGCCCACTCGTCTCCACAGGGATGGGATCATCCCTTACAGGGTGTGATATCCTTATTATTGGAGTGGAATTTGTCTGTGGGAGAGGTCATCCACATTTTTGTAAGCCCCTAGCCTTTCTTCCAGGAGGTAGCACCCATGCTCCTCCTCACTTCCTCAGTCCTCAAGGTCAGCAGGGGGCGTGATAGGGAATGGGGCTCCTCCTTTCCTTGGTCCCAATTCCCTCTCTTGCTTTTCTTTGTCTCCCTCGGGCCTCCATCTTGGAGTAATTCATGGAACCTTGGTCCGGTCAATGCATAAGCCCCTCCCCACTTCCCGTGGATGCACCTTTCACAATGAGGTCATCAGGCTTTTGCTGCCTATTGTTTCTCACACCATGCATGACTCACGTGGGCTTAGAGTATGCATCGACCATGACATCGACCTCGTCCCGCATGATGTTAAACTGTATGCATCCATCCCGAATAATGGGGACTTTTATACATGTCAAGGAATGGTACATAAGAATCCTCCATGAGGTTCAAGCCCCACCACTTTGGGCTGACTCAGAGTGTAATCCCCAATCCATCCCGAACTATGGGGACGTTGATCCATGTCAAGGCATGGTACGTAGGAGGCCTCCACGAGGTTCAATCCCCACCACCTTAGGTCGTCTCAGAGCATAATCCTCAATCCATCCCGAACTATGGGTACTTTGATCCATGTCAAGGCATGGTACGTAGGAAGCCTCCATGAGGTTCAAGCCCGGCCTCCTTGGGCCATCTCAGAGCATAATCCCCAATCCATCCCGAACTATAGGGACATTGATCCATGTCAAGACATGGTACTTAGGAAGCCTCCATGAGGTTTGATCCCCACCACCTTGTGTCGTCTCAGATCATAATCCCCAATCCATTCCGAACTATGGGGAATTTGTCCATTTCAAGGCATGGTACGTAGAAAGCCTCTATGAGGATCATGCCCCACCACCTTGGGCCATCTCAGAGCGTAAGCCCCAATCCATCCCGAACTACGGGGACTTTGATCCATGTCAAGTCATGGTACGTAGGAAGCCTCCTCGAGGTTCAAGCCCCACCACCTTGGGTCACCCCAGAGCGCAAGCCCCAATCCATCCAAAACTACAGGGACTTTGATCCATGTCAAGGCATGGTACATAGGAAGCCTCCACGAGGGTCAAGCCCAACCACCTTGGGCCGCCTCAGAGCATAATCTCCTATCCATCCTGAACTATGGGGGCTTTAATCCATGTCAAGGCATGGTACGTAGAAAGCCTCTATGAGGTTCAAGCCCCGCCACCTTGGGCTACCTCAAAGCGTAATCCCCAATCCATCCCAACTATGGGGACATTGATCTATGTCAAGGCATGGTATGTAGGAATCCTCCATGAGGTTCAAGCCCCACCACCTTGGGCCATCTAAGAGCATAAGCCCCAATCCATCCTGAACAATGGGGACTTTGATCCATGTCAAGGCATGGTACGTAGGAAGCCTCCAAGAGGTTCAAGCCCCACCACCTAGTGTCGCCTCAGAGAGTAATCCCCAATTCATCCCGAACAATGGGGACTTTGATCCATGTCAAAGATTGTTACATAGGAAGCCTCCATGAGGTTCAAGCCCACCATCCATCAGAACCCCATGTCCACCTTCGTGTAGGTTTACCGACACCATGGGCCACCTCAGAGTGTAATCCCCAATCCATCCCGAACTACATGGACTTTGATTCCCTACCACGAGGATAAGTAGGAATCCTCCACGAGGTTCAAGCCCAGCACCCATGTCTCATCCTGATCTCTCCCTCAAGTCCATGTGTCTCTAGAAGCTCATGCCCTAACCTAGAGGTTCCACTTCCTCTGGGTCCCATCCATGCGTCCATTCTCACGGGCCACCTCCTCAGGTGTCCCATCATTCGACCGAACTATACGGACATTGATTCCCCGCAATGTGGGTATGTAGGAAGTCTCTTCGAGGTTCAATCCCAAATCCATCTTCCATCCCGATCCTTACCCAAGCCGCCACATCCTGGTGAGATCATGCCACCTCATTCCCATCCACAACATTCGAGAATCCGCCCACGTACTGGCCCCAATATCAGTGTTCCCTCTAGTGGGTTCCTCAATCTGACCCACTCTAATCAGTGTTCTGGTCAGTTTGATCCATCACCACTAGATGTTAAACTCACGGCATACCCTATGTTAAAAATGAGAAGTTAAGGAAAACCTCATATAAATTTCAATGGAAGACAATTCCCCACATATTAAGTGGGATGCCTTGGGCTTCCGCACCCTCGAGAAGACCTATAATAAGGGACAGAAGACAGACATGCCAATCCTCCAGCGTCAAGACATGCCAGTGATTCCCAACGTGAATACTAACCTAACCGAAGGTTTCTACCCTGACCGGACTCCTTGTAATGTCCTGACAGAGGCGACGTAATTAACTGGTGTCCATGAAGATATGGCACTGGGAAGAGTTTCACAAACTACGTCTTAAATATATGAGGGAGGCCCGGACTAGGTAACGAGTTCTAGGGAGGAATCCACAGAACGAAGAACTGACATCCCATCATCCCATTTCGATCATGGAGAAAACGTCCCTGAACAAGGAGAAAATTCCACCCGCCTTTGGAAAGAGGGAATGCGGGGTAACAGCAGCGCATCCTCTGCATGACGGATGCATGCGCGCCCCAGCGAAAGCGTCGGAAACACACCATTTAGAAAGGATTCATATATTAAAAAACAATTTAAAATATAGAATAATATGTTTCTTTAAAATAATCAAAAAGATATAGACTTAAAATTAATATATTACGACATGAAATCCCAAACCTCCAAAGACGTACCATTAATCAATATTCATTTTCATATAAAAATACAATTCCCATATTTGAAATCATTCAAAATAAACCATCATTCAAATCCACATTATGAGTCATGACACATTCAAATTTTAAAAGTAGCTTTTCCTATTAACCAAAAATTAATTTTTTACTTATCATTAAATTTTCAAATACCATTTTCCCTTTTAGAAAAAATTTTGTAATAAACCAAACAAATTGATTAAAACAAAATAAATATCCCTTTTCATATTTATTGAAATCAACCATTTCATTTCACTAATTTACTACCATTTAGAAAACCACTCATTGGGTGAGGGAATCAAACTGATTGATAATTAAATAGCTTTAAAATGAAAACATTTTATAGGAGGTTATAATAAAATGATAATTTCAAAATAAGTTTTCTTTAAAAAAGCTTCATTTTATAGTAAGACCTAAAGATTAATTTTTTTAAACCCATATATTTTTTCATGAAATTTAATGTTCATACATAAAATTAGTTATACCAATCATACATAAATAAAATAATATCATAATTTAAAACCCAAAAAAAATCCATTCATATCAAAATATCAAATTAACTACATTGACACTTTTTTAAATGATAATCATTTTTTGAATCCAAGAATATTGAGTTCCAAATAAAAAATAAAATGGATTTTAAATCATTATCAACCAATATAAATGGTTTGAGTACATTCACTAATCATTCCATAATCATCTTGACATATTTAAAATACTGTTTTTGTTAATGTATAGTTTTTTGGGCCATCATTGTGAATCCCCCATCTTGATTCCGTTCTTGTTTATGTCCCAAAATACTAGTAAATATACAAGGCAATCAATTAAAGCCTATGAGGATATTAAAACAATATATTAAATCATGTCCCATAGATAACAAAAAATAAATATTAAATCATTGCTCCACATCTTAACTCATGTTTCATTATAGAAGGTGGTGATCAGCAACTTACGTGTAACCTACCCATTGAGTTCTTACATGTCCTAATATTACAACTACCAATCATATCGAAATAATAAGTGAGTACATTAAAAATAAAAAAATTTATAAAGATCATACTCACAAAAACCATTATGTAATGACACCAAATTAGTCAACCTGATGCATCACTTGAATCAACATTCCACAAGGCCCAAAGCACATTCCTAATCATAATGAGACCATGAAATGAACCTAAAAACATGGGAATTTTTTTCCCTCAAATGAAGAAATGTTATAAACATAACACACCTAATAATTGTATAATCAAATATACTATAGCAACTCATGGGTGAGCTACAACATATGATAGAGGTGAAAAATAAAAAATGGATACCACCCACAATCTTCCAAAGACTAGAATCTATAATATCCTAAAATCCATGATCAAAAATCCATGTGATATATCACCACAACCATCACAAAATCACTGAAAAGAAACAATGGAGACAAGTATTCTTCGTCCCATCAAATTCAATTCCTATTTACTTTGTTTACAAAAACAATATCTACATATTTCTGAAAGAATTTCTAGGGTGTGAGCATTAAATCCTAGTAGGATATCCCAGTGAATCAACATAATGACTGTCACCATAAATATATTAGTTCTAAATAAAACTAAATTTTATAAAACATATATTAATAAATAATACCACATTCTCAAAACATACGAAATAAAAATATCACAATAATGAAATGAACCCGAATAGTCCTACCCTTTAAACTTGTCTAGATATAAAGGCTCTATAACACAAGGTTCTCCTATCAAGAATTAATTATGTTTTATCATTCCAACCAAATAAATCGATAACACCTCCAATAAATTGGTTTTTAACAATATAATATGACCATTCTTTTCACCATTAAGGCTTTCACAACATTGGATTACCCATCTAATTGGTCAACCTCATGGAAAAATATTTGTACATAATCTCACAATGTCCAGAGTCACATCTCAGGGGTTATTAGGGTTTCTAAAGTATCTTACCTAACCCATAACCAATATCTCATATGGATCATATCGCATGGTATTCCTTCTATACTCCTATCATAAGAATAACCTAACTCACCTAAGCCAACATCCCCATCAGAGGTATCTCATTGGATTAGAATAGGAATCAAATGTCAAGATCATCACCAACTCTAGGGAACTATTATCTTTGAGTATCTATTCAGAACTCTCATATTTCAGGGATCTGTTCATCAATAATGATATATATAGGATGATTTTTCATACCCAATACATTAGCAGCTAATAGGTATCCCCATGTGGTCCTGCACAAAGATCTCTGACTAGTAACACATGCTAAAAAATCATAAACACTCGGTTTAGTTAATTAAAATATCATTTCAAGATATATTGGAACTATGTAGGTTGTTACTAAAAATATTCATAATATAAATAATAAGTCAAAAACCTACAATGGGTTTAACATTATTTCAATTTATGATATTATCAACCTACTAAGTATCCTTCTCCTATTATGCACAATTTATACATAATTATTATCACTAATGATCATCGCTACATAGATCCAAACAACATTATAGCAAAGAAAAATAAAAAGGATAAATCTAACAAAACATCATGCACACCACTCTAGGTGAATACTAAAATCATAACATTGCACATCAATAACAATAATCACATCCCCTATAGCCTAGAATTTTCATTGGAAAAGGTGTTTATGATGCATCAATTTAGATTCCATCACAAGATCGAACACATTTCAAAAACTCTAAGATATCATATCCAATAATTATGAAAAAATAATAAAATAATACACTCCAATAACAATTTTTTAAACAGAAATCTCAGTAACCACTCATTTATGTTCCATACCCATGACCTACTATCCCTCAATCACATTTCCTTGTATTCTAGAGGATTCTAAATAAAGGAGGGGTTCTCGTCGGTACTGTGAGTAGACTCTGACATCATATAAAAGTTCATATAAACATAATATAATCATCAATCATCATAAAAAGTAGAATAAAAAAGTGGAAGAAATAAATAATACTAGATATATGAAAATGCATTGCATAAAATATAGAAACTGAATAATTATTTATTCATAAAAGGACTGATAACCTACTTGATGGATCTATCATAAACAATAAAATAAAAAAATCATTGAAAATAATTCATACTTATTACCGTAGGATATAACTTCCACCAATCACCTAAATCAATAAAGATGGCATAATTGGTAATGTTTTACAAGGTATTGACTTATCCTTTACCTGAAACAAAGTGGAGACCACTCAACTACACAAGTACAACTGCATCCCGAACTGGTTGTGAGTACCTAAAACATATAGGAAACACCAAAACAGTCTTATCCATAGATATTAAATTAAATAATTTGAGCATGTGATATGATAATATGTACAATGAAAATAGAAAAATAAATAAAATACATGAAGTAAAAAAACCATCATTAATTCTTAGGTCTATGAACCTAATTGACAATACATGCTTTATCAAATGCCAAAATGTCTCTAATAAAAATGAATCCCCACAAAGGAACTATATTTTAAATTATGTGGTATCTAAATCACATGAATCCATAATATATTAGAATCATACCCAGAAGTAAAACATGGAATCCAAATCATCTCATGCCAAATGTTTGAACCTGATTGTTATAACCAGGTTGTTCCACATTGTCTGGTCAACAAAAACTTCCATGAAAAGTGGATAGGGCACTATAAAATCATCATGTACATGTGTTATTGATTAATATGGAGACCCTCCCAAATATAAGGGAATACCCTTTCATATCTAATTAATCTAACCAATAAATCCAACAACTCATGGATCCCCAGTCATTATCACAACCTATTCCATCCACCTAATCCTAGGAGTTATCATAGAAACTGATTAAGGGGATTTTCAATGTATCTTTTTCATGATAGTATTTGATGAATGTAATGGGTTTCACCTGATGTTTTGGTTGTGGGTAGTGTCTTAGGGCCTCACTCGGTCAATTGGATTTGGTTTTACATTTGTTCCACCTTTCCAAGAAACTCCCAATGATTCCCTTATTTGTGGATGGGTGCGAACAAGGTTCCCAATGGCTGTTGGTCATCTGAGATGTCAGGACCAATGACTCATTGGGACTTAGATTGGTTGAGAGGATGGGATTTTGGGCTTATCGTATCCCTTTTGTGGGATTATTTTCCTACTCCAAGACTCTCTTATAGATTTCTGTAATGTTGGTGAATCTCTTGGTAATCCTAAAATAGGACCAGTTACCCTAAAAAATGACTATAGATTAATTCTATTTAATTTATAAAATTTTGGGGTTTATTTAGTGAAACCTTATATATATATCAAAGGTTCTCTATGACTTTCTAATAATAAGTGTATTCTTATAAATTCTTGAACTAAATATACAAACTCTTGAATTTACTTACATGAAATGTGTTGGTTCTTATGCAAAGAAGGGGATTGGATCACTATGATGCATCCTATATATCCTAATTATTTAAATAATCACAAACCTTGTATTTAGTTCAACCTGTGCAGTTTAACATCATGCAAAAAGGACCTATGTGGGTGCTATAGGACATAGAATATTCAAGCTCGAATCCTAGAGGAATGTCTTATGTATCCTGAGTATTGAGAGAATCAGAGTTGTCAAAGTATATTTGTTCCGAGATTATATATTTAGGTTATCCCTTTCATTATAAAGACCCATAAATAAAATTATGTGATTATTGGAAATCCCTATTCACACATGATCGATTCTCAGTGTAAAAAAATTGAAATAAAATGATCATTTCATTGCTCATTATGTGGTCGTTATGTGTTGGAAGTACCCTGAGATTATTTCTCATGGATCTCGAGTCTTAGGGAGACTTCCTATGAATCCTACTTATTACAGGAATCAATTTCATCATAGGTCAATTGGTTTCACATCCCACAAGTGGATGAGGTAAAATGATCATCTCCAGCGACTAATCAGGTCCTGATGGTTGAGATGTCAGAGTCGTAAATGGACTTACATTGAATGGGGTGTTTATTTTAACACAACCATTTTTAAGGTGTCTTATGAATAATGGTTATTTCCATAATTGGATTAATATTTTAGTTTATAATATTTATTACACACTATGGTTTCCATTACCATTTTGGAGGATTAAATTGAATATGTTATGATCATTGCAAATTCCTAGGACCATAAGATCCATTCTCATTGTGAGAAACATGTGATGGAACGTAATCAGCATCATTACTCTAAATAAGTGAATTAGATGTTTGGATTTCCCTGGATGATCAATATAGAACTCGATCTTCATGGGATGTGGCCTATATATCCTAAATACATTAGAAATCAATGTTTCCTTAGTTCCCTTTAGATCAGTTATTACACACTGAGATTTCCCTTAATGAGGTGGAGTTTTATTTTGTAGGTGTTATTATGATCAAAATTTCATAATCCCACATGATCCATGATAATTTTTTAGAAACAAGGTGTGGAATTTTATCAATTTCATTTATTTAAATAAGGGACATAAATATTAGGATTTCCCTATTTGATCAATATTTAACTTAATGATTTGATAATTATTCCCCATGTACCATAAATATGGATGGAATTAGAGTCTCCATAGTTCCCTTTTTTAGGGGATTACATTCAAAGGATTCCCATTTGATATGGTCTTTCACACCAGAGAAAAAAAAATTATCAAGAATTTGGATTCCATATCCTCCTTGTATGAAGGGTGTCACGTGACTTAGTCGAATTTTCTGGAAATATATCACATTTTTTTGGTTGGATAGTTCAGTTTGTGTCACATGATCCAACTAGAATAACTTGTTTCCAATCTACAGAGTTGGATTGAAACATATTGAGGGTTCCAAAACAGTTTGTAAAACATGGTTCGAAGGTTTTCTCATATAAGGTAAAACATCCCTAGAAGGCATAATAAGACTAGGATGTCACGCCTGGAGGAGGTCACGGGTCTCAATCGAATTTACCAAAGGGTGATAAGATAGCTTAGTTTCTATGCCTAGTTACAATATAAATACTTGACTAATATGATAGAACACTAGTATATGTGTTTTGTGAGGTATTTGTAAAACCTCGTAAGGCTCAGGTGACCGAATTATATGGTTTTTTAAGACCAATGAGATATGTCTATGTGGACCGTGTGACATTATCTAAAATGTCTAGAGGATTTCATGTGTCCCAAATATAATGCTAAAGGAATTTCACGAGGAATATTTGACATGTCTTGGTGTTTTTTTCATCATTTGATGACTCATGAAAAGCACACGAGGGATAGTGAGCATGTATTTTCCTTATGTCATCCATTTTCAATATTTTTTCTATCCCTTGAATTTTGAATGCCTTAGTTTTATTCAGTATCAATTTCTTTGAGTGACACATGATCTGGAAGGTATGTGATATGTTCATCACATATTTTGGTAGGTGTCCTTCGCATTATCTATGGATGATAATGTAAAGTACCATATGTATGGAACATGATTACTTTGGATGTTCACTAGAATAAAACCTAATGAATGAATTTCTTGTTATGGGACTAGCCACTATGAGATGTACACTATATCTTGATAGTCTAGAAGTCAAAAGTAGAATCTTCTAGAGTCCAAACCATTCTTCATGTTAGGGTGATGAATTTTTAGGTATCACCACCTTGTTTGTTCAGCGCTTTTTGTGGTGTGTCTATCATGTGTCTATGATAGAATTAGAATAGAGCTCTGGTTCCACGTGACATCACAAGCCTCTATCATGGATTGCTCGAAGGTAATTTCTAGACTTCCAGTGACTTTGAGTCCATCTCTTCAATGCGGCCTTTATTGGATTATTTCTAATTAAAAAGGAATTGTTTGATCTTGCGTATTTTTCAATGGACCTCCTTATTTTCATGTTGACATATCCAAGGTCATTCTATAAATACAAGTGACTATTGAACGGTGTGTTTGATATGATTGATGAATTTTCTAGGACTTTCTGTGAGAGAAGGATGGTGTGTCTGGGGGTCTTGTGGGAATGAAATATAGAATTCCTCAATGTGTCTCAAGAATTTTATGATTGTGCCTACCTTTTAGGCTCCTGCATATTTTATTCACTTTGTTTTATGTGCAAATGGTTTAAAGTCTTGATATTTTTCATGAGTGTTGTCAAAAAAAATTATTCTTTTTTTAGTGATGTGTCGCGTGACTGATATGGGTCATATGGGGGTGCGTGACCATTTTAAGGAAAATTCTATTCAATTTTCCTTAGAGAGACAAATGTGGAGTGTGAATCCTCCTAGAAATACTCATGGTACATACCATGCTTTTGATGAAAATCCATAGTTATTTTGTGAGATGAGGTAGAAATGTAACCAGGGACCTAAAATGTCATTCAAATCACCAAAGGTGCACCGCTTGTCTATCAATGGCCAAATGTATATCTTAACTCCAATCCTTTTATCTCCAATGTTTTATTTTACAAAGTTTCAAGTGGGTAATGGATTTTCTCAAATATTTTTATGGGAAGGACATCCCCCCACTCGGGATAGGGCACATGATCCTTGTGGTTGGTAGGGGCCTCTACCATTTTGGGTGTCCTTCCACCCATTTTTAGAGTATTTTCTAGTTGAATTTTTTGGTTCTTGTCATAGAAAACCTACATGGTCTAGGGGAGCTCATCCATCTACCAACCACATAGTTACTAGTTTTCCAGATTACCTTTTTAAAGGTATAGGGGATTATTGAAAGGGGATTCATGGGATCCACTATAGATTATGTACTACATGTGTATCCTTCACGTGACCTAATAAGGGTCAGACAATAATGAGTCTCTTAAAGGTTCCCACAATTTTTACGTATCTACCATCTTATTCTTCATTATATTTTCTAGGGGGAATGATACACATATTAAGCTTTTTCTCCCCTTGTGAATTTTTAAATTCTCATTTATAAGGAATCATCAAATTCACCCCTTATGATAGACATTCATGAACATAAGGGATCAGTTCTGAGGAACATAAATGTCTACTAGATTCATTAGAGATATTGATAATTAGTGCCTTAGGTGACGTTTGGTCTACTAGGTGATTCTTGGTATTCCATGAAATGTCTAATATATTGGAGGGGGTGGATATCAATTCATTCCACCATTAACCACTTCTCTAGATTTCTCTCACATTTTTCTCATCACATGCCTCTATCAGAAGACCTTTCTATGAGTCCTGGCCATGCGAAATTATTTTGATCATTTTCCACAAGATCAATTTTCCATGACTACTTCCACTGAGGAACTTTTCCATTCTGAATATGTCCCGTACCTCATTTATTTGTTTTGAACTTTTGACCATGAGAAACTTCTATGTTCTTGAGGATTACATGGGTTTGGATGTTTCAATCATTCGATTCGATTGATTTAGATGATAATGTTCAGGTCACACGATCGTGAACGTCTAAATGGTTCATGAAATTATGTGATTCTGTTGTGGTGATTTTGAAACATGTGAGTCCTTTGGATATTAGGGAATCCACAAAACCATTATGAGATTCAAAAATGCCTTTTGAATTTAATCATCATGCAAGATGTTTCATGGATATTCATTCCTCTGTTTTTTAACAAGATCTTATATTCTATTTTTCTTACATGTTACACTAACAATTTTCTACATGGGTTCTAGCTCTCTCAATGGTTCATCATCTAAAAACAATCAATGGTCCATTTTTTCAGGAATCACAATGTTGATAACCACTATCATGTACATACAAATAATGAAATCATGATGAAGTTAATTTTATAAAATGTCTAGAATAATCTCGTATCTCATCACTTCCTCTGTACTAGTTTGGTTTACTATATGATTCAACCATTGCTTCACCATATTTTCATCTTCCAACATCTATGTGTATTCCTCTATTAACTGTTTCAGAACATGATTGATGATGACAGCTAGCTCATTACATCTTGATCTTAGGGTTTGTCTTATATGTTGGGAAATTATCCTCTAGGTCTATATGACCATTATATTTTCCAAAAACCAATTACTCTAGACTATTCACGTATTCTTTCTTCATATTTGAATAATCTGTGTAGCATATGGTACTTGAGATGGAATATCTATTGTGGTGGAAACTTATCTAATGAGAGGGACTTTCCCTTCTAGGCCAGACAATGCTTCTTGGAGTTTGCTGATGACTTATACAGCGTTTACATTTATGAAGACATATGGATCTCTCAATTAATCATCTACTGTGAGTCTGACCTCCTTAAATTGATTATTCAACGTTTGTTTTCTAATACAAACACATTTTTCATGTCCCATTGTAAAGTGGGAACCAACCTATGGGTTGTCTATTAGTTTGGATTGATTCAACCTCTAGGAGAAATTAATGATGAATTCCTCATAGCTATGATTGTTTGAGATGATCCACAAAAGACCCCAGTTTTGGTGAGGGAGATTCATATTATTGTAAGGAAGAAATCGAAGAAATAGCTACAAATGTTCCCTATTATTTATTTTAAAAATTGGATCAATATTTTCCTCTTTACTAGTGGATTTCGGTCGGCCTCTATTCTCCCTCATAACTGCCCCTCCTAGAAAGTATGTGATAGTGAAAGATTGTATTGTGACATCTTGGAGGATGGATATTATACCTCTTTGGGATGTTGAGTGAACTTGTAGATATCTTCAAACAAATGACTACGAGGTTTCATAGCCATTTTCATTAATGGTTGGATCTTTTCGATAGAGGATGCGTCTTTAAGAAACCATGTTAGTTTGTTGGTGATGACATCATGACATGTAGAATGGAGGATCCTTAACTTGGATGTTCTAGTCTCTTCAGACCATTATCAAATTATGGGTCATATTCAACAAGGTAGGAATGCTTATAGGTTTAGTGCTCCTCTCCAATTTCTTTTTGGACTGATAGGGGATAATTTCTAATTTTATGACTTTTAGAATGCTTATAGGAACCCAGATGCCATAAATCAACCTGGATAGTTGTACATCTGAAGGGTCCATGATATGTCCTTAACCCCTAATAATGTTAAGTGTGTTCTATTCCATCTTGAAATCTTTGAATTTATTCTATTTCATGCACTGCATGGACTGATCAATGATAGTGTAATGTTATAACTTGATGAAAGATCTTATAAAATCTCTTGTCGGGATGGGGTTCTCAAAGATAGGGTGGAAGATATGGTCATCTACGATCTATATGCGTAGTATAGATTCTATCATAAAATTTCGTTGTAATCAAAGGGTATTCCCTTTTCATTTGGTCAGTGTTATAGGGGAGTGGCATCATATGTTTATCTACCAATTTTGGAGGATATTGACACATGAAGATAATTTGAGATTATTCTTCCACCTGTTGAGGATTCTTCCACTTCTCATACCTAGGATTATGCCCATTATTGGGTAACAAATTTTCTAGATTATGGGAAAATATGACTATTATATCATGTGGACATGAATTTGGTATTTATGATTTCTCTATTGGAAGAAAATATTGAATAGATCAATGATTTCGATGGGACATTAGGAACGAGTCCTCATTCCGGAGAAAAACACTTAGATTGGGGAAAAATTTGTGTTGGGGAAGTTAATTCTCATACACAGGCTATGGATGATGAACATGTTAAGAGAAGGTTATATGTGGATTCTTATCCTATTTTATCATTGATAAAACTGTCTATTTATCCTTTTTTCACATCTACATCGTTGGATGTATAGACCTAGTCACATCATATTTTGATCTGGGAACAGATTCATTACTTGATTTCTAAGACTCCCTTAGAGATATTTTGCAACCAATTGGCATGCCCTCACCAATTATTTGATGATTTAGGGAGATACAGCTTTAACCAAAATCATTTGTTTGAAATAATTCATCATATCATCCTAACCCAATAAAAAATTTCCATTAATGAATGATATCTACATGATCATGTCAATGAGGCTTCCCTTGATAAGAAAATGAGGGAAATAGTGGAGTTGTTGGATCAAGGTCACCAGTTGTTATCCAAACATCATGGTTTGATGGATCCTTGGATAATGTAGATATAGAGATATTACGAGATGGTTTATCATATGAGGTATAACATTTTGACAACATCATTCTCATTGGAAATTTCTTAGGGGAGTGTTGTATAGTAGGATACTTAGGTCAAAGCTCTCCATCCTTGGGAAGAAGTGAAAGAAGTGGGGAGAGAGACACTCCAACTCTCAATTGATTCCTCTCACAAGGCATTTGTTGATATTTCTAGTTTATCCAACAACATTTTATCATGAATCAATTTTTTTGTTTCACTCCTTTTTTTATGAGGCCTTGAAGAGACTCTGAAATGTAGAGATTCCTCCCTCCTTTTCAAACTCTGAATAGATGAATTTCCAGAACATTCTATAATAACGTTAATCTTTTTTTTCATGATGTGTATGATATCTCATCTGTATGATATTTTAAAAATCACCCTAAATACCCATACCTTTGTTTACATTTAATTAACATTAATTAAGGTAATTGAATGTTGAAATTCTAGAAGATTCCCCCTACGAGATTGTCCTGAATTCCAACATTCACAACATTATTTTTTGATAATCTATTTTGTATATCTTAAAATCCTAATATTTTCAAAATTATCACCCTATTATGAGATATGTATCAAAGGAAGAGCGGTTTATATTTCTCATAAGGTGAAAATATTGGATATAGCAGCTCGATTGCTCTATGACCATGTAGTGGCCCTCACAATATTTCACATGCTAAATAATTTTCATGTGTTTTAGTTTAGGGTCTTTTAGATCAGAACTGATATCACATTAGTTGAGGGAATATTATCCTAGACCAGATATCACATTTTTTGGGTTCTTTTTCCTTAAACCTTATAAATATTTATTTTAGGTTCTTTCATCTCAGACATTATATCACTTCAGTTTTTGTTATTTTAGCTCAGACCTGGTATATTATCATGGAATACGGTGCAGCTATACCAGGAAAGGCCTAAAACACTCTAAGGTGCTAGGTTCTACCCGGGTGTTTTTGAGGCTCATGAGGATAATAAGGTAATTTTACATAGTGAGACATTTTGATAATGGACATTGGGTCATATACAGGATCCATGGGAATGCGTGTGTTGTCAAGAAAAGGGTATCTTGAAGAATATTATCTTCCCCTAGGGCTATGGAAGATTTATAGAGGTAATATTGGATGAGAATAAAATATTTGGGATAATAGGTCCACCTTGATAGTTTTAATATAGATTATGTATATCATAAGCCAAAGCTTGAGTCTGTGGATAATGGATGGAGAAACCATGCATGAGATGACCCGTAACACTCTAGGGTGTCGAGTTTTGTTGCAGTGTTTCTATGGATCACAAGAATTAAATATCCTTTATGGTGAGGAGGATATACCATTATTTGGTGATTGTAAACCCTTATGTGTCATTATAATATATATGAAAAGATGACCTCCACTACTTTCTTAGGGCTATGAATTTTTTTTGAAGACTCAAATGCCAATATAAAGAAGTTGGAAATACAGAGAAAGCTATCCAATAAGTGTTCTGAAACTCTAGGGATCTTGGTATCTTATTGTGAAGCTAAATATCGATACCCTGTGGTTTTGAAGAATGTGGTGTGGGCCATTTAAGGTTCTAGAAGGAGGTGTCATATTCCATCTTTTAGAAAGGGTACAAAACAAGGTGATGTATTGATGAGGATATCGAATTCACTCAGATAGTTTGGTATGAGGATTTTAAATCATGTTACATTGTTCTCAAATCAAGAGAATAAGATGGGAAGTCCATATTGAAAGTAGTTCAGACACACTATGATTTTGAGTGATGTTGTGATGATGTTAAGGCTCATGAATATTGTATTTTACTTTTTTGTTGAGTGACTAGTTTAGATGACATCCATAAGCACATATGCAGGAGCTATGGGAATCTGTGAATTATCATGTAATGTATCCCTTGAGTTTAGAGATCTTTTCCAGGGTCCATGAATGTTTTATAGTGATCTGAGACACCAAAATCATGATATGTGATTTTTCGAAAGCATAATATCCTAGAAGGGTTTAAGCACCCTCAAAGTCATTTCACCGCCTAGGGAAAATATTCTCATAATGATTTTATATGAAAAATATTAATCTAACTAATTCATGGACTAGTTGGTCTAGTTAGAATAGCTTGGATTTTACTAGGGATATATGGTTGGACCTATTAGATTTATTACTTATATGTTTTCACCCAAATCTTTTCATAAACTCTAAGAATGAAATGTTTAACCGGAAAAGACATAACCTTTCCCTAGGTTTCCCTTTACATGTATTCGACCTGACATATTTTGTGTCTCTTCGTTAGAAGTGTACGGTCATAGTATTTGGAACATTATAGGAAAGAGTTTTTGGATATACATATTTGACCAAAACGTAGGCCATTTAATGTAAAATGACTCGCATGGATATAACATGGATGATGTCACACAAGAGCCTAATTTGGTTGCCTAGGGTCAGAAGCATGCTAACATATTCCTAATAAGGGGGTGGGGATGTTGTAAATCATGGGTCTAGTTTTCATAATTCATGAGTAATGATCAAGGAGATCCATATTGAGAGTATTTCAGACATACTAAGGTTTGTGTGATGTCATGATGATGTAAGGGCTCACAAGGATTAGAATTTATATTTTACAGAGAGATGCATTTAGTTGATGGCCATAGGTGCATTTATGGGAGTCATTTGAATGTATGAATAGTATTTCAAAGGTTCCCTTGAAGTTGGATATATTTTCCAAGATCCATGTAAGGTTAATGGTGATTAGAAACACTCAAGATGAGATGTGTGGTATATGGGTTGAGGTTCTTTTAAAAGATGGTTGAATCACCCTATACACTAATTAACTGATGTAAGTCTCTTGTGGTCCATTGATATGGATTGAAAAATGGGAAAGGGTCTACCTAGTTTATTGTCATATATTGAGGTTGTCGTTCATATAGTTTAACGTCATGTAGTAATGACATTTTCCATGTTGTTTATCATCATATAGTACGAAAATTTTCTTTGTAGTTTATCATCATGTAGTAAGGTTGTATTTCTGTGTAGTTTATTGTCATTAGGTAAGGACGTATTCACATTTTGTTTATTATCATATGGTAAGGATGAATTTCCATAAATTTTATTATCATGTGTTAAAGTCTTATTCCAGTGGAGTTTATTTTCATACGGTAAGGATGTATTCCCAGGAAGTTTATTTTCTGGCGGTAAGTACATATGAATAGATGTGGGTGGATGAAAATGTTTCAGTTAGGCCCAAGGGTGAATTACCAGGTGTCTCTATGTATCTAATGAAAATCATAATCAAACCAGACATATTTTTTGAATGAGAAACTATCTCTCCAATGGTCTGGCTCACATAAGGAGGTGGTAATTGTTTCCGTTCATTATTGATGATGGAATTACAATTACTGGATACCTCTATACATATCCTGTAATGATTGGAATCAAGAAAGATGTAGTTATTTGGAATCCTTTAATTTTATCGTCATGATGTATGTATGTATGTGGACCAATGTGAGGAGTTGTAATGTTATGTCAGGGCTTGAGGATAGATGTTCTAGCGTCACTTCTATCTTATAAAAGATAACAATCAAACCATATGTAGTTTATTAAATTCCATGCAGTTTAACATCATGCAGTGAGGATGGAGGTGATCCATCATGAATTTATGGGAACATTGTTGTTGGTCCCAAGGGTCGAAAACTTTGGTCACTACATATCCCATGAAAGATGAAAATCAAATAACATATAGATCTTTAGAGCCATGTTGTTTAACGCATCGTATATAGGATGGATGGTATGCCTTTTATGGTCACGTATCTGGGACCAAGACATGCATGTTGATGATTCTATACCTCACCTGTGTAGGGAGTCCCTTCTCAAAATTCCTAATCTCACATGAGCCATGCCTGGTGTGAGAAAAAAGGACCAACAATGATCCCATAAAGAGGAAATTAAGAGCATGATAGGTGTATTTTTAGTTAGGTGGTGGCTAGGCCCAAATATGGGATCATGGATTCCCTACATAACTCATTGAAAATGTGAATGAAACCATATTTTTTTCAATTAATCCAATACAGTTAATCATTATGTTGTAAGGACATGGGTGACTCACCGTGAGTGAAGTTGGATGTTGTGTATTCGTGTAATTTTACATCACGCGGTAAGGAAGTTGACCTCCTGGTGAGAAGGTAATGTAATATTATGGATTTTCCCATTAATATAAAATTGGGAGTCACTATATATCTCATTTAAATTAATAATCAATCCATATGTAGTTCTTAAGAAACTATGATGTATAATTTCATGTGGTAAAGATATTCTATGTACAGTTTATGGTCTGGTGTTCAAGACAAAATTTGTACATTTTAAGGTCATGTACTCGGGATGAACTATGTGACATACTCTAATGTGGATTCCCATGCTGACAGCTTATTCAAAGCATTCCATGAAAAATATTGTGTTTTTTGGGTAGTGTGACAAGCTTCCCATCCATGGTGGCCAGCTAATATTCTCCATCATGTTAAATCTTATATATTACATATGGTCCTTCCCACATGGGTTCCAATTTCAAGGTTTTAATTCCCAGTATCAATGGAGTTATGAGAGACATCACTAGTTTTCCTTATAGGAATGCATGAAGGTGAAGCTTTTTATTGAATTCTCATGATATCAGATTCTAATGGACCTCTCGGTTATTCAATGTGGGATATATTTTCTCATCTAGCTTGTCCAATTTGTCCAACCACTTTTGACATTGTTAATCATCTTAGAGCTACCCAAAAAAGGATAACCAGGGAGATAGAAGTTGGACATCAATGGGTATCACCACCTAAATCCCATACACCAATGAGTATGGTGTTTCCTGTGTGGTGGTACACAAGGTGGTGTGGTAGGCCCATAAAGTATGGTGGAGTTTATGAGGATAGTAATTCTTATCCTTGTTCCCCATATTTTTAATTTTATTCGATAGAGTCTTATTGAAGGCCTCTATCTATTAATATGCCACCACATGAAAGATGGATGAGTGACTGGATGCAATATTTTACTCCTGATAGAGCTTTTTTAACTCAATGTAATAGAAATTAATGTTTTTTCCCTTCAATATTGTGTGAGGGGATCTAAACCAATTTATGATATCAGACTCCATGAAGTTTATTATATTCTTCATCCTAACATCCTTGAGTGGTATTTCATTATCTCTATTGTAAAATAAGTTAGTGGAAGTAAGGAAGTACATGAACTGCATGGCTATTGATGGGCGATATGGAACCAAGCATCCATTTCCCGAAGGGAAAATAGAAAAGAATATTTCTTTATATGTAGCAATTCTAGTGGATTATGGATGATGTTTTCAAGAATCTAGAAAGCATAAAATTTATAGGGGAATTCCACACAATCATATATAAATTTTTTTTAATAATATCCCAAACTCTTGATTTTATGTAGGATCCTGGTTTTTAATTGATGGGTGCCATAGAATCCTACATAGAATTCTTCAATGATGGAGAAAAATTCAACTTATTCTATGAACCTAAGGAGAATACAATCAAATCTACACTTGTAGGGGGTTTTTCTCATTTGGACCATCTTACTGAGTGATATTTGCTTCCTGGTGCTGAATTTTTTCTCTTCTGGCATGTTCTATTTATATAATTTTTTTTGGAGATAACCAATTATGGGATCCATTCATCCAGAAGTGGTCATTGGATCATCTTGGTATGGGGTGGTACTGACCTGATTGATCTCTTCCATATCACATACAATGATTGATGAGACCATTATTCAATGTGTAATAGGGAATGTTGCATTCTCATGATCAGTGTAACATAGGATAGCCACTAAATTAGCCCATGTGTGGGCATGATCATTCAGTGATTAGGGTATGTGATGAAATGTGGGCTTAAAAGGGAACTCTTCCATCAATCTACTAACATAGTTAGTTGGAGGGACTATTTTATCCTTTTTAATATCATATTGATCATTTATATTCTTTATCTGCAATTATGAATAAACTTTTATATTTAGGTAACCTATGTGCAGCTATAGGGATTGTTCAAATCCAGATATGAGGGCTTGGTATTATGCCTCATAATTCATGCTGCCTTCGGATACTGACAAAGAGTAAGTAAACCTGATTTATCAGCAGAGAAAAATATAATACCTAAACTAACCTAGTTGAGCATCAAGTTTTCAATACTTATTTAGATATGGATTCAGGAGGTTCCATAATTTTACATCACCTATGTATGGGGAGTTTCATGGGCAATGAAGAACTCTTCATCCGGGAGCTCAGTGTCTTCCAAGGAATTTTCTATAGAAGGATGTGTTGTGGGGAGATCATCTAGGTATTTCCCTTTCACTATCATTAGTGATATGAACTGAATGTCATATTGATGTATAATGACCACCCATCAAGACAATATCCCAATCAACATAGGGTGGTGAATAATGTACTTGAGCATATCAAAACAAGAGACCAGGTAGACTATGTGGTGATTTAAGTAATGCCTTCACTTTTTCACCATAGAGATGAGTGAAAGGTAATTATTTTTTATATTAGAATATCTGGTTTCAATACCTAGCATAATTAAAATGATATAGTAGAGACTAATCATGATTCATGTGTCATTTTTTTATGTGAGAATTAAACCCAATGATAATTACATGGTTTCCACAAATAAGATTATTTCCTCCCTTCCACTAGAGGAATCAAAACCAGTGGTTGCGTCATGTATTTCATAAGACTTCGAAGTCTTTTTAACATTCATCATTTTTTTTGGAAGGTGCTTCTATTCTTCCTTATACAGGTGAAAGGGAGAAGCTTTCTTTCCATGTTACCTATTAATTATTGAATGTTAGAGTGGTTTCCATGGATTCCCCTCATTTCATTTAGATTTTTGGGGTGTAATACTGCTAAAATATGACTTGTATTTTCTAGGTCCACCTTAATGTTGCGGTAGCATACCATAGTGCTAAGAATCCTTCTTTAAGTTACCCCAAAAGAATACATCACTGGATTCATCATTAAATTATGTTGCTACAACTTTTCTATGATTTTTCAGAGATTCTTGAAGTGATATCATTGCTATTAGGATTTAACAACCAGGTCATTGACATAACAATAGTATATCCTTCCAAATAATTTCATAAATATGAAGTGAATGGGGCATTGATGTGACGTGTCAAAATTCTTCAATCCAAAGGGAACTACATGATAGCAGTATATCCCTTTAGGGGTTTTGAATGCAGTGGATTTTTCATCTATGGGGACCATCAAGATCTTTTTGTACCCTGAAAACCCATCCATGAAGGAAAGGGATGGAATTGAGAAGTTTATTCGATCAAGAGTTCCGCGATTCGTAATGGGAAATTATACTTCGGGAAATTCTGATTAAGTTCTCTAAAATAAATGAAAACCCTATAATTCTTGTTCTTTTTCATGATGGGGATTATATTGGAAATACATCTTGGGGGTTACACTTCTCAGATAATGTTAGAATTGAATAACGTTTCAAGTTCCTCCGCTACATTAGCAGCAAGGGAGGGTTTCATCTTCCTAGATTCGTATTTCAAGCCTTGATTCACATCAGGAATTCCGAGATGGTGCGTATCCACATCTACATTCAGTTCAGTAATTTCTATATAGTTCCAGGTGAACACATATTAGTTCTACATTAGAAATGAAATATATATCTTTTTCTCTTCGAGGGGTATGGAGGAACTAATCAATGTTTTTTATGGGCCTTCTTTTGTTCCCTAATTTACATGTCTGAGATGATTTATGGTATTCTAGACATATTTATTGAATGGTGGAGGGGAATTCCAGAGGTCATACCAATCCTCTTTTATTTTTGAGTCTGTGGTGATATTATCTAGTGAATATTACAATCTAGGGGCTTCTCCATCCCTATCATGGGGATGGAAATTACATTATAATACATCATCACCCCAATCCTTCTAAGACATTACGGAGAGATTTTAGATATGATTATCATTTACATTGTCTACGGGGAGAGTAGAGGCTTAAACATCAGGGATTAGGTCCACTACATCAATCATGTTTATAGGGAGAACATAGTCATCATTGAGTAGGCTTTACAAATTCATAGGTTCATCCCCCAATCCATTGCAACTTACAACCTATATATCATTATACTCCATTGTTTTCTTTCCTCAGTTATTATAGAAATATGCTTTGGCATATGTTTCTCTACATGTATGAAAGGGGTTGTCATCACCATGTATTATGATGACCAATCCATTGATTGGTTCCTTCAGACATTGATGGAATGTTTATGGGACAACCAAGTGCCTATACAACAAAAGCCTTCTGAGAAAGACATTATATACAATGTATTCCTAAATAACCATTAAGTCAGTGTCATATCCTTGTTCCTCAAATTTTTCTTTTTGTTTGATCTTCATTAGGGGTCTTTCCTCACACTTATCATATCCCTGAATGGTTATATTTGAAGAGGATAAGTATTTTTCACTATATTCCAAATGTTTGAGTGTTTGAAATAGGATGAGATTGATTATGAAAACCATTATCAATCACCACTCTTTTAATATTGAAATTATTGTGTCCATATGAATCGTGTAAGGCCCTAATGTTACCTTGGATGGCCTCTTCCTAATCTAGATTAGAGAATGAGAATACAGCATGACATTCTGAGGAAATAGTATCCACTTGATAGACCTCATCTATGGTAAACTCTATTTAGAAATAATGTGTTCTTTAGTGGGATTTAACAAATGCCTCAATGAGTTCTTTTGAAATGTGGATCACATTGAGGATTGAGATCATGGTTGGGATAATAGTTATCTATTTTAGGAAATCATAATTTTGTGCCTAAGGTTAGTGCTTCCAGATATGGGGATGCTCCTTAGAATGATGTTCATCAGCTAGAGTGTATGTGGTAGATGGTCCAACAGTTCAAGTAGGAGTTGAGAGAGTATCAATTATCAGTGGTCTAGGTTGTGTCGGCCTTCCATAGTTCATGGGTTGATTGGATTCGACCCTTAATAAGTTGTCATGAAAGGATGTCGAATGTGGGTGACTGATGGTGGGATATGAGGCACATCTTTTCCACTTTTGAGAATACTATAGAACTTTTTGATGAGTCTTAGTTGCATATATGTCACTTATGGGGATATAAATGGAATATTGAGTCATAACTTGACTATGATGTCTATTTAATCCTATGTTTCAGTGCATGAGGCCTTTTTTTCCACAATTATTCATGAGAATACCATATTTTTGGGAATATTCATTATTCAAAAAGGGGGATTCCAAGAGTATCACATTGAAACAACCAAGATGTGCTCCTATTATTATGAGGATTCCATTTAGTTGGGTGGTTCCCATCCTTTAGATGTTGTAGGGAAGAAATCATCAAGTGTTTGGGATTGATTTTCAGTAGAATATGACTCTTCTTCCTCTATCTCATCATGCATTTGGTGGTCACACCAACCATTGGGAGGCACATCTGATGACTCTTTCATGTGTGGTGGAGCTATCAGGAGTCTATGATACTATGCCTTTAGAGTAGTGTGAGCTCGATAAACTATTTTCGAGTTATCTAGTTATTAAAAAATTTTGATTTCCTGGCCGGAACATTCTACCAATTGTTCTCTTCTTCTAATTTAATTATTTTTATACAAGCTATCCTCTTTGGGTAGTTTTCTAGCATCACCATTCTGGAGATGACCATTCCTTAACAGACTTCCTTAAATACAATTTTTTGGGATATTATGACCCAGCCTTCAATGGGAAGGGCACTAGTTAGGATGGTTGATGGAGTCAACATATTCATTCCTTTTAGAATACAAATTATTGAGTATGTTATTATCAATAGGTGACAATAAATAACAAAGGGATTTTTTATTTGAGAAGGAGTATTCTTTTTTCATCAGTTCCTCGAATCCAAGGTGACCTCAAAAACTTTATATTTTTGGATGTGGACAATTAAATGGATTTGTATTCTTTAAAGGAGGTTCTTGGTGGTTCAAGGCCTATGCGGGTTCTAGGAGGGGCACCGCTATAGGCTTGAGAGTGATAGATGCAGCTTCTTCTCTACCTGTATTTTCCCCATGAGTTGTAGACATGATTCAAGACTTGGATTAGTTTCACTTAATAGCCTCCTCAAGACGTTTTTTCATTTGAACAAACACTTAGAACCAACCTAGTTGCTTTATGTGGATTAGTAGTGTCTACAACTCTTCCTTAAGATTCTAACCACATAGTTCAATCAATTTCTCTTTTTATTGGGGGATTCTAAGAGAATAGGATAAACCATTACATTTTTCTATGAAATAAAACACCCTTTAAATATCACAATGTTTGTAGTTAATTAGGTCAACAAATTTTTATTTCTACAATATTGATCTAAACTGATAATGGTTCTAACAATGAATTTCTTCCCATCGTGCAATGGTTTCTACTTGTAGACTATTTTCTTATAAAAATTATGGCCATTTTATGTTTTGTTCAAAAAAAACTCATCATTGTTAGTTCATGTAAATATCAATGTCCCATCATCAGACCACGTCGGGATATAATGTTTGTGATATTTTGTTCAATGTCTCCTATAATCTAAAATGTATAGATGTTTGGGTTTCCAATGTTGGGTGTATTTGGAGTATCGTCCACCTATTTCTGTTATGGATTCAATTTAGGAGTCACTGGTGAGTGTTTCTCTTCCATGGATTCCATTCAAGTAGTCAGGGACTCAATTCCATTAATTACCCCTAGTTTCACATCCATTTATGATGCCTCTGATTGATAGGGAGTGTGTGGGGGCTAATGATGTTGTCATGACTTCATCTCCCACTGATTCTCAATATATCCTATAACAAAATGATTAACCAAATGAGGTATAGGTTGTTTCCGCAATGGAGGGAAGTGACGATCTAATTCAACTTTCTCATTTAAGTGTACCAGATTCTTAGATCTTGATCCAATCTGATTCTTAGATATTTATCTTGCTGGATTATCATCTTTGGGTGGTAGAATATTCATCTCTATTAGTAGATGATACCATGTAAGAATATCTCCTTTGATTATATCCCCATTGAGTTTCTATAGAGCACGAATTTCACTCTCATATTGCAAAAATTATTCCTCTAGGGATGGAACTATAGTTCTTAAGGGTGGTGATTGGGATGTTGTCATATTGTTCCCATTTTCGTTGATTGTATTCTAAATATTAGGTGGAAACTCATGATTTGGTTGTTTTAGATTTTGAATCCTTCCACTGTTCCGGGTGCACGCAACCTCATTTTGTACATCCAAATAACCCCCCTCATAGCATTTATTTTCAATGTTGTGGACTTCCATGTTCATTTATATATTGATGTCTTCCATATTGACAGTGAAAACAATCATGGATGCATATCTGGAAATGATGGTTGTCTCATTACTTTCAATGAAATAGCCTGGTTCTACACAATAGCAACCCTTATCTTTATTTAAAATTTAAACATGATTTATTACATAAAATTACACTTAATAAATATCAAAATATAGAGAATTATAGTTTCATTGGGGCTTAAGATCATTACATAAAAATTTAAAAAAATGAAATACAACAACATCTATACTAAAAACCACTTTGACATGACCAAAACATTTATTCATACTTAACACTCTATGGGAAAACCTTAGGACATACATTGGAAAATGGTGATCTATAAAGCCAAGTAAGGGAATAAATATAGAATAACACGAGGAAAATAATATATTTTGGACAAGGAATATAAATGAGGCATAAAGTAACATGATTACTAATTCCTGATATAGCATGATAATCATAACATGGAAAATGGGGAAGAACAAAAAACACTACATCATAAACATATGTAAAAGCTAAACCAACAAATATTCATGGTGGAAAAAAATACCATAAATGAATTTGAGAAAACCCTATCCCAACATGACTTATCATTATATTGAACATTACCCAATTCAATGTAATGCTATCAGAGTTCACTCTTCATATTCATTTCATTCTCATGCTTAAGTGTTTTATATAGATCAATAACATGTTTTCATTCAATATCATAATTTACTCCATGATGTAAGAATGTGGAATACATATAAGTAAGACCCAAATAAACAAGTATATGTTCCTTAAGTTGAATACCCTTGATAGAAAAATGTGTATGGTTTTCACTACATGATGATTTTAGCATGGAAAGTTGTGGTGCAATTTTAGCAGCACAACAGTGTCATATTGGATATCATAAAATGGGTTGATGAGAGATAAAGGGGTCTATGACAATTTAGACACAATATGGATGGTATGGATTATATTTAATAACATATCCAAATATAGGAAAAAGGAAATGGGAATACATAACACAAAAGGAATGCTTGATAAAAAGGGAAGGTGGAAGATTCCTTACAAAATTTTGACATAGTAATGGATGTACATAAGGGTTTATAAGAGGGTTAAATAGGAGTGAAAGGGGATACCATCCTTTAAAAATCAAATTTAATGTGAGGGGGATAGGTAATATTGTATTAATTCTTATTAAAATGGAATTCAAAATGCAATATAATAAAAGAAGTGCCTGATTAAAATAGGATATAGAGAAATCCCTAACTTGGATGTGTGACTACAATGGATTGGGATGGACTTCATGGGAGCTTGGGAACCATGAGAGGAATATATAGATTAGAAGGAGGATTTTGAATGAGCTTCATGAAGTTTTAGTAAAGATAAATTGGATCTTGTTCATGATTATATTGGAAATGATGAGGATTTTTTTATTGTTTTACTTTTGGAAACTATATAGAAAAATATTCAAAACCACAAACCATACCATGGTTTTACCATAGTTTCTAAAAAAGGGGAGTGGTATACATTATTTTATAAGTCCAATTATAGATGATAATTAAATATCTCCCTTTTTATGTGGAAGTGATTCACACTTTCAAAGAAATGATTTTAAAATCATAGAATATATTATAAGTCTAGGGAGATTCACTAAAGTTTTTTAGAATAAATAAAATAAACATAAAATTAAGTTATATTAAATCAAGAACATATATTTGGAAAATTATACATTTTATTTTATTTATTAAATCAATAATTTTCAATTATTATATTATAAAACACATCGTATATTTATATAGTATTTAATTTTCACCCAAAAATTTGACTGTCATAGATTATTATGAAAAATTCACTATTGGAAACATTAAAAATAAAACTCCAAATTTATTGAAAATGGTTGTTTTTTTTATAATAATAGTTTATGAACCAAAATAAAAATTACATTTTACTTTATAAAAATTATATGATCATTTATATTTAAAAAATATACTTAATAATAATATTTTCTTAAAAAATATTTATTTCAATGATGAATTATTCCATTAAAATGGATTTCTAAATTGAATTTGAATATTTAGCAAAAATACTATTTGGGGTTTGATAATCATTAAAAAGTAATAATAATAGGAAGAAAATATATTTATTATTCTATACACAATAATGTACATAATAATATTTCTAAGATCTTGATACATATCCCTTTATCACACTATCATATTCCCTAAGAGTAAGGTGCGCGATGGTGGGGCCTTCATGGGGTCATTCGGTGAACGCGGTTTAGGTTGTTATCTCAATGAGCTTGAACTTCTACCATAAACAGATTTTCCCATGTTTAATTTGTAGGATATCATCTTGGGATTGGTATAGAGAAAATCCCAAAAATTTTCTCTCCCTTATAAGTTCTGATAAATGGGATTCATAGGGTTTGATCCTACTAGTTTAGGCCATAACTTCCTTTGTCTGTTCTGTAAGAATTTGTTAAAACCTGAAATTTATAAAAGTCATGTGATCATTGTTAAAAGTAAATATTATCAATGATAAAGATACGAAACTATGATTTAGAACCCTATTGGATATAATAAAATAATTTCATGTTACTTTTATATCCAGAAGACATTTACTTAAATCAAAATAAATGGAAATTTGTTCATAATTTTCTGGGTTATTACATGCAATACTTCTATCAAGGTTGTTATTCAAACCCTTGGCCACATTGGAACATTCTGGATTGTGACCCCAGTGGTCTCTGGTTTCCTTTAAAATATAATCTCTCATCTCAGCCTATAAAAAATGACTTTAAGAGAGTTTCTGGTTGTGATTTTCAAGCAAGCCCTAACTAGCAGAGGTTTTTCTGGCAGTGGAAGGACAATGTGGGACACTGACAGTTGATTTATTCCTCCAAAAACTATTGGAGAAACATTCTCTCTAGGGTGATAATGATTATTAATATTCTCCTAGATCTATAGAGTGGGGTTATTTGGGGCCTTAATTTTCACTGACTGGCTCTTTTTTGATGATCTAATGCCTCTAGTCAGGGACTTGAGGATTCTTAGTATAGATATGATGGTATAGATGACCCAATCCCATTGTTTTAGGTTGATCTATAATCTCCACTGATTCTTCTAGAACACATTCATATGATTTTAAACTACGGGAGGGTGATTGAGATAAAAATTACACTATCCTAGTGGGTTGGGGTTCACCTATAGCTACTGAGGGTATGTTCTGAATCCTCTCAATATTGATGATATGAGTGGTGGAGGTGGTGGTTGTTATTATCCTAGCACATGTTGTTGAGTCTAATCCAATATGTATACTATGGTAGCTGCTAATTTGGATTGTATGATATGGAATAGTTGGTATCACGTGGGAGCTTGGTACATTGGTATCCCATGATGAGAATTAGTTTTTGCAGGAAGCTATCAAAAATATCACAACTTCATTCTTCATGTTTGAAATCTATCCAAATTGCATTGAGGGGCCAACTTTGACGTATTTTTGGATTTACTCTCCCTTTTTTCAAGATGTATAGTCATCATTGAAGTGGGAAAATTCTATTACACTGACCAACTGGCCTGATCATTAACCGGTCCCATATTTTCTTCACAGGATATAATAGTACATGCCCTAAAATCTAAGGGGTTATATTTCTCTGGGGTGTGGAAATATGTAACACTCCATATTGTCCCCATCCTTGAATATGGATTCATCACATGACATCAATGATCATCTTCTGATGCATCATGATTCAATGGAAGGAATCATATTACATATTAGTGATGTTATTTTTTGGTTCGGGATCTCAGTCCATGGAGATAACAGCTTGCTCAAGCTGAAAATATACTATGTTGATTTTATGAAGGTGACACTAATATCATAGATAATGGATATATTGATCATTCCATAACTAATTAGTATCCCACATATTTTGGTGCAGGTATGTAATTCACACCTTTTCTATCTCATCTAGTATCTCACATCTATATGTAGTGAGGGGGGAGAACATAATGGGAATGTTGTTTCCATCTAACTCTCTCCAAATAACATTTTAGGCCTCCTCCCTATCAGAGTTACATGCCTCCATCTAGTCAGACCATCGAAGATGGATCTAATGGTCTCCTACAGACATGGGTGGAGTGTTGATAGATGTTTATGGGGAACCATATATAGTTGAACCCGATGTTTCTAGAACCTCTCTGTATGAACATGTTAGTGTTTTGGACACCACTATATTTGGTGGTGTTTGAGAAAGGGGTGGATTTCAATGTCTATGGGAGATATTGTTGTGGGGAGATTGACCATAGTGGATGTTATTAGTAGATTCAATGTGATCCATTTCCACATTACCAAAGGGAGGAAAATCATGCTAACGAACGTCTTATTCTTTCACATTGATAAAGGATTCAACAGACCATCATGGTGTTGATAATTTGTCTATAATAACCTCAACGACACTTTAATTTAGAAGATTATGATTTGGATGCATTTTATATTTCATGGTAGAAATATAATGACCTACATTTTTTGATATTGTAGGGATATGATCCCATTGTGTTATAGTTTTTAGAATGTGTATATGACCTGCTAGTGTTGCGATAGTATGAGCCCACATCTGATATGTATTGGAATATTCCAATAAATCATCTCATTATTGAAAGAAATGTGAGTCTGTCCTAAGGCACGTGCCAATTTCACTTGGTGATAATCATTAAAGAGTGGAGTAAAGAGTGATCATGAGTGTTTGGGATATACTATTGGTCATTCTTGGTATAATTATTAGCCTTCATTAAGGTGTGTTCCCCTCTCAACTGGTGATCTACGGTTGGTACATGAATATTATCCTAGTCTGAACATTCATTCCCCACTGGAATATACTGATGGTCCAGCGTAATGGGAGAACCGATAAGAGCCTCCTCTTGTATTACCTTCAAATGATATTGGTGAAGTCATTAATTGGAAGAAGTAATAATATGTGCCTTTATTCCATGATCTACTAGAGTATTCCATGTTGATTCACTAACAATGATATGAGAATGTATTGAGGCTTGTGCCATTCTCACTAGGTCAGCCTCATCAAGAAGGATGATATATGAAAAATATTGGACCTTTAGAGTATGTTGTTTGACTTCTCCAATAGAAATATAAAAATTTCATGAGTCTTGTGCCCCTCTCACGTGTTATTCCCCAGCCAGAATAAGGATATGAGCATGATCCTGAGCCTTTGAAATATGCAACCAAACATTTTTTATAGCTATGTTCCCATGTCCCGAGGCATGTAGCATTCTCACCTAATGTTCCTTGGATGGAATGATTTTGTGATCCCGGTCCAATGGCTCATCATTATTCATAATATTCATATAATAATTCTATATGGATGTAAGAGTATGAGGATTCTTTGATATAACCACATGTTCTCGATGATCATATTTTTTAGATACCCTAGCTATAGGTATAAGAATATGAACATATCCCTTTATCTACAATAATGTTGAAATATGCTAGTCGATCACTTCAGTCATTTCTTAAATATAATATCATTTTAGAAAAGTGTGTGTAGCAATACAACCTTTCACATTCTCTATCTCCATTATTTACTACTAGATGTATTCAATTGAAGTGGGGATATGAACCAAAATTTTTCCTCCTTATGCAATCAGAGTACGTTGATGTACTTTATGAATAGGGTTATGGATATATTCCTCCCTTGTGCTTTCTATGGGAATATTCCCACAGACTAGATCTGAGCGGTAAAGGATATGAGCCAACATGATGGTTCTTACAAGAGTATGCCATCAAATATCATCATCATGAGTGGTCGCATGATCACTCTCATAGATATCCAATGCCTTCCTCCCCCAATGATCCTTTTTAGCAACTTGTGCATGGTAATCATAGGCAACAACATGTTGGGTGGTACCCTTAGCAGGTGACTGAGTGGTACTAGCGAGATGATGCTTGCGAAGTTGGTTGGTAGGTTCCCTCCCCAATGGAACATAAATATAATGGGAACCATATTTATCTTCATCGTCCAACATCGTAAAATATGTATGGTGGTAATTTTCATGCTCTGTGGTTAAGATCTTGATTTGGTTGGTTGTAGGGAAGAGGGTTGATGTTTTAGCAGCTTCCTTTTTTGAGTGATGTGGATTCATCAGTTGCAATGCATGGAGAGTCTCTTAGGATGATTCCATTTTCAAGAATGTCTTTATTGTTTCAGTGGTACTCCCAAACCATTGTGTTTTCCACCTACTATTGGAGATATCAAGCAAGTTAGATTTCTTTATTACCTGAAGGGGTCACTGCCGCAGATGACATACCAGAGTGAATGGTGGATAACGATGAAATTTCATCCCATTGGGATGTTGTAGATGAGAGCTATATCTTCAATCACATAGACTACAATGAACTAGGTTACCAATTTGTTCATTATCATCTACATAAATATGCTCAATCCTATATTCATGGTTAACACAGCTGTCCTCTTTTCCTTATCCAGCAATTCCACTCGCATAGAATTTTCAATGTTAGGATGGACTTAAAAGAATCATGGTTATAGATGATAATTAATATGGTCAGGTTGATCATAATACATTCTTTGTATTTGGTTTTCAAAATAGATTATCCTAAGATATTTAGGTAGGGATTTTCAATTTTGTTTTCCTATAGGGAAAAAAATTACTTGATGGATTATAACCCAATATTTTTTTATTATAGAGGTTCAAATTGTGTTCACCAATTGGTCTTTTACGTATAGTGGAAAAAACATTATGAAGGATTATAGAATGGTAATTTTTTTATTTCAATGTTTCACATCAGTCTCACCTTTTTTATTTTTTCATGATTCAAGGTGTGGATTGGGATTCACTTGATGGTTTGTTTTAGGGGATATTGTTAGGGCCACCCTCAATCACTTACATTGAGTTTTCCATTTGTTTGTCATTTCCCATACACTCCCAATGGTTCCATCAATCGTGGAATAGTACAAACCTACTTCCCAATGTCTTGCATTCATATTGGTTTTCTGGACCAGTGAATCTTGGGGGCTCACATTGGTTGAGAGGATGGTAGGTTGGTATCATATCACCCTTTTGGGGGGAATTTTTTTCATCTCCGGGACTCTCTTATATAATAAAGCTATGTTTTTGAATCACTTATTTTTCATGTTGTGAGACTGGTTACCCTAAAAAATGACTATAGGTAAATTATCTTTCATGTGAAAAATATTGTGGTCTCTTTAGTGAATCCATCTATATATATATATGATCTTCCCCATAAATTTATGGTATTGGGAGACTTCTTATGTTTATTTAATCCATATAACCATGTGATTTGGAATGTACTACAGTGCAAGGAGGTAATTAATATTCCATATAGGGGACTGATCCATTTTGAGGAATCCTATATATCCTGGTCATTTCATGAATCAAAAACCATGTAGTTCATTCAACCCATGTAGTTTAACTTCATGAGGAAAGGACCCTTGTTGGTGCTATGGGATAGGGAATATTCAAGCTCAAATCCCAAAGGGATTCCCTACCTATCATAAGTATAGTGATAATCAATGTTGTGGTAGTTCATTTGGATGAGACATATATATTAAGGTTATCCACATCAATATAGAGACTCATGGAGTAGATTATGAGTTTATTGCATATTCCTAAGATCATGTAAAGAATGATCATTGTGAGAATCATGGAATGAGAAATGACTATTTTATTACACATGATGTAGGACTTATGTTCTAGTACTATATGGTGATGATTTATCCTGAAACATGGGTGTTAGGGTGGCATCCTACAGATCATGATTATTACAGGAATAAGAGCCATCACAATTTATTCGGATTCCCATCCCACCAGTGGATGAGGTATGATGATCATCTACAAGGACTAATCATTTCCTAATGGATGAGATGTTATATTCATAAAAGGACAGACACGGGAATGAGTGTTTATTTAAATTCAACCCTTAGGAAGGTGTCCTACATTTCTGAGTTATTGTAGGAATAATAGTCATCATTTGTTTGTTTTTTCTGAGGTTTATACACTAATATTTCCCTTACCATTTTGGAGGTTTATAGTGAAAATTTTATGATCATTACAATTTCATGAGCCCATGTGAGCCATGATCATTGTGAGATAGAAGGAATGATAATTATTCAATTTCATTTCATTAAATAATGGACTTAGATTCTGGGATCCCCCTTGTTGATTATTATGGAACTCGGTCGATGGGAGAGGTGGCCTACATTTCTTTAATATTATAGGAATCATAGTTGTCTTAGTTCCCTTCATATTAGGATTACTCATTGATATTTTCCTTACCACTGTGGATGTTTATAGTGAACATGTTAGGATCATTTCAATTAACTAATCCTATGTGATCCATGCTTGTTTAGAGACACATGAGATGACATGTAATCAACATCATTTCATTAAATAAGGCTTTTAGATGTTGTTATTTCCTTAGTTGATTAACATAGAACTCAATCCTTAGGAGAGGTGGTCTACGTATCCTGACCATTGTTAGAATTAGATTCTTTATAGTTTCCCTTTTAGGGGCCTTCACACTTTGGTTGACCTTTTGATCAAAGATTGCTCACCGAAGACAAAAAAATGTTTTCAATCCCTTGGATTCCCTATCCTTATTATCTAGAGGTTGTCACATGATCTAGTTCACTTTTCCTAGAATCCAATGCATGACCTGGTAGGCTTGTTCAGGGGGTATCACATGATCTAACTGATGTACCATGTTTTCATTCACTAGAGTTGGAATGACACAAATTGAGGGTTTCTAAATTGTTAGTGTGACTTCAATAAAAAGATGTCACCTATCTTGGAAAACGTCCCTTCAAGGAATCATAAGTCCTAGAAATCATGTATGGAGGGGGTCACAAGTCTTAGCTTACATTAGCAGTGGGTTTTATGAGAGATTTTTTTTCATTTCCAGATGCAACAGAATTAATCCACTAAAATGAGAGAATAGTGTAATATAAGCTAGGTGATGTATGTGAAGGATGTCTCATGGATCGTGTGATAGTCCTATAAGGTTTTTCGAGACCAATGTGGTGTCCCTTGGGGGCCATGGGACTTCCTATAAAATGTCTGAAGGATTTTTCATTTCCCAAAGAGCATGATAAAGTAATTTCATATGGTCTAGGTGACATTTCCTAGCACTATCACTGCCCTTGGGTGAATGATGTGGAGCACATGAGGGCCAGAGGTCATGACTTTCCCTTAATTCATCCATATTTAGTAATGGTTCTAGACCTTTTTTGGTGAATTACTTATGTTTATTTAGTATAAATTTCATTGAGTCTCACATGATCTAGTAGACATGTTATATGTTCTTCATACATCCCTCTAGGGGTCCTTCTCATGATATATGGTTGATAAGGGGACGTACGTCATGTATGGCACATGTTTTCTCTGGCTGTTCATCGTAATATTACCTGATGAAAGACTTAATGTTCATAAGATCAACCACTCTAAGAAGACCTCTCTATACGGAGAGTCTATAATCCTAGAGTCGAATATTCTATAGTCCAAGAATTTCATCATGTTGGGTGGACAACTTAAAGTCATATACCCCACGGTTGTTTGGGGATTTCTATGGTGAATCTAGTGTGAGTTTAGGATGGAGTCAACCAAGGGCTCTAGCACAATGTTGATTCATCAATATATTCCATGGACCTCTCTAAGGGAATCGCATGATTTTTGAAATCACATGTTCCTATCGTAAACATATCCTTTATTTTATTATTTACAATTAATGGGGAATTGTTTGATCATCAGATTTGTCTAAGGACCATCTTATTTTCATGTTGACATCTCCAAGGGCCTTCTCCAAATCCAAGATCCAATTGAAAGGAATCTGAAAGATTCTTGTTGAATTTTTTGGTATGTTCAGTGAGAGAATGATGGTTCTTCTAGGTGTATCATAGGATTGTGTTATATAATTACTCAATACATCACAAGTGTTTTATGAAAATGAGTTGCTTCCTCCTCCTCCCTATTTTATTCCCTTTTTTTGTGAAAATGGGTTGGAGTCATGCAATATTGAATGAGTAATGTCAAAGAAAATTAATCTAATTTTTTTTATGTGTCATGTGACTAATATGTGTCATATGGGGGTTCACTATCATTTTGTGGAAAATTCTATTTTTTTGACCATGGAGTGACAAAGGGTGAGCACGAAGCCACCTACAAATACTCGATGCATATCATGTGTCCTGGAGGACAAGCCATAGGACTTTCACAAGATGCAATGTACATGTCACCAGGTACACACAGTGTTATACATATCACTTTAGGTGTTCTACATGTCTTTTAGTGATCATTTGTAGCTCCCACATCCCCTAAATTTATCTCAATTATTTTATTTTAAAACGGTCATATGAGTTCATAATTTTCCTCTAATGATTCTAAAGGAAAACATTATTCCATTTGTTGATGAGATGAATTATATTGGTGGTTGTAAGTGGAATATGCACTTTTGGGAATCCTTCTTCCTAATTTAAAAGGATATTCAAGTTGGATAATTATGTTCTTGTCACTGAAAACTTGTGTGGCCTATGTGAACTCATTTGGATGCCACCTTTACTATTACTGGTTATCTGGAGCACCTTACCAGAAGTATAGGGTCTTCTTGAAAGGGGTATTCATGTGATCCATGTAGGTTATGCACAATGCATGGGGCCTTTGTATGACCTTATAAAGGCCATGTGATCACAAGTCTCTTAAGGGTTCATGTGTTCTGTAGGTCTCAGACATTTCATTCTTCATTTTTCATAGGGGAAATGATACCCATATTTAGGTATTTTCTCCCTTTTTAATTTTTCGATGCTCATTTATCATGTGTCAACACTCTCCCAGGATGTGTAAACATCTATTCGAAGGGAAATAAATACACCAAAAACAAATTTCAATATTAAAACCCATATGCACTCGGCATTTTCAATGGCCTCAAAACCTAAGTATAATCTTATGCATCTCAAGATTTCCAACTATGATGCCACAGTAGTGGAATCATGGAATTCTTGGTACTATATTGTACATCTCACCTCAAGAGATTCACAGAATCAAAATAATTCTTACACATAACTAATTTTAAATGAACCCCAATATCTCATGCATCTATATACCAATAATAAATAATATGAGTATTGGGAATATTCCCTTAGAGTTGCATCTAATGATTCCTATAAATCCAAATATATCCATATAGAATTATATAAAAATGTTCATAGATATAAAAAAAAGAAATGGAAAAAATCATGGTCAGAATATCATGTACATAGTCAAAGATCATTGTGCTAATAGGAATATTAGGTAAATTCGAGTTATACAGGACACCCAAAATTGATATTGCACAAAAATAATGAATATTATTAGAATTAATACACTATCACAATACTACTAAGGTCTATTATAGTAATTACATACTATAACACCCTTTACGTTTATCTTATTATTTATTAGTTTGATGGACATCACTTACCACATGATGGTCATTATGACACATAATATAACTAGGATCACACATGGATTCATTGGCCTCAAGGAGGAATGTCATATCAGAAATAATGTATCAAGTTGTCTGAAATCCATACTCCATATCATGTATCATGAATGGTAAATTCACACAACCAACACCTTATATATTGTCATAAGAACAATCCACATAGTAAATTTTACCAAAAAAGGATCCATCAGTCCAAGACAATCACACTAAGTCTATGGGTTTCAAGTTGTCATGTGGTTAAAGATATCTAACCTCTAGGATGATAATACCAAGGTCATTGATCACCTCTAAGGTGGTGATTTTTGAACCTCAATGTATCCAACCATATTATTTTAGTTAGTTTTACAGTTTTACAATTACACCCTCATAGAGGGTAAAAACCTAATAAGTCAAGCATTGAAGTGAATGTTATCAGTTTTCAATTATTGATTAAAGTAATCTAAGCCAAATGGTATATATGAATTTCATAAAACAATTAATTTAATTAATAATCTCTATAATAATTTCAAAAAACAATCCAACTAATTTAACAAGGTCAATTGCATTAGTGGAATTACCATATACCACCTTCATGTAGTATAGGTCATAAATACTTTAGGTAACATATATGAGAACAACTACCTCATTAGAAGATCCATCACATTTAAATTTCATTATACGTAGCTCTTCCTATGCCCAATAAGAATCATCCATGTCCAACTAGTCATCACCATAACATGTGAGGTATTAACTGATTCCAAGACCCCAAAACAACTAAAATCTTCATTTATTGACTAACTTAAAAGCTTAATTAAATTTAGGAATAATGACCAAATTTGTAATGGGTGTCTTCATCACATATGAATAGATTATGAACACCAATAAGAGGTCTTCATAGAGACCCTAACCCCACCCTAGTAAAAAATACTAAAATTCAATGATGCTTTTTTAAATAATATAAATTGAAAAAAACTACAAAAATAAAATATTTTAATGAAATATCTTCACCGAATCAATTATTGATTCCAATTAGAAGTCATTATGATACATATTTATTGTGAATAAAGATAAATCCACTTTGAAAATAGGTTATTTTATCATAATCCAAGTAAATATCCTTATACTACCAAATAGACCAAAATAATAATTCATTTTCTAGGGGAGAAGTAGTATAAGAGGGGGAGGAGGACCTTACTATATTTGATCTCTAAAATCAGTCAGTACACCACTCCCAAAAATAGGGGACAATATAAGAGGTAGGGGGTTCAACCCCACAACCACCCCATTCTATTGACACATACTAGAATTAATAGGTGGGATGAAGCCTTAATCTCAAGGTGTAATGGGTCATCTGAAACTTTTAACCCCCACCATATTGTTGGTGGTCTCCTGGTGGATGCAGTAGTGTTCTCATACAACCCTATCCACACTAGTTGACTTCTAACTAATTTTTTATCATCCATAACACCACATATACTGCATTTAAATCCAAAAAACATATTTTATAGTATAAAGACTTAAAATTTTGGATTGTAAGTTCAAATTATAAAATGGTCCATCAAAAAAATAAAAAATTAAAATTCCCTTGGGAATATTCCACTCATACAGACATGAGATATTAAAGGAAAGAATGATCCTAGAATTAATCCATTTTTTGTGGGTCAAAATTTTTTTTAATTTTCTTTTTGGTATTTATTTTATTTATTTTATTTAGTTGATCATATCACAATCGTGTATTATGTATTCACAATTAATGTGTGAGACCCTAATGGTGGTTCCCCATTGAATTATTTACTCACACCCTAATCAGGTTTCCATGGAACATTATGCCCCAAAAACACCTATAATTATTACAAATATAGGCAATGAAATGTCCTAGTATTAAATTATTATGTATTATATCTCAGATGTGATAAGATAATTTTGGTGAGTTGGGGTTTTGGTGATAGTTTATTTCCTTATTAGTTTTTTCATTTTTTATTTTTTTCTATTTATGAAGATGTGATTGGACCAGTTGGATACTATTCATGAATGGTTTTATTTCACCATTAATACATTATTTTATGTTTTCTATAATTGTTTTTATTTCACACTTAAAAATGATGGTTTTTTATTTATTTATAATTGCAACCCTTGATGTTGGGGTATTTTATCCCCTTAATTTTATCCTTGACTCCAAAGGCTGGTCAAAAACATCTGGAATATACAGAAGTTTGCATGAGATCAAGTAATGACCACCAGTTAAAGAATAGTATTGTATTTTGAGCCATATAAATATTTTTTTATCTCACCAAGTCATCATCACTCACATCCATATAAACACATTCATTACACACATTTGAGAAAAGATACAACTAATAAAGAATTCATGTAAGGATTATGTGGTTTGGAAATTACATACAACATCTATTTGGGAACACTATTGTAAAATATAATAATTTTATTTAATAAATGGATTATAATATTCCTTGAGAAGTCATCCAATCATATTACTAACTTTTAATGATAATAGAACACTTGTACAAGTGGTCCCACCCAACTGTTATAGTGGGTCCTAGATGGTCAAAAGATTATATTGACTTCTAAAAATCATGGAGGTATCACTATTTATGTCAATGATTTTCAATATCTTTTGGAGATCATATCTAAGACCACCACTACCCATTTAACAAAAAATTTCCCTCATAATTTACTAATGAGATGAAAGGGATCACTGAACCCTTGAATGATGTTATCTTATGACCTCACCAACTCATCCATAGGAAAACAGGAATATCTAATCTGTCATAACCTTCACCCATGTGGATACCCTCTTGGATCTATAGGTGTGATGAGAGTGACCCCCAAATCCCACCACTAGTATTACTGGGGTGAGAAACTAGCACCTAGTGTAAATCAAACATAATATGAGGAATTACCCAATAATAATTCCACATATCATATAATTAACCCCAAAACAATAAAATATGATATATTAAAAAGAAAACTATCACACAACTAAACCCATAATGCATGTGTATAAAGAAAAAAATTACCTCCATAATAAAACAATAACATTAAAAAACATGTTTCACTGACTCAATAGATCTGAACTCTGAGATTGTAATGTATATTTTGATCACCAATGGACTACTAGAAATCTAATATATATATATAGAGAGAGAAGAAATGTTTATACTTAGTAGGATCAAATCTAAAGTCTCTTGTGAAGATTTTAAAAGATCATACTAGTGTTCTTGTGAATAAACAATATAAATAACAAGCACCTAGTAGGTTGGCTAATTCCCCCAACCTCACCAAGGAATGATTATAAAATACCACAAATATGAATAGTAAATTTCTATCATCAGAATATATAATGGATCCCTAAAAATAAATTCCAATAGGATTTTTAAACTCATTTGATGAGAAGACATATTTTATCTCATTTGTTCCCCTACAATAATCATCAAAATAGTAATGTCCATACCACACACCATGAAACAAACCACATCATCACCACATGAAATCCATGATCTCAAAATTTTCCAAATAACACACCATCAAACCATAAAATTGGTGTATAATGTTATTTTTATCAGGTGAGATATCATTATTATTCCCTCCTCATACCATTAATAAACCCATCTATATATATCCTCATCCTCCTTCATGTCCTAACCTGACCAACTTTATGAATAGTGGATGGAATGGTTTGAAAAAATGACTCATGCACACCTCCCCATAAGTTAGAGGCATATGACTAGAAGATAAGTCCTTGGGTGTGTTTATGAAGTGAAAATGATATCCTATCAGAGTATGAAAAGTGTGGGAATAAAAAACATCATCCAAAGTAGTACATAATTATGGTTCATAGGAAATAAATATAAACAACATTATAATAAAATGGAATGTAGTAAAGGACCTAACATTTGTGTCATATATTCAACACCGATCACTAACTAAGACAACCAAATATGCATGAATAAAATAATTAAATAAAAAATAATGTAAAATGATTTTCTACAACAATGATCCAGATCATATACCCAAACTCTATGTAAATATCTGATAAATAATGCTCAACTAATCGTAAGCCTCATCCCAAACATCCTCCAATGAAAATATGAAATTCTATTTGGGTACCACTGTGCAATAGAGGATGAGTATGTTTTGATAGAAGAAGTTATTAGGGAACCACCAATGAGGTCTCATACATAGCCAATAATATGTAGTGCATGTATATCTGATCTACTAATCATGATAAAAATAATAATAACAAAATCCATGGATTAATTAACAACATATCATATAAGTAATTCTCAAGGAATTTGTTCAAACTCGAATGGACACATCTAGAAATAAGGATAAAATTATAACAGAACCATTTTTGATACATCTATCAATGATCTCAATCAAAGATGTCTTCTTTGGCCTATTTCATAATGGTCATTGAACATGTGTATATATATGTATATGTATATTTATTCATATATAAATATATATATATGTAATTATTATTATATATATATGTACTGTATATGTATAAAAATATATAGACATATATACTGATACACGATACTGATATGAATTTGAGGCATATAACCAAGGTGTTCATGCATAATCATAAGGGCCACATAGATTAAATAAGGGAATTATCTTATAATTCATCTGGGGAAATTAAATGACATGTCCATTAATCAAAATAAATAATATTGGGTCTCATTCCTAATATCCCAAACAAGGGGCATGAAACATCATATACAACAACCTAAAAATGATGTAAAACATTAATTCCAACAACAAATTCAAGGGACATGAAATGTAATGTCCAAAATCCTAATAACGATGTGAAATGAAATTTTCAAAAAACAAATCAAGGGGTATGAAATATCATTTCCAAAAACACTATAATGATTTGAAATTTCATGTTAAAAAATCAAAATAAGTGTCTCATAATGAAAATAAAATATTTTTTATCATGGTTTGTAAAAAATGGGACCTAATAATAGCATATACACCCCACCATTATAAGGCCACTAGTTCCTCACCTTCCGAGTACCACCAGTTTCACCATAAACACATGGTCGTATCCCTAAATCCCACCCACATGTCCGAACGGGTATCTAACTAATGAATTCCCCCACATGACAATAATTTTTTTTCAAGTTTTCTTTGACCACACTCATACACAACCAATAATAAATCTTAGAAGGTCACCAACACATATCATAAATATAGGCCAAGAATGCTTAACTGTGGAGTTCTAATCAGGACAACACCTTAAATAAAAGTTTTTAATTATTTAAATTAAATATGGGTTCCTCCACTAAAACGAATATAAAAAATGGGACCTTTGATAGCATAAACACCCCACCTTTAAATGGACATTAGGTCCTGGTCTGCCATGTATCACCAATTGCCTCAAATTCATTTGGTCCCCTCCCTAGTTTCCAACCACATGCCTAAACTGGTTATCAGAATAATGAATATTCCCTCAGGCCCACACATGTTACTTATGGTGTTTGTTGTCCTCACTCACACACACCATGAGAAACATCCCAGAAGGTCACCCATAATGGTCACTACTCTAGGCCAAGCATGATTAACTATGGAGTTCTAATCATGAAGGCTCTCTAAAATATTGGTTCACCTTATTAACATGATTCATATAATTATATTATTTTAACCATTTATCATTATTGGGTGTTACAATATTGGATACAAGGAATAACATAAATGTATACCAAACATTTAATTTTTAAAAAGTAGTCATTGAAGGTTGAATCCCACATAATAACTATGGGAATCCCTAACCAAAAAGAGCATGGAATATGGATCCTAGTAAGTAGATTTGGGCATCCCCAATTAATACTATCTTATCATGTTAGTTATATAGGATGAGTTCCATGCAGTATGCTTCGAATTAATTTCTACAACAATAATAACTATGTGAATCATAAATAAAAGATTGAGGTCAGAGGAATCCTAAAACGACAACTATCGTCATATCCCATTAGATCAGATGTTCAATATGGTTCTTATGGTGACACCTATTATCATCACCACCCAATAACATAACGCACTCATCCTTGGTTAGTTGAACATTGGGAAACCGCTCAATCCCTTTAATCATTACTCAATAGATGCATACTACTTTAGATCTTTTTGGTCCATACATAATAAAGGGATGCATTTGGGATCCAATAAGTTAACACATAGTATATTCATACTACATGGGATACCTTAAAAGTGTTTTTAAGAAGATTCATCCTACATGGGATCACCTGTTTTAGAAAATAAGAAGAGGAATCCCTCTTAGTAACCTCTATCACCCACTTGTCTCAGGAAAAGGAACGAAGACAGTTCCAAAATGTTGTTAATTATCCCTAACATTCACCCAATTTAAATAAAAAAAATATAAAATAAACAATCACATGAAAATTAATCTATAGAAATCACCCTCAAGGGTGATTATAAAAAAACACATATTACTAAAAACATGAATAAGTAAAAAATGTCTGTTATGATAGACCACCTAGATTTAGTATTTTTTAAACCATTTATAAATATCCCTCATTAGCTATGTCCATGAATTCTAATGTCCTAGTCTAGATGCATTTTCTTATAAGGTTATACCTATCATTAGACTACAGATAGACATGAAAAAACATGCATTTTAACATTAAGAAACTATGTATTAAATAAAATTAAAAAAGGCATAATAGGTGATTACTTACAATAACCTCATCAATTGATGTAAATTAGAGAAACCAAAAGAAAAAGGTTCCTAGTGGGCATCAGAACCACCTTGAGAAAATACTATACAAACAAAATCAACATATTTATTAAGTTAATTTAATTTAGGATTGAAATATTTTTAAAATTCACTATAAAGAAATTCCTAAATTAAATGAAATGTAATAAAAAAGAAAACAACCTCACATGATATCTTCTTTAGATTTAGAGAAAAATTCTAATAAAAAGTATCTAATTCCACCGTACTCTAGTGGAATTGGGAATGAAATCCTAACATTGGAAACAAAAATTTAGAGGAATTAGTTGAAGAAAAAAATGGACAAAAGAGTTAAAGGCTTAAGTCTTGGTTTCCAACACACCTGACAACATTTAATTCACACAATGAATAGTAAAGAACTCCTATATTGGAAGGGATAAGGATAGTATCACTCATGGGGGATCTCCTATATGAAAAAGGGATGAAAATAGGATTAAAAATAATTATTATTCAATTGAGAGATGGTATGGTTTTCCATTATTATTCCCCCATTGATTTCTCCACATTGTTTGAAAAAAATGACTTAGTCGTGAACATCTACTATCTAAGGAACACCTCACTCACATAAAAAAAGGAAAAATAGTCCAGAAATACATGGACCATAAGTGTAACATGTCTAAAATAAACTAAAAACCCATACATAGCATGATCTATCCTATAGTATGTTTTATTCATATCATGCAGCTAGAAAACTTGGATACATGGTCTGGCTTCATGGTTTTCACTAGCCATTCATTAAATATGTTATTTATGCTTCACATTTAAAAAACTCTAACTTATGGTCCCAAAACTGTAGGATATATCAAAATATTATTGATTACATTATACCATTTTCTATATCTAGTATCACAATTTGGGAAAATTCCAACATCAAAATTCCATTATGAATCTCGAATCAATATTTAACCCCCTCCAACATATTTAAAATTAAATTTTCTTAAGAAATTTGTAACTCCCACAACATAGGACCAAAAAACCTCCCTCCTATAGAATTTATTATCTCTAAGAATACAATTTGGGAATCAAAATAAACAACCTTACATAATTGAGTTGGGAATTCCTTTTCATATAGCCCTGATGCATTTCTGGGTTTCAAACCCTCTTCTGTGAATAAAATTAATCACACTATGCCTGAAACACCAAAACCCAATCCAAAACACATAAAAATGGAAAAAATAGAGGGTACATACTAGAGATCTTATATGATGATACATGATCATGCTCATATCTCCTTCATCAACTGATCTATGGTGTTTTCCACCACATGTTCTTACTTACAAAGAGAAATTCTATTCCATGATAGTTCACCATAATAATTTCCTACCAAAACACACCCCTAATGTCCTAACATTTATTAGAAACAATTTTGACATTTTTTTATTGATTTCACTTGGGGAACTACTTACGGACATTTATTTGATGAAAATAGTCATATCTGAATCGATAACATCAGTAATGATGTGTCAGATTTTCTATGCAAATCCCCAGGAGACTCATTCATTGCACTCATATCATCCTGAAGGTGTCCCCAATGTGTTTCATCACTAATACAATACAATAAAATGATATAATTTAATATCAACTACCACTTTACGACTATTTTATAAACACTCATCTTCTTCCACCGAAAAATCACCAAAATAGGAACTTGAAGCCTTTATACTGAGGCACAATAATATAATTATGACCAAACTCAATAAACCTTATATCCATCCATTAGTGATATTTCTATGTCATCCACCAACATTCCAAGTCATTTTTCCAACCTCTTCACAAACATTTATAAATTTCTAATCCAGTGAAAATGGATCATCATAAGCGATCCCAGGATCAACACCCAAACTCAAACTCCACCCATGTCCTTATATATACATTTATCAAGTATTAGTCAAGGAATATAGTAGTACATGGTTCCCATTATCTAACAATATCATCACAAAATGGTTCATAAGATCCCATTTTCATTCTCATTTCAGGGTTTCATTCTATCGAGCCACATCCCTCTCACCAACATTGAAGAATCCTAGTAAATATACAAATAGAATGAGTTCTTAATCTAAAAAAATCATGCTCTTTCCACTTTAGTACATAAAAATTGGAATTGATAGAAAACTACTCACCCCCTTGTATCAATGCAATTTTAACCCATGTCTCGTCCCCTCATCTTCAAAATAGATTAATGGAATTTTTTAATATTTATCTCATAGCTAGGGTAACTACCCTCCAAGAGAAGATAACCCTCTACCCAAAGAATATATTACCATATTCCACTCATTGAGCTAAACATCATCAGATTTCATCATCAAACCAAAAAATGATACTTAGATAGCTCAACATATACATTATACTCCCTCAGCGTATTTAGGATGATGTCAAGATATAGGTAACAATCATCTCTAGAAAATGAATACACTATGATTCCATCGACAATCATGTATCATTATCATAATAAACACTCATATAAAATTGACTAATATTTCCTTTAACCACCCTGTGACACCACATCTCTCAACAATGCATCTCACGAACAAGACATGGGTTAACGACCTCATTATAACAAATTAATTTTGAATGTATCCTCTAACATATAGGTATGTTACTCATTTTATCATAAAACGCATAAAATTGTCCCACCATTATTTCATTGAAAATGTTAGTCCTTGGCTCTCACAAGGCCACTCCCCCATTAATGATTTAAATGGTACCACATGCAACTGATATGTATCTTTTCTAACTCACCAAGTAAAATGGGTGCACAATCCCTTACCAACAAATCCACACCCAAATCACAATCCCATGATCCACATGTAACATTGGATAATCTATCCATGATAAATTGAATGTTAGTCTTAGAACATAAGGATATCCCTTGATAATCCTCTTCAAATTCAAGATCCTCACTCATGCCAATATTTTACATCACAAAATGTTATCCCTTCCATGAGTGTCTACCAATTATATAACTGACATCCAAAAATAATCCATTGGTCGATGGGGTCAGGAACCAAAAAATTACTACCCACCAAATTAATTCACTATAACCAAGAACTCTAGGTGATTTCATAGAATATAATGGAATCATCATTCCCATATCACATAACACAATCACGTCCCACACATTTCTCTCTACATGCGTGTACTACCAAGAACACTATCTAAAAAGGTATCAATAAACCTAAGCCAACCCCTCTCATAGGTATCCCTATATCAACCAAACACTAACTCACTATGATTTGAGTAATATATATGGGTTTCTAGGACTCTAATATTTACTAATGATAAAAATAATCTAAGGGAGGAAAAATTAACATCAACCTTCCTAGGTCAAAATGAAAAATAGGAAAGTACTATAATAGAATCATAGTCCATGAATTAGCCTACCTAGTTCTTTTCCTCTTTGATCAACCTCATAAGGGAATAATAACTGAATAGACTTGAGAAGAAAGTGTAAAATAAAATGAATTGAACCTCATCGAGCATCCATATATGGTAATACACCCTCAATGTTTTAGTTCACTATAAACATCCCGGTACCTATTGGCATCATACTCTGATATCCGACTAGATAACCATAATAGAAGGACTATTAAGTAGAATGTCATGACTATAAAGATCATGAAAAATTAAGTTGGTAATTAAAAATATTTAGTTTACCATACCTAATAAAAGGAAACACCCATGAAGGTTCTTCAAAATGGCATCAACAACAAAAAATTACTAATGAGGGCCAACAAAAAAACACACACCATCTTGTCGATGTTCTTTTTCATACCATTTTCACATGGTTTATTAGTGTATAATTAAATTACAAGAAATGTGGTAATCCCAAATATAGGTTTTTATTGATAATTTAAATAACCAAAAAAATAATATTGCACCCCACCAGGGGACCAAAACCTAGTCACCAAGCACTATATCTGAAATCTAGGGTCATTACACATCATATTCATGCGAAATGAGTCATTATCCTCACAATAAATAATATACCCATATGTCCACATAAACTACCACCATAAGGAAGTATCAATATATACATTTTTTTTAAAATGAGTACAATGTCACCAAAAACTATATAGGAAAACAAAATTTAGATTGTTTCACACACTTTAAATATTTGACATCAATCATCCATAAAATCACACACTATCAGGCCTATAACATATAGACCCTATATGTGAAGTATAATGAAAGAGACACCTCTTTCCTTTCCCATATATGTTTCATAATCAAATATTTACCTCTTTCCAATGGATAATAGTGATAAAAAATATTAAATCATAACTCCACACAAAAAATAATCATCACTCAAGGAGAAATTATAATGAAATATAACATCAAAAACCAATAATAACAATCCCATATACCTAGTAACCTAGAGTTCTTAGCATAATGTGTCTTCTCGATACACTATTCTAATATCCTCAAATGCTTTAGCACAATACTAAAAAACCTATTTACTCTGTACCAAATAGTAAAACAATGGGAAAATAATAACACTAATACCACAATGTGATGTCCTGAGCCGACTGACTTTTTGAAATGTAAACAGATCAGTTGGAGATAAGTCCTAAAGAGAACCTCACCATATTCCTGAGTCTAATTAATATGAATGAGGGTATAAATTGTGTCTATGTTGAGGCTACTTTTTTATATAAGAATTATTAAATAGAGGATGCAGCCAAAAAACATCCATTGTATAAAATAATATGAATTTAAAAGAAATAAATATAAACAAGGATATAATAAAATGAACTGTAGAAAAGGTTAAGAAGTCCATACCTTTCATAAAACACTAATAAACCACTAGGTTTATGACCAACAAATGAATAAAATAAATAAAAGGAATTAAATTTAGAAGTCACAAATATAACACCAATCTAGACCACATACCTATACACCATGTAAACATATTAGACATACCTCTTAATCAATCCTGGGCCTCATCCAAAACATGTGCCTGCAACATTATGAATTCCAACTCGGGTACCCTATGAAATGGTGACTCATGAAGGCTGTGACTATAAAACTCAGTACAAAACCACCAGTGATTTATCATACATAGTAATAAATATGCAGTCTATCTATATTTGAGCTAGACATCTGGATAAAAATAATACTAATAAAATATAAGATTAACTTAAATAATGTCATATAATCAGGATGTTGAAATTTTCTCAAAATGTACATGAGACAACTAGAAATAAAAAATAAACTAAATTAAAACCAGATTTGATATTTATGGTTATGATCCAGATCGATTTTACCTTCTTCGACCAACACCAAAAATTTCTCCAAATTTTTTTCATTACATACATATGTATATATATAAATTTATATATATATATATATGTATGTATCTATGTATATATGTATTATATATTTATATAAATATAGAAAAATTTATTTAGACACTTTGTACTATCTTGGAACAATGGGGTATAAACAAGGAATTCATTCCTATTCATAGGATGCATAGGGTCTAAATAAGGGAATTATAACAACATTCATATGGGGATAATAAATTTAATCTCTGATAATCCAAATAAATGATGTTGGCTATCATTAACCACATCAAAAGATAAGGGGATTTGTGCATCCTGTACAATGACAGAATATTTATGTGAAACCCCAAGGAAAACATCCCAACAATGGGGTGTGAAATGTCATGTCCAACAACCCAATAATGATGTGAAATAGAATGTTCAACATTCAAATAATGGGGTTTATAAAATCATGTTAAATAACGCTATAATGAAGTGAAATTCCATTTTGAATATCCAAATCAAGGACATTCAATTAAAATAATACATTTTGGCCAAACATCAAATCTTTGAAAGCACATCTAGTTATACCAAAACATTAATAGTTAAAAATATAAGAAATGAAGGCCAAAACACATGTAATACAACTAAAAATCACCCATAAAATGTCTAGGAAGCTAGATCCTATTTATATAATTTGGGAATCCATAATCAATATCATCTCAACACTTAAATATCATCATCGGATTTCTAAGAAACATTACTATAATCAATAGATATGTCAACAGTAACCATGTGAAGCATAAATAAAAGAGCGGGGTTGGCCAGATTCCTAATCCACACAATCTCTATAGACCATAGGATCACATGTTGGGTATGGATTTTAAGATCACCCCCATTCATATCTCAACAAAACCCCATGATTTTATCGTTCCTAGTCAGTCAAGAACGGTCCACCCACTGGGTCCCTTCACTCAGTACTTAATAAAGGCACTTGACATTAGATCCTTGTTGTCTATATATAAACATGGAATTAATAATTGGAACCAAATAGATATTGAATTTTATAGGAATAAATCATGGGGTAAAATAACAGAGTATGTAAGTAGATGAATCATACAAGGTCTCCCTCAGGTCAGAACATGACCAGAGGTGTCCCTCTTTGGATCCTCGATTACCCACTACTCTCTAGTCAAGGAGTGAGTCTTGGAAACAGATATTTTTAGTGAACCCTCACATTCATCCAATTTAATTAAAAAAATTAATGAAATAAATATTTATTGTAAAAGTAATATTAGGTATATTCATTACAGTTGAGACCAAGAATGCACATATTACCATAATCATGAATAAGTACAAAAGTGTAGGTATGGAAAACCAACTACCATTAAGAATATATTAAACCATTTATAAACATCCATTTATCTCCTCGACTCTGATTTATGATGTTTGAGTCATGATTTTTTATCATATAGGGTCCTACCTAATAATTTACTTCTCACACAGAGGAAAAATCGTCAATTTCAAAATTTAAACAACATAGAATAATATAAAATTTAAAATAAATAATAGATGATAATTCACCATACACCTATTGTTTGATGTAAATTGATGTAACTATATTAAAATAGTTTTCTCGGTTTCCCTAGAACCACCATTGGGAATATAACAAACCAATAGAGTCACCATATCTATTAATTTAAATTAATATAGACATTAAATATTTTGAATATTCACCATGGAAATATACGACAATAAACTAGCATGTGGAGAAGTCTTGAGGGACTCACAAGTTATTATCTTCCTAGGATTTTCAAGAATCCATATTAACATTATCCAATTCCACCATGATATGGTGGGACCTAGAATTAAACCCCTAACTAGAGAAATCTAATCATAGAGAAATTTTGAAAAAAAACAAACATTCATGTTGTTGACAACTTACCTCTAGTCTTCCAAAAACCCTAATGACGTTCAATTCAAACCATGAATGAGGAATAAATCCCATCGATAAATAGAGAAGAAGAATAGAATTAATGAGTGAGATCCTATGTGAAATAGAAAGAAAATAGCGGTAAAAAAAATTAATCATCATTGGGAGAAAATGATAATTTTCACCTTTTATGGATGCTTGATTTGAGTATAACATTGGACGAACCATACAGAAATCAAGCACCTCTATTATTAGTGAAAAATCAATCTTAGATGATAATGGTTCATATTCTAACAAACCATGAGCCAAATATGAGAAAAGCCTTCCTCAAAATAAATTAACCTATATATATTTCCCAGTAATTCCTCGTGTTTTCCACATCCCCTAAATCTATGAAAACTATTCTGCACTCTTTGGATGTGTGGTTTTCATTAATTTTACACCTATAATGTGCCTTTTTCTACACATTTTTAAAACTATTATTTTGAGTAACAAAACCCTAGGAAACACCAAAAACCTATAAACATTCTTATGATCCCCATTATGCATCTAAAAATTATATTTATGCATCCCAAGATTCATAATTTCATTCGATGTGTCTGGCCAAAATTTTACCCATCTGAAAAATTGAAAATTCAATTTTTTTTTTGAAATTCCAAAATCCCATAACGCGATATCTTATAACCTTCTAATCCTAGATGTTATCTTCCCTAATAATCTTTGGCGATATTAAAAATGAATATCCTGACTAACTTGGTTCATGAATTCATACTCAAATGGATGCATTTCATTTGTGAATTCCTAACACAACTCGAAGTGTTACAATAATCACATGGTGCTTAAGCCACAAAAAATCTAGTGAAAACTTTTAACCAAATCCAACTAATCTATATGAATTATACATGATCCCATATAAGACAATACATGACCATGTATTCATGTCCTCCATCAACCAATATTTTTTTGCGTCAAATATATTTTCTTACATTCAAGGGACATATTTGAGCCACAGTAATTCCACCATCACAATATCCTACTTAAACGCACCTCTAACATCCTAATGATGATGTTGTCACATTTCTCAACATTCTACACCTTTTTATCCATGATTCACTACATTAATCCAATTATTTTATATAAGTAATCAAATTCAAATTAACCAACCTAAACTTTGTTATGGAGGCTCTCCTGCTAAAACCCACCTACGACCTTTAAACTATAGTCATATAATCCCAACAAAATGCTTGATGTGGTTCCTTATAGACCACATCCAAAAATATGATAGATCTAAATTTAATCTTCATCTGGATGAATATTCATGAAATTATCAAATTCTTCCAAAGATGTGTCCCAAAGACCCAATACTTATTTCTTTATCTTAAGGTACACCAAGATAATTTTAAAAACATTCACCAATGGTTGTAGATACTTTTATGTGACATTTATAGGTTAAACATCTACATTCTATATATGGTTTCACCAAATTAAAGAAACACTAATACATTTAAAATATAATACCCATGGGTCTTCATAAGATATCTCAATCTCAACACCTATCCTTAAACTCCACCCAAGTCATTATCTAAACACATATTTGGAATTAAATGTGGAATCCAACTGTACATGGTTCTACTTATCCAATGACATCGAAAATCCAAATGAATTTCACACCACTAGTCTCAAGATCTAATGACCCTTCTCATCAAAGGGTAATATACTATCAACCAACTTCCCATTATCCACCTTATGATAATCATATTCATCGTACCAACAGAATAAGTTATTTATCATAAAAAACCCTAATCCATCAACTTTCAGACATTTTGACTTACATGGATAGAAAATTATTCACCTCCGAGCACCTGTGAGAGTTTCACCAATCACCATTCCCCTCATCTTAAGATTAGTTCCATGGTTTTTTTTCATAATTTATCTAATAATAGGGGTTACAAACCTCAAATTTTCAATGATGGTCTACCAACTATATATATTACCTCATAACACTTCTTGAGAACAACCTCATCAGGTTCCATCATCAAACCATCAAAAGATATTTATATAGCTCAATGAATAGATGAAGCTCTTTAAACATACTCTGGATGATTTCAAAATATTGGGAATGATTATCTATAAACTAGGAGGACATTAATATTTCATATAAATATGTGTGTGTGTCTGTGTGTGTACTGTTATCCCAATCCAATCTCACAACAAACAAAATAAACATTCCTTTTTCCAACCCCTAACACTACGTCTCCCAATAATGTGTGTCATGGGCCAACAAATCGTCAACCACCTCATAGCACTAGATTGATTACTAATGTATCCTCTACCGCATAGGGTCATTCTTCATTTTATTACAACTCCCATGCAACCATTCCCTAAAATTTTATATAAAATCATTGGTCCTCGACTCCTAGATGTCCACTTAATGATATATGGTTTATATTCTACCACATAAAACTAATGCATACCTCGTCTATCTCATCATGCATAGTAGGTTGTGCAATAATGTACTACCTATTTATCACCCTACTCATGGTTCTATGAGCATCATGTTAATATGTCTGAGATGACCATTCTATACATCACATCAGTCTTAACACTTTGGGTGACCCTTAGAAGAATAATTCAAAATCATGAATATTAGCCATGCCTTGATTTGTTCCATGATCACCCATCACATAGATTCATCCTTGTCATGATCATCTACCTATGATCTTACTAGCTACAAAAATGAATCCACTGGTCAATATGGTGGGGCACCCACTCAATCATATCCATAAAACTCATTCTCGATTATGAAGAACCATATGTTCTTCCTCAAAACAAATGGAATCATCATTCCTATATCACATATTCCAAGAACAACCCATTAATTGGTCTCTACTGAAGAATAATACCAAGGAAACTTCCTAAAAATGAAATTATAATTCTATGGTGAACCCCTTTCACAATAATCCCTTGATTAAAAAAATGCTACTCACTATGATATATATGGAAACTAAGGGTCTCTAGGTCTCCCACCTAGATTATGGTTAAAACTTGTCCATGGTAATTAAATATAACATCAACCTTTGAGGTTCAACACTAACAACATAAGTATGGTATTTTAATGGAATAAGCTGGTATGAATCATCCTACTAAACCCTAATCCTCACTGGAAATCCTCATAAAGGACTTCTCCCTAATTTATTGTGATAAGAAAATGGAAATAAAAATGATCTGAACATCTCTGGTATCCCTATATGGTAATACCCCATCATGGTTCCATTTAACTTCAAACATCATAGTACCTATCTTCACCATACACAATGACCCAATTAGATAGCTATAAATGCATTTTGGTTAAGTAAAATATTATAGTATTCTAGATGGGAAAACTCTATGTAGGTTATTAGGCAACATTATTCAACCAAACTTGAAAAATGATACATATATTATTGGAAATCATGAATGCATTAACTACTAAAAATGACCAATAAGGGAAAATAATAAACACACAACATCATTTCAATGAACTATTTTGTACCATGATTACACAGTTCATTTAAGTAGAATGTGATTCAATTATATTTTAGAAAACAACATTTTGGTTGATTTTGAAACATTAAATATCAAAACCTAGAAACAACACACGAAAAGGGTCCAACACAAAATCTTAATGGTCTATATTGACCTACTAGGGTCGATGAACTTCATATACAATATCACTGATTCATTACCCTCAATACCAAACATCTCATCGTAGATCCACATAAACTTCCATCATACGTAAATATCTACATATACATGTCAGAAAAACTAAGTATAACTCCACCAAGAACCAATATCGGAACAAAAAATTTTTATCACACTTTAAATAATTGACACCAATCATCATAAAAATCATACACTAATAGGTCTATAAAATGGGGATCGTACACTCCATGTATAATGAATGAGACGCTTCATTCAATTTTCAACTAAGTATAAACATTAGTCACAAGCCTCTCACCAATGGGATGAGATCCATAATTAAATAAATAATAATAACTCTACTCACATATATTCATCACTCAAAGAGATAATCATATACAACATTAACATCACAAAATAAGAACAATAAACACATATCCCTAGTAACCTAGAATTCATAACTGAATTAGTGTTCCGTACATAAAATAATGTATCTATCATACTATCAAACACATTTCTAATACTCCTTCCTACCATGTCCTAAATAGTAAAATAGTAGGAAACCAACTGATCTTATACCACTATGTCACGTCCTAACCCAGATCATTCTATGAATATTAGACTGACTAGATGGAAACATGGCCTCAAGCATGCCTTCCCATACATCTTAGGATACTAACATGGAGATTGGTCCTAGTTTGTGTTTTTGGGGAGACTATAACCTTATATAAAAATAAAAAAATAACATAAATAATAAAACATCATCCATGGTAGTAAATAATCATTGTGAGAAAACAATAAATATAAATAATTCTCTAAAAATGGAATCTTATAAAGGCCCAAACGAACATGTTATACATAGAACACTGATCAGTTTCTAGACAACCACATATAAAGTAATAACACAAATAAAATGATGAAAATTAAAAGGCTCTTATGCAATACTAAACTAGAATAGATACCCATACTCCATGTAATCATCTAACATGTCCTTCTTAATTTATCTCGGGCCTTATCATAAACTTTTTCCTTCATCAAAGTGATTATATTCTAAATTACCCAAGTGTAATGCCCAGCAAATAAGGGTGTGAGTAAAAACTCAGTAGGGAACCACATATGAGGTCCAGTATTGAGCTATTAGTATGCAGTGCATGAATATCTATTCTACTCATCAATATAATGATAATGGTAACAAAAATAAGAGAATAACTAAAAAGATTAATATATGGAATGCATATTTAATGTGGTCACACTACCTAAGATACAACTAGAAATATTTCATAGTATAAAATAATACCATAGACAATCCTCCTTTCTATGATCTCGATTGACGATACCAACTTCATCCAACAATAGAAATTTCAATGAACATGTCTAATTATATACATATATATATATATTTTCATATATATATATAATTTTTTTACTTATATATATATACTATAAACACACACACATATATATATACACATAGTACCTTCTAATACCTAGTGCACCATAACTAAGGAATCCATGTATTTTTTTGAAGAAGGTGATGCCTCGGCCCAAAATGACAAAGCCGCAAATACTATTAAAATAAATTTTACAAGAGTATAAAATATGGGATCATATTACAATCTTTATCATGAATGGAAATAAGAGTAGTTGGGAGGTCTTCGAACTAGGTAACGTCATGATTTACTCCCATGATGGATAGGCCATCCGTAACCTTGTTTGCTTCTCAATAAACATGTGTGATGATATAGTTAAGGTCGATAACCAAACGGTTTCATTCCATCCAATGAGTAGTAATTGGTGAATAAAGATGAGTTATTCCATTCCAAATTTCTTGTACGATGGTCATCAAGTCACTTTCAATCTAGTGGTTTTTCCTACCAAATATCTTGGAAATGGAAATATTATGTATCAAACATAGCATCTTAGACTCAAGGGAGGTGGTAATTCCACATTTACCCATGAAACATCCAATTATCTGACCGAGGTGATTCCAAAAGACAGCACCACACCCTACAGATCCCAGATTGCCTTTGGAGGCACCATCAATATTGATTTTGATCCATCTAGGAAGAGACACTCTCTAAAAAACCTCCAGAGTGTGATGTGGTTGAAAGAAATTTCTATTAATCCGTAGATGTTTTAGGATTCCAATGTCATGCACGGTGTTGTGGAAATGTCCCTTTTTCATCAAAGAAGCTTCATTTATGGCAACGAGGATCCTCACCTTACCTTCATTTTTATTGAGTGAGTAATTTTTATGAATAATATCATTCTAATCATACTAGATCACATGGTGGATCTCAGAAACTATAGCAAGGATGTGGTTTCAAATTACCTGGGATCCTTCCATTTCTTTGATTATTTTTAGTTTAGTTTTTAAGGATTCAAGAATCAACCATCTTTTAAAAAAAATCATGAATATAGTTCTAAAGAGAAGAATCAGTAGCACAAGAAAGGAATAGGTGGTTAGTATCTTCTTTGTCTTGGTTCCAGATTTTATACATAGAGTAGAGCTGGATTCCCAAATATTGGACTAACATTTCAGTGGTAACTCTCATGTGACCAAGATTCCAGATGACATTGAATTTTGAAGGTTTTATCCCTGGTTTTTTGAAATGTTTTATCAAGCTATAATCACTTTCATAGTTAGAGAAATAATGATTCTATAAATTTTTAGTGTTATGCATACCATTGTGAGTAGGTTCCTAAATTTATAAATCATTAGTGTATGTGAATGAGTAGTTTTAAATGACTCTCATAATAGTATCATATAATTGATCATGTTGAGAGAATAAAATTTCTCTGATAGAGCTATTGGTATTTTCAGGTGTTTGATTGAGATATATCATATAAATTAATGGCATTCCATTCTAGTTATCCAACAAGAATTTCATGGAGGTGTCTCTGGAGACTATCCTTCTGGAATTATTCATAATATTGGTGAATGATTGTTTGATGGATGGCCATATGGGAGAATTAATTAAATTCGAATTTCCCATATTTTTTTCATCAAGAATCCTATTTTTGAGAAAGGTAATGGATTCTGAAGTATTATGAAAAAGGTTCCAAGTGAATCTTTCCTGAAGGGCTTCATTAAATTATTTTATTTTTTTTACCAATACCACCATTCTCAATGGGCTTGCAACAAGTTGACAAGGGGAAAATCACTAGTTTTCATTCCAGAATACTACCAGTCCATATGAAATACTTTATAGAAGTTTTCATTTTTGTAATAAGACCATGCGTCCATTTATAGACCATCATGGAGTAAATCATATTGGAGACAATAGTGGATTTAACAAGTCAATTCCTACCTGTAATAGAAAGAGATTTACCTTTCTAAGAAGGGAGATGGTTTAGAACATGGTCAATAATAGTAACAAAGTGACAAGACATGGGCCTTCCCCAAAATATGGGAACACCAAGAATAATGAAAGGGATAAAACCTTATTTCAGACCTAGGTCTGTGATAATGTTACATTTTCTACAGGGAGGAAATTTCTTCCCAAAGAAGATGTAGGATTTTTTATAACTAATGTTATAACCAGAAACCTCTTCATAGTGTGATAGCACAGTTTTGAGGTTAAAAATGTTTCTTTTATAACCTTTAAGGAAAATTATGGTGTCGTAAACATAAAAAAGATGCATAGAAGCATTAACACCCCTGGAGACATAGATGGGCTTCAACTTATCCAGGACCACTAGACGATTTATCAGACAACTGAGGTAGTCTTCTAATTTTATGAATAGAATGGAAGATAGAGGGTCACCTTTCCTGACACCTTTGGTACAGTTAAAATATCACTTGGGAGGGCCTTTGATCAAAATGGAGATAAACACCGAGTTGAAGAGGGTTTTGATTTCAGTGATCAAAGAGGTGCTAAATCTAGAACCTTGAAGGATATTAAAGATAACACTCCAATACATGGTGTCAAAATATTTTCTAATGTCATATTTAATAGATATGTCACCTCCTATGTTAGTTTAATTCAAGTTATTGACACACTGGGAGGCCAGACTGATGCAGTCTTGAATGGATCTACCCTTTATAAAACCAAATTGGTTCTAGGAGACAATTATGTCTGTGAAAGTGGAATGTATGTTATTAATGATTTTGGTGATGATTTTATAAAGAGTATTGATAAGAGAAATGGGTCTGAATAGGTGAATCTTAGTTGTATTATCCACTATTGGGATCAAGATGAGAAACTGTACATTAAGAAAATGAAGAAGCACCCCATCTTAAAAAAGGATTTTATTTTTTTTTCAAACATCGATATAAATCACATCATAATAATGTTGGAATAAACCACTATTTGCAGCATCAAAGATATGTGGTGTGAGATGTCATGTCCAAAAACCAAATAATGTTGTGAAATTCCATCTTCAACATCTATATCAAATGAATTGAGACATCATGTTTGAAAACCAAATAATGATAGAAATACCATTTACAAAATCCAAATCAATGGAACTAAGTGAAATTAATAAATATAGTCTCAATGCCAAATCCTATAAAGCACATTTGGGAGTCACTAAAAATTAACTATCAAAAAATAAACATTGATGATTGGATACTAGGATGTACTTATATGTATCCCACAGACAAAAATAGCTTGGATGATAGATCCCAGAATGAAAATATAGGTATCCCCAATTAATATCAACTTATTCCATCAGGAACATAGTCCATGTTCTAGAAATTATTCCTAGAATAAATTACTACATCAATAGTGAACATGTGAACCATAAATAAAAGAGTGAGGTTAGTCGAGTGACAAGACCACCACTAAAATTATTGACCAAGGACTCACATGTTCATATGGGTTCTAATGTGACACACATTACCATATCTACCTAGAACCACATTTCACTCACTCTAGGTCAGATAAACAATGGGCACCCTCTAGGTCCCCTAATTCAATACTCAAGAGAATAATTGTTCCCTGGATCCTCATGGTCAATACATAAGAATGGAATACCTCTTGGGATCCTATAGGTTATCACATATTAGAGGCATCCCACATTGTGTCCACTAAAAGTGAATATAGAGTAATCCTACATGGGTGTCGATATTTCATTACATAAATAGATACATCCCACTTGTGATCCTTGATCACCCACTAGTCTCGGGTTGAGCCATGCGACTATTTTATTGAAGTTGATAGAGACCCCAGAACTTCATCCAATTTATTTAATCATTTTTAATAAAATAAATTTTTTATAAAAAGTAAAAAAGGGTTGTCTACCTCATCAATGAGCCAAAGAATATATGAAAAACATTAATTATTTTCAAAGTAAAAAAAGAGTAGTTACAACCAACCACATAACTTTAGGCAGGTTTCAAACCATTTATAAATATCTCTTGATAGCTCCATTATTTCTCACCAATATTTGAGATAATCAACAACATGTCTATACACCTACCAAACATAGGATTTCTCATGCATAGGTGAAAGAATAATTTAAACATTAATCAACTATGTGTAAAATGAAAATAAAAAAGGCATAATAGGAAATCACTCATGGGATGCTTGTCGCTTGATGTAAATTTATGAAAACATGTGAAAAAGTATCTAGGGATCCCCAGTCACCACCCATGGAAATTTCATTAATCTTTAGAATCATAATATTTATTAAATTAATTCAATATAGGATTTAATTCTTTGTAAAAATCATTGCAACTACATACCTCAATGAAACAACGTGCGGTGAAGTATTGGTGGACGTTCGGGACATCCTCTTCCAAAGAAGAGAAAAAAACCCATAAATGGAATCTAATTATACCAATATTGTGATAAAATGGGAATAAAAAAACGAAATGTGTAGATGTAAAGATAGAAAAAGCATTTGAAAAATACAACAGATGCTAATGGAGTTGAAGGAATACCTCTAGGATTCCAATACACCTAAAAAAACTCAATCTAGACCATGAATATGGAAAACCCTGCATGGAAGATGAGATAAGTAGAGTATCATGAGTATCAAAGCTCCAATTTATATTATAGTCACACTAATATGGGAGTGAATCATGTTTGATTGGTTTTAATGAATTTTCTATTTTCCTTTTACACCCTCGTCATTCAAACTTATGTCACCTATTAATATGAAGGAATCATATATGAAATACAGAAAGTAAATGAAATAAAACAAAAATTATTTTTACTAGGCTTGGCAATAATACTTATTCCATTATATAACTAGTTTCACCCCATGTTAAAAATTTTACGCTATAATCATTTTATCAATTACATTGGTTTAGGAAAAAATTTAAAATACCCCTAGTAGTTGAGCCTATATTTAATCATGGTTAAACTCCAAGAAATATAACACCTCTATTTTTGATTGTTAAACTGTAACACCCCGAGCTTCCACGGTACGCTTCTCTTTGGAAAATACAGTAGCGTGTGTTGTATGCAACTTCGAGTTCTAACACACCACAACCAATCAAACTAGCCGTTATGAATAGTAATACCTACTTTTTGAAATTTTATAAATTTTATCTCTCAAAATGGACATCATTTTTGGATTCGGAGTATCGAATTTAGCCCAAGGTGAAATTTTGGTACTTTTCGGATAACTTTAATATTTTGATGAATAGTGAAAATTACTAAATTTTAATTAAAAACAACTTTTTTAATCAAAATAAATAATAGTGATAAATTATGAATTTGAGTGGTTTTAAAGTATATTTAGAATATATTTTTACCATTTAATACAATTTTGGTTATTTTACATAATTTCACAATTAAACCGAACATAAACAAGTATCAATCTTTTGATAGTTATTATATCTGAAAAACACGCTTTTTGTTTTGACAGCGGGAATTAATTTTAAATTAAATTCTTGCCACTTCTGTGTTTTGAATTTGGAAAAATGGATTAAATATTTGGAATCAGGATGTCCAAATTTTGTAAATAGGTAACTTTTATTTTTAGACATTTTGAATAATTACTTCGGAAAATATTTTATTTACCATGGTTAAAGGGAAAATCTAGTAAATAAGGGTTAAAAAATAATATTATAATAATACTAAATTACCCTAAAACGTGTCCTAACCTTATTGGTGGATACATGTCCGACCATGATCATCTTTGGGTCGATTTAAGGACCCCATGATGCTACTTGTAAGTGATAGGGACACTTTATTTTAATTAAGTTAAAGTGAATACAAAATTGACACAGGCATATATCTTTTAGAAAAACAATTTTTACATAGGGTTATATATGTTGTTCTTTCAACTATAAATATTCATTAGAAATATAAAAATATTTCCTAGATTATGATATTTTATTTATAATTTTTAGACATTAATTAATTTAATTTATTTGTGACACAATGGTGATGTAGTAATTACCATAATAGTGAAAAATTAAAATAATTGATATTATAAATACCCAAATAAATATAATTTGAAACTTTAAATGATATCAACTAATTTTCTATGATAATATCACATATTAAGATTGATTTAATTAACTTTTTTGAAGTAATAATTCTTTTATGATTTTTACAAAAATCAATTATTGAATAGTGTCAAAATTGACATAAAAGAGTTTTTAAAACAAATATTATATTATTAATTGATATTAAATTCCTAAAAATATAAGGTTCTGCCAAGAGACTTATATCATGATGGTTATATCATTAATGGACCACTTGGGGGTCTCTTGGATGTATATATTAAGTTTATTAACCATATAATATAAAAATACAAAGAGACATTGTAAAAGTGAAACTAATTAACAAAGAGTTAATACTTAAAGATAAGGTTAATATAATAACCCAAACCTGTATAAATTCTATTGTCTGAGTGGTTTTCGACCCATACCCACCTTAAAATTTAAATAATCAACTTTGGAGCCATTAGAAACCGAATATGAATTTATTATAAATTAATACTTTATGTTTTTTCTAAAGAGCCCATCACTCCTCTTATAAAAGGAGACCCACTCTTCTCATTAATTCACACCTTCAAAGCCTTTTGGTTCAGCCAAAACCTGCCCAAATAATCTCTAAACTTCCCTCAATTCATCCTAGAGGAGTTCCTTTAGTGAGAAAGCCATCCTAATGAGTCCCTTTGATCAAATCAAAAGGAAGAACCCGAAGAAGAGGTAATGATTTCACCACCCTTTTTCAAGTTCCTTTCTTCTTCCACTTCTTATTTCTTTGTTATTACCATTCTAAAATAATGAATCCAGTATATCCTATATACTGTAATATTATTATAAAAATGGTACAACCATATTCAGTATTCTATCCATCCTTTGAATGACATGTCAGCATACGTACGTATGTACGGCTTACCGTCTCCACGTCGTGGTGTAATTGTTATTCAATATATTATTATTTGGATGGGTATAATAATTATTTTTAATTCATTTAAATAATAAATATAACATGATAATTATTCTATATATGTTATATAACATCCAATTATATATTATTTTAATATCAAAAGAATGATATTTTCGCTCATGCGTACGTACGGATTACCGTCTCCACGACGCGATGAGATTCATTTCCAAGTTCACCATTCATCGATGATTATAAAAATATATATTACTAATAAGTATGTAATATATGAAATAATAATTCTGCTGGAGATATATATATATATATATATATATATATATATAAGGATTTATTTACTTACATATATATTATTCACCTACTTCCGTTCAATACTATATGAAAATAGAAACAGCGTTTATACGTACGTACGGACTACCGTCTCCATAAACGGTGTTTCCCATTTCATATATATGTATATTATAAATATTTATATTCTAAATATATATGATATATTTATCATGTTTTATATTCTGGAAGTATTTAAATCATGATCTATGTGATACAACCAAGAGTGACAAGTTAAAACATGTATGATAAAGAAAGTGATTATTACCCGAAATGTTAACTTAACATAGAAATTATTATTAAATGGGTAATATAAAGTCATAAATGAATCATGTATGATATCATAAATATTAAAATTGTTTTGGTATAATTTAATAACATACTACGATCTTCATACAGGAGGTTAAACGTACCCTCGACTAAAGGAAAGTGCAAGGTAAGGGGTTTTCATATCACTCCTTATTCCCATGAGATTCATGCCATATCGCCACTATTACCTTATGTGTGGTGTATGTATTGCCCACAATTATATTATTTGTGTAATACACTTTAATTAATGTGTATTTACATATTCATTGTATGATACCTCTTTCATGGGTTGTAAAGTTACCAAATTGGTAATGGTAAATTTCAAAATCTCTTTATTATCCGAGGTTGTTTTTACATAAGTATCTACTGGGAAAAATATTTATTATCCATATCTGTTTCTTATGAAAGAGTTTTAAAATGGATTATTTAAATGGAATATTTTACTAAAACATCATTTCAAATGTTTTAAATTTCAGTTCTTTTAAATCTTTCTCATTAATGTCCATGTCTTCAAAATGGTTTTTTAAGGATTTATTTATATGGAAATGAATGTTTTTAAAATGTTAATTCCTTTCAAAATTTTCAAAGTTGTATGGGACACTTTGATTCAAAAATGTATTTAAATTAATTCTTTTCTAAATTTTGTGACTTTAAATGTTTTCATGAAAAAGGGGTATTTCTCTCATAGAGTTTTACAAATCAATCTCATCTATGTCAAAATTATTTAATGGATTTTAAACTTGTTTTGAAGTTGATTTATCATGATACAAATCTTCCATATTGTGTTGAAGGTTTTTTGATATATTTTACTATAGATGTGTTATTTTTATACCATTCATGGTTTATGGGTAAAGTATTGACATTTCGCATGCTAGTTTTAATACAAATTTTTATGTTATATTTCATCATCTTCTTAAGATGAATGTGTTGGAATAGTATGTTCCAGGTTCGGGACTGGTAAAAGTAAGCCCTCCGGGTTGGTGTCCGGTTATTAGAGGCACTCCGAGTTAGTTTCCGTTTATTAGAGGCACTCCGGGTTGGTGTCCGGTTATTAGAGGAACTCCAGGTTGGTGTCCGGTTATTAGAGGCACTCCGGGATGGAGTCCGGTTACAGAGGCTCTCCGGGTTGGGTTCCGGTTACAGTTATCCCTTAGGTCTTGGCACGAGGCCTCGACACAGAAATTAAAGTTCAACATCATGCATTCCATCATTATGAAAGTGGTTAGTGATATTTCATGTGATTATTCGATTAGTAGAATATCCATGTGAATAAGTAAATGGAATTATTTCATTTTATTTCTGCCATATTATGCTGAAGTTCAAGTTTAAAATGCTTTTGTTTTAGTTTTATACATTGCCTTAAATGTTTATACTTATTTTTGAAAGTTTCTGAGGTATTTCTTACCCTTACTGAGCATTTGATCTCACCCCTTTCTATGTTTTATTTTTCCCAGGATTCCAAGAAGTGTAATGTGATTGATATGTTGGGTTAATCCAAGGGAATAATGGCATTCATAAAGATTATTTATGTTGTTTTGTACATCATAAAGTGCAAATGTAACATTCATGTATGTGATCTATTTTTCCAATACTGCTAAACTGATCGGTCCTTCGGGACTTGATTCCTTGTAATCATGCCAATGTATTAAAATAATGCACCGACTCGGGGTAACTGGGGTCAGGGCATTACAGTTGGTATCAGGGGAAGTTTAGCAATAACCTTGGAAACTAGATTTAGATAAACTCTGATTAGAGAACATATCCCTAAGATATACTTTGAGGATTAGTATAGAAGAACTTCCTAGAATTTTGGTATTGTAGAGATTTTGTGAGTTTTCTGAGAAATACATCCCTATCTGGATACGAGCAGGTAGAGGTGGCTCTGGCACAGATGTACCTAGGTGTAAGACCTGAAAACACCGCTTTGAGCTAGACTTGAATGGGAACTGGTGCACGACAACGGGCCTTGTTGCACTCTTGGTTACGACACTCCCGGGGGATATGCTTAGGATAATTCTAATTTTCTTTACAAACCATTATAAAGGGATTATGAGTATATACTTACTCAAAGAAAACATTTTTATGATTATGGATTATATCCATAAATTTTTCAATTTGTGTTAGGTATTTTACAAGTTTGGTAATTATTCATTGGAATTCATAAACTGAAATAGTTCATGCTATTGTATAGAAATGGATCCCATTAGAATGAATGTGAAATCGTGTATTACGTATGATCCAAAGATTAAGAAGGATCATATCTTTCGTGGTCCTAAGCCATAATTTAGAAGTGAAATAGTTTTCCATGTATTATCATCATATGAAGAAATAGTATCATGTGTTGATAAGATGAGTAATGAATTCTCGGAGTCCTGTGGCGTTGAAGGGAAACAAGAGAAGAAAAGGATGGAAGAGAGAAAGATGGATAAAGGGAAGAGGGAAAAGAAGAATTTTCCCATATGTGATAATTGTGGGAAGAAACACCCTGGAACTTGCCTGAAAGGAATGGGAGTTTGTTATAAGTGTGGAGGAAAAGGGCACAAAGTACGTGACTGCAAGGGTAAGAAAATGGTTTCAAATGTACAATGCTTCATTTGCAAGGATTTTGGACACTACGTGAACCAATGTCTCAGACATCATACTATGCCGCAAATGATGCTATTGGATAATAATCAAGTTATGATACTACCACAGATGAATATGAATGACTAGTGTTCTTATGTTGTTATTTTAGAATTATTTCATTTAAGTGTTGTATCAATGATGTTCTGGAAATAAATAAGGATTGTACTACAGTACTATTTAATTAAGTATTTGAGATTTTATGGTACTAAGAAAAGTGACTCTACAGTGAGTTAAATTTTTTTTGTAAATTAAATGGTTGAAGTAAAGATAAACCTTAATATAGTCCTAATATTGAGGTAGTGATTTTGGAATAAGAGATGGTTGATTTTGGTAATTCAGGATGTTGCGGTGTTTTAAAATAATATATGAGGAAGGCGTTCACATGTTATTACCTGGAAAAAAGGATCCTCATTATGTTTAACTTCCTTGTAAATTTTGGACTGTGAGTTTGGATAATATTATTTTGGATAAGTCTAATGTTTGGAATGGATTAAGTTTGAAAGGTTAGTTTTTTGGATTTTTATAAAAGGACAACACGCAGACCGTGTGATGACCCGTCGTGTCAGACAAAGCTGCGGGAATCGAACCCACAACCATAGTGAAATTGGGATTTATCGCCTACCATTATGCTACATGAAGTTCCTGGATGGTATAATGTAGTTTCTTTATATAAAGGGTCTGATATGTGAAATATAAATTCATTATATTTGGAACCCAATATGATTAGGATAAATAGAGTATTTTTGAGTTGTATTATGTTTTAGGGTGAAAGATGAGTTTGTGGTAGAAATTTATTAATGGATAAAACTCTAATTATAATGTAAGTATATCTCCTTATGATCTTAGCCAATCTCATAAATAAATTCCTCAACATTAAGAAAAGGAACTTAGAACAAAAATTTTGTCCTAGATGGTACCTTAGATCATCACTAATTTATGGCTTTGGGATTGTTGGCCTTTTCATATCCATGTTCTCTACCACTCTCCATCATATAATTGATGGTTATATTTCTCTTCCATATCCATATTTTCCTACATGGAACCCTAGTATGTGTTATTTTTGGTAATCTTCATACTTTCCACTCTTTATTTTAAATAGAGGCCTCATTAATACATTTTTTGATATGGGGTTTCAACTAAGATATTTTGAAACATCAAAAATGTGTTATCCTAATACCTTATGTTTTTTTTGAACCGATGGTATTTTAAATCATCATAGATTGATGAATTTAAGGACCTCAATTTTAAACTTGTTTGTGATTGATGACCTCAATCACTACCTATAAATATTTACGTTTTTCCTCCAGTTATATGTCTATAATTTCCACCAATGTCCTCTTAATCGAGATCATAATTCTGTGGTGACCATTTCATTTCTCTTTTCATCTTGTTAAGACTAAAATTTTATTAACCAAATTTCCGATGTGGGTTTTTTCCACAAAGATATTTTCTATTTTCAACCTTTATTTTCAAAGAACAATACAAATTGCGAGGATTCAATTTTTTGAAGGAGGGGAGAATGTAACACCCCGAGCTTCCACGGTACGCTTCTCTTTGAAAAATACAGTAGCATGTGTTGTATGCAACTTCGAGTTCTAACACACCACAACCAATCAAACTAGCCGTTATGAATAGTAATACATCATTTTTGAAATTTTATAAATTTTATCTCCCAAAATGGACTTCATTTTTGGATTCGGAGTATCGAATTTAGCCTAAGGTGAAATTTTGGTACTTTTCGAATAACTTTAATATTTTGATGAATAGTGAAAATTACTAAATTTTAATTAAAAACAACTTTTTTAATCAAAATAATTAATAGTGATAAATTATGAATTTGAGTGGTTTTAAATTATATTTAGAATATATTTTTACCAATTAATAAAATTTTGGTTATTTTACATAATTTCACAATTAAACCGAACATAAACAAGTATCAATCTTTTGATTGTTCTTATATCTTAAAAACAAACTTTTTGTTTTGACAGCGGGAATTAATTTTAAATTAATTTCTTCCACCTCTGTGTTTTGAATTTGGAAAAATGGATTACATATTTCGAATCAGGACGTCCAAATTGTGTAAATATGTAACTTTTATTTTTAGACATTTTGAATAATTACTTTGGTAAATATTTTATTTACCATGGTTAAAGGGTAAATCTAGTAAATAAGGGTTAAAAATAATATTATAATAATACTAAATTACCCTAAAACGTGTCCTAACCTTATTGGTGGATACATGTCCGACCATGGGCATCTTTGGGTCGATTTTGGGACCCCATGGTGCTACTTGTAATTGATAGGGACACTTTATTTTAATTAAGTTAAAATGAATTCAAGAATGACACAAGCATATATCTTTCAGAAAAACATATTTTACATAGGGTTATATATGTTATATTTTCGACTATAAATATTCATTAGAAATATAAAAATATTTACTAGATAATGGTATTTTATTTATAATTTTTAGACATTAATTAATTTAATTTATTTACGACACAATGGTGATGTAGTAATTACCATAATAGTGATAAATTAAAATAATTGATATTATAAATACCCAAATAAATATAATTTAAACATTAAATAAATTATACTAATTTTATATGATAATATGACATATTATTATTGATTTAATTAACTTTTTTAGAAGTAATAATTCTGTTATGATTTTTACAAAAATCAATTATTGAATAGTGTCAAAATTGACATAAAAGAGTTTTTAAAAAAAATATTATATTATTAATTGATATTAAATTACTAAAAATCTAAGGTTCGGCCACGAGACTTATATCATGATTTTTATATCATTAATGGACCACTTGGGGGTCTCTTGGATGTATATAGTATGTTTATTAACCATATAATATAAAAATACAAAGAGACATTGTAAAAGTGAAACTAATTAACAAAGAGTTAATACTTAATGATAAGGTTAATATAATAACCCAAACCTGTATAAATTCTATTGGTTGAGTGTTTTTCGACCCATACCCACCTTAAAATTTAAATAATCCACTTTTGAGCCATTATAAACCGAATATTAATTTATTATAAATTAATACTTTATGTTTTTTCTAAAGAGCCCCTCACCCCTCTTATAAAAGGGGACTCCCTCTTCCCATTAATTCAAACCTTCAAAGCCTTTTAGTTCGGCCAAACCCTTCCAAAATACTCTCTAAACTTCCCTCAATTCATCCTAGAGGCCTTCCTTTAGTCAGAAAGCCATCCTAAGGAGCCCTTTTGATCAAATCAAAAGGAAGAACCTGAAGAAGAGGTAATGATTTCACAACCCTTTTTCAAGTTCCTTTCTTCTTCCACTTCTTATTTCTTTGTTATTACCATTATAAAATAATTATTCCAGTATCTCCTATATACTTTAAAATTATTATAAAAATGGTACAACCATATTCAGTATTCTATCCATCCTTTGAATGACATGTCACCATATGTGCGTACATACGGCTTACCGTCTCCACGTCGTGGTGTAATTGTTATTCAATATATTATTATTTGGATGGGTATAATAATGATTTGTAATTCATGTAAATAATAAATATAACATGATAATTATTCTTCATATATGATATAACATCTAATTATATATTATTTTAATATCAAAAGAATGATATTTTTGCTCATGCGTACGTACGGATTACCGTCGCCACGACGCGATGAGATTCATATCCAAGTTCACCATTCATTGATGATTATAAAAATATATATTACCAATAAGAATGTAATATATGAAATAATAATTATACTTCAGATATATATATATATATAATTATTTTTGTACTTACATATATCTTATTCACCTACTTTCGTTCAATACTATATGAAAACAGAAACAACATTTTTGCGTATGTACGGACTACCGTCTCCATAAACGGTGTTTTTAATTTCATATATATGTCTATTATACATATTTATATTCTAAATAAATATGATATATTTATCATGTTTTATATTCTGGAAGTATTTAAATCATGATCTATGTGATACAACCAAGAGTGACAAGTTAAAACACGTACGATAAAGAAAGTGATTATTACCCGAAATGTTAACTTAACATAGAACTTATTATTAAATGGGTAATATAAAGTCATAAATGAATCATTTATGATATCATAAATATTGATATGGTTCTGGTATAATATAATAACATACTAAGATCTTCGTACCGGAGGTTAAACGTACCCTCGACTAAAGGAAAGTGCAAGGTTAGGGGTTTTCATCTCACTCCTTATTCCCGTGAGATTCATGCCATATTGCCACTATTACCTTATGTGTGGTGTATGTACTGCCCATAATTATATTATTTGTGTAATACACTTTAATTTATGTGTATTTACATATTCATTGTATGATACCTCTTTAATGGGTTGTATGTTTCGTAAGTTACCAAATTGGTAATGGTTAATTTCACAATCTCTTTATTATCCGAGGTTGTTTTTACGTAAGTATCTACTAAGATATATTTATTATCCATATCCATGTCTTATGAAAGTGTTTTAAAAGGGATTATTTTAATTTAATATTTTCCTAAAACATAATTTCAAATGTTTTAAATATCATTTCTTTTAAATCTTTCTCATTAATGTCCATGTATTCAAAATGGTTTTTTAAGGATTTATTTATATGGACAAGAATGTTTTTAAAATGTTAATTCCTTTCAAAAGTTTCAAAGTGGTATGGGACACTTTGATTCAAAAATTTCTTTAAATGAATTCTTTTCTAAATTGTGTGACTTTTAAATGTTTTCATGAAAAAGGGGTATTTCTCTCAAAGAGTTTTACAAATCAATCTCATCTATGTCAAAATTATTTAATAGATTTTAAACTTGTTTTGAAGTTGATTTATCATGATACAAATCTTCCATATTATGTTTAAGGTTTTGTGATATATTTTACTGTGGATGTGTTATTTTTATACCATTCATGGTATATGGGTAAAGTATTGTCATTTCACATTCTAGTTTTAATACAAATTTTTATGTTATATTTCATCCTCTTCTTAAGATGAATGTGTTGGACTAGTATGTTCCAGGTTGGGGACCGGTAAAAGTAAGCCCTCTGGGTTGGTGTCCGGTTATTAGAGGAACTTCGGGTTGGTTTCCGGTTATTAGAGGCACTCCAGGTTGGTGTCCGGTTATTAGAGGCACTCCGGGTTGGTGTCCGGTTATTAGAGGTACTCTGGGATGGAGTTCGGTTACAGAGGCTCTCCGGGTTGGGTTCCGGTTATAGTTATCCCTTAGTTCTTGGCACGAGGCCTCGACACAGAAATTGAAGTTTGGAATCATGCATTACATCATTATGAAAGTGGTTAGTGATATTTCATGTGATTATTCGATTAGTAGAATATCCATGTGAATAAGTAAATGGCATTATTTCATTTTATTTCTGCTATATTATGTTGAAGTTCAAGTTTAAAAGGCTTTAGTTTTAGTTTTATATATTTCCTTAAATGTGTATGCTTATTTTTGAAAGTTTCCGCTGTATTGATTACCATTAATGAGCATTTGATCTCACCCCTTTCTATGTTTTATTTTTTCCAGGATTCCAAGAAGTGTAATGTGATTGATATACAGGGTTAAGCCAAGGGAATAATGGCCTTTAAAAAGATTATTTATGTTGTTTTTTACGTCATAAAGTGCAAATGTAACATTCATATATGTGATCTATTTTTCCAAGACTTCTAAACTGATCGGTCCTTTGAGACTTGATTCCTTGTAATCATGCCAATGTATTAAAATAATGCACCGACTCAGGGTAACTCGGGTCGGGGCGTTACATAAACCACCTAACCATAATACTAATTATATCTCCCAATTTCTTGATCCACTTCATTAACTAGTTATACCCCCATGTTATAAGCTCTTACTTCTTTTCTTGATCCACCATAGCATGGTTTGTTTATATTCCACCAAATGCTTTCTAGATTTAAATTTCTAGTTTACAACATCAGGAACCTTCAAAAACTATTAATCAGGTTTTTCATTATTGTTCAATAATTTTTATCACATATAAATAATTATTATCTTCAATGAAATTATTATTGGGAAATTATTCCATCATTAGGCTGAAGTATTCGCGTCACTGAAAATTGAATAATTATGTTTGAATTAATTCTAAAAAACTTCTTGGCTTCAGTCTCAAATTCACATAAAACTATTCAGGAAATTTTTATTGAATGTTCATTTCTTAATATTCATCCATTTCAAATACAATTTTTGGTCTTAAAAATATTCATCAATGTACTTTGTGAAACAATAAAAATGAACAATAATTCATATATGTGTTATTTAATATGCATGAACGCTTTGATACTTCTTGCACACTTACACCTTCTCATTCAACATCTTGTATGCATGATTTTTTGTTCATGTTGTTTCTTATATTCTTTATCTACCTCAGTGCTAAAATATACCATCAATATTTTTTCCTTATTGAAAACTCAAGAACATATACAACCTTCTACATCATTGTATATTTTACATGAAAACCCTCAAGGTTCCTTCTTAAGGGATCCAAATAAAGGATTTTTATAATCAGATTATGAAAACATAATATAATCATAGTTTATCAATGTGAATGATATATTCTTCACATGAAAAGATCTTACGGGTTTCCCTCACCTTCACATAAACAAATCCAAATTTTAAAATTTGAATTTGAAGGTCTATAAAGACTTAGCATGGATATATTAAATTTCTTCATGAATATAGATCAATTCCACTATTTTTTTCTCTCAAACTTCCTTATTATATATGAATTTAGCTCACACTAAATAATTTTGTGGTCTATGTTTTTTATAGAATACAACCACTGACCTAGAGATCCAATATTCATATACAACCACTCGTTCAATGAGTTACCACTAACTTGTGAACTAGATTATTTCTCCATGTAATGGATTATCATCATGCCATGGATATCATGTGATCATATGATCACTTCTCTTGATCATGTAGCTCAATGTTTATCACCTATTGACCAGCAATTCCCAGAATGAAATTTCTTCTACTGATAAAACACATTATATTCATTTCATTGGTTTCATCATATTTTTATGAAGATATCGTGACATTAATATCATCTCGTGTATATAGAATACCCTAATATTTCCTAGAATTAATATTACATAATTTCTCATTATCAAGGGATGTATACACAATAGATAATATAATGTTGTTCCTTTAGTTATGGTATAAATAAATATGAACAGTAACCAAACATTGCTTCTCCCACATTGGCCATTCATTCAGAGGTAATGTTCTTGATAATAGTAGTCATGCCACTATAGACACAAGACATGAATCCAAGGTTGAATTTAAAACACAATATCACAGAAAAGTTTCTCACTGGTTGTACCTCTATGGATTGGCCCATCTTCATAATCCCCAATAAAAATCTCATGGGTATGAGCTCCAGCGGTCCCTATTTGGATCAACTCTTCCACACTACCACAAAACAAGCCTTGTGAGTTAGCTTCCCAACATAGATGAGGACATCCTACCACAATGTGGCATTGAGGTATCCCTTATAACATATTTTTTTCAGATTTTATTGGTAATCCCAATTTTTAATAATACTTAATGAAATCTATGTATTGACTTCATGACACTAAAATGTAATAAAATTCATCCAGTGATTGTTATAAACAATTTACCCACACCAAACACCTTTTGAAAATTTATTTTACATTACAAATAGTTATAAAATTGTAAAATTTAACCCTAATTGACTATTTATCATATCAACATATTTAAAACAATTTAAATTCAATAAATAACTCGGGTATTTCAATCTCCCCCTTTGTATTAATTGAAAATAACCATTTTATTTCAAATGTCATTGTTTACTTCTACACCTTATTGATAATGAAACCAAATATATATGTATGGGAAGGAATTATAACCACTAACATTAGAAATTTAAGCAAATATAGTCATCTTAAAACACTTATTATCATGGCCCCCTCTCTCCAAATATAATAAAATAAAAAAATATCGATAATAACCTCCAAATCTAGCCTCTAGTGTGCCTAAGGATGGTGACTATGAGAGAGGGTATTAAAATAAAAAAAATGGGAGGAATTAACCTCTACAAATAAAATAAAATATGTATATTTTTTAAACAAATAAACATCTACTTATGATAATATATAGGTAACCCAAAAAAGATCCCAGAACGCATGAGAAAAATAAACTAATACGTACAGTGTCTCTATGAGTACAAAAAGTGTAGTCTACGGAAGATAATCCACAAAAACTCCAATATAAGCTATTAATATTGAGATTGAACCCCAACATCCTACTAGAAACATGAAAAAAAATATAGGTAGGGATATTTTAATAGGTATACTTAGTAAGGACAAAACCACGGTCTCAAGTGCACATGTTGAAATAGCATGCCAATAAACTAGTGGAAAAATATTAGAACAGATAAGTACTCAAACAAGTAATATATTAAATTCCATCCTCACATAGATCTCTCACAAAATCATGCATTCAATATAATAAAATATCATCAAGATCATAATAAATCAAGGCTCAATGTTGCCACTTCCCCACTAATATATTATTCTCACACCCCAACATCAAATGTCATTTGAACCCATCCCTTCCATACAAATCACACAACATACCAACCATCTTTTATGTTGTAAAATATACATAATTTCCTACCATAACCTCTCATGTTCTATCATCTAGTGCGAGCATTAGGAATCATCACATCATATCCACAACACCTCACATCTCACCAGAAGACACCAGGACCACAACATCATGTCTTTCCCAAAGACACCTAGTCCATCACAACACATCTCATCATATAAAAAAGGATATTGGGTATTGTGAACATGAGGTATATCAGCAACATTCTATCCCACTAACATGAATCACCCCCACCACATATCTTATTTCAAAACATCTCACCACATCAAACCTCACCTGAGAGCACCTGGGATATCACTGCATATCTAGCCTGAACACTCCTGGTCCATCACTATTGATGGAAGAATAGGGAAGAGGGGTATCCATCCATCTATATCACTACTAAAATGCATAATTGGGAAACCCAATGTAAACTATATCCTCTAATATTTTGTAATGTTATCCAACATGGGTGGGTAACATAAATAAATAACATAAAAATACATCATATGTATACATCATGCCATAACTACACTAGAATGCCGCATAACCACCGCCAAACCAAAAATAAACTTTTGAAAATAATTCCACCAGTATATAAAAAATTCACACCTCCACCAGACAATCCACACAAAATTTCCCATTTTCAACTATATGTTCACCACATTCTAGATTAATCAAGTTACACTATCATTCTTTTCTAACTCACTTAATTTCATGATTACAATGCAGGTTCATTTATTCAATTAATTTAATCTATTTACTAGAAAAAATTCCTCTAATTGTATTAAGTTTATATCCCATTAATTTATTCATTCATATTTTAGTCCATTTCTATCCATTGAACTATCACAAACATGCCCCATAACAACTACCCAACTAAAATCAATTTTCATCTCCACACCTTATAAAACAAGCCATATCACCACAAAAAACCCTAGTATAATCCTCTATATACCACCACTATCACACAATACAACAGTCACAGAATTCCATCACATCATACCATAACAACATGAACATTTCACATTAAAAACAAATCTCACACCACAACCACATTGTACACCACAACCACTATGAACGACAACCATTTTTCACCAAAACGTACAACTACCAACATCACATCCATGTGAACAAACCACCATGTCACATCCCCACACATCACATTTTCCTTCAAGTTATCACTTCCATTACATGACATCTCAAAACACATATTCCACATAATCATGAAACTACACAAACTTCAACACATTATGACTTTTATAATTATTCAAGGTATTTATCACTTTACTTATTAATTTAGAATGGGTATCATCACAAAAACCATTATTCCATGGGAATAAATTTTATTAACCATTTATTCTAGTTTGAATCAAACAGGAACACCACAATGTTCTTAAAAATATCATCTATTGGATAGGCAAGGTATCCAACAACCATTGTATTTAATATCAGCAACATGCTTGAAAAATATCATTTACAACATCTTTAAAAGTATTAAATCATGAATTATCTCTACTATACCCATAAATATCCATTAAAAAAATTTATTATCTGGTTATGCTAACACTTAATTTTCATCCAAAGGAAATTTGATCCATTAAAATATCACCCATAAGATGTAAATAGGATTGAATGGGGATCCCCTGCCTCATGAAATATTTCCTGAATCATTAGGCACTACAGGTCGAAGAATCAACATCCCAAAAACTACAACAATAATAGGAAACTCTGAGGAAACCAAGATTACCCCAAAGTGTTTTCAAAAACAAATCCTAATGCACACCTTGATCCATGTAGCACCATCACATCTATTCTTTGAGGAATGACACAAGAAAAAAATATTTATTAAAGAGGAACTCCATGAAGATCACCTAAACTCAACCCCCAAAACCCAAAAATCAAAGTAAGGGGAGACAGGCTAGGTGACCTCCCTAAATTCCAAGGGTTCAACCCACATCTGATAGAAGTAACATCCAAAGGGGATGATAACCAGGAGAACCAGTGTTATAAACAACCTATAATTTTTCTTAATTCACATCATGAATTCCATATTCATGATTTTAATCTCATTGGACCTAGGAAATACACATTTTTAAACCATTATAGGGTGTGAATTATTTCATAAATTTAGTATCCATAAAAAATTAAATCACCTCAGCTAGAATTAATACACATTAGGATTTACCATTTTATAATGAGAATATATTTTATAAACTCCACTAATGTTAAACAGACGCCGATATTTCACAAGATTGAAAAGATATTAATCACCCACTCACATCATGAATTCCCCTTTCATGATCTAAATCACCTATTGTAGTACTCATATAGCCCCATCCTCCAACAAAAACACTAGAATCCACCTCCAAAAAACATCTAACCACAAAACAAACTATGTGATGGGTTATAAAGGCATGATCCATGGAACTTATAGTCTAATATACTCATTACATGAACAAAATAACCACTAACATATAAAAGAGATAAAATTAATCAAAACTAATTTTATGTGATCCATCCTCATTGTAGAAAAAAAATTTGATCAAATCTATCAACAATGCTTTCAGTTCATTTCCATCATGTGATACTGACACTGAAACCTTATTTATGGGGTTGTTCTAAAAATTAACTCATCCATTTCTCAAAATAAATATATTAACAACCTTCAATAGATAAAATTTTGTTCCCCTTCTCAAATTTAATTTCAATTTTTTCATCAAGTAATATGTCTCTCCCTTTTTGATTTTTTTTTCAATACCAATTTAAGAGAGTGTAACCAACATATATTAGTGATGACAGGATTTAAGAATCATAATTCTAACATAAAAATTTATCAGAAAAATTCCTAACTAAATTGTTATATATTCATAAGATAAAAACTAAGATATTGATATATGGTATTTTGTTTCCATGATCCCCATGAATAGATGCACATTATACTTCATCATAATGATTGAATTTTACCATGATTAAACTCAAAGTATCTTATAATATTATTTAATTTTTTATTAGGAGGAATAATAATTCCAATAGTTCTCCATGATGGATAATTATCTATCTATAAATTGCTCATGGATTTCATAAAATTTTGGAATCAAATTAAATACATGCTTCACCTTAAATTCCTACATGAAAAAAAATCAATGAATATATGGAAATAAGGCATCTCATCAACAATCCTTAGTTAGAGAAATATGAAAAATAGTTTCCTATCAAACCACCTATCTTCTTAGATGAAAAAGGATTCCTAAAATTTTCTAGCAATAAAAATTTAGTTTTTTATGATTTCTCTATATTTCATTCCTCATACAACTATTTTTTCCATATGATGAGGCATTTTTTATAAACATGCTTAGTCATTAATTTATGTGTATTCTCCTTCTTCTCAATTCTAGAAGACATTGGTTATTTCCCAATGTTCAATAAGAATTATTATTGTCTAGGAAACTAGGTCAACACATTATTATATGAATTCCTAGTCATATTACACATTTCAAAAACATATTTTACATTCATCAAGTTATCATTTTTATGAATATGTTTATATACATCATTATTGATTCCTTTCACCAAATCATTCTTATTGTTTCTTTTTAAAATTAGTTATTTCATTGATTTTAGAGTTCTTCCTTTAGCATTGATGTTCATGTCCAATTCACAAAGGTATATGATATGACCTTTCCTACCATAATAAAAACATTTTTTCATTCATGTGGTACTATTCACATCATTCTTCACAAACATCCGAGAGGTTTTTAACAATATTATTATTCTTTTTTACATCACAAGGAAGATATCTCATCTGGATTTCTTAGCTAGTCTATGTTATGTTGTTTCATTTTATTCACTTCAATATATTATTTATGAACCATTGGCACATAATGGAACTCATCATAATAGGGAAATTTTTTATTGAAATACTCATAATAATATTCAAAATATTCTTATCTATTATTGAAGTACTTGTCCCTTTCTTGTTTATAATTTTTTTTATAATGAATTCCTATTTTTGATCAACTTTTATCCCTGAATTTTTTTTAATCTATAGTTATCATAAAATGAAATGTCTTACTAATAATTTATTTAAGGATTCCAAAATTTCAAAGAGCACTAAAAATATCCAAAAATCCATGATTTATTATTTTTTACATTCTTTTGGGAAAATTAATTCTTACACATCTTAAAATCCACCATTAATGATGCATTTGATTCTTGATAATTTTTCTCCATAAATGTTCTTATAAAATATAATTTTAAATATAAACTACTCATAAAAATATTTATTAGAATTACCATATTTTTTATGAAAAATGGTTATCTTTTTTAGTGATCCTACAGAAAAATTAACCTTAGAAAATCTGAATCTCTTCATTCCACTTGGTTGTGTCTTGTAAGATATAAGACAATTATCTATAGAATTATTGGAAGTGCATATTTTTTCATTATATTTTGACTTCTAAGGTTTTGAATCTATAATATTTATTTATATAAATTCTATAAAAGTAATGTAATATTGAGTTAAATCATCTCATATTCACCTGATTTCAGTATTTCATCCCATTGAACATCAAATTCAAAATCTTATTATCATGAACACAATATTACTTTAGTAAAAAACCCTAAAACCCATTAATTATTTTTTACATTAAAATCCATCCTAGAATAATTTAAATTCATAGATATATTATGATTCTTTTTTTATTAAAGTAAAAAATTTATAATAATCATTTTCCCAACATATGTCTCATAAAAAATCCTTTCCAATTATTCATAAATATAATAAAGTATATTTGATAAAAAATGAAACCAATTTCTCTTATTCATATTTATTCATGTAGATTCTTTATTTAACATCATTATATTATTTTCCATGAATTTTTCACATTTAAAGATTGTGTTTCTATTCTGATCCTTCTTAGACAATTCTTCTTCTATTGCATCATCTTATTCTTCCAGTAGTAATTTTTCATCCCAAGAATTCATGAAAACTTTGATATGACATGTGACTGCTTATTTGGGAACATTCATAAAATTCACTTTGATATTATAATTGAAAAAAACTTCATCATAACTTGAATGTGACTTATCTTAATTATAATCAAATTAACTTATAAATAAATTACAACTCTGAGTTCCTCCAGCTAGCAGTTGATATGTATTCATATTTCATCACCCTTTCCACTCTTATATTCCAATTTTTTGAATATTGACTAAAATTTCAACATTTATAACATCAAGAGTTGAAGTATAATTTACCATATGAATTTCTTAGGAATCGTCTTCAAACACAAATATTCACTTCATATACTATTGATATAACTAATTGAGAATGTATAGTTTATACAATCATGGGTGGAGGCATTTATCTAATAGCTATTGAAATGCCTAATAAATCATGCATCCAACCTAAGAGGGGGTTCAATAAACTATGGTTAGTGTCAAATAATTATTTTCTTTTTATTTTTCCCATTTTAATTCAAGACTCAGTCAACTATTCAGATAATTGGATCCTATATGCAATGGAAAATGTAAATTAAACACATCACACAATATTTTAACAAGGTTATTTAAAAATACATATTCCTTGATACAACTAACTATACCACTAGGTATATATGAGCCACTACAATATTATTGACAACTATAATGGTTTATGTGGAAACTATCCATAATCAGTATTATAATTAAAAAACATCCAGTATATTGATATCAATGTAGAATTTAATTTACTCTATTAATATAATGTTACATCTATAATGTGTAGATGTCTAGGAACAGATACCTAATCAAAGAATGATTGGAAATATAGAGAAATATATTTCCAGATGAATATCTGAGGGTTACTTTGTCAACAAAAATAATACACATCAATCTCTTTTAGGGTTGTGTTTACCACAATACCATAGGTATCAAGAATTAAAAACTTATTTCCTTTTATTGTGTGTAGGATCACATTGGCCAACAAAGTTCTTGGTTTTATCCCATTGTACATTCTCTCCATATTCATAGAGTACCCAAAAATATCATTAAAGATGTAGGGAAACTATCAATGAACTAATCCAGGGCACAAATCCATAGTATAATTATCAATGTTTGTATTTGTAAAGAATGGCCAAAAATTTTGTAGAGGGTTCCATCAACATGAGAAGAGTTATTGAGACCATGGAATGTATGTAGTAAAATATAGAATGATAATTCATCAATGGGAAATCACATAGGTCTAGGTGAATTCATAGAATGAATAATATGTACCAATATTCTGGGTCTCAATTTTATTATTATGTCTATCCTATTTCAAAAAACACATAAGGGAACCTATTCACCCTTTAAAATCATTATCTATGGATAGTGGTATGTTGTGAGATTATCTTCTAGCATTATAACTTGTGCGGTTTTCCCAAAATAATTTTATTGATTCCACATTCTTTACATCTTACTAAAGGTTTTAATTTTCATCCAAAATTCATCACAAAAATTTGTTCCACTGAGAAAAAGTATTGAATTAATATTATTAACCTTTTTATAGAACAAGTATTGTGCAAGTTCATTAAAAACATATTTGTTATTTTTAGTTCTTTATATTATATTAAAAAAATTGATGATTTGTATGAAATTTTGGAAGGGGAATGTGTTCTCTGGTACAATGATATCCAAGATATGTATTACATTAGTGTTCAGTGCATTGAAATGATGTCATCCCCATGAACAAAAAAAATCATTTTAAAGGTTTATTGATACCTTTGCAATGCTTTTTTGTGTTTACCCAAATGTGTAAAATGCATTCCATATATTTTTTGAAGTATAGAGGTAGATCCTAATTTGGAAACTACAAATACACTATATGGGATTTGTGATCTTAGCATAATCTGTCCAAAAATATCTAATAATTTGGTTTTAGTGGTGTGATCATACCTTTATAGAAGTTGTGGTGAACATCAGGGTATTTTTTGTGGATTTTTTTTATTTGGGAACCCAATAACAAGGTTAGTAATTAGAGACTAATATTTTCTCATATTTATATAAAATATAATAGAGATCTCTCATCATAGATCTTGGTAGGTTGGTTAAATGAATTGGGAAGTATCTATTGACCAAGAAGCTTATCCCTAATTTCATCATCTATTGGATGTTGATAGTAATGTTTTGAATAGTTATTTCGTCTATTATAATCATAATAATGTAGGAATTAATCTAAAAATTGATGTGTCATCGGATCTTTTTATTATGATATGTGGGGAAATGGTCTGTGATATGAGGATATCTATGGTGATATTGTTTAACACCTTATACAGTACAATAAATTATCTTATAATAGATGTTAGATTTATTATCAATGGGACTGAATTTTGAATGTTATACAACATTTTCTGAGAAGTTTTGGAAATAAAAAAAAAATCTACTGTTTTTTCTCTTCATAGATATCTCTACCCCCCCCCCCCCCCCCGCCAATGAATTTCCCACAAATTAGAGATAACAAACATCCTGTAAATAAATATGTCGAGATTCTTCAAACATGTATTGGGGTGGGTATATAATGATAAACTCACATGAAAATTATGTGAAGATAAAAACCTCATCATATACACTATTATCAGATCTCTTCCTCCTAAATATATGCTCAATGTTACTGGGGATATCATCATAATCCACAATTTCATACCACTTTTAATCATCTATTTCAAATTTTTCTTAATAAAAAAAATTAATTTTGATTGTATTTTACCTTATGTTACATTTCATAGAAACTATTATGATTTAAAAAAATTAATACAAATTCACATAATAAAAAACATATTAATGAATAATATAAAATATCAAAAAATAAATATTTTAACAAATAGTACATGGAATAATTTTTTCTAAAAATAATATAATGATAGAAATTGAATGTAATTACATAGAAATTGTTCTATGATAATCATTAGTATTTTGAGTGATATTATTATGAATATAAGTTTCATTATAAAGGATAAGATATTAATATGGATACAATCAACTAATATATTAGAAAGATAAAAATGAACCAATATATTTGACAACACACGTTTATGTAATTGTATGATGCATCACAATTAAAATAAGGATATAAAGATCCAATATATTCATATAAATGATAACATTTAAAGATCGATGTTGTAAAAACATTAATTTTAAATAAATTATAAAAGGAAATTAAACATGTGAAAAGTTAAATTTATGTTATCATTAATCTTATTGTTGAAAGTGTCCAATAAAAAATATATATAAATTATGGATTATATCTTTATAATAAAATATATAAATTAGTTCATTCAAATCATTTAAATTTGATTACAAATAATTTTTTAATTCCATGATTCAATTTTTATGTGTCGAAATAAACTATTTAATTTTTTTCAAAAATAATATTTCTATAATTATTTGTATATTGATAATCATGACGTGAAGTGTATTTTTGGAGGTCCATAAAAATGAGCTATTATGGGTGGATATGACATAGAGGAAGATGTTGTAATGAAATATTAACTAAACGCAATATCAAAATTATGTTTTGAATTTTGATAGTATTAAATATTAACATATGTAGAATGAATTTATGGGTGCAAAGTTATATTTTATTTATAAATATTGAATAATGAAAAATGAATCATTCATTTCAGTATATTGAAAATTTATTTTACAAGTAATCCTTTAGAAAATTAATTGATTTTGTTTTTAAGTATAAAAAAGATGATTTTAAATTTTGATTCATTTTGTTAGATAATACCAACTGTAATCCGGTAATGACTTTTTCTTTGAAAAAAATAATTATTGTAGAAAATTAGTTTCATGATAGGCTATTTTTTATTTTTTATTTTTCTTGATATTTTAATTTTATTTTCAATTATTATTTCAAAAAAAATTGATAATATTTTCAATGGTTTAAAGTATATGAAAACAATTTTTTATATTCATTTAAAATATATATATATAATAGTTAGAAAAAATATTAGTCAAATGTAATGAATATTTTTTGAGTTTTTGGTTATACAATATGGATCTTCACTTATTTTATTCTTAAAAGAGTTATGTAAAAATATGAAAATATCAAATGTTTTAGGAAGTAAGATATTAATTTTCATATAATTGTTATTCTGAATGATATATGACAGAAAATGGGTAAAATTAAAGTGTTTGAAACTATTTATAACATAATTTTTTTCACTGCCTATTGTTCAAAACCTTTATTTTAAGGGATTTATAAATTTTATATAATCTTAAAATGATTATGAAATAGTCCTATTAATTTCATGGTTGATATATGTATGAACATTATGAGAAAATTTCAATATATCATAATAGTTATATTTTTATAATTTCATTTTTTTTATTTTAAAACAATGTCTCAAGATAAGATTTGTTGACTATTTTTTTAGTGTGACACATGATTCCTTTTATGTGTATTTTCATGTTAAATTTTTATCCTCTATAATATTTTTATGAGAATTATATAAATTAATCAATTAAAAATCAAACGTCTCAAGTTGGACAATATGGGTACACTGAAAATAACTTGATTGGATAAGTTTACATGGATTTTTCTGATGAATTAGAAAAATTATGAAGTATAAAATTTATTATAGAGATAAAAAAATAAAATATTTAGGTTTATCTTGATGTGAAAAAATGATATACATGTTAATTTTGAAATTTAATATTTTTTTAGTAAAATATTGATATGGTGGACCCATTCTACTTTTGAGACTCCCTCAATAACTTCACCCACTATAAGAAAGGACACTAGAACCACATTAGAAAAGTATTTTTTCAACGGATTTATTATGAATATCAATATATCAAAAATATGAAGAAATAATCACCTTAATCACTGCACCAAGTCACATTACTCTAGCACTTTCACTCAAAACACACATTCATTGTTATTTCAAATTAATAATTTTATCATTCACCAATATTTGGTGAATATACTCATAGCCAAAATGGATATTAATCAATTTTCATTCTTATCTAAATCTAAACTTAGTATATTTAATTTTTTCGACAATGTTGGTTTTGATATAATTTATTTTTCTTATCTTAAAATATAAATTGGGAAATGATAAATACATTTAGGATACCATGATGATATGAAAATTTCAATATGTGTTATAGATTGTGTAAATATATGATGTAGTATGTAATATTATAAATGTAAATGGATAATGATTATATTCTAATTCTTGGAGACATATTGTAATTAGATTTTCTACTTATATGGGGTTATAACATCAATTTATAAAATGTGGTGATTGGTGTGGTTTTCTCTATATTCAAGATAGATAACAATTATTATTAAAAATTATTTTTTACTAAAGTTTCTAGATGATATAGAGTTTTTTTGATAGGGGAAATAGTACATAAATACTATTATTAATAAAGAAATGGATATATTTGTAGCATCCAACCTTTTTATTACATAACTTTTCATTACATTTTACAAACAGAGGATCTTTAAAGTCTAGTGTCTTGGAAATAAAGAACATAATACATGAAAACAACATAAAACATTATTCTAAACTACATGTAATCGTTCATAATAAGTTCATACTAATTAGAATTACTACATCTCATAACCTGGAGACGTATATTCAAAGGAAAGGATGAGCAGAAATCCTGATAAGGGTAAACAAGGTAGTCAATGTACTTCTGATATCAATAAGAACTTAAATAAAAACATGAAGACATAAGAAATGGAAGCATAAGAATATCATAAAGAAAATAACTTGGAACATAAATTGAATATGTGGATACAATATTTCATTTAGACAATCATTTTCATATCACTAAGGTTCATCCCCAAGGTGTCATTAAAAAATTTCCAAGGTTATTCACCAAGGTATCATTAAAGTGGTTATCTCTAGAGATTAAGTCTTTACTCAATGCATTGGAGAGCTATCAGGACGCACCATTAATTTTTCTTTATTATCATGTGAGCCACATATATCATCATAAATAATTTCATAAATAACCCATATATCATAAAATAAATGGGTTTCATTTCATAGTTATAACATTTTAAAAAATGCTTTAAAGACGTGATCTTTATGCCACTTTAAACCCATGGAAAAGGAAAGAGGGTCTCATGTATGTAAATCCCAGAATTTAAAAAAGAACATTTGGATATATATGTGAATACCCCTATATAATAAATATCATTGAGTATTCACTTAATAAAATAAAAGAATTTGAGAATAAGAGAGAGACATTTTGAGACGAATATTCTGCAGCATAAGGGCTATGTTAAATGGTTTTAGAAAGTATTGAAAAGAGAGGGGACATGGGTCACCCACTCATAAATGATCCATAATACAGTAGAGGGACAGAATATAAATGATATAAGAAAATGGTAATGAAATTTTAAAGATATACCATATGAACTGAAAAACATGGAAGGAAGAAAAAAAAGATTTCTCTTATGAAAATTCGGCAGCCTAACGGCGTCACTTAAAACATCAAAAAATTAATTTATAAGATAAAATAGGGTCTCTAATCATATGAACATAAAATAAAAGTATTATGGATATATATATCATACCCCAATATAATAAAAATAATCTTGAAAGACTTGACAAGAAAATAAAACTTGAAAATGAGAAAGGTGAAAGAATCCCTTACAAAAATTCGACAGCCTAACGGAGCCACTTAAACATTCTTAAAATTAATTGATAAGAGAAATAGGGGTTCTATAATCATATTAAAATGAAAAGTAAAATAGTATGAATATAAAATTACATCCCCAATATAATAACATGGATCTTAAAATAAATGACGTAAAAGAGAATACATGGAAACAAAGAGAGAGGTAGGATCCCTTACCTTGAAGAGTAACTTTGAAAGCATGAAGGTTGGGACCCTGAGAGGCTTGATAGCACCTTGGGAGGACTCCTTGGGAGGTAAAGAGACCAGAAATTAGTTGGGGAGGATTTTTAAATTAAATTAATGAGGGAAAGGTTTGGTATTTATAGGATAAGTGAGGGGACAAAGCATTAATTGCCAAGGGACACCTCATTGGTGGTATTGGAAAAACCATGGGTTTTCCCATGGTATTTTCCCGTGGTATTGGAAAATTGGGACACCTCATACATTATCATACTATTCATAAGTCTACCAGAATTATTACATAATTATTACATCCTTAATGATGTCATTAAACACCCGAAACACAAAAACTGTATTTTCACTATTCACCGAAAATTCAACTTTATCAGAAAAATCCAAAAACTTCACCTCAACCAAATATCGATGCTTTGAATTCAAAAATGAACTCCATTTTATAAAAGTAATTTTCTAAATATTTTTAATTTAATTTTAAAATAAAAAACACTATTCACATGAAAAACTAATACTTAAATAGTACTTTTTGGAATAGTAATTTACTTATTTTATTAAATCGCATTACTTAATCAAGGTGCCTAAATTATATTAATAATTTCTTTAAGTGATATTACTAATCCACTTGGTCACATTAATAATCCTAAGCGTAAAATCACTATTCATAATTTACTATTCACCAAAAATTAATTTGATCTTATTAGACTTCAAATTTCTTACTGAACACATTTGTAGAAGACCATTTTTTGAAAATCCTTACACATCATTAATTATTTAAGGTTTACATAAATATTTTAAAAATATGTTTTTTCTAAAATTCATCAATAATATGCATACTATATTTATCTGGGCATTTAAAAATTCACGAACTTCACCATAAGAAGAAATCACAATTTTTTTATTTAAATCAAAGGATTACACAAAGCAGTTATGGTCTCGTTACATAACCCCTTGTAACACCATCATAGGACCTATGAGTAAGGTGTGCTAGGGTGATAGAATCTTGTAGAGGCTCAACCAACATTTCTCGAAAAGTGATTTCTATCAGCTTGACCTTCTCGCAAAGGCAATTTCGTTCCAGCTTCACACGATGAAGTTCGGCTTGGGTCTGGTCCAAAGCAAAGCCCAAAGGTGCTACCTCCTTCCCGAGTTCCGTCAGATGGGCTTTGATTGGCCCGAGACTACTGGATGGGTCCATCGAATCTTATTTCTATATTAATTAATCAGGATCTCTTGTATTTAGATACAATAATCAAAACATTTAGTTTCCAACAGTCATATTGACCAACAGTCAAAACCCAATGGTCTTATTTTAATTATACTCATTTTATTAAATGAAATATTTTTGTTGAGTATAAAATAAAATAACACACAAAGTTAGGAAACAAAAATTATTCAAAATTTTGGTTCATTACAATATTGATCTTACAAAATTAATCCATGGTTCACCTATTATAAATATAGATGTAATCGGTGAAGGATAAAAAATTTTGGTGTTTGAAGATGATTTGAAGTGTTTTAGGAGTGTAACAAACCACTAAAGATCCACATGACATGTCACCTGAAATGGATCGCTATAATGGCCCAATTCATATTCCATGTCACTTCTAGGTGGAAATAAGAAATTTGGAATTTATATAAATACTTGGGAACAATTTCACTCTCAAAATAAAAATTGTGATAAACATAATATATCAAATCATAGAGACCCAAATTACATAAAAACAACACATGGTTGAGCTAAAATATATGATTGTCATGAACTAATTCAAAAGTATACAACCTATAATAGTTCAACCACCAGCAAGAAGAATCTCTAGAAATATATGAACAAAAATCTTAATGAAATTTCATCACCACCATCCTACTCATCTAAAAGAAACACCAAACATGAGAATACATCATTAATTGAAACACACATCCCTTTACATATGACTTCCAAAACTATATCTATATACACACAAGGGAACATCTATGGTGTTGGAACTAAATATCCATTGTATACCACCATGAATATATATTATTAAATTCACCATACATCCATTTTAACATTAAAACCTAACATATTAAACTTAAATAGATAATAATACCTGAAATACATGATATATAAAACTATGGAAATAACCAAGTAATCATGCATCAAAAAACATGTAGGAAATCATTGAATGACCATCAATATATAGTTTCCAACAAATAACCAAATGGGAAAGCAACATGAGGGTGTATATAATGAATACATGATAGGAACACTAGATTGCATAGTCTAACATATGTTTGGGAGGGGCTCCTCCGTCAAGGATACTAGCTAGCTACATAAACTAATGACCACCTACCTAAGTGTTTTATATAACCAAACTATGTCCTATGGTATTCCCAATTCTCTACAATCAATCATTATGTTCATGAAATTATTCCCACAATTTATAAAATATTTTCCATAAAAAATTCTAAATTTATTCTATTTGTGAAAATCATTTGAGTTTCAAAATCACCTTTGAGGAATTTCATCAAACATGTTATTTGTTTAAAACAATTTCTAAATAAAATAACATTTTGAAAAAATATTCCATTAAATTTTAATGATTATCCCTCATGGAGAATAAATAACTAAATTTCATACAAAAAATCAAAATGAAAAAATTAAGAACATAAACCATTCCATGGTAATGTCAGTTTGATAGAGACAACTACTTTGACGATAACTAAAATCATGTTACCTTCGAAAAAAGATATTTAAAATTAAGTGATCAGGTCCTTGGAACCCTATATCCATAAGAAACATCATCAATTCTCCTTATAAACCCATGATTCAGCCATCAAGACCCTTATAGGGTTCCATATCAGGGAGAAGAAGAGATATTAGGGACAGATCTTCAATGTGAATGTGAAAAATGGAAGAAATCAATACATATCGATGATATTGCACAATATTGGTCATAAATCACTAAATATCCAAGGTCAAATCATTATTAAGAGACATGGGGAGATTCGGTCGATTTATTGGGGAATTGGGATGAATTTTGGGTTAAAAACAATCAAGGGAATTGGCATAAAATCACATGTTAAAAATGTTGGATGTGTTGCATGGATAGGCTACACAATAAGACAAAATTTGTACCAGCTATGATATTGTACCTTTAAAAATAAATTCATATATTTACATGGTAATTTATTTATAATTATAAAAACTAGTATCTATCTATCTGAACATCACTGTAAACTCAATGCCCACCTCACACATTTATCGTATAGTTGATACTTAAACCTTTTCCCAAACCTTTCCCTAAGATAGATTTTTTTTATATTCCAAAATATTTACCCTCAACTCCTAGGAAATATTTATAACCAAATGTGAAGTAAGATCGATCTAAATCTAGTATTTTTTTAATAATACACAACCCCCATAAAAATTTTTCTCTAAAATCTCTCACTATCCTAGATTAACCTTGAGCTAATTTCATTACTATATCACTAACATCTCACACTTATATAACTCATGACCATCCCTACTCACATATCAATAGAACATGGATCAAATAAAATGTTTGACCATATAGATACCCTTATCTCATTTATCCACATCCTAAACTGGTTATACAGTCACTAAGATATTAACTCGAGTTTAACATCATCCCACTTAAACATGTGGAATAGATCTTGTTGGTATGAGTATAGTTTTGAAACATTAATGTCATCAAAAGATGTGTTAAACGATATGGTAGGTTCAAATGATATGTTACCTCTACGTGATATTCTATTTTTAAACTAAGCCATCATGCCATAGTTTTAACTTTCCAAGCTTCCCAATCAATGATGTTCCTACCAAGGATAGACTCTGAGAAAACCCTGATCACATATCTCAATTCCAATAGATGATGGAAGCATTATGAAATTGGTTTGTAGTGGATTGATATATTTCCAACCACTTTTTAAGTAACCACATTATCTCGGTCTCCCTTGGATAAGACATAATTATAAGAGGCATTGTCCACCCCACTCTTCCCAACACAAAGTAGATCAATAAGGCTTCCCATACAATTCCTCAATAGTGCCATTTTTTTCAAATCAAAATTACTACTTTTATAGGAAATATCAAGGATAAAGCATCATTTTAACATATCTGTTCCACAAATTTCCCCATCACAATAAGAAATAATATCTCACAATATATGTAATAAACTATATCATCTCCAGAGGAAATCCAATTTCTCAACATATTTGATATACCTAAACATAATAAAATATAATTTGGATAGTATGGTTTCATGAACATATAGTATATCAGAAAATTTCCCACCTCCTTCCATGCATGACCCCTACAACATATACTCTCATCATCCATCAGTCGTTTCCCCTAACTATGTATCACCAAAATCATTATGAACTACTGCTAAAGAGAGATTTGGGTGAGATTCAGTAGTCATCCATATGTATCCTCCTTGTCTTGTATGTAGGAAAAACCACCATTGGTAAAACATTGTCCCCAACCATGAACTATAAGTCCATCATCCATCAATGATTATATAACATTGGATGATCCAATGAAACCACAATCATATCATTAAACATTTGGATATTATTTTTCCTTATCTTCATGAAATAATTACCAATAATTACTACCTCTTTAATCTTACTATAAAATAATGGTAATTAATGCATCCTCTAATAAAACTCCACAATTGGAGTCACACTGAATAATTAATGATAGAAATTATTATGATAAAACTAAACCAAATTTTGGTTCCATTCCCATGATCCATTGAAATCCAAGACTCACACCCACAATATATCCTCTAACATTATAATGGTCCACATTGTATGATTGTTCATCTAGGTATATAATGTTGTGTTAAGGCACAAATAAGATCCAAGACAATGTTGTAATCCTCTCCATACACATAATGTTAAAAAGGTGTCATTAAAAAATGATTACCCTATGAACTCCATTAATCCACACAATATCATCCATGTACTATCTTTATAGAGAATCTAGGGTACTTGTATCTTGGGTCACTAGAAAGTGAGCCTACTTTTGAAATCAATCCATGATCATCCATTTTGCATTATATCCTCTCTTTGATTGGAGTAACATAGGGAAAAAATTCATCAATATGTATTCCCATTTACACTAATGGATATCTAAGGGATGTAACAAATCACCAGGAACACAATTCTCTATAATAACCTACAAAAAAAACTAAACATCACACTACACACTCTTCCACAGAACACTACATGTTTTTCCACCAAGGATTACTTCTCAATCCAAAATACATTTTCTCTATGCTAGTATTTACTTTTAAAAGTACTCTATATAACTCATAGAGGACTCCATCACATGTCATCAATGGAAAAACATCCTTAGAAAATATCTAGATTTTGACGATCTTCTGACCATCCCTCTAGGTCATCTACATGTACATTTACATACCACATAAACTATACCTCTATGTATCCCCATTGAGACTCATTTACTAGTTGTCCCAAGGTGGGATCTTCTGCCTTCTAGAACAAGGATCCTCTGTCATCGTCCTCTTTATCTTGTAGGTGCATAGAATCCCATTCTATGGTCACTATCAAAACAGACATAGCATCTAAAACTACATAATGTGACTTATTACTCAACGAACATACCATGATATTTCCTTCCTCCAATGTCTAAGAGATATCATATTCATGGTTCTAATGAACCACCTTTGACCATCCTTTTTTTAGATTTAGTCATCATTGGGAAAAATATCCCTCAATCTCTTGGAATCTGCAAAGATCAGAATGTGTTCCCCTATGAGGTAATATCATAAAAGGTTATGTTTGAAAACCACTACTTCCATATCTAGCAAATTAGGTCCATAATTATGTTCATGGAGATATAAATTTATGGAAATAAAAGTGATCAGTGCTCGATGCTATATCAAGCCACATAAGAGGAACACACAAAAAGCATCATAGAAAACCTAAAACAAAGTAACTTCCATTGAATGTTGAAGAATTAGGGAACTGATCAAGTATTCCATCATTTAGTAAAATTCTTCTTCGAACTAATTCTTCCAAATGATGGAATCATATTTCTTAATAAGAAATTTTAATGGATCTACAATGAAGTACAATTAATACATTAACCTCCAGTAGTAACATGTGATCCAAAGAAAACTATGAACCTCTACCACATTTTTTACTAAAACCTTATAAAGAACCATATATATTTTCACTCAATACATTACCACTCCACTATGAGACACTATGTATCCAATAAAATTCACCTCTTGTATACAAAACTTATAATTGAAATTTTTCCATAAAGCGGTTTGTGTCAAGGAGTTTGTAGAATAATCCTCTTGTTCTCGACATAATCTTCCATAGAAATTGAGTAAATGAGAATGTTTTTTATGAACACAACTTTGAAACAATCTTGGAACTCCTGAAAAATGGAATTCATGAGTCCCATTATCAGAGATAGTTAATTCAATAAACTAAATTACATAACAACATACATGATATGTTCACACCTGCAAAAAAAAAGATGAATTCAGGATATCCTCCTCTTTTTTCCACTACTGATGATATCCTGATTATAGATTGATGTTAAGAGATTAGTTGGACCCTCTCAAATAGTCATAGTGATCATATATCCATGGAATAGGGTAGGGTTTCTTGATCATCACATGACTCGTCCTCTGGTAGTCTATGGAAGACCTAAAACTAGCATTCAAATTCATGTCCAAAATAAATGTAACACCCCCAGGTGATAAAAACGTCCATATTTAATCTGTTTAAAATAGATAATCTATCTATATTATTAATTCTGACATCTCTAAATATTACGTATGATAAGGATACCTTGAAATTAGAGAAACATCCTGTTTTTACTCTATCCCAAAATTGATGTCACACTGATGTGTAGGTCACAATCTCTTTTGGAAAAACAAAAAAATACATCACAAGATCTCTAGGTGCCTCAACTTTTAATACTCATATTAAATATACTGATGATTTAATCATTACTACCCATATAAAAATCCGGATCACTATAAAACCCAACATGCCTCCCTTCCATGTTATAAAACATAACTCTCTTCTTTAGAAAATATATGAATCGATATACATAATATAACCAATCCATTATAAGAATGAAATTTCATTGTTTTATATCTATATATAAGTAATTATGAATTTATATTGTTTCCCCATTTTAAATCACCATCCCCAAAACAGATCAAAATATATTTCCTATCCTCAAACTAGTGTTGATAATGCTAAGGGTATGTGAATCCTTTCTACATTAAATGAGAATGGTTTGACCAATGTGCGTGAAAAAATAGAGTAAAATTATCTATAATCAGAAAAAGAAGAATCCATGGTAGATGATAAAATAAACATACCTAGAACAAACTCTTTCTTATAAAGAGATTTCCCCCCAATTATATGCATCTTTTGTATGCCAAATCCTCTAACTTTATATTGATGACCTCTATGTTTTTTATTTATCTTGTGACCCTAATAATGATCAACATCCTAGGGATACCCTCTACCAACTCCACCTCCAAAGAAATGAGAATAATTCTACTAGACATGTTTCCAAATATATAATTTTCGCCATTCCTATTGATACTAACTCATGGTAAATTGATTCTAGTACTATTAGAAATGATCCATTCCACCCAAACAATACCGAATCACTGGGGACAATAGGTACAACTATTGATAATTTCCAAGAACAAAAAATCCCTAACACTGAATAAAATAACTCCTAGGATACATATGATAACTTCATTCCCTAGTGAAACTTAAGGTTGATTGAGAAGACTATATCCCTACTAAATAGAATATTGACTATCCTAACATCTATGAAGCTCTATCTGGCCCCTTACTCCTCATAAGACCATCCTAACCCTCCAATTGGTGTTCTCTAGAACACTCATGTTCCCTCTCCAACAACTAAACCTTATTATAGACCTCCAAATACGTGGGTAACACAAATAGATCAACAAAACAATAAATGGAGGGATATTTTTCCTCTTCCCAATGATGAACTTGGGACTCCTCATCTGGAATTATGTTAGGGGAAAATCATAGAAGATCCAAAAACTTCCTGGATAGATCCTAAATTATCATGATCCCCTACTAAAGTGAGGGAAACTCTTTCCACTTCTCTAAATTCATCATCGTTGATAAGAAATCAAACCTGAACTCTTACTATAAATCACCCTAGAAAACATTGGCCACCTTATAATCCATGAGATACAATGTCCCCCACTTACGCACCTCCCCACACAACTGACTGACCACTATAGGAACCCAATACTCACATCAATCATAAATTAGGAAAAAAGGAATATTTAAATCATATAACTAGTGATATGTCTCCCAATAAAATATTATTTCTCTATAATATTCCAATCTATAAGGAAAAAAATAATGCAACATTTTCTCCCACCCCTCATCCACTAAATCACGTTTGACCATCCCCTAAATAATAGGTTCATCCCACTGAACCTCTCCAACCTGAACAACGTGTGGATTAAAACCAAATAATATCATAGAAGGTAAAGGGGAACACTTAATTTAGTTATAAATATATTCATTCAGATTAATTTTATCATTTCACTTCTTTATCCCCTAAACCAACAATAATGAATATAGAACAAATGAAATAATGTAGAATATACCACTCTTTGATCTCTACCCAATAAGAATTTTTTCCAATTTCCATAATTTTAAATCTTAGTTTCTATTCATTTAGTTATAGGATGTCCTAAATCCCTTTTTCTGAGCTATTTTTCCCTTTCTTAGATCACGTACTGATCTAGGTGAAACTAATTCCCTACTGACATATATAGTTCTCACATGTTCCTAAATCCAATCAACAAATTATTTCTCAAAGAACAAAATTAATATCACAATATCATGAAAAAATATATTCGAAACCAATTATGTGGTGACCATTTAAATAATAATGACCCTTAAAGCCTTCCTCCAATAGGACCCAAGTTTAAAATGAGTAATAAGGGTAAATTTCACTTAATGGGAGGAATTACACTCACATACTTCCCCAAGTCACAGAATAAACCACCAAAAACTCCACCATGATATATAAATAAACCAAAATATCATACAGTGGAACACATAATACATTATTAAGAACATATAAAATAATATCTAAAAGAAAACAATTCCAAAAAAGTCAATTTTGTGGAATAGAGCCAACTGCTCCAATATCCAATCTATTAATGTCAATATCTATCACCAATTCCATTGTAGAAACCTATAAAATATATCTATATATCTATATCTATTGGATGAGAATAATAGGAATACATAGGAGGATCATACCAATGTTCTATAATGAAAATTTTAAAAGATTATAGTAATTTCTTGGTTGTCAAAAAGTATAACCAACAAGCACCTAATGGGCCAAGAAATTCCCCCAACCTCACCGATGATATGTTACCAAATAGTTCATCCAAGAATAGTTAAGTACTATAAAAATTATATAGATATGTTCCAAAAAAAACATTCCCCATAATTTTTTCACTCTCACCCAATGAGAATACAACCTTTTCTCTCATCCCTTCCACAACTATCACCATCTCAATGGGAAAGAGCATCCCTCAACACATGGAATAACCCACATCATTTTTGTAAGAAACCTATGCTTTCAACTTATTCCACATGCAACACTATCATATAATCAAATCATATTATTACAGTATCATGAATGTTTATGAAATATAACTTATTCTCTCCTCCTATCAAACATGAACCCCTCCACGTATATTCCCATCCACCACCAAGTACCAAAACCAATTTTGTATCACAAACATCATCACAAACAATTGATAAATATATATTGTGGGATAGGGTGTAGACATCCATCAATATCCTCCCCATAAATAAAAAACACCCTTCTAGGAACATCTAGGTGTTGGTACACAGTACTTAACATGGATGAGTTGTGTAATGACACTCAAAAATAAAACATATAATATTCTCATACACACTACTACAATAATAGGATAATAATAACATAATCATAAGACTACGATAACCAATACGGTGTCCCCAATACCACTCCAGCATTTGATAGTGCTAAAAAAAACAAAAACACCATGTAGGCATCACATAAGGGCCGCATCCCGTGTTCTACTTTCAATTTTTAGTCTTATAATCCATTTTAATTAGATTAATTTCTTCCAATTACACATCATATTATTTAATACAATTTACATTCCATTTATTCCATACTACTTCCATGAATAAATATCATCAATGACCACCTTACAAAGCCACCAATATACAACAAACATGGATACCGGGATAAAAAAACCAATCAAGGGAACTAAGCCGCAAATACAAAAAAAAACACTAGCCCACACACTAGATAACAAATATCGGGAAATCATATCAAGCATAGTCATTTATAACTAATGGGTTTGATAATTATAAAAATTTAAGGGTATTACTAAGAAATCCATCAGAACAAGATTTAACAAGGGATATATACAATAACAATGAAATAAAAATAAATTAGTTACATTATGGGGTTCACAAAATTTCCATACAATTTCATTAGGATGATACTTATCATTTATTTTCAAAATTCATACTATTATCCCAATGGAAATAAAAAGTATTATAATTTCACAATTTTATATAAAAAAGGAGATATCTCAAATATCTAACCTAAATTATGATTCCCTATAGAATCACTTCATAAGAAACAAGAATCAACCACTACAGGACTATATGGAAACAAAACTAGAGCCTATGTATAGTGAACCACATTCAATACTCACACCAAAAATGTGGTTCCACACTAAAAAACCATTGGAATAAAAAATAAGTATAAAAAGAGAGATAATGGAGAAAAAATCGATAACTTGATCTAAGGATTGTAGATCTGAATGAACCAAGGGGATAGACTCCCTAAAGGAAATGAATAGATGATGGAGTAAGGGATTTAGGTCTTCCAATGATTATAGGAGGGGAAAATTATTTGAATAAAAGGGGGTTAGATCCTCTACTTATTTAGAAATATCATGTGGCGTTCAATGTGATGTGGTGACCTATGACCATGCCATGGTGGTTTTGAGTTAAATGTAGACCAAGATCTCTACATTAGATCCTAAAATATCATTCATTTTAAAAAAAACAATTAAAAACTTTCATAGGAACCAGGACATGAACCATGATTTGGTGTAATTAACCAAGTTATTTCACCTCATACCACTAAACACAATTTCATAGTGAACTCCTTTCTTCACCATTTATCATAAGATCGCATTTTAGGTTCCACATTTTGAACCACACCAAATAGGGAATTTTTACATTGCATATTTTACATTTGGTGAACACCATACCAAAACTCCCATAAATATCAAATGATAAAGTCATTACACTAAATTTAAATCAATAAACACTATAAAACCCACTAAAAACGTCTATAAATATCCTTTACTCTATATGATCATCAAAATAGTCACCACCACACCCACTAAAATGGTGTGGTGTACCCATAAAAGGACAAAACTCAACTTCAAGGTTCCATAAATCCACTAAACTACCTAACAATACCCCCAACCACTAAAAAAATAGAATGGTAAGTCCAAAAATTTTTATTTCATTACAAAATAATCCTATTTACATTTAAGACCCATGATATCACCAATACGAATATCCAATCCTACCTAAAATATGATATTTCACATTTTAGTTGTTTGATTCAGCACTTGAAAAACATAATTTTCCCTCCCATTAATGGAACCTAAGAATTTTTTCCTCTATGGACTTGAATGGAACCATGAATTAAGGATTCATAAAGAGGAATTGGAAAAAATGTGCAAGACACACCTCAAGAAAATTATATGAAGCACCATGGAGAAAGAAATACATTGAAAAATAGAATCCAAAATCAATATTGACAATAAAAAGTTTGTACAAAAAAATATTAATTTTTCTCATATTAATTTATAATATTGTTTTATATGGAGAATAACTTAATATATTTTCTATCATTTTAATCTTAACTAAATTTTAAATGGGTTTGAAGAAATAACTATCACCATTTATGCACACTCTTTGGGAGTTCATTGATAGTAAAGATGTATTATGATATACCCAGTGACATTATGATAGTCTTGTGTTCCAAAAAATTATTGTGAGGGTCTTAGGATTGGTTGTTATTATTAAAATAGTTAATAGGGATAAAAGTGATCCAAAACAAATATAAACTTATTTTTTCTTTTTTTACTCATATTTCATTCAAATCAAATGAAATAAAATTACATTATAATTTAAAATGGAAAAAATGATATATCGATTTAATAAATAATAAATCTATGAGAAATAATTATTTTTATTATATTTATTAACTATAAGTTGTTACACATTGAAATAAATTCCTTCTTTTTTGTCTACAAAACATTGAGAACCCTCTAATGTTTTTTTTCATATTTATACCATATTATCCTTGGGATCCTCATTATCATTGTAAGGCCTTCACATCCCTTCCATTATATTAGGTTTTTTCATATCATTTTAATTGATGACATATTATTTAGATTTGATGTATTTCTTGGGGTTAAATTATTGATCATTCCAAGGTTGTAGCTATACTATTTTTCCTTCATGTATCCTGCATTAAGGTGAAATCACTCAAATATTCTTCCTCAATGTGTTTTGGTGTTTTATATAGTGATTCATTATGTGATCTTATTCTATTTATGTATGCACGTATGATTCCAATTTATTATATATGTATTTACCCCATGGTTTTCTAAGAGTATTCTCCTTTCTACTTATTAATAGTCATAGTTATTTAAAAACTATATATGACATTGATGAATAATTTATTAACTTGTTGTTATTGGTTTTTTCAATTTTTCATTTGATCAACATGATTCATATTTAGAAAAGAATAGTGGAAATATAATTTTCAATTCTTTATTTTTTTGGATCCCATTTTCTAACCCTTGTATCTGAAATTCATGAATACACACACACACATATGAACACATTTTTTCATGGTTATATGTATTTCAACACTTTCCTTTAATCACCCCATGTGATTCACATCCTCGACATTTTATTTTTGGTTTTTTTACTCTCAAGGGGTGGTCTATAATTTACTTTCTTACCTCATTGGTATCATTTCTTTTTTCTATATCTTTTGCAGACTATTTTCATTGAATTCCAATGAAAATGAATCCCATGATCATCTAAATCGCCTTTTAATCTTTCTATTATTGATTTGTAGCAACCTATAGTTGACGGTGATGATGGTGACTGATGAAATTCAATTTGCATTGAATCTTCCAGTCGTGATGATGCACTCAAGGATGAAAGTAATAATAAAAATATGGTTGATATCTCATGCTCATTTTTTAAATCCTTATTACTAATAAGAAATAATGACCTAATTTTCTAATACTATGAAAAATTCACATAATTATAGTGATTATGAATATGGATATAAATATAATTAAGTAGAAAAGTTTCATATGGAAATGTCCAAGAGTGTCTGTATTTCATTTCAACATTTAATGAATCTTATTATGGGTTCATACTAGGATGTATCTCATAGTGTAATTCAATAATATTTCCTTTAATTATGTATAGTAATAATTTCATGTTGTCATAAAAAGATACACAAATGAGGAATACATAATTTACATGGCTTGTATATTAATTATGGAATATTATAAAATTCATGTAAAATATATTTCACTAAATAGATGACTATCATAATGAAATTTTATATTATGCATCAGATTGTTAGCAGTCACAGAATATAACACAGACACACACTATACCAATATACATATATCATACATAATATACCTATTTCAAAAAAAATCACTTAGAACACACACACTAGATAATATTCATATCTAATAAAAATACTTATTTAGGTATAATATATATACATTTATTACACACATATATATATTTTATTCGAAAATTTTATATATTATCGCATAAAATTTATAATACACACACACACATATATATATATATATTATATCAATATATAGTGAATGAAAACATTCATATTCCAAATAAAATATACATATTTTAGGGAAAATTTATGTTATTAAATTATTTATAGAAGACACGTATCCCAAAAAAACATATTCAATGAACATCTAACATTTACAAAAAAAATTCACCAAACACAAACACACACACAAACACACACTCAATTTAATTTTATAAAATATAAAATTTAAATATATTTTTCATTCAAAAACACGTAACATTTAAAAAATTCTCATAGACATTTATTCAAAGGGTTCAATGTTCTGGGTAAATAATCAATATACAAAACTTTTATATATATGTTTTTTTGTTCACAAAATAATAATTGAACACATATCGAGAAAACATTCCCACAACACACAACCCATGTGGACACACCCAAACAATGATAACATAGAACAAACAAAAACACACAATATTATCATAATAGTTTAGAAACATGAAACACCTCATAAGATGTGTTAAACAATATGTAATGTTCAACCAATATGTTACCTCTCTTATATTTTCTAAAGTCAATATCGGAACCACATATCATTGTTCCAACTTACCTTGATTCTAATACAATAGTTCTCCAACTGAGGGGCGACTCTAAGATAAACTAGATAACTTATTTAAACTTTAAAAGATGTTGAAAGTGTTATGAAAAAGGTCAATGGTGAAAGATATCTATTTCAAAACTCCAATGAAGTAACCACATTAACACTGTTACCCTTGCAAAATAATCAGTACAACAATAAATTGTTCGTCAAAATCTCTCTAAGACAAATGCAAGTAACAAATCATCCCATAAAACTCCTTAAGGGGACCACTTTGGTCAAATAGTAATAATTGTGGTTATATAAAACCCCAACCATAATAACCAATGAAGCCAATAATGTATTCCTGAATAATACTCAAAAGAGACAACATAACCCTATCTAACATATCCATTGACATAAAGTAAGTACATCTTGAAAAAAATCGACTGAGAACCCACCACATCATTAAATATTCACCAAAATTGAGATAAAAATATTAGCTCTCTACGTGAAAAGAAATAATATGGTACACTATAGAGTTTGATATCCTTATGGACATATAAATGATCAGGTTCCTATACAGTTATCAACTCCTAAATAGTATGGAAAAAATATGTTGATAAATGATCACTTAATCATATAGTTCCTACTAAGATTCTATGGTGGTTGAAACATGAATTCCATTGGTAATTAATTCCATCTCATAATGGGTAAGGGCTATAAAAACTAGATGGTATATGGTGTTCTAATTTAATTATCTAACACATTAGACATTGTGAAATGAATCCTAATATTAAACAACTCAACTTAGTACACTAATATTGAGGTGTAAATAATAATTCATTTTGGTGACCCTGAATTTCATTAACCAACTATACCAATGTCCATCATCCATTAACCCCTCTCTCAGATCAATACGAACAACTAATCTCATTTAGAATAATAAATCTCCATCAAGAGACTATGACCCAAAAACTGAGGTATTCCCGCTATTAAGTGATCCACTAAAATAATGAAAAGAAACATCATAAAATGAATAACCAACTTTCTCATAATTTAATTACACATTGTCATATTTCTCATTCACATCGAATATAATCTTTAGAAATATGTTCACTAAGGACTATTCGCACCACTAAGTTCTTCATAGCCAAAGTTGTTTATTTTTTTATTCAAGTATTCAAAGTCCAAATTCCATTTTTTAGAACCTATAGAATATTGAGATCATAGATTTTATGATATTCAACCCATTATCTCTATTATATGTTTTAATTTGTCTTTTTACAATATATATTAGGTTTATATGACTCAAATATGTCATGGACTGCTCTATGAGGATGTAATAGTACCATATCTTGGGATCATGTATAACTACAATAAAAAAAATTTCATTGTGTGAAAATTTCATTTAATAAGGGTGTAAAAAGTGAAAACCTTAATCCATCATCCCTCTTTCTTTCATCACGCCACATCCCAACCCCATTCTGGAGGACTCATTAAAACATTTACATCACTCAACATGGTTTATTATGAATTAGCATTGTGGATGAATTTTTCCAATATATTTTACTATTTAAGGATTAATATTCCCAATTCTTTTCAACAAGAGTCTCTCAACAGAATCAATACATGGAATAGGTCTCCATAGTATTATAGATAATAGAAATTGGTTTAATAATGAGTAAAAAATTCAAAAAAATAGTGAATCAACATTATAATAGATATTTAACATTTAATTAAAAGAAAACTCTATGATTTCAATCAATAAACAAGGAAAATAGTATTCACTGACTAGGTAAAACTATATCATAGGGTAATAGATCAAGAATATAAAAAATTACCCACTCCATGAGATATTCCTAGGATTATCGAGCGAAACTACCACAATGGTCATATAAGAAGGTACAATCTAAAACACTATATCTAATTCACTTATCATAATTAAGGGATAGTTCAAAAGAAACATACCTTAATAATAAATTACATATATCTCTTCTTCCATCATTAAACATAATATATGGTAGCCTGGGATAAGAAATCGTAAACATGGAAACTCTCATGTTCTAACCAAAAATAAGTGTGTCATTGAAGTATCACTTAGTCAATCGGGTCATCAAATCAACCACGGTTACCCATGAACACACCTTAGGATCACCATGTACAATAGACTATTCTAAAACTCATGGAACATATTTCATCACAAGGATATCCCCAACAAAAGGATAAACATAGCTAAACTGTGAAATGAGGCATGATGAAACTCAAGATAATCACTCCTTTTAATTGGGAATCCTGAAGAAGATATCCAAGATCATGCTTTAAAATTTCTACCCAAAACCATAAACACTATAAAAATATTATAAATTATTTTAAATATATCTACATTGAATTATATGGTGCAGCCAAGATTCCAATCCTCTTGAAAAAACACTAAAAAAATGAGAATTCTAGTATTTAACAGCATGACTACCCAAACTAACCATCACAGTTCATAAACAAGGAAATAAGAGAAAAATCATTTTAATTTATTTTAAGACAATCAATTTATAATATAAAAATAGAGAAAATAACACTTTCATCTTCATTATAATATCATGAAAATCTATAGACAATATAAACATACTACACTCATGGAAAACATCTTACCTTAAACTAGGGACCATTCATTATGGTTTACATATACCACATAACACTTGAACTCAATATGGTCATTTATTTTGAAGAAAATTAAATATCCTCTAAATGTAGGTAAAATATAATCAAATCATATAAACCACAATCATAGGAAAAATATTTCTGAATGTTTTTAAAATTATACTCAATACAAATGAACAAACCTCTTTCAAAAACATTTCTATTTGAAAACCACGAAAAATATTGGAAAGGATTCATATATTAAAAATCCTTTTCCTAATTCAATTTTTTTTAACATTATAAGAATCAAAAGAAGAAATATTCTCAATTATTCAATTAAAAAAGAAATCCCTAAACCTTTAAAACAAAAAATTAAATATAATTAATGTTCATCTTGAATTATGTACTCATGATTGAAATATTTCAACAAACCATCATTCAAACATCGATTATTATTCATTAGCTATTAAAATTATTAATCTATTATTTCATCACAACCAATATATTTTTCATTTATCAACTTGTTTTCAAATGCCTTATTCTCTTTTAGATTACATGCTGAATAAAACCTCTTGTATTTCTTATACCTAAATGAGTTATGGTAAAAAAACCATTTCTCCCCTTTTTAAAGAAAACTCATTTGGTGATTATTATAATATATAAACAATTAACTTGTTTGAAAATAAAATCACATTCAAGAAGGCCTTAAAAATCATTTATAAAGACATTATCTATAAATCAACTATCATTTCATAGTGAGAACTACAGTTTTTTTAACCCAAATAATTTTCCATGAAATCTATTTTTTATAATTAAAACTGATTGTACCAAATATAAAAATGTAAAAGTAATTTATAATCATCATCCAAACTAATATATTGATATAAAAATATAATAGGAACCAACATGATTTTTTTCACTTCAGGGAGAATCACTTAGTGAATCCAAGAATCATGGCTTCTGAATGACAAAAAGGGATGTTGATCCATTCTAGACCTATAATCATTGTTGAAGGACAAGTACCTACAATTCCATAAACAAATTAATGTATTATAAATCATTATTTTGATAAATATAAAATTTTTCAATCCCTACAACTCATTGCTGCATCTTCATTCCATTTATATATTCATACTAAAACACAAAATAAACTCCATGGAAACTGATTCATGATAATTAGGATCATACACCATTTTATTATAAAATTACCTATAGAGAGATTTAGATGAATATTATATCATGACTTTCTAGGGTGACTAAAGTTTAATTATTGATGGAGGTGATCGGGAACATACTCATAACCATCCCACAAAGTTCTAAAATCTACAGATCTAAAAAATAAAATGAAAAACCCTTACTTTTTTATGAAAAGTTTTTTTCAAATAAATTTAATTTCGTTGGTAGCTTCTGTTATATGTAGAACCAAGTTTAAACAAAGTTTGATACGCGATTAAAAATTATTTATAAGGTGATAATTATCACATAACCATTGGATTTATGGGTATGAATAGGATTAAATGAATTATTAAGATTTATGGTTTACACATATATAAAATGAATTATTTTTTTTAGTTAATTAGGGATAAATATAATTACCTATATAAAATGAATAAATTGTTTTTTTTTTTTGAAAAATCGGTTTTATTCATCAAATGTTTTTTTATCGTAACCAATTATACTAATCACCATTGGTGAATTATTTTAATGAAATTTATATATTATATATTCAATTATATGTTTTATCATTCCTCTAAGAAAATTCTTGAAATAACATAACAATAAATATATTTTTATGCTCAAACAAACATTTTTCTAAAAATATGATTCATTGCATTTTGAATAGTTATTTTAACATTATGTTTTGTCGAATTTTCGAAAATTAATAGAAAAAATGAACATAAATGTTTTAAAACAACATGTATACATTATCATAATGTATTTTTTTTTATTTTTTTAGAAGTCTATTTTTTTCCTTAATTGTGAATAATAATAGTTTTTATTGAAATTTCCTTTTTGATTAAAGAATTTACAAAGATAAATTTTATTTAAAAATTGTTTTAAATTATTATTTTTAATTATATTATTATTAATCATTTTTAGGTTATCAAAATTAGTTTTCTGTTGAATTTTGATATAATAACATTCAAAACTTAAGAAAAATAATTCTTTGGAAAACCGTTTTTTCTTCAAGATTGTGTGTTTAATTTTAAATTAAATTATTCCACTATGGTCAAATGAATATGACTAATTCTTTTAATATATTTAATATTAATAATTAATATTATTTAATTGTTTCATCCAAATTTTTGATATGATGAATATTAAAAATAGATATGATATGTTAACATGGTTAAGGTTAAAGCAGGTTTATGGGGGTTAAAATAAAAATATAAGGGATACAGTAACATAAAAATATTTCCAATTTATATTAATGGAATTATATCAATATAATATAATATAGTGTTTTTCAATGGCCCAATTTTATACATTTTTTTAATAATTTGGAATGAAATTATATTTAAAATTTGAAAAAAAAATTACAAGTGAGGAACACACATAATTTATAAACAAGAACATACTCCCCTTTATTATTAAAATGTTAAGATACTCTTTATAGAAGATACCTAAAAGAATACATTAATAATCCACCCAAAACATCATAGAGTCTATTGTTTCTTTATATATCAAATCTATAAGGGATTTAGGTATAATCCTAATGAACATTTCTTGAAGAAGAATTATCATTCTTAATTGATAATTTTTTTATTTATTCTACTACATACTTAAAATACTATTCAACCATGATTTTATAATATAAAAAATCATATCAAACATACTGAGAATTTATAATATTTATTTCATGGTCTAATTCCATCTCCGGTTCTATAAAATGGTAAATGAAACCATCGATCATGTGTATAGCAGACTACCATCACATGAACTACTGTAATTCATTTCCAATCACTACCTCTCACATATTGATTTAAGGTTATATTTAATGTTTATATGAGATATTTATGTAATAAATATAATTCATGATTTATAAAATCATATTTACCATCCTTCCTTCCAATCATTTGGAATAAAATAATGTCACTTGTGTATACGTATGGAATACCGCCTCCATGAAGCAATGTGATATGTTTTTAATTTTATTTTGAAATAGATATAATAATGATATATTTAATGAATATATATTATATATATTATATAAAAATGTTTATATAAATTTTAATTATAAATTAACATTATTTCATTCTTTTTTTTATAAAAAATGAAATAGCATTCATGTTTACAAATGACATACAATCTCCATGAATAATGTAATTCATTTTTCTATGTGTTCATTTATTGATGAATATTAAAATATATGAATATAATTAATATGTATGATAATAATATCGTGGTAAAATTATGAATTCTTTCTATCCACGATCAAAGCACAAGGGCTATAACTACCAGACCTATATTCTTATGAAAAAATGATAGAGTTAACACCCGAAATGACGATTTTAGAATGAGATTATTAATTTAAGGGTGTTAAAATATTATAAGGGGATAATATATGATATTATGATTATGTATATAAATATTTTATATAAAAATAAAAAATATATTTAATGAAAAGGATATTATATGTCTTTTTACAAAAGACAAGACCTGAGCTAGAGTATTTTGGTCTCACATTTACATCTATGAGAAAAATTTCATACTCAAATATTGTTTCTTTAATGTTATGTATATATCTCCCATAAATATTTTTTATGAATCTAATCTTTAAAATAATGAGGATATAAATATCTATCTATGTTTTTCTCTATCTTAAGTATTTAATAATAAAATTACCAATCTTTAAAGAGATTTATATTTCATTCATATTTATATGGGGATTGTTTATGGTTAAATTTACATGAGAATGTTATATGATCCTTATATGATAAGTCACTTTATTTTAATTATACATTTTATATCTCTAAATAATACATTTTTTCATTTAATTTTCCTCATTTTACGTACTTATGAGATCAAAATAATGTTTTTTACTGAAGACTGAATTTCCTTCTCTCTTTGGTTGAAAATACATTTTCTTATATATCCATGTTTTCTAAAAAATCCATATTTTTATTATTATATTATTATTTATTATTGTAATTTTTTCCCATGATTCAAATTTTAAAAAAAGATTTATAAGGAATATTCTTGTCATTTTCTAGAAAATTTACTGTATAAATGTTTACCAAAAATGTGAAAGGATTGTTTTCTTTTGATGTATGGGGAATGAACGGAAATTTCTACAATCATGCCCACTCAGTGACTGAAATAATACATTTCGTTTTTTCCTAGTTTCATCTTAAATATTTTTTTCCATAATATTTTGATATATTTTACTTTTTAATTATTATTTTTAAATTGGAAATCTTTTTTTCTTCAATAATGGGTTTAGTGATCTTCTAACTGAATTTACCTCAATGATAGAATACATTTATATTATTTACGGTATACTAAAGATATGATCCAAGGACACCATCCTTATTATTTCTCTTTATTTTTAATGAATAGGATTATGATATTTTTTGTGCCCATTTATTTTCATTTGTTATGATATAATGAATTTATTAAATGTTTACTAAACTTGTTTTGTTTGAACGAGTTAAGATGTGATTATTTGATGATTTTTTATTATCATGTCAAAAAAATATTTACGTTTTTCATTATGGGATTTTTTGTTATGTTATAAATTAATGAAGGGTTGTTTTTTTAAAATCCAATGATTGGTGGTTCCATTATAAACATACAATGCCCTGAAACAAATTCCACTAAATCGGTGCACTAAGTCAGTTTTCGAGTTGGCCTCAAATGCACCTCATCATAGGACAAAGTCTACCGACTAGAAGCGAAGGACTATATTGTGTCCATGGAGAGGAAATTCCCTCATATTAGAATAAAGATATATAAAATTACTATATATCATAAAAATAAGTAAATAGATAGTGTTGATATGTAGTAATGAAAAAAATAGATGAATGATGTAATAATAAATGAAATGAAGAAAACCCCCAAATATCCATGTCATACATATTTAACTAGTCACCCACCGGTACGACTATACATGAATTAGTAAGGAAAGGAAATTGAAATAAAAATAAATTAATCTACTTATAACTTTTAGTTGAACCACATATGTTATCTCCAAGACACTATCGATTTTTTCTAACCCAATCAAAAGAATCCACATGAGCCACTCTATGGGATTATGAATGCCTGGGCATCATCCCAACCATCATGAAATATTTTCTCAAACTGAATTATAGACATATGATCTACACATACACCAAGGTGAATATAAAGGGGTGAGAAATAATCTCAATAAGCCACTGTAATGATGAATATGTGAATCATCTATCATAATTTCATTCTCATGCAATATAGTCAACCTAACTGAAATACAAAACAAAACAATAAAATAAATAAATCTATAGTAAGTCATTATATCAATGATCCTAATTGACCATACTACATAGCCTAGATCATAATTTCCCTATCCAATATCCATTATATAAATAAATATATATAGATATATTCATATATATATATATATATATATATTACCATGAATATATATATATATACATACATAGAAACAGTCATGACTAGAGGCATACAATGAAGGAATCCCTGAGAAATATCATAAGATAACTCAACCCATAGTCAATCTTAGTATCTTATATCTAATAAAATGGGCATCCTATGACAACAGATTTGAGTAGAATGTTTTACTGGTAAAATCATTTAATATTATGTAGATTTTTGGGTCAATAATATTGATCAATAATACCTTCTTCGACTAGTGAATGAATTGTCACTGAGAAAGATATGTCATAATAGGTGGATACATTTCTAAGACCTAGGATAACCTGTTCTCACCTCCATTCACTATAATGAATTATTTTGTGTATCGATGTACATATATTAAATATTAGACAATTCTAGGTGTGACACCACTCAAGCCGTGTAAATATACTCTGAATTTTCAATTCTAGGTCTTGGTACCTCAGATATCACAACATTGTTAATCACATAATCACTAATAGGGGTGACACAAAGTTTATGAGTAAGATAACTCTTCATGGAATTCCTTATCCAATAACAAGATAAATAATGGAGTGAAGGTTCATTCACAGTAGCCTTACACATGGGGGTTTGAAGTGCCATGTCTAACAACATAGTCAAAGGGTTGCGGGGGGCTATGTCCAACAACACAATCATATATGAGGGAATCCATGACCATTTATGAGTAACACTATTCCAATTTATATTTAAAATGTATAAACAGTGCCCTGATAAAATTCCAATTATTTCATTATAAATTTATGTTCACTAATGAGGATTTCCATGTTCCATTACATTCAAATAAGTAAGAGTAACACCTTTTTCATCATCTAATCATGTAGGTCCCAAAGCTAAAACCTGGGTATTATATCTAGGAAATATCAATACAATAACATTGAAAATATAAGTCTTAAAAATCGGTTCACATTATGAATGATGGGTTACCCAAACAATACAATAGTTAATTGAAAATTCTCAGAAATCGAACCTTAGGAGGTGTTAATGGGAATCCTTGCAATATGTTTCCTTGGCTCAGAATCATTCTCCAGAAGCATAGAAGAACCTATTGTCATAAAAATTGCATCATTAGTAAATAAATGAATCCAGAATCAAGAGTGATGGTGGATGAATGCCTAAACCCACCACTAATTCCACTACCTCTTGGTCTCATAAGTTCAGTATAGGATTTATTATGAAACCCACTACCATTTCTACCCAAACCTAACATAATATCTTAGGATTCGTCAAACAATGGGGAAACCACTAGGGAACCTATGTCTTGACACTCTAGAGGAATTCTATTTTCATCCTTTAGGTCTATATATTGTCAAAGGCATATCTTTGGGTAACCACATAATTAGTAAGCTACAAGAGGAATCATACATGGGATCCTTTAAGAAGTATGTAAACATAGGAATCCTATATGGGATCCTCAATTTCAAACATAATGAAAGGAATCATATGTGGGATCCTTGAAATGGTACACATAGTCATTAGAATCCTACATAGGACACTCAGATTGGTAAATGGGTAGAGGTTTCTTCTAAGAGAAGGAATCCCATAGGGGACGTTGGGTAATTGTAATAAGATAGATGAATCTTACATTGGATCCTCTAAGTAAAAATATAGGACAACCTCTTGACCTAAAAAGAATAGTACCTAAGAATCGAACTATGTTGATGGATCATAATCCATCATAATTAAAGGGTCTTACTCTAAGTTGGTACAAATAACCCACCAATCTATCTCAAACTCAGGAGATAACCAGATCTAGTTAATAGAGCAAGAACCTCTCCATTATATATTGTTTACTCCAGAACACCATTTACGAGTCCTAAAATCACCCCAATGGTTTCACCATCATGAACTATGTATAATGATACTCAAAATGGACTAATCATTTGTCTAATTGTTAATATATAGGATAAAATAATAAATCCCAAAATATCATATTAAGGGAGGATTAAACAACATTTATACTTGAGTAGATGACATATATCGACAATCCCCACCTGGGAATGTACTTCAGCTGGATATGGAATGTAAAGACCATGTACATGGAATTTATACCATGTACACAATTTGATCTTAGACTGAGGTACATGACAATGTAACATAGATGGCCTATCCTTGTATTTTTTTCCAGTGGTGTACTTATACATGGCATACATCCCACACAGGGTCTTGTTTTGTACATTACACAGCCATTTACCCCAACACAAACTATCTGGTCAAGTACTCATCTATATATCTGAGTAATGGTGCAATATGTTTGTTCCATATACACAACATATACTTCCAAAAATATCACCATCCATGAAGGAGATGGACAAACTATGTGTGTTACTAAGCTAGGTGTCATGTGATCATGATTTTCGAATGGGAAACCCCTCAAATTGGCAAGAGATCCTAATTTTTTCTCCTCAACGGCCATATATTGACAATCAAAGGGTCCTAAATAGCCATAATATGGCCTTAAAATTAGATACTTATAAATAAATGGTGATATTTGGGATAAATATAAAACATCCCATCTTTGGGTAAAATCCACAGATGATTTTCCCATAACCATGGTACCTAGCTACCTCATAATGATCCTGCTACCCACGATATTTGTGGTGGAACCACACTTCCTCTGTCCATTTAATTTCACTTTTTCTTCTTCTCCTCTCTCTGTTATGGTGATAGAAACCCATAGTGATAATACATGATAGTATAGGTGAGTAGAAGTGAATATAAAAAGAAAATGAGGAAAATGAAGAAATAAAAGAAATGGAAAATGTTCCTTAGGCTCAGCCCTGCTGCCAAACATATGTTTTTTCCTCACATAGGAAAAACCCAAAATTCCCAAGAAAATGGAAAATACAGAATCACAATACAATGATCCATCAAAAATATATATCTAAAAAATTTCATGTATATGAATTAATATTTAATTAAATATATTTTAAATATTACTTATTCCATACAATTTCAATGTGTTTATAATTCTACCAAACTAATTTCCTTGGGTAAGAACCCTATATCGAGACTATAAATGTAATGTATCGACTTGAATTACTATAAGACTAGTAACTATATTAGTCACCACCTGGCCTCAATCATGCCTCCCTGCATGGTAATGTTTTTCGCCAAGTAGTGATATTCTAAGGAAGTTATAGTGGTGAGACTATACCCTCATGATTGGAGTATAAAAAATGTATATTAAATAATAATTAACACACATCAATGAAAATTGTAATAAATGAAATATATAGTAGTTTTAGAATAATATAAACTAAATAATAAATGATGTTCAATGCCATTGTATACAATTCATGCATGTCTATATGGTGATACATAACAAAAACAATGGACATATAGCAAGTAACATGATTTAAGGCAGTACACGAATGTAGAAAATAATAATAGAAATCCCTGGGGGAAAACTCCATGAGCATCTCGGGCTCCATCTTAGTCATGTCCTCCTAACTCCCAGGTACATGTGATATAGTTAAATCAATAATTTGTGATCCTACTGATATCTTTTTTAGTATCCTAGTGCAATAGTGACATGAGTAGGGTGAGGGATAAAATCATTGTAGGACACCGCTGATGGTGTCAATGGATATATATAGTCTATGAATATAATGTAAAGTAGTGTGAATTTATAGAAATAAAAATAAATGATGAATAAATAAAATTGGTCAGCTCAGGTTCCAATTGGACACTTGGCCAACTCCACTTACTTTGGCTCATAGCTGGAATGAGTTTCTGACTAGATACTATATATAACGAAATAATATATATATATATATATATATATATATATATATTTATATATCTTATACACATATATGAACCAAGTAAATTCAGATGTAAGTGGCCATTTACCTAGAATAGTAGTTATAGGCTAGATATGAGCATAACTCAGACATCTATAACCATTATATTAGGAATATAATCTCAAACAAAAGTGTAAATAACCTATATCTCATAATGAGTGGGAGAGGTCATTCTTGTCATGAAATATGGCGAGTCATCCACCATGTCAAATTCTAAAAACATTGAGTGCACTGTCAAGTCAACAATCACAAAGGAGGTGGTGTGCCATGACCATCATCTACATAGTATCATCTGTGTGAGATTTCATACTTAACACCCAATGTAAGGGATCATTACACCTCTATGCTCAATAGATTCCATACTATCTTCCACAGCCTATGTATAAGTCATAATCATATAATAATAATGAAAAGTAAGTACCTATTAATATAATCCATAAGTCTAATATAAACATGGTCATCAAATTTTAATTATATCATGTACTAAGAAATGGATGATCATCATTTCCTTTCCACCCTCTATAATTAATTTCAATTTAAAAATTCAGTTCATTCAAGGGAGGAAAACCATCATGAAGACACCATTCCATTTATTACATTCTATTTAATTTATCAAAACATGGAATATCATTCAATAGAGTGAAAATATGAATATTGAAGTTTCTATTAATATTTAAGAAATTAACAATATGGTAAATTCCTTTTCTAATTCAAACTAATCACTTACGAGGTGCTTTGTTATGATTAAGAATTTAATCAGAATTAGGGAAAATTCATTTAACAAAAACATATAAATGAATGAAATAAACATGCCTTACATCTATGAATAACAGGAATTCATTTGAAACACTAAATTAATATGGAAAAATTTAATTTAAAGAACTAATGACCAATTTTTAATTTATAAGGCAACAGACCTCATATGAGGGGTTATATTATAAAAACATGACATTAATTATCAAACATTTCATTTTTCAAAACAAGGAATCACATTCAAGAATAAAAAACTAATTCACTTAGGATTAATTATAAAATAAACTACCAAAAATTTAAAAAATTTATAAAGGTTCAGATTGGAATATGGAGGGTTCCATTATCAATTGGGAAAGTCCCTACAAGGGGAAATTCCATTATTAATCCAAGTTAATCACATAGAAGGTGTTCCATTAATCTATTCAATTAGTTATAATAGGATTATATAATCCAAATTTCCCAAGGGGTATCTATGATCGAGGTTGAAATCCTCAATTTACTAAATAAGGTCTAACTAGAGTAATATAATGTGCATATGCCAATTTAAAATGAAGAACTCGATTTTTAGTGAAACACGTGGAAAAGGATGAAATTCCAAACAATGAAAACATTTCTAATTCAATATTATTTTGTTAAAAGAGTTATATCCAACATACCTAATGACTAGTATTCCTTACTCATCCAATATAGATCCTTAACATGGTCTTGTTTGGAATAAATCGATGAAATGGACATTTTCGATGAAAATAGGAGAAATTAGCTCACATAAAATAGGGAAACATGTCAAAATAGAAACTTAGAACGGATGATATAGAAATAGATTTATTATCAATGTAGATCCATAGAGACGGAATGAGTTTGATAAATAGAATGGGTGAAGAGATATCTTCTTAGTTAGCATGAAGATGAGGACAACCCAACGTGGGATGGGACGAGCTACATGCAGTTGGAGGAGAAGAAGATTAAATTTAACAAAGCATTTAAAACACATTATGTGTAATTTGGTAAATTCACCCTCAAAACATGGTCGCATGTTTTGGCCGCATGGTTTTCCAAACATTGTGCCAACTATGTTGCTCCTTATTCTTAGGAACACACCTTGTATAGTTATCACTAATAGTTATCCCTAACCACGCATCTACCATGTTATGAATATTGAAGTCATACTACCTATGTGGAACAACGTGTGCAACCTAAGAACCAGGTTTTGGGAAACCATTTACATCCCATATGGTGAACTTATACTCTTCTTCTATTTCCACATGGTTTGAACTTTTGGGTAGTACAGTTTTAGACAGATCATGCACTATGTTCAGTTCTTCCCATTTTCAAGTTTTCATAACCAAACACACTTGAAACTTGATGGATCACCGAAGGAACCTCTAATTTCTTTAACCAAGTCAAAAAACCACACTTTAATGAATTCCAAAGTTTATAATTCTATTCTAATGCTCAGATTATAGAATTTCTTGTCCACTAAATACTAAAATTCAAATTCTTTTGGAATACTATCTTGACTCAAAACATGGGACATTACATCCTCCCCACCTTATAACTTCTCATCATTAAAAATCCTTGGGGATAACGAAAGCATCATCCAACCTACAAGTTTCATGAAGTCTCATTCAAAATATTTCATTGGGTTTCCAATTTCCAATGATCCTCAATATATTTAATTAGGCACATGACACATATGCCCTGAAAACCTGAGACAATGCTAATTCATTGAACTACAACAGCAAAACAATGCTTACTCTGTCCTTTTCATCTAGAGACACAATCACAATATCATCTCCTTAACCATCTGATATAGTTCTCCCTACCATAGGCTTTAACACAAAAGAGCGCCAATTATGAGGCCTGTTACCTCCTGTCACACCCAAAGGTTTTGAAAATAAGTATAGAATGCAATTTTATAATCTAACCATTAAACACAACTTTATCTCTTCTATGTTTTTAATTTCAAGAAATTTTCATATAGAGTTTTGTTTAGTAAGTCATTTGGAATCTGATAAAAAAACCTGATTTTTGGAGAATAATAACATACCCTCATGAATAGTAATATGATCCTAATGAATAGTAAATTTTATTATCCTTTTAGTTTCTTGAGGCTTGATGATAATAACATCTTGGTTAATTTTTCATTGTGATAAAGAAGTAGTTATAGAATTAGAACTATTAATTTTGGAATTAAGTGTTCTTTTATTTAAAAATTAAATTAATAATATTTAGAAAATTATTTTTGAAAAATGGATTTCACTTTGGAATTATACATGTCAAAAAAATTATAGGGGTGAATTTTTGGGATTTTTTCTGAAATTCTTGAATTTTTGATGAATAGTGAAATACGGTAAAATATCGTATATTCATTTTATTAGTTAAATATAATATTCATGACATCACAAGTAATGAAAAGTCACTTGGTTTGAACTCACATGCACTTATTACTATTAGGGGTCACATGAAACAACACTATTTTTTTGTCTTGAGGAAAATAATAAAATAATGAATTAAATATTCAAAAAAATTCTCCTCTCCTCCACTATAAAAACCCCTAAACACTCCCACTTCTCTTCACTACTATAAGCCTTTAAGCTCCTCAAATTTCTACCCAATTATCCTTCCCTAGTCACTCCCCACGACCAGGAATCTCTAAGTCCTTCAAAAAGACCAAAACCCCTTCCCTTAAGGAGTTTCTCAAGGAGGTTATTTCAAGAGGTAAAGAACCCTTCTTTTTCATTTGGTTTCATTTCAATTTATCTTCTTTTGTAATACTCTCCTCACATTCTCTATAAAAATGATCATGATAACTACAGTAAAATCTATATACTGGATTAATATCATTTGAATGGAAGAACCATCATAAATATTCTTACTCCCTCCCTTTTATTTTATAAATGAAATCGGCGTCCATGAGGTTCTGATTTATAACCTTCGTGGACGACGAAGTTTCATTCTTCAATTTATTCTTCATTACTGGTCATGAAACCATATTCATGGTTGAAACATACTATAATATATTTTTTATAACCTAATTAATATTCATGAACCAGAATATGTACATATAATTAAGTTATATGACAAAACTAGTTCATAATATTCCAAAAACCGCCGAATAATCGAAGTGGTGGTCATATAATGATTCATCCTCATTCCATGTAACCAAAATATTGAAATTACCATTATCAATTCTTTATGTTCATTAATAATATATAATCCTGAAGATTTATAACCATTCCACATGAACTTCATTACTTAAAAACAAGTGAACCGAATATGAAAATAAAGGAAACGAACACACTAGAATGATGAAATTCAATACAATAACTAGTCAATAAAGACATAAATTAACTAAACAGAATTATGTTAAACTAAATAAATGTCTAATATGTTCTGAAATAAGTTATTAACAAGTATAATTTCATATTCCAAGAGCTTAAGTTCAAGAGCAGAACACGTTTGGAGTTAAGGTAAAGGTTTTTCCACCCTAACATTCATTTTCGTTCGGGATACTTTCATTGTCTAAATACCTCAATGAAATTATTTTGTATTATTATGTACTCCTCTTATATTCTATGTGAGTATCATTTATATGTTTAAAAACCATAATCCTTCCTTATTTTATAGATAGATGCACATTTTAAAACGATCATTCAAAATTGTTTCAAAAATACAAGCCCGATTCAAAGGAATTTCTCAAAATCTTACCTACATTAAAAGGAACTATATAATATGTATTTTGGAAACCATTACCTTTATAAAATCAGTCATTTTATTATGAATATAATATATTACTTCACTTATGGTTTTATACAATGTTTTTTCCAAAATAACTCTTCTTTTCAAAATAAAAGAGTATTTATCTCCAGAATTGCTGAATAATTTTATAAGGGTGTTTTCGTCTAATTCAAAACTCTAGTTGATTCCATGGTATTATTGGGTTTAATAATATATGAAGTCATATACCATATTATATTTATTTTTTTATGACTAACTCTATTTTGGATGATCTATCCTAAAACCATTCACCATATTATTCGAAATGGTTTGTGTTTTATGTTTTATGTTGGGGGAATGATAGTTACATTCCATATGATAGATTAAATATGAATGTATATATTGTTTATTTTGATCCCCGCTCATATGAGGAATGCATTGGAATTATTATGTGACGGGTGGGGCCCGCTATATCCCCTCGATGCATCGGTAGGTCTCATGAGACAAATAGACGTGGAATTGGTCGAGGCCTTTCCCAATGTGATATGGATTTTGGCCGAGGCCTTAATCATTAGACGTCTTGGCCGAGGCCATGAAAAAATGTTTCAGAATATCCAAAATATGCACTTACCTCATTATGATGCTAGTAATTGAAAGTTCATTTGGTTATTTGACTAGTAGAATACGCATGGTTATGTTTTATTATGGAATTATTCACTCAGCTCATATTCCTGCTATAATGTGTTCAAGTTTATTATTAAAGGCATGTGTCTCCAATAATTCACCATGTCTAATGTTTATATTAGCTTCCACTATATTGCTTACTCTTACAGAGCATTTGAGCTCACCCCTTTCCTATGTTTCATTTTCTCAGGATATGAAGAAGTAATTTATGAATGACATGCAAACATAATCTAGGAGACGTGATGTTTCTAGTGGAATGAAATAGTGTTTTTTATTCCCTTCATGTTGTAATGATAAACTTATGTTTGTAACTTGTTTCCAATAATACTAAACTACTTGGTCTTTAGAGATTCGTATTCCTTGTATGTATGCCAATGTAATCAAATAAGGCACTGGCTCTAGGCAACTGGGGTTGGGTCCTTATAGTTGGTATCAGAGGAAGATTAGTAGAATACTTGGAAACTAGATTTAGAAAAAAATAGAATTAGGAAAGAATCCCTAAGTTATTCTTTGAGGAAATACATACAATAACATCCTAGAATATTGGTAAGAAATATATTATGTTGTTATTTCAAACAATACATCTCTATCTAGATACGAGTAGGTAGAGGCGGGTCAGGCACAGATGTATCTAGGGGTAAAACCCAAAAACATCGCTTTGAGCTAGACTCGAACGGGAACTGGTGCATGAAAACGGGCCTTGCTGCACTCTTGGTTACAACACTCCCAAGGGATATGCTTAGGATAATTCACATTTTCTTTACAAGCCATTATGAAGGAGTTTAATGTAAATATTCCTCAAAGAAACCATTTTTGTGAATATGGGATTATCCATGCCTAGTATCTCAGTTTTTTCTGAGTACTTTTAAGTTAAGATTATACATTATGATTCATAACCTAATATAGTGTATTCCATTATCCAGATATGGCGCCTAGTGGACAGAATGGAAGTCGCATGAATGCATGTGTCCCCTGTAGGGAATTTCCTCCGATACAAGACAATAATGTTGGATCTGGTACTGTGACTGGTGATGAGCAACTCATAACTATACTAGGAAAACTTACTCATGTTATGAATAATAAACTTACCCATATGGAGCATCTGGATCCACCACATGGAGGAGCCATGCTAGATCACATTATGCGACCACAACCTCCATCATTCAAAGGGACTACAAACCCATTTGTAGTAGAGAGGTGGATATGTTTCCTTGAGAAGATATTTCTCACATTGGAATATAATGAAAGAGAGAAGGTTATCATGGTAGTATATCATCTATCAGGAGATGTAGATCAGTGGTGGTCATTAATCCAAAACACAAAGGTGGAGGAAGAGATAGAAGAGATGGAATGGAGGGATTTTAAGGAAATATTCGTAGAAAAAATTTCCCTTGTGAGCAGTGAGCAGATATGGAGAGACAATTCTTGAATCTGAGGCATAAGGAAGATGAGAATGTTACAAGGTATGAAGCTAACTTCAAAAGATTAGAAAGACATGTTGTAAACTACATACGAAATTCAAGGGGCAAAATTGATTGATTATTTGATGGCCTAAAGCCATTCCTCCAGCAGGCACTAGTCTCCCAATGTTTTTCATCATATGATAATATAGTTTCATGTACCATCAAGACAAAAAAAGAATTCTCTAAGTCTTATGACTTTAAGGGAAAGCAAGAAAAAAAGAGGGCTGCTGAAAACCCTGGGAAAGGAAATAAGGAGACAGAGAAGAAGGGAAGATTTTAATTTCTACCATGTGAAAATTGTGGAAGGAAACACCCTTGTGCATGCTTATAAAGAAAAGGAGTATGCTACAAATGTGGTCAGAAAGGCAATCTTGCTGGTGATTTCAAAGGGAAGATGGAATTCAATGATGTTCAATGCTATAGTTATCGGGAGATGGGACACTATGCTAATTTTTGTCCAAAACGTCAAGGAAATATTAAATAGAAAAGGCCAAGTGATCAGGGAAAATAATATGCAATCACAACTGCATAGGTTGAAGTTCCTAATGAAGTGGTGGAAGGTACTTTAGTTGTTTCCTCATGTTTAGCCAATGCTTTATTTGATTCTGGATCATCGCATTGTTTCATATCTTCTTAGTTTTCTAAGAAAATTAGATATTTCTAATTTGATTTAACAAGGGATTTGTCTGTCAAAACTCCTAAGGGAAGTATAATTACTACAAAGTTATGTCAATCAGTGCCCATTAGAGCATATAAATGTTCTTTATCTTCTAATCTCATCGTCATACCCATGATTGAATTTTATATAATCCTCGGTATGGATTGGCTTCTATACCATGATGAAAAAATTTATTGTAAGAAGAAGGAGGTTACGATTTTTGATGACAATGATAAATAACAACTTATCATTAGAACAGAATCGTCACCACCTGATTCTTATCTAGATCCACTGCCAGTAGCTCAACTAAATTAAATTATTGGGGAGGAAGTGAATGAAATAACTTTGGGTGAGGAAAGGAATGTTCAAATAGATTATGTACCTATTGTGAGAGAATATGTTGATTTGTTTCAAGAATATTTACCCAGACATCCTCCAGAATGAGAAATTGAGTTTTCTATTGATTTAATTCCTGGTTCAAGGCCCATATCGAAGACCCCATATAGAATGGACACTGTGGAATTAGTGGAACTAAAGAAGAAACTATGGTAATTGAGTAATAATGGATTTATTTGACCTAGTTTTTCTCTATGGGGAGCCCATGCCCTCTTTGTCCAGAAGAATGATGGATCCATGAGGCTTTTCATTGATTACAGGGAAATCAATGCTATTACAATAAAGAATAAGTATCCCCTACCTTGCATTGATGATTTATTTGACCAACTGCATGGAGCTCAATACTTTTCAAATATATACCTTAGATATGGATATCATCAGTTGTGTGTAGAGAAGGAAGACATTCTGAAAACAGCAATTCAAACCAAGTACGGGCATTATGAGTTTACAGTGATGCGTTCTGGATTGACTAATGCACCCTTTGTCTTCATGGATCTAATGAACATAGTTTTCAAGGAATATCTCAATTATATTTTAGTGTTATTTATTGATGATATCTTGGTATACTCCAAAATCTATGAAGATCATGAAAATCACTTGCACATTATCCTGAAGACTCTTAGAAGACATGAATTATATGGGAAGTTTAGAAAGTGTGAATTCTAGCTTCAGGGGATTTCTTTTCTTGTCCATATTGTCTCTAAGGATGGAATTTTAGTTGATCCAGCAAAGATGAAGGCAATCCAATATTGGGCCATGCCAACAAACATAACTGAGGTATGCAATTTTATTTGCTTAGCAGGTTATTATCGGCGTTTCGTGCAGAATTTTGCCTGACTGGATAACCCAATAACGAAGCTCACACGTAAAGGGGTTAAATTTGTTTTGAAAAAATATTGTGAAGAATGTTTCGAAGAACTGAATATAATATTAGTCAATTCATCTATATTTACTCTACCATCAGGGAATGACGGGTTTGTTATTTATAGTGATGCTTCAAAGATAGGACTCGGTTGTGTCCTTCTGCAAAATGATAGGGTTATTGATTATGCATCATGACAGCTAAAAATTCATGAGAAAAACTATACTACTCATGATCTTGAGTTATCTGTTGTAATATTTTCTTTTAAGATATGGAGACATTATCTCCATGGTGAAAAATGTGTGATTTATACTGATCACAAGACTTTGAAGTATATTTTCTCACAGAAAGAACTCAACATGAGGAAAAGGATATGGCTTGAACTACTCAAGGATTATGATTTCACGATACACTACCACTTGGGGGAGGAAAATAAGGTGTCATATTCTTTGATCAGAAAGGATCATGGAGTTTTGAACAATATGAGAGTTTAAAGGGATCCTATTTTCATGGATCTAGTGAAGATGGATATGGGAATAACCATGGAAGGTGAAACATCAATTCCTTTTCAAATGGTTGCCAAACCATCTTTACTAGAAAATATAAAAAGTTCTCAGGCTGATGATGAAGATTTTCAAAAGAATATTAAAGCTATGAATGATGGGAGATTGAGTGACTTCGTATATAAGGATGGAATTTTGAAATTTTGGAAGAGACTTTGTGTTCCTGTTGTACCTGATCTAAAAAGGGAATTGTTGGATGATGCTCATAGTTCCAATTTCTCTGTACACCCTGGTAGCACTAACATGTATAGATATTTGAAGGAACATTTCTGGTGGGACAACATGAAGAGGGAGATTGCTAATTTTGTGTCAAGATGTATGGTGTGTCAACAAGTGAAAGCTGGAAGGAAACAGCCTAGAGGAGTATTGCAACCTCTACCCATACCTGAGTTGAAATGGGATAATATCTCAATGGACTCATTTATTGGACTACCAAAGACTCCTAGATGGAATGATGAAATATGGGTCATTGTTGATCGTCTCACCAAGTCAGCACATTTTCTTGCTATAAGAGAAGATCTACCACTTGAACGTCTAGCAAGAATATATATTAATGATGTTGTGAGACTTCAAAGAGTACCCCTATCGATTGTTTCTGATCGTGATCCACGTTTTACATCAGGATTCTGGAAAAGTCTTTAGAAGTCCCTAGATACTGATCTTCGCTTGAGCACTGCATACCACCCACAAACTAATGGACAATCAGAACGGACTATTCAAACATTGGAAGACATGTTGAGGTCTTGTTCACTTTATTTTCAAGGCATGTGGGATCAGTATTTACCTCTCGTAGAATTTTCCTACAACAATATCTTCCATTCAAGTATACAGATGGCACCCTATGAAGCATTATAGGGGAGGAGATGTCGTACACCAACTTGATGCGATGATGTTGGTGAATGAAAGCTCTTGGGCCTAGAACTTGTTGAAGAAATAATGGAAAAGGTAATGATTATCCAGAACCATATCAAAATAGCTAAAAGTAGGAAAAATAGCTATGCGGATAACCGAAGGAAGGATTTGGAGTTTCAATAAGGTAATCATGTTTTCATAAAGGTATCTCCATGGAAGGGTATTATACGATTCAGTAATAAGGGAAAGTTAAGTCCCAGGTACATCAGACCTTTTGAAATTATGGACCAAATTGGAGTCGTATCTTACCATTTGGCAATGGCGCCAAGTCTCTCCAAGGTTCACAATGTGTTCCACGTGTCATTGTTAAGAAAGTACATGCCAGACCCAACACAAGTACTCACATATGAAGAAGTAGAACTTGACCCCGATCTATCTTACTGCGAAGATCCTATAAAGATTCTTGATACTAGAGAAAAAGTATTGGGAAATCAGATGACTCTCCTGGTGAAGTTTCTATGGAGGAACCATAAGATGGAGGAAGCAACATGGGAGCCTGAGGAGCTTATGTTAAGGACATACTTGAATCTTTTTAGGTAATATTCTGTGAACTTTGAGGAAAATTTTTTTTAAGGAGCGGAGAATGTCACACCCCAAGGTTTTGAAAATAAGTATAGAATGCAATTTTAAAATCTAACCATTAAACAGAAATTTATCTCTTCTATGTTTTTAATTTCTTGAAATGGTCATCTAGAGTTGTGTTCAGTAAGTCATTTGGAATCTGATAGAACAAACATGATTTTTGGTGAAGAGTAACATACCCTTATGAATAGTAATATGAATAGTAATATGACCCTAATAGATAGTAAATTTTATTATCATTTTGTTTTCTTAAGGCTAGAAGATAATAACATCTTGGTTAATTTTTCATTGTGATAAAGAAGTAGTTATAGAATTAGAACTGTTAATTTTTGAATTAAGTATGCTTTTATTTAAAAATTAAATTAATAATATTTAGAAAATTATTTTTGAACAATGGATTTCAATTTTGAATTATACACATCAAAAAATGGTAGGGGGGAATTTTTGGGATTTTCCTGAAATTCTAGAATTTTTGATGAATAGTGAAATACGGTAAAATATTGTATATTCATTTTATTAGTTAAATATACTATTCATGACATCACAAGTAATTCAAGGACACTTGGTTCAAAATCACATGCAATTATTACTTTTAGGGGTCACATGAAACAACACTATTGGTGTTTTGAGGGAAATAATAAAATAATGAATTAAATATTCAAAAATTTTCTCCTCTCCTCCACTATAAAAACCCCTCACCACTCCCTCTTCTCTTCACTACTATAAGCCTTGAATCTCTTCAAAGTTTTTCTGAATTACCCTTCCCTAGTCACTCCCCACGAACAGAAATATCTTATTCTTTCCAAAAGATCAAAACCCCTTCCCTTAAGGAGTTTCTCAAGGAGGTTATTTCAATAGGTAAAGCAGCCTTATTTTTCATTTGGTTTCATTTAAATTTATCTTCTTTTTCTATCCTATCCTCACCTCATCTGTCCAAATGATCATGATAAATCCAGAAACATCTATATACTGTATTTATATCTTTTGAATGTAATAACCATCATAAATATTCTTACTCCCTCCCTTTTATTTTATAAACGAAATCGACGTCCACGAGGTTCTGATTTATCACTTCCGTTGACGACAAAGTTTAATTCTTCAATTTATTCTTCATTACTGGTCATGAAACCATAATTATTTTTGAAACATACTATAATATATGTTTTATAACCTAATTAATATTCAGGAACCAGAATATGTACATATAATTAAGTTCTATGACAAAACTAGTTCATAATATTCCAAAAACCGCCGAATAATCAAGGTGGTGGTCATCTAATGATTCATCCACATTCCATGTAACCAAATGATAGAAATTACCATTATCAGTTCTTTATGATCATTAATAATATATAGTCCTGATGATTTATAACCATTACACATAAACTTCAATACTAAAAACAAGTGAATCGAATATGAAAATAAAGGACACGAACACTCTAGAACAACGAAATTCAATACAATCACTTGTCAATAAAGACATAAATGAACTGACCAGAATTATGGTAAACTAAATACATGTCTAATAGGTTCTGAAATAAGTTATTAACAAGTATAATTTCATATTCCAAGAGCTTAATTTCAAGGGCGGAACATGTTTGGAGTTAAGGTAAGGGTTTTTCCACCCGAACATTCATTTTCGTTCGGGATACTTTCATTGTCTAAATACCTCAATGAAATTCTTATGTATTGTTATGTAATACTCATATATTTTGTGTGAGTATCATATATATCTTTAAAAACCAGAATCCTTCCTTATTTTCTGGATAGATACATGTTTTAAGAGGAACATTCAAAAAAAATTCAAAAATACAAGCCTGATTCAAGGGAATTTCTCAAATTCTTACCTACTTTCAAGGGCACTATATAATCTATTTTTTGGAAACAATTATCTTTAAAAAATCACTCATTTTATTATGAAGATACTATCTTACTTTACTTATAGTTTTATACAATGTTTTTTCCAAAAGAACTCTTCTTTTCAAAATAAAGGAATATTTATCTCCATAATTGCTGAATGATGTTATAAGGGTGTTTTCGTCTAGTTCAACACTCTTGTTGATTCCATGGTATTATTGGGTTTAATCATTTATGAAGTAATATACCACATTATATTTAATGTTTTATGACTAACTTTATTGTGTATGATCTATCCTAAAACCATTCACTATATTATTCCAAATGGTTTGTGTTTTATGTTGAATGTTTGGGGAAAGTTAGTTACATTTCATATGATAGATTAAATATGAATGTATATATTATTTATGTTGATCCCCGCTCATATGAAGAATGCATTGGACTTATTATGTGATGGGTGGAGCCAGCTATTTCCCCTCGATGCTTCGGTAGGTCTCATGGGACAAATTGATGTGGAATTGGCTGAGGCCTTTCCCAATGTGATATGGATTTTGGCCGAGGCCATAATCATTAGACGTCTTGGTCGACGCCATGAAAAAATATTTCAGAATGTCCAACATATGAACTTCCCTCATTATGAATCTATTAATTGAAAGTTCATGTGGTCATTCCACTAGTAGAATACCCATGGTTATGTTTTATTATGGAATTATTCACTCAGATCATATTCCATCCATAATGTGTCCAAGTTTATTATTAAAGGAATGTATTTTCAATAATTCACCATGTCTAATGATTTTATTATCTTCCACTGTATTTATTACTCTCAATGAGCATTTGAGCTCACCCCTTTCTTATCTTTCATTTTCTCAGGATATGAAGAAGTAATTTATGAATGAATTGCAAGCATAATCTAGGAGACGTGATGTTTCTAGTAGAATAAAATAGTGTTTTTGATTCCCTTAATGTTGTAATGATAAACTTATGTATGTAACGTGTTACCAATAATACTAAACTACTCGGTCTTCCGAGATTCTTATTCCTTGTATGTATGCCAATGTAATCAAATAAGGCACCGGCTCTGGGAAACTGGGGTCGGGTCCCTACACCTCCACTATCAAAATATCCTTAAAAATCAAGCCTCTAGTAACTCTAGTGATTCTCATGGAATGATTTATACAATTGGGTGATCTCAATTAATTGATAGGTCACAACAGCAGCCTCACTATATAGAAATGGTCAAATCTCAATCGACCTATCTGAAACTACTCGTGTAATATTTCCATAGAAGACATAGTAGACCTTTACCCCAAACCCTCATTAACTAGGAGATGTTTTTAATATAGTTCTTCTCAACTGTATATATATAACCAAAATGATAACAAGTTGACCCACTCTGGCTGAATATTTTAAAAAATGTTTGAATTGGATGGTATGTGTATTAAAAATATAAAACCAACGCCTTCTTCCAAGGCATCTCACATTTACCATGCACACATTCAATTAATCACATACCCAACTTTCATTGACATTCCTTAGTCAACCCAAAACATAAAAATTTAAACATTCATGCCTCAAGATGGACAAGGGTGTTACCCAGATCTAGGCCACTAGAATTGTAAATCTTTAAACATCACCGTTAAGCTCGACAACATGTTTGGGATATCATCAGATTTATCAAACTAAAGTCTTAGGATCTACCCCAAGGTATTCCATACTCCATGTTTACTTGTGAGAAATTGTTATAAGGCCTAGATGTCCACATCAGATCATTAAATTGGCCAAGAATAGAATCTACCTATTGGTCATGTCAAACAAAAATGGCTTGTGTCCAAGAGTATGTCCAATGCTTTCCTACATGGAAACCTAGGTATCATTTATGAATAACCACAACTAATTAAAAACACATATCCATTGATTGATTCTAAAATATCCTAATTACGAAAAAAGAGGACATTGGCACCTTTATCTCCGCATATAACGGATTCTCTCTTAGTGCATCAAGGTAAACGTCAAGATATGGTACAAACTTGTATCAGAAAAAAGTGTACACTAAGGGGATACCAAATACACTTTAGACACCCCCACCATATCATAATGATGTTCCTGGTACAATTTTAAACCAAACATAACCAAAAACCACAAAAAATGCATTCAGAGAACTACTTGTTGACTTCTTTGAATAATTTCAGCTTCACCTACTGACAAATTTTCATTAACTAATCTTAGGCCATAAAAACCTATGCGTTATGGGATCTCTAAAACATAACCACTGAAGACCATACAATCCCAATGGTTCATCTCAAGGGTTGTGTACATAGCCCACCATATCAATGTCATGCTGCCATGAAATCACCAAAAAGATTTGAAACATTCATGTATCAAAGGAAATCAAGAATGGGAGACCATTTCTAATATTCCTACTTAGCTCGGATACTTTTTCATATAAGGGAACATATTCACTAGAACTAATGTGATGTTACCCACCTTAGGATATTCCTTTTCATTGAGAGTATAGATAGCTTGTCCACTCACAAGCACACTAGATCAGACTCACCTTAAACATAAATGTTGGCATGAAATCAAAAAACAAATAGCCAATGTGTCAAAAGATCTGATTCTTTTTTATTTTCATATCATGTGTTAGGATAATCTTTATTCATTTCCCTTTCAGGTCACTCTACTATAGATATGACCTAAGAACATTCTAAAGATCTCAAGGATCAATGATTTTACCTAACTCAACCAGCTTGTAACATCATTTAGAAACTTGACGGGTTCCATATATATGAAAAAACACTAGCACAAGGTTTTAGAAGCAGGAAGGCTATCCTTAAGAATTTCCATAGGTTTTCTTCCCTATAAATCCAAATATCAGGTGATCCATATGAGATATTTTACCCAGATTCACATTTCACCATATGACCATTAACTTGGATGATGTCACACCAAGTATCCCATCATTGATGAAGAATATAGGGTCACATGATCTACTAGGACATTGACCACTACTACAAATTTGGCCTTTATCAGTGCTAGAAAAGTCTATTAACAGCACTAAAAAAGTGATGTTAATTGAGGCAAAGATATAGAGGGTCCCTTTTATCATCGCTCCAAAAAGTGCTGATAAAGGCCACTTTTATCAGCACAAAAAAGCACGAATAAAAGACCCCTTTACCAGTTCTTTTAAAATTCAATGATAAAAGTCAAAAAAAATTAAAAAAATAAAAACAATTATATAATGTAAGGGGATATTTTAACAGCGCTTTCCCCCCCCCCCCTTTAACAATACTAGGTGGACCCCCCTCACACTCTCCTGCATGCTGCCCTTCTTGCACATCCCCACATGCAGTCACCCCTTTACATCCACCCAAACTCGGACCTGCAACCTCCCCCCTTTCGCAGCTTCACCTTTACCACTAAGCCATTTCGTTTTTTGTCTATTTAATGATATATCTATTTATATATATATAGTTATATTTATTCATATATTAATATAGATTCATATTAGTATAAATATATTTATTCATATATTAGTATATATATATATAATAATTTTTATATTAATATATATTTATATTTATCTTTATATATATTTTTATTTATAATTTTCTATCTGTATATTTATTTGTATATTAATATATTTTTATAAGATTAGTTTTAAATAAATTTATAAAATATGTTTTTCATGTGTGTTTATAAATAAATAAATATATACATACATACATATATACAACACACACACACATATATATATATATTTATATATATTTACAAATAAATACATATATAAGTGTATTTGAAAATCCATAGAATGTTAAAATGACCATAACTTATAATCCAGAATCCCGTTTCAACTCCACAACCAGTAAAATTGAAGAAAATGAAACAATATTCGATATGATATGTGGTAAATTCCTAACAGACATCCATATCAGAAGTTATACTTATTTTATTGTTAAAAAATTGGGGTATCCTAACTAAAAACTCAGTTTTGGAGGGCTTATGGGCCTTTTTGTCCTAAAAAAATGTGACAGAAGCTTTGCTTCAGTCATTGGAGCATAAAGATCATTGAAAGATTCAATTTGATATGTTGTAGAGCTCAAAAAGACACCCAGATCAAAAGTTGTGGTCGTTTGAAGTTTGAGTTACATTTTCAAGTTTTTTTAGATCTTTTATTAATTTTTTGATTTTTTGTGTCATCAAATTGTTATTAAATTATTTTTAATCAATAATAATTACAAAATTATTAATTAATAATATTTTAAAAAATATTTTAAATCCATTTTCACTAAATTTATTATATATTAAATGTAGTAGTCTATTTATACTTATCTAAAACATATTTAAAAAGTATATATTATATTTATATCAATATAAATATACTTATATAAAAATATTTTATTTTTCATGATTTTTTTTGAAACATAAAATTTATCAGTGGTAGGAACAACGCTAATAAATCCCCTCTTTATCAGTGCTACTAAAATAATGGCTAATAAAGGGGGGCCTTTATCAGCGCTAAAAAAAGCACTGATAAAGGGTCACTTTAAAAAGCACTTTTTTAGCACTTTTAAAAGTGCCCATTTATCTGCGCTTTTGTTAGCGCTGATAAAAGGGTAGAACTTCCCTTGACCATTTTTGTAGTAGTGGACCATTCCCAAGGAATGTATAACCTGATGAAACCAAGTGTTACATAATTCTCACACCTATAATAAGGGGCAAGGATACCATGACCACCCATCTAAGAAATGGTGTACATAGATTCTAAGGTTCCTACTATGGACAACTGCACCAAAATAGTATGATATGGAAAAAATCACAGTGTTTAGTAAGGAATTTTATCTCTAAGGGTGATACCTACCTTGGTATATCCCCTTCTGAAGTCATAAGCATCAACGCTGTCACTAGGTCACTCCAATAGAATTCTTCTAGGCCCTATTCCAAACATTTAATCTCTTCCTAAAATGGGTAAAGTCCTATAGAAATTTCTCTCGCTGGGTTGTAAGTAAAATAAAAGAGAGGTTTTAACTACCCTTATATGTGAGTTTAAACTAATAATACCACCTAAGGATTAATTTCCAAGTCATTAAAATTATTCAAATTCAATATTTAAAAATTTTAAATCATTTAAAATTTAGCTTAAGGTACCAATTATATAAAAAACTCTTTCTAAAAGATAAGGTGACCTATGAGGGTCCCGTTAAACCATCCTTGGTTCATAATAATTTATCCCAATAGATGATGGTTAATTATTAAAGTTTCAAAATTCTCATACTGTGTTATCTCATAAGAAAAATTCCCTAGATGACCTATGTGGGTTATTCATGCTTTCAAAAATGTAACCATATGGATCATCATGCATGTGTGATAGAGTCATGGGTCTTTATAGAGGCAACCAATTCATTCCCAATCATAATTAAATAGATTTTATATTTACAACCATTTCAAAATATATCATGGTCATAATAATGGTTTAATTATATGAGTTGTCATCTCCTATACTAAAAAGCGTCATACACATCATAGACCACATGGTAAATTCCATTTATTCAAAACCAATTCACATTAAAATTTTAACATGAGAATCATTATCATTTTATAATGGTATTAATGTATATAGAAACTAAAATGATGGTTCGAATGTGCAGGTCACATTTTCCCAATTTTGAGGCTCCCATACACATTACAACTCAAAATTGGTTCTTATTTAATTTCAGCCAATAAATTCTTCCCACGCAACCAATTACATATCAGTAAAAAAACATGGAATGCTATCACAAATAGTAAACATATAGAAACATGATAATAAACAAAAAACCTCGATACATAATTAATAAATGATAAATAATCAGGCAACATCAGATATAATCTTATAATCCTAGAAGTAGATTATCATGATAAATAAATCACCAGAGCATGTAACATAGTTAGTAAATATAAATAATTACCAAAATAGGTACAAAACTACACATGTTATTAAAATTCCTAACATTGTAAATAACAACTATCCTGATAAACACAAAAGGAAAATCATCACAATCAGCAGGCATCCTAAAAATTCAACTACATGGAATGGAATATGCATAATATGTGAATCTCTATATGCCTAAAATAATGAATGTAATGCTACTTAGTTTCCATACCATGCTAAGGGAATGATAAAAAAAATTCATAAAAAAATTAGCACAAGGAAGTACACCAACCACTCAATGTGAAATCATAGTTAACTATAATAGCTAATATCATGACCAACAATCCTAGCCTTACCCACATAGACTTTTCCCCACACCTATTTTGATCACTCTTTGGCATGGATTTTTACCAATTCCCATGACATTCTTAGTATCCTTTATACCAGCCCCTAATAGTAGGACAAAGGGAAGGAAAGTTTTGACAGCACTTTGTAATGTCCCAAACCAAATTCCTATAAAACCAGTAGCCAGACCAGTCACCAAATGGCCTCACATGCACCTCCAAATATGATAGAGGGTGAAAATTAGTAGTGATGGAATGAGTAGGTGATAGTGGGAAAACTATACCCTCATGATCATAGTAACATAGTGGTATATTAAATAATAATAAATAGACAATAATAGAAGTAGTAATAAATTAAAGATAGATAAATAGGAGAATAATAAAATATGCATAATAAAATATGTAAAATAATAGTGTATACAATGAATTCATGTCTCGATTGTGATACATAACTAAAACTATAATCATATATAAGGAAACATGATTTATGGAAGTACCCTAATGTAGAAAAGTAAAATGAAAATACCTAAGGGAGAACTCCTCAAGCATCATGATCTACATCTCATCCATGTTCTATTAACACCCATGTACATGTAATAATTTGCAATCAATAATCCTTGGTCCTATGAACCTAAGACCTTCTTGGGTGCCCCAGGGAAATGGAAGACCCAGAATAGAGTGAGATAAAATCCTAGCAGGCCATCCCCAATGTTTTCTATAGATAAATTTATTAAATGAATATAAAGTAAAGTTGTTTATATGTAATTGGAATAACAAGAAGTGTTGTATTAATATAATTGGTTAGCTCATGTTCTAATAAGACATGTGGCTGACTCTACCTGCTTCGGCACATGGCAGGATTGAGTTTTTGGATAGTTACCATATATATAGTAATAATATATATATTATATTTATATATTTCATCCACCTATATAAACCATGTACATGTAGACATAAGTGGAAATATACCTATAATAATAGTTGTTGGCAAGACCGGTATGTAACTTAGACATCAAAAACCAGTCTAACGAGCCCATAAGATCAACAAATGAGTATACTCTCTACAACACATAATGAGTGGGAGATGTCATGATAATAAATCAATATGTTGACTATGTTGTCATGTCAACACTCTAAAAGTTTTTGGGGTGCCTTCATGTCAACACTCACAAGGAAGGTGTTGCGCCATGCGCACCATCTTTATAGTATCACTAGTGAGAGAGGTCATGCTCAACACTCAATGTAATAAAGTTTGATACCACCAAGATCAATAGAAACCATACCATCATCCAATTCCTATGTATAAGGCATAATCATATTATAATTATGAAAATGAATTTCCTATTAATGTAATATATAAACCTGATTTAAATAGGTGCATCACATTTTAATTATATCTTGTACTAAGCATGAAATGATAAGTGTGGTGATGAAACCCTCTTCCAATAATTTCATTTAAAGAATTCAATTCATTCAATTAATGAAAAACATCATGAAAATTCCATTCAATTTATTTCATTCCATATAATTTATCATAACATGGATATTCAATAATCACTATTAAAATCGGAACTTTGAAGGTGATATTGATATTTAGGAACTTACCATCATGGGAAATTTCTTTTATATGTCAATACATTAACTTAAGAGTTTATTTGGTTTTTTTATACAATTTAAGTAGATGAGCGAAACATCATTTATGAAAAATATATAAGGGAATGTATGAAACATGAATTACATATTAGAATAATATGAAGGAATCAGAAACATGGAAGCAATACGACCAAATGTAATTTAATGAAGTAATGTCAACATTGTAATTTAGAAGAAAGATCGCCTCATACAGGGAGTTTTATTATAAAAACATGACATTTTTTATCAAACATTTCATTATCACTAATAATCATCACATTCATGAATCTAAAATTAATTGACCAATGAATAATTCTAAAATAAACTACAAAACATGAAAAAATAATTATAATGGTTCAACATGGAACTTAGAGGGTTAAATTATCAATCAGACAAGTCCCTACATGGGTAATGTCCATTATTAATATAATATGAATTCATATAAGGAATTATGGCATTTAATAAATTATATATAATAGGAAAATATATGCTGGCACACCCAAGGGTTGTACGTTGTGGATGTTAACATTCTGAAATTACTTAACAAGTCACAACAAGAGTAATTTAAGGAGTTTATATAAATTTTAAAATAAGGACATAAATTTTAAGACAATATCATGAAAGGAACAGTGTGAGGAAAAATTTAAAACATTATAATTCAATGGAAATTTTGGAAAAGAGTTATATACCACCTACCTAAGGATTATAACTCCTTACTCATCCAATAGTGAGTGTGTATTCTCTCTAGTTTGGAAGAATCAATGAAATCGACATTTGACTTGGAAATAAGGAATATCATCTCATACCAAAATAGTGAAATAGATAGAATGAGACACATTGAAAGAATTCTTGAGAAATAAAGGGATTTCTGATGTAGATACTCAGAGACTGATCGTGTTTATTTCAATGAATAGACATGCGAGATATATTTATCCCTAGATTGAAGAGGATGAGAGCCAAGCATGGGAAGGGAGAAGCTGCATATGGATTGAGGAGAATTTGAAATAAATAAATACAGGTTTTAATACTCATTTATGTTATTTTGGAAAATTCGCCCTCAAAATTGGGTCACACTATTTTTCCTTACAGGTTTCAAAATTGTGTGACAACCATGTGGTTCATGCTTCTTTGGAACCCATATCAAAAAATTATCCTACATTGGATGCACTAACTATGAAACACCCATGAAATGAATAATTGAACACATAATGACTAAGTGGAGAAATGTGTGTAGGACAAGAATGCTTTTGGGAAACTGTGCATAGCCCATGTGGGGATCATCTTTTCACCTGTTATAGACACACAATTCACATTGGAGGCCCACACTATATTAGAAAAATAATGTTCCATGTTTAGTGCATCTTGTTTTTGTTTTCAGAGCCCAAAACTCATGAAACTCAACAAATAAGTTTAAAACCCCTAATGATATTACCAAATTCTAAAAACAACACATTATAATGTTCCAAAACATGGAGTTATGTTCTGAAGCATAGTTCAAATAGCCTATCCACTAAACACCATAATTAAAATTCTTGTTGAATTTTATCATGGATAAAAATTTGGGTTGTTACAAATAGAGTGGTTAGAAAAATTATTCAAGATTATATGCTAGGGTAAAATTTCGATTTTAACCCTTATATGCATAGGAAGAAAAAAAAATCAAATTTAAACACAAAATCACAGTACAGAATAACTAGGGTCATTACAAAATAAAGGATGTATTGTAGTATTATACACTAAGGAAGGTTGAGATTGTTACATCTTTCCAATGTATTGGTTAGTATTTTATATCACATGATAAAACTATCGAATGCAAGTCGATGTGCATATTACACTATATCATGCTAGTGGTGAGGCCTTCCCCATTAAGATTTTATGGACTTTGTAGTTGAACATGACACATGAAATGGTTTCTATAAATATTATGGTCCCACAGTTTTATGACATGATATTATGGTTCATGATTCATTTATAATTATTTCATACACATATTATCCATGTCTTATGAAATGATAAAGATTAATCCCAAGACTCTAATAACCTTAAACATATCGTATTCATTTGAATTATAATTGATTGATATATCCCAGGTCAGCCATTATTGAGAATAATATCTCACCATTTATTATTTTACCTTTCCTCAGGTTATAAAGAATGGTTTTAAAAATGGGATGACAATGAGAAGTACTAAATTGAGTGTTCTTTCTGAGGCATGTTTAAGATATTTAATGAAATAAGTTTATTTTTCATTTAGTATCCAATTACACTATACTTTTATGGTCCTTGGGTTCATATTTTAGAAATTTATATAATATTCATATAAATATCTTTAATATTTATATATGAAAGGATAGGGTCTCTATAGTTTATATTATAGAAGTGTTTTTTTCAGTCTTTTCATATTATGATTAGAAAACATGGGTGAAAACTCTAGGGATAAGAATACGATTATAATAGAATATGAATTTTTTTGAATGGTAGAAGTTATGTGATCCTCAAATAAATAACATCCCTATATGTATAATAGTAGTGTATGGGTCTCTAGGATAGTTGTACCTAGTGGTAAAAACTTTTAAAAGTGAAAATTATTCTTTGAGTCTATCCAAAGTAGGTTCATGAAGAAGATTCCTTTTAAACTGGGTTTGAAACTCTTGGGGTATATTCTTTTTCTAATAAACATTTTCATTAATATCAATTATGATGTATTTGAATAGATTATAATCAGGTATGTCATAGGTTAAATATAAGATATAATTGGATGAAATGGTGTTATGATTTAGACATAGTAAAAATTATTTTTCATGATTATAGTTTTTTCCCTCTATAATTATTTTTCTCACACTATGTTTTTTAGTTTTAATCAATAGTTAGAACCTAAACGATTCATTTTAATGTTGAATATATTGTACAAGATGGTGACTATGAAAAATTAATTTGGGATGACTATTGGATTTGAAGGATATTTGGATTGTTCCTAAAAAGTTATCACAATATATGATTAAAAACCTACAACATAACCAACTCTTGGACTCACCAAAGAATATGAGAATGTTATTCACTATGATATTGTTTTGTAGAGGCCATATAAGAAAGAAGTATAAATTTTATTATTTTCATAAATGTGGAATGTGACACCCAAGGTAGTCTCTAATAGGAATCAGAAAAAAAAATATGTGGGGAAAATAAGAAAATACATAAATGAATTGTTGAGGAAAAATGAAGTACGAGAGGAAGGGAATAAATTTTTGTCTCGGAGATCCATTTATAGTTTTAAATTTTAAAAGTGGGTAATGTGGGAATTATCTAAGTCAATTACCTCTTCTAAAGGGTAACCCCTAGACTAATTAATATCCAATATAATGTTAAATTCTATAAAAATTTACCTTTTAAAAATTGAAATAATCTTAGATTATATGTTATTTTGGGAATGGATTTTCTTTAATTATATAGAGAATTCATCAATTACTAAGGAAGGTAAGTCATATTTCATACTCTAGATGAACTCGTGCTCATTTATCATTATGAAGATGAATAAAAACATCAAAAAGAAATTAACACAATATTGTGGATCATAATTTTTTTACACGAAGGCTATTGTTCTCATATAGTTGGGAGAAACTAAAAATTAAAGGGACACCCATTGCTCAGGTGTTTGTTGATGTCTTTCCAGTTTCCTAGTATTCAACTAAATCATGTAGTGGAGTTATCAATAGAGCTTATACATGGTGATGCACCTAATTCAATAACTCCATATAGAATGGCCCCTATTGAGTTGCAATAACTGAAGAATAAATGATATTAGAGTATTAGAAATTGATTTATACTCCCATGTGCATCATTGTAACATCCTGACATGACATCCTATAAAACTAGTAGCCAAAGCAGTCACTACATAGCCTCAATTGTGCCATCATATACACAAGAGGATACTGACTAGTAGTGGGAGTCTAATGATAGTATAGTTGGATAATATACCCTCATGGTTAGAGTAACACAATTCTATATTAGAAAATAAATAATATAAAATATTGTAATTAGTAATAAATTAATGAAATATTAGAGGAAGAATAATATGAACTGAATATAAATGGTCAACACCAATATATTATAATTCATGCATGTATAGATGATGATACATAAACTATAATAGTATAAAAATAAAAGGAAACATGATTTAGTGTTGTACATGAATAAATAAAATAAATAGTATCCCTTAGGTAGAACTACATGATAATCATGAGTTCTAGCTCATTCATATGCTCCCAAATCCTAGGTACAAGCATGTCAGCACAAGAAAAAGTCCAATGTCATACAAACATGAGATCTTCATGGGTAAGCTAGTACAATGGAGACCCTATTAGGGTGTGAGATATACTCAGTAGACCACCATGAATGGTGTCTATAGCTGAAACCAATTCATGAATATATATTACCGCAGAGTGCATGTATAATATGAAATAAATACCTTTGAGATTAGGTTACAATATCACAACTAGTATACTCCACCTAGTTCAATATAGGCCATAATATGTATGATTCAATAATCATATATATATATAATTAATATATATATATATATATATAGTTATATACTATATCCACCTATATTCTCTAGTAATAGAGGACATAAGTAGGCATATACCAGGATACTAGGTGTTAGTTGTAACTTGGGCATAACTGAAGAGTCTATAAAACAAGCCTAAAGATACTATAGGGTTATGAAAAGGGTAAAATACCTAAATCTCATAATTAATTAAAGTTGTCATTATCAACACTTCATATGGTGGGTGAGTCGTCATGTGAACACTCAAAATTATGGGTGTTTTGCATCCTTACTGCCATCTGAATAGTGTCAATGGTGTGAGAGGACATGATTAACACTCGATTGAAGGGATAGTGAAATGACATGATCAACAAGTCCCTTAATAATCATATCATAGACAATATCATTGGGGAAAATTATAATAAATATTCACCCCTTCGTATTCATTTATAATAATCGATCCTAATATAATTGTGGGTGTCACAATAAATATATGTTTTACTTGTTTATATATATAAATAGGATTGGACTTTACAACTACATAAATTTCTAATTAATTCAATCCATTCCTTTTTCAAGGAAACCGAATTTACAATCAAGTCATGTCAACCCCACTGAGAATTTGGTTCGTATTAGGACTTCTATATGAATGGGGGAAAATACATTTATGAATATCAATAGAGTATATAAACAAATAGTGAAATATATCATGAAATAAACATTAATGAATAAGAAACACCAATTCCACAAATACATGAATGATTTAAAACACTAATATCCACTTTTTAATTTAGAAGACTGTGCTAATCAATAGAGGGGTTTTATTATAAAACATGACATTGTTAACAAAAAATTCATTTATCTCATCCATGAATCAAATTCAAGAGTCATAAATCAACTCAACAAAATGGATCAATATAGAATGATATCAAACATTTATGTTCATTATAATCATAAGAAAATAAATTTCACACAAAGAAAGGGTGGATTTATCACAAGGTAACTGATGGTTAATTTTTATTTGACCTATCTCACAATAAAAGTGGTGATTCAGGTTGTAATAATCACCTATAAAAATGTAATGTGTTCTAAGGTAGTCATGACAAGATATAACCATTTAATTAATGTAATATCATAATTTAGGAGAAACACAAAAAAAAATTACATGTGTCACAATGGTGATCTTTATAAATCACCAAAATGGTAAAATCATTATGTAACACCTAAATTTTATGAAGTTACCTTAAAACTTCCCAAATCAAGGCTTGATTTAGTCTAGTTCAAGAGAAATTGAAGAAACAGAAATCCTCCTTGAAAATAGGGAAAATGAGTTCACCCCAAAATAGATCAAAAAATAGGAAGACAAACTATAATAGAAACAAAATGGATTAGAGTGATTACCTCTAGTTATCCAACACTTCTAATGGAGTTCCAATCTGATTCTAGATGAAGGCTCAACCAAGAAACAAGGGAAAAGGTCATTGAGATCTCCATATGAGGAGAAACCCACCGCCAGTCCACTAAAAAAGAGAAGGGAATATGGGAAAATATTTTAAAATCATTTAAGGGTAAAATTGTAAATTGTACCAACTATAATAGGGAACAATGTTTGGCCTCCTAGTTGGCCAAAATGTTTACCAACTATGCCTAAGGCACAACCAAAGAACCTTCTCAGATAGACTGGTCACACGGTTTGGAAAACCATGCACAAACCATACATAATACAACTATCAAGAACCTATAGCAAGTGCACATCCATGCAGCACTACTCACACAATTAGATAAAATTGTGAAATATCTACTTCTCTTCTGAAATAGATGAATTATTTCCTCTGATGGTCTATATGGTTTCATACAAACGGTGATCTCTAACTAGTTCTTTCTGTTTTTGAGTTTTTGGATCACAATAATCCCAAAAATAAACACAACTTCCAAAGAACCTCTTGGGATTTTACCAATGTGTAAAAAATAAATTTTGAGTATTACAACTCTCAAAATTATGTTTTGAAGCTCTATTCAAATAATGTCCCGTCCACTAAATGTCTAAAATCTAATTACCCTGGAATTATACATTGGCTCAAAACATCAGTCATTACAAACTCCCCTCCTTAGAATATATCATCCTTGAGAAACCTTGGGGAAATAATTAAACCATCAACTGACCTACAGGGGCTGTGAAGACTCGTTGAAATAGTCATTTTTCATTCTAAAATTCCCAACTCACCTAAAATAACAACATAATTATATGGAACATAAGACATAAAAACCTGATCCATAACTTATTTTCCGATTGAAACACTAAAACAGTACGTAATCAACACCATATAGAAAGAGAAATTATCTTGTCACTTTATATTTAAACATATGGTTGATGATTCCTAAAACCATAGGTTTCAATATAAATAGTTTCCAATTCCATGCCACAGTACCTCAACCATTGGAATTTCCTAAAAAGAACACCCTAAGTATTCTAATGATGCTCTTGTCATAATTTTGAATTGGTCAAATCATTGATTCCCCACCAAAATCAATAATCCTGATTAAGTAAAATTTTCAAGAGAACCCCTATATGACACCTAATTGACTCATCTCCACTTGAATATTTTCCAATCAAAATTTTTCACCAAGTATATTCCTTGTGACAAAAGAAAACATGTGATACCACCTATGGATGACCATTCTCAAAATGATCAACTTACACAAAAAATGTATTACATACTGAACCCAAAATCCTTCCATTAAGGAATTTATCATTCCACTTGAACACATCTACTAACACTAATTTACTACTTTTATTGATGTTTCAATATTATCATCTATTTATGTTTTCATGCCTCGAAACGAACATGGATGTACTAACAATATGAGATAGTTGAATCTTCATTCTCAAAATATCTCATCTGATCCTGACTAAGGATCATGGTAAGTTTGGAATCATCAACTAGGGTTTGAGGAAGTCATCCAATATAACCTATATTTTTTCATTTACAAGTGAGATATTGATGTACAACCAAGACACCAACATGTCAAGAACACTAACTGGGCCTAATGGTTGTTATTTCAAGAACCAGTTGGGGTTTTTGAGTCCCACAAATGAATTCCTACTTGGGAATCTAAGTGTCAATGAAGACTGTATATTTAGGTTTAAACATAAAAATTGTAAAAAAATAACTCCTATGGATTTTACTTATTAGGCATAATGATAGTTAAATTTAATGTGACATATTACGAAAGCTCTCTCAATGTACCAAGATGATTTCAATATAGGATATATGATTGTAACCAAAACAATAGTGCACCTATAGGATATCAAAGATTACCATGAATATTTGAGATACTTCTATCATATCAAAGAGGAAGGGTTCTATTGATTTACACCATATACATTCCAATGACCAAAAAGAAGAGCAGCCCAATCAGTACTGGTTGAATTTTCAAGAAATAAAATCATCTTCACCTATTGAAACGTCATTATTAACCAATCATAATTCCTTTAAAACCTGAGGTATCCAATGATTGATCATGATTTACCAATAATTTTCATCTATTTTCAATGGTGTTTCAATTGTTTTAATACATAGGAAACAATTTCACTATCACATTTTATTTCATGCAACAATATGTTACAAGACTCAATAATGTAATAGGAATTTGAAAATAGTACTAACCATATTCAAATGTTATTCCTTGATTTTTTTTCCATTCTACCTAGAAGGATACAAATTAACTTGAACTAACATGACAATACCAACATCAAGAGTGTCATACTTATTCAATGGATAGATAGACTAGTCACTCATAAGCATTTTAGATTATATTCCCCTTAAATATACATGTGACATATATCTGAGTTATGCTCACATATGTAATAGCATGTGGAATAAAATCCAAAAAAACCTTACTAGCATATGAAAACACTTGATCTTATTTGAACATCATCCCTGGAATTAGGATGAATTTGATTCCATTAACCCCTAGATTACTCTACTTTGGAGATGACCCTATAATGTACTCAATAGCATAAGGTCCAATGGTTCGGAAAAACTCAATTGTTCCATTATATCATTTGAAAACCTGATGGGTTTCATGTATGTGAATGTATAGTATTCCAAGGTTTCAGAAGAATGATGGAACATCCATAATACTATCCATAGGCTATCGGCCACATGTTTACACATATCATGCGGTCCATAAAATATATTTAACCTAGATTCGTATTTCCCCAATAACCACTAACATGCATAATTATATACCAATTCATCCATCATTAAGGAATAAGAGAAGATCATGAAACCTACTAAGCTTAAAACTATTCAATAGGCATGCATAACCAACTAAAACCTAACATTACCTGATTCTCACACATATAAAAAGTGTCAAAGAAACTATGACCACCCATCCAAACATAGGATTCATTTTGAATCTATGTTTATTACTATGGACAATGGAACCTAAAAAGTACCATATGTCATAAATATAACAACATTTGACATGGAATTTAATCTCAAAAGGTGATACCTACCTCAAGAAATCCCTTTAAAAAATCATAATCATAGACCCTACCACTAGATCATGCTAAATAGATTTCACTAGGAATTATGACTATCATTTAATTCATTTTTAAAAATGAAAATTTCTAATGGGAAATGCCTATATTTCCATTCCAAGGAATCTAATCGAGGTGTTTCAACTACACTTGCATGAGGGTTTAAACTATCTATATATTGCATGGTTTCAATCTAATACATTATATCGATTCACATTTAATATTTAAACATTTAAAACATTTAATTCAGAACATCAAGTACCAATTATAAGCAAAAAACACTCAGTACCTGATTTGACTAACACCTCAAGGGAAAATATTTAGGTCCAATTGAACATCATTTTTATACATTTATCATTAATTAAAATCCCATCATAATGAGGAAATTTCTCATATAAATTCGTTTTATTTATTTTATTTATCCATATGTATTTTTTTAGTTAAGATTATATAAAGAAAATTTAAATTTCAATGTACAGAGGTAAACACCCTATAGGTCGAAATTTTAATCCAAATTAACTAACACCTCATATAAATATATCTCAAAGTATAATATAGGTTATTATATGTTTAAGAGGGAATTGGTCATGTAATATGCCACTATACGACTTTATGAACCCATATAAGTGGTTACGAACACATTAAATGACTATTCTAATATAATATAATTATATCCTATTAGGGTTAAATACTATGTCTCAATAAATAAGGTGACCTATGAGGGTCCCTTTAAATAAAAATGGGTTCATCAGAATGAAACCCAATAGAAGTTCTTTAATTATCAATGTTTTAAAACACCTGTAGTAGGTTATCCCATAAGAAACATTCCACAAGTTACCTACATGGGTCCAGTTATGCATTTTCAATGTTAATAATATATAATGACATACCCATGTGATAGAGTCATAATAATTTAAAGAGATAACCATCAACAGTTTAAATTTTTAAATTTCTTTCAATGAGTTTTATCTGATAATCTTAAATTCTATAACCAACCTACTATGGTCAAGTATTGTAAGAGGTCCATAAGCAACCAGTTCATTTCAGATCAAAATTAAATATCTTTTAAATTTATAACCATAAAAAAATATATCATTATAATATATAATATATGGATTTTATTTTTTCAATATCAGAAATTATATAGTTCCCATACACATTACATATTATAATTTGGCTCTAATTAATCATGATCTAATTGGTTTATCACATGTAACCATTGGATCTTGTCCCAAAAAAATCATGGTTTGTTAGTTATGGTGTTATCCTCAATGTATATGGGAAAACTAAATTTAAATTTATTTATACACATTAACATCCAATTATATATCAAAATCATAAATAGGAAAGTTATCACTTTCAGTAAACACAAACAAACATTGTAAATAACCATATAATTTTGATACATAGGAAAGAGAAGCTAAATAATCAAGTTGCATGTCATATTATTTCCTAATCATGGAAGATGCTTAACATGATAAAATAATTATCCAATCATATTATATAAACAGACATGCTAAGGAATAACTAAATAGTTACAGAAATAAGCATGTCACTAAAATACCTAAAATGATATATAATATCCATACTGATAAACACCCAAGGCACATCATTCCAATCAGCATGCAGCCTAAAAATCAAACTACATAGAATGGAATATGCATGGAATGTGGATATCTATGTTCATATAATGTTGCACGTAATTCTACTTCCATTCCATACCGGTCCAAGGGAACAATACCACATATTTAATAAATCAATAAGGAGTATAATGTACAAAAATCAATAAATGTGAATTAATACTCCACAATTATTGAGAACGACATGAAAATAAATACCATCCCTCCCCACATGGAATTTTCTCTATGGGTGAGATGATCACCCCCCCCCCCCCAACAATACTATTTATCATATAGTGAAACGTTCCTAGTATCATGTTTAGTATCCATAAACATTAATAAAAATGAAAAAACAATCCTCTGATACCACATTATAAGAACCCAGACTCGCTTCCTGTAAAACTACTAGTCAGACTGGTCACCACATGGTCTGAATCATGCATCCCTATACACCAGAGGATACCAAATAGGAGTCAGGGTTTAATGGTGATATATTCGGGGGACTATAACCTCATGACCAGATTAGTATAATGGTAAATTAGAAATAAATAACAAATAACTATGGAAGCAATAATAAATAAATTTCAGAGAAGAAAAAAATAATATCAACTAAATATAAATAGCCAATTCCAAAATACATTAATGCATGAATGTCAATATGTTGATGCATAAACTAAAATAGTAGACACACAATAAGAAACATGATGTAATCCATTGTATGAATAATGAAAACGAAATAAAATCTCCAAGGGGAAACTCAACAACCATTCAGAGCTCAAGCTCAGTCATGTACTCGTGACTCACATATATAATCATATAAAAACAAGAACAGTTCAACCATCCTACAGACATGATATCTGATCCATTACCCTAATGCAATGGAGGCCTTAGAAGATTGGTAGATATACTCAATAGGCCATTACAAACAGTGTATAAAACTAATTCCAGGCTATAATAATAGTGTAAAACATTTTTCAAGTATAAATAATAATGAAAAATGCAGCATAAATAAATAACAATTAGATCAGGTTCTAATAAGACACCTGGATGACTCTTCCTACTTCATCATAATCTATAATATGTAGGATCTAGTAACCATATGTATATAAGTAATAATATATATATATATATATATAGTTATATAATTTGTGCACATATATGAACTAAGTATATGAGGATATAAGTAGGCATATTCCTGAAGAATAGGTCCAAGCCAGACCTGTGGTGTAACTCAGGCATTTGTATAATAGGTCTTGAAATCCAATAAAATCATGAATAGGGTACAATACATAAATATCATAATGAATGTGTGATTCAATGCTCAAAACTCTAGATGGAGAGTTTTTTTTCATTTCAACACCTGAAACATGGTGCATAGTGAGTATTCCCACCATCCTAATAGTGTCAATGGTGTGAGACATCATTATCAACACTTGATTTAAGGGAGAGTGAATGGTTATGATCAACATGTCACTTAACTATCATATAACAACCAATATCAATGGGGTACTAATAATAATAATTATTCATCACTTCTTATTCATTTAGAGTCATTGATCCCAATATAACTCAGCGTGTTAAAAATCATATGAATTTTTCTCATTTATATATAGTAAGAGGGGTGGTCGTGTCAACTACTTAAATTTCTATTTAATTAAATTCATTCAAATATCAAGGTAATAAAATTTACATTATGGTACTCCAACCCCACTTAGAATGTGGTTTTTCTTTGAACATATATATGAAGGAGGGAAACTCAATTTAATAACATAAATAGTGGCTATTTAAAAATCATTACATGTATATATAAATAAACATAATGAAATTTGAAACACCAATTCTATAAGGCAAACCATGATTTAAAACATTAATCACCACTTTTTAGTTTAGAAGACTACGCATCACAACTAAGGGGTTTTATTATTTAAAATAAAATTTTTAATGAATCATTCTTTAAGTTCAACCAAAAAACATATTCAAGAGGCATAACTCAATTTTCTAAAATAGAGCATTGGAGAATTCTATAGAACATGGTCATTTATTATAAGAAAAATGAAATTAGTTTAACACCCAAAATGGTTGATTTGTCATAAGGAAACCCATGGATCAGTTTCTATTTAATGAACTCACTCCAATTGGGCTGTTTTGGGTTAAAAAAATAACCTATAACCATATGATGGGTTATAAGGTAGTCAAGATATGATCTAACCATTTAATTAAATGCATTTCATAATTTAGGGGTGAACCTGAAAAATATGATGTATGGTATAATGGATATATTTTTTTAAAAAATAGATACTTGTGGAAGGATATATATACCACCTACCATATACCAAGGATTCTCCAATATTTCAATAATAAGGATTGACTCAATGGATTTAAAAAGAAATTAAATAAATGAACATCTTCCCTAAAATTAGGGTGAATGTGCTTGCATAAAAAAATTTCCACTGATATGAATAAAAAATGAGATAGAAAGAATGAGGATATGAAATCTTACATCTAGTTATCCAATGATCCTAAAATCATTCAAATCAATTTATTGATGAAGGTGCCACCAAGAAACCTAAAAGGAGGATCTTGAGAGCTCTATGGAATGAGAAAGTCACCACATATCCACTCTAAAAGATAATCGATGAGGTTAATATGATATTAAATTGTTTGAGGAAAAAATTATTAACATGCCCCACATTATAGAAGTGAATGGTTTGACCCCAGACTTGGATGAACCATGTACCAACCATTCATAAGGAACTTCCCAAGAACACCATTGCAAAGTTTGTCCACGTGATTTGGCTAAACATGTATAAGTCTCACAAAATCCCACATCCAACAACATCTATAAAGGTGAATGGCTATGTCGTTCCACTCACATGGTTTGATTAAACCATGTGAGACATGCAACACTATTGAAAGAGAATTGTGGTGTACTCTAGTGGGCCACATGGTTTTATAAAAATCATGAACCCTAAAAAGACCTTCCAATTTTTTGAGTTTTTGAAGCTCGATGCTCCTGAACCTTGATGGAACACCCAAGGAACCTCTTGGTCCATTACCTATATCTAAAAAACATTTTTTAGTGTTTTGATTCTCAAAATTGCATTTTGAATCTCAGTTCAAAGAAGGGAGCATCCACTAAATGGAAAAATCCAAATTCCCTTGTAATTCTATCACGTCTCAAATTCCGGGTCATTATAATCACTATGGGGTGAACCCTTTATCTTTTTTATGAATAATTATGGCCCAGTGAAACTTTTTCATACTGATTTGGAATATAAAAATATCATTATCGAGATATAGTATCCTCTACCTAGTTTTTATATATTGTTTGATAAATTATATAGAACCTAATATTCTTCCAATATTGATCACAAATATTGATAATAGTAATTGGGTGAAAATTTGACGAGATACCCATGAAATTCTTCCATATAAGGTATGAAACCCATGAAATTATAGTGATTATATTTGTTCAAATAAATTATCCTTCTATCATCACAGATTTAATTAATAATGTATTTTGTGATTCTCTTGATCAGTTTGTGGGGGACATTAAAATTGATATTTTTATATATTCAAAGAACAAGTAAAAAATGATGATCTTTTGAGGATTGTTATGAAGACCATGAGAAAGTAAAATTTCTACAAAATATTTACCTTGTGATAATTTTGGATAATTTTTTTCGTTTTTGGGTTATATAATATTAGGAGAGTGTATATAAGTAGATCTATCAAATACATGTGTTACTTAACACCAGACTAGACCAACCACTCTAACATACAACCCTAATTTTCATAGTTTGAATGGATGTTATTGATTCTTTATACAGAATTTGTCAGGACTGTCTAATTCAATTACAAGTTAACTAAAAAGGAATCCAGGATCCATTAGACAGATGAATGTGATGAAAATTTCATGTAACTGAAGATATTTTTAGTTAATGAACATTTTATTACATTACACTATAGTATATATGGGTTTTAAATCATTATTGATTCATTGAAAATGGAGTGGTTTGTGTTCTCATATAGAACGATATGGTTATAGATCATGTATCAAGGCAATTGATGGTTCGTGATAAAATTTAATAGACCCTTTATATAGATCTAGAAATAGTAATTTATATATTGAATATATAGATTCATTATCATTATGAGAAAACATGTGAATATATAATGAACATAAAATTTTTAATTACATGTTCACATAAATTGAGTTAAATATGTGCTAGAGAAGATTGTTTGAGCTTATTAAAGATTATGATTGATTAATACATTAACCCATGGAAAATCAAACAAGGTAGTCAATGATTAAATGTAAAATTATAAAGATAACGTATCTATGATGAGGATCAATAGAGATAAAAATTTTCAAAATGTACAAAGGATATATCCGGAGATGTTTTAGAAAAGAGAGAGGTTTTATCTATCTTAAATTAGTGTTTAACCATCAATATAGGTGATGATTGAATTAGAATATAAGGATAATGTAGAGCTGTGGAAGAAGGTCAGAAATGTTCTTGAGTTAAACCTAGATTGTGATAAAATAATATGGTTCAGGAATTGAGTATGTGTCCTATTAATACCAGGCTTGAAGAACAAAATATTTGATGAAGTTCGCTATTCATAATTCTATATTCATCCAAGTTGAATGAATATATATTGAGATCTGAAATAGTATTTCCATAGGAAAACACTAATATAGATATTCTAGATTTTGTAACCCAGTTATTGATATGCCTGCAAATTAAGGATGAGATATTGAATTCAAAGAGTAAGTTAGAAGCATAAACAATACCATAATGGAAATGGGAAATCATCAGCATGGATTTCATCATTGAAATCCCCAAAATATATAAAGGGAATAATGATATATGGGTCGAAGATGATTTCATTTTGAAGTTACCATACTTCATTTAACTTATTGAATATTTTTTTCTAGACCAACATACTTAGTTAGACATTAATGAAATGTTAATATTCCATCTAAAACTACTATAAACCATATTTAATCTGGGTCTAAGGTTTACCTTAATGTTCTGGATAATTATTTAATAGGATCTAGATACAAAACTGGGTTTTATTAGTAATTATCTCCCTCAGATAGATAGTCATATTGAGAGAACAATTGAATCTCCATAATAAATGTTGAGATCTTTCTCTATGGTTTAGAAAATTATTTGGGATCTACAAATTCATTTGGTGGAATTTTTTTACAATAATATATTTCACTGGAGGATTAAAAGGACTCCTTATGAATCCCAATATGGTAGGAATTACATAACTCTAGTATTTTGGGTGAGGTTAGAGAGAGAGAAATATTATGACTGGGTGAATATAAAGAAATGGATGAGAAGTTTATATCCATTCAACAACACAAAATAATATCTCATAGTCAAAAACAAATATTATACTCACAATATCCTATGATATCTAGAATTTAAAGATGGGGTCACGGTATTCCTAAAAATATCTCCTTGGAATATGGTTATGAGCATTGGAGGGAAAGATATTTTGATCCCTATATATGTTTCTCAATTTGAAATTATTTTTCATATTGGGATGGTATACCATCTTTTAGTACATACACTAAATCAATTACAGGTTCAAGATGTATTCCAAATTTCCTTCCCAATAAAGTACATACCCAAACCATCACCTGTATTAAAATCATAGGTTGTACAACTGGAGAAAGGGAAATATTATGAGAAACAGATGTAGTAGATTCTAGATCATTGAGATAAATTATTATGAAATAAGATCACTCACCAGGTTAACATTTTTTTATGAAAACTACCAATATAAAGAAGATGCATGGGAACCTGAGGACATTATGAGGCATAATTTTCCTCAGTTGTTGATATCAATGTAACATAATTTTGTGGGTGAAATTATTTTTAAGGGGGTAGAATGTAACATGATGATATATTTATGATATATATTTTTTGATTAAATTTAGTTTGTCTGATAGCATTTGTTACATTCCACAATGATCTTAAATAGAGCATGATATAATATTAACATATTATTATTTAATTAGATAGTTATCTCTTAGGAATTAGGTTTGAGGGAAAGAATGAGATTAAATAAATTATGAAAATATATGTTTTACACATATATATAATTAAATATTTTATAATCAATTAATTATAAATTAATATAAAAACTAGAGGAAAATAAATGAAAATATTTTAAAAAAATATTTTTACGCACACAATGTGTTTTTATCCCAATGAAATAAACTAATCACTATTAGTGATTTATTTTAATTAAACTAATATATTATATATTTAATCAATTCTTTTATTCACCTATCATTTTTTCAGGTCATGGGAAAATAATAATTCTAGTTTCACAGTTAGAAAATATATTTTTCTAAAAAATTGGGTCATCATATTTTTCACTTTTATTTTAAAATTAATTTTTTAAAATAATTTCATTGAAAAATTGGAATTTTTTTAAATAAACAAGTAAAATTTATCATAGATTTAATTATTGAGAACTTTTCTAAAAGGATGATTTTATAATGAATAGTAGAAACATCAAATTTTTATAAAAAAAATACATTTTTAGTTAAAAAAATTTAAAGTTACATTAGGAAGGATTTAAATATAGCAATAGTTCATCTGTAATTTTATGAGTCCAATTTAGGTAATTATATATAGTTTTATGTATAATTTTGATATAAAACATTATTATACTTAATGATAAAATTTTTATGGAATACGATTTTTTCATCCTGATTGTGGGTTTAATTTTAAACAATATTCATCACTTTTTTGAAATGAATTTGGTAAAATGGATTACATATTATAAATTACATTAATTAATATTATGTAATACATCAAACATGGTTTTTATTAAATATTAATATTAAAACATGTAAAAATATGTTACTATTGTTAGGGTTAAAAAAGATCTTGTGGGGGTTAAATTGAAAAATAATGGTTTAAATTACCTATTCTTTGTTCGATTTCGATTTTATGGCCATATATAGACCCTATCTCTTATACAATTCAAGAATGGTTTGTCTATGCCACACCTATATCCCATTTCTACATTCATACCAACATACTTGAGTCCTTTTATCATAAATTTGATCAATTCAATCTTTATTTCAAATCATAATGAGGTAGTTCGAAGAAGAGGTATTGATCTTAATCAAGATTTTTTTATTTCTTCCTCCAACTCCTTAAAATCAAATTCAACAATGATGTTATAATGATATAAATATCTACCCAAAAATTAGATGTTATTTTAAAAAATTCAATACCTACATCCATATACACTTCCAATAAATGGAAAATGAAGCCATTGATCATGTGTATAGTGGACTACCTCCTAACAAACTGGGGTAATTTGTTTCTTATAAGGAATCATATTTTAATTTTCCTAGTGAGCTACTTTTTTACATTTTACCAAAAAAATGAAATGAATAATTACTATTAAAATGTATGGTATTAACAAAATTTCCCACTATCATGATTATTCAATGCATTGAATATTTCTTTTCATATAAACAATGTCCTTTTCAAAGAATATTTTTTGAATAATATTTTTAAATTTTTTAAAGTTAGTTTCACAGTTGAAATGTTATTTTCTGCTAAAAATTTTTCGAAGATTTTTTAAGGAATTTTTCTCTAGGATATCATCCATATAAATTAATTATTATTTACTAAGGATAAAATCAAATGATACAATACTTATTATTTCATTGAATATTGTGATGATGATATGTTTTTTATACCAATTTTATTTTCATGTGTAATGATGTGATGAATTTATGAAATGTTTAGGAAACTAATTTTCATTGCACAAGTTATAGTGTAATGATTTTGTGATTATTTTATGATAATTTGGCATAGATATAAATATTTTTCATTATTTAATGGGTGGTCTCATTATAAACTAAAGATGTGTCATTTTTTTATAATCCAAGGATGGTTGGTCCCATTAAAAACCAAGGATGGGTGGTTCTGTTACAAACAGATGATAGGTAAGTTCATTATAAATGTATAATGATTTTTTTGTAAAGTATAATATCTCATGAGATATCTATGCGATGAATGCAGATTTTATTGATACACTATTAATGTAGGTGGTGATGACTAATTTATTATAATTTAAAAGGATCAATAATCAACAATGACATATGAAATGGTTTCTATAATTATAATGGGGAAACACTTTTTTAAATGTTCTTAGTGTTCATGTTGGATTATTATTATTTTTAATTCTTATGATCCATGTTTTTTGAAATGATAGCTTTCTTATTCCATGAAACATGTATCAGATCTATAATAGATTTTGTATGAGCTCTGTATGTTATGTTTATGATCACATTTTCTTGTGTTTATCTCAATATTCATATGATCAAATATTTTTATCGACCACGTTTACCATTACTTGGCATCTGAGCTCACCCTTTATTATGTTTCCATTCCCCTATGTTATAATGAATGGTTTTAAGTTTTCCATGTATATGATGATTACTAAATGGGGATATCTTTATGGGAGATATTTAATATAATTAAAAAAAATAAATATTGTATATATAGTCTCCAAATACACTAAACACTTATAGTATTTAGGTGTGTATTTCCTAAATGTATTGAATATTCATATAAAAAGATGTAAAATTTATGTATAAAAATCCTAGGTCACTATATACTAGACATACCAAAATAATAATACAGTACATTTAAAATGTAATTTCCTTATAAAGATCCTACATTATAATACCGTTTGTAAATGAACTAAACTGGGAAACCTAAAACATCACCTGAACTGGCTTACCATTGGTCCCAAAACGTGTTCATAGTCGCCATTGGTTTGTGAAAGGCACCAAATAATTTGGGAAATATTTTAACCTCAATTAAAACATGAGATAAAAATATCATTTTTTATCATATTAGTTCCAATGATACCATAAAAATCATGGGTGAGATAAAAAGAATGTGGAAGATGAATAAGTAAAAATGGATAGATTCCAAAATGGTACGTAGACCAGAAACTAGGATATAAACAACTACATGATCCAAAATTCATATGACCCATGTCCAACACTATCCCAAACTCACTGGAAAGAGAAACCAAACATGAATTATCTTTAGCACAAGCAATGACTTTCCCTTTTCCTTTATCTAGAAAAACCATGTCTATATATCCCTGAAGGTATATAATAAGTGTTAGAACTATATCCTAGTGGGACACCACCATAAATATATAAAATTATTTTCCCCTAAATTTATTATTTATTCATCAAATAAATTTTTATAAAACATTTCTTAATAAATAAATCAACATTTTTCGTAAGTACCAAATGCATATATGAAAACAAGTGAAGGAACCCAAAGTATCACACCCTTCACAATTGGCATCGGTATAAAGATACTAGAACCCAATGATCCCCCAGAAATAATGGCTAAGATATTATAATTCAAATGACATAACCTGATAACACCCCCCATGTATCGATCGTGAATAGTAGAATAAAACCATGATTTGAATATCTAATGATTTTATAACTCAAAAAACCCCTCTTATAAGAAACCATCATGAAACATTTTAGGTATGGACTCTCCCTTCATCTAGAATCACATTTATAGTGTCATTATTATTTCTAGGGTCTCTTTCCTAATCCATAACCAATCACTCATATTGTTTATATCACATATGATGTCATCTATGCTCCCTTTTAAAGATTTCATGTCTCTCCAAAGACAACATCCCCATACTATATCTTTATTAGGGTCTAAACATACATCATAAGTGTTTAATAAATATGGTGGAGTAATCCAAACCTATTAGAATAGTTTTTAGTATATATTTTTAGTGAATGTTTTAAAATCTATAAATAAAAAATGTCAATTCACTATTTTTAATGTCTATAAAAAAATATCAAAATAAAAATATGTTTTTCTATTTATAAATTTTCTGTAAATACCTTTCTTATGTTTTCAATTTATTTTTTTATTTAATAAAAAAAATAAAAATATTATTAATCTGTACATACATACTATTTGATTATGATTCATTTAAAAAAATTGTTCTATAAATACAGTTTTTTAAATGTATCAATTTATAGATTTTGTTATTATTTTTCACTGTTTTTATGAAACTCAATTTTTCACTTCCTTGTCTGAATTTCCAAGCTGGAGTTGAGGAAATTAATTGGTTTTGAAGCAATAATAATTAAGTTATTTCTAAGTGAATTAGTCACTACTTTAGGGAAATTGGGTCTTAGAATTAGGGTATGGAGTATGAGTTAACCTAACTTAATGAATTAACTTTAATAACTTTAAGTCATTGGATTTTCTACATGATATATGTAACTTAACCTGTATGAGATAGAACAACCTAGGGATCCAAATTAAATTAAAATGAGATATCTCTTTTGAACCTAGAATACAAATTGGAAATTGGGATCCCACAATGAATCTCTAAAACAATGGTCACTGGGAATGACTCTATAATTAAATAAATCCATCCAAATAAGTGACATGAACAATTCTTTGCTTACAATTATGAATGAAAAAAATAAATTAAATTAAGGGACACTATCAAAAATGAGTCTATTTGGGTGAGTAGAATTTTAAACCCATAGAAAGAGGGGAAGTTGACTTATAGCACATTCATTTATATTGTATCAACTAATTGGAACATCATACTATGTTTTAAGAAACTTAAGAAATATGAATTAATAGATGTGATTTTGGGTAAAATGTTTCTTCCACTCAACTCTAATTCAATCCACTTATGACCTGAAACCTTGAATTAAATTGAATTAAGGTGGTGACTTGATTCATATATGAGGCATGATAATTTTTCACAGTGGAATAATTTGTTCTTTTCTTCTTCTCTGGATGATAATATTAATCTAGGTAGGATTATTATTTTTAATTTAATATTAAAATAAATTGAACTTCAGTGATCAATTTCCAAAGAGTACAGTAGACTAAGTGTGGGGTTGTGATGTGAGCTGTAATTTTCCACATTTTTTATATATTATTAATTGAAAATACCCCCCCCAAATAATTCTAATTCCCGGGTAAAACAATTGTTTCTTTAGTTTTACTAATTATAGTATGAATTGTTAAATGGATCTAGCTATCAATTTTATTTCTATATTAATCTCTTTATTTAATTTTTCAAATCCATATAGTTAATTGAAATTCATTGAAGGATACAAAAATAAATTTAATTAGGTTATAATTGTTTAAAATTTATTAAAGAAAAATACTACACTGAATGATATTATTTTTTAATGTAGGTGGGTGAAAAATTAAAATGTCCTGGCATGGTCAGGTGATTGACCATGTGAAGCTAAAGACATTGTGTGTCTCTTCCAATCACAAACAATCACTAATGGTTATTCTACAGACCATGAGACACACTTCCATAAGAAGCATCCACCATCACCCACTTGACCATGGCTCCTGTCCTGAGCCAAAATTGAGCTCTACTCATGGTCATCCACCTTTTCATGACAACCTGTGAAGTTGAAACTCACTATGAAAATTCAAATATTCCACAAGCCAAGAGCCACCACACTGTTTTCAGAGAAGAAAACAACCATGTGTGTCTTTTTTCTTGAGCACCATCAAAACCACTGACAACCTCACCAAGGAAGAAGAGCCCTTACCGCTCAAGGCTGTGGATAAGAAGTGATGTTTGTGCTCAATCCCACCATTTGAATCCTAACATTGAAGAAAAAATTCATCCAGTCCCAATCCTAATTTCCATCACATGAAACTACCACCATGAAGCACTAGAAAAAATTTAAATACATGCATGGTTGAAGTAAGAAGACGTGTTGGGTATATTAATCCCGACTCTTTGTTGAAACACATGGAGTCCATCCAAATATCTCCTCAACACTAAATTATAGAAAAAAAAATTCATTTTACCTACTCTATATAAATATCTCTCACTCTGTCCCATTATAAATATTTGGTCTCTATTGACTATATTTTACCCTCTTCCAATTATATTTAGTTTTCTTTCCCTATAATTTATTTTATGCATTTATGACTTAATGTTTACTCTGTTTTGTTAACTTTATTGTGTTGTTATTCTCTTCCCCAATTATTTGTGTTATTCTTTAACCCTTATGTCGTAACATGATCATTGAACTCCAAACCATGAAGAACAAACATGAGGGATAGGTCCCCATGGGAGATCACCCAAGAACCCTCGTTATTTATAATATAAAACCCATCATTTATCTAGTAATATAATGGGGAGAAGAATATCGATTACATCCATATGTTGTCTCGGATAAGCTACTACATTCTCAAAACTATCAAATATTCTCTCCTCCCCTCTCTTAGTTCATAGTGAAAACTGGTGGAACACTTTGAATTGAGGGATGAACAACACATGATGTATCTGGGTATTGAGACAGTGGATGACTCAATTTTGTATGTTTACTACCTCTTAAATGTGGAGGAGGTGGATTAGATGTATCGGGGTATACCTATCATTTTTATATTAATAACCAAAATTTATAAGGAGGAGATAAATGGAATAATTATATTGACACCATTGTCAAATGAGAACCAGAGGAAAATAATGAATATGTGTAATTGACCCTCAATCTAAACCCCTTTAATCCACTGTTGTTTTGTCTTTTTTTTTCCTATTCCTGTTCCTATTTAATAAATAACCCAAAAAAACATTGGTTGATTTCATAAAAAATAAAACAAAGGAAAATACATAAGTTCTAGGATAATGAGACTCTTTACCCTTTCTCCTTGAGAGATGACCCTGTCCAGCTACTATGTTGCATTAGGAGTAGAAATTATGTTTGACCGTGTTCCATGATAGTCACGTGTGTCATGTTCTATAACCTCAAAATCCAAGGGCCTACATCTATGTTCAACATAGGCCTTATAAAGGTCTTGCACTACCCTCATCCTCTCCCAAAAAAAATAGTATCTTCTCAGTTGTGCTCTACAACACATCAGAACTAAGAACTATTGACCCCCTAACCTCCATCCAACATAACATAGAATGAAACAGTCACTATTAAAATTCTTCAAATGAGGCCATTCCAATGGATGAGTGATATATGTTGTTGTAAAAAAAACTTCACTAAAGGTTTGTGTCATTCCAATGTTCTTAAAAAGTCTAAGAAGCATGTTTTCAATATATCCTTTAGTGTCTATATACTCTTCTCCTTCTTCCACGCTATCTAAGGGTGGAAAGAAGTGCTAAGGAATATCTATGAGTCAAAAGCATGTTACAATTCCCTCTAGACTCTAAAGGTAAAAAAGGATCCCAATCATAGATTATGGTCCTTGGTAACCTGTGAATCCAAACCATATCATTCACATAACTCCTTTCCAAAATAACCATGACATTTGATATATGGATTTCTAGAAAATGAGACAACTTCATCAGTCGATCCACTATCACCCAAACCACATCACATCCTCCTTGAGATCAGGGTAACCCTATGGAAACATCAACTAATATATCCTCCCATTTCCACCAAGTAACATCCATGGACTATAAAAAATCTCAAGGAATATTTTACTCCAACTTCACCTGCTAAAAAACTAGAAACCTCACCACAAACTCTACCACTAAACATTTCATAATCTTCCAAAAAATATTCCTCCTCAACCCATGATACATATTTATCACAATATGATGTACCACTAAGGATGCTCTATGAAAGTCATGGATAACCACCTCACACAATGCCTTTGGAACAAATAACCTCACCTAGAATAGCTCCAAGTTCTGACCTTCCTCTAAGCATCCCTTTGGAATGTACTCATGGTCAATAGGATCATGAATCCCCTCTACCTCTATGTTACCGTACTTAGACTCCTCTACCAACTGAAACACTTCTCCCTATGATATCAAGATGAATTACTGTAAAATCATCTATTCTGTTACAAACATACGTATAATCTTGAACTACATCTCATTGGGACTTGTGACCCAATGCATCAACAACCACATTCCAATTTCTTGGGGTGAAAGATATCTCAATGTTCTAATCCTAAAGAAACTCCATCAACCTCTTTTGTCATAGATTCATATTATATTGAGTAAAAACATATTTCAAGCTCTTGTGGTTTGTGAAAACCACAAAATGCTCACCAATGAGATAGTTCTGTCACAAATTTAGTGCAAACACAATCGCCACCAGCTCTATATCATGGGTGTAACAGTTACCCTCATGGGGATGTAACTACCTAGACCCATATGATACTATTTCCCTTGGATGCATCAATATGAATCCTAATCCTAGATAGGACATTCAAAAAAACCTCAAACAACACACCCAACATAGGAAATTGAAGTACTGGAGCACTGAATAACTTATCCTCTAGGTAACTAAATGCTTCCTAACACTGATCAATCCACATGAAATCTTTGTATTTTCTGGTCAAAGTTTTTATTAGGGATACAACGTGACATAAATCAGGCACAAACCACAGATAATAGCTTATACGACCAAGAAAAATGTTAACCTCTACCACATTCTTGGGTAATTATGAAGAAAAAACTACTTTAACCTTCAATGTGTCCACATTAACACCCTACCGTGACACCACATGTCAATGTAAGTGAACCCAACATGTATAGAATTTACACTTGTACAACTTCCCATAGAGCTAGTGGCGTCGAAGGACTTGCATAATAGCTCTGATATGTATGGTGTGCTTCTTCTCTAACTTTGTGTAGACCACATTATCATCGATGAATACAATGATTAACTGATCTAAGAACTCACAAAATAGGGAGTTCATAAGCCCCATGAACATAGCCGGTGCATTCGTAACACCCAACAACCTAACTACAAATTCTAAGTGACCATACCATCACATGATGATATTCTTCATGATATTCTCATACTTCACCCTCAAATGGTGATATCCAGATCACATATTGATATTTGAGAAGTAACTATATAATATCAACTGGTCAAACTGATTTTTGATCCACATAAGCGGGTAAAGGTTCATAACAGTTACCTGATTCAACCTCTGGTAGTCTATACATAGTATCAAACAACCATATGTATTCTTGGATAACAACACTAGATCACCACACAAAGACACACTGGTTCTAATGAAACCCTTATGCATCATATTATTTACCAACAAACTCAACTCACACAACTTCATTGGCACCATCCTATAGGTAGTCATTGAAATAGAAGATGCATTTGGTTGTAGCTATATCCCAAAATTGACATTATGTCATGGGGTAGGGTCATAACCTCATCTAAATAACATTATATAACTCATATATTACCTTGAGAAAACCTCTATCAAAGTTTCCACTAATAGATCCACCAACAAAAACAAAAGAGGCTTCATCTACCTACCCCTATCTGATAACCTTTCTCACCAACAAACGCCACTCACTAACCCTGCACATTAGAAAAAAAACAATCATTTTTAAGTGGTTAATGAATTAGAACACAAAATAAATCCAATCCATGTCGATGATAACATCACATGATTGTATCTATAGTAAGAAGAAGTCCCTCATTGACGAGTGTTGAAAAATCACCAATCTTCATCCCATGAACACATAAAATAATGAATAATGACCTCTAACCAGTGTATATAACACCAAATGAACTAGAATCCTCTCCACATCCATTAATAGAGCATAGAAGAAAGTAGGGGAAAAAGGAGTGTGAGGTTTCCAAATAAAACAAAGTACAAAAATGTGAGATGATAAACTAATCGTACCTCAAACAACCCCTAGCTCTATTGGCACTTCCGCCTTTAATGCATGCATCTGACCACACCCAGCTCCTCTACCACTCCACTATCATTCTCCATGACAATAATACGTCCTAGGTACCTATGAAAATGAATCATTATAAGGCTACACTTGGACAAATCCTCCTTTCCTTGTCTACTAAACAAGTTTCAGGGGTCCTGGAAGCTGAAACTATCTCGATGGAAACTATTATTGCTGAAATGGGGTATATCATCCCATAAGAAACTGGGCTCAATGAGCAGTTAGATATTAATCCTTGACATTAATATGTCCCCTGAAGTCATAGAAAATAAAAAAATCACTTGGATGGGGCATGGAAAAATTTTATCCCATAATTACAGGGAAGAAACTATCACAACTAGTTCACCACTGAATAGAACCCTCATTGTCTGAACACCCGCAACCCAAAACCTAAAGCTATACTCATAAAAACACCCCACTAGAAAATATATTATAGATCAAATCCTAGAGAAAAAATACTCTCAACCACCACGTATTATTTGCATCCATATGTATATGAATCTTGAATGAGGCGACCACATACGTAATTGTGGGTCACAAAAGCATCCTCCAAATGTTGAACTCAGGTTTTCTCATCTGAGAAAACATCAGGGGAAAGTATCGGAGGTCTCTGAACCTGATCCCAATCTTCCTCATAGTCAAGATAAACTACTAATTGGAGACTATATCCTACCTCTTGGATTCCTTCATCATCAATGATAGAAACTCTGCCTGAAACTACCTATGAAAGTTGGGAAACAACACATATGCCTCCTAATGGTCACCAAGAAATAGCCTCCTCCACTGACGTGTAACTCCCCACATCTGACTAACTGCTAATGAAACCCAAAAATCATCCTATTCTTGAATTATACTGAAATATTTATCAATATCCACCAACCATTGCACTATATCTTGATCAGATATGCTCCCCTCATACTTTCTGAAACTCTTCCCTTGAAAGGCATACAAATCCATATACCATGAATTATCCTACTCTATTGGATCAATCATATGATGATCAACTAGATTAACCTAATGATCCTTAACTACCTAGGAAACTAAATAATAATGAATATAATCCATTCCTAAAATGCAAGGATAACATCCAAATCTTTGTATCATAGAATTTGTCAAATAATTTTTAATTAATTCATATTATTTTCCCACAACAACCCTTTTCTAAAATGAACATAAATAATCATAATACATTTACCTCTCCTTTGAATCTACCCTAAAAATAGTTCCACCTCATTTGGTTATTAAATAAACACAAATTTATTTCACTCGATCATGGGGGGACTAAATAACTTATGTCCTAACTGGTCTTCCTAGTGTATATCATGCACCAAGATCAACTGCCATCATTTCCATACCAACCCATGAAAACATTAAAGTTCTTAACTCCATACTCCCTCCCATATTTCAACCAAAACCTTTAATACCACTTTTTTATTACCGCCAACATCAATTATATTATAATTAAGGAAGAGAGATAATGACGCATGAGTCTCACCTCAAGTAAGCCCTGGGTTGGCGACTTGCATAGAGGGTCTAAAAATCTCACAAAAATGGGAGGCATTACCCTTTATAAATAAAATGGGAATAGAACATTTGATAATTAATCTCTAAGAAAATACAAATGATAATATAATAGTAAACCAAAAACCATCCCACAATGCATGAGAAAAATAAAACAATACAAATAAAGTATCCAAGTATACCCAAAGATATATCTATAAAAATGACTCAAAAATTGCTCCAACCCAAGCTAGTAATATTATGCTCGATCCCTAACATCCTCCTAGAAATCTGAAAAATATTTTATATTCATAGGGTGAACATAATAGGTATACTCATTCGGGAAATAACCAAGGTCTCGAGTCCACAAGTGAAAAGAGCATGTTAATGTGTCAGGGACTGAAAAATAAAACCAAAAAGCACCTATACCTATCATCTAACTAATATCAACCACACATGGATCATTCACTAAATCAAAAATATAATATAATAATATATAATTGATATCATAAAAAAACAAGTCACCCTGCTTCTGTTTCCCTACTAATTTTCTACTCTCAGACTCCAGCGTCAAACGTCCTCTACTCTTATACCTTTTTTATATTTCAAATCACATAATAGCCATCTGTGATATGGATTGGGAAGCATCTCTACCTACCGCACCCTCTAAAGGTCTAGAATCTAGTGAAAACATCCAAAATCATTGCATCATATACACTACACAATACATCTTTATTGAATAAACCTATGCCATTGAATCACGTCTCACATAAAGACACTGAGGCCATCACATCATTTCTCATTATATAACTAGGATAGTAGGGTATCATGGATGTGAAGGTCATAAACCTCTTTCCCTCCTACTACCATGCATAAACCCCCACTAAATATCACATATTTTCACTTATCACCACATTAAACCTCACCTAAAAACACATGGCCCATTATTGAACATCTCACCCAAACACACCTAGGTAATCACTACTGAAGAGTGGGGAAGAGGTAATATCCATCCATCTGTATCACCACCAACATGGATGTCGGGGAAAACACCCAGAACCTAGAAACTATGAGCATTGGCAAGGTTATACAATTCAGTTGGGGTTTGTAAATAAATAACATCAACATACATGATATATAGACAACAAACAATATCCAAACTATGGGTTCACTTAAACTACACTAGATAAAACCACATCTCCACCATATTACCACACATCAACCATGACAATCGCTACTACCATTATATTCAACATTCCACACCACCGAAAAATTGGGCACAAAGTATTTCCCACTTTCATTTACAAGTTCACCACTTTCTGAATTAATGAAGTCATGCTAACTATCATTGCTAAGTCACTTCATTTCAAATTTCCACAACCCGTTCATCGATTCAATTCACTTAATACATTTAACAAAACCTATTCCTATCTAATTATATCCAATTTCCAACCCATTAATTTATTTAATAATATTTTATTCTGTTTTTATCTTGGAAACTAGCATAACCACGCCACATCACAGCTATCCCAACTCACAATAACTGTCATCGATGCACCTCATAAATAATCCATCTCACCACAAAAACACCACAATTCATCCTCTTCATACCACCAATACCTCACAAAACAACCAACCCACAATTCCATCATTTCATACAACAGCAACAACCACATCACACACTAATACCACATTATACGCCACAACCATTGTGCACCACATTGCAAAACTTCCCACATCACATCCATTCCAACCAACCACCATGTCACACCACACACATCACGTAGCCTAAGCGATCACCACTACCAGCACATGAAAATACACAACACATAGGATTCACACCACGGAAACCACATGAAACAAGAACACATTCTGGATTCCACAATTATTCATTGCCTTTATCATATTACTTCTTAATTTAGAATAGGTATTATCACACAAACTATTATTCCATGGGAATCCATTTTATTAGCCAAATATTCATTCATTAAACTTTTAGTTCAGGTGTGGTCAAACAAAAACCCTGCAAGGGTCTCATCACATATCATCTATAGTGCAACCAATGCTCCCATCATCCATTATTTTCTGTATTTACAACAACCAATCACAATATCATAAAAAACATATATGAAAGTTGTAAAGCATGAAATATCTATCCCATTACTATCAATTTTCATTATACTAATTTATTATATGATTATGATGACCATTCATATCCACTAAAAGCAAAGTGAAACCATAATAATCTCACACTTAGCACATAAACATGTGAGAATGATGTTCCCAACCTCGAGAAATTTGTTCTCACTCACCATGTACCACAAGGAGAATAATAAACTACTCGGAAACCAAAAACACACTAGGAACTCTAATGAAACTTCGATCACACCAAATGGTTGTCAAAAACATAGTCCAATACACACCTAGATCAAAACACCACCACCATAGTGATTCTATGAGGACGAATGAAAGAAAAACAATGGTGATAGAGAGAAACTCACCCCATATCTCCAAAACTCAACCAACATAAACCAATGATTGAACCAAGAGGACACATGCTGGAATACCTCCCAAAACACCTTGAATTCTTCCCACAAACAAGAGAATAAATAGATGGATGAGAGTATAATCGGCCAAACTACCGTTATAAACAACCTGGAATTCTCTTGATTCACATCATGAATTCTATATTCATGATGTGAATTCCAAAGGGCGTGTGTAACCATTATAAGGATTAAATTTACCAAATCATTGGTATTCGCTAAAAATTAAGTCACCTCATCTTGAATTAATATATTTCATGAATTAATCTTTCAATATGTGAGTCTTTTTCAGAGACTCATCCATTTCCAGAAAAAATCCACGAGTTATCTAAATACACAATCTATAAATCACTAACTCACATTTCAAATTCCCCTTTCACAATGTGAATTTTCTTCTGTATTACTTCTGAAGCTCTAGAATCTATCGACCACCCTTAAAACCTCATCCAAACACCCTCTAACCACAAAACCAAAAAAATGTCCTGGGAAGGCATGGTATATTACGCTTATAGTCTGATTTACTCTAGAGATGTATGAAATCACCACTAACATAGAAAAGAGATAAAATAAATTAACTCTATGTATATATGATCCATGATTGGAATAGAAAACAAGATTGATCAAATTTAACATCAATGTTGTTAATAAATTTCATGCATGTGATACTAACACCAAGACCTTTATTCATTGGTTGTTTAAAAAAATCAACTAAACTCTAGTATTCATCTCAAATAAATTAAGAAAAATCAAGAGTAAGAATTTACTTCACCATTTTCAAATTTCCTTTCACTTTTTTCATTAGGTAGAATTGATTTTTTCGCATGAAAATAAGATAATATAACCAACATACCTCAGTAATGACATGCTTTAAACATCATATTTTTAACATAAAAATTATTAGATTCATTCCTAACAACAACATTAGATGTTCATAAGATATCAACTGTGAAAGTGATATATGGTGGTGGTTATTCTGTGCTCCCCCTCATGATATGAACTTTATACTTATTTATAATGACTAGATTTCTTTAAGAATATACTCCAAGAATATTAAGAGATTATTTGAAATGTTATAAGTAGGGAACATAATTCCAGTAGTTCTCTGTGATGGATATATATCTATATGTAAAATTTTCACCCCTTTCAACAAATTTATAACTCCCCCTGAATACAAGCTTCACATTAAATTGTTTGTATGAAAAAAAACATAATGTATATATGGTAATAATTAGGTTCTTTAATGCTTCTCAGTTAGAGAAAAAAAGTCTATGAGTTTCTTCTCAACTTAGATATCTTCTTAGATGAAAAGGGTTCTTCACATTTTTTAGAAAATCATATTTAGTTTTTTATGATTTCTTCATTATTATTTCCACTTACAACTACTTTTTACATGTGATCAAGCACTGTTTAGGGACATGATTGGTCTTTTCTTGGTTTGTAGACTCTTTCTCCTCAATTCTAGAATCCACAGGTGCTTTAACTTTCTTCTTAAAGAATTTTTCTTGTCTAGGAAGACATGTAAATCACTTTTTAGTTTAATACTTAGACTTATTAAACATTTCACAGACATATTTATCATTCATAAAGTTACCCTTTTAAGAAACCATTAAAATTATTTATCAGAGATGTTTTTCACCAAATAAATCTTATTGATTATTTTTTGGACCGATTCTTTCTTCAATTCCATATTTATTTCTTTATCATTGATGTTTATAGAAAATTCAAAATAATCAATGATACTGGTGCTCATGGGTCAGGTTGGGTCAGGTTGAGGGTGTTTTGAGGCCCTAACTGACCAAAAAATATTGGGTTTGGTTGGTTTGGGTAATATGATTTGGGAGTAGCTAATCTAACTCAATTCAACTCGTTGGGGTTGAGTATCTTGAAACATCGAAAATGGACCTAACCCAACCCAACTCGTTGTGGGTCAATTCAGTTCACGTTGGGTAATATATGTAAAACCCAACCCAACTTGATGGACCTGGGCCCAGACTCGAACCTGAACCTAGCCCCCAAACTCATCCCCAGTCAGAGCCCCAACCCTATCCCTAGCCCCAATCCCCTAGAATCCCCATCCCCCCAGCAGCCCCCATCCCCCTATAATAGCCACCATCACCCCTCCCCCCCCCCCAGCACCCAGATGTCTCCCACCCCCCTCAGAAGCCCCCCAGCCACAATCTCCCCCAACAACAGCTGCCTAGCCCCCAGCAGCATCCTCCCAATAGAGAGTGTCATACAAAAACATACAATGTAATCCAAAATGTAGAAAAATTTAGTAATGTAGAAAAATAAAAAACAAATTAATAGCACAATAGCTATGATAATGCAAGATCAAAAAAATGCAAATAAGAAGGAAAGCCACAACTCCATAAATATGACCATAAAATATAAAAAAAGTCAACAACCAAAAAAATCTACAGTGGAATATAATTCCACACACAACAAAGTAGGAGAGGAAAATAGGTAAAGTGCATAATAATGTGGGGAAGGGAATCCATACAGTCTAAGAAACAACATTCTGAAATGTGATCCCAGATTCTTATCAGCTTTATATTAATACCTTTAATTAATCGGTGTTGTTAATCTTGGTAAACCCCAACTTCTTGATGATAAATGGAAATGATTCAGAAGTAAACAATGAAATCTTATTAGTGAATTAAGTTATTGAACTCATACTAAATTACTAGAACACTCCCACCCATTTATTCTAATTTAATTATAAATTCTAACCCATAAAAGTTTTTAAGTTGAGAATTGGAGAACAATAAATCCAAATAAAATTTAAAACACTTTCAAACAAGATTATTCCATGTATTAATAAGGTTTTTAAGTGTAAAATAATATATGTTTGTGTCATTTCCATACACTCTTCCCCGAGAAATATCAATCTAAAACCATGAAATAAGAAATATCACATAGTTTGAAAACATAATAATAGTCCAAAAATAATGTTGTAAGTGTCTAAGAAAAATAGTTATATAATGGAAGTAGAGTTTAAAATGAATCATTTAATATGTTTTTATGAAAATAAATCCCTAACAAAAATGATAGATTATTTATTATGATAAAATTGTGTGAAATAATGTTTGAGTAATCATATAATGTTGCAAAATATTATATAGAAACTCAGGATAAACATGTTACTATTATACAAGATAATGTTAATTATCTTGTGTCTAAGTGTGTAGGTCCTAAAAGAAAATCTTTGAAGAATTAAGTTGAAAAAAAAGGATAAAGTCACTCCCACTACAAATGATTCTGATGAAATATTAATAAGAAAAGGTCCCCCAAAATCCAAAGAAAATACATAATTAAATATAGAGAGAAAACCAACTGAAAATCTTTGATTGACTACACATATTCATGTAATAACTAGTTTTGGATTCTACTATTATTTCTATAGAGTTTTAGGGCATAAATAATATTTTTTTTGGAAGAACAATCCTCCTACATGGATTCACATAAGGAAGAAATTAAGGGAGAGTTATCAAATGTAAAGATGGTGAAAGTCAGAGAAGTAGCACATAGAGATTAAAAATTTATCTTAGTTACCCATCCAAATTAAATTTGATTTTTGAAGGATATCCATGGAAGGTGTGACTAAATAGGTCATTATGATGAGTAATGGAGATCCATTATTTGAGAAAAAAATTAAAAATATATAAATATTGGAAATAGGAAAACTAAAAATAGAAACAAAAAATTCATTTCTAGTCAACTTTACACTTAATACTTTCAATGGGAAAAAGAAATTGAAAATTGATAGTGGTTACTCATCACATATGATTAGGGGTGTTAGGATATTATATAACATTGGATAACACAATACTCTAGTGGTTACATATACTTTATTAAATTTATTGATTGTTTATCAAGAATATTCAATTTTTTGTTTAATATTCATAGGTGAGACATTATGTAGTTGTGTGGAATTTTTATAAAGAAATTTGGGAGATATTTGATGGTTTATATCAAAACATTAATAACAATTAATTCGTGGTAGTTTTCTATAAATTAATTTGAATATTAACATCATAAAAAAGTAATAAACCATCAATATAATGATCCATACACTCCTTAGTAAAATGGTTTTTCTAAAATAATGAATAATGTAATTTTGAAATGGGAATAACATTGCTTACTTATTTTAATAAGTGAATTTTTTTCTAGGGATAAGGATTATTAATAAATGTGTAGATTAAAAATTGGATTTATCTATGGTCTAATTACTACATAAAATTTCATGATATATAGTTGAAAAATAAATCAACTATGAGAAATTTTAGTGTTTTTTGTAGTATATGTTTGATGAAAAATAAGAACTAAAATATAGTGAAGTTTGAAGAGAATTTAATGGAATGTGTCTTGTAATGACACATTTATAGCTGAGAAGGATGTAGTTTAAGGTATTGGAAGAATCATAATATGATTGGTTTTTATAATCTAATGGTAATTGGATGTAATTTCAATATTAATGATCCAAATAATGTTGGTCTTTAAAAATATTATGGAATATGGTCATTTAATTAGTTATCTTAATGAGACAGTGATGTAATGAATTTGTAAAACCATCAAAAATTTATATCTTAATGAAGTGTGATCCAACATCCTTGCTTATTATATTTCAAATAGTGAAAAAAAATTCCTGAATAATGGATAATGGCATATCTCAAAAACACAATAAAAGGAAGAACAAGTCAGTATTTTTTTCAAACAGAAATTTATAATTAGTAAATTTTAAATGATAAAAAATCATAATATTTTTAATGGTACCTAAATCAATCAATTCCAATTACTATAATTTATTTCTAATATAAATTTTTTTATATCTTCTAAACCAATTTTGGGAGAAAATTAATTCCTCAATTGTATTGTCATTAAAACAACTATGAAAGGGAGAAATGACTCATCCTCCTATACTAAATATAGATGAAAAATATACTATAGTTAATTTAATTACTATAATATCTTTGAAAATACATGATAGAACATGATACTTGATTATGTTTCATAGCCACCATCTTAAAATATCAAATTCATTGAAATTAAACTCACAATAATCAATCTCTAGATATATTTGTAATTCATTCATTTATTATGTCAATTTTATTTTCCTTTTCTTTAATCTATATGAATATTTACATTTCCCACCATCCTAATTTCTTATAATAGAATCATAAATATGTGAATCTTGATCAGAACATGATTCACATTTATCATCAAGGATGGGATATTTACATCTATAAAACTCAAAGAGATTATTCATAACCTCTGTTAATTTACTGATCAACTCATTCTTGTAAATATCATTAAAAATAATTTTAAAACTATCATTAATGTATTCTAATTTTTATAAGGGATCAAGAACAACCATAAAAAGTAATAAAGAATTAAAATTAGAACCAATACCCCAATACATGTCCAAATTCACCTTCATTTAAATAGACATTTATTTCAAACTAATATCATCACTCTTTATCCATTTCTTGATTTTTTATATGTCCCAAAGAATAAGAGAAAAAGAGTGACATGGAACATGAATAGAACTAGAAAATTAAATATTATTATCCTAATATATTTTTAAAAACATGAAAAGTACACAAGAACACTCATAATCACATGTTGTAGAAGCCCCACCTTTACAGATAAAATTACTCCAAAAACTTGAATCCTCATCAATTTGAATAAATAATTTCTCATACTTCTCCATAAAATCTAACATAAAGTAATGGGAATTCCACTTAGAAGGTATAACAATAATGATGGTCAATTTACAAGGAATTTTTTACTTCTCAGAAATTATCTTCAAAAGATCAAATCTAGAAGGTGAACTTCTCAAAAATTTATAGGAAACTCTAATTCTAGAAATTTATGTTGATATTTCATTTATACCATCAATAATAATAAGGGTTAAAATATGCACACAAAATCCCATATGTATATACTCTCATTTAATAATTGACTCATTCAAATTGTTAATCCTCATCACCAAATAACTGATCATTGTATTATTAAAACTACAATTTTCCACAGTAAAAATATTTATCCTTTCAATCCCCCATTGTTTCACTATATTTTATAATAATCGACTAATTATTTCCCCTTTATGATCCCCAATAAGAAATGAACTTATTATTATTTTTATTTAAGATCCATTTATCATCAATAAAATGTGTAGTCACACACATATAATTTAGATTCTGAATTGATGTATATGTGTCAGTGGTAAGACATACCGTATGAGAAAACATATCAAACATATAATTTAATTTTTAGTTCTCAATGAAATATTACTATAGGAAATATATAGAAACTATTTATCTGGATGGAACATTAAATTAAGGTCGTCCAACTATAATAAATTCTCTAAATCCTTCATTCTCAACATATATAAATGATAACTCATCAATGATTATCATTTTAACAAGAGTTATTCTTCACTCTTCTTGTTTAAAACAAGTTACTAAAATTTTAACCATCCCATCATCCTCATCTTCGCACTTCTCTCTAAGACTAATAGTGGTATGACTTTTCTTAATATTTTTGGGAGGATTTTTGTTGCACCTTGTCAGATGATTATTAAAATTACTAGTTCCATATCATATAGACATGAAAGAATAATATTTTCCACAATAATTAAAAAAAACCTTCCATTATTCTTATAAAAATGATCCCAAACTTGAGAAACATTAGAACCAGTAGGATCATTATGAATTGTTAGATTTTTAGGAGACTTCTTACACTTAGTTTCTTTAACTGGAATGCTACTACTCCCCCTCTTATTTCTGTAATTTAATGGGTATTTGGAGTGTATCCTATATGAATTTGAGGTCCTATGGAAAATTGAGATTTATAACATCTTGTTGTACTGCATTCCATGAATTTCTAGCAAGCTAGGTAGGAATTATATTTTGAAAATACTCCCACTTCCGATCCATTGGTGAGTATTTGGATATGGAACACCCCTATAAGAATAAGTAAAAATAAGTTTTTAGTGATGGGGCATTATCAACATTGAAATATATTGAAGGGGTAAGGTAAGAATAAATAACATGATAAAAAATAGGTATGTACTACAACACACACATGATACCAAGAGGAGGAGGTGAATCAGTGGATTAGGGTTTCTCCCAATCGCTCATGAGGGAAGGTCATAGGAGGAAGAAGAGAGTGAGGAGGGTATCATTGGCTAGGTACTATGGTGTGAAAGGAGGTGGGAGAGGATGAAGGAGGATAATCAGGGTTTTTTCATGAAGGAGGAGAAGAGAGAAGGTGAGTCAGGGTTTTCTCGTGAAGTAAGTTTGGGGAAGGATGAGGAAGGAGGATGGGATAATCGAGTAGGATAGGAAGGGAATTAGGGAGGGGGTAGGGTTTATTATTCATAAGGGAAGGTCAGGGTTGGGTATAAGGAAGAGGAGCTAAGTGTGAGGGAATGGAGAGGAGGTGGATAGCTAGGGGTGGGTATGACATGCACTGAGTGAGGCCTTTTTCATACATGGTAAACCCATCAGGTCATCGGGTTAGGTTGGGTCTATATTTTCCCAACCTACGACCTAACCTGACCCATGGATGGGTCAACCCAATATAACCCAACCCAAGTATTTTTTATGCATAACTCAACCCAACATGGCCCGACCAGTTTAGGACAGGTTAAACCCAATGGGCTGAGTTAGGTCTAGGAACCCCTAGTCTATGATATTCCATTTCCATCCACAATTCAAGCATAATTTCTTTTACATGAAACTCTTCAAATAATTGTTCACGTACTTCTTAGGAGTTTTTTATTTAACAATATTAATATTTTTTTACATCCCAAGGTTGACTTGTCATCTTTTTTTATTACCAGCTCGATTTTTTGTTGTCATGTTCTCTTTGAATAAAAATATTGTTTACACATGAATGGTATATACTAGAACTCATCCTAATAGTGACAATTATAATTTCAATAATTAAAAAAATATTCAAAATATTCTTATCAATTTTTGAATGACTAATTCGTTTCCTATTTATTCTGCTTATATTGTGAAGGTTTCCTCTTTTATTCAATTTTCTCCCCCTAAATTTAGTAATTATATAATTTTCATAAAATGAAATGTCGTGTCAACAATTTATTGCATGATACCAAAATTTTCAACAACACCAACATTAGACAACAAATATTGATTGATTATTTTATACTTTCTGTGGGAAACAAGAATTCTTAAACTTCTTCACATCCATCTTTAAAGATGTAGTAGATTCAAAATATATTTTATTCACCCATGGTAATCTAGATTTTAAAGATTAATATGAATTTTTCTTCCAAATAGAACTATTATTCCTATATTTATTCAGACTAAGGGTTACCTTATTTAGTGTTCCTATATAATATTTTACCTTTCAAAATCTCAAGTTATTCTTACCACTAAGTCATGTCTTTTTAGATATAAGACTCTCTTCTGAATAATTATGGGTAGTAATTATTTTCTCAACATCTTTGGATGTCTTATATTGTGTCTATTAAATATTTATATGTTTCACTTATAATATAAGGAATTTCAAGTTGAGATCAATCTTCTCATCTTTAACTTATTTCAGGCTTTCATCCCATTGGATTATTATCTTTTTAATCTCATCTTCATGCACCAGATTTTCCTTCTGTAAAAAACTATCAAGATCTATAATTATTTTTACATTAACCTCCATGTAATCATCTTTTACATTCATAAATACAATATGTATATTTTCTAGTACATGTGAAGATTTCTTGACAACCATTTCTCACACATCCTTCTCACACAGAATCCACTGTAATTCTTCTACAATCAAAGATTGTTTTTTTACAAAGTGAAACTAATTTTTATTTTTATTATTATAAAATGGACACTTATTATTTATACATAATAAAATTCTCTTACATTACTTTTTATATTTTAAGAGAGTTTTGTTGTTCTGAACATTCTTATCTAATGCTTCTTTCATTGCACCAGCTTCCTCTTCTAGTAGAAATTTTTCATCCTGAATATCCTTGAAAAATATGATCATACATGTGACCACTTATATGGTAAATTTATTAAAATTATATTTGATTTCATAAGTGTACACATCTTCATAATAGGGTGAAGTTGATTTAATAGAATTATAATCAACTAACCTTGCTGAGAAATTACCGTTCTGAGTGACTTCAGCTAGAAATTGATATTCATTCATCTTATCTAGATTCTTTTCCACTCTTTTCTTCCTATTTTTATAAGTCTTGACTAAAAATTCAACATTTATAACATTAGGAGTAGATGTAGACTTGTCTATCTGAAGATCTTCTGAATATTCTTCAAACTAAAATATAAACTTTATATAATCCAAACTCAAACAATGAAAGAGTCATTATGCTTTGCATGAACAAATCAAAACATTATCATACGAACATGAAGGTATAGAAAGAATTAGAACAAATTCATGGAATCTATTCATGAATATAGAGTGTTTTCTCTTATCAATTTCACTCTCAAAATTCTCTCTCGGATTTGAATTTATCTCATACTAATGAATGGTGAGGTCCATATGTATTTATAGAAAAAATTCATTAACCTAATTTTATGAAATTCACAAATATCCACACATTTCACTTACTCTAACTAACATGTGAACTGACTCATTACTGCACAGAGTGACTTAACATGATGGATTGGTGATCATGAAATCACATGAATACTTCACTTGATCTTGTGGATTAACATTTATCATAGATCATGTAATTGTTATTAGAATGAGAAGACTTCTACTGATTAAATAAGAAAAATTCATGGGATTAGTTTGATCATAATGGATTTATGACATTGAAACATAGAAAACTTATAATTCATGAATAACACCCTTGCGTAGTAGATGGAGAAGGAGACATCAAGTGGCTTGATTGAATGGAATAGTCATAATAGATCTGATGATTCCAGTTCTTTACATATGTTTTAAATATAGGTGAACTGTAATTGAACATCACTCATCCTATATTGATCATTCATTCAAATATGTGCTTCTTAAAAATACAATCCATGCTGCTACAGCTGCAATCTGTGACACTGAGGTTAGCTCCTCGACACACTTGGACACATGGGATTATATTGGTCTATTCCTCCATGCGGTGGTTCACTTACCCAATCCTTATGTGTTCTCTCACAAGCTCACACTTTTATAGGCATTATGTGGCCCATCTCTTCCATGTTTCCATGCAGGCTGTGTGATTCGGTTCCCCTATGTGGTTGTGGGCCTCCACCCACAATGTGGGGTTGTGATGCCACCTAACTTATATGTGGTTGGAATAATTTTTTTGGTAAGGCCAATTATAAATAATAATTAGAGAAATATAAGTATTGAATTCATGACACTATGCCTTCCTCAAATTATTCCAAAAATTATTGTAAACATTATGATCACAAAAAACTCCATTAGAACATGTCTTGGACTTTAAGAATAGTTCAAAAATCTTAACATTTAAAAATCATTGACTTTTAATCATCTCAACTTATCGACAAAAAATTCAGCTTCAATAAATCACTTGGGTTCTTCAGGTTTAACCCCTATGTGGGCCCTTGGTGTTAACTACTTCTAGAAAAGTAGTATCGTATGTTATTTGAAATTGGGTGGTGGTGGAGTTTTTTATTTAAAACATAAATAATTTCTTATTCTATATTTCATTCCTTCTCTGTTGTTGTTTAGGACTCTGTGGATGGAGTATATAAAATCCACCCCTTTTGAAATAAGGTACAACTTTCATGTGGGGGTATGATAAAGTGTGACTCCTTATTATTGGTTGACACTTGCACAAACTTCTATTCTTCCAACAATGATTTCTTCATGTATGATGCATAAATGGAATAATCAAAGGGAAATTCATACTGTAATTTTGTTTGAACTAAACATGATAAATCAAAATCAAAATATTCCTCTTTAATGTAGGAAACACATGTCTCAGTTTCTCAGGTAAAATAGCTTGGATATTGTAATGGACTCCCACCAATAAATTTTCAACATATTCATGGAGCACCATATGATCCTCACCAAGTTCATATTCTATTTCCTCATCTTCCTCCAAAGAAAAACATTATTTGGACGGATATGAAAATTCAAAAAAATAAAAGGTGATAATCAATTAATTTCAATAAAATTGAATGAAAATGAGTTTAATAAAATACCATCTCTTTGAGTTAGTTTGGATTTAATTTATTATTTTTAGAAAAGTGATTCTTAGAGTTGAGTGGTAGTTATTAGCATTATCTCCCCAAAAATTATAACAAGATTTGACATGTTCTTATCATTTGGTGTGGAAAAAAACAATCATTTTCTTAGTTAAAATGCAGTATAGTGATAAACCATGGTTTTCACTAGAGATGTGTTCACAACAATCAAGTTTTTCACTTTAAATTAGAGGAAAAGATAGGGTTTTTTTGAAATTATTTTTTTTTAAAACAAAATAAAGTAATGGAATAAGATATTAAAAATAGATTTATGAAACAAGTGATTAAAAATAATAATATGAGAAGGGATATGAATTCAGGGTTAGTTTTCCGATTGCAATGTTGTCCTAGTTCCAATTTATCCAATACCCTTCGGTTGAATCAATTAAAGTGAGATTCCACAATCGCTTCCTCAAACTACCTTAGTTAAATGGTGATGGTGATAATAACCTTTACCAAGATCTCAACTTGGTCTACCCTAATTATAATGTGTGAGATCTTTTCAGTGAAAATTCTTTAATTGACTTAGGAAATACCTGATTGAGTGTTTTTTATCCCAAACACTAAAGAGTTTCCATTTCCCCTCCCACACATAATGACAATTTTTGAGTACTACACCACTAAGACCTAGTCTATTCCATAGTATATAATCCAAAACTCAATAAAGGGATATAATAATCTTCAATAAATACAATAAATATATGAGAAACTAAAACCAAATAAAATTTTACTTGATAATAAAAAATACTATTAGAATATTAAAACCAACTTAACTGAAGAGATATTAGGGGAGAGGGGGTAGTCAGTCATCCATATCCTCCCCATCTTGGATGTTGAAAAAAATACCTTTCTCGAAACATCTGGGTGTTGATACACAGTACTCAAATCAGGTGGTGTGATTAATGAAACACAAGAACACAACATATAATAATATCACACACAATCCCACACTTATGAGTTCATACTAACATCATCATAATACTATGATAATCAATAAGGTGTCACAAGTACCACTCCATCATTCCAAACAACTAATGAAAAAAATATCAATAAATCATCAAATAATGGCCACATCCCATGATCCATTTTCCATTTCCATTCATATACATCCATTTTCATTAGTATAAGTTCATCCTATAACAATTCATATTATTCAATCCAATTATTATTCCACTGCTAGAAAATAATTACCAAGCATCAAATACATCAACTTCCACATTTAAAATAAATTAATACATAATGACCAAGGACACCAAGACACAATTACCAGGCCACAAACCCATAACAACCCACCAAGGAAACCAAGACACAACAACCAACTAAGCCACCATGCCACACACAACATAAAAATCATAGGGAAAGAACTTCAATCATAGTCTTTTAAAATTAATGAATTTAAACATTTAAGTAATTTAAGGGTACTTATAATAAATCAATCACAATATTGAGTAACATGGGTTATCAATAACAAAATAATCAATAATAAGACTGGTAACATATTATGGTTCACACAATTCCCAACCAATTTCTTTACTCTAGTCATTATCTTTGATTAGGCCAATTCATACCATTCACCCAATGGAAACAAAAATTATGATATTTTCACAATTATATATAAATATGGAGAGAACTAAAATCCCCTACATCAATTTTTATGCCCCAAGGAATCACCTCCTAAGAAACAAGGATCAACCACCACATGATTTTAAGGAAACGCCACTTGATCCTAGGCATAGTGAACCACCATTAACAGACACTCAAAAATAGGGGTTTCTAACCAAAATAATCATCAAAATAAATAATAATAATAACAAGGTAGATAATGGAGAATAAATTGATACCATGATCAAGGAACATCGATTCAGATGAACCAATTTATTAGAATATCCAAATTAAATGAAGAAAGGATGGAAAAATGGATTAAGGTTGGCCTAGGATATAATGCCCCGACCATAAACCTTACTTAATATTGAATTAAATGAATAATTCACATTTAGGATATTTTCATGGTTTAGAGTTTTAGATAATTAGGACATAACTATTACATCTCAAAAGATTACAAAGTAGACACTTCTACTAAGTTTCCATAAAAAAATCTTAAAAAGAAACATGTCTAGTTCCATGTTTCAGATAGCATGACTTTCCCTTGATCCCATCCTTGACCCTATTCCACATTAAGTCCTGTGAAAAAAAATTCAAAAAAAACTTGGGGTGAGCATAAAAAGCTCAGTGAGGGATACACAAATAATGAAAACTGTTAGTTTTTAAAAACAACAAGTAAACCATGTATACTTTATCAAAGTAATACATTTCACCTTTATGAAGTAGTAAAAACTATTCACTGAATAAAAGACCATTACTTACCCTTTTGTAACCAAAATATTACCATAAAAACCATATAAAGATCACATAACATATAAATGTAACTTGGGACATAAACATACTTAAGTGGAATAACCATCCGGTCGACTTCCACACATATCACTTAATGGAATAGCCATACGGAGGACTTCCATACCCAATGAATTGGAGGTTATAATGTAACCACCCATCCTAGTATTCACGGCACCACCCATCATATGGTTTATCACGTAACCACCCGTCAAATTTCCAAGTACCATTATAAAATCATAAGACAAAAAACAAACATAATGGAAAGAAAACATTTCCACATTCCGATCACAATATATCACTTAAATATATTGACATAACAAATCCATTATAAAAACCATTTTCAATACCAAAATACATAAAATAGATTATGGTATTTATTTCATTTTAAAAAAACATTAAGGCTTGTTGAGGAATCCAAAGACCAAATAATACTCGCGGCGGCGGAAAAGGTCGTTGTCACCGCGTATGTTAAAAGAAACATTCCTTTTTGTCATTTTGTAAAAAGCTTCGTAGAAAAAGATTCATTTTGTATAAAATTAAAATTCAAATGGGTTTATACACCGTATAAAGGAAAGTTGTGTATAAAACAAAATATGCCTCAATGAAAGGAGATTGAGACGAAGTCCCTTACCTCGGATCCGACTTGACTCGATCGTTCTTTAATGTCCTGAATAATAAACTTGAGTTAATTTATAATTTCTTAAGAACCTTTTTCAAGTTCATTATTCCTTTTATATCACTTATTACCATTTTATGAACACTATGTAATTATTTAAGTTAATAATGGTCATTTTGTCGATCCTTGGTACTTGAGTCAAAAATAAACTCTTTATAATTATAAGTTGTTCATGTGGTAAAATATCCATTATATCAATAATTATATTCATGATGTAGATATCATATATATCATATATATCCAGTATATAAATTCATTTATAATATTAAATAATCATTTAGAGGTAAGAAATTAAATGCATCGTTCATGGAGACGGTAAGCTGTACGTACGCATGAACGCTACTTTCATTTCTATGTCATATTAATTGAATTAAAACTAAATGAGAGGTATGTATATTTTAATCCCAGAATTATATTAATCACCTAGATGTATCATACATCATATATATCCATTATATATATGTACTTATAATAGTACATTACATTTGGGGATAAGAAATGAAATGCACCGTTTATGGAGACGGTAAGCCGTACGTACGCATAAACGCTACTTTCATTTTTATCTCATACTTTAATGGAGTGAAATAACAATGATATAAAGGTATATTATAATTAAAGTATAATATCATATATAATATCATTAAATCCATCCTTTACACATCCCACCTATGGCATTAACGAATCAAATCACTTTGAGAGGCGGTAGTCCGCACTTCCTAAAATAAAATTATCGTGTTTACCCACAATGGTACCATAAAGGTATGAAACAAATGAAAAATACAGAAGCTTAAGTAAAACATAAACATATTATATATCATATATAAATATAGTTTCATCTTAATGTCCACCTTTGAAGGTGTTATATGAGTGTTGAACAATCATCGTTTCGTGAGGCAGAAATTCACCATCCACAGAAACAGTATGTTCTTTAACCATTAGATGAAGGTGTGTGTAAGTGTAGATCGAATACTTCTTATAACAACATCTTAGTATATTTTGGATACTGATTTTTTTACAAAATAAATGAATAAAAAGATTTTATGGCGTTGGAGAAGCAAAATAAAACATAAGAACACAAGAGAAGACACTACCTTTAAAACGGGTAACTCTTTTTGATTTGAGCTCAAAGGCTTCCTTGGGAAGACTTCTGCCCAAAGTGAGGCTTCTAGGAGTAAGAGAGGGATGCGGAGAGACAATGTGGGCAGGTTTTGGCCGATCCAAAGGCTTGAGAGGTGTGGGTAAGGAGGTAGAGGTGGGGGCCTTTTATAATAGGAGAGGAGGGGCACTCTTGGAAAGTTAAGAAAAGATACTTTATTATAAAATGATTTTTGAATAAAAAGGGTCCCACAATTATATATTTATAGGATAATGTGATAAGGTTTCTAAATAAACCCATCCAATAGGTTTTAGACAAGTGTAGGTATTATATTTTACATTATCTTTTCATTTTATTTAAATCGTTAAATAATGAGGTAATCGCTGCATCATCATGGTGTCATAAATAATTTAATTTATTTAATGTCTAAAAATTATTTAAAAAATATAATGATGTAGTAAATCTTTTTATCTTTCTAATGAAATTTATATTCAAAAATATGACTTGTATAACCCCATTTAAAAAATTTTTTAGTAAAACAACTCATGTTTGTGACATTTTAATTTTAACATTAAATAAAAAGTTATTAATGTCATTTTCCTACCAAAGTGGCTCCATGGGGTCCCCATGTTGACCCATGGATTTTATTGGTCGGCCATGACACATCCAATAAGGGAAGTACTTGTTTCTAGGTCATTGAATATTATTAAAATATTATTTTTACTTTAAACTACACTAATTACCTCTAATCGCGATTAATAAACATAAAAGTTACTATTCACCAAAAAATTATTTTAATCCCATTGAACTAAATTTTACTTCCTAATGACAACCATGTATGTCAAATTTTTTGAAATTCAAAACACAAAGGTGATAAATTTTCATTTAAATGAAAAATCAGTTTTTTAAGTACCACTTAGTGGTTTCACTATTCTTCAAAATTGAAGTTTTTTAGAAAAATACCAAAACTTCACACTAAGATATATTTGATATTCCGAATTCAAAAATGATGTCTATTTTAAAAAATTCAAAACATATAAGTTACATTAATTAATTTAATAATTAATTCCCCCTGTCAGGACAAATAGCGTGTTTTTATGAAACAATATATATCAAAAGATTGACACTAGTTTAAGTCCAATTTCAAAGTGAAATTAATTGAAACGACCACTATTGGATTAAATGGTAAAAATATATTCTAATTTAACTATAAAACTAATTAAAAAGATAATCTAATCATATAAATAAATCAGATTAAAAAGTGGTTTTGAATTAAAATACAACATTTTTCACTATTCATTAAAAAATGAACTTTATCGGAAAAATACCAAAAATTTACACAAAGTAAATTTTGATGTCCTGATTCTAAAGAAGAGTTTTATTTGGTCCAATTGAATGTATAAGAGTGACCAAAACTATATTTAAATAAGATTTTTCCATGAAAATGCGATAAGTCGACCTTTAGTGAATATTAGAGTATCTATGCCTAAAATTGAATTCTTTTCTTATTTTAAGCCTTTATCTTTTATTGGACAAATGTAAAACCGTTTAACAAACATATATAATCATATTTTAGTTGTTTCTATTCATTACAACCAATACAACAGCTATGTGTTAACTACCATTTAAAATAATATTATTATATTACTAGTGTACAACGTAAGTTTTCAAAGAAACTCATTGTTGCGTATCGAGTACGCTATCGAACATAGCAACCCCTTTAAAGTAAAATTAATATTTAATTCACAAATATTGATAAATATGAAAATGATTTATTCTTTATTTACCTAGGATGTTACATCCTTCCCCCCTTTTGGGAATTACGTCCTCACAATTTTATTCACTTATCAAAATAAGTGGGGGTATTTATCCCTCATAGAATTTTCAGATTCCCATGTTTCCTCTTCAACCATATGGTTTTTTCAAAAAACCATTACCTATTGAATTACCTTATTTCGCAACACTTTCTCTCTTCAGTCAAGAATCTGGACTGTTTGTTCTTCATAGGAGAGATTCTCTTCCAACTGAACTACCTCTGGGCTCAAAACATGAGATGGATCTAGCATATACTTTCTCAACATCGAAACATGAAAAACATTGTGTACCTAAGATAAACTCGGAGGTAAAGCCACTCGGTAAGAAACTGATCCAAATCTCTCCATAATTTCATATGGTCCAATGAACCTTGGACTCAGCTTTCCTTTCTTACCAAATCACATCACACTTTTCCACGGTGAAACTTTGAGAAAAACATGATCACATACCTCGAAAGATAGATCCTTACTCTGGTTATCCGCATAACTTTTCTGTCTGCTCTGAGCTGTTCTCATGTGTTTCTGAATCAACTGAACTTTTTCTACCATCTCTTCTACCAATTCTGGTCCCATCAGCTTCCTTTCATCCACTTCATCCCAAAAATCTGGAGTTCGACACCACTTCTCATATAATGCCTCAAACGGGGCCATCTGTATACTAGAATGAAAACTGTTATTATATGAAAATTCAACCAAAGAAAGATGTTGGTCCCAACTTCCCTGATAATCCATCGATCAAGCACGTAGCATATCCTCCAAGGTTTGAATTGTTCATTCTGACTGCCCATCTGATTGCAGATGAAAAGCTGTACTAAAATTTAATTCAGTACCCAATGACTTCTGAAGGCCTTTCCAAAAGTTATAAGTAAACCTAGGATCACGATCAGATACAATGGAGAGGTGAACTCCATGCAACCTGACTATCTCTTTAAGATACAATCGAGAATGTTGATCTAAAGAGAATGTATCTCGAATAGGAAGGAAATGATCAAATTTAGTCAATTGATCAACAATAACCCAGATTGCATTATTACCACGAGATGTCCTTGGAAATCCCACAACAAAGTCCATGGATACATTTAACCATTTCCACTCTGGCACCAGTAAAGGCTGAAGCATCCCTTTCAATAACTTCCACTCTACTTTAACCTGCTAACAAGTCAAACACTTTACAGTAAAATCATCAATATCTCTTTTCATTTCATCCCACCAGTAATACTCTCGCAGATCTCTGTACATCTTAGTACTACTAGGATGAACTGAAAATGGGTAACTATGAGCCTCACATAACAACTCACCCTTCAACTATGAATCACAAGGCACACATAATCTCTTCCCAAACCTCAAAACACAATCATTATCAATGTTGAATTCAGGAAAATTACCCTTCTAAACCAGCTCTACCTTTTTCTGCAACTCACTATCTTGCTTATGTGCTTGCTTGATTCTGCCTGATAGAGAAGATTTTACTGATACTTGAAACAAAACAGAAGAACTTCCCACACAAACAACTTCCGTGAAAAATTTCATCAAATCAAAAACCAAATGATCTCGTTCCAAACGTAGCATGGTTAATGAAGCATTAATTTTTCGACTAAAAGCATCAACCACGTTATTTTCTTTTCCCGGATGGTAATGAATTGTACAATCATAATCCTTGATTAATTCTAGCCATCTCCTCTGTCTCATGTTCAATTATTTTTGGGTGAATATATAATGTAAAATTTTGTGATTAGTATATATTTCACACTTTACTCCATACAAATGATGCCTTCAAATTTTTAGAGAAAAAACAATAGAAGCTAATTCCAAATCATGTGTAGGGTAATTTACATCATGATTTTTCAACTGACGTGAAGAATATGCAATTACCTGATCATTCTGCATAAGGACATAGCCAAGTCCCTTCAACGAAGAATCACTGTATATAACAAACTCACCATTCCTGTAAGGAAGTGCCAAAACTGGAGTATTTACCAATCTTCTTTTCAACTCCTGAAAACAATCATCATATTCTTTTGTCCAGATAAACTTAACACCCTTTGGAGTTAACTTAGTCATTGGACTAGATAACCGTGAAAATTTTTCAACAAACCTTCGGTAGTAACCTACCAAACCAAGGAAACTACGGATCTCGGTTATATTTGTGGGTCTTGGACATTCTTCAACAACTTTTTTTTAGCAGGATCAACAGTTATGCCATTTTTTGAAACAATGTGACCAAGGAAAAAAATTTGTTGAAACCAAAACTCACACTTGCTGAATTTTCCATACAGTTTCGTTTCTTTTAAGGTTTTCAAGATAACCCTTAAATGACTTTCATGCTCCTCTTTACTTTTAGAAAACACCAAAAATATAATCAATGAAAACAACCACAAACTTATCCAAGAACTCATGGAAAATTCTATTGATAAGGTCCATGAATACAGTAGGTGCATTGGTTAACCCAAAAGGCATAACTACAAATTCATAATGGCCATATCTAGTATGGAACGCAGTCTTCGGAACATCTGCTTATTTTACTTTCAACTGATGGTACCCCAACCTCAAGTCAATCTTTGAAAAATACTGAGCTCCCTGGATCTGATCAAACAAATCATCGATATGAGGAAAAGGATACTTGTTCTTAACAGTGATATTATTCAAGGCTCTATAATCAATGCAAAGTCTCATTGAACCATCTTTATTTTTAACAAACAAGACAGGACCACCAAATGGTGATGTCCTAGGTCGAATGACACCTTTATCTAATAACTCCTTCAATTTCTTATTTAACTCTAAAAGTTCAACTTGAGCCATTCGATAAGGGGGTTTTGAAATTGGCTTAGAATCAGAAACTAAGTCAACAATAAATTTAACTTCTTGATCATGAATAATACCAGACAACTCATTAGGAAAAACATCAAGATACTCATTTACCACTGGAACATCATTAATCTGAAGAGTTCCTTTATTTTCAACAATATGTGCAAGATAACATTCATTTCCATCTTTTACTAGTTTCTCAGCATCCTGATATGTTATCAAAATCAAGGGTTCATTCTTGTACACAAACTGAAAATCTTTCCGAAAAAAAAACCATTTTAGCTCTACAGTTAATCTTAGCATGATAAACAGAAAGACAATCCATGCCCAAAATAACATCAAACTCTACTAGAGGCAAAACAATAAGTTTTTCTAGTAGATTCTTTCCGCACACAAGGATAGGAAGGTTCTTATAATTTCTTTTTGTCTCAATGTTCCCTCTGGGTGTTTTTACCATAAGTTCAGGATTTATATCTTGATATAGAATTCCCAATATACTAGAAAACTTCTCAGAAATGAAAGAATGTGTATACCCTGAATCAAACAACACATTGGCATAATCTGAACAAACAAACAGTGTACCTGATACTACTTCATTCGACGACCCAACATCTGCTGAAGTAGTTGCAAAGGATTTCACCACCCCTTTCTGCTTGTAGTATGGCTGCTTTCCCCCAGTTGAGTTCTTCATTAGACACTCATTTTCATAATGACCCATTTCATTACACTTAAAACATCTTACAGCTGGCTTTTCATTGCTTTCCTGATCATCTTCCTTACAGTTACGAGAAGTATGACCTGACTTACCACACCAAAATCACTTTCTAGACTTGGATAAACATTCTCCAGGATTCATTTTAACACACTTCTCATAGGATGGATATTTGGTTTTCTTACCTCCTTGTTTCTTTGATGAATTCTTCCCCTTTGCCTACCAACTGGACCTCTTATTCTGTTGTTTGTCAAAGAACACCTGATCATCGGCAAACTCCATTTCCACCTACTTCGCACATCGAACAAGTTTTTCATAACTTTTGAACTCACGAGAAGCTAAATCCCTTCGATACTTTGGCTTTAACCCTGAGTAAAAATGGTTGATTTTACTATCAATATCTCGTAAGAAGTTTGGAGCATACCTTTCTAATCGAGTGAACTTTGCTTCATAAGCAGCCACTGAGTCATCCTCCTGTCTCAATTCTAGGAATTTTTTTTCCATCCTAAGATAAACCACCTTAGGAAAATATTTCTCAAGAAACATACCTTTTAATTCATCCCAGTGAAGATCATCAATCTCATCACTATCCCTGATATTTTTCACTGACCACCACTGATCAGTTTCTCCTTCAAAATGGTAAATAGAAAGACTAACCTTTTGATGTTCTAAAGACCCCATGACATCAAAAATATTCTCCAGTGCTTTAATCCACCCTTCATCTAGCACGGGGTCAGATGATCCTCTGAATGATGGGGGATGTTGCCTCATGAAATGTTCCACCACTGACATGTTCCTCTACGGTTGATCTGGCTGATCTCGTGCATGGATACCACCACCATTTATAGCCTGAGTCAATTGTGCCATCACTGCAACAAACTGTTAAGTTCTGATTCCGACCATCTCAGGTTTCTGATTTGGAAGGTTTTCTTCCTCCTAATGTCGTCCCAACATAGCTGCTTTGTTTCCTCTGTGGAAAACCATTCTGAATACAGAAATATCTTAGGAGAAGAAACATGGTAATCTTTAAATACTATATCATTTCAATCATACCATAAATTAATTTATAATTTAACAATTTTCTAACTCCTAAAGTTGTCTAAACTGACCTTAGATACCAACTATAAGGCCCCGGCCTTAAACCTTACATAATATTGAATTAAAATAATAATTCACATTGAGGATATTTTCATGGTTTAGAGTTTTAGAGAATTAGGACATAACTATTACATCTCAAAAGAATACAAAGTAGAAACTTCTACTAAGTTTCCATAAAAAAACTATTAAAAAGAAACATGTCTAGTTCCATGTTTTAGATAGCATGACTTTCCCTTCATCCCATCCTTGACCCTATTCCACATTAAGTCCTGTGAAAAAAATTTCAAAAAAAAACTTAGGGTGAGCATAAAAAGCTCAGTGAGGGATACACAAAGAATAAAAACTGTTAGTATTTTAAAACAACAAGTAAACCATGTATACTTTATCAAAGTAATACCTTTCACCTTTATGAAGTAGTAAAAACTCTTCACTGAATAAAAGACCATTAGTTACCCTTTTGTAACCAAAATATTACCATAAAACCCATAAAAAGATCACATAACATATAAATGTAACTTGGGTCATAAACATACTTAAGTGGAATAACCATCCGGTCGACTTCCACACATATCACTTAATGGAATATCCATACGGTCGACTTCCATACACAATGCATTGGAGGTTATAACATAACCACTGGTCCTAGTATTCATGGCACCACCTGTCATATGGTTTATCACGTAACCACCCGTCAAATATCCAAGTACCACTATAAAATCATAAGACATAAAACAAACATAATAGAAAGAAAATATTTCCATATTCCGATCACAATATATCACTTAAATATATTGACATAACAAATCCATTATAAAAACCATTTTCAATACCAAAATACATAAAATCCTATATGGTATTTATTTCATTTTAAAAAACATTATGTATTGTTGAGGAATCCAAAGACCAAATAATACTCGCGGCGGCGGAAAAGGTCGTTGTCACCGCGTATGTTAAAAGAAACATTCCTTTTTAAAGTTTTGTAAAACGCTTTGTAGAAAAAGATTCCTTTTGTATAAAATTAAAATTAAAAGGTGTTTATACACCTTATAAAGGAAAGTTGTGTATAAAACAAAATATTCCTCAATGAAAGGAGATTGAGACGAAGTCCCTTACCTCGGGTCCGACTTGACTCGATCGTTCTTTAACGTCCTAAATAATAAACATGAGTTAATTTCTACTTGCTTAAGAACCTTTTTCAAGTTCATTATTCCTTTTATATCACTTATTACCATGTTATGAACACTATGTAATTATTTAAGTTAATAGTGGTTTTTTTGTCGATCCTTGGTACTTGAGTCAAAAATAAACTCTTTATAATTACAAATTTTTCATGTGGTAAAATATCCATTATATCAAGAATTATATTCATAATGTAGATATCATATATATCCATTATATACATGCATTTATAATATTACATAATAATTTAGAGGTAATAAATGAAATTCACCGTTCATAGAGACGGTAATCCGTACGTACGCATGAACGCTACTTTCATTTCTATGTCATATTAATGGAATTAAAACTAAATGAGTGGTATGTATATTTTAATTATAGAATTATATTAATCACTTATATGTAACATACATAATATATATCCATTATATATATGTACTTATAATAGTGCATTACATTTGGGGATAATAAATGAAATGCACCGTTCATGGAGACGGTAAGCTGTACGTACGCATGAACGCTACTTTCATTTCTATATCATACTTTAATGGACTGAAATCATAATGATATAAAGGTATATTATAATTCTAGTATAATATCATATATAATATCATTAAATCAATCCTTTACACATCCCACGTATGGAATTAATGAATCAAATCACTTTGAGGGGGCGGTAGTCCGCACTTCCTAAAATGAAATTATCGTGTTTACCCACAATGGAAACCATAAACGTATGCCAAAAATGACAAATACAGAAAATTAAGTAAAACATAAAAATATTATATATCATATATAAATATAGTGTCATCTTAATGGCCACCTTTGAAGGTGTTATATGAGTGTTGAACAATCATCGTTTCGTGAGGCAGAAATTCGCCATCCACAGAAACAGTATATTATTTAACCATTAGATGAAGGTGTGTGTAAGTGTAGCTCGAATACTTCTTATAACAACATCCTAGTATATTTAGGATTCTATTTTTGTTACAAAATAAATGAATAAAAAGAGTTTAGGTGGTTGGAGAAGAAAAATAAAACATAAGAACACAAGAGAAGACACTACCTTTAAAACGGGTAACTCTTTTTGATTTGAGCTCAAAGGCTTCCTTGGGAAGACTTATTCCAAATGTGAGGCTTCAAGGAGTAATATAGGGATGTGGAGAGACAAAGTGGGAAGGTTTTGGCCGAGCAAAAGGCTTGAGAGGTGTGGGTAAGGAGGTAGAGGTGGGGGCCTTTTATAAGAGGAGAGGAGGGGCACTCTTGGAAAGTTTAGAAAAGATACTTTATTATAAAATTATATTCGGATAAAAATGGTCCCACAATTATATATTTATAGGCTAATGTGATAAGGGTTCTAAATCCACCCATACAATAGGTTTTTGACAAGTTTAGGTCTTAGATTTTACATTATCTTTTCATTTTATTTAAATCATTAAATAATGAGGCAATCGCTGCATCATCATGGTGTCATAAATAATTTAATTTATTTAATGTCTAAAAACTATAAAAAAAATATAATGATGTAGGAAATATTTTTATCTTTCTAATGAATATTTATAGTAAAAAATATGACTTTTATAACCCCATTTAAAATTGTTTTAGTAAAACAACTCATGTTTGTGACATTTTAATTTTAACATTAAATAAAAAGTTATTAATGTAATTTTCCTACCAAAGTGGCTCCATGGGGTCCACAAGTTGACCTATGGATTTTATTGGTCTTCCATTACATATCCAATAAGGGTAGGACATGTTTCTAGGTCATTTAATATTATTAAAACATTATTTTTTACCTTAAACTACACTAATTAGCTCTAATCGCGATTAATAAACTTAAAAGTTACTATTCACCAAAAAATTATTTTAATCCCATTAAGCCACATTTTACTTCCTAATGACAACCATGTATGTCAGATTTTTTTTGAAATTCAAAACACAAAGGTGGTAAAATTTAATTTAAACGAAAAATCAGTTTTTTAAGTACCACTTAGTGGTTTCACTATTCATAAAAAATTGAAGTTTTTTAGAAAAATACCAAAACTTCACCCTAAGATATATTTGATATTATGAATTTAAAAATGATTTCTATTTTACAAAATTCAAAACATATAAGTTACATTAATTAATTTAATAATTAATTCCCGCTGTCAGGACAAATAGCGTGTTTTTATGAAACAATATATATCAAAAGATTGACACTTGTTTAAGTCCAATTTCAAAGTGAAATTAATTCCAACCACCACTATTGGATTAAATGGTAAAAATATATTCTAATTTCACTCTAAAACCAATTAAAAATATAATCTAATCATATAAATAAATCAGATTAAAAATAGGTTTTGAAATAAAATACAACATTTTTCACTATTCATTAAAAATGAACTTTATCGGAAAAATACCAAAAATTTACACAAATTAAATTTTGATGTCCAAATTCTAAAGAAGAGTTTTATTTGGTACAATATAATGTATAAGATTGACCAAAACTATATTTAAATAATGTTCACCAGGAAAAGGCGATAAGTCGACCTTTAGTGAATATTAGTGTATCTATGCCTAAAATTGATTTCTTTTCTTATTTTAAGCCTTTATCTTTTATTGTACAAATGTAAAACCATTTAACAAACATATATAATCATATTTTAGTTGTTTCTATTCATTCCAACCAATAAAATTGCTACGTGTTAACTACCATTTAAAATAATATTATTATATTACTAGTGTGCAACGTAAGTTTTCAAAGAAACTCATTATTGCGTATCGAGTACGCTATCGAACATAGAACCCCTTTAAAGTAAAATTAATATTTAATTCACAAATATTAATAAATATGAAAAAATTTTATTCTTTATTTACTTGGGATGTTACAGAGGATTGAAGGATGGTAAATGAATTTAAAACAAAGGAGGTAAGGTCCTCTATTTATAGAGACATTTTGTGTGGAATTCACCATAATGTGGTGACCTTTGACCCAACTGTGGTAGCCTCGGATCAAACACAAACCCATATCTCTATGTGAGATCCTAAAATATCAATTTTTCAAAAAATAACATAAAAAATATTTTCATCAACACCACACCTTGCACCATGGTGTAGTGTAATTCCCCAAGTTGTTTAACATTACTATGCCATGTACCATGAGATGGTGAGCTCTTTTCTTTACTGTTTCTCATAGAAACACCTCTGAGGAACCTTGTCCACTTAGGGATTTTTTAGAGAGATTATTTTAGACAAGGATACTACCATACCAAAATTCCTACCATAATGGACAAAAATACATTTCAAAAATTGTAGTGAACTAAGCACCACACAACCAACTCAAAACAACTAGACACATCCTCAACTCTAACTGAACTTAAAAATGACCAACACCACACCCACTACCATGACATGGTGTACCCTTTAATGGATAAAAATAAACTTTGAGCTTCTAGAACACCACAAAACTCCTTAATGAGATCCCCAAGACCTGGAAAAATATGAAAGAAATTCCTAAAAGTTTGGAGTCATTACACAAGAATCATCCCACCATTGAAGTCCCATGTGGTCACTAGTCCAAATATCGAGTTCGCAAAAAAATTCAATATCTATCCTTTCAGTTATTTTATTTATAACTTGAGATAGAAACTTATCCATTCCAAACATGGATAATTGAAGATGTAATTTTAGTGCTACTGCAAATTTTGACATAGTTTCACCTCATTGTGTGTGTTTTTACACTATGGGATTTCTATAGGTTCTCATTATATGGTGAATATCTAATGAATAGATTTATATCGATAGAATTTGTTTTTGGATTGATATTGGTTGGATCTATATTCACATCATTATTCATCTCACCATCATAGGCGTCAATTGATTCCACATCATCTGGGGCTCCCTATCCACATCACATTAGTCATTCCTTGCTCATCCATCCCAGGATAATATCACATTTGGGCCTCACTCCCCCATATCACATTGTATAGGGAAGATCATATATGGATCACATCACAAAATCAGTAGGAAATAAACAAGAATATCCCACAGGGAAATCTAGGCCCTAAAATCAAGGCATCCAACCTTTACATAAAAATGATCTCTCATGGACTCAAACTCAAGGAACTCAGCCTTCTCAAAAAGATAGGGAACTCAAGGTCAAAAAATTATTTTTATCACACAAATAGTTCTTATTCTATCTTGAATTAACCAATTCATTATTCACAGGTTCCAATTACGAGTTACCTAAGACATCAATATATAACAACCTATAAAAAGATTCAACATGCTCTCAAGCACTTAATCCAGTTTAATCAAACTGTGAGAAGTACCATTATCTTTTAGCATGTATTTTATTTATTATAAACATTCTAAAATAAGAATTATCATGCTTCAAATTATTTAATAATTCCATTAATCAAATGTAATAACATTTAATTACACATTCAAATTGCATCAATTTTATCATTTTAAAATTCCATTAAATAACTGATTTAGACATGCCTCTTACTTAATTCTAAATCCAATTAATTATCTATTAATTCTGGATTTACGATATTTACAAATTTTTACATGATAATACAAGTATAATAACATGATAAAAAATAATAAAATAGATATCAAAATATCCATAAAATAAAGAGGCAAATTGTTATCATAGTATTATGCATCAACATGCGATTGCTACAACCCAATTATTTATTAATCTAGTTCAAAAGTTATTAGGTAAATTATATTTACATATAAATGGTTTTAACATTATAAATTTAAAATTTCACATAAATAAAAGGATAAGAAATTAATCCCCTACTTCAAAGGTTTCAACAATCATAGCACAAGAATGGACCAATGTTGCGGATCTCAATCACCTCTCCTATAATAAAAAGAATTCATCCAAGGATGCTGAAACAAAACCATGCCAAAAAAATCCAGAAAAATATTATTATAAACGTGTACATGATCCTCCATTACATGGAAATATTAAATGGGAGGATCTAGATCAAAGAAGTATGAGATAAGAGGAAGAATGTACCTTGTATCACCACAAATCAAAGATGGGTATCCAAGAATCGATCGCTATTGAAGGAATAAAAAACACCAGAAGGAAGGGAAGTTGACTGCTTGAAATTTGAGAGGAATGCCTTAAGGTTTGAGAAAACTAGATTTCCCTAGTATGTGTAAATATATGATATATACAAAAATTATATGGCATGAAACCCTTTCACATCATGTAAATGATGAGATTCAGATCTTGCTGAAAAATGAATTTCTTTGAAGGATTTAGTAATCAAAATTTATAAACCATATAATAATCTATGAACTAAACTAAAAAACCATAAACTAAGAATACAAGATGTGAAATATTTACATGTTTTTAATTCTCCTTGAATCCATATTTTAGTAGTCAAACCCCTCCAGACTCACTCTAAGATTCCTCTAAGAACCACATGCTTCTGAAACATGCAAAGGGTTAGACTACATAGATCTGTCCCTTTACATGAATGGTAACATGGATACTCCATTTAGTTTTTTCTTGTTTCTCTTTATGTATTAATTTTATTTGATGGATTTAGTATGTATCGTAGATTTTTATCTTTTTCTTATGTATTATAATCTCTTTTTTACTTCTTTTTGTAATACATGAGACTTGTTTGGTTGTTTGATGATACTCACCTTATGGCAGGACATATTTGGTTATATGTTTTGATCAAACCAGGATGGTTCTTTTAAAAATGGTATTAGAGGTTTTACCCAACCAGAAGTGGGGCAGCACTGCCTGGGATCAGTTCTGGGGGTCAGTCAGACTGGAGCTAGGACATGTCGGGGCTCAAGGAGTACATGGTGAGTAGGTTCTTGATCACCACATTTCATAATTCCACTTGGGTTATCATAGTTAGTAATGATTTATTTTCTTTGTTTTATTTTCACCATGTGTTATGGTTTACTGTAATGACCTATGATCATCATTGGAACATGTTATTTTCCTTGGTATTTATACTAGATTTTGGGTGTAAACTAAAAAAGGAATTAGGTGGTGAAGTTCATCTAGATGTCCTGGAAAACCATTTTGTGAATAGACACTTAGCTTTGAAATCATTAAAGGGGTTTTGGAACACTTATCACATGGTCTCCAGACATTTTTCTAGTTCAGTCATGACTCCATAGCCCTTTGATTTTGTTGTTTATAACTCATGATTCATGGATTCTTTTAGTGACTCTCACTGAAGGAAAAGGAATCAAGGTTGTTCTTGGGATATTTTGATATCATGAATTGGTTTGACTAATAGTTATGGAATTATATTGTTATATAGGGATGTCATAACAAGTTTAATGTGTCAAAACTAATTTGATGAAAAGTCCTTAAGTTTGAAAATTAAACGCTTTATTTCTTTCTAGTGAAATAATTCTTGTTCTATAGCACTTTTTTGGGAAATGGTTATTTAATCATGGAAAAATATAATTTTATTATTTTTAAACTAGTTAAAGATTTTACATGAATTAATTCCACACACTTGAAGAATATTTTCAATAATATTTATATGTTATGAAATTCATGGTTATTTTCAAATTTTAATCTAGAAGGGTGAATTTTTTTTAATAGGAATACTAAATTAAAAAAATATTACAAATTTTAGGTAAAAACAATTTTATAACATTATAATTGAATGAAAAGTTTTTTTGGTTGAATGGTGGTTTCATTTAAAGGATTTTAAATACAAAAAATATAACATAAGAGAAAAATGAATCATGTTTATTGACTTTTTTTGAATGGTAAGAGGTTTCACCTTATAGTTAAAAAGTTTTGAAAAGTTCCTATTTTCGATTCCTTCCCAAATTAATTAAAGTTATTTATTTATGAAACCAACTATTTTTGAAACTCATTTTCAAGTGATTTATAGAGGTTTTCAAAATGAAAATTTTTTAAAGTGGTTTATGCCCATTGAGTGGGTTTTCTTTGAAACCACTCTGAATGTGTTTTCTTAAATTGTTGAGTTCTATGTTCTTCTTAAAACTTTCTTGTGTGCAAGGTTTATTTGATGTGATATAAATTACATTAATTGATGTATAACCCCTATTTTATGGTTTGAGTGATCCTTTCAGAGATATCTTGAGTTTGAGTTGAACACCTTCCTTGAGAATAGTCCTTTTCACTTGTCTCTTTAGTCTTGTATAGAATCTGAATGGAGTGGTGAGTGTTATAATTTCTCTATTAGTGTTTTAGTGAGGAAAGGTTTTTATATGAATCTAGATGATGGTCTTTTGTGACCTGAAAATAGAATCATATATTTTTTATTTAGTATATGGGTCTTTAAGGACATGTTTCCATGGTTTTCTTTTGTTATTAGGGATGATTGGTATCTCAGGTGTATCTCATGTTTTGTGTTATGATCCCTTTGAGTTCACACTCACATGTTTTATAGTGCTTGTAATTCTGGGATAACCTTGTTTGTATTTGATCTTGATATCCTTCTTGGTTTTCTTTGTTTAGGATTGTGGTCATCCCAAGTTTCTTCTATCTCGCAGTTTATTTTCACTATATGAACACTATTTTATAGGATACCCTTATAGTAGAATATTTTCCATGGGATTAGGCATAGTTCCCTAGACTTGGTGAACCTTGGGTAGGTTCGTGGGTAACAATATTTAGTTTTATTACTTGTTGGCTGAGAGATCCATCAGTGGTAGGTTTTCCTCTATTAGATAGTGGGGACCACCTGGTTTGGATTTTTAAACCTGAGTTGTCGTAGATGTGACTTTATGACCTAAGACCAAATCCTTATAATTTATCATCAAGTATTTCCTTATTTAGAATTTTCTCTGGGTTATGTGAGAGGCGGTGGATTTGGTGATCTAACTTATTTATTTCTTAATATTACTGGGGTGGTTCGACTCGATGATGTTTCAGACATTTCTTGGGGATTATATCTTTTAATAGGCCCAATCATGTTTTATCATGGTTGGTTTCACCCTGTGAGAGTATGGTTTTCTCACATTCTTAGGGTGGAAGATCTAGGAGGTTTCCTTTATGTGAAATGCGGAACCTCAAATGCCTTATTGATGCACTCTTGTATTGATGCAGTTGCTTGTTATTGTACCATTTAAGATCAAATCCAAATGGTGAGGAGACCTATGTGAGGTATCTATTTTCTTTAGATCCTTGTATTAGAGATTTATGGATATTAAGACTCCTTTGAAAGGTTTTAAGTGGGGTTATCTTTATCTCTAGTGTTGGTTCATGCTAATCCCAGTCGGGTTTTTTCTATATCAATGTGAAGCTTTGGGTAGGGAGCTAGGGTATTCTTTAATATCGGAATATGGGTGAGGGCTTAAGGATTCTTCCAATTAGGCCTTTGTTTATTATTATTTTTATGTGATTATAAATTCATCTTTGTTAGTGAAAAGTGGGTTTCATGATGAAATTTTATGGTTTTTAACATAGGGCCTTAGGGAATATTTGTAAAATGAGGTTGGTTTCATGAAATGTTTTGAAAATAGTTCATTTAATTTAGGTATTTTGAAATATTTTTATGTGTTATTGATTTTTATAATAAAGTGAACATGGTGTAATAAAATATGGGATTTCTATTTTAAGAGAAACTAGTGATTTCCAAATTTATTTTGTGGCATTTTTGGGATTTTACCCTTGGTGGGTGTGCTTTAAAAATGTAAGTGATCTAGAAACTATTTCAAAAATAAATGTGCTTGATTTATATAGACACCCATAATAGTGTATTAATTTTAAAACAATTAGTGTTTTTTAAAATATGTTTTTAAAATGTTTTTAAAATTAACCAAGTCAAGAAAGGGGATGGGGTTTGAATTTTTAAAATGGTTTTTATTTTTATTTTATTTTTTTTGAATGAAGGAACGCCCAATTTTAATGGTGAATTGGTTTTCAAAATAGTATTTTGGGAAATAAAACTGTGTTTTTTAGTGAAAATGTTATTTTCTTCCATCTTGGAGTGTTGTGTCTTAGATTCTTCTAAGGCGGTGCTTCTTTAGTGGCTCCTTTTGATATTTTTGGGTCCAATGGTTTAGACCAATGAGCTTTGTCATGGTGGTTGGATCAGTGAGGATCATCTTTTCTTGGGGACTCCTATGTGTTCTAGAGTTGATAATATTTCCTTGTTTCTTTTTGGATATGTTTTTGGTTTGTTGGATGACATACCATTTTTGGTTTTGATCTCATTTAGTTTGGTTCAGTTTTATCTTGATGAAGCTATGGCCTAGTTCTTCTGGGTTTCTTATTTAGTTTTTTGTTGTGGGTGGTGTTCCTTTTCACCCTTGTGTGGTGTAGACCATGAGTTGGATTATACTTATTTCTTTGAATATGGGTAGGAACTCAGGTGCCTGATTGGATAGTTTGGTTGTAGTTTTCTTTTTAGTTAGTCTGTGAATATGATTTAGCAGTGTTTCCTATCAGAGTTACTATGGGGAAGTGCTCTAGGAATTTGGATCTAAACACCCTTATCATCTATTTTTGACCATTATATTAAAGCCCTATATTTTTTTTCAAGGTATCTTTTTCATTGTTATCACATTATATGGATTCCATGATTTGCTAATGCAATTTTTGTAACCTTTGGTGTGTTTCTAGGAGTAGTGCTTTCTATGTGGTTTTGAACCAATTGTGTGTGGTTGGATTTGGATAGTAAAGTTTCATGAATTACCTTTGGATATTTTTGGAATGTATATTCTTGGTGACTTTCAAATGTTTTTTTAATAATTTTATGATTCTTACCTCATTTTAGTTCATTTCTAAATGGTGGGTAGATAGATGCTCAGTTTCCTTCCCTTTTTGACATATACTTTGACCTAAGGCTTTCTAGGGATAGAAATATATTATGTTTGGGAGAATTGTGACACCCTCTTAGTTTGGGTGTGCTCTATTTTTGCTATTTAGGTTTTTTTACTTCTAGTCCTAGTAGTTTTTTTAGGTAATTTGGAGTTTTGCTGGAATTTTATAGGGGACTATTCCATGGAGGATATTAACTAAAGCATGGAGTGGGATCAATGTGGCATGGACTAGGGGGATATGGTGTATTTACCTGGAATAATAATTTTGATTCCTCTTCCAATTCAGGCATAGATGCATCATTGGGATAAGTCTATAGCATAGAGACCCTAGATAGGGATTTTGGATATACTTATAATTTATTCATAGTTGTACCATGGAGTAGAAGCTTCGACATAGGCCTTCTTCTCGTTTTATCCCTACAGTGTGGAGGTAGAGGCTGTAGTGTGGACTACCACGAGGGTGTGTTTGATGGTTCATCCATTTTGGGGGTAGTTGTGACATGGTTCATGGGATTATTTATAGATTTTTCCTAGGAAAATAGGATCTAGGTGAGGTATGCACTGTGGTTTCTAGATGCTAGTTGTCCATGGGTGATTGTGGCATGGGAAAGGTATCTATAGTGTGATATATTAGTTTTATTGAATGGTTTAAAAGGCTTAACCATGGTTTAGAAGGTTTCACCATGGTCTCTAACTTCTATACCGCCTATAAATGTTCAAAGACCCTTGAATTGATTTGATCATCCACCTTTCTCTTTAGAACCTTAAGCACCAAAGATAGTATTTTGAAGGCCTTTGAAGCCCTTCTTGATTAGATAAAACCCCATTATTTGGGAGATTTATTCTTTGTGATTCCTATCTATTATTTTGGTGGGTGTCCCTTTAAAAAGGTTCTAATTCATGAATTACATGATTTTCTTGTAAATTAATTTGGGTTCTGGTATAAAATTGATTTATTTGATATAAAAGGAATTTTCTTCTTGAGATATATGTTTTTAAATGGTTTTTTATTTAAAAATGAAATTGATCTCATTTTTTTATGGGATGAAATTCTTTAATGTGGTTTGGATTCTAAAATAGGTTTTCAAGCATGGGGTAGTAACGTGTTATTGTGAATGTTTTGTAAAATTCCTTAAGGAAGGTTTTGAAATGGAAAATTATTTTCAAACACAGAAGTGGTAATAATTTTCTATAAAAATGTTTTATAAATTGTGAGAAAGGGTTTTAAATATTTTTTTGAAACATAGAAGATTGGGAACCTTGGGTGCCTTCAGAAATGGAAATGTCACCTTAGTGTGTGTTTTTCACTATTAGAGGTTTTCAATAGGTTCTCATTATATGGTAACTAGATGATGAGTATCTTGATATTGATAGATTTTTTTGGGACTTAATACCGGTTGGATCAACATCATGCCTGTTTTAGGATTATTTTTGTCTATGAGTGACTATTACCCTAGGATAGAGGCCAAATATTATTCTTTAAAGAAGCTATTATTCTGAAAGAAAGAGATAAATTGATGTTATAGAATACATATGTGGTTCTCCAGGAATACATACATATGTATAAAGTGAAGAAGAACCTTTGGATGATGTTTTAAGATGATCTAAAGACATTGAGAAATGTAACAAACCATCTCGGGTTAACCTGATACGTCACTTAAATTGGATCTCCACAAGGACTGAAGTGCTTTCCCGGTCACCACGTGATGGTGATAAGCACATGGGTATCAATATAAAAACATGGGTACAATTTTCCCTCAAAATAAAACATGTGATAATAATAATATATCAAATCATGGAAGTGCCAAATAAAACATAACAACTAACGGGTGGGCTATAATATATGATGAATATGAACAAATCCAAAAATCCAAACCCAAAATAGTCCTAATACCAATAATAAGGATCTCATAAAATCCATATATAAACTCCACATTACATTTCATCACCACCAAACATGAGAATCCATCATTAGAAAGAAACACTTAACATGAGAATCCATCGTCAAAAGAATTTCCCTCCAATTTATCTATGTCCAAAAAACCATGTCAACCTACGCCCAAAGGAAAATATAGGGTGTGAGTAATAAATACCAATTGGATAACTCCATAAATATATACAATTAATGTCACCATACTTCCACTAGTTCTTTAAAATAGGTTATATTCAAAATAAATAAATAATATGACATTAAATACATGATATATAAATAATTGGAAATATCCAAGTAAATCATGTATCATAAAAAAAAGTTGGAATACATAGAATAATTATCAATGTAAAGCTTCCAAAAAAGCAAAAAATGGGTGACAAACATGAAGGTGTATATACTGATGAAATTTAAGGAATACGAGCCATTATATTCTATCCTAAGTATGGGAGGGGCTCCCCGGTCAAGGAAACTAACTAGATCTATAACCTTATGATCACCAACCATAGAGGTATTTATACCCAATATAAGGCTTATATAAGTAAAATAATAATCATTCACCCCATGATATTCCCAATGTGATGTAATCAACCATTATTTTCAAAAAACCATTCCTATAATTTGTAATATATTTTCCATAAGCAACTATATACCACTTCTAAGCATGGAAAATCACTTCTTTTTCAAAATCACATTTGAGGAATTTCATCAAACATTTTATTTGTATATTTTTTTTAAATAAAATACCATTTTGAAAACACTTCCAATTTCCATAAGAGATCAATGATTATCCCTAATGAATATTAAAGAATTCAATTTCATAAACCAAAACTAAAGGAAAAAATAAGAACATAAGGCATTCCATGAGAAAGTTTATTTCATAGAGAAAAATACCTTGACTATAATGTAAATCATGTCACCATTTAAAATGGTGATTGAAAACAAATATATCATGTCCTCTCAATTGGTAACCATAGTCCATAGCTCTACTTCATGAGGAATGTTGACGAATCCTCTCTCATATTGATCCAATTATGGCCATCATCCTCTCAATAATCTCTTCTCCATCCAGAACCTCAAGATACATTTTCTACATATATGGGGTGTCAAGGAGATATATATCTCAATAAAAAACCTCCTTGAAATTCCTTTCCCTATCCTCCTAATCCAGAAATAGGTCTGAATCATATCGCAAAAGAGTCCTAAAAGGGATTATAAAATCTCACATGTTGGAACTCTCCTATCAATGGGTAAGGAACTCATGGTGATTGTGCACCTTCATAGTCAAATAAAGGAACTTTATAAAAAATGGTCTCAGAACTTCTCCCATGATATTTTCATCTCCATAAGATCCATGAGGAATAAGAACCCCCACTGCCTCACTGATCCAAAAAGCATCATCACGGCCAATGAAACCCAATGATTCTTATGAGCAGGGATCTAATAGAAGGATATCTCAACCTATTCCTACCAGTATTCCATGAATAAATCTGAAATGAAACCCTTATAAATCCATAGACTCTGGAACTATAACTCTCAATTTTTCCCCATCCAATTTTCATTATCATTGACCTCCAATCTACAGTGATTTATCGGCACATCCTAGTGAAAATATTCAGCACAAATCTGTTGAGGACATTGAATTGGATTCACGCCTGCAAAAATCCAATAGATACCAAGTTTTGAGGGTGTAATTTAAACATCCATATATAAAACATTTAATAATAATATTTCTCCATATTTGGCTTACTAAATTGTTAAGTTGGTTATCCAAGTGGGGGGGATGTTTTTGGAATGCTAATAGTCCACCACCTTTCGCTATAAATACATCCCCCTTTTCTCCTTGCAAGGTTTTGGGATTTCAGAACTTAAGAGGATAGTTTTTCATTACCATAACCTTTTCAAATCCCTATGGGGACCTTATAAACTCAATTTTCAAATTTATATACCATTCATTGAAGCTCTCATTTCATGCATGTTTCCCCTTGTTTTCAATCGTAATCATGTAAGTTGTTTTTAATCTCATTTGAATTTTAATTCATGTTTATTGTTAATTAACTATTATCCTCCTACAAACTCTATTTTTTAATATTAATGTTCTTAATTTTTTTAAATCAAGTTAAAAACCATCCTCTTCTTTCGCTTTCTCATTCAATCGAATGTGTGTTTTTACGGTTCTTCACATTTCGTGTGTGTGTACAATGCACCACTCTATTCTTATCCCATTATATTTCTTGTCTTTTTAAATCATCACTATAAACATTAAAAATATATTATTAACCACCCAACATCATGAGTAGATCTCTCATTTGTGTGAGTAATAATTTGGGGAAGTTAAGTGATTGAGAGCTTTTTCTCATTGAATATTCTTTAGGTTAATATTGTGTATGTTAAAATTTAAATGTCAGGGATTAATGTCATGTTTTGTTTAATTTATGGATTATATGTATTATTGGAACCATAAATACACTACCGTAAATAATTTTTTTACTTCAATTAGAACCCTAGTTAAGTTATATATTTTATTAAATCCTCAAAACTTGAGAATTTTGATCAAAATCATCTTGTGAAGTGGGTGTTAGTTTAATGTAATATAAAGAAAAGATCAATTATATCAAAAGATTAAATCCCTAATAATGAAATCAACCCAATTATGATCAAATTTTTAAATCAAACATCAACAATAAATCAGTTTAACTAAGATCTGAAAACAACCCCCTCCCCCAGTCAAAATACAAATAAATCAGAAAAAATCAACTCTAAATTTTGTACCATCACCGAGGATTCGATCCGAGTGCTTCTATACACATTATCATAGCAATGGACCTTTGAACATTCAATAGGTGAAAATCATCCACACGTCATAATCCTTGATATTAGTCCTTTTTCCTTGTCTCTTTATTTGTTCCCCGACTTCGAATGGAGTGGAAAGTGTTATCCTTTACCTCTCGATGTTTTAGTTAGGGATGGTTTTGAGATGAACCTAGATTACGTTCTTCTATGACCTGATAAGATAATCATATAGGTTTGATTGAGTAGATGGGTCTTTAAGGACTGTTTTTCAAATTTTTCTTATATTCCTTGGGAAGAGTGTAATATTGATTGTATCTTTAGTTTTGTGTACTGATCCCTTTGAGTTCATGTAACAACTTAAAATGTTATAAATAAAATCCCCCATTTTGATTTAATTAAATGTCTAATTATTTAATATAGTAATAGAAAACACCTACACTTCTTTGTTTTTGTTATATTATTTTGGATTTAAAATACCCTTAAGCATCAATACCATTGATAATATAGTTTTTGAATAGTGATCATATAATTAGTATAAATATAGGATTTTAATAAATCCAATTGACACAGACTAAGGAATTGATGACTTCAACTAGTAGGAGCATACCCTATAAAGCCCATTTATCAGAACTTCTGAGGAAGATATTATCATTGGGATTTTCCCTTGAAAAATCCCAAGATGAGATCCAAAAAATTAATCATGATTGAAAATATTTATGGGAGAAGTTCAATCTCATCTAGATCACGGCCCAAACCATGTTCACCGAACCACCCAATGAAAATTTCACCATTATGCAGCTTAATCTTAGGGTGTTTTATGGTGTATTAAAGGGATATGCATAAAGACCCTATAAATATGAGTATTTACTTTATTTTTTAAAAAATAGTGAATATGTTTTCATCCTATTATTGTTACTTTAAAATTATTTTTAATTTGAATCAATAAAACACAAATAGTATTTTTGGGTAAAATAATAATTCAATTAAGGAATTTATTTTGAGGAATTAATGGATTTTTTAAATAAATAATATTTTAATAATATATTATTATTAAATATTTTTTAAAATATAAATGATCATATAATTTTTATAAAGTAAAATGTATTTATTAAAAGGGTTCAAAAACTGTTATTGTCAAAAACCAATCATTTCTCAATAAATGTCGATTCTTATTTTAAAAGTGAAATTAAAATATTTGGAAAATTATTTGGATAAAATTAATAATATTTTTCTAATACAAACATAAAAAATAACCAATGGTTAATTTTTTATAATTTTCAGAGACAGATGAATTTTTGGGTAAAAATTAAATATCGTATAAATATATAGTATGTATTATGACATCATAATGACCCAAACTTATTGTAATAAATAATATAAATGGTTTCCAAGACCAAATCTATATTTTAAATTTAAAATAATTTGATTCTATGTTTATTTTATCAATTTGATAAATCCTTTATGAATCCTCCAAAACTATTAATATATTTTCATGTTTTAAAATCATTTCTTTAATAGTATAACTTACTTCCACATAAGAAAGGGTATTATTTTATTAAATTCAGACCTTTTCCTTATAAAATAATTCAAACTACTCCTATTTGGTAGAAACCATGTGTAATAACCTTGGTAAGTCTTGTGGTTTTGTTTATTTTATTATATATAGTCCAAAACCTAAGTTTGAGAAATAATAAAGAAATCCCCACACATTTCCTATATAAACACACCAAATATTTCATTTATATTAACTAAAAATCCTTAGATCATGCCATTACTCTAACATCACCTCTATATATTACTCCCTAGGTGACCCCAATCTGTCAATAATCCCCTCCCAAGAATTTGGAGACACACACTCAAGTAAGGGATTTCTCTTTTCTTATTTCCATTCAAGAAACCCTTTTATGTCATGCTTTTTATTTTCAATTTGAGGTTATTTGGTTATGTTTTACTAAAATCACCTTACATTAATTTTTATTTCCATGTTATTAGGGACCCATTTCACTCTCATTATCCCCCCCTGAACCCTTACGTACACCTGTTACCATACTGAAATTTCTAAGGGATCCTTTCCTTCTCCTCTTTATTCAAGATTCCTCATTATCACATACCTTATATTTAAAATTCATAATATTGGGATATATATTTACATTTCAATATTAATGAAAATTTTATTTTAAAATTATGATGTACCCCTTTCACTCACATCAACCCATTTTTATGAATTTTTAAGTGACGTTGTTATGATGCTGAAATTTCACTACGATTTTCTATACCAAAACAATTATGCAGTGAATACCATACCCATTTACTATAAATTGTGTTCGCCTTTATACAATAATAAATATTTTGATTGGAACTCATTATTGGATTCAAAATTTATTTATCTTGGAACAAATTATGATGATGATTTAATCTATGTTGTATAATCTATATAGCACACTAAAGCATGAGAATGAAATGAAAGTGATAGATGTGCCGTGAATTATATATTGCACCAATGAATTGGGAAATTTTAGTATTATTATATGTAATTTTGTTACTGTAAGTGAACCTAATCAATTTATGTTACTTTTTCTATCATTATGTCATGGTATTTAGCCTTGAAATATGTGTATGATGTAGTATTTTAACTTGTTTCCACATTTCCCATGTTATGATTATCATGCTATATCATGCCTTATTATTCAAATTACTTTTATTCCCCATTGATGTGATTATAATATAACATGTATTACATTTTTCAATTCTTTTTCCATTACTATAATTTATAGCTCACCCCTTTCTAATGTGTGTCCCTAGGTTATACCATGCAATGTTAAGTATGAATGAATGTTTTGATCATGTTAAAGAAGTTTTCAATAAAGATGTTGTTTTTTATGTTTTAAGTTGTTATGTAATGTACCTAATTCCAAAATACACTATAATTAATAATCTTTTTGTTTTTATTAATTTTAGTCTTTTGTAATAAATCATGTATTAATGTGAAATAAAGATTAGGGTTGTTATAGTTGGTATCAGAGAAAAAGTTTAGTTATTTTTGGGATTAGGTTTTGAAAACTCTAGCAAAATACTTAAGGATAAAACTAAATATAAGAAAACATTAGAAAATTTTTGTAAGTATAAATTAATTGTTTTATCAAGAAAATACATCCCTATATAGATACTATAAGTGGAAGTGGTTCTGACACAGATGTACCTGGGGATAAAAACTCCAACAAGGTGCGTCAAGCATGACTTGTCATAACCTAGTACATGATAATGTTCCTTAATACACTTCTATATTGAGACACTCAATGCTTTGGTAAAACCACCAGATCATTATTAACCCTTATTAATGGAACAAAAAAACTTCTATAAGAATATATGTTAAGAGATAGATCATGAATAACATAGATTAAAGCCTATAAATTCATAATTTAATGAAATAAATGAAATTCATACGTTATCCCTCTAATGTCATTGAAATACCATTTATGTGTTTAATAGTTTAAAAATACTCATCCCTAATTTTTATTTTATTCTACAAAATATATATAAATAGGAGGAATCAAGTAAACAACCAATGTGAAGGGCAATGTGATGCCTGCCCCAATGAGATGCCCAACCCGATGGGGGCTGGAATTTCAAAATCTATGAAAATACTCTCTCAACCAACTCATATTATTAATAAAAACCTAGATTAGGAGTAGCACCCAAATTCCCCTAATAAAGAATAAGATTCAATTGAGTCATTTATGGGACAATGTCCACCAAATTTCAATTGATTTTCTAATCCCTTATGCATGGAACAGTGGATCAACTCCATTGGGAATATCTTCTCCATCCTTCAATGTTTTGAAAAAGAGAAGGTTATACTAGTTGTTTATCATATAGAGGAAGAATCAAATTAGTGGTGTAAATTGATCAATAATATGAAGTGTGGGGAAGAGATTTAAGTGGTGGTGTTGTACTCTACAACTTAAAATGGAAAGGAGTTTCTTTTCCCTTAAGAAAAAAGATGATGAATCTATCAAGGATTATGAGGAAAACATCAAAATAATTGTATAATATGCCTCTGGATTTCTCATTACCATTGAATTCAAGCTTTAACACTTAATTATTGGGATAAAACCTAGTCTATGAAATTTGCTAAAAATATGTGACTTTGATAGCTATAAATAAATTGTCTAATGTTCCCTCAAAGTCAAAATAGAGAACAACGAATCTCAAAGGTATCATAGAGATAAGAAGTAGTAAGTGGAGTTTAATTATGGTAGTCTGATGGATGAATATAGAGATGATAATAAATTTTAACACCCCATTTTCAAAGGTGTGGAGAGAAGCACTCCAAAAATTGTGTAAGGGGGATGAGGAAATGATTTAGGTTGAATAAGGAAGGATACCTAGCTAACGATTTTTAATAGGAGAAACACACTAATGCGATGGAGGAAAGGAATGGTCCATTCAACCCTCACTATATTGTTCATTACTTCAACCAAAATTAACTAGGACACGTTGAAAACCAATTATCTAAGACAAGTTCTTTTATAGACAACCAATAATCTCTAAGGTAGCATGGGAGATCCTTTTCCACCACAACTGTCGAGGTGGATCCTGAAAATGAAGTGGTGACTTGTACACTAGTTATTCATTCATGAATAGTGAATGTAATTTTTTATTCTGATTCTATTCATTCCTTCATAACACAGATGTTTTGTAAAATTATTCAAACTACACCACAAATTATAGAAGTAGAGATGTTGGTGAAAAAAATAGGGAAATTATTGTGTCCACAGTATATAACTCCTCCGCTATCAAAATTCATGGGTTGAACTTCCCCACAAAACCTGTCATAATCCATTTAGTTTAATTTGATGCAATTTTTTTCATGGATCTTATTTCCATATATAGTTCCAACATAAATTTCTGGGAGAAGGAAATCACTCTCCGTATTGTGAATCGCCCTTCGATTTTATAAAAATACAAGGAGAAGGATGAATCTTATTTAGAACAATAACCTCAATCATGGATATTATTTCTCTATGAGAAAGCATATCAATCTCAAATTATTGAGCCTAAGGAAATAATAATTATTGAATACATTCCCATTTCAAGGGAATACGCTGATGTGATTCCCAAGGAATTGCTCGGTCTTCCTCCCAGCTGAGAGGTTGAAATTTCAATCGAGCTTATACCTATGGTGTTACCATTATCCAGGACTCCAAATAGAATGGATGTTTTGGAACATGGGGAGCTAAAGAAACAAATATAGGATAATTTGGATAGAGGTTTCATATGCCCAAGGGATTCACCATTGTGTGCACCAGCCCTCTTCATCAAGAATAAGGATGGGTTAATGCACCTATTAGTTGATTATCATGAGCTCTATAAGATCATGATAAATAAAAAGTATCAAATAGCAAAAATTTGATACTTATTTGATCATCTATGTGGAGAAAAATAATTTCCAAGGTGTATCTATGGTTGGGATATTACCATGTTAGGGTTAAGAAAGAGGATATCCCCAAGACTATGTTTCGTACAAGGTATGAGCACTATGAGTTTATAGTGATGTTATATCTCACTAATTATTTAGAAAAATTCATGGACTTGATGAATATAGTCCTTATGCATCACCTCGACAAATTATTGCTGGTATTTATAGATTATATTTTGATATGCTCCAAAAGTAAGGAGGAGCGTGGGGAGAATCTAAGTAGTATTCTAAAAACCTTACAAAAGAAGAAGATCTATGGAAAGTAAAACAAATGTGAGTTATGGTTGAAGGAATTATCTTTCTTGGTGAATATCATCATAATAAATATGACATCTAGGGACCCTTAAATGAAATAATAAATTGAAGGATGTCTGAGGACAAAATCTATGACAGATATCTGTAGTTTCCTTGGGTTAGCAAGGTATTATGACCAATTTTTTAGAAATTTCTCACAATTTTCAAACCCACTTACCAAGATAACTTGAAAGGGAGTTAAGTTTTCTTGGAATGATGAATGTGAAGAGAGATTTCGGGAATTTAAAATAAGGCTTATCACTACACCTATGATCACACTACCCACAAGTGGAGATCCTTTCATGGTATTCAATGATGCTTTGAAGAAGGGATTGGGTTGTTTGTTAATTCAAAATGACAAAGTCATAGCCTATGATTCAAGGAACATCAAATTTCCCAAAAATAACTACCCAACACATGATTTGAATTTGGCTATAGGGATCTTTATTTTAAAAATATGGAAGAATTATATATTTTAGGGAGAGGTGTAAAATATATATGGATCACAAAATACTCAATTATATTCACATAGAAAGAGATGAATATGCACCAATGAATATGTTTAGAGCTGACTAAGGACTATGACATTTCTATTCACTACTATCTTGAGAAAGAGAATAAAATGGTAGACACTCCAAGTAGAATAGATCCTGGAATTCTTTTATTAATGATAATTGAGAGGGATCTGGTATTCTTGTATTTGGAAAGGATGGAAATGTAAATCATAAAGGAAAGAACATCATCAATCCTTTCACAAATTATTTCTCAACCATATATTCTATAGAGGTTAAAAAATTCTTAAATATGTGATGTAGGAATTCAGAAGAAAGTGGAAATATAAGGAATGGGAAATCCTCACAGTTCAATGTTAATGAAGAAGGATTTTTTCAATTTTGGTCAAGACTATGTGTACCCTAAAATCATGAGTTGAAGGAGCTATTGGATGAAGGAAAAATCTCAACCTTATTTATCCATCATGGAAGCACAAAGATGTATCAAGATCTTTGAGATAACTATTAGTGGGACAATATGAAGAAGGAGATCATAGAACATACATCGATATGTCTTGTATGTCTTGAAGTGATGGAGAAAGGGAAAAAAATAAGTGGATGATGAATCCATTACCCATGCCTATATTAAAATGGGAAAACATCACTATGTACTTTTTCACCAGACTTCCAAAAATACCTAGAGGAAACAATTTTATCTGGGTTATGGTGGATCATATTATGCAGACTTCACACTTCATTGTGATTCAAGAGGATTTATCACTGGATCAACTTTCATGGATATACATTAGAGAAGTGGTGAGGCTCCATGTAACACCACTATCGATTGTATTTGATCAAGATACAAGATTTACATTCAAGTTTGGGAAGAGTCTACAATATTTTATAAATATTGATCTGAAATTCATCATGGATTATCACCCCCAAAATGATGTCTAATATAATAAAACTATCCAGACACTTGAATACATGTTGAGATCATGCTCCATTGACTTCAGAGGAGGATGGGACCAATATCTTCCTCTGGTCGAGTTTTCATACTATAATAGTTTACACTCTAGCATCCAAATGACTTCATATGATGCCCTTTATAGGAAGAGGTGAAGAACACCAACATGTTGGGATGAAGTTGGGGAAAAACTGCTAGGTCCTGAAGTGGTCGTGGAAATAGTGGAAACGGTTAAGACCATATAGATGCACATTAAGGATACTCAGATCCAACAGGAGATATGTGTTGAAAATAATCAATGAGACCTAGATTTTGATGTTAGAGTCATGGTATTACTCTAAATATCTCCATGTAATAAATTTATGAGATTTGGTAATAAAAAAAGAATATTCTAAGATACATTATCCCCTTTGAGATCCTTGATCACATCTGAGTGGTGGCCTAATTACATGTTCTTCCACCTAACCTACCTCAAGTACATTATGTATTCCATGTATCCCTTTTGAGAAAGTACATACTATACCCCTCACATGTACTCAATCCAGAGGTGGTACCATTGGATAATGATTGTTCCTATAAGGAGCATTTGGTGAAGATATTAGATCTTAGTGATAATGTTTTACGGAATAAGACAATGCACCTGGTTAAAGTGTTGTAGAGAAACCACAAGTTTGAAGAGTCAATAAGGGAGCCAGGGGAGGTGATAAAATAGATTTACCCTCATATGTTTTAATGTGGGAAGAGAAAAGTTCAAGGGTAAAATTTATTAATGGGGGGAGATCTTAATGAGGAGAATTGTTATTAATAAAATTCCCATTTTTTATTTAATTAAATGTATTATTATGTAATATAGTTAAAAAACACTTGAAATTATTTGGTTTTGTTATATTCTATTGGATTTAAAATACCATTGATCATAATTACCGTTGAAAATACAGTTGTTGAATAGTGATCATATGATTAGTATAAATATAGGGTTTTAAAAAATCAAATTGACACAAACAAAGAAAGTGATGGCCTCAACTAGTAGGATCGTACCCTATGAAGCCCATCTATTAAAGATTTTGAGGGAGATAGAATCATTGGGATTTTCCCTTGACCCATCCAAAGAAGATATCCAATAACTTAAGCATGTGTGAAACCATTTATGATATAATTTCAAGCTCATAGACATCACAACCCAAACCATGTTTATCAAACCACCCAATGAAAATCTCACTGTTTCATGCCATACTCTTAGGGTGTTTTCTTGTGTATTAATCGGATATGTATCAAGACCCTAGAAATATGAGTATATATGTTATTTTTTATAAAATAATGTATATGTTTTCATCCTTTTATTGTTAGTTTATAAATGATTTTGATTTTGATTCAATAAAAAACAAATACTATTTTTGGGGAATATAAAATATCAATTAAAAAACTTATTTTGATGAATTAATGGATTTTTTAATTAAATAATATTTTTATAAAATATTATTATTAAATAATTTTTATTAAATATAAACGATCATATAATTTTTATTAAGTAAAATTTATTTTCTTATAAGGGTTCGAAAACTATTATTATCTAAAACCAAGCATTTCTCAATAAATGTCAAATATTATAATAAAAGTGAAATGAACATATTTATAAAATTACTTGGATAAAATGAATATTATTTTTGGAATTACAATGTTGAAATTATCCAGTAGTGAATTTTTCATAATTTTCAGAGAAATAATAATTAAAGGGTACAAATTAAATACCCTATAAATATACAGTATGTATTAAAACATAATAATGACCTAAAAGTGGTGTAATAAATACTTTAAAGAGTTTTCACAACCAAATATATGTTTTACATTTAAAATAATGTGATTTTTTTTTATTTTATCAATTTTATAAATCCTTTAGGAATCCTCCAAAACCATAAATATATTTTAAGGTTCTAATATCATTTCATTCAGAATATGACTCACCTCCACATAAAAAATGGTATTATTTTTTAAGTTAGGTAATTATTTATATAAAATAATTAAAACCACTCACATTTTCAGAAACAAAATTATAAAAAACAAGTTAAATCTTGTGGTTTTTGTTATTTTATTATGTTGAGTCCAAAAAATACGTTTGAGATATAATAAATAAATCCCCACACATTTCCTTTATAAACTCACCCAACATCCAATTTATCTTCACTAAAAATCCTTTTATAACGTCCTTAATCTTCTCTACCTTTACTAGAGTCCTCCCATAGTGCCCCGAGTCTCTTAATAATATCGTCCCAATCATTTTGGGACACACACTCAAGTAAGGTATTTATATCTTCTTATTTCCATTCAAGTACCTCTTTTATGCCATGCTTCTTATTTTCAATTTTTGGTTGTTTTGTTATGTTTTAATACAACCCTATTACTTTGATTTTTTATTTACATGTTATGAGGGTCCCATTCCATGCTCATTGTTCCCCCTATGACCCCTTACGTACACCTGTTACCATGTTGAAATTTCATAAGGGATCCTTTCCTTATCCTCTTTATTCATGTTTCTTCATTATTGTTTTCCTTGTATTTCCAATTCTGAATGTTATAATATCTATTTCCATTTATATATTACTTCCCATTTTATTTCAAAATGATGATATACTCCTTTCACTCTCATCAAACCATTTTTATGAATTTTTAACTGACACTATTATACTGCCAAAATTTCCCTACCAAAAAAAGTGTAGTGAATACCATACCCATTTCATATCAATGGTGTTAAACTTTATATACTTATACCTATTTAAATTGAGACTTACTTGTATAAATTCCACATTACATGATTTTGGAATAATTTATGATGATTATTTAATCCATTTTGTATGATCTATGTGGAACACTTAAGCATGATAATGAAATGAATGTGATGGGTGTTCCTGAAATTAATTAGCACTCCAATGCATTGGGTAATGGTTAGTATCATGATACATCATGTTAAGATAGAGAGTGAACCTTAATCCTTTATGGGATCTTTTCTGTCCTCATTTCATGGTATTTATCCTTGACCTATGATTATGATATAATGTATTAAGTTGTTTTCACATTTCCCATGTAATTATTATCATGCTATATCAACCTTACTATTCATATTTCTATTATTACCCATTGATGTGACTATTATCTAACATTTATTACCTTATTCCGTGATTATTCCCTTTCTAGGATTTATAACTCCCCCTTTCTTATGAATGTCCCCAGGTTATCTCATGCAGTGTTATGTACGAAGGAATGTTTTGATCATGTTAAATATGTTTTCAATAAATAAGTCTTTCATGTTTTAAGTTGTTATGTAATATACCTAGCTCCAAAATACACTAGACTTCATGATATTTTGGGTTATATTAAGTGTAATATTATTTAATAAATCATGTATTAATGTGACATAAAGAGTAGGTTTTTTATAGTTTCACTCATAAGTTTTAGAGTTCTTTTAGTTCTGGGAGAACCTTGTTTGGATGTGATATTTATATACTCCTTAGGAAGCTCTATTGAAAGAAGTGGTCATCCTGAGTTTCTTCTATCTCTTTGTTTCTTTGCACTCTGTCAACATTATTATATGGGCTAAATTTATGGTGGAATCCTTTCCATGGTATTACGAATAGTTCCAAAAACATAGTATTCTATGGGCATGTGCATGGGTAAAATGATTTAGTTTCATGACTGGTTGGATAAGAGATCCATTGGTGATCTGTTTTTATCGGTTGGATAGTGGGGACCCCCAAGCTGATATTTCAAAACACGAGTTACCATAAATAAATCTTCATGACCCATTATTGGAGCCTTGTCATTCCATATTGAGAAACATCATCATTGGAACCATCTCTTTTTTATGTGATACATGGTTAATCTAGTGATTTGGATTGTTCCTTTCCAAAAATTACTAGGGTGGTTCAACCTGATGATATTTTAGAAGTTTCTTGGGGTTGGTACCTTTTAATAGGATTGAAAAAGTTTTATCTTGGTTGGTTTCACCTTGTGAGAGAAATTATTTTTCCCTTGATTAGGGGTGTAGATCAGGGAGGTCTCCTTTTTGTGAAATGTGGAACCTCAGTTTCCTTATTGATGCTCTCTTGTATTGATAAAACTTCTTGTTGTTTAACCATTTCAGATCAAATATAAATTTTTAGGATACCTATGTGAGATCTCTGTTTTCTTTAGAGCCTAGTGGTGGAAATTAATGTAACCTAGGACTCCTTTAAATGGATGGAAGAAGGGTTAGATTCAGCTCTAGTGTTGGTTCATGCTAAGCCCAGTCAAGATTTTTCTAAGTCACTATGAAACCTTAGGTAGGGATTTGGGGTATTCCTTGATGTTAGGATATGGGTGATGTATTTAGGATTTCACTGATTATCCCTTTGTTTATTCTTTTTTGTATGTAATTTTAAATTCATTTCTGTCGGTGAAAAATAGGTTTCAAAAAGAAATGTTTTCACATGAAAATCATAGCCTTAGCCATTATTTTTAAAATGATGTTATTTACATGTAATGTTTTAGAAATATTTGATTTAATTTTGGGGATTTGGAATGATTTTGAGGTGCGATTTATTTTTCTAATCAAGTTCCCACTATGGTATAAAATATGGGTTTCCTATTTTAAGTGAATTTGAAGATCTCCAAATTAATATTGTGGAATTTTTGGGATTTTTCCCTTGTTTGGTGTATTTTAATAGGGTTAGTGATTTGAAAACACTTTAAAAAAAGACAGTGTTTGATTTATTTTGAAACCTAGAAAGGATTTTTGGTTTAAAAAAATAGTGTTTGTTTTGAAATTACTATTAAATACATTTTTAAAATTAAAAGTCAAGAAAGGGCTTGGGGTTTGAATTTTTAAAATGGTTTCCATTTAATTTTGAATTAAGGCCAAATTTTAATGGTTCCTTAGTTTTAAAAATAATATTGTGGTAAAAACATTTTTTTAGTGATGTATGTATTTTGATTCCTTCTTGAAGTTTTGTGGCCAAGATTCTATTGAGGTGGTGCTTCTATAGTGTCTCTTTTGGATATTATTGGGTCAATTGTTTTAGACATGTAATATTTGGCTTGATGGTTGGATTATATGGGATCATCTTTTCTTTGATACTCTTTTGTGTTCTCAAGTTAGGAATGTTTCCTCAGTTCTTTTTGGATATGTTTTAGGTTTGATGTATGAAAAATAAATTTGGGTTTTGTACTCATTGAGTTTGGAGTTTTTTTTGATTGAGAAAGTTGTGGACCAGTTCTTTTGGGGTTTTTATTTTGTTTCCCATTGTGGGCAGTGTTCCTTTTCACCCCTGTCTGGTGTAGACAATTGGTTGACTTATGCTGGTTTCCTTGGATATGGGTAAGACCTAGGGTTATTTCTTGGAAAAATGGAGTGTATTTTTGTTTATAGTAGGGTTATGAATGTGACCATTCTCTATTTCCTATTGTAGTTACCATGGGGTAGTGCTCTAGGGAGTTGGATCTAAACACCATCATCTACCAGTTGTGACCCTTAGGTTAGATCCATTATGAAATATCACATTTTTATTATATCTCTCTACATATCATTTTACAAATATAGGATCTTTTAAAGTTTTTTTCTTGTAAATAAGGAAAATAATACTTGAAAACATAAAAAAATTCTTCTAATCCACTTTAAAGGCTTCATCCTAACTTCAATCACTACTTCTCATAACCTCGGGACATACATAAAAGGAAAGGGTAAGCATAAGGACCTGTAAGGGAAAGTAAGAAAAATATTATACATATGATCATGAGAAATATCAATAATAACATATGGTATTTCATAAAGTCATTATCAATAGAAAAAGTGTCATATCATAATAAAAAGAACATGAATCATAACATGGAAATGTGGCTACAACTCACCAAGGTATCGTAAAACATGTCATCTCTAGAGATTAAATTATTTACCCAATGCATTGGAGAACAATCATGGTTCACCCTTAATATGTATTAATTAATGTGATCAACATACATAATAATAAAAATATCCATAAATAACCCATGGAGAATAAAAAAAACATGTATCACATCAAACTCATGACATTTTCAAGATGTTCTTAAAGAAAAGATCTTTATGTCTTTTTAAAACCCATGGAAAAGGAAACTGGGTTTCATGTATGTTAATACCTGAATAAAATATATCATTTTTACATCTAGGAGGATACCCCAGGAAAACAAAGTTATTTGGGTAATCAAAAAAAAGAATAAGAGAATTTCTCATGAAAAAATAGTGATGTTTTAGAAGAAAATTCGGCAGCTTAATGGGTATGAAACATTGTTTTAGAAAACATTAAAAAATATGTGAAAAGGGTATCAAATCAATGAAATACTCTTAATAAACTGAATATATATAATAAAATTTATATAAGAATATAGTATTGAAATTTTAAAGACATACCACATAGAAAGGGAACTTTAAAGGAAAAGAGAAGTTGAGATATCCCTTTCCTTGAAAAGTGACTCCTAAAACATGAATATAGAGACCATGGGGGATTGATGACAAATTGGGAGGACTAAATTGGATTTTATACTATCATATATTCAGGAATAATTAATTTTTAATAAAATATAATGGATAAATGTGTGGGTATTTATAGAAAAAGTGAGGGAGTTTTATATTAATTTCCTTGGACGCCTCAGTAGTGGTATTTTCAAAACCATGGTATTGGTCACTTGGGAAAAATATTACACTGTAATAATAAAAAATAGTCTACCATAATTTTATATTACTCATTACATCATTATGATATAGTTATGATTTCATTAAACGTACTGAATAACTAAAACTGTATTTTTACTATTCATAAAAAACTAAAGTATTTTATAAAATACTCATAAATTTACACTAACCTAATATAAAAATTTTGATTTAAAAATTGAAATTTATGTTATCATAATAATTCTATAAATATGATAAATTTAACTTTTAATTATAAAAATAATTTTTTATTAAAAATAATAGCAAATTGAAAATGCATAGTAAAATGCGTAGTAAAATTTTCGACACTTGAAAAAAAAATTCTTTTGTAATTAAATAAATCTTTTGATAATACTATTTCATTATAATAAACATTAATAAAACCTTATTTTAATATAATTATTTATATATCACTAAAAACAATAATTTTTACCTAAAAAATCAATTTTTCAAAATCCATCTTATTTTTTAAGAAAAACTATTCTTAAAATGGAAATGATGGAATAAAAGTTTTATTAAAAAAGATTAATTCTTTTTTAACTAGGAACTTGAAACATAACCCCTTATAACACCCACATTAGTCCTAAGGTTAAGATGTGTGAGGGTGATAGATTCTTAGGGTAGCTTGAACAGCATCACCTGAGTGGTAATCTATACTAACATGAACTTATCTCGTAGGTGATTTCATTCAAGACTAACATGTTGAAGATTGGATCAATACTAGTCAAGATTGAAGCCCAATGATGTACCTCATTTAGAAGCTCCAAAAAATATGCTTTTTATGAAACAAATCTACAAGATGAGGAAATAGACTCTTCTTTCTGTATTAATTAACCCTGATCATTTCTATTTATAATACTAATTATAACATTAAAATTTTTATTAAGAGTACTATTTCCAAAGGTCACATTTCAATTATACTCACATTATTATTAAATGGATATTGTTTTGTTGAGTAAGAAACAATATACCACACATTTTTTGGAAAAAATTATCATTCAAAATTTTTGGGTCATTATATTCTTCCCCCCTTAAGAAATTTTCTCCCTAAAATTTAATCTCATTTTCTCACTTGAGAAAAAGGTAATGATATTTATGCCTCATCATTTCCTCTAGTTCCCACATAAGTTATTTATATTTATGGTTCCTCACCAAAACATTAACAAGGTGGGTAGTCTTTTTGTGTATAACCTTGTCTCTATAGTATAAGAACACCATTGGCTACTCCTTTAAGAGAGGTCATGTTTCAGTTGTACCACCTCCAGATTTAGTATATGTAAAGGGTCAAGCCTGTACTTACTCAAGAGAGATATGTGGAATACATCTTTAACTTGAAATATATTTAGAGGAATTTCAAGCTTATTGTAAATTTCTCTAATGAAATCAAGGATTTCATAGGGACCAATGTACCAGGGGACGAGCTTACCTTTTTTGGCAAACTGCATGACTCTCTTCCAAGGTGAAATTCAAAGGAAGAATTTTTCTCCAACATCAAAATCTAAGTCCCTTTGGCGGTTTTCAGTGTAGTTCTTCTGCTGAATCTTATAATATTTTATGTGTTTTTGGATGGCATGACCCTTTTTTGTCATCTCGTGCAAAATATCATGTCTATGAAGATTTATATCACCATATTCATCTAAACATGTAGGCATTCTACATTTATTTCCATATAGAGATTCATATGGAGCTATTTTTATGCTAGAATAGAATTTGTTATTGTATGAGAACTCGACTATTGGTATGTGTTGATCCCATCCACCATTAAATTTCATTCATCATGTTCTCATCATGTCCTCGAGTGTTCGAACACTCCTTTCAGATTTTCCATCAGTTTGTGGGTGATAATTCGTACTGAAATTCAATTTGGTACCTAGATCACGCTGAATTATTCACCAAAATTTTGATTTAAACCTTGGGTCATGATAAAAAAATGATAGAAAGTGGTACCTCATGTAGCATCAACACTTCCTTCATGTAAATAATGGCATGTTGTTCAAGAGATAAATCTTCTCAAATAGAGATAAAATGGGCAGTCTCAGTGAGATGGTCTACTATAACCCATATTGCATTGTTTCCTTTGAATATTTTCAAGATACTAGTGAAAAATTCCATAGTTATATTTTCCAACTTCCATGCTCATATGGGTAGTGGATTTAATACCACTTTATGAATTGTTTTTCTCTTCCTTCACTTTTTGACACACCAGGAACCATATAGTGTAGTTGGTAATCTCCATTTTCATGTTATCCCACCAATAATGATCACAAAGGTCCCTATACATTTTAGTGTTTCTAGGATGTAGAGTAAAAGGGGATCTATAAGCTTCATTAATCAGATCCTTCTTTATTTCTGGAATATATGGAACACAAATCCTTGTAAAAAATTTTAGTACACCTTCTTGATCAATATTTACTAATGAAAATTCACATACTTCATAGCCTTTATCTTCTTCTGTAACAAAGGATCTTCTTTTTGAGATTTCTTGATCTTCTCTAGTAATGATGGTTGAGAAATAATTTAGTTTAGGGTTGATTATTTCCCTTCCCTTAAGATTCCCATGTCCTATTTTACCATGTCATTGATCAAAGGATCTCCTTGAATCTTCATCATTTTCAAAAAATAAAGGTCTTTCCTACTTTATGCATCAAAATAATTGTTTTATATTCTAGGATGATAATGAAATGAACAAACATAGTCTTTAAGAAGTTCAAACCATCTCCTCTATCTCATTTTTAATTATTTTTTCATGAAAATATAATTCAAAATTTAATGGTATGTGTACATATTACATTTCACCCCATAAATATAGTGCCTCTATATATTTAGAGAAAAAACAACTGAAACTAGATCCAGGTCATGTGTAGGATAGTTTTGTTCCTGAGGCATCAAATATCAAGATGCATAAGCATTCACCTTTTCATTTTTCATGAGGATTCACCCAATCCCTTTCATAGATGCATCACAAAAAATAAAAAATCCTTCTCCAATGGAGGGTAGAGTTAACACGAGTGTAGTAACCAATATCTTCTTCAGCTCTTGGAAACTTTATTTACACTCATTTGTCCAGATAAACTTGACCCCTTTTTTATTAAACTTCGTTAGTGGATTAGAAATTCATGAAATGTTTTTCACAAAGATCCTATAATATCCTGTTAATCCAAGGAAACTATAAATCTCAATTACTATTATAGGATGAGTTAACTCCTCTAAAACTTTTTCCTTTGTAGGGTCAACTGAGATTCCTTCATTGGTAATAATGTTACCCAATAAAGAAACTTATTTTAACCAAAATTCTTATTTTTTGAACTTTCCAAATAACATATTTTTGCTCATACTTTTCAATATAAACCGTATATGATCCTCATGCTCCTCGTAAATTTTGGAATATATCATAGCATCGTCACTAAAAACTACCATGAATTTATCAAGATAGTCCTTACAGACTCTAATAATCAAATCTATAAAAATAGTAGGATCATTAGTCAATAAAAATGGCATAATAAAAAACTCATAATTCCCATATCCTTAACTAAATTTAGTATTTGTAATATCTTCTTTATCCACCCCCAATTAATGATAACCAGATCAAAGGTCAATCTTGGAGAAGAGTTGGGCTCCACAAATCTAGTCAAATAAATAATCAATTCTTGGAAGAGGGTACTTTTTCTTCATTATGATCCCATTAAGTTATCTATAATCAATTAATAACCACATTGATCCATCCTTATTCTTAAAAAATAGATTAGGTGTCCCTAGGGAGACACACTTGGTCAAATAAACCCCTTCTCCAAAAGATCTTGGAGTTTTTTCTTTAATTTGTCCAGCTCAACATTTTTCATTCTATATAGGGTTTTGATATCGGCTTGGATCTAGGCACAAGTTCAATGGTGAAACCTACCTCACTTTATAAGGTAGGTCCAGGTAACTCCTTAAGAAATACATCAATGTATTCCTAAACCATAGAGGCATTTTATATTCATATACTTTCATTTCCTTCTCCATATTCCCCGATCATTTTCATAAATAAGGCTACAGGTGGTTCTTCTAGACAAATATTAGGTCGAGATATCTCTCCTTTGAATAAAAATATAGGTTTTTAATTCAATACTACTGAAATTTCCTTTTTTCTGCCTGTGATCTTATCATTGTACTTTGATAGCAAGTCCATCCCTAGTATAATGTTGAATTCCAACATGGGAATGACTACTAAGTTTATGATGAGATTATGATCTCCAAAGTAAATAGTAGAGTTTATATACACTATTGATGCTTGGATAATCCCTCTAAGAGTCTTGAATGATAGTTCTACTTATATAAATTTAGGAATTGATTCTATATTCTTTGAAAACATGGAGGAAATAAAGGAATGCATAAAATTCAAATCAAACAAAGTACATTGAAGCTTTTAGAGAACAATGAGAGTTCTTTCCACCACATCATTTGGAGATTCAACCTAATTTTTTGTGATAGAAAAAGCTCAAACCCACTCCATCATCCTATGCTAAGGTTGATGGCGATTCCTTTCCATTATCTTTGGATTTGGATAGTGATTCTAGAAGTGACCAAGCTATACACACTTGAAGTATTGGACTTAGGGATGGGCCTGAACCATCTTCCCATTTTTGTTACAATTGATAATTTGAGGCTTCACCTCACTATGACATTTCTGAGAAATATTTCCTTCTTTTCCACACTTGTAACATTTCCCACTCCTGAGAAAGCAACTCCCCGAATTCTTTTTCCCACATTTGTTTCATATGGAGAGTTTCACACACTTTACTCATCTTATTTGTTCAAAGATCCTCCCCATGTTTGGCTTCAAAGATCTCTTCTTTTCATCCAATCTATGGGACCATTATGTCTCTCCAAACTATAGATCAACATTCATATAACATCTCCTTATCTTTTCATATTTTCATAGTCTTGATTGGAAATATTCTTCCGTATATGGGGTCTTAGTCAACCAATGAGTCTATAAACCTACCAATTAGGATCCATGAAAAATATATATGTCTAATGGAAAGAGTTGGGAATTTCATCTCATATCCTCCACCATATCCATTTTCCTTCTACTTCAACTCTACGAATTATTTCTATATTTTCTTTCACATTTAATGGGGGAAATATTTTTTGAGAAAGGTTCCCATGAACTCTTCCCACTCCATAGCTTAAATCTCCACTCTTGGAATTTTGTTTTTAACAAGTGAACACCACTGAAGAGCTTATCCTTATAATATGTACATAGATAGGTTGTATTTATCTTGTTCTAAGCAATGGAGTCCTGAAAAGATCTTTTATATAGTGTTTATCTACTATTAATTAATTTCTAGATTGATAGATCCACTAAAAGATTGTTGTCGTTGACACAAAAAGGACTCAATAGAAAGTTGTTCCCTTCGAGGTGAATCTATTCTATCATCTTAATTCATGTTATTGATCACAACTCATTTAATTTAATTTATCATTCTCATGATGTTTTCCATTCCAAATTCTATCAGAAGTTTGTCAGTGCCGAGTCCATTGAGATCACCATTTACAAGGTTTCTCCTATTTCGTGTCATTTTCTAAAAGAAGAAAACCTTAGTGAGAAATGTGTTTCATTTAATACTATTATAATTCCAAGGTAACTTTTATTTCATATAACATCTTTCCTAAAAATGTTATTCATTAAAAACAATTATTTTTTTATAATTCCTTCATAATGGTTTACAAAAACCTTATGATTAACCAAACATATCCCCCAGGAGTGTCAAACCAAGAGTGCAGATGGATCCATTTTCATGTAAGAGGTTACATCGTTTCAAGCCTGATGCACCTTATCGAAGTTTTTACCCCTAGGTACATCTATGATAGATCCACATCCACTTTTTCATATCCAGACTTGGATTTTTTTATTCGGAAACCACTTACTTAATATTTCACAAAAATACTAGGAAGTATTACTATATTAAAACCCTTGTCTTGGGTTATTCCAAATGTTTTAAAATCCAAATTTCCACAAATAATTGAACCCTCATTTGGTAAAAACTATGGAATACCACCTTTTTAATACATATATTTACATGGCATTTTAAAAATATAGGTTCTTTTATAGTTTAGTATCGTAGAAATAATGTACATGATACATGAAAACATAAAAAAAAATCTAATAAAATTAAAAGGCTTCATATTACATTCATCCTAAGTTTAATTACTGCATCTCATAACTTGGGGAAATATATAAAATGAAATGGTGAGCATAAGGCCAAGTAAGGTAAAGTAAGAGAAATTGTTTACATGTGATCATGAGAAATATCTATAAGAACTTGAGGTATATTGTAAAGGCATGAGAAATGAAAAAATAGGAATATCATAATAAAAATAACTTGAATAATAACATGGAAATATGGATACAACATTCAATTAATTCATTAATAAGCATATCACCAAGGTTTATCACTAAGGTGTCATAAAAATTGCCAAGATTATTTACTATGGTATCATAAAACATGTCATCTCTAGTGATTAAATTCTTTACATGTGAATTGGAGCACTATCAAGATTCACCCTTAATATTTATTAATTAATTTGATCTATATATATCATAATAAAACATTTCATAAATATTTCGTTGAGAATAATAGTTACAGGCTTTATATCAAAATCAATAGGTTTTCAAGAAGTTATTAAAGACGTTATCTTTATGTCTTTTTGAAACCCATGGAAAAGGAAATATGGATTCATGTATGTTAACACTAGAATAAAATAGTTCATTTTGACATATATGTTCATAAATATCAAAAATAAAGTTTTTTGGGTATTCCCAAAATAAAATAAGATAATTTCTAGAGAAAAATAGAGAAAATTTTAGAAGAAAATTTGGCAGCATAATGAGTATGAAATATGGTTTTAAAAAACATAAAAAAGAGAGCAGGAAAGGGTCTCCTATTAATAAAATACTATTAATACATTAAGGGGATATAATAAAATAGACATAATAACTTGGTATTAAAATTTTAAAGACATACCATATAAAAAAGGTAACTTGAAAGGAAAAGAGAAGTTGAGATATCCCTTACCTTGAAGAGTGACTCCTAAAACTCAATGTTTGGGACCTTGGGGGATTCAGGACACCTTGGGAGGTATCCTTTGGAGGTAATAATATCATAGATTCGTATATAATTAATTTATAATGAAATATAATGGATAAATGGGTGTATATTTATAGAAAACTTGAGGGAGTTATATATTAATTTCCTTAGACATCTTAATAGTGGTATTTGCAAAATCATGGGCTTGCCCATGGTAGTTTCCCATGGTATTGGCCACTTGGGACACCTATTACATTATTATAATCCACAAGAGTCTACCACAATTTTATATTACTCATTACATCATTATTACATAGATAGAATGTCTTTAAACATACCAAAAAACTCAAATTGTACTTTTACTATTCATGAAAAACTAAAGTATTTTATAAAATTCTCATAAATTCATCCTATCCTAATATCAATGTTCTGATTTCAAAAAATACATTTATTTTATCATAATAATTCTATAAATATAATAAATTTAACTTTTAAGTAAAAAATACATATTTATCAAAAATAATAGCTAATATAAAATGCATAGTAAAATGCATAGTAAAATTTTCAGCACTGGAAAAAATAAAATTATTTTATATTATCATTTGTAATTAAATAATAGTGTTTTGATAATACTGTTTCATTATAATAAAAATTAATAAAACCTTATTTTATTATAATTATTTATATCCCCTTGAAAATTACAACTTTTACACAAAAAAATCAATTTATTAATGTCTATATTAATTTTTTAAGCAAAAATATTCTAAAAAAGAAATGATGAAATAAAAAAATTATTTTAAAAAATGATTACATTTTAAGTAACTAGGCCCTTGAAACATAACCCCTTACAATACCTGCAAGTTAATTAAGGTTAAGGTGTGTGATGAAGATTGATTCTTGGGACAGATCGTACAACATCGCCCAAGTGGTAATCTCCACTAACATGAAGTTCTCTCGTAGGTGATTTATTTCAAGCCTAACACATTGATGATCATCTTGGTATTGGTCAAGAATGAATCCCAGTGATTGTACCTCCTTTCCAAGATCCAAAAAATGGGCTTTGTACATCACAACTATACTAGATGAGGCCATCAACTCTTCTTTCTACATTAATTAACTATTTTCATTTATATTTATATTGCTAATTAAAATGTTAAAATTATTTTTAAGAGTATTTTCTCCAATGGTCACATTAACCAATGACCATAATTGACCAATGGTTATATAATGGTTGAAACCCAAATTTTAAATTTCAATTATACTCACTTTATTATTAAAGGGATATAGTTTTGTTGGGTACAAAATAATATAACACACATTTTTAGGAAAAATTATCATTAAAAAAGTGTGGGTAGTTACATACATTTCATTTCTTGAATAGGTATATTTTGTTTGTGATATCCTTATGTGGATGACCTGTTTTTATGATCAAGTTTTGGGATCCTTTAGGGTGTTTCTAGGAGTATTTCTCTTCTTATGGTTTTGAACCTATAGTGTGTGGTTGTCTTTGGCCACTAAAGTTTCATTAATTCCCTTTAGATATTTTGGGAATATGTTTGCTCAGTGAATTTTAATTTTTTGTGGTAAAAAGCTTCCATTTTTTTCATCATTTTAGTTCATTTCTAAATGGGGGGAAGATCGATGCTCGGTCTTCATCAATTTTGGCCTATACTTTTACTTGAGGATTTATGGGGATATAAATATTTTATGGTGGGGAGAATTATGACACCCTATGAGTTTGGGTATTTTATATTTTGATGTTTAAGAGTTATTACTTAGAGTCTTAGGAGTTTTTTAGGTAATTTGCAGTTTTCCTAGAATTTTACACAGTACTACACTATGGATGGTATCAGCTATGGCGTGGAGTGGTATCACTATAGTGTTGACTAGTGGGTTGTGGTGTAGTGGCCAAAAGGAATTATTTTGATGCCTCTACCAATTTAGGTATGGATGTGGCGTAGCAACATTACTACAACATGGATCCCTGGGATAGAGATTTTGGAACTATATATAATTTTTTTCATAGTTGCACCATGGAGAAAAGGCTGCATCATATGAATGATGCTCGGTTGTGCCCTAGAGTGTGGAGGCACAAGCTATGGTGTGGAGTTCCATGAGTGTGTTTATGATGGTTATTCTACTTGGGGGGTTAGTTGAAACATGGTTCATGGGATACATTTTAACCTTGCCTTGGGAGAAAAGGATCTAGGTGATGTCTGAATCATGGTTTTTGGAGGCTATTTGGTCAGGGTGATTACGGTATGGACAAAGTCTCTGCATCATGGTCTAACAGTTCTGCAGCATGGTTTATAAGGAGATGTTGTGGTCTCTAACTTCTGAACTACCAATAAATGTTCAAAGACCCTAAAATTGAGTTGATCTTCCACATTTATCTCTCGAACCTTATGTTCCTAGGAGTGTATTTCAAAGTCCAAAAAAGCCTTTCTGGATCAGATACAACCCCAAGATTTACGAGATTGATTCTTGGTGATTTATCTCCAATATTGAGGCCATTGTCTCTTTACAAAGGTGATAATTCATGAATTACATGATTTTATTATAAATTACTTTGGTTTATGTTATTAAATTGATTGATTTAACATAAAAATAGATTTTATTCTTGATAACTATGTTTTTAAAGTATTTTTGTCATGACCTGACCCATTGAGGTCTGCCTAGCTAGAAGAAGTCCTAGCCATGACTACCCCAAGCCTAACTTCATAGGCTTGGGTATGGAGACCAGCATCGAAAGGCATAACTACAATGGGAGTAATTTACATAAGTACCTATAAATACACAACAAAATATATCTATACATAAGTGTAGAGGAAGGAAAATAATGTACAGTAAAATTTAGATTAATGACCATCCATGTAACAACCTCTATGGAATATAATATAGTAAGACATCATAATCCAAAATTGAAAGGGAAAAATGCACGCTCAAATAGAAAAGATGTCCCATCCTGAAAATAAACAAAAAATAAATTAAATGATAAGAGATTTCAGATCCATATATCTAAGTCCCAACCGCCGTATACACTAAAATGCACCGAGGTACGCCATATGCTCCCTCGTAATCACCTCTAACCTATCTTTCATCTTTATAATACACAACACTTGCGGTAAAAGCCCATGTAGTCTGCGAAAATACCATGCAGGGGTGAGTATATACATACCCAGTGGGAATATTTGAAAGTTGTAGGGGTAAGCAATAGGATACATGATATAATTATACATCTCAACCCATAGCACGAAAACCCAATACACATATATACATGTATATGCTCCTAAAAAAAGTCAATAGAGAAAATGGGATCTACATGTCATATCTTAGACCAAGATGATTAGTATGTCTGCCGCTCCAAAGGTCCATAAATGATTTCTAATATCTCACATGTCTATATGAAGAAGCCATAGTGATGACCCACACCATGGTGAAATATGGGAGTATTGTCTCTGTGTATGGGGAAGGCCTATGTTCATTGAATTCAACCCTATAGAGGCTGAGAATCAAATTCTGATTCTCCCGCATGAATCCCACATGCATCATCGCATCGTGGACCATCTCCTTCTTCCTTATTAGATTCTTGATCCATGGTGGAATCACCCATTTTCCACAAAGCATCATAATCCACCCTTGAATCATCAATCTATTTGTCACATGAAAATTTTCCATGAATTTGGGGGTTCTATTGAGTTCTGTCCCACTTGGAAAAATTGAACTATGGCCCCATTGTCCAATGGAGAAGAATCACGAAGAAAAATGGGGGAAAATTCCAAAAAGAAGTTGAAACCATATCTTTCAAACAATTATGGGCTAATGAATATAAATTTTGGATAACAAGGGTGAGAAACTTGGAAAAATGTGGATAAATTGAATAAATAACAGAAATCTGATATGCGGACTAATATAGTGGATATAAATCAGAAACAGATCAATGAAATAGAATTGATCATGATAAATATTTTAATAATAAGGGGTTAAATCCACAAATGAAAAGTCTTACCAAGATATAGATCAATCTTTGGTGAAGAACATGCTTGTCAATTATGGGGAAGATCTATTGTGTTCGATGCACCTTGGTTCACTTGGATCTGGAAGCTCAACATTGTCTTATCTCAATTTTCCAATGATGGGTGGTAGATCATACTCTCAATGATCCTAGAGTTATATAGCTAACCATATAAGTTCACTATAATATTTTATTTATAGAGGATTTATGTTTAAATTATTTAAATTAAATAATTAAATTAATAAATGAGTTTAATTTACATTCACTTTCCTACAGTCGCTTTATCTGAACATCCCACGCCAATAAACTTTAGGTCATTCTTAGGGTAACTCCTATGATCCAAAATCAATCGTGGTATCAAATTTTTGATTCTATGACCCTTTTAGTTGATATTCCATTTTTTATGAAAAAATTTTCATGCGATATAAAATAAAGTTAATAATTATAAAATTAATTTCGGACTCACTGGGCCTTGGAATTTCATTGCATCTTAGTTCATAGTTCTTAAAAAATTCCTTTATATATTTTAAATTCCTACAAGGAAAAAATAAGTTATCAACTTTATTCCCTTATTCAATATTTTTTTCCCTGAATAGAAAAAAATAAGAAAACAAGTCAGGATACTGAGCCTGCATCAAGATCTCCCGCTCTGAGAAGCTCTCCTGATTTCTCTTGTGCTACCACATTACATGAACCAAAGGAATGGTCCATCTATCTAGGATCCTTTCCTACCGATCCTCAATCATAATCGACTTCTCTTCAAGGTATGATCCATTCTCGATGTCCAACTCACACTAGTCAATGATGTTCATGGGATCATGAATGCATCTCCTCAGTTGTGACACATAGAAGACGTCATGCACTTGATCAAACTATGGTGGTAAAGAGAGGTGGTAAGAAACATGCCCAACCCTATAAAAGGTATCAAATTGACTGATAAACCATGGGTATAACTTAGCACTCTGATTGAATCTCCATAATCCTCATTGTGGAATGACTCTCAGGAAAAATGGTCTCCATACTAAAACTCTGAAGGACTACAACGTTGATCTGCATAAGATTTAAGTTTTCGCTGAGCTATACTCATCTGGTCATGGATCACCTATATCACCTCTGTAATTTCGTACACCACATTTGGTCTAATAAGAGATGCCTCGCCAATGTCATTCCATCATATGAGTGGCCTTCAGGGTCTCCCATACAAGGACTCAAAGGATTTCATGTTGATAGTAGAGTGATATCTATTATTATAAGAAAATTATACTAAGGGAAACTGATCCTCCCATATCTAGAAAAAGTCTAGTATGAAATCCTTCAACATATCCTCCAATACCTAGATAGTACGCTCATTTTTTCCATTTGTATGTGGGTGAAAGGTTGTAATCATCCTCATCTGGGTCCCAAATACCTCTTTTAAGCCTGTCTAGAATTGTGATATAAACTGTGCATCATGATCAGAGACAATCATCAAGTGAAACCCATGAAGGAAGATGATATACTGCACATACAACTGACCCAAACCCTCCACCGAACTCTAGTCCCTCTTAGGAAGTAAGTGTACCAACTTTTTAAGTCGGTCAACTATCACCCAAATGGAATCATGACCTCTCACTATCAATGGAAGTCTTATCCTGAAGTCCATCGATATGCCATCTCATTTTTACTCTAGTATCTCAAGAGGCTATAACAAACCCACCAGAACCTAGTGCTCCTCCTTCACCTACTGACATGTGAGGCACCAAGAAATGAGCTTGGTCATGCTCTGCCTCATTCCAACCCACCAAAAATTCCACTAAAGGTATTTATACATATTCCCCTCAACAAGATATACAACCAAAGGGTCGTGTAAAACTCCTCATCACCACCTCCCACATTGTGATCTGGACCACCATCGATCCCTGGAATAGGATGACATTATTCCCTCCTTTAAAAAATCCATCTAGTTAATATCCTAAGGATATCTGGTCATGTAGGACCCCATATTCAATGTCTCCTAACTATGGATCCCTCACATGCGAGAGAGGTGGAGGGGTCAACACCATTGACTCAAGAAAATTTTCACCCTCCTCCTCTAGTAGGGTCATCCACAAGGAAACCAACTGATTAGATGCCTCCTCCACGAGGAGAAAATGGTACTTCCTACTAAAGATATATTCCACCACATTTCCCTTCATAGGAGTATAGACTATCTCCAAGTCATTTTACTTTAGTAACTCTAACTAGTTCCTTTTTATCTGGTTCACATCTCTCTTTGTGAAGACATACCTAATATTGTGATGACCTGAGTAAATAATGATGATCTCCCCTTGAAGATAGTGCCTCCACATCCTTAATGAAATGACCCCCACTACAAACTCTAGGTCTTGAGTTGACTAGTTCTGTTCATGGTGTCTAAAATGCCTCAAACCATATGTGATCACTAAATTCATCTACATCAACACGTAGCTGAGCCCAGCTCTAGAGCCATCTCAATATACTATGTACTCCACACCCTCCTATGGTAGCCTCAAAACATGATCACTCATCAAACTCAAACTCAACTCCTTGGAGGATATTTGGAAATTTTCATTTTGGGTAAACAGGTTCCCTTTCCATGTTAGGCTGGTAAAAGGGTATTCAATCCTAGATTAGTCTGACATGAACCTTTTATAGTTCCCCACCTAGCTAAGAAAACTCTACACCTCTATCACTCTCTTTGGTGTCTCCCAAGAAAGCACTACATCAATATTTTATGGGTCTATAGTTAATTTATGTTTAGAAATGACATTCCCTAAAAAGTGATGTGAGCCGCATGGGGTGGACTGATCTTCACAGTGTACGAAAGTGGATGAAGGATGAAGTTTGGGGCTATGTGTTGAATGATGGTTATGGATTGTGGATGAAATTATTCAATCAAGTATATAAGTATCAAAACCTACTACTTAGATAACACACTTAAGGGAGGGATGTGATAGAAAATCCACACAACAATGCAATTGGGTTGAGGCACGAAATTGGGGGCTTTGTGATCTTGGATAACCAATCTAACATTTAGATGTATAAGTCAGTAATTCACATGAATAAGAGGGGAAACAAGAGAAATACTCACACAATAGAGAGAAGCAAAGCATAATCTCTCTATTAGAATCTTTAATGAAAATATAATTCCATGGAGTGGATATTTATAGCCAAGGGCTGACACAATAGTCAAGGGTTTAATACCCTAAATTCATAATGGATAAACCTACCTTGTCCCCTTAATGTCAAAAATATAAAGTCTTACAAATAATTTTGGGAAATGTAGAAAATTACTTTCTTCCCATAGCCCACCATATTTTAATTTGAGTACCTAGCCCACTAAATTTGACTTTGGTTCCCAAAGATGTCATTCTAGAATCTTCTTGTGGGAAAGGCTTCTAAAATTTGTGCAACCCTATGTCTTGGGATTTATGCATCTCATTTGGGATTAAATAAGAGTGATAATAAGCCAATTTTCAACTTCTATGCATGGACCATGGGTTTGGGACTTCTAATGTATTGATATGGGCTCTCATTACCACTTGTAGTCTCTTTAATCGTCCTTTCATCATTAGGCCTTGCAACTACAACTCCACACATTCCATCAGGACAATGTCATCTTCCAGTTTCATATCATCCTCCCCCTCTTCAAAAGGAGTCATCTATGACTCTCCATCTTCTACATCCAAATATGAGGAATTATTAGAAAAATTGACTTTAAAAATAACTAGGTATTCACCTTGCAATGGGATATTGCAATAATTCATATCAAGAACTATGTATGGTCCATATCCATCTGTCCTGAGCTTTGAATTTCGTTTCTTTTAATGGCTCTCCATCTTCTTTTTTTCCCCATTTTATTTCTTAACATGTTTTTTTCCTTTCATATTTCTACTTTCCAACATACGTAATAAAACATGATCAATATGGGTAATGAGTTTAAATCTAAAACGAGTTCCAAATAGATAAAATTGTGTTGTAGATTGATCTACCCTTTTATAAGAATACTCGGCATGTGGTAGAAACTCCTTCAATTCCTTTAGACCTATGATGTTTTTAGTGGATCTTTGAATTTATTCAATCTCTCTAATAGGAAAAAAAACAAGGTTGCACCTCCTCAAGAATGACTCCATTTTACACCTATTAAAAAAATCACAATAGTTTACAATGAATATGTTAAGTCATTAGTGTTTAATATCACCTCATTGTACATAATTAATAGAATAGTTTTTCTAAGAAATCAAAGCACACATAACCTCTCTCTCCCCTATCATCTCATTTTTTCACTCAATGACTTCTCTTTTTCTCACTTGATTTTTCTTTAAACTTGATATATTTTCTTCTCTCATTCTCAACTCTCACCTAATTATCTTCCTTTTATATTTATCTCATTTTTTATTAATAAATAATATTTTTCTTCTCTTTCAAAATATCATCATCCAAAATTCATTTTGAGGACATGGGGTTGAGGGTTATAGGTTCCCCTTGGTGTAAAAAAGATTGAATATTTAGAAAACCATCATGTAAAACACACCGATCATATTTCTATAGCCGAACTAGAATTAATTGGAATGCCTTCATTGGTACCACATCACATCGTACCTCATCGTTGTACTTCTCAATGGAAAATAAGACCTTCACCTGTTTGGTGACCTTCAAATATTCACAATCATTCAACCACTGCAGTTGGAATGGATATTGGGGATTCAAAGTTAGGAGTCCCATCTTCTCCACCAATTTGGTGCTTGTTACATTGCTACAACTTTTTCTATCAATGATGACACTGAATTCCATCCCATTAATTTTCCATCAGGTATGGAAAAGGTCTTCCCTTTTCTCCTCATAATTTATCATTTGAGCACTCAAAACCAACCTTATGATGAGAATATTACCTTATTTATAAAATTCTCCATTATTGATTTTCAAATAATCCTCTAGCTCTTCCTCCGAGCTCTCTCCATCGATCTACTATTCTCCAATCTTAGTTATGGTCACGGTGTGTCAGTTTGGACATTCACTGGCAATGTGACCCCTTACTCGATATTTGAAAAATCAAATATCCTAATTTCTCATTTTTTTCAGGCTTAAAAGTAGGATTCTTAGGTCCATGAATTATCTCATCAATTTTGTGATCAACCACCTCATTTTCCATTGATGGTTCTCCAATATCCTTCCTTGAATTACTCCATGGAGTGAATGGGGATGTGGGATTCTTCATGTTTCTCCTCCTTTTGATTTGTTTCTTGATATTGGTGTCATGGTGGATCATATCTTATATCTTCACATGGTGTTACATCTCCACTTGATCAGAATTCTCCCAATTTAGTCCATGTAAAAACTATTCCATGGTTGCCTCTGAATACTCCTCTTTTTTTGTTGAATCATGTCAATTTGAATCTCCATGTTGAAATATTCTATGCTATTACTCCCTTGGGTGAGCCTCTAAATCTTGTTGCGCAGATCTCTATGGTAGTGTGAGGGAACAAACTGCTTCCACATAAGAAACTTTCTTTCATCCCAAGTGTTGATTGGATGTCCACCATATCTAGCCCGATCATTTTTTATTTTATACCACCATATTAAAGCATAATCAAAAAATTCAAGGGAAGATAGTTTGACCTTTTTCTCCTCAGAATACTCTAACAATGGAAAAACATTCTTGATATGCATCTCCTAATCCAAGTATGCCTCTGGATCACTTTTCCCTTGAAATGAAGGGACCTTCACCTTGATCTCTCCAAGTAGGTCATCATTGTAACAACCTGAGATTTTATGAGAATTATTCATTTTAATTTCATTGATGTCTTGTGTTGTACGCTACCCCAAAATTATTTTGTACTATACGCAACACCGTATTAGCTTGCAGTATACGCAACACTATTCTTGGAAAGTGTTACACTCAATTTCAAGTTTGTTTTATAGAAATTACTCTACGCAACATTAAGTATAGATTTTGTTTAATGCATAAATGAAATAAGTTTTGATTATGTTATACTCAACACCAAAGGGAGCTTGAAAAACACTCACCCTGACATGGCTTTAATTACACGCAATCGTGACCTTCCTCGATAGCGTGTGTAGTACGCAATACCGGGTTTCACTAAACAATGATATATTATTAAAATATTATATAAACTAGCCGTTATGAATAGTAATAACCACTTTTTGAAATTTTATAAATTTTATCTTTCAAAAGGGACTTCATTTTCTGATTTTTAATATTGAAATAATCCTAGGGTGAATTTTTTGTATTTTTCTGAAAATTTTCAATTTTTTGATGAATAGTGAAAACCCTGGGTTACAATTTAAAAACCGACTTTTTATTTAAGTAATTATTTATTTTATTTAAATTTATTTTATGTCAAAATAGATACATAATACCTATATAAGTTCAATTTAATTAATTGGAGTCATTTTATATTAATTTTTTATATATAAAAATTTTATTGAACTTTTCACTGTCTTTTACCCACCTCCTAGGAGAATTTGCAAATTTACATAAAACTTAATTTTACCACTTTTGTGAGTGTAATTCAAAAATTAGAGAGAAACGGTTGATATAAGTATGTAAAATTTGGTTCAATGAGATGAAAATAATTTTTGGTGAATCGTAACTTTTTGATTTTATTTACCGCGGTTAAAAGTAAATAGGGTAATTAAGGGTAAAAATGATATTATTATTACCTTAACACATGTCCTAATTCTATTGGATAAGTTTAATTAGACCTAAAACAACCTTAGTAATATAATATTATCATTTAGTTCCACTTTTATTGGATTAGGACATTTATTATTATTTAATTCAAAGAAGAGGTAAAAGAGTTAAAATCAAAGTTTAATAATTAAAATATTTTTAATATATGGTTATACATAAGATATATTCGACCATAAATACTAATTAGAAATATAAAAAGATTTCCTACATAATGGTATTTTATTTATAATTTTTAGACATTAAATAATTTAATTTATTAATGACACAATGATGATGTAGTAATTACCTTATTAATGAAATATTAACATAATTGATGTTATAAATACCCAAATAAATTAAATTTGTGACTTTTTATGAATTCCAATAATTTTATAGGTTAATATGACATGTTATTATTTATTAAATTAACTTTTTAGAACTAATAATTCTGTTATTATTTTCACAAAAATAAATTACCAAATAGTGTCAAAATTGACATAAAATAGTTTTTAAAACAAATATTTTATTATTAATTCATATTATATTCTTAAAAATATAAGGTTAGGTCAAATGACTTATATATGGTTATATATATTAATAATGAACCACTTGGGGTTCTTTTGGCTTGTTATAGTATGTTTATTAACCATATAGTGTAAGAAAACAAGAAGACATGGTAAAAGTTAAATTACTTAACATAGAGATAAATCTAAATGATAAGGTTTAAATAGTAACCTAAACTTGTCTAAAATATATTGGTTGAGAATATTTCTACCCATCCCCACTTTAACTTCGAAATAAATCAATTTTTAGCTATTATATACTGAATATGACTTTATTATAAAATAATACTTTATGTTTTTTCTAAGGTGCCCCTCACCCCTCTTATAAAAGGGAACCTCCTCCCTCTTCTATTTACATAATTTTGGGCCTTAAAGATTTAAAAAAACCTACCCATTTCTCTTCTCAACTTCCCTAGAAACATTATAGAGGTTCATGTTTCCTAAAAAGACCCACTTTAGTTCCTTAAGAGGAATCTTAAAAGAGGTGCATCGAAGAAGAGGTAATCTCTTCTACTGATTCTTTCAAGTTTCTTCTTCAACTTCTTCTTATTTAGTTGTTTAATTATAAATTAATAACATCAGTATCACTAATATACTTATATTTTATTATAATTCTGAAACAACCCCATTTCACCTTCTATCCATCCTTCGAAAAATGAAATCACCGCGCGTGCGTACGTACGGAATACTGTCTCCACACTGTGGTGTAATCTATTTTTCCAACACCACCATACTTGGATGGGTATAATGGTATAAAGAATAACTATATATAGTTATTATAAAATCATACTTATTATGATATATTATATCATCCACTTCAATTAAATTCAATAATTATGGGAACGATATCATAGCCCGTGTGTACGTACGGATTACCGTCTCCACGACGCGATGAGATTCATTCTACATGTTAACCATTCCAGAATGATTATAAAGTATATATAATGAATAATAATGAAATATATTACATGACAAATCTACTATATTTATGTATATATATATATATATATTTCATCTACTTACTTCCATTCAAGTCAATAAGGAAAGGAAAACAGCGTTCATACGTATGTACATCCTACCGTCTCCAGGAACGGTGTGTTTCATTTCATTTATCTATCTATTATATATATATATATATACTTAATATATATAATATATAAACCATTTTCTACATTTTTGAAGTAATTAAATCATGATATAAGTAATAATAATCTCAAGAACAACAAGTCCAAACACGTACGATAAATGAAACGATTTTACCCAAAACACTACTTTAACATGGAATTGACAAATTAATGGGTAATATAAATACCTAAGTGAACCATATATGATATAATGATAATGAATATGATTCGGTAATAAGTCAATGACATTATTTAAATCATTATATAGGAGGTTCGGATACATAAGAAGCATATTGGACATAAGGTAATGGATAATTTTGCAATCTCATTTTTATCCGAGATTGCATATACGTAAGTATTTACTAGGGTTATATTTTTCATCCATGTCCATAAAATGGTTTTTCATAAAGTTTTTAATATTATTACATGTATGTTTAAAGTCATGTTTACCATTATTTGACTTTTACATTGTGTTATGGAAGGAATCTTTCTTTTGTTTACCATAAGAGGAACTTTTTGAATTTTCTGGAAAAAGTACAAGGAGAATGTTTTTTTAACTTATATGGCATGAATGGATTTTTACGGTTTTATAACGCCTTATTTTCATGAATATTCCTCTAAAATATTTCATTATTATTTTCAACAAAGTCCTTTTCTTTTAAAATTTAATGGCATTTTGTGAAAAGAAAATGATTTTGAAGAAGAAAGGATATTTTCCTCAAGAATTCATTTCAAGTGTTTTATCAAAACTATTTCCCATCTAAGATGAAATTATTCAGTATGATTATGTTTCAAATTTCTTATGATGAAATGATATCAATTTTTTATATGGATTATGTTATGATGGGATGATGTTTATGAAACCCATTTTACTCTCTGGGTTATGATGAATGGTTTATGTTTATGTTACAGCACACGTAAGAATGATTTCATTATGAGATAGGTGGGACCTATAATTCCATCTAATGCATTGGGTAAAGATTTATATCTCATGAGATAGACATGGTTTGGACGGTTAGTTAATCTGGTTCAGTGATACAGGACTGGAACAAGGAGTGAACACGATTCAGAAAGGGACTTTGTCCACTATGATGGTATTGGCAGTAATGCCTTGGCTACTATGGAAATCATATAATGTGCTTAATGGTTTTACACAATTAAATGTTTTATTCTCATGATTATTTATCATGATTGATGTTCCTTTATGACCTATGCCTTACGTGCTGCCAAGATTTATTTCACAACTCAAGATTTTGATGTGTAAACTTTATGTTCATGTTTTGAAGTTCAAATGTATGTGGTTTGTTTTATTTTCACCTTGCTTACCTTTACTGAGAATTTGAGCTCACCCTTTATATGTTTTATTTTATCCAGGATATAAAGAAAGGTTTTAGGTTAGAAAAAAAAGTGAAGATCTTTATAGGAGATGTTGAAGGTCTTTCACCTAGATTAGAAGATTATATTCCATGTTTCCAAAGACACTAAACTATTACGGTCCTTGAGAGTTGGTTTTTTTATGTCTTAAGTATTACGAAAAAGCAATTTAATGTCCATGTACGTAAAGCTTGGGTCTCTACAATCATCATGTGGTCTCTTTTGGCCTCGTCTAGAATATTAGTACAATATCCTCCGTTGTGGGACATCCTAAAAATCACCATCAAAGGTTTCTATCTCCCCCTCCATGATGTGGGTTCGATGTGATGTCGGAGCCTTCCATGGGTTATCATAGATCATTCTAAATATTTTCTGATTATCTATACTTTCAATACTCTCATGTAGCACCTCCAACATCATATCAAGATGCTTCTCAAAATAGATCACAGAAGCCTTCATTTGGAGTGGAATATCTTCCGATACAAGAGTTTAACTTTGAATTTATTCATTACTAGAATGAACATTTCTATTCCCAAAATCTTTGGTCATGATGAGTAACATGAACACAAACATACAAGGGGAGAAACACAAATAATGTGACATAGACACACACACTCACACATTAATACACACACACACACACACAAACACACACACACAATATATACACACTCATGTATGCAAGAAATACACACTCACACACACAACAATACACACATACTATTTCAAGGATATACACTCACATACATGGGATGTACACAGACATGAACACAAGATGTACACACTCATAAACATAAGGATACACACTCACACACACATGTATACACACTCACACATGAAATATATAGATACTCACACACACAATGATATTTTTTTTCAATTCCTCTCCACTCTCAACACTCAATTAAAATATAAAGATCTTATGAAATCTAATACCTTATTTAGGGTGATCATGTGCCAAGAATCATTCAACAATCATGATTGTGTCAGAGGACGGTTTAACACAACCCATGTCTGTGGTAAAGAGTTTAGAATGGTAAAGGGTGGAAAAGGTGGTAAAACATAGGGGTAAAAGTTGGAAAAGGGGTAGAAAATGTGTGATATATGGGTTTTTCCTGATTGTGAAATATTAAAAAATTAATAAAAATATGAAACATTATGATATGGTGATGAAGTAAAATGATGTTAAAAGTGGTGTATGAAAATGGAAAGAGAAAATAATGTAAAACATGAAGGTGAAGTAATTGTATCCACTTTTTTATTTTTTTATCACATCTCTACAAAATGTTATGTGCTTATAGTTTTAAAGAACAAGATAATGAATGGAGAGTAAGATAAGTTTTTTTGCAATCCCTCAAAGAAAGGATGTGCTTAATTTTGAAAATCACAAAAATGATGATTTGAGATAATTTTATTTTTTTATACAAATCATATAAAGAAAAATAAATATGGAAATAAGATGGACTAATAATTGTCTCATTGTAAAAATATTTCAATCTTGCTCAAAATAGGCCAATTCTAGAGGTTTTCAAAGAAAATGGTTTTTTTGGTTTTTTATTGAATGGGTGGATAATATGGAAACCTAAGGAGAGAAATGGGTAAAAGTAATGTAAATGAAAGGTTATATGCCTGCCATGTCAACTAGATAACTGATACCAACTAATACGAGATGCATGGTGTGGCCTGATCTTCACATAGTAGGGAGGTGGATGGAAGATACGGTTCGGGGATAAGTGATGGATGATGGGTATGGATAGTAGATGAAAGTAGTCAATAAATTCTATAAGGATCATGACCTAATACATAGACAACACACTCAATGGAGGGATGTGATAACCAATCTAAACAACAACACAGTTGGGTTGAGGAATAAAATTGGGGGCTTTTTGATCTTGGACCACCAATCTAATTTGTAGATTAAAAAGGATAGAATACACAAGAGTAAGGGGAAAACTAGAACAATTCTCATGAAATGCATAGAAACAAATAATAAGCTCTCTATTATAATCTTATATGAAAATACAATTCCATTGGGTGGATGTTTTTATCCAAAGGTTGATATAATAGTTAACAGTCTAATACCCTAAAGTCATAAAGGTTAAACCTACCTTGTCCCCTTAAAGTCAAAAAGATAAAGTCTAAAAATGACTTTTAGGAAAAGAAGCACATGCATTTCCACCCATAGCTCATCGAATTTGTCTTTGAGTACCTAGACCACTATATTTGAATTTAGAGTATAAATATTTCATTCTATATTCTCCATGTGGGAAAGGCTTCCAAAATTCATACAACCATGGGTCTTGGGATTTATGCATCTCCTTTGGGACTAAATAAGAGTGATAATAAGCAAATTTTCCACTTCCATTCATATGCCTTGGGTTTGGTCCTTTTAATGTGGTGAGATAGGCTCCTATTTCTACTTGCAATCTCTTTAATCTTCTTGGAATCATTGGGTCTAGAAACTCCAACTATGCAAATTCCATCAATCCAATTTCATCTACTGGTTTCATATTAGAAAGTAAACCTCATGGATCCAAAACTATAACATCGAGAGCTTACCATAAATATGGTGCTTTTGAAGAAATTCTAGGACCAACCTTAAGTGCTCTATATTCTCCTTACTCGATGAAGAACAAATTATACTGTCGTCAATGAAGAAAATTATAAATTAGTCCACGTATGGATAGAATATTTGGTTCATTAGATCCATAAACATAGTAGGGGAATTCATCACATTGAAGGGAATCTCTAATAACTAATATTTTCCATAGTGAAATCAGAATGTCATATTCGAAATATCAGCCTTCTAAACTCTCAAATAGTGGTATTAGAACCAGATATCAATCCTTGAGAACATCTCACACCTCAAAAATGATTAAATAAGTCATAAATCCACAACAAGTATTACTTTTTATTTATTTTTTCCCCATTCAGGTGATGATAATCCACATTAATACATAAGCTCCAATCTTTCTTTTCACAAACTACACCAGAGCTACCCAGGGTGACACACTGGGTCTGATAAACCCATTCTCTCAAAGTTCCTCTATCTACACAATAATCTCCCTGAGATTGATAGGGGCTATATGATATGCTACAGAAGATATCAAATTGGTTTTGCATTGAAATTTGATGTAAAAAATACATCTCATTCCTCAAAGGTGGTCCTAAAGCATCCTTAGGGAATACATCCATAAAATCCTCTGGGACTGAAGGAATCCAGATGCCTGAAGAGCCTACTATGCCAAGGGATAAAATTTTCAACTGATGGGTGATGGGTTACAGCTTCATGATTGCAAGACCCACTATCTTCACCATGACATCTATATCACTCGCAAATAAGAAACTCGTCCCATTAGTCTGAAGGCATCTTAATTGACTATGACGACAATCAATCTAGGATCAAACCATGGACAGCCAGTCTATATCCAAGATGATGTCATTAGACCTCATAAAAATGACCAAGAGCACCCATGAGAAACTCTCTTCATTAAGATATAGCTCTCACTAATAGTAGATAAATGATATCAAAGAAGTGTTCCCTTTAGGAACCTAAAGCTATAAATGTGGAGCTAAAGTCTCATTTGGGAGTTCCATCTCTCACACCAGGGGTAAGAAGATGAAGAAATTACTCAAACCTATGTAAACTAGTAGTAAATCAAGAGTATATTGAACACATATCATACCTATAATCATCTCTTGAGCTAATATTTCATAAGTATCCATAGCCTATTGTTGCCTATAGATCAGACCGCTAGCTCCCTAAGCCTAATGTGGGCTTCTTGGGGGTGGTGGTGGAAGTAACTCATTACATCACCCACAACACAAATCTCCTCCTCCGAGAGCCCCGCCTACTTATCTTCTAGCTACAACTTCCTAGGGGTAACCTTGGAATCAACTAAATAATCCATGATCAAAGTGTTTCCTTTACTATAGTGGTCTATTCGCTATCTGTCTACCATCCTCAGCATGTCAAGTTGGGTAATCACACATCATGTGACCTCACCCATCACATTCATAGCACTACCCCTCTCTGGGGTTCCTTGGTCCTCAGTGTGGTATCTGTATTGATTGACCACGTGCCTATGTCCAGTCATGGGTACACCTCATGTGCATCACTTCTTGTATCCTATCATCCCTTAAAGATGACTAAACCCTATAATTACTACTGATGGAACCAGCTACATGGAATCCCTCATATAGGAAGCCCTACATCACTCGTTCCCACTTCAACACTCCAAAAAATGTGGGTATAAAAAAGGATACCATATTGGAATAAATATATCTACAATGACCCTACCCAAGCATTAATGACTGGAAGTAACCATGTCGAATCCTGGCTTAAGGAGTATCGTGTAAGGTTGGTGAACCTCATGACATACTCAAAAATTTTCATCCCTCCCTAATACATCTCTATTAGCATCTGAATCTTAACTGATTTCAAGCATTAGGGGTATTACTCCTCATGAAACAACTGTAGGGAGTCATTTCATGAGAGTTTTAACTCATCATGAATCTAAATGATTAGACCCCACCAATTCCTAACTACTCTAGGGAAAATAATGGCTTCTAGTGCAACCACCCTATAATTTAGTGTCTGGATAAGTCTGAAAACTTGGATAATAAACTCTATCCAATCCTCCACCACCTGGGGATCTAGCTCACTGTGGAACCTCAACGTCCTCTATCACTAGAACTCATGGTGTGTGATAAGCCTGTGTGAATCCTTATCCTACTCTACTAGTACAATTTGTTTCTCAATAGGTATGGGTCCTACTACCTACCCACCTAGAAGAAAAATATTGTGTGATGACCCTTGAAATGAGGCCACATCACAAATTTGATCATCATCATGATCCTAAATTAGTAACTTGGTTTTTTTTCCTTGCATTTGTATCCTAAAACTTTAATCAATACATACCATGGTCAAATAAGAATAAATGTATATGGCGAGATGACTCAAGAAGGATTGTCAAAATACTCAATCTTATATGATGTATGTACCAAATTTTTTCCTGTATCCAATGTCTTTAAATTCCAAGTTGACAAGAAATTAGTCAGAGTCATGTTGAATAGATACATCATTTTCTGCATCACTACAAGATTCCCTAACCTAAAATCTATACACGAGACACATTGATACCATTTCCCTAAGTTTTGAATCAAACCTCATAAGAGGACATAACTCCAAAAAAAATCCTGAGGTCAAACTCCCTCTATCTATCAAGACTTAACCCATCAGATCCCACTTAGTCTTCATAAAACCAATCCAATACTACCCTTGGAATACCTCCATAGGCCAGGGGCAGATGACCAATGTCAAAAGGAATAACTACAATGGGATGATTTTTCCTAACTATTTGTATTCACACACCTAACCATCTCTATTGTTAATTCCAGATGAATGAAAAGAAAACACAATAACATATAGAGTAATGACCATGAATTTAACAACCTCTAGGGAATACAATAGAGTTCGACAACATGATTTTCAAAGGAAAGGTTCAAAATACACACCAAACCCAAAAAGATGTCCCAAGCTGATAGTAACTAGAAAATAAGGTAAATGATGAGAGATATCAGCTTTGGATCTCCAAGACCCAACAACTATACGTGTAAAAATGCACCTAGGTATCCTCTATGCTCTGTAATTTCTGCTGACCTATCTTTCATCAACATAAGAAACAACACATATAGTAAAATCCCATGCAGGGGCGAGTATATACATATCTAGTAGGACATCCCAAAATATGATGGGTGAAAGAAATAGAAGAGGTTATAGAAGTAGATAGCTCAAACCATACTAAGAAAACCCAAATCATAGGTATACCTATATATGATCATAAAAAATATCAATTGAGAGAGGAAAGGGGGTCTCCATATCATAGCCCACACCAGGAAGACGAGTCTTCTTGAAACTCTAATGGTCCATCAATGATGACTAGAATCTCATGTGTCTATCCGAATAAGTTGTATAGTGGACCTTCACATTGGTTTCATAGGGGAGTAACATATTTGAGTATAGAGGAATCATGCCCTGGTACGATGGGGGGATTACTCCCTTTATGATAAGTAGTATGAAGGAGTCAGATGCTTTCACAATAGTGGTGTACCATCTCTATGTCAATATAGAAAGTATGGAGGACCCACACCGTGGTATGATAGGGGAGTACTATCTCCATCGATAGAGGACCTATGCCCTAATTTCATAGTGGAGTACCACCTATATGAAAGTACAGAAAGTATTGGGGACCCATTCCCTAATAAGACAGGGTTTTACTATCTCCATAGATAGAGAACCCACCCTCTGATGCCTAAGGGGAGTACCACCTAAATGATTAGTAGTATGGAGGTCCCGCATGCTAATACAATAATGGAGTACCATATCCATGGATAGAGGACTTGTATGATATCACTGCAATGGAGTTTCATCTCTATATCTGATCAATGATTATAGAGGACACACACCCTAGTACGAAATTAGATTACCATCTTCATATATGGAGGACTCATGCCTTGACTCTATAGAGGAGCACCACCTCTATCTTAACTCTCTGATGAACTTGTCGAATAATTTCCATTATTGAGCACTGCCTATAGAAGCGTCATGCTTGAAACATATCACTTCATCTCTAAAAATTAACTATGAAGGATATCATCATGTTATGTGTGAAAAAAACACTCAAGATAGGCTACTCCTGAGCTAAAATATGAGTCTAGATGAAAGAGATATGAGCGGTATAATTTTCCTCAAAAGGAGGTACATAATGTGTAAGGGACCCACACAGTGTGTGGTCCCGCTCTTCTGTCTAGTCATGTCCTCACCAGTATATGTCTCACTTGGCATATAGTACTACCTGGTGTGTCTCAGACACATGGGGTTGAGCCATTTTCTTCTATCCATTCCCTCCTTTAGGTCATGTTTGTGTATCTATTCATGTGCCAGTACATAGTGTGTGCCTTTCCATGTCTATGTTATTATATTCTTGGAGTACATGATGGGACACCAAAACTTATTCACATGTTGTATGGGTTCTCCAAATGGAGTGAGATATTTTACTCTCCCAAATCCCTAGTCGTCATGTCCAGGGGGCTACAAGTCGTGTGTTCTTTAGACTACATAACGTGTAGTCAGTTTTTTCATAGAATTCCATATCTATTTTATGGATACTAGATCCATTGTATGGATACTAGGCTTATCTATACAATCAAAACATGTCTTTAGGCCACCCTAAATTGATGGGTAAGGCCTTCATTCATATAATATGTCCCTCTAGAGGCCAAAAATTAGATTTCAATTCTCCTGAATGAATCCCTCACAAGTAATCATGTCTCTAACCATCTCCCATTGCCTCACCAGATTCCTAATCCAGGGTGGAATCACCTATATCCCTCAAATCATAACAATCCACCCCCAAATCACTAATATGTTCATCATATGTGAATCTACAATGAATCTGAGGGTTCGATCTAACTTGATATCGTCTGAAAAATTCAAACCATGGGTCCATGGGAAAAAAGTGAAAAATCCTGAAGAACAATGAGTGGAAAGAACAAAAAGAGGTGAAATAATCATTGTCCAAGTGTTATTGAACAAAGAATATAAATTAGGGATAATTGGGGTGGGAAATTTAACGACCCGAATCCGGATCCACTCAACTGGTGCCCCATACCCGGTTCGCCACATGACCTCAAGCACATTTCCCCAAATGCCAGAGGCTACCAACTAGCAGCGAGGTCCTTGGTGAGTCATTGGGGAAACTATGCCCTCATTTGGTAAAGTATACAAGGGAAAAGAAATAGCAGTCAATAGCGGAAGCTGTGAACAACATACAGTAACTGAAACAAAACAGAGGAAGCAATGAATATATAGCAATGATAATAATGAAGCAGCCGGTACAAGTATCTAAGTAAAGTATCAAACACCACAACGTGATGAAATACAACTAAGAAACAAAGTACAAAATGTAAACAGTAACTCCAGCAGCATCGCAAGCCTAATCTTGGTCATATGCTCTCCAGCTCCAACCAGCAATCATGTACCTCAAGTAGAAGGGCCAAAATCCCTATCCACACCTGCAACCATATAAACTATTTGGGCTGAAAATCAGGACCCAAACAGGGTGTGATACTAATCCCAGTAGGCAACAACCATAAGATCTGTGCCCTACTATCAGTGAGAAATATAGAAAAAGTAATGGGAATAAATGAAACAGAGAAACAGGAATACACTAAAGTAAACAATCCTAAAAATCTCCATTCACATTCATTTATTAATTTAATTCAATTATTAAATTATCAACCATGGAATCTAGCAAACAGCTCTATATTCCCAAGGCATAACAAGTAACAAAACAGGTATCTCAGCAGACTACCTAAACAACAAGCAGTACCAAACCCAAGCTTGTTCTTTGGCTTGGTGGACTCGTCACAACCAACCAAACAATATTCACATTGACTCTCTCGGTGGCTCATACTGGCAGACCCTCTAGTCAAGAATTCAAACAAAGTCCTAGACACTCTGGGAATCTCTCACCGTCAATTCCCCTACGGTTTGGTAATGATAGATATAGACTCTCTGAGGAAGAAATTAGGTCTAATTCCTCCTATAGTCTTGATACGTAACTAAGGACACTCTGAGGAAGCACAAAGTCCAATTCCCATAGGTCCTTCGAACGATACTAATTTATAACAGACTCTCTAGGGAATCCCTTAATCGTTAATTCCCTCTTTGATCTACCGCACCAGGTTCACACAGCTCTGAGCAGCCTAGTCATGCGTAATCGAATGTCAGTAGCCCTAAGTAAGTTCAACAACTACTTGGATAATAGCTAAAATGTATCAAAATCATATAAATAGTAGGAAATACATGCTATCAATTATATCAAGGTAGGAAATAAATGCAACAAGGTCTACCTCACAGGCAACCTAAGCCAAATGGTGATAAACAGCCAAAACAAGGGAAACACACATGGGGTGATCCTCAAGCATGCTAACACGCAATAATTATTCATCTAATGGCCTCAAGAATACAAGAAATATAAGGCAGACAATAATGCAGGATCAAAACCCTAACCCGAGATACCCAAAACATGGGAATCCGACACTTTTTCACAAAAACTCAAAGACGTTCAACATGATTCATTAAACCACCTACCTCGATCCTAGGAGATCAATATACCTGAACCTCATCCTATGAATCGACCTAGAAAGAAGTAGATCTACAAAAATGTCTAAAACGTTCAACCTTAGATAACTCTCATAAGAGAAAGAATCATGAAATGTGGCCAAAGAAGAACCAAGAACTCTCCGATGTGATTCTATAGCACCTGATGGTGTTCGATTTGGATAACCAGTGACAGATCGGCAGCTCGGAGAAGATTTATGGTCGTACCATTGCTCTCAGTCGAAGAAGCTAGAGAGGAAGACGTTTTTGGGATTAAGACGTGACCATGGTCCGTTTAATGAAAAAAATCACATGGCATGTACATTTAGATTACATGGCATGTAATTTCCTTTTCCTTACTCCACTTTAGGCATCCTCCAAATCACCCATACACGGCCGTGTGTGTGGCCATGACACGACCAGCACATGGCCTCAAGCGGTATCAAAGTACACGGCGTGTACTTAGAAAATTTCCAGATTCTCCTCTTTTTCCCAAAAATGACCAGAAAAGGAAAGACATACCTAAAAAGAAGGTCTGGGTTCTTACAAACTTCCCCCCTTAAATAAATTCGTCCTTGAATTTCCCTAGCGTGGTGCAGAAGAAGAAACCCTGAACAACTCTGGTCACTGTGATCGCATATCGGTCTCCCTCTCCCAAGTCTCGTCCTGTACACGGCAGTGCTTCCATAGAATCCATACTAGAGGAACAGACTGGCCACGGAGTATCTTTTCACTACAATCAACAATCCTGATAGGATGCTCCTCGAATGATGCATCCTGCTCCAGCTCAACCTCCACGGGTTGAAAAACATGAGACGGGTCTGAGAAATAGCATCAAAGCTAAGAAACATGTAAGACGTCATGCATGGCCTAGTACCTTTGAGGTAGTTGCAACCTATAAGAGACCAGTCTGACTCTCTCCATAACCTCAAACGACCTAATATATCTCAGTGAAATCTTACCTTGTCTCCTGATCCTCTTGTGTCCCATCCTTGGGGTAACACATAGGAAAACCTAGTATCTGACCTTGAACTCCAAACGTTATCTCTGTTGATCAGCATAAGATTTCTACCGAGACTGTGTAGTAGCCATCCTCTTCCGAATAAACTCCACCTGTTCTGTGCTCTCTTGAACAAGACGATGTCCTAGCATAGCTACCTCTCCTACCTCCATCTAACATAAGGGTGATCGGCACGGTCTACCATACAAATCCTCGTAAGGTTCCATCAGAATAGTTTCTTGAAAACTATTATTGTAAGAAAACTCCACTAGAGGTATATGTCTCTCCCAAGAATCACCAAAATCGAGGACGCATGCACATAGCATGTCCTCAAGCACTTGAATCATGCACTCTGACTGGACATCTGTCTGGGGATGGTAAGTTGTACTTAGAAGTACTTGTGTACCCAAATCCCTCTGTAGCCTTTTCCAGAAATGTGACATAAAGTGGGAGTCCCTATCTGAAATGATAGTACTCGGAACCCCATGCAAGTGTACAATCTCATGGATGTATAACCATCCAAGCTCATCAACACCGAAGGTCTCATTAATCGGCAAGAAGTGATAAACCTTCATGATCCTGTCAATGACAACCCATACCACATCATTCCCTCGAGGTGATCTCAGTAACCCTGTCATGAATTCCATCATGAAATCATTCCACTTCCACTCGGGAATGGGTAGATACTGTAAAAGCCCTGTTGGTCGCTGGTGCTCCGCCTTCACCTACTAACTGGTGGAACACCTGATGAAAAAACCAACAACATCTCTCTTCATACCTAGCCACCAATACTGGCGGTGTAGACCATGATACATCTTGGTGACACCAAGATGAACTGCCCAAACTGAGGAATGAAAGTCTCACATCATCTCCTCGCATATATCTATTTTCACCCCTACGCATCCCTGGAACCGCAAGATCTCACCCTCACCTACAGTCCATCCGGGAAGAGGGTCCTCTCCTGACACGCTTTCCCATAGGACTAGGCCTTCATAATCTGATAGCTGCCTCATTCGAACTCGGTCAAGAAGGGTAGAGGTAATAGCTACAGAAGAAAGAAAAGTCTGACCCTGTATGTCGTGCACCTCCAAATGTATTTCATAGAATAGAGCCATAAGCTTCCACTTGTTGTTGGCCTTCTGAACTACTTGTATATATGTCCTCCTGCTCAGTGTGTCTACCACAGCGTTGCCTTTTCCAGGAGTATAAGAAAGCTTGAAATCAAAAGACTATAGGTACTCAACTCACCTATACTGGCTCAGATTCAATTCACACTACGTAAAGATATACATGAGGCTCTTGTGGTTAGTATATACCACAAAATGATCTCCTAGAAGATAAAGTCTCCAACAACGCAAAGCATGAACAACTGCAGCCAACTCCAGGTCATGCGTAGGATAGTTCCTCTCATGTGGCCTCAACTACCGAGATCCATATGCAAAAACATGATCCTCCTACATAAGCACTGGTCCAAGCCTGATTCCAGATGCATCACAGAAAACTGTATAACTCTTGCCCAGCTCCAGCAAAACTAGAATCAGTGCTGAAGTCAGTCTTTTTTTCAGCTTCTGAAAGGCTAAATCGTAGGCTTTTGACCAAACATACTTCACCCCCTTATTATTCAAGCCCGTCAAAGGCACTAATAAGCATGATTAGTCATGTATAAACCACTTATAGTAACCATCCATCCCTAAGAAACTTCGCACCTTGAAGACATTGTTTAGATTCTCCTAGGTAACTACTGCTCTCACCTTATCTAGGTCTACTGATACTCTGGTCTCTTAGATGACATGACCTAGGAAGTGAATCTCATCCATCCAAAAGTTGAATTTTGAGAGATTAGCATATAAATGATGCTCCCTTAGTGTACTCAAAACGATCTCAAGATGGGTATCATGGTCATGTCGAGTGTGAGAGTACACCAAGATATCATCCATGAAAACTACCACGAAAGAATCCAATTAAGGGTGGAAAACTCTGTTCATCCATGCTATGAATACTACTTGTGTGTTCGTGAGACCGAATGGAATAACCGAATACTCATACAGATCATACCTACTTCAGAAGGCTGTAAGAGGTATATCAGATGGTCTGACACGCAACTTATGATATCTGGATCGCAATTCGATCTTAGAGAACACTCTATCTCCTTTAAGCTGATCAAAGAGATCATCTATCTGTGGAAATGGATATCAGTTCTTGACTGTCAACTGGTTCAGCTTCTAATAATCCACACAAAGCCTAAGGGTACCATCTGCCTTCTTTGCAAATATAACGGGCGAACCACAAGGAGAAGTACTGGGTCGGATAAAACCCTTTGCTTTCAAATCCTCCAACTCCGTATTGATCTCCTGCAACTCAAGTGTATCCATCCTATAAGGATGAATGGACACCAATGCTGCTACTGGAATAATATCAATAGAGTAGTCTACCTCTCACTCCGGAGGCAAACCTGAAAAAGTCTTCTGTAAAGACATCTGGAAAGAGATAAACCACTAGAGGAAAATATATTTGAGAAGTACCCTGGTCATCCAGATATAATCTAGAAATATGGGCCGTAACACCGCCCAACCCATGATGCTCTAGTCCAGCTCTGCTCGCCTGGACATTCCATTCTCCCTTGTGAAGAAAATATTTTCCCTCTCGTGATGTGAAACTCACCCTACGGCAATAGCAATCGACAAAGGCCTGGAAGGGAACTGACCAGTCCATCCCTAGAATTACATCATAGCTTTTCATCTCCAAAACAAAGAGACTCCATGAAAAATGACACCCACCAACCTCAAGGGGTAGTCTAAGAACTGACGCACGCTAGCAGTTCTAATTCCCAAGGGACTGTCTAGCGCCATCATCTCCTCAGAAGTATAAACATAAAGTCTAAGGATTTCTACAGTGTGCACGGAAATAAAGCTATGAGAAGATCATGTATCGAAACATGCAGAGGATAAAAATAAGGCTACTAAAATCGTACCTCGAACTATATAAGGTCCAGGATCCTACTCCTGATGAATCTGCTCTACCGCAAAAGTCAGGCCTACACCGCGGCCCTGTGCAGCAGCCTCAGATCCCTGAGCTGACCCTCCCTGAGCCTGACCACCGCATCCATAGCCTCTACCCAGGCTTGAAAAACTGAAAGAAATCTAGCCCCTAGTCTGCTATGGAATTGGTAATCATGCTCCTGTACACGGAGTCAAAACTGATCCTCCTTTACTAGCTGCTGGATGGAGAACCTTGCAGAAACACTGCAGATGACCCATCTTGCCACAAGATCGGCACTCCACTGGGTCTCTCGGGAATTGAGGCTTCTTATTCCAATTTCTTCCACACTGATAGAATTACACTTGGTTTCTAGAGTAAAGATCTTGTCTACCATAAGGAATACCTCGCTTCCTCGGGTCACCTCGTGTAGACTCTCAGTGGCACTTCTTGCTATCTACCTGAAATGAATCAGCCCTGGATGCTGAACCGCCCTGGTCCACAACTCCAGTCTCCCTCGGGTTTCTCTCCGTGATAAGAACTTGGTTAACTATCAGAGTAAAATAACTCAATTGGAATATTTTCACCTGCGATCTGTTGTCCGGTATGAGGCCTTCCTCAAACTTCCTTGCTAAAAACAGCTCGTCATTCCCCAGAACGGGAGTGAAATGTAGTAACTCTATGAAGCGAGAGTAATACTCCATAACTATGAGAGTACCCTGCTACAGATTCATGAACTCTCCAGCTTTGTCAGCCCTCAACATCGCTGGGTAGAAGTAGTCGTAGAACGTATGCTGGAACTCATCCCAATCCATAGCCTGTTAGCGCCCTGCCTATGAAACAACATCCCACAATATCTTGGATGAATCTCACAGCATATAAGTCACGAGCTTTACTCTCTTCTCCAGAGGCATCTTCAGGTTCTTGAATATGGATATCATGGATTCTAGAAATGACTCCACGTCTTGTGTTCCTCCATCCCCAGTGAACGTGAGAGGATGTTGCTGCTGAAAAACTCGTGTCAGCTCTTCCATAGATGGAGCAGGATGCTGAGCTCCCTAGAAGGTCTGTAAGAATCTCATGAAACCCTCTCTGAACTGAGCGTCAGCACCAGTTTCTTGAATCACTTTAGGTTCTATGTCCGGAACGATAGGCGTAACTACTTGTAGTCCCTGGTCTATCGTATCAGGCGTACGGTCACTACCTGGTTCCTGATGTGTAATGGGAGGACGTCCTGGAGGCATGATTCTACAAGGTCACACACACACCTTCATTAAAGACAAACACAGTTGCAACTTAATAGAGTAAAATAGAACAAGAGAGAAAAACTATAAAATTTGGGGAAAACATGACTACACGGCGTGTAGTACCACTACACGGCGTGCTTCCTGAAATTTTACCCTGGGCGGGTACCTTGGCCATACATGGTTGTGTACAAACCTGGCTACACGACATGTTCTCAAACTACACAATGTGTACTAACCCTTTTCTTTCTTTCCCGGTTACTCCTACATGGCTAGGAACACAGATTGTCCCAACATGAAACTACACGGCGTGTTTGTACACTACACGGCGTGTCCTTAAGATTTCTCCCCTATTTGTGTCATTAGTCACACAGACTGGTAAACGGACCACTACTACATGGCGTGTCAACATGGTACACAGTGTGTTTCCCTTCGGATTTGCCAACACATGTATTCAGCTACATGGCTAGGTCACATGGCTCCTCTAAGACAAAACTACATGGCGTGTTTAAAGGAGACACGACGTGTACTATACATGCCTTACCTGGTCCATGTTATTAGCGACACGGCCTGACACATGGCTGACACTACACAGCGTGTTCCTGATGGACATGGCGTGTACAAGAGAGGTAACATCGACCCGTTTTGTTAGCTACAGGTCCAGCTCCACGGTTAACTATACACGGTGTGTTCTAGAGGGACATGTTGTTCACTTGAAGGAAATCCCTGACCCGTGTTTTTCATGACACGGCCGGATACCCAAGTCATACTACATGTCATGTAAACTAGTACACAGCGTGTTCCTACAAGAACTTTCACAACCCCGTGTCCCTGCCCACACAGTTAGCGGCACAGATAAAAACTACACGGTGTGTATTCATAAAGTACACGCCGTGTATTCTGGGTTTTTCCAGACAGTAGCCTCCAAACTGCACCGGAGCCTAGAAAAACATAGAAAAAAATCATTAAGGTGCCAAATTCTGATCTGTGGGGTGCCCATACTCCCCGTGAATCAAATCTTGGCATCATAATAATGCATATAAAAAGTTAACAGTATAACAAACTCATGATCCACCAAATTCTGATCCTCAAGGGCCCATAACACCTCTAAGAACAAAGTTTGGCATCCATAATAAAGAAGCTCTAAACAAAGGATTCCCTATCAACATAGTAGGTATTATATCACGGCAGCTATCACAACAGCATGCATAGTCTATAAAAAATTCTATCACAACAGCATGAAATTTCTAATACAGTTTAGATGGAATGGAAAAATGCATGACATGTGATTTTCTAACAAGTTCCTATATGATGCATGAGATGGCATACCCACATCTCAACGGGTTGCAACAAAATAAAACCACAATCATATAAATAGTAATAGCACAACACAAGGGTACCACACAACAGTGAAATCAAGTAAACTGTAACATTTTTAAAACTCGAAAATTGTAATATTCGAGGTAACCTGGATTTTTCCCTGTACATAGGTTCTAGAAATCTTGAGAACAACTATTTACCATTTTCCTATTCCATCCTATCCCTTTCCAATGTTGCTAAATAGTAATTCAATAGAAAAGAAAAGAACCTCCTTTGATACAACTTTATAACGACCCAAATCCAGAGCCACTCAACTGGTACCTCATACCCGGTTCGCCACATGACCTAAAGTGTGTTTCCCAAAACGTCAGAGGCTTCCGACTAGCAGTGAGGGCCTTAGTGAGTCATTAGGGAAACTATGCCCTCATTTGGTAAAGAATACAAGGGAAAGGAAATAACATTCAATAGCTAAAGTAGTAAACAGCATAAAATAACTGAAACTAAAAATCAGAAGCAATGAATATATAGAAATGATAATAAGGATGCAACAGGTACAAGTATCTAAGAAAAGCAGAAAACACCACAACATGCTGAAATACAATTGAGAAACAAAGTACGAAAAGTAAACAGTAACTCCAGCAGCATCGCATGCCTAAGCTCGGTCTTATGCTCTCCAGCTCCAACCATCAATCATGTACCTGAAGTAGAAGGGCCACAATCCCTATCCACACCTGCAACCATATAACCTGTTTGGGACAAAAATCAGGACCCAAATAGGGTGTGAGACTAATCTCAGTAGGCAACCACCAAAAGATTTGTTCCCTACTGTCAGTGAGTAATATAGAAAAAGTAATGGGAATAAATGCAGCAGAGAAACAGGAATACACTAATGTAAACAATCGTACAAATATCCATTAACTTTTATTTATTAATTTAATTCAATCATTAAATTATCAACCATGGAATCTAGCAAACATTTCTATATTCCCATGGCATAGAAAGTAACACAACAGGTATCTCAGTAGACTACCTAAACTACAAGCAGTACAAAACCCAAGCTTGTTCTTTGGCTTGGTGGACTCATCACAACCAACCAAACTATATTCAAATTGACTCTCTGGGTGGCTCAAACTGGTAGACCCCTCTATTCAAGAATTCATACAAAGTCACATGCACTCTGAAAAGCTCTCATAATCAATTCCCCTGTGGTCTGGTAATGATATCTATAGACTCTCTGAGGAAATACTTACGTCTAATTCCCACTGTAGTCTCGATACGTAACTAAGGACACTCTGAGGAAGCACAAATTCCAATTCCCATAGGTCATGTGAATGATAATAATTTATAATAGACTCTCTAGGGAAGCCCTTAATCATCAATTCCCTCTTTAGTCTACCGCACTAGGTTCACACAGCCCTGAGCAGACTAGTCGTGTGTAATCGACTGTCAGCTGCCCTAAGTAAGTTCAACAACTACTTTTATAAAAGCTATAATTCATCAAAAGCTTATAAATAGTAGGCAATACATGCAATAAATTATATCAAGGCAGGAAATCAATGCAACAAGTTCTTCCTCATAGGCAACCTAATCCAAACAGTGATAAATAGCCAAGATTAGGGAAACACCAATGGGGTGATCCTCAAACATGCTAATAAGAAATAATTATTCATCTAATGGCCTCAAGCATACTTTAAATCTAAGGAAGAAAATAATTCATGATCAAAACCCTAACCCGAGATACCCAAGACATGGGAATCCGGCACTTTTGTATAAAAACTCAAAGACATTCAACGTGAGGCATCAAACCACCTACCTTGATCCGAGGAGATTGATATACTTGAACCTCGGACTGTGAATAGTCCTAGAATGGAGTAGATCTGTATTAACATCTAAAACGTTCAACCTTAGATAACTCTCATAAGAGAAAGAATCATGAAAAGTGGCCAAAGAAGAACCAAGAACTCACCGCTGCGATTATATTTCACCCGACGATGTTCGATTTGGATAAACAATGACGGATTGCTGGCTTGGAGAAGATTCGCGGCCATACCCTCACTCTGGGTCGAAAAATCTGGAGAAGAAGACGTTTTTGGGGTTAAGACACGACCCCGGTCCATTTAATAAAAAAAAGTAAACGATGTGTACTCTTGGGGTACACGGCGTGTACTTGCCTTTTCCGTACTCTTCTTTAGGGAGCCTCCAAATCACCCTTACACGGCCGTGTGTGTGGCCCTGACAAGGCCAGCACACGGCCTCGAGTAGCATCAAAGTACACAGTGTGTACTTATATAGTACACGGTGTGTACTTATAAAATTTCCATATTCTCCTCTTTTTCCCAAAAACGACCAGAAAAGGAAAAACATACTTGAAAATAAGGCCCAAGTTCTTACAGGAAACATGGCACAATGATGATAAATTGAATAAATAACTAAAATCTGATACAAGGGATCATGGAAAGAATATAAATCTGAAGAAGATCAAAAAAATATAATTGATCAAGCATAGTCATTTAATCATAAGGGGTAGAATCCAAAAATGAAAATTCCAACCTAGTATCAAATCTATTTTTTGTGAAGAACACACTCATAAATAGTGAGGAGAAGATCTGTTTCATTCACCGCACCTCGGTTCAATTTTTTGTGGAAGTTTACCATCATCTGATATTAATTCACTAACAATGGGTTGTAGATTCCCCTCTTAATGATCTAAGGGTTATGTGGATAAAAAAGGTGATATTTTATAATAGTGTATTTATATAGGATTTAAGATTAGGTCATTTAAATTAAATAATTAAATTAATCAATTAATTTAATTTAAACACACCTTCCAACGGTCACTTTATCAGAACATCCCATACTGAACAATTTTCTGTCACTCTTAGGGTAAATATCATGTTATGGAATCAATAATTATCTCATATTTTTGATTAGAGACTCTATTTAGGAGATAATTTTTTTTTCTGAAAAAAATTTGTAAATTATTTAAAAAATATTTAATATCTTTATAAAATTATTTCTACACACACCAGTCCTCAGAATTATATGCCATCAGAGCACCTAGCTCTGAAAATATTATTTGATATATATAAAAGTCTTACATGAAAAAAGTTCCTCTATATGTTTTTATTTAAAAATTAAATTGAGAACATTTTTTGATGTGATGAAATTCCTTAAGGTGGTTTCGATTCAAAAAAAAATTTCAAGCATTGGAGCAGTAATACTTCATTGTGAATGTTATGTGAAATTTCTTAAGGGTGGTTTTGAAATGGAAAAGTATTTTCAAGAAAAAAAGTGGTAATGCTTTCTTTTATAAATTAGGATCATGGTTTTTAAATGGTTTTTGAAACTTAGCACATTGAGAACCTTGGGTGCATCAGGAAATGGACATGTCACCTTAGTGTTTGTGTTTCTCTAATAGTGGTTTTTTATAGGCTATCATAATGAGGTGACTAACTGATGAGTAGATTGATATCGAGATACTACCATGGGACATGATATTTGTTGGATCCATGTTGTGGATTATTTAGGATTATTTTTTATATGAGTTCTTATTCCCTTATGCTAGAGCCCAAATATTGTGCATTGTCATTTATACTTGGTTTTACACATGATAGAATCTTTCATGGTTGGATTCTCACCAGTTTATCTTTTGTGGTGTCCAAAAATGGTTTTGATTATGCACATCTATTTTCTTACATACTTTTCATATTCCTATCATGTGTGAATATAAAATTATTTTATGGAAAAAACCAAAATGATTTTTTAGATAATGGTTTTATCTAATGAAATTGATTTATATAATGGATTTATTTTAATGTTGGAGAAAATTTTTTCATGGTATTAGTCTTTTTATAGATTCCTTAGTGAAATCTGACTGGTCTTTTTGATCACATACTACTTTGGCCTTTGGGAATTTATAGATGTGGTTTTGTTGAACACAGGTAAAGGGAAGGTCATCATGTAGTTCACCGACTTCTCTTGAGTTTCGTAACCTTCTTTATGAGATGGTTTGGAGGTAAAAAATGGTCACATGGAGACTCATTTTAGTCTTTTCATGTTTCCCTTTTTGGTTTAGATGTTTTTTATTGATGTTGTATGTTTCATGGATTTGTATCATTTTCTTCCATGTTGTACTATGTTGTTTTCAATTATTTTGGTTATAAATGAGATTTATTTGGTTGTTTGATGATACTAACCTTGTGGCCGGACATCTCGGGTGATGTATTTTGATCGACTTGGGATGGTTCATTACAAAAGTGATACCTCGATCTAAGTAACTTGGATATGGATGAACCAATGGGTTAGACTCTCTAAAGGAAATGAAGAGAATCCGGGGGAAGGAATCAAGGTTGTCTAGGGTTCTAAGGAAGGGAAAAGAATTTTAACCAAAGGAGGTAAAGTCCCCTAATTATATGGAAATATCATGTGTCCTTCACTATAACATGGTGACCTCTGAATAGGCCATGGTGGCATTGGGTCAAACATGGACCCATTTCTCTGCATGAGATCCTCAAATCTTGGGAATTTTAAAAACACCTTAAAAATTATTATGACTGACACCGCACCTTGGACAATGACATGGTGTAATGACCCAAGTTGTTTCACCTTAATATGCAAAGTACTAAAATGTGGTGAGCTCTCTGCTTCCCCATTTCTCACAGGAGAACCCATGTTGGGGTGGGAATAATGCTCATGCCAACCTCACTTCTAAATGGAGGTAGAAAAAAAACATCATCATATACTCTATTATGGGATCCCTACCTCTCAGTGGTTGTTCTATGTAGGATGCCTCTTGTTCTTGGTCCTACAGTTCCTTGTTCTAGAGATCTATCAAAAAAGACTTCGCTGTTGTTCAATCCCCTCTGACAGTTTTGTGTAGGTATAGATTTTTGTTTTGGACCCCTTTCTTTTTGATGTTGTTCCTGAATGGCTCTACTTCCCTATGTATTCCTCTACAATTTCATCAATATCCTTCACACATGACCCCATCTTGGTAATGTGTGATTTATCTTGTGACGTTTTGGACCGTGATGAAGGCTTCCATGGTGGAAGATCAATCGTGGTTCACTTTTGGATTAGTGGTAACAATCACGGCAGCCCTACTATGATGGTGGACTCTAGAAATTTTCTATTTGTGGGTTGTGTATGGTCTGGTTACGGTGTTACTGTGGCATTTACGGTAGTTGTTTCTTGTAGCATCAAATTTATACTCTCTATTTTTACTTCAGTTTGGTTCATGTTCATCAGATTATATCATGGAGGCCTCTCCGATGACCCCTTATCTAGGTTCCGATGCGGAATTTCATGTGGATGCCAGTGGTCCTGAGGTTCAACAATGGGATGGGTGTCATGGGTATTGTTTAGAGTGGTAATGGTATGGGTGTACATGGGGTCACTGCTCAAGTCAATCACAGGCTTTTGAGGTGATTCACATGATCATGTTGCAAGGTGTTGGGTGATGAGGGTGTAAACTTGGTGGTGATGGTCGGGACCTTGGGGCCCGCTACATTCCGTTGGTTTTTGGGATGGGTTTGGTCTTGGGTTGGGCTCCTTGGATGACCTGCTTTTTTCTTGTTTTATATGGTATTTTTATTGGTGGTCACTACCTCACCTACTTATTTGGTTTGCATTTAACCATAAAGTGACTTTTTTGGGAAAATACAAAAAAAATGTTTAGTGGTGGAGTTTATTTTACATTAATTTTATTTCCCATGAAACCCTTATTTACTAAAATTTTTAATATAACTATAAAAAATACAAAAAATATCAATAAATAAAAGAAAAAAAGAATCAAAAAAAATTAATATAGAATACACAACTTAATATATCCTCATAAAACATGTTATATTGACAGAAATAGAATGTAATGACATTGAGCATGTTCTAAGACAACCATAAATATTTTTAATGGTATTTTTATGAATGTATGTTTTATTTTATAGGATTATATATTAATATGGATACAAATATTCAATGTATTGGTAAGATAAAAATGAAATAAATATATGACACCTCACATTTTAGTTGTCATATGACACATCACATTTAATATACACATATAAACATAAAATATGTATAAATAAATAACAAGGATTGAAGATGAATGTTCTAAATACAATCATTTTAAGTAAATTATTGGAGGTGATTAAACACATGACATGTCACATTTAATTTATCATTTATCTTGTTGTTGAATATTTCCAATAAAAGATATAAAAAAATGGATGATAAGTTTATCATAAAAGTGATAAAGTATTTATTTGGGTACATTTAGATGTAATTAGGAAGAATTTTTTAGTTCCATGATTCAATTTGTTGTGTATGGAAAACAACTATTTACTTTTGTTCAAAATCAAAATTTTATATTTCTTTATTATATTGTTAATCTTGAAGTGAAGTGTATGAGTGGAGATACATACAAAAGAGATATATATGATAGAGAGAAAGATATTATTATGAATGATTTAGGCAATACACCTTGAAACATTTTATTTAACTTTAGATAAAATGAAATATTATCATATTTATGATGAATATATGGGTGTAAATCCACATTATATTGATAAATATAGAATAATTGAAAAAAGAAACATTCTTTTAAAAATAGTGACTATTTATTTTACAAGGAATTTTTTACTAAATTGAGTTGTCATGCTTTTAAGAATATAAAAAATTAATTTAAATGTTTCTTTCATTATAATAGATAATGAAAGAAGTAATCATATAATGACTTATTCTTTGAAATATAGAAATTAACTTAAAAAATGTTTCATAATGGGATATTTTTTCAAGTTTTTTGTTGTCATATTTAAATTTTTTTATGAAATATGGTTTAAAAATGATTATGTTGATATTATTTTCAATGGTATGAGGTATATGAAACCAATTTATGATTAAAATTTAAAAAAAATTATAAATTAGTTGGAAAAATTTTAGTTAAATGTAATAAAGAAGTTCTTAGTTGATGGTTATACAATATGGAATTATACTTATTTTACACTTGATAGTTTTATGTACATAAAATAAATATTCACATGTTGTGGGTAATAAGATCATAATTTTCATATATTTATACTTTTGATGGATGAATGAGGTAAATTGGATACAATTCAAAAGCATTTTAAACCATTTTATAACATCACCAATATTTTTCACTTCCAATAATTAAACAAATTTATTTTAAGGGAATTTGAAATTTTATATTATATTAAAATAAGTATAAAACAATCCTACCTATTCCTTGGTTGATATGGTAATGTACATGATGAAAAAATCCCAATATATTGGAATGATTATATTTTGATAATTTCGTTAGCTGTTGTTATATATCCAAGGTTCAAAATAAGATTTATGGGGTATTTTTTTAGTGAAATATATGATGCATTTGATGTTTATTTTCATGTTGAGAATGTTAGCCTCTATTCAATTTGTATGAGTATTGCAGACCAGAATCCTTTAATTATCTAATTTCTCATGTTGGACAATATGGATAGAGTGAAAATAACTTTTTTTGAAAATTTTTCATGGATTGTTCTAATGAATATGAAAAATTCATAAGTATAAAATTTATTTTAGAGATTAAAAAATCATATTTTAGGTTTATCTATAATATAAAAAATTCAATATAAGTATTGATTTTTAAATTTTATATTTTATTGATTAAAAGTTTAATAAGGTGGCCTCAATTTTCTATTGAAAATCCTACACCAACTTCACCCATTTGAAGAAAGGTCACTAGAACCACTTTGTAAAAAGTAGGTTCATAAAGTAATTCTTCTAAACATCAATATATTTAATCTAAGAAGAAATAATCACCTTAATCACAAAACAAATTCACACTACTCTAGAACATTGAGTCACTATTCACAAAACATTCAAGAAAACATAAAAGATAATAAAATAAAGTAAAGGCACAAGATGATTTTAATGGTTTAGAGAGTTATACATCTACAGAATAAGCACATTTTCATTTCATTTCATTAGAAATAAAAAATAATTTTACAATCACTGTGATTTGACAGCCACATAGATCAAAAAAATCAATGATCATACAACACATAAACATGTAGTCCCATGCACCTTTTATAGCAGGTTCCATCCAATCTACTAGTTTCTTAGACCTCCCACTTTCATTATTGTCTATATTTTGGATTTAGTGACTATTGATTCCTGATAAAAATCCTCATCTTGATTTCCTATATTTAGTAAATCAAACACTTCACCTCTATATTCCTATCTAACTTTGGGCTCAGTCCTCCTTCCAGTGAACTCAGGACCGAACAACATAAATCCCATTATAATATTTTCATCTTACATTCAATCTATTGAACCAATAAAGTAACTTGTTGATATTTCCTTCATTTGACTATGAATATCTTCCAAAGTCACTCCTTCTTTTCGACTAAATCTAGGACTGGAAGAGGATTCACTATCCAAACACTTAAAAATATGTCATTAGATTTTTTATCCATTCTAGTTTCTAGAATGGATTAGGAATAAATTTTACAATTAGAAAAGAGAATGATTAATCATTTAAAGGCTTCCAAGTTATAAAACTGTACAAACATTAATATGTTTAGAATATTTTTATCATGTACACAGCTTCAAATCTTGTTTTTTTTTTAATTTTTTTGATAGATAAAATTTAATTTATTTATTTTATTAAACAAATTTTAATTTATGTATAGGAGTATCAAATATATCATGATTTATGTTATTAATAATGTTTTTAAATGATTCATTGATGATTAAAATGAGTTCAACTGTTATATGAAATCATAATTAATTTATTATTGTTTTGTATTCAATGCTATTTCATATTGATAATGTAAAACCTCTAGTTTGGGATACAAAATTTTTTATTATCACAACCCTCTCCAACCAAAGATACTGCAATGAAGGGAGAGAGATAATTTCCCCCGAGTCCCACCTCCAGTAGGCTCAGGGTTGGAGAATAGAACCAATGATATAAAAATATCATGTATGGGAGACATTACCCTCTATAATATAAATAGTATCTGAAGATAATATGAATAAACTATAAGTAACTCCATGAAATAAAATAAAATAAATCCATAATTCATCCCATAATTCATGTATAAATATAACTAATAGAAGTCTCCAAAGTAAATAGCCATAGTAAATCTAAATTGGTGACTCATGAACTATCCACAGATCTGAGCCAGTAATGACAAAAACGGTCCATATAATCCTCATGCAGACCTGAACATAGATTTATATATATTGGGTGAGAATATAATTATACTCAGTAGGAAACCCAAAGTATCTCGTGCACATGGGAAAAGAGCATAGTAATGCACCTTGAGAAAATAGTAGAACAAAATAACAACTATATATGTATATTAACCTAACCCATCCTCACTATATATCACTCAACAAATAACACAGCCAAGTATAATAAAATAAAATGAAGCATATCGATGAAAGGTACCCTATAACAACCCAGTGTTTTATTGTAATGGCTCGGACCTCTCTGGTCCATTCCTTTGTGAAAATATGGTGTTTTAGGTATTCTGAGAGGTCAAGGTGACACATCCCCAGGACTTTGAAAATTTTTCCCTTTCGGTGAACAGTAGCATCGGTAACCTCTATTTCCTTTGCCAAATTTCCAATTCTGTGAATAGTTCCATCAGTGAACAGTGTTCTATCGGTGAGGTTAAGTGAATAGTGTTCTATCGGTGAGGTTCAGTGAACAGTGTTCTATAAATGAGGTTCAGTGAATGGTGTTTTATAGATGAGTTTCAGTGAATAGTGTTCTATCGGTGATGTTCCGTGAACAGTGTTCTATTGGTGAGTTTCAGTGAACAGTGTTCTATCGGTGAGATTTAGTGAACAATGTTCTATCTGTGAGGTTCGATGAACAATGTTATATCAGTGAGGTTCAGTGAACAGTGTTCTATCAGCGAGGTTTAGTGAACAGTGTTCTATCAGTGAGGTTCAGTGAACAGTGGTCTATCGGTGTGGTTCAGTGAACAGTGTTCTATCGGTGAGGTTCAATGAATAGTGGTCTATCAGTGAGGTTCAGTGAACAGTGCTCTATCAGTGAGGTTCAGTGAACAGTGTTATATCAGTGAGGTTTAGTGAACAGCGTTCTATCTGTGAGGTTTAGTGAACAGTGTTCTATCGGTGAGGTTCAATGAACAGTGTTCTATCGGTGAGGTTTATGAACAGTGTTCTATCGGTGCGGTTCATGAACAGTGTTTCCAGCTTCCTATAGTTTCTCCCCTTTGACGTTTCCTTTGTCGTAAAATGCATTTAAAGCCTCATTATAAGGACTCTAAGACCGATTCAAAGGACATAACTCTTGTATTAATTATTCCTATGGATCGGTATGTTTTTACTTGGTCAAACTGCATGGGTTAATGCGATCCATTTTTAATGGGAAATTAAGCGTATCTTAAATCATCACCCCGTTAAATCCTCTAAAGGGAAGAGATATCTTCCTCCCTATTTCTTTCTCCTTGTTCTTAGGTGTGATATGCTCAAACTTCCCATTCCATCTCATAGTAGTTACACAGTCAAACTTTCCTCCTTAGATTGGTTTCGCTCTATTTTGATGCAACCAAGAAGTGTCGACCAATTTTCGATATAAGGTATGTGTTATCATCGTTCTATTGGGGTTCATCTTCTCCTGTTTATCCATTCCATATTATGGCATGAAATCTCCATACTTCTAATAGAGTTTTCTTGGGTTTTGGTTGGTGCGGTCGTACCATGGCATCCTCGGGTGGATTCAGTTGTTGCGAGAGTAGGATCATGACCCATTGTGTGGATAAAGAATGTCAAGAACTGTTTGAGGTAGGGGATTCATTGCTTCTCTTTTATTTTACGTTCCACTATATTGTTAGCATGTTTAATCCCATTGTATGAAAATGGAATTGACTTAATAAATATTTTAACTGGATAAATAAATTGATATCGATAGTATGTTATTGCCTCTTGTTTTTCTAGATAGTATGTTATCTGTGATTGCTTAGTATAGTTGTTCATTCATGATAGAAATTGGTAATGAACGTAAACTGTAATTAATTGATAATTGTTTGGAAAAAGAAAAAGAGGCATGTAAATGAATCTGGTTATTCTTGTAATTTTATGTTAATAAAATTGGCACAGTAAGAATGTTTAATTATTTATGATAGCTTACTGTTTAGGTTTCACGAACGTGGAACCTATGTATAATAAATTGGTTAATTCAAAATGGATTATTTGTTTGATAATTCCTTGATGGGTTCTGAGTTATCCCCTTGTTTGTAAAAGGTCCAAGAGCCCAATTGTTAAGATGTTTGTTTTCCTGCTGCTTGTGTTGTGATGTGATCCTGGGTGGGTGTTGTGATATGTGGGGGCATGGAGACCTTTTGGTTATGGTAGAAGATGATTCCTAGAGTGGAGAGATGCATCGGTTTATGCATGTGGGTGTCAGGGAGGACACCAGGGATGATGGAATGGGATGGATGTTATTGTTGGATGCTTCCTTATTCTTATTGGTTGTTTATCTAATTTAAATTTCCCCACTTCTCAAGGAATCTAGTCTTACTTACCTTTCTTTTGAAAGAGGAAAAGACACGCAGGGTATGCCATGTGCTTTTTGTGTTTAGATTCTCAAGGGAGGATGGGTATATTCTCTTGCTATAAGCATAAAAGACTCAATGGGCAGTACATCTACTTACCGTGTTGATCCCCCTTGTGTTTAGTAGCATAGAATGTTTTACTAGAATGCCTAGGAATGTGGAAAAATAATTGTGTAATGAATAATTTAATAAATGGTGTTAACCCATGGGGATGGAGTTGTTGGATTTTAATGATGAGGTTGTAATTTTGAAGGAACAGTGGACTTTGGGTGTGATGCTAATGAAATTTAATGTGGAATTGTTCATGGTAAATTAATGTTCAAAGAATTATTTTACTTAAAGTGGAACTAATAAAAAGGGAATGAAGTAATCTAATAAAGCTCTTTAAATGGTTCTGTGCTTATAGGATACCTAGTCTTAGAATTAGCGGTCCGGAGTCTGAGATACGTTAGCTACAGTTGTGTCTAAGTCTAGGTTATTCCCATCATGTGGATTTTAGATATAATACATTTTGTACTTTTTTTTCTATATGCTACTCCACCCTGTCAGTAAGGTCAACCGACACCCTGGGGATTCTGAGCCCTCGGGGGGGGGGGGTGTTTTCCCCAACATTCTGGTGAGAGGATGGATGGCTGACTACACCCTTTGGCCCCACTCTCTTCTCTTGGTAGTTACTTGTGCTGGCATACACATTGGTTAGTTTTCCCCATATATGTGTGTAGAGGGCTTTAATGGCTTGTGGTTATTCACACACATATATTCTGGATATAGTTTTCTATAGACTACTATAGGTGTAACATGTATAGGCAGTTATGGTTTGAGGATCCTTACTCGGTGTATGGGATGTAGTGGCTTAAGGTATAATACCCGACATATGATACATGTTATGAGATCTATAGTGGCTCTCAAAAACTACCTGGTTACTTTTTGGTGTATGGATGTGGTGGTTTTATTTCACAATGTGAATTTTTTAGTGCTTCGCCCAGGTGTCTACAGGAAAGCCTTTTTGGAGAGAGATGCTTAGGACGTACAACGTTGGGGTAAAGTGGAAAACTAGTGGGGAAGTAGTAGCGGGTTACCCTTAATAGTATTTATTATATGATATATTCTTGTATGCATTACTTGGTGAGAGTATCCATAGTAAGGATGGGAACTTAGTATACCTATTTAGGTGATGAGTTAGTTTCACTTGTTGTTCAGTGTGCTTTAGCATGCTTTCTTTACTTTTACACGACAGGATTTAGGGAGGATTCTACTGAGTATACTGTTATACTCACCCTATGTATATACAAACTGTTTTTCAGGTCACTTGGATCATGTTGGAGACCAGGATGGTTACTACTAGCTTGTGGTTGCAGGAGCTGCTCGGTCTTGTGGTTGCTGATGTTTTACATTCTTTTGGGTACTTTTAGTTTTTCCATTCCAGTTGTAGTACTTTTTCATGACATTACATATGTTCACTTGGATTTTATTTTATACTTTAGTTTTGAGTTGGAGTTGGTTGGTGTATATCTTATCTCTCTTTTCCACACGTGTTCTCTTAGAGGGTAATGCCTCCCATTTGTGTGTTTACTATACCCTCGGTGCTAGTCTCCGACCCAGGGCCTATTGGAGGTGGGACTTAGGGTTTATTATCTCCCTTCTAACATTTATGACCTAGGAGGGGTACACTTTGTGGGTAGGGGTCATGACAGAGTGGTATCAGAGGTCTGGTTGAGGGATAGGATGGAGTTTGGAGTTAGGCAGATGTGAGGTTGCATGGGTTGGTAGGGCAATGGTTTCATTCATGTTTATAAAGTGAGGTAAAAACTGGAGACCAGATGAGACATAGGAATTTAGGGCCTCCTATTATCTGATGTATGGACCTTTAAGTTTATATTGGCTACTAAACAAGGTGATACTGCTTTCAGGGTAGAGACCTAGGAAATGATCATGCATCATTCTTCTTTGTGCCTGTGTTTGAATGGGTAGACCATGGGATAGGATAACCTAAAATCAATGAAAGAAAAAAATTAATTAATTGATGTTGAGTCTTCCATATTCTAGGTTTAGAAACTCTAACGGTTTGTTATTTTACAGGTATGGCTATTGGTCGATGTTCTCATCAGGTTTGCACAGAAAATGTTCAACAGGATATTCCAGCAAATCGTGGTAGGGTAGAGGTTGACGACGACACCACTTGGAGGAAGAAACTCCCTGAGATTCAGTGCTAGAGTCTGCAGAAGTATGAGGGCTCCATTTCAGATGCAGTCATGGAAGACTGGTTAGAGGAGGTTGAGAACGGATTAAATTTGATCTGTGCTCAGAAGGAGCACTAGGTGTCCTTGGTTGTGACGATTCTGCATGGAGCAGCGAGGAAATGGAGGTTCTTTTTCCTTGGGGATCACGAGGAGTTAGCTATCTCATGGGAGGATTTTCGAGACAAGTTTCGAGTCTAATTTCTTTCTTCGACCATGAAGGAATCCAGTCGCCAGGAGCTTCTTGCCCTTTGACAAGGGAGCTCTAGTGTTCGAGAGTTTGGAATCCATTTCAGGAACCTTTTACGATATGTTTCAGACCTGTTGCCAAATGAGGAGACTAGGGTGAGAAATTTAGAGGAGGCTTTGCATCCAGAGATCCAGCAACAGGTCACCCCATTTATGCTGAAGACATATCTTGAGGTGCTGGCGAGGGCAGAGGTTGTCGAGAGGACTTTGGCCAGGACCGGATCATCACAAGAGGGGAATCATCATGATCCCTCACAAAGAAGAGATATGGTCTGGGGTTCCTGGTTTTCAAGGAAAAAGAGTTTCCATTCAGTTGGGGGTAGGTCTCAGCCCTTCACATCTCATTTATCTAGAGGCAGCAACTCTCAAGCCTATACCAAGGGATCAGGCACTTGTTTTTCTTGTGGTGCTCATGGTCATCAGCAGCGGGAGTTCCCAACCTTTCAGAGCAGTCATCGTGAACCAGGTGCTACACTCCAGGTTCCTCCATTGAGGCAGTTCCAGCCGAGGCAGCGGCAGTAGTAGGTTGCACCAGCTTTAGATCAGCAGACGGTGGATGGGACATACAGAGGACTGCCCCATGATTCTCCCTATCCTTAGAGAGTAGATAATGTCTATGTTGGTGGTCATCATCAGGTTCATAGAGGCCATGGTAAGCTTCGTGGTCTAGCGTTGTAATCTTCAGGCGAGCCAGACGTCGTTCGAGGTACCCTTTGCTTATTTTCTACCTTGGTGTATGCCTTGTTTGATTCAGGAGCGACACACTCCTTCATATCACCTACCCTTTTCCATGCTTTAGGACTTGAGTTAGAGTGGCTTCCAGTTCCCTTGGTGTTAAATATGCCAGTTAGAGGTCAAGCTGACTTGTTTGAAGTATGTAGAGACTGTGATCTAGTTTTGGGGAAACACCTCTCTTGGTAAGATTTCGTATGTTTAAAAATACAACCATATGATGTCATCCTCAACATGGATTGGTTGTATTCAATTTAGGCTATCGTGGATTTCTTCAGGAAGAAGGTTGTTTTCATTGGTGTGGATGGAGAGCCAGTGGAGTTTGTTGGTGAGAAATATCCTCAGATGGGTTATAGGCACATTCCATCCTTATCATCCATGATGGATGAGATGATGTTGAGTTCATCAGAGGTTCAGAAGTTGGCATTTCCTAGGTTCGTATAGGAGTACCCTGATGTCTTTCCAGAAGAGGTTGTAGCATTACCCCCTCGATGAGAGATCGATTTGGGATCATGCTACAACTAGGATCATCTCCTATCTCTATGTATCCATATTGGATGGCCCTTTCTAAGTTACGAGAGCTACGTATATAGCCTGATGGTCTACTAACATGTAGTTTTGTTTAGCCAAGTGTGTCACCGTGGGGTGCACTGGTTTTGTTTGTGAAGAAGGCTGACGGCAGTTTGCGGTTGTGTGTCGATTATCATCACTGAAACAAAGTGACAATAAATAATCGCTATCCTCTTCCGCGGATTGATGATTTATTTGATTTACTAATGGGTGAAAGTTGGTTCTCAAAGATCGACTTGTGGTAAGGATATCATCATATGCATGTGAAGGATGAGGATATCCCGAAGACTGCTTTCTGTGGTCGTCATGGGAATTATGAGTTTGTTGTAATTCCATTTGGCATGAATAATTCTCCAGTTGTATTCATGGTATTGATGAATGTTTTGTTCCGTGAGTTACTGTATAAGTTCATGGTAGTTTTCATCGACAATATCCTTGTGTACATCACATTTTAGGAGGAGCCTGCAGAGCATCTATATGCTTTTTTGGGAGCTCTTCATCAAAATCAGCTATTTGGGAATTTGTTGAAGTGTGAGTTTTTGGATCAAGAAGTCTATTTCTTGGGGCATGTTCTTTCCCAATAGGGAGCAGTTGTGGATCCATCAAAGATAGAAGCAGTTGTATTTTGGGCAGTCCCCAAGATAGTGTTAGAGGTGTGTAGTTTACTTAGTATCGCATGCTACTAAAAGAGGTTCGTAGCCAATTTCTCATGAGTTGCGACTCCTCTGACAGCTTTGACAAGGAAGGATCAGTCATTCATATGGACTGATCAGTTTCAGAAAGCTTTTGAGTATCTAAAGGAGAAGTTAGTAAGTGCTCCAGTTCTTTGTCTTCCTATTGAGGGAGTTCAGTTTGATGTTTTCTGCGATGCTTCACGTATGGGGTTAGTCTGTTTTCTCATGCAGCAGAGGTCCGTTGTTTCTTATGGGTCTTGACAGTTGCGTCCCCATGAACATAACTATGCCACCCATGATCTTCAGTTGGCGTCTGTGGTGTTTTATTTGACGTTGTGGAGAAATTACCTCATTGGTGAGTGCTCTGTGGTTTTCACCGATCATAAGAGTTTGAGGTATGTTTTCTCCCAGCATGACTTGAACTTACAACAATGTTAGTGGATGGATTTCTTATAGTAATACGACGTCAAAATATCGTATACCCCTAGAAAAGGGAATGTTTTAGCTGATGCGCTGAGTCTAAATTCATGTAGTGATGTTGTGCATGAATCTGGTGATTCCTAGAGAGTAATGAAAGAACTGTCACCATTACATCCTAATATGGGAGAAGTTGGGGGTAGAGGTTGTATTTTTTAGATGACTCTACAGTCATCCCTGATGCAGAAGGAAGAGTCCCAGTTTGGGGATCTAGAGGTGGAGGTCTGGAGAGACTGAGTTGTTTGTGGTGAGGCCTTTGATGGTTGGACTAAGGATGAACAACACTGAGTGTTGTATCATGGAAGGATTTTTGTTCCTTTTACGAAGCGTGAGATGGTTCTTGGAGAGTTCTATAGTTCTCCTTTAGCAGTGCATCCTAGTGTGAAAAAGATGTTCTGATCCATGAGGAGTCAGTTTTGGTGGCCTGGGCTAAAGCGTGCGGTTGCAGAGATTGTGTCTCGATGTTTGGTCCGCCAAAAGGTGAAGGCTGAACACCAAGTCCCTGGTGGTCTACTCCAGTCATTAGTGATTCCTCAGTGGAAGTGGGAGGACATCTCAATGGACTTTTTTAGTAGTTTACCTCGATCTCTAAGAGGACATGATGCTATTTGGGTGGTAGTGCATCATTTAAAAAAATTGGCTCACTTCATAGCGAACAATGATTCGAGCTCAGTGGAAGTTTTGTTGAGGCAGTATCTAGGGGATGTGGTGAGACTTCATGGAGTCCCAAGGATTATCATTTCTGATTGAGATCCTCATTTTACCTCCAGGGTGTGGAGAGGTCTCCAACATGACTTTGGTTCTCAACTATGCCTTAGCACTACTTTTCATCCTCAAACAGATGGTCAGACAGAGCGGACCATCCAGACTCTTGAATACATGTTACGCTCTTGTGTTCTTTATTTTGGGGGTTTGTAGACGAAACACTTACCCTTGGTGGAGTTCTCATACAATAATAGTTTTCACTCCACCATCAGTATGGCGTCGTTTAAATCCTTGTATGGATGGCCTTTCCATTCTCCGTTATGCTGGAATGGGGTCAGAGAGTCAGTAATTCTTGGACCGGAACTAGTACAGAATACAATAGAGATGGTCTAGGTGATTTGTGAGAGGATGAAGACAGTGCAAGATCATCAGAAATCATATGTTGATAAAAGAATGAGACCCTTAGAGTTTAATGTTGGGGATTATGTGTTTCAGATGGTGACTCCCCGTCATGGGAAGTGAAGGATTGGTCATGGGAGTAAGCATTCTCCTCGATTTGTTGGGCCTTTTGAGGTGTTAGCTCGTGTTGGAGCAATGGAGTATCGAGTTGCACTTCCCCCGAAGATGAGTCGGATACATGATGTTTTCCATGTATCACAGCTCTGTCGTTTTCTTCATGATGACTCTCACATCATCAATTGGGGAGAGATCAATGTTGATGATGATGCGAACTTTGAGGAGCGACATGTGGAGATCCAAGACCGCCAATAGAAGGTGTTTCGCGGGCGTTCTATTCCATTGGTTCGTGTCTTGTGGAAACAAGGTGGCATAGAGGAGAGTACCTGGGAACATGAGTCACAGATATGTGCTCAGTACCTAGAGTTTTTTTATTTTTAAATCTTTTCATGTAATAATGTCCCCTTTGTGGTTAGACCATTCATGTTTTTATTAGGAATTTTCTTTTGTTGCTTTTGTGGCTTGCACTCGTTTGAGAGGTATCTCGATGGGTGGTTGTTCAGACCCCATTTCTTTTTCTTTAGGTGGGTTTTGAATTCTCGAGGATGAGAATGTTTTGAGAGGTATCTGATGTAATGGCTCAGATCTCTCTGGTCCATTCCTTTGTGAAAATATGGTGTTTGAGGTGTTTTGAGAGGTCTAAGTGACTCATCCCCAACACTTTTTCCAATTTTTCCCTTTTGGTGAATAGTATCATTGGTAACCTCTCTTTCCTTTTCCAAATTTCCAATTCTCTAAACAGTTCCATTAGTGAATAGTGTTCTATCGGTGAGGTTTAGTGAAAAGTGTTCTATCAGTGAGGTTCAGTTAACAATGTTCTATCGGTGAGGTTTAGTGAATAGTCTTATATCAGTGAGGATCAGTGAACAGAGTTCTATCGGGGAGGTTCAGTGAACATTGTTATATCGGTGAGGTTAAGTGAACAGTGTTCTATCGGTGAGGTTCAGTGAACAATGTTCTATCAGTGAGGATTAGTGAATAGTGTTCTATCGATGAGGTTAAGTGAACAGTGGTCTATCGGTGAGGTTTAGTGAACAGTGTTCTATCGATGAGGTTCAGTGAATAGTGGTCTATCAGTGAGGTTTAGTGAATAGTGCTCTATCGGTGAGGTTTAGTGAACTGTGTTCTATCGGTGAGGTTTAGATAAAAGTGTTCTATCGGTGAGGTTCAGTGAATAGTGTTCTATCAGTGAGGTTCAGAGAACAGTGTTCTATCGGTGAGGTTTAGTGAACCATGTTTTATCAGTGAGGTTCATGAACTGTGTTCTAATGGTGAGATTCATGAACAATGTTCTATCGGTGAGGTTCATGAACAGTGTTTCCAGCTTCCTACAGTTTCTCCCCTTTGACATTTCCATTGACGTAAAATGCATTTAAAGCCTTGTTTTAAGGACTCTAAGTCCAATTCAAGGGCCATAACTCCTATATTAATTATTCCTATGGCTCGGGATGTTTTTACTTGGTCAAACAGTGTGGGTTAATGTGATCCGTTTTTAATGGGAAATTAAGTGTATCTTAAATCGTCGCCCCGTTAAATCTTCTAAAGGGAATGGATATCTTCCTCCCTATTTCTTTCTCCTTGTTCTTGGGTGTGAGATGCTCAAACATCCTATCCATCTCATAGTAGTTTCACATTCAAACATTCATCCTCGGATTGGTTCCACTATATTTTTATGCAACCAAAAAGTATCGATCAATCTTCGATATAAGGTATGTGTTATCGTCGTTCTTTTGGGGTTTATCTTATCTTGTTTATCCATTCCATATTATGGCATGAAATCTTCATACTTATAATAAATTTTTCTTGGATTTTGGTTGGTGTAGTCGTACCGTGCCATCCTCGGGTGGATGCAGTTGTCGCGAGAGGATAATCGTGACCTGTTGTGTGGATAAAGAACATCAAGAACTGTTTGAGGAAGGGGATTCATTACTTCTCTTTTATTTTACGTGCCACTGTATTGTTAGCATTTTTAATCCCACTGTATGACAATGGAATTGACATTATAAATATTTTAACTAGATAAATAAATTGATATAGATATTATGTCATTGCCTCTGGTTTTTCTAGATATTGTGTTATCTATGCTTTCTTCGTATAGTTGTTCGTTCTTGATAGAAATTGGTAATGAAAGTAAACTGGAATTAATTGATAATTGTTTGGATAAAGAGAAAGAGGCTTGTAAATGAATCTGGTTCTTGTTGAAATTTGATGTTAATAAAATTGGCATAGTAAGCATGTTTAATTATTTAAGATAGCTTACTATTTAGGTTTCCAGAATGTGGAACACATGTATAATCAATCGGTTAATTCAAAATGGATTATTTTTTTGATAAATCCTTGATGGGTTCTGATTTATCCTCTTGATTGTAAAAGGTCCAAGAGCCCAATTGTTAAGATGTTTTTTTCCTACTTCTTGTGTTGTGATGTAATCCTGGATGGGTGTTGTGATATGTGGGTGCATGGAGGCCTTTTGGTTGTGCATCAGATGACTCCTAGAGTGGAGAGATGCATCGGTTTATGCATTTTGTTGTCGTGGAGGACACTAGGGATGATGGAATGGGATGGATGTGATTTTTGGATGCTTACTAATTGTTATTGGTTGTTTATCTGATTTACTTTTCCCTACTTCTCAAGGAAATTGGTCTTACTTACCCTTCTTCCGAAAGAGTAAATGACACACGTGGTATGCCATGTTCTTTCCGTGTTTAGATTCTCAAGGGGGGGTTGGTATATGCTCTTTCTATAAGTGGAAAAGACTCGACGGGTCGTACATCTACTTACCGTGTTGATCCCCCTTGTGTTTAGTAGCATAGAATGTTTTTCTAGAATGCCTGGGAATGTGGGAAAGTAATTCTTAAATGAATAATTGAATAAATGGTGTCAACCCATGGGGATGGAGCTACTAGATTTTAATGATGAGGATGTAATTTTGAAGGAACAGTGGACTTTGGGTTTGATTCTAATGAAATTTAATGTGGAATTATTCCTGGTCAATTAATGTTTAAAGAATTAATTAACGTAAAGTGGAACTAATAAAAAGGGAATGAAGTAATCTAATAAAGATTTTTAAATGGTTGTGTGATTATAGGATGCCTTGTATTAGAATTAGCAGCCCAGAGTCTGAGAGACGTTAGCTTCAGTTGTTTCTTAGTCTAGGTTATGCCCATAGTGTGTTTGTGAGATATAGTATATTTTGTACGTTTTGTGTTTTTATATGCTACTCTACCCTGTCAATAAGAAAAACTGACACCCCAGGGATTCTGAGCCCTGGGGGGTGTTTTCCCCAACATTTTGGTAGGAGGATGGATTGCTGACTACCCCCTTTGGCCCCACTCTCTTCTCTTGGTAGTTACTTGTACTGGCATGCACATTGGTTAGTTTTCCCCATATATGTGTGTAGAGGGCTATAATGGCTTGTGGTTATTTACAAAAATATATTCTGGATATAGTTTTCTATGGAATACTATAGGTGTAACATGCATAGATTGTGATGGCTTGATGATCCTTACTCGGTATATGGGCTATAATGGCTTGCGGTATAATATCTGATGTATGATACACGTTATGCGAGCTATGGTGGCTCCTGGAAACTACATGGTTACTTTGGTGTGTGGATGTGGTAGTTTTGTTGCACGAGGTTCATATTATAGTGCTTCTCCTAGGTGTCTTCGGGCAACCCTTTAAGGAGAGAGATGCTTAGGACGTATGAAGTTGGGGCAAAGCGGCAAACCAGTGGGGAAGTAGTAGTGTGGTACCCTTGATATTCTTTATTATATGATATATTCTTGTATGTGTTACTTGGGGAGAGTAGCCATGGTGAGTCCAGGAACATAGTATACCTATTTAGGTGATGAGTTAGTTTCACTTGTTGTTCACTGTGCTTTAGCATGATTTCTTTGCTTTTGCACGAGAGGCTTTGGGGAGGATCCTACTGAGTATACTTTTATACTCACCCTATGTATATACAAACTGTTTTTCAGGTCACTTGGAGCAGGTTGGATACCAGGCTGGTTACTTCTAGTTTTTTGTTTCAGGAGCTGTTTGGGGCTTATGGTTTCTACTATTTTACTTTCTTTTGCATACTTGCGGTTTTCCCCTTCCAGTTGTAGTACTTTTTCATGACATTACATATGTGCACTTGGATTTTATTTTACATTTCAGTTTTGAGTTAGATTTGGTTGGTGTATATCTTATCTCTCTCTTTCACATGTGTTCACTTAGAGGGTAATGCCTCCCATTTGTGTGTTTACTATACCCTTGGTGCTAGTCTCCAACCCGGGGCCTACTGGAGGTGGGACTCGGGGGTCATTATCTCCCTTCTCACATTACCGACCCAGGAAGGGTACACATTGTGGGGAGGGGGTGGTGACATTTATCAATGAAATTACCTTATTACAATTATTCCTTATAGTAAAATAATATTACTAAGCACAATGACATATCATGATACTAAACACTATGTTGTCACTAAACATAATTTTTCCACTTCTATGTTTTGAATTTCAAAAAGTGGTCATCTACATTGGTGTTCAGTAAGTTATTTGGAGTCTGATAAAACCAACTTGTTTTCTTCATGAATATTAACATACCTATATGAATAGTAATGTGACCCTAATGAATAGTTAATTATACTATTATTTTATTTTCTTAAGGCTTTATGATAATGAAATCTTGGTTAATTTTTCAATGTGATATAAAAGCGGTTATAGAATTAAAATTGTTAATTTTTGAATTAAGTATGATTTCAATTAAAAATTAAATAAATAATATATAGAAAATTATTTTAAAAAAATGGATATCTTCTTTTAATTCTACACATTGAAAAATTGTTAGGATAAATTTTTGGGATTTTTCTGAAATTCTTTAATTTTTTATGAATAGTGAAATACGGTAAAATACTGTATATTCAAATTATCAGTTAAATACACTATTTATGACATCATAAGTGATGTAAGACCACTTGGTTCGAACTAACATTCCATTATTACTATTCGGGGTCACATGAATTAATATTATTCATATTCTTGAGAAAAAATATTATAATAATGTTTTGAATAATGTAAAATACCTCCTCTCTTCCACTATAAATACCACTCTCATTCTCCTCTTCCTCCTATGCATCTAAAGCCTTGAGGATTACCTAAGTTCTGCCCAATACTCCTCCCAATGATATTCCCCACATCCTAGACCTTCCAGTATCAGCCAAAGGCCAAAATCAAAGGCCTTATGGAGGATCTCAAGGAGAATAGATCAAGAGGTAAGAAATCCTCTTTCTTTTTCACGTGTTTTCCTTTACTTTACTTTTCTTTTATAATAGTCTATTCCCATCCTCTTATACAAGAGGAATTAAAGATCCATAAATCATTTATATTTTAGATATTCTCATGTTCATGTAAAATACATCATCATTATTTTTCTCTTCTCCCACTTATTCAAGGAATAAAAACATTGTTTGTGATGTGTCAAATTACCGACATCGTGGATGATGTGATTTCAATATTCATTAATTCCTTCAGATATGGTCATATAACCATTTTTATAGTTGAACCAGATTATATTATATGTATTATATCCTATTTAATGTTCTTTAACTAACTCATGTACATATTACTAAATGATTAAATCAAATAAGTTTGTTGTGGTCAAAAAGTCACCTGAATTAACCCAAACGATCATCATTAAATTTTAAAAAATGATTCATCCACATGGTATATAACACAATTAAATATAAAATCATTTAAAATCCTGTAATATCATTAATAACATGTAATATCAGTTCTGTATGTTTATACATGTTCTACAAGAACTTCCATTTTTGAATTCAAGTGAACCATTCAAGAAAACCATAAAAATGAAAATTCCCAAACAATCGATTTAAACCATATAACTCATCAAAATGACCATAAAATAACCTAATTAAATCATAATGAACCATATTAATGTACACAAGGTTCTATAATTGTTAATAAATTAATCTAATGTGGTTATACAAGACTTTAAAGTGAAGAAATCATTCAGATACCAGGTAAAGGGAATTTCTCAAACCCAACCTTCTTTCTTCGGGTTCTCCCTCTTTCACTCCATGTTTTGTATGGGTTCTATTTCAAAATAATTTATTCATATTTATATACCATTTTCTGGTATATACATTTTCTATACTTGATTTTTTGAAAAAACCCAATGTTTTCCAAAATAACTCTTCCTTCAAATAAACACACCCTTTTTACTTCTTGAATATTGTTTCACTCTTCACTCATGGTTAATGGTTCTATATCAAGAATGATATTCCCTCTTTATTTTGGGGACGAAATTTTTATTAAAGTGTTATTTATTATGTGAAACCCATTTCTTTCCATGGTTTATGTTAAGTTCATGTTTTATATATTTTTAATGTCGCATGCATGATAATGTAAATATTATGATATGACAGATGCGCCCATAATTATATAGTGCAAGATTAATGTATGAATGTGACAAGTGCACCCAGAATTATACAGATCTCCAATGCATTGGGTAAAGTGAGGAATCTCATGAGTTAAAGTGAAATGATGTGTGAAAAAATATTCTATCTTTTTTCACAAGTATGTGTGGTAGTTAACCACTAAGACACGATGTTTCATTTTTTATGCATTTCCACATTTCATGTCTTTTATTAATGCTTCATCTTATGTTCATGATCCTATTCCTATGTTATGATTATGATCACCTCATGTTATATTGTTCTTATCTATCCTCTTACTGGTCTTTTAGCTCACCCTTTTTTCATGTATATCCTCAGGTGACTACTTGTGCTAAGGAGAAGTCAAGTGCCAATAAGAAGCTAGAGAAGAAGAAATTAAATAATTGTTTATGTATAATGTTTTAAATGTTATGTTTTGTCCTAGTTTTCCCAAGACACTAAACCTTTGGATCCTCATAGTGTAATACTATTATGTTTTTTATCTTTAAAATTATGTAATAGTAGTTTAAGAAAAGACAGGGTCGCTATAGTTGGTATCATAGGCATGGTTTAGTTAATTTGGGAATTAGGATTAGTGAACCCAAGAGAAAACCTCTAGTAGGAGACTAATTAAAAACTTGCACACAAGAAGCTTTACATAGGAATCCCATAAGTATTTCTTTTTCTGTAATATTTAAAAATGAATAATTTATTTATTCATGACTTGTTGACTTATGTTTTGTTCTATCCTTTTCTATTTTAAATAATGGTAGGAACCAAGAGAAACCAGGCCAACAACTCGTGTGAGGGCCAATCCAATGATTGCACAGATGTCATCCCCAATGATTTGGGAGGTCTATTTCATAACTTCATGGAAATTCTTACCCAACTATCTCAGGTTATGAACAATAACCAAAATATTGGGGAATGTCCTCCTTCACCAAATAGGGAGCAACTGGATATCGAATGTTTTATGTGGTAATGGACACCGAAATTTAGTGGATCTTCTAATCCACTAGTTGTGGAAAGTGGGTCAACTCCATGAAGAAGATATTTTCTGTGCTACACTATTCTGATATGGATAAGGTGACTCTAGTCATTTATCATCTATATAGAGAGGGTGATCAATGGTGGGCTTCAATTAAGAAAACCAATCCCAGAGACGAAATTGAAGAGATGGAATGGGAAGACTTTAAGATCATGTTTCTTAACAAGTATTTACCATGAAATCTTCATAGAAAGATAGAGAGATAATTCATAGAGCTCAATCAAAAATAAGAATAATCTATCACAACCTATGATGAAAATTTCACATGGCTTTCAAGGTATGATTCAGGTTTTGTTATCAACAATGATATAAAAATTGATAGATTCATTAGTAGATTAAAACCACACCTTCTAAAGGCTCTTGAAATTTGAGACATTGGGAATTATGAAGAAGTTTTTCAGTGTGCTATAAAAGTGGAGATGGAGTTTTTAGAAAGTTCCCCTGGATATGGTGATAAGAAATGAAAGATGGAGTTTCAAGTCGGAGGATCTAATGATAAAGGTGGGAAGAAATCTCAACTACCCACATGCCAAAAATGTGGGAAGTTTCATCAACGGAACTACCTCAAATGGACAAGTAAATGCTTCAAGTGTGGGAAAGAAGGCCACCATGATCATGAGTTTTGAAAAGACATGTAAAGGAAGGAGAATGTAGTGGAATAAAAGAGATAACCACCCATGGTTCAATACTACAACTATAGGGAACAAGGTAACTATTCTAGCCAGTGCACTAAACCTCGAGTCCTTGAGGGTAATCAGCGTCAGCAACCACCAAAGCCAAAGGAACAATGGATGGCTTACTCCATCACTACTGTAGATGTGGAGAAAGATAATGAACTCATAAAAGGTACACTTCCTATTCACTCAAGAATGGAAAAAGTCTTCTTTGATTCTGATTCTACGCATTCATTTATATATTTCAAGTTTGCATGAACTATAGAATCGAATCCCCGAAACCTTGAAGTTGATATATCTGTAAATATATCAAGTGGTCAAATCATTGAAACCTATGTGTTTGACTCTTCTCATGTTGGCGTATGTGGGAATATTCTTCCAATTAATTATATAATACTTCCCTTGGTGGAATTCGATTCTATAATGGGAATGGATTGGCTCTCGTTATATAGAGCACATATCAATTATCTGGAAAAGGAAATATCTTTTCATATTCTGAACCATCCCATTCTCCTATAAAAATTCAAAGAAGTTCATAAATCTCCTTTGAAAAATATTTCAATGGCCTGGGTGTTGATGCCTTATTAAGAATCATACCTCGCCCAAATGGTTGAGTGAAAGGAAAGTTCTAACCTTACAAAAATTTCCATCATGAGGGAATATAGAGATGTATTTCCTGAAGAGTTACCTAGACTTCCCATAGATCATGAGGTTGAGTTATTCATAGAACTCATACCCAGAGCTACTCCTATCTCAAAGTGTCCCTATAGGATGTCTCCTATCGAACTAGAGGAGTTAAAGAAGCAATTTCAATAGAATTTGGACAAGGGTTCATACACCCTAGTGTGTCACCTTGGGGTGTGCCAATGCTCTTTGTGAATAATATGGATGGAAAAATGTGGATGTGTATCGATTATTAGGAACTAAAAAAGATCTCCATAACGAACAAGTATCCTCTTCCTAGGATTGATGATGTTTTCGATCAGTTAATAGGATCTCAATACTTCTCAAAGGTGGATCTTCATTCTGGGTATCATCAGCTAAAGGTGAAGAAGAAAGATATTTAGAAGACTGAATTCTGTACAAGGTATGGTCACTATGAGTTTCTGGTAATTCCCTTCGGACTTACTAATTCCCCTAAAATCTTCATGGATTTGATGAATAGAGTATTTAGACATTACCTAGATAAATTTTTGGTGGTGTTTATTGATAATATTATCATCTACTCCAAGATAAAGGAGGAAGATGAAGAACATCTAAGACTTGTGTTGGTGACATTGAGAAAGGATAAGTTGTATGCCAAGTTCAGAAAGTGTGAATTTTGGATGAAGCAAGTCACGTTCTTGGGACATGTGAACACAAATGAGGAAATTTCTGTGGACCATTAAAAAAGGTGATTTAGGAATGGCCTAGACCCTCTAGTGTCATAGAAATCCATAGTTTTCTTGTATTAACTGGGTACTATCGACATTTTGTAAAACATTTCTCATGATTTTCAACCCACTAAATAAGTTAACAAGGAAAGGGGTAAAGTATGCTTGGATGGAAGAATTTGAGGGAAGTTTCAAGGAGATAAAAAGAAGGCTGATCACTGCACTAGTACACACATTACCAAAGAGTGGTGAAAGTTTTGGGATATACAGTGATGCTTCAATGAAATACTTGGGTTGTGTACTCATGAAAAATGATAATTTGATAGCCTACACCTCACGCCAGTTGAAGATCCTTGAGTAGAACTACCCGACGCGTGATCTAGAGCTGGAAACAGTGATTTTTTCCTTGAAAATATGGCAGCACTACCTTTATTGGTGAGAAGTGTGACATATACACCGGATACAAGATCTTAAAGTATATATTCACATATAAGGATCTCAACATGTCTAAAAGGATATGGTTAGATCTAATCAAGGACTATTATTGCTCTATTCACTATCATCCTGAAAAGGCGAACAAGGTAGCTGATGCTCTTAGTAGAATAGAACCTCCTACTCTATCCATGTTATGGATTTAGAAAGAAAATATCTTCTTGGATATTCAAAATATGGATTTGGGAATCATAAGGGATGATTATAATTCCTACATTGCCGAAATTATTGTGAAACCATCAATCCAAGAGATAATTAAGGAGGCACAAAGGGATAATCTAGAGTTACAAAATAAGGTTAATGCATTAAATGAAGGGAAGCTTCAAGAGTTCCATATCAATGATGAAGGTGTGATTTAGTTTGGAATGCGGCATTGTGTGCCTTCATCCCCAAGGATAAAAAAGGATCTATTGGACAATGAACAAATCTCAACATTCTCTATCCATCCTGGTAGCACCAAGATGTATCGAGATCTCTGTGAACACTTCTTGTGGGATAACATGAAGAAAGAGATCTCGGAATATATCTCAAGGATCTTGGTATGTCAACAAGTTAAAGCAGAGTGACAAAAGTCCAAAGGGTTGATGCAGCCATTGCCTATACCCATGTGTAAATAGGAGAATATCACTATGGACTTTTTCATGGGTCTCCCGAAGATGTCAAATAGAAATAAAGTGATATGGGTTGTGGTTGAATGACCCACCAAGACTGCCCATTTTATTGATATTCGTGAATATCTCTCACTTGAACAACTTGTAAGGATATATGTGAAGGAATTGGTGATACTGCATGGTGTTCTACTCTCGATTGTCTCTGACCATGATCTGAGGTTCACATCTAAATTCTGTAGAACTCTTCAACATGCTTTGAGTATTGAATTAAATTTCATTATGACCTATCACCCAGAAACTGATGGCAAATCTGAAAAGACTATTCAGATGCTTGAAGAATTGATAAAAGCGTGATCTTTATAATTCAAAGGTGAATGGGATCAACATCTCCCATTAGTTGAGTTCGCATACAACAATAGCTTCCACTTGAGTATTCAGATGGCTCCATATGATGTTCTATATGGAAGACGTTTTAGAACTCCAACTTCTTGGGATAAAGTTAGAGAAAGAAAGATACTTGGACCTGAACTTGTGCAAGAGATGACAGATAAGGTTCAAGTCTTCCAAAAACACATCACAGCTGCTCAGAGTTAGAAAAAGATCTATCCTGACAACCGTCGAAGGGACTTTGAGTTCTACGTTGGAGATAAATTATTCCTTCGAATATCACCATGGAAGAGATTCATGTGCTTTGGAAAAAAGGGAAGCTAATCCCAAGGTACATCGGCCCCATTGAGATCCTTGACTACATAGGAGTTGTGGCCTATTGACTTACGCTTCCATTGAATATGGCTCAAGTTCACAATGTGTTTCACATATCACTCCTGAGGAAGAACATACCTGATCCTTCACATGTACTGAACTCAGAGGTGGGGCAGTTTGAAAATGATCTCTCCTACGAGGAACAGCTAGTAGAGATTCTGTATAAAAGAGGTAAGGTTATGAACAAAAAAGAAAACCCCCTTCTCAAAGTGTGGTGGAGGAACCACTAGTTTGAAGAATATACTTAGGAACCGTAGGAGGCGATGAAGGATAATTACCCTCACCTTTTTGTGTCAAACAAAATTTCGAGGGTGAAATTTCTTCGAGGGGGGGGGGGAATGTAACGACCCGAAGTTTTATCACTGGAATTCCCTTATTACAATTATTCCTTATAGTATAATCATATTAGGAAGAACAATGACATATCATGATACTAAATACTATGTTATCACTAAACATAAGTTTCCCACTTCTATGTTTTGAATTTCGAAAAGTGGTCATCCATATTTGTGTTCAGTAAGTTATTTAGAGCTTGATGGAACCAACTTGTTTCTTTTTGTGAATAGTAACATAGCCATATGAATAGTAATATGACAATTATGAATATTAAATTGTATAATTTTTTTCTTAAGGATTTATGATAATTACATCAAGGTTAATTTTTAAATGTGATATAAAAGCAGTTATAGAATTAAAACTGGTAATTTTTTATTAAAGTATGATTTTATTTAAAAATTAAATTAATAATATTTAGAAATTTATATTAAAAAATAGAGTTCATTTTTGATTTCTACACATAAAATAATGGTTAGGGAGAATTTTTGTGATTTTTCTGGAATTCTTGAATTTTTGATGAATAGTGAAATATGATAAAATACTGTATATTCAAATTATTAGTTAAATACACTATTTATGACATCATAAGTGATGGAATACCACTTGGTTCGAAATAACATGCCATTATTAGTATTTGGGGTCACATTAATTAATATTATTCATAGTCTTGAGTAAAAATATTATAATAATGATTTAAATAATATAAAATACCTCCTCTCCTCCACTATAAATACCACCCTCATTCTCCTCTTCCTCCAATACCCCTCAAGCCTTGATCCTTGCCTAATTTCATCCCAATACACCTCAAAAGGATCTTCCCCATGTCTAAGAACTTCTTGTCTCACACAAAGTCTAAAATCAAAGGCCTTAAGTAGGATCCCAAGGAGAAGAGATCAAGATGTAAAAAATCCTCTTTCTTTTTCATGCGTTTTCCTTTCCTTTCTTTTTCTTTTTTTATAGTCTCTTACCCTAATCTTATAAAAGAGGCATGAAAGCTCCATAAATATTTTATATTATGGATTTTATCATCTTCATGGAAAATTAATCATCATTATTCTTCTCCTCTCCCACTTATTCAAGGAATAAAAACATTTTCCGTGTTCTGTCGAATTACCGACATCGTGGACAATGTGATTTAAATATGCTTTAATTACTTAAGATCTGGTCATGAAACAATTTTTATGGTTGAAATAGATTATATTATTTGTATTATATCCTATTGAATGTTCTTTAACTATCTTATGTACATATTACTAAATTATTAAATAAAACAATTTTGTTGTGGTTGAAAAATCGCCCGAATTAACCCAAACGATCATCACTAAATTTTAACTAATGATTCATCCACATGGTATATAACATAATTAAATATAAGATCATTTAAAATAATGTAATATCATTAATAACATGTAATATCAGTTCTTTATGTTTATCCTTGTTCTACATGAACTTACATTTATGAATACAAGTGAACCATTCAAGAAAACCATAAAAATGAACATTCCTGAACAATAGATTTAAACCCTATAACACATCAAAAGAACCATAAAATAACCTAATGAAACCATAATGAACCATATTCATGTAAAAAAGGTTCTATAATTGTTAATTAATGAATCTAATGTTGTTATATAGGACTTTAATGTAATAAAATCATTCGAATACAAGGTGAGGGGAAATTCTCGAACCCAACCTTCTTTCTTCAGGTTCTCCCTCTTTCACTCCATGTTTGCTATGGGTTATATTTAAAAATAATTTATTCATAATTATATACCCTTTTTGGTATATACATGTTCTCTACTTGATTTTTTAAAAAAACAAAATGTTTTCCAAAAGAACTCTGCCATCAAATAAACACACCCTTTTTACTTCTTAAATATTGTCTCACTCTTCACTCATGGTTAATGGTTCTATGTCAAGAATGATATTCCCTCTTTATTTTGGGGACCAAATTTTTATTAAAGTGTTATTTTTTATGTTAAATACATTTATTTCCATGGGTTATGTTAAGTTAATGTTTTATATATTTCTAATGTGGAATGCATGCTAATGTAAATATTATGATGTGACGGGTACGCCCAGAATTATATAGCGCAAGATGAATATTTGAATGTGATGGGTGCGCCCAGAATTATACAGATATCCAATGCATTGGGCAAAGTGACTAATCTCATGAGTTAATGTAAAATTATGTGTCAAAAAGATTCTAGATTTTTTCACACAATTATGCGTGGTAGTTAACCACTAAGACATGATGTTTAATTTTTTATACATTGCCACATTCCATGTCTTTTAGTAATTCTTCCTCTTATGTTAATGATGCTATGCCTATGTTATGATTATTCTTGTTCTATGTTATATTGTTCTTATCTATCCTCTTACTGGTCTATTATCTCACCATTTTTTGATGTATATCCTCAGGTGACTACTTGTGATAAGGAGAAGTAAAGTGCCAATAAGAAGCTAGAGAAGAAGGACTTAAATAATTGTTTATGTATGATGTTGTAAATGTTATGTTTGGTCCTAGTTTTCCCAAGAAACTAAACCTTTGGATCCTCATAGTGTAATACTATTTTTTTATCTTTATTGTTATGTAATAGTATTTTAAGAAAAGTCAGGGTCGCTATAGTTGGTATCAGAGGCAAGGTTTAGTTAATTTGGGAATTTAGATTAGTGAACCCAAGAGAAAACCTCTAGTACGAGAATAAGTACAAACATGCACACAAGAAGCTTTATATAGGGATCCCATAAGAAATTCTTTTAATGTGATATTTACAAATGAATAAGTTATTTATTCAAGACTTGTTGACTTATGTTTTGTTCTAACCATTTCTATTTTAGAGAATGGTAGGAACCAGGAGAAAACAGGCCAACAACTCGTGTGAGGTCCAATGTAATGATTTCCCGAATGACATCCCCAATAATTTGTGAGGTGGATTTCAAAACTTCATGTAAATTATTACCCAAATATCTTAGGTTATGAACAATAACCATAATAATTGGGAATTCCCTCCTTCACAAAAGAGGGAGCAACTGGATATCAAATGTTTTATGCAGCAACGACCACTGACATTTAGTGGATCTTCTTATCCACTAGTTGTGGAATAGTTGGTCAACTCCATGAAGTATATCTTTTTTGCGATACACTATTTTGATACATAGAAGGTGATTATTTTTGTTTATCATCTTTATAGAGAGGCTAATCAATGGTGGGATTCAATTAAGAAAACCAAGCCAATAGACAAAATTGAAGATATGGAATGGGGAGACTTTAAGATCATGTTTCTTAACAATTATTTACAACAAAATCTTTATACAAAGATGGAGAAATAATTCATAGAGTTGAGGGAAAAAGAAGAGGAATCTTTCACAACCTATGAAGAAAATTTCACATGGAATGCAACGTATGCTTTGGGTTTTGTTATCAACAATGATAGTAAAATTAATAGATTCATTAGTGGATTAAAACCACACCTTCAAAAGGATCTTTCAATTAAAGAATTTGGGAATTATGAAGAATTTGTTCGGTGTGCTCTTAAAATTGAGATGGGGTTTGGACAAAGGTCCCATGCCTATGGTGATAAGAAATGAAATATGGAGTTTCAAGATGGAGGATCTAATGATAAATGTGGGAATAAATCTCAAAAAGTCACATGCCAAAAATGCGGGAAGTTTCATCAAGGGAACTGCATCAAAGGGAAGAGTAAATGCTTCAAGGGTGGGAAATAAGGACACCATGCTCAAGAGTTTCGAAAAGAAATTTAAAGGAAGGATAATGTAGTAGAATAAAGGAGAGAACCACCCATGGTTCAATGCTACAACTATAGGGAGTAAGGGCACTATGCTAGCCAGTGCACTGAACATCGAGTCCATGGGGGTAATCAGTGTCAGCAGCCACCAAAACCAAAGGAACAATGGAAGGCTTATGCCATCACTACTACGGAAGTTGAGCAAGATAATGAAGTCATACATGGTACACTTCTTATTCAATCAAGAATGTAAAAAAGTCTTATTTGATTCTGGTTCTACGTATTCCTTTATATCAAGCAAGTTTATAAGAAAAATAGAATCAAATCCCTAAAACCTTGAAGTTGAGATATTTGTAAATATACCAAGTGGTGAAATCATAGAAAACCATGTTTTTTACTCTTCTCATGTTGTTCTATGTGGGAAGATTCTTCCAGTGAATTTTTTAATACATCCCTTGGTGGAATTTGATGCTATAATGGGAATATATTGGCTCTCATTATATAGAACACATATCAACTGCCGGGAAAAGGAAATATCTTTTCATATTCTGAACCATCCTATACTCCTATACAAATGCAAAGAAGATCATAAATCTCATTTGAAAATTTTTTCAATGGTGTAGGTGTTGATGCCTTATTAAGAAGCATTCCTCTCCCAAATTGTAGAGTAAAAGGAAGGTGCTAACCTTAAAAAAATCCCATCATGAGGGAATACAGTGACGTATTTCCTAAAGAGTTACCCAGACTTCCCACAGATCATGAGTTAGAGTTATTCATAGAACTCATACCGAGAGATACTCCTATATCAATGTTTCCATATAGGATGGATCTAATCGAACTAGAGGAGTTAAAGAATCAGCTACAAGAGAATTTGGACAAAGTGTTTATACGCCCTAGTGTGTCACCTTGGGGTGCGCCAATGCTCTTTGTGATAAAGAGGGATGGAACATTGTGGCTATGTATCGATTATTGGGAACTAAAAAAGATCACCATAAAGAACAAGTATCCTCTTCCTTGGATTGATGACTTTTTCGATCAGTTAATAAGAGCTCAATACTTCTCAAAGGTGGATCTTCATTCTGGATATCTTCAGCTAATGGTGAAGAAGAAATATATTTATAAGACTGCCTTCTGTACAAGGTATAGGAACTATGATTTTCTGTTAATGCCCTTTGGACTTACTAATGCCCCTCCAATATTCTTTTATTTTATGAATAGAGTCTTTAGACATTACCTCGATAAATTTTTGGTGGTTTTTATCGATGATATTATCATCTAATACAAGAGAAAGTAGGAAGATTAAGAACATCTAAGACTTGTGTTGGCAACATTGAAAAAGTAGAGGTTGTATGACAAGTTCAGCAAGTGTGACTTTTGGATGAAGTAAGTCCCGTTCTTGGTACATGTTATCACAAGTGAGGAAATTTCTGTCGACCCTTAAAAAACGCGATGGAGGAATGGCCCAAACACTCTATTCTCACAAAAATCCATAGTTTTCTTTGATTAACTAGGTATTATCGACATTTTTTAAGAAATTTCTCATGATTTTCAAGCCCACTAAATAAGTTAACAAGGAAAGGGGTAAAGTATTTCTAGATGAAGAATTTGATGGAAGCTTCAAGAAGCTAAAAAGAAGGTGATCACTACACCAATACTCACATTATCAAAGAGTGGTGAAAGTTTTGGGATATACAGTGATGCTTCAATGAAATACTTTGGTTGTGTACTCATGAAAAATGATAACTTGATAGCCTACACCTCATGGTAGTTGAAGATCATTGAGTAGAACTACCCGACGCGTGATCTAGAGCTGGAAGCTGTGATTTTTTCCTTGAAAATATTACAGCACTACCTTTATAATGAGAAGTGTGACATATGCACCGGCCACAAGATCTTAAAGTATATATTCACATATAAGGATCTCAACATGTCTAAAAGGATATGGTTAGATCTAATCAAGGACTATGATTTCTCTATTCACTATCATCATGGAAAGGCGAACAAGGTAGCTAATTCTCTTAGCAGAAAAGAACCTACTACTCTATCCATGTTATGGATTTAGAAAGACCCTATATTCTTGGATATGAAATGGATGGATTTGGAAATCATAAGGGAAGAGGATAAATTCTACCTTTCCTAAATGATTGTGAAACCATAAATCCAAGATATGATTAAGGAGGCACAAAGGGATAATCTGGAGTTACAAAATAAGGTGAATGTAGTAAAGGAAGGTAAGCTGCAAGAGTTCCATATCAACGATGAAGGTGTGATTTGGTTTCGAATGTGGATTTGTGTGCTTTCATCACCCAGGATAAAGAACGATATATTGGAAAATGCACAAATCTCAACATTCTCTATCCATCCTGGTAGCACCAAGATGTACCGATATCTACGTGAACACTTCTAGTGGGATAACATGAAGAAGGAGATCTCGGAATATATCTCAAGGTGATTGGGAATCAGCAAGTTAAATCAGAGTGACAAAAGTCTAAAGGGTCGATGCAGCCATTGCCTATACCCATGTAGAAATAGGAGAATGTCACTATGGACTTTGTCACAGGTCTCCCAAAGATGTCAAAGGAAAATAAAGCAATATGGGTTGTGGTTGAACGACTAACCAAGACTATCCATTTTGTTATCGTTCGTGAAGTTCTCTCACTTGAAAAAATTGTAATGATATATGTGAAGGAATTGGTGATACTACATGGTGTTCCACTCTCAATTGTCTCTAACTGCGATCCAAGGCTCACATCTAAATTTTGTAGAAGTCTTCAACATACTTCGAGTACTGAATTAAACATCATCTTGACCTATCACCATGAAATTGATGGCCAATCTAAAAAGACTATTTAAACTCTTAAAGACATGCTAAAACATTCTCTTTATAATTCAAAGGTGGGTGGGATAAAAATCTCCCATTAGTTGTGTTCACATACAACAATAGCTTCCACTCGTGTAGTTAGATGGCTCTTTATGAAGTTCTATATGGAAAGTGATGTAGAACTCCAATTTGTTGGGATGAAGCTGGATAAATAAATCTACTTGGACCTGACCTTGTGTAAAATATGACAAATAAGGTTTAAGTCTTCTAGAAACACATCAATGCTTCTCATAGTTGTCAAAAGAGATATCCTGACAACCATCGAATGGACTTGGAGTTCGACGTTGGAGATAAATTCATCCTTTGAATATCACCATGGAAGAGGGTCATGCACTTTGGAAAGAAAGGGAAGCTAATCCCAAGGTACATTGGCCCCTTTGAGATCCTTTACTGCATAGGATTCATGGACTATCGGCTTTTTCTTCCACTGAATATGGATCAAGTTCATGATGTGTTTCACATATCACTCCTGAGTAAGAACATACCTGATCCTTCACATGTACTGAACTCAGAGGTGGGGTAGTTGGAAGATGATCTCTCCTATGTGGAGCAACCAGTACAGATTATGGATTGGAAAGATAAGGTTCTACACAAAAAAGGAAACCCACCTTCTCAAAGTTTTGTGGAGGAACCACAAGTTTAAAGAAGCTACTTGGGAACCGTAGGAGGTGATGAAGGAGAAGTACCCTCACCATTTTGTGTAAAACGAAATTTTGAGGGCGAAATTTCTTAAGGGGGGAGAAATGTAACGACCTGAAGTTTTATCAATGGAATTCCCTTCTTACAATTATGTCTTATAGAATAATCACATTAGGAATCACAAGCACATATCGTGATACTAAATACTATGTGATCACTAAACACAATTTTTCCACTTCTATGCTTTGAATTTCGAAAATCGATCATCAACATTTGTGTTTAGTAAGTTATTTGGAGCCTAATGGAACTAAATTGTTTTTTCATGAATAGAAACATTCACATATGAATTGTAATAAGAATATTATTATGACCCTAATGAATAGTAAATTATATTTTTATTTTATTTTCTTAACGATTTATGATAATGACATCTTGGTTAATTTTTCAATGTGATATAAAAGCAGTTATAGAATTATAATTGTTAATTTTTGAATTATGTATGATTTTAATTAAAAATTAAATTAATAATATTTAGAAAATTATTTTCAAAAAATGGAGTTCATTTCTAAATTTTAAAATCAAAAAATTGTTAGGGTGAATTTTTGTGATTTTTCTGAAATTCTTGAATTTTTTATGAATAGGGAAATACGGTAAAATTCCGTATATTCAAATTATCAGTTAAATACACTATTTATGACATCATAAGTGATGTAAGACCACATGGTTTAAACTAATATGCCATTATTACTATTTGGTGTCACATTAATTAATATTATTCATATTCTTGAGAAAAAATATTATAATAATGATTTATATAATATAAAATACCTCCACTCCTCCACTATAAATACCACCCTCATTCTCCTCTTCCTCAAGCACCTCTCAAGCCTTTAGCCTTACCTAATTTCTGCCCAATACACCTCTCAAGGCTCCTCCCCACGTCCTAGACCTTTTGTACACACCCAAAGGCCCAAATCAAAGTTCTTAAGGAGGATCTTAAAGAGAAGAGATCAAGAGGTAAGAAATCCTCTTTATTTTTCATGTGTTTTCCTTTCCTTTCCTTTTCATTAATTATAGTCTCCTACCCTCCTCTTATCAACGAGGCATGAAAGCTACAAAAATATTTTTTATTTTATATTTTCTCATCTTCTTAGAAAATTCATCATCATTCTTCTTCTCCTCTACCACTTATTCAAGAAAAAAAACATTGTCTATGATGTGTCGAATTACCGACATCGTGGACAATGTGATTTAAATTTTATTTAATTCATTCAGATATGGTAATGAAACCATTCTTATGGTTGAACCAGGTTATATTATATGTATTATATCCTATTTAATGTTCTTTAACTATCTTATGTACATATTACTAAATGATTAAACAAAACAAGTTTATTGTGGTCGAAAAATCGCCTGAATTAATCCAAACGATCATCATTAAATTTTAACTAATGATTCATCCACATGGTATATAACATAATTAAATATAAGATCATTTAAACACCTGTAATATCATTAATAACATGTAATATCATTTCTGTATGTTTATCCATGTTCTACATGAACTTCCATTTATGAAACCAAGTAAACCATTCAAGAAAACCATAAAAACGAACATTCCTGAACAATGGATTTAAACCCTATAACTCAACAAAAAGACCATAAAATAACCTATTGAAATCATAATGAACCATATTCATGTGCACAAGGTTCTTTAATTGTTAGTTAATGGATCTAATTTGGTTATAGAGTACTTTAAAGTGAATAAAGCATTCAGATACAAGCACCATGGGAAAAATGGTTAATAGCGACGGGGTATTTGCGACGGGAATTATTCCCGTCGCAAATACCTTTCGCAAAGGAGTATTTGCGACGGGAAACTATTCCCGTCGCAAATAATCTGTTATTTGTGACGGGTTTTTTTACCCGTCGCAAATAGTTTGGCGCAAAAATGCGCGCGAAACCGCGCGAAGTTTATTTGCGACGGGGTTCTATCCCCGTCGCAAATAACCAGCGGTGGTTAAAGACTATAAGCGACGGGTCCCGTCGCAAATAACCATTTTTAATGCTGCCCATAATTAAATGTGGTTAGGGTTATTTACGACGGGGTTCTATCCCCGGCGCAAATAAACGGCGGCGGTTAAAGACTATTTGCGACGGGGCTGCAGTCTCGTCGCAAATACCCCAGCGGCAGGCGTTATTTGCGATGGGGCCCGTCGCAAATAACTGTTTTAATGTCGCCCATAATTAAATGTGGCCAAGGTTATTTGCGACGGGACCCATCGCAAATATTGTTATTTGTGACGGGTTTTCCGTCGCAAATAAGCCCGTCGCAATTAACCTAACCTATAAATACTGCCAACCATTACAATTTTCTCACTCTCAACTCTCAAACGTTCTAATTTTTCCATTCTGAATCTTTTAAGACTTTCAGTTGTAAAAAAAATTTTCCGACTTCGAAGATTCAGTTGGTGGTGTTCTACAATTATAGCGGCTCGACAATGACATCAAGTTTAAGGTTTTTATCTGAATTTTAATTTAATATTTATTTTATTTATTATATTTATTTAGTTTAAATTTTTAGATTTTTTTTCTGATTTCTAATTAGAAATAATTATGAATAAATATTAATAATTAACAGTAATTAGAGACAATTAAACACTAATTAATTTAAAATAGTTAGCTGTAATTACAATTAATTAGCAGTAATTATGAAAAATTAAAATTAATTTGATTTAATTAATAATAATTAGAAATAATTAACATTAATTAGTAATAATTTATAATAATTACCAATAATTAGTAATAATTACTAATAATTAGTAATAATTACTAATAATTCCAAATATTCAATAATTGCCAATATTTGTCAATATTTGTCAATATTTTTTCCAATAATTACCAATATTTACCAATAATTGCAAAAAATTGTTAATATTTTCCAATAATTAGGAATAATTACCACTAATTAAGAATAATTACCCATAATTAGGAATAATTACCAATAATTAGGAATAATTACCAATAATTAGGAATAATTACCAATAATTAGGAATAATTACCAATAATTAGGAATAATTACCAATAATTAGGAATAATTACCAATAATTAGTAATAATTACCAATAAATAGGAATAATTACCAATAATGAGTAATAATTCGTAATGATTACCAATAATTCGTAATGATTACCAATAATTAGTAATAATTACCAATAATTAGTAATAATTTCCAATAATTAGTAATAATTACCAATAATTAGTAATAAATACCAATAATTAGTAATAAATAGTAATAATTAATAATAATTACCAATAATTACCAATAATTAGTAATAATTACCAATAATTACCAATAATTAGTAATAATTAATAATAATTACCAATAATTAGCAATAATTAGTAATAATTACCAATAATTAGTAATAATTACCAATAATTACCAATAATTAGTAATAATTACCAATAATTATCTCTAATTAGTAATAATTACCAATAATTACAAATAATTAGTAATACTTAGTAATAATTATCACCAATTACCAATAATTAGTAATAATTAGCAATAATTAACAATAATTAGTAATAATTAGAAATAATTACCAATAATTACCAATAACTAGTAATAATTAATAATAATTACCAATAATTAGTAATAATTAGTAATAATTACCAATAATTAGTAATAATTAGTAATAATTACCGATAATTACCAATAATTACCAATAATTAGTAATAATTAGTAATAATTAATAATAATTATCAATAATTAGTAATAATTACCAATAATTAGTAATAATTAGTAATAATTAGTAATAATTAGTAATAATTAGTAACAATTAGTAATAATTAGTAATAATTAGTAATAATTAGTAATAATTAGGAATAATTAGTAATAATTTGTAATAATTAGTAATAATTACCAATAATTACCAATAATTAGTAATAATTACCAATAATTACCAATAATTAGTAATAATTACCAATAATTAGTAATAATTAGAAATAATTACCAATAATTACCATTAATTAGAAATAATTACCAATAATTACCATTAATTAGTAATAATTACCAATAATTACCAATAATTACCAATAATTTGTAATAATTACCAATAATTACCAATAATTACCAATAATTAGTAATAATTCGTAATAATTAGGAACAATTTGCAATAATTAGGAATAATTCGTAATAATTCGTAATAATTAATAATAATTAGTAATAATTAGTAATAATTAGTAATAATTACCAATAATTACCAATAACTACCAATAATTTCCAATAATTACCAATAATTAGTAATAATTACCAATAATTAGTAATAATTACCAATAATTAGTAATAATTCGTAATAATTAGGAATAATTACCAATAATTAGGAATAATTCGTAATAATTAGTAATAATTAGTAATAATTAGTAATAATTAGTAATAATTAGTAATATTTACCAATAATTTCCAATAATTACTAATAATTAGTAATAATTACCAATAATTAGTAATAATTACCAATAATTAACAATAATTACTATTAATTGGTAATAATTACCAATAATTACCAATAATTACCAGTAATCAGTAATAATTACCAATAATTAGTAATAATTACCAATAATTAGTAATAATTACTAATAATTACCAGTTTTTACCAATAATTAGTAATAATTAGTAATAATTAGTAATAATTAGTAATAATTAGTAATAATTACCAATAATTAGTAATAATTACCAATAATTACCAATAATTACCAATAATTAAAAATAATTAGTAATAATTAGTAATAATTAGTAATAATTAGTAATAATTAGTAATAATTAGTAATAATTACAAAAAATTAGTAATAATTAACAATAATTACCAATAACTAGTAATTATTACTAATAATTACCAATAATTACCAATAATTATTAATAATTAGTAATAATTAGTAATAATTAGTAATAATTAGTAATAATTAGTAATAATTAGTAATAATTAGTAATAATTAGTAATAATTAGTAATAATTAGTAATAATTAGTAATAATTAGTCATAATTTCAATAATTAGTAATAATTTCCAATAATTACCAATAATTAGTAATAATTACCAATAATTACCAATAATTACAAATAATAAGTAATAATTAGTAATAATTACCAATAATTAGTAATAATTACCAATAATTAGTAATAATTCGTAATAATTAGAAATAATTACCAATAATTAGGAATAATTAGTAATAATTAGTAATAATAAGTAATAATTACCAATAACTGCCAACAGTGTCAATATTACCAATAATTCCCAATACTTGTCAATATTTACCAATAGTTAAGAATATTTACCAATAATTAGGAATAATTACTAATAATTAGGAATAATTAGGAATAATTAGGAATAATTATGAATAATTACCAATAATTAGGAATAATTACCAATGATTAGGAATAATTACTAATAATTAGGAATAATTACCAATAATTAGGAATAATTACCAATAATTAGGAATAATTACCAATAATTACCAATAATTACCAATAATTACCTATAATTACCAATAATTACCAATAATTACCAATAATTTGGAATAATTACCAATAATTAAAAATAATTACCAATAATTAACAATAATTACCAATAATTAGGAATAATTACCAATAATTAGGAATAATTAGCAATAATTTCTAATAATTACCAATAATTAGTAATGATTACCAATAATTACCAATAATTACCAATATTTACCAATATTTACCAATATTTACCAATATTTACCAATAATTACCAATAATTACCAATAATTAGGAATAATTACAAATAATTAGGAATAATTACCAATAATTAGGAATAATTACCAATAATTAGGAATAATAACATTATTACACTATTAGTATATTTTATTATTAATATTAAAATAATATAATTTTCTATATTATATACAATTCTCCTTTCATCGATGTGTTTTCTGTCTCCACATGTAATATTTGCATTCTTTTTCAAAATTATCAACCTACTCACCAATGGAGAGGTGAAAGTGAATGCAAATATTACATGTGGAGACAGAATGTTAAACACACAGATGAAAGGAGAATTGTATATAATATAGAAAATTATATTATTTTAATATTAATAATAAAATATACTAATAATGTAATAATGTTATTATTATATAATTAATATTTATGAAAAAATAATATTAGTATTATTAAAATAATAAAAAATTTATATAATATTAAAATTATCAATATTTTTAACAAGTTTTGCTTTATTCTCAACATATTCAATTCTTAAAGGGTCAATTTTTAGGTTTATCTCAATAAAAAGTTTGCGTCAGTTGTGTCTGATGTAAACTCTATAATTATCCTTGCTTGAGTGTTTTTTCTAACAAATTATTCAAAACCAGTAATACTTTTATATTTTATAGAAAAATATGGAACAACAAGGTCATCAGCAGTCATTATTAGATGACCACATATGGATAAATCAACGTAGAAATCCAAACAGTTCTGGTTTAAATCTAGTATATATAGAGGGTGTGGAGACTTTTTTATCATTTGCGGCATCAAATCTAGAATTTGTTTCTGAAGGCAAAATAAAATGCCCTTGTACAAAATGTGCATTGAGAATGTTTGACACATTTGACAAAGTAGGGGGACATCTCTTGCATTTTGGTTTTCAAACAGATTATGTTTTTTGGTATCAACACGGTGAACGCAGTTCCAGAGTAGGTGATACCAACTTGATTCCGGATCCATCCCGGTTTCAAGATTTAGTACATGATGTTGCAGGTTCATCTGTTCAACATACAGAAACTCCGGCTGATATAGCTTCAAATCCTGAGTTGGCACCATCTGAATTTTATGATTTGTTGAGGTCTGCTGAGGATGCATTATATCCTCGCTGTAAGATGAGCAAATTAGAATCAGTTGCAAAATTTATGGCTATCAAATCAGATAACGGAATTTCAAACACCTGTTTTGACCAGATATTTTCTTTGCTTAAAACACTGTTACCCGAAAGAAATGTTTTTCCTGCAAATTACTATGAGAGTAAGAGGCTGGTTCGAAATTTGGGACTTACTTGTCATCAGATTCATGCATGTTCAAATGTCTGCATTTTATATTCTGGGGAAAATGAGTCGTTGGATAGTTGTCCCACACGTGGGAAACTAAGATATAAAGAAGGGAAACATGGGAAGTCTGGTTTGATTCCTGTAAAACAGTTGAGATATTTTCCTCTTACATCCAGACATCAACGTTTATTCATGTCTAAGAATACAACGACAATGATGTCATGGTATAAAGCGAATATTTCAACCGATAAAAGCTTGAATCATCCAGCCGATGGTGATTCAGGGAAACATTTTGATAGAGTGCATCCATCCTTTGCTTTAGAAGCTAGAAATGTTCTATTGGGCCTTTCCACTGATGGTTTTTGTCCGTTCGGAGCTTATGGTAGTCAATATTCATGTTCGCATGTTTTTTTAACTCTGTACAATTTACCTCCATGGATGTTGATGAAGGAGACATATATATTTTTGAATTTACTAATTCCAGGACATCCGAAGAAGAATATTGATGTTTATTTGAAACCATTGATTGATGAATTAAGTTTATTGTGGAGTATTGGTGTCAATACATATGATGTTGCTACGAAACAGAATTTCATACTGAGAGCAGCATTGATTTGTACAATTAGTGACTTCCCGACTTATGGGATGTTATCTGGCTGGAGTACACATGGTCAGAAATCATTTCCTTACTATATGGGAGAGAACAAAGCATTTATGCTCATTCATGGAAAGAAACCTTGTTATTTTGACTGTCATTGCAGATTTCTTCCAGCTGATCATCCTTTTCGCAGAAACAGATCTCATTTTAGAAAAGGAACAGTTGAAAGGGATAGACCACCAAAAATGCTATCAGGTTCGGAGTTAAAATCAGTTGTATTTTCATTAACTCCCATCACTATTGGTCCCACAATAAACCAACAGAAAATTTCTAGTTTTGGGAAAGAACACAATTGGATTAAACGTAGCATATTTTCGGATTTTCCATATTGGTCTGATTTATTGGTCCGCCACATGTTGGATGTCATGCATATTGATAAGAACTATTTTGATAATTTATTTCATACAGTTTTGGATACGCCAGGAAAGAGCAAAGACAATGTAAATGCACGTTTAGATCTTGCCCAAATTTGCAGGCGTCCAGAACTGGAACTGTTTGAGAATGTCAGAACAGAAAGGTTACTGAAACCAAAAGCAGCTTATACACTGTCTAAAGAAAACCGTTTATTATTTTGTCAGTGGATTGCATATTTGAAACTTCCATATGGCTGTGCTTCCAATTTGGGTAGATGTGTATGGAATGGTCATATTACTGGATTAAAAAGTCATGATTGTCATGTTATAATGGAAATAATTCTACCCATTGGATTAAGAGGTCTGTTGAATTATGTGATTTGGGATTCCATAACAGACATGTCTCATTTTTTTCAGGACATTTGTGCAGCTACAACAGATTATGATGCTCTATGAAAACTTGAGGAAGATGTTGTTGTAATTATATGTAAACTGGAAAAAATATTTCCTCCGTCTTTATTCGACTCAATGGAACATTTGATGTTACATTTTCCATATGAAGCCAAATGTGGAGGTCTAGTACAGTTTCGATGGATGTACCCATTTGAAAGATGCATGCAAAAATTGAAAAGAAAAGTACATAACAAAGCATCTGTTGAAGGATCTATTGCAGAAGCTTATTTGCAAGAGGAAATATCTTTTTTCTGCTCCCATTATTTTGAATCTGAGTATCCTTAAAAACACAACCGAATGGGATGGAACGAGAGGAATATTGATGAAATCGAAAATCAATTATCTGTTTTCAACCAGCTAGAGCTTGGTTTTGGTGGAGTTTATGAACGCTGGATTTCGGATGATGAACATCACAGAGCTCATACGTATGTTCTTCTCAACTGTGAAGAGATGCCATCAATTGTACTATAAGTGTTTATATCACTTATTCTATCATCTATGTTACAGTAAATAACTTTGTTTTTTATAGGTTGTATGATAATCATATCAAGAAACAAATTCCACAAATTACAGCAGCTGCTCTCGAAGAACGCCGACAGAAAAATTTCTCTCAGTGGTTTCAAAAACTGGTAACATAAATTCTTTATCTTTTAGCAACTCATTCAATGTATAGTTTACTATATTGATAATTATTTCACAAATTTTCAGGTTTCTCGACATGATGATAAAATTGACAAACGGCTGTGTATATTGAGTAACCCACCTTCCAAACTTGTTAAAACTTATAATACATATGTGGTGAATGGATTTCGATTTCACACACATGCATATGGGGAATCAAAAAAAATGAACAGTGGAGTTAGCTTGAGAGGGTCTCATCATCGAGAAAATGAAGTTGACTTTTATGGCATACTTGATGAAATCATTGAACTCTGTTATCTTGGACAACATTACATAACCATGTTCAAATGTCGGTGGTTGGATACAGAGAGAGGCGTGCATGTTCATCTAACTCATGGAATCATCGATATTAAATGTAAAAGTGTTCTCGCAGTAAATGAACCATTCTTATTGGCTCAACAGGCACATCAAGTTTATTACGCAAAGTACTGTGCTACATCAAGAGACTTGACTGATTGGTGGAGTATAATAAAAATAAAAATTCGAGACAATCAGTTTAGTCAAAGTGAATGTGCTTTCACTAATGTGCAAAGAATTGAAGTTTTTCAAGAGATTACACAAAATCAATCTTTTTTACAAAGAGACATGAGTATCGATGAAGACACCCTACATTTAAGAGTAGGTGATGACGATGATGTTAATGATGTCACATATGAATTTGAAATGGTAAGAGATGAAGCAACTGGAACTCGAATGGATATCAATGATGTTGAGGAGGAATATGAAGATGACATTGACATATATGAAGATGATGATGAAGATGAACACTGATAGAATTTCATGGTATTTATATACAATCATAACTAATATATATGTATATATAATAGTAATTATCAATTATTTTCTAAAAACATTAACATTTTCTGTTTCAGATGGACGACAACGCATTTCGTGAGTTGACGGATGCTAACCTACCTTTCGATGCAGATGAGTTGCTAGCAGATGACCCTCAGCCTGCAGGCATTTCAGGGAGTACGTGGAGGGGCACAGTCTTGCACGATTGATGATTCCTGACCCCTTCACCGAGCGACGTCCACATCTTGGGTTTGATCCATGCACACGGAGGTGTGATAACCTGTGTGATAACCTGTGGATTTTACTAATATTTCATTAATCTATTCAAATAATAAATGTTTATTATTTTTACAGTTTTCCTCATATAGCAGTCGGACAGGGCAGCGCTATTTTGCGCAGCTATTTCTCTCAGCCTTGGACCACATGGGAGCAGATTCTCATTGATGTGTAGCAGGCCATGTTCGTCCATTGGTTGGTACGTACGTAAATAAATAATTTTTATTTTGAAAATTATTTCATTTCTAACTTGATATTTTGATTTATTTGTAGGGTTTATGGTATCCGATTGAGGATACCATGCGTGACGCCATCCACGAGGCATGGGAGGTGGTCATGCATGATCGCTTTCGTCAGTTTTTGCACAATTTAAGAAAAGCTGCCACGAAGAAAGCAGGACTGTCAGATTTTGACGAGTCATTTAGAGCACACCGACCAGAGTACATTTCATCCCACGTATGGGATGGATTATGTGCGCACTGGTTGAGTGATTCCTTTCAGAGGAGATCATCGGTGGGGAGGCAGAATCGTGGGAGACAGGAGGTGACTCATCGAGCTGGGAGTCATACTTTCAGTACTCATAGACAGCATCTAGTATGTACATTATTTATAAATATTTTATATAACTATAAATATTAACAGTTTATTTTTTATTCTTATAGGCTGTCGAGCACCCCGATATTACGGAGTACGACGTATATTAGAGGATGTATAGTGATCCTGCTACTGGGGAGCTCAGAGGTGATCGTCAGCGTCACATCATGGTCATTATTATTCGTTTCCATGTTTAAAAATTAACTGCATATAATATATTCACAATTTTAATTTTAAATTGCAACTACAGGAGTCATATGAGGCCGCAGCGTCACAGACCCGGCCTGAGAGTCAGGCCGAGTCATTAGATCAGACCACTGGCTGTCAGTTTGATGAGGCGGCATGGATGCAGACCACCCAGCATGCCTTCGAGAAGGGCCGGGTAGTTGGTATCAGCTCTCGACTGACTCCCGGAGATTATTATGGAAGTGCTGAGATGTCGGCGTCCAGCTCGAGAGGAGCTCGTGAATCTTCTTCTGCTACACAGCATGAGGATCAGTTGCGATCTCAGACTGCACTGATAGAGAGTCTCCGACAGGAGCAGGAGCAGATGCGTCAGCAGCAGCAGCAGCATGAGGAGGAGCGTCGACGCCAGCAGCAGCTGTACGAGGAGTAGATGATTCAGTGGCAGCAGCAGCAGCAGCAGATGGAGTACATGCGCCGACTCACTCATGCTTTAGGGATGGAGTTTCCTCCACCAGCATCTGCAGATCCCCCCTCCCCCCTCCTTCAGATTAGAGTTTGTTTTTATGTTATAAAGTTTGTTAAATCAAAATATGAATTTTTTTCTATTCGTAGTTTCTGTCTCATTATAAAATATTAATAATATTATATTTTGAAATAACAATATTAATATGAATAATAATATTATTTATATTTTATAATATTAAATTATATATATATATATATTAAAATTTTATAATACTATAATTTAATTATATATTTTTCGTAATATTTGAATTATTTTAATATTTGAATGTAAAATAATTCTATTATTTTTATATTAATTAAAATAACTTATTAATATTTTTTTTATTTATGAATTATAATTCTAATATTATTATATTAATTAAACTCATTTATTAATATTTTATTATTTTTTGTTTTTGAATTATAATTCTATTATTATTATATTAATTAAAATAATTTATTAATAATTTATTATTTTTATTTGTGAATTATAATTCTATTATTATATTAATTAAAATCATTTATTAATATTTTTTTATTTTTGAATTATAATTGGATTATTATTATATTAATTAAAATAATTTATTTTTTATTTTTTTTATTGTATTTGCGACGGGATACTATGCCCATCGCAAATAGTATTATTATTATATTAATTAAAATAATTTATTAATTTTTTTTAATTTTTTTTTAAAATACTATTTGCGACGGGCCCATCGCAATTACTATTTTAAAAAGTTTTTACAAATATACGGACTAATATTTGTGACGGGAAGGATCACCGTCACAACTAATACTTTTAGCGATGGGCCCGTCGCAAATAATTTTGGTTGCGACGCCATTTTCTGCAACGGGCTATTTGCGACGGACCCCCATCGCAAAAGCCTATTAGCGACGGGATCCCGACGCAAATGCCCTGTCGCAAATGCCATTATTTCCAGTAGTGAAGGTAAGGGGAAATTCTCAAACCCAACCTTCTTTCTTTTGGTTCTCCCTCTTTCACTCCATGTTTGGTATGGGTTCTCCTTAAAAATAATGTATTCTTAATTATATATATTTTCCTGTGATATATATGTTCCCTACTTGATTTTGTGAAAAAACCCAATGTTTTCCAAAATAACTCTTCCTTCAAATAAACACACCCTTTTTACTTCTTGAATATTGTTTCACTCTTCACTCATGGTTAATGGTTTTATATCAAGAATGATATTCCCTCTTTATTTTGGGGACCAAATGTTTATGAATGTATGATTTATTATGTGAAACCCATTTCTTTCCATGGGTTATGTTAAGTTTAAGTTTTATTTATTTTTAATGTGGCATACATGATAATGTTAATATTATGATGTGATGGGTGTGCCTAGAATTATATAGTGCAAGATGAATGTTTGAATGTGATAGGTGTGCCTAAAATTATACAGCTCTACAAAGAATTGGGTAAAGTGATGAATCTCATGAGTTAATTTGAAATGATGTGTGAACAAGATTATAGATTTTTTCACAAGTATGTGTGGTACTTAACCACTAGGACATGATGTTTCATTTTTTATGTATAGCCACATTTCATGTCTTTTATTAATTCTTCCTCTTATGTTCATGATCCTATTAATATGTTATGATTATGCTCACCCCATGTTATATTGCTCTAATATTTCCCCTTACAGGTCTTTTAGCTCAACCCTTTTCATTTATATCCTCATTTGACTACTTGTACTAAGGAGAGGTCAAGTTCCAATAAGAAGGTAGAGAAGAAGGAATTAAATAAATGTTTATGTATGATGTTTTAAATGTTATTTTTGGTCCTAGTTTTCACAAGAAACTAAACCTTTAGATACTCATGGTGTAATACTATTATGTTGTTTATCTTTATAATGATGTAATAGTACTTTAAGAAAAGTCAGGTTCGTTATATACCCCGCATCACTTTATACCTGATTAGATACTCTCACGCCCTAATGAAAAAAATTTCGATGCTCCCACATTATCCTAATAACATCGAAAAACATCACATCACATCCCTCCAATAGAAACCTGGTCCATCACATTACATATTTCTTGAAGACACCTAGTTCATCACATTACATCACATCTGATAAACAATTTAGTAGGGTATCGTGATCATGAATAACATCAACCTTGTACCCTCCTACTAGCATGCAAGACCCCCACCATAAGTTATCTCATCACATCTTGCCTAAAGACTCTTGAACCATTAAAACACCTCACATCACATCTAGACAATGACACTTTTAACTTCTGTCCATCACAACCCATGCATTTCACCAATTCCTAAAAGATGTAGTGGGGAAGAGTGGGTGTCTAGCTAGCCATCCTCCCACTGGGATGTTGGAAAAAACACCCCCAAAACTATTATTCATCAACAATAAGTACTTGACATGGGTTGGGAATTTATAGAAAAAAACAAGAATATACATGGAATATAATATCATAACACATGATCCCAACCCATGGGATTTCAAAAATAGTATCAACCAACTCACCAATTTCCCTCACTTTGTTGTTGCATCTAAATGCTTCATACAACACCTCAAGCTACAAAGAAAAAGACACCTTTCATATTCTCATTATATGCCAACCCAATTTTAAAATTTCTATAACCAAACTATTTCAATTAAAACAAAAAGTTCATTACTCAATTTCCAACCCATTAATTCATATTTAATAGCCCTGAATTTAAACACACAGTCTGTTAGAGATTATTTCAATTAGTTTTATTATTTCTATCCCATTAGACAAGCCATATTAATTATAATACTAATCAATAAACTAGTGTAACACATCATATTTTAGGATTGAAATATATATGTAGATTCTCAATTACAAGAGGGGTGGGGGTGAATTGTATGTTTAAAAACTTTTTCTTTTAACCTTATGAAAAAATATATGTTTAACAATGTTAATTAAGGTAAATTTACAAACCCTATTTGGTTTTAACTCAATTGGATAATTGGAAGGCCCCAAGTCCAATTATAATAAACCTAAACTTAAACAAGTTAAACTTAAGGAAACTTAATCATGTTTTACTTATAGAAAGATTCTACCTTAAATCATATAGAGTCTTATTTATATCAGAGTTAAACAAGTATAAGAAAGTATAAGAAAATTAAACTTTCTTTCTTTAACAAAAATATAGCAGAAATAAAACTTGTAACAACAAAAATTAAACAAGTAGGAAATCTTTTAACCCAAATATAAGGGTATCCAACAACCTCGGATAAAGGTCTCTTGATTTATACTTTCTGAAAAGTATGTCTTACTCACACCAGGGTAATCCATCGATAAGAATATTGGAGTCTGTCTTTCTATCCCTATAAGCCCTCAAACTTTAAGTTAGTCAGCACCTCTGTCTTCCTATCCCTAGAATCCCTTCATTGTACACAGTAACAATTGGAGATGCACTATGCAGGCTGAACAAGATGTTCACATATCACACAAGGAATGAGAGTATCTCTCCCTAGAAATCACTTCACAACATTATAGAATGTAATCTCTATATGTGTCAACACTATTAAAATGGTTGGGTATTTATAGGTAGAAAACCCAACAGTTATCTCCACCACTGACAGTCATATTTTTCCTTGAATTTTGGATGGACATGGACACGTGTCACTTATCCAATGATTAGTTTAAAACATATTACATGACATCTCTTTGTATAATAAAATATGATCAACTACGTTAAGTTTTAGAAAAAATATGCTTAAGAAAAATTAACATGCTTAGGAACTGATAAACTGAAACATTACTATAAGGAAATGGGGTAACTATAAGAAAACATTAAATCAGATTCTTAAGGAAGTGAGAAACAGAGTCTAAAAAGAAATGATAATAGGATTTTGATTTACAGAGAATTCAAAATATGATTTCAATAGAATTTAGAATCTAAATTCTAAAAACTTTAGAGTCTAAATTTCAAAGAATTCATAGTCTAAATTTTAGAGAATTAAGAGATATAATTTTAAAGAATTTGGAGTCAAAATTTTAAAGAATCAGGAGTCTGGATTTCAGAGAATTCAGAGTCTTAATTTTAGATAATTCAGATTCTGAATTTCAGAGAATTTGGATTCTTATTTCTGATAAATTTAGAGTCTTAATTATAATGAATTAAGAGTCTAAATTATGAAGAATTTGGAGTCTGAATTATAATGAATTCAGAATCTGATTTCAGATAATTCATAGTTTGAATCCTAATGAATTTAGAGTCTAATTTATTGGGAAATCAGAGTCTAATAAACTTTAGGAATCTAAGTTAGTTAAGTATCTGAATTTTTGGATTAATAAAAAAAGGTTATATGTGGTTTAAGAAAACATTATATAATACATTGAAAACCAAGGGTATGGATAATAATTTTCTTAGAGAAATAAAATATTTCTTAATAAAATAATTCTTAGAGAAACATAATTTTCCTTAAAGAAATTTGTTTATGATTTTCAAAATATAAAGGAATGGAAAAAGTCATAAGGATGCTTATTGACTTAACAATCTCCCCCATTTTGGAAACCACAAACATATTTTCGAAAAAGAATATAAAGAATAAATTTTTAACATTTCAAACATTAAAATAAATACTTGTCTCCCTTTACTTATGACCCATGATGAATATAACTAACTCCCCCTTAGGTTTTGAAATCCATAAGGATCGTATTCTTATTTTTCATAGAGAAGTTACTTATTCTTTATTAATAATATCTTCTTTGAGTAATTGTCCCTTTACTTAATCACCCCCTTACTTAGGGATTTCTCTTCTTTTGACTTAATATTCTTTTGATCATTCTTTTCCCCCCTTTGTGATTTCTAAAATGGAATGGAGGGGAAACAATATACCTAAATGTTTAAGAATATACAAGATATTAAAATAGAAATATTACAAAATTTTATTATGAATGGAAAAAATTATAAGGAAAATACAAAAAAAATATCAGATTTAAAGAAATTAGTCATCCTTCTTTTCCTTTGGAATCATATTTTTAAGGGTGTCTTTCAGCTTCTTCATCTCTTTATGATCATATTCAAATCTCTTGATCAACTGATCTGGATATTAATTTTTTATTTTCAAGAACGTTGATTTTTTCTTCTTGAGACTCAATAATTTTGTCTTGATAATTTACTAACTCTTCTTCCTCTTTGAATTTTTCTACCAAATCTTCCTGAAGTTCCATTTCCCTTTTATAATTTATAGTAATTGAATTTATATTTCCATTCAGGTCTTTATATTCTTGGATCTAGGAAACTTTATCTTGATTTAGCTTTTCTGGAAAACTTTTTGTAAGATTCTTGATGGTGTTATCTAACTTATCAAAAGAATACTTTACTGAATAATAAAAATCATACATGATTCTCAGATCATCAATTATTGAATTTGAACATTTGGTTATTTCCTTGCATGATCTCCTATGAGCATCATAACCAGTGTGAAAAAATTTTAATTCTGTTTCAAGCTTGATATAATATTATATGAGCATGTTTTTCGAATCCAACATTTGATTGATAGTACGCTGAAGCAGATGATATCTCGAATCAATACTTGGAAATAAGGGAATGGTGTTCACTAGATTTTTCAAATATTGAACATCAAAATCTTGTCCTAAGGAAGATAAAGATTCAGAAGCAGTATCCTTTGATGGAGAGGAAACTTTATCTTGCTCTTAATCTTTCCTATTAAATGTTCCAACAAAATATTTCTTAGATTTCACAACCAAAACTTTTCTTGGTGAATCAACAACCACTTTTTTTCTTTTTTTCAGCTCTAAAGATTGCCTTCTTGACTTTTAGAGTATCATTCTTGGTATTAGAGACTTGGATTATCTTATCATCATCAACATCATTTGTATCATCTCCTTCCTTAACATCTTCAGGATGAATAGAATTATGATTGTTGCGTCCATCATTAGTAGGTTTATCAACCTCATCTTATGCATCATCATCTTTCCCTTCTGAGATTATTTTGGTTGATTCAACTTGGGATGTTCTAATTGAAAACTTGTTTGAATGACTTTACTTCTCATGGCATTATTCCACCATTTTGATTAAATATACTCTTTCCTCTTCCTCTTCCTCTTCTTCTTCTTACTTAACTACTTCTTCTTCCATAATGGGTTAAGTAATTGAAACTTTCTTTCCCAAAGTTTATATTGGAACTGATTCTTGTAAGAAGGATTTTTGTACCAAGATTTGTTCATTAGATTTATCTGTATCTTTAAGTAGGGCTTGAACAATTTCATCTTTTGACATATTCTTCTTTATGGTTTTCTCTTTCTCTTGCTTCTCAAGATCTTCTGATACCTGAATCTTCAAGACCCTAACCTCAGAAGGGTTTAAAGCAAAACTTACATCTCCATACTTCTTTTTCTTATGATCTATCCACTTGGATACCACTTCATCATAAAAGGTATTTTTCTTTTTGGGATTGGGTGAAGCTGACTGAGTTTATGAAATGGGTTCTTTTTCTTTTAATTTTGGTTCTTTCTGTTTTCTTTTCTTTAGTGTTTTCATGGAAGTTTCACCTACTTATCCTTTCTTTCCAGAAGCATGGACTTCACTTTAAGGAAGATCAAATAATTCTTCTCTCTTAATACAGAAAATGATTTTCATCCTCCTTAGAGTATCATCACTCAACAACATAATCTTAAATATTTTGGGTTTTGAACTGTATAGAATTTTGAAGGATTCTAAACAAAGAACAATAATCTTAAACAAGATGGCTGGATACATAATTATGTGAGACTTTTGGATGATGTTCTTGATATTTTTTATGGTTTGGATATTATTAATGATAAGATTTATCTTTCTTAGATTCACTAAGAAATCCATCATAAAAATATCACACTTCTTAAGAGAATCCTTGTCTTCCTTTCTCAGAATGAGAAAACCTTGCTACCACAATGAAAACAATCAGAAGTTGGTTGTAAGGTGATTGATCTTGGGTGACTTAACTCCTTTATGTCCTAATAACTCAATTTCTTTAACCTTATCAAACCATCATTCCTTGTCTTCCAACTTGTGAGAGAAAATGATAGAATCTCCTTCGTAAGGAATATCGAAAATACTTGCAGCTTTATTGAAATTTAAAGAGTAAGTCTTCCCATAGATCTTGAACAAAAAGAATTCTCTTCCTCATTGTTTATTAAAATAGACTGTATCATAGAATTCTATAAGAAGATTAGGATAAACCAAATCCTGATTTTTCAATTTAGTAACACAAAGACTTTCCCAACTATTCTTCTTTATAAAATTCAAAATCAGGGAATCATACTTCAGAAAGAAATTTGGTTCGACCAACCTTTCTCTATAAATTTATAAATCTTTGAGTTCCATGTTTTAGGACATATGATTTTATGGGGAAACTTCACAAGACATCTAGAATGTAAGGAAACTGAGAAAACTGAACAATTGATTTGAAGGGCCACAAAGCTTCGGTGCAATATCACTTGAAAAACCGACGTGGACCATGAATATAGGGGCCTTTATATAGGCTTCACAGTGACGATTATAATTATTTAATCAATACAATGTTTGATATAATATTGATATGATCTGATGAGTGATATCAATGCTAAATAAGGATTTAATTGGTTCCAGTCATTTTAGGTTTTTAAGGAAAAATCATATTTAAAGAAATTGAATCTGATATAGTTTTCTTAAAATAAGATAGAAATAGAAACAGGTAAAAAATACAATTAATAATATTTAATTAAGGAATCATGCCTCTCATATTTCTTAGAAATAATTTAAAATATTGATAAGGTTCTTATTGGAGAGATTAGATTCTAGAAATTTGTATTAAGGAAAGAAAAAAATTAGGTTTTGAAAAGTTTTATTAAGGAAAGGAAAAAATTTAGTTTCCAAAAAAAATTAGACACATAAATTTTTAAAATAATAAAAAAATCTACTCCCCCTATGAAAAATAGTTTCTTAATGTAAGGAGTTAGGTTTTGAAGAAAATTAATATGAAAAATTCCCCTATGGTTATCATTCCAATCTTTTTTTAATATATTCAAATCTAGAGGAGGGTAAAAATTTTGTAAAAATGTCAGCAAGTTGATCTTGTGTTCTGATAAATTGAAGAATGATGTCTCATTTAAGTGTGAGATCCCTAAGAAAGTGATTCCTAATATCCATGTGCTTTACATGAGAGTGATGTGGAATGTTTTTATTAGGTAAATGAAACTTGTATTATCACAAAATATCTTTGTCTTGATAAAACTCATTCCATAGTCTATGAGTGTGTGTTGTATCCACAACACTGGAGCACAACAACTTTTAGCTGCTACATATTCAACTTCAGTAGTGGAATGTGTTACTTAGTGTTGCTTCTTGCATGAAGAAGAAATCAGTAAATCTCTTAATAAATGACAATTTACTAATGAAACTTTATTATCCATTCTACATCAACCAAAATCAGTATCTGAAAAACTTTTTAAAACAAAATCATTTACAGAAGAATAAAAAAGTCTTAAATCTATAGTTCCCTTTAAATAGAGAAAAATTATTTTCACTAATTTTAAATGATATTCCTATGTATTATATTGATATCTTTCACATAAGTATAATTAAAACATTATGTACGGATGACTAGATACTAATTATAATAAACTTCTTATCATACCTCTAAAGGATGTTTGATCTACTTGTTTCCCAGGAAATTTGAGATACAAAATGGAGTTCATAGAATTTTAGTGTTTTCATATACACACTATTTTATAATATCTTTAATATACTTATGTTGAGATATATAAGTTCCTTCTGGTTTTTGAAAATTTTGAAAACCAAGGAAAAATTTTAAATCACCCATCATACGTTTTTCAATCTCATATTTCATAATATTCACAAATGAATTAGTTGAAGATTTCTAATTGATCTGAATATAATTTCATCAACATAAATTTGGACAATAAAAAAATTCTTATCTTTATTTATAAAAAAGGATTGGATCAACAGTCCCCTTAACCTAATTTTTTTCTAACAAAAATCTTGTAATTCTATCATACCAGAATCTAGGGGATTTTTTAAGTCTATATAAATCTTTGGTAAGTTTAAAAACATGTTCAGGATGTTTTGTGTCTTCAAAACATAGAGTTGGTTTGACATAAAATTTCTCTTGAACATATCTATTAAGTAATGCACACTTTACATCCATTTAAAAAAGTTTTAAATTAATGAATGTTTCAAAGGATAGTAGGATATGAATAGATTCAAGTCTAGCTACTAGAGTCTAGGTTTCTTTATAGTCTATTACTCCTTTTTGATTATACCATTTAGCAACTAATCTGGCTTCATTTCTTAAAATAATTCCATTTTCATCACATTTATTTATGAATACCCATTTTAATCTAATTACAGAAGTTTCTTTAGGTCTTTCAAACAAGGTCCAGGATTTGTTCCTTTTGAATTCATTTAGTTCATCTTTCATTACTTTAATCCATTCATCATCACTTAAAGCTTCATTAGTGATCTTAGGTTCTAATTGGGAAAGAAATGTTATATGTTCTACTTAATTTCATAAAGAACTTATAGTCCTTACAGGTTGATTTACATCACCAATGATACTATCGCTACAATAATTCTTAAGAAACAACTGATTTGGGTTTTTTAAAACATGTTCATCAATATAAGGTAAAAAATATTCTGGGGTAAATACTTCAGAAACATTTTCATGAGTATTTTCCTTATTAGAAGAATATTCTATCAAAGTTTGATTATTAGTTTTTGAAAATACATCCAAAGATGTTGGTTGGGATTGTTTAAAAACCAAAATATCAGTTTAATCAAATTTAACATGTACTGTTTATAATAATCTGAACCTCTCTGGTCCATTCCTTTGCTGAATTTCGGTGTTTGAGGTTTCTTGGGAGGTCAAGGTGGCTTATCCCCAAAACTTTTCAAAATTTCTAGTTTTGTGATACAATTTTTCCAGTTTTGTGTTTTGTGTTTCCATCCATCAGTAGGTGTAAAGTGTTTCTAACCGTCGGTAGGTGTACAATGTTACTAGACATTGATAGGTGTATAGTGTTTCCAAACATCGGTAGGTGTAAACTGTTTCCATGCGTCGGTAGGTGCACAGTGTTTCTAGTCATCGGTAGGTGCATAGTGTTTCCAGACATCGGTTGGTGTACAATGTTTCCATACATCGGTAGGTGTACAGTGTTTCCAGACATTGGTAGGTGTACAGTGTTTCCAGCTTCCTATAGTATCACCCATTTAGTGTTTTCTTTTGAAAAAAAATGAATTCAAGGCCTTGTTTTAAGGGATTTAAGACCAATTTGAAGCCCATAACTCCTATCTTAATTTTCTTAAGGCTCAATATGCCTTTACTTGGTCAAATCTCATGGTTTAATGTGAACCAATTTTAATGGAAAATCCATTGTATCTTAAACCACTACACTGTTAAATATTCTAAAGGGATGAGATATCTTCCTCCTTTATTCTACCTTCTTATTCCCTAGTGTGAGATGCTCAAACCTTTCCTTCTTTCCATTGGAGTGGTGTGATTGAACCTTAATCCCTGGATCATTTCCCCTTGAAGTTTCTTCCTACTGCATGCGCACCCCATGTTTTGGTGAAAAAAGTAAGTGTCAATCCATCATCGATATAATGTATGATCTACCTCTGTTCTTGTGTTTCTTCGATCTTTATTCTTGTGTTTATCCTTTTAATGTTATATCATGTGATCTCCAAGATTATAATGGAGTTTTTTGGGGTGTCTGTTAGTGCAGTCGTGTCATGACGTCCTCGGGTGGATGCTGTTTTCATGGGGGAGGTGATCATAATCCTCTGTGTGGATCATTCTCATATAAATAATGTTAAGAACATTTTGAGGTAGGGGATTCATTGATTCTCTATTCTTTTATGTTAAATCATAGAGTAAGCATGATTCATCCCACTGGATCACAGTGTTATTGATGTAATAAATATTTTATCTGAATAAATAAATTGGTGTCGATCGTATATTATTGCCAATTGTTTTGCTAGATAGTGTGATATCTATGATTTCTGTATTTATCATGTCTTTCTTGATTTAAATTGGTAAATAATGTAAACTATGATTAATTGTAATTATTTGTGAAAGATAAAGTGGTATGTAAATGAATATGGTCATTGTTGTTGTAATTTTATGTTAATAAAATTGATGCAGTAAGCATGTTTAATTATATTTGATAACTTACTATTTAGGTTGGTCATAGTTAGAACCAAAAAAAATAATAAATCATTTAATTCTAGATGGATTAAAGAACTGGTTATTTGATAAAAAGAAAATTCCTGGTAGGGTTTTGAGTTACCCTCTTGCTTGTAAGGTTGAGTGACTTGTGCTTTGGAACCATGAGTACTCATTATGTTTGAAGGTTGTATGCCTTGTTTAAGGGCCAAGATCCTAGTTGATATGATTTTTGTTTCTTACTTCTTGTGTTGTGATGTGAGCCTGGGTGGATGTTATGATATGTGAGGGTAGAGATGCCCATCGGTTATGGTAGTAGTTGATGCCTAGAGTGGCGAGATGCATCAGTTTATGCATGTGGGTGTCAGAGAGGACACCAGATATGATGAAACAGGTTGGATGTGAATGTTGGATGCTTGCTGAATCTTTTTGGTTGTTTATCTTCTTTACTTTCCCCACTTCTCAAGGCATCTTGATATTCTACCATCCTTCCAAAGAGAGTTAAAGATGCACAAGGTATTCCATGTGCTTTCCATGTTCATATTCTTGATGGAGGATTGGTCTCGTCTACTTCTATAGGTGGAAAAGACTTGATGTTTAGTTCATCTACTCATCATTTTGATCCCCCTTGTGTTTGTTAGCTTAAAATGTTTTTATATAATGACTAGGAATATGGTAAATTAATAATGTTGTAAATAAATTTTTGAATAAATGATGTTAACCCATGGGGTTGGAGCTTGCTGGGACATAATGAAAAGGTTTCAATTCAATGGAACAGTGGTCTTTGGTGTGATGTTAATGAAATATATTGTGGAATTTTTAATTGTTAATTAATGTATAAAGAATTAATTAATGTAAATTTAAATTGATAAAAAGGGAATAAAATAATGTAATAAATCTCTTTAAATGGTTGTGTTCTTATAGGATACCTAGTCTTAGCTGTGGCAGTCGAGAGTCTGAGAGATGTTAGTTGCAGTTGATTCTAAGACAAGGTTATTCCCATAGTGTGGTTGTAAGATATAGTAGATTCTATAGTTTCTGTGTTTCTATACACTACTCCACCCCATCAATTAGGGAAACTGGCACCCTTGGTATTCTAAGACCTGGGGTGTGTTTTCCCCAACATTCTGGTGGGAGGAAAGATGGATGACTAACCCATTTGGGCCCTATCTCTTTTCTTAGTAGTTACTTATGCTCGTAGTCATAGAGGTTAGTTTTCCCCATATATGTGTGTAGAGGTTTGTAATGGTTTGTGGTTATTCACACACATATATTTTGTAAATAGTTTTGTATTGAATACTATAGGTGTAACGTGTATAGGATATGATGGCTTGAGGATCCTTGCTCAGTGTATGGTCTCTAATTTCTTGTGGTTTAGTTCCCAACATATGATACACGTTATGCGATCCTTGTTGGATCCCAAAAACTACCTAGTTACTTTGGTTACATGGATGTAGCGGTTTTGTTACACGAGGTTCATGTTTCGGTACTTCGCCCAAGTGTCTGAGGGCAAGCCTTCTTGGAGAGAGATGCTTAGGACGTGCGACGTTGGGGTAAAGTGGAAAACTAGTGGCGAAGTGGTAATGGGGTATGATTGATATTAATTATTATATTATATAATCTTGTATGTGATACTTGGTGATAGTATCCATGGTGATTTTGGAAACTTAGTATACCTGTTTAGGTAACAAGTTAGTCTCACTTTTTGTTCACGATGATTTAGCATGTTGGCATTAATTTTGTATGAGAGGCTTTGGGGAGGATCTAAGTGAGTATATTGTTATACTCACCCTATGTATATATAAACTATTTTTTAGGTCACTTGGAGTAGGTTGGATATCAGGTTGGTTACTACTATTTTGGGGTTGTATGAGCTATTCAGGATTTCTGATCATTATTGTTTTTATTTTCTTTTGGTACTGTAGTTATACCATCCAGTTGTAGTTGTTTTCCATGACATTACATATGTGTACTTGGGATTTCATTTATATTGTAGTATGAGTTAGAGTTTGTTCATGTCTGACTTATCTCTCTCTTCTGCAGGTGTCCTTGTGAAGGGTAATTCCTCCCATTTGTGTGTTTACTATACTCTCAGTTCTAGTTGCCAACCCAGGGCCTACTAGAGGCGGGACTCAGGGGTCACTATCTCTCTTCTCACATTGTCGATCTAGGAGGGTTAAACCTTGTGGGGAGGGGGTCATGAAAGAGTGTTATAAACGGTCTGGTTGGGGTATAGGATGTAGTTTGGTGTTAGGCACAGGTGAGGTTGCAAGGGTTGGTAGGGAAACAATTTTCACTAAGCATAGAGAGTGATGTAAACATTAGAGAATGGCTGATAAATAGGTGTTTAGTCCCCCCTGTGATCTGATGGACATACCTTTAAGTTTACAGTGGCTACTAAACGAGGTGATACTGGTTGCATGGTAGAGACCTAGGAAAGGATCATGCATCATTATTCTTTGAGCCTGTGTTTGAATGGGTAGACCTTTGGATAGGTTAACCTAAAATGAATAAAATAAAACAATTAATTAAAACAAGAATCATTTATCATCAGCCTAGTCTTCCCCGAAATTCATAGCTTCCAATTCCTACACCACCCTGCAAACAACCCTTGACTCTCGAACTACTCCACATGACTTCCTGCTCATCACATCTACCACAACATATCATTTACATGTTGTATAAGATATATCAAATCCATAGTCCTTGAGAAACTCTATCCACCATCAATTTTATAGATTCAGGTCACACTGGGACAAAATATACCCCAATATCTTGTATTCTATAATGAATACAAATCATACCCTGATGAGGTAATTTCATAAAAGAATCAGTGAAAATAAAACTATTTCAATCTTTGGGTCATGGGTGGTATATTCACATTCATGTGGATTAAACTATCTATACCCATAAGATATCATTTCCCTATACTACATCAAGACTCATCACAATCCTAAATTATAAGGGTCATAGAACACCTCAAACATCACACCTTCCTTAGACATTTGAAGAACTATGGCATTGATTAGATGCTATTTTAGGTAGTTGAATGTTTCCTAACACTGATCTGTCCAAATGAAAGCTAGGTATTACTTGATCAAGGATTTTAATGTAGTGAAATCTGATATAAGATAGATATGAAGAACTAATAATAACCTATGAGACCAAGAAATCTATGATACTATCCCATTTTTTTGAATACTACCCAAGAAATAACTACTTCAACATTCACTGAATCCACTACCACTCCATTTTGAGCCACTACATATCATAAAAAATGAACCTATCACATTAATAACTTATACATGGTAAATTTCACATAAATATTTTGGTATTAATGAGTCAACAAAACAATCCTCATGTGCTTATCATACTCTTAAAACTTAGAGCACATGAGAATTTCTTTGAAGAACAAAACTATGCACTAATTTTGGGGATGTGTCATACCCATGATCCAAAAAAGTCCAAGACACACACTGACAACATGTCCTCTATCATTTGGACAGTCTTCTTTGTCTGCCTATCTATTTGAGGTTGGAAATTAGTGATTAGGAATAAGTGAGTTCCAAAATTATTCTACAATACCATCCAAAATCCTATGGTAAAATGTGCATCCTAATCCAAGATAATGTACCTCGTTACTCTATTCAATAATAGCACCTCATCCATGTACTTTTTTCCAAAACATTAATTGTGATTGACTCCTTATTCTCTAGGAAGTGAGATGATTTCATCAACCAAACCACTATTACCCATATAGCATCACAACCTCCTTGAAATAAGGGTAACCCTATAGTGAAATCCACAAATATGTAGTCCCATTTCAACTTGGGAACATCCAATGTCTACAATAACCCATCAAGAACATGGTGCCCAATATTTACCTACTGGAAAACCAGACATCGATCCAAAAACTCCATCACTGCTCATTTAATCCCAAGCCACCAAAATCATTCCCTCAAGCCACGGTAAATCTTGGAAACTCCAGAGTGTTCCGCTAAAGGTGAGCTATGAAACTCATGAAGGACTCCCTCATGCATCACTGACGGAATAAAAAACCTCCCATGAAACATCAATTGGTTCTAAACATCCTCTAAACATCCCTCTAGAGCATCACCATGGACAACATGATCACAGATTACCTCTATCTCTGAGTCTCCCCATTGAGAATCCTCCACCTTCTATGTCATATAAGACTGCACCATCATCTAAAACAAGAAACATCCTCCATAAAACACCCTTACATCTAATTTTAAGGCTATTAAATACCCCATTTATCAACAAGAATCCCCAGACTCCTAAAAAACATCCTTTGGTGGTTTTCTTATCAAATACCCAACCAAAAAATTCCATTTTTCTAAGGTTTAAGTTATCTAAAAATCATAATCCAGAAGAAACTTCATCCACATATTCTATCATAGATTAAACTCATTATAATAAAAGATATACCTCAAGCTCTTGTGATTTGTGAAGACTAAAAATCGCTCCCCAATGAGGTAATGCCTCCATAACTTCATCACAAACACAACTGCTTCTAGATTCATATTGCAGGTGGAATAGTTATGATCATGTGGGTGAAAATGCCTAGATCAATAAGAGATCATTATCTTCTGCTACATCAACATACATCCCAATACCAGATGGGATGTTTCACAAAACACCTCAAAAATAGTACCCTCCTCAGACAATTGAATCACTAGAGCATCGACTAACTTCCTTTTCTGGTAACTGAACAATGCATGGAACTAATTAGTCCACAGAAAACCTCACCCTTCCTTGTCAATGTTTTCAATGGAGTTTTATCTTGGTATAAATCAAGCACAAATCTCTAATAATAGACCATGAGACCAAGGAATCTATGAAATATTTCCATATTATTAGGAGTTACCCAAGAGAATACTACCTTGAACTTATATGGGTCTATTATCACACCCTTCTAACACACCACATACCTAAGGAAATTCACCACTCGTGTAAAAAACATACACTTGAACAACTTTCCATAGATCTGGTGGCATCAAACAACCTGTAAAACAAATCTGATATTCTCAGCATGCTCCTCCTCTGAATTTGAGTATATCAATATACCAATATTGAAAATAACTAAAAAATGGTCCAAGAATTCATGGAATAAAGAGTTAATGAGCCCTATGAACACAACTGGGGTGTTTATGACATCGAAGTTGATGACCTTGAACTCAAAGTGCCTATTCCTAGAACTAAAGGCATTCTTCTAGATATCTCTATCCTTCATTCAAAACTATTGATATCTGAACCATAGATTGATCTTGGAGAACCATCTAGCTCCCATCAACTGGTTAAAAAAATCAGTGATTCTCAGAAGAGGATAGATATTCTGGATCATCACCTGATTTGACCTCAGGTAGTCTGCGCACAACCTCATACCACCATCCACCTTCTTAGTAAATAATACTTGAGAACCCCATAGGTATAGACTATAACAGACAAAACCCTTTTGCATTATATCATTAATCTGGATCCTCAAATACCATAACTCAAAAGTTATATTTGATAAGGATCCATAATAATTCATGAAGCGTCGGCCTTCAAGTCTGTCCCAAACTCAATGTTGTTTCAATGTGGTATTGTTATAACCTCCACTGTGAAAACATCTAGGAACTCCTCCAAAACATTGGAAACACCCCCAAAAATGAGATTTTTTTTAAAATCTATGACATCAAATAAATAAGGGGCTCCACACTCTAACTTCCCACTTGAAAACCCTTCTTGTGAATGAAAACAACACACTGGCCATCCACATATAAGAACATGACTCTACATTAGAATCCATCAATAATAGAATGTATAGAATAAAACTAATCGATGCCTAAGATAACATCATATGGATGAATCTATAGTAATAAAATCTTTGCACAAGATTTATGTGGCCACATAATTAGTCTATCCCCCCCCCAACACACATCAAATAAGTTATTCTATCCTTCAATAGGTGTAGTCAACACCAAGGGAATGAGAATCATATTTATGTATAGTTCCAAAGCATGGAATGAAGTTGGTGTAATAAAGGATTATGAATCAAATAAATAATAGGAAAGGGTAGACAATAAACTAATCATACCTCCAAATATCGCTACTCCCATCGTACTGATACCTCTACAATATGAAACTGACCACATCTATCTAATATACCTCTTTACCAATGACATCCTTCGTGGACATGCTCAGGTTGAGGTCCCTGAACTCGAGGAACATCTTGAGTTCAACCTCTACCTACCCCATATTCTCTATTTTAAGCATAAACCTGGTGCCCCTATTACTGAAATAACTTCACTAGTAACTACTATCAAGGATGATGATGGAAATTTCCACCCCTACCAAAATAATCTTGAGAAGAAATTGGGAACTAATCTTAATGATGGAAACAAACCCCATAGATGAAATACATTGGTTTCAAGTCTCCAAGAAGAGCATAGAAATCACTAGCCCCATAATTCTAGAATGGAAGCTACTGAGGTCGACTCTTTTCTCATAAAAACCTTGAAGGCCCTAACACCTGAGACCTACCACTAAAAAATCTACTCCAAAAGGAACCATAATAGTACCCATATCATTGTAAACCTTCTCATGATTCAATACAATCGATCATTTATGCCTTCTTCTGAACCTCTAGATAAGTTAGAAAAGTAAAAGGAGTAACTACATACTAGATCAAATGACAAAGTGCCTCCTCAATAAGTATCGCATGAGACTCCTCATCAAGAAAAAGACCCCAAAACAGGTCATTGAACATGATCCCAAGATCCCATATGGACATACTCTCCTACTAATGGTAGATTATCTCTTGAATCTTCACAGCCTTCATGGTTGGTGAAAGGAAATTTTCTCAGAACTCCTTCTAGAATTCGACCCATGAAACATATTCCACCTTCCACTCACTAAGTTACAACATCCACCACTGATTCACATATCCTCACATTTTACTAACTTCCAAGGGGACCAATACTCCATTGGGAACCATATCAAACTAAAATAAATTTCCCTCTCCTCTATCCAGTTATCTATCTCTCTACATTAGAAACACTACCCTCATACTTCCCATAATCATGTTCTTGAAAATCTCACAACGTCCCCTACCCCTAATCATCATCCCCAACTGGATGAACCCTTAGATGATCAATTGGTCCAGCCTACTAAACCTATACTGCCTGATCCACATGTTAACAATGACCGGTATCCATAGCTGAGAAGGGAAACAAATATTTCCTAGGCTTGGTAGTATGTAATTTTATTTATATTTATTTTAATTTAATTTATTCATTTTAACCTTCCCAAAAAACCAAATCAAATAGGAAAACAAGTCACCATGATGCATGTACTTATCCCATGACTCTGTCCTAAAAATAGTTCACCTTAATTGGTCATTCAATAAGATCAGATTCCATACACTAGATCATGGGGTTCTCTAAAATCCTATGTACTAGTCGCTTTCCCTGGCCTATGTCATAAACCAAGGTCAACTATAATTGTTTCCATACCAACCCATGCATTCATCACTATGCCGAACTCTAAATACATCCTATATCTCAACCATCAGACTCTAATACCACTCTTTCATGACACCCTCCAACCAAATATATCTTAATGAAGGGAGAGAGATAATGTCCCTAAGTGTCGCCTCTAGTTGGCCCTCAGTTGGTGACTAAAACCAAGGGTATAAAAATCTCATGTATAATAGGCATTACCATCTATAATATAAATAGGACCATGAGAAAAGATGAATTGACTAAAATAAACTCCATGACATATAATAAAATAAATCAAAAAATCATCCCACAATGCATGTGTTAATAAAATATATATGGATAAAAACTTTTATAAAGTAAATAACCAAATAAGGCAAAATTAGTGACAAAAAAACTATCCAAATATCTGAGATAGTAATGTTTAGCACGGTCCACATAGTCCTATTGGAGGCCTAAAATAGGGTTATATATGTAGGGTGAGTATACAAGTATACTTAGGTGACCATTAAACATTACTAGCTCAGATATTTGGATAGTTGTTTTATCACTACTTTAGCTTTACTTTGGGTATATACTTTAGAGACTTTTATCTATACACAATTTGTTGCACTAGAAATAGGGGTGCATGCACTAGTAGAATCCACATATAGGGAACTCAGTCCAAATGTAATGAAATTGTTCTATGACTGTAAGGGAAAAATCCTCCATAACCTCCCATATAAAGAGAAAAAAATATTGAAATAATGAAAGAATGATCTTCTCTTTAGAATGATCAGATCTGAAACTAGCGGGATTTGGAACCGTTTAGTTGACCCTTAAAGGAATATATCATCAAATCCATGAATAATAACCATTTAAAAAGTCTCCATAATTTTAATAAATTTAATATATAATTATCCACCTTTAAAATGTCTTTAAATTCCATTAATTAAGAAATTAAAACCATTTTTCATCAAAAAATGTAGTCAAAAAGAGAAGACATAAAATTCTAGAAAAAAAACAGATTCACTATAGATCTAGAACCAATGATATACTATTGGGATATAATGCTAGTTCAGTGATCTTCCAATAGATCATTGATCTACCACCAATTCAGTGATCAACCGCCAGTTTAGTGATCTACCATTGGTTCAGTGATCTACCTCCAGTTTGGTGATCTACCACCAATTTAGTTACTTACCACAAGTTCAGTGATATACCATCGTTTCAGTTATATACCACTACTCTAGGGATCTACCATTGGTTTAGTGATATACCACATGTTTAGTGATATATCACCAGTTCATTAGTTTACTTCTAGTTCAGTGATCTAACATTAGTTCAATGATCTACCAGCAGTTCAATGATCTACTGCCAGTTCAGTGATCTTCCACCAGTTCAGTGATCTACCATTTGTTTAGTGATCTACATATAGTTTAGTGATCTACCAAAAGATCAGTAATCTACTACTAGTTAATTGATCTACCACATGTTTGGTGATATATCGCCAATTCAGTGATCTACTTCCATCTCAGTGATCTATTTATGGTTCAATGATCTACTACAAGTTTAGTGATTTATCATCATTTCGGTGATCTTCCACCAGTTTAGTTATATACTATTGGTTTATTGATCTAACATTGGATCAATGATCCACCCCTAATTCAGTGATCTACCATTGGTTCAGTGATCTATTGTTGGTTTGGTGATCTATGATTGCATAGGGATTCACTATTCATTTCCACCCTTGTATCACTGTGTTAAACTGATTTTGTTTCATAAATTCCAAATTTAATAACAAATTTCACTAAATTTTTTATTCAAATATCTTGTGCTAATAACTATTAAAAATTTTAATTTAACTTTATTTTAATGATTTCATTGTATGTGGAGGTGATTTGGAGGGGCCAAGATGAAGTTAAAGAAAAATGGGCCAAATTGTGCATGATTCCAAGCATACTAGTGGATTCAAATTGATATTTCAACTAAACCATGAATCCAATTGTGCTGATATTTTTTTACTAGTCCAAAATTTAGAGTTATAAACCTTTTATGAAGACATAAAATTTCAAATTATCCATAAAGCTTCCCAAAGGAGCATATCTATCTAGAGAATTAAATATTCACAAAGTCAAAAGTGGTGTTCTGTATTTCATCCATATCTCGAGATTTAGTTGTCCAAATGGTGTAAATTTTTTTTGAGATATTAAAGATGTGGTTAAACAACTTTTTCATTTTACTAAATCGAGATAAGACTATTTGGTCACTCAAAACCATGGGCCAAATGGTTTCATAAAATCTGGGGGCTCAAAACCACCTTCCACTTTGCCTATAAAATGGTACCTCGGGCACCTCATTTGCAAGATAGACCAGGATGAAAAGTGATTATATTTTGGAGTCTTATAAGAATAATCTCCTCATACTATAATTTCTATAGGTATCTATCCTCATAGGGGTATCATGGATGAAGAAGGAGATCCACCCGAGCTTCCTCCTCCTCTCGATGTTGGGCTAAATAGTGGGCATTCGTTGCGAGGGAGCTACACACATGTTGTAAGAACCCGTGTTTTTCTAGACAGCAGTTTTGAGCATAAATTTGAATTTTTGTCGTTGGATGCTCATGGGGGGGTAAAAAGGTCATTTTACCCTACCAGCTGATCTCATATAATTTTTCTGACAACTCTGTTGGTCCCGGAATAGGGTGTTTACCCTAGGACAGAAGATTCGTGGAAATATAAACTGTTCGAATTTTGGAGGAATATTTAATATTTAATATTATTAAATTAAATAATAAATTATTCACACAGGTTCATTTGGAAATAAATTTTATATGGAGCATCGGAGTGAGATTCCTTCTACGTCGTTGAGTCCATAATGGGGAGTTTTACCTATAAAAGGCATAAACTCTTGTCAGGCGCTGGGGCCGGGCCGGGCACCTTTTTCTTCCATTTATTTTCTTCTTTTCTTTTCTTTTATCTCTCTTCCTTCCTCCTCCTCCTTGAGCACACTCCTTGTGTTCCTTCTCCTTGGGTGTTTCCCATGTAAGGTATTGGGATATTAAGGAATAGGGAGAGTTGGGAGGCAAGAAGGGTACCGATTCGAAGCCCTCGATGCACTGAGTCGGTGTGCGGCATCCGTGGACCGTGAAATCAACCGAGGCTTCGGTGGTTTCCGCCCAAAGGTAGCGTAGTTTGTGTTTTCACAATATATACCCATTAGAAAAGTTGTTTTAAGTTTTTAAATCCTTATATTTCTTTCTTGTATGCCCATGGGGCTCGATCTGTGGTTTCGGGGGCAAAAACGGGCGAATCGGGCGTTTTTAGGGATTTCCCATCGGAAAACCCAGTATACATGGCGTGTGTTCTAGGGGAACATGCTGTTTGTTCTTCCCATTTGGGGAAGATGAAGTTTTCTTAAGTACACTTCATGTACTTTGAGTACACGCCGTGTAGTGGGTGGCCGTGTGGCTGGCCGTGTGGAATATAACACGGAACAGTGGTTTTTTTTAAGTTCACGTCGTGTACAGTAAAGTACACGCCATGTAGTGGTACATGGGCATGTGTTCAGGTGAAAACGGACACGGTGTAACTTTTTGTGAATAGTAAACACCGTGTACAGTAAAGTACATGTCATGTACTATTACACAGGTAGGCCCTATGTGCTCTGGCCATGTACTGCTCCAGCTTAGTATTTTTTGGGATATCTTGGGCTCTGGAAGTCAGAATTGGGCGTGTGAGTAGTCAATTCTGAACATTTTTTCATGTAGATCACAATGGTGGAATCCTTTTGACTTTTAGAGGTCATATAAAGTTTATTCTGTGATTTTTATCAAAATGGAGGGGATTCTTCCTCCCTTTATCGATCCCAGTCATCACCTGAGGGTGAGACTTGGCGAGGTTGTTAGGTTGGGTGTTCGGACCAACTTAGTCGAGAACTATAATATGAGATGAGTTGTGAGCTATCTCCCACAACCTTTTCTTTAGAGGAAGTTTTCCCTTGTGAGACGTTCTCTTCTGGCCTGTGAGGCTGTGAGACCGGATGCTTCAAAGGGTCCCTTGAGGGATGCCTTGCTTGTGTGCTAAACTAGGGAGTCCTTGTAGGAACTCTCTATTGTTTTTTAGAGTACCCCTGTTATTGGTTGAAACTTTTTTTATTCATTCTAGGATCCCATGTAGGATTCCTCTTTGCTAAGGGTCTCATGTAGGATTCCTTCTCTCTAGTTATCGGGAGGATCCCGAGTAGGATGACTCCTTGGTGTTTGACTTATGGGACCTAGAGGTGCCCGTTGTTTGACTAACCCTGAGTGGTTACATTGGGTTTGGGTAGAGATAGTGATCGGGTGTCACCTAGAACCCATTCCAAACTGGTGGTCCCTTTGGTCTTTGGATGTATTGTTGGGTTGGGCGCTCGGGCCACCCGCACTTGTTTGTTTATACCTGACTTGGTTTACTGGTGTTGTAGTGGTTACCAGAGGTGCTTCCTGGTTGGTGGTTTTTGAGACTGACGTGAGGCATCTTCTTGTTTGTTGGTATGCCTACCTTACCTTGTGTGCATGAGTATTAGGTGGTTTTGTAACACCCCAAGATTTCATAGTGTGTTACTTCTTCAAAATAATACAAAAACATGAACTACACGCAACACTGAGTTCAAGCGCACCATGACATACCAAACAAGCCATTCAAAAGAGGTTATGAATAGTATTAACTAAATTTAGAATCCATATTATGAGTTTCTCAGACATAATGTAAGAACAAATTCATTTTTTTCAGATAAAAGTGGTATTTTTCAAAAATACACTTTTACCAACTTTTAATAGTGAACCCTTTTTAAATCCAATATTTTAAACTTTTATATGTTTAATTGGAATAAATAAATTTATTTTTTAGAATGGGGGCATCAAAAATTTACAATTAAACACCCCAAGCTTCCACGGTATGCTTCTCTTTGAATAAAATAGTAGCGTGTGTTGTACGCAACTTCGAGTTCTAACACACACCACAACCAATCAAACAAGTCATTATGAATAGTAATACCTACTTTTGGAAATTTTATAAATTTTATCTCTCAAAATGGACTTCATTTTTGGATTTGGAATATCAAATTTAGCCTAGGGTGAAATTTAGGTACTTTTTGGATAACTTTAATATTCTGATGAATAGTGAAAATTACAAAATATTAATTAAAAACAACTTTTTTAATCAAAATAATTAATAGTGATAAATTATAAATTTGAGTGTTTTTAAAAGTAAATTTAGAATGTATTTTTACCATTTAATACAATGTTTTTCATTTGACATAATTTCACAATTAAACCGAACATAAACAAGTGTCAATCTTTTGATAGTTATATCTTAAAAACATGCTTTTTGTTTTGACAGCGAGAATTAATTTTAAATTAATTTCTGCCACTTATGTGTTTTGAATTTGAAAAAATGGATTCCATATTTGGAATCAAGATTTCCAAATTGTGTAAATAGGTAATTTTTATTTTTAGACATTTTGAATAATTACTTCGGTAAATATTTTATTTACCATGGTTAAAGGGTAAATCCGGTAAATAAGGGTTAAAAAATATTATTATATTAATAATAAATTACCCTAAAACGTGTCATAACCTTATTGGTGGATAAATTTCCAACCATGGGCATCTTTGGGACGATTTTTGGGACCCCATGGAGCCACTTGTAGGTGATAGGGACACTTTATTTTAATTAAGATAAAGTAAATACAAAAATGAAATAAGCTTATATATTTTAGGAAAACAATTTTTAAATAGGGTTATATATTCTATATTTTAGATTATAATTATTCATTAGAAATATAAAAATATTTCCTACATAATTATATTTTAGTTATAATTTTTATACATTGAAAAAGTAAAAATATATATGACACAATAATGATGCAGCATTTTCCATATTAATGAAAGAATCAAATAATCAGTATTATAAATGTTAAAATAAATATAATTTGAAAGTTTTGATGACATACACAAATTTTATTGGTTAATATGACATTTTAGGATTTCTTAAATGAATTTTGTTCTAATTAATAAAGTTTTTAAGACTTTAAAAAAATCAATTATTGAGTAGTGTCAAAATTGACATAAATGAGTTTTTAAAAACAATATTATATTATTAATTTATATTATATTCCTAAAAAACTATGGTTTGGAAAAAGGGCTTATATAATTATTTTTGTATCATTAATGGACCACTTTGGGGTCTCTTGGATGTATATAGTATGTTTATTAACTATATATTATAAAAATACAATGTGACATGGTAAGTGTTAAACTAATTAACCAAGAGTTAAAACTAAAAGATAAGGTTAATATAAGGACCCAAACCTGTATAAAATCTATTGATTGAAAGGATTTATACCCATCCCCACATAATACTTTGAATAATACACTTTTTATCCTTTAGAAACCGAATATGAATTTATTAAAAATTAATACTTTAAGTTTTCCTAAAGAGCCCCTCCTCCCCCTTATAAAGGGACCCAACATCTAACCAATTTTTCACACATTCAAAGCCTTTTGGTTTGGCCAAACCCTACCCAAGTACTCTATCAAATTCCCTCACTTCATCCTACAAGCCTTAGTTTGATCAGAAAGCCAACCTAAGGAGCCCTTTTGATCAAATCAAAAGGAAGAACCCGAAGAAGAGGTAACGTCTTCACCACCCTCTTTAAAGTTCCTTTCTTCTTCAACTTCTTCTTTCCTTGTTATTTACATTATAAAATAATAACTCCGGTATCTTCTATATACTGTGATATTATTATAATTATGTAAAAAACAAATTCATTATTCTATTGATCCCTTGAATGACATGTCTTTGTACGTGCGTACGTACGGCCTACCATCTCCATGTTGTGGTGTAATTGTTATTCAATATATTATTATTTAGATGGTTATAATAATGATGTATAATTCATGTAAATAATTAATATAACATGATAATGATTCTGTATATATGATATACCATCCAATTATATATTATTTTAATATCAAAAGAATGATATTTTCGCTCGTGCGTACATACGGATTACCGTCTCCACGACGCGATGGGATTCATTTCCAAGTTCACCATTCATCGACGATTATAAAAATATATATTACTAATAAGTGTGTAATATATGACATAATAATTCTACTGGATATATATATATATATATATATAATTATTTATTTACTTACATATATCTTATTCACTTACTTCCATTCAATACTATATGAAAACAGAAACAACGTTTATGCGTACGTACAGACTATCGTCTCCATAAATGGTGTTTTCCATTTCATATATATGTCTATTATACATATTTATATTCTAAATATATATGATATATTTGTCATGTTTTATATTTTGGAATTATTTAAATCATTATCTAAGTGATACAACCAAGAGTAACAAGTTAAAACACGTACGATAAAGAAAGCGATTATTACCCGAAATATTAATTTAACATGGAGATTATTATTAAATGGGTAATATAAAGTCATAAATAAATAATTTATGATATCATAAATATTAATATGGTTCTGGTATAATTTAATAACATACTAAGATATTCATACATATGGTTAAACGTACCCTCGACATCATAATGGCCACCTTTAAAGGTGTTAAAAGAATATTGAACAATCATCGTTTCGTGAGGCAGTAATTTTCCATCCACAGAAACAATATGTTATTTAACCATTAGACGGATGTGTGTGTAAGTTTAGCTCAAATACATTTTATAAAAACATCTTAGTATATTGAAGATACTGGTGTTGTTACAAAAGAAAGGAATAAAAAGAGTTTAGGGGTTGGAGAAGCAAAATAAAACATAAGAACACAAGAGAAGACACTACCTTTAAATCAGGTAACTTTTTTTGATTTGAGATCAAAGGATTCCTTGGAAAGAATTATTCCCAAATTGAGGCTTCTAGGAGTAATAGATGGAATTTTAGAGACAAAATGGGAAGGTGTTGGCTGATCCAAAGGCTTGAGAGATTTGGGTAAGGTGGTAGAGGTGGGGGCCTTTTATAAGAGGAGAGGAGGGGCACTCTTGGAAAGTCTTGAAACGTAACATTATTATAAAATTATTTTCGGATTTTAAAGGGCCCAAAATTATATATTTATAGTATAAGGTGATAATAGTTCTAAATACACACATCCAACAGGTTTTGGACAAGTGTAGGTCATATACTTTACATTATCTTTTCATTTTATTTAAATCGTTAAATAATGAGGTAATCACTGCATCGTCATGGTGTCATAAATAATTCAATTTATTTAATGTATAAAAATTATAAAAAAAATATCATGATGTAGGAAATATTTTTATATTTCTAATGAATATTTATAGTCAAAAATATGACTTCTATAACACCATTTAAAAATTGTTTTAGTAAAACAACATATGTTTGTGACATTTTTATTTTAACATTAAATAAAAAGTTTTTAATGTCATTTTCATACCAAAGTGGCTCCATGGGGTCCCCAAGTTGACCCATGGATTTTCTTTGTCGGCCATGACACATCCAATAATGGCAGGACATGTGTCAAGGTCATTTCATAATATTAAAACATTATTTTTACCTTAAATTACACTAATTACCTCTAATCGCGATTAAAAACTTAAAAGTTACTATTCACCAAAAAATTATTTTAATCCCATTGAACCACATATTACTTCCTAATGATTTCCATATATGTATGATTTTTTAAATTCAAAATACAGAGGTGTTAAAATTTCATTTAAACGAAAAATCAGTTTTTTTTAAGTACCACTTAGTGGTTTCACTATTCATCAAAAATTGAAGTTTTTCAGAAAAATACCAAAAATTCACCCTAAGCTATATTTGATTTTCCGAATTCAAAAATGATGCCTATTTTACAAAATTCAAAACATATAAGTTACATTAATTAATTTAATAATTAATTCCCGATGTCAGAACAAATAGAGTGTTTTTATGAAACAATATATATCAAAAGATTGACACTAGTTTAAGTCCAATTTCAAAGTGAAATTAATTACAAAGACCAATATTGGATTAAATGGTAAAAATATATTCTAATTTAACTTTAAAACCAATTAAAAAGATAATATAATCATATAAATAAATTAGATTAAAAATAGGTTTTGAATTAAAATACAACATTTTTCACTATTCATTAAAAAAGAACTTTATCGGAAAAATACCAAAAATTTACACAAAGTAAATTTTGATGTCCTGATTCTAAAGAAGAATTTTATTTTGTCAAATATAACATATAAAATTGTCAAAAGTGGATTTAAAAGAGGTTCTCCATCAAAAGGCGGTTAATCAACCTTTTAAAGAATATTAGAATGTTTACGCTTAAAATTGGATTCATTCGCATTTTTAATCCACTAACATTTATTGTAAAAAGTAAAAATATTTGGCAAACATATATAATCATTTTGTAGTTAGTTCTATTCATTCCTGTCATTACAACTTCTAGGTGTTAACTACCATTTAAAATAAAATTATTTTATTATTAGAGTGCAATGTAAGATTTCAAAAGAACTCATTGTTGCGTATTGGGTAAGCCATCGAGCATAGAATTCCCATTAAATTAATATTAACATTTTATTCACAAATAGGGATAAATATAAAAATTTCATATTCTTTATTTACCTGCGGTGTTACATCCTTCCCCCCTTTTGGGAATTGCGTCCTCACAATTTTAAAATTGGGCTCGGAAACATCATTGAAAGTCCCACATCAGAACAAGAGTCGGTAAAAAAATCACTTTAAAAGAAATAAAGAGAAGTAAAGAGGTCACCCGAGTTAACCCATACTAGGTTTCCATGTAGGAAAACATGTATATGAAAGAAAAATCAAAGTGTCATGTTCTGAGGGAGAGTGATAGAAAACATGTTTAGGAGAAAGTTAACCACAATAAAATCACAAACTTGTGGTGGGTTAAACGGTATTTTATTCCCCAGTAGGAAAAGTTAATAGACAAATTTTTTTCTTTAAGTTACTTTTCATTGAGGAATTTATTTTTGACCTTAAGGAAACATACTTACTTTTCATGTTGACTTTCAACTTTTACTAGATTTCTGACACAAACTCATACTTTCCCCAAATGATGAGTATTTAGGAAGACTTGTTCACATTAAGAGTACTATAATCAACTTCTTGAGAATCACCTAATCCAAAAAGGAGAACTATATATTTCCCATGTCTTTAAACCCTTACCAAAACCAAAATTGTAAAAACAAGATCAGATAATCGAGAAAAGGATAACCCTTTATAAAAAGAAAATATATTCTTAATCTCCAAAAATTTTCCAACAATACCCAAAGTTCAACGAAGACCATTTGATAAAAAATTTGTCCATAAAATTTTTCAAATTAAACCAAACTAAGATTTAAACCCAAATATTTGAAGGATTTAGTCACATAGTCTTCTAAGGTACAAATTAACACTTATCTCCAAATAACATCAGTTTCTCTAAAAGTCTCATATTGAAAAGAAATTAACCTAATCACATATCCTCCATGATAGGTTAATAATTTCCATAGATAACCTAAAATAAACTTACTATTAATTCATAAAATCATCTAACTAAAAATATTAAGTCATACTAACCAGGGACTTCACGTAGTCCAGTGGTAGGTGATAAATACCAGTCACACTTTAGTTGTGGTTTCGATTCCAGCAGCTTTTTCTGACGCGACGGGTTGTCACACGGTCTGCGTGTTGTCCTTTTTATAAAACTCAAAAATAACCCTACCATGTATTAACCTCAATAGTTTCATTATACCTCTCATTTTCATCCAAATTCATTACAATCTCAACATCCTAATTATTGTAGTATTATTTCACCACCATAAAATAAAATGATTCCCAAAATGAATAATAGCATACCTTTATCATGGTGTCCACTCGGTTTCATCATCATCTTGTTCACGTAGGTAGAAGTCCCATGCATTAAAATAATGATTTAGATATCCTTCAAAATCATTTTCTCCCTCCATACAAATACACCTTGTACAACATGGGTCATATGGGTGTTCACAGAAAAATAGTTTTGGAAAATAATCATGTATGACATATAATTCCAAAACATCTGATAAAACATGATTTCTATAAAATTGTCGGACAGAATTTGAGTTGAAACTTTCTATTGTTGGTCCTTTTAAAATACCATAAGTATATGCTTAGATAATATATTTTAAAAGCAAATATAAATAGGTTGTGCAAGGGTCTCCTTCCTCAGCACCATTTTTAAAATCATAATATTCTTCAAATTCTTGTGATAAGGTAAAATATTTGAAAATACCTTGATAATATTTACCTTTATTGAAAATATGAGAATATTTTGAAAATAGTATTTTCCTAAATACAACCCATGATCCACGATGATAACGAGGTATAGTGGAGGTGTTTGATATCCCAAACAACTGCTTGAAAGTGAGTTGTATACTAGAAAAAGTTTCACAATCATCTGAACATGACTTTGCAATAATAATTGCAAGCATGTCATCAGGAAGAGATAGGAATATCGTTTGAGATCCTCCTCCTTCCATTCGTAACTGACTTTACTTGACCTGAAAAAAAATTATAAAACAAGGATTTAACTGAAATAATAGATATAGGGACTAACCATGTATCTAACAAGAACTCCTAATCCCTAAATTTGTCTAAACCGACCTTTGATACCAACTATAAGGACTCGGCCTTAAACATTACTTATTATTGAATTAAATGAATAATTCACATAGAGGATCTTTTCAGGTTTATAGTTTTAGAGAATTAAATCATAAATCATGCATTATATTCCACATTTAAACAATGTGGTTACAGAAAATATAGTATTCATTTTTTTCCCATCGACGGAAACATATTTAAAACAAAACATGGATTATTTCATGACACTTCCTTGACCCTATCATCACATCATGTACTTTTCCCTTGACCTATGAAAAAAATTTAAAAAACTTGGGATGAGCATAAAAAGATCAATAAGGGATATAAAAGTATGAAATGAAAACATTAGTCCATGTTTGAAATCATACTTTACTCATAAAACATAATCACTTTAACATACCTCATCAAATCATGAATAAATCATAGAAATCATAAGACACAAAGGTAACTTGAGGCATTCATAACATTCTTATGTAGGGAGTAACCCTCTTGGTTACGTTTGGAATACCCATCATAGTATATTCCATAAATCTCTTCGGAGAAACCTTAACGTTTAACTCCTTTGAGTTAACCAATGCATTGGAGATCTATATCGGGCTCACCCGCCCTTAGTTTATCACGGAACCACCCGTCTTCATAATAATTCCCAAGAACCATAACATAATCGTGTCATGTAAAACATGCATAAAGGAAAAATAACATTTCCACATTTCAATCACAAGATATCAATACAACACATTGATATAATAAAAACATTATGAAAACCATTTTCAATACCAAAATAAAAGAAAAGTAATACATGGTATTTATTTTTCATTTTAAAAAAAGTTAGGTTATGGCTTGTAGAGGAAGCCGAAACTCAAATAATGGTCACGGCGGCAGAGAAGTCGTTTTCGCCGCATATGTACGAAAAAACAAACATTCCCTTTTGTCACTTCATATAAAAATATTTCTTTTGAATAAACGTAAAATTCAAAGGGGTTTATACACCATATAAAAGAAAGTTGTGTATAAAACAAAATATGCCTCAATGAATGGATATTGAGACGAAGTCCCTTACAAACACGGTATCCTTGGATTAAGGATAAATCAATTACATAATTATGTGTGAAAAACGAATACACCTAATATAAGTGGGTATTAAGTGTAAAAAAATCAGAGGTCATTCACACATATTCATATAATGACATATTCAAGGAGTACAAGTTTATCCCAAAGAATCAAAATTGGGTTAAGAAGTTCCCTTGCAAAAATTCGACAGCCTAACGGCGTCACTTCAAACTTTAGAAAATGAGTTGATGATAGATTAAAAGGGTATATCATCACTTGTATATAAAATTTACATCAATAAGGATATATAAGAACATATATCAACATTACAATATATAAATTAAAATACCCAAAAAAATAATTTTTTTAAAAAGAGGAGGGTGAAAAGTTCCCTTACCAACTTGGGTATCTTTCGAAACATACACCCCATGAAAGAAGGACAATAAAACATTGATGTAAATACTCATAAAAGAAATTATATTACACAAATAGTAGAATAATGGGTAGTACATATACCACTCAAAGGAAATTGTGGCAAAAGTAGCATAAATCTCACAGGAATAAAAGTGAGATGAAAAATCCCTTACGAAAACTCGGCAGCCAAACGATGCCACTTAAAACTTCCAAAAATGGATTGACGAGATAAAATAGGGTCTATCATCATATTAACATAAAATTTAAAGCAAGAGTAATATAAAATAACACCCCCAAACAAAAAAAATAGGATCTAAAGAGAGGTGACATAAAGGAGAGTACTTAAAAAGAAAGAGAGAGGTTGGATCTCTTACGAAAATTCGGCAGCCTAACAGTGCCAATCAAAACATCCAAAATGGATTGATGAGAGAAAATAGGGTCTCTCATCATATGAACATAAAAATTACAGTAATAGTAATATAAAATAACATCCCAATCATTATAAATATGATCTTAAAAGGAATGACATAAAAGAGTGTACTTAAAAAGAAAGAGAGGGGTAGGTTCCCTTACCTCAAGTCCGACTTGTCTTGTTCGTTTCTTTATATTCCTAAATAATAAACTTTGTTCAATTTATAATTTCTTAAGGACCTCATTTAAATATTATTATTCAGTTCATATCACATATTATAATGTTATAATGATTGTTTAATAATGTTAGTTCATATCAGAGGTTTTTGCCGATGTTTGGTACATGAGTCAAAAATGAACTTGTTTGAAAATGATTGCCCATGTAGTTATAAGTAAATAATTTCCAGAATAGTATTAATGATTAAAATATCATATATATCCAGTAAATATTCATTTTATACTATTCCATAACATTTGGAGATAAAAAATGAAAAGCACCGTTCATGGAGACGGTAGGTCGTACGTACACATGAACGCTACTTTCATTTTTTTGTCGTATTAATGGAATTAAAAATAAATGAGATATATATATATATATATATTATAATTCCAGTATAATATATATGTTATATAGGTCACATATGTTCATTAATTTCATTCTTTATACATTCCATTTATTGCATGAACGAGTCACATCACTTGAGGGGGCGGTAGTCCACACTTCCTCATATGAAATTATCGCATTTCCACAACATGAAAAGAATAAAGGTGTGTTTTAAATATAAAATACAGAAGCATATAGTAAAAATAAATACAATATATATCATATATAAAATATATTTACATCATAATGGCCACCTTTAAAGGTGTTAAAAGAATATTGAACAATCATCGTTTCGTGAGGTAGTAATTCGTCATCCACAGAAACAATATGTTCTTTAACCATTAGACGGATGTGTGTGTAATTTTAGCTCGAATAATTATTATAAAAACATCCTAGTATATTGAAGATACTATTTTTTTTACAAAATAAAGGAATAAAAAGAGTTATGTGGTTGGAGAAGCAAAATAAAACATAAGAATACAAGAGAAGACACTACCTTTAAATCGGGTAACTTTTTTGATTTGAGATCAAAGGCTTCCTTGGAAAGACTTATGCCAAAAGTGAGGATTCTAGGAGTAAGATAGGGATGTGAAGGGACAAAATTGGTAGGTGTTGGCCGAGCCAAAGGATTGAGAGGTGGGGGTAAGGTGGTAGAGGTGGGGGCCTTTTATAAGAGGAGAGGAGGGGCACTCTTGGAAAGTCTTGAAAAGTAACATTATTATAAAATGATTTTAGGATTTTAAAGGGACCAAAATTATATATTTATAGGATAAGGTGATAATAGTTCTAAATCCACACATCCAATAGGTTTTTGACAAATTTAGGTCTTAGAATTTACACTATCTTTTCATTTTATTTAAATCGTTAAATAATGATGCGATCACTGCATCATCATTGTGTCATAAATAATTTAATTTATTTAATGTCTAAAAATTATAAAAAAAATATCATGATGTATTAAATCTTTTTTTATTTCTAATGAATATTTATAGTAAAAAATATGACTTGTATAACACCATTTAAAAATTGTTTTAGTAAAACAACACATGTTTGTGACATTTTTATTTTAACATTAAATAAAAAGTTTTTAATGTCATTTTCCTACCAAAGTGGCTCCATGGGGTCCCCAAGTTGACTCATGGATTTTCTTGGTCTTCCATGATACATACAATAAGGGTAGGACATGTGTCAAGGTCATTTCATAATATTAAAACATTATTTTTACCTTAAATTACCCGAATTACCTCTAATCGCGATTAAAAACTTAAAAATTACTATTCACCAAAAAATTATTTTAATCCCATTGAACCACATATTACTTCCTAATGAAAACCATGTATGTAGTATTTTTGAAATTCAAAACACAGAGGTGGTAAAATTTCATTTAAACGAAAAATCAGTTTTTTTAAGTACCACTTAGTGGTTTCACTATTCATCAAAAATTGATGTTTTTCAGAAAAATACCAAAAATTCACCCGAAGCTATATTTGATGTTCCGAATTCAAAAATGATGTATATTTTACAAAATTCAAAACATATAAGTTACATTAATTAATTTAATAATTAATTCCCGCTTTCAGAACAAATAGCGTGTTTTTATGAGACAATATATATCAAAAGATTGACACTAGTTTAAGTCCAATTTCAAAGTGAAATTAATCCCAAAGACCAATATTGGATTAAATGGTAAAAATATATTCTAATTTAACTTTAAAACCAATTCAAAATATAATCTAATCAAATAAATAAATTATATTAAAAACAGGTTTTAAATTAAAATACAACATTTTTCACTATTCATTAAAAAATGAACTTTATCGGAAAAATACCAAAAATTTACACAAAGTAAATTTTGATGTCCCGATTCTAAAGAAGAATTTTATTTTGTCAAATATAACACATAAAATTTTCAAAAAGTTGATTTAAAAGAGGTTCGCCATCAAATGGCGGTTAATCGACCTTTTAAAGAATATTAGAATGTTTACGCTTAAAATTGGATTCATTCGCATTTTTAATCCTCTAACATTTATTGTAAAAAGTAAAAATATTTGGAAAACATATATAATCATTTTTTAGTTAGTTTTGTTCATTCCCGTCATTACAACGGCTAGGTGTTAACTACCATTTAAAATAAAATTATTTTATTATTAGAGTGCAACGTAAGATTTCAAAGGAACTCGTTGTTGCGTATTGGGTAAGTCATCGAGCATAGAGTTCCCTTTAAATTAATATTAAAATTTTATTCACAAATAGGGATAAATATAAAAATTTCATACTCTTTATTTACCTGGGGTGTTACATCCTTCACCCCTTTTGGGAATTGCTTCCTCACAATTTTAAAATTGGGATCAGAAATATCATTGAAAGTCCCACATCAGAACAAGAGTCGGTAAAAAAATCACTTTAAAAAAATAAAGAGAAGTACAGAGGTCACCCGAGTTAACCCATACTAGGTTTCCATGTAGGAAAACATGGATATGGAATAAAAAGAAAAGGGTCATGTTCTGAGGGAGAGTGATAGAAAACATGTTTAGGAGAAAGTTAACCACAAGAAAATCAAAAACTTGTGGTGGGTTAAACGGTATTCGATTCCCCAGTAGGCAAAGTGTCACGACCCGTCCTCGGGGCCCGTGCCGTGACTACCCCAAGCCCACCTTCCATAGGACAGGGGCTGGCGACTGGCACCAAGGTGTAATTCCAGGTAAAAAGGGAAGGCATTGCCTTTGTAAAGTAAACAAAAACCACAGAGCAAGCAAGCAGTAGAAGTAAACACTAGTAGAAAACTGGGTACAACAGTAAGTGTGGAAAGTAAATGGTCCAGAATACAAACCCAAAACTGAAAGTAAAGTACAAATCGAAAAAGGGAAAACAGCAACTGAAAGTAAAGCCACAACGTCGAGCCGCCCACTGGAAGTCCCACCTGAAGGGTGGGTACAAAAATCCTCCACTGCTCCTCGGGTCCAGCCGACCGCTCCGAGTACGTCCCGCCCAGTGGTCCACCTCCAGGTACCGTCCTGCTCTGCAAGCCTCAACCACGATCAGCGTTGTCCGTAGTCTGCAACCAACACAACGTAGTTCGGGCATATCCCGTGCAGGGGTGAGTATAAGCTACTCAGTAGATACCCCGAGACCCCCGAAGGTCTCCCAAAATCCACAAAGGATAAACCACAAAGTAAAGATACAATCACGAAGTAACATCCGACACTACTTAGGTATATGCCCATACATATACCTAAGTCATCAATTCCCATTCGACTCCAACACCCGAGCCCAAGCACAACCCAATCCACATAGGAAAGCAAAACTTAAATCCACACAAGATAGCACAACACAATCCACATAGGAAAGTAAAACGTAAATCCACACAGGATAGCACAACACAATCCCCATAGGAAAGAAAAACAGGATTCAGCTCACACAGGTATACTTCTTCGAATGACGATAGAGATGATCACTGATCCATCTATGTCTTCAGACCCACAAAGGATCGAAAGGTACTAACCCATGAAATAACCCACAAAGGATCGGACCCACACAGGATCGATAGGTAACTAACCTCCGCAATGACCCACACAGGATCAGACTCACACAGGATCTGTAGGAGCTGGCTCACACAGAACCGCTGAGCACTGAACCACACAGGATCGGATCCACACAGGATCTGTAGGTGCTGGCCCACACAAGACCGCTGAGCGCTGAAGTCGTCGTCATCGAATCCACTGAGGATCTCTACACAGTCGTCGTCGAATCCACAGAGGATCTCTGCACAGTCGTCGTCGTAGTCGCAGCCAGCACCAGGGTTCCCGCACACAGCAAGCTCGTTCGAGAGGGTCCGCTCCGTGAGCCGAGAGGCTGATACATCAACTGATAAAAAGTCCAGAGTTGATGTATCCAAAAGTTCCGTATCGTCACCAGGAACTCAACGTCGCAGACGGCGCGTCAATCGGACGCCCGGTCTGAGAGTTATTGGCTTTTTCGTTCGAGGGGCCCGGTTGGTTTTTAAGGAAAAACCAACCTGACCATACTCCACCTGTGTCCAAACCTCGGGCGGAGTGAGCCAAAATATCTGTCTCACATAGAGGAATCCACCAAAGTTGACGACACGTCAATCGGACGTCCGGAGCTTAAGTTATGAGCGTTTCCGCTCCGAGGGCCCGGTTGGTTTCGTGTACGAACCAACCCGGCCGAACCCAAAGTATTCTGAAACCTTGAGTGTAATATACCAAAAAGACTGTCTCGATCCAAGGATTGTGTTGCCGCTGATGGTGCGTCAATCGGAGGTCTGTACCTCAAGATATGATCAAAAGATCGAAAACGGTCTGAAAACGGGGGTCTGGGCCCGGACCGACCCGGCCCGACCCCCCTGGGTCGGCCCGAACCGGGTCTGGGTCTGACCCGATTGGGCGCGACTCGGCCCGGCCCTGCCTGGGCGCGACCCGGCCCGGCCAGTGCGGGCGCGGCCGGGCCGCCGTGGTCGGCTCGGCCGGTTACGGCCGAGCGGCGTGGGGGGCGTGCTTCCCCCGCGTGAGAACACCGCGGCCCCGCGAGGGGCTGCCCTTGGTCAGAAGACGTGGTAGGGCCACGTCCCATGTCTTGCCTCTGTCAGCCTCCGGCGCCGCCGCGCCGGCGACCCGCGCCGCCGGTGAAGTCTGTGGGCCACCGGAGTTGCTCCGGTGGTCCGATTTCACTTCCGTCTGCGCTGAAGCTCCTCCCGGGTCCCGTTCTTCACTGCGGAATCAATGAATCGTCTCTGCGGCCTGTTTTGTCATTGTCCGCCATTCCGCACACCAAGAACAAAAAGGGTGGTGGGTTCGGGCTTGTTCGTTGGTCCGCACCCACCGCGTTAGCGGTTCGAAACAACACCATAATTCCCAGAAACCATTAAACAACCGGGGATTTAAATCTCAAAGATTTAATGAATCAAAACCCCTCCCTCGTCATACGTGCGTTCTTCGCAGAATTGATCGTCACGGATGAAGAGGATCGTCACGTCACGGAAGGGCGTCGCTTTCGCGCGGTACTCAGCATCGTGTCGACGAACTCTGAGGATCAAGAACACATAGATTTAATTATAACAATTAAATCCATGTTGAAGTTATAATCCACAAAGAATTTAAAAAGGCTGCAATCCCCTACCTTGTCATTGTCGATCGAAGATTTTTGCGGGGTTGGATCGTCGTGGAAGAAGTGTCGTGGAGGGAGAATCGTCGGCGTCACGTCGTCGATCTCTGAGGGTTCGGCGTTCATCGCGTTCTTCACGTTCTTTGCGGAGGGGAATGAAGATACCGATTCTCCAAATCCTCTCAAAATCAACTCGTCAACAAAAAGAAAAGGTGTTGGTCTTATTTTAATTATTATGAAAACATGTTAAGAAATGAATGAATTAATTCATAGAATTAATTTCAACGAACAAACCGCCCAATTAATAGGGGCGTTAAGAATTTAAGAAAACACGTTGGTTGACTTTCATTAAAAAGGGTTTTCGCGGGTGCGTTACTTAGGGGAAAAGAAACGGTGGGGCTCATGCGGGCCCCACCTCACAAATATCCTACCAAGAGGGTAGGATATTTTGGGTTTCACCCTATCCAGTTCAACTCAGCTTAAGCAGCTTAAAGTGGCTTAAGTGAAATAAAATAAAATTCATCGTACAACTTTATTTTATTTCTTAACTTAAACCCCAAAAATTAAAAACCACACCCGAGAAAACGCAACTCCAGAAAAGGCGTTTATAAGAAAATACCGGCGCTGCGATTCCATCGGTGTCCTCAGAATTCGATTCCGAGCACCGGTTCAAAAGTTAGAAAACCCCACTCGTTCGTTCACTGAGCGTAGCCCAGCCAAACTTCGCAAAATGATTTCGGGCACACCGGGCCTCGGAATCAGGTGCCGTCAGAAACTACGTTCTTGTAAAATTCCAAAGAAAATTAGGGAAAAAAAATTTCCTTGAAATTTATGGGTCTTTACATTACTCCCACCTCAGGGCTTTACTTCCCCGTAAAGATACATCATAAACTAGGGAAACAAATGTGGGTACTGAGCACGCATCTGAGCCTCCCGCTCCCAAGTGCTCTCCAGGAGGTTCCCGTGCTGCCACCTGATGCGCACTAGTGGAATTGATCGTCCACGTAAGACCCGCTCCTGTCGATCCTCGATCTCCACTGGGACCTCCACAAAAGTTGCCCCATCATCTACGTCCAGCTCCCCATAGTCAATGATATGTGTCGGGTCGTGCACGTATCTCCTCAGCTGAGATACGTGGAAGACGTCGTGCACCCGGGGCAACTGAGGTGGTAGAGCCAGGCGATATGCCACCTCGCCGATCGTGCTGAGGACCTGGAATGGTCCGATGAAGTGTGGAGACAACTTTACACCTCGGCCAAATCTCTGTAATCCACGTCGAGGTGAGACACGCAAGAAGACGTGGTCACCATCCTCGAACTCTAGTGGCCTCTGCCTCATGTCATCATAAGACTTCTGCTGGCTCTGAGCTGTCCGCATCCGCTCCTGGATGACCTGGACCTTCTCTGTCATGGCCCAGACCATCTCTGGTCCCACGAGTGCTGACTCCCCAGGGTCTGTCCAGCACAAAGGAGATCTGTAAGGTCTGTTGTACAACGCCTCATATGGTGCCATCCCGATGGTGGAGTGGTAGTTGTTGTTGTACGCAAACTCCACCAAGGGTAGGTGGTCCTCCCAGCTGCGACCAAAGTCGAGGACACATGCGCGGAGCATGTCCTCGAGAGTCTGAATGGTCCTCTCCGTCTGACCATCCGTCTGAGGGTGAAAGGCGGTGCTCAGACGTAGTTGTGTCCCAAACGCCTCCTGCAACCCCTTCCAAAGCCGGGAAGTAAAGCGAGCATCTCGATCGGAGACGATAGAAAATGGCACACCATGAATCCGTACAATCTCCTTAACGTAGAGACGCCCCAGGATCTCTACTGATCCCTGCTCTCAGATGGGTAAGAAGTGTGCCGACTTGGTAAGTCGGTCAATAATCACCCAAATGGAGTCGTGACCTCTGGAAGTGCGTGGAAGTCCAGTCACGAAGTCCATAGATATTCCATCCCACTTCCACTCCGGGACCTCCAAGGGTTGTACCAAGCCTGCTGGTACCTGATGCTCTGCCTTCACCTGCTGGCAGGTGAGGCATCGTGAAACGAACTCTGCCACAACCTTCTTCATGCCCGGCCACCAGTGCTGTCGTCTGAGATCCTGGTACATCTTCGCCACTCCGGGATGTACCTCCAAGGGAGAAGTGTGAAACTCGCTCAGTACCTCCTCCCGTAAAGAAACTGGTACCAAGGTACGTCCTCTGAAAAGAATGTCGTGCTCTTCTCCAAGGGAGAAACCATCAGGTGCCTGACCTGAGGATATCTGTGCATGCCGCGTCTCACAGTCAGCGTCCCCACGTTGTGCCTCTCTGACCCGCTGTAGTAGTGCAGGAGAAACTGTGAGAGACTGAAGGAAGGATACTCCATCCCTATCCACAAAGGATATCTGCAAAGCGGGTAGCTGCTCCGTCACCTCCTCAAGTAGCTGAATGTCTGTCCTTCTGCTGAGAGCATCGGCTACTACTTTCCCCTTCCCAGGAGTATAGACTATCTCAAAGTCATAGTCCTGGAGGAAATCAAGCCATCGTCATTGTCTCAGGTTTAGGTCCTTCTGAGAGAAGATGTACCTGAGACTCTGATGGTCAGAAAATACTGTAAAGCGCTCGCCCATCAGGTAGTGTCGCCGTGTCTTCAGAACGAAGACCACTACTGCTAACTCCAGGTCATGGGTAGCATAGTTCTTCTCATGCGGCCTTAACTGACGTGATCCATAGGTGATCACGACCCGCTCCTACATCAGGACACATCCGAGTCCGGTCCCTGATGCATCGCAGTAGACTACATATCCTACTCCTTCCTCAGGAAACCTCAAGATAGGTGTGCTGGTCAATCTCTGTCTCAACTACTGGAAGCTCTGCTGACATCTGCCTGACCCCACAAAGGGTTTCCCCTTCTTCTTCAAAGCCAAGAGTGGTTCTGCAACTCTGGAGAAGTCCGGCACAAATCTCCGATAGTATCCATCTAGTCCCAAGAAACTCCGCACCTCCGTCATGCTCCTGGGTGGCTCCCAAGCTAGCACTACCTCGATCTTCGTAGGATCCACCGCAACTCCCACCTCAGAGATGACGTGCCCCAAGAAGTGGACCTCACGTAACCAGAACTGGAACTTCGAGAGCTTTCCATAAAGCTGGTGCTCTCGGAGTGTGTCTAGTACAACCCGCAAGTGGTAGGCGTGCTCCTCCTCAGTCGTCGAGTATACCAAAATGTAGTCGATGAATACCACGACAAAATGGTCGAGGTATGGCTGAAAGATCCTGTTCATGAGGCCCATTAACACTACTGGAGCATTGGTTATGCCAAAAGGCATAACCAAGAACTCATAGTGGCCATACCGACACCTGAAGGCCATCTTCTACACGTCCTCATCTCGAACTCTGAGCTGATGATAGCCTGACCTAAGGCCTATCTTCGAGAACCACCGTGCTCCCTTGAGCTGATCAAAGAGGTCATCAATCCTCGGTAGCGGATACTTGTTCCTCACTGTAACCTGGTTAAGGCGATGATAGTCGACACACAGTCGCAAGCTCCCGTCCGCCTTCTTGGCGAACAATATCGGGGAAGCCCAGGGTGAAACACTGGGTTTGATGAATCCCTTTCCCTGCAAATCCTTCAACTATACCCATAGCTCTCGAAGCTCATCGGGGGCCATCTGATACACTGGAGTCGATATCGGGGATGTCCCGGGGTACATGTCAATATGAAATTCTACCTCTCTGCGAGGAGGTATCCCTGGAACATCGTCGGGAAAGACATCCTCGTATTGATCCACCACTGCAGGAAAACTAGGACTCCGTATGTCAACTGCTCCTAGGATGAGGCTAGCCAACTGATGAGTGATGGGTTGTCCTCTTCTCTGTGGAAGTCCATCCTATGCTTCAAAGGCTCCCTTCTCATCGGTAAAGGTGAACCTGATCCTGTCGGTGTGTACATATCGCACCTTGCGCCTAATACAGTCAATCTAAGAATGGACTGTGGATAACCAATCCATGCCCAAGATGACGTCGTAAGGCCTCGACGCCGCTACCAGAAGATCCCAGCTGAAGCTCTCGCCTCCTAGAGTAAGCTAACACTGCCGGCACCAGTGCGTAATCGTCGAGTCTGCTCCCGTAGGAGTCTCTAGCCATAAGGATCGAGCCAACGGCTATGTCAGAATCTCCGAGCTCCGACCAAGGGCAGTGGCTATAAAAGAGTGACTCACTCATGTGTCTATAAGAACTGCATAAAGGGTGGAATAGACACAGATATTACCTCGAATCATCTCGGGCGCACCGTGGTCATAGGCCTCTGCTGCCTGGAGTTGTGCCTGTCTCTGACCGCCAGCTCCCGGTGGTCGGGGTGGCCCTCCTGCTGGTGGTGGTGGTAGAGCCTCAAAGCATCACCCACCACCTGCTGCTCGGCTAGCTCCTCTACCTCATCCTCCTGCTCCCTGCGGACTGCCACGGTCAACCCTCTGCCTCTGCCTCGTTGGCCCCTCCACCATATGCTGCTCCTTGGCATGGTGGGTCGGGCAGTCACGAGCCATGTGGCCCTGCCCACCGCAGGTGTAGCACTTCTTGCCTCTCGAAGGACTGGCTCCGCGCTGTGTGCCCCGCACTGCTGAGCCAGTGTCCTGAGGTCGTCTGCGTGAGGGTCTGGTCTGCCTGGACCCCTGAGTCATCCATCAACTGCCTGCCGCAGAAGACTTTGCTACCTGCCGCCCTGCGGTAGGTCTCGATGCTGATGAGGACTCAGCAAGAATGCTCTTGATCAAAAGGGCTCTCTCCAGTACTCCTGCCTAATTCGGAATGCTGAGGGAGATCACCGATGCCCTGATCTCGTGTCACAATCTCTGCTCAAAGGTCCGGGCCCAGAAGAAAGGGTCTCGTACCATGTCGGGCGAGTAGCGAGAAAGATCGGTAAATCTCACCGAGTACTGGGCGACTGTCAAGCTGCCCTGCCGTAGCTGAAGAAGCTCCTGAATGTGCACCGCACGGAGGGTGGCTGGGTGAACTCTGAGCGTAAGAGGCTCTCAAAGTCTGTCCAGAGGAGAGATGCCTCATCGTGCAACTCGAGCATCAAGCTCCAGCATTGGCCCGCTGCTGCGTGCAGTAGGCTCGCTGCGAGGATCACCATGAGGTCTGCCGGTGTCCTCACTAGCCTGAAAACTCGTACGACTGCCTCCAGCCAGTCCTCGACTGCCTGGAAGTCCATCTCCCCACGTAACCTGGGTGGTCTCTGGTGCTGGAACTCATGCAGTGCACTAAGGCGACGTGCATCGTCAGTGGCTGGGGCTGGAAGCATCGGTGGCTCGGCGGGTAAAGGTATTGTCGGTGCCTCAACTGTCAAAGGGCCCTATACCGAGGCCTCGTCGCTCGGCGGGCTATCGTCATTCACCACTCTCGAAACCCTAGCTGGCTGCCATTGTGGGGCCATTCTGAAAAGGAAACAAGTGCACCACGGTCAGAATAGTATACCTGGTGATCTGACACAAGTAATCACAAAGAAAACTTGAAACACACATGCAATCAGTGTTTTCGTGCATTAAGTCAGAAATCAGAAGTCAGGGTCCCGGTGTACGGATACGTCGGCCACCGCACCAAAACTGGGCTCCCTAGACTGATAACCATACTCAATACACTTAACACTATTGATTCACATAGAAGAAAGATCAGAGTCTGCGGTAGAACCGAACTCCTCTAATACCAATTTTTCACGACCCGTCCTCGGGGCCCGTGTCGTGACTACCCCAAGCCCGCCTTCCATAGGCCAGGAGCTGGTGACTAGCACCAAGGTGTAATTCCCGGTAAAAAGGGAAGCCATTGCCTTTGTAAAGTAAACAAACACCACAGAGCAAGAAAGCAGTAGAAGTAAACACTAGTAGAAAACTGGGTACAACAGTAAGTGTGGAAAGTAAATGGGCCAGAATACAAAACAAAAACTGAATGTAAAGTACAACTCAAAAAAGGGAAAACAGCAACTGAAAGTAAAGCCACAACATCGAGCCGCCCACTATAAGTCTTGCATGAAGGGTGGGTACAGAAAGCCTCCACTGCTCCTCGGGTCCAGCTGACCACTCCGAGTACGTCCCGCCCAGTGGTCCACCTCCAGGTATCGTCCTGCTCCGCAAGCCTCAACCACGATTAGCATTGTCCGTCGTCTGCAACCAACACAACGTAGTGCGGGCATAGCCCGTGCAGGGGTGAGTATAAGCTACTCAGTAGGGACCCCGAGACCCTCGAAGGTCTCCCAAAATCCACAAAGGGTAAACCACAAAGGAAAGATACAATCACGAAGTAACATCCGACACTGCTTAGGTATATGCCCATACATATACCTAAGTCATCAATTCCCGTTCGGCTCCAACACCCGAGCCCAAGCACAACCCAATCCACATAGGAAAGAAAAACATAAATCCACATAGGATAGAAGAACACAATCCACATAGGAAAGAAAAACGTAAATCCACACAGGATAGCACAACACAATCCACATAGGAAAGAAAAATAGGATTCATCTCACACAGGTATACTTCTTCGAATGACGATAGAGATGATCACTAATCCATCTAATTCGTCAGACCCACAAAGGATCGAAAGGTACTAACCCCCGCAATGTCCCACACAGGATCAGACCCACACAGGATCGATAGGTAACTAACCCCCGCAATGACCCACACAGGATCGGACCCACACAGGATCTGTAGGCGCTGGCTCACACAGAACCGCTGAGCGCTAACCCACACAGGATCGGATCCACATAGGATCTGTAGGCGCTAGCCCACACAGGACCGCTGAGCGCTGAAGTCGTCATCGTCGAATCCACTGAGGATCTCTGCACAGTCGTTGTCGAATCCACTGAGGATCTCTGCACAATCGTTGTCGCAGTTGCAGCCAGCACTAGGGTTCCCGCACACAGCAAGCTCGTTCGGGAGGGTCCGCTCCGTGATCCGAGAGGCTGATACATCAACTGACACAAAGCCCAGATTTGATGTATCCAAAAGTTCCGTATCGTCAGCAGGAACTCAACGTCGCAGACGGCGCGTCAATCGGACGCCCGGTCTGAGAGTTATCGGCCTTTTCGTTCCAGGGGTCCGGTTGGTTTTTAAGACAAAACCAACCCGACCATACTCCACCTGCATCCAAACCTCGGGCAGAGTGAGCCAAAAGATCCGTCTCACATAGAGGAATCCACCAAAGTCGACAGCACGTCAATTAGACGCCCAGAGCTTAAGTTATGAGCGTTTTCGCTTGGAGGGCCCGGTTGGTTTCGTGTACGAACCAACCCGGACGAACCCAATGTATTCCTAAACCTTGAGTGTAATATACTGAAATGACCGTCTCGATCCAAGGATCGCGTTTCCACTGACAGCGCGTCAATCGGAGGTCTGTAGCTCAAGATATGAGCAAAAGACCGAAAACGGTCCGAAAATGGGGGTCTGGGCTCGGACCGACCCGGCTCGGCCGGCGCAGGCGCGGCCCGGCCGCCGGGGTCGGCTCAGCCGGTTACAGCTGAGCGGAACGGGGGGCATGCTGCCCCACGTGAGAACACCGCGGCCCCGCGAGGGGCCGCCCTTGGTCAGCGGATGCGGCAGGGCCACGTCCCGTGTCTCGCCTCTGTCGGTCGCCGCCGCCGCGCCGGCGACCCGCGCTGCCGGTGGAGTCTGCGGGCCACCGGAGTTTCTCTAGTGGTCCAATTTCACTTTTGTCTGCACCGAAGCTCCTCCAGGGTCCCGTTCTTCACTGCGGAATCAACGAATCGTCTATGCGTCCCGTTTTGTCGTCGTCCGTCGTTCCGTAAACCAAGAACAAAAAGGGCAGTGGGTTTGGACTTGTTCGTTGGTCCGCACCCACCGCGTTAGCGGTTCGAAACAACACCATAATTCCCAGAAACCATTAAATAACCGGGGATTGAAATCTCAAAGATTTAATGAATCAAAACCCTTACCTCGTTGTACGTGCGTTCTTCGTAGAATTGATCATCGCGGAAGAAGGGGATCCTCGCGTCGCGGAAGGGCGTCACTGTCGCGCGGTACTCGGCGTCGCGTCGACGAACTCTGAGGATCAAGAACACATAGATTTAATTATAACAATTAAATCCATGTTGAAGTTATAATCCACAAATAATTTAAAAAGACCACAATCCCCTACCTTTTCGTTGTCGATCAAAGATTTTCACGGGGTTGGATCGTCACGGAAGAAGTGTCACTGAGGGAGAATCGTCGGCGTCACGTCATCGATCTCCGAGGGTTCAGCGTTCTTCACGTTCTTTGCGTTCTTCGCGTTCTTCGTGGAGGGGAACGAAGATACCGATTCTCCAAATCCTCTCAAAATAAACCCGTCAACAAAAAGAAAAGGTGTTGGTCTTATTTTAATTATTATGTCAACATGTTAAGAAATGAACGAATTAATTCATAGAATTAATTTCGACAAACAAACCGCCCAATTAATAGGGGCGTTAAGAATTTAAGAAAACACGTCGGTTGACTTTCATTAAAAAGGGTTTTCGTGGGTGCGTTACTTAGGGGAAAAGAAACGGTGGGGCTCGTGTGGGCCCCACCTCACAAATATCCTACCAAGAGGGTAGGATATTTTGGGTTCCACCCTATCCACATCAACTCAGCTTAAGCAGCTTAAAGTGGATTAAGTGAAATAAAATAAAATTTGCCTTACAACTTTATTTTATTTCTTAACTTAAACCCCAAAAATTAAAAACCACACCCAAGCAAACACAACTCCGGAAAAGGCGTTTCTAAGAAAATATCGGCGCTGTGATTCCATCCGTTCCCTCGGAATTCGATTCCGAGTACCGGTTCAAAAGTTAGAAAACCCCGCTCGTTCGTTCACTGAACGTACCCAAGCCAAACTTCGGAAAATGATTCCGGAAACACCGGGCCTTAGAATCAGGTGCCGTCAGAAACTGCGTTCTTGTAAAATTCCAAAAAAAAATTAGGAAAAAAAAATTTCATTGAAATTTACGGGTCTTTACAAAAAGTGAATAGACAACAATTTTGTTTTAAGTTACATTTCATTGAGGAATTTATTTTTGATCTTAAGGAAACATACTTACTTGTCTTGTTGACTTTCAACTTTTACTATATTTCTTACACAAACTCATACTCTCCCCAAATGATGAGTATTTAGGAAGACTTGTTCACATTAAGAGTAATATAATCAACTTCTTGAGAATCACCTAATCCACAAAAGAGAACTATATATTTCACATGTCATTAAACCCTTAACAAAACCAAAATTGTTAGAACAAGATCAGATAATCCAGAAAAGGATAACCCTTTATAAAAAGAAAATCTATTCTTAATCTCCAAAAATTTTCCAACAAAACCCAAAGTTCAACGAAGACCATTCGATAAAAAAAATTTCCATAAAATTATTCAAATTAAACCAAACTAAGATTTAAACCCAATATTTGAAGGATTTAGTCACATAGTCTTCCAAGGTACAAATTAACACTTATCTCCAAATAACATTAGTTGCTCTAAAAGTCTCATATTGAAAATTAATTAACCTAATCACATATCCTCCATGATAGGTTAATAATTTCCATAGATAACCCAAAATCAAATTACTCTTAATTCATAAAATAATCTAACTAAAAATAATAAGTCATACTAACCAGGGACTTCACGTAGTCCAGTGGTAGGTGATAAATTCCAGTCGCACTTTGGTTGTGGGTTCAATTCCCACAGCTTTGTCCGGCGTGACGAGTTGTCACACGGTCTGCGTTTTGTCCTTTTTATAAAACTCAAAAATAACCCTAACATGTATTAACCTAAATATTTTCCTTATACCTCTCATTTTCATCCAAATTCATTACGATCTCAACTTCAAAATTATTGAAGTCTTATTTCACCACCATAAAATAAAACGATTGCCAAAATGAATAACAGCATACCTTTATCATGGCGTCCACTCAGTTTCATCATCATCTTGTTCACGTAGGTAGAAGTCCCATGCATTACAACAATGATTTAGAGATCCTTCAAAATCATTTGCTTCCTCCATCCAAATACACCTTGTACAACATGGGTCATATGGGTGTTCACAGAAAAACAGTTTTGGAAAATAATCATGTATGACATATAATTCCAAAACATCTGATAAAACATGATTTCTATAAAATTGTCAGACAGAATTTGAGTTGAAAATTTCTATTATTGGTCCTTTTAAAATACCATAAGTATGTGCTGAGAGACTATATTTTAAAAGAAAATATAAATAGGTTGTTCAAGGGTCTCTTTCCTCATCACCATTTTTAAAATCATAATATGCTTCAAATTCTTGTGATAAGGTAAAATATTTGAAAATACCTTGATAATATTTACCTTTCTTGAAAATATGATAATATTGTGAAAATAGTATTTTCCTAAATACAACCCATGATCCACGATGATAACGAGGTATAGTGGAGGTGTTTGATATCTCAAACAACTTCTTTCAAGTGAGTTGTATGATAGAAAAAGTTTCACAATCATCTGAAGATTACTTTGCAATAATTATTGCAAGCATGTCATCAGAAAGAGATAGGAATGTCATTTGAGATCCTCCTCCATCCTTTCGTAACTAACTTTACTTGACCTAAAAAAAGTTATAAAATAAGTATTTAACTTAAATAATAGATATAGGGACTAACCATGTGTCTAACAAAAACTCCTAATCCCTAAAGTTGTCTAAACCAACCTTTGATACCAACTATAAAGACTCGGCCTTAAAAATTACTTGTTATTGAATTAAATGAATAATTCACATAGAGGATCTTTTCAGGTTTAGAGTTTTAGACAATTAGATCATAAATCAAGCATTACATTCCACATTTAAACAATGTGGTTACATAAAAGATAGTATTCATTTTTTTCCCATCGATGGAAACATATTTAAAACAAAACATGTATTCTTTCATGACACTTCCTTGACCCTATCATCACATCATGTACCTTTCCCTTGACCTGTGAAAAACTTTTCAAAAACTTGGGATGAGCATAAAAATCTCAATAAGGGATATAAAAGTATGCAATGAAAACATTAGTCCATTTATTAAATCATACTTTACTCATAAAACATAATCACTTTAACAGACCTCATCAAATCATGAATAAATTATAGAAATCATAATACATAAAGGTAACTTGAGGTAATCATAACATTCTTATGTAGGTAGTAACCCTCTTGGTTACGTTTGGAATACCCATCATAGTATATTCCCTAAATCTCTTCGGAGAAACCTTAACATTTAACTCCTTTGCGTTACCCAATTCATTGGAGAGCTATATCGGGCACACCCGCACTTAGTTTATCACAAAACCACCCGTCTTCATAACAATGCCCAAGAATCATAACATAATCGTATCACGTAAAACAAGCATAAAGGAAACATAACATTTCCATATTTCAATCACAAGATATCAATACAACACATTGATATAATAAATACATTATGAAAACCATTTTCAATACCCAAATAAAAGAAAAGTAATACATGGTATTTATTTTTCATTTAAAAAAAAGTTAGGTTATGGCTTGTAGAGGAAGCCGAAACTCAAATAATGGTCACGGTGGTGGAGAAGTCGTTTTCGCCACATACGTACGACAAAAACAAACATTCCATTTTGTCGCTTTATATAAAAAGATTTCTTTTGAATAAACGTAAAATTCAAAGGGGTTTATACACCGTATAAAAGAAAGTTGTGTATAAAACAAAATATGCCTCAATGAATGGAGATTGAGACAAAGTCCCTTATAAAGACGGTATCCTTGGATTAAGGATAAATCAATTACATAATTATGTGTGAAAAAAGAATACACATAATATAAGTGGGTATTAAGTGTAAAAAAATCATAGGTCATTCTCACATATTCATAGAATGACATATTCAATAAGTACAAGTTTATCCCAAATAATCAAAATTGGGTTAAGAAGTTCCCTTGCAAAAATTCGACAGCCTAACGGCGTCACTTCAAACTTCAGAAAATGAGTTGATGAGAGATAAAAAGGGTATATAATCACTTGGAAATAAAATTTACATAAATAAGGATATATAATAACATATCTCAACATTACAATATGTAAATTAAAATACCAATCAAAATAAGTCTTTTAAAAGGAGGAGGGTGAAAAGTTCCCTTACCGACTTGGGTATCTTTCGAAACATACACCCCATGAAAGAAGGAAAATACAATATTGATGTAAATACTCATAAAAGAAATTATATTACACAAATATTAGAATAATGGGTATTACATATACCACTCAAAGGAAATGGTGGCAAAAGTAGCATAAATCTCACAGGAATAAAAGTGAGATGAAAGATCCCTTACGAAAACTCGGCAGCCGAACGACGCCACTTAAAATTTCCAAAAATGGATTGATGAGATCAAATAGGGTCTCTCATCATATTAACATAAAATTTACAGAAAGAGTAATATAAAATAACACCCCCAACATAACAAATATGAGCTTAAGAGAAGTGACATAAATGAGAGTACTTAAAAAGAAAGAGAGAGGTTGGATCTCTTACGAAAATTCGGCAGCCTAACGGCGCCAATCAAAACTTACAAAATGGATTGATGAGAGAAAATAGGGTCTCTCGTCATATGAACATAAAAATTACAGTAATAGTAATATAAAATAACATCCCAATCATTTTAAAGATGATCTTAAAAGTAATGACATAAAAGAGTGTACTTAAAAAGAAAGAGAGGGGTAGGTTCCCTTACCTCAAGTCCGACTTGTCTTGTTTGTTTCTTTATATTCCTGAATAATAAACTTTAGTCAATTTATAATTTATTAAGGACCTCCTTTAAATATTATTATTCCGTTCATATCACATATTATAATGTTATAATGATGTTTTAATAATGTTAGTTCATATCAGAGATTTTTGCCGATGTTTCGTACATGAGTCAAAAATGAACTTGTTTGAAAATGATTGCCCATGTAGTTATAAGTAAATCATTTCAAAAATAGTATTAATGATTAAAATATCATATATATACAGTAAATATTCATTTTATACTATTCCATTACATTTGGAGACAAAAAATGAAAAGCACCATTCATGGAGACGGTAGGTCGTACGTACGCATTAATGCTACTTTCATTTTTTTTGTCATATTAATGGAATTAAAAATAAATTAGAGATATATATATATTATAATTCCATTATAATATATATGTTATATAGGTTACATATGTTCATTAATTTCATTCTTTATACATTCCATGTATTGCATGAATGAGTCACATCACTTGAGGGGGCGGTAGTCCACACTTCCTCATATGAAATTATCGCATTTTCACAACATGAAAAGAATAAAGTTATGTTTTAAATATAAAATACATAATCCTATAGTAAACATAAATACCATATATATCATATATAAAATACATTGGCATCATAATGGCCACGTTTAAAGGTATTAAAAGAATATTGAACAATCATCGTTTCGTAAGGCACTAATTCGTCATCCACAGAAACAGTATGTTCTTTAACAATTAGACGGATGTGTGTGTAAGTTTAGCTTGAATACTTATTATAACAAAATCCTAGTATATTGAAGATACTGTTTTTGTTACAAAATAAAGGAATAAAAAGAGTTTAGGGGGTTGAAGAAGAAAAATAAAACATAAGAACACAAGAGAAGACACTACCTTTAAATCAGGTTACTTTTTTTGATTTGAGCACAAAGGCGTCCTTGGAAAGACTTCTGCCCTAAGTGAGGCTTCTAGGAGTAAGATAGAGATTTGGAGGGACAAAATAGGTAGGTTTTGTCTGAGAAAAAGGCTTGAGAGGTGTGGGTAAGGTGGTAGATGTGGGGGCCTTTTATAATAGGAGAGGAGGGGCACTCTTGGAATGTCTTGAAAAGTAACATTATTATAAAATGATTTTCAGATTTTAAAGGGCCCAAAATTATATATTTAGAGGATAAGGTGATAATAGTTTGAAATACACAAATCCAATAGGTTTTTCACAAATGTAGGTCTTAGATTTTACATTATCTTTTCATTTTATTTAAATCGTTAAATAATGATGTAATCACTGCATCATCATTGTGTCATAAATAATTCAATTTATTTAATGTCTAAAAATTATAAAAAAAATATCATGATGTAGGAAATGTTTTTCTTTTTCTAATGAATATTTATAGTAAAAAATATGACTTTTCTATCACCATTTAAAAATTGTTTTAGTAAAACAACACTTGTTTGTGACATTTTTATTTTAACATTAAATAAAAAGTTTTTAATGTCATTTTCCTACCAAAGTGGCTCCATGGGGTCCCCAAGTTGACCCATGGATTTTCTAGGTCGTACATGACACATAAAATAAGGGTAGTACATGTTTCAAGGTCATTTCATAATATTAAAACATTATTTTTACCTTAAATTACACTAATTACCTCTAATCGCGATTAAAAACTTAAAAGTTACTATTCACCAAAAAATTATTTTAATCCCATTGAACCACATATTACTTTTTAATGAAAACCATGTATGTATTATTTTTGAAATTAAAAACACAGAGGTGGTAAAATTTCATTTAAACGAAAAATCAGTTTTTTAAGTACCACTTAGTGGTTTCACTATTCATCAAAAATCGAAGTTTTTCAGAAAAATACCAAAAATTCACCCTAAGCTATATTTGATTTTCCGAATTCAAAAATGATGTATATTTTAAAAAATTTAAAACATATAAGTTAAATTAATTAATTTAATAATTAATTCCCACTGTTAGAACAAATAGGGTGTTTTTATGAAACAATATATATCAAAAGATTGACATTAGTTTAAGTACAATTTCAAAGTGAAATTAATTCCAAAGAAAACTATTGGATTAAATGGTAAAAATATATTCTAATTTCACTTTAAAACCAATTCAAAAGATAATATAATCATATAAATAAATTAGATTAAAAAGAGGTTTTGAATTAAAATACAACATTTTCACTATTCATTAAAAAATGAACATTATCGGAAAAATATCAAAAATTTACACAAAGTAAATTTTGATGTCCCGATTATAAAGAAGAATTTTATTTTGTCAAATAAAACACATAATATTGTCAAAAAGTGGATTTAAAAGAGGTTCTCCATCAAAAGGCGGTTAATCAACCTTTTAAAGAATATTAGAATGTTTACGCTTAAAATTGGATTCATTCGCATTTTTAATCCACTAACATTTATTGTAAAAAGTAAAAATATTTGGAAAACATATATAATCATTTTGTAGTTAGTTCTATTCATTCCTGTCATTACAACGTCTAGGTGTTAACTACCATTTAAAATAAAATTATTTTATTATTAGAGTGCAATGTAAGATTTCAAAAGAACTCATTGTTGCGTATTGGGTAAGCCATCGAGCATAGCATTCCCTTTAAATTAATATTAACATTTTATTCACAAATAGGGATAAATATAAAAATTTCATATTCTTTATTTACCTGGGGTGTTACATCCTTCCCCCCTTTTGGGAATTGCGTCCTCACAATTTTAAAATTGGGCTCGGAAACATCATTGAAAGTCCCACATCAAAACAAGAGTCGGTAAAACAATCACTTTAAAAGAAATAAAGAGAAGTAAAGAGGTCACCCGAGTTAACCCATACTAGGTTTCCATGTAGGAAAACATGTATATGAAAGAAAAATCAAAGTGTCATGTTCTGAGGGAGAGTGATAGAAAACATGTTTAGGAGAAAGTTAACCACAATAAAATCACAAACTTGTGGTGGGTTAAACGGTATTTTATTCCCCAGTAGGAAAAGTTAATAGACAAAATTTTTGCTTTAAGTTACTTTTCATTGAGGAATTTATTTTTGACCTTAAGGAAACATACTTTCTTTTCATGTTGACTTTCAACTTTTACTAGATTTCTGACACAAACTCAAACTTTCCCCAAATGATGAGTATTTAGGAAGACTTGTTCACATTAAGAGTACTATAATCAACTTCTTGAGAATCACCTAATCCACAAAAGAGAACTATATATTTCCCATGTCTTTAAACCCTTACCAAAACCAAAATTGTAAAAACAAGATCAGATAATCGAGAAAAGGATAACCCTTTATAAAAAGAAAATATATTCTTAATCTCCAAAAATTTTCCAACAATACCCAAAGTTCAACGAAGACCATTTGATAAAAAATTTGTCTATAAAATTTTTCAAATTAAACCAAACTAAGATTTAAACCCAAATATTTGAAGGATTTAGTCACATAGTCTTCCAAGGTACAAATTAACACTTATCTCCAAATAACATCAGTTGCTCTAAAAGTCTCATATTGAAAAGAAATTAACCTGATAACATATCCTCCATGATAGTTTAATAATTTCCCTAGATAACCCAAAATAAAATTACTCTTAATTCATAAAATCATCTAACTAAAAAGAATAAGTCATACTAACCAGGGACTTCACGTAGTCCAGTGGTAGGCGATAAATACTAGTCACACTTTGGTTGTGGGTTCGATTACTGGAGCTTTGTCCGACGCGACGAGTTGTCACACAGTCTGCATGTTGTCCTTTTTATAAAACTCAAAATAACCCTAACATGTATTAACCTCAATAGTTTCCTTATACCTCTCATTTTTATCCAAATTCATTACGATGTCAACTTCTTAATTATTGAAGTATTATTTCACCACCATAAAATAAAATGATTCCCAAAATGAATAACAGCCTACCTTTATCATGGCGTCCACTCGGTTTCATCGTCATCTTGTTCACATAGGTAGAATTCTCATGCATTACAACAATGATTTAGATATCCTTCAAAATCATTTGCTTCCTCCATCCAAATACACCTTGTACAACATGGGTCATATGGGTGTTCACAGAATAACAGTTTTGGAAAATAATCATGTATGACATATAATTCCAAAACATCTGATAAAACATGATTTCTATAAAATAGTCGGATAGAATTTGAGTTGAAACTTTCTATTATTGGTCCTTTTAAAATACCATAAGTATGTGCTGAGAGACTATATTTTAAAAGAAAATATAAATAGGTTGCTCAAGGGTCTCCTTCCTCAGCACCATTTTTAAAATCATAATATGCTTCAAATTCTTGTGATAAGGTAAAATATTTGAAAATACCTTGATAATATTTACCTTTCTTGAAAATATAAGAATATTGTGAAAATAGTATTTTCCTAAATACAACCCATGATCCACGATGATAACGAGGTATAGTGGAGGTGTTTGATATCTCAAAAAACTGCTTGCAAGTGAGTTGTATACTATAAAAAGTTTCACAATCATCTGAACATGACATTGCAATAATTATTGCAAGCATGTCATCAGGAAGCGATATGAATGTAGTTTGAGATCCTCCTCCTTCCTTTCGTAACTGAATTTACTTGACATAAAAAAAATTTATAAAACAAGGATTTAACTGAAATAATAGATATAGGGACTAACCATGTGTCTAACAAAAACTCTTAATCCCTAAAGTTGTCTAAAATGACCTTTGATACCAACTATAATGACCCAGCCTTAAAAATTACTTATTATTTAATTAAATGAATAATTCACATAGAGGATATTTTCAGGTTTAGAGTTTTAGAGAATTAGATCATAAATCATGCATTACATTCCACATTTAAACAATGTGGTTACATAAAAGATAGTATTCGTTTTTTTCCCATCGATGGAAACATATTTAAAACAAAACATGGATTCTTTCATGACACTTCCGTGACCCTATCATCACATAATGTACCTTTCCCTTGACCTATGAAAAACATTTCAAAAACATGGGATGAGCATAAAAATCTCAATAAGGGATATAAAAGTACGAAATTAAAACATTAGTCCATGTATGAAATCATACTTTACTCATAAAACATAATCACTATAACATACCTCATCAAATCATGAATAAATCATAGAAATCATAAGACATAAAGGTAACTTGAGGCATTCATAACATTCTTATGTGGGGAGTAACCCTCTTGGTTATGTTTGAAATACCCATCATAGTATATTCCCAAAATCTCTTTGGAGAAACCTTAACGTTTAAATCCTTCGTGTTACCCAATGCATTTGAGAGCTATATCAGGCTCACCCACCCATAGTTTATCACGGAACCACCCGTCTTCATAACAATGCCCAAGAACCATAACATAATTGTATCACGTAAAACATGCATAAAGGAAACATAACATTTCCACATTTCAATCACAAGATATCAATACAACACATTGATATAATAAAAACATTATGAAAACCATTTTCAATACCGAGATAAAAGAAAAGTAATACATGGTATTTATTTTTCATTTTAAAAAAATAAGTTAGGTTATGGCTTGTAGAGGAAGTCGAAACTCAAATAATGGTCACGGAGGTGGAGAGGTCGTTGTCGCCGCATACGTACGACAATAACAAACATTACCTTTTGTTGCTTCATATAAAAAGATTCCTTTTTAATAAATGTAAAAGTAAAAGGGGTTTATACACCATATAAAAGAAAGTTGTGTATAAAACAAAATATGTCTCAATGAATGGAGATTGAGACAAAGTCCCTTACAAAGACGGTATCCTTAGATTAAGGATAAATCAATTACATAATTATGTGTGACAAACGAATACACCTAATATAAGTGGGTATTAAGTGTAAAACAATCAGAGTTCATTCACACATATTCATATAATGACATATTCAAGGAGTAAAAGTTTATCCCAAAGAATCAAAATTGGGTTAAGAAGTTCCTTTGCAAAAATTCGACAGCCTAACGACGTCACTTCAAACTTCAGAAAATGAGTTGATGAGAGATAAAAAGGGTATATCATCACTTGGACATAAAATTTACATCAATAAGGATATAGAAGAACATATCTCAACATTACAATATGTAAATTAAAATACCCAACAAAAGAAGTCTTTTAAAAAGAGGAGGGTGAAAAGTTCCCTCACCGACTTGGGTATCTTTTGAAACATTCACCCCATGAAAGAAGGGCAATACAACATTGATGTAAATACTCATAAAAGAAATTATTTTACACAAAGAGTATAATAATGGGTACTAAATATACCACTCAATGTAATTGATGGAAAAAGTAGCATAAATATCATGGGAATAAAAGTGATATGAAAAATCCCTTACGAAAATTCGGTAGCTGAACAACGCCACTTAAAACTTCAAAAAATGGATTGATGAGATCAAATAGGGTATATCATCATATTAACATAAAATTTACATCAATAGGAATATAAAAGAACACCCCCAACATAACAAAGAGGAGCTTAAGAGAAGTTACATAAAGGAGAGTACTTAAAAAGAAAGAGAGAGGTTGGATCTCTTATGAAAATTCGGCAGCCTAACGGCGCCAATCAAAACTTCCAAAATGGATTGGTGAGAGAAAATAGGGTCTCTCATCATATGAACATAAAAATTACAGTAAGATTAATATAAAATAACATCCCAATCATTAGAAAGATGAGCTTAAAAGGAATGACATAAAAGAGTGTACTTAAAAAGAAAGAGATGGGTAGGTTCCCTTACCTCAAGTCCGACTTGTCTTGTTCGTTTCTTTATATTCCTGAATAATAAACTTTGGTCAATTTATAATTTCTTAAGGACCTCCTTTAAATATTATTATTCAGTTCATATCACATATTATAATTTTATAATGATTGTTTAATAATGTTAGTTCATATCAGACGTTTTTGTCGATGTTTGGTACATGAGTTAAAAATGAACTTGTTTGAAAATGATTGCCCATGTAGTTATAATTAAATAATTTACAGAATAGTATTAATGATTAAAATATCATATATATCCAGTAAATATTCATTTTATACTATTCCATAACATTTTTAGATAAAAAATGAAAAGCATCGTTCATGGAGACGGTAGGCCGTACGTACGTATGAACGCTACTTTAATTTTTTTGTCATATTAATGGAATTAAAAATAAATGATAGATATATATATATATTATAATTACAGTATAATATATATATTATATAGGTCACATATGTTCATTAATTTAATTCTTTATACATTCCATGTATTGCATGAACGAGTCAAATCACTTGAGGGGGCGGTAGTCCACACTTCCTCATATGAAATTATCGCATTTGCACAACATGAAAAGAATAAAGGTATGTTTTAAATATAAAATACAGAAGCATATAGTAAACATAAATACCATATATATCATATATAAAATACAGTGACATCATAATGGCCACCTTTAAAGGTGTTAAAAGAATATTGAACAATCATCGTTTCGTGAGGCAGTAATTCGCCATCCACAGAAACAGTATGTTCTTTAACCATTAGACGGATGTGTGTGTAAGTGTAGTTCGAATAATTATTATAAAAACATCCTAGTATATTTAAGATACTGTTTTTGTTACAAAATAAAGGAATAAAAAGAGTTTAGGGGGTTGGAGAAGCAAAATAAAACATAAGAACATAAGAGAAGACACTACCTTTAAATCGGGTAACTTTTTTTATTTGAGCTCAAAGGCTTCCTTGGAAAGACTTATGCCAAAAGTGAGGCTTCTAGGAGTAATATAGGTATGTGGAGAGACAAAATAGGTAGGTTTTGGCCGAGCCAAAGGATTGAGAGGTGTGGGTAAGGTGGTATAGGTGGGGGGCTTTTATAAGAGGAGAGGAGGGACACTCTTGGAAAGTCTTGAAAAGTAACATTATTATAAAATGATTTTCGGATTTTAAAGGGCACAAAATTATATATTTAGAGGATAAGGTGATAATATTTCGAAATTCACACATCCAATAGGTTTTTGACAAGTTTAGGTCTTTGATTTTACATTATATTTTTGTTTTATTTAAATCGTTAAATAATGATGTAATCACTACATCATCATTGTGTCATAAATAATTCAATTTATTTAATGTCTAAAAATTATAAAAAATATATCATGATGTAGGAAATATTTTAAAATTTCTAATGAATATTTATAGTAAAAAATATGACTTTTATAACACCATTTAAAAATTGTTTTAGTAAAACAACACATGTTTGTGACATTTTTATTTTAACATTAAATAAAAAGTTTTTAATGTCATTTTCCTACCAAAGTGGCTCCATGGGGTCCCCAATTTGACCCATGGATTTTCTTGGTCGTCCATGACACATCCAATAAGGGTAGGACATGTGTCAAGGTCATTTTATAATATTAAAACATTATTTTTACCTTAAATTACACTAATTACCTCTAATCGCGATTAAAAACTTAAAAGTTACTATTCACCAAAAAATTATTTTAATCCCATTGGACCACATATTACTTCCTAATGAAAACCATGTATGTTGGATTTTTGAAATTCAAAACACAGAGGTGGTAAAATTTCATTTAAACGAAAAAACAGTTTTTTTAAGTACCACTTAGTGGTTTCACTATTCATCAAAAATTGAAGTTTTTCAGAAAAATACCAAAAATTCACCCTAAGCTATATTTGATTTTCCAAATTCAAAAATGATGTCTATTTTACAAAATTAAAAACATATAAGTTACATTAATTAATTTAATAATTAATTCCCGCTGTCAGAACAAATAGCGTGTTTTTATGAAACAATATATATCAAAAGATTGACACTAGTTTAAGTCAAATTTCATAGTGAAATTAATTCCAAAGACCACTATTGGATTAAATGGTAAAAATATATTATAATTTAACTTTAAAACCAATTCATAAGATAATATAATCATATAAATTAATTATATTAAAAAGAGGTTTTGAATTAAAATACAACATTTTTCACTATTCATTAAAAAATGAACTTTATTAGAAAAATACCAAAAATTTACACAAAGTAAATTTTGATGTCCCAATTCTAAAGAAGAATTTTATTTTTTCAAATATAACACATAAAATTGTCAAAAAGTGGATTTAAAAGAGTTTTGCCATCAAAAGGCGGTTAATCGACCTTTTAAAGAATATTAGAATGTTTACGCTTAAAATTGGATTCATTCGCATTTTTAATCCTCTAACATTTATTGTAAAAAGTAAAAATATTTGGCAAACATATATAATCATTTTGTAGTTATTTCTGTTCATTCCCGTCATTACAACGGCTAGGTTTTAACTACCATTTAAAATAAAATTATTTTATTATTAGAGTGCAACGTAAGATTTCAAAGGAACTCGTTGTTGCGTATTGGGTAAGCCATCGAGCATAGCGTTCCCTTCAAATTAATATTTACATTTTATTCACAAATATGGATAAATATAAAAATTTCATATTCTTTATTTACCTGGGCTGTTACATCCTTCCCCCCTTTTGGGAATTGCGTCCTCACAATTTTAAAATTGGGCTCGGAAACATCATTGAAAGTCCTACATCGGAACAAGAGTCGGTAAAACAATCACTTTAAAATAAATAAAGAGAAGTACAGAGGTCACCTGAGTTAACCCATACTAGGTTTCCATATAGGAAAACATGGATATGGAAGAAAAAGAAAAGGGTCATGTTCTGATGGAGAGTGATAGAAAACATGTTTAGGAGAAAGTTAACCACAAGAAAATCACAAACTTGTGGTGGGTTAAACGGTATTCGATTCCCCAGTATGAAAAGTTAATAGACAACATTTTTGTTTTAAGTTACTTTTCATTGAGAAATTTATTTTTGATCTTAAGGAAACATACCTACTTGTCATGTTGACTTTCAACTTTTACTATATTTCTTACACAAACTCATACTTTCCCCAAATGATGAGTATTTAGGAAGACTTGTTCACATTAAGAGTACTATAATCAACTTCTTGAGAATCACCTAATCCACAAAAGAGAACTATATATTTCCCATGTATTTAAACCCTTACCCAAACCAAAATTTTTAGAACAAGATCAGATAATCCAGAAAAGGATAACCCATTATAAAAATAAAATATATTCTTAATCTCCAAAATTTGTCCAACAAAACCCAAAGCTCAACTAAGACCTTTCGATAAACAATTTGTCCATAAAATTCTTCAAATTAAACCAAACTAATATTTAAACCCAAATATTTGAAGGATTTAGTCACATAGTCTTCCAAGGTACAAATTAACACTTATCTCCAAATAACATCAGTTGCTCGAAAAGTCTCATATTGAAAAGTAATTAACCTAATCACATATCCTCCCTGATAGGTAAATAATTTCCCTAGAAAACCCAAAATAAACTTACTTTTAATTCATAAAATCATCTAACTAAAAAGTATAAGTCATACTAACCAGGGAATACACGTAGTCCAGTGGTAGGTGATAAAAACCAGTCGTACTTTAGTTGTGGGTTCGATTCCCGCAGCTTTGTCCGACGCGACGGGTTGTCACACGGTCTGCATGTTGTCATTTTTATAAAACTCAAAAATAACCCTAACATGTATTAACCTCAAAATTTTCCTTATAACTCTCATTTACATCCAAATTTATTACGATCTAAACTTCTTAATTATTGAAGTATTATTTCACCACCATAAAATAAAACGATTCCCAAAATGAATAATAGAATACCTTTATCATGGAGTCCACTCGGTTTCATTGTCATCTTGTTCACGTAGGTAGAAGTCCCATGCATTACAAAAATGATTTAGAGATCCTTCAAAATCATTTGCTTCCTGCATCCAAATACACCTTGTACAACATGGGTCATATGGGTGTTCACAGAAAAACAGTTTTGGAAAATAATCATGTATGACATATAATTCCAAAACATCTGATAAAACATGATTTCTATAAAATAGTCGGACAGAATTTGAGTTGAAACTTTCTATTATTGGTCCTTTTAAAATACCATAAGTATGTGCTGAGAGACTATATTTTAAAAGAAAATATAAATAGGTTGTGAAAGGGTCTCCTTCCTCAGCACCATTTTTAAAATCATAATATTCTTAAAATTATTGTGATAAGGTAAAATATCTAAAAATACCTTGATAATATTTACCTTTCTTGAAAATATGAGAATATTGTGAAAATAGTATTTTCCTAAATGCAACCCATGATCCACGATGATAACGAGGTATAGGGGAGGTGTTTGATATCTCAAACAACTGCTTGCAAGTGAGTTGTATGACAGAAAAAGTTTCACAATCATCTGAACATGACTTTGCAATAATTATTGAAAGCATGTCATCAGGAAGCGATAGGAATGTCCTTTGAGATCCTCCTCCTTCCATTCGTAATTGACTTTACTTGACCTGAAAAAAATTTATAAAATAAGGATTTAACTGAAATAATAGATATAGGGACTAACCATGTGTCTAACAAAAACTCATAATCCCAAAAGTTGTCTAAAACAACCTTTGATACCAACTATAAGGACCCGGCCTTAAAAATTACTTATTATTGAATTAAATGAATAATTCATATAGAGGATCTTTTCAGGTTTAGAGTTTTAGAGAATTAGATCATAAATCATGCATTACATTCCACATTTAAACAATGTGGTTACATAAAATATAGTATTCATTTTTTCCCATTGACGGAAACATGTTTAAAACAAAACATGGATTCTTTCATGACACTTCCTTGACCCTATCATCACATCATGTACCTTTCCCTTGAACTGTGAAAAACATTTCAAAAACTTGGGATGAGGATAAAAACCTCAATAAGGGATATAAAAGTACAAAATGAAAACATTAGTCCATGTATGAAATCATACTTTACTCATAAAACATAATCACTTTAACATACCTCATCAAATCATTAATAAATCATAGAAATAATAAGACATAAAGGTAACTTGAGGCATTCATAACATTCTTACGTAGGGAGTAACCCTCTTGGTTACGTTTGGAATACCCATCATAGTGTATTCCCTAAATCTCTTTGGAGAAATCTTAAAGTTTAACTCCTTCACATTACCCAATGCATTGGAGAGCTATATCGGGCTCACCCGCCCTTAGTTTATCATGGAACCACCCGTCTTCATAACAATTCCCAAGAACCATAACATAATCATATCACATAAAACATACATAAAGGAAACATAGCATTTCCACATTTCAATCACAAGATATCAACACAACACATTGATATAATAAAAACATTATAAAAACCATTTTCAATACCAAAATAAAAGAAAAGTAATACATCCTATTTATTTTTCATTTTTAAAAAAATTTAGGTTATGGCTTGTAGAGGAAGCCGAAACTCAAATAATGGTCACGGCGGCAGAGAAGTCGTTGTCGCCGCATATGTACGACAAAAAAAACATTCCCTTTTGTCGCTTCATATAAAAAGATTCCTTTTGAATAAATGTAAAAGTAAAAGGGGTTTATACACCATATAAAATAATGTTTTGTATAAAACAAAATATGCCTCATTGAATGGAGATTGAGACGAAGTCCCTTACAAAAACGGTATCCTTGGATTAAGGATAAATCAATTACATAATTATGTGTGACAATTGAATACACCTAATATAAGTGGGTATTAAGTGTAAAACAATCATAGGTCATTCACACATATTCATATAATGACATATTCAAGGAGTACAAGTTTATCCCAAAGAATCAAAATTGGGTTAAGAAGTTCCCTTGTAAAAATTCGACAGCCTAACGGCGTCACTTGAAACTTCAAAAAATGAGTTGATGAGAGATAAAAAGGGTATATCCTCACTTGGACATAAAATTTACATAAATAAGGATATATAATAACATATTCCAACATTACAATATGTAAATTAAAAGACCCAACAAAATAAGTCTTTTAAAAATAGGAGGGTGAAAAGTTCCCTTACCGACTTGGGTATCTTTCGAAATATACACCCCATGAAAGAAGGACAATACAGCATTGATGTAAATACTCATAAAAGAAATTATATTACACAAATAGTAGAATAATGGGTAGTATATATACCAATCAAAGGAAATGGTGGCAAAAGTAGCATAAATCTCCCGAGAATAAAAGTGAGATGAAAAATCCCTTCTGAAAACTCGGCAGCCGAACGACGCCACTTAAAACTTCCAAAAATGGATTGATGAGATCAAATAGGGTATCTCATAATATTAACACAAAATTTATAGCAAGAGGAATATAAAATAACACCCCCCAAAATAAAAAATATGATCTTAAGAGAAGTGACATAAAGGAGAGTACTTAAAAAAAGAGAGAGGTTGGATCTCTTACAAAAATTCGGCAACCTAACGACGCCGATCAAAACTTCCAAAATGGATTGATGAGAGAAAATAGGGTCTCTCATCATATGAAAATAAAAATTACAGGAATAGTAATATTAAATAACATTCCAATCATTAGAAATATGAGCTTAAAAGGAATGACATAAAAGAGTGTGCTTAAAAAGAAAGAGAGGGGTAGGTTCTCTTATCTCAAGTCCGACTTGTCTTGTTCATTTGTTTATATTCATGAATAATAAACTTTATTCAATTTATAATTGGTTAAGGACCTCTTTTAAAGATTATTATTCAGTTCATATCACATATTATAATTTTATAATTATTGTTTAATAATGTTAGTTCATATCATACGTTTTTGCCGATGTTTGGTACATGAGTCAAAAATGAACTTGTTTGAAAATGATTGCCCATGTAGTTATAAGTAAATCATTTCCAGAATAGTATTAATGATTAAAATATCATATATATCCATTAAATATTAATTTTATACTATTCCATAAAATTTGGAGGTAAAAAATGAAAAGCACCGTTCATGGAGACGGTAGGCCGTACGTACGCATGAACGCTACTTTCATTTTTTTCATATTAATGGAATTAAGAATAAATGAGATATATATATATATTATAATTCCAGTATAATATATATTTTATATATGTCACATATTTTCATTAATTTCATTCTTTATACATTCCATGTATTGCATGAATGAGTCACATCACTTGAGGGGGCGGTAGTCCACACTTCCTCATATGAAATTATCGCATTTGCACAACATGAAAAGAATAAAGGTATGTTTTAAATATAAAATACAGAAGCATATATTAAACATAAATACCATATATATCATATATAAAATACAGTGACATCATAATGGACACTTTTAAAGGTGTTAAAAGAATATTGAACAATCATCGTTTCGTGAGGCAGTAATTCGCCATCCACAGAAACAGTATGTTCTTTAACCATTAGACGGATGTGTGTGTAAGTGTAGCTCGAATACTTATTTTAAAAACATCCTATTATATTGAAGATACTGTTTTTTTTACAAAATAAAGTAATAAAAAGAGGTTAGGGGGTTGGAGAAGAAAAATAAAACATAAGAACACAAGAGAAGACACTACCTTTAAATCGGGTAACTTTTTTTATTTGAGCTCAAAGGCTTCCTTGGAAATACTTCTGCCCAAAGTGAGGCTTCTAGGAGTAAGAGAGGTATGTGGAGAGAAAAAATGGGCAGGGGTTGGCCGAGGCAAAGGCTTGAGAGGTGTGGTTAAGGTGGTAGAGGTGGGGGCCTTTTATAAGAGGAGAGGAGGGGCACTCTTGGAAAGTCTTGAAAAGTAACATTATTATAAAATGATTTTCGGATTTTAAAGGGCCCACAATTATATATTTCGAGGATATGGTGATAATAGTTCAAAATACACACATACAATAGGATTTTGACAAGTTTAGGTCTTAGAGTTTACATTATCTTTTCATTTTATTTAAATCGTTAAATAATGAGGTAATCACTGCATCATCATGGTGTCATAAATAATTCAATTTATTTAATGTCTAAAAATTATAAAAAAATATCATGATGTAGGAAATATTTTTATCTTTCTAATGAATTATTATGTAAAAAAATATGACTTGTATAACACCATTTAAAAATTGTTTTAGTAAAACAACACATGTTTGTGACATTTTTATTTTAACATTAAATAAAAAGTTTTTAATGTAATTTTCCTACCAAAGTGGCTCCATGGGGTCCCCAAGTTGACCCACGGATTGTCTTGGTCAGAAATGACACATAAAATAAGGGTAGTACATGTGTCAAGGTCATTTCATAATATTAAAACATTATTTTTACCTTAAATTACACTAATTACCTCTAATCGTGATTAAAAACTTAAAAGTTAATATTCACCAAAAAACATTTAATCCCATTGAACCAAATATTAATTCCTAATGAAACCCATGTATGTAAGATTTTTTAAATTCAAAACATAGAGGTGGTAAAATTTCATTTAAATGATAAATCAGTTTTTTTTAAGTACCACTTAGTGGTTTCACTATTCATCAAAAATTGAAGTTTTTCAGAAAAATACAAAAACTTAACCCTAAGCTATATTTGATATTCCGAATTAAAAAATGATGCCTATTTTAAAAAATTCAAAACATATATGTTACATTAATTAATTTAATAATTAATTCTCGTTGTCAGAACAAATAGCGTGTTTTTATGAAACAATATATATCAAAAGATTGACACTAGTTTAAGTCCAATTTCAAAGTGAAATTAATTAAAAAGACCACTATTGGATTAAATGGTAAAAATATATTCTAATTTCACTTTAAAACCAATTCAAAAGATAATCTAATCATATAAATAAATTAGATTAAAAAGAGGTTTTGAATTAAAATACAACATTTTTCACTATTCATTAAAAAATGAACTTTATCGGAAAAATACCAAAAATTTACACAAAGTAAATTTTGATGTCCCGATTATAAAGAAGAATTTTATTTTGTCAAATATAACACATAAAATTTTCAAAAAAATGGATTTAAAATAGGTTCGCCATCAAAAGGCGGTTAATCAACCTTTTAAATAATATTAGAATGTTTACGCTTAAAATTGGATTCATTCGTATTTTTAATCCTATATCATTTATTGTAAAAAGTAAAAATATTTGGAAAACATATATAATAATTTTTTAGTTATTTCTATTCATTCCTATCATTACAATGGCTAGGTGTTAACTACCATTTAAAATAAAATTATTTTATCATTGGGGTGCAACGTAAGATTTCAAAGGAACTCGTTGTTGCGTATTAGGTAAGACATCGAGCATAGAATTCCATTTAAATTAATATTAACATTTTATTCACAAATAGGGATAAATATAAAAATTTCATATTCTTTATTTACCTGGGTTGTTACAGTTTCTTCTGTATTTCTTACCCTTACTGAGCGTTTGAGCTCACCCCTTTCTATGTTTTATTTTTCCCAGGATTCCAAGAAGTGTATTGTGATTGATATGCAGGGTTAAGACAAGGGAATAATGGCATTCATAAAGGATTATTCATGTTTTTTTGTATGTTAGGAAGTGTAATGTAACATTCATGTATGTAACCTATTTTCCAAGACCGCTAAACTGATCGGTCCTTCAGGACTTGATTCCTTGTAATCATGCCAATGTATTAAAATAATGCACTGACTCTGGGTAACTAGGGTCGGGGCGTTACAGCTGGTATCAAAGGAAGTTTAGAAATAACCTTGGAAGCTAGATTTAGATAAACTCTAATTAGAGCACATAGACCTAAGATAGACTTTGAGGATTAGTATAGAAGAACTTCCTAGAATTTTGGTGTTGTAGAGATTTTGTGAGTTTTCCAAGCAATACATCCCTGTTTGGATACGAGCAGGTAGAGGTGGCTCTAGAACAGATGTACCTAGGGGTAAAACCCAAAAACACCACTTTGATCTAGACTCAAATGGGAAATGGTGCACGACAACGGGCCTTGCTGCACTCTTGGTTACGACACTCCCAGGGGATATGCTTAGGATAATTCTCATTTTCCTTACAAACCATTATGAAAGGTTTATGAGTATATACTTCCTCAAAGAAGACATTTTTATGATTATGGATTATATCCATAAACTATTTAATTTATGTTAAGTTTTTTACAAGTTTTGGATTAGGTATTGCAATTCATAAACTAATATAGTGTATTCCATTGTTTAGAAATGGCACCCAGTAGAAGGAATGAGAACTCCAGCAATGCACATGATCCAAAGAGAAAGAAGGATCATATCTTTCATGGTCTTAAGCCAGAATTTAGAAGGGAAATAGTCTCCCACATATTATCATCATATGAAGACATAATATCATGTGTTGATAAAATAAGTAAATAATTCTCGGAGTCCTATGGCTTTGAAGGGAATCCAGAGAAGAAAAGGATGGTAGAGAGAAGGACAGATAAAGTGAAGAAGGTAAAGAAGGGTTTTACCATATGTGATAACTGTGGAAATAATCACCATGGAAAATGCTTGAAGGGATTGGGAGTATGTTATAAGTTTGGAGAAAAAGGAAACCAAGTATGTGACTGAAAGTGTAAGAAAAAGGTTTCAAATGTACAATGATTCATCTACAAGGAGTTTGGACACTACGTGAACCAATGTCCCAGTCATCAGACTATGCCACAAATGATGTTATTGGATAATAATCAATTTATGATACTACCATAGATGAAGAGGAATGACTAGTGTTCTTATGTTGTTATTTTATAATTATTTCATTTAAGTGTTGTATCAATGATGTTCTGGAAATAAATAAGGATTATACTGTAGTACTATTTCTTTGAGGATTTGAGATTTTATGGTACTAAGAAAAGTGACTCTACAACGAGTTAAACTTTTTTGAAATTACATGGTTGAAGGAAAGATAATTTTTAATATGGTCTTAATATTGAGGTACTGATTTTGGAATAACATATGGTTGATTTGGGTAAATTATATTGGATATTCTTGACTACCTTGAAACTGATTAATGATTTCTATTCCCATCATTGTTGGAGTTTACAACATTTTTGGATAGAAAGAGTATATCCATTATTCTATAAGGAATAAGGGATCATGAATGTAATCAATAAGGTTTTATGGTAATTCATGATGTTGTAGTGTTTTAAAAGAATACATGATGAAGTTGTTCACGTGTTATTACGCGGAAAAAAGGATCTTAATTGTGTTTACATTCCTTATAAATTTTGGAGTGTGAGTTTGGAAAGAAGTATTTTGGATAATTCTAGTTTGAGATTAATTTTGGATTGCCATAAAAGGACAACCCAGAGGTCAGGCGGCAACCCGTCGCGACCGGCAAGGCCGTGAGACTTGAACTCACAACTGAAGGGCGAAAAGGGTGTATCACCTACCAATGGCCCACGAGATGTCCTGGATTAAATAAAGTAGTTTATTTTAAAAAGGTCTAGTAGATGAATTATAAATTAATTTTTTTAACCCCAAATGAATAGGATAAATAGAATATATTTTTTAAGTTCTATTATCTTTAAGAGTGAAAGATGAGTTTGTGGTAGAAATTAGTTAAAGGATGGGAATCTACTTGTCAAATATATATTTTTCTTCTCCTCTTATTCTATGAAGAAATTAATTCTTATACTTTATTGAAGGAATCTTAAAACCAAAAATGTGTTATCCTAATACCTTATGTTTTGTTGAACCGATGGTATTTTAAATCATCATAGATTGATGAATTTAAGGACCTAAATTTTAAACTAGTTTTTGATTGATGACCTAAATCACTACCTATAAATATTTATATTTTTCCTCCAATTATATGTCTCTAATTTCCACCAATTTTCTCCTAATCGGGATCATAATTTGATGGTGACCCTTTCATTTCTCTTTTCCTCTTATTAAGACTAAATTTTATTAACCAAATTTCCTTTGTGGGTTTTCCCACAAAGATATTTTCTATTTTTAATCTTTATTTTCTAAAAACAATATCAAATTCCGAGGACGCAATTTATTGAAGGAGGTAAGAATGTAACACCCCAAGATTTCATAGTGTGTTACTTCTTCAAAATAATTCAAAAACATGAACTACACGCAACACCGAGTTCAAGCGCACCATGAATTACAAAACAAGCCATTAAAAAGAGGTTATGAATAGTATTAACTAAATTTAGAATCCATATTATGAGTTTCTTAGACATAATGTAAGAAAAATTCATTTTTTCAGATAAAAGTAGTATTTTTCAAAAATGCACTTTTTCCAACTTTTAATAGTGAACCCTTTTTAAATCCAATATTTTAAACTTTTATATATTCAATTTGACTAAATAAATTTATTTTTTAGAATGGTGACATCAAAAATTTACAATGAAACACCTCAAGCTTCCATGGTACGCTTCTCTTTGAATAAAATAGTAGCGTGTGTTGTACGCAACTTCGAGTTCTAACACACACTACAACCAATCAAACAAGCCGTTATGAATAGTAATACCTACTTTTTGAAATTTTATAAATTTTATCTCTCAAAATGGACTTCATTTTTGGATTCGGAGTATCGAATTTATCCTAGGGTTAATTTTTGGTACTTTTCGGATAACTTTTATATTTTGATGAATAGTGAAAATTACTAAATTTTAATTAAAAACAACTTTTTTAATAAAAATAATTAATAGTGATAAATTATGAATTTTAGTGGTTTTAAAGTATATTTAGAATATATTTTTACCATTTAATACAATTTTTTTCATTGGACATAATTTCACAATTAAATTGAACATAAACAATTGTCTATCTTTTGATAGTTATTATATCTTAAAAATACGCTTTTTGTTTTGACAGCGGGAATTAATGTTAAATTAATATCTGCCACTTCTGTGTTTTGAATTTGGAAAAATGGATTCCATATTTTGAATTCGGATATAAAAATTGTGTAAATAGTTAACTTTTATTTTTAGAAATTTTGAATAATTACTTCGGTAAATATTTTATTTACCATGGTTAAAGGGTAAATCCGGTAAATAATGGTTAACAAATAATATTATATTAATAATAAATTATCCTAAAACGTGTCCTAACCTTATTTTTGGATACATGTCCGACCATGGGCATCTTTGGGTCGATTTTTGGGACCCCATGGAGCCACTTGTAGGTGATAGGGACACTTTATTTTAATTAAGATAAAGTAAATACAAAAATGACATAAGCTTATATCTTTTAGTAAAAAAAAATTAAATAGGGTAATATATGATATATTTTCGATTATAAATATTCATTAGAAAGATAAAAATATTTCCTGCATAATGATATTTTATTTATAATTTTTAGACATTTAAAAATTAAAAATATATATGACACAATAATGATGCAGTATTTTCCTTATTAATGAAAGAATCAAATAATCGGTATTATAAATGTTAAAATAAATATAATTTGAAAGTTTTGATGACATAAAATAATTTTATTGGTTAATATGACATGTTAGGATTTCTTAAATGAATTTTTTTCGAATTAATAAAGTTTTTAAAGAATTTTAAAAAAATCAATTATTGAGTAGTGTCAAAATTGACATAAATGAGTTTTTAAAACAAATAATATATTATTAATTTATATTCTATTCTTAAAAACCTAAGGTTCGTCCAAAGGATTTATATCATTATTTTTGTATCATTAATGGACCACTTGTGGGTTTCTTGGATGTATATAGTAAGTTTATTAACTATATATTATAAAAATACAATGTGACATGGTAGGTGTTAAACTAATTAACCAAGAGTTAACACTAAAAATAAGGTTAATATAATGACCCAAACCTGTCTAAAATCTATTGGTTGAAAGTATTTATACCCATACCAACATTATACTTTGAATAATTCACTTTTTATCCTTTAGAAACCGAATATGAATTTATTATAAATTAATACTTTAAGTTTTTCCAAAAGAGCCCCTCCTCTCCCTTATAAAAGGACCCAACTTCTAACCTATTCTTCACACCTTCAAAGCCTTTTTGTTCATCCAACGCCTGCCCAAATACTCTCTAAAATACCCTAACTTCATCCTAGAGGCCTTATTTTTATCATAAATCCATCCTAAGGAGCCCTTTTGATCAAATCAAAAGGAAGAACCCGAAGAAGAGGTAACGTCTTCACCCCCCTCTTTAAAGTTTCTTTCTTCTTCAACTTCTTCTTTCTTTGTTATTTACATTATAAAATAATAACTCCAGTATCTTCTATATACTGTGATATTATTATAATTATTGAAAAAACAAATTCATTATTCTATCCATCCCTTGAATGACATGTCACCATACGTGCGTACGTATGGCCTACCATCTCAACGTTGTGGTATAATTGTTATTCAATATATTATTATTTAGATGGTTATAATAATGATGTATAATTCATGTAAATAATAAATATAACATGATAATTATTCTGTATATATGATATAACATCCAATTATATTTTATTTTAATATCATAAGAATGGTATTTTCGCTCGTGCGTACGTACAGATTACCGTCTCCACGACGCAATGAGATTCATTTCCAAGTTCACCATTCATCGAAGATTATAAAAATATATATTACTAATAAGTGTTTAATATATGAAATAATAATGATACTGTATATATATATATATATAATTATTTATTTACTTACATATATCTTATTCACTTACTTCCGTTTAATACTATATGAAAACAGAAACAACGTTTATGCGTACGTACAGACTACCGTCTCCATAAACGGTGTTTTCCATTTCATATATATGTCTATTATACATATTTATATTCCAAATATATATGATATATTTATCATGTTTTATATTCTGGAAGTATTTAAATCATGATCTAAGTGATACAACCAAGAGTAACAAGTTAAAACACGTACGATAAAGAAAGCGATTATTACCCGAAATGTTAATTTAACATGGAAATTATTATTAAATGGGTAATATAAAGTCATAAATGAATCATGTATGATATCATAAATATTAATATGGTTCTTTTATAATTTAATAACATACTAATATCTTCGTATAGGAGGTTAAACAAACCCTCGACTAAAGGAAAGTGCAAGGTAAGGGGTTTTCATCTCACTCCTTATTCCCATGAGATTCATGCCATATTGCCACTATTACCTTTTGTGTGGTGTATGTACTGCCCATAATTGTATTATTTGTGTAATACACTTTAATTTATGTGTATTTATATATTAATTGTATGATACCTCTTTCATGGGTTGTATGTTTCGTAAGTTACCAAATTGGTAAGGGTTAATTCCTCAATTTCATTATTATCCAAGATTGTTTATGTGTAAGTATTTACTTGGAAATTTTTATCATCCATGTCCATTTTTCATAAAAATGATTTCAAAATGAATATTTTAAGAATTTTTAAGGGTACTCTTTATCAAGATTAGAATTTCAAATGTTTTAAAGATTTATCTTTCTAAATCTTTTTAATTAATGTCAATGTTTTCAAAATGATTTTAAGGATTTATTTATATGGACATGAATGTTTTGAAATGATAATTATTTTCAAAAGTTTCAAAGTGGTATGGGACACTTTGATTCAAAAATCTCTTTTAAATTACTTCCTTTATAAATGTGTGACTTTTAAATGACTTTACAAATAGGATATTTCTCTCAAAATGTTTTACTCATCATTTTCATCTATGTCAACATTCTTTGATTGATTTTAAGCTCATTTGAAGTTGTTTTATTATAAAAAACTTCCATTGAATTTTTTGTGATATTTTTGACTGTGGATGTGTTATTTTTATACCATTCATGGTTTATAGAGAAAGTATTGACATTTCGTATGCTAGTTTTAATACGAATGTTTGTGTTATGTTTAAACCTATTCATATGAGGAATGCATTGGACTTAGTAAGTGACAGGTGGAGCCCACTATAGCTCCTAGATGAATCGGTAGGTCTCATGAGACAAACTAGTGTATTGGCATGAGGCCTTGACAAAACCTTATTTGTAGTCTTGGCACAAGGCCTTGGCTACATGGTTATGATAGTCTGGCATTATGCATTCCATCATTATGAAAGTGGTTAGTGATATTGCATTTGATTATTCTACTAGTAGAATGTCCATTTGAATAAGTAAATGGTATTATTTCATTTTATTTTTTTGCCATATTATGCTGAAGTTCAAGTTTAAAAGTATTTTGTTTTAGTTATATATTGCCTTAAATGTTTATGATTATTTATGAAAGTTTCCGTTGTATTGCTTACCCTTACTGAGCATTTGAGCTCACCCCTTTCTATGTTTTATTTTTCCCAGGATTCCAAGAAGTGTATTGTGATTGATATGCAGGGTTAAGACAAGGGAATAATGGCATTCATAAAGGATTATTTATGTTGTTTTGAATGTTATGAAGTGTAATGTAACATTCATGTATGTAACTATTTTTTAAGACTGCTAAACTGATCAGTCCTTCAGGACTTGATTCCTTGTATTCATTCTAATGTATTAAAATAATGCACCAACTCTGGGTAACTGGTGTCGGGGCGTTACAGGTTTGATGTTTAATTCCAACTTTTGAATGTTTTTGTGTATTTTTGAGCTATGAACCGATGTTTGGAGTGTCGTATGGCTGAGGCCTTTTCTGATAATATATCTAGAATTGCCTAGATAATCTAATGATAAGTTTAAACTGTTGTTTGGGATCACTGCTTGGATCCAGGACCACCCTGGGGGTGCATTCCTCTATTTAGCCATTTGGCCAGGATACCCGAGGGTATGCCATGATTATGTTATGAATTTCAATTTCATGAGATAAAGTTTATATAAATTCTTGTTTGTATGTTGGGCTCGGCCCGGTTACTTGATTTACTAGGGAATACCTGAGGGTAATATTTTATTTAGCCTGAGGGCAGTGTTTTGTTTCGCCTGAGGGAAAGGCCTGAGGGAAAGGTTACTGATTCACCTGAGGGTAAGGTTGCTGTTTCACCTTAGGGAAAGGCCTGAGGGCAAGGTTCTGTTTAACCTGAGGGAGTGGTTTCATTTAGCCTGAGGGTGTAGTTTTGATTATCCTTTGGGAAAGATGTTCATTATTCTTGAGGGTGAGATTCTTATACACCTAAGGGAACTATTCATTATGCCTGAGGGCAGTCACCTGAGGGTTTCATTTCTGTTCTCCTGAGGGTGAGAATTCATATGTCTGTGGACAATGGTTACTTGTTTTTAGTTAACTTGTTCAGAGATATATTTCTGGAATTGGCCGAAGCAGGTACATTTCAATGGGATTATGGACCCAGAGATCAACTTAATGATACACAGCTTGAGTGGCATGACGTCCAGCTCAATACCCTTGCATAGGATGTCCAGGAGATCGGACTTATGGTCCCAAGGATTGACTGTTGATGTGGTTTCTTGTTATTTGAATCATTTAATCATGAGTATTCATATTTATGTACATGTGTATAGGTATGGGACTATACTTGTGTACGTATAAAGATATGGACATCCATGGTGGCACTTGCCTAGTTGATAGAGATTACATACCCTGAGTTCAACAGTGTTTTCACGTTTGTTTTACTTCCTTTGTTGTGTTCCAGCTAGGCTGAGCACGTTGTAGTTGCATACACTTTTAGCAGCACAGTTATAGGTTGCTTTTCGGGCTTCCCAACTGAGATTATTTCTCACCCCTGCACATGCACCTCGGTGTACATGTAGACCTTATGTATGTTTTTCAGGTTGAACATGAGTTTCATGGTGGATAGGGATGAGGCCCAGTGTTGCATGATTGAGTGGAGCTGCTCGACTGGTTCTACGGATCGGATTGCTGCAGTTCGACAGTGTTTGGAGATCAGGTATGTGGTTTGGATCATAGTTAGTAGCAGAGCCCTGTACTTTTAGTTTTAGTTTCTTTTGTACTTGTATCTGTCTGGTCATCCCTGTGGGTGACCATTTTTGTATTGTATTTCATATCTATTCGGGCTTTTACAGATTTTTTTACTATTACAGCTAGTTTTATTTCAGTTGTTTACTGCTTTCACACTCTGATTACTTTCTGCTGTGTATGATACTTAGTTATTTCTATTGTTTTCTTACTCTGGTATGAGGGAATATTCTCCCCACTATCACACCCTAGGCCCTCGCTGCTAGTCGGCGGCCTCTACCATATGGGGAGGCGCGCTTGAGGCCTTGTGGCGAACCGGCTCGGAGCACCGGTTTAGTGGCTCCCAGGTCGGGACGTTACAAAGTGGTATCAGAGGAGTTTTCATTCCCGGACTTTACTATTTAGGATATGGTAGACCGGAGCATTAGGAATGTGTCGGAACCTGTGATGGATATCGGGATGGTGCGTCGAGAACACTTGTTCGGGTAAGAAGTCCTGGTTTCCAGGGTTTCAGATTGCTATTCTGATTTTGCGATGTTACAGTTGTATATGATTTTCGCTTTGAGAGATTCACATGTTGTGTGTTGTTTTAGTTTAATATGGATCTATGGATCTTTTCCATTGGTAAGAAGTCAGGGATGGATTTTGACTCTTGGCCGACAAAGGCAAGAGGCATCTCATGCATCATACTAGGCACATAGGATTCACAGCATATAGGCCTGCTAGTGTGTATTTTTACTGATGACTAAAACCTTTGAGTCTTCTTACACATACGTTTTTACTCTGATGGCAGGTTGTGTGGATCTACGTTGAGGTGCTTTTATTGAGGTTAATGACTCGGTCCTTGTGCATAGGTGGTGCAGTGACCCCAGTTGGTTTATATGGCACGTGATACCTTTCTATTTAACCCTTATTGGGTGTTATTTTTCGGGTCTGTGGTTATCTAGTCGGATCGTTGAGTACGATGCCGATAGATACCAAGACTTTTCTTGTGAAATGGACCTCCTTGTGGTATTTCTATATACAGATACCTGATGAGTGTCAGTTCAGTTTCTATTCTTCTTGGGTTGTGAACTCCAGGGAGTAGTTCCTTCTGAGGATGCTCGGAGAGGATCAGGGCCCTTGTAAGTTGTGTTTTGGTTTTGACTCTCGTTAGCTATTATGATCATTAAATTCTTCTGAGAGGTTTTGTATCTTTTGGGCTAGGTGGTTGGACCTTGTGACCCAGTTGTGAGGCCTTGTGAGAAAGGTTGACCTATGCTTGAATCCTGGTTGAGTTTTGGTGGGATGTTAGTGTGGCTCAGAGGGATCTAGACACGCCTTCAGTGAAATATTAGTGTACTCATGTAAGAGATGATCATGCGCTATCTTGATTCATCTTGAGTATGCTGAGAGAGCTTCAACCCTACATCGAGCTCCTTATTCTTTCCTAAGGTTCATCTATGTTGAGGATGGAACCTGTTCGGGTTGTGATCTCGGAGTGGTGTAAGGAAATCCATATGGTGGGGAGTGCACCATTGGCCCTTTGAGGTAGTTTTCCTTGTTTAGGTTAAACTTCAGTGGTTTCCAGGAGCTTTTGATCTCATGGTTTTCTTTTAAGATGACGGTAAGGGTATTTCTATAGTGGGGAGTACCAGATCGGCCGTAGTTGAATATCTTCTGTATATAAGGTAGTTGTTAACGATATAAGGCTGGTCGTCAGATAGTCTAGATAGCTTGTCTGTGTAGATGATCAGGGTTATGAGTATGGCTGATAGATCTTTCACTAGGCTTCTTGGGGATGAGAAGGTTTATGGTGGGGAGTTTGTAAGAACCCGTGTTTTTCTAGACTGCAGTTTTGAGCATAAATTTGAATTTTTGCTGTTGGATGCTCATGAGGGGTAAAATGTTCATTTTCACCTAGAATATGATCTCATATAATTTTTTTGACAACTTCGTTGGTCCCGGAATAGGGTGTTAACCCTAGGACAGAAGTTTGGTGAAAATCTGAGCTGTTCGAATTTTGGCGGAATATTTAATATTTAATATTATTAAATTAAATATTAAATTATTCACACAGGTTAGTTTGGAAATAACTTTTATATGGAGTTTTGGATTGAGATTTCTTCTGCGCCATTCAGTCCGGAATGGGGATTTTATCCTAGAGAAGGCATAAAATCATGTCAGACGTCACGACTGGCCCGGGCCCCTTTTTCTTCATTTTCTTTTCTTCTTTTAATTTCTTTTATCTCTCTTCCTTCCTCATCCTCCTTGTGCACGCTCCTTTTGTGGCTTCTCCTTGGCCATTTCCCATGGGGGGGATTGGGATATTGAGGAAGAGGGAGAGTTTGGAGGCAAGAAGGGTACTGATTCAAAGCCCTCGACGCACTGAGTGGGCTTGCGACATCCGTGGACCATGAAATCAACCGAGGATTTGGCGGTTTCCTCCCAAAGGTAGGGTCATTTGTGTTTTCACCATAGATTCTCATTAAACAAGTTTTTTTAACTTTTTAAATCCTTATATTTTTTTCTTGTATTCCCATGGGGCTCGATCTGTGGTTTCGGTGGTGAAAACGGGCGAATCGGGCGTTTTTAGGGATTTCCCATCGGAAAACCCAGTATACACGGTGTGTGTTCTAGGGGAACATGCCATTTGTTCTTCCCATTTTGGGAAGATGAAGTTTTCTTAAGTACATTCCGTTTACTTTGAGTACACGCCGTGTAGTGGGTGGCCGTGTGACTGGCCGTGTGGAATATAACACGGAATAGTGGGTTTTTTGAAGTACACGTCGTGTAGTGGTACATGGGAATGTGTTCGGGTGAAAACGGACACGGTGTAACTTTTTTTGAACAGTACACACTATGTACAGTAAAGTACATGTCGTGTACTATTACAGAGGTAGGCCCTATGTGCTCTAGCCATGTACTCTGGCCATGTACTGCTCCAACTTAGTATGTTCTGGGATATCTTGGGCTCTGGAAGTCAGAATTGGGTGTGTGAGTAGTTGATTCTGAGAATTTTTTCACATAGATCGCAATGGTGGAATCCTTTTGACATATAGAGGTCGTATAAAGTGGTTTTTGGGGTTTTTATCTAAATGGAGGGGATTATTCCTCCCTTTATCGAGCCCAGTCGTCACCTAAGGGTGAGACTTGGCGAGGTTGTTAGGTTGGGTGTTCGGACCAACTTAGTCGAGACCTTTAATATGAGATGAGCTGTGAGCTATCTCCCACAACCTTTTCTTTAGAGGATTTTTTCCCTTGTTATACGTTCCCTTCTGGCCTATGAGGCCGTGAGACCGGAAGCTTCAAAGGGTCCCTTGAGGTATGCCTTTCTTGTGTGCTGAACTAGGGAGTCCTTGTAGGAACTCTCTATTGTTTTGTTTGAGAGGACCCCTGTTATGGGTTGAAACTTTTTTTATTAATTTGAAGATCCCATGTAGGATTCCTTTTTGTTAAGGATCCCATGTAGGATTCCTTCTCTCTAGTTATCGGGAGGATCTCGAGTAGGATGACTCCTTGGTGTTTGACTTGCGGGACCTAGTGGTGCTCGTTCTTTGACTGACCCTGAGTGGTTACGTCGGGTTTGGGTAGAGATGGTGATCGGGTGTCACCTAGAACCCATGCCAAACTGGTGGTCCTTTTGGGATTTGGATGTATTGTTGGGTTGGGCGCTCAGGCCACTCTCACTTGTTTGTTTATACCTAACTTGGTTTGCTGATGTTGTAGTGGTTACCAGAGGTGCTTCCTGGTTGGTGGATCTTGAGACTGATGCAAGGCGTCTTCTTGTTTGTTGGGATGCCTACCTTTCCTTGTGTGCCTGAGTAGTAGGTGGTTTGATGTTTAATTCCAACTTCTGAATGTTTTTGTGTATTTTTTAGTTACAAACCCATGTTTGGGGTGTTGTATGGCTGAGGCCTTTGCTGATAAGATATCTAGAATTTAATAGATAATATAATTATAAGTTTAAACTGTTGTTTGGGATCACTTCTTGGATCTAAGACCACCCCGGGGGTGCATTAGTCTGTTTATCCATTTGGCCAGGATACCCGAGTGTATGCCATTATTATGCTATGCATTTTAATTTCTTGAGAGAATGTTTATCTAAATGCTTGTTTGTATGTTGGGCTTGGCCCAGTTACTTGATTTCCTAGGGAATTCCTGAGGGTAGTATTTTATTTAGCCTGAGGGCAGTGTTTTGTTTCACCTGAGGGCAAGGCCTGAGGGAAAGGTTACTGATTCTCCTAAGGGCAGGGCCTGAGGAAAAGGTTACCGGTTTGCCTGAGGGCAAGGCCTGAGGTTCTGTTTAGCCTGAGGGTGTGGTTTCGTTTATCTTGAGGGAATGTTTTCTATTAGACCGGGGGCAAGATGTTCATTATTTCTGAGGGTGAGATTCTTATATGCCTGAGGGCACTATTCGTTATGCCTGAGGGCAGTCACCTAAGGGTTTCATTTATGTTCACCTGAGGGTGATAATTCATATGTCTGAGGACAATGGTTACTTGTTTTTAGTTAACTTGTTCAGAGATATATTTCCGGCATTGGCCGAAGCAGGTACATGTCAATGGGATTACAGACCCAGAGATCTACTTAATGATACACAACTTGAGTGGAATGATGTCCAGCTCAATGCCCTTGCACAGGATGTCCAGGAGATCGGGCTTATGGTCCCAAGGATTGACTCTTGATGTGGTTTCTTGTTATTTGAATCACTTAATAATGAATATTCATATTTATGTACATGTGTATAGGTATGGGACTATACATGTGTACGTATATATATATTGACATCCATGGTGGCACTTTCCCAGTTGACAGGGATTACATACCCTAAGTTCAACCGTGGTTGCACGTTTGGTTTACTTCCTTCGTTGTGTTCCAGCTAGGCTGATCACATTGTTGTTGCACACACTTTTAGCAGCACAGTTATAGGTTGCTTTTCGGGGTGCCCTACTAAGATTATTTCTCATCCCTACACGTGCACCTCGGTGTAAGTATAGACCTTATGTCTATTTTTTAGGTTGAGCATGAGTTTCATGGTGGATAGGGCTGAGGTCCAGTGTTTTATGATCGAGCAGAGTTGGTCGAGTGGTTTTATGGATCAGACTGCTGCAGTTCGACAGTGTTTGGAGATCGGGTAGGTGGTTTGGCTTGTAGTTAGTACCAGAGCCCTGTACTTTTACTTTCAGTTTCTTTTGTACTTGTATTTGTATGGTCATCCCTGTGGGTGACCAGTGTTGTATTGTATTGCATAGTTGTTCAGGCTTTTACAACTTTTTTTTACTATTACAGATAATTCTATTTCAGTTGTTTACTGCTTCTACACTATGTTTAATTTCCAATGTGTATGATAATTAGTTATTTCCGCTGTTCGCTTACTCTGGTATGAGGGTATAGTCCCTCCACTATCACACCCTAGGCCCTCGCTGCTAGTCGTCAGCCTCTGGCATATGGGGAGGCGCGCTTGTGGCCTTGTGGTGAATCGGCTCGGAGCACCGGTTTAGTGGCTCCCGGGTCAAGACGTTACACGTGTCAAGGGAATTATGATTCTTATATTAGCTACTAGTTTGGATTAATTTTTGTATTAAAAAATTTCATTCCATGTATCATACATTATTTCATATTTTAATTCATGTTCGGATTCATTTGATTGATCTGCTCTTAATTTCTAACTGATCGATGTGAGGTTTTGAGTGCGTGACTTGTGTTGTTTTGATTGGTCAGCATAAGAATCATTTTTTACCCACTTTATTGAGATTTTAATATTATTAGGATGATCTTATGCAATTTATATGTTTTAAGTTGTAAATATGATTGTTATGTCAAGGTTTGGTTCTTCAATCATTGATATAAGAGCTTAGGAATTAATTAGGATTCCAATTAATTTCAACCAAAGAATTACTCCAAACCTAAATGAATATTTAAGGAAAATGAACTTGAAATGTTTTTATTGAAATCACAATAGCCCCTTTATCTCATATTTTTTATAATCCAATTGGTTTTTCAACTATCAAACTCTTTAAATTTAGATACTTTCTTAAAACCATTTTCAAAACCACCCCCTCTTTTAGTCATTTTTTTTAAAAAATCACATGAAAAAAACCTCCTTGAGAGATGATAAAGCATCTACCCTAGACTATAAAATCATATTAAAATCATAATCAATTATATTTTTCATAAAAATATGGTCAAATTTTGGTATCATTGTTGAAGAGAGATTCGGTTTTTAGTGTATGTTTTTATAAGATATTTTTAAATTTTATGAATATTTTTTTGTCTTCTACCTTTATATATATATATATATATATATATGTGTGTAATAAATTATTTATTGTGTGGATTTAGTTCATAATGTGTTATACTCTAGGAGATTTACCATCTTTTGAACCTAAACTGGAGAGGTTCCTAAGTCAATGACACCAAGACACACAAGACAACCCATTAAAGGGGATAGACCACTCCTTGAAACATTTCTAAACCCCTCTTCTTCTACAGTCAAATTAGAAACTGAACATAATGTGCATATTATGGATGAAAATAACCAGAAATTAAAATAACTAAACTCACATGATTTTGATCTCCATCTCACTATATTCAAATGCAAGGTAAGAAACACAATTTTGAACTTAAATCCAGTTTAATTCATTTATTACCAATATTTTCTGAAATCATGGGAGAATATCCAAATAAAAAATTAAAATAATTTCATATTGTGAATTCTAAATCAAAACTCTCTAATGTGGATGAAAAAAAATTAAAGATTAGGTAATTCTCTTTTTTCATTTGATGGTGTTATGAATGATTGGTTTTATTATGTTAATTTCCCTATTAGAGGTTGGGTGGACATGAAATTCATTTTTCTTGAAAAATATTTCCCAACCTATCGAACTACAACAATAGGGAAAGAAATTGGTGGGATAAGACAATCTAAATGTGAAACACTTCATGAATACTGGGAAAGATTTAAAATTCTATGTTCAAGTTTCCCACACCACCAAATAATTGATCAACTTTTAATACTATATTTTTATCATGGTTTTATTCCTGTTAATCAGAATATGATTGATTCTGTTATAGGTGGAGTGATAGGTGATAAAACCCAAATCACTACAAGTAAACTCATTGAGAACATGGTTTAGAACACTCAATGTTTAGGTTCAAGGTCCATTGTACCCATTTGAGGTTTCCATGTGGTGAAAAGTTATGTGTTTGAGAATAAGGTGAACATGATGTTTGAAGAGGTAAGTAACCTTCTCGACAAATTTCTCTTTCTCAAGGTAAATCAAAATATCCTCCTCCCATATATTATGGTATCTATTCTTCTAACACCCACTATTCTAAAAAATCCCCTCAATTAAGATAAACTCTTGAGAGTTTCAAGACAATATTTCCTGGAATCCCTTATAACCAAACCATTAGGCAAGAACCATACTTTTTGTCCAACCCTGGTTATAAAGACATCCAATCCTATAGGAAAGTGGGGTATTCAAACCAACCTCATAAACCATGGAACCAACTATGAAAAAGTTTTCATCCACCACCACCACCTAGAAATCCTCATCTACCACAAAGTCATATCCAAAAAACCTCTCCAAAACCTGATCCTAGACTAAAATAAATGATGAAACAAATGGATTCAAACAATAGTCAATTACAAAAAAAACCACCCAAGTATACATACAAGACCTAAAAACCCAATTAGAACAACTTTCCAACTCCGTGGGGGAAATCCAAAGTCAAGGGTTGGGTAAACTACCCTCTCATCCACTAGTCAACCCTAGGGATAAATGAAATGTCAATTTCATCACCCTTAGGAGTGGATACCAACTAAAATTACAAATGAATCATCCATTAGTGCCATCCCCTCTTAAGGAAACCACTATCCCAACCACTAAAAATGGTCTAAATAAGTAAAAACCTTGTCCCCAAACACACCCTTCCAAAGGAAAGAGTGTTTCATTTGATGAACCACCAATCCAAACCATTACTCTTCCATTTATCCAAAGGCCCACCCATGCAAGGAAGAAAAATGAAACTGAAATTGATAAATAAATCTTGGAAAAATTAGAAAAAAAGATCTGGTTAGCATTCCCTTTATTGATGTCGTGAGGTAAATTCCATGATATTCCATGTTTCTGAAGGAGATGTGTAAACCTCAAAGGTGAATTTGTGGTGATGAAAAGTGGGATTGGGGAGGAACATCTCAACATTTATGGAGCCATTACTTCCCACCAAATTCAATAATTCTAGAACATTATCGATTCCATGCACCATCGGGGAGTATTTCTTTTCCAATGCTGTGGTTGATTTGGGTGCCTCTACAAATGTGATGCCTCAATCTATTTTTTCTTCATTACAGTTTAAGAAACAAAATCCCATTTTATTTTTTGTTCAACTAGAAAATTTGAGTACATTACACCCTTCTGGTGTGTTAGAGGATGTTCTTGTGAGGGTATAAAATTTAAATTTTCTAACTAATTTTTATGTGCTTAAAATGGAAGATGATATGATGAATGTACATACCCCGATTATATTGGGGAGGAATTTATTGAAAACTTCCAAAACCATAATTAATTTCCGCAATGGTATATTTTATATGGAATTTTGTGGTGACATTTTCAACTTAAACATCCTTGATGCCATGAAGCACCCCTCAGAAGAATATTCTTCACTTTCAGTTAATTATATCGATGTGCCCCCTTCCCTTGAGGAAAGTTCTTTTATTTCCCCTGATACCATTTTTTGAGTTTTCATCATTGATATCCATGCTAGGTTATGAGTCATTCATTGAATGTTGTATTGGTCTAGAAAAAATTCATGCATGTTTGTTAATTGATAATTTCGTGAGCACTGAGGATCCTATGACCATATATAATACTACTAAGCTTGTAAAATCTCATTCCTTATATGAGGATGTTACCATTAATCTATTAGATGATATTAGTGACCTATCACTTTCACAATCACCCCCATAAATAAAAAATCCACTTGAATTGGAACTAAAATAATGACCTCAAGATTTAAAACATTCCTATCTTGATAATGGAAACAATTTGTCTATCATTATTTCTAGTTCACTCCCTCATGAGCAAGAATTGTGACTGCTTGAAATTTTTAGGGAGTATAAAAAATATTTGGGATGGAAACTTGCTGAAATTCTTGGTATTTGACCATTAATTTTAACACATCATATATTGTTAAATTATGAGGCAAAACCAGTGAGGCAGGAACAACGCCAACTAAAACCAAACCTCTTAAATGTTGTTAAAAAGGGGTAACAAATTATTTGATATGGGAATCATTTACCCCATATCTGATAACTAATGGGCCAGTATAGTTCATGTTGTTCCTAAAAAACTAGTCTTATGGTAATTAAAAATAAAAACAATGAATTTTTTCTAATTCATGTGTACAATAGTTGGTGTGTCTGCATAGACTATCGCCAACTAAACCAACATGCTAGGAAGGACCATTTCCCATTTCCATTCATTTTTTAGATGTCACATGAGCCTCAATCTAGTTGGTGAGGTAACTCTAAGTGCATCCATGAGACCCAGGTTCAAAACCAGGAGGAGGCATAATTTCAGGTACTGTAGTAGTATTGTGTGGGTATTGTAGCAGTTATTTTACCAGGTATTGTTCAGTACTGTAGTAGTCATAACTATTCACCTTGGGCCACCAGTTTGGGCTTAGAGTCCTTAAGGCCTTTGGGTCACCTAAGCCTTTGGGTTAGTAAGGCTTTCAGGCTACCTTTAAGGCCTTCGGGCCACCTCAAGGACTTTGGGGCACCAAAAGGCCTTCAGGCCACATGATCAGTACAGTTTCCCTAAACATACTCTACAAAAAAGGAGCAGCCCCATAGGAGGATTCAGAGCAGGTGAACTCACAAGGTGCAGAACCAATGGAATTGGAAGAATGAGAGGGTATGGCTATGACATCAGTACCAACCTGTACTTTCACAGGAAGTTTATTCAGACGACCATGTGAAGGTGAAGAACTACCATCATGATGTAGATGCTAGGGAGGGGTAGTTCCTTATAGTTATAGTCTGGTTGAATTACCTAAGACCTTCAGGTCATGTAATGTCTCTTAGGCCTATGGGCCATTTAATCTCTAAGCATATGGGCCTTGTAAGGGTTCCCCCTCATCACGTGAAAGGGGGGTTATCAAAAATCAATAAAAATGATGGCCTTCAGTCCATTCGAGAATTCATTGACCAGATGCTAGAGAGGGTAGAAGGGAAGTCTCATTACTGTTTTCTTGATGAGTATTCTAGTTAATTTTAGATCCATATTTTCCCTGATGATCAAGAAAATACAACCTTTACTTTCCCTGTTGGAACATTATCATATCTAAGAATGCCATTTGGTATGTGCAATGCTTTGGGTACATTCTAGCAATTCATGGTTAGTATTTTTTTCATTACCTGGAGAATTGCATGGAAGTATTCATGGATGACTTCACTATTTATGGATTTTCTTTTTATGAATGTTTGAGTAGTATTTGTTCGGTCCTACATCACTGTATTGAAAATAATCTTGTATTAAATTATTAAAAATTCCATTTTATGGTGCGATAAGGTATAGTACTTTGACATGTCATTTCTGGGGATGGTATCCAAGTGGATAAATCAAAAGTTGATGTCATTTCTTCCCTACCATTTCCCAAAAATATATGGTATGTGTGGTATTTATTAGGTCACTCTGGATTTTATCATCATTTCATTCATAAAATTAGTAAGATTTCACTCCCCATCTCTCGATTACTCCAAAAAGAAAAAGAATTTGTTTTTAATAAATAATTTTAAGATGCATTTAATAAATTGAAATGGTGTCTCACATCACCCCTGGTAATCCAACCACCTTGGTGGGATTTACCATTTGAGCTCATGTGAGATGACACCAAATATGTAGTTGGGGTAGTCTTATCACAAGGGGTCAATCAATCTCCACATGACATAGCCTATGCCTCATGTGCACTAAACCCTGCCCAAGAAAACTACACCACAACTAAAAAATAATTCCTTAGAATTATGTTTGACTTGGATAAATTCTGTTCATACCATTTAAGTTATAAATTCATTATGTTCTCAAACCATGCATCCATCCTGTATCACCTTAAGAAACCAGAAGCCAAACCACGTCTCAATCACTGGATACTCCTCCTTTAGGAATTTAATCTTGAAATTAGAGATAAAAATAGAGCTGAGAATGTGGTGGTTAACCATATCAATAGGATCCTCCCATACTTATACATTTACGCATCCCCCAGTATTCCCATAAATGATATGTTTTCGGATGAGAAATTTTACCACATGCAAGATGCTAATCCTTAGTATGCCGAAATTTGAAATTATTTGATAGCATCTTGCATTCCTACTGATTTCAATAAAAACTAAGGTGGTCGCCTAAAACACGAGTCTCATAGGTACATTTGGGATGACCCCTACCTTTGGTGCACATGTAGTGATCAATTCCTCGGGCATTTTGTTCCCAGTAAAGAGTTTCAGTTTTTCCTTATATTCAGTCTCACTCTTGCTTGTGGGGCCACTTTGGTCCCCAATGGACTACTCGCAAGGTCCTTGATTCGGGTCTCTTTTGGCCAACACTATTTTAGGATGCCCGTGATTTTTGTAAATCTTATCATCATTATCAAAGAATGGGGATGTCTCTAAAATAAATGAAATTCCACAACAACCATTGCTTTTTCATGAAATTTTTGATGTTTTAGGCATTGATATTATAGGACCATTCCATAATTCATTTATGAACTTGTACATTCTTTTGGAAATGGATTATGTGTAAAAATGGGTAGAGGAACAAGAGACTAGGAAAAATGATCCCAAGAAAGTTGTGGAATTTTTGAGATACCAAGTTTTCTGTAAGTTTGGATAACCTTGGTTCATCATCAGTGACCAGGGTCCTCTTTTTTGTAGATAAACAATGTAATCATTGATGCATCAGTATGGGGTTGAGAATTAAGTTTCTAGTACATATCACCAACAAACCAATGTTCATTCTGAGTTTTCAAATAGATAGGTATAACAAATTCAAGAAAAAATGGTTCAAACCAATAGAAAATACTTGAGTCTTAAACTCAATGATTCATTACGGTATTACTGTACTACTTTCAAAACTCCCATTGGAATGTCAACCTATCTTATTGTTTTTGGAAATATTTTTCACCACCTTATTGAGATAGAGAATCATGCCTACTTGGATATTAAACAATGAAATAATAATATTTATGGTGTAGGTGCTCAAAGGAAGTTACAGAAACAAGATTCGAAGTAAATGAGAAGATATTCATATGAGAACTCAAGGATCTATAAGGAGAGAACCAAGGAAACTAGTGACTTCATTATTATTTATTCTCAGTTCCACATTGGGAAGAAAGTCCTCCTTTTAAAAGAAAGTCTGATGTGCATCCAAGTAAGCTTTATTCCCACTAGTTTGGAACATACACTATTAATAATGATTATACTTTTGATTTTGTTCAGGTTCAAAACGAGGAAACAAAACAAACCTTTATAGTCAATGGGAAGTAGTTGAAGCACTTTCACGAACTGATTCTGGAGTTCACAGTTTGTGAACTCCAAGTTCAAGAAGTGACTTACCAATGACACCCACCAGGTTTTATCCATCCTTCCCACATTCTCTTTTATTATTGTGATGAAATTACATACTCTAGGTTTGGAGGATGGATAAATTTTGGAGTTAGTTAGTAATTTTCGTTATCTTTCTTCGTTTTCTTTTTGGCTTGTTGCATAGTTTTTTTAATTTTCCCCACCTTTCAAAGTTCATTGAAATTTTCATCATATTTCTTTCTTTTTCTCTTTATTTATTATTTCATGGTATTTTCACTTTCCCCTACCAAAATTTCCCTCCAAAATTTTATTGCATAATATTAATTTTTTATGACCACTTTTTCATGGAAAATTATGCCCACTCTATCATGAAAAATTATTCCCACTGAATCCTGAAGGTTATTGAAAATTCATGAAGAATTTCCCTTTTTCATGTGGATTGAACATTTAAAAAAATTATTTCAATGAAGAAATGTGGGATCTAACATGAATTTAACATTGAGGTGAAACGTTTTCTTTAAAATTGGTTGTTTCTTGATGATATAAATGGTTTTATCGCCTTGAAACCTTTGATAAGATTGGTACCCTTTGTGTGCGTAATTCATGAGAAAATCGTGTCACTAAATATCTCCACACATATTTTCACCCAACCATGAAGAGTGATTATTTTTTCTAAATGGAAGTTAAATATATGTTAGGTTGATATTTATCTACTCTCCAAAATGATTTTTCTATACATTCATTCCTTGTCCAATATTTTTCATTTCTGCACTGGATTGACCTATTCATGTGTAGCTATTATTTGAATATTATATGCCCTCAAAAATTCAAAAAAACAAAACAAATATGGTTTGTATCTTAGGAAAGTCAAAAACCACCCTTCCTAAACCTCTTATCTTTTTAAAACTACTACAAAAAGTGTTATGAGGAGATTAAAAAAGGTTTTAGAGATGAGTGTGATATTTTTTCCAAATAAAAAATTTGAAAAAAAAACCAAAAAATAATAATAAATTAGGGGGTTCGTGAAAGGTATAACATATGGGGATATCTTGGTTGGGTGATTAAGTTTTTTCTTTTAGGAATTATTAATTTATTGGGTATTTAAATTTTATTTTAAAGGATTTAGGGTAAGTTTGGTGGACAAAATCATTTAAGTATAATTTTTTTAAAATAACCTATATTTACTAGATAGAAAGTGAAAAGAGTTATGTGGAATTTTTTTCACAAAAACTCATGGAGAGTTGGTGACAATGTTAAATTTTTAATTTCTTGCTCAAATTGGTAACATACATCTCTTAGAATTTCATTCTGATACATTTTATGAGACAACTTTTTCCATGATCACTGAAAATAACTCCATGGTGTGATTTTTTTGCTTGGATCACATTTCTATTAATAATTTAATTTTGAATTTTGAATATTCATGAAGTTGGTAATATCTCCATTAATATTTTTTGGAAATTTGACTTTTACTAGGAGTGAAAATGTTTAAGTGTGGGGGTGTGATTGCGTAGCAATTCACTGTTCATTTATACCCTTATACTAGTGTGTTAAACTGGTTTTGTTTCATAAATTAAAAATTTAACAACAAATTTCACTTAATTTTATATTCAATAATATTCTATTAATCACTATTAAAAAGGGTAATTTCACTTTTTTAAGGATTTCATTGTAGGTGGAGGTGATTTAGAGGGATCAAGATGAAGTTGAAGAAAAATGGGAAAAATTGTACATGATTCCAAGAATATCAGTGTAATAAAATTGACACTATAACTAAAATATGAATCCAATCGGTCTTATATTTTGTGTATTGGTCCAAAATTCTATGGGATACAACTTTTATGAAGACACAAAAGTCAAATTCATCCATAACTATGCTGAGATGATCTGATTTATCCAGAGAATCAAATCTACACAAAGTCCAAAGTGGTCATATATATTTCATCCATATCTTGGGATGTAGTTTTAAAAAAGGTACTAAATTTTTAGTGGATATTTTAAATAGGTGGGGGGAAACGTTTTTATTTTCTCCCAAGTGAGATAATACTATCTTTACACTCAAAAACCATGGTCTAAGTTGTTTCTCAAAATCTAGGGGCTCAAAACAACCTTCCACTTTTCCTATAAAATGATAACTTGGTTACCTCATTTGAAATTCAGATCAGGATGAAAAGTGCTACTATTTTAGAGTCTTATAGTAGTCTACTCATCATTTTAGAATTTATAGAGGCCTCTATCCTCATATGGGGTTAGGGATGAAAAATGATATCCACCGGAGATTCCTCCTCCTCTCGATGTTGGGATAAATAGTGGGTGTTCATTATGAGGGAACTATACGCATGTCAAGGGAATTATGATTCTTATATTAACTTACTTTTTGGATTAATTTTGGTGTTAAAACATTTAATTCCATGTATCATACATTATTTCATATTTTAATTCTTTTTTATGCATGTGATTGATATGCTCTTAATTTCTAACTAATCGGTGTGAGGTTTTGATTGTGTGACTTGTGTTGTTCCAGTTGGATAACACAAGAATCCTTTTCTTACCCACATTATTGAGATTTCAAAATTATTTAAAATTTATTATTCCATGAATAATTTATGTACCTTTTAAATATGATTGTTATGTCTAGGTTTGGTTCTTCATTCATTGATATAAGAGATTAGGAATTAATCAATATTCCAATTAATTTCAACCAAAGAATTAATCCAAGCCTGAATGAATATCAAATAAAAATTTACTTGAAATGTGTTTATTGAAATAAAAACAACCCCTTTATCTCATATTTTTCAAAATACACTTGGTTTTTCAACTATTAAACTCTTTAAATTTTGTTATCTTCTTAAAACCATTTTCAAAACCACCCCCCTCTTTTTATCCTTTTTATTAAAAATTCACACTATAAACCACCAGTGATCTTTGAGAGATGACCTAGGATATAACCTAGACTATAAAACCTTCTTCAAATAATAATAAATTTTACATTTCATAATAATTTGTTCAATATAACACTAGTTTAGTGACCTATCATTGGCGATCTACTGCTAGGATCTACCAATATCCTCTAAGACACCTCTTTTTCAACAAAAACCTACGAAGCCAAAACCCACCATGAAAATTCAGATATGCCACATCCTAAGATCCAGTGAACTATTTTAATAGGAGAAAAATTCCCTATATTCCCCGCCTCTCAATCACTATTAGAACCACTGACCACCTCACCAAATAAGAAGATCCCCAGCCGCATAAGCCTGTAAAGAAAAAGTGATGTCTGTGCTCAATCCCAGCATTTGAAGCACAACATTGAAGTCAATTATCTTCTCAAAAACATCCCAATTTATATCATATTAAAATACTACCATGAATCACTGGAACAAATTTAAATACATGTGCGATTGAAGGAAGAGAAAAATTCAGGAGGATTAATCCTGACTGTTCGCTGAAACACATGGAATCCATCAAAATCTCTCCTCGACAGTAAATTCTAAGAATAATTTTTCATTTCATATGATCTCTATAAATATCTATCACTCTATCCCATTTTAAATATTAAGCCTCTACCAACTATATTCATCCCTCCACTGATTATCTTTAGTTTTCTTTTGCTATAATTTCTTTTCAATGTTTCTAACTTAATGTTAACTTTGTTTTGTTAACTATATTGTGTTGTTCTTCTCTTCCCCAATTATTTTTGTTCTTATTCAACCTCGCGTTGTAACATGAAATTTTAACACCAATATCTCTAGAACTAACCCAAGATATAGGTTCTCAGGGAAGATCTAACAGGAACCATGTTCTTTATTTATAATCTAAATCTCATCCTTGATGCAGTACCAAAATGGGGAGAAACAGATCGATGATATTCATATTATCTCTCTAATGAAAAGCTTTATTTTAAAATATATCAAATATTTCTCCCTCCCTCACTCAATTAAAAGTACATACTAGTAGATATATTTGAATTGAGGTATGAACAACACATGATGGAAATGGGTGTTGAGATATTGAATGCCTCAATTGGGTTTGTTTACTACCCCTTAACTATAGAGGAGGTGGAACTATTTGTATCAATGGAGATATCTATTTTGTATGTTCATAATTACAATTTAGATAAAATATAGAAATAAAATAATGATATTGACACCATTTTTGGATGATAACTAGTGGGAAATGAAGAATCTGTGTGATTGACCCTAGATCCAAACCCCTTTAACCCACTGTTGTGTGGTCTTTTTTTTTCTTTTTTTCAATTTCTATTTATAAAAAACCAAAAAAACAACTTTGGATGCTTTCATAATTAAGAAAAAAAATAAATATACATAAGATCTAGGATAGTGAGACTCCATACCCTTTCTCCTTCAGAGATGAACCTATTCATCCAATAGATTGCATTAGGAGTTGATGTTTTGTTTTACTATGACCCGTGATAGTCACACACATCAACTTGGCACAATTTCCATGTAGGAGAGGTGGATTTCCCACTATATTTGACAAATTTTTAAATATTTTTTAGTAATTTTTCTATCTTTAATTTTTTTCAACTTTATTTTCTTCTTATCCTGGGATAAGCATTCTCGTGAGACCATTATTTAATATATTATCACCCATATGACCATTGTACATTCCCAAAGGCATCATGGGAAATGAATTTCAAAATTTAACACCAAAAAAAACCTTCGGTACACACCAGTTGGTGAGAGGATGGAAGTTGCTACATGAATGTACCCGATAACCATCAACAACACATGAAACCACACAATCAAATTGAATAATAACTTGTGCCAAAGGAAATTCATAGCTACTCATCTAGGTTGAAATATTTTCAGGGGAACCAAAAACTAGAGGAACAAAAATACATGATTAAGGAATTAAAAGATATTAAAGATGCAGTAGCCACTACCCTTAAAAAAATTGTTGATCAAATGAAGCAGCATGAATATAAAAATCTAGAGCCCCAAATATTCTCTAAATAAGATATCCAAGAATTGGATGGTGAATTTTTAGAATCATAAAATCTTCCCCTATTCTTCCTCGAACTCATCTTCCCAAAGCTAGTGTACTGGGAAAAGAAACATAAAGTTGAAGAATTGGAGGGAGACACTCTTTTAAACATTACTTTTATAATTTTATTAAAATTCAATTCTCTCATAATTCCCCTATTTCTATTAATGAAATCATAGAATCAAAAGAGTTATTGTAGGCCCTGTAGGATGTTGGGGATGATAATGGAGTGAATGGGATTAAATTTGATGAAAATATAGAATTCCCACTATTTCCCTCATCCACACAAGACACCTTTAATGAGGGATTTTTCCAATAAAAATATCAACATGCTGAAACTAATGAGGAAGTTATCCCTAAACTAGACTAATTTATTTATCAATTTTGACAAAATTGATTATCTTCTGATCTCCTTACTTTCAATTTTACTGACTCAATACCAATGATTTCTTCCTTAGATATAGAAAATGATGAACCTTCCACATCCCCCCTTGGATAGAATATGGAACCAGAGATACTGGAAATTGAAGATGAAGTTTCCTAGGATGATGATCAAGAGGAGATGGATGAAAAGTACTTTGATAGACTACTTGAGTTTATTTATGAAGAACATTACATAAGATAAGTGGATACTCAAGATGAAGAATCTTTTACACATGTGGTGAAGCCCCTACACCATCAACATTATACAGAACATCAATGGGAGGGTGGAACTATGGAACTAAAATACAAAGTGACTGCTGATCATGAGGAAATAAAGAAAGATTCTGAATAAAAGGGGGGTATTCTGATTTAAACTCATGTTGTTTTTATTTTATTTAAATTTAACTTTTTAAAAACTCTCCTTTTTTTTGAAGCAGCATAAGTGGAGTTACCAATAGATAAAGAGAAATCCATAAACAACTTGTCACAACCCAAAGAGATCCCAATTTTGATCCTGCCACCCCCACTTTATGAGATAAACTACATTTTTGAGGGGAAAGACACATTTTTCATACAACAACCTATCTATGGGGACCTCTATAAAGTAGAGTTAAGCTGGTTTGGAAGGAACCACATCCAGTGGTTCAAATCACACAATCCTACTCCGCCTATGTATTGGTGATAACAGAAAAAATTGTCTAGCTGTGGAAAATCTAACTATAGCACACCTTGTGGGGTTAAACCCAAGATTACCCCCCCCCCATCTTTTCCTTTTTAATTACTTACTTTATAAATAATTTCTATTTATTTTTATGTTTTTTCTTTTATAGTTTCCCCTAAGTGGACTGCACATAGGAGGCTAGCTTCACTATCCATAGTTCACCCAGGGGAGATACTAACTCAAAATTTCTAGTCAATAAAACACCAGGTTTTATCTCTATTTTTACACTATTTATGAATTAAAATTGTTTTTTATTCTGCTATAACATTAAATTATAAGTATTTAATAATTGTGGGGGATAATACAAACCAATTAGAATAGTTTTTAGTATATATTTTTAGTTAATGTTTTAAAATCTATAAATTAAAAGGTCTATTCAATATTTTTAATGTGTAAAAAAACAAAAATGTCAAAATAAAAAAAAAATTATTTTTTGTTTTTAAATGTTCTTTAAATACCCTTATTTTGTTTTCAATCTATTTTTGAGTTAAAAAATAAAAAATCAAAAAAATCAAAAAAACATTAATTTTTACATATATATTATAGGATTTTTGTTTTCTTTAAAAATGTTATTTTTCAAATATATCATTGTAAATATAACTTTTTATTGTTTTTGTTTTTACTTTTCACCATTTTCTTGAACCTCAATTTTTCCTAGACTTGTTTGAATTTCCAAGATAGATTTGATAGAATTCATTGGTTTTGAAGCTATAAGTCATAAGTGATTACTGAGTGAATTAGTAACTATTTTACTGAAATTTTGTCATAGAATTATGGTATGGAGTGTGAGTGAATAGAATTTATTGGAATTAATTTGACAACATTAAGTCGCTAGATTTTGAACTTGATCTAAGTAACATAACCTATGTAAGAAAGAATTCCTTAAGGATCCAACTTAAGTGAGAATGAGATAATTCTTTTGAACTTTGAATAAACATGGGAAATTGGGAACCCATAATGGATCTCTAAGACAAGGGGCACTGGGTGTGTCTCTATAATTAAATAAAGTTATACGAATAATTGATATGCATAGTGCCTTTCACACAATTATGGTAGAGAAAAATAAATTAAATAAAGATACCTTGTCAAAAATGAGTCCATTTAGGTGAGGGGGATATTGAACCCATAAAAAGATGGGAAATTGACTTATAGAACATTAATTTAAGTTTTATCAACTAATTAGAACACCAGGCTATGGTTTAAGAAACTTAAGAAAGAGATATGAATAGATGTGCTTTTTAAAAAATTTATTCCAATAAACTCTAATTTTATCCACTCCAAACCTAAAACCTTGGATTAAATTGAAATAAGGTGGTGAATTGATTTCTAAATGAGGCATTATAATTTCCATAGTGAAAGAATTTGTGATTATTTTCTTCTTTGGCTTCTAATTTTAATATAGGAAGAATGATGGTTTTTCTTTTTGTTTTCAAATAAATTGAACTTCAATAATCAGTTTCCTAGGAGAGAAATATAATAAGTGTTGGGGAGTGGTGCGAGGAATATTTTTTACAAAAAAAATATATTATTCCTTGAAAATACCCCCTGAATTAATTCCAATTTCTGGTAAAACAATTTTTTGTGAGTTTTATTAATTTTTTTACTTAATTGTTAATTGAAATAGATTGAAGGCTATAAATAAAAAAATTTATTTTGTTATCATTGTTTTAAATTTATTAAATAAAAACACTATACTAAATGATATTATTTTTTAATGCATGTGGGAAGAAATTGTAATGTCTAGGCACAGTCAGGTGATTGACCATGCATAGAAAACCACGACATGTGCCTCTTCCTATAGTAACTAATCACTCATGGTCAGTCTAATGACTGGTTAACCCTGAGACACCCTGCCACATGAATCATCCATGGTCACCCACCTAATTGGGGATCCCATCGTGAGCTAACTGTGAACTCTACTCATAGTCATCCATATTAATATGGAAACCTATAAAGATGAAACCAAATGATTCTATTTACATCGATCACACATTGAGAGTTGTTGTTACACTTGCATAGGAGAAAAAATCCTTGTACACCCCACCGCTCGAGCACCATCAGAACCACTGGCAGCCTCACTAAAGAAGTTCCCCTACCACTTGAGCCTATGGATAAGAAGTGATATTTGTGCTCGAGCCCACAATTTAAAGGCCAACATTGAAGTCAAGATTCATCCAGTCCTAGGCATAATTTCAATCACATGAAAATTCCACCAAAAATAACTAGTACAAATTTAATTGTGTTCATGATTGAAGGAGGAAGATGTGTCAGGAGGATTAATCTCAACTATTTTCTGAAACACATAGCATCTATCCAAAGATCACATCATCACTTAATTTTAGAAATAATTTTTCATTTAAACTACTTTTTATAAATATATCTCACTCTATCAAATTGTAAATATTCATCATCGACCAACTATATTCATCCCTCTATCAATTATCATTAGTTTTCTTACCTGTAATTTATTTTATGAATTTATAACTTAATTTTCACTCTGTTTTGTTAACTGTATTTTATTGTTCTTCTCTTCCCCAATTATTCATGTTCTTATTTAACCCCCACATTGTAACATGGTATTTAAACTCCAAACCATGGATAACTAACCCATGTTCTAGGTCCCTAGGAGATATTACACATGCACCCTATTTTTTATTTATAATCTGAATCTCATCCTTAATGTAGTAGCGAAATAGGGAGAAGAAGATTGATAATATTCATATTCTCTCTCCAATGATATTTTGTATTCTTAAATCTATAAAATCTTCCATTCATGCCTATCTTGGTTCATAGTTCATACCAGTGGAGTATTGTGAATTGAAGGATGAACAACACATGATGAAGCTAGTTCTTGAGAGATTGAATGCCTCGATTGAGTGTGTTTACTACCTATTCACTGTAGATGAGGTGGAAGTAGATATATCAAAGGATACCTCTCTTGTGTATGTTCATAACCAAAATTTAGATATAGTAGAGAAATTGAATAATGATTTTGACACCATTGTTATATGATAACAAAATGAAAATGAATAATCTATGTGATTGACTCTGGATCCAAACCCCTTTCACCCACTATTGTGTTGTCTTTTCTTCTTCTATCCCTATTTATATTTAATCAAAAACCCAAAAAAAAACTTTTTATACTTTCATAATAAAGAAAAAAAATTAAAAATAAATAAGTTCTTGGATAGTGAGAATCCCTATGCCTTTTCATTGAGAGACGACCCTAACCAGCTACTAGGATCCATTTGGAGTAGAAATTTTGTTTGACCACATCCAGTGAAAGTCGCATGTGTCAGGGTCTCTAACCTCAAACTTCAAGGTGCTATATCTATGATCAACATAGGCCTTCTAATTGTATTTAACCACCCTCATCCTCTCCTGAACCAACCGAATCTTCACACTTGTTCTCTACACCACAATAGGAGTAAGAACTGTTGACTCCACAACCTCTGTCCAACACAACATAGAATGGAATAGTCACTCATATAGTGGCTCAAATGAGGCCACACCAATGGATGAGTGATAGATGTTGTTTTAGGAAAACTCAGCTAAATTTTAGTTTCACGCCCAAGTTCTTCCAAAGTCCAAGACACAAGTTCTCAATATATCTTCTAGTGTCAAGTTAGTCTACTCCATCCACCCATATATCTGAGGGTGGAAAGCTATTCTAAGGTAGAACTAGGATCCAAAAGCATGTTTCAATACCCTCTAGACTCATGGGGTAAAATGAGGATCCCAAACAAAGATTATGGTCCTTAGTACCCTATGAATCTTAACCACATCATCCACATATTTTTTTGCTAAAACATCTATGACATTCGATTCATGGGTTTCTAGAAAATGATCCAACTTCATCTGTCGGTCCACTATCACCCAAACTACATCACATACTCCCTATGATCAGGGTAACCCTATGAAAAAATATATCAATATGTCATCCCATTTCTACTAGGTAAAATCCAAGGACTGTAACAAACCTCTAGGAACATGGAAGTCCACTCTCACCTAATGACAAACCAGACACCTTGCCACAAACTCTATCATTGACTATTTAGTCATTTTCCACCAATAATTCCACCACAAGGCATGATAAATATTCATCACACTAGGATGCACCAGTAAGGGTGAGTTGGGAAACTCACAGAGAACCCCCTCACACATCTCCTTTGGTATAAACAAACTCTCCTATAAAAACACCTTATTTTTACCATCCTTTGACCATCCATTAAGAGTGTCCACATGACCAATATGATCATGAATCACCTCTAACTCTGAGTTCCCCCACTGATACTCTTCCACTTACTAAAAACAAAGAAAACTCCATGATCATCTAATAATGAAAACCATGTACACTGGTCCCTATGACATCAAGATGAATTGCTAGAATCTCCTTCATTCCTTTCTAAACATCCAAAGACTCATGAGTCACATCTTCTCATGACCTTTGTATCAACACATTTGAAACCACATTCCCCTTTCATGGGGAGTAAGAGATTTCAAAGTCATAATACTAAATAAACATCATCCACCTCTATTGTCACAGATTTAGATCTGGTTGAGTGAAAACATATTTCAGGCTCTTGTGGTATGTGAAAACCAAAAAGAACTCCCCAATGCGATAGTTCTGCTACAAACTTTGCATAAAAACTATCTCCACTAGCTATATATCATGGGTGGAATAGTTACGATCATGGGGATATTACCTTATAGACCCATACGATATTTTTTCCCTTTAATGGATCAACACGCATCCCAATACTAGTCAAGACATGCCAAAAAAAGATCAAACAACACTCCCTCCTCAAGAAACCAAAACCCTAGAAAACTGACTAACTTATCATTCAGGTAATCAAATTCTCCCTAACATTTATTATTCCACCCAAAATCTAGGTATTTCATTATAAAATTTTACATCCAAGATACAACTTAACATAACTTAGGCACAAACCTCCAATAATTTCCTAAGAGACCAATGAAACTGTGAACCCTTTCCACATTCATGGGTTCTTCCCAGGAAAATACTACCACAGACCTCATTGAGTCCATTATCACACCCTACTAAAACACCAAATTTTTAAGAAAATGAACCTCTCATGTCCTAAAATAACACTTTTATAACTTCCAATAGAGCTAGTGGTGTTGAAGGACCTGCAAAATAGCTCTGAGATAATAAATGTGGTCCTCCTCTAACTTCAAGTAGATCATGATATGATCAATTAATATGATGATGAACCAATCTAAAAACTCATAGAACATGGAGTTCATAAACCCCATGAACATGTATGGTGCATTCATAACACAAAACATCATAACAATAAACTTGAAGTGACCATACCATCACTTGAAGTCAGTCTTCTGGATATCCTCATTCTTCACCCTCAACTGGTGATATCTAGATCATAGATCAATATTTAAGAACCAACTAGATCCTATAAACTATTCAAATTGATTTTCAATCCTCATAAGAGGGTAATGGTTCTTTATTGTTACCTAATTCAACCTCTTGTATAGTCTATAAACAGCCTCAAACTATCATCATCCTTCTTGGGAAAAAACCTTAGTGAAACCAATGAAGGAACAATGGGTTAATTGAAACCCCTCTGCATCATATCATCCACCTATAACCTCTACTCACATATCTCTATGGTAACCATCCTATAAGGAGCCGTCAAAATCAGAGATACATCTAGTTGTATCTCTATCCTAAACTTGAAATCATGTCATGGGGATAGGGTCATAACCTCATATGAAAAAATATATATAATAAATCCTACACAAATTTGTGAACACCCTCTATCAGTGCTCCCACTGACTGCTCCACTAAATGAGATAAAATTGGATTCATCTACCTACCCCCTATCCAATAACATTTCTCACTAAGTAATTCCACTCTCTAGCCCTCCACATTAGAAAAAAACTCTCTTCTGTAAGTAGTAAATGAACACACAAACAAAATACATCCAATACTTGTTGAGTATAACAACATATGGTTGTATATGTAACAAGAATAATTCCCCCACTGACTGGTATAACGTAATCACCAATCTTAATCCCTAGAACACATAAAACAAATAAGTATGAACTCCAACAAGTGTAGATAACACCAGAGGTACTAGAAGCCTCAACACATCCATTCCCAATGTATATAAAAAATTAATAGAAACAAAGGAGTGAGGGGATTCCAAATCACACAAATTAAAAATAAGGGTTTATGATAAACTAATCAATCCTCGATCAACTCCTAGATATACTGGAGCTACCACCTATATTGCATGTATCTGAACACACCCAGCTCATTTTATCCTCTATTTTCATCCTCCATGAACACACTACGGACTAGGTGCCTATGGATAGGTACTATCACAAGGATACCCTCATACAACTCCATATGTCCTTGGCTACTGAACAATTATTAGGGGCCCATTCCCTAAAACTGCCTCAATGGAAACTACTGCTGCTGAAAAGGGTCCTAATTACCCATCTAAAAATGGCCTCCTTGAGTAGTCAAATACTAAGATTGGATATTCCCATGTCCCCTAAAGACATAACTTGGAAATAAAAATGCCTTTTTATGGGCTTGGAAACCATATATTCTTAATGAATGGGGAAGAAACTATCACAGTTGGTTCCCCATTGAATTCAAACCGGACTGCGTAAACACCTGTTACCCAATTCCTGAAGCTATGCTCCTCAAAGCACCCCACTATCAAATATCCCATATCTCAAATCCTAGATAAAAAAATACACTAAACCACCTACACGTTCTTCTTCACTTCCATATGCATAAGAATCTTGAATGGGGTGACCACATACCTAATCACTAGGCATGAAGCCTCCTCCAAATGTTTTAATCTTATTTCTTAATCTGAGAAATCATCAGAGGAAGGTGTAGGAGGCCCTTGAGCTTGATCCTAATATCCTACACACTCAAGTTCCCCTAGTAAAGGGAGGCTTTCTCCTGTATTTGGGATGACCTCGTCATTGACGATAGGAACTCCTCCCAGAACTCACTCTGAAAGTTGGGAAATAAAACATCTGCCTCCTAACAGTCACCAAGAAACATCATCCACCACTGATACATAGCTCCCCATATCTTACTAACTACTAATGGAACCTATAAATTTTCACAAATTAGACCAAAGAAAATCTTGAGATCTACCAGCCAATGCATTGTCTCTAGTTTAGTGACACTCCACTCATACTTTCCCAAAATATTCCATTAAAAGGCACAAAAATCCTTATACCATGCCCAATCTAGCTCTATTGGATCAATCCTCTGATGATCAGTTGGATTAGCCTATTGAACCTCAACTTTTTGAGCTACTCAGGAATGATGAATATGATCCATTCCTAAAAATAAAGGAGAGCATCCAATTATTGGTAGCATATAATTTATAAAATAATATTTAATTAATTCATTTTATTTTCCCAAAATAACTCATTTTGGACATGAAAACAAACGATCATGATGCATGTACCTCTCCTAGGTCTTTACCCTAAAATATAAGTCCACGTCATTTGGTCATTCACTAAGCACAGAGTTCATGCACTGGATCATGGGGGCCCAAAAATCTTGTGTCCTAACTAGTCTCCCTAGCCTATGCCATGAACCAATATCAACTATTATAATTTACCTATCAACCAATAAAAAATCTCACAGTGACTAACTCCATACTCCATCCTATCTCTAACCAGAACCTTTGATACCACTCTATCATGTCCCCCTTCCTAAAAATATATTGTAATGTTGGAAGAGAGATATTGACCCATGAGTCCCACCTCCAGTAGGCCCCAGGTTAGATACTAGAACAGAGGTTATAAAAGTATCACAAAATATGAGGCATTAACATCTATAAGTAAAACAAGATCAAGAGATAGGATAAGAAATCACCAAGAAACTCTAATAGATAATATAATGGTATAAAGAAAGCCTCAAATTATACCAAAATATAAGTCTTCTATAGTGACTCTACATTATCTCCAACCCAAGCTAGTAATATCCATCTCAGTCCCTAACATCCTCATGGAAATCTGAAAAAAAATTATATATGTAGGGTGAAAATAACAGATATACTCATTTAGGTAAATAAGAAAGGTCTCAAGTTCACATATGAGAATATCATGCTAATGTTCTAGTGAACAAACAACATAACTAAGAAGTAATTATACATGTCATCTAACCAATCTCAACCTCTCATGGATCATTCAAAAAATCAAACATCTAATATAATAATATTGTATCGAGGTCATAATAAAGCAAGGCACCCCATTGCTACTTCCCCATTGATTTTCTACTCTCACAACCCAACGTCAAATGTCATGTGCTCCTATACCTTTTTTACATTTAACATCACATACCAACAATATATGATATGGGTTGGGTTTCATCCATACCTACCCCACCCTCAAAAGGTCGAGTATCCATTGATAGCATTAAGAATCATCACATAATATCCACAACACAACACATATTTCCTGAATACACCTAGTTCATTTCATCACATCTCTCCTAAAGACTCTTAGGACATCACATCATATCTCATAATATTACTAGGGAATTAAAGTATCATGAATGTGAAGGACATAAACGTATTCCCTCCCACTACCATGAATGACCCCCACCATATATCACATCTCATCACATCTCACCATATCACACCACACCTCAAAACACCAGGGCCATCATTTCACATCTCGCCCGAAGACACCTTGTTCATCGCTACTTAAGTAAGATTAGTGAAGAGGGAGTAGTCATCCATTTGTATCACCACAAAAATGGATGTTAGGGAAAACACCCATAACCCATAACCTCTAAGGGTTGGTAAGGTTATCTAATTTAGGTGGGTCACATAAAGAAATAACATAAACATACATGATATATAGACAAAACACAATACCCAACCTATGGGTTTACATGAACTACACTAGAACACACCACACCACCACCACCGTACCACACATCAACCATCATAACCACTGCCACCACTATATGAAACACCCCACATCACCACCACACAAGCCATGCAATATTTTCCACTTCCATTTACAAGTTCACCACATTATGGATTAGTCAAGTTATGTTAACTTTAATTGCTAATTAACTTACCTGAACGGCCCGATGGCCTTCTATTTTTATTCATTTTTGATAATACACCTTTTAAGGGTTGAAGGAGAACCCTTAAATGGACTATAGACTTCATGAAATTACCTGAACTGAAGGTCTTAGAGGAATTAATCTAGACTATAACTACTTGGAACTTCCCCTCTCCAACTTCTACATCGTGATGTCATCTCTCCACCTTCACATGTCTATGTGGATAGGCTTCATGTCATCACTACACCTCATCAACCAAGAAATATCACCTCAAGAACCCTATGTCTCATCCTCTGCATACCACCCCTACTACACAACACAACTGCCACACAACTCCATCACTGTATACTAAAACAAAAACCACATCTCAAACCACAACCACATCACACACCATAACCACATCATACAACACAACCACTGCGCACCACAACCATTGCACACCACATTGCGCAATTTCCCATGTTGCATACAAGAAAACCAACCACCATGCCACAACCAAACACATCACATAGCCCCTAAAATAACCAAAACCACCACATGATATCACACAACACCCAAGACACACACCAAGGAAACCACATGAAACAAAAACACATTCTGGATTCCAAAATTATTTAGTTTTTTTATCACATTACTTATTAATTCAGCATGGTTATTATCAAATGGACTATTATTCCATGGGAAACCATTTTATTATCCAAATATTCATTCACTAAACTTTTATTTAGGGTGTGATCAAACAAAAACACAACATTGATCTTAGAACATGTCATCTATAGTGAAAACAAGGCTCCCAATAACTGTTATTTTTAGTATTGGAAAAAATCATGCACAATTTCATCAACAACATATATCAATATAGTAAGACATGTGATATCTCTCCCATACCCATCAATTTCAATTATTCTAATTTATTATATGATTATTATGACCATTACTATACACCCAAAGGAAATCATAACCATGAAAATCTCCCACATAACACACAAACAAGTGATATTGAGTATCCCCTACCTCAAGAAATATTTTCCGACTCACTACACACCACAATTAGAATAAGAAACTACTGGGAAACCATAACCACACTAGGAAATCCAAAGAAACCTCAATCACAAAAAAGGGTTGTCAAAAACATAGTTCAACACACAACCAGATCTAAATAACATCACTATAGTGATTCTTTATGGAATAATGAAAGAAAAACAATATTAGTTAGATAAAAACGCACCAGAGATTGCCAAAACTCAACCATCAGAAATCGAGAATTGAAGTAAGGGGATATGGGATCGAATACCTCCCGAAATTCCTATGTTTCTTCCCACAACTAGGAGAATAAATAGATAAATAAGAGTATAATCGGATGGAATAGCATTATAAATAACTTGGAATCCATCTAATTCACATCATGAATTCTATATTCATGTTGTGAATTCCATGGGATCCTTGAATTACAAGCTGTGAAACCATTACAGGGATTGAATTTCCCATATCTTTGGTTTCCAAAAAAAATTAAGTCGACTCAACCTGAATTAACACATGTCGTGAATTACCCTTTCATGATATGAATCCATTTCACATACTCCTCCATCACTACACACAAGTCATGAGTTCAGAGAATACACAAGCTATAAATCACTAACTCAAAATGTAAATTCCCCTTTAACGATCTGAATCACATACTAAAGTGCTCCTGTAGCTCTATACTCTACTTAACACCCTTGAGACCTCCTCCAAACACCCTCCAACCACAAAACTAATAAACGGGATAAGAAGGAACATGATATTAATCTTATAGTCTTATTAACTCTAGATAGGGATGGAATCACCACTAACATAACAAAGAGATAAAATTAATTAACTCTAAGTCTACATGAATCATGCTCAGTATAAAAACATGAGTGATAAATTTTAACATCAATGTTGTTAATAAATTTCATTCATTTGATACCAACACTGAAACCTTCTTTTAGTGGTTTTTCAAAAAAAATAAACTAACCTCATGTATTAATCTCAAAAAAAATTAGGAACATTCAAGGGAAATAATTTCCTTCCCCCTTTTCAAATTTCCTTTCACTTTTTTTATCAAGTAATATATCTCTCCCTTTTAGAAACGATTTTTTAGCTTGAAAATAATATGATGAAACCAACATACCTTAGTGATGAAAAGAATTAAAAATCGTACTTTTAACATATAAAATTATCAGATGCATTACTCACTAGAAATTCAAATATTCCTAAGATATCAACTAAGATAGAGATATCCAGTGGTTGTTCTTCAGTTCCCCCCTTAATAGATTCACTTTATATTTTTTTATCATGATTGGATTTCATCAAGAATAAAATCTAATAATCTTCTGATATTATTTGAAATGTTTTAAAGAGGAAACTTAATACCAACAGTCCTCCATGATGGATAACTTTGTAGCTCTAAAATGTTCAGATCTTTCACCAAATTCAGGTCTCCCCCTAAATACATGCTTTACCTTAAATTATCTATATAATAAACAAACAAAATTTATATATGGGAAAAAGTTGGTTCTTAAATTCTCCTCAGTTAGAGCAATAGGGTTGAGAGCTTCTTCTCAACCCAGCTATCTTCTTTGATGAAAAAAAAATTCTTCACATTTTCTTGCAAAGTAACTTCAATTTTCTACGAGTTCTCAATATTTCTTACCTCTTAGAACTATTTTTTCCATATGATAAACCATTTTTTAGGAACATGATCAGTCTATAAATTTTTTATAAACTCCTTCTTTTTAACTCTAGAAGTCCTAGGTTCTTTAGCTTTCTCCTTGAATAATTTTTATTGTATAGGAAAACATATTAATAATTTTTTATATGAATGATAAGACTTATTAAAGATTGCAAACATATATTTATCATTCATCAAGTTACTATTTTAGGAAATGTTTCATATTTTTCATCAAATATGTTTTCACTAAATAAATCTTGTTATTTATTTTTTAGGATTGATTCCTTCTTTAATTATAACTTACTTCATTTTGCATCAATGTTTATAGAAAATTCACAATGGTCTATGATGAGACCTTTCCTGCCACAATTGAAGCATATTTTCTTTATTATGAAACTCTTCACATCATTCTTCACAAACTTCTTGGGAGTTTTTTTTAACCATTATTATTCTTTTTTATACATTCTAAGGTTGAATTTTCATCATATTTTCTTACTTGCTCCACTTTTTTTCAAGTTCTCTTCTTATCAATAGATGATTTACACATGACATTTATATACTATAACTCATTATAAAATTCACCATTTTTATTCCAATACCCACATAAATATTTAAAATATTCTTATCTATTCTTGAAAGACTTTTTCATTTCCTATGTATTATGCATCTATTATTCATGTTTCCTCTTTTCTTCAAATTTTCTCCCCCTAAATGTAGGAATTCAATAATTTTAATACAATGAAATGTTGGGCCAAAATTTTATTACATGATTCCAAAATTTAAAATAACACCAAAAATAGAAAAAAAAATATTGATTTATTATTTTATACTTTATATGGGGAATAAGAATTCTTACACTTCTTTACATCCATCTTTAAAGATGCAGTAGGTTCCTAATATTTTTTATTCACCAGTTTTTGTCCATATTTTAAAGTTGAATCCCCACTAGTCATAAAAATAGAAATAGTATTCATAGATTTATTAGGAATTTTTTTTTACCTTTTTAGTGATCCTATATAATATTTATCCTTATAAAATCACAATCTCTTCTTGCCACTAGGTCGAGTATTTTCAAGTATGAGACTCTTTTCTGAATAATTCTTTTTATTAATTCTTTTTTTAGTAGTTTGTGAAGTCTCAACATGAATCTATCCCATATTTATATGCTTATCTTATAATTCAAGGAATTTAAAGTTGATATGAATCTTCTCATCTTCAACTTATTTCAGGATTTATTCCTATTAAATCTCCATCTTCTGAATCTCATCTTTATGCACTTGATTTTCCTTCAGTAACAAACTATCATGATCCTTAATAATTTATTATTTAACCTCCATCTAATCATATTTTACATTTATAGATATGTTATGTACTTTTTCCAGTGCATGTAAAACTTCTGTAAAAACCATTTCTCACGCATCCTTCTACCATAAAATCTATTTCAATTCTTCTGCAATCAAAGAAAATTTTTGTGAAAAGAGACACTAATTTTTATTTTTCCTCTTCGACCATGGAGTAGTTTTAAATACATAATAAAATTATCTTCCTCTAATTTGTTCTGTTTTAAGTTAATGTTCTAGTTATGAACCTTCCTATACAATTATTTTTCCATTATATTAGCTTCCCCTTCAAGAAATAATTTTTTATCCCAAAGTTCCTTGAAAACTCTGATCATACATGTGACCACCTCTTTTGTAACATTCTTAAAATTATCTATGATTTCATAATTGAACACCTCTTCATCAAAAATTGAATTTGATTCATCATAATTATAATCAACTAATCATACTGATCAATTACCACTCTAAGTGCCTTCATCTAGAAATTGATATTCATTCATCTTCTTTAGCCTATTTTCTACTCTTTTCTTCTTATTTTTCTAAGTCCTAAATAAAACATAAACATTTATAACATCTAGAGTAGATTTATAATTTTCCATATAAAGATCTTATGAATCATTTTTAAACTAAAATATACACTTCATATAATTCATACACAAATCATGCAAGTTTCCTTCTCCTTCGCCTGAATAAATCAAAACATCATCATGTGAATGTGAAGGTCTAGAAAGACTCATAATGAATGCATGGAATATCTTCATGAATATAGATTTATTCCTATTATTTGTTTCTGTAGAGACCCGAAGCTTGACGTACATGGAAATTACATTACTTTTGTGGAATACTTATTATATAACAAAAACACACACACAAGGACCGTAATAGTTTATTGTCTTTGGAAACTCGGAATATAATCTTCTAATCGTGGTGAAAGATCATCAAAATATCCCATAAAGATCTTCCTTTTTTTACCTAAAACCTTTCTTTATATCCTGGGGAAAAGAAAACATAAAATGGTGAGCTCAAATGCTCAGTAAGGGTAAACAAAAGAAATATCAATCACATCATATACATAAGCACATAACTTTTTGAAATCATAACCTGCAAAAGAGATCATAATTTCATAATATGGGATAAATCATGGCAGTGAAATGTAGTCACAATAATCATAACTTAAAACATGAAACTTTGTGGCATACACACATAATCATAGAGAATCATTTCTTATTAGTCAAGACTCATTGCCAAGACTATCTTAGTGGACAAAGTCCCTTTCTGAACCGAGTCACCCTCATTTCAGTCTTGTTTCACTGAACCGGTATAACCTATCATTCCAGCCATGTCTATCTCATGAGATATAAAATCTTTACCCAATGCATTGGAGGGAGATATAGGTCCCACCCATCTCATAATGATACCATTCTTATGTGTGCCATAAAATTTTAAATCATACATCATTACATAACCCATGTAATAAAAATGGGAATCTTAAACATCATGACATCATAAAACAATTCATATACAATAAAGGAATTCATAAAAATAATTCCATCACAACATAATCAAATCAATGTAATAATAGGGATTAAAACAGAATCCTTTATTATCTTAGATGGAAAATAATTTTGATAAAACACTTGAACTCCATTCTTGAGGAAAATATCCTTTATGCTTCAAAAACACATTTCCTTTCTTAACATGTCGTACGATTATAAACTAAAAGAAGTTGATTAAAAATAAACTTGAAAACTTGTAAAGGAAGCTTCTTTGAAATAATGTTTTAAAAATCCATTCATGCCCTATAAGTTAAAAAAACATTCTTCTCGTACTTTTTTCAGAAAAGTCAAAAAGTACCTCGTATGAAAAACGACAAAAGATTCCTTTCATATCTTTTACTAAAAACTCACCGAAGTGTAAAATTGGATTTAAACACTTGTAGGAGGATGGAAATAATATTAAATATTGAGGAAACATGGATGTTGATGATAAAATACACCCCAGTAAATACCAAAGTATAAGCAATCTCGGATAAAAATGAGATTGTGATATTTCCCTTACCTTAGGTCTGATTTGCTTCGTAAGTGTCCGAACCTCCTGTATAATGATTTAAATAATGTCATTGACTTATTACAGAATCATATTCATTGTTATTATATCATATATGGTTCACTTATGACTTTATATTACCTGTTCTTTTGTAAATTCCATGTTAAAGAGCGTTTTGGGTAAAATCGTTTCATTTGTCATCCGTGTTTTAACTTGTAATTATTCATATGATTACTTAGATCATTATTACTTAATTATAGAATATAAAACATGATTTATATATAATATATATTCAGAATATACATATATATAATGGATCGATAAATGGAAAGAAATACACCATTCATGGAGACGGTAGGCCATACGTACGCATGAACGCTGTTTTCGTTTCCTTATTGAGTTGAATGGAATTAAGTATATGACATACATATATATACACATAAATACAGTAGCTTTATAATGTCATATATTTCATTATTATTTCTTATATATACTTTATAATCATTCTTAAATGGTTAACATGGAGAATGAATCTCATCGCGTCGTGGAGACGGTAGTCCGTACGTACGCACGAGCGATGATATCATTTCCATAATTATTGAATTGAATTGGAGTGGATGATACAATATATCAGAATCATTATGATGTTATAATTACTATGTATATTTATTCTTTACACCATAATACCCATCCATGTAAGGTGTTGGTGGAAAAACAGATTACACCACGGCGTGGAGACGGTATTCCGTACGTACGCATGCGCGGTGATTTTGTTTTCCGTAGGATGGATAGATAGTGAAATAGGGTTGTTTAATACTTATAATAACATATCAGTATATTAGTGATACTGATGTTATTACTTCATAATGAAACAACCTAAGAAGAAGAAGTGGAAGAAGAAATAAAGTTGAAAGAATCGGTAATGGAAATTACCTCTTCTTTGAAGCACCTCTTTGAGACCTCCTCTAAGGGCACTAGAATTGGTCTTTGAGGAAGACCAGAACCTCTAGTATGTTTCTAGGGAAGTGGAGAGGAGAATTTTTCAGGGGTTGGCCGAGCTTTAAGGCTCAAAGTTGTGTGAGGAAGAGAGGGAGGAGGTGCCCTTTTATAAGGGAGGAGAGGGGCACCTTTGGAATAACTAAAAATATTATTTTATTATAAAGTCAAGTTCGGTTTTAAATAGCTCCAAATTGATTTATTTCGAGGCTAAGGTGGGGATGGGTCGAAATCCTCTCATCCAATAGGATTTAGAAAAGTTTAGGTTATTATTTTAACCTTATCAATTAGATTTAACTCTAAGTTAAATAATTTAACTTTTACCGTGTCTTTTTGTTTTCTTACACTATATGGCTAATAAAGTTACTATATCAAGCCAAAAGAACCCAAAGTTGTTTATTATTAATATATATAATTTTATCTAAGTCATTTGGCCGAACCTTGATTTTTTGGAATAAAATAACAATAAATAATATAATATTTGTTTTAAAAACTAATTTATGTCAATTTTGACACTATTTGGTACATGATTTTTATGAAATTCATAACAGAATGATAAGTTCGAACCAAGTTACTTAAATCAACAATAACATGTCATATTAACCTAAAAAATTATTTTAAGTCATAAAAAGTCTCAAATTACATTTATTTGGGCATTTATAACATCAATTATGTCAATATTTCATTAATAAGAAAATTACTGCATCATCTTTGTGTCATAATAAATGATAATTATTTAATCCCTAAAAATTATAAATAAATTCTTATGATGTAGATAATTGTATTATCTTTCTGGATACTATTCATGTTCTAAGTTTCATGAAGTTTATCACTATATTAAAATTATTATATTTATAGAATTTAAGAAAGTGACATGTTGTCACATTCTTTGGTTTTAATAATAATTAAATTATTTTCATTGAAAAAATTTAATTAAATGAATCTAATCTGACCCTTAGGTGATATGGGTCGACTTTTAGTCATCCAATAGGATTTTGACATTTGTTAGGGTAATTTTAAAAAATTATATTTACCCTTAATTACCCAATTTACCTTTAACTATGGTAAATAAAATTTACCGTAGTTACTATTCATAATTTCCAAAAATAAAAAGTATCCTATTAACATAATTGGGACCCACTGATTCCAAATATGGAATCCATTTTTTAAAATTTAATACACAGAAGTTGCAGAAATTAAATTAAAATTAATCCCGTTGTCGAATAAAAACGGGTTTTTGTTTAAAACATTGCAAAAGATTGAATTGATTTAACCTACGAATTCAAGGTAAAAGAAATTCTAATGAAATTCATTATATTAAATGATAAAAATATATTCTATTTATAATTTAAAACCATTAAATATTATTATTTAACCACATAAGATATTACGATGAAAAAAGTTGTTTTAAATTAAAATATAGCGTGTTTTTACTATTCATTAAAATATGAAAGTTATCGGAAAAATATCAAAACTTTATCTAATGTAAATTTTTATATCCTGATTCAAAATAAGAATTTTATTTTGTCAAATTGAACATATAAACATGTCAAAAACTAGATTTAAAGTGGTTGTTCCATCAAAAGGCGGCAAAACTGCATTTTTTGAAAAATACTTATTTTACCCAAAAACATTATTTTGTTCTTTTTACATGTTCTAGAAAATGTGTAAGATGAATAATAATGTTATAAAATTCAAAATTTAGTTAATACTATTCATAACGGCTAGTTCATGATAATATTATAATAATATATTGTTGTTTATTAAAACCTGGTATTGCGTACAACACACGCTATCGAGGAAGGTCGCGATTGCGTGTAATGCAAGCCAAGTCCGGGTTGCGTGTTGTGAAAGAATCCTTCGTTGTTTTGTATAACATAATCCAACCATATTTCATTTATACATTGAATATATATATATATACTCAATGTTGCGTAGAATAACTATTATCAAAATTGTGTGTAACACGATCCAAGAATAGTGTTTCGTATACTGCAAGCTAATACGGTGTTGCGTATAGTGCAAGGTAATCTTGGTGTAGAATACAACACAAGACATTAATGAAATTAAAAGTATATTTTTCATAAAATCTCGGGGTGTTACATTCTACCCCCCTTAAAATGAATTTCGCCCTCGAAATTCGTTGGGGTTATAAATGGTTTACTACTCTAAAGTTTGTTTAATAGAAACTCACATCGTAAAAAGGAATACCAAAACCAATCTTTAAAAACAAAAGTATGAAATGTAACGATTACCCAAATAAACTAATCACTGGGTTTCCACATAGGTGAAAATATGGATATGGAAGAGAAATCTAACCATCATGTTCTGATGGAAAGTGGTAGAGAACATGGCTATGGAAAAGCTAGAAATCACAAATCCATAAATTTGTGAAGATCTAAGGTACCATCTTATTCATCAGATATAAGAGCACTAAGACAACATTTTTGGTTTTCAAGATCATTTCCCTAAAGTTGATGAAATTGGAATTAGAAGAAATAATTTCGTGATTTTGGTATAGTCTCACCGTTTGTCGTTCTTTGAACAATTTCCACTTCATCTCTTAAAGAAATGAAGTGGAATTTGTCATTCATGATGTGTTAGCAGATCATGTGATAGAATGATGGGTCATTCCATCTCTTTCAAACAAAAGGTTATCAAAAGTTATAAGTCCATCTTATGGTTAATCGTATATGGTTCCAAAAATGAACTTATACTTCATATATCATACAACTTAATAAAATAAAACTAGTTTCTACTAAACAGGGACTTCATGTAGGCCAGTGGTAGGCGATAAAGGCCAGTCGCACTTCGGTTGTGGGTTCGATTCCCACAGCCTTGTCCGACGCGATGGGTTGTCGCCCGTCCTGCAGGTTGTCCTTTTTCTAAATCTATATTACTATAAAATCCCATAAATAATATCGAAAAACGTTTTATCCTAACTTATGTCCAACATAATCCATTCTAATCTTTAGGATTATCTAAAATAATTTGGTCCAAGCTCATAGTATAAAGAAAATGATTACTTGAAATTTCTTCAACCAAGAATGTGAATACCTTCATTTATCCCCAATATATCTTGTTGGTCACATTCCAATCATGTGAATACCTTAATGATGTATTCTCTTTAAAAATGAATACCCATTAAACCTTAGTGAAAACATGAATGCTGTCAGAAGTTAACTCTTTCCACATACCAAAATCCAAGAATTCTATATACTCAAACCATGATATAACCTTCTCCTTATATCAGTCATGAGCTCATGAATACTATCAAACATTTAATTTTCTCCTTATCCCTTCATTATGCGCATATCATCTATATTCCAAAAATATCTGAATAACCTTACATGGATACTGGTAACATTAATCATACACTTTCAAAACTCTAGGAAAGACAACAGTGTAACAATCCATATATGTCTCTTTATTCCATAGTAGCATGAGATTACTTATACAACATTACACATGATAAACATGTAATCATTCCACTACATTCTTAAACCATTGACCGAGCTTCAACAATTATTTCATCTCACATATAATTTGTAGTCTCTTAATCATCATCCACATAAATACTACCCATACGACCATACTGATTCTCTTCATGAGACTTTCCCTTAGGGCATTTGTTTGTATAATGCCCGTACATTCCACATTTAAAACATTTAACCATTGCTGATGTCGTAGCAATACCATTATCCTCATCCCTGGTGTTAACTGAACCTTTTCCTTTACACTTACTGGCCTTGTTTCCTTCTTTTCCACACCCAAAGCATCTTCCAGTTCCTTTGAAACATTCTCCTTGATGCCTCTTCCCACATGATTTACATAGGGGAAATTGAACTTTCTTTCCTCTATGATCATCATGAAACTCCATCTTTCTCTTATTAGCCGACTCAGGAAACTTACCAAATTTTACTTTATTGATCATATTATGAGATTGCTGATTCGGCATAATAATGATGTTTGGACTTCCAAATACCATTTCATTTGGTTTCTCATGAAGAATATCATTCCATTGTCCATCATATCCTTCATTATCGTGAATCATCTTGTTTCCAGCCATTTTCTAAAACCCAAAAAGAATAGTGTGAGAGGCAAAAATCATAATAAAGGGGGAGTAACTTCAATATCTAACATCTTTGGTTTAATCTAATATCGTTACCATAGTTCTAGGACTATATCCTATATGTATACTTATCCTTAGGGACATCCCTAGACATACCTTAGAAATATATCTAGGGATATCACTAACGTTTTTGCATCCTAGTTTCCAAAGGTTGACTAAACTTTTCCTCTGATACCAACTGTAGAGACCCAAATCTTTACGTACATGGACATTAAATTACATTTGTGGAATACTTATTACATAACAAAAACACACACACAAGGACCGTAATAGTTTAGTGTCTTTGGAAACTCGGAATATAATCTTCTAATCGTGGTGAAAGATCATCAAAATATCCCATAAAGATCTTCCTTTTTTTTACCTAAAACCTTTCTTTATATCCTGGGGAAAAGAAAACATAAAATGGTGAGCTCAAATGCTCAGTAAGGGTAAACAAAATAAATATCAATCACATCATATACATAAGCACATAACTTTTGGAAATCATAACCTGCAAAAGAGATCATAATTTCATAATATGGGATAAATCATGGCAGTGAAATGTAGTCACAATAATCATAACTTAAAACATGAAACTTTGTGGCATACACACATAATCATAGAGAATCATTTCTTATTAGTCAAGACTCATTGCCAAGACTATATTAGTGGACAAAGTCCCTTTCTGAACCGAGTCACCCTCGTTTCAGTCCTGTTTCACTGAACCGGTATAACCTACCATTCCAGCCATGTCTATCTCATGAGATATAAAATCTTTAACCAATGCATTGGAGGGAGATATAGGTCCCACCCATCTCATAATGATACCATTCTTATGTGTGCCACAAAATCTTAAATCATACATCATTACATAACCCATGTAATAAAAATGGGAATCTTAAACATCATGACATCATAAAACAATTCATATATGATAAAGGAATTCATAAAAATAAGTCCATCACAACATAATCAAATCAATGTAATAATAGGGATTAAAACAGAACCCTTTATTATCTTAGATGGAAAATAATTTTGATAAAACACTTGAACTCCATTCTTGAGGAAAATATCCTTTATGCTTCAAAAACACTTTTCCTTTCTTAACATGTCGTACGATTATAAAATAAAAGAAGTTGATTAAAAATAAACTTGAAAACTTTTAAAGGAAGCTTCTTTGAAATAATGTTTTAAAAATCCATTCATGCCCTATAAGTTAAAAAAACATTCTTCTCGTACTTTTGTCAGAAAAGTCAAAAAGTACCTCGTACGAAAAACGACAAAAGATTCCTTTCATATCTTTTACTAAAAACTCACCGAAGTGTAAAATTGGATTTAAACACTTGTAGGAGGATGGAAATAATATTAAATATTGAGGAAACATGGATTTGGATGATAAAATACACCCCAGTAAATACCAAAGTATAAGAAATCTCGGATAAAAATGAGATTGTGATATTTCCCTTACCTTAGGTCCGATTTGCTTCGTAAGTGTCCGAACCTCCTGTATAATGATTTAAATAATGTCATTGACTTATTACAGAATCATATTCATTGTTATTATATCATATATGGTTCACTTATGACTTTATATTACCCGTTCTTTTGTAAATTCCATGTTAAAGAGCGTTTTGGGTAAAATCGTTTCATTTGTCGTCCGTGTTTTAACTTGTAATTATTCATATGATTACTTAGATCATTATTACTTAATTATAGAATATAAAACATGATTTATATATAATATATATTAATAATATACATATATATAATGGATCGATAAATGGAAAGAAATACACCGTTCATGGAGACGGTAGGTCGTACGTACGCATGAACGCTGTTTTCGTTTCCTTATTGAGTTGAATGGAATTAAGTAGATTACATACATATATATACACATAAATACAGTATCTTTATAATTTCATATATTTCATTATTATTGCTTATATATACTTTATAATCATTCTTAAATGGTTAACATGGAGAATGAATCTCATCGCGTCGTGGAGACGGTAGTCCGTACGTACGCACGAGCGATGATATCATTTCCATAATTATTGAATTGAATTGGAGTGGATGATACAATATATCAGAATCATTATGATTTTATAATTACTATGTATAGTTATTATTTACACCATAATACCCATCCATGTAAGGTGTTGGTGGAAAAATAGATTACACCACGGCGTGGAGACGGTATTCCGTACGTACGCACGCGCGGTGATTTTGTTTTCCGTAGGATGGATAGATGGTGAAATAGGGTTTTTTAATACTTATAATAACATATAAGTATATGAGTGATACTGATGTTATTACTTCATAATGAAACAACCTAAGAAGAAGAAGTGGAAGAAGAAATAAAGTTGAAAGAATCGGTAACGGAAATTACATCTTCTTTGAAGCACCTCTTTGAGACCTCCTCTTAGGGCACTAGAATTGGTCTTTGAGGAAGACCAGAACCTCTAGGATGTTTCTATGGAAGTGGAGAGTAGAATTTGGAAGGGGTTGGATGAGATTTAAGGCTCAAAGTTGTGTGAGGAAGAGAGGGAGGAGGTGCCCTTTTATAAGGGAGGAGAGGGGCACCTTTGGAATAACCAAAAATATTATTTTATTATAAAGTAAAGTTCGGTTTTAAATAGCTCCAAATTGATTTATTTAGAGGCTAAGGTGGGGATGGGTCTAAATACTCTCATAAAATAGGTTTTATAAAAGTTTAGGTTATTATTTTAACCTTATCAATTAGATTTAACTCTAAGTTAAATAATTTAACTTTTACCGTGTCTTTTTGTTTTCTTACACTATATGGTTAATAAACTTACTATATCAAGAAAAAACAACCCCAAGTTGTTTATTATTAATATATATAATTTTATCTAAGTCATTTGGCCGAACCTTGATTTTTTGGAATAAAATAACAATAAATAATATAATATTTTTTTTAAAAACTAATTTATGTCAATTTTGACACTATTTGGTACATGATTTTTATGAAATTCATAACAGAATGATAAGTTCAAACCAAGTTACTTAAATCAACAATACCATGTCATAGTAACCTAGAAAATTAGTTTAAGTCATAAAAAGTCTCAAATTACATTTATTTGGGCATTTATAACATCAATTATGTCAATATTTCATTAATAACACAATTACTGCATCATCTTTGTGTCATAATAAATGATAATTATTTAATCCCTAAAAATTCTAAATAAATTTCTATGATGTATATAATTGTATTATATTTCTGTAGAATATTCATGTTCTAAGTTTCATGAAGTTTATTACTATATTAAAATTATTATACTTATAGGATTTAAGAAAGTGACATGTTGTCACATTCTTTGGTTTTAATAATAATTAAATTATTTTCATTGACAAAATTTATTTAAATGAATCTAATCCGACACTTAGGTAATATGGGTCATCTTTTAGTCATCCAATAGGATTTTAACATTTGTTAGGGTAATTTTAAAATATTATATTTACCCTTAATTACCCGATTTACCTTTAACTATGGTAAATAAAATTTACCGTAGTTACTATTCATAATTCCCAAAAATAAAAAGTAGCCTATTAACATAATTTGGACCCAATGATTCCAAATATGGAATCCATTTTTTAAAATTCAATACACAGAAGTTGCAGAAATTAAATTAAAATTAATCCCGTTGTCGAATAAAAACGGGTTTTTGTTTAAAACATTGCAAAAGATTGAATTGATTTAACCTACGAATTCAAGGTAAAATCAATGCTAATTACATTCATTATATTAAATGATAAAAATATATTCTATTTATACTTTAAAAACATTCAATATTATTATTTAACCACATAAGATATTACGATGAAAAAAGTTGTTTTAAATTAAAATATAGCGTGTTTTTACTATTCATTAAAATATGAAAGTTATCGGAAAAATATCAAAACTTTATCTAATGTAAATTTTTATATCCTGATTCAAAAGAAGAATCTTATTTTGTCAAATTGAACATATAAACATGTCAAAAACTAGATTTAAAGTGGGTGTTCCATCAAAAGGCGGAAAAACTGTATTTTTTGAAAAATACTTATTTTACCCAAAAAAATTATTTTGTTCTTTTTCCATGTTCTAGAAAATGTGAGAGATGAATAATAATGTTATAAAATTAAAAATTTTGTTAATACTATTCATAACGGCTAGTTCATGACAATATTATAATAATATATCGTTGTTTATTAAAACCTGGTATTGCGTACAACACACGCTATCGAGGAAGGTCACGATTGCGTGTAATGCAAGCCAAGTCAGGGTTGCGTGTTGTGAAAGAATCCTTCGTTGTTTTGTATAACATAATTCAACCATATTTCATTTATACATTGAATATATATATATATATATACTCAATGTTTCATAGAATAACTATTATCAAAATTGTGTGTAACACGATCCAAGAATAGTGTTGCGTATACCGCAAGCTAATACGGTGTTGCGTATAGTGCAAGGTAATCTTGGTATAGAATACAACACAAGACATTAATGAAATTAAAAGTATATTTTTCATAAAATCTCGGGGTGTTACAGTTTCACTCTCAAACATCTATCAAATATATTATTTTTTTCTCATACTGAATAATGGTGAGGTCTATGGGTATTTATAGAAAACTTCACCAACCTAAATCTATGAAACTCGCAGACAACCACTCATTGCATTTGAATCCAACTAAATTTCACACCAACTCATTTTTGTGCATAATGACCTCACATGATGGATCTATAATCATGAAATCACATTATTTCTTCACTTTATCTTGTGGTTAATTGTTTGTCATAGCTCATAAAATATTTATCGGCATGTGATGTCTTCTACTAATGAAACACAAAATTTTCATGGGCGCAGTTTGATCATAATGGATTGATGACATCATGAAATACATAGCTTCTAACACAAACAGAACACCCCTAGGTAGTTGAGGAAGAAGAAAACATCAATTGTCTTGATCGAATGGAATAGACACAATAGATTATATGATACCATTTCTTTACATATGTTTTAAAGATAGATGAACTGCAATTGAATGCTTCTCATCCCACATTGATCATTCATTCATATATGTACTTCTTAATAATACAATCCATGCTGCTACAGCTACAAGCCACTTCCACAAGGTCTAATCCGGGACACACGATCTTCTTACAGACAATGCCTCCATGTGGTACTCCACTTACTCAAGCCTCTTATGCACTCTCACAATCTCACACTCCTATAGGACTTATGCATCACACTTCTTCCATGCCACTATACAGGTTATGTGATTTATCTTCTCAATGTGGTTTCAAACCTTCACCCACAATGTGGGGTTGAGATATATCATATCTTATATGAGTTTGGAAAAAAAATTAAGTACAATTATAAATAATATATAGATAAAAATAAATATAGAATTTATAACACTAAGCCTTCTCCAAATTCTTATAAACATTATTATAAACAACGTGCTCGCACAAAAATCCTTTGGAGCATGTCTTGGTCCATAAGAATAGTTCGACAATATTCACATTTAAAACTCATTAAATTTTCATCATCTCAACTTATTGAAAAAAATTGGACTTCAACAAATCACTTGGGTTCTTCAGGTTTTACCCCCCAAGTGGGACATGGGATTTGACTACTTTTAAAAGATAAGTACCAACTATTATTGGAAATCTGATGGTGGGTGGAGATTTTTGAATTGAACCATAAAAAAATTCTTCTTCTAGATTAAATCCCTTCTGTACTGTTATTGAGGAATCTATGGGTATAATACACCAAATATACTTCTTTATCGATAAGGTACAACTTTCTTGTTGGGGGTATGATAAAGTGTGAGTCCTCTTTCTTGGATGTCACTTTCACAACCACTTAATCTTTATCCAATTATTTCTTCATGTATTCTACATCAATGTAATAATCAAAGCAAAACTCAGAGTCTAATTCTATTTGAACTAAACATGAATGATAAAAATCCAAATCTCCCTCTTCGATGTAGGAAACATGTGTCTCGATTTCCTCAGGTAAAATATCTTGGATATCCTCATGTAATCCCTCCAATAAATGTTCAACATGTTTGTGGAGCTCCATATGTCCCTCATCAAGTGCATATTTTTTTCTTCATCTTCCTCTATCGAAAAACATGAGTGCGCTGAATATGAAAATTCAAAAAAAAAAGAGTTGATAATTAATTTAGTTTCAATAAAAATGTATGAAAATGAGTTTAATTAAACATCATAAACATGAGTTAGTTTGGATTTAATTTATGCTTTATAAGAAAGTGATTCTTATAGTAGAGAAGTAATTATTTGTACTGCCTCCTTGATAAAGAAGCCATGTTTTGACATGATCCTATCATGGTTTGTGGTAAAAAAACATTTCCTAAGTTAAAATACAATATAGTGGTAAACCTTGGTTATCACCAGATATGGGTGCACAACAATCAATTTTTTCACTTTAAATTAGTGGAAAAGGGGGTGTTTTTGAAATTATTTGATTTTGAAAAAAAACTAAAGTAATGAAAAAATATATTAAAAATAGATTGATTATGCAAGTGATTAAAAAACAACATGATAAGGGATATTAGGTTAGATTAGGTTTCTAATTGTAATGTTATTCTAGTTCCATGTTATCCAATCCTTTTCCTATAAATAAATTAATGTGATATTCCAATTTTTTTTATCACACTACCTTGGTTAAATGGAGATCATGAGAATAAACCTTTCTATGATCTTAGTTTTTTCTACCCTGCTTTTAATGTGTGAGAGATATTCATTGAATACCCTCAATTGACTTAGGAAATAACTGAGCAGGTCTTGTTTATCCCAAACAATAAAGAGTGTTCACTACACCTCCCACACATAATGATGATCGCTGAGTACTACACCACTAAGCCCTAGTTTCTTCAAACATATATAAACCAAAACCTAATTAACGGAGATAATTATCATTTATAAAGACAATAAAAATAAAATAATCTAAAACCAAATATTATTGGACTTGACAATAAAAAATGCTACACTAGTATAAATTTAAGCTTTCATGGAGCTAGAGTTTGGGTGACCTCTATTTGGAGGTCACTGTATTTTTAACCCCTACCTAATTTTCCCTCTACCCCCCCCCCCCTATTCACCCTTCCCTGACCCCCTGAACCACTCCCCTCATTCACCCTCCCATGACCCCAAGACACCCCTGAAACCCCGTGACCCCCTACCTCCGCACAACACCATTAGAAAGACATGCTTCTATCAAACCATCCCAGCCCTATTTCACCGCACCATAGATCCCTCTTGTCCCACCTCCGTTGAACCCTCCCGGCCCATCGCACCCCACCGTAGAACCCTCCTGCCTCCGTTGAGCCGTTTCTCCCCTGTTAATCCATCTTGCCCCTGTCAAGCCCAATCGTAGAACCCATTCCATCAAGCCCCTAGAACTTCATGGATCTACAATACATTCTACCCCTTTACCCATGGTTGAGTCCCATATAGGTAAATTGTTCTTTGACTTCTTCAATTTCAGTTTTTAATTTGGACAACTTTCTCATTTCTTATGGATGGTTCCACAAAACTGCATATGATAATTAATTATTGGTCTAAATTATCTATCTTGACTGTATGAAATGATAAACAAGTCTTTTAATAAATCATCATCATGTCATAATCAATTCTAAGAGGGTGTGTTACTTCACTCCTAATACTATTAGGATAACGATGTTTGAAATCATCTTTCAATTTCTCAATAAACACAAAGGGAACACTTCTTCCAACTAACTCATCTGCAAAAATAAGGAAAACGAATTCATTATCAATAAAAAAGATAAATGTATGGCCATCACATTAATATATACACTTTTTAGTGTTTGAAGGAAGATTCTACAATAATTTAATGACAATAGTGCTAAAATTTCTTGTGTATGATGTGTGCTCTACAAGAACAATGGTTCCTTTTGCAACAAATCTATATATTAAGCCTTTCTTAGTCATGATATGTTATTTATATTCATCTATATTTTTAATATTTTTATTCATAGGATATCTAAATTATAATTTTCTAATTTTACAATAATTGAATAATTTTAAAGAACATTTATCTTTGTATCTTCATCCTTATTTTTTCATAATTTTTTTGATATGAGAGACATGGTTTTTTAACACTCTTTATCTTATTCTTCATCATATATTGAGTAATTAGTAAAATATTCTTTCTTATACTTCAGTTTGGGTTTCTCATTGTCTTGAATGAAATGTAATTCTCTTATTTTAACTTCTTATTAAATGAAGGGGATTTCTTATCTCATATGTAGAATGTCTACTTTGTAGTTCATATTTAGAGAGTAGAATTAAATATATTTCTTTAAACAAGGAAACATTGGTATCAAATCTATTAAGAACAAACCATAACATATTTTTCAACATGGTGGAGTCAACTAATTTTTCTATAAATCTATTGATGTTTTATGTAATTTGAATGAAAACTTTTTAAAAAATCATAAACAGTTTCATAATTATCCATTTTCACATCTTCAAACCTATCACTATTTTTTTAGTTTAGATTTTTTTACATTAACATTTATTTCATGGATATTCTCAGGATTATCCTAAGTATATTTTATAGGATTTAATACATTCACTTTGTTATGATTATTTTTTTCATAGGGACAACATGATAGAATTACATTTCTTTCCATTGAATTAAATATTGTTTTTATGAATAAATATAACGGGACAATATTTCTCAATAGATGTGAGGCTAATAGGGGAATTTTTACTTGTACTAGATCCATCTTGTACGCATTAGCATTAAAACCCAATGAAAAAGATCTTTATGAATCTTCAATATGGTTCTTCATTAATATATTGATATTATCATATAGTCTAGAGTTCAATCATATATAATTATATAGATATATTTTATAAAATAACTCTTGATAATAATGTATTTCATGATCATTCATATTCATATAACCGAGTATACTCTCTTTAAGAATTCCAAATCATTATTATTTAGAAGTTATTCATGGTTGGTATTTCCCAGTCTCCAATTATTATATTATCTTCAAAGAATCATCATTTAAATATTCTCAATTAACATAAGTTGGGATGATTTCTATTTTTTAATATTGGAAAGGCTATAAATTTTGGTTTTGAGATTGTCATTTAATGCAGGTTAAATATCTTCCAAAAATTTTTTTTATCCCATATTAAAATATAGAAACTATTATATTCTTGAAATGTACCAAATTTCTATTCAAATATATTATCTAATTTCCCTTTATTTTATTTCATTTATTTTTCCTTAAAAATATATTTGAACTTATTGTTTTGTAAGTTTTAATGATATGTGTTTTTTTAGAATTTAAATTAGATATTTAAATTATTTTCTTTCTATTAAATACAGATATTTATAAGAGTTGGATTGATATGCAAGATAGGTTTTATGTTGAATATTCTGTGGGGATTAAGTAATTTATGGATTTCACCTATAGATTTAAAAGCAATTTGATTATTTTTCCATGCAGAAAATGTGAAAATAGTTAACTCTTTAAACAAGATAGTTTTAGAGAACATCAATTTTTTAATGGGTTTTTGAAAAACTATACGACATGGACACTTCATGGAGAAGGGAATGTTTCATGTCACCAATAAGAAAGTATTTATATGGATGTTGATTTGAGAATAGTTGATCCAATAAACATAATACTCAATGATATGATGTGGCAGTTTCAACCTAAAGATAGTAATGTCATAAATGACAACATTGGATGGAGTAATCCTCATTCTTCTGCAGATGGAGAAGCATTGAAATTCCTGATGATGCGCATAAAAAAATATATCATGGATGCACTAAATTTAGAAAATTTTCATTCATCATTGAATTTTTTTCACCTGAAGGCCTTTAATAAGTGTTCAGACACCATATTTGACATGTTGTTGGTATTGTTGAAGAAGATACTCCCTATTGGAGCGAAGATTTCAAATTCATTCTATCAAGCTCACAATTTGATTGATAATCGTGGTTTTACATATGATACCATTGATATGTGCCACAATAATTGTAAGTTGTTTAGAAAATATAATTCAAAATTAAATACTTGTACTATTTTCTATACATATAGGTGGGGGCTAATGATATTAATCAAGGTAGTTAGATTCTTCCTAGAAGGGTCTTTAATCAAAGGAAACAAGTTTATGCTAAGAAGATCCATTATCTCCCATTAAAATCGAGATTGAAGAGATTATTCATGTTAGCTAAAATTACTAAATCGATGAATTTTCATTCAGAGAGAAATAAAGAGGTTGATAAATTAACTCACCCAGATGATTTTTTGGCATGGAAATAGTTTGATCAAAGACACCCAGAATTTTATTGGGATGATCTTAATGTTTTAATGGGTTTGAAAATAGATAGTTTTAACCCATTTAGGTCCATGGTTGGTGCGGCACATAGTATATGGCCACTGTTGTTGGTTCCATAAAACCTCCCCCCTAGGTATTTATAAAGAAAACATTTTTGTTACTTTTGACTCTAATTTATGGACCGAGAGTACATAATGATAAAATTAATGTTTATATGAAACCTCGGATTGATGAGCTGCAAGAATTTTGGGAATATGGTGTAATGACTTTTTACTATGCATCTAATGAAATGTTTAGACTCCGGGCCACTTTTTTATTGAAAATTAATGACTTCCCAATGTATGCTAACTTATTAGGTTGGAGTATAAAAGGATAATTCTCCTACCCTTATTATAATAAAAGTAAGAAATATATATGGATTAAGTATTGTAGAAAGTGGGAATATCTTGGTCACAGATGCTTTCTTCCTCCATTTCATAGGTTTAGAAAAGACCATGTGTCATTTAATGGGAATAGAGAGCATGAACCATCACCACAAATAATGTATGGGGTTAAAATTTATGCACAAATTGATCAAGAAAAATTTCATACAATATATGATTTTCAAGATTTATTGGCTTCTGTATTTCCTTCTATTCCTACTAAAAATAGATAGAACAGTCATAATTGGAAGAAAAAAAGTATTTTTTTCAAATTTCCTTATTGAAAAAATAATATTTTAAGATATAATTTGGATGTGATTCACATTGAAAAAAAATATAGCTGATAATATATTGTGCATTGTTTTAGGAGTCAAGGGGAAATCAAAGGACAATTACAATACTCGTTGTGATTTGAAAGAAATGGGATTGAGAAAGCCTTTACATTTACAGCTAGGTAATGATAATCAGGAATACATGCCTACTGCATAATACACAATGAGTAAAAAAGAGAAACAGACATTTCTATCAATTTTTAAGACCTTCAAGGTTCCATATAGTTATTTCTCTAATACTTATAAGTGTGTAAATATGATGAGCATGACATTACAGGGTTTGAAAAGTCATGATAATCATATCCATCGTCAATTGTTAATTCCTATAGAAATTTTTCATTGCTTACCTACCTAGGTTGTTGAGTTGTTGATTAAAGTTTTTAATTTTTTTCAAAAATCTCTATTCAAGGAATCATCACATGAGTGATTTGAAAAAGTAGTAGGATAAAATTGTACTTCCACTTTTTCACCTAGAGAAACTATTTCCACAGTCTTTTTTTGATGTCATGGTTCACTTGACTATGCATTTAACTGGTGAAGTCATTGCTGGTGGTCCCGTGTAATTTAGGTGGATATATCCAATTGAGAGATACTTAAATACATTGAAATGGTATGTTCATAACAAAGATAATCTGGAATCTTCAATTTCCAAGGTATATTTAATGGATGAGTGTACTAATTTTTTAGCTTCATATATTGATGAGGTTGAAACAAAGTTAGATAAACCCTCCCATAATAAAGAGGGTCCAATTGGAGAAGGGATAATATTTTATATGCACAATGATGAGTGGGTTCATGCTCATCGATATGTGTTGTCCAACACTCTATCAGTTATTCCATTGATACAGTAAGTTTCATAGTTTATCTGTCTTATGTTTCTATATTTATTTTATTACTTACCTTTTATTATGTTGTGATTTAGGATGAATATTACTGATATGAAATGTGAAAGGCCCTATACAACTTACTATCAAATCCAAAAAAATCATTTCAACACATTTCATGAGTGTTTCAAGAATCATGTACATATAAAAAATTGATCTAATATTTTTATAGTGCAACTTAGTTGTATTTTCACAATCCTTTATCTGTTGAACTATGTGAAATTTACAAATTCAAAAGATTCATGATTTAAGTACCCATACTATGAGTGAAGAACTCAACTAACTAGTTGATGGCCCATTTATTACAACTCATCGCTATAAGTCTTTGGATGATAACATATCTTAATTCCATATTAGAGATGTTGATGTGAATCACTCAATGAAAAACAGTGGTGTTGGTTATTTTTTTGTTAATGCAGGTTATTATTATGGATTGTTTAGGGATATTATTGAGGTTATTTATGGTTGTGGATTAAAACATATATTGTTAAGGTGTTATTGGTTCGATCTGATTCATGGAATGAAAGTTAATAACTTCTAATTAATATTAGTAAATATTAACAATATGGTATATAAAGAAGACTGAGTAAGCAATGAGTCCTTCGTACTGACATCAAAAGCAGAGAAAGTTTACTTTGTCGACATTGATTCTGATTGGAATATTTTTAGAGAAAATTTCTAGAAGCGGGGGTTTTCTGATTGACTAAGAGGAACCTAATGTAGTCACCTTTATAGGTCAAACACTTGACCAAACAATAGTAGTTTTATGAGATAAAGATATATAATTGGCCATATATACAATTTAAGGAGATACGATAGACTTGCATTATTAGTGAAAGATTGTAATTATTTTCTTAGTTATTATTTGTAAAAATATTTATTAGTTATATTTATAAAAATTTCTTGATTTAACTATAATTTTTTTATTAATGTGGGTATGCTACAGGGTGGTCAGAGTGGTTCACTTGATGTTGTCAGTATGTATGTTTTAATTTTTATAAATTAATTTATTTTAAATTTTTGTGAATATTTCCCTAACTGTTTATAACTTTTAAATAAAAACTTTGTTATATTGTAATTACATTATGAATTTATATTTATCAGGATCAGGTGAGTCTTCTAGGAGAAGTAGGGGTACTGGTAGAGGGGTTCAATCCTAGAACTCTGGAGCCTGATTGGATGTGTTATTTGATGACACATTTCATCTAATTGGAGAAGGTTGAATTGTATTGATTCATCAGTTTGGGCATATGATGCGAGACCCACATAGATTCCCTCTGATGACTCATTATTGGACTTCTTTTTCCTAGGATACGATTGATATATTATGAAGGAATGTTCAGGTAAATTCAATGTTTAATTTTTCATGATATTATTTTTATTATTATCACAACTACTGACTATTTTTTTAACAAGATAATTTGGCATCCGGTCTAGATGAGTTTCTGGTAGTACATATCACCAGATGCTGAAAATTATTTAAGGGTTTCAAGTGAATGGTGAAGATAGATTACTAGATACCATTTTCAAGTGTTCCATACATTCTACAGCGGGTATCTCTGGGCATTCTTCCCATGTAGTGGCAGGATTTGGTTGCATTATGGTTGAGTGAGGTGAGGATGGTAAAATTTATTGCTTTGAATCTAAAAATGACTAATTTTTCATATGTATATTAACTAAATACATTGAATGTAGACTAATTCTGCTCATCATTAATGTAATCAGGTGATTCAGGGCATGCCTTCTAGACTTGGTACTTGACATGTGTCACGTCTCAGACATGATGTAAGTTTATAATTAACTATTAATTAATTTATTAAAAATATTATATCATAAGATGAATATAAATATGTATTTAGTGGACCCATTTATTATAGTTATACCATAGAGGTGATCTGATTGATCGGATGTCAATATGGGTGAGGACTTGTAAGGCAGGTGATCTCAATGTTGTCAGTGTTATAGTAAGAAAATTATTTAGTAACAAATGTATTTTTATTTTATAGAAATTATTCATATTTGTTCATTAATTCATTATATATATTCTACAGGCTCAATTTAATACTCAGTTTTCATAGTTTCCAGAGGAGCAACATCGTAGTATTGTGCATAGAGATGAGATATTTCAATGTGTCGTGGGGCATGACAGTCATGGTTATTCTTTAACTTATGGTAGTGATGTTCCATAATGTGTAGTTTTTAGAGCAGAGGTGATGAGAGCAAGCAGATATGTAGGGATGCACACACAGACTGAGATAGATATTTCCATGCAGGTTATGTAGTGTAATATGAATGAGCAATTTCAGCAGTTACATGTAGAGTATGAGGAGATATTATCTCAGATGTTATCATGTATCAATGATGTGATGATGAAACATCTTGTTGATGGCACAAAAATGCTGCCATAGGTAAAAAAGAAAACAAACCATACTCATATTGACTTTTATTTATATGTTTAAGGTACATAATATTTATATATATTGTGTGATCTTGATATAGATGGTGGAAATCGCAATGAGATTGGTGATCCAGATGAGGATGAACCTCAGTCATGAGGTAATTTACATTACCATTTTAATATCATACATGAATTAGGAATTAATAATTATTCCCAAACCATTAGTTCCATTTAAAACTCTATGTTTGATTGTATTAATTATTTTAATTTAATTCATTCTTTTAATGTTTACTTGATTTTTAATCATGATATATTACATAACACTCCAATTTATTAAGATTTATCTTTCTTTTAAGTTTAATTTACTAGTTTTAGAGTATCCCTTTAAAAATGATTAGTTGATTGATGCCTTGGTTTCACCTCTTATAAATTAGATTATTATTCAGTCCATTGATACTTCTGGGTAGATTGAGTATCCCACTTTCGATGAGCATTACACTCATGTGGAGGACACAAGGAGGGAGCATGGGAAAGGAAATCCATAGTCTTAAGATTTCCTTGCTTCCCCATTTTTGTGTATTTTTGAACTATTTGTGTTTTAAATGTACTTATTTCATCTTGTGCTAATTATATAGTTATTTCATATGCCTTTAATGAGTATATGGCCCCATTTTATCACCCTCCTTCTTTCATGTGCTTTTCTGTTTATCTTTTTTTGAACTCACTACTTTCAAGTGCATGAATTTTATATATAAGGACTCACATCCCTTTTTTATAGCTGAATGAAGGTTTCAAGAGCCACCAAAATCAATTTTCATCACATCCCTCTTTATATAATGTTTTTATATCTTGTCTTTATTGTTTTAAGAGACATTTTCCATCAGTGTCATGCTACAGATTTGAGAAATTTTACAACAACCATGGAAATAGAAGTGACAGTTTTAGATAGAAATTATTGAATGTTAATTTCTTGTTTACTCCTACATAGAATGTTCAAATTCATATTGACCATACAAGAGATTATCAAGATGAAAACAACCAGTGAGTGAATTGGGAAATGGTTTGGCAGACGGCACGTCAATTAGAGGTTTCATTTGACCACGGTGATGGAAAACACAATTCTGATGTCATAAAACTCCAAAACAGACATTTAATGGAAATATCCATAGAAAAAATCCTAAGAATGACATTAAATCATAGTAAAACTATCTAATTATTATTTTTTAAATGTATGAGGAGACATTACATCAATCGAATGTGTGGTGTGCATGGTATGACTGAATATGTGGGTTTTAAGGGTTTAATGCCCTTGAAAAAGGTGCGTTGAGTGGTTAAAATCAGAAAAAAAACCCTCTAAATTCCATGAAATCAGCCTATGACAATTTTGGAGTGAATTTTGAAATATTTTAGTAGAATATACATCAATAAGAAGTTTCTTTTGAGTGTAATGATGGAAAACGCAATTTTGGTGTCATAAAACACCAAAACAGATGTTTAACGGTCATATCCATAGAAAAAACCATCTAAATGACTTTAAATCATAGTAAAACCATATAATTATTATTATTGACATGTATGAGGATATAACACATCAATTGGATGAGTGTTGTGCATGGAATGAATAAATATGTGGTTTTTAAGGGTTTGGTGCCCTTTAAAAAGGTGTGTCGGGTGGTCAAAACCAACTGAACAACCTTGGAATGCCATGAAATATGAAAAGAAAATTTATGGAGTGAATTTTGAAATGATAGAGTAGAAATAATGTCAATCAGAGGTTTCGTTTGACTGCCGTGATGGAAAACACAATTCTGGTTTCATAAACACCAAAACAGACATTTAAAAGGTCAGATCTATAGAAAAAAACCTCATAATGACTTCAAATCATAGTAAAATTGTATAATTATTATTAATGATGTCTAATAGGAGATGGTGTGTCAATAAAATGTATGTTGTGCGCGGTACGACTGAATATGTGGCCTTTAAGGGTTTGACGCCCTTTAAAAAAGTGTGTCAGGTGGTCAAAACTAGCTGAACGACCTTGGAATGTCATGAAATCAGACAACAAAATCCATGGAGTGAATTGTGAAATTGTTGGGCATAGTTTATTCCAATCATAGGTGTTGTTTGACCACGGTGATGGAAAACACAATTTAGGTGTCATAAAACACCAAATAGGACGTTTAATAGTCGAATACACAGAAGATGACCATAGAATGACTTGAAATCATAGTAAAACTCTCTAATTATTATTTGAGACATGTATGAGGAGACATAATATCAATTGGATGTGTAGTCTATGTGATATGACTGAATCCATAGTTTTTAAAGATTTGATGCCCTTTAAAATGGTGCATTAGGTGGTCAAAACCAGCCAAACGACCTCAGAATGCCATGAAATCAGATGAAAACAATTATGAAGTAAATTTTAAAATGGTTGGGTAGATGGTACATCAATCAGTGGTTTCATTTGACCGCAGTGATGGAAAATGAACTATTCCTGTCAAAAAACACCAAAACTTGTGTTTAATAATCAAATTCATAGAAAATGACCTCAGAATGATATGAAATCACCAGAAAACCAACTTATTATTATTTTTGATGTGTACAAGTAGAGGACATGTCAATCAAACATCTGGTCTACATAGAAAAATCGAATAATCGATTTTAAATTTTTAAAAAGTTATTCAAAATTATTAATATATTTTCAAAATCAAATAACTTTGATATGTTGTACTAAGTTTGAATTTAAATATTTTATTTCATTTCAATTATTAGTTGGGTTTTTTTCCTATAATATTTTTTTATTCAATTTTTTAATACTATTATATTCAATTATGGATGTGGAGTTTGGAAGATGATGATATAAATAGATTTATGTTCCCATGAGTTTAGATATTTTGGAAATATTTTTTTGTATTTTTGAAATATAGTTGTTTTTTTATATTGTTGTGAATTATTTTAAAAAATAAAATACCTTATAGATATCCCCACTTGGTGGTCACTATAATTTTTACCTAGTCGAGCTATACCGACCACTAAACGGTAGTCGCTATAGCCCATGTCCATCACCTCTATGGCATCCACCAAATGGAAGATTCTATAGGCAACACTGATTGTCCTAAAGATTCCTCTATTTGGAGGATGCTTGGTGGCCGCTATATCCCTTTAGCGATTGCTTTTGGTGGTCATAGAAATCCTTTATTATACTACTTCAATTAGAATGTTGAAACCAACATAATAGAAGAATGAAATAGATTTTAAATCGTGAAGTGTAAGAAGTCAAGAATTACAAAAATAAAACCTCACCTTCCCCATTACCACATAATTTTATCACTCCATGTGAAGTTTACATGAGTGGAATTATGAAGAATAATCCATTAAAAAAATAAAAGAGAAAAGGAAAAAACATTCTTCTCTAGAATCTATATTCTGAAAGATTGATCATTTTCTACCCACCAACCGGTCGAAAAATTCTAAGAGGTCTTCTAAAGAGTTATTAGTATTTTTTTTATATCTATCCAAAATATTTAAAATCCTTTTTACATGTGTAAAAAAAATTATTCCTAAATTTATGAATCTCTCTTTTTCTAACCGAAGAGACTCTATATCTTTCTTCACTTTAACATGTGAAATGACTACTTTAATGAGAGAATATTTCTTTGAAATTAAATTTGGACATGCAGCTTGGATTACTATTTCATATCAAAATATAATTACCTCATTCAGTGTTGTGTATCCTAGGATATTCTTCATTTAATGAGAAGTGGTCAATTCTGTTGGCTAAAAATATTTTCCATATTGACTGATTTATTAAGGCACCATAAAATTCTAATTATCACTGAATCAATTTGAAGAATTTGAATCCCGCATATAAAGAATGACTCTAAGAAATGAATTCCTCAATTTGGATCTATATTTAAGAAGTTATTCTTGAAATACTAAATTTATAGAAAATAATTAACATTACAGAATTAAGAAATTTTAACATTTACGCACAAAATATACCTAAAATCCAAAAATAATGTAATTAATATCAAATTGAAAAATTAGAATGGATTAAATCATTGAAATACATATAAAAAATAGTTTAAATATTATCTCTATCACAATCCTCTCTAAACTCGGTAATTAAACTTAGGGTATCATTTGGAAACAATGGTCCTCAGAACCCCATGAAGTCACACCACACCATCCATGCACCATCTCGCCAGAACATCCAAGGTACTCATCACTCAGATATCTAGAAAGTGTTTTGACTTTATCAATCAATCCAATATCACCTGTATAGAATAATTTCCTCCCAGATGTCGGGGAAACCCAATGATGAAATTTATCATGATATCTTCCCACTTCCACTCATGGATATCTAAGGGTTGCAACAAACCACCAAGAATATGATGCTCTACATTAACAAATTAATAGACTATAAATCACACCATAAACTCCATCATTATCTTCTTTATGATTCATCAACAAATATTCCTCCTAAAACCACAATAAATCATCTTTATGCTATGATATACTATTAAATGTTATCTATAGAACTAAAAGAGGACTCCCACATGCACTACTGATGGAACAAACATCCTTCCTAGGAATATAACCTAATGGTGACCATCCTTTGAAAATCTATATAGCTCATATCCATGAATGATATGGTCTCATGTAACCTATACCTCTTGGTGTATTCTCTGAGACTCCTCTACTTGCTGTGACAAGGAAGGCACCACTATCTTATAAAACAAGAATTATCTATAATCGAACTCTTATTCTCTAGGATGCATAGATTCAAATTCCTTCATCACCCTATAATAATCCTCTAACTCTTGAACTACTCCACATGAATTCCAAATTAGCACATCTACCTCAACATATCATGTACTTGATGTATAATATATCTCATATCCATAGTCCTATAGAATCTATATCCACCATCAATTTTATAGATTTAGGTCACATTTAGAAAAAAATATACCCCAAGATCTTATAATCTATAAAGACTACAAAGATTCCTTGATGAGGTAATGTCTTAAAAAATTTAGTAAAAACACCACTTTTTCATCTTTGGGTCATGGATGGTAAATCTATATTCATGAGGATGTAATTTTCTAGACCCATAAGAGATCATTTACTACTAATAAATCAAGACACATCACAATCCCAAATGAGAAGCATCATAGAACACCTCAAGAATCACACCTTCCTTAGGCAGTTGAAGAAGTAGAGAACTGATTAGCTTCACTTTCAGGTAGTAGAATGTTTTCTATAACTAATAGGTCCAAAAAAAGGCTCAATATTTCTTGATTAGGGATATAAATGTGACGCAATATGATATAAGATAGTCAAAAACCATTGATAATAACCTATGATACCAAGAAATCTATGAACCTCTCTCAGGTTTTTGAATTCTAACCAAGGAATAACTACTTCAACATTCATTGAATCCACTACCACTCCATGTCGAGACACTGGATATCCTAAAAAATGCACCTATCACATCCATTACATATATTTGGTCATTTTCCCATAAAATGGTTGTGTTAAAGAGTTTGCAGAACAATCCTCATGTGATCTGCATGTTTCTCCTCAAACTTCGGGTATATGATAATTTCTTCATTGAACACAACTATGAACTAATCCAAAAAAAATCAAAAAAAAGGATTTCATGAGTCCCCTACACCTTTTTAGTATTTCTATGATACTAAAAAACATAACTACATACTTAAAATGCCTATACCTAAACTAGAAAGTAGTATTTGATTCATCCTCTTCATTTACCCATAAATAATGATATCGGGACTGCATATCAATCTTAAAAAAACCATCTAGACCCACTCAACTGGTCAAAGTGATCATATATCCTTAGAATAGGGTAATGATTATTGATCACCTAATTCATCCTATGATAGTCCATGCCCAAAATTAAACTACCATTTTAATTATTAGTGAAAATAATTAGAGATCCCCATGGTGATACATTAGGTTGGATAAAAACTTGTTTCCACATATCATCAATATATATTCTCAACTCCCACAACTTGGAATATGAAATTATATAAGGATCCATCAAAATAAAAGAATTAACCACCTATAACTATCTCCCAAAACTGATGTCACACCGAGGTGTAGGGTCATAACCTCCTCTTGGTAAACATCCAAATACTCCTTAAAAACTCTTAGAACCTCCACTTTTAGAGCTCCCATTAACTATGCTGATGATTTTTATGTTGGGAAAAATTCCTCAAGGTATCATTGAATAATTTTTTAGATGATTGTGTTTGTTGACAATGCAGTACTACATATTGTGTTTGTTAAAAAAGAGAGTCTCAATGACTCAAACTGTTGACAAAGGGTGTTTTCCTGGAGAATGGAGAAAAGTGTTTTTGGAAAAGGGAGTTGTGCTCTTGTGTTAAGGAGGTTTATAATGTTGTATTCTAGGAATTTTTTGAATTTAGAGCATCAAAATTTGGCAAAGGAAAAGTGGTGTGCAAGTCCAAAAGTGGTGTGCAAGTATTGGCGTGCAAGTCCAAAAGTGGCGCACAAGTATTGGTGTGCAAGTCCTAAAGTGGCGCGCAAGTTTGGTGCACAAGTGTGGCACGCAAGTCATATTTCAAGATCATCATATCAAAATATGAAAAATGAAAGAAAGTTGTGCGCAAGTCCTAAAGTGGCGCACAAGTATGCCACGCAAGTGTGGCAGACAAGTTATATTTCAAGATCATCATATCAAAATATGACAAAGGAAAGAAAGAGGCACGCAAGTCCTAAAATGGCGTGCAAGTGTGGTGCGCAAGTGTGGCGCACAAGTGTGGTGTGGAAGTCCTCAAAATTCCTATTAATAGACAGATACTCTCCTCATTTCTCAACGAGCTCAAAACATAGAGAAAATATGAGCTCTGATCGCGCAAGTGGAAGTGACGTGCAAGTTCAGTGTGCGCGCAAGTGTACCGCGCAAGTATACCACGTAAGTGTGCTGTGCAAGATATGTGTTGCGCATGTTTGGTTTTCTAGTGTTGTGCGCAAGTTGGTTTTTCCGCAATGATGGTAGAGTTTGTGCACTAGTTAAAGGGGCCCACAAGTCACCCTAGGGTTGTGTGAGAGTTAGAAATTCCCCAAAACATCTGTGGTAAAGCGGTATACATAAGTGGATGAAATTTGGACTTCAACAGAGCATCTACATACTGTGGAGGATTTATTCATTAGTGATAATGAAGAGACCTACAGGTCTATAAACTGTGAGTGGATCTTCTGAAGAATCAGTGAGCTCACTTCAGTTGAGAGAGTAGTGAGTTCTCAAATTGTGAGTGGTTGTAAACCAGGAGGGATAGTGAGTCCACTTCAAACTTGTAAACAGCAGTGCGCTTATAGTGGAATTGGTACATCGGAACAATGTCGGTGTATGCTCCTTGGACACAGCTCAGTGAGGTTGAACCAAGTAAAAATCGTTGTGTCCTATGAATGATTTAAGTTTTATTCATACTTTGCATCGAGAAACAGAGAGAAGAGGGTTTTGTCTAATAGCAAAACAAGATCAAAATGGGCAGTTGTTTTAATCTGTCATACCCTGATTCACCCCCCCAGGTTATCTAGCCTAGTGGACCTAACAATTGGTATCAAAGGGAAAGGTTTATATCAATGTTTCTCTCTCAAATAGAGGTCACTAATCATAAAGGGATTCTGATCTTCTACAGGAACAATTTTCAGCTATGGAAGAATCGTATGCAACACTACTTCTGATATTTGGGAATGGATGTGTTTACAGTAGCAATTCATGGTATCACATCTGATATTAATTACGGTGCATTATCAGAAGCTGAGCGAAGAGAATTTGATGCTGACGCAAAGGGAATCAATGCTTTGGGAGGATCCCTATACAATTCTATATATACCATGGTGATGTTATGAAAAAAATCACATGCTATGTGGGAAAAGTTGTTGAACACATATGAAGGTGATACAAAGGTCAGAGAAGCGAAGCTACAAGTATTATGGAACAAGTATGAAGATCTAAAAATGAACCCGAATGAGTCTGTTGATGGATTCTTTGACAGTGTAAATTTTGTTGTGGAAGATATGCAAGGTATGGGAGAAGTCATTGAAGACATAAAGATCGTAAAGTGCATCGTGAGGAAACTTCCACCTCAGTTCAATCCGAAGGTTTCAGTACTAGAAGATAAAGATCCAAAGGAGATAATATTGGACAATTTTTACAGTACCTTGGTTCCATATGAAATGTGAAATGATGATAACGAGGCTGTGGAAAATGGGAAATATAAAGAAGTGGAATTCAAGGCCATGAAGAATCTCACCATTGAAGATTCTCATAAAGAAGAAGAGACAGATGAGGTGATGTCATTCCTCTCCTAAAATCTTCAAATAGGAAAAGGAAAGTTTAAAGGGAAACTTCCACTGGACTGCTTTCGATGTGGAAAGTTTGGTCATCTTGCAGTAAGGTGTCCCAAAAATTTCCAAGAAGATGATGATGTCGACGAAGTTTAAATTCCTAAGAAGAAGTCATCATCCTATGGGAATGGAAAGAAACTTTTCAAGAGAAATTTCTTTAAGAAGAAAAATCTTATTTCAAAATAATGTGACAGTTTGGATGATTCTAAGGCTGAGGAGGTTGAGGAGATAGAGAACTACAAAGATCGTGAAGAAAATGCTATGGCGGCAGTTGTCGGTAGTTCTCAGGAGAAGAACGAAACTGAAGGTGATGATGAAGAATAAGAAGTTCAAGGAAGAATAGATGTGAAAGATGAGTTAGAGGCTTCTCTTAAGGAGATATATGTTTGGAGAGCCAAAACAAAGAAAGCTAAAAAAGTTGTTTGTGATTCCAAACTCTATATGCAGCAGCAAGAAGAAGAGAAGTCTGAGTTGATGGAAGAAATTGAGAAACTCAAGTCATCAACACCAGAGAACTGAAGATCAGTTAGTGAGTATAAAATCAAGATTGAAGAACAACAAAGGGAGATCTATGTCTTAAAAAACACAAGGAAATTTCACATCAAGCGTATCAAAGAGATTGAAGAGGAAGTTGTTGGTCTGTGGAGAAAAGTTAAAGACCAGGAAAAACCTTTGATTCCCAACACATTCTTGGGAAAGAAGGTCATTCTGAAGACTAAAATGATGAAAGAAGATCCTAGTAGTTTAGAAAGAAAGAAGCAACAATTGATCTTAGACGTTAAGGATGATTCAGGGCTTGATCAAAAACAAAAAATCTGTGAAAATTGAAGTTAGACTGTAAGCACCCACCCCGAGATTGAAGGTTGATTTGGGCACAAAGCAGAATCATAATATTTAGATATCCCAATGGGAAACTTGTAGTGCAGAAGTAACATGAAGTAATGCACCTTATATTAGGTATTATTGTTGTGGAAATATGGGACATTCATAGTATGTGTGTTCCATAGCCAAGAGATATCGAAGGGAACAAGAACAAAGGTGGCAGCCAAACAGAGAATGGTTCTCCAGAACATATTTAAAAGGACACTATTTTTGGTGCGGAGGATTTGGTCACATGTCTAGGTACTGCACTTCGACCATATAGAGGAATGTGCCAAAGCAGAATCAAAATGTTCACAAGCAGTAGATCAATAAACCAACAGGTGAGTTAAAAATGAAAAATATATTTGTAGTTTTGCAAGATGAAGTAAGTCTATCATAATCTAAGAAATAACAGAAGTCTCAATCCATGCCAAGTGTAAAGGAAAAAATATGGACCAAAAAGAAGAAGGATGAGAAGGCTGTGGTGGCAGAAATTTCCCTTAAAGCATCAGATCTCTCTGGTGTGTGGATCCTTGATAGTGTTTACACATCTCACATGACAAGTAATAAGGATCTTATTACAGGCATAAAATATGATAAAGAAGGATTTTTCAAGTTTGGAAATGATAAAGGCCTGAAGATTATTGGCATAGGAAAGGCCAAGAAGATATGTGTTTTCTATCCAGAGAGGAAGAAAACAAGTTGTGGCATAAATGACTTGGTCATCTTTTCCAACCACCCCTGGAAGATCTAGTGAAGTGTGATGTAGAAAGAGACCTCCCTAAGCTATCACGTGATCGTACTCACACATGTGATGCATGCCAACAATGTAATCTTATTATAAAGAATTATAAGGAAAAGGAAAAGAAGTCAACAAGAGTGCTCGAATTGGTGCATGCTGATGTTTATGGTCCTATCACACCAATAGAAATTTATAGAAAGAGGTACAATGTTCTTTTCATTGATGACTATAGCAGAATGGCATGGGTATTTTTTATTTCCCATTTTTCGGATGTGTTCAGATGCTTAAAACAGTACTGTAGGGAGTGTGAAAGGATGCTTGGACAGAAAATTTTGGAGCTTCATACTGACAATGGAACGGAATTCACAAATATTCAAGTGGAAGGATATCGCAAGAAACATGGGATAATGCATCAAGTTTCCTCACTAAGAACCCCCCCAATATAATGGAGTGGTTGAAAGGAGAAATCAGATCATCAATAACATGGCCAGAACAATGCTCATTTAAAAAGACATGTGAGAGAAATTTTGGGAGGAAGTAGTTTTGACATCGGTCTACATTTCTAACAAGTCTTTGTTATGTCCGAAGGAAGGAAAGACTTCATACAAGCTGTGGTATGGAAAGAAGGCAACGGTGAAATACTTTCTAATATTTGGAAGTAAGTGCTTTATCTTCAACAAGGAAAAACATAGGAAATATGAGTCATGAGGAGATGAAGGGATAATCCTTGGCTACTCAGGAAAAAGTAAGGAATATAAATTCTTTAACAAAAGGTTGGGAAAAGTAGTTGAGATCAATGATGTCACTGTAGTAGAGAATGAGGAGATCATTCAATAGTGCAGTAAACAATTTCTTGATGAGAGTGATGAGGAAGAAAGCAACGCAGGGGGAGCAGAAGTGGATGATGTTAATTTAGAAGAAGATACTAATGATGATCATGAGGAAGTAAAATTTGTATCTGCACAAAATCCAAGGAGTCGAGCTGAAATTGACAGGAAGAATATCATTGGTGATCAGTCAGCTCCAGTTCAGACATGAAGAATGAAATCACTACTGCAGACATCTTTACTATCACAGGTTGATCTAAAATGCTTCGCTAATGCAGCTGAAGATGAAAACTAGATTCAGGAAATGAATGAAGAGCTATACCATATTGAGAAGAATCCGACGTGGGAGATTGTTTTGAGGCCAGAAGATAAAAATTCCAACGGGACTAAATGGGTTTATCACAATAAGATGAATGAAGATGGAACAGTGATTCAGAACAAAGCACGACTAGTGTGTAAGGGATACTCCCAGATAGAGGGAATAGATATTGATGAGACATTTGCACCGGTTGTGAGACTAGAGACAATCATATTATTTTTAGCCATAGTAGTGCAAAGAAAGTTCAAAGTGTTTCAGATGGACGTCAAATCTGTATTTATGAATGGGTTTCTGGAAGAAGAGCTGTACATTGGGAATCCAGATGGTTTTATCATTCATGAAGATGAGAATAAAGTTTTTCGGTTGAAGAAAGCACTATATGGGTTGAAACAAGAACCAAGAGCATGGTACTCAAGGTTGGATCAGTATTTGAAGAAGATCGGCTTTCAACGTGGTGGAGTTGATTACAATATCTACTTCAATAACAATAGTAATCAAAGGATAATGGTGCTGGTTTATGTTGATGACATAATATTTGGTGGATTAGATGAATCTTAGTGCAAAATTTTTTCTAAATTCATGAAAAGTTAGTTTGAAATGTCCATGATTGGTGAGATGACATTTTTCCTTAGTTTAAAGGTGACACAAGGAAGTAATTCCATTTTCATTAATCAATCCAAATACGCCACAGAGATTCTGAGAAGGTTTGGAATAGAGAATTCCAAGTAGATGAAGACTCTGGTTGCTACCCAGATGAAATTACAAAAAGATGACAGTGGAAGGGTAGTTAATATCACTGAATACAGGAAGATTATCAGTAATTTACTATACCTAACAGAAACAAGACCTGATATTGTTTTTTCCACATGCCAAGAAGCATGTTACCAAAGCAATCCAAAGGAAATCCACATGCTCACAGTAAAAAAGAACACTTCGGTATATCAAGGGCACTTTGGATTTCAGTCTGATGTATAATGACAAATCTCAGCCAGAGTTATTGGGATATATAGATGCAGATTGGGCTGGATGAGCAGACGACAAAAAATCAAAGTTAGGAGGTGCATTCTATCTTGGTAGATTGTGTATTTATTACCAGATCAAGAAGAAAGATTTCATTTCTCTGAGCACTATATAGACTGAGTATATTGCGGCCACTCAAGCATGCACATAGTTATTGTGGATGAAGCAGCATCTTAAAGATATGGGAGTTGAAGTGAAGTCTCGATCGGAATCTAGTGTGATAACTCAAGTGTTATCAATCTTAGAAAAAATCCAGTTCATCACTCAAGGAAAAAGCACATTGAGATCAAATATCATTTCATCAAGGAGATGGTGGATAAAGGGCTTGTGAAGTTTGATTATGTTCCTACAGAGCTACATGTTGCAGATATTCTGAAAAAGGCCTTACCCAAAGAAGCTTTTGGGAGGCATCGACTTGCTCTGAGAGTCCAGTCGACTCCCCGCACTTGAAAAGTGTGTATGTGGGACCACTCCCCTCTCCCTAAGTTATGGTGTGTTATCCCTTATGTTTTGATATGTGTTTTTACCCTACTGTATACAACAAAGGAGTTCCCTTTGGGTTCATTGATAAAGGGGTAGAAAACATGTGAAAATATGTTAGTCAAGACACGAGGAGAATCTGACAGGTGCATTAGTGAGATAGGGGGAGCAATGAGATAGGGGGAGAAAATTAAATCAGATGATGCTAGACATGATCGATCAAAGAATATATATCACGACAGGTGAGGATAATGATAAAAGTATAAATGTGGTTGGTATCATGTTGGTATGAAAATTTCAATTGGTATCAGGTTGGTATCAACAGTGGTGTCAGAAACGAAGTGACTCATAGATGAACTTTTCCTGATACTTTTGTTTCACATGCCGAGCATTGCTCATGTGGGCTTAGATTATGTGTTGAGTAAATCTTTGATCGCTGTCTGTATCGCAAGAGGCAAATGGTGGCTAAAGATGAATGAAGCCTTAATGAGGTATCAAAGAATAGAGAATTGTTTTGAGAAGAGTTGTCAACAAACCCAAAGGGGGAGATTGTTGGGAAAAATCCCTCAAGGTATCATTGAAGCATTTTTGAGATAATTGTATTTGTTGAAAATGCATGACTTCATGTTGTGTTTGTTGAAAAAGTGAGTCTCAATGACTCAAACTGGTGATAAAGGGTGTTTTCCTAGAGAATGGGGAAAAGTGTTTTTGGCAAAGGGAGTTGTTCTCTTGTGTTAAGGAGGCTTCTAATGTTGTACGCTAGGAATTTTTCAATTTTAGTACATCAAAAATTTGGCAATGGAAAGGTGACGTGCAAGTCCAAAAGTAGCACGCAAGTCCAGAAGTGGCGCGCAAGTCCTAAAGTGGCACGCAAGTATGGCATGCAAGTATGGCGCGCAAGTGTGGCATGCTAATGTGGCACGCAAGTCATATTTCAAGATCATCATATCAAAATATGAAAAAGGAAATAAAGTGGCATGAAAGTCCTAAAGTGGCATGCAATTATGGCGCACAAGTCATATTTCAAGATCACCATATCAAAATATGAAAAAAGAAAGAAAGAGGTGCACAACTCCTAAAATGGCGTGCAAATGTGGCGTGTAAGTGTGGCACTCAAGTGTGGTGCTCAAGTCCTCAAAATTCCTATAAATAGATGGATACTCTCCTCATTTCTCAAAGATCTCAACACTTACAGAAAATCCGATCTCTGATCGCGCAACTGGAAGTGACGTGCATGTTCAGTGTGCACACAAGTGGGGCATGCAAGTGTACCGTGCAAGTGTATCGCGCAAGTGTGTTGTGCAAGTGTACCACACAAGTATACCGCTCAAGTGTGTCATACAAACTGTGTGGCGCGCAAGTTTGGCGTGCAAGTGTGGTGCGCAAGTTTGTTTTTCCACAATGAAGGTAGAGGTTGTGCACTCGTTAAAGGGGCACACAATTCACCCTAGGGTTGCATGAAAGTTAGAAATTTCCTAGAACATCTATGGTAAAGCAGTATTCATCAGTGGATGAAATTTGGACTTTAACAGAGCATCTATATACAGTGGAGGATGTATTAATTAGTGATAATAAAGAGACCTACAGGTCTATAAACTGTGAGTGGATATTTTGAAGAAGCAGTGAGCTTACTTCAGTTGAGAGAGCAGCGAGTTCTCAAATTGTGAGTGGTTGTAAACCAGGAGGGACAGTGAGTCCACTTCAAACTTGTAAACAGTAGTGCGCTTATAGTGGAATTGGTACATCATCATAATACTGGTGTATACTCCTTGTACATGGCCCAGGGACGGTAAACCAAGTAAAAATAGTTGTGTTTTGTGCATGGTTTAAGTTTTATTCATACTCTGCATCGGGAAGGAGAGAGAAGATGGTTTTGTCTAATAGAAAAACAAGATCAAAAGGGGAAGTTGTTTTAATCTGTCATACCCTGATCCCCCCCCCCTCTCACGGTATCTAGCCTAGTGGACCTAAAATTTTCCATAAAATCAATAAGGGTCTCCACACACCTATTTTCTATCTGAAAACCCTGATCACCAGAAAAAACCACATATAGCCCTTCCTCATCCGAAAATTCAACTCTCCTTTGGAAACAATCAATAACTATATGTGGAGAATATAACCAATCTATACCAAGATTTATATTGTATGGTTGTATCTATAGAAATAAGAAATCCCCTAAAGAATGATGTTTCCCCATCATCAGTCTACATCCTCAACACACATCAAACAAATTTGGCCTGACTTCCAACTGTCTTTGACAATACCAAGGGTATAGGAGGCCTCTCAACATTCAATCCCAATGTTTGGACCTAAGTTTTCATAATAAAGTAGTGAAAATCTCCATAATAAAATAAATTAGAAACCATGGTATATGATAAACTAATCACACCTTGAAAACCCTATGGAACCTTTAGATTTGTCCCCTTGATCACATGCATCTTCCCTTGTCTAATTTCACTACCTTGCTCTTGAAGACCTCCACATTTGCGCACTAAACTGGGCACCTGATGATGAGGAGAATCTGTGGGATGCCCTCTAACAACTCTACCTCCTCCTAGCTAATAATAATTATACTAGATTGGTTGGTGAACATATATTAGCAGGGTAATCTATTGATACTACCTTAAGGTAAATTATTGATGTTGTTACTGGAAAGGATCATTGCCTCTCAAATGATATTGACTCCCCAAGGATTATAGGAACCACTACTGATAATTTCCATGAACCCCATCACATATATCCCCATCAATCACTAGGTACCACCCCCAATTGTATATCATTGATATCATCATGAACCATTGCTAAATAGAGAGTGGGGGTGAGGGGGTAGTCATTCATCCATATCCTCCTCATCCTGGATATTGGGAAAAAACCTTTTCCAAAAAATCTGGGTGTCGGTATGTAGTACTCGAATTGGGGGGGGGTACGTAATGAAGCACAAGAACACAACTTATAATAATCTATCAAACAATCCTACACTTATGAGTTCATTATAACATCACCGTAAGACTGTGATCACCAATAGTGTGTAACCTATACCACCTCATCATTCCATTCCACTAATGAAAAACAAAAAATTCCAATCAAGCATCACATAAGGGCCACATCCCATGATCCATTTTCCATTTCCATTCATATACATCAATTTTAATTAATTAAAGTTTGTCTTATGAAAATTCATTTTATTCAATCCAATTATCATTCCACTACCACCAAACTATTACCAAGAATCAACCATATCAACTACTGCATCAAAAACCCATCGATCCAAAAACCAAGGCCACCAAGCCATGACAAACAAGGTCACTAAGCCACCACAACCCACCAAGGACATCAAGCCACAAAAACCAAAAAAGCCACCATGTCACAACTAACATAAAAAAAATAGGATAAGCACATCATGATTATTCTTTACCAATTAAGGAATTTAAACATTTGAAAGATTTAAGTTTATTTACAGTAAATCCATCACAACAAGGTGTAACGTGGGATATAAATAACAACAACATCATCAATAAAACTCATAATATTTTATGGTTTACACAATACCCATCCAATTTATTTAGTCCAATCATCATATTTGATTATGACAATTCGTACCATTCCCCCAATAGAAAGAAAAATTAATATATTTTCACAATTATATATAAATATAGAGAGAAATAAAATCCCCTACATCAATTAGGATTCCCCCAAAAATCACCTCACAAGAAACAAGGATCAACCACCCTCGGATTTGTAAGAAACACCACCTGGGAATATGCATAGTGAACCACCATTAATACTCACTATAAAATAGAGGTTTCTCACCCAATAAACCATTTAAAGAAATAATAATAAGAAAAAGAGAGATAAAGGAGAATAAAGAGATACCTCAAACTAATAAACTTTGATCTAGATGAACTAAGGGATTAGACTCTCCAAAGGAAATGAAGAGGGGATAGAGTAATTGATTATGGTTGGATAAGGGTTGAAGGAAGGGAAAATAATTTTAACTAAATGTGGTTGGGTCCTCTATTTATAGAGAAATCTTGTGTGTCCTTTCCCATGATTTGGTGACTTCTAACCACGTTGTGGTACCCTTGGGTCAAACACATACCCAAATCTACATGTGAGATCCTAAAATATTGGTTGTTATAAAAAAACTTAAAAAAAATTCATGAGAACCACAAGTTGCACCGCGGTGTGATGTAAATACCCAATTAGTTTCATGTTACTACACCAAGTACCATGACATGGTGAGCTCTTTTCTTTACTATTTCTCATCAGATCCCCTCTAAGGAACCACAAATGACATAATTCACATATAGGGAATTTTTAGAGATCTCTTTCTACATAAGCTGACCACCATAACAACACACCCACCAAAATGGCCAAAAAATATATTTCACCAGTTTTAGTGCACTAAGCACTACACAGCCAACCCAAAAAACCAAGCGCACCCTCAACTATAACTAAAAGTCAAAAAAGACAACACCAAACCTACTCCCATAATGTGGTGTTCCTTTAAATGTCCAAAACCTAACTTTTATCTTCCATAATACCACTAAACTACCTCATGAGACCCTAATATCCATAAAATACAAAGGAAATACCAAAAAGGTTTGATCCATTACACGAGAATCCTACCACCATTGAAGTTCCATGTTATCACTAGTTTGGATATCAAGGTCGAACAAAAATTAAATATTTTTCCTTTTAGTTTTTTGAGTCAACACCTGAAAAAAAAACTTCTACATTCCTAACATGGAAATCAACCGTAGTGATTTTAGAGTTACTAAAAAATTTCTTAGTTTCATTGTGGATAAGAGGCTATGGTGTAGGACTTGTACTAAGTTGATCCTAATGGAATGAAGGATGAGGCATTGATGCAGAGTTATATAGGGGTGTGTTTGATGGTTCTTCCACTTTGGTGGGTAATTGTAGTATGTTTCATACTATAAGTCATAGCCTTTTCCTAATAGAATAGGTTCAGGGTGATTTCTGCATCATGATTCTCATAGGCCAATTGATTGTGGGAGACTATGGTGTGGATGGGGGATTTGTGGCATGGTCTGTCATTTCTATAGCATGGTTTGGGAGGCTACGTTGTGGTCTCTTAACTTATAGACTACCTATAAATGTTTGAATCTGATAAAATTTAGTCAATCATCCACATTTCTCTCTAGAAACATAGGAAACCAAGAGAGTATTTTCAGGAATTTCAATCACTTCTTGATCAGACTCAACCTCTGGATTTGGGAGATCAATTATTAATGATTCCTATCCATTATTGAGGTAAGTGTCTCAATACAGAGGTGCCTATTCATGAATTACAAGATATTCTTGAATCTTTTATTGGGTAAGGGTATAAAATTGATTGATTAGACATCAAAATTGATTTTATACTTATGATATATGTTTTTAATGGGGGTATTCTTTAAAAATGGAATTCCACACATTCTACGATGCGATAAAATTCCTTAAGGTGGTTTCGATTCTAAAATTAGTTTTAAATCATGAGAGTGATAGTTATTCATTGTGAAATGTTTGGTGAAATTCCTTAAGGTTTTGAAATGGAAAAGTATTTTCAAGAAGGAAGTAGTAATGATTTTATGTGAAAACATTTTATAAATTCTGAGTAATTTTTTTAAATGGTTTTTGAAACATAGCACATTGGGAACCTGGGGTGCATCAGGAAATAGACATATCACCTTAGTGTGTGTGATTCTCCAATAGGGTTTTTCTATAAGTTCTCATTATATGGTGAATTTCTAAGGAATATCCTGATATTGATAGACTAGGGTGGGACTCATATTGGTTGGATCCACATTGTTCGTGGTTTAGGCTTCTTTTTATGTTTTCATTCTTATTCCCCTAGGCTCAATAGAAATTGTTTTTCTTGTCATTTATACTTAGTTTTACACATGATACAATATTTCATGATTGGTTTATCACTAGTTTATATTATGGTGTATCCATGGATGGTTTTTATTATGCTCACTTGTTTTCTTACATACTTTTCATATTCCTTACTTCTGTGAATATGAAAGGCTTTTATAAAAAAAACCAAAGGATATTTTACAGATTGGTTTTATCTTATAAAAATGATTTATAAAATGATTTTTTTTTAAATCTAGAGATATTTTTTTCATGGTATTGTACTTTTTATAGATTATTTGTGAAATCGTATAGGACTTTATTCTCACACCCTATTTTTTACTTTTCATTTCTATAGATGTGGTTTTGCAGGACATGGGTAAAGTGAAGGGTGTCATGTAGTTCACTGGCTTCTCGGGAGTTTCATCACCTTATTTGTCTGATTAGTTGGAGGTGACAGATTTACATGACCCTCTCCCCCCAAATTGAACCCCTCCTAGGCTTGAAATGAGGTAAGACAGATGGTGAATTCTCGATTACCACCTCTAGAAAGCCCTGTAATGGCGACTATCACTGAGGGTATGATAGACATACATATGGGAGGCATTTCTATCTAAGAGAACATGAAAATAGGGAGAGATAAGATAGATAAAATAATAAATGCCTTCTCATACATATATATATAGATATATATATATATAAAGAAATCCCATGGGAAAACATGCAATGCTAGACTGTACTATAAAAACTGAAAGGAAAACTATACGTACAAAAAAGGCATATATAACAGTGACCATGAAGCCTAAACAAATCCTATAAAACCATGAGCTATAATATCTAGTTGATCTCCAACCTGCTCCAACCGACCTAAAAAATAGTTTATATATACATAGGGTGAGTATAACAGTATACTCTGTATGATCCCCCCCAAATCCTCTCATAAAAAAATATAAAGAAAGCATGCTACAGCACTATGAACAATAGTGAAACTAACTCATCACCTAAACAGGTATACTAATTTCCTAGACTCACCATGGATAACTCTCACCATGTATTGAAAACAAGAGAACATATGATATAGTAATGAAATATCAAGTGTAACCTACTCCCTCTTCCCTGTTGGTTTGCTGCTCTTCCCCAATGTCGCATGTCCTGAACCACCTCTCTCCAAAAATTGGCTAACCCAAAGACACCTATGAAATTCATCACAACATGCACCTTATGCATCAAATCATCCCATCCACATATCCTTATATAGTAACCAAGTAGTTTATGGGAGCCACCATAACCCGTATGACTTGTATCATACATTATCTATTATATCTCAATCCACTATAGCCCATACACTGAGTATATACCTTAATACATCACAACTTATTCATGTCATACCTATAATAATATTTTGGATACTATATCTCAAAATGCGTGTGTGTGAAATAACCACAATCCATTACAACCCTCTACACAAATATATGGGAAAACTAATTGGCATTCATACCAACATAAGTAACTACCAAGAGAAGTGATCAGAGCCATAGGGGATAATTATCCATCCATCCTCCCACTGAGATGTTGGGTAAAACACCCTCCCATAACCCACTAGGTTTTAGTCACCCTAACCGACATGGGTGAGTAAGCATATGAAATCACAAAATATATAGGATATAATATATCTCATAACCACGCTATGGGAATAACCAGTATTAGAATCAACTGCAGCTAACATCGCTCATATGGCATCCCGCCTTTTTAATACATAATTTTCATTACATTTTACATTCAGAGGATCATTAAAGTCTAGCATCTTGGAAATCAGGAACAATAAAACTTGAATACAACATAAAACATTCTTCCAATCCACTTGTAAGGCTTCATCATAAGATTATCCTAAGTAAAATTATTGTCTTTCATATCCTGGAGACATACATCAAAGGAAAGGGTGAGAAGAAGGACCAGTAAGGGTAAACAAGGGAATTAGTGTACTTGTGATATCAATAAGAACTTGAATAACAGCATAAAGATATGAGAAATGGAATTATAGTCATATAATAATAAAAATAACTTGAAATATAACATGAATATGTGGCTACAACATTTCATTTAGACATTAATGAACATATCACCAAGGTCCATCCCCAAGGTGTCATAAAATTTACCAAGGTTATTCACCAAGGTATCGTGAAAATTATCATCTCTAGAGATTAAATCTTTACTCAATGCATTTGAGCACTATCAGGGCGAACCCTTAATATGTATTTACTTACATGTGATCCACATAGATCATATTCAAACATTTCATAAATAACCCATATAGAATAAAATGAATGGGTTTCATTTCAAAATCATGACGTTTTAAAATCTCTTAAAAATAAGATTATTATATCATTTATAACCCATGGAAAGGGAGTGGGGGTTATATGTATGTAAATTCCAGAATAAAATATATCATATTTATATATTTATGAACACCTATAGAAATTAAATAGGTCTGGGTATTCACATAAATAAACAAGTTGATTTCTTGAGAGAAAGAGATAGAAATTTTGAGATGAAATTTCTGCAGCATAACAGATATATAACATGGTTTTAGAAAACATTTAAAAGAGAGGGGACAACGGTCACCCACTCATAAATAATTCATAATACAGTATGGTTACTGAATAAGATTGTGGTATGGATATTTGAATGACATACCACATGAAAAGTAAACATGAATGAAAAGAGAAGATGTGATTTCTTTTACAAGAAATTCGGAAGCCTAACGGCATCACTTAAAATTTCAGAAAACAAATTGATGAGAGAAGAAAGGGCCTCTCAAAAATTAGACATGAAATGTACAGTAAGTAGAACATATAAGAACATAACCTCAACAAAAATATATGGAAACTAGGAGACACAATATAAAGGAAGTCATGGCTTAAAAGAAGAGGGTGAAAGAATCCCTTACCTTGAAGAGTAACTTCGAAAGCTTGAAGGTCGGGACCTTAGGAGGCTTGAGGGAACCTTGGGAGGACTCCTTGGGAGGTAAGGATACCATAAATTCATTAGGAAGGATTTAGAAATTAAAATTGTAACACCCCGAGATTTTATGAAAAATATTATTTTAATTTCATTAATGTCTTTTGTTGTATTCTACACCAAGATTACCTTGCGCTATACGCAACACCGTATTAGCTTGCAGTATACGCAACACTATTCTTGGACCGTGTTACACACAATTTTGATAATAGTTATTCTACGCAACATTGAGTATATATATATATATATATTAAATGTATAAATGAAATATGGTTGGATTCTGTTATATGAAAAAACGAAGGATTCTTTCACAACACACAACCCTGACTTGGCTTGCATTACACGCAATCGCGACCTTCCTCGATAGCGTGTGTTGTACGCAATACCGGGTTTTAATAAACAATGTTATATTATTATAATATTGTCATGAACTAACCTTTATGAATAGTATTAACTAAATTTTTAATTTTATAACATTTTTATTCATCTTACACATTTCTAGAACATGGTATAAGAACAAAATAAATTTTTCGGGTAAAATAAGTATTTTTCAAAAAATGCAGTTTTACCGCCTTTTGATGGCGCACCCACTTTAAATATAGTTTTTGACATGTTTATATGTTCAATTTGACAAAATAATATTCTTCTTTTGAATCAGGATATAAAAATTTACATTAGATAAAGTTTTGATATTTTTCCGATAACTTTCATATTTTAATGAATAGTAAAAACACGCTATATTTTAATTAAAAACAACTTTTTTTCATCATAATATCTTATGTGGTTAAATTATAATATTGAATGGTTTTAAAGTATAAATAGAATATATTTTTACCATTTAACATAATGTATGTCATTAGCATTGATTTTACCTTGAATTCGTAAGTTAAATCAATTCAATCTTTTGCAATGTTTTAAACAAAAACCCATTTTTATTCGACAACGGGATTAATTTTAATTTAATTTCTGAAACTTCTGTGTTTTGAATTTTAAAAAATGGATTCCATATTTGGAATCAGTGGGTCCAAAGTATGTTAATAGGATACTTTTTATTTTTGGGAATTATGAATAGTAACTACGGTAAATTTTATTTACCATAGTTAAAGGTAAATCGGGTAATTAAGGGTAAATATAATATTTTAAAATTACCCTAACAAATGTCAAAATCCTATTGGATTACTAAAAGTAGACCCATATCACCTAAGGGTCGGATTAGAATCATTTAATGGACATTTGTCCATGAAAATAACTTAATTATTATTAAAACCAAAGAAAGTGACAACATGTCACTCTCTTAAATCTTATAAGTATATTAATTTTAATTTAGTGATAAACTGCATGAAACTTCGAACATGAATAGTCTCCAGAAAGCTAATGAAATTATCTACATCATATAAATTTATTTATAATTTTTAGGGATTAAATAATTATCATTAATTATGACACAATAGTGATGCAGAAATTGTTTATCTAGTGAAAAATCAAGAATATTGTTTTTATTAAACTAATAGGGACCATAAAATGCACAAATACCTAACCAAAACTTATTTTCCATGTAACTGTAAACCATAAGCATCCAATGGTCTAATATGTGACCATTTTTAGCCTTATAAAAGCAATTATGACACTTATATTATTTTATTTTAAATGATGCCAAAGTTGACACCTTCATAATTTAATAAATATAACAATTTAAATATTGTGATTTTAAGATGATAAATTCGAGTAAAAGTATTATTGTGAAAGGTAATAGATTTATTTTCATCATAGGATTTTATTTTTAATTTTTATGCAACAAATAAGTATATTAAATAATTATACAAAAATGTTGTAGTATTTATTTTATTAAGAGATAAACCAAATAAATGGTTTCAAAAATGATAAAATAAATATTATATGAACTATTTAATGTGATCCAATAATTTTTAAGATACATATGACATTTTATGAATCTATTAAAACTTTTAGTTCGAACATATATTCTGTATTTATTTTATTTAAATTCAAATAAATGAATAGTGTCAAAATTGACACTATTGTTATTTTATAAAAAAAACATATTATAAAATTGATTAAAAATCACAAAATATTTCAAAATTATAAATTTAAATTTATATGATCAAAAATGTTATTATGAATCCAATTATGGACAATTCACAATAAATAATTAATTATTTGTTATAATTTAAAAATTAGAATGTTATTACCACAAATAAAATTAAATTGATTAAATAAGGATAAATCATGTTGATAATGTTTAAAATAAATTCCTAACATGTCTAAATTCTATTGGTTGATGATATTACAACCTTATCGTATCTAATATTCGAATATGAGTCATTTTTGGAGGTTTTTATGTGGGGTTAGATTTATTATAAATTAATATTTTTAAGAATTCCAAAGGTGCCCCTCTCCTCCCTTATAAAAGGACACCTCCTCCCCCTCCTCCTCACACCAATTTGAGCACTCAAGCTCGGACAACCCCTGCCAAAATCTCTTCTCCACTTCCTTAGAAACATCCTAGAGGTTCTGGTCTTCCTCAAAGACCAATTTTAGTGCCCTAAGAGGAGGTCTCAAAGAGGCGCTTCAAAGAAGAGGTAATTACCGTTACCAATTCTTTCATGTTTATTTCTTCTTCCACTTCTTCTTCTTTGGTTGTTTCATTATGAAGTAATAACATCAGTATCACTCATATACTGATATTTTATTATAAGTATGAAACAACCCTATTTCACCATCTATCCATCCTACGGAAAAAGAAATCACCGCGCGTGAGTACGTACGGAATACCGTCTCCACGTCGTGGTGTAATCTATTTTCCACCACCACCTTACATGGATGGGTATAATGGTGTAAAGAATAACTATACATAGTTATTACAACATCATATTGATTCTGATATATTGTATAATCCACTCCAATTCAATTCAATATTTATGGAAATGATATCATCGCTCGTGCGTACGTACGGACTACCGTCTCCACGACGCGATGAGATTCATTCTCCATGTTAACCATTTAAGAATGATTATAAAGTATAAATAAGAAATAATAATGAAATATATGACATTATAAAGATACTGTATTTATGTATATATATATATATGTATTTCATCTACTTACTTCCATTCAAGACAATAAGGAAAGGAAAACAGCGTTCATGCGTACGTACGGACTACCGTCTCCATGAACGGTGTTTTTCATTTCATTTATCTATCTATTATATATATATATACTGAATATATATGATATATAAATCATATTTTATATTCTGGAAGTAAGTAAATCATGATATAAGTAATAATAATGTCAAGAACAACAAGTCAAAACACCTACGATAAATGAAACGATTTTACCCAAAACGCTTCCTTAACATGGAATTTACAAAAGAACGGGTAATATAATGTCATAAGTGAACCATATATGATATCATAACAATAAATATGATTCTGTAATAAGTCAATTACATTATTTAAATCATTATACAGGAGGTTCGGACACATACGAAGCAAATCGGACCTAAGGTAAGGGAAATATCACAATCTCATTTTTATCCGAGATTGTTTATACTTTGAAATTTACTGGGGTGTATTTTATCATCCACATCCATGTTTCCTCAATATGTAATATTATTTCCATTCACCTAAAATTGTTTAAAACCTATTTTACCCTTCGGTGAGTTTTTAGTAAAAGATATGAAAGGAATCTTTTTTCGTTTTTCGTACGAGGTACTTTTTTTGACTTTTCCGACAAAAGTACGAGAAGAATGTTTTTTTTAACTTATACGGCATGAATGGATTTTTAAAACATTATTTCCCAGAAGATTCCTTTACAAGTTTTCAAGTTTATTTTTAATCATCTTCTTTTGTTTTAAAGTCATATGACATGTTATGAAAGGAAAAATGTTTTTGAAATAGAAAGGATATTTTCCTCAAGAATGGAGTTCAAGTATTTTATCAAAATTATTTTCCATCTAAGATAATAAAAGGGTTATGTTTTTATCCCTATTATTACATGGATTTGATTATGTTGTGATGGAAATATTTTTATGAATTCCTTTATCTTATATGAATTGTTTTATGATGTCATGTTGTTTAAGAATTCCATTTTTATTACATGGGTTACGCTATGATGTATGGTTTATGATTATGTGGAACACATAAGAAAGGATTCATTATAAGTTGGGTGGGACCTATATCCCCCTCCAATGCATTGGGTAAAGATTTTATATCTCATGATATAGACATGGCTGGAACGGTAGGTTATACCGGTTCAGTGAAACAGGACTGGAACGAGGGTGACTCGGTTCAGAAAGGGACTTTGTCCACTAAGATAGTCTTGGAAATGAGTCATGACTAACAAGAAATGATTTTCCATGATTATGTGTGCATGCCACAAAGTTTCAAGTTTCATGTTATGATTATGGGGATCTCATTTTCACTTCTATGATTTGTTCCATGTTAAGATATTATGATCTCTTTTGCAGGTTATGATTTTCAAAAAGATATGATATGATTTTTATTTCCTTTAATTTCCCTTGCTGATCATTTGAGATCACACTTTTATGTTTTCTTTTCCCCAGGTCAGGAAGATGGATATTAAGTAGAATATGCTAAATGGACCCTAGATATGATGAAATAAATGGGAGACACTGTAGAAGATTTATGAACCAGTTGTTTATGTTTCCCAGTTTCTAAAGACACTATACCTATACGGTCCTTTGTGGTTTTGTCATATGTTTTAATAAGTGTGCTTCAATTTTGAAGTATTAAAAATGTATGTAAAGTATGGGTCGTTACAGTTGGTATCAGAGGAAAGGTTTAGTCAACCTTTGGAAACTAGGATGCGAGAACTTTAGTGAGATCCCTAGAGATATTTCTAAGGTATGTCTAGGGATGTCCCTAAGGTTAAGTATACATATAGGTTATAGTACTAGAATTACGCTAACGATCATAGAATTAAACCTAAGATGTTAGATATTGAAGGTACTCCCCCTTTATTATGTTGTTTTCCCTAGAATGATTTTTTCCTCTCACACTATTCTTTTTGGGTTTTAGACGATGGCCGGAACCCGAAGGAACCGTGTTGATCAATGCAATGGACAATGCAATGATTTTCCTCCTGAACAAACAAATGTTATGGGAGATGGAGTGCAAAATCTTATTTCTATACTTACACAAGCTATGAATCATTTTGGACTTCCAAATGAGCAGAGAAGGGAACAATATTCTATTGAGTCCTTCATGAGGCAACGTCCACCTTCTTTCAGTGGGTCTTCTGATCCACTTGTTGCTGAACAATGGATCAGTACCACTGAAAAGATATTTTCAGTTCTTCAATGTTCTGAACATGATAAAGTCATATTACCAGTATATCGTTTGGAAGGTGAAGCTGATCAATGGTGGAATCTTATCAAGAATACAAGGAAAAGAGATGAAATTGAGTCCATGGAATGGGACGAGTTCAAGAACTTATTTTTCAATAAGTACTTCCCTCGTATTCTTAGAACAAAGATGGAGAAGGAGTTTCTTGAACTAAAGCAAAAGGATGATGAATCTGTTGGTATATACGAAGCGAATTTTACAAGACTTGCAAGGTATGCATCTGGCATTATCATCCAACCTGAAAGTAAAGTTGATAGATTTTTCAATGGCTTAAAACCAAGTCTTCGAAGGGCATTAGCTATAAGAGACTTCAGTAGCTATGAAGAAATTGTGCGTTGTGCTATCAAGGTAGAAATGGAAGTTGGTGTTACATATCCATCTCATGGTTTTGACAAGAAACGAAAGATGGAGTTCAAGGAGAAATCTCAGAATAATGGTGAAAAGAAGATGAATGTTTCCTTATGCACAAAGTGTGGAAAGAAGCATGGTGGAGATTGTCTTAAAGGGACTAGAAAATGTTTTAAGTGTGGAAAAGAAGGTCATCGAGCAGCTGAGTGTCGAAGTAATGGAAAAAGGGTTTCTAATGATGTGAATAAAGCAAACACTGTAGAGAACGCACCACCAACACTTCAATGCTTCAAGTGCAAGGAAATGGGGCATTATGCTAATAAATGACCTAATCCAAGGGTTAGTGATGATCAACATGAGCAACCACTGAAGGCAAAGGACAAAGGGAAGTCACATGCGATCACTATTGGCAATGTTAAATATGACAACGATGTGGTGGAATGATTAAGTGTTTATGTAATGGGATTCCAAAATAATGTTGTATCATTGAGTATTGCAATATTTATTTATGTGGTATTCAAAGTGATTGAGATATTTTTTGGAAATAAGATGATATGCGCATAAAGAAGGGAAAACGAGAAAATGAAATGTTTAATAGTATTCATGAGCTCATGATTGATATAAGGACTAAGTGATATCATGGTTTGAGTATATAGAATTTTGAGGATTTTGGTATGTGGAAAGTGTTAACTTTAAACTGCATTCATGTTTTCACTAAGGTATTCAAGAGAGTACATGATTAAGGACTTTGAATGTTTGGAATGTGACCAACAAAACATATCTTATGATATATGGGGATCAACGATGGTATTAAATCTCTGGTAATCGTTTTCACTATGTTATGAGAGTGGACTACAGTATTATGGATAAGCCTAAAGATTGAAATGGATTATGTTGGACATAAGTGAGTATTGTTTAAGGATAGAAGTTTTTTTTTATTCGATATTATTGATGGGATGTTATAGTAATGTAGTTTTACAAAAAGGACAACCTGCAGGACGGGCGACAGCCCATCGCGTCGGACAAGGCTGTAGGAATCGAACCCACAACCGAAGTGCGACTGGCCTTTATCGCCTACCACTGGCCTACAGGAAGTCCCTGTTTAGTAGAAACTAGTTTTATTATATTAAGCAGTATGATATATGAAGTATAAGTCCATTTTAGGAACAATATATGATTAATCTCACTATAGATCGACTTATGTATATAATTTTTTCTAACCTTTTGTTTGAGACAGATGGAATGACCCGTCATTCTATCACATGATCTGATAACACTTCACGAATAACAAATTCAACTTCATTTATTTAAGAGATGAAGTGGAAATTGTTCAAGGCACGAACAACAGTGAGATTGTACCAAAATAAAGTAAGTATTTATTCTAATTCAAATTTTCAACTTTAGGGAAATGATCTTTAAAACCAAAAATGTTGTCCTAGTGCCCTTATATCCGATGAATCAGATGGTACCCTAGATCATCACAAATTTATGGCTTTGTGATTGCTAGCTTTTCCATAGCCATGTTCTCTACCACTCTCCATCAGAACATGATGGTTAGATTTATCTTCCATATCCATATTTTCACCTATGTGGAAACCCAGTGATTAGTTTATTTGGGTAACCATTACGTTTCATACTTTTTTTTAAAGATAAGTTTTGGTATTCCTTTTTACGATGTGGGTTTCTATCAAAGAAACTTTCAAATAGTAAACCATTTATAACCTCGACGAATTTCGAGGGCGAAATTCATTTTAAGGGGGGTAGAATGTAACACCCCGAGATTTTATGAAAAATATTATTTTAATTTCATTAATGTCTTTTGTTTTATTCTACACCAAGATTACCTTGCGCTATACGCAACACCGTATTAGCTTGCAGTATACGCAACACTATTCTTGGACCGTGTTACACATAATTTTGATAATAGTTATTCTACGCAACATTGAGTATATATATATATATATATTAAATGTATAAATGAAATATGGTTGGATTCTGTTATAAGAAACAATGAAGGATTCTTTCAAAACACGCAACCCTGACTTGGCTTGCATTACACGCAATCGCGACCTTCCTCGATAGCGTGTATTGTACGCAATACCGGGTTTTAATAAACAATGTTATATTATTATAATATTGTCATGAACTAACCGTTATGAATAGTATTAACTAAATTTTGAATTTTATAACATTATTATTCATCTTAAACATTTCTAGAACATGGTATAAGAACAAAATAAATTTTTCAGGTAAAATAAGTATTTTTCAAAAAATGCAGTTTTACCGCCTTTTGATAGCGCACCCACTTTAAATATAGTTTTTGACATGTTTATATGTTCAATTTGACAAAATAATATTCTTATTTTGAATCAGGATATAAAAATTTAAATTAGATAAAGTTTTGATATATTTCCGATAACTTTCATATTTTAATGAATAGTAAAAACACGCTATATTTTAATTAAAAACAACTTTTTTTCATCGTAATATCTTATGTGGTTAAATTATAATATTGAATGGTTTTAAAGTATAAATAGAATATATTTTTACCATTTAATATAATGTATGTCATTAGCATTGATTTTACCTTGAATTCGTAAGTTAAATCAATTCAATCTTTTGCAATGTTTTAAATAAAAACCCGTTTTTATTCGACAACGGGATTAATTTTAATTTAATTTCTGCAACTTCTGTGTTTTGAATTTTAAAAAATGGATTCCATATTTGGAATCAGGGGGTCCAAATTATGTTAATAGGATACTTTTTATTTTTGGGAATTATGAATAGTAACTACGGTAAATTTTATTTACCATAGTTAAAGGTAAATCGGGTAATTAAGGGTAAATATAATATTTTAAAATTACCCTAACAAATGTCAAAATCCTATTGTATGACTAAAAGTCGACCCATATCACCTAAGGGTCGGATTAGAATCATTTAATGGACATTTGTCCATGAAAATAACTTAATTATTATTTTAACCAAAGAAAGTGACAACATGTCACTCTCTTAAATCTTATAAGTATATTAATTTTAATTTAGTGATAAACTTCATGAAACTTCGAACATGAATAGTCTCCAGAAATCTAATGAAATTATCTACATCATATAAATTTATTTATAATTTTTAGGGATTAAATAATTATCATTAATTATGACACAATAGTGATGCAGAAATTGTTTATCTAGTGAAAAATCAAGAATATTGTTTTTATTAAACTAATAGTGACCATAAAATGCACAAATACCTAACCAAAACTTATTGGCCATGTAAATGTAAACCATAAGAATCCAATGGTCGAATATTTGACCATTTGGAGCCTTATAAAAGCGATTATGACACTTATATTATTTTATTTTAAATGATTCCAAAGTTGTCACCTTCATAATTTAATAAATATAACAATTTAAATATTGTGATTTTAAGATGATAAATTCGAGTAAAAGTATTATTGTTAAAGTTAATAGATTTATTTTCATCATAGGATTTTATTTTTAATTTTTATGCAACAAATAAGTATATTAAATAATTATACAAAAATATTGTAGTATTTATTTTATTAAGAGATAAACCAAATAAATGGTTTCAAAAATAATAAAATAAATATTATATGAACTATTTAATGTGCTCCAATAATTTTTAAGATACATATGACATTTTATGAATCTATTAAAACTTTTAGTTCGAACATATCTTCTGTATTTATTTTATTTAAATTCAAATAAATGAATAGTGTCAAAATTGACACTATTGTTATTTTATAAAAAAAACATATTATAAAATTGATTAAAAATAAAAAAATATTTCAAAATTATAAATTTAAATTTATATGATCAAAAATGTTATTAAGAATCCAATTATGGACAATTCACAACAAATAAGTAATTATTTGTTATAATTTAAAAATTAGAATGTTATTACCACAAATAAAATTAAATTGATTAAATAAGGATAAATCATGTTGATAATGTTTAAAATAAATTCCTAACATGTATAAATTCTATTGGTTGATGATATTACAACCTTATATTATCTAATATTTGAATATGAGTCATTTTTGGAGGTTTTTATGTGGGTTTAGATTTATTATAAATTAATATTTTTAAGAATTCCAAAGGTGCCCCTCTCCTCCCTTATAAAAGGACACCTCCTCCCCCTCCTCCTCACACCAATTTGAGCACTCAAGCTCGGCCAACCCCTGCCAAAATCTTTTCTACACTTCCCTAGAAACATCCTAGAGGTTCTTTTCTTCCTCAAAGACCAATTTTAGTGCCCTAAGAGGAGGTCACAAAGAGGCGCTTCAAAGAAGAGGTAATTACCGTTACCAATTCTTTCATGTTTATTTCTTCTTCCACTTCTTCTTCTTAGGTTGTTTCATTATGAAGTAATAACATCAGTATCACTCATATACTGATATGTTATTATAAGTATGAAACAACCCTATTTCACCATCTATCCATCCTACGGAAAAAGAAATCACCGCGCGTGCGTACGTACGGAATACCGTCTCCACGCCGTTGTGTAATCTATTTTCCACCACCACCTTACATGGATGGGTATAATGGTGTAAAGAATAACTATACATAGTTATTACAACATCATATTGATTCTGATATATTGTATAATCCACTCCAATTCAATTCAATATTTATGGAAATGATATTATCGCTCGTGCGTACGTACGGACTACCGTCTCCACGACGCGATGAGATTCATTATCCATGTTAACCATTTAAGAATGATTATAAAGTATATATAAGAAATAATAATGAAATATATGAAATTATAAAGCTACTGTATTTATGTATATATATATATATGTATGTCATCTACTTACTTCCATTCAAGACAATAAGGAAAGGAAAACAGCGTTCATGCGTACGTACGGACTACCGTCTCCATGAACGGTGTTTTTCATTTCATTTATCTATCTATTATATATATATATATATACTGAATATATATGATATATAAATCATATTTTATATTCTGGAAGTAAGTAAATCCTGATATAAGTAATAATAATGTCAAGAACAACAAGTCAAAACACCTACGATAAATGAAACGATTTTACCCAAAACGCTTCTTTAACATGGAATTTACAAAAGAACGGGTAATATAATGTCATAAGTGAACCATATATGATATCATAACAATGAATATGATTCTGTAATAAGTCAATGACATTATTTAAATCATTATACAGGAGGTTCGGACACATACGAAGCAAATCGGACCTAAGGTAAGGGAAATATCACAATCTCATTTTTATCCAAGATTGTTTATACTTTGAAATTTACTGGGGTGTATTTTATCATCCACATCCATGTTTCCTCAATATGTAATATTATTTCCATTCACCTAAAATTGTTTAAAACCTATTTTACCCTTCGGTGAGTTTTTAGTAAAAGATATGAAGGGAATCTTTTGTAGTTTTTCGTACGAGGTACTTTTTTTGACTTTTCCGACAAAAGTACGAGAAGAATGTTTTTTTTAACTTATACGGCATGAATGGATTTTTAAAACATTATTTCCAAGAAGCTTCCTTTACAATTTTTCATGTTTATTTTTAATCATCTTCTTTTGTTTTAAAGTCATATGACATGTTATGAAAGGAAAAATGTTTTTGAAATAGAAAGGATAATTTCCTCAAGAATGGAGTTCAAGTATTTTATCAAAATTATTTTCCATCTAAGATAATAAAAGGGTTCTGTTTTTATCCCTATTATTACATGGATTTGATTATGTTGTGATGGAAATATTTTTTTTAATTCCTTTATCTTATATGAATTATTTTATGATGTCATGTTGTTTAAGAATTCCATTTTTATTACATGGGTTACGCTATGATGTATGGTTTATGATTATGTGGCACACATAAGAAAGGATTCATTATAAGATGGGTGGGACCTATATCTCCCTCCGATGCATTGGGTAAAGATTTTATATCTCATGAGATAGACATGGCTGGAACGGTAGGTTATACCGGTTCAGTGAAACAGAACTGGAACGAGGGTGACTCGGTTCAGAAAGGGACTTTGTCCACTAAGATAGTCTTGGCAATGAGTCATGACTAACAAGAAATGATTTTCCATGATTATGTGTGCATGCCACAAAGTTTCAAGTTTCATGTTATGATTATGGGGATCTCATTTTCACTTCTATGATTTGTTCCATGTTAAGATATTATGATCTCTTTTGCAGGTTATGATTTTCAAAAAGATATGATATGATTTTTATTTCCTTTATTTGCCCTTGCTGAGCATTTGAGCTCACCCTTTTATGTTTTCTTTTCCCCAGGTCAGGAAGATGGATATTAAGTAGAATATGCTAAAGAGACCCTAGATATGATGAAATAAATGGGAGACACTGTAGAAGATTTATGAACCAGTTTTGTATGTTTCCCAGTTTCTAAAGACACTATACCTATACGGTCCTTTGTGGTTTTGTCATATGTTGTAATAAGTGTGCTTCAATTTTGAAGTATTAAAAATGTATGTAAAGTATGGGTCGTTATAAAAAGTATGAGGGAAAGGCTTGGTATTTATAGGAGAAGTGAGGGGACAAGTCATTATTGGCCATGGGATGCCTCATCGGTGGTATTGGAAAAACCATGGGCTTTCCCATGGTATTTCCCCATGGTATTGGCCACTTGGAACACCTCAAACCTTATGTTACTATTCATAAGTCGACCAGAATGATTACATAATTATTACATCCTTAATAATGTCATTAAACACCCGAAACTAAAAACTGTATTTTCACTATTCACTGAAAATTCATTTTTTTCAGAAAAATCCCCAAACATCACCTTAATCTAATATCGATGCTCTGAATTAAAAAATGAACTCCATTTTATAAAAAAATTATAAATATTTTTAATTTAATTTTTAATTAAAAAACACTATTCACCTGAAAAAACTAATACTTGACTAATAATTTTGGATACAGTTATTTACCTATTTTATTGAATCAAATTACTTAATCAAGGTGCCTAAATTATATTAATACCTTCTTTAAGTGAGATTACTAATCCATTTGGTCACATTACAAATCCTAAGCATAAAATATCTATTCATAATTTACTATTCACAAAAAAATTAATTTGATCTTATTTGATTATAAATTTCTTACTGAACACATTTCCAGAAGACTATTTTTTGAAAATCATTACACATCATTAATTATTTAAGGTTTACATAAATATTTTAAAATATCCCCTTTTTTCAAAATTCATCAGTATGCATCCTATATTTATTCGAACATCTGAAAAAAAACACAAAATTCACCATAGGAAGAAATCACAATTTTATTTATCTCAAGGATTACACAAAGTAGATACAGTCTCATTACATAGCCCCTTATAACCACAACATAGGACCTAAGTGTAAGGTGTGCTAAGGTGAGAGAATCTGAGGGTGTCTTGGCCAAAATTGCCCGAGTAGTGATTTCTATAAGCTTGAACTTCTCCCAAAGGCGATTCCGCTCCAGCTTCACATGATGAAGTTTGACTTGGGTTTGGTCCAGAGAAAAGCCTAGTGGTGCTACCTCCTTCCCAAGTTTCATCAGATGGGATTTGATCGGCCCGAGACTACTGGATGAGGCCATCGAATCTTCTTTCTGTATTAATTAACCAAGATCACTTGTATTTAGAGACAATAATATCAACATTTAGTTTCCAACAATCATATTGTTCAACGGTCATATTGACCAACGGTCATATAACAGTTGGAACCCAACGGTCTCATTTTAATTATACTCACATCATTAAGTAAAGAATATAGTTTTGTTGAGTATAAACTAAAATAACACACACAAAAAGGAAACAAAAATTCATTAAAAATTTTAGGTTTTTACATTCTTCCCCCCTTAATAAATTTTGTCCCCAAAATTTTAACACGTATCCTCAGAAAAGAAAAGGTGTGGGTACTTCTTCCTCATAGACTCCTCTAGTTCCCATGTGGCTTCTTTATATTTGTGGTTTCTCCACAACACCTTAACAAGGTGGCTAGTCTTTTTGTGTAGAACCTTGTCTCTATGATCCAAGATCTCCATCGGCTGCTCCTCATAAGAGAGGTCATGTTCATGTTATACCACCTCTAGGTTTAGTACATGTGAAGGGTCAGGTATGTACTTCCTCAAGAGGGATATGTGGAAGACATCATGAACTTTTTCTATATTTGGATGAAGTGCAAGCTGATAGGTCACTACTCCCACACGATCAAGGATTTCATAGGGGCCAATGTACCTAGGGTTGAGCTTACCTTTCTTCCCAAACCTCATGACTCTCTTCCAAGGTGAAATTTTAAGAAAGACTTTGTCACCGACATCAAACTCCAAGTCCCTTTGATGGTTGTTGGCATAACTCTTTTTCCGACTCTGAGCAGCCTTAATGTGTTGTTGGGTGGCATGGACTTTTTCTGTCATCTCTTGCACAAGATCAGGCCCAAGAAGCTTTCTGTCACTAGCTTCATCCCAAAAAGTAGGATTTTTACATCGCTGCCCTATAGAGCTTTATAGGGTGCCATTTGAATTCTTTATTGGAAGATGTTGTTGTAAGATAACTCAACTAAAGGGAGATGTTGATCCCATCCACCATTAAATTCCATTGAGCACATTCTCAGCATGTCCTCGAGTGTTTGAATAGTCCTTTCAGATTGGCCATCATTTTGAGGGTGATAGGTCGTATTGAAATTCAATTCAGTGCTTAGAGCTTGTTGAATACTTCTTCAGAATTTTGATGTGAACCTTGGATCATGATCAGATATGATAGAAAGTGGAACTCCAGTCAGCCTTACCTCTTCCTTCACGTAATTCCTGGCAAGTTTATCAAGATAGAAATCTTCCTGGATAGAGATAAAATGGGCAGTCTTGGTGAGATGATCCACAATAACCCATATCACATTATTTCCTTTGGAAGTTCTTGGAAGACCAGTGATGAAGTCCATAGTGATATTTTCCCACTTCCATGCGGGTATGGGTAGTGGTTGCAATACCCCTTTAGGAAGTTGTTGCTCTGCCTTCACTTGCTAACATACTAGGCACCTTGAAGTGTAGTCAGCAATGTCCCTTTTCATATTATCCCACCAATAATGATCATGAAGGTCCCTATACATTTTTTTCCTTTAAGATGTATAGAGAAAGTAGAGCTATGAGCTTCATCCATCAGCACCTTCTTTATTTCTAGAATAGATAGAACACATAGTCTTGTATGAAATCTCAGTACACCTTCTTGATCAATATTGAACTCATGAAACTTTCAATCACTTACAGCCTCAAACTTCTCTTGTAACAAAGGATCTTTTTTCTGAGCCTTCTTGATCTTCTCTAGTAATGATGGTTGAGAAATCATTTGGGATAGGGTTGATGATGTCCCTTTCCTTATAATTCCCATGTCTAGCTTTACTAGGTCATTGATCAAAGGATATTTTTGAATCCACATCATGGAAAGAACAACTGAGTCTTTCCTACTTAATTCCTCAGCAACTTTTTTTGCTCTTCCTGGGTGATAATGAATTGAACAATCATAGTCGTTAAGAAGTTCCAACCATCTCCTTTGTCTCATGTTCAATACCTTTTGTGTGAAAATATACTTCAAAATTTTATGGTCCGTGTATATATCACATTTCTCCCCATAAAGATAGTGCCTCCATATCTTCAGAGAAAAAATGACCGTAGCCAGCTCTAGATCATGCATAGGATAATTCTGCTCATGAATCTTCAACTGTCAAAATGCATAATCAATGACCTTGTAATTTTTCATGAGGATGTACCCAAGAACTTTTAGAGATGCAGCACTAAAAATAACGAATCCTTCTCCACTTGAGGGCAAAGTTAACACAAGTGCAGTAACCAATCTCTTCTTCAGCTCTGGGAAACTTTCCTCACACTCCATTGTCCAGATGAACATGACCCCTTTTTGAGTTAACTTGGTTAATGGATTACAAAGTCGTGAAAAAATTTTCAAAAACCTCCTATAATATCCTACTAATCCAAGAAAACTACGAATATCAATTATTATTGTAGGTTGAGGCCACTCCTCTACAACTTTGGTCTTTGTAGTGTCAACTGTGATTCCTTCAATGGTTACAATGTGCCCTAAGAAAGAAACTTGTTGTAACCAGAAATCACATTTACTAAACTTTCCAAAAAGCCTATCCTTCCGCAGAGTTTGAAAAATAACCCTTAGATGATATTCATGCTCCTCATGACTTTTGGAATATATCAAAATATCATCAATAAAAACTACCACAAAGTTATCAAGGTAGTGCTTAAAGACTCTATTCATCAAATCCATAAAAATATAAGGTGCATTAGTCAGTCCGAAGGGCATAAAAACAAACTCATAATGCCCATATCTTGATTGGAAGGCAGTTTTTGGAATATCTTCTTTCTTCACCCTCAATTGATGATAACCAGATCGAAGATCAATCTTAGAGAATAATTTCTCCCCACGAAGTTGGTCAAATAAGTCATCAATTCTTGGAAGAGGGTATTTGTTCTTCATTTTGAACCCATTTAGTTCTCTATAATCAATGCATAGGTGAATCGATCCATCCTTCTTCTTTACAAAGTGAACAGGTTCTCCCCAAGGAGACACACTTGGTCAGATAAACCCCTTTTCCAAAAGATATTGGAGTTGTTTTTTTAATTCCTCCAGCTCCACATTTTCCATCCTATATGGGGTCTTTGATATCAGATAAGATCCAGGTACGAGTTCGATGGATAACTCCACCTCTCTTTCTGGGGGAGGTCCAGGAAACTCCTCTGGAAATACATCAATGTATTCCTGGATGATGGGGACATTTTCTATCATCAAACTCTCATCTCCTTCTTCTTCTTCACCGATCAACTCCATAAAGAAGGATATATGGGGTTCTTTTAGACAAATATGAGGTTGATATATATCTCTTGGAAGATAACTATAGGTTTTCCATTCAAGACTACTGATATTTCCTTGCTTCTGCAATTGATCTTAGCATTATACTTTGAGAGCCAGTCCATCCCTAGTATAATTTCAAATTCCAACATGGGAATGACTACTAGATTTGCGATAATATTGTGCTCACTAAAGTAAATACTAGAGTTTCTAAACACTGAATATTCTTGGATAGTCCCACAAGAAGTCCTGACTGACAACTCTACTTTTAGAAATTCGAGGGTTGATTCTAAGTTCCTTGAAAACTTGGAGGAAATAAAGGAATTCGTAGAACCAGAATCAAACAAAGTAATTTCTATATTTGAGAGTAAAACAAGAGTACCTTCTACCACATCATTCGGAGCATCGAGTTCAGCTGTCGTGATAGAAAAAGAACGGTCTTGATCCCTTGGCCTTTTCTAATGTTGATGGTGGTTCCCCTACACTACCCTCAGATTTGGACAGTTATTGGAAAAGTGCCCATGTTGTCCACACTTGAAGCACTGGACATCAAGTAGGGCATGAACCATCTTCCCCTTGTCGTTTGTGTTTGGAAGTTGAGGTTTCACCTCACCATGACAATTCCTCACAATGTGGCCATCTCTGCCACACTTGTATCACTTCCCACTCTTGAGTAGGTAGTTCCCTGAATGCTTCTTCCCGCATTTATTACACATGGGATGTTTCACTTACTTTCCTCCTCTTCCCTGATCAAAAGTCCTCCCTAAGCTGGGATCCATCGATCTATTCTTGTCATTGGATTTATGAGACCACTACGTCTCACCAAACTATATCTCGACTTTCATCGCACTCCACATGATCTCCTCGTAGCTATCATAATCTCGTTTAGCTAGATTCTTCTACAGATGAGGTCTCAGTCCACTGAAGAATTTATCAACCTTACCATTTGGATCCATGAAAAAGGTAGAGTTATATCATGAAAGCCTTGTGAATTTCATCTCATAGCTTCCCACAGATTCATTCTCCTTCTGCTTCAGCTTGAGAAACTCCTTCTCCATTCTTATTCTCATGGAACGAGGGAAATACTTACTCAAAAAAATCTATCTAAACTCTTACCACTCCATAGCTTCAACTTAAACTCTTTTCCACATGTTTTTTATTAGTTCCCACAACTGATCAGCTTCTCCCTCTAAGCGATAGATAGCCAGGGTGACCTTCTCTTGCTCTGAACAATGTAGCATAGAAAAGATCTTCTCTATAGAGCTGATCCATTGCTCAGTAATCAATGGGACAGTTGATCCACTAAAGGTTGGTGATCTTTGGTGCATAAAGGACTCAACATAATTTTGTTCCCTTCGTGGTGAGATCGGCCTCTCATCTTGATTCAAGTTATTACTCATAACTTGAGTCAGTTGGTTCACCATTCTCATGAAGGTTTCCATTCCAGCTTCCATCGGCAGGCCGTCAACACATGGTCCATTGTGGTCACCATTTGCATGGTTCCTCCAATTTCCTGCCATTTTCTAAAACAATAAAATATTAGTGAGAAACTTGTTTCATTTATGAATATTTTAACTATAAAGGATTATATGTCTAAAAAATTCATGCTTAAACAATTATATTTCTATATAATTCCTTCATAATGATTCATAAAAATCTTGAAATTAACCAAACATATCCCCTGGGAGTGTCATAACCAAGAGTGAAGAAAGGCCTATTGTCGTGAACCAGTTCCTATTTGAGTCTAGCACAAAGTGGTGTTTTCGGGTTTTACCCCTATGTACATTTGTGCCAGAGCCACCTCTACCTTCTCGTATCCAGACAGGGATGTATTTGTTTGATAAACCACTTAATCAATACTCACCAAAATACAAGGAAGTTTTCCCTATATTTAAACTTTTCTATATGGTTCTTCCTAAAGATTTCATAGCCTAATTTCCATAAATAACTAAACTATCCTTTGATACCAACTGTGGCATCCCGCCTTTTTAATACATAACTTTTCACTACATTTTACATAAAGAGGATCTTTAAAGTCTAGTGTCTTGGAAATCAGGAACAAAAAAACTTGAATTCAACATAAAACATTCTTCTAATCCATTTGTAAGGATTCATCATAATATCATCCTAAGTACAATTACTTCCTTTCATATCCTGGAGACATCCATCAAAGGAAAGGGTGAACAGAAGTCCCAGTAAGGGTAAACAACGGAATCAGTGTACTTGTGATATCAATAAGAACTTGAATAACAACATAAAGATATGAGAAATGGAAGTATAGGAATATCATAATGAAAAGAACTTGAAACATAACTTGAATATGTGGCTACAACATTTCATTTAGACATTCATGAACATATCACCATGGTTCATCCCCAAGGTGTTATAAAAATTACCAAGGTTATTCACCAAGGTATCGTGAAACTTGTCATCCCTAAAGATTAAATCTTTACCCAATACATTGAAGTGCTATAAGGTAGAACCATTAATATGTATTTAATTACATGTGAGAAACATATATAATATTCAAACATTTCATAAATAACCCATAGATAATAAAAGTAATGGGTTTCATTTCAAAATCGTGACATTTTAAAAGCTCTTAAAAATAAATTCATTATATCATTTATAACCCATGGAAAGGGAGTGAGGGTTATATGTATGTCAATACTAGAATAAAATATATCATCTTTATATATTTATGAACACCCATAGAAATGAAATAGGTATGGTTATTCACATAAATAAACAAGGGGATTTCTTGAGAGAAAGAGATATAAATTTTGAGATGAAATTTCTACAGCATAACGGCTATATAACATGGTTTTAGAAAAAATTAAATAGAGAGGGGACAAGGGTAACCCACACATAAATAATTAATAATATAGTATGGGTACTGAATAAGATCATGGTATGGATATTTTAATGACATACCACATGAAAAGGAAACATGAAACAAAAGAGAAGATGCGATTTCTTTTACGAGAAATTCGACAGCCTAACGGCGTCACTTAAAATTTCAAAAAACAAATTGATGAGAGAAGAAAGGGCCTATAAAAAATTAGACATGAAATAGAAAGTAAGAAGAACATATAATAATATAGCCTCAACAAAAAGAGATGGAAACTATAAGACACAATATAAAGGAATTCATGGCTTAAAAGAAGAGGGTGAAATAATCCCTTACCTTGAAGAATAACTTCGAAAGCTTGAAGGTCAGGACCTTGGGAGGCCTGAGGGAACCTTAGGAGGACTCCTTGGGAGTTAAGGAGACCAAAAATTCGTTTATGAGGATTTGTAAATGAAAAGGATGAGGGAAAGTCTTGGTATTTATAGGAGAAGTGAGGAGACAAGTCATTAATGTCCAAGGGACACCTCATCGGTGGTATTGGCAAAAACATAGGCTTTCCCATGGTATTTTCCCATGGTATTGGCCAATTGGGACACCTCATACCTTATCTTACTATTAATAAGTCGACCAGAATTATTACATAATTATTACATCCTTAATGATGTCATTAAACACCCGAAACTAAAAACTGTATTTTCACTATTCACCGAAAATTCATTTTTTTTAGAAAAATCCCCAAAAATAACCTTAACCTAATATCAATGCTCTGAATTCAAAAATGAACTATATTTTATAAAAATAATTTTCTAAATATTTTTAAATTAATTTTTAATTAAAAAACACTATTCACCTGAAAAAATTAATACTTGACTCATAATTTCTAAAACAATTATTTAACTATTTTATTGAATCACATTACTTAATCAAGGTGCCTAAATTATATTAATACTTTCTTTAAGTGAGATTACTAATAAATTTTGTCACATTACTAATCCTAAGCATAAAATCACTATTCATAATTTACTATTCACAAAAAAATAATTTCATGTTATTAAATTCTAAATTTCTTACTGAACACATTTCTAAAAGACCTTTTTTTGAAAATAATTACACATCATTAATTATTTAAGGTTTATATAAATATTTTAAAATATCCCCTTTTCCAAAATTTATCAGTATACATCCTATATTTATTCGAACATCTGAAAAAAACACAAACTTCACCATATGAAGAAATCACAATTTTATTTATCTCAAGGATTACACAAAGTAGCTATGGTCTCGTTACATATCCCCTTATAACCCCAGAATAGTACCTAAGTGTAAGGTGTGATAAGGTGAGAGATTTCGAGGGTGGCTCGACCAACATTGCCTGAGTAGTGATTTCTATAAGTTTGAACTTCTCCCGAAGGTGATTCCGCTCCAGCTTCACAAGATTAATTTCAGCTTGGGTTTGGTCCAGAGCAAAGCCTAGTGGTGCTACCTCCTTCCCAAGTTTCGTCATATGGGCTTTGATCAGCCCGAGACTACTGGATCAGGCCATCGAATCTTCTTTCTGTATTAATTAACCAATATCACTTGTATTTAGAGACAACAATCTCAACATTTAGTTTCCAACAGTCATATTGACCAACGATCATATAACAGTCGAAAACCAATGGTCTCATTTTAATTATACTCACATCATTAATTAAGGAATATAGTTTTGTTGAGTATAAAAAAAATAACACACAAAAAAGGAAACAAAAATTCATTCAAAATTTCAGGTCGTTACAACTCAGACGCTTGAATATGACTATTAAAACCAGATATCCTAAAGCACACAAAAAATTTAAAGAGATACATTAATTCCTTCTTCCCTTTTTATAATTTCCTTATATTAATTAATTCATTATCCATTAATTAACCATTAACATCATTCTACATTACATTACATTAATCATCAGAGTAAATTCCATGCCCTCTTAGCATAATCCAAATCAAGACCATGGTTTATCAAGAGTAACATATTTCCAACATTTTTATTCAATCATCACCAACCCCATGGGTTAAGAATAATGTTTTCATTATTAGGATCATTTCATAGACCTGAAACTCTAGGAAAACCATCATAATCTACCACCAAGAGGAAACATCCAACCAAGAACATCCAACTTCCTCAAGTAGTGGGTAAATTAATATATATATATAACATTCAACCTGTCCATTGACCATTTAATAGATTCATAAGTGATCATCCCAACTATCAGCATCAAGTCAACGGGTAAGCCTTGTTTCAACACATTCTATCACCTCTAGGTTCATCCTTTATACCCACATGCATATCCTAATGTATCTTTCCATCACAGGCGTCAACTACTGCCACATTATTTGGGGTTCCCTATCCACATCACATCATCCATCCCTAGCTCATCCATCCCAAGATAATATCACCTTTAGGCATCCCCCCCCCCATATCACATTTCATAGATAATTTCACATATATCACATCACAAAAATGGCAGGAAACAAACAATGATATCTAATAGGGAAACCTAGGCCCTAGAATCAAGTCATGCATCCTTTACACATAAACGATCTCTCATGGATCCAAACTGAAGGCACTCAACCTTCTCAACCAGATAGGAAATTCAGGACCTAGAAATTATTTTTATCACACAACTGATTATTATTCCATCTTTAATTAACTGATTCATTTTTTATTGGTTCCAACTACAACAAACATAAGGCATCAAGTTATAAAAATCTATCAAAAGATTAAATAGGATCTCAAGAATTTAAACCATTTTCAAAAAATTGTGAGAAGTACCATTCTCATTTAACATTCTTTTTATTTATAATCAAAATTCTCAACAAGAATTATCATACTTCATATTATTTAACAATTCCATTAATCATGTAGAATAACATTTAATTACACATTCACATTGTATCAAATGGATCATTATTAAATTAAATCAAACACTAGATTCAAACATGCCTCTTCCTTAATTATTATTCCAATTAATTATCAATTAATTCCTAATTTACACTCTTTACAAATTTCAACATGATAATACAAGCATAATAACAAGTTAACAAATCATAGCATAGATATTACACTATCTAGAAAATTAATAGTAAAATGATTACCATAATATCATGAATCAACACTCGATTACTACAACCACATTCATTATTAATATAGTTCGATAATTATTAGGTCAATTCCATTTTTATATAAAAGGATAAACTATTATAAATTTAAAATTTCACATAAATAAATAGAGAATCAATGAATCCCCCACTTCAAAGGAATAAACCATATTCGAACAAGAATGGAACAATGTTTCAGATCTCGATCACCTCTTATTAAAGAATATTCATCCCTCTAAAAATGATGTGACATAACCACACCAAAAAACCACAAATAAAAACTTCATTATAAACATGGATATTATCCTCCATCGGATGGAAATATGAAATGGGGGGAACTAGATTGAATAACCATGAGATAAGAGGTAGAACGTAACTCATATCACCCCAAATCCAAGATGGAAATTTATTCCCCTTGAAGGAATCCAAAATACCCAAAGTAAAGGTATTTTATTGCCTAAAATTAATGAGGAATGTTGTAGGGTTTTAGAAAACCTAATTCCCATGGTATTTATAAATCCACGCTGCATAGGGTTATTTGATTGCCTAAAATTTAGGAGGAATGTCGTAGAGTTTTAGAAAACCTAATTCCCTTGGTATTTATAAAGCCACGCTGCATAGGGTATTTACACAGTGTGAAATCCTTTCATATTGTGAAAATTTTGGGATTTATATCTCATAAAAAAATACTTCACCTCAAAGGATTTAATCTTGAAATTTTACATACCATGTAACACCCCATGAACTAGCCTCACAATCCATGAACTGAGAATCCACAATGTGAAATACTTACACACGATTTACTCTCCCTCTATCCATATTTTATCATCAAAATCCCTCCAGACTCACTCTAGGCCTCCTATAAGAACAAGGAGATTCAAATACATGAAAAGGGCCAGACTAAAAAAATACAGTTCTTTGAATAGATGGTCACATAGAGACTCATTTTAGTCTTGTCTTGTTTCTCTTTCTGGTTTAGTCAATTTGGATTGATGTTGTATGTATCATGGATTTATATATTTTTCTTCCACATTGTACTCAATTTTGTTTTTACTTTTTTTGTTATACATGAGTCTTTTTTGGTTGTTTTATGATACTCACCTTGTGGTGGTCCATCTCAGGTGAAGTGTTCTAAACAAACCAGGATGGTTCTTTTAAAAATGGTATCATAGGTATTACCCAACTAGAAGTGATGTGAAACTACCTAGGTTCAGTTCTAGGAGTCTAGTAGACTATAGCTAGGGAATGTTGAGGTTTAGGGAGTACATTGAGAGTACGTTATTGATCACCACATTTCATAATTCCACTTTCATTACCATGGGTAGTCAGGATTTATTTTCTTTGTTTGACATTTTCCATGTGTTATGGTTTAGTGTAATGACATATGATACTCATTGGAAGTGTTAGTTTCCTTAGAAGTTATAAATTATTTTGGGTTTAAAATGAAAAAATAATCGAGTGGGGAAGTTCTTCTAGATGTGTTGAAAAACTATTCAGTGACTAGGAACTTATTTTTGAAAGCATTAAAGTGGTTTTGGTACACTTAACACATGGTCATCAACCAGGTTACTAGGTCAATCATGACTCCAAAACCATTGGATTTTGTTGCTTAGAACCCATGATTCTGGGATTCTTTGATTTGAACTCACAGAAGGGAAATGAATCAAGGTTGTTCTTGGGATATGTTGATATCAAGAATCAATTTTACTAATAATTATGGAATGATTTTTTTTGTACAGGGATGACATAACTAGTTCATTGTGTGAAGATTAATTTCAAAATGATTCTTGTTATATAACTCATGTTTTTGGAAATGGTTGTTTACTCAGAAAAACCTAGAACTTTTTTTGGTTTTCAAACTAGTTAAATATTTTTAATGAACAAATTTTACATGCTTAAAGAATGTTTTCAATAAGATTAAAATGTTATCAAAAAATGGTTGTTTTCAACTTGTAATCTGGAATGGTGATTTTTTTTGAAATAGTAATTCTAAATTAAAAATAATATTCTATATTTTAAGTAAAACTAATTGAATAAATTTTTTATTTAATGAAAATTTTTAGGTGTTTTAATGGTGGTTTCTTTAAATGATTTTTAACATGTCCAAATTATTCAAGAGGAAAATGAATCTTGTTTATGATTTTTTTTGAAAGGAAAGAGGTTTCACCTTGTAATTGAGAAGTTTTGAAATGTTACTCTTTTTTATTCATTTCCAAAGTAATTAAAGATGTTTATTTATGAAACTAATTGTTTTTGAAACTCATTTTCAAGTGATATTTGGTGGTTTTCAAAATGAACAGTTTTTCAAAGAGGTTTCTTCTCCTTGAGTGGGTTTTCATTGAATTATCTTTGAAAGTGTTTTCTTAATTTATTTACTCCTATGTTTTTCTTGAACCTTTTATTTATGTAGGTTTTATTTGATTTGTTCTAAATAACATAACCAGATGGAGATCCCCTCTCTGGTGGTTTGAGTGATCCTTCCAGAGATATCTTGAGTTAGAGTGTAATGCCTTTCTTTAGAGTAGTCATTTTTTCTTATATCTCTATTCTTTCCCAAACTCTAAATGGATTAGATATTTTTATCCTTTATCTATCAATATTTTTGTGATGGAAGTTTTTGAGATGAATCTAGATGATGTTCTTTTGTGACCTCATAAGATAATAATATATGTTCGATTGAGTAGATGGGTCTTTAAGGAATGGTTTTCCTAGTTTTCTTGTGTTTCTTGGGAAGATTGTAATCTTGGGTGTATCATGAATTTGGTGTGTTGATCCCTTAAAGTTCCCACTTACAAGTTTTAGAGGTCTTTTAGTTTTGGTATAACCTTCTTTGGATGTGATCTTGATATCCTCCATTGGTTTCTCTATTGAGGGCAGTGGTCATTCTGAGTTTCTTCTATCTCATTGTTTCTATTCACTTTGTGAACTTTTTTATATGGGATAACCTTATAGTGGACGATTTTCCATGGGATTATGCATAGTTACCTAGACTTGGTGACCACTAGGTATGTGCATGGGTAATAGGATTTTGTTTCATGACTAATTAGCTAGGAGATCCATCGGTGATATGTTTTTATTGGTTGGATAGTGGGGACCATCAGGTTGAAATTTCTAAACCAGAGTTACCATAGATGTGACTTCATGAACTAATACTAAATCCTTATCATTTCTTATTGAGGCATTTCTTTTTTGGAAATATCTCTGGGTTATGTGAGATGTGGTGGATCTGGTGATCTGTCTTGTTCCTTTCCAAATATTACTAGGGTGGTTTGACCCAATGTTCTTTCGGATGTTTCTTAGGGATCATGACTTTACATAGGTTTGACCATGTTTTCTCATGGTTAGTTTCACCCTTTGATAGTGGGTTTTCCCCCTTGATTAGTGTTGTAGATCTAGGAGGTATCCTTTATGTGAAATATAGAACCTCAATTGCCTTATTCTCTGCACTCTTATAATGATAAAACTTCTTATTATTGTTCCATTTTAAATCAAATATAAATGGTGAGGAGACCTATGTGAGGTCTATGTTTTCTATAGAGACCTATGTTGAAAAATTATATAACTTGGGACTCCTTTTAAAGGTTGGAAGTGGGGTTATCTTTAGCTCTATTGTTGGTTCATGATAATCCAAGTTGGGTTTTTCTATGTCACTGTGAAGCATTAAGAAGATAGTTGTGGTATGCCTTGATGTTGGAAGATGGGTGATGGTTTAAGTATTTCACCAATTATTCCTTTGTTTATGATTTTGAGCATGCGATTTGAAATTCATTTTTTTCAGTGAAAAATTGGTTTCACGAGGAAATGTTTTTGGTTTTAATGCAAGGACTTAAGGATTATTTGTAAAATGAGGTTTGTTTCATGAAACGTTTTGGGTTGATTTAATTTGGGTATTTGGAAAGATTTTTATGTGTGATTAATTTTTATAATAAATTTCACATGATCATATAAAAATGGGATTCCTATTTAAAGGGAAATAAGAAATTTCCAAATTGATTTTGTGGAATTTTACTGATCGTACCCTTAGTGAGTGTATTTTAAAATGGTAAGTGATTTGGAAACTATTTAAAAAAGTAATGTGTTTGATTTATTTAGAAATATGGAATGGTTTTTTGGTTTTAAAACAAGTGGTGTTTGTTTTGAAAACAGTTTTAATTTTTTTTGAGAATTAACCAATTCAAGAAAGGTATTGGGGTTTTATTTTTTAAAATTATTTCCATTTAGTTTTTAATGAATGAAGTCCCAATTTTAATGGTGCATTGGTTTTCAAAATAGGATTTTGGTAAAACCTCCCTTTTTAGTGATGCATGTGTTTTTATTCATTATTTTTGTGTTGTGGCTTAGATTATTCTTAGGTAGTTCTTCTTTAGTGACTCCTTTGGATATTTTTGGGTCTAGTGGTTTTGACCCATGAACTTTGGATTGAAAGTTGGATCAGTTTGGATTATATTTTCATTGATGATCTTGTGTTAAATTGAGTTGATAATGCTTCCTTGGTTATTTTTTGAGATGTTTGTGGTTTTTTGGATGATATAACATTTTTTTTTTGTGCTCATTGAGTTTGGATCATTTTTTTTCTTGAGGAAGCTACAGACTAGTGCTTCTAGGGTTCTTCTTTGGTTTCCCATTAAGGGAGGTGTTTGCTTTCATACTTGTGTGGTGTAGACCATGGGTTATCTTATGTTGGTTTCCTTGGATATGGTTAAGACCTAGAGTGCATTCTTGTATACGTGGGGTGTATTTTGGTTTCCGATTGGGCTGTGAATGAGATCGATCTTTGTTTCCTATCATAGTTACTATGGGGAAGTGCTCTGGGGAGTTGGATCTAAACATAAACATATGTCAATTGTGACCCTTATGTTATATCCTTGTCATTTCTTGTTGATATATGTTTTTCGTTGTGATCACATTCTGTGGAATCCATGTTTTTCAGATCCAGTTTTGGGATCCTTTGGGTTGTATCTTGGAGTAGTTCTCTCCTTGTAACCTATTTTAAGTGGTTATCTTTGGCCAGTGAATTTTCATTAATTCTATTAATATATTTTGGAAATGTGTTTTCTCAATTACTTTCAATTATTTTTTGTAATAATTTCTCGATTTTTCCATCATTTAAGTTCCTTTATAAATGTTTGGGAGATCTATGACTGGTTTCCTTCACCTTTTGACCTATACTTTGACCTAAGTCTTTCTAGGTATAGAAAGATTTTATGATGGAGAGAATTATGACACCTTATCAGTTTGGGTATACTCTCTTTTTGACGTTTAAGAGTTGTTACTTCAAGTCCCATCCGTTTTTTAGGTAATTTGGAGTTTTCCTAGAATTTTATAGGGGACTACGCCAATGAGGGTATTGACTATAATGTGGAGTGGGATAAATATGGTGTGGACTAGTGGGAAGCAACGTATTTCCCTAGAGGAATAATTTTTAGACCTATTCCAATTCAGACATGGATACAACATAAATAGACAGCTAAAACATGGAGCCCTAGGATAGATATTTTGGCACTAATTCTAATTTCTCCATAGTTGTAACATGGATCAGAGGCTTTGTAATATGCCTTCTACTCAATTTATCCCTACATTGTAGATGCAGAGGCTATGACGTGGAGTTCCATTAGGGTGTGTTTGATGGTTATTCCATTTTGGGGGGTAGCTACGACTTGGTTCATGGTTGGAATCATAGACCTATCTTAGTAAAATATGATCTAGGTGAGGTCTACACCATGGTTTCTAGAGAACAGTTGGTCAAGGGTGACTAGGACATGGGTAGGAGATTTGTAGTGTGTCCTAGAAGTTCTGTGGTGTGGTTTAGGTGGTTTCACCATGGTCTTTATCTTTTTGGCAGCCTATAAATTTTTAATTCCCCTTGAATTGAGTGGATCATCCCCATTTCTCTCTTAAAACTTAGGAACCTAGGAGAATATTTCGAAGTCCTTTGAATCCATTCTTGATCAGATATAACCCCATGCTTTGGGAGATTTATTTTTGGGGATTCATCTTCATTCTTGAGGTGGGTGTCTCTATACAAAGGTTCTAATTCATGAATTACATGATGTTCTTGTAAATTACTTTCATTTGTTGTATAAATTGATTGATTTGAAATCAAAATGGATTTTCTTCTTAAGAAATATGTTTTTGAAGGGGTTTTCTTGAAAAATACAATTGAACACATTTTTTGATGCAATGGAATTCCTTAAGGTGGTTTTGATTATATAATAGGTTTTCAATAATGGGAGATGTGATGATTCATTTTGAATGTTTGGAGAAATTCCTTAAGAGTTTTTTTGAAATGGAAAAGTGTTTTCAAGCATGCAAGCGGTAATGATTTTCTATGAAAATGTTTTATAAATTGTGAGTAAGGTTTTTAAATTCTTTTTGAAACTTATCACATTGGGAAGCTTGGGTGCATTGGGGAATAAACATGACACCTTATCATGTGTGTGTTTCACTATTAGGGGTTTTCTATAGGTTCTCATTATGTGGTAACTAGATGATGAGTATCTCGATATCGACATAATATGGTGGGACTTAATATCGGTTGGATCCATTTTGTTCCTGGTTTAGGATTATTTTTTTGTATGAGTTCTTATTTCCCAAGGTTAGAGACCAAATGTTGTGTATTTAAGAAGTTATTATTTTGAAAGAAAGTTCTAACTTGATGTTAGAGAATCCATTTTTGGTTCATCAAGCATATATACTAATTTATCAGGAGAATGAGAACCTTTAGATGATGTTTGAACATGATTTCAAGAGTTTGATAAGTGTAAAAAACCATCCTAGGTCAACCTAATATGTCAACCAAAATGGATCTCCATAAGGCTCAAAGCATTTCATGATCACCATGGGCTAGTGATAAGAACTTGGGTATCAATATAAAAACATAGGAATAATTTCTCCCTCAAAAGAAAACATGTGATAAAAATAATATATCAAAGCATAATAGTCCCAAATATAACATAATAACTCATATGTGAGCTACAATATATGATGAATATGAACAAATCTGAATAGCCTTAACCCAAAATAGTCTAGATACCAATAATAAGGATCTCTACAAATCCATGAGCCTAACTCCACCTGACTTTTAATCACCACTATCCCAAAAATTCTAGAAATAAACATTGCACATGAGAATCCATCATCACAAGAAATTCCCTACCCTTTATCTATGTCCAAAAAAATCATGTCAACATATGCCCGAGGGAACATATAGGGTGTGAGAACAAAATCCAAATTAGATACAACCATGAATTTATACAATGAATATCACCATACATATAGTAGTTCTTTAAAATTGGTCATATTCAACATAAATAAAGAATATGGCATTTAATCCATGATATATAAATATATGGAAATATCCAAGTAATCGTACATCATAAAACCAAGTGGGAAATCTTAGAATAACCATTAACATAAAGTTTCCAACAAAGAACTAAATGGGAGAGAAACATGGGGGTTTATGTAATGAAATTCTAATAGTGTTCCCAAATATCTTCCTAATGTGTTTTAATCAACCATTATGTTTAAGAAACTATTCCCATAATTTGTAAAATATTTTCCATGAGAAATTCTATACCGATTTCATGTATGAAAAATCATTTCCTTTTCTAAATCACCTTTGAGGAATTTCATCAAACATGATATTTGTATAAAATAATTTTTAAAGAAAATACCATTTTTAAAACACTTTCCATTTCTATAAAAGATAAAATATTATCCATCATGGACATCAAATAATTCAATTTCATAAAAAAAACATACGAAAAAATAAGAATATAATAAATTCCGTGGGAAAGTTCATTTGATATAGAAAACTACCTTGACAATAATAGAAATCATGTCACCTTTGAAAATGGAGATTAGAAATGAAGAGATCAGGTACTCTCAACAGGGAACCCTAGAAAATATCTCTACTTCATGAGGAATACTGATGACTCACATCTCATGATGATTCGATTTTTTTCAGCATCCTCTCAATAACCTCTACTCTTTTAAGCACCTCAAGATATGTCTTTAGCATAAATAGGGTGACTTTTCACTGGATATTTGGATGAAAAGCCTTCTCAAAACTCCTTACCATAGCCTCCTCATCTAGAAATAGGTCTAACACATATTTTGGAAGGTTCATGAAATGGATCATGAAATCATGCACGTTGGAACTCCATTGTTGAAGTGTAAAAAAATCATGGTGTCAGAGCACCATCATGGTCAAAGAAAGAAAATCTACTCGAAACTGGTCTCAAGAATTCTCCCACAAGACTATTGACTCATCAAAATTCCTGAGGAACAAGAACCACCACTACCTTGCTACTCCATGAAGCATCATCACAGCCAATAAAACTGTGTTCTCCTTCTGATCACAGATCAAACAGAAGGATATCTCATCCTCTTCCAACTATTATTCCATGACTAAATATAAAGAAAAACCCTTATACTTATGTAGACTCTAGAACTAAAACTCTCAAAGTTTCCTCCTTCAAGTGTCTTAGTCATCGACCTCCACTCTATAGTGATTTGTTGGCACAGCTTGCTGAACATCTTCAGTGAAAACCTGATGATGACATTGACTTGGATCCATTCCTAAAAAAATAATAACCTTTTAGAGCACCTAAACCTAGAATATTGAATATTTAACATTATATAATTAATTATTTATTATCTTATTAAGTTTTTAACCTATCACATGGTATGCGCGTTTCAATTACAGGTGAAAAGAAGAATGATTTGTGATCCTTTCCTAGCTCTCTACCCTACAACCATTATTAATTTATTTAGTAGGATTAGTAAACTGAAAGGTCCATGAATAATATCATAAGGGTCCCTAAATAACCATGTACCAGCCAGTCTCCCATGTTTACATTACTCAATAAATTAATATTACACCAGTTCCTTACCATCCCATGTAATCTCACCTATGCATAACTCCAAAATCCATCATATCCCCAAACCTAAACCTATGATACCACTATGTTATGACCCCCTACCCCCAGAGAGTACCCCCTATGGGCTGGAAATGGGGGAAGGGGGATGGTAACTACCCAAGTCCTGGCTCCAGTAGGCCCTAGGTTGGATACTAGCACCAAGGGTATAATATAAAAACATATGGGAGGCATTTCCCTCTAAGAGAACATGAGAAAGAGAGAGATAAGAAAAATACACCAATGAAAACCTACTTAGACATATGTGTGTGTGTGTGTGTATTTATATATAAATAAATACCAAGTGAAAACACGAAATTCCATACTGTACTATAACAACTAAATGGAAAAATTCAAGCATAAAAAGGTTAAGGACTATAGTGACCATAAAGCTCATACAGATCCTACAAAACCAAGATCTAGTAATATCCATCCTAATATCCAACCTACTTTAATTGACCTGAAAAATAGTTTATATACACATAGGGTGAGAATAATAGTATAGTTAGTAGGATCCTCACTAGATCATCTCATGTAAAAGATAAAGAAAACATGCCCAAGCACCGTAAACAACAGTGAAACTAACTCATCACCTAAACAGGTTTACTAAGTTTCCATCTTCACTATCGATAACTCCAAAAAATTGTCAAATACAAGAGAGAATTTGATATAGTAAATAATTATCAAGCGTACCCCACTCCCACTTCCTCATTGGTTTTCCACCCTACCCCAACATCACACATCATAATCCATTTCTCTCTTCAAAATGGACAGACTGAAGAAACATGTTCAAGGCATCATAACATGCACCTCATGCATCACATCATCCAATCCACATATCTATATATAGTAACTAAGTACTTTCTAGGATCCAACATAGCTCATATGACATGTATCATACATCAGGTATTATACCTGAATCCATTAAATCCCATACACCGAGTAATTACCTCAATCCATCATAACATATACACGTCATACCTATAATAATCCTTTGAATACTATATTTTGTAATACATGTGTGTTAAATAACCATAATACATTAAATAACACTATACATATATATGGTAAAACAAACTATTGTTCATATCAACACAAATAACTACCAAGAGAAGAGAGTGGGATCAAAGGGGCTAGTCATCCATCCATCCTCCCGCTGGGATGTTGTGGAAAACACCCTCCCAGAGTCCACTGGGTATCAATTGCCCTAACCAAAATGGGTGGTCAGTGTATAAAATAAAAAAATATACATTATATAATATATCTCACAACCAAACTATGGGAATAACCTAGTATTAGAATCAAATATAGCTAACATCACTCGAAATCCCAGATGCCACTACTAAGACCAAATATCATATAGGCACACAAGTATTTTGAAAAGAAACAATAATTAATTCTTAAATTTTTATCATTTTCTTTGGTTAATTAATTTTTTAGCTATTTATTAACCATTAACTTCATTCCACATTACATTACATTAATCATCAGATTAAATTCCCTAAATTCCTAGCATAATTCACACCAATTCCATGGTTTATCAATAGTAACATCTTTTCAGCATTTTCATTCCATCAGCACTAACCACATGGGTTAATAATTACATATTCATTAATAGAATAATTCCATAAATTAGTTACTCTAAGAAAATCTTCCTAATCTACCACTAATTCGAAACATGAAACCAAGAACACCCAGCTGCCTTGATTAGCGGGGAAAGGAATGCAGATAAAATAAGAAACCTAACCATTGACCATTTAATAGATTCATTAGTGATCATCCCATCTCTTAGCATCACATCAATAGGTAATCCTAGATTTAACTCGTTCCATTATCTCCAATTTCTTACTCAACACTCATGTTCATATCCTGATGTATATCTCCATCATAGGCATCAACTACTACCATATCATCTAGGCCTCCCTACCCTTATCACATCAGCCATCCATGGATCAGCCATCCCAGGATTATATCACATCCTAGCCTCCCCACCCCATATCACATCACATAGAAAATCTCTCATATGAATCACATCACAAAAGTAGTAGGAAACAAAAAATCATGGCCAATAGTGTAATCTAGACCCTAAAAAGGGTATCCTTTCTTCACACATAAATGATCTCTCACAGCTCTAAACTCAAGGCACTCGGCCTTATTAAGAAGAAAAGAAACTCAGGCCCTAGAAATTTTTTTTATCACAAAACCAATTCTTATTACATCTTGAATTAATGATTCATTATTCATAGGTTACAACTACAGGGAACCTAAGGCATCAAGCTATAACGAGCTATAAAAATACTAAACATTCACTCAAAAATTTAAACCAGTTTCATCAAACTGTGAGGAGTTCCATTCACATTTAACATGCCTTTAATTTATTTTCAATTTTCTCAACAAGCATTATCATGCCTCACATTCTTTGAAAATTACATTAATCATGTAAAAGAACATTTAATTATACATGTTCATTGCATCAAAATGATCATTATCAAATTACATCAAACACCCATTTCAAATATGCCTCTTTCTTAATTATTAATCCAATTAATGATCAATTAATTCTAGTTTTACATTCTTTACCAATTTCAACACACTACTACAAGCATAATAACATGCTAAGAAATCATATAATTGAAATCAAACTATCAAGAAAATCAAATGGAAAACCGTTATCATAGTATTAAGCAACAATATTAGGTTTTGAAAACCCAATAATTTATTAATATGATTTGATAATAATTAGTTTAATTAAATTTTCATTGAAAGGGATAAACCATGATCAATTTATGATTTCACATAAATAAATAGTGAATAAATGAATCCCCTACTCCAAAGGTGTCAATGTTATTTGTACAAGAACAGAACAACATTGTGGATCCCAATCACCTCTACCATAAGAATTTTTATCCCACCAAGGATTACATGGCACAACCGCACCAACAAAAAATCATGCAAATCTCCATTATAAACATGGAGATGATCCTCTATTTCATGTAAATAATAAATGGGAGGAACTAGATTGAATAATCATGAAAGAAGAGGTAGAATGTAACTTGGATTACCATGAATTAAATATGAGAATCCAAGAATCGATACCTATTGAAGGAACCCAAAATCCCTGAAGGAATTGTTGATGATCACTAGAAATTTGAGAGGAAGGTCATAGGGTTTGATAAAACTAGAGACCCCTTCTATTTATAAATTTGTGAAACATTGGATATTTACATGTTGTGAAACCATTTCACGTCATGAAAATGTTGGGCTTCAGATCATGTGAAAAAATATGTTTCCTCGAAGGATTTAATCCTAAAAATTTACACACCATGTGACACCCTGTGAATTGTCCTCATAAGCTGTGAACTGAGAATACACAATGTGAAATATTTACATGCTATGAATTCTACCTTCATCTAGATTTTAGTAGTTGAGCCCCTCCTGACTTAATTTAGGCCTCCTCCAAGAACTATGATATTTAAAAACATGCAAAGGGTCAGACTATATGGATTTTGGATATTACACAGATGGTCACATGGAGTATTATTTTAGACTTTTCTTGTTTCTCTTTTTGGTTTAGTTAGTTTGGCTTGATGTTGTATGTCTCATAGATTTGTATCTTTTTCTTCCATATTTTATGCTTTTTTTACTTGTTTTTGTTATACATGATACTTTTTTGGATGTTTGATGATACTCACCTTATTGTGGGACATCTCAGGTGATATATTTTGATCGAATCAATCTGATTTATTGAAAAATGGTATAAAAGGGATTACCTAACCTAAAATGATATGACACTACTTAGGTTTGGTTTAAGGAGTCTGGTAAACTGAATCTATACATTTTGGGGCTCAAGGAGTACATTGAAAGTAGGTTCATGATCACCACCTTTAATATTACCACTTGAGTTACCATGGGTATTTAGGATTTATTTTCATTGTTTTATGTTTTCCATGTGTTATGTTTTTGTGTCCTAACTTATGATCCTCATTAGAACACGTTAGTTTCCTTGGGAGTTATACTAGATTTTGGGTTTAAACTAAAAAAGTAATCAAGTTGTGAAGTTTGTCTTTATGTCCTGAAAACCCATTAAGTGACTAGAACCTTGGTTTTGAAATCATTAAAGGGGTTGTGGAATTCTTATAACATGGTCAACAAGAACATTTCTAGGTCAATAAGGACTCAACAACCCTTTTATTTTTTTGGTTAGAACCCATGATTCTTGGATTCTTTGAGTGTCTCTCTTTGAAGGGGAAGGAATTGAGGTGTTTTTTAGGATATTTTGATATCATGAATCAGTTTGACTAAAATTTATGGAATTATGGTTTTTTTAAGGGATGGCATAACAAGTTTATTATGTGAAAATGAATTTCAATAAAATGATTTTTGTTTGAAAAGTGATGATTCGTTTCTTTCCTAGGAAATGATGCTTGTTCTCTAGAACATATTTTTTGGAAATGGTTGTTTACTCATCGAAACATAAAAAATGTTTTGGTTTTCAATCTAGTTAAATATTTTTCATGAATGAATTTCACAGGCTTGTAGAATGTTTTCAATAAGATTTAATTATTACAAAAAATGGTTTTTTAGAACTTGTAAACAAAATTTGAATGGTTTTTGAAAGAGGAATGCTAAATAAAAATAAGATTCTAACTTTTAAGGTAATTAAGTTTTATAACATGTTTAGTTAATGAAAAGTTTTGGGGTTTTGAATGGTGGTTTCATTTAAAGGAATTCAAATAAAAACAAAATAACCCAAGTGGAAAATGAATCATGTTTAATGCTTTTTTTATAGGTAATAGGTTTTTCCTTGTAATTGAGAAGTTTTGAAATTTTACTCTTTTAGACTCCATTATAAAGTAATGAAATATATTTATTTAAGAAACCAAATGTTTCTGAAACTTCTTTTCAGGTGATTTTTAGAGGTTTTAAAAATGAACAGTTTTTTAAAGAGGTTTCTGCTCCTTGATTGGGTTTTCTTTGAAACCTATATGAAAGTGTTTGATTACTTTGTTGAAATATATATTTAGCCTAGCCCCTTATTGTGTGTAGGGGTTATTTGATGTATTCTAAATAACATGAACATATGGAGATACCCCATTATGTGGTTTGAGTGAGCCTTCTATATATGTCTTGAGTTGTAGTGTAATACCTTCATTGAGAGTAGTCCTTTTTCCTTGTCTCTTTAGTCTTTCCCAAACTTCTAAAGAAGTGGTGAGTGTAATCCTTTCTCTCTTAGTGTTTTAGTGAGGAAAGGTTTTTAGATGAATATAAATGATTTTATTCTGTGACCTGATAAGATAATTGTATAAATTTGATTGAGTAGATGGGTCTTTAAGGACTGGTTTTCCTAGTTTCTTTTATTCCTTGGGAAGAGTGGAATCTTGAGTGTATCTTGATTTTTTTTTATTGATCCCTTTGATTTATCACACATAAGTTTTAGAGTGATTTAAGTTCAGGGATAACCTTGTTTGGATGTGATCTTGATATCATCCTTGGGCTTCTCTTTTGAGGGAATTGGTCATCCTGAGTTTGTTATATCTCTTTGTTTCTTTTCACTCTGAAAAATTTGTTCTATGGGATAAAATTATGGTGAAAAATTTTCCATGGGATTAGGAATTGTCGCCTAGACTTAGTAAACCTTGTGTATGTGCATGGGTAATAAGATTTAGTTTCAAAAATGTTTGGTTGAGAGATCTATTGGTGATATTTTTTTATCGGTTGGATAGTGGGGACCACCGAGTTGATATTTATATATTTGAGTTACCATAAATGTGGCTTAATTTCCTAGGTCTAGAGCCTTTTCATCTCTTATTGATTTGAATCTTCATTGGAACCATTTCTAATTTATGTGAGACATGGTTGATATGGTGATCTAGCTTTTTCCTTTCCAAATATTATTGGGGTGGTTCTAGACGTGTCTTGGGGATGGTTGATTTTCATAGTGTTGACCAGGTTTTCTCTACGTTAGTTTTATCCTATGATATCAGGTTTATTTCCCTTGATTAGTGGTGTAGATATTGGAGTTTTCCTTTATGTGAAATTTGTAACCTCAATTTCCTTATTAATTCTCTCTTGTATTGATGTAGTTTCTTGTTATTGCACCATTTTAGATTGAATCTAAATAGCGAGGAGACCTATGTGAGGTCTCTATTTTATTTATAGCCTCGGGTGAGAAAGACTCAAACCTAAGACTACTTTGAAAGGTTAGAAGTGGGATTAGATTCATCCCCAATGTTGGTTCATTCTAAGCCTAGTTGGTTTTTTTCTATGTCACATTGAATCCTCGGGCGGGGAGTTGGGGTATTCCATGATGTTAGAAGATGGGTTATGGCTTAAGGATTTCACAAATTATTCCATTATTTATGTTTTTCTCATGAAATTTTAAATTCATTTATGTTAGTGAAAAATTGGTTTCATGAGGAAATGTTTTTGGTTTTAAAGAAAGGCCTTAGGTATTATTTGTAAAATGGATTTGGTTTCATGAAATGTTTCAGAAATAATTTATTTAATTTGGGGATTTTGAATGATTTTTAGGTGTGGTTTATTTTTCTAATTAAGTAAACATTGTTTTATAGAATATTTGTTTCCTATTTTAAGGTAAATCGGTGATTTTCAAATTGATTTTGTGGTATGTTTGGGCATGTACCCTTTTTTGTGTATTTTAAACTAGTAAGTGATTTGGAAACTATTTCAAAAAGGAAAGTGCTTGATTTATTTTGAAACATGGAATGGTGTTTTTGTTTTAAAATAAGTGGTGTTTGTTTTGAAATCAGTATTAAAAACATTTTAAAAATTAACCATGTTAAGAAAAGGCTTGGGGTTTGAATTTTTAAAATGGATTCCATTTAGTTTTGAATGAAGGCCCAATTTTAATGGTTCCTTGGTTTTCAAAACAGGATTTTGTTAAAACATTTATTTTTTTAGTGATACATGTGTTTTTCTTCCTTATTGGAGGGTTGTGGCCAATATTTTTTTTAAGGGGTGATGCCTTGGTCAAAAACGACCAAAGCCTTAGATTTATTAAAAAATAGAAGAAAGATTACAAGAGTCTAAAAGACGGGATCATATTATAATCTTTTTCATGCAAGGAGTGGAGAGTAATGGGGATGTCTTCAAGGAAAGTAATTTCCTGATTGATTCCAATGTTGTCCAGACCATCTGCAACCGCATTTGCTTCTCGATAAACATGTATGATGATATAGTTAAGATCGCTAAGCGAGCAGGAGCAATCCATCCAACGGGTGGTGATCGGCCAAGCAAGGTGAATTATGCCATTCCAAATTGCTTGGACAATGGTCATGAGTGTTGTGGCCTATATTCTTCTGAGGTATTACTTCTTTAGTGTCCCTTTTGGAGATTGTTGGGTCCAATGGTTTAGACCCATGAGGTTTTTCTTGATGATTAGATCAGTGGGGATCATCTTTTATTGGATACTCTTGTGTGAGCTCGAGTTGAAAATATTTCCTTGGTTTTTTTTGGATGTTTGGGTTTTTTATGGATGACGTACCATTTTGGGTTTTGTGCTCATTGAGTTTAGAGCAGTTTTGGATTGAGGAAGCTATGGACTAGTGCTTTTGGGGTACTTCATTGGTTTCTCATTATGGGTGGTGTTCCTTTTCACCCTCATGAGGTGTAGACCATGGGTTGGCTTATGCTGGTTTCCTTGGATATGGGTTATACCTTGGGTGCATTCTTGGATACTTAGTGTGTAGTTTTTTTTCTAGTAGATCTATGAATTTAACTCTCTATTTCTTGTCAAAGTTTCCATGGGCAGTTCTCCAGGGAGTTGGATCTAAACACCCTCATCTTGCAGTTATGAACCTTAAGTTAGAACCATGTTGTTTCTTGTCAAGTCATGTTTTTCATTATGATATCCTTATAATAATTACATATTTTTTTGATCCAGTTTTAGGATCCTTTTGGAAATTTCTAGGAGTGGTGCACTATTGTGGTTTTGAACCTATTGTGTGTGGTTTGTTTTGGCCGGAGAAGTTCTATGAATTACCATTAGATATATTGGGAATAAAGTTTCTTAGTGACATTTTATTGTTTGTGGTAAGATTTTTTATGATTATTCCATCATTTTATTTCATTTATAAATGGTTGGGAGATCTATGCTTGGTATACTTCCCTTTTATGAAAATACTTTGAATTCAGTCTCTCTAGGGATAGAAATATTTTATGATGGAAAGAATTGTGACACCCTCTATGTTTGGGTATAATCTATTTTCGATGTTTAAGAGTTAGTAAATTATGTATCAGGATTTTTTTAAATGATTTTAATTTTTCCTATAATTTTATAGGACTATTCCATGGAGGGTATTGTCTATAGCATGGAGTGGGCTCAACATAGTGTGGACTAGTGGGCAGCGGTGTAGTTCCCTAGAGGAAGAATTTTGATGCCTCTATCAATTCAAGAATGGATGTGGTGTAGGGACACAACTAAGACGTGGAGCCCTTGGATAGAGATTTTATAGCTACTTCCAATTTCAGTATAGTGAACCATGGAGCAGAGGTTGTGGCATAGGCTTGCTACTCAGTTGAGCCCTACAGTGTGGAGACATATTTTACGGTGTGGAGTTGCATGACTCTGTGTTTGGTGGTTATTCTATTTTGAGGGTAGTTGCAACATGGTTCTTAGGCTACATCATATACTTGTTTTGTATAATAGTATTTGGGTTAGGTTTAGATCATGTTTCTCAGTGACTATTTGCTTAGGGGTGATTGCGGTATGGATAGGGGATATACAGCGTGGTCTGGCGGTTCTTCAGTGTGGTTCAGGAGGCTGTGTTGTTGTCTTTAACTTCCATACTTCCTATAAATTTTTAAATACCTTCAAATTGAGTTGATATTCTAGATTTTTCTCTTAATACTTATTCTCCCAAGAGATTATTTTGAAGGCCTATGCATCCATTCTTGATTGAATACTACCCCAGGCTTTGGGAGATAGATTCCTCTCTAATCTTGAGGTGGGTGTCACTATACAAAGGTGCTAATTCATGGATTACATGATTTTATTTTAAATTCCTTTGGGTTATGGTATTAAATTTATTAATATGAAATCAAAATATATTTTATTCTTAATATATATTTTTTAAAAGGTTTTTGACATGAATCAACCCACTAGGGTTTCCTATCTAGCAAAAGACTAGGCCACGACTACCCCAAACTCACCTCCATAGGCCAAGGGTTGGAGACCAGTATCAAAAGGCATAACTACAATGGGAATTATTTACAAAAGTACCTTTATACATGTATGCAATCATATCTATGCATAAGTTCATATAAATTAAAATAAAAGACAGTAAATTCTAGAGTAATGACCATGCATGTAAGAACCTCTTGGGAATACTATAGAGTACGACCACATAATATAAAATGGAAAAGTGAAAAAATACACAACCATCCATAAAATAACTAAAAAATAAAGTAAATGTTGAGAGATCTTAGATTCTGATCTCCAATCCCCAGTCATTGTACACGACCAAATGTATCGAGGTATCCCCTATGCACCTCTGTAATCACTATTGACAAGTTTTTCCTCTATATAAGACACAATACATGTGGGAAAATCCCATGTAGGGGTGAGTATATACATACCTAGTAGGATGCCCTAAAAGCTAAAGGGGGGAAGCAATAGGATACATGATAGAAGAAGATAGCTCAACCCATATAAATAAAACCCAATACACATTTATAGATATATATGCTCATAAAAAATCCCAATTAAGAGAGAAAATGGGATCTCTATATCACAACCCATCTTAGGATGATTATCCTGCCTATAGATCCAAAGATCGATCAATGATTCCAAGAATCTCATGTGTCTATCTAAAGAAGTCGCATGGAAAACTTGCACCCCAGTACCATAGGGGACTACCATCTCTGTGTATAAAAGACTCATGTCCTAGTACGATAGGGGAGTAATGCCTCTATGATAACTAGTGTGAAGGAACCATATGTTTTCATGAAAACGGAGTACTATCTCTATGTTTTTTTATCAATTATGGAGGACCTACACCCTAGTATGACATGGGAGAATCATCTCCATCAATAGAGGACCCACGCCCTGATGTCACAAGGCAGTACCCACTTTATGATAAGTACATAAATTATGGAGGACCCACTCCTTAGTATGATAGGAGAGTACTATATCTATGTCCAGAATCAATCATGGTCTCAAATTATTTTATTTGAGGCTCCATTTAGAAGATAATTCATTTTTTATGAAAATTTGTGTGTGTGATATAAAATATATTTACTCTTTTATCAAATTAATTTTTGTATCATAAGGCCTCTAAATTGAGCGACATCTCAGAACTTGGCTCCTAAAATATTCTTTGATATATTCCAAAGTCTTAAAAGGGGAAAAAGTTCTCTACTTTATTACCTCCTTTAATCTTTTTATCCCTAAAAAGAAAAAAATAAACAAACAGGTCAGAATACTGATCCTGCATCTGGCTCTCCCACTCCAAGGAGCTCTCCCGCATGCTTTCATACTATGATAGCACACGAACCAATGAAATGACCCATCCATGTAGGATCCTCTCATGTCGATACTCAATTATCAATAGGTTCTCTACAAAGGTGGATTCATCCTAGATATCCAGTTTACCCCAGTTAATGACGTTAATGGGATCATGCACATATCTCCTCAATTGTGACACATGTAAGATGTCATGCATCCTATACAGCTATGGGGGTATATAATAGTGGTAAGAAACCTCATCAACCCTCTACAATATCTTGAACTGCCTGATGAATCTTGAGGATGGCATACCTACCTTTCAAAATCTTTGCAATACTCATTGTGGGGACACTATTAGGAAAACATGGTCTCTATGATTAAACTCCAAATACATATGATATTAATCTACATAATATTTATATCCACTCTGACCTTTTCTCATCCACTCATGGATCACCTAGACCTTATCTATCATTTCCTATATTATCACTCGTCCAAAAAGAGATGCCTCACCATTCTCATTCCACCATAAGGGTAGCCTATAGGGTATCCCATAAAAGGCCTCAAAAGATATCATGTCGATAGTAGACTGATAGATATTGTTATATAAAAACTCTACTAAGGGTATGTTCTCTACCTAGATTTGGTCTAACTCTAGTATATAATCCCTTATCATACCCTCCAATACCCGGATAGTTCACTCGGTTTTCCCATTTGTCTAGGGGTGAAAGGTTGTACTCATCCTCATTTGGGACTTGAATTCCTCCTACAAGACACTCCACAACCATAATGTAAACCACACATCATTATCATAGATAATAATCAAGGTAACCCCATAAAAGAAGATGATATCCCACACATACAACTACCCCAAACTCACTACTAAACTCTACTCCTTGATAGGAAGGAAGTGCACCGGCTTCATATGACATTAAATTATCACCCAAATGGAATCATGGACTCTCTCTGTACATGGAATACTTGTCATGAAATCCATGGATATTCCAAATAATTTCCTCTCTAAGATCTTAAGAGACTGTAGAAAACCTACCAGAACCTAGTGCTCAGCCTTCACTTGCTGATATGTGAGGCACCGAGAGACAAACTCATCCACACTATGCCTCATGAGAACCCACAAAAACTTACACCGAAAGTTTCTATACATATTACCCACATTGGGATTTAAAACCAAAGGTAAAGTGTGAAAATCCTTATAACATCCTCTTAGATCATGAATCAAAATACCATATGTCCCTGGAATAGGATAATGTGATTCCATCCTTTAGAAAATTCATTTAGTAAATCTCCTAAGGATATCTAGTCACATAAGACCTCATAGTCGGTGTCCACTAACTATGCCTCCCCCACATTCTAGAGAAGTGGATGGGTCAACACCATCAACTAAAGGAAAGTTTCACCCTCCTCCTCTACCAGGGTCAGTTGTATAAAAGCTAACTTCTTAGAAACCTCTTCCACTATTTGAAAATGAGACTTTATACTAAGGGAATATTCTACAACATTTCCCTTCCCAAGAGTATATACTATCTAAAAGTTAAACTCCTATAGGAACTCTAGAAAGTTTCTTTGTATCAATTTTAGGTCTCTCTACATGAAGAAATACCTAATTATCTGATGGTTTGATTAAACAACAAAGTGCTCTCCCCAAAGATAGTTCCTCCACATCCTTAAAGAAAAGACCACCACTGCCAACTCTAGGTCGTGAGTCATGTTGTTCTTCTCATGGTGTCTCAACTGCCTCAAATGATATATAATCATGGTATACCTTTTCATCAACACATAGCTAATCCCCTCTCTAGAGGCATCGCAATATACTACTTATTCATCACCCTCCTCTGATAGCCTCAAAGCAGGAGCACTCATCAGCCTCAACCTCAACTCCTCAAAGACTCTTAGGAACTACTCAGTCTAGGTAAAGGGATTCCATTTCCATGTTACAGTAGTCAAAGGTGATTTAATCCTATAAAATTCTACCATTAACACCCTATAGTTTCCCTCAAATCCCAGAAAACTTTTCACCTCTTTCACACTATTGGGTGCCTCCCAAGGAAGCATTGTATCAATCATTGTTGGGTCCAAAGCTAATTCATTATCAGAAATGACATTCCCTATAAATTGAACCACGTAGATCAAAAATTGTAATTTGAGAGCATACCATAAAGCTATTTCTTCTGAAGAAAATCTAGGATCATCCTCAAGTGCTCTACATGCTCTTCTTTTGACACGGAATAAATAAGTATGTCATCAATGGAGAAAAATAAAAAAAATTCCATGTATGGATGAAAGATCCAGTTCATCAGATCTATAAACATAGTAGATGAATTTTTCTCACTTAAGGGCATTTCAAGGAACTCATAGTGTCCATGGTGACATTGGAATTCTATTTTTGGAATATCATCCTCACAAACTCTCAACTGGTGGTAGTTAGACCTGAGATCGATCTTTAAGAACAATATTACACCTTGAAACTGATCAAAGAGGTTCTCAATACTAAAAAAAGGTGTACTTATTTTTTATTGTGGTCTGGTTCAAGTGGCTATAATCCACATAAATCCATAATCTCATATCTTCCTTTTTCATGAACAACACTACAGTTTCCCAGGGGGACACACTAGGTTAGATAAAACCCTTCTCTTAAAGGTCCTCTAACTTCATCCTCAGCTCCCAAATCTAGATAGGGGATATACAATATACTGTAGAAGATATCAGAGTGGTCCTAGGGTGCAAGCCGATGAAAAAATACATATCTTTCCTCAGAGGTAGTCTTGGAATTTCCTTGTGGAATAAATCCATAAAATCCTCCATGACTGAAAGAATCTAGATTCCTGAAGAGAATAATATTACAAGGGATAAACTCACTAAATAATGGGTGATGGTTTATAGCTTCATTCTCATAAGACCCACTTAATTCACCATGATATCCCTATCACCCACAAAGGAGAAACTCATCCCATAGATCTAAAGGAATCTAACTTGACTATGGTGATAGTCAATTTGGGCTCGAACTGTAGAAAACCATTATATATCCAAGATGATTTCATAAAAAATCATCATAAAAACCAAGATTTCCCATAAGAAACTCTCTCCACTAAGATATATCTTTCACTATTGGTAGATAAATGAAATCAAATAAGCATTCCCTGTAGGAACCTCATGCTAGAGATGCTAAGATAAAGTCTCGACTAGGAGATCTAGATCTCACACCAAAAGTAAGGAGATAAAGTAATGACTCACACATGTGTCTAATAGTACATAAGAAAGAGTAGAATAAATAAAAAACATACCTATAATCATCTTGTGAGATATAGAGTCATAGGAATCCATAGCCTACAGTTACCCATGGCCAAAACTGCTAGATCCCTAAGAGTGATGTGGGTCGTCTGGTGGTGGTGGTGGTGGAAGTATTTCATAACATCACCCACCACCCATATCTCATCCTTAGAGATCCCCACCTACTCCTCTACTAGCTCCATATCCCTGAGGGCAGCCCTGGCCTTGCCTAAGAGATCCATGATCAGGGTGCTGCCTCTTCCGTGGTGGTTTATCTGTTATCTATCTTCCCACCTCAGTGTGTCGGGTTGGGAAATAACATGCCATTTGACCTCACCCATCACATGAATAGAACCACCCATCTTTGGGGCACTCTTTTCCTCTATTTTCTCCCTAAATTACATGACCACATGCCTGAGTTCGGTTATGGGTATGTCTCATGTCCCTCGCCTCCTATCGACTGTCAGCCACTGAAGATGACTCAACCCTGTAATTACTACTTATGGAACCAGCTACATGGAATCCCTTGGATAGGAATATCACTATCACTAGTGCCTACTCTAAAACTTCATCATATGTGGGTATGAAAAGGGTTACCCCACTAGAACAAATATCTCTTTGGAGACTCTGCTCAAACCCCTATGCTTGGAAGTAGCAATCCTGAATCATGTCTAGAGAGTATCATGTAAGGTCATTGAACCTTGGGGAATACTCAACAACTATCATCCCTCATTGATGTAGCTCTATTATCTCCTAAATATGAACTGATCTCAAATATTAGGGGTAGTAATCTTCATGAAATAGTAACTAGAAGTCATTTCATGAGAGTGTCGAATCACCATACATATTTTTTATTAGACTCCACCAATGCCTAGACACTCTAGGGAAAAGACTATTATCAGTGAAACAACCTGATCCACCCCCAAATCATTAATATTTTCATCGTACATGAATCTACCATGAATTAGGGGGTTCGATCGAACTTAATCTCCCCATAAAAATTCAAATCGTGGCACCATGGGCCAACTGAAAAAAAATTGAAAAGAATGGTGAGGGAAAGCACAAAAAAAGAAGTTGAATATTCATTTTCCAATATTTCTTGACCAACAAATATAAATTGGGGATAACATGGGTGAGAAACATGGAACAATGAGGATAAATTGAATAAATAACTGAAATTTGATACATGGGACCATGAAAAGGATATAAATCGGATATAGATCAAAGAAATAGATTTGATCATGCTCAATATTTTAATCATATGGGGTGGAATACAAAAAATGATGATTCCTACCTAGATTCAGAACAGTTTTTGGTGAAGAACTCACTTTTCAAAAATGGGGGAAGATCCATTGCATTCGTTTCACCTTGGTTCACTTGGATAAGGAAGTCCATCATCATCCGATCTCAATTCTCCAATAATGGGTGGTAGATATTCCTCTCAATGATCCTAAGGTTATGTGTCTAAGCCTAGAATTTTTCTATAACCACATATTTATAAAGGATTTAATTTTAGGACAATTAAATTAAATAATTAAATTAATCAATTAATTTAATTTAAATGCACCTTCCAATGGCCGCTTTATCCAAAATTCCTACACATACTAACTTTAGGTCACTCCTAGGATAAATCCCACACTCTGGACTCAACAATGATCTTATATTTTTTATTCCAGACTCCTTTTAGTATATATTTCATTTTTTCAAAAGAATTTTGTGTGTGATATAAAATATACTAGTACCCAACCCATGCATTTTCACAACATACTCATTTTAATTAAAAAATCACATACACACACTCATAATTTGAAGTTATAAAAATATTTAGACAAATTCAATATAGAAAGAGAAATAAATTGATAATGGACACATAGGTGGTGGATATATGAGGGGAAATGTGTCCATTAATTCATGATCTATAGTATATATAATGTATTTCCTACATGAAAAAAATGATATATATATATATATTATGTATTTTGGTATTAGTGCATGTGTGTGTGGATTATTAATAGGAATTAGTTTCAGGAAGTGTATGATGACAGTGTATCATAATAAAAATATTAAAAGAACCCAAAGATAGATGAAAATTAAAAATCCATATAAAAAATAAAAAAGTAATATGAGTTCAATAAAGCATAACATTGAGGTGGAAACAATAGAAATATTGTTTGAAAAGGAGGAATACATTCACCAACCAAAGAAGAAAACATAATAAATAGACATAGAAATATATAGATCAAGTTCATCACATACCACTATGGTTCATAAGAGTGGAAATTTATGATTTATTACTACCAATAACAGGCATGTAAATAGTAAAAGTGTTGGTCAATGGAGTATAATTAGCATCATAAAAAGGTTGTGTTTAATAACACTTGTAAAAAAGTGCAAACAACACTTTTCACTTAAGATAAGATCCATTATTCAAGACTTTCACATTTCTTATTAACATATTTTCTTTATTTATCTAATTAAATACACCAATCAAATGATATTGAAAAATATAAATAGTAGAATAATTTTGTAGGAGGCTATTTTTGGAGTCAATAATGAATCAAATAAATTTAAACTAAAAATTGAACATTACGTAAAATAAGATGATAGATTTTCTATAAATTTCATTAAATAAATTGAAATGAATATAATAAATTTTTAAATAAATTTTATTGAACACACTATATTCCTATACATTTTAGTGAGATACAACACTCTATAGGATACAATATAAGAAATATAATATTCCAGTACATTTCAGAGAGATACTATGCATGTAATGAGATACATGTATGAAAATCTACCAACTAATTTAAAATATGTGAGGAAAAACTAAACAAATTAATGAAAACTATACAAATAAAATATACTAATAGTATAGAAAATTATTCCTCCTTAACCATGGTGCATCCTCTGATCATTCACCCCCAGACTCATTTTAGTGGGTCCTCCTGGATCCCTAGTTGCCTCTATATTTCACTCAGATTTGACATTTTCCATATTTTTTCATATTCTTGGACTTGAAAAATTGGAGAACCAACTAACAATGGGAGTTTCCTCTCACTGGTTCCTTCACAAGCATGAAAACACCAGATTTTTGGAAATACAATGGGGTGTCTTTCATGATGAACTCTAGTATAAACTTGTTGAATGAGTAGCTAAACACACTCAAACTAACACATGAAGTAGCATGGGATATATGGTTTTAAAATGATGGTTCCATCATCATGTGAGACCAACACCCCAACTATGAATTTCATCATACATGAACTCTACTCAACACTACCATGGTCATCATCTATGATCTCCACATATATAATGGGAAAGGGGTTGAAGATAAATTGACCCTAATATACAATCCTAGAAAATAAGAAAATATATAATCATTTAGTAATAAAAATTAAATAATAAATGGTATTTATTATAATAATCTTAAAATAGTTGTAATTAAGATTTTAATTAAAATAAAGGGGTGAAAACCAATATATCAATAAGTGGTATAAATATAATTTTAGGGAAAAAAATTTGTACACATTAAATAGAACTTGACTGGCTTGTATTAGTTATCACTTCAGATAAATAGTTTGTAAGATGTTATAGAAAATTAAAATATATTAAAAAATGAAAGATCAATAATTGTAGAATTGATTTTTTTAAGAATTGAAAACTGCATGAAGATAGAAATTACCTCTAAACATATACTATTTTTAAGTCTCATCTACTTGTTGATATGAAATATTAGTGGAGTAAAACATGCAGTTTCAAGTGACATTAATGTCAAATTAATAAGTTGGGAAGATTATAGTTGTGTTCACTTGAAATTTAAGTTCATGAATATAAAAATATATGAAAGATTTATTACATAGTTTATAAATATAATATGTTTATACCATATAACTGAATATAAATAATATGAATAACCAAGTAGATGGTCAATCGTTACACATAATGTATGTATGTAGTTTGTACAAAATAAATGACATGGATTTTAATGTTTTAACAAATGGAATGCCAAAATTGAACATTAGTTTCATCCCATACAAGCTTGTTATAACAATGGCATAACCTATAATACATTATTTGAAAAAGATCCAATTGAATAAATAATAATTTTTTTGATATTAGTGACTATAAATGGGACATTGATATTTGTAATAAATTACTACTAAGTTGTTTAGCATGAACTAGTTGCATCACTATAGTGTTTTATGGTTATTTTTCAATCAATATAGAGCTCATTTGCTCAGTGAAAGCATCCTACATTAAGAAATTTATAGTTACGCATCTCTGACAATGTTTTAGTTGTTTTATTCAAAGTAATAAACAAATAATGAATGTGTTCATATAAAAACAACCAAATATGAACAAATATGAAATTGTTCATACAATAACAAACAAACATGAAATTGTATATAAATTATTGATAAAAAATTCAATATAATAATGAAAAAATATAAGACTCCATATTTAAGTTAAATATATTATTTTTTTTAATAATTATGAATATTTTTGAAAACATATAAAAATATATGAACCTTTTTTTTAAAAACACCAACCTGTATGAAAAAAAATGATTAAAGATTAAAAAAAGGGTAAAAAATATGAAAAAATTGGAAAAATATGAACTTGTATATTTAATTATAATAAATTATAAAAAAATAAGAACAAATACTCTGAAAAAAATTAAAAAATAGTTACCTGTATGAAAAAAATAGGAACCTGTATAGAAAACAATATGAACCTGTTTGAAAAAAATAAAAAAAAATAAAAAAAAATATGAACCTATTAAAAAATATGAACCTCTAAAAAACCAAACTCACTATTCCAACTAAACTAAAACACCTCCAACATGGGATATTACATGGGTGTTTTGAATCCCAAAGATATAATAATTCATTCTATAACTGATATTCCTTACAAAACATCTAAAAAACCCCCCAGAACTTCCTAAAACCTATTCAAACCCTCTTATAATAAAAAAATATGTAATAAAACTGTGAAATACCTTAAACTAGGGGTGTTACATCCTCACTCACCTATTGATGATATGTTTAATACTAACTCCTTAGATTCATATTTTCACTTTAATTCTAAAACATATATTATGTTAAAATAGTATGAAATGAACTGAATGTAAATATAATATGAATGCATAACATTGATAAAAAAACTTATATCATATATGAATAGAAATTATTTTAGAAGTTTTAATTTATCAAAAAGAAACATGAATTAGAAATTTGTAAACATACCTAAATATTATAATTCTTAATGAATGAACTTAAGAAAAATTTAACTTATAAAGTTCCTTTTTTTATTTTTTATGTGTTTTTATTCATGTGAAAATCAATTAAAACTCATGTAACAAAGCATCATATATATACACTGATATGATTATTTTTACACAATTTATAGGGATACCCATGGGTTGATTACCTGAAAATAATAGTTGAGGAAACTAAATATATTTTAATATTGTATTACTAAAGTTATCTATGTAAATAGTATAAATTGAATTTTAATCTGAACAAAGATACTAGAATGATTTTATAAAAAATATAAATTGAGTATTATATTTTAATTTATGAAAGGAAGTGTAATTTTTTTAAATAAACTATTAATGATTGTGATATTGAAGAAAGGAATTAAAATAATACATACATTGAACAAATAAATTGTAAATGTGTAAAAAATATAAAAAAATTATAGAGCAGGTATTACAACATATAGTAAGCCTATCAGAATGAGAAGTTACATATAACTAACACGTAGAGAGTCAATATATAATCTAAAACATACAGATATCAATTTATAAAAATCTATTCATTGAATATACATGTAAAATAAAAATATAAAAAATGTGTTGAAATATACACTAATTAGATGAATGGAATTAATCCATCTATCAAGATGGAAAATAAAAACCCTACCATAATACATTTCATTCTACACAAATTAGATCGAAGGAATTATATAGAATTAAGTAGTATATACTCATCATAGAGAGGGAACAATGGTTTTTCAGAAAGGATCTCATGGAAACATTTAAGTCCATAAAAAATAATAATACATATGAATATACTTAAATATAAGTTAGAATTTTGAATCAAAAGTGAGGAATTTATTGGTTTACAGAGTCAAAATCCAACAAAGGGAAATGGATTTATGAAGAGAAAACGTCCTTATTATAGAAACCATCATATATAAACTACAATCTGATATAGTAATAATAAAAGTTTTATCCCTCTATCCATGTAACCCTCTATCGAATCATTATTCTCCTCATCCTTATTTTATTTTGATTTTATATCTTCCCCATCACCACCAAAAATGAAACACCATCAGCATCACAAAAAAAGAATTGACTATTCAGTATAATAATTTGGTATATGACTCATACATCTCTAAATAATTCACAAGTCATAGTTTACAAATCTTATAATTTAAAAATGGGTAAAAATATCATTCACTGTAAGACAAGCAAAGCAATAACAAATGCATCAATCTAGAAAAACCTCAAAATGTATTATAACCTTATTAGTAGATTGGTAATAACATGGTGATACATCATCACATAAATGAAAACATGTTTAAAGAAAAAAAAATTAGGATCTTAAAAAAACCCCCCACTTAGTTGTTTTTAAAAATAAAAAATATAGTAAAAAATTAGAATTTCAAAAAAAATAGAAGATTTCAGTAATTATACCCATAAAATCAATTATCACTACTAACTATTTGAATAACTTTAAAATATTATAAGGGCATATGACGATGAAGTAATTTTTTTTTGGAAAATTATAAGAGTGAAATTGATGATATAATAAATTGCAAGGGTCTGATGAAAGTAAATAGTCAACTTGATCAATTAGGTTCGATTGAATGAGTATGTAACTGAAATGTTTCTATATAGGAATTTTCCTTGGGAATAAAATATGGAGATAACCAATAAATATCAATGAGGGAACCAGTATAAATCTATTATTAGTAATGATATACATGAATTACATTTTATGGAAAAAATATAAGTGAAATCAATTGCATAGAAAATAAATATAAGTTTCAATGTCATAAAGAAACTATAATAAGAGGGTGAATTATTACCATAGGTCTTTGAATTTTGTGGAATAGACTTTGTGTTAAGAAGAGTATGAGGATTTGAGAGTACACTCCAAGTATTGGTGAGAATTAGTAGGCTTTACTGGAGATGAAGAGATAATTTAGTAGGTTATAAATGATGTTTATATGAATTTTATTCATAAATTTTGAGTTAAGAAACATTAAAAATGAGACTTTGAAAATCACAAAGACACATTATTTCATTACTGAATAAAATTTAAAATTACCAAATTTATTCAACTAGTAACAAAAAAATGGAATGAGTATGTAACTAAAATATGTAAAAATATAAAGTTTCTTGGGAATCAAATATGGAGATAACTAAGACATATCAATGAGGGAACTAAGCTATATTGATGTTTAGTAAGGATATACACATATGAAATTTTATAGAAATAAAAAATAAGTGAAATAAATTTCCTAGAAAATAAATAAAAGTTTCAATATCACACAGAAACTATAATAAGAGGGTGAAATATTACCAAAGGTCTTTTAATTTTCTGGAATAGACTGTGGGTTGATAAGAGTATGAGGATTTGAGAGTACACTCCTATTATTAGTGAGAATTAGAAGTCTTGACCTGGAGATAGAGAGACAGTTGAATAGGTTATCCTTGATGTTTATAAGAATGCTATTCATAAAATTTGATTTAAGAAACTTTAAAAATGAAATTTTGAAAATTACAATGACATGGTATTACATTACTGAATAAACATTAAAATTACTAGAGGCATTCAATTGTTAATAGAAAGATGGCCTCAACTCTGGAAAATTGTGAAATGGATATCCTTGATTGGATATGGTGAATCACCAAGGGTTTCAACATGAATATTAAGAGAACATAGATATAAAATATTGAATATGGAGAGAATACTTCATTTACATACCTAGATGAATAGTTAGATATGACTAGGGTTCATGAAGAAGCAAAAATATTTCTCAAAATGAGAGGAAAATTGATTAGGGGTTTCAATTGATATGGGAGGGTAAGATAGAGACAGGAGGTGGAGGTGGAGGCTGAGATGCATAGGAATAGGTAGAGGAAAATATTTTAAGGAGTGGAATGAATCATACCGTGTCAGAGGAGGAGGTAGAGGCAGAAACCAAGGCAGAGGTAAAGTTAGTGGTAGACGCAGAGGTGAAGTATTAGGCAGAGACCAAGGTGGAGGCAGGGTGGATGCAGAGATGTAGTCAGAGGTGGAGTCGAAGGCTGAGGAAAAGTATTAGGTAGATTTAATGACCATGGAGGATGATGAGATTAAGGGGGGGGTAGATGAAGTCATATAGAGATATGGAGAGAGATGGATATGGTAGAGACAGAATTATGGAGGAGATAGAATAGAAATTGTAAGGAGGTAGGGGGGAGACCACAATGAGGAGGGGAAATCATCAAAATAAATGTGTTAATGACACATGGAAGGAAACATTACAATCTATATTATATATAATAGATTTATTATTCTTATAAAATTAATTTTGGACTCACTGAGCCTTGTAATTTCATGTTTTCTAAGTTCCTGTGTCCAAAAATATCCTTTGATCTATTTCAATGTCTTATAAGGTAAAAATAGGTTCCCTATAGTTTTTGATTTAAAAATTAAATTGAGAACATTTTTTTACATGATGAAATTCCTTTATGTGGTTTTAATTCTAAAATTCATTTTCAAGTAGGTGAGAGATAATGCTTTATTGTGAATGTTTTGTGAAATGCATTAATGGAGATTATGGAATGGAAAAGGATTTTCAAGAACGGAAGTGGTAATTATTTTATAGGAAAATGTTTTTTAAATTGTGAGAAATGTATTTAAATGGTTTTTGAAACTTAACACATTGGTAACCTTGGGTGTGTCAGGAAATTGACATGTCACCTTAGTGTGTGTGTTTCAGTACTAGGGGTTTTCTAAAGGTGGTCATTATGAGGTTATTGGCTGATGAGTAGCTTGATATTGATAGACAATGGTGGGAATTTATATCAAGTGGATCCATGTCATACTTGTTTTAGGATTATTTTTTGTGTATGAGTGCATATTCCCCTAGTACAGAGCCCAAATGTTTTTCTTTGTCATTTATACGTGGTTTTATGCCACACCAAGTTTTTTTCTTTCCATGTCTTAGTTTTGATCTGGTTCATTGAAAATCCAGATCCTTTTCTTGGGTGTTGGGTGAGATTAATTTTGGGTTTTTAATTGCCATATATGTCTAATCATCCAACATTGGGCACCCCATTTCTTTTTTGGGAGTTTTTTGAGAAAGGGTGGTTACTACCTGATTTGGGTCAACCATGATCCCATTTCTAGATTTAAAAACCAATTTTTTTTCTTTTATAACTCATTTTTTCAAAAAAACAATCACCCATTGAACTTCATACTTTTCCTCCCCTGACATATTCAAACCATCATATCCTTTTTGACCCCTTAATAATTCATAATCATGTTGAATTTTGGGAACTTATTTAGGCATTGGTCCAGCCCATGGGCTCATTTCCAGTTTAAAAAATAATAATGTGTTTCATTTATATCTCTTTAATTTTTTAATATTTTTCATTTATTCCACCTCCCAATCGAAGCTAATCTCCTAGAGTCTCCCCTAGTATCTATATTTCCTCTTTGGAGCTCATTTTCATATCATATTAGGGTGAAAGTTCTTAGGATTCCTCAAATAGTCCAGATTTGAGAAGGTAAATTGTGTCATCCATAAATCATTCATTTATAACTATTTTCCCCCAAAACTTTTTTCCCTAGGTTATTCCAGACCAACTAAGACGCTCCACTAAGTTTAAATCCATTACATATCCTCTAAGAGTGTGGATCTAAGGGAAGATGAAGAGTTTTCTAGTTTCCAAGGTGAGATTTCTTATCTTTTATCCTCCCTCTTCCTCCTCCTTTAATTATTTATTGGTTATTTCTTCTCCCTGGTCATGAAAGACCTATGGTTATGTTTTGGTATGGTTTTTTATGGGTTTTATATTCATTTAGGGTTGTTTTTCATAGTTTAATGGTTTATAAACCTGCATCGGGTGATTTCGGTTGTGCATTTCCATCCCACCAAGGATTTGAGGTAGGTTTCCCATTTAACTTGACCTTTTTATTTAGGATACATCTATTTCATGCTTTTTTAAACTTCCTCATACTCTTATAATTTTAATTTATGCTTTGGATAATTTTTTTGGTGTGCCAAGTAGCGGTTAAAACGTTGTTTTTGGTAAAGTGGTGTAGTTTTGTTAAAATGGTGCACATCCTGTGTTTGTTCAAATTATTTCTTATATTCCTCACATATTTTGTGGTATTTTGAAAATTATTCAGTATCTTTAATAAATTTTTGTAATTCCATTGATGTTTTATTCCTTTTAGAGTGCTTAAAATGAATTGTTTTGTTAAAAAAATGCAGGCCATGTGTCTCGTAAGTTTCTCAGTTTTCTTTTAAATGTTGAGTGTTGTTTAAAATGATTTTTTTGGCTTTATAATCATATTGGAACAAATAAAATAATTTTTTTTTTGGTTCCCTATGTGGATTACAAGTATTTTTTGGTTTTTAGAGAGAAAGTTTATTGGTTTTAAGGTATTTTGACATGTGTTGCTAATGGAAGGACCATTTGGAACTTTTATAAAAAGGGATGTGTAATCAATAAAAAATATGAATATTTTCAAGGTGGTTACAAATTTTTTGAATCTTAAAATTGTGGTTTCTCACATACTTATTAAATGTGGTATTTTTTTCTTTGAAAAATTTCGGTTTGGTAAAAATGTTTAAAGGCCCATTTGGACTTTCCTAAAAAAATGAAGAATGAGTGTTTTACATGTATATACCATGTTGCGTCAATTGGGATTGTATTATGGTCCATGAAATGATTTTATTAAATGTTTTTAGGGCTGAAAAATATGGTTGGTTATGGTATTGTTGTGTTTTTATCCTTAAAATAGTTTTTTTTGAATGAGTTTTATATGCAAAGCCTCATTACACTCTTTGAAATTCTTTTATGAAAATTTTAAGTGGTTTATTGATTTGTGAAAGAAATTTGAATCATGTTTGTGGGTTGTTTGTGTGTTTATGTTTTGGTGATTGAATTTTCATGTGGAAATTGTATTTGATAATATGTGTAACTTTATTGATCACTAAAGGGAATCCCATGTATCTAGGTGGGCGGACGTGTACTAGTATGCTAGTGATCCTATGGGGTTTGGACCCTGTATCTTGTAGCAAGTTTGATGATGATAAGATTAACTAAAATATGATGATGATGGATGAAAACTAGATTATGTTTATTCTCACAACTTTTGGGTCATGTGCATGATAATAGATATTTATTATGGTTACATTCACCGAGATACGAGGTACCTGGGGCTCACAACTAACTAGTGCCTAGAGGTGTTCCTGTGACTTGTGATCATTGGATATTTTGTACTCACCATCAACATACTGTGTGTTTGGTTGGTAAATTCAGTAGTGTGTGTGTGTGTTTTATTTAAAATTGTACATTATTTAAAGAATCCCTCTTGAAATCTATTTTTATTTTAAAGTTTCACCTCTTTGAAAATTATTACTAGCATTCTTATTTATAAAACTTTCAAGTTTTTGTTTGGTAATTTTTATATCAAGGAACCTCCTTTGGAAAACATACTTTTATATCTTGTATTTAAAACATGAAATTTCTATTTCTTTTATTTTAAAGGAAGTTCATTGGGAATAGAATATCAAACTAACCTGCTGAGTTTTAATACTCTTGCCTATAGTGTTCTTTTGTTTTTAGACCTTGTGCAGGTTTCAGCTAGAGTTCAATCACATTGGGAGACATTAAATCATTGTATTGTATAGTGACCTGTAGGTTCACATGGATTTAGTTGGTTATCAGGTCTGGTCAGTTGAGTTGTTGGTTTAGTTTTACTTTCAGTTTCTTGTGCAAATAATGTTCAGTTCAATTTTTAGGTAAATGTATTTTGGGATGTCTTCTTCTTTCCACTGTTTTTTTTATTGTTTATAATTGGGTAAAATCATTCTATTTCATACTATATTGATTCCCTTGGTGATTTTATCCATCCCGGGAGGATCAGGAACACCTCTCGGGACTTTTCAAAAGCTGGCTTGGGTGACCGGTTCAGGGATGACTCGGGCCGATTCATGACAAAATGGTATCAAAAGAGGTCATCTCTTAGAAGACCTTTATTTTTAGAGTGTCCTTGTCATTTGGGGGATGTTAAGGTAGATTTAGTAGTATTGTTTGTACTTGAGGGGTAATTGCAGGAAGAGTATTGTGAACTCTTTCTCATTATGATCCTTGGGTTTCCATGAGAAGTTTGGTTTTATTAGTGTCATTTGTTCTTGTTGATTGTTTGGTGTTGGAATATGATAAGGGAAGTCTGAATAATGGCCTATATGAGCTATCAAGGCCTGGAAATCCATGTGGAGCCCAAGCGTGGTCCTAATCAGTCTCTCTGTGTTGGTGTTGTGTTTTACATTTGGCCTCTAACCACATGGTCAAGTCACCCACCAACACTAGTTCCCTTTTGTGGGTCTCTTGGACCTTTCTTAAATTCTGAATTTTTGTTTTGAAAATCCCTGTGTGAGAATTGTGGAAATGGGTTTTAAAGGAAGGATTTAATTTTGAAAATTGGTAAAAGGGGTTTTAAAAAATTAAATATAAGAATGGTTTTGGAAGGTTGTGTTTTTGTGAAACAACTTTTTTATGCGGAAGTGGAAATGATTTAATGGGATTGGATTATCCTTAATCTAAAATTTTGGTTTATTAGAATAAAATATTTTTAAAGTGTGAATAATTTTAAGGTGATTTTGAACCTTTGTTTTAAATAGGGTGTTTTGCGATGTTAAAAATTGTTTGAATCTGATGAATTGGTTTTGGAAATTTATTTTTAGAATTTGGTGTTTTCCTATAAATTTTATTGGAATCAATTTCCATCAAATTATGAAAATATAACTTGCTAAATTTTAGAAAATGGGTAGGGTTTGTTTGGAGTAGCTTGGTTGTTTTGAAATTTGTAAAAATAAAAAGGGGTAGGTTTTTAAGAAAATGGTTCTTGATGAAGTGTGGTTTTTTTTTGAAATCTGAAAATGGTTTTGAACTGGTGGTTAGTGTTCCTTTGGATGTTACATGATTTTTGGAATGATGTTATTTTGTTTTAGCCTTTGGTGTTTTTATGGGCGCTCACATGCATGGTTTTATTGATATCTGGAAGGATGTACTATATGGAATGGTGGTTGGGTGCATAGGATGGCATGGAAATGTGCATGTGAGTGATACTGGATGAAACACCATTAGTGAATTTGGAAATCCACCAATTTAGATTGTTTTTTTAAGTGTTTTGAGCTGAAACATTTTGACATTTGTTTATAAACCGATTGTTATGTGGCTAGTTTTTTTATGTATTTGAAGAGTTGTTTATTCATTATGCTTCCTTGTGATATATAAGTCATACTCTTGTTGTGTCATGAGATAGGATACTGTTGGTGGCTCAGTTTTATAGTAATGTTCAGTGGATTTCTAAAGATGTGTTGGATGTTGTGATGTGGCCACAAATAGTTCTCTGTTTTCATGATTTCTAGCTGATAAACCTGAGTATTATTTCTCATGTTTCACAAGCTATATCCACCTCTTCAAATAATTCCTTCTCCAATTTTTTTAAATATAGAGCTATTTGGTCTTTATTTATAGTGCCTTACTATTATGATGATTCTTTCGGTTATAGTAGTTGTGTTCGGTGATTCTTGGTGTGTTTCACCATGTTCCTTGTTCATTTCACTCCTCATTCTATGTAAGTTAGAATGGTGGTGTGTATCCCTTAGTATCTATTGGGTATTGGTGTTTTTTTTTGAGCTAGTTAATTTCATGAGATAATGTGATTTTTAGCTCCTAACTACAGGGCAACAGATTCTTCAAACATCAAGGCTCCAGTCATAGGCCTCAGAGTGAAGCTTTTCACATAATTAGGAAACTACTAGAGGTGTGGGGAGCTCGATAAGGATCCTACATCCACCATTGTGGTAAGTTAGTTTCAATGTATATATTGTGGTTCCTTGTCACTGTGAATTTACTCTTGTCACAATGATAATGGTGGACTTACCCCTCACATAGTGTCTATGGTTATGCCTTCATGGATGCGGGTTTCTGATCAATGTCCCTTTGTGGACCTCCTGTGTAAATCGGGTGCGGTCTTGGTGTAACCTATTCATAGGTGGATAATTTTGGGTAGATACTTTGTTTCTTTTTTTGTTTTAGTGTACTAATGATTGGGTCCCCTTCCATCCCCTCCTCGAGTATTGGGGGTCTACATCCATGCAGAAAGTGTTGGCCCAGTTCTTGTCCCCTCTGTTCGGGAGTGGGAGGTTTAAATGTTCATGTTATAACCCTCTTAATTTGGGTTAGTAAGTTTTTGTGGGAGATTTTTGGTGAACTTTTTCAAGTGAATCCCAATTCTAGATCACGTTTAATTCTCTTTGTTCATTTCTAGTTGGTCTCTAATGGTGGGGAGACCCACTGCGGGTCTCAAAGATCTTTCTTTTATGGATTTATCAAATGGTAGTTGTGATTTAATGGTGGGGAGCCCATTTCGGCCTCCCCCACCTAGGTAATTGGATTTTGTGAGTGAGATATGGTTTGGGTGATCGTTGGGTTCATTGGGAAAAGGCCCAACTATCTAGTTCTTGTCTTGGTTGTGGAGGTGGTGGCTTGATCTTTCCGTTGATTCTCTGGAAGTGGTTGTGAGTTTGTGTTTTTTTTCAATTGGATTAAGTTATGTTGATGGTCAATGATATTTCCTTATAATTAGAGGCATTATTATGTTGATAAATAATCCTTATGTGTTGTTCTGTCATTTGTAAAGTGTTATGGCTTTCTGGGGGTGGAAAGATTTAATGGTGGGGAGAATTGTCACACCCAGTTTTTTTTCTTTTCATGTCTTGGTTTTGATCCAGTTCATTCAAAATTATGATCCTTTTATTGGGTTTTGGGTGAGATTAATTTTGATTTTTGAACTTTTATATATGTCTAATCATCCTACATTGGGTTCCCCATTACTTGTTTGGGAGTATTTGGAGAAAGGGTGGTTACATCATGATTTGGGCCAACTGTGAGCCCATTTCCAGATTTAAAAACCAACTTTTTTCTTTTATAACTAATTTTTTTCAAAATTTTGAACCCATTATACTTCATAATTTTCCTCCCCCGACATATTCAAACCACCATATACTTTTTTACCCCCTTAATAATTCATAATCATGGTGAATTTGGGTTACTTATTTAGGTATTGGGCCAGCCCGTGGGCTAATTTCTAGTTTTAGAAAAATAATTTGTTTCTTTTATATATCTTTCATTTTTTAATATTTTTCGGTGATTCCACCTCCGAATCAAATTAAAAATTTCTATCCTCACCCCCAGTATCTATTTTTCCTCTTTAGATCTCATTTGAATTACATATTATGGAAATAGTTCTCAAGGTTCCTCAAAACATCTAGTTTTAAGAAGTTAAATTGTGACATATATAAATCATTAATTTATTACTATTTTCCCCAAAAATTTGTTTCCCCTGGTTATTCCAAACATAAGGAGACCCTACACTGATTTTCAATCCACTCCCGTTCCTCTAAGAGTATGGATATAAGGGAAGACGAAGAGTTTTCTAGTTTCCAAGGTGAGATTCCTTCTCCTTTTTCCTCCCTCTTCCTCCTATTTTCATTATTTCTTGGTTATTTATTCTCCAATGGTCATGAAAGACCTAGGTTTATGTTTTGGTATGGTTTTATATGGGTTTTATATTCATTTAGGGCTGGTCTTAATTTTTTAAGGGTTTATAAACCTGCAACGGGTGATTTCAGTTGTGCATGTCCATCCGGCCAAGGATTTGAGGTGGGTTTCCCATTGAACATGACCTTTTTATTTAATATACATATATTTCATGCTGTTTTAATCTTCCTCATACTCTAAAAATTTTAACTTATGCTTTGGATAATTTTTTTGGTGTGCCAAGTAGTAGTTAAAACCTTTTTTTGGTAAAGTGGTGTAGTTTTGTTAAAATGGTGCACACCGCGTGTTTATTCAAATGATTTTTAGCTTCCACCCCTATTTTGTGGTATTTTGAACATGATTCAGTAACTTTAATAAATATATGGAATTATATTTATGTTTTATTCCTTTTTTAGTGATTAAAATGAATTTTTTTGTTAAAAAAATGCATGCCATATGTTCGGTAATCTTCTTAGTTTTCTTTTATATGTTGAGTGTGGTTTAAAATGATTAGGTTGGCTATAATCATATTGGAAGTAGGAAAATAATTGTTTTTTTTTTGTTCCTTATGTGTATTCCAAGTAGTTTTCGGTTTTTAGAAATAAGGTGTATTGGTTTTAAGGTATTTTAACATGTGTTGCTAATGGAAGGCTCGTTTGGAACTTTTATAAAAAGGGTGGTGTAATGGACAAGAAATCTGAATATTTTCAAGGTGGTTACCAATTTTTTGAATCTTAAAATGGTGGGTTATCACATCCTTATTAAATTTGGTATTTATGGCTTTGAAAATGTCAGTTTGGTAAAAATGTTTAAAGGCCCATTTGGCTTTTCCTAAAAAAATGAATAATGAGTGTTTTACATGTATATACCATATTTCATTAATTGGGATTGTTTTGTGGTTCATTAAATTATTTTATTAAATATTTTTAAGGCTTAAAAATATGGTTGGTTATGGTTTTTTTGTGCATTTATCCATAAAAGAGTGTTTTTGAATGAGTTTTATGTGCAAAGCCTCATTACACTCTTTGAAATTGTTTTATGAAAATTTTAAGTGGTTTATTGATCCGTGAAAGAAATGTGAAGCATTTTTGTGGGATTATTGTGTGTTTATGGTTTGGTAATTGAATTTTCATGTGTAAAGTGTATTTTATAATATGTGTAACTTGATTGAGCACTAAATAGAATACCGAGTATCAAGGTGGGAGGACGTGTACTAGTATGATAGTGATCCTCTGGGGTTTGGCCCCTATTTCATGTAGCAAGTTTGATGATGAAAACAATAACTAAACTATAATTATGATGTTGTTGGAGGGACACTAGGGTATGGTTATGGTCCCTAATAGTGGGTCATTTTCATGAGAACGGATATTTATTATGGTTACCTTCACTGAGATACGAGGTACCTATGGCTCACAACTAACTAGTGCATTAGTGTGTTCTCGTGACTTTTTCTCATTGGCTATTTTGTACTCACCATCGGCATACGGTGTGTTTGTTTAGTAAATTAATAAGTGTGTGATTTTTATTTAAAATTGTAAATTCTTTAAAGTACCCATCTTGAAAACTATTTCCATTTTGAAGTTGCACCTCTTTTAAAATTTTTATTATCATTCTAATTTATAAAACTTGAAAGTTTTTGTTTGGTAATTTTTATATCATGGAACTTCATTTGGAAAACATACATTTATATCTTATATTTAAAACATGAAATTGATGTTTCTTTTATTTTAAAGGAAGTTTGTTGGGAATAGAATATTGGGATAACCTACTGAGTTTTAATACTAGCGCCTATAGTCTTCTTCTGTTTTTATCCCTTGTGCAGATTTCATCTTGAGTTAAATCACCTTGGGCATCGTGTGATCACTGTGTTGGATAGTGACTGGTAGGGTCACATGTATTTAGTTGGTTATCAGGTTTTTTCAATTGAGTTTTTGGTTTAGTTTTACTTTTAATTTCTTGTACAAATAATGTTCAATTCAATTTTTAGGTAAATGTATTTTGGGATGTTCATTTCTTTTCACTATTTGTTTTATTGTTTATATTTTGAAAAAATCATTCCCTTGTGTACTCTATTGATTCCCTTGGTTCTTGTATTCATCTCGAGGGGATCAGGAATGCCTCTCAGGACTTGTCGCGGGCTAGCCTGGGTGACCGGTTCAGGGTTGACTTGGGCCGATTCGTCACATTTTACACATGTTGATATATTTCATCATTTACTACTCTTTGTTTTATCTTATGGTGTATCCATGGATGGTTTTGATTATTCTCACATTTTTTCTTACATACTTTTCATATTCTTTGCTTGTGTGAATATGAAAGGATTTTATGAAAAAAACAAATGATGTTATGTAGAATGGTTTTATATTATGAAAATGATTTATAAATTGTATTTGTTTTAAAGTTAGAGATAATGTTTTCATAGTTTTAGACTTTTTGTAGATTATTTGATGAAATTTTGCTGGTCTTTGTGCTCACACCCTGATTTTGTCTTTGGGAATTTGTATATGTGGTTTTACAAAAAACAGGTAAAGGGAAGGGTGTCATGTATTTCACTAGCTTCTCTTGAGTGTCATCTCCATCTTTGTGATATGGTTTGTAGGAAATGGATGGTCACATGAAAACTCATTTTAGTCTTTTCATGTTTCTCTTTCTGGTTTAGCCACTTTGGATTGATGATATTTGTGTCATAGATTTTTATCTTTTTCTTCCATGTTATACTCTGTTATTTTGACTTCTTTTGGTTGTAAATGAGACTTTTTTGGTTTTTTAATGATACTCACATTTTCATAAGCCATCTCCAGTGATGTGTTTTGATTGAACAAGCTGGTTCATTAAAAAAAAGATACCTTGATCTGAGGAAATTTGATCTGGATGAACCAAGGGGTTAGAATCTCTCAATTAAATTAAGAGAGGGTAGGGAAAGGTCATGAAATTGGATAAGGTTCAAAGGAATGGAAAATAATTTGAACTAAAGGAGGTCATGTCCCATATTTATAGAGAAATATCATGTGTAATTCACCACAGTGTGCTGACCTCTAACCTGAATATGGTGGCCTTGGGTCAAACACAGATCTGGCTCTCCATGTGAGATCCTAAAATCTTGGGTATTTTCAAAACACCTTAAAAATAAATTTGAATGGAACCACACCGTACACCATGTTGTGGTGTAAATACCGAAGTCATTTAAACTCACTAAGACAAGTACCACAATGTGGTGAGCTATTTGCTTCACCATTTCTCAGAGGAGCACTTCTAAGGCACCACGTCTAACACCATGCCCACATAGGGCGTTTTTATAGAGCCTATTTTAAATAGGGTGACAACCATACCAACACATCCACAAAAATGTCCATACAATCTATTTTACTTGTCATGGTGCACTAACAACCACACCACAAACTCAAAATGGTCAGACACACCCTCATCCCTCACCAAACTTCAAAACAACCACCACCACACCCACTAATATGATGTGGTGTTCTCTTAAATGGCCAAAACTCAACTTTGAGCTTCTATAACACCACCAAAATCATTCACTGGACCCCCAAACCCCAGAAAAATAAAAAGTAATGGTTTAGAATGTTACTTGAGCATCCTTACACCATTGAAGTCCCATGTTTCCACCAGTCTAAATATTGGGGTTGGACTGACATTCTACATTTTTCCTTTCGGTGTTTTGAGTCACCACTTGAAAAAAACTTCACCATTACTAACATGGAAATCAAGGATATTTTTCCTCCAATGACTGGTAAGGAACCCTGAATTTTGAGATTATAAAAGGTAATTGGTAGTAATATACAAGACACATCTCAAGAAAGTAAAATGAAGCGCCATCAAGAAAGAAACACATTGAGAAACAGAATCCAAAATATTTATTGCTATTCTTTGTGAAATAATAAACCATTGAAAACAAATGAGAATACAGAGAAGGATACTATTTCTCATACATTTTAAATTTTGTAGAACACTACTCTTAATTTTTCTAAAATTCTTTTCAAAACCAATTTTTATGGGAGAATAACCACATTTATTTTATAGAATTTTTTAGTCTTCACTAAATTATAAAGGGGTTAGAGGAAATAAATATGACTCTTTATGTACATGATTTGGGTGTTCATTGATAGTGAAGACTTATTTTAATATACCCAATGTCTTGATGTTAGTCTTATAATCTAGACACTTATTGTAGATAGCATCGGGTTGGGGATGAGTCTAAGAAGAGTTTAGTAGGGATCAAAATGATCATAAAAAAACCATAAACCTGAATCATTTTTATTATTATAGTCTTATTTCTTTAATTAAACATTAAAATATTAGATATCAATTTTTTAAATATTTTCTTAGAATTATTATAGTATTTCTAACTAAAATAAGTAAAAAAATATTAATTCATATATTAAAATAATATTTAAAAAATCAAATAAAATAAAATCATATTATATTAAATTAAATAACAGGTAAAAACAATATAATGATATAATAAATAATAAAACAATGGTAAATAATCATTTTCATTATTTTAAATAATCATAAATGATTAAACATATACTATCTACTATATATTCTACTATATAAATTAAATATAGGTTACCCGATCAACACATTTCATTTTTTCATGCATTTTTTCCTCCACATTTTTTCACATTTCTGCCACTCCTACCATCCCAACATTCTTCTTCTACATTTCCTCCCTCTCTGATTCCCAAACTCCTCATTTCTACCCATTCCATAACCTCACCACCTCTGCCTCCCAAACTATAACTCCCTAGCATCCTATATTTCCAAATCTTCCACTGTCCTAGGGTTTCCTTCTCAGTCGTTCCTCATTTCATGTCACGAACCAACTTGGGTACCCTAGTAACCCAATAATCGAGCCAGCTCTGACATAGCCCAAAGTGCATTCTCGATCCCCATGGGTTGGCGACTAGTACCTGGCATCACACAACATGCAAGTGGGAACAATTTTGACACAAACAATGTGGAAGAAAATAAAACAAGACATTATGCATAACAAAAGAAACTCCACTGGGAGTAGTGTACCAGAATTCAACAAGGCATAAACCAGCCCAAACCACTACAAAAAAAGTACCAAAATAGGTAGAACAACCCAAGGTCCCAAGGAACACAACTCACCAATCCCAATACTCTACAGCTGGATCCACCTCTAAGAGATCATTTCCCCTTGCTCAGACCTCGAAGGAGAAAGTCTATAAACACCCAAAAGAAAAAGTAGGGTGTGAGCTAAAAAGCCCAGTAGGGTACCACCAATGATTCCATAACATATTCCAAATATATATTATCCAAATTAATGCTTTTAATTTTAATTTAAATAGGTTTGGAAATTCAAAAGCATATTTAAACAAAACATGCCATACATTTTCAAAATGTTGGAAAAATATTTTAAGCAAATTCTATAAAATGATGGAATATTTCTAAAATAATGTATTAAATAAATCATTTATATAAAAAAAATTATTTAAATTCATAAGGCATGTAAATCAGTTCAAAAACATTGGCATACATTTATATCTCAAATATAAATAAACAAGCGAGCAACATTGTCATCTGCCAAAAGGTATGATAGTATTAACCAGCTATAGGATTCCACACTCTCTATTTGAACTCAGAAAAATGTGTATACACATGTCCCTATGACACTGTCCAAAGGAGACTCGTCACCAACCCATTGGGGATGTGACCCACTGCAAGTATGTTTTTGAATGTTGTCGTAGCGTAGAGTGTATCCAAATAACTCACTAACTACTTAAGGCATGCATGTGCTATTACATGATGGGTGAACTATTTTAAGACTGGTTAAAAATATGATCAATATCATTCTTCCATTTCAAAAGTGCTAATTTATTTCATTTTAAAAACCAAAACAGGTTTTGTTCAAAAACATGAATTTTTTCACAAGATAAAACCAATGGGATTCAATCAAATCATTTTAAGCCATTTTCACAAGATTGAAATCCATTCAAAACACATTCCATCATTACACAATTTATTTACACAATTAAATTCAAAATTTTAATTGAAATTGTTTCCATCAAATCCATAATTTAAATTAAACAATTTAAATCATCCAATTTCCATAAACACACCAAAATCAATTGAATTTGGGGTTTTTCCAAATTTTCTGGCCAAAACCATTTCAAATATCCCGATTCACTATAATCAAGTTTTTATCAATTAAATTCAAAGAAAATTTTAAGCAAATGAATTTAAATTAACAATTTAAATAAATCAAGCAATACAAGGATAATCAATTTGGCTAATCAGAATGGAACCGCCTACCACAAGGTCCTCGATATCAATGACAAAGATAAACCACCCTATGTGGTTCAATACACCTTCTCACAGCCTTAATAATGAAAACATCGATACGCCAAAGTTGGATGTTCATAAAGGGGTCCTAGAAGAAAAACATTCATTTTATTTCACATGGAAGTAAAATATTACATGCAATTACATTTTCTCTCTCCTAGATAATATTTGGATTATTGCTTTATGTTAACACGTACAATCACAAGAAATATCAATAAGGATAATTATAAAGCTCATTAGATAATTATATCCCTCTATTTTATTTATTAAGGAAATAAAATATTACATGTGAAAATATTTTACCTTTCATGGATGATTACAAATTATTAATTAAAATATTACATATGATAATATTTTATCTTGCTTGGATAATTTCAAATTATCAATTAAAATATTAAATGTCTTAATAATTTATCTCTCTTGGATAATTTAAAAATTATCATTTTGATTACCCCATGCGATAATAGTTCCTACCACCTTGATAAAATTCCAAATTATCATTTTATGTCAATCAATATGTTCACGATATTTTCCTCAGAATAATCATAAACCACATTTTATATTATAATATCTTTAAAATAAAATGATAACACATGTGGTAGTCCTTTATTATTATTCATATATTATTTAAATATATATACTTGGATAAATTCTTTTAATAATTATCATTTAGAAATCTCACGATTATCTCACAATTATTCATTGTAATTATCATTTGATAATTATTTATAATTATCCTTTTAATAAAAATAGGAAATTATCATTTAGTGATTCTTCATAATTATTATTCGACATTTTTACATAATTATCTACTAATAATACATGTAATTATTTATTTAAAATAACCCATTTAAATTGTGAAAAGGCATATTAAAAAAATATTATTTCCTTCCAAAGAAAATTATTATTTTGATTCTGCTCATCGAGACGAATTTAACGGTGCTGACGGCGTGCAATTCCGATCAATAACAAAAAAGTTATTGAATTTAGAAGATTTAGAGAATAATAAATAAATGAAATAAATAAAATGGAACATTCACAGTTCTTCTTCAACTTCCTATTGGACAAGGGTAATAAAATCCATAAAAACCGCTACCAAGCTTTAGAGTGTTGAAGGGTTGTGCAAGAGGGTCTTTTGAGGTCATAAAAGGACAAAAAGATCGACCAACAAGAAGAATCAAGACCTACAGTGATTTTAGAACCCTAAAAAAGTAGTACCCTCAACGCATCTTTAAAACATCTGATTCCAAACATTAATTAACCCAAAAATTAATGCGGAGTCATTAATTTCACCTAATCAATGAGTTGCAATAGAAACGGGTTGAAACAGTGGTGAAACGGAAGTTTTTGAAATCTTGGATCATCAAATATGGCGTTACGATCTTGTTGAATATGAGTGAACAGTGTATCTGATTTTTGGAATTAATTTAATATTTAAATGAAATTAATAATTTCAATTATATAATATAAAAATTAAATGGCCCCAAACATCTGTCGCAAAATAAATTTATACCTCATCTAGGTTAGAAACCTCATTTTAGACACAACGGTGGTCTCAGATTTCTCATATAACACACCATTTGAGAGATATTAATGATTTATTAATTAAAAATTGGAATAATTAATTAATTAAAATAAAAAGTTTTATGTTTTTTAGCGAGATTTCCAAGCGTCTGATGCTTACAAATGTTATACCCCATCTAGGGTAAACCCCCCATTCCGTACCCATCGGTGGTCTCGGATTTCCCATACATCACACCGTTTGGGACATATTTAATTATTTTTAATAAATAATATATTAAATATTATTTTATAACTTTATCTCATGAGTGAGACCTCCAAATGTTCGGCGCCTTCGAATGTTATACCCCTCCAAGAGTAAACATCATATTTTATATATAAAAGTGGTCTTAGAATTCTCAAATGACACATCATTTTGGAGTTATTCAAATATTTTAAATAAAAAGTGCCCACTTAATATATTTTGTTTAATAATTTTATTCCTTCTTCGTTGAGATTTTATTGGCCTCAAAAACTCATACTTACTAAGTGTTTAACTTAGAAAATATTTAATTAAATATTATAGTCTTAAATAGGCATTTTACCATTCCACGATGCGTTTAACAAAAATGAAACTTTTTACTAATAAATCATTTTTTCCTATTTAACATAATAATAATTTAACACAAGATGGTTTAGGAATACCTGAAATAGTAATGGGATGTTACAACATCCCCACCATAGGAACTTTTTATCCCCAGAAAGCCTATGAATAATCCTCTGCGTCAAAAAGATGAGGCCACTGCTCTCTCATTAGTGCCTCCCTTTCCTACGTCTCATGAGAATCAGAACCATGCTTCCATAGTACACAGTACAGAGGTATCGTCCTCCCTCAAAGTACCTTGGTATCAAAATCAATAACCCTTACTGGTTGTTCAGTCACAGATAAATCTGTTTCAATCTCAAGATCATTCCAGCTCAAAACATGAGATGGATCAAAGAGACACTTTCACAGCTGTGATACATAGTACACGTTATGTATCGATGTTAGCTGTGGTTGTAGAGCTAGATGGTAACCAACTTTATCAACCTTATCAAAAACCTCAAAAGGTCCAAAAAAACAAGGAGCAAGATTCCCTTGTCTCCCAAGCCATCAATGACCTAACTGGGGTGAAACCTTCAAGAACACTTGGTCACCAATTGAGAACTCCAAAGTTCTATGGCGACGATCAGCATAAGACTTGTACCGACTCTTTGTTTTCAACATTATTTGACGAATCAACTGGATCTTAGCTATTGTATCTTTGACCAAACTCAGTCCAACCAAGGAACTTTCACCAATACCTAACCAACATAAAGAATATTTACAAGGACGGACATACAACACCTCAAAAGGATAAATTTTGATCGTGGACTGAAAACTATTGTAATAAGAAAACTCAACCAGCCCCAAATGATCATCCCAATCCCCACCAAATTCAAGAACACATGCACAGAGCATATCCTAAAATATTTTTATAGTTATATATATCTGGCCATCTGACTGTGGGTGGAAGGAGGTGCTCAAATAGACTTGAGATCCAAGTGCCTCTTAAAGGCCTCTCCAAAAGAGAGAAGTAAACCAAGGATCCCTATTAGAGACTATAGTATATGGAACTCTATGAAAATGAAAAATTTCTTTCACATAGAGATTTAACAACTCCTCAAATATGGTTGTATCTTGAATGGGTATAAAGTGAGATGAATTGGTCAGCCTGCCGATCACAACCCATATCAGATTCTTCTTCCTTTGGGTTTGAGGTAACCCAACAACAATGTCCATATAGATTTTATCCCACTTCCATGTAGGGACTAGAAGTGGTTGAAGAAAACCCAAAGGTTTCTGGTGCTCGGCTTTCACCTTCTAGCATGTATAGAAACGGAATACAAACTCAACAATGTCTCATCTCATACCTGGCCACCAGAACTGTCATTGCATATCATATAATATCTTCATGGTTCTTGGGTGCACAGCCCATTGGGAGTTATCGAAATCCCCCATCACAACCTTCCTTGTTGCTGACAGCATAATGTAATGGTTTCGATAACAAAGAATACCCTCTTTGGAGAATGACCACTGAGTGTTGGTCTCCCCTCCATAAAGAGAGTCCCTAATGATATGGAATTCATCATCAAGTTTTTTCTCCTTAAGAATCAACTTGAGAAGAGAATATTTCAACTGAAAACTGGCTAGAGAAACTTCATCCCCCTTCCAATGAACTCTGATATGCAACTGATAAAAAAGAGCCACCAAACTCCACTCTTCTGAAGATTATTTCACAGCCTAAGTTAGAAGTTTCATGCTTATTTCATTTTCAATGACATTCCCTTTCCCTGGGTTATATGAAATTTCAAAGTTAAAAGATTGTAAGTACTCTACCCAACACATTTGGAAGATATTCAAATCTTTTTGAGAGAAGATATAACTCAAGATCTTATGGTCTGAATACACATTAAACCTTTATATATAAAGTTAATGTTTCCAAAACTTAATTTCATGCATTATAGCTGCAAGTTCAAGGCTGTGGGTATGATAGTTCTTCTCATGAGGCTTAAGTTGACGAGGTCCATAGGAAACAACATGATTACCTTGCATAAGGACACATTCCAAACCTGAACCTGATGCATCACAGAAGACCACTTTGCCTTTGCCATCCTCAGGAAGAGTTAAAACTAGTATAGTATTCAAAAGATGCTATATCTCAACAAAATAACTCTGACATTTATCACTCCAGGAAAACATCACTCCCTTTTGAGTCAGGGCAGTCATCGGAGAAGATAACTTTGAGAATTCCTTACCAAATCAACGATAATATCCTATTAAACCTAAGCAGCTCCGAATCTTGAAAACATTTTGTAGTTATTCCCAAGTCATAAAGCCTTCACCTTCTCAGGATCAACTGATATTCCTTGTTATGAAACCACATTCCCCAATAATTTCACTTCCTAAATCCATATATCACACTTTGAAATCTTGGAATAAATTCAATGATTCCTTATTAGACTCAGAACTATTCTCAGATGATGTACATGATCCTCCTCAGACTTGGAGTATACAATAATGTCATCCAAAAACACTACCACAAAGGTATCCAGATACACATGGAAAACCTTGTTCATCAAATCCATGAAAACTTTAGGATCATTTGTTAGGCCGAAGGGCATAACAAGGTACTCATAATGGCCATACCTACTCTGAAAAGCAGTTTTTTGAATGTCATATTCTTTTATCCTCAACTGATGGTAACCAGATCGAAGATCACTCTTTGAAAACCACTTCACCCCTTTCAACTGATCAAATAAATCATCAATTTTTAGTAAAGGATATTTTTTATTTATAATAACTCAATTGAGATTTTGATAATCAACACATAAGAAAAGATAACCATCAGCCTTCTTGGTGAAGAGAACCAGCATTGCACAAGGTGACACACTCGGGCGTATAAATCCTTTCTCAAGAAGATAAACTAACTAGGTCTTCAGTTCTTTTAGTTCAGATAGATCAATTTTTTAAGAGGTAATAGAAACTGATTGAGTACCAGGTATTAAGTTAATAGAAAAATCAACTTCCCTTACCAGTGGAAAACTAGATAAGTTAGAAGAAAACACGTCAGTAAACTCAGCGATGACTGAAAAAAAAATATCACCACACATTGAATCCCTATCTAGATCAAAATAAAACACTAATATCACTTTCCCCAACTCTGGATAAGAGGTTTCGGCTCTGCACGACCTTGGGTCCCATTCTCCTTGAAAGACAAGAGGCACACCAATAGTTGTAGTAAGGTAGACCCGTCAAAGATAAAAATCAATTCGGGATTTATTGGCAATGAGTCAATCCATCCCGAATATGACGTCAAGATATTTCATGTCGAGAACCAAAAAACTCCAAAAAGTTTGACATCTGATAGAGAGAAGACACAAGCAAGACTACAGAGACCATGCTCTCTATTTATACCAAGGGGTGTAGTAATATCCATTGCACAAGATAAAATCTCCATAGATAGATTAATCATATTAACAATATGGGTTGAAATAAATGAGTGAGATGTGTTGGTATCAAATAGAGTGGTCACTAAAGATGAAGCTATAGTAATGGTACCTCTCACAGTTGTAGGACCCATGTCTATTTCCTCTAGAGACTCTTCCACTGTGTGAAGAAGCTTCGTTCCAGATGCATGTGGCTTGAACCCTTTTTATGTGAAGAATTTGATTTCCCCATAGTTTTTGAAGGTATTGATGATCCTATTCCACTACATGGAGTAGATAAGTGATGGAAGAATCTCTGTAAGTGCCCTAAAAATCTGTAGGAGATACAGTTCTTGGGTTCCTTAGTTCAAACCCTCTTATAATGTCCTATATTTCCATACTGATAGAAATTCAATGAACTCCCTCCTGGTACTATAGGAGGTCTGGAATAACTCTGTCATCAATAACTACCATGATAATCGTCATGATTCTATTTTCCTTTAAAAAACCAATGTTTCCACTGGGAGGAAAAGGAACTCCCTTCAACCCTGACTTTCCAACTAGGTTCATCTCAACCATCATTTCCCTATCCAGCACATTAGCATAAGTGGTAATATTCAATAAGAAAACCTAAGAATGGATATTTGATCAAAGTCCCAACTCAAATCATAAATCCTTCATCTTCTCATTAGATACAATCTCAGGAGCAAACTGCACCAACTCAGCAAAGTGATTTGAGTACTCAGTCATGGTTTTGTTGGCCTTGTCAAGCTTAAAAAAAACCATATCATTATCCAACATCATTGATTCTGGATAGAACTTGTTAGTGAAAGGAACCTTGAAGTATTTCCACTCTAAACCCTCATGTTTCCTAGTAGTCACCATCATTTCCCACCATCTCTTGCTCGGTCCCTCAAGCATTGAGGTGTCACACTTCACCTTAATCACATCAGGTATCTCTAAGAACCAAAACAGACATTCAATCTTTCTCAACCATTCCTCGGTATATTGTGGGTTAGTGGAGCCTTTTAAAACTAGTGGCTTTTGTCATAGGAACTCTTGATAATGATTTCGGATAACATACCGATGAGGATCCATATATGGAGCCTAAACAGGAACTAGAAGTGGTGCTTGTCCCAGAGCTTCGACAGTGCGAACAATCTCCTCAACTAGACTCGGATAAAAAATAGGACTCTCTTGCTGAGATTCAGTAGTAGCCTCTTTTTGGATCCAATTCTCATTTTTTCTTGGAGGCATGATGCTACACAACATCAGCAAATAAAAAAATACATTAGATTAACACTCAAACTGAGTAATGAGGAAAACAATTCTTAATAGAATGGATAAACAAGATTTGGATTCCACTCTATCCAAATTAAAATAGGAAAAAGACTAAAACTAATCCACAAGTCATCTTTCCCTAACCACCCCTAGTGACTTAAGGTTTATTGTAGTGAGAGCTGGTCAGGAACTCAATCACAACTACCTCCTAAGTCCCGACAAGATTTTACAAATGTATAGTAACTTTAAGGAAATATTCTTAACCTCCCTTTGATACCATTTTGTCATGAACTAACTCGGGTACCCTGGTAACCCGATAATCGAGCCAGCCCTGACATATCCCAAAGGGAATTCCCAATCCCCATGGGTCAGTAACTAGAACCTGGCATCACACAACATGCAAGGGGGAATTATTTTTCCACCAACAATGTGGAAGAAAAGAAAACAATATAGTATTCATAGCAGAAGAAACTCTAATGGGAGTAATGTACCAGAAGTCAACAAGCCATAAACCACCCCAAACCACTACAACCAAAGTATACAAATAGGGAGAACATCTTAAGGTCCCAAGGAGCACAACTCACCAATCCCAACGCTCAATAGCTGGATCCACCTCCAAAATATCATTTCCCCTTGCTCGGACCTGGAAGGAGAAAGTCTACAAACACCTAAAGGAAAAGGTAGGGTGTAATCTAAAAAGCCCAGTAGCGTACTACCAATGATTCCATAACAGATTCCAAATATAGATTATCCAAATTAATGATTTGAATTTTAATGTAGAGAGGTTTGGCAATTCAAAATCATATTTAAACAAAACATGTTATACATTTTCAAAATGTTGGACAAATACTTTAAGCAAAGGCTTTTACAATGATGGAATATTTCTAAAACAATGGATTAAATAAAAAATTTATATAAAATAGTTTATATAAATTCATAGGGCATGTAAATCATTTCAAAAACATTGGCATAAATTTATATATCAAATATAAATAAACAAGTGAGCAACATAGTCATCTGCCAAAAGGTGTGATAGTATTAACCAGCTGTAGGATTCTTCACTCTCTATGTGAACACATAAAAATCTGTATACACACATCCCTATGATACTAGCCAAAGGAGACTCATCAAGAATGTATTGGAGATGTGACCCACCACAATTATGTTTTAGAATGTCATTGTAGCATAGAGTGTATCCAAATAACTCACTAAATTCCTATAGCTTGAATGCGCTCTTACATGATAGGTGAACTATTTTAAGACTGCTTAAAAATATTATCAATCCAATTCTTCCATTTCAAAAGTTCCAATTTCGTTCTATTTAAAAACCAAAATATGTTTTGTTTAAAAACATTCCTTTTTTACAAGATAAAACCAATGGGTTTATATCAAATCATTTTAATCCATTTTCACCAGTTTTAAATCCATTCAAAATACATTCCATCATTACAAAATTTATTTCCACAATTAGATTCAACAATTTAATTGAAATCATTTCCATCAAAACCACAATTTAAATTAAACAATTTAAATCAGTCAATTTCCATAAACACACACAAATCAATGGAATTGGGGGTTTTTCCAAATTTCTAGGCCAAAACCATTTCAAATATCCTAATTCAGTAGAATCGGATTTTTATTAATTAAATTGAACGAAAATTTTTATAAATTGAATTTAAATAAACAATTGAAATAAATTAAGAAATATAAGGATAATAAATTTGGCTACTCAGAACGGAACCACCTACCTCAAGGTCGTTGATATCAATGAAAAAGATAAACCAACCTGTGTGGTTCAATATACCTTCTCATAGCCTTAATAATGAAAATGTTGGCATGCCAAAGTTGGATGTTCTTTAAGGGGTCATAGAACCAAAACATCTATTTTATTTCACAAGGAAGTAAAATATTATATGCGATTACATTTTCTCTCTCCTGGATAATCTCTGGATTATCATTTTATGTTAACACATGAAATCTCAAGAAATATCCATAAGGATAATTATAAAGATCATTTGATAATTATATCCCTCTATTTTATTTCTCAAGGAAATAAAATATCACATGATGATACATTTTATCTTTCATGGATAATTAAAAATTATTAATTAAAATATTACATAAAATAATATTTTATCTCCCTTGGATAATTTCAAATTATCAATTAAAATATTAAATGTGATAATAATTTATTTCTCTTGGATAATTTCCAAATTATCATTTTGATTACCACATGTGATAATAGTTCTAACCTCCTTGATAAAATTCTAAATTATCATTTTATATCAATCAATATGTTCACAATATTTTCCTCAAAATAATTATAAACCACATTTGATATTATAATATCTTTAAAATAAAAAGATAACACATGTGGTAGCCCTTTATAATTATTCATATATAATTTAAATAAATATAATTCAATAAATTCTTTTAATAATTATCATTTCAAAATCTCACGATTATCTCATGATTATTCATTTTAATTAACATTTGATAATTATTTCTAATTATCATTTCAATAGAAAGAGAAAATTATCATTTAGTGATTCTTAATAATTATTATTAGACATTTTGAAATAATTATCTATTGATAATAAACATAATTTTTTTTTAAATAACCCATTTAAAATGTGAAAAGATAGATTAAACAAACCTTACTCCCTTCCAAACAAAAGTATTATTTTGATTCTTCTCATTGAGATGAATTCAATGGTACCGACGGTGTGCAATTCCGATCAATAAAGAAAAAAGTTATTGAATTTAAAATATTTGGAGAATAATAAATTAATGAAATAAATAAAATGGAACACCCATGGTTCTTCTTCAAACTTCCACTGCGCAAGGGTAAGAAAATCATGGAAAATCACTGCCAAGCTTTAGAGTGTCAAACGGTTGTGCAAGAGGGTCTTTTGAGATAATCGGAGGACAAAAAGATCGACCAACAAGAAGAATCAAGACCTACAGTGATTTTAGAACCCTAAAAATGAAGCACCCTCAATGCACCTTTAAAACACCCAATTCCAAATGTTAATCAACCCAAAAATTAATACATAGTCATTAATTTCACCTAATTAATGAGTTTCAATAGAAACGGGTTGAAATGGTGGTGAAATGGAAGTTTTTAAAATCATGGATTGTCAAAAATGGTGGTACGGGCTTGTTGAAGATGATTGGCGAATTCAAATGTTATAACCCTCCTAGGGTAAACACCATATTTTGGATATAATAGTGGTCTAAGAATTCTTAAAAAACGCATCATTTTGGAGTTATTCAAATATTTTCAATAAAAAGTGTCCACTTAATATATTCTATTTAATAATTTTATTCCATCTTCCCTGAGTTTTTTTCGGGCCTCAAAAACTCATACTTACTCAGTTTTTAACTCAAAAAATATTTAATTAAATATTATAGTGTTAAATAGGTGTTTTACCATTTCACGATGTGTTTAACAAAAACACAACTTTTTACTAATAAATCATTTTTTCCCATTTAACGTAATAATAATTTAATACAAGATGGTTTAGGAATACCTGAAATTGTAATGGGATGTTACATTTCACCCCCTCCTCCCTCCCACTACGCTCTTCTCATTTCCCCGATCTACAACCTAGGGTTTCCATTATGGACTCTCCTCTATTGTTTCCTTCCTTTTTCTCTCACTCATACATTCATCTTTAACACTAAAACTGACTAATGCCTCATATAAATTTCCTATGGTATGTTTTACTATTAAAAATTCCTCCTCCATCGCTAAATCTTGGAAATTGTTTTTCATTTTTCTTCTTCTTTGATTTCAAGTGAAATGAACAATCAAGCTAGTTTATCTTTAATTTTTCCACTTTCCTAATTTCATTGCCTTGTTAAATTTATTTACATACATTATTAAATTTCATCACTCTACTTCTGAAAATTTTCTCATTTTATCTTTTGTATTATGTTGAAAAACATTTTATGAAAAATTCTGACTTCTTCAAACATTGCATGTATCAATTTCAGAAAACTATTGATCAAGCTTGGCTAATCATCATAATTCTGTAAACAAGTTTTTTTATTTTTTTTTTAAATTTGGATTTATTATTTAATTTTTTTAAATGTGTTCCCATTATAATCTTTATATTATAAGGATTCAATTATCATGTGTAATTTTCATGTTTAGTTTATTCTCTAATTTGTGCATAATTTATTTAAGTTTCTAAATCCATTATTCATAAATCATGTCTTAAATGCTAGGATATTATTAGTATTTTAAAAATTCATACCATTTTCAATTTCAATCGGTGTCCACCAATGATTACTTTTTTAATAGTGACATGGTTAATTTATATTCTATAATCATTGTTTTCATTCAGTAGTTTTCAATCAACAAACTACAATAATGATCAGTTATTCCTTACATGTTTTCAATGAAATATTTTCAATTTAATCTCACTGTCTTATATAATTACTTGGATTACATAACCAGTCAATCATTATTATTTTAATTTTCCTATTTTAATATGTTTTACCCAATTTCAATATTTCTACTTATAATTATAAAATTTCACTAATTAATCAGTAGCCTTTTACACTATTACATGCATATTCACTATGGAATTTCAGTGATAAAACATATAACTATATAGTTTCAGTGTGACTATACATTAAATTTCAATATATATTCAATCTATCTTCTTTTGTATAACATAAACTAAAAAATGTTACTGAAAAATGGATTCATTAGCCTTTGTAAGGTATATTTTCAAGTATTACTATGTACTCTCAATTTGTGTGATTATGTGTAATTTCTTTACCTATCCTAATCATTTATATTGTTTCCCTTAATTATCCATTTGATTCTCCTAAATTTTTATCTATTTATTTTACTAATACCAATTATTCTACTTTAAATCATTTCACCTATTCCATATTTGCTTTTGGTATTCTCCTTGTTGTGAATTCATTATTTTTATAGAGCTGAAATTGTAGTTTAGATTCAAGATTTTATATACATTTAAAGAGAACTTTGTATTTCAGTTTATATTTATGTTTTATTTCATTAACATTTTATGGAATTGTAATTCAATTTCAGTTTTAGAAAAGATTTTATACTACACAGTACTTTTTCTATGTTATATGTTACTGTGGTTACAATTCTCTCGTATCAAAATTCTCTTTGATTAATTTACAAATTCCATTCTTCTAAATCTTTTTCAAATTATTTAGTTTATGAAATCTATACTTTTCAATTGTAATTATTTAAACTATTCATTTATACACATTTTCATTTAATTTAAAAAAAATTATATACTTGGCATGAATTTTGTCTCGTGTAACTTTTAATTTTTATGTACAATACTATTGTATTATAAAAATTACTTAATTTTTATTTTCTGATTTTATTAAATAGAAATTTGAATAGACTCCTATAATGCATGATGAGATTGAAATAAATTTGTTCTTTTATGTACCCACATCACTGTGAACCCTCTGATGCTTCACTCAATCTTTATCCCCTCTTATCATTGGGTGCCCCACATTGATGCACACACTCTAATGCTTCACTCCATCTTCATACCCCCTTATCAATGGGTTCCTCTTTGTCATCGTAAGGCCTTCACCTCCCTTCCATTATTGTAGTTTTTTTAAAATAAATTTAATTGATTCTTGGTGATTCTACTTCATGTTGATCGTTGGTGTTAAATTGTTGATCGGTCCTAGGTTGTAGCTACATTATTTCTCTATCATATTTCCTTAAATAAGGTTAAATCAATCAAATATAATATAATGATGAGTTTAGGTATGTGACCTAGTGGTTCATTAGGTGGGATTCATACATGTATTTATGCATGTATGATGTTTGTTTATTAGATATTTGTTTATTATAGGGTTTTCCAAGAGTTTGTTCCTTTTTGTTGATTAATAGTTACAGTTGTTTTGAAACTGTTTATGACATCCTTGACGGGTTCATTAACCTTTGGTTATTTTTTTTTTCTGTTTTTCAGATGATCAACATGTTCTTTAACCACTGTATCTTGCACACACGTGCACATACACACAAACACATGTATGCATAGATATATGGATCTGGATACTATCCTTGAATTTCCCTACATGAGATTCTATTCCTCAGCATTTTATTTTGGGTTTTACTTTTTTTACTATTAGGTGGTGGTCTACCATTTATTTTTTTACCTCAATGGTTTCATTTCATTTTACTTGGGCTTATGTGGACTATTTTCATTATATTACCATAAAAAGATTCTCTAAGATCATCTGCATCACTTCTCTTAAATTTCTATTCTTAATGTGTATCAACCTTTAATTGATGATCTTGAATGTGACTATAGGATATCAATTTTCAATGAATCTTCTAAAAGTGATGATGCGCACAAGGATAAAAGGCATAAACAAAATCGTTTTGAAATCCTATGATCTTTATATTAATCCCTATTATTTCTAACAAATATTGTCCTAATTATCCACTTGTGTGATAAATCCATGTTTTCATAGTGAATATAAATATGAAGATAAAGATGGAGAAGTAGAGAAGTATTATATGGAAATATCCAAGACTGTATTTATTTAATTTCATCATGTAATGCATATTATGTTGGGTTCATGGTGGAACTTATCTCATGGTGTATTGCTATTATATTTCCTCTAATTATGGAAGATAACTCTTTCATGTGGTATTAAATTTTGACCCAAATTAAGAATGCGTTCTTTATGCGGCTTATTTTGTAGTCATGGAATATAACACAAAACATGATATAAATATTTTAGTTGACAGATGATGAGCATAAGGATCATTTTTTTTATGCATCGAATTTTTTACCAATCAACCCATGGGATGATTCCTCCTATTATGTTCACATGAGTAAAGAATAGTGAATTCCTATAGGTTTCTTATTTTTTTTATAAGAAGCGCGAATCTATTGAAATATGTCCATTTATAGACATGTTCAGCACTTTGAGGGTTGTTTATAAATAAATTATATGGTATAGGTTTAATAGCTTTTATTGGATAAGGTTCTTAAAGTAAACACAGTACTTGTGGCTAGTTTTGTCTTTAATATCACACTAGAGGAAACCACCTAAAGGGAACTCGGTCCAAATGTAGTGACAGATTTCCACAACTCCAAGGGACAAAAACCTTTAGAACCTCCCAAATCAGGAGAAAGGATTCTAGAAAGAACATAGGAAGGATCTTATCTTTAGAATGTTCAGATCTGAAACCAGTGGGATTTGATATGGATTAGTTTACCATAAAATGTGGATCTCATCAAATCCAATTGGTATAACCATTTAAAAAGTCTCTAAACATTTAATAAATAGAATATATAATTATTTATGTCTAAAATATCTTTAAATTCCTTTAATTAATGCATTAAAACCATTATTCAACAAAAAAGACATCAAAAGGGTAAAACTAGAAATTTTGGAAAAAAATTAGATTCATTGTAGATCTACCACCAATTCTCTACCATTTGGATCTACTGCTAGTTCAGTGATCTATCACTAGTTTAGTGATCTACTGGTAGTTTAGCGATCTCCCAATGGTTCAGTGATCTACCATTGGTCCAGTGATCTACCACCAGTTCAATGATCTATCACCAGTTTAGTGATCTACCACTGGTTTAGTGATCCACTTCCAGTTTAGTGATTTACCATTGGTTTAGTGATTTATTACCAATTCATTAATGTATAACCAGTTCAGTGATCTACCACCAATTTAATGATATAATTCCAGTTCAGTGATCTAATATTTGTTCAGTGATCTACTACCTTTTTGGTGATCTACTACCAGTTCTTTGATCTACTACTAGTTCGGTGATCTATTATTAGTTCATGGATCTACCTCTAGTTTAGTGATTTACCGTAGGTTCAGTGATCTACCTCCAATTCAGTGATCTACCGCAAGTTCAGTGATCTACTTCCAGTTCAATGATCTACCGCATGTTTAGAGATCTATAATTGGTTTAATGATATAATGTTTGTTCATTAATCTACTATCAGTTCATTAATCTACCTCTAGTTTAGTAGTCCACCACAAGTTCATTGATCTACCATTGGTTCAGAGATCTACTGTGGGTTTGGTGATATACCTTCAGTTCGGTGATCTTCCATTGGTTCATTGATCTACCATTGGTCCAGTGATATATTCTTGTTTAGTGACCTACTGTTGGTGATATATCACCAAGATCCACTATCATCCTCTAAAAAACGAGGGCCTCTTATTGCAATCAATATAAGACTTTTTCTGGTCCTACACTAATTTCATCATATCTCAAACCAAGTAAACCTTCTCTATCATTCTCTTCACCACATAAAGTCCAAGAACTTCTGACACCCCAACTTCATCCCAACATAATATTGAACAACATATCAACCCATACAAATCCTAAAATGTGGTCATTCCAATGGATGAGTAATAGCTATTGTTATAATAAATCTCAACCAAAGGTAGGTATCGTGCCCATGATCTACCAAAATTCAAGACACACACCTGTAAAATTTCCTCTAGCATTTGAATATTTCGCTCTATCTACACATCTTTTTTAGGTTGGAAAGAAGTTCTAAGTCATATCAAAGTTCCAAAATCATGCTGCAATCCCCTCCAAACTCATGAGGTAAAATGTGCATACTAATCTGAGACAATGGACCTCAGGACTCCATGAAGTCACACCACCTCATCAACATACATTTTTTTTCCAAACATCAACTACACCCAACTCCTTGATTGCTAGGAAGTGAGATGATTCTATCAACCTGTCCACAATTACCCAAATATCATCAAAACATCCTTGTGCTTAGGGTAACCCTATGATGAAATCAATCTATATGTAGTCTAATTTTTACTAGGAAATATCAAAAAACTATAATAAACTACCAAAAACATGGTTCACATCCTTTACCTACTAGAAAAAAAGACATTGAGCCACAAAATCCTCCACTACTCATTTCATCCCAGGCCACCAAATTATTCCCTCGAGCCAAGGTACATCTTGGAAACTCCTAGGTGTACCGCTAAAGATGAGATATGAAAATAAATAATGAATCCATCATGCATAACTACTGGAACAAACAACCTCCCATGAAACATCATTTGATTCTAACCATCCTCTGAACATTACTCCAGAGCTTTGCCATGACCAACACAACCACACATTACCTCTGCCTCTGAGTATCCCCATTGAGACTCATCCGCCTTCCACATCAGAGAAGTATACACAATCATCTGAGACATGAAAAATCCTCCATAAACCACCCTTAAATATAAGTGTAAGGATTTAAACTCCCCACGTTACTCCCCAAACATCCCTAGAATCCTGAATAGCATCCTTCCATGACTTTTTTCTGAAAGCATCTCCCACAAAATTCCCTTTTTCTGAGGTGTAGGATATCTTAAAATTATAATCCCAATAAAAATCCATCCACTTCTTTTCTCATAGATCCAAATCATGTTGTGAAATGATATACCCCAAGATCTTGTGATTTTTGAAGACTAAAAAGCACCCCACATCCCCCCCATTGAGGTAATGCCTCCACAACTTTAGCATAAACACAACTATTTCTATCTACAGATCATGGGTGGAATAGTTACACTCGTGGGGGCACAAATACCGAGACCTATTAGAGATAAAAACCTTCTATTTAATCAACATTCATCACAATACCATATGGTAATAATCACAAAACACCTCAAACATTACACCCTCCTTAGAAAACTGAAGTACTGGAGAATTACCAAATTCCTCTTTAGGTAACCAAATGTTTCCTGAAACTCATCAATCCACACAAAAGTCTGGTCCTTCATATTCAATGTTGTCAATGGGGTTTAAAATCAATTGAAATCAAGGAAAACCTCTAATAATATCCCATGATACCAACAAAGATACAAAATTATGCCACATTCTTGGTTATTTACCAATAAATGAATACCTTGACCTTCAATGGTTCTACTACCATGCTCTATTAAGACACCACATGCCTAAAGAAATGCACCACTCATGTCCCAAAATTATACTTGGACAAATTTCCATATATCTGGTAGCATCAAAGAACTTATAAAATAGATATGTGATTTTTTAAATGATACTCCTTTAAATTTGAGTAGATCAATATGTCATCATTGAAAAGAACTAAAAATTGGTCCAAAAATTCATAGAACATAGAGTTCATGAGCCCTAAGAACAAAGCTGGTGTGTTATTGAAACTGAAGGTCATGAACATGAATTTAATGTGCCCATTCCTACATATGAAGGTAGTCTTCTAGATATCTCCATCCTTCACTCTCAATTGGTGATATCTAGACAGTATATCAATCTTGTAGAACCAACTAGATCCCCTCAAAAGGTTAAAAAAATCATTTATCCTTGGAATATGATAGCGATTCTTGATCATCACCTAGTTGGAGCTCCAATAGTTTATGCAGAACCTCAAACTACAATCTACCTTCTTATAAAATAACACTAGAGTACCCTATGGTGACACACTAGAATGGATGAAACCCTTCTTTATTAGATCATAAATATAAATACTCAACTCTCACAACATGTAAGTTTCCATTCGATAAGGATCCATTAAAATCATTAAAGCACCAAGTTTCAAGTTTGTCTTGAACTCAATGACATGTTGAGGAGGTAATTTCATAACCTCCTTTGGGATAACATCCATTAACTCCTCCATAACCCTAGGAATACCCCAACCTAAGCTTCTACTAACATTTCTTCCATCAAAGAAAGAAGGGGATCTATACTCTGACTTCCCTCTTCAAAACCCCACTTGATAATGAAACCAAACACTGGCCATCCACATATGAGAACACGAATCTCTTTCAGAATACATAAATAATACCACATACTGAATACAACCAACCTATAACTAGCATGGAATTTTATGGATTCATATATAGTAATAAAATACCCCCATGGGAATGATGTGGTCCCTTCATTAGTCTACACCCCTGACACACATAAAATATATTGGTATGGACTTCGATTGGTGTAGTCAACACTAGAGGAACAAGAAGCCTCTATTTTTCTAATTCCAAATCATGAAATAGATTGGGTTTAACAAAGTATTATAAATCTCATGAATCAAACAAATCATAGATAATGGTAGATAATAAACCAATCATACATCCAACAATATCTTCCCCTATTATGTTACTACCTCTGTTGCTTCAAACTAAACACACTTAGATCCTATACCTCTCTACTAATGGATTCCTCCATGAAAATTATCTAGTTGAGGTCCCTGAACTTGAGGAAATTCCTGAGGTTTAACTCTACCTACCCCATTCTCTCTATCTGAATCATAAAGTTGGTTCCCCTGCTTCTGAAACAGCCTCTCTAGTAACTTCTATTGAGGTTAAAGATGAAATTTTCCACCCCTACCAAACTAATCTCAATAATCCATTGGAAACTAAAACCAATGATGGATATAAACCCAAAAAAAAACTCACTTGTTTAAAGTCCCCAGGAATAGAATAGAATAGAAACAACTGGCCCCAAAAGTTTATAAGGGAAGCTACTGAGGTTGACTCCCTACTGGTTGAAACCTTGAAGACACTGTTGTAAGAGACCTACCACTGACAAATATACTCCTTAAAGAACCTTTCTCATTCCCCTATTATGGTAAACCTTATCATGAGTGAATTTGGTTGATCACCTATACCTTCTTCTGAACCTCTAGATACATTAGAAGCGTAAAAGGAGTAAATGCATACTAGATCGAAGGATAGAGTGCCTCCTCAATACATATCACATGAGACTCCTCATTAGAAAAAAGATCCAAGGAAAATAATAAAAATTACATAAACTTGATATCAATCTCCCACACATACATACTCCCCTATTGAAGGGAGAGTTTCTCCAGAATCTTCATAGCCTTCATGGTCAAAGAAAGGAACTCTGATTATAAATCATTCTGGAAGTTGACCCATTAAAAATTTTCCTCCTTCCGCTCACCAAGGTACAATGTCCACCACTAATTCATAGATCCTCACATTTAACTAAGTGAAAATGGGAACCAGTACTATATCGAGACCTGGATCAAACTGAAATCAATCTCTAGCTCCTCTAGCCTTCTCTCTCTCTACATTAGAAACACTGCCCACATATATTCCCTCAGCCTATCATTGAGAAGATCACAACATCCTCTTCCACTGATCATCATCCTCAACTAGATCAACCCTCCTGAGATCAATTAGGTTATCCCGCTGAACCTCCACTCCTTGTTCCACATGCATATGATGACTAGGAACCATATCTAAAAAGGGAAGCAAATATTTCCTAAGCTCAGTAGCATGGAATTTTATTTAGATTCATTTTAATTTATTTATTCATTTTAACCTTCCCAAAACATCCCAACTCAAATAGGAACACAAGTCATCATGATTCATGTACCTCTCTTAGGTATCTACCCTATAAATAGGTCCACCTCACTTGGTCATTCAATAAACTCATAGTCTGTGCACTGGATTAGGGGGACCCTAAAATCCCATGTCCTTACCAATCTCCCTGGCCTATGTCATGCACCAAGGTCAACTAGCACTGTTGCAATACCAACCCATGCAATCCTCACTATTACTAACTCCAAAATCTTAGCTGTATCTCATACATCATCCTTTAATACCACTCTATATATGTGGTTTTTCAAGACATGGGAAAGGTAAGGGTTTTGTGTAGTTCACCAGCTTCTCTTGAGTTTTTTCACCTTATTTGTAAGATTGATTGGAGGTGATGGATTTTCACGACCCCCTCCCCTCAAATTGTACCCTTTCTAGAAAAAAATCAGTGAAATAATATGGTGACTACCTGATTCCTACCTCTAGTAGGCCCCAGGATGGATACTAGCACTGAGGGTATAATAGACATACATATGGGAGGCATTACCCTCTAAGAGAACATGCGGAAGAGAAAGAGATAAGAAGAATACAAAAATAAACACCTTAACATATATATATATATATATACCAAGTGAAATCATGCAATGATATATAGTATTATGACAACTGAAAGGAAAACTATAAGTACCAAAAAGGTAAAGATGACAGTGACCATGAATCATAAACAACTCCTGTAAAACCATGAGCTAGTAATATCTAGCATGATCTTCAACCTACTCCAATTGATCTGAAAAAAAAGTTTATATATACATAAGGTTATCATAAAATTATACTTATTAAGATCCTCAACAAATATTCTAATGAAAAAGATAAAGAAATCATGCTAGAGAACTCTGAACAATAGTGAAACTAACTCATCACCTAAACAGGTATACTATGTTCCCATCCTCACTATGGCTAACTCTCAACAAGTATCACATAAAATAGATCATATGATATAGTAATGAAATATTAAGTGTATCCCACTCCTTCTTAACAACTAGTTTTCTTCTCTTCCCCAACGTTGCATTACCTTATCCATATCTCTCCAAAAAAAATTCTAACCCAAAAACACCTGGGAAAGGCATCACAACATGCACCCCGTGAATCAAAACATCCCTTTCACATGTATATATATAGTATCCAAGTATTTTCTGGGAGCCACCACATCCTACATGACATGTATCATATATCAGGTATTATACCCCAATCCATTATAACACATACACCGAGTCAATACCTCAACCCATCATAGCCTATACACATTATACCTATAATAATACTTTGGATACTATATCTAGCAATACATGTGTATAAAATAACCACAATCCATTACATCACTCTACAAACATATATGGTAAAACTAACCATCATGTATACTAGAAAAGGTAACTACTAAGAGAAGAGAGTGGGGCCAAAGAGGGTAGTTAGTCATCTATCCTCCCATCGAGATGTTGGGGAAAACATCCTCCCAGAGTCCATTGGGTGTCAGTATCCCTAAAAAAATGGGTGGGGAAGCATATGAAATCATATAATATATATGATATAATATATCTCATAATCACACTATGGGAATAACCTAGTATTATACTCAATTGCAGCTAATGTTGTTCAGACTCCCGGCTGCCACTACTAAGACCACATATCCTATAAGCACACAATAATTTTAAAGATATACATTAATTAATTCTTCCATTTTTATCATTTACATATATTAATTAATTTTTTAGACATAAATTAACCATTAACATCATTACACATTACATTACATGAATCATTAGAGTAAATTCCATGCCCTCCAGGAATAATCCAAAACCAAGTCCATGGTTTATCAAGAGTAACTTATTTTCAGAATTTTCATTCCATCAGCACCAACCCCATGGGTTATGAATAATTTATTAATTATTATAATAATTACATAAACCTGGTACTCTAGTAAAACCATCCAAAGATACCACCAAGTGGAATCATGCAACCAAGCACATTCATCTGCCTCAAGTAGTATGGAAAGGAAGGTAGATAAAACAAGAAAATCAGTCATCAATGATTTAATAGATTCATAAGTGAGAATCCTATATCATAGCATTACATAAATGGGTAATCCTAGATTCAACCCATTTCATCACCTCTAGTGTCATCCTTGACACCCACATGCTTATCCTGATGGGTATCACCATCACAGACGTCAATAGTTTCCACATCATTTGGGCCTCCCTGCCCACATCACATCATCCATCCCTAGCCTAGCCATCCCAGGATAATATAACATCTAAGCCTCCCCACCCCATATCACATTGCATATTGAATCTCACATATGAATCACATCACAAAAGACAAAGAAAAAAAATAAACATAGCCAACAGGGAAATTTTTTCCCAAAAAAAGGCATATAGCCTCTATACATAAACGATCTCTCATGGATCCAAAATCGAGGCACTCAGCCTTCTCAAGTAGATGGGAAACTCAGGGCCTAGAAATTATTTTTATCACACAACCAATTATTATTCCATCTTGAAATTACCAATTCATTATTCATAGGTTCCAACTAGAGGAAACCTAAGGAATCAAGCTATAAAAAGCTATTAAAAGATTAAACTTTCTCTCAAGCTATTAAATTAGTTTCATCAAACTGTGAGAAGTACCATTCTCATTTAACATTCCTTTTATTTATTATAAGAATTATCAAAAAGAATTATCATGCTTCACATTCTTTATAAATTCAAACATTTAATTACACATACGCATTTCATCAATTTTATTATTATAAAATTACATCAAACACCAGATTCAAACATGCATGTTCCTTATTTCTTAATCCAATTAATTATCAATTCATTCCAAATTTACCTTCTTTACCAATTTCAACATGCTAATATAAGCATAAGAACATTCTAACAAATCATATCACAGATATCACACTATCTAGAAAATCAAGAGGCAAACCACAATCATGGTATTAAGAATCAATATGTTATTATTATAACCCAATTCTTTATTAATCCATTTAGATAATTATTAGGTTAATTCCATTAACATAAAAAGGGATAAACCATTACAAATTTACAATTTTAAGTAAATAAATAGAGAATAAATGAATCCCAAACTTCAAAGGCATCAACCTTCTTCACATGAGAATTGACCAATGTTGTAGATCTCGATCACCTATCCTGTAAGATGTGTCAATCCAAGGATGTTTTGGATTACATGAACCAAAAAATAACCAATAAAAACTTTATTTTAAACATTTATATGATCCTCCATATCATGGAAAGATGAAATGAGGGGAACCAGATCAAATAAACATGAGAGAAGAGGTAGACCATACCTTATATCACCACTAATGGAAGATGGGAATCCAAGAATCAATCCCCGTTGAAGGAATAAAAAATTCCTAAAGGTTTTTTGGTCACATGAAATTTGAGAGGAAGTTCATAGGGTCTGAGAAAACCTGAGGCCACTTCTTTTTATAAATCCACACTACATTGGGTATTTACATAGTGTTAAACCCTTTCACATTATGTAAATTTTGGGCTTTAGATCTCACCAAAAAAGGCATGGACTATAAGGTTTTAATCTTGAAAATTTAAGCACCATGTAACACCACATGAATTGGACTAAAATTACATGGACTGAGAATACACAACATGAAATATTTACATGCTGTGAATTTTCCTTGCATCTAGCATTTAGTAGTTGGACCCCTCTAGACTTACTTTATCCCTCCTCTAAGAACCTTGAGCTTTGGAAACATGAAAAGGGTTTGACTACATAGATTTATGCCCTTTATATATATGGTCACATGGAGACTCATTTTTGGATTGTCTTATTTCTTTTTTGGATTTAGTCAGTTCGGATTGACGTCTCATGTCTCATGGATTTCTATCTTTTTATTTTGTATTTTTCTCTATTATTTTAAATTCTTTTTGTTATACATGGGACTTTTTTGGTTGTTTTATTATGCTCACCTTATGATGGTCCATATCGGGTAATGTGTTTTGATTAAACCAATTTGGATCATTGAAAATGGTATCATAGGGATTACCCAATCTGAAGTGATGTGACACTTCCACGGTTCGATTCTAGGAGTCTATTAGATTGGATATATGACATTTTAGGGGTCAAGGAGTACATGGTTAGTAGGTTCTTGATCTCCATATTTCATAATTCCACTTGAGTTACCATGGGTTGTCAGGGTTTATTTTCTGTGTTTGATTTTTTCCATGTGTTGTGGCTTGGTGTAATAACCTACGATCCTCATTGGAATGTGTTAGTTTCCTTGGAAGTTATACCAGATTTGGGGTGTAAACTGAAAAAGTAATCAAGCAGTGAAGTTCATATAGATGTCCTGACAAACCATTCAGTTACTAGGAACTTAGTTTTAAAATAATTAAAGGTGATGCGGTATTCTTATCACATGGTTTCCAACCATGTTTCTAGGTCGAGAACAACTCCGCAACCCTTTTATTTTATTCTTTAGAACCCATTATTATTGTATTCTTTGAGTGAATCTCACTTAAGGTAAAGGAATTAATGTGGTTCTTAGGTTTTTTTATATCATGAATTAGTTTAACTAAAAATTATGGCATGATTTTATTGTGTAGGGATGGCATAACCAGTTTATTGTGTGAAAAATAATTTCATGAAAATGTTTTTTGTTTGAAAAGTAAAAATTTACTTATTTCCTATGAAATGATTCTTGTTCTATAGCACGTGTATTTATATTTGATTTTTTACTCATGGAAACCTATAAAATGTTTTGGTTTTCAAAATAGTTAAATATTTTGAATGAATTTCACATGCTTGAAGAATGTTTTAAATAAGATTTAAATTTTATAAAAATAATGGGTGTTTTCAAATTGTAATCTAGAAGGGTAAATTGTTTTATAAATAGTAATTATAAATTAAAAATAAGATTCCAAATTTTAAGGAAAACCAATTTTATAACTTGTTCATTTAATGAAAGGCTTTGGGTGTTTTAATAGTGGTTTCCTTTAATGTATTTTAAATATAGAAAAAGTAACTTGAGTAAAATAAATATTTTTTAATGCTTTTGTTTAAAAGATAAGAGGTTTCACCTTTTAATTGAGAATTTTTGAAATGTTCCTCTTTTTTATTCCTTTAAAAACTATTAAAATATATTTACTTATGAAACTAATTCTTTTTTAAACTCCTTTTCAAGTGAATTTTTGTGGTTTTCAAAATGAACAGTTTTTTAAAGAGGTTTCTACTCCTTGAGTGGTTTTTCATTGAAACCTCTCTAAACATGTTAGCTTGATTTGTTGACTTCTATGTTCATCTTAACCCTTTCTTGTGTGTATGGTTTATTTTATGTTTTCTAAAGAACATGAACCGATGGATATCCCTTCTTGTATGGTTTGAGTGATCCTTCAAGAGATTTCTTGAGTTGGATTCCTTCCTTGAGAGTAGTCATTTTTTCTTGTCTCTTTAGAATTTCCTAGACTCTAAATGGAGTGGAGAGTGTTATCCTTTAGATATCAGTGTTTTAGTGAGGGAAATTTTTGAGATTAATCAAGATTATGTTCTTATATGACTTGATAGTAGAATAATATATGTTCGATTGAGTATAAGGGTCTTTAAGGACTAGTTTTCCTGGTTTTCTTGTGTTCCTTGGGAAGAGTGGAATCTCAAGTGTATCCTAAGTTTTTTGTGCCAATTACTTTGAGTAATCACTCATAATTTTTAGATTTATTTTATTTATGGGATAACCTAGTTTGGATGTGATATTGATATCCTCCTTAGTCTTCCTCATTGAGGGAAATGGTCATCTTGAGTTTCTTATATCTCATTATTTCATTTCACTCTGTGAACTTTGTTATATGGGATAAACTTATATTGAAAGTTTTTCCATGGTATTAGGCATAGTGAGCCAAACTTGGGTAACCTTGGTTATTTTCATGGATAACATGATTTATTTTCATGACTAGTTGCCTGAGAGATGCATCAGTGATATGTTTTTATCGGTTAGATAGTGGGGACCATTGGGTTGAGATTTCTAAACTTGGGTTACTAAATATGTTAATTCCTGACCTAATACTAAATATTTATCATTACTAATTTAGTAATGTCTTTTTTGGATAAATCACTATGTATGTGATATTGGATCTGGTGATATGTCTTGTTTCTTTTCAAATATTACTGGGGTGGTTCGACCCATTGATCTTTTGGATGTTTCTTGGGGTGGTTCCTTTTCATAGGCCTGACCATGTTTTTCATGGTTAGTTCCACCCTGTGAGAGAAGTTTTTTCCTTGATTATGTATGTAGATCTAGGAGGTTTCCTTTATGTGAAATTTGGAACCTTATTTTCCATATTTATTCTCTCTTTTATTGATTTAGTTCCTTGTTATTTCCCCATTTTAGATCCAATATAAATGGTTAGTAGACCTATATGAGGACTCTGTTTTATTTAGAGGCTTTTTTTTGGAAAATTATATAACTTGAGACTCCTTTGAAAGGTTTTAAGTGGGTTTAGATTCATCTCTAGTGTTGGTTCATGCTAAGAATAGTTGGGTTTTTTCTATGTCACTATGAATCCTCGGGCGGGGAGTTGGGGTATGCCTTGATGTCTAAAGATAGGTGTTTATTTAAGGATTTTTCTAATTATGCCTTTATTTTTATTTTGTGCATGTTATTTGAAATTAATTTTTGTTAGTTAAAAATGGGTTTCATGAGGAAATATTTTTTGTTTTAATGCAAGGCCTTAGGGATTTTTTGTAAAATGAGGTTGGTTTCATGAATTGTTTTGTAAATAGTTTATTTAATTTGGGGATTTGGAAATCTTTTTATGTGTGATTTATTTTTGTAATAAACTTCATATGGTGGTATGAAATACAAGCTTCCTATTTTAAGGTAAACCAACTATTTCAAAATTTATTTTTTGTCATGTTTGGGCTTGTACCTTTGGTGAGTGTATTTTAAAAGGATAAGTTATTTGGAACCTATTTCAAAAAAGAATGTGTTTTATTGTTTTAGAAACCTAGAATGATGTTTTGGTTTTAAAACAAGTGGTGTTTTTTTAAATCAATTTTTTAAAAAAATTAAAATTAACTAATTTAAGAAAGGTCTTAGTGTTTTAATTTGTAAAATGGTTTCTATTTAGTTTTAAATGAAGGAAGGCCTAATTTTAATGGTTCTTTAGTTTTAAAAATTGTATATTGGTAAAACCTTGCTTGTTTTAGTGATGAATGTGATTTTTTTCTTCTTGGAGTGTTGTGTCTTATATTATTCTAAGGAACTACATCTTTTGTGTCTCCTTTAGATATTTTTTGGTCTACTGGTTTAAATCAATAAGATTTCGCTTGATGGTTAGATCAGTGGGGATTATCTTTTCTTTAAGGATCTTGTGTGTTCTTGAGTTTAGAAAGTTTACTTGGTTATTTTTTGAGATGTTTGAGGTTTTTTATATTAAAGACCATTTTTTGGTTCTGTGCTCATCGATTTTGGATTAGTTTTGGCTAAATGAAGATATGTCCTAATGCTTCGGGGGTTATTCTTTTGTTGCTTGTTCTAGGTGTTGTTCTTTTTTCCCCTGTGTGTTGTAGAACATGGGTTGGATTATGCTCATTTCCTTAGATATGGGTAGGACCTAGGGTGCATACTTGGATACATTGGGTATATTTTTATTTCTGGTCAGGATTTGAATGATATCAGACTATGTTTCCTATTAGAGTTGCCATAGGGAAGTTCGATGGGGAGTTAGATCTAAGCACCCTCATCTTCCAGTTGTGACCCTTAGGTTAGAGATATGTTTTTTCTTATTAAGGTATGTTTTTCATTATGATAACCATCTATAGATTCCATGTTTTATTGATCCAGTTTTTGGATCCTTTGGGATGTTTCTAGGAGTACTTATATCTTTATGGTTTTAAACCTATTGTCTATGGTTGACTTTGGCTAGTGAAGTTTCATGAATTACCTTTGTATATGTCTGGGAATGTGGTTTCTCAGTGAAATTATATTGTTTTTGGTAATAAGTTTCTGATTGTTCCATTATTTTATTTAATTTATAAATAGTGGGGAGATCGATGCTTGGTTTCCTTCCCTTTTTGATCTATACTTTGACCTGAGGCTTTCTGGGGACAGAAAACTTTTATGGTGGGGAGAATTGTGACACCCTCTTTGTTTGGTTATGCTCTCTTTTTATGTTAAATATTTATTACTTTGATTACAAAGAGTTTTTTAGGTAATTTAGAGTTTTATTGGAATTTTATAGGTGACTACACCATGGATGGTATCGACTGTAGTGAGGAGTGGGCTCACTACAGTGTGGACTAGTAGGTTATAGTGTATTTCCCTGGAGGAAGAATTTTGATGCCTCTTCAAATTAAATCATGGATGTGATGTATGGAGGTGTCTACAACATGGATCCCCAGGATATATATTTTGGATATCCTTCCAATTTCAGCATAGTTGTACCATGGAGCAGTGGCTTTAGCATAGGGCTTCTGCTCGGTTGATCCCTATAGCATGGTGGATGAATCTTTTGTGTGGAGTTCCATGAGGGTGTGTTTGACATGGTTTATGGGCTATATCATATCCTTGTCTTGGGAAAATGAGATATGGGTGAGGTATACACCATGGTTTCTAGAGGTTAGTTGGTCAGGGGTGACTTTGGCATGGACAGGGGCTCTACATCATTTTCTAGAGGTTCTGTAGTGTGGTTCGGGAGGCTATTCCATGGTTTTAAACTTCTAGACTTCCCATAAATGTCCAAATACACTTGAATTGAATTTATAATCCACCTTTCACTCTAAAATATTAGGCACCCAAGAGATTATTTTGAGGGCCTTCAAATACCTTCTTTATTAGATACAACCCCAAGATTTGGGAGATTGATTCTTGGTGTTTCCTCTTCATTATTGAGGTGGGTGTCTCTATAAAAATGTGCTAGCTCATGAATTACATGATGTTCTTGTAAATTCCATTGATTTATGGTATGGAATTGATTTATTTGACATCAAAATGTATTTTCTTCTTTAGATCTATGTTTTTAAAGGGTTTTTTCTTTAAAAATGCAATTGAGAATATTTTTTGATGTGATGAAATTCCTTAAGGTGGTTTTTATTATAAAATAGTTTGTCAAGCATGGGAGCAGTAATTCTTCATTGAAAATGTTTTTTAAAATTCCTTAAGGGTGGTTTTGAAATGGAAAATTATTTTTAAGCATGGAAGTGGTAATTCTTTTCTATGAATTTTTTTATGAATTGTGAGTAAGGTTTTAAAATGGTTTTTGAAAATTAGAACATTGGGAACTTTTATTGAATAAGGAAATGGACATTTTTCCTTAGTGTATGTGTGTTTTTCACTACTAGGTGTTTTCTATAGGTTCTCATAATGTTTTAACTAGCTGATGAGTAGCTTGATATTGATAGACTATGTTGGGGCTTGATATCGGTTGGATCCACATCATGCCTAGTTTAGACTTATTTCTGTGTATGAGTGATTATTCCCCTAGGATAGATCCCAAATGTTGTACTTTTAAGAAGTTATTATTTTGAAAGAAAGAGATAAATTGATGTTAGATAATCCATTTTTGGTTCACCAAGTATACATACTGAAGTATCATGTGAAGTAGAATATTTCGATGATGTTTTAAGATGATTTTAAGAGTTTGATAAGTGAACAAACCATCCTAGGTAAACCTAATATGTCACCCAAAATGGATTCCCACAAGCCCTGAAGTGTGTTCCCGATCACCATGGGCTGGTGAGAAGCACCTGGGTATCGATATACAAACATGGTAAAAAAAATTCCCTCAAAATAAAACATGTGATAAACATAATATATCACATCATATCTATGTGAAATATAACATAAAAACTCATGGGTGAGCTATAATATATGTGAATATGAACAAATACAATCAATTGTAACCCAAAATATTTCTGATACCAATAATAAGGATCTCCACAACTCCATGATCTAAAAATCTACCTGACTTGTCATCATAAACATCTCAAAATCACTAAAAAGCAACATCGAAAATGAGAATCCATCATTATAAGAAAAACCCTCACCTTTATCTATGTCCAAAAAAACCATGTCATTATATACATAAAGGAATATATAGGGTGTGATCACTAAATCCGAATTGGATACCACCATGAATCTAGATAATGATTATCCCCATACATCCATTAGTTCGTTAAAACATGTCATATTAAACATAAATAAAGAATATGACATTAAATCCATGATATATAAATAGAGGGAAATATCTGAGTAATCATGCATCATAAAACCAAGTGGGAAATCATAGAATAACCATCAATGTAAAGTTTCCAAAAAATCATCAAATGGGAGAGAAACATGAGTGTGTATATAATGAAGACATGTAAGGTACACTATCTAGCATAGTCTATCCAATTTTTGGGAGGGGATCCCCATTGAAGGAAACTAACTAGCTCCATAACCTAATGAGCACCTATCTAGAGGTCTATATACACCAAATAAGGCCTGTATAAGTGAAAGTATAACTGTGTGCCCCAATATCTTCCCAATTTGATATAATCAAACATTATGTTCAAGAAACTATTCTCACAATTTGTAAAATATTTTACATGAGTAATTTTATATCGCTTCCAGGCATGAAAAGTAATTTCCTTTTCAAAATCACCTTTGAGGAATTTCATCAAACATGTTATATGTATAAAACAATTTTTAAAGAAAATACCATTTTAAAAACACTTTCAATTGTAATCAAAGATCAAATATTATCCCTCATGGACATTAAATAATTCTATTTCATAAACTAAAACCAAAGCAAAAAAATAAAAATATAAGGTAATTCATGGGAAAGTCTGTTTGATAAAGACAAATTCCTTAACAATAATGGAAATAATGTCACCTTTGAAAACATAGATTGGAAATTAATATATTAGGTCCTCTCAAATTGGAACCCTAAACCAAAAATCTACTTCTTGAGGAATAGTGACAACTCCACTCTCATGATTTTATGGTTATGGATAGTGTCCCCTCAATAATCTCTTCTCTCACCAACACATCAAGATACATCTTCTGCATAAATGGGGTGACATGAATTTGGATATTTGGATGGAAATACTCCTTGAAAATCCTCTCCCATTCCTCCTCATGTGGAAAAAGGACTAAAGCATATTTTATAAGGGTATTGAAAGGGATCCTGAAATTTCGCATATTGGAACTCCACTTTCGAAGGATAATCAACTCCTAAAGACTGGACACCTTCATGGTATAATAATGGAACTCTTCTTGAAACTGGTCTCAAAACTTCTCCCATGAGACTATTGACTCCTCTTGGTCATTGAGGAATAAGAACCACCACTGCTTTGCTGCTCCATGCAGCATTATCATAGCCAAAAAAAACTCATTGCTCCTTCCAAGCATAGATTGAATTGAAGGATATATCAAAATCTTACAACCAGTATTCCAGGAATAAATCTGAAAATAAAACCTTATACTTATATACACTATGGAATTGAAATATTTGTAGTTTCCTCCCCTGAGTGTCATCATTTTCGACCTCCATTCTACAACAATATATTGGCACATCCTACTGAACATCTTTAGCACAAACCTGACGAGGACGTCGACTTGGAGCCATGCCTACAAAAAGAAAAAAATAGTTCTCCTAAACCTGGAATATTTAATATTTAACATTAACTAATTATTTGGTATATTATCTTATTAAGGTTTTAACATATCCCAAGGTCTACCCATTTCAAACACGAGTGAAAAGAAGAGTGGTTCATGATCCTTTCCTAGGTATTTACCCTCCAACCAATATCACATCATTTAGTAGACCTGGTGAACTTAAAGGTCAAGCATCAGATCACATGGGGGCCCTAAATACCCATGTATTAGTTGTTATCTCATGTTTAAATTTCTCAGTAAACTTATCTAACACTATTTCCCTACCATCCCATGTAATATCACTTATGCTTAACTCCAAACTTCATCCTACCCCTCAACCAAAACCTCTTATACAACCTGGTTATGAACCCCTCCCCCAAAAGTGTACCCCACCTGGTCTAAAAACATGGTAAGGGAGATGGTGACTACCTAATTCCCGCCTCCAGTAGGCCCAAGTTTGGAAACTAGAACCAAGGGTATAAAAGACATACATATGGGAGGCATTTCCCACTAACAGAACTTGAGAAAGAGATATATAAGAAAAATAAACCAATCAAAACCTAATTAGACATATATATATATCCCAAGTAAAGACATGAAATTCCATATAGTACTATAATAACTAAAAGAAAAACTACAAGTATAAAAATGGTAAAGACCACAATGACCACGAATCCCATATTACTCATGTAAAACCATGATCTAGTAATATCCAGACCAATCTCCAACATTCTATGACTTACCTAAAAAATAGTTTATATATCCATAGGGTGAGCATTATATTAAATTCAGTAGGATCATCCCTAGAGCCTCTCATGAAAAATATAAAGAAATCATGCTAAATCATAATAAACAATAGTGAAACTAACTCATCACCTAAATAGGTATACTATGTTTTTAGCCTCACTATGGATAACTCTCACTAATAATTGCATAAAAGAGAGAATGTGATATTGTAATAAAATATCATGGGTACCCCACTCCTTCTTCCTCATTGTTTTTCCACTATTCCCCAACATCGCACGTCCTGATCCATCTCTCTACAAAAAATTGTCCATCCCAAAGACACCTTATAAAGGCATCACAACATGCACCTCATGCATAAAATAATCCAATACACATATTCATATATAGTAAATAAGTATTTTATGGGAGTCTCCACAGCCCGTATGATATTTTTCATATATCAGGTATTATACCTTAAGCCATTAAATCTCATACACTGAGTAAGTACCTCAAGCCATCACATCTTATACATTCCATACCTATAACAATCCTTTGGATACTATATCTAGTAATACATGTGTGTGAAATAACCCTAATCCATTAAATAAATATACACACATATATGGGAAAATTAGTTGTCATGCATACCATCATAAGTAACTACCATAAGAAGAGATCGGGCCTAGAGGGGGTAGTTAGTCATCCATCCTCCCATCGGGATGTTAGGAAAAACACACTCCTAGAGTCCAATGGGTGCCAGTCACCCTAAATAACATGGGTTGGGTAGTGTATGAAATGACAAAATATATATGATATAATATATCTTGCAACTAGACTATGGGAATAACTTAGTCTTAGACTCAACTACATCTAATGTCGCTCAAACTCCCAGATTCCACTACTAAGACCAGATATCCTATAAGAACATAAAAATTTTAAAGATAAATAATAATTATTTCTTCCCTTTTTATCATTTCCTTTTTAAAATTAATTCATTAGCCATTAATTAACCATTAACATCATTCAAAATTACATTACATTAATCATCAAAGTAATTTCCATGCCCTCCAGTCATAATCCAAACTGAGTCCATGGTTTATCAAGAGTAATATCTTTTTAGAATTTTTATTTCATAATCACAAACCCCAAGGGTTAAGAATTATTTATTCGTCATTAGCATCATTCCATAAACCAGTTACTCTAGGAAAACTATCCTAAGATACCACCAAAAGGAAACATACAACCAAGAACATCCTGTTAACTCAAGTAGTGGGGAAAGGAATGAAGATAAAATAAGAAACCCTACCATTATCTATTTAATATATTCATATGAAAGCATCCCAACTTTCAGCATAAAATAAATGGGTAATCCTAGATTCAAACCATTCCATCTTCTTTGGTTCAATCCTCAACACCCACATACATATTTTGATGAATCTCCCCATCATAGGCATCAACTATTACCACATCATCTAGGCCTCCCCTCCGACATCACATAAATCATCTCTAGCTCAGTCATCCAAGGATCATATCACATCTAGACCTCCCCATCCCATATCACATCACATAGAGAAGCTCACATATTGAGCACATCACAAAAGTAGTGGGAGACAAACAAATATATCCAACAAGGGAATCTATGACCTAAAAAAGGCATTCATCCTTCACACATAAACAATCTCTCATGGATCCAAAATCAAGGAATTTATCTTTCTCAATAAGACAAGAAACTCAGGACCTAGCAATTATTTTATCACACAATCATTTCTTATTCCATCTTGAATTAACCAATTCATTATTCATGTATTACAACTATAGGAAACCTAAGGCATCAAGTTATAACAAGCTATCAAAATATTATACGTGATCTCAAGAAATTAAACTAGTTTCATCAAACTATGATAAGTACCATTCTCATTTAACATGACTATTATTTATTATTGACATTCTCAGTAATAATTATCATGATTCAAATTATTTAAAAATTCCATTAATCATATAGAAAAAAATTTAATTACACATGCACATTGCATCAATTTGACCATTATTAAATTACATAAAACACCATATTCAAACATGACTCTTCCATAATTCTTAAGAAAATTAATTATAAATTAATATCATCTTTATATTCATTACCAATTTCAACATGCTACATAAAGCATAAGAATATGCTAAAAAAGCATAGCATTGATATCACACTTTCTAGAAAATCAAGAAGTAAACTATTATCATAGTATTAAGAATAAACATGTGATTGATCAAACCCAGATATTTATTAATATATTAGATAATTATTATGTTAATTCCATTTATATATAAAGATATAATCCATGATCAATTTATTATTTCATGTAAATAAATAGAGAAGTAATGAATCCCCCAAATAAAAGGCATCAATGTTCATTTCATGAGAATAAACCAATGTTCTGAATCCCATTCACCACTCTCAAAAGAATTTTTATCCCTCCAAGGATTCTACAGTACAACCACACCAACAAAAAATAAATAAAAACTCCATTATAAACATTTATATGATCCTCCATTTTATAGAAAAATGAAATGGGAGGAACCATATCGAAGAACCATGAGAGAATAGGTAGAACGTACCTCGGGTAACCATGGATTAAAAATGGGGATCCAAGAATTAATTACCATTTAAGGAATCCAAAACACTTTAAATAAGGGCTATTGATCACCTAAAATTTGAAAGGATAGTTTTAGGGTTTTAGAAAACCTAAGGCCCATGCTATTTATAAAAGCTTCATTGCATAGGGGATTTACATGGTGTGAAACCCTTTCATAGAATGTAAATGTTAGGATTCATATATTTCTGAAAAACACTTCAACTAAAAGTATTTAATCCCAAAAATTTACACACCATGTGGCACCTCATGAACTGGCCTCACAATTCATGAACTGAGAATACACTGTGTGAAATATTTACGTGCTGTGAATTCTCCCTGTATCTAGGTTTTAGTAGTAGAACCCAACTAGACTCACTCCTAGGATCCTAAAAGAACCATGAGCTTCAAAAAACACACAAATGGGTAGACTAAAAATATCTAGTCCTTTACACAGATGGTTTCATGGAGCCTCATTTTATTCTTTTCTTGTTTCTCTTTCTGGTTTAGTCAGTTTTTCTTGATATTGTATTTATCACATATTTATATATTTTTCTTCCATATTGTACTCTATTTTTTTACTTCTTTTGGTTATAAATGATATGTTTTTTGTTTTTATATAATAATCACCTTATATAGGGCCATATCAAGTGATGTGTTTTGATAAAATCGAGTTGGTTCATTGCAAAATGGTATTAGATGGATTACCCAACCGAAAGTGATGAAACACCGTCTAGGTTTGGGTCAGGTATTCTATTAAACTAGAGTTAGGACATACCAAGGATCAAAAATTACATTGATAGTAGGTTCTTCATCACCACCTTTCATAATTCCACTTGAGTTACTATATTTATTTAGGATTTATTTTCTTTGTTTGATGTTTTCTATGTGTTATGTTTTGGTGTCCTAAATTATGATTCTCAGTGGAATGTATTTTTTTCTTGGGAGTTATACTAGATGTGGGGTGTAAACCAAAAATGGATTCAAGTGGTGATGTTCATCTAGATGGCCTGAAAAACCATTCAATTACTATGAACTTGGTTTTGAAAGCATAAAAGGGGTTGTGGAATTCTTAGTACATGGTAACCAACCACATTTCTAGGTCGAGAATGACTCCACAACCCTTTGATTTTTTTAGAACCCATTATTATTGGATTCTATGAGTGATTATCACTGAAAGTAAAGGAATCAAGGTGGTTCTTAGGGTATGTTAATATTAATAATCATTTTGACTAAAAATTATGACATACTTTTGTTTTGAAGGGATGGAATAACAAATTTGTTGTGTGAAAATGAATTTTATAAAAATTATTTTTGTTGTAAAGTGAATATTCATTTCATTCCTATGAAATGATTCTTGGTCACTGGCACATGTCTTTTGAAATTATTTTTTACTCATGGTAACCTAGAAAATGTTTTCTTTTTCAAAATAGTTAAAGATTTTACATGAATGGATTTCACGTGATTGAATAATTTTTTCAATAATATTTAAATGTTATAAAAATAACGATTTTTTTAAACTTGAAATATAGAAGGTTGAATGGGTTTTGAATGAGGAATTATAAATTAAAAAGAATATTCAAACTTAAAGAAAAATTGGTTTTATAACTTGTTCAGTGAATGAAAATTTTTGGGTGTTTGAATGGAAGTTTCCTTTAAAGGATTTCAAACACTGACAAAAAAACCCAAGAGGAAAATAAACCATGTTTAATACTTTTGTTTGAAAATTAAAAGGTTTGACCATGTAATTAAGAAGTTTTTAAATGTTCATCTTTTTAATTCCTTTATAATGTAGTCAAATATGTTTATTTATGAAACCAATTTTTTTAACTCCTTTTAAAGTGATTTTGGGGGTTTTCAAAATGAATAGTTTTTTAAAGAGGTTTCTGCTCCTTGAGTGGGTTTGCTTTGAAACCTCTATGAAAGTGTTTTCTTGATTAGTTGATGTATATTTTCTTCCTGGAACTTTATTTTTTGTAGGGTTTATTTGATGTACTCTAAAGAATATGACTGGATGAAGATCCCCTATTTTATGGTTTGAGTGAACCCTCTATATATGTCTTGAGTTGGAGTGTAATTCCATCCTTGAGAGTATTCATTTTTTCTTGTCTCTTTAGTCTTTCCCAGACTCTGAATGCAATGGAGAGTACTATCCTTTCTCTCTTAGTGTTTTAGTGAGGGAAGGTTTTGAGATGAATCTTTGTGATGTTCTTCTATGACCTAATAATAGAATCATATAGGTTTGATTGAGTGTATGGGTCTTTAAGGAATGATTTTCTTGGTTTTATTGTGTTCCTTGAGAATAGTGGAATATTAAGTGTATCCTGAGTTTTTTTGATGATCCCTTCGAGTTTTAAATCATATGTTTTAGAGTACTTATAGTTCTAGGATAACTTTGTTTGGATGTGATCTTGATATCCTCCTTGGTCTGCTCCTTTGAGGGTAGTGTTCATCCCAAGTTTCTTCCATCTCATTGTTTAATTTCACTCTGTGAACTTTGTTATACAGGATAAATTTATAATGAAATATTTTCCATGGGATTAGGCATAGTTCTGTAGATTAGTGAACCTTGGTTATGTGCATAGGTAATAGGATTTAGTTTCATGACTGTTTAGATGATAGATCCATTGGTAATATTTTTTTATTCGTTGGATAGTGGGGACCGTTGGGTTGATATTTCTAAACATGAGTTACCATAAATTTATATTCATTACCCAAGACTATATCCTTTTCATTTCTCATTGAGGCAACTATTTTTTGGAACCATATTTGGGTTATGTGAGATGTGGCATATCTGGTGATCTAGCTGGTTCCTTTCTAGATATTCCTAGGGTGGTTTGACCTAATGATCTTTTAGGCATTTCATGGGGATGGTTACTTTTCATAGGCTTAAAAATGTTTTCTCTTGGTTGGATTCACCCTATGAGAGTAGGGTTTTTTCCTTGATTAGGGTTGTAGATCTAGGAGGTTTCATTTATGTGAAATGTGGAACCTCAATTGCCTTATTGATTCTCTCTTATAATAAAGTAGGTACTTAATATTGCACCATTTTAGATAAAATTTAAATGGTGAGGAGACCTTGGTGAGGTATCTATTTTCTTCAGAGACTCCTATTGGAAAATTCTAGATCCTGGGACTCCTTTGAAATGTTGGAAGTGGGGTTAGCTTTAGCTCTAGTGTTGGTTCATGCTAAGCCCAGTCGGATTTTTTCTCTGTCACTTTGAAGCCTTGGGTAGGGATTTGGGTTATTCCATGATGTTGTAAGATGGGTGATGGCTTAAGGCTTTTTCCAATTATGCCTTTTTATGATTTTTTGCATTTATTTGAAAACAATTTGTGTTGGTGAAAAATGGGTTTCATGAGTAATTTTTTTTATTAGGGGCTATTTTTCAAATGAGGTTGCTTATATGAAATGTTTTGAAAATATTTGATTTAATTTGGGGATTTAGAAATATTTTTATGTGTGATTTATTTTTATAATCAAGTGCACACTATGGTATAAAAGATGAGTTTCCTATTTCAAGGGAAACCAAAGATTTCCAAATTGATTTCCTAGATTGTTTGGGCCTGTACCCTTGGTGAGTGTGTTTTAAAATGGTAAGTTATTTGGAAGCTATTTCAAAAAGTAAAGTGTTTGATTTATTTTAAAACCTATAATTGTGTTTTGGTTTTAAAAAAATTGGTGTTTGTTGTGAAAACATTTTTAAAATTAACCATGTTAAGAAAGGGCTTGGGTTTTGAATTTTTAAAATGGTTTACATTTAGTTTTCAATGAATAAATTCCTAATTTAAATGGTTCCTTGGTTTTAAAAATAGTATTTTTTTTTCAAAAACATTCTTATTTTATTGATTCATGTGCTCTTCTTCCTTCTTCTAGTGTTGTATCCTAGATTCTTCTAAGGTAGTGCTTCTTTAGTGGATCATTTGGAGATTGTTGGGTCTAATGGTCTAGACCTATGAGATTCGTCTTGATGGTTGGATCATTGGAGATTATCTTTTCTTGGAGAATATTGTGTGTGATCAAATTTATAATGTTTAGTTGCTTATTTTTGGATATATTTGAGGTTTTATGGATGAAAGACCATTTTGGGTTTTGTGCTCATTTAGTTTCAAGTAGTTTTGGGTTGAGAAATCTATGGACCAGTTCTTTTGGGGTTCTTATTTGGATTCATGTTATGGTTAGTGTTCCTTTTAATCCTTGTGTGGTGTAGACCATGGGTTGGATTATACTGGTTTCTTTGGATATGGGTAGGACCTAGGGTGCATTCTTGGATACTTGGGGTGTGGTTTTGTTTCTATTAGAGCTATGAATGTGACTGGGATCTATTTCCTATTTGAGTTAAAATTGGGTAGTTCTCTAGGGAGTTGGATATAAACACCCTTATCTACGAGTTGTGAACCTCATGATAGATCCCTATCCTTTCTTGTTAAGGTGTGTTTTTCATTTAGATCTCCTTATATGGATTCCATGTTTTATTGATCCAGTTTTGGGATCCTTTGGGATGTTTCTAGGATTAGTTCTCTCATTGTGTATTTGATCCTATTATGTGAGGTTGGCTTTATCGAGTGAAGTTTCATTAATTACCTTTAGATATTTTTAAAATATGGTTGTTCGGTAACTTTCTATTATCTTTGGTAAGAATTTTTGGATTGTTCCATCATTTTAGTTCATTTCTAAATGGTGGGGAGATCAATGCATGTTATCCTTCCCTTTTTGACATAAACTTTGACTTGAGTCTTTCTAAAGATAGATAGATTTTATGGTGGGAAAAATTATGACACCATCTAGATTTGGGTATGCTCTATTTTTTATGATTAAGAGTTGGTAATTCGAGTCTTATGAGTTATTTTAGGTAATTTATAGTTTTCTTGGAATTTTATAGGTGACTGCACCATGGAGGGTATCAGCTACGGTGTGGAATGGGCTCACTATGGAGTGGAATAGTGGGATAGAGTGTATTTCCCTAGAAGAAGAATTTTGATACCTCTTCCAATTTAGGAATGGATATGGTGTAGGGACAAAACTTTGGAATGAAGCCCAAGGATAGATATTTTGTAGCTACAGCCAATTTTGGCATAATTTCACTGTATAGTAGAGGTTATGGCATTGTCTTGCTACTCAGTTGAGACCTAGAATGTGGAGGCATAGGCTACGGTGTGGAGTTCCATGAGGGTATGTTTCATGGTTCTTCTATTTTGGGGTGTAGTTGTGACATGGTTAAGGGGATAAATCGTAGCCTTATCTTAGGATAATAGGATTTGGGTGAGTTCTGCAACATGGTTTCTGGAGGCTATTTGGTAATGGGTGATTGTGGTATGGATAGGGGATATACTACATGTTCTAGCAGTTCTACGGCATGGTTCAGTAGGCTTTTTCATGGTATTTAACTTCTAGATATACTATAAATATTCAAATCAACTTGAATTGAGTCGATCATCCAACTTTCTCTCTCAAACCATAGGTTCCCAAGAGAGTATTTTGAAGGCCTAAAAATCCCCTCTTAGTCAGATAAAACCTCAATCTTTTGAAGATTTATTCTTGGTGATTCCTCTTCGATCTTGAGGTGGGTGTCTCTATACAAAGGTGCTAATTTTTTAATTACATGATTTTATTGTAAATTAATTTAGGTTATGGTATAAAATTTATTTATTTGACATAAAAATGGATTTTATTCTTGAGTTATATGTTTTTAAAAGGGTTTTTTCATTACTCGAACCACTGGGACCTGCTTGGCTGGTGGAAGTCTGAGTCGCAACTACCCCAAGCTCACTTCTATAGGCAAAGGTCTAGAGACCATCACTAAAAGGAATAACTACAATGGGAGGCCATTACATAAGTACCTATATGCATGAACCCAACCAACTCTATGCAGAAGTGCAGAGGAATGAAAAGAAAAGATTGTAAAATATAGAGTAATGATCATGCGTGTAACAACCTCTAGGGAAAACAATAGAGTGTGATAGAATAATCTGAAATGTAAAGGTAAAAAATACATTCCCAACCAAAAAATATGTCCCAACATGACAATAACCAAAAAAGAAAGTAAATGTTGAGAGATCTCAACTCTGGATCTCCAATCCCTGACCACCGTATGTAGCCAAATGAACCCAGGTATCCCATGTGCTCCTATGTAATCATTGATGACCTATCTATCATCTATATAAGAAAAAACATATGTGAGAAAATCCCATATAGGGGTGAGTTTATACATACCCAATAGGACGCCCTACAATCTTAAGGGGAGAAGAAACATGAGACATGATGGAAGTAGAAAGCTCAACCCATAGAAAGAAAACCTAATACACAAGTATAAATATATATGGTCATAAAAATACCATTTTAGAGAGAAAAGTGGATCTCCATCACATAACCATACCAGGATGATGAGTATATCTATAGCTCCAAAGGTCCATAAATGATGTCTGACATCTCATGTGTCTGTCTAAAGAAGTCGTATAGAGGACTCGCACCCCAGTGCTGACGGTTCTGGGAGAAGCGGAAGTGTGGGATGGGTCATGCCCAAATTTAATATTTTTCATGATCAATGGTCAATATGAGATTTATATTATGATTAATACCATAATCAATGGAATTGAATCAAAGAAAATATGAAAGTGATAGAATTCCAAAACCAAGCGTAGGATCATCACATATTAGTTATAATTAAATAATTACCTTGTGTGGATTATTTCTTTATTGATAAATCTGAAGATATATCTACATTGTACCATAGTTACATTTCAGGAATCAAGAGAAGATTCCCTATAGCAGTGATCCACACATGATCCACAAATCTTTGAATTTCGCCATAGGAATCTTCTGGTTCTAGTACGGAAGATCATATCTCTTGCATTGTTCTCCTTTGATCACCATGAGAATTACTTCCAAATAATTCTCCTAGATCTCTCTAGACTAAAGATTTGGAGTTGGAGGAATATATCTCTCCATTCTTGGGATCATTCTTAAAGAGGGAGCTCTCTGGGTCTTGAGAGGATTCTCTCCAACTATCTTTGTGCACAACAAAAATGAATTGTATCTCTAAGAAAATAATATAATTGGGTTTAAATACTACTAGGGTTTAGAAATAAATATTTTCAAAAGTTCCCTTTAATATTTATTTAATCCCTTGCGGAAACCCATGTCTTTAAATAAAAATATTATTATTATTTCTTCAACATGCACTTAACTTGTGAATTAAATTAAATATTATTTAATCAAATAATATTCAGTATATATTATTTCTCATTGGACCTAAAAACTTGATACTTCATTCACACACAATATTTATGAGTCCTTGATTAATGAATATTTATTTGAAAAATAAATATCACTGAATTATTCACTAATAAATAAATAAATAATAAATTTACTAAATAACAAATAAATATTTATTAAATATTATGCTCACATAATATTCACTTGAATAACTGGTGATGGAATATATGCGATCAATCATACATGAATAATTATTAAACAATGTGTGGTAATAATATTTATTCAACTTATTAAATTATAAATTATAATATATTATTTAACTAAGATTCTAGATACACTTAGTGTGTGACCCTCTAGGCCACTTTCTCAATGTCATTAAAAGAAGCAGCCTAAAGACAAATGTTAGAATATAGAAACATGCCAAAGAACCCATATAGAAATAATTTAATGTTCAAAAAATATAATACCTCATACGGACACTTATTGTGTAATATGATCCCTTTAACATGATATCCTTAATCAAGTGGGTTGCATGTCGGTGCCATCAACATATGTGCTTGATGTCTCTTTGTTTGACTTCCTCAAAATCAAACTTGCCTATAAAAACCATGGTCATGGATTTATTTAGGCTATATCATTTACATAAAAGGTCCTAATATATAAACTTCCATTAAAGAACAAAATGTAAAAATCCTTTCTTTCATTATCCATTAATGAAATATTACTCGTGATGCACCCAATGTAACCTACCTTATCACAAACATATGTCATCATTGTTTTCATAAATACATTAAAGTACACAACTTATAATACTCATAAATAATAATCTAAAAGTCTAAAGATCAATACACATGTCCACAGATAGGAACTTCCAATTACACATATAAATGTGGATTTCCTACTAGCAGGTCTCATTCTCATAATATCCTACATTATATATTACTAAGGTAGTATACCATGAGAAGGTGACTCATGGTCCTATGAGTCTCCTCCCCTAATATACTCTATCATTTGTGTCCCTCAAATGATATCATATGACTATAGAACATATATTTAAGAATAGTGTCATAGAACTTCTGGGTTTTCATCATTGTAGGGAACTCTTATGATCTTTTAGTGCAACAGTTACTCTTAGAAAATTATCACATAATATGTTACATAGAAGAATAATCATGATTTGATAATAAATTTATTAATATTCAAAAATATAGATACAGGTTGTCATAAAGTAAATAGAAGTTGGTTCTAGGGAACCAACTCCAACACTTTTACTAGATCCAACTGCGAACAACCTTCATTCAACTAGCCTGTCACATGATACTCATACTTCTGCTAAGATAGGCCTTTAGTCAAGGGGTTTGACACATTTTCATCCACGGGTACTCTTCATACTAAAAATTCATCCCTACAATAAAAATTCTTCAAGAGGTTATACTTTTGGAGTATATACTTTTTTCATTGGTGTGTCCTTGACTCTTTTGAAAGAGACACTACTATAGTATTATCATAATACAATGTGATAGGGCCTTTATTTATAGGTGCCACATCAAGATCTTGGAAAAAGTTTCATATCCAAATGGATTCCAAGGATACATCAGAAGCCTCTGTATACTCAGGCTCCACTGTAGAATCATTGACAACTGGCTATTTTGAACTCTTTTAGCACACAGGTCTTCCATTGAGATAGAAAACATATCCTGAATGGGAATTCATATCATTTTGATCAATCTGAAAACTAGCATCAGTATAACCCCTGATGATCATATCCTCATCTCTTCCATGCACTAGGAACATATCCTTAGTTCTTCTCAGATACTTAAGGATATTCTTAATAATAGACTAATATTTTTCTCCTAGATCATCTTGATATCTGCCTACCATGATCAATGTATTGGAAACATCAAGTCTAGGACATAACATGTCATACAGGATTTATCCTATCACTCAATCATATGGGATCTTAGTCATTATCTCTTTCCCCTATTGTGTTTGAGGACAAATTTTATTATAAATATGTAAACCATGTGACACTAGAACCAATCCCCTCTTATAATGTTCCATAATAAATCTTTTTAGTATTTGGTCAATATATTTACTTTGACTTAGTACAATCAACCTCTTGGATCTATCATCAATGATCTTGATCCCAATAATATAGGTTCTTTCACCTAATTCCTTCATGGAGAAACATTTTTTTAACTATTCCTTAATAGTTTGTAATACTGGTATGTCATTTCCAATAATTAATATGTCATCAATATATACTACTAGGAAAATGACTGCATTTCCACTAAACTACTTCTAAACACATTGCTCACATTCTTTATTAAGGAAACAAAATTTCATTTGTAGCTTTATCGAATTGAATATTCCATGATCAATAAGATTTATTCAATCCATAAATGGATCTTTATAACATGAAAATCATTTTGGAATCACCTAGAGTCACAAACCCTTCTGGTTGTGTTATATAGACATCTTCCCGAAGGTTCCCACTAAGGAATGCATTTTTGACTTCAATATTTTAAATATCATAGTCATGGTAATCTTCTATAGAAAGTATAATTATAATGGACTTAAACATGGAAATAGGTGAAAATTATTCATCGTATTCAATTCATTGACATTGTTTAAACCCTTTTTCCACTATCCTTACTTTATAGGTATTTACTTTATGTTTCATTTCTAGTTTTCTCTTGAATACCTATTTTCACTCTGAAGGCTTTACATCAACTAATACATCAACCAGAACCCAAAATTGGTTCTAATACATAGATTCCATTTTATAATTCATGGATTCTTCCCTTATTATAGCTTCTGAGATCTCTATTTCCTGTTTGTAGGAGAGTGGTGTATCATTTTCAACCAATAATGAGTCACCATCTGTGGTAACTAGAAATTAATATCTCTATGGTTCTCTTACGTCTCTTAGGCTCCTATGTAGTACCTATGTTTTAAGAAATACTTATTCCATGGGGACCTATGGAACCTTTTCTCATACAAACTCTTGTGTATCTTGCGCATCAACTTCATTGAATTCAATCTTTCTCCTACTATCCTTTTTGAGGATTTGCTCCCTCTCAAGAAAGATGGCTTGTATGGTGACAATCACTTTCTTGTTTGTGGGTTTTTATAGGTAGTATCACTTTTTTCCCTTAGTATACACTGTAAATATACACTTTTTACCCCAGGGTTCTAGTTTGTTTCCTTATAAGTCCTTAACAAATACCTTGAAACCCCATACATGTGTATGCAACAAAAATGGTTTATTTACACTCCATAACTTGATGGGATTTACATTTGTCACTTTATTTGGTAATTGATTTAATTTTTATTCCATAGTTTGTAATGAATATCCCTAAAAGGATAATGGAAGGTATTAATGACTCATTATCAACCTTACAATGTCTAACAAGGTACATTTCCTCCTTTCACTAACACCATTCCACTATAGTGTGTAAGGTGTAGTGACTTGAGATAGAATCCCAAGATCTCATATAAAGTTGATAAACTCTTGGTTAAGATATTAACCACCTCGATTCGATTGAAACTTCTTTATCTTCTTTCTAAGTTGATTCTCTACATCATTCTTGTATTCCTTGAATTTCTCAAAGGACTCATACCTATACCTCATCAAGTATACATACCCATATCTAATCAAGTCATTAGTAAAAGTTATGAAGTAAGAATTCCAATATCTATCTTCTAATAGAAATGGTCCACACACATTAGTGTGTACTAATACTAAAAGATCTATAGCCCTTTCATCCTATCCAATGAATAGAAGTTTGGTTATTTTTCCTTGTAAATAAGCATGGAATCTCTTAATTAGTTTTAGCTCATATGAGTCTAAATAACCATCTTGACATAGCTTTGTCAAATGCTTCTTGTTTACATGACCAAGATGATGATGCCATGGTTGGGTTTTATATGAGTTGTGTGAATATAATTAATTTTCTATTGAAAATACTTGGTTTTTATAATTTAAAATATAAATCCCATTATATAAATGTATCATACCATAACATATGTTATCTTTATAAAAGAAATAACTTTTATTTTAAAACTTGAAAATAAATCCATCTACATCTAGGAATTATATAGAAATTATGTTCTTGATAACTGTTGGTACATAATAAGAATATGATAAAATCAAAATAATTCCCATTGGAAAAGAAATGTGGTAGTCACTAATGGATAGAGCAGTCAGTATCACACCATTAGTAGCTCTCAAATCCAACTATTATCTAGAAATATTTTAGAATCTACTTGGATCCTAAATTTGGATACAAATTTGATAACCAAAATCTATATCAAATACCCAATGTGAATATATTGAATGATTACACTCAATAAAAAATTCACCTTTATCTTTCCCTTACTTTTGGGTGTAGTTCCTATTCCTGTGGCTTGGATTGGCACATGAAAAACATACTACCTCATTTTTCTTGCCTTGTCTTTCGATCTTCCTCTTCTATAAGGATGGTACTTGGGATCTTTATACTTGTGTTGAGTCTTCAGATCCTTTTCCTTATTATTAATTTTCTTATTAACCATAAGGACCATGAGTTTATCATTCCCCATATCCTTATCCACTTGGAGAATCAAATTAAGAAGTTCTGAAAGAATATTGTCATTATTGCTAATATTGTAATTAAATATAAAATTAGAGAAGGTATTGGGTAGTGATGAAAGTATGAGATGTTTATGAAACTCAAATAGGAATTTAATCCCTAATATATTTAAGTGTTAAATGTATCCAATAAGCTTGACTACATGAGTCCCAGATGTTATAGACTCTCCAAACATAGTTCTAAACAAATCATTAGAGATCTCGTATCTCTCTTGTCTTTCCTTCTCTTGATTGAGATTCTGAAGGTGACACATCATGCTATATGAATCCCTATTCTAATGTTGCTTAAAAACCTCATTGGTCATGGATCATAGCATTAAACACTGAACATCTATAACATCATTCAATTTTTTCTCATAGAGAGACAACTATTCATCACTAGCCTCATTTCTAGGAACATTGGGAATTGGTTCTTCCATCACATAAAATTTCTTTTCAAGGAAAAGGACAATTCATAAGCACCTTTTCCACTCTTGTAAATTTGTTCCATTGAGAATTTTATTCTTATTAGGTATTAATCATAGTGATATGTTTGAATTCATTTTATTACTATTTCTAAAAATAAGATGAGCTTAATTTTTGTACTTTTTCCAATAAAATTGAGACAAATAAATAAATATTATATTTATTAATCTCCAACTATTTTATCAAAACCCAATATCCCTCATCATTGGATTTATAATATCTTGTTTTTTGGAAATTCTAGTGGCAAGGATCATATTCCCATTCTCATTACCTCAACTTTGGTTGGTCAACTTAATTAACACAAACAAGCACATGTCGAAAAGGTTTACATAGTATAATAAATTAATTTTAATTTTTTGTAATTTGGTATAAGTACACGATGTGTATAAGTGCACTACATGGTGTGTACATATCTTAATGTCTATCTAAGGAACATTCCTAGGTTCTTGGTGTGTGAACCATGCCTAGGAAAAATTGGTGTACATGTCATGTACAGGGGATACACTACGTGTGGTCTCCGAGTTACATAGTCACCACTCAGGTAGTTTGTGTATTAAAATACATGGTGTGTTTGTGAATTAAAGGACTACATTCCATGTATATAGGCTACACAGTGTGTACTCAGGATAACAATGTGCCAGGCTGGCCCAGTAATCTTGTAGTGTAAAAAATTAAATACACCACTCTCATTCAATGCACATGGTTTGAATTAATTATGAATTAATTCTCGATGCATTGAACACTAGTACATGACTAGTAACTCCAGTTAAACAGCATGTACTCTTGTGTTATATGGCCAAAATCATTTATACCTCTTAATGTGTTCTTTGATTTTACTTCATTCATAAAATTAATCAATTTGATTAGATTTATGATAAACAAAATAGGAAGAAAAATATCTCACAATTCAATTTAAATAATGATTATAATTGAATTGAAAACTAAATCAAAATGTATGAATAAATCAATGATCTTTAAATAATTATAAATAATTATGTGACCCCTATGATACCACTTGAAGGTTCTGGGTGTAGCAGAATCATGTGATGGGTCGTGAACAACTTTTTTTTGTCATGATCGATGATCAATCTAAGATTTACATGATGATGAATGTTGTAATCAACATAATTTAATCAAAGAAAATAGATAAGGGATATAATGTTGGAACCAAGTGTAGGATCATCACATATTATTTATAATTAAATTAATTAATTAAATAATTACCATATGTGAATTATTCTTAATTGATGTATCTAACAATTGATCTACATTGTACCATCATTTAAATATAGGAATCAAGAGAATATTCTCTCAAGATGTGATCCACACATGTTCCAAAAATCTATGAATATCATTGTAGGAAAATCTAGGTGCTAGCAAGGCAGATCCTATCTCTTGCATCATTTTCCTTTGATCACTATAATAATAGCTTCTAATGTGTTCTCTTTAATCTCCCTAGACTCGATAGTGGGAGGTGGAGTAATATATCTCTCCATTCCTAGGAGCATTATTTAAGAGGGAGCTCTCTAGGGATTGAGAGGATTCTCTCTGGATGTCTTTGTGCATAACAAAAATGAATTGGCTCTCTAATAAAATTATAAAATTAGGATTAAATACCCTTAGGGTTTAGAAATAAATATTTTCACAAGATCCCTTTGATATTTATTTAATCCCTTTAAGAACCCCATATATTAAAATAATATTATTATTTTTATTTCCTTGACATGCTCTTATTTTGTGAAATAAATTAAATATTATTTAATCAAATAATATTCAATATATATTATTTCTCACTAGACTTAAAAACATGGTATGTCATTCCTCTGCAATATTTATCGGGCCTTGAATAATGAATATTTATTTAATAAATAAATATCATTACATTATTCACAAATAAATAAATAAATATTATATTCACTAAATAACAAACAAATATTTATTAAATATTATTCTCACATAATATTCTTTCAAATAACTCGTAAGGAAATATATGCGATCAAGCATACATGAATAATTATTAAACCATGTTTGGGAATAATATTTATTCAACTTATTAAATAATAAATAATAATATATTATTTAACTGAGATTATGGATACAATTAGTGTGTGCCCCTTTAGGCCTCTTTCTTAGTGGCATTAGGTGAAGTAGCATAAAGTACAAGGTTAGTGTCTAGAAACACACCAATTCACCCATAGAGAAAGAATTAAATGATAAAATGACATAATACCTTATGCATATTATTACTCTATAATATAATACCTTTAACGTGATATCTCTAATCAAGTAGGTTTCATGTTGATGCCATCAAACTATGTGCTCGATGTCTCTTTCTTTGACTTCCTAGAAATTGAACTTGCCTAAAGAAAACCATGTCCATGGATTTATTTAGGATATATAATTTCCTTTAAAGGGCCTGAGATATCAACTTCCATTAAAGAACAGAAGGGAACAAACATTTCTTGCATTATTCATTAATGAAATATTACTTATGATACACCTAATGTATCATACCTCACCGCGAACATATGTCATCACGGTTTTCATAAATACATTAAATTTTGTGAATTATAATACTCATAAACAATAATATTAAATTCTAAATATTAATACACATGTCTATAGATAGGAACATCCAATGACATATATAAATGTGGATTTCCTACTAGTGGGTCTCATTCTCATAATACCCTACACTGGATATTACCAAGGGTGTACACCATCAAAAGGTGCCTCAATGTCCTATATGTCTCCACCCCTTATAGCCTGTATCATTTGTGTCCTTCAAATGATATCATCTGGATATAGAACATATATTTAAGAACATTTCCCCATCACTTCTTTGTTCTCATCATAACAGGGAAATGCTATGACCTTTTAAGGTGAAAACTACTCTTTGAACATTATCACATACTATTTTACACATAAGAAAAATCATGATGTGATAATGAGTTTATTAATATTCAAAACTATGAATAAAGGTTTTGATAAAGTACCCAAAAGTTTTTTCTAGGTAACCAACTCTGACAGGTGGCATAGAGTAGTACCGTCTCTGTGTATAGAGGACTCGCGCCCTAGTTTGACAGGGGACTACCACCTCTATGAAAATATTATGGAGGAACTACATGTTTTCATGAAAAAATATTACTATGTTTGTGTCTATAAATTAAGTATAGAGTAATTTCACCCTAATATGATAAGGGATTATTGTTTCCATTGATAGAGGGCCCAAACCCTGATGCCACATGGGAGTACCACTTCTATGATATGTATAGAAAGTATGGAGGACCCATGCCCTATTATGATATGGGAGTACCATCTCCATCAATAGAGGACACACACCCTAATGCCACAAGGTAGTTCCACCTCTATGATAAGTAGTATAGAGGACCCATATGATAATACAATAATGGAGTGCCATCTCTATGGATAGATGACATGCACGTTTTCACTCTAGCAGAGTATTGTCTCTATATCTGCTCAATGAGTATAGAGGACCCACACCCTAGTACAACGTGGGAGTACCATATCAATATATAGAAGACCCACACCCTGATGCCATAAGGGAGTACCACCTCTATTTGAACTCTCTTATGATCCTTTCTGATCACTTGTAACACCCCAACCCCAAAATCCTGGAGTCGGTACATTATTTTATTACATTGGCATGATTAAAAGGAATCAAATCTCAAATAACCGAATAGTTTAATGGTTTAGGAAAACTAGATTACATAAATGATACCCATAATACATTTGGAAAAGAAAATAAAGGATAACATAAGAAAAATATCAACATCCTTGAAACTCATTCAAACCATTCCTCATCAATACCTAGGGAAAGGAAACATAATAAGTGTAAGTACAATGGAAGAAATAATGAATCAATGAGAATAAATATATATAGAAATGTAAATAACTGAGAGCACATGACATTTAAATAACTAGATAATGCATGATCAATATGGTAAGGTAATTAACAAAAACAAATTTCATTTACTCAATAAACTAAGAATGAAATTCATCCATAGATTTTATCATATGAAAACCTCATGGATAATAACATTGATAACTGAAATATCTTTAGACGTCATGTCTCAGGTACATGAAAACCTATATCATCGATACCTTTCACAGTACGGTTTAAAAATATAGGTAAAAACTCATTTAATTTTACCAGAATAGTTTTCTCATGAGAAATTTTTGAGGCATCAAGGGGCTATATAAATTCTAGGCCCCACCCGTCATTTCCAGTCCAAATAATTCCTCATATTGAGTAATTTATTTAATTAATAATTAATATGCCTTATCAAATATCCTTATTGAAAAAAGAATACAGATTTATCAATAATTACTTATTTGAGGATATGTAACAAAAAGGGTTGTTGATGTTTATGAATGGAAATACTATTGAAAGATCATTAAAACATTCTTGTGGAAAATAATCTTTAAACATTCTCATACCACTTCGAAACATTTGAATCATAATAACCATGAAGGAATAACATTAAATTAAACATATAATATCTTGAAAATAAGTATATTCATGATAAAACATGTCAAAGGTTAGTATATACACCATATAAAAGAAACTATGTGCATAACATTAAAATATGCCTCAATGAAATGAAATTGAGTTGAAATATCTTACCTTGCATTTACTTGTGGGTGAGTTACCTTAACCTCATGTATAATGGTTTTAATCATGTTATTAAATTATAAAATAACCATAATCGTATTAATAATATCATAACTTCTTATAATATATCATTACCTATTTATTAACAATCTTCCATTATTTCCACTATTCTGGGTGTTAATTACCTAGTTTTTCAAGTATGTTTTGACTTGTTACTTATTGTTCCTATTAATTAGATCATGATTTAATAATATATAGAATGTAAATAATTATTTTAATATAATTTATATTCATCATATATTTATTTTTAATAATCCATAAAATTTGGAGATAGGAAATTAAATACACCGTTCATTGAGACGGTAGGTCGTACGTGCGCATAAACGCTACTTCCATTTTTTTTAATATTAAAAAAATGAAAAGTAAATGATATATATATATATATATTATAAACCCAATATTATATAAATTTCAAATATGTCACATATTTTTATTAAAAACATTCTTTATATGTTCTATGTATAGTATGAACAAATTGTGTTGCTTTAAGGAGGTGGTAGTCCACACTTCCACAAACAATGTTATCATATTTACACAAATTGGAAAGTATGAAGGTATGTGTTAATTAAAAATTCTAAAAGTATAAATAAAACATAAGTATCATATATATATATATATCATATAAAAATATTTTTTCTATCATAATTACCAACCATGAAAGGTGGTAAAGGAAAAATGAATGACATCGTTTCGCAAGGCGGTAGTTCACCATACACGAATGGTAAGTTTGTTACCCAATTGATGTAAGTGTGTATAGGTGTAAGTAGAAACCTTAACATAAAAAATATCAGTATATTTAGGATACTATTTTTTTTATATAAGAATGGAATAATAATAAATCAAGTGGTGTAAAAACAAATAAAACATAAGTATACATTGAATAATGTTACCTCTAATTTGGGTAACTCCTTTTGTTTTATACAAAAACACTACCTTGGTTGGATTTATTAAAAAATGGAGGCTTATAAGATGAATATATGAAAGTTTTGAGGATAAATAGGAAGTATTTTGTTGAGATATAAGGCTCTATGTGGTGTGAGTAAGTGAGGGAGGAGGTGCCCTAATTAATTGAGGTGAGGGTCACTTTTGAAAATTCTCAAAATATTAAATTAATATAAATTAATTTTCAATTAAAAATGGATCCAAAGTGATTTATTTATAATATAAGATGTGTATGGTTCTAAATAATCTCATAAAATAAATTTTAGACATGTTTAGGTCACATTATTACCCTTATCTTTTAGCATTAACCCTTAGTTAAACCCTTTAACTCTTACCGTGACAACTTATCTTTTTTACAATTTTGGGGTTAATATAGTTAATATAAAATGTAAAAATAACCATAAATGAGTTATTTATGAAATTTTAAACTTTATAACAATAATTATTTTAAATTTTATATTTTTATGAATTTTATATCATTTAAAAAAATATTATCTATTTTAAAATATCATTAGTGTCAATTTTGACACTATTCATTACTTGACTTTTTAAAAAATAAAAAATCACAAGATAACTTTAAAAAACCAATAATATGTCCTTAATATGTAAATTTAATCTATAAAATTCTTTAATGACATTAATTATATCAAATTATATTTATTTTAATACTTTTAATAGAATTTATTTGATATGCCCATTAATTAAACAGTTTCCATGTCATCATTGTGCAAGCCTTTAATTTAATTATTTATTCCCTAAAAATTAAAAATAAATTATCATGATGAATATAAATATTTTATATTTAAAATTAATATGTATAGTTGAACATATCCCCTATATAAACCCATATTAAAAATATTTAACTTGTTAAAAACAAAAGTATGACAAAATTGAATTTTCTTGGAATAAAATACTATAAATGACTTTGAGTCATCCAAGTTTCTCCAAAATCTCACAAAAAATAGATAAAGGATTATTTTGGTATATAATAATCCATAAAATTAAATTAATACAAGTTTTAGGGTAATTTTATAATATTATTTTTACCCATAATTACCCAATTTACCCTTAGCCATGATAATAAAAATTACCAAAGTTTACTATTCATATTTTGTCCAAAAATAAATGGGACCTAATTACTAAATTTGGGGATTATGACTCCAAATATTGAATATATTTTTTAAAATTCAAAACATATAATTGGATAAAATTAATTTAAAATTAGTCACGTTGATAGAATGAGAAAATGGGTGTTTAAAGTGAAATCGTTCAAAAGATTGAAATATTTTTATATCCTTATTAAATGTGAAATTGATTAAAATGACCTAAATTCTATTAAATGATAAAAAATTGTCTAATTAAACTTTAAAAACAGTTAATAATATAATTTAACACCATAAATTATTTAGAAAATAAAAATGTTTTCAATTAAAATGCAATATTTTATCACTATTCATCAAACATGAAACTTATCAGAAAAATACCAAAAATCCAACAAAAGTAATTTTTTATATTAATATTTAAAATAATAATTTTATTTTTTAAAATATAATTTATAAAATTATCAAAAATTATATTTAAAATAAGTGTGTCATCAAAAGGTAGTAAAACTGGTTTTATAAAAATATAGGTTTTTATGTATAATATAGGATTTATTTTTATCTTATACTTATTAAATATATTGGATGTATGTCAAAAACATTTTATTTAACATATAATAAATATATTACATTAATATCATTCACTAATTTTTTATTAATTTAATTTATTAGGATAAAACAACTTTTTGAGCATAAAAATAGTTCTTTATAAAAACGTTTCCAATATATTCAGTTGGTTCCTATATTAATTTATAATTAATTTTTAACCATTGAATTCAACCATATATTTCCATAATTTATTTAATATTATTCATAAACACTACCTTAATGGCTAGGTTATAGCCTATTATATTAAATAATAATATTTTAATAATATATTGTTGTTCGGTGAAACTCAACCTTGCATGTAACGTAAGACAACTCATTGTTGTGTGTAGAGTAAGCTTAACATGATGTTTCATATAAATAAATCTAGTAACAAAATTAAATTTATTCAAAAATTAAAATATTGTAAGTCTTAGGGTGTAACATTCTCCCTCCATAATTAAATTTCATCCCCATAATTTAAAATTGATCTTGGTAGTCTAGGGTTTGATATTTGAAATTAACCAATTGTTGAGGAACCCAAATTGTAAATAGGTTTAATAACACATATTATTAATAATACATAAATGTTAATGTTAATGTCACCATAAAACTAGGCTTTTGAATAGGAGAAAATTAGTGAAAACATGGACATGGAAGATAAATCTAACTATTAAGTTCTGATGGAGATTAATAGAGAACATGCTGAGTTGAAATTTATAGACCATAAAACCATAAACCAGAGGTGTGAATAAAGGTTATTGATATCATCAAAAATGGTTATAATATAAGAAAAAAAATTAAGATCATTTTTCCAAGAGTTGAGGAATTCTTTCATTCTCTAAGAATATAAGAAAATATATGTTTTTATAAAAACAATCTTATACTTTGGTTGTGCCTTGAATTATTTCTACTTAATCTCTTAGAAAAAGATGCATCATAAGTTAAAGTAAAACATAAATCTATAAAACTACATAAAAAGTTCAACTTAAACCATTTCATAAATGGTTAACCTTTCCAAAAGATCATAATCTAACACTTTATAATCATTTTCATGGTAGTTTATAGTATCAAATTTACTCTATTAATATCAATCATCGCCTTATCTGACATCATTATCTGATCATCAGGAAAATATTAAGGTTTATATTTCCCTCAACCATGTGTTTCCTAAAATTTTTAACTTGCTACCGAATCATTTTTCTTGGTACCATACAACATATGATCTCAAATCCTTAATGAAAAGGTATTTCAGTACAATATTTATATATTTCATAATTTATATTATGATACCGTCATAAATAAAATACTTTTAAAACATATTTATTATATCTAAATACATAAGAATATTAATCATTCCACTTAAGTTTTTTAAATAACATATACTTGACCATGATCCCTTAGCTTTTTCTAAGGTATATTTCCTTAATTCTTGGGGTATTCATTTACATAGTTCCCCAACTACTAACAGTTATAACACCGAATAGAAGGGTTTTCCTTCTTCAATTTTCAGCCTTTTTCCTAGTGACCTTTCTCTCCACACTTATAACATACTCCCAATTCTTTCATGCATTTTCCCAGGGTGATTCTTTCCATAGTTATCACATGTGGTAAAATTATTCTTTCCCTTGGTCCCTTTATCTATTATTTTCTCTTACACTCTCTTCTTCCCTTGCTTCCCTTTTAATCCATAAGACATGGAGAATTCCTTCTCTATCCTTATAGAACATAAAACTATTTCATCATATGAAGAAAAGGTTTGAGATACCAGCGCCCTTCAGAGATTTGGCTTAATTCCTTCAAATAAATGATCAATCTTACATTTTTTGTTATGTATGAAATGCATAGTATACATTTATAACCTTATAAAGGTAGCTTCATACTACACAACACTTTCTTTCTCCTTTTGATTTAAACTAAGGAAATTTATATTCATATTAATTTATAGATCATGAGGGAAGTATTTATCAAATAATATCTCCTTAAAAGTTATCCATTCCATGAGTTCTATTTCTTCTTCCTCCCAAGTATTCTAGATTAATGACCACCATTGATCTGTATCTCAATTGATATAATACATTGTGAGTGTAACCTTTTCATTTTCACTACATCCCATTTCCAAAAATATATTCTCCAAATACTTAATCCACTACTCATCTATCATTGGGTTAGTGTTCCCACTAAATGGTGGGGAACTATGTCGTATAAAGCAATCCAACATCGAAGAATATCATTGTAGAACAGGTTTCTCCATTCGGGAAAGGTTATTTTCCATAACCTTATTAAGATAACCTAGTATGGTCATAATTTTATCCATTCCAAAACCAACTTTATTAGTTTCCTAAAAATGGAAATATATATATTTTCCATGAGTATTAATATCATTCTTCCTTCCATGATCTATTTCTAAACAATGGAATACACTAGATTTGATCATATTATTATGAAACATAATATATAATCCCACAACTAGTTAAATGCTTAACATAAATTGAAACATTTATGTAAATATAATCTCATAATAATAAACATGGTTTATTTAAGGATATATTTATTTTCAAATACTTTATAATAGTTTGTAAATAAATTATCCTAAGTGTATCCTCAGGGAGTATCAAACCAGGTACATAGTAAGGCTCATTGTCATGTACCGAGTTAAGCTTGAGTCAGGTCCAATGCACCTTTTTGGAGTTATTACCCCAAGGTACATATTTTCCAAAACCACATCCACTTTTAGTATCTAGATAGGGATGTATTTCTAGGAAGACCTACATAATCTCTAAGTTACCAAAATGGTAGGATGTTCTTCTATATTTATCCTCAAAGTCTATATTAGGGTTATGTTCCCTAATATAAGTTTTATATATGTAGTTTAAAAGGTTGTTTCTAAACTTACTTTGATACCAACTGTAACTCCCCATACCCAGAAGCCTAGATCTAGTGCATTATTTTATTACATTGGCATGATTACAGGAATCAAATCCTGAATAATCAAACTGTTTAGCAGTTGAGGAAAACCAGATTGTATACATGATACCCATAATACATTAGAAAAAGAAAATAAATCATAACATAAGTAAAATATAAATATCCTTGAAACTCATTCAAATTATTCCTTTTCATAACTTGTGGAAAGGAAACATAATAAGGATAGACTTAAATGCTCATTAAGGTTAAGTACAATAGAATCAATAATGAATCAATGATAATAAATCTATATGGAAAGGTAAATAAGTGAGAACACATTCTATTTAAATAACTGGATAAGGAATAATCAATATTGAAAGGTAATTAACTAAAACACAATATATTCACTCAATAAACTGATAATGAAATGCATCTATAGATTTTATCATATGAAAACCTCATGGATAATAACAATTATAATAGAAATATCTATTAAGGAAATAATTAATTATTGGAAATCATGTATGAGGAACATGTAAATATATATTGTCAAGACCTTTCAAATGATAATTTAAAACTACAAGTAGAAGGCCATTTAATTTTGCCAACTTATTTGTCTCATGAGAACTTGTCAATGCATTGATGGGATATATAAATTATGGTCCCCACCTGTCATTGTCTGTCTAAATAATTCCTTATATTGAGTAATCATTTTAATTAATAACTAATATTCCTTATAAAATATCTATATTCAATAAAAAAAATTATTTATAAATAATTCCCCAATATAGGATATGTAACAATAAGGTTTGTTGACATTGATGAATGTAAATGCTGTTGAAATATCATTAAAGACGTTCTTGAGGAAAATAATCTTTAAACATTCCAAAGTGTCCTATACAACTTTGAAACATTTGAATCATAATCCCCATGAAGTAATAACATTAAATGAAACTTATAATATCATGAAAATATTGATATTCATGGTATAAAATTTCAAATGGTAGTATATACACCATATAAAAGAAATTAGGTGCATAAAATTACAATATACCTAAATGAAATGAAATTGAGACGAAATCCCTTACATTGAGTTTCTTTTTTGGGTGAATTCCCTTAACCTATTGTATAATGATTTTAATAATGTTATAAAATTATTCTATAACCATAATCATATTTATAATATCATATATTAACTTCTTATAATATCTCATTACCCGTTTGTTAATAATATTTCATTATTTTCACTATTTTGGGTGTTAATTGCCTAGTTTTTTAGTATGTTTTGACTTGTTACTTTTTATTCTTATTAATTAGATCATGATTTAATAATATAAAAAATTTAAACCATGATATAAATACCATGTATATTAATTATATATGTATTTAGTATAATCCATAGAAATTGTAGGTATGAAATTAAATACACCGTTCATGGAGACAATAGGTCGTACGTATGCATGAATGCTACATACATTTATTTTTCATATTAAAATAATGAAAAGTAAAGGATATATATGTATATTATAATCCTAGTATTATATTTATGTCATATATGTCTCATATTTTTATTAAAACTATCCTTCGAATGTTCTATGTATAGTGTGAATAAATCACATCGCTTTGAGGAGGTGGTAGTCCACACTTACATAAATTATGTTATTGTATTTATAAAAAATGGAAAGAATGAAGGTATGTGTTATAAAAAAAATTACATAAGTATGAAAAAAAATCATATATATATCATATAAAAATAGTGTGTCTATCATAATTCCCATCCATGATGGGTGGTAAAGGAAAAATGAACAACATCATTTCTTGAGGCGGTAGTTCGCCGTACACAAATGGTAAGTTAATTACCTATTTGATGGAATTGTGTATAGGTGTTGGTCAAAACCATAAAATAAAAAAAAATCCCAACATATATTTTGTATACTGGTGTTATTTTATAATAATAGAATAATACACTACTACAAAAATGGCCTTTAAGAGTGCTATAATATGCCTTTATTAGTGATAAAAAAGAATTGATAATTTGAGTGCAGTTAAAGGCCCAAAAATTTTATCATTGATAAAAAAGTGCTATTAAATTCCCCCTTTAACAACACTAAAAAAGCACTATTAAAGGCCCCTTTTATTAGTGATTTTTTAGCGCTCTTAAAGGGGTCCTTTAAAAGTGATAAAAAACACTGATAAATCCTACTCTAATAAAGGGGTATATAAAAAAAATCCATGCCCCCCCCAACCTTCATCAGTGCTTCCCACCCCCACCCATTTATCAGCACTTCCCCCTACCCCACGTATGCACCTATCACCAGTGAGTTTCAAGCCCTAGACCTCCAGGATATACACCAAAGCCTTTTCCACTCACCCTATATTGTTTTGTTTCTCATTTTATGATATATCTATATATTTATATATATTGTTATATTTTTATATATATACAGTTATATATATGTTTATATATATGTTTATATAAATTTTTATATATTAATAAATATATTTTATTTATAAATATGTTTAATTATTTATTTATAAAATTAAATTTTCATGTGTGAATATATAAAATATATATATATTATTATAAATAATAGTAAATTTTAAAAAATGATAAAATATCAAATCCATAACATCAAAATGAATGTAATCCCTAGGAATAAGTTCAGTTCCCACTGAAAAAGGGCAAAAATACCCCCTTAAATGAGGCTTAAAATCCATCGAATGTTAAAAAATTAGGGTACCCAGACTAAAAACTCCATTTTGGAGGACTTATGGGCCTTTTTGGCCTCTAAAATTGTGATATAGATTTACCTATGTAACTAATGTCATAGATCTCATTGCAGTCTTCTATTTGATATGTGGTAAAGCCCAAACGGACACTCAGATCAAAATTTATGGGCGTTTGAAGTTTGAGTTACATTTTCAACTTATTTTAGACATTTTATTAATTTTTTGGTTTTTTTATCATTAAATTAATATTAAATTACTACTACTTAGTAATAATAAGAAAAATATTAATTGATAATATTTTTTAATTATTTTATAAGTTATTTCCACTAAATATCTTATATATAGTGTAAATACCAATTTACCTTATCTAAAATATATTTTAAAAAATATTTAATATATTTATATCAATATAAATATATTTATATATTATTAAATTATTTTTAATGAAATATAATTTTTTGAAGTATAATTTTATCAGTTCTTGTAAAGAAGCATTGATAAATTCCCCCCTTTAATAGTGCTTTTTTAGCATTGTTAAAGACCCCCTTTAACATCACTAAAAAAGCATTGTTAAAGACCCCTTTTAATAGTGCTTTTTTTAGCACTAATAAAGGGGTTATTTAATAGAGTTTTTAATTAGAACTCGATAAACCTAGTTTTTTAGTAGTGATAATAAATCAAGGGGTAGAGAAATAATTAAAACATAAGTGTAGATTGAAGAATGTTACCTCATATTTAGGAAACTCCTTTTGGTTTATACCAAAAGACTTCTTTGGTTGGATTTATGCCTAAAGGGAGGCTTCTAGGATTAAGAGAGGGAAGTTGGTGGAGAAATGGTCAGGGTTTTTTTGAGATATAAGGATTAATGTGGTGTGAGGAAGTGAGGGAGGAGGTCCTCTTTTATAGTTGAGGTGAGGGGCACTTTTGGAAACTCTCAAAAATATTAAATTAATATAAATTAATTTTCCCTCCAAATGTATTAAAAGTGAGTTACTTCTAAGATAAAATTATTATGGGTTGAAATAATATCATCTAATAATTTTTATACATGTTTAGGTCACATTTTTACCCTTATATTTTGGTGTTAACCCTTAGTTAATCCATTTAACTCTTACAATGACAGCATGGATTTTTACACTTTTTGGGTTAACATAGTTACTATAAAATGAAAAATGAACTATAAATGAGTAATTTATGAAATTTTTTAACTTTATCCCAATAATTTTTCTATATTTTATATTTTTATGAATTTTATATCATTTAATAAAATATTATTTATTTTAAAATATCATTAGTGTCAATTTTGACACTATTCATTACTTGAATTTTTTAAAAATATCAATAAATAATATAACTTAGAAAAAAACCTTTAATACATACCTAATATGTCTATATCATTTATAAAATTCATGGATTACATTAATTATATCAAGTTATATTTATTTTAATATTTTTAATAACATTTATTTGATATATCCATTAATTAAACAATTACTGCATCATCGTTGGGAAAGCCTTTAATTTAATTATATCTTCCCTAAAAATTAAAAATAAATTATCATTATGAATATAGAAATTTAATGTTTTCAATGACTATTTATAGTTGAATAGATACCCTATATAACCCTATATTAAAAATATTTAACTTGTTAGAAACAAAAGTGTGGCAAAAAATGGGCTTTAAAGCCTTGTATTTATGCCACTTGGCCTTGTGCCTTCGAAATATATAATGGGTCTCCCTCTACCCACACTAAATAGTTATTTTCTTTAAATAATAAATTGAGGTTTCGGCTCCAACCTTTAAAAAATGATTTTTTAAAGTGAAATCATTCAAAAGATTGAAATGTTTTTATATCCTTATTCAATGTGAAATTGATTCAAATGAACTAAATTATATTAAAGATAGTGAATTGATCTAATTATACTCTAAAAAAATTAACAATATAATTTAACACTATAAATTATTTAGATGAAAAAGATGTTTTGAATTAAAATTCAATATTTTATCACTATTCATCAAAACTTGAAACTTATCAAAAAATTATAAAAAATTAAACCAAAGTAAATTTTTATATTATTTTTAAAAAGAAGAATTTTATTTTGTAAAATATAATTTATAAATGTTTCAAAAACTAGATTTAAAAAAAGTGTTCCATCAAAAGGCGGTAAAACTGCTTTTATAAAAATATAGGTTTTTTGTGTAATATTGGATTTGTTCTTATATTATGCCTATTAAATACATTGGATGAATATAAAAAATATTTTATTGAATATAATATATATATATATATATATATTACATTAATATCATTCACTAATTGTAATTAATTTAATTTATTAGGATAAAATGACTTTGTGAGCATAAAAAAGGTTCTTTGTAAAAATATTTCATATATATTTAATTGGTTCCTATATTCATTTTTAATTAATTTGTAACCAATTAATTCAAATATATATTTTCTTAAGTTAATTAATAATATTCATAACTTCCAACTTAACAGCTAGGTTATATATTTTAATATTAAATAGTAATATTTTAATAATATATTGTTGTTCAGTAAAACTCAACATTGTGTGTAATGCAAGCCAACTCATTGTTGTGTGTATCGTAATTTGAACATTGTGTTTCATATAAATCAAGCAAGTAACAAAATTAAATTTATTCAAAAATGAAAATATTGTAAATTCTTGGGGTGTTACATCACTTCGTCATCAAGCACCCCCTAATGAAGTGTCAGGTTTGGAACATCTCGCATTATTTCTCAAAATATACTATGAAGGCTGTCATCGCATTCTACATGGAAAAAACACAGGGTAGGCTACTCACATGCCAAAATCCAAGTCTAAATGAATGAGATGCGAGCAGTATAAGTTTCCTTAAAAGGAGGTTTATGGTGCGTAAGGGGCCCACAGGACATGTGGTCCCGCTCCACTACTTGGTTGTATCCTCTCCATCACATAGATCACTATCCATGTTGTACTACACAGCATGTAAGGGTAATACATGGTGTGTCTCAGCCACTTAGGGTCGAACTATGTTCTCCAGGTCATGCCCAAGTCCATTGGGTTATACCTTTGTACCTGGTCAGGTTCCAGTACATGGTGTGTGCCCAGCCATGTTTGTGTATGTGTACTCCTGGAGTACACACTAGGCTACCATCACTAATTTGAGTGGTGTGTGTTATCCCCACATGGTATGTGATATTTAAATCACCTGAAACCCTAGATATAGTAGCTAGGGGGCTACACATCATGTTTTCTTCAGACTACACAACATGTAGTTAGGATTTTCATAGAATTCCATATTTGTCGCCTGGATCCTAGATCCACCTTTACCATCAAAAAATGCATGTACACTACCTGAAATTGTTGAGGAAGGCCTCCATTCATTGAATTTATCCCTCTGGTGGTTTGAAATTATATTTTGATACTCCCGTACAAATCCTGCATGTGTCATCACGTCTCCTATTGTCTCTTATTGCCTCATCGTATTTTTGATCCATGGTGGAATCACCAATTTCCCATAAATAATCACAATCCTTCCCCAAATCATTAATCAGCTCATCACATGAAAATATACCTTGAATTTGGGGATTCGATCAATCTTGATACCTCCAGACAAATTCAAATTGTGTCCACATGGTCCAATAGTGAAGAATCATAAATAATTATGGGAAAAACAAAAAAAATAAAGGTGAAACAATCATTGGCCAATGAATATAAATCAGGGATAATAGGGGTGAGAAACATGGAACACTGAGGATAAATTGAATAAATAACAGAAATATGATACATGGGCTCATGCAAATGATATAAATCAAACACAAATAAAAAAAATTTATCATGCACAATAATTTAATCATAAGGGGAGAAATCCACAAATGATGGGTCCTACCAAGATTCACATCAATCATTGGTGAATAACATGCTTGTCAACAATGGGGGAAGATCTACTATGTTTGTTTCACCTTGGTTCACTTGGATTCAAAAGTCTGTCATTATCTGATCTCAATTTTCCAATGATGGGTTGTATATCCTCCTCTCAATGATCCTAAGGTTATGCAACTGGACTTGGAAATTCACCATAATAGTGTATTCATATAGGATTTAAGTTTGGGTCATTTAAATTAAATAATTAAATTAATCAATTAATTTAATTTAAATGCACTTTCCAACGGTCTCTTTGTCCAAACATCCCACACCGACCAACTTTAGGTCATACTTAGTGTAAATCTCATGCTCTAGTTTCAACCATGGACTTAGATATTTGATTTGATCCTTCTTTTTGGTGATATTCTATTTTCTTTAAAAAATTATGAACACAATATATAATATTTTTAATATTCTTATAAAATTAATTTTGGGCTCACTGTGTACCAAAATTGCACTCCGTCTCAGTTCCAATCTACAAAAATATTTCTTGATATATTTCAAAGACTTATGCGGAAAAAATTGGGTCTCTAATTTATTTCCTTCTTTAAAATTTTTATCCTGAAAAGAAAAAACTAAAAAAACAAGTTGGGATACTGAGCTCACATCTGGCTCTCCCGCTCTGAGTATCTCTCATGTATGCTTTCGTGATTCTATAGAACACAAACCAAAGGAAAGTTCCATCCATGTAGGATCTTATCCTATTGATCATCAATCATCATTGGCTTCTTTTCAAAGGTGGATCCATCCTCGATGTCCAGCTCACCCTAGTCAATGATGTGCATGGGATCATGCGCATATCTCCTCCATTGTGACACATGGAATAAATCATGCACTCATTCCAACTATAGGGGTAAATTGTGGTGGTAAGAAACCTCATCAACCCTCTATAAGATCTCGACTGGCCCTATGATCCTTGAGGATAACTTACCTCCCTGAACAAATTTCTATAATACTCATCATGGGGAGACTCTAAGGAAAACATGGTCTCCCTACTCAAACTCCAAAGGCCAATGACATCAATCAGCATAATATTTTTTCCTACCCTGAGTTGTCCTAATCATCTCATAGATCACCTGGACCTTATTTGTCATCACATAGACCATATATGTCTCAACATGAGATGCCTCGCCAATATCATTCCAGCATAAGGGTGGCCTATAGGGTCTCCTATACAAGACCTCAAAATATGTCATGCTGATAGTAGAGTGATAGCTATTATTATAAGAAAACTCTGCTAAGGATAAGTGATCCTCCCAACTCTGGTCGAAGTCTAGTATGCAAGCCCTTATAATATCCTCCAATACTTAGATAGTGTGTCTGGTCTACCCATCTGTTTGGGGGTGAAAGGTTATACTCATCCTTATCTGGGTCTTGAATGCCTCCTGCAAGCCTCTCCACAACCATGACATAAACCTTAAATCATGATCGGATACAATCATTAAGGGAACCCCATGAAGGCAGAATATCTTCCAAAAGTACAACTGACCCAAACTCTCCATTGAACTCTACTCCTTGATAGAAGAAATTTCAATGAATCTGTATGTTAGTCAACTATTACCCAAATGGCATCATGGCCTCTCATTTTCTACAGAATCCCTATCACCAATTCTGTGGATATGTCGTCTTATTTCTAATCTATGATCTCAAGAGGCTGCAAAAAATCCTCCTAAACCTAGATCTCATCCTTCATCTACTGACATGTGAGGCTCTAAGAGATGAACACAACCATGTTATGCCTCATGCCAGCCCAGCAAAAATTCTAAATAAGGTATCTATACATATTCCTCACATTGGTATGTGCATCCAAATGGGAAGTGTGAAACTCCTCATCACCTTATCCCGCATCATGATTGGGACCATCGTCCATCACTAAAGTAGAATTATGTGATTCCCTCCTTTATAAAATCTATCTAGTGAATATCCTGAGTATATCTGGTCATGTAGGACCTCATAGTTGATGTATCCTAACTTTTTCTCCCTCACATGCTATAGAAGAAGAGGGGTCAATACCATAAACTAAAGAAAATATGCACCCTTCTACTCTACCAGGGTTAGATATAAGGAAGCTAACTACTCAGATGCCTCCTCCACCATGTGAAAATGGAACTTCCTACTCAGGTAATCTACCACCACATTTTCCTTCCCAAGTGTATAAACTATCTCAAAGTCATAGTCTTTTAGGAACACCAACCAGAACCTTTTTCACAGGTTCAGGTCTCTCTGCATGAAGACATACCTAAGACTCTGATGGTTTTAGTAAACAACAAGGTACTCTTCCAAATGATAGTGCCTCCACATCCTTAAAGTGAAGATCACCATTTCCAACTATATGTATTGAGTCATGTAGTTTTTCTCATGGGGTCTCAACTACCTCGAATTGTATATGATCATTTTCTACCTATGCATCAACACATAGTTGAGCCCAACTCTAGAGGCATCATAGTATATTATGTAATCCACACCCTCCTCTAATGGCCACAAAATAGGAGCACTCGTCAGCCTCAAACTAAACTCCTCAAAGGTTCTCTGTAACTACTCAGTCTAAGTAAAAGGATACCCTTTCTACATCAGGGTGGTCAAAGGGGATGAAATCCTAGATAATTCTTCCAAAAACCTCCTGTATTGTCCCACCAAGCCAAGAAAATTTTGTATTTCCATCATTCTTTTAGGTGTCTCCCAAGAAAGAACAATAACAATATTTTCTAGGTCCACATCTAATTCATTTTTAGAAATTTCATACCCTAGAAAGTGAACCTCATGGATCCAAAACTAGAACTTTGAGAGTTTATCATAAATCGTGTGCTCCTGAAGCAAGTCTAAGACCATCCTTAAGTGCTCTTGAAGTTCATCCTCTGATGTAGAATAAATGTGCATGTCATTAATGAAGAAAAATATAAGTCATTCCATGTTTGGATGGAATATTTGGTTCATTAGAACCATAAATATAGTGGGGGAATTCATCACAATGAAGGGAATAACTAGGAACTCATAGTGTCTATAGCGAAATCAGAATGATAGCTTCTGAATATCAGCTTTGTGAACTCTCAACTGGTGGTATTCAGACTTGAGATTGATCATCAAGAACCATCTCACAACTCAAAACCAATAAAAGAGGAGTTAAATCCTTAGAAAGGTGTACTTTTTCTTTATCTTGTTCTGGTTCAGGAAATGATAATTCACATAAATCCATAAGCTCCCATATGCCTTTTTTACGAACAACATCGGAACAACCCGAGGGGACACACTGGGTCTGATAAAACCCTTCTCTCGAAGGTCCTCTAATAGCACCCTCAAATCCTAGAGCTCAGTAGGGGCCATACAATATGACTTATAAGATATAAAAGTGTTCTTGGGGTGCAAGTCAATGAAAAACTTCATATCCTTCCAGGTTGGTAGCCCCAAAATGTCTTTGGGGAAGACATCTATATAATCCTCCACAACTGAAGGAATTTGGATGGATGAAGTTCCTACTGAACCAAGGGATAAACTATCCAATTTATGGGTTATGTGTAATAGTTTTCTACCTTAAATACCCAATCTCTTTACTATAATATATCTATCAACCACAAAGGAGAAACTCATCTCATTAGTTTGAAGGCATCTAACTCGACTGTGTTGATAGTCAATCTAGAATTAAACCATAGATAACCAATCTATATATAAGATGAGTTCATAATTATTCATTATGATAACCAATAGGTCCCATGAGAAACTCTCTCTACTAATATATATCTTTCCCTACTGATAGATAAGTTATCTCGAAGAATCATTCCTTGTAGGAACCTCAAGTTGGACTGTTGAGCTAAAGTCTCTATAGGGAGCTCCAACTCTCACACCAGGAGTAAGGAGATGAAGGAATGAATCACACTTGTGTATAATAGTATTGAAGGAAGAGTATAATAAACACAAATTTTACCTTTAATCATATCATGATCTATAGAGTCATAAGCATCCAAAGCCTACAACTGCCCATGGCCCTGACTGCTAGCTCCTTGAGCCTGACATGGGCTGCCTGGTGGTGGTGGAGGAGGTATCTCATAACATCTCCCACCACCCAAAGATCCTCCTTTAGAAGTCCCACCTACTCCTCTTCCTATTTCAACTCCCTGGGGGATGCCTTGGCCTTGCCTAAGTGGTCCATGATCATGGTGTTGCCTTTTTCATGGAGGTCCATCTGTTATCTATCTACCCTCCTTGGTATGTTGGGTCAGGAAATCACATGTTATGTGACCTCAACCATCGCATTCATAGAATCACCCATCTATTAGGTTCTCTGGTCCTTTGTGTGGTCCCTGAATCACATGACCACATGCCTAAGTCCATTCATGGGTATGCCTTTAGTGCCTCACCTCTTGTTTCCTACCAGCTGCTACGGATGACTCATACTTAAAATACCTACCGACAGCACCAACTACATATAATCCCTTATATAGGAAGCTATCAATCACTAGTTACCAATCCAATAATATAGAATATGTGGGTATGAATAGGGGTACCACACTAACATGAATATATTTGTGTAGACCCTGATCAAACTTCTACGATCGGAATTATCCATCCCAAATCTTGTTGAGGGAGTATCGCATATGGTTAGTAAACCATGCAGCATACTCAGAAACTACTATCCCTCCTTTTTTATCTCTATCATCTCCTAAATCCAAACTGAGTGCAAGAATGATGGCTAATAATCCTCATGAAATAGTAGTTAGAAGTCATCTCCTGAGAGTGTTGACTCATCATGCATCTCTATGAATAGACTCGACTAATGGCTAAATACTCTAGGGAAAAGACTGGATACTGGTGAAACCACCTAATCAGTTAGTGTCTATATAAGTTTGATAACTTGGATCATTGAGTCAATCCAATCCTTCACCTCCTGGGGATCTGGCTCACTGAGGAACCTTAGTAGCCTCTAGTGCTAGAACTCGCAGAGTGCTCTAATCATGTACACATCCTCAACCTACTCTATCGGTACTATCTGTTACTCAACAGGAAAGGTTTCTACTACCTATCTTCTAAGAGGAAGGATCTCATGTGATGGCCCCTAAACTGAGGCCTCATTAATCATCATATCATCATCATTATCTTGAATCAGTAACCTAGCTGGCTATCTTTGTGGAGGAAACCTAAAAAATTTATCAAGATGTACCATGGTTCGATGAGCATATATGTATATGGGGAGATGAATCAATAAATACCTTCAAAAGACTCAATCCTATTTGATTCATGTACCAATTTTTTTCCTCCAACTAATGTATCAGTATGCCGAGTTAACAAGCATGTAATCATGGTCCTGTTAAATAGATATACCGGTTATCGCACCACCACTTGATTCCCTGCCCTAAAATATGCACTCAATACAATTTTACATTGTTTCCCTTAGTTCCCAATTAAATCTCACAAGGGGACATAACTACAAACATCATCCTAAGGTCAAACTCCCTATATCTATCATGACCCAACCCATCGAGGCCCACCTGGATGATGGAAGCCCAAGACACAACTACCCCAAGCCTTCTTCCATAGGCCAGGGGATGGAAGCCAGTGTCGAAAGGCATAAATTCAATGGAAGTATTTTGGATAAGTACTTATATGCACACACCAAACCATCCCTATATAGAAGTGCATAGGAATGAAAATAAAAGATAGTAATATCTAGAGTAATGACAATTAATTTAACAAACTCTAGGGATTACAACAGAGTACAATGACATAATTTGAAAAGGAAAGGGAAAAAATGCACATCCAACATAAAAAGATGTCCAAACCTAAAAATAACCAAAAAATAAAGTAAATGATAAGAGTGATTAGCTTTATATATCCAAGCCCTAACCACCATGCATGGAAAAATGCACCCATGTGTCCTATATGCTCCTCTGTAATCATCATCGACATATCCATCATCTGCATAAGACATGATTCATGTGGTAAAATCTCATTCAGGGGTAAGTATATACACACCCAATAGGATGCCCTAAAAGATGATGGTGGAAAACAATATGAGACATGATAGAAGTATATAGCTCAACGCATAGCAAGAAAACCCAATACATAGGTATACATATATATATGCTCATAAAAAATATCATTCAAGAGAGAAAGGGGGATCTCTATCTCATAGTCCAACCCAAGATGATGAGTCTTCTTGCATCTCTAAAGGTCCATCAACAATTCCCAACATTTCACATGTCTATCCAAAGAAGTCGTATAGAGGATCACCTACACCTTAGTTCCACAGGGGAGTACTATCTCTAAGTATAGAAGACTCGCGCCTTGGTATGATAGGGGGTAGTACCACCTTTATGATAAGTAGTATGGAGGACCCACATGTTGTCACAATAGAGGTGTACCATCTCTATGTATGTGCAACATGTATGGAAGACTCACACCCTAGTATGATATGGGAGTACCATCTCCATCAATAGAGGAATCACGTCCTAATGCCAAGGTGGAGTGCCACCTCTATGATAAGTACATAAACTTTGGAGAGGAACCAAACTCTAATTCCACTAAGGAGTACCAACTCTATGATAATTAATATGGATGACCACCACATTGATAAAATAATGGAGTAACATCTCTATAGATAGAGAACTTGAACAATGTCACTCCAAAAAAGTGTCGTATCTATATATGTTCAGCGAGTATGGAGGACTCACACCAGGGTATGATAGGGGAGTACCGTATCCATATATATAGGACCCATTTGTTGATTCCACAAGGGAGTACCACCTCTATCTAAACTCTTTGATGATATTACTTGATCACTGCCCTCATCGAGCATTGCCTAAAGAAACATCATGCTTGTAACATCTTGCATCATCACTCCAAAGACACTACGAAGGCTATCATCATGTTCTACATGGAAAAACACTCAAGATAATCTACTTGAAGGCTAAAATATGAGTCTAAAATAAGGAGATATGAGCAGTATAAGTTTTCTCAAATGGGGGTACATGGCGTGTAAGGGGCCCACACGATGTGTGGTCCCACTCTGCTACCTAATCATGTCCTCTTTAGCACACAACTCATTGGACATGTAGTCCAATATAGTTTTTAAGAGTACTACATAGCATGTCTCGACCACCTAGGGATGAGTCATGTTCTCCTGGCCATGCCCGTATCCTTCAGGCCTCATCCATGTTCCTCGTCATGTGCTAGTACATGGCGTGTTTTTGGTTGTGTTTGTGTCCATGTACTCCTAAAGTACACTCCAGTATGCTATCACCTAGTCACATGGTGTGTGGTTTCCCCACACGGCATGTGATATTTAACTCACCTGAAACCCAATTTTCCATAGTTAGGGTGCTACATGCCGTGTGTTATTCATACTACATGAGAGATAACCCTATTTAGCCACTAGGCTTCATTAGGAGTATAAATTTTGTTTGAACACAACCCGCTGCAGCCACATGTGTAAACTTGTTGTCATTTTAGACAAGGATATGTTGTGTTCAAACTGTTTTTGACACATTTTTAACTACCATTTCCTTGTTTTTTATCTTACATTATTTTTGTTTTCTACTTTCTCTTTTTTTCAACATGGGATAAGCATTCCTGTGATACCATTATTTAATGTATTATCACCCATATGCCTAGTGTAAATTCCCAAAGGTATCCCAAGAGATTAATTTCTAAATGAAACACCGCCAACAACCTTTAGTACACACCAATGGGTGGGAGGGTGGAAGATGATACATAAATGAACCCAACAACCATCAACAACACATCCCAATTCAATTAAAGTGAATAAGAACTTACACCGAAGGAAATTCATAGATACTCATCCATGTTGAAAGATTTTCAAGTGAACTAACAACTCGAGGAACAAAAATACATGATTAAAGAATTAAAAGGTATGAATTCTAAAATATATATTTCCTTTAAAAGCTTGCGGAGGAAAGGAATCAATAAGAAGTTGAAAATCTACAGCCTCTAATATTTTCAAAAGAATATATCCAAGAAGAGGAGCATGAATTTTTAGAATATATGGATCTTCCCCTATTCACCCTTGAGAACATCTTTCCAGATCTAGTGTACTGGGAAAAGAAACATAAATTGGAAGCACTGGAGGGAGAATAACTTTATAACTTCACTTTTTCTAATTTTATTGAAAATAAATTGTCTTATAATTACCATCTTGATGTTAATAAAATCTCATAATTAGAATAATTATGGTAGGCCTTGGGGTATTTTGAGGGTGATAATAGAGGTAATGGGATTAAATTTGAAGAAAATCTAGAATTCCCACTAATTAATCCACACAAGACACCTTCAACTAGGCATTTCACCAAGAAAAAGATCAACATGTTGAAACTTTTGAGGGATTTACCCTAAAATAGACTCATTTATTTCTCAATGTTTACAAAATGAATTATCTATTAATTTAACTACATTCAATTTTATAGGCTGAGTAACACCAATTCCTTCCATGGGTGCAAAAAAGGAAGAACCTGTTGCATCCCCCTTGAAGAGAAAATGGACCTAGAGTTGCCAAAAATTGAAGATAAAGTTTCTTAGGATGGTGGTCAAGAGGAGATGGATGAAGAGTACTTTAACAGACTTCTTGAGTCTAATTATGACAAAAATTCCATAATAGAAGTGGCTTCTCAAGATGAAGAAGCCTCATGACCAGTGGTGAAGCCCCTACTCCTTCAATAATATACAAAACATCAACTGGAGGGAGGAAATATAGAATTGTAATACCCAATGGTTTCTTCTCATCAGGAAATAGAGTAATTTTCTATATATAATTGGGATATTCTGATTTAAACACACATTTTTTTAATTTTATTCAAATTGAACTTTTTACTGACTCTCCTTTAGTTTTTTTATGAAGTAGAATAAGTGTAGTTACTACTGGATGAAGATAAATCCACAATTAACTTGGAAAAACTAGAGGAGATCCCAATTTTGATCCCACCACCCCTAATTTATGGGATACACCACACTAATAAGGGTCTGGACACTCTACACATACAACACCCAGTTTATGGGGACCTCTAGGAAGTGGATTTGAGATGCTTTGGAAGGAACTGCATGTGGTGGTTCGCATCACACAAGACCAATCCCCCTATGGATTGGAGATAGCCAACAGACTGTCCAACTATGGATAATCTAACTATATAACCCATTGGGGGGGTTAAACTTAAGATCCCCCTATCTTTTCCTTTTTATTTACTTTATAAATAATTTCTAATGTTTTTATGCTTTTGTTTTTATAGTTTTTCCTAAGTGAAAAGTGTATAGAAGGCTAGATATATTGTCCACTACACACCTAGGGGAGAGCCTAAATCAAACCTACTAGAAAATAAACCACCAAGTTGTATCTCTCTTTTTACACTATGTATGCATTACATATGTTGTGTATTCTTTCGGAACATTAAATGAGAAGTGTTTAATAAGTGTGGGGAGGAATCCTAAAAAATTATAATATTTTTTATGATATATTTTTAGTTAATGTTTTAAAATATATAAATAAAAAAAGAAGTTCTCTATTTTTAATATGTATAAAAAACAAACAAAAATGTCAAAATATAAAAAAAATGTTTTTCTATTTGTAAATGTTTTGTAAATACCTTTATTCTCTTTTTAATCTATTTTTTATTTTAAAAAAGACAAAAAAACAAAACAAAATCCCAAAAAAATATTAATCTTCACATACATACTATAGGATTTTGTTTCCTTTAAAAAAATGTAGTTTTGTAAATACAATATTGTAAATATACCAATATATAGTTTTTGTTTTAATTTTTCACCATTTTCTTGAACCTAAATTTTTCCTTATATTGTTTTAATTTTCCAAGCTAAAGTTGAGGGAATTCATTGGTTTTAAAGGTGTAAGAATTAAGTGATTACTAAGTGAATTATTCACTATTTTATAGAAATTTAGTCTTCAAATTAGGGTATGGAGTGTTAGTGAACAGAATTTAATGGAATGAATTTGATAACTTTAAGTCATTGGGTTTTGAACATGATCTAAGTAACTTAACCTTTGTGATACAAAACACCTTCAAGGACCAACTTAAATGAAAATGAGATAAATCTTTTGAACCTGGAATACACATGGGAAATTGGTAACCCACAATAGATCTCTAAGATAAAGGTCACTGGGTGTGTCTCTGTAATTAAATAAATTCATCCAAATAAGTGATATGCATAGTGTTTTGAACACAATTACAATTGGTAAAAATAAATTAAATATAGGTACATTGTTAAAAATGAGTCCATTTAGGTGAGGGGAATATTAAACCTGTATAAAGAGGGGAAATTGACTTATAGAACATTCGTTTAGGTTGTATCTAATTGGAACATCAAGATGTGGTTTAAGAAACTTAAGAAAGAGAGATGAATAGATATTATTTTTGTTAAAAAAAATTATTTCACTCAACCCTAATTTGATCCACTTCTAACCTGGAACCTTGGATTAAATTGAAGAAAGGTGGTGACTTGATTCAGATATGAGGCATGATAATTTTTCACAATGGAAGAATATATTCTTTACATCTTCTTTGGTTTTTAATATTAATCTAGGTAGGATGATGATTTTTCTTTTTCTTTTCAAAAAAATTGAACTTCAATGATCAATTTCCCAAGAGTTAAATAGACCAAGTGTGGGGGAGTTAAGGGAGCCATAATTTTCCACATTTTTATCTATTATTCATTGAAAATACCCCCCCCACACACACACACAATTAATTCCAATTCCAAAGTAAAACAATTGTTTTTGTGAGTTTTATTAATTCTAGACATAATTTTTAAATGGATCAAAGTACTTATTTTATTTTTATATTCATCTATGGAATTATTTTATCAAATCCATATAGTTAATTTAAATTTATTGAAGTCTTAAAATATAAGTTTACCTAGGTTATCATTTTTTGAAACTTATGAAAGAAAAATACTACACAGAATGATATTATTTTGTAATGCAGGTGGGTGAAAATTTACAAAGTATAGGCAGAGTCAAGTGACTGACCATGCATAGCTAACTATACCATGTTCCTATTCCTACCACAAACATTACCTCATGTCTAGTCTAATGACTATGAGACTCCCAATCATAAGAAGAATCCACAGTCACCCACAAGACCATGGCTCCCAACTTGAGCTGCCTATGAGATCTACTCATGATCATCCACCTTGTCGTGGAAACCTGTGAAGTCAAAACCCACTATTCTAGTTTAGATCCACCACATGCTGAGAGCCACCACACTACTTATAGAGGATAAAATCCCCTGTGTGCTTTGCTGCTTGAGCACCATCAAAATCACCGACCACCTCACCAAAGAAGAATATCCCCTTCCGCTCAATCTTGAGGAGAAGAAGTGATGTTCATGCTTGATCCCACCATTTGAAGCCCAACATTGAAGTCAAAATTCATCTAGTACCAAACCCAATTTCCAAAACACAAAACTACCACTACAAAGCACTAGAAAAAATTTAAATATGTGCATAGTTTAAGGAAGAATGTGTTTCAGGATGATTAATCCTGATTGTTTCCTAAAACATTTGGCATGCATCAAAAGCTCACCTCGACACTAAATTCTAGAAAGAAGCTATTATTTCACATAATCTATATAAATATCTCTAAATATCTACCATTGTAAATATTCTACCTCTACCAGCTATATTTTTTCCTCCACTAATTAGATTTATTTTTCTTTTCCTATAATTTCTTTTCTGTATTTCTATCTTAATGTTCACTATGTTTTGTTAAATGTATTGTGTTATTCTTTTCTTCCCCAATTCTTCATGTTCTTATTTAACCCCCACATTGTAATGTGGTATTTTAACTCCAAACCATGGATAACTAACATGAGTAATAGGTGCCCATGGGAGATCGTGCAAGGTTTCTATTCTTTATTTATAATCAGAATCTCATCCTTAATGCAGTAGTGAAATGGGGAGAAGCATATTGATGATATTCATCTGCTCTCTCTGATGAGCTACTACATTATTAAATCTATCAAATAATCTCTTCCTCCCTCTATTATTTCATATTTAATACTAGTGGAGTTCTATTAATTTAGGGATAAACAACACATGATGGATCTAGGTGTTGATATAGTGAATGCCTCGATTGGGTGTGTTTACTACCTCTTTACTATGGAGGATGTGGAACTGGATATATTAAGGGATACCACTCTTATATATTTTATTAACCACAATTTAGATATATTATATCAATTTAAGAATGATATTGAAACCATTATCATATGGGAACCAAAGGAAAATGAAGAATTTATGAGATTGACCATGGATCTAAACTCTTTTCACCCACTATTGTGTTGTATTTTGTTTCTTATGTTCTAATTTCTATTTAAAAACCGAAAAAATGGATTATTTCATAATTAAAAAAACAAAGGAAAAATACATAATCTCTGGGATAGTGAAACTCCCTACCATTTCTCCTTGAGAGATGACCCTGGCCAGCTACTAGGCTGCATTAGGAGTAGAAATTTTGTTTAACCACATCTTGAAATAGTCATGTGTGTCATGGTCTCTAACCTAAAACTCCAAGGTCCTTCACCTAAGGTTATCATATTCCATCTAATGGTCCTGAACCACCCTCATCCTCTCCCAAACCAATTGGTTCTTCTCATTCATGCTCTACATTGCATCAAGACAAAGAACTATTGACTCCCTGACCTTCATCCAACACAATGTTGAATGACATGGTCGCTCGTACAATGACTCAAATGAGGATATGCTAATGGATGGTTGTTAAATGATGTTTTATGAAAACACAACTAAAGTTTGGTGTTGTTCCCAAGTTCTTCTAATGTACAAGATTCAAGTTTTCAATATATCCTCTAGTGTCTGGATAGTCTGCTCCATCTACCCATCTTTCTAAGGGTGGAAAGAAATGATAAGGAACAACCAAGAGACAAAATCATGTTGTAATTCCCTCTATAATCATGAGGTAAAATGAGGATCCCAATCAAATATGATGTTCCTTGGTAACCTATGTAGCTTAACCACATCATCCACATATTGCCATGCCAAAACAACCATGACATTTGATTGACAAATTTCTAGAAAATGAGCCAACTTCATCAGTCATTCCACTATCACCCAATCTATGTTACATAATCCCTAGGCTTAGGGTAAACCTATAAAAAAATATATTGATATTTCCTACCTTTCCACTAGGTAACATTCAAGGACCGTAACAAACCTCTAAGAACAAGTTGAAACACATTCACATGTAGACAAACTAGACACCTCACCACAAACTCTTCTGCTGATTGTTTCATTACTAGCCACCAAATATATATCCTAAATCCATGATACATATTCATCACACTAGTATATACCACTAAGGGTGAGTTTTTAAACTCATAGAGAACCCCCTCATGCATCACCTGCAAAACAAACAACCTCCCCTAGAACAATACCCAATTTGAACCATCCTCTGACCATCATTCGGGAGAATCCCCATGGCCAATTTGATCACACACTGCCTCTAACTCTGAGTTACCCCACTAATACTCCTCCACCTACTAAAACAAAGAAAACTCCATATTCATCTAATAATGAAAACCTTGGACATTGCTCCCTATGAAGTCAATATGTACAGATGAAAACTTATCCATTCCTTTCTAAACATACTCATACTTTAAATTCGTACATCCTCAGGACTTTTTACTCAATTAATCGACAACCACATTCTCCTTTATGGAGGTGTAATAGCTCTAAAAGTCACAATATTGAAGAAACTCCAACCATATCTATTTTCATAGATTCAAATCCCATTGAGTGAAAAAATATTTCAGGCTCCTATGGTCTATGAAAACTACAAAATGCTCGCCGATAAGATAGTTCTTCCACAAATTTAGCACAAACACAATCAACTCTATGTCATGGGTGGAATAGTTATGTTCATGGGGATGTAACTTCCTAGACCCATATGATATTGTTTCACTCTCATGTATCAACACACATCCCAAAACCATATAGGACACACCAAAAAAACCTCAAACAATGCACCCTCCTTGGGAAACATAAGCATTGGATCACTGACTAACTTCTCTTTTAGGTAATCAAATGCTACCTAAAACTAATCAGTCGACACAAAATTGTGGTCTTTCCTAATAAAAGTTTTTAGTGAGGCCTCAACTCAATATAAAATCTTACACAGACCTCTAATAATATCCTATGATACCGAGGAAAATGTGAACCTATACAACATTCCAGGGTGCTTCCCAAGAAACAACCACCTCAACCTTTGATGTATCCACTGTTACACCCTACTGTGATGCCACATTTTTAAGGAAGTGAACCTCCCACATCTAGAACTTACACTTGTGCAAATTCCCATTGAGATGGTGGTGTTGAAGGACCTGAAAAATAGCTCTAAGATGCTCAGTGTGCTTATCTTATAACTTTGAGTAGATCATGATATCATCAAGGAATACAATGATGAACTGATCTAATAAATCATAAAACATTGAGTTCAAAATCTCGATGAACATGGTTGGTGAATTCATAACACTGAACATCATGACTACAAACTCTAAGTGATCATACCATCACTAGAATGAATTCTTAGGGAGATCCTCATCCTTCATCCTCAATTGGTGATATCTAGATTTCGGATCGATCTTTGAGAACTAACTAGCTCCTCTAAACTGGTCAAACTGATCATTGATCCTCATAAGAGGGTAATGGTTCTTGAATGTTTCCTAATTCAACCTTTGGTATTCTATACACAGCCTCAAAATACAATTTTCCTTCTTGGAGAACAACATTGGAGCACCCCACGGAGACACACTAGGTTGAAATAAGTCCATCTGTATTAGATCATCAACCTGTAACCACAGATTTCACACATTTATAGGCACTATCCTATAGGGAGCCATTAAAATTAGAGATGCATCTGGTTTTAGCTCTATCCCAAACTTGGCATCATTTCATGGGGGTAGGGTCATAATATCATCCAAAAAAATCTATATAATCCTCCAAAACCCTAGGAACACACTCTATCATAGATTATACCAACATCTCCACTAACTGAGGCAAAATAGGCTTTGTCTACCTTCTCCCTATCTGATAACCTAGATCTCCAATGAACTCCACTCACTGGCCCTTCACATCAGAAAACAAAACACTCCTTCAAAAGTATTCAATGAATACAAACACAAAATATAGCCAATCCATGTTGAGGATAACATCATATGGTTGTATCTCCAATAAGAATAAGTCCCCCACAAACTAGTGTTTCACAATCAACAGTCTACATCCCCAGAACACATAAAATAAGGAAGACTAACATCAAACTGGTGTAGATAACACCAACGTAACTAGAATCTTCTCCACATATAGTATAAAATCATATAAAAATGTAGGAGAAACAAAGGAGTGATAGGTTCCCAAATCAAACAAAGTATAAATAATGGTTTAGGATAAACTGATCGTGCCTCGAACAACTACTGGATCTGCTAACACTACCACCTCTAATGCATGTATCTGAACACAACCATATCTTTTTTCCCTCTATTTTCATCCTCTAATACCACACTCTTTCCTAGGTACCTATGGATATGGACTATCATAAGGATACCATTGGCTAACTCCACTTGTCCTCAAGTATTGAACAAGTGTCAAGGGTACTTGCTACTGAAATTGCCTCGATGAAAACTACTAGTTCTAAAGGGGTGATTGACTACCCATATAAAACTAGCCTCCCTAAGCAGTCAAATACTAATCCTGGATGTTCCCATGTCCCTCTAAGACATATAATGAAAACAAAAAGGCCTTATAATGGGATTGGAAACCATATATCCCTAACAGATGGGGAAGAATCTATCGTAGCTGGTTCCCCATTGAATGGAACCCTGGTTACTTGAACACCCATGACCCACTACCTAAATCTATACTCCTAAAAATACCCCACTATACAATATCTCATGGATAACCTCTTATTGAAAACAACCTATCAACCATATATTCCTTATTCTTCACTAACAGATGCATAGGAATCTTGAACAGGGTGACCACATACCTAATTGCTGGGCATATAGCCTCCTCCAAACACTGCACTATTGTTTCCTCATCTAAGAAAACATCAGGGGAAAGTGTAGGAAGTTCTTGAACCCAATCCCAAGCTACTGCGCACTCAAGATCCTTTATTAAAGGGATACTAGATCTTTCCTCTGGTCTTCCCTCATTGTCGATGATAGGAACTCCACTTGGAACTCCCTCTTAAATTCAGGCAATAATACATATACATCTTAATAGTCACTAAGAAAAATCATCCACCATTGACATGCATCTCCTCACATCAGACTAACTGCTAATGGAACCCAGAAATCCTCCTATGTATGAATCAAAATAAAAGAAATCTCAAGCTCCACCAACTAGTACACTTTCTCCAGATCATAGACACTCCCCTCATAATTTCCCAAACTCTATTTTTGAAAGGCATAAAAATCCCTATACCATGACTCATCCTCCTCTATTAGATAAATCTTATGATGTTCAAGTGGATCATCCTACTGAACCTCAACTTACTAATCTATATAGGAATTACGAATAGGATCTAATCCTAAAAAACAATTAGAATATCCCAAGCTTGTTAGCATGAAATTTATTAAAGAATATTTAATTAATTCATTTTATTTTCCAAAAAAAACCCATTTCAAACATGAACACAAACAATCATGATGAATTTACCTCTCCTAGGTCTCTACCATAAAAATAGTTTCACCTCATTTAGTTATTAAATAAAAACATAGTCCATGAACTGGATCATAGAGGCCTAAAAATCCTATGTACAAACTAGTATCCCTTACCTATGTTAAGCACTAAGATCAACTACCATTGTTTCCCTACCAACCCATGAAAACCTCATAGTACCTAACTGCATAATCCATCCTATAACTCAACCAAAACCTTTGATAACACTCTGTCGTGTCTTCCACCCTCTAAGCATGCCTCTTCCTTAATTCTTAATCCAATTAATTATCAATTAATCCCACCTTTACAATATTCACTAATTTCAACATGCTTCTTCAAGAATAAGAACATGATAAAAAAGAATAGAATTGATATCACACTATCTAGAAAATCAAGAGGAAAACTGTTATCATGGTATTAAGAATAAACATGTGATTAATACAACCCAACTCTTTGTTGATCTGGTTTGATCATTATTAGGTTAATTCTATTTCCATCCAAATGGATAAACCATGCTCAATTTATGATTGCACGTAAATAAATAGAGAATTAATGAATACCCTAATTTAAAGGCACCAAAATTCTTTACATGATAATGGGACAACTTTTTGGATCATGATAACATCTTCAGTAAGAAGTTGCATCCCTCCAAGGATGCCATGACATAGACACACCAACAAACAGCCAAGAAAACTCCATCATAAACATGGAGATGTTCTTCCATTGCATAGAAATATGAAATGGGAGGAACTGGATTAAAGAACAATGAGAGAAGAGGTGAAACATACCTCAGATCATCAAGGATTAAATATGAGAAGCTAAGAATAGATCCCCATTAAAGTAATCCAAAACACCAGAAGGAAGGGTAGTTGATCTCCTGAAATTTGAGAGGAAGGGAATAGGGTTTGAGAAAACCTAAGGCCCCTGTTATTTATAAATTTGTGCTATATATGGGATTTACATGGTGTGAAACCCTTTCACATTGTGTAAATTTAGGTATTTTTATCTTGATGAAAAACGCATCTCCTAAAAGGATTTAATCCTGAAAATTTTCACATTGTGTAACACCCTGTGAATTGGCCTCATAATACATGAATTGTGAATTAATATTTTTAAATATTTACACACTTTTAATTCTCCCTATATCCATATTTTAGTATCCAAACCCCTCTAAACTCACTTATCGCATCCTCCAAGAACCATTATCATCAATAACATGAAAAGTTTCATACAACATGGATTCATAAAATTACTCAGATGGACACATGGAGACTCATTTTAGTATTGTCTTGTTTCTCTTTCTGGTTTAGTTGGTTTTTCTTGATGATGTATGTATCATGGATTTGTATCATTTTCTTCTATATTTAACTTTATTATTTTGACTTTTTTTTGTTATATATGATACTTGTTTGGTTTTTTGATGATACTCACCTTGTGGTGGGCCATCTTAGGTGGTGTTTTTTATCAAACTGGTCTAGTTCACTGAAAAATGGTATTAGATGGATTACACAATCTAAAGTGATGCGACACTACATGGGTTTGATTCAGGGAGTTTGGTAAGCTAGAGCTAGGACATGTGAGAGCTTAATAAGTATATGGTGAGTAGGTTCTTGATCACCACCCTTCATAATTCCACTTGATTTACTATAAAGAGTCAAGATTTATTTTCGTTGTTTGATTTTTTCCATGTGTTATGGTTTGGTGTCCTGAATTATGATCCTAATTGGAACGTGTTAGTTTCCTTGAGAGTTATACTAGATTTGGGGTGTAAAATAAAAGAGGAATCAAAGTGGTGAAGTTTATCTGGATGTCCTGACAAACCATTCAGTGACTAGGCACTTGGTTTTGAAAGAATTAAATATATTATGGCAAGCTTATCACATGGTCTCCAACTATATTTCTAGGTCGATCACAACTCCAAAACCCCTTTTTTTGTTTAGAACCCATTATTATTAGATTTTATGAGTTTCTCTCACCAAAGGGAAAGGAATCAAGGTGGTTCATGTGTTATGTTGATATCAATAAATATTTTGACTAAAAATTATGGCATGCTTTTGTTGTGAAGGGATGGAATAACCAGTTTATTATGTTAAAAAATCCTGAAAATGATTTTTGTTTGAAAAGTGAAGCTTTATTTATTTCTAGTGGAATTATTCCTGGTCTATATCACATGTTTTAGGAAATGATTTTTGACTCATGGAAACCTAAAAAATTGGTTTTCAAACTACTTAAATATCTTGCATGATTTAATTTCACATTCTTTAATAAAGTTTTCAATAAGATTTAAATGTTATGAAAACAATGGTTGTTTTAAACTTTTAATATAGAAGGGTTAATGGTTTTGGAAAGGGGAATTCTAAATTACAAAATAAGATTCTAACTTTTAAGGAAAACCATTTTTATAACTTGTTTAGTGAATGAAATGTTTTGGGTGTTTGAATAGTGGTTTCTTTTAAAGGATTTCAAACATGGAAAAAACAACCCAAGAGGAAAATAAATCCTATTTAATGTTTTTGTTTGAAAGGTAAGAGGTTTCACTTTCTAATTGAGAAGTTTTAAAATTTTCCTCTTTTGGATTACTTTATAAATTAATAAAATATGTTTATTTATGAAACCAATTGTTTGTGAAACTCCTTTTCAAGTGATTTTTTGAGGTTTTCAAAATGAACCATTTTTTGAAAGATGTTTCTTCTCCTTGAGTGGGCTTTCTTCGAAGCCTCCCTGAAATAATTTGCTTGATTTTTTATATATATGTTCATCTTAGACCTTTCTTATAATTATGGGTTATTTGATGTACCCTAAAGAACATGACTTAATGGAGATCCCCTCTTGTGTGGTTTTATTGAGCCTTCCAAATATGTCTTGAGTTGGAGTGTAATGTCTTCCTTGAGAATAGTCCTTTTTACTTGTCTCTTTATTCTATCACAAACTCCAAATGGAGTGGTGATTGTTATAATTTATCTCTCACTATTTTATTGAAGGAAGGTTTTGTGATGAATCTAGATGATGTTCTTCTGTGACTTGATAAGAGAATCATATGGGTTCGATTGAGTATATGGGTCCGTAAGGACTGGTTTTCTGGGTTTTATTGTGTTCCTTGGGAATCATGGAATATCGTGTGTATCGTGAGTTTTGTGTGTTGATACTTTAGAGTTCTCACTCATAATTTTAATAGTGATTGTAGTTATGGGATAACCTTGTTTGGATGTGATCTTGATATCCTCCTTGGGATGCTTCATTGAGGGAAATGGTCATCCTGAGTTTCTTTTATCTCGTTGTTTCTTTTCACTCTATTAACATTGTTCTACGGGCTAACCTTATGGTGGAATATTTTCCTTTGGATTAGGCATAGTGACCTAGACTTAGTGAACCATGGGTATGTTCGTGGGTAGTAGTATTTAATTTCATGGGTGGTTGGATGAGAGATCCATTAGTGATATGTTTTTATCAGTTGGATAGTGGGGACCACTGGGTTGAGATTTATAAACTAGAGTTACCATAAATGAGACTACATGACCCAAGACTAGAGCCTTGTCATTTCTCCTTGAGGTAAATATTAATTGGAACCATCTATGGGTTATGTGAGACATGGTTGATCTGGTGATCTGTCTTGTTCCTTTCCAAATATTACTAGGGTGGTTCAACTCAATAATAGTTTATACATTTCTTGGGGATGGTGCCTTTTCTTAGGATTGATATGTTTTATCTTGGCTAGTCTCACCCTATGAGAGTATTTTTTTTTCCTTGATTAGGGGTGTAGATCTAGGAGGTTTCATTTATGTAAAAATTGGAACCTTAGTTTCCTTATTGATGCTTTATTGTATTGATACACCAGCATGTTTTTGCATCATTTTAGATCAACTCTAAATGGTTAGGAGACCTATGTGTGGTCTCTATTTTCTTTGAATCCTCATTTTGTTAAATACTATAATCTAGTAATCCTTTGAAATTTTAGAAGTGGGGTTAGCTTCAGCTCCATTTTTGGTTCATGCTAAGCCTAGTTTGGTATTTTCTATGTCATTTTGAAGCCTCACGAAGGGAGTTAGGGTATGCCTTGATGTTGGGAGATGGGTTATTTCTTAAGGATTTCTCTAATTATTCCTTTGTTAATGATTTTATGAATTTGATTTTAAATTCATTTGTGTTGGTGAAAAATAGATTTCACTATGAAATGTTTTTGGTTTTAAAGAAAGTACTTAGGGATTATTTGTAAAATTAGGTTGGTTTCATGAAATGTTTTGGGAATAGTTGATTTCATTTTTGGATTTAGAAATACTTTTAGGAGTGATTTATTTTTCTAATCAAGTGCGCACTATGGTATAAAATATGGGTTTCTTATGGAAACCAATGATTTCCAAATTTATTTTGTGGCATGTTTGGGCTTGTACCATTGGTGAGTATATTTTAAAAGGGTAAGTGATTTGGAAAATGTTTCAAAAAGGAAAGTGTTTGATTTATTTTCAAACCTGGAATGGTTTTTTGGTTTTAAAACAATTGGTGTTTATTTTGAAATCATTTTTAAAAAAAAATAAAATTAACCAAGTTGACCAAGGGCTTGTGGTTTGATTTTTTAAAATGTTTTCCATTTAGTTTTGAATGAAGTAAGATATGATTTTAATGGTGCCTTGGTTTTCAAAATAGGATTTTTCTAAAACCATTATTATTTTAGTGATGCATATGTTTTTCTTCCTTATTGGAGTATTTTGGCCAAGATTCTTCTAAGGTAGTGCTTCTTTATTAGATATTTTGAAGATTATTGGGTCTAGTGGTTTAGAATTGTGAGATTTAGCTTGATAGTTCAATCAGTTGGGATCAACTTTTCTTGGAGACTCTTGTGTGCACTTGATTTGAGAATATTTCCTTGGTTATTTTTTGTGATATTTGAGGTTTTATGGATAACATAACATTTTGGGTTTTATGATCATTAATTTTAGTGAAATTTTGGATTGAGGAAGCTATGGATCAGTGCTTCTAGAGTTTTTATTTGGTTTCCCATTGTAGGCAGTGTTCCTTTTCACCCTTGTGTGGTATAGACCATGGGTTGCAATATATTTATTTACTTGTATATTGGTAGTAAATAGGGTTCATTAATGGATACTTATTGTGTATTTTTGTTTTTGGTAGGGTTGTGAATGTGGTTGGGATTTGTTTCCTATCAGAGTTACCATGGGGTAGTTCTCTAGGGATTTGGATCTAAACACCCTTGTCTTCCAATTGTGACCCTTAGGTTAGAGGCATGTTGTTTCTTTTTAAGGTATATTTTTTATTATGATATCCTTGTGTGGATTATATGTTTTTATGATATAGTTTTTAGATCCTCTAGGATGTTTCAAGGAGTAGTTCTCCCCTTATGGTTTTGAACCTATTATGTGTGGTTGGATTTGGATAGTCAAGTTTCATGAATTCCCTTTAGACATTTTGGGAATGTGGTTTCTCGGTGACTTTCTATTGTTTGTGGTAAGAAGTTTCTGAATTTTTTATAATTTTAGTTCATTTATAAATGGTGGGGAGATCAATACATGGTCTCATTCCCTTTTTTTCCTATACTTTGAATTGATATCCTCTATAAATAGAAATATTTTATGGTGGGGAGAATTGTGACACCTTCTAGGTTTTGGTATGATAACTTTTTTATGTTTAAGAGTTGGCCCTTCAAGTCTTGGTAGTTTTTTAGGTAATTTGGATTTTTCCTATAATTTTATAGGGGAATAAACCGTGTAGTGTATCGGATATGGTGTGGAGTGTGCTAAATATGGCATGGACCAATGGGATATGGCATAGTTCCCTAGAGGAATAATTTTGATACCTCTTCCAATCCAGGCATGGATGTGGCATAGGGGCACAACTATGGAATGGAGCCTTGAGATAAAGATTCTAGAGCTACTACCAATTTTGGCATAGTTTCACCACGGAGTAGAGTATGTGATGTAGGCTTGATACTAGGTTGATCCCTAAAGTGTGGAGGCATAGGCTATGGCATGGACATTCATGAGGGTGTGTTTGATGGTTCTTCTATTTTTGGGGGGTATCTACGACGTGATCCATGGGTTATTTCATATAATTTTCAGGGGATAATAAGATCTAGGTGATGTATGAATCATGGTTTCTAGAGGATATTTGGTCAATGGTGATTATGGCATGGACAGGGGCTCTATGGTGTTGTCTGATAGTTCTATGGTGTAGTTTAGAAGGCTATGCCATTATCTTTAACTTTTAGACTCTATATAAATGTTTAAATCCCATCTAATTGAGTTTATCGTCAAGATTTCTATCTCAAAACTTAGGCACCCTATAGATTATTTCAAATACCTATGAATCCATTCTTGATTGGATACAACCCTATGCTTTAAGGTAGTGATTCTTTGTGATTTCTCCCTAATATTGAGGTAGGTGTCTCTATAAAAAAAGTGTTAATTCATGAATTACATGATTTTATTATAAATTACCTTGTTTTATGGTATTAAATTGATTAATTTGTCATCTAAATGGATTTTCTTCTTGAGATATTTGTTTTTTAAGGGGTTTTGTCATGACCCAACACACTAGGGCCCACCTGGTTGGCGGAAGGCCAAGCTGCAACTACCCCAAACCCACCTCCATAGGCCAGGGACTGGAAACCAACACTGAAAGTTATAAATATAATTTTAGGCCTTTAACTAAGTATATTTATGCATGCACCCAACCATCTCTATGCAGAACTACAGAGGAATGAAAAAAAAGGAGTAAAATATAGATTAATGACCATGCATGTAACAAACTCTAGGGAATATAACAGAGTACAACAACATAATCTAAAAAGGAAAGGGGAAAAATACATGCCCAACATGAAAAGATGTCCCAACCTGATAATAACTGTAAAATAAAGTAAATACTAAGAGATCCTATCTCTGGATCTCTATGACCCGACCACTGTACATGGCCAAATGCACCCAGGTATCCCCTATGATCCTCTATAATCATCATCAACCTATTCATCATCTTTTTAAGACACAACACATGTGGTAAAATATCATTCAAGGGTGAGGATATAAATACCCAATAGGATGCCCCAAAATATGAAGGGGGAATAAATAGGGGACATGATAGAGGTAGACATCTCAACCCATATAATGAAAACCCAATACACATGTATACATATATATGCTCATAAAAAATCTTAGTCAAGATAGAAAAGGGGATCACTATCTCATAGCTCAGCCGAGGATGATGAGTCTGGCTGCAACTCCAAAGGTCTGTCAATGATTCCCAACATCTCACGTGTCTATCTGAAGAATTCGTATAAAGGGCATGCACCCTGGTGCCATAGGGTAGAACCATCTCCATGTGTAGAGGACTTGCAAACTAGTATGAATGGGGAGTATCATCTATATAATAAGTAGTATAGAGGACCCACATTCACTCATGATAGTGGAGTAACCTCTCTATGTCTATATAAAATGTATGGTAGACCCACACTTTAGTAAAATAAGGTATTACCATCTCCATCAAAAGAGGACCCTCACCCAGATTCCATAGGAGAGTACCACCTCTCTAATAAGTACATAAAGTATGGAGGACCCATGATATAGTATGATAGGGGAGTACCATCTCCATACATAGAGGACTGACACCCTAATGCCACAGGGGAGTACTACCTCTATGATAATTTGTATAAAGTAATTGTACACTGATACAACAATAGAGTATCATCTCTATGGATAGAGGACCCACACATTGTCACTCCAATGGAGTACTGTATCTACATCTTCTCAACATGTAGGGAGGAACCACACCATGGTATGAAATGAGAGTACCATATCCATATATAGAGGACCTTCACCCTAATGCCACAGGGGAGTACAACCTCTATTTGAACTCTCTGATGATCCTTCCCAATCATTGTCATCATTGAGCACCACCTAAAGAAGAATCTTTTTCATAACATCTCACATTGTATCTCAAAATCCACTATGAAGGTTGTTATCTTATTCTATGTATAAAAAAACTCTAGATAGGATAATCTCAATCCAAAATCTGATTCTAAATGAAGGATATATGAGCAGCATAAGTTTCCTCAATAGGAGGTACATGGCATGTAAGGGACCCACATGGCATGTGGTCCTGGTTTGCTACCTGGCCATTTCCCCTCTGGAGCATGGCTTGCTGTCCATGTAGTAATACATTATGTATAAGGGTACTAAACGACATTTATTAGCCACCCAGGGTAGAGTCGTGCTCCCCTAATCATGCATGTGTCCTTCAGGCCGCAGCTATGTACCTAGTCGTGTGCTAGTACATGGCATGTTACCATTTGTTCTTGTGTTTATATACTTCTGGAGTAGACACTAGGCTTCCATCACTAATTTATATGAAATTTTGGGGGGACAAAAAATGTGTGATATTTCACTCACCTGAAACCCTAGTCGTCGTAGCTAGGGGGCTACAAATCATGTGTTCTTTAGACTACATAGTTTTTAGTCAGGTTTTTCACAAAATTCTATATCCATCATGTGGATCCCAGATCTACCTCTGGCATCAAAACATGCCTATCGGCTACCCAAAATTGAAGTAGAAGGCCTTCGTTCATCGAATCTGCCACTATGTTGGCTGGAAATCAGATTTTGATTCTCCCACATGGAGCTCGTATGCATCTTCACATCTCACTTTACCTCACTGATTCCTTATCCATGGTGGAATCACCTATATCCTGAAAATAATCAAAATGAACCCCCAAATCATCAATTTTGTCATTGCATGAAAATTTTCCATGAATCTAGGGGTTCGATCGAGATTGATCCCACCCAAAAAAGTCAATCCATGACTCCATGGGCCAACAGAGAATAATTGCAAAGAAAGATGGGGGAAAAGCACAAAAATGAAGGCAAAAAAATTGATAAATATTTCTTAGAAAATGAATATAAATTGGGGATAACTAGGGTGATAAACATGGCACAATGGGGATAAATTGAATAAATAATCAAAATTAGATATGTGAACTCATGCAAAGGATATAAATCAGACACAGATCAAAGAAATAAAATTTATCGTGCTTGATATTTTAATTATAAGGGTATAAATCCAAATATGATGAGTCCTACCTGGATTCAGATTGATCATTGGTGAATAACATGCTCATAAATGATAGGGGGAGATCTGTTGTGTTTTTTTGTGCCTTGGTTTAGTTGGTTATAGAAGCTCATCATTGTCTAGCCTCAATTCACTAATTATGGGTGGTAGATCCTCCTCTCAATGATCCCAAGGTTATGTAGCTGACCCTGGAGATTCACCATGACAACATATTTATAGAGTATTTTAAGTTTAGGTTATTTAAATTAAATAATTAATTTAATCAATTAATTTAATTTAAACACACCTACCAATGGTCATTTTAAATGAACATCCTGTTCCAACCAACTTTAGGTCACACTTAGGTTAAATCCCATGATCTAGACTCAAATGTGGTATTATATTTCTAATTTGAGGCTCCTTTTATGATATATTCAATTTTTTATAAAAAAAATTACTCATGGTATAAGATAAATTTAATATTTTTATAAAATTAATTCTCGGTTCATTGGGTCTCGAAATTGTGTGTTGTCTCAGTATTGGGCTTTGAAAATATTTCTTGATATATTTAAAATTATTACAATAAAAAAAGGGTATTTACTTTATTCCCTCCTTCAATATTTTTATCCTCAAAAAGAAAAAACTAAACAAACAAGTCTGGATACTGAGCCTGCATTTGGATATCCTACTTCGAAGAGCTCTCCTTCATGCTCTAATGCTACCACGGAACACAAAACAAAATAATGGTTCATCCATATAGGATCCTCTTCTATTGATCCTCAATCATCATTGGGTGATCTAAGAATGTGGACCCAACCTTTATGTACAACTCACCCCAATTAATGACATTAATGGTATCATGCACATATCTCCTCAACTATGACACATGGAAGACGTTAAGCACCTGATTCAGCTATTGGGGTAAAGAAAGCTGGTAAAAATCATCTCAAACCCTATGCAAGATCTTAAATGGCCCGATGAACCTTGAGGATAGCTTACCTCCCCATTCTAATCTCCATAATCCTTGTAATGGGGAGACTCTATGGAAAACATGGTCTCCCTGATCAAACTCCAAAGGCCTATGATTTCAATCTTCATAATATTCTTGTATGCTCTGAGCTCTTCTCATCCACTTGCAGATCACCCATACCTTCTCTCTCATCACCTACACTATCTCTAGACAAACAAGATATGCCTCACCAATCTCATTCTAGCATAAGGGTGGCCTGTAGGGTCTCCTGTATAAGACCTCAAAATATGTCATGTTGATAGTATAGGGATATCTATTATTATAATCAAACTCTACTATGGTTAAGTTATCCTCCCAACTATATCCAGAGTCTAGTACACAATCCCTCAGTATATCCTCCAATACCTAAATGGTGTGATTATTATTCCCATATATTTTGTGGGGAAAGTATGTTCTCATCCTCATCTAGGTATTGAATGCATTTTGTAGGCCTCTCGACAACCATGATGTAAACTGCACATCATGATCAGAGATAGTCATCCAGGGAACCCCATTAAGGCAGATGATCTCTGACATGTACAACTTTTCCAATCTCTCCACCAAACTCTACTACTTGATAGAATGGAAATACATCAACATTTTAAGTCAATCAACTATCACCCAAATGGAATCATATACTCTCATTGTATATGGAATCCCTATCATAGATTCCATGGATATCCCATCTCATTTCCACTTTAGGATCTCAAGAGGTTGAAAAAACCCCCATTGGAACCTAGTGCTCAACCTTCACCTGTTAACATGTGAGGCACAAAGATACTGACTCATCCATTCTTCGCCTCATTCCATCCCACAAAAACTTTCACTAAAGTTCTCTATACATATTCCCCACATTGGGATGTATAGTTAGAAAGGAAGTGTAAAACTCCTCATCACCTCTTCCGGCATCATGAACAGGACCACCATCCATCCCTGGAATAGGATTACATGACTCCCTCATTCAGAAAATCCATCAAGTGAATCTCCTAAGGATATCTGGTAAGATAGTACCTCATAATTGATGTCTCTTATTTGTGTCTCCCTCACACACTGGATAATCATAGGGTCCAACATCATTGACTAAATAAAAGTTTCAACCTCCTCCCCTATTAGGGTCGATTGTAAGGAAGATAACTGCTTAGATGCCACGTCTACCAAGTGAAAATGGGGATTCTTACTAAGGTAATATGCTACCATGTTTCCCTTCATAGGAGTATAGACTATATCAAATTCATAGTCTTATAGGAACTCCAACTGGAGCCTTTGTCTCAGGTTCATTTCACTCTACATGAATACATACCTGATACACTGATGGTATGAGTAAACAATAAATCACTCTCCTGGAAGATAGTGCATCCACAAACTCAAAGAAAAGACTACTATTGCCAACTCTAGGTCGTGAGTCACATAGTTCTTATTAATGGGTCTCAACTGCCTCAAACCATATACGATCACTATCTACCTTTGTATCAACATGTATTCGAGCCCAGCTCGAAAGTCATTTCAATATACTATGTACTCCACACCCTCCTCTGGTAGCCTCAAAATAGGATCACTTGTCAGCTTCAACCACAACTCCTAAAAGGATCTCTATCACCACTCAGTCCTAGTAAACAGATTCTCTTTCTATGTCAGAGTAGTTAAAGGGGTTAAATCCTAGATAATTCCTCCAAGAACCTTATGTAGTTCCCTTCCAAGACAAGAAAACTTTGTACCTTCATCACGCTCTTAGGTGGATCCAAAGAAATAACTACATCAATTTTTTTTGGGTCCACAACTAATTCATGCTCATAAATGACATGACCTAAAAAGTAAACCTCGTGGATCCAAAAATGACACTTTTAGAGCTTACTATAAATATTATCCTCCTAAATAAAGTCTAGGAACATCCTCAAGTGATCTTCATTCCCCTCCTCTAATGCAGAATAAATGAGTATGTCGTTAATGAATACAACTACAAATTGGTCCAAGTATGGATAGAAGATTAGGTTTAACAATAAAGGACATCACTAGGAACTCATAGTGTCCATGGCAACATCAGAATTCTATCTTCAGAATATCAGCCTCACAAACTATCAACTAGTGGTAGTTGGACATGAGATCGATCTTCGAGAACCATGTCTCATCTCAAAACTGATCAAATAGGTCATCAATCCTTATAAATGTGTAATTATTCTTTATCTTTACCTATTTTAGGTGATTATAATCCACATAAAGTCATAATCTCTCATCCACCTTTTTTATGAAGAATGCCATATCCACCTAGGGGGAAACATTGTGTATGATAAAACCCTTATCTCTAAGGTCCTCCAACTATACCCTCAGCTTCTGGAGCTCAGTAGGGGCCATATTATATTCCACATAAGATATTAGAGTGTTCTTGGGGTGAAATTAAATGTAACACTCCATCTCCTTCCTCAGAGGTAGTCCCATATTGTCCTTAGGGAACACATCCATGAAATCCTCCATGACTTGAGGAATACAAATGCCCAAAGATCCTATTATTCCAAGGGTTAAACTTATCAACTAATGGGTGATGGGTTATAGTTTCCTTTTTGTAGGACCTGTACACTTCACAATGAGATCCCTATCACCCACAAAGAAGAAACACACCAGATCAATATGAAGGCATCTAACTCGACTGTGGTGACATAAATCTAGGCTCAAACTATGGAAAACCAATCTACATATAAGATTATGTCATAAGGCCCCATCATGAATACCAATAGGTCCCACAAAAAACTATCTCCACTAATCTATAGCTTTCATTAATGATAGATAAATGATATTGAATAAATATTCCCTATAGGAACCTCAAACTGGAACTATTGAGCTGAAGTCTCAACTGGGAGCCCCATATCTTGCACCTAGAGTAAGGAGATGAAGGAATGACTTGCACCTATTTCTATTAGTACTAAATAAAGTGTAGAATAAACATAGATTATACCTATAATAATCTCATAAATGATGATTCATAAGTATCCATAGCCTACAGCTGGCCACGACCCCGACCGCTAGCTCCCTGAGCCTAGAATGGGCCACCTTGTGGTGGTAGTAGAAGTAGATCATAACATCTCCCATAACTCGAATATCCTCCTTTGGGATCCCCACCTACTCCTCTTCCATCTTCACCACCCTAGGGGCTTCCCTGGGCTCACATAAGAGATCCATGATCACGGTGTTGCCTTTGTCGTGGTGGTCCATCCACTATCTATCTTCCCTCTTTAGTACTTCGGGTTGGGAAATCAAGTGCCATGTGACCTCACTCGTCACATTCATAGAACCTCCCCTATATAGGGTAACCTTGTCCTCTATGTAGTCCCTAAATCACATGACCACCTACCCGAGTCTGTTCATGGGTATGCCTCTTGTGCCTCACCTCCTGTCACTTGCCAACCGCTACAGACGACTCAGCCTTAGAATGCATTCTAATGGAACCAGTTACATGTCATACCTCATATGGGAATCTCTCCATAACTAGTGCCCACTCCAAAACTCCAGAATATGTGGGTATTCATAGGGGTACCATGCTGGCATGGATATCTCTATAGAGACTCTACTCAAACTTCCATTCTCAAAAGTAGTTGTCCTAAGTCATGTTGAGGGAGTATCTCATAATGTTAGTGAACCTTTAGGTTTACTTAGAAACTATCATACCTCCCTAATGCATATCTAGTAGCTCCTGAATATGAACTGAGTACAAGTATGGGGGTGTTACTCATCAATAAATAGCTATTAGAAGTCATTTCATGAGAGTGTCGACTCATCATGCATCTCCATGACTATACTCCACCAATTCCTAGCTGCTCTTGGGAAAATATTGGAATACAGTGCAACCACATAATCAATCAATGTCTGAATAAGTATGAAAACTTGGATAATCGACTTTAGCCAATCCTCTACCACCTGGGGATCTATCACACTATAGAACATTAGCAGCATTTCGCACTGGAACTCATGGATTGTGCTAAGGTTGTGTGGATCCTCAACCTACTCTACTAGTACAATATGTTATTCGGCAGGAAGGGGTATTGCTACCTACCCACCATGAGGAAATATCTCATATTATGGTCCCTAAATTGAGGCCTCATAACTCATCATATTATTTCCATGTTCCTAAATCGGTAATCAGGAAGACTGTCTTTATAGATACACCCTAAAAATTTAATCAATACATACCATTGTCAAATGAGAATATATGTATATGGGGAGATGACTCAAGAAGGAATATAAAAATACTCAATCATATATGATGCATGTGCCTAAATTATCCCTATAACCAATGTCTTGGTATGTCGAGTTGACAATTAGGTAGTCAAAGTCTTGATAAATAGATACATTAGTTATCATACCATCGTTGGATTCCTTGTCCTAGAAGATACACTTGAGACACTTTGACATTGTTTCCCTAAGTTCCCAATAAAACCACATGAGGGTAAATAACTCAAAACATCATCCCGAGGTCAAACTCCCTCTATCTGTCATGACCTGACCCACTGAGGCCCACCTGGCTGGTAGAAGGCTGAGTTGTGACTACCCTAAGCCTGCCTCCATAGGCCAGAGGCTAGAAACTAGTTCCAAAAGGTATAACTACAATGGGAGGAATTTTACTATTTACTTGTATGCACAACCCAACCTTATCTATATAGAAGTAAGGAGGAATGAAAAGAAAATATAGTAACATCTTGAGTAATGACTATGAATATAACAACCTCTAGGTAATATAATAGAGTACGACAGCATAATTCGAAAAGGAAAGCAGAAAAATGCATGCCTAACTAGAAAAGATTTCCCAACCTTATAATAACCAGAAAATAAAGTAAATGATAAGAGATATCACCTCTGGATATCTAATCCCCAACCATAATATGTGGAAAAATTCACTCAAGTATCCCCTATTCTCCTTTTTAATCATCACTGACTTGTCCATTGCCTACATAAGACATGAAATGTAATGACTCGAACTTTTATAAATAAAATTCCCCTTGAAATTTAATTAAATTTATTAGTATGAATTATGGTTATAGAAAACACATTCACTTATTTAGTTTTATTATATCAAATCAAATTTAAAAGTCTATATATCATCATTACCGTTAGTAATATATCCATTAAATAGTGATCACATGATTAGTATAAATATAGGGTTTTAACTAATCCATTTAACACAGACAAATTAAGTGATGGATTCAACCAGTAGGATCATACCCTATAAAGCCCATTTATTAGAGATTTTGAGGGAGATAGTATCATTGGGCTCTTCCCTTGACCAATACTAAGATGAGATTCAAAAACATAAGCATTGGTGAAACCATTTACATGATAATTTCAAACTAATTGAGATCATAGCCCAAACCATGTACGTCAAAAGACCCCAAGAAAGTATCACTGCCGTGCACTTTAACATTAGGGAATTTATTGGTGTATTAAAGGGATATGTATCAAGACCCTTGAAATATGAGTATGTACATTATTTTTTATATAATAATGAATATGTTTTCATCCTATTACTATTACTTTATAAATGATTTTTATTTTGATACAATAAAACACAAATAGAATTTTAGCATAATATTTAAATTCAATTAAGGAATTTATTTTGATGAATTAAGGGATTTTTTTAAAAAAAATAATTAAATAATTTTATTAAATAATTTTTATTAAATAAAAATTATCATATAATTTTTATGAAGTCAAATGTAATTTTTATAAGGGTTCAAAAACTGTTATTTTCAAAAAACCCACCATTTATCAATAAATGTCGGTTCTTATTTTAAAAGTAAAAATAAAAAAATTAGAAAATTATTTTAATAAAGTGAATATTAATTTTGGAATCATAACATTGAAATTATCCAATAGTGAATTTTTCATAATTTTCTGAGACAGTTGAATTTTCGGGTAAAAATTAAATACCATAAAAATATATGGTGTGTATTATGACATAATAATGACCCAAAAGTGATATAATAAATACTATAAAGGGTATATGCGACCAAATATATGTTTTTACATTAAGATAAATTTATTTTATGCTTATTTTATTAATTTTATAATGCCTTTATGAATCCTCCAAAACCATTAATACATTTTATGGTTTTAAAATCATTTCTTTAAGAGTGTGACTCACCTCCACATAAGAAATGGTATTATTTTATTATTTTCAGACCTTTGAATTATAAAATAATCAAAACCACTCCAATTTTTTATAAACCATGGGAAAAATCATGGGAAGTTTTTTGGTTTTGGTTTTTTATTATATAGAGTCCAAAACCTAAGTTTGAGAAATGAAAGAATTCGCCACTCATTTCCTATATAAACTCACCCAATATCCCACTTATCTTCAATAAAAATTATTGTATCATGTCCTTAATCTACTATACCATATATATAGTCCTCCAAAATTTCCCCCAAACTCTCAATAACCTCCTCCCATCCATTTTTAGTCACACTCTCAAGGTAAGGGATACTCACCTTCTCTTATTTATTCAAGTTTTTTTATTATATTATGTATTCCATTTCCAATTACTAATATTGGGATATATATTTCCATGTCCCTATTACTTCCCATTTTATTTACAAATTATTAGAGACCCATTTCTCTCTCATCATCCCATTTTATGAATTTTTAAGTGACGTCATTATGTGGTCGAAATTTCACCGCAATTTTCCATTCCAAAACAATTGTGTAGTGAATACCATACCCATTTTCTATAAAGGGTGTTCACCTATATACACTTATAATTATTTTACTTGGTACTTACATTTATTTATTACAAACTCCTTGATCATGGAATAAAATATGACACATAAGCATGAGAATAAATGAAAGTGACAGGTGCGCCTAGAATTATATAGCACTCCAATGCATTGGGTAATGTTAGGTCTCATGAGACATAATTTTTGGGACAGGGAGTAATCCTAACTAATTTATGGTAATTTTTTTACCATTATGTCTTGGTGATTTAGCCTTGATGTATATTTATGATGCAGTGTTTTAAGTTGTTTCCACATTTCCCATGTTTCCTTTTATGTTTTCATGATGCCTTATTGAATATGTTTATGATTTTCACTCCTTTTATGCCCATTTGTATGCCTATTTTCTAACATATATTAATTTCTTAATGTTATCCATGTTTATTCCATTACTATTATTTATATCTCAACACTTTATTATGTATGTCCTCAAGTTATCCCGTGTAGTTTTAATTACTAAAGAAATTTTCAATAAAGATGATGTATTTCATGTTTTAATTTGTTATATAATGTACCTAATTCCTAAATACACTATACTTATCAATATTTTTGGTTGTAGTAAGTGAAATATTATATAATAAATCATGTATTAATGTGTAATAAAAATAATAGTTGTCATAGTTGGTATCAAAGGAAAAGTTTAGTTATTTTTTGGTTTAGGATTAGAAAACTCTAGTGAAATCCTTAAGGATAAGACTAAGTATAAGAAAAAATCCCTAAATTTTTGTAAGTATAGAGTAAGTTTTTTATCAAGAAAATAAATCCCTATCTGAATACTATAAGTGGATATGGATCTGGAATAGATGTACATAGGGGTAAAACCTAATAACATTGTGTTGAGCTAGACTTAACTGGGAACTAGTGCAAGATAATGGGCCTTGTTGTGCACCTAGTTTGACACTCCAGGGGATATTCTTTTGTAAATTAATAATCTCATTATTAACCATTATTAAGGGAACAAAAAATACCTATAAGAATATATGTTAGTAAATAGATCATGGATAACATATATTAAAGGCTAGAAATTAATAAGTTAAGAAATAAATTTAATTTATAAGTAATACCTTTAATTTCATTGGATTCCCCGTTTTTGTGATTAATAGTTTAAAAATAATCATCCCTAGTTTTCCTTTTATTTTATCCAACAGCTAGAAATAATAGGAATTAGGTAAACAAAAAATTTGAAGTACAATGTGATGACTGCCCCAACGAGATGTCCAAACTGATGGGAGCATGAATCATGAACTTTATGATGATACTCTCTCATATAACATAAGTTATAAATAGAAACCTAGATTAGGAGGAGTGTCCAAATCCCCCTAAGAGATAAAAGGATTCAATAGATACCTTTATATGACAAAGGCCTTTAACTTTCAATGGATCATCTGATCCCTTAATCATGGAACAGTGGATTAAATCCATTGAGAATATTTTCTACATTCTTAAATTTTATGAGAAAAATAAGGTTCTACTAGTTTTTTATCATATGGAGGGAGAAGCTGATCAGTGGGGTACATTCAAAAAAATATAAAGCATGAGGAATTGATCAAATTGATGGGGTGTAAGGAATTCTGGAAAATGTTTTTTGATAAATATTTCCCTCACACTTTTTGAATTAAAATGGAAAGGGATTTCCTTACCCTTAAGCAAAAGAGATGACGAATCTATTGGGGCATATGAGGAAAACTTCACAAGACTTTCATGATATGCCTCCATATTTTTTGTTACCCCTAGATACAAGGTTTACCACTTCTTTGGTGGGATAAAACCTAGTCTATGAAAATCCATGGAAATACAAGACTTTGATATCTATGAGGAAATTTTCTGATGTGCCCTCAAAGTAGAAATAGAGATCTGAAAATCTCAAGGGTATCATGGGGATAAGAAGTGGAAAATGGAGTTAAATTCTAGAAGTCTGATGGAGAAATGTAATGGTGCTAAGAAATTTAAACATCACACTTTTCAAAGGTGTGGAAAGAAGCACCCTGAAAATTTCCAAAGTGGGACAAGTAGATGATTTAGGTTTGGGAAGTAAGGACACGTAGCTAGTGATTATTAATAGGAGAAACCCACTAATGTGATGGAGGAAAGGAATTCTCCAGTAAACCCTCAGTGCATCGTTCATTGGTTCAACTACAAGGAACTAGGGAACTTTGAAAACCAATGAACTAAGATAAGGGTTTTCGGAGACAACTAACAACCTCCAAGGTAGTAATGAGGATCATCTTCTATCACAACAGTTGAGGTGGATCCCAACAATGAAGTGGTAACAGGTATGCTAGTTATTCATTCAAAAATATCAAAAATAATTTTTTATTTTGGTTCTATGTATTCCTTCATACCACAAAATTTTGGTATAACTATTTAAACACCACCACAAAGCATGGAAGTAGAGCTGTCAGTGAAAATGGAAAATAGGGAAATTATTGAATCCCAAGTATATCACTCATCTCCTATAAATATGTGTGGGATAAACTTCATAGAAAACCTTGATATACTATATTTATTGTAATTTGATTCAATTCTAGGTATGTATTGGATTTTCCCATATTGAGCCAATATAAATTTCCATGATAAGTAAATCACTCTCTATATCATGAATAAACCCCTGATTATATACAAGGGAACGAAGGAGGATGAATCTTATTTAGAACCAACATCTAAAACATGGATATTATTTCCCTATGATTAAGAATATCAAGATTAAATTACTGAGACTAAGTAAATAATCATCCCTAAAGACATGCCCATCATGAGGGAATATGCTAATGGGTTTCCTGAATAATTGTTTGGTCTTCCTCCTAGTCTAGAGATTGAATTTTCAATCGATCTTATACCCAGGGAATTACCATTATCCAAGACTCAGTATGAAATGGTTGTTGTAGAACTTGAGGATATGAATAAATAACTACAAGAGAATCTGGATAAAGGGTTCATAGACCCAAGTGCTTCACTATGGGGTGCACCAGTCCTATTATTTAAGAAGAAGGATGGGTCAATGAACATTTTCATTGATTATCATGAACTCAACAAGATCACAATAAAGAACAAGTATCCTCATCCATGGATTGATGACATTCCCTATTAGCTACATGCGGCACAATACTTATCTATGTTGGATCTACAGTCGGGATATTACCAAGTTAGGGTGAAGAAGGAGGATACCCCCAATACTTCTTTTCATAAAAGGTAAAGGCACTATGAGTTCATAGTAATGCCTTTCAGAATCACTAATGATCCAGTAATCATCATGGACTTGATGGATAGAGTATTTAAATATTACTTCAACAAATTTTTTGTTGTATTTATTGATGATATTTTAATATACTCCAAAAGTAAGGAGGAGCATGAGAAGCATATGATCATTATGCTAAAGACCTTATAAAAGGAGAATCTTTATGTTAAGTACAGAAAATGTGAGTTTTGGTTGAAGGAAGTCTCATTCTTGGGAATATCATCATAAGAAACATAATACATGTGGACCCTTAAAAGATATAAGCAATTGAAGGATGGTCGAGGACAATATCTATGATAGATATTTGTAGTTTCCTTGGATTAGCTAGGTATTATTGTCCATTTAGGAAAAAATTATCACAATTGTCAAACCCTCTAACCAAGATAACTCAGAATGGAGTCAAGTTTTATTAGAATAATGAATGTGAAGAGATATTAAAGGAGTTTAAGAAGAGTCTTATCATTGCAAAAGTACTCACACTACCCACAAGTGGAGATATTTTTGTAGTATTCAGTGATTCTTTAAAGAATCTATTTAACTATGTGTTAATGAAAAATGAAAAAATGATATCATATGCTTCAAGGAAGTTGAAATTTCATGAAAAAAACTACCCAACACATGATCTAGAGGTTGTTGGAGGGATATTTACTTTGAAAATATGTTGGTATTGTCTTTTTGGGGAGAAGTGTGAAATATATAAAGGTCACAAAATCCTCAAGTATATATTCACACAGAAAGAGATGAATATGAACCAATAAAGATGGTTAGAGATGATCAAGTACTATGACTACTCAATTAACTACCATTATGGGAAAGAGAATAAAGTGGGAGATGATCTAAGTAGAAAGTATCTACCAATTTTATCATTTATGAAAATTGAGAAGGATCCAATATTCATATATTTGAAAATTATGGACATGGGAATCATAAAGGAAGGAAAATAATCAATCCTTTTGCAAATTATTACTTAAACACCCCTTATAAAAAGGATAAAGGATGCTTAGATAAATGATGTGGGAATTCAGAAAAACGTATAAACTATAAAAAAAAGTAAAATACTAATATTTAAATGGTGATGAATAAGGAGTTGTAAGATTTGGTTCATGACTATGTGTACCATTAAATCCTGAGCTAAAGAAGGATCTATTGATGATGCACATAGTTTGACTTTATCTATCCTTACAGGAAGCACAAAGATGCATTGAGATCTTCAAGAGCACTATTGGCAGTACAATATGAAGCAAGAGATCACATAATATACATCAAAGTGCTGGTATGTCAAAAAGTGAAGTCTGAAAGACAAAAGTCCATGGGGATGATGAAACCATTACCTATACCTACATGGAAATGGAAAAACATCACCATGGACTTTGTCATTTGTATTCTGAAGACATCAAGAGGAAATAATGTTATATGGGTTGAGGTAGATCATCTTACAAAGACTACACACTTCATTTCAATTCAATAGTAATTCTCACTCAATTAATTTTCAAATATATACATTAGAGAAGTGGTGAGGCTGCATGGAACACTACTATCAATTGTATCTGATCGAGATCCAAGATTTACCTCTAAGTTCTAGAAGAGTCTTCAACATGCTCTAAATATAGAGTTTAACTTTAGCATGAAATATCACCCTTAAAATAATTTTCAATCTGAGTGGACTATCCAAACACTTGAGGACATGTTAAGGTAATTCTCTATTGACTTCAAAGGAGGATGGGATCTACATCATCCTTTGGTTGAGTTCTTATGAAATAACAGTTTCTGCTCTAAAATCCAAATGGATACCTATGAATACCATTATGGGAAGAGGTGAATAACACCTACATGTTGGGATGAAGTTGGGGAATAAAAATTTCTAGGTCCTAAAATGGTCGAGTAAATTTTGTAAAAGTTTAAGACCATTCAGAATCACATCAAGGCTGCTCAGAGTCGAAAAAAGAGCTATGATTACAATCATCGATGAGACCTAGATATTAATGTTTGAGACATGTTATTCCTATATATATATATCCTTGGAATAAATTTATGAGATTTGAAAAGAATGTAAAGCTTATTCCAAGATACATTGTCCCCTTTGAGATACTTGATCGCATCAGAGCAGTTTCCAATCAACTAGAACTCCCAGCTAACCTATCTCAAGCACATGATGTATTCCATGTATCCCTCTTGAGAAATTATATATCATTCCCCTCACATGTACTCAATCCAGTCGTGGTGCCATTGGAGAATGATATATCATATGAAGATTAGTTGGTAAAGATCTTAGATCATAGAGAAAAAGTTATATGAAATAAGGCAATGCACCTAGTCAAAGTGTTTTAGAGAAACTACATGTTTAAAGAATAGACATTGGAAGAAGAGGAAGGGATGAAACAAAGTTACCCTCATCTATTTTATTGTGGAAAATGAAAATTTTGAGGGTGAAATTTTTGAAGGGGTAAGATTGTAACGACCTGAAATTTTATAAATAAAACCCCCTTGCAATTTAATTAAATGTATTATTATGAATTATGGTTATAGAAAACACATACACTTATTTGGTTTTACTATATCCAATCATATTTAAGAGACCATTAAGAATCATTACCATTGATAATATTGTTTTTGAATAGTGATCACATGATTAGTATAAATATAGGGTTTTAACAAATCCATTTGACATGGACAAAGGAAGTGATGGCCTTAACCAGTAGGATCGTACCCTATGAAGCTCATTTATTAGAGATTTCTAGGGAGACAGAATCACTGAGATTTTCCCTTGACAGATCCCAGTCTGAGATCTAACAACTTAAGTATGAGTGAAACTATTTACAGGAGAAGTTCAATCTCATCAAGATCATGGCCCAAACCATGTACGCCGAACCACCCCATGAAAGTCTCATAATTGTGCACCTTACCCTTAGGGTGTTTGCTGATGTATTAAGGGTTTTCTCAATAAATGTATATTCTTATTTTAAAAGTGAAAATATATATATTTATAAAAAAAATTGATAAAATAAATATTATTTATAGAATCATAACATCAAAATTATCCAATAGTGAATTTTTCATAATTTTCTGAGTTAGTTGAATTTTTTGGTAAAAATTAAATACCATATAAATATACGGTGTGTATTATGATATCATAATGAGATAAAAGCAATGTAATAAAAACTATAAAGGGTATACACGACCAAATATATGTTTTTCATTTAAAATAATTTTATTTTATGTTTATTTTATTAATTTTATAAGTCCTTTATTAATCCTCTAAAACCATTAATATATTTTATAGTTTTAAAATCATTTCTTTAAGAGTATGACTCACCTCCACATAAGCAAGGGTATTGTTTTATTAAGTTCCTCCCTTGTAATTTTAAAATAATGAAACTCACTCCCATTTGAATGAAACCATGGAAAAAACATGGGAAGGTTTATGGTTTTGTTTATTTTATTATATAGAGTCCAAAACCTAAGTTTGAGAAATGATAATGAATTCCCCACTCATTTCCAATATAAACCCACCCAAGCTCCAACTTCTCTTCGCTAAAAATCCTTGGATAACATCATTAATTTGTCTTACCTCTCTATATTCATCCAAAGGTTTCCCCAATCTCTCAATAATATCCTCCCAACCATTTGGATTCACACTCTCAATGTAAGGGGTCCTCACCTTCTCTTCTTTATTCAAGTTTCTTTATTATCTTATGTCTTCCATTTCCAATTCCTAATGATGTTATATGTCTTTAAATGTCCCTATTACTACCCATTTTATTTCAAATTATGAGAGACCCATTTTTCTCTCATCAACCCATTTTATGAATTTTTAATCGACGTCGTTATGCTACCAAAATTTCACTGTGATTTTCCATGCCAAAACAATTGTGTAGTGAATACCATACCCATTTCATATCAAGGGTGTTAACCTTTATACACTTATACTTATTTGACTTGGTACTTAAATTTATTTATTCCACACTTATTTATCATGAAATAAAATATTATGATGAATTAATCCATGGTGTGTGATCTATGGGGCACACTTAAGCATGAGAATGAAATGAAAGTGATGGGTGCGCCTAGAATTATATATCCCTCCAATGCATTGGGTAATGTTTAGTATTATGAGACATCATGTTGGGATAGAGATTAAACCTGATTCCTTTATGGGAATTTTTTCCACCATTAATTATTGATAGTTTATCCTTGACCTATGTTTATGATGTAGTGTTTTAAGTTCTTTCCACATTTACCATGTTTCCTTTATGTTATCATGATGTCTCATTGTACATGTTTATGATTATCACTCCTTTTATGCTCAAGGGTATGCCTATTTTCTAACATGTATTACTTTCTTTGTGTTATTCTATTTTCATTCCATTACTGTGATTTATAGCTCACCCTTTTCTTATGTATGTCCTCAGCTTATCCCATGTAGTTTTAAGTATGATCATGTTAAAGAAGTTTTCAATAAATATGGTGTATTTCCTATTATAATTTGTTATGTAAAGTACCTAATTTCAAAATACACTATACTTCTTGATCTTATGGGTTTTATTAAGTGTAATGTTATGTAATAAATCATGTATTAATGTGTAATAAAGATAAGGGTTGTTATATGACACGTGCACAAAAATACCATGTAGGGGTGAGTATATACATACCCATTAGGACACCCCGAAAGCTAAAGGAGGAAAGCAATAGGAGACATGATAGAAGTATATAGCTCAATCCATATCAAGAAAACCCAACACATAAGTATACATATATATTCTCATAAAAAATCCCATTCAAGAGAGAAAAGGGGATCGTCATCTCACAGCCCACCCTGGGACGATGAGTCTACCTACAGCTCCAAAAGTCCATCAACGATGCCCAACGTCTCACATGTCTCTCTTAATAAGTCATATGGAGGACCCACACCCTGGTTCCATAGGGGAGTACCATCTCTGAGTATAGAGGACTCACACCCTAGTAAAATATAGGAGTATCACCTTTATGATAAGTAGTACGGAGGACCTGCATGCTATCACGACAGCAGTGTACTGTCTCTATGTTTGTACAACAATTATTGAGAACCCACACTCTAGTACAATAGGGGAGTTCCATATCCATCAATAGAGGACTCGTTCCCTCATTCCATAGTTAAGTACCACCTCTATGATAAGTATAGAATGTATGGATGACCCACACCCAAGTACAATAGGGGATTACTGTCTCCATTGATATTGGACCCATGATCTGATGTCATGGGGGAGTACCACCTCTATGATAAGTAGTATAGAGGACCCACGTGTTGATATAATAAAGAAGTATCATCTCCATGTATAAATGACCCACACACTGTCACTCTAGTGGAGTGTCATCTCTATATATTCTTAATGAGTATGTAGGAATCATACCCAGGTACGATAGGGGAGTACTATTTCCATATACAGAGGACTCACACCCTAATTCCATAAGGGAGTACCACCTCAATCTAAACTTTGTGATGATCTTTCCAGATCACTACCCTCATAGAGCATCGCTTAAAGAACTGTCATACTTAGAACATCTTTCATCGTCTCTCAAAAGACACTACAAAGTATATCATCATGTTCTATACGGAAAAACACACAACATAGGCTACTCATAGGATAAAATCCAAGTCCAAACGAATGATATATGGGTAGTAAAGTTTCCTAAAAAGGAGTTACACAATGTATAAGGGACCCACATAGAGTGTGGATCCACTCTTCCTCCTGGTCATGTCCTCTCCAACACATGACTCATTGGCCATGTAGTGCTACATGATGTGTAAGAGTATTTCATGGCATGTCTCGGCCACCCCAAGTTGAACCATGTTCTCTAGGTCATACTTGTGTCCTTTGGGCCGTGTCTATATACCTGGTTGTATGCTAGTACATGGATTGCACCTAGCCATGTCTATGTCCAAGTACTCCGAGAGTACACATCGGTCCACCATCACTTAGTCACATGGTGTGTGGGGTCCCCACATGGTGTGTGATTTTTAGCTCACCTGAAACCCTAGTCGCCATAGCCATGGGATGCACTTCAGGTGTTCTTTAGACTACACGATGTATAGTCTGATTTTTTACAAAATTCCAGATCCATCATGAAAATCCTAGATCTCCCTTAGCCATCAAAAAACACTTGTAGGTTTCCTAAAATCGATGGGGAAGGCCTTTTATCATCAAGTCCAGTCCTTCGGTGGTCAAAAATTGTATTTTGATTCTCCCACACAAATCTCACACATATTGTCGCATCTTCGGTCATCTCTTATTGCATAACCAGATTCTTGATCCATATAATAATCAATTGTATCCTAAAAATCATCACAATCCACCCCTAAATCATAAATCCATTCATTGAATGAAAATATTCCATGAATTCAGGGGTTCTATTGAACTCAATCCCACCCGATAAAATCAAACTGTGGCCCCATGGGTCAAAAACAAAAAAAAAATGCGAAGAAATATGAGGGAAAAGTAGAAAAAAGAAGGTGAAACAATTGTTTTACAAGCCTTATTGAGAAAAGAATATTAATTAGGGATAACCAGGGTGACAAATATGGCACAATGAAAATATATTGAATAAATAACAAAAATATGATACACAAGCTCATACAAAGGTTGTAAATCATATGTAGATATATGAAATAGAATTTATAATGATCAATATTTTAATCATAAGGTTTTTAATACAAAAATGAAGATTCTTACCTAGACTAGGATCGATCATTTATGAAGAAAGTGCTTTCCAATGATGGGGGAAGATCTATTTCATTCATTGTTCCTTGGTTCATTTGGATAGGGAAGCTTTTTGTCACCCGATCTCAATTCACTAATAATGGGTGGTATATCCTCCTCTCAAAGATCCTATGGTTATGTGACAAACCCTATAAGTTTTCCATAAAAATTTATTTATAGAGTATTTATTTTTAGGTCATTTAAATTAAATAATTAAATTAATCAATTAATTTAATTTAAACACATCTTCCAACGGTCTCTTTATCTAAACCTCTCATGCCAACCAATTTAGGTCGCACCTAGGGTAAATACCACACTATGGACTCAATAGTTCTCTCATATTTTTTATTTGAGACTCTGTTTATGAGATATTTCATTTTTTTCTGAAAAATTATGTGCATGATATGAAATATATTTAATATTTTTATAAAATTAATCCTGGACTCACCGGGCCTTGGAAATGTGCATTTTCTAAGTGCTTGGCTTCAAAAATATTCCTTAATATATTTCAAAGTATTATAAGGAAAAAATAAGTTCTCTACAAGTTTTTCTTTAAAAACACAATTGAGCACATTTTGTGATGCGATGAAATGCCTTAAGTTGGTTTTGATTCAAAAATTGGTTTTCAAGAATCGGAGTGGTAATGCTTCATTGTGAATGTTTTGAAAAATGCCTTAAGGGGTGTTTTGAAATAGAAAAGTATTTTAAATCATCAAAGTGGTAATTATTTTTTTTGAAAATGCTTTATAAATTTTTAGCATGGTTTTAAAATGGTTTTTGAAACCTAGCACATTGGGATCCTTGGGTGCATTGGGAAATAGACATTTCACCTTAGTGTGTGTGTTTCACTGCTTAGGGTTTTCTATAAGTCCTCATTATGTAGTGACTAGATAATTAGTATCTTGATATCAAAATATTTTGGTGAGAATTAATATCAATTGGATCCATGTTGTGCCCAGTTTAGGCTTCTTTTTGTGTATGAGTGCCTATTTCCCTAGGCTAGAGCCCAAATGTTGTGCTTTGTCATTTATACTTGGTTTTACACATGATAGTATATTTCATGGTTGTAATATCACTGGTTTATCATATGGTGTATCCAAGGATGGTTTTGATTTTGATGACATGTTTTCTTACATACTTTTCATACTCCTTACTTGTGTGAATATGAAAGGCTTTTATGAAAAAAACAAAAGGATGTTCTGCATAATGGTTTTATCTTATGAAAATGATTTATAAATTAGATTTGTTTTAAATTTGGATCTAACATTTTCATTTCATTAAACTTTATATAGATTCTTTGGTGAAATCCTACTGGTTTTTGTGCTCACATCCTACTTTTTCCATTGGAAATTTTTATATGTGGTTTTATAGGACATGAGTAAAGAAAAGGGCATCATGTAGTTCATTGGATTCTCTTGAGTATTGTCACCTTATTTATAAGATGGGTTGAAGTTAACTGATGGTCACATGGAGACTCATTTTAGTATTTTCCTTTTTCACTTTAGGGTTTATCTGCTTTTTATTGAAATTTTATGTGTTGTGGGTTTGTATCATTTCCTTCTATGTTTTACTCTGTTGTTTTGACTTATTTTGTTTATACATGATACTTGTTTGGCTGTTTGATGATACTCACCTTGTGGTGGGCCATATATGGTTATGTGTTTTGATCGACTTGGGCTAGTTCATTACAAAATTGATACCTTGATATAAGGAACTTCGATCCTGATGAACTAAGGGGTTAGACTCTCTAAAGGAAAATAATAGAGGGTAGGGGAAGTTCTTGAGGTAGGCTAGGGTTCAAAGGAAGGTAAAAGAATTTGAACCACAGGAGGTTGTGTCCCCGATTTATATATAAATCTCATGTGTAATTTACCTCAACGTGGTCACCTCTAACCAGGCCCTGGTGAACGCTGATCAAATGCAAACCTATATCTCCTCATGAGTTCCTCAAATCTTGGGTATTTTAAAAATAACTTAAATATCTTTTTGATTGTCACCACACCTTTCACCATGTCATGGTGTAAAGACCCAAGTTGTTCACCTCACTACGCCAATTACCACAATGTTGTGAGCTCTTTGCTTCACTCTTTCTCACAGGATAACCTCTAAGGCACCACACCTAGAACCATACCCACTTAGGGAATTTTTATAGATCATTTTTTACATAGGGTGACTGCCATACTAACACACCCATCTGAATCGACAGACACTTCATTTCACTATTTTTGGTGCACTAATCACTACAACACCAACTCAAAATGGACAGACACACCCTTATCCCCAACCAAACATCAAAATATCCACCACCACACCCACTACCACGGTGTGGTGTACCATTAAATGGAAAAAACTCAAATTCGAGCTTCCATAATGCAACCAAACTCCCTCACATGACCCCCAAGACTTGGAAAAATACAAAAGAATGGTTTAAGCCATTACACAATAATCCTATCACCATTGAAGTCCAATATTGTCACCAGTATGAATATTAAGGTTGGCCTAACATTTTATGTTTCTCCTTTAGGTTGTTTGAGTCACCACATGAAAACAAACTTCACCCTTACTAACATGGAAATCAAGGATATTTTCCTTCTAATGACTGGTAAGGAACCCTGAATTTTGAGGTTATAAAAAGGAATTGGCAATAATGTACAAGACACATCTCAAGATAATTAAATGAAGCATCATAAAGTAAGAAATACATTCAGAAATAGAAGCCAAAATCATTATTGTTATTCTTATTAAAGCATAAAACCAATCAAAAAAATTGAGAATGATGAGTAGGCTACTATTGCTCATACATTTTCAATTTTGTATAATGCTAATCTTATTATTTCTAAAATTCTTTTCAAAACTTATTTTTTGGGGATAATATTACATTTATTTTATACAATTTTTTATGATTCACTAGATTATAAAGGGGATAGAGGAAATAAATATCACTCTTTATGCACATTATTTTGGTTTTTATTAATAGTGAATAATTATTATAATATACCCAATGATTTTATTATAGTCATGTGATCTATCCACTTATTCCTAGGATCTTAGGGCTGGGGATGAGTCTAAGAAGAGTTGAGTAGGGATCAAAATGATTATTTCTTTCATTAAACATTAAACAATTAGATTTCATTGTTTTTTTAATATTTTGTTAGAATTATGATATGATTTCTAATCAAAATAAGTAAAAAAATTCTCATGTCATATATTAAAATAAGATTTTTTAAAAAATAAAATAAAATAAAATCATATTACATTAAAATTAATAATAGTAAAAAAGATATAATGATATAAAAAATAATAAAACGATGATAAATAATTATTTTAATTATTTTAAATAATCATTAATTATTAAATATATACTATCTACTATATATTCTACTATATACATTAAACATAGATTACCTGATGAACATGTTTCGTCCTGTCATGCGTTTTTTTTTTCTACACATTTTTTCACCTTTTTGCCTCTCTTCCCATCCTGACATTCTTCTCCTCTTGATCCTTCCTCTATGGTTCCATACCTCCTTATCTCCACCCACACCCTAGCCTCACCACCTCTTCCTCTTGGCCACTAACTCTCCATCTTCTTAGATTCCTACATCTACCTCTGTCCTAGGGTTTCCTTCTTGGTACTTCCACTTTTCACCCCACTTCTCCCTCCCACTATGCTCTTATCATTTCCCCAATCTAAATCCTATGGTTTCCTTCACAGCCACTCCTTTGTTTGTTCCTTTTTTGCTCACTCATACATTCATCTTTAACCTTTCAACTGGATGATGCCTCACATAAATTTCCTATGGTATGTTTTACTGTTAACAATCACTCCACCATTGTTAAATCTTCCAAACTATTTTTCATTTTTCTTCTTCCTCGGTTTCAAATGAACTGAATAATCACGTTAGATTATCTTAAATTATTCCACTTTCTCTAATTTTATTACCTCACTAAATTTCTTTATATTCATTCTCAAATCTCATCATTATACACCCAACCAGTTTCCTATTTCATCTTTTTAATATACTGACAAACATGTTCTAACAAATTCTGAATTTTTTATGCATTGCATTTATCAATTTTAGTAAACTACTGATCAAGAATGGATAATATTCCTAATTATGTAAACATGTTTGTTTTAATTTTTTTTAATTTGGATTTATTGTTTAATTTGTTTAAATTTGTTCCCATTATAATATTTGAATTATATGGATTAAATTATCATGTGGAATTTTCATGTGTATTTTATTCTCAAATTTGTGTATAATTTTTTTCAAATTTTTATATCCATACTTCTTAAATCTTGTCTTCAATGTCAATGGATTATTCATATTTCAAAAATTCATACCATTTTCAAGGTCAGTCAGTGGCCACCAATGATGACTTGGTTAATAGTGGCATGGTTAATAAGTATTCTACAATCAGTAGATTTTCAATCAATAGACTATAATAATGATCGGTTATTCTTTACATGTTTTCAATGAAATATTTTCAAGTTAATCTTGCTACCTTCTATAATGACTTGGTTGACATAACCAATCAATCATTATTCTTTTTATTTTTCTTTACCCAATTTCAATCTATCTTCTTATAACTATGAAATTTCACTAATTAATATATAGCCTTTTACACTATTACATGCATATTCACTATGGAATTTCAAAGATACCACATATAACTATGTAGTTCCTCTGTGCCTACACATAAAATTTCAATATATATTAAACCTATCTGCTATTGTATAACATGAACTGAAAATATTCCTAGAAAATGGATTCATTAGCCTTTTTAAAGTACATTTTCTTGTATTATTATGTAGCCTCAATCCATGTGATTATGTATTATTTTTGTACCACTACTAATCATTTAAATTATTTCACTTAATTAGTTATCTGATACCCATAACTATTATTTTTTTTTTAGCTACCAACACTGTTAATTTAAAGAATTTATCCTATTCCAGATCTTCTTTTGGTGTTATCCTCACATTGAATTAATTATTATTGTAGATCTGAAATTTGAGTTTATATTCAATCTTATATTTACATTTAAATAGAACTTTATATTTCTTTTTATACTGATTTTTTATTTCATTAACATGTTCTAGAATTTTAATTCAATTTCAGTTTCAAAAAATAGTTTATACTACACAGCACTTTTGATATGTTCTCTCTTACCGAGGTTATTGTTCTCTCATATAAAAATTCGCTTTGATTCATTTATTATTTCTTTTTTTCTAATTAATTTTCAAGTTATTTAGTTTATGAAATCAATAATTTTCAAGTGTAATTCTTAAAATTATTCTTTTATACACATTTTCATTTAATTTAAAATTTTATTTATATACTGGGAAAGTATTTCATTTTGTGTAACTTTTTGATTCTATGTAAAATACTATTGTATTCTATAAATTGTTTACTTTTTATTTTCTGATTTTATTAAACATAAAGTTTAATATTCTCTTACGACACACAATGAGATTGAAATAAATTCATTCTTTTAAGTATACACATCATCACGAACCCTTTGACGCTTCAGTCCGTCTTTATCCACTCTTATCATTGGGTGCTTGCATCACCACATACCCCTTGACACTTCACTCCATCTTCATCCCCTCTCATTTTTTGTTGTCTCAACATCATCGTAAGCCATTCACTTCCCTTCCATTACAACATTTTTTTCAAATCAATTTAATTGATGCCCGATGATTTATACTTTGTGTTGTTCTTTAGTGTTAAATTGTTGATTGGTTCTAGGTTGTAGTTGCACTATTTAATTTTCCCATTTCCTTAAATAAGGCATCATCACTCAAATATTATATCACAATGAGTTCAAGTATGTTCCCTAGTGGTTCATTTGGTGGGCTTCATAGATGTATGTATGCATGTATGATGTTTGGTTATAAGATATTTTTTTATCCAAGAGTTTTCCAAGAGTCTCATACTTTCTAATAATTAATAGTTACATTTGTTTTGAAAATATTTATTACATACTTTGTGGGTTCATTAACCTTTGGTTATTGTTTTTTTTTATGCAGATGATTGACATGCTTCAGATTCAGAAAATCATGTTGGAAATGTGGTTTTCAATTCTTAATTTGTTTGGATCCAATTTTTTAACCATTTTATCCCTTATCACATACATGCACAAAAAAACACATGTATGCATGGATATATGGCTCTAGATTCTATCCTTGAATGGCCCTACATGAGATTTTTGTCCTCCATATTGTATTCTAGGTTTTATTTTCTTTACTATCAGGTGGTAGTATTTTGTTTAGTTTTTTACCACAATGGTTTCATTTGATTTTACTTGGGCTTATGTGGACTTTTTTCATTACATTTCCATGAAAATATGTCCTAAGTTCATCTACATCACTTCTTTTAACTTTATATTCTTAATCCATAACAACCATTAACTAATGGTCTTGATGGTAACTACTAGATATTAATTTTCAATGCATCCTCTGATAGTGATGATGTGCACAAGGATAAAAGTCATAAGAAAAATCTGATTGATATACCATTCTCTTTATATTAATCCCTATTGTTTCTTACCAATATTTAAGTGCCCAGTCTGTGTAATTGTATCATTGAGAGGGGGAGTTGGTGAATCAGTGAGACTTTTTTTTCTTTTATGTTTCCTTGAAACAACCTTCGCCTCCTATTTAAGATTTCATTCCTTCCTAAAAAAATTCAAACACACATCCACAGGAACACAAGAATTTACATGGTTCACTATTTACTAAGAATATATACATCCTTGGTATGGTTTAAAAATGATCCAATACTGCACAATCCACTACAAAACAATCCTTGGAATACAATGAGTAGGATATTCCCTTTCACCGATGTAGCACTTTGAAAATAATCCAATAGTGTGTGTGCACCCTCTTAACACAAATAGGGTATAGAAATTTTTGTGTAAAAACACATGTTACCTATCCTTATTTTAAACTTACACAAATTCATTATTTTGAGACAATTCTTCAATTTATTACCCAGAAGCAGGTAAGAACCTCCTAGACTTTGTAATAAAAAAACTCAATCTGATTTTCCAATCTGATCTTCCCACTCTGATTCTTTAGATCCGATCTTCCCACTATGATTATTCGGATCTGATCTTCTCAATCTGATTCTTCATATCTGATCTTTAAATATGAATGCCCAATATGATAGATATGTCTCTATTATAATATGGTTGAGACAATTCAGAACACTTCCTTCCTCAGTCCAGAGATCCCAATATGATTATCGATACAGATACGGTGATCATCTGAATACAATGATAAGTAGAATATGGTAGTCAGCTAAATATGATGAATATTGAATATGATGATCAATTGAATAATGTTTCAATATTTTCTCTTCTTATTTCACTTATCTATCGAAACTTATTCAACTTAGATCAATACAGAAAACATTTTATCTCTCTAGAAAGTTAGAGCTTCCCTCTCTTCATGTGAATAATACATCTATCATCATAGAAAGAATAAAGTACTTTCACCTTTTATAGGTGACCCAAAAGTGGTTTTGGAGGGAATACCAAAAGCTTTCCCACTCAACCAAATTATCAAAAATCTCAATTTAACTTGAATTTCAGGTGCATTTATGACTTCATCAACTCTTCTCGAATCTTCTAGAATCTTCTTCAAACTTCATCTCTTCTTAAAACATTCTTTTCAATCACAGGTCTAGATCCAATTTATCAATTCAATTTTCTCAATCCAATTTCTTCAATATTAATCTCTATACCAATTATTGAAAAACAAAAAATCTTTGAATTTCAAGCTCCCCCTTGACAACATGTCCATCTATTTTCTTCAGTCTTCTCTTGATCCATTTGAAATTCACAACTTCGTCTTCATTTATATTCTCTTGACCCACTTGATTGAAAAACAAATAAATTTAACCCCTTTTAAATGGTTGACTACATTATTAATCATATTATTTTCTTTTCTTTACATCGATCGGTCTCAAGCAACTCTTCCTCTGATTACGATGGTATACCAAGTCTGATCAGCAGCTTATTTCTTTTCTAAATACGATAACTCTAAAAAATTATTTCTCTTTTCCCAATTCATGACTTCCTCATGCCTTTGAATATGTTGAGGATTGGATTCTACAGTGTCTTGCTCAAAATTGAAAGTATTGTAACTTCCCAATCCTCAAACAACCTATTTCTTTCCTTCTCATCTTGAATACAATTGTTCGGAATACAATTGTCATGAATATGATCTCCAGCACCCTTTATTATTTTCATCTAGATCTGATTAATTTAAATATGATTAGTAGCATATCCTTCTCTCTTCCTTTCTTCCATCAAGCTTTCATAATAGGTTTCACAACTTACTTATGATTTATGATAACTCTAAGATCATAAAATCATCATCACATTTATTTTATCTTAGTCATGTAGACTTTGATTCTCCCATTCCAATCAAACCATTCATATCATATTCAAGATGAATCTGATGAACATTTACTTCTAGCAAGATTATTCCTAAAAACGATCAATCCTTTCATTATGGATTCAATGTAAATCTAATGATCCTTTTCTTCTAGACAACTTCTCCTAAATACTATAGACCTTTTCAAGAATTATTATTCCAATTCTTTTGAATATTATGGTTATTCCAAATTTCACAAAATACAGATTGATTTGTTTTTTCCTTTCTTTTTAAACTTCATTGACAATAAAAGACAAAATTTGAATACAAACACCTTCCTCAATATCTTGGTCCTAACAATCTACCCATTTGGATTTTGTTTTCAATCAAATTTCATAAATCACTAAACTTTGTATCCTCAAGAAATGGATTACTTATAAATAACTCTAAGCCTACATGAGAAAACTCATTATAGGAAACAATAATTATTGATAGAAAAACCATGTTGTCCAAAAGTAGTGATCTTGAAAACCTTATTCATATTTCTTTATCATCTTTTATTCCTATAATTATCTTCATAATCTATTCAAATTTCCTAGAATACAAAAAAATTCCTAAAACCACCCCAAACAAATAGTTAGAATAGTTCACACACTTACAATGATGAAATCACAGCTTACCTATAACTCCCTCTTTTTTCATGCATTCAAAATGATAGATTTATGAAACAATTATTCCCCTTAATATCACTATACAAAAGTAAGATGATAGAGGGGAAAAAACACATACCTCAACCTTGATGAAAAAGAGGTTGGACACCCATGTTCAACCATAATTTATAAAATTATTCTTTCAATGAAGGTTTTGTGAAAATGTAATTAAATTGTTCTGATGGTGGAACATATTCCAGCTTCAATTCATCCTTCTCCACATGATCTTTAATGAAATTATATTTTATATCAATATGTTTTGAACAATAATGATGAACCATATTCCTAGTGAGATTAATTGTACTTTGATTGTCACAAACCAAGAATAAGGGTAACTTCACTTCAAAAAGTCTTCTAATTGAGTTTTCATCCACATAAGTTGAGTAGCGGCTTGAGTGGTAGCAACATACTCAGCTTCATCCATACTGAGAGTTACTAAATTTTTTTTCTTTAAATTCCAACTAACACAATTATTTCCCATAAAGAATACTCCACTATATATGGATGTTATATTATCAACATTTCCTACCCAATCAGAATCTGAATACCAAAACAAATTAATACTCTATGTGCTATCATACCTGATTCCAAAATTTATTATGCCTTTGATATATCTGAGAATCCTTTTTCCAACAAGTAAATGTGATTCTTTTGGATCACTTTGAAATCTTTCACATAAGGTAACAACATAAACAATGTTGGGTCTTGAGGCAGTCAAATATAACAACTTCTAATTATCTTTTGAAGTTATTTTTGATCAACTTATTTTCCTTATCCATATTTAAAAAAAAAATTCCCACTGAAATCATTGTGGAAAAATGTTTTGAGTTTTCCATGTCTAGCCTCTTAATAAGTTCCTTATCATACTTTTCTTTAGAAATAAAAATGTTTTTCTTTCCTTGTATAATTTGCAACCCAAGAAAGTATTTCATTTCCCCTAGTATTTCATTTGAAAACAACTTTTTCATTTCTTCAGAAAATCTTTCGCAAGCTCTTTCATCATTCCAAGCAAAGATAATTTCATCAATATAAACAATTACGATGAGGGAATACTATTGATTTTCTCTGATATAAATATTGTTATCAACTCTTCCTTTCTTGAAACTTATCTTCCTTAAGCATGTATCCAATTTGGAATACCATTCCCTGAGATCTTTTTTTAGACTATACAAAACTTTCATCAATCATCACACATAAATTTCATCTCTTCCAACAACAAAACCACAAGGTTGTTCAATGTAAACTTCCTCATCAAGATCACCATTCAAGAATGATGATTTAACATCCATTTGGAATATCTTGTAAGCTCATTATATAAAAATAGAAAGAAAATTTCTAATTTTTTCTAATATTTACACTAGAGAAAAGGTTTCATCAAACTCAATACCTTCAATTTTTGAATACCCCTTGCACACCAATCTTTCTTCGTTTCTTATCACTTCACCTTATTCATTTAGATTGTTCCAGAAAACCCACTTTGTACCAATAATGTTTTTGTTTTCTAGGTTGGGTATGAGTTCCCAAGTAACATTATTTTTAAGTTGATACAACTCTTAATTAATGGATTGAACCCATTGTAGATATTAAAAATCTTCTTTCAAATAATTCGGATCCACTTTTGAATACAAAGAAGTAGATGAAATAGAATTTTTTTTTCTTATTATTGGAACCTTATGATATTGATCACCAATTATATTCTAAGATTACACTTTATTCCTTAGCCTAGTATGAGATTTTATAGGATCTTAATCATCACTTGAAATAGCTGAGTCTAATTATTCTTCTTGAGTAGGATTACGATTGTATATATCCTTATCAGAATTGTTTTCCTTATCATGACCAACTTCCTTGTCTACCTGAGTATGTTTATCTTATTCAAACCTTTCAATTACTTTCACATAAATAGAATTAGAAATTATTCCTATTTCTTTTTTTAGACATCTATATCCTCTTCCTTATGAATCATAGCCAAGAAATATTTCGTCTTTACCTTTCTGCTCAAACTTTCCATAGTTTCCACCTTTCTTTTTTATAATACATAGACTCATGAAAACTCCAAAGTGTTTCAAACTTGGTATTTTTTCATAAAACAATTCATATAGAGTCATATTTAAATTAGGCCTATAGAAAAAATGTTTTTTAATATATAAAATAGTACTCATGGATTTCCTCCAATAGTAATGAGAAAGACCATGTTTAAGTAACATAGTTCGTCCCATTTCCATCAAGCTTCTATTCTTTCTTTCAAAAACCTCATTTTATTGAGGAGTGTATGGGGAACTATACTCATACCAAATTCCATCCTTCTCAAGATAACTTTAAAAGTCTTCACTTTTGTATTCACCACTATTGTATGTTCTCAGCTTCTTTACTAAATACTAACATTCCTTCTCATATTTCTTTCTGAAACTTATAAAAAATTTCAAAGCATCTGACTTATGTTTCATATACATAACATAATTAATGTGAGTAAAATTTTCAATGAATGTAATGAAGTACTTATATCCATTTTTTATTGTTTTCTCATTGGCCAAAAAATATTGGAATGAATCATCTCCATGGGTTTTCTTGAAAAAATATCAACTTTCTTATGCACTGAGTTTGTAATCTTTCCTTTCTGAAAAATAGTGAAACACCAATCTCTTATTCTTGGAAAATCATGAATGTATCGAACACTATCTCACTTTGATAACTTTCTCATGTTTCTTTCACACATGTGTCCCATATTTTTATTCCACAATTTATTCTCTTCCACAATACTCATGTAACTTGATTTTTTTATTTCACCAATCTGAAACAAGTTTCCTTTTGTATGTTGTCCCTTTGTAACAATATTTTCATCTTCCTCAATTTTCACAAAAAAATCCATATTTTCTGAAGATAACCTTGTTACCCTCAACACAGAATTTTGAAAGACTTATAAAATTGTGTTTCATCCCATCAACATATAAAGTTTACTTGGATTTCATCTTCTCTTTCCTAATGATGACTGATTCAACAACATTGATTTTCAAGGATTCATAATTTCCAAATGTCGATGTTCCTTCTTTCAAGTCTTTAAAATTATTCAAAAATTTCAAATCTCCTATCATATGAGAAGAACACCCACTATAAATAATCCAAGGTTGTTCTACTTTTTTATCTTTCATTGTGGTTTCATCAATAAGAGATTTTTTTTCTTTCTTTTCTTTCTTTACCTCCAGCTTCTAATAATTGTTAAAAAAACATTTTTTTATTGATAACAAAACAAGACATAATTTTTAAAGATTTCCAGTTTGTTCACATCTTTCAAAAATAGTTTCCAATGGTTGGAAGCTATTTTCAATCTTTACTCGATCCTTTTTAGGTTTCTTCAAAACAACCTTCTCAGAATTATTTCATTGAGGAGATTGACTCCCCATAAACCTTTTCCTTCCATAGACATTGGGATAATAGAAATATTGTTGGTTAAACCAAAATCTATTTTTCATGTGTCTAATACCACCACAATATCCATAGGAGTATTTTCCTATAAAACTTCCATACTAACTGGAATTTTGAATACATTTTTCAACAACCTTATTATCTTTCTTTTCTAAGTCATAATCCTTTTGGTTATCAATCAGATTCTTCCTTTTCTTTTCACCTTTATCGAATCCAAAAGTATTGGAATTTTTTTTGGATTCAATGAATTTTGAAACTTCTGAATTCCCAATTTTGTGGGTCTTGGACACATACATAAAATTCCTAGATTTCTTCTTTTCAGAAATAATTTCATCTTTCCTATCACCCTTTGAAGGTAAATTTTGTTGAAATTTATCAGGTTTCTCATTATGAAAACTTTCACTAACTTAAATGATAGAGTTTTTTAAACTTGTACCATTCTCTTTATCTTTAGAGAGTTTTTGTTGGACAGATTCCAACTCTTATTTTTTTCTGTAACATAACCTCCAGATGCTCATTATGATTATTTTCTTCCACAAGATATTTCTTCAGATCATTAATTTATTTTATCAGTTTCACCTTTTCATTAGAAAAGAGTTCTTGATTTCTTATTTGGGTACATTTATCTTTCAGCTTTTTGTTTCAATATTCAAGATTTATAATTTTTCCCAAACATTCTTTCAACTCTTCTTTCAAATGAATTTCAAGTTGAGTTTCTTCTTCTTCAGAACTACTGCTTCTGAATTCTTTATCATTCACTATTTCAATAAAATTATACTTAATACCATACTCAATGTAATTTGTAGATTAATCATCATTGTATTATTCTTATTCATCTTTTTATAAGAAACTTCTTCTTTTGGATTTGAATTATTTTCTATCTTTCCCTATTTAAAATGATTTCCCTTTATCTCTTTATTTCTTCCACAATCTTATTGGATTTGTTTCTTCTTCTTCATTATCCTATTCTTTCTTTATTTTAGGAAAATTGGTTGTAAAGTAACCAACATCTCTACATTCAAAACATTTCAAGGGAATTTTCCCTTTGTATTTCCCTATACCTCTTCTATAATTTTTATAAAACAAGGATAATATATCATCATGATTTCTACATACCTCATTTTTAGAATCAGATTCACCAGTTTCATCTTCAATAAGAATATTCTTTGAATTTTCTTTACTCTTATACTTGAAATACATTTCTCTGCCAACTTTTATCTTTCTCTTTATATCTTTCTCCCTTCTCATTTTATAAGTGATAAGAGTGATATGAAAATCATCAAGAGATAATGTTTCAGGATCTCTATCTTCCAACAAAGAAACCTTTTCATCAAACTTTTTGGGAAGGATTCTCAAGATCTTTTTAACAACTATTGAATATTCAAACTTTTCACCAATACATATGATAGTGCTAACAATTTCATTCACCCTAGTAAAGAAGTCCCCAATAAATTCATAATCATCCATTTTCAAATATTCATACTTCGGCCTATAGATTTGTAACTTTTCCTTATTCAATTTTTTATTAACTTTATATATGTTTTTAAATTTATTCCATATAAATTTGGATATGGAAACACCTTTAACGCTTATGAATTCACTTTTAGAAATTGATGATAATATAGAATTCCTAGCCCTTCCATCATTCTCAAGATTCTTCTCATCAACAAATGTCAGAGGAACTTTATCATAAATATGGGTAAACCCAACTATTGTAGCTTCAATAACATTGTATCCAATAGAAATAATAAAAGTAAAGATTTTATCTTTACAAATATGATAGTTCTTAGCATCAAAAAACAGAATACCTTTACTGTTCTCACAATTCAAATTCTCCATCAGCAAACAATAAGATAAGAAAACCTTTGGCTCTGATACCACTTGTAAGTGCCCAATTAGTGTAATTGTATCACTAAGGGGTTACTTTATTTTATTTTATGTTTCCTTGAAACAATCTTCACCTCCTTTTAAATATTTCATTCCCTACAAAAAACAATTCAAACACACATCTATAGAAACACAAAATTTACAAGGTTTATTATTCAATAAGAATAGCTTCATCCTTGGTATGGTTTGAAAATAAACCAAACCATAAAATCCACTATAAAACAATCCTTGGAATACAAAGAGTATGATATGACCTTTCACTCATGTAGAACTTTGAAAATAATCCAATAGTGTGCATCCTCTTAACAAAAATAGGGTAAAGCAATGTTTTTGTAACAACACATGTTACCTGTGATTCTTTTAAACTTCCACAAATTTATTATTTTGAGATAATTCTTCAATTTATTACCTAGAAGTTGGTAAGGACCTTCTGGAAATCATAATGAAAAACTCAATCAGATTTCCCAATCCGATCTTCCCACTCTAATTCTTCAGATTCGATCTTCCCAAACCCATTATTTAGATTCAATATTCAAATCTGAATTCACAATACAATATATATGTCTCTATCAGAATATATTTGAGACAATTTAGAACACTTCCTTCCTCAGTCCAGAAATCCCAATATGGAAATCCCTATCTGATTATCCAGCCAGATACAGTGATCAGTTGAATACGATGACAAGAAGAATACGGTAGTTAGCTAAATATGATGAACATAGAATTTGATGATCAAATGAATAACATTGAAATCTTTTATCTTCTTTCACTTCTCTGTAAAAACTTCTTCAATATATATCTATATAGAAAACTTATTCTCTCCCTAGAAATTTGGAGCTTCTCCCTTTTCACATAAACAGTACATCCATCATTAGAGAAAGTAAAAAGTACTTTTTCCTTTTATAGGTGACCCAGAAGTGGTTTTGGTGGGAATCCCGAAAACATTAATGCTCAATGAAATTACCCAAAATATTGATTTCCCTTTAATTTTAGGTACATTTATGACTTCTTCAACTCTTTTGAATCTTATTGAGTCTTCTTCAAACTTTATCTCTTCTTAATACTTTCTTTTCAATCATAGGTCCAGATCCAATTTCTCGATTTGATTTTCTCAATCCAATTTTCTCAATCTGATTTCTTTAATGTGAATCATTGTATAAATTATTGAAAAATAAACAATCTTTGAATTTCAATATCCCCCTCAATATCATATCAATCTATTTTCTTTATCTCTTCTCTTGATCCATTTAAAATGATTAACTTCTTTTTCTTTTATTTATCTTGACCAACTTGATTGAAAAACAAAGCAATTAAACCCCTTTTAAATGGTTTACTACATTATTGATCATATTATTTTCTTTTCATTGAATTTATCAGTCTCAACCAATTATTCATTTGATTATGATAGCATACCAAGTCTGATCAGTGTCTTATTTATTTTCAAAATACAATACCTCTAAAAACTTCTTTCTCTTCTCCCAATACATGACTTCCTCATGCCTTTGAATACGTTGAGGATCTTCTACTATAGTCTCTTTTTTACAATTGAAAGTATTGTAAATTCCAAATCCTCCAGTAACCATTTTCTTTCCTTCTCAACCTTAATATGATTATTCAGAATACAATTGTCTTGAATAAAATCTCTATCACCCTTTATTATTTTCATTCAGATCCAATTAATCTGAATTTGATTAGTAGTATCTCTTTCTCTCTTCCTTTATTCCATCAAGCTTGCGTCATAAGTTTCACAACTTACTTATTATTTATGAGAACTCCAAGATCATCAAAGCATCATCACATTTATTTTATCATAGTCATTTAGACTCTAATTATCCTATTACGATCAAACCATTCATACTGGATTTGAGATGAATCTGATGAACATTTAATTCCAGTAAGATTCTTTCTTAAAACAATTGATCCTTTCATTTCAGATTCAGTGTGAATGTGATGTAACTTTTCTTCCAGCCAGCTTCTCCCAAATATGATGGTCCTTTTCAAGCATTGTGAGTTTGATTTTTTTAAATACGATGGCTAGTAAAAATTTCACAAAATAAAAATTTGTGTGACTTTTCCTTTCTTTATAAACTTCTTTAACAACAAAAGACAACATTTGAACACAAAAACCTTCCTAAATAGCTTGGTCTTAACAAAATATTATCCTTATTATCCACTTTTGTGATAAATCCATGTCTATATAGTGAAGATTAATATGAAGATAAATCTGAAGAAGTTGAGAATTATTATATGGAAATAGCCAAGAGTTTTTGTATTTTATTTCAACATGTAATTCATATTATGTTGGGTTCATTGTGGAACTTATCTCATTGTGAAATGCTATGATATTTCCATTGATTATGGAAGAAACCTCTTTTATGAGGTTGTAAAATTTGACCCAAAAAAATAATACATCCTTGACATGGGTCGTTTTGTAGTCATGGAATATAACACATTACAAGTAATAAATATTTTAGTTGATAAATGATGAGCATAATGATCATTAATGTTTTGCATCTAATTTCTTACCAATAAACCCATGGGATGATTCCTCCAATGATGTCTACATGAATAAATAATAGGGTATGCCTATAGGGTGCTTATTTCTGTCCAAGAAGCATGAATCTATTGAAATCTGTTCATTTATAAACATGTTCAACATTTTAAGGTTGTTTATAAATAACCGGTATGGTACTGGTTTAGAATCTTGCATTGGATAAGGTCCCTAAAGTAAACACAGTACTTGTGGCTCATTTTTTATTTTATATCACACTTGATCCCTCAAAATCTGATGGTGGTACTGGAATTCACGAAACCAAAGTTTTTCATATTTTTGTAAAGCCTCATATTCTGTAGGAATTTAGGCCCAAGGCTTTACCAGACCATTGAATCAACACATTTTTTGGATTATGGGTTAAGACCCCTTTTTTCACACCCTTCTTATGGCTCATAAAATTCTGATGTATTAGAGATGTGTGGTAGTTTATTTTTAATTTCCCCTGAACTTATTTGTGTGCCTTATCTATTCATTATGATTTTGAATTTTAATTTTTGATATTACTTGAATTGTTTACAAAATTATACAAACTAGTCATTTTTTTAAAATCAAACATGGTTAGCCTGGGATGGGTAGGGTGAGGCCCTATGTGGGATTTTTTTTACTGTAAAAAAATCATACAAATTTTAAATTTATATTAGAATATTTTTATAAAATAAATTTAATTATCAATATAAAAAATAATTTTATGACCTGAAAAAATTTCATCATCACTCATGTTTCACTTAGGCTAGGTTATCTTCTTCATTGCATAAATCATTTGTTTTATATTTCTAAATTATAAAATTAGGAGAGCAATAATATATTTTTTATATAATATATTTTAATTAAATAATTTGAATGATTTCCATACCAAATCATTAAAACATTTTTTTTATGTAATTTTTAATTTTTGAACATATATTGGTCATTCATGATTATTAAATTTAAATGAAACATCTAAAATAAAAATGGTATGCCTCATTCTATTTATATATGAAAATAATTATTCAAGCATTCTAGTAGGAATCACAACTTCATCACAATATCCTGTAACATAGAGAATAAATCTCTCTTTAATAATATTCAACTTAAGGAGAACCAAGCTCGTGCATGTTTATTGGAACAACATTAGTTGTTTTCAGTGTTTTAGATTTTTGGAATAATTATGATCCTTAGTAGGAAATTAAGGAATTAGAATGTCTTCTTTGATGAAACAATATCTTATCTAAGTTTAAATTTATGGTTTGGTGAATTCATAATGATGTCATTCCCACAAAAAAAAATTCAATGAAAATTTATATACTTAGATTTGAAATTTTCCACTTTCATTTCATATATTTGTTGGAGCATAGTGGGTGAGAATAATATGGAAACTACTAAGAGACTAACAAGGAATCATGATATAGGGATATTTTATCCTGAACATTCTTGTTATGTGGTTTCAAAGGTGTGATCATACCTTCATGGAAGCAAGGTCTCACATCATGGTCTTTATTGTAGGTCGTTTGACTATTTTTGAAGCCAATAACAAGGGGAATAATTAAGGAAGAAGATGTTATCATATTTACATGAAAGTGAACGTGAGGTTACTCATTGCAGATCTTGGCTATTTTATTAAATTATGGGAGAAGTCTCCATTGATTATGAATATTATTACCTAATTTCTTCACCTCTTGGATGATGATAGTAATGTTTTATAGGGTCGGTGGGTTGTCTATAAGCCTCCCAACATAGACATGAATCTTAAAATTGATGTCTCATGTGGTCAGGGTATCATGAGAGGAGATGACATTGTTTTTGATATGAGGGGATCTGTGATGATAGTGTTTGGCACCTTCTATGTTCCAAGAAACTATTTTATAGCTAAATATCTATGCTAAATGGGATTAACTTGTGCAAGTTATGAAACATTTTCTAAACTGTAGTGGAAACAAACTTATCTCTAGTGTTTTTTCCACTTCTTGGTTATCTCCACACCCCCCGATCCATTGCCTACCAAATCAGATCTTTCAAATATCTTTTAAATCACTAAGTGGAGATTCTTCACCCATGTTGTGGTGGGAATAAATTTGCTGACAACATAACTTCTAAATGAATTTACAACAAAAACCTCATTATATACTCTATTATAGAAACAAAAGCAACTCTATTTACGTTTTTTGAAAAATCCTACTCTTAGACTTCTTTATTATATTTTTAATCTTGAAGTAAAGTGTATGAGTGGATCTTCATACAATATATATATATATATAATATAGAAAGATGTTGTGGTGAAAGATTTTGTTAATTCACCTTGAAAATTTTGATTTAGCTTTTGGAAATATGAAATATTAACATATTTATGATAAATTTATGGGTGTAATGCCACATTAGATTGATAAATATTGAATAATGAAAAAAGAATCATTATTTTCAAAATCTTAACCATTTATTTTACAAGGAATATTTTAATATATGGAGTGACCATGTTTTTATGTATATAAAAAATTGATTGGAATGTTTATTTCTTTACATTAGATAATTCAAGATATAATCATGTAATGACTTCTTCTTTGAAACATAAGAATTTTCTAAAAAAAATTGTTTCATTATGGGCTATTATTTCAAGTTTTTTCTTATCATATTTAAATTTTATTATGAAAGATGGTTTAAAAAAATGATTATGTTGATAATATTTGGAAAGGTATGAGGTATATGAAACCAATTACCGATTAGAATATAAAAAAAATAAAAAATAATTGTAAAAAAATTAGTTAAATATAATAAAGAAGTTTTGAGTTGATGGTTATACAATATGGAATTACACTTATTTTATACTTGATAGTGATATTTACATAAAATAAATGTTTATATTTCATGGGTAATAAGATCATAATTCTCATATATTTACACTTTATGATGATGGATGAGAGAAAGTGTATAAAATTCAGAGTGTTTCAAACCATTTTATAACATCACATATTTTCCATTACCAACAATTGAACATCTTTATTTTAAGGTAATTTGAAATTTAATATTATCTTAAAATAAGTATGAAACAATATACTTATTTCATGGTTGATATAGATTCATACATGATGAAAAAATTTCAACATATTGGGTGATTATATTTTGATAATTTCATTAGTTGTTGTTTTAGATCCAAGGATAAAGTTATGATATATAGAGTACTATTTTAGTGAAATATATTATGAATTTGATGTTTATTTTCATATTGGTATTGTTAGCCTCTATTCCAGTTGTATGTGTATTACAAACAAGACTCGTTTACTTAACAAACTTCTCATGTTGGATGATATGAATAGAATGAAAATAACATGATTTGAAAAGTTTACATGGATTGGTATGATGAATATGAAAAATTATTTAGTATAAAATTTATTTTAGAGATTAAAAAATAATATTTTTAGGTTTATCTAGAAGAGAAAAATTTTAATATACATTTTGATTTTTAAATTTTTTTTTTTTAGTAAAAGTTCTATAAGGTGGCCTCAATTTGTTGTTGAGAACCCTACACCAACTTCACCCACTATAATCAAGGTCACCATAACCACAATAGAAAAAGTATGATCATAAACGAATTATTATGAACATCAATTTATCAAATCTAAGAAGAAAGAATCACCTTATTTATCACACTGATTCACACTACTCTAGAACATTCACTCACTACTCACAAAATATGCAAGAAAACATAAGAGACAATAAAAGAAAGTAAAGGCATAATATGATTTTCAAGGTTCAGAATTTGAGTCCTATATCCATAGAAGAAGGACTATGTAATTTTATTTCATCATAAATATAAAATAATTATACAATCATTTTCATTTGATATCCATGTAGATCACTAAAATCAATGATCATACAACACATAAAAATGTGGTCCCACCCACCTTTATAGTGGGTTCTAACCAATCAATTAGTTGCATCAACCTCTGAATTCCATGATGATCCATTTGTTGGGTTTAGTGAATATTGATTCCTTATTTTAATCCTCATCTTGATTTCCTGTATTCGGTAAATCGAACACACCACCTCTATCCATCCATCTAACTTCAGGCTTGGTCCTCCGTCCAATGAACTCAAGACCCAACTGCATAAAGCTCATCTGAAGATTTTAATCTTCCATTCAATATACCAAACCACTAAAGTCACTTGATAGTACTTCCTTAATCTGACCAGGACTATCTTCCATAGTCAATCCTTATGATTGACTGAATTTTGGACTTGAAAAGGCTTCACAATCCCAACACTTAAAAATATTTCCTCTAATTTTTTATACATTCTAGTTTCTAGAATATATTTTGAATCAGTTTCAAATTTATCAAAGAGAATAATTAATCATTGAAATTATGCCATATGTCATCTCACCTTTTTATTATATAACTTTACATAGAATTGTACAAACAGAGGATCTTTTAAAGTTTAGTGTCTTGGAAAAAAGATACATAATACATGAAAAATTAAAATTTTATTCTATTAAACCTGAAAGGATTATTCATGGTTCATATTAATTACATTTATTGAATCTAATAACCTAGTTACATACATCAAAGTAAAGGGTGAGCATAAGGCCCAGTAAGGGAAAACAAGTGAAATAGTTTACTTGTGATTTTGAGGACTATCAATAAGAACATGAAGAATATAATAAAGGTATGAGTAATAGAAAAATAGGAATACCATAATAAAAATAACATGATTCATAACATGTAAATGTGGATACAAAATTTACTTTATACATTCATAAGAATATCACCAAGGTTTATCATAGAGGTGTCATAAAAATTACCAAGGTATCATAAAACTTGTCATCTCTAAAGATTAAATTCTTTACCCAATGCATTGGAGCACTATCAAGGAATACCATTAATATGTCTTAATTAATTTTATCCATATAGATATTTATAAAACATTTCATAAATAACCCTTTAGGAATAAAATACACGGGTTTCATATCAAATTCTTGGTGTTTAGAAAGTTCTTAAAAACAAGATCCTTTTGTCATTTTTAACCCATAGAAAAGGAATGAGGGTTTCATGTATGTTAATAATAGAATTAAATAAATTATTTTTAAATATATATGAATACCCCTAGATAAGAAAGAGGTTTTGGTATTCACAAAAGAAAATAAAATAATTTCTTGATAAAAGAGATAAATTTTTAGATGAAAATCTAGCAGCATAACGGGTATAAAACATGGTTTTAGAAAGCATTAAAAAGAGAGGGGATAGGGGTATAACATTCATAAATAACTCTTAATATAGTAAAGGGATAGAAAAAATGGATATAATAACATGTTATGGAAATTTAATGACATACCACATAAAAAGATAACTTGAAAGGAAAAAAGAGGAGTTGAGATTTCCCTTACCTTGAAGTGTGAGTCCTAAAACTCGAAGATCTAGACCTTGGGGGATTGAGAAAACCTTGGGAGGACTAATTTGGAGGTAAAACTATAATAACTTAGCGGTGTAAGAATTAGTAATTAAATGAAACAAAGAAGTGGGTGGGTATTTATAGAAAAGGTGAGGGAGTTTTTTATTAATTTCTGAGGACACTTCAGTAGTGGTATTTGCAAAACCATGGAATTTCCCATGGAATTTTCCCATGGTATTGGCCACATGGGACACATATTAGATTATTATAATACACAATAGTCTACCATAATTTGATATTACTCATTAAATCATTATGACATAGTTATGATGTCATTAAACATATCGAAAACTCAAAACTGTATGTTTACTATTCACTAAAAATTAAACTATTTCAGAAAAATCCCAAAAAATCACCCTAACCATTTTTCAATGTGTAGAGTTAAAAAATGAACTCTAATTTATGAAAATAATTTTCTAAATATGATAAATTTAATTTTTATGTAAAATCATCATTTACTTGAAAAATACCAATTCTAAAATTATAACTAATTTTATAACACTTTGAAAAAATAACTAAGGTCTCATAAAATTAACTTATAATAATAAGATAGAAAAATATTAATTTATTATTATATTTTATGAAAATTTATTTTTTTAAAATCATTATATTAATTATAAATTTTTAAATAAACATTTATTTTTTATTAAAATACTAATACTTAACTGATAATTTCTAAAACATTTATTTACTTATACTATGATATAATTATATCATATTACCATTTAATATGCCTAAATTATATCTATACTTACATAGGTGAGGTTACTATTCCATTGGTCATATTACTATTTATAAGGGTAAAATTAATATTCCAAAGGGTCAAGTTACTATTCACCAAAAAAATAATTTAATCCTATCAGACTCTAAATATCTTACTAATCGCAACCATGTATGTCCTTTTTTTTGAAAATTATTTCACATAATAAATTATTTAATGTATAATAATTATTAATCAAAAAATACAGTATTTTTTACTATTCATCAAACATAAAAAACTTTATAGAAAATTTATAAAAACTCATCCTAGATTAATTTTGACATTTTAAATTAAAAAATGATGTTTATTTTACCATAATAATTCTCTTAGTATGAGAAATATCTGAAAAGTATAATTTTTACCTATAAAATCAATTTATCTAATTTGTCTCATTAATCAAATATCTTATCAAGAAAAACTATTCTTAAAACATAAGTGAAGAAATAAAAATTTTATTAAAACAAAGGTATTACAATTTAAGTGACTAAGGCCTTGACACATAACCCCTTAAAAATTCCACATATGGCCTAAGGGTAAGGTGTGCGATGGTGATAGACTCTTGTGGTGGCTCGGATAATATCACCCAAGTGGTAATCTCCACTAACTTGAACTTCACCCACAGGTGATTTCGTTCAAGCTTAACATATTGAAGCTCAGCTTGGGTTTGGTCTAGAGTGAAGTCGAGTGACACTACCTCCTTCCTAAGATCTAATTAATGGGATTTTTATGGCCTGTTTTCACTGGATGAGGACATCGACTCTTCTTTTTGCATTACTTAACCCTTATAATTTTTATTTATAACACCAATTATAACGTTAAAATTATTATTAAGAGTATTATTTCTAACAGTCATATTGACCAACAATTATAATTGACCAACGATCATAATTGAACAATGGTCATATAAAAGTTGAAACCAATGGTCAAATTTCAATTATACTCACTTCATTAATAAAGGGATATAGTTTTTTTTGTGCAAAATATAACAAACATTTTCATGAAACAATTATCATTCAAAAATTTCAGGTTGTTACATTCCAAGTTAGAAAAACATACACAGATTGATATGTTTAGAATATTTTTATCATGTACAAGGCTTCAAATCCTATTTTTTTACAAGTGAAATTTACTTTATTTCTTCTATTAACAACATATTAATTTATGTATAGAAGTTTCAAATATATCATGATTTATGTTATTAATAATGTTAGTGAAGGTTTCATTGATGATTAAAATGAGTTAGATTATTATATGAAATAATAATTAATTTACTGTTGTTTTTTATTGATTATTATTTCATATTGATAATGTAACACCCCTAGTTTGGGGTAATCCATTGTTTATTGTCACAACCTTCTCCCACCAAAGATACCACAATGAAGGGAGAGAGATAATGACCCCTGAGACCCACCTCCAATAGGCCTAGGGTTGGAAACTAGTACTAAGGGTATAAAAATCTCATGTATGAGAGACATTACCCTCTATAATATAAATAAGATTCGATCACAAGAAACTCCATGGCATAAAATAAGAGAAATACAAAAACTATCCCATAATGAATGTATAAATAAAATCGATATAGATAAAAGTCTCCAAAGTAAATACCCAAAGTAAAGCTAAATTAGTGACACAAAAATTATCCAAAGACCCAAGCTAGTAATTTCCAACACAGTCCACATAGTCCTATTGGAGACCTGAAAACAATTTTATATATACAGGGTGAGCATAAAAGTATACTCAGTAGGAAAACCAAAGTCTCTCATGCACATGTGAAAATAGAATACTAATTCACCATTGAGTAAACAGTATAACCAATGAACACCTATGCAGATATAATAACCTAACCCATCCTCACCATGTATCACTCCCCAAATAATTCATCAAAGTATAATAACATAATATAAAGCATATAGATAAAAGGAACCCCACACCACTTTCCCACTGATTAGCAGCTCTCACATCCCAATGATAAATGTCTCAGTGCTCCCATTCATCCATATAACATCACAACACATCAAATCACATCCCTCTTATAGACACCAGGGCCATCACATAACATAAAATATCACCCTAACACACCTAGGACAACACATGCAACTGCCACCTCAAAGCACTAGAATAGATTTAAATATGTACGCAATTGAAGGAAGAAGATGTGTCAGGAGAAATAATCATGATTGTTTGTTGAAACACATGGAATCCATCCAAATCTCACCTCACCACTAAATTATAGAAATAATATTCTATTCCACCTACTCCTTATAAATATATCTCATTGTTTCCCATTGTAAATATTCAGCCTCTATTGACTATATTCATCTCTCCGCCAATTAAATTTTGTTTTCTTTCCCTATAATTTCTTTTCTGCATTTCTAACTTAATGTTCACTTTACTTTGTTAAGTGTATTGTGTTGTTCTTATCTTCCCTAATTATTCATGTTATTCTTTATCCCCCATGCTATAACATGATCTCTTAACTCAAATACATGGGGAACTAACCCAAGTTCTAGGTCCCTAGGGGAGATCACACAAGCACTCTATTCTTTATTTTTAATCAGAATCTCATCATTGATGTAATAGTGAAATAGGGAGAAGAAAATCGATGATATTCCTCTTCTCTCTATAATGAACTTCTTCATTCTAAAATCTATCAAATATTCTATCTCTTCCTATATTATTTCGTAGTGCATACCAGTAGATAATTGTGAATTCACGGATAAACAACACACGATGAAGCTAGGTGTTGAGATAGTGATTGCCTCGATTGAGTGTGTTTGTGGCCTATTCACTATAGAGGAGGTGGAATTGGATGTATCACGGGAGATATATATTTTTTATGTTCATAACCACAATTTAGATGGAGGATAGAAATGGAAAAATAATATTAACACCATTTTCAGATGAGAACCAAAGGAAAATGGATAATCTGTCTGATTTACCCTAGATCCAAACCCCATTCACCACTGGTGTGTTGTACTTTGTTTATTTTGTTCCTATTTATATTTAATAAAAAACCAAAAAAATCTTTCATAATTAATAAAACAAAATAAAAATATATAAGTTCTAGGATAGTGAGACTCCCTACCATTTATTCTTTAGATATGACTCTGGTCAGACACTAGGTTGCATTAGGAGTAGAAATTCTATTTGAACACGATCCAAGATAGTTGAATGCATCAAATTAGATCCATTTATGAGGAAGATAGGTGGAGTTATCACTTTCTTTGACACATCTATAAATTTTATTTCCTTGTTTTTCTATCTTTCCTTATTTTCATTTTCTACTTTCTCTTTTTCTCAAACTAGGATATTCATTCTAATGAGACAATTCTTTAATAGATTATCACCCATATGCCCAATGTACATTCCCATAGGTATCCTAGGAGATTAATTTCCAAAATAAAAACAAAAAACAACCTCTGGTACATACCAATGGGTGGGAGGGTGGAAGCCGCTACATGAATGTACCCAACAACCATTGACAACACATGCCCTTGAACCATTAAAGTGAAGAAGAACTTACACCAGAGGAAATTTAGATCTACTCGTCCATGTTTAAATATTTTCAAGTGAACCAAAAACTAGAGGAAAATAATTAAATTATTAAGGAATTAAAATGTATGAAAGATGTAATATCCACATCCCTTCAAGAACTTGCATAGTAAAGGAAGAAACAAGTTACTGAAAATCTAGATCCCCTAATATTTTCTAAATAAGATATCCAATAAGAGGAGGGTTACTTTTTAGAATCATAAGATCTTCCCCTGTTCACCCTCGATCAAATCTACCCAGAGACAGTGTACCGGGTAAAGAAACATAAAGTGGAATCATTAGAGGGAGACACTCTTTCAAACATTAATTTTTCTTATTTTATTGAAAATAAATTGTCTCATAATTTCCCACTTTTTATTAATGAAATCATAGAATTATAAGAACTGTTACAATCCCTAGAGTATATTGAGGATGATAATGGAGTGAATGGGATTACATTTTGAAGAAAATATAGAATTCCCACTGCTACCCTCATCCACACAACACACCTTCAATGAGGAATAATACCAAGAAAAAGAACAGCATACTAAAACTGATGAGGGAGTTACCCCTGAACTGGAATCATTTATTTATCAATTTTTACAAAATTAATTACCTTATAATATCCCTACTTTCAATTTTACAGACTCAGTACCACTGATTCCTTTTTTGGATGTAGAAGAAGAAGAACCTACCATAGACCCCCTTGAAGATAAGATAGAACTAGAGCTACTGGAAATTGAAGATGAAGTTTCCCAGGATGATGAGAAAGAGGATTTGGATGAATGATACTTTGAAAAACTTCTTGAGCCTACTTATTAAGAAAATTCCATAAGAGAAATGGATACTCAAGAAGAAGAAGCTTTTAGACTTGTGGTGAAGTGACTACTCTTTTGAAAATATACAGAACATCAACTAGAGGGAGGAACTATGGAACTAGAATACCCAGTGGATACTTCTCATGAGGAAATAGAGGAATTTGCTACTTATAAAGGGGGATATTATGATTTAAACTCACATTGTTTTAATTTTATTCAAATTTAACTTTTTACTGACTCTCCTTTGGTTGTTTATGAAGAAGCATAAGTGGATTTACCATTGGATGAATAGAAATCCACAATCAACTTGGCACAACCTAAGGAGATCCTAATTTAGATCATGTCACCCCCCACATTATGAGATAAACCACACTACTGAGGGGATGGACACACTACACATAAAACACCCTATTTATGGGGACCTCTGGGAAGTGTATTTGATCTACTTTGGAAGGAACCACATGTGGTGGTTCACATCACACAAGCCCAATACCCCCTGTGACTTGGGGATAACCAACAGATTATCCATCTATGGACAATCTAACTATAGCACCCCATTGGGGGTGAAGCACAAGATCCCACCCCCCCTATTTTCCTTTTTATTTACTTGATTTATAAATAATTTCTATTTTTTTATATTTTTCCCTAAGTAAACAGTTCATAGGAGGCTAGCTCTACTATCCATAGTGCACCCAAGGGATAGCCTAACTCAAACCTCCTGGAAAATAAACCACCAGGTTTCATCTCTCCTTTTACACTATTTATGCATTGCATATGTTTTGTATTCTACTGGAACTTTAAATGAGAAGTGTTGAATAAGTTCGGGGGAGTAATTCAAACCTATTAGAATTTATTTTAGTATATATTTTTAGTTAATGTTTTAAAATATACAAATAAATAAAAGTATGTTCACTATTTTTAATGTGTATAAAAAAAATTAAAAAAATAAAAAAAATGTTTCCCTATTTGTAAATGTTCTTTAAATACCATTATTATATTTTCAATCTATTTTTGTATTTAAAAAAACAACAAAAAATATATATATTAATTTGTACATACATATTATAGGATTTTGTTTCCTTTAAAAAATAGTAATGTAAATATAGTATTGTAAATATACCTTTGTATAGTTTTTGTTTTGATTTTTCACCATTTTCTTGAACCTTAATTTTTACCTATCTTGTTTGAATTTCCATGCTAGATTTGAGGGAATTCATTGGTTCTAATTTTGTAAGACTTAAGTAATTACTAAGTGAATTAGTCACTATTTTATGGAAATTTGGACTTAAAATCAAGGGATAGAGTGTGAGTGAACAGAATTGAATGCAATCAATTTCATAAATTTAAGTTAAGTATTTTTAACTTTATCTAAGTAACATAAACTTTATGATACAAAACACCATAGGGATCCAACTTAAATGAAAAATAGATAAGTATTTTGAACCTAGAATACACATGGGAAATTGGGAACCCATAATGGATGTCTAAGACAAGGTGAACTGGGTGTGTTTCTATAAATAAATAAATCCATCCAAATAAGTGATATATATAGTTATTTACACGCAATTATGGCTAGAAAAAATAAATTAAATAAAGGTCCCTCTTAAAAAATGAGTCTATTTAGGTGAGGTGAATATTGAATCCATAGAAAGAGGGGAAATTGACTTATAACACATTTAGTAAAGTTGTATCAACTAATTGGAACATCAAACTGTGGTTTAAGAAACTTAAGAAATAGGGATGAATAGATATGCTTTTTGTTAAAAAATTTCTTTCACTCAACTCTAATTTGATCCATTTCTGACCTGAAACCCTAGATTAAATTAAAGTAAGTTAGTGAATTGATTCACATATGAGGCATGATAATTTTTCATAGTGGGAGAATATATTCTTTTCTTTTTCTATATCTATTAATTTTAGTCTTGGTAAGATGATACTTTTTCATTTTCTTGTCAAATAAACTAAAATTCAATGATCAATTTCCAGGGAGTTCAATATACTAAGTGTGGGGGAGGGATGCAAGCCATAATTTTCCACATTTTTATCTATTATTAATTGAAAATATCCCCCCAATTAATTCCAATTACTAAGTAAAATAATTGTTTTTGTGATTTTTATTAATTTTGGACTTAATTGTTAAAGGACCAAACTACCAGTTTATTACTATATTCATCTCTAGAATTAATTTTTCAAATCCATTCCGTTAATTGAAATTGATTAAAGGATAAAAATATAAAATTAATTGGGTTATTATTGTTTGAAATTTATTAAATAAAGACACTACACTGAATGATATTATTTTGTAATGTTGGTGGGTAAAAAATTATAAAGTACAAGAATGGTTAGGTGACTAATCGTGTGCAGCTAACCACACCATGTTTCTCTTTCATCCACAAACAACCACTCATAGTTAATCTACTAACCATGATACACTCTTCCTTAATAAGAATCCATGGTCACCAACCTGGTTTTGGCTCCCATCCTGAGCTAACTGTGAGCTCTACTCATGATTATCCACCTTGTCATGACAATATATGAAGTGGAAACCCACCATGTCAGTTTGGATATGCCAGACACTGAGAGCCACTGCACCACTTGAAAAGGATAAAACCACTCCATGTGCCTTGATACTTAAGCACCATCAGAACCACCAATCACATCACTGAATAATAAGATCCCCTACCACACAATCCCTTGGAGAAGAATTGATTTACATGACTGAGCCCACTGTTTCAATCCCAACATTCAAGTCAAACTTCGTCCAGTCCCATGCCTAATTTCCACAACATGAAACTACCACCAAAAATCACTCTAAAAAATTAAAATAAATGCATGGTTGAAGGAAAAATATATGTTAAGAGGATTAATCCTGACAGTTTTCTGAAACACATGGAATCTATCCAAATCTCACCTCAACATTGAATTCCAAAAACTTTTTTTAACCTGTTCTATTTAAATATATCTCACTCTCTCCCATTATAAATATTCAACCTCTAATGACTATATTCATCCCTCTTCTGATTAGATTTAGTTTTATTTCCATATAATTTCTTTTCTGCATTTCTAGCTTAATTTTCACTATGTTTAATTAATTGTATTGTGTTGTTCTTATCTTCCCCAATTCTTCATGTTCTTATTTAACCCCTATTCTGTAATGTGATATTTTAACTCCAAACCATAGAGAACTAAATTGAGGGCTAGGTCCCCAAGGGAGATCACATAGACACCCTATTCCTTATTTATAATATGAATCCCATATTTGATGTAGTATTGAAATGGGGAGAATCATATCAATGATATTTATATGCTCTCTCCAATGAGCTAAATCATTCTCAAATATATCAAATGTTATCTCCCAAACAATCTTGGTTCACATTACATATCAGTGGGGCACTGTGAATTTAGGGATGAATAACACATGATGGAGTTGGGTATTGAGACAGTGAATTCCTAGATTGAGTGTGTTTACTAGATCATCACTATATAGGAGTTATAACTAGATGTATCAAGGTATAACTATCTTTTTTATGTTTATAACCACAATTTAGATAGATGAGAGAAATGGAAGAATGATATTGACACCATTTTCTTATGAGAACCAGAGGAAAATAAAGAATCTGTGTTATTGACACTAGATCCAAGACCCTTTCACCCACTATTTTGTTGTATTTTATTTATTTTGTTCCTATTTATATTTAATAAAAAAACCAAACAAAAAACTTTGGATGCTTTCATAATCAATAAAAAAAAAAGGAAACATGCATAAGTGATAGGATAGTGAGACTCCCTACCCTTTATCCTTGAGAGATGACCCTAGATAGCTATTAGGATGCATTGGGAGTAGAAATTTTGTTTAACTACATCCCATGATAGTCACACATGTTATGGTCTCTAACCTCAAACTCCAAGAGCCTCCACCTATGATCAACATAGGCCTTCTTATAGTCTAACACTTCCCTCATCCTCACCTAAACCAACTGGATTTTCTCAGTCGTTCTCTACACCACATCGGGTCTGAGAAATGTTGACTCCCTAACCTCCATCCAACATAATTTAGAATGACATGGTATCCCTTATAATGACTCAAACAATGCCATACCAATGGATGAGTAATAAATGTTTTTGTATGCAAACTCAGTTAAAGGTTGGTGTTGTCCCCAAGTTCTTTCAAAGTCCAAGATACAATTTTTCAATATATCCTCCATTTTTTGGATAGTCCCCTCCATCTTTCCATCTATCTGAGGCTGGAAACAAGTGTTAAGGAATAGCTGGGAGGAAAAATCATTTTTTTAATCCCCTTTATACTTGTGAGTTAAAATTAGGATCCTTATTATAGATTATAGTCCTCAATGCCTTGTGAATCATAAACACATCATCCACATTCCAACTTTCCAAAACATCAAAGACATTTGATTCACAAATTGCCAAAAAATGAGCCAAATTCATCGATCAGTCCACTAGTACCCAAACTATGTCACATCCTCCCTGATCTCATGGTAACCCTATGAAAAAATATATCAATATGTACTCCCATTTACACTAGGTAACATTCATGGACCATAACAAACCTCCAGGAACATGGTGCTCCACTTTTACCTACTAACAAACTAGACAACTCAACACAAACTCTACCACTGACTGTTTCATCAATGGACACCAAAGCTACCTCCTAAATCCATGATATATATTCATCACACAAGGATTTACCACTAATATTGATCTTTAAAACACATTGAGAAACCCCTCCTACATCGTCTGTGGAACAAACAACCTCCCCTAGAACTACAGCTGATTCTGAACATCCTCTAACCATCCCTCAGGAGCATACCCATAGTCAATATGATCACACGTCACCACTAACTCTGAGTCCTCCCACTAATACTCCTCCACCTACTATAAAAAAAACAACTCCACGGTCATCTGATAATGAAAACCTTGGACAATGCTCCTTGTGACGTTGAGATTCATTACTGTAAACTCCTCTATTCCTTTCTAAACATCTGTAGAATCATGATTCACATAACCTCACCAATTCTAACTAAATGTATTGTTAAACACATTCCCATTTTCTAGGGTGTAAGAGATCTCAAAATCGTAATCCTGAAGAAATCCCAACCACCTCTATTGTCATAGATTCAGATCTCATTGATTGAAAACATATTTCAAGCTATTTTAGTCTGTGAAAACTACAAAATTCTCACTGATGAGATAGTTCAACCAAAACTTTCGAACAAACACAATTTTCTCTAGCTCTATATCATGGGTGAAATAGTTACACTCATGGGGATGTAATTTCCTATACCCATATGAGACTTTTTACCTCTGCTGCATCAACACGCATCCAAATCTCAAACAATACATGCCAAAAAAACTCAAACAATACACCCTCCTTAGGAAACAGAAGCACAAGATCACTGACTAGCTTCTCCTTTAAGTAACTGAATGCATCCTCACACTGATCATTCCACACAAAATCCTGGTCTTTCTTGGTCAAAGTTTTCATCGGGTCCATAACTTGATAGAAATCAGTCACAAACCACTGATAATAACCTATGAGGCCAAGGAAACTATAAACCTATACCACATTCTTAAGTTCTACCCAAGAAAAAAATGACACAACCTTCGATGTGTCCACTATCACACCCTACTACGACACAACATGTCTAATTAAGTGAACCTCCCATATCTAGAACTTACACTTGTACAACTTCCCATATATCTGGTGGTGTCGAAGGACCTTCAAAACATCTCTGATATGATTATACTCCTCTAACTTCTAGTATATCAAAATATCATCAATGAATACAATGATGAACTGGTCTAAGAACTCATGGAACACAGAGTTCATAAGCCCCATGAACATGGTTGGTGAATTTCTAACACCGAACATCGTGACTACAAACTCAAAGTGACTATACCTTCACTTTAAGGTAGTCTTATCGATATCCTCATCCTTCACCCTCAACCGGTGATATCAATATCATAGATCGATCTTTGAGAACCAAAAATCTCATCTCAACTGGTCAAGTTGATCATCGATCCTCATAAGAGGGTAACAGTTCTTGGACATTACTTGATTCAACAATTGGTAGTATATACATAGACTTAAACTAACATCTCCCTTCTTGGAGAACAAAACTGGATCACCCCACAAAGACACAATGGATTGAATGAAATCCCTTTACATCAGATCATCCATCTACAACCTCAACTCACACAATTTCATAGGCACCATCCTATAGGGAGCCATCGAAATTGAAGATGCATCCAGTTGTATCTGTATACCAAACTTGACATCATGTAGTGGTAGAAGTATAAGGCCCCTACCTTAAAACATTACAGAATATTGATTTAAGTCAATAATTTTACTTTCTTTCACATTGAGGATCTTTTCATCTTTAGAGTTTTAGAGAATTAGTCCATAAATCATACATAACAAAACCATAAAATAAATGTTAGACACTTACAAATATTATCAATTTTTTCAATAATATAAAACTTTTAAAATAAATAATTATCTCTTTTATTAAAACACTTCATGACATTCAACATGACTTCTTCTAATCCCTTACTCATCTTTATGTCCTGTGAAAAACATTAAAAATGTTGGATGAGCATAAAAAGATTAGTAAGGGATATAAAATAAGGAAACTCTTAGTCCATTTATAAACATTAAAACCCATGATAAATTTATCATAAAGTAATACCTCTCACCCTTAATAATTATTAAATTATTTCCTTTGAAAATAATCTCATTTCATACATTTTTTGTAATCACAATATTACCATAAAACCCATAGAAAGCATAGAAAATACATAAAGGTATCTTGGGACATCATTATACTTATCATTATTATAAATAGAATAATGATATGGTTTACTTCTATACATGTCACTCTTACAAATTGAATATCCATGTAGCTTAATTCCATAACCAATTTATTGGAGGGCTATCACAGACCCACCCTTCCTTGGTTTATTATGAAACAACACGTCATTGGTTTATTACGGAACCACCTATCAAATTTCCAAGTACCATTATATAATCATAACACAAAAAAAGATTTCAATTTTCAAAATTTTACTCATAAAATTAAATATTCAATCACACGAAAACATTTCAAGATATTGAAATAATCAATCCATTTTCAAAACCCATTTTCAATAACAAAATACCCATAAACCGGGAAAGAGGGGTTTCTTTTTATTTTAAAAACATGAATACTTGCAGAGGAATCCAAATATAAAAATATAAATAAAATTTCATTTATAATAATTTTATATCCATATAAATAAATATGTAAAATAATATCAAAAATATTGAAATGGAGGAAAGGATTAAATCTTTAAACATTTAGAGCGTCCCATACCACTTTGAACATTCAAATCATAAACCACGTGAAAGAATAAAATTTAAAAAAACATTAATTAAAATAATAAAAGATATAATGTGGATATGTGGTATCAAAGTATATTTATATACACTTTATAAAATAATAAATGTGAATATGTTCAAGAAATGTCTCAATGAAAGGAGATTGAGACAAAATCCCTTACCTTAGGTCTGACTTGTCACATGTGTCTTTATCTTCCTGAATAATAAACTTATATTAATTATTTAAATATTAATAAACTTTTTAAAATTTATTATTACTTTTATTTAAATTATTAAAATGTTTTATACAACTACTTAAATAATTAAGTTTACGTCGGGTGTTTTGACCATATTCGGTTTATGTGTCAAAAATGACTTTGGTAGGTCAAATATGGTTAAAGGGGTCATTATAAAGACATATACAAAATAATAATCATAAAATAATTATCATATTTATACATCAATAAAATTTTTAAAAACAATCATGAAATATGGTTATGAAAAATTAACTAATGTTATAATCATGGAGATGGTAGGTCGTACGTACGCACGAGTAATGTTCCCATTTTTCAATGATCATTATGGAAAGAAGGTAAGTAAAAATTTATCTTTATATAATTATAATTGTATAATATATATCATTTTATTTAATCATATATACTTATATATAGAATTATGGTGATTTAAAAGGAATCACATCACTTCAAGGAGGTGGTAGTCCACACATCCATGAACGATATTATCACTTTTTCATTATGTGAAAGGGTAATAAAAAAATGATATATTATGTTTCTAGAAATGTAAATATGTCATTAATATAATATATATTTCATTTATATCATGTATTTTTAATTAAACTCATTCTTAATGCATTCCATGTAATGTGTGAATATATCACATCACTTTGAGGAGGAGGTAGTCCACACGTCCACAAATGACGTTATCGTAATTATAGAAAATAAAAAACACAAAGGTATTTTTATATAAAAAATAAATAAGTGTGAATAAATAATAAATATAATATATATATATATATTCCATCATAATTCTCAACCATGAATGGTGTTAATGTAAAAATGAATGATATCATTACGTGAGGCGATAGTTTGTCGTACACGAATGGTAATTTCATTACACATTTGATAGAAGTGTGTGTGGGTTTAGGTAGAAACCTTATCATAACAACATATTATTATATTTATGATACTTATTTTATTTTATAATAATATAATAATAATAAATTAATGGATTGGAGAAGGAAACAAAGTAAAAAATGCATGTTGATGAAAGTCACCTCTTCTTCGGGTAACTCCTTTTGGTTTGCACCAAAGAACTTATTTGTTGGATTTATTCCAAATTTGATGACTCTAGGTTTAGGGTATGTATTTTGGGAGATTATTTGGGAATTATTTTTCTGATCCAAAGGGGATTGAGAGGTGTAAAGAGAGGGGGAATAGAGGAGGTCTTTTATAAGAGGGGAAAAAAGGCATATTGGGTATTTTTTAAAAGAATTGTGTGATTCCCATGTTTTACTTGTCCCCCAAGGGTTAAGAATATACCATTATAGATATTATAGGTTTAATGGTCAAAATATGTCCATTAAATAATTTTTAGACAAGTTTTGGTTCATTTTTACACCTTGTTTTTCCAATTTAGTCATTAATTAAGCTCATTTTTCCTTAATCACTGGAATTAATTTTAATTACTTTTACTAATAATTTTGGTCAAAAACTAAGTTGAACTTATTTTAAATTATAAATTATTCTGATTAAAAATATTTAATCCATTTTTCCAAATTCTAAACACATAAGTGGCATAAATTAATTTAAAATTGATCCTACAGACAAGATGTGATAGCGGGTTTTTAAAGTGAAAATGTTCAAAGGTTTTGTAAGTTTTTATATATAAATTCAATGTAAAATTGTTTCAAATGAAATAAATTAGTTTTAATGATATAAAATTTATCTAATTATACATTAAAACCAATCCAAAACATAATTCAACTATATAAATAAATTGAACAAAAAATCAGTTTTTGACTAAAATTCTGTATTATTCATTATTCATCAAAATATGAATGTTCCCATAAAAATACCAAAAATTCACCCAAAGTAAATTTTGATATTTTTATTTCAAAAAAAAGAAGTTTATTTTATCATATAAAAATTATAGAAGTGTTAAAATTTTGTTTTAAAATAGGTACACTATTAAAAGGCAGTAAATCTACCTTTTAAAAATATAGATCCTTTTTATGCTTAAATTTAGATTTATTCTTATTTTAAGCCTATAAAATATATTGTATGAATGTAAAAAAATTAATAAACATGTGTAAACATAATATATTTATTCCTATTCATTCCCACTTACACAATTACTAAGAAATAACTACCACTTAAAATAATAATATTAATAATATATTAGTTTTCGATATAACTCAATCTTGCATGAAATGTAAGATTTCAGAGAAAATTGTTGATGTGTTTCAGGTATGATATTGTACATATCATCCCTTTTTAAGGTAAATTTTCTATATAATTCACAAATATTAATAAATATGAAAGGTACTTATCTTATCATTACTTAGGATGTTACATCCTTCCCCCTTTTTGAAATTACATTCTCACAATTTTATTCACTTATCAAATAAGTGAGGATATTTTTCCATTATGTCATTTTTATATTCCCATGTTTCTTATTCAACAATATGGTTTTTCCATAAAATCTTAAACTGATTAATTATCTTATCTAGCAAAACATTCTCTCTGTGGTTAAGAACCTGAACTGGTTATTTCTCATAAGAAAGATTATCTTACAACTGAACTACTTCATGGCTCAAAAAATGAGATGAATTTGGTACATACTTCCTTAACAGTGAAGCATGAAATATGTTGTATACCTGGTAAAAACTTGGAGTTATGGTGTAATGTCCCAGTTTTGGAATCCGCCCAAAGATGCCTCGTACCTGGTTGGTTACATGATCTCAAGAGCATTTCCCCAAACGCCAGAGGATTTCAACTAGCAGTGAGGGCCTTGGGTGTGATAGTGTGGAAAATATGCCCTCATTAGCAGAGTAACACAGTGGAAGTAAAAAATATATACAATGGCAGAAGCAGTAATAATCCATACAAAATTAAATAGCATAATACTAGAAATATTGAATTGGATCACACATATATATATGAATGATGCATGATACATATGTCTAGGAAAGTAGCCAAACAAATCACAATATTGGAATACAACATTACTAAACCAAAGTACAAAAAAAAAGTAGTAAACAGCACCATAGCATAGAAAGACATAGCTTAGTCCCATGTTCTCCAGCTCCACAGTCAATCAAGAACCTGAAGTAGAAGGGTGCTTACCCTTATCTATACCTGAAAAAATATAATCGGTTTGGGCCCAAAAGCATGGCCCAAATAGGGTGTGCGACTAAATCCCAGTAGGCAACCACCAAGAGATTTATGCCTAACAGTCAGTGAATATATGGAAGGTAAGTACAGAAATCAGTAAACAAGGAACTACTCAGCAGTAAACAATCCACAGTTTCAAAGCATTCAAACCACTACATAACATGCAACAGCTAAACAAAGCAGATAACCACAATAGGTAACCCTATAGAAAATACCCACAGCCTATCCCCTTTGTTCCTACCTAGCAACACAAGCATGCAGCTAAAGCACAAAGGTAACCCTCTGGGAAGTACTCACAGCCTATTCCCTCTGGTCCTATCTAACAAGTACAAGCAACCCTTTGGGAAGTACACTCAGTCTAACCCCTCTAGTTCATCTTAAGCATAGACTCTCTGAGGAAGCACTCGCCGTCAATTCCTCATATAGTCTCGTATCAGTAATTAAAGGTTCTCTAGGGAATCACTTACGTCACATTCCCTCTATGGCCCACATCAAGGAACTACAAATACTCTGAGGAAGCACTCAATGTCAATTCCCCTTGTGGTCTCACATCATAAGTAAAACAGACACTCTGGAGAAACCTTCAACATCCATTCTCCATATGGTCTATACACCAGGTTCTCACGGCCCTGTGTAAGTCAAGAAAGTATATAAGCACGTATCGGCCCATGTAAACCTCAAGAAATACTTGGCTAGTATTCTACAGCATATCAGCAAAACAAAACAACAGTAACACCATCCTATAATACTAGACATGGGAAAGTAAACAGCATCCTAACCGGCAAACTAGACCCAACGGTCAAAACAGGCAAAACATGCATGGGAAAACACATCCAAAGTGTAGTAATTCACCCTATTCACAATCAATTAACCTCTACTAAACCATACAAGATTTGAATGAAAAAAATAGGGCTAAAATGGTAAACGTGAAATACCCCTTTCATGGGTATTGGAAACATTTTCACATATAACTCAAAGACATTCAACAGAGAGGCACAAACCACCTACCTCAGTGTTAGGAGATCTCTATACTCTGGTGTTGGCCCTTGGATCAACCTAGAACGACGTAGATCTAAAAAAACATCTAACACGTTCAACCCACAATATCTCACGAGAGAGGAGAAAATAGAAGATGGTGCACTAGGGGAAAAGAGAACCCACCGATGTGATTACAACGCAACTGATGGTGTTCGATTCGGAGGACGGATGCTTGCTCAGGGGTTCGTCAAATATATGTGGTCGTACGGGAGCTCTCGGATGAATGAGACCTTTAGGGTTCCGATGAAATTGATCCACAAGCTACCACACCTCCTCAAATCTGGAGAACGCACCACCGAAATCACTCTATATCCCCTTCCCTAACATCCACAAGTTTTAAAAACAACACCCAAGGCAACCAAAACCCTAGATCTACACACAACGGGTATAGATATAAAAAATCAATATAGAGAGAGAGAGAGATGTAGATCTAGAGGAAAACAAAAAGAAACCAAGAGGAGAGACTTACCTGGGAGAAACCACCTTCAAACCACCTTGAAACCCCTTTTATTTGCTTCCTAAATGAGTGGGAGAGTCCCTCCAACCCTTGAGAACTAAAAATACCGAGATAGATTCAAGTGGGTGGAATAATGAGGGAGAGATGGGAAATCCCGAGTGGTCTGGGACTTAAAAACCTAAACTTTAAGTGGTTGCACGGTTACCCCGCACGGTTTGGAAAACCATGTACCAACCATGCGGTTGCCATTGTTTCACCCAGGGAATTCGCATGGCTTGCCCGCACGGTCTAACAAACCATGCGCCGCCTGTGTGGAGCCCACTATCAAGGGTGCACGGTTTCCTGGGCTAGCCGCACAGTTTGTTCAGACCATGCTCCAACTGTGCACCCCTACACAACCTCAACAACTTTAAAAGTTTTTCCCAGAATTGTCCCCAAACTTCTACCAACCAGAAAGGGAAGATATACCTGAAAAGAAGGTCTGGGTTCTTACAAACTTCCCCCCTTAAAGAAATTCGTCTCTGAATTTCCCTAGCATAGCCTAGAAGAAAAACCTCGAATAGCTCTGGCCATTGTGCTCATACATTGGTCTCCCTCTCCCAAGTCTCATCCTGTACTCGCTCGTGCTTCCATAGTACTCGTACCAGAGGAACAGACTGGCCATAGAGGACCTTTATACTACGATCAACAATCTAGATAGGATGCTCCTCGAATAACGCATCCACTTCGAACTCAAAATCCTTAGGTTGAAAGACATGAGATGGGTCTGAAAAGTGATGTCAGAGCTGAGAAATGTGAAAAATGTCATGCATCGCCCGGTACCTTTGAGATAACTACAACTGATAGGAAACTGGCCCAACTCTCTCCAACACCTCAAACGGCTCGACGTACCTCGGTAAAATCTTACCCTATCTCATAATCCTCTTGTGTCCCAACCTTAGTGTCACTTGCAGGAAAACCTGATCCCCAACCTCGAACTCCAGAGGTCATCTCTGCTAATCAGCATAAGACTTCTGTTAAGACTATGCAGTAGCCATCCTCTTCTGAATCAACTCTATCTGCTATGTGGTCTCCTGAACAAGACGAGGTCCCAGCAAAGCTGTCTCTCCTGCCTCCAGCCAATATAAGGGTGATCAGCATGGCCTACCATACAAAGCCTCATAAGGTGCCATCTGAATAGTTACTTGAAAACTATTGTTGTAGGAAAACTCCACAAGAGGTATATGCTTCTCCCATGAACCTCCAAAATCTAGGATTCATGCTCGGAACATGTCCTCAAGAACCTGAATCGTACGCTCAGACTAGCCATCTGTCTGGGGATGGTAAGTTATGCTCAAAAGTACCTGTGTACCCAATGCCTTCTGAAGCCCCTACCAAACCCGAGAAGTAAAATGAGCATCCCTGTCTGAAAAAATGGAGTGTGGAACACCATGCATATGTACAATCTCACGGATGTACAACCATCCCAGCTCATCAACACTAAAATTCTCTTTGATTAGCAGGAAGTGAGCAACCTTTGTGAGTCTTTCAATGACAACCCAAACTGCATTATTCCCTCAAGGTGACCTCGATAGCCCTGTCATGAAATCCATTGCAACATCATTCCACTTCCACTTGGGAATGGTTAATTTCTGCAAAATCTATGTTGGTCATTGATGCTCCACCTTCACCTTCTGACAGGTGGAACACCTCATGAAAAAACCAGCAACATCCCTCTTCATACCTAGCCACCAATACTGGCGGTGTAGATCACGATACATTTTGGTGACACCAGGATGAACTTCCCAAACTAAGGAATGAAAGTCCCACATCATCTCCTTGAGTATGTTTGCTAGCACCCATACACGCCCCTAGAAACGCAAGATCTCATCCTCACCTATGGTCCATCCAGGAATAGGGTCCTCTCCTGACATGCTCTCTCGTAGGACTAGGCCTTCTAAATCTGATAGGTTCCTCATTCGTACTTGATCAAGAAGAGTAGAGGTAAAAGCTACAGAAGATAGAAAAGTTTGTCCTTGTCTATCGTGCACCTCCAAATACATCTCAGAGAATAGAGCCATAAGTTTCCACTCACTGTTGGCCTCCTGAACTGCCTGTACCTGGGTCCTCCTGCTCAGTTCATCAGCCACTACGTTTCCCTTCCCAGGAGTATAGGAAAGCTCGAAATCAAAGAAATGTAGGTACTCAACCCACCTTCACTGTCTCAAATTTAGATCATGCTGAGTGAATATATACTTGAGACTCTTGTGGTTGGTGAAAACCACAAAATTCTCTCTCAGTAGATAATGTCTCCAACAGCGTAAATCATGAACAACAACAGCCAACTCGAGATCATGCATCGGGTAATTCCTCTCATGTGGCCTCAATTGCTGAGACCCGTACGCAATGACTCCCTCTCCCTGCATAAGCACATCTCCTAGCCCAATACCTGAAGCATCACAATACACAATATAACTCTTGACCAGCTCTGGAAAGATTAGTATCGGCGTTGAGGTCAGGCTCCCTTTCAGATCCTAAAAGGCTGACTCACAAGAGTCTGACCACAAGAACATTGTACCCTTCTTATTCAGACCCATTAGTGGTGCTGCTAAGCATGAGAGGTCCTGTATGAAACTTTTTTAGTATCCATCCATCCCTAGAAAACTTTGTACCTCAAAGTCGTTCTTCGGATTATCCTAGGAAACTACTTCTCTCACTTTATCTGGGTCTATTGATACTCTTATCTTTGAGATAACATGACCCAAGAAGTGAATTTGATCCATCCAAAAGTGGCATTTTGAGAGATTAGAATATAACAGATGCTCTCTCAGTGTACTCAAAATGATCTCAAGATGGGTAGCATGGTCGTGTAGAGTGTGAGAGTACACCAAGATATCATCCACTAAGACCACCATGAAGTAATCCAAGTATTAATGGAATACTCAGTTCATCAGTGCCATGAAAACTGTAGGTGCTTTTGTGAGACCGAACGGCATAACCATATACTCATATAGACCATACCTGCTCTGGAAGTCTATGAGAGGTATATCTGATGGTCTAACGTGCAACTAATGATAACCGGAACTCAAGTCATTTTTTGAGAACACCCAGGATCCTCTAAGATGATCAAATATATCATCAATCCTAGGCAAGGGATATCGGTTCTTGATCGTCAACTGGTTTAATTTCTGGTAATCCACCCAAAGCCTGAGGGTACCGTTCGCCTTCTTCGCAAACAGGACAGGTGAACCCCAAGGAGAAGTATTGGGTCAGATGAAACCCTTTTCCTGCAACTCCTCCAACTTCTTTTTGATCTCCTGTAACTCTAGGGTTTCTATCCTATAAGGAGTAATGGACACCTGTGCCGCTCCTGGCATGAGCTCAATAGAAAAATCTACCTCTCTCTTCAGAGGTAAACCTGAAAATTCCTCTGGAAAGACATCCCTGAAATGATCCACCACTGGAGGAAAGTCTAACTGTGAAGTCCTATAACACCCCAAGCTTCCACGGTACGTTTCCCTTCGAATAATGCAATGGCGTGCATTGTACGCAAATTCGAGATTCTAACACACCACAACCAATCAAACTAGCCGTTATAAATAGTAATACCTACTTTTTGAAATTTTATAAATTCTATCTCTCAAAATGGACTTTATTTTTGGATTCATAATATTGAATTTATCCTAGGGTGAAATTTTTGAACTTTTCAAATAACACTTATATTTTGATGAATAGTGAAAATTATTAAATTTTAATTAAAAACAACTTTTTAAATCAAAATAATTTATAGTGATAAATTATATTATTGAGTGGTTTTAAAGTATAATTATAATATATTTTTACCATTTTATCCAATGGTGTTCATTAGAATTAATTTCACTTTGAAATTGGACCTAAACAATTGTCAATCTTTTGATATATATTGTTTCTTAAAAACACGCTACTTGTTATGACAGCGGGAATTAATTATAAAATTAATTAATGCAACTTATATGTTTAGAATTTTGTAAAATATACATCATTTTTTAATTCGGAATATCAATTATAGCTTAGGGTGAAATTTTGGCATTGTTCTGAAAAACTTCAATTTTTGATGAATAGTGAAACTACTAAGTGGTAGTTAAAAAAACTGAATTTTTCATAAAACCTAATTTTACCGCTTCTGTGAATGGAATTTTGAAAATCTTAGAGACATGGTTAATATCAATAAGTAAAATATGGTTCAATGAGATGAAAATAATTTTTGGTGCATAGTAACTTTTTACTTTTATTTACCACGGTTAAAAGTAAATAGGGTAATTAAGGGTAAAAATGATATTAATATTACCCTAACACATGTCCTAATTCTATTGGACAAGTGTATCTAGACCAAAAACAACATTAGGAATAAAATATTATCATTTAGGTCCACTTTCATTAGATTAGGACATTTATTATTATTTAATTCAAAGAAGAGTTAAAAGAGTTAAAATCAAAGTTTATTTACTAAAACATTTTTAATATAGGGTTATACATAAGATAAATTCTATTGTAAATATTCATTAGAAAGATAATAATATTTAATACATAATGATATTTTATTTATAATTTTTAGACATTAAATAATTTAATATATTTATGACACAATGATGATGAAGTAATTACCATAATAGAGAAAAATTAAAATAATTGATATTATAAATACCCAAATAAATATAATTTAAGACTTTTAATGAATTACACTAATTTTATAGGATAATATGAAATATTATTATTCATTTAATTGACTTTTTTCGAATTAATAATTCTGTTATGATTTTCACAAAAATCAACTATTGAATAGTGTCAAAATTGACATAAAAGAGTTTTTAAAACAAATATTATATTATTAATTGATATTAAATTCCTAAAAATCTAAGGTTCGTCCAAGAGACTTATATAATGATAGTTATATCATTAATGGACCACTTGGGGTCTCTTAGATGTATATAGTAAGTTTATAATATAAAAATACAAAGTGACATGGTAAATGTCAAACTAATTAACTAAGAGTTAAAACTAAAAGATAAGGTTAATATAGTAACCCAAACCTGTCTAAATTCTATTGGTTGAATGTTTTTCTACCTATACCCACCTTAAACTTTTAATAATCAACTTTTGATCCATTAGAAACCGAATATTAATTTATTATAAATTAATATTTATAGCTTTTCCAAAGGTTCCCCTCACCACTCTTATAAAAGGGCACTCCTCCTTCTCATTTCTTCAAACCTTCAAATCCTTTTGGTTCGGCCAACCCCTGCCCAAATACTCTCTCAAATTCCCTCACTACAACCTATAGGCCTTAGTTTGATCATAAATCCAACCTAAGGATCCCTTTTGATCAAATCAAAAGGAAGAACCCGAAGAAGAGGTAATGTTTTCACCACCCCTTTTTAAGTTCCTTTCTTCTTCCACTTCTTCTTTCTTTGTTATTACCATTCTAAAATAATAACTCCAGTATATTATATATACTTTGATGTTATTATAAATATGGTACAACCATATTCAGTATTATATCCACCCTTTGAATAACATGTCACCATACGTGCGTACGTACGGCTTACCGTCTCCATGTCGTGGTGTAATTGTTATTCAATATATTATTATTTGGGTGTGTATAATAATGATGTGTAACTCATTTAAATAATAAATATAACATGATAATGATTCTGTATATATGATATACCATCCAATTATATATTATTTTAATATCAAAAGAATGATATTGTCGCTCGTGCGTACGTACGGACTACCGTCTCCACGAACGCGATAAGATTCATTCTCCATCAAATCCAGTCAAGTATAATTATCATTTGATGATTTAAAAATAATTTTTAAGAAATTTATATCATTCTGGATATGAATAAGATACAACCTATCCATTACAAACATGGCTTACGTAACAAAACATATAAAATAAAACGAGTAAGTTAACACCCGAAACGACGATAATTCTAAGATATTATTAACAAAGCAATGTTAAAAGATCATATATGATATCATATTAATGTATATGATTCATGAATAATTTAATAACAATTATTTCAAAATTATACAGGAGGTTAACCTACCCCCAACCAAGGAAAAGTACAAGGTAAGGGGTTTCTTAACTCACTCTTAATTTCATGAGAATTCCATTGTTCACCACTTAATTATTGCATGTGGTGTATGTGTACTGCCCATGATTGTATTCATTGTGTAATATAATTTAATTTATGGGTATTTACATCATCATGGTATGATCCTTCTTTCATGGTTTTATGTTTCTTAAGTTACCTAATCGATAAGGGAATTTGAAATTTCAATTTCCACTCATTTGGCTTTACGCATATTTCATTGATTATATTACCCAAAGATTATGTGTGGAATCACTATTCATTTGATTATGTCATAATTTCCACTCCCCTTCCTGTGGATATACTTTTGATACACATAATCACTCCATTGATAATTTCTCAAGTCATTGATATGAATTTGATAAGAGTAATTTTAACTCATTCTCCATTTGTTGAGTTAAACATCCAATTCGTTGGTGTTGTTTTTAAAAGAATATGTGTGAATGTCCTTTGATTGTTTTACACTGAATATCCAATCATATTTAGTGTATTTATATTTTTCACACATAATTATGTCATTGATTTATCCTTAACCTAAGGATACGGCCTTTATGAGAGATTTCATCTCAACTTAAATTCCATTGAGACTTATTTGTTGTTATACACCAAATCACTTTTATGTGGTGTATATAATGTACTTTGACATAGTATATCATGAATCCCTTTATTATCATGATATTACAAAGTTTTTATTACCTCAATTATTTGTATTCAAGTGTCTCTCTTTTGGTTAGAATCTCTAACTAAAATACCATTTTTAAATGTTTTAAAGACTTATTCATCTAAATCTTTCCCATTAATGTCCATGTTTTAAAAATGGTTTTAAGGATTTATTTATATGGAAATTAAAGTTTTAAAATTAAATCTCCTTTTAAAAAGTTTCAAAGTGGTATTGGAAACTTTGATTCAAAAATCTATTTTTAAATGTCTTCTTGACAAATAGTGTGACTTTTAAATGATTTCAAGAAAAAGGGGGATATTTCTCTCAAATAGTTTTGATGATTATTTTCATCTATGTCAACATCCTTCAATATTCTTGATTGAGGTTAATGTGATACAATACAATCTTCCATATTGTATCGAATGAATTATGTTTGACTGTGGATGTGCTATTTTTATACCATTCATGGTTTGTGGTTAAAGTATTGACATTTCTTATGCTAGTTTTAATACGAATGTTTATGTTATGTTTAAACCTATTCATATGAGGAATGCATTGGACTTAATAAGTGACGGGTGGAGCCTGCTATAGCTCCTCGATGCATCAGTAGGTCTCATGAGACATACTAGTGTCTTGGCACAAGGCCTTGGCAAAATCTTATTTGTAGTCTTGGCATGAGGCCATGGATATGTGGTTATGATAGTCTGGCATTATGCATTCCATCATTATGAAAGTGGTTATTGATATTGCATGTGATTGTTCGACTAGTAGAATATCCATGTGAATAAGTAAATGGCATTATTTCATTTTATCATTGCCATATTATGCTGAAGTTCAAGTTTAAAATGCTTTTATTATAAATTTCCTTAAGTGTTTATGCTTATCTATGAAAGCTTCTGCTATAATGTTATCCTTACTGAGCATCTGAGCTCACCCCTTTCAATGTTTTATTTTTTCCAGGATTATAAAGAAGTAATTTATGAATGAACTGCAGGGATAGTATGAGGGGATATGAAGACAAGATGTTTATTTTATGATGTAATGTAAAACTTTATGATTGTATCTAGTGTTTCCAAGGCTACTAAACTAATCGGTCTTTCGAGACTTGATCTTTCTTGTGATCATGCCAATGTTATGTAATAATGCACCGACTTTGGGTAACTGGGGTCGGGGCATTACAAGTCCCCTGGTCATCCAGATATAGACTAGCAATCTGGGCTGTAACTCCTCCCAACCCATGATGCTCGATTCCTGCTCTGCTCGGCTGGACATCCCATTTTCCCTTATAAAGAAATGATATTCCCTCTAGTGATGTGAAACTCACACTGCGACGATAAAAATCGACAACTACCTGGAAAGGAACTAACCAGTCCATTCCAAGAATGACATCATAGCCTGTCATCTCTAGGACATATAGGTCCAATAGGAAGTGACACCCACCAACCTCTAGAGGGAACTCCCTACACTGACATACACTAGTCATTCTAGTCCCCAACGAAGTGTCTAGTGTCAAGATATCATCAGAAGAAAATATGTAAAGACCAAGGCACTCCACAATAGAAATAGATATAAAGCTATGGGAAGCCCCTGTATCTAAAAGAGAAGAAGCTAAAACTGAGGCTACTAAGATCGTACCTCGAACGGTAGAGGGACCAGGATCCTGCTCCTGTTGGGTCTACTCCACTACAAAAGTCTGGCTTGCACCACGGCCCTGTGACCCTACCTAACCGCTCTAAGCTGATCCACCCTGATGTTGCTGAAAGAACAGCAATTTACCACCATGTCCACGACCTCCATCTTAACCTGAATGGCTGAAAGAAATCCAGTTCCCAGACCGGTGAGAAACTGGTGGTGCTACTCCTGAACGAGGAATCATAGAAGAACCTTTGTTACCAGCTGCTAGTGAGAAGATCTGACAGAATCACTGAAGGTGACCCATCTTTCCGCAAGATCGGAACTCCACTGGGTATCTCGGGCAATGTGGACTCATATTCTCACTCTTCCCACACTGGTATCACACCACCTGGCTACCAGAAGGTGTCTCTCTCCTCCTCATTTCTCCGCGCATAGACTCCCTACGGCACTTCTTACTGTCATTAGGAGGAATACTAACTCTAGATGTCGAGCCCCCGTAGATCACAACTCCAGAATCACTCATATTTCACTCTATTATCAGCACCTGGTTGACTATAAAAGTTATAGAAGTCAACCAGAAGATGTTCACCTGCGATCATATGTCGTGCCTCAGACCATCCTCAAACTTCCTTTCTATGAATAACTGATCACCTCCTGAAATAGGTGTGAAGCACTGCAGATCGGTAAAACGAGATAAATACTCCGTAATAGAAAGAGTTCCCGAATCTAGACTCATGAACTCTTGGTCTCAATTGGCCCTCAAGGTCTCTAGATAGAATTATTCAAAGAATATGTGCTGAAACTCATCCCAGACCATGACTTGTTGGTGTCCCACCTGTGAGATCACATCCCACCATCTCTTGGTAGAATCCTGAAGTATATACGTAGAGATCTTGACCCTCCTCTCTGGAGGTGTCTTTAGATGCTTGAAGATCATCAGCATGGCTTCTAGCCATGACTCTGCAACCTGGGGTCCTCCATCCCCTAAGAAGGTGGGAGGATACTACTGTTGAAATACCAGCGTCAAATCTTCCATTGATGGGGCCAGAGGTGGTGCTCCCTGAAAGGTCTGCATCATCCTCATGAAACCCTATATAAATTGTGAATAATCACCTGTTTCAGGTATAATGGTTGGTTCCAAGTCTGTCACAATTGGAGGATCCGCTGAAAGTCCCTGATCTGCCATACCCGGTGTCTGATCACCGCCTGGCAACTGGAAAACAATCAGAGGACGTCTTGGTGGAATGACTCTGCAAGTTCAAGTGCATACCTTAGATCAATATTATCAAGGACTGAAAAACTAGAAGTGCAAGAAGGGAACAGGAGTAAGAAAAGCATTCAAGTTTTACAAAACAAGACTACACGGCGTGTATAAACCCTACATGGCGTGTTCCCTTAAGTCTTTCACATGGGCATGTACTTCTGCCAACCTAGGTCGTGTAACACCCCAAAAACACGACGTGTTGTCTTAACACATGGCATGTACTTGAATCATCTTCCCCTTCCCGAGTCCTTCTACATAGTTAAGCCACACGACTCTCCTAAGACAAGACTACACGGCGTGTTCAAGAGAAACATGACGTGTACTAGACAAGCTTCACCAACCCGTGTTGTTAGGGACACGGCCGGATACACGTCTCACACTACATAGCATGTTCCATATGGACACCGTGTGTACTAGAAATATTTTGTCGACCCGTGTTGTTCGTTACACGGTCGGGTACATGAGTTACACCACACGGCATGTTCCAGACGGACACAGCGTGTACTCTAGGTTTTTCTGGATAATAAGCCTCAGAAACTACTTCAGAATCTAGAAAAACACTGAAAAGAACATTAAAGTTACAAATTCTAATATGTGAGGTCCCATACTCCCCACGAATCAAAGATTGACATATTATACATGTTATAAACAAGGTAAACCAGGCAATTATCCACCAATTTCTGGTCCATGAGGGCTTATAACACCTCAAGAACCAAAATTTAGCATTCATTCAAACAAAACCTTGAGAAAATGATACCTTATCAAACAAAAGGTATTTATCAAGGCAACTATCACAACATCATGCATATTCTAAAAAACATTTATCATAACAACATGCAATTGCTAATGCACCCTAAATGGCATGGAAAGAATGCATGAAATGTGATTTCTAGAAAGTGTCTATATGACGCATGAGATGGAATACCCTCATCTCATTGGGTTGCAACAGAAATAGAACCTTAATAACATCAACAGTAATAGAAAAAAACATGTGAGTCACCCAACAGTGAAAATCAAATCAACTGTAAACTTGCAAAACCAGAAAAAATTCAATAAACGGGGTAGGTTGGATTTTTCATGTACACGGGTTAGCTACTCCTGGGAAAAACTTATTACCAAGTACCTATTCCTTCCTATCCCTGGCTAAAGGCTCCAAACAGTAAGTCAAGAGAAAACAATTCCTTTGATACCACTTTGTAGCATCCCGGTCCCGAAAGCCGCCCAGAGACTCCCCATACCCGGTTGGTCACATGGCCTCAAGAGCATTTTCCCAAACGCCAGAGGCTGCCGACTAGCAGGGAGGGCCTTGGGTGTGTTAGTGTGGAAACTATGCCCTCATTAGCAGAGTAACACAGTGGAAGTAAAACAAATATATAATGGCAGAAGCAGTAATAGTCCATACAAAATTAAACAGTGGAAGACTAGAAATAATAAACTGGAGAACACATATATATATATATATGAATGATGCATGATACATATGTCTAGGAAAGAATCCAAACAAATCATAATGCTGGAATACAATAGTATTAAACAAAAGTACAAAATAAAAATAGTAAACAGCTCCACAGCATTGCAAGCCATAGCTTGGTCCCATGCTCTTTAGCTCCACAGTCAATCAAAAACCTGAAGTAGAAGGGCGCTTTCCCTTATCTATACCTACAACATTATAATCTGTTTGGGCCCAAAAGCATGGCCCAAACAGGGTGTGAGACTAAATCCCAGTAGGAAACCACCACGATATTTGTGCCTAATAGTCAGTGAATATATGGCAGGTAAGTACAGAAAGCAGTAAACACGGAAGTACTCAGCAGTAAACAATCCATAGTTTCAAAGCATTCAAACCACTACATAACATGAAACAGCTAAACAAAGAAGATAACTACAACAGGTAACCCTCTGGGAAGTACCCACAGCCTATTCCCTATGGTCCTACCTAGAAACACAAGCATGCAGCTAAATCACAAAGGTAACCCTATGGGAAGTACTCACATCCTATCCCCTCCAGTCCTACCTAACAAGTACAAGCAACCCTTTGCGCAGTACACTCAGTCTAACCCCTCTGGTTTATCTTAAGCATAGACTCTCTGAGGAAGCACTCACCATCAATTCCTCCTATAGTCTCGTATCAGTAACTAAAGGCTCTCTAGATAACCACTTACGTCACATTCCCTCTGTGGCCTGTGTCGAGGAACTACAAACACTCTGAGGAAGCACTCAACGTCAATTCCCCATGTGGTCTCGTATCGTAAGTAAAACAGACACTCTGGAGAAGCCCTCAATGTCCATTCTCCCTATGGTCTATACACCAGGTTCTCACGGCCCTGTGTAAGTCAAGAAAGTATAGCAGTGTGTATCAGCCCAAGTAAACCTCAAGAGCTACTCAGATAGCAGTCTACAGCATATCATCATAATAGAACAACAGTCACACCATCCTACAATACTAGGCATGGGAAAGTAAACAGCATCCTAACAGGAAAACTAGACCCAATGGTCAAAACAGGCAAAACATGCATGGGCAAACACATCCAAAGTGCAAAAATTAACCCTATTCACAATCAATTAACCTCTACTAAATCATACAATCTTAGTAGGAAAACAATAGGGATAAAAAGGTAAATATTCAATACCCCATTCATGGGTATTGAGAAAATTTGTATATATAACTCAAATACATTCAATAGAGAGGCACAAACCACCTACCTCGGCATTAGGAGATCTATATACTCCAGTGTCGGCCCTTGGATCAACCTAGAACATGGTAGATCTATAAAAAATATATAACACGTTCCACCCATGATATCTCAAGAGAGAGGAGAAAATAGAAGATGGTTCTCTAGGGGAAAAGAGAACTCACTGATGTGATTCCAACGCAACCGACGGTGTTCAATTCAGAGAATGGATGCTCACTCAGGGGGTTTGTCGAAGATCTGTGGTCGTACAAGAGCTCTCAGCTGAACGAGACCTTTAGGCTTCTGACTAAATCGATCCACAAGCTACCACACTTCCTCAAATTCGGCGAACGCACCACCTAAATTGATTTATTTCCCCTTCCCTAACATCCAAAAGTCTTAAAAACAACACCCAAGGAAACCACAACCCTAGATATACACACAACAGGTGTAGATCTAGAAAACTGAGAGAGAGATGTAGATCTAGAGGAAAACACAAAGAAACCAAGAGGAGAGACTTACCTGGGATAAACCACCTTGAAACCCCTTTGATTTTCTTCCAAAATGAGTAGGAGAGTCCCTCCAACCCTTGAGAACCAAAAATCCCGAGAGATCTTTGAGTGTGAGGAAGAATGAGGGAGAGATGGGAAATCCTGAGTGGTCTAGGACTTAAAAACCTAAACTTTAAGTGGCCGCATGGTTACCCCGCACGGTTTGGAAAACCATGCACCAACCGTGCGGTTTCCACTATCTCACCTAGGGACTTCACATGGATTGCCTGCATAGTCTGAAAAAATGTGTGTTGCCCGTGCAGATCCCACTGTCAAGGGTGCACGGTTTCCTGGGCTAGCCACACGGTTTTTTTAGACCATGTGCCAACCGTGCGCCCCTACACAACCTCCACAACTTTAAAAGTTTTTTCCATAATTGTCCAAACTTCAACCAACCAGAAAAGGAAGTCATACCTAAAAAGAAGGTTAGGGTTCTTACATATGGACACTCGGTAAGAGACTTATCCAATGACTAAAATTTAATTTATTACCCAATAACTTCAAAATTCCTTTCTAAAAATTGGATGTGAACCTAGGATCTCAGTTTGATACAATGGAGAGAGGAACTCCATGCAACCTAAAATTCCCTTTAAATACAATCTAGAAAGCTACTCTAAATACATCATATCTCGAATGGGAAGAAAATGTGTAAATTTTGTTAATTAATAAATAATAACCTAAATCACATTATTACCCTGAGAAGTATTTGGAAATACTGCCACAAAATCCATTGATATATTTTCTCATTTCCACTCTAGTATTGGAAATGGTTGAAAAAAAATCCTTAAGTGTCTTTCATGTTCCTCATGGATTTTATAATATACCAAAATATCATCTATAAACACAACCACAAATTAATCCAAAAAATTATAGAAAACTTTATTCATAAGATTCATAAATACAATAGGTTCATTAGATAACCTAAAGAGAATAACTAAAAATTCATAATGGTCATATCTAGTTTGAAACATAGTCTTAGGAATGTCATCCCCCTTCACCTTTAGCTGATGTTACCTGGACCTCATATCAATCTTCAAAAAATACTAATCTCCCTAAAGTTGAGAAAACAAACCATCAATATGATTCAAAGGATACTTGTTCTTGACAATTATTTTATTCAAGGCTCTATAATCAATGAAAAGTCTCATGGAACAATCTTTCCTTTTCACAAATAAAACAGGAGCACCCCATGGTAAAGTTCTAGGTTGAATGAAACCCTTGTCAAGCAATTATTTAAACTATTTTTTCAATTCCACAAGTTATACTTGAGGTATTATACAAGGGGGTTTAGAAATAGGCTTATAATCATGTACTAAATCAGCATTAAATTCATTTTCCTGATCAAGAACAACACCAATCAAATCATCAAGAAAAACATCTATAAATTCATTCACTACTAGGATGTCACTGATTAGAACTATTTATTTCTTTTCAACAATATGAGATATATAACCTTCACTACCATCTTTAATAAATTTCTTATCTTCTTGGTATGTTATCAAAGGTATGAAATCATTGAATAAAACTCTCTTGGATTTGTAATCTATTTTGGCATGATAAACTATAATTCAATCCATACCCAAAATGATATCAAAATCAACTATGGGTAGTTTAACAAGAATTTCAGGAAATACCATCCCACCAATGAAAATAGGAATATCCCTATAAATATATATTTCTCTAATACTCCCACCCGTAGTTTTTACCAAAAGTTCTATCTTACTTTCATTAGGTTATATTCCCAATTTTCTAGAAGATTTCTTAAAAATGAAAGAATTTGAAGATCCAGGGTCAAATAGAGTATTGACATAATTCAAATAAACCAATAACATACCTATCATAACTTTATTTTATAGACCAACATCAACTATAGTAGTACCAAAAGATTTTTCCACACCCTTTTGTTTTTGATATTGCTAGTTTCTACCCTAAGTAATCAACATTGGACACACATTTGCATAATGTCCTAACTCATTACAACTAAAACATCTTACCATTGGATTTTTATTGCTTTCCTGATCATTTTCCTTATAATAATGATCCATATAACCAAGATTACGACATCAGAAGCACTTCCCAAACTTTGAAATACATTCTCTAGGATGTTTTTTACCACACTTATCACAAGATGGGAATTTGGGTTTTGTACCTCCAAACTTATTTGATGAATACTTCCTCATTTCCTACCAAATTTAACTCTTATTTTTCTTGTTTTCTTGGGACACATGATCATATAAAAACTCCATTTCTACCTTCTCAACACATCGAACAAGTTTCTCATAGCTCTTAAACTCATGAGAATCCAATTCCCTTTGATATATTATCTTTAATCCTGAGAAAACACGATTTATCTTACTATACGTATCTAAGATAAAAGTTGGGACATACCTCACCAGTCTAGTGAAGTTTTATTCATATTAATCCATTTAATATTCCTCATTTTGTCTCAATTTTAATAATTTTTTTCCATCCTAATTAGAAAATCCTTAGGAAAATATTTCTCAAGAAAAATATTCTTAAATTTATCCCATTCCAAGGAATTAATCTCTTAAATCTCCCTAATATTATTAAACATTTACCACCACTGGTTAGCTTCAAATTAAAAATTATAAATTCAAAGATTTACCTTTTAGTGATATGAGAAACCCATGGCATTGAATATATTTTCTAGAGATGTAATCCATCCTTTATCTAGCACAGGTTCAGATGATCCTCTGAATGATGGGGGATGTTGTTGTATAAAATGATCCACTATCATCATGTTACTTTTTGGTATATTTGGTTCCTATATTTCATGGACACCACCACCATTTATATCCTATTTCAAATGATCCATCACTATATCAAACTAATTAGTTCCATTTACATCCATCTCAGGATGATGATTTGGAAGGATATTTTCCTCTCAGTGCCTTCCCACTACAGCTTCCTTATTTCCTATGTAGAAAATCATTATGATAAAACATACTTTAGATGAATCAATATGGTAATCTTTAAATGATATAACATTTTAACTTGAACATAAGGTAAAATATTTCAAGTGAAAGTTATTAATATTACCCTAACCTCTAAAGTTATCTAAATCTACCTTTGATAGTAACTATAAGTCCCTGGACTTAAAACATTACATAATCTTGAGTTAATTCAAGAATTTTACTTTCTTTCACATTGATTATATTTTCAGGTTTAGAGTTTTATATATTTAATCCATAACTCATACATAACAAAACCATAAAATACAAAGTGGACACTTCCAAACAACATCATTTTTTCTATAATCTAAAACTTTTAAAATAAATCATGATATATTTTATGAAAACTCTTCACAACATTGAACATGACATCTTCTAATCCCTTACTCATCCTTAAGTCACGTAAAAAACATTAAAAATGTGGGATGATCATAAATATCTCAATAAGGGATATAAAATAAGGAAATTGTTATTCCATTGATAAACATTAAATTCCATGAAAATTTTATCATAAATTAGTACCTTTCACCCTTAATAATTATTAAATACTTTCCTTTTAAAATAAACTCATTTCATACCTTTTTTGTAGTCATAAGATTACCACAAAACCCATAGAAAGAATAGAAAATACATAAAGGTATCTTGGTACATCATTATACTTGTCACTCTTATAAATGGAATAAATATATGATCAACTTACATACATGTTACTCTTACAAATGGAATATCCATATGGCTGAATTCCATACCCAATTCATTGGAGGTCTATCATGGACCCACCCATCCTTGGTTTATCACAGAACCACCCATCAAATGTCCAAGTACCATTATATAATTATAACACATAATAGATTTCAATTTTCAAAATTTCACTCATAAAATTTGATTTTCAATCACAATAAAACATTTCAATATATTTAAATAATCAATCCATTTTCAAAACCCATTTTCAATAACAAAATACCCATAAAAAGGGAAAGAGGGGTTTATTTTTCTTTTAAAAACATGAAGTATTGTAGAGGAATACAAATACTAAAATAGATATAAAATTTACTTTATAATAATTTTATATCCATATAAATAAATATTTAAAATAATATCAATAATATTGAAATGGGGGAAAGTAATAAAACATTAAACATTCAAAGCATCCCATACCACTTTGAATAATCAAATCATAGCCACATGAAAGAAGAAGATTTAACAAAACATTAAATAAAATTATAATAGATATAATATTGATATTCAATGTAAAAGTGTCACTATATACACTTTATAAAATAATAAATGTGCATATGATAAATAATTTTCACAATGAAAGGCGATTGAGACGAAATCCCTTACCATGGGTGTGACTTGTCACGTGTGTCTTTATATTCCTTAATAATTAACTTATGTAAATTATTTACTTCCTTAAAAACCTTTTTAAATTTTTTTATTAGTTTTATTTCACTTATTATAATTTTTTATACAAATACTTAAACAATTAAGTTTACATTGGGTGTTTTGACCATATTTGGTTTATGTGTCAAAAACGAATTTGGTAGGTCAAATATGGTCAAAGGGGTCATTATATAAACAAATAAAGAATAATAATAATTAAATAATTAAATAATTATCATATTTATACATAAATATTATTTTTAAAACCAAACATGAAATTTTCAAGTTTCAAATGAACCAACATTACAATCATTGAGACGGTAGGTTGTGCTTATACATGAGTAACGTTCCCATTTTTCAATGATTGTTATGGAAAGAAGGTAAGTAAAAATTTATCTTTTCATAATGATAAATATATCATATATACCATATTATTTAATAATATATACTTATATATATAATTATAGTGATGTAAAATGAATCACATCACTTCAAGGAGGCGGTAGTCCACACGTCCACGAAGGACATTATCACTTTTTCAGTGTGTGAATAGGTAATAATGAAAATGATATATTATATTTACAAAAAAGGTAATTGTGTATTTAATATCATATATATTTCATGTATGTTACATATTTTTAATTAAAATTATCCTTAATACATCCCATATAATGTGTGAATGTATCGCATCGCTTTAAGGAGGCGGTAGTCCACATGTACACAAACGACATTATCGTATTTACAAAAAATGGAAAGAACGAAGGTATGTGTATATAACAATTATATAAGTATTAATACATAATAAATATCATATATATATATATATATATATATTGTTTCCATCATAATTCCCGACTATAAAAGGTGGTAAAGGAAAAACAAACAACATCATTACGTGAGGCGGTATTTTGTTGTACACAAATGGTAATTTCATTACCCATTTGATGGAAGTGTGTGTAGGTGTAGGTAGAAACCTTATAATAACAATATATAAGTATATTTATGATAATTATTTTATTATATAATCATGTAATAATATGAAATTAATGGATTTGAGAAGGAAACAAAGTAAAAAATGCATGTTGATGAAAGTTACCACTTCTTTGGGTAACTCCTTTTGGTTTTCACCAAAGGACATCTTAGTTGAATTTATGCCCAAGTTTAGGAATATAGGGTTATGGTATGGATTTTTGGAGCTTATTTGGGTAGTTTTTTTTCAAGAAAAAATGGATTTAGTGGTGTAAAGAGAGGGGGAGGAGAGGAGGCCTTTTATTAGAGGGGAAAAGGACACATTGGGTATTCTTGAAAAGAATTATGTACTCCCCATATTTTACTTGTCCCAAAAGGATTAAAAATTGACAATTATATATATAGAGAGAGGTTTCATGGCCTAAATATGGCTATAAAATAATTTTTATACAATTTTAGGGTCATTTTTACATCTTATTTTCCAAGTTTAGTCATTAATTAAGATTGTTTTTCCTTAATCACTATAATTAATTTTAATTACTTTTACTAATAATTTTGGTAAAAAAATAAGTTGAAATTATAATACATTATAAATTATGATGATTCCAAATATTTAATCCATTTTCCCAAATTCCAACCACATAATTGTCAAAAATTAATTTAAAATTAATCCCGCAGACGGGGTGTTACAACAGGATTTTAAACTGAAAATATTCAAAAGTTTGGTAAGTTTTTATATCTAAATTCATTGGGAAATTGTATCCAATTACATAAATTAGTTTTAATGATATAAAATTTATCTAATTATGCATTAAATACAATCCATAATATAATTTAACTATATAAATAAATTGGAAAAAAATCATTTTTGAACTAAAATTTAATATTATTCACTGTTAATCAAAATATGAATGTTCTCAGAAAAATACCAAAAATTAGATTTAAGTAGATTTTTATATTTTTATTTCAAAAAAAATTATTTTTTCATATAAAAATTATAAAAGTGTCAAAATTTTAATTTAAAATAGGCGCGCCATTAAAAGGTGGGAAAACTACCTTTTAAAAATATAGATCTTTGTTATCCTTAAAATAGGATTTATTATTATTTTAAGCTTATAAAATTTATTGTATGAATGTAAAAATATTTAATAAACATTTGTAAACATAATATATTTAGTATTATTCATTCCCATTGATACAATGGTTAGGTGATAACTACCACTTAAAATAATAATATTAACAATATATTATTTTTTGGTATAACTCGGTCTTGCATGAAATGTAAGATTTCAGAGAAACTCATGGATGAATGTTGGGTATGATATTAGACATAGAATCCCTTTTTAAGATAAAATTATTATCTACTTAAAATATATTAATAAATATGAAAAAAAAAACTTATTCTATAATTAACTGGGTTGTTATAGGTAGGGTCATAACCTCATCCGAAAAAATATCCATGAACTCCTCCACAACCCTAAGAACACCCTCTATCAGAGCTTCCACCAAAAACTCCACCAACTAAGATAAAATAGGTTTCATCAAACTACCCCTATCCAATAACCTTTCTCATTAATGAACACCGCTCATTGTCCCTCCACATTAGAAAAAAAACTCTCCTTCGGAAGTTTACAATGAATGAACACACAAAATATAGCCAATCCATGTTCAGTATAACATAATATGGTTATATCTACAATAAGAAGAAGTCCCCTACTAACTGGTGTTGTGCAATCACTAATCTTCATCCCTAGAACACATAAAATAAATAATTTTGGTCTCCAAATGGTGTATATAACACCATAGTCACTAGAATCCTCTCCATATCCAATAATATAGAAAAAAGTAAGAGCAAGAAAGGAGTGTGAGGATCCCAAATCAAACAAAGTACAAACAAGTGTTGAAGATAAATTGATCATGCCTCGAACAACTATCGACTCTGCTGGAGCTTCCACCTCTAACACAATCATCTAAACACACCCAAATTCTTTTCCCCTCTATTTTCATCCTCCATGACCACACTCTTGTAGGTTTTGTGTGCGGCGTAAGTGCATGGATGGGTGTACCCAACTTTAATTTTACTATTAGAAACAATCAATCCTAGATACGTCACGATGATAAAACACTGGATCTTCAGAATATAACCAAGAACAAAAAGGAAATAGGGAATTCCCAGAACCATATAGAGGATCATCATATTTTTGTTATAATTAATTTAATTAAAAGACATGAATTACCTTGATGGAATTCTCTCTCCATTGATGTTTCCAGTCATGATCCAATGTGGTCTATCATTTAGTTGGAGAAGCCAAGTGTAAGCTTCCTCTAGTGATGATCCACACATGCTCTACATATCTATAGATGTCATTGAAGGGATCTATGGGTGCTAGCATGGAAGATCCTTTTCTTATGATGTCCGCCTTGAGAGATGCTTCCAAAGCGATCTCCTTGATCCGGTGGAGGAGGATCTCTCTCATAACTTGAGAGTATTCTTAGAGGAAAGGAATTCTCTCTTGTCTTAAGAGATTTCTCTAGATCTATTGTGCATAACCACAATGAATGGTTATCTCTAATGAGAATAATGTAATTGGGATTTATATTACTTAGAATAATAAAATGAATTAATTACCCAAAGGCATTTATTTATTTCATTTAATTATTAGTAATACCCCATGTCTAATAATAACATTTTACTATTATTATCACTTGACATGTGTCTAGGTAATTAAACCTATTATTATTTAATTAAATAAATATTATTATTTATCACAAATCCCGAAAAAACTACACGGCGTCTATATATTAATATACACGATGTATACTTTTATTTTTACATTTTCTTTATTTCCTCCACCATATTTATTAGACCTTGAATAATGACTATTTATTTTTTAAATAAATATCATTACATTACTCTCTAATAAATATATTATTTCACCCACAATATATTATCTCAAATAACTAGTGTCGAAATAAATGAGATCAGGCATCCTTGAATAATTATTAAACCACAATTGAGAATAATCTTTATTCAACTTGTTAAATGAATATTTAACTAAGATACTTGGACACACTTAGTGTGTGGCCCTCTAGGCCTCTTTATAAGTGGTATTATGTGGAGCCTACCTAAATTCAAAGGTTAGTGTATAGTAACACACCAAGGAACCCATAGATAGAAGTTAATGTTGTAATGACATGTCACCTCCAACGAACGCTTACCATGTAATGTAGTCCCTTTGTCTCGATGTATCAAATCAAGCGGGTTTCATGCTAGTTCCATTAACCCATGTTCTTGATTATTATTTCTTTGACTTCGTAGAATTGAACTCGCTCATTCTTCACCATGGACATGGATTTATTTAGGCTATATCAATTCCATCAAAGGGCCTAAGATATCAACATCTGTTATGGAACAAAAGCGACAAATTCATTCTCATGTTATCTACTAATACAGTATTACTCATGATGCACCCAACATATCCTACCCCACTGCGAACAGTGTGTCATCACAGTTTTTGTCAATACATCTAAGTTTGTGAGTTGTAATACCAATTAATAATAATCTTGAAGTCTAAGGACCAATACACATGTTTGCATATAGGAACATCCAATGACGCTATGAAATGAGGATTTACTAATGGCAAGTCTCGTTCTCATAATATCCTCCTGTATATTACCAAGGGTGCACACCATGAGAAGGTGCCTCAAAGTTTTATGAGTCTTCACCCCTAATAGCATGTATTATTTATGTCCCTCAAATAACAACATCCGACCATATAACATATATTCAAGAATAGTGTTATAGAACTTCTGGGTTCTCATCATAGTAGGGATCCACTATGACCCTTTAGTGCAACAGCTATCCTTAGAAAATTATCACATGCATTGTCACGCAGAAGAACAATCAAGATGTGATAAGGTATTTATTAATATTCAAATCCATGAATACAAGTTTATCATAAAGTATAAAGTAGTTGGTTTTAGGCCACCAACTCCAACAGACTCCCACTTGGACTAGATCCAATTACTAACAACCTTTAACCCGCTAGCTCTCACATGATATTCATTCTTCTGCTGAGATAGGCCTTTAGTCATGGGGTCCACCATGTTCTCTTCCATGGACACTCTACTCACTGCAACTTCACCCCTTTGATAGAAACCCCTCAAGAGGTGATACTTCCGTAGAATGTGCATTGTCCGTTGATGTGACCTTGGTTATTTTGCAAGATCCACTGCTACAATATTATCACAATACAATGTGATAGGATCTTTACTTCTAGGAACCACATAAATCTCGTGTCCAATGTTATGAATCCATATAGCTTCCTTAGTTGCATCATAAGCTTCTATATATTCGGACTTTGCTGTAGAATCGGCGACAACTGTATTCTTTGAACTCTTCCAGCTCACAACTCCTCCTTTGTGACAGAAAACATGTCCTAGTTGTGAATTTAGATCATTCTGATCTATCAAAAAACCAATATCAGCATACCCTCTGATGATAAGTTCCTCATCTCCTCCATACACTAGGAACATATCCTTAGTTATTCTCAGATACTTAAGGATAGTATTAACAACAGTCAAATGTTGTTCTTCTAGATCTTCTTGATATCTTTCTACCATGCTCATTGTATAGGAAACATCAAGCCTGGTACATAACATGGAATGCATTATAGATCCTATAGATGAATCGTATGGGATATTACTCATCCTATCTTTCTCATGTTGTGTCTGAGGACACATTCTCTTAGAAAGATGTAGGCCATGTGACACTAGAACCAATCCTCTCTTAGATTATTCCATACTAAATCTCTTTAGTATATGGTCAATGTATATACCCTAAATTAGTCCAAGTATCCTCTTGTATCTATCACAAATGATCTTGATACCTAGAATGTAGGTTGCTTCACCTAATTCTTTCATGGAGAAACACTTGTTCAACGAGTCCTTAACTGATTGTAAGACTGGTACATCGTTTCCAATAAGTAATATGTCATCAACATATACTACTAGGATAACGACTGCATTCCCATTAAACTATTTATAAACACATGGCTCACATTTGTTCTTAATGAAACCAAATTCCTGTATGGATTCATAAAATCAAATGTTCCATGACCTGGATACTTGATTTAATCCATAAATATATTTCTTTACAAACTCGTTTGGCTTCACCTGGTGTCACAAACACTTTTGGTTGTGTCATATAGATATCTTCTTGAAGGTTCCCATTAAGGAATGTTGTTTTGACATCCATTTGCTAAATCTCATAGTCATGGTAAGCTGTTATGGCAAGTATTATTCTTATGGATTTAAACATGAAAACTAGTGATAAGGTTTCATCATAGTCAATTCCTTAACACTTTCTGAATCCTTTAGCCACTAGCCTTACTTTATAGGTGATAACTTGACCTTCCATGTAAAACTTTCTCTTGAATACCCATTTTCATCCAATAGGCTTTACATCAACTGGCTCATTGACCAGAACCTATACATGGTTCTGATACATGGAATCCATCTCAGAATTCATAGCTTCTAGCCATTCTGTAGCTTTTGATCTCTCTACGTCTTCCTTATAGGAGAGTGGTTTATCGTTTTCCAACAATAATGATTCACTATCCTTAATGACTAGGAAACCAAATCTCTCTGGCTCCCTTACCTATCTTGAGACCCTACATAGTACTTGTGTTTCTGGAACCTCTTCTACGGGGACCTATGGAACTTGTTCATGTACCAACTCCTATGTATCTTGAGAATCAACTTCATCAAAGTCAATATTTCTCCCACTATCCTTTTTGAGTATGTTCTCCCTCTCAAGAAATATGTATTGTCTGGTGACAGTCACTTTCATGTCTGAAGGATTATATAGGTAATAGCCTTTTGTTTCCTCGAGATATCCTATAAAGATGCACCTCCTACCCCGGGGTGCTAGTTTGTTGTCTAATAAGTCCTTAACAAATGCCTCGCATCCCCATACACTTGTGTGTGAAAAAATGGGTTTCTTTCCATTCCATAACTCGAAGGGAATTCCATTTTCCACCTTATTTGGTACTCAGTTTAATGTGTATATTGTGGTTTGTAAGGCATATCCCCAAAAGAATAATAGAAGATCTGCATGAATCATCATTGACCTCACCATGTCCAACAAGGTGCAGTTAATCCTTTCACTAACACCATTCCACTGTGGTGTATAAGGATTGATTTGAGATAGAATCCTAGACTCCCATAAAAGGTTGATGAATTATTGGTTCATATATTCTCCACCTCAATCTGATCAAAGTTTCTTTATCTTTTTACCAACCTGATTCTCTACTTCATTCTTGAATTCCATAAATTTATCCAAGGACTCTGACTTATACCTCATCAAATAGATCTATTCATATCTACTCAAATCATCAGTAAAAGTAATGAAGTAAGAATATACACCTCTAGATTCTACTGTAAATGGTCCATACACATCTGTGTGTACCAATCCTAGAAGATCTGAGGCCCTTTCACCCTGTCCACCGAAAGGCAGCTTGGTCATTTTTCCTTGTAAACAAGCATTACATCAATTAAGATGGTTTTTCCTTAGTAGAGTCTAAATAACCATATTGGCAAAGCTTTGTCAAGTTCTTCTTATTTACATGACCAAGATAATGATTCCACAACTGGGTGTTATATGAGTCATGTGAGTTTGTTTCGTTATCTATTGCCAATACTTGGTTTTAATAATTTAATACATACAAACCATTATTTAAATGCACCATACCATAACATACGTTGTTCTTATAAAAGAAACAACCCTTATTTCCAAACTTGAAAATACATCCATCCATATCCAAACATGATACATAAATTATTTTTTTCGTAAAACTAGATACATAATAAAAATTATGTAAAACCAAAAGCATCCTATTTGGAAATGAGAGATGGTAATCGCCAATGGCCAATGCAACTAGCCTCACACCATTGGCAGCTCTAAGATCCACCTATCCTCTGAAAATATTTCTAAATATACTTGGTTCCTGCATTTGAATACATATGTGAGCCCCACAATCTATATCTAATACCCAATGTATAGAAATGGAAAGATTATGATTAATAACGAATGCACCTTTAGCATCCCCACGCTTCTGGGTGTAGTTCCACTTCCAGTGTCCTGGATTTCCACATGAAAAATATACCACCTCCCATTCCTTTCCTTGCCTCTAGATCTTTCCCTTCTTGGAGGGACGGTTCTAGGGGGCTTCATACCATTTATAAACCCTTGTCCCCTTTGTCCTGTCCTTCCTCTTCTTATTCACCATAAGGACTTTAGGTTTGTCATGTCCCATGTCCTTATCTACCTGGAAAATCAAGGTTAGAAGTTTCAATAGACTCTTCTCATTATTTATCATGTTTTAGTTGACAATTAATCTAGACAAGGTCTTGGGCAGTGATGATAGGATGAGATATGTACGCAACTCATCTGGGGACTTAATCCCTAAGATGTCTAGGCATTCAATGTAGCCAATAAGATTGACCACATGAGACCCATCTGGAGCATACTCTCCAAGATTAGTTGTGAAAAAAGCATTAGAGATCTCATATCTCTCATGTCTAGCCTTCTCTTGATAGAGATACTTAAGGAGAGACATCATTCTATACATGTCCATATTTTCATGTTTCTTTAAGAGCTCGTTTGACACAGCTAGTAGCATGAAACATTGGACATCTATGGCATCATCCAAATGTTTCATATAGAGAGATATTTTCTTATCACTAGCCTCATTTCCAGGTGCAATTGGAATAGGATCCTCCAGCATATACAATTTCTTCTCATGGAAAAGGATGACACGTAAACGCCTCTACCACTCCTAGAAATTGGTACCAGTGAGAAGGTTTTCCTTATTGATTATGGTTTGAAATGATATGTTTGATTTCATTTTTTTATGTTTCTAAAAACTATGATGAGAAAAAATTTATTACTTTATCATGATAAAATTGAGAAAAATAAATAAATTAATACTTATTAGTCTCCCACTATTTTATCGAAATACAATATCCCTCGCCATTAACATCAGAATATTCTGTTTCCTAAATATTCTAGTGGAAAGGATCCATATTTCCCTTTTCATTACCCCAACTAGGGTTGGTCAAGCAACTTGAAAGGTTTTAGGTAGGAATTCCAAATGAAAACTTCATTAACTTGCAGCTCCTTGATCTGTTGAGTGGAATCCCCAATCCTAAAATCCTTTTATTTTGGATTTCCTCAACCTTTTTCTCTTGGTCACACCAAGTACTGCTATGGTAGTCAACCCTTGATGTGAACCAATTCAATTCAACCCAAAACCTTGAATTAGAATTCCCTGATAATTGAAATCACCCCAACTAGGGTTGGCCAAGCCCTTTTAAATATGGTTCGATTCTAACCAAGATTATGGAAGGATATACTGACTTAATATTTCCTTGAGTGATTTTATCCTTATATGTAAATTTCCATTTTATTATCTTTCTTATATGATTTTTAATATTCAGTGGGATATACTTAAGTGATTAACCATGTCTAAGATAATATTTATGCATAAGCAGATCTTATTTTAGTTCCATCTTGTATGCTTATTTAATTCATTAATTGTGTGATCGTGACAACACACCCATAATAAATAAACCATGCAATTGACAGAAATAAAATAAATGGCATGATCATGAGATTGTTCTATTGGTTATTTTATCTACCGCTTGATAAAATAACCTAAGACCTAGGGGAGAAAACACCTTGAACCTTTTGGGTTCATGTTTACAACTTCCCACCTGTCCACCTTTGTATCTCATTGGGTTGGTTTCACCTCGGCTCCTAACTTGAACCGCCTCCACTAGATTGGGAGCTCCATCCATTACATATGATTTTATCTCACACACATATGAGGGTTAAAATGGGGTTTTACATAAAAGAAACCTTAGGGCACACAGTCCTTACATATTAATGAAGAGAATGATCGTAGGCCAACAATTTTAATTTAAATAAATAAATTAAAATAAACCATACACATACAAAAGGTCATGTTCTAGCTCCTGGTCATCTATACATGCAACAATATTTATGCATAAATAAAATTAGAATTCAATTCTTTAATCATTCTTGTTTAAGATAAATCACGCTCGAATCAATTAATTATTATCTTTAATTAATCAATACTTTTATCTTAAACCCTTTTCCGAATTTCCTTGAGATTCTCATCCATCATAATTTTAAAAAAATAAATTCATTTAAAATTATATTTTTACATAACTTATACCTTGGAGGAAACCCAGTGAATTCTCGTTCATAACTACCCAATGTGTAGAAATGAACATTACACATATGTTAAATTAAATACATATATATAAAACACCTATCACGTGTTGTGCCCCAGCTTTACGCCTTCACCATGGTACACATCTCAAGGGTTTGTATAATATAATAATAAATTTGCGTAACTTGGATGATTACATGGCGTGTAGTTCCTACTACACAGTGTATACTATCATTCACCATCCATCTGAAGTACATGCCTAAGGATACGACATGTAGATGTACTTCGAAAATATTTGGAGTATACGATGTGTCCAATGGGACACACATCGTGTAGTATCGACATTACATGGTCTCTATTCGGTCAAGCTATGTATGGGGTACACGTTCCAACCCTAAATAGAAGGGACTACACTCCATGTCTAGTGGGACACATGGCATGTAATCCAGAAATTGTGTGCCACCTATTCCTGGTCAACGCACAGAGTCATTAAAACTTAGAAAAACTCCAATCACACTACTTGGTTTGGTGGACCAGTCCTGATGCATTGAACCTTGACTACACAGTGTGTACTGCCAAATATGCATCATGTGTTCTGGTGTTGTATGGCCAGGAACCTTTGGCACCTTTGGATGAGATCCTCTATTTTTATTTTAATCAAAATTAAAAGAAAAGATCATTTTTCTAAGGTGAATGAGAAAAAAAAGAGGAGGAAAAGATCTTGATATTAATATTTACATAATTATTAACTTGAATTTAAACAACTAAATTATTAAATGTGTAAATCATCAATGAAAAAATAAATAATTATAATCAACGATGTGGCCCTATGATACTACTTGTAGGTTCTAGGCGTAACGGAAGTGCGTGGATCGGTGTACCCAACTTTAATTTTACCATTAGCAATGATCAATCCAAGATCCTTCATGATGATAAAAGGTTGGATATTTGGAATAGAATGAAGAATGAAAAGGAAATAGGGACGTCCCAAAACTATAGAGAGTGTCATCCTATACTGGTTATAATTAATTTAATTAAAAGATAATAATTTCCTTGATGTAATTCTCTCTCCTTTGATGTTTCTAGTCACAATCCAATGTAATCTATCATTGTGTCATAGAATCCAAGTGTAATCTTCCTCTAGCAGTAATCCACATGTGCTCCACGTATCTCTAGATGTCACCAAAGGTATCTTTGGGTGCTATCACGGAAGATCCTTCGCTTGCGATGTCCACCTTCAATCTCCTTGAGAGCCACTTCCAAAGTGCTCTCCTTGATATGGTGGAGGAGGATCTCTCTCTTAACTTGAGAGCGTTCATGGAGGAAAGGAATTATCTTTTGGCTTGAGAGATTTCTCTAGATACATTGTGCACAACCACAAATAATGACTATCTCTAATGAGAATAATGTAATTGGTATTTATATTACTTATAATAATAAAATTAGTTAATTACCCAAAGGCATTTATTCATTTCATTTAATTCTTAGAAAAACCCCATGTTTAATAATAACATTTGACTATTATTATCACTTGACATACATCTAGAAAATTACACCTATTATTATTTAATTAAATAAATATTATTATTTCTCACAAATTCCTAGAAAAACTAAATGGAATGTATACATTAATATACACGGCATGTACTTTTGTTTTTCCATTTTCTTTATTTCCTCCACCACATTTATTAGACCTTGAATAATGACTATTTATTTATTAAATAAATATCACTGCATTACTCACTAATAAATATATTATTTCTACCAAAATATATTCTCTCAAATAACTAGTTTCAAAATAAATGAAATCAGGGATCCTTGAATAATTATTAAACCAAAATCGGGAATAATCTTTATTCAACCTGTTAAATGAATATTTAACTGAGATGCTTGGACACACTTAGTGTGTGACCCTCTAGGTCTCTTTCTTAGTGTAATTAGGTGGAGCCTACCTAAATTCCAAGGTTAGCATCTTACAACATTCCAAGTTACCCATATAGAAATAAGTTCATGCCGCAATGATGTGTGACCTCCTACGAACGCTTACCGTGTAATGTAATCCCTTTGTCTCAATATCTCGAATCAGGCAGGTTGTATGATAGTTCCATAAACCCATGTACTCTATTATTCTCTCTTTGACTTCCCAGAATTGAACTCTCCCATTCCTCACCATGTCCATGGATTTATTTAGGCTATATCAATTCTATCAAAGGGCCTGAGATATCAACTTTCATTATGGAATAAAAGGGAAAAATCCTATCTCGCGTTATCTATTAATGCAGTATTACTTGCGACACACCCAACATATCCTATCTCATTACGAACAGTGTGTCATCACAGTTTTCATCAATAAATCTAAGTGCATGAGTTGTAATACCCAGTAATAATAATCTTAAAGTCTAAGGATAAATACACACATCCAGAGATAGGAACATCCAATGACACTATAAAATGTGGATTTCCTACTGGCAGGTCTCATTCTCATAATATCCTCATGGATATTACTAAGGGTGAACACCATGATAAGCTGCCTCAAGGTTTTATGAGTCCTCATCCATAATGTCATGTATTATTTGTTTCCCTCAAATAACATTATCCGGCCATAGAACATATATTCAAGAATAGTGTTATGGAACTTCCAGGTTCTCATCATAGTAGGGATCTACTATGACCCTTTAGTGAAATAGCTATCCTTAGAACATTATCACATGAATTTTAATGCAAAAGAACAATCAAGATGTGATAAGGTATATATTAATATTCAAATCCATGAATACAAGTTTAACATAAAGTACAAAGTAGTTGGTTCTAGGCCACCAACACCAACAACTCTATCCTTGGTAACTATGTAAATAGACCATCACAAGGATACCCTCATCTAAATTCACCTATCCTAGGCTACTAAACAAGTTTCATGTGTCCTTACTACTGAAACTACCTCAATGGAAATTATTACTACCAAAAGGGGGTCTGACCGCACATCTGATACTAGCCTCCCTGATCGATCGGATATTGAGCTTGGATGTTACCATGTCCCCTGAATACATATCATGAAAATGAAAATCACTTATAAGGTGCTTGAAAACCATATATCCATGATGTATGGGGAAGAAATTATCATAGTTGGTTCTCCACTGAATGGAACCCTGACTGCCTAAACACCCACAACCCACAACCTGAAGCTATGCTCCTCAAAACACCCCACTAGCCAATATCTCATGGCTCACCACCTAGAGAAAAAATCCTCTCAACCACATATACCTTATTCTTCACTTCTAGATGCATAATAATCTTGAACGGGGTGACCGCATACTAGATTGATGGGTATAAAGTCTTCTCTAAATAGCACATTTTGGTTTCCTCATCTAAGAAAGCATAAGGGGAAAATGTAGGATGTCCTTTAACCTTATCCCAATCTACATAAAATTAAATATCCCATACTAAAGTGAGACTAGATCCTACCTCTAGGATGCCCTCATCATTGATGATAGGAATTATTCCCAGAACTCCCTCTGGAATTCGGGAAACAACACATCTGCCTCCTAATGGTCACCAAGAAATAGCATTCACCACTGATGTGTAGCTCCCCACATCTAACTAACTACTAATGGAACCTAGATATTAGCCTATGCTCAAATCAAACTGAAATAAATCTTGAGCTCCTCCAACCAGCACACTATATCTGGATCAGAGATTCTCCCATACTTTCCCAAACTCTACCATTGAAAGGCACACAAATACCTCTACCATGCCTCATCCTCCTCTATTAGATCTATCTTATGATGATTAACTAGATCAGCTTATTGAACCTCAACTACCTGAGCTACTCAGGAATGATGAATAGGATCCATTCTTGAAAATCAACGAGAACATCCAAATCACATTTGCATAGAATTTATCAATGAATATTTAATTGGTTTATTTTATTTTCTCATAATAACCCTTTTTTTTACATGAACACAAACAATCATGATTCATGTACCTATCTTAGGTCTCTACCTAGAAAACAATTCCACCTCATTTGGTCATTCAATAAGTATATATTCCATGAACTAGATCATGGGGGGTCCAAAAATCTTTTTTCCTGACTGGTATCTATAGCCTATGTTACACACCAAGACCAAATTCCATAGTTTCCCTACTAACCCATGCAAACCTCAGAGTTTCTAACTCCATACTCCATCCTATATCTCAACCAAAACCTTTAATACCACTATGTCATGGCCCCCTACCTCCAAACATGCCTCTTCCTTAATTCTTAAGCCAATTAATTATCAATTAATTCTATATTTAAGTTCTTTACCAATTTCAACATGATACTTCAAGCATAAGAACATTCTAACAAAGCATAGCATTGATATCACACTATTGATAAAATAAAGAGGTAAATCATTATTGTGATATTAAGAAGTGACATTGATTACTAAAACCAAATTATTTATTAATATAGTTTGATAATTATTATATTAATTCAATTTCCATCCCAGGGGATAAACCAGGCTCAATTTATGATTGCATGTAAATAAAAAGAGAAGCAACTAATCCCCTGCTTCAAAGGCATAAATGTTATTTTCAGGAGAATGGACCAATGTTGTAGATTCCAATCACCTCTCCCATGAGAAGTTGCATCCCTCCAAGGATTCCACAGCACAATCGCACCAACAAACAACTAAGAAAAACTACATTATAAACATACAGATGATCCACCATTTCATAGAAAGATGAAATAGGAGGAACTGTTGGAGTTCCTGGACTAGAACCAACTACTTTGTACTTTATTCATTAATAAAAGCCTTATCACATCTTGATTGTTCTTCTGTGTGACAATGCATGTGATAATTTCCTAATGATAGCAGTTGCATTAAAGGGTCATAGTAGATCCCTTCTATGATGAGAACTCAGAAGTGCCATAACACTATTCTTGAATATATGTTCTATGGACGGATGATGTTATTTGAGGGACACAAATAATACAGGTCATTAGGGATAATGACTCATAAAACTTTTAGGCACCTTCTCATGGTGTACGCCCTTGGTAATATCTAGGAGGATATTATGAGAACAAGACCCGTCAGTAGGAAATCCATATTTCATAGTGTCATTGGATGTTCCTAAATGTGGACATATGTATTGGTCCTTATAATTTAAGATTATTATTAATGGGTATTACAACTCACGCACTTAGATGTATTGATGAAAACTGTGATGACACACTGTTCACTGTGAGGTAGGATATGTTGGGTGCATCAAGAGTACTACTGCATTAATAGATAATGTGAGAAAGGATTTGTCCCTTCTATTCCATAACAGAAGTATATATCTCAGGCCCTTTGATGGAATTGATATAGCCTAAATAAATCCATGGCCATGGTAAGGTATGGGCGAGTTCAATTTCAAGAAGTCAAAGAAAGAATAATCAAGCACATGGGTTGATGGCACTATCATGAAACCTGCTTGATTAGAGAAATCGAGACAAAGGGATTATATTACATGGTAAACATTAGTAAAAGGTGACACGTCATTGTGGCATTAACTTCTTTCTCTATGGGTGCCTTGGCGTGTTACTAGAAGTTAACTTTGGACTTTAGGTAGGCTCTGCCTAATGCCACTGAGAAAGAGGCCTAGAGGGTCACACACTAAGTGTGTCCACATATCTCAGTTAAATATTAATTTAACAAGTTGAATAAATATTATTCTCGGCTTTAGTTTAATAATTATTTAAGGATACCTAATCGCATTTATTTTGACATTGAGTTATTTGAGAGAATATATTGTGGGAGAAATAATATATTTATTAGCAAGTAATACAGTTACATTTATTTCATAAATAAATATCCATTATTCAAGGTCTAATAAATATGGTGGAGGAAATAAAGGAAATGAAAAACAAGTACACGTCGTGTATTAATGATTACATGCCGGGTAGTTTTTTAGTCAGGATTTTGAAGAAATAATATTGTTTTATTAAATGATTTTTATTATAATCAGCATGGGTGCATTTCAATGAATTAATTATTCGACAGGGGGGTTTTCAATAAGATTTAATGAAATAAATAAAACATGTAACATGTTTATTTATTGTCATAACTCTATAACCTCAACCCTGATTATAAATATCCTCAAAACCCCAACACTTTTCCCCAATCGTTGTGCACAACAATTCTGGAGAATTATCTCAAGGCTAAAAGAACTCCTTCCTCCAAGAACAGTCTCAAGATCGAGAGAGATCCACCACCACCAGATCAAGGAAATCGAAGGCGGACATCGCAAGAAAAGGTTCTTCTGTGCTAGCACCCAAAGATCCCTTCAGTGACTTCTAGAGATACGTGGAGCATGTTTGGATCACCTCTAGAGGAATCCTACACTTGGATTCTACGACGCAATGACAGATCACATCAGATTGTGACCGAAGACATTAATGAAGAAGCAATTCCATCAAGGTAATTCTTGTCAATTAATTAAATTAATTATAACCAACATATTATGATCCTCTCAATGGTTTTGGGTCCCTTCTCTTTCTTTTCGTTCTTTGTTCTATTCTGAAGATTCGGTGTTTTATTATCATGACAGATCTCAGATTGAATGTTGTTTAATGCTAAAATTATAGTTTGGTACTCCCTCCAACGCACTTCCGTTGTGCCCGGAACCTACAAGTGGTATCAGAGCGGTCATATCGTTGATTATAATTATTTAATTTTTCATTGGTGATTTACGCATTTAATAATTTAGTTGTTTCAATTCAAGTTAATCGTTCTTTAAAATCTGAATCTCGAGATATGTTCCTCCTCTCTCATTTCTCATTCACCTTATAAAAACGATTTTTTTCTTTTAATTTTGATTAAAATAAAATTGAGGATCTCATCCGGAGGTGCCAAACGTTCCTGGACGTACAACACCAGAATACACAGCGTGTATTCAGAAGTACACACCGTGTAGTCTAGGTTTAATGCATTGGACTGGTCCTCCAAATCAGCTCATGTATTGGATCCTATCTAAGTCATTTATGACACCGTGTGTTGACTAGGAACAGGTGGCACATAGTTTCCAGATTACACATCATGTGGTCCACTGAACATGGTGTGTAGTCCCTTCGAGTTAGGGTTGGACCATGTACTTCATACATGGCTTGCCTGGCTGGAAACCATGTAATGCGGATACTACACAGCATGTGTCCCACTGAACATGCCATGTACTCTGAAAATTTCCGAATTACATCAACACGCCATGTCCCTGGGCATGTACTTCGGATGGACGGTGAACAAAAGTACACGCCATATAGTCATAACTACACACCGTGTACTCATCCAAATTACGCAGATTTATTAAAATTTATTATTATATTATACAGAACCTTGAGACATGTACCATATTGCAGGTGTAAAGCTGAGGCGCAAAAAGTGATAGGTGTTTTATATATATGTGTTTAATTTAACATCTGCATAATGAATAGGAATTCACCGGGTTGCCTCCAAGGTAAAAGTTACGTACAAAGATAATTTTAAATGAATTTATTTGTTTAAAATTATGATGGATGAGAATCTCAAGGAAATTAAGAAAAGTGTTTAAGACAAAAGGATTGATTAATTAAAGATAATTAATTGATTCGAGCGTGGTTTATCTTAAGCAAGAATGATTAAAGAATTGAATGCTAGTTTTATTTATGTGTAAATGTTGTTGTATGTATGGATGATCATGATCTAGACCAAGACCTTTTTATGTAAATTTTTTCTTTTAATTTATTTATTTAAATTAACTTTGTTATCCTACGATTCATATCCTCATTAATATGTAGGGCCTACGTGACCAATGTTTCTTTTATGTAAAAACCCCTTTTTACCCCTCACCTATGTGTGAGATAAATGCATATGTAATGGATGGAGCTCCCAAGATAATGGAGGTAGCTCAAGTTAGGAACCAAGGCGAAACCAATCTGAGGAGATACAAAGGTGGACAGATGGAAAGCTGTAAACACAAACCTGAAAGGTTCAAGGTGTTTCTCCCCTAGGTCTTGGGTTAGTTTATCAATCGCTAGATAAACTAACCAATAGAATAATCTCATGATCATACCATTTATTTTATTTCTGTCAGTTTCATGGTTTATTTATTATGGGTGTGTTTTCACGATCACACAATTAATGAATTAAACAAGCATGCAAGATGGAACTAAAATAAAGACCAGCTTATGTGTAAATATTATCATAGACATGGTTAATCACTTAAGTATATCCCACTTAATATTAACAAGAATGTAATCAAAGATAATAAAATTTCAATTTATGTATAAGGATAAAAATCCCTCAAATAAATATTAAGTTAGTATAGCCTTCTATAATCTTGGTTAGAATCGAACCATAGTTCAAAGTGCTTGACCAACCCTAGTTGGGGTGATTTCAATTATCAGGGAATTATAATTCAAGGTTTTGGGTTGAATTGACTTGGTTTGCATCAAGGGTTGACTGCCACAGTAGGACTTGGTGTGACCAAGAGGCAAAGGTTGAGGAAATCCAAAATAAAAGGATTTCAGGATTGGGGAGTCCACTCAGTGGATCAAGGAGCTGCGAGTTAATACAGTTGGCATTTGGAATGCCTGCCTAAAACCCTTCAAGTTGCTTGACCAACCCTAGTTGAGTAATGTGAAGGGAAATATATATCCTTTCTACTAGAATATTCAGGAAACAGAATATTCTGAAGTCAATGGTGAGGGCTATTGGATTTTGATAAAATAGTGGGAGACTAATAAGTATTGATTTATTTATTTGTCTCATTTGTGTAATAAAGTACTGAAACCTTTGATCATCTTAATTTTTATAAACGGAAATAAAATGACTTCAAACATATCATTTCAAACCATACTCTAGAAGGAAAACCTTCTCACTGGAACCAATTTCCAAGAATGGTAGAGGCGTTTACGTGTCATCCTTCTCCACGAAAGAAAATTGTATGTGCTGGAAGAGTTTGTTCCAGTTGCACCTGGGAAAGAGGCCAGTGATGAGGAAATATCTATCTTTGTAAAACATATGGATGATGCCATAGATGTCCAATATTTCATGCTATCGGCCATGTCTAATAAGCTCTTGAAGAAACATGAAAACATGGACGCATATAGCATGATGTCTCACCTTAAGGATCTCTACCAAGAGAAGGTGAGACAAGAGAGATATGAGATCTCCAATGCTTTGTTTACAACTGATCTTGGAGAGTATGTTCCAGTTGGGCCTCATGTGGTCAAGCTTATCGGATATATTGAACACCTAGACATCTTAGGGATTAAATTCCCAGATGAGCTGCGTATAGATCTCATCCTATCATCACTGCCCAAGACCTTCTTAAGCTTTATTGTCAACTACAACATAAGAAATAATGAGAAGAGTCTATCGGAACTTTTGACCTTGATTTTCCAGGTAGATAAGGACATGGGGTGTGACAAACCCGTATTCCTTATGGTGAATAAGAAAAGGAAGGACAAGGAAAAGGGGACAAAGACTTATAAACAGTATGAAGCCCCCAAGCGTCATCCCTCCAAGAAAGGGAAGATCCATAGGCAGGGCAAGGAATAGGAGGTAGTATGTTTTTCATGTGGCAAGCAAGGCCACTGGAAGAGGAACTACACCCTGAAGCATGGGGATGCTAAATGTGCGTTCGTTATCGAGTGTAATATTTCAATTTTTGCACATTGGGTATTAGATACAGGTTGTGGGGCTCACATATGTATTCAAATGCAGGAAACAAGTAGATTTAGAAAGATTTACAGAGGAGAGGTGGATCTTCGAGCTTCCAATAGCTCAAGGTTGGCTGTGTTGGCTATTGGTGATTACCACCAATTATTACTGACTGGGATGATTTTGGTTTTATATAACTATTATTATGTGCCTAGTGTTACCAAGAACATAATTTCTATATCTTGTTTGGATATGGATGGATTTATTTTCAAGTTTGGAAATAATGGTTGCTTCTTTTATAAGAACAACGTATGTTGTGGTATGGCGCATTTAAATAATGGTTTTTATGTATTAAATTATGAAAAACAAGTGTTGCCAATAGATAACAAAACAAACTCACATGACTCATACATCACCCAGTTGTGGCATCACCGTCTCAGTAATGTAAATGAGAATCACTTGACAAGATCTACCAAGATGGCTATTTAGACTCTACTGAGCTAAAACCACTTGATAGATGTCACGCTTGTTTACAAAGTAAAATGACCAAGCCGCCTTTCAGTGGACAGGGTGAAAGGGCCACAAAGCTTCTAGGATTGGTGCACACAGATGTGTGTGGACTATTTCTAGTAGAAGCTAGAGGTGGATATCCTTACTTCATTACTTTTACTGATGATTTAAGTATATGTGGCTATTTCTACTTAATGAGGTATAAGTTAGATTCCTTAGATAAATTTAAGGAATTCAAGAATGAAGTAGAGAATCATCTTGGTAAGAAGATAAAGAAACTTAGATTGGATCGAGGTGAAGAATATCTGAACCAAGAGTTCATCGATCTTCTATGGGAGTCTGGGATTCCATCTTAACTCACTCCTCCTTATACACCATAGTGGAATGGTGTTAGTGAAAGGAGGAACTGCACCTTGTTGGACATGGTGAGGTTGATGATGAGTCTTGCGGATATTCCATTATCCTTTTGGGGATATGAATTACAAACTGTAGCATACACATTAAACTGAGTACCAACTAAGGTAGAAAATGGAATTCCCTCCAAGTTATGGAATGGAAAGAAACCCATTTTGTCGCATACACGTGTATGGGGATGTGAGGCATTTATTAAGGCCTTCTCATGCAACAAACTAGCACCCTGGGGCACGATGTGTATCTTTATAGGATATCCTAAGGAAACGAAAGGATATTACCTATATAACCCTTCAGACAAGAAAGTGATTGTCGCCAGGCAAGCCATCTTTCTTGAGAGGTAGCACATCCTCAAAAAGGATAGTGGGATCAAGATTGAATTCAATGAAGATGATGCTCAAGATACACAGGAGTTGGTATTGGAACAAGTTCCATAGGTCCCCATGGAAGAGGTTCCAGAAACACAAGTACTGCGTAGGAGCTCAAGAGAGGTAAGGGAACCAAAGATATTTGGTTTCCTAGTCACCGAGGATGGTGAATCATTATTTTTGGACAATGATGAACCTATCTCCTACAAGGAAGTAGTATAAAGCTCTGAAGCTGCAAGATGGCTAGAAGCTATGAATTCTGAGATAGATTCCATGTATCAGAACCAAGTCCGGGTTCTGGTCAATGAGCCAGTTGATGTAAAGCCTATTGGATGAAAATGAGTATTCAAGAGAAAATTGTACATGGAAGATCAAGTTAGCACCTATAAAGCAAGGCTAGTGGCTAAAGGATTCAGATAGTGTCAAGGAATTGACTATGATGAAACTTCTCACCATTTTCCATGTTTAAATCCATAAGAATCATACTTTCCATAGCAGTTTACCATGACTACGAGATTTGGAAAATGGATGTCAAAATAGCATTCCTTAATGGGAACCTTCAGGAATATGTCTATATGACACAACCAGAAGGGTTTGTGACACCAGGTGAAGCCAAACGGGTTTTCAAGTTATAGAAATCTATTTATGGATTAAATTAAGCATCCAGATCATGGAACATTCAATTTGATGAATCCATAAAGGAATTTGGTTTCATTAAGAACGAATATGAGCCATGTGTTTATAAGTGGTTTAATAGGAATGTGATCGTTATCCTAGTAGTATATGTTGATGACATATTTCTTATTGGAAACGATGTAGCAGTATTACAGTCAGTTAAGGACTGGTTGAACAAATGTTTCTCCATAAAGGACTTGGGTGAAGTAGCCTACATTCTAGGGATCAAGATCATTAGTGATAGATCCAAGAGGCTACTTGGATGAAGTCACGGTACATACATTTACTAGATACTAAAGAGATTTAGTATGGAACAATCTAAGAGGGGATTGGTTCTAGTGTCACATGGCCTGCATCTTTCAAAGAAAATGTTTCCTCAAACACAACAAGAGAAAGATATAATGATTAAGATCCCATACACTTTAGCTATAGGATCCATCATGTATTCCATGTTATGTACCAGGCTTGATGTTTCCTATGCACTGATCATGGTAGGAAAATATCAAGTAGATCCAGGAGAACAACATTGGGCTACTGTTAAGACTATCCTTAAGTATCTGAGAAGAACAAAGGATATGTTCCTGGTGTATAGAGGAGAAGAGGATCTTGTTATCATAGGGTATGCTAATGCTGGTTTTCAGACAGATCATAATGATCTGAAGTCGCAATATGGATATGTTTTCTGTCTCAATGGAGGATTTGTGAGCTGGAAGAGTTCAAAGCAGCTAGTTGTCGTCAATTCTATAGTGGATTCTGAATATATAGCGGCTTTTGATGCATCCAAGGAAGCCATCTGGATTCGTAACTTTTTCCAGGAGCTTGATGTGGTGCCTAGAAGTAAAGATCCCATCATGTTGTATTGTGATAATACTACAATAGTGGATCTTGAGAAAGAACCAAGGTCACATCAACAGAAAAAGAACATACTCAGAAAGTATCACCTCTTGAGGGATTTCTATTAAAGGGGTGAAGTTGCAATGAGTAGAGTGTCCACAGAAGAGAACGTGGTGGACCCCGTGACTAAAGGACTATCTCAGAAGAAGCATGAATATCATGTGAGAGCTAGCTAGTTAAAGGTTGTTAGCAGTTGGCTCTAGTCCAAGTGGGAGTCTGTTGGAATTGGTGGCCTAGAACCAGCTACTTTGTACTTTATTCATTAATAAAAGCCTTATCACATCTTGATTGTTCTTCTGCATGAAAATGCATGTGATAATTTCCTAAGGATAGTTGTTTCATTAAAGGTTCATAGTGAATCCCTACTATGATGAGAACCCGGAAGTTCCATAACACTATTCTTGAATATATGTTCTATGGATGGATGATGTTATTTGAGGGACACAAATAATACAGTCCATTAGGGGTGAGGACTCATAAAACTTTGAGGCACCTTTTCATAGTGTGCGCCCTTGGTAATATCTAGGAGGATATTATGAGAACGAGACCCGCCAGTAGGAAATCCACATTTCATAGTGTCATTAGATGTTCCTATATATGGATGTGTGTATTGGTCCTTATGCTTTAATATTATTATTAATGGGTATTACAACTTGCAAACTTATATGTATTAATGAAAATGGTGAAGACACACTGTTTATAGCGAGGTAGGATATGTTGGGTGCGTCACGAGTAATACTACATTAATATATAATACGAGAAAGTATTTGTCCCTTCTGTTCCATAATGGAAGTAGATATCTCATGCCCTTTGATGGAATTGATATAGCCTAAATAAATCCATTTCCATGGTAAGGTATGGGAAAGTTCAATTTCAGGAAGTCAAAGAAAGAATAATCGAGCACATGGGTTGATGGAACTAGCATGTAACCCGCTTGATTAGAGATATCGAGATAAAGGGATTATATTACACAGTAAAAGTTTGTAGAAGGTGACACGTCATTGCGGCGTTAACCTCTTTCTCTATGGGTTCCTTGGCATGTTTCTAGACGCTAACCTTGGAATTTAGGTAGGCTCTACCTAATGCCACTGAGAAAGAGGCCTAGAGGGTCACACACTAAGTGTTTCCATGTATCTCAGTTAAATACTAATTTAACAAGTTGAATAAATATTATTCCCAAATGTGGTTTAATAATTATTCAAGGATTCCTGATCACATTTATTTTGACACTAAGTTATTCATGAGAATATATTGTGGGTGAAATAATATATTTATTAGCGAGTAATGTGGTTAAATTTATTTCAAAAATAAATATCCATTATTCAAGGTATAATAAATGTGGTGGAGGAAATAAAGGAAATGAAAAACAAGTACATGCCATGTATTAATGATTACACGTCGTGTAATTTTTTAGTCGGGATTTTGAGGAAATAATATTGTTTTATTAAATGATATTTATAATAATCAGTGTGGGTGCATGTTAATGAATTAAGTATTCGACATAGTGGTTTTCAATAAGAGTTAATGAAATAAATAAAACGCGTAATGCATTTATTTATTTTCATAACTCTATAACCTCAAACCCGGTGATAAATATCCTCACAACCCCAACACTTTTCCCCAATCGTTGTGCATAACAATTCTGTAGAATTCTCTCAAGGATGAAAGAACTCCTTCCTCTAAAAATGATCTCAAGACAGAGAGAGATCCACCACCACCAGATCAAGGTGATCGAAGGCGGACATCGCAAGAAAAGGTTCTTCCATTCTAGCACCTGGAGATCCCTTTGGTGATGTCCAGGGATACGTGGAGCATGTGTGGATCACTGCTAGAGGAATCCTACACTTGGATTTTATGACGCAATGACGGATCACATCATATTATGACTGGAGACATCAACGAAGAAATAATTATATCGAGGTAATTCTTGTTAATTAATTAAATTAATTATAACCAACATATGATGATCCTCTCAATGTTTCTGGGACCCTTATCTTTCTTTTTTTTCTTCGTTCTATTCCGAAGATTCGACATTTTATTATCGTGATGGATCTCAGATTGAACATTGTTTAATGCTAAAATTATAGTTGGGTACTCCCACCAACGCACTTCCACTACGCCCAAAACCTACAGGAACCAGATCAAATAACCACAAGAGAAAATGTATGGAATACCTCAGATCAACACAGATTAAAGATGATAACCCAAGAATCAATCCACATTGAAGGAATCCAAAACGCTAGAAGGAAGGGATGTTGATCACCTGAATTTTTAGAGGAAGGTCATAGGGTTTGAGAATGATGATGACACTTTTATTTATAAAGTTGTGTTGCATAGGGTATTTATATGGTGTGAAACCATTTCATGTCATGTAAATGTCAGGATTCATATATTGTTAAAAAATGTATCACCTCAAAGGATTTAATCTTGAAAATTTTCACACCATGTAACACCCTATAAACTGGCCTCATGATCCATGAATTGAGAATACATGGTGTGAAATGTTTACAAGATATAAATTCTCCCTACATCTAGATTTTAGCAGCTAAACCCCTCTAGATTCACTCTTGGCCTCTACCAAGAACCATGAGATTTGAAAACATGCAAAGGTTCAGAAAACAAGGATTTGGTCCATTGCATGGATGGTCACATGGAGACTTGTTTTAGTCTTGTTTTATTTCTCTTTCTGGTTTAGTTTATTTAGATTGATGTTGTATGTCTCATGGATTTGTATCTTTCTCTTCTGTATTTTACTCTATTTTTTGACTTCTTTTGGTTATAACTAATACTTTCATGGTTGTTTGATGATACTCACCTTGTGGAGATCTATTTTAGGTTTTGTGTTTTGATCAAACCGGTATAGTTCATTTCAAAATGGTATCAGAGGGATTACCCAACCAGAAGTGATGCAACACTGCATGGGTTCGGTTCAGGGAGTTTGGTAAACTAAAGCTAATACATTTTGGGGGCTTGAAAAGTACATGGAGAGTAAGTGCTTGATCACTACCTTTCTCAATTCCACTTGAGTTCCCATGGGTAGTCACAAATTATTTTCTTTGTTTTATGTTTTCCATATGTTATGGTTTAGTTTCTGAACTTATGATCCTCATTGGAACGTGTTAGTTTCCTTGGGATTTGTACTATATTTGGGGTGTAAACTGAAAAAGTAATCAAGTGGTTAAGTTCATTTAGATGGCCTAACAAACCATTTAGTGACTGGGCACATGGTTTTGAAATCATTAAAGGGGTTATGGCATACTTATAACATGGTCTCCAACCACATTTCTAGGTCAATCACAACTCCAAAACCCTTTGATTTTGTTGTTTAAAACCCATGATTCTTGGATTATTTGAGTCTTTATCACTGAAGGGAAAGGAATAGAGGTGGTTCTTGGGATATATTGATATTAAGAATCATTTTTACTAATAATTATGGCATGATTTTATTATAAAGGTATGGAATAACTTTATTGTGTGTAAAAAATTCATAAAAATGATTTTTGTTTGAAAAGTGAAGCTTTATTGCTTGCTTGTGAAATGATGTTTGGTCTCTAGAATATGTTTTTGGAAATGGTTGTTTACTCGTGGGAAACTATAAAATTTTTTGGTTTTCAAACTAGTTAAATATGTTTCATGAATGAATTTCACACACTTGAAGAATGTTTTCAATAATCTTTAAATTTTATGAAAATAGTGATTGTTTTTATACTATAATCTAGAATGGTGAATGGTTTTTGAAAGAGGAATTCTAAATTAAAAAGAAGATTATAAATTTTAAGGAAAACTAGTTTTATAACTTGTTCATTAAATGAAAAGTTTTAGGTTTTTTTAATGGTGGTTTCCTTTAAAGGATTTAAAACATGGAAAAAATAACCCAAGAGGAAAATGAATCCTGTTTAATGCTTTTTTTGAAAGGTAAGAGGCTTCACCATATAATTGATAAGTTTTTAAATGTTTTACTATTGGATTCATTTCTAAAGTAATGAAAGAAGTTTATTTATGAAACCAATTTTTTTTTAAACTCCTTTTCAAGTGATTTTTGGAGTTTTTAAAATGAAAAATTTTTTAAAGGGGTTTCTGAACCTTGAGTTGGTTTGCTTTGAAACCTCTCTAAAAGTGTTGCCTTATTTTGTGACTTATATATTCAGGTTGACTCATTCTTCTGTGTAGGGGTTATTTGATGGACTCTAAAGAACATGTTCGAATAGATATACCCTCTTATGTGGTTTGAGTGATCCTTTTATATATGTATTGAGCTGAAGTGTAATGCCTTCCCTGAAAGTAGTCCTTTTTCCTTGTCTCTTTAGTTTTTCCCAAACTATGAATGGATTGGAGAGTGTTATCTTTTCTCTCTCAGTGTTTTAGTGAGGGAAGGTTTTGAGATGAATCTATATGTTGTTCTTCTATGACCTAATAAGAGAATAGAATAGTTTCGATTGAGTAAATGGTTATTTAAGGACTAGTTTTCCTGGTTTTCCTATGTTCCTTGGGAAGAGTGGAATCTCGGGTGTATCCTAAGTTTTGTGTGTTGATACCTTCAAGTTCACACTCATATGTTTTAGAGTGCTTTTAGTTCCATGATAATCTTGTTTGGATGTGATCTTGATATCCTCCTCGGGCTGCTCTATTGAGGGAAGTGTTGATCCCGAGTTTATTCTATCTCATTATTTCTTTTCACTCTATGAACTTTGTTCTATAGGATAACCATATGGTGGAATATTTTCCATGTGATTAGGCATAGTTTCATAGACTTAGTGAACCTTGGGTATGTTCATGGTGATGTGAGCATTTTTGTGTCGTAAAAATCTCAATCAATATTTTCCCTTTTAATGTAGCACAGTGGTGACCACAAGGTTGTCTCTCGAGGAGGTTGCAGATCGAGTTGAAAAACTGTCACTTTTGTTATTTTTGCAGAAATGAAAATGGATATTTTATTAACAATATGAAAATAAAATTTTAATTAAATAATAATTTTAAAGGAAAGATAAAGTGGATTTGAAATCAGGATTAAAAACAGTAGTTGTAGACAAGCTTCACCCTCTCGGACACTCCCCTCTTCCTTGTATATAAAAAATGTCTCTTAATTTAAATTCCTAAATGTACCCCCAAGGACCCCCAGGTGTACGCTCAAATTTGAATAGACATCATATTAACACTTAAATATGATTTTGGTCCCTCCTATATAAGTGACTCAATTACTTAAAGACCTCCAAGTAATTGAACCTAATTGAATTCGCTATGCTCAATGGCAAGACCTCACTAAAGAATTTTAAATAGAGAAATCAATTGTTCTACTTTATAAATGGAACAATGATCAAAAAAATTTGTTGAAAATATATTTAAGAAAGAAATCAACTATATTCATTCAAAAATATAGGTTCAATAGAAATTCAAAAGGATGTTACACATTAAAATCAAAACTCTGAAGAGAGTGTCCATCAGGTGTCGTCGTCCGCAACCACTTGCCGCTTAGGCTTGCATCACTTGAGAAGCCTTCATATTCTCTATTGAATCCTCAAATTATGGAATATTATTAAGTTTCTCAATCTCCACCTTCCCCTTTTCTCTCTCAAAACAACTCCCTTTGTGACAGATGGTGTGGTGATGAATGGAATGGTTTGAGAGGTAGGAGCTCCTCTCTTTTTATAGGCAGATTTCATCCTCCAGAAGTTTCCGCATTTTTGACCCATTAATTGGCTGATTAATTCATAGAACCCTTATTTAATGTTGTTCATAAATGTGTTGGTCTTCCTAACTCCCAATTTTGGATTCATTGGACGTTTCTATAAGGAGTTATGATTTTTTATTATCAATCACTTTCTCTGGATGAAGCTTCCTAAAAGCTTCCTTCAAAACTCTATCATTCAATAGCAACCAAAATGGATTCCAAACTGCTTGAAATTAATTGTGTGAATTATACTGGGAGTCCCATTTCATATCCAAGTAGAATAACATCATTTGGAAGAGTTTATACCGAATTATGTTTCCATTACGATGGTGGGGTCCATGTAGTCCGCCTGGAAAAATTGTCAACTTCATTGATTTGTTTGGGCCTCTGGATGCATGAATCTGATCCTGGTCCTGAAGATAAAGTTGACGAAAATAAAATAAGGGTTCTAAAAAATTTGAATCTCAATATTTTGAAATATAGTTTATGATAAATGACCAAAATACCCCTGTGATAAAAATCTGTTAAAAATCCAAAATTGTGCAATTTAAACTTTTTATCCCAAAGCACACTCTAAATCCAAAATTATTACAAATAAGATCAAATTGGTAAATTGGTGAGGTTTAAATCACATAAATAGACATTAAAAACTGTGGAAATATTATCTCTATCAATTCCCCCACACTTGGCTCTTGGACTCCTGGACTGGTGAGCACGGAATCAAGGAAAATAAAACACATACCAATGGAGTTTACCAATTTACCACAAATAATTAAAAATATATCATGACTAATTAAAAAAAATATTTAAAACTCTCAATTCAAATAATTCAATCCATTTCCACTTCTTTTGTCTTCTCATGCACACAACACACTTACCTCACATTCATTTTCTCTCTGCACACAATATAGATTTGTAACATGGCTTTTCTCATCCAACTCATGCAAGAATTACCATTGGCTTGATAAATTTCTACATCTCCACCCGATGTGAGCCATGAACATGTGATTATCATGAGGACTTTACAAGGTTTTTCTGTGGCTTGGGGTTGGTAGGATTCAAATGTGAAAAATTTTGTGGCTGAATAAGGAGGGTTTGTCTCTTTTTGAAGCAGAAATACATGATTCTAATTTTCACTCAAGTATAGTCTCCTCCATATTATCCTATGAAAAATAATCAGCTCCAATCATCTGTTTTCCATCCCATTCCATAAATATTTCTGTAGCAAATATGACTTTTTTTGAAAGCTCCAGATAGGGCACAACTTATTTCCATTAAGATCTCTGGATAGGCATAACTCCATTTCATTTGAGAGCTCCAGATAGGCACAGCTCTCAAAAAAGTATATTCCAGCATCACAAATATGTCTTCAATGTTTGATTTTCCTACCAAATCAATAAAAAATAAGTTAGAACATCACGAGTCATCTTCCCCTCACACATAAGTTCAACTAGAACATGCATTTATACTTCTAGAGTAGGTTGGAAAGGGAAATTTGGCTTGTAATGTGGCTGACCTAATAGGATATACATGGATACTATGGGCTCAAGAAAGATCAAATGTTCAAGGAAGACCGAAATAATAAGGAATTCATGAAAAGGGGTCTCCAATATCCAAACAAATGCCTCAATCATTTTAATCACAAGTATCTCAGCCCTAAAGTTTTGATAGAAATAAATCAAGTTCTGGTTTAAATAAACATGAATTGGTTCTCTCAAGATAGGGGTGAATGTGAAGAAGATGTAAAAATGGGTCCAGAGGCCTCACAGGAATGAGAATTTCAATTACAATGTCAGTGATATGTGCCATGAGATTTAAAAATTAGTGGTCATTTCAAGAATTTTCCAAATTTTTGAACTTGAAACAATTCCATTTTTAGCATTCATTTATGTTCAGTTTCAAAGGATCAGTTGGTTCACTCCTTGGCATGAGTTTCAAAAGAAATTCAAGAAATTCCAAAAAAAATATTTTTCTTTTTTTTACAAGAAAAAATAAATTGAAAATAAAATGCATAAAATTTGAAAAAGAAACATGATAAAAATGGAAAGAAAAATTGAAAACAAAAAAAATCAAACAAAAGCTCGTAAAAACCTAATCTACCCAGCATTGCGTCCCCCACACTTATTCTATGCAATTTCCTCATTATGTAGTATTTTTTAGCATGAAATTCATGAAATTAAAGACATAGAAAAAATAAATGATAAGGAAAGACACAACCTGGCATCAATTATATTCTGCATCATGAAGTTGAATCTCCTCCCCTATAGGATCTTGAAAATTTTCTTGAAATAGCTTCAGCCTATTCCCATTGACAGTGAATGGTGTCCCCTTTTCTGGATCTTTAATTTGTATTGCACCAAAAGAAAAAACATGGGTAACGATGAATGGTCCAGACCATTTAGAACAAAATTTACTTGGGAAGAGTTTCAATCTGACATCAAATAGTAGAACTTTGTCTCCCTCCTTGAAGTTTTTTTGATAATCCTTCCATCATTAAAGGCTTTGGTTCTCTCTTTGTATAACCTGGAGCTTTAATATGCATTCTTTTTTATCTCCTCCAGCTCCTACAAACAATATTTTCTTTCTTTCCCAGTAGAAAATTGGTTCATGTTACATGTTTTTATAGCCCAAAAGGATTTTTGTTCTAACTCAACTGGTAGATGAAAAGCTTTTCCATAGAATAATCTAAATTGTGACATTCCAATTGGAGTTTTGAAAGAAGTTTTGTGGGCCCATAGAGCATCATCAAGTCTCAAACTCCAATCCTTTCTATTTGGGTTCACTGTTTTTTCTAGAATCTGTTTGATCTCCCTATTAGACAACTCAGTCATGCCATTTTTTTGAGGATTATAGGGCATAGAGACCCTATTATTAACACCATATTTCTTCAAAAGAGATTCTAATGTCCTATTACAAAAATGGGTACCTTGATCTGTTATCAGAAACTTTGGAAATCCAAACCTTGAAAACAAATTTCCTTTAACAAATTTGGACACAATCTTTGCATCATCAGTTCAGGTGGGGATAGCCTCTACCCACTTGGACACATAATCAACAACTAGCAAGATGTATAGATATCCAAAATAATTGGGAAAAGGACCCATAAAGTCAATTCCCCATAAATCAAAGACATCACAAAAAAAAGTGGTTTTGTGGCATCTCATTCCGCTTGGAAATGTTTCCTTGAAATTGACAATTTTTATAGGTTCTGTAGAATTCGAAAGAATCTCTAAAAATGGTGGTCCAATACAATCCAAAATAAAGAACTTTTCTAGCTGTTCTTTGTGGTCCAAAGTTTCCTCTATAGTTTAATGTGTGGCAAAAATTTAGGATGTATTGAAATTCAGAGTTAGGAATGCATCTTTGTATCATTTGATCACTACCAATGTGCCATAAGTAAGGATCATCCCAAATGTATTTATTTGAATCTCTCACAATTTTATCAATTTTTTGTTTGGAAAACCAGTGGGAATGTTCTTCAGAAGACAAATAGTTCACAAGATTAGAAAACCATGGTCTTTCAATTTGAGTAGCAAATAAATCCTCATCTGGAAAGGTTTCCTTAATCGGTGGACACATCTGAATTTTTCTATTCTCAATAGATGTTATCCTGCTCAAATGATCAGCAATAAGGTTCTCACATCCTTTTTTATCTTTTATTTCAAAATCAAACTACTGTAAAAGCATGATCCATCCCAGAAGCCTTGGTTTTGCATCATGTTTCTTCATCAAGAATCTAATTGCAGAATGATCGGTGAAAACAATCACCTTGGAGCCCAGCAGATAACTTCTAAATTTGTCTAGAGCAAATACAACATCCAATAGTTCTTTCTTAGTTGTTGTGTAGTTTTATTGGGCTTAATCTAGATTCTGGGAGGCATAGGCAATCACATGAGATTTATTTTTTGTCTGTTGACTCAATACTGCCCCAAGAGAAAAGTCAGATTCATCGGTCATGATTTCAAAGGGAATGTCCCATTGAGTAGGTTGAAAAATGGGAGGGGTTATCAGTCTTTATTTCAGCTCATGAAATGCATTTTTTCAATTCTCATCAAAGATAAATGGTGAATCTTTTTGGAGTAATCTGGATAATGGAAGTGAAATCGTACTAAAATCTTTAATGAATCTTCTATAAAATCCATCATGCCCAAGGAAGGATCTCACATCTCTCACAGTTTTTGGGGATGGTAATGAAGAAATGACCTCAACTTTGGATTTATCAACTTGAATTCCATCATGGGACACAACATGTCCAAGAATGATCCCTTTACCGACCATAAAATGGCATTTTTCATAATTTAGAACAAGGTTATTTTCAATGCATGTTTCAAGGACACGTGCTAAGATTTTCAAAAAACTTTCAAAAGATGATCCATACACAGTGAAGTCATCCATAAAAACTTCCATGCAAGTTTACAAAAATTCAGAGAAGATGTCATACACCTTTGAAAAGTTCTCGGGGCATTACATAAACCGAAGGGCGCCCTTCTGTATGAAAAAGTTCCAAAGGGGCATGTGAAGGTGGTTCTCTCTTGGTCCTCTAGTAAAATGTGAATTTGAAAATATCCATAGAATCCATCAAGAAAAAAATAGTGGGTTTTCCCAGCTATTCTTTCAAGGACTTGATCAAGGAATGGTAATGGTAAGTGGTCTTTCCTTGTAACCAAATTGAGCTTCATATAATCAATGAACATTCTCCATTTATTTGGAAGCCTTATGGGGATAAGATCACCAAATTCATTCCTTGAGATTGTAAATCCACTTTTTTAGGAACAACATGGACTGGACTTACCCATTGACTATCAGATATAGGAAAAATAATTCCATCATCCAGAAGGGTGGTGACTTCTTTCTTCACAACCTCCAGAAGTGTTGGGTTCAGTCTTCTTTGAAATTGTCTTACTAATCTATAGTTCTCCTCCAGTAAAATTATGTGCATGAAAACTGAGGGGTTGATTCCTGTTAGATAAGAGAGATTCCATCCTATGTCTTCTTTTTGGGACTTGAGAACTTCCAACAATTGGTTTTCTTGGAATTCTGACAAATCCTTTGAGATGATTATAGGTAATTTTTCATTATGGCCTAAGAAGGCATACTTGAGGTTATTCGGAAGGGGTTTCAATTCAATATCAGGTGGGTTAGTTTCATTGATAATAGGGAATTTATCAAAGGTTAGATTGTTTAGTGAAGCACCGTGTTCATCATAGTGATCTCTTTCCATGATCTCAAGACTTGTTTCAGGTGGAAAATTAGAAACCTCTCTCAAGATACCACTAACAGGTTCAGTGGTTTCTAAAAATTCATCTTCATCAATGCTCAGATATTCAGTCTCAACATCCCAAGACTCTTCACAGTTTCCAATTTCAACCTCATGTTGATTTGATTCAGTATCAGACAGATTTCCTTTTTTTTCATCACAGAAAAAATCAGGTAACATGCTAGAGGAAAACCAATCAATCATGTTTACATGTGGAGTTTAATGATCCTCAACTAGGTGTTTCATTGAATGAAAAATGTTGAAATGAACAACAACACCACCAAATTCTAGTGAAAGTGTTCCCTTGTGAACATTGATGATTTCTTTCGCTGTTTTTAGAAATGGCCTCCCCAGGATGAGGGGAGCATGTGTGCTGAACCGATCATCTTCTATATCCAAAACATAGAATTTAACAGGAAAAATAATGTATCTCACTTGAACGAGAACATCCTCTATAACTCCAGTGGGTTTGGTGGTACTTTGGTTGGCAAGTTGAATGATAATTCCAGAGGGTTTCAAGTCTCCAACCTGAATATATGATTAGAAAGAATGTGGCATGACATTGATGGAGGCCCCTAGATCAAGAATCACATATTTGAATTCACATTTCCCAATGGTACAGGGAATGGTAAATGTTCCAGGGTCTTTACACTTGACAGGAAGGGCATGTTGAATCATCGGTGAAACATTACTTCCTAAGTTTACTTTTTCACCTCCTTTGAACTTTATCTTGTTGGTACACATGTCTTTCAAAAACTTAGCATACCTTGGAATTTTTTTCACAGCATCGAGCAATGGAATATTGACTTGGACTTTCTTGAATGTTTTCAAAACCTCCTTATCCAATTCTTTTTCAGCACTTGACTTTGGTGGTGGTTCACACCTTGGATAAGGCAGTGGAGGTTTGAATGTTTTTGGGGTATTCTGAGTATGTTTTGGAGGAACATAAGGACCATACATTCTCTTCCAATCATTATTTGTTCTTTCAAACAGGATTTCCTCTCCTGAATTTGTGTTTCTATCAACTTTAGATTTTTCACCATTTTTATCAAGGGTAGGATTTTCATAAACAGTGTCGTAAGTAGGTTTGATGTTCTCAATCTGAGGGTTGTTCAATTTTGTGCCACTCCTAAGTTCAATTACACTCACATTTTCCTTCCCGTTATTCCTCTGATTTACTTGTGGCTATGAGGGTAAACCACCACTCATTTGATTTGTTATGCAATTAATACCAGAGGCAAGTTGACCCACTTGAGTCATCAAGGTATTCATTTTGTTATCATGTTGTTTTGAGTATTATTTTAGTTCCCTCATTTCCTCTTTTTGTTTCCTCATTTCCTCTTGTTGTTTCCTCATTTCTTCTTCAAGGTTCCACTCAGATTTTTGAGTGGGAGGGGTAGGATGAAAGTTGCTTCCAGAATGAGAATTGGCTTTCTCATTGAAATATCTTGGTTGAGAATTAATTGATTGTACTTGGAAGAATCCTCTTGGTTGTTCAGGATGACAAAATCTTTCATTTGAGTTGTTGTTCCATACCTGATTGAAAATTTGGTTGTTTTGAAATGGTCTTTGTTGGTTTGATTGAAATAGTCTTCTAGGAAAAACTGCATTGCAGTTCTCAGGATTCTCTTACACTTGCGGTAATTGGTCACTAAAATGTTCATTCTAAGAACAAATCCCATAGTGGAAATGTATTTGGAAAGCCGCTTCAGGTTTGGGTTGGGTTGGTGGGGTGTTAGACAACATTATTGACCTTACCATGGTGGTAAGATTAGATAGTTGACTTGAAATTATGTTGTTTTCAGGACTAGTAGTAGGGAATTCTTGTGTAGCTTTGACTTGAATAAGGCCTCTTGTTCCAAATTGTTGGGCATTTTGGGCCATGTTTGAAATTATAATTCTAGCAGTAGTTGGTGTCTTATCAACTAAAGATCCTCTTGCGGCATCATCGATCATACTTCTATCAGTGAGACACAATCCTTTATAAAATTATTGAATGAGAATCTGGTCACTGATTTGATGATGGGGGCAACTAAAACAAAGACATTTGAACCTTTCCCAATATTCGTGAAGTGTTTTTCCTTGTGTTTGCCTAATTCCACAAATCTCCTTTCGAATGGAGACAGTTCTGGACATAGGGAAAAAAATTCAAGGAAAATATTTTTTAATTCATTCCAATTTATAATAAAGGTTGAGTGAGAATAGAAAAACCATTCCTTAGAAACTCCATCTAGAGAAAAAGGAAACGACCTCAACTTCATTTGATCGGCCTCAACTCCATGAGGTTTCATGTTGACACACAGGTAACTAAATTCTTGGAGGTGTTTGTGTGGGTCTTCACCAGGCAACCCATTGAATTTGTGAAGTTGGTGGATGAAACCGGACTTGATTTCAAATCCAGCAGGGGCATTAGGGTACTCTAAAGGATTCTCATGATTTTTGTCATAGGACAAACCCATTTAATTCAAAGTTCTATTTTCATCTATTTGGATTTCATCTTCAACTAAGTCCCTCCTAGGTGTGTTGTTGGAAGATTCACAACTTGCAACTTGGGGATTAGTACCTCTAACCCTAGTGTGAAAAGTTCTATCAATTTCAGAATCTAAAGGTAACAAGTTCGGGTCATAAGTTTGGGTCATGCAAGAAAAAATAATAATAAACAAAATAAAATAAACTCTATAAACCTACCCAGCAATGGTGCTAGTTAATGTGAGCGTTTTTTTGTCGTAAAAATCTCAATCAATATTTTCCCTTTTAATGTAGCACAGTGGTGACCACAGAGTTGTCTCTCGAGGAGGTTGCAGATCGAGTTGAAAAACTATCACTTTTTTATTTTTGTAGAAATGAAAATGGGGATTTGATTAACAATATGAAAATAAAATTTTAATTAAATTATAATTTTAAAGGAAAGATAAAGTGGTTTTGAAATCAGGATTAAAAACAGTAGTCGCAGACAAGCTTCACCCTCTCGGACACTCCCCTCTTCCTTGTATATAAAAAATATCTCTTAATTTAAATTCCTAAATGTACCCTAAAGGAACCCCAGGTGTACACTCAAATTTGAATAGACATCATATTAATACTTCAATATTATTGTGGTCCTACCTATAGAAGTGAATCAATTACTTAAATACCTCCAAGTAATTGAACCTAATTGAATTCGCTATGCTCAATGGCAACACCTCACCAAAGAATTTTAAATAGAGAAATCAATTGTTCTACTTTATAGATGGAACAATGATCAAAAAAAATTGTTGAAAATATATTTAAGAAATAAAGCAACCAGATTCATTCAAAAATATAGGTTCAAGATAAATTCAAAAAGATATTACACATTAAAATCAAAACTCGGAAGAGAGTGTCCGTCGGGTGTCGTCGTCCGCAACCACTTATCGCTTAGCATTGCATCACTTGAGAAGCCTTGATATTCTATATTTAATCCTCAAAGGATGGAATCTTCTTAATCTTCTCAATATCCACCTTCCCCTTTTCTCTCTCAATCCAACTCCCTTTGTGATGGATGGTGTGGTGATGAATGGAATGGTTTGAGAGGTAAGAGCTCCTCTCTTTTTATAGGCAGATTTCATCCTTCAGAATTTTCTACATTTTGGGACCATTAATTGGACGATTAACGCATGTAACCCTTAATTAATGTTGTTCATAAATGTTTTTTCCGTCCTCTCTCCAAATTTCAGATTCATCGGACGCGTCTAGAAGGAGTTATGGTTTTTTTATTATCAATCACTGTCTCTGGATGAAGTTTCCTTAAAGCTTCCTTCAAAACTCTATCATTCAATGGAAACCAAAACGGATTCCAAATAGCTTAAAATTAATTTTTTAAATGCGCCTGTGAGTCCTATTTCATATCCAAGTCTAATACCATCATTTGGAATATTTTATTCCGAATTATGTTTCCATTACGATGGTGGGGTCCAGCAGTCCGTCCGGAAAAATTGTCAACTTCATTGATTTGTTTGGGCCTCTAGATGCATGAATCAGATCCTGGACCTGAATACAAAGTTGAAGAAAATAAAATAAGGGTTCCAAAAAAAGTCTAATCTCAAAATTTGGAAATATATTTTATGATAAATGACCAAAATACCCCTGTGATAAAAATCTGTTAAAAATCCGGAATTATGCAATTTAAACTTTTTATCCCAAAGCACACTCTAAATCCAAAATTGTTACAAATAAGATCAAATTGGTAAATTTTTGAGGTTTAAATCACATAAAAAGACATTAAAAATATTGTAAATATTATCTCTATCACATGGGTAATAGGATTTAGTTTCTTGACTGGTCGGTTGATAGATTCACTGGTTATATATTTTTATCAATTGGATAGTGGGGACCACTGAGTTGAGATTTCTAAACTTGAATTACCATAAATGAGTTTTCATGACACAAGAATAGAGCCTTTTCATTTATCATTGAGTCACATCTTCGTTGTAACTTTCAATGGGTTATGTGAGATGTGATTGATCAAGTGATATGTCTTGTTCCTTTCCAAATATTACAGGGGTGGTTTGACCTGATGATATGTTTGATGTTTCTTGGGGATGGTTCCTTTTCATAGGATTGACTTGACCAAGTTTTCTCTTGGTTGGTTTCACCCTGTTAGAGAAACTTTTTTCCCTTTGTTATAGTTGTATATCTTGGAGGTTTCCTTTATGTGAAATGTGGAACCTTAGTTTCTTTATTGATGCTCTCTTGTATTGATGAAACTGCTTGTTGTTTCACCATTTTAGATCAAATCTAAATGGTGAGGAGACCTATGTGAGGTATCTGTTTTATTTAGAGTCTCATGTTGGAAAATTTTGGAACCCAGGACTCCCTTGAAAGGTTTGAAGTGGGGTTAGCTTCAGCTCCATTGTTGGTTAATGCTAAGCCCAGTTGGGTTTTTTCTATGTCACTGTGAAGCCTTGGGCAGGGAGTTGGGGTATGTCTTGATGTTAGGAGATTGGTGATGGCTTAAGTATTTCACCAATTATGCCTTTATTTATGATTTTTTGCGTGTAATTTGAAATTAATTTGTGTTAGTGAAAAATAGGTTTCACAGGGAAATGTTTTTGGTTTTAAAGCAAGGCCTTAGGGATTATTTGTAAAATAAGGTTGTTTTAATGAAATTTTTGGAAATATTTGATTTCATTTGGGGATTTCAAAATCTTTTTAGGTGTGTTTTGTTTTTTTAATCATGTGAACATGATGGTATAAAATATGGGTTTTCTATTTTAAGGGAAACCGTTAATTTCCAAATTGATTTTGTTGCATGTTTGGGCTTATAACCTTGGTGAGTGTATTTTAAAAGGGTAGGTGATTTTGGAAACTATTTCAAAATGGAAAGTGTTTGATTTGTTTTGAAACCTGGAATGGTGTTTTGGTTTTAAAATAAGTAGTGTTTAATTTGAAATCAATTTAAATTTTTTTTAAAAAAATAACCATGTTGAGCAAGGGCTTGGGTTTTGAATTTTTAAAATGGTTTCCATTAAGTTTTAAATAAAGGAAGGCCTAATTTTAATGGTGCCTTGGTTTTCAAAATAGGATTTTAGTAAAAATACCTTTCATGTTTTAGTGATGCATGTGATTTTCTTCTTTCTTAGAGTGTTGTGGCCTAGATTATTCGGAGGTAGTGCTTATTTAGTGGCTCTTTTGGAGATTTTATGTCCAGTGGTTTAGACCTATGATATTTGGATTGATTGTTGGATCAGTGGAGATCGTATTTTCTTGGAGACTCTTGTGTGTTCTTGAGTTGAGAATGTTTCCTTGGTTCTTTTTGGAGATGTTTTATGTTTGATGGATGACATAACATTTTGGGTTTTTTACTCATTGAGTTTGGATTGGTTTTGTCTTGAGGAAGCTATGGTCCAATGCTTCTGGGGTTCTTATTTGATTGCCCATTGTGGGTAGTGTTCCTTTTCTCCCTTGTGTGGTGTAGATCATGGGTTGTCTTATGTTGGTTTACTTGGATATGGGTAAGACATAGTGTGCATGCTTGGATACTTGGGGTGTATTTTTGTTTCGAGTAGGGCTTTGAATGAGACTAGGCTATGTTTACTATCGGAGTTACCATGGGTCAATGCTTTATGGAATTGTATCCAAACACCCCCTGTCATATGTGACCCTGAGGTTAGAGCCCTATCATTTCTTATTGAGGTATGTTTTTCATTGTGATATACTTTTGTGGATTCCATGTTTTTTTTATCTGGTTTTTGGATCCTTTGGGATGTTTTTAGGAGTAATTCACTCCTTATGGTTTTAAACCTGTTGTGTGTGGTTGTCTTTGGCCGATGAAGTTTCATGAATTCCCTTTAGATATTTTGGGAATGTACGGTTTCTCGGTGACTTTATATTGTTAGTGGTTAGAAGTTGCTAATTGTTCCATAATTTTAGTTCATTTCTAAATTTTGGGGAGATCAATACTTGGTCTTATTCCCTCTCTGACCTATATTTTGAATTAAGGATTTATGGGGAAAAAACTTTTATGGAAGAGAGAATTTTGATACCCACTAGGTTTGGGTATACTCTATTTTTAATGATTAAGAGTTGGTCCTTCAAGTCTGGGGAATTTTTTAGGTAATTTTGAGTTTTCCTATAATTTTATATAGGATTACATCATGGAGGGTATTGACTATAGTGTAGAGTTGGATCACTATGGCATGGACCAGTGGACTATAGTATAGTGCCTAAGAGGAAGAATTTTGACGACTCTTCTGATTTAGGCATAGATGTGGCATAGGGACATGGCTACACCATGGAGCCCCAACATAGATATTTTAGAGCTACTACCAATTTTGGCATAGTTTCACTATGAAGCAGAGGTTGTGGCATAGTCCTGCAACTCGGTTGAGACCTACAGTATGGAGGGATAGGTTATGGCATGGAGTTCCATGAGGGTGTGTTAGATGATTCTTCTATTTTGGGGGGTAAATTTAACATGGTTCATAGGCTATGTTGTATCCTTTTCTTAGGAGAATATGATATGGGAAAGGTATGCATCATGGTTTCTAGAGGTTATTTGGTCGGGGGTGATTGTGGTATGGACAGGGGCTCTACAGCATGGTCTGGCGGTTCTGCGGTGTGGTTTAGGAGGTTGTGTTGTGGTCTTTAACTTCTAAACTACCTATAAATGTTCAAATCCCCTTTAATTCAGTTGATCTTCCACCTTTCTCTCTCAAACCTTATGTTACCAAGAGATAATTTCAAAGGAATATGAATCCCTACTTGATCAGATATAACCCCGGGATTTGGGAGAGTGATTCTTGGTAATTCCTCACTGATCTTGAGGTGGGTGTCTCTATAAAAAGGTGATAATTCATGAATTACATGATTTTATTATAAATACCTTTGGGTTGTGGTATTATATTGATTGATTTGACATAAAAATGGATTTTATTCTAGATATCTATGTTTTTAAAGGAGTTTTGTCATGACCTAACCCACTGGGGCCTACTTTGATGGTGGAAGGCTGAGCCGCGACTACCCCAAGCCCACCTACATAGGCCAGGGGCTAGCAACCAGCATCGAAAGGCATAACTACAATGTGAGGCCTTTAATAAAGTACATGTATGCATGCACCCAACCATATCTGGGCACAAGTGTATAGGAATGAAAAGAAAATATAGTAAAATCAAGAGTAATGATCATGCATGTAACAACCTCTAGGGAATACAATAGAGTACGATATCATGATCTGAAAAGGAAAGGGGAAAACACACAACCAATCAAAAAAGATGTCCCAAAATGATAATAACCTAAAAATAAAGTAAATGAAGAGTGATCCCAGCTCTGGATCTCCAATCCTCAACCATCGTACATGGCCAAATACACCTAGGTACCCTCTAGGCTCCTCTGTAATCATCATCGACATGTCTATTGTCTGTATAAGATACAAAACATGTGGGAAAAGCCCATGTAGGGGTGGGTATATACATACCTAGTAGGATTCCATAAAATATTAAGGGGGGAAACAATAAGAGATGTGGTAAAAGTAGACAACTCAACCCATGGTAAGAAAACCCAATACAAAGGGATATGTGTGTGTGTGTGTGTGTGTGTGTGTGTGTGTGCTCATAAAAAATCCCAGTCAAGAGAGAAGAGGGGATCTTCATCTCATAGCCCATCTTAGGACGATGAGACTACTTGCAAATCCAAAGGTCCATCAACGATGCCCAGCATCTCATGTGTCTATCTGAAGAAGTTGTATAGAGGACCCACACCTTGGTTCTGTAGGGGAGTATTATCACCATATATAGAGGACTCATGCCCTATTATGATAGGGGAGTACTGCCTCTATGATAAGTATTATGGAGGACCTGTATGCTATCATGATAGCATATTACTATCTCTATGTATGTACAAAGAGTATGGAGGACCCACTCCCTAGTAAGACAAGGGAGTACCGTCACCATCGATAAAGGACTTGCACCCTGATGCTACAAGGGGGGACCACATCTATGATAAGTACAAAACATTTGGAGGACCCATGCCCTGGTACGATAGGGGAGTACCATCCCCATCGATAGTGGACCCACACCCTAATGTCACAGGGGAGTACCACCTCTATGATAAGTAGTATGGAGGACCCTCATGCTGATACAACAACGAAATACCGTCTCCATGGATAGAAGACCCACACACTATCACTCCAACAGAGTATCATCTTTATATCTTCTCAATGAGTATGGAGGAACCACACCATAGTACAACATAGGAGTACCATCTCCATATATAGAGGACATGCACCCTGATACCACAAGGGAGTACCACCTCTATTTGAACTCTCTAATGATCATGCCTGATCACTTCCATCATCGAGCACCACCTAAAGAAGCTTCATTCTTGGAACATATCGCATTGTATCTCAAAAGACACTATGAAATCTTTCATCCCATTCTATGTAGAAAAACACTCAGGATAGGCAACTTTCAAGGGGAAATTCAAGTCCAAATGAAGGATATATGAGCGGTATAAGTTTCCTCAAAAGTAGGTACACTAAATGTAAAGTACCCACATGGAATGTGGTCCCACTCTGATACCTGTTCATGTCCTCTACAGCACATGGCTTGTTGTCCATGTAGTACTATACAATGTGTAAGGGTACTACATGGCATGTCTCGGCCACATGGGGTTAATCTGTGTTCTCCAAGTTGTGCTCATGTCCTTCAGGCTGCATCTGTGTACCTGGGCATGTGCCAGTACATGGTGTGTGCCTAGCCGTGATTGTTTCCATGTAATCCTAGAGTAAACATTGGGATGCCATCACCGAGTCACACAGTGTGTGGGGTCCCTACACTGTATGTGATATTTAACTCACCTAAAACCCTAGTTGTTGCATCTAAGGGGAAACACATTATATGATCTTCATACTACATAGTATGTAGTAGGGTTTTTCATAGAATTCAATATCTATCATGTGGATCCTAGATATTCCTCTTTCATTGAAACATGCTTGTAGGCTTCCTGAAATCGATGGGGAAGGCATCCATTTGTCGAATCTATCCCTCCGGTGGATGGAAATCAGATTCATATTCCCCCGTATGAAGCCTTCACACATCTTCATGTCTCCAACCATCTCTCGTTGCCTCACTAAATTCCTGATCCATGGTAGAATCACTCGTATCCCAAAAATCATCACAATCCACCCCCCAAATCACCAATATATTCATTTCATGCAAATATGCCACTAATATGGGGGTTCGGTCGAGCTCAATCCCACCCGGCAGAGTCGAACTATGGCCCCATGGTCCAACGATGAAGAATTGAAAATAATGATGGGGGAAAAGCACAAAAAGTAAGGTGAAAAAATCATTGGCCAATAATTCTTGTACAATGAATATAAATTGGGGATAATTGGGGTGAGAAACATGGAACAATGGAGATAAATTGAATAAATAATGAAAATATGATACATGGGCTCATGCAAAGGATATAAATCAGACACAGATCAAAGAAATAGAACTGATTATGCTCAATATTTTAAACATAAGGGGTGAAATACACAAATAATGATTCATTCCTAGATTATAATCAATCATTGGTGAAGAATACACTTTTCAATGATGGAGGTATATCCATCGTGTTCATTGTGCCTTGGTTCACTTGGATCTAGAAGCTCGTTGTTGTCTGGTCTCAATTCACAATTTATGGGTGGTATATCATCCTCTCAATGATCCTAGGGTTATGCAGTTAACCCTGAAGATTCACCATAACAGTGTATTTATAGAGGATTTAAGTTTATTTCATTTAAATTAAATAATTAAATTAATCGATTAATTTAATTTAAATGCACATACCAATGGCCTCTTTATTCGAATGTCCCACACTGACCAACTTTAGGTCACTGTTAGGGTAAATTCCATGCTCCAAACTCAACTATGGTCTCAAATTTTTGATTTTAGGCTCCATTTATGAGATATTCCATTTTTTCTGAAAAATTGTACATGTGATATAAAATATTTTTAATATTTTTATAAAATTAATTTCATGCTCACCAGGCCTCGAAATTGCATGTCGCCTCATCATCTGTCTTTGAAAATATTCCTTGATATATTTTAAAGCCTTACAAGGAAAAAATAGGGTATTTTCTTTATTCCCTCCTTCATACTTTTTTTCCCAAAAAGAAAAAAAACTAAACAAAAACTCGGGATAGTGAGCCCGCATTTGGCTCTCCTTCTCTGAGGATCACTCTTTCATGTTCCCATGATGCCACAACACACGAACCAAAATAATAATCCATCCATGTAGGTTCCTCTACTACTAATCCTCAATCATCTTCAGGTGCTCTACAAAGGTGTCTCCATCCTCTATGTCCATCTTTCCTCAGTCAATTATGTGCATGGGATCATACACGTATCTCTTTAGATATGACACATGGAAGATGTAATTCACCCACTCTAACTGTGGGGATAAATAGAGGTGGTAAGAAACCTCGCCAAACCTCTATAAGATCTTGAGTGACCAGATAAATCTCAGGGATATCTTACCTCCCTGGAAAAATCTCCCCAATCCTCATCATGGGGAGACTCTCAGGAAAACATGGTCTCCCTGCTCAAACTCTGAAGGACTACGATGTCATTCTTCATAAGATTTATGCATGATCTAAACTATCCTCATTCGCTCATAGATCACCTGGACCTTATCTATCATTGCCTAAACCATCTCTAGACCAATAAGAGATGCATCACCAATCTCATTCTAGAATAAGGGTGGCATACAAGGTCTCTTGTACAAGACCTCAAAATATGTCATGTTGATAATAGAGTGATAACTATTATTATAAGAAAACTCTATTAAGGGTATGTGATCCTCCTATCTTTGGTTGAAGTCTAGTACACAAGACCTCAACATATCCCCCAATACCTAAATAGTGTGCTTAGTTTTCCCATCTATCTGGGGGTGAAAGACTATACTCATCCTCATCTGGGTCCTAAATGCCTCTTGCAGGCCTCTCCACAACTGTGACGTAAACCACGCATAACAATTAGAGACAATCGTCGATCTCCCACATGTTCAACTACCTCCTCTTGCATTATGATCAGAACCACCATCAATCCCTAGAATAGGATGATGTGATTCCCTCCTTCAGAAAATCCATCTAGTGAATCTCTTGATGATATATGGTCATGTAAGACCTCACAGTTGATGTCTCCTAACTGTGCCCCCTCACACACAGGAGATGCAAAGGGGTCAACACCATTGACTGAAGAAAATCTCCACTCTCCTCCTCTACCAGGGTCAACTGTAAAGAAGCTAACTACTCATAATCCTCCTCCACCAGGAAAAAATAGGACTTCCAACAAAGTAAATCTTTCACTGCATTTCCCTTCCTAGGAGTATAGACTATCTCAAAGTTATAGTCGTGCAGGAACTTCAACCAGCGCCTTTGTCTCAGGTTCAAGTATCATTATGAGAATACATACTTGAGACTATGATAGTCTAATTGAACAACAAAGGGATCTCCTAGAAGATAGTACCTCTACATCCTCAGAGAAAATACCACTGCTTCCATCTCTAGGTCATGATTCATGTAGTTCTACTCAAGGGGTCTCAACTTCCTCAAACCATATGTGATGACTATTTGCCTCTGCATTAACATGTAGTTGAGCCTAGCTTCAGAGGAATTTCAATATACTACATACTCCACACCCTCCTCTAGTATCCTCAAAATAGAAGCACTCATCAGCCTCAACCTAAACTCCTCAAAGGCTCTCTGGAACTATTTATCCAAGGTAAATGAATTCCATTTCCATGTCAGGGTGGTAAAAGGGGATAAAATCCTAGAGAAGTCTACCATAAACCTTTTATAGTGCCCCACCAAGCCAAGAGAACTCTACACCTCAGTCCTTCTCTTGGGTGGCTCCCAAGAAATAACTACATCAATCTTTGTTGGGCTTACAGCTAATTCATGCTCATAAATGACATGCCCCAGAAATTGAACCTCATGGACCAAAAACTAACAGTTTGATAGCTTACCATAAATTTGTTGCTCTTGAATAAAGTCTAGGACCATCCTAAAGTTCCTTGTATGATCCTTTGATGAAAAACAAATGCTTATGTCATCAATGAGGACAACTACAAATCAGTCTAAGTATGGCTGGAAGATCGGGTTCATCAGAGCGATAAACACAGTGTGGTAATTTTTCACACTGAAGGGTATCACCAGGAACTCATAGTGTCAATAGAAACATCATAACATCATATTCAAAATATCAGCCTTGAAAACTCTCAACTAGTGGTATCCAGACCTGAGATTGATCTTCGAGAACCATCTCACACATCGCAACTAATCAAATAGGTAATCAATCCTAAACAAGGTATACTTGTTCTTTATCATGGTCTAGTTCAGGCGATGATAATCCATATAAATTTGTAATCTATTGTCCACCTTTTTCACAAATAACACTATAGATTACTAGTGGGACACACTAGGTCTAATAAAACTCTTCTCTTGAAGGTCCTCCAACTACACCCTCAGCTCCCATAGCTCAGTAAGGGTCATAAAATATGCTGAAGAATATATTATAGTGATCCCAGGGTGAAAGCCAATGAAAAACACCATCTCCTACCTCAAAGGTAGTCCCGGAACTTTCTTGGGGAAGACATCCATAAAATCTTCCATGATTGAAGGAATTTAGATGCCTAAAGAGCCTATTGCATCAAGGGATAAACTCACCAACTAATGGGTGATGGGTTAAAACTTCCTTCTCGTAAGACCCACTCACTTCACCATGAGATATATATCACCCACAAAGTAGAAACTCGTTCCATTAGTCTGAAGTCATATGACTCAACTATGATAATAGTCAATTTGGGCTCAAACCGTGGACAACCATTCCATATCCAAGATGATGTTATAAGTCCTTATCATGATAACCAAGAGGTCCCACAAGAAACTCTCTCCACTAATCTATAGCTCACACTACCGAAAGATAAATGATATCGAAGAAGCGTTCCCTGTAGGAACCTCAAGATGGAGCTACTGAGCTAAAATCTCAATTGGGAGCTCCATATTTTTTCACCATGAGTAATGAGATGAAGGAATGATTCACACCTATTTCTACTAGTACTGAAGAAAGATTATAATAAACTCAGATTGTACCACCAATCATCACATGAACTGTCGAGTCATAAGCATCCATAACCTGCAGCTTCCCATGACCCTGACCGCTAGCTCCCTAAGCCTAATGTGGGTTTCCTGGTGGTGGTGGTGGTGGAAGTATCTCATAACATCACCCAGCACTTGAAGATCCTCCTTCGATAACCCCACCTATTTCCTCTACTAGATCCACCTCCCTAGGGGCTCCCTGGCTTTTCCTAATAGATTCATGATCACGACACTGCCTCTGTCATGGTGGTCCATCCACTATCTATCTTCCCTCTTCAATACATCGGGTTAGGAAATCACATGCCATGTGACCTTTCCTATAATATGAATAACACCTCCCCTATCCATGGTGACCCGGTCCTCTATGTGGTCTATGAATCACATGACCATGTGTTTGAGTCTGGTTATGGGTATGCCTCCTATTCCTTACCTCATGTCACCTGTCATTTGTTGTAGACGATTTAGCTTTATAATTCCTTCTGATGGCATCGGCTACATGGAATCCATCATATAGGAAGCTCTTAATCACTAGTGCCTACTCCAATACTCCATTATATGTGGGTATGCATAGGGGTACCACACTAGCATGAATATCTCTATGGAGAACATGCTCAAACTTTCACGCCTAGAAGTATCCATACTAAATCATGTTAAGGGAGTATCATGTAAGGTCAGTGAACCTTGCGACATATATAGCAACTATCATCCCTCCCTACTACAACTCTAGTAGCACTTGAATCCTAACTAAGTGCAATAACGATGGGTATTACTTATGAAACATCTAATGGAATTTGTTTCATGGGAGTGTCGACTCATCATGCATCACTATGAATAGAATCCACCAACGCCTAGATGATTTAGGGAAAATACTAGATGCTAGTGCAACCACTTGACCATTTGGTGTCTGGATAAGTCTTAAAACTTAGATCATTGACTCTATCCAATCATCCATTGCCTTGGGATCTGGCTCACCATGGAACCTTAGTATCCTCTAGTGCTAGAACTCATAGAGTGCACTAAGCCTATGCATATCCTCAACCTACTCTACTGGTAAAATATACTACTTGATGGGTAGGGGTGCCACTAGCTGCTTTCCTAGAGGAAAGATCTCATGTGATAACCCCTGAAATTAGGCCTCATCACTCATCGGATCATCGTTATGATACTGAATTGTTAACCTTTCCAACTATCTTTTCAAATGCATCCTAAAAATTTAATCAAGATGTACCATGGTTAGATGATCATATATGTATATGGGGAGATAACTCAAGAAGGACCATCGAAAGACTCAATCCTATATGATTCATGTACCAAATTTTTTCCTACAAAAAAATGTCTCAACATGACAAGTTGATAAGAAGGTATTCATAGTCCTGGTAAATAGATACATTGACTGCCACACAACCATTGGATTCCCTAACCTGAAATATACACTTGATACACTTTGACATTGTTTCCCAAAGTTCCTAATCAAACCTCACAAGGGTACATAACTCTAAATATCGTCACAAGTTCAACCTCCCTCTATCTATTGCGACTAGACCAACCGGGACCCCCGGGACAATGGAAGGTTGAGTTGTGACTACCCCAAGATTTCCTCTGTAGACTAGGGGCTGAAGATCAGTGTAGAAAGGCATAACTACAATGGGAGGAATTTTCTTAAGTACTTGTACGCACACACCCAACCATCTCTATATAGAAGTGAAAAGGATTTAAAAGAAAAGAAAGTAATATCTAGAGTAATGACCATGAATGTAAAAACCTCTAGGGAATGAAATAGAGGATGGAAGCAAAATTTGAAAATAAAATGGGAAAAATACACACCCCACCAGAAAAGATGTCCCAACCTAACAATAATCAGAAAGAAAAGTAAATACTGAGAGAGATTGGCTATGGATCTCCAAGACCTGACCACTATACATGAAAAAATGCACTTAGGTATCCCCTGAGATCCTCAGTAATCACGGATCACTTATCCTTCATCTACATAAGACATGACAGGTGCGGGTAAAGACCATAAAGGGGTGAGTATATACTTACTCAGTAAGACGCCCTTAAAGCTGAAGGAGGAAAGAAATAGGAGACATGATAGAAGTATATAGATCAACCATAGCAAGAAAACCCAATACATAGGTATACATATATATATGCTCATAAAAATCCCATTTGAGAGATAAAAGGGGATCTCTATCTCATAACCCACCCCAGGATGATGAGTCTTCCTACAGCTCCAAAGGTCCATCAATGATGCCCAACTTATCATGTGTATATTTGAAGAAGTCGTATGAAGGAAACGCACCTTAGTGCCACATGGGAGTATTGTCTTTAAGTATAGAGGACTCATGACCTAGTATAATAGCGGAGTATTGCCTTTATGATAAGTAGTATGGAGGACCCGCATGTTGTCACGACAGTGGTGTACCGTCTCTATGTCAGTACATCAAGTATGGAGGATCCCTACCCAGATATGAAAAAGGAGTACCATCTCCATCGATAGATGGACTATGCCCTGATGCCACATTGGAGTACCACATCTATGATAAGTACATCAAGTATGGAGGACCTGCACCCTAGTATGATAGGGGATTACTGTCTTCGTCGATTGAGGACCCGCATTCTGATTCCATAGGGGAGTACCACCTCCATGATAAGTATTATGGAGTAACTATATGCTAATACAACAATGGAGTATTGTCTTCATGGATATAGGACCTGCACATTGTCACTCCAGCGGAGTGTCGTCTCTATATATACTCAATGAGTATGGAGGACTCACGCCCTGGTATGAAAGGGGAGTACCATTTCCATATATATATGACTTTCACCCTGATTCCATAGGGGATTACCACCTCTATCTAAAATCCTTAAAGATCTTTCCTAATCATTGCCATCTTAGAGCACCACCTAAAGAAGCTTCACACTCCAAACATATCGCATCATCTCTCAAAATACACTATAGAGGCTATCATCATTTCTATGTGGAAAAACACTCAGGATAGGATACTCATGGATTAAAATATGATTCCAAATAAGCAGATATGAGTGGTATAAGTTTCCACAAAAGGAGGGGTATGGCATATAAGGTACCCACATGGAATGTGGTCCCGCTTTGCTACATGGTCATGTCTTCACCATCACATGGATTGATATCCATGTAGTACTATACGTTGTGTAAGAGTACTACATGATGTGTATCATCCACCCAAGGTTGAGTCGTGTTCTCATGACTGTGCTTGTGACCTTTAGGTCGTGTTCATGTACCTGGTTGTGTGCCCATACATGGTGTGTGCCTAGCTATGTTTGTGCCCATGTACTCCCAAAGAACACTTCAAACCACCAGAACTTAGTCACACAGTGTGGGGGGGCATAGACTATGATATTTAACATACCCAAAACCCTAGTCACTACAGTCAAAGGGATACATTCCATGTGTTCTTCAGACTACACAACATGTAGTCAAGTTTTTCATAGAATTCTAGATCCATCGTGTGGATCCTAGATCTGCCTTTGTTGTCGAAACACTCTTGTAGGCCACCCAAAATCGATGGGTAATACCTCCATTTGTCGAATTCAGCCCTCCGATGGTTGGAAATCAGATTCTAATTCTACCACACAAATCCCATGCACATCGTCACATCTCCAGTCGTCTCTCGTTGCCTCACCGGATTCCTAATCCATGGTGGAATCACTCATATCCCGTAAATTAGCACAATCCCCCCCCCCAAATCATCAATATGTTCATTGCATGAAAATCTATCATGAATCTGGGGATTTGATCAAACTCGATCCCACCCATAAATGTTGAATCGTGGCCCCATGAAACAACAATGAAAAATCACGAAGAATGATGAGGGAAAAACACAAAAACAAAGGTGAAAAAATCTTTGGATAATCATTCTTGGCCAATGAATATAAATTGGAGATAGCTAGGGTGAGAAACATGACACAATGGGGATAAATTGAATAAATAAGTGAAGTCTGATACATGGGCACATGCAAAGGATATAAATCAGATGTAGATCAAACAAATAAAATTGATCATGCTCAATATTTTAATCATAAGGGGAAGAATCCACAAATTATGAGTCCTACCTAGATTCAGATCGATCATTGGTGAAGAACGCACTCACTAATGATAGGGGAAGATCTGTTGTGTTTGATGCACCTTAGTTCACTTGGATAGGGAAGCACATCATCATCCGATCTCAATTCACTAACAATGGGAGGTAGATCCTCCTCTCAATGATCCTAGGGTTATGTATCTAAACTTAGAGATTTTCCATAATAACTTATCTATAGAGGATATAAGTTTAGGTCATTTAAATTAAATAATTAAATTAATCAATTAATTTAATTTAAATGCACCTACCCATGGTCGCTTTATCCGAATGTCCCGCACCGACCAATTTTAGGTTGATCCTAGAATAAATATTTCACTTCAGACTCAAAAACACTCTCATATTTTTGATTCAAGACTCCATTTAGAAGATATTTCATTTTTTCTATAAAATTATGTGTGTGATATAAAATATATTTAATATTTTTATAAAATTAATTATAGACTCACCGGGTATCGAAATTGCACATATTCTAAGCACCTGGCTCTGAAAATATTCTTTGGTATATTTCAAAGTCTTGTGGGGAAAAATAGGGTCTCTTTAATTTTTTCTTTAATAATAAAATTGAGCACATTTTTTGATGTGATGAAATGCCTTAAGGTAGTTTTTATTCTAAAATGGGTTCTCAATCATGAGTGTGGTAATGCTTTATTGTGAATATTTTGTGAAATACCTTACGAGGATTTTGAAATGGAAAAGGATTTTTAAGCACATAAGCATTAATGTCTTTATATGAAATTTTTTTATAAATTGTGATCAAGGTTTTTAAATGGTTTTTGAAACTTAAAACATTGGGAACCTTGGGTGCATCGGTAAATGGACATGTTGCCTTAGTGTGTGTGTGTGTGTGTGTGTTTCACCACTAGGGGTTTTCTATAAGTTCTCATTATACGATGACTAGCTGATGAGTAGCTTGATATCAATATATTGTGGTAATAATTGATATCATTTGGATCCATGTAGTTCATGTTTTAGGATTCTTTTTGTGTATTATTGTTTATTCCCCTAGGCTAGAACCCAAATGTTGTGCTTTGTCATTTATACTTGGTTTTACACATGATGGTATATTTCATGGTTAGATGCTCACTAGTTTATCTTATGGTGTATCCATTGATGATTTTGATTATTTTCACCTATTTTCTTAAATAATTTTCATATTCCTTTATTGTGTTAATATGAAAGTATTTTATGAAAAAAAAACAAAAGGATGTTTTATAGAATGGTTTTATGTTATGAAAATGCTTTATAAATTGAATTTTTTTTAAAAGTTATAGCTAACCTTTTCATAGTATTGGACTTCATATAGATTATTTAGTGAAATCCTAATAGTCTTTGTGCTCACACCCTAATTTTTCCTTTAGGAATTTGTGTATGTGGTTTTACGGGACATGGGTAAAGGGAAGGGTGTTATGTAGTTCATCAGCTTCTCTTGAGTTTCACCACCTTCTTTGTCACACCCGGTTTTTCATGTCTTTGTTTTGATCTAGTTCATTTGAAATCTTGATACTTTTCTTGGGTCTTGAGTGAGATTAATTTTGAGTTTTTTAGTTTCATCTATGTCTAATCACCCTAATTTGGGTTCCCCAGTGCCAGAGTTTTTTGAGAAAGGGTGGTTACTTCATGATTTGGGCTAACCGTGAGCCCATTTCCAGTTTTAAAAACCAAATTTGTTTCTTTTATAACTCCTTTTTATTCATCCTTTTTCACCCATTCCACTTCCCACATGGCCTCCACTGATATATTAAAACTAAAATATCATTTTGGACCCCTTAATAATTCATAATCATTGTGAATTGGGGTTACTTATTTAGGCATTGGTCCAGCCCATGGGCCCATTTCCAGTTTTAAAAAAATTAATTTGTTCATTTTATATCTAATTCAATATTTAATATTTTTCGGTGATTCCACCTCCCACCCAAATCCCATATCCCTATACTCACCCCCATTATCTATTTCCCCTCTTTGTAGCTCATAGTAGTCGCAGAGTGGGGAAACATTATCAATGTCTCTCAAATCATCCAGAATTGAAAAGGTAAATTGTATCATTCATAAATCAATAAATTATTACTCTTTTGGCCACCAATATTTTTTATATGGTTATTCCAGACCTTATTAGTCTCTCCAAGAAGTTTCAATCCATTCCTTTTTATCTAATGGTTCAGATCTAGTGGAATACAAAGAGTTTTCTAGTTAAAAAGGTGAGATTCCTTCTCCTTTATCCTCCATCTTCTTCCTTCTTTCATTATTTCTTGGTTTTATAATCTCACATAGTCCTGTTAGACTTAGGGTTATGTTATTCCATGATTTTTTATGGGGTTTTTTTTCATTTGGTTCTGGTCGTCATAGGTTTAGGGTTTGTAAACCCTCAGATGGTGATTTTGGGAGTGTGTTTCCATTACATCAAGGATTTGAGGTAGGATGTCCATTTCACAAGCCTTTATCATTTAAGTTTCATCATTATAATACTTTTATAACCATATTTATATGATATTTTCTGATTTTAAACCTTGGTTTTAAAGTTTTTGTGTGCAAATTATGTTTTATGACTTTTTTTGTTAAAAATATAGTTGTTTTGGTATAAATGTGCACTCCTCTTGTTGATAAATTTTTCCATGAGCTTCCACACTTGGTTTACTGTATTTTGAATATGTTTCAGTATCTTGAATAACTTTATGGCATGAAAATGGTATTTTATCCCTTTTTAAGTTCTTAACATAAGTTGTTTTTTTAAGAGTGCATGCCACGTGTTCGGTAAATTGCCTGGTTGGCTTTTATGTGTCTAGTGAAATTTAAAATGATTTGTTTGGATTTATAAATACATTGAAAGATTGTAAAAAAAATATTTTGGGATCCTTTTATGGATTTCCAATTTTTATTTAGTTTTACAAATAAATGGGTTTTGGTTTACAACATGTTTTGGCCCGAGTTGCTGGAAAATGACATGTTTCACATTCTTATGAAAATGGTTGTATTTTGAATATGTAACCTGAGTGTTTTATGGGATTTATGAATGTGTTTTTATTCTTTATATGGTGTGTATACACCTATTTAAAAAAATTGACATTCATATCTTTTTCAAATGTTAGTTTTGGGAAAAATTTTAAAGGCCTATTTGGCCTTTCCTAAAAATGAATAATGAGTGTTTTACTTGTATATACCATGTTGTTTCAATTGGGATTGTTTTATCATCCATGAAATGATTTTATTAAATGTTTTTAGGGATGAAAAATATGGTTGGGTATGGTCTTGTTGTGTTTTTATAATTCAAATAGTGTTTTTGAATGAGTTTTATGTGAAAAGCCTCAATACACTCCTTGAAATTGTTTTACGAAAATTTGTAGTGGTTTATTGATTCGTGAAAGAAATGTGAAGAAATTTTATGAGATGTTTGTGTTTTTATGTTTTTTTAATGGAATTTGTATGTGAAATGTGTATTTTATAATATGTGTAACTTGATTGAGAACTAAAGGGAATCTCGGGTATCTAGGTAGGCGGGCGTGTACTAGTATGCTAGTGATTCTGTGGGGTTTGGCCCCTGTTTCACGTTGCAAGTTTGACGATGACAACACTAACTAAACTATGATGATGATGTTTTTGTGGGACCACTAGTTTATGGGTATTCTCTCTACTAGTGTCTTGTGTGCATGATAATGGATATTTATTATGGTTACTTTCACCAAGATACGAGGTACCTAGGGCTCACAACTAACTAGTGCCTAGGGGTGTTCCCATGAGTTGTGATCATTGGCTATTTTTTACTCACCATTGGAATACATTGTGTTTGGTTGGTAAATTCAGTAGTGTGTGTTATTTATTTTAAATTTTACAATCTTTAAAGCATCCCTCATTAAAACAATTTTCATTTTGAAGTTGCACCTCTTTGAAAAATTGTTACTTGTATTTTTGTTTATAAAACATGCAAGTTTTTGTCTGATAATTATTATAGCATGGAAACTCATTTGAAAAAAATAATTTTATATCTTGTATTTAAAACATTAAATTTATGTTTCTTTTATTTTAAAGGAAGTTCATTGGGAATAGAATATCGGGCTAACCTACTGAGTTTTAATACTCACGCCTATAGTCTTCTTCTATTTTTAGCCCTTGTGCAGGTTTCAGCTTGAGTTCGATATCCTTGGGCGACATGTGATCATTGTGTTGGAGAGTGATGAGTGGTGTTACATGGAGTTAGTTGGTTATCGGGTTTGGTCAGTTGAGTTGTTGGTTTAGTTCTACTTTTAGTTTCCTGTACAAATAATATTTAGTTCATTTTTTATATAAATGCATTTTGGGTTGTCCATTTATTTTCATTGTTTGTTTGATTGTTTATATATTGGAAAAATAGTTCCCTTTAATACTATATTGATGCCCTTGGTGCTTGTCTCCATCCCGGGAGGATCGGGAACGTCTCTCGGGACTTGTCGCGGGCTGGCCTGGGTGACCGGTTTAGGGTCGACTTGGGCTGGTTCATGACAAAATGGTATGAGAAGAGGTCGGCTCTTAGCAGACCATTATTTTTAGAGCTCCCTTGTTATTTGGGGATGTCAAGGTATATGGATTAGTATTATTGGGACTTGAGGGGTAAGTGCGGGAACAGCGTCGTGAACTCTTTCTCATTCTGATCCTCGGGTTTCCATGAGAAGTCTGGTTTTATTAGGGTCCTTTGTTCTTACTGATTGTTTAGTGTTGGGATATGACAAGGGGAGTCTAACTAATGGAATTTGTGAGCTCACAGGTCCTGGAAATCCATGTGAAGCCGGGTCATGGTCCTAATAATTCTCTCCATGTTGGTGTTGTGTTTGACATATGGTCGCCAACCATATGGTCAAGTCACCCACCGACACTAGTTCCCTTTTGTGGATTTCTTGGAACTTTCATGAATTCTGAATTTTTGTTTTGAAAATCCTTGTGTGAGAATTATATAAATTGGTTTTAAAGGAAGGATTGGATTTTTAAAAGTAGAAAAGGGGTTTTAAAAAATTAAATATAAGAATGGTTTTGGTAAGTTTGTGTTTTTTTAAACAAAATTTGGGGAGGAAGTGGAAATGAATTAACTAGATTGGATTTTCCCTAATCTAAACTTATGGTTTGTTGAAATAAAATGTTTTGAAAGTGTGAATCATTTTAAAGTAATTTTGAAACTTTGTTTTAAATGGGGTGATTTGTACTGTTGAAAAGTTTTTTAATCTAATGAATAGGTTTTGGAAATTCAGTTTTGTGCGGCTGATGTTTTTTCTGGAAAGGGGTTTTGGCTTTTGTGGTTGTCAGATTATGAAAAGAAACATTGCTAATTTTTTTTAAAAAATGGGGAAGGACTATTTGGAATAGAATGGTTGTTTTTTTAAGTTCTATTAAATGAAATGGATTTTTTTTTAATCAAGTGGTTCTTGAGGATGTTTGGTTAGTTTTTTGGAATGTTAAAAGCATTTTTGACTTGGTGGTTAGTGTTCCTTTTGATGGTACATGATTTTTGGAATGATGTTGTTTTGTTTTAGCCTTTGGTGTTTTCATGGGTTCTCACATGCATGGTTTTATTGATATCTGGAAGTATGGGGTATATGGAATGGTTGTTGAGTGCCTAGGGTGGCACGTAAATATTCATGTGAGTGAGACTTGATGAAACACCATTGGTGAATCTGAAAATCCACCAAGTTAGTTTTTTTTTCAAAAGTGTTTTTATCTGAAAAATTGTGGTGTTTGTCTTGAACTGACGGTTATGTGGATGGTTTATCCTATGTCTTAGAAGTTTTTTCTATTCATTATGATTCCTTATGATCTATAATTCATACTCTTGTTGCATATTGAGATGGGATCTTATTGGTGTCTTGGTTTTGGAGTAATGTTCAGTGGGTTTCTAAAGATGTGTTGGATGTTGTGATGTGGCCAAAAATAGTTCTATGTTTGCAAGATTTCCAATTGATAAACCTAAGGATTATTTCTCATGTTTCACAAGCTATATCCACCTCCTAAAATAATTCCTCATCCCGTTAGTTTAAATAGAGATCTGTTTGGGGTCAATTTAAAGTGTTTCCAGTTCGTGATAATTCTTGTGGACATAATAGTTGTGTTCGTTGATGTTGATGCATTTCGCCGTATTCATTGTCCATTCTGCTCCTCGTTCCGAGTGAGATTGAATTTTGATATATATCTATGAGTTCCTATGTATATAAAAGTGTTTTGTTGATAAAGTGGGTTTTTTTAGTGGTGTGATACTTAGCACCTGATTGTGGGGCATCAGATGCTTCATGATTTAGGGATCCAGCCATAGGCCTCGGAGTGAAGCTTTTCACGTAGTCAGGAAATCTACAGAGGTGTGGGGAACTTGACCAGGCTCCTACCTCCACCATTGTAGTAAGGTAGTTTCTATGTTTATATTGTGGTTCGTCATTACTGTGAATTTTCATTTTTCACAAGTGTGGTGGACTTACCCCTCACACAGTGTCTATGGTTATGCCTTTATAGATGCGGGTTTCCGATCAATGTCCCTTTGTGGACCGCCTATGTAAATAAGGTGTGGTCTTCGTGTTACCTATTAGTAGGTGGAGAGTTTTGGATAGTTCTTTGGTTTCTTTTGTGGTTCTAGTGTCCAAATTATTGGGTCCCCTTCCCTCCCCTCCCCAAGTGGTGGGGGTCCGGATCCGTGATGAAAGTGTTGGCCAAGTTCTCGTCCCCTCTATTCGGGAGTGGGTGGTTTATATGTTCATATTTTAACCCTCTTAACTTGGGTTGGTGGTTTGTTGTGGGAGAGTTTTTTTTTTGGACTTTTGAAAGTGAGGTAATGTTGTGTTCTTGTTTTTTTTCATTTCTAGTTGAGTTCTAATGGTGGGGAGACCCACCACAGGTCTCGTTGATTTTTCCTCCTATGAACTTGTATAGTGAAATTTGTTTATTAATGTTGGGGAGTCCATTATGTACTCCCCTATATTACTTGGTTTTCTTGAGTGATATTTAGTTTGGGTGATTGTTTGTTTTATTGGTAGAAGTCCCAACAATCAGGTTCTTGGCTTGGTTGTGGAGGTGGTGGTTTGACCGTTCTATTGATTTTCACAAAGTGGATGTGAGTTGGCATTTTTTTTGGGAAAGAGGATTAAGTTATGTTTATGGAAAATGATATTTCACTAGATTTATAGGTTGTATCATGTTGATAAGGAATCCTTAGGTGTTTATATTTCAGCTGGAAAGTGTTATGGCTTTCCAGGGGTGGAAAGCTTTAATGGTGGAGAGAATTGTCACACCTGGTTTTTCATGTCTTTATTTTGATCCGGTTCATTTGAAATACTGATACTTTTCTTGGGTCTTGTGTGATATTAATTTTGAGTTTTTTAGTTTCATCTATGTATAATCAACCTAATTTGGGTTCCCCAATTCTTGTTTAGGAGTTTTTGGAGAAAGGGTGGTTACTTCATGATTTGGGCTAACCGTGAGCCCATTTCCAGTTTTAAAAACCAAATTTGTTTCTTTTATAACTCCTTTGTTTTTCATCCTTTTTCACCCATTCCACTTACAAAATTGCTTCCACTGATATATTCAAACTACAATATCATTTTTTACCCCTTAATAATTCATAATCATGGTGAATTGGGGTTACTTATTTAGGCATTGGGCCAGCCCATGGGCCCATTTCTAGTTTTAAAAAAATAATTTTTTTATTTTATATCTAATTAAATATTTAATATTTTTCGGTTATTCCACCTCCCACCCGAATCCCATATCCCTATAATCACCCCCATTATCTATTTCCCCTCTTTGGAGTTCATAATTTTCGCGGAGTGGGGAAACATTATCAATGTCTCTCAAATCGTCCAGAATTGACAAGGTAAATTGTATCATTCATAAATCAATAAATTATTACTCTTTTGGCCACCAATATTCTTTATCTGGTTCTTCCATACCTTATGAGTCTCTCCGAGAAGTTTAAAGCCATTCCCTTTTATCTAAGGGTGTAGATATAGTGGAATACAAAGAGTTTTCTAGTTGAAAAGGTGAGATTCCTTCCCCTTTATCCTCCATCTTCTTCCTCCTTTCATTATTTCCTGGTTTTATAATCCCCCTAGTCCTTTTAGACTTAGGGTTATGTTATTACATGATTTTTTATGGGTTTTTTATTCATTTGGTTCTGGTCATCATAGGTTTAGGTTTTATAAACCCTCAGATGGTGATTTTGGGAGTGCGTTTCAATTACGCCAAGGATTTGAGGTAGGATGTCCATTGAAAAAGCCTTTATCATTTAATTTTCATCATTATAATACTGTTATAACCTTATTTATATGATATTTTCTTCTTTTAAACCTTGTTTTTAAAGTTTTTGTGTGCAAATTATGTTTTATGACTTTTTTTGTTAAAAATATAGTTGTTTTTGTATAAATGTGCACTCCTCTTGTTGATAAATTATTCCATGAGATTCTTCGCATGTTTTATTGTATTTTTAATATGTTTCAGCATCTTTAATAACTTTATGTCATGAAAATGGTATTTTATCTCTTTTTAAGTGCTTAACATAAGTTGTTTTCTTAAGAGTGCATGCCACGTGTTTGATAAATTGTCCGGTTGGCTTTTATGTGTCTAGTGCAATTTAAAATGATTTGTTTGGATTTATAAATACATTGGAAGCATGTAAAAAAATTATTTTGGGATCCTTTTATGTCTTTACAATTTTTATTTAGTTTTACAAATAAATGGGTTTTGGTTTACAACATGTTTTGGCCCGAGTTGTCGAAAAATGGCCCGTTTCACATTTTTATGAAAATGGTTGTGTTTTGAATATGTAACCTAAGTGTTTTATGGGATTTATGAATGTGGTTTTATGTTTTATATAGTTTGTATACACCTCTTTAAATAAATTGAAATTCATATCTTTTTTAAATGTTAGTTTTGGGAAAATGTATAAAGGCTTGTTTGGCCTTTCTTAAAAATGAAGAATGAGTGTTTTACTTGTATATACCATGTTGTGTCAATTGGGATTATTTTATCATCCATGAAATGATTTTATTAAATGTTTTTAGGGCTGAAAAATATGGTTGGGTATGGTCTTGTTGTGTTTTTATAATTCAAATAGTGTTTTTGAATGAGTTTTATGTGCAAAGCCTCAATACACTCCTTTAAATTATTTTACGAAAAAATTGTAGTGGTTTATTGATTCATGAAAGAAATGTGAAGAGATTTTATGGGATTTTTGTGTTTTTATGGTTTGTAAATGTAATTTGTATGTGAAATGTGTATTTTATAATATGTGTAACTTCATTGAGCACTAAAGGGAATCTCAGGTATCTAGGTGGGAGGACGTGTACTAGTATGCTAGTGATTCTGTGGGTTTTGGCCCCTGTTTTATGTAGAAAGTTTGATGATGGCAAAACTAAATAAACTATGATGATGATGATGTTTGGGGGACCACTAGGTTATGGGTATTATCCCTAATAGTGGCTCGTGTGCATGAGAATGGATATTTATTATGGTTACTTTCACCGAGATACGAGGTACTTGGGGCTCACAACTAACTAGTGCCTAGGGGTGTTCCTGTGAGTTATGCTCATTGGCTATTTTTTACTCATTGTTGGCATACGTTGTGTTTGGTTGGTAAATTAAGTAGTGTGTGTTATTTATTTAAAAGTGTAAAATCTTTAAAGTATCCCTCATTAAAACAATTTTCATTTTGAAGTTGCACCTCTTTGAAAAATTGTTACTTGCATTTTTGTTTATAAAACATGCAAGTTTTTGTTTGATAATTATTATAGCATGGAACCTCATTTGAAAAAAATACTTTTATATCTTGTATTAAAAACATGAAATTGATGTTTCTTTTATTTTAAAGGAATTTCATTGGGAATATAATATTGGGCTAACCTACTGAGTTTTAATACTCACAACTATAGCCTTATTATGTTTTTATCCCTTGTGTAGGTTTCAGCTTGAGTTCGATCGCCTTGGGAGACATGTGATCATTGTGTTGGAGATTGACCAGCAGTGTCACATGGAGTTAGCTGGTTATTAGGTTTGGTCAGTTGAGTTTTTGGTTTAGTTCTACTTTTAGTTTCCTATACAAATAATGTTTAGTTCATTTTTTATATAAATGCATTTTGGGTTGTCCATTTATTTACACTGTTTGTTTGATTGTTTATATATGTGCGAAAACGTTCCCTTGTGTACTCTATTGATGCCCTTGGTGCTTTTCGCCATCTCGGGAGGATCGGGAACGCCTCTCGGGACTTGTCACGGGCTGGCCTGGGTGACCGGTTCAGGGTCAACTTGGGCTAGTTCGTGACATTCTTTGTGAGATGGGTTGGAGGTAACAGATGGTCACATGGAGACTCATTTTAGTCTTGTCTTGTTTCTCTTTTTGGTTTAGCTGGTTTGGATTGACGTTGTATGAATCATGGATTTGTATCTTTTTATTCCATGTTGTACTGTGTTGTTTTGACTTATTTTGGCTATACATGAGACTTGTTTGGTTGTTTGATGATACTCACCTTGTGGTGGTCCATCTCGAGTGATGTGTTTTGATCGACTCGGGCTGGTTCATTACAAAATCAATACCTCAATCTAACGAACTTCGATCTAGACAAAACAAGGGTTTAGACTCTTTGATGGAAATGAAGAGAGTATGGGGGAAGGGATTGAGGCCAGACAAGGGTTGAAGGAAGGGAAAATAATTTGAACTAAAGGAGGTCGGGTTCCCTGTTTATAGAGAAATCTCATATGGCCTTCACCACAACATAGTGACCTCTGACCAGGCTGTGGTGGCCATAGGTCAAACGTGGACCCGATTCTTTGAATGAGATCCTTGAATCTTGGGTATTTTAAAAATACCTTAAAAATCATTTTGATTGGAACCACATCTTGCACCATGGTGTGGTGTAAAGACCCAAGTCGTCTAACCTCACTACGCCAAGTACCATACCCTCGTGATCTCTTTGATTCACAGTTTCTCACAATAGCACCTCCAAGGCGCCACATTTTTCACCATGCCAACTTAGGGAATTTTTATAGATCCCATTTTATATAGGGTGACGACTATACCAACACGTCCACCAAAATAGCCATACAAGTCGTTTCACTGGTTGTGGTTCCCTAAGAACCACACCACCAACTCAAAATGGCCAGACACACCCTCAGCCCCAACCAAACTTCAAGACGGCCACCACCGCACCCACTATCATGGAGTGGTGTACCCTTAAATGGCCAAAAATCAACTTTGAGCTTCCATAACGCCACCAAACTCCCTCACATGACCCCCAAGACCTGAAAAAATATAGAGGAAAGGTTTGATCCATTACACGAGCATCTTGTCATAATTTAAGTTTCATGTTGTCACCAGTCTAAATATTGAAGTTGGCCTAACATTGAACAGTTCTCCTTTCAATTTTTTGAGTCACCACTTTAAAAACAAACTTCACCCTTCCTAACATGTAAATTTAGGATATTTTTCCTCTAATGACTAGTAAGGAACCCTAAATTTTGAGGTTATAAAAAGGAATTGACAATAATGTACAAGACAGATCTCAAGAAAATTAAATGAAGTGCCATCAAGCAAGAAACACATTGAGAAATAGAATCCAAAATCATTATTGATATTCCTAGTGAAGCAACAAACTAATTAAAAAATGAGAATGATGAGGAGGATACTATTGCTCATAAATTTTCAATTTTGTAGAATTCTATTCTTAATTTTTCTTAAATGCTTTTCAAATCTTATTTTTTGGGGAGAATACTACATTTATTTTATAGCATTTTTTACTCTTCACTAAAATATAAAGGGGTTAGAGGAAATAAATCTCACTCTTCATGCACATGATTTGAGTGTTCATTGACAGTGAAGACTTATTGTAATATACCCAATGACTTGATGATAGTCTTGTGATATAGACATGTATTCCTCCCATCCATATATTCTTCTCTCGCGTCTCCTTCCTCTCTGATTCCCTACCTCCTCCCATTCCGACATTCTCCACCTGCACCCCAGCCTCACCACCTCTGACTCCTGACCTCCAGCTCCTCGAATTACTATTAGAGTTTGTGTCCTAGAACCAACTATTTGTACTTTGATTACATGGATATTTAATGTATTACATATTGTTCATTGTTCTACATGACTATGATGTAATAATGTTTTAGAGTATTTGTTGCATTGATAAGTTCATGGCAATTTCTCATTATGATGAGAACCTTGAAATGCTATAACAATATTCTTAAATATAGTTATGTGGTTAGATGACATACTATGATGGGACACATACCATGCAGACCATCAGGTACGAGTACTCATAAGCAGATAAGACTTCCTCTTATGAAGTTCACACTTGGTAATCTCCAAGACAGGAGATTATGAGAACAGACCCACTAGTAGGAATTCTGTATGTTTTGGTGTCATCGGATATTTCTATATATAAGTGTGTTTAATGATCCTTAGACTTAAATATTATCATTAATATGTTTCACAACTCGCGCACTTTGATTTACTGAAGAAAACTGTCATGGAGACAGTTGGAGGGAAGTAGGGTACGTTGGGTGCGTCAAGAGTGGCATGTTATTAATGGATAAGTCGAGGAAAGAATTTGTCCCTTCCATTTATGGAAGTTTATATCTTGGCCCTTTGATTGAAATAGAACCGTCGCACGAAATTCCATGGCCATGGTGTAATGACGAGTCTATTTCAGGTAGTCAAATAATGATGTATCAATCACAAAGGTTGATGACACTATCATGAAACTTTCTTGATGAGATATTGCGACAAAGTGATTATATTACACAGTGAGCGTTCATATTTGGATGTCGTTGTTGAGACTTTAAGTTCTTTATCTTGGGTGCCTTGACCCGTTTCTAGATAGTACTCTTGGACTTTAGGCAATCTCACTTAATGCTAACAAGACAAAATCCTATAGGGTCACACACTAAGTGTTTCTGATGGTCTCGGTTAAATTCTATTTGAATTTAATTAATAAATATTATTCTCAAGACAATGGAATAATTTTATTCAAGTTAAATTTATTTTATAAATTAAATAAATATTTATTCACTGGATTGTGGGTAAAATATATTTATTTATTTTATTGAACATTTTATAAATATTTATTTACTAGTTTGTAAATAAAATATTTATTTAAGAGAATAATTTATTTGTTTATTTATTCGAGTGTTCAATAAATGGAAGTGGGGTTCGAGAGTACCAAGGTCATTCAGGTAGTAAAATAATTATTTATAATATGATAAATAATTATTTAACTAGGCATAAATTAAAATGACGATGTTATTATTTTGTGACGTAGAATTTTATTTATAATTCTGTTTTTCCCAAGTTGGCGCACCATAAATAATGATGCGGTATTATTATTAATAGCATGGGTTTTCTCTAAGGTTATGAATGTATTTAATTATTGTTATGCAATTAAATATTTTAACTGAAGCCCCATGTCAATAAATAGACACATACGTCTATTGTGTCATGTATCAAACTGCACACCCGGTGAATTGAGAATTGTTGAGCTAACCAATTTCTCTCTTGAATCCTCTTCTCTCCCCTCTCAAGAACGAGAGATTTTCTTCAAGGTCTAAGAACAAGCAATCAATAATGACCAACACAATACACTCATTTCGCCATGCTAGAACCCGGAGAATGAGTGGTGTCGATCGGAGGCCATCGGAGCACGTGTGGATCACCGCTAGAGAGATTATAGTTTGGATCCTTTCAAGCACAACAAGATAATTTGTAAGGGTCATTTTGGATGATCAACATCATAAAAAAAAAGAAAATACTGAAGATCCAGGTATTATTTTATTTATGAAATTAATTAAATTAATTATAAACATGATGTGCATTATCCTCTCGAAAGGTTTCAAGCCTCTCTCTTCTTTATCTAAATCTTTGATTCTATTCTGTGGAGATTGTCTTTCATCGTCGTATTGATCCCGGAATAATCATTGATCATGGTGAAAATTAAAGTTGGGTGTCGGCCCAACCGCGCTTCCACTGTGCTCAAAACCTTGAAATGGTATCAGAGGGGTTACATCATAGTTTATAATTATTTAAATATTTCGTTGATTATTTAAATATTTAATAATTTATTTGTTTCAATTCAAGTTAATCATTATGAAAATCTGAATCTCGATATTTTTTCCTCCTCTTTTGTTTCTCGTTCACCTTATAGAAACAATCTTTTATTTTAATTTTGAATAAAATAAAAAGGAGGATCTCATCCAGAGGTGCCAAAGGTTCCTGGACGTATAACATAAGAACACATGATGTGTATTCGGCAGTACATGTCGTGTAGCCAAGGTTCAATGCACTGGGTTTGGTCTGCCAAACCAAGCCATGTCATTGGAGTTTGTCTAAGTATTAATGACTCTGTGTGTTGACCAAGAACATGTGGCATGCGATTTCTGGATTACACGTTGTGTGGCCCACTAGACACAGCGTGTAGTCCCTTCAGGTGAGGATTGGACCATGTACCCCATACACGACTTGCCCAACTGGAGACTGTGTAACAAGGAACTACACGGCGTGTGTCCCACTGGACACGTCGTGTACTCTGAAGATTTCTAAATTACACTCACACGTCATTTCCTCGGGCATGTACTTTGGATGGATGGTGAACAATAGTACATGCTGTGTAGTTAGAACTACACACCGCGTAATCATCCAAATTACGCAGATTTATTAAAATTTATTATTATATTATACAAACCCTTGATACGTGTACCATCGTGCAGGCATAAAGTTGAGGCACAACACATGATAGGTGTTTTATATATATGTGTGTGTTTAATTTAATATCTGTGTAATGTTCATTTCTACTCATTGGGTAGTTATGAATAAGAATTCACCAGGTTTCCTCCAAGATACAAGTTATGTATAAAGATAATTTTAAATGAATTTATTTATTTAAAATTATGATGGATGAGAATCTCAAAGAAACTCAGAAAAGGGTTTAAGATAAAAGGATTGATTAATTAGAGATGATAATTAATTGATTTGAGTGTGATTTATCTTAAACAATAATGATTAATGAATTGAATGCTAGTTTTATTTATGTGTAAATATCGTTGCATGTATGTATGATCATGAGCTAGACGAAGACCTTTGTATGTTGATGGTTTCTTTTAATTTATTTATCTAAATTAAATTTGTTGGTCTGCGAGCCTTCTCCTTATTATAATATAGGGTCTGTGTGCCCAAGGTTTCTTTTTTGTAAAACCCCTTTTTACCCCTCACCTACATGTGAGTTTAAAAGCATATGTAATGGATGGAACTCCCAAGCTATAGGAGGTTGTTCAAGCTAGAGCTGAGACGAAACCAATCCCAAGAGATGCAAAGTTTGACAGGTGGAAAGCTGTAAACACGAACCCAAAAGGTTCAAGGTGTTTCTCCCCTAGGTCAAGGTTAGTTTGTCAACTACTAGATAAACTAACCGTTAGAAAAGCTCATGATCATGACCTTTGATTTATTTTATTTATGTTAGTTGCATGGTTTATCATTATGGATGTGTTGTCACGATCACATAATTAATGAATTAAACAAGCATGCAAGATGGAACTAAAATAAACCAGGCTTATGAGTAAATATTATCAAGACATGGTTAATCACTTAAGTAAGTTCCACTTAATATTAACAAGCATGTGATAATGATAATAATCAATTAGTGCATAAGAGATAAAAATCCCTCAAATAAAATATTAAGTCATACCAAGCCTTCCATTACTTGATTAAGGGAAAAAATAAATAAAACTATGTGTTTTACCAACCCTTGTTGGGACACTTACTTTTATACAGGAATCCCTTATGAAAGGTTTAAAGTTGACTTAACTATATTACATCAAGAAGAGTATCCCTTGCTAGACTTGGTGTAATATTGGAGGCAAGAGTTGAGGAAATTCAAAGTCATGATTTCATGATTGGGGAGTCCACTCAACAGATCAAGGAGCTGCAAGCCCACAATTGGAAAAGAACTACCTACATAAATACCTTTTAATAGCTTGACCAACCCTTGTTGGGGTTATGTGAAGGGGAATATAGATCCTTGCCACTAGAATGTCATGACAACTGGACATTATGAGTTCAATGGTGAGGGACATTAGGACTTGATAAAATAATGGAATACTTAATAAAAATTTATTATTTCTCATAAAATGTAATCAATAAAGTACTAATGATTTACTCTTTTAATTGTAGAATAAAAATTACAAGCTTGTCAACCACACTATCTCTGCAATCAATTCTGGATAAAGACAACATCCTCACCGGAAGTAACTTCTAGGAATGGTTTAGATGCCTTCGGGTTATCCTATACCATGAATAGAAGTCTTACATGCTAGAGTCATCATTACCTGATCCGCCTACCAAAGAGGTGAGTGATGAGGATTTCCTGGTCTATGAGAAACATATGAATGACGCGATCAATGTTCAATATTTGATGTTATCATCAATGTCTAGTGAGCTCATGAAGTCTCATGAAAACATGGATGCTTATAGCGTGCTCGAGCACCTATGTGGTCTTTACCAGGAGAGAGAAAGATAGGAAAGGTTTGAGATATCTAAGGAAATCTTTCAGAGTAATCTTAGAGAAGGTGCCCCAGCTGGGCCTCATATAGTCAAGTTCATTGGCTACATTGAGTACCTAGAGATTCTAAGGTTTAAACTCCCCGAAGAACTGGGCACTAATATCATTCCCACATCACTCCCTCGTAGATTCTCTAACTTTGTTGTAAATTTCAATATGAACAACATTGAGAAGTCTCTATCTGATCTTCTTATCCTCATCTGCCAAGTGGACAAAGATATGAAGCGTGAAAAGCCTTTTGTCCTTATGGTGAATAAGAGGAAAGGGAAGGTGAAGAGATTTAATCCCAAAGCATCTTCACGACCTTCCAAGAAAAGAAAGATCAAAGGAGAGGCAAGGGAACATGAGGATATTTATTTACATGTGGAAAGAAGGGCCACTGGAAGAAGAATTGCACCCAGCCTAAGAAGCAAGGGGAAGTTTTAGTTGCGTTTGTTATCGAATGAAATCTATCTGTTTCTACAAATTGGGTATTAGATACAACTTTTTGTGCTCGTATATGTATCCAAATACAGGAACCAAGAAGATTCAGGAAGATTGGCCGAGGGGAGGTAGATCTACGAGTAGCCAACAGAGCCAGACTTGTTGTTGTAGCTGTCAGGGAATACCACCTCATGTTGCTAACTAGTATGATATTGGTGTTAAAGGGTTGTTATTATGTGTTGTCTGTTACTAAAAACATTATTTCTGTATCCAGATTAGATACAGATGGATTTGTTTTCAAGTTTGGAAATGAATGTTGCTTCTTTTACAAAGATAGCATTTGTTTTGGTAGGGCGCATTTATACAACAATATTTACGTGTTGGATTACACAAACCAAGTAATGTCAATCGATAACAAAGATACTTTACATGACTCATACCACACCCAACTTTAGCATCACCATCTAGGTCATGTAAACGAGAAATGCTTGACAAAGTTACATTAAGATGGATATTTAGATTCTTTCGAACTAAAACCACTTGGTGTATGTCATGCATGTTTACAAGGAAAAATGACCAAAGACCAATTTAGTAGGAAAGTTAAAAGGGCTAAAGAACTTCTTGAATTGGTTCATACCGATGTGTGTGGACCATTTCCAGTTGAATTAAGGGGAGGGTAATCATACTTCATAACTTTTACTAATGATTTTAGTAGATATGGATATATCTACTTAATGAGGTATAAGTCAGATTCTTTTGATAAGTTCAAAGAATACAAGAATGAAGTTGAGAACCATCTTGGTAAAAATATTAAGAAACTCCGCTTAGACCGAGGTGGAGAATATCTTAATCAAGACTTCATTGATTACTTATGGAAGTTTGGGATCCTATCCCAACTCACTTCTCCATACACGCCCCTGTGGAATGGTGTGATCGAAAGGAGGAACTGCACCTTGTTGGACATGGTGAGATCAATGATGAGTCATGCGAGTCTTCCATTATCCTTTTGGGGATATGCATTACAAACAGTGGTGCACATTCTAAACCAAGTACCAACTAAATCGATAAATGGTATTCCATACGAGTTCTAGAGTGGACATATTATTGAATTTACATGTGTGGGGAAGCGATGCATTTGTTTAGGTCTCTTTAGGTAACAAACTTGTACTCCAAGGCACAAAGTGTACCTTTATAGGATACCCTAAGGAAACAAGGGGATATTACCTATACAACCCCTCAGAAAAAAAGGTTATAGTGGTAAGACATGCCATATTTATTGAGAGGGAGCACATCTCCAAAAGAGATAGTTGGAGCAAGATAGACTTCGATGAAGTTGAGGCTCAAAGTACACAAAAGTTGGTACATGAATAGATTTCACAATGTCCCGTGGAAGAAAGAACTGTTCTAGAGACACAAGAGTTGCGTAGGAGTACAAGAGAAGTTAGAGAACTGGAACTGTATGGTTTTTTAGTTATTGAGGATGGTGACTCGTTATTAGTTGATAATAATGATTCTCTAACCTATAAGGAAGCATTAAGTGGCACAGATGTTGCCAAGTGGCAATAAGCCATGAATTCTGAAATGGATTCCATCTACCAAAACCAAGTTTGGATTTTGGTAGATCCTCCAGTTGATGTAAAGCCTATTGGTTACAAATGGGTATTCAAGAAGAAACTGGACATGGAAGGAAAAATCAGTACCTATAAGGCACGACTGGTTGCAAAATGGTTCAAAAAACATCAAGACATTGACTACGATGAAACCTTTTCACCAGTTGCAATGTTGAAATCTATCAGAATTCTATTGGTCATTGTCGCTTACCATGACTATGAGATTTGACAAATGGATGTCAAAATAGCCTTCCTTAATGGAAACCTTCAGGAAGATGTCTACATGACACAACTTGAAGGGTTTATGACTCCAAAGGATGCCAATAAGGTATGCAAGTTGCGGAAATCCATTTATGGATTAAAGAAAACATCCAGGTCATGGAACATTCATTTTGATGAAGCCATAACGAAATTTGGTTTTATCAAGAATAAATGTGAACCTTGTGTCTACAAACGATTTAGTGGGAGTTTAATCGTTTTCCTAATAGTATATGTTGATGACATATTACTTATTAAAAACGAGATACCAGTCTTGCAGTTTGTTAAGGCATGGTTGAATCAATGCTTCTCCATGAAGGGTTTGGGTGATATAACATATATTCTTGGGATCATGATTCATCGTGATAGATCCAAGAGATTGTTGAGTCTAAGTCAAAATACATACATTGATAAGATACTGAACAGATTCATTATGGAACAATCCAAGAGGGGATTGTTGCCAGCGTTACATAACATTCATCTTTCTAAGAAAATGTGTCCTTAGACACATGAGGAAAGAAAGATAATGGCAAGAACTCCATACGCATCAACGATTGGGTCAGTAATGTATGTCATGTTATGTGTTGGGTTGGATGTCGCCTATGCATTGAGTGTGGTAGGTAGATATCAAGGTGACTCAGGTGACCGTCATTGGATGGTAGTTAAGACTATCCTAAAGTATTTGAGGTGTACTAAGGATATGTTCTTGGTTTATGGAGGAGATGATGAACTATTCATCAGAGGATATGCAGATGCTAGTTTCCAGACTGATCAAGATGACATGAAGTCGCAAACGGGATACATATTCACTTTGAATAGAGGTGTAGTGAGTTGAAAGAGCTCAAAGCAGAGTGTGGTCGTAGATTCTACAGTAGAGTCTGAGTATATTGCAGCTTCTAAGGCAACTAAAGAAGCAGTTTGGTTGTGAAGCTTTGTCCAGGAGCTAGATGTGATACCTAGTAGTAAAGATCACATCACACTGTAATGTGATAATACTACAGCAGTGGCTCTCGCAAAAGAGTCAAGGTCACATCAGCAGACGAAACACATACTTCAGAAGTATCATATCTTGGGGGATTTTTCTCAGAAAGGTGAAGTTGCAGTGAGCAGTATTTCCATGGAAGATATCATGGTGGATCTCTTGACTAAAGCTTTGACTTAGCAGAAACATAATCATTATGTGAGGTCTAGTGGGCTGAAAGTCGTAGGCAGTTGGCTCTAGTCCAAGTGGGAGTTTGTTAGAGTTGGTGTCCTAAAACCAACTATTTGTACTTTGATTACATGGATATTTAATGTATTGCATATTGTTCATTGTTCTGCATGACTATGATGTAATAATGTCCTGGAGTATTTATTGCATTAATAAGTTCGTGGCAGTTTTCTGCTATGATGAGAACCTTGAAATGCTATAACAATATTCTTAAATATAGTTCTGTGGTTGGATGACATACTATGATGGGACACATAGCATGCAGACCGTCAGGTGTGAGTACTCGTAAGCAGATGAGGCTTCCTCTCATGAAGTTCACACTTGGTAATCTCCAAGACAGGAGATTATGAGAACAGACCCGCTAGTAGAAATTCTGCATGTTTTGGTGTCATCGGATATTTCTATCTGCGAGCGTGTGTAATGATCCTTAGACTTAAAAATTATCATTAATACGTGCCACGACTCGTGCACTTTGATTTACTGACGAAAATCGTCACAGAAACAGTTGGCGGGAAGTAGGGTGCGTCACAAGTGGCATGTTATTAATTGATAAGTTGAGGAAGAATTTGTCCCTTCCATTTATAGAAGTTGATATCTCGACCCTTTGATTAAAATAGAACTATCGCATGAAATTCCATGGTCATGGTGTAACAACGAGTTTATTTCAGATAGTCAAAGAACGACGTATCAAGCATAAAGGTTGATGACACTATCATGAAACATGCTTGATGAGATATTGCGACAAAGAGATTATATTACACAGTGAGTGTTTGTATGTGGATGTCATTGTTGCGACTTTAAGTTTTTTCTCTTGGGTGCCTTGACCCGTTGCTAGACAGTACTCTTGGACTTTAGGCAAACCCGTCTGATGTCAACGAGAAAGAATCCTAAAGGGTCACACACTAAGTGTTTCTGATGGTCTCGATTAAATTCTATTTGAATTTAATGAATAAATATTATTCTCAAAAAAATGGAATAATTTTATTCAAGTTAAAATGATTGCATAAATTAAATAAATATTTATTCACCGGATTGGGGGTAAAATTTATTTATTTATTTTTATTGAACATTTAATAAATATTTCTTTACTAGTTAGTAAATAAAATATTTATTTAAGAGAATAAATTATTTATTTATTTGTGTATTTGGGTGTTCAATAAATGGAAGTTGAGTTTGAGAGGACCAAGGCCGATCCGATAGTAAAATAATTATTTGTAAGATGATAAATAATTATTTAACTAGTTGACATAAATTAAAATAACACTGCTATTATTTTGTGACGTGAAATTTTATTTATAATTCTGTTTTGCGCAAGTTAACGCACTATAAATAATGACACGGTATTATTATTAATAGCATGAGTTTTCTCTAAGGTTATGAATGTATTTAATTGCGCCCCCAGGGTGCAGCTCAGTTGGTAGCTACTCCTGTGGGTCTCAGCGAGGTCTCGAGTTCGAGTCTCGCCGAGTTCATCCCTGTACTACTTGTTGCATGATTTTCTTTGTACTGTAGCCCCTTTCCCGAATTAACTGAGGCTTCGGCCTCAACTTTTAATTGTTGTTACACAATTAAATATTGTAACTGAAGTCTCATGTTAATAAATAGACACATACGTCTATTGTGCCATGTACCGAACCGTACACCTGATAAATTAAGAATTGTTGCGCTAAACAATCTCTCTCGAATCTTTTTCCCGCCCCTCTCAAGAACAAGATACGTTCTTCAAGGTCAAAGAACCAGCGATCAAGAACGACCGACACAAGACACTTGCTTCACCGCGCTAGAACTCGGAGAACGAGTGGTTTCGATCGGAGGCCATCAGAGCACGTGTGGATCACCGCTAGAAGAATTTTAGTTTGGATCCTTGCAAGCGCAACGAGATAATCCATAAGGGTCATTCTGGACGATCAACATCATCAACGAAGAAAATACCAATGATTCGGGTATTATTTTTCTTTATGAAATTAATTAAATTAATTATAAACATGATGTGCAAGATTCTCTCTAAAGGTTTCGGGACTCTCTCTTCTTTATCTAAATCTTTGATTCTATTCCGTGGAGACTGACGTTCATCATCGTATTGATCCCGGAATAATTATTGATCATGGTAAAAATTAAATTTGGGTGCTGGCACAACCGCGCTTCCACTGCGCCCAGAACCTTCTATTCTCGCATCCACCTTCGTCCTGGGGTTTCCTTCATAGCACTTTCTCTTTGCTCCCTCCCACTACACTTTTCTCATTTCCTTGATCTACATCCCAAGGTTTCATTCACAACCACTCCTTTGTTGGTTCATTCCTTTCGCGCTCACTCATACGTTCATCTTTAACCTTGCAACTGGTCGATGCCTCACATAAATTTCCTACGATGCGTTTTACCATTAAGAATGACTCATCCATCGTTAAATCTTCCAAACTGTTTTTCATTTTTCTTCTTCTTCGATTTCAGGTGAAAGGAATAATCAGGTTAGTTTATCTTTAATTTTTCCCCTTTTCCAAATTTCATTGCCTCATTAATTTTTTTTACCTTCATTCTCAAATTTCATCGGTATGCTCCTGACGAATTTCCCATTTTATCTTTGTATTATAAGGATTCAATTATCATGTGGAATTTTGGTGCGTATTTTATTCTCTAATTGGCGCATAATTTACCACACTTAATTCAATTTGAGTTTTAGAAAACAGTTAATACAACTTTATTATCCCACTTTTTATTTTCTGATTTTAAACACAAAGTAGAATATTCCAGTGCGACCCACGGCCGGATTGAAATAAATTCGCTCTTTTATTTTCCCGCATCGCCGCGAACCCTCCGACGCTGCGCTCCATCTTCATCCCCTCTTTTCGTTTGGTGCCCCGCGTCGCCGCGCACCCTCCGACGCTTCACTCCATCTTCATCCCCTCTCATCGTTGGCCTTGTCGTCATCGTAAGGCCTTCGTCTCCCTTCCATTGCAGCAGTTTTTTTTTTTCAAATCAATTTAATTGATGCCCGATGATTTCTGCTTCGTGTTGTTCTTTGGTGTTAAATTGTTGATCGGTCCTAGGTTGTAGCTGCACTATTTCTCTTTCCCGTTTCCTCCAATAAGGCGCAATCACTCAAATATTCTATCACGATGAGTTCAGGTGCGTGCCCTAGTGGTTCATTAGACGGGCTTCATGCATGTATGATGCTTGTTTATTGGAATTTTGTTTATCCTAGGGTTTTCCAAGAGTCTGGTCCTTTCTGCTGATTAATAGTTACAGTTGTTTTGAAACTGTTTATGAAATCCTTGACGGGTTCATTAACCTTTGGTTATTGTTTTTTGTGTTGTGCAGATGATCTACATGCTTCGGATTCAGAAAAACGTGCTGGAAATGTGGTTTTCTCTTTTTAATTTGTTTGGCTCCCATTTTTTAACCATTGTATCCTGCGCCCACGTGCACACACACACAAACACATGTATGCCTAGATATATGGCTCTGGCTGCTATCCTTGAATGGCCCTTCATGAGATTCTTGTCCTCCACATTGTATTTTGGGTTTTTTTTTTACTGTCAGGTGGTGGTCTATCATTTAGTTTTTTACCTCAATGGCTGCATTTCATTTTCCTTGGGCTTATGTGGATTGTTTTCATTGCGTTGCCATGAAAAGCTGGCCTAAGCTCATCTGCATCACTTCTTTTAACTTTCTGTTCTTAATGCGTAGCAACCTTTAACTGATGGTCTTGAGCGCTGGAAATCAATTTTCAATTCATCTTCCGACAGTGATGATGCACACAAGGATAAAAGACATAAGCAAAATCCGGTTGATATCCCATACTCTTTATATTAATCTCTATTGTTGCTAACCAATACTGTCCTGATTAACCACTTGTGTGATAAAGCTATGTCTGGATAGTGAAGATGAAGATAAAGAAGAAGATAATGATAAAGATAAAGAAGAAGAAGAAGATGAAGATGAAGATGAAGATGAAGAAGAAGCTGAGAAGTATTATATGGAAATAGCCAAGAGTGTATGTATTTCATTTCATCATTTAATGCATCTTATGCTGGGTTCATGGTGGAACTTATCTCATGGTGCAGTGCTATGATATTTCCTCTGATTATGGACGAGAACTCTTTAGTGGGGTTGTAAAATATGACCCAAACGAAGAATTCGTCCTTGATGCGGCTCATTTTGCAGTCATGGAATATAACACAAAACATGTAAGAAATATTTCAGTTCATAGATGATGAGCATAATGATCATTTATGTTATGCATCTAATTTTTTTACCAATCAACCCATGAGACAATTCCTCCTCTGATATCTGCTTGAATAAAGAATAGGGTATGCCTATAGGGTGCTTATTTTTGTCCAGGAAATGAATCTATTGAAATCTGTTCATTTATAGACATGTTCAACACTTTGATGGTTGTTTATAAATAACTGGTATGGTACAGGTTGAGAAGCTTGCATTGGAGAAGGTTCTTAAAGTAAACATAGTACTTGTGGCTGGTTTTATCTTTTATATCACACTTGAGGCCTCAAAACCTGATGGTGGTACTGGCATTTATGAAACCGAAGTTCTTCGTTATTATGGAAAGCCTCATATTCTGGAGGAATTTAGGCCCAAGGCTTTACCAGACCATTGAATCGACACATTTCTGGGATTATGGGTTAGGACCATTTTGTTTCACACCCTTTTTATGGCTCGTAACATTCTGTTGTACTAGGGATGTGCGGTGGTTTATTTTTTCTTTCCCTTAAATTTATTTGTGTGCCTTATCTCTTCATTGTGTGTTTGAATTTTAATTGCCGACAGTACTTGGAGTGTTTACAAAAAAATTAAAAACCAGTAGTCATTGTTTTAAAACCGGCCATGGTTAGCCTGGGTTGGGCTGGGTAAGGTCGTGCGTGGGATTTTTTTTTACTGTAAAAAAATTGTTCGAATTTTAAATTTAGATTAGAATAATTTTATAAAATTAATATAATTACCAATATACAAAATAATTGAACCCACCTTATTATGTTTTTGGTTTAAAGGTATTTTCGAGTTCCCACACTGGATTACTCTATCTTGTAATCCTTTTAATCTATCTATAAAAGAATGGCAAGGGGAATTTGCCATCTATAAAATCTAAACGCAACATCTTAAATCCAAATGGTATCCCTCATTGGGTTTATGTATAAAAATAATTATTCAAGCTTGCTAGTAATCGTCCCAACTTCATCACAACAAAATATAGAGCATAAATCTCTTTTTAATAGTATTCAACTTACGGGAGAACAAAGCTAGTGCATATTCATCAAAATGACATTAGTTTTCAGTGTTTTACATTTTTGGAATAATTATGATGATTAATAAGAAATTAAGGAATGAGAAAGTCTTCTTTAATGCAATGACATCCTAGTGAAGTTTAACTTTATGGTTTGGTGCATTTAGAATGATTTCATTCCCACGGTTAACAAAGTTCAATGAAAAGGATGAAAATGTATCTACTTAGTTTTTGAAATCCTAGAAGTGAGAACTGCATTTCACATCTTTTTTGAAGTGTAGTGAGTGACCATAATATGAAAACTAATGAGATAGTGCATGGACATCGTGATCTGGAGAGATTTTGTCCAGAACATTCTCGCTATGTGGTTTCAGGGGTGTGATCATACCTTTGTGGAAGCTAGGGCGCACATCATGGTATTTGTTGAGGGTTGTTTGACTATTTGGGAAGTTAAGAACAAGAGGAAGAATTAAGGAAGTTGTTCTTATCTTTACATGAACGTGAAATGAGATCACTCATCACAGAGCTTCATGCCTCCCAACGCAGGCATGAAGCTCAAAATTGATGTCTCATGTGACCAGGGTATCATGAGAGGAGGTGACATTGTTCTTGAGACGAGGGGATCTGTGATGATAGTGTTTAGCGCCTTCTATGGCCTAAGAAAGTCTCTTACAATCAAAGATATATGCTCAATGAGCTTCACTTGTGCAAGTTATACAACATTTTCTTAACAGTTGTGGAAACAAACTCAGCTCCATTGTTTGTGCCTCATCTTGGTTATCTCCACACCCCTCGATCCATTGCCTACCAAATCAGAGCTTGCAAATATCTTCTAAACCACTAAGTGGAGATTCTTCACCCTTGTGGTGGTGGGAATAAAGGTGTTGACAACCCCACTTCTAAATGAAGGTAGGACAAAAACCTCATTATATACTCTATTATGGAAACAAACTCAGCTTTATTTTTTTTTGTTGAAAAATCCTACTTTTAAACTTCTTTATCATATTGTTAATCTTGAAGTGTATGAATGGAGCTACATATAAAAGATATATATATATATATATATATATATATATATATATATATATATATATATGACAGAGAGAAAGATGTTGTGATGAATGATTTAAGCAATGCACTTTGAAACATTTGATTTAACTTTTGATAATATGAAATATTAACATATTTATGATTAATTTATGGGTGTAATGCCACATTAGATTGATAAAGATTGAATAATGAAAAAAAAAATCATTCTTTTCAAAAGCTTTGATCGTTTCTTTTACAAGGATTTTTTTAGCAGATGGAGTGACTGTGTTTTTAAGTATATAAAAAATTGATTGGGATGTTTGTTTCATTACATAAGATAATGCAAGCTATAATCATGTAATGATCTTTTCTTTGAAAGATATGAATTTGGTTAAAAAAACTGTTTCATGATGGGCTATTTTTCCAAGTTTGTTGTTGTCATATTTAAATTTTATTGTGAAAGATGGTTTAAAAAAATTGATGACGTTGATAAGATTTGCAATGGTACGAGGTATATGAAACCAATTGCTTATTAGAATTTAAAAAATTTATAAAATAGTTGGAAAAAAGTTTAGTTAAATGTAACAAAGAAGTTATGAGTTGATGGTTATACAATTTGGAATTACACTTGTTTTATACTTGATAGTGCATAAAAGAAATGTTCATATGTTGTGGGTAATAAGATCATAATTTTCATATATTTACGCTTTCAAATGATGAATGAGAGAAAGTGGATACAATTCAAAAGTGTTATAAACCATTTTATTACATCACACATATTTTCCACTGCCAATAATTCAACATCTTTATTTTAAGGGAATTTGAAATTTTATATTAGCTTAAAAAATGTATGAAACAAACCTATGCATTTCATGGTTGATATGGTTACGTACATGATGAGAAAATTTCATTATATTGGGATGATTATATTTTGATAATTTCATTAGTTTTTGTTTTAGATCCATGGCCCAAGCTAAGATTTGTGGAGTATTGTTTTAGTGAAATATATGATGTATTTGATGTCTATTTTCTTGTTGAGAATGTTGGCCTCTATTTGAGTTGTATGAGTATTACATACAAGACTCCTTTACTTATCAAACTTCTCATGTTGGACAATATGGATAGAATGAAAATAACTTGATTTGAAAAGTTGACATGGATTGTTCCGATGAATATGAAAAATTCTTAAGTATAAAATTTATTTCAGAGATTAAAAAAATCACATTTTTAGGTTTATCTAGAAGAGAAAAAAATTCAATATACGTGTTGTTTTTTAAATTTTAGATTTTTTTGAGTAAAAGTTCTATAAGGTGGCCTCAATTTTCTATTGAGAATCCTACACCAGCTTCACTCACTAGAAGCAAGGTCACCAGAACCACATTGGCAAAAGTAGGTTCATAAAGGAATTCTTTTGAACATCAATGTATCGAATCTAAGAATAAAGAATCACCTAATCACCACACTGATTCACACTACTCTAGCACATTCACTCACTACTCACAAAACATTCAAGCAAACATAAGAGAGAATAAAAGCAAGTAAAGTCACAAGATGATTTTCTTGGTTCAGACTTTCAGTCTTGCATCCATAGAAGAAGCACTTTGTCATTTCATTTCATCATAAATACAATTTTTTTTTACAATCACTGTGATTTGACACCCACACAGATCACTAAAATCAATGATCGCGCAACACATCAACATGCGGTCGCACCCACATTTTATATCGGGTTCCAACCAATCAATCGGTTGTATCGACCTCCGACTTCCATGATGGTCCATATGTTGGGTTTAATGACTATCGATTCCCTATAGACTCATCCTGATTGCATGTATTTGGTAAATCGAACACATCACCTCCATCTGCCCATTGACTTTGGGCTAGGTCCTCCTTCCAGTGAACTCAAGACCCGACTGCATTTCATCTTTCATTAAATCTACCGAACCACTAAAGTCACTTACTGCTACTTCATCTAAACATGACTATCTTCTAAAGCCACTCCTTTTCAATCGATTGAATCTGGGACTTGAAGTGGATTCGCAATCCCAACACTTACAAATTTGTCTTCATATTTTTTTATCCATTCTAGTTTTTAGATGGCTTCTGAATCGGTTTTCAATTTAGAAAAGAGAATGATTAATCATTAAAATGATGCCAAGTTAGAAAACCATACACACATTGATATGTTTAGAAGATTGTTATCATGTACAAGGCTTCAAATCCTGTTTTTTTTTTTGTTTTTTTAACAGGTGAAATTTACTTTATTTCTTTTATTAACAACATATTAATTTATGTATACAATTTTCAAATATATCATGATTTATGTTATTAATAATGTTAGTGAAGGTTTCATTGATGATTAACATGAGTTGTATTGTTATATGAAATCATAATTAATTTACTATTGTTTTGTATTCATTGTTATTTCATATTGATAATGTAACACTCCTGGTTTGGAATACGCCGTTGTTTACTATCACAACCCTCTCACACCAAAGATACCATAATGAAGGGAGAAAGATAATGACCCCCGATTCCCACCTCCAGTAGGTCAGGGTTAGTGATTAACACAGAGGGTATAAAAATTTCATGTATGGGAGATATTACCCGCTATAATATAAATAGTATCCAAAGATAAGATGAATCAATCGCAAGAAACTCCGTGATGTAAAATAAAAGAAATCCAAAAACCATCCCACAATGCATGTATAAATAAAATTGATATAAATAAAAGTCTCCAAAGTGAATATCTTATGTAAAGCTAAATCAGAGACACAACAACTATCCAAAGATCCGAGCTAGTAATGTCCAACACAGTCCACGTAGTCCTCCTGGAGACCTGAAAATAGTTTTACACATGCAGGGTGAGCATAAAAGTATACTTAGTAGGAAAACCAATGTCTCTCGTGCACATGTGAAAAGAGAATATTAATGCACCTGTGAGAAAACAGTAGAACCAAACACCACCCATACAAGTGTACTAACCTAACCCATCTTCACCATGAATCATTCACTAAATAAAGCATCCAAGTATAATAACATAATATGAAACATATCAATGAAAGGTAACCCGAACCACTTTCCCACTAATTAGCCATTCTCACACCCCAACGACAAACATCCTGGCACTCCCACCCCTTCCATATAACATCAAAACACGTCACATCACATCCCGCCCATAGACACATGGTTCACCACATCATATCACATCTCGCCTGAAGTCACATGGGCCATCACATCACATCACTTCTCATAAACAGTGTAGTAGGGTATCGTGAACATGAAGGACATTAACCTCACTCCCTCCTCTTACCATGCACGACCCCCACCATAATCCATCTTATCACATCTCGTTCGAAGACTCCTGGGCCATTACACCTCCTCACATCACATCTAGTCAACGAAACTTTTGACTTCTAGCCATTACAACCCATGCATGCCACCAATGCCTGGAAGTGGGAGCGAGGGAGAGTGGGTGACCATCAATCCATCCTCCCACCAGGATGTTGGGGAAAACACCCCCAAAACTATTGGTCGTTGGTACTAAGTACTCAAAACGAGTGGACATGTATAGAAAATCACAAGAATATACATGAAATATAATATCATAATACATGAACCCAACCCAGATGCTTACAATAAGAGTATCAACCAACTCACGACTTTCCCTCACTTTGTTGCTACCTCTAAATGCACCACACAACACCACAAGCTACAAAGCACAAACCACTTTTCATAATCTAATTAGAATCCAACCTAATTTTCAGATTTCTGTTACCTACCTATTTTAATTAAAACAACAAGTTCATTACAAAATTTCCAGCCCATTAATTCATATTTAACAACCCACCATTTAAACACGCATCCTTTTACAGTTTATTCCAATTCATTATATTATTTCCAGCCCATTAGCCAAACCATGTTAATTACAATACTAATATGGAAACTAGCATAACACATCATATCATAACAATAGACAACACAAATTCCTCATACCAACCTACCAACCTCCACTTTCATATCCTCACTGCACAACTACACCACAATCACCATCACAGCCCCACAGAACACACATCACAACATAACCACTGTCCAAGCATCGCATCAAAACAACCAAGACATGACACACATCCACTTTCACAACCACATTCTACACCACACACATAGCGTTTTCTAGATTAAGCATAGGGGCTTTCATTCAATTCCACTTATTTATTAAAGGGAGTTACCACACAAGCCATATATCTTAGTGCAATCAATTCATTAGCCGAGTATAAGTGGTTAACCAATTATTTACAGTGGTATCACAAAACATGGGAATCACAACACATATAAAAATTACAAAAGTAGGGGATATCAATGCCCTTGATTTTCAGTGATACAACAAACATAGATCCAATATCGAAATAAAAAATCCATAAAAGCATATGAAACATTCCCATTCCCCTTAAATTCAATTAAGCCGCTTTATTATCTTTGTTAATCAGGTGTATACTATATTAACAAAAAGAGAACAGAAGCGTGAAACCCTCCTGTATGTTAAAACTGATGAGAAATGAAGGAATTCCCTACCTGGAAGAAATAATATTTACACAATTTACTGCACCAGAATCAGGGGGTGCATGCACGGGAGGAAACCACCTACAGGGAACTTGATCCAACTGTAGTGACAGATTTCCACGACTCCAAGTGGAAAAAGCCTCTGAAACCTCCCATATCAAGAGAATGGAATCTATAAATAATGAAGGATCTTAGCTTTAGAATGATCATATTTGAATCTTGCAGGATTTGATATGGTTTAGTTGACCATTAAAGACAGATCTCATCAAATCTACATGGTATAACCATTTAAAAAGTCTATGTAATTTTAATAAATAGAAGATATAATTATCCATGTTTAAAACATATTTAAATTCCATTAATTAAGGCATTAAAACCATTTTTTATAAAAAAAAGACGTCAAAAGGGAAAAACTGGAAATTATGGAAAAAATTGGATTCATTGTAGATATATCTCCAATGATCTACTATTGGGATCTACTGCCAGTTCAGTGATCTAATACCATTTCAGTGATCTACCATCAGTTTAGTGATCCCCTACTAGTTTAGTGATCTACCATTAGTTCAATGATCTACCACTAATTCATTGATGTACAACTCGTTTAGTGATCTACCGCCAGTTTAGTGATCCATCTCCAGTTCAGTGATCTACCACCTATTCAGTGATCTATCATTGGTTTATCGATCTACTGCCAGTTTAGTGATCTACTTCCAGTTCAGTGATCTACTATTAGTTCTGTGATTTACCTCTAGTTCAGTGATCTACCATTGGTTCAGTGATCTATCACCAGTTTAGTGATCTACCTCAAGTTCAACGATATACCTCTAGTTCAGTGATCTACCTCTAGTTCAGCGATCTAGTGCTAGTTCAGTGATCTATCACTAGTTTAGTGATCTATCACTAGTTCAGTGATCTACCACCAGTTCAGTGATCTACCTCTAGTTCATAGATCTACTGCTAGTTCATTGTTCTACCGTCATTTCAGTGATCTACTTTTGTTTAGTGATCTATCATTAGTTCTGTGATATTCCATTGGTTTAGAGATCTACCATTGGTTCAATGATCTACTGCCAGTTTAGTGACCTACTGTTGGTGATCTATCACCAGGATCTACCGTCATCCTCTAAAACATAAAGGGCCTCTTCCTACAATCAGAATAAGACTTTTTATAGTCCTATGCTACTTTCATCCTCTCTACAACCAACTAAACCTTCTCTGTCATGCTCTACACCACGTCGAGTCTAAGAACTGCTAACTCCCCAACCTCAACCCATCAGAACAAAGAACGACATGGCCTCCCATACAAAGCCTAAAATGGGGTCATGCCAATGGATGAGTGATACATGTTTTTATAAGAAAACTCAACCAAAGGTAGGTGTCGTTCCCATGATCCGTCAAAGTACAAGACACACTCCTGCAACATGTCCTCCATCATCTGGATAGTCTCCTTCGTATGCCCATCTGTTTGAGGGTGGAAAGCATTGCTAAGGCATAATTAAGTTCCAAAAGCATACGGGACTCCCTCACACATCACTATTGGAACAAAAAACCTCCCATGAAACATCATTTAGTTCCCACCATCCTCTGAACTTCCTTCCCAATCATCGCCATGGACAACACTATCACACATTACCTCTGCCTCTATTTCTCCCCACAAAGACTCCTCCCCTTACTGCATCATAGAAGACTGCAACATCATCTAAAACAAGAAACATCCTCCATAAACCAAAATTAAATATAAGTGTAAGGCTTTAAACTCCCCCATTTCTCTCCAAGCATCCCCAGACTCCTAAACATCATCCTCCCATGACATTCTTCTGAAAACATCGACCATAAAAATTCCCTTTTTTAATGTCCAGGAGATCTCAAAATCATAATCCTGAATAAACTCCATATACCTCTACTTTAATAGATTAAAATTACACTGAGAAAAGATATACCTCAAGATCTTTTGATTCATGAAGGCTAAAAATTTCTTCCCAACGAGGTAATGCCTCTACAACTTCAGCACAATTGCTTCAAGCTCTAGATCGTGGGTGGCATAGTTACGCTCATGGGGGTACAAATTCCTAGACCTATAAGAGATCACCATCTTCTAATATATAAACATACATATCAATCAAAATTGGTAAGCGTTACAAAACACCTCAAACACCACACCCTCCTTAGGAAACTAAAGCACTGGAGAACTCACCAACATCCTCTTTAAGTAACCGAATGCTTCCTGACACTGATTATTCCACACAAAATACCGGTCCTTACTAATCAATAATTTCAATGGGGTTGAAGCTCTAGATAAATCAAGCGCAAACCTCTAATAATAGCCCGTGAGACCAAGGAATCTATGAACCTTTTCCATTATCTTGGGTGTTTCCCAAGAAACAAATGAATTGAACTTCTATGGGTCTACTACCACACCCTGATAAGACACCACATGCCTGAGGCACCAATCATGTCTAAAACATACATTTGGATAACTTTCCATAGAGTTGGTGGAGTTGAAGAACCTTTAAAACAGCTCTGATATTCTCAGCATACTCTTCATTTGAATTTGAGTAGATAAATACGTCGTCATTGAAAAAAACTACAAACTAGTCCAAGAATTCATGGAACACAGAGTTCATGAGCCCCATGAACATATCTAGTGCGTTAGTGACACCAAAGGGAATGACCATGAACTCAAAGTACCCATGACTACATCTGAAGGCAGTCTTATAGATATCTCCATCCTTCAACCTCAACCAGTGATATCTATACTGCAGATCGATCTTGGAGAACCAATTGTATCCCCTCAACTGTTTGAAAAAATTATTGAACCTCATAAGAGGATAGTGATTCTCAATCATCACCGAGTTCGACCTTTTACAGTCTACTAACAACCTCAGACCACCACCCACCTGAAGGTCCTGGGCGCAACGGAAGCTCGTGGGTGGATGTACCCACTTGACTTTTTTTCATTAGCGATGATCAATCCAGGATCAATACGATGATAAACGCCAGACTCCATGGATCGAATCACAGAAATAAACAAAGAAGAAGAATAGTCCCAGAACCAAAAAGTAGGCTCATCATGGGTTGATTATAATTAATTTAATTAATTGAAAAGAATTACCTTTTATAGCATTCTTTCTTTGTTGATATTTTTGATCACTTTCTAATGTGATTTGTCACTGCGTCACAAAATCCAAGTGTAGACTTCCTCTAGTGGTGATCCACACATGCACCACGTATCTCTGGATGTCACCAAAGGAATCTCCCGGTGCTAGCGTGGAGAAACCTTTGCTTGCGTTGTCTGCCTTAGATCACATTGATCAGATGGATGAGGATCTCTGTCGGTCTTGAGAGCATTCTTGGAGGAAGGAGTTCTTTTGGCCTTGAGAGAATCATCCAGAATTGTTGTGCACAAACATTAGGGAAAAGTGTTGGGGTTTTGAGGATATTTATAATCGGGTTTGAGGTTATAGAGTTATGACAATAAATAAACGTGTTACACATTTTATTTATTTCATTAACTCTTATTGAAAAACCCCCATGTCGAATCATTAATTCCTTGACATGCGCCCATGCTGATTATAATAAATATCATTTAATAAAATGATATTATTTCCTCAAAATCCAGACTGGAAAAACTATGCAGCGTGTAATCATTAATACACGACGTGTACTCATTTTTCATTTCCTTTCCAAAATGAAAACTACATGGCATGTACATTCAATGTACATTACATGTATATCACGTTTTCATTTTATTCTTCCTCCAACATTAAAACGATTTAGGCTTCCTTGAATAACTATTAAACCACATATGAGAATAATATTTATTCTACTTGAGATACTTGGATACACTTAGTGTGTGACCCTCTAGGCCTCTTTCTCGTTGGCATTAGGCGGGCTTGCCTAAAGTCCAAGATTACTGTCTGGAAATGGGTCAAGGAACCCAAGAGAAAGAAGTTGACGTCGCATTGATATGTCACCTCATACAAATGCTTACTGTGTAATTTAATCCCTTTGTCTCAATATCTCATCAAGCAGGTTTCATGGTAGTGTCATAAACCTCTATACTTGATCCGTCATTCTTTGACTTCCATAAATAAACTCGTTGTGACACCATGGACATGAAATTTGGGTGAAAATTCTATTTCAATCAGAGGGCCTAAGATATCTACTTCCATAAATATGGAAGGGACAAATCCTTCCTCAACTTATCCATTAAAAACATGTCATTCATGACGCACCCAACGTACCCTACTTCCTGCCAACTGTCTTCATGACGGTTTTTGCCAGAAAATCTAAGTGCACGAGTCATGACATGAGTTAATGATAATATTCTAGTCTATGGACCATTACACATGCTTGTACATAACAATGTCTGATGACAATAAGACATGAAAAATTACTACTGGCGGGTCTATTCTCATAATCTTCCATCTTGGAGATTACCAAGTGCGAACTCCATGAGAGAGAGTCTCGTCTTCTTACGAGTACTCGTACATGACAGTATGTATACTATGTGTCCTATCATAGTATGTCATCCAACTGTAGAACTTTATTTAAGAATATTGTTATAGCATTTCAAGGTTCTCATCATAGTGGGGATCTGCCATTACCTTATTAATGCAACAAATATTCTAGGACATTATTATATTATAGTCATGAAGAACAATGAACAATATATAATAAGTGTACATTCATGTAATCAAAGTATAAACAGTTGGTTCTCAAGACACCAACTCTAACAAACTACCACTTGGACTAGAGCCAACTGCCTATGAATTTTAGTCCACTAGACCTCACATGACGATCATGTTTCTACTGAGTCAAAGGTTTAGTCAAGGGGTCCGCCACGTTATCTTTCGTGGAAATACTACTCATTTCAACTTCACCTCTCTGAGAAAAATCCCTCAAGAGACGATACTTCCGAAGTATGTGCTTTGTCCGCTGATGTGACCTTGGCTCTTTTGGAAGTTCCACCACTGTATTATTATCACAATATAGTGTGATAGGATCTTTACTACTAGGTACTACATCCAGCTCTTGGATGAAGCTTCACATACATACTTATTATTTATCTACCTCAGAAGATGCAATATACTCGGACTCTGCTGTAGAATATGCGACCACACCTTTCTTTGAGCTCGTACAACTCACTACACCTCCATTCAAACTGAATATGTATCCATTCTATGACTTCATGTCATCTTGATCAGTCTGGAAACTAGCATCTACATGTCCTCTAATGACTAGTTCTTCATATCCTCCATAAACTAGGAACATATCCTTAGTACGCCTCAGATACTTAAGGATAGTATTGACTGCCATCTAATGGCGGTCTCCTGGATCAGCTTGATATCTGCCTACCACACTTAATGCGTAAGAAACATCTAGCCTTGTACATATCATAACATATATAACTGACCCAATCATGGATGCGTAAGGGATCCTTGCCATTTTCTTTCTTTCCTCATGTGTTTGAGGACACATTTTCTTAGAAAGATGAATTCCATGTGACACTGGCAACAATCCCCTATTGTATTATTCCATACTGAATCTCTTTAGTATCTTGTCAATGTATGTACTTTGAATCAAGACCATCATTATCTTGGATCTATCATAATGGATCTTGATCCCAAGAATATATGCTTCCTCGCCCAAGTCTTTCATAGAGAAGTATTTATCCAACCATGCCTTAACTAACTGTAAGACAGGTACTTCGTTTCCAATTAGTAATATGTCATCAACATATACTATTAGGAAAATGACTGCACTTCCTCTAAACCTTTTGTATACATAAGTCTCACATTCGTTCTTAACAAAGCCAAATTTTGTTACAGATTCATCAAAATGAATGTTCCATGATCTTGATGCTTGCTTTAATCCACAAATGGATTTCTGAAACTTGCATACCTTGTTGGTATCCTTTGGAGTCACAAACCCTTCAGGTTGTGTCATGTATACATCTTCCTAGAGGTTCCCATTAAGGAATTCTATTTTTGACATCCATTTTAAAAATTTCATAATCATGGTAAGTGGAAATGGCCAATAGGATTCTGATGGATTTTAGCATCGCAACCGGTGAAATGGTTTCATCATAGTCAATTCCTTGACGCTGTCTAAAACCTTTTGAAACCAGTCATGCCTTATAGGTGCTGAATTGTCCCTCCATGTCTAGTTTCTTCTTGAATACCCATTTATTACCAATAGGCTTTACATCAACTGTAGGATCTACCAAAATCTAGACTTGGTTTTGGTACATGGAATCCATTTCAGAATTCATGGATTCTTGACACTTGGAAACGTCTATGCCTTAAACTTCTTCCTTGTAGGTAAGAGGATCATCATTGTCATCCAATAATGAGTCACCATCCTCGGTGACAAGAAAACCATATCATTTTGGTTCTCTCACCTCTCTCGTGATCCTACGCAGTTCTTGTGTCTTTGGAATAGATTGTTCTTCCACGAGGATTTGTGGAATCTGTTCATGTACCAACTCCTATGTATCTTGAGCCTTGAATTCATTGAAGTCTATCTTGCTCCCACTATATCTTTTGGAGATGTGATCCCTCTCAAGGAATATGGCGTGTCTTGCCACCACAACCATTTTATCTGAGGGGTTGTATAGGTAATATCTCCTTGTTTCCTTGGGATATCCTATAAAGGTACACTTTGTGCCTCGGGGTGTAAGTTTGTTAACTGAAGAGGCCTTAAAAAATGTTTCGCTACCCCACACATGTAAATCTGATAACATGTCTTTTCATCCACTCAATAACTTGTATGGAATACCATTTATCGATTTAGTTGGTACTTGGTTTAGTATGTGTGCTGCTGTTTGTAATGAATATCCTCAAAAGGATAATGGAAGACTCACATGACTCATCATTGATCTCACTATGTCCAACAGGGTGCGGTTCCTCCTTTCACTTACACCATTCCACTGAGGCATGTAAGGAGGAGTGAATTGAGATAGAATCCCAAAATCCTGTAAAAAATCAATGAAGTCCTGATTAAGATATTCCCCTCCTCTGTCTGATCAGAGTTTCTTAATCTTCTTACCAAGCTAGTTCTCAACTTCATTGTTATATTCTTTGAACCGATCAAAAGAATCTAACTTATACCTCATTAAGTAAATATATCCATATATACTAAAATCATCAGTAAAAGTTATGAAGTACAAGAACCCACCCCTTTCTTTAACTGGAAATGGTCCACAAACATCTGTGTGAACTTATTCTAGAATCTCTTTATCCCTTTCACCTTTCCCACTAAATGGGGATTTGGTCATTTTGCCTTATAGACATGCATGACATACACCAAGTGGTTTTAGTTTGAAAGAATCTAAATACCCATATTGATGTAATTTTGTCAAACATTTCTCATTGACATGACCTATCTAGTGATGCCAAAGTTGGGTGTGGTATGAGTCATGTGAAATAACTTTTTCATCGATTGCCATTACTTGGTTTGTATAGTCTAACACATAAAGGCCGTTATATAAATGTGCCCTACAAAAACAAATGCTATCTTTATAAAAGTAGAAACATTCATTTCCAAACTTGAAAATGAATCCATAAATATCTAATATGGATATTGAAATAATGTTTTTTGGTTACAGAGGGTACATAATAACATTTATTTAATACCAAGACCATCCCAGTAGGCAATGTGAGGTGGTAGTCTCTGACAACTACAACAGCGAGTCTGGCTCCGTTGGCTGCTCGCAGATCCACCTCACCTTAGTCAATATTTCTGAATCTACTTGGTTCCTATATTTGGATAAAGATGTGATCACCACAAGTAGTATCTAATACCCAATTGGTAGAAATAGATAGATTTCATTCAATAACAAATTCACCAGAATCTTCCCCTTTCTTCCTTGGCTGGGTGCAGTTTTTATTCTAGTGGCCCTTCTTGCCACATGCGAAACAAACAACCTCATGTTCTCTTGCCTCCCCTTTGATCTTCCTTTTCTTTGAAGGCCTTGAATAATCTTTGGGATTAAATCTCTTCTCCTTCCCTTTCCTTTTATTCACCATAAGGACATAAGGCTTTTCACACTTCATATCATTTTCCACTTGGAAAATGAGGATAAGAAGATCAAATAGAGACTTCTCAATGTTGTTCATGTTGAAATTTACAACAAAGTTAGAGAAGCTCTGGGGGAGTGATGCAAGAATGAGATCGGTACCTAGTTCTTCAGGGAGTTTAAACCCTAGAACCTCCAAGCGCTCAATGAAGCCAATGAGCTTGACTACATGAGGCCCAGTTGGGGCACCCTCTCCAAGATTTCTCTGAAATATAGCCTTGGAGATCTTAAACCTTTCCTGTCTTTATCTCTCCTGGTATAGACCACATAGGTGCTCGAGTATGCTATAGGCATCCATGTCTTCATGAGATTTCATGAGCTCACTAGACATTGATGACAACATCAATCATTGAACATCGAGTGCATCATTCAAATGTTGATCATAGACCAGGAAATATTCATCACTCGCCCCTTGGGATGGAGAATCAAGAAGTGAGGACTCCAACACATAAAACTTTCATTCATGACACAAGATAACCCAATGGTGGCTAAACCATTCCCGAAATTTACTGATGGTGAGGATATTGTATTTATCCAGAATTGATCGCAGAGAAAATTTGGTTGACGAGTTTTTCATATTGATTCTACAAATTAAAAGAGTAGATTTATAAGTGCCTTTTTATTACATTTTATGAAAAATAATAAATTAATTTATTAATTCTCCCACTATTTTATCATGTCCCAACGGCCCCCACCATTGAACTTGGAATCCCAAGTTGCTATGACATTATAGTGTCAAGGATCCATATTCCCCTTCGCATAACCCCAATAAGGGTTGGTCAATCTATTTAAAGGTATTTAGGTAGGCAAGTTTTTGCCAACTGTGAGCTTAGAGTTCCTTGATCTGTTGAGTGGACTCCCCAATCCTGAAATCTTGACTTGGATTTCCTCAACACTTGCCTTCATTTTACAATAATTCCAGCAAGGGCTACTCCTCTTGATGTAAAATGTTTAAGTCAACCTGAAACTTTTATAAGAGATTCCTTTATAAAAGTAATTGTCTCAACAAGGGTTGGTCAAACACATAGTTTTATTGAGTCTTTCCCTTAATCAAGTAACAAAAGGCTTGGTGTGACTTAATATGATATTTGAGGGATTTCAATCCTTTATGCGTAGTTTCACATTATCACATGCTTGTTAATATTAAGTGATGCTTTCTTAAGTGATTAACCATGTTCTGATAATGTTTACGTATAGTATGGTTTTTATTTTATTCCATCTTTGCATGTTTGTTTTTTTCATTAACTATGTGATCATGAAAACACATACATAATAAATAAACCATGAAATCAGACAAAAATAAAATAAGATGGCATGATCATGAGCTTATATTGGTTAGATTATCTAGAGGTTTTGATAAGCTAACCCTGACCTAGGTAAAAACACCTTGAACCCGATGGTTCATGTTTTGCAGCTCCCACCTGTCCACCTTTGTATCTTTTTAGGTTGGTTTCACCTCAGCTTCGGATTTTGAACCATCTCCTCTGGCTTGGGAGATCCTCCATTACATTGGGTTTACATTAAAGAAACCATGGGCACACATACCCTACATTTTATTGGAAGAAGGCTCACAGGCCAATGAATTTAAATTAAATAAATTTAGATGAAACCATACACAAACAAAGGGTATTTGGTCTAGATCATGATCATCCATAACATGCAACAACATTTACGCATATTTAGTATTCAAATTCTTTTAATACTTCTTTTATTCAAGATAAGTTGTGCTTGAATTCAATTAATTATGATCTTATAATTAATCAATTATTTATCTTAAATTCCATTATGAATTTCATTGAGATTCTTCTCATCCATATTCCTTGTACGGGTCTTTGTACTTTGGACGAAACCTGGTGAAATTCCATTTCTGGAAAGTACATGGCGTGTAGGATATATTATATGGCGTGTATTTGTTTTCACCCTTTATCCAAAGTACACGCCAGGGGATTTGGCGTGTTTTCTATACTTTGGAAATTTTGGAGTACATGACATGTAGATTAATCTAACACGACATGTACTTCCTTGTTATGTGGTTACCGGCCTGAAAATCTTATGTATGTGGTTACACGGCTTCTCCTTGTACACGGTTTCACCTGGCCCAGATCGGACTACACGACATGTTGATTCAACATACACGCCGTGTATTTCGGTTTCCATATGCCATTCAGTTCTGGTCAACATGGTGTATTAAAAAACTTAGCTCTGCTCAATTCATACGGTCTGGTTTGGTAGACCAGTACCGGTTTGATGAACCTAAGTTCACGGCGTGTAGATTTCACTACACACCATGTATTCCTGTGTTTGTATAGACATAATGAGAAAATCCTCCGGATGAGTTCCTTATTTTTATTTTAATCAAAATTAAAATTAAAAGGTCATTTCTGTGACGTGAATCGAGAAACAAAGGAGGAAGAATAGATCTCATTCATTCACTTTTATAAAATGATTTATCTTGAATTGAATCAAATATAAATGCATAAATTATCAATGAAAATTAAATAACTATACTCAACATTGTGACGCCTCTGATACCACTTGAAGGTCCCATGCATAGTGGAAGCTCGTGGGTTGATGTGCCCACTTGACCTTTTGTCATTAGAGATGATCAATCCAGGATCAATATGATGATAAACGCCAGACTCCACAGATCGAATAACAGAAATAGACAAAGAAGAAGAATAGTCCCGGAACCACAATGGAGGATCATCGCAGGTTGATTATAATTAATTTAATTAATTGAAAAGAATTACCTTTTATGGCGTTCTTTCTTCATTGATATTTCTGATCATGTTCTGATGTGATTTGTTATTGCGTTGCAGAAGCCAAGTATAGACTTCCTCTAGTGGTGATCCACACGTGCACCAAGTATCTATGTACATCGCCAAAGGAATCTCCAGGTGCTAGTGTGGAGAAGCCTTTGCTTGCGTTGTTCGCCTTAGATCCCCTTGATCAGATGGAGGAGGATCTCTCTTAGTCTTGAGAGCATTCTTGGAGGAAGGAGTTCTTTCGGCCTTGAGAGAATTCTCCATAATTGTTGTTAACAACAATTAGGTAAAAGTGTTGGGGTTGTGAGGATATTTATAATCAGGTTTGAGGTTATAGAGTTATGATAATAAATAAATGCGTTATATGTTTTATTTATTTCATTAAATCTTATTGAAAAACCCCCATGTCAAATCATTAATTTCATGACATGCGCCCACGATGATTATAATAAATATCATTTAATAAAATGATACTATTTCCTCAAAATCCCGACTGGAAAAACTACGCGGCGTGTAATCATTAATACATGACATGTACTCATTTTTCATTTCCTTTCCAAAATGAAAACTAAACGGTGTGTACATTCAATTTACACAACATGTACATTCAATGTACACAGTGTGTACATTCAATGTACACAACGTGTATATCTTGTTTTCATTTTATTCTTCCTCCAACATTAAAATGATTTAGGCTTCCTTGAATGATTATTAAACCACATACGAGAATAATCTTTATTCTACTTGAGATACTTGGATACACTTAGTGTGTGACCCTCTAGGCTTCTTTCTTATTGGCATTAGGTAGGCTTGCCTAAAGTCCAAAATTACTGTCTAGCAACGGGTCAAGGCACCCAAGATAAAGAAGTTGATTCTGCATTGACATGTCACCTCATACGAATTCTTACCATGTAATTTAATCCCTTTGTATCAATATCTCATCAAGCAGGTTTCATGGCAGTGTCATAAACCTATATGCTTGATCCATCATTATTTGAGTTCCAGAAATAAAATCGTCGTGACACCATGGACATGGAATTTGGGTGACAGTTCTATTTCAATCAAAGGGCCTGAGATATCTACTTCCATAAATATGGAAGGGACAAATCCTTCCTCGACTTATCCATTAACAACATGTCATTCGTGATGCACCCAACGTACCCTACTTCCCTCCAACTGTCTTCGTGACGGTTTTCATCAGAAAATCTAAGTACGCAAGTCATGACATGAGTTAATGATAATCTTCTAGTCTAAGGACCATTACACACGCTTGTAGATAGAAATGTCTGATGACAGCAAGACATGAAAAATTACTACTGGCAGGTCTGTTCTCATAAACTCTCATCTTGGAGATTACCAAGTGCAAACTCCATGAGAGAGAGTCTCGTCTTCTTATGAGTACTCACACATGATGGTCTGTATACTACGTGTCCTATCATAGTATATCATCCAATCGTAGAAATTTATTTAAGAATATTGTTATAGAATTTCTAGGTTCTCATCATAGCGGAGATCTTCCATGACCTTATTAATGAAAAAAATATCCCAGGACATTATTATATTATAGTCATGCAGAAAAATGAACAATATATTATAAGTTTACATTCATGTAATCAAAGTATAAACAGTTGGTTCTCAGGACACCAAATCTAACACCACCTTCTTATAAAATAACACTATAGCACCCCATGATGACACATGAAAATGGATGAAACCCTTATGCATCATATCATCAATCCGAATCCTAAAATTCCACGAATCAAAAGGCACTTTCCAATAAGGATCTATAAAAATTGGAGAATCACCAAGATTCAAGTCTATCCCAAACTCAATGTAACACCAAGGAGGTAGTGTCATAACCTTCTCTGGGAAAATATCCAGGAACTCCTCCACAACACTGGGAACACCCCCAACCTGAACTTCTGCTGAAAAATATTCTATCAAATAAAGAAGGGGCTCCACATGCTGACTTCCCACTTGACAACCCTGCTTTCCAATGAAAACCACACATTGTCCATCCACATATAATAACAAAACTCTCCTTTTGAATCCATTGATAACAACATGTAAGAAATACAACCAATCGATGCCTAGGATGATGTCGTATGGCTGCATCTGTAGTAATAAAAGATCCTTGTGGGGCTGATGTGACCCCATTATTAGTTTACACCCCCAAAACACATCAAATAAGCCAATCTGACCTTTGACTGGCTTAGTCAACACCCGAGGCATGAGAAGTCTCTCTGTGTCCAGTTCCAAAGCACGAACTAGAGTGGGTGTAACAAAGGAGTATGAATCTCCTAAATCAAAATAAAATAACAGATAAGGGTAGATAATAAACTGATCATACCTCTAACAATCTTTGGCCCCTCTAGTGCTGCTACCTCTACTATATGAAACTAACCACACATAGCTGCTCTACCTCTCTACTAATGGTCGACTCCATGACCATGCTCATGTTGATGTCCCTAAACTCAAGGAACATCCTAATTTTAACCTCTATATACCCCATCCACTTTTTCTGGAGCATAAACCTGGTGCCCCTACTGCTGAAACGACCTCTCTAGTAACTACTTTCTAGGATGATGATGAGCCTATCTACCCCTACCAAACTGAGCTCAAGCAGCCATTGGGAACTGATCCCGATGATGTACACAAACCCCGTAGACGAAACACATTGGTTTGATGTCCCTAGGAAGAGAATGGAAACCATTTTCCCCAAAAGTTTGGAAGGGAATCTACTGAGGTCAACTCCCTACCAGTCGAAACCTCAAAGGCCCTAGACCCTGAGACCTACCACTGACAAATATACTCCTCGAGGAACCCTACTAGTTCCCCTCTTGCAGTAAACCTCCTCATGAGTGCATCCGCTATATCACCTATGCCTTCTTCTAAACCTTCAGATACTTTATAAACGTAAAGGAGTAATTTCATACTGGATCAAAGGATAGAGTGCCTCAATTCATCTCACATGAGACTCCTCATCAGGAAAAAGATCCGAGGAAAACATAGAAGGTCATTGAACTTGATCCCAATATCCCACATAGAAATAATACCCTACTAAAGGGATATTAGCTCATGAATATTCATAGCCTTTATGGTTGACAAAAGGAACTCTTCCTGGAACTCCTAAAATTAGAGCCATGGAAAATATTCCTCCTTCCACTCACCAAGGTACAACATCCACCACTGATGCCCAACTCCTCGCATTTGACAAGATAATAAGGGGACCCAGTATTATATCGGGCCCATATCAAACTAAAAGAAATATTTAGCTCCTCTATCCAACTCTCTCTCTACATTATAAACACTACCCCCATTCTTTCCTTAATCCTACCATTGAAAAGATCACAACATACTCTTCCACTGATCATCATCCTCAACCGGACCAACCCTATGGCGATCAACTGGGTAAGCCTACTGAACCTCCACTGCCTAAGCCTCACACAGATGATGACCAAGATCCATAGCTAAAAAGGGAAATAAATATTTCCTAAGACTAATGGTATGCGATTTTATTTAGATTCATTTTAATTTACTTTATTCATTTTAACCTTTACAAAACAACCCAACTCAAATAGGAACACAACTCATTATGATGCAAGTACCTCTCCAAGGTCTCCACCCTACAAATAGGTCCCCCTTACCCGGTTGTTCAATAATCTTAGAGTCCGTGCACTAGATGATAGGGGGATATAAAATCCCATGTCTTATCTAGTATCCATGTCCTATTTCATGAACCATGGTCAACTGACACTATATAAAAACCCATGTAATATTCATTGTTCCTAACTCCAAACTCCATCTTATCTCTCAAATATTAACCTCTGATACTGCTATGTCATGAACCCCTCCCACCAAATATATCATAATGAAGGGAGAGAGATAATGGCCCCAAGTCCCACCTTCAGTAGGCCCCAGGTTGGTGATTATCACCAAGGGTATAAAAATCTCATGTATGGGAGGAATTACCCTCTATAATATAAATAGGATTAGGAGATAAGATGAATCAACCACAAGAAACTCCATGACATAAAATAAAAGAAATCCCAAAACCATACCACAATGCATGTATAAATAAAACTGATATGGATAAAAGTCTCTAAAGTAAATAACCAAAGTAAAACTAAAGCAGTGACACAAAAACTATCCAAAGATCTGAGTTAGTAATGTCTAGCATGCTGCATATAGTTCTCTTGGAGACCTTATTTTTTTTATATACACAGGGTGAGCATACAAGTATACTCAATAGGAAAACCAAAGTCTCTTGTATACATGTTAAAAGAGAATAATAATGCACCCATGAGATAAAAGTAGATCCAAACAACACTTATATTGGTATACTAACCAAAATCATCCTCACCCTGAACCACTAACCAAATAATTCATCCAAGTATAATAAAATAATATGAATCCTATCGATGAAAGGCACCCCGTATCACTTTACCAGTGATTAGAAATTCTCACATACCAATGGTAAACATCTAGGTTCTCCCACAATTCTGTATAACATCACATCACCTCACATCACATCCTTCTTGCAAACACCTGGTCCATCACATCACATAAAATCTTGACTGAAGACACTTGGGCCAGTACATCACATCACATATCATAACCACTGTAGTAGGGTATTTTGAACATGAAGCACATCAAAATTGCACCCTCCTCTTACCATGAACAACCTCCACCACATGCCATCTCATAAAATCTCACCTGAAGACTCCTGGTCCATCACACCACCTCATATCACATCTAAAAAAAACACTTTTTGACTTATATCTATCAAAACCCATGCATGTCACCAATGCTTGGAAGGGGGCATGGGGAAAAGCAGGAGGACAATAATCTGTCCTCCCATTAGGATATTGGGAAACACCCCCAAAACTATTAGTCGTCGAAAATAGGTACTCAAAATGGGTGGGGTGTATATAGAAAATCCCAAGAATATACATGGAATATAATATCATAATATGTGAGTTCAACCTATGGGTTTACAACAAGAGTATCAACCAACTCATGACTTTCCCTATCTTTGCTGCTACCTCTAAATGCACCACCCACTATTATAGATATGACCTTTAAAATCATGAAAAAGGGAATTTATAGCGCTAAAAAATCACTGATAATTGAGGTACTATTAAAAGGGGGTCCCTTTTATCATATTTAAAAAAGCGCTAATAAATTCCCCTTTTATCAGTTCTAAAAAGAAGCACTAATAAAAGGGGTCTTTTATAAGTGCTAAAAAAACACTGATAAAGACCCCTTTTATAAGTTCTAAAAAAAGCATTGACAAAAGTCAAAAAATTTAATTTTTAAAAACATTTCTTTTCCTGCAAATTCATAAGGAGAACCAAACCCCCATTTAATAGCGCCTAAACCCCCCAACAGTGTTAGGAACCCCACCCCCTTTAACAGTGCTATGCACTGCCTCACCTACCCACATGCACCCCTGCCTTTTGTGAGTTTTGATCCCGAGACATCCTCCTCATAATCCTACACATTTTCCACTCACTTATATTGTTTTGTTCTTTATTTTATGATATATCTATATATTTATATATATTTCGTTACATTTTTTTTATCTATATATATATATTTATATATATATATATGTTTAACCTGAGACCTCCCCCTCATAATCCCGTGCCTTTTCCACTCACCTATATTCTTTTTTTCTTTATTTTATGATATATTTATATATATATTTTTACATTTTTATCCATATATATATATATATATTTAAATACATATATAAAATATGTTTTGTGTGTGTATGTGTCTTTATAAACACATACATACATACATAAATACATACATATATACATACATACATACATATATTTATATATATGTGTGCATATATAAATATAATTATACATATTTATATTTATTTTCATATATTATATATTAATATTTATATAAATATATGAGAATATGTAGATAAATATATATATGTTTGTCAATACACACACAAATATATTTATATATATAAATATTATATATACATTAATTGTATATGTATATAAATATTCATAAATTTTTATTTTAAATAAAATGGATATTATTTTTTATTTAGATAAGTTTTATATATTGGGAAATATATTTTATATGTAAACATGTTTAATTATTTATTTATAAAATTAAATTGTTATGTGTGAATATATAAAAAATATGTATATATTGTTATATACTTGATTATAAATAACAATTTATTGTGAAAAATGATAAAAATTTCAAAACCATAATATCAATATGAATGTAATACCTAGGAATAAATTTAGTCCCCTTTGAAAATGGGGAAAAAGACCCCCTTAAATGAGGTTGAAATTCCATTGAATGTTAAAAAATTGGGGTACCCCAACTAAAAACTCATTTTTGGAGGCATTTTCTGCCTAAAAAAATGTGACATAGGGTTTCCTCATATCATTAGTTCGTAGAGCTCATCGCATGCTTCGATTTGATATGTGGTAGAGCCCAAATGGACACCTAGATCAAAAGTTATGGTCATTTGAAGTTCAAGTTACATTTTCAAATTATTTTAGATATTTTATTAATTTTTTGATTTTATTATCTTCAAATTGTTATTAAATGACTATTACTTAATAATAATTAAAAAATTATTAATTAAAAATATTTTTTAAATTATTTTATAATCCATTTTCACTAAATATCTTATATATTATGTGTAAATGTCTATTTAGCCTTATCAAAAACATATTTTAAAAATATATATTATATTTATATTAATATAAATATATTTATAAATTAATATATTATTTTTAATGAAATATAATTTTTTTTGAAAAAATACCCTTTATCAGCGCTAGTAAAAAAATGCTGATAAAGACCCCCTTTATCAACACCACTAAAAAAAGCATTGATAAATGGGGTCCCTTTAACAACACTAAAAAAAGTGCTAATAAAGGGGGTACCTGTATCAACACTAAAAAAAGTACTGATAAAGGGGTACTTTTAATAGTACTAATAAAGGTACCCCCTTTATCATCACTTTTTTTAGCACTGTTAAAGGGTGGCACTATGAAAATCCATTTATGTGGTAGTGACACAACACCACATTCTACAAAGAAAAAACCACTTTTCATATTCTCATTAGAAGCCAACCCAATTTTCATATTTTCATTGCCAACCCATTTCAGTTAAAGCAGCAAGTTTATTATACAATTTCTAGACCATTAATTCATATTTAACAGCCCACCATTTAAACACACAACCTGTTACAGTTTATTCTAATTCATTTTATTATTTCCATTTCATTATCCAAACCATATTAATTCCAATACTACTTGGGCAATTAGCACAACACATCATATCATTGTAACAAACAACACAACTTCCACATACCAACCTATCAACCTATACTTTCGCAGCCCCACTGCACAATCACACCACAACCACCATCGCAACCTTGCTTCACACACATGACAACATATCCACCATCCAATCATCACATAAACAAAATCAATCCATGACACACATCCAATTCCATAAAAACATTCCACACCACACACAGTGTTTTCCAGATTAGGCATAGGGGTTTTCATTCAATTCCAATTCATTATTAAAGGGCATTATCACAAAACCCATATATCTTGGTTCAACCAATTCATTATCTAAGTATAAATTTTTAACCAATTATTTATGTTGGTGTCAAAATAACCACACAACATGGGAATCAAAACATATATAAAAACTGAAAAAGAAGGGGGCTACCAATGAACACAATTTTCAGTGATACAACAAACATAGATCCAATATCAAAATACTAAAAAAGATGTAAAAGCATGTGAAACATTACCCTTCAACTTCAATTAAATTAAAATGATTTATTATATTTGTTAATATTTTTTATACTATCTTCCCAAAAGACAATAAAAGAATGAACCCCTCCCAACTGTTATAATTTATGACAAACAAAGGAATTCCCTACCTAGAATAAATAATATTTACACAATTTTCTGCACTAGAAATAGGGGGTGCGTGCACTAGAGGAATACAAATATAGGGAACTCAATCCAACTATAGTGATAGAGTTCCATGACTCCTAGGAAAAAAATCTTTGTAACCTCCTATCTCAATAGAAAGAAATTCAGAAAGAATGAAGGATCTTCACTTTAGAAAGATCATATTTGAAACTAGTAGGATTTGATATAGTTTAGTTGACCATTAAAGGTGGATATCATCAAATCCACGTGGTATAACCATTTAAAAAGTATTTAGAATTTTAAAAAATCTAAGATATAATTATATACCTTTAAAACATCTTTAAATTCCATTAATTAAAAAATTAGAACCATTTTTCATCAAAAAATATGTTAAAAGGGAATAATTGAAAATTTTGAAAAAAATTGGATTCACTATAGATCTACCTCTAGTGATATAATGTTGGGATCTATTTCCAGTTCAGTGATCTAGCACCAGTTCAGTGATTTACCTCCAATTCAGTGATCAAATTCCAATTTAGTGATCTACCATTTGTTCAGTGATCTACCACCAGTTCAGTGATTTACCACCAGTTCAGTGATCTACCACCAGTTCAAGGATCTACTACCAATTTAGTGATTTACTATTATTTTAGTGATCTACCACCAGTTCAATGATATACCGCTAGTTTAGTGATCCAACACAAGTTCAATGATCTACCAATAGTTTAGTGATCTACTATTGGTTTAGTGATCTACCACCAGTTTAGTGATCTACCTCCAGTTCAGTGATATATGGCCAGTTCAGTGATCTACCTCAAGTTTAGTGATCTACTGCTTGTTCAATGATCTACCATTGGTTAAATTATATACTATTGGTTCAATGATCTACTACAAGTTAAGTGATCTATCACCATTTTAGTGATCAAACACTAGTTCAGTGACCTACCATTGGTCCAATGATCTACCATTGGTTTAGTGGTCCACCTCCAATTCAGTGATATACCATTAGTTTAGTGATCCATCATTGGTGATCTACCACCAGGATCTATAGTTATACTCTAAAAAACCCATTTTCCATGGGAATTTGTGAAGTCAAAACCCACTGATAGGTCGCTGTCGTGGGCACCCTCAAATGATTAATGTGATTTTGGGGTTCTTAGGTGCAGCAGAGTGGCTGACCAAGGTCGTCTCTCAAAGGAGGAAGTGAATTTAACAACTTATTAAAGGTATTCTAAAACAAATAAAATATAATATAATAAAAACAATACTTGAAAGGATGGGGGTTGGTTATAGTTTATGAATCTAGAAGAAGTTTGCTGGAATAAGATTGTATTTTGTTTTGTTTTTAGTTTTGAAATGAAGTTCGATTGAAATGACACAACAAAAAGATGTTTTTTAGACAATATTTAAAAGACGTAATCGATCTAACTATAACTCTTCAATAATTTATTAATCATTATAATTTAAATTAATATTCACTTAATTATGATCCCTTAATTTTTTAAATCCCGAACCCTACGAGAACTAACTTTACCACGAAGATGAAGTGAATTTAACCTTAGGCTAACTTTGGAACATGCAATCGCAACACCCTGCTTTGATTGATGTTCTAAAATTAGCTTATGATCAGTGGTAAATTAAGGCACATAACCACTCTGGAAATGAGGATTAATTGAGTTTAGGGATTATATTTGAACTCTACAAATTGATCCCGTGTGGTTTTGAATTACCGGTTAAGGTTGCGCTCTCACAGTTCACACAATTCCCGACCTCACGTGTTTTGTGTTAACTATTAAATTGATTTATTAGTTTCATTTAAATTAAAAACTAAATTAATAGATCATAATATGTGAATTACAGTATCTCATTGATTCAAAATAAATGAATTAAGAAGGATAGAGGTCGATCGATTACTAAAAAGAACTACTCTTCCATGGGTGGCGTAATCATCGTAGAAGCGTTTTGCATGTGCAAAGGTTTATAATGGGTATAACCCAATAACGCTTCTACTCAATAATTCCAGCCCAAAGAGGAATATTAAGAGAATAAATTTAAACAAAACAGAATAAAAGATAAGAAATAAAATAAGAACAATGAAGTTTATTACACAAACAAAATCATTACAACACGAAGGAGAAGAAGAAGGCTTCGTCGAAGGGATCCTTGCTTCAAGAGATAACCTTATTGAAATGGTTGGATAATTGGAATGGATCCACTTATCCTCTTCCCTAAACTTCCCAATGCACTTTCCAACCCCACCAAATGAGAAAAACACCAATTTATAGAGTGGTGGGGAGGCTAGGTTCAAAGTGGTTTCAAGTGTGAATGGGGAATCTCGGCCAAATATTTTATGCCAAATTTAACCGCCCATTTGACCACCAAAAAGCATGAATTGTCCGGCCTTCCAGAAGGATAAAATGTGAGGATATTGGTCCTCTATCTACTATTCAAATTTGGGATCAATACAGGCCCAGATGAAGGAGTTATGGCCAAAATACAGAAGATTCTCCATTCTGGCGAGTCCAGCCCAACTTTGACTTCATGGCAAATTTCAACAACCAAATGCACTCTTTAGCTCTAGTGTCATGAATAAAAGTTGTATATAATTAATTTATGAACACGTTTACAAAATTTCAAATTCAAATAATAAATATAAAAATATTTATCTTCAAAATACTTCAGTGAACTATAAAGGGTAAAATTGGAATTTTCATCAAATATTCAAATGAATGATCTAATCCCAAATACTTTCTAATTAAACATATTTAACACAATAAGATGAAATTATATCATTTATTATCAATAAAATATTCAATAAAATAGTGTTTTATCAACTCCCCCACACTTACCCTTTTGCACTCCTGGGCAAAACCTCATATCAAGTAAACATCAATATCAAATCAAAACCAATTTTAAAACACATATCCTTGAGATCAATCAATTTCACACCAAGAATAAAAAGATATCATGCCTCATAAAAAACCTTATTTCAAGTTCTCCATTTATATCATTCAATATATTTCCACTTCATTTATCCTCCCATGCACAAAACACTTACCTCGCTTGAATTTTCTCTCATCACTCAAATATCAATTTTTTTGCAATGTCTTTCTAATCCAAACTCATACAAGGGTCACCATAGGCTTGATAGATTCCTACATCGCTACCTGATGTGAGTCAAGGACATATGTTTATCATGAGGACTTTTTAGGGTTTTTTCTGTGGCTTTTGGTTGGTAGGATTTAGATGTGAAAAATCCTGAGGCTGAATAAGGAGGGCTTGACTCTTTTTGAAGCAAAATTGCATTAATCTAATTTTCACTTAAATATGGTCTCCTCATTAATCCCCATAGAATAAATTCATCTCCATCATCATGAAAAGTCATGAAAAGTTTACACCATTCTTCATTTCAGCATAAAAAATTGTCAATCTTCTCAAACATGATTTTCTTGAAAGCTCCAGATAGGCACAACTTTCCACCTCAATTAGAAGCTCCAGAAAAGGCATAACTTCACTTGTCATGAATTCTCCAGAAAAGGCACAACTTTCAATATAATGACTTTCTTCAGCAGAAAACACATCTCTTAAGAATTTAATTTTCCACCTAAAGTATCACAAAATGTGGTAGCACAACACAAGATAGCTTCCCCCACACTTAAGCTCAACTAGATTATGCAATTTCACTTCAAGAGTTGGTTGGATAGGGAAAATTGGCTTGTAATGTGGCTAACCTAACAGGCTGTGCATGGTTTCTAAGGGATACAAGGATTTAATATTCAAGGTAGGCCATTATAAAAAAGGATTTTTTGAAATAGGGGCTTTAATACCAAACAAATGCCTCAATCATTTAAACATAAGTACCTCAAACCCTCAAGTTTTGATAGGAATAGATCAAATTATGGTTAAATCAAGCATGGTTTGGTTCTCTCAAGAAGTGAGGTGAATGTAAATAATATGAAAATAATGGTTTAGAAGCCTCACAGGAAAGTGATTTCAAATATAAAGACAGTGAGATGTGGCATGAGATTCAAAATTCAATGTACTTTTCATGAAATTACTAAATATTTGAACTTGAAACAAAGTCATTTCAGCATTCATTTAAGCTTAGTTTCAAGGGATAAATTGTTTCACTCATTGATATGCATTTCAAAATTGTGATGAGAATCATTTCAGATCAAAAATTTCAAAAACACAAAGAAAATTGAAAAAATAAACACACAAAATTTGAAAAACACACAATTTTTTTTTGGTTTTTTTAAAAATAGGAAAACAATTTAAATTACTAAACTAAAAGGTTCCCTCCCCCACACTTAAAATATTGCATTTTCCTCAATGTGAACCCATGAGATGATATATGCACATGAAATGCATAATTTTTAAATAGGACAAATAATATAAAAGTGAAAGGGTTAGGAACAGCCTGATGTGCTCAAGTGATGATGGGGTCATGCAGTGTGATAAAATCCACTGCATTAGTAGGAAGTCCCTCAATGTATCTCTTCAAACGTTGCCCATTGACTGTAAAGCTCCTTCTAGTGTCCTCTTGTGTGATCTCCACTGCACCATAAGGAAAAACATTAGATACAATATAAGGACCTAACCATCTGGAACACAACTTACCAGACATCAGCTTCAGTCGTGAACTGTAGAGAAGGAATTTCTCTCCAAAATGAAAATCCCTTTTTTGGATCATTTTTTCATGAGATGCTTTTGATCTTTCCTTGTAGAACCTTGAGTTATCATATGATGATAGTCAAATCTCCTCAAGCTCTTGAATTTTCAACTTCCTTTGAATTCCAGCTTGGGCCAATTCCATGTTGCATTTCTTTATAACCCAATATGCTCGATGCTCGACTTCCACTGGGAGATGATATTCTTTCCCAAAAACAATCCGAAATGGGGACATACCAATGGGGGTCTTGTATGTTGTCCTATAATCCCACAATGCATCATCCAAGCACTTTCTCCAATCCTTCCTATTTGGCTGCACAGTTTTCCCCAAAATTTGTTTCAACTCACGATTTGAAACCTCATCCTGGACATTTGTTTGGGGGTGGTATGGTGTTGATGTTTTGTGTGTCACCCCATACTTTTGAAGGAGGGAAGTGAAATTCCTATTGCAAAAGTGTATCCCTTGGTCACTGATGATAGCCTTTGGTACTCCAAACCTGCAAAAAATCTGTGCTTTGACAAAGTCCACAACAACATGAGAATCATCAGGTGGCCTTATCCTCCATCCATTTACTCACATAATCAACAACAACCAAAATGTACAAAAAACCAAAGGAACTAGGAAAAGGTCCCATAAAGTCAATTCCCCAAACATTAAAAATCTCACAGAATAAAATGTGTTGTTGGGGCATCTCGTGTCTCCTTGAAATATTTCCAGTGTGTTGGCAATGAGAGCATGACTTACAAAACACATGGGAGTCATGGAATAATCTAGGACAATATAATCCATAGTCTAAAACTTTCCTAGCTATCCGTTGGGGTCCAAAGTGTCCACCACATGCAAGTGTATGACAAAATTGAAAAACAGACTCAAACTCATGATCATGAACACAACTCCTAATAACTTGTTCACTACACATGCGCCATAAGTATGGATCATCCCAAACATAAAATCTTGACTCACTCTTTAATTTTTGGACTTTATGTTTCTTTAAATTTGCAGGGATTTCAGAGGCAACAAGGTAGTTAACTAAATCAGCATACCAAGGATGTGTACCTGTGATGGTATAGAGATGCTCATCGAAGAAAGTGTCCTGAAGTGGTACCTGATCCAAGGTGTCATCCTCTAGTGTGTGAGTAAGCCTACTCATGTGGTCCGCCACCAAGTTTTCTGACCCCTTTTTGTCCTTTATCTCGATGTCAAACTCTTGAAGAACGAGCATCCAACAGATAAGTCATGGCTTTGCATCTGGCTTCTTCAAGAGGTACCTCAGAGCTGCATGGTCAGAAAAAACAACTACTTTAGAGCCCAATAAATATGAATGGAATTTATCTAAATCAAATATGACATCAAGAAACTCCTTTTTTGTGGCAGTGTAGTTTGATTGGGCTAAATCAAATGTCCTTGATGAATAGGCAATCACATTTGAACGTCCTTCCACCCTCTGAGATAAGACAGCTCCAACCGTGAAGTTGGAGGTGTCACACATAAGCTCAAAAGGAATCTCCCACCATGGGGGCTGTATGACAGATGGAGTGGTCAGACGTTGTTTTAGCTCATCAAATGAATTCCTGCAAGAAAAATCAAACACAAAATCAGAATCCTTTTGAAGTAATCTTGACATAGGAAGAGAAATCTTACTAAAATCTTTGATGAAGCACCGATAAAATCCTGCATGCCCTAGGAAAGATATAACATCACGCACACATGAAGGATATGGTAAGGATGAAATAATATCTACCTTTGATCTATCAACCTCTATCCCATGTTTTGACACTACATGCCCTAAGACAATGCCATGCTCTACCATGAAATGACACTTTTCAAAGTTCAGGACCAGATTCTTCTCAATACAACGATTCAACACCTTTCCCAAACTAATTAGAAATTCATCAAATGAAGACCCATACACTGTAAAATCATCCATAAATACCTCCATGCATGTCTCAATAAAATCAGAAAAAATACTCACCATGCATCTCTGGAAGGTACCTGGGGCATTGCAAAGTCCAAATGGCATCCTCCGGTAGGAAAATGTGCCAAAGGGACAGGTGAATGTAGTCTTCTCCTGATCCTCTAGAGCTATAGGAACCTAAAAATATCCAGAAAATCCATCCAAGAAACAATAGTGTGTCTTCCCAGCTAGTCTCTCAATCATCTGATCAGTAAATGGGAGGGGGAAATGGTCCTTGCGAGTGGACTGATTTAGTTTCCTATAATCAATACACACACACCAACTGTTTTTCACCCTCATTGGAACTAACTCATCTTTCTCATTTTTAACAACAGTAACACCACTTTTCTTAGCCACAACCTGAATAGGACTTACCCACTGAGAATCTAAAATGGGAAATATTATACCTGCCTTGAGAAATTTCTCAACTTCTTTTTTAACAACATCCAGGAGGGTGGGATTGAGTCTCCTTTGTGGTTGTCTCACCGGTTTAGCCCCATCGTCCAAGAGAATCCTATGCATGCAAATGGAGTGGCTAATACCTGATATGTCAGCCAAGGTCCACCCAATCGCCCTGATGTTCTCCCTCAAAATATTCAAAAGCTTTTCTTCATGTTCAAAAGGGAGATTGTTAGAAATGATAACATGTAATCTCTCACCACTCAACAAGTATGATTATTTCAGATTTGGTGGAAATGGCTTGAGTTCTAATGAAGGAGGGTGTAGTATGGATGGAGACATTGAAGGAACTGAAATATGTGCACAAAGAGCATCAGTATCAGAATAGACATCATCAAAATCAGAGAATAAAGCATCAAATCCATCAGCATACTCAAAAGCCATGTCATAATCAGAGTAAACATGATCAAAATCAGAATATGAATCCACATCAAAATCAAATCCAAGAGAGGATTGCGTATCAACAACATGTGTGGAAGTGCTCTTAGACATCAAACTCGAACCAATACTCATAATCTCCCTAAACATATGACAATAAAATTCTATGAATTTTTTATTTGGTGGTTCAAAATGGGAGATAACAAAAGCAGAATGGTCCTCTGAGGGATACTTCATGGAATCCATAACATTAAATATCACTACTTCATCTCCAAACTCCATGGAAAGTGTACCCTCATTGACATTTATGATATTTTTTGCAGTCTTGAGGAAGGTCCTACCTAAGATAATGGGGGCATGAGAACTTACCTGATCATCCTCCATGTTAAGCACATAGAAGTCTTCTGGAAAGATCATTTCTCTTACCCGGAAAAGTACATCCTCAAGGACTCCCACTGGATATGCCGTAGCTCTATTCACCAACTACACCACTACTCTTGTCGGCTTCAACTCACCAACCTGCAAGGAAGAGAATACAGAGTGAGGCATCACATTTATGGAATCACCTAAATCACAAAGTGCATCAGAAAAGTGCAACTCCACTATGGTGCATGGGATGGTGAATGTCCCCGGATCCTTTCACTTTGTTGGCATTGCTAGAGTTGGTGAAATGAGTGCTGAGACATTCTTTCCAAGGTTGATCCTCTCATTTCCCTTGATCCCTCTTAGATTGGTGAAAAGTTCTTTTAAGAATTTGGTATACCTTGGGATTTTCTTAATGGATTCAAGTAGAGGAATGTTGATCTCCACACGCTTGAATGTGTCCAAAAACTCCTTTTTCATTGCTTCTTCAGTCATCTTCTTGGTTTGAACAACCCTATTTGGAAAAGGAAGGGGTTTAGGAGGAACATCATAAATATTTTTCTTACCTTTATCTTTCTCCTTGGATTGCTCATCAGTTGGTATGGAATGTAGCTTCTCTAGAGTAGAGGTGAATCCCGGTGGAATGGTAGGTCCAGACGTATCATTCATTTGCTTCCCACTTCTCAATGTGATGGCACTAACATTCCCCTTTGGATTTGGAGTGGGTTGGGAAGGTAGATTTCTAGAATTCTTACTCACAAGTTCATGGAGGGCGGTGACAATCTGGCTAATTTGAGTCTTCAACTCCCTCAACTCCAAACCTTGACTCTTTAGCTCATTCTATTGATTAAGAACAATTTTCTTCAAAAGTTCATTAGTGTTAGAATCTACCTTGGGTGGGGGATTCCCTTTTTGTTTGCTTGTTGATGTTTGAGCTTCAAATCTCCTTTGGGGTTGTTGGAAACCCTGCTGGTAAGGCGGAGGCTACTGGAAGTTTTGTTGAAAGGGTGGCCTTTGTTGTTGTCCAGATCCACACCTCATGTCTGATTGATCCTTCCACCCTTGGTTGTATGTTGGATCAAATGAATCAAACTTATTTTGGGGATATGGTTGTTGTTGCTGCTGAAATGGTCTCCCTAGGAATACTGCTGCGCAATCCTCTATCTCTTGTAGTTGTGGGCAACAGTCAGTTGGGTGGCTTGTCTCAGTGCAAATTCCACAAGGCCTTGAAAAAGGGGGTAGAGATGTATTTTGTGCCAAAACAATTTGACTCACCATAGTTGTCAATTCTTCTAACTTTCTATCAATCAAATGACTCTCAAGAGAAGAAGGACTTACCTGATGTACTCTCCTGATATGTGGTGTACCTCGATCACCAAATTGTTGGGACTTTTGGGCCATCTTGTCGATCAATGCACATGCGGCTGTTGGTGTCTTGTCCACCAATGCTCCTCCAGCTGTAGAATCAACCATTCTCCTCTACATGGGTGTGATTCCTTCGTAGAAGTATTGGATGAGGATTTGTTCACTGATTTGGTGATGCGGACAGCTTGCGCACAACTTCTTGAATCTCTCCCAATACTCATACATTGACTCCCCTTGTGCTTGCTTGATCCCCGATATCTCCTTATGAATGGAAGTGGTCCTTGATGCTAGAAAAAATCTCTGCAAGAAAAGATGTTTCAAATCGTTCCAACAAGTTACATCTTCGGGTTGTAAATAATACATCCAATCTTTCGCAGCTCCATCAAGTGAGAATGGGAATGCTCTTAATTTGATTTGGTATTCAGATACATTTCTTGGTTTCAAGTTTGATCAAACCACATTAAATTCTTTCAAATGTTTATTGGGATCCTCATCAGAGAGGCTATGAAACTTTGGAAGTAAGTGAATTAACCCAGATTTTAGTTCAAAGTCCGATTCGAGATTTGGGTATGCAATACAATTTAGTTGATAGTTAATATCAGGTGCAGCCAATTATCGAATGGTTTTATTAAGTTCATTTCCATTATTTACAGCCATTGGTTCCTCTTTTATGTTTGAATTTTAATTTCTTCCAATTTCAATGTTTCTAGAATATGGTTGAATATTGAAATTTCCCGTAGATTGAGAATGTCTGATTTGTTCCCTAAGGCTGCGTTCAATATCAGGGTCAAGATCTAAGAGATCTTCAGGATTAGTTTGTGTCATAAATCAAATAAAAATGAAAATAAATAAATTGGACCATAGTAAAATAAAAATGAGAAGTTTGAGTTGATGGTCCAAAAAGAAGTAGAAGAAAATAAAAGAAGAAGAAGAAAAATCAGATTGGGTAAAGAAGGAAGAAATAAGAGAGGAAGAGAATAAAATGTAAAATAAAATAAATACCTCTAATTGGTTGAAATAATTACTTGCCTCCCTGGAAACGGTTCCAATTTGATAGGTCGCTGTCGTGGGCACCCTCAAATGATTAATGTGATTTTGGGGTTCTTAGGTGCAACAGAGTGGCTGACCAAAGTCGTCTCTCAAAGGAGGAAGTGAATTTAACAACTTATTAAAGGTATTATAAAACAAATAAAATAGAATATAGTAAAAAAACTACTTGAAATTATGGGGGTTGGTTAAAGTTTTTAATCTAGAAGAAGTTTTCTGGAAGAAGATTGTATTTTGTTTTGTTTTTAGTTTTGAAATGAAGTTCGATTAAAATTACACAACAAAAAAATGTTTTTTTAGACAATATTTAAAAGACATAATCGATATAACTCTACCTATTCAATAATTTATTAATAATTATCATTTAAATTAATATTCACTTAATTATGATCCCTTAATTTCTTAAATCCCAAACCCTACGAGAAATAACTTTACCACGAAGATGAAGTGAATTTAACCTTAGGCTAACTTTGGAACATGCAATCGCAACACCCTGCTTTGATTGATGTTCTAAAATTAGCTTATGGTAAGTGGTAAATTAAGGCACATAACCACTCTGGAAATGAGGATTAATTTAGTTTAGGGATTATATTTTAACTCTACAAATTGATCCGATGTGGTTTTGAATTACCGGTTAAGGTTGCGCTCTCACAGTTCACACAATTCCCGACCTCGCGTGTTTTGTGTTAACTATTAAACTACTTGCTTAGTTTCATTTAAATTAAAAACTCAATTAATAGATCATAATATGTGAATTAAATTATCTCATTTATTCAAAATAAATGAATGAAGAAGGATAGAGGTTGATCGATTACTAAAAAGAACTACTCTTCCATGGGTGGCGTAATCATCGTAGAAGCGTTTTGCATGTGCAAAGGTTTATAATAAGTATAACCCAATAACGTTTCTACTCAAGAATTCCAGCCCAAATATGAATATTAAGAGAATAAATTTAAACTAAACATAAGAAAATAGAATAAATAAAATAAGAACAACGAAGTTTATTACACAAACAAAATCATTACAACACGAAGGAGAAGAAGAAGGCTTCGTCGAAGGGATCCTTTCTTCAAGAGCTACCCTTATTAAAATGGTTGGAGAATTGGAGTGGATCCACTTATAATATTCTATAAAATTCCCAATGCACGTCCCAACCCCACCAAATTAAAAAAACACCAATTTATAGAGTGGTGGGGAGGCTAGGTTCAAAGTGGTTTCAAGTGTGAATGAAGAATCTCGTCCAAATATTTTATTCCAACTTTAACAGCCCATTTTACCACTAAAACGCGTGAATTGTCCGGCCTTACAGAAGGATAAAATGTGAGGATATTGGTCCTATATCTTCTCTACAAATTTGGGCTCAATCTAGACCCATATGAAGGAGTTATGGCCGAAATACAGAAGCTTCTCCATTCTGGCGAGTCCAGCCCAACTTTGACTTCATGTCTCATTTTCAACAACCAAATGCACTATTTAGCTATAGTGTCCTGAATAAAAGTTGTAGATAATTAAGTTAGGAACACTGTTAAAAATGTTCAAATTCAAATAATAAATATAAAAATATTTAGCTTCGAAATACTACAATGAACTATAAAGGGTAAAACTGGAATTTTCATCAAATATTCAAATGAATGATCTAATCCCAAATACTTTCTAATTAAACATATTTAACACAATGTGAGGAAATTATATCATTTATTATCAATAAAATATTCAATAAAATAGTGTTTTATCACCCACCATGCCAGTTCAGATCTGCCACACACTAAGATCCTCTACACTGCTTACAGAGGAGAAAACCACCATGTTTTCCCCACCACTCAAGAACCATTATAACCACCGACCACCTCACCAAATAAGAACATCCCTTTCCACTAGATCCCATGGAGAAGAAGTGACGTATGTGATTGGGCCCAACATTTTAAGCCCAACACTGAATTCAAACTTCATCTAGGACCAATCCCAATTTCCAGCACATGCAATTGCCACTATGAAATACAGGAAAAAATTTAAATATGTGCATGATTGAAAGAAGAAGACGTGTCAGGAAGAATAATCCCAACTGTTCACTGAAACACATGGAATCCATCCAAAGATCACCTCGACAGTGAATTTTAGAAAGAAGATTCCATTTCATCCAATCCATATAAATATCTCTCACTCTTTACTATTGTAAATATTTGGCCTCTTCTGACTATATTTAGATATCCACTGATTAGATTTAGTTTTCTTTCCCTGTAATTTATTTTCTACATTTTTAACTTAATGTTTACTTTATTTTGTTAATTGTATTTATTTCCTTCTCTTCCCCAATTCTTTGAGTTCTTCTTCAACCACCTTTATATAACATTATATTTTAACTCCAATACATGGAGAACTAACATGAGGGATATGTCCCTAGGAGAGCTCACATAAGCACCATGTTCTTTATTTATAATCTAAATCACATCCTTGATATAGTAGTGAAATGGAGAGAAGCAGATTGATGATATTCATTTGTTCCCTTCGATGATCTGTTTCATTCTCAAATATATCAAATATTATCTCCCTCCCTCTCTCAGTTTATAGTGTATACTAGTAGAGTGCTGTAAATTTAGGGACGAACAACACAAGGTGGAGTTGGGTGTTGAGATAATGAATGCCTCAATTGAGTGTGTTTACTACGTCTTCATTATAGAGGAGGTAGAACTGGATGTATCAGGGGAGATCTTTTTTGTGTATATTTAGAACCACAATTTAGATAGAGGTGAGAAATGTAAGAATGATATTGATACCATTGTAAGATTATAACTAGAGGAAAATGAAGAATATGTGTGATTGACCCTAGATCCAAACCCCTTTCACCCACATTTGTGTTGGATTTTGTTTCTTTTTTGTTTCTGTTTACATTTAATCAAAACCCCCAAAAAAACTTTGGCTACTTTCATAATTAAGAAAAGAAAATAAAAATACATAAGTTCTAGGATAGTGTGACTCCCTACCCTTTATCCTTGAGATATAACCTTTGTCATCCACTAGGCTTCATCAGGAGTAGAAATTCTATTTGACCTCAACCTGTAAAAATCACACTCATCAACTTAGAACCATTTTCGATGAGGATAGGTAGAGTTACCACTTTTTTTTGACATATTTTTAAATAATATTTCGTTTTTTTTATGTCTTTTTTTATTTTTGTTTTCTACTTTATCTTTTTATAAACCTGGGATAAGCATTCCAGTGAGACCATTATTTAATGGATTATCATCCATATGATCGATGTACATTCCTAGAGGCATCCCAAGAGGTGAATTTCCAAATGAAACACCACCACCAACCTTCAGTACAATTCAATGGGTGTTTGGGTAGAATCTACTAAATGAATACACCCAACAACCACCAAAAACACATGTACCACACCATTAAAGTGAATAAGAACTTACACCAGGGAAAATTCATATCTACTCATCCATATTGAAATATTTTCAAGTGAACTAACAACCGGAGTAATACAAAAACATGATTAAGGAATTAAAAGGTATGAAAGCTGCAATAGCCACTTACCTTAAAGAACTTTTGGAGCATAGGAATAAACAAGAATATGAAAAGCTAGATCCCCTAATATTTTCCAAATAAGATATCCAAGAAGATAAGGGTGATTTTTTCAAATCATAGGATCTTCCACTGTTCATCCTCAACCACATCTTCCTAGAGATGGTGTACCAGGAAAAGAAACATAAATTGGAAGCACTAAAGGGAGACTCTCTTTCAAAATTTAATTTTTCTATTTTTATTGAAAATTAGTTGTCTTATAATTCCCCTATTTCTATTAATGAAATCACAGAATCAAAAGAACTATTGTAGGACTTGGAAGATTTTGAGGATGATAATGGAGTGAATGGGATTACATTTGAAGAAAATATACAGTGCACACTACTGTCCTCATCCACACAATACACCTTCAATGAGGCATTATACTAAGAAAAAGATCAACATGATGAAACTATTGTGGGGGTTAACCTTGAAATGGACTCATTTCTTTCTCAATTTTGACAAAATGAATTATCTTCTAATCTCTGTACATTCAATTTTACAGACTCAGTACCACCAATGCCTTCCATGTATTTAGAAAAGGAATAATCTTCCACAACCCCCCTTAAAGAGGAAATGGAAAATGGAGTTGTTGGAAATTTAAGATGAAGTTTTCTAGGATGATGAACAAGAGGAGCTGGATGAAGAGTATTTTGATCAACTAATTGAGTCTAATTATGAAGAGAATTATATAAGAGAAGTGGATACTCAAGATGAAGAAGCTTCAGGACCTATGGTGAAGCCCCTACTCCTTCAAAAATATATAGAACATCAACTGGAGGGATGAAATACAAAATTGAAATACCTAGTGGTTTATGTTCATGGGGAAATAGAGAAATTTTCTACATATAATTGGGATATTCTAATTTAAATTCACATTTATTTAGTTTTATTCAAATTGAACTTTTTACTGACTCTCCTTTGGTTGTTTATGAAGAAGAACAATTGTAGTTACCACTAGATGAAGAGAAAGACACACTTAACATGGAACAACCTGAGGAGTCCCAATTTTGATCTCTCCACCCCTACTTTATGAGATACACCACACTACCAAAGGTCTAGACACACTACACATACAACACCCTGTCTATGGGGACCTCCAGGAAGTGTATTTGAGCTGCTTTAGAAGGAACCACATGTTGTGGTTCAAATCACACAAGCCCAATCCCCCTATAGATTGGGGATAACCAATATACTGTCTAGTTTTGGACAATCTAACTATATCATCCCTTGGGGGGTTAAACCCAAGATTCTCCCCCTCTTTTCCTTTTTATTTACTTAATTTAAAAATAATTTCTAATGTTTTTATATTTCTGTTTTTACAGTTTTCCCTAAGTAAACAGTACACAGGAGGCAAGCTCCACTATCCACAATGCACCCAAGGGAGAGCCTAACTCAAACCTACTGTAAAATAAACCACCAGGTTTCATCTCTATTTTTACACTATTTATGCATTACATATGTTTTTATTATAGCAGAACTTTAAATGATAAGTGTTGAATAAGTGTTAGGGAGTAATAAAAACCCATTAGAATAGTTTTTAGTATATATTTTTAGTTAATGTTTTAAAATCTATAAATAAATAAAATTTAGTTCATTATTTTTAATGAGTATAAAAAAACAAAAAAAAATGTCAAAATAAAAAAATATATTTTTCTATTTGTAAATGTTCTACAAATACCTTTCTTATGTATTCAATCTATTTTTGTATTAAAAAAACAAAAAAATCCAAAAAAATTATTAATATGTACATACATACTATATGATTTCATTTCCTTTAAAAAAATGTAGTTCTATGAATATCATATTGTAAATATACCTTTGTAAATTTTTTGTTTTGATTTTTCATCATTTTCTTGAACCACATTTTTCCTTACCTAGTTTGAATTTCTAATCTAGAGTTGAGGTAATTCATTGGTTCTGAAGCTATAAAAATTAAGTGATTTTTAAGTGAATTAGTCATTATTTTATGGAAATTTGGTCTTATAATTAGGGGATGAAGTGTGAGTGAATAGAATTTAATGAAATAAATTTAATAACTTTAAGTCACTAGATTCTAAACTTGATTTAAATAACTTAACCTATGTGAGACATAACACCTTAGGGATCCAACTTAAATGAAATTGAGATAATTATTTTGAACTTGGAATAAAAATGGGCAATTGGAAACCCAAAATGGATCTCTAAGACAATGGGTACTGGGTGTGTCTCTGTAATTAAATAAATCCATTCGAATAAGTGATATGTACAGTGATTTGCACACAATTATGGCTAGGAAAAATAAATTAAATAAAGTTTCATTGTAAAAAATGAGTCCATTTAGGTGAGTATAATATTGAACCCATAGAAATAGGGAAAATTGACTCATAACACATTCATTTAATTTGTATCAATTAATTGGAACATCAAGAAGTGGTTTAAGAAACTTAAGAAAGAGGGATGAATAGATGTGGCTTTTGTTAACAATTTTATTCCACTCAACTCTAATTCGATCCAATCCTGACCTGAAACCTTAGATTAAATTTAAGTAAGGAAGTGACTTGATACACATATGATCCATGATAATTTTTCACAATGGAAGAATCTATGCTTTTCTTCTTCTCTATATTTTAATTTTAATCTAAGAATGATGATGTGTTTTCCTTTTCTTTTCAAATAAATTGAACTTCAATGATTAATTTACTAGGAGTGCAATATAATATGCATGGGGGAGTGATGCGAGCCAAAATTTTCCACATTTTTATCTATTATTCATTGAAAATATCCCCAATAAATTCCAATTCCTGGGTAAAACAATTATTTTTGTGATTTTTATTAATTCTATACTTAATTGTTAAATGGATTAAACTATGATTTTTATTTCTATATTCATATTTGGAATTAATTTTTCCAATCCATACATTTAATTGAAATTTATTTAAGGCTACAAATATAAATTTAATTGGGTTATCATTGTTTGAAATTTATTAAAGAAAAATACTACACCGAATGATATCATTTTGTAATACAGGTGGATGAAAAATTACAAAGTCCAAGCACAGTTAGGTGACTGATCATGCATATCTAACCACACCCTATGCCTCTTCCTACCAAAAAAATAACTCAAATTCGGTCTAATAAATGTGAGACACCATACTATAATAAGCATCCATGGTCACCCACCCAATAGTGGGTCCCATCATGAGACGACCATGAGCTCTACTCACAGTCATCCACCTTGTCACGACAACCTATGAAGCCAAAACTCATTATGCCGGTTTAGATATGCCACACACCAAGAGCCTCTAAACTCCTTCTAGAGTAGAAAACCACCCTATTCACCCTGCTACTCGAGTAATAATAGAAACACTGACTGCCTCACCAAAGAAGAAGATCCCCTGCCACTCAAACCCATGGAGAAGAAGTGATGTCCGTTCTTGAGCCCACCATTTAAATCCCAAAATTGATTTCAAAATTTGTCCAATTCCAAGACCGATTTACAACACATGAAACTTACACTATGAAGAACTAGAATTTTTTTAAATATGTACACATTTGAAGGAAGAAGACATGTTAGGAGGATTAATCCCGAATATTTTCTGAAACATGTTGCATCCATCCAAAGATCACCTCAACACTAAATTATAGAAAGAAGATATCATTTCACCTGATATGTATAAATATATCTTACTCTCTACCATTGTAAATATTAAGCCTCTGCCATCTATATTCATCCCTTCACTGATTATCTTTATTTTTCTTTCCTTGTAACTTCTTTTCTTCATTTCTAACTTAATGTTCACTCTATTTTGTTAACTGTATTGTGTTGTTCTTCTCTTACCCAATTCTTCATCTTCTTATTTAATCCCTACACTGTAACATGATATTTTAACTCCAAACCATGGATAACTAACCCAAGGTCTAGGTACCTAGGGGAGATCACACATGTAATATGTTCTTTATTTATAATCTGAATCCCATCCTTGATGCAGTAATGAAATGGGGAGAATAAAATCAATGATATCCATCTTCTTTCTCCGATGAGCTGTTTCATTATCAAATATATAAAATCTTCTCTACCTACCTCTCTCAGTTCATAGTGAATACTAGTGGAGTGATGTGAATTGAGGGATAAATGACACATGATGGAGCTAGGTGTCAAGACAGTGAATGACTCGATTGAGTGTGTTTACTGCCTCTTCACTGTGAAGGAGGTGGAACTGGATGTATCAGGGGATACCTCTATTATTTATGTTCATAAGAAAAATTTAGATATAGGAGATCAATGCAATAATGATATTGACATCATTGTTGAATGAGAACCAGAGGAAAATGAAGAATCTATGTGATTGACCCTGGATCCAAAATCCTTTAACCCACAATTGTGTTGTCTTTTTTTTATTATGTTCCTATTTATATTTAATAAAAAACCAAAAAAACAACTTTTGATTCTTTCATAATTAATAAAATAAATGAAAAATACATAAGTTCTAGAATACTAAGACTCCCTATCCTTTCACCTAGAGAGACGACCCCGACTAGCTACTAGGCTGTACAATAATTAGAAATTCTATTTGACCGTGTCCCATGATAGTCATGCATGTCATGGTCTCTAACCTTAAACTCCAAGGGACTTCATATAAGATCAACACATGACTTATAACAGTCCTGAACTTCCTTCATCCTCTCTTGAACCAACTGGATCTTCTCAGTAATTCTCTACACCACATCAAGACTAAGAAATTTTGACTCCCTGACCTTCGTCCCATGCAACATAGAATGACATGGTTTCCCATACAATGCCTTAAACAAGGCCATGCCAATATATGGGTGATAGATGTTATTTTACAAAAACTTGGATAAAGTTTGGTGCCATACCCAAGTTCTTCCAAAGTCTAAGATGAAAGTTTTCGGTATATCCTCCAGTGTCTGGATAGTTTGCTCCATATTCTCATATATATGAGGGTGGAAAGCAGTGCTAAGTCACAGTTGGGAGCCAAAATCATTTTGAAATACCCTATAGACTCTTGAGGTAAAATGAGGATTCTAATTAGAGATGATGGTATATGGTACGCCATGCATCCAAACCACATCATCCACATACTTCCTTTCCAAAACCTCCCCAACATTAGATTCACAGATTGCTAGAAAATGAGCCAACTTCATCATTTGATCTACTGTCACCCAAAATGCATCATATCCTCCCCAATATTAGGGAAACCCTGTGAAAAAATATATTGATATGTACTCCTATTTCCACTAGGTAACATCCAAGGACTATAACAAACCTCCAGGAACATGTTGCTCCACCTTCACCTACTGTAAAACCATACACCTCACCAAAAACTCTACCACTAACCATTTCATCATTTGAAACCAAGGATTCCACCTCAATCCATGATACATATTCATCACACAAGGATGTACCACTAAGGGTGAGATATGAAACTCATGGAGAACCCCCTTATGCATAACCTACAGAACAAACAACCTCCCCTAGAATAATATTAGGGTCAGACCATCCTCTGACCATCCCTCAAGAGTGTTCCCATGGATAATATAATCACACATCACCTCTACCTCTGAGTTACCCCACTAAGACTCCACCACCTATTACAACAAAGACAACTCCATGGTCATCTGATAATGTCAACCTTGGAAAATTCTCCCTATGATGTCAAGATGCATCATTACAAAATCATCCATTCCTTTCTAAACATCCACAAACTCTTGAGTCACAACTCCTCAGGACTTCTGACTCAATGCATCGGTACCACATTCCTTTTTACTTGGGCGTAAGAGATCTCAAAGTCAAAATCTTGAAGAAAATACATCCACCTATATTGTCATAGATTCAGATACAGTTGAGTGAAAACATATTTCTGGATCTTGTGGTCTATGAAGACCACAAAATGCTCACAGATGAGATAGTTCTACCACAAATTTAGTGAAAACACAATTTCTGCTAGATCTATATCATGGGTGGCATAGTTATGCTCATGGGGATGTGATATCCTAGACCCACATGAGACCGTTTCCCTATCCTTCATCAATAATCATCCCAATCCTAGATAGGATACACTAAAAAAACGCAAACAACACACCCTTTTTAGGAAACTAAAGCAGTGGAGAACCAAGTAACTTCTCCTTTAGGTAACTGGATGCTTCTCGACAATGATCATTTGAAAAAAAATCCTTGTCTTTCCTAGTCAAAGTTTTTATCATGGATACAAATCAATAGAAATTAGGCACAAACCTCTGATAATATCCCATGCAACCAAGGAAACTATGAAATATGCCAAATTCTTGGGTGCTTCCCAAGAAAAAACTACCTCAACCTTCAATGTGTCCATTGTCACACCCTACTGCGACACCACATATATAAGTAAGTTAACCTCCTGCATCTAAAACTTACACTTGTACAACTTACCATTGATCTAGTGGTATTGAAGGACCTTCAAAACAGATCTGAGATGCTCGATGTTCTCCTCCTCTAAATTCAAGTAGATCAAAAAATCATTAATGAATACGATGATGAACCGATCTAAGAACTCACAAAACACGGAGTTCATAAGCCCCGTGAACATGGATAGTGAATTCGTAACACTTCACATCATGACTACGAACTCAAAGTGACCATACCATCACTTGAAGGTAATCTTATGGATATCCTCATCCTTCACCATCAAATAGTGATATCTAGATTTTGGATCAATCTTTAAGAATTGAATAGCTCCACTCAACTGATCAAACTGATCATAGATCCTTATAAGAGGGTAACATTTCTTGACCGTTACTTGATTCAACCTCTAGTAGTCTATAAACAACCTCAAACTACCATCTACCTTTTTGGATAACAACACTGGATAACCTCACAGAGATACACTAGGTCAAATGAAACCCCTCTACATCCAATCATCCACCTATAAGATCAACTAGCACAAATTCATAGGCATCATTCTATAGGGAACCATCAAAATTAGAGATGCATACAATTGTAGCTCTATCGAAAACTTGACATCATGTCATGGGGATAGGGTCATAAAATCATCCAAAAAAACATCCAGGAACTCCTCCACACTATCAGGAACATTAACTATCTGTACTTCTACCAACATCTCTACTAAATGAGACAAAAGAGGCTTTGTCTGCCTTCCCCCTATCTAATAACCTTGCTCGCCAATGAATTCCACTCACTGGCTATCCACATAAAAAAACCCTCCTTTAGAAGTATTCATTGAATTCACACAAAAAATATAGACAATACGTGTTGAGGATAACATAATATGGTTGTATCTACAACAATAAGAAGTCCCCCACTGACTGGTGTTGCTCAATAACCAGTCTACACCCTCAGAACACATAAAATAAAGAAGTATGACCTCCAACTAGTATAGATAAAACTAGAGGCACTCTAATCCTATCCATGTTCAGTCCCAAATAATAGAACAAATTAAGAGAAACAAATCATCACGAGGCTCCCAAACCAATCAAAGTAGAAACAAGGGTTAAAAGTAAACTAACCATGCCTCGAACAACTACTGGCTCTTCTGGAGTTTCCACCACTAATGTATGAATCTGAACACACACTGATCCTATGCCCCTCTATTGTCATCCTCCATGACCAAAATCTGGACTAGGTACCTATGGACATGGACCATCATAAGTATACCCTCTTACAAATCCACCTATCCTTAGCTACTGAACAAGTTTCAGGGGTCCTTTACACTGAAACTTCTTGATGAAAACTACTAATACTAAAAAGGGGTCTAATCAACCATCTGAAACTAGCCTTACTAAGTGGTTGGGTACTGATCTTGGAAATTCCCATGTCCCCCAAATAAATATCACAAAAAATAAAATCCCCTGGTATGGGCTTGGAAACCATCTATCCCTAACAGATGGGGAAGAAACTATCGTAGCTGGTTCCTCACTAAATGGAACCCTGATTTCCTGAACAACCATGACCCACTTCCTAAATCTATTCTCCTAAAAACACCCTAATATCCAATCTATCATGTATAAAATCCTAGATAAAACATCTTATCAAACACCTATGTCTTCTTATTCACTTCTAGATTCATAAGAATCTTGAACGGGGTGACCACATACCTAATTTCTGGGTGTAAAGCCTCCTCCAAAGGATGTAATATGGTTTTCTCATTTGATAAAACATTAGGGGAAAGTGTAAGATGTCATTGAACCTGATCACAAGCTACTACAAACTAAAGGGATACTAGATTCTACCTCTGGGATTCCCTCATCATTGAAGATAGGAACTACACCCAGAACTCCCTTTAAAAGTTGAGAAACAACACATCTTCCTCCTAATAGTCACTAAAAAATAGCATTCACCACTAACGTGAAACTACCCACATCAGACTAACTGCTAATGGAACCCAAAAATCAGCCTATGGTCAAATCAAACTAAAATAAATCTTGAGATCCTCTAACCAACATTCCATATTCATATCAAAGATACTCTCCTCATACTTTCCCAAACTATGTTGTTGAAAGACACAAAAATACCTATACCATGCCTTATCCTCCTATGTTGGATCAATCCTCTAATGATCAACTGGATCAACCTCATGAACCTCAAATTCTTGAGCTACTCAGGAATGATGAATAAGATCCATTCCTAAAAATCAAGGAGAACATCCAAAGCTCAATAGCATGAAATTTATCAAAGAATATTTAATTAATTCATTTTATTTTCCCAAAAAAACCCATTTTGGATATGAAAACAAAAAATTATGATGCATGTACCTATCACAGACCTCTACCTTGAAAATAGGCCCAACCCATTTGTTCATTCAATAAGCATAGAGTCTATGCACAGGATCATAGGGGCCCAAAAATCCTATGTCTAAACCGGTCTCCCTAACCTATGTCACATACCAAGATTAGCTTCCATCATTTCCCTAACAACCCATGAAAAACTCATTGTTCCTAACTCCATACTCCATCCTATATCTGAACCAAAACCTTTGATACCACTCTATCATGGCCCCTTCCCTCCAAACATGCCTCTTCTTTGATTCTTAATCTAATTAATAATTAATTAATTCCAGCTTTACATTCTTTACTAATTTCAACATGATACTTTAAGCATAAGAATATGCTAACAAAGAATAGCATTGAAATAAAAATATTTATAAAATCAAGATTCAAACCATTATCATGGTATTAAGCATCAACATGTAATTCCTACAACCCAATTCATTATTAATATGGTTTGATAATTATTAGGTTATTTCTATTAGAATCCAAAGGGACAAACCATGATCAATTTATGATTGCGCATAAATAAATAGTAAAGAAATAAATCCCCTACTTCAAAGGTTTCAACTTTCTTTGCACGAGAACATACTAACATTGTGAATCCCTATCACCTCTCTCGCAAGAATTTTCATCCCTACAAGTATTCCATGACACAACCTAACTAACAAACAAACAATAAAAACTCCATTATAAACATGGAGATGATCCGTCATTGCATGGAAAGATGAAATGGGAGGAACCAGGTTGAAGAACCATGAGGGAAGAGGTAGAACGTACCTCAGAACACTATGAATTAAATATGGGAATACAAGAATCAAGCCCCTTTGAAGGAATCCAAAATTACTAAAGGAAGGATTGTTGATCACATGAAATTTGATAGGAAGGCTGTAGGGTTTGAGAAAACCTGAGGCCCCTGATTTTTATAAATATGATTTTTATAGGTGATTTACATGGTGTGAAACCCTTAAACATCGTTTAAATGTTGGGCTTTGAATATTTACAAAAAACACATCACCTCAAAGGATTTAATCCTAAAAATTTACACACCATGTAACACCCTGTAAACTAGATTCACATGCTATGAATTGAGAATACATGGTGTGAAATATTTACATGCTTTGAATTATTCCTATATCTAGATTTTAGTATCCAAACACCTACAGACTCACTATTGGCCTTTTCCAACTACCAAGAGCTTCAAAAACACAAAAGGGTTAGACTACATGGATTTAGGCCATTAAATGGATGGTCACATGGAGAATCATTTTAGTCTTGTCTTGTTTATCGTTCTGATTTATTCTATTTGTCTTTATGTTGTATGTCTCATGTATTTGTATCTTTTCCTTATGTATTTTACTATATTATTTTGACTTATTTTGGTTATACATGATACTTTTTTGTGTGTTTGAAGATACTCACCTGGTGACGGGGCATATTAGGTTATGTTTTTTGATCAAATTGGTCTAGTTCGTTGAAAATTTGTATCAGTGGGATTAACCAACCAAAAGTGATGTGGCATTTCATGGGTTTGATTCTAGGAGTCTAGTAAACTAGAGCTAGTATATGTCAGGGATCAAGGAGTACATGGCGAGTAGGTCGAGCATGACTCCTCAACACTTCAATTTTTTTTAGAACCCATGATTATGGGATTCTTTGAGTGTATCTCACTGAAGGGAAAGGAATCAAGGCGGTTCTTTGGATATGTTGATATCAAGAATCATTTTGACTAAAAAATATGGAATGATTTTTTTGTGAAGTGATGGTATAATCAGTTTATTATGTGAAAAATAATTTCATGAAGATTATTTTTATTTGAAAAGTGAATCTTTATTGCTTGCCTATGAAATGATGCTTGGTCTCCAGCACATGTTTTTGGAAATGGTTGTTTACTCATGGAAACCTAGAAAATGTTTTGGTTTTCAAAATACTTAAAGATTTTTTATGAATTAATTTCACACTCTTGAATAATTATTTCAATAACTTTTAAATATTACAAAAATAATGGTTGTTTTAAACTTTTAATCTAGAAAGGTGAATGATTTTTGAAATGGGAATGCTAAATTAAAAACAAGATTCTAACTTTTAAGGAAAACCAGTTTCATAACTTTTCTAGTGAATGAAAAGTTTTGGGTGTTTGAATGGTGGTTTCTTTTAAAGAATTTCAAACATGGAAAAAATAACCCAAGAGGAAAATGAATCTTGTTTAATGATTTTGTTTGAAATGTAATTGGTTTCACCTTGTAATTTAGAAGTTATGTTGGATTACTTTATAAAGTAATGAAATATTTTTATTTATAAAACCAATTGTTTGTGAAACTCATTTTCAAGTTATTTTTAGAGTTTTTCAAAATGAACCTGTTTGGAAAGAGGTTTTTACTCCTTGAGTGGGTTTTCTTTGAAACCTCTTTGAAAGTGTTTACTTTATTTATTAACATATATGTTCAGCCTAAGAATTTCTTGTGAGTAGGGGTTATTTGATGTACTCTTAATCATATGACTAGATAGATATCTATTCTTGTGTGGTATGAGTGATCCTTTTAGAGATGTATTTAGTTGGAGTGTAATTCCTTCCTTGAGAGTAGTACTTTTTCCTTATCTCTTTAGTCTTTCCTAGACTTTGAATGAAGTAGAGAGTGTTATTCTTTATCTCTCAATGTTTTAGTGAGGGAATGTTTTGAGATGAATCTAGATGACATTATTCTGTGACCTGATAAGAGAATCTTATAGGTTTGATTGATTATATGGGTCTTTAATGGATGGTTTTTCTAGTTTTATTATGTTCCTTGGGAAGAGTGGAATCTTGGGTGTATCCTAAGTTTTTTGTACTGATCCCTTAAATTTCACACTCATAAGTTTTAGAGTTCTTACTATTCTGGAATAACCTTGTTTGGATGCGATATTGATATTCTCCTTGGGATTCTCTGTTGAGGGAAATGGTCATCCCGAGTTTCTTCTATCTTGTTGTTTCTTTTCACTCTATGAACATTGTTCTATGGGATAAACTTATGGTGTAATATTTTCCATGGTATTAGGAATAGTGACCTATACTTAGTGAACCTTGGGTATGTGAATGGGTATCATGATTTATTTTCATGACTGGTTGGATGAGAGATCCATTGATGATATGTTTTTATCAGTTGGATAGTGGGGGCCATTGGGTTGATATTTCTAAACCCGAGTTACCATATATGAGGCTTCATGACCCAAGACTAGATCCTTGTAATTTATTATTGAGGCACATATTCATTTTAACCATATTTGTGTTATTTGAGACATGGTTGATCTGAATTGATTAGGGGTGTAGATCTAGGAGGTTTTCATTATGTGAAATGTGGAACCTCATTTTCCTTATTGATGTTCTATTGTATTGATGCAACTGCTTGTTGTTGCACCATTTTAGATCAAATCTAAATAGATAGGAGACCTATGTGAGGTATCTATTTTCTTTAGAGCCTAATTTTGGAAAAGTATGGAACTTGGGACTCCTTTGAAAGGTTGGAAGTGGGGTTAGCTTCATCTCCAGTGTTGGTTTATAATAATCCCAAGTGGGTTTTTTCTATGTCATTGTGAAGCCTGAGGTAGGGAGTTGGGGTATTCATTAGTGTCGGGAGATGGGTTATGGATTGATTCTTTCATCAATTATTCCTTTATTTATTATTTTGTTCATGTGATTTGAAATTCATTTTTGTTGGTGAAAAATGGGTTTCACTTGGAAATGTTTTTGATTTTAAAGTAAGTACTTAGGGATTATTTGAAAAATGAATTTGGTTTCATGAAATGTTTTATTAATATTTGATTTCATTCAGGATTTTGGAAATATTTTTTAGGTGTGATTTATTTTTCTAATCAAGTGCACATGGTGCTATAAAATATGGGTTTCCTATTTTAAGGGAAACTATTGATTTCCAAATTTATTTTTTGGTATGTTTCAGCTTGTACCCTTGGTGAGTGTATTTTAAAAGGATAAGTGATTAGAAAAATGTTTCAAAAAGAAAAATGATCGATTTATTTTGAAACCTAGAATGGTATTTTGGTTTTAAAAAAGTGGTGTTTGTTTTGAAATTAGTTTTAAAAACATTTTTAAAATCAACCAAGTCAATCAAGGTCTTGAGGTTTGAATTTTTAAAATGGTTTCTATTTAGTTTTGAATTATGGAAGGCCCAATTTTAATGGTTCCTTGGTTTTAAAAATAGAATTTTGGTAAATCCATTCTTGTTTTAGTGATTCATGTGTTTTTATTCCTTCTTGGATCATTGTGGCCTATATTCTTCTAAGGTAATGCTTATTTAGTGGCTCTTTTGGAGATTTTTGGGTCTAGTGGCTTAGACCTGTGAGATTTGGATTGATGTTTAGATTAGTGGGGATCAAATTTTCTTGGAGAATTTTGTGTGTGATCGAGTTGAGAATGTTTCCTTGGTTATTTTTGGAGATGTTTGAGGTTTTATGGATGACATACCATTTTGGGGTTTGTTCTCATTGAGTTTGGTGTAGTTTTAGCTTGAGGAAGCTATGAACCGGTGCTTATAGGGTTATTCTTTGCTTTCCCATTATGGGAAGTGTTCCTTTTCACCCTTGTATGGTGTAGATAATGGTTCAACTTATGTTGGTTTACTTGGATATGGGTAGAAACTAGGGTTCATGCTTGGATACTTTAGGTGTAGTTTTGTTTCTGGTAGGGTTGTGAATGAGACCGAGATATGTTTCTTGTTGGAGTTACCATGGGGTAGTGCTCTAAGGAGTTGGATCTAAACACCCTTATCTACCAGTTGTAACCCTTAGGTTAGATCCCTTTCATTTATTATCAAGAAATGTTTTTCATTGTGATATACTTTGTGTATTTCATGTTTTTTTAATCTAGTTTTGGGATCCTTTGGGATGTTTCTTGGATTAGTGACCTCTTTGTGGGTTTGAACCTGTTGTGTGTGTTTGGATTTGGATAGTGAAGTTTCATGAATTTCCTTTAGATATTTTGTTAATGTGGTTGCTTGATGACTTTATATTGTTTGTGGTAAGAAGTTTCCAATTGTTCCATAATTCTAGTTCATTTCTAAATGGTGGGGAGATCGATTCTTGGTCTCCTTCCATTTTTGAACTATACATTGAATTGAGGATTTATGGGAACAAACATATTTTATGGTACAGAGAATTGTGACACCCTCTAGGTTTGGGTATACTCTATTTTTGATGTTTAAGAGTTGGTCCTTCAAGTCTCGGGAGTTTTTTTAAGTAATTTTCAGTTTTCCTAGAATTTTATAGTGGACTACGCCATGGAGGGTATCAGATGTGGTGTGGAGTGGGATTAATACAGTGTTTACCAGTGGGATGCGGTGTAGTGCACTAGAGGAGGAATTTAGATGCCTCTTCCAATTTAGGCATGGATACGACATAGGGACAGAACTACAATATGGATCCCTGAGATAGAGATTTTTGAGCTACTGCCGATTTCATTATAGTTTCATCATGGATAAGAGTCTGTAGTGTAGGCCTACTACTCGGTTTATCCCTACAGTGTAGAGACATAGGCTGTGGCATGGAGTCCCATGAGGGTGTGTTTGATGGTTCTTCTATTTTTGGGGGTAGATGCAACATGGTTCATGGGATACGTTGTATCCTTGTATTGGGAGAATATAAACTAGGTGAGGTCGACATCATGGTTTTCAAAGGCTATTTGGTTTGGAGTGATTGTGGTATGGATAGTGGCTCTACAACATGGTTTGGTGGTTTTGCGGTGTAGTTCAGGAGCCTGCACCGTGGTCTTTAACTTCATGACTGCCTATAAATTTCCAAATACCCTCAAATTGAGTTTATATTCCACTTTTATCTCTCAAACATTAAGTTACCAATAGAGTATTTTGAAGTCCTACGAAGCCCTTTTTGATCGAATACAACCCCAGGATTTGGGAGAGTGATTTTTGGTGATTTTTCTCTGATATTAAGGTGGGTGTCTCTATACAAAGGTTCTAATTCATGAATTACATGATTTTATTGTAATGTTTTTTGGTTTATGGTATGAAATTAATTTATTTAACATAAAAATGAATTTTCTTCTTGAGATATATGTTTTTTAAGGGGTTTTTTCACAACTCAACCCACTGGGGCCTGCCTGATCGGCGAAAGGTCGATCTGCGACTACCCCAAGCCCACCTCCATAGGCCAAGGGATGAATACCAACACCAAAAGGAATAACTATAATGGGATGCCTTTAACTATCTGTATGCCCACACCCAACCATCTCTATGCATAAATACAGAGAAATGAAAATAAAAGGCAGTAAAATCTAGAGTAATGGCCCTGCATGTAACAACTTCTATGGAATATAACAGAGTACAATGAAATAATCTGAAAAGGAAAGAGGAAAAATATACACCAAACTAGAAAAGATGTACCAATGTGAAAATAACTGGAAAAGAAGGTAAATGATGAGAGAGCCCAGCTCCAGATCTCCAAGCCCCAACCACTTTATGCAGCCAAATGAACCTAGGTATCCCCTATGTTCCTCTGTAATAATCACCAACCTAACCTTTATCTGTATAAGACACAAAACGTGTGTTAAAATCTCATGTAGGGGTGAGTATATAGATATCCAATAGGACAAACTGAAAGATTAAGGGGGTATGAAATAAGATACACGATACAAGTAGACAACTCAACCCATAAAAATAAAACCCAATACACACACACAGACACACACACACACACACACTCATAAAAAAATCCCAATTGAGAGAGAAAATGTGATCTCCATCTCAAAACCCATCCCAGGATAATAAGTCTGACTATAGCTACAAAGGTACATCAATGATGCCCAACATCTCATGTGTCTATCTGAAGAAGTTGTATGGAGGACTCGCACCCTGGTGCCATAGGGGAGTAACATCTCCACGTATAGAGGACTCTCACCCTGGTATGATAGGGTAGTACCAACTCTATGATAAATAGTATAGAGGACCCGAATTCTATCATGATAGTGGAGTAACCTCTCTATGTTTGTATAACAAGTATGAAGGACCCATACACTGTCTCCATTGATAGAAGACCGACGCCCTGATTCCACAGGGGAGTACCACCTCTATGATAAGTATAGAAAGTATATAAGACCCACACCCTGGTATGATAGGGTAGTAATATCTACATCAATAGAGGAAAAACACCCTAATGACACAAGGGGAGTACCACTTATATGATAAGTAGTATAGAGGACCCACACACTAATACGATAGTAGAGTACCATCTACATGGACAGATGACCCACACACTATCACTCTAGTGGAGTACCATCTATATATAATCTCAAAGAGTCTAGAGAAACCACACCCTAGAATGACATGGAATTACCATCTCCATATATAGAAGATCCGCACCCTGATGCCATAGTTGAGTACCACCTCTATTTGAACTCTCTGACGATCCTTCCTAATCACTATCATCATCGATCCGTACCTAAAGAATCACAATGAACATAACATCTCACATTGTATCTAAAAATACACTAAGAAGGATTTCATCACATTATACATGAAAACACACTTAGGATAGGCTACTCATAGGCCAAAATCCAGGTCCAAACTAAGGATATATGAGCTGTATAAGTTTCCTTAAAAGGAGGTACACAACTTTTAAGGGACCCACACGACATGTGGTGCCACTCCACTACCTATCCGTATCCTCTCCAGCACATAGTTTGCTGTACATGAAGTACCACATAGTGTGTAAGGGTACTATAAGGTGTGTATCATCCACCTGGGGCTGAGAGGTGTTCTCTTAGCTGTGCCCATGTTCTTCAGGCCACATCTGTGTACCTGGTTGTGTGTCAATACATGGCATGTGCCCATCCATTCTTGTGTTTATATACTCTCAGATTACACACTGGGATTCCATCACTAATTCAAATAGTATGTGGGGGCCCCACATGGTGTGTGATATTTAACTCATCCGAAACCCAAGCCGCCACAGCTAGGGGGATACATGTCATGTGTTCTTCAGACTACATTCCAAGTAGTTAGGATTTTCACAGAATCCCATATCCATCATGTGGATCCCAAATCCACTTATTCCATTGAAACATCCATATAGTATTCCTAAAATAAATGGGGAAAGGCCTACATTCATCAAATCCGGCACTCTGGTGGCCAAAAATCAGATAATGATTCTCCCACATAAATCCCACACAGATCTCAAAGCCTATACAATGATGAAATGTAAAAATAACTAAAAAAAAATGCATACATACATCTAAATACCACAACCATAGTAAGATATGAAGTAAATGAAATTAAAAAAGGAAAAATAAAAGCCCACCATAAAGAGTCTTAAACACAAGTCCAACCTAAAAGTAAAACTGGGAATACTTTCAAAATACTATAGGAACACACATCGATCTGTCCAATTTCACTAAGCACCATTTGGTCCTGGTCCGTCAAGGAATCTATCAAAGGGTCGATCATCTATAAAAGACACAACATGTGTAGGCAAATACTGTACATGGGTGAGTATAAAAATACCTAGTAGGACACATTGAAACCAAAAATCACACAACAAAGAAAAAATAGAGTTATCTCTAAATAGGTATATGTTTACAACACATATAATAAGAATAATCATATATACTCAATAAAGACACATAGTCAAAAACTTAAGTCACAACCATAGTATTCTACCCTAAGATTCCCACTCAAAGTTTCCAAAAAGCACTCTTCAGAGAGAACACACTATTGAGTATGATATTACTAATGACATCCGTACAATAGGTAGTGATTTTCAGGTCTCTCCATTAGAAGTATATGATGGAAGTCTTAAGAGATACGATACACAAATGAGGATCACACCCAAGGCCATGGGGTGATACCAACAACTTAGTTTGGATTAACCCTCTAAGTAGAGGATCAGTTCTCACATAGTGTTTGTAATGATGATATTAAGAACTCCACAGAGGGAACAAATATGAATAGAGGATCACACTCTGGGCCTCATATAAGGATTACAACAACTCTATCCAAGAAGTATTACTGAAGGGATCATTGTCATAGGATTAGGAGATGATTCCATACTAACACTCAGGGAATAGATATAGGGAAACCACCCTAATTAAAATTTTCCAAGTTATATAGGAAAAAGTCTCCAAGCCATGTTCAAAAAAGTACATGATGTGTAAAAGGGGTTACACGATGTGTCCCTTGAATCTGGGTCCTGCCTGTGTAAATGGATCGTGTCTCATGCTTGTGTCCATGTAGAAGTACATAGAAAGTTGGATTACCATGTAATCTACTTGCGTTCCAGTACACAACTCAACCTATGTACCTATACCCTTGTACCGGTATATCCCATGTACTTTGGTCCAAGATGTGTCCTTGTAGGGGAGTACATGGGGTGATTCAACCTGTGTACTCCAACCTGTATTTGTGTACCCTACAAGGTACATACTGAGTCTCCAAGGAGAGACCAAAAACCATATGGTAGGGTCACATGCTATGTGATATTTAATTATCGCTTGAAACCCTAGCCGCTGCACATGGGGGCCCACACGACGTTTGGTTTCGAGTTACATGTTGTGTAGTCTGGTTTTTCCCAGAATTCCAAATCTAGATTTTTCATTGATGTCTATTAAACCAACCTTCTATTTAGTGATAAAATTACTGAAAAATCATTAATCAACCCCTGATTAACCTTTACATCATCAAACAACAATATTAGGCCCTTTGGTCCATTCAAAAATCACCCTCGTTTGTCATTCTTCATTGCATGCTAAAGAACACAAAATCGGGTATCCAAAACCATCTGATCTGTCTTCGCTCCCATTTTCACTCCACCATCATGTAATGACGATTCCAGATCTATGATATCAGATTGTTGCACCATGAAATTGGTGTGTAGTGATCAATTCATTAGGATATGTCAAACCATGGGCCAAGCAAAGAATGCCTGTGATGAACAAAGAATCAGGTAGAAATTCAAAATAAAAATCACAAGGAATGAACCTCATCCAATATTTGTGTTGGACTCAATCCATAAGTATTAGAATAACAATGAAGAATCAATAATCAAAAATTAATTCTCCCGATAAAATCTCTCTAGATAAACACATTCCTCAAGATTACCGATCTGTGAATCAATCCATTGGTTGATTGATTCATTTTCATCATATAAATTATTAAAGGGGAAATAATAAAAACAAAACAAATATCCTACCTCGATTTAGATTGATCAGTGATGAATAACAATGTGGCATCTTAGTAGTTAGTGAGATCCTTCTATTCTGTCTTGTTCCAATCATCTATCCTTGATCTGGTCATCATCCATCAACAAAACCTCATTCTATTCTCTCCAATGTATTTCGAATGATTTGTAGGGTTAAGTGGATAACCCTACATATCATCCATAATAATTTATTTAAATAAAGGGTTAGGTCACTATGTTTATAAAACAAATAAAGTAAATTTATATTAATTATTTTATTCATTTAACCCCTACAACGAATTTTCTCCAAACTCCCCAAATTGACCAAGGTTAAGTCATGCCTAGGGTAAGACCCATGTTCTGAACTCAATGGTGCCCTCATATTTCTGATTTGGGACCCCATTTAGAAGTTATTCTACTTTTCTAGTAAATTTTTATTCATGTTCTATTTAATATATTTAATATATTTAAAACATTTATTCCGAGAACACCGAGCCTCATAATTGAATGTTGTATCAATATATATTCTAGACAATAATCCATAAAATATCCAAAAATAATTCATGGGAAATATAAATGATTACATTATCCCCACCTTGTCACTTTACATTATGAAAATCCAAATCAAGGGCTACACAAGGAGATGTGGGTACTGAGCATGGATCTAATCCCCCCTCCCATGTTCTCTCCTAAATATTTCTATACTAACACCAGACACGCACTAAAGGAATCGATCATCCATGAGGGATACTATTCCTATGATCCCTAATCTATAATAGTTACTCAGTAAAGGTAGATCCATCCTTGATGTCCAGTTCACCCCAGTCGATAACATGTGATGGATCATGCACATACCTCCTCAACTGCGACATGTAGAAGATTTCACGTACTTGGTATAACTTAGGAGGTAGAGCTAAGTGGTATTCCAACTCATAAAATCTATGCAGTATCTATAAATGGATAATGAACCTTAGATATATCTTTCCTCCCCAACCAAATCTCTACAATCTACATTGAGGTGAAAACCGTAGGAACACATGTTCCCCTTATTTGAACTCTAAAGGCCTCCATCGTCTGTCAGTATAATAATTATAATGAATTTTCACAATTTTCATCCAATCCTATATAATCTACACCTTCTCAGTAGTTTCTCTCACCAACTATGGTCCCATCAGTTCCGATTCTCCTGGGTCAGTCTACTAAAGTGGTGACCTATAGGGTCTCTCATACAAAGCCTCAAATGGTGCCATACCGATGGTGGAATGGTAACTGTTATTGTACGAAAAATCCACCAGTGGTAGGTGATCCTCCCAACTATAGACAAAGTCTAACATGAAACCCCATAGAATGTCCTCCATAACTTGAATGGTCTTCTCCGTCTGGATATCAGCTTGGGGGTGAAATATTGTGCTCAAGTGTAAATGAGTTCCAAAATACTCTTGTAATCCCTTCCACAACTAGGATTTTAAGTAAGAATCACAGTGAAAAATGATCGTCGATGGAACTCTATGGAATCAGAATATCTCTTGCACATAGAGGCATCCCAATCCCTCTACTGAACTTTGCTCCTGAATTTATAAGAAGTGGGACAACTTGGTGAGTCAGTATGTGATCACCCATATGGAATCATTTCCCCAGCACATATTAGTAAAACCATCACAAAGTCCATGGATATCCTATCCCACTTATATTTTAGAACATCAAGGGGTTTAGCTAAACCCAATGAAACCTGGTGCACAACCTTCACTTTATGACAAGTAAGGCATCAAGATAAAAAATCTAAAAATCCCTTCTTTATCTCAAGCTACCAAAACTAAGGTTGAAGATTCTGGTACATCTTTACCACACCTGGATGTAACGCCAAAGGAGATGTATGAAAATCTCTCAAAACATCCTCCCATAACATCATTGGTACCATCGTGCATCCTATGAAAATAACAACATGATCCCCACCTTTAGAAAATCTAGCAGGAGAATGTCTAGTGGATATCTGAGTATATAGGGTCTCAAAATTGACATCCCTAAGATGTGCCTCCCAGACTCGCTTCAAGAGAATAGGGGTGAAAAACATTGACTGGAGGTAAGATACTCTATCTATATACACAAAGGATAACTTCAATGAGGCCAACTACTCTGATGCCTCATTAAGAAATTGTTAACAAGATCTCCTACTAAGAGATTCCTCTACCATGTTCCCCTTTCTAGAAGTATATAAAATCTTGAAGTCGTGATCCTGAAGGAACTCTCGCCATAACCTATGTCTTAAGTTAAGATCCTTATAAGATAATATATACTTGAGAATCTTGTGATAAGAATAGATGATTAACCACTCACCCATTAGGTAGTTTTTCCACATCTTTAGTGAGAAAAATACAACTACTAACTCATCATCATGGGTCACATAGTTATGCTCATATGGTCTCAACTGACGTGAACCAAAGGCAATCACTACCTACCTCTGCATCATAACAAAACGAAGCCCAATTAATGATGCATCATATAAAACTAAAAAATCGACACCCGCCTATGGAAATATCAAAATGAGAGTGCTCATCAAACTCTACCTCAACTACTAAAAAGCCTTCTAGCACCTCTCTATCCACACAAAAGGTTCCCCTTTCAGGACAAAACTATCATGGGTGATGATATCCTAGATAAATCAGGTATGAATATTTGGTAATATCCTACCAACCTAAGGAATATCCACACCTATGTCATTCTCTTGGGTGGCTCCCAAGTTAACACTACCTCGACCTTGGTCGAGTCCACCGCCACACTATCTGCTGAGATAACATGTCCTAGAAAGTGGAACACATGAATCCAAAACTATAACTTCAAGAGATTTTCATAAAGATAGTGCTATCAGAGTATATCGAGGACCATCCTCCAATGTCTCAAGTGATCCTCCTCATATGATGAGTACACAATGATATCATTGATGAGGACTACCACAAATCGATCTAAGAAAGGATGAAAGATCTGGTTCATGAGTCCCATGAACACTTCTAGGGAATTCATCATGCCAAATGGCATCACCAAGTACTCATAGTGGATTTAATGAAATTTGAATGTCATTTTCAATATATCCTCGTACTTTACTCACAACTAGTGATAACCTGACCTTAGGTAAAACTTTGAGAACCATCATGCCCCTCTCAACTGATCAAAGAGGTAATTGATCCTTGGTAGTGGAAACTTTTTCTTCATGGTCACTTGGTTCAAGTGCTAATATTATACACATAACTTCAAGATCCCATCTTCCTTCTTAATGAACAAAAATGGTACTACCTAGTGTGAAACACTAGTTTTAACAAAACCATTCCTCTAAAGTTCTCCAACTACACCCTCATCTTGAAAATCTATGTGGGATCCATCCATTATGCTGGTGTAGATATCAGTGTCATTCTGGGGTGTACGTCAATATATAATTCTATCACTCAGCTAGGAGGTAAAACTAAAAAATAATCAAGGAAGACATCCTCATACTCTACCACCACAGTAGGAAACTGTGAACTCATAACATCGACTGCACCAAGGGTTAGGCTAGCCAACTAATGAGTAATAAGATGCACCCTCTTATGCATGAGTCCCTCCTGCACTTCCTGGGTTTCCTTTTCACCAGCCAAGGAGAACCTAGTTCCATCACTCTGGACACAAAACATCCACCACCTGAAACAATCAATCTAGTCATGAACCATGGATAAACATTATATACCAAATATGATGTCGTAAGGCCTCACTACTGATACAGAGAGATTCCAATTAGAAACTTTCACCTCCAATAGTCAGGTCACATAATCGGCACAAGTGTGTGATCACTGAGTCTTCTCTAGTAAGAGTATCCAAGTGCAAGGGTTGAGCCAATGGCTCAACCAGAATCTCTAAGTCTTGTACAAGGTATATGGAAAGAAAGGAACGACTAGCACCTATTTGTATCAATACTGTATCTAAGGTAGAAGAGACATTGGTCATACCTCGAATCATTCCTAAAGCCTCTGGGTCGTAAGATTTGACTGCCTATATCTATCCCTACCCCCATCCTCCAGCTCCCTAATCCTATAATGGACCACATGGGGGTGGTGGTTATAACAAGTCAAAGTGTTGACCACCTTTCTCTACTCTCCCATATCCTTTTAAACCTCTATATCCTTGAGAAACTATCTTCTCTTTCCATTTCCTTTGACTTGATGGCCTATACATGGTCTCTCGTTCAGCTGTATGGTGGGTCAGAAAATCTCATGTAAGATGTCCCCTACTATCACACGAGTAGCACCACCTCTCTCTAGGAAGAATATACCCACCCCATGAGCCTTGAACCGTAGGCCCTCAATACTGGGACCTCCTGAAATGTCTCACATATACAAGTCCCTAAGACTGATGTAAGATCCCTATTTCCAAGGAATCTGCTCATATATGCCCACTATCGGCAACCACTGGCTGTATATTTTCAGTCCAGAAACTATCAACCACCAAAGCTCCCTCTAGAACCCTAGAATAAGTAGGAATTCATAGAAGGATAACACTAGACTAGATGTCTCTACATATACCTATATCAAAGGTTTTATCTCGAATGAACTAGTTTCAAACCATATCCATCAAGTACCGGTAGAGGTTGGTAAACCTTGATGAATACTCAGCTACTATCGTGCTACACTCCTAGAGCTATAGAAGCTCCTAGATACATACATCTCTCAATGTATCTAGTGAGAACTCCTCGCTAAAAAGGCACTGAAACTCTATCCATGCAAGAGTCACCTCATCCTAAGACTAGGTCACTAACCCCTTCCATCTCCCTACTGATCCATGAAGAAGACTCACTACCAGGACCACAATCTGATTTTCTGGTGTCCTAACCAGATGAAAAACTCGGGTCACTGCCTCAATCCAGTCCTTAGATGCTTTTGGGTCAGGCTCACCTCAGAACTCAAGGGGTATCTGTTTCTGAAACTCATGAAGTGCACTCAACCTACACACCTTATCTACTAGTACTACGAGTACCACGCTATTTTCCATAGGAGGTGGTATTGATGGAACACCACCTGGAGGTAACATCTTGGGAATTGGTCCCTACATCAACACCTCATCACTAATGGAATCATCCCCATGATCATGATGCTGAATCATAGATATAACACATCATGAAGGCATCCTGAAAGTAAACAAGATGTACCATGGTTAATGAGTATATCTAGAGAGCTAACTCAATAAGGACATGGAAACCACAACCCATTCCTATATGATGCAAGTACCATTGTTTTCCCTACAACCAATGTTCTCATGTACCGAGTGGAAAAATAGGTGATCAGAGTCCTGGTGTATGGATATGTCAGCTGTTGAAACAACATTAGAGTCCTTATCCTAGAAGAAAAACTCAAAAACTTAAAACTATTTCCCCAAACCAATCTCACAAACTTCGATCATAAAGTAGAACTAACCACCATGATACCACTCTATCCTTACCCATCCCAAAGGGGACCATTCCACGACTCCCCAAGCCTGCCTCCAATAGAATAGGGGCTGGAGACTAGCACCTAGTAGGTATATCACTAAAATGGGAGGCCTTATCCTAAGTACCTGTATACACACACACATCTACAAGCCTATATAATTTTGAAATGTAAAAACAACTAAACAACCATGCATGCATACATCTAAATCCCACAACCAGAGTACAATAGGAAGAAAAGGAAAGTAAATAGGTCCAAATACAAGCCCACCAAAAAGAGTCTAAAACACAAGTCTAACCTAAAAGTAAAATTGGGGCTACTATCAGAATACCTTAGGAACAAAAATTGGTCTATCCGGTCTCACTAAGCACCATCTGGTCTTGTTTTATCAAGGACTCTATCAAAGGATTGATTTTTTGTGAAATAAATGACACGTTCAGGAAAAGCCCATATAGGGGTGAGTATAAAAATACCCAGTAGGACACCCTAAAACCATAAATCATACAACAAAGGAAAAATAAATTCAACTCTACATAGGTATATGTCTATATCACATATAATAAGAATATCCAGATATAATCAACAAAGACACATAGCCAAAAAGGTAAGTCACAATCATTGTATGATAGCCTAGGATTCCAGCTCGAAGGTTCCATAAAGCAGTCATCTAGGAGAGAACACTCTTGAGTCTGATATTACTGATGAAATCTATTTGAGAGGTAGTGCTCATTAGGTCTCTCCATTATAAGTATACACTAGGGTTTTGAAGAGATACAATACACATATGAGGATCACACCCAAGGCCATGGGGTGATACCCAAAACTCAATCTAGATTAACCCTCTATGTAGAGGATCAACACATACATAGGGTTGGTTATGATGATACCAAGAATTCTACCTAGGGAATTAATATGAATAGAGGATCTCACTCTAGTCCTCATGGAAGGATTCCAACAACTCTATCCAGGAAGTCCTGCTAAAGGGATCGTCATCCTTGAACCCCAACCTTTTTTGGAGATTTATTAGGCTTGTTTTTAGGTACTATTTTATCTTTTGTTGAGTTATTTTCATTTGGTATTTATCTTGGGGTATGTTTGGGTGAAATTTATAAATTTTTGAAGGATATGGGAAAGTGCACAGTTGGTGCATGATTTTCCCAAACTATGCATGCCACCCCAACAAACCGTGAAACCATGGATAGTAGAGATTTTCATGGTTGGCACACAATTTGTCAGACCATGTTCCATAAAAGTAGAAACCGTGACCACCTACTAGAGGTTCATGGTTAGGCACATGGTTAGGAGAAATCATGTACCTTGAGTAGAAAACTATTCCTACAAGATTTAATTCCCCTAAAAATTATTAAAATGTATCCAGAACCCCCATTTAATAACCATGAACACCCTAGATCAAACCATAATTTTTTTCTATCGATCCCAGAGCCTCTAGGAATGATTAAAACTCCACCCTATTTCCATTCTTGGTGATTTGAAGCCCAATTGGAATATCTACACCTCTTTAGGTATATGGTTTCTTCTCGAATGATCTCCTGTTATTCTCTCATTCTTTTGTTGGATTTTTCCTTCCTATTTTAGTTAGATAAAAACCTGGTTTTGTGGATCTAGATCTAGGATTGTAGATCTATATCTAGATTTAAGTGATCTTGATTTATTCGATCTTTCATTTAGGTTTTAGATCCATATTCCACACTACGTCATTATTCCATTGATATTGAAGATTTCCATTGGCCGATCGTTCATTAACAAGTTGAGGTAGGTGGTTTATAATTCAAATCCCATAGTCTTGAATGAAATTATGGGTATGTAATTTTAGGATGGATATTTTATGTTTAACAATTGAGTTCTTGATTGAATTAATTAATTTGGTGAATTAATTAATATAGGGAGATGTGATATTGGTGATATTTGAGACTATAGATTTGAGATAATTAATTGTTGAATTAAATATGAAAAATTGAGACAGTTGATTGAGATAATTAATTAATGAATTAATTATGAGATATTGAGAGTTGTGAATTGAGGTAATTAATTTTTTAAATAATTATAAAATATAGAGATAGTTGATTTGAGATAATTAATTGTCGAATTAATTATGAGATTGTGATTAATTAATTGTTGAGTTAATTAAAGGGATTTTTTGTGCTTAATTAATTGGATAATTAATTAAGGGAGATTATGTTATGAATAATTGTTAAATTAGTAATTCAATTAACGTGGACAATTAATTATTGAATCAATTGTGTGAATTAATAAATGGAAACATGATAATTTAATTGTGTGAATTAATGAATGGTAAATGGTAATTCAATTGTGTGAATTAATGAATGGTAACATGGTCATTAAATTGTATGGATTAATGAATGGTAAAATGGTCATTCAATTGTGTAGATTAATGAATGGTAACATGGTCATTCAATTGTGTGGATTAATGAATGGTAACATTGTCATTCAATTTTATGAATTAATGAATGGTAACATAGTCATTAAATTTTGTAGATTAATGAATGGTAACATAGTCATTAAATTTTGTGAATTAATGAATGGTAACATGGTAATTCAATTGTGTGGATTAATGAATGGTAACATTGTAATTCAATTTCATGGATTAATGAATGGTAACATGGTCATTCCATTGTGTGAATTAATGAATGGTAACACGATCATTCAATTTTGCGAATTAATGAATTGTAACAGTGAAATTCTAAAATATGATATTATCTGGGATTGGTTTAGACTTTGGAACAAGCCGAAGCATGTATTGGGATATAGGCGTCCATGGGAACCTGAGGGTTTATGTGGTTAAATAAATATTTATTTATAATTTGATAACTATTTATATATGAATTATAATAATTTACTTATATAACTGAATACACTATTATTTAACTAGATATTGTTTTATACATTGTTTGTGGTGGCCTAATGAGTTTTACTCACCCCCTACTTGGGTTGCCTGAACTGTACCAAAATAGATTACATGATTACATGACAGGTCAAGGGAAAAGGCCTAGTGTTAGATGGATGAGTTGGGATGGAGCATGGATGAGGGAGCCAGATGTGGTTCGGGAACCACTTGGGAGTAGTCAGTGTATTTACTTTGCATCTTGACACTTAGAACATAATCTAGCATGGCATATCTATTGTTTGATTTTTATATTAAATTTCTAATTTTGGTTATCAGGTGACATTGTAATCCTTTTAGTTATGGTTATATATTTGGTTATTTTTTATTTATTTTATATTGGTGTTTTGCTCTGATAAAGAGGGTATAATCTCCCCATTACTGATATTAGACCCTTGATGCTGGTCGGTAGCCTCTGGAATAGGGGGAGGCATGCCTGTGGTCACATAGAGGACCAGCTCAGGACACCAGTTAGTGGCACCTGGGTCGGGATGTTATAAAGTGGTATCAGAGCCCAATTTTATTTTTTTTCTTTTGAATTACTATTTGGTAAATGTAGATATGTGGATAGGGACTAGGAAGAGTTAGGCCTTGGTTATGAGCTCATTCATGGGAGTTGAAAACCCATGTATGGGGGAAACCCAAGTACCCGGGGTGGGATTATTTTTATTGTTGTTACAGTTGAATATTATTTCACCTTGTGTGACACACTTATTGTGTAACGTGATAACTATTTCTGATTTTTTTTGTGAATTGAATCATGGCCTAGTATGGAATGAGGTCTGAGTATGAATGCATCATTCTAGGCACTTAGGATTATTTTTTGACATGAATCATTTTAGGAATGCATAGTGAAATGGGTTTTGGGTAAGTTGTTGAGCTTGAACTATTTTTCCTTGCTTGTGAAATTGAAATGAAAAATGGCGCCTAACATGAAATTGATTATAAAATGATGAAATATTATAATAAATGGGTGTTTGAATAAGGAAAATGAATAATTAGAATGTTTTTACCCTTGTTAACTAGGACCTAGGTGTAGAATGGTTAAGGGTAGTGATAGTGCCTCAGTTTTGACCATGGGTGAGGTTTTGGGAAAAGGTTTTTTATGACATGTTGTGATTTTCCTCTAACATAAATGTGATAAAGTGGTGTTATGTTTCTTGATATGTTTTTTTATAATTATAAAGATATTCCTCCACAACAATGATTTTTGATGGGATGACAAGAGGTTATGGCTAGAGGTTACCTACCAGTAGTGGAACCCGAGGCACTGATAGTTCTAGGTGAGGAAACAAGAGATTAGTTCTAAGAGAAATTTTTTCACTTCATGAAACTCATGGGAAGAGACCTGAAGTAGGTTATTAAGAGTATATCTAACCTCACGCAGGAGTTCCAATTACATAACCCTCTGAATTTTACTAGAGAGTGTATACCTGAGGGAGATGAGTTCTGGGTTGAGTCTATCTAGAAAATACTTGACAATTTTGATAATTTGGATAAGAAAAGAGTCAAGTTGGAAGATTATATGCTACAAGGATTAGTGAATCACTGGTGGGAAATTTATATGCTGACTGGACAAGCTGATGACATGTTATGGAAGGACTTCTTGAATAAGTTCACGGAGTAATTCAATCTAGAGATGCTGAGGTAGGAGAGAGTAGCTGAGTTCATGTGGTTGAATCAGGGTAGAATGTATGTGATGGACTATGTTGTATGATTTACATACTTTCAGTTCTTTTCTAAAGCATTGGAAAGGGATGAGATGTCTATGGTGAGGCATTTCCAGGATAGATTTAAATGTGATATTAAGTCCCAAGTTAACCTATTTCAGTTAAAGAAGATTGATGAGGTGGTGGATCAAAATATTATAGATGAGGTGAACCTAAAGGAGGATTCTAGTGTTGGACAGATAGTTTCAGATGGATGATCAAGAGGTATGACTTCTGAGAGTAGGAAGCGTTGCTACAAAAACGTTAGTCAGGGAAGTGCAAAGAAAGGTGCACATACAGAGGGATCAGATTCTTAGGATCTTACTCGAGTGACCTGTCACTAGTGTGTTAGGTCAGGACACTTTTGAAGATAGTGTCCCCAACCACCAGTGGAATATTGATCTTGTGGTAGGATGGAAAATATACAGAAGTTCTATAGGAACCTACGAGAAATGGGTAGTAATGGAGGAGGTGGATAGAACCAGGGTGCGAGAAGTGGGTCTTCTGCACCATATCAGTTTAGAAGATGGAGTTCTACTATCCAAGGAAGTAGAGGTAGTGGACAATAGAATTTTGGGAAAGATTTCCCACATCAGCAGAGTGGTGAAGCACAAGAGACTCAGGTTTCATCATAGGGAAGAGGGGTAGGATAGTTCTATGTGGTGCAACCTACACTTGTGGACAACGAATATGGACCATCAATAGTGATAAGTACTATTCTTGTAGTTTCTACTTTATCTAGTGCCTTATTTAATATTGGTTCTACTCATTCCTTTATTTTTTCACAACTTTTGAATGGTTTGATCCTAGTGGTGGAGTTTTTGAGTGGAGTTATAATGATAGATACACCATTGGGAGTATGGTCTAGAGACATATACTTGTGCAAGGGGTGTTCTATTGAGGTTAAAGAGTATCACTTTCTTTGGGATATCTGTATTATAGATATTTCTAGCTTTGACCTAATTATGGTTATGGACTGGTTATTAGAATACTGAGCCCACATTGATTTTTATCATAAGAGAGTGACTTTTACGTCTCTTAAGGGTGACAACTATATCCACTATGGAGAGTGGGATATCTAGGTAGGCCATGCAGGGCCAGTTCACCAGCAATTGGGAGAGATCATAGCCCATGTTTCAATTCTTTTATTGGACAATAGAGTAGTAAATCATGGTATCATTCTACTAGTATTGGATCGTTTTCAGGATGTGTTTCCTGAATACTTATCAGGGCTGCCACCTAAGAGAGATGTGAAATTTAAAATTGATATGATTCCTGGGGATGAGTTAGTTTCTATTACATAATATAGAATGGAAACTACAAAGCATAAAGAGATCAAGAATCGGCTGGAGGAGTTAGAAGATAAGGTATTTATCTGATAAAGTACTTTTCCTTGAGGTTCACCGGTTTTTTTTTGCTAAGAAGACTAATGAGACTCTGTTCTTGTGTGTCTACTACCTGAAGTTGAACTGGATGGCTGTGAAGAACTGGTATCCTATTTCTCGTATCTATGATCTATTTAACTAGTTTAGGGCAGCTTGTGTATTCCTAAATAGTTACATGATATTGAGGTCTCATCATTTGAGAGTTTAAACTTTTGATATAACAAGAACTGCTTTCAAAAGTAGTTATAGCCTCTATGAGTTCATTGTAATGTCATTTGGGTTAAGGATTGCACCAGTAGTGTTTATGTACTTAATGAAGTGAATCTTCCATCCATGCATAGATCAGTTTGTGTTATTGTTTGTGGATCACATCTTGGTGTGCTCCAAGATCCATGATGATCATTCCCATTATCTTGACATCATCCTAAGTACACTAAGATAACATCAACTATACACCAAGCTATCTAAGTTTCAATTTTGGATTGATCAGGTACACTTCTTGGGTCACATCATCTCAAATGAAAGTGTGTCAATGGACCCAAATAAGATGCATACATTGGTTTCTTAGGAGCATCCCAAGAATGTGTTCTATATATGTAGCTTTTTGGGGTTAGCTGGGTATTATCAGAGATTCGTCCAGGACTTTTTCCCATTTAGCAGTTCCACTTTTAAGCTTGACCAAGAAGGGGATAGAGTTTGAATGGTCATAATCTTGTGAGATTATTTTCTAGGAGTTAAAGAAGAGTTTAACATCAGCACTAATATTCATCCTACCTGATCCAGGTGAGGAGTACATGGTGTATTGTGACTCTTTTGGGATATGTGTTGGACCGGTGTTGATACAGGGAGATCGAGTTATGGAAAACAGGTCTTAGTAGTTGTGGCCTCATGATCAAAACTACCCTATTAATGACCTTGAGTTGGATCTAGTGGTTTATGATTTGAAATTTTGGTGACATTATCTAATGGGTGAAAAGTTTACTATGTATATGGACCACAAGATCTTGAAGTATATATTTTCATAGCGATATTTGAATCTTTGGTAGTGGATATGGGTTGAGTATGTGCAGTATTTTTATTTTGAGCTAGCATATATGATTGATAAGGGAAATAGTGTGGCTGATACTTTAAGTAGGAAAAATAAGACTTAAGTGGTTTAGGAGTCTAGTGCTGAGTGGAAGATGATGAATTTACTGACTAAGATGTATGTTGTGGTTCATGAGATCCAGGAAGAGATGACTCTTGTATTATTTTCAGTGGAGTATACACTTTTGAGGTAGATCAAGGATAAAAATTATGAGGATCCAGAATATTTGACCTTGAGAGAAAGCCTTAGGTGGGGAGACACCTTCAAACTGGACCATAGATGAGGATGAGATCATCTATGTCAGGAACTAGGTTGTTGTGCCTACAAGCATACAAGAGGATCTTATGCGTTAATTTCATGCCTCGAAGTGGGCGGTACATTTTGGTGTGACCAAAATGTAAATGACCTATGATGATAGTTTTTTTGGTTGAGCATGAAAAATAATATAGTAGGGTTTGTGAAACTATGTTACACCTATCAGCGAGTGAAGTATGAGCATCAATGACCTGGTGGTTTACTATAGACATTGTCCATTCTGAAATGAAAGTGGGATGAAGTTAATACAAATTTTTTTGTGGGTATCCTTAGAATACCTCAAAGTAATGAAACAATCTGGGTGATTATGGATCAACTGATGAAGGTAGAACACTTCTTATTAGTATTAGAAACTTTCTCAATGGAGTAGTTAGGAGAAATGTATGTTCGGAAAATAGTTCATCTGTATGGAGTGAAACAGACTATTATTTCAGACAACAACTCGCATTTTACTTTTCACTTATAGCATAGATTAAAAAAGGAACTTGGTAAAAAGGTTTATGAAATTATAACCATAGATAGATGGGAAGTCAAAGATTACTATACAGGTGCTTGAGGATATACTATGAGCATTTATTATTGACTTTGGTGGGTCTTGGGAGAAACACTTGGCTTTAGTGGAGTTTACCTATAACAATAGTTATCAAGTAAATATTAAGATGACACCATATGAGGAAATTTATGGTATTCCATAAAGATCACCTCTATGTTGGATGGAGACTGGTGAGTCAGAGTTATTCGGACTGAGTATCATATAGGAGATATGGAGTAGGTACAGCTGATTCGAAAGCATATGGATATGGCTCATAGTAGACAGAAGTCATATACTGATAGATGATGATGAAACCTATAGTTTATAGAGGGCGATCATGTATTCCTTCAAGTGTTTCCTAGATTGGGTCACCACAAGATAGAGAGGTAGAGAAAGATAGTACCCAGGTTTATTGGATCATTTGAGGTCATGGAGAGAATCAGGCTGGTGGCATACTTATTAGATCTTCCATAGAGATATAGTGATATGCATGATGTTTTTTATGTGTCACAAATATAGAAGTATCACCAAAAACTTCTCATTTTATCTATGTGTATGAGTTTTGGCTTGAGTTAGATGTTTCCTATGAGGAGCATTCGATACGTGTGTTGGATCACAGGGAGAAAGTGTTGTAGGGAAAGACCATGCCGATAGTTCAAGTATTGTGACAATATAGACATGTTTAGGAGGAAACTTAGGAAAAGGGAGCATATATGAGGGATTAATGGATTGATCTATTTGACTCTAAATCTTAGAGACTCATGGGAGTATAGATTGAGGATGAGCTATTATAAGGTGGGGAGATTTTAAAACCTATAACTTTTCTAGAGATGTATTGGGATCATTTTCAATTATTATTTTGCCTTGTGTTGAGTTATTTTTGTTTTGGTTTTACCATGGGGTGAATTTGGGTGAAATTTTGAAAATTTGGAAGGAAATGGGAAAGTGCACAGTTGGCTCATAGTTTTCCCAAACCATGCTCCCCATCCCAGCAAACCGTGCAACCTTAGACAATGGGGATTTACATGGTTAACACACTATTTTTAAAACCATGATTCTTAAAAGTAAAAACCATGACCCCTACTATAGGTGCATGATTAGGTTCATAGTCAGGAGAAACTGTGAATCCAGAGCTAAAAACCATGCATATAGGATTTAATTCTCCTTAAAATTATTAAAATATTTCTTGAGCCCCTGTTTAATACTCAAAAACACCCTAGATTTACCCATAATTGTTTTCTCTTGATTCTAAATCCTACTAGAAGGATACTAAGGCTATTTGACCTTTGTTCTTGGTGATTTAAAGCTCGATTGGTAGATCTTCACCTCTTCGGGTATGTGGTTTCTTCCCTAATGATCTTCCGTTCTTCTCCCATTCTATTGTTGGGATATTCCTTCTTATTTCAGTTATATCAAAACTTAGTTTTGTGGATCTAGATCTAGGATTGTAGATCTAGATTAAAATTTAAGAGATCTTGATTTATTTGTTCTTGGATTTAGGTTTTATATCTATATTTCATGCTATGTAATTATTTAGTCGAAATTGATGATTTCTATTGGGTGATTGTTTTTCAACAAGTTGAGGTAGGGTGCTAATAATTAAAATCCCATAGTATTGATTGAAATTATGTGTATGTAACTATAGTATGGATATTTTATGTTTATCAACTGATTTATTAATTGAATTAATTAATTTGGTGAATTAATTAATATAGGGAGATGTGATATTGGGGATATTTAATATTATAGATTTGAGATAATTATTTTTTGAATTAATTATGAAAAAATGAGATAGTTGATTGATATAATTAATTGATTAGTTAATTATGATTTATTGAGAGTTTTTAATTGAGGTAATTAATTGTTTAATCAATTATAAAATATTGATATAGTTGATTTGAGATAATTAATTGTTGAATTAATTATGAGATTGCGATTAATTAATTATTGAGTTAATTAAAGGGATTATTGTTCTTAATTAACCAGGGAATTAATTAAGGGGAATTATGTGATGACTAATTATTGAATTAGTAATGTAATTAATGTGGATAATTAATTGTTGAATCAATTTTATGAATTAATAAATGGTAATATGGTCATTCAATTTGTGTGAACAAATGAATGGGAACAAGGTCATTAAATTGTGTGAATTAATGAATGGTAACATGGTCATTCAATTGTGTGGATTAATGAATGGTAACTTGGTCATTCAATTGTGTGGATTAATGAATGGTAATATGGTTATTCAATTGTGTGAATTAATTAATGGTAACATGTTCATTCAATTGTGTGGATTAATGTATGGTAATATGGTCATTCAATTGTGTGGATTAATGAATAGTAACATGGTCATTCAATTGTGTAGATTAATGAATGGTAACATGGCCATTTAATTGTGTGGATTAATGAATGGTAACATGGTCATTAAATTGTGTGAATTAATTAATGGTAACACGGTCATTCAATTGTGAGAATTAATTAATGGTAACAATGGCATTCTAAAATATGATATTCACTGGGATTAGTTCAGACTCTGGCACGGGTTGAAGTAGGTATTGAGATAGAGGTGTCCATAAGAACCTGGGGGTTTATGTGGTTAAATAAATATTTATTGATAATGTGATAACTGTTTAATTATGAATTGTAATTATTTCTTTATACAACTTCGTACACTCTTATTTGACTAGATATTGTTTTAGATACCATTGGTGGTGGCCTACTGAGTTATACTCACACACTACTTGGGCTTCTTAAATAGTACCTGAATAGATTACATGATTGTAGTAAAGGTCAAGGGAGATATCCCAATGTTAGATAGAAGAGTTGGGATGGAGTATGGATGAGGGAAGCAGAAATGGTTCGAGACCCACTTGGGAGTCATTAGTGTATTTACTTTTGAGTTTCATCTTGAAACTTGACATGTACTATAGAATGGTATATCTACTATTTGGTTTTGATATTCTATTTATATTTTTGGTTATTAGGTGATATTGGAATCCTTCTGGTTATGGTTATATATTTGGTTATTGTTTATTTATTTTCTGTTAGTGTTTTACTCTAAAAAAGAGGGTATAGTCTCCCCATGATTGATATTAGGCCCTCACTTCTAGTCAGCAGACTCTAGAGTACAGAGAGGCGCACCTGAGGTCATGTAGAGGACTAGATCGGGACACCGATGAGTGGAACCCAGGTCAGGACGTTACATCCCAAGAGTGGGAGACAATTACATAATAACCCTTATGGAATGGATAAGGGGAACTCACCCTAATGAAACTTTTCCAAGATAAAGAGGATAAGGGATACCATCCATGTTAAAAAAAGTACACGACATATAGAAGGGGTTGCATCCGTTGTCCCTTGATCCCAGGTCCTGACTGTGTAAACATCCCATGTCTCATGCCCCTATCTATGTACAAGTACACATAATGTCAGATTCCAGTGTATTATACCCATGTTCCAATACATGGATCAACCCATGTACTTGTGCCCGTGTACCAATACACAACTTATCTTGTGTACTTTGGTCCAATCCATGTCTGTGTAGGGGAGTACACTGTATGCTTCAACCCGTGTACTCCAACCCATGTCTGTGTACCCTATAAGGCACACAAAGAGTCTCTAGGGAGAGACCACATTCCGTGTGATAGGATCACACACCTTGTGATATTTAACTATCTCCCAAAACCCTAATCACCACAAAGGGGGTCCACATGGCGTGTGGCTCCGAGTTACATGCCTTGTAGTTTGGTTTTTCTTATAATTATAGATCTAGAATTTTCATTTCCATCCATTCAATAAACCTTATATCTAGCGATTTCCTTGCTGGAAAATTGTGAATCAATCCCTGATGAACATTTCCATCACTGAATAACAAGATTAGGCCCTTTGATCCCTTTGAAAATCAGCAACATTTGTCATTATTTGTTGCACACTGAAGAAAAAAAAGCAGGTATTTAAAACTATCTGATAGGATTCCACACCATCATCAAACCATTGTCATGTCATGCTAATTATAGATCTATGATATCAAATCATTGCACCAAGAAATATGTGTGAAATGATCAATTCATCAGGATATGACGAACCACGGTCCAAGTGAATAATGCCCATGATAAATGAATAATTGGGGGAGAAATAAACAATAAAAAAAATGAGAAATAAACCTCAACCAATGTTCATGTTGGAATCAGTCCTTCACCATTAGAATAACAATGAAGAATCAATAATCATAAAGTAATCCTCCTGATAAAATCCCTATAAATAAACACATCCTGCAAGATGAATGATCCAAAAATCAATCTATTAGTCAATTGATTCATGTTCATCATAGAAATTAATAATGGGTAAAGAATACAACCAAAAAAATGTCATGCCTCAATTTGTATTGATCACTGAAAAAGAATGATGTAGTGTCATAGTGGCTGGTGAGATCCTTCGATCCTATCTCGTTCTAGTCATCGATCCTCAATCCCATCATTGACCATCAATGGAACCCCATTACATGCTCTCCAATGCCTTTCTAATGATTTGTATGGTTATGTTGATAACCCTAAAAATTATCCATAAGTGTGTATTTAAATAAAGGGTTAGGTCATTGCGTTGATGAAACAAATAAAATATTTTTCAATTAATTATTTTATTCATTTAACGCTTGTGATGAATTTTCTCCAAACACCCTATTACGACCAATGTTAAGTGGATCCTAGGGAAAACCCCACATTTTTAACTTAACGGTGCCCTTAGATTTTTGATCTGGGCACCTGTTTAGAATTTATTCCACTTTTTTAGGAAAATTGCACATGCATACTATTTAATATATTTCAAACATTTATTCTGGGCACATTGGGCATCAGAATCACATTAAATCTTAGTTACTAGTCTAAAAAATAATCCATAAAATATCCAAAAATAATATATGGAAAATCCAAGTCATTAAAAAACTCATCTCATCAGTCTAAGGGAATTTGAGGAGAATGTGGTGATAGTCAATCTGGGTTCGAACCTTAGACAACCAGTCTATATCAAAGATAGCATCGTAAGGACTCATCATTATGACCAAGAGGTCCCATGAGAAACTATCTATAATAAGGTATATCTCATATTTTTATTAGATAAATGATATTGAATAAGTGTTCCTTTTAGGAACCTCAAGTTGGAGCTGTTGTGCTAAATTCTTAACTGGTAAATTCAGATCTCACACCAAGAGTAAGGATATGAAGGAATGACTTGAACCTGTGTCTACTAGTACTGAAGAAAGAGTATAATAAACATAGAACATACCTATAATAATCTTGTGGGGTGATGATTCATAATAATCCATAACCTGTAGTTTCCCATGACCCCGATCGCTAGCTCCTTGAGCTTGATGTGGGTCGCTTGGTGGTGGTGGTGGAAGTAGCTCATAACATCACCCACCACCCACAACTACTCCTTCAGGATCCCCACCTACTCCTCTGCCAACTTCACCCCCCATGGGATGCCCTGGCCTTACCTAAGAGATCCATGATTAGGCGCTTCCTCTATTATGGTGGTCCATCTACTATTTATTTTCCCTCTATAGTACGTCAAGTTGGGAAATCATGTGCCATGTGACCTCACCTGCCACATGCATAGAACCGTCCCTCTTCAGGGTGCCCTAGTCCTCTGTGCGGTCCCTGAATCGCATGAACACGTGCCTGAGTTTGGTTATGGGTACGCCTCCTATCACCTGTCAACCACTATAGATGACTCAACCATAGAATTCTTATTAATGACACCAGCTACATGGAATCCCTCATAGTAGAAGCTCTCCATCACTAGTTCCCTCTCCAATACCCCAGTATATGTGGGTATGCACAGAGGTACCACACTAGCATGGATATCTCTAAAGAGACCTTTCTCAAACTTTCATGCCAAAAAATATCCATCATGAATCATGTTGAGGGAGTATCGTATAAGGTTAGTGAACCTCAAAAAATTATCAAAAAATATCATCCATCCCTATCATAGCTCTAGCAGCTCCTGAATCTAAACTGATTTCAAGCATGAGGGGTGGTACTCCTCACAAAAAAAAATGTTGGAAGTCGTTTCATGAGATTTTTGACTCATCATGCATCTCCGTGACTAGAAAAAACCAACTCTCATCTGCTCTGGGGAAAATACAGGTTCCTAGGGAAACCACCAGATCAGTCAGTGTCTACATAAGTCTGAAAACTTGGATCATCGACTCTAACCAATCATCTACCACCTGGGGATTTGTTTCACTGAAGAACCTTAGTGGCCTTTGGCGCTGAAACTTGTGGAGTGTGTTAAGCCTGTGCACATCCTTTTCCAACTATACTAGTACAATCTGCTGCTCAACAGGTTGGGGTGATACTAACTACCTACCTAAAGGAAATATATCGTGTGATAGACCCTGAATGGAGTAATCATCACTCAATGGATCATCAGCATGATCCTGAATTGGTAACCTAGATAACTTTATTTTCATAGGAATCCTGAAAATTTAATCAAGACATACCACATTCAGATGAGCATATATGTATATAGGGATATGACTCAAGAAGGACTATAAAAAGACTCAATCCTATATGATGCATGTACCAAAATTTTCCCTACATCCTATGTCTTGGTATACCGAGTCGATAAGTAGGTAGTTAGAGTCCTAGTAAATAGATACATCAACTGTCGCACCACCACCGAATTCCCTGGAATGGAATCTACACTCGAGACACTTTGACACCATTAAACTAATTTTAAAATCAAACCTCACAAGGGGAAATTACTATAAAATCATCCTGAGGTCAACCTCCCTCTATCTATCATGACCTAACCCTACAGGGCCCACCTGCTCGGCGAAAGGCTAATCCACGACTACCCAAATCCTACCTCCATTGGGCAGGGGGTGGAAACTAGCACTTAAAGAAATAACTAAAATGGGAGACATTTTCCTAAATACTTGCACACACATCCCCAACTATCTCTATATAGAAGTTCAGATGAATGAAAGGAAAAGACAGTAACCTATAGAGTAATGACCATAAATGTAACAACCTAAAGGGAATACAATAGAGAAAAACATCACAATTTGAAAAGGAAAGGGGAAAAATACATGCCCAACTAGAAAAGATGCCCCAACATAACAATAACTGGAAAAGAAAGAAAATGATGAGATAGCTCAGCTCTGGATCTACAAGCCCCGACCAACATAAGTGGAAAAATCTCTCAGGTATCCCATATGATCTTTTGTAATCACCTTCGACCTTTCGATCATCTGTATAAGACACGAAATGTGCAGGAAAAGCCTATATAGGAGTGAGTATATACATACCCAGTAGGACACCCCAAAAGCTAAAAGAGGAAAGAAATAGGAGACATGATATAAGTAGACAACTCAAACCATAGTAAGAAAACCCAATACACAAGTATACATTTATACACTCATAAAAAAATCCCATTCAAGAAAGAAAAAGGGATCACCATCTCAAAACCCACCCCAGGATGATGAGTCTTCCTAAAACTCCAAAGGTCCATCAACTATTCCCAACATCTCACTTGTCTATATGAAGAAGTCGTATAAAGGAACTGCATCTTCATGTCACAAGGGAGTAATATATCTGAGTATAGAGGACTCACTTCTTGGTATGACAAGGGAGTACTGCCTTTATGATAAGTAGTTCATAGGACCCACATACTGTCATGACAATGGTTTACCATCTCTATGTATGTACAACAAGTATAGATTACTCGAATCCTGGTACGACAGGGGTGTAACATCTCTATAAATAGAGGACCCACACCATCATGCCACAGTGGAGTCCCAACTCTATGATAAGTAAAACAATTATGGAGGACCCACACCCTAGTATGATAGGGGATTACCATCTCCATATATAGAGGGCTTGTGATCTGATTCCACATGGGAGTACCATCTCTTTGATAAGTAGTATGGAGGACCCGCACATTGATATAATAACAGTGTACTTTATCCATGGATAAAGGACCTACAAACTTCCACTCCAGTGGAGTACCATATCTATATCTACTCAGAGAGTATAGAGAACTCATGCCCTGATATGACAGGGGAGTAACATCTCCATATATAAAGGTCTCACACCCTGATGCTATAGGGGAGTACCACCTATATCTAAACTCTCTTATGATCTTTCCTGACCACTACCCTCATTGAGAACTACCTAAATAAGTATCATGCTTATAACATCTCCCATCATCTCTAAAAAGAAACCTTTTCTATCATCATTTTCTATGCGGAAAAACAATTAGGATAGTCTATTCATGGGCTAAAATCTGAGTCCAAATGAAGGATATACGAGCAATATAATTTTTCTCAAAAGGAGGTACATGACATGTGGTCCCATTCCACTACTTGGTCATTTCCTCACCAGCACATGGATTGATGTCCATATAGTTCTATATGAAATGTAAGAGTACTACACAACATGTATCAGCCACCCGAGGTTTATCAGTGTTCTCTAGGATATGCTGGTGTCCTTTGGGCTGTGTCCGTGTACCTGGTCATGTGCTAGTACATGGTGTGTTCCTGGCCGTGTCTGTGTTCGTATACTACCATAGTACACACTGGTCATCTAGAACTTAGTCACATAATGTGTGGGGCCCCACATGGCATGTGATATTTAACTCACTCGAAACCCTAGTCGTTGTATCCAGGGGGCAACACGATGTGTGTTCTTCAGACTACATGATGTGTACTCAAGTTTTTCATAGAATTCCAGATCTATTATGCAGATCATAGATCTACCTCTTCTATCAAAACACACCTATATTCTACCCAAAATCAATGGGGGAAGGCCTTCATTAATTAGATCCATCCATTCAGTGGTTAGAAATCATATTTCGATTCTCTCACATGAAGATCGCATGCGTCGTTGCATCTCTGACCATATCATGTTGACTCACCAGATTCCTGATCCATGGTGGAATCAACCATATCCCATGAAGCATCAAAATCCACCCCCAAATCATCAATCCACTCATCACATGAAAATATTCCACAAATATGGGGGTTTTATTGAGCTTGATCCCACTCGAAAAAGCCAAACTATGGTCCCATGGGTCAATGGTGAAAAATCATGAAGAACAATGAGGGAAAAGCAAAAAAAGGTGTAACAATCATTGAATAAGATTTCTTGACTAAAAAATATAAATTGAAGATAATGGGGGTGAGAAACATGGCACAATGAAGATAAATTGAATAAATAACTGAAATTAGAAACATGGGATCATGAAAAGTATGTAAATCAGATGCAGATCAAAGAAATAGAATTGATAACACTCAATATTTTAATCATAAGGGAAGGAATCAAAAAATGACGAGTCCTTCCTGGATTTGGATTGGTAATTGGGGAATAAAATTCTCACCAATAATGGGGGAAGATCTATTTCATTTGCTTCACATTGGTTCACTTGGATAAGGAAGCTCGTCTTCCTCCATTATCAATTCACCAAAAATTGATGGTAGATACTCCTCTAAATGATCCCAGGGTTATGCAAATAACCCTAATGATTTTCAATAATAGAATATTTATAGAGGATTTAAGTTTAGATCATTTAAATTAAATAATTAAATTAATTAAATAATTAATTTAATTTAAATTCACATGCTAACTGTCTCTTTATTTAAACGTCCTGGACCGAACAACTTTAGGTTGTGCCTATGATATATCCCACACTCTGGATTCGATAGTTCTCTAATATTTTTTATTCAAGACTACATTTAGGAGATATTTAATTTTTTCAAAAATAATTTCTGAGTGATATAAAATATATTTAATATTTTTATAAAATTAATTCCGAACTCACCGGGCCTCAGAATTATGATGACAAACATGTTTTGATAAATTATGGATTCTTTATGGATTGGATGTATCAATTTCAAACAACTGCTAATCAATCTCATCTAATCTTTCAAATTATTTAAATAGTTTTTTTTTTAAATTTGGATTTTTTTATTTAATTTGTTTAAATTTTTTCCCATTATAATCTTTGAATTATAAGGATTCAATTATCATGTGGAATTTTTGTGTGTATTTTAATCTCTAATTTGTGTATAATTTATTTCAATTTCTATATCCATGCTTCTTAAATATTGTCTTCAATGCCATGGGATTATTCATATTTAAAAAATTCATACCATTTCTAAGTTTAATCAGTGGCCACCAATGATGACTTGGTTAATAGTGACATCGTTAATCAGTAGTCTATAATCAATAGTTTTTAATCAATAGATTACAATAATGATCGGTTATTCTTTCCATGTTTTCAATGAAATATTTTCTAGTTAATCACTCTACCTTCTATAATGACTTGGCTAACATAACCAATCAATAATCATTATTTTAATTTTCCTCTTTTAATTTGTTTTACCTAATTTCAATCTATCTGCATATAACTATGAAATTTCACTAACTAATCAATAACCTTTTACACTATTAAAGTCATATTCACTATGGAATTTCAATGACACCACATATAATTATGTAGTTTCACTCTGACTATACATGAAATTTCAATATATATTAAATCTCTCATCTGTTGTATAACATGCACTGAAAACATATTACAGGAAAATGGATTCAGTAGCCTTTGTAAAGCACATTTTCCAGTATTACTATGTAATTTCAATATGAATTATTATGTATAATTTTTTTACCTCTCATAATCATTTATATTGTTTCTCTTAATTAGTCATCTAATTCCCCTAACTTTTCATTTTTTTATTTTACTACTACCCATGCTACTACTTTAAATCATTTCACATATTCAAGATCTGATTTTGGTGTTATCCTTATATTGAATTCATTATTGTTTTAGATATTAAATTTTAGATTATATTCAATCTTATATTTACATTTAAATTTAACTTTATATTTTATTTTATATTGATGTTTTATTGCATTACCATTTTATGGAATTGTAATTCAATATCAGTTTCAGAAAACTATTTACACTGCACAACACTTTTTCAATGTTCTATCTTAGTGGGGTTACTATTCTATCATATCAAAATTATACTTGAATATTTTACTATTTCATTTTTTCTAATTCCTTTTAAAATTATTTATTATATTAAATCTATAAATTTCAAGTTTAATTCTTCAATTTTTTCATTTATACACATTTTAATTTAATTTAAAATTTTATTAATATACTTGGAATGTATATTGTTTCACATAAATTTTCATTTTTATATACAATACTGATGTATTCTCTGAATTAATTTCTATTTTTTAATTTTATTAAACACAAAGATGAATATTCTCCCATGACACATGACAGGATTGAAATAAATTTGTTCTTTTATGTACTCGTGTCGCCACAAAACCTCCAATGGTTCACTCCATCTTCATCCCCTCTTATCATTGGGTGCACCAATCTAACACTTCACTCAGTATTCATCCCCTATCATCATTGGGTGCCACATTTTCATTTTAAGGCCTTCAATTTCTTTCCATTGTAATAGTTTTTCCCTAAATCAATTTAATTGATGCCCGATGATTTCTGCTTCGTGTTGTTCTTTGGTGTTAAATTATTGGTCATCCCTACGTTATATATGAACTATTTATCTTTCCAATTTCCTTAAATAAGGATCAATCACTGAATTATTCTATAATTATGAGTTTAGGTATGTTCCCTAGTGGTTCATTATTTAGGATTAATATATGTATGTATGCATGTATGATGATTTTTTATTAGATATTTTTTTAACCTAGGGTTTTCCAAGAGTTTGGTCCTTTCTGCCTATTAATAGTTATAGTTGTTTTGAAACTCTTTATTACATCCTTTACAAGTTCATTAATATTTGGTTATTGATTTTTGTGTTGTATAGATGATCAACATGCTTCAGATTTAGAAAAGCATGTTGGAAATGTTGTTTTATCTTCTTAATTTGTTTTCACCCATTTTTAACCATTGTATCTTGTGTGTACATGCACACACACACAAAAACATGTATTCATAGATATATGGCTCTATTTTCAATCCTTGAATGGACCTGCATGAGATTATTTTCCTCCACATTTTATTTTGTGTTTTTTTTTCTATCAGGTGGCGGTCTATCGTTTAGTTTTTTTATCTAAATGGTTTCATTTCATTTTCCTTGAGATTATGTGTAATATTTTCATTTCATTTCCATGAAAATCTACCCTAAGATCATCTACGTCACTTATTTTAACATTTTATTCTTAATACATAGAAACCTTTAATTGATGGTCTTTATGGTGACTACTAGATATCAATTTTCAATGCATCTTCTGACAGTGACGATGTGCATAAGGATAAAAGGTATAAGAAAAATCTAGTTTTAATCCCATTCCCTTTATATTAATTACTATTGTTTCTAACCAATATGGTTCTGATTATCAAATTGTGTGATAAAGCTGTGACTGGACAGTGAAGATGAAGATGAAGATAAAGATGAATAAGCAGAGAATTATTAAATGGAAATATCCAAGAGTGTACGTATTTCATTTCATCATGTAATGCATCTTATGCTGGGTTCATGGTGGAACTTATATCATGGTGCAATGCTATGATATTTCCTATGAATATGGAATATACCACTTTCACGGGGTTGTAAAATTTGACCCAAATAAATAATTTATCCTTGAAAATTTTAATTTAAATCTTGATCATGTGAAATATTAACATATTTATGATGAATTTATGGGTGTAATTCCACATTAGATTGATAAAGATTGAATATTGAAAAAATAATCATTCTTTTCAAAAGCTTGATCATTTATTTTACAAGGATTTTTTTAGCAGATGGACTGACCCTGTTTTTAAGTATATAAAAAATTGACTGGAATTTTTGTTTCATTACATTAGATAATGCAAGCTATAATCATGTAATGAATTCTTCCTTGAAACATAAGAATTTTATTAAAAATATTGTTTCATGATGGGCCATTTTTTCAATTTTTTATTGTCAAATTTAAATTTTGTTGTGAAATATGGTTTAAGAAAATGATTATGTTGATAAAATTTGAAATGGTATAAGGTATATGAAACCAATTACTAATTAGAGTTTAAAAAATTTATAAAATATTTTGAAAAAAGTTTCGTAAAATTTAATAAAGAACTTATTAGTTGATGGTTATACAATATTAAATTACACTTATTTTATACTTGATAGTGCTATGTACATAAATTAAATGTTCATATGTTGTGGGTAATAAGATCATAATTTTCATATATTTATTCTTTTGAATGATGAATGAGAGAAAGTGGATACAATTCAAAAGTGTTTTAAACCATTTTATAACATCACATATTTTACACTACCATTAATTCAAAATATTTATTTTAAGGTAATTTGAAATTTTATATTAGCTTAAAATACGTATGAAAAAATCCTACATATTTCATGGTTGATATGGTTACGTACATTATGTGAAAATTTCAATATATTGGGATGATTATATTTTGATAATTTCATTGGTTGTTGTTTTAGATCCAAGGATCAAGATAAGATCTATGGAGTATTATTTTAGTGAAATATTTGATACATTTGATGTGTATCTTCATGTTCAAAATTTTATCCTTTATTACAGTTGTATGAGTATTACAAAAAAATATCCTTTACTTATCAAACTTATTATGTTGGACAATATGGATAGAATAAAAATAACTTGATTCTAAAAGTTTACATGGATTATTATGATGAATAAAAAAATTACTAAGTATAAAATTTATTTAATATATTAAAAAATCATATTTTTATATTTATCTCTAAGAGAAAAATTCAATATACTTGTTTATTTTTAAATTATAAATTTTTTTGAGTAAAATTTCTATAAGGTGGCCTTAATTTTCTATTGAGAACCCTACACCAACTTCACCCACTGGAAGCAAGGTCACCAGAACCACATTAGAAAAAGTAGGATCATAAAGGAATTATTCCAAACATCAATGTATTTAATATTAGAAGAAATAATCACCTTAATCACTACAATAATTCACACTACTCTAGAACATTCACTCACTACTCGCAAAACATTCAAGCAAACATAAAAGAGATAAAAATCAAGTAAAGGCACAAGATGATTTTCATGGTTCAGACTTTGAGTCCTACATCCATGGAAGAAACATTGTTTCATTTTATTTCATCATAAATAAAAAATAATTATTCAATAACTATGATTTTAAATCCATGTAGATCACTAAAATCAATGATCGTACAACACATAAACATGTGGTCCCACCCACCTTTTATAGAGGGTTCAAACCAATCAACTGGTTGCATTGACCTCCAACTTCCATGATGATACATCTATTGGGTTTAGTGACTATAAATTCCTTATAGAAATCCTCATCTAGATTTCCTGTATTCGGTAAATCAAACACATCACCTCCATCCGCCCATCTGACTTCAAGCTCGGTTCTCCTTCCAGTGAACTCAAGTCTTAATTGCATAAAGCCCATCATAATATTTTCATCTTCCATTCAATCTATCGAACCAATAAATTCACATGATACTAATTCCTTCATCTAAATAGGACTATATTCCAAATCCACTCCTTCTAATCAACTGAATCAGGGACCTACATAGGTTTCATAATCCCAACAATTACAAATTTGTCTTCTAATTTTTTTAACCATTCTAGTTTCTAGAATGGATTCTGAATCAGTTTTCAATTTAGGAAAGATAATGATTAATCATTTAAAGGCTACCAAGTTATTAAAACATACATGTATTGATATGTTTAGAATATTTTTATCATGTACAAGGATTAAAATCCCATTTTTTTGTTTTTTATAGGTAAAATTTACTTTATTTATTTTATTAACAACATATTAATTTATGTACAGAAGTTTAAAATATATCATGATTTATGGTATTAATAATATTAGTGTAAGTTTAATTGATTATTAAAATTATTTGGATTTTTATATGAAATAATAATTAATTTAATATTGTTTTGTATTCATTGTTATTTCATATTGATAATGTAACACCCCTGGTTTGGGTTACACCATTGTTTATTGTCACAAATATCTCCCACCAAATATACCGTAATGAAGGGAGAGAGATAATAACCCCCTAAGTCCCACCTCCAGTAGGATCGGGGTTGGTGGCTAGCACCGAGGGTATAAAAATCTCATGTATGGGATAAATTACCCTCTATAATATAAATAGGATCCAAAGATAAGATGGATCAACTATAAGAAAATCCATTACCTAAAAAAAATCAAAAAACCATCCCACAATACTTGTATAAATAAAATTGATACAAATAAAGTCACCAAAGTAAATAACCAAAGTAAAGATAAATCAGTGACACAAAAACTATCAAAATACCTAAGCTAGTAAAGTCCAACCCAGTCCATGTAGTCCTCCTAGATACTTGAAAAGAGTTTTATATATAAAGGGTGAGCATACAAGTATACTCAATAGGAAAACCAAAATCTCTCATGCATATGTGAAAAGAGTATACTAATGAACCCATGAGAAAACAAAATAACCAAAAAACACCTATACAAGTATACTAACCTAATATATCCTCACTATGAATCACTGAAAAAATAATTCATCCAAGTATAATAACATAATATGAAGCATATCGATTAAAGTTACCCTGCACCACTTTTCCACTGATTAATTTCTCTCACACCACAATGAAAAACATCCTGATATTCCCACCCCTTCCATATAACATCATATCACATCCCACCCATAGAAACCTAGTCCATCACATCACATCACATCTAGATTAAAGAAACCTAGACCATCACATCACATCACATCTCATAAATAGTGTAGAAGGGTATTGTGAACATGAAGGACATCAACCTCATGCCCTCCTCCTACCATGCATAACCCCCACCATTATCCATCTCACCATATCTCTCCTGAAGACTCTTGGGCCATCACAACACCTCACATCAAATCTAAAAAGCAACACTTTTTACTTTCAACCATCACAACATGTGGATGTCACTAACTCCTAGAAGAGGGAGCATGGAAGAGTATGTGTATAGCCATCTGTCCTCCCACCAGGATGTTGGGGAAACACCCTCAAAAATATTTTTTGTTGGCACTAAGTACTTAGCATGGGTGTGGAATGTATAGAAAATCATAAGAATATAAATGGAATATAATATCATAACACATGTGCCCAACCCATGGTCTTACAAAAATAGTATCAACCAACTCACAACTTTCCCTCACTTTGATACCTCTAAATGAACCACAAAAACGCCACAATCTATAAAGAACAAGAAACTTTTCATATTTATATTACCAAACTATTTCAATTAAAATAGAAAGTTCATTACACAATTTCTATCCCATTAAATTCATATTTAATATCCCACCATTTAAACACATAGAATCCTACAGTTTATTCCAATTTTTTTTATTTTTTCCATCCTATTAGACAAACCATGTTAATTACAATACTACTCAGGAAACTATAATTACACATCATATCCTAAAAAAAGACAACACAAATTCTATATACCTACCTTTCAACCTCCACTTTAATAGCCCCATTGTACAACCGCACCACAATCACCATATCAGCCCCATTGAACACACATAACAACAAAACCACTATCCAAGAATCACATCAACACAACCAATCCATGACACACATCCTCTTATAAAAAAAATTTCACACCACACACATAACATTTCCCTGATTAGGTAGAGGTGATTTCATTCAATTCCACTTCTTTATTAAAGGGAATTATCACACAATCCATATATCCTTGTGAAACCAATTCATTAAACAAGTATAAGTGGTTAAAAAATTATTTATAGTGGTGCCACAATAATAAAAAAACATGGGAATCATAACATATATAAAAACTAAAAAAATAGGGGGCTATCAGGGGATATGATTTTTAGTGATACAACAAACATAAATCCAATATCAAAATATCAAAAACTGTAAAATCATGAAAAAATTCCCATTCCCCTTCAATTAAATTAAACATATTTATTAATTAAATTTATTAATATAGATTATAATATCTTCCCAAAATAAAATAGAAGCAAGAATCCCTCCTGCATGTTACAACTGATGAGAAATTAAGGAATTCCTTACCTAGAAGAAATAACCTTTACACAATTTTCTGCACTAGAAATAGGGGTGCGTGTACTAGAGGAAACCACCAACAGGGAACTTAATCCAACTACAGCGACATATTTCCATAACTCCAAGGGAAAAAATCCTTAAAAACCTCCCATATAAAGATAAAGGAATATAAAATGAATGAATGAAGGATCCTACCTTTAGAATGATCAAATCTGAAACTAGTAGGATTTGATATGGTTTAGTTGACCATTAAAAGTGGGTCTCAACAAATCCACATGGTATAACCATTTAAAAAGTCTCCATAATTTTAATAAATAGAATATATAATTATCCATGTTTGAAACATCTTTAAATTCCATTAATTAAGGAATTAAAACATTTTTGATCAAAAAGAAATCATAAGGGAAAAACTAGAAATTCTAGAAAAAATTGGATTCACTATAGTTCAACTGCCAGTGATCTACCGTTGGGATATAATGCTATTTCAGTGATGTACCACTAGTTTATATATCCACCAATATTTTAGTGACCCAACACTAGTTAATTAATATACCATTGGTTCAGTGATCTCCCACCAATTCATTGATCTATAGCTAGTTCAGTAATCTACCACTAGTTCAGTGATCTATCTTCTATTCAGTGATCTAACCCCATTTCTGTGATATAAAGTTAGTTCAGTGATCTACCACCAGTTTTTTGATATACCATTAGTTTAGTGATCAACTACCAATTTAGTGATCTACTGTCAGTTCTGTGATCTACCTCAAGTTCAGTGATTTACCGTTGGTACAGTGATCTATCGCCAGTCTAGTGATCTACTGCAACTTCAGTGATCTACCTCCAGTTTAGTGATCTACCTCTAGTTCAGTGATATACCATTGGTTCAATGATCTACTGCTAGTTTATTGATCTAATTATAGCTTAATAATCTACCTCTAGTTCAGTGATCAGTCTCTAGTTTATTGATCAACCATTGGTTCAGTGATCTACTATTGGTTTAGTAATCTACTATTGGTTTAGTGATCTACTGTTAGTTCAGTAATCTTCTATTTGATCAGTGATATTCCATTAGTTCAATGATATACCACCATTTCAATGACATAATATTGTTGATTTACCACTAGGATCTACCATCATCCTCTAAAACACCAAGGGTATCTTCCTATGATCAAAATAATACTTTTTACAATCCCGCACTTCTCTCATCCTCTCTCGAAAAAACTGAACCTTCTTTTTCATGCTCTGCACCACCTTAAGTCTAAGAACTACTAACTAACCAACCTTAGATCATCAAAATAGATAGATCATCAGAACATAGAATGAAATGGCCTCCCATACAAATCCTCAAATGGGGGCCATGCCAATGGATGAGTGATAACAGTTGTTATAAGAAAACTCAACCAAGGGTAGGTATCATTCCCCTGATTCTCCAAATTCCAAGACACATGCCCACAACATGACCTATATATTTTGGATAGTCCACTCTTTATGCCCATTTGTTTAAGGGTGGAAATTAGTGCTCAAGCATAACTGAGTTCTAAAATCATGTTGCAATACCCTCCAGAATCATGAGGTAAAATGTGCTTCCTGATATGAGATAATGGACCTCAGGAGTCCATGTAGTCGCACCACCTCATCCACATAACTTTTTTCTAAAAAAATAACTACAACAAACTCCTTTATCATTAGGAAGTGATAAAATTTCATCAATCAGACCATGATTTCCAAGATAGTATTATAACCTCCTTGATCTTGGGGTAACCTTGTGATGAAATCCATTAATATGTAGTCCAATTTACACTAGGGAACATCCAATGGATGAAAAAACCCACCGAGAACATGGTGCCTAGCCTTTACCTGCTATAAAACTATACACCCATCCACAAACTCCACCAGTGCTTATTTCATCCTAGGACACAAAAATTGTACCCTCAAGCCACAATACATCTTAGAAATTATCAAGTGTATCACTAAGGGTGTGATATGAAACTCAAAAAGGACTCCCTCATGAATCACTACCAGAACAAACAACCTCCCATGAAATATAATTTGGTTCTAAACATCCCTATAGAGCATCGTTGTGGCCAACACGATCACACATTACCTCTACCTATGAGTCTCCCCACTGAGACTCCTCCACTTTCTACATCAGAGAATACTATACCGTCATATGAAGTAAGAAACATCCTCCATAAACCACCCTTACATATAAGTGTAATGATACCAACTCCCTCATTAATATCCAAGCATCCCTAGGATCCTAAATAACATCTTTCCATGACTTTGTTTCTCAATTCATTGGCTAACAAATTCCCTTTTCTAATCTGTAGGAGATCTCAAAATCATAATCCAAAATAAATTCAATCAAAATCTTCCATCATAGATTCAAATCACACTGATAAAAGATATAAATCAATATATTATGATTTATAAAGACTAAAAAGTGCTCCCCAATGAGGTAATGCCTCCAAAACTTCAGAAAAAACACAACTGCTTCTTGCTCCAGATCACAGGTGGCATAGTTATGCTCATGGGGCCACAAATTCCTAGACCTATAAGAGATCACCATATTTTGATGCATCAATATACATCTCAAGCCCATATGGGAAGTTCCACAAAACACCTAAAACATCAAACCCTCCTCAAGAAACTAAAGCACTGGAGCACTAGCCAAATTCCTCTTCAGGTAATTGAACACTTCCTAGAGTAGATTAGTCCACAAAAAATCCTAGTCCTTCCTAGTCAATGCTGTCAATGGGGTTTCAACTTGAGAGAAATCAAGAAAAAACCTCTAATTATAGCCTGTGAGACCATGGAAGCTATAAACCTCTACCACATTCTTGGGTGTTTCCCAAGTAATGATTGCCTTAACCTTAGATGGGTCTACTACCACACCCTACTTAGAAACCACACACCTAGGGAAATGCAACACTCATGTACAAAACTTACACTTGGACAACTTTCTATAGAGATAATGGCATCAAAGAACCTATAAAATAGCTATGAGATTATAAGAATGCTCCTCCTTTGGATTTAATTAGATCAATATGTCTCCATTTAATAGAACTACAAACTATTCCAGGAATTCATGGACTATAGAGTTTATGAGCCCCATGAACACAGTTGCTGCATTAGTGAAACTGAATAAAATGACCATGAAATAAAATTTCCCATGCCTACATATGAATGTAGTCTTCTATATATCTCTATAATTCACCCTAAATTGGTGATATCTAGACCACATATCGATATTAGTGTTAGGTCCCCTAGGTCTAATACCCTGAGTGGGGGGGGGGGAATTAGGGTATAACAAATTAAAACTTTCTTCCATTCAGATCTTATTTCATTATTAGAGAAAACTCAATTATCTCTTCTTCCATTACCAATATATGAACATATATGAAATCATGCATGAGACACATCGATTTTTACTTGGTTCACCCTCACTGGGCTACGTCCAAGGGGCATACAACGAAAATGTGCCAATGTACCAAATTCACTAAGGCTCACTGCCAATAATGAGTACAATGTTCAAGCTAGATCTTCTATGCCCAGGCTCACTACCTTTACAAAGTTTAGGGTCTTCTCACTACATTCCTAAGGGTCACTCCCTATGCCTCTTTCTCTGGCTCACTGCTGGTATAAAGGGTCACCGTCTTCCTCTTCCTTTTATCACTGCTCTTGGAAAGTAATCCACTCACAGTTTATGGATGTGTAGGCCAAAACACAGTTTATGGACATGTAGGTTTATTCATTTGCATAAATTCCTGCATCATCAACTATAAATAGATGCTATGTTGAAGTCCCTTTTTCACCTGTAGATGAATTCCACCTTCCCAGGTACTACTAGGTACTGATAATTCCTTTCTCAAACTGATTTGAGGCCTTTTCAAGCTTCCTTATGAAAAATGTGAACCACCTTCCTATATCACGTAATGAGTACTAGGTTTGGTACATGGAAAACATCCTTCACGTACTGCTACCGCTAACATGAACTACCCTTCATCCGGGGATTGCCTCTACCTTCGCAATTGCGTACCGCTACTGTGTACCGATTTCACGAAGCTCCTCTGTGAAATACCTCATGTCTGAAAAATATTCTCTATTTGCATACTATCTTCACTTCCACGCATTGGAGGTCCCCCTCCACGTACCGCTTGTATAATTCTATCTTTCATGTACTGGAGATTCCTCCTCCAGATACCGAGTCCTATGTAGGTTATATCTCTCCGCTTAAATCCTTCAGTGGAATTTCTTCCACACGAACCACTTTAGACTTCATGGGATTCTCCTTCGAGAACTTCCTTCAGACTTTGCTGAAAGAATGGATCAATTTTTTTTCTCTCTCATGATATTCGATCTTCACATTAATTGGTGGGATTAGAAACTCTTATATAGGTAAATATATTCTCAAAATCCGCTAATACAAGATTTATCAAATCTTCAATCCAGCCTTCACTGCTTACCGATTCTTCTACTGCCGTGAATTGCTCCCATTCTGCGAACTGTTTTTCCCATGTCATCCATGCACTATATTTGTTCCTATGCGGTTGATCTCCTCTTCCATCATCAAGCCACCCGCGTACCGCACCGTCTTCCACCATGAACCATTTTTGGTTTTGTGAACCACTCTGGTGTACCATTTCTTCCACTCCACGTACCATTCCCGAAACATGGTACACGGTCCATGAATTGTGGTATGTGGTTATCATACTTTGTTGATTTTATTCCATGTTATTCATATAGTTCACTCCTATGAAGAGATCCTTCATTTTTCAACATCAAACTTCTGATTTTGAGGCCCAAAAACTTGGAAAACACCGGTAAAATACGCTACCTTAAAAACCTATCTTCTTAAAACAACAATCATACTCTTTTGCGGTCATCTGGATTTGTCAACAAACACAACCACACCCAAAACATACTAAGAGGACACATTGAGGGACTTTTTACCAACACTTGGAAAACCAACTATCTCCCCTAAACTGGTTAAAAAAATCATCTATCCTTGGAAGAGGATATTGATTCTCAATCATCACCTAGTTTGACCTCCGATAGTCTACAAACAACCTCAGACTACCATCCTACTTCTTAAAAAATAAAACTAGAGCACCCCATGGAGATACACTATAATGGATGAAAACCTTATGAATCAGATCATCAACCTGAATCCTCAACAACCAAAACTTAGAAGGTGCCATCCGATAAGGATCCATCGAAATCAGAGAAGAACTAGGCTACAAGTTTGTCCCAAACTCAACATTGCATTAAGGAGGTAGTGTTATAACATCCCATGGGAAAACATCCATGAACTCCTCCAAAACCACAAGAACACCCCCAACCTAATAATATAATTAAAGCTATTCTATCAAAGAAATAAGGGGTTATATATGCTAACTTCTCACTTGAAAACCCCACTTTCTAATGAAAACCACACAATGGCCATCCACATATGAGAACACAAATAACCTTTGAAAGCCATCGATAATAGCACATACATAATACAACCAATAAATTCTTAGGATGACATTATATGGATGCATCTGTAGAAATAAAATATCCCCACCAGACTGATGTGGCCCCATCATCAGTCTACACCCCTGACACACATCAAATAAGATGGATTGGAATTCGACTAGCCTAGTCCACACTAGGGGAATGAGAAACCTACCTATATCTAGTTACAAATCATGAACTAGAGTGTGTGTAACAAATGATTATGAATCTCCTAAATAAAAAAAATAACATATAAGGGTAGATAATAAACTGACCATACCTGTAACAATATCTAGAGCCTCTAGTGCTGTGGCCTCTGCTATATACAACAGACCACAACCAATCATATACCTATCTTATGATATCTTCCTCCATGACCATACGAAGGTCGAGGTCCTTAAACTCTAGGAACATCCTGAGGTCGACCTTTACCCCATATGATCTATTTGGAGAATAAAATAGGTGCTCCTGCCGCTGAAACAGACTCTACAGTAACTACTTTCAAGGAAGACGTTGAACCTCTCCACCCCTACCAAACTGAGCTTGAGCAGAATTTAAGATAAGATCCCAATGATGGCCATAAACCACATAGGTGAAACACACTAGTTTGAAGTCCATAAGAAGATCACTGAAACCAATAGCCCTAGAAGTCAGAAAGGGAATCTACTGAGGTCGAATCCCTACTGGTTGAAACCACAAAGGCCCTAGCTCATAAGACCCACCATTGAAAAATATACTCCTTGAGGAACCCTATTGGTTCCCCTCTCATAGTAAACCTTCTCGTGAGTGCATCCTCTCAATCACCTATGCCTTCTTCTGAACCTTCATATATGTTAGAAACATAAAAGGAGTAACTTTATACTAGATCAAAGGATAGAGTGCCTACTCAATACATATTTCATGATACTCCTCAACTAGAAAAATATTTGGAAAAAATGAAAAAGTTCCTTAGACCAGATCCAGGGCTCCCACAAAAACATACTCTCTTACTGAAGGGATAATAGCTCATAAATATTCATAGCCTTCATGGTCGATTAAAGGATATCTTCCCAGAAATCCTTCAGGAATTCAACCCATTAAACTTTTCCCTCCTTCCTCTCACCAAGGTACAACTTCCACCATTGATGTATAGTTACTCACATTTGACTAACTGCTAAGGGGACCCAATACTCCATCGGAGCCCATATCAAATTGAAATCCATCTCCAGCTCCTCTAGCCAGATCTCTCTCTACATTAGACAAATTTCCCTCATACTTACCTTAATATTGGTTTTTAAAATCTCTTAATATCCTCTACCACTAATAATAATTCTCAACCAGATTAACCCTCTAGTGATCAACTGGGTCAACCTGTTGAACCTCCACTGCCTTCACCACACAAAAATGATGACAAGGAGCCATAACTAAAAGGGAAATAATAATTTACTAATCCCAGTAGTATGGAATTTTATTTAGATTAATTTTAATTAATTTTATTAATTTTAACATTCCTAAAACAATGAAACTTAAATAAGAACAAAAATAATCATTATTCATGTACTTCTCCTAGGTCTCTACCCTATAAATAGGTCCACTTCACTTGGTCATTCAATAAGATTAGAGTCCTTGCACTGGATCATGAGGGACCCTAAAATCCCATGTCCTAGATGGTCTCCCTTTCCATACTAACCCATGAAATCCTCACTATACTAAAATAAAAACTCCATCCTATCTCTTAACCATCAGTCTCTGATACCACTCTACCATGATATCCTCCCACCAAAGATATCGTAATGAAGGGAGAGAGATAATGAAACCAAGTCATGCCTCCATTAGGCCTTGGTTTGGTGACTAGCACTGAGGGTATAAGAATCTCATTTATGGGAGAAATTACCCTATATAATATAAATATGATTGGGAAATAAGAGGAATAAACCACAAGAAACTTCATGACATAAAATAAAATAAATCCAAAAACCATCCCACAATGCATGTATAAATAAAACCGATACAAATAAATATCTCTAAAGTAAATAGCCAAAGTAAAGATAAAGAAGTGACACAAAAATTATACAAAGTTACAAGATAGAAATGTCTATCATGTTCTATGCAGTCCTCTTGAATATGTGAAACAATTTTATATACATAGGGTGATCATACAAGTATTCTCAATAGGAAAACCAAAGTTTCTCATTCACATGTGAAAAGAGCATACTAATACACCTGATAGAAAATAGTAGAACCAAAAATCACATATATAGGTATACTAACCAAACCCATCCTCACCATGGACCACTCACCAAATAACACATCTAAGTATAATAACATTTTATGAAGCATATCGATTAAAGGCACCTCACACCACTTACCCACTGATTATCCGCTCTCACATACCAATGGTAAACGTCTCAGTACTCCCACCCTTCTGTATAACATCACAACACATCACATCAAATACCACCTGAAAACACCTAGACCATCACATCACATAAAATCTCACCCTAATATACCTAGGCCAACACATCAAATAACATCTCATAACTAGTTTATTAGGGTATCGTGAACATGAAGGACATTAACCTCATGCCCTCCTCCTACCATGCATGACCCCCACCATAATCCATCTCATCAAATCTAACCCATAGACTCTTGGGTCATCACACCACCTCAGATAACATCTAGACAATGACACTTTTTTACCTGTATACATCATATCCCATGCATGTCACCAATGCCTAGAAGGGGGATTGGGGAAGAATAGGTGGCCAACATTCCATCCTTCCACTAGGATATTGGGAAAACACCCCCAAAAATATTGGTCATCGACACTAGGTAATAAACATGTCTGGGGTGCATATAGAAAATCAAAATAATATACATGGAATATAATATCATAACACACAATCCCAACCTATAGATTTATAATAATATTATCAACCAACTCATGACTTTCCCTCTCTTTGATACTGCATCTAAATGCACCACACAACACCACATGCTACAAAGAACATGAAAATTTTCATATTCTCATTACAAGCCAACCCAATTTTTAGATTTTCATTACCAACCCATTTCAATTAAAACAACAAGTTTATTACACAATTTCTAGCCCATTAATAAATATTTAACATCCCAACATTTAAACACACAACTTGTTACAGTTTATTCCAATTAATTTTATTATTTTCATCTCATTAGCAAAACCATGTTAATTCCAATACTAATCAGAAAACCAATGTAACACATCATATCATAGAAATAGACAACACAAGTTTCACATACCGACCTATCAACCTCCACCTTCGCATCCCCACTGCACAACTACACCAGAACCATCATCGAATCCCTGTTGCACACACATAACAGCATAGCCACTATCCAAAAATCACATCAAAACAACCAACCCATGACACACATACACTTAAAAAAACACATTCCACACCACACACATAGTATTTTCTAGATTCGGCATAGGGTATTTCATTCAATTCCTCTTCTTTATTAAAGGTATTTATCACACAAGCCATATATCCTGGTGAAACTAATTCATTGTCCGAGTATAATTGGTTAACCAATTATTTATGATGGTGTCAAAATAATAACAAAACATGGGAATAACAACATATATAAAAATCAAAAAAACAAGGGGCTACCAATGACCATGATTTTCAATGATACAACAAACATAGATCTAATATGAAAATACCAAAAATATATAAAAGAATATGAAACAGTCCCCTTCCCATCCGATTCAATTAAAAAAATTTATTATATTTGTTAATTTGGTTTATAGTATCTTCCCAAATTAGAATAGAAGAATGAACCCCTACCACATGATACAAATTATGAGAAAAAAATGAATTACCTACCTAGAAGAAAGAATATTTACACAATTTAATGTACTAGAAACAGAGGTGCATGCACTAGAGGAATTCACCCACAGGGAACTCAATCCAACTATAGTGAAAAATATCGAAAACTCCAAGGTAAAAAGGATCTAGAACCTATCATATCAAGAGAAATAAATTCAAAAAGAAAAAAGGAAGGATCATAACTTTAGAATGATCAAATCCAAAACTAGTAGGATTTGATATGATTTAGTTGACCATTAAAGGCGAATCTCATAAAATCCATGAAATATAACCATTTAAAATGTCTCTAGAATTTTAATAAATCTAAGATATAATTATCCGCATTTAAAATTTCTTTAAATTACATTAATTAAGGAATTAAAACCATTTTTTTCAAAAAATACATGAAAAGGGAAGAAATGGGAATTTTTGAAAAAAATTGAATTCACTATAGATTTACTGCCAATGATCTACTATTTGGATCTACTGCCAGTTTGGTGATCTACCAACAGTTTAGTGATCAACCACTAGTTTAGTGATCTATCACCATTTTATTGATCTACCATAAGTTAAATTATATATCTCCAGTTCAATGATCTATCACCATTTTAGTGATCTACCACTAGTTTAGTTATCTACTACCCGTTCAGTGATCTACCTTTGGTTCAGTGATCTATCACTAGTTTAGTAATCTACCTCTAGTTCAATGATCTATTGCCAGTTTAGTGATCTATCATTGGTTCGTTGATCTACTACCGGTTTAGTGATATACCCCCAATTTAGTGATCTACCACCAGTTTAGTGGTCTACCATTGGTTCAATGATCTACTGTTAGTTTAGTGATCTACTATCTGTTTAGTGATCTATTTCTAGTTTAGTGATCTACCACCAGTTCAGTGATCTACCATTGGTTTAGTGATCCACAATTGGTTTATTGATCCCCCTCCAATTCAGTGATCTACCATTGGTTCAGTTATCTACTATTGGTTTAGTGATCTACTACTGGTTCAATGATCTCCCACTAGTTCAGTGACCTTCCATTGATGATCTACCACCAAGATCTACTGTTATCCTCTAAAACACACTTTTTTACAAGAAAAACTATGAATCCAAAACCCACCATTCTGGTTCATATGTTACACATACTAATAGACTCTACACCGCTTGCGGAGGAGAAAACAATCCTGTGTGCCCCACCACTTGAGCACTATCAGAACCAATGGCTACCTCACCCAAGAAGAAGAGCCCCTAACACTCGATCCCATATAGAATAAGTGATGTCTACACTCATAACTAGAATTTGAATCCCATCATTGAAGTAAAAATTCATCCAAGACCAAGACCATTTTACATCACATGGAAATTCTACCAAGAAGCACTATACCAAATTTAAATATACACGTGATTGAAGGAATAGGATGTGTCAGGAGGAATAATCTTGATTATTTATTGAAACATGTGGCATCCATCCAAATATCACCTCGACACTGAATTACAGAAATAATATTTTGTTTCACCTTCTCTATATAAATATCTTCCATTATTTCCCATTGTAAATATTCAGCCTCTAAAACCAATATTCTTCTCTCTACCGATTAGATTTAGTTTTCTTTCCCTATAATTTCTTTTATGCATTTGTAACTTAATGTTCAATATATTTTCTTAAATGCACTATGTTGTTCTTATCTTCCACAATTCACCATGTTCCTCTTAAACTCCCACATTGTAACATGATCTTTTAACTCCAATCCATGGAGAACTAACCTGAGGGATAGGTCCCTAGGGGAGATCACACAAGCACCTTGATATTTATTTATAATCTAAATCTCATCCTTGATGAAATAGAGAAATTGGGAGAATAAGATCGATGATATTCATATTCTCTCTCTAATGAACTTATTCATTCTAAAATCAATCAAATATTATCTCCCTCCCTCTATTGGTTCAAAGTAAAAACCAGTAGAGTGATGTTAATTAAGGGATGAACAAAACACGATGAAGCTGGGTGTTGAAATAGTGAATGCCTTAATTGAGTGTGTTTACTACCTATTCACTATAGAGGAGGTGGAACTAGATGTATCCGGGGAAATATCTCTTGTGTATGTTCAAAACCAAAATTTAGATATATAAGAGAAATGGGATAATAATATTGACACCATTTATGGATGAGAACTAGAGTAAAATGAAGAATCTATCTGATTAACCCTAGATCCAAACCCCTTTCACCCAATGTTGTGTTGTATTTTGTTTCTTAAGTTCCTATTTATATTTAATGAAAAACCAAAAAAAACTTTGTATGATTTCATAATTAGGAAAACAAAATAAAAATACATAAGTGCTAGGATAGTGATAGTCCCTACTCTTTCACCTTGAGAGATGACCTAGGTCAGCCACTAGGATGCATGAGGAGTAGAAATTCTGTTTGACTAAGACCCACTACGATGGAATACATCAACTCATAACCATTTCTAGGGAGGAGATGTGGAGTTCCCACTATCTTTGAAACACTTTAAATACTATTTCCTTATTTTTATATGTTTCCTTATTTTAATTTTCTACTTTCTATTTTTCTTAACCTAGGATAAGCATTCTAGTGAGACCATTCTTTAATGGATTATCACCCATATTCCTAGTGTACATTTCCACAAGTATCCTAAGAGATGAATTTACAATAACAACACCACCAACAACCTTAGGTACACACTAATGGGTGGGAGTATGGAAGATGCTACATGAATGTACCTATCAACAATCAACAACATGTGCCCCCAAACCTTTAAATTAAAGAAGAACTTACACTGGAGGAAATTCAGAGCTACTCATCCATGTTGAAATATTTTCAAGTGAAACAACAACTGGAGGAACAAAAAGACATTATTAAGTAATTAAAAGGTATGAAATATTTAATATCCACTACCCTTCATGAACTTGTAGAGTAAAGGTAGAAAAAATAAGCTGAAAATATAGAGACCCTAATATTTTCAAAACAAGATATCCAAGAAGAGGAGTGAGATTTTTTAGAATCATAGGATCTTCCCCTATTCAACCTCAAGTACATCTTACCAGATATCATGTACTAGGAAAATAAACATAAAGTGGATGCACTTAAGGGATTATCTCTTCCAAACATTACTTTTTTTTATTAAAAATCAATTGTCTTATAATTCCCATCTTTCTATTAATGAAAACATAGAATTATAAGAACTATTATAGGCCCTGGAAGATGGTGAGGATGATAATGGGGTGAATGGGATTACATTTGAAGAAAATCTAGAATGGCCACTTTTTCACTCAACCAAACAAGAAACCTTCAATGAGACATTATACTAAGAAAAAGATCAACGTGATGAAATTGATGAGGGAGTTACCCCTAAAATGGACTCATTTATTTCTCAATTTTGAAAAAAGGAATTATATTATAATCTCCCTAATTTAAATTTCACATAATTAGTACCACTAATACCTTCCCTAGATGTGGAAAAAGAATAAACTTCCGCATAACCCCTTGAAGAGAAAATGGAATCGGAGCTATTAGAAATTGAAGATGAAGTTACCTAGAATGATGAGAAATATGATCTAGATCAAGAGTACTTTGAAAGACTAATTGAGTCTAATTATTAAAAAAAATCCATAAGAGAATTGGTTGACCATGATAAAGAATCTTTGGGACATGTGGTGAAGCACCTACTCCTTTAAAAATATATAGAACATCAAATGGAGGGATTAAATACAGAATTTGAATACCCATTGGCTGCTGCTCATGAGGAAACATAAGAAGTTGCTTCATATAAAGGTACATATTCTGATCTAAACTCAAATTGTTTTAATTTTTTTCAAATTGAACATTTTACTGACTCTCCTTTGGTTTTTTATGAAACATCACAATTGGAGTTACCGTTAGAAGAAGATAAATCCATAATTAAATTGTCACAACCCAAGGAGATCCTAATTTTGATCCTGACACCCCTACTTTATGAGATACACCACACCACTGAGGGGATGGACATACTACACATACAACACCCTATCCATGGGGACCTCCAAGAAGTGTATATGAGCTGCTTTGGAAGGAACCACATATTGTGGTTCATATCACACAATCCCAACCCCCTATAAATTGGGGATAACCAACAGACTGTCCAGTTGTGGAAAATCTAACTATATCACACCTTGGAGGGTTAAAACCAAGATTATCCCTCTCTTTTCCATTTTATTTACTTAATTTATAAATAATTTCTATTTTTTTTTCTGTTTTTGTTTTAATAGTTTTCCCTAAGTGAATAGAACATAGGAGGATAGCTCCATTGTCCACAGTGTACCCAGGGGAGAGCCTAACTCAAACATACTGGAAAATAAACCAATAGGTTGAAACTCACTTTTTACACTATTTATGCATTAAATCTGTTCTGTATTCTACTGGAACATTAATTGAGAAGTGTTGAATAAGTGTGGGGGAGTAATACAAACCTATTAGAATAGTTTTTATTATAGTTTTTTAGTTAATGTTTTAAAATCTATAAATAAAAAAGTCGATTCACTGTTTTTAATGTGTATAAAAAACAAACAAAAATGTAAAAATAAAAAAAATAATTTTTTTTTTGTTAATGTTCTTTAAATACCTTTATTATGTTTTCAATATATTTTTTTATTAAAAAAACAATAAAACAAAAAAAAAACAAAAAAAATATTAATATGTACATACATACTATAGGAACCTGCTTCCTTTAAAAAATGTTGCTTTGTAAATAAAGTATTATAAATATAAATTTTTATAATTTTTGTTTTTACTTTTCACCATTTTTATGAAAATAAATTTTTAATTACCTTGTTTTAATTTCTAAGATAGAGTTGAGGTAATTAATTGGTTTTGAAGCTATAATAATTAAGTGATTGCTAAGTGAATTATTCATTGTTTTATGGAAATGTGTTCTTAGAATTAGGGGATGGAGTGTGAGTGAACATAATTGAATGAAATAAATTTAATAACTTTAAGTCACTGGATTTTGAACTTGATATAAGTAACTTAACCTTCGTGAGATAGAAAACCTTAGGGATCCAACTTAAATGAAAATGATATAACTCTTTTGAACCTAGAATACCCATGGGAAATTGGGAACCCACAATGGATCTCTAAGACAAGGGGCACCGGGCATGTCTCTGTAATTAAATAAATCCATTCAAATAAGTGATATGCATAGTGATTTTCAAATAATTATGGTTGGTAAATATAAATTAAATAAAGGGACATTGTAAAAAATGAGTCCATTTAGGTGAGGAGAATATTAAACCCATAGAAAGAGGGGAAATTGAATTATAGAACATTAATTTGGTTGTATCAATTAATTGGAACATTAAGATATGGTTTAGAAAACTTAAAAAATAGGAATTAATAGATGTACTTTTTTTTAAAAATTTTACTTCCACTCAACTCTAATTCCATCCATATATGACCTGAAAAATTGGATTAAATTGAAGTAAGGTAGTTAATTGATTAACATATGAGGCATGATAATTTTTCATAGTGGAAGAATTTTTTCTTTTCTTATTCTTTGGATTTTAATTTTAATCTAGGTTGGATGATTATTTTTCTTTTTCTTTTAAAATAAATCAAAATTCAATGATCAATTTCTCTGGAGTGAAATAGACTAAGTGTTGGGGTGTGATGCGAGATAGAATTTCCCACATTTTTTATCTATTATTCATTGAAAATACCCACCAATTAATTATAATTCTTGGGTAAAACAATTGTTTTTTTTGAGTTTTATTAATTCTGGACTGAATTGTTAAATGGATCAAGGTACTGATTTTATTTCTATATTAATTTCTTTAATTAATTTTTCAAATCCATACATTTAATTAAAATTTATTTAAGGATAAAAATATAAATTTAATTAGGTTATCATTGATTAAAATTTATTAAAGAAAAATACTACACTAAATGATATTATTTTTTAATACAGGTGGATGAAAAATTACAAATTCCAGGCATGGTTAGGTGACTAACCATGCATAGCTAACCGAACCGTGTGCCTCTTCTTATAAAAAATAATCACTCATGGTCAGTCTACTGACAATGATATAATTTTCCATAAGAAGCATCTACATTTACCTGCCTGACTGTGGATCCCATTCTGAGCCAATCATGAGCTCTACTCATGGTCATCCACCATATCACGACAACCTGTGAAGTCAAAACTCACCATGCCGATTCAAATATTCCACATTCCAAGATTCTTCACATCAATTTTAGAGGATAAAACCACCATGTTAATACTTATTCTTGAGCAACATCATAACCACTGACCACCTCACCAAACAATAAGAGCCCTTGCAGCTCGATCCTATGGGTAAGAAGTGACATCTATGCTCAAGACCACCATTTAAATCCCAAAATTAAAGTAAAAATTCATCGAGTCCCAATCCTGATCTAAAAAACATGAAAATTCCACCAAGAATCACTATAATTTTTTTTAATACATGCATGGTTGAAGGAAGAATACATGTCAGGTGGATTAATCATCACTATTTGTTAAATCACAAGGCATCCATCCAAATATAACCTTGACATTGAATTATAGAAAGTTTTTTTCATTTCAAATTCTCTATATAAATATCTCTCATTCTCTACTATTGTAAATATTTGGTCTTTGCTGACTATATTTGGCCCTTTGCTGATTAGATTTTGTTTTCTTTCCCTATAATTTTTTTCTGCATTTCTAACTTAATGTTCAATATGTTTTGTTAATTTTATTGTGTTTTTCTTCTCTTCCCTAATTATTCATGTTCATATTTATCCCCTATGATATAATGTGTTATTTTAACTCCAAACCATGGAGAACTAATCTGAGGGATAGGTCCCTAGGGGAGATCACACAAGCACCCTCTTCTTTATTTATAATATGAATCCAATCCTTGATGTAATAGTGAAATGGGGAGAAACAGATCAATGAAATACCTATGATTTCTTTGATGATTTAATTCATTCTCAAATCTATCAAATATTCTCTCCTTACCTCTCTCGGTTCATAGTTCATACCAGTGGAGCACCGTGAATCGAAGGATGAACAACACATGATGGAGTTGGGTGTTGAGACCAAGAAAGAATCGACTGAGTGTGTTTAATAACTATTAAATATAGAGGAAGTGGATTAGATGTATCAGGGGATACCTCTATTTTGTATTCTCATAAAAAAAATTTATATAGAGGAGAGAAATGGAAGAATGATATTGACACCATTGTCAGATGAGAACCAGAGGAAAATAAAGAATCTGTGTAATTGACCCAGGATCCAAACCCCTTTAAACCACTATTGTGTTGTCTTTTGTTTCTTCTTTTCCTATTTATATTTAATAAAAAACCAAACAAACAACTTTGGATGATTTAATAATTAATAAAATAAAGGAAAAATACATAAGTTATAGGATAGTGAGACTCTTTACCCTTTCTCTTTGAGAGATGACCCTGACCAGCTACTATACTACATTAGGAGTATAAATTATGTTTCACTGCATCCAGTGACAGTCACATGTATCATAGTATCTAACCTAAAACTCTAAGGGCCTTGACCTATGTTCAAAACCGGCCTTATAATGGTCCTACACCACCTTCATCCTCTCCCAAACAAACTGGATCTTCTTAGATGTTATCTACACCACATCTGGACTAAGAATTATTGAATCCCTAACCTCCATAAAAAACAACATAGAATGACACAATCACCCATACAATGCCTCAAATGTGAAAATTCTAATGGATGAGTGATATATGTTGTTGTACGAAAACTTTGCTAAAGGTTGGTGACATTCTCAAGTTCTTCCAAAGTCTAAGATGCAAGTTTTCAATATATCCTCCAGTGTTTGGATAGTATGCACCATCTTCCCATATATCTGAGGATGGAAAGCAGTGATAAGGCATAGTTGTGAGCCAAAATCATGTTGCAATACCCTCTAGACTCGCAAGGTAAAATAAGGATCCCAATAATATATTATAGTCCTTGGTACCCCATGAAGCCTAACCACATCATCCACATATCTCATTTCCAAAACATCCATGAAATTCTATATATGGATTGCTAGAAAATGAGCCAACTTCATTAGTTCATCCACTATCACCCAAACTGCATCACATCCTCCCTAATATCAAGGTAACCATATGGAAGAATCTATTAATATTTTTTCCCATTTCCACTAGGGAACATATAAGGGCCATAAAAAACCTCCATATACATTGTGATCCAACTTCACCTGCTGAAAAACTAGAAACCTAACAAAAAACTCTACCACTAACCATTTTATCATTGGAAACAAAAGCTGCCTCATCAATCCATGATAAATATTCATCACACTAAGATGTACCACTAAGGGTGAGCTATGAAACTCATGGATAACCCCCTCACACTTTCTTGTGGAACAAACAAACTCCCCTACAACAAAACCTACTTCTGACCATCCTCTCACCATCCCTTAGGAACATCCCCATGGACAATATGATCTTTCATTACCTCTACCTCTGATTTCCCCAACTAAGAATCCTCTACATACTACAAAAAATACAACTCCATGGTCATCATATAATAAAAACCCTGTACATTGCTCCCTATGAAATCAAGATGCATCACTACAAAATCCTCCATTCCTTTCTAAAAATATGAAGAATCCCAGTCACATCTTCTCAGGGCTTCTGAATAATTGCATTAGCAACCACATTCCCCTTTCCTAGGGTATAAGAGATCTCAAATTTGCAATCCTAAATAAACTCCATCCATCTCTATTGTCATAGATTCATATTTCGTTGAGTGAAATCATATTTCATGCTATTGTGGTCTATGAAAACCACAAAATGACCACCAATGAGATAGTTGTTCCACAAATTTAGTGAAAACACAATTTCCACCAGCTCTATATCATGGTTTGAATAGTTACTCTCATGGGTATGTAACTACCTAGAGCCATATGATACGTTTTCCCTCTATTGCATCAATACACATCCTAAACCCATATAGGACACACCCAAAAAACCTCAAACAACACACCCACCTTAGGAAACCAAAGCACTAGAGAACTGACTATCTTCTTCTCTAGGTAACAGAATTCTCCCTGAAATTGATCAATCCACACAAAATCTTGTTATTTCAGTGTAAAAGTATTCAGTGGGGATACATCTTGACAAAAATCTAGCACAAACCTATGATAATATCCTATGAGACCAAGGAAACTATGAACCTCTACCACATTATTGGGTACTGACCAAGAAACAACTACCTCAACCTTCTATGTGTCCACTCTCACACCCTACCGTGACACCACATATCTAAGGAAGTGAACCTACCATGTCTAGAACTAACACATGTACAACTTCCCATAGATCTGGTGGCATTGAAGGACTTGAAAAATATATTTGAGATGATCAGTGTGCTCCTCGTCTAACTAAGAGTAGATCACAATATCACCAATTAATATGATGATGAACCGATCTAAGAACTCACTAAATAGGGAGTTAATAAGCCCCATGGACATTTCTAGTGAATTCGTTACATCAAAAATCTTGACTATAAACTTGAAGTGATCATACCATCACTTGAAGGAATTATTTTGGATATCCTCATCCTTCACCCTCAACTGGTGATATCCATATCACATATTGATATTTAAGAACTAACTAGCCCCTCTCAAATGGTAAAACTAATTTTCAATCCTCATAAGAGGGTAAAGGTTCTTGACCATTACCTGATTCAACCTTTGGTAGTCTATACACAACCTCAAACTACCATCTTCCTTCTTGGAGAACAATACTGGAGCACCCCACAAAGACACACTGGGTCGAATGAAATCCTTATGCATCATATCATCCACCTAAAACCTCAACTCACAAAACTTCATTGGAACCATCCTTTAAGGATCCCTTGAAATCAGAGATGATTTTAGTTGCGGATCTATCCCAAACTTGACATCATGTTGTGGGGGTCGAGTCATAACCTCATCTGAAAAAACATCCAGGAACTTATCTATAACCTTGGGAAAACCCTATATTAGAGCTTCCATTGATAGCTCCACCAATTGAGACAAAATTGGCTTCATCTACCTACCCCTTATCTGATAACCTTTCTCACCAACAAACACCACTCAATGGTTCTCCACATCAGAAAAAAAACTCTCCTTTTGAAGTAGTTAATGAATAAATACACAATATAAATCCAATAAATGTTGAGGATAACATCATATGGTTTTATCTACAACAAGAATAAGTCCCTCATTGACTGATGTTGCAAAATCACCAGTCTTCATCCCCAGAACACATAAAACAAAGAAGTATGACCTCCAACCAGTGTAGATAACACCAGAGACACTAGAAGACTCTAAACATCCAGTACCATAGAATAGAATAAATTACGTGGAAAAAGGAACATGATGTTACCAGATAAAACAAATAAAAAACAACGGTAGATGATAAAATGATCATTCCTCGAACAACCCCTAGCTCTGTTGGTGGTTCCGCCTCTAATGCATGCATCTGACCACACCCAAATCCTCTTCCTGTACACTGTCATCCTACATGAACACCCTTTTGACTAGTTAAATATGGAAATGGATCATCACAAGGATACCCTCATCCAACTCCACCTTTCCTCAGCTACTGAACAAGTGTCAGGGGTCCTTTACACTAAAACTGTCACGATGGTAACTACTGCTGTTGAAAAGGGGATTGTCCTCCCATATGAAACTAGCCTCCCTAAGTGGTAGGATACTAATCCTTGAAATTAAAATGTCCCCAAAAGTCATAGAATATAAAAAAATCTCTTGTAAAGGGATTGGAAACCAACTATCCCTGAAGGTTGGGGAAAAAAACTATCACAGCTAATTCCCCATTGGACAGAACCATGACTTCCTGAACACCCATGACCCACTTCCTAAAGCTCTGATCCTAAAAACACCCCACTCAAAAATCTATCATGGATCAACTCCTAGAGAAAACATCCTCTCAACCACCACTTCCTTCTTCTTCAATTCTATATGCATAGGAATCTTGAATGAGGTGATCACATATCTAATTGCTGGGCGCAAATACTTCTCCAAATGATAAACTCTGGTTTCCTCTTTCGAGAAAACATCAAGGGAAAGTGTAGTAGGTCCTTGAACCTGATCCCAAACTCCCTCACACTTAAGCTCCCATACTAAAGGGAGACTAACTCCTTACTCTAGGATTCCTTTATCGCTGATGATAGGAAATTTTCTTAGAACTCCCTCTAAAAGTCAAGAAACAACACATCTTCCTCCTAATGGTCACCAAGAAATAGCATCCACCACTGATGTGAAACTCCCCACATCTGACTAACTGCTAATGGAACCCAAAAATCAACCTGTTCTCAAATATGACCAAAAGAAATCTCGATCTCCTCTAACCAGTGCACTGTCTCCAGATCATTGATTCTCCCCTCATACTTTCCAAAACTCTTCCATTGAAAGGCACACAAATCCATATACCATGACTCATCCTCCTATATTGGATCGATCCTTTGATGATCAACTAGTTCATCCTACTAAACTTCAACTCTTTGGGAAACTCAAGAATTAAAAATATGATCCATTCCTAAAAATCAACGAGAACATCCAAATCTTGGTATCATGAAAATTTTCAAAGAATATTTAATTAATTCATTTTATTTTCCCAAAACAAACCATTTTGGACATGAAAACAAACAATCATGATGCATTTAATTCTCCTAGGTCTCTACCCTAAAAATAGGTCCACCTAATTTGGCCGTTAAATAAGTATAGATTCCATGAATTGGATCATGTGGGGACCAAAAATCCTATGTCCTAACCAGTCTCCCTAGCGTATATCATGCACCAAGATCAACAACCATCATTTCCCTACCAAACCATGAAAATCTCAAAATTCTTAACACCATAATCCATCCAATATCTCAACCAAAACCATTAATACCACTATATTATGACCCCCACCATCCAAATATATTGTAATGAATGAAGATAGATAATGACCCATGAGTCCCACCTACAGTAGGCCCCGGGTCAGCGATTAGCATAGAGGGTATAAAAATATCACAAAAAGGAAGGAATTACCCACTATAAATAAAATAAGATCAAGATATTGGATAAGAAATCACCAATAAAATCCAATAGATAATATAATGGTAAACAAAAAATATCCCACAATGAACGAGAAAAATAAACCAATACAAATAAATTCTCTAAGTATACCAAAAGATATGTCTATGACAGCTACTCAACAATAGATACAACCCAAGCTAGTAATATCCAGCTCGGTCCATAACATCCTCCTAGAATTATGCAAAATAGTTTATATGCACAGGGTGAATATAACATGTATAATCATTGGGGAAATAAACAAGGTCTCAAGTGCACATGTGAAGTGTCATGATCCATAATGAGATGCTATCCAACCCGACACCTGACCCGATCCACGACATGGACCGAAGGGCGTTCTTGATCCCCACGAGTTGGAAACTAGTATCGGGCATCAAAACAAATATAAGAGGGAATGATTTCCTCCCAAATAATAAACCGGATAAATAAATTAAACTGAATAAGTAGAAGAACCAATACTAACTGAATCTCAAATAAATACACAAATAGATTCAGTTACAAGATATAATTGAACAAGATAGAAACCTAAAATACAAAACTAAAAACAAAACTAAAACAAATACACTCTACCATGATCTCCTTGTGACCTCAATTTCACCACTGTCCACAAGACCAAACTGCTTCAAGAGCCAGATCAAACAAGAAGAACCTAAATGAGGACCAGAACATGAAAAAAAGATCGGGTCTATAGGCACTGAATAGTATAAGTAGTGTCTGATATTCACATCTCATTAAGCAATCACCAAAGAATCCATGCATTTCCTTTTCTGAAAACAATCCATTAACACTAGTTTGAAATACAATTATCAAAATAGGGATTTTCAAATTTTATCAAGCAAACATAGTTTTCCACATTTTAAAAACCAACACATGTCATATCCCATTTTTGAAAACTGGTTATCATTTTAATACCAAAAATGAAACCAAATTTCTAAGTAAAACAATACTGGGCTGTGCTGAAAAAAAACTAGTAGTATAAGAAGAAAATAAAGTGTATCAAAATTCAAACAAACAATCATAGATTGTAACCATGGGATTTCCTAAACATCCCTAGAGAAATACCTGGGTATACCAACCCATTTAGGGGGTACCAATCCAGTGACACAACCCACCTGGCCAAAATAGTGACACAACCCATCTAACCAATCCAGTGACACATCCCATCTGGCCTCTCAGTAATCAAAGGGGTACCAACCCATCTAATCAGGGTTGATCATCAACCATCACTTGACCTCTAAAAGATGACCAGGAACCCATGGTAATAATATATTATATAATTATGAGGCCCTCTCATGCGTGACTCACCTTACCTACCATCACCGCATTTTCCTACCCCAAACACAGACACCACTAAATGATAAAACATAAAAAGAAATACCTCATATAGAGGTTCCCACTATATATCTATAACATTGTCAAAGGTTAAAATCAGTACATCACATCATATAATGTTTACCCTCTTCATAAAAATATTCACATTTCCAAATGAACCTTTGGATTTACACACCCATGTATACTCTACTCAAAACATTTCAAAGAACATTTCCCAAACCAAGTGAAATTACACTTTCAAAAACACTTTTAAAACATGAATTTAAATTCTCAAAATCAATTCCAGTTTCCTACTATTCAAAAACCAAGATAAAAGTTCACAAGATAATTGAAGATTCCAAAAATGCCCTTACTTTCCAAATACTATTTCAAAACCAAGGTTGAAACATACAGGAAATGACCAAGGATTTATAAATGGGCTTTCAAAAGTATTTAGGAACAAAATATCTTTTTTAAAATTCCAAATGGGCCATATCCTCCAATAAAATCTCAAAACCACTTTGTCTCATTTGAAAAACATATAACCATTTTACAATAAAATAAGAAATAATAGAAGAGGAATAAACATTTTAGGAAACCAAAGTTCAAAGAAAGAGATAATTTCAATTCCATAATCATTTTAAGTCCCATCCATGTGTGAACTCTATGCACCCATGGATGTGTCCACATCCAATGGAATACCACAATTATTTTTTCTCCAAACAATTTTCAAGAAACAACACATGCCTTCCAACTATCACAACAAAACATTTTATGAAAACCATCATGTTTCACATAGTAAACCTAACCTTAAACCAATCAATTTAATAAAATATTTCCATGGGAAACACCATCCAAATTATCCAAATTTTCCATCAAAACACATTTGTAATTTTATCAAACCTATTTCATATAAATTCACAAGGGAATAAAAAAGATTCACTTAAAAACCTATTTTTAACAAATTATACCAACACAAAACCACCATAATAAACTAATTAAATGTATCATGAAGGTTATAATCATATTTAAAAATTAATTAAAATCATCTAAGCATCAATAGGTTGAATCATAAAGGAAAAACATGGAAACACCTACCTCAATGGTGTGTAAACGCATCAAAACTCTCAAAGAAGGGAGATTAGGGCCCTATGGATGATCTTCACACCCTAGATTCAAAGAAAAAAACCCACACACGAAACCTAACCATTAGGGTTTTGAAAAATTAAATCTCATCCAATTGAAAGCAATAAGTAGAGATGGGAAGAGATAAAGGTGAGGAAAAATGACTAAAAACCCTAAACACATTCCTTGGAATCAAAGGAGAGACACCAAGGATGGAGGAAAACCAAGGAGAGGGACCTAGGGGGATCCCTTTGTGCACCTTGGTCGACCCAAGGGGAGGGGGTCTTAAATAGGGTAAATAGGGGAGAGGGTAGATTAAAAATTTCAACTTTTAAAATTTCTAGGCATCTCACATAGTTTGGCCGCATAGTTTATCAAATAGTGTGCCAACCATTTGGAAACTAGTTTCACAAAAAAGAGTGACCACAGGACTAAGCCACATGGTTTGTGTGACCATGTTCAAACCGTGTGGTAACTTCTATCCAATTCCAGGCCCTTCCGCATGGTTACCTGGGCGGGGCCATATGGTTTTTACTAACTATGTGCTACCTGTGCACATGCCAAAATTCACCTGGGCATCCAAAAATTGAAAATTTTAACCGGGATCCAATCCCTAAACTCATCCTAGAAGATCCAAGACCAAGATAATAAGAAAATAAATAAGTATTTGAGGTTGGGGTGTGACAATTATCCCTACCACAAACAATTTCTACCCCCAAAAAGTCACTAAGACAAAGGATGACCAAAACTCGAATCCATGCCTGATCAAAATCGAGGAAAACCATGAACCTCGGGGTGACCATTCACTCCACAATAACACCAGACTGATCAAGAAGAAACCACAACATAAGAGTGAGGGGATAACATGAGGGGGTTCTCCCCACCGCAAGAACTCAACTAATACAGAAACTTTAAAACCCAACCAACACCACCAAGTCTTAAATGAAAAACTACTATGGGCGACCCAACAAACCAAGACCCTAGAAACAATCTCATCTTCTCCATACTAACCAGAAAACACCCTCACTAGAACTGGTAACTAGGGAACTCCCAACCCGAACTAAACCAAATTCCTTAGCATGAGTGAAACAACACCACCACCCAAATTAGAAACTTTCCAAACCATCAAAAAACCCCAACGCTAGGGGAAACTCATGAAAAGAGACTCAAAAAAAAAAAAACTAGAAACATAAGCCATAAATTCCACAAAACTTAAACATCTCCAAATGAGCACAACTAAAACCAAAACCTGAACTAACCAACCTAAAGGTTAAGCACTCAAAAAAAGTGCATGATTCAGAATCCACATTCATATAAACACAACTTCTTGGATTATGATCGAATAAGTCCATCACACCTATATAATTAAATGATGAAATTATGATATAAAAAACTATAAAATCAGAAAAAAATTATTAGGATAACTTTAAATATCTCCACCCCAACATGGGAACAAAATCCAGGAAAAGGTTTCACACACCCTCAGAAACTCCTAACTACATGCGAGCTTCACTCTGAGACCTATGTATGGAGCCCTGGTGACTGAATAATATCCTTCCTCATAGTCAGATAATGAAATTATCCATTTAAAACTACTTCTTTAGGAAATTATTCCTAAAATAACTTTGCATATGACCTAGAAAACCGTTATGATGGCATGTATTCAAAGGGTTGTGATAAGACAAATTTGAATGCCCGAACCTGACACATTGGAAGCACACAAGTGAGTGGTCTAATGAATGAGAAGTAGAATCCAACAAGAGTGAATTCTTGGAAATAGGTTCCTATGGTACATGCTTCTCACTAGATGGGGAACCTTTATGAACAAAAATAGGAGATGGTTCATTAGTTTCCACAAACTTATTTCTAAGAACCAATTTGGCTAAAAATTCCATATACACTAACTTTCCAAAATGAAATTCACTAGAAGATAGAAATTTTTCCATGATATCTGGATAAATACCCCAAACTAAAAGAGGACACCTTAACTAATACTCAAATGAAACTTCTAGAGAGTAAGAAACCAACTCCCTGAAGTGATCAACATAAGATTTTATGGTCCATTGTCCCTATCGAACATCCTACAACTCTGCCACCTTCCTCAACTTCACCTCCTATAGAAAAAACCTTTAGAATAAAGTGGTCTTAAAAAATTCCCATGTCATCCCAAATTCCAATGATGATGGGACAACCAACTTCCATTGGTCCAAAGCTGGACCCACAAGAAAAACCAAAACATCACACGATATGACAACTTTGAGAGTTCTGAACAATCTGAAGATACCCTTGACTTCTTCAAGCCACTTCACTACCTTTGACGGACCTCTATAACCTCGAAGGGTAGGAAGCACTTGAGGAGAATCAAAAACTGGGAATGACTCATCATAAATTTTGGGGACCTTTATGGGTGGAATTTTTGAACAAAACGGAAAACACAAACCAAAACTGATATCAAACCGAAGCACAATCAAAAGCGAAACCTTGAAAAAAAAACAACTGGATTAGAATCCAAAAAAATAAAAACATAACCAAAAATATTCCTTTAAATAGCCACCATTTTTATTTAAATTTCAAAACAACCTTCTTTTAAGGCCACTTTTCACAAAAAAATGCACGTTCCTGTAAAGAAAACCAATTTCTGAAACCATTTCCTTATTTTAGATTAACTTTTTAAAAAAAAGTCCAAGACTCTAATTTCAATTACCCACCCATGGCATCCCATGAACTATCGCACATGTGTTCACCTATTTCAATCCGTACATTCCAACATGCACATTCCATACACATACCCTCACACGTGCAAATGTTCATAAGGAATACCAAGGGGACACCCAAACCATTTCATTTGTCAAACTAAACATACACCAAATTTTCAAACCAAAACAATTTCCTTTAAAACCCATTTTACCAATTTAAATACATTTGAAAGAAAGAATTTTCATTTTAAAACCATTTTCATTTTCAAAAACAGACTTACAAAAAACTAATACCAAGATGAAAAACCACTCGCACCAAAACACTAGAATGAGGAACTAGTAGTTATGCTTAATTCAGTGACATAGTAGTGGGCCATTCCCAAAGTAAGAATCAACAACTTGGAGGTGATTGAACCATGTACTCAGACTCCACATGGGTTACTAATCCATGTGAGATCACAATATAACACCAGTTCACCTTCGTTGTAATCCCTTAAAAGAAAACAAGCGAAGCAAAGATAAGGACTCAATCCCTAGACTACCCCTGGTAACTCAGGTCTTTTCATGAGTAGTTGTGATCAAGAATCGACCCATAACCTATCTCCTAAGCCCTAAAAATCCTAATCTCAAACTACCAGACACCCTAAATAACAAGGAACTACTCTAATACCATTTTTTCATGAGACAGTCTAGGATTCCATCCAACCCGACACCTGAACTGGTCCGCAGCATGGCCCGAAGTGTGTTCTCGATCCCCATAGGCTGGAAACTAGTGTCAGGCATCAAAATCAATATAATATAGAATGATTTCAGCATAGAGAATAACCAGGATATATAAATTAAACTGAATAAGAATAAGAACCAACACCAACATAATATGAAATAAATACACAAAAAGATTCAGTTACAAGATACAATTTAACCAAATAGAAACCCAAAATACAAAATTGAAAACAAAACTGAAATAGATCCACTCTACCACGATCTCCTTGTAACCTTAATGTCACTAATTTCCAGAAGAACGAACCACTCCAAGAGAAAGATCGAACCGGAAAAACCTAAATGACGATCAGAACTTTCAAAACAGATCGGGTCTACCGACACTGAATGGTACAAGTAGGGTGTGATCTTCACATCTCAGTAGGAAATCACCAAATAATCCACGTGTTTCCTTTCTCAAAAACAATCAATTGACACTAGTTTGAAATAAAATTATAAAAATAGGGGTTTTCACATTTTATTGATCAAACATAGTTTTCTGTATTTTAAAAACCAACACATGCCACATCACACTTTCCAAAACCAGTTATCATTTTAATACCAAAAACCAAACTAAATGTTTAAGTAAAATAATATTGTGTTGTGCATAAAATAAACTAGTAGTATAAGTAGAAAATAAAGTGCAAAAAAATACAAAAAAATAATCAAAGATAGTAACCATGTGATTTTCTAAAAATCCCTAGAGAAATACCTAGACTTACATGGTTCAGAACCACCTTCTAGCATATGGTGAAGCTCCCTAGTCTATAACCAGCTGGCCACCCTCAACTGACTAATCCAGTGGAACAACCCACTTAGTCTCTCAATGATCCAGGGGTACCAACCCATCTAATCAGATTTTATTAGAAACCTCCACTCAACCCTCTAAAATATTCCAAGGAACCCATGGTAATAATATACTATGTAAGTAAGAGGCCCTTGAAAATGTCACTCACCTTACCTTCCATCACCACACTTTCCTACCCCAAACATGGACACCAATATACAATAACCCATAAAAAGAAATACCTCCTATAGAGGTGACCACTATATATATATATGTCTATGTGTGTATATATATAACATATTCAAAGGTTCCAATTATTCCATCACATCATATAACATTTACCCTCTTCCTTAAAACATTCAAGTTTCCAAACATGCATTTGGATTTACACACCCAAGTCACTCTACTCAAAACATTTCAAAGATCATTTCCAAAACTGAGTGAAATTACACTTTCACAAATACTTTCCAAATGGTCCTTTACATTATCCAAATCAATTCCACTTTCATGATATTCCAAAACTAAGATAAAATTTCACAACATAATCGAAGATGCTAAATGAGCTCTAAATTTCCAAATACCATTTCAAAACCAAAGTTGAAAACATACAAAAAATGAAAAGCATTTCCAAAAAAGATTTCAAAACTATTTAGGAACCAACTCTCTTTTATAAAATTCCAAAAAATCCATAGTCTCCAATACAATATCAAAACCAAATTTTCTCATTTGGAAAATGTGGAACCATTTTATAATAAAAGAAGGAATAAGAGAAGAGGAACGACCTTTTTAGGAAACCAATGTTCAAATAAAGAACCAAATTCAATACCATTATCATTTGAATGTCCATCCATGTGTACACTCTGTGCACCCATGGATGTACCCACATCTAATGGCATACCACAAATAGTTTTTCCCCAAACAATTTTCAAGAAACAACACATGCCTTCTAACTATCATAACAAACCGTTTTATGAAAACCAACATGTTTTAGATACAAAAAATAACCTTAAACCAATAAATTTAATAAAATATTTCCATGGTAAAAAAAATCCAAATTATCCAACTTTTACATAAAAAATTGGCATTTTATCAAACCCATTTTGTATAAATTCGCAAGGGTATAAAAAAAGATTTCACTTAAAAACCTATTTTTAGAAAATTCTACCATCACAGAAACACCATAATAAACTAATTAAATGTATCATAAAGGTGAAAATCATATTTAAAAATTAATTGAAAGAATTTAAGAATCAATAAGTTACATAATAAAGTAACAACATGGAAACACCTACATCAATAGTGTGTGAATGTGACAAAACTCTTAGAGAAGGGAGATTACGGCCCCATGGACGATATTTACACCCAAGATTCAAATAAAACACAACCCACACACAAAACCTAACCATTAGGGTTTGGAAAATTGATATCCCACCCAAGGGAAAGAAAGAAATAGAGAGAGGAAGAGAGAAAGGGGAGGAAAAATGACTAAAAACCCTAAAAACATACCTTGGAATCAAAGGAGAGGCACCAGGGTGGGAGGAGAACCAAGGATAGGGTCCTAGGGGGCTCCCTTCATGTGACTTGGTCTAACCAAGGGTGTGGGGTCTAAAATAGGGTAAATAAGGGTAGAGGGTAGATTAGGAATGCCAATTTTTAAAATTTATGGGAAACCCACACAATTTGGCCGCACAGTTTATCAAACCGTACGCCAACCATGCAGAAACTACTATCCCAAAAAAGAGTGATTGTGGAACTAAGCCACATGGTTTGTGTGACCATAAAAAGACTATTTGGTAGCTTCTATCCAATTCCAGGGCCTACCACGCGGTTACCTGGTTTGGGCCGCACAGTCTCTACTAACCGTGCACTACCTGTGCACAAACCAAAATTCACCTGGACATCCAAAAATTGAAAATTTTAACTAGGAACCAATCTTGAACCTCAACTGGGAAGATCCAAGACCAAGAAAAGAAGAAAATAAAGGAGTATTTGAGGTCAAGGTGTGACATGAAAAGAGAATTCTAATGTTCCATTGAACAAACAAAAAAACCAACAAGCGCCAATACATGTCATCTAAGTAATCTCAACCTCACATGGATCATTCACCAAATTAAACATTTAATATAATAATATAGAATCAATATCATAATGAAACAAGGTACCCCACTGATTCTTCCCCATTGATTTTCTTCTCTCACACCCCAACATCAAACGTCCTCTTCTCATATACCTTCTATACATTTCACATTATATACCATCCATCTCTGATATGGGTCAGGAAGCATCCCTACTTTCCCCAACCTTGCATGGTATAACATTTAGGGATAACATCAAGAATCATTACATAATATCCACAACACAACACATCTTTCCTGAATAAAACTAGACCATCACATCACATATCACCTAAAGACACCCAGTCCATCACATCATATCTCATTATATAACCAAAGTAGTAAGGTATCATGAATGTGAAGGAAATAAACCTCATTACCTCCTCCAACCATGCGTGAACCCCCACCATATATCACATATTATTACTTATCACCACATCACACCTCACCTAAAAACACCTAGTCCATCATTTCACATCTCGCCTAAAGACACCTAGGTCATCACTACTGAAGGAAGAGTGAGGAAGAGGGAGTATCCATCCATCTGTATCACCACCAACCTGGATGTTGGGGAAAACACCCAGAACCTAGAACCTATGAGCATTGGTAAGATTATCCAATTCTATTGGGTTATGTAAAGAAATAAAATAAACATAAATGATATATAGACAACAGACAATACCCAACCTATGAGTTCACATCAACTGCACTAGCACACACTACATCACCACCAACGTACCACACATCAACTGTCACAATATCTACTACCACTATATGAAATATGACACACCACCACCACATAATCCATAAAATATTTCACACATTCATTTAAAAGTTCACCACTTTCCAGATTAATCATGTTACACTAACTTTCATTGATAATTCATTTAATTTCACATTTACACAACCAGTTCATTTATTCAATTCACTTAATCCATTTACCAAAACTAATTTACATCTCATTATATAAAATTTATAACCCATTCATTTATTTATTCATATTTTATTCCATTTTTATTTGGTCAACTAGCACTACCATGCCACATCACAACTATACCAACTCACATCAACTGTCATCGCTACACCTCATCAACCTAGTCATCTCACCACAAAACCCCACTTATCATCCTTTTCATACCACCACTACCTAACAAAACAACCAACACACAAATAAATCACTTAATACCACAAAACAACCACATCTCACACCACAACCACACCACACACCACAACCACATCATAATCCATGACTACTATGAACCACATTGCACAACTACCCACATCACATCCATGCCAACCAACCACCATGACACAACCCCACACATCACATAGCCTAACCGATCACCACCACCACCACATGACAACACACAACACACAAGACAAACACCAAGGAGACCACATGCAACAACAACACATTCTAGCTTCCATAATTATTTAGTGGCTTTATCACATTACTTCTTAATTTTTCATGAATATTATCACACAAATTGGTATTCCATGGGAAACCATTTTATTATCCAAATATTCATTCATTAAAATTTTATTTAGGATGTGATAAAAAAACACCACAAGGGTCTTAGAACATATCATCTATAGCACAAACAAGGCTCCAAACAACCATTATTTTCAGTATTTACTATAAGGCCCCAGCCTTAAACCTTACTTAATATTGAATTAAATAAATAATTAACATTGAGGATCTTTTCAGGTTTAGAGTTTTAGAGAATTAGGACATAACTATTACATCTCAAAAGATTACAAAGTAGTCACTTCTACTAAATTTCCATAAAATAAAAACTCTTAAAAAGAAACATGTCTAGTTCCATGTTTTAGATAGCATGACTTTCCATTGATCCCATCCTTGACCCTATTCCACATTAAGTCCTGTGAAAAACATTTAAAAAAAAACTTGGGGTGAGCATAAAAATCTCAGTAAGGGATACACAAAGAATGAAAACTGTTAGTTTTTCAAAACAACAAGTAAACCATGAATACTTTACCAAAGTAATACTTTTCACATTTATGAAGTAGTAAAAACCCTTCACTGAATAAAAGAACATTACTTACCCTTGTGTAACCAAAAGATTACCATAAAACCCATATAAATAACACATAACATATAAAGGTAACTTGGGACTTAAACATACTTAAGTGGAATAACCATACAGTCGACTTCCACACATATCACTTAATGGAATATCCATTTGGCCAACTTCCATACATACTTAATGGAATAGCCATACGACAGACTTCCATACCCATTGCATTGGAGGTTATAACGTAACCACCCGTCCTCGTATTCACGGCACCACCCGTCATATGGTTTATCACGTAACCACCTGTAAAATGTCCAAGTACCATCATTACACATAAAATATTGAAAATATAAACATTTCAGTGACAACATTTCATTTTCAATCACAATAAGTAATTCAAAGATATTGAATTAATCAATCCATTTTCAAAAACCTTTTAAAAGAGATTTTTGAATCAAAGTGTACCATACCACTTTGAAGCTTTTAATGGAATTAGAATTTTAAAACATTAATGTCCATATAAATAAATACTGAAAACCATTTTGAAAACATGGACATTAAAGATAAATATTTATAATAATAAATCTTTAAAACATTTAAAATGATATTTTTTGTTAAATAGTTTTTAACAAAATGAGAGACTCTTGAATACAAATAATTGTAGAATAACATCTAATCTGAACATTATAATATCATGAGAATAAATATATTCATGATATAATATTTCAAAGGACAGTATACACACCATATAAGAGTGAATTGGTGCATAACAACAATGAAGTCTCAATGGAGATGTAAATTGAGATGAAATCCATTATAAAGATGGTATCCTTAAATTAAGGATAAATCTATCACATATTTATGTGTGAGAAATATAAATACACCCAATATAAGTGGATATTAAGTGTGAAACAATAATAGGTCATTCACACATAATCTTGGAAAAACAAAACCAATGACTTAGATATTTAACTCAATGAAATGAGATTGAGTTATGATTTCCCATACAAGTTCGTAAGAATTTATCAATGAGATGATTATGTGTAGAAATAGTATATCCACACAGAGGTTTGTGGAAATTACAACATAGAGATTCCACACATAATATTTTCATAATAAAATCAAGAAGTAGAGGTTTAACCCAAAGAATTGAAAGTGGGTTAAGAAGTTCCCTTACAGAAATCCAACAGCCTAACGATGTCACTTTAAAATTCAGAAAATGAGTTGATGAGAGAGAAAATGGTATCTCATCACTTGGAAATAAAATTTACATAAATAAGGATATAGAAGAACATATCCCAACATAAAAATATGTAAATTAAAATACCCAACAAAATAAGACTTTTAAAAAGAGGAGGGTGAAAGGTTCCCTTACCGACATGGGTATCTTTCAAAACATACACCCCGTGAAAGAAGGACAATAAAACATTGATGTAAATACTCATAAATGAAAGTATATTACAAAATGAGTAAAATAATGGTCATTACTTACACCACTCAAAGGAAATTGTGGCAAATGTAGCATAAATCTCACGGGAATAAAAGTGAGATGAAAAATCCCTTACGAAAACTCGGCAGCCTGACGGCGCCACTTAAAACATACAAAAATGGATTGATGAGATCAAATAGGGTCTATAATCATATTAACATAATGTTTAAAGCAATAGTAATATAAAATAACATCCCCCAACATAACAAATAGGATCTTAAAAGAAGTGACATAAAGGAGAGTACTTAAAAAGAAAGATAGAGGTTAGATCTCTTACGAAAATTCGGCAGCCTAACGGCGCCACTCAAAACTTCCAAAATGGATTGATGAGAGAAAATAGGGTCTATAATCATATGAAAACAAAAATTACAGTATGAGTAATATAAAAGAACATCCCAATCATAATAAATATGAGCTTAAAAGGAATGACATAAAAGAGTGTACTTAAAAAGAAAGAGAGGGGTATGATCCCTTACCTCAAGTCCGACTTGTCTTGTTCATTTCTTTATATTCCTGAATAATAAACTTTGGTCAATTTATAATTGCCTAAGTACCTTTTTTAAAGATTATTATTCAGTTCATATCACATATTATAATGTTATAATAATTTTTTAATAATGTTAGTTCATATCAGATGTTTTTTCCGATGTTTAGTACATGAGTCAAAAATGAACTTGTTTGAAAAAATGATTGCCCATGTAGTTATAAGTAAATAATTTTCATAATATTATTAATGATTAAAATATCATATATATCCACTACATATTCATTTTATACTATTCCATATCATTTGGAGATAAAAACAAAAAGCACCGTTCATGGAGACGGTAGACCGTACCTACGCATGAATGCTACTTTCATTTTTTATTTGTCATATTAATGGAATTAAAAATAAATGATATATATATATATATTATAATTCCAGTATAATATATATGTTATATAGGTCACATATGTTCATTAGTTTTATTCTTTATACATTCCATGTATTGCATGTACGAGTCACATCACTTGAGGGGGCGGTAGTCCACACTTCCTCATATGAAATTATCGCATTTACACAACATGAAAAGAATAAAGGTATGTTTTAAATATAAAATACAGAAGCATATAGTAAACATAAATACCATATATATCATATATAAAATACAGTGACATCATAATGGCCACCTTTAAAGGTGTTAAAAGAATATTGAACCATCATCGTTTCGTGAGGCAGAAAATCACCAACCACAGAAACAATATGTTCTTTAACCATTAGACGAAGGTGTGTGTAATTTTAGCTCCAATAATTCTTATAAAAACATACTAGTATATTGAAGATACTGGAGTTGTTACAAAAGAAATTAATAAAAAGAGTTTAGGGGGTTGGAGAAGCAAAATAAAACAAAAGGACTCAAGTGAAGACATTACCTTAAAATCGGGTAACTCCCTTTGGTTTGAGCTCAAAGGCTTCCTTGGGAAGACTTCTGCCCAAAGTTAGGCTTCAAGGAGTTAGAGAGGGATTCGGAGATACAAAATGGGTAGGGGTTGGCCGAGCCAAAGGCTTTGGAAGTGTGGGTAAGGAGGTAGAGGTGGGGGCCTTTTATAAGAGGAGAGGAGGGGCACTCTTGGAAAGTAAGGAAATGTTACTTTATTTTAGAATGATTTTCATATTTTAATGGTCCCACATTGATGTGTTTCGAGGATAATGTGATAAGGGTTCTAAATAAACCCATACAATAGGTTTTGGACATGTTTAGGTCTTAGATTTTACATTATCTTTCCATTTTATTTAAATCGTTAAATAATGAGGTCATCGCTGCATCGTCATGATGTCATAAATAATTTAATTTATTTAATGTATAAAAATTATAAAAAAATTATGATGTAGGAAATCTTTTTATATTTCCAATTACTATTTATAGTAAAAATTTTGACTTGTATAACCCCATGTAAAAATTGTTTTGGTAAAACATCTCATGTTTGTGTCATTTTTACTTTAACATTAAATAAAAAGTTATTTATGTCATTTCCCAACCAAAGTGGCTCCATGGGGTCCCCAAGTTGACCCATGTATTTTCTTGGTCGACCATGACACATCCAATGAGGGTAGGACATGTTTCAATCTCATCTCATATTATTAAAACATTATTTTTACCTTAAACTACACTAATTACCTCTAATCGTGATTAAAAACTTAAAAGTTACTATTCACCAAAAAATTATTTTAATCCCATTGAACCACATTTTACTTCTTAATGACAACAATGTATGTTGGATTTTTGAAATTCAAAACACAAAGGTGGAAAAATTTCATTTAAACGGAAAATCAGTTTCTTAAGTACCACTTAGTGGTTTCACTATTCATCAAAAATTGAAGTTTTCCAGAAAAAAAAACAAAACTTCACCCTAAGCTATATTTGATATTCTGAATTAAAAAATGATGTCTATTTTACAAAATTAAAAACATATAAGTTGCATTAATTAATTTAATAATTAATTCCCACTGTCAGAGCAAATAGCGTGTTTTTATGAAACAATAAGTATCAAAATATTGACACTAGTTTAAGTCCAATTTCAAAGTGAAATTAATTCCAATGACCAATATTGGATTAAATGGTAAAAATATATTCTAATTTTACTTTAAAAACAATTCAAAAGATAATCTAATCATATAAATAAATTATATTAAAAAGAGGTTTTGAATTAAAATACAACATTTTTCACTATTCATTAAAAAATGAACTTTATCGGAAAGATACCAAAAATTTACACAAAGTAAATTTTGATGTCCTGATTCTAAATAAGAATTTTATTTTGTCAAATATAACACATAAAATTGTCAAAAAGTGGATTTAAAAGAGGTTCGCCTTCAAAAGGCGGTTAATCGACCTTTTAAAGAATATTAGAATGTCTACGCTTAAAATTGGATTCATTCGCATTTTTAATCCTCTAACATTTATTGTAAAAAGTAAAAATATTTTAAAAACATATATAATCATTTTGTAGTTATTTCTGTTCATTCCTGTCATTAGAACGGTTAGGTGTTAACTACTATTTAAAATAATATTATTTTATTATTAGAGTGCAACGTAAGATTTCCAAGAAACTCGTTGTTGCGTGTTGGGTACGCCATCGAGCATAGAGTACCCTTTAAAGTAATATTAATATTTTATTCACAAATATGGATAAATGTGAAGATGTCATATTCTTTATTTACTTGGGGTGTTACATCCTTCCCCCCTTTTGGGAATTGCGTCCTCACGATTTCAAAATTGGGCTTGGAATCTTCATTAAAAATCCCACATCAGAACAAGAGTCAGTAAAACAATCACTTCAAAATAAAGAAAGAGAAGTACAGAGGTCAACCGAGTTAACCCATACTAAGATTACATATAGGAAAACATGGACATGGAGGAGAAAACATAGGGTCATGTTTTGATGGAGAGTGATGGAAAACATGTTTAGGAGAAAGTTAACCATAAGAAAATCACAAACTTGTGATGGGTTAAACGGTATTCGATTTCCAAGTAGGAAAAGTTAATTGAAAACATTTTTGTTTTAAGTTACTTTTTATTGAGGAATTTATTCATAAGGAAACATAATCACTTATCATGTTGACTTTCAACTTTTATTAGATTCCTTACACAAACTCATATTTTCTCCAAAAGACGAGTATTTAGGAAGACTTGTTCACATTAAGAGTACTATAATCAACTTCTAGAGAATCTTCTAATCCACAAAAGAGAACTATATATTCCCATGTCTTTAGACTCTAACCAAAACCAAAACCAAAAGGTTAGTACAAGATTAGATAATCCAGAAAAGGATAACCCTTTATAAAAATAAAATCTATTCTTAATCTCCAAAATTTGTCCAACAAAACCCAAAGTTCAACTAGGACCATTCGATAAACAATCTGTCCATAAAATTCTTCAAAGTAAACCAAACTAAGATTGAAACCCAAATATTTGAAGGATTTAGTCACATAGTCTTCCAAGTTAAATCGTAACATTTATCTCCAAACAACATCAGTTTCTCTTAAAGTCTCGTATTGAAAAGTAATTAACCTAATCATATATCCTCCATGATAGGTTAATAAATTTCCATAGATAACCCAAAATCAATTTTACTCTTAATTCATAAAATCATCTAACTAAAAAGAATCAGTCAAAATAACCAGGGACTTCATGTAGTCTAGTGGTAGGCGATAAATACTAGTTGCACTTTGGTTGTGGGTTCGATTCCCGCAGCTTTGTCTGGTGCGACGGGTTGTCACACGGTCTACGTGTTGTCCTTTTTCCAAAACTATATAACTCTTAAAACATTCCCCAAAACGAGATAAAATTTTCAAAAAAACCATAACATAATTTAACCTCAATTTTATCTCATTCCTTTCACTTTCCATCATAACATATAACAACCCATAATTACCTCAAAAGTAAGGATCATATAAACCCTAATGGTTACCTTTATAATTATTACCTGAACTTACACATCGATTTGTCATCTCGTACATGATGCATTACAGAACATACCAAGGTTCATGTGGTTGATCATGACTCCTTGATAGTTGGTTTAGAAGAACCACGAGTTTCCTTATTGAATCCCCCATTTCATCCAGTCTCTTAATCAGAGAACCACCACAGTTTCCTTCAAACCTATTGTCACTTTGGTGCCTGCTAGATCCATCCATTCACTAAAAACAGAAATGTCAGTGTGAGTATATCAACAAAACCATAATGTACTAATGAGGAAGATAAACACTAAGATATACTTACTCATTCACTTTATCCAAAACTAGGACTCCTTCTGAAATCCTAACCATTATGGTACTGTCACTTATGCTTAGAGAATACCCAAACCTCTAAAGTTATCTAAACTAACCTCTGATACCAACTATAAGGACACGGACTTAAACCTTACTTAATATTGAATTAAATGAATAATTAACATTGAGGATCTTTTCAGGTTTATAGTTTTAGAGAATTAGGACATAACTATTACATCTCAAAAGATTACAAAGTAGTCACTTCTACTAAATTTCCATAAAATAAAAACTCTTAAAAAGAAACATGTCTAGTTCCATGTTTTAGATAGCATGACTTTCCCGTGATCCCATCCTTGACCCTATTCCACATTAAGTCCTGTGAAAAAAATTTCAAAAAAAAACTTGGGGTGAGCATAAAAAGATTAGTAAGGGATACACAAAGAAGGAAAACTGTTAGTTTTTCAAAACAAAAAGTAAACCATGAATACTTTACCAAAGTAATACTTTTCACCTTTATGAAGTAGTAAAAACCCTTCACTGAATAAAAGACCATTACTTACCCTTTTGTAACCAAAAGATTACCATAAAACCCATATAAAGAACACATAACATATAAAGGTAACTTGGGACTTAAACATACTTAAGTGGAATAACCATACGGTCGACTTCCATGCATATCACTTAATGGAATAGCCATTCGGCCAACTTCCATACATACTTAATGGAATATCCATACGGCTGACTTCCATACCCAATGCATTGGAGGTTATAACGTAACCACCCGTCCTGGTATTCACGGCACCACCCGTCATATGGTTTATCACGTAACCACCCATAAAATGTCCAAGTACCATCATTTCACATAAAATATTGAAAATATAAACCTTTCAATAACAATATTTCATTTTCAATCACAATAAGTAATTCAAAGATATTGAATTAATCAATCCATTTTCAAAAACCATTTAAAAAAGGTTTTTGAATCAAAGTGTCCCATACCACTTTGAAGCTTTTAATGGAATTACAATTTTAAAACATTAATGTCCATATAAATAAATACTGAAAACCATTTTGAAAACATGGACATTTAAGATAAAGATTTAGAATAATAAATCTTTAAAACATTTAAAACGATATTTTTTGTTAAAGAGTTTTTAACAAAATGAGAGACTCTTGAATAAAAATAATTGCGGAATAAAATTTAATACAAAAATTATAATATCATGAGAATAAATAGATTCATGATATAATATGTAAAAGGATAGTATACACACCATATAAGAGTGAATTGGTGCATAACAACAATGAAGTCTCAATGGAGATGTAAATTGAGATGAAATCCATTATAAAGATGGTATCCTTAAATTAAGGATAAATATATCACATAATTATGTGTGAGAAATATAAATACACCCAATATAAGTGGATATTAAGTGTGAAACAATCAGAGGTCATTCACACATAATATTAGAAAAACAAAACCAATGACATAGATATTTAACTCAATGAAATGAGATTGAGTTATGATTTCCCATACAAGTTCGTAAGAATTTATCAATGAGATGATTATGTGTAGAAATAGTATATCCACACAAAGGTTTTTGGAAATTACAACATTGAGATTCCACACATAATCTTGGCATAATAAAATCAAGAAGTAGAAGTTTAACCCAAAGAATTGAAAGTGGGTTAAGAAGTTCCCTTACAGAAATCCGACAGCCTAACGACGTCACTTTAAAATTCAGAAAATGAGTTGATGAGAGAGAAAATGGTATCTCATCACTTGGACACAAAATTTACATAAATAAGGATATAGAAGAACATATCCCAACATAAAAATATGTAAATTAAAAGACCCAACAAAAGAAGTCTTTTAAAAAGAGGAGGGTGAAAGGTTCCCTTACCGACATGGGTATCTTTCGAAACATACACTCCGTGAAAGAAGGCAATACGAAATTGATGTAAATACTCATAAATGAAAGTATATTACACAATGAGTAAAATAATGGTCAGTAAATACACCACTAAAAGAAAATTTTGGCAAATGTAGCATAAATCTCACGGGAATAAAAGTGAGATGAAAAATCTCTTACGAAAACTCGGCAGCCTAACAACGCCACTTAAAACATACAAAAATGGATTGATGAGATAAAATAGGGTCTCTCATCATATTAAAATAATGTTTAAAGCAAGAGTAATATAAAATAACATCCCCCAACATAAAAAATAGGAGCTTAAAAGAAGTGACATAAAGGAGAGTACTTAAAAACAAAGAGACCGGTTAGATCTCTTACGAAAATTCGGCAGCCTAACGGCGCCACTCAAAACTTCCAAAATGGATTGATGAGAGAAAATAGGGTCTATCATCATATGAAAACAAAAAGTACAGTATGAGTAATATAAAATAACATCACAATCATAAGAAATATGATCTTAAAAGTAATTACATAAAAGAGTGTACTTAAAAAGAAAGAGGGGTAGGATCCCTTACCTCAAGTCCGACTTGTCTTGTTCGTTTATTTATATTACTGAATAATAAAATTTGGTAAATTTATAATTGCCTAAGTAACTCATTTAAAGATTATTATTCATTTCATATCACATATTATAATTTTATAATAATTGTTTAATAATGTTAGTTCATATCAGACGTTTTTGCCGATGTTTGGTACATGAGTCAAAAATGAACTTGTTTGAAAAAAATGATTTCCCATGTAGTTATAAGTAAATAATTTCCAGAATAGTATTAATGATTAAAATATCATATATATCTAGTAAATATTCATTTTATACTATTCCATATCATTTGGAGATAAAAACGAAAAGCACCGTTCATGGAGACGGTAGGCCGTACGTACACATGAACGCTACTTTCATTTTTTTATTTGTCATATTAATGGAATTAAAAATAAATGATATATATATATATATTATAATTACAGTATAACATATATGTTATATAGGTCACATATGTTTATTAATTTCATTCTTTATACATTCCATGTATTGCATGTACAAGTCACATCACTTGAGGGGGCGGTAGTCCACACTTCCTCATATGAAATTATCGCATTTACACAACATGAAAAGAATAAAGGTATGTTTTAAATATAAAATACAGAAGCATATAGTAAACATAAATGACATATATATCATATATAAAATACAGTGACATCATAATTACCACCTTTAAAGGTGTTAAAAGAATATTGAACAATCATCATTTCGTGAGGCAGAAAATCGCCAACCACAGAAACAGTATGTTATTTAACCATTAGACAAAGGTGTGTGTAAGTGTAGCTAGAATAATTCTTATAAAAACATCCTAGTATATTTAAGATACTGTATTTGTTACAAAATAAATTAATAAAAATATTTTAGGGGGTTGGAGAAGCAAAATAAAACAAAAGTACTCAAGTGAAGACATTACGTTAAAATCGGGTAACTCCCTTTGGTTTGAGCTCAAAGGCTTCCTTGGGAAGACTTATGCCAAAATTGAGGCTTCAATGAGTTATAGAGGGATGTGTAGATACAAAATGTGCAGGGTTTGGCCAATCCAAAGGCTTTGGAAGTCTGGGTAAGGAGGTAGAGGTGGGGGCCTTTTATAAGAGGAGAGGAGGGGCACTCTTGAAAAGTGAAAAAATGATACTTTATTTTAGAATGATTTTCGGATTTTAATGGTCCCACATTGATGTGTTTCGAGGATAAGGTGATAAGGGTTCTAAATACACCCATCCAATAGGTTTTGGACATGTGTATATCTTATATTTTACATTATCTTTCCATTTTATTGAAATCGTTAAATAATGAGGTCATCGCTGCATCATCATGATGTCATAAATAATTTAATTTATTTAATGTCTAAAAATTATAAAAAAAATATTATGATGTAGGAAATATTTTTATCTTTAAAATTACTGTTTATAGTAAAAAATATGACTTGTATAACCCCATGTAATTGTTTTTTGGTAAAACATCTCATGTTTGTGTCATTTTTACTTTAACATTAAATAAAAAGTTATTTATGTCATTTCCCAACCAAAGTGGCTCCATGGGGTCCCCAAGTTAACCCATGGATTTTCTTGATCGGCCATGACACATACAATGAGGGTAGGACATGTGTCAATCTCATATCATATTATTAAAACATTATTTTTACCTTAAACTACACTAATTACCTCTAATCGCGATTAAAAACTTAAAAGTTACTATTCACCAAAAAATTATTTTAATCCCATTGAACCACATTTTACTTCTTAATTAAAATCATGTATGTCGGATTTTTGAAATTCAAAACACAAAGGTGGCAAAATTTCATTTAAATGGAAAATCAGTTTCTTAAGTACCACTTAGTGGTTTCACTATTCATCAAAAATTGAAGTTTTCCAGAAAAAAATAAAACTTCACCCTAAGCTATATTTGATATTCTGAATTAAAAAATGATGTCTATTTTAGAAAATTCAAAACATATAAGTTGCATTAATTAATTTAATAATTAATTCCCGCTGTCAGAGCAAATAGCGTGTTTTTATGAAACAATAAGTATCAAAAGATTGACACTAGTTTAAGTCCAATTTCAAAGTGAAATTAATTCCAATGACCACTATTGGATTAAATGGTAAAAATATATTCTAATTTTACTTTAAAAACAATTCAAAAGATAATATAATCATATAAATAAATTAGATTAAAAAGAGGTTTTGAATTAAAATACAACATTTTTCACTATTCATTAAAAAATGAACTTTATCGGAAAGATACCAAAAATTTACACAAACTAAAATTTGATGTCACGATTCTAAATAAGAATTTTATTTTGTCAAATATAACACATAAAATTGTCAAAAAGTGGATTTAAAATAGGTTCGCCTTCAAAAGGAGGTTAATCGACCTTTTAAAGAATATTAGAATGTCTACGCTTAAAATTGGATTCATTCACATTTTTAATCCTCTAACATTCATTGTAAAAAGTAAAAATATTTGACAAACATATATAATCATTTTGTAGTTATTTCTGTTCATTCCCGCCATTACAACGGCTAGGCGTTAACTACTATTTAAAATAATATTATTTTATTATTAGAGTGCAACATAAGATTCCCAAGAAACTCATTGTTGCGTGTTGGGTACGCCATCGAGCATAGCGTCCCCTTTAAAGTAATATTAATATTTTATTCACAAATATGGATAAATGTGAAGATGTCATATTCTTTATTTACCTAGGGTGTTACATTTACAATAAGAATGCACAATATAATCAACAACATATATCAAAGTAGTAAATCATGTGATATCTCTCCCATAACCATCAATTTTTGTTATAATAATTTATTATAATATTATTATTACCATTAGTATCCATACAAAGGAAAGCAGAACCATGAAAATCTCACACATAAAACATAAAAATGTGAGAATGAGGATCCCCTACCTCAAGAAATCTTTTCCAACTCACCACACACCATAAGGAGAATAAGAAATTGCTCAAAAACCAAAACCACGATAGAAACTCTAAATAAACCTCGATCACACCAAAGGGTTTTAAAAAACGTAGTCCAATACACACCCAGATCAAAATAGAATCACTATAGTGATTCTCTGAGGAAGAATGATATAAAAACAATGGTGATTAGAGAGAAACTCACTAAAGATAACCAAAAATCAACCATCATAAACCGAGGATTGAAGAAAGGGGAGATGAGATGGAATACCTTAAAAAACACCTAGGATTATTCCCACAACAAAGAGAAGAAATACATGGATAAGAGGATAATCAGACAAACTAGAATTATAAACAACCTGGAATTCTCCTATTTCACATCATGAATTCCATATTCATGATGTGAATTCCAGAGGTCCTGTGTAACCATTAAAGGGATTTAATTTACCATATCTTTGGTTTCTACTAAAAATTAAGTCACCTCAGCCTGAATTAATACATGTCATGAATTACCCTTTCACGATGTGAATTTATTTCAAGAAATCCCCCACCATCGCACATAATCCATGAGTTCACTGAATACACGAGATGTAAATCACTAAATCACATTGTAAATTCCCCTTTCACAATGTGAATTGCCTATTGTAGTACATATGAAGCTAGGAACTCTATCGAACACCCATAAAACCTCATCCAAATACCCTCCAACCACAAAACCAACAAATGTGATGGGAAGGCATGGGACATTACACTTATAGTTTGATTTACTCTATAGAAGTATTGAATAACCACTTACATAACAAAGAAAAAAAACTAATTAAATCTAAGTATATATGAGCCATGTTTTGTATAGAAAACAAGAGTGATAAAGTTTAACCTAAATGTTGTTAATAAATTTCATGCATGTGATACCAACACCAAAAGCTTCTTTTAGTGGCCGTTCAAAAAAATTTCAACTAAAATCTTGTATTAATATCAAAAAATAGATTAAAAACATTAAAGAGTAAGAATTTACTTCTCCATTTTAAATTTCGTTTCACTTTTTTCATCAAGTAGAATTGATTTTTCAGTATGAAAATAAGATATTGTAACCAACATACCTCAGTAATGATAATCTTTAAAAATCATATTTTTAACATATAAAATTATTAGATGCATTACTCACTAGAACTTTAGATATTCATAAGATATAAACTGAGAAAGAGATATTTTTTGGTTGTTATTGTGTGCTCCCCCTCAAGATACGCACTTTATAATTCTTTATCATGATTGGATTTCTTCAAGAATAAAATTGAAGAATCTTTTGATATTATTTGAAATGTTATAAGGAGGAAATATAATTCCAATAGTCCTCTATGATGGATAAATTTCTAGCTGTAAAATTTTCACACATTTCATCAAATTCAGGACTCCCCATGAATACATGCTTAACCTTCAATTCTCTATACAAAAGACAAACATAATGTATATATGGTAAAAAGGAGGTTCTTCAATGCTCCTTAGTTAGAGTAACATGTCTGAGAGTTTCTTCTCAAAATATATACCTTCTTAAATGAAAAATTATTATTCACATTTTTTAGAAAATCATCTTCATTTTTCTATGATTGCTCCATTATTATTTCCCCTTCCAACTATTTTGTCCATATGATCAAGAATTGTTTAGGAACATGCTTGGTTTTGACTTTGTGTGTAGACTCCTTCTCAATTATAAATGTCAAAGGTGATTTAACTTTCTTCTTTAAGAATTTTTCTTATCTAGGAAGATATTTCAAGCACTTAGATGAATACCCTGACTTATTAAAACTATCACAAAAATCTTTATCATTTATCAAGTTTCCCTTTTAGGAAAATTTTCATATTCTTTATCAGAGATGTTTTTCAACAAATAAATCACGTTGTTTCTTTTTAGGATTGATTCTTTATTTAATTATAGTTTTCTTACTTTATAATTGATATTTATTGACAATTCACAATTGTCTATGATAGGGGTGTCCATGGGTCAGGTTGGGTTGGGTAGAGGGAATTTCGGGGCCCGACCTAATTGAAAAAGACCAGGTTGGGTCCGTTCAGGTCCTATGATTTATGAGTAGCTAACTCAACCCAAAACAACTCATTGGGACAAAGTATCTTGAAACATGTAAAATGGACCTAATCTAACCCAACCTGCTATGTGTCAGGTTAGTTCAAATTGGGTTATATGTGTAAAACCCAACCCAACTTGATGGACCTGGGCCTGGATCCAGACCTAGACCCAGCCCCAGCCCCAACCCCAGCCCCCATCCCCCAGCCCCCAGCCCCCAGCCCCCATCCCCCATCCCCCAACCCCCATCCCCCAGCCCCCATCCCCCCAACAGCCCCCACCCCCATACACTAGCCCCCATTAGACCCCATCCCCCTGTAGCCCCTCATCCCTTGCAGCAACTCCCTAGCCCCCAACCCTCAACAACAACCCCCCAACACCCAGTAGTATCCTCCCAATAGAGAGTGGCATCCAACAACAATCAATGGAATCCAAAATGTAGCAAAATGTAGTAATGTAGAAAATTCAAAAAAATATAATAGGACAATAACAATAAAAATTAAAGAGAAAAAAAATTTAATTAACCAGGAAGGAAATAACCCCATAAATCTAACCATAAAATCATAAAAAAATCCAACAAACAAAAAAATCTACAGTGGAATCCATTTATAAACATAAAAAAGTAGGGGAATAAAATAGGTAAAGTGTATAATAATGTAGGGGAAGATCATCTAGACAACCTAAGAAAAAACATTCTGAAATGTGATCCCAAATTCCCAGTAGCTTTATATTAACACCTTCAAGTAATCGGTGTAGTTAAACTTGGTAATTCCCCACTTCTTGTTGACAATTGGAAATGATTCAGAAGTAAAAAATGAAATAATATGAGTGGTATAAAATGAATGAACTCTTACCAAAATACTATAACAGTCCCACCCATTTATTCTAATTTAATCAGAAATTATAACCCAGAGAATATTTTAAGTTGATAATTGGAGAATAAGATATCCAAACTCAATTTAAAACACTTTAAAACTAGATTATACCTCGTAGTAATAAGGTTTTGAAGTGGAAAATTTTATGTGTGTGTTCCATTTCCATTAGATATTCCCCTATCATTATCAATAAAAAACTATGAACTAAAAAATATAACATAGTCTGAAAACACAATAATTGTCCAAAAATAATGTTGTAAGTATCTAATAAAAATATTTCTATAATAAAAGTAGAGTTAAAATTGACTCATTTAGTATGTTTTTAGAAAAATAAAACCCTAAGAAAACTGAGATATTATTTATTATGATAAAATTGTGTAAAATAATGTGTGAGTAATCATAGCATGTTTTGAAATATTATATAAAAACTCAGGTTTAACAGGTAACTATTACACAAGATAATGTTAAATATATTGTTTCTAATAGTGTTGGTCCTAAAAGAAAATCATAGAAGAATTAATTTGAAAAAAAGGATAAATTCACTCCTACTAAAAATGATTCTAAGGAAATCATAAGAAGGAAAGGTTCCCCAAAATAAAAATAAAATGTATCATTAAATATATAAAGAAAACATACTGAAAATCTTTGATTGACTCCACATATTCATTGAATAACTAGTTCTGGAGTATACTATTATTGCTATTGAGTTTTAGGGCATAAATGCTATGTTTCCAGGAATAATAATCCTCTTACATAGATTCATATAAGGAAGTAATTAAAATGGAGTTATCCAATGTAAATAGGGTGAAAGTCAAAGAAGAAGCACATAGAGATTATAAATTTATATTACATACCCATCCAAATAAAATTTGATTATTTGAAGGATATCCATGGAAGGTGTGACTAAATAGGTCATTATTCTAAGGAATGGACATAAATTCTTCAAGAAAAAAATATTTTTTTTGAAAATAGGAAAAATAAATATAGAATCCTAAAAAATCATTTCTTTTTAACATAACACATGATACTTTCAATGGGAAAAATAAATTGATCCTTGATAGTGGTTACTTTTCACTTATGATTAGGGATGCTATGATTTTAGATAACATTGAAGAAAAAAAATACTCTAGAGGACACATATAATTAATCAAATTTATTGATGATTTATCAAGAATGTATAATTTTTTATTTAAGCTTCATAAGTGATACATTATGTAGTTGGTATGAATTTTTATAAAGAAATCTGAGAGAGTCGATGGTTTATATCATAACATTGAAAAACTTTAATTCAAGTTAGTTTTCTAGGAATTAATTTGAATCTTATCATAATAAAAAAGTAATAAACCATCAATATAATGATTTGTACATTTATTAATAAAATTGTTTTACTAAAATAATGAATAGAAGTAATTTTTAAATGGGAAGGACATTTCTTACTTATTTTAATAAGTTAATGTTTTTCTAGGGAGAGGGATTATTAATAAATGTGTGTATTGAAAATAGGATTTATCTATGATCTAATTACTATATAACATCTCATGAGATATGGTTCAAAAAGAAATAAACTATGAGCTATTTTAGTGTTTTTTATAGTATATGTTTGATGAAAATTAAGAACTAAAATTTAGTGAATTTTGAGGATAATGTAATGGAATGTGTCTTTTTGGGATACATTTCTAGTTGAAAAGGATACAGTTTGAGGGATTAGAATAATCATAAGATAAATTATTGTTATAATATAATGGTAATTGGATGTAATTTCAATATTGATGATCTAAATAATGTAGGTCTTGAAGAATATTATGGAATATGGTCACCGAATGAGTTATCTTAATGGGGAAGTGATAAAAATAATTTGTAAAAAAATTAGAAATTTATACCTTAATGAAGAGTGATACATTATCCTTACTTATTCTATTTTATATAGTTAAAATTTTATCTTGAATCATGGATAATGGAATATCTTAAAAAAAATTGAATAAAAAACAAGTCAGTATTTTTCTTTTTTAAACAGAGGTTTATAATTGATAAATGTCAAATGATAAAAACTCATAATATTTTTAATGGTACCTAATTCAATAAATTAAAATTCTTCTAATTAATTTCTAATTTAAATTGGTTTATACCTTCTAAACCAATTCTGGGATAAAATTAATGCCTCAATGATATTGGAATTAAAACAACTACAAAAGAGATCAAGGACTCATCCTTCTATACTAAATATGGACTCCGAAGATATTGTAGTTAATATAATTGGTAGAATATATCTAGAAAAGCATGAGAGAACATGATAATTGATTGAATTTCCTTTACACCATCTTAAAATATCAAATTCATTGAAATTATACTCACAATAATCAATCTCTAGATATATTTCTAATTCATTCCTTTGTTGCATCAATTGTCTTTTCCTTTTATTTAATTTACATGAATCTTTCCATTTCTCATCATCCTCACTACCGCTACTAGCATCATAAATATGTGAATATTGACGAGAACTTGACTCACATTGATCAATAAGGATGGGATATTTACATTTGTAAAACTAAAAGTGATTAATCATAACATATTTCAATTTTCTGGTGAACTAATTCTTGTCTTCGTCATCAAACATCATTTCAAAACTATCCTGAACATATTATAATCTATATCAAGGATCAATAAAAATTTCTACTAGTAAGAGATAATTAAAATTATAACTAATACCCAAATACTCATCCAACTTCACCTTCATTGAAATATCCATTGCATTCATAATAATATTTGACACACGCTTATCATAGGGCGTGGTCAAAAGCAATCATATTTTTCCTAGTGCAACACAGTGGCTGACCATGATCATCTCTCTTGAAGAGATTTCTTAGTTGTTCTCTCACTTAATCTAATTCACCTAAACCAATTCTTTTTTTGGTTATATTAAGTAATTTAATAAAACAATTACAATATTTTTGTGTTTTTTATTATTTATGCAATATTTAAATCTAAACTATCATGCAATACTAAACATAATGATTTAAGAAGAAAGCACTAGTTCTTGGGTTCAATTTTGGGTTCAATCATCATTATCCTTTATTTTTTTATCTCTAGTTTGATAATCCAAACATGAAATATCATGTTTTAATTACTATTCTTTTCCAGAATAGAAATAGTTTGAGTTTCATGTCATTGGGGGAAGTCACAATATTGGGGGAATTCCCCTCACCCATGCATACTGCTCAAATCTACCAAAAACTTAAAACATACATTAAATAAGATTCAATAACAGCTTGACCTCCCCATGGGCCAAGCCTCGAGGTCATCCTCTCATTTCTGAGATTAAGAGATCATAATGGTGGAGTGGATGGATAAGAAGATAGAGATAGAGAGTGGGGTAAAAGATGAAAAAAAGAAAATATATAATATATAATGAATGTTACAATAATATTAATAATAATAGTAATAATAATAATAATAATTATTATTATAATTAAGAGAATTAATTTTTGAAAAAGGAGAGAGGAAAATAATAAAATAATTTTAATATAATAATATAATAATTATAATAATGATAATAATAATAATATTAAAATTATAATTAAAATTAAAATTAAAATTAAAATTAAAATTAAAATTAATATTAAAATTAAAATTAATATTAAAATTAATATTAATATCAATACCAATAATAATAATAATAATTAGAATTAAAAGAATAAAATTGAGAAGAATAATTGCGGGATGGATGGAGACACACAAATGCATGGATTAATTTAATATAAGTAAAATTTAAATTACAATTGAAAATAAAACTAAAATAAATAAAACTAAAAAAATGAAGAATAAGAAATGGAGGAGAATTGAGGCCGGCCTCCCTCGGTGGAGATCTCCTCCTTGGTGCTTCAGATGGGATGGGATGGAATGGAATGATTTGGGAAGGAGGAGATCTCCTCCTTTTTTAGGTCATATTTCCATTCAAAATGCACCACATGTTAGACCTATTAAATGACCAATTCACATGTGGAACCCTATATAAAAGTTGTCCCCCATTCCCTTTCATGTCTTCCCTAAAACTTTAAAGGTATGTTTCTATGTTTAGTGAATGTTATAACCATTTCACTCTGAGAATTTAATCTTCCTAGATAGCCTCTTGATATTCCATATATCTAGTTCCCAATGAATTAATGGACTTCCAAACGGATTATTAATGAATTTCCTCCTTAATAAAAGTTGTTAATAAATTTATTATACAACTCTATGTATAATTTCAAATTAATTTGTCCATCTAAATTCAAGATATAATCTCATATTAAAAACATTCTAGATCTATGAAAAAATTTTGAGGACTTTTTGTGAGCTTATTTTGGGCCTCCAATTGATGGATTGAGCTTGTGGTCCAGAAGGATGAAATGTATCCCAAGATTTATGGGATCTTAAAAAAATAAGTTTCAAAATTTTAATTAGTTTATAGAAAGTTATGACTGAAGTAAATAATAAAAATAAAATTGTTAAATCCAAAAATTAGGCCATTTTTACAATTAAGCTCAAAATTCCACAATAACATAAAAATGTGATAATTTCCAACAAGATTAAATTGTGGTGGGTCTAAAAAACTTGAAATTCAATTTAAAATTATGAAAAATATTTGTTCGGCCAATATCATTACTCTTTATCCATTTCTTGTTTTTTCTATCTATGTTACAAAGATTATGAAAGAAAGTGTGACATGTCACATGCATAGAACTGGAAAATTCAATAGTTCTATCATAAAATATTTTTAAAAACTTTAAAAGTACATGAGAATACTACCAATAATATTTTATAGGACCCCACCTTAATATATAAAATCACTCCTAAAACTTGAATCATCATCAAGATGAATAAATACTTTCTCATACTTCACTGCAACATCCAACATAAAGTAATGATAATTCCACCTAGTAGGTACATCAATAATGATGGAATATTTACTAATAATTTTTAACTCATTGGTAATTATCTTGAAAAGATCCAATTTAGAAGGAGAACTTATCATAAATTTGTAGGAAAATATGATTCTATCAATTGATGTTGATATTTATGTTAGTCCATCACTAATAATAAGGTTTAAAATATGTGCACAACATCTCATATTAATATACTCTCATTTAAAAATAGACTCATTCCAATCATTAACACTCCTCATCAAATAAATGATCACTATATTATTAGAAATATCATTATCCATAGTAACTGTATTAATTATTTCAATCCCCCATTATTTCACTGTATATTCTATTACTCGACTAACTTTTTCCCCTTTATCATCCCCAACAAGAGAAAAACTGATTTTTATTTTTTAGTTAAGATCCATTTATCATTAATAAAATGCGTAGTCACACACATATAATTCAAATTCTGAATTGATGTCCATGTGTCAGTGGTAAGACATACAATATTAGAAAACATATCAAACATAAAATTCAATTTTTCTTTCTTAGTCAAATATAACTATAAGAAATCTCTAGAAAATGTTTATCTATATGGAACTTGAAATTGAGGCTGATAAACTTCATTAAATTATCTAAATCTTTTATTCTTAACATATATAAATGATAACTCATCAATGATTATCATTTTAGTAAGATCTATTCTTCACTCTTCTTTGCTAAAATGAGATACTGAAATTTTAACCATCCCATCATCCTCATCTTCACACTTCTTTCTAATACCAATAGTGGTTTGACTTTTATAAATATTTTTGTGAGGATTTTTGTTGCAACTTTCCAGATAACTATTCAAATTACTAGTTCCATGCCAACCAAGCATGAAAGTTTAATCTTTACCATAATAATTACAAACGAACCATTCATTTTTCTTAAGAAAATGATCCCAAGATTGAGAAACTCTAGAACCAGTAGGATCTTTAGGAATTGTTACCTTTTTAGGAGGTTGATTACCCTCAATTTCTTTAACTAGTTTGCTACAATTCCCCTCCTATTTCTGTAATTGAATGTGTAATTGGAGTAGACCCCATGTGAATTTTAGTTCCTATGAAAACTAGAGGATTAAAACCACTTATTTTACCACATTCCATGAATTTCAAGCTATCTTGGATGGCCTTCTATATGCAAAATACTCCCACTCATGCCCACTGGGGAGTATCTAGATACAGAACACCCCTAGAATAAGAAGCAGAAATAAATTTTTAGTGATGGGGGGGGGGTATAAACACCAAAACAATAATGAAGGGGGAAGATAAGAATAAAGAATACGATAAAAAATAGTTACGTACCACAACACACACATGACACCAGGAGGAGGAGGCGAATCAGGCGATTAGGGTTTCTCTCAATCACTCATAAGGGAAGCTCAGGGGAGGAGGAGGCGAGTGGGGAGGGTAGCTATGGATGGGTATTGTGGTGTTAGTAGAGGTGGGAGAGGAGGAAGAGGAGAATTAGGGTTTTCTCATGAGGGAAGGAGAAGAGAGAATGAAAGTCAAGGTATTATCATGAAGTAAGGTTGGGGAAGGAGGAAGGAGGATGAGATAATTGAGCCAGAGAGGAGGTAAATCAGGGAGGGAGTATGGTTTTGTAGTCATGAGGGATGGTCAGGGTTGGGGAGGAGGAGGAGCTGAGTGTGAGGGAATGGAGAGGATGTGTCTAGATGGGGGTGGGTATGGCGTGTACCGAGTGAGGCATTTTATTTCATTAATGGTACACCCATCGGGTCATTGGGTCGATTTGGGTCTATATTTTCCCAACCCAAGACCTGACCCGACCCATGTACAAGTCAATCCAATAGAACCTAACCCAACCTGATTGGGTCTGGTCGGGTTGAACCCATCAGGTTGAGTCAGGTCTAGACACCCCTAGTTTATGATGTGACCTTTACTACCACAATTCAAGACTATTTTCTTTAGTGTGACACTCTTTATAGAATTATTTAGAAAATTCTTGGGATTTGTTGTTTTAAAAATCTTATTCTTTTGTTTACATACCATGGTTGACTTGTCATCTTGTTTTATTACCTACTCCAGCTTTTGTTGTCATGTCCTCTTCACATCAACAAAAAATTTACACATGAATGGTACATACTAGAACTCATCATAATAGTGAATATTTCTATTGAAATAGTCACAAAAATATTCAAAATATTCTTATCAATTCTTGAAATACCGATTCCTTTCCTATGTATTCTACTTCTATTGTGTAGGTTTCATATTTTCTTCAAATATTATCCCCCTAAATGTAGTAATTATATAATTTTAATACAATTAAATGTAGTGAAAATAATTTATTTCATCATTGTAAAATTTACAAAAACACCAATAATATCCAACAAATCATGATTTATTATTTTATACTTTCTCGAGGGAACAATAATTCTTACACATCTTCACATCCCTCTTTAAAGATGTAGTAGATTCCTAAAAATTTTTATTCACCCATGTTCATCCAGATTTTAAATATTAATATGAACTGGTCATCAAAATAGAAATAGTATACATAGATTTATCATGACAAAGGGTTACCATTTTTAGTGATCCTAAAAAATATTTATCCTTATAAATTATCAATTTATTCTTACCACTAAGTTGAGTCTTTTTAGATATAAGACTCTTTTCTAAATAATTCTTGGCATTAATTATTTTCTCAACTGATTGGGAAGTATCATATCGTTTCTATTAAATATTTCTATATTTTAATTCTAATTCAAGGAATTTCAATTTGAGATCATTATTCTCATAGTTTACTTATTTCAGGATTTCTTTCGTTTGAATCTTCATCTTCTATATCTCTTCTTCATGCGCCCGATTTTACTTCAGTAAAAAACTATCAATATCCTTAATTATTTTTTCTTTAACCTCAATTTAATCATTTTTTACATTAATATATATAATATTTATCTTTTCTAGTGCATGTAAAGATTTCATAAAAACCATTTCTCATACATTATTCTCACACAAAATCCTCTGTAATTCTTCTACAATCAAAGAACATTTTTCTGTTTCAAATTGAAACTAATTTTTATTTTTCTTCTTCAACCATGGAGAATTTTTCTTTATACATAATAAAATCATGTTCCTTTACTTTGTTAAGTTTTAAGAGAGTTTTTTAGTTATGAACCTTCTTATCCAATGATTCTTTCATTGCACCATCTTCCTATTCTAGTAGAAAATTTTCATCCTAATGTTTCTTGAAAACTATGATCATACATGTGAAGAAATATATGGTAAATTTCTTCAAATTATCTTTGATTTTAGAATTGAACACATCTTCATTATAGATTGAAGTTTATTAATTATAATTATAAACATATTATCTTACCAAGAAATTTCCACTTTGAGTGCCTTCAGTTAGAAATTGATATCCATTCATCCTCTCCAACTTATTTACCACCCTTTTCTTCCTATTTTTCTGAGTCTTGACTAAAAATTCAATGTTTTTAACATTAAAAGAAGATGTAGACTTTTCTATATGAAGCTCTTATAAATCTTCTTCAAACTCAAATATACACTTTATACAATTAAATCTCAAATAATGATAGCTTCCTTATACTTTTCATGAACAAATAAAAACATCATCATGGGAACATGATGGACTAGAAAGAATCAACATAAATTCATAGAATATATTCATGAATATAGAGTGATTCCTCTTATCTATTTCACTCTCAAAATTCTCTCTCAGATATGAATTTATCTCATACTAAAGAATGGTAAGGTCCATGGGTATTTATTTAAAACTTCCATTGACCTAAATCTATAAAATTTATAGAAAACCAATCATTTCAATGACTCTAACTAACATGTACACCAGATCATTTTTTCACACAATGAATTCACAATATGGATTGGTGATCATACAATCACATGATTACTTCAATTTATCTTGTGGTTCAACATTTATCATAGATCAGACAATAGTTCTCAGCATGATATGTCTTATACTGATGAAAAAAACATTTTCATGGGATTAGCTTGATCACAATGGCTTCATGACATCATTACATACAAAACTTCTAACGCATGCATAAAACCCTTGGGTAGTAGATGATAAAGGTGACATTGAGCGGCTTGATCAAATGGTATAGACATAATAGATCAGATAACTCCAGTTCTTTATATATGTTTTAAATAATGATGAATAGTTATTGAATGTCGCTCTTCCCACATCGATTATTCATTCAAATATGTTCTTATTAATATTACAATCCATGCCGCTATAGTTCTATGACACCAAGATTATATCCTAGACACACTTGGACACACATGATTCTCATGGTCTATGCCTCCATGCTCTAGTACACTTACCCAAGCCTCATGTGCTCTCTCATGAGATCACGCTCCTATGGGCCTTATGCGGACCACCTCTTCCATGCCGCCATGAAGGCTGTGTGATTCGGTTCCCCTTTGTGGTTAAGGAACTCCCCCCACAATGTGGGTTTGATCTGTCACCTAAGTTATATGTGTTTGTAATCATTTTTTTGGTAATTCTAATTATAAATAATACTTATAGAAATATAAGTATATAATTCATGACACCAATCCTTCCTAAAATTATTCTACATGAAAATGGATCACAATTAGGCTCCATTTAATAACACTTCATGAAAAAATGACAACTTATAACATGTAAATCCATTAATATGGGAATTAAATTTTAGAAACATAACATTGTTATAAATTCATAAAATTTAATAACGGCATATTAACAGAGAAACTAACTTTCAAATAACATATATAATAATGAATTTAAAATAATAAAATTAACTATGATATTAACATGAAACACTTCTAATATTCAATCATATAAATATATCAATATGATGTTCAAAATATAAATAAAATTCAATATAGATATCAAATGTAACACATATTTCAATAAATTAAGTCTATCAACATGATTCATTCATTGTAAAAACTCTTATAAATATTTGATTAAATAGTACGCCAAATGATTAATGTAATAAAATAAACATAATGAATTTACACAAAACAGGGAATGGGAATCATGCTTCACTAAGGTAATAAAATAATGTTTCAATAAGGGAATTGAAATGATATATCAATTTAGAAAATATATATATTTGAGACATTCCACACTAAATTAAAAAATTAATTATATCCAAATACAAAATAGACTTGAATTATTCATAAAATTATGAATGGATCCTCTTCTAATAGGATAGTTGGGGGTCCACCCATATATAAAAAGATAAATCTAGACTAATTAAAGCTATTAAATTACTTTGAGGAATATATTTTTTACTTAAATATATTTAATGAAGTGGTTTTAGTTCAATGGAAATTTTATTCATACAAAAAATGAGACTTACAAAGCTGTCTATTCAATCATGATTTTGATAAAGCAGTCATTCATCATCAAGAGGATCTCACTCCTATTCATTCAAAATCAGAGACTTATGGAAACAAATGATACCGTTATTTAATAATTAACTATATAAATATCATGGAATCATTCAATCAATATTTACAAATCAAAATAGTAAAATCATTATAGAAATTTCATAAAATTTCAAATCAAACAATATCTTAATAGTATGATTGCTTCATAATTTTTTTTTATGATTTGTGGATGAAACTGAACATTGATAAAGATTGATTTCCACTTGCAATACCAATTTATATAAGGGGTGGTTGGTGAAAAGAGGCATATTTTGAGATGAATGATGTGAAAATGAACCGAAGGGGGTCGAATGGTATCTGAATTTGGGGATAAACCAAATAGAAATGTACTGGTGATGAATCGAAGTGAGGCGGATGATTTGGAAATGAATCTAAGTAGGGGAGATGGTATAACGATGAACCATATCTTGATTTTATTGGTATTGTTAGGGTTTTAGGGTGTCGAGTTTGTGGGGTGGCATTTCTGCAGTCACTACATGTGTTTTCTTGAGGATGGGATTAAAAAATATAATAAATATTTATTATAATAAAAATAAATAAGTTAAAAAAGTAATTATTGTCAATTTATATAATGTCATTTTTTTACCTAGTAATTTTTAATTATCTATAGAAATTTCATGAAACATTATTAAATTATCAATATTTTCATTCAATATGTAAACATGAATTTTAGTAAAATATATGTTGTTATTGAATAATTTATTGTAATGTGTATTTATATTGGTAAGTGATTTTCATGATGATGATAATTAATAAAAATATATTCATATATCAAAAAGAAAATCATCAATATTATTATGATATAGTGAAAAATTAAATTGTTGATAAAAGATTTATTGGTATTAAACAATTAATATTAACAGATATACATGTTGGTAAAATAAATTGTTGATAATTTTAAATAATATCAATTAAATATAATATCTATTGGAATTACCATTTTTTTCCAATAGACATATCATATGATAATAAATTTCTTTTGGTATATGTCACTTTTTTTATAGTTTAAAGATCAATTAACGATAATAAGAGTCATAATTTAAAAATTAAAAAGAACATAAAAATGAACTTTATATCTCATTGTTTATATCCATATTTTTTATATTAAATAGTTAAACATTTAAAAACTTGATACATCATCTATCGTGAAATTTTTAGACCTCATCCTCAATGACATGGATTTTTATCTGCATGTAAACACATGTAAAATATATAATGATAAAATAAAATAAAGTAATTTAAAATTTCCAATCACTCACCCCAAATACTATTGTAATAGAATATAATTTGAAACTAGGTATATTATATAAACCCCTTATTAATTTCCTATACCCTTCATTACCCCATATAGTGCCCCCTATATTCTTAAATCTCTAAAAATTAACTCATTGTTCATTTGTGCCGCATCCAACTACCTAAATACAATGGGAACCTAATTATTAATCTTTCATTCCTTTTTATGTTTAATAAATAATAAAAAATAATATATATATATATATATATAACAATATTTAAAGATATGTAAATAAAAAAAATGATTTTGAGACCCACTCCTCTAGAAGCCAAACCTCTCATGAAACTAAGATCGATGTTAATTGACACTATCAAAGTGTAATTGAGTTTATATAAATCCCTATTAATTTCATGTTCAATATTTGATTTGATTTGTGTGTAATCTTTTATGTAAAGTGAGGGACCTTTCTTCCACACTGTCTTTACTTTTTATCCCATGAATGGATACTGTTTCTCATTAGTTATGCCGAATTATTGGATATATTATAGACAAATAATTTCAATGTTATTTCCCCCTTTATTTTTCTCTACCAAATCTATTATTTCATGTATTGAAAATATCACATCTTCACAGATTTTTTTTCTCCAAATATTTCATAGAAAATTTGTGACTGTGACTGCCAAACAATGACAAGTAACAACATAAATAACATTTTTTTAATGCACTGATAAATAATTTTTAAAAATAAATAGAAATTATAAAAATGATAAATGTATGAGTGCATAACTGGTCTTGGATAGGAAAGAGATAAAAAAAATCAGATAGATAAAAAGATAAATGGAAATCATCCATCTATCCTGAAATTGAAAAAAATTATAAAGAAAACAAAAACAAAGCATGGAATGATGGGACAGGGATGAAACCAAAGGAGGGTTGCTTGCTGGGTGAGGGATCACCTTGGGGACAACTTGAATGTTGGGAAAAGAGAGATGATAGATTTAGGGGAATACTAGAGAGTGATATTGGGTGAGTGATGGAAGGATAACTGAGTAGTGTGAGATTTTATATGAGAAAGTGACAGGTAAGGGAATAAAATAATTTGATGAAATGACATGATGATTTATTGGAGTGCTTATTTGCTTGTCAAGGGTAGATGAGGTATGGGAGGGAAGCACATAGAGGTGGGGTTTATTGGTGGTTGAGTAGAGATGAATTAGATGGATGGTGCCCTGCATGGGGGAGGGCTAGCTTGCTGGTCTAGGTTACTCAGAGTGGTGGGGAGATGTGACACTAGATAGTGTTGTAGAGTGAGTAACGAAACGTGGAGTAAAACCATAGGAGGATTCCTTGCTGGGAGACGGAGTAGGGCTGTGACAAGGATGAAACCACATGAGGTGAGGTGAGGTTGAAAGCACATGAGGTGGGTGGTGGGGTAAGGGGAGATGACAAAGTATGTTTGTGATGTGAATAAAACTATAGGAGGATTCCTTACTGGGATATGGGGTAGGGCTATGGTGGGGATGAAACCATAAAAGGTGGGTTGTGGGGTGAGGCAGGATGAAAAATTAGGGTTGTGATGGGGATGAAACCACATGAGGCTTCCTTGCTGGGTGATAGAGTATGGCTATGATGACTTGATTTTTAGGGCAATTGGGAGAAGTGAGGTGTGGGTGTAATGAGTGGTGTGAGGTTTATGTGAAAAAGCGATATGTGAGGCAATAATAAATAGGAAACATGTGAGTGAGTGTCACATGCAATAAAATATTAAATTCTCTAACAAAAAATTGAAGGATCTTTTAGTTTAACACCAGTAATAGGAAACACCAAATGTTGGTCCTCAAAGAAAATAGGTTTCAATAAAAATGCAGTGAACCTAATAGTGAACCAAGGCATGTAAGAATTTAAATGAGGCGTCTATATGTTTTTAGTACCATAGCTTCTAAAAGCACTAAAAAGAAAGTTATAACTTTCCCATCATTTCATACAGAATAAACAATATTTGAAAATCTTATGCACTTAAAATTATTTTCAAATTAAACATATGAAAAGAATTCCATCAATATAAAAAAGTATATGAAAACCCTAATGATGACAAATTTCAAATTATGTGTATGATCTAAAGTATTCATTCATGAATGTGCATACATGAAATTTTTGCATATTCTTCTCACATAGGATAGTTTTATAAGTATTTAAAGTAATTAAATTATTTAACAAGAAATTTAGTAATTATAATTAAATGAGTTTTGTTGAATTTTGGTTAAATCAATAACTTTTACATAAATGGATAACCCCTTTCTCTTAAATGCGTTCCCTTCTTTGAGATATCCTCCACTTTTACTGATCTGTGGTCCTTATTTTTCTTTTAACATCTCTTTGTTATTATAACTCCTACAAATGAGACCATTCGGTTATAACCCCATAATGAAAATGTAAAACAACTTTGTTGCAGGTAATTTTTTTCCTCTTTCCCATCATATTTAGAACTAATCACTTTTTTAAAAATTTCATCCACCTATTCAAAAATCATAGATATCAAAGTCATTTTTATAGCTCTCTCTAGTCATGAATTTTTTTTCTTTTATGCTTGAAGATAATAGTCTAATATAGATTTATGAAATTTATATTGTGACTTATATTGTTTTTTTGGAATGTAAGAGTTCCACTAGATTAATTTAAATCATATTTCCTTGAATGGAAATATAACATAACATAAATTACATTGGAACAAAAGATCTAAAATGAAATTTTTTTTAATTTTTAATTATTTCCATTGTGAAATATATGAACACCTTAGTAGTTAATAACACAAAAAATATTCAATTGGGATGTTAAAAGTCCAAAAAATTATGAAAAGTTTCTAAATTGGTCACACATTTAAAATAAGCACATTTTTTTTCATATTACACATATTAAATTACCAATGTTGTATAGAGTAATAGTTGTGTATATATAATTTGAATACTCATAGGTCCAAGGGAAAATGATTAATAGATATAAATATTGTACAACTTTCACATTAGTTTCCCAGGATTTCCAAAATGAGTAAAACCTAAAATTCAAAAAATGGATGCATAGGAATAGATTTAGTGATCATGAGTTACAAAGAAAATTTAATGATTATGAAAACACATGTTGAATATATAGTGATTAATTAACACAATATACATTCAAGAAAACCCATTAGATAAAACCCATATATTCTCTTTATAACTGTAGCTTCCCTATGGAATGCTTCTTATTTATGCTTATTTTGGAAGGTAATATAGCTTACCCTTATAATCATCCTTCAAAATTGATCAATTTGTTTCATTATGTTATTAAAAAACAAATAAATAATGATATCCAATATCATTAAACTTATTCAAACTGAATGTAAAATAAATTAAAGTCACTTTTAAATTAAATGAGAGAAACATAAAACAATGAAAAGTAATTCTAGTGTTGATTTATTCATTTATAACCAATAGATGATGTTAAATAATAATTGATTCATAATTAAATGAATGAATAGATTCTTTCCCCCATACATTTTGATAAAATGAAATAATATAATCTAGTTCTTGATCATATTTAGTCAGTGTAAGGTACAATGATTTAAAATTACCCCACTCTATGTTAATAACCTATAGTGATTATAATATCAATCCACAGAAATTTGGTATTGAAATCCATGCCTCTCATGTGAGTAATATATTTTCATTATATAAAAGAAATATAAGAGATAATCATTAAAAATATTCATAATTTAAAATTTAAAAATGTTTGGGAATAAGATAAAACTATTTTAATATAAACAACTCCAAAACTCCCCCTCATGTTGGGACATAGATATTTTTCATTCTTAGTTTGGTACATAAAAACTAAAAAAGTGCTCCAAAAACCCCCTTTGTAAAAATGTCTTCAAATTGATCTATAGTTTGATCATGATTTAGGGTGATCATATTATTCCCATAATTCTTCTAGATGAAATGATGGTAAACTTCAAATGTTTATTCCAGTCATAAAAGATTTCATTGGTTTCAATCTTGATTGTGACTTGACTATCACAGTAGATGTATGAATGCTTCTTATAGGAAAAATTATCTCCAATCGTTTTTGTAGTCCCCAAATAATTTCTATAGTCACATGAGATATAACATGATACTTTGAATCTACATTGGATTGATAAATAACTTTCTACGTTTTGTCTTTGTAAGGAGTCTAGATTAACTCCAATAAAAGAATCAAATCTAAACATATATGTCAGGACATGGCCTCCCCGGGCCATGAACATTGTCATTTGATCCTATGGGTCTCCTGTAATACTTTGTTTCATTACCAACACACTAAAGGTTATCACCCACTAGAGAAACTTATATGACTAATGAATTTTCCTATAGGCTAACACATATTCTTTTAGTGTGTTTTGTACTCACTCACACACACCCTATAAATCTTCCTAGGAGGTCACACATCTTGAAATTACTATAAGAAAACCATTCTTAACTACAGAGTTCTAATTAGGTATGCTCCTAAAAAGAATTAAAGGCACACCTTATCGACATGAGTAGTAAAATTTATCATTTATGTCTCACATTTATAAGGTTATTATATTGGATCTCCTAGATGAGCGACATGCTACATAATACGCATCGTAAAAAGCCTAAATATCTATATTCCCATGATCCTAATATTGTAATACTATCCCAGGTTCCTTCTCCACATATATGAAAATGAAAAGGATAACCTCCCACTATAACTTTTTTGTGGTTTCCAACTTTCTCCCTGCACATAAAATGTCAGGGTGAGTCATCTTCAGATAGTTTAACTTGCTGACATTCCTTTTATACCCATCTGGAAGGGAGAAAGTATCACTATCTTCATGAGTTTTTTTATCTATCCTAAAGTGGTGAGTCCAAAAAATCTACCTATGTCATACCAGTTTCTTATTGCAGACCAATGATATATTTTCTCTGAGAAAGAAATATATCTCAAGAACATATGGAATACTCAATCCCTAAGAAATATCTCAATGGATCTAAATCCTTCATTTGAAATTCCTGATGAATAAAGGAATTATGTCGAGTAATACAAGTATCATCACTTTTAATGATAATATCATCAATATAGACAACCAGGAAAATGCTACATATAATTGATAAATGATAGAAAACAAATTTATCCTTCTTGCTTTGGAACTTCACAAATCTTATTACAATTTTCTAAAAGAATATAAACCAAGCTCATTGTAACTACTTAAGTTTTTAAAAATATTGATTAAGGTCACATAACTTGGAGGATTACCCCTAAGAAACACATCTTAGAGTTCACTCAATATATTCCTCATCACATAGTTATTAAAGTTGGGCCAATGCACGCTCCATAGTGCCATGGATATAATAATGGCCCCTTGAACCATATAATAACTATGTTATTTCATAGTCAACATGGTGAATTTTTTCATGAAAAATGATACACCTTGGTGGATCATGGCATTGTGTATACCACTACATCATCCTGATTTTTTAGACTATCAGACCAACTCATAGTTTTTCGGGGAAAAAACTCATCACCACCTATAAAAGATAGCCATATCCTTTATCCCATCTCTAATTCATTCTAGGGAATTATCTAGTTTATCTTGTGACCCATACACCCAATTAAACCTTTGAATTATTCATATTATGGAAGAGAAACTAAAAAAACCAATACCAAGATTTCCATGACTTGTAGTTAGGGGTTCTCCCTAATTTTTTATTTATTTTTATTTATTTTATATTTTATTAATTCCTTTAGATCCATTTTCTACATAATCTTCAATATTTTTTTTATATTTTTATTTTGTTTTAGTTTTTTGTTTTGTTCAATATTACTATTTATTCCTTATCTATTTTTTTTCTCCTATTTTTTTTATTTTTTTATTTGATTCTTCATTTTGATTTTGTTTTGTATTATTATTTTAGTTTAACAAAAATTATGTTTTTTATTTTATTCTGTATTGTTTTTTAAATTTATTCTGTTTTAATTCAATATATTTGTTTTGTAAATGTTTATATGATTCAAGAATAGTTATGTTTTTCAAAATATTTTGTAAGATAAATAAAAACCCCACTTAGAAATATTTTCAGATAGCATATCCTAAAGAAAAATAACAATAACATGCATTTTTTATGGAAATATAACAAAGAAATTTTTTGATGTTGTAATATTTATTTTTATTTATACTTTATGAGAAACATTTTTGATTTTATTTTTTATATATTCTATACTAATTATTGAAATAATCTTGTATATACATGAATATATTGTGCAATTTATTATTTTTTTTGTTATTTCTATGTGCTTATATATTCTTCTTCATAATAATTCAATATTTCCATGTTTCATACACAACAAAATAAGATTTTTCTTCCGGGGACCTCATCACCATAATATGCGATGCACTATAAATAACTGTGCCTCCTCATCAATAAAGTAATAGAGAATGGAATTCTTAACATCCATCTTGAAGATCCTATTTTGTGTATGAGTTGTATTTGTTGTCAATGATGGTAATTGGTTTTCAATGGATGTTAATGAAATAATATGATTTTATTGATGTCAATATAATAGGAATATTTCATTGATGTTAATATGATAATGAATTCCAAAAGTTAATGAATATTGGATGATGTGCTCAAGTATTATAATTTGAAGAAACATATAAATGGTTTTAAGACTTTGAGTTTCAAAGGTGACGACTAGAGAATTGTTACGGATTAATTAAATAACATTATATATCATTATTGAATAATTATTCTAGTAATTTAGATGATCGGTGAACTGATATTCATATCAAATACATGTATCAAAGCTGATACATTGTTTACAACAAATATGAAAGTGGTTTAGATGTTGAAAAAGTTCTTTGGAATTTCTATTCCAAAAAAGAATATAGGAAGAGGAATTAAATAAAGGATATGAAAGTATTTAATTTCATGAAGATACTTTGAATAGGGTTTAATGGTGACCATTAAAAAATAGTTCATATAATTTTCAGGGATATTGAAGAAGAGGTTCCCATGCATTTATTGGATTCTATTCTTTACTTAGATATTTTTGAAGTATTTTCATTGGAAGATTTTATTAAAAGATATGGCCAACCACACTTAGTATCCAAGAAAATCACAAAAAAGGCTTATGAATGTCCCAAGCGTTGACCAAACTGATGGGTGTTTAGCTCAAGACACCATGAAAGGTGGTAAAGGAATAAAGGGCCATGTATAAGGCATATCAGGGTTTGTGTATAATGTTCTTAGTGAACACACCCATAGTTTTTGTCCAGAAGCTCGTAGGGAAGCTTGTGGATAGCATGATCCATGAACCATGTGGGAAATGTGTGTGCTGTGAATCTAGGCATCGACTTGAAGGTGCAATAGGACCACAATAATTTATATAGCATGTATAAACCATGAGGAGGACATATGTGGGACAAAGATGTGGATGAAATGTTCACCCATATTAAAATTATACGTAAATAATGTATCCATTCAATCTGGTGTGATCTGACTATCATCAATCTACCATATATTCATTATCTTTCTCTTGAAATGAGACCTCCTTGACTCCATCTGGCTCGATGATCAGCCACCACCAGCGATCAAATTGTTCACTGAGCATTACACCCGATGATCAAAACGAGTTTGACCGATCTTGTTTTATGGAGCTATATACATTGATGCTTATATTTACATGAAAATGCTTATTTTGGGATATTACACTATCAAATGAAGATGAAAATATATAGATAAACCAAGTTAGATTGGACGGTTCATTTCCATAGAGGAGAAGCTGAGATCATGAAGCAAAAAAACAATGATATTCAGAATACATTATACTTGAGTTTTAAGAATTCAAATATGAGACTTATGGCCATTCGAAATATGTAAGATATGCCAAGATCATTGTCTCATAAAATGGGTCATCGACACAAAATTATTTATAGGGTTTGAGGTGGTGAATTAATGAATTGAATCGGTGATACTCACCTATAAAAGGAGAGGCACCAAGCCCGTTGAAGGTACTACTACTCACATATTCTTTGAGAGATCCTATTTTTATAAAAACAAAGCATCTCCAAATATCTATTTTTAACAAAGGAGTAACAGGTTCCACGATCCTCCTAGGATATGAAAAGAAGGGGAGTTCCATGATAAATTCAGTCACACAAATGATAACTTTTCAAAACCTATGCAAAGAAGAGTTACAAACACACAACCAATGTTTACACACCCTCGTTGTGCTTCGTAAAAAAGATGTAATCCATGAACTAGTGCTCTACTGTGTTACGTGAAGTGGCCACTGATTGTATATAATTTTTATTTTAGAGTTAGTGTCCTATAACCAACTAGTTGTACTTTGATTACATGTATTTTTGATGACTTGAATATTAATTTAATATCTTATTACATAATGTTCATCATTTTTCATGGATTTAATGTAATAATTTCCTAGAGTATTTTTCACATTATTATGGTCTTGACATTCCCCTATATGATTATAAATTTCAAATGTTATGAAAATGTTCTTAATATAGTTATGTGGTTGGATAACATACTATGATGGGACACATATTTTTTATAGCATCATGTATGAGTACTCGTAAGAGGATGATAATTCTTCTCTTGAATTTCACACTTGGTAATCTGTAAGATGGGAGATTATGAGAATTGAACCACAAGTAAGAATTCCACATGTTTTGGTGTCATCAGATATTACTATCTACGATCATGTGTAATGATACTTATACTTTAAGATTATCATTGATGGATGTCATGATTCATGTACTTAGATTTACTAACAAAAACCATCACACCAAATGTTGGCAGGAAGTAGGGTACATTGGGTGTGTCATGATTGACATGCCATTAATGGATAATTCAAGGAAGGATTTATCCCTTCCATCATTATGGGAGTTGATATATCATCCCTTTAATTGGAATATTAACATTACCTAAATCCTGTAGCGGTGGCAGTACTGTGCGGGTACTGTAGCAGCTGGGTTACTATTCACAGAATTGGAATTGGGCCAAAAAATTGGGCCGATGGGCTATATAATGGGCTACAATCCCACTGGGCCTTCAGGGATATGTAATGGGTTCCCTCTACCCAGTTAAAAAGAGTTTTGCTTTGCTTTATTAATAAAAATGAGACTTCGGCCCCAACCTTTAAAAAAAAAATTACCTAAATTCCACGGCTAGGGCATAATGATGCATTTACTTCAGATATTCAAAGGAAGACATATCGAGAAAATATGTTGAAGACAACATCATGAAACCTTCTTTATGAGATATTGTGACAATGGGATTATATTATATAATGATAATTCTTATATGGTCTTCATCATTGTGACATTAAGTTATTTATCTTTGGTTACTTGACCCCTTCCTAGATAGTAATCTTCTACTTTATTCAAACCTGCCTAATGTAAATGAGAATGAATCTTAGAGGGTCACACACTAAGTGTTTCCATTGATCTCAATTAAATTCTATTTGAATTTAATTAATGGAATAAATATTATTCTCAAGACTGAGAAATAATTTTATTCAAGTTACTAATCACATAAATTAAATAAATATTCATTCACCGGCATGTGAATAAAAATATTTTTTTATTTGATTGAATATTTAATAATTATTTATTCTATAGTATGTGAATGAAATATTTATTTATGCACAAAATATTTATTTAGATATTCAATAAATACCTAGGTGTTCAAACTAGCCAATACCACATCCGGTGATAAAATAATTATTTACAAGACAGTAAATATTATTTATCATTTTTTGTAAGTTGGAACATTGAATAATAATAATAATAATATTATGTGGCATGGGGTTTATTAAAGGTAATAAAAGTTATTTAATGGATGACATGCAATTAAATAATATCTTAAGCTAAATCCTAATTCTATAAATAGAAGACTATATATATTGTGTATTGAATCCAAAATTGAGAATAGAGAATTGTTTCTCACAAAAAATTCTCTCTCGACTCATCCTTTTCTCTCTCTCTATTAAGAACAAGAAGCACAAGAGAGATTTATTCAAGATCAAAGGATGAGTGATCAAGAATGAACAGTGAAATACATTAGATTCACCACACTAGAACCCGATGATTGAGTGGTGTTTCTTAGATATAGTTGGAGCATGTGTGTATCACATCTAGAGGGATTCTATCCTTGGATCCTCATAGCACAAAAAAGGAAATCCAAAACGGTATTTTTAGATGATAAAAAATTATTAATGAATAATTCACCTAAGACCATGTATTTAATTATTATATATTGAATAAATTAATTTTAAATTTTACAAGTAAGTTCCTCATTCATGGTTTCGAGCAATGATAATTAATTTTGTTTAATATTTCTCCCACCACCGCATGCTTCTACTATGTCTAGAACCAAAAATTTGTATCAGAGGGGTCATATTAAAATTTATAATTTTTTATTTCATTATTGATATATGGACAATTGTAGTTATATTTTAATCTCATGTTATTAGTTCTTTAGTAAAATTTTAATTAACATGTTATCAAAAAATTAATCATATTTTTTCAGTATTTCATTTTCTTAAGGTTTTAAGAACAAATGAAGAATGACTAGATATTCCATCGAGAAGTGCCAAATCTTTGGCTAGTTAAACTGGGTTACACAGTGTGTAGCCGGATCACAAGATATGTACCAAAGTGCATTGTACCTATATGTGCCAAGTAGTTAATTACACATGGTGCATTTATTGAAACCACCTTTTGACCAGGCCAATATGGAACACAACAAGTGGATACATGACTTGTAACTGGAAAATAAACATCATGTAATCTGACCAAGTCAACATGCCGAAGTCCTAATCATGTGAATTAGATACATGAAAATCAAGGTATATGACATGTAGCGGTATTTTACACATCGTGTAGTATCCTAATTAATGATAAAATTAAATTACATTAAATTGAAAATTTCATCATTAAAACCTTAATTTATTGATTGAAACCTATTGTGTGTTTGAAAATTTAACAATTATTTTAATTACTTTTAAATGATCAATTAATTTATTGTAGTAAATATTTAATTATTGGTTCTTCTATTTATTTTCCATGAGTTCCATAAATTATGGGTATCTCCAATTAAGTTCAGATGATCATTAAGATAAAAGGGAATTAATTAATAAATTTATTTATTAATTAATGCAATTGAATTTATATTAATAATAAATAATTACTAATTAAATGATTGTTAGTTAATTTTTCATATTCATTTCATATATGACCATCAATGAGTTTGACCAATACTTGTGTATGTTTTGTGTGTTTTAATTTAATTTATTACATGGGTTTGAAATTATTTATTAATAAATTAAATATGATGGCTTGTGAGTCATCCCTCCATCCATTATTATGTAGGACCTGTGATTCTAAGGATATTTATTTCATCCCATTTTTAACCAATCCTTTGGTTCCCCTCACTCGCATGAGAGTCATAAATACATGTAATTAATGGAGTATCCCAAGGCATGTGGAGGTGGTTCAAGGAAGAACTATAATGATTCCAACTCAGGTGATGCATAGGTGTACATATGGAATGTTGTAACCCATTGAAATATTGGAAAATGAGTTATTTCCCAAAGGTCATAGCTTGATTTAATGTCCGCTCATTAAATAAACCTTTAGATAAATCTCATGAATGGGTCATTTAATTAATTAATTATTTTTTTCTATGCAATTATTTATGGATGCAAGGATGAAATCACATAAATAAATGAATTAATGTGCAGATATGGAATCTAAATAAATGTATTATGTGTAAATATTTTTTCCAACTTGGTAAATTAATTAAGTAACATTCACTTAATATTGACACGACTTGTAAAAGATAAAATAATATAATATTTATGCAAAATAAATTAAATAAATGAATTATGCATAAATGTTTTATCCAACATGGATAGTTAACTATGTATGTAACGAACCAAACTTTTTATTAATATTTGTTTCCTAATTTTGTGTGTTATTTTATTTTATACTAATGAAAACTATATTCTTTAATTAATTAAGTGAGTATAATTAAATTAGACTATTAGGTTTTTACTGTTATATGACCATTAGTCAATATGAACATTGGAAACTAAACTCTTAACATTACAATTATTATTTATAAATACAGGTGATCTTGGTTAATTAATACAGAAAAAAGAGTTGATGGACTCATCCAATAGACTCAGGCCATTCGAAGCCCATCTGATGGAACTTGGGAAGGAGGTAGCACCACTGGGCTTTGCTCTGGACCAAGTCCATGCCGAACTTCATCATGTGAAGCTTTAACAGAATTGCCTACGAGAGAAGTTCAAGCTGATATAGGTCACTACTTGGGCAATGTTGGCCAAGCCTTCCGAAGATTCTATCACCTTAGCACACCTTACACTTAGGTCCTATGCTAGTGTTATAAGGGGCTATTTAAAGAGACCTTAGCTGCTTTGTGTAATCTTTTGAAATAAATAAAATTGTTTTTTCGTATTATGGTAACGTTTGTGAATTTCAAATATCCGGATAAATATAGGATGTATATTATTGGTGAATTTTGTAAATCATGATGTTTTAAAATATTTATGTAAACCTTAACTAATTAATAATGTGTAATGATTTTCAAAAAATGGTCTTCTACAATTGTTTTCGGTAAGAAATTTAGAGTCTAATAAGATCAACATAATTTTTAGTGAATTGTAAAAAATACACATTTAAGTTTCGGGTGTTTAATGACATCATTAAGGATGTAATAATTATGTAATAATTCTGGTATAATTATGAATAATATGATATGCTATGAGGTGTCCCAAGTGGCCAATACGATGGTAAAATACCATGGGAAAGCCCATGGTTTTTCCAATACCACCGATGAGGCATCCCTTGGAAATTAATGATTTGTTCCCTCACTTGTCCTATAAATACCAAGATATTCCCTCATTGATTTCATTTCAAAATACTCTCCAACGAAGTTTTGGTCTCTTTACCTCCCAAGGAGTCCTCCCAAGGTTCCCTCAAGCCTCCCAAGGCCCCGACCTTCAAGATTTCGAAGTTAATATTCAAGGTAAGGGAATCTTTCACCCTCCTCTTTTAAGCCATGACTTCCTTTATGTTGTGTCTTCTAGTTTCCATATATTTATGTTGAGGGTATGTTCTTATATGTTTTAATTACTGTCCATTTCATGTATAATTTTTGAGAGAACCTTTCCTATCTCATCAATTTATTTTCTGAATTTTAAGTGACGCTGTTAGGCTGCTGAATTTCTCGTCAAAGAAATCACATCTTCTCTTTTCTTTCATGTTTCCTTTTCATGTGGTATGTAATTCAAATATCCATACCATGATATTATTATGTACCCATGCTGTATTATGAATTATTTATGAGTGTGTTACCCTTGTCCCCTCTCTTTTCAATGTTTTCTAGAACCATGTTATATAGCCGTTATGCTGCAGAAATTTCGCCTCAAAATTTCTATCTCTTTCTCTATAAAAATTATCTTGTTTTATTATGTGAATAACCATAACTATTTCGTTTCTACGGGTGTTAATAAATATTGTAACACCCCAAGATTTCATAGTGTGTTATTTCTTCAAAATAATTCAATAACTTGCACTACACACCACACCGAGTTCAAGCACACCATGACTTACCAAACAAGCTGTTCAAAAGAGGTTATGAATAATATTAACTAAATTTTAAACTTTATATAATCCTTATAATTTTAGAATCCATATTATGAGTTTCTTAGACATAATGTAAGAACAAATTCATTTTCAGTATTGCACTTTTACCAACTTTTAATAGTGAACCCTTTTTAAATCCAATATTTTAAACTTTTATATATTCAATTTGACTAAAAAATTTACTTTTTATAATGGGGACATCAAAAATTTACAATGAAACATCCCAAGCTTCCACGATACGCTTTCCTTTGAATAATATAGTAGCGTGTGTTGTACGCAACTTCGAGTTCTAACACACACCACAACCAATAAAACTAGCCGTTATGAATAGTAATACCTACTTTTTGAAATTATATATATAGTATATTTCAAAATGGACTTCATTTTTGGATACGAAATATCAAAATTATCATAAGTTGAATTTTTGGTATTTTTCTGACAACTTCCAATTTTTATGAATAGTGAAAAATACTTAAATTTTTTTTTTTAATCAAAATAATTTATAGTGATAAATTATACTATTGAGTGGTTTTAAAGAATAATTAGAATATATTTTTACCATTTTATCCAATGGTGTTCATTAGAATTAATTTCACTTTGAAATTGGAAATAAACAATTGTCAATCTTTTGATATATATTGTTTCTTAAAAACACGCTATTTTTTGTGACAGCAGGAATTAATTATAAAATTAACTAAAGAAACTTATATGATTGGAATTTCTAAAAATAGACATCATTTTTTAATTCTTAATATCAATTATAGCTTAGGGTGAAATTTTGGCATTGTTCTGAAAAACTTCAATTTTTGATGAATAGTGAAACTACTAAGTGGTAGTTAAAAAAATTAATTTTTCATAAAACTTAATTTTACCGCTTCTGTGATTGGAATTTCGAAAATCCGAGAGACACGGTTAATATCAAGGAGTAAAATGTGGTTCAATAAGATGAAAATAATTTTTGGTGAATAGTAACTTTTTACTTTTATTTACCACGGTTAAAAGTAAATAGGGTAGTTAAGGGTAAAAATGATATTAATATTTCCCAAACACATGTCCTAATTCTATTGGAAAAATTTATATCGACCAAAAACAACCTTAGGAATAAAATATTATTATTTAGGTCCACTTGGATTAGATTAGGACATTTATTATTATTTAATTCAAAGAAGAGTTAAAAGAGTTAAAATCAAAGTTTATTTACTAAAACATTTTTAATATAGGGTTACACATAAGATAAATTCGATTATAAATATTCATTATAAATATAAAAATATTTCCTACACAATGGTATTTTATTTATAATTTTTAGACATTAAATAATTTAATTTATTTATGACACAATGGTGATGCAGTAATTACCTAATTAATGAAATATTAAAATAATTTATATTATAAATATCAAAATAAATGTAATTTGAGACTTTTTATGAATTAAACTAATTTTCTAGGTTAATATAGAATATTAGGATTCATTTAATTAACTTTTTTAGAAGTAATCATTCTGTTATGAGTTTCACAAAAATCAACTATTGAATAGTGTCAAAATTGACATAAAAGAGTTTTTAAAACAAATATTATATTATTAATTGATATTAAATTACTTAAAATCTAAGGTTTGGCCAAGAGACTTATATCATGATAGGTGTATCATTAATGGACAACTTGGGGGTCTCTTGGATGTATATAGTAAGTTTATTAACTATATAATATAAAAATACAAAGTGACATGGTAAATGTCAAACTAATTAACTAAGAGTTAAAACTAAAAGATAAGGTTAATATAATGACCCAAACCTGTCTAAATTCAATTGGTTGAATGGATTTAGACCTATCCACACCTTAAACTTTAAATAATACACTTTTTAGCCATTAGAAACCGAATATGAATTTATTATAAATTAATATTTCTACCTTTTCCAAAGGTGCCCCTCACCCCTCTTATAAAAGGGAACTCCTCCTTCTCATTTCTTCACAACTTCAAAGACTTTTGGTTCGGCCAAACCCTGACCAAATACTCTCTCAACTTCCCTCAATACAACCTAGAGGCCTTAGTTTGATCATAAATCCAACCTAAGGATCCCTTTTGATCAAATCAAAAGGAAGAACCCGAAGAAGAGGTAATGTTTTCACCACCCCTTTTCATGTTCCTTTCTTCTTCCACTCCTTCTTTCTTTGTTATTACCATTCTAAAATAATAACTCCAGTATCTTATATATACTATTATGTTATTATAAATATGGTACAACCATATTCAGTATTCTATCCACACTTTGAATAACATGTCACCATACGTGCGTACGTACAACTTACCGTCTCCACGTCGTGGTGTAATTGTTATTCAATATATTATTATTTGTATGGGTATAATAATGATGTATAATTCATGTAAAAAAATAAATATAACATGATAATGATTCTGTACATATAATATACCATCCAATTATATATTATTTTAATATCAAAAGAATGATATTGTCGCTCGTACGTACGTACGGACTACCGTCTCCATGAACGCGATGAGATTCATTCTTCATCGTATCCATTCAAGTATAATTATCATTTTATGATTTAAAAATAATTTTTAAGGACTTTATATCATTCTGCATATGAATAAGATACAACCTATACATGAAAAACATGGCTTACGTAACAAAACATATAAAAGAAAACGAGTAAGTTAACACCCAAAACAACGATAATTCTAAGATATTATTAACAAAGCAATGTTAAAAGATCATATATGATATCATATGAATGTATATGATTATTGTATAATTTAATAAAAATTATTTCACCATTATACAGGAGGTTAACCTACCCTCAACCAAGGAAATGTACAAGGTAAGGGTTTATTTCGCAATCTCTCCATTATCCGAGGTTGTTTATACGTAATAATCTACTGGGATTTTTTTATCATCCACATCCATGTTTCTTCAAAATGTATTTCAAAACATTTTCACCATTTACAAGAATATGGGTTAAAGTCATTTATACCCTTGTTTGACTTTTTATAAGAGGTTTATAAAGGAATTTTTCCGTCGTTTTCCAAACAAGGTGCTTTTTAACCTTTTCGACAGGATTAAGGTAAGAATGTTTTTTTAAATTATACGGCGGGTGCGGCTATTTACCGCCATTATAAAATCGTCAAAGATTCCCTTAAAATCTTATAATAATATTTTCAAAGTAAATGTTTTATTTTATAATTATGTGACTTTTAAATGATTTCAAAATGAATATTTTAAGAATTTGTGAAAGGTACTCTTTATCAAGATCATAATTTTAAATGTTTTAAAGATTTATCTTTCTAAATATTTTTAATTAATGTCCATGTTTTCAAAATGATTTTAAGGATTTATTTATATGGACATGAAGTTTTTGAAATGATATTTATTTTCAAAAGTTTCAAAGTGGTATGGGACACTTTGATCCAAAAATCTCTTTTAAATTACTTCCTTTATAAATGTGTGACTTTTCAATGATTTCGAGAAAAGAGATATTTCTCTCAAATAGTTTTGATTTCATCTATGTCAACATCCTTTGATGGATTTTAATCTTATTTGAAGTTGATTTATTATGATACAAAACTTTTGTATTGTATTTAAGGTTTTGTGATATGTTTTACTGTGGATGTGTTATTTTTATACCATTCATTGTTTATGGAGAAAGTATTGACATTTCGTATGCTAGTTTTAATATGAATGTTTATGTTATGTTTAAACCTTTTAATATGGGAATGAATTGGACTTAGTAAGTGACAGGTGGAGCCCACTATAACTCCTCGATGCATCGGTAGGTCTCATGAGACAAACTAGTGTCTTGGCACAAGGCCTTGGAAAAATATTATTTGTAGTCTTGGCATGAGGCCTTGGCTATGTGGTTATGATAGTCTGGAATTATGCATTCCATCATTATGAAAGTGGTTATTGATATTGCATGTGATTATTCGATTAGTATAATATCCATGTGAATAAGTAAATGGCATTATTTCATTTTATTTTTTCCATACTATGTTGAAGTTCAAGTTTAAAAGAATTTTGTTTTAGTTATACATTGCCTTAAATGTTTATACTTATTTATGAAAGTTTCCGCTGTATTGCTTACCCTTACAGAGCGTTTGAGCTCACCCCTTTCTATGTTTTATTTTTCCCAGGATTCCAAGAAGTATATTGTGATTGATAAGAAGGGTTAAGACAAGGGAATAATGGAATTCATAAAGGATTATTTATGTTGTTTTGTATGTTATGAAGTGTAATGTAACATTCATATATGTAATCTATTTTCCAAGACTGCTAAACTAATCGGTCCTTTGGGACTTGATTCCTTGTAATCATGCCAAGGTATTAAAATAATCCACCGACTCTGGGTAACTGGGGTCGGGGCATTACAAATATGATATATTTTATTCTGTAATTGACATAAATATAACCCTCACTACCTTTCCACGGGTTATAAATGACATAATGATCTTATTTTTTAGAACTTTTAAAACGTCACGATCTTGAAATGAAACCCATTTATTTTATTCTCCGTGGGTTATTTATGAAATGTTTGATTATGATCTATGTGGATCACATGAAAGTAAAGATATATTAAGGGTGCGCCCTGATAGTTCTCCAATAAAATGGGTAAATAAATTAATCTCCATAGATGACAAGTTTCATGATACCTTGGTGAATAACCTTGGTATTTTTTATGACACCTGAGGGATAAACTTTGGTGATATGTTCATGAATGTATAAATGAAATGTTGTAGCCAAATATTCATGTTATGATTAATTTTTTTATTATTATGATATACCAATTTTTCCATTTCTCATGTCTTTATATTTTTCGTTAAGTTCTTATTGATATCACAAGTAAACTTATTCCCTTATTTACCCCTTACTGGGCCTTCTGCTCACCCTTTCATTTGATGTGTGTCTCCAGGATATGATATGTAGTAATTTTACAGAGGATGAACCTATGATGAATCCTTACAAGTGGTTTAGATGAATTTTTTATGGTGTTTTCATGTATTATGTTCCTGATTTCCATGACACTAGACTTTAAAGATCCTCTGTTTGTAAAATGTAATGAAACGTTATGTAATAAAAAGGTGATATGTCATAGTTGGTATCAAAGGATAGTTTAGTTATTTATGGAAATTAGGATATGAAAACTTTAGGAAGAACCCTATAGAAAAGTTTAAATATAGGAAAACTTCCTTTTATTTTGGTGAGTATTGAGTAAGTGGTTTATCAAGCAAATACATCCCTGTCTGGATACGAGCATGTAGAGGTTTCTCTGGCATAGATGTACATAGGGGTAAAACCCAAAAACACCTATTTGAGATAGAATCCAATAGGAACCAGTGCACGACAATGGGCCTTGCTGCACTCTTGGTTACAACACTCCCGGGGGATATTTTTGGTTAATCACAATCTTTTTATGAATCATTATGAAGTAATTATAGAGAAATGTAATTGTTTAAGAATGAAGTTTTAAGACATACAATCCTTTATAGTTAAAAGATTCATAAATGAAATAAGTTTCTCACTAAGGTTTTATTGTTTTAGAAAATGGAGGGAAATAGGAGGAACCGTGCAAATGGTGACTGCAATGAACCATGCACTGACGACCCTCTGATGGAAGCTAGAATGGAAACATTCATGTGATTGATGAACCAAATGACTCAAGTTATGGGAAATAACTTGAATCAAGCTGAGAGACTGATCTCACCACAAAGGGAACAACATTATTTTGAGTCCTTTATGCATCAATGACCACCAAACTTCAGTGGATAAACTGTCCCATTGATTCCTGAGTAGTGGATCAGCTCCATCGAGAAGATATTTTTTGTGATCTGCTGTTTAGAGCAAGAGAAGGTCACCCTGGCTGTTTATCGCTTAGAAGGAGAAGATGATCAGTGGTGGGAACTGATTAAAAACACAAGGACAATAGTGGAAGTTGAAGCTATGGAGTGGGAAGAGTTCAAAGGGATCTTTTTCAGTATGTATTTCCCTCATTCCATGAGAACAGGAATAGAGAAAGAGTTTCTCAAGCTAAAGCAGAAGGATAATGAATCTGTGAGAAGCTATGAGATGAACTTCACCCAACTTTCATGATATACCTCTAGCTTTGTCATGGATCCAAATGGTAAGGTTGATAGATTCTTCGATGGATAGAGACCTCATCTGCGGAAGAATCTAGCCAACCGAGACTATGATAGATATGAGGAGATTGTGTGGAGTCCGATGAAAGTCGATATGGAGTTTGGTGAGATGCGTTGGTATCATAAATCAAATGAAAAGAAGAGATCAATGAAGCCCATATTAGGGAGGACCTTTGATCTGGGAAGAGGAGGAAAGCAAGTGAAACATTCCATGTGTAATAAATGTGAGAAGAAGCATTCAAGGAACTGCCTGCTTAGGAGCGGGAAATGCTACAAGTGTGGAAGAGATGGCCATATTGCGAGGAATTGTTGTAGTGAGGTGAAACCTCAACTTCATAACAAAAATGAAAAGGGGAAGATGGTGCATGGCCTACCTGATGTCTAGTTCTTTAAGTGTGGACAACTTGGGAACTTTTCCAATCACTGTCCAAATCCGAGGGTAGTGGAGGGGAACCACCATCAGCCTCAGCAAAGGCCAAGGGAGAAAGGCCGTTCCTTTTCTATCACGATAGCTAAAGTTGAAGCTCCAAATTATGTGGTAGCAAGTACTCTTGTTGTTCTCTCAAAGATATCAAGTAATTTGTGTGATTATGGTTCTACACATTCCTTTATTTCCTCCAAGTTTGCAAAGAATTTAGAATCAAACCTCAATTTGATAAAAGTAGAGTTATCAGTCAAGACTCCTGGTGGGATTATCCAAGCATCATCAGTGTTTATAAACTCTAGTATTTACTTTAGTGAGAAAAATATTATCGTAAATCTAGTAGTCATTCCCATTCTGGAATTCGACATTATACTAGGGATGGAATGGCTCTCAAAGTATAATGCTAAGATCAAATGAAAAAGAAAGAAAATATCAGCAGTCTTGAATGGAAAACCTAAAATTATCTTCCAAGTAGAGATATCTCAACCTGATCTTTGTCTAGAAGAACCCCCTATATCCTTATTTAAGGAGTTGATCGGTGAAGATGAATAAAGAGATGAGAGTTTAAGGATATAAAGTGTCCCCATCATCTAGGAATATGTTGATGTATTTCTTAAGGAGTTGCCTAGACCTCCCTAAGAAAGAGAGGTAGAGTTCTCTATTGAACTCACACCTAGATATCATCTAATATCAAAGGCCCCCTATAGGATGAAAAATGTGGATATAGAGGAATTAAAGAAAAAAATCCAAGATCTTTTGGAGAAGGGGTTTATCCAACCGAGCATGTCTCCTTGGGGAGAACCAGTTCTCTTTGTGAAGAAGAAGTATGGATCGATGCGACTATGCATTGATTATAGAGAACTGAATGTGATCATAGTGAAAAAATACCCTCTTCCAAGAATTGATGACTTATTTTACCAACTTTACGGGGCTCAATTCTTCTCTAAGATTGATCTTCGTTATGGTTATCATAAATTTAGGGTGAAGAAGGAAGATATTCCAAAAAATTCCTTCCAATCAAGATATGGGCATTATGAGTTTGTTGTTATGCCCTTTGGACTGACTAATACACCTTCTATTTTTATAGATCTAATGAATAGAGTCTTTAAAAACTACCTTGATAATTTTGTGGTAGTTTTTATTGATGAAATTCTGATATATTCCAAAAGTCGCGAGGAGCATGAAGATCATCTAAGGGTTATTTTACAAACTCTACGGAAGGAGAGGATTTTTGGAAAGTTCAGTAAATGTGAATTTTTGTCACAACAGGTTGATTTCTTGGTGCACATTGTTACCAATGAAGGAATCATAGTTGACCCTACAAAGACAAAAGTTGTAGAGGAGTGTCCTAAACCTATAAAAATAATTGAGATTAAAAGTTTCCTTGGATTAAAAGGATATTATAGGTGGTTTGTGAAAAACTTTTCCTGAATTTATAATCCATTGACTAAGTTAACTCGCAAAGGGATCAAGTTAATATGGACAAAGGAGTGCGAGGAAAGTTTCCAAGAGCTGAAGAAGAGATTGGTTACTACACCCATGTTAAATTTTCCCTCAAGTGGATAAGGATTAGTTATTTTTAGCGATGCATCTCTCAAAGGGCTTAGGTGAGTCCTCATGAAAAATGACAAAGTCATTGCTTATGCATCTCGACAGTTGAAGAATCATGAGAAGAACTATCCTACGCATGATCTGGAACTGCCTGAAGTCATTTTTTCTCTGAAGATATGGAGGCACTATCTTTATGGGGAGAAATGTGATATATACATAGACCATCAAAGTTTGAAGTATATTTTCACACAAAAGGAATTGAACTTGAGACAAAGGAGATGGTTTGAGATTCTTAAAGACTATGATTGTTCAATTCATTATCATCCCATAAGAGAAAACAAATTTGCTGATATATTAAGCAGGAAAGACCCAGTTGTTCTTTCCATGATGAGGATTCAAAAAGATCCTTTGATCAATGACCTAGTAAAGTTGGACATAGGAATTATAAGGGAAGGTATATCATCAACCCTAACCCAAATGATTTCGCAACCGTCATTACTAGAGAAGATCAAGAAAGATCAGAAAGAAGATAATTTGTTACAGAAGAAGTCTAAAGATATGAAGGATGAGAAGTTTCCTGAGTTTAATATTGATCAAGAAGGTGTACTGAAATTTCGTACAAGACTATGTATTCCATCTATTCCAGAACTAAAGAAGGAGCTGATGGATGAAGCCCATAGTTCTACTTTCTCTATACATCCTAGAAGCTCAAAAATGTATAGGGACATTCGTGATCATTTTTAGTGGGATAATATAAAAAGGGAGATTGCCAACTACACTCCAAGGTGCCTAGTATGTCAGCGAGTGAAGGTAAAGTGACAACTTCCTAAAGGGGTATTGCAACCACTGCCTATACCAGCATGGAAGTGGGATAATATCACTATGTACTTCGTCATTGGTCTCCTGAGAACTTCCAAAGGAAACAATGCGATATGGGTTATTGTGGACCGTCTCACCATGAATTCTAATTTTATCTCCATTTGGAAAGATTTATCTCTTGATCAACTTGCCAGGATTTATGTGAAGGAAGTGGTAAGGTTGCTTGGAGTTCCACTTTCTATCATATCTGATCATGATCTAAGGTTCACATCAAAATTCTGGAGAAGTATTCAACATGATCTGAGCACTAAATTGAATTTTAGTACGGCCTATCACCCCCAAACTGATGGCCAATCTGAAAGGACTATTCAAACACTTGAGGAAATGCTGAGAACATGCTCAATGGAATTTAAAGGTGGATGGGATCAACATATCCCATTAGTTGATTTTTCTTACCACAATAGCTTCCACTCAAGCATTCAAATGGAACCCTATGAATCTCTATATGGGAAGCGATGTATAACTCCTACATGTTGGAATGAATCTAGTGAGAGAAATATTCTTGGGCCTGATCTTGTGCAATAGATGATATAAAAAGTCCATGCCATCCAACAACACATTAAGGCTGCTCAAAGTCAGAAAAAGAGATATGCCGAAAACCATCGAAGGGACTTGGACTTTAATGTTGGTGAAAAGGTATTTCTTTTAATTTCACCTTGGAAGAGAGTCATGAGGTTTGGGAAGAAAGGGAAGCTTAGGCCTAGGTACATTGGCCCTTATGAAATACTTGATCGCGTAGGAGCAGTGGACTATCATCTTTCACTTCCTCCCAATATAGCACAAGTTCATGATGTTTTCCACGTATCCCTCTTGAAGAAGTACATACCTGACCCTTCACATGTACTAAACCCAGAGGTGGTATAATTGGAACATGACCTCTCTTATGAGGAGCAGCCGGTGGAGATCTTGGATTGTAGAGACAAGGTTCTACGCAACAAGACTAACCACCTTGTTAAGGTGTTATGGAGGAACCACAAATGCGAAGAAGCCACATGGGAACCAGAGGAGTATATGAGGCATAAGTACCCACACCTTTTCTCTTCAGGGAGTACAAGTTAAAATTTCGAGGACGAAATTTCTTAAGGGGGGAATAATGTAACGACCTGAACTTTTTATTAATATTTGTTTCCTAATTTTGTGTGTTATTTTATTTTATACTCAAAAAAACTACATTCTATAATTAACAAAGTGAGTATAATTAAATGAGACTATTGGGTTTTTACTATTATATGACTGTTAGTCAGTATGACCGTTGGAAACTAAACTCTTAACATTACAATTATTGTTTATAAATACATGTGATCTTGGTTAATTAATAAAGAAAGAAGATTCAATGGCCTCATCCAATAGAATCAGGTTGTTCAAATCCCATCTTATGGAACTTGGGAAGGAGGTAGCACCACTGGGCTTTGATCTGGACCAAGCCCAAGCCGAACTTCATCATGTGAAGCTTGAACGGAGTCACCTACGAGGTAAGTTCAAGCCGATAGAGGTCACTACTCAGGGAATGTTTCCCAAGCCACCCCAAGATTCTATCACCTTTTCACACCTTACACTTAGGTCATATGATGGTGTTATAAGGGGCTATGTAACGAGACCTTAGCTATTTTTGTAATTCTTTGAAATAAATATTTTTTTTTTCATATTATGGTAAAGTTTGTGAATTTCAAATATATAGATAAATATAGGATGTATATTATTGGTGAATTTTGGAAAAAAGGATATTTTAAAATATTTATGTAAACCTTAAATAATTAATAATGTGTAATTATTTTCAAAAAATGGTCTTCTATAGTTGTGCTCGGTAAGAAATTTAGAGTCTAATAAGATCAACTTAATTTTCGGTGAATAATAAAAAATACAGTTTTAAGTTTCGGGTGTTTAATGAAATCATTAAAGATGAAATAATTATGTAATAATTATGGTCAACTTATGAATAGTATTATATTCTATGAGGTGTCCCAAGTGGCCAATACCTTGGGAAAATACCATGGGCAAGCCCATGGTTTTTCCAATACTATCGATGAGGTGTCTCTTGGAAATTAATGATTTGTTCCCTCACTTCTCCTATAAATACCAAGACATTCCATCATTAATTTCATTTTAAAATATTCTCTAACTAAGTTTTGGTCTCTTTACCTCCCAAGGAGTCCTCCCAAGGTTCCCAAAAGCCTCCCAAGGTCCGGACTTTTAATCTTTCGAAGTTACTCTTCAAGACAAGGGAATATTTCACCGTCCTCTTTTAAGCCATGACTTCCTTTATGTTGTGTCTTCTAGTTTCCATCTCTTTATGTTGAGGGTATGTTCTTATATATTATAAATACTATCAATTTCATGTATAATTGTTGAGAGACCCTTTCTGCTCTTGTCAATTTGTTTTCTGAATTTTTAAGTGATGCCGTTAGGCTGCCGAATTTCTCGTAAAAGAAATCGCATATTCTCTTTTCTTTCATGTTTCCTTTTCATGTGGTATGCCATTCAAATATCAATAACATGATATTATTATTCACCCATACTGTATTATGAATTATTTATGAGTGTGTGACCCTTGTCCCTTCTCCTTCAAATGTTTTCTAAAACCATGTTATATAGCCGTTATGCTGCAAAAATTTCACCTCAAAATTTCTATCTCTTTGTCTCCAGAAATTATTTTTTTATATTATGTGAATACCCAGACCTATTTAGTTTCTATGGGTGTTCATAAATATAAAAATATGATATATTTGATTTTTTAATTTACATACATATAAACCTCACTCCATTTCCATGTGTTATAAATGACATAATGATCTTATTTTTAAGAACTTTTAAAATGTCACGATCTTGAAATGAAACCCATTTCTTTTATTCTCCATGAGTTATTTATGAAATGTTTGATTATGATATATGTGGATCACATGAAAGTAAATAAATATTAAGGTTTTTCCCAGATAGCACTCCAATGCATTGGGTAAATAAATTAATCTCTATAGATGACAAGTTTCACGATACCTTGGTGAATAACCTTGGAAATTTTTATGACACCTTGGGGATAAACCTTGGTGATATGTTCATGAATGTATAAATGAAATTTTGTAGCCACATATTCATGTTATTATTAATGTTATTATTATTATTATATTCCTCTTTTTACATTTCTCATGTCTTCATATTTTTCATCAAGTTCATATTGAAATCACAAGTAAACTGATTCCCTTATTTACGCATTACTGGGCCTTCTGCTCACCCTTTCTTTTGATGTATGTCTCCAGGATATGAGATGCAGTAATTGTAAATAGTATCAACTTATCATTAAGCCTTAAAATTGGTTTATAAGAATTTTTTATGGTGTTTTCATGTATTATGTTCCATATTTCCAAGACACTAGACTTTAAAGATCCTCTGTTTGTAAAATGTAATGAAAAGTTATATAATAAAAAGGCGGGATGACATAATGTTACATCCACATAATATTAAAAAGAAATGTAAAGGATAAAAAATATAAAATTTATTCATAATTAATTAAAATCTATCAACTTAATATTCAGTTGCAGTAAGCCTTCCATTACTTGATTAGGAACAAAACTCAATAGATCTATGTATCTGACTAACCCTTATTGGGAAACTTACTTTTATAAGGGGAGTTTTTATAAATTTTTTGGGTTGACATAACCATTTTAAATTAAGATGAGTATCCCTTTCTATACTTGGAGTAATTTGGATGCAAGTGTTGAGGAAATCCAAATCAGGATTTAGGGATAGGGAAATCCACTCAATAGATTAAGGAGCAGCAAGCCTACAGTTGGAAAATACATACCTACCTAAATACCTTCAAGTAGATTGACCAACCCTTGTTAGGGTCATGAGAAGAGTCATATGGATCCTTACCACTATAATGTTAAAGTAACTTAACATTTTGAGTTCAATTGTGAGGGCTATTGAGACGTGATGAAATAGTGGGAGGTTTAATAAAATCAATTAATTTATTATTTCTCAAATAATTTTTAATCAAGGAAAAGTAATCATAATATAATATATTAATTTTTGAATAAAATATCAAGATCATCATTCACACTATCCCTGAAATGAATATTGGATAAAGAAAACATCATAATTGGTAGTAACTTCTAGGAGTGGTTTAGATGCCTTATATTTGTTCTATGCCATGAATGGAAATCTTACATGTTAGAATCCTCAATTCCTAATCCACCTAATAAGGAGGCGAGTGATGAAGAGTTCCTTATCTATGAAAAAAATTGAGTGATGTGATCTATGTTCAAAATTGGATGCTTTCATCAATTTCTAGTGAACTCATGAACTCTTGTGAAAATATGGATGCATATAGAATGATTGATCACCTCCGTGGTCTTTACCAAGAGAGAGATAGAAAAGAATAGTTTTGGTTTTCCAAGTCACTCTTTCAAAGAACTCATGGAGAGGGTGCCCCAGCTGGGCCTCTTATAGTCAATCTCATTGGATACATTGTGGGAATGAAATTTCCATGATTTAAAATCCCTGTAGAATTGGGCACTGATCTCATTCTAGCATCGCCCCTTAGATATTCTACAAGTTTGTTGTGAATTTTAATATGAACCACATTTAGAAGTCACTTATAGGTCTCCTCACTCTTATTTTCTAAGTATATAAGGATACAAAGTGAAAAAATTCTTCTATACCTATAGTGAACAAATGGAAAGGACAAGAAAAAATATTTAAGCCCAAAGATTCTTCATGCCCTTACAAGAAGAGGAAGATCATGAGGAAAGAAAGGGAATAAGATGCTATCTATTTCGAATGTGGAAAGGTGGGCCAGTGGAAGAAAAACTGAACCCAACCAAAGAATCAAGGGGAAAATTCAGGTTTATTTGTTATCAAGTGAAATTTATCTATTTCTAAAAATTGGGTATTAGATAAATCTTCTGGTACTCACATATGTATTCAAATATTGGAACCAAGTAGATTTAGAGAGATTGACCAAGGGGAGTCAGATATATGAGTGTCCAATGAATCTATAATTGTTGTTTTATCTATCATGGACTACCACCTCACATTGCTAACTGAAATGATCTTGGTTTTAAAGGGTTGTAATTATGTGCCTTAAATTAATAGAAACATTGTTTCTGTATCTAGACTAGATACTGATGGATTTATTTTCAAAATTGGGAATAAATGTTTCTTTTTGTATAAATATAAAATTTTTTATGGTAAGGAACATTTAAATAACAGTGTTTGTGTGTTGGATTAAATGAATCAAGTAATGGAAATTGATAACGAAGTTACATCACATGAATCATACCACACCCAACTTTGGAATCATTGTTTAGGTCATGTAAATGAAAAGTACTTGACTAAATTACATCAAGATGGATATTTGGATTCTTTTAAACTAAAACCACTTGGTGTTTGTCACACATGTTTACAAGGAAAAATGACCAAATCCCCATTTAAAGGGAAAGGATTAAGGTCTAAAGAGCTTGTTGAATTAGTTCATACTTATGTGTGTGGACCATTCCTTTTTAAAGAAAGGGGCGTGTACTAATAATTCATAACTTTTACTGATGATTTTAGTAGATATGGATATGTCTACATAATGAGGTATAAGTTGGATTCTTTTGATAAACTCAAGGAAAACTACAAAAAGGCCATTAGCAGCAATTTTTTGTCAACAAGTGATGGTTTAAACCACCACTTAATAGTATAGATATGGTTAATAAATTCATCGCATATTGAACGGTCGCTAGTCATCTAGTGGCAGTTTATTTTGACATTTTGGTTTTTTATATTTTTCATTTTTGGAAAACTTAGCGGAAGTTTCATTTTTATTTAGTAGTGGTTCTTTTATTTTAAAAGAATCTAAGGGAATATAAATAAAATAATACTTAATGCCACTGAACATATTAACAATGATTTTTTTAGCAGCGGTTAATTACAACCACTACTAAAACATATTTTATTTAATTTATTTAGTGGAGTTTACAAAAAAAAAAATAAATAATTTTAAAAAAATTATTTAATAATAATCTAAATTATGATAAACTAAAATAGTAATATATGATAAACCCATCATATATACATCATACATCCATAATAATATATACAAACATCCACAGTCAACATAAAATCACTCTCAGTCAACCCATACATCTTTCAACCAATACCTCAGTCATCAATATATTCATATAAAACATATCCAACAAAAACTGAATCCCAATATATATCCACATAATTACCTCCAATATATATGTCTGTCTCCACACCATTTTATCAACTAAAACTGATGACATCATCTCATCAACTATAACAAAAAATAAAAGAAAAATTATAAATAAAAATAATAAATAAAAATTACATTAGAAAACTAGAAGAATATCTTGGATCAGAATGGTCAACCTACTACTTACTGCTGGTATCTACCACCTACAATGAAAACTAGAAAATTTATGAAATGAAAAGAAAAAGAAAAAAAACACATAACATATTTAGAATTCTGCAAATTAAACTTGTTATTTTTTTAATCGAATAGAGGAAATTTTAATAAAAAATATATATAATTAAAAACACCTTGAAAACATAAACTTACCTATTTAAGATAAGATTCAACTCTTTAAACTGAAAAGGGATAAGTAAATATTCTAATTTATTTTTAAAAGGATGTGTGATGTGCTTGAACTTGAATTAAGATTTTTTTTAAATATTTTTATATCACAACATTTAATATATTTTAAAAACAACTAAGATGTGGTTGTACAATGATTTACATAAATCTAAAGTCTTTTTCTATGGTTTTGACCACTCCATGCACGTTTTAGTGTTTTAAAACACTAAAAATGAGTTTACAACCATCACAGGAAAAATGTTTTTTCGAAATGATGTTCTATTAGTTCCTACATTTCACAATTAAATATACAGTCAATGTCCCATGATTTCAGAGAAATCTAATGTCGTTTTCTAGGTTTTGACCCCTTGGAACTTATTATTAAATGCTTTTATACCTTTAAAAAGTGTTTATCAGGTAATTCCGACCACACTATAGGTCGTATTGACATGTTATCTACGTTTACACTTCATAAAAAATTGATTAGCGCTTTTATAATTATTTTGCATCAATATGAGGTCATTTTCTATGGTTTTGACCATTCCACACACGTTTTAGTGTTTTAAAACACTAAAAAAATATTTATAGCCATCCAGGGAAACCCATAATTTGGAATGACATGAAGTTGATTCCTACACATCATAAATGACTATTGGATCATTTAAATAAAGTATCAATATAATCTGAATGTGTTTTCTAAATTTTGATTAGTTTATTTATCTTTTTTACTTAAATTGGTATCAATTTTAAATAAAAAGACACACTTAGAGACATATCGGGAACATCTTGTATCAGATTCAGGTGAGATTGATTCCTACATGTCAAAAATTACTTATAGATCATTTTACTAAAGTATAAAAACAATATGAATGTGTTTTCTTGGTTTTGAGTTGGTTATTTGTCCTTTTTACTAAAATTGATGTCAATTTTAAATAAAAAGATGATTCACTTGGAGTCATAATGGTCACACCGTGTGTCAGATTGAGGTGTAGATGATTACTAAACATCTCAAATGACTTTTGGATTGTTTTTATAAAGTATCGAAAAAATATTAATGTGTTTTCTTGGTTTTGGGTACATTACTTGTCTTTTTTCACTAAATTGTCATTTTAAAATGGAAACATGAACTTTGACTCATACTGATCACATCCTATATTAGTTTAACTTGAGACCAATTCCTATACATCAAAAATGACTTATGAGTCGATAAACTCACTTATTATGAAAATCTGAGCGCATTTTCATAGTTTAAAGTGAGTGAAACTTTTTGAACTAAAATATAAATTTTAAATTGATAATAGACATATTGAGTCATATCGATCACATAATGCATTGGATTGAGGTAAAGATGAATCCTATATGTCATTGATGACTTATGGATCTCTTTAATAAAGTCTTAGAACATTATAAATGTGTTTTATTGATTTTGAGTAGATCAATTGTCCTTTTTACTAAAATGGATGTCTATTTTAAAGAAAAAGACACACTTGGAGTCATACCAAGAAAATCATGTATTATATTGATGTGAGGTTGATTATTACATGTCAAAAATGACTTATGGATAGTTTTACTAAAGTATCAAAGAAATATGAATATTTTTTATTGGTTTTGAGTAGGTAATTTTTTTCTTTTTTACTAAAATTGTTGCTAATTTTAAATAAAATGATGCACTTGGAGTCATATTGGTCACACCATGCGTCAGATTGAGGTACAACTGATTTCTACACATCTCAAATGACTTATGGATCATTTTTTATAAAGTTTAAAAACAATATAAATGCATTTTTTTGGTTTTTAGTATGTCACCTTTCTTTTTTACTAAATTGTCATTTTAAATTAGAAACACATACTTTGAATCTTACTAATCACATCATGTATTAGATTTATGTGAAGATGATTAAAAAATGTCACAAATGAATTATAAATCTATTTACTAAATTATCATGAAAATATGAGTGCGTTTTCTCAGTTTTTAGTGAGTGACACTTTTTGAAATAAAATATCAATTTTAAATTGATAACGGACACATTGAGTCATACCTGACATATTATATATTGGATTGAGGTGTGGATGATTTATGTGCATCATGAATTACTTATGTATCTGTTTACTAAAGTATAAAAACAATATGAATGTTTTTTATCAGTTTTGAGTAGTTCAGTTATCCTTTTTACTAAAATAGATGTCAATTTTAAATAAAAAGACTCACTTGGAACCATACCGTGAACATTGTGTATTGGATTTAGGATTGGTTGAATCCTAAACTTCAAAAATGACTTATGGATCATTTTAATAAATTATTAAAATAATTTGAATTCATTTTCTTAGTTTTGAGTAGGTCATTTGTCCTTTTTACAAAAAATGATGTCAATTTTAAATAAAAAGACACACTTGGAGTCATACTGGTCACACCGTTCATTAGATTATGGTGAGAATAATTTCTATACATATCCAATGACTTATATATTTTTCTCCTAAAGTATCAGAATAATATGAATTATTTTTCTTGGTTTTGAGAGCATAAATTGTATTTTTTACTAAATTTTCATTTTAAACCGGAGACACACACTTTGAATCATATAGATCACATTGTGTATCATTTTTATGTGTAATTAATTCCTACACATCATAAGTTATTTATGAATCTATGTACTAAATTAATTTTGAAAATTTGAGCATTTTTTCTTACTTTTCAATGAGTGACACTTTTTGTATTTAAATATCAATTTTAAACTAATAATGGACACTTTGAGTCATACTGGGCACATCATGTATCAGATTGAGGTGTGACTAATTCCGACACATAAAAAAATGACTTATAGATAATTTTATTAAAGTATTAAAAAAAAATAATAAGTTTTCTTATTTTTGAGTATGCAAATTTTCTTTTTTACTAAAATTAATCTCAATTTTAAATAAAAATAAGCACTTAGAGTCATACTGGTCACATCATGTTTCAAATTGAGGTGAAGATGATTCATACATGTCCCAAATTATCAAAACAATTATAACTACTAATGTTAACACAAAATCCATTGCCTTTCTTTGTCGAACTACCAAAACTGCATATTGAATTGTTGTTATTAGCCAAAAAACCATTCTCGTTGTTGAAATACAAGAGTAAAGGAAGATCATGTTCCCATTATATCAGGAGAAGTCACCACAATGGGAACATGAGTTTCCTCTACTCTTCTGGATTTGAAAAATGAGAAATTTTTTTCAACTAATAACATAATATGCATCATTGGCAGTTCGATAAAGAAAGGAAATAAAAAAAGGAATTGTGGTAATATTGGATGAAATAATTTTTTTTATAACTTTTGTTCCTTATTGTAGATAGTTTAAAGAAAAATATGACTTCCCAAAAGATCTGTGAAAAAAAAGTAAATAAGTATTACATAAAAATAATAAGTAAATTAACTTACAAATTGTAGATAAAATGATGACAAAATTAATTAAATAAGTAGTAGGAATTCACATTTTTGTGATGGTTGTATGCATTCTTAATGCATTTCCTTGTTTTCATTATCTCATTTTAAGGCTCAAAGTATAATTTCTCATGAGCATGAGTATCTTTGAACAAACTACCCCAACTCAAACAAAATAATCCACCTGTATATGAAAACAATTATTATATGAGTAATAGTAAAAAGAAATAAAGTAAACATAAATATGAAAGAATAAATTTTAGCATAAATAAAACCTATGAATGTTCTAAAAGATATCAAATATGTCTTCCTAAATTGAGATTTGGAAGACTAATTGACTTACTTGATAAAGATAAAATAAAATTTTCTTATATATTTACTCTGTACTCTTTATTTTTACTGTGGTAATATGCTTTTACCTATATAAATTATGTTTTACTAAACATATAAAATAACCCCACTAACTAAATTTTTATGTTTTCATCCTTCATTTTTATGAATTTAATTTAATTCAAATTATAATCATGATAAAACAAACATTTAAAATAAAAAATTTTATATATTGGAAAACTATTTTCTGTAGAAAAATGACATTTTTACTATTATTTTTTATTAATATTATAATAAATTGATTATTAATAAAATTTCTATTAATATAATCATATTTTTTTTTAAAAATAATTATAGAGTCATTATTTTAAATATATTATTATAATTTATTAGTTAAATGTTACATAACATTAATAAAACAATCCGTCGAAAATAATATTTTTATCATTATCATGGTCATTAATATTAATCATAGTAATTATACATTTATTAAAAAAAAAGACACTATAATTATTACATAATATGATAATATTTATCTAAAAATAAAATGAACATTTTATGAATAATATTTCAATAGGTGGTGGAAACTAATTTTTTAATTTAATCGACTAAATTATTATTTTGAATAAAATGTTACATATGATTGAAAAATTATATAGAAGTGTTTTATAAATACAAAAAAGTACATTTTTTTATTTATTATATATATATATATTTATAATATAAAAAGGCTTAAAAAAATTTAATTCATTCTTTTATTATAGAAACTAGTATTTCCCCCATGTAATCTCATGGGATTTTTTTTTTCATTTTTAAAAATAATGGTTCAAGTATATTAAAAAAATTAAATTAATAAATAATAAAAATGGAATAAATCCATGAGATTAAAAAAATAAATAGTAAACATGGAATGAAACTATGAGATTAGTGAGTAAAAAATCCACAGTGATTATATCTATGCATTTCCAAAGTTAAGAAAAACATGAAACCATATATTAGCATGTATGTAAGGGTATTAAAATTAATTCCTTGAATGAAACATATCAATAATGAATGATGGTCATAGATTTGAAAATAATATACACAATATATTATTGTCATTAAACATAAGTACTTCAAATAAAATTTCATTTGAACATGAAAAAAATTATACCTGAATTGAAAGCTCCCCAGTGAAGTAATAATAAGAACACATAAAAGGTCTCCTGAAACATGCATTTTTTTTGCAATTTTACTTATACTTGGAATTATAGAATAGTAAATCTAAATGAATGTGTCTTTCTAGACCCTATCTCTATATCCCTAATATCCTATGTCTCAATCCAAAAAAAATTAACATAAAAGAACCAATTTTTAATCAAAAATTATTTTTTCATATCAATGAAAATTTGTACAAGTAAAAATGAAATGAATTAAAACATGAGATATATAGTTACAGTAATTCAAATATTGATTTCTTAATGGTTCAAATAAAAATTAAAATAATTTTTTTTATAATTAAGTAATGTTAAAATTATGGTATTTTAAATATTTTTATTACATTACAATATTTTTATCTTGATGTAAAGTCATGAAATTGTCAAATTATAAATATATGTCATTTTTACCAAACATGGTGGAATAAAACAAAAAAATAACTCAAATTGTAAAATAATCATTCCAAAACATGCTCAGGGAGTAATTTTCATCTTATAATTTCCAAATTCAAATCTCATTTCAACATCTAATGGAAGTATAATCTGTCTATGTAAGTAGTTTAACTTGTTACATTATGATATTTCATGTAAAATTAAATTTCAATTATGTAATTACATGTTTATTATAAAATTCGAAATTTGGGACTGACAAGTAGAAATAGTTATAACTATGGAACACACATCCCAAACCACCTTGGGGGACCAAAAATATTATCTAAGGGGAATGTTGAAGGATACAAATGGTAAATGTTTTTCATTTGGTAGGGGAGAATAAAATACAGAAGGACCTCAAATGATGTTCCAAAAAGGATTGGTGATTTTTATTTTATAAATCCATGACTTATTAAACATAATTTTTATCAAAGAAAACTTATTATAATTTAGAGAAAGTCATGAGTTTCCAAAGTGGACGATTTTCATCATGTATTATTTTATAAATTATGTGAAGCCTGATTACATTATTGGATAACCACATTTTATTTTCATATGAATCATTTTCCTATTCAACATATTGTTTTAATACTTTCCCATGGAAAAGCCTCAGAATCTGAAAATAAACTACAGAGTGATTACAAAAAATTATATTAATTAGAAATTTCATAATCCAAAAGTAAAATATAGAGTGATTAAAAAATAAATAAATAATAAAGGAAAATCATATAACTTTAATAAACATTCATCTAATAGAAGGATATGTACTAAATTACTTTTTAAATAAAAATATAGAGTGATTATGTAATAATGATAATGGGCTCAAACTATAATAAATAAATCATAAAGAATTGATTATAAAATGAAAATCAGAAACTATATAATCCAATTTATGATATCACAAAAATAATTATTAATTAATATATAAGTACAGTTCAATAAAAATTCATGGAATGAATTTTTCTAATTAATAAAATGAAATATAATACCATGTATACATAAAAATATTAACTACAGAGAGAAATCACAAGCAAATAACCTAAAACGAACCAAGCTTAACATACCTAGAAATTACATTTCTTTTTTTGAATACTTAATACATGACAAAAAAGACGCCCAAACACCATATTATTTTAGTGTCTTTGGAAACTTGGAACATAATCTTATAACTTGGTGAAATATCTTCAACATCTCCCATAAAGATCTTCCCTTTTAGTTTTCCTACCTAAAACCTTACTTTATATCCTCTGGAAAAGAAAACATAAAAAGGGTGAGATCAAATGATCAGTAAGGTTAAACATTAATAACATCAAACAAAACATAAAATTAATAATATGAAATCATGAACATAAAATTTTAATATCAAAATCTCGAGTCATGAAATAAATCTTGGCAGTATGTAAGGAATAGATCATAAATGAACATTAACCATGATAAAATAGAATTGACATAAAACATGGAATTTTGGTAAACAAATAAGCAAATAATATGATTTCCATAGTATCCATGGCATTTCTTCTAATACCATCAAAGTATAAAAAGTCCATTATTGAACCGGGTTTACTTGACGTTCCATCCATGCATTACTGAACCAGATTTACTTTCCATTCCAGCCCTGTATTACTTAACCATATTTACTTGATATCACAGTCATGTATGTCTCATGAGATATAAATCTTTATCAAATGCATTGTATGGAAATATAGGTCCCACCATATCATAATGAAATCATTCTTACATGTTCCCAAAAAACATAATAACATTCACCATAGCATAACCCATGAAATAAAATGTCTTTCTTAAACATCATTCCATCCTAATTGATTTAAAAAAATGGATTTCCTAAATAAAATTCCATCATAAAATAATCAAATCATAGTAATAACAGAGTGTCATCTTATATGGAAAATAATTTTGAGAAAACACTTGAAATTAATTCTTGAGGAAAATATCCTTTCTTATTCAAAAACATTTTCCTTCCTCAAAATTCCATGAAATTTTAAAAGAAAAGAATTTAGCTAAAAATAAAAATGAAATAGTTTAGGGTAAGATTCACAGAAATAAGAAATTATGAAGATGTAAAAATACATTCATGTTGTATAAATTAAAAGACATTCTTCTCTTACTTTTATTAGAAAAGTCAAAATGTACCTCGTATTAAAAAATGCCAAAAGATTCCATTCATACTATTTAATAAAAATTTACCAAATGGGTAAAATTGACCTCAAAAAATTTTATAAGAATAAAAATAATATTACTTATTCAAGAAACATGGACGTGGATGATAAATATACCCCAGTAAATACTTACATATAAATAATCTCAAATAATAATGAGATTGTGAAATTATCCCTTACCTTAGGTATAATTTATTTCGTATGTGTCTGAAACTCTTGTATAGTGGGTTTAAACATATTATTAACTTGTAATAGAACCATAATAATATTTATGACATCATATATGATTCACTTATGACTTTATATTACCTATTCATTTATCAATTCCATTTTAATGAAACGTTTTTGGTAATAATTGTTTTATTTATTGTACGTGTTTTGACTTTTTATTCTTGATATTATTACTTAGATCAAGATTTAATTACTTAAATAATGTAAAACATGATTTATATATCATATATATTCAGTATATAAATATATATAATAGATATATATATGAAATGTAATACATCGTTCATGGAGACGGTAGACCGTACATACGCATGAACGCTGTTTCCGTTTCCTTATTGAATTGAATAAAAGAAAGTAAATGATATATATATATATACACATGAATATAGTTGAATTATTATGTCATATATTTCATTCTTATTTATTATATATACTTTATAATCATTCTTGAATGGTTAACATGGGAAATGAATATCATCACGTCGTGGAGATGATAAGCTGTACGTTTGCACAAGCGATGATATCATTCCCTTGATGGTTAAATAGTAATGATTTAGATGGAATATTAATTGTAAAGAATAATTATTATATTTTATTCATTATTTAAATCCATTATACTCATCAATATACCCATCCAAATTAAGTATTGTTGAATAAAAATTACACCACGACGTGGAGATGGTAGGCCGTACGCACGCACGCATGGTGATATTGTTATTCATAGGATGGATAAAAAGAGATATAAGGTTATACCATAATCATAATAACATATCATAATGTATAATATACTGTATTTGTTACTTTATTATGGAAAAAAACATAATAAGAGGAAGTAGAAGAAGAAAATAATTTTGAAAAGGTGATAAAACAATTACCTCTTTTTCGAGTATCTCCTTTTGATTTTCAAAAAAGGTCTCCCTAGGATGGATTTCTACCCAAACTATGGCCTCTAGGAAGAAGGGAGGTATTTTGGGAGCTTATTTTATTATAGTTTGGATGATACAAATGGTTTGGAAGGTATGAGTAAGTGGGTACAGGTGGTGGCCTTTTATAAGAGGGAGGAGGGTCACTTTAGGAAAGTCTTGAAATATTAATTTATTATAAATTTATTTTCGATTTATAATGGTTCCAAACTCATTTATTTAGAATATAAGATGATTATGGGTTGAAATTTTCTCAACCAATAATATTTAGACATATTTTGATTTTATTTTAAACATTATCATTTTTATTTATCCTTATTTAATCTATTTAATTTTATTTGTAGTAATAATATTCTAAATATTAAATGGTTATAAATATTTACTTATGTGTTTTCAATTTTAAATAATTGGATAATTAATGAAATTTTAGACCATATAATTTTCACTTTTTAGTTTTTAAATATTTTTGTGATTTTTAAATAATTTAATAATATGTTATTTTTATAAAATATCTATAGTGTCGATTTGACACTATTCATTTATTTGAATTTAAATAAAATACACATAGAAGATAAATTCAAACAAAAAAATACTTAATAAATTAATAAAATGTCATATTCACCTAGAAAATTCATGGATTAAGTTAATTAGTTTGTATGTTATTTATTTTAAAATTTTTATACCGTTTATTTGATATTTATATCAATAAAATAATTTCTACATCACTATTGTGTCTTCATTAATGGTAATTATTTAGTCTCTAAAAATTATAAATAAATTCAAATTATGTATATAATTTCATTATATTTCTAGAGACAATTTATTTTTGAAGTTTTATCAATTTTATCACTATATTAAAAATTATTATACTTATAAGATATATGAGAGTGACAAGTTGTCACTTTCTTTTGTTTTAATAATAATTACACCATTTTCATTGGAAAAAGTCCATTAAATGAATTAATTCTAACCCTTAGGTGATATGAGTATACTTTTATTCATCCAATATGATTTTTAAGGTGTTAGGGTAATTTTATTATCTTTATTATATTGTTAGTTACCCTAATTTACCCGATTTACCTTTAACTATGGAAAATAAAAATTACCGTAGTTACAATTCATAATATAGAAAAAAATAAAATTAACATATTAACACAATTTGTACCAACTGATTCCAAATATGGAATCCATTTTTCATAATTAATAAAACATAATTGGAAGAAATTAATTTAAAATTAATTTCTATTTTCAAAAACCAAAAAGTGGGTTTTTAAGAAGTAAAAACTTATCAAAAGATTGTCATGTATCTATGTCCAATTTAAATGTAAAATTACTTCCAATGACCAAAATTTAATTAAATAATATAAAAATAATCTAATTACACTTTAAAACGAATTAAAAATAAAATCTATCTATATAAATAAATTAGATGAAAAGGCAATTTTGAATTAAAATGGAGTATTTTTCACTGTTCATCAAAATATGAATTTCATCAGAAAAATACCAAAATTTAAAAAAAGTTAAATTTTGATGTTCCAATTATAAATAATAATTTCTTTTTGTCAAATATAATATATAAAAGTGTTAAAAACTATATTTAAAATTTGTGCACCATCAAAAGGCGGCAAAACTGCATTTTTTTTGAAAAATACTTCTTTTATCCAAAAAATTGAATTTGTTCTTATATCATGTTCTGGAAAATAAATAATATGAATGTTAATGTTATATAAAATTTAAAATTTTGTTACTACTATTCATAATATCTAGTTTATATCCCATTAAATAATAATATTTTAATAATATATTGTTGTTTAGTGAAACTCGATAATACATACAACACAAGCTATAGAGGAAGGTCGCTATTGTATGTAATGAAAGCCACGTAAATGTTGAATTTAGTTAAAAATTCCTTTTTTGTTTCATATAAAATAATCCAAAAATATTTCTTTTACACATTGAAAAAATCTATACTCAGTGTTGTGTGAAATAAATTTTATCAAAAGAACTTGAAATTGGGTGCAACACTAGCTAATAATAGTGTTGCGTATACTGCAAGCTAATACGGTGTTGTATATAGAACAAGATAATCTTGGTGTAGCGTAAAACACATGAAATAAAAGAAACTAAAAATAATATATCTCATAAAATATTGGGGTGTTACATTCTACCCCCCTTAAAATGAATTTCGACCTCGAAATTCATCGGGTTTGTAAAAGTTTTACTATTTGAAAGTTTTTTTATAGAAAACCACATCATGGAAAGGAATTATAAAAATTCATTCAAAAAAGGAAATTTAGAAACATGATAGTTACCCAAAGTAACTCATCACTGGGTTTCCACAAAGGATAACATAGGTGGGAAGTGAAAACATGGATATAGAAGAAAAATCTAACCAACAAGTTCCAATGGATACTGATAGAGAACAAGGTTTGGAAAAAGTTAAAAATAAGAAATCCATAAATCTATGATGATTTACGGGACCATATGATTCATCAAATAAGAAGGTACTAAGATAATATTTTTTGTTTTCAAGATCGTTTCCCTAAATTTAAAGGACATGATAAGAAATACTTACTTGATTTCAGTACTATCTGACTGTTGGTCTTTCCTGGAACAATTTCAAATTCATATCTTATTCAAAGAAATGAAGATGAATTTTTCATTCTTGAAGTTTATTAAGATCATGCGATCTATAAATATAATGAGAGGTCATTCCATCTGTCTCAACAAAAATGCTAGCATAAGTTATCAAATATGCATAAGTCCACCTATAGTGAGATAATACTTTATTCCAACTATTGTTGTTTTAAGTTTAAATTAAACTTTCCCTAAATTTATATCCTTACAATCCTTATAAAATCTGAAAATAAAAAACTATAAAAAATGGTTTACTTACTTGCCTTAACATTTATCCCATATATATCATACGATATATTTGGTTGGTCACATGCCAAAAATGTGAACACCTTCATCAAGTACTCTCTTAAGTCATGGTAACAACTTGAATTATTAGATATCCTTAATGAAAACATGCTTGTTTCCTTATTCCAAAACTTACTGGATATATTCTTTGAGTTCCAAAAAGTTGTATGCTTCACCCATGATAGAATAACCCTTTTGTTAGAAATTCCATAATTAGTTCCTAAGAAACTAGCACCATCCAATTTACTTATTCAAATCCAACATATCTTTATCCAAACATCATTATCTTAATATAAGGGACATATTAAGGGTTATATTTACCTTAATCATGTTTTCTCCAAATATACCACCTTACACTTAAATCACTTTTTTTGGATCCTTAGAACTATTAAAAATATCCTATCTAATCCTTAATGAAAACTTATACTGAAAACACTTTTATATTTCTTGATTCTATTAACATATTAATTGAATTCCAAAACATATACACCTCAATTAAAAAAAATTATTCTTAAACCATTACTCATGATCCATCCTCTTTATCTTTCCTAAAATATGAATCATGTATTAAGGTTTCCTAACCTTAAGCTTCTTTTGTTTAATGTAAAAAATACTAGAAGAACATCACATAACTTTCACATGACTTTTACAATATCTTTATCCTCAGTATTATGAACAATACTCGTACCATCATCATGATTCTCTTCATGATGTTTCTATATATGAAATCAATAATAATTTTCACATCTGAAACATTTAATGGTTAACTATGTTCTACGTAGTTCTGGATATTAACTAAGACTAGAAAGAAAAGTGTGAGAAATACATATTAGAGATTAAAAACATGTAAGTAAGGTAAATTACTTATAATATTTCAATCTATGATATATTTAGTTTAACCCTAGGTTAGTCATGATTATATAAAAGCCCTATTATTGTAACTTATACATAGAAATATCCTTAATACATCCCAATAAATATCCTTAGAATTATCTATAGGGATATCACTAAATTTTTTGAATCCTAGTTTCCAAAGGTTGACTAAACCTTCGCTCTAATACCAACTGAAATGACCCAATATTGAAGTACATAGAAATTACATTTCTTTTTCATAATACTTAATACATGACACAAAAATACACCCAAAGGCCATATTAGTTTATCATCTTTGGAAACTTGGAACATAATGTTCTAAATTGGTGAAAGATCTTCAACATCTCCCATAAAAATCTCTCCCTTTAGTTTTCCTACCTAAAACCTTTATTTATATCATGGGGAAAATAAAACATAAAAAGGGTGAGCTCAAATTCTCATTAAGGGTAAACATGAAGAATATCAAACAAAACATAAACATAAGAATGTGAAAACATGAACATAAATTTTGAAAATCAAAATCACGAGTCATAAAATAAATCTTGGTAGTACGTAAGGCATAGATCATAGCAGAACATTAACCATGATAAAATAGCATTGGAATAAAACATTGAATTGTGGAAAACAAATAAGCACATAATATGATTTACATAGTATCCAAGTCATTTCTTCAAAGAGTATTATAGTGGACAAAGTACATTACTGAACTGGTTTTACTTTCCATTCTAGCCATACATTACTGAACCATATTTACTTTCCATTCCAGCCTTGTATTACTGAACCATATTTACTTTTTCTTCCATTCATGTATATTACATGAGATATAAATCTTTTCCAAATGAATTAGAGGGAGATATATGTCCCACCCATCTCATAATTAAATCATTCTTACATGTTCCACAAAAACATAAAAACATTCACCATAGCATAACCCATGAAATAAAATGGGCTTCTTAAACATCATTCCATCATAATTGTAACGTCCCGGTTCCAGAAGACACCCAGAGGAGCCCTGTACCCGGTTGGTCACATGGCCTCAAGCATATTTCCCCAAACGCCAGAGGCTGACGACTAGCAATGAGGTCCTTGGGTGTGATAGTGGGGAAACTATGCCCTCATTGGCAGAGTACACAACAAAAGTAAACAAAACATGCAATAGTGGAAGCAGTAAATATCCAACAATGGTAAATAGTGGAAGACTAAACAATAAACAACTGGAGAAAAATGTGTATATATGAAATGATGCATGATACATATTTCTATGAAATTAGCCAAACAATTCACGATGCTGAATACAAAACTAAACCAAAGTATAGAAGAAAACAAATAAGTAACTCCTCAGCATCGCAAGCCTCGGCTTGGTCCCATGCTCTCCTAATCCAAACAAAATCAAGTACCCGAAGTCGAAGGGCGATTTCCCTTGTCTATACCTGAAACAACATAGTCTTCTTGGGCCCAAAAGCATGGCACAAACAGGGTGTGAGACTAAATCCCAGCAGGCAACCACCCGAAGATCTGTGCCTAATAGTCAGTGAGTGTATGGAAGGTAAAAGTACAGTAAACAGTAAACAGTAGAAATAAATAGTAGGCAGTAAACAATAAGCAATAATAGGATGATATAAAACAGTAACCAAACCATAGAACAACAAGCAGCAGTGAAGAAATAGCTAACCATAATAGGAACCCCTCTGGTCCTATCCAAGAAGTACCCACAACCCTCTGGGTAGTGCACTCAGACTAACCCCTCTGGTTTGGTCATACAAAATTATGAGACTCTCTAGGAAGCTTTCTCGGTCAATTCCCCTTATAGTCTAGGATAGTCAGGAAATCTCTGAGGTAGATCACACAGTCTAAACCTCTTATATCTCCAAGGTCTAGAAACTCTCTGAGGAAGAGCACTCGGTCAATTCCTTCTATAGTCTCAGGTCTATCACATACTCTCTAAGGAAGCTTACTCAGTCAATTCCTTCTCTAGTCTATAAAAAGGTTTTAAAGAAAATCAAACAAAGTAAAGACTCTCTGAGGAATAACACTCGGTCTACCCTCCTGTAGTCTATAAAATCCAAGAATCTCTGGGAAGATCACTTAGTCTATCCCCTGTAGTCTATAATGTCCAAGACTCTCTGAGGAAGCTCACTCGGTCTACCCTCCTGTAGTCTATAACATCTGAGACTCTTTGGGAAGCTCACTCGGTCTATCCCTTATATTCTATAGCACCAGGTTCTCATGGTCCCATGCAAGTTAGTGCATAATAATTCTATAAGGCCAAAGTACACCTACAAAGCTACTTGGCTAACCAGTCTATAACAAAACAGGCATGTCAGGAACATCATTCCATCCTACGGTCACAAGGCATGGAAAAAAGGTATAACGACCAAAGGATAACAAGAAAAAGGAATGGTAAAAAAATCCAAGCACATAAATCATCCACAAAAATGATCAAATTACCTTTACACAAGAATACACGCAAGGTAGGAAAACAACAGGGGAAAAACGGTAAACACGCAATACCCCGTTCACTGGTATTGGTGGAATTTGAACATAAAACTCAAAGACTTCTAAAGTTAAGTCACAAACCACCTACCTTGATGCTAGTATATCAATATACTTGAACCAAGAGGCTTGATTCTCCTTAGAACATTTCATATCTATGAAAACACACAAAACACTTAACCCACAATAACTTGAGAAAGAGGGAAAATCATGGAATGAAACTCAAGAAGAAGAAAGATCTCACTGCTGCGGTTCCAACGCAATCGACGACGGTCGATTTGGACATCAGACTGAGGCTCAGGGGCTCAGAGGATGTTCATGGCCATATAGGTGCTCTCGGTTGAAGAACCTGGAGAAGAAGGCGTTTTCGTCGATTGGACAGGGCCCTGGTCCGTTTAATGAAAAAAAATAAAGTACATGGCGTGTACTTCTGGGGTACACGACATATACTTAGTCTTTCCGTACTCTACTTTAAGCGGCCTCCACATCGCCCCTACACACCATGTGTGTGGCCCGGACACGGCCAGCACACGGCCTGGCGTTGAATCAAATTACATGGCATGTACTTATAAAGTACACGATGTGTACTCTAAAAATTTCCAGATTTTCCTCTTTTTCTCAAAAACGGCCAAAAAAGAAAAAACATACCTGAAACGAAGATCTAGGTTCTTACAAACTACCCCCTTAAAGAAATTCGTCCTCGAATTTCCCTAGTGAGGCATATAAGAAGAAACCCCAAACAGCTCCAGCCACTGCGATCGTACATCGGCCTCCCTTTCCCAGGTCTAATCCTGTACTCGCCCGTGTAGCCATAACACCCGTACCAGAGGAACAGACCGACCATGGAGAACCTTCGTACTACGATCGAAAATATGGATATGATGCTCCTAAAACGATGCATCCGCTTCAAGCTCAAACTCCTCGGGTCGAAAGACATGAGACGGGTCTGAAAAGTAACGTTAGAGCTGAGAAACGTGGAAGACGTCGTGCATAGCCCGATACCTATGAGGCAACTGCAACTGATAGGAAACCGAACCAACTCTCTCCAACACCTCAAATGGCCCGACGTACCATGGTGAAAGCCTACCCTATCCCCAAATCCTCTTGTGTCCCAACCTAGGTGTGACACGTAGGAAAACCTGATCCCCAACCTCGAACTCTAGAGGTCATCTTCGCTGATCAGCATAAGACTTCTGTCGATACTGTGCCGTATCCATCCTCTTTTGAATCAAACCTATCTGCTCTTAGGTCTCCTAAACAAGACGAGGTCCCAGCAAAGCTGCCTCTCCTGTCTCCAGCCAACACAAAGGTGATCAGCATGGCCTACCGTACAAAGCCTCATAAGGTGCCATCTGAATAGTCACCTGAAAATTGTTGTTATAGGAAAACTCCAAAAGATGAATATGCTTCTCCTAAGAACCTCCAAAGTCTAGAATGAAAGATCAGAGCATATCCTCAAGTACCTGGATTATACGCTCGGACTGGAAATTTTTCTGGGGATGGTATGCTGTACTCAAAAGTACCTGTGTACCAAAATCCTTCTGAAGTCCCTACCAGAATCGAGAAGTAAAGAGCACATCCCTATCTGAAACAATAGAGTGTGGAACTCCATGAAGATGTACAATCTCTCAGATGTACAACGGCCCCAGTTCATCAACACTGAAGGTATCCTTGATCAGAAAGAAGTGAGAAACCTTCGTAAGCCTGTCGATGACAACCCAAGCAGCATCACTCCCTTGGGGTGACCTTGGTAACCCAGTCACGAAGTCCATCACGAAATTGTCCCACTTCCACTCGGGAATGGGTAACTGCTGTAAAAGCCCTTCTAGTCACTGATTCTCTGCTTTCACCTGCTGACAAGTAGAATATCTCATGAAGAACCTAGCAACATCCTTCTTCATACTTGGCCACCAGTACTGGCGATGTAGATCACGATACATCTTGGTGTCGCCAGGATGAACTACCCAAACTAAGGAATTAAAATTTCGCATCAATTACACGTGTATGTCTATTGGCACCCATACGCGTCCCTGGAAATGAAAGATCTCATCCTCACCCACTGTCCATCTAGGAAGAGGGTCCTCTCCTAACACACTCTCCCACAGGACTAGGCCTTCAAATTCCGATAGCTTCCTCATCCGCACCCGATCAAGAAGGGTAGAGGTAACATCTACAGAAGAAAGAAAAGAATGCCCCTGTTTGTCGTGAACCTCCAAATTCATCTTAGAGAACAAATCCATAAGCTTCCACTCACTACTGGCCTCTTGAACTACCTGAATCTGAGTTCTCCTGCTCAACGCATCAGCTACTGTATTTCCCTTTCCCGGCGTATAGGCAAGCTCAAAGTCGAAGGACTGAAGATACTCGACCCACCTACGCTGTCTCAGATTCAGATCACGCTGAGTGAAGATGTACTTGAGACTCTTGTGGTCAGTTAAAAGCACAAAGTGCTCTCCCAAAAGGTGACGTCTCCAACAGCGTAAGTCATGAACAACATATGCCAACTCCAGACCGTGCGTCGAGTAATTTCTCTCATGTGGCCTCAACTGGCAAGACCCGTACGCAATGACTCCATCTCCCTACATTAGAACAGCTCCCAAACTGACGCCTGAAGCATCACAGTAGACTGTATAGCCCTTTCCCAGCTCTGGAAAGACTAGTATCGGTGCTGATGTCAACCTCCCCTTCATCTCCTGAAAGGCTGACTCACAGGAATCTGACCATAAGAACTTCTCACCCTTCTTGGTCAGTCCTGTCAGCGGTGCTGCAAGGAATGAAAAGTCCTGGATGAAATGCCTGTAGTATCCAGCCAACCCTAGAAAACTCAGCACCTCAAAAACACTCTTCAGCTGCTCCCATGAAACTACAACTCTCACTTTCTCTGGGTCTACTGATACTCCTGTATCTGATATAATGTGACCCAATAAGTGAATCTGATCCATCCAAAAGTGGCATTTCGAGATCTTAGCATATAACTGATGCTCTCTCAGTGTACTCAGAACAATCTCCAGATGGTTAGCATGGTCGTGTCGAGTGTGAGAGTACACCAAGATTTCGTCTACGAAAACCACCACGACAAAATACAAGTATGGATGGAACACTCAATTCATCAGTGCCATAAAAACTGCTGGCACATTCATGAGACCGAATGGAATGACCGTATACTCGTATAGACCATACCTACTTCTAAAAGCTATAAGAGGTATATCTAATGGTCTAACATGCAACTGATGATAACCGGACCTCAAATCGATCTTCAAAAACACCTGGGCCCCTCGAATATGATAAAAAAGGTCATCGATCCTCGACAAGTGATATCGGTTCTTGACTGTTAACTAGTTCAGCTTCTGATAATCCACACAAAGCCTAAGGGTGCCATCATCCTTCTTTGCAAACAGAACAAGAAAACCCCAGGGAGAAGTACTGGGTCGGATGAAACCCTTTGCATGTAATTCCTCCAACTGCTTCTTAAGCTCCTACAACTCAGGTGTATCCATCCTATAAGGAGGAATGGACACCGGTGCTTCTCATGGAATGAGATCAATCGAAAAGTATACCTAACGCTTCAGAGGAAAACCTGAAAAGTCCTTTGGAAAGACATCCCTAAAACGATCCACCAATGGAGGAAATTATAACTATGAAGTCCCCTGTTCATCCAGATAAAGACTGGCAATCTGGGTTGTAACTCCCCCTAGCCCATGATGCTCTGGTCCAGCTCTACCTGCCTGGAAATCCCCCTCACCTCAATGAAGAAAAGATCCTCCCTCTGGTGATACAAAACTCACCCTATGAAGATAGCAATATACGACTGCCTAGAAGGGAACTAACTAGTCCATACCGAGAATGACATCATAGCCTGTCATCTCTAGGACATAAAGGTCCCATAAGAAGTGACATCATGCAACCTCAAGAGGGAACTCTCTGCAATGACGTACGCTAGACATCCTCATTCCCAGTGGTGTATCAAGAGTCAAAATGTCGGCAGACGAAAAGATACATAGCCCAAGGCTCTCCACAATAGCAACATAGATAAAGCTATGCGAAGCACCAGTATTGAAAAGAGCTGAAGATAAAACTGAGGCTACTAAGATCGTACCTCGAACTGTAGACAGGCCGAGATCCTGCTCCTGATAGGTCTGCTCCATGGTGAAAGTCTGGCTTGTACCGCGACCCTACGCCCCTTGCTGACCACTCTGAGATGATCCACTCTGCTGTCACTGGTAACCTGGTGACTGACCACCACGGCCACGACCTCCTCCTTGACCCGAACAGCTGGAAGAACTCCAGTTCTTGGACTGGTGAGAAACTGGAAATGAATCACCTAAAAGCGGGGTCATAGAAGAACCCCTACCACTAGCTGTAGGCGAGAAGATCTGACAAAAAACGCTAAAGATGGCCCATCTTGCTGCAAGATCGGAACTCCATCAGGTCTCTATGGCACTGAGGCCTAGTTTGCCCACTCCTAACACACTGGTAGCTTACAACCTGGCTACCTGAAGATACATTCCGCCTACCCTAATCTCCTCGAGCAGACTCCCTATGGCACTTCCTGCTATCATTAGGAGGAACGCTGGCTCTGAATGTCAAACCACCCTGTCTCACTACTCTAGAATCTATCAGATTGCGCTCAGTGATCAGTGCCTAGTTGAAAATAGCAGATATCGAAGTCAACCTGAAGATATTCACCTGGGAACATATATCCTTCCTGAGACCTTCCTCAAACTTCCTAGCAAGGAACAACACATCACCTGCTGGAATTGGCGTGAAGTGCTGCAGCTTGGTAAAATGAGACGAGTACTCCATAACAGAAAGAGTACCCTGCTCGAGACTCATAAACTCCCGGGATTGGTCGGCCCTCAAGGTATCCAGATAGAAGTAGTTGTAGAAGATGCACTGAAACTCATCCCAAGTCATACTCAGATGGCGCCCTGACCGTGAGATCACCTCCCACAACCTCTTGGAGATGTCTCAGAGCATATAAGTAGCCAACTTTACCCTTTTTTCTGGAGGTATCTTCAAGTGCTTGAAGATCGTCAGCGTGGACTCTAGCCATGACTCTGCAGCCTGGGGTCCTCCATATCCTGAGAAAGTAGGGGGATGTTGTTGCTAGAAAACCTGCGTCAACTCAGCCATTAATGGGGCAGGAGGTGGAGGTCCTTGAAAGTTCTGCAGCATCCTCAAGAAGTCCTCCCTGAACTGCGTATCGGCGCCTGCAACGGGTATAACTACTGGTACCAAGGCTGGCACAGTAGGAGGATCTGCAGGAGATCCATGATCGGCCATATCTGGTGTCTGATTACCATTTGGCAGCTGACGTACAACCAGAGGACATATAGGAGGCATAACTATGAATGATAAAAAGCACACCTTAGATCAGAATTATTAAAGATAGAGAACACAAGAGTACAAGGCGGGAATAGGAGGAAGAAAAACACAAGTTTTTCACAACATGACTACACGGTGTGTATAAAACTACACGGCGTGTCCCTTAAAGCCATTCACATGGGCGTTTACTACTGCCACCTCTACTCGTGTAACACCCCCGACTACACGACGTGTCCCTTAAAGCCATTCATATGGGCGTTTACTACTACCACCTATGGTCGTGTAACACCCCTGACTACATGGCGTGTTGTCCTCACACACGGCATGTACTTAAACTCTATTCCCCCACCCGAGTCTATTTACATGGATAACCCCCATGTCCCTCTTAACCCTAGACTACACGACATGTTCACTAAGGACACGATGTGTACTAGACAAGGTTTCAGAAACCGTATTGTTAGTTACACGGATGACTACATGGCTGACTCCTTACACGACGTGTTCCGAACAAACACGATGTGTGTAGGAGAAGATAACTCTGGCCCGTGTTTTTTGTGAAATGATCGGGTACCTAGAACAGGGATACACGATTTGTTCGTATCAAACATGGCATGTACTATGCGTGTTTCCCCATCCCGTGTTGTTAGTGACACGGTCGGGTACACAGCTCTACTACATGGCATGTAACGACCGTACACGGCATGTTCCTGAAAACTTTTCACCACCCCGTGTTTCTGCTCATACAGTCAGGGACACAGTTTAAAACTACACGGTGTGTAGTCAAGTACACGCCGTTTATTCTGGGTTTTTCTGGGTAGTATCTCAAAAACTACACCAGAGCCCAGAAAACACTGAAAAAAAACATGGAGGTGCCAAATTCCAATCCGTGAGGGCCCATACTTCCTGCGAATCAAAGTTTGGAATCCCATACATATCAAATACAAGAAAAACAAGTCAATGATCCACCAAAATCCAATTTATGAGGGCCCATAACACCTCAAGAATCAAAATTTGGTGTTTATTTAAGTAAAGGTACAATAAAAACAATTCCTTTATCAAACTGCAGGGATTCTATCATAGCATCTATCACAACAACATGCATAATCTACACAACTTCTATCACAACAGCATGCAATCGCTAATGCACCCTAGATGGCATGGAAAGAATGCATGGCATGTGATTTCTAACAAGTGCCTATATGATGCATGAGATGGCATACCCTCATCTCATCAGGTTGCGATAGAAATAGAACCACAATAGCACAACAATAACAACACACAACATGTGAATCACTCTAGGTGAAATCATATCAACCGTAAAATCTAAAAACCAGAAAACTGTAATAAATGAGGTAGATTGGATTTTTCCTATACATGGGTTATCTACTCCTGGGAACAACTTATTACCAAGTACCGAATCTGTCCTATCCCTGGCTAAAGGCCCCGAACAGTAAATCAGGAGAAAAAAATTCCTCTGATCCCAATTTGTAGAATCCCGGTTCCGGAAGCCACCCAGAGGCACCCCATACCTGGATGGTCACATGGCCTCAAGCGCATTTCCCAAAATTCCAGAGGCTGCCGACTAGCAGTGAGGGCCTTGGGTGTGATAGTGGGGAAAATATTCCCTCATTGGCAGAGTACACAGTGGAAATAAACAAAACATGTAATAGCGGAAGCAGTAAATATCCAACAATGGTAAACAACAGAATACTAAAAAATAAACAACTCGAGCACAATGTGTATATATGAAATGATGCATGGTACATATGTCTAATAAAGCAGACAAACAAGTTTCAATGCTAAATACAAAACTAAAAAAAATTACAGAAGAAAACAAATAAGCAACTCCTCAGCATCACAAGCCTCGGCTTGGTCCCATGCTCTCCTGATCCAAGAAAAATCAAGTACCCGAAGTTGAAGGGCGCTTGCCCTTGTATATACCTAAAACAACATAGTATGATTGGGACCAAAAGCATGGACCAAATAGGGTGTGAGAATAAATTCTAGGATGCAACCACCTGAAGATCTGTGCCTAACAGTCAGTGAGTATATGGCAGGTAAAAGTACAGTAAACTGTAAATAGTAGTAGTAAACAGTAGGCAGTAAACAGTAAGCAGTAACAGGATGATATACAATAGTAACCAAACCATATAACAACAATCAGCAGTGAAACAACAACTAACCACAACAGGAACCCCTATGGTTCTATCTAAGAAGTACCCACAACCCTCTGGACAGTGCACTCAACCTAACCCCTCTAGTTTGGTCATACGAAATTATAAGACTCTCTGGGAAGCTTGCTCGGTCAATTACACTTATAGTCTAGGGTAGTCAGGGACTCTATGAGGTAGATCACACGGTCTAATCTTATTATAGCCCCAAGTTCTAGGAACTGTCTAATGAAGAACACTCGTTCAATTACTCCTATAGTCTCAGGTCTACCACAGACTCTCTAAGGAAGCTGACTCAGTCAATTCCTTCTCTAGTCTGGAAAAAGGTTTTAAAGAAAATCAAACAAAGTAAAGACTCTTTGAGGAAGCACACTCAGTCTACCCTCCTGTAGTCTATGAAATCCAAGACTCTCTGGGAAGCTCACTCGGTCTATCCACTATAGTCTATAATGTCCAAGACTCTCTAAGGAAACTCACTCGGTCTACCCTCCTGTAGTCTATAACATCCGAGACTCTCTGGGAAGCTCACTCGGTCTATCCCTTATAGTCTATAGCACCAGGTTCTCATGGTCCCCTTCTAGTTAGTTCATAATAATGTTATAAGGCCAAAGTACACCTAAAGAGCTACTTGGCTAACCTGTCTATAAGAAAACAAGCATGTCAAGAACATCATTCCATCCTACGGTCACAAGGCATTGAAAACAGGTATAACGGACAAAGGCTAACAAGAACAAGGCATGGGAAAAAAATCCAAGCACATAAATCATCCACAAACATGATCAAATTACCTCTACACAAGAATACATGCAAGGTAGGAAAACAACAGGGGAAAAACAGAAAACACGCAATACCCCATTCACAGGTATTGGTGGAATTTGCATATAAAACTAAAATACTTCTAAATCTAAGGCACAAACCACGTACCTTGATGCTAGGAGATCAATATACTTGAACTACGAGGCTTTATTATCCTTATAACGTCTTAGATCTATGAAAACACACAAAACTCTTAACCCACGATAACTTGAGAAAGATGGAAAATCATGGAATGAAACTCAAGAAGAAGGAAGATCTCACCTCTACGGTTCCAACACAATCGACGGCGGTCGATTCTGCCAACAGACAGAGGATCAGGGGCTTGGAGGATGTTCATGGCCATACATGCGCTCTTAATCGAAGAACCTGGAGAAGAAGGTGTTTTCATCGATTAGACATGGACCTAGTCCATTTGAGGAAAAAAAGAAAGTACATGGCGTGTACTTATGGGGAACACGACGTGTACTTAGCCTTTCTGTACTCTACTTTAAGCGGCCTCCACATCGCCCCTACAAATGGTGTGTGTGGCCCGAACACAGCCAGCACACGGCCTGGCACTGAATCAAAGTATACAACATGTACTTATAAAGTAAATGGCATGTACTCTGAAAATTTCCAAATTTTCCTCTTTTTCTCAAAAACGGCCAGAAAAGGAAAAACATACCTGAAACGGAGATCCGGGTTCTTAAAATAATTGATATAAAACAAATTTATTTACTAAATAAAACTCCATAATAAACAAAATAAAATAATAGTAATAACAGGGATATAAATATAACCCTATCTAAAGATTTTTATCTTATATGAAGAGTAATTTTGAGAAAATACTTGAGGAAAATATCCTTTCTTCTTCAAAAACTTTTTCCTTCCTCAAAATTCCATGCAATTTTAAAAGAAAAATATTTATTTGAAAATAAACATGAAATCATGTAGAGGAAGATTCATGTAAATAAGACATTATGAAGATATAAAGATCTATTGATTCTGTATAAGTTAAAAAAACACTCTCCTCATACTTTTATCAAAAAATTCAAAAAGTACCTTGTATCGAAAAATGCCAAAAGATTCCATTCATACCATTTAATAAAAATTACCAATGGGTAAAATTGAATTCAAAAAACTTTACAAGAATAATAATAATATTATATATTTAGTAAACATGGATGTGGATGATAAATATACCCCAGTAAATACTTACGTATAAATAATCTCAAATAATAATGAGATTGTGAAATTCTCCCTTACCTTAGGTCTGATTTATTTTGTATGTGTCCAAAAATAATTTATATTGGGTTTAAACATAATATTAACTTGTAACATAGCCATGATAATATTTATGATATCATATATGATTCACTTATGACTTTATATTACCCTCTCATTTATCAATTCCATGTTAAAGCAACATTTTTGGTAATAATTGTTTTATTTATCATACATGTTTCGATTTGTTATTCTGGATATTATTACATAGATCATGATTTAATTACTTCCATAATGTAAAAAATGATTTATATATCACATATATTTAGTATATAAATATATATATTAGATGGGTAAATTAAATGGAATACACCATTCATGGAGATGGTAGGTCGTACGTATGCATGAACACTGTTTCAATTTCCTTATTGAATTGAATGGAAGCAAGTAAATGACATATATATACATACATACATAAATAAAGTAGAATTATTATTCCATATATTTCATGATTATTTAATATATATACTTTGTAATAATACTTGAATGGTTAACGCGGGGAATGAATCTCATCGCGTCGTGGAGACGGTAAGCCGTACGTATGAACGAGCGACAATATAAATCCCTTGATGGGTAAATAATATGGAATTGGATGATATATTAATTTTAAAGAATAATTTTTATGTTATATTCATTAATTAATTCCATTATAATCATCAATATACCCATCCAAATTAAGTATTGTTGAATAAAAATTACACCATGGCGTGGAGACGGTAAGTCGTACGTACACACACATGGTGATATTGTTTTTCATAGTATAGATAAAAGGAGTTATAAAGTTGCCCCATAATTATAATAAAATATCATAATGTATAAGATACTAGAGTTATTACTTTATTATGTAAACTATATAAGAAGAGGAAGTATAAGAAGAAAAGAATTTTGAAAGAGTTGATAAAACAATTACCTTTTTTCAAGTACCTCCTTTTGATTTGCACAAAAGGTCTCCCTGGGATAATTTTTTGACAAATTTGTGGCCTCTAGGAGTAATGGAGGGATTTTTGGAGAATATTTTAGTAGAGTTTGGATGATACAAATTTCTTCAAAGGTGTTATTAAGTGGGTAGATATGGTGGCCTTTTATAAGAGGGAGGAGGGGCACTTTAGGAAAGTCTTGAAATATTAATTTATTATAATTTTATTTTCTATTTATAATGGTTATAAACTCATTTATTTCAAATATAATATGAGTATGGGTAGAAATAATCTAAAAAAGTAACATTTAGAAATGTTTTTATTTTATTTTAAACCTTATCATTTTGATTTATCCTTATTTATTCTATTTAATTTTATTTGTGGTAATAATATTCTAAATATTAAATGGTTATAAATATTTAATTATGTGTTGTAAATTTTATATAATTGGATATTTTATTACATTTTAGACCATATAATTTTCAATTTTCAATTTTAATTTTAATTTTTTTTAAATAATTTAATAATATGTTATTTTTATAAAATATCAATAGTGTTGATTTTGAAACTATTCATTTATTTGAATTTAAATAAAATACACAAATAAGATAAATTCAAAAAAAACTATTTAATACACTCTTAAGATGTAATATTCACCTATAAAATTCGTGGATCACATTAATTTGGTCATATGTTATTTATTTTAATCTTTTTAAAACCATTTATTTGATATTTCTATCAATGAAATAATTTCTACATCTCTAGTGTGTCATCATTAATGGTAATTATTTAGTCTTTAAAAATTCTAAATAAATTCACATGTTGTAGATAATTTCATCAGATTTATGGATACTATTTTTTTCAATGTTTTATCAAGTTTATCACTATATTAAAATTATTATACCTATAAGATATATGAGAGTTAATTTTTTCCACTTTCTTTTGATTTAATAATATTTACATCATTTTCATGGTAAAAAGTCCATTAAATGAATCAATTACGACCCTTAGGTTATATGTGAAGAATTTTATTCATCCAATATGATTTTTTAAGTTTTTAGGGTTATTTTATTATCTTTATCATATTGTTAGTTACCTTAATTTACTCGATTTACCTTTAACCGTGGTAAATAAAAATTACCATAGTTACTATTCATAATATCCAAAAAAATAAAATTAACCTATTAAAATAATTTGGGCCCAATTATTACAAATATGGAATCCATTTTTTATAATTCAAAACACATAATTGGTAGGAATTAATTTAAAATTAATTCCCCTTATCAAAAACCAGAAAGCGACTTTTAAGAAGTAAAAACTTATCAAAAGATTTTCATGTATTTATGTCCAACTAAAATATGAAATTACTTCCAATGAACAAAATTGGATTAAATGATAAAAAAATAATACAATTAAACTTTAAAACCAATTAAAAATATAATATATCAATATAAATAAATTAAACAAAAAGGAAGTTTTGAATTAAAATGCAGTATTTTTCACTATTCATCAAAATATGAATTTCATCAGAAAAATATCAAAATTTCTGAAAAATTAAATTTTTATTTCCCAATTAGAAATAAGATTTTTATTTTGTAAAATATAATATATATAATTTTTAAAAACTATATTTAAAATTGGTGCATCATTAAATGGCGGCAAACTGCATTTTTTTTTGAAAAATACTTCTTTTATCCGAAAAATTGAATTTCTTCTTATATCATGTTCTGTGAAATACATAATATAGATTTTAATTTAAATAAAATTTTAAATGTGGTTAATACTATTCATAATATCTAATTTATATCCCATTAAAAAATAATATTTTAATAATATATTGTTGTTTAGTGAAACTCAATATTGCGTACATTTCATGCTATCGAGGAGGGTCAATCTTGTGAGTAATGCAAGCCAAGTCAGCATTGTGTTTAGCTCAAGGTTCATTTGGTGTTTCATATAAAGTAATCCAAACATATTTCTTTTATACAATGAAAAAAATATATACTCAGTGTCGTGTGAAATAAATTTTATCAAAAGAACTTGAAATTATGTGTAATAAAAGCCAAGAATATCTTTGCGTATATTGAAAAATAATATAATTTTGTGTATAGCAAAAGATAATCTTGTTGTAACACAAAACATAAGACATCAAATAAATTAAGTATAATCTATCTCATAAAATCATATGGTGCTATATAACCCCTTTGATGAATAATAGATTTAGGGTGATTATGGGGAAGGGGATGTAACCTTTAAGGGTGTGGGGGGGAGGGTTGAATTGCTGTGGAGGAAGGGATATGAGCTGGGGAGAGGGAGGTCAGAGGGGGGGGGGGGGTTGCATTGCCTATGAGGAGGGAAACCGAGCTGGGGAGAGGGAGGTCAGGGGGGGTCCACATCACTGGCGAGGAGGGGAACAGAGAGCCGAAGAGAGGGAGGTTAGGGGGGGTCATTGGGGTTGGAGGGGGTGTCTTAGGGGTTGGGGTGTATGTAGAGAAGGTAGGAGGTAGGTCAAATTGGTCGTGGAATATGGTTCATGGGGTCAAGGTCACCGTCAGGGGATGAAGAGGAGGAGGCTGGGGGAGGGAGGTGGTGGAAAGGGGTCGTGGTCGCACAGAGGGAGCAGGGAAAGGGGATGAATTATAGGGTTTTAATATATTTATAAGTGGTTTAATTAAAACCACCACTATATTATATATATTTTTAAAATGGATTTAATTGGGGGGGGGGGTACTAGAACTGCCTCTAATAAACTACCACTATACAATGATTTTTTTGTAGTGGAAAACAAGAATGAAGTTGAGAAACCGCTTGGTAAGATGATTAAGAAACTTTGATCAGACTATGGTGGAGAATGTATTAATCAAGATTTAATTTATTTCTTATAGGAGTTTGGGATACTATCACAAATCAATCCTACTTACACACCTTAGTGGAATGGTGTAAATGAAAGGGGAAACTGAACCTTGTTTGACATGGTGAGATTATGGATAAGTCACACAACTCTTCCATTATCCTTTCAGGGATACACATTACAAACAGTAGCATATATACTAATGAAAGTACCTACTTAACCGATAAATGATATTCTATATGAACTTTGGAGTGTAATGAAAACCATGTTATCAAATTTACATATGTAGGGAAACGAAACATTTGTTAAGGTCTCTCCAGGTAACAAAATTTCACCCCAAGGAAAAAAGTGTACCTTTTCTGGATACCCCAAGGAACAAGGGGATACTACCTATAAAAACCCTTAGAAAAATGTTTATAGTGGAAAGAAATTCAATAATACTTGATATGAATCACATCTCTAAAATATATAGTGGGAGTGAAATAGACTTTGATAAAATTGAGGCTTAAGGAACACGAGAATTGGTATATTAATAGATTCCAAAAATCCCTGTGGAAGAAGATAATCTTCCAGTTAACCAAGTTCGGGATCAGAATACAAGAGAGGTTAGAGAATCAAAACACTATGGTTTTCTAGTCACTGATAATGGTGACTCATTATTAGTTTATAATAATGAACCTATAACCTATAAGGAAGAAATAAGTTGCACAAATGTTTCCAAGTGGCCCGAAGCCATGATTTATAAAACTGATTATATGTACCATAACCAATTATGGATTTTGGTAGATCCTCTAGTATATGTAAATAAAACTAGTTGTAAATGGGTATTCAAGAAGAAACTAGACACATAATGAAGAGTCACTAACTATAAGGCATGATTGGTTGCAGAAGGGTTTAAATAACATCAAGTCATTTAATATGATGTAACATTTTCACTAGTTGAAATTCTAAAATCCATCATAATTATACATGACATTACGACATTCCATGATTATGAGATTAGGAAAATGGATTTAAAAATATCCTTTCTTAATGGGAACCTTTGTGAAGATTTCTATATAACACATCCTTAAGGGTTTGTGACTCCAAAGGATGCCAATAAGGTATGAAAGTTGAAAAGATCTATTTATGGATTAAATAAAGCATACAGGTCATGGAACATTCATTTTTATGAGTCCATAAAAGAATTTGGTTTCATAAAGAATGAATGTGATCCTTTTGTCTATAAACAGGTTAGTGAAATTGAATTCGTTTTCTTAATAGTATATGTTTATGAAATATTACTCATAGGAAACAAAATACCAATCTCACAGTATATTAAGAAATGGTTGAATAAATTCTTCTCTATGAATTACTTGGGATATGTAGCATATATTCTTGGGATCAAGATCAATTGTGATAGATCTGAGAGGTTGATCAGCCTATGTCCAAGTACATATATTGACAAGATACTGAAAAGATTCAGTATAGAACAATCCAAGAGGGGATCATTTACAACATCACATGACATTCATCATTCTAAGAAAATGTGACCTTAGACACATGAGGAAAGAAACAAAATGGAAAGGATTATATATTCATTAGTGATGTGATCAGTCATGTATGCTATGCTATATAATAGGAAAGATGTTTTCTATGGACTGAGTGTGGTAGGAAGATATCAAGACGATCTAGGTGACCGCTATTGGATGGTATTAAAGACCATCCTTAAGTATCTGAGGCATACTAAGGATATCTTCCTGAACTATGGAGGCGATGAGGAACTAGTCATTAGAGGATATGTAGATGATAGTTTACAAACTTATCAAGATTACATGAAGTCACAAACGAGATACAACTTCAACTTGAATGGAGGTGCTATGATCCATAAGATATCAAAACAGGTTATGGTCACATATTCTACAATGGAGTTCAAGTATATTGCTAATTATGAGGTATTTAAGGAAATAGTATGGATGTGAAACTTCATCCAAGATCTTGATGTGGTACCTATAAGTAAATATCCTACCACACTATATTATGATACTATTATAGTGGTGGCTCTCACAAAAGATCCAAGGTCACATATGTAGATGAAACACCTACTTTAGAAGAATCATCCCTTGAGGGATTTTTCTCAGAGAGGTGAGGTTGAAGTGAATAGTATTTCCAAATAAGACAATGTAAAGGACCCCTTTACTAATGACTTGAATTAATAGAAACATGATTATTATGTGAGGTATAGAGAAAATAAATTCATAGGTAGTTGGATCTAGTTCAAGTGGGAGTTTTTTAGACTTGGTGTCCTAGGACCAACTAATTTTAATTTTATTACATGTATATTTAGTGAATTGAATATTAATTCAACATATTATTACATAATGTTCATTTTTGTTCATGATTTTAATGTAGTAATGTACTAGAGTATTTTTTTCATTGATAAGGTCATAATAGTTCCCGTTATGATGAGATACTTGAAGTTCTATGACAATAATATTAATATAGTTCTCTGGTTGGATAATGTACGATGATGGGACACATAGTATTTATATCATCAAGTGTGATTACTCATAAGAAGATGAGGCTTCTTCTAATGAAGTTTTCACATAGTAATATCCAAGATGGGAGATTATAACAATATACCTTCTAGTAATAATTTCACAAGTTTTTGTGTCATCGTGTATTCCTATCTACAATCATGAGTAATTGTACTTAGAATTTAAGATTATCATTAATGCATGTCATAATTCATGCACTTATATTTATTGAAAAAAAAACATCACACCATATGTTGGTGAGAAGTAGGGTAAATTGGGTGTGTCACGATTGAAATTTCATTAATAGATAAGTCTAGAATGGATTTCTCCCTTCAATATTTATGGGAGTTGATATCTTGGCTCTTTGATGGGAATATCCATCACCTAAATTCCATGGCCATGGTGTGATGATGCATTTATTTTAGATATTCAAAGAATGATGTATTGAGAAAATAGGTTGATGACACCTTCATGAAACTTGCTTGATGAGATATTACAACAAAGATATTATATTACATAGCGAGTACTTGTATTTAGTTTTAATTATTATGACATTAAGTTATTTCTCTTGGGTGCCTTGACCCATTTCTAGACCGCAATCTTGGCCTTTAGGCAAGCCTAGATAATGTTAATGAGAAATAATCCTAGAGGGTCACATAGTTAGTGTTTCCATTGAATTCAATTAAATACTATTTGAATTTAATTAATGGAATAAATATTATTATAATGACTGAGAAATTATTTTATTCAAGTTTTATTTATTGAATAAATTAATTTTTTTTAATTCATCGACATTTGAATAAAAAATATTTGTTTATTTTATTCAATATTTAATAAATATTTATTTACTGTTATGTGAATGAAATATTTATTTAGGAATAAATTATTTATTCGGATATTCATTAAATACCGAGGAGGTCAAATGGGTCAAGAAAACGTCGAGTGAAAAAATAATTATTTACAAGATGGTAAATATTATTTATCAATTTGTGAAAATTTCCATACCACAAAATAATAATAATATTATTATGAAACATGGAGTTTATTAAAGGTAACAAATGTTATTTAATTTCTGAAATATAGTTAAATAATATTTTTACATAACTCCTAACTCTATAAATAGATGACTATGTTTATTGTGTATTGAATCCAAAATTGTAAATATAATATTTTTTCACAAAACGAATTCAATATTGACTCCTCATTCTCTCTCCCTCTCAAGAATGTGAAACGCAAGAGAGATTTCTTCAATACCAAACAAAGAGAAATCAATAATGAAAAACACAAGACATTCGATTCACTATGCTAACACCAAATGATCGATTGGTGTTTCTCAGTGATCATTGGAGAACATGTGGATCACTATTAAAGGGATTATATCCTTGGATTATCACAAAGAAATGAAGGAAATCCAAAAGGGTCTTTTCAGACAATCAACAATCATCAATGAAGAAAGTTCATAATTCATGGTGTTTATTTATTTAGATATTAAATAAATTAATTATAAATTTGATGTTAAAGATAAATTCTCATGGTTTCAAGAAAAAATTATTAAAATAAATTTTAATATATCTCCCACCACTGCATGATTTCACTACACCCAGAACCAATAGTTGATAAACAGTAGCCAGTGAAAAGAACTTCCCACTACGAGTTGCACGAAGGAGGAACTAGTTATGTGACATGCTTTCGCAAAGGTTCATTTAATGATAATTAAAAATTATGTGACTTAGGGTCTTTTGAAGCAGTGATATTATTGGACCATGTGGTTTTCATGAAGGTAACATAAGTGGAGTTCTCACTAGGAAGAAAACAAAAAAAGATAGTGTGTGCATATTTCTGTGTGTGTGAAGAGAAAATGAACAGTGAATACATGAATACATTGATATGTTAATGTATATTAACATGAATAATTAATCAATATAGTGTGTTTACTTGTGTGAATATATAAGAACAAGAAGTGAATATAAAAATTACATGCATACACACATAAACCCATATGCACATGCAATCATAAATCGATAAAATCTTGATCAAGAATAATTGTGTACTAATTTTACATGTTTTAAAAGACCCATAAAGAATGTTAAACATGAATACAATGATTTGATATGTTCATTATAATGTAATCAAGGTTTATAAACAATCAATTTAACTAATATGAATTTGATAATGAACTCAATTTTTTATATTGTGTATCAAGGAAGTCTAAGATTTTAGTCCATAATAATACATAGAAAATTAGGAATTAAGAAGAGAAAATAGTTTTCCAAATATCAATTGATTATTAATCAGTGCAGTTAAATTGTGATGATTTTGTGTTGAATTGATATTCATTGAGTTAATAATCACAAATGATGTTTGTGATTCTAGCAATATTAGAAGAAGGTGATTCAGTGCAGTCAGCTTTTCAATGAATAAGAATGAGTGTCCTACAAATCCATATTCAATTGATTATCATTTGGGTTAGGAATAATTTTGGGTTCATATGTGCACAAAATATTCATATTATTGTGATTCATTAAAGAAGAAGAATGTGAAACATTCTTTTTGCTGTTGGGAAGAAAAAGGGTTTCTTTCCTGCTGCTATGAAAGTATCAAGTTATGAATTGTAAGATCAATGTAGACTGTGACATCCAATAGATGACTCATATAGTGGAAGAAATTTTTGGTGTTATAATGAACCTTATAAAGAAGGTTAATAATATCTTTATATGTATTATAAATATCCATATAGGTACTATAAAACATGCACTTTCAATTTAATATAGTGGTTTTCAAGTGTAAGGGTATTTCCTACTTATTGTAACCACATTCAAATGATTAATTAATAGTGGTTGTGTGTTCAGGATCATTTCTAGACCATGATAAGGACTAGCTACTCTGATTGAGTAGTGAACCTTGTAAAAATATAATTTTCTATCTTTTAACACATTCATATAATTTCATGTTATAGGGAAAATAGAATAATAGAATCGATATCCTAACAGGTAAAAGAGGTAAAGGGATAAAAATTTGTAAAAGGTTAAAAAGTCTCCACCACTAATTCCCCCCTCCCGGTGTTAGGCATATCCTAAATGGGTCCTTTCACATCTAATGGAGAGGTCAATGGTAAGTTGTGGTGAGAGAGATAAAAAGACACAACAATTCCATATTATCCATAGGTGAAAGTGTCAAAGTAATCAATGTTTTATGTTGAGTGTTACCCTTTGCAACCAAGAGAGAATCAAGTGATTCAGAGTTCCATCAACATTTACAAGCACAATATAGATCCATTTTTACCCAAAAAGTTTCTTACTGAAGGGGAGGGAGACAATATTTCATATATGATTCTCTACTAATCCTTCATAGTTTGTAACCACCATGGATGATATTTGGCCTTGGTGATGGTATGGGGAAGGAAACCTTGATATGGGTGCTAGTAAATAGGTATCTAGTCACAGTTAATTAGTATAATGAAAAATAATAAACTAGGTAGTCATGATAAGAACATGTACCATTATGAAGTGAGACAGGAAAATCAGCTGATTGAGAATCAAGAGATGACCATTCATTAGGAGCTAGAGTAGCATGAGACTTAGGTGTAATATAAATTATTGGATTCATATTGTTAACTTTGACCATATATAGACCCATATCCTCTTAGAGTAGGAAGTGAGGGTGGTTTTGGTGTGAGAGAATATGAAAAGGAATCCTTGAGATTGGGAAGAGAGAGAGAGATATAGAGAGATGCGGATAGATGTTGTAAAGGGAAAATGGAGAAATCAATGAAAGATATATCTATTAAAACCAAATAACATTGTAAGATTAGGTAGAAACAAAAATAACCATGTTGGGTTTTAGAGTAACCAATTTTTATTCACTCAAGATCAAGGATATTGAATTTGATAATAATGGGTAGAGTATTATGAATATAAAACACACATCTAAATATATAAATAGGTAAGGGATGTAGGGTTTAATGAGGGAATAAAGAATTAAAATCCCCCCCAAAGAATGAATGATGGGTGGTTGTTAATGAGAAAGGTATAAGTAATAATGGTGTTTCTCTAGATTATGTTGGGACTGAGTTGGATATAGAAGGTTTCTGGAAGTTGAATAAGTTTTTTTTTCAAATATATTTTCATTTGTTATTAAAGGATGTTTAAGAAGAAAAGAAATCACCTCACTTTGTATTTGGTGAAAATCAGATTGACCATTGTATTTGTGAAAATAGACTCAATATTCTTGAAAATGTCTATTTTATTTAGAATAAGCTGGCTAGAAGAAAATGATCATCTGATTCACACTGAATCCAAAATGAAAGTATTGATTGTAATGGGGGATAATCAGAGTCTTTATAACTATGATACAAAATGTGATGATGATTTGATGATTTTTAGTTCTCATAAATCATAGGTATTCTATAAAACTTGTGATTCAAGATTTATGAAATAAAAGGTGATTAAAATAGATACATCCAATTGTATCTAGTCTGATAATAATCATGTCAATCATATTCGGACTGAGAAGGAAAGAAAGCTATTGATGAAAGATAGGAAAGTTACAATACTTTCCTTACTAAGTCAGACAATGTTCAAGATGATCATCAACATATTCAATTTCAGGAAGGAAGTCACGATACTTGATAGAAGTAAGAAGGAAAATAACATTGGTGAAGTTGAAGATTTTTGGTCTTAAGATCATCATAATGAGTCCATAGAATTCATATTTATTTTAAGGTTGAGAAGGTTTGTGGAAATTGTGAGAAACCAAAGGTGATGGTTTTTATTCATACCAAAATACAAAAGATAAAACTATTTTGATAATGACGTTGATGGGAAAATAGAATGTAGTTGAGTTTTGAAAGGTCATTTGTATCATATTCAAAAATAAAAGAAGCCACTAATACTAGTTCATCGTATTTAGTATGTCATCGTATTCATTAGAGGCATAATTTTTTAAAACCAATGATGACGAAAAGAATATTTGTATTAAAAATGGTTCAAGAGCTATTAAATTGAAGAAGACTATAGGTGAAGCCAAGAACAATCATTGGTCTGGTGGAAAAAATATCACTTAGATATGGTTGAATGTATTGAAAAAAGCGGGATCTTGAAATTCAAAGAAGAATATTTTTTTTAGTGAATAGAAACATAATGAAGAAAATATTTTTTTAAAATTTTCTTCATTGTAATGAGGTAGATCATAATGATAATAGAGAATCATAATCTGAATGAGGTTTGGAATGTAGATGAAAGATGTCTATTTCTTCATACATACATTTGGTACAGAGCATCGTAATGATGAAATCAGAATGGAGAATCAGAATTGGATTTATTTTTGTGAAGAAAGTATGAAGAATAGCTAAAGTTTTTAGAAGGTTTGAGAAGGATTGATAAGTGTGTGGAAAAATTTAAGAAGTCATAAATGTATCTAAAATCCAAGGAAACATTAAAATTCAGATAATTTAGTTGAATGGGAAACAATTTTAGAATCCCACCCAAACCAATTTTGGGACAAGTATATAAAGTGAAAAGTACATTGTACTTTTCTGAAGGATGTAATGTTCAGTAAATAATAGAGAGAAGCAACTCATTTTTAGGGAGAAAAATTTTATGTATTGAGATTTCTTGAAGAAGTCATGGAAAAAATAAGTGAAAGGAGAAGAGACAAGATTGCAACATATTCATCTGATCATCTATAGCATCCCGACCCATTCTTACATTACTATTACATCATTTTAAAGATAAAAAAGATAATAGTTTTACACATAGAGGATCCAAAGGTTTATTGTCTTGGGAAAACTAGGACCATACATAACAAATACAACATCAAGTATAAATATTTAATTAATTTCTTCTTCTCTTGCTTCTTATTGGAACTTGTCCATCTCCTTAGTACATGTAGCCACCTGAGGATATACATCAAAAGGGGTGAGCTAAAATCCCAGTAAGAGGATTGATAAAAACAATATAGCATGCGGTGAGCATAATCATAACATGGGAAAAAGATCATGAACATGAGAGGAAGCATAAATATAAGACTTGAAATGTGGCAATGCATAAAAATGAAACATCATGTATTAGTGGTTAAATACCACACATACTTGTGAACCAAGATATCATCTTTTTCACACATAATTTCACATTTACTCATGAGATTAATCACTTTACCCAATTCGTTGGAGCACTGTATAATTGTGGGCCCACCCGTCACTTTGAAACATTCATGTTGTGCTATATAATTCCAGGCGCACCCGTCACATCATAACATTGTCATTTATCATGCACGCCACAATGAAAATATAACATACATGAACATAATGAACCCATGAAAAGGAATTATTTTCATATCATAAGAACACATTCATAAACATTGGGTTCCCAAAATAATGAGGGAATAACATACATGATACAAGAACCGTCAATCTCGAATGAGAGGTAAAAGGCATGTTCTTGAAAGAAGTGTTCTTTTGGAAAACATTTGGTTTTTTTATAAATACCAGTGACAAACATTTATATCCTATAAAATTAAATACAATGATGAACAAAATATTTTTAAGGAGTAAACATATAAAAAATGAGTGAAATAGGGGGAACCCAAAGGATGAAAGTTGGGTTTGAGAATTTCCCCTTACCTTTTATCCGAATGCTTCCTTCTCTTTAATGTCCTTTATAATGACATTATATTCATTAATTAGAAATATATAACATTTTTTACAATAATATGGTTCATTATGGTTTCATTAAGTGATTTTATGTGCCTTTGGATGATTTATAGAGTTTAAAAATATTATTTGGGAATGTTTGTTTTTGTGGTTTTCTTAAGTGGTTCACTTGTATTCTTAAATTGAAGATCACGTAGAACAAGGGTAAAAATACAGAACTGATATTACATGTTATTAATGATATTACAGAAGTTTTAATGATCTTATAATGAATTATATTAGATCCATGTGGATGAATCATTAGATAAGAATTAAATGATGATTGTTTGGGTTAATTTGAACGGTTTTTTGATCATAGTGAACTTGTTTTAATTTATCACTTAGTAATATGAACATAAGTTATTTATAGAACTTTAAATAGGAAATAATACATATAAATTTTTTTGGTTCAACCATAAAAATGGTTTCATGACCAGATCTGATGGTAGAAATGGAATAAGAAAGCATGTCGTTCTTGAAGGTGATAAATTAACACCTCACGAACAACGTTCTCTTTAATAAAATAAAAGGAAGAGGTAAAGGGGGTTGGATGATATAATATCCTATTAGAATCATAACATTAAAATATATGTATAATACAGGAGTTACAATACCAGTTGGATGAATATAGGTGGGAAAAGATCAAGAAATGAACTTGAACTTGAAAGAAAAAAAAGGAGAAGAGGGAGAGAGGTCACCTCTTAAATCCTCCTCTTGAGATCCTCTTTAAGGAAGCTAGGATTGATATTTTGATGAGACCAGAAGCTCTTGGAAGTGGGAGAGGTTCTAAGGAAGATGTTTGGGAAGAGTTTAGATAAGTCTTGGAGCTTGAGAGGTGTGAGGAAATGAGGGTGTGAAGGGTGATATTTATAGTGGAGGGGAGAGGGGTTTCCTTAGTATAAAATTCATTAGTTTATTAATTTCCCCTAATACAAGGAATAGTGAGTATTCCATGACCAATAATAGTAATTTTATCATGTGATCCCGAAACAAGTGGTCTTACATCAGCATAACATCACACATGACTCTATAATTAGCTTATTTAGTTTATTTTTGTAAATTACGGTATTTCACTATTCATAAAAAATTCAACTATCTCAGAAAAATCCAAAAAAATTTCCCCAACCATTTTTTGATGTGTAGAATCCAAAAATGAAGTCCATGTTTCATAAATAATTTTATAAATATTATTCATTTAATATTTAATTAAAATCATAATTTAGTTAAAAAAATAGTTTTTAAAATTAAAACTGATTTTATAGTGCTTTACAAAATTACTTAGAGTCTTATAAAATTATCTAAAAAATATAAGAAATTGATTTGATAATTAATGAACAAATTTTAATAAAATAATATTTCTTTTAAATTAATTAATTAATTATAATTAATTATTTATGACTTACAAAATACCAAAACGTTTACTAAGGTCAAATTGTCACTTTCTAAGATGTCTAAATTTTATTAAATTATTCATGGTTAAGGTTACTCTTATGTTGGATGATTTACTATTCATAAGGGTCATAATACTATTCATTAGGGTATGTTACTATTCATAATGGTGGGTTACTATTCACCAATTTTTTTTTTATTAGACTCTAAAAAACATCTTAAACAAAACCGTGTATGTCAGATTTTCAAAATTCTCAATACAGAAGTGACAAACTTATATTTAAAGGTCACTTAGCACTTAGTAGTTCATTATGTTGTGTTTTCATGTGATTTTATGACATAAATATAAGAAGATAATTTCCATTGAAAAACTTTGGGTCATTACATTCTTCCCCCCTTAAGAAATTTCACCCCTGAAATTTCAATTTACACAAACAGGTGAGGGTACTTATCCTTCATTGCCTCTTCTAGTTCCCAAGTTGGTTCCTCAAACTTATGGTTCCTCCACAACACTTTGAAAATATGGGTTGTCTAGTTGCGTAGAACCTTATCTCTCTGATCCAGAATCTTTACTGGCTGCTCCTCATAAGAGAGATCATCTTGCAGCTGCACCACCTCTGAGTTTAGTACATGTGAGGGGTCTGGTATGTACTTACTCTGTAGTGATACATGAAACACATCATGAACTTGAGCCATATTCGGTGGAAGTACAAGACGATAGGCCACGAATCCTATGCGGTCAAAGATCTCAAAGGGGCCATTATACCTTGGGCTTAGCTTCCCTTTCTTCCTGAATCGCATGACTCTCTTCCATGGAGATATTCAAAGGAAGACTTTATCTCCAACGTCGAACTCCAAGTACCTTTGATGGTTGTTAGCATAACTCTTTTTCCAACTTTGAGCATCTTTGATGTGTTTTTGGATAACTTGAACCTTCTGTTATCTCTTGAACAAGATCAGGTCCAAGTAGCTTTCTTTCTCAAACTTCATCCCAACAGGTTGGAGTTCTACAACGCTTTCCATACAGTGCTTCATATGGAGCCATCTGAATACTCGAGTGGAAGCTATTGTTGTATGAGAACTCAACCAATGGGAGATGCTGATCCCATCCACCTTTGAATTCTAGAGAGCATGATCTTAGCATATCTTCAAGTGTCTGAATAGTCCTTTCATATTGGCCATCAGTTTGGGGGTGATAGGCCATGATGAAATTTAATTCAGTACTCAAAGCTTGTTGAAGGATCCTCCAGAATTTAGATGTGAACCCTAGATCACAGTAAGAGAAAATTAAGAGTGGAACACCGTGCAGTCTCACCACTTCCTTCACATATATCTTTGCAAGTTTTTCAAGAGAGAGGTCTTCCCGAATAGCGATAAAATTGGCAGTCTTGGTGATTCGGTCAACCACTACCCATATTGCATTATTTCCCTTTGACATCTTCAGGATACCTTTGACAAATTCCATAGTAACATTTTCCCATTTCCACATGGGTATAGGAAATGGCTGCATCATACCTTTGGACTTTTGTCCCTCAGCTTTAACTTGCTGACATACCAAGCACCTTGATATATATTCCGCAATCTCCTTCTTCATGTTATCCCACCAGAAGCGTTCTCAGAGATCACAGTACATTTTGGTACTCCCAGGATGGATAGAGAATGTTCAGCTATGTGCATTGTCCAGTAGCTCCTTCTTTATCCCGGGTGATGAAGGCACACAAATCCATGTTCCAAACCAAATCACACCATCATCATCGATATGGAACTCTTGAAGCTTCCCTTCCTTTACTGCATTCACCCTCTTTTTTATCTCCACATCATCCCTTTTTGCTTCCTTAATCTTATCCTGGATGGATGGTTGCACAATCATTTGGGCAAGGTAGGATGTATCCCCTTCCCTTATGATTTCCAAATCCATTCTTTGCATATCCAAGAAGATAGGGTCTTTCTCAATCCGCATCATGGATAGAGTGGCAGATTCTTTTCTTCTTAGAGCATTATCTACCTTGTTCTTCTTTCCAGGATGATAGTGAATAGAGAAATCGTAATCCTTGATTATCTCTAACAATCTACTTTGACGCATGTTGAGCTCCTTTTGTGTGAATATATACTTTAGGCTCTTGTGGTCGGTGTATATGTCACACTTATCTCTATAAAGGTAGTGCCGCTAGATTTTCAAGGAAAAAATCACGGCTTCCAGATCTAGATCATGCATCGGGTAGTTTTGCTCATGGATCTTCAACTGTCGTGAGGCGTAGGCTATCACATTGTCATTTTTGATGAGTACACAACCCAAGCCTTTATTTGAAGCATCACTATATATCACAAAACTTTCTCCACTTTTCGGTAGTGTGAGTACAGGTGCAGTGATCAACCTTCTCTTTAGCTCCTTGAAGCTTCTCTCACATTCTTCCATCCAGACATACTTTACCCCTTTCCTTGTTAACATATTTAGTGGTATTGACAACCATGAGAAGTTTCTCGCAAAATGTCGGTAGTACCTAGCTAATCCAAGAAAAATACATATTTCTGTGACACTAGAGGGACTGGTCCATTCCTCAATCGCCTTTTTCTTTGAAGGATCCACAAAAATTCCCTCACTTGTGATCAAATGTCCCAAGAACTTGACCTGCTTCATCAAAAAGTCACACTTTCTGAACTTAGCGTACAACTTCTACTTTCTTAATGTCTCAAACACAAGTCTTAGATGTTCTTCATGTTCCTCCTTGATCTTGGAGTAGATGAGAATATCATAAATAAACACTACAAAAAATTTGTCAAGGTAATGTCTAAATACTCTATTCATTAAATCCATAAATATTGCAGGAGCATTAGTAAGTCCGAAGGGCATCACCAAAAACTCATAGTGCCCATACCATGTTCGGAAGGTAGCCTTCTGAATATCTTCCCTCTTTACCTTTACCTGATGATATCCAGAATGAAGATCCACCTTTGAGAAGTATTGAGCTCCTCTTAACTTATTGAATACGTCATCAATCCTTGGGAGAGGATACTTGTTCTTTATGGTGATCTTGTTGAGTTCCTGATAATCGATACACAACCGCATTGTTCTATCCTTCTTCTTCACAAAGAGCACTGGTGCACCCCAAGGTGATGAACTAGGGCGTATGAACCCTTTATCCAGATGCTCTTACAATTGATTCTTTAACTCCTCTAGTTCGATAGGATCCATCCTATAGGGACACTTCGAGATAGGAGTAGCTCCAGGTATGAGTTCAATTGAGAACTCTACCTCACGATCTGGGGGAATTCCGGGTAACTCTTCAGGAAATACATCACTGTATTCCCTCACGATGGGCATTTCCTCAAGGTTGGAACTTTCCTTCAACTCAACCATTTGGGCGAGGTATGATTCTTCATATGGAATCAACACCCACACCATTGAAGGATTTTTGAAAGGAGATTCATGATCTTCCTTGTATTTGTATAGGAGCATGGGATGGTTCAGAATATGAAAAGATATTTCCTTTTCCCGATAGTTGATTTGTGCTCTATATAACGAAATCCAATCCATTCCCATTATAGCATCAAATTCCACAAAGGGAAGTATTACGATATTTTTAGGAAGAATATTCCCACATACGCCAATAGGAGAAGAGTCAAACACTTGGGTTGCAATGATTCCAACACTTGGTGTTTTTACAGATATCTCTACTTCAAGGTTTCGAGGCTTCGATTATATAGTTCTAGAAAACTTACAAGATATAAAGGAATGTGTAGAACCCGAATCAAATAAGTCTTTTTCCATTCTTGAGTGAATAGGAAGTGTACCTTGTACGAATTAATTATCTTTCTCCACTTCCATAGTAGTGATGGCATAAGACTTCCCTTGTTCCTTTGGCTTTGGTGGCTGCTGATGCTGATTACCCTCGAGAGCTCGAGGTTTAGTGCACTGGTTTTCATAGTGCCCTAGCTCCCTACAGTTGTAGCATTGAACCATGAGTGGTTCTCTCCTTTCATCGGCTACATTATCCTTCCTTTTAATGTTTTTAGACACTCTTGAGCATGATGTCCGTATTTCCCACACTTAAAGCAATTCCCCATCCCATTGAGGTAGTTCCCATGGTGCAACTTTCCACATTTTTGGAATGTGGGTCGTTGAGTTTTCTTCCCACCCTTATCATTATATCCACCAGCTTGAAACTCCATTTTTCGTTTCTTATCCCCATATCCATGAGACCATTATCCAAAATCCATCTCCACTTTTAGAGCACACCAAACAACTTCTTCATAACTACCTAAGTCTCTAATTACAAGCACCTTTCGAAGGTGTGGTTTTAATCCACTAAAGAATCTATCAATTTTCCTATCATTGTTGATAACAAAACCCAAAGCGTACATTGAAAGCCTTGTGAAATTCTCTTCGTAGGTTGTGAAAAATTATCCTTTTTCCTTGAGCTCTATGAATTCTCTCTCCATCTTTGTGCGAAGATTTCTTGTGAAATACTTGTTGAGAAACATTATCTTAAATTCTTCCCATTCCATATCTTCAATTTCCTCCCTTGGCTTGGTGTTCTTAATCAAATCCCACCATTGATCAGCTTCTACATCTAGACGATAAACATCTAGGTTCACCTTATCTATCTTAGAACAATGAATAATAGAAAAGATATTATCCATGGAGTTGACCCATTGTTCCGCAACTAGTGGATCAGAAGATCCACAAAATGTCGGTGGTTGTTGCCCCATAAAACATTAGATATCCAGTTGATCCATCTTTGGTGAAAGTGGGAGTTCCCCATTATTATGGTTATTGTTCATAACCTGAGATAATTGGGTAATCATATCCATGAAGTTTTTAACTCCACCTCCCAAATAATTGGGGATGTCATTCGGGCAATTGTTGCATTGGACCTCGCAAGAGTTGTTGGCCTGATTTCTCCTGGTTCCCACCATTTTCTAAAATAGAAAAGGTCAGAACTAAACATAATTAAACAAGTCAGGAATACATAAATTATTCATTTGAAAAATTTATACTAGAAGCATAACATATGGGATCCCTATGTAAATACTCTTGTGTGCATATTTGTACTTAGTCTCATACTAGAGGTTCTCTCTAGGGTTCACTAATCCTAATTCCCAAATTAACTAAACCTTGCCTCTGATACCAACTATAGCATCCCAGCCTATTATTACATTACTATTACATCAATTTAAAGATAAAAAACATAATAGTATTACAAATAGAGGATCCAAAGGTTTAGTGTCTTGGGAAAACTAGGACCATACATAATAAATACAACATCAAGCATAAACATTTATTTAATTTCTTCTTCTCCAGCTTCTTATTGGAACTTGTCATCTCCTTAGTACATGTAGCCACCTGAGTATATACATCAAAAGTGGTGAGATAAAATCCCAGTAAGAGTATAGATAAGAACAATATTTCATGGGGTGATCATAATCATAACATGGGAAAAAGATCATGAACATGAGAGGAAGCATAAATATAATACTTGAAATGTGGCAATGCATAAAAATGAAACATCATGTCTTAGGGGGTAACTACCACAAACAATTGTGAACCAAGATAGCATCTTTTTCACACATCATTTAACATTTACTCATGAGATTCATCACTTTACCCAATTCATTGGAGCACTGTATAATTCTGGGTGCACCCGTCACTTTGAAACATTCATGTTGCGCTATATAATTCTGGGCGCACCCATCACATCATAACATTATCATTTATCATGAATGAAAAAAATGAAAATATAACATAAATGAACATAATGAAAAAATGAAAAGGAATGGGTTTCATATCATAAGAACACATTCATAAACATTGGGTTCCCAAAAGAATGTGGGAATAACATACATGATACAAGAACCATCAATCTTGAATGAGATGTAAAAGGTGTGTTCTTGAAAGAAGAGTTCTTTTGGAAAACATTTTGATTTTTTTATAAATACCAGTGAAAAAAATGTATATCCAAAAAAATTAAAGACAACGAGGAAAAAAATATTTTTAAGGAGTAAACATATCAAAAATGAGTGAAAGAGGGAGAACCCGAAGGATGGAAGTTGGGTTCGAGAATTTCCTCTTACCTTGTATCCGAATGCTTCCTTCTCTTTAATGTCCTTTATAATGACATTATATTAATTAATTAGAAATCCAGAACCTTTTGTACATTAATATGGTTCATTATGGTTTCATTAAGTGATTTTATGTGCCTTTTGATGAGTTATAGAGTTTAACAACATTATTCGGGAATGTTTGTTTTTATGGTTTTCTTAAGTGGTTCACTTGTATTCTTAAATTGAAGATCGGGTAGAACAAGGGTAAACATCAAGAACTAATATTACATGTTATTAATGATATTAAAATTTTTTGAATGATCATATAATGAATTATATTACATCCATTTGGATGAATCATTAGATAATAATTAAATGATGATTGTTTGGGTTAATTTGAACGATTTTTCAATCATAAAGAACTTGTTTTAATTTATAACTTAGTAATATGACCACAAGTTATTTACAGAACTTTAAATAGGAAATAATACATATAAAAAATTCTGTTTCAACCATAAAAATGGTTTCATGACCAGATCTGAAGGTAGAAATGAAAGAAGAAAGCATGTCGTTCTTGAAGGTGATAAATTAACACCTCACGAACAACGTTATCTTTAATAAAATAAAATGAAGAGGGAAAGGGGGTTGAATGATATAATATACCATTAGATTCATAACATTAAATTAAATGTATTATAATGGAGTTTAAATACCATTTGGATGAATATATGTGGGGACAGATCAAGAAATGAACTTGAACTTGAAAGAAAAAAAAGGAGAAGAGGGAGAGAGGTTACCTCTTAAATCCTCCTCTTGAGATCCTCCTTAAGAAAGATAGTCTTGGTATTTTGATGAGACCAGAAGCTCTTAGAAATGGGAGAGGGTATAGTGAAGATGTTTTGGTAGATTCTAGAGAAGGATTTTATCTTGAGAGGTGTGAGTTAATGAGGGTGTGAAGGGTGGTATTTATAGTGGAGGGGAGAGGGGTTTCCTTAATATAAAATTCACTAGTTTATTAATTTACCCTAAGAAAAGGAATAGTGAGTATTAAATGACCAATAATAGTAATTTTATCATGTTATCCAGAATCAAGTGGGCTTACATCAGCTGAAAATCACACATGACTCTACAATTAGCTTATTTAGTTTATTTTTGTAAATTACGGTATTTCACTATTCATAAAAAATTCAAGTATCTCAGAAAAATGCCAAAAATTTACCCCAATCATTTTTAGATGTTTAGAATCCAAAAATAAATTAAAATTTTCAAAAATAATTTTCTAAATATTATTAATTTAATATTTAATTAAAATCATAATTTACTTAAAAAAACAATTTTTAAAATTAAAACTGATTTTATAGTGCTTTCAAAAATTATGTAGAGTCTTATAAAATTATCTAAAAACTATAAGAAATTTATTTTATAAGTAATGAATTTTTTTTAAGAAAATAATATTTCTTTTAAATTAATTAATTATTTAATTATAATTAATTATTTATGACTTACAGAATACAAAAACGTTTACTAAGGTCAAATTGTCACTTTCTAAGATGTCTAAATTTTATTTAATTATTCACAGGTAAGGTTACTCTTATGTTGGATGATTTACCATTCATAAGGGTCATAATACTATTCATAAGGGTATGTTACTTTTCATAAGGGTAGGTTACTATTCACCAAAAATTATTTTTGTTTTATTAGACTCCAAAAAACATCTTGAAAAAAACTGTGTATGTCATATTTTAAAAATTCCCAATACAGAAGTGACAAAATTATGTTTAAAGGTCACTTAGAACTTAGTAGTTCATTATGTTGTGTTTTCATGTGATTTTATGACATAAATATAAGAAGAGAATATCCATTGAAAAACTTTGGGTCGTTACATCATCGTATTTAGTGGATCATCATATTTAGCTAATTATTGTATTATTCTTGTCATCCTATTCAGCTGGTCATCATATCAGTCTGGATAATCAGAATGAGAATATCACATTGGGATTAATGGACTGAGGAAGAAAGTGTTTATAATTGCTTCAATCGTATTCTGACTGAGTCATATTTTCGTATTGGGTAATCAAACTGGGAAAATCAGATTGGAAAATCGGACAGAGTGTTATTACAAATTCTAGGAGGTTCTTACCAACTTCTTGGTAAGAAAGTGAAGAAATAATTTGAATCTTTATATTTGTGGAAGTTGATAATGAAGAACCATAAGATGGTTTGTTACAAAAACATTGTATTACATCATTTGTTCTAAGAGGATCACATGCACTATTTTATTGTTTACATAGTTCTACACAAGTGAAAGGTCATATCCTACACATTGTATCCCACACAAAAGGATTGTTTTCTAGTGGATTTTATGTTATTGGATTATTTTCAAAATATAATAAGGACATAAATATTCTTATTGAACAGTGAACATTGTAAATACTTGTGTTCCTATGGATGCGTGTTTGATTTGTTTTCAGTAGGGAAGAAATATTTAACAGGAGGGAAAGTTTGTTTCATATTAAAGGAAACATAAAAGGAAACATAAAAGGAAAGTTACCACTAATTCACCCCTCCCCCTCTCAGTGATACAATTATCCTCACTAGGAAGTTATAGCTGGTATCGGATCTGAAGCTTCCCTTCACTTATTCTTTGATAAAGTTTTGAAGAGAAGTTGATAGAGAATTAGAATTGTGTAAACAATAAAAAAATTCTAGTTTTTGATATTAAGAATTATCATATCTATAAATATAGAATGTTTCCTTATCTTATGTCTATTGGATATGATGTTCTTGAAGCTGAAATAGATGAGTTTACACCTATTGAGGAAAAAGTTCCTATTACATCAGTTGATAAGAAGAATCTTGAGAATGACGGAAGGTCCAATAATGATTTATTATTATCATTTTATGAAAGTCAATTCTTAAGAGTAAAAAGCATTTACATAGATAAAGGTATATGGGTAATTTTGAAAAACATATACAAAAGTTATACCAAAGTGAAGAAGGAAAAATTACAAGTCTTAAGAATGAAGTATGAAGATTTGAAAATGGGTGAGTATGAATCTATTGGGGACTTCTTTACTAGGGTGAATGATATTTTCAGAACTATCAGATGTCTTGGTAAAAAGTTAGAATATTATATAGTTGTTTAAAATATTTTAATAATCCTTTCTTGAAATTTTCATGCTAAAGTTTCCTTATTAGAGTATAGAGATCTTGAAACTTAATATCTCGATGATTTTCATAGCACTATCATCACTTATGAAATGAGAAGGGAGAAATCTATGAAAAGAAAAAAAAAGTTGATAGAGAAATGTCTTTCAAGGCTTCCAATAATGAAATATCAAAGAATATTCTTATTAAAGAATAAGTTAGTGATTATGATTCCAAAAATGATGTATGTTAAAATCATGATGATATTTTATCCTTGTTTTCTAAAAGCGTGAAAAAAGGTACAAGTAAATATAAAGAGAAAATTCCCTTGAAATGCATTAAATGTGTAGGTGTTGGTCACTTTGTGGCCAATTGTCCTTGAAGAAAGAAATAAGAGGATATGAATAAAGAATAAATAAATCCAAGAAGATCTTGAAATAGATAGGGTGATAAATATAAATCTTTTACTACAGGTAAAGATAAAAAATTATTCAAATCCAAAAGAATCAGTTTCTTATTTTAGGATGAATAAGAAGAATATAGTGATGTTTAATTCAAAAAATATATTGATAATGTTGGTGAGAATAATTTCATTGCAATAATGAATATTGAAGAATTTAGATTAGGTAGTTAGAAAAAATAATAAACTCAATTAGAATATCATTGGAAAGAAGAATTGAAAGAATGTCTGAGAAAGATTTTAAGGTAATAGAAAGAAATCATGAAGTCGAAGAATGGAAGTTCCTCAAAAAATAATCAAGAATGTTTTCCTGATGAGAAATAAAACTGGTGAAAGAAATAAATGATTTAATTAAATATCTTGAGGAAGAAAATAATCATAATGAACATTTGGAAGTGAAGATAAAGGAAAAAGAAGAAGAGTTGGAACTTGTCCAACAAAAAATTTCTAAAGTTGAATAGAAAGGTAAAGGTTTTAAAAACACAATCTCTAAATTTAGTGAAAGTTCTCATAATGAGAAACCAGATAAGGTTCAACTAAAGTTACCACAAAAGTGTGAGAAGAAATATAGAATTGTTTATGAAATGAAAAAAGATTAGAAATTTATATATGTGGAAAATATTGAAAAAGTGCAATGTTCAGAAGATTCAAAATAAACTGAGTTTGGAATTTTTTAAAATACTTCCAATTCAATTAAAGTTAGAAAGAAAATCAAGCTGAAAAATAAGATTTCGATTGATAATAGAAAGGTTAGTGATTCAAATAAGAAAATAAATAAAGTTTTTGATAAACATGTTCACAATTCAGGTTTGTATATAAATTTTAGAGTAAAATACTCTTCCTATGGATACTAATGGTATTTTGGTGGATTCATACATATGGAAAATATTTTTTGGTTTAACCAAAAACATTTCAATTATTCCATTGGTTATGTAAGGAAAAGTTTTAGGGGGAGTCAATCTTATCAATGAAAGAAGTCTGAGAAGGTTGTTTTTAATAAACCTAATAAGGTTATAGTAAAGATTGAAAATATATTCCAAACATTGGAAAGTATTTTTAAAATCTATGAACGGACTATACACTTTGAAAAAGGATTTCATGTTTTGTTATCGGCATAAAAAAAGTATTTTAACAATTCTCAGAAGCCAAAAATGAAGAGAGAAAATGATCATGTTATTGAAACCAATTTGAAAGATACAAAATAATAACAACATTGTATTCTTTATAGTGGGTGTTCTTATCATATGAAAGGATATTTAAAATTATTTGAGAATGTTAAAGACATTAAAAAAGGGACAATGAAATTTGGAAATGATGAATCCTTGAAAATCAAAGGCGTTGGATCATCCATAATCAGGAAAGAAAATATGAAATCCAAAAAAAATTTGTATCTTAATGGGATTAAACACAATTTGATAAATGTTTCAATTTTTTTATGAGGGTAATAAATTTATCTTCATAAAAGATTTTTTTTGTGAAAAGTGAGGAAGACGGAAAGATAGTCAGCATAGGCCAACATACAAAAGGAAACTTGTTTCAAGCTGTTGAAATACAAAACTCTTGTTAATTAAGTATGGTGGAAGAGAATCAATTGTGACATAGAAGTATGGGAAATATGTTTCAAAGAAACATGAGAAAGTTATCAATAGATATAGTGTTCATGATATTCCTGATCTGTGAAGAAGAAGAGATTGTTGTTGCATTATTTTTTAGAAAGGAAAGATCACAAACTCAATGCATAAGAAAGTTATGATTTGTTCAAAACAACCCCTAGAGATTATTCATTCCAATATCTATAGGCCAACAAGAAAAAAAATAAAAAAATGGTGATAATTACTTCATCACTTTTATTGATGACTTTACTCATATTAGCTGTGTTATGTATATGAAACATAAGTTAGATGATTTGAAAAATGTTTAAAAGTTTCCAAAGGAAAGATGAGAAGGAATGTGAGTATTCTATGAAGAATTTGAGAAATAATAATGGTGGTGAGTATAATAATGAATAATTTGTAAATTATCTTGAGAAGAATGGAATTCAGTATGGGTATTGTTCCCCACACACTCCTAAAAGATGTGGTAGCTGAAAGAAAGAATAGAACTTTAGTGGAAATGGGGAGAACTATGTTACTTTAACGTAGTATTTCTCATAACTATTAGATAAAATACATGAGTAATGTTGTTTATATTCAAAACTGATGTTTCTAAAGGAAAAATATGGATATGAATCTCTATGAATTTTTTACAGAGAAAATCAAAGTTTGAAACACTTAAGTGTTTTTGGGAGTCCATGCATTATAAATAAGAAAGGTGGAAACTTTTGAATGTTTGAGAAGAAATCTGAAGATGAAAATTTTCTTAGATATTCTATTCAAGGAATATAATACAAATGTTTCAAAAAATAAACATTAACAATTTTTGATTATATTTATGTGAAAGTTATTGAAAATATAGAAGAGGATAAACATACTCTTGTAGATAAGGAAGTTGAGAAGGATAAGGAAAACAATTCTTGTAAGGATACAAACAATTGTAATCCTACTCAAGGAGAAGAATATGACTTAGCTATTTCCAGTGATGAAAAAGATACTCAAAAATCTCATCCTTTATTGAGAAATAAAGTGGGAGATCAGAATATTATTGGTGATCAACACCAAAAGGTTCAAACAAGAAGAAAAGAAAATACTATTACACATAATTCTTTATATTCAACAGTTGATCCAAATGCTGTGAATGAATATTTTGAGTATCTGGAATGGGTTCAGGCCATGAATGTAGATCTAGATCAGATAAAAAATAATAATACATGGAAAATTGTTCCTAATCAAGATAACAAAAAAATTTATTGGTATAAAGTGATTTTTCCAGAAAAAGGTGAATGAAGAAGGTGAAGTGATAAGAAACAAATCAAGATTGGTGTTCAAAGGTTTCCCTCAAATTGAAGGTGTTTATTTTCATGAAAATTTTTTGGTGGCAGGGATAGAAATAATTATAATGTTTCATTCTATTTCTGCATAATGAAGTTAGAAAATCTTTCAAATTTATGTGAAATCCGTATTTCTAAAAGGGGATCTTGATGAAGAAGTTTACATTGAATAACCTTGTGGATTTTTTGTTTGGAAAGATGAAAGCTATGTGTTTATATTGAAGAAATATTTTTATGGGATGAAAAAAGGTATGAGGTAATGGTATTCCAAATTAGATATTTTTTTAAGAAAAATGAGTTTTAAGAAAGGAAGATTTGATATCAATCTTTAAATCAAATAAATTCAAGAGTTTTCCCTCATTGTAACTATTTATGTTGATGACATTATCTTTACTAGGAATGGTGAAAGATATTGTGAATGATTTTATAAAGAAATGTATAAGTTTTTTAAGATGTCCATGCTGGGGTAAATGAAATACTTTCTTTTGTTAAAAATTATACAAAAGAAGAAACCCATATTTCTTTCTCAAGAAAATTATTCTTAGGAACTTCTTAAGAAGTTTGACATGGAAAACTAGAAAACTATTACCACACTGATTTCAGTGGGAATAAATTTGTCTAAAGATGGATAAGGAAAAGAAGTTGATTGAAATGATTTTTAGAAGATGATTGTAAGTTTTTTATATTTGACTACCACAAGACCCGAAATTGTTTATGTTGTTACCTTATGTGAAAGATTTCAGAGTGATCCAATTGAATCACATTTAATTACTGGAAAATAATTCTCAGATACATTAAAGGCACAAATTTTTTTTTAATTATGTATGATATATCATAAATTATTGATTTTTTTGGGTATTATGATGCTCATTGGGAAGGAAATTTTGATGATATAAGATCTTTATATAGAGGAGTATTCTTTATTGGGAGAAGTTGTGTTAGTTGGAATAAAAAAATATAATTTAGTAACAATTAGTACAAATGAGGCTAATTATGTTCCTTCTACTAAAGATTCTACCCAACTAATGTGGATGAAAACACAATTATAAGAGTTTCTTGTTGAAATGAAGTTACTCTTTATCTTGGGTTATGATAAATAAAGTGAAATAAATCTCACCAAGAATCCAGTTCAACGTTATTGTTAACAAAATATTAATATAAATTATCATTTCATCAAAGATCATGTGGATAAGAATGAATTGAAGTTAGAGTATGTTATAACATTGGAACAAGTTGATGACATTTTCAAAAAACCTTTACTAAAGGAATTATTTTCTAAATTGAGGTTGAACAAGGTTGTCTAACCAATTTATATTCAAGGTTGAGGTATGTGTCTCTGTCCCCTCTCACATCTTACATTTGTACAATGTTTTCAAGGGGGATAGTTTTTTAATAATTCTATCCTTATGGAAGAATGTAAAAAGGGGGAGTTCTGGGTAAGTTGTGAGTCTAGCATTGTTTTTGTGTGAAATATTCTAGTTGTTTGTTGGAGTGGCTATAGGAAACAAATTTTTCTTATTCAAGGAAAGTTTAATATATGAGGAAGAAAGATGAATAAGGGGTTTTCATAATCACTACTTTTGGATAGAATGGATTTTTTTGTCAATAATTCGTGTTTCTTATAATGTGTTTTCTCACATAATCTTATAATTATTGATAAAAATCAATTTATTGAGGATAAAAAGTTCAGTGATTTATGAATATTTTTTAGAAACAAAATCCAAAGGGGGTGATTGTTGGGACTGAGTTGGATGGAGAAGGTTTCTATAATTTAAAGAAGTTTTTTTCAAATATATTTCCTTTTTTTATAAAAGGAAGTTTAAGAAGAAGAGAAATAACCTCACTTTGTATTTGGTGGAAATTGGGCTAATCATAATATTTAATAAATTAGACTCATAGTGCTTGAAAAAGTCCATTATATTTTAGAGAATCTGGATAAAAGAAAAGGATTATCATATTCACACGGAATCTGGAATGAAAGGATTAATCGTAATGGGGGAGAATCAGAGTCTGTATTACTATGATAATAAATGTGAAAATGATTTTATGATCTTGGAGTTCTCATAAATTATATGTATTTTGTAAAACTTGTGATGAAATCTTGATGAAATAAAAGGGTAGTGAATGAGATGCTTCCAATCGTATCTAGTCTAATCATAATCATGTCAATCATATTCGGGCTAAGAAGGAATAAAATCTATTAATAAAAGACATGGAAGTTACAATACCTAACTTGCTATGTCTAATGATTCTGAATCTAATATTCAACATATTCAAAGTCATGAAGGAATTCATGATACTTTATGAAAGTAATAAATAGAATAAATTTGGTAAAGATGATGATTTTTGGTCTCAAATCATTGTAATGAGTCTATAGAATTCATGTTTGTTTGAAAGCTGGGAAGGTTTGAGGAAAATGTGAGAAACCAAATGTGTTGGTTTTTAGTTAGAAAAAAATACAAAATATACACATCATTAGAGAATAATTTTTTTGGGAAAAGAGAAAGAAGTTGTGTTTTGGAAGCTCATTGGTATCATATTCAAAAATAAAAGAAACCACTGATACTGGTTCATCATATTTAGTATGTCATCATATTCATCAGAGGAAAAAATGTTAAAAACTAATGAAGTGGAAAAGAAGATTTGTATTACAAATTGGTCAAGAACCATTAGATTGAAGAAGACTATAGGTGAATCCAAGACCAATCATTGGTCTTGTGGAAATAAGAAGAAAAATCTCACTTAGAGATGGTTAAATGTATTGACAAAAGGGGGATCTTGAAATTTGAAGAAGAATATGTTTGTTTGGTGAAGAGAAATGTAATGAAGAAACTATTTTTTTTTACATTTTTATTCATCATAATGAGGCAGATCATAATGACATTGGATAATCGGAATCAGACTGAGGTTTGGCACGTAGATGGAAGCTGTTTATTTCTTCCTACATACATTTGGTACAGAGCATCTTAATGAAGAAATCAGAATGGAGAATCAGAATCTGATTGGTGCTTATGAAGAAAGCCTGAAGAAGAGTTGAAGTTGTTAGAAGGCTCAAGAAGGATTAAGAAGAGTGGATAAGTGTTGAAAAATTCATAAATATATCTGAAATTTAAGGTAACATTCAAATTCTAAGAATCTGGTTGAGTGGGAAACAATTTCGAAATCCCTCCCAAACCAATTTTAGGGTGAAAATAAAATCTTATAAGTACCTTATAATTTTCTGGTGGATTTACTACTCATAGAATAAGAGAGATAAACTCTATATTTTTAGGGAGAAAAAGTTTCTATATAGAGCTTTCTTGAAGAAGTCATTCCAGACAGAACTGAAAGAAGAAGAGACAAGATTGAAATGTATTTAGCTGATCATCGTATTCATTGGATCATCATATTTAACTCATTGTCGTATTCTTATTTTAATCATATTTAGTTGGTCATCATATCTAGCTAGATAATCATAATGGTAATATCATATTGGGATTTTCGGACTGGGAAAGAAAGTGTTCAGAATTTCTTCAACCATATTCTAATAGAGTCATAGTTTTTGTATTGTGAAATCAGATTGGGATAATTGAACTAGAAAAAATCAGACTGAGTGTTATTACAAAGTCTTGGAGGTTCTTACCATATTCTAGGTAAGAAAGTGAATAATTTCTTTGAAAGTTTATATTTTTTAAATTTAATAAAGAATAACCATAACATGGTTTGTTACAAAAACTTTGTTTTACATCACTTGTTCTAAGAGGAGAAAACATGCTATTGGATTTTTTACATAGTGCTGCATGATTTAAAGGACATATCCTACTAATTATATTATACAAAAATGTATTGTTTTCTAGTATATTTTGTGGTATTGGATTATTTAAAAACCATAATAAGGACATAACTAATCTTATTGAATAGTAAACCATATAAATTCTTATATTCATGTGGTTGTGTGGTTGATTTTTTTTTTCAGTAGAGAATAAATGTTTAATAGAAGGTGAAGTTTGTTTCTTCAGAAAGGAAACATAAAAAGAAATTTTATCATTGATTCACCCCTTCCCCAATCAGTGATACAATTATCCTGACTGAGTAATTATGGATTGTAGTAATAGATTTCATCTGAAAGAGAAGGTCCCAAATAATGTTAAAAAATGACGATTCTTGCTTTCAACAACACTAATTTTATAGTATTCTAGGGAAACAACTCTGATGTATGATACTGTGATTATAAAAAAATGGTTGAATTTATCTAGAGAAGTATTCATGACCATTATCATAAAAATTTTTTATAAAGGGGATTGAAAAATGGTTTTGGGTTTCTTGAAAATTTGTGAAAGATAGAAAATATTTTGGATTATTTTTTTAAAAAATAAAACAAAGCCATATGATAATATTCGTTAATTAAAGTAGAAAATTAATGATAACTATGTTTTCTTGGAATTTGGATAGGTCTCCATACATCATAATAGAATATATCAAAAGGATTCAAGACATGTGAAAACACCCAAGGAACATAAATAACCTGATGATGCTTGGTGTAATGGAAAGACTCAATATCAAAAGGAGAAACATGACCCAAATCATGATAGAATTTCTAAATAATTGATATGATATGATGGTCGAACCAAAGGTGAATCTTGGGGACTGGAGTATAAATCATTTAAGAGTAAAGGTAAGAGATCAACGCAAGCATGTACACACCACTATAGAGATAGAAACTACAAAACACACAAGTTATCAAAAGATCCTAAAACAAAACCATAATATGTGATAATATTTCCTAGAACTATAAATCAATAATAAGTCTTGATAATAAACAATAAATTAAATGTAAATTTTGGAACAAGATAAATTAAGGAGAGATTCAGGTTGAATGTAACCAAAGAACTCCCATAACCAATAATATGAATTGTGGATATATTTGTAATGTGATAAAATTGTCATTAAAAGTATGCCAGTTATACTGAAGAATACATGAATTCCTAAAAAGATGTTTGGATTCTCTAGAACCTATGACTGAGTTTTTTTATTTATAGGAGATAGAGGAAGTAAGTTTATTTCAATGAACAAAAATTGTGCTGGAGGATGAGAAAGTGTGCTAATACCGGTGGAACTGATACTAATCATCAGAAATATCAACTGTGTGTTAGATGTCATGTTATTTTGGGGACTTTATCATGAAAAATCTTGTTATAAACTAGTGAGATATGTAAATTAGTGAGGTATTCCAATATCTCTGTGATTATCATCAAGTACTATGGATTGAGACCATGGTGTAATGAAAATAGAAATAATTGGTCACACTGCATCCTAGACCCCTTGGGATTCTAACAAATCAACTATAAATCATTGATTTCATTAACTATATATTTCAACTCATTATAATATGATGGAATTACATGATAACCCTACTATAGTGTGAAGAGGTTCTGAAACAAATCAATGATATACTTATATTTTTAGTCTAAGAAAACTTTCATGATATAGAATCCCACAAATCCTTAAATGTATTGGTAGTATTAGATACATGATTAACCTAAAAATCCTTAAAATTAAGAAACATGTAATAATTATTACTATTTTATGTTTCCATTACCTAAAAGTGACACCATTAAGATCTAAATGAAATGAAAAAATATGATTGTAGTGGTCCTTCCCTTTAAGCATGATAGTAACCATCATCTCCCATATAATGAAATTGGTGGATTTGAGGCACTCATACACAATATGGTTCAAAGTAGTTATAGTGTATAGAAGGGAGGATAATGAATCCATGATTCAGAGCTTAAACATTTAGTCATAGAAATAGTGAAAAATCATAAAGAATCAGGTTGAACATATACAGATTATTATAAGGGAAGATACATGTTTGTACAGTGTAGAAACGATGCATATCTGGAGGGTTCATAGGGATTGATGGTAAAAGTGTACATGGTGGGATGTTATGATAGTGTAGGAGAACATAATTTCATAGGACATGAAACAATATGGTGAATGGGGTGTGAGGTGTGAAACTATGCAAAGAGTGATATGATGTAGCTTGGTAGGGCATGTAGTTGCTCATTGTTTTTATAGAATGGGAGAAACAATGATACAAGCCACTCAATAATAGGGTGTGATAAAAACCATAGAACCAGGGAAATTAAAACTTATCTATTTTTTTCTCTCAAAAAATGGTACCTGTTCAAATACCATGTTGAAATTAGGTATCAAAATCCATGCCACTCAAGTGAGTCTAACCATTTTATTTATAGAAAAAAATACAAGATATGAGTGGTAAATAAAGAATAAAAAATTCAAAATGAATGGGAATAGGATATGCCTATTAAAATATAAATATAACTATCATAATCAATTTTATTTTAGATAAAAATTCTTACTCAATTCTAGATTTAAAACAACGACTCTTTGACCAGTAATAAAATCAATGTATATAACACCTTTTATATATATGGGTAAAGGTTCATTACACTTTGAAATTTCATGTGCCTGGTCAATATATGGAGAATCTATTTAGGTATCCAAGATTAATATGGTGATGAAAATAATGGCATAATACATAACTCTTGCTAATGAACCAACTGCGTTGTTCACGTACATGGGAAATAATTTAGAATCCTAAATTCACAATTTATAAAATCATGGATAAATACAACTAAAAAAACCTATTATTGAATAAATTTAGAAAATATTCATCATTGAAAATAAATTGATAACTAAGTCCCAAAAAAACCTTGTAATTAAAGAAACTCACTAAAATTATCTATCTCATGAACATCAAGGTCAACTTTTTCCATGTCATCTCACCCATTTTGTCCTACCCAAACTCTCTTATCATTTTATAATAAAAATTAAAAATTATCTATCAATGAATATGAATGATAGAGAAAAAAATGTAGCCACATAATAAACAAAGTCATTATAATGTTAATAAAACACATCACTTACATAAAAAAATTCAACAAGAAATAAAAAACTTATTTCCAACATATTTTGTTATAAATTTTTTTGTTATTTTATTTTTTTGTAGAGAGTATAATAACTTAACATATGTCCTTATATTAATCTTTCCATCCTTTTAATATTAAAATTCCCTCTATGAAATCAATACATTGTAGGTAAATTATGGATTCTCTAAAATATTTCATTACACATAAGTTTCTAAAAGTTGGAAATATTTTTTTAAATGATCAATTTTGGAATTTTTTTAGATAATGGAATATCATTTGAATATGTCAAAGTTTTGATTTAATTTTTTTTTTAAAAAATTAAAAAATTAGAGGTTATTTGATAATACCAAATATTTTTTGGACCAAAATTCTATGTATTGTTTCACTATGGTAGCTGATTATATACTGTGATCAGATATTTTTTGAGTAAGATAAAAATCATTCAAAAGGTACTCGAATTTATACATAATCTAGTTTGATCTAGAAAGATGATGGAGGAGGATTTTAAATTGATCTTTCTATAGTTTATTGAGCCATCTGAAGAAGGAGGCTACAATTGGGGGGTCTAAAAAGTTTCTAAATATTGTGATATAGGGGTCTAACTAATCACCATTAATAAGGTGATGTTGGGGGATCTAACCAAAATTTGAAGGGTAATTGGAACTGGGTGGTATAACCAGCTTGTAATTGGGGGGTCTAACCAGTTACTATTGCAATCACCTTCTTTTGTAGTGAAGAATACATCTTTGGGGGTCTAACCAATGCGGAAAAGATTAGGTCTTTATTATGAACCTTGTTAATCCCTATGTGTTGTTCTTTCTTTGTTATCATTACTTTTAGGGTGAGGCTGAGTATTAAAGATAAGGGATTAAGACTTTATTCAGTAAAAAAGGTTGAATTAAATGTAAAAGTATTTGTAAAAACTATGTACCACTGATATAACCCCCTCTTAGTGGTACTTAACCAATCCTTATACACCTTAGGAAGAAAGTTCTTGGTTCTTGGGGTTTAGTAACATAGGTTCCTTCATTATTTATTGTTTGTTTAAATTAAATATGATAATTCAATTTATGAAACCTGATAAATGAATTAATTTACTATGATTTATTGAGTGTGAAATTTTAGCATGACTAGGAAACCTCTTTTTCACACCAATTCCCACCTCATCCAATATCTAAATAGGATAACACCTTGACTGAGAGTAAAATTCCTAAAAGACCTGACTCCACCATATGTCATTTCATCCCTTTGGGTATCCTCAAATCCACCATATGAAGAGTTTACCAAAGATAAGGTAGGGAAAATGAATGATTCAAATAAAAGGAATTAATTTGAAAATAATTCTGTGGTGGATGACCACTTCACCCATTCAATACTCTCACATCCACCACAAATATAAATAAAACATTGGGAATTATAGCGCTGAATTCAAGAAAAACAACAAACTACCCTTGGGACAAGATTTGGGTCATCCCATAATTATAAAGGGTAATAGTTCACTATGGAAGAAGAAGATAATAATAATAAATGAAATAAAAATAGGAATAAAGACAATGTGAAATTTATAAAGAATAAAAATAATAAAATAAATAAAATAGTGGCAAAAGAGAAACAACATGAAAAGAAGAAGAAAAAGAAGAATGAAAGAAAAAAATAGAAATAATTAGGTACATAGTGGGAGAAAATGAGTGGAAACACTTATTAGAACACATATATGATTTACAATTACTGTAAAATATAATAAAAAATGACAAAAACTATAGAAGAAAAATAAAAACATGATGCAACAGTTGTCGAGACACTCTAATTCAACATGCTATTATATGATAGTGGGTAACTCCTTCTATATTTATAGAGGAGGATTAATTGAATCTATATTTCATCATTAATTTCAATCAACTCAAGGCTTTCCTACTTTCAAAACCAAAGAATCTATTTGAATAGAGTTTTTTCTATAATCTCATGCATGTCTCAGGGTTTCTTATTTGTAGTGTAAAGAAAATCCAATGGAGAAGCCCTAAAAAATGAAACCACATTAGATCAGTACAATGATTCACACATCACGGAACTTCATATTTACGAAGGAATTGTAATTCCCCAAAATTCCATATTTTTTTTAAAATTATAAGGGATTATTCTGAGACTAGGTGCTAAGACAACGTGTGATTCCGAGGCCCGGTGTTTCCGGAATGGTCCATTGAAAAATATTAAGTTTTGAATAGAGAGCATGAGAGGATTTCAAAAAAAGTGGAATAACTCTTAAACGTGTTCCCAGATAAAAAATATGAGGGCATCATTGCATTCAGGATGGTGGCTTTACCCTAGGCACAACTTAACTTTTGTCGGAGCGAGCCTCTAGTGAGAAAACCTGAAAATGAAATAGCTGTAAATAAAATAATTAAATAAGAATTATTTTATTTTACAAATCCTTATAACTCATGAATGGTGACTCGGATTGAAAATCCATGACCACCATTGAGCTCATGAGGGTTTTCTTTCCTTAGCTAGAGGCTAACATTGGCCGACACCAACCAATAGTGGAAAGTTGTTTTTGGCCATCAATAAAATAATTGAAAAAAGATTATTTAATTTCCAAATCCTTATAACTCATAAATGATAAATCATATTGGAAAACTGAGAGTACAGTTGTGCTTGTGAGGGTGTGCTTACCTTAGGAAGAGCCTAACATTAGCTGGTGCAAGCCGACTGTGAAATTTGATTTTTGGGACATAATCATAAATAAAATAATTTAAATAAAAATTATTTTATTTTCAAATCTTAATAACTCACAAAGGGTAACTTTTATTAAAAATACAAGACCACCATTGAGCTTGTAATGAGATTTTATCTTTAGGACTTAACCTTGATCGACACGGTTTGAGGGTGGAAGTTAATTTTTGGATGTTTTAAAGGAAAATAAAATAAACTTTGAAAAGGTTTATTTTATTTATTTTAACAATTTTCAGTGACACAACATTACAGCAATGTGGTGACATAACGATTCTGAAACTTATTAAAGAAATACATTAATGAATCAAGGTGGTGATGTTGTTTCAAAATGAAATAGAAATGATAAAACACATTTGTCACTGAAAAGAATCTTAAATCATAGGGTTTAAGGAGGATGATGGTTTTTACCTATGAGCTTTGGAGGAGAATAGAACGCTGGAGAAATGCTTTTTGTTGGTGAGGGATAAATGTCAAAAAATAGAAAATCTCCAACAATGATGGATTGGGTATTGAGGAATGACAAATGTCGGCAGTGCGACACTAGTCTTCTCCATCGAATGATCCAACCTCGAGGTAGGGTGCCTCTTTAAATAAATTTATTTCCCTGTTTCTAAATCTCCATGATTAGCATGAATCATTAGATGAATGGAATGATTCATGGATCGTGCATTCTAAATGTGGGATGAGTTTGATTTTGGGATAATCATCAGGAAAGTGGATAAATGTTGAACTTATGAATTGATTTTATCTGGTTTATTTATTCTTAAACTTTAACATGGACAAATAAAGGCTAACATGAATAAGGCCCAATCCATCCACCTTAGGTGTCTGTGTGAACCTCTTCCTCCACTGTCCTTTGTTTCCCTGATTTTCATCACCGCAACAACTCGGAAAGGAGTCAATGATTGCAACATGGCGGGACAACGGTGACAGCCGATGACGACACGCAGAGGTGGAACACGACGACATGGGAGGAGGCGTGACACAGTGTTGGAGAAGGCCTACAGTAGGATGCCATGGGTAGTGCACAGGGGACCGTGGATCAATGGTCTCAGCGATGCAAGGGATGGTGCGGCTGGCGGCGGTGTGGAACCACGGCACCAGTAGGGCGCCGCGTTAGGCCAAGAGTCCATGACGGTGTATGACCATGATGCTAGAATGGTGTTTTATTGGGTCAGGAGACCGGAAGCTGGGCCATGGGTTGGTGTAGGAACATGGTTCGTAGGACCGTGTGCGAGAGATAGTTGGCTGGCTGAGCCAGCTGCATGATGCAGGGCAGATGCAGTGCTTTCCGTGTTCAGGCTGGGACAAATTGGCCCGCCAGCATGAGTTGGGCCATGGGAAAATATGGTCGATTGATCCATGAACCAATGGTAAGGGTCCAACGGGTCCAACAGTCTTGTTCCTTGGGCCAAGGCAGACCAGGTTAGGTCGGATGAATTGGGTCAGGTTAGGTCGGACCATGCTCAGACCCAACCAACCCCTTTTTAGTAAAATAGTCACAACTTACAAACTGGATGTCCGATTAATGAGATGTTTTCAGCGTTGGGACCATAATTACAAGAAAGTAATTTTGACATACTCAAATTGAGTTTCTATGGAGGTTAATATGAGAATTATGGATTTAGGTGTAGATTCTTCTAGAATCAAGCACACTGTGAGGAAGAATCTTTCGGCTGGATGTGATGAAAAGGAAGTGAATAACGGACCTCAGTGGCCCAATAGACCTTAGTGATATGGGGAACTCAATGTCCCAGTATAACTCAGTAATGTGCAGACCTCAGTGTGCCACCAAACCATAATGATGTACAGACCTCAGTGGCGTAGCAGACCTTAGTGATGTCCAGACCTCAGTGGCCCAGTAGACCTCAGTGATGTGTGGACCTCAATAGACCATCAGAACTCAGTGAAGACCTAAGTGGTTCAGTAGAACTTGGTGACATGGGGACATCAGTGGTCCAATAGACCTCAGTGATGAGTAAACCTCAGTGGACCGACATACCTCAGTGATGTGTGGAACTCAGTGGCCCAGCAGAACTCTGTGATGTGCAGACCTCAGTGGCCTAGAAGACCACAGTGATATGCAGACCTGAGTGGCCCAATATACCTCATTGATGTCTAGGTCTATGTGATCCAGCTGTCCCAAGAGATGTGCGAGTCTAAGTGATCTAGCTGGTCTAAGAGATGAATAGTTCTAAGTGATCTAGCTATATGAAGATATGGGTGGGTCTAAGTGATCCAGCTTTCCCATGTGAAGAGTAGGTCTAGGTGATCTAGTAGCCCTAAGCACTCATTAGGGATGAGTGATTTATAAGTACAAGGTGTTAATCGTTACGACTAATAGTATTGCTTTATATACTTTTGGTTATACCTGTGTGATCTGAATCTAGTGACTCCCTTGACTGTACTCCTTTGAGGTTACACTTCTTGTACCTCTTTGGTAGTATTCTTATGTATTTCTTTATGGTATACCTTTTTGGTTTGGGGTACCTACTGAGTATTTTTTTACTCACCCTTGCATGGGATTCTCCCACACATATCATGTATTGTGTAGACTATCGATGCTTTGACGGAGTCCTTGGTGGACCGGGGCTAGGCGGTGCTTAAAGTGACCTGACAGATGACACATGCTTCTGCAACTTTAGACAGTTATTTTTGTACCTACCCTTTAGGTAGGGTTTTCTGCAGAGGAGTTCTAGAGACTGGTACTTTTACTTTTTTATTTCAGTTGGGCTTCTATTCTCTACCCATTTACCTTCATTTTTCTACTATCATACCCTGTGTTTTTTACTTAGTGTATTCAACTTCCAATATATATGTCTTGGAGTTGTGTGCATGTGTACAAGTACTTAGGAAAATGCCTCCCATTTTTTGGGATATTCCTTCAATGCTAGTTACTAGCCCCTTCCCTTTGGGAGGCAGGCTTGCGGTAGTCATGACATGGTCCTCAGGGGACGGGTCATGATAGAGTGGTATCATAGGAGGTTAGTTCTACCATAAGAACCCAAATTCTATGAGTTTTGTTTGGTGAAATAGTGTTAATTGTTTGAGTTCGGCTTTTAGGATAGGGAAACTAGTGTTGGTACGATGACCGATGTATCCATACACAAGGACCCTAAATTTTGATTTTTGAATCGGTACATGAAAACACTAATTGTAGGAAAAAATGATGGTACATGCATCATATAGGAATGGGTTGAGTTTTCCATATCCTTCTTGAGTCATATCACTAGGTATACTCTATTGACCTTGGTATATCTTGTTTTGTTTTAAGGTGCTTCCATGTAGACTACCAGCTAGGATTCCAACATGTGATCATGAGGATGATCTTCAGGTTGAAAAGATGGGTACATGGGTTCATACCAAAGACAACATGACTGGGTGGTGTACTAATTATACCACCACCTATGGAGTAGCACATGGTACTCATAGTACAAGTGGATGAGATGCACGGGTTGAGCGCACTTCACGAGTTTCAAATACTGTGACTCCTTAGGTTCCAAGGTGATCCCAACTCACAAGTGGATAAGTAATGTATTGAGGTGGTGACCGAATTTTCCTTCTATTCAGGGAACCATTACATCATATGGAGGTCCTAGAAGTGAGCCTTATATGTGGCTCAACATGAATATGATAGGGCTTAGATTACCCGATCTTACGATGAGGTGACTTTTCTATAGACAGAGCTTGAGAACCCTTCTCAGAGAATGGTATATTACTATAAAAGATGAGGGATATGTGTTCCCAAGATCTTCTATAACTTCATAAGGATGAAATGTCCATAGATAATTATTAATTGAGACATACCGACCTTTCCAAGTACTCGATGAATGTGATACGACCAATGCTTTAGGGCTCGGACCTCTGAGCGGGATGTGTTTAGGATCATCCAAGACAACACTATTCCTTTGTGAATTCCTACTTATGCTAGGGTGATAGATATAACCTTTGTGTTTTAATGTCCTTTAGATGAAAAGATACAACCAATGGAGGTTAGCAGTCGGAAAGCAGGAAGCCGACGTTGGTCTTAAAGACTTGGACGTGTGAGACATTCCGAGAAGAGGTCCCAAGAAAAGGGATCTAAAGCTCAAGGCTCATAGGGTGAGTCCATTCATCCTAGAAAGATGTAATGATTTTAAAAATAAGTTAGGGGACATATTACTAGAGATTTTCCAACCCATTGTGATGATAGTGAAATGGTGGATGGGCCACTGGGGAAGAGACAATGATAGGAACAGATTAATCTACAGGGCGATAGATGTGGCAGAAGATATGGGAGAGCAGTAGAAGGTGGTATAAATTTTTTCATGTTATAATCACCACCCCAATTTGGTCCACACCAGGATTATGGAGATAGAGGACAGGGGAAGAGGGTAGTTTTATGTGGTCATCCTTACCCACGTAGTAGGGGATGTTTTGAGTTTTTAGTTTCCAATAGTAGTGGTATAATACAAGGAAATATTTCCAGAATATGTTTCTAGGGTTACCTCTCCATAGGGATATGGACTTATGCATCATTCTACACTCTAAGATAGAATTGATATCAAAATAATTATATCAAATGTCTTTTGCAGAGTTTCATGAGCTAAGGGTGTAGTTGGGGGACTTGTATAGGAAGGGATTCTAAGACCCAATGTTTGAGGTTTTATGTGTGGATTACCAGCTATTTAACAAAGTGGCCATGGAGAATGAGTACTCACAACCAAATGGATGATGAACGCATCAATTATTTGAAAGGGGTATCCTTTTTCCTAGATGGAAAGGTGCCTGTAGGTTTTTAGTATTTCAGACAGAGTTTGACGAGCGCCCCAATCATGAGTTGGCAGCAACATTATTCACATTGAAGATATAGAAAAATTACCTTAAGGGTGGATGGTTTAACTTCTACTCTAACCATAAGAGTCTCAAGTATATATTCTCTCATAAGGATTTGAACTTGAGAAAAAGACGATAGCTAGAGTTCCTCCAGGACTATGACTTCAAAGTAGTCTATACTCCTGGTAAGGGGAACATGGTAGAGAATTCTCTTAGTAGGAGATATAGTTCGTAGTTGATGGATGAGGAAATAGAGTAGTTTTTCTAGTTACATTTATCCATCTTATCTCCATTTTTTGGTTGTTACCCATCCACTCTTAAATGAGTTAGGGAGGCACAATCTGGTGAAACCGACTGTGAGTCTTTACATGCATAGTTGTCCATATGTAATACCCCTGATGAACATTCTAAAGGTTTGGAGAACATTGTTCTTCTTAGAGGATGTGAATTTTTAGTAGTGAATCCTAGAGTAGTGAGATGCATTGGGGTATGTGTGTGGGTGTCAAGGAGGACATCGGGGATGATGGAACAAGTTGAAGATGGGCTTACCTATTGAGATAAAATGCTGAATTATTGTATGAATCACTTTCATGGGTTGTTATTTCTATTTCTTGGGGTACTAGGAAGGAAGTGGGAAGGTATATCAATGGAATTTGTGATGGGTTTTCCATGTACATCCAGGAAACATGATACCATCTGGGTGATCATTGATTGACTCACCGAGTCAACCCACTTCCTAACTACCCATGAGCAGAGATTAGTAGAGGGCTTGAGATTTCTCTATGTTCTAGAGATTTTATGAAAGGGAGACTTTTTTAGAGTTTTCAATAGTGATCTAAGATTGATAGGAGAGGACCCTCCATGGGTGATTGATTCCTCTAGTGCGCGTTCAGTGGAAACACATGAATCTCTAAGAGAGCACGTGGGAGCGAGAGGCTCAGGTCCATGCTCGTACCCTCATTTGTTTGTTTAGCCCTTGTTTTGGATTATGAGGATATAAATCCCTAAATGTGGGGGTAATATAATGTACCATAATTCTATAATTGTTTTTAAAATTATATGGGATTATTCTGATACTGGGCACTAAGACGATGTGCAATTCTGAGGCTAGGTGTGCCCAGAATAGTCCATTAAAAAATATTATGTTTTAAATAACATGTGTCAGTGGTTTTCTTAAAAAGGTGGACCATGAACCATTGTATTCAAGATGGAAGGTTTACCCTAGGCGCGACTTAAGTTTAGTCAACATGGGCCTCTAGTGAGAAAACTCAAAAATGGAATAACTATAAATAAAATAATTAAATAAGAATTATTTTATTTTTTAAATCCTTAAAACCCAAAAACAGTGACTCGGATTGAAAATCCTAGACCACCGTTCATCTCGTGACAATGTTCTTTCCTTAGTAAGAGCCTAACATTGGCCGGAACGGGCCAATAGTGGAAAATATTTACTGGCCATAAGTAAAATAATTGAATAAAGATTATTTTATTTCCAAATCCTTATAACTCATAAATGGTAAGTTGGATTGGATGTAAAAGCATACCATTGAGATCGTGAGGGAGTACTTCCCTTAGGCTGAGCCTACCATCGGCCGACATAGGTCAGCTATGAAAGTTGTTTTTTGGGACGTAACCATAAATAAAATAATTTAAATAAAAATTACTTTATTTTTGAATCCTCATAACTCACAAACAGTAACTCGTATTAAAAATATGAGACCACTATTGAGTTCATAATGAGATGTTCTCCTTATAAAGGAATTAACCTCAACCAAAATGAGTTGAGGGTGGAAGTTAATTTTTGGAAATTTTAAAGGAAAATATTATAAACATAGAAAATATTTATTTTATTTATTTTAACTTTTTGCAGTGACACAACATTGCTGCAATACCGCGATGTGATGATTCTGAAACTCATTAATGTAATAAATTAATGAATCAAGGTGGCGACGCTGTTTCAAAATGAAACAGAAACACTAAAACGTGTTTTTCACTGAAAATAATCTTAAATAATTAGGTTTTAGGAGAATGATGGTTTTTACCTATGATCACTGGAGGAGAATAGAACATTGGAGAAATCCTTTCCATTGGAGAATGATGAACGAAGACAAATGGAGAATCGACAACGATGATGGATTGAGGATAGAGTAACAAAAAAATTCATTGGTGAGACACCAATCCTTTCCATTAAATGATCCAACCTCGAGTTAGGGTGTCTGTTTAATTAATTTTCTTTCCTCATTTATAAATCTCCATAATGACCATGAATCATTCGATGAACAAAATGATTCACGGATCATGCATGCTAAATGCCAGATGAGTTTGATTTTGGGATAATCATTGGGAAAGTGGATCTATGTTGAACATATGAATGGACTTGGTCTTGTTTACCCTTTCATAAAATTTAATGTGGATAGATCTAGGCCATCATGAATAAGGCCCGATCAGTCCACCTTGGGTGTTTGTGTTAACCTATTCCTCCCCCATCCTTTGTTTCCTTAATTTTCATCACCACAAAAAATTTAAAAGGATTCAATGATCGCAACATGGAGGAAAAATGGTGATGGTTGGCGATGACATGTGGTGGCAGAATGCGGAGACACGGGAAGCAGCGTGCCACTGGGGCAGATAAGGCTTATAGCAGGAGGCCGTGGGAAATAGACAGGGGATGACAACTCGATGGTCGTGATAGTGAGGGAGGCGACACACACCGAAGTGGAGGAGGCCACTGGCAGGTGGACGATAGTGATGAAGAACCGCAGTGCCAACAGGGCACCATATCAGTCCAGGAGGTGATGGCTAGTGGGCCGCAGTGGTGTGGGACCATGGTTCCAGTATGGTGCCACGATAGTTCAGGAGACCCATAAATGGGTTGTGGGTTGGTGCGGGCACACAGTTCATGGAACTGTGTACGGAAGAGAGGCGTCTGGTTGAGCTAGTCATGCGATGAATGGTGGACGTGGTTCCTACCATATCTTGGATGGTCCAAATGGGCCCTCCAACATGGGCTGGGCTAGGGGAAAATTGGGCCACTAGGTAGAAGCCAGCCCACCGGGGCGGACTGAGCCAGAGAAAAGGAATAGGGCCGTTGGGCGACCGGACGGGCTGGATGCATGGCCCAACGAGCCATGTATAGTGAGTCCAATGGGCCTAGACCTTGGGACGGGATAGACTGGGTCGGGTTGGATGAATCAGGTCAGATTAGATTGGACCGATTGAGTCGAACTGGGCCCAGACCCTACCTTCCCCTTTTCAGTAAAATGGTCATAACATGGAAACCGTAGGCCTGATTGATGAGATGTTTATGGAGTTGAGACCCTTGAGATGAGAAGGTACTTTTGACATAATCTAAGTGAGTTTATATGGAGTTTGAGATATGAATTATGGATTGAGGTGTAGATTCTTCTAGAATCAAGTGTACTGTGAGTGAGAATCCTGCCACTGGATGTGATGAGAAGAAAGTGGAAAGTAGACCTTAGTGGCCCAACATACCTCAATGAATTTGAGACCTCAGTGAACCAGAAGTCCCTAGTGATGTGGGGACCTAAGTGGCCCAACATACCTTAGTGATGTGTAGACCTCTGTGGTCCAACATACCTCATTGATGTGTAGACCTCAATGGCCCAACAGACCTTAATGATGTACAGATCTCAGTGGCCCAATAGATCTCAGTGATGTGTGGATCTCAGTGGACCAGAAGAACTCAATGAAGACCTTAGTAGCCCAATAAAACTTAGTAACATGGGGAAATCAGTGGCCCAACATACCTCAGTGATAAGCGGACCTCAGTGGCCCTTAAGATCTCAATGATGTGTGGACGTCAGTGGCCCAACATACCTCAGTGATGTTCGGACCTCAGTGGCCCAGTAGACCTCAGTGATGTGCGGAACTCAATGGCCTAAAAAACCTCAGTGGTGTACGGATCTCAGTATCCCAACATACCTCAGTAAAGTGAAGATCTTAGTGGCCTTGAAGACCTTAGTGAAGTACATAGTGGACCAGTAGACCATAGTAATTTGGAGAACTTAGTGGCCTAGCAGACCTCAGTGATGAGTAGACCTCAGTGGCCCAGAAGATTTCAGTGATGTGTGGACATCAGTGGACCAACATACCTCTGTGATGTGCGGACCTCAGTGGCCCAGCAGACCTTAGTGAAGACCTCACGAGCTCAGCTCACCTCAGTGACGTGTAGAACTCAGTGGCCTAACAGACCTCGGTGATGTGAAGACATCAGTGGCCCTACAGAACTCAGTGAAGAGCGGGAATAAGTGATCCAGTTGGCCCTAGAGACGAGCAAGTATAAGTGATCCAACTGGCCTAAGAGATGAGCAGGTATAAGTAATCCAGTTGAATCAAGAGATGAGTAGGTCTAAGTGATCCAGCTGGTTGAAGAGATAAGTAGGTCTAAGTGTTCCAGTTGGCCCATGTGAAGTGTGGGTCTAGGTGATCCAGTATCCCTAATCACTCATTAGGGTTGAGTGATTTAGCAGTACAAGATGTTAATAATTACAACTGATAGTCCTTCTTTCTATAATTTTGGTTATACATGTGTGAGAGGATTCTAGTAACTCCCTTTACTGCACTCCTTAGAGGTCACACTTCATATACCTCTTTGGTATTATGTTTGTGTATTTGTTTGTGGTATACCTTTGTGGTTTGGGGTCCCTACTGAGTATTGTTTTACTCACCCATGCATGGGATTTTCCAACACGTATCGTGTCTTGTGTAGATGATAGACACTTTGACGGAGTCCTTGGTGGACCAGGTTTAGGTGGTTCTTAGAGTGACCCAAAAGACGAGATGTGCTTCTGTGACTTCAGGAAGCTATTTATCTACCTACCCTTCAAGTAGGGTTTTCTATAGAGATGTTCCATAGACTTGTACTTGTAATTTTATGATTCAGCTGGGATTGTATTCTAGTATAGTTTACCTATAGTTTTCTACTGTAATACCTTGTGTTTGTTTACATAATTTATTCACCTTCCATCATCTATGTCTTGGAGTTATGTGTGTTTGTAATGGTACTTAGGAAAATGCCTCCCATTTTTTTGGGATATGCCTTCAGAGCTAGTCACCAGCCCTTGAACTTTTGGAGGTGGGATTGGGTTGGTCACAGAATGGGCCTTGGGGGATGGTTCAAGGCATGACTATGGCATATCATGGTGGAAGGGGTAAAATATACCTCCCCAAATCATCTGACCATCACATTGGCTAGATGAATTTCATTTTTCATGAAGGTATTAGTTATCCTTTGGAATGGGTGTCATGGTGGTAATCCAGGGTGAAGAATATAATCAATGGAGGTTTTGGGTCACAAAAATGGAGAATAGGATTAATCTTGAGATTATTGGTGGTCTTAAATAGTGGTATAGTTGATCTTTCATGATCTCAGGCATTAGTAGTGGTGATCGAGTTCGATCTCCCCTAGTATCTTCCATGGTGGTTCCTAAGTGTTGTAGTGGTGGTCGGTGATGTTTAATGATAGAGAACAACGATGAGTAGTGGTGAGTAATTTCTAAGGAATGGTAGTCTTTTGGATAAAGTAGAATGATTAAATTTCTGTTAAGATAAATAGTAATCACACGAAGGCCTTACCACATCAAAAATGAGATAGGATGTCATGATTGTTTATAAACAATCTCATGGATTCTATTATCTTAGAAGCCTACTCTAGGGATGTGATACCATTACAGATACACACACAAAAATATCCAGATTCACAGTCCCTATGGGCTCTGTACCAACCTATGTACCCCAAGATTCCTCCCTGTAGTCCACACACCTTCTGCCCATCCGGGCTCTCCCAGTGGCCTACTTGGCCAGCCGACCATTGCATAGGGCCTGATAAGTGGCATGTGGGCTGCTGGTTGAGGGTCATCCTTAGTATATCCCATTTTTTACCTTAAAAAAATATTAAACAAAAAGACAGATTTCAAAAAATAATTTCTCATGGAAATTCCAAATTCATCACTTTTTATTTATTTAAATCAATTTTTTTATTTGTAAATTCCCACTTTTAAATAAAACATTTAATTATAAGGGAATATTTATTTAAATACATGAAAAATATGTAAAATTTATTTAAATATATTCATGAAAAAATGAGAGCATAAAATTTCCCCAAAATTAAACTATACTTTTTCTCAAGCATTAAATCTCAACATTGAATTTAAGAGGCAACCATTGTTTACAATATTTAAAACATAATAAAATAAAATAAAAAATCTATCAATGGTAAATTGAATTTTCATTTTACACATAAAATATCAATTCAATTTCTCATTTTTCAAAGAAACAATCAATTCCAATATTTAACATTTTCCCATTGAAAGTGATGAAACTTATTTTTTCATCTATTCAAGCTTCTTAATTCATTATAATTAAATAATACAAGTCATGATCTACCTATCTTTTGAATCTTATTCTCTAATAACTAATGATACTAAATCAAGTAGATTTATGCTCATATCATGACTAAATGATCATTAGGAATAAGATTGAAAATGAACTACTTTCTATACATTGTGAAGTAAAAAGTCACATAAAATCATGAGGAAATTCAATAAAGGTTGTAGTGACTTTGAGTCTTAATATTGGTAGGAATTTATGTTTACAATTAAGTATCAAAAAGGGAGGTTTATCTCTTAAATCATATTTAATGAGATCAAAAAGTTAAATAGAAATGGAATTATACCCTTTAAATTTAGAACTCCTACTTCCCATGCTCAAAGTAAGGTCATGATATATAAAATCATAATGAATGAATTTCACCTTCTTTTAGTTTACCTAATTTTTTGAAGTTCACTTTTGTTATTAAAACTATGTTTTCATATATTTTTTTCAAAAATAATTCCTATAATAAACCTCACATCCACCACTTAACCATATATGATAAAAATAATCAGTCTAGAAGTGGTGATTTTTGACGCTTCCAAGTCACAACTCATTCCTATTTTTTCATTATCTAAGAAGGGAAAATAATGGATGTACATTGTAGGAATCAAAAATATTTCTAAATACACACATTAAGAACCCCCACACTTTCTCTTTATAGTTTATAATATCCCTTATACCATGAATTACCTCACCCCCACACTTTAAATTTAAAATATTATATAGAATACTTAGAGGAGGGTATGAAGAGATAAAAATTGTTTGAAGTATGTATCATCCCTAATAAGGTCATTAATGGTCTCTATGGGATAAAAAGGACAAATTTATAATGTTTTATCAGGATAAGTGATTAATAATAAAATTTACTTAATAATTTTTTTTCATAGTCCTAGATTTTCTAATTTCCAATGCATCTTATAGGAGGTGTCATGTCCCAAGATAACTCAAGAAATTCAATAAAGATAAAATAAAAAGTATTTGGTCAATAAATCCTCTTGGGAATGTAAAATATAATTTTCTATGATCACTCATGTATTTAATAATAATAAAAAATCAATTCACATGAATTTCATAAGTTCAAAGAATGAATAATTTGTAGGGAAATTTCATTTACCTAAATCAAATAATCTCATCAAATAAAGAGTCATCATTTCAATATAAATTCTCCAATATGATAATTCAACTATCATATTTCTCATTCAATATCATTATCATTGAAATATAAAACATGTAATTATATATTTCTTAAGAAACTATTGTATCCTAGTTCGGTCAAGTAATGAAAGAATTAATGTATGGGAATGAAATTTCCAGTTAAATTATCAAGAAAAAATTTCAAAAAAAAAATATATTGGGAGTTTAAATGGTTAACATAAAAGTGAACTCCCTTTTCTCATGAAATTTCATTCATCCCCATTTTTTCTTTTATGGGGGATACCTTATGACATCATGAACCTATAAAAGAAAATTACACAATTAAGAATAAGGATCACATTAATAAAGCTAAAAAGAAATGAGGTAATGGGGATACTTGATAGGATAATTACAAATAAAACATCAAATTTTCCTAGAAATAAATTAAAGGGATTAGTCTTGTTATAATACCCAAAGTGGGCCCTAGATTTTTAATACCTCCATAAGGAAGCACCAGATTTAATCCATAGTCAGTTTGTAGGTGGATCTCCTTATATATGAACCACCACATGTGGAATTTACTAGCTTGAAATTATTCTTCTTTGTTGAGTAGGAATCTATGGATATATTACACTAAATATGACCCTTTAAAATAAGGTAAAACATTAATGGAGGTGGTAAGATACATTATGGAAAATCCTCCTCTTTGATTGATACTTCTGCAACCTTTTCTTCTCTATCTTGTGGTTTATCTATATATGATTCATTATAAGAATAGTAAATGGGGAATTTAGAGTTTTTTTATATTTTAAAAAAATTTAAATTTGAAAATTTAATATCAGAATATTTCCCTTATATATTGGAATCATGTGTCTCTAGTTCATTGGGAATAGCCACTTGGTTTCCTCTTGCACTCCATCCAATAAATTTTCAATTTTTTCAGGGAGTTCCATGTGTTACTCAATAGGTAAATTTTCTTTTTCTTCTTCTTCATATGTAGAATAAGGGCTGGAAAAATTTGAAAAATTCAAAACTGGAAGGAGTGATACACAATTAAAATTTAATAAAATTATACGATGGGTTTAAGAAAGAGTTATCTCCCTAAATTAGTTAATCTTCAATAATTTCTTTAGTAGAAAGCACATTAAAGAGATTATTTTCATTGGATGGAGGTAGGTAGACAGGATCATTAAGTCTTTATTTTAATTCCATGACTTGGGTGGATTCTTCTTCTTCCAGGTTAGTTCAAGGTGCATCAGTGCTGATTATTCTTCTTTGTAAAGAGGGAGATGACTTTGCATTTCAATTTCTACCCAATTGCTAAAAAATTTATCCAAATATACTTCATCTATCCTTCATAAATCAATATAAAAGTCTCCTTATTCACTCTCAAGCTCTTTATGGTAGGTTTAAATGTTATTTATCAGATGGTTGGGATGTTGATGGTATTCATGTACGACCTCATTTTAGGATTTCTTAAAATAAATCTAGAAATACAAAGGTTTCTTCCTATAGTTTGGGTTTAGTTTACTCCATTAGTGGATGAAAATATTTGAAAACCATTTCAACCTAGATCTTTAGTTGTTCTATATATCTGTCACGTTCATTCAAAAGTAATATATTATTCTATTGAACTACTTATTCTTATTGTTGTTGCACCTATTACTATTCAGTCCATGCAGAACGATAAAATTTCAAATATATCTTGGTAAGAGTGTTTTCTTATATTTTTCATTAGATAAAAAATGAAATTACTTAATAAAATGTGAATATTGAAAAATACGAATGAAAGAACATATAGTTCCCTGACAATGGTGTAAGTTTTTACAGATGTTTTTCTTAGGGAATAGAAAGATAAAATTTTATTTTTTCTAATGAATCAAAGAGGTTAACCAGGGTCATCTCACTTAAGGAGTGTCACAGTCAATCAATCAAAATTTTCTAATTGTCCCAATCTTATTTTTTTATTTTATAAAAGAAATATTTTTTTTGTTTTGGAAAATGTAGAATTAAAATGATGAAATATGGAATTAAAACCTAAATGTAGATGTAGACAAAATGCATGTTTGGAAGAAAGGTCATGGTCCATAGGGTTTGGTAACATAGGTGTTCTGTCATTATTAATTTTTTATTTAAATTCAATGTGATAATTCAATATATGATACCTCATAAATAAATTACATTCCTTTGATTTATTTTGTTTGGAATTTTATAATTCATAGAAAACCTATTTGGCACTCCAAATCCCACCTCATCCAATGGAAAAATTGAATAACACCTTGATCGAGAGTGCAATTCCTAAAATACCCAGCTCCAATATATGTTGTTTCAACCCTTCAGGTAATTAAAAAACCACCATATAAAGATTTTACCTGAGATAAGGTAGATAAAAGTAATTAATTAATGATATGGAATAGTTTTGAAAATAATTTCTTGGTGGATGAAAACCACACCCATGCAATACTATAATGTCCACCATAAATTGAAATAAAACACATGTAATTTAAGCTCAAAATTTAAGAAACACCACATACCTCCCCTAGGACAAGCCTTGGGTCATCCCCTCATTATTAAGGGAAAGAGGAAACTATGGAAGAAGAAGATAAGAACAAGAAATAAAATAAAAATAAGAAGAAATAGAGAGATAAAGAGATAAATAAAATAGATAATAAAATGAGAAAAATAACGGTAGAAGAAAAAAACATGGAAATAAGAATAAGAATAAAGAAAAAAATAAATAAAATAGAGAGGGTGAGATACATAGTGAGAGAAAAATGAGTGGAAACACTTATGATTAATAGAATAAATATATGAATTAATATTACTTTAGAATATAATAAAACATGAATAAAACTATATAATAAAAATGAAAATATAAAGCATCAATAGTCAAGAACCTCTCTTACAATGTGTGGTTCTTATTAAGAGAAACTAATCCTCTATTTATGTATGAGGTGTATTTGTATCTCCATCATATAATAATTTTCCACTGGGATATGTATTTTATCCTTTTAAATTCTAATAATATGTTTGAATAATGATTTTTTTCTAAAATATCCCATAGATCTCGAGGTTTCTTATTTATGGCGTAGAGAAAATCATCCGGGGAAGCACTTCAATATAGAACCAAATGGGATCGATGAAACATGGAATGATCTTTGTAACTTCATATTTGGTGAATACTATGATGTTTTAATGTGGAAAGGGCATGATGTATGTCCTAAAATCATCCATCCTTCACAGTTTTTGGATGATGCACATTTTCCATGGAGGTCTTAGTTGTCCATTTAAGTGGATATCATAGTGGTCGTCCAGGGCGAATAATATAATCTATGGAGATCTAGGGCCATGAAAGTGGACTATATGCTCGATCTTGAGCTTCTCGGTGGTCATCCATGGTAGTAGAGATGATCTCTAGTGATCTTGGGTGTTAGTAGTGGTGATAAGCTCACATTAAAGCTCCCATGGAGTCTTATATGGCATTTACTGAGTGTTTTAGTGGATACCAGTGATGTCATGTGGCATAGAGAAGTGGAGAGGAATGTATGATTCATGAGTGTCACACGACTGAATCAGAACAATAACGTTTTCTTTAAGATGAGCAGTAACCACATAGAGGTCATCTCGCATCAGAAATGAGATGGGAATCAAAGATCATTTATAAACAATATTTTAGATTTTTTTTGGCACAAAAGATAACTCCATGGATGGGTTCCCGATACACATATTCACACATAAATATTGGTTTATTTTGAAAGGAATATCCTCTACATGCTTTGGCCCAACCTATGCACCCACGAGTTCCTCCCGGAGGTCCAAAAACCTTCTGTCTGGGAGGGCTCTACCGATGGCCTTCTTAGCTGCCAGCCCCCTACATGGGACTGGCTAAGTGTATTTTAGGCTTCTATTTGAATTTTATCCTTGGGTTGGCCCGTTTTTTTACCTTTATAGAATATTAAACAATAAGAAATATTTCAAATAATAAATTCTCAAGTAAATTCCAAATTCAAAACTCATCATTTTTTATTTATTTAAATCCATTTTAATTTATTATTTTTAAATTCCCAATTTTAAATAAAACAATAAATTATATGGGAATATTTATTTAACTAAATCAAAAATATTTTGAATTTGTTTAAAAATATGCATGAAAAAAATGAGTTCATTAAATATCATGCATTTATTTGGTTCATTCATAGTACAATAACCAAAACCCTCATTAACTCTAGTCCTTATATTATCAATATATTATTTTTCATTGTTCATGCATGAATAATAATATGGTTTCCTCTTCTCCTTATTGTTCTTCACATGAAGGATTTGAAATATCTAAATATATTTCATTCACACAAACATATTTCATGCATATGTTTCACATAACACTACTTAAGTTTCTTTTATTCAAGTGTATCATATGTATACATCACATGAAATCCTTATATATCATGAAACAAAGCATAAGGAATGGGTTCTTTAATTTTTTGAAAGGTTATATTTTGAAGAAGAAAATATTAAATATTATAATATCTGTAATAGTATAAATTCACTAAAAATGGTTCTTTATTTTCTAGATAATGTGTTATTCATGAAACACATCCCTCTCATAACATAATGTGTTAGTATGATACTAACACTATCTCTGGGAATAAATCTTCACATAAATAATGATTATGTGTTAAAATCAAGTGTGTGTTTCCCAATCTCATTGAAAAACACTTGAGTGCGTGAATCACATATCAAAAGGATAAAAAATTTCCTTGTGGAAAGAGTGTTCTTCACAGAACACCTTCATGAAAATAAAAGTGCATGGAACACCGCTCTTCTCCAAGAAAATAGGCTCACCGATCTTATTCCTTTAATAAAAGAGAAAATCATAGATTATCTATTTAAGAAAACATGAGAGATCTCTTATGAAAACATGATCAATAATAGATTCATCATGGATTGGTGTTTGGTTATGTATAGGTGAGTTCACAATGCCTTTACACCTCCCTAGGCTTTAATAAATCATCCATGTCAAGACCCTAAGAATTATTTCATGTCATTGCTGATATATATATCACTGAACGATTTTGAAATTCAAATCCTATGGACACTATAATTTATGGTGTCTCCTATTACATGACAACCATTTTTATTATTATGTTAAGAATATTATGTGTGTGATATAATATTTTCATTCTCCTTTTATCCATGTGTTATCAGCCTTATGAAACTCCATATTATCCTCATTAGTGTCAAATTTTTTGGTTAACCACATAAATGCAAGACAAATATTGTATTAATTGAAAACCATATTCTTCTTCTTTAGATCTTGATCATGAAATAATATCAATCTTGGCATGATCATGGATTCCTTGGAATGTATAACTCTAATAAAGAGAAATTTCAATATCATTAGGTAATTCTTGAAGAATATGATGATATTCTATGGAGATCAGATGGTTCTTATGCACAAGATTAGTTGGCTATGCTTACATGCGCAAGTTTTTAATATGGGAACAATAAAATATGAGAATCCATCCCACATCGGTTCTCTGCAACGATGGGTAGAGCTATATTAAGAACCCAGTTCCCACTTCACCATCAAGCTAGCTATGGTGTTGGAACTCACATTCACTACACACACATACATGGGGCACAACCAATATGCCTTCCCCCCCATGTGCACCACCATGTGGTCTATTGAGGGTTCTATGTGTCCACCTACACTCCTCTACCACCATGCATGCTCCTTGGGCTTACTATCCCACATGGTTGACTCTTGGGTCCCATATATGTGGTTAATGGGATATACCTTGTGTGTCTTTTAATGGTTGTCCAATTTTCGGATAAACTCCCATAAATGGAATTAGCCAAATCTTTAATATAAAATTTAAATTCCAACCCATTAAAAATGGAAATGAATTTATAATTCATATCCACATTCCTCATTACTCATGGAAAATGAAAATTTTCATGATTAAGAAATTCCTCCTCTTTTGTTCATTTTGGAATATAAATTCCAATGATCACTTCCAAAACCAATCACCATTCTTCCCATCTTCAACATTTTTTGTAAAAAATGTGTCATGTTAAATAATATAGTGAAACATGTACTCTAAATTAAGATCAATGAAACAATTATCATAATTATAAACTCAAAGTATTCAAAATAACTTCATTACAATTATAATACATTAGTTATTTATTATTCATCCATTCATCCAAGAAATATTCACTTTGTTATCAAGCGTGGATATCTTGGATACTTTGGCATACCTTCCAATAACTTATTTCAACTTAATGAAAACAATGAAATCTTATTATTTCATTGAAACCACTGAAAACCAATAACATACAATGATAATAAATATAACTCATACACAATGTGGTATCTTAAATATTCCCATTTTTATTTGTTGGAAATAAATTCAAAGATGATTCCAAATGAATATGTCAATATGTGAATCTTTCTATACTATTTTAATTTATCTTACCTTTAGTTTTAAAACATTCATTTCACTTTATATCCCACTTATTTACAATAAATAATAATTTTAGGGAAAAATGTATCATGTTTTAACTAAGAAATGTGTCAACCATCATTTCACTCTCTGTCTATGTGATATATTCTTGGTGTAGAAAACAATATGATTTTATTTAGAAAAAAAATACATACATTACCAACCGATCATGCTACATCATGGAAAGAGAACTCTCTAAAATTTATTTAATGGGTTTTACGCTTTAATTTTATGATGGTGATACAAATTGAGATATGAACATGTTTTCAAGAAAGATCAATCTGAAACTCCTGCACTCACATCAAAAAACAGATCAACAACATTCAAGTTCAAATATCAGGTTTTGTAGCCTAGAGGCACTTCTACACTTCCACTTTTCTTTAAACATCCCACTTTTTGTATGTGTTTTATTTATTTTCAATGGTTGTTATGGGTTGTCAATGGTGTTCAATGAAATAGTAATCTTTTTAATTAATGTAAATATGGTGAATAAGTTAAAAATAAGTTACTATAAGTTCAATTGACGTATATCCAAGATATTCAAGCTCGATAACAAATTGATTTTTTTTGGATGAATAGATAAAGAATATAGTACTCAATTATTATTATCTTAAGGAATTTATTTTTATGAATTTGAGTTTATAAGTCAAATTATTTTTGAACTAATCTTAAACTTGAAGAACTTGTGCTCATGGTGTGTGGAGAAAGTAAATTTTACACAATAATGAAAATTATTTTTGTCCCATCCATTTGTGGATAAAGAGAATTTTAAGACCATGAAAATATTTATTTGAATGAGAAGTTGATGTTGAATAGTTATATGAATTTATATTCTAAAAATAGTATAAGAAATCAAATGAGGCCATTAAATATTTCTTTATTGTATGAGGATCTTATTTGAAGAGAACGGAAATATTAATTTTTATGAAGAAGACTCCAGTGAAGATCATGAAAAGATGAATCTATTCACAGAGGCGGAATAGGGGAGTATAAGGATTCATAGGAAGATCCTGCATATCCAAGCTAGTGTACGAGTGGCATAGAGTGTGACCAGAGGGATTCCCATAGACCTCACAATGGTGTGGTGTACACAATGAAGGAGTGAGGTGTGAGTGAAACCAGTGTCAAACCCCATTTCCAGCTCTAAATAAAATATGAAATGGATTCACTTATTAAGAGTGCATCAAACAATTCATACTTTGATCTGGGACATGGAAGGATGTGTGCACTATTAATACATTAAAAAAGATACATATATAATGATATCCACCCAATTATATTAATCTCGACCATCCATTTGAATATTATCATTTTGATTTAACCTATCACTAAAGGTATGATTTTTCATTCGTATCCAGTGTTGGAAGACAACTCCAGTGTTCAACAAATGTTATTTATGAAATCTCCATGGATCCAATCGAAGGGAGGAGGACATTCCTGATCACCTAAAATCATGCATGAAACTTAGTCTTTCATTCATGTTTTTGTTAAAAGAACATGATACCATCTAGGATAAAAATTATTTTATAGTGTGATATACAGGAATCTAAAATCATCAAGGATTTCATGATAATTCATGCAATATTATTTCATTTATTTGATTCATTTATTGTAAAATAATAACTCATTATCACATAAGAGTGGATTCCACTATTTTTAATGTTGTATGTTTAAAACTGTGTTCAAAATAATTCCATGTTCTTTGGTATTCAAGATAATGATTGACCGGGAATATAATGAAGGATTTAGTTTAGTGATTGAATGAATTAAGGCTATTTATTCTCACCTAAAAAATGGGAAGCACTCAAGGATGAAGACACTGCTTCCACTTGAATTTTCATACAAGAGATATCAAAACATAGCTTCTCTATAAGACTCCATTCATGTGAAAGGAAGAAGATCTGTGAGCCATTTGGCTATGTGAATAAGGGTTATTATTCAATGATCTATAGCATAATGAAAAACGACACACTAGTTTGTATGAGAAGAAGAACCATAGGGAATGAAATTGTGTTAAACTCTCTCAAAGAGATTCTATGAATAAATATTTTCATGATACTTTCTATTCTTACACAAAGAACTTCCTCACAAGATTTTTTTCTTGTGAAGGAATGATTCATGATACTCAGTTGAGTTCATCAAGATTGAATCACATACTTACTATTGAGTATGTGAAGAAGAATAAGAAGAGGTTTTGTGGGAGTCACACATAATAATAAATATATTGAGAATATATAATTCATGATATATATCATGCACCTATAATCATTTGCATGAAGGAGATTAGAAGAATATGAGAGAATACAATGCATTATTTTAATGCATATATGAATTCATATGCATTTTTGAATAGAACTGAATATAACAAACAAAAATTTATTTAAAGTATAATTTTTTTATGAACATGAATTAATAAAGATCATGGATACATAAGCTTTGATATTTAATATGTTATGTACAAGGAATATTAAAATGTTCATATATAAATTGAAAAGAAAAGAAAAATCACACTCAAATTAAACTTTCACCTGAGAAAAGAATAATTTTCTCCATATTGAGAAATGAACGTGTGATTTTATTTTCATGAATAGTGTAAAACAGACATGAGACTGAATCCAATACTAATATCAAAAGAATCCATATACGAGTTTTTAGTTTATTGAGTTTGTCAAAGATCATTCTTGCATGAACTAGTATTGAAAGTGTGGTGAAATTCAACTTCATAAATATTTTTGTCCTTTATAAGAAAAAAGGAGAACTTATATGATAAATGTTTTTGATGTTTTGTATCAAAGAATAATTATGAGATTTTAGTTAACTATACATTCATATCATTCTGACTGAAGAATAATTAATTTTGATTATTCCAAGCTAATCTCGCATTGTTTCAATAATCACAAAAGAAGTTTTTGATTCTAAAAATATGTTGAATAAGATCCAGTGCAGTATATTTTTTTTAAATAAGAAATATAGTCTTTCATTTTGGTGTTGTGAATAAGAATATAAGTTTCTTTCCCATTGTTGTGCAAGTAATAGGTGAAGAAGTTAGTGTAAGAAAAAAAGTAACACTGTGACATCCATTAGAATTCTTAATAGTTGGAAGAATTTCTGGGTGTTACAAAGAATATTAATAGGTTAAGACTTTATTTTGAGGCTATATAAAGAAACATACAAAATATTTAAAATACGATCTATCATTTGACTATAGTTCAATTTAATTGAATAATTACTCCATTATTTTTATAAATTTTATTAAAAGATTTTTTTCTAGTGGTTGTGTGGTTGAATTATTTACAGACCATGCTAAGGAATAGTTAATGTTATTGAGTTGTAAACATTTTAAAAAAATCATTTTATATCCTTTAATAATTTCATATACTTGCATGCGATAAGAAAAGTGAATAATAAAATCAAGATCCTAACTGTTCTAAGAGGAAAAATGATAAAATGTTATAATTGTTAAAAGGTTTCCAAAAATGATTGACTCCCTCTCAGTATTAAGTATATCCTAAAGTGTTCCTTTCATTATTAAGTAATTTATTAACTCAATAACCTCCCATTTGTGTTACGTTTTTTATATTTTTAACCAAGTATGAGAGATTAAGAAAAAACATACCTTTTCCAAAGACATTATCTTCAAGATATTTCTTGAATAATTAGATTTGTTACCAATTGAAATAATTATTTTGGAAGCAACTGCAACTTTATTTATTTATCTCATCCTAAATGGAAAAACTACTCAACATATTTATAAAGGTGAATCTCTTAAATAATTTATTTTATGATTTTCTAATTTCATGAACACACAATAATGGATCTTCAACATGTGACTATCAAGATTTGAAAACCTTCAAAACTTCACCAAGTATTATCTTCTTCAATACATGTTCTTCAGGATACCAATTATGAGATCAAACCTGGATGGTAACTTATTTATAATTTTTGTCCAAGAAATGATTGTAAATTATTTATATTCATCAAATATGATCCTCTATTATATTTTTATTTGAATACTAATTGAGAAATCATTCAAGAATGATGATTTTTTAGTTTTAATATTAAGAATTAACAATAATAATTTCCTCTCTGGTTCTTTCCCTGAGAAATTTCTTGACTTTGAATTAACTATATTATAAGTAAAAATGTAGTACAAAAATATTAATGGAATATGGTGGATCCTCCTTACTTCATTAATGATAATGACATGGTTGAGATAGTTTTTTCAACCAAGTTTCTCTATTTATTTTACTCTTTACATTAGAACATCAAATATCCAATTTTGTTTGAGACTGTGTGGATCTAATCACTTATTAAATTTTATTTTGTGTGAGAATAATCATATTAAAAGATTTTAAAGTACTTGTATAACCTAGTGAAACCTTTATCTTCTAAAATAACTTATCTTATACTATAATTATTACAGAGAAATTTCTAGGAGTATGTCTAGCCATGTTGCACCTCACACATAAAACTTCTACTTCTTCATTTAGAATCTTTTCTTTTCACTATAGACTTGCCTTAGATCATGTTTCCTCCAATTTCTTCATCTAATCCAAATATTATAGATATAATATGATAATATCATTAAGAAAATTATAAGGAATTTTATATTTTTGACATTTTTTGATCAGAGTGCCAAACTTCTTATTTGTTCTTTTGAATGCATCACTTTCCTTCAATTTCTTGGATTTAGAATATATGGTCTTCTCATTTTCATCCATGATATCTTATTGGGATATTTTTTGTTTGAAAAATTCTTCTACTCACATCCTAGTCATTCTTCTTCATTCTTATCCAAATTTTTTGGTCTTGTTTTTTTATCTGTTTCAGATTCATGTCGATATGAGCATGTACCAACCTTTTGAACACAACCATTAAATACATCAAAAATATTTTCATGATTTCCAAATCTTTTTGAAATATTCATATTTTTCCTAACCTAGGGATGTTTCTTCATCAAGTACGCCTCGCTACCCCTTAAGATGGGATTCCTTTGTTATTTTTCAACTAGAGGATTGTACCAACAATCTAATGCACATTACCTGAATCTAGTACAAAACTAACATTGACCCACAAACAAAGATCTTCTTATTTCATCATTATGAAGTTTTTTTTGTCTTCTTTAGAGATTTTTGGGATATTTTCTAGGAACAAGATTCCACATTCTATTTCCTACCCACCCAATCATGTTGGAAGGATTCTTATCACCTTTAATCATTCATACTTGTTCAGAATTTTTTTACCAACCTACATTATTTTTGGAAACTGATTTAGATATATGTTTATAGGTTGGTATGTATGATACCTATTTTCTAATAGCTTCTTGAGATAAATAATCAAAATATTTCAGAATCTTTTTATTACATGATAGAGGTATTTTAATGATATAATCATTTAGTTCACACTTATTAGTAGTAGAAACTATCTCATTATTTTGTTAAGTCTCAATATGTGTGTTCTCAAGATTGTCCAAATGAACTTCAAAATCTAGATATGTCATATTGAGGGTGTTTTTATAATATTAAATCACAACCATAATATCTTCAAAAACTCCCTTCATTATTTCAACACACTCATCATGAATCTTACTTTTTTTTTGAAAAATAGTCATTTACTTTGATATTCTTGTATTTTTCTTCCAATTGTAAATCCTTAACATCAATTCATTTTTAAACTTTTATTTAATTGCATGGATATCTGATTCTAGATTCTTCTTGACTTCATATTTATATTTAAATTATATAAGACATTTTGAGGAACTTATTTTAAGTTTCCTATTTTTTACTTCAAATGATCCAAACTATTTCGATAAATTTAAACATTCTATAATTTCTCCTTGTAATTCCTTATCCATGTTATCCACTTCTTCTTACAGCAAGGTGATTTCTTTCTATAAACTTTAAAAGACTAGAAAAACATAATAGGATATTTCTTTAGGAAAAAAATTCAGAATATATATCAATACACTGAAATATATATATTTATATGTTTTATATTGATCATCATCTCTACTTGTACAAGGATCTTCATCTTGAGGACATTTTGTACAATAATTTTCACAAACTTCACGATCACTTACCATTATTGATTCAATTATGGTTGAAATGTTGTCCTTATATTTAGTGGTAACTTGAGTCACCTTATATGAACTTTCCATTCCTTATATGTCTTCATTTTTTAAATGACATGGAGATACATACAATTACTCTCTTTAGATAAAAGGGATCTCTTCTTCACCTTTATTTTCTCTTTCTTTTTCTTTTCTACTTATAGTGTTTTTCACATTATTTTATTTACTAGTATGGTAGTGGATTAAGTATCCATAGTACTTAATCAACTCTAAACATATTATATAGACCATATTAATATATTTATATGTGAATATATATTTGAGGATTTTATAATCTGTATATATTTCACACTTCTCCCCAAAGAGATAATTCCTCCAGATATTTAATGTGAAGATCACTATAGCCAACTCCTGATAATCCATTGGGTAGTTCTATTAATGAACTCACAATTTCATTGAGGAATAAGCTATCAATTTTTCATTCTATATTAGTGCACAACCCAATCCTTTCTTTGAAGAATCACTATATACTATGAGAAGTTCCCAACTTGTGGGTAGCATAAGTACAAGTGCAGTGATAAGCCTCCCTTTAAACTCCATAAAGATATCTTATCATTCATTATTATAAACCAAATTGACACAATTTTGGGTTATCTTGGTTATAGAATTTTAAAATCATGATAAATTTCTTTCAAATTGTAGATAATACCCATCCATTCCAACGAATCTACAGATTTTTATCACGGTGCTTTCAGGTGTTACCCCTTATTACATCTGTGCCAAAGCCACATCCACTTGTAGTATCTAGATAGTGATTTATTTTCTTGGAAAACCTTTAATATATACTTTACCAAAACAAATAGATTTTTTAATATGTTTAGTATTATCCCTAAGTCTTTCTCTAGTGTTATCTAATTCTAATCCCAAAAATAACTGAACTTTCCTTTGATATAAACTATGAATACCCTTGTTTTTATTACACATTAATTCATGATTTATTACATAATAATACACATAATTTGTAACAACCCACTATTTTATAAGAAAATTATTTTTTATATCTTAAATTGCATAGAACACTGAGATTAAATGAACTCCAAAATACAGTTATTTTAACATGATCATTATAAACTAGCCATTAAATTGGAAGGTGTGAATAATATTAACTATATTATGAAATAAATATGAAGTCCGTATATTTGGAATTGTGCCTCTAGGAGATCAATTCATGTACTAGGCCTTGTTACAATGGTTTTACGAGTCATGTAAGGGTTCCCTCTCAACTAATTTAATAATGGGATTATAAAAAATAAATAAAAAATCAAGGACTTTGGGCCATTTAGAAAACCCAATTTTTCGTCTCATTTATGGGTTTTATTTTAAATATAATTCTACCAATTATGTAAATTGAATTTTGTAAAATAGGATACATATTTTTAATATGAATTTCAAAATTAGGGTTTTAGGTCATTTTAATTTTTAGGAATAAAAACGTTACTGTCATAAAAACAAAGATTTACCACAGTATAGGTAAAATACTGAAACGAGTTAAAGTTAAATGGTAAAAGCTTGAAATACCTAAAAAATAAAAAAATAAAATGGGTGGTTGACATGTTACTCGAAAATAAACATCCATTAAAATATTAATCATAAAACAAATTCATTTAAATTAATTCCACCCAAATGTTTATGGCTTTAAATATAACATAATCATTATTTAATAACTTTAAACCACCCCTCCTAAAGTATAAATACCACTCCCCACCACCCCTTTCTCTTTATATTCCTTGAGGATCAAAATATATATTCCAAAACGTCTCTTACCTACTATAACTATGTTCAAGTGCTTTTTTTCTCACCAAAATACCAATTCCAAGGTTTTTAAGGGATCTTTCAAGGAAGTGATATTCAAGAGGTAATTTTCTCAAACCTCCTCTCTTATTTTTTCTCTTTTTATAATTTATCATAAAATCACTTATACATAAAGGAATAATAAATAAATAATCATTAAATACTTTAATTTCATGTTATAATGAAATATTTTGTATTGATCCCATTTATTACGTCCTCTTATTCAATGAAATGAAACCATTGTCCAATTTATGGTGGTTAACCATCTCTGTCAATAATGATCTTTCCTTTTCTATTACCACCTTCAAAACTAGTCATAAAAAATATTGTGTTGGTCAAATAATACTTTAAATGGTATATTCTAATCCATTTAATATCCTAGAACAAATATACATATATATAATAATAAATAAAACAAAACTAGTTAATGAAGGTTGGAAAAAATGCCAAAATAAACTAAACATTTATAATTAACATTTTATAAAATGAATCACCCTAATGTCTAAAATAAAAATTATAAATGTGAAAATTTAAAATTATGGAAGTTCCAGAATACAATTTCATTTAACTTATGGTGTAATCCTTCCATTTTACAAGAAAATATATAATTATACAAAAGTAAACTGTCCATGAAACCATGAAACAAACACACCCAAAAACATTAAAATAATGAAATATTATTTTTGAAAGGTTGATAACATGTTATAAAAGGATAATATATGGTATTATAAATATTAATATAGTTATATAACAAGTTAATAACATTCTTTACACCATTTTACATGAGGTTAAATAATTATACACTCAAGGGAAGTGTGAAGTAAGGATTTCCCATTCCACTTTTACTTCTATGATATATATGCCTCATTCACCACTAATTTATTTTATGTGGTGTATACACTACCTTTTTTATAGATCATATCATGAATCTCATCATCATCATGGTATTAAGTTTATCATTTTATATTTATTACTTTTATGGGGTATACGATTTGACTAATTACATAGTGGTAATGGATTTCTTAACTCAATTTCCATTCATAGGGTTAAACTTTAACTTCATTAATTATGTCATGCTAAGATTATGTGTTAAATAACTTTTTATTATCTTATATTTTACATTCATTTATTTTATTTTGATTTAAATTTTATATAAATAATATATTAATTTTACTAATGTTCACTTCAATGATATAATCTTTGTAAGGGACTTTCTTTTAAAAAATTATCTTTTTAAAGTTTCATTTTAAACCCACTTTTTATTCCATGTCTATTTTTTAAAAAATTATTTCAAAAAAAGTTTTAATAATATCATATTATTGTTTAAAGTCATTTTTACTCATTTTTTACTTTTTACAAACTGGTTTGAAAGGTATATTTTGTCATTTTGTTAACAAGGTTCTTTGAAACTTTTTCAAAAAAATATATAGAATTAATGTTTTTAACTTATATGTTATGAGAGGATTTTATTTCCATAATAAAAACTTAATGCTTTGAAGCTTACATCACAAGTTTTAATGGTTATTTTCAATGTAACTTTTTTCTTTTATAATTTTGAAATGTTTTAATAATAATTTATTTTCTAAGTAAAATTGGTGTTTTCCTAAATAAATTTTCAATGACATCATGTAAGTATTTTCATCTATGTAAACATTATTTATTGAATTTTACTCTTAATTAAGGTTGATATATTATGGTACCACCTTCCATATTTTATTAAATGTTTTATGATTAGTTTTACCCAATATATACTATTTTGATTCTACTCAACATATTACTCTGGATGGTTTATGATTATGTTTATTGATTGAGAAAATTATTAAAATTCAGTTTTATAGTTTAAATAATAATATTTATGTTGATTATGATTCACCCCATTCACATGAATAATTCATTAGACTTATTAAGTTGTGGGAAGAGCTTGTTATAGCCCCTAAATTCATCTTTAGGTCTCATGAGACATACTACTTTGGCTATTGGATAATATCTTACCTATTTATGTATGGTGTCTTGGAAAAAGCCTTGAAAATATGTTTATGAAATATAAAATTATGCATTACCTAATTATGAGATTAGTCATTGATTTCCATGTGATTATTAGATTAGTATAATATCCATGGTTATATTTTCTAGCTAATGTGATTATTTTTAGGACATTATTTTATCATCTTTTAATCTATTAATATTATGCTCATGTTATTGGTTAAATGTAAAATGCTTCAGTTATTTACCTTTCCACAATTTTTTATGATAATTTAGGATATCTTATATTTTATAGATTCCATTACTGAGCATTTGAGCTCCCCCATTTTTTATGTTTTATTTTTCCATATGATGCCAAGTAGTCTATTATGATTGACATACAAGGTTAATTTAGGATAATAATGGTTTTCTCAAAGTATTATATATATTGCATTTTATATTTTCAATTGTAATGTATGTATCAATTATTTATCTAGTTTTCAAAAACTACTAAACTATTCGGTACTTTAGGATGTGATTCCTTGTATATTATGAAAATGTAATAAAGTAAACACTGACTCTGGGATACTCAGGTCAGGGTATTTATAGGTTGTATCAAAGGAAGTTTATTAGAAACCTTGGGAACTATATTTAGGAAAACATAGATTAGAGAATGAAACCCTATGATAGAATTTGTAAATATATCCAAATAAACTAAGATTATTATTTAGATAATAGTTATTACAAAATTTTCCATTTATGTTAAGTGTATCACTAGTTTTGAGATTATACATTATGTTTCATAATGTTATTATCTAATATAGTCTATTAAATTTTTTTAGAAATGACTCCTAGAATAAAGAATGGAAACCTTATTAATGCACACAATCTAAAGAGTATTAATGATCATTTCTTTGATGGGTTTAAGCCAATTTTTCAAAGGGAACTAGTCACCAAAACATTATCATCATATGAGGACATAACATAATGTTTTAAAAATACAGAAAAAATAATTATTCAAGTATTATGGAATCAAAGGGAATTGAAATAATAATAGGATTATAGAGAAAAATATGGATAAATGGATGAAGGTAATGAAGGATTTTACCACATGTGATAATTATGTAAGGAAACCCCTTGGTATATTCTTAAGAGGAAAGGGTGTTTTCTTCATATGTGGAGAGAAAATAAACCCTTATCATGATTTAAAGGGAATGAAATAATTTTATAATGTTAAATAATTCAACTGTAAGGATATATGGCACTATGAAAATGAATTCCCCATGAATCAAAAGAATATACCTTTGAAGAATATAAGGGATTAAGGTCTAGATTATGATATTGATATATCTAAAAATAAATGATTATTTTACTTTTGTTTTTGGATCCAAGAAATATGTTGTATGAAATTATCATTATATGAATTATGAAACATATAAGGATTGCACTGCATTACTTTTTCCTTAAAGATTTTTGAGTATATGTTTAATAGTACCGATGAGTAAAAAAAGTGATTTAGTGGAAATTATGCCTTTTTAAGAACACATATTTAAGGAAAGATAACCCTAAATATGTTACAGATGTTGAGATAAGTATATTGGGTTAAAGTGATGATTGATATGGATAAGTTAAATTAAATAGTACTAACTAACTTGGAACTGATTAATGATTTGATAAAAATCTATTTATTCTACTATTTATTGAGTTGAAAACATTTTTGGATTTAAGGAAAATATCCAATAATCTATGTATTACATAATAAATAAGGAACCATGAATTTTTTCAATAAGGATTTATATTAATTCAGATTATTACCATGTTTCAAGAGAATACATGATGATGGAGTTCACATGTTTGGTATGTGACGATTAAGATCCAATTCATGTTGTTTGAAAGATTAAAGGTAATTTAATTTAAGAAATTTAGTAAACTTATCTAAAAAGTTTTAGATCTTGATCTTTTGTAAGATTCAAATGGTTAACCATTTATGAAATGGTTTAAGTTAAACTTTGGATGATGTTTTAAATATTAATGTATTTATGCATATTGGATAACTTGTTCTAACCCTATTATTATTAGAAAATATTTTAAGATGAATAGAATGAATTATCACTCTTTATGGATCTTATGATCCATTAAAAGTGAATTTTAGTGCTTCAGTCCTAAAAAAATTAATTTTTTTGGAAATTCTTTTCTTGGAGTAAGGGATGATATTACTATGGACTTTATCACTGATTTACCAAGGACTCCAAGAAAGAATGGTGAAATATGGGAATGAAAAATGAAATGTATGAGATAAGATTTTAGAATGAAATATTTATTTAAGGTTTAATATATTATTTTTATTTTTAGAATGCTGTAAGGTTTATATTAATATTTTTTTAGAAAAAGGATAACCCGTAGGTCAGATGATAACCAGTCGCATCGGGAAAGGCTGTGAGACTTGAACTCAGAACCAAAGGGAGACAAGGGTGCATAACCTACCACTACCCTATGTGATGTATTGGTTTGTATAACATAGTTTTATTTATTTAAATCGAATGATAGATAAAGGATACATTCATTTTGGAACCCTATATTATTTAGATAAATATAATATTTTGGAATTTTATTTGAGGAATAAAGGTTGATTTGTCTTTTGGAGGAAAAATGAGTTTTTGGTGGAAATTATTTAAAGGATGAAACTCTACCTATAAAATAACTATATTTAGTTATGTTTTTACTATAGGAAGTAAAAGGATTAATAAACTCTAGAAAACAGATTTTGGAATAAAAATGTTATTCATTTAAATTTCATTCCATGAAATCAATTTCCTTTTAACCCATCACAAAATTATAGTTTTGTGATGGTAAACTTTAATATAACCATGTTATCTATCACTCTCCATACAAACTTGATAGTTATATTTCTTTTCCATGGTAATTATTTCACTTCACACTAATTTTTTTCCTATACAGAAACCTTGTTTTGTGGTGACCTTTACATTTTCCTTTCCCTATTTTTAAAAGAAAGTATTATTATCCTTTTTATGATGTGGGATTTTCAAAAGGGTATATTATAATCCATGATTAAAATTCACAAGTTTAAAATTAGAGAAGATAATTTATTTAATGGGGTAGAATATAACACCCCAAGATTTTAAAGGAAAACTATTTTTGATATCTTACGTTGCATAGAACATCGATATTAAATGAATTCTAAAATATTGTAATTTTAATATGGATGTTATAAAATAGCTATTAAATTGGATTTTGTGAATAATATTATTATTATTATGAAAAAATATAAATTTTATATTTAATATAAATTTAATTATTTTTAGGAAATGAACACATAATTTTTAGAAATGTCATTTTATTCTTAAAATATATGTTTTCTTCAAAAAGTGATTTTTATTGTTTTCTATGATAAAATAAATATAATTAATTTTTGTAAATTTAAAAAAAAAATCATTGAAAAATTAATTTTTGATTTATCATTTTAAAATTATCTTAGGATGACGTTTTTAGAATCTCCTAAAAATATTAATTTTTTAGTGAATAGTGAAAATGAAATTTTTTGTAAAAATATCATTTATTTTCGATAAATTAAGAAATTTAAAAGTACCATTATGTTTTAAATTTGTTTTCAAGTAACATGATTTTTTTTATTATATTTCATACACCTAAATTCTTTTGAATCAACATTATATTTTAATTTAGAATAGGTTTATTTTAGGATTTAAAGATGGGATTTATCAGAAAACTGTTTTGAAGTACATAATGTTTCTCCTTTTTAAGTAATTAAAATAATTACTAATGGGGAATATTTTCAATAAAATGTATAGATTATGTATTATTAAATATTAATTGAGTTTCATAAAATAATAATTATTAGTTATAGAGTTAATATAAATTCATATTTTTCTTGAAAAATACAATTCTTGAAAACATGGTTTTTCATGGCGTCTATGGGTTTTGTTTTAAATATAAATTTACTAATTATATGAATTGAATTTGGTAAAATGGATGCAATATTTTTAATCATAAGGTTCATATTATTTTTTAAGGTCATTTAAATTTTTATTCATAAAACCATTACCATGATAAAAGAAAAATATTTCCCACTATATCTGTAAAAAATGAAAATGGTTAAAGTTAAAAGATTAAAGCTTAAAATATGTAAAAACTAAAAATTTAAATTAGTTTTTGATGTATTTATTGAAGAAAAAATACTAAAAAAATTAATCATAAACCAAATTTGTTTGAATTAATTCCACCCAAATGTGGTTTGCTTTAAATATAAAATATTCATTATTTAATTACTTTAAACCACCCCTCCTAAAGTATACACTACAAAATATTTCACTTTTTCCAACGGGGGAATATCTGTTGGTAAAATTGGATTTCTGTTGGTAAAAAAATTTTCAAAAAAATATGTCCCCATCACTATACTGTCAGTAAAAACTTCGTCACTAAATTTTATTGCGACAGATAAAATAATTCTGTTACAATTATAATATTACCACCAAATAATATATATATTGGTTAAAGTATTTAGCAACAAATTAATATGAAATATTTTTCTGTTGGTAATAATATTACCAACATATAAAATATATTTATAAATTACATAATATAAATTATAAATATTTATTACTCATAAAATTTCACATTATATTTATTGATAAATCATATATAACACCTGTTTGAATTATTAAACCAAAGACGATTTTCACACAAATTAAAACTCATGAAAAAGATTGATTATATTAATAATTAAATTTAATATATTATGAATCAATACATAGTTGAACTTGTTTGATACCTAAAAATATCATAAAAAACTAAAAAACTCACTATCCATCCCTGCCCCCCATCCAACAGGAAGAAAGGGTATGTGGAAATCCTCTGATATGTCTGTTGACTATAATTATCTGCACCCAGGAATTTTACAACATGAAAAAATAGTTAATCCTCATGGAATGATGTTAAAGATCTATTTCATCACCCCACTAGTAGGCCACTCAAAGAAACAAATCAAGCCATCTCCAGTACAAGTGAGGAACCTCAATTCAATGTTCTATCAAACCTTTCAGATCCAAGATCTAAAACACACAACTAAAGAGCATGCCCAAAAATTAGTGTGAAATATCTACACGAATTGAAACCAAAATATAAATAAATTAAATTAAAAAAAATGGTTTACTTATTATCAATAAAAGAATAGAAATATAGAAAACTACCTAGAATAAAAACCATGCTCACATATACTCATGGTCCTTAAAACAACCATACCATCTCCAAAATAACATTCTCTTGTACAAGTTCAGAGAAAAAAAACAGGTCAAAGAACATGAATGACCCCAATAAAAAAGAAATCACGTATAGATGTGTAACAAGAAAATAATGATTCCAAAGGACCTGACCCTTAATGGGGAAGGGTAGAGAATATGGGTTGTGTAACTTCTCTACAGGTTCATAATAAATTGAATATAGAGACAAGAATTTAAACATTGGTTAAAAAATATAAGTCCTTGCAAATGACACCCCCATCATAAAATGTAGTAAATAATACATAAATAACTTGAAATTTCTACATGACTAGGGAAAGCATATCATAAATCTAATTATAGTACATAAAACACTTTAGGTTCAATAGATGAATGATAAAAAATGAAATGGAATAAGGGTAGGAGTTTTTTAAGTGAATTTTCAGTCTTTCAATTTAAAAAATGAATAAAAAGTATAAATAATAGAATACAAAATGGAAGTTTTGAAATTGTAAAAGCTAAAAATTTGATAGAATAGGATTGGTATTGATCATCAAAACATCTGTGTATTAAGGTCATAGATATTTGACTAGCTACCCATAAAACTAATTAGATGGTGAATTCGTGTCAACAATTACCATCAACATGAAAACTACTTGAGAATGAAAAAACTAGTCATGTTATGGTAAAAATATTTCTTAATATGGGAAATAAAAAGGGAATATAAGATTATAAATTCTAAGTATCTCATAATAAACCAGTAAGGCCTTAAATAACTATGCCCTCTCATTGTGGATCCAGTGCACGATCTGAATGTCCTTGGGAATGAGCATAAAGTGCTTGTAATGAGTGGAATAAATATTTTTATCTTCAAACATCCCTATAAGGTATGCCTCTATTGTCTCTTGCAACACCAATGTGGCATGGATCTGAAAATGTAAACGAGTCTTAAAGTCCTGAGCAATTTCATAGACCAACCTTTTGGAATGGCATCTTCCTTATCAGACGTTCAGTGTGCTTTTGGTACTTGTGAATTTCATGAAGAGTGATAGTTATAGGATTATATCTATAGGGATTATTCATGAATGTACTCATTTTCTTCTCATTCACATTTGGTCAAAATAATAATTGAGTGAATTTAAAATTACCAACTCAATCTACAATGAGTCTCAAAGTAATGATGACTGAAATGAAAATGTAATTACTCAATCTATAACAGGTCTAAATATCCTTAATATAGATCATCTTTTCACAAAAGACCAAAAAACTAAAAACTAATTGGGTGGGGTGTGGATAAAACCAATATCTCACTTACAATATGCTCAAATACTGCATCATGAACCATGTATTCAACACAAAAGGGATTTTTATTTCTCCATATCCTTATTGAGAGAATGAACCCCAAATTTTTGAACTGAAGATAATATATTCAATCCATAAAGTGCATTTGTACCTATGGAAAAAACATATTAGTCCAGAAAAGTTGAATAACACACATAATAAACTCAATAGAAAACTTACAACCCATATTTTTCAAAAAGCATTGGAATATCCCTATGAATTTGAGAAACATGTAGTGTAAAGAGATACCTGGTCAATGTTGCAATCTTATGTACAACATAAATGAAATTATCCCATCTGATATTAGAATCATGTCAGTGCAAATGAATTAATGAATTCCATATAAGAATGAAAAGATAATATAATATCATCAAAATTGGAAAATTATGAGCCATATAATAAAAAATATATTTTTATTTATGAAATAAATTTGTATATATAATTTCATGCTGATTTTAATGGATGATACAACAAATGGGGGGATATTTGAAACAAAAAATTATAAAAAAATCAAAAAAAAGTATCAAATCAGAAGATGACTTACCCCATATCTTTTTAAAAAGCAATGGAAGATGCTATGAGTACATGATGTTGAATATTACCCAAACTTATAGAGGGGTGAAGGAAATTCCCTGACATCTGGAGGGGTGAAGGTGATGTCCTTTAATCTCTGCTGTAGAGGGGTGGAGTTGATGCCTAGACTTCTATTTTCTCTTTGAACACTTGGTGTGTAGGGTAAAAAGGTTATCATCCATGCACCTTTCAGGTAGTCTGAAAATGGGATAGATCTCACACAATATCTTTACAGTTTCTGAAATATTCTCCACTACACCACATAATATGTTCCTTTAGATGATGTTATTTCATGCACTTGAATAATGGAACCTACAGAATCTCTCACATCAACCCATCTGTTTGTTTTATTTGGAAATATTTCATATCCTTTTATAATGTTCAACACTATATCCACACTAAAATTAACCAATGGATGTAAGAGAGGACCAATCACCCATCCAAGATGTATGGCTACCTTGTCCATACCATTATCCTTTTATAATATTTAGGCAACATCCTCATATAATGTCTTTAAAAGGGGATAAAAAACATTAATTCCTTGCATATTTTTGGTTTTGGAAACCACATTTCATAAATCTCTATGATAGAAGAAACTATCTCCCCATTAAACAAAACCGAAGCCATGGAAGATTATATGAATACCCTTTAATAATATAATTTTTTTACATGATATTAGAAAATTAATTTTTCTACCAAATCAAGCTCAATGAGTTCCTATGGCGGATAAATGACAGTGAAGAACACTGGGGATGCTATTATAAAAACACCTTCATAGAAAATTGGAAGAACTTTGGAAAGGAAATAGAAGTACTATAATTTCCAATTTATTAGGAAAAGTTATAAGAATAAATTTATTTCATTTTTAGAATCAAAAGAGAGGAAAACAATAAAAACAAAGTTAACTATAGAAAGTAAAAATGACTATATCAAACTCAATGAAAAGTTTCAAATACTAAAATATTTGATGATACTAATAGATTTATTGTTAGTGCATAAGATAAATATCAATAAAAATTCAAATGAAAGGGTCTAAATAGTGATGATAAATATAATAATGAAATCATATTTGAAAGTACATGGGATATATGAAAAACCAAGGTTCTGAAAATCCATACCCTATGAAATACCTTCCCATCCACTACTATATATACAAAAATATCATTCTATGATTTCCATTCTTTATCCCAAACTAGAGATGATCTAATGTAGTTAGGACTTGATAGGTCAAATTCAAGATATCCTACCATTCAACATTGATAATGGGGAAGTATTTAAAAACAATTTATTCGACAATATATTTTTAAAGTGTTAAAATTACAAATATAATAGTTAAAATTCAGTTTACAAAAAAATTCAATGAAGAGTGTATGATTCCATGAGTATGGAATCTAGAAATAAATAGTATCCTACAAAGACTCAATTGGAAGACCTATGAGTAATTACATGAGCATTTATTTATAGTAAATAGTGAATATTATAGTAAAATGGATAGCCTATGAGTTACCCACATAAGATTATAGTTCAATTTTTTTCATTTTTTTAAACATATATAATATGTATATGTCCAAAATTTATCAGAAAACCCACATAAAATGGACACCCAACTTCACATCTGATTTCAAATCAAAGTATGTTTTCCTACTTTTTATAGTGAATTTATGCCACCAGTGAAAAAATTATCCTTCTTTGAACCTAACATAGTAAGGCTCGTTCCAATGTAATTTTGAATTAATAAAGTGAACTTGTGATAAAAATTATAACACAAATTCAAAAAATTTGCACAAAAAAATAAAATATGATATGAAAACCAATAAAATTTATAGTTATCATATGTATTGAGAAGAATAAAAATATTTCAGGTGTTAATAATGTGGATAAAAGATAAATAATTGACTTACTTAACATTGAATACAACTTTTTCTCTAGTGCCACCAACTAAACACAAACACAAACCAAATGTTGAAGCATAAATGTAAAAAGAATAAAAAATGTAAAAAATTATTTCTTAAAATCAATTAACTAGGAATAAAAAATGGATTGAAAAGGGATGGTAAGGGAGGACTAGAAAAAGAATAAAATTCGATCAGTCAATTGCATGTACATCCCCCTAACACACTGCCTTTATAAGATTTATTAATTTGATATGGAGGAAATTAAAAAAATATAAAAATGGTCAGTGTTATAGAAAAAACAATGATCCTAAATCATATTAAAAAAATACATACTAAATAGGAACTGATAACTATAAACAAGGATAGAAACCAACATTTCCGAAGATCTATCTATCACAAACAAGAAGCTTAGCGATCAAACCCATCACTAATTAGAAAAATAACACTACACTAGTGCTGAAAGCCAGAGGGATATTTATTTCTATGAAGCCATCCAAATAAGTAAGCAGTGGATAACCATAAAACTAGGGGAATAATTGGGTGAAATAGAATGATGTAAGGAATCTTATGGGAGACGAACTAGGATTTTGTGGACGAATATGGGTGAGCTGGGGCACCAGAGACATAGGGGTCATGCAGGGATATCGGGCTAAAATGCTATAAAAATGATGTTCGGGTATGGATATGGATTGGAACACTTAGGATAGAAGGTACAATGAGTGGTTTTTCACAAGTATGTTGGATGGGAATAGAGAGGGGTTTCGCGTGATGTTGTTGGTGGGGGACACCGACTTGGAACATAAAGGTGGTTCTTGTGAAGATTTGAATAAGGAACACTGAAAGGGAACATGAAGGGGTTTCTTGTGATGATTTGAATGCAGAACACTAACCAGGAATAGTGAGGGATTCCTATGAGGATTACTACGATGAACGCTAGGGACGAAAGGGGCGGTAGGGTTAGGGAAGGGGGTTATGGGGATGCCAGCCAGAAAATCCCTTGGGGGGGGGATGGTGTTTTTAATTTCTATATAATTGATATAAAATAATATATTGAATAAAAAATCTATTTATATATATAATATCATATATTTTTATGTATATTTTATTTAAATTATAGATATTTTAATTAATAATATATTTTTATTATCAAAATGATTTTTTGTAATGGGTCATATATATATATATTCAATTTTTGAGAAAATATTTGATATTATAAAAAAATATACTGCAAAATTTTTTTTTAATGGAAAAGGATTTGTTGGTAATAATAATCGATAATAATATATTTATTTATTGGTAAATCAATTGTTGGTATTGTTATGATAATCCAACAAATTTCAATGTTGGTAAATGATTTGTTGGTATTGAACTACTAATATAAATAAATATATTTTTTGGTAAAAAACTATTGGTGTCTATAGTTAATACAAATAAAAATTAATATCTATTGGAATTAATCATTTTTACTAACAGATATATTATATGTTGGTAATTTTATATTGGTAAAGGCCACTTTTTTTGTAGTGACAAATACCACAACTAACCACCCCCTTTCTCCTAAAAAGACTTGAATCTCCTAAAATCTCTGAAAAACCCTTGCCTACCCAATATTCCCACATACAAAAACTGATGGTACCTGAAAAATACTAATTCCATTATCTCTAAGTGATCCTTCAATGAGGTGATATTCTAGAGGTAATTTTCTCAAACCACCTCTCTTATATTCTTTTCACATTTTAATTTATCCTGAACTCCTTCATACATGAAGGTTTAATAACTCAATAATAATTTAAATAATATAATTTTATGTTTCTAATGTAATATCTGATATCCATCCCATTTATTACATCCTCTTATTCAAAGAAATGAAACCACTATCCAAATTATGGCAGTTAACCGTCTCTGTGAATAAGGAATTTTCATTTTCCACTACCACCTTCATGTATGGTTATAAAAGTATTATTATGGTTAAATAATAATTTAAAAGGTATATTTTAACCTATTTAATATTTTAGAACTAATATATATACATAATATTTAATGAAACAAAATTAGTTTTTGATGGTCAGAAAAATTTCCAAAATAAAGTAAACATTTATCATTAACATTTTATCAAATGAATCATCCTAAAGTTAGAAATAAAAATGACATATGGGAACATTAGGACTTATTTAAGTTCATGAATACCATTTCATTTCACTTATGTAGTTTATTTCCATTTTAAATGAAAATCCATATTTATAAACAAGTGAATCATCCATGAAACCATGAAAAAAACACACTTGAAGCAATGAAAATAATGAAATATTATTAATGAACATGTGATAATATGATATAAAATGGTCATATAAGGTATTATAAATATTAATATAGTTATTTAATGAATTAATAACATTATTTAATCCATTATTCATTATTTCAAATAATTCTACAATAAATGGAAGCATGATGTAATGGTTTCCCATCCCAGATTTACTTCGATTAGATATATGCCTAATTCAACACTCATTTCATTAATGTGGTGTATTTACTACACCCTTGATATATCATATCATTAATTTTAGTATATTAATGGTATTAATTTTTTAATTTGATAATTATTACATTTATGGGGCATATAATTCCACTGATTACAAATTGTTAAGGTATTCCTTAACTCAATTTCCATTCATTGGGTTAAACTTCTACTTCATTGATTATGTAATGATAAGATTATAGGTGAAATTAATTTTGATTATACTATGTTTTATTTCCAATTTTTTATGTTTAATTTAAAAGGATACACATAATCCATTCATTGGATTAATGTCTACTTCAATAATTTGATTTTTAAGGGACTTTCTATTAAAATAATTATCTTTTTAATGTTTTCCTTAAAACTCCCTTTTTCTTCAAAGTCCATGTTTTCAAAAAAAAACCAAAAAATGTTTTAAAAATATCCTATGATTTTTAAAGTAATTTTTACTCATTTTTTAATTTTTACAAAATGGTTTGAAAGGTATATTTTTTTTGTTTTCTAAATAAGGTTCTTTGAGAGTTTTCTGACAAAAATACAGAAGGAATGTTTTTTTAACATATACGACATGAGAAAATTTTCACACAATAATGAAACATTAATTCTTTGAGGATTACTTTACAATTTCACATGATTTTTTAAAGAAAATTTTTTCTTTTATAGTTAAAAAATTCTTTACAAATAAGTGATTTTCAAAGTGAACAAGGGTATTTTCCTCAAGAATTTTTCAACGTTATCATTTATATATTTTCAACCATGTCAACATCCTTTTTTGAATTTTATGATTCATTGGGGTTGATATATTATGTTACAATATTCTATATTTTATTAAAATGTTTATCATTAGTTTGATTGGGGATATACTATTTTCATACAATTCACCATATTACTCTAGATGGTTTATGATTATTTTTATTGATTGGGAAAATTATTAGCATTTTGTATGCCAGTTTCAATAATATTTTTTATGTTTTATATGTTTCACCTCATTAATATGAGGAATTAATTGGAATTAGTAAGTGATGGGGGATGCCTACTCTAACCCCTCGATTCATCAGTAGGTTTCATGAGACAAACTAGTTTGGGTATTGGTTGACGTCTTACCTGTTTATGTATAGTTCCTTGGAAAAATCCTCGATGGTTCGTTTATGATGTATAAAATTATGAATTCACTATAATGAGATTAGTTATTGATTTACATGTGATTATTGTTTTAGTAAAATATCTATGGTTATGTTTTATAGATCATATGATTATTTATATGGAATTATTTGGTCATCTTGTATTCTAACCATATTATTCTTAAGTTATTAATTAAATGTCATGTTTTTCACCTATTTACCTTTACATAATTGTTTATTCTATTTTATGATAGGTTTCACTATATACATACCCTTACTAAGCATCTGATCTCACCCTTTATATTTTATTTTTCCTCAGGATTCCATGAAGTTTATTATGATTGACATTCACAGTTAAGATAGGAGAATAATGGTGTTATGAAAGGATTTTATATGTTGTATTTTATATTTTCAATTTCAATGTAAGGATCAAGTATGTATCTAGTTTTATAAAACTACTAAACTGTTCAGTCCTTTGGGATGAGATTACCTATATATTATGTGAATGTAATAAATTAACCACCAACTCTAGGTTACTAGGATCAGGGTCTTCACATAATTAAACCTAGAAGAATGAGAATCCCAATGTCTTTTGGAATTATGTACATTACATAACATCTTAAAATAGGGGCTACATAAAAATTATTAAATAATTCCTTTACATGATCATATTCTTCCTGTAATGACCCAGAAATTTCAATGCAATTTTTTTAATTATATGGGAATATTATGAGTCCGTGAAAATTTACGACGTGTGATTCTGAGGCCCAGAGTGCCCGAAATAAATTTCTGAACTTTTTCTTCAGGTACGTTCAGTAAACGTGCAAGTGTGTTTTTTTTAACTTTTAAACCAATGCTCAGAATTGAAATCCCAGGGCACCGTTGAAGTCACAACTCTGATATTCTCTTAAGGAGACCATCACCTCGACCATAGTAGGTCGAGGGTAGAAGTTAGTTTTTCATTTTTTCGTGGAAGAAGAAAAATAAAATTAATTTACATTTTATTTTTTCTTTTGAAACCCCTTTATACAAGTTATGGATGTGTGGACCACCTGAACTAGAAAACCCCTAATTTTAATTCTTGGCGGTGGAGACCACCCGAACCCCTCTTAAGGGTGGAAAACCTCTCAACTCCCCAATTAATTAATGGATCCAATTATAATTAATTAAATGTGTAAGATTTAATTAATTGTTAAACTTATTTTAAATGAATATTGTCTCCTCAATTCATGGTTGGGGAATCTTTGGAAAAGGGAGAGGAGTTTATGGGAGAGATTTTGGAGGATCTTTCTCTCCAATGAAGAACACATCTCCAACTAAGAGAATAATCCAGAATCGAAGAACCAGGATGACACTTGATCCCAGATCGGAAACAGCTTGCCAAGGAAACGAATGCCGAAGTTCTTTAGCGAATTCATATTCTATCTCTCGACACCTCCAATGAACTACAAGGTAGGTTTTGTTGTTGTTTTATACCCCTTTACCATTCTTGACGTTCTTCACGATTCAAGAACAAATAAGCCGATTACTATCATTCTAACAGGGAGAGAGTGGACCAAACGAACACAGCCCGAACTCTCCACAACCTTTGTAAATTTTGATGGGAATGAAATGATAGAGATGTCCCAATATAAGTTAGGAAATCATTGGAATGAAGAATGAGCCTCTAGGGTGTGCCTGGTGACCTGAGGAATGTCACAGGTAGGACTCGGGAGCGGCGGCCGACACTACGGCTAGCTGTGACGAAGGCGGTGGTGTGAATGCGCTATCAGAGAAGGGCCACAGAGGAGAAATGGCGGCATACAGTACACCATCCGGCCACACGATGGGGGACAGTGGCGTGCGTCCGCACCGCCCGACGTGCAGGAGCCGCGACCTTGTGCCTTGATGGCGAAGGGAGGGTGGCAGGCCAAGCCGGCCGCCGGTGATGGCGCTACGCGCGACCGTGCGGTACAGAAGAGGCTGGCCATCCAGCCAGCCATCAAGCCTAGTGGTCCACTGTACCACAGGTTGGGCCGCGACGACCCAGTGGGCAGGGTCGGTCCCACTGGGTTGGACCGGACCCAGACCAACTGGGTCGGACCGGACCCGGACCAACTTTGACCCTTTTCATTCTTTCGGCCACATCTTGAGCTATGAGCATCCATTTGATGAACCTTCTATGGAGAAAGAAACCTTAGATCGAAAAGGTCCTTTTTGTATACCCTACTTGAGTTTTGGATAAATATGGTGTATGACTATGGTGGATCAAACACAAATACAACCAGGCCCTTGGGACTAAAAGACCAATAACTTACAGACCAGACGTCCGATTGACACACCGTCTATTGCATTAATAACCCTTTTACATGGAGGTCCTTTGAGATACATCTTCATGGGACTTCATAGAAGTTGGATTATCAACATGTGGCTTGATTAGTGGACCCTCTTGGAATCAAGCAAGCTTAGTGCGGGAACCTTGTAGCTAGCTGTCACATGAGAAAGGGATCCTATGTGGGTATGTGCTTTGGGATCCTACGTGGGTATTTGTTCGAGACTCTCACCTAGATCTACTCTAGGAATCCACATGGGACTACTCTAGGATCCTACGTGGGTATTCTATATTAGGATCCTATGTGGGTCTGATGATTTAGGATCCTACGTGGGTCTGATGATTTAGGATCCTACGTTGGTCTGCCTCTTAACAGAGTAAGATGATTCAGTAGTTACATATAATCATCTTTATTACCGTACCTAAGTTATATATGTGTGAGACCAGTCTTTACCTTTGTGGTAATCTTCTTTGTGGAGTACCTTTGTGGTACATACCTTTGTGGTGATACCTTTTTGGTATTCTTCTGTGTGACGTACCTTTGTGGTACTTACCTTCGTGGTGATACCTTTGTGGCATTCTTCTATGTGGCGTACCTTTGTGGTAATTACCTTCGTGGTGATACCTTTTTGGTATTCTTTTATATGGAATTACCTTTGTGGTACTTACCTTTGTGGTTTTACCTTTGTGGTATTCTTTCCTTCATGGAACAGTTGAGTTTTGGGATAAGGAGTTGGGCCTTGTGATTCCTCATGAATGAGTTGGATATACTTGATAACTTAGGTATATGTATGGGAATATACCTAAGTAGGGTTGACTATTGTTTCCACGCATTTTGGCTTATCCTTTGTGGATTTTTGAGACCTTTGAGGGTCTCTAGGTCCCTACTGAGTATCATTATACTCACCCCTGTATAGTCTATGCCCGCACCTTGTTGTGTTTGGGGCAGATGACAGACAATGTTGACTGAGGACGAGGGAAACAGGAATGGAGGTGGATCGGAGGTGGACTTTAGACAAGGCATACCATGGAGATGATCGTTCAAGAGATGTTCCTACCATTCAGGTAGGATCCTTGGTAGGAGTTCACAAGAGTTGTTTCAGTCTACTTGTACTTTTCAGTTTTCTTGTACTTTCCAATTGGGCTTGTATTTTGGCCCCTTTTTCTTACTGTGAACACTCATTTTACTATACAGTCTACTTGTGTTTGTATCTTTCTGTGTGCTTGGTTGTGTGTTTTTACAAGTTATAAAGGCAATTCCTTCTCGGTTTTAGGGAATACGACTTTCGGTGCTAGTCTCCAGCCCCTGGCCTATGGAAGGCGAGCTTGGGGTAGTCACGACACAAGCACCAGGGGTCGGGTTGTGAAAAATTGGTATTAGAGGAGTTGATTCTACCATAGAACATTGGACACTGCTCTTTTAACAACAATATTGTTAAGTGTTATTAGTGTGGTTATTAGTTTAGGGAATCCAGTGTTGGTGCGGTGGCCGATGTATCCATACACCAGGACCCTGACTTCTGATTTCTGACTCAGTGCACGAAAACATTTATTGCGTGTGTGTTTTGAAAAGTTTTCTTTGTGATCTCTTTGAGTCATCTCACCAGGTATAACTTATTGACTGCGGAACACCTGTTTCTTTTCAGGATGCCTCCATGTAGACAAGAATCCAGGGTTCTGGGTATTTTAGGAAATGATAGCCCACCGAGTGACAAGGCCTTAGTACAGGGCCCTCTTTTAGTAGAGGCACCAGCAGAGGCACCAGTGGTACAATTACCTGTTGGGCCACCGATGCCACCCGCCCTAACAGCAGATAGTGCACGCCACTTGAGTGAATTTCATGAGTTCCAATGCCAGAGGCCACCCTGGTTCAGGGGTGAGATGGACCCATAGGCGGCTGAGGATTGGCTAGAGGATGTGGTGAGAGTCTTCTGACTGGTAGGGACACCAGCTGATCTCATGGTGATCCTTAACACCAGTCTTCTATAGGTAGCAGCAGGCAGATTGGGCATCTTGATGCTCTAGGTTCAAGACAAGGTAACACTCCTCTGGGAAGACTTTGAGAGCCTGTTTTGGGTAGAGTTTGTCCTAGAGACCCTTCGCGTAGTGCACATATAGGAGCTTCTTTATCTGCATCAGCGAAACATGACTGTGGATTAGTACTCAGCGAAGTTCACCGACCTATCATGCTACTCCACTGATATGGTGCGGGACCCATTCTTCATGGCCTGAACCTTCGAACAGGGACTCATGAGGGAGATCAGGGCTTTGATGATTTGTCTCAGCATCCTGACGTAGGCGGGGGTGTTAGAGAGAGCGCTCTTTGTGTAGAGTTTTCTTGCTGAGCAGTCACTAGTAGCGAGACGCACCACCGGGCATCACATAGCAGAATATTATGTAGTTCGTAGCAGACATATGTCATAGAGGTCCAAGAGGACCAGACCTACAGGAGGACGACCGCAGGATTCAAGGTCGGTTGTGTAGGGCACCAGAGACAGAGCCAGTCATGTGAGAAGGAGGCAGTGTTACGCATGCGGAAGGCAGGGTCACATGGATCGGGACTGCCTGACCCACTATACAGATGATCAACAGATGGTCGAAGGATTGCCCAGGAAGGGAAATAGGTTTGACCAAGGAGGTCTGCAGGGAGAAGGTGGACGTGGTAGAGGAGCTGGCCATGTAGCTAGTGGTGGGTGACGATTCGACGTGTTACCGCCACCACCACTAGGTGGTCCACCCTGACCACAAGGAGCAGGTGGACAGGGGAAAGCTGAGCTCCACGCAGCTGAGGCCTATGACCATGGTGCTCTGGAGATGATACGAGGTAGATCTGTGTCTACTCTACCTTAGATTCAGTACTTATATACACAGGTGCCATTTATTCTTTTATTTCCACTTCCCTCGTTCAGATCTCAGAGATTTTGGTGGAGCCGTTGGCTTGATACTTACGGCTAGAGATTCTTATGGGAGAGGATTCAATGATGAAACACTGGTGATAGCAGTGTGAGCTTAATCTAGGAGGCGAGATATTCGACTGGGATCTCCTAGTAGTGGTGTCGAGGCCTTATGACGTCATCTTGGTTATGGATTGGTTATCTATAGTCCATGCTCAGATTAACTATATTAGGACCAAAGTGCAGTGTTCCCACACTTATGGGACTAGGTTTACCTTCACCATCTATAAAAGAGCCTTTGCAACACAAGATGGACTTAATCAGAGGGGATTACAGCCGATCACTCATTAGTTGGATAGCCTTACCCTCAGAGCTGTTGATGTGGAGATTTTGAGCTATCTTGTAGTGGTGGACCAGTATGCAGATGTCTTCCCTGATGATGTTCCGGGTCTAAATCCTTGTAGAGAGGTGGAATTTTACATTGAATTGTATCCCAGAACGACACTGATATCTACACCAGCGTATCAGATGGCTCCTGAAGAGCTTCATGATCTGCGAGAATAGCTAGAGGACTTACAGGGGAAGGGGTTCATCCAGCCCAGTGTTTCTCATTGGGCAGCCCCGATTTTGTTCACCAAGATGGTGGATGGGATCTGGATAATTTGTTTCCACTATTGATGCCAGAACTATGTGACCATGAAGAACAAGTACCCACTCATGAGGATTGGCAACCTCTTTGATCAGCTGAAGGGAGCACAATGGTTCTCGAAGATAGACCTCATATCGGGCTATCACCAGCTCAGAGTACGAGATGAGGATGTGCAGAAGACGACTTTAAGATGTCTATATGGACATTAAGAGTTTTTGGTCATGCCTTTTGGCATGAACAACTCTCCAGAAGTGTTCATGGGACTCATGAATAGGATCTTTCAGTCATACCTTGATCACTTTGTAGTAGTCTTCATCGACGACATTCTAATCTACTCAGCTACTGAAGAAGAGCATACTTATCATTTGCAGATAGTTTTGGACAAAATTCGAGAGAACCAGATTTATGGTAAGATCTCTAAGTTATAGTTCTAGATTTGAGAGGTTCACATTGTAGGACATGTCATCTCAGAGGCTGGAGTTTTGGTGGATCCAGCAAAGATTGAGGCGGTACTTGCTTGGGAGCCACACAAGAGTGTGAAAGAGGTACATAGTTTCTTGGGTTTGGATGGATACTACCAGAGGTTTGTGCCAGATTTCTTCAGAGTTGAAGCACCTTTATCATCATTGATGAATAAGGGGAAACCCTTCATGTGGTTAGAGAGATGCCAGCTGAGTTTTCAGAAGATGTGGAAGAAGCTGACTAGTGCCCCCCATCTTGAGGCTACTAGAGGATGGTGTTGGGTATGTAGTCTACTACTATGCATCAGGGACCAAACTCGGATGTGTTCTGATGTAGGAGAAAGCAGTGATCACATATGGTTCTTGATAGCTGAGACAACATGAGCAGAACTACGCTACCTAGGACCTTGAGTTAGAAGCAATGGTCTTCTCTTTGAAAATGTGGTGACAATATCTGATGGGTGAGCATTTTATGGTCTACTATGATCACCATAGTCTCAGATATATCTTATCCTAGAAAGACCTGAACCTGAGACAATGACATTGAATTGGGTTCCTCCCGGACTATGACTTAGAGATACTTTATAATCCTAGGAAGGGAAACATTGTAGCAGATGCACTCAGCAAGATATCTGGTATACAACTACTAGGTGAAGCGACAGAGTAGCAGGATGCTTTGAAGATATACTTTGTGAAGTGATATGGAGAATCTTTTCTTTAGTATCTTACAGTCACTCCCCTACTTCTTCAGTGATTTAGTGAGGTGCAGCATGAGGACACTGACTGCGAGACTCGATGTGCTCAGATATCTATAGGACAGACACCTGATGGATTTTCTGAAGGTGGGGAGCATGTCATCCTTTTTAGAGGATGTACCATGGTACCAGTGTCACTTTGGGAGTAAGTGTTGAGGGAGTTACACACATAACCTCTAGAAGTACATCCTAGAGTGGCGAAGATGTACCAAGACATCCGACAACAACACTTGTGGCCGGGAATGAAGAAAGTAGTAGGAATGTTTGTCTCTCGATGCCTCACTTGTCAACAAATGAAGGTAGAGCATCAGGTACCAGTAGACTTAGTTCAGCCTTTAGAGGTCCCAGAGTGGAAGTGGGATGGGATATCCATGGACTTCGTGACATGAATTCCACGTACATCTAGGGGTCATGATTCTTTCTGGGTGATCATAGAACGACTCACCAAGTCGGCCCACTTCCTACCGATCAGAGAGCATGGTTCAATAGAGAGCTTGGGACGCCTCTATGTGAAGCAGATTTTGTAGCTGCATGGAGTACCCTCGAATATTTTCTCTGATCGTGATGCACATTTTACTTCCTGGCTATGGAAGGGGTTGCAGGAGGATTTTGGGACGCAGCTTCATTTGAGCACCACCATCCATCCTCAGAAAAATGGCCAGACTAAGCATACCATTTAGAACCTTGAGGACATGATGCATTATTTCTTCCTCGACTTCAGTCGCAGATGAGAGGATCACTTTCCCTTGGTTGAGTTTTCTTACAACAATAGCTATCACTCTACCATTGGGATGACACCTTTCAAGGCTTTGTGCGACCGACATTGCAGATCGCATTTGTGCTGGACTGACCCATGGGAGTCAGCCCTCATGGGACCAGATATGGTACGGGATACCATGAAGAAGGTTAATATTATACAGGAGTGGATGAAGACTACACAGAGTAGGCATAAGTCTTATGCCGACAGGAGATGGATTTCTCTAGAGTTCGAGGATTGTGACCACATATTTCTATGGGTCTCACCTCGACGAGGTTTGCGGAGATTTGGCCAGGGTAACAAGTTATCTCTGAGGTTCATCGGACCCTTTCAGGTCCTCAGCAGAGTTGGCAAGGTGGCTTAATGCTAAGCTCTTCCACATCAGTTGCACCGAGTGCATGGAATTTTCCACGTATCCCAGCTGAGGAGATACATTCATGAGCCATCTCACATCATCGACCACAGAGATTTGGACATCGATGATGGGATGACGTTTACAGAGGTTCCATTAGAGATTGAGGATCGACAAGAGAGGGTCCTTTGTGGGTGGCCGATACCTTTAGTGCTTATACATTGGCAGCACATGACCATTTAGGAGATCACATGGGAGTAGGAGGCTCAGATTCATGCTCTGTACCCCCACTTGTTTTCCTAGTTTTTGTGATGTGGATTTTGGGGATGCAAATCCCTGAGGTGGGGAGAATATAAAGACTTGGAAATTTCCATTTTTTTAATTATATGGGAATATTATGAGTCTGCAAAAATTTATAGCGCATGATTCCGAGGCCTGGAGTGCCCCAAATAAATTTCTGAACTTTTTTTCAGGTACGTTCAGTAAATGTGCAATCAGGTTTTCTGTAACTTTTGAACCGGTGCTCAGAATTGAAATCCAAGTGCACCGTCAAACTCATAGCTCCGATATTCACTTAAGGATACCTTCACCTTGACCATAGTAGGTCTAGGGTGGAATTTAGTTTTTCACTTTTTCATGAAGAAGAAAAATAAAATTATTTAACATTTTATTTTTTCTTTTGAAAAATATTTATATGAGTTATGGAGGTGGGGACCACCCGAACTAGAAAACATCCAATTTGAATTCATGGTGGTGGGGACCACCCAAACCCCTCTTAAGGGGGAAAAACTCTCAACTAACCAATTCATTAATGGAGCCAACTTCAATTAATTAAATGTTTCAACTTTAATTAATTGTTAAACTTATTTTAAATGAATATTGGGTCCTCACTTCATGGTTGGGGAATCGTTGGAAAAGGGAGAGGAGTTTAGGGGAGAGATTTTGGAGGATATTTCTCTCTAATGAAGAACACATCTCCAACAAAGAGAATCATCCAGAATCAAAGAATGAGGATTATGTATGAGCCCAGATCTGAAGCACCTTGCGGAGGAAAAAAACACCGATGTTCTTCAAAGACTTCATCTTCTGTCTCTTGGCACCTACAACGAATGACAAGGTAGGGTTTATTTTTGTTTTTTACCCCTTTCCCGTTGTTGAGATTATTCAAAATTCAAGAAAAAACAAGCCGATTGCTATCATTCTAACGTGGAGAGAGCGGACCAAATGAATATGTCCCGACCTCTCCACAACCTTTGTGAATTTTTATGGGCTTGAAATGATGGAAACGTCCCAAGATAAGTGCAGAAATCATCGGAATGAAGAATGGGCCTCCAGGGCATGCTCAATGACCCGAGGAACGTCAACAGTGGGACTCGAGAGTGGGGGCTGGCACTCAGGCCAGCTGTGTGATGGGGGAAGGTGGTGCATTTCCGCACCGACTGATGTGCAGGAGCCGCGACCTTGTGCCATGATTGTGAAGGGAGGGAAGCCGGCTGAGCCAGCCGCCGGTGATGGTGCGGCACGCGACCATGCTGCGCAAAAGAGGCTGGCCATCCTACTAGCCGATGAGCCTAGCGGGATGCCCAGTGGGCCGGGTCGGACCCTAGGTTAGGCTGGGTCGGACCGGACCCCGAACCACTTCGACCCTATTCGTTCTTTCGACCATATCTTGAGCTACGAGCATCTGTTTGAAGAACCGTATGCGGTACCAGAATCCTTGGATCAAGATGGTCCTTTTTGGTGTTACCTACGTGAGTTTTGGATAAATTTGGGATATGACTAAGTTGGATAGAACTCGAATCCAACCGGGCCCTCAGGACTAAAAGGAAAATAACTTACATACCGGGCATCCGATTGACGCACTATCTATTGCGTTGAGACCCCTTTTACCTGACAGTACTTTGGGATACTTATTCGTGGAACTTAGTGGCCATTGGAGTATTGACCTATGGATTGAGGAGTGGACCCTCCCGAAATTAAGTGAGCTTAGTGAGGGAACCTTGTACCTGGCTATAACATGAGAAAGGGATCTTATGTGGGTCTATGCTTTGGGATCCTACGTGGGTCTGTATTTGAGAGTCTCACCTGGATCCACTCTTGGAATCCACATGGGACTACTCTAGGATATTACGTGGTTCTTCTGTATTAGGATCCTATATGGGTTTGATGATTTAGGATCCTACATGGGTCTGATGATTTAGGATCCTACATGGGTCTTCCTCTTAATAGAGTAAGATGATTCACTAGTTACATCTAATCATCTTTACTATCGTACCTAATTTATATCTGTGTGAGATGAGCCTTTATCTTTGTGGTAATCTTTTATGTGGCATACCTTTTTGGTAATCTTTTGTGTGGTGTACCTTTGTGGTACTTACCTTCATGGTGATACCTTTGTGGTATTCTTCTCTGTGATGTACCTTTGTGGTACTTACCTTCATGGTGATACATTTTTGTGGTATTCTTCTGTGTGGCATACCTTTGTGGTAATTACCTTCGCGGTGATACCTTTGTGGTATTATTCTGTGTGGTGTTACCTTTTTGGTGTTACCTTTACGGTATTCTTTCCTTCATGGAATAATTGAGTTTTGGGATAAGGATTTGGGCCTTGTGATTCCCCATGAATGAGTTAGGTATACTTGATTACTTAGGTATATGTATGGGCATAAACCTATGTAGGGTTGACTGTTGTTTCCATGCTTTGTGGTTTATCCTTTGTGGATTCCGTGAGACCTTTGAGGGTATCAGGGTCCCTACTAAGTATCGTTATACTCACCCCTGCATGGGCTATGCCTGCAACTTGTTGTGTTTGGTGCCGACGATGGACAACGTTGACTGAGAACGAGGGAACCAGGAATGGAGGTAGCTCAAAGGTGGAATTTAGATGAGGCATACCGCAGAGATTATTTTCCAAGAGCTATACCTACCCTTTAGGTAGGATCCTTGCAGAGAATTAACCATATCTATTTTAGTTTACTTGTACTTTTTAGTTTTCTTGTACTTTCCAGTTGGGCTTGTATTCTGGCCCCTTTTTCTTACTATAAACACTCTTTTTACTATATAGTTTACTTGTGTTCATATCTTTACGTGTGCTTGGTTGTGTGTGTTTATAGGTTATAAATGAAATTCCTTACTGGTTTTAGGGAATACGTCTTTCGGTGCTAGTCTCCAGACCCTGGCCTATGTAAGGCAGGCTTGTGGTAGTCATGACATGGGCCTTGGGGGTCGGGTCATGACAATTCCAGCATTCTTCAAAACTGCATTGGATAACCTGGGGACATACATAAGAAAGAGGTGATCTATAAATCCCCATAAGGGAATAAAAAACATAACATGAAAGAGGTATTACATGTTATAAAATAGGCATATCAATGGGACATAAAGGGGTTAGAATCATAATTATGAACAATGAGGCGTGATATAACATGATAACATAAAGGCAACATGGGAATGTGGCAACAAATTTAAACATGAAAACATAAACTTAAGTCAAGTTTAACCAAAAATACATGATAAAATAATGTTATTATAATTAAATACCATGTACCATACATGGCGTCTCATGATACTAAAACATTACCACTGAATTGAAGTGTTATCTGGATACACCGATCATAATCATATCATGTACATTCATAAGTGTACCACATAGATCATATAATATAAGAAAATATTTCATTTAATTTAATTAAAAGATAATGGAGTGTTGATTAAATACATTTATGTCCCTAATTATATAATTTTAACTTCATAAAGGAGAAATCCTTGATAGGAAATGGGTACGAGTATTCACTACACAGTTGTTTGGCATGGAAAATCGCAGTGAAATTTCGGTAGTATGACGAGGGTACATAAATGTTAATGGGAGGGATTAATGATAATGAAAAGGGTTATCTAATTATTTATACATCAAAATAGCTATAATAGTGATATGGATAAACGTATCTCAACAATAAAAATTGGATATAAAAGGCATAAGATAACGAGGATTCTTGAATAAAGCAGAGAAGGAGAGGACCCCTTTCTAAATTTTGGCATAATAACAGCTTAGGTAGATGATATAATGAGAGGGTAAAAATGATCTATCATTATTATGAAATAAAATTTTAAGTGTATTTATCTATATAATTTCACAAGAACATGACAAAATTAAATTTAAAAGGATAAATAAAATGAAAGTGCTTGATTTTAAAAGAAGAGAGAGAGGTCTCTTACCTTGAGATGGTGATTCAAAAAGGTTGCAAGAAGCTTAATGAAATATTTGGGGAACCTTGGAAGGACTCTAGAGATTAGATGTAAAATTAAGGACATGATAAATTTTTTTTGAGTGAATAGAATGGGGATATTTTGTGGGTTTATATATGAAAATAGAGGGGAGTTCTTTATTATTTCCCACACTTAGGTTTTGGATTCTATAAAATTAAATAATAAAAACCACAAAACTTCCTATGGATGTTTACTATGGTTTCATCAAAAGAGTGGTGGTTTTCATTATTTTATAAGGAAAAGGGAAAAAATTATAAAAAAATTACCATTTTTGATGTGGAAGTGATCCATGTTCTTAAAGAAATGATTTTAAAATCTCATAATATAGTACAGGTTTTGGAGGATTCACAAAGGGGTTATAAAATTAATCAAATAACCCCAAAAACACATTAATTTAAAGGGGAACATATATTTGTTATTGGAAACCTGTTATATCAATTATTACATCACTTTTTGTTCATTATGATGGAATAATAAATACTATATATTTATACAATATTTAATTTTTACTCAAAAATTGGACTATCTCAGAAAATGATAAAAAAATTTCTATTGGATAATTTTGACAAGATGATTCCAAAAATAATATTTATTTTATCAAAATAGTTTTCTAGATATGTTAATTTTCTCTTTTAAAACAAAAATCTACTTTTATTGAGAAATGTTGTTTTTTGGAAATAATAGTTTTCGAACCCTTATAAAAATTACATTTGAATTCATAAAAATTACATTATAATTTAAATTTAATAAAAAATAATTAATAATAATATTTTATTAAAATATGATTTATTTAAAAAATCCATTAATTCATCAAAATGAATGTCTTATTTGAGATTACATATTACCTAAAAATACAATTTGTGTTTTATCATATCAAAATTAAAATCATTTATAAATTAACAATAATAAGAAGTAAATACAATCATTATTAAATAAAATATAAATATTCATACTATAAGGGTCTTGATACATATCCCTTTATTACACCTTCAATCAACCTAAGGTAAGGTGTGCGATGGTGAGATTTCCATGAGGTGGTTTAAAGTACTTGTTTTGGGATGTGATCTCGATGTGCTAAATTTTTTCCACTAAATGGCTTTGATCATGATTTAGTTATTGGATCTCATCATAGGTTTGGTCAAGGGTAAAGCCAAATGATGCCATCTCCTTCATAAGATCCAATAAATGGCGTTCATAGGGTTTGATCCTACTGGTTGAGGCCATCAATTCCATTATGTAACACAATGAGTTAGTATGATACTAAAACTGGTTTAGATCATAGTTCTTCATGAAAATGATTGTTTCATTAGGAAAAGAATGTGATCAGGAACCCACATTGAGGTGTGTCAGTTTGGGAAAATGCTTGATTATGGGGGGATTATTTCATGCACAATCATGGACATCAGGTTATCATTATCGCTCTTATTGGAAACTCCCAATGGTTCCCCCATTTGTAACTGGGTACATACCAATTTTACAATGGTAGGAGGTCACATGGGTTTTCTTGACCAATAGATCTTAGGTAATTTCATTGGTTGAGAGGAAAAGAGGTTGTAATCATCACACCCTTTTAGGGGGAATTATTTCCTACTTCGGGACTCTCTTATAGATTTAAGATATGTTCACGAATATCTTCCTAATATCAATACAAGATTGGTTACCCTAACAAAACGATCATGGGTTAAGTCTCTTTCATATAAAGAAGACAAGGATATCATTATTGAATCCATCTATATTTATCCTAGGTTCTTTATCTATTTCCCAGTAATGAGAAACCACTTACTTGATGAAGCTGTATAACCATGAGCTTTAGAATGTGTTTCCACACAAGGAGTCAGTTATTATTGTAATGAGGGGATTGAGTCATTATGAGGCCTCCTATGTATTCCATTTATTACAGGAATCAAAAACCATGTAGTTTTTTACACCCATGAAGTATAACATTGTGTTGAAAGGAAATATATGGGTTCTTCAAGGCACCAAGTATTCAAGATCGATTCCCATAGAGACGTCCTATGTATCCTAATTATGGTGAGAATCAGAGTTTTCATAGTTTATTTATGCCCTTGGGTCTGGAACCAAGGTGGATTTCCTCATATGGGAGAGTTTTATATGATGCTTCTCATGGAGGCTTATGTACTGACATTTCCCTGGATAATGGAGATTAGTGATATGAATGATATGAATATTGTAACTATTTAAGACCATTTGATCTATACTCTAAGTGAGAAACAAGGGATAATAAGTAATCAGTGTCCCCTCATATTGATGCAAGACTTTTGTACTAAGATAGCCCAAGGAGATTTAATATAGAGCTTGGACTTCAGGGAGGCATGTAAAATATTCTAGTTATAGAAGGAATTAGAGTCCTCATAGTTCATTTTATTTCTCAGTTTTCTAATGGATGAGGTAGAGATATCAACCCATGGTCCTGATGGTTAAAATTCCATAGACATGAAGGTACTTACACTTTAGTTGGATGCCCATTTGAGTTCAGGATCAGGCTTTAGGAAGGCATCCTACATATCCTAGTTATGGAAAGAATTAGATTCATCATATCTCACTTGATTTCTCAGTCCACTTATGGATTAGGTAGAGTGATCCACCCATGGGAATGATTGGGTCCCAATGTTATGAATATCATAAACATAACAGGGATTACACTTGAGGTGGATGCCCATTTGAGTTTGTAATTGGTCCTTAGGAAGGCTTCCTATGTATCCTAGTTATATAAATAATCAAAGTCATTATATTTATTTTGATCAGGGAATACATGATAATATTTCCCTTATAATTGGGGCTTACTAACTAAGGATGAGTAAGATCCTCAAATCATGGGATGCCCTTTCTTGATGGAGTCTTATAGTGAAAATGATATGATTATTATAACTCCCTAATCCCACATGATCTATGATCAGTGCGAGAAAAAAGAGATATAAAATGATCATTTTCACTACTTATGGATGTAGGAATTTTGTACTAAGAAAATTGGAATAAATATGGGAGACTGATGGGATATTGGGCCCCCCAAGTGAGAAACGAAGAAACCCTAATACAAATCTCTAGTCCTTTGTTTATATTGTTTCTTGAGGTAATCAACCCTTTTTAACGATGATTTAAAGTCTACGAGGTGAATTAAACCAAAGGAATACCAACACAAGGGTCTAATGATGATTTCCTTTTTGAAGGAAGAGTTACTTTCTCTTGGATCTGACATATGATTTGTGCTTGTTGGTATGTTTTTTTTAGAAAAGACCCTCACTCTCTTTCCTAATAAATACCTTAGAAGCGATTGTATTTGAAATATTTCATGTTTTCTTGTTGAATTATTTATATGTGTTTTTTATTAGAGAATAAAATTGAATATTACCAGCATTGGATGAGAGGATCATAGTATTTGGGTGGTTGTTCCATGAAAGTTCTGATGTGGTCTCTAGATTTCAGCACTAATTTTGAGACTCCTATTACACCTATTTGGTAAGGATTTCCTATATTGGTTCTCCACCATTTTAAACAAGATTCCCTCTTTTCAATAGCTACCCAATATGGAAAACCCTTGAAACTTGATTCTTTGACTAGGAATTTACTTCGACCATCTGTCGCTCGAATCTATTTTGAAATTGACATATATCAACCTATACCACCACAGATATGCTATCAAAATGGGAATTCTAGTTTTCTACAGGAATTTTTCATTGATAATTTACCATAATATTGTATAAAATGATTTAAAATTGGTCTCTATTAAAATAAATGTGGGGTTAGAACTTATGATGTACACCCCCTATAATGACCCATCCCAGTGGGTCTCGTGATGTGACTCCCCAAACCTGCCTCCAATAGGCTAGGGGTTGGTGACTAGCACTGAGTAGGAATATCACTAACATGGGAGGTGTTGCGTACATACCTATATGCACGCACACATATCCAAGACCAAAAATATTGAAATGTAAAACAAATAGAAAATAATGCATGAATACCACTATCCCAACAAATAGAGTATGATAGAATGTAAAACAAGTAAAGTAAACCAGGTTAGATACTGGAACACCAAAAAGAGTATGTAAACCTCAAATTACGAACTATAAACAAAGGTATTGGGTTTTATATCTATAAAAATAGGAAGACCTTATCCTGGATGATATAAAAAATCTCCCTCTAGTCTTATTCTTCCAAGGAATTCGTCAAAAGGTTGCTTGTTTTCATAAGACACGACACGTGTGGGAAAAAGCCCGTGTATGGGGTGAGTATAACTATACTCACTAGGACACCCCAGAACCATAAATCAATACAAAAAGGAATAGGTACAGTCATCTCTACACAAGTATATGTTTATATAATATAATAATGATATCTAGATATACCCAAACTTAGACACACATTCTAGAGGCAAGACACAACTACTGCATATCAACACTGGGGATTCAGCTCAAAGATTCCATGAAGCACTCATCCAGGTGAACATACTCCAGAGTCTAAAATCATTGATGACGTCATTTTGGGAGGTGATTCTCATTGGGAACCATCATTAGAGTGAGAGAGAGATATGATGATAGATCTAAAGATAATATCATATATCATATGAGGATCACATCTAGGGCCATGGGGTGATACCAACTACTCCATCTGAATTAACCCGCTAAGTAGAGGATCAATGCCCAAAATTATTGGTTGATTCAATAACAAGTATTCTACTTAGGGCTTGAAGAATTAATAGAGGATCCCTCACTGGGCCTCTCGAGGTATTCCAACAACTCTACCTATAAATTCCAGCTGAAGGGATCTTAATCCTAAAAGTAGGAACCAATTCTTACCTACCTTTAGGGAAAAGATAAAGGGAACAAACCCTAATTAAACTTGTCCAAGATATGGTGGAAAATAGAATCAATCCATGTATAAATGGGTATATGGAATGTAGTAGGGTCACACACCATGTCCCTTGACCCTAAGTACTTCCAATGTACAATGACCCGTGTCATCAGAACATGTCGTGTACAAAGGGAGTACACGATGTGTAGAATGAGTCACACATTGTGTCATTCCATCTTGGGTTTTCCTATGTGTGTTGGCCAGGTTTCAGTACACATATTCAACCCATGTGTTTTTTACCATGTACTAGTACATGGGTTTGTCCACGTAACCGGTTCATCCAAGCTGTGTGGGGGAGTACACGCCGTGTTGGCAACCCGTATACTACATCCTGTTCCCGTGTATCTCTTGTGATACACACTAGGGCCCGAGGAAGGTCCCACACACCATTTGACAGGGGTTACACACCGTGTGACACCTAAGTGCCTCCTAAAACCCAAGAGGACACTCTGTGGGGGCCACACATTGTGTATCCTGGACTACATGCCGCGTTCTTTGCGATTTTCAAAAAACTACCATTTTGCCTATGTACACCTCAACCGATGATCCTGATATCATTAAGATGATATGTTCAACTTTAAAATATAGATCAAGGGTCACCTCGTGACCTAAACACCAAATCATGGTGTTTTGGGCCTTCAATATGGCCAGAAAACAACTTTAAATCCATCTGATGAAAAACCACATGAAGAATGATATCTCCCAAATCACTTTGATTTTTTCATCTCCATTGTCGTCGCACCACAATTAGGTTGTCACAAGGTCAGATATTCAATTTATTATTGTTTCACTGAGAAATAAAGACACAACAATCATTCATTGATATCCCACAAAGAACAAAGAATGCAAAAAATATCGGGGGGATAAAAACACAAGGAACAACCCAAGGAACGAACCTCGACAATTTTTCATTCCAGCCTCAATCCATTACCATAATAATTATCAATAAATTAGAAACAATTCTAAATAAACAAACCCTGATAATAATACTGCAATTAAAGTCCACCCATAAGAAAAATTGAACCATGGATAAAATTGTTCATTTGTTGGTCCACATTCGTTGTTGAATCTAAAAACAAGGAAAGAAATCCAAATAACACATCCTACCTAGGTATTGGATCACTCTTCAAAAAATATTGATCATTGAATCGTTTTTTTTTTTGACAAGATTCATCAAGAACAGTGTCCATCGATCGTTGATTCAAAGTCCCGTCATCATTCACCATTGAGATAATTATCCAGTTGTCTCTCCAGAGCCTCTAGGAAATTTCTAGGGTTATGGTCCTAACCTTAAATAAATACTTAAAAAATTATTTAAAAAATAGCATCATTGTGTCAATGAAAAAAAAATTCTCAATTTATTCTTTTTATTAAAAACACAAGAAAATATTTTTCATAGTTGGACCATGACGACCGATGTTAGTTCACACCTATGTTAATGTCTGTACTCTGAATGCAACGATGTCGTCATATTTTTGATCCGGGATCCTATTTAGAAGTTATGAAACTTTTCCATTAAAACCTCTTGTGCATGCTATTTAGTATATTTAAAATATATCAAACATTTATTACAAGCACCCCAGGCCATAGAATCACACACCGTCTCAGTGCCTGATCTCAAATTTAATCCATATAATATTTAAAAACAACACATGGAAAATATGGGACATTAAATTTTACCCACCTTAGGGATTTATGTCCGTGAAAATCCAAAAACAAGGATACTTAAAAATATGTGGGTACTGTGCATGGATCTGAGCATCTTGCTCCCACGTGCTCTCCTAGATATTCCCATGCTACCACCAGACATGAAAAAAAGGAATCACTCACCCATAAAGAATAATATCCTACCAATCCAAGATCTTTACTAGGTACCTAGCAAAGGTCGCTCCATCCTTGATTTCTAGATCACCCCAGTCAATGACGTGTGAAGGGTCAGGCATTTACCTCATCAAATACAACACGTGTAAGACATTGTGTACCCAGTGCAACTATGTGGGTCGATCTAGGTGGTTCATCACCTCACCTACTCTATGTAGAATCTGAAAAGGGATGATGAACCATAGCGACAATTTTCTACCCTATCCAAGTCTTCACAATACCTATTGAGTTGAGACATGAAGGAATAAATTGACTCCTTCCTCGAACTCCAAGGGACTCCATCATCCATAAGAATATGATTTTTGATGTATTTGTGCAGTCCTCATCCACTCCTGGATGACCTAAACCTTATATGTTGTAGAATGCACCAAATATGATACCAAGAGTGCTGAATCTTCTGGGTTAGTCTAGTAAAGTGGTGACCTACAGGGTCTCCCATACAATGCCTCTAATGGTTCCATAACATTGGTGGAATGGTGGTTGTTTTTTTATGAAAATTCCACCAGTGGTAGGTGATCCCCCAGATTATGGACAAAGCCTAACATGCAATCTCACAACATGTACTCCAGAACATGAATGCTCCACTTAGTCTATCCATCAGTTTGTGGGTGAAACACTATACTCAAGTGTAACTATGTTGAAAATGCCTCCTGAAATCCCTTCCAAAACCTGGATTTACAACAAAAATCATGATTTGAAAATATTTTTGATGGAACTCCATGAATCTGAACTATCTCCTGCACGTAGAGGAATACCAATCTCTTTACTGATATTTGTCCACAAATATCTAGGGAGTGGGATGAATTGGTGAGTGCGTCAATGATCACCCAGATGGAATAGCGTCCCCTAGGAATACGTGGTTAACCCATCATGAAGTACATTGATATCCCATTTTAATTCCACTTTGGAACCTCAGGGGGTTTGATTTATACCTACTGAAACCTGGTGCTCAACCTTCACTTGCTGAAAAGTAAGGCACTGAGAAACAAACTCCATAACTCCCTTCTTCATTCTTGGCCACCAGAACTGAAATTTAAGGTCTTGGTACATCTTCTCCACACTTGTATTTTACACAAAAGGGGATGTATGAAACAATTTTAGAACATCCTCCTGTAATTCCACTAGTTCTACTATGTGTCCTCTGAAAAGAATGACGTTATCCCCACCTTTTGAATATCCATCAGTAGAATGTCCTATAGATATCTGAGCACATAAAGTCTTACAGTCAGTATTTCCAAGTTGTGCCTCCCTAACTCACTATAATAGTATAGGGGTAAAAACCATCAACTGGATGTAAGATACCCCATCTCTACCCATAAAGAATAACTGTAATGAGGCCAAATTCTCTGATGCCTCATTCAATAACTGTGAACTAAAACTCTTACTGAGAATATCTGACACCAAATTTTCCTTCCCAGGAGCATAGAAAAACTCAAGTTCATGGATCACGTAGTTCTTCTCAAGTGGTATCAACTGGCATGAACCATAGGAAATCACCTATTTTCTCTGCATCAGAAAAAACCAAGCCCAGTTCTTGATGAATCATAGTAAACTACGTAATTGACATCCTCCTCCAGTAATCCCAAGATTGGAGCACTTGTATAACTCTGTCTCAGCTACTAAAAAGCTTGCTGGAAGTTCTCCATACACACGAAAGGCTAACCATTTCAAGTCATAGCTAAAACAGGTGCTGATATCCTAGATAAATCCGGTATAAATCTTTGGTAATAGCCTATGAGCCCAAGGAAGCTTCACACCTCCTCTATGTTCCTAGGTGTCTCCCATGATAACACTTCCTCGACCTTGGTTCGGTCCACAATCACTTTATACACTGAGATAACATGTCCCAAAAAGTGGACCACATGAATCCATAACTAGCACTTCCAATGTTTCCCATAAAGATGGTGCTCTCAAAGTACGTCCATAAACATTATTAAGTGTCTCGTGTGATCTTCCTTAGATACTGAGTACACACAGATATCGTCTATGAAGACTACAAAAAACCAGTCTAAGTAAGGATGTAATATTTGGTTCATGCATCCCATGAACACTGCTAGGTAGTTTTCCATTCCAAAGGGCATAAAAAAGTAATCATAATGATCGTAATGAAATATGAAGGATGTATTTGATATATCCTCATCCCAAACTTGAGGTTGGTGATAGATTAATCTAAGGTAAACATTTGAGAACCATCATTACCCTCTCAACTGATCGAAGAGGTCATCGATCCTCGGCAGTGGATACTTGTTCTTCATGATCACCTAGTTCAAGTGCCGGTAGTCCACACACAACCTCATGCTCTCATCTGTATTTCTGGAAAACAAAACTAGGTCCAAATAGGGTGAAACACTAGGTCTCATGAGGAACTTACTCTGCAAGTCCTCCAACTACAGCCTCAGCTCGTGAAGCTCTGTGGGAGACATCTGATATGATGGTGTAGATATTAGTGCCATATCAGGGTGTAGATCAATGAGTAATTCTATCTCACAGTGAGGAGGTAATCCTGGAACATCTTTAGGGAATAAGTCCGTGTACTCCACCAATACCATTGGGAACTAGAATACGATAACATCTTCTACACCGAGGGTTAGGGTAGCCAACTGATGAGTAATCAGCTTCACCCTCCTATTCATGAGTTCATCCTATGCTTCCTAGGATTCCTTTTCACCAACAAAATAAAACCTTATTCTATCACTATGGACACACCACACCCTTCACCTAAAACAGTCAATATAAGCATAAACTGTGGATAACTAGTCCATACCCTAAATGATGTCGTAAGGCCTCAACGCTGCTACCAAGAGATACCCAACCAAAACACTTTCCTCCAAGATTCTAGTCACACTGTCATCACCAATGTGTGATCTTTGGGATTCATCTTGTAGAAGTCTCCAAGCATGAGGGTCAACTCTATGGTTTAACAGAAAGATTCAAGTTTCAAACAAGATCCAGGGAAAGAAATGAATGACTAGAACATCTGTCTATCGGGATGGAAGATTAAAAAGAAAAGACAAAGATCATAACTTGAATCATTCCTGGAGACCCTGGTTCATAATCCTTGATTGAATGCAGCTTTCCTGACCTCAGTCCTCTAAATCGCTGAGCCTAGGATGTACCACCTGGGGGTGGTGGTGGTAACACGCCAAAACGTCAACCACCTTTTACTGCTCTTCCAGCTCTTCTTCCATGTCTGCCACCCTATAGACCTTCCTGTTCCTACCACTACCTCTACCTTGAAAGTCCATCTTCTATATCTATATCAACATCACAATGGGTTAGAAGATCTTGAGATAGATGTCCTCTACCATCACATACATAACACCGCCTTTATCCAAGATGAATAGAACCACCTTATGATCCATGAACTATAAATCCTCTTCCTTGGGGACTCCTCATGAAATGTATCATATGTCTCGGTCTCTAAGATTGACATTGGATCTCTACTTCTAAGGTATCTACACTTGATTTCCCACTACTAACAATTACTGACTGTATCTACTAAACCAAAGAACTCTCAACCTACAAGGCTCGCTATAGCACCCCAACATTGGTAAGGATGCATATAAGGGTAAAACTAGTTTGGTTGTATCTGTATAGACCTTTCTCGAAGGTATGAGACCTATAGTGTTGATCATGTATCATATCCATAGAGTACATGGAGAGGTTGGTATGCCTTGATGAATACTCTGACAGAGACATGTTTCCCTTCCCGAATTGTAGATTCTTCAAGATACACATAACCCTTAGCTTATAAGGTGATAACCCCTCTATAAAATTTTTCTCAAACTTTTCCCATGAAAGAGTCATCTCGTTGTAAGATCAGGTAACTAAACCCTACCATATCCCTACTAATTCATGCACAAGGCTCACCGCTAGGACCACCATCTGATCTGTTGGTGTCCTAACTAGTTGAAAAACTTGAGTAACTGCCTCAAGAAAGTCCTCAACCACCTATGTGTTGGGCTCACCTCAGAACCTGAGGGTTGTCTAATAATGAAATTTTTGAAGTTCACTCAGCCTGCACACATCATCCTCAGGTACTGTGGTACCACATGCTTCTCTATTAGTGACGGTATAGATGGTGCAACAACTGGAGGTGAAATTTGGGGAATCGGTCCCTATATTTGAGCCTCAACACTGAGGGGGTCATCCTCATGATCAAGATAATAAATCTAAGATGGAATGCATCATGGAGTCATCCTGTGAGAAAATAAGATGTACCACAATCAATGAGTATATCTGGAGAGATGAATCAAGAAGGACATGGAACCAAAACCTATTACTATATGATGCATGTACCATTATTTCCCATGAAACTAGTGTTCTAATGTACTGAGTCAAAAAGAAGGTTATCAGAGTCTTGGTTTATGGATACGTTCGCTGCAGCACCAACACTAGTGTCCCTGGCCTAAAATCTGAACTCAAAACACTTACTATTACCCAAAACCAATATCACAAACTCCCAGTGTAACGACCTAAAATTTCATTAATGAAAATTATTCTTAATCCAATTAAAAGTATTATTATATATAATGATCATATAAAACTTATTAACTTCCTTAGTTTTATGTTTTTAGATTTCAAAATAATGTTAAGAATTGTGACCATTGCTAATATAGCCATTGAACAGTGATCACATGATTAATATAAATACAGGGCTTTAACAAATCCAATTTACTCAAACAAAAGAAGTGATGGCCTCATCTAATAGACTTTCCCCACACAAAGACCATTTCTTAGAGCTCATAAAGGAGCTTCCATCATTGGTATTCTCTCTTGACTAAGCCCAAGCCGAGCTTGAACACGTTAATCTTGAGTGGAACCGACTACAGGAGAAGTGTAAGTTAATAGAGATTACTACCCGAGCGATGTTATCCTAGCCACCCCAAGAGTTTGTCACCATCATACACCTTACCCTTTAGTCTTATGCGAGTGTTGTAAGGGGTTATATAACAATACCATAACACTATTATAATATACATTATTTTTTTAAAATGAATATACATTCATTTTATTATTGTTACTTTGTAAATAGTTTTTAAAGCACAAATATTATTTTTAGTTAATATTCAACAAAGAAATCTATTTTGATGAATTAATGGATTTTTGAATTAAATAAAATTTTAATAAAATATTATTATGAAATTAATTTTTATTAAATATAAATTAGCGTGTAATTTTTATGAATAAAATTGTAATTTTTATCAAGGTTTGAAAGCTATTTTTGTCAAAACCATTGAATTTTTGATAAATGTCAGTTTTTATTTTAAAAGTAAAAATTCGCATATTTAGAAAATTATTTAGATAAAATTAATATTATTTTTGTAATCAGGATTTCTAAATTATCTAATGGTTAATTTTTCATAATTTTCTGATACAGTCAATTTTTTGGGTAAAAATTAAATACCGTTTAAATATATAACATGTTTTATGACATCATAATGACCCAATAGTGATGTAATAAAATACAATAAACATTATGTTAGGAAAATATATGTTTTACCATTAAAAAAACGTGATTATATATTTGTTTGATTTATTTTATAAAGCTTTAGTGGACCCTCCAAGACTTATAAAACATTTTGTATTTTTAAATTGTTTTCCTTGTGAGTGTGACTCACCTCCACATAAGCAACCCCATTATTTTAAGTAGTTCGGCCATTGGCCTTATAAAATATTTTTTTCCACTCCCCTTTGGTGAAAACCATGGGCTTGTTTGTGGTTTTAATTAGTTTAATGTGTGGTGTCCCAAACCTAAATAATAAAGCATTCCCCCTCTTTTCCTATATAAACCCACCCATGCTCCCACTTCTTCTTCACTAAAATAATTTCGAGTTCATCCAAACTCTTCCATACTCTCTCTATAATCCTCCCTATGCGCCCCAAGCTCCAAAGAAGCCTCTCTCAAGCCTCTCTCAAGCCTCTCTGATGCCTTTGGTATCACACTTCCATGTATGGTTTTTCTTCCTTTTTCGTTTTATCCAAGTTTCTTAATATTGTTATGCACTTTTATTTTTAATTATAAATGTTGGGGTATGATTTCAAACCTCCAATATATTTTCCTATTTATGTTTTAATTATGAGAGACCCCTTTCTCTCTCATATATTCCTTTCATGTATACCCATTACCATGCCGAAATTTTGTAAGGAATTTCTCTCTCCTCATTTACATTCAAGCAATTATTTTGTATTATGAATCTAAAATTACATTACTCATGTTGGGACATGTATCTATATGACCCCCTTACTGAAAATTTCATGTAAATATGATGATACACCCCATTCTCTCCCATCAACCATTTTTATGAATTCTTATGTCACACCGTTATGCTGCCGAAATTGCACCATGATTTTTCAAGCCAAAGTCATTGTGTAGTGAATACCATGCCCATATCTCTATCATGGGTATTCACCTTTATTCAAATTTAATTATTTATTATATAATTTCATTTATTAATTCAAAATTACTTTATTGTGGAATAAATGATTATGTTTATTGAATCCATGATATATGATCCATGTTTCACACTTATGCATGAAATGAAATGTTTAAGAAGGGTGTGCCCTGATAGAACTCCAATGCATTGGGTAAAGTATAGTATCATGATACGTCATGTGCAATGAGTGTTTACTCATTCTAATTCAACTTAAACTAGGGTTTACTCAGGCTTCATGTGAAATGAGGGTTTACTCATGCTCTATGTGCAACGAGCCTTGGTTCATGATAATTCCATGTTAAGTGTTGTTTCCACATTTCCAGGTTATGATAATCATTCTATATCATGCCTTTATGTTCATTTTTATTTTATGCTCCATTTATATGCCTATTTCCTAAAATGTATTTTATTATTCATGTTATACCTTATTTACTCCCTTACTAGGCTTTATATCTCACCCTTTTCTTATGCATGTCCTCAGGTTATCCCATACAATGCTAAGTACGAGGGAATGTAGAGGTCATGTAAAGGAAGTTTTAAATAAGATGTTGCATTCTATGTTTTAAGTTGTTATGTAATGTTCCTAAGAACCAAATACACTAGACCTCTCAATATTCTATGTTGTATCAGGTGAAGGTTTTATGTAATAAATCATGTTTAAGTATGTAATAAAGAGAAGAGTTGTTATAGTTGGTATCAAAGGATAGGTTTAGTTATTTTTGGTATTAGGATTAGAAAACCCTAGTGAAGCCTTAGAGACAAGACTAAGTATAATAAAAACATACCTAAGTTTTGGTGAGTATTGACTAAGTGGATTATCAATCAAATACATCCCTGTTTGGATACGAGCAGGTAGAGGTAGCTCTGGCATAGATGTAACTAGGAGTGAAAACTCTGACAAGGAGTTTCGAGCTTGACCCGAGGTATCCTGGTACACGACACCTAGTTTTGATGCACTCTTGGTTATGAAACTCTCTGGGGATATGCTTTGGTAAATTCACAAGCTTGGTATGAACCGTTATTAAGGGAAAAAATCCCCTAAGAATATATGTTTGGAAGTAGATCATGGATAACATAGATTGAATCCAATAAATTTATATGTTAAGGAAATAAAAGTAATTTATAAGTCATCCTTTTTTTGTATTTGGATTCCCCTTTATGTTTTTAAAAGTTATCTTCCCTAATTTTGTTATGGATAAAGTAAATGAGTAGAACCAGAATAAAAAAGTGAAAGTTAGGGTTATCGTCCATAGTTCTATGCATTCTTTTATATCTTGAAAGTTTAGTAGAATAATCCCAACACCACCAAAAATCATGGAAGTAAAGATTCCAGTGAGTTCAGAAAATGGGGAAATCATTGAATCCCATGAATATAACTCCTCCCCTATTATAATTTAGGGTTTGATCTTCCTGGAGAACCTATTCATACTCCCTCTGGTGGAATTTGATGTAATTATCGGCATGGATTGGATTTCCTTATATAGATCCAACATAAATTTCCATGAGAGGGAAATCACTCTCATTATGGAGAATCGACCCTCGATTATATACAAGTTCAAGGAGGAAGATGAATCTTCTTTAGCACCATCATCTAAAGCATGGATATTACTACCCTATGAGAATGCATATCTAGATCAGATGATTGAGTTTAAGGAGGAAACCATCCTCGAAGACATGCCTATTGTGAGGGAATTCACTAAAGTGTTTCCCGAGGAATTGCCTGGTCTTACTCCTATAAGAGATGTTGAATTCTCAGTTGACCTTATACTTGGGGCATTTCCAATATCCAAGGCTCTGTATAGAATGGTTTTTTTTGGAGCTTGAGGAGCTGAAAAAACAACTACAATAGAATCTAGATAAAGGGTTTATATGCCCAAGTGCTTTACCATGGGGTAATACAGTTCTCTTCATTAAGAAGAAGGATGGGTCAGTGTGAATTTGCATTGATTATCGTGAGCTCAACAAAATCACAATAAAGAACAAATATCCTCTTCCCCAAATTGATGACTTGTTCGATTATCTATGTCAAGAACAATACTTCGCCAAGGTGGATTTGCGATTGGGATATTATCAAGTAAGGGTGAAGAAGATATCCCCAAGACTGATTTTCATATAAGATATAGGCACTGTGAATTCATAGTAATGCCTTTGGGACTCACTAATGCTCCAAAAATCGTCATGTACTTGATGAATAGAGTCTTTAGAGATTACCTCGACAAATTTGTGGTAGTATTTATAGATGATATTCTAATGTGCTCCAAAACCAAGGATGATCACAAGGAGTATCTAAGAACTATACTAGAGACCTTGTGAAAGGAGAAGCTCTATAAAAATTACAAAAAAGTGTGAGTTTTGGTTGAAGGAGGTCTCATTATTGGGTCATATCATCAAAAGCAATGAGATATCTGTGGATCCCTCCAAGACAACAACAATTGAGGGATAGATGAGGCCAACATCAATAACATATATCTGTAGCTTCTTGGGGTTAGCTGGATATTATTTTTGATTTGTGAGAAATTTATCATGTTTGTAAAACCCTCTTACCAAGATTACTTGGAAGGGAGTCAAGTTTTCTTAGAGTGATGAATACGAAGAATGCTTCAAGGAGTTGAAAATGAGGCTTATCATTGTGCTCGTGCTCACTTTACCCACAAGTGGAGAACTTTTTGTGGTATTCAGTGATGGTTCGAAGAAGGTCATGGGATGTGTGTTGATGCAAAATGGCAAAGTCATTGCCTATTATTCAAGGAAATTGAAAGTTCGTGAGAAAAACTATTGAACACATGATTTGGAGTTGGCTGCTGTGATATTTGCTTTAAAAATTTGGTGGCATTATCTATTTGGGGAGAAGTGTGAAATATATTTAGACCTCAAAATCCTCAAGTATATATTTACATAGAAATAGTTGAACATGCACCAACGAATATGGTTAAAGATGATCAAAGACTATGACTGCTAAATCCATTACCACCCTGGGAAAGTGAACAAGGTGGCAGATGCTTTAAGTAGAAAGGATCCTACATCTTTATCAAAGATGAGAATTGAAAAGGATCTAATATTCTTAAATTTTTAGGGGATGGACATGATAATCATTAAGGGAAGAACATCATCAATCCTTTCTCAAATGATTTCTCAACTGTCCCACATAGAGAAAATAAAGGATTCTCAAAGAAATGATGTGAAAATTCTAAAAAGGGTGGAAACTATCAGAAATGGGAAATCCTTAGTTTTTGTGGTTGATAAGGATGGAATTGTGATATTTGAGTCACAATTATGTGTACCATCCGATCCAGAGATAAATAAGGAGCTTATGAATGATGCACATAGCTCAACCTTCTCTATTCACCCGGGGAGCACAAAAATGTATTGAGATCTCTGAGAAAACTTTTGGTGGGGGGATATGAAAAGAGAGATTGATGAATATACATCAAAGTGCCTGGTATGTCAGCAAGTGAAGGTGGAGAGTAAAATGTATAAGGGGATGATTCAAACACTACCCATACCAACATGGAAGTTGGATAACATTACCATGGATTTTTTCACTGGACTTCCAAGGACACCCAGAGGAAACAATGATATTTGGGTTATTATGGATCGTCTTACAAAGGTTTCAAACTTTATTTTCTATTCATAAGGACTTATCATTGGATCAACTGGCATGGATATATATCAAGGAAGTGGTAAGGGTGTATGGAGTACCAATATCTATTTTATTCAATCGAGATCCAAGATTCACCTCTATGTTTTAGAAGAGTCTTCAACATGCTTTGGATACTGAGTTGGACTTCAGTACGACTTATCATCCTCAAAATGATGGCCAATCTGAGCAGACTATCCAAACACTTGAGGACATATTGAGAGCATGCTCAATGGACTTCAAAGGAGGATGGGGTCAAAATCCTCCTCTGGTTGAATTATCCAACAATAAAAGTTTCCAATTGATCATCCGAATGGCACCATATGAAGCCCTTTATGGGAGAAAGGTGAAGAACACCAGAGCGTTGGGATGAAGTCGGTGAGAGCAAGCAGCTAGGACCTGAAATGGTCAAAGAAATGATGGGGAAGGGGAAAACCATTCAACAACATATCAAGGTAGACCAAAGTCGACAGAATAGTTATGCATTTAACCGTCCAGAAGACCTTGAGTTCAAAGTTGGAGACATGGTATTTCTATGCATATCTCTGTGGAAGAAGGGAATGAGGTTTGGAAATAAAGGGAAGTTAAGTCCTAGGTACATCTCCCCCTTCGAGATTCTTGATCGGGTCAGGGTTGTGGCCTATCGACTAGCACTTCCACCTACTATGGCCAAATTACCTGATGTATTTCATGTATCACTCTTAAAGAAGTACATACTAAACCCTTCACATGTACTCTCTTTATAGTTAGTACAGTTAGAGGATGATCTTTCTTACAAGGAGAAACCAGTGAAGATCTTAGATCATATGGAAAAAGTTCTACGAAATAAGACAATGCCCCTCGTGGAAGTGTTGTGGAGAAACCGAAAGTTTGAAGAGGAAATGTGGGAACTAGAGTAAGTAATGAGGTAGAGTTACCCACATCTGTTTTAGTGTGGGAAAAGGAAATTTTGAGGTTGAAATTTTTTAAGGGGGGAAGATTGTAACGACCCAAACTTTCATTAATGAAAATTATTCTTCATCCAATTAAATGTCTTATTAGGTATAATGATCATATAAAATATATGAGCTTACTTAGTTTTATGTTTTTGGATTTCAAAATACCGTTATGAATTGTGACCATTGCTAATATAGCTATTGAACAGTGATCACATGATTAGTATAAATATAGGTCTTTAACAAATCTAATTTACTTAGAAAAAAGAAGCGATGCACTCATCCAGTAGACTTACCCCGCACGAAGCCCATTTTTCAGAGCTCGAAAAGGAGGTGGTGTCATTGGTATTCTCTCTTGACAAATCCAAAGCTAAGCTCAAACATGTTAAGCTTGATAGGAACCAACAATGGGAGAAGTGTAAGTTAATAGAGATTACCACCCGAGCGATGTTATTAGAGCCACCCCAAGAGTCTGTCACCATCACACACCATAACATTTGGTCTTATGTGGGTGTTTTAAGGGGTTATCTAACTAGACCCTATCACTATTACAATGTACTTTATTTTTGTATAAATAATATACATTAATTTTATTATTGTTACTTTGTAAATAGTTTTTAAATCACAAATATTATTTTTAGTTAATATTCAAATAAGAAATCTATTTTGATGAATTAATTTATTTTTGAATTAACTAATATTTTAATAAAATATTACTATTAAATTAAATTTTATTTAATATAAATTATCATATAATATTGATGAATACAATTGTAATTTTTATTAAGGTTTGAAAGCTGTTTTTGTCAAAACCATTGATTTTTTCGATAAATGTCTATTTTTATTTTAAAAGAAAAATTCACATATTTAGAAAATTATTTAGATAAAATGAAAATTATTTTTTGAATTAGGATGTTAAAATTATCCAACAGTGATTTTTTCATAATTTTCTGAGACAATCGAATTTTTGGGTAAAAATTAAATACCTTTTAAATATATAATGTGTTTTATGACATCATAATGACCAAATAGTGATGTAATAAAATACTATAAACATTATTTTCGTCAAATATATATTTTAAAATTAAAATAATGTGATTTTATATTTTTTTTGATTTATTTTACAAAGCTTTAGTGGAACCTCCAAGACTTATAAAACATTTTGTCTTTTTAAATTGTTTTCCTTGAGAGTGTGACTCACCTCCACAAAATCAAACGTATTATTTTAAGAAGTTGGTCCATTTCAAATATAAAATATTGTTTTCCACTCCACTTTGGAAAAAACCATGGGCAAAAACCATGGTTTGGTTTGTGGGTTTGATTAGTTTAATGTGTGGTGTCCCAAACCTAAATAATAAAAAATTCCCCCTCTTTGCCTATATAAACCCACCCAAGATCCCACTTCCTCTTCCCTAAAAGCCTTTAGAGTTCGTCCAAACTTTTCCCTCCTCTCTCTATAATCCTACCAAGGTGCCCAAAGCTCCCAAAAAGTCTCTCCCAAGCCTCTCTCAAGCCTTTGGGATCACACTTCCATGTAAGGGTTTCCTTCCTTTCTCGTTTTATCCAAGTTTCGTAATATTGTTACGACCATTTATTTCAATTATAAATGTTGGGGTATGATTTAGAACATCCCCTATACTGTACTCTTTATTTTTTAATGATGATATACCCTTATCTCTCTCATATATTCCTTCCATGTATACCCGTTACCATGCCGAAATTCCATAAGGAATTTCTCTCTCCTCATTTACATTCAAGCAATTATTTTGTATTATGAATCTAAAATTCCATTACTCATGTTGAGACATGTATATATATGACCCCATTAATGCCCATTTCATGTACATATGATTAGAAACCCCATTCTCTCTCATCAACCATTTTTATGAATTCTTATGTCACGTCGTTATGCTGCCGAAATTGCACCATGATTTTCCAAGCCAAAGTCATTGTGTAGTGAATACCATGCCCATATCTATATCAAGGATATTAACCTTTATGCACGTTTACTTATTGATTATATAATTTCATTTATCAATTCCACATTTTTTTATTGTGTAATAAATGATGATGTTTATTGAATCCATGTTATATGATCCATGTGGCACACTTATGAATGAAATGAAATTTTTAAGAAGGGTGCGCCCTAATAGCACTTCAATGCATTGGGTAAAGTATAGTATCATAGTAAATCTTGTGAAATGAGTTTTAACTAATGCTAATTCAAGTGAAATGAGGCTTTACTCTTGATTCATGTTCAATTAGGGTTTACTCATGCTCCATGTGTAATGATCCTCGGCTCATACTAATTCCATGTTAAGTGTTGTTGCAACATTTCCATGTTATGATAATCATGCTATATTGTGCCTATGTTTCTTTTATTATTCCTTGATATGCCTATTTCCTAATATGTATTGTATTCGTCATGTTATACCTTGTTTAATCCCTTACTGATCTTTTTAGATCACCCTTTTCTTATGCATGTCCTCAGGTTATCCCATGCAATGCTAAGTACGAGGGAATGTAGTGGTCATGTAAAGGAAGTTTTCAATAAGATGTTGCGTTCTATGTTTTAAGTTATTATGAAATGTTCCTAAGAACTAAATACACTATACCTATTGATCTTTTATGTTCTATCAAGTGAAGGTTTTATGTAATAAATCATGTTTAAGTATGTAATAAAGATTAGGGTTGTTATACTCGGTCCAAAAGTACAACCGAATACTTTGATACCACTCTATCACAACCCATCCTAGTGGAGACCATGTTGTGACTCCCAAATCCCACCTCCAATAGGCCATGGGATGGTGGCTAGAACTGAGTAGAAATATCACTTACATGGAAGGAGTTTCCTATGTACCTGTATGCACACACACATCTATAAGACCACAAATGATGAAATGTAAAAAGAACACTAAGAAACCAATGCATGAATACCATTATCCCAACCACCAGAGTACGAAAAAAAGTAAAGAAAGTAAAATAAATTGGTTTAGAATACAAGCCCACCAAAAATATTCTATAAACCAAAAAGTCAAACCTGTAAACAAAGGTGCTAGGACTGTTGTATTTAGCCATAGGAACACCTCATACTACCTTTTCTCACAAAGATCAGTCCTGTCCTGGTCTTCCTAGAACTCCATCAAAAGTAAATTATTCTGCACAAGATATGACATGTGCGGGAAAATCCCATGTAGAGGTGAGTATAACAATACTCAGTATGAAAACTCGAAACCACAAAGAAATACACAAAGGAAGAGGTACAATTATCTCTAAAAAACTATATGTCTATAACATATAACAAGAATATCTTGATATATCCAAACCTAGATGCGTAGTCTATAGGTAAGAAATAACTACCACATACCAACACTAGGTATTTAGCTCAAATATTCCACACATCACTCAAATGGGAGAACATACTCTTGAGTCCAAAAGCACTAATGACATCCATGTAAGAGGTTCTACTCAATGGGAACAATCATGAGAGAGAGAGAGATACAATGATAGATCTAAAGAGAATAAGATACATCAGATGAGGATCATAGATAGGGCCATGGGGTGATACCAACCACTCCATATGGATTAACCCTCTATGTAGAGGATTAATGTCTGGTAGGATTGGTCACATCAATATCAAGGACTCTACCGAGGTCATGAAGAATGAATAGTGGATCCCTCATCAGGACTTTAGAGGGATTCTGACAACTCTATCCTGGATGTCTTGCAGAAGGGATCATAGTCCTAGGAGTAGGAACCGATTCACAACTTACTTCAGGGAAACTATCAAGGGAATAAACCCAAAAAAAACTTGTCCAAGATACACTAGACAATAGAATCAAGCGATATAGAAAGGGGTACACAACGTGTAGTAGGGTCAAACACTATGTCCCTTGGACCTAGGTATTTCACATGTATAATGGACCATGTCATTAGAACATGTCATGTAAAAAGGAAGTACACGATGTGTAGAATGAGTCACATGCCATGTAAATCCATACAGAGTTTGACTGTGTGTGTTTTCCATGTGTTAGTATACAGCTTCAACCTGTGTGTCTCTATTTGTGTACTGGAACATGGGGTAGTCTGTGTAACTTATTCAACCAATCCATGTGGGGGAGTACACATCATGTTGGCAACTTGTGTACTCCACCTTGTGTTAGTGTATCTCCCAAGATACACATAAATCCCTGGGGAAGGGACCAAATGTTGAGTGATAGGGGTCACACACCGTGTGACCCCTAGCTGCCTCCTGAAACCCAAACCGCTACTCTACAGGGTCCACACACCATGTAGCCCGGTCTACACACCATGTTATTTGCGATTTTATAGAAACCATTATTCTTCCTTCGTGTGCCTCATCCGATGATCCCAATCTCATTCTGGTGATCCATTTATCTTGAAACTCCATATATAGGGTCGCCTCATCACCCAAACACCAAATTGAGGTGTTTCAAGACTTCAATCATCCCAAAAAACCACTTTAAATCTATCCAACAAAAAACAACACGAAGAAAGATATCTCTATAATCACTTTCGATTCATCTGTCTCCATTTCCATCGCACCTCCATTAGGTCATTATGAGGCTGGATCTTCAATTTCAGATTTTTGTTCCAAGAAATGAAGGTGAAATGATCATTTATTCATAACCCATAAATAATGAAGAACACAAAGAATATCGGGGGATAAAAACACAAGGAACAACCCTAGGAATGAACCTCATCCTCTGTTCATTCCAGACTCGATCCATTACCCTAATAAAGATCAATAAATTTGAAAAAAAATTCAATAAACAAACCCCAATAATAATTCTTTAATTAAATCCCATCCAGCTAGAACGATTGCACTGTGGATCAATCAGTTCGTTGGTTGGTCCATGTTCATTTTTTAATATAAAAACTTGGAAATAAATCTAAATACAACATTCTACATGGGTATTGGATATCTCATCGAAGAATATTGATCATTATGTTGTCATCATCAATGAGATTCATCGATAACAACATCCGTTGATGTCTGATTCAAAGTCCTGTCATTGTTCCTCATCGAGAAAATTATCAAGGTTTCTCTATAGAGCCTCTAGGGAATTTTTTGGATTATGAGCCTAAACCTAGACTTCAAATTAAATTATTATTTAAAAAAGATTTTCACTATGTTTCTACATCAATTAAGCATTAAAATAAAATAAACTCTCAATTCACTTTATTTATTAAAATGTCCCAAAATATTTTTCACAGCTGAATCATGATGGCTGAAGTTAGGTCATTCCTAGTGTAAATTAATTTCTATGAATGAAATGGTTCCCTCTTATTTATGATATAAGAACCCATTTGTAAGTTATTATACTTTTCAGAAAAGCCTATAGCATATGTTATTTAATATATTTAAAATATTTAAAACATTTATTCTGGGTACCCTGGGCCTCAGAATCACACGCCATCATTGCTCCTAGTCTCAAATTTAATTGATATAATATTTACAAATAATACATAGAAAATCTGATACATTACACCCCCTACATGTAAAACATCTATTTGGGTTTAAAATGTAGTGGATAAAATAGTTGATGTCCCTTCTAGTAACCCTTCATATCAAATTGTTAATCATAACTGTGATGTAACTTTCAATTATCAACCCTTTCCTATATATCTATCTAGTTTTGTTGATGTTTTACATAATGATCAGATATTCAATGAGGATAAAGAAAATATCGGTAGGGTTTAAACTACTATTAAAACCCCCAGTATGGATCAAAAACTATGAGAAAAGGATCAGTGTTCCTACTCCAATTATAGTGAATCCTTACAAGATTCTTCTGATCAATCTAATCAGATTGAGGAATCCTACTTAAAATCGAGTTCTATGAAGGGTAGAAAACCAATGGTGGATTTCGTTGGATACATTACCTCAAATCCTAGGAAATCTAGGAAACATAGGGGATACTCGAACATTGAGAAACCAATCATTAAATGATCATTAAAATCCTCTCAGAATGGAAAATTGATTTTCCACCACAATCCCTAATTTTTGAACACCCTAATACATCCTTTGGTTTTTATGTGGAAGAAGATGATAAAAAATGACCCTATGTATAGAGATTATTATTTGATTGGGCAAGATTTGGGGGAGGTAATTTATTCATGGATTGCTAAGCAAGATGAAATTATATTCCAAAAATCCAGGAATGGTGATATTACTGAGGAGAAATACCTTCAAATAAGATTTTTTTTATTAGTATGGTTGAATTATATAAAATAAATATAAATTTTAACTTCAGAGACATTCATTGGAAATGACCAGTTTGTGTTTTTTTACTTCTTGATGCTCTATTTTTGTTTCTTTCCCCTCTAACGCGCTATATTTTGGCTTGATTTGGTTTAGATTCTCAAAGGGATCCTTATTTAAAGGGGTTTTAATTTTCTATCTTTGGTGAGTTAGGTTTACATGTTTAGTTTTTTTGAAAAATATGTATGCTATTAAAGTTTTTGGGCCTAACCGCTTGCTGGATTTTTGGAGTGACTTTTGGAAATATTTTCTTGATTGAGAATTTATGGATTCATTGTTTCAAAATTTGTGTATTTAGTTTTTTTAGAGACTCAATGTTCATATAGATTATCAATAATTAATGATAAATGATGACCTTTTATAAATTTGGACTGATCCTTTCCACTATGTTGTTTTCATTTTAAGGATATTATTTTTTCATCCTAGACTCAATGGTTCTAATATATAGTTACCCCAATAAGTTTAAATACCCTGAGGGGAGGGGGTGTGAATCAGGGTATGAAAGATTAAAACAACTTCCCCTTCAGATATTGTTTCATCATTAAACAAAAAAATATTCTCACCCTTTCTCGTATAAATGTATGAACAAAAATGAAAGTATTCATGAGACACATAATTTTTTTTGGTTCACCCTCATTGGGATACATCCAAGGAGCATAAAATAGAATTGTGTCAATGTACCAAATACACTAAGCCTCACTGCCAAAATACAATGTTTGGGCTAGATCACTTTTATGCCTAGGCTCACTGCCTTTACAATGTTTCAGGTCAGCTCACTACTTTCCCAAGGATCACTCCCTTGCTCTATTTTTAAGGATAAATACTGGTGGAAAGAATCACCTTCTTCCTATTCTTTTTCTCATAGCTATAAAAGGGATTCAAACATAATTTATGGGCATTTAGTTCACTTCATTGTCACTAAATAATGCATCTTAAATTGTTGGTAGATGCTCTGTTGAAGTTCTTTCTAAGCTTCTCCTTTACATATATTAAATCACCTTGATGAAACACTTCCACTTTCCAGACAACATGAAAAAACTTCCCTTTACTGTATAAATAGTAAATACATCCATTTTGGAAATATTTTTAAGAGATTCCATGTATTACATTAACTAAATTAAATGTCACCGTGAATAATATCCTTCTTCAAGTATTGTCAAATGTTGAAGGTCCTCTATTTTATTATTCTTATTCTTCTTCAGAATTCTGATATGAAAATGATAACATTCACAGGGTAATGTAGGAATGTATCTCCATGTGTAAGAATCTAGTGTGATACCCATGTGCAAGACCCTGTCCCATATCCCCTTACATGAGATCCTGGTGTGTAGAACCTTGCATGAGATCCTAGCATGAGACCCTTTGCGTGAGATATTGACACGAGACCCTAGCACGAGACCCTAGTGTGAGACCACTTTTATTATTTTCACAAGACCTTGTTCAGATCATGTGTGCCGCATAAGGGATATCAATCACATATATTCCTTCGTGAGGTCTCTCCATGAACCCCTTTTACGATATGAAAGATCTCTCTATAAACATATTCCTGAATGTTACTTTAGATCAATATTATAAGAACAAATTCATCAAAGTTTAAGGATGAGTCATGGGGTATTTATAGGAAAGTGTCCAATAACTTAACTCCATAGTTCATGGACAAAAATATGTTCCACTACCACAGAAATCATGCTCCATGTATCCCCATGACGAGTCCTCAAATTCTATATAGCCTTACAACATGTGAAAATATTTCATCAACATTGATACCCTCCATCTGGGATTACACTTTCCACACTAGTAGGATTTTGTTTTGAACCACTACGTCAAATTAATTAATCTTATTTAGAATGACCCATTTGGTCCCAATGACATTATGATCTATTGGTCTCAAAAAATCTCCCATGTCTAATTCTTCTCAATTTGGTCAAGATCATCTTTCATATTCAAAACCTAGTTTTCATCTCCAACTACTTACTCAAAACATTTAGGCACTACCTATGATAAGAATGATTCTTGCTATAGAGTATTCATCCTCCTTGTCTACACTAGCATTGTTTGATAACTGATTATGTTTTTTCTATCAATTTTGGATCTTATATTTTATATTTTTTAATATAATTTTTTATTCTCATCAATTTCATTATCTGAATATTCATATGAATCAGCCTCTAGAATCAGAACATCCCCTGATATGCTTATCTATTCATTTCTATCTTCTTGAGACTGATCATGTATTTTCGAAATATTCTTGTCATTCTTTACTATAGTAACATCATTACATTAAACTACCTTTCCCAGCAGCTTATTAAAGAATTTATATTCTTTGATTTTCTTTGATTAGATAAGAAATATCCCTTCATCTCCATGGGATTCAAACTTCCCATGTTTCTCTTTATTAATAATGAAACACTTCCTTCAGAATACTAGAGATTAGATCATTTTTGGATTCTTTCCATACCATATCTCATATAGTGTCTTATTTTTTTTGGACATAATAATGCTCTATTTGATGTGTTGAATAATTTTGTCACTAATTATTTTCAAAACTTCTCTGGAAGGTCTTTCTAAATTAGAATTTTTCTATCCATGTTGATGTAATTAGATTTCTCATCAACTATTCCATTCTACTATGGAGTTCTTACTGATGAAACATTGTGCATTATCACATGTTTCTCGAGATAATAATCCACTTAGATATTTTTTTAACTCTATTACATTATCTATTAGGATCTTTTTTCCTAAAATATTTTCAAATTCCCTTCGATAAATTGTTATGAAATTGAACACCTCAGATTTGCGAGTGATTACCGAATCCCATGTAATTCTGATAAAATCATCAATGAAGATAACATAATATCTTCTCCCATAAACATATCTTAGTGAAATATGTCTGAACACATATATATGCACCAACTCAAGAACTTTTTTTAACCTTTTATATCTTTCATTATATGTATTTTTAAATATATTTCCTTCTTGACAAGAATCGCATGCATGAGTACAATCATGCCATAACCTAGGGAGGTCTCGAGTAGTATCATATTTCACCAGATCATCTATGGTTTTTTGGTTAAATTGACCAATATGTTTATTCTATAACTTGTTTTCTTCTTCCTTGGATAGAAATAAAATATATTCTTCTCCACTTGTAAGGTTGAGATTCCTTTTTTTACGCTTTCCCTATAAAACAACTACACCATATTCTACCTTGATGAATAATAATTTATTGGATTTTTTTAGAATGTTTTGAATCAAAAAATTTACCAACACTTAGTATGTTGTGACTGAGACCTTCAATAACCAATAAATATTCCTGTCTCATGCCTTTCCCCCCAAAATTTTCTTTTCTAAGTCCAATATTTTTTTTGGCCTTCATCATTACCAAATCTCCCAATACCTTCCTTTTCATATATCGTTCCTATCACTAGTTCATTTTTTTCAATCATATGGGATGCACATCCACTATCAATGATCCATATTATAGTGAAACCTGATGCTTTGAAAGTAATCTCTATAGCCACTTCATGTTCATCTCTCTTCTTTTTGATCCATGTTTTGACTTCATACTCGTTAGGGATTTATAATATTTATCTTCATTAGAGTATGATGAATAATATTAATCTTGTAGAGATAAAAATTTATTTTACATTTTCATCTCATTTTAAGAAACATTTAGCTACTATTTATGATCACATTTAGTCTGCTTCAGCACATTCTTTTGTATTATTAATGAGAAATAACTTTCTATGTGTCCAAATCCATCACACCCAAAACAATGACCATCAAATGATGTCCTAGAATATTGATATCTATATGGATTACTATATTGGTATCATTCCATTTGATACCTATTAGCAATGTAATAGACATTTTGTGAGTGTATCATCTTTCCATAATAATAAAATCTAATACAGGGTGATTTCCTGTGTGTCACTACTGCACTACTAGTTTTCCCTAGGGTTCTATGAATCTTCTTGTTCTGATTTGTAACCAAATCAATCTTTAATCTTGGAACAAGTTTATATTGTGTAATTTCAACCATTATTGCTTTATGTTTTTGATCAAGCACCATACCAGCTATGGAATTCAGATCTATAATTTTATTCTCCTAACATTCCTTTGTCTTTTTCATTGGTACTTTGAGTTATTTTTTTCTATTTTTTACTACCTTTGCAACCTGATTTTATAGATTCAATAATTTCTCTAGATCTTTCACATTCCTTCAATGGTTTAAAACTTCATATTCATCCTTTTTTATGAGTTTATCTTGATATTTTTTTTGTATTATTCAAACCATCGATCAGTATTTTTTCCCTTCAACTTTGAGCTTGTACTCACCAATCATATCTGAGTTCTCTAGCTTTGAAGACTTAAGATTTTTCAATTTCATCTATCATCCAAGACTTCTCTTCTTTATTATCCTATATAAAGAGTTTTTAATAATGTACCACCCTGATAAATTTATTTTTTAGCTATCTAAATGTCTATCTTTTCAAGTGAAGCTTCTAATACAACCTGAAGTTTAAATATTCCTCTGACTTATCCTTTTTTGTTGTCACTTTCCTCCCTTCTTTGGGAATTTCTAAAAACTTCCATCATATCATTTTCTTTACTATCCTTCCTTTCCTCTAACTCATCTATCATATATCTTTCTGAACTTTCGTCTTCTTTTGAAAGCAAATACTTCTTTTTGAAGAAATATTTCTTACCTTTCACATAGGCTGAAGGCTTATTCCAAGGAATTTCAACTTCATACAAATAATCATCTCGAAATATATTAGGTAACATAATTGAAAGATGTAAAACCTTTCCACATTGAAATCATGCAAATGGGAGTTTCCTATTGAACTTTCCTTTTCCTTTTTGTAATTTTGACCAAAGGAATAACATGAATTCATCTGTCTCTTCTTCTTTCTACCCATATTAAATAGTGACCTTATTTAAGGACTTTAATTACAATTCATTAGATTTAACTTTTTCCATAAACTCATTATCATTATTTCTCATCTCATATGTAATTAGAGTAATATGCAAGCTATCCAATTCCAGCTCCTTTGGATCTTTATTTTCCAATATAGAAACATTCGAATTAAACCGAGGTGGAAGTCTTCTTAAAATTTTCTTGAAAATATTTACATCTTCAATAATTTCTCCAATAACATGAATGTAATTCACAATAACATTCACCGAACCAAATAATGTATCAACAAACTCATTAGGGGGTATTTTGAGAAGCTCATACTTGTTCTATAGAACCTGAAACTTTTATTTTTAGACTTTTGATTACCCTCATAAATATTTATAAAATTTCCCATATATAATGTGATTATTTACATAACATCACCATTATATAGATAGAAATATTCAGATATCCCCCGAAAGAATTTATTACTTTAGCATCAGCATCCAACTCCCTTCGGTCAACTTCTAATAAATAACCACTGTCGATAATAGACGAAATTCAATTCATAGGTACTATAAAGATATTAATTCTTAAAGATTTGAAGTAGTTATGCATATGATTCTACTATAATTTAAAATAGTTTTCTATCAAAGATCAGAATCCCTTTGTGATTGACAACCTCCATTTCTTCTACTGAGAGAGAACCACTAACTTTGAACATTTACCTTTGATACCAATGTTTATCCCAACTAGGATTAATACCTTGGGGGGGGGGGGTTAATCAATGTATTCCATATTAAAACAACTTCCTCTTCGAATCTTGTTTCATCATTAAACAAAACACTCTTATCTCCCTTTCCGGTAACAATGTATAAATAGAAATGAAAGAATGCATGAGACAAAAACAATTTCCATGGTTCACTCTCACTGGGATATGTCCAAGGAGCATACAATGGAAATTTTATAATATACCAAAATCCACCAAGGATCACTTAGAAAATACAAGGTTCAGTATAGATCAATTATATTCCCATAATCTCTACCTTTATAATGTTTAGGGTGAACTCACTACTTTCCCAAGGATCACTCCCTAAATCTATTTCTATGGATCACTACCGATGGAAAGGATCACCTTATTCCTCTTCCTCTACTCACTACTCTAGAAGGTATTTACACACAATTTATGGATATGTATATCCCCTCATTATCACTATTGAATGAATCCTCAATTGTAGGTACATTCTCTATTGAAGTTTTATCTAGGATGCTCCTTTGCTTCAGTGAAAACACCTAAATGAAACACTTCCACTTTATAGAAAACTGAAACAGACTTACCTCTACTGAAGAAGTAGAAGATACCTCTACTTTGGAATGATATTAAAGAGATTACAAGTCTTACTTTCACTGAATTAAATGTAGCTATGAACAATAACCTTTTTTAAGTATTGTATAATAGTGGAGATCATTTATCTATGTTCTTATTCTTCTTTTTATTATTATTCTTATTTAGAATTAAGATATGATAACAATACTATTCAAATGTAATTATTAGTGTGTATATCCATGCTCAAGATTCTAGTGTAATACCCACATGTGAGACCCTAGCGCATATCCCCTTCCATGAGATCCTGGCAGGTATCTTTGCATGAGATCCTTCCACGTAACCCTTTGCATGAGATCTTGGAGAGATACCCTTTGCATGAGATCCTTACATGAGACCCGAGCACAAGACCACTTTTTTTCTTTATAAAATACATTTTTTAGATCATTAACAAAACTTATGTGATATTAATCATATATAATTTTTTGAAAGATCTCTCTGTGAACCTCTTTCGTGATTTGTGAGATCTCTTCATAAATTTATTCCCAGATATTTCTTTAGATCAATAATTTAAGAAAAACTTTGTCAAATTTTATGAACAGGTCATGGGGTATTTATAGGAGAGTTTCCATCACCTTAACTCCATAATTCATAGAAAACCATCTGTTACACCACCATAGCACTCGTGCTCTGCGAGTCCCCACCATGAGTTCATATTTGTGATATGTGCAAGTCCCTAGTGGGCTTCCGCATTCATGCTTTGCACGAGTCCCTGGTGAGAGTTTTGATTCATGATTTGAATGAATCCCTATTGAAATTACACATTATAAAAATGAGTGATTCCTTAATGTGAGTCCCCATTCATGCTTGGAGTGAGTCCTTAGTGAGAGTTCGCATTTTTGATATGTGCGAGTCTCAAGTAAAAGTACTCATTCATGCCTTTTTTGAGATCCGAGAATGAGTTCCAAAGACAACCATGAGTGGTGCACGAGATCCCATCATGAGATCCAAAGATAATAATTTGCTTTGTGAGATCAGTTTTGCATTTTTGCTCCATGAGTTTCGTTCATTATTTGCACTCCGTAAGTTCAGTTCATCATTCACACTCCACAAGTTCAGTTCTACATTCACACTCCACAATTTCAGTTTAAAATTCATGCTCGACAAGTTCATAAGTTTTCCTTTATGCAATACATTCACACTTTTCATGATATTATACATTCATGTTTTCCTTGAGATCAGTCATTCATTCCATTATGCAAGATCAAGCATTCACGCTTTTCACGAGATCAGAAATTCACAATTTCCATGAGATAAATCATCCATGATAACTCTTCATTCCTTCATTGACAACTATCCTTCATCAACAAACTCAAACCGTGTTAAAAAACACAATCAACCCAAAATCCCCACCATGAAGGATTTTATCCTAGCGTCTCCATTTTACAAGAAAATTAGAAAAGTGATGGACTATTACTAATGTCTATATACTTCTATTGTCTCAATGGAGCTGTGATGTTGGTTTAATGACTGTTAGTATTTTTCTATTATCTTTGAGTATCATGGTTTCATACAATGCACCTAATGTTAATTGTAGATGGTTATAGCGAAAGATGTTTTTGATCAGGAGTTTCTAGCTCTATTGATTCTTTGTGTGTATTTCATGGAATTTTTTTCAGCTATAAGAGATCCATTTTAATTGTTTTTTTCATTGTTTAGATGTTTGATCCATTATATTTTGATGTTTTTTCCGACTAACTGGGAATTATTAGATGCATCATAAAGTGAAACAGTCTACATGTGATGCCTCATAATGGAACATTTGGGTGAATAATCCATCTATATACTACAAATTGTGATGATGCATGTTCTTTTGGTTGGTTTTCATATTTTTTTTATTATTTTTAGTTAATTATGTGTTGGTAAAAACTCATTTCACATCTTATAACCACTTTACTCTTTCATGTTTTAATATATTCTAAGTAAGTGTGAGTGGGGTTTCCCAATTCACACTTCAATTTTTCATATAAAAAAACTTATATATTGAGACATCCTTTTGGATGTTATTTTTTATTAGGGATTACAAACATACATTTCTATAGTTGTTGTAGTGGTTTATGGTGAAAATTATAGGATTTATTGTAACTCCATAATCCCACATGAGCTATGCTCATTATGAGAAACATGGGATCAAAAATGATAAATTTTATTGCTTATGAATGTTGGACTTATACTCTAGGATCTCCATTGGAAGATTAATATAGAGATCAAACCTCAGGGTGGTGTCCTACATATCCTACTTATGGAAGGAATCAGAGTCATGTGGATCACTTTGATGGGGATCACACATTGACATTTACCTTATATTCGTGGATTACATACTGAGGATGGACAAAGTTATCAAATCATTGGGTATTCCCTTATTGACTTATCTTGCTTGTCTTCCTGACATGCATTGTTTTTTTGCTTGACATGCCTTCATTTACTACTCGATACGTCAAAGAGTGTATGCTTAACATGTCCTTATGAAAATTGTATGATCTAATTGACTTATCTAGAGGGCTTCGCATAATCTGGATGGCATGTTTGAAGGTTGTCACATGATATAGTTTAGATTATCTGGAGGACATCGTATGACCTGGATGGTTGATCCTCAAAGCCATCACATGACCTAGATGACTTGTATAGAGGGTGATGCATGATCCACATGACTTCACCTGGTTTCATCGCAAGAGATGGTTGAAACATATGGAGGGAATCATGGGAGTCTGTGTGACTTGTCTTAGAGGGTGTTTTATGTCTTGGATGACATGTCTAGAGGGAATCATGAGACCTGGATGAAATTTATGGATGAAATTATGAGAGCCAGTTGATATACCCTGGTGCTACCATGAGTCTTAGCTGACATGAATTAGTACGGCCATATGAATCAGGTGACACATCCGAAGGACATCACAAGGCTTGAATAACGATCCTGAAGGGTTTTGTGATACCTGGGTGGAATGCCTGTGGGGAACCTTTTGAATTTATTTGACATTTCCAGAGGAATTCACATGACCCAAGTAGTATGCCTAAGGAACATCACAAGATCTGGTTGACATGTCCTGGTGTTGTCGCATGTCCGGTATGGTTCATGCAAAGTACATGAGGGTCATCGTGCATATTCTTTTCATAAATCTCCCACCTTTAATCCTTATTCTAGAATTTATATTGATAATTCCTTATATTTTTTTAGTTTTAAATTATTTTATGTCTAGTGTGTTTTAAAATATATGTAGAATGATATTCTTATGTCCTCCAGGAGTCCTTCACATGATCTATGAGTGATCACTCAAAGTTCTTATGCATCCTCCATAGTTTCTCCAATTTTTCTCCCATATCTTACATGATGGTAATATTTTCTAATCATAAGATCATACACTCATATAAATTTTCTTTGGAGCTTGGAATGAGGTTTGTGGTCCACCTAGTGGAATCTATGCGTGGTAGTGGTACTCTATCTTTTTAGTGGTGATTTTTTCATGATTGGTTGGGGTTATATAAGTCTCACCACCCTAGTTGTTCTCTACTTCCTATGACACAAATATCATGAATCCAGGATGGAGTCATCAAAGGGCTTCGACATTATGGGTTTTTGCGAGTCCTTGTCATGGATCACTCTGAGGGAGTCACCTAATTTTCAGTGACCACAAGCCCATCCCGTCAATACCCCCTTTACTGGATTGTCGGTAATTAATGGGGACATGTTGAACTCTATAGGAATTCTGATTTAATTCCATATTTTCATATGGACATGTCCAAGTGACTTCATGAGATCAAAGTTACTGCTGAGAGGAATTCATATGAAACTTGAAAGCTTTCCCAAGACATTTTGTGAGGCAATGATGGATTGTATGGGGGACTTCATGAGATCATGCTGACTTGTCAAGGATTCTCATGAGACCGTGCTATGGATGAGCTTAGTGAATCACAAGGGTTTTACAACTACAAGAATACCCTTCCCATTATTATTTTAATTTTATTTTTTTATTTTATAAATATTGGGAGTCATGTGAGATTTCATTAGTATTGTCGAATAAAATTACTCTACCTTTTAGTGATACATCAAGTGACTAATAAACATCTTATGGGGATTCATGAGAATTTTGGGGAAAATCCATACATTTATCCTTAGGGACTCAACAGGTAAGTGAAAGGTCACCTTGATATAATAGAATCCCTTTATGCGATGAGGATGACAAGCCAAAGGGCTTTTGCGAGATGAGGCAGGAATGTTGTCGGGCTCTTGTTGCATCTTGTTGATCTCCATGGGCATATCATGTGACTTTTATGACCACAAGAGGCTCCTTCCTTTTCCATATTTTTATGATTATTTTAATAGGATATTTGATATCTCACATATCCATGTGAGTATTGTTGAAGATAATCACTCTCCACGTCTAGGATACGCCAGATGATCAACAATGAATCTCATGACAGTGCTTGAGTGATTCCATGGACAACTATTCTATTTGTCTATGGTGAATTGTGTGACTAGTGATGGATCTTGTGATGGTGTGAGGAAATTGTCAAGGACAGTCCCTTTACCTACCTTTTATGAACTGAATATTCATTAATGGATCTCGTGATGTCATGCAGACATTGTTAAAGACACTCAATTTTCTATCCTTTGATATGTTGTGTGTTCATGGTTGTATGATTCCATAGCATGACCAAGGGTGTTTTCATGTCAATGTCGTATACAAAAGGGTACATGGAAAGTGTTGCAAGATGTTTCATAAATGTTTCATAATCCAATCTCATGACACATGTACTCGGGATATTTATCCTCTTCATATGAAGATATTAATCATTCCCTAGAGATACTCATGCACACATGAATATTGCATGTGTGTGGTGTGTAATTCCAGTATATTGGCACGGTGCATCAAGCCTTGAATGTTATTCATTTTCATCTTTTGAGGCACATTAAATAAATTCATTAGGACTTGATCATAATGATATGTTGTGTCACACTCCAAAATTCTTCACATAACTGGGTATGCGGAAATTTAATCTCTTTATAGGTGAAGGTAGGACTGTGTTATGTGCTTGGTTCTATGTTCGCATGATAGAGTGTATACACACATGGTGCATCATCTCTATGCATGTTAGGGTACACGGTGCCACATCCTTTCAAAATATAGGTTATGTTTCACCTACCATTCATGTGATGGGTTATGAGATGCCACAACCTTTCACATGAGGGGTTAAGTGGTTCCAAATATCATGGAACTGAAACTTAATGTAATCAAAACTGGTCATCCATCATGAAAATCTTCAAAATAGTAATTTCAATGCCTCTGTTTTGTCATGAAAAACATCCTGGACATCTGGCATGGGATCTTGAAATGATCTATTTTAAAAGAAAAATAAGATATCTCCCTTCTATAGTGGCATTCAATTCAAGTGATATGATACATGATGACTATCCCTCCGTGTAATGTATTAGGTAGTGCCTCAAATTCTTTGCATGAATGAAAGCATGCGGTCTCACATGATCTTCTTCATGTAACCCTTATATAGGCTCACAGTTCTCTATGTTACATAAAAATAAACATCTCTTTTTTTGGAATGGAAGTGGCCCTTAAAATATCGATCTAACTTATGTATTTATAGGCTAATTATCACACTTCTTTTTCACATATGAGAAAGGTGGTGTGTTTGAAAAATATATTTCACTGTCTACCAAACTGACATACTTAGCTTGAGATCTGAAAATAATGCCAATTCAATATATGTTTTCGATGCGTCGAAACATGTGGTATCATAAAATTATTCACAGGTCGTTGCTGGTGGTGTTTAGAAACTACAAATCATCCTTCTTCTAATGTGTTTTCACTCATGTGCTCAACCTATTTATGTGACACCATTACGAGCTCCATAGATGAATCATAATGTTTCATCACTTACCAACTTGCTTCAAATACTCCCCAACATCAAACTATATTTATCACTCTGACCCCACATATTATCATCATGGTACAAACTATTCTTTTTCAGCATTCCCTATATATATGAACAAATGGGCATGGTGTTTATCCACTTATGTGATGGATGAGGCCAATCCCCAAGTTTTTTTTTCAGGTAATGATGATAAAGAAAAAGATTATCCTATAAGTAGATGGATTTTTTAGAATAATCCTCTTTTTTTGTGGATACTCTTAAAGACATCATAGTAGAATGTGTATGGAAACATCACCTTCACTGTATGCTCTATTTTCGAGCATAATTTTTGTTGTCTTCATGTGAACATCATGGGATTCATGCATGTGCTATGAACATTCTATGGAAATCATGCTTTCTTGACTTGATATAGAAACCACATGAATGGGACATCCCATCTGAGCATTGAAGATCATATGTGTCACATTATAATCCTATCCATGGGCCATCATTGCAACATTGGGTGTCTACATGGAGGCTACCCATAATCCCCCATGCTGTATATTCTCATGCTTTCACTATCTGCATCGTGTACTCTTCTCATTCTCTTTTGATGTACCCTAGTACACAAGAAATTTACTATATAAAAAAGGAGTTTCGGTGGGGGTCACCTAATGTATTGATCCAAGAGCACAGTTTTGCTAATCTTTATGTAAAGATATACCTAGTTCCTTATTCTCTCTACATGATATCTAAAATGGGACATTCAAATAATGGTGTTTCATATGGTAGTCTTGGAATGGGGAGTTGCGGTTTGAGAAAAATCCTACACTTGAGGTTCTGCTGGTGCATGATATCAATCCCATGTGAAAAAGGTGATTTGAAACTTTGGTACTGCAAGGCTGGAGAATACAACGTGTGATGTAGCATATCCATCACCTGAAATGCACCCCAAGCATCATTATCACTTGTGTATGAATTATTATCATTTAATCCCTTATCACATGTTTACATTTATAGAAAAGTGTGTCACGTTTGATTATGATCATAAAAAATTCCCCCTTAGAAATAGATTGGTTCTCCAAGAAAAGAATCTAATTCTAAGGTAAATGTAAAAAAAATTCTTTATATCTGAATGATGATGGATTCCTCCTTTATTCTATCAATGAACATATTTTCTGAATTTTATATATGGTTGTTCAATTTTATTTCACTCAGGATGTGCATGAAACTTCTCTAATTCTATATTATAAGAATCATCAACAATACCCACCCTTTTCTTAACATCCAAAAAAATTTATTGCTTGTATATAAATATTTAAATCATAACATATTCTTACTGAGAAGTGCTCATAAATTCCCACCAACATGAGATTCCTCACTAGTATATCTACTCCAACTATCCTCAAATTACCTGATTTGAAAAAGGATAATTAGGTAGAATACATATCCTATTGGGAGAGTGATCTTTCTTTTTTCAAATCTGATAGTCTTGGTGAGAATATCTTGATTTTTATGGAGACTATATATGGTCGTCCTTAAAAGATCCTACTGGATAAATCACTGTTGTACTGTAGTTACAGTCTTTTTTCTCAAACCTTATATCACTTTAGTTTAGGTTTGTTAATCTTGGACCTTCTATCACTTTAGTTTTGGGTCTTATATCTTGGACATTATATTGATTTAGTTTTGGGTCTTTTAGCTCAGAACTTCTATCACTTTAGTTTAGGGTATTTTAGCTCAAAACTTCTATTGCTTTAGTTTTGGATCTTCTAGATTGTACATTTTATCACATTAGTTTAGGTTCTTTTAGCTCATACCTACTGTTTCTTTAGTTTATGGTCTTTTATCTCAGACATGCTATCACTTTAGTTTAGGGTCTTTTAGCTAGGACCAGATGGATGATAATGGGATATGGTGAAGACATTCCAGGAATGACCCAAAAGACACTGAGGTGATGAGTTATACCATGGAATTTTCGAGGCTCATGAGGATCAGGATTCCTTTTTAATAGAGTGACACATTTGGTTGATGACCATAGGCATATATGCAGGAGACATATGAATACATTCATAGTTAGTAAAAGGGTCCCTTGAAGCCTGGTATCCTTTCCAAGGGATATAGAATATTTATGGAGGTAATATCGATTTAGGGTAAAATACTAGGGATTATAAGTCCACTTGGATAGTTGGAGTATGGATGATGTAAACTATAACTCAAAATTTTGAGTCTATGAATATGGGATGGGGTAGACATGTTGGGGATTACCCGTAACACTATGAGGTGTTGAGTTCTTTCATAGTGTTTCTAGGGCTCACAAGGATTAAATAACCTTTCTTGCAAGGAGGAGATGCCTTTAGTTGGTGGGTCAAGGACCTTATACATCAATAGAATGGTAAAAAAGAAGATGATATCCAATCCTTTCTAAGGGCCATGAATGATTTGTGAAGACTCAAACATCTAGATGATGAGGCTGGTTATGGGGGAGATCTATACAAGAAGGGTTATAGAACTCAAGGGTAATTCGACACTTAATTGTGAATATTGATCCCTACTATGGATTCAAATCACAAGGTGTCATCCATAAAAATTTCAGGAATGGAGTTACTCATTCATGATTTGAGAAAGGGTACACAACATAATGATTTAGCATCAAGGATGTGAAATATTCTCTGAAATTTTGGTGTCAATATTGTAAAATCATTTTCCAAAGTGCTCAGGTTGGGGGAATGATATGGGATATTCATACTGGGTATGAAACAAAACACACTAGGGTGATGGATTCTTCCTCAATGATGTCATGGTTCACAGGGATCAAAAACCCCTTTTTTTAGAGTGACACATTTGGTTGATGACCATAGGCACATAGACATGAGTTGTAGGCATAAATTCATAGTAAAAAAAGGGTCCCTTGAAGCTGGGTATCCTTTCCAGGGCCTTGTAATGTTGCGGTGATACAAGGCACTTTAAATCATGAAGTTTAATTTATGGAATGTTTAATATCCAATAATTGTTCAAGCACCCTAAAAGTTGTTTCACACATAGAAAATATATTCTCATAGTGAGGAGATATGAAAAATCATTACTATAACTTTTACCTGACCATGGGGTTTAGTGAGCATAACTTGGCTTTTACTACGGCTATAATGTAGACCCTTTGAGATTTTTTACTAGTTCATCTATGCCCTAGTTTTTTCCTAAACTCTAGAGATGAATATTTTAACGAGATAAGACTAAATTTTTTTCTCATAACTCCCATTATGGGTTTTCAACTTGACAAGTTTTTTGTCTCTTTTTCTAGTAGTTTAAGGTCATTCAATTTTGGACCATTATAGGATAGAGTTTAAGGTTGTAAAAATTTGACCAAAGTTAAGGAAGTTTAAGGTTGTGACTCACATAGACCTAATATAATGGATGATACAAAAGATCCCAATTAGGATACCCAAGGTCATGAGTACCCCAACATCTTTATTAGCGGGAGATGAAAATGTTGTAAATCATGGATTAAGGTTCATGGTTCATGAATAATGATATCGAACAATCATGCTAGGATTATGTTAGACCACACTGAGGTGTTGAGTTCTGCCACAATGATTTCTGGGATCACAAGGATTAGAAATACCTTTTGTAGAGAAACACATTTGGTTGACGACCATAGACACATATGCATGAGCCATAAACATACATGAATAGTCAATAAAAGGGTCCCATGAAGCTAGGTTTCCTTTCTAAGGTCCATGTAATATTTTTGGTAACCCTAAGCACCAAAGGCATGAATTGTGGTTTATGGATTGAGATTATTTAAAATATGATGGAAACATCCCGTACCCTGGATAATCAGGGTACGACTCTTATGGTACTTTGATATGGGGTGAAAAAATGGGTTATTTCCTACATAGATTATCATCATGTACTGGGGATGTTTTCCTTGTTGTTTTAAGTCATGTGGTAAGGACATAATCCATATAGTTTATCGTTGTGTGGTGAAGATGTTTTTATCATTCAGTTTTAATGTCATGCAACCAAGATGTTTCCCATGAAATTTAACATCATGAAATAATGATGTGGGAACCAATGTGAAAAATACTTTCATGATATATTATGTACACAAGTAATCCATACAAAGATATGTCTTGTATGTAGGAAAATTGAACTTGTTCTACTTGGTTCCTTTGAATTTGGGGTGCATTTATTATTAGTTGTTGCAGCTAGCCCAATATTGGAGATCTATACATCATTATGTCTCCTATGATGACATGAATCAAGAAACATGTAGTTATCAAGGAACTGTGCAGTTTAATGCCATGTAGAAAGTATACAGGATTCCCAACATGAAAAGGGGAATTATGGATGGACCCAAGGAAAAAATATTGGTGTCACTACATATCCTATGGAAGTAGGAATAAAGCCACATGTATTCCTTGAAATCCCTTGAAGTTTAATGTCATGTGGGGAGGATGAAGATGAACTGATGTTAAAGAACAAAAATGTTGTGGCTGGGTGCAAGGGTGGAAGTCCGGGTGTCACTAAATATCTCATGAGAATGAGAATCAAGCCACACATAGTTCTTGAAGGTTCATGCATTTTTACATCATGCGATGATGATGATGTTTTCCCGATGTGAAATGGTAGTATTGTAGAAGGGCCTATGAATGGAATTCTCAGTGACACTACGTATCCCCTGGTGACGAGAATCAAGCCACACATAGTTCTAAAGGGAGTTCCCTATGTAGGTCGGACCCATATGTAGTGAGTGAGGAATTTTTATACTTATATATAATGAATGGTCCCAATATTAGAGATCCAATCTTCACTACATATCCTGTGTTGATAGGAATCAAGTCACATGTAGTACTTGAATGAGAAAATCTCTCTTCATAGGTTTAGTCCATACACAAAGGTCAGAATTGTTTCTATTGATTTTTGTAGTTGGGCCCAGGATTGGAGATCCAGGAATCACTACATATCCTAAGACGATAAGAATAAATTAATAAATAGTTCTTAAAGAACTGTATAGTTTTATGTCATGTGGAATGTACATTGACAATGTAGTTTAAAATCATGTGGCAATGACTCAGGGTATGCATTTAATTGTCTTGATTTCAGGACCATGATGGAACTGCCATGGGATTTCATGCATTTTTAATGGAGAATCCCTTATTGTAATTCCTAATCTTACATGAGCTATGGTCGATGTAAGAAATAAGGAATGGAAATGGTTACTCTCACCATGTGGAGGCAATCAATACTTGACAGGGGCATTCTATATCATTTGGTGCCTAGACCAAAATATAGGATTGAAGAGTTCCTATGTATCTTATTGGAAATTAAAATCAAGTCATATGTAGTTCTAAAAAACCCATGTAGTTGAACATAATATGGAAAGGAAATTAGTTGTGTATTTTATTGTTATGCAATACGGGTGTAGGTCACCTGATGTGAATAAAGAAAAACCATTTGGGGATTCATGTAGTTTTTAATTTCATGCAGTAAAGACATCCCCTGTTCAGTTTAACATCATGTTGTAATGATATGGATCACCTGACGTGAAAATTTTGTGCATGATATGTTTTGTGCATAAGAATCTATTTTTTATCAGTTGTTGTAGCTAGACCTAGGATTAGGGATTTGGGTATTACTATGTATCTTGTGATGTTAGGAATCAAGCCACACATAATTCTTGAGTGGCTATGCAGTTTAACGTCATGCAGTTAGGTTGTGGGTTACCATGCGTATAACACCCCAAAAATTTATAATAATTTTATTTTAAATAAACTTAATATATTATTGATTTTAATTCACACAATACTGAGTTATCTTGAGTTACACGTAAGAGAAACATTCTTTGATAGATTGCGTTGCACGTAATAAAGAGTATTACCAAACAATAAAGTATTATTAAAATATTATTATATAATATTATAAGATATAACCTAGCCGTTAAATTAGGGGTTATGAATAGTATTAACTAACTAATTAAAATATATTGTGTAAAAAAATATAAGATTAATTCATTGGTTATTAATTAATTATAAACTAAAATATAAACTAATTGAATGTAAAGGGGATATTTTATTTTTTTATGCTCCCAAAGGCTTCTTATCTTAATAAATTAAATAAATTACAATTAGTGGTTGATATTAATGAAATATATATGTTATATATTTGATTTTTTCATATTTATACAATATATTTTAATGGAATAATATAAGAACAAAACATGTTTAAATTATAAAAACATATATTTTACAAAAGGGTAATTTTACTACCTTTTAATGGATATCCCATTTTAAATATAATTTTGACCCCATTATTTTTTTATATGACAAAATAAACTTTATTTTTGAATTTTTAATGTCAAAATTAGATTATGGTGATTTTTTGGTATTTTTCCGAGATACATCATTTTTTGATGAATAGTAAACAATACTGCATTGTAGTTAAAAAACCGTCATTTCATTTAAATAATTATTTCACTATAAAATTATTTTTAAAGTAAAAATAGATTTATAATATATATTATTCCAATTTAGTTCATTGGAATCATTTTTATATTGAAATTAGATATAAAAACTTATTGAACTTCTGAACCTCTCGTTTACCCGCCTTCTCGCCACATCTATGGTATTAACATTAAACTTAATTTAGCCACTTCTATGAATTGAATATGAAAAAATAGACATAGAAAATTTTAATAAGTATAATATTTATATTCTAATAGTATAAAATTATTATTTTTGGATATTATGAATAGTAACTTTAGTAAATGTTTATTTACCACTATTAAAGGTAAATCAGGTAATTAAGGGTAAAAATATATTATAATATTATAAATTTACCCTAAAACATATTCTAATTTAATTTTATGAGTGAGTTTTGACCAAAATTAACCTTAGTCCAAGATTATATTTTTAAGACACTTGGGTAAGAATATGACATTTATAATATTTTATTTAAAGATAAGTTAAAAATGTTATACTCATGTTTTTAATAAGTATTACATTTTTTATACATTGTTATAAAAAATATAAATTAGACTATAAATATTCATTTTAAATATAATAGATTTATATTAATCATGATAAATTATTTTTTCTTTTTTGAGAACAAATAATTTAATTAATGGCTTGCATAATATTGATGTTGTAATTGTTTAATTAATGGAAATATAAAATAAATGATATTAAAAATATTAAAATAAAAATAATATAAAATAATTAAAGACATAAATTAATTATATATATAAATTAAAAATATTATTGATATATTATAAGTTTTTTCGAAGTATCATGTTATGATATTTTTAAAAAAACAAATAATGAATAGTATCAAATTGACATAAATGATACTTTTAAATAAATAATATTTTATTAAAAGAGATAAAACTCATAAAAATACAAAATTATTCCAAATAAATTTAATAAGGTTAAATATGTCATCAATGATCCATTTTTGGTTCATTTGGAATTTCATAGTTAATATATTAACCCTAAAGAGTAAAAAGCTATGTTGTCACGGTAAGAGTTAAAGGGTATAACTAAGGGTTAAGACCAAAGGTTAAGGTCAATATTATGACTGAAACATGTCTAAAAATAATTAGTTTAGAGGATTTAGAACCATACTCAAATTATATTATAAATAACTCAGTTTGGAGCTATTTAGAATCTAAAATAAATTTATATAAATTTAAAACTTTAAAGGATTCCAAGAGTTCCCCTTCCCCATATTATAAAAAGGCACGTCCTCTTTCACTTCATCACACCAATTTTTGCCTTATATATCTACAAAAACCTTCCAATTTATCCTAAAAAAATTATTATCTTTGTTATTGAGGTCCTTTTCTTCTAAAAATACCACCCCTATCATCCCTAAGAGGATATACAAAGGAAGTCCATCGAAGAAGAGGTAATTGTTTTACCAAACCATTGAAGTTCTCTTATTCTTCTACATACTCTTTCTATGCTGTTTAAATAATAAATTAATAAATATAGTATCATAAATATACTGATATTTTATTATGGTTATTGGACAACCATATTCCTCCTTTTATCATCCTACGGAAAATAATATCACCATGTGTGGGTACGTACGACTTACCATCCTCATGCTGGGGTGTAATTTGTTTTTCATCACTACTTTATTTTTATGGATATGATGATGAATATAATGGATATAAATAATAAATATGAAATTATATTGATTATTTATAATTAATATACCATCTAATTCAATACCCTTATACCATTACAGAATGATATCATCACTCATGCGTAGGTATGACCTACTGTCTTCATGACGTGATGAGATTCATCCTCCATGATAACAATTTAAGAATGATTATAAAATGTATATGATGAATAAATAAAATATTTATTAACTTAATATCATTCTTTATTTGAATAAAATATATCCTATTCATAAGAAACAAGACTTACATGACAAAACATGCATAGGAAAATGAAAGAGTTAATACCCGTAACAAGGGTAATAACGAAATATTATTATAAAATGGGTGAAAATATATTATAATAATTTCATATATAATATTATAAATATAATTATGGTCCTTTAATAAATTAATAACATGTTTAATACCATTATAAATGAGTTTAAAAGGATTTTATCGTAAAGGAAATGCAAGGTAAGGGATTTCGTCTCAATCTCCTTTCATTGAGTAATTTTTTGATGATATACACCTTTATTCATTTATAATGTGAATATACAGCTACTATTACATTTAAAATCCATATTTTATCTATGATCATGTTATTTAATGTTTTGGTAAATTTATTCTTTCATTTAGATTATGATTTAAATTTTCAAAGTGGTATGAGACGCTTTGAATGTTTAAAGATTTAATCCTTTCTCCATTTAAATATTCTTGATATTATTTTACATATTTATTTATATAGATATAAAAGGACTATAAAATACATTTTATGTCTATTTTTAATTTCATTGAAAATATTTCAAAAGGAAACTTTTACGGTTTTATCTAAGTTACTCTTTAACTAAAACATCATTCTAAATGTTTTTTAAGATTTATTCTTCTTAATCATTCTCATTAATGTCCATTTTTTCAAAATGGGTTTTGTAGATTTATTTATAATAACTTTAATTAATTAAAATATTATTTTTATAATTTTTTTTCTAAAATTTTTATTTTTTTATGAGAGACTTTGATTAAAAAATATATTTTTTAAATGTTTTCTTTTATAAATGCACGACTGTTGAATAAATAATTTCAAACTAAAAAGGGGTATCTATTTTGATTAAATGTTTTCTATGTAAACATAATTTTTTAGATCTTATAATTGATTGAGGTTAATTTCTTATGATACAGTTTATCATATTGTATTGAATGGTTTATGATTAGTTTGACCGTGGATATGCCATTTTTATACAATTCCCGGTTTATGGTTAAAGTGTTCACATTTCGATTGATAACTTTTCAATATGAATTATTATGTTGGTTATGTTTTACCCCTTTAATAAGAGGAATGAATTTGACTCAGTAAGTGAAGGTAGGGGCTCTCTATATCCCCTCAATTCATCAGTAGATCTAATGAGACAAAATAGTTTGGTTTTTTACCCATTTATATTTGGTGTCTTAGCCAAATACTTGATGGTATTTTTTGATGTCCGACATTATGCATTCCCTCATTATGAGATTATTTATTTATATTCCATGTGATTATTAGACTGTTATAATATCCATGGTTTTTTTTTCTAGCTCATATGATTATTTTTAAGTCATTATATGATTTTCATTTATTATTTCCATATAATGCTCAAGATTATGTTTAAATGGATTGTGTTTTAGTTATACACCTTGACTTAATGTTTATGATTATTATTCATAATATCTTCTATTGTACACTTACCCTTACTAAGAATTAGAGCTCACCCATTTCATATGTTTTATTTTTCCCTAGGATATGAAGATGTGTTTTGAGTTTGATATGAAGGGTTACAGTAAAGGGATTAATGACATGCTCAAAAAAATTCTTTGTGCATTTTATGTTATAAAATTTAATATGAATTTAAATTATGTATATAGTTTACCATGACTAATAAATTAATTGGTACTTTAGTATTTAATTCCTTGTGATCATGCCAATGTAATTAAATAATGTACCGACTTTAGGCTTCTGGGGTCGGGGTGTTATAGTTGGTATCAATGGAAGTTTAGTAGAATCCTTAGGAACTATATTTAGGAAAACATATATTAGGGAGCATAACCCTAAGATAGAATTTTATGATAATTATAGAATAACGTCCTATAATTTTGTTAAAGTATAGATTATGTGGGCCTTCCTAAAAATACATCCCTTTCTGGATACTACAAGTAGACAGGGTTCTGGAATATATATACCTATGGTTAAATACAATGACAAGGTGCACCGGTCCAGACTCGACGTAATCTGGTACATGAAAATGGGAATTATTTTTCACCCTGTTTGAAACTCTTGGTTGATATGCTTATTATAATTCATATTTTATTTACTAACAATTATGAAGGATTTAAATGTAAACATGTACCTAAAAGAACCATGTTTATGATTATGCTATTATATATGCATAATTTTTTCAATTTATGCTTAGTATTTTAATAGTTTTAGGATTATACATTATGATATGATCTAACCTAGTTAATGAATTCATTAAGAAAGGGAACCTATAAGAAGGAATGTGAACCTGACCAAAGCACATGATCTAAAGAGTAATAAGAAACATATCTTTCATGGTCTTAAGAAAATATTTTCAAGTGAAATAGTATCCCAAGCATTCTTATCATTTGAGGAAATAATATCATGTGATAATGAGAAAATTAAAGAGTAATCTATATATTATTGATTTGGAGGGATGCACAAGAATAATAGGGAAACTATGAAAAATATGGATTAAAGGAAGAATGGAAAGAATTATTTTCCCACATGTAATAATTTTTCAAATAATCACCTTGGTACATGTTTAAAAGGAGTGGGATTTTTCTAAAAGTGTAGATATAAAGGCCACCATTCTTGGGAATACAAGGATAAGAAAAAAGTTTCTAATATAAAATTATTCAACTATTGTGATATGTGACACTATGAAAATAAATTTCTCATGCATCAAAGGAATATACCCTAAAAGAGGCTAATGGATCATGGTTAAGATCATGATACTGCTACAGATGAAGAGAAATGATCAATGGAATTATGTTTGGATTCAAGAATCATGTCATTTTAGTATTTTATCAATTGCGTATTAGTTATAATAACTATATAATATATAAGGATTTTACTATAGTACTTTTTTGTTTAGGATTTGAGATCATATGATGAAGGGTACCAAGAAATGTTTTTCAATAGAATTTTATTTTTTGTAAAACACATGTTTTATGGAAATATTATCCTTAATAGGTTCCTAATTCTGATAAAATGATGTTTGGATAAAGAAATTATTGATTTTTATAACTTTAATTGAATATGTGCTGACTATCTTGGAACTGATTAATGATTTTTCTACAAAGTGGCTTATGTTATCATTGGCGGAGTTTGAAAAATTTTGGGATTTAAGGAGTATATCCAATAATCTATGTTCTATTTAAGGAATAAGGAAGAATCAATGTTTTCAATAATGTTTTATTGTTTTTAAATTTACTACCATATTTTAAAATAATATATGATGAAGGTATTCATATGTTTGGAATGTGACAAATAAGGATCACTTTATGTTGTGGAATGATTAATGATAAGTTCATTTTAAAAAAGTTAACCATTTATGAAATGGTTTAAGTTTATCATTGGGAAATGTTATTGAGGTTAATGTATTACTTCACCCTATAGTGAAACTTGAGATATGAAATAAAGTGTAAATTGTTCAAGGAACAACTGAAGGAAAATATTGTATTTATGAAATAGAAACATATCAAGTAATTATATTTCATTACATTTTTATTGAGTAAAATAAGTCCTTAACTATAGAAAAAAATATCTAAAAAATGTAATTTTTTTTCAACCAATGGTATTTTAAATCATCATATATTTATGGATTTTAGGCCCTCAAATTTTTATTTATCATTAACTTGTTTGCGACTGATGACCTTAATCATTCTCTAAAAATATTTACGCTTTTACTCTATGTACATATCACTAATTTCCACTAATGTTCTTTTACATAGAGACCCAGTTATATGTTATTCCATGAGACCTTTTTACTTCTCATTCTCTCTTATTAATAGAATATTTTATTAACCCTATTTATGTTGTGGGTTATTCAACAATAGTATTTTCAAATATCAATCTCATGATTACTATGACCAATTTTAAATTTCAAGGACACAATTTAACTAAGGTGGGGGGAATTTAACACCCCAATAACATACAATATTTTTCTTTTTAAAAAAAATTTAATATTTTCTGTAGCTATAATTAACACAAAATAGAGTTATCTTGCGTTACATGTAAGAGAAACATTATTTGATAGCTTTCGTTATATGCAAGACTAAGTATTACCGAACAACACACTATTATTAAAATATTATTATATAATATAATAAGATATAAAATAGAATTTAAATTAGTTTTTATGAACAATATTAACTAAATTATTAAAATATATGGTTTACACAAATATAATATGAATTCATTGTTTACCAATTAATTAAAAATGAAAATATAAACCAATTAAATGTAAAGCGAATATTTTATTTTTTATGCCCCCAAAGGTGTCTTATCTTAATAAATCTAATTAATTACAATTAGTGAATAAAATTAATGAAATATATATGTTATATATTCAATAAATAATATTTTATATTCATATAATATATTTCATAGGAATAAGATAAGAACAAACCTTGTTTTACATATAAAAACTTATATTGTTCAAAAGGGTAATCCTACAGCCTTTTAATTACGATCCCATTTTAAATAAATTTTTTGAAACTTTTATGATTTTTATATGAAAAAATAAGCTTCAATTTTTAATTTTTAATTATAAAATTATCATAGGGTGTTTTTTGGTATTTTTCTGAGAAGTTTCATTTTTTGATGAATAGTGAAAATACTACATTGTAGTTAAAAACTGGTGTTTCGTTTAAATAATTATTAAAATTTAAATTGATTTTTAAAGACAAAATAGACCAATAATACACATATAATTCCTATTTAGGTCATTGGAGTCATTTTTATGTTTAAATTAAATATAAAAACATATTGACCTTTTGAACGTCTCTTTTACCCGCCTTCTCGCCACAACTACATGATTAGAAAAAAACAAAATTCATCCACTTATGTGAATTGAATTTGAAAAAATAGATATAAATGGTTGTAATAAATATGATATTTAGAGTCTAATAGGATAAAATTATTTTTTTGGATAATATATATAATATATTTTATAAATTTTTATTTATCACTCTTAAGGGTAAATCAGGTAATTAAAGGTAAAAATAATATTAAAATATTATAAAGTCACCCTAAAAATTGTCCTAATTTCATTGGATGAGTGATTTTTGACCAAAATAAACCTTATAATGAAATTATAACATTTTTAATCCACTTTATTAATAATATAACATTTATAATATTTTATTTAAAGATAAGTTAAAAATGTCATACTCATATTTTTAATAAGTATTACAGTTTTAATACATGGTTATAAGGTACTATAAATATTAATTTGAAATATAATAGATTTATATTCATCATGATAATTTTTTTAATTTTTAAATTATAAATAATTTAATTAATGTCTTGCATAATAATGATATAGAAATTATTTAATTAATTGAAATATCAAATAAATGATATTATAAATATTAAAATAAATATAATTTAAAATAAATATAAATTAAAATAATTAATGACATAAAATAATTTTATAGATAAATTAATAGTTTTACTGATATATTATAAGTGTTGGTTTTAATTTATCATGTTTTTATGATATTTTTAAATAGATAAATAATGAATAGTATCAAAATTGACAAAAATGATACTTTAAAATAAATAATATTTTATTAAATGATATAAAATTAAAAAAATATAAAATTCCACCAAATAACCATAATAAGGGTAAATATGTCATCAATGATCCATTTTTTGGTTTGTTTGGAATTTTATTGTAACTATATTAACCCTAAAGCATAAAAAGCTAAAACATGAGGTTAATATTGTGATATAAACATGTATAAAAATAATTTTTTGAGATTATTTGGACCAATAATAATATTATATTTTAAATAATTCACTTTTGATCTATTTTAAATCGATAATAAATTTATATTAATTTAATATTTTAAAGGATTCCAAGAGTGCCCCTCTTATCTCTTATAAAAAAGAACCTCCTATTTCACTTATTCACACAAATTTGAGCCTTCTATATTGACCAAAACTGACCATTTATCCTCCCAACATTCTTAGATATGTTTTGGAGGTCCCGGTCTAATAAAAAGACCTCTCTTGGTGTCCCTAAGTGGACATCCAAAGGAAGTCCATCAAAGAAGAGGTAATTGTTTTACCAAATCATTCAAGTTATTTTCATCTTTTACTTCCTCTTACTATGTTTTTACCATACTAAAGCAATAAATACAGTATCATATATATTATTTTATGTTATTATGATTATGGGACAACCATATTCCTCCTTTTATCCATCCTATTAAAAAATATCTCTATGTGTGCGTATGTACGACTTACCGTCTCCACATTGTGGTGTGATTTTTTTCATTAATAATTTATTTTAATGGGTATAATGATGAATATAATGGATATAAATAATAAATATGAAATTATATTGATTCTTTATAATTAATATATCCTCCAATTCCTTACCCCTTTACCATTATGGAATGATACATTCGCTCGTGCATACGTATGGTCTACTGTCTCCAGGACGCGATGAGATTTATCCTCCATGATAACCATTTAAGAATGATTATTTAAATGTATATGATGAATAAATATAATATTTATGAACGTAATATCATTCTATATATGAATAAAATATATCCTATTCATAAGAAATATGACTTACATGAAAAAATATGCATAGGAAAATAAAGCATTTAACACCCGAAATAAGGGAAATAACAAAATATTATTAACAAATAGGTGATAAGATAAGATAATAATATAATATATGGTATTATAAATATATTTAAAGCTATTTTTTAAGTTAATAACATTTTTAAAACTGATATATTGGAGGTTAAAATATGTTCACCCAAAGAAAACACAAGGTAAGGTATTTCATCTCAATCTCCTTTCATTGAGGAATTTCTTGATGATATACACCTTTATTCATTTATAAGGTGTATATATAGATAATTTGACATTTAATATCAATATTTTATATATTCTAATGTTATTTAATGTTTTTTAAATTTATTCATTCATGGATATTACAATTTAAATGTTCAAAATGGTATGAGACACTTTGAATGTTTAAAAATTTAATCCTTTCTCCATTTAAACATTCTTGATATTATTTTACATATTTATTTATATGGATATAAAGGGTTATAAAGAACATTTTTTTTGTCTATTTTTAAATTCATTAATTTTTTTTGAATTGAATATTTTAAGGTTTTATCTAAGGTACACTTTAACTAAAACAACATTTTAAATGTTTTTAAAATTTATTCTTCTAAATCATTCTCATTAATGACCATGTTTTCAAAATGGGTTTTATGGATTTATTTATAAAGAAAAAAATGACATAAAAGGTTAATTTTATAATTTATATCAAATTATTCAAAGTGGCATGGGACAATTTGATTCATAAACCTATGTTTTAAATGTTTTCTTTTATAAATTCACACCTTTTGAGTAAATGATTTCAATGTTAAAGGGGTATTTATCAAAAGAAATTTATAATGATTTTATTAGAGCCTTTTCATCAATGTTAACATCCTTCATTGGATATTATGATTTATTGAGGATGATTTATTATGATACAATCTATCATATTGTATTAAAGGGTTTATGATTAGTTTGACTATAGATGTGATATTTTAATACCATTCATTTTATATTGTTAAAGTGTTGAAATTTTATATGATATTTTTTCAAGAAGAATGTTTATATTGGTTATGTTTTACCTCTTTATAAGGAGGAATGCATTGTACTTAGTAAGTGACTGGGGGGTCCTGTTATAGCCCCTCGATGCATTGGTAGATCTCATGAGACAAACTAGTTTGGGTTTTTACCCATTTGTGTATCGTTTCTTGGCCGAAGACTTGATGATATGTTTATGATGTATGAAATTATGAATTATCTAATTATGAGATTAGTTATAAATATTTTATGTGATTATTAAACTAGTAGAATAATCATGGTTATTTTTCTAGCTCATATGATTATTTTTAATGAATTATATAATTTTCCTTCATTCTTGCCATATTATGCTCGGGATTATGTTTACATGGCTTGTGTTTTAGTTATAAAAATTGAATTAATGTTTATTATTATTATTCATAATAATCATTTTTGTAAACTTACCCTTACTGAGAATTATATATCACCCCTTTTGTATGTTTTATTTTTTCTGAGGATATGAAGATGTGTTTTCAGTTTGATATACAGGGTTACACTAAGGGGATTAATGGAATGACAAAGAATTTTTTTTGGTTATTTTATGTTTTAAAATATAATGTGAATTTAATGTATGTATATAGTTTGAAAAGACTACTAAAATGATCAGTCCTTTGAGATTTTATTCCTTGTAATAATGCCAATGTAATAAAATAATGCACTATCTCTGAGCTTCTAGGGTTAGGGCATTACAATGCAGTTTGAAGTATTACTATTAGGATTTTTTCAGTGTAGTTTTAACATCATGATTTAAGGAAGAAATCATACATTTTAACATCATGTAGGTAGGATGAGATCATATAGTTTAATTTGATGTGGCCATTATGAGATCGTATAGTTTAAAATCATGTAAGTAGGATGAGATGTTCTTGATAACAGCTATGCATAGTATTTCTTGATAAATTTTACATTGGTAGGGGGTGTGACATACTCCAAATCCATGGTGGCCAATGAGTAGGATCCATTATGACAGATCTTATATATGATGTAAGACCCTTCCCATTTTGGTTCCATCTTCATAGGATTCTTCCTTGGTATTATCGAGGTTCTGAGATCCAATACCAACTCTCACTGGAGGAAAGAATAGAGGATAACCTTTTTTTTAAAGGATCATGTGATATGATTCTGATGGGTTTCCAAGTTCTATGGTGTGTGAAACCTATTCTCATCAAGTCACTCTGATTCATCCAACCTATTTTGTGATTATTCAACATTTGAGACTTGTCTTCAAATGGATATTTATAGAGAAGGAACTGGACCTCCATTGGTAATAATACCTTGGTTCTGTACACCAATGAGTATAGTGTATCCTATGTGGGAGTACGTGTTGTGGTATGGTAGGCCCATAAAGAATGGATAAGCTTGTCCAACCCAGACTTCTTATCCTTATTCACTATCTTTTAGAGTACATTTTATAAACAATATAGAAAAATCTTTACAAATTTATAACAAAAAAGGAAATAAAATAAATCCCAAGGGCCTTGATAAGAAGACAAAAGAAATTACATAGGATGTGTCTCTCACATGGTTAAATGAACCCTCAAAATAGATTAACACAAGATAAAACATAATCACACTTAGGGAAATAAGAATACCAATGTGTAAAATTTTAAGAACCACTTTGTAGAATATTTAAACTCTATCATTATGGGAGTAGAGAAATTTTATTATTTCTTAATACATTTACTTTTTCGGGTTAGCCACCATATTTATTATACCAAGCACTACAATGTGATGATAGTTAATTCAATAAAGTTGTGATGTGATTAAAATACCAACACCAAAATACTCATATGGATTAGATTATTTCCATGAAATACATAATTTCAACCATCACCATAGTAAGAAAATGTACTTATAAGTGTGAAATATCTGACACATCCCTATAAACTATTATTTTAAATGGATAAGTATTTTTAGTGGCCCATAATAATATGATTCCTTCCAATGTGATTAAAAAATTTCATTAAAAATTAATAATTCATGTGTTTTTAACATTTAATAGAGAATAAGACACACATATGGAAGTCTTTAGTATATTATTCTAACTAGAATTCATAAAGTGTAGATGTTTGAAAAAGATTCCCAAAAATTGTAGTAAAATGGTAGATCTAGTAATGAAATTTAAGTCAAGAGTAACCTAAAGGAAATAAAATTATTTTAGTGTTGTAATGGGATTAAAATAAAAAATAATAATTTAAGAAATTAATGGTAGTGGATAAAACTATAGTTTAGAAGAATTTTTTTTACAAAAATCATTATAGTGTGTTTATAAACAACATACTTTAATCAATATTTTTTATATTTTTGATTTTTTGGGTTTAGAATTTTTTAATAGGTCATTTTATTCAAAATAATCTTCAAATATGGAATGCTTATTCTAACAAACTATTATATTTAAATCATAGATCCAAGAATTTTAAACTAGTAAAAAAATTCATATTTATATGATTTTGGAAGAGAAATACTACTATTTCTCTATTAAGGTTAAAAACCAGGTGTGAATCTTCATTCAAATGCATCAATGAACAATCCTTGGAAGTTTTTTATTTCAATAATATGAAAGGTAATAGTGTGAAACATGATATTCTCTAGCTGGAAACTAGAAGATATTTTAGTTTAACTCCAGCAATAGGAAAAACCAAATATTAATCCTCAAATAAAAGAGGCTTGAACACTAAATAAGTGTCCCTAATAGTTAACTAAGGACCATGAAAATTTAAATGAGGTTTCCATAAATGTTTAGTGATATAGATTTTAAATGCACTAAAAAACAAGTTCTAATTTCCGCATAATTTCATATTGAAGAATCATCCTTTATAAATTTTAACCACTTAAAATTAATTTCAAATTCAATATATGAAAATAGAATCATCAAGAAAGGGAATAATATAAAAATTATATTGATGTGAAATGAAAAATTATGTGTTTGATCCAATTTATTCATTCATGAAAGTGTAGACATGACATTTTTTAAATATGTTGCTCAAGTAGGATAGTTATAGAATTCTTTCAAGAAATCAAGTTATTTAATTTAAAATTAAGTGATTCAAATTAAATGAATTATGTTAAATTCTAGTTAAAAAAACAACTCTAACATAAATGGCTCCCCCTTTATCCTAAATGAATTCCCATATTTTATATCTCCTCCACTTTTACTAATCTATGGTCCTAGTTTTTCCTTTAATGAATCTTTGTTTCTAAAACTCATACTAATGAGGAAATTCTGTTTTAACCACATAATGAAATTTTCAAATACTTTTTTGTTATTCATTGTATTCCTTTTTCCCATCACATTTAGAACTAATATCTTTTATTGAAATTTCAATTACCTAATAAAAAATCATAGATATCGAATCATTCTTCTATAGATCTATATAGTCTTTAATTTTAATTCTTCTACACTTGTTACAAGCATTCTAATATAGATTTACAAAATTTATACTGTGGCTTATATTTTTTTTTGAATGTAAGAGCTCCACTTTCTAAATTAACATCATATTTACTAGAATGGAAACATAACATAACATAAATTACTTGGTAATAAAATACCATAAATTAAAATACATTTTAATTTATAATGACTATCATTGGGAAATATATAAATACCTTAGTAAATAATAATTTGAAAATTTTAAATTGGGATTTTGAAATTCCAAAAAAATTATAGCAAATTTAGAAATTAGTTATGAATTTAAAATAAGGACAATTTTTATTATTATTAAATATTAAATTCATAATGGTGTGAAAATTGTAGTTATGTATGTCTGATTCAAATTCTCATAGGTCAAAAAAAATTATTGATAGCTATAAATATTGTGAAACATTCACATTAGTTTCTCATGATTTACAAATTGATTAAATCCAAAAAGGAAAAATTGGATGGGGGGGAATGAATTTAGAGATCATGATTTAAAAATAATAATTAATGATTATAAAAACACTCTTTGAACATACAATGATTAATTAACACAATATATTTACAATAAAATATATAAGATGAAACTCCTATATTCTATTTATAACATTATATTCCTCCTATGATGCTTCATATTTCAACTTCTTTTGGAAGGTAATATAGTTTCCCCTTATATTCATCCTTCACAGTTGATCTACATTTTGGTTGATATTGTTAACAAATACATAAATAATGATTTTCAATATCATTTCTATTATTTGAACTGAAGGGACAATAAAATAATGTTACTTTTAAAGTAAAGTAGAAAAAACCATACAAAGACAAGTAATTTTAGTGTTAACTTATTCATTTAAAACCAACATAGGATATTAAATAATAATTGAGTCATCATTCAATGAATTTCTAGATTCATTCCACTGTACATGAAGATAAATGAAATAATATAATCTAGTTCTTGATAATATTTTTTTAGAGGAAGGAATGATGATTTGAAGTTACCCCACACCATGTTAATAACCCATAGATATTATAATATTAATATATAGAAATTTTTATTGGAATCCATGACTCTCAAGTGAGGAATTCCATTTTCTTTACATAAAAACATATAAGAAATTATTATTAAATAAAAAATAAAAAATAAAAAATTCAAAATGACTGGGAATAAGGTAAAATTATTTGAACATAAATAACTCCAATACTTCCCCTAATGTAGGGACAAGGACATTTATCATGACTAGATTGGTACATAAAAATGGAACAAGTTCTCTAAATAAACCCTTTTTAAATATGTCTAAAAATTGTTCAGTAGTTTGATAATGGCCGAGGGTGATCATTTTCTTCTCATAATTCTCTCAGATGAAATGATAGTTAACTTTTTTTGTTTATTCCATTCAACAAATACTTCATTACTAGAATTTTTTTATAGTGACATGATTGTCATGCCTGATGTATGCATGATTACTTATAAGATAACTGATCTCAAATATTTTTTGTAAATACCCAAACCCAGTTTCCCAGAGCTGATGCCTTATTCAATTACATTGGCATATAAAAAAGGAATACACATCCTGAAGGACTAAATAGTTTTTTAGTTTTGAAAAACAAGATACATGAGTATGTTAAACATTACAACTTGAAAAGAAATATAATATAAAAATTACTTTTAAAACATACCCAACTCCTAGATTATCCCTGAAGGTCATTTATAATATACTTCTTCACATTATGAGAAAAATAAAATGTAATACAGGGGTGATATTAGATGCTTAGTAAGGGTAAGTAATACAGTAGAAGCATAAATAATAAGGCATGGTGAATAACTAATTTTATACATTCCATTAAAACATAATCTTAAACAAAATATGGGATGAATACAATATGATTAAATAACTCCAAATTAAATAAACCATGGATATTCTTCTAGTCAAATAATCCCATGGAATATAAATTACTAGTTTCATGATAAGGTAATGCATAATTTCTGATATCATAATCATACCATCAAGGCCTCATCCAAGACAACATATATATTGGGTAAAAACCCAGGCTAGTTTGTATCATGAGACCTACCGATGCATCGAGGGGATATAGAGGGACCCACCTGTCAATAAATTATTCTAATGAATTCCTGATATGAATGGGGATAAAAATAAACAACATACACATTCATATTGAAACTTACATATGAAATGTAAATAACTTCACCAAATCGTTAAACATAAACACTAACCATTCTTAGTAATATGGTGAATGGTATCAAGTTAAAACATCCACAATCAATCTAATCATAAACCATTCAATAAAATAAGTTATATGATATCATAAAATATTAATCAAAATTAAATATATAAATCAACAAGAGTGTTGAAATAAATGAAAATACTATTATAAAACCACTGAGTAATTCTTGAGAGAAATACACTTTTACTTTGAAAAGAAGAGTTCATTTGCAAAAATATTTGTATAAATGATGTTTTTAATATTTCCATGTCTTATTATATATTCACTTTACTGAATTTATATGAAATGCGCATAATTTTTTGTGAAATATTAATGTTTTAATATTAAGTATAATTTTTGAGCATTTTTAGAAGTAGTCCAATTGAGTCAGTTTACTATTTTATTTATAACTCTCACCATAATGATCCAAATTATGCGGTTATTGTTTTTTAGGATTCCTAAGTCAATATAAAACATTTCATTAGAAGGGATAATGGGATAATTCTTCTACTTAAAGGATCACATTTACCACACAAGATGACCTACAGAATCTGTGAAGGAACTGGACCAGTCATGAAGATTGAATTACTGGGATCAATATAGATGTTAAAATTCCTTCATTATCCTCAAAGGTTCGGGGGAAAATCTAAGGAGTCTTGGATAAAAATTTCAAGGCCCAACTATAAGAACAAGGGGCCCAAATGAAGCTTTGAAATCCAGCCCACCATTCTGGCCGGGAATTAAAATCAGTATAGTATTCATGACATATATCATGATGTAAGCATCAAATCAAGATGATATTTTTCAGTGTGAAATTGGGGATATAGGTGGCCAACTTTTTTGAAGAAATAATTAGGATTTTAAGGCATATTCCTATTCAAAAACCCTTTCACATTTTGGACTTCAAAAAGACTCGATTGAAATGGACAGATTAAAATTGTTTAATCAGATGGCCCTAACATTGTCTTCATAGGTCCAAATCCCTCCAAAATTGTAGAGTAGTCAGACCACTTTATTATCTACAACTTTGAAGAAGGATATTTCTCAAGATTCGGCTGTCTGAATAGACAACTAGGAGATGCAAGTGGAGGGACAAATTGGAAATGAAAATAGTCCACTCCTTGGGCTATAAATACTCTCCCCTTCTCTCCTTGAGAGGGGTTGTCATTTTAGAAGAGAGGAGATCATATTTTCATGAAAAAATAATTTAAAATGTATTGGGAGAACCTTCCATACTCAAGTTTTTACTTGAGATATCTTTCCTCATCTCTTTGTTTTCATTTACTTTTATGTTCTTCATTGTTGTAATTTTGTAAGTCCTTTCTTTTGTAATTCTGTTTTAATGAAAATTTCTTCTTCAATATCTCTTATTATAATCCACCTTATATAGTTTAATATTAATGTTCTTAAAATATTTTAAATAAATTTGAATCCACTTCCCTTATTTTGCTTCCTCATTCAATCGAAAGTCTGTTTTTTTAATTCTCATCATTGTTTGTGTGTGTGGGTTCGACACACCAATATTTTCTTATCCCTTTTGTTTTCTTATATTCTTAATTTATCATCATAATCATTATAAACAGATTATTAAACACCCAAATGGTTGAGTAAATTTTTCATTGGGGTTAGTCAAAATTTAGGGATGTAAAGTGATTGAGAGTATTTGCTCGATGAGTATTCGTTAATTTAACATTGTGTATGTTGGACTTAACATGTCATGGATTAATGACATATTTTGTTTAACATGTGGTTTCCATTGATTATTGGAACCATAAATACACTACCATAAAGAAGTAATGGTAATGATTAGAACCCTAAGTTAAGTTAAGGATTGGATTAAAGCCTTAACACTTAGGAATTCCAATCAACATTATCTTGTGAAGTGGGTGTTAATTTAAATGAAATATAAAGCAAAGCTCAAGGATATCACAAGATTAACTCCCTAATAATGAACTCACCCCAATATTTATCAATTTTTTAAATCAATTATAGTAAATAAATCATTTCAATTAAGCTTTACAAACAAACCCACCTAATCAAAATACAATCAACTAAAAACAAACAACTATTACAAAGTATCACCACCAAGGATTCGACCCGAGTGCTGCTATACACATTAGCAGAGAACTGAAACCTTGACCAGTCGATATGAGAAAATCGGCCATGCATTTCAAATGGATCAGTTTCTGGGGATGGTGCTTTATGTAGTCATTATTTTCTGGTTATTGTAAAAATACCTAAAGTTTAAAAAAATTGAAAAAAAACAGAAAGAAAAACCTGCCTTCCTCATAAAAACCATAAACTAAAAAAACACAAAAAAGACATCTTCCTTTTCCTTAAAACATCTCTCTGAATTCCCCGTAGCCTCCCAAACAATCCCTCATACTTGTTTGACCCTGAAATTGATCGAACACTTCGCCAAATTAGGAGGAACATAAGAGATAATCAAATAATTCAAGAACCAGTCCTTGTCCAACCAATTGAATTAGATATGGCCAATCCTAGGAAAAAAAACTTAAAGAACTTTATGCCCATAATATGAATTACCAACCTCTTGGTATTCAATATCCAAACATAGAGGCTGACTTTTAACTCAAATTGGGTTTGATTCATCTTCTCCCTCATTTCCACTGGCTAGCCGGTGAGGATCCACATCTCCACCTTAAAGAGTTTCAAGTAGTGTGCTCTACCATGAAGCCTGAAGGGGTTTTTGAAGAAAAAATCAAGCGTCGAGAATTCACTTTCTCCATAGCTGACACTGCTAAGTCATGACTTTACTACCTACCTCCTGGTTCCATAACCACATGGAATGACCTGAAGCGACTATTCTTAGAGAAATTCTTTCCTGCTTCTCGTACTGCTTCTATCTGAAAGGAAATAAGTGGTATCCATCAGTTCCGAAGTGAATCACTCCATGAGTACTAGGAGAGGTTCAAAAATCATTTTGAAACCTTCCCACATCACCAAATTCATGACCAAATCTTGATCCAATACTTCTATGAGGGGTTATTGGCTATGGTGAGAACTCTCATTGATGTCACAAGTGGCGGTGCTCTTGTTGATAAAACTCCTATAGTTGCAAGAGATCTCATAAGTAACATGGCTGAAAACACACAAAAATTCCATACTTGAGCACATGATCAAGTAAAACAAGCCCAAGATAATCAATCCATAGAGCCGAAAAAGATGACCGATTGGATGAGTGAACTTACAAGTCTTGTGTGGAAACTAGCTGTGGCATCCAAATCCCCAACCTCATCTTCTCCACAATCAATGTTTCCTGGACCTTTCAAAAACTGTGGAATCTGAAACTCTTCATCTCATCCAAAAGACACATGTCCACACCTTCAAGAGGAACAATATGATTCATCTGGACCAATGGATCTCAATGCAGCATATGCTCAGCGGAACACCAACCCTCAACTATCAGGTCAGTTTGTTAGAAACTTCAACCAACCTCACTCTGAGCCCTTATATTCTTCCTATAACCAAGGCCTTAGGTATGGTAATCCCATATCTCATCCCCCTCAATTCCCTCCTCAAAACCCAAACCAATTCCAATATGGTCAAGGTGTTGGTAACTTCCAACAACCTTATCCTTTTCTTCCTCAGCCTCAAAGGAACAATCCTCATCCTGGATTCCATTATCCTAGTGAGCCTTCCCAATTCCAAAACCAATACAATCACTTTCCCAAGAACCAAAATCTAGGTAATCCCAATCCAGGAAAAGCCTCTTCTTCCAAGAAACCATGGTAAAGTGCAGTGGAAGATCTTGGCTCCTTCACCTGTTCCAGCCTCAAGAACATTGAAACCCAAATTGGTTAACTTGCATCCCACCTTAGTCAGCAGCAACCATCCAATTCTTCCCAACTTCCAGCTCAACCATTACCCAACCCCAAGTATATTGTAAGTGAAATTTCACTTTTATTAAGAAAGAAAATTTCTATGCCTCAAGATAAGTCCTCCAACCCTCCTTTGAATGTTGACCTAGAAAATGAAAATAAAAAGAAACTTGAAAAGGAACCTGAATCCATTCCCTCACCTCCTTATATTCCACTTAGGAATTCAATTACTTTTCCAAAATCTATCTCTAAGCCAAATAAGTCCTTTGAACCCAATATTGAAATGATCGACATGTTTAGATGCGTTGAAGTCAACATTCTTCTCTTAGATGCCATCAAAAAAATTCTTAAGTATGCTAAGTTTCTTAAGGAATTGTGCACTCACAAGAGGCAACTTAGGACCTTTGAAAATGTTTCCACCCAGTAGTCTATTCCCATAAAGTGCAAAGATCCAGGGACCTTTACGGTTCCATTCCAAATTGGAAGTTCCAAATTTGATGAAGCACTCATAGAACTAGGAGCCTCAATTAACTTCATGCCCAAATCCATATTTTCCAACCTTGGTCTAGGTCCCTTGCACCCAACAGGTGTTGTCATTCAGTTAGAAAATCGAAGCACAACCAGTCCTGAGGGAATAATTGAGGATTTCCTTGTCTGAGTCAATGATCTTATCTTCCCTACTGATTTCTATGTCCTTGACATGGAAGGTGAGACGACCTCTTCTCGATATCCACTAATTCTAGGAAGACCACTCCTCATGATTGCGAGAACCAAGATTGATGTCCATTCAGGCATCTTATCCATAGAATTCGGTGACCAACTGGTCAAGTTCAACATTTTCCAAGCCATGCAATACCCATTTGAGGATCACTATGCATTCTCAATCCATGCTTCTGAGGACACTTCTAAGATTCAATTAAACCCCATTCCATCTTTTTCATCCTGTTTTAATGACAAAGGATCTTGTGAAATCTGCACCATGATTAACAAAGTCATAAATGGTGAAGTTGATGTGGACCTCTCATTCATAGACTCCATCAATATGGAGGATCTTGAAATCTCTCTTGAATCCCACATCAATTCTAATCTCTACTGCTCCACCTTGGAAAATATTGAGGAAAATGAATCTGAAGAAACTAAAGTCCCTTCTTCTATTCCTTAGTTGTCTAGCCCAAAAGTGAAAAATGAGACTGATCTGAAACCTCTTCCTAAACACCTGAAATATGCATTCCTTTTCCATGATCACTCTTACCCTGTCATTATCTCTTCTTCACTTTCCAAAACTGAGGAGTCCAAACTTGTTCAGGTGTTAGAGGAAAACAAAAAGGCCCTAGGTTAGACCCTAGATTAAATACTAGGAATCAACCTTGCTCTTTGCATGCATCGCATCCATGTTGAGGAATCATACCAACCAATTAGACAAACAAAAATAAGACTCAATCCACTCATCCTTGAGGTAGTCAGGGAAGAGATCCCCAAGCTTCTTCAAGCTGGTATTATCTACCCCATTTCTGATAGTGAATGGGTTAGTCCAATTCAAGTTATACCTAAGAAGGGTGGGATAACTGTTGTCACAAATGAACATGGAGAGGTTGTCACAACTCATGTGAAGAACAAATGGAATGTGTGCATCAACTATATGAAATTGAATGTTGAAACAAGAAAAGATCATTAACCTTTTCTATTCCTTGATCAAATGCTAGGACGATTATCCGAAAATTCACAATATTTCTTTATTTATGGATACACTCACTACTTCCAAATCCCAATTGCACCTCAGGACCAAGAAAAGACTACTTTAACATGCCCCTTTGGAATATATGCATATAGAAGAATTCCTTTTTGTCCTTTGCAATTCTCCTACAACATTCCAGAGATGTATGATGAGTATCTTTTCAGAATTCATTGAACACTGCATATAAGTCTTCATGGATGACTTTACCATTTATGGTGAGTCATTTGAATCTTGTTTGAATTCACTCTCTCTAGTCCTCCAAAAGTGTGTCAAGTGAAACATTGTGTTAAATTTTGAAAAATGTCACTTCATGGTTGCAAATGGGATTTTTCTAGGGCACATTATTTCAAAATATGGTATTGAAGTTGATCCTTCCAAAATTGAAGTGATCCAATCACTTCCTGAACCCTCTTCTATTCGGGACATCCGTTCATTCCTCGGTCATGCTGGTTTTTATCGGCGATTCATCCATAACTTCAGTAAAATTTCCCTCCCACTCACTCGATTGCTCCAAAATTATGTCACTTTCCATTTTGATGAGGTTTTCAAGAGAGCCTTTGTTGAACTCAAAACTGCTCTTACATCTGCCCCAATAATTCAACCCCCAGATTGGTCCTTACCTTTTGAGTTGATGTGTGATTCTTCTGATAGATCCGTTGAGGCTGTTCTTGGTCAAAGAAGAGAAAAAATTCCTCATGTCATCTTTTATGACTCAAAATCATTGGATGAAACTCAATCTCATTACACTGTCACTGAAAAAGAACTTTTAGCAGTTTTCTTGCCTTAGATAAATTCTGGCCCTATCTCTTAGGTGCCAAAATCATCATCTTCACAGACCATTCTGCTATAAAGTTCTTACTCAAGAAAAGTGATTCCAAACCGAGGCTAATAAGATGGATCCTAATGCTCCAAGAGTTTGACATTAAAATCAAAGATAGTCTAGGAAAAAACCCTGTGGTTGATCACTTAAGTAGAATTTCTAATTCTTCTCATTCTAAAATCATCGATCCTGAATTCCCCACTGAGAACCTTTCATCTCTCACTTCAAAAATACCATGGTATGCCCCAATTGTAAATTACTTGGTTTCTAGTGTTTTTCCTGAAATTTTTTCAAAAGAACAACAAATGAAGTTGAAAAGTGATTCAAAATACTATTTTTGGGAAGAAAATAAACTTTGTAAAACTAGGGTAGACATGGTAGTTAGGATATGTGTTGATGAAAATGAAAAATCCTCCATCTTAGAATTCTGTCACTCACTTCCAAGAGGTGGCCACTTTGGACCAAAAAGGACCTCCTAAAAGGTCCTATAATATAGATTATTCTGGCCTTCACGCTTCAAAGACTCACATGAGTTCTGTCAATCTTGTCCTACTTGCCAAAAGTTTGTCACAATTTCAAAGAGAAATGAAATGCCCCAAAAGCCTTTAATTTTCTATGAGATCTTAGATGTTTGGGGCAACGATTTCATGGGACCATTCCCCCCTTCCAATGGATTCTAATATATTCTTCTTACGGTTGATTATTTTTCTAGGTGGGTTGAGACCAAACCCACTAGAAAGGATGATTAACATACTGTTAGTGAGTTCCTAAATACATACATCTTCCACCGATTTGGCACACCTCATGCCTGGATCAGTGACTTAGGAACCCATTTTTGTAATAAAACCATGGAATATCTTTTGAAAAAGAATGGGGTTGTTCATAAAAATTCAACTTCATATCACCCCCAAACAAATGGAATGGATGAACTTTCTAATAGAGAAGTGAAAAAAGTTCTAGAGAGAATTGTAAAACCCACCAAAAAAGACTATCCTGAAAGACTTGGTGATGCACTTTGGGCTTATAGAACTACCTATAAAACACCCATTGGGATGTCTCCTTTTATGTTAGTTTTTGGTATAGCATGTCATCTACCAGTTTAAATCCAACATAAGTCTTTTTGTGCAGTGAAAACATGTAATTTTGATCTTGAAAATTCCGGTGAAGAAAGATTGTTGAAATTGGTTGAACTGGAGGAGCTTCGACTTGATTCTTATGATAATTATAATATCTAAAAAGAAAAATACAAGGCAATCCATGATAAAAACATCCTAATAAATGTATTTCATGAAGGTGAAAAGGTAATGCTCTTCAATTCTTGATTTCATCTTCACCCAGGTAATCTTAATTCTCGTTGGGAAGGTCCTTTTGTTATTACTAATGTTTACCCATTTGGTGCAGTGCAAGTCCAAGACCCCTCTTCAAAAAGGACATTCATGGTTAATGGAAATGGGTTAAAACATCACCATGAGAGGACACACAATCCTAGATCAACATCAACTTCTACTGGATCCCCAACTTCTCCAATAGACCTATCACTAGATGGAGATGGCGACCTGCCAAATCCAAACTAGGGGGAACCTCTTTCCCTTTAACTCTCTCTCTATCTCTTCCTCTCTATAACACTTTCTTCTAATTCCTATCTATTTCATTTTTTTACCACTTTCATCATCAAACCCTTTCTTTTTATCTTTTTCTTTTGTGTGGATGTGTATTTTAAAGAACACTAAAAACTAAAAAAATAAAAAAAATGTAAAAAACCCAAAAAGGTTATACTTGCTCACTTTAAATTTTCAAATTTTGTCCAACCATTTTGGGGAGTTAACATAAATTTTTTCATCTAAAAAATTTTGTATTTCCATCATGACTTTGGGTAAAGAATTTTGTGTCAAAATTAAAAAATTTTGAATGCTCAATTTTTGATTTGGAAAATTCTTTTCCCGAACCGTGAGGAACAACATTTGCTTTCATGCCAATGACACCTATGGCCATCTTTTCAAAATTTGTGTTTTCACCCCCATTTGTGAGTCTTGAGTTTGTGGACCTTTGATCTGAATTTCCTACTTTATTGTGCATTAATATGATAGAGGCATTTTCTGAACCACATGAGAATCACAATAGCCAAACAGCCTCCCATTTCCCTTACATTAATCCTCATTTTGAAAGCCCCTTAGATCCTATGAAAACCTTTTCTATGATATCCACATTACAAGCCCAATACATTTTCCCACACAATATCAACATGGATTTTCATTTCATAATTTTTTGAAATTTAAGTGCGGGGGGGGGGGTGGATTTCATTTTGGGTACCCTTTTTTGATTTCACCATGTTATCATATGCTTGAGGGAAAGGATCCATTTCAGTGTGGGGGAGAGGTTATCATTCATTTTGTTTTGGGGAATATAATGAACTTTCATTTTTGTAATTTTGTAAATGTTATTGATAAGTGTTCAAAAAAAATTAAAAATGATGATAAAAAATCAAAAAAAAATGAAAAAATGGGTTGTGTCTTGGGTAGGTCAAAAATCACTCTTTCTAAACCTTTGATCTTGTTATAACTATTACAATTAGTGTTGTGAGGAGATCAAACATGGGTTGGGATATGAGTGTGAGATCTGTTTCAAGGTCAACTTTTGAAAAAAAAAGAAAAAAAGGAAAAGAAAAAAAAGAACACTTGCATTAAATTCGTATTGGGAGAAGTTTTGTGTTTTGTAAATATTTCATCTTCTCATTACCTTCATATTTTATTCCTCTATTGTGTCTTTCTTCACACAATCATTCCCTTGTAAATATGTGTTTTCATTTCCTTCCATGTTTTATCTCAAAAAAATGTGCATTGCTTTTTCTATGTTGGTGTTTTAACCCTATTCTTCTCTCTCTTGGACATTATATTCCTACCATCCCATAACCATAGAAAAACCCCTTAAAAAGACCTCTTGATTCTTGTTCACTTTGGATAGAGATTGGAAGCTGATATCTCTTTCAAACTCTAAGATTTTCACTTTTGGTTGGTGAAAGAGTGAACCTCCACAAATGAATTTTATCATTTTGAGAGGTGTGAGTTTTGAGTGCCCCAATTTTCCATTTCTAAATTTGAGCATGAAAAAATGAATTAGTTTGGGAACATTGTTTTTGTAACAACTTTTGGTGGAATTCAAAATGGATGAGTGAAATAGTCTAAACCTCCCCTGATTGGAGAAAACAAAATTTTAATATTTGTTGGTGAGTGAAAATGATTTTGTCATATTTTTATATTTGTTGCACATGAGGACATGCATAAAAATAAGTATGGGGGATTTGATGTTGTTAATATTTTTATGTCTTATTATATACCCCATTTACTGAATTTATATGAAATGTGAATAATTTGTGTGAAATATTAATGGTTTAATACTAAGTATAATTTTTGAGCATTTTTTGAAGTAGTCCAATTGAGTCAGTTTACTATTTTATTTATAACTCTCACCCTAATGATCAAAATTGTGTGGTTCTTGTTTTTTCGGATTCCTAATTCAATATATAACATTTCATTATAAGGGATGATGGGCCAATTCTTCCATTTGAAGGATCACATTTACCACACAAGATGACCTACAAAATCTGTGAAGGAACTGGACCATTCATGAAGATTGAATTATTGGGCTCAATATAGAAGTTAAAATTCCATAATTATCCTCAAAGGTTCGGGGGATAATGTAAGGAGTCTTGGATAAAAATTTCAAGGCCCAACTCTATGAAAAAGGGGCCCAAATAAAGATTTGAAATTCAGCCCACCATTCTGGTCGGGAATTAAAATCAGTATAGTATTCATGACATATCTCATGATGTAAGCATCAAATAGAGCTGATATTTTGCAGTGTGAAAGAGGGGATATTGGTGGATGACGTTTTTGAATAAATAATTCGACTTTGAAGGAATATTACTATTCAAAAACCCTTTCACATTTTGGACTTCAAAAAGACTGTATTGAAATGGACAGATTAAAATTGTTTAATCAGTCGGGCATAACTTTGGCTACAAAGGTCCAAATTCCTCCAAATTTTAGAGTAGTTGGACAAATTTTTTATATAAATCTTTGAAGGATATTTCTCGAGATTTTTCTATCTAAATAGCCAACTTGGTGATGCAAGTGGAGGGAAAGATTGGAAATGCAAACAGTCCACTCCTTGGGCTATAAATACTCTCCCCTTGTCTCCTTGAGAGGGGTTGAAATTTCATAAGAGAAGAGATCATATTGGAATGAACAAAGCCTTTATAAAGGCTTTGGAGGACCTTCCATACTCAAGTTTTCACTTGATAGACATTTACTCCTCTCTTTGTTTTCATTTAGTTTTATGTTCTTCATTGTTGTAATTTTGTAAGTCCTTTCTTTTTTAATTCTGTTTTAATGTAAGTTTCTTCTTCAATATATCTTATTCTCATCCACCTTATGTATTTTAATATTAATTTTCTTAAAATAGTTTAAATACAGTTTAATCCCCTTACCTTATTTTGCTTCCTCATTCAATAGAAAGTTTGTTTTTTTTAATTCTTATCATTGTTCATGTGTGTGTGTTCGACGCACCAATATTTTCTTATCCCTTTATTTTTCTTATATTCTTAATTTATCATCATAATCATTATAACCAGATTATTAAATAGCCAAATGTCTGATTAAATCTCTCATTGGGGTGATTCAAAATTTAGAGATGTTAAGTGATTGAGAGTATTTGCTCGATGAGTATTCATTAATTTAACATTGTGTTTGTTGGACTTAACATGTATTGGATTAATGACATATTTTGTTTAACATGTGGTTTCCATGGATTATTGGAAACATAAATACACTACCATAAACAAGTAATGGTAAGGATTAGAACCCTAAGTTAGGTTAAGGCTTGGATCAAAGCCTTAACACTTAGGAATTCCAATCAACATTATCTTGTGAAGTGGGTGTTAATTTAAATGCAATATAAAGCAAAGCTCAAGGATATCACAAGCTTAACTCCCTAATAATGAACTCACCCCAATATTTATCAATTTGTTAAATCAATTATAGTCAATCAATCATTTCAATTAAGATCTGCAAACAAACCCCCCTAATCAAAATACAATCAACTAAAAACAAACGACTATTATAAAGTATCATTGCTGAGGATTCGACCCGAGTGCTGCTATACACATTAGCAGAGCACCGAAACCTTGACCGGTCGATAGGCGATAATCGGTCATGAGTTTCAATAAACCAGAAGTTAAATAATATATTTTTTTATAATAAAATTATTTATTTTAGAAGAAATAATGGTGTTATGAAATAGATTATATAGTTCACTTCAAAATAGGTAAGAATTAGAGAAGTTCCCCTAAATCGAGCTTTTTTATTGGGAAGAATTTGATAAACATCCATTTAAAACATGTAAATCTCCATAAAATAAAGAAGGATTGTGATTTTTACATGTATGTTGAACATTAAAACATAATTTATGATAATTAAATAATAATAATTATGAATTTAATTGGGGTAAAGAGAGAAAAGGAGTAACCTGAAAAAAATGGAGGTTTGGATAGAAACCCATTACCTTATGTCCGAATGTGTTGTGCACTTGACCTTACCATCCGAGATAAAAAATCAAATATATTAATTAAATAATTAATAACCATATATATATTTATTTTATTTATTATAATTTTATTAATTTTATTTATTTCCTTTTTATTAGTTATAATATACAAATGTGTCACTTGGGAGCGTTGGTTTCCTTGGTTTTCATGATCGGTATACTTGTAGTTGAGTATGAAAGTTAATGTGGAATGGATATAGTTATCTAGAATTTAATTTATATATTTTTTAATGAATATAAATAAGTTTAAATTTATATATATATATATATCATTTGGTTACATGGTATGAGGATAAATAAATAGATAAGTCATTTAATGATAATCGTTTAGATTTTTATGGCGGTTATTCTATAACAACGAACTAGTTTTGTTCTATTATTTAATATCATGTATATGTGATGGTTTCATAGAATTAAATAAGACATAATACATATTTTATAATATTTTTAAACCATAAAATGGTTTCATGACCATAATTTAAGGATAAATTGATGAACTAAGGTTCATTGTCCATAAAGGCTGTAAATCGGAACCTCAAAGACGATGATTTCGTTTTTAAACTAAAAGAGAGAGAGATAGTAGTTTTAGGAAGTATATTACATTAAAATGATATAATTTCAGTATATAGATGATTCTTGATTTATCATTATCATTTTAATATAGGATTTTAGGATTATATAAGAAAGGAAAATAAATTGAAAATGAAATTAAAAGAAAAAGGAAGAGGGTTTACCGCTTAAAATATCCTCCTTGAGAACCTACTTAAGGGAAGAGGTTTTGGTCTTTTGGAATGAAAAAGTGCTATAGGACATGTGGAAAGACTAGGTAATGGTATTTGGGAAGTACTTTGATAATATTCAACTATTATAGGAGTGTGTAGAAGAGGGGGTGAGTGATGGTTTTTATAGTGAAAGAGAGGAGTGATTTTTGAATATTTAATTCATTTATTTATTATTTTTGATCAAGACTATGAATAGTTTTATAATTACCATAAAATATATTAAAATAAAGAATTTGAGTTCGAAAATATGGATCTTACATCAGTAATGACTCAAGGAATCGTGTGTTTAGCTTATAATATATTTATATTCCAAATTACCTTATTTCATTATTCACCAAAAATCAAATCATTTTATAAAATTAAAAATATTAAAAATAACTAGTTTTTAACTATTAGAATTCAAATATGGACCCCATTTTATCAAAATAATTTTCTAAATATGTGAAATTTAATTTTTAAATAAAAACATTATTTACTCGAAAATTACATATTTTAAATTTAAAACTGATTTTATTACACTATAATAAAATTTAATAAGGTCTCATAAAATTATCATAAAATATTAAGACAAAAAAATATTTATTTATGAATAAATTTAATGAAAATTAATTTTCATTTTAAATAATTTTATTAATTATAAAAATTTATTAAATATTTATGACTCACAAAAATATCAACACTTAATTAATAATTATTAAAATATTAATTTACTTATACTACGATATAATTATATCATATATTCACTAATGAGATTACTAAATTTTATTCATACATACATGGGTAACATTACTATTCATTTTTCTGGTTTACTATTTATAAGGGTCATATTACTATTCTTAAGGTCACGTTACCATTTCATCTTTATAGGTTCCTTAACTTCTAGAAATACATCTTATTTCATCCTTTATTCATTTATTAAGATTTTATTATGTTCTCTATGTGGTTTTATGTGATTTATAATATATAAAATAAACACCAGAAGGTAAATTTCATTGATAGACTTATGGGTCATTACAGTTTTTATGGTTCCCAAATAAAATCAATAGTCACATAAGATATAACATGATACTCTGAATTTTCATTGGATCGGGAGATAACTATCCACTTTTTTCTTTTCTACAATAATTGATTACCTATAATAAAAATAATAAAACCACAAATATATTTCATGACCTAGCCTTACCAAGCCATGAACATAGTCATCTGATGTAATCAGTATCCTTTAATATTATGCTTACTTTCCCAACACAACAAGGTTATTAAGAACCAGAGTCACTTTTATGACTAATGACTGTACCCACATACCAATACATAATCTTTCAAAATGTTTTTCCACACTCACAAAAACCATGGGAAACATTTCATGAGGTCACACATCTTGAATATACTCTAGTAGAAACAATATTATCTATGGGGTTCTAATTAGGTAGGCACCTAAAAATAATTAAAGTTTCCCCTTATCGACATGAGTAGTAACATTTATCAATTAAGTCTATCATATTGGATCTCCTAGATGAGTTAAATGATTCATAATGTGTATCGTAAAAATCATAAATATCCTTGTTCCTATGATCTTAATATTTTAAGCTTGTTCGAGGTTCCTTCTCCACATATCTGACTATGAAAAGGATAACCTCCCACAACAGCTTTTTCAGGGATTCTAGCTTTCTCACTACACATGAAATGTTAGGGAGATTCATATTTATATAGTTCAACTTGACAATAAGCCCTCACTACTCTAATGGTGAGGATAAAGTCTCACTATATGCATGAGAAGACTTCTATGTAGCCTCAAGTGGAGATTACATAGAATATAACTATGTCATAATATTTTCTTATTATAGATTAATGATATATTTTCTTTAAGAATTAAATATATCTCTAGAAAATCTAGAAACCTAAATCCCTAATAAATATATCAGTAGATATAAATCATTCATTTGAAATAGTTAATGAATAAAGAAAATAAGTTGGATAATTCTCGTATCATCATTAATTTTAATGATAATATCATAAAAATACACAACCAGAACAATGCGATATACAATATATAGATGATAAAAAACAACAGGACCATTATTTGTTTTGAATATCCCAAAAATTGTAACAATTTTAAAAAATCATCAAAACCAATCTCATTGTAACTACTTATGTTTCTAAAAATATTTATGAATTCCACATACCTTAGAGGACTCCCCCTATGAAACAAAAATATATAGTTACTCCATATATCAATCCTCACATAGTTATTAAAGTTGAGCTAATGGATGATCCATAGTTTCATGGATATAATTTCATACCCTATATATAAGGCCTCGAACTTAAAACATTACATAATCTTGAATTAAATGAATAATTCACAATGAGGATCTTTTCAGGTTTAGAGTTTTATAGAATTAGGATATAACTATTACATATCAATGATTACAAATTAGACACATCTACTCAGTTTCAATTTTTTTCACAAAATAAAAACTCTTAAAAATAAACATGTCTAGTTCCATGTTTTAGATAGAATGTCTTTCCATGATCCCATTATTGACCCTATTCATCTTTCAGTCCTATAGAAAACATTTCAAAAACTTGGGATGTGCATAAAAAGCTCAGTAAGGGTTTTAACATAATGAAAGGAAACATTAACCCATCAAAAATAAAAACCAATGAAACCATAATTTTCAATCATAACATACCTTCTGAAATCATAATATTTATGAATGACACATAGTAATCACAATTCATAAAGGTAACTTAAGGCATACATAACATACTTACATTGTAGCTATCACAGCTACATAGGGAGTCACATTTGGAATACCCATCATAGTATATTCCCTAAATATCTTCAGAGAAACATTCACGTTTACCTCCTTCACATTACCCAATGCATTAGAGAGCTATCTTGGGCTCACTCACCCTAGGTTTATCACGGAACCACCCATATACGTAACAATGGTCAAGAACCATAATATAATCATAACACATAACTTAAGCATAAATGAAAGATAATGTTCCCACATTGAAACAACAATATAACATTTTATTATATTGAAATAATAAATACATTCTAAAAAAAATTAAAAATACCAAAATACATAAATAGATTATATGGTATTTATTTTACTTTTTAAAAACATTACTACTTGTTAAGGAAGCCAAAGATAAAATAATACTCATGGCGGCAGAAAATGTCGTTGTCACCGCTTACGTAAAAAAAATAAACATTCCTTTTTTTTGTTTAGTAAAATGCTTCGTAGAGAAAGGATTCCCTTTGAATGCAATGAAAAGTCGAAAGGTTGAGACGAAGTCCCTGATAAAGACAATATCCTTAGATTAAGTATAAATCAATGACATAATTATGTGTGAAAAAAATAAATACACCCAATATAATTGGATATTAAGTGTAAAACAATCATAGTCCATTCACACATATTCATAGCACGACATAATCACGAAGTAGAGGTTTAACCCAAATAATTGAAATTGGATTAAGAAGTTCCCTTACAAAAATTTGGAAGCCTAACAGCGTCACATCAAATTTCAGAAAATGAGTTGATGGGAGAAAAAAGGGTATATCATCACTTGTAAATAATATTTATAGAAATAAGGATATATAAGAACATATCCCAACATAAGAATATGTGAATTAAAATATATAACAAAAATAATCCTTTTAAAAAGAAGAGGGTGACAGGTTCCCTTACCGATTTGGTAACCTACGAAACATACAACACATGAAAGAAGGAACATAAAATGTTGATGTAAATACCCATAAATGGATTTATATTACTCAAAGAGTAGAATAATGGGTAGTACATACACTACTCAAAGGAGATAGTGGAAAATATAGCATGAATATCACGGGGAATAAAAAGTGATATAAAAACCCCTTACCTCATTGTAATCAATCAAGTCGTATGACCAAAAGATAATAAGAACCAAATGAATCACATAATACCATGAATATAAATAGAATCATGATAATATATATCAAATGGAATTACACAATAAACCACATGAAATAAATAATTGGTGAACAATGGAAATCTCACGGAATTAAAAGTGAGATAAGAAATCACTTACCACGTGTTCGGCATGACTCACTCGTATGTTTCTTGTTCGTCCTGAATAATAAACTTAAGTTAATTTCTACTTGATTAATAATATTTTTAAATTTTATTATTCCTTTTATATCACTTATTACCATGTTATAAACATTATGTAATCATTTAAGTTAATAATGGTCATTTTGTCGATATATGGTACTTGAGTCAAAAATAAACTTCTTATAATTACAAGTTGTTCTTGTGGTAAAATATCCATTATATCCAGAATTATATTCATGATTTATATATCATATATATAATATATATCCAGTATATACATGTATTTATAATATTACATAACATTTATAGGTAATAAATGGAATGCACCATTCATGGAGACGGTAAGCCGTACGTAAGCATGAACGCTACTTTCATTTCTATTTCATAGTTTAATGGAATTAAAACATAATGATACATAGGTATATTATAATTAAATTATAATATATATATTATATATGTTACATAAGTTCATAAATTCTATCCTTTATACATTCTACGTATGGCATGAATGAGTCACATCACTTTGAGGGGGTGGTAGTCCGCACTTCCTAAAATGAAATTATCACGTTTACCCGTTATGGAAACCGTAAAGGTATGAAATAAATGAAAAATACAGAATCATAAGGAAAAAATAAACATAATATATATCATATATAAATATAGTGACATCATAATGGCCACCATGAAAGGTGTTAAAAGAATATTGAATAATCATCGTTTCGTGAGGTAGTAATTCACAACCCACAGAAACAGTATGTTATTTAACGATTAGATAGAGGTGTGTGTAAGTATAGGTAGCATAAATCTCATTAAAACATACTATTATATTTAAGATACTGGTTTTGTTACAAAGTAAAGGAATAAAAATATTTTAAGGGGTTGGAGAAGCAAAATAAAATAAAAGAACATAAGAGAAGATATTACCTCTAAATCTGGTAACGTTTTTTGGTTTGAGCCAAAGGCTTCTTTGGAAAGACTTCTTCCCAAAGTGAGGATTCTAGAAGTAATAGAGGTATGTGTATAGATAATATGAGAATAGTTTGGACGATCCAAGGGCTTGAGAGGTGTGGGTAAGGGGGTAGAGGTGGGGGCCTTTTATAAGAGGGAGGACGGTCACTTTTGGAAAGTCTTGAAATGTTACTTTATTATAAACTAATTTTCGGATTTTAAAGGTCCCACAATGATATATTTAGAGGATAAGTTTATAAGGGTTCAAAATCCACCCATCCAATAGGTTTTAAACAAGTGTATGTTTTAGATTTTACCTTATCTTTTCATTTTATTTAAATTGTTCATTAATGAGGTAATCACTGCATCATCATGGTGTCATAAATAAATTTATTTATTTAATGTCTAAAAATTATAAAAAAAATCATGATGTAGGAAATATTTTTAAATTTAAAATTATTATTTATAGTCTAAAAGATAATTTATGTAAAAAAAATTAAAATTGTTTTACTTAGGTGTTACATAGTTTGGTTATATTTTTCTTTCTTTAAAAATAATTTGATAAAAGGTCACTTTCACACTAAAGTGATTCCATGGGGTCCCTAAGTTGGAACAGGGCATCCCATGGTCGTCCATGACACAAAAAAAATGATTTGGACACATCTTGGGGTCATTTTATATTATTATGATATTATTTTATTACCCTTAACTACCCGATTACCAATTAATCATGATAATTAAAGATAATTATCGTCGTTACTATTCATAATGTCAAAAAAAAGAGTCTTAATTACATAATTTGGACCTTATGATTCCAAATATGGAATCCATTTTACCAAATTCCAAATACAGAAATTTTAGTAATTAATTTTAAAAATAATTCCTGTTGTCAAAACCAAAAGACAGGTTTTTTAAGAAGTAAAATTTATCAAAAGATTGACTTGTTTTTACACCCAATTGAAAAGTGAAATTATTTTCAAGGAAGAACATTGCATTAAGTGATAAAAACATAATTAAATTAAACTTTAAAACAAATTAAAAGGACAATCTAACTATATAATTAAATTATATGAAAAAGAAGTTTTGAAGTAAAATGCAGTATTTTTCACTATTCATTAAAAATGAACATTTGTGAGAAAAATACCAAAAATTTATCCAAAGTAAATTTGATATTACAAATTAAAAAATGATTTAAATTTTAACAACTTCAAAACATATAAGTTTCTTTAATTAATTTTATAATTAATTCCCACTGTCAAAACAAATAGCGTGTTTTTAAGAAATAATAAATATCAAAAGATTGATACTTGTTTATGTCCAATTTGAAGGTGAAATTAATTCCAATGACAACCATTGAATTAAATGGTAAAAATATATTCTAATTAAACTTTAAAACCAATTAAAAAGATAATTGAACCATATAAATAAATTATATTTAAATGATTTTTTGAATTAAAATAAAACATTTTTCACTATTCATTAAAAATAAACTTTATCGGAAAAATAACAAAAATTTACACAAAGTACATTTTGATGTCCCGATTCTAAGGAAAGATTTTATTTTGTCAAATATCACATATAAAATTGATAAAAAGTAGTTTTAAAAAGGGTTCGCGATCAAATGACAGTTAATCGACCTTTTAAAGAATATTAGAATATTTATTCTTAAAATTGGATTCATTTGCATTTTAAGCCTCTAACATTTATTGGATAAATGTAAAAATATTTAAAAAACATATATAATCACTTTTTAGTTAGTTTTTTTCATTCCCTCTATTACAACGGCTAGACATTTACTACCATTTACAATAATATTTTTATATTATTAGTGTACATCGTAAGATTTCAAAGAAACTCGTTGTTGCGTATTGGGTACGCCATCAAACATAGCATCCCCTTTAAGGTAATTTTAATATTTTATTCACAAATATTAATAAATATGAAAATTTCATATTATTTATTTACCTGGGACGTTACATCCTTCCCCCCTTTTGGGAATTACGTCCTCACAATTTTAAAAATTGTTCTCGGAAACTTCCTTGAAAGCCCCACATCGGAAAAGGAGTAAATAAAATTATCACTTTAAAAGAAAGAAAAATAAGTACAATGGTCACCTGAAATAACCAATACTAGGATCCAAGGAAAACATGGATATGGAGGAGAAACTAAGGGTCATGTTCTGATGTAGAGTGATAGAAAACATGATTAGTAGAAAGTTAACAACTAGAAAACCACAAAATTGTCATGGGTTAAACGGTATTTGATTCCCCGGTAGGAAAAGTTAACAGAAAATGTTTTTGTTTTAAGTTAATTTTCATTGAGGAATTTATTTATGAGCTTAACTAAATCATAAGAAAACATACTTACTTTTCATGTATACTTTCATCTCTTACTAGATTTCTTACACAAAATCATATTTTCTCCAAAAGATGATTATTTAGGATGACTTGTTCCCATTACGAGCGCTATAATCAACTTCTTGAGAATCACCTAATCCACAAAAGATGAACTATATATTTACCATGTCTTTATACCTTAACCAAAACCAAAATTGTTAGTACAAGATCGGATAATCCCCAAAAGGATAATCCTTTATAAAAATAAATACTACTCTTAATCTCCAAAATTCAACAAAAAGAACCCAAGGTTTAAGAAAGACCATTAAATAAACAACTATCCATAAAATTCTTCAAAGTAATTCAAACTAAGATTGAAACCCAAATCTCTGAAGGATTTAATCACATCATATTCCAAGGTAAACCTTAACATTTATCTCCAAGTAATATCAGTTACTCTTAAAGTCTCATACTGAAAAGTAATTAACCTAATCACATATCCTCTAGGATAGGTTAATCATTTCCCAAAATCAACTTATTCCAGATTTATAATATCATCTAACTAAAAATAATTAGTCATACTAATCGGGGACTTCACGTAGTCCAGTGGTAGGCAATAAATACCAGTCGCACTTTGGTTGTGGGTTCGATTCTCACGGCTTCATCCGACGCAATGGGTTGTCAAAAGGTTTGTGTGTTGTCCCTTTTCAAAAACAACATAATTTTATAACATTCCCAAAAAGAGATAAATTCATCAAAAATAACCATAACATATTTTAACCACAATGGTTATCCAATAACTTTCATTTTGTATCCCAAAATTTATTAACCGGTAATTACCTCAAATTCAAGGATCATATAAACAAAAATGGTTCTTTATAACTATATCCACAAAAGAAAAGATAATAATTCCTTGAATAAAATTTTCATATATCAAACATCAGGGTTACACATACTATAAAAATTATTCTAATGTAATCCCATCATCAAAAGAGCCTTAATACTTTTAAGAATTTCAACATCCTAAAATCCACCATAACTCTTGAATCCCTTATATGTTGACTTCTTACTCATTAAATATTCTTCTTGATCCATTAACCATTACTTTCCAACTTATTCTGAAATACTTCTTTCTAACAAACAAAATCATGAATCATATCCTAAGATTTCAATAATAGGAAAACATATGTTAAGAAATAATCGATACCTTTCATTGGTCATTGTCAGTTTCTTCATCCTCAATCAGAATGGAATTAGGTATTGGTAAACAAATATTTGTACGATCTTGGTGATCCCATTCCCGAAACTTCTTCGTAGGACATGTATTTGCATAATGACCATGCACACCATATTTAGAACATTCAATTTATCCTTCAGAAATAACTTCTTTCCCTTTACTGGAGTCAACTAGATGCTTCCTTTTTCCGTGGAAGGTTCTTACTTTATGACCTTCATTTCCACATCTATAGTATCTTTCTATCCCTTTGAAACATTTTCCTATGTGTTTCTTTCCACATAATTGACACATAGGTTTTTGAACATACTTAGCTTTATGATTATTACCTGAACATACATAGGGATTTGTTTCTCACATATATGATGCCTTATAAAAATCACTAAGGTTCAGGTGGTCAATCATGACTCCAGATAGTTGGTTGAGAATAACCACAAGAGTTCTCATTGCAGATCCCATATTATTCAGTTTCTCATTCAGAAAACCATCACAATTTTCTTCACATCCACTGTTACATTGGTTCCAACTAGATCCATCAATTTACTAAAACCAAAAAGGTCAGTGTGATTATATTAGTAAAATCATCATATAATAGTAAGATATAATTATTCATGTTATCTTAAACTCATTCACTTTATAAAAATAACTATGACTCTTTCTAAAATCCTAACCATTATGGTAATGTCACTTGTGCTTAAATATTACCCTAACCTCTATAGTTATCTAAACTGACATCTGATACCAACTATAAGGCCCCATACTTAAAAAATTACATAATATTGAATTAAATCAATAATTCACATTGAGGATATTTTCAGGTTTTGAGTTTTAGAGAATTAGGACCTAACTATTACATCTCAATGATTACAAAGTAGACACATCTACTCAATTTCCATTTTTTTACAAAATAAAAACTCTTAAAAAGAAACATGTCTAGTTCAATGTTTTAGATAGAATGTCTTTCCATGATCCCATCGTTGACCCTATTCATCTTTCAGTCCAGTAGAAAACATTTCAAAAACTTGGGATGATCATAAAAAATCTCATTAAGGGTTATAACATAATGAAAAGAAATATTAACCCATCAAAAATACAAACAAATAAAACCATAATTTTCAATCATAACATACCTTTTGAAATCATAATATTTATGAATAACACATAGTAATCACAATTAATAAAGGTAACTTAAGGAATATAAAACATACTTACATTGTAGCTATCACAACTACATAGGGAGTCACATTTTGAATACCAGTCACAGTATATTACCTAAATCTCTTCGTAGAAACATTCACGTTTACCTCCTTCACGTTAACCAATGCATTGGAGATCTATATTGGGCTCACTTTCCCTTGGTTTATCATGGAACCACCCATATACGTAACAATGGCCAAGAACCATAACATAATCATAACACATAACTTAAGCATAAAGAAAAGATAACGTTCCCACATCGCAATAACAATATAACATTTTATAATATTGTAATAATAAATACATTATAAAAACCATTAAAAATACCATAATATGTAAAAAGAGTAAATGGTATTTATTTTCCTTTTTAAAAACATTACGGCTTGTTAAGGAAGCCAAAGATCAAATAATACTCGTGGCAGCGGAAAAGGTCGTTGTCACCGCATACGTGAAAAAACAGAAACATTCCTTTTTGTCGTTTAGTAAAACGCTTCGTAGAGAAAAGATTCCCTTTGAATGCAATGAAAATTCAAAAAGGGTTTAATACACTGTATAAAAGAAATTCGTGTAAAAATCAAAGGATTCCTCAATGAAAGGAGATTGAGACGAAGTCCCTTATAAAGACGGTATCCTTAGATTAAGGATAAATCAATGACATAATTATGTGTGAAAAAATTAAATACACCCAATATAATTTTATATTAAGTTTAAAACAATCATAGGTCATTCACACATATTCATAGCATGACATAATCCCGAAGTAGAGGTTTAACCCAAATAATTTAAATTGGATTAATAAGTTCCCTTACAAAAATTTGGTAGCCTAACGACGTCACATCAAATTTCGGAAAACGAGTTCATGAGGGAAACAAGGGTATGTAATCACATGGACATAAGATTTACAAGAATAAGGATATAGAATAACATATCCCAACATAATAATATGTGAATTAAAATACATAACAAAAATAAGCCTTTTAAAAAGAAGAGGGTGAAAGGTTCCCTTACCGATTTGGTAACCTACGAAACATACACCCCATGAAAGAAGGACTATACAATGTTGATGTAAATACCCATAAATGGATTTGTATTACTCAAAGAGTAGAATAATGGGTATTACATACACCACTCAAAGGAGATAGTGGCAAATATAGCTTGAATCTCACAGGGAATAAAAAGTGAGATAAAAACCCCTTTCCTCGTTGTAATTAATCAAGTCATATGACCAAAAGATAATAAGAACCAAATGAATCACATAATACCGTGAATATAAATAGAATCGTGATAATATATATCAAATGGAAGTATACAATACACCGCATGAAATAAATAATTGGTGAACAATGGAAATATCATGGAATTAAAAGTGAGATAAGAAATCCCTTACCACCTGTCTGACGTGACTCGCTCGTATGTTACTTGTTATTCCTGAATGATAAACTTAAGTCAATTTATACTTGATTAAGAATATTTTTCAAGTTTATTATTCCTTTTATATCACTTATTACCATGCTATAAACACTATGTAATCATTTATGTTAATAATAGTCGTTTTGTCGATATTTGGTACTTGAGCCAAAAATAATCTTCTTATAATTACAAGTTGTTCTTGTGGTAAAATATCCACTATATCCAGAATTATATTCATGATTTAGATATCATATATATCATATATATCCATTATATACATGTATTTATAATATTACATAACATTTATAGGTAATAAATGAAATGCACCATTCATGGAGATGGTATGTCATACGTACGCATGAACGCTACTTTCATTTCTATTTCATACATTAATGGAATGAAAACATAATCATACATAGGTATATTATAATTAAATTATAATATATATATTATATATGTTACGTAAGTTCATAAATTCTATCCTTTATACATTCCACGTATGGCATGAATGAGTCATATCACTTTGAGGGGGCGGTAGTCCGCACTTCCTAAAATGAAATTATCGCGTTTACCCATTATGGAAACCATAAAGGTATGACATAAATGAAAAATAAAGAAGAATAAGGAAAACATAAACATAATATATATCATATATAAATATAGTGACTTCTTAATGGCCACCATGAAAGGTGTTAAAAGAAGATTTAATAATCATCGTTTCATGAGGCAGTAATTCCCCACCCACAGAAACAGTACGTTCATTAACCATTAGACGGATGTGTGTGTAAGTATAGGTATAATAATTCTCATAAAAACATAATAGTATATTTAATATACTGGATTTTGTAAAAAATAAAGGAATAAAAAGAGTTTAAGGGGTTGGAGAAGCAAAATAAAACAAAAGAACATAAGAGAAGACATTACCTCTAAATCGGGTAACTCTTTTTGGTTTGAGCCAAAGGATTACTTGGAAAGACTTCTGCCCAAAGTGAGGCTTCTAGGAGTAAGATACTGATGTGGAGAGATAATATGAGCAGATTTTGGACGATCCAAGGGCTTGATAGGTGTGGGTAAGGGGGTAGAGGTGGGGGCCTTTTATTAGAGGAAGGAGGGTCACTTTTGGAAAGTCTTGAAATGTTACATTATTATAAAATGATTTTTGGATTTTAAAGGTCCCACAATGATATATTTCCAGGATAAGGTGATAAGGGTTCTAAATACACCCATCCAATAGGTTTTAAATAAGTTTATGTTTTATATTTTACCTTATCTTTTCATTTTATTTAAATCGTTCAATAATGAGGTAATCACTGCATCATCACGGTGTTATAAATAAATTTATTTATTTAATGTCTAAAAATTATAAAAAAAAATATCATGATGTATGAAATATTTTATCATTACAATTACTATTTATATTCTAAGAGAAAATTTATTCAAACAAAATTAATTTTTTTTTACTTAGGTGTTACATAGTTTGGTTATATTTTCATTTCTTTAAAAATAATATGATAAAAGGTTACTATCACAAAAAAGTGATTACATGGGGTCCCTAAGTTGGAACAAGGCATCCCATGGTCGGACATGACACAACCAAGAGGATTTGGACATATTTTGGGGTCATTTTATATTATTATTATATTATTTTATTACCCTTAACTACCTGATTACTAATTAATCATGATAATTTAAGATAATTACCGTCATTACTATTCATAATGTCTAAAAACAAAAGAGTCTTAATTAAATAATTTGGACATTTTGATTCCAAATATGGAATCCATTTTACCAAATTACAAACACAGAAATTTCAGTAATTAATTTTAAAAAAAATTCCCATTGTCAAAACCAAAAGACGGGTTTTTAAGAAGTAAAATTTATCAAAAGATTGACTTATTTTTACATCCAATTGAAAAGTGAAATTACTTTCAATGAACAAAATTTAATTAAGTGATAAAAACATAATTCAATTACACTTTAAAACCAATTAAAAGTAAAATCTAACTATATAATTAAATTAGATGAAAATGTAGTTTTGAAGTAAAATGCAGTATTTTTCATTATTCATTAAAAATGAACATTTGTCAGAAAAATACCAAAAATCTATCCAAAGTAAATTTTATATTACAAATTAAAAAATGATGTCTATTTTAACAAATTAAAAACATATAATTTTCATTAATTAATTTTATAATTAATTCTCGTTGTCAAAACAAATAGGGTGTTTTTAAGAAACAATATCTATCAAAAGATTGACACTTGTTTATGTCCAATTTCAAATTGAAATTAATTACAATGACCACCATTGAATTAAATGGTAAAAATATATTCTAATTACACTTTAAAACCAATTAAAAAGATAATATATCCATATAAATAAATTAGATTAAAATGAGGTTTTGAATTAAAATACAACATTTTTCACTATTCATTAAAAATGAACTTTATCGGAAAAATAAAAAAAATTTTACACAAAGTACATTTTGATGTATTGATTCTAAAGAAGGATTTTATTTTGTCAAATATAACATATAAAATTGATAAAAAGTAGTTTTAAAAAGGGTTATCCATCAAGGCGGTTAATCAACCTTTTAAAGAATATTATAATATTTATTCTTAAAATTGGATTCATTTGAATTTTAAGCCTCTAACATTTATTGGATAAATGTAAAAATATTTAACAAACATATATAATCACTTTTTAGTTAGTTCTGTTCATTCCTGTCATTACAACAACTAGGCTTTTACTACCATTTACAATAATATTATTATATTATTAGTGTGCATCGTAAGATTTTAAAGAAACTCATTGTTGTGTATTGGGTACGCCATCAAACATAGCATCCCCTTTAAGGTAATATTAATATTTTACTAAAAAATATTAATAAATATGAAAATGTCATATTCTTTATTTACTGGGGATGTTACACTGTCACTATAGAATATCATTGTTATTTCATAGTCAACATAATGTATTTTGGCATGAACAATATCAATTTTGGTATATAATGGAATTTCATATACAACTACATCATCTTGATTTTTTTACTCTGTTAGACCAACTCATATTTTTTGTAAGGGAAAAACTCTTCACCACCTATAAAAGCCAAAAATATACTTTCTCCAATCTCTAACACCTTGCAACAACTTATCTAGTGTATCTTGTGATCCAAAAACCCAATTCAATATTCACATTATTCCCATGTTGGAAGAGGAACTATTCATACTAATACCAACATTACCATGAATTATAGTTAGGGGTTCTCCCTTATTTTTTTTTATAATTTTTATTTTTTTTCTATATTATTAATTCCTTTTGATTTGTTTTTCTTCTTCTTTAATATTTTTTTATTTTCATTTTTGTTCAGTGTTTGATTTTGTTCAATATTATTATCTATTACTTGTATATTATTTTTTATTTAGTTTTTTGTTTTTTTTAATTTTCTATTTGATTATGAATTTTGATTTTGTTTTTTATTGTTATTTTTGTTTAATAAACATTACATTTTTTGGTTATTTCTTAATTTTTTGTACAATGTAGTATTTTTTAATTAATTATTTTTATTTTTTAAATGTTTTTATGAATACAAAATATTGATTTTTTTAAAATGTTATGTAAGATAAATAAAATTACCACATGGAAATATTTTTCATGTAGGATAGAACAAAAAATATATATTAAGAAGCATGCTTTATGAAAATATAACATGGGAATTATCTACTGTTTTAATATTTGTTTGTATTTATACATTATGAGTAACATTGTTGAATTTTTTTTATATATGTTATATTAATTATTGAAATAATATTTTATATACTTGTATATGTTGTATAATTTATTAATTTTTATTATTTATAGATTATTATATATTCTTCTTCTCCATAAATCAATATTTCCATGTTTCATGCAACACATAATAATCTTTATCATTGAGGGCCCTCATCACCATAATTTTTTATACACCATAAATAACTATGAATCCTCATCGAGTAAGTAACAGAGAAAGGAATTATTGACACCCATCATGAAGAGAACACTTTTTGAATGAAATGTATTTGTGGTCAATGATTGTTATTGGTTTTCAATAGTGGTTAAAGAAATAGTAATGTTTCATTGATGTCAATATGATTGGAAGATTTCATTTATGTCAATATGATGATGATGTTCCAAAGTTAATGAAGCTAAAATTATTTTCTCATGTATTATAATTTAAAGAAAAAAATAAATGGTTTTAAGAATTTGAGTTTCAAAGGTGATTCCTAGATAATTGTGATGGATTCATTAAATGAAATTGGATGTCATTATTGAATAATTCTTCTTATAAGTCATATGATTGGTGAAATAATCTTTATGGGAAATTCATATATAAAAGGTGATATATTGTTTACCGGAAAGATAAAAGTGGTTTAGATATTTAAGAATAATTTATGTTCCAAAAATAATTGGGGAAGAGGAATTGAATAAAGTTTGTGCATGTATTTAATTTCATGAAGATACTTTGAAGAAGGTTAAATGGTGACCATGAAAAAATAAAAGTTCATTCAATTTTTATGGAGATTGAAGAAGTGTTTTCCATGAATTTTTTGGATTCCATTCTTCAATTATATGTTTTCCAAGTATTTATTTTGGAGGCTTTTATTAAATGATATAGCCAACCAAACTTAATATCCAATCCAACCTCAACCAAGGATTATGTTGGACCCATGAGTCAACCACTCCCATTGAGGGTCTGATCGAACCACCATTCATGAGAAAAGAGTTTTAAAAGGCCTTGTATAAGCCTTAAGTGGCCCCATGTATAAGGATCGAAGTGCGCATGACCATAGGTTTGGGATATAACCCTGTAAGGAAGCATGCGAAGCATATGATCCGTGGCTTGTGTAGGTAAGGTGTGTGTCGTGAATTTAGGTGCTGGATGGAATGTTCAATAGGTAAATGATCATTTATATAGAATTACTAAACCATTTGGAGGACCAATGTGGTATGCATAAATGAATTCAATGTTCACCCACAATAAAATTATATATACATAATGTGTGTACTTTATTTTGCATCATTAAATGATCACTGATATTCCATGTAGTAATCATATTCCACCCAAAATGAGAGGTCTATGACTCTATCTAATTCAATGATCATTCGCCATTAATGATCAAACTATGAATCAATCATTACTCACAGTGATCCAAATGAGTATGATTTTTTTTTTGGATTTATATCCATGCATGATTCTCTTTTTATCCAAAAAATTGTTTGAGGATGTTCCACTACCAAATGAAGATGAAAATGTATAGATGAATTGAGCTAGGTTTGATGGGTTTTTCTGTAAATGGAATGATGATATTGCAGAGGAAATTTTTTCCATGATATATGGATTACATTATATGTGGGATTGAATAATTAAATGAAAATATATACATAAAATCAAAATACAAAAGATACAATGAGATCCTCATATCATCAAATGAGTCATTATAATTAAATTATTTTCGGTGTTTAAGGCAGTGAATGAATGAAATGAGGTGGTGATCTTTTCCTCTAAAATGAGATGAACTGAGGCGATTGATTGTGCTGCTACTCACATATTATTTTTAGAGCTACTATTTTTAGAAAAAGTGTATCTCTGACTCACTCTTTTATGAGAAGGAGTTACATGTTCTGCAAGCCTCCTAGGCTAAATGTATAAGGGTAGTTCCATGATCTATTCAGTTATGTCAAGGAGAACTATAAATAACTTACATGAATAAGATTCGTAGACACACGACCATTGTTTATACACCCTCATTGTGATTCAATAAGATAAAGGGTTTTGAAAACTAGTTTTTGGTTATTATACCTCCATTGTGTTACATGAAGTGAATACTAATCATGTATCCTATTGATACAAAATGTCCAATGAGAATAAATGAACACTGCGAGTTACATAGAGGAAGAAGAATCTGCATGACATGATTTCACAAAGGTTCTATTAATGTGAACTAAAACATAAACAACATAGGGTATTTTGATGGAGTGATATTAATAGAAATTGTGGTCTATGTGAAGGTAATAGTAGTGGAGTTCACACAAGGATGAAAATATAAAAATATAGTATGTGCGTATTTATGTGTGTGTGAAGAGAAAGTGAATAGTTCATTGTTTCTAATGAAAAAACTTCTCCTGATGACTTATTGGAGGGGGTTATGTTTTCTACAATCATTCATGTTAGTATTTCTATTTTTGAACAGTTTTTAATGGGTTTTGTTTAGGGAAACAAAAATACCCATAGTTTCTATATCCTTGAAAAACTTATGTTCCAAAGGAAAGTGATCATTCAAGATTTTATCCAATGGTACTTAAGAACTGAAATTGGTTGAGAATATGAGAGGTCAGGTCCATCAAACCATTTTTTGGGGAATTATTTTCTACACCGAGACTCTATTATATATTTTAAGATATGTTCTCAAATCCTTCATTAACTCCCAAGTATGACATGGGTCCCCCTTGAACTGAAAATAAATTATTATCATATGTGGATCTTATAATAATATATATGTATCCAAGGTTCCCCATTAATGGTATCATATTATGTACTGGTTAGATATTATTTGATCATTTTCATGATGATTATGGTTTTCAACCACATAGTTGGGCGGTCTGGATTGTATCATCATCTAGGGAGATGATAGTTTTTTCTGTGTTGGGATCAGACCCATTAATGGGATTACTACATATCCTTTTAAAAGGAATAAAAACCTATGTAGTTTAGTTCTTATTAATGGGTCATATCATACCTTTTAAATTCATTTGTTAAGGACCTAACCATAAAGTTTAACGTCATGTGGAAAGGACGTCCAAAAAAAAGGATCCTAGTCAAGGTCTAGTGTGAGACTTATAATGAAGCATCCTCGGAAACCTAGAAGGGATATAAATTCCCAGGTGTAATAAAACCTTAATGAGACAGTAAACTATGGAAAATTATGGTTGATTTTCGGTTTTGGGTTTGGACCTTATTGAGGTTTCCTATATATCCCATTTGGATAGGAATCAAATCCCATGTAGTTAGTTTATGAGGAACCCTTCCTATAGAGTCCCTATAAAATAATGTCTTGTATGGGAGTATGGCCCTTGAGAGGATTAATTTGGGGCTTATTAATGGTGAGGATTCCCTTGGATGAATATGATGATATGTTTGGAGATTATACTAGGTAAGTGGCCCATATATTAATGTTTTGGGGATTATTCCTGAGGTGGATTCCATTTTATAAAATTATGGAACATATAAAAAGTGTAAGGACAATAATTTTCAGCTAGAATTTACCATTTCAATGATTCCCATAGAGATTGGGCCTCATATAGGCATCCTACATATCCTAGTTTTAGAAAGAACTAGAGTTATCGTAGGTAAATTTTGGGTTAAACTTACACCGTAAGGATTTCTTTAGGTGGGGGATCATGTATATTCCATGATTAACACCAACCTCTAATCCCACATGAGTCATGATCATTGTGATAAACAAGAGGAAGAGGTATATTTGAGTAACTACACAATTTTCTTTTCCATAATATTTGATACATGTCCTTGAAAACACCACGCCTATGGGGTCACTCTGAAGGAATGAGGGAGGAAGATCTGAAAGAAAATTATCTTAAAAAACATACATCTTATCATGAAGAAACCAAAATTAAGAGTAACTACTATGTGTACATGAGTAATGACGATTCATGCATTAATGTGATAAAAAAGAGGAAGTCAAATATCTAGAAAACCTCACGATCCAACCCCCACAACTAGAAGAGGTTAGGGTGATAAGAGAGGGAAATTTATCTGGTGCCCATCCCCTCCCTGGTATTCATATCTGATATATTTGTATTGGAATAACCCTTTGGATACAACCTAGGAGGCAAAAAGGAGCAAGAGTGAATGATATCACAAGAATGGTTATAGGCTTACTCTAGGAGGGATCCCCTAAAATTTTTTCCTATGAAAGGGAGGAGGATCTAATTCAATGTTGAATGGAAAAGAAAGTGTAATACTCACCCTCCCCTCATGGAACTAGAGGGTTTGGGTCTTAGATACAATGACTGAAGAACATGGTCCTAAACATAGTATATGAGGAAAGGAGTTTCTGAACACCACCCCTTGGGCTAGGGTACTCATAAGCATAGGAATTCATACCCACATGCACCCTGAGGACCCTTAGTGTTAGGTAGGACGTGTGTGGGAAACATCTAACTATTGAAATTCATATCCAATTGATATACACGTTGGTGTTCCTATTTCCATGATTTTTCATGTCTAATGGTTTTGGTGAAGTTTTCAACCTCACACCTTTCAGAAAAGGAAGCCAAATGAAGAGGGTCCCTTCCATTGGTGGCTTAAAAGTGTGCATGAAAAGTGGATCATGCAATGTGGAGTCTTGGGAAAACCAAGGGAGGACCATAAATGTACGTGTGCGTGAGCCAAGGGATACTCACACAGATAGGACTGTGAGAGGTGAAGGATCCTTGGGTGATGGATGTCCTAGGTAAAAATACTTGAGGGAGTCTTTTCCCAAGTGTTCAAGGGTCTCTATAGGTCTTCCTGGAAGTATATCACATAGGTCCCTATTTCAGGAAGGGGACCTTATGTGAGAGTTCATCAACCACTGGGGAGGTGGTACCTCATATAGGTTTTATGTGTTTTAAACCCCTATAAGACTTAATTTCTAGTACCCCCTTTAATTCCATATTCTTTAGGTTTTGGAAGAGTACCAAGAAGGTTTCATAGGGCCTGGGGGAAGGACTTGGGAGATCAGAGCATCGGGAGGTCTTCAAGAAGTTTCGTCCATTATGAAAATGAGGAGTTTAAGGGTCTAATTTATAGGAAAATGGGGAACCCTGGTTTAAGGTGGCTTCCCATGTAGGTATAATGCATAGGTACCTGATGCCGGAATGCCCTACAGGGGTGGAAAATATTTTTGTCTATACAGTTCCATAGAGTAGGTGCGTTTCATAATGATAGATGTGCATTCTAGGATACACAGGAAGGGAATGTGATGGCCTCTTGGTGATTAGGATTGGTGCATATAGGACCATATAAGAAAACCACCTAGGAGAAACTGCTTCTCCATACCGTGTGGGCCACACCCCCACACCCTTGTTTGGGATCACTACTATGCAGTGGTCCTGACCCTTCTCTACTATCAATAAACCCCATGATATATGGATAGTCCTAACAAAATGATTTTGGGATTGGTCGATGCTATATTAGGTTATGAAACATGGATATCCAATATTCTCCTTAAACCATAAAGATTCATTTAAACTCAATTTTTTTTCCTAAGTGTGGTTCACATCTTGAATTCTATGGAAATGTTCATGGAACCCGTTTTAAAGGGTCAAAAAAATCCCTCCTTAAAATTAGATTCATTTGAAATGAAATTAATATGGTTATAATGAAACAGTAGATCCCTTTGATTCTCTCTAAAATCATTTGGTTCTATTTGGAGCCATCTCATGTATTGGAGGATGCCATAAAATTTTCTTAATCTATGGGGCTTAGAGAGTGTAGTTAGACTATTTCTATGGTGTTATGGACATCATACATACATTGTGTCTTGTGTGTCATAATTATAATTTATTCCTAAGTCCAATATAAAGGAGATAAAATGGATGAGGTTTTTATTTTTATTGGGCCACCCTTTGTTTGTTTTCAACCCAACAAGTTTTTTACTTTTATCTGTTCATTTCTTGATTAATTAATAAACCATGAAGAGAATAATTCTAGTGAGTGGAGACATGACTGTTTCCTAGATTTCCCCTTGTGTGTTTTCAATATGGAATGTAATATGTCTCTTTTTTTGTTATGTTTAATGTCATGAAAGCCTGACTAGTGAGGCTGGTGTTTTAGGTCAAATAGTTTGACCATAAATTTTGAGATGTTGACCCAAATAAGGCTTGTTGTCCAAGAATGTTTCAGAATTCTTCAAATTCTCCCAAGGGGAATTTTGATCCATGATTTTTTGGTTTCTAAACCTAAAACATGATACTATGGAATGGAGGAGGTCTTTTCTGAGGATGGAGTTACCCCTAGTTGAAAAACCCATTTTGTAGTCTACTTTATGCAAATCCAAGTGGGTGTATTAATACCTAGTCAATAGTGTAATCCTTCATCTGAAAAATCCATTTTTATAGCTACTTTATGCAAAGCCATGTCGGGTGTGTTATAGAATATTCAAGAAAAGGAGTTCTCAAGAATTTTTAAATTCTATTTCTAATAGATGAGGGGATTTTACAAGGATTTTGATTTCTCAAGACCAAAATGGGTGGGTTTTCCAATGGAAAATTTTGGAGAACGAAGAGATAATCTGTAATTTCATTGGTCTTGAATGGGAAAATGATCATACATGAATTTATCTTGTGTGAAGGAGGGTACATTTTTTACATGAACGATGTTAGGGTGAAAGGGACCCTTTCTATTAGGGGTTGAAGTATTGTGTAGTTTAATATTGTATGCCCAGGTCATTGATTGTGTATTTTAACAACTTATAGTGAGGACATTGCGGTATAATTTAACTTTATGTGACTAAGATATTATGGCATGTAGTTTAATGTCATACAACAAGTAAATTATTCTATGTAGTTTATTGTTTTACTATAAGGAAATTAGGGGGATATAATTTAAGTTATTTATCCATTAAAGGATGGTTAATGATTCTCTAATTCCTTATAATAGTTCTGATAATGCACTATCAATTTCTTGTATGATTGGGAAAAGTTTTAAGCTATTATATTTGGATCCTCATATATGAGGAATGATATGTGGAAAATGGATCATGGAGATAGAAGTGGTCTCTCCTGAGGGAGAATTTTCTACTGATTGACAAACCTATTTTCTAGGCTAATTTATTCAAATCCAGATGGGGCGTGTTACTGCATAGTCAATAGTGGAATACTTTGGTTTAAGAACCCATTTTGTGGGAAAATTTATGTAATACCATATAGAGTTTGTTAAATCATACACCAAAAAAGAAATTCTAAGGAATTCCAACATTCTATTTCTAATGTCCAATAGATGTTTTTGTAGATTCAGATCTCCCCGAGCATAGAGTTTGGTTTGTGGAAGGAAAATACCTTAATATAGAAGGGTAAATTTAAATCAAAATTATAAGAGAATGTGGAAAAAGGTTTCCTTAAATGGTTTGACCCGATGCAAGAAATATGGTACGAGTAGTTTTAGGTCCTATGGCTTGGACCATAACATTATAAAGAAAAAGGTGATATATGGCCTATTGGACCAAGTTTGTCCCAGAATACTATAGACGTGAATAATGAAATTATAAAACATGGTCTTATAGGTTCTCATTTCAGGATAAAGGATCTTGAGAAAATATATGAGGGATGACCATTGACTAATTTGAATCACAGTTTGTAACATAATTTCATTAAATGTTATTATTATAGAAGATGGTTCTCCCAAGAGAGAAGTTACTACTAGTTGAAAAACATGTTTTGTTGGTTACTTTATGCAAAGATAACTAGGGTTTTTTAATACATATTCAATAGTGAAATCTGTTGGCTAGTAATCTTTTTTGGTGGGCTACTTTATAAAAATACAACTGGGGAGTGCTATAACATAGTCATGAAAAGGAGTCCTCAGTATTATACATTCTATAAAAGAATGTTGGATAAAGTTTATAATGAATTAAAGGTGTTAAAGATTTGGTGTATGATGTATGGAAACCATATTTTCTAAGAACAAAGTGTATGGACTAATGTTGGCTAGGAGGTGTAGATTCCCTTACATATATTTTACTCATATGTAAAAGGGGGGAATATTTGATTCCTTGGAAGACCCCCTAATGAGGGGGAACCGAATTAGAATCTCCCTAATATATCTTTGTTTGTATGCAAGAGAGGGGTAATTTTTCTTTATTATATGGATAAGACTAGTAAATGAGGCCTAAGTGTCATTATGCATCTCACTGGAATGAGAATCAAGCCCCACATAGTTCTTGACATCCCATGCAATTTAATTTCATGAAGTCAAGACATTAACCATGAAATTTAACATCATTTGGTAACGATGGGGGTGAATCGTCATGAAACTAAAAGAATACTATAGATAGGCTAGGTTATAGGACACGAGTGTCACTATATATCTTATTGAACCAAGAATCAACCCACACATATTTCTAAAAAGAAGACCCCATACTGGTTGAATTCATGTATATATAAAGGGGTATTTTTTTGAATATGGGTTCACACATGGGGTGAGACACTATATTGAGTCCTCTTATATAGATATGGATTGTACGTATTAAGGTGGGGGAATTTATCATATAATTTTATAGATGCATATTGAATTTAATATCCAAACATCTTTATATATCTAATTAGGATGAGAATGAATCCACACATAGTTCTTGAAGAATTAGTGTAGTTTATTGTCATGCGAAGAGGACATATGGTGTACCATTTATGGTCTTGAAACCAAAACCATGATAATCCTAATACATATTGATATTCCTTACTCATATAGGGAATTTCTTTATCAAAACTATTAATCCTATGTGGGATATTCTCGGTGCAAGAAATAAGGAGTAGCAAAATATTCTTCCAAAACATGAAGGAAACACAAGAGAAAGATGGGGGTATTCATATTTTTTTGTGGTGGATGGGCCAGGATTTATGATCCAGGAATATCTACATATCCCATTGGGATGATAATCAAGCCATACTTAGTTCTTGATATTCCATGCATTTTAACATCATGCAGCGAGGAATAAGATGAACTGATATGAATGAGGTATTGTGGATGGACCAGGGGATAAGACACGAGCATCACTATATATCTTGTTGGAGTAAGAATAAGGCAACACATAGGTCTTATTAAGGCTTCCATGTGTATATTTTAATCATAAACAGGGAGTGGGGGATTTTTTTGAGGATGGAAATAATATTAGATATCTGGGCATCACTACGTATCTCTTTGGAATAAGAATCAAGCCACATGTAGTTCCTGAAAATATCAGGCAGTTTATTTTCATGTAATGAGGATTATGGAATTTCATTTTAATGTCTTATAGTAAGTATGTGGGTTACATGTCGTGGAATGGAATATTGTGGCTGGACTAGGGAATAAGACCCAAGCATCACTACATATCTCATTAAGATAATAATCAAGCCACACATAGTTCTTAAAAGGTTTCTCCCCACATAAATCAAGTTTTAGGTAAGGGAAAAGGGGAATTGATATTTTCTATAATTATGGATGGCCCCAATATATAATTTTTAGGAATCACTGTGTATCCCTTTGTGATGAGAATCAAGCCACACATTGTTATTGAAAATTTCCTTGTTCAATTCTGACTCGTAAACACATAGAGTGAAGGGTTTTTTGTGTATGGACCTAAGAATGGATATTAGGGAATCAATTCATATCTCATTTGAATGAGAATCAATCCACACATAGTTCTTGAATAAATACATAGTAGGGGCAGTAGCATAATATATTATGATCCACTCAAACATTTATCAAAATGTTGTGCAATTTTGTGTCATGCAACAAGGATGTGAACCATGTAGTTTAATGTCTTATTATCTGGACATGATAATGTTCGGGATTATACCCATAAAGGGGGACCAAGTGACACTATGTAGTGGAAATTATGTGAGTGGCGCTTATGAAAGTGTTCTTCATGTCCCTTCTTCATCATATCCGAAAAAGAGGGCATCTCAACCTGTTGAGGGGTTAAAGGGATGCAATTGAGACATACACCTGAGATGGAGTCCCATATTTAAGGGAAAATGATGAGGGTCTTAGTTCATGGTATTTCTGGTTTTTCTTAATGTAAAATAAGAGAGACATTAACCATGAAGTTTAATGTAATGTGGTGAGGATGAATAGAGTCTCGCAGTTTTATGTCATACGACTAGGACCTTATGTCATGCAGTTTATCATCATGATACATGGATGATGATTCTATATAGTTTAACATCATGTAGAATATACATTGAAATTAATATTGTGGATGGACTAGGGGATATTACCCAATCATCACTACGCATCTCATTGGAGTTAGAGTTAATCTACACATAGTTCTAAGAAAGTTCCCTATTCAAGTTTGACCCATACACAAGGAATATAATGTCTTTATTCTAATCATTTATAGACCCATAATGAGAGATCCATGCGTCACTATATATCTCATTGGAATGGGAATCAAGACACACATATTTCTTGAATGTTCATCATGTATATCTAAACCATAAACAGGGAGAAGGGGATGTTTTTTATTATTTATAGACCTAGGATATGATATTTGAGAATCACTACATATCCCATTTAAATGAGAATCAAGCCACACATAGTTCTTGGATGAAGGTGTGGTAGGGTTACCAGCACTAAGTAATGTGATCTACTCAAATAGGAATCAAAATGTTGCAAAGTTTTATATCATGTAACAAGGACATGAACCTTGAAGTTTGAAATCATATGGTCAGGATGATATGCTATATAGTTTAGAGTCTAACAGCTTGGACTATATATATGGAGTTGTGTAGTTTTACACCATTCATGTAGGATGAGTGTTATAACGTTTAAGGAAATGCAAAAAATACCAACTACACACTTTAATGTCATGTAGTTGAGACATATATCGTGTGATTAAAGGAAGTGTTTCTTCACAAACCTTGCATTGGTTGGGGTCATAATGAGATCTCCATCCATTGATAGAAAGGAATTATCTCTATTAGAGCAGACCTTATGTATGTAGTAAGGCCCCTCCAACTTTGGATCATGTTCTAAAGGATTTATTTCTGGTACCATTGGAGTCCTAAGGACTAGTAACAATTGTCTGTGGTGGAACAAATTGAGGTAAACCTCTTTGTTAAAAGATAGCGCTATCCAATTTTGATAGTCTTCCAAGTGATTAATGGTATGAAATATTTTCCCATCCCAACACTCCAATTACAAAATTAATTTATTGGAGTTCTCATCTATGGAAAATTGGTCACAAATTGGAATATAGAGTGATGGAAATTAAATCTCATTGGGAAGGATTGCTTATGTTCCATATACCAGTGAGTACGAGGTATCTCTTGAGGCAATATGGGTTGTAGTCCAGTAATCCCATAAGGAATGAAGGTGAATTTTAGGATAAGACTTTTTATCTTTATCCACCATCTTTGGGAGTATGTTCAAAATAGTCTTGTTTAAGGACTCCATATTTCCATTAGATATTGGATGATAGTAGGATAAATGATTATATTTGATATTGTGTTCCTGATATATTTATTACACCTTAGAGAAATAGAATTTTGTGATGTTTTCCACCAATATTTCATGGGGGAAACCAAATCTGGAAATGATATTACCTTTAATGAAGCTAAAACTTCTTTTGGACTTTAATTATGTGAAAGGAATTTACTCAACTGATTTGGGGAAAAATCAATTGAAGTTACGTTTTATTTGAACTGCTTAGTCGTAGCTAGATGGTATGGACCCAAAACATCCATTTGATTTGTGGAAAATTTTCAGGAGTATTTAGATGCATATAGAAACTATGGGGGTTGATGGATGAAGTTTTCATGCACTTGGATGGAATAAAATTTCATGGTGAATCATGTTCAATCATGCATCATTGAAGTCTAGAAGTACCCAATCCTTCTAATTTGGTTGAAAAGATTGTATCCTAACTGGTGGGTGTCATAGTATCCTGAGTTTAATTCTTTCCCAATGGAGGTGGTCTATTATACATCAATACATTTGATAAGGACTACATTGAAGCCTCATTAATAGAGGAATTTCTAGTGATTTAGACCATCATAAAGAGTTAAATTGGATGATGTCCATCAGATTTTCACTTTCCAAGTTCCATTCGATGGGAGTAGTCCACTATGGAGGTAGACCATGATTTCCTCCATCCACCTAGTGGTAGGAACATATGGATTAAGAATGGGACCAACTTCATTAAACTCATCCATTCCGATATGAACAAAAGGTGATACCATTCAGTGATGGGTAATGTTGATGACCGTTTTTTCCAGATTGGATTTGCCAAAGCCATGGCTACACTAGCCAATGAATCTACCTGGACATTGTGTGATTGTGGGAATTGAGTCAATGTTGGTTCTGATGGGAAATCTTCCATCAAACCTCTGACATAGTATATCAAGGGAATTAACTCCTTTTTTTCTGATATCATAGTACTTGTTAATACATTTTGTTACCAACTTTGAGTCACCTTTCACTGCCAAATGGTCTAGTGGTACTTTGAGTGCCAGTTGAAGGCCTACAATGAGAGCCTAATATTCCACCTCATTATTAGTGTAACCTTCTATTAATAGGAATGATTAAGGTAAAACAACCATTTTTGGATAGATAATCATAATCCCTAGACTATATTTTTTAATCTTAGGATCTTCCATTATCCTCATTATTTAAATTCTAGATGAGCTGTCAGAATACATTTCCCATGTTTGTGGGCTATCTTCAATAGAAAATATCTCCTTGTTTGAAAATTCAGTATTTTATGATGTCAGTTATATATATGGGTGCTCTATAAGTATGTCTTATAAGTCCTATACTTTAACTTATCTTCATGAAATGAACTATATATATTATTTTTATAGAATAACTACCCATCGTGCCAAGAGTCTTTTCAACATAGGATGAATGAGGTTAAATTTGAGAAAGTTATTGCGAGAAACCAATTGGTCCTTGTAATGATGTAGGCAGTGCCTCTATTTCTGAACTTTGAATATTAATGTCAAGCAGCTCTTCTTGATATATGAATAATGAGTCTTAGGATCGAGAATGGTTTTACTAAGATAATAAAGTCTATTTTCATTCCTAGAATCATTATTTATTGCAAGTAAGGAGCCTAATGATTGATCTAGGGCCATCACACATCGAATGAGTGTATTTCCATAAATAAGTGGCATTAATACTGGTGTAATAAAGAGGTATTTATGAAGGTTATCAAATGATTACTAATAGTCACTGGTCTACTGATATGTGAACCCATTCTTCATTAGTTTGGTGAAGGGTAAACACTTGCCTGCAAGGTTGTATATGAAGTTTCAGATGTAGGCCAAGTGAAAATGAAGTCTTCTAAACTCTTTATTATTTCAAGGTGTTGACATGATAAGGATGGATTCTATTTTCTTCGGGTCAAATTCAAAATTGTGATGGAGTATAATGAAGATGAGAAAGTTTCATGAGTTTACCCCAAAAGAACATTTTATGGGGTTCATCTTCAGGATATGTTGTCATAACTTGTTAAATATGGTATCTAGGTCAACTAGGCTATCAAAACATTATTGGGACTTAACCACTAAAGCATCAATGTATAATTAAAAAAAATTCCCCCAAAAAAATTGAATATGAAATTAGTAAAGAATTGGTATATAGTGCCAATATTATTTAGGCCAAAGGGACTTACCTGAGAATATAATACTCTTTTGGGGGCCCTAAATGTGGTGGATTATTCATATTTTGGGGCTATTATTATTTGGTTGTACCCTGAATATCCTTCCATGAAGGAGAGGGAATGATAACCAGCCATTACATCAATTAGGAGTTCTGTGATTTGAAATGGGAAGTTATATTTCAGACGGTTCTGATTGATATCTCTGATGTCAATGCAAACTCTCAATTTTTCCATTATTCTTCTTCATAGGAATACTGTTTTCTAGCCATTTCAGATACTAATATTTCCAAATTAAGTCTTCTTTGATGAGTTTGTCTACTTTATCCTCAATTTTTGTGTCATGAGTTGGGTTTCCATTTGGCTACCTATTTATATCTATGGTCATCTTCTAGAAAACCCAAATGATGGGTGGACACCTCAAAATCGAGGCCTAGAGTCTCTATGTAACTCCATGAAAACACATCATGATATTTCTTTATGACTGAGGTATATATTTTCTATTCTTTGGATATAATGGCCACAGTAATCAATGTTGCTCATGGATCCTCATCTTTGTGTAGATTTATTTCTCATAGTTTTTCAATAGTGGTGGAGACACCTTCCTTAAATGAAGGATATGAATCTATGAAATCTTCCTCCTTTTCATATTTATCAGTATATAAATCTTATGCCTCTATTTGGGGAGTGAGTAATGAATCAAGTTCCTTGGAGTTAGTATATGAGTCAACACCTGAACTTTTGGAATATGATGAAACAATTTTTGGATCAATTTATGGAGTGAGGACCTTTTTGAGATCTGAAGGTCGAATGAGAAGATAATAATTATTATCTTTATTTTCTTCCATTAAAATGTCAACTTCTTCCAAACTGGATAATGGAATAGGGGTTTGTTGATGCTATGGGGGAGGAATCAAGACATTTTCATCCAAGCTTTCATTACTTATCATAGAGTTGAAAAATTCTCTAGTGCTACCGAGTTTAGTTATGATGACTGAAATTATGGAAGTTTCTAAATGCATGCTTAAATTCAAGCCCATCCTTTCAATTTTGATTATAGGTAGCAAGAATTATGCACTAAGATATATGAAAGGGTAAACTGGAAACATTTCCAGAACATTCAAGGCATTGACTCGAGTGATGTCATGAGTCATGGACTGTTTACCTTCCCTATGGTATAATCCCATATCAATGTACTATGATTTATAGGATTTGAGTGGATATTTTTTGCAATGAAATGTCCCAATTTTCCCATTGATACAATATTTGAGGCATTGGTTCTATGAAGAGGGGATATCCACATGTTGATGTATCCAATGTCTTCCTAGTAGAACGTTGAAGGCTATATATTACCAAAAAAATATGAATTCATAGTCATAAATGAGATCCCTAAATTGGGTTATTATTTTTATTTCACCCAAATTATTTTTCATGTTATTTTCATAACCCTATAGAATTATAGTGGAGGGGCACATGTGAGATTCATTAAAACCCAGTTGGAGAAGTGTCCATACTAAAATGAGTTTAAATCCTAATCCATTTTCAATGAAGGCTCATCAGATATCAATGTCATTTATTCTTCCAGAAATGTATAAGGTTTTGACGTATCCTAGTATGATGGCATCCTCATCTTGGTCAGTGAAAGAGATGGCCATGTGGAATTATTCAGGATCATTATCAACATGGTACTATTTGGTAGTGGAAGTATAAACTTCAAATTAACTAGGGATTGAAAGGGAATCTATGTGTTCCTTCTAGATGTATTTTTACAGACTGAGGTAATCCTGGATTGATATCTTAGCTCACACTAGGTATATTCACTTCAAAACATCATATTTCTAGTCTAGAGGTATATGCTTCCTAGCATAGGGATGCTCTTTTTCAAGAGATCTAGGAGTTTAAGTAACTAATGTGGATGAATCAACCCTAGGAACTGGAGTTAAATGTGGTTCTACTCTTAGTCGATTAGACCAACTATATTCACCTACACATCAAGGTTGATTAGGAAATGACGTACCCTCTAGATGATATTCTAGGATGATTGTGTCAGGGAAGACTCTGTCATGTGTGGGGGAACTTCCTTACTATTATTAAGCTTGTCGAAGGTATCTATGACATGTTACTATCATGGGGTGTTAAAAATAAAATATTTACTATGTTAAAATGTATTCAAGTGGCTGACCTAGGATGTTTCTATAGAGGAGTGCATAACAGTGACATTTGTCACTTAAATTTGAGAAAGAATTAGAAGGTTTTTTGAAATTGTTTGAGTTTAAAAAGAAATAAGGATATTAAAAATATTTTTTTCATAAGTAATTGAGAGAGTGGTGGGGTTATGATAGGATAACCTTTTTCAATTTTATCATGGTGGTCAAAATAAGTACCCCTACCTTCCTATTTAATGATAAATAAATAACTCCTTGATCATGTGGTTAATCACCTTTGGTTGAAGAAATAAATGAAAACCAATCTAGTGTGAATAAATGTTTATAAACCATTCAAAAAAAACTAAGGCAAATCTCTATCAATATTTTTTTCTCCTTATAAATCTATGAACAATTTACTTATTTCACACATGTGCCAACAATTTTTATAAAATCACCACTTAACACAATCAGCTCGATCGAGACATACTACACTAGGCAGAGTGAGTTTAACGTTCTTTATCATAAGAGATAAAAAACTAATGAAAAAAAACCGAAATAAAATTTTATTATGAGAATTTTATGTTACTAAAAAATGCATCATCCAATATAAAAATAGAGTTTTCCATTAAATAAAAAGACTTCGACATTACAAAAGGAAAACCACCCCTTCCCTGATCGCTCAAAATATTTACCCCTCCATGAGAAGGGTAATAGAGTTGAATGAAGAATAAGTTAGAATTAAAAATGAAGAATAAGAAATCAGGGAGGAAGAATATGGTGAAGTGTGGCTCCATAGTGGATATTTCCTCCTCAGTGGTAAACTTAATGGTATGGGATGGAAGACCTCTTCTCCTTTTGTATGCTAGAATTTCCCTTCTAACGTTGATGCATGTTAGTTCAATAAATTACTGATTAATTCATTGAATCCTTCAAGAAATTTTTTTGTAAATGTATTTAGTGTATCTAATAATAATTTTATAATATTTTTCCATGGGTAGAGAGAGTTATGTCCATTTTAATTTGGAAGTTTATTCTGCCCAGGCAGAATCTCCATATTTAATATTTACGCATTATAATGAATTAATGACTATGAAAATGGCTGATTCACACATATACGCCTTCATATAATCTGTTAAAAAAATTTCTTTCATGTCTCTATGTATAATTTCAGCTCATTTTTAGGACACTTTAGTAGTTTTGGTCTCTACATAAAAAATCACCATATTTGTGCACAATTTTCATGGCCCAAATTGTGAGAGGGTTTGGCCTTTCAAATGGAGGGTTTAGCTTTGGGTCCCAAAGAATGAAATGAATAAAATGATGTATAGAATCCTAAAAATAAATAATTTCACAATTTTATCAGTTTAGATAATGTTATTTCTTGAATATAAAAATAATTTAAAACTGTTAAAATCCAAAATGGGAAATTTTTCCAATTAAGCTCAAAATACAACTAAAATCATAAAATGTGACAATTTACCTTAAAATAACACTTTTTAAAAATTTAAAACATTTAAATTTGATTTAAAATTATTCAAAATATTTTCTCTATCAATTCCCCCACACTTATCTCTTTGACACCTTGATAAGAAAGAATCAAAATCAAATCAAAAAAAATTCAAAACACATACCAATGTGATCCACCAAATACACACCAAGAAACAAAAATATATCATTCCTAATCAAAAACCAATATTTACAGTTCTAAATTTATATAATTTAATTTATTTCCACTTCATTTATCCTTTTATTCACCCAAAACACCTACCTCATGTGATTTTTTTCTCATCTAAAAATGTAAATTTTCAACAGGGCTCTTCTCATCAAAACTCATGCAAGAGTGAACATAAGTTTGATAAATTCATACTTATCCACCTTATGTGATTCAATGGAATATTTTTATCTTGATAAATTTTTAGGTTTGTTCTGTGGATTTTGGTTGGTAAAATTTAGATGTTAAAAATTCGGAGGCTGAATGAGGAGGGCTTGGATCTTTTTGAAGCAAAATTGCAAGATTCTAATTTCCACTCAATTATGGTCTCCTCCTTACCCCCTTTTATAGAAAATAATCTCCATCATCATGAAATATAAAGTAAAGGTCACACAATTTATCCTTTCAAAATAATAAATGTCAATTTTATAAATAATAATTTTTCATGAAATATTCAGATAGGCACAAATTTCTTTCTCATCTGGAAGCATCTGAAAGGAAAAAATTATTTTACCATGAAAGCTCTAGGGATGAAAATATTTCTAGATAATTAATTATTTAACAACAAAATATGCTTGTAAATATTTTATTTCCACAAAAAGGATCATCAAATGAGGTATCACAATACAATATAGCTTCCCCACACTTATGTTCAACAAGATCATGCAATTTTACTTCAAGAGAAGGTTGGATTGGGAAATTTGGTTTGTAATGTGGATAACCCAAGAGGGTTTTCATGGATTATAATGGATACAGGGATTAAATATATAAGTAGTACCAGAATAAAAATTATTCTTTTTAAAAAGTTGATTTTAAACCAAATAAATTCATCAATCATCTAACACAAAAGTACCTAAAACCCTCCAGTTTTGATAGGAATAAATCAAATTCTATTTAAATAAAGAATGGATTGGTTATCAATAGAAATGAAGTGAATAAAAATAATATGATAAAATAATGATTGGTAACCCTCACAGGAGGTTTATTTCAGATATAAATACAGTGAGATTTCGAATGGGATTAAAAAAGAAGAGTATATTTCATGAAATTCCCAAACATTTGAACATGAATCAAATTAATTTTCAGCATTAATTTAAGCTCAATTTCATTGAATAGGTTTGTTTAATCATTGATATGGGTTTGAAAAATTTAAATTATATTCATTTCAAATCCAAAGTTTTAAAACCACACTAAATTTTAAAATGAAACACACAAAAATCGGAAAAACACAAAATATTTTTTGAAAAAAATAGAAAATAAAATAATGAATGAAAATCATAAACTAAAAAGGTTCCCCCTACACATAAATTATAAAGGGTCATAAATGCATTCAAATGGATTTAGAAAGTAATATTATTTTGAAATTAATCATAAAATTCAAGAAAGTGTAAAGTAGAGGTATGACTTGAAGAATTTTATTTATAAATAGGTTAGATGAGTGTGATGTCCTCCACTGGCTCTGATGGAAGGATCCTAAGAAATTTCTTCAGTATATACCCATTAACAGTGAATGGATCCTTATCTCAATCCTTAAAAATATGAAAAAAACCATAATGATATATATGTGTAACTATAAATGGACCTTACCGTCTAGAATGAAGTTTACCTAGCATCAGCTTGAGTTTCGAGTTGAATAACCGCACTTTGTCTCCAGGATATAAATCTTTCAGTTGAATCAAATTGTCTTGGGACACTCTTGTTCTCTCTTTGTAAATCCTATAATTTTCAAATGCTTCCCTTATAATTTCCCCAAGATCCTATAACTTCAATATTATTTCTTTCCCAGCACTTTCAAGATCCAAATTCATCTTCCTCACTACCCAATATGCCTTATGCTCCAATTTCATCGGCAGGTGAAAACCTTTCCCATAAATTTTTCTATATAGACTCATTAAAATCAGGGTTTTATAGGCTATCCTATAAGTCCATAATTTATCTTCTAACCTTTTTCTCTAATACTCTGTATTTTGATTAATACTCTTTTCCAGAATTCCGTTTATTTCTCTATTGGACAATTCAACTTTCCCATTAGTCTATAGATGATACGGGGTTGATGTTTTATGATGCACCCCATACATCTTCAAGAAATACTTCGTTATCTTATTGAAAATGTGATTCCCCTGATAAATAATGAGAGCTCTAGCCAATCCAAACCTAAATAATATGTTATCCCTGACAAAATCACCCACAAATTTATCATAATCAGTCATGATGATTTTTCTTCAACCAATTTGAAAACATAATCAACTAAAAGAAATATATAAGAATTTCCAAATGACATCAGGAAAGTTCCCATAAAATATATCACATATCCTTCAAAAATATAAAAAAAATTAACTCATTTTTGGGGAATTTCATGTCTCTTTGAAATATTTCCAGAAACTAATATTTTTCACACCTTTTGTAAAATTCATGAGGATATTTAAAAAGGGAGGGACAATATATTCTATATTTTAAAACCTTTTTTTCTATTATTTTAGGTATAAAGTGGCATCCACAAGATAAAGTGTTACAAAAATCAAAGATAGAACAAATTTCACTCTCATGAAAACATATACCTTGGTCATTGAAAATATTCAAAATAAATTGATAATCCCAAATGTAATATCTAGATTTAGATTTAATTTTTTGATTTTTTGAGAATTGAAATCAGATGGGACCTAATATGTTACCAAATAAATGACCATGTCATCATACCAAGTAAATTCTCCTTAAATAAAGTAGAAATTTTATCCTGGAAGGTGATCATTTAATGGCACTTTGTTTGGAATTTCATCTTCAGTGGTGTTGGGTAGTCTACTTAAGTGATCTGAAACATGGTTCTCAAATATCTTCTTGTATTTGATTTCTATGTTTAATACCTATGGTAGAAACATCTATCTCTCTAGACTTGGTTTAGCTTCATCCTTATTTATCAAGTACCTATGAGACGTATGGTCAGAAAACACAGTGACTTTAGTTCCAAGAAGATATGATCTAAATATTTTTAAAGAAAAAAAATTCTAAAAACTATTTTTATATTGTTTTATTATTGAATTGAGCTATATATAAGGTTATTCATGAATAGAAAATGACTTGTGGCCTTCCCTTAATTCACTGAGAAAGGACTTCACCAACTTCTTGGTTGGAAGCATCATAAAGTAGATCGAATGGTTCTTCCCAATGTGGTGGCTACATCACTGGTGGTGTAATAAATATCCTCTATAACTCATAAAATGATTCCCTACACACACCATTGAAATCAAAATCAACGTCTTTCAAAATGAATCTGGGGAGAGGGAGATCAATCTTACTTAAATCTTTGATAAACCTTTTGTGGAATCCTACATGACCTAAAAATGATCTACCATATTTGACACAATTTGGGTAAAGAAATGAATTTAACAATTAAATTTTTTATTTTTAAACTACTATTACTTTATTTGAAATGAATTTACCAAGTACATTTCTATATCAAAAATGAAATAAAACTTTTCAAAATTTTAAACAAGCATCTTTTCAATACATGTTTTCAAAAAAATTCCATGTTTTTCAAATATTGGTCAAAGGAATTTCCAAAAAACATGTAAATAATCTAAGAAAACCTCTAATAAATATTCAATGTGATCAGAAAAAATACTTACCATGCAGCTCTAAAATATACTTATAACATTACATAATCCAAATGTAATCCTTTTATATGAAAATGTATAAAACAGACTTGTAAATGTTGTCTTATCTCGATCCTCAGGAGAAATGGGTACCTAAAAATAACTATAAAATCCATCTAAAGAATAGAAATTATTTCTCCCTTAAAATATATATAACATAGGTTAAATGAATGTTATGGAGAAATGATCTTTCCAAGTTACCAAACTCAACTTCCTAAAATCAATGTACTCTCTAGATATTCTGAATTCTCACAGGGATTAATTCATTATTTTCATTCCTCACAATGGTTTGGCTAGTTTTTTGAGAAATACATGAATTACAATAACCCATTGTGAATAAAATATGGGATAGATGATCCTATCTTACAAGATCTTATTAGTATACTTCTTCACAACCACCATCAAGGTGGGATAAAACCTCCTTTGGGACTATCTAACAGGCTTGGAATCTACCTCAAGAAAAATTATATATGAGCATATATTTGGGTTTATTCCTAGGATATCACTTAATATCCACCCTATTTCCTAGAAATTATCTATAAAAATCTCAAAAAAATGTTTTTATTGGATTTTAGATAAATTATTAGAAATTATCGTTGGTAATTTTTCTCCCCCACTAAGGTACACATATTTCAAATCAGTGGAGAGTAGTTTTAATTCCATATTAGGGTGCTACTTAAGGGATGAAATTACACTTTACTTCTCCACTTATAATGGTTGGACCACCCACACAAACTAAAACCACATCATTTTCCTCATAATTTAACAAATCATCAATGAAATCAGATTTTACCTCTTCTTCCCACATGAAATCAAAATCTCTAGTGTTTTGGGAATCCATATGTTCAGTGATATTTTCAATGTTAAAATTATATCCTAAAGAAAATAATTCATGGAAAATACCAAAATTTTCAATTGGATCAATGCCATTTTCATGGGATAGTGCAATGAGGGAGAGATCATCTGATGGGTGCCTCATAGATTCAAAAATGTTTAAGTTGATAGTGTGATCTCCAAATTACATGTTGACTGCCCCATCATGGACATTGATGATGGTTTTGGACATATTAAAGAAAATTCTTAAAAAATGATGGGTGAGTGTGATGGGATCCAATCCTCATATATATTTAGCACATAGAAGTTAGCTGGGAATTAGAGATCTTTAACTTTCACCCGGACATCCTATAGAACTCCTACTGGGAAAACTGTGGATATATTAGTAAGATTTACCACCAATATTATGGGATTAAATTCTCCCATATAAAAATAATACTATACTAATTTAGTCAAATAATTAATTAAATCACATAGATCACACAAATTATTAGGGAAATTTAATGAACCAATGGTGCAAGAAATAGAAAACGTCTATATATCTTGACATTTGGTTGGAAACTGTGGTTTGATATGGGCTGAGACACTTCATCCCAAGTTGATATTTTCATTCCCTTGAAGTCACCTCTTATAAGTACACATATACTTCAAAAAGTTACCATACCTTGGAATTTTTTTGAGTTCTTCAAGTAGGTGGATATTAATTTCCACTTTTTGGAAGGTGTCCAAAATTTATTTTTGAAGTGATCATTACTAAATTATCTTTAATTTAGCCATCCTTGATGTAAATAGTGGGGGTAATTCATGATTCTCCATTTTTTCCTTTAAAATGTTGTTTCTTTTCTATTCCTCCTCATCCTATCCTTCTCCTCTTACTCTTTCTTCAATTATTTACAGTTCATTTTCACATATTTTTTAGAATTTCCAACTTTATTCTCCCTCATCTCAATAGGTTCATGAGCTTCTAGTGGTGAGAGTTATTTTCCAATTCTTGTTGTTATCATGATAAAATTATCTTTTTGGTTTTTAATTTTCTGTAAAGGAGGTTTTCTTGGTTTTTTGGACATTATTTCAACAAGACTTCCCCCCATGTTTTTCATCTTATCATCCTTATCTACTAGGGCCTCATACATAGATTATAGTTATTCCATAGAAGTTTTCTTTATATTGGATGGTTTCTCATATGTACCTAGGAATGTGGGTGGTTGGTGGTATGAAGGTTGGTTATAAGATTTCTTTTTTTGAAATGGCTTGGGGTTTTGGAATTGTTGCTAGAATGAGGGTTGGTTTTAGTACGGGGGTCTATCTTGATTCTACTGATTTCCAAATCAATTGTGTACATGGTTAGGCTCTCCACATCCTTATTAGAACTGAATCATCTGGAAGTATTCCTCAAATGTTTCCATTCCCTAAATTTCAACACATTGGTCAGTGAAATGATCATGTGATGAGAATAAACCACATACCTTAGCTGCTGCTTGTTGGTCACCCACTTGTTTCAAGTCTATCTATCTCACCAAACTGGTTAGATATTAAATCCTATATTCTAGTAAGGGTGATGGATGAGAAGTTTTTACCTCATGAATACCTCTTGTTCCAGTACCTCTTGTACCAAATTATTTTGAGTTATGGGAAATATTCTCAATCAAGACCTTGGATTCTTCTGATGACTTGTAAATTAATGTGCCTCCAGATAATCATCAAGAAGGTATCTATAATTTTCTAGTAAATATTGATATAATAATACAATTAAGTTATGATCCTCAATCAGTTTATGTGGGTAGTTAGCAAATATATTTTTAATTCATTCCCAGTACTCATAAAGTGTTTCTCTAAATGGTTGTTTGATGTAATATATTTTATTTGTGATGGATGTTCTTTTGGAGGCAGGCAATAATATTTTCATTAATAACGTCACCAAGTAATTCCAATAATTCACATAGCATAATTTTATACCATAAAAACAATATCGAGAATCTCATTCAACTAAAATGGGAATTACTTCTACTTTTTCTGCTGTGTAGGTACTCCACGAGGTCTAAAAGTAGTGCAAACATGTGTGAAATTTTTAATATGTTTTTTGTATATTAACCTTCAAAGCCATGAATTCTTGGAAGACATGGGATCATTTTAGGTTTCATATCAAAATAATTTAGTAACTCTATAATAGAATGTTTATTGTTTTGATTAAAGAATTGTAGTTCACATAGGTCTCTAAGGGTTTGGTTCTTGTTTCTCACAATGATGAAAGGCTCGGAGTGAACACTTGAAGTTTCACTCAAGTTTGAAAGAGAAATGTCATAAAATTAATATTGAAAATTAAGTATTATAATTAAAATCAACAATTTTTTTTCAATATCAGGATTTAGGGGTAATTTTTTATTGTTTTAGGTTCTAGTCATGCAATTTTGAAGAGAAAAGAAGAAAATAAGTAGAAAGAAGAAAAGAAAAGAGAAGAAAAACATTATTGGAACCACCTCCCCTATAATAGATCCATGTTTTGAAATGTTCTTATCATGGAGTGTGAAATAAATTATATTTCATAAGTTAAAAATTAATTAAAGCGGTTTACATAGTATTTATCTAGATATGAGGGCCTAAAAATCACAGTTTTCACTTAAATTTGAGAAAAAAGTAGATGTTGTTTTCGAAATTGTTTCAGTTAAAAAAAATAAAGGCAATTTAAAATAATGTTTGAACATAAGTGATGAAGATAGTGATATAGATAGGTTAGTAACTCATTTTAAAATGTGATCATGGACATAAAAATAAGTTCTCCCATCTTCCTACTGAATGATAAATAAACGACTCCTCTATTGAGTTGTCAATCACCCTTGGTTGAAGGAAGAAATGAAAAACACTCCTTTGTTCATGAAAGCTCATAAACCATTACAAAAAAAACTAAGGCATGTCCTGATCAATACTTTTTTATCCTAATAAATCTAGAAACAATTCACTTATTTCAGACATGTTCCAATAATCACTAGACACTCACCACCTTACACAATATGCTCGATCGAGAAAAAAAGCACTAGTCATAGGGAGGTTAAAGTTATCCATCAAAATCTATAAACAATGAATTAAAATAAAAATAAAAATAAAATATCATTAAGGTAATTTGACACCTCTAAAAATATAAATAATGCAATAGAAAATGAGAGTTTTACATTAATGCACAAGACTCTGACATTACAAATAGAAAACTACCCTTCCCTGATCACTCAAAATCTTTAACCCTCCATGTGAAGGGTAATAGAGTTGAATGAGGGAGAAGTGAGCATTATAAAAATAAGAAGAAGAAATGGGGGAGGAATAATATGGTTATGTGTGGCTTCTTAGTGGATATCTCCACCTTGATGGTCGAATTAATGGTATGGGATGGATTGGAATGCTTTGGGAGGGAAGATATCTCCTCCTTTTATAGACCAGAATTTCTCTTGACACATGTTATCCCAAACAAATGAATATTAAAGAATTTAATCCTTAATGAAAGTTTATCAAAAATATATTGAGAATATCCCCTCTATATTTCAGAATATTTCTTCATGTATAGAAAGATTTATGTTCATTTAATTGTATAATTTATTCTGACTCAGAAGTCTCTCCATATTTCAAATCTCCAGATTATCATGAATTAATGACCAAGAAAAATGCCAATTCACCCATAGAATCAATAATGTAGGATGTTAAAAAATGTATCTATCATATCTTTGTCTAATTTAAGATCATTTGATAAGAAATTTTAGGACTTATCATCCCCACATAAAACATCTCCAAATTTGTGCACAATTTGCAGGGCCCAGCTTATGAGCTAGTTGAGGGATTTGAAATGGAGGATTTAGATTTGGATCCAGAAGAATGAAATGAATCCCATGATGTATAGAATCCAAAAAATAAATAATTTCACAATTATTTTCTATGTATAAAATTATATGGACTAAATAAAAAAATAATTTAAAATTATTAAAATCTAAAATGGGACATTTTTCTGATTAATCTCTAAATACTACTAAAATCATAAAATGAGACCTTTTACCTTAAAATAACAATTTTTTGGGATTTAAAAAATTTAAAATATATGCAAAATTATTTAAAATATTTTCTATTAAAATATACCATGATTTTTAGCTGTATAGATGGTCCAAGTAGGGACATGGTTAAGGTAGTGATTCCTGGAACTACCACATCTTCCCCTGTATCCTCAACCATGGAGACCAATTCCCCTAGTTCCCAAATAAAGTGTAGTGAATTTGGGTTTATAGTCACACTAAGAATATGATAATGGATCCATTAAGTGGATGAAATTAATTTAACCAAAGAAAAACTCATTGTTAGATGAATATTCTTTTTGGCAGATTGACTCTTATTGTACCGTTTGGCAGGCCGGTGCCCATGCATCTTGGAATATAGGCATGAAGTCCTATAATATAAATTAAAATTTTGGATTTTTAATAGGATCATCTTCCTGGATTTTATTATTTTTCTTCAGACTATGTTGTTATTTTGAGTACTATAATTTAAAGGATCGTGACACTGAAGGGGCCAAAAGTGTCATAGTATAAGTGGTCGAGGGTACAATTGGATATTTCAATTTTCCTCAAAGGATAAGACAAGTTTGGTTGATCATTTTTCTAACCATATAGTAACTGAAGTCTATATACTATTGCTTTAAACTTCTTTCCATTTATTCCCCTACTCCGGGTTGGATTCAGAAACAAATACTATCTGAGAAGGTGAATTTTTTAGCTTCATATTCCCAGAGTCTACCATCTTTTATAGGATGTCTTTGAGAAAAATCTTGAATGTTGTGTCCCATTACTTTAAGGGAAGGAAAATTGTTTTGGAGATCTTCTTCACCATACTTTCCAGACTTCCTTGGATTAGAAAACTTAACCAAAATTTTTTCCAATGTTGAGATGAAGTAGCTAGGGAATTGGTCATTTAAAAAAGAATAGACCTTGTTTTTCATTTCCACAAGAAGTTTTCACCTCTTCTCTCTTTAATCATCCTATTGAGGTGGGTGTTGTTTATGATTATCATTTTCAGCCTCTGCTCTCCCTGTTCTTTTTCCATAAGCTGATAGAATTACTCATGACTTATCTTTGGTATTTTCAATGGAGTCTTCCACTCTTTGAGTGATTGCAACAGGGTTCCAAAACTCTCATTTTTATTTCACAGTGTTAAGTGGAATGCACAAAACATCACAAAGAATATCTTTAGATATGGTTAGAAAGTATTATTGAGGGAGTGGTGGGTTTAAGGAGTATTTCAATCCTTTCCACTAAGAAATAAAATCCAATATCCTTTCATTATCTCACTGTTTATAGTTGGAGAGTTCAAGTACTGTTTTTACCTAAAATGATGAGATGAACTGGAAGAGAAACTTATAATGAAGGTCTTTCCACCCCATAATTGACCGAGAAGGCTAGCTAGTGTACCAAACAATGGATTGTACCTGTAGTGATTTAAAAAATCACTTTAGTTTCATTGCCTCCTATAGTTTATGGGTCCCCATCATGGGATTATAAAGAGAGAATAAATATGTCAATTGCTACATCGGGTCTCCCAATCCATTAAAAATAAACAAGGCGGGGTTCCTAAAGTTTGACGGGGTAATAGTTGGATATAACCATTTGTGGTATGGCTTGTTTTTTAGTTGTATCAACACGTTCTATTCCTCCATGGTTTCCAATTGAGATATTAGTGACTCAATAGTGTTCAGGAGTCCTCAGTGAATGTCTAGTTGAGCTAGAGTTTGAATAGGTAATGTGGCCGGTAAGGCCATTGGTTATGTCACTATTGGTATCTACCGTGAGTAACTGATAGGGATAGATTTTTAAGGATGTGCCTGAACCTATTTTGGTTGTTCACCTAACAGATGGAATTCTCGATCTTCTACTACATGATCCAAGTATATTGGTGGTTTGAATCCCACATTAAGAGGATGTTTCAGGTCTTCTTCATATTCTACAGAAAACCCTCTTTATTGAGGTGTGTCATCTGGGATTGAAAGTTAAAGATCTTCTTGTAGAACATACCTAAAAATAAGGCTACCTCAGAGTAATTATGCATTATTTATTCTCAATTATTTCATCGCTACCTCTTTTTGAGAAAATATTTCCTCAAGAGAAACTTGATTAACATCACAAGGAGGTATGTGATGTTCAATCTAGACATTACCATTTTATTTATTGGATTAATTTTTAGGAGGTAATGATGGTTTTTTTGAGGGAATTACAAAATTCAGTGAAAGTCTCTGATTTTGAGTATGGACACCTCCTTAAATAATTTTAGTGTGCACCACACTTTGAATTGAAACATCCTCCTCCAAATCCTCTTCAGAATTGGACTTGTGTTTTGTAGGGTCTATAAGGGTGGTGTTGATGGAATTCACTGATGCATACTACATTTCATGTGTTCTATCAGTGTCTTTGAGATAATTTCTTTTATTACACCATTCATATAGGCTTTTCTTCTCCTTTGTTGATTCTATGGGTGTCATTTGGTATACAATGATCTGAAGGGAATATACAAATAGTTTAGTTATGAAATTCCCAAAAGAGGATATCAGATCATGTTATGGAAAAAACTAGGATGATTCATTATGAATAAGTTTCCTTGATTATTTGAAGACTCATATTCTATGTGGGGAAGGTTTTTGAGGTTATAAAAGATCACATCCATGTAGCCTGGGGCATTCCCGGTTCCACTTTCACTACTATTTGGGCTTGATTTTATGACCTCGAAGGTTATGTTGAAAAAGACCCCATCCCTATAGGTTGGGATTTCTCTTGAAATTCCATGGATAATATTTCAATGACTTCCCTTTTGATTTTATGGGGTTTTTTCTGATCATGGGATGGATTCATCATTTGGTATGCACTTGAATCACCAACATCTGAAGATCATTGTGCAATTTCTTAATTTTTCACTAGATAATGACTAAATTCACCTAAGTAGGACACTTTATCGATATTTTTAGATTACTAATGAATAAGTGTCTCAATATCCCACTCTCTTTTTTCCCATGGTTAGAGAGACTTGGTTGGGGAATGTTTTTTTAGGATATTTTTTGTTGTAGATGTAATCCATTTGTTGAATCCAACCTTAATCTATAAAATTACATGATACCAATTTCAGTGGTAATTGATTATTTGGGAGTATGGTAAAATGTAACACTCTGTTTTTACCCCATATGTGGATATAAACACCATATAGGGCATCTGTGAACACTTTTCACAATCTTGTTAATGAACTAAGGCATTCACGTTTAAGGGATCTATGTTGTTTCTCAAACATTGGAAATCATGTATCCAGGAGGGTTGTGAAGTCAATTTGGAATTGAAACACTTAGATTACCTTGATGTGACATCGTTACTTATAATAGTTTAATACATTTTATCTTGAGTGATGAATAGTTTTCTATATATTGAGGTACCTTTCCTGCACACAATATTCTAAAAAAGTCTATAGAATGCTATATTGTGGGGTGGATAAAGGCCAACAATGACTTTTACATCATCTTTTGCTAATATCTTCCTCATGTTTAGAACCACTTCTTCTTCTTTCACAAGAGGCTCCTCTCCCTGGTCTAACGATAGTGGAAGCTTTATTGCATCTTTATCATAAGCAGTGATATTGGTAAATAATTTCACTATTGTATTGAAAGGAAGATGACCCATGGTTGGTTCAGTGAATGATCATTTCCATGGGTTGTCTTCTAGTTGAGACAAAATTTCACTAGCCAAGGATAAATAATAAGACTTGTCTGACCTTTTTTTCCCATTTTCATAACGGTAGGATGGATTTCTTATTACTATATCACTAATGGGAGGACCCTTTTGACAGTATGAAACACTACTGCAGAGAGAACTTTAATAGTCAATTCCTTCATGGGGAGGAATAACATGGTGGATTAATGCAAGGGGAAGACCCTATTGTTCCATGATCTTATGGCCATGTGGTGGGATTCCATAACTCTCATCTAGAGATTGGCTCTCAAGATCGATCCAATTAAGGTCATGAACAAAGACATCATGGAGAAGTTTCTTATGAGGAACATCAAAATTAAAAAATCACTCCCATGATTTGGCAGCGGGAGATTAAGATATTGAGCTACCATAAATAAGAATATGAGGGATTAATGAAATCTAGTGTTAAGTAGAGAGGGGTCATAGATTATATATTCATTTTCTATTCTTCTTGGGTGAGGATTATTTTCAGATGCCATTTTACATGTTAATAAGGATACTTTATGGGGAAATAATTTTCCTATGAAAGGGTTTGTTCCTTCCTCAGAACGACCATTGAGGTAGTCGATTACCTCTAGTTTGAATATGTGTATGTTCTAGTTCTGGTTGTCTTTATATTGTTGGAGAGTTTTCCACATGACCCTCCTAGATGGGAGAAGAGGTTTTTTCTACCCTAGGGTGACATGCGGATGATCCACCACGTTTGTGGGGATGAATTTATGTGTCCATCACTCTAACACTACTATCATCACCATTATGATGTCTTGATAGGTCTATAAGATTGGGTAGGGATTTTCATATACACTTTCACCATTTAAAGGGTATGCTTAGTGATTTTAGTGACTGGATCATGGATATATTCCAATTCCATATCTATATTAGAAGTATATACCTTATCTTATCATCTCTTTCCTACTAGAGGATACAAATAGTAATCATGTGTTGGGATAAAGATTTGATTTTGTACTATACTCATCATTGGTACATTCTACCCAATCTCCCCAGATTCTACTATATGAAACTACTGGAATAATTTATTAGTTCAGGAAAGTGTGTAAAACTAGTTTTATTTTTCCTCTAATCATGGTTGGTAGGATTTCTAGGTGTTGGAGGGTGTTTTTTCCTTCTCGATGTATACAATCATATTTGTTTGGAAGGATTATTTGAGTTTTTTCATATGAGTATACTAATAGTCTTGGTTAGTTCATGTAGATGTCTGTTCCTTCTCACGATGTGCCACCATATTTGAATAGAGACCTTCTTTGGATGCTACCAGGTGAGTCTGCTAACTTTATGAATTAGGGAAGGCAGGTGTATGTTACTAATTTTAGTTCTCTGCTAAATTTTATTGGTAGACTTCTATAGGGGGGAAGGGGTGTGGTTCTTCTCCCTATTGTCTGGTTGCTTCTCCTAGTGGGTCTTCTTGTGTGCCCGAATCTAGATATCCTAGCCATATCACTTACGATGAAACCCTCATTATGTTGGGGGTTTAATAATGCATGGATTTTTTGGTGGAGACTAATAGAAAAATCTTTATGTAAGGACCCCTATGTCTTTAGGATGAGTCCATATGTGGCCTCTTGATCCACCCCTTAAGGTAATAAATGGACTGGTTATTTTATTCTAGGAATATGATCTTGAAACAGTTGAATAAAATGGCTGGTTCCTTCTGCTTCTGGGCCAAAAACCATCACTAACTTGATGATCATTCGAGATATATGAGATGGAGGCCCTATTGGGAAGCCTATAGGGTCAAGATTGTACTACATTGATGATACTCCCAAACCAATGCGTTTTAGACCCAACATTGAAGATTTTGGGTTGGTGATGGAATCCTCTCTATAGATGAAGACCTACCCTGAATAGTATCTTGGGAATACATTTGAGGAAGCTAGAAGGATTCCATTGGATTGAAGGGAGTTCTGAGATTAAGTTCCTAGATGCTGAAAAAACAGACAAAAAAACCCCATCAATGAAGAATGTCATTTTTATGAAATCATGCATGATTGATTATCTTGATTGGACCTCTTTCATTTTGAGAGAAAAGGGGCCTAACATATGAGTTACATAATAATCATGGTTATGATTCACGTTGGGTTTAGAATTTTTTGTTTTCAATGAAAATGTGTCACCCAATTATTTATTTCAAGTGGTTGAGTTTTGTACAATCATTCATGTCGAGATTATTATTTATAAATGGTTTCAAACAAGTTCTCTTTAGGGAACCTAAAATAGAAAATGGTTATATATCCTATAAGTACCTACTTTACAAAGGTAGGTGCTCATTGGGGTATTTGACCAAAGGTACTTAAGAAGTCAAATTGTTCAAGATGATGGGAGGTTGGGATGATCACACCTTTTTGGAGTGAAATATTTCCTACTATGGGACTCTCTTGTAGATTTAATATATGTTTTTGAATCCTTCATTAACTCCAAAGCATGACATGGGTAACCCTTGAATTGAAAATTAATTATGATCATGCCTGGAGATTAGAATCATCTATATGTATCTGAGGTTCTCTAACAATGGTATCCTATTATGTACTGGATATATATTCTTTGGTCATTTTTATTATGATGTTAGTTTTTAGCCACATAGTGGGAAGCTCTGGTTTGTATCATTATCCGGGGATATGGTATTTTTTTGATGTATGGATCAGACCCATTAATGGACCTCCTATATATCCTTGTAAAAATAATCAGAACCCATGTAGTTTGAAGCCACTTAATAGGGAACATCATAAAATATAAGTTCATATGATAAGGACCTAACCGTGTAGTTTAACTTCATGTCGAAAGGGTGTCCAGGAAAAAAGATCCTAATAAAATTATGGCATATGAATTATACTGAAGTAGCCTAGGGAAACTATAAGGGATATGAGTTCCCCGGTTGAATAAAACAGTAATGAGATAGTGACCTAGAGATAATTAGGGTTGATTTAGGTGTCGGGGTTAGACCTTATGGATCCTTCCTACGTATCCCATTTGGAATGGAATGAAATCCCATATAGTTCAGTTATGAGGGCCCCTGCCTATGGAGGCCCTATGAAGGATTGTCTCACAGGGGATTATGACCCTTTGAGAGGATTAATTTGGGGATTATTCTTGAGGTGTATTCCCTTTTTTTGAGATTTTGGGACATATTCTTAGTGGGAGGCCTATATAGATTGGCTGGGGATTACACATGGAATGATTTTCATGGATCTCAGGCCTCATATTTTTATCCTATGTATCACAGTTATAGTAGGAATCAATGTTATCATATTTCAATTTGGGCTTAGACATACACCAAAAGGTTTCAATTAGGTTGTGGATTCTGTGGATTCCATGATTATCACCAACCTCTAAGACCACATGAGTCATGATCGGTGTGAGAAGTAAGAGGAAGTGGTAGATCTTAAGAACCGCACAATATTATTTTCCCTGTGATTGGATTCATGGCCTTGAGGACCCATGCCTGTGGGGGATATATGAAGGAATGTGGGAGGAATATTTGAAATAATATTCTACACCAAAACATGCATCTGATCATGCATAAACCATGATCATGAAAAACCTATAAGGACACATGATTCATGAAAATAAATTCTTGAATGTGAGAAACAATAAGAAGTTAATGATCGGGAAAACCATAGTATCCTTCTTATGTTGGTAAGAGAGTTTGGTGCGATAAGAGAGGGAAAGGGAACTGGTTCCCATTCCTTATCTGGTATTCATATTTAGGATGGTCGTATTTAACTAACCACCCATATATGACCTGGGAGGTGAAGAGGAGAAAGAGTGGATCCTCTCAAAATAAAGGATAGGGAAATACTCCTAGAGGTATTCCCTAAAATTGGTTCTACAATAAGGGGGAGGATCTAATTTCATGTTTAAGGGAAAATAAAGTGCAATCCTCACCCACCCCACCTAGAATTGGAGGCTCTGAGTCTCAGAGATGATGAGGGAAGAACATGGTCCTAACCATAGTATCTGAGACTGAGATTTACCTAACAAAACCCCTAGGGTTGGGGTCCTTGTTACCATAGTAATTCATATCCACATGCACCCCGGGGACCCTAACTATTAGGTAGGAGAATTATGGGAATCCTTTTACCATAGGGATGCATATTCAAATGGGAGACATGCTGGAATTCCTCTTTACAAGGTTTTAAAAATCCATAGGTTTTGGAGGAGGTTTTAAATTTCTCCCTTTAGATGAAGGAGACAAAGGAAGAGGACCCCTATCATTGGTCACTTGAAAGAGGGCATGAAATCTATCTCACATAGGGTGGAGGCTTGGGTGAACCAAGGGAATCCTACACAAGTAGGATTGGGAGATCCAAGGGAGACTCACATAGGTAGGCCTATGCGAGGTGTAAGTGCATTAGGTAATGACCCACTTTGGAAATAACTCTTGGGAATTTAATTTCACAATCCTTCAAGGATCTCCATAGCTATTCTCAAAAGTACCGCACATTGGTCCCTAGTTAGGTAAGGTGACCTCATGAGAGTATTTATCAACCATGGATGATGAGGCTCCTCACCCAGGTGTTATGTGTTTTGAATACTTGGAGGACTTTAGTTCCACAACCCCCATTTAATTCCCTCTTCTTCATGTTTTGGGGGAGTAACGAGAAGGTTCTTGAGTGCATGGGTGAGGGACTAGGGTTATAAGAGTGTCAAGAGGTCTTTGGGATGTTTAATCCATTCTAAAAATGAGGATACCAAGTGTACTATTTAGAAAAAAATAGTTAACCCTAGTCGAAGGTGGTTTCTTGCATAGGTCCAATGCAAAATCACACAACATAGGTGTTTCATGAATAGGTGGAAAATCTTCTCTACTACATATGTCCAAAGAGAAGGTTCTTTGTGTCGGGGTGGATTCATCTTCTGGGCTATATAGGAAGGTTATGTGATATCCTCTTGGAACAAAGGGTTGGTGTGTAAAGGACAACATGGGAAAACCGTTTGGAAAAAAACTGCTACTCCATACCATGAGGGTTGCACCCACATAACCCTGTTTGGGATCAATGATACCCCGTGGTCCCAACTCTTCAGGTTGGTCCCTTTGGTATCATCACTAACCCCTGTGATAAATTGATGGTCACACTACCTTGTTTCTTATCTTGGTTGAGGATTTTTTTGGTCAGGACACATGGGAATCCAATTTTCTTCTTCATCCTCCATAAAGATGCATTTATACCTAAACTCAAAATTTGGTGTCTATGTGAGGTTCAAATATTTAATTCTATGAAAAATTTCATGGAACACCTTCCATGGTGTCGACATTCATACAAGCATGTGTTGATATGTGAATGAATATAGACATGAAGAATTAATCAATAAAATATGTTTACTTGTGTGAATAATTACAATAAGTGAATATAACATGTACATGCATGAATAGATAAAACTATATGCACATGAGTTCATAAATTTATATGCTCTTGATAAAAAACACTTGTGTGTTAAGGTTTACAAGATTTAGAAGACCCATGAATTTTTTTTAAAATTCATAAGATGATGTGATATGTTTATTACAGTGTAATAAGTGTTTAAAAATGATCAATTTCACTAATAAGAAGTTGATACTGCACTCAATTGATTATATTGTGTATCAAGGAAGTATGACATTTCATTCCACAATAACATTCAGATCAATGAGAGTGAAGAAGATAAAATGGTTTTCTAGCATTCAATTGATTATTAATTAGGGATGTTAAATTATGATGATACTGTGTTGAGCTAATATACATAGAGTTAATAATCACAAAGGAAGTTTTTAATTCAATATAGACTGTAGGAAGGTGATTCGGTGCTGTCAGCTTTGAATTGAAGAAGAAATCATTTCTGACCAATACATATTTAGTGGATTGTCATTTGGGTCAGGATAAATTATGTGTTCATTAGTCAACACTATATTCATATTTTTTTGACTGGTAGAAGAAGAAGAAATTATAGATTTTCATTTTTTACTAGTAATAAGAAAGGTTTCTTTCCTACTAATGATAAAGTAACATGTGAAGAAGTGGAATATTAAAGAGGAATGTGACATCCATAAAAAGTATCATCTAGTGTAAGTCTTTCTTGGTGTTACAAAGAAAATTACCAATAAGGTTGAGGAAATATTCAAAGGCAGTTTAAATATTTTACCAGGAGCTATAAAACAGTCACTATCAATTGATTGTAGTATTTTTTAACTGTATGAGTATTTACTACATGATGTAACCACATTTTAAGGATTAATTTCGAGTGTTTATGGGTTTATGATCATTTCCAAACCATACCAAGTACAAGATACATTAATTAAGTACTGAACTTTGGGAAAATATCATATTCTATATTTTATTAATTTAATATACTTTTATGAAACTTGTAAAATAGAATAAGAGAATCTAGATCCTAATAGGTCAAAGAGGAAAAATGATAAAAATTCATAAATGGTTAAAAATTACCAAACACTGGACCCCACACTCAATGTTAGTAATATATCAAACTAGTCCTTCCATATCTAATAGATATGCCAATGGTAAGTGATAATGAGAGAGATAAAAAGACGTACCAATTACATCATAAACAAAGGGTAAAATGTCAAGGTAATCAACATCATTAGTCTGATAATTTCCCTTTACAACCAAGAGATCCTTAAAGTGATTTAGAGTGGCATAAATATTTAACAGAATAGTATTGATCCATTTTAATCAGACAATTTTCTTATTGAATGGTGGAGAGACATGATTCCATGTATGATTCCCCTATAATCCTTCAAAGTCTATAACCACCCTGATGATATTTTTCCATGGTGATATTATGGGGGAAGGAAACCTCAATATGGCTATTAAAAAATAGGGTGGTAGTCAATATTAATCCTTAGAATGAAAAATAATAAATTGGGTATTCATTATAAGAACATGTACCATTTTCAAATTATGATGGAAAAATCAACACATCATGAGTCAAGGGACGACTAGTCATTCAGTTCAATAGTAGCATGAGACTCAAATGGAATATAAATTTATAGATGTATAATGTTAAATGTGACAAAATAATGACCCAATTTCTCTTGGGGGAGGAAGTGTGGGTGGTGGTGGTGTGAGAGAATAGAAAAATTAAGACTTGATATTGGGAAGTGTGAGATATGGGGATAGATGTTGGAAAGAGAAAATAAAGAAATAAATTAATGATACATATGTTAAAACCATACAAAAATGTATGTTTAGGGTGAAAAAAATATTTATGTTGGGTTCAAGAGTATCCAAGGATGACTCACTTAAGATCAAGAATATTGAATTTGTTAATAAGAGGGAGAGTATTATGAACATAACACACACAACTAAATATATATATATATATATATATATTTAAGGGATGGGAAGATTTCTAAATTCATAAATCATGAAAAGGTGAATCCCCTTGAATAAATAAATGAGGTATATGGGTTAATGAGATAGGTAGAATACATAATGGTATCACTCTATAATACGGTAAGAAATTTCATCTGAAAGAGAAGGTCTCAAATAGTGTTCTACAACTGATGATTATTTAATCAACAAACACAATTTTTTGGGTATTATAGGGAGAAAAAATGGATATATGATTCCATGATTATCAAGAAATGACTAAATTCATCCTAATAAGTATTCATGAACATTATGAGAATAATTTTTTTTAAAGGGAAATGAAAACCTGGTTTCAGTGTCCTGAAAAAATGAGTGAAAGACATAAAAAAATTTAGATTATTATTTTAAAAAATAAAACTAATTCCAATGAAAAAATCATCAATGAAAGTATAAAATTAAGGATAACTATGTTCTTTTATAATATTTATTTGTCCCCTTAAATCAGAATAAACTATATCAAAAGGGCTCAAGACATGTGATAACACCCAAGGAATATTGCTAACTTGATTATTCTTAGGGTAATGACCAGACTCGCAATAAAAATTATAAACAAGACAAAAATCATGATAGAAGTTTTGGATTAATTGATAAAACATCATGGTCAATCCAAAGGTGAATCTTGGGGACTAAAGTTGAAATAATGGAAGAGGTAGGATAAGAGATCATATCATGCATGTACACACCACTATAGAGTCAAACACTACTAACTAAACAAGTAATTAATAGATCCTGAAACAAAACCATAGTATATGAGAAGATGCTCTGACGCTATAAATCAATAATAATAGTTTCTAATTACCAATAAATTTAACATAATGTGTAAAAAAAATAATCACTGAGGATATTATTAGAGTGTATGTGACTGAAAAAATCCTATAACTAGGAATCTGAATTTTGGATTTATTTACAAAATGATTAAACTATCAGTCTAAGTAGGAAAGTATAAATGAAGAATACATGAATTCAAAATAACATTTTTGGATGCACTAGAATATGAAAATGAGTTATTGGGTTTCTATGAGAGAGAATTAGTAGGTCTATTTACATGAACAATAATTATTCTTGAGGATGATAAAGTGTGCTAATACTGGAGGAACCGATACTCCTCATAAAAAATATAAATTGTGTATCAGATGTCATGTTGTTCCATAGAGTTTGGAATGAATGACATTGTTATAAACCAGTAAGAGATATAAATATTTGAGGTGGTCCAACATCTCTATGACTATCATCAAGTACATGTATTGATAACATGGAGTAAAGAAAATAAAAATAAATGGACACACTACGTCCTGGCCACCTCAGGATTCTAAGGAATCAACCATAAATAATTTATTTCATTAATGATAGATTTTAGCTCATTATAATATGATGTAATTAAATTAAAGTCTTACTGGATTGAGAATGGGTTCTAAGAAAAATAAAAGATATTAAAATATTGTTAGTTTAAAAAAATGATAAATAATCTCATAACTCCTTAGAGGTATTGGTAGTCTTTGAAACATGACTGACCTAATAATCCATAAAATTAAACAATATATAAAAATCATTGTTGTTTTATGTTCCTATTACTTAAAGGAAACACCCTTAGGATCTAATGGAAAGGGAAAAAGTTGAATATAATGGTTATTTATACTGAATATAATTAAAATCTCCACATTCTTGTGGGTTTGTAACAATAATAATGTATTCCATATGTTGAGACTTATATTGGATGTCATAGTGCATCATTGTTCTTCCACTAAATTATTCTTCACTTTGTTACTTACATAATAGTAGGAAAGAAACTCTTCTTCTTCTTTATAATAGAAAACTTAAAGTGAATCTTCTTCCTTATTGTAAATTTACTCATAATAATATGAATATTTTGTGGACCAATAATATCATAAATGCATCTGAAATTGATTAGTGATCACATGAATTCACAAATCTGAGAAGATATATGTATATATTCTACATTGTATTTATAGTTCCCTATTATATAAATAAGAACACCCGAAGTATCTTCTTTATTCCTTTTCATATACACCAGAACTAGTAGGTATGTATTATTATTTAACCCAATTTATTCTATCTAAATATCAAATCCATTATGAGTATTATAATTTTTTATATTAACACACCATGTGTAATAGAGTTTTGTAGTGTCAGATTCTTAGACAATCAATTGCTTGAAAAAATGTTCATTATTCTATTAATGTAGACTATAAATGAACATTAACTCACTCCTGTAAAAAGGCATGAAAAGTAACATTTTATTTTTTCTAATGCAGAAAAGAGGCTAACCAGAGTCATCTCACTTAAGGAGCATTGCAATTAATCAATTTTAAATTTCTAATTCTTGTAATATATATTTTTTTATTTATTTTATGAATGAAATGAATTTTTGGGTTTTGTAAAATATGAAATTAAAATTATAAATAATATAATTAAAACCTAAATGAATATGTAGATAGAATGTAGGTTAGAAAAAATGGTCTTGGTCCTTATGGTTTGGGAATGGGGTTTAATTAATTAGTTATTGTTTGTTTAAATTAAATAAAATTATTCAATTTATGATACCTCACAAATTAATTAATTTCCTTTGATTTATTAAGTGTGGAATTTTAGCAAGCCTTGAAAGACACTTTGGGAAATAAAATCCTACCTCCTCCAATATACAGATAGGATAAACCCTTGACCAAGATTGTAATTCCTAAAAGACCCAACTCCACTGTATTCTATTTCATCCCTTCAGGTATCCTCTACTCCACCGTATGAAGATTTTACCTGAGAGAAGGTTGGGAAAAATAATGAATCAAAAAATAGAATGGATTTTGAAAATAATTCCATTGTGTATGTCCTCTTTACCATTGAAATACTATCACATTCTCTGAAAATAGAAATAAAATATATGGAAATTATGCATATAATTAAAGAAACACCACATACCTCCCCTGATCTAAGTTTCAGGTTAACCCCTCATTATCAAGGGTAAGAGGTCCTTGTGGAAGATGAAGAGAGGAATAAGAAATAAAATAAAAAATGGAAGAAAGATTGATATAAATAGATAATGAATAAGAATACTAAAATAAATAAAATAGTGGTAGAAGAGAAACAATATAAAAAGAATAAATAGAGGATGAAATAAAGAAGGAATGGAAAGAGTGAAAATGAGATACACAAAGGGAGAAAATGAGTGGAAATACTTAGGATTAACAGAATGCATATATGAATTACAATTATATGAATAGATGATAAAAATGAATAAAAATGAAGAAGAAAAATGAAAACATGAAGAAAAAATATTTGATACCCTCTCCTATATTGGTGGATTATCTGAAAATTTGTAATTAATCCTCTATTTATAGAGGATAAGTCCTTGTATCTTCATTATATCTTCACATTCAATCATGTTAAGGATTTCCTCCTTTCAAATTCTAATAATATATTTGAATACATATATATTATCTAAATTCTCATGCATAACTCAAGGATTCTTATTTGTGTCATAGAGAAAATCCAATGGCACATCCCTTCAAAATAAAAATACATTATCCTGGTGAAATTTTACATTAACTATTATAGTTCATCATTTGTGAATTTTTCATCATATCATAGTGATAGGGGCGTGGTGTACCTCCCCAAATATTCTGGCCTTCACTGAATCCAAATGTTGCTCATTTTTTAAGCAGATCTTAGTTATCCTTTGAATTGTGTTTCCTGGTGGTCTTTCTGGGTGAAGAAGATAATACATAGAGGTTTTTGGTCACAATAGTGTACAATAGTCTTGAGCTTGAGCTTATTGGTGATCATCCATCGTGGTAGAGGAGAACCTTAATGATATCGAGCATTAATAGTGGTGATCAACTTGAGTTTGATCTCCCATGGAGGATGATATGGTCATTCCTGAGTGCTGTAGTGGTGGCTGGTGATGTTGATCAGAGGTGAGCAGTGGTGAGGAATGTATGAGGCATTAGAATAATGTTTCCAAAGAAGAAAAATGATTTTTTCATTAATATGGATAGTAACCATGTAGAAACCATCCCACATTGTAAATGAGAAGTGAATATATTTTCATTTATATACAATCCCATGGATTCCATTAGATCAAAAGTCTACTATGGGGATAGGATCATGGTATACCTATGTACACACATATATTGGGATTCACAATCCCTACGGGCTTTGGTCCAACCTATTCACCCCTAGGTTCCTCCCTACAGTCCATAGACCTTCTATATGTGTGGGCTATGCCGATGACCTACTTGGCTAGCTGACCCCATCATGGGGCTGTCTAAGTGAATTCTTGGATTCTGATTTTGGGTTGGCTTTGGATTGGCCAATTTTTTTACCATAAAAAAAAATATTAAATAATAATAAATATTTCAAAAAACATTTTCTCAAGTAAATTTTAAATTCAAAATTAATAATTTTTTATTTATTTAGAAGCATTTTAATTTACTATTTTTAAATTCTCACTTTTAAATGTAACATCGAATTATTTGGGGTTATTCATTTAAATCCATATAAAATCTTAATATTTTTTAAAAAATATTCTTGAAAAAATTAGTGCATCAAATTTCCCCATAATTAAACTCTTCTTTTCCTCAAGTATTAAATTTCAATATTGAATTTAAGAGGGCTCCAATGTTAGAATTCTATAAATTTTAAATCAATAAATTAAAAAAAGTATCAATGGTAAACCTAATTTTCATGTTCCACATAAAATATCAATTCAACATCTCACATTTCAAAGAAACAATAAATTATACTATTTCAATTTTTGGCATTGAAAATTATGGAAATTATTCTTTCATCTATTAAACCTTCTTAATTGATTTTCATTATAAATTCCATGTCATTATCTACCTCAATCATTAATATTTTTCTCTCATTACTCATGATGAAAATTCTAGTAGATTTATTCTCATATCATGAGAAAATTCTCCTAATCCATAGGCTTGAAAATAAACCACTTTCTTTACTTTGTAAAGATAAAAGTCACATAAAATCATGAGGACTTTAAATAAAGGTTCAATTGACTATGAGTCTTAAGGTTGGTAGGAATTTATGTTCAAAATTATGGATCAATGGAGGAGTTTTATCTCTTAATGTATGTTGCATGACATTAAAAAGTTAAAGATCTATGGAGTTATTTCCTTTAAAATAACAACTCCCACTTCCAAATCTCAAAGTAAGGTCATGATATATAAAAGCCTAATGAATGAATTTAACCTTCTTGAAATTTATGTAATTATTTACATTTATTTTCAAACTAATTTTTTATTATTTTTTCTAAAATAATTCTTAGAATAAACCTCCCATCCACCACTTACCACTTTTCATAAAAAACATCAGTCTAGTAATGATGATTTTTTAGTCATCCAAGTTATAACCCATTCATATTTTTTCATTTCTTAAAAAGGGTAAAAAATAAAAGTACAATATATGAATAAAAAATATTTCTCAATACCCACATTAAACACCCCAACACATTTTCATTATAATTTTTTTGTATCCCTTTACCATGTATTCAATCACCTCCACACTTCAAATTTAAAATAGCATGCAGAATACTAAGAGGAGGGTAGGAATGGATAAAAATTTCTTGAAAAATGTTTCATCCCTAAAAATTCCATTCATGGTCTCTATGAGATAAAAAAGAATTAATGTATAAATTAATATCAATGATAATGGATTAAAAGTAAAAATACCACAATAATTTTAATTTTTTTTCAAAGTCATAATTTCAAAAAGTTCGGATGCTTGTTCTAGAAGGTGGAATGCCTCAAAATCACTTAATAAATATTCTCAAGATAAAATAGATAGTATTTATTCTTGAAATACTCTTGTTTATGGAACATATTATTTGGTAAAATCACTCATGGAATGACTAATCATAAAAAATCAATTCATAGGAATTTTATAAGTTAAATGTATGAAACATTAGTAGGTAAATTTAATTTAAATTAATCATGTAATCTCTTCAAATCATGATCCATCATTTAAATATCCATGATTCACACTAATAATTCAATTATCTTCTTAATCATCCAATATCATTATCATTTAAATCTAAAACATATAATTATAGTATTTCTAAGAAACGCATGTCTCCTACATCATTCAAGTAAAGAAAAAATTCAAGTATGGTTATTCAAATTCTAATTAAAATATCAATAATAAATCTACAAAAAAAATTAAGGGATTTTAAAATATCAACAAAAAATTGACCTCCCTTTTCTGATGAAGTTTCATTCCTCTAAATTTTTTCTTTTCTAGGATATTCCTTGTTCCATAATGAACATATAAAAGAAAATTACTCAATTAAGAATAAGGACCATGTTTATAAAGCTAAAAAATAATGAGAGAATAGAGATTCATGATGAACTAATTCTTAATAAAAAATAAAATTTTACTAGAAAGAAAGTAAATTTATAAGTCTTGGTATGATCCCCCAAGTGGGCCCTAGTTTTTTAATATCTGCATAAGGTAGTGCCAGCTATCATCCATAGTCGGTTGGTAGGTCAAGAATCTTGGACATGAACCATCACATGTGGATTTTCCCAACATGGAATTATCATAGGTCATTGAGGATGATTCTATGGATAGATTACACCAAATTAACCACCTTCAAAAAAATGTACAACATGCATGGTGGGGTATGATAAATTATGGAACCTAATCCTCTTAGATGTCTACTTGTGAAACCTCTTCTTCTCTATCAAGTGTTTTCATATAAAATGATTCATTAGAATAATAGTCTAAGGGAAAGTTAGAGAGTAGTTTTATTTGAATAAAATTTTAATTTGAAAATATAATATCATAATCATTCCCTTTTATATAGGCATCTTGCGTATCCAGTTCTTTGGATAGAGCCCTTATTATTTCTTCTTGAAATAACTACAATAATTATTAAATATATTTAGGGATTTCCTTGTGTTCCTCAATTGATTTATTTTCTTTTTCTTCTTACTAGGAAGGATAAGGGTTGTTAGAATGTTAAAAATAAAAATAGTTTGGAGTGATACACAATTTTTTGTTAATAAAATGAGATGAAAAAGTGTTTAAGAAAGATTCATCTCCCAGAATTGTTTTTTATTATATAAGTTCCTCTATAGAAAATGACTCAAATAGATTATTTTCATTAGATAGAGTAAGGTAGTTAGGATCCCCTAATATTTATTTTAATTACACCAATTGGATAGTTTCTTCTTCTTCCAAGGCTAGATAAAGATATAGTGGTGTTGATTATTCTATTTTATAAATATGAAGACCATATTTCATTTCAATTTCTCCCCAATTACTCCAAAATTTTAACAAATTTACTTGATATCAATTTCATAAATCAATACTAATGTCTCATTACTTACTCTATAGATCTACATGGTAGGTTTCATTTTTACTCATCAGATGGTTTGGATATTTATGGTCATCATGTTTGACCTCAACTTCTTGGATTTTCATAAAAAAAATTAGGAAAGACTAAGGGTTATTCCTTTAGTTTAGGTTCAGGTTTCCCCATTAATAGAAGAAAATATTTTAACACCCATTCAACAAGCCTCTTCATTTTTTTATGTATTCCCTAAGTTCATTCACTTGAGTTATATTATTCTCTAAATCTAATACTTATTCGTTTTATTAATTTTGTGGTCAATCTATCCATGAAGAATAATAGTATTTTAGATACATCAGGAAAAAAGTGTTTCTTTTTTATATTTTTTATTTGAAAAAATGAAATTATTTATAAAAATGTAAAAATAGAAAAAGGTGTATGAATGAAATGATATCTTGGTGACACCTATTCTATTTTTTATGCATGACTAGCATAGGGAATAGAAAAATAAAATTTTATTTTTCCTAATGTAGTAAAAAGTATAAATATGGTCATCTCACTTGATGAACATCATAGTCAATAAATCACAAATTTATAATTCACCTAATCTATTTTTTTTTATTTTAATAATTTTATGATAGAAATAATTTTTTATGTTATGGAAAATATAAAATTAAAATAATTCAATGAATAATTTAAACCTAAATTTGAATGAAAAAACAATGTGGTTTAGTATTTTATGGTTTGGGAACAAAGGCTCCATCATTATTTATTGTTTTTTTAAAATTCAATATGATAATTCAATTTATGAAACCTCAAAAATGAATTAATTTATTTTTATTTATTGAATGTGGAATTATATTATACCTAGGAAACCTATTTGGTAGACCAAAATCCACATATTGTAATAGAGAATTAGGACAAAACCTTAAGTGAGAGTGTAATTCCAAAAATTCCTAGCTCCACAATATGTCGGTTCATTCCTTTCAGCATTCTTAACTCCCCTATATGAAGATTTTACCAAAGATAAGGTAGGTAAAATGAATTAATAAAATAAAATAAATGTATTTGAAAATAATTTAATGGTGGATCACCATCACACCCTTGAAATACTCTCATGTTAAACCTAAATTGGAATGAAACATATGGAATTTAAGAAAACAATTAAAGAAAGATCGAATACTTCCCCTAGATGAATCCTTTTGTCAACCCCTCATTATCAAGGGTAAGATTTCACTATATAAGAGGTATAGAAAATGAATAAATAAAATAAAATGAAGAAGAAACATATAGAGAAATAGAAAAAGTAGAAAAAGAAGAAAATAGATTAAATAGTGGTAGAAGAGAGAAAAAAATAAAAGAAAAAGAAGAAATAAATAAATAAAGAAAGACAAGAGAGAGAATGAGATACATAGTGGGATAAAATGAGTAAAAACCCTTACAATTAAGAGATTTAATATATGAATTAAAATTACTTTAAATGATAGTTAAACATGAATAAAACCATAGAAGAAAAATGAAAATAGGAAGCATCATTAGTTGAGACCCTCTACTCCCACAAGTAGTTCTCAGGTAGTGGGAATATCCTATTCTATTTATAGAAAATGATTCCATGTATCTCTATAATATCTTCTATTTTGATTATGTAATTGATTTTATCCTATGAAATTCAGATAATATGTTATAATAAATATATTTTTTTTCAAAAATCTCCCACAAATTCCATGGTTTCTTATATGAAAGATGGTGAAAATACAGTGGGGAAGCATTTCAAAATGGAGTTGTAGGGTCTCGGTGCAATTTGGCATGATTTGTGGAACTTCATATTTGGTTAAGACAATGGGGTAACATTGTAGATGGGTAGATATGTATCTCCTTGATTTATCTGGCCTTTACAGTGGCAGAATAAAGCATATTTTCCATGGAGGGATTATTTCTCCATTGAAGTGGGTATTATAGTGGTTTTTTTATGTGAAAAATGTATGCCATGGAGGTTTGGGGATATAATAATGTACAACATGCTCAATATTAAGCTTCTTGGTGGTCATCCATGGTGGAAGAGGTGATACTATGTGATATTTGGTGATTTAAGTTGTGATCATCTCAAGTTCAAGCTCCCATGGAGGCTATCGTGGCGGTTCTCAAGTATTGTAGTGGATTCTGGTGAAATCGAATGACAGTGATCATTGACGAGGAATTTCTGAGGCACAAGTGTCACCCAGATGAAGTAGAACAATTTAATTTTCATTATTATGAAGAGTAACCATGTGGAGGTTTCCCATATTAATAATGAAATGAGAATCCATGCTCATCCTGTGGCTTATGTTAGATTAGAAGCCTACTATAGGGATGGTCTCTCAGTACACCTATGAATTGACAAAAATCAGGTTGTGCCAATAGTCAAAATCCATGTGGTGTTTGTACCATCCTATGAACATGTGGTTTCCACCCTCCATTCTATGATCCTTCTTCCTAGGAGAGTTCTCTTGGTGGCCTACTTGGTTGATTTACCCCTTCATGGGGTTGGCTAAGTGGATTCTAGGCTTATAGATGAGGGTTATCCTTGGGATAGCACATTTTTACCTTAAAAACTATTAAACCATAAGAAAGATTTCAAAAAATAATTTCTCAAGTAAATTCCCAATTAAAAATTAATTATTTTTTATATATGTAAATCCATTTTAATTTCTTATTTTAAAATTCACACTTATAAATAAGCATTGAATTATATAAAATTATTCATTTAAATCCACAATATTTTTTTTGAATTTGTTTAAAATATGCATGAAAAAATGAGTGTATCAAACATCAGGAAAGTATTTAGTTCATTCCTAGAACAATAACCAAACCCCATATTAACACTATTCCTTATATTATCAATATATTATTATTCGTTGTTCATGCATTCATAATCATATAGTGTCCTCTTTTTCTTATTGTGCTTCACATGAGGGATTTGAATGCTCTCAATGTATTTCATTCATCCAAGCATATTTCATCCATATAATTCACATAACACTACTTTAAATTCTTTTACCCAAGTGTATTATATGGTTGTATCACATAACAACATTCTATATCACGAAAAAAAAATGTGAGTAATGGGTTCATTGTCTTTGTGAATTGTTATACTTTTTTGATCAATTTCTTCAATATTAAACTATATATAATAGCGTAAATACAATGAAAATGGTTCATTATTTACTATGTAAGGTGTTATAAATGGAATACATCCTTCATGTAACATAGTGATTTATTATGATACTAATATTGGATCATGGAATATTTATTCATATGAATAATGATTATGTGTTAAACTCATGTGTGTGGTATCTCAATATCTTCAGGAAACACTTGAGTGTGTGATTTTCATATCAAGAGGACACAACTCTTCTTTACAGAAGCATGATGCTTCAAAAAACAAATTTATGCAACATAAGTTCAAGGAACACCCATATTATCCTTGAAAATAGGCTCACATTTCATCTATATTTTTCATAAGAAAAACTCATTGATGCTCTCTTTTAGAAAAAAATGAAAGATATATAAATAAAATGTGTGTGATAGTATCTTAATCACATCTTTGTGTTTTGGGTATTTGTAGGAGAGTCCACATTACCTTTGTACTACCTCAAGATCTGATAAACCATACATGTCAAGACACTAATATTTATTTCATTTCATTTTTGATATAAATTTCATGAAATGTTTTTGTAATTCAAATATTTTAGATGACGTAATTTATTGTGTATCACATTACATGAGAACCATTTTCACCTTGCGGTAATAATCTTACATTCCTGCGATAATAATTTCAATATCCTTTTATCCACATGTTATTTCCCTTATTAAACTCTGTATTGTCCTTTTTAGTGTCAAATTCTTTGGATAACCACATACACACAAGATAAAGAATGCATGAATTTCAAATCAACTTATTAATCTTGAGATCTTGATAATGAAATGATCTAAATCTCAACATGATCCTGGTAGTGTAGAACTCTAATTAGATGAAATGTTGGGATGTTAGTTTAAGTTTTACAAATAGAATTATTTTTTTTGGTGATGAGAGGAGTCTTATGTGTATGATTAGATAGCTACACCTATATGAAAATGTTATTAATGTGTGAACAATAACCCATGAGAACCCATCCACATCGATTATCTAGCAAGGAAGTGCTATATCAATGAACCTATTCTTGCTTCACCATTATTCTAGATATAGGTTTGGTGCTTGGATACACTACACACACATATGTGGGGTGAAACCGACATTCCCTCCCCTATGTGCACCACCATGTGTGATCTTGCATGTTCTATGTTTCTACCCCCACTCTTTTACCACCATGAATGCTCCTTGGTCCAACCGTCCCACATGGTTGACCCTTGGGTCTCACATGTGTGGTTTACGGGATAGTCCTCATGTGTCTTGTTATGGTTTATTATTTTTTAGTAAATTACCATAAAATTAGTTATAAAAATAATCAATATAAAATATAAATTCCAACCCATGAAAATGATCATTCATTTATAATTCATGGAATCCTTTGTCGTTCCTCATGAAAAATGAAAATTTTCAAGATCTGGATATTCCTCCTATTCTGTTCATTTTGGAATATAAATTCCAAATATCTATTCCAAAGACAATCATCCTTCTTCACATATTCAACATTGTTATAAATAATGTGTCATGTTAAATAACATAGCGACACATGTAATATAAATTAAGTTCAATTCAATAATCGTTAGATATATAAATTCAAAGCATTCAAAAGAACTTCCCCACAATAATAAGTCTTGATTGATTTATTCTTCATCCATTCATCTAATAATCATTCTATTTTTTTCAGATTGGATATATTGGATACTTTAGTAGAAATTCCACAACTTTTTTTCACCGTATAAAAATAAATGATTGTTTTCATTGAAAACAATTGAAAACCACTAACATCCAGTGATAAAAACTACAATTCATACACAAATAAACTGCTTCAATATTCCCCTATTTATTTTTTTGGAAATAACTTCAAATTCTATTCCAAATGAATAATTAAATATGTAAATCTTTATATAATATTTTAATTTCTCTCCCCGTTACTTTTCAAAATTTAATTTCACTTTCTATATAATTTACTTAATAGAATAATAAGTTCATGGAAAAAATGTATCAATCTTTACTTAAGAAATTTTTTATCCATCATTTCACTCTAATTATATATGATCCATTCATAGTGTATAAAACAATAATATTTTGTATAGTCAACAAATATGTCCTTTACCAACTGAACATGATACCTTGTGGAATGAAAAATTATAAACTCTTATTCAACGGATTTTCCATATTTATTTCAGTATGATGATAATAATTAAGATATGAAAACCTTTGTATGAATGAAGAATATGAAACTCCTAAACATTCTTCACCAAATAGATTAAAAACATTCAATTAAAAAAAGTAGGTTATGTGGCCTTGTGAGACTTAGACATTTCCACATTTAATAAAACATCCCACTTTGAGTATATGTTTTATTTATTTTGTCAATTGTTGTTTTTTGTTGTCAGTGGTGGTAAATGAAATAGAAATATATTTCATTAATGTCAATAGGGTGAATAGGTTAGAAATAAGTTTCCAGAAGTTTTTTTTAAGTATCCAAGATATTCAAGTTTTACAACAAAGTAAATATTTCTTGGATGAATAGATGAAGAATATAGTACTCAGTTATTATTTTCTTGAGGTTTTTCTTTTGATTAATTTGAGTTTATAGGTCTAATTATTGTTGAACAAGTCTTAAATTTCAAGTACTTGTGCTCATTGAGTGTGAAGAAAGAAAATTTTATTAAATAATGAAGATGACTAATGTTGAATCCAGTTATAGATGAAGATAATTTTTTTATTTTATGAGTATTTTATGTGGAATTGTTCTTTGGAACTCATATTCCAAAAATAGAATATTAAATCAAAGGAAGTTATTTAATATTTATTTATCTCATGAGGAGGTTATCTAAAGAGAATATAAATATTAATGTTCATAAATAAATCTTTACTGAAGACCATGAAAATAATAATCAATACATGGTGGTGGAATAGGATAGTTTAAAGATGCTTATAAAGAGCCAATATAGCCATGTCAAGGTTTTAGTGGCATAGAGTGCACCAATAGGGTTTCCCATGGACCGTGTAATGTTGTGAAGAATCCCATGAGGGAGTGAAGTGGGAGTGTGATTGGTGTCGAAACCTATTACCAGCTTTATGAATAGTGGGAATGGATTCACATATTAAATGTTCCTGAAAAATATTCACTTAGATATGGGACATGTAAGGATGCACATTTTATTCAAGTATTAAAAAATATATGTAGATAAGGAGAGACACCTGATTAGATTAATCATAGTTTTTTGATTGAATCTCAACCTTCATCATCAACCTATCATCAAAGGGATTCTCTAACATTCATATCCTATTATGGAAAATAACCCCAATGTTTGAAAAATGTTATTTCAACCATCTCCATGGATCCAACTGAATGGAGGAAGACATGCCCAATAACCTGAAATCATACATGTAACTTCGTCTTTCATTCAATTTTTTATTTAAATAACACAATACCATTGAGGATAAAAATGAAATCATAGTGTGTGATATATATGAATTTAAATCATGAAGGATCTAGTGGTGATTCATGCAATGTTATCACATTCACAAGAGTTATTTATTGTGAAAGAAGAACTTGTACTCGTGTAAGAAAGGATTTCACCATTTTTAATGTCATATGTTGAAAACTACATTCAAAATAATTCCATTATCTTCCATATTCAAGATATGGATTGAAATATAATTAAATGAAAAAATTGAATTGGTTATTGAATAAAAGATGTTATTTTATTCTCACCTATAAAAGGGGAATTACTCAAGGTTAAAGACACTTCTTGTGCTCATGTTTTCATATGAGAGATATCAAAAAATAGAATCTCTGAAGAATTACTATTATGTTAATTGTAGATGTTCAATGATCCTCTTGACTACATGAATAAGGTTTTTTCCACACTCATCTATAGGATGAATAAAAACCATGCATTGGTTTTCATGATAAAAATAACCATAGGCCTTTGACTTGTGTAATGAAAACTCAAAGAGATTTTAAAAAGAACTAGTTCCATGAATCTTTTTGTTCTTTCACAAAGAACTGCCTCATGAGAATTCTTATCTTGTGAAGGAAGGATTCGAGATATTCAATTGAGTTAAAGAATATTGAATCACATACATATTATTGAGTACATGAAGAGGAATAAGAAGAGGTTTTATCAGAGTCACGTATAAGAAAGAGGACCCTGAGAATATACAGTGTGTGATATATATACACATATCACCTATAATTATTTTCATGAATCATATTGGAAGAATATGGGATAATATAGTGAATTAGTTTATTATATATATGTATTAAAATATAACCAAATAGAAAAAGTAGAACTTCAGGTTAAGGAGAAACCATTTCATACACATGCCTTAATGAAGAGCATGCATACGTGAGATTTGATATTTAATATGTTATGAAAAAGGAATATTCATATGTTCATGTATAAATTGAAAACAAAACAAAAAACAAATTCAAATTACACTTCTACTTAAGAAAATAATAAGTTTCACCATATTGAGAAATTAACATGTAATTTTTTTTCATGAATAGTGTATAATGATCATGAGATCGAAGTAAGTCTGAATATTAGAAGAATAAATATATGATTTTTTAGTTTATTGAGTTTGTGAAAGATCATTCTTCCATGAATTAATATTGAAAGTGGAGTGTAATTCAACTACTTAAATTTTTTATTGACTAAGAAGAAAAATAAATATCCTACACAATAACCAGTTTTTTGTGTATCAAAGAAGAATTCTGAGATTTTAGTTCACTATACATTCATATCATTCTGACGGAAGAAGAATTAATTGTGATTATGCAGCACTGAGATTTAATTATTTCAATAATCACAAAATAATTATGTGATTAAACCAAGAAGTATAAGTTGATCTAATGAATTATATTTTTCATAAGGAGAATATGAAGAAGAAGAAAGAAAAGCATTTAGTCTTCTTTTGTGAAGTAAAAGATGAGTTTCTTTCCCATTGTTGTGAAAGTAACTAGTGAAGAATTTAGTGGAAGACCAAAAGTAGCACTGTAACATCCATTATAAGTCAAAATAACTAGAATAATTTATTGGGGTTACAAAGAATCTTAATAGGTGAATACCATCTTTTGAGTTTATATAAAAACTAGCTAGGATTTTTAAAATAATAGTTTTCATTTGAATATATTGTAATATAAATGAATGGTTAATACCTACTTAGTGTAACCCTGATTAATGAATTTTTTTCTAGTGGATGTGTGGTTGAATTATTCCCAAACCATGATAACGACTAGATACACTTATTGAGTATTGAAACGTGTAAAAATATCATTTTCTATCCTTGGTAGACTTCATATACATGAATTCAAGAAGAAACGATAACAAGAGAATCAAGATCCCAACTATTTTAATAGGTAAAATAATAAAATGTTCCCATCATCGATTAATCCATATCATTGTTCAATATATCCTAAATTATCCCTCTCATTCTTATTTTTTTGATTAATTAAATTATCCCCCCTTTATGTTATGTTTTTTATTTGTTTACCAAGGATGAGAGATTAAGGAAAAATATACATTTTCCAATTAAATGATCTTCAAGAAACTTCATGAATAATTATATCTGGTAAAAATTGAAATAATGAGTTTGGTAGTGACTTCAACTTTATTAATTTATCTCCCCTTAAATGAAACACTCCTAAACATATTCATAATGGTTAATTTATTCAATAATGTATTTTATGATGTTCCAATTTAGATAATACACCAAAACATATCGTCAACACGGGATTATCTATATTCGACAACTTTCACAAATTCACTAAGTATTATATTCTTTAATACTAGTTATTTATGATACAAAATAGTCAATCATACCAGGATGGTATCTTCTTTATCCTTATTGTACATGATATGAAGGTACATTCTCTATCTTCACCAAAGATGATCTTCTATGATATTGGTAACTTATTCACAATTTAGTAATCATTCAAGGATGATGATTTTTTTAGTTTTTATATAAAGAATTAACAACAATCATTTCTTTTTAGGTTATCCCCCTGATAACTTTCTTTACATTAAATTTCATATATTACAAACGCAAACACAATAAACAATGTTTAGGTGAATATGGTATATCCTCCTTACTTTATTAATGTGAATAACATGGTTGAGATGGATTTCTCAACCACATTTGTCCATTTCTTTCAATCTCCACACAAGAAAATAAAATCTTTAATTTTAATTGATTATGTGTTGATATTATCACTTATTCAATTTCATTTTGTGTAAAATTATATTCATAAGCGATTTTAAAGTACTTTTATCGCCTTGTGAATCTTTCATATTCTAAAAGAACTCTTCTTGTACGAGAATTATTATAGTGAAATTTATGGGAGTATGCCCAGCCATGTTGCACTTCACACACAAAACATATTCTTCATCATGTGAAGACTTTCCTTTTCCCTTTTCAATATCCAAAGCTCGTGTTTCCTCTATTTTCCTCATCTTATCCAAATATTCTAGCCAGAATATTTACATATCATTAGATACATTAGAAGGAAATTTGTATTTTCAATATGTTTTCATCTGAGTGTCCACATACATATTTCTTATTTTGAATGAATTACTTTCCTTAAAATTCTTGGATTTGTAATCCAATGTTATATCAGTTTTCTTCCTTTATATATTATTGAGTGATTTTTTATTTTCAACATTATTCTATATAAATTCCATAGATTCTTCTTCCTTATTAATCAGTTTCTTTGGTCTTATTTTCTTATCTAATTTAGATACATGTGAAGATGATCATTTATTGAGCTTAGGGACACTACCACCACACATATCACAAATATTTTCAGTATTTCTAAAATAGTTTCAAGTATACACATTTTTATTAACCTATGGATGTTTCTTCTTCATCTCTTGCTTATTACCCCTTGATATGAAATTATTTTGTTCTTTTTAAATTATATTATTTTACCAACAATCCAATGAAAAATTACTAAATATATGCTAGGACCAACATTGGTCCACAAAACAGGATCTTCTTTATTACTTATTTATGATGTTTTTAGGTATTCTTCATAGCTTTTTGGGATATTTATGGGGAACTGACTTCCATATTATTTTTCTTATACACTATAATCATGGTAGTAGTATTCTTATCACCTTTCTTAATTTATAATTGTTTAGAATTTCTTTTCCAACCAATAATATTGATGTAAATAGATATAGAAATACTTTTATAGGATTGTATGGATAATAACTAATTTTTTCACAGCATATTGAGATAAATCATAAAAATAAATCATAATATTCTTATCATATGTTAGAGTTATTTTAACTATAGAATCCTTCAGTGAGAATTGAGTAGTAGTAGAAATTTTCCCATTATTTCGTGAAGTCTAAATATGTGTCTTCCAAATATTATCCAACTGAAATTCCAATTCTAGACATTTCATATTGACAGTGTTTTTCTAATATTCTATTATTATCAACTTCTCTTCACAAAAATATTCATTAATTCTACTTACTCATCATCAATCTTAAAAAAAATTGTAACAAAGTTTCATGTTCTCTGATCTTCTTGTATTTTTTCCAATTTTAAATATTTGATAACAATGTTATTTGTCAACTTTTCATTCAATGAATATATATTCTTCTTTCTATTTAACTTATTGGACCCATTTTGACACACTTATTTCAAGTTCCCTATTTTCTAATTCAATGGTTCCAAACTCTTTAGTGAACTTTTAAAATTCTAGAAATTTTCCTTGCAAGTTCTTCTCGATGTTATCTTCTTATTCTTCTAGCTACGTTATTTCTTCTAGAATACATTAAAAGGATCCAAAAACAAGAGAGACTATTTATTTGGAAACAAAATATAGAATATCTCTCAATCCAATAATTTATATATCTCAAGTATTTTTAGATTGACCGTCATAAAAAATTATTCAAGGATCTTCTTCTTGATGATATTCTAAACAAGAATTTCCACAAATCTCATGATAACTCACCATTAATGATTTATATAAGCTAGGAATTTTGTTCTTATCCTTAGTGAAAACTTGAGTCACCTTATCATCACCTTCAAAGCCTGATACATATTCATTTTTTGAAAGGCAAGGAATTACATATACTTCCACTACTTAGATAAGATGAATATGTTCTTAAATTTTTTTCTATTTCTTTCTCATTTTCATCATGAATTTGTTTAATATAAACTTCTTCTTAGAGATAAATTAATCTTAACCAAAAAAACTCATTATTAACACATAAAATAAATCCAAAACTTCAAAAAAGAATAAATTCATATTAAATAATATAATAGAGGTGAACCTTTCATTCGATACTACTTGAGAGGACCTGTTTGGGATATTATTAACATTGAGAGGGGGATAAGTGTTGGGAGAATTTTTAGAAATTACAACTTTTATCCCATTTACCTCTTAGAACTATTTGGATCTTGATTCTCTTATTATATTTTCATTATCATATGAAAATATATAAAATTTGGTAAAGATGGAACATAATATTATTATATGGTTCACTAATCAACAAGTTTAATTAGTCAATAGAAATTTTTGGAAAAAATCAAATACTACACAACCACTGGAAAATAATCATTTTTACATGGTTAGAGAAAGTTTGGAATAACGATTAACTTGTGTTTCACTGTAGTCAGTTGATATTGCCTATTTTATAGTTCATAGATGGTTCTTTATACTTTAAAGATAGTCTTCATATTCTTATAGTTTTATAACACCAAGAAATGACTCCACATAATGAGACTTCTAGTGGATGTCACAATTATTCTTTTTTCACATAATAGATTCTCTATAACTTTGTTACTCGAAGAGAAGTAGGAATGAAGATCTACTTATTATAGAGATAAATAAACATAAATATTAAATTCTTCCTTTTTTGTTGACTTAAGTCATAGAAATGTGAATTTTTGTGGACTAGTAATCTTAGAAATTCTTGTCAAAGTTATTGGTGATCACATGCATGTAAAAATCTAGGAAAATATATGTACTCCATATGTACTATTTTTGTAGTTTATCTATTATGTAAAATAGAACACTTAAAGTATCCTATTTATTCCTTTTCACATACACCAGATATAATATATGTAACTTCTTATTGAACCCAAATTATAATGTCCAAATATAAACTTGATTATAAATATTCTTCTTCTTTACTTTAACACACAATGTGTAATATAGTTTTTTAGTATCAAATTCTCCAAAAATAAACTACTAAATTTTTCTTCATTCTTATATTACTGTAGTCTTTAGAGGAACATCATGAATGTATTTGGTTCATGAATATCAGAATCACCAAACCCTTTGTTACAACTCTTCCTTATATTAATAATATATTATTGTTCACTATTTATTAAACCCTTTTTTATTACACATTAATTCATGATTTATTAAAAAATAATACACTTAATACAACCCAGATGATTGATAATTATAGTGTATTTGGGAATTAGGCACATTACATAACAACTTAAAATAGGGGGTACACCAACATTATTGAAATCTTCCTTTACTTGCTCATATTAATCCATCATTTTTAAAACAGAACTTGATAATGTGGTGAAATATATAAGAAAGGGGCGATGTATAAAGCTTAGTAAAGGAATAATAAAATAAAAACAAGAATAATGTATTTCATGTTAGACAATAGGCATATCAATGAGACATAAAATAGGTTATAATAAAAAATGTGAGTAATGAGGCATGATATAACATAATTACATAAAGGAAACAAGGGACTGATAAAAATTACATCATAAACGTAATTTATGGTTAAAAACCAAGATCTCCTAACATAATTTTCATATGATAACCTCCCACTCACAATAAATAGTGTCTCATGAGACTAAAACATTACCTAATGAATTGGAGTGTTATCTGGGTGCACACATCATAATCATATCATGTACAAGAATAAGTGTTCCACATAGATAATACAATATAATAACATGTTTAAACATATTTAATTCCATGATAATGGAGTGTTTAATACATAAATATAAGTCCCAAATAAAAAAATTATAAGTTTTTAATTTTCAACACCCTTGATAGGAAATGGGTACAAGTATTCATGAAACAGTTTTTGGCATGGAAAATCGTAGTGAAATATTAACAACATAACGGGGGAACATTAATTTCCATGGGTGGGATTAATAAGAGTGAAAATTGGTCAATAATAATTTAGAAATCATAATTTAATTATGTGGTTCATGTAAGAACATATCGTAACATTAGTATTTAGAGATAAAAGTCATAAGATAATGAAGATGCTTGAATGAAGAGGAGAAGGAGAGGACCCCTTACTAAACATTAGCATAGTAACGACTTATGTAAATGCTATAATGAGAGATTATAAATGTTATATAATTATTATTAAATAAAATGGATAATATAGGGATTTTTATAAGGTCATGAAAACCCAAAAAAATGACATTTAAAAGGATAAATACAAAGAAGGTTCTTTATTTGAAAAGAAGGGAGAGAGGTACCTTACCTTTAGAGGGTGATTCCAAAAGCATGGGAGGAGCTTCTATAGAGTATATGGGAACCTTGGGAGGAATATAGAGAGGGGAGGGATGAGTATGGAAGTTATTCAAGCGTTTGAGTGATGATAATGGGGATCTTGTGTGCGTTTATATAAGAAAAGGAATAGATGTCTTTTATTATTTCCCAAATATAGGTTTTTGATTCTATGAAACAAAATAATCAAAAACAAAAAAAAACTTTATATGGTTTATCCCATGGTTTCTGAAAAATAGGGGTCTTTTTAAATATTTTATAAACCCAATTTCCAAAATTATTAAAATATTACCCTTAGTGATGTGGAAGTGTGTCATGTTCTTAAAGAAATGATTTTAAAACCTTAAAATTTAATATTCCTTTCGGTGGACTCATAAATGATTTATAAAATTAATAAAATAACTTAAAATCACTTTAATTTAAAGGTGAAACATAGTTTTGGTCAAGGATACATATTATATCATTTATTACATCACTTTCGGGTCATTAGGATGTCATAATACACAATGTATATATATATCATATTTAATTTTTACCTAAAAATTTGATTGTCTAAGAAAATTATGAAAAATTAACCTTTGGATAATTTTGATGTTTTTATTCAAAAAATAAAATTTATTTTATAAAAATTATTTTTCTATATATGTCAATTTTCCCTTCAAAAACAAGATTAAGCATTTATTGAGAAGTCCTATGTTTTTTTACAATAACAGTTTTCAAACCCTTATAAAAATTACATTTGACATTATAAAGATTATATTATAAATTATATTTAATAAAAATTATTTAATAATAATATTTTAAAAAAATATCATTTATTTCAGAAATATATTAATTAACCAAAATTATGATATTAATTGTAATTTAATATTACTGAAAAATACCATTTGTGTTTTATAGTATCAAAATAAAAATCATTTATAAAGTAACAACCATAAGAAGAAAATATAATAATTATTCTCTAAAATATCCATGTTCATATTATTATGGTTTTATATATATCCCATAATTACACCAATAAGCATTCTAAGGGTAAGGTTCATCATGATGTGATTTTCATGGGTAGCTTTAACATACATGGTTGAGACCGTGATCTCAATGAGCCTGAAATTTTCCTATAAATGGTTTAGCTCATGATTTATTTTCTGTATCTATGATTGTGATTGTTCAGGGGAAAATCCCGGTGATTCTATCTCCCTTGGAAGCCTTGTTAAATGGGATTCATAGGGTATGATCCTGCTGGTTTAGGCCATTAATTCCTTTTTCTGAGTGAGATGGATTTATCAAAAACTTATAATTATACTAATTAGTTGATAAGTATTAAATGAATATATTATAAACATTTATGATTCTTATTGGTATTTAATATTTTATAGAACATAATAAAACTAGATAATTGCATGTGTTTTCTATAACCACATCAGGGCACCTAATTCAATCATAAAGGGAAATTTATTTATAAAAGTTCATGTTGTTATAATACCCCCTTCAAAAATTTCATCTTAAAAATTTCAACTTCATAAACTGAAACAGATGAGGGTACTTCTATTTCATCACCTCCTTTAGTTCCCACATATATTGTTTAGACATGTGGTTCCCCAATATAACTTTTACTGGGTGAATTTCCTTATTTCATTGGACCATATCTCTAAGATAAAATATCTTCACTAGATGGTCCTCATATGAAAGATCATTATCCAATGGTACCACCTATATATACAGAACATGTGAGGTGTACGGTATATACTTCTTCAAGAGGGATACGTGGAATACATCATGTACTTGAGATAGGTTAGATAGGTGTGATAGTCAATAGGCCACCACTCATATGTGATCAGGGGTCTGAAAGGGACTGATGTATCACGGACTAAGAATTCCCATATTCCCAAATCTCCTAAATTTAATCCATAGATATATGTCTAGGAATACCTTGTCTCCAACCTCAAACTCTAGGTTTCATCAATGATTATCATTATAACACTTCTATCGACTATAAGAATCCTTTATGTAATACTTAATAGTCTGGAAAATTTCCATCATTTCCTCAAACATTTTAGGAACAAACAATTTGGGTTCCCCCACTTCATACTAGCATATTGGTTGTAATTTCCCGGATCCAAGTGCCACACAACGATTGCCTCGAACCCGATTGTTCACATGACCTCAAGCGAATTTCCCCACATGCCAGAGGCTGCCGAATAGCAGCGAGGGCCTAGGTTTGATAGTGGGAAAACTATTCCCTCATTTGTCAAAGTGAAAAGAAGTGGATTTAGTTATAAACATACAAATGTGGAAGCAGTAAACAATACCCAAATGAAATGGATAACAGTATAGAAGTAAAAGATAACAATATTCATACATATATTTGATGATGCATTATGTCTCTAAGTCTAGGAAAGCAGCAAAAACAGGATACACTGCAATCTATAACAATCCAATACAAGGTAAAAGTACAGTAAAGGAAAACAAAGCGGTGCAGTAGGAACACAGTAGCATCGCAAGCCTATGCTCGGTCCCATCCTCTCCTACTCCTCTGCAACAATCTAGTACCTGTATAGGGACTCTTTCCCTTATCTACCCCTGCATCAATAAAATCTGTTTGGGCCCAAGACATGACCCAAACAGGGTGCGACAAATAAATCCCAGTAGGCTACCACTAAAGGACCATGCCCAACTGTCAGTGAAAATGTGCAACGGTAGTGTGCAGTAATAAAATGCAGTAAACTAGGCAGTACTCAAAAGTAACTATATATTACAATTACATTTCCATTTTATTAATTATTTATCAATCCCAAGATTGTGCTTTATCTTGGTAGGTACAACATAGTAAATCACCACAGTGAACATACAAAGTAAACGTTGTCTACAGACTTGCAAAATCCTTACCCTCAGGTAATCATAATCAAAACACACAGGTGACTGCCCATAGGCATAACAAATATTACCCGCAGGCGTATGAGGTGTCACCCACAGGCACCGAAACTACTGCCCATAGGCATGAGAAGAGTTTCCCACATGCTAAATGAAACACTTCCCTTAGTATAAGCAAGTAACCGGGCTGATCCCAACACATAAGAACGCAATTTATATAAAATTCCTCTCAAGGAAATCTAAATCATGCTAAATCATGGCATACCCATGGGTATCCTGGCCAAACGGATAAACAAGGGAAACACACCCATGGGGTGGCACTAGATCCAAGAAATGATCTCAAACAGTAGTTGTACATATTCATTAAATTACCTAATCAATTCTAGGTATTTAATTAAATCAAGGACTCAACCATACGACACCCCAAACATGGGTGCGTAGCACAACAGAACACAAAAACACTCAGCAGTTGGAATTAAACACTAGAACACCTACCTCGATCTCCAATGATCGATATATGCGAATGACACCTTATGAAACGTCTGATAACAACATAGATCTGGTACAAAAGATTTCCCATTCAAACGTAAATAACTTCCCCTCGGGAAAGAATTGGTAATAACGGCCCAAGGAGAAGGGAGGTCTTACCTTCACGGTTCCAACAAGATTGACGGCGGAAGAAACGGATTCCCGGCGTGTGATTGGGAGCTCCTCCAAGATCTGGTCACACCTTCTGAGCTCCAAATGTGTCCATTGCCTCCTCTTCCAAATGAGGAGGTAACTGCCCATTTTAAGTGAAAAAAAAACTACACAGTGTGAACTCTCAAGTACACAGTGTGTGCTTTTATTTTTTATAATTGTTCCTATGGCGGCTACTTTTCACCACCACACTGTTTATTTGTCAACATGAGTACACGACATGTATTCCTGAGTACACAGCGTGTACTGTAGCTCCACTAGTGGCTACTCCTACTACCTTACTATTCACCTGTTGACTGATTACACGGCGTGTAAATACCAAGTACACTGCATGTAGTCAGTCTTTACACCCTTTATCGTCGACAGGTCTACACGCCCTGTGAACTCATCCCACAAGGAAAAAGTACACAGTGTGTGGAAAAGTACACGTCGTGTACTCACAAAATTTGGAATTTTTCTCATTTTCCTTATTTTCTAAAAAACACTTAAGGAAAAAGGAAAACAAGAAACCCGTTTCTCAAGAATAAGAACTGGGTTCTTTCAAAATTCCCCCTTAAAGAAATTCATCCCTGAATTTCCCTTCCAAGGGTGGTGAAGATAATGCTAAGAAAAAATCTTTCCACTGAGCACGTACGCTGGTCTCCTGCTCCCAGGTTTCGTCCTGCACTTGGCCAGGCTACCATAGCACCCGTATGAGAGGAACTGACCGGCCTCGGAGAACCTTTGTGCTCCTATCAAAAATATGAATCGAATTCTCCTCAAAGGATGCATATACCTGAAGTTAAACCACCTCAGGATGAAAGATGTGAGATGGTTCTGAGTGATAATGGCATAGCTGAGATACATGGAAGATTTCATGCATGGCTCGGTACCTCTGTGGTAACTACACCTGATGGGCAACCGACCCGACTCTCTCCAGAATCTCAAACGACCCAACATACCTCAGTGAAAGTTTACCCTGTCTCCTAATACACCTGTGTCCCAACCTCGGTGAAACACATAATAAACCCTGATCCCCGACCACGAACTCCAAGGGTCGTCTGCAGTGATCAGCGTAAGATTTTTGACGAGACTATGCAGTATCCATCCACTTTTGTATCAAATGGACCTGCTCTGAAGTCTCCTGCATGAGATGTGGTCCCAGTAAAGCTGCCTCACCTGCCTCCAACCAGCACAAAGGTGATCAGTATAGCATACCATATAAAGTATCATAAGGTTCCATAAAAATAGTTTCCTAGAACTATTATTATAGGAAAACTTAAATAGGGGTATGTGCTTCTCCCAAGAACCCCCAAAGTCCAGGACGAATGCACGCAAAATGTCCTCTAGCACCTGTATCATACGCTCTGACTAGCCATCGGTCTGAGGGTGGTAAGATGTGCTTAGAAGCACCTGTGTACCCTATTCCCTCTGAAAAATCTTCCAGAAATGAGATTTAAAATAGGAATCCCTATCTGAAATGGTAGAACGAGGGACCCCATGAAGGCGTACTACCTCTCGGATATACAACTTTCTGAGCTCGTCAACACTGAAGGTCTCCTTGATTAGAAAAAATTGAGCTACCTTCATGAGTCTACAACAACCCACATGACATCATTGACTCGAGGTGACCTCAGCAACCCAGTCATGAAGTCCATCGTGACATCATCCCATTTTTACTCTAGAACGGGTAACTATTGTAACTGTCTGGCTGGCCTCTGACGCTCTTCCTTCACCTGCTGACAGGTGGAACATCTAGTAACAAAACCAACTACCTATCTTTTCATACCTGTCCACCAATACTGATGTCTCAAGTCACGGTACATCTTAGTGACTCCTGGATGAACTGCCCAAGATGAAGCATGAAACTCCCTCATCAACTCCTCGCGAATATCCCCTGAAACCCATACTTGTCCATGGATACACAATACCTCGTCATCGTCTATCGTCCAACCAGGAGGAGGGTCCTCACTTTCCACTGACTCCTATAGAACTAGGCCTTCCGAATATTATATTTGTCTCATCCTCAATCTATCTAGGAGGGTAGAAGTCACAACTAAAGTTGAAATATAGTATTTCCCCTGACTATCGTGCACCTCCAAATGCATCCCAGAGAACAAAGCCATAAGCTTCCACTCACCATTGGCCTCCTGCACTGCCTGTATCTGAGTCCTCCTACTAAGTGCATTAGATACTGCATTACTGTTACTAGTTATATAGGAAAGATTGAAGTTGAAGGACTGTAGGTATTCAACCCACCTTCGTTGTCTCAAGTTCATGTTGCACTGGTTAAAGATATATTTCAGACTTTTGTGGTCCGTAAACACCACAAAATTCTATCCCAAGAGATAATGTCTCCAACAACATAACGCATGAACAACTACAAAAAACTCGAGATCATGCATCGAGTAATTCCTCTCATATGGCCTCAACTATCGATACACATACGCAACTACTCGATCTCCCTGCATCAACACTGCTCCCAACCCAATACCTGATGCATCATAATAAACTGTATAATCTTCCCTTTCTCTTGAATTATCAAGACTGGTGCTGATGTCAACCTTCCCTTAAGATCCTGAAAGGCTGTCTTGCAAGCTTATGCCCAAAAAAACTTCACACCCTTCTTAGTCAAACCCGTAAACGGCACTGATAAGCAGGATAAGTCCTGTATGAAGCGCCTGTAGTAACTAGCCATCCCCAAGAAACTCTGTAGTTCAAACACGTTCTTAGGCTATTCCCAGAAAACTACGGCTCTCACTTTATCTGGGTCTACCACAACTCCTGCCTCTAAGATAATATGACCCAGTAAGTGAATCTTGTCCATCCAAAAGTGGAACTTTGAGAGCTTAGAATATAACCGATGCTCTCTCAGTGTACTCAATACGATCTCAAGATGGGTGGAATGGTCATTTCAAGTGTGAGATTACACCAAGATATCTTCCACGAAGACTACCATGAAAAAATCCAGATATGGATGGAACACACGACAGATCCATGAAAACTTTTGGCGTGTTCATGAGTCCGAATGGCATAACCAAGTACTCGTATAGACCATATCTGCTCTGAAAAGATGTAAGCGGTATATCTGATGGTCTAACACAGAACTAATGATATCTGAATCTCAATTAAATATTCGAGAAAACTCGTGCTCCTCGAAGTTGATCAAAAAGATCATCAATCCTTTTTAAGGGATATCGGTCCTTGACCGTTAACTGGTTCAACTTTAGATAATCCATGCAGAGTCTAAGGGTACCATCCACCTTCTTCACAAATAGAACTGGAAAACCCCAAGGAGAAGTACTGGGTCGGATGAAACCATTTTCCTACAACTCCTCTAACTACCTATTGAGCTCCTGCAATTCTGGTGTAGCCATACTATAAAGAGGAATAGAAACCAGTGTTGCTCATGGCACAAGATCAATAGAGAAATACACCTATCGTTCTGGAGGTAGACCTAAAAAAGTCATTCAGGAAGACATACCTGAAATGATTTAACACTGGAGGGAATTCCTTCTGACATGTTCCCTGGTCATCCAGATATAAACTCGCAATCTGGTCTATAACTCCACCTCACCCATGAAGCTCGGGTCCAGCTTGGCTCACCTGGACATCCCATTCGCCCTTGTATAGAAACTCTCCACCCTTTGGTGTCATGAAACTCACCCTGAGACGATAGCAATCTACAAAGTCCAGAAAGGGTACCAACCAGTCCATCCCGAGAATGACGTCATACCTCTTCATCTCTAAGACATAGAGGTCCCATAGAAAGTGACACCCACCAACCTCTAGGGGGAACATCTTACACTAAGGCACGCCTACCTTTCTAGTTCCCAATGGAGTGTATAGCATCATAATATCAAAAGAAGAAGAAACATAGAGCCTAAGGCTCTTCACAACGGGCATAGATATAAAGCTATGTGTAGCACCCATATCAAAAAGTACAGAAGACAAAACAGAAGCTACTAGAATAGTACCTCTGACAATAGAAGGTCTGTGATCCTGCTCCTGCTGGGTCTATTGTATTGCATATGCCTGCCCAGTGCCGCGGCCCTACGACACAGCCTGGCTACCCTGATTTGACCCACCTAGTTGTCTCTGAGATCCTGGTGTTTGGCTACCACGACCATGACCACCACCTCAGCCAGAACGTCCCGACGTATCCCAATTCCTTGACTAGTAAGAAGATTCTGGCCCTTCCCCCGCACATGGAATCTGCACAAAACCCCTCTCACTAGCCACTGATGGAAACACCCTAAAGAAACGCTGGAGATGACCCATCCTGCCACAAGCTCGGCACTCCATTGGGTCACATAGACACTGAGGTCTCTTATTCCACTCTCTGCCACACTAGTAGCACATGACCTAGACACCTAAAGAAGTATTCTGGCTAGTAATTCCACCATGAGAGAAATCCATATGTCTCTTCCACCTACCGATAGAAATAGTACCAGAAACTAGTGTTGAACCACCCTGGCCTGCACCACTAGCTTCCCGCAGTTTCCACTTAGTAATCAGTGACTGGTTGACAATATCATGCTATATAGGAAACCTAAAAAACATTAACCAGTGCATATATGTCATATCGAAGACCATCCTCAAAGTGTTTATCCCTCAACATTTCGTCACCCACCAAAACATGTGAAAAACTTTGTAGCTCGGTGAAGCGGGTAGAATAGTCCATCCCTAACATGGCACCCTACTGAAGATTCATGAACTCTTGAGCTCTATCTTCCCTCAACATCTCTGGAATGAATAAATCATAGAAAACAACCTGAAAATATTCCCACACCATGTCTCAGTGATGCTCGGTCTGGGTGGTAACATCCCACCACCTCTTGGAGGAATCACGCAACATGTATGTAGCGAGAATGACCCTCCACCCAGGAGGCATCTTTAGATGCTCGAAGACAGTCTGCATAGAACCCAACCAAGACTCTAGAGCCTGTGGGCCGCCATCCCCTGAAAATGTAGGTGGATGCTGCTGCTGGAATATACGATTCAGCTCTGCCATAGATGTGGCAGCCGACGGTGCTCCTTGGAAGGTCTAGATAAACCATATGAAGCCTTCACGGAACTGCGCCTTAGCAGCTATGCCTAGTATAATTATTGGTGCCGCATATGACTCTGCTGAAGGATCTATCGGTAACCCATGGTCCACCATCTCTAGTGTATACTCGTTGCCACTCTCCTAGAGAACAACACGTGATCATCTCAGCGGCATGACTCTACTAGGTCAAACACACTCCTTAGATTAAGATCATCAAGGGCTGAAAATAAGGTGTGTAAGAAGGGAACGTGAGTAAGAAAACATTAAAGTTTTACAAAACAAGACTACACGGTGTGTATAATAACTACACGGCATGTTCCTTCAAGTCTTTCACATGGGCATGTACTTCTGCCAAAACTGGTCATGTAACACCCCATACACAGTGTGTTGTCTACACACATGGCATGTACTTGAATTCTCTTCCCCTGCCCGAGTCCTTCTACACAGCTTAACCACAAGACTCTCCATTAAATGAGACTACACAGCGTATATAATATCCACATAGCGTGAAATTCTTAGATTCCAACTGCCCGTGTTGTTAGTGACACGACCGGCTACTCGGCTGACACTACATGGTGTGTTATGCATGCACACAGCATGTACACCACCCCATTTCCCCAGCCACACGGCCAAGTTTACACGGTCTTTCATAGGTAAAGACTATACGGCGTGTCCCACGGGAACACGGCGTGTACTTGAAGAGATAATACCAACCCGTGTTTTTTAGTTACAAGACTGGATTCTCAGGTTACACTAAACAGCATGTACGTCATTGAAACGGTGTGTATTACTTCAGATTTTTTTCACCCATGTTGTTAGTTAAATGGAATACATAGGGTCAACACAACAAATCATGTACTATCAGTACACGACATGTGCTTTAAAAGTTCCATTACTCCGGGTTTCTGCCCACACGACCTATGACACAGTTAAGCACTACATGACATGTACATACGGTACGCGGCGTGTACTTAAATTTTTTTTGTTTCTTCCCAAAAATAAGAGTACATGGTGTGTAGTCAAAACTACACGACGTGTATTTTGGGTTTTTCTGGACAGTAATCTTTATAAACTACTCCGGAGCCCAGAAAAACACTGAAACCAACACCTAAGTGCCAAATTCCATTCCATGAGGGCCCATATTCCCCATGAATCAAAGATTTGCATCTTATACATGTTATAAACAAGGTAAACCCTTAATGTTCCACCAAATTCCAGTCAATGAGGGCCCATACTCCTCAAGAACCAAAGTTTGGAGTTCTTTCTAAAACACATTACATAACAATACCCTATCAAATAGAAGGTATTTTATCAAGGCATCGTTCACTATAGCATGAATTTTCTATCAGGACATCTATCACAAGAACATGCAATTTCTAATGCACCTACATGGCATGGAAACTATGCATGGCTTGTGATTCTAACATGTGCCTAAATGATGCACGAGATGGCATAACATCATCTGATTGGGTTTCAACTAAATAGAACCCAGTATAAAAATATAAACAGCACACCACAAGTGTGTCACCCAACGGTGAAAATCAAATCAACTGTAAAGTGAAAAATCAGTAAAATTGCAACACTAGGTAAATTGGTTTTCCATGTACACGGGTTAGCTACTCCCAGGAACAACTTATCACCAAGTACCTATTCCTTCCTATCCAAGCTATAGGAACCAAATAGTAAGTCAAGAAGAAAAGAAATTCCTCTAATACCACTTTGTAACATCCCGGATTTGGGTGCCACACAACGGGTGCCCTGAACCCGGTTGGTCACATGAACTCAAGCGCATTTCCCCAAATGCCAGAGGCTACCGACTAGCAGTGAGGGCCTAGGTCTGATAGTGGGAAAACTATGCTCTCATTTGTCAAAGTGAAACGCAACAGATTTAGAAATAAATATACAAATGCGGAAGCAGTAAAAAATACCCAACTGAAATGGATAACAGTATAGAAGTAAAATATAACATCAGTCATATATATATTTGATGATGTATTATGTCTCTAAGTCTAGGAAAGAAGCCAAAATAGGATACACTACAATCTAGAACAATCTAATACAAGGTACAAGTACAGCAAAGGAAAACAAAGCAACACAGTAGGAACTCAGCAGAATCTCAAGCCTAATCTCGGTCTCATGCTCTCATACTCCTCTACAACAATCAAGTACCTTTATAGGGACTCTTTCCCTTATCTACCCCTGTAGAAATAAAATATGTTTGGGCCCAAGACATGACCCAAATAGGGTGTGAGAAATAAATCCCAGTAGGTAACCACCAAAGGCCCATGCCCAACTGTCAGTGAAAATGTGAAACGACAGTGTGTAGTAATAAAACGTTGTAAACTAGGAAATACTCAAAAGTAACTATCTCTACCAATTACATTGACATTTTATTAATTATTTATTAATCCCAAGATTATGATTTAGCTTGTCAGGTACAACATAGAAAATCACCATAGTGAACAAACAAAGTAAACATTGTCTTCAGACATGCAAAATCCTTACCCTTATGGAATCAGAATTGAAACCCGCAGGTGACTGCCCACAAGCATGAAAAATATTTCCCGTAGGCATATGAGGTGTCTCCCAAAGGCAGAGAAACTACTACCCATAGGCATTAAAAGAGTTTCCCACAGGCTAAATGAAACACTGCCCTCAGGATAAGCAAGTAATTGGGCCGAGCCCAACACATAAGCAAGCAATTTATATACAATTCCTCTCAAGGAAATCTAAAGCATTCTAAATCACAGCATACCCACGAGTATCCTGGAAAAACGGATAAGCAAGGGAAACACACCCACGAGGTGGCCCTGGATCCAAGAAATGATCCCAAACAGCATTTTTACATATTCATTAAATTAACTATTCAATTATAGGTATTTAATTAAATTAAGGCCTCAGCCATACGACACCCCAAACATGGGTGCGTAGCACAATGGAACAAAAAAACACTCAGTAGTAAGAATTAAAGACCATACCACCTACCTCGATCTCCACTGATTGATATATGCGAACAACGCCTTCCGAAATGTCCGATAACAACATAGATCTGGGAAAAAATATTTCCCATTAAAATGTAAATAACTTCCCCTAGGTAAAGAATCAGTAAGAACGACCCAAGGAGAAGGGAGATCTTACCCGCATGGTTCCAACAAGATTGACAATGGAAGAAATGTATTCCCGGCTTGCGATTGGGAGCTCCTCTAAGATCCGACCTCACCTTCTGAGCTCCAAACGTGTCCAATGCCTCCTCTGCCAAATGAGGAGGCTAGTTCCCATTTTAAGAGAAAAAAACAAACTACATGGCATGTAATCTCAATTACATGATGTGTACTTTTCATTTTTTTTAACTGTTCCTCTGGCGGCTACTTTTCACTGCCACACTATTTATCTGTCGACATGAGTATACAGTATGTATTCCTGAGCACACGGCGTGTACTGTCGCTCCATTGGCAGCTACACCCACCACCTTACTATTCACTTGCCAACTAATTACATGGCATGTAAATACCAATTACACGGCGTGTAGTCATTCTTTACACCCATCATCACTGACAGGTCTACACGCCCTGTGTACTCATCTCACATGGCCAAAGTACACGACGTGTGGAAAAGTACATGGTGTGTACTCACAAAATTTGGTATTTTTTCACATTTTCCTTATTTTCTCAAAAACACTAAAGGAAAAAGGAAAAGAAGAAACCAGTTCCTTAAGAATAATAATCGGGTTCTTAAATTGGTGTTATTCATATCTTCCTATAAAGGTATTCATAGGAAGCCATTTGGATGCAAGAGTGGATGCTATTATTTTAGGATAACTTTACTAGAGAGAGATGTAATCTCATCCTCCCTTGATGTCAATTGAGTACACTCTAAAAAATATTTCATGTATATGGATGGTCCACTCATATTGGACATTATATTGAGTGTGATAAGCCTCACTTAATTTCAACAACATATTTAGAGAATTCTTAAGACTCTTCCATAACGTTGTGGTATATATTGGGTCTCGATTAAATACAATTGATAGAAGTTTTCCATAAAACCTAACTAATTATTTAATTTATATCCTTTCAAGTTGATGGAGTGATAATTCCTCTAAAATTGTGACAAAGTGAGAAGCCTTTGTAAGAGGATCCACTTTAACCCATATAAAATTATTTCATCTTGATGTCTTTATAAGACCAGTGAAAAATTCTATGTTTATTTTTACCCATTTTGATGTTGGTATGGGTAATGGTTACATCTTCCCATTGAATGTTTTCCTTTTAACATTCCTGTGCTAAAATGAAAGACACCATGATGTATATTCTATAATCTTCTTATTTATATTATCCCACCAATCTTTCTCTCAGAGATCTCGATACTACTTTGGGATCCCTAGATGGATAGAGAAGGTCAAGCTATGTGCATCCTCCAACAAATCCTTCTTTAAATATGTATTTGACGGTACACATGGTCATTTACTAAATCCTACATCTTATTCCTCATTAAATTTGATCTTTGAGGATTTTCCATTTCTTATAGCTTTCACCTTCTTCATAATTTCCATTTCATCTATTAGAGAATACTTTATATTCTCTAGATGTGATATTTGAACAATTATTTTAGAAGGGATTGATGATTTTCCATCTTTTATGATTCCCATATCCATCCTTTTCTAGCATATAAAAATAAGATCATTCTCAATTCTCGTCAATGATAAAATTGGAAGATCCTTTTCACTTAGATCATTTTATACTCTATTTTCTTTCCTAGGATAGTAGTGGATTGAGTATTTATTGTCCTTAATTAGCTCTAACAATCTTCACTAACACATATTCATCTCTTTCTATGTGAATATATACTTTAGACTTTTATGATATTTATATATTTCACACTTCATCCCAAATAAATAATTCTTCTAGATTTCCAAATTAAAGATTACTACATCAAAATCCATATCATACGTTGGTTAATTATGTTTATGAACATTCAATTTCCTTGAGGCATAGGTTATCGCTTTTTCATTATACATCAATACACTTCCCAATCCTTTCTTTGAAACATATCTATATACAATTAAAAGTTACCCACCTATGGTATAATATGTATAGGTGTAGTGATAGGCCTATTTTTAAAAAACTTTAAGGTTTCTTTACCTTAATTATTCAAAACAAACATGAGTCCCTTCCATGTTATTTGGTTGGAGGGTTTTAAAATCATGAGAAATTTCTTACAAATTGGCGATAATACCCAAACACTCTAAGGAAACTATGAATTTCCATCATATTGGTTGGTCTTGGAATTATTCAATTTATTCTATCTTTGAAGGGTCTAAACCATCCCATTTCTTATTATAATATTCCCAAATAATGACAATTCCTTCAACAAGAACTCATATTTGCTGTACTTTTTATAAAATTTGTCATTTTCTATGGTCATTATGAAAATTCTTAGATTATACTTTTTCTCCTACTTTAGTTTGGATTATATTAGAATATAATCTATAAAAACTTCCACAAATTTGCCATGGTATTCTTCAAATACTCTATTTATCAAGTCCCTGAAGACTTCTAGAGCATTAGTGAGTCTGACTGCCATTTATATGAACTAATAGTGCCAATACCTTGTATAAAAATTGTCTTGGGGATATCCTCGTTCTTCACCTATAATTTATAATTCCCTAAAAATATAAACCTTATATGAGTAGTGGGATCCACATAGATGATCGAACAAGTCATAAATTTTTGGCATAGGATACTTATTATTTATCATGATCTTGTTGAGATCATCATAATCAATGAAAAGGTGCATTGACCCATCCTTCTTCTTGATGAGGAGGATTGGTGCACCCCATGGGGAAGCACATGGGCATATGAACCCCTTATCCAGATTCTACTATAGTTGCTTCTTCAACTACACATTTTCTAAAAAATCAATTCAGTATGGAGTATTGAATATTGGAAACACCTCATGTATGAGCTCAATTGAAAATTCAACATCTCAACTAGGTGGAAGACCAAAAAATTCTTCTGGAAACACATAAACATATTGTTTGACAATGGTAATGTCTTCAAGGATGATATTTTTCATACATTTAATAATTTTATCAAGATATTATTTCTCATAGAGAAATAATATTTATTCTTGAGATGTGGGTTCTAAATAATATTCATCCATATCCTTGAACCTGTACAAAATTAGAGTACGACTCATGATAGGAAGAGAGATTTCCTTCTTACAAAAATTTGTGTTGGATCTTTATAAGGAAATCCAATCCATACCTATAATTTCCCAAAATTTCACTAAAGGTATTATCAAAAGGTTCAATAGGGAGTTAATCCCAAAAATTTAAATATTGGATGAGTTATATAATTGGGATTCAGTAATTTCTACATTTTCAATTTTTACCTATATCTCTACTTCCATGATTTTTAGTGGTTTTTAAATAGTTTTACTAAATTTATGTGAAAGGAAGGATTTCATAGAACCATAATAAAAAATTTTCTTTTTATTTTGGAATGAAAAATCAACATACTTTTCATCACATCATTATTGGGAACCACCTCAATAGTTGTGGTGTAATATTCTCTCATTTACATACTCAGAGGTTGTTGGTGTTTATTTTCTTCGACAACCCTTGAATTAGGGTTGTGTTTCTCATATTTTCCTTATTCCATGAATTTGAAACATTGTAATATAGGTTTTTGGTGGATTTTATCCTTCCTATATTTTATTACATTGGTGGGTTTCTTTGGGCATAAATCACAAGATAAATTCCATACCCTTCAATACCTAAAGCATTTCCTCGTCCCCTTTAGGCAATTTCCAAGGTTCTTCTTTCCACACTTTTGATAAGTTGGATATTAAAATTTCTTAACAAAATTAAATTTCTCTATCAAAACACCATAATTAAACTTCATTTCCACTTCTTGTCCCCAAGATACACTTGAGATTTATTGGTCTCCATTTCATCTTTTTGGATACATCAGACAATTTCCTAATAGTAATCAAAGTCTCAGATCACCAGGGCCTTTCGTAAACTTATATTTAGCCCACCAAAGTAGCATTAAACTTTTTATTCATGGGAAATGACCAAGAAAAAGTCATATCATGAAAGTCTTGTGATGTTTACCTCATACTCCCCAATGGATTCATCATCTTTTATCTTGAGGGAAAGAAAATCCATTTCAATTTTATTTTGGAGAGTATGAGAAAAATATTTCTTGAAAAACACTTTTTGTAATTACTTTCCCTTACTTTTTATATTCCTTAGGCTTAGTATTATTGATCAATGTAAACCATTGATCAAATTATACATCCATATGATAAACAATTAGTATAACCTTATCTTGCTCAAAATATTGAAAGATGGAGAAGATATTCTCATTGGAGTTGATTCACTATTCTGTGGTTAATGGATGATATATTGAGAAGAATTCTCACATAGAGGTATCAATTTTAGTTTTATATTTATTATGTATATTTGGGAATTCTTCATGACTTAGGATTATATTTATAACTTTAATCAAATGAGATATTATCATAAAAAAGTTCTCTATTTCTGCTCCCATCAGGTTGGGCATATCATTTAGGAAGTCATTATATTTCCCTTCACATTGGTTTTTAGTAATTTCCCCCATTTTTATACCATTTTAAAGAAAAAAATAGAATATTAGGGATCCACACATTCAAACTATTAAAAACACTAATGGGAATCTGATAACATTAAAGGAATAATTTATAAATGATATTTATTCCTTAACTTGTGAATTTAAATGCTTCAATCTGTGTTATCCATGAACTATTTACTAACATAAAATTTGATAGGAATTTTAATTTCCTTAATATTGGTTTATAATGAAATTGTGAATTTACCAAATTATATCCCCCAAGATTGTAAAACTAGGCGTACAGTAAGTCCCATTATCGTGCACCAATTCATGATCGAGTCTAGCTCAATAAAGTGTTTTTTTTGTGTTACCCCTTGGTGCATCTATTCGAGATCCAAATCCAATTATAGAATCTTGGGAAGGATTTATTTTCCTATAAAACCTTTGATCTATAATTTATTAGAATTTGGGGATTCTTCTGTCTATTTATTCTTATCCCAAAGGCTTTATACAGAGTTATCTAATCCAAATCCCAAAATAACTAATCTTCTCTATGATACCAATTATGAAAACCCTTGTTTTTAATACACTTTAATTAATAATTTATTAAATAATAATACACATAATAAATTCCTAAAGATAAATAATTATATTTTATTTTGTAATTAGGTACATTACATAAAAACTTAAAATAAGTGGTACATCAACATTATTCAAATATTCTTTAACATGCTCATATTATTCCATCATTCTTAAATCTGCATGGGATAACCTGTAGAAATACATAAGAAAGGGGAGAGATATTAATCCTTGTAAGGGAATAAGAAAATAATAAAATGAAAAAGGTGTTACATGTTAGACAAAAGGAATATAAACGGGACGTAAAAGTAGCGATGATAATAAACATGAACAACGAGGCATGATATATCTTGATAACATAAATAAAACAAGGGAATGTGGGAAAAAAATTAAACATGAAAATGTAAAAATAATCAAGTTAAACCACCAAGTAATAATAAAATAATGTGATTAGGATAACCTCCTATGCACCATACTTGGTGTCTCGTGATACTAAAACATTATCCAATGAATTAGAGCACTATCTGGGCACACCCATCATAATCATAACCTATACATACAATAGTGTGCCACATAGATCATTTAACATAAAAACATAAATAATAATATTTAATTAAATTATAATTTATTATGAATTACATAAATTTAATCCCCTAATAAAATAAGTAAAAGTGAATAAAGGTGAACACCCATGATAAAAATGGGTACAGATATACACTATGAAATTTTTTGGTGTTGAAAATCACTATGAAAGTTTAGCTGCATAATGAGGGAACATAAATGATCATGGGAGGGATTATTGATAGTGAAAATGGGTTTTATCATAATTTATACATAATAAGGTAAGAAATTTGGATATTAAAAAACATATCCCCACATTATTAATTGGAGATAAAAGGTATAAGATAATTAATATTCATGAATTAAGATGAGAAGGAGAGGATCCCTTACTAAATTTATGCATAGTAAGGTCTTAGGTGGATACTATAATGAGAGGGTATAAATGATATATCATTATAGTTTAATTGATTTTATATTATATGGATCCTTATAATGTCATGGAAACATAACAAAATGGTATTTCAAAGGATAAATACAAAACATGTTCTTGATTTGAAAATAATAGAGGGGGTCCCCTACCTTGAGAGGGTGATTCAAAAAGACTGGGAAGAGATTCTTGAGATCCCAGGGGAACATTGGGAGGACTCTAGAGTGATTAAGGAAGAGTAAATATGTACTAAAAAGGTTTTTGAGTTAAGAGAATTTGGAGAATGGGTTTATTTATATCAGAAAAGAGATGATAATTCTTTATTATTCTCCAAACGTAGGTTTGGGAATGTATACAATAAAATAATAAAAACCAAAAACTTTACCATAGTTCCCCATGTTTTATGCCAAATAGTTTTGGTTTTAATTATTTTATAATTCTATAGTCTTAACATCTTAAAATATTACCCTTGGTGATGTGGAAGTGAGTCATGTTCTTTAAGAAATGGTTTTAAACCCTTAAAATATAAAACATGTTCTGGAGGATTCATAATGGATTTTTAAAAGTAATAAAAAAACCTAAAAACCATAATAATTTAAAGGGGGAACATATTATTGGTCTTTTATACCTCTTATTTTATTTATTACATTACTTTTAGTTCATTAATATGTCATAATACACACCATATATTTATACTGTATTTAATTTCTACCTTGTAATTCGACTATCTTTGAAAATTATAGAAAATTAAATATTGGATAATTTAAAAATTATGATTATATAAATAATATCTATTTTATCAGAATAATTTTCAAAATATGTTAATTTTCACTTATAAAATAAGAATCATCATTTATTGAGAAATGTTGGTTTTTTTACAATAATAATTTTCAAACCCTTCTAGAAACTACATTTGACTTTATAAAGATTATAATATCATTTATTTTTAATAAAAATTATTTAATAAAAATATTTTATTAAAATATCATAAATTTTAAAAGTACATTAATTCATAAAAAGGAATATCTTAATTGAAATTTCATATTACTCAAAAATACATTTTCTGTTTTGTCATATCAAAATCAAAATCATTTATAAAGTAGCAATAATAATAATAAAATAAATTAATTATTATATAAAATATATATATTCAAATTGTTCGAGTCTTGATACATAGTATTTTATTACACCAAAAAACTCCCTAAGGGAAAAGTTGAGGTTGGTGAGATTTTCATGGGGTGGTTCACATTACATTTTTTTGGTTTCTGATCTCAATGAGGTTTAAATTTTCCAATAAATGGGTTTTGTAATGATTTGGTTCTTAGATATCTTCTTTGGATTGGTCATAGTAAAATTCAAATGATGCTATCTCCCTCAGAATCTCTAATAAATTGGCTTCATAGGGTATTATCCTACTAGTTGAGGCCATCAATTTACCTGTTCCAAATGGATTTATCAAAACTCTATATTTTTACTAATCATATGATCTTTGTTCGATGACTATATTATCAATGGTTACAGTGCTTAATGGTTTTTTGATTTTATAAGAAATTATAAAACCAAATAATCCCATGTGTTCTCTATAATCATAATAGGTCATCTAATTCAATCACAAAGGGAAATTTATTTATAAAAATTTGGGTCATTAAAATATTCATGCATGAATTATCAAATGGCATGCTTTTATCTTTTTTGTGCATCGCATAGGGTATTTTCAAGCTATCATTTTATTTCTTTCATGCAGACATATTTCTTAAATATTCTTTACGTATCACTATTTATATTTATTTATGAATGTGTATCATACGATTGTGTCACATGACTATCTTCTATACTGAACAACACAAGTGTGACAAACTAGATTATCAACTTTGTGAAATGATAAAATTCAAGGAAAAATTTCATCAATATTACACTCTCTTTAATTTTGCGAATATAGATAGTGTTTCTTTATTTGTCGTGTAAGGTTTTATACGAGGAACACTTCCTTCATGTAATACAATGAGTTATTATGATACTAACACTGAATTCAATTACCGTTCCTCATTAGAATAATTTCAATGTGTTAAAATCTAGTGTGCGGTATCTCAATCTCTTCATGATACACTTGAGTGTGAGAATCACATATCGAGAGGCTAGGAAACATATTCATGGAAGCAAGATTCTTCATAGAACACCTTCATAAAATAAAGAACAAAACTCTACACTTCTCCTAGAAAAGAGGCTCTCATATCTTATTTCATTCTCTTAAGATAAACTCAGTGATTCTTGGATTTATATAAAATGAGAGTTCTCAAAAGAAAATTTGAGTGAAAAAAAATTTGTACTAGCTTGGTGCCTATGTATTTATAGGTAAGTTCACATTTCCTTTTAACCTCCTAGAACCATGATAAATCAACCATGTTAAGGATATGAGAATTATTTCATGTCATTTTATCTATAAAAGTCCCTAAAGTATTTGATAATTCAAATCTTTTAGACATCATAATTCAATGGATCAACTCTTATACAAGAACCATTTTTCTTCTCATGGTGATAATCTTATATGCATGCAATAATATATTTTTTGGTGTGATCTGACTCTTATTTACCACATTAATATATTTTTTACATTCAATAATAATATTTTTTGGATAATAAACTGGTTTTTCCTTGGGTTATTCCAACCTTCTTCTATAGTTATTGAGTCTTCATGACATTAATCTCGGCTTCTTGATGTGTGTGGATTTAAAGTCTTGGGTGGAACCTACTTCAATTAAAATGTGGACTTTTATTTCTATTTGGTTTTTTTTTGTTATTTTTTATATTTGAATTCATATACATTAAATTTTTGGTGTGTTGGTTATAAGATAATCCTATATAATAAATAAAAAAATGATTGTATGCTTCTGTTAATTTGTTCTTGCAATCACCTCTAGTGATCTGCTTCCCTTTTTAGTGCTACTAAAACCACCTTCAGTGCTATCAGATCCTAATTCAAAGGTGAGATAATCAGAGAAAGATCTTTGAGAACTTATTTAAATCTATTACAGATATTATTGAGTTCAATCAAATACTTTCCCTTAAATTGGAACACCAGAGCAAACGAATAAGAAGATTAGCATGAGGGATCTGAAGTCCCATAGGTTGTATTGTCACCACCTTTTGTTTTTTAATTTTCTAAAAGTGAGTTTATTTTTATTTTTTATTTTATCAAAAAGACGGTTCCAACTTCTGGTTTTTTTTATCCCATGTCTCCCCATTTTAAGGGGATTGTCTCCCCTCTCAAATCCATAAGCCTCTCCCACGACTTTCCCTCCACACCTCCCTCCTTCCATTTCAATTATAAAAAAATCCCATTTTTTAAATTAAAAAAAATGATTTTCCCATGCCTCTATTTCCTCCAACAACAAAAATAATTCCTCCATTCATATTACAAAAAATGTCAGAAAATATTGAAAACAAACACTTGGAAGACTGAACATCCAAAAAAATTATAAATATACCATACTAAAACAAAAAAAAATATAGCAGTTTTCAACTCTAAGAAAAAAACACTATACCCTTCTAAATATCTATATCTATCATTTTTTCATATGAAAAAATAATTTGTCTCCATGGAGAATGTAATTTCACAATATTTGGTCCCAATGGTGATGAAAAAAATTATGAAAATTGGTGTATCCAAATTCGATCACTCCTTTTCACCCAAGATGTTATGGACATCTTGGATGATGGATGCACCATGCTGGAATCCAAAGTAGTAGACGTTGCTATATTGGATGTTAAAAATGCCACTCTTTGGGTGGAATTAAAATGGGATTTCAAGGTGAAATCATTCATTTATCAAGGCCTTGATGAAGTGAATTTTGAAATAATTACTTCATTGAAATCATCAAAGGAGATTTGGGAAAACATTGAAAAATAATTCAAATGCACTAAAAAAGAGAATCAAATACAAATTCAATCTCAATGAGGTGAGTTCTAATCCTTGTTTCTTAAATAATCTGATTCTGTTTCTAAGTAGCATACTCTTATAATGGTTGTGGTGAACCATATGCATATAAATAGAGAAAATATTTCTATCATGTCTGTATGTGATAAAATTTTATGATCATTAAATCCAAAATTTGATTACATAGTCATTTACTTGGATGAAACAAAATACCTTAAGATGATCTCTGTCAAATAACTCATGGGATCTCTTTAGTCCCACAAAATAAAGTTGATCTATTAGAGTAAAAAAATATAGTGGAGCATGCCTTGCAATAAAATTTGTATCTAAAAAACTCTGAAAATGAGCACGAGGGACATCTAGAAGAAATTGAGGAATATGATTTCATTGAAAGGATTTGATCCATTAAGAGGCGGATGTGATGGAAGAAGCCCAAATTGTGTAGGTCATGAATATCAAAACTATATTCCATGAGAATGGGGAAAACGAATAAGGGAAAGACTCAATAATCACTAACTAGAAAAAATAAATGTACAATGTTATGATTGTAAAAAAATATGGACATTATAGTAATGAATTTTGGTGAAATTAACCCACATAAAATGATACTGAGATGGCTACTATCACTTAAGTATGAGATACTTTTGGAAAATCCCATGTTTTTATGGAACAAACATTAACCCAAAATAAAGGAATGTGGTGTCATGAATTTGGATCTAGTAACCACATGATAGGTCATGAATACATGTTTAAAAACCTAGATGAGAGGGTTCAAGGAGGGATTTCATTTGGAGATATCTAAATAATATTTTTCTATGGAAGAAGATATATTCTGATCAAGAAGAAATATAGTAGTCATGCTTTCATCTCTGATGTCTACTATATAACTAACATGAAGAACATATTATTGAGTTTTAGGAAGTTGTTAGAAAAGGGATTTCATATATTCCTACAAAATAAATAATTGGTAATTTTCAATGGAAAATGAAGTATGATAACAAAATTTTTGATGGTGAAGATTCACATGTTTTCATTGATGATCCAACCTGATATACCACAATTTTTTATGACGGTACGTGATGATAAAGACTGGCTATTGTATCTCATGTTCAAGAATTTATACTTTGAAAGTTTTAGATTATTAGGAAGAAAGAATATAGTGAATGGGATTCCAATAATTTGACACCCAAATAAACTATCTGAAAGTTGTGTTCTAAGAAAACAACATAGAAAAAACATTTCAATGTTGGCCAATTGGAAAGTTGTAGTGCCACTTGAGCTAGTTCACACCAACATGTGATGTCCATTGAATCCAAAATCAAATGGGAAAAGGTGGTATTTTATGATTTTATTGATAATTATAGTAGGAAAACATGGAAATATTTTCTTGGGATAATGTCGTAAGTGTTTAGTATCTTCAAAAAATTCATGGTGTTGGTGGAAAATCAAAAAAAGCCGCACATACAAACATTGTGATCTAATCGAGGTGGGGAGTACACCTCAGATGTTTTTAAATAGTAACTCATGCAGTTTGGAATTTAACACCATCTGACATCGGCTTACACACCCTAACAAAATGGATTATCCAAAAGGAAAAAATAAAACTATTCTCAACATGGTGAGAAGCATATTGAATGAAAATAAGTTCCCACAAATTTATGGGATAAAGAGGATTTGTTTGTTGTGTATCTACTCAATAGATTCACAACTAAAAAAATTAAGAAAATACCCCACATGAAGCATGGGGTACTGATAAACCAAGTGTAATCCATCATAGAGTTTTTGGTTCCATTTCCTATGTGAGGATACCAGATCCAAAACGAACAAAGATCGAGGAAAAAAAAGTGAAGTGTGTCATTATAGGATATAGAGACTAAGCAATGGGATATCTCTTATATAATCCCATCCCCAAGAATATTATATTTAGTAGAGATGTTATATTTGATGAAAATTATACATGGAAATGGACACAAAATGATTATTCAAGAGAGGTATGACTCACTCTATAAGATGAATAAATAGTTAAATAAGTATCATTATAGGAAAGGGGAATTGAAAACCCACTGATGACTTCACCACTTACTTCTATCCTCAAAGACATCAAATAAGAACTTTATTATTTGAGTTCAAAATATTCTAAGCCTTCTGGATATATATGAGAGAATAGAACCAATGTATGAGTATGTAAATTTTTACTATCACTCAGTGACTTCTAATCTAGTTATCTTCAAGGAATCTAAAACCTATGAAATGTGGAAGAAAGTTATAGATAAGGAAATCCATTCCTTTTAGACCACCAAAAGCTACAATAAAAAGGAAATAATTGATTGTTATTAAGTAATTTCACTCATTTTTCATCCACCTAGATTTGATGAAAATTCATGGGTCATAAGAAAATCAATTTTAAGGGGAAATTTTGGATAATAAACCTATTTTCCCTTGGGTTGTTCCAACATTTTACTATAGAAATGGAGGTTTTATGACTTTAATCTTTCCTAAATGGATCGAAGGACTTTTATTTTTATTCATTTTTTATAATCCCTCTTTTAAGAGTTGAGGAGTAACTCTTACATGGCCCGAAGTCTTCATACTTCAGTGATACTTTCCTCCTAAGTATCATTCTAGATGGGTTTATTTCTCCAACATTCATTATTATAATGTTCATATATTTTTACAATTATAACATTGAACATTTATTTTTTCTAGTTATTGATTATTGATTATTTCCCTTATTCTTTGTCCCCATTCTCAAGGAATATAGTTTTGATATTCATGACCTCCATAATTTGGGTTTCTTCCATCACATCTACCTCTTAATGGATAAAATCCTTTCCATGAAATAATATGCTTCAATATCTTCAAGATGTCCCCCGTGCTCATTTTCAAAGTTGTTTAGATACAAATTTGATTGCAGGTAATGCTCCACTCTATTTTTTTACTCTAGTGGATCACCTTTATTTTGTACGATTAAAGAGATCCCATGAGTTATTCGAAAGAGATCATCTTTAGGTATTTTGTTTCATCCAAGGAAATAACTATGTAATCAAATTTTGGATTTTATGATCATAAAATTTTATAACATACGCACATGATAGAATTATTTTCTTTATTTATATGCATCTGGTCCACCACAACCATTACAAGAGTGTGATACTTAGAAATGGATTCAGAATATTTCAGAAACAAGGATTAGAACTCACCTCATTGAGATTGAAGTTGTATTTTCTTCACTTTGTCAGTGAATTTGAATGATTTTCAAAAGTTTTCCTAGATCTCCTTTGACGATTTCAATGAATTAATTATTTCAAAAGTCACTTCATCAAGGCCTTGATAAATGAATTATTTCACCTTGCAGGCCCACTTTCATTCCACCCAAATAGTGCTTTTTTTAACATCCAATATAGAAACCTCTACTACTTTGGATTCTAGCATGGTTCATCCATCATCCACGATGTCCATAACATCTTGGGTGACAAGGAGTGATCGAATTTGAATGCACCAATTTTCATAATTTTTTTCATCGCCTTTGGGACCAAATCTTGTGAAATTACATTCTCTAGAGAAAAATTATTTTTTTTCATATAGGAAAATGATAGATATAAATATTTATAAGGGTAGAGATTTTTTTTCTCAGAGTCTCAAACTGCTATATATTTTATTGTTTTAGTAGGGTATATTGATATTTTTTTGGGAATTTCAGTATTCCATGTGGTTTTTCCATAATTTTTTACTTTTTTTTTAATATGAATGGAGGAATTTTTTTCATAGGAGGAAATAGAGGCATGGGATGAGCATTTTTTTATTTTAAAAAATGGGTTTTTTTATAATGGAAATAGATGGAGCGAGGTGAGGAGGCCAAGTCATGGGAGAGTCTTATGGATTTGAGAGGGGAGACAATCCCCTTAAAATGGGGATACATGGGAGAAAAAAACTAAAAGTTGTAACCTCATTTTTTAATAAAGAAAAAAGAAAAATAAACTCACTTTTAAAAAATTAATAAACAAAAGGTGGTGATAATACAACCTAGGGTACTTCAGATCCCTCATGCTAATCTTCTTATTCCTCTGATATGGTGCTCCAATTAAAGGGAACAGATTTTATAGAACTCAATAATATCTCTAATAAATTTAAATAAGTTCTCAAAGATATTTCTCTGCTTATCTCACCTTTGAATCAAGATCTGATAGCACTAAAGGTGGTTTTAGTAGCAATAAAATGGGAAGAAAATCATTGGAGGTGATTGCAAGAACAAATTAACAAAAGCATAAAATCATTTTTTTTATTTATTATATAGGATTATCATATAACTAAAACACCACACATACAATGTATATGAATTCAAACATAAAAAAGAACAAAAATAAAATCAAATAGAAATAAAAGTACACAGTGTTTAGTTGAAGTAGGTGTCGCAAAAGCCTCCAAATCCATACACATCAAGAATCCAATATTAATGTCATGAAGACTCAATTACTATAGAAGAAGGTTGGAATAATCCAAGGAAAAACTGGTTTATTATCCAAAAAATATTATTGTTGAATGTAAAAAATCTAGTAATGTGGTAAATAAGAGTCATAGCACACCGAAAAATATATATCCACTAACATGAAAATGGATAACAATTAGGCTCCATTTGATAACACTTCATGAAAAATGACAACTTATAACATGTAAATACATTAATATGGGAATGAAATTTCAGAAACATAACATTGTTATAAATTCATAAAATTTAATAACTGCATATTAATAAAGAAACTAACTTTCAAATAACACATATAAAAATTAATTTTAAATAATAAAATTAAAAATTATATTAAAATGAAACACTTATAATATTCAATCACATAAATATATCATTATGATGTTAAAAATATAAATAAAACTCAATATAGATATCAACTTTAACACATATTTCAATTAATTAAGTCTATCAACATGATTCATTCATTGTAAAAACTCTTAGAAATATTTGATTAAATAGTACACCAAATGATTAATGTAATAAAATAAACAAAATGAAATTACACAAAACAGGGAATGGGAGTCATGCTTCACTAAGGTAATAAAATCATGTTTTAATAAGGAAATTGGAATAATATATCAATTTAGAAAAGATATAGATTTGAGACATTCCACACAAAATTAAAAAAATTAATTATATCCAAATACAAAATAGACTGGAATTATTCATACAAGTATGAATGGATCCTCTTCTAATAGGATATTTGTGGGTCTACCCATATATAAAAAGATAAATCTCTACTAATTAAAGCTATTAAATTTCTAGTAAGAATATAGTTTTTACTAAAATATATTTAATGAAGTTATTTTAGTTCAATGGAAATTTTATTCGTGCAAAAAAATGAGACTTACAAAGTTGTCTATTCAATCATGATTTTGATAAAGTAGTCATTCATCATCAAGGGGATCTCACTCCTATTCATTTAAAATCAGAGACTTATGGAAACAAATGATACCGATATTTAATAATTAACTATATAAATATCATGGAAGCATTCACTAAATATTTACAAATCAAAATAGTAAAATCATAATGGATATTTCTTAAAATTTCACATCAAACAAGATCCTAATAGTATGATTGCTTCATTAAAAATTTTATGCTTTGTGGATGAAACTGAACATTGATAAACATTGATTCCCACTTGCGATACCAATTTATATAAGGGGTGGTTGATGAAAAGAGGCATAGTTGGAGATGAATGATGTGGAAATGAACTGAAGGGGGTCAAATGGTATCTGAATTTGGGGATAAACCAAATGGAAATGTACTGGTGATGAATCTAAGTGGGGCGGATGGTTTTCCAATGAATCTAAGTAGGGGTGATGGTATAACGATGAACCATATCTTAATTTCATTGGTATTTTTAGGGTTTCAGGGTGTCAAGTTTGTGGGGTGGCATTTCTGCAGTCACTGCATGTGTTTTCTTGAGGATGGGATTAAAAAATATAATAAATATTTATTATAATAAAAATATATAAGTTAAAAAAGTAATTATTGATAATTTATATAATGTCATTTTTTTACCTAGTAATTTTAAATTATATATACAAATTTCATGAAACATTATTAAATTATCAATATTTTCATTTAATATGTAAACATGCATTTTAGTAAAATATATGTTGATATTGAATAATTTATTGTAATGTGTATTTATATTGGTAAGTGATTTTCGTGATGATGATAGTTAATTAAAATATATTCATATGTCAAAATAAAAATCATCAATATTATCATGATATAGTGAAAAATTAAATTGTTGATAAATGATTTATTGGTATTAAACAATTAATATTAATAGATATACATTTTGGTAAAATAAATTGTTGATACTTTTAAATAATATCAACTAAATATAATATCTATTGAAATTTCCATTTTTTTCCAATAGACATATCATATGATAATAAATTTCTATTGGTATATGTCACTTTTTTATAGTTTAAATATTAATTAAGGATAATAAGAGTCATAATTTAAAAATTAAAAACAACATAAATATGAACTTGATATCTCATTGCTTATATCCATATTTCTTTATATTAAATAGTTAAATATTTAAAAACTTTATACATCATCTATCATGAAACTTTTAGACCTCATCCTCAATGACATGGATTTTTATCTGCATGTACACACATGTAAAATATATAATGATAAAATAAAATAAAGTAATTTAAAATTTTCAATCACTCACCCCAAATACTATTGTAATTGAATATACTTTGAAATTAGGTATATTATCTGAACCCCTTATTAATTTCCCATACCCTTCATTACCCCATGTAGTGCCCCTTTATTCTTAAATCTCCAAAAATTAACTCATTGTTCATTTGTGCCCCATCCTACTACCTGAATACAATGGGAACCGAATTATTCATATTTCATTCCTTTTTATGTTTCCTACATAATAAAAAATAATATATATATATAACAATATTTTAAGATGTGTTATTAAAAACAATGATTTTGAGACCCACTCCTCTAAAAGCCAAACCGCTCATGAATCTAAGATCGATGTTAATCGACACTATCAAAGTGTAATTGAGTTTAAATAAATACCTATTAATTTCATGTTCAATATTTGATTTGATTTGTGTTTACTCTTTTGTGTAAAGTGAGAGACCTTTCTTCCACAATGTCTTTACTCTTTATCCCATGAATGGATATTGTTTCTCATTAGTTATGCCGAATTATTGGATATATTATAGACAATTAATTTCAATGTTATTTCCCCATTTATTTTTCTCTAAAAAATATCTTATTTCATGTATTGAAAATATCACATCCTCACAAATTTGTTTTCTCCAAATATTTCATGGAAAATTTGTGACTGTGACTGCCCAACAATGACCTGTAACAACATAAATAACATTTTTTTAATGCACTGATGAATAATTTTTAAAAATAAATATAAATTATAAAAATGATAAATGTATGAGTGCATAACTGTTCTTGGATAGGAAAAAGATCAAAAAAAATCAGATAGATAAAAAGATAAATGGAAATCATCCATCTATTCTGAAATTGAAAAAAATTATAAAGAAAACAAAAACAAAGCATGGAATGATGGGATAGGGATGAAACCAAAGGAGTATTGCTTTCTGGGTGAGGGATCACCATGGGTAGGGCTTCATTGTTGGGAAAGGAGAGATGATATATTTAGGGGAATACTAGAGAGTGATATTGGGTTAGTGATGGAAGGAGAACTGAGTAGTGTGAAATTTTATATGATAAAGTGACATGTAAGGGAATACAATAATTTGATGAAATGACATGATGATTTCTTAGAGTGCTTGTTTGATAGTCAAGGTTAGATGAGGTATGGTAGGGAAGCACATAGAGGTGGGGTGTCTCAGTGGTTGAGTAGAGATAAAGTATAGGGATGGTGTCGTGCAAAGAGGAGGGCTAGCTTGCTGGTCTAGATTACTCGGAGTGGTGGGGCGAGGCGACACTATATAGTGTTGTAGAGTGAGTAACGAAAGGTGGAGTTAAACCATAGGAGGCTTCATTGCTGGGAGACAGAGTAGGGATGTGATGAGGATGAAACCACATGAGGTGAGGTGAGGGTGAAAGCACAGGAGGTGGGTGGTGGGGTAAGGTGATATGACAGAGTATGTCTGCAATGTGGATGAAACTATAGTAGGATTCCTTACTGGGAGATGGGGTAGGGATATGGTGGGTATGAAACCATAAAATTTGGGTTGTGGGGCGAGGTTAGATGACAAAGTAGGGCTATGATGGGGATGAAACAATAATAGGCTTCCTTTCTGGGTGATAGAGTATGGCTATAACGACTTTCTTTTTAGGTCAAGTGGCAGCAGTGAGGTGTGGGTGTAATGAGTGGTGTGAGGTTTAAGTGGAAAAGAAATAGGTGATGCAATAATAGACAGGAAACATGTGAGTGAGTGGCGCGTGTGATAAAATATTAAATTCTCTAACTGAAAATTGAAGGATCTTTTAGTTTAACATCAATAATAGGAAACACTAAATGTTGGTCCTCAATGAAAATAGGTTTCAATAGAAATGAAGTGAACCTAATAGTGAACCAAGGCATGTAAGAATTTAAATGAGGTGTCTATATGTGTTTAGTATCATAGCTTCTACAAGAACTAAAAAGAAATTTATATTGTTCCCATCATTTCATACAGAAAAAAAACAACATTTGAAAATCTTATGCACTTAAAATTATTTTCAAATTAAACATATGAAAATAAATTCATCGATATAAGAAAGTATATTAAAACCCTAATGATGATAAATTTAAAATTATATAATCCAAATTATTCATTCATGAAAGTGAATACATGAAATTTTTCCAATATTCTTCTCACATAGGATAGTTTTATAAGTATTTAAAGTAATTATAATTAAATGAGTTATGTTGAATTTTGGTTAAATCAACAACTATGACATAAATGGAAAACCCCATTCTCTTAAATGTGTGCCCTTCTTTGATATCTTCTCCACTTTTACTGATATGTGGTCCTTATTTTTCTTTTAATGTCTCTTTGTTATTATAACTCCAACAAATGAGAACATTCAATTATAACCCCATAATGAAAATGTAAAATACCTTTTTTTAGGTCATTTTTTCCTTTTTCCCATCATATTTATAACTAATCACATTTATAAAAATTTAATCTACCTATTCAAAAGTCATAGATATCAAATTCATTTTTTATATATCTCTCTAGTCATGATGTTTAGTTCTTTTATGCTTCTAAATAACAGTCTAATCAAGATTTATGAAATTTATATTGTGACTTCTATTGTTTTTTGGAATGTAAGAGTTCCACTAGATTAATTTAAATAATATTTCCTAGAATGGAAATATAACATAACATAAATTACATAGGAACACAAGATCTAAAATTAAAAACATTTTAATTTTTAATTATTTTCATTGTGAAATATACAAACACCTTAGTAGTTAATAATACAAAAAATATTCAATTGGGATGTTAAAAGTCCAAAAAATTATAAAAAGTTTCGAAATTGGTCACACATTTAAAAGAAGCACATTTTTTTCATATTACACATCTTAAATTCATAATGTTGTGTAGATTAACAGTTGTGTATATCTAATTTAAATACTCATAGGTCCAAGGGAAAATGATTAATAGATATAAATATTGTGAAACTTTCACATTAGTATCCCAGGATTTACAAAATGAGTAAAACCTAAAATGAAAAAACGGATGCATAAGAATAGATTTAGTGATTATGAGTTACAAATAAAATTTAATTATTATGAAAACACATGTTGAATATATAGTGATTAATTAATTCAATATACTTCCAAGAAAACTCATTAGATAAAACTCCTATATTCTCTTTATAAATGTAGCTTCCTTCTAGGATGCTTCTTATTTCTGCTTATTTTGGAAGGTAATATAGCTTCCCCTTATAATCATCCTTCAAAATTGCTCAATTTTTTTCATTATGTTACTAAAAAAATAAAGATATCCAATATCATTCAACTTATTCAAACTGAGTGGAAAATAAATTAAATTAACTTTTAATGTAAATGAGAGAAACATAAAACAAAGGCAAGGAATTCTAGTGTTAATTTATTCATTTATAACCATTAAAGGATGTTAAATAATAATTGATTCATAATTCAATGAATGAATAGATTATTTCCCCCATACATTTAGATAAAATGAAATAATATAATCTAGTTCTTGACCATATTTAGTTAGTGGAAGGTACAATTATTTAAAGTTACACCACTCTATGTTAATAAACTATAGTGATTATAATATCAATCCACAGAAATTTGGTATTGGAATCCATGCCTCTCATGTGAGTAATATATTTTCATTATATAAAAAAAATATAAGAGATAACCATTAAAATAATTCATAATTTCAAATTTAAAAATGTCTGGGAATAAGATAAAACTATTTTAATATAAACAACTCCAACACTCCCCCTTATGTTGGGACATAGATATTTTTCATTCTTATTTTGGTACATAAAAACTGAACAAGTGCTCCAAAAAACCCCTTTGTAAAAATGTCTTCAAATTGATCTATAGTTTGATCATGATTTAGGGTGATCATATTCTTCCAATAATTATTCTAGATGAAATGATGGTAAAATTCAAATGTTTATTCCAGTCATAAAATATTTCATTGGTTTCAATATTGATTGTGACTTGACTATCACAATAGATATGTGAATGCTTCTTATAGTAAAAATTGTCTCTAATAGTTTTTGTAGTCCCCAAATAATTTCTATAGTCACATGAGATATAACATGATACTTTGAATCCGCATTGGATTGAGAAATAACTTTCTATGTTTTTTCTTTGTAAGGATTCTAGATTACCTCCAATAAAAGAATAAAATATAAACATATATGTCAGTACATGGCCTCCCTGGACCATGAACATTGTCATATGATCCTGTGGGTCTCCTATAATACTTTTTTTCATTACCAACACACTAAAGGTTATCATCCAATAGAGAAACTTATCTAACTAATGAATTTCCCTATAGGCTAACACATATTCTTTTATTGTGTTTTGTACTCACTCACACAAACCCTAGAAATCTTCCTAGGAGGTCACCCATCTTGAAATTACTATAATAAAATCATGCTTAACTATGTAGTTCTAATTAGGTATGCTCCTGAGAAGAATTAAAGGCACACCTAATCAACATGAGTAGTAACATTTATCATTTATGTCTCACATTTCTAAGTTTATTATAGTGAATCTCCTAGATGAGCGACATGCTACATAATACGCATCATAAAAAACCTAAATATCTATATTCCCATGATCCTAATATTGTAAGACTATCCCAGGTTCCTTCTCCACATATATGAAAATGAAAAGGATAACCTCCCACTGTAACTTTTTGTGGATTCCAACTTTCTCCCTACACATACAATGTCAGGGTGAGTCATCTTTAGATAGTTCAACTTGCTGGCATACCTTTTATACCCATCTGGTGGGGATAAAGTATCACTATCTTCATGAATTTTTTATCTATCCTCAAGTGGTGAGTCCAAAAAATCTACCTATGTCATGCCAGTTTCGTATTGCAGATCAATGATATATTTTCTCTAAGAAATAAATATATCTCAAGAACATATGGAAACCTAAATCCCTAAGAAATATCTCAATGGATTTAAATCCTTCATTTGAAATTCCTGATGAATAAAGGAATTATGTCGAGTAATACAAGTATCATCACTTCTTTTAATGATAATATCATCAATATAGACAACCAAAAAAATGCTAGATATAATTGATAGATGATAGAAAACCGATTTATTCTTCTTTCTTTGGAATGTCACAAATCTTATTAAAATTTTCCAAAAGAATATAAACCAAGCTCATTGTAACTACTTAAGTTTTTACAAATATTGATTAAGGTCACATAACTTGGAGGAATCCCCCTGAGCAACACACCTTAGAGTTCACTCAATATATACCTCCTCACATAGTTATTAAAGTTGGTCCAATGCACGTTCCATAGTTCCATGGATACAATAGTGGCCCCTTTCACCATATAATAACTATATTATTACATAGTCAACATGGTGGATTTTTGCGTGAAAAATGACATGCATTGGTGCATCATGGAATTGTGTATACTACTACGTCATCCTGGTTTTTTTAAACTATCAGACTAACTCATAGTTTTTTGGGGAAAAAACTCATCACCGCCTATAAAATATAGCCATATCCTTTATCCCATCCCTAATTCCTTCTAGGGAATTATCTAGTTTATCTTGGGGCCCATACACCCAATTAAACTTTTGAATTATTCCTATTATGGAATAGAAACTAACCAAACCAATACTAATATTTTCATGACTTGAAGTTAGGGGTTCTCCCAAATTTTTTATTTATTTTTTATTTTTTTATTTTTTATTAATTATTTTAGATATATTTTCTATATATTCTTCAATATATTTTTTTATATGTTTGTTTTGTTTTAGTGTTTTGTTTTTTTTCAATATTACTATTTATTCCTTATCTATTATTTTTTTATTCTATTTTTTTATGTTTTTTATTTGATTCTGCATTTTGATTTTGTTTTGTATTATTATTTTAGTTTAACAAACATTATGTTTTTTATTTGATTCTGTATTGTTTTTGAAATGTAGTATGTTTTAATTCAATATATTCGTTTTGTAAATGTTTATATGATTCAAGAATAGTGATTATTTTCAAAATATTTTGTAAGATAAATAAAAATCCCACTTGAAAATATTTTCAGATAGCATATCCTAATGAAAAGTAATAATAACATGCATGTTTTACAGAAATATAACAAAGAAATTTTTTGATGTTGTAATATATATTTTTATTTATACTTTATGATAACATTTTTTATTTTATTTTTTATATATGTCATATTAATTATTGAAATAATATTGTATATACATGCATATATTGTGAAATATATTAGTTTTTTATTATTTTTATGTGCTTATATATTCTTCTTCATAATATATCAATATTTCCATGTGTCATACACAACACAATAAGATTTTTCTTTATGGGACCTCATCACCATAATATGTGATGCACTATAAATAACTGTGCCTCCTTATCAATAAACTAATAGAGAATGGAATTCTTAACATCCATCTTGAAGATCCTATTTTGTGTATGAGTTGTATTTATTGTCAATGATTGTAATTGGTTTTCAATGGATGTTAATGTAATAATAAGATTTCATTGATGTCAATATAATAGTAATATTTAATTAATGTTAATATGATGATGAATTCCTAAAGTTAATGAATCTTGGATGATGTTCTCAAGTATTATAATTTGACGAAATGTATAAATGGTTTTACAACTTTGAGTTTCAAAGGTGATGACTAGAGAATTGTTATGGATTTACTAAATAACATTATATATCATGTTTAAATAATTATTCTAGTAATTTAGATGATTGGTGAACTGATATTCATATAAAATACATGTATCAAAGATGATACATTGTTTACAGAAAATATGAAAGTGGTTTAGATATTGAAGAAGTTATTTGGAATTTATATTCCAAAAAAGAATATAGGAAGAGGAATTAAAGAAAGGATTTTGAATTTTTTAATTTCATAAAGATACTTTGAATATGGTTTAATGGTGACCATGAAAAAATAGTTCATATAATTTTTAGGGATATTGAAGAAGAGGTTTCCATGTATTTATTGGATTCCATTCTTTAATTAGATATTTTTGAAGTATTTTTATTGGAAGATTTTATTAAAATATATGTCCAACCACACTTAGTATCCAAGAAAAACTCAACAAAGGCTTATGTATGTCCCAAGGGTTGACCAAACCTATGGGTGGTTAGCTAAAGCCACCATGAATGGCGATAAAGGAATAAAGGGCCATGTATAAGGCATATAGGGGTTTGTGTATAAGGTTCTTAGTGAGCACACTCATAGTTTTTTCATAGAAGCTTGTAGGAAATCTCTTGGATAGCGTGAGCCATGAACCGTGTGGAAAATGTGTGTGCTGTAAATCTAGGCATCGACTTGAAGGCGCAATAGGACCACAATGATTTATATAGCATGTATAAACCATGAGGAGGACATATGTGGGACGAATATGTGGATGAACTGTTCACCCATATTAAAATTATATGTAAATAATGTATCCATTCGATCTGGTGTGATCTTACAATCATCAATCTACCATATATTCATCATCTTCCTCTTGAAACGAGACCTCCTTGACTCTGTCTGGCTCAATGATCAACCACCAGCAGCGATCAAATTGTGCACTGAGCATTACACCTGATGATCAAAACGAGTTTGACCGATCTTGTTTTATGGATCTATATACATTCATTCTTATATTTACTTTAAAATGATTATTTTGGGATATTCCACTATCGAATGAAGATGAAAATATATAGATAAATCAAGTTATATTGGATGGTTCATTTCAAAATAGGAGAAGCTGAGATCGTGAAGAAAAAAAACCATGATATTCAGAATACATTATACCTGATTTTTAAGAATTCAAATTCGAGACTTATATCCATTCAAAATATGTAAGATATTCCAAGATCATTGCCTCATAAAATGGGTCATCAACACAAAATTATTTATAGGGTTTGAGGTGGTGAATGAGTGAAATACAGTGGTGATCCTCCCCTATAAAAGGATAGGAACCAATCCTGTTGAAGGTGCTACTAATCACATATTCTTTGAGAGATCCTATTTTTACAAAAACAAAGCATATCCAACTATCTCTTTTTAACAAAGGAGTAACAGGTTCCACGATCCTCCTAGGATATCCAAAGAAGGGTAGTTCCATGATAAATTTAGTCACAAAAATGATAACTATGCACAACCTATGCGAAGAAGAGTTACAAACACATGACCAATGTTTATACACCCTCATTGTGCTTCGTAAAAAAGATGTGATCCATGAACTAGTGCTCTACTATGTTACATGAAGTGACCAATGATTGCATATCATTTTTATTTTAGATTTGGTGCCCTATAACCAACTGGTTGTACTTTTATTACATGTATTTTTGATGAATTGAATATTAATTTAATATCTTATTACATAATGTTCATCATTCTGCATGGATTTAATTTAATAATGTCCTAGAGTATTTGTCACATTAATATGGTCATAACAGTTCCCCTCTATGATTATAACTTTCAAATGTTATGAAAATATTCTTAATATAGTTATGTGGTTGGATAACATACTATGATGGGACATATATTTTTTATACCATCATGTATGATTACTCGTAAGAGGATGAGAATTATTCTCTTGAATTTTACACTTGTTAATCTCTAAGATGGGAGATTATGAGAATAGAACCACAAGTAGGAATTCCACATGTTTTTGGTGTCATCAGATATTACTATCTGCAAGCATGTGTAATGATCCTTATACTTTAATATTATCATTGATGCATGTCATGACTCATGTACTTCGATTTAGTAACAAAAACCATCACACCAAATATTTGCAGGAAGTAGGGTACATTGGGTGCGCCATGATTGACATTCCATTAATGGATAATTCAAGGAAGGATTTGTCCCTTACCTTATTATGGGTTTTGACATCTCATACCTTTAATTGGAATATTAAAATTACTTAAATTCCATGGATAGGGTATAATGATGAATTTACTTCAGATATTCAAAGGAAGACATATCTAGAAAATAGGTTGAAGACAACATCATTAAACCTTCTTTATGAGATATTGTGACAAAGAGATTATATTACATAGTGAGCATTCTGATATGGTTTTCATCATTGTGACATTAAGTTATTTATCTTTCATTACTTGACCCCTTCCTAGACAGTAATCTTGGACTTTATTCAAACCCGCCTAATGAAAATGAGAATGAATCCTAGAGGGTCAGACACTAAGTGTTTCCATTGATCTCAATTAAATTATATTTTAATTTAATTAATGGAATAAATATTATTCTCAAGACTGAGAAATAATTTTATTCAAGTTATTAATCCCATAAATTAAATAAATATTTATTCACCGGTATGTGAATAAAAATATTTTTTTTATTTGATTGAATATTTAATAAGTATTTATCCTATACTATGTGAATGAAATATTTATTTATGAACAAAATATTTATTTCGATATTCAATAAATACCTAGGCGTTTGAACTGGACAATACCACGTCCTATGATAAAATAATTATTTACAAGACAGTAAATATTATCTATCAATTTTTGCAAGTTGGAACATTGAAAAATAATAATATTATTATAATTATGTGGAAAGGGGTTTATTAAAGGTAATAAAAGTTATTTAATGGCCAGCATGAAATTAAATAATATATTAATCTAAATCCAAATTCTATAAATATAAGACTATATATATTGTGTATTGAATCAAAAATTGAGAATAGAGAATTTTTGCACACAACAAATTCTCTCTCAACTCCTACTTCTCTCTCTATCTCTTGAGAACAAGAAGCACAAGAGAGATTTATTTAAGACCAAAGGATGAGAGATCAAGAATGAACAGTAAATGGCATTAGATTCACCACATAAGAACCTGATTATTGAGTGGTGTTTCTTAGATATAGCTGGAGCATGTGTGGATAAAATCTATAGGGATTCTATCCTTGGATCCTCATAGCACAACAAAGGAAATCCAAAAGGGTCTTTTCAGATGATAAAAAATTATCAATGGAGAATGTACCTAAGACCATGTATTTAATTATTATATATTGAATAAATTAATTTTAAATTTGACAAGTAAGTTCTTCATTCATGGTTTTGGGCAATGATAATTAATTTTTTTAATATTTTTCCCACCATCGCATGTTTCCACTATGCCTATAACAAAAAATTTGTATCAGAGGGGTCATATTAAAATTTATAATTTCTTATTTCATTATTGATATATGAAAAATTGTGGTTAGATTTTAATTTCATGTTATTAGTTATTTATTACAATTTTAATTAACATGTTATCGACAAATTAATCATATTTGTTCAGTATTTCATTTTCTTAAGGTTTTAAGAACAAATGAAGAATGACTAGAGATTCCATCAGGAAGTGCCAAATATTTGGTTGGTAAAACTCGATTACACAGTGTGTAGCCGGAGCACAAGCTATGTACCCATGTGCATTGTACCTATATCAATACTATAAAAGTGGGCTTTATCAGCACTCAAAATGGGCTTTAACAGTGCTAAAAAGGTGTTGTAAAGCTCAACGTTGATAAGGGGGTCCCCTTTATCAGTGCTAAAAAATTACTGATAAATGGATCCTTTATCAGCGCTAAAAAGGAAATGATAAAGGACTCATTTATTAGTGGTAAAAAGCATTGTAAAGATCAGCTATGATAAAGGGGGTCCCCTTTATTAGTGCTAAAAAAGAGTTGATAAATTCCCTGCCTGCTATAACATAAAATTCTGCAGCAGCACACCCAAACAAGACCTGCAAAAAATTCAGCATCTCAACAAGTATACCCATAAAAAATTAAAACATAATTCATAAGGTAATTACATCAAGTATACCCATACAAAAATTATACCCATACACCATTAACAAATAATTCATAAGTTAATTAAATACATAAATAATTCAATTTAGAATTCAGGGGGTTGGGGGGTTGTTCAGGGGTTTGGGGTGGTTGTCCAAGGGGGGTAGGGGTGTCCAGGGGGATGGGGGTGTCCGGGTGGATAGGGGTGTCCAGGGGGGTGGGGTGGTCCAGGAGGTTAGGGGGCTATCCAAGGGGGGTGGGGTGGTGTCTAGGGGGTGGGGGGGGCTGTCCATGGGGGTGGGGGTGTCCAGGGGTGGGGGTGTCTAGGTGGTGGGGTGGTGTCTAGGAGGGGGTGGGGGTGTCTAGGTGGGGGCATCCAGAGGGTGGTGGGGTGTCCAGGGGGTGGGGAGTCTGTCCAGGGGGGTTATCCATGGGGGTGTCCAGGGGGGTGGGCTGGTGTCCAGGGTGTTGGGGGGGATTTCCAAGGGGTGGGGGTGTCCATGGGGTGGGGTGGTGTCCAGGGGGTGGGGGCGGTCCAGGGGGTTGGTGGGGGCTATCCAAGGGGGTGGGGTGGTGTCCAGGAGGGTGGGGGTGGCAATCCATGGGTGGGGGTGTCTAGGGGGTGGGGGTGTGCCGGTGGTGGGGTGGTGTCTAGGAGGGGTGGGGGTGCCATACAGGGGGTTGGTGGGTGTCTAGTGGGTTTTCGGGGGGTCGGGGGGCTATCCAGGGTGGGGGCTATCTATGGGGGTGTCCAGGGGTGGGGGTGTCCAGGGGGTTGGGGGGGATTTCCAGGGGTGGGGTTTCCAGAGGGGTGGGGGTGTCCAGAGGGTGGCGTGGTGTCCAGGGGGGTGGGGGCAGTCCAGGAAGTTGGTGGGACTGTCCAAGGAGGGGTGGTGTCCAGGGGGGTGGGGGTGGCTGTCTGTGGGGGTGGGGGTGTCCAGGGGGTGGTCTGGTGTCTAGGGGGAGTTGAATCATACCCAAGTGACCCATGTATATTTCTCCTAAAGGATCAATACAATCTTAATGTGTTTGGTCGGATTTTTGTACGTCACTTGTTGTTTTCACTTAAAATTCTGTCCATTTTAAACAAAAGAGAGACACTTTGAGTGATACCGGTAACATCGTGCCTTGGATTGAGGTAGGGTTGACTCATACACATCACCAACGCACCCATGGATCATTCTCCTAAAGGATAAACACAATCCAAATGCGTTTGGTCGGACTTCTGTAGGTTAGTTGTTGTTTTCACTTAAAATTTTGTGCATTTTAAATAAAAGAGAGACACTTTGAGTGATATCGGTCACACCATGCCTCTGATTGAGGCATGGTTGATTCATACACGTCACAAATGACCCATGGATTGTTCTCCTAAAGGATCAACATAATCTGAATGCATTTGGTCATATTTTTGTATGTTAGTTGTTGTTTTCACTTAAAATTTTGTCCATTTTAAACAAAAGAGAGACACTTTGAGTGATATCAGTCACACCATGCCTCATATTCTGGCAGGGTTGACTCATACATGTCACCAATGAACCCATGGATCATTATCCTAAAGGATAAACACAATATGAATATTTTGGTCAGATTTCCGTAGGTCAGTTGTTGTTTTCACTTAAAATTTTGTCCATTTTAAACAAAAGAGAGGCATTTTGAGTGATACTAGCCACACCGTGCCTCTGATTGAGGCATGGTTGACTCTTACACGTCAAAAATGACCCATGGATAATTATAATAAAGGATAAACACAGTATGAATGTGTTTGGTCAGATTTTCGTATGTCAGTTGTTGTTTTCACTTAAAATTATGTCCATTTTAAACAAAAGAGAGGCATTTTGAGTGATACCGGTCACACCGTGCCTCTTATTAAGGCGAGGTTGACTCTTACACGTCATCAACGCACCTATGGATCATTCTCCTAAAGTATCAACACAATCCGAATGCTTTTGGTTAGATTTCCATAGGTTAGTTGTTGTTTTCACTTAAAATTTTGTCCATTTTAAACAAAAGAGAGACACTTTGAGTGATACCGGTCACACCATACCTTGGATTGAGGCATGGTTGACTAATAAACGTCAAAAATGACCATTTTATTGTTCTCCTAAATGATCAACACAATCCAAATGCATTTGGTCATATTTCCATACGTCAGTTGTTGTTTTCACTTAAAATTTTGTCCATTTTAAACAAAAGAGAGACACTTTGAGTGATACCGGTCACACCATGCTTCAGATTGAGGCAGGGTTGGCTCTTACATGTCACAAATTTACCCATATATCATTATCCTAAATTATCAACACAATAATAATTCTTTTGTTCATATTTCTGTAGGTCAGTTGTCGTTTTCACTTAAAATTTTGTCCATTTTAAACAAAAGAGAGACACTTTGAGTGATACTGGCCACACTGTACCTCGAATTGAGGCTTGGTTGACTCGTAAACATCCAAAATGACCCATGGATATTTCTCCTAAAATATCAATATATTATGAATGTTTTTGGTCAGATTTATGTACGTTAGTTGTTGTTTTCACTTAAAATTCTGTCCATTTTAAACAAAAGAGAGACACTTTGAGTGATACCGGTCATACCATGCCTCGGATTGAGGTGGGTTTGACTCATACACATCACCAACTCACTCATGGATTGTTCTCCTAAAGTATCAACACAAGATGAATTTGTTTGGTCAGATCTCTGTAGGTCAGTTGTTGTTTTCACTTAAAATTTTGTCCATTTTAAACAAAAGAGAGACACTTTGAGTGATACCAGCCACACCATGCCTTGGATTGAGGTGTGGTTGACTCTTACATGTCAAAAATGAACCATGTATTGTTCTCCTAAAGGATCAACACAATCAAAATTTGTTTGGTCAGATTTTCGTATGTCAGTTGTTGTTTTCACTTAAAATTATGTCCATTTTAAACAAAAGAATGACACTTTGAGTGATACCGGTCACACCGTGCCTCATATTGAGGCGGGGTTGACTCTTACAAATCAAAAATGCACCAATGAATCGTTATCCTAAATTATCAACACAATCTCAATGAGTTTGGTCATCTTTCTGTAGGTCAGTTGTTGTTTTCACTTAAAATTTTGTCCATTTTAAACAAAAGAGAGACACTTTGAGTGATACTGGCCACACCGTGCCTTGGATTGAGGAGTGGTTGACTCGTACATATCAAAAATGACCCATGGATCTTTATCTTAAAGTATAAACATAATCTTATTGTGTTTGGTTGGATTTCCGTATGTCAGTTGTTGTTTTATCTTAAAATTTTGTCCATTTTAAACAAAAGAGAGACACTTTGAGTGATATCGGTCAAGATGTGCCTCATATTAAGGTAGGGTTGACTCTTACACATCACCAATGCACTCATGGATCTTTATCCTAAAGGATCAACACAATCTGAATGCATTTGGGCAGATTTACATAATTCAGTTGTTGTTTTCACTTAAAATTTTGTCCATTTTAAACAAAAGAGATACACTTTGAGTGATACCGACCACACTGTGCCTAGAATTGAGTCATGGTGGACTCTTAAACGTCAAAAATGGCCCATGGATCATTCTCCTAAATTATCAACACAATCTGAATGATTTTGGTTAGATTTTCGTATGTCAGTTGTTGTTTTCACTTAAAATTCTGTCCATTTTAAACAAAAGAGAGACACTTTGAGTGATACTGGTCATACCATTCCTCAGATTCAGGAGGGTTTGACTCATACACATCACCAATTCACCCATGGATCATTATCATAAATGATCAACATATTCTTAATGTTTTTGGTTGGATTTCCGTAAGTCAGTTATTGTTTTCACTTAAATTTTTGTCCATTTTAAACAAAAGAGAGACACTTTGAGTGATATCAGCCACATCGTGCCTTGGATTGAGGTGTGGTTGACTCATACATGTCAGAAATGACCCATGGATCATTCTAATAAAGTATCAACATAATCTGAATGCCTTTGTTCAGATTTCTGTATGTCAGTTGTTGTTTTCACTTAAAATTTTTTCTATTTCAAACAAAAGAGAGACACTTTGAGGGATACCAGCCACATTGTGCCTCAGATTGAGGTGGGTTTGACTTTTACACATCACCAACTCACCCATGGATCATTCTCCTAAAATATCAACATAATCCAAATGCATTTTGTCGGATTTGCGTAGGTCATTTGTTGTTTTCACTTAAAATTCTGTCCATTTTAAACAAAACAGAGAAAATTTGAGTGATATCGGCCACACAGTGCCTCGGATTGAGATATATTTGACTCTCACACATCACAAATGACCCATGTATCATTCTCCTATAGTATCAAAATAATCCGAATGCATTTGGTTGGATTTACGTGAGTTAGTTGTTGTTTTCACTTAAAATTCTGTCCATTTTAAACAAAAGAGAGACACTTTGATTGATACAGGTCACACTATGCCTCAGATTGAGTCAGGGTTGACTCGTACATGTCACCAATGCACCCATGGATCTTTCTCCTAAAGTATCAACACAATAATAATGTGTTTGGTCATATATGAAGGTATTTTAGAGATTTTACTGGTTTTTCTTATCCAAACCCCAAAGAAAAGTGGTTCATCATTATTTCACATTGCTAGTGAATTTCATCTATTAAAATGGGAAAATGACTCATTGGAGAAAGCATGTTTTATTTAATAACAATTAAAATTTTACTATGAACATTTACATACAAAAAAAATCATCTTTTGATCCCCTTAACACCTCTCAAAAATGACCGCCAATTGTACACGTCCCCAAGTCGGATCATCATGTTATTTGTGTACAATCTTCCATCAAGTATGTGGCCCACTCGTTTCTAAACAAATCTATTTAATCTTGTGAGTATGAGTATTTTCGGCAGTTAGAGTAGTACTGCAAAATATATAAATAAATAATTAATAAATAAATTAAATGAAATAGTATTTTTTTTAAATACCTCTTTAGGGATTCTAGTTTGTTGATGAAAAATGATTTATTTTATAAATTTACAAACATAATAACCGCAGTCATTATTGTTTATTTGTTTTGGACAATGCAAAAAATTTGATCATTAGGAGAATAATTAACTTTTTTTATATGTGTTTGGATATTGAAATTTTACTATATATACCCTAATATTTTTCCAGACATAGTACTTGCTTGCCTCCTTATGCTTAGCCCCTGTCCTCATTCCTTTTTTTAGAAGATAATTATTCACCACCCTATCATAATAGAATCCTTAGTAAAAGATAATATAAATTATATTATTTGATTATTAGACCTAAAACGTAGGATGTAGTGTCTTATAGATTCACAAACTCTATCATGTGTGGTCGGTTTGTTGGATATCCTTGAATTGAATCCAGAAAATAAATCTTTGGAGTATCCAAGTTTAATGAAATTAGCAGCCAATGTTTCCTAAAAACCCAAAAAGTAATAAGTAATAAAAGAAGTGAAAATATAATTGATATGCTTTAATCGTAGAGTTTTACCCCTACATGGTTGGTATTAGGAAGATTTTTTCATCTATAATCTTTCTTTCAAATGTTTTCAGCAAGACATTCACTATTTCATCCTTTTTTGATGGCTCTAATTTCGTTAGATGTGTTGATGTGGTATGAGGACTAACGAGTCCGAATTTTTTCTCATGGGGAAATTCCTTCAACTGTTTTTCATATATACATTTTCAATAATATAAAATGAATTTAGTCATAATTTTCATATTATTTCAGCTTTTAGAAAATCAATTCATGAAAACATACCTCATATATAAATTTAAAACTATGATGCCATTATAAATTGTTCGTCTTTATACCCTTCTTTACTAAAATAAACTTTCACAAATCCCTATTCATATATTTTAACACCACTGTTGTTATCAACCCATTTCATTGAAAAATAATCAATTGGAATGTCTTATAATCCAACTCTCATATTTGTTTGATAATGTAAAAGTATGACATATTTTCATAAATTGGATTTATGTCCTTACTACCAGAAACATGCATCGCTTCATCCACAAGTGTAACTCCACTATTTTGTATGGTACTATCTTCATCATGTTCATCTGTATAGAATGTATAACTATTAATTAAATAACCATTGTAAGATAATACATACACACTTGGTCTGGCGACTAGCCATCGAAGTCATTCTGAAATTTAATTCAGATTTTCATCTAACTTCTTAAAAATATGGTCCTGAAACCATCCTATAAACTGGTGATTATGTGTATTTGATATCCATTTTTCATCCCTTGATGGATTCAACTGCCTGAGAATTTCTTTGTGAGTTTCAATATATGGAGAAACCTCCCAACTGTTATGCAAAACATAAAGGTGGGCCTACTTATGATCTTTAATGTTGATTGTCACAACATATCTTCCAGAAATTCACTCACCCTCAATGCGTCCAATGTGACGAGATTTTGGGAGACCAATGTTTTCCACATCAGATAGGTATTCAGTACAAAATTCAATAGATTCCTCAACAATATATTGCTCTAGTATAAAACCCTCTGGCCAACTTCAATTTTTGACATACCCTTTCAAAATCATCATATACCGTTCAATGAGGTACATCCATCTATAGTGCACAGGACCACAAAGTCAAATCTCTCTCACCAAGTGAATCATCAAATGAACCATCATATCAAAGAATGTTGGCTGGAAGAACATTTCTAATTCACATAATATGATAAAAATTTCTTTTTCCATAGATGGAAATTTCGTTGGGTCTAAATATTTTCTACATATAGCTTTGAAAACAAAACAAAGTTTGGTTAACGTATGATGAACATTATTGGGAAAAATGCAACATAAATCTATAGGAATTAAATCTTTCATCAAAACATGGAAGTCGTGTGATTTCAAACCTTTTATCTTCAAATCATTCATTGACACAATTTTCTTGATATTTTACGAATACCCCTCTGGAACCTTTACATCATTGAAGAAGTTGCAAAACTGATATTTCTCCTCCCTATAAATAGTGTAAGCAGTTGGAGGAAGAAACATTCTATTTTCACCCTTCATGGGAGCCAACTCTTCTCGTATTACCATGTCATCCATGTCCAACCTTTCCTTAATTCCATCCTTTTTTTGACAGGGGAATTTAGAAACATTCTGATGACACTCTCACAAACATTTTTTTTCCACATGAATCACATTAATAAAATGTCTAATGTACAAAAAATTTCAGTATGGTAATTCAAAAAAAACTGATCTCTTTTCCAACCAATTTTCGTAAGGTTTTTCGAAAATGGTTTACCAAAAACAGTGTTCACATCTTTTAATTTCTCAAATAACTGATCACCTGTTAGTGGAGACGGTGATGTGCGTTGTTCTGAACTTCCATTGAATGATGTCGTCCAAGATCAGTACTTATGCTGACGAGGTATAATTTATAATGTCCTAGAAACATAGATTTTGATAAATGTTTCAACCTAATTGATTCTATATTTTCTTCGCACACGGGACACCCTTGAGTTCCTTTAATGCTATAGCATGAAAATTTTCCATAAGCAGGGAAATCATTTATCATCCCATACAACATCACTCTCAATGTTAAGTATTCACTTTTATAAGCATCATACAACATAACACATGAATCCCACAATAACTTCAAATCCTCGATAAAAGGATCCAAATAAACATCAATATCATTACCTGGTTGTTTTGGTCCTAATATAAGCATAGATAACTTGATGAATTTCCGCTTCATGCATAACCAGGGTGGCAAGTTATAATTTACCAACATAATAGGCCATGTACTGTGAGTGCTATTTTGAAAACCAAAAGGATTCACTCCATCTGTAGATAATGCAAGAAAAAGGTTTCTCATCTCTTTTCCAAATTCAGGATACTCATGATCAATTTTCTTCCATTGAGGAGAGTCAGTTGGATGATGTAATTTCCCATCATTATTTCTTTTATTTGCATTCCATGACAATTGTCTTGCAGTTTCTTCACTTCCATATAGACGCATAATCCTTGGAATGATTGGAAAGTACCATACAACTTTCAAAGGATTGGATTCATATTTCTTGTATCGAGAAGAACCACACTTTGGGAATTCTGTAAGTGATTTTTTCTCCTTGTGAAAAAATATACAGTCTTTTTGGAAGGCATGTATTCTTTCAGAAATCATACCCATCGAGCATAGCATTCATTTATTTTCATATGTCCGGCTTGGGAGCTCATTATCTTCTGGGAACATGTCATTCAAGAGAGAAAGTAGTTCCATAAAACTTATATCACTCCATCTGTTTCCTGTATTCAATTTATACAACTTTAGTACTGCTGATAATGCTGTATATTTACTGCAACCAGCATACAATGGCATCTTTTCACAACTCTTTAACTTCTCAAACAATTTTGGGAAATCACGGAGTTCATCTTCAATTGTCCTTATCATTTCCTCAATATGATCTTCATCATCATTGAAATCTGTAATCACATCCTCCATATGGTCTTCTTCATTATCCATATTTGTATTCATATCTGATGATCCATAAAACGTAGTTTTATCCCGGCCAGTAGCTACATTCTCTTTTTCTCCATGTTTATTACAACATTTATAAATCTGATCTATTATGTGACATATCAAATGTTATTCCAACTCCTCTAGAGTAATTAGTCTAGAATAACAACAACGTAAACATAGACAAAGGATTTGAGAAGGATCCTCTGCGTGATCCTTTGCAAACTTGATAAACACTTTCACTCTGTTCTCATACTCTATTGTCAAACGATTAGCATCCATCCAATATTTATTCATCTCCACCCTATTTTAATCTCAAATATTAGTATTTATGGTTCAAATAAACAAAAATAAGACTTATAAATACAAGAATAATAAATAATTATACATCTACCACTCTTAGGTCTCTGCCTTACATTCAATATCATCATGCCTAATATTTCTGGTAAGCTTGAGTTACTTACTTTAAATCATAGGGGGATAATCACTTGTTTCATATATGGTCCCCCATGTTATTCCATATGAAAATTTTAACAAATATTATTGACCTATCATCCCATTCAATCCTCATGAGTTTCTAATTTAAAACTCTATCTTAACTCTCAACTAATGCTCTGATACCACACTATCATAACTCACCACCACTAGAAACTGCTCCTAAAATGGCAGTGAAAATAAGTGTAATTCATGAATCCTACCTCTAATAGTAAATAGGTTGGAGAATAGCATTGAGGGTATAAAATAAAGAAATGTGAGGTGTTTCCCGCATAAATCCCAAGAATAGAGATAAACCACCAATCAACTCCATATAATATAAAATAAAACCCAATTCATAATTCATGTGAATTTCATACATAAAAAAGGTATCTAAAATAAAATATCAAAAACAAATCCTACACCAGTGGCTCTGTTGGTAACTCCTAGCCTCAAGATAGTAATTTATATCTTGGTCACCAAATCCATCTTCAAAAATTTATAAAAATAATTATATAAATAGGGGTGATAATACAAGTATAATCAGTAGGATCCTTCCCAAAACCTCTCATGAAAATGTGTATGAAATATATTAATTCCTTAGTGAATAAATAACAGAATTAATACACACCAATATATGGTCATATATCACCCAACCTCACCAAGGATCACTCACCCAATATCACATTCAAGTATAGTAACATAATATCAAAAGTATATATATTAATAAATTACCATACATCCACTTCCCCTCTAATCTGGTCATTCTCACACTCTAATGGAATATTTTTTATGCTTTAATCCCTTCTATATAATCTCATAACCATATATCCACACATACACATTTCACAAACACATAAAAAACTATATCCACATCACAACCACACATCACATCCTCATCACAGTATGATATCGTGAACATGACAGACATAAACATCATACTCTCCTCCTACAATGCACAACCCTCACTATGTATCCACACCAAATACACATAATCATGTCAACAAGAATATATATACACCAAAACCTATAATCATTATAGGTTGTATATATACACCCACTGTGAGCCATTACAACTCATACTAAGTGTGAAGGGGGATAAGGGAAGAGGAAGTGGTTCTATATGTGTTCCCTCTATAACCTAGGTATTGAGAAAAACACTCATAACCAAAGTACCCATATGGATTTCAATTAGGTAACTTGACTCAAGTGGTGGTGCGTAAGAAATAATAATAAAATATAATAAGTATATAGTCACACATAAATCTTTCCTAAGGGTTTACACAAAACTAACACTGCAAACACCCATGTCAACCATTGCCTTGTTACTACCTCCTTCTAATAACCACTTCCATTATAATGCCACAAATAATCCCCAACAAATCACATAAGCATCCATATCAACATTACAAACTTCTTATTTCATTTAACATTATAATTTATTGGATTTTTATTACCATATTCATTTCAATTGTTAACCATTTTAATGTAAAACTAATCATTAAATCACTTCCCACTATAATACATTCATTAATCATTAATAACATTTATTATATCTTTAACCATTTATTAAACATAATTATTCCAATCATTATCATTAATCATTTAACAAACCATAATTTATCATTTACAACCCATCACCCATTAAAATTTTCATTTATTCCAATCATATTTCATGCCAAAAGTAAACTATAACACCACCCAATAACAACTAAATTTTCATGACATAAAATACCACTAAACACATTCTAAAATCCGCAAAACCACTTATTTTCTGCCTAAATAGCCATATCATTGCTATCATAACCACACAATAATACATCCATCACTGCCATATTAATTACCACAGCACATGCTCCCAACCACATCAATCAACCATCACCCTTATAATCATAGTGATAAATACCCCATAAATAGTAGCATGAAAGGAAAAACATATAATAAATTCACACTAAAAACTCCACCTTAAACATTCTTTCATATTAAAGTAGAATTTATAGTTTAAATATAACACTTTAATTACAAATTTCCATACAACCAATTCATTACCTACCTTAAGTGAATAAAAAATTATGAAATGTGATTATAACATATTATTAGTAGTAAGAAATTTCTTTCACAACATCAAGAAAAAACCACTTAGAAAAAACACTAATAAATCCATAAATATATAGGAAATATTATGGAACTTCATAAATCACATGCAAAACTCCCTCTTCACTTTAATTTTCTTTAGTGTAATTAATTACAGTATTTAGGTTAATCAGTATTATCCATCAAATGGAAACAAAATAACATGATAATTCCACAATTTACACATAATAAAGAAGGAGAAATTTCATGTCCCCAACCTCAACTAAAGATTTAACAAATATTTCATAAGAATGATAAGAATGATCAAATAAAACAAGACTTAACACATGAGGGTAATCTAAAAGGACTATGTATGACTATTAACCATTAAAACCATAACAAAAAAACACAAAAACCGAATCAGAATTGTTTTCACATCCTTCCTAAGAAGAAAGTTCAAGAATAGAATCAAGAATAAGAGAAAATAAATTCACCTTAGATTTTAAAGTGGATGATCTATTAAAATTTTGGAATAAAATCAATAAAAGGGTGGCTAAAGATATCCAAATATACATCACTAATCACCTGGGGTTATAGGAAAGTTTTTTAAATAATAAATAATTTTATACAAGTCATAAATTTATAAACATCCTATAAAATTAAAGGATAATGATGTGAAAATGTCACCATTCCATAATACAAATCTGATCCAAAAACCATGGCATGTTATCCCTTGAATCTATAGGGTCAAACCACATTAAAAATGATATTATTATAATAAGGTCCATGAAACAAACAAGTTAACCATGTCATGGCACTCAAACTATCTAGGATAACAGTGTGATCCTCATCCTCCTCCCTCTAAATCAGAGAACCTTAAACCAAACCACGATGCAATAGAAGGTAGTATAGTGAAACAGAACTCAAATAGACACAACTTAGAAAATTACCACCCAGGTTTCCATAACGTATAAAGGAGAATCATTCTATAATACCCCTTATGGAAGATTAACCAAAAGCCTCGTGTAAGATGAACTTAAAACAACTTAAAAACACCACATCGCATTACCACCCCTCACAGCACAACTAATATCGCATAAGATAAACCCAAAAGGGAGTATATCAGATTAATCTAGGGACATCCCTATATAAGAATAACCCAGTGATATTTACACCATGACAAAACTACTTCATGCATTAACCAAAATTACACTTCAAAACCTATCCACCAAAAATAAACCTAAAAGGAGAAGTGGGAGATTTACCTAGAGTAGATCGCACCTGTGATAGAGGGAGAGAAGAAGCATCGAGCGGTCAGGGAGCCTTCTGTGCTACTTCAGGAGGGGAAGGCACAATATCTAGAGGGGGAGATTCATGGGAGGAGCCTCTAATCGTTGATAAATGGAGGAGTAGGGTTTGTGGTGAGTAGGGTTGATCGGAGAGGAGGAGAAGTAGGGTTTGCGGGGAGGAGGATCTGCGTAAGTGGTTTGAGGGGGAGGATAGGGAGTAGGGCTAGCAGTGGAGGTATGGCAATGAGAAGATCGAGGGGAGGGGAGTTTTCATAGGGTTATAGTACCGTGAGATCTTGAGGGTGTGATAAATAGAGGATATTGTGCGTCTAATATTATAAAATATGGGACTACGGTTTTATCAGCACTTTTTTAGCACTGATAAAGGGACTCTTTATTAGCACTAAAAAATCCTTGATAAAGGGTACCCTTTATGAGTGCTAAAATTTTAGCTCTGATACAGGGTTCCTTTATCAGTGCTTTTTTCTTAGCGCTGATAAAAGGTGGCACTTCCCTTGCTCATTTTTGTAGTAGTGTATGTGCTGAGTAGTTAATTACACATGGTGAATTTATTAAAACCACCTTTTGACCAGGCCAATATGGAACACAACAAGCAGATACATGGCTTGTAACAGGCATGTACACATCATGTAATCTGACCAATTTAACATGTCGAAGTCCTAAGCATGTGAATTAGATACATGAAAATCAAGGTACATGACATGTACCAGTATTTTACACATTGTGTAGTCTCCTAATTAATGGAAAAATTAAATTACATTAAATTGAAAATTTCATCATTAAAACCTTAATTTATTGATAAAAAACTATTGTGTGTTTGAAAATTTAATAATTATTTTAATTACTTTTAAATGTTCAATTAATTTATTGTAATAAATATGTAATTATTGTTTCTTCCATTTATTTTCCATGAGTTCCATAAATGATGGGTATATCCAATTAATTTTAGATGGTCATTAAGATAAAATGGAATTAATAAATAAATTCATTTATTAATTAATGCAATTGAGTTTATATTAATAATAAATAATTAATAATGAAATGAATGTTAGTTAGTTAATTTTTCATATTCATTTAATATATTACCATCAATGAGTTTGAAAAATACTTGTATATGTGTTGTATGTTTTAATTTAATTTATTACATGGGTTTGAAATTATTTATTATTAAATTAAATATGATTTCTTGTGAGTCATCCCTCCATCCTTTATTATGTAGGACCTGTGATTCTAAGGATATTTATTTCATCCCCTTTTTAACCAATCCATTGGTTCCGCTCACCCTTGTGAGAGTCATAAATACATGTAATTAATGGATTATCCAAAGGCATGTGAAGGCGGTTCAAGGAAGAACCATAACGATTCCAACTCAGGTGATGCATAGTTATACATATGGAATGTTGTAACCCATTACAAGATTGTAAAATGAGTTATTTCCCAACAGTCATAGGTTGATTTAATGTCTTATCATTAAATAAACCTTTAGATAAATCTCATGAATTGGTCATTTAATTAATTATTTATATTTTTCTATGAAATTACTTATGGATGCAAGGATGTAGTCACATAAATAAATGAATTAATGTGAAGATATGGAATTTAAATAAATGTATTATGCGTAAATATTTTATCCAACTTGGTCAATTAATTAAGTAACATTCACTTAATATTAACACGACTTGTAAAAGATAAAACAATATAGGATTTATGCATAATAAATTAAATAAATTAATTATTCATAAATGTTTTATCCAACATGGTTAGTTAACTATGTATGTAACGACCCGAACTTTTTATTAATACTTGCTTCCTAATTCTGTGTGTTATTTTATTTTATACTCAACAAAACTATATTCTTTAATTAATTAAGTGAGTATAATTAAATGAGACTACTGGGTTTTGACTGTTATATGACTGTTAGTCAATATGAACGTTGGAAACTAAACTCTTAACATTGTAATTATTGTTTATAAATAAAAGTGATCTTGGTTAATTAATACAAAAAGAAGATTCAATGGCCTCATCCAGTAGACTCGGGCCATTCAAAGCCCATCTAACAGAACTTGGTAAGGAGGTAGCACCACTGGGATTTTCTCTAGACTAATCCCAAGCCGAACTTCATCTTGTGAATCTTGAATGGAATCGCCTATGGGAGAAGTTCAAGCAGATAGAGGTCACTACTCGGGCAATGTTGGCCGAGCCGCCCCAAGATTTTGTCACCTTAGCACACATTACACTTAGGTCCTATGCTAGTGTTATAAGGGGATATGTAACGAGACCTTAGCTGCTTTGTGTAATCCTTTGAAAAAAATAAAATTGTTTTTTCATGTTATGGTAATGTTTGTGAATTTCAAATATCAGGATAAATATAGGATGTATATGATTGGTGAATTTTGGAAAAAAGGATATTTTAAAATATTTATTTAAACATTAAATAATTAATAATTTTTAATGATTTTTAAAAAATGTTCTTCTACCTTGTGTTCGGTAAGAAATTTAGAGTCTAATAAGATCAACTTAGTTTTCAGTGAATAGTAAAAAATACAATTTTGAGTTTCGAGTGTTTAATGACATAATTAAGGATGTAATAATTATGTAATCATTCTAGTTGACTTATGAATAGTATTATATGCTATGATGTGTCCCAAGTGGCCAATACCATTGGAAAATACCATGGGAAAGCCCATGGTTTTTCTAATACCATCGATGAGGTGTCCCTTGGAAATTAATGATTTGTTCCCTCACTTCTCCTATAAATACCAAGCCATTCCCTCATTAATTTCATTTCCAAATCCTTTCCAATGAAGTTCTGGTCCCTTTACTTCCCAAGGAGTCCTCCCAAGGTGCCCTCAATCCTCCCAAGGTCTCGACCTTCAAGATTTCGAAGTTACTCTTCAAGGTAAGGGAATCCTTCACCCTCCTCTTTTAAGCCATGACTTCCTTTATGTTGTGTCTTCTAGTTTTCATCTCTTTATGTTAAGGGTATGTTCTTATATGTTCTCATTACTATCCATTTCATGTCTAATTCTTTAGAGACCCTTTCTTCTCTCATCAATTTTTTTTCTGAATTTGTAAGTGACGTCGTTAGGCTACCGAATTTCTCATAAAAGAAATCACATCTTCTCTTTTCTTTCATGTTTCCTTTTTAAATACATTGATAAGTTATTTTATATATTTATATATATTTATATATAATTGGGTATCTATATATAAATTTTTTATAATGTATTTATAAAATGCATATTTATTTTAAATATTTTTATATAATATATTTATATAAGATGTTTAAATAATTTAAATTATGGTCTATTTATATAAATTTATATTTTATTTTTAATGATATATTTTTATAAATATATTTATATAATGTGTTAACATTATTTTGGCAACCACATACAGACACATTTATATATTTATCGATACATATAATTATAAATAATTATAAAATTATAAATGAAATTATAAATGATTAAATATATATATATATATATATTGTATTTATATAAATATAAATTTATTTTTACATAAAAATATTTAAGAATATATATATATATATATAAATAAATTGTATAATAAATATTTTTTCTATATGATTTATATATTTAAAAATATATTTTACATGTAAATATGAATAAAAATTTATTTATACAATTAAATTTATATATATAATTATGTGAAAATATGTATATATATTTTCTTGAAACATATAGCATAAGTCTCTCTACTAGTCGAGAGAATTCTCCTAGGGTTTCCAAGGGATTGGTGATTCCTAGGGCCTACTAGGTGTGGTAGTGATTCGCCAACATCCCTGCTTTCTTGGATGATGTTTTAGAACCTTCTACAGACAGTGTTAACCGGAATCCCTATTTGGGGTGTGGTGTTATGGAATGGGATCTAATAATTAATTATAAAAACTTATTGTTTAAAGACAAATAAAAAGCATCAGTCGTGGCCAATAAGGATGATGATGTGTTTCTAATGTGTTGAATGACACTACTGATTGTCATAAGGTTAATAAACAATCTCCCCTTCAATTCGATTGCCTTAAAAAACTACAAAACATTTGTCATTTAAAATAGGGTGTAGCTATAAGATAAGTTGTATCGGGCTATATGATATTTGAATTATTTAATGAGAGAGATAAACATAAGGTAATCAAAGAAAGGTCATGGTCTTTTGATAACTAAATCATTCTAATGGAAGATCCAAGTGATGGAGGGGATATCTAGAATACTAATCTATCCAAAACCCCATTTTGGATATGACATAAAGGGATCCTATTCTATGGTATAATTGATAAATTTATGTTTGAAATCAGAGGCCACATCAGAGAGTTTGTGGAATATGATAAATTAGATCCTATTCATTGGGGGCTGACTATGTGGATTAGGGTGCTAGTTGATGTGCCACATCCATTTATAAGGGGATTTTTTCTGATGATATAGGAATCAAATTCTTGGATATACTTCTAATTTGAAAATATAACTATTTTTTTCTTCTTTAGTGGGTGTATCAAGAACATAGAGAAAGACTATCTCTCTAGGAAAGAAGATGAAGAAGGCAACATCATCATGCAGTATGGTCCCTGAATCTATGTAAAAAAATTCAGGACATCCTTCACTCCTAAACTAGAAAAAAAAGATCATGACACACTTTTTATAGACTTTTCTAAGAAATGTTATCATAATCATAATAATATCATCATGTTGGAGCCTCAAATTTTTTCTGCAGATCAGAGTGATGAAAATTGGTTAGAAGAAGGTTCATATCAAACCATCAGAGTGGGTTTGGGTTAACTTGGGAAAAGGTATAATAACTAGGGTATTCTTCACATAGAAAATCCCCCCCATGTTTTATTCTTGTAACCATGGAGGGGATGAGTAAACCATACTCCATCCCAAAGTGAATCTACTCAGACCCTCTAGATCTGAGTTCTCCCTCAATACTTATAGTACCCATATATCCCTCCATGAATGGGGTAAATCCTATAAAATCCTCTTTGGTAGGATCAAAAACACAATTGTGGTAGAGGAGTAAAATGAGAGGGGAGAATGGGAATGGAAATGGAATGAGATCATGAGAAAACTGTAGAGTTAAAAGGTATGTTGAGGACCCACTTTTTAAAAAGAGATATTACAAATGATGGAATATGGGGGGATGTAACTTACCTAAAATGTTCAAAGGAAGAGGCTTGATTGAGACAGCCCCACCTATCCACATGAAAATCATGTGTTGGAATAGTCATGAGTTTAGAAACCCATGATCAGTTCGGATGCCCCAGCACAATTGTGCTAAAAGTAGCCGTGATATGGTTTTTATATCTGAAACCTTTTTAGATATTAAGGAAATGTATGGTATGAAAAAAAATATGGTTTTTTTGGATTTTCCTGATCTCTCAAAAAGACCACTCGGGTGGACTTAGATTTCTTTAGAGGGAGGTTTTGGATGTTAGAGTTAAATACTTCTCTCCAAACCACATTTGTGCGATCATCCATTCAACCAGATGCACTAGAATGTGATTTTACATGATTTTATGGACGTCCCTCCCAAAGGGAGAAATGGAAGTCTTGTAATTTACTCAAATCCCTTCCTGAGAACCTACATGGTCCTCTTATTATTGTAGGGGATTTCAATGAAATTATTTTTCAAAATGGGAATAATGGGGGAGAAAGCATACATTATGATTCTATGATAGATTTCCATCAAGAAAAACAATTGGAAAGGGTATAATCTCTAGGATATTCTAGCATCCCTATTACATGGTTTTGTGGTAAGTCTCAAATAACCCACATTCTAGAACATTTAGACATATTTATGGGGTCACCCAATTGGATTAGACTTTTCAATTCTTTCCAAGTATCTCATCTTTATCATGCCATGTCATACCATTGTCTGATCCTCATTGAAATATCTCTGGGTTCAAGGAAACCAATTCATGAAATAATCTTCATGTTATAGAGATTTTACGCAAAGGAAAGTGAGTGCTAAGTGGTGATCTACCCTTATTTAAAGGTTGATGATCCTAACATCAAAAGGAAGATCCATTATATGACATCCAATTTTAAATGTTGGAGTAATATCAAAATTATCAAGTCTATCATTCAATGTGATGCAAATAAAAAAAATTATTCTCTCTCGCTTATGATTATGTTATCTAAACTATCTCAAGAATGTAAGTATAACTGGATGAGGCTCTCATAATTAAAGAAATTTTTTGGTTTATATAGTCCCAAGAATCCCACATCAAAGATGGTGAATCTAATTACATCTATTTCAATCGTAAGTCCTCTATGAGGAGGCATAAAAATATATTTCTCACCTCACTGATTTCAAGGGTAGACATGTTTCTGATGAGAGGGGAATTCATGATCTCATCAATCTTTTTTATCATGATCTTTTTTTGGTGGGGTTTTTCATTTATTTTTATATTGTTACTTGTATCAAACTAGTGGTTTCAGATATGATGAAAATCCATCTCACATATGATTTTACTGATGAAGAGATTTTATTTTCACTAAATTTATTACCTCAACCAAAGCACCTAGACCAAATGGATTCCATGCCTTTTTTAAAAAAATTATTGACATAGTTTCAAGCCTGACATTTCGGGAATCAAGAAAGAACTTTGGTCAGAAGAATCCAATATTTTTCCTTAATTAAACCATTATTACTCTCATCCCAAAAATTAAAAAACCCTCTTTGGTCTTGGACTTCAGGCCCATCAACTTGTGGAATGTGACCTACAAAATATTTTCCAAAAATTTGGTCAATTACCTACACCCATTATTACCCTCCATCATTTCTAAAAACCAAAGTGATTTTGTGACCCAGACACTCATATATGATAATTCCATTGTTTCCCATGAAGTTTTTTATTCCATGAAAACTAGATATATGGATAAAATATATATTATGGTCGGGAAGTTTGATATGAAAAAAGAGTACGATAGAGTTGAATGGCATTTTTCTACTTTGTTATGAGTAAATTGGGTTTCTATTCCAAATGGATTTATGTCTCCATGAAATGAATATTCACTACCTCGTTCGTGATTAAAATCAATTGTATCCACTATTAGAGATTCACCCATTCTCAGGGTTTTTGGTAGGGTTATCCTCTCTCCCCTTTCCTTTTTATTTTAGTTGTTGATGTTTTTACAAGTTAATATTTATTGAACCTAGGGAAAATTTGGTTCATGGGGAGAAGGTTTTTCAGAATTGACCACCTATTACCCACCTTTTATTTGTAGATGATAGCTTACTTTTTTTGATATCTACCTTGGAAGAATGTGGTGCTATCTTCTAAGTTATTCATAGGTACAAGATGGCTTCTGGGTAGTCAGTTAAATCCTCAAAATATAATATCTCCTTTAGCTCTGGAGTTATTCTGAGTAGGAAGGATAACCTCCTCATCACTTCTGGAATTCAGAGGGTTGAAAACAACCAAAAATATTTTAGGCTTCCCACTATCTTTGGGTTCTCAAAAAAGAGGTGTTTTCTTGTATTTTAGATAGGGTGTAAAAACAAATTAGGGTGGACCAGTAAAAGGGTATCTAAAGTAGGTAAGGAAATACTCATCAAGGCTATGGCCTAGTCTATCCCCACATATGTTATTTTACTTTTCAAACTCCTTGGTTTCTTTATCAACCAATTACATGATATACTAGAAAATTTATGGTGGGGCATAAATCATGATAGGAATAAAACCCATTGGGTGGCTTGGGCCAAGATTTTCATCCACAAGAAAAATGGGTGGATGGGGCTTCGAGATCTATGACTTTTTATTGATTCCATTCTCACCAAGAAGGGATGGAGGATTTTAGAGCACCCAACTTCTCTTTGGGTCTTGTTCCTTCATGAAAAATACTTTCCAAACTCTACCTTTTGCAGATCTAAACATGGACCATGACCTCGCTTTTTTTGGAAGAGTTTGTGGGGATCTTGTGACCTAATTAATAAATTCATATACTAGAGGATAAGTGATGGTACTAGTTTGAATATATGGAAAGACCCTTGGCTAATGGATAAGAGTGGTTACATGGAAACTTAGATGGTTGTTTCTGGTTCAAAAAATGAAAAGGACCACTCTTTGTTTAAAGAGGATGGAAGTGGATGGTGTAATGAAACTTTGAACTCTTGGTTCAATGAAAAAGAAAAAAAAAATTGTCCAGAGTATTCCAGGAGAAATATATTTGGGATCCAACCATATCTAATGGATTAAAGATGCATTAGGATTATACTCCGTGAAATCTAGTTACTCGTTGTCACTTGATGAGGTGGATATGAATGCTATAGTGACTTAGAAAATACTTTGTCATCTTTGGATCCCTCCCAAGGAATGATATTTATAATGGAAATCATGCTCTTGTATTCTTCCTATTAAGTATTTTCTCAATGTTTGTTATGTCATAGATTACCTTCTTTTCCCACTATGTATGGATACATCATATTCCTCTCTAAATTGAATTTTTGGGTGCCTCAGTTCCAAGGATGTTTGGAATGCATGGGATGATAAATTTGACTCTATTCTAGAGTCATCGTCAGACTTTTCAAAGATGTTGGGGAAGTGGTCTTAAAACCTTCTCAAGGAGTCTTTGAATATCATGTGCACTATGTCCAAGAAGATATGTTCCTGGAGAAATTATTTTTTTATTAACCATATGATCATAACAAGATTCTTCTAAGCCAAGCAAGACACCTCCTGGCTTACCACATAGAGTCTCAATGATTCACAAGTTGAAAACAATGTCATGATTACTGGTTTAGAAACTTGGTAGCCTCCCTTAAATGATATAATGGAGATTAATTTTGATTCTTTGGTTTCTGGTGGAACATTTTCATGTGTTTTTGTGGTCATATAAGACTCCTATGGAGCAGTATTGGCATCCTTCCAAAGATCATTTTATGGTTGTTGGACTCCACATGTGGCTGAATCACAACCAATTATTACTAGTATGGAGTTTTCTTTGTATATATGATGGATTTCTGTTACTATGGATTTGAACTACCATATTATTTGAAATTCTATATCATCCATAAAAAATTACATTCAATCATTTGGTTTATTTAATGGGAGGATTCAATCTATATGTCACCACTTCTCAAATTTTTCCTTCTTGTTCAACAAAAGGGATGAAAATAGGGTTGCACACATTTTTTCTACCTTTTTTATCTCAGTGAATCACATGTATGGTTTCTTGATTTCCCTATTTGGATGAACTCCATTGCATTGCTTGATCTTCAATAACTCTTTTAATGGGTATAATTCTTTCATAAAAAATATGTATATATATATATATTATTTTAATTTATAAATAATACTACATTATAAAAAATAATAGCTATAATATTCATATGAATTTAATCCATGAGAATAAATTTAGTCTCCATTGAAAAAAGATAACAAGACCCCCTTAAATGAGGATGAAATTACATTAAATGTTCAAAAATTAAGCTAGCTGAAAAACTTGGTTTTGGAGGCCCCTTGGGTCATTTTTGAACTCAAAAAAGTAGTGATCTAAGATCCCCCTAGTTAATATAGTGTAGATATTTTTCAAAATATTTGATTTGATATCTTTTTCATCCCAAACAAACACCCATATCAAAACATTACTACTAATTTGGGTTTATTCAGAACTAGATTTTATCAGTGCTGGTGAAAAGAATTGATAAATTTAACACACAAATATTTTATAGTATTTCTCTCCTTAAATCAATTCAACTTATTTGATAGCTTACAGATTAAAAGAACTGTGATATACTATTAAATATTAACATTACCTTTTGAATAGTAATGTGAACATTAGGAATATTAATGTGGACATTAGAATAATAAACTCACCTATGAAAGTATAAATAACATTTAGGTATCTCATAAATTAAAATTTGATATATTTATAACATGAAATAAGTAAATAAATTTTTTAAAAATCATAAATTAAGTGTTTTTATATTTGTATAATGTAAATGCATATTTAAAAATTTATAATTTATTTAATGATTTAAAAGGAACTTTATATTCATAAAATATATTCATTAATTATAATTTTGTTTAATTATAATTATAATATAATTTTATGAGACCATAATTAGTTTTTCAAATTGTCGTAAAATCAGTTATAACATTAAAATCGGTTTTTTTAATGAATGATGATTTTATTTAGAAATTAAATATCTAATACTAAAAAAATATTTCCATAAAAGGGGGTCAATTTTTTAAATATATATGTCTAAAAATAGTTAAGTTAAAATTTTGATAATTTTATGAAAAATTAAATTTTTGGTGAATACTAAAAAAATACAGTTTTTTAAAAAAATACAGTATTTTTTTGATATCGTCAAGACATAATTATGATATAAAATTTATTAAACATATGGAATGAGAAAAAATTGATATTATAATAGAAATATTTTACAAAAATAATTCAAAACATGTAAATTATAATTTATTTCATGATAAGTATACAAATCTTTGTCAGTGTCGACGCAATGTCTGCGCAGCATTAGCAAAGTTAAATTTCGGACCTTATAGATAATAATTGAGCGACCAAAAGTCTTTACATGAATTTTTTATTAATTTTTAACTCTAATTGATTTTTTTAGCATAAATTTTTTTAATTTTAGATTTAAATAACATTAATATTATCGAAATGCCTATGTAATGCTTGCGCAAGGCGAGAAAAAGTCAAATTAACAATTTAAAGAATTTATCTTTACATGGGTATGAGTAAATATACTTAATTAAAGAATATAAAATATTATCATGAATATAATTTATTTATTTTTAAGATATTAATTTATTTTTAATTTTAATATATGAAATAAATAACTTTAATTCTTATGCAATGTTGATGAAGTGCTTGTGAAAGCAGAAAAAAATCAATAAAATGATTTTAATTAAAATTAAAAGATCCAATAAATAACCCAAAAGCTTGTAAAATCATATTTTTTTATTATATTTCAGCCATTTTTGTTCAAGGATCTAATTAATGGACATTTTTTACCACATATATATGATTAAGAACCTTATATCATTTTATTTAAAAGAAAGTCAAATTGTTCACACTATAGATTTTAATTAGTATAATATTTTAATATATCATTTTCAAAAAAAAATATTTCACCATAAATATTAATTATAAATTTAATAAATTTATCTTATTAATGGAAATTTATTTTTAATTTTTAGGGAACAAATAATTACTTTAAAGATTTGTACAATGATGATGCAGTAATTATTTAATTAATAAAAAAAATAAAATAAATGATATTAAAAATATTAAAATAAATATATTTAGAGATAATTAATATGTTCCATGAATTATATAGATAAATATGAAATTTAATTGATATAATAAATATTTTTTTTAATTTTAATCTTTATCTTGATGTTTTTAAAGTCATGGTTATAAGTAGTGTTTAATTTGACAAAAATTATTTTCATGAATATAATATTTTATTAAATTATTTAAGACTAAAAAAATAATAAGGAAAAATATGATAATATTATATATAAAATGTAATCCCATTTATATTTTTAGTCCCTTTTGAAGTCTTTAACCCTCTTTTAGCATTATTATATTTTAATATTTTAAGTAATTATTAAGTTTCTCCTCACCTCAATTATAAAAAGGGACTCTTTCCTTCACAAAATTTCATCACCTTGAGCCTCATTGATCAAATATACTCTTAAAATTCCCTCATACCCATCCCTATCCACATTATAGTGTTTCTGGTCTCACAAAAATATCACTTCCAATTTCCCTAAGGAGGTTTTCAAGGAGAAGAATTCAAGACGTAAAATCCACTTTCGTTCATTTAACTTTATTTCAATTTATTTTATTTTCTTATCCTTTACTTACCTAATATATCGAAATATGCATGATAAATCCAGTATTTTATATATACTATAATTTTATTATGTTAATGGTATATATATCATCAAAAACCTTCTTCTCTCTTTTTATTCTAAAAATGAAAACATCGTCTGTGAAGTGTCGATTTATGACCTTCGTGAAAGATAAGTTTTCATTTTTAAATTCCACCTTAAATTTTGGTCATAAAATAATTTTTATAGTTATACCATACTATAATATATGCATTACAACTTATTTAATGTTATGTAACTAGTATATTTACATAATACTAGTTAATAAAACAAAACTAGTTCGTGGTGATCGAAAAAATACAAAAATAATCTAAATGTTTATCATGAACACTTTTTTTATTGAATCGTCACCGTATCTATAAATAAAATGATATATACTAACATAAAATATTATTTAATTTCATTAATAACATATAATTTCAATTAGGGATAAATATCCCCATTTTACATGATCTTTTCGAACATGTAAACCAATCATGAAAACCAAGGAAACGAACACTCTCGAAAACGACAAAATTGAATCTTATAACTCATCAAAACAGTCATAATTGAACTTAATAAAATTATTATAAATAAAAAACATGTTTAATAGTTTCTGAATTAAATTATTTATGAATATAATTTTGTTATCTGGTGCATTAATTGCAAGTTCAAAGCACTTTCAAATATAAGTTAAGGGGATTCTCAAACCCAATTTCATTTCTTTGGGTCATTACTCTTTAATGCCATATTTTATTGTGGATTTCCATTTAATATTCCTAAAATATAAATTATTTTTTATTTCCTTTTCTTTTATAGGATATACATGTTACAATATTATTTTATGAAAAATACAAATTATTTTCCAAAAGAACTCTTCTTTCCAAAGTAAAAAAGGTGTATTTCTCTCAAAAATTCCACGATGATTTTATTAGAGTATTTTCATATATTTAAAAACCCTCTATTGAATCTTATGATTAATTTTGATTGATATTTTATGATATTTTATTAAATTTTTTATGATTATTTTGACTGTGGATGTGCTATTTTGATACCATTCACCATATTACTTAGAATGGTTATTGATTATGTTTACTAATTGGGGAAAGTTATTTACATTTCATACATATATGTTATTTATGTTTCAACCTATCCATATAAGGAGTGAATTGAACTTAGTAAGTGATGGGAGGGGCCATCTATATCCCCTCTATACATTAGTAGGTCTCATGAGACAAACTATATTTGGATTTGGCTAAGGCATTACCCATTTATTTTCAGATGTCTTGGTTTAGGCCTTGATTGTATGTTTCATATGTCCAGCATTATACATTACATCATTATGAGATTAGTTATTGTTTTCCATTTGATTATTTGGTTAGTAGAATTTCCTTTTATAAGTTTTCTAGATCATGGGAATATATATATATATATGGAATTATTTGATTAACTTTTATTCCTTCCATATTATTCTCGTGATTATGTTTTAATGGAGTGTCTTTTTTTATTTATTCAAATTGCCCTATTTTTTATGTTTATGAAAGATTCTACTATATTTCATACCCTTAATGAGCATCTAAGACCACCCCTTTATTATGTTTTATTTTTTCCTGTGATGTGAATATGTTTATTATGAATTACTTTCAAGGATAATCTAGGAGTTTATGGGTGTTTCCAATGGAGTTACTATGTTTTTTTTTTCTTTCAAGTTGAAATGTTAACGTATATATGTATCTGGTTTTTCCATTGCTATTAAACTATTCAGTACGTTGGGATGCAAATTCTTATTCATAGTACCAATGTATTGAAGTAAGGAACCAACTCCAGGCTACTGAGGTCAGGGTATTAACACACTACTAAAAATTTGGGCTATAGCTACGGACCTATAGCCACGATTTTATAGGTCTGTGGCTATAGCTTTTTTATTTCCACAGTTTAATTCAATCTCCATGGATAAATCAATTTTACACCATGGAGTCATTTTTTTCCTATCTGTATTGGGATCCTCCTCCTCCCCCGATCCACAGCCCTCCTCCTCCTCCCCCGATTCGCACCCCTATCACCGCGCATCCCTCCTCCCCGACGACATCTCCTCCTCCCTGCATCCCTCCTCTCCTCCCCCGATTCGCAGCTCTATCACCGCGCATCCCTCCTCCCTGACGGCATCTCCTCCTCCCCATAGCCATCCTCCCCCCACCTCGATTTTCAGCCCTATCACCGCGCAGCCCTCCTCCCCGACAATGTCTTCTCCTCCTGATAATCTCCCAGATGATCTCACCGTGCATCCCTCTCTCACAACGGCACCCTCCTCCCCAATGAACACTCTCACAGTAGTGCCCTCTTCCCCGACGACCTATGCTCAGAGGTCTCACCATTTGCAGGTAGAAGCATATTTCTCTTCATGCAATTGAGACTGATTCTCTAATGGTATTCAATTCCCTTCTCAGATGCGGTCTCACACCATGGACTACTGAATACACCATATGAAGAAGAAAAATGTTTATGAAAAACAACCTGGAGGTTATTCATGCTTGGAATGAAAGGAACATAGTGGCAGACTTTCTAGGTTCAAAGGTGAATTATGAATAAGAGGTTACTCTGTTCGTAGGTCTCAGATCACTTCCAGGGGAGGGAGAAAAGCTAGTCATTACAGATGCTCCTAATCTTCACCATTACAGGCAGGCATAATTCCATGTGAGAGTTTTTTTCTTCCCCTTTGTTTGATTCTTTTCTGAACTTGGTTTGTACCTTCTCAGAACTCTTTCATTTATTTTAAAAAGTAGTTTTTAAATCATGATTTATTCATCATTGGGAAACAGAAACAATCCACCTTTATCATATTCGATATCTGTAATAAGATTTTTATTTCAGGTCTTGTGTGAGGTACATCTTCTATCCAAAAACCAAAAATTGGGAATGTATATATCATTAAAAGAAACATTAGATACATTTTCCTTCTAGTACCATTTCATATTCTTCTATGACCATTGAGGAACTTCTTATAATGTTTGATACTTATGAGGATATTTTTGTTCAGAACACTCCCTTTCATCATGAAAAATTAAAAAGCTTTTTTTATGTGTTGGAAGATGTTTTAAGCTACTGATATCCCTATTTATGGGTCTCAGGAGTCACCTTTCATTGAACCCTAGTGGCATAGTAGGCATCCTTGTTTCCATATGAGTAGTAGATTATAATCCATTCACCTTTAAATTTTATCATGGTTTTATCTATTAATTTGGTTTACACATAATACTACCACAATTTTCATTCATTTCTTAAATGATGTAGGGGAGTGAGGGGTGATAAAAGAGTGATTAAGCATTCTCAATTACCATGGGTAGGTGAAAGTAGTGTATCAAAAATCATTTTTTTCACTACCTAACCTAACACACTAAAGAGAGAGTGAATGGATTGAGATCTTGGGTTATTACAGGGTATTATTTAGGGGGGTGAATTTATTTTATAAGAGATTATTATATAATTAATGAGAGAATTATAAAAGGTCACCCTTCATTATATTCATCATTTTTCACTTTTATTTTATTTCTTCCATGCACTTGTGGTTCTGCTCCTTCATTATTTCATTATTTTCAAATTAATAGTGTTATATTAGTGTAGTTTTGAGGAGAATGAATGATTATATCCTTCCATGAACTTGTGGTTCCATATCTCTTTTCACCATAAAATGTAGTATTGTTAATTTTCTGTTGTATTACATTTCCATATTGGAGTTGCAAATTAGTGGCAATCATTTTTTGGTTCCCTATCTCTTTTCACCATAAAATGTAGTATTTTTAATTTTCTATTGTATTAAATTTCCATATTGGAGATGATAATTAGTTTCAATCATGTTTTGAGTTCTTAATCAAATCTACCTATTGAATTAGAAATCAATGGTGTTTTGCATGCTGCACTTTGATCATCCTTTTGGAATCATGCTTTTATTTAAGGACATTATTATTGAAGACTATATGTTAATGCTTATCTGATAGAATGATTTAAATTTATGTTTCATATAATCATGCTTATTTGAATCTCTGCATTTGATTAACTTGGACAGAGGGCTAGAAAATTATTATTTACTTGATTGTCAGGTTGGTCTGAGAGGAATATGAAGACTTTTTGTTGATGAAGTGAAACACTTCTAATTATGGAATAGCGGAAAAAGTGGATGTTGCAATAGGATTTTCTATATGGAGTTTTTCTACACTTTCTGGCTCATACGGTGAATCCTTTTCCTCATTATATGAAGTTTTATTATAATTCATGTTTATATCCTCTTTCAATTACTTGATGGTGCATGCTCATTGCACCTCATGTTTTCACTGTATCTTGAAGCTTCAATTTTTTTTCTGGGGTAAGGGTTGGAAAACCAACTCATTTATTTTTTCACTATTGTATCTCATTTGTTTTTCATTGAATATTTACCTATCAGAAATAGTGAGCTTAAAATGGGTGTTGTGCAGCCTATGGTGTACAGTTTTCATTGCTAGCTTCAAAAGGGGAATTTTGATTTCTAATTGTCTGCCTGTACAAGTTCAACTTTTTAATTGATATGTTGTTAAACCTAAACCAGGTTTGATGGAAAATTATGAGTTACCGATGATGAAAAGGAGGTGAAGAGGGGGAACTGAAACACCACTAAGGTCCCATGAGGTTAACATATTTTATTCTACTGTGTTTGGATAAACCTAGTTATGGTGATTCTTTCTTTCCAGTTCTGCGAAGCACATAAAAATATCAGTGTCCTTTTTATGATTTCTTCTCTAATTTATATTGATTGGTGTTGTTGGTGATCACTTCTATTTGATCTTTTTTTTCTCATACTAATCATGATTTTTGATTTGGTGTTAATCAAAATGGTTATTTTAGTTTCTGTTCAGCATGTTAAGCTGCTATAATTTTTACATGAATCTTTTCCGTGTAATGTCTTGTTCTTGTGAGTTTATATTTTTGAATCAATATGTATAGATTTTATTTTTATTGTAATACATTTCAGAATTGGTATTATTCGATTATTCATAATTCTATCTTCTATTTACAAAATAATACCTATGTTGAACTTTTGTTTTGAAAATTTTAGGGGGGCTGGTGCAGGCTAGGGGGTTGGGGTGGTGCAGGGGAGTAGGGGATGGTTGTGGGGGAGGGGACTGTTTTGGGGGGAGGGGGCTGGTTTGGGGGGAGGCTAGTACAGGGGATGGGGTGGGGTGGTGCAGGGGGCTGGTGTAGGCTAGGGGGGTTGGGGGACTGGTGCAGGCTAGAGGGTTGGGGGTGGTGTGGGGGGGGACTGGTTTTAGAGGGAGGGGACCGGTTTTGGGGGGAGGATAGTATAGGGGAAGGGTGGGGGTGGTGTAGGGTTGTTAGAGGGATAGTGTAAAGGTTGGGGGTGGTGCAGGCTAGGGGGTGTGGGGGTGTGGGGATGGTTGTGGGGGAGGGGACTGGTGTAGGGGGGAGGCTAGTACATGGGGAGGTGGGGCGGAGATGGCTTGGAAAGGCATATATTTCAGGTGTTTTGTTCAAAGAAAATACTTGGGGATTCTAGGAGATTCATTATGGAGCATGGGGATTTGTTATTGTAGTGGTCAAAAATACAGATAAATAGTGATCCAATCGTACGTGAAATGTGGAGGATCTTCTCAGCACTTCATATTCTGTAGAATTTTCATATATATGTCTTTTTTTCCTTTTATTTGTCTCATGGGATATATATTTGTGTCTACTGTCTCTTGCATATATTATATACAGTTCAGTTGATTATATATATTCTACTGGTATTTTGTATTTATCTTCTATTCAGTTGATTATATATATTCTACTTGTATTTTGGATTTATCTTTTTCCTAGGTGGGGTGGAAGGGGGAAGGGAAAGGGAGCAATGGGGAGGGAAAACTGGTAGGGGGAGTGTAGGAGGGTAGGGGTAGGGGGCAGGGGGCAGGGGTAGGGGGCAGGGGGTAGGGGTCAGGGTGGAGGGGGGAAGGGGGTAGGGGGCAGGGGGATGTCTGTAGGGAAGGGGGAGTGGGGAGGTCTGTAGGGCAGGGGGAGGGTGGGGGTGGGTGGAGGGGGCAGTGGTAGGGTGGAGTGGGGAGTTCTGTAGAGTAGGGGGCAGGAGGGTGGTCTGCAGGGGGGGGTCTGCAGGGCAGGGGGGAGGGGGGTTGGGCAGTGGGGCAGTGGGGTAGTGGGGAAAGGGGGTGGGGCAAGGGGGTGTAGTTAGTCTCTATAGGTTTCTTTAATCTTAGATAAGGTTGAATAACCATTACAATCCATCTATAACTCCCCCATTTCTTCATGATTATTTTTCTCCAAATATGTCCTCCTATTTACAACAAATTTCTTTCACTAAATCATGGCTTGATATTAGTTGTAACAAATCAGATTTTGTATGATACCACTAGTTGTTATTGGTATGGCTTTAACACCTTTTCTTTTAAAAATCCAGGCCATTATGTCCACTTTTCTCTTCTTTCACATGTTTATTATTGTTTGAAAATTTCATATTCACTTCAGAAATTAGAGAACACTCAATGTTTTTCATTTTTTTGGTTTATCCTTTTATAACTCATCAGATTATATGATCAAACATTTTTTCTTATCATGTTAAACCTTTTTCATAGGTGTGGATCCATTTTTTTTATTATATATTCTATTTGATTAGAAATTGTGTCCTCTAGTAAACTTTTATTATCGGGTGGGATAAAAACTTGTATCGAAGAAAACCAAATTAAGATGAAACTCAGTCCAAACTAATTATATACCATTAACAGGAAGAATAATTGTTAATTAATAGGAATATACTATTTGATAGTATCATTTTGAAACATGGATCTATTTCCCCCTTGCTTGCAGGGACATGATTTGACCCATGGGGCATTGTGGTTCTTATATGTTGGGCGGTGACATTTATAGTCACAGGAGACAGGTTTTTTTTCAGTTATGTTTTTATTTTATTTTATTTATCGCATTGGCCACTTAGTTCTTTTACTTATTTCTATGTAAAAAGGGTAATTATATTCCGCAAAGGGGGCCAAATGGGGTTTAGATTGATTCAATCTGCTGGCTTTGATCTGAGGTAAGATTATATAGTTACTACTTGTCTTGAACCTCATGTATTTGGGGATTTTAGTGTTTTTGACTCCATATTATGTTTTCAGTAGGGCTTTGGATCATTTCATCTTGTTTTGGGTGGATTTGGTTCTCCCAATCGAGGTAAGGATTTAATGTTATTGGTTGGTTTCTCACTGGTTATGTAGCATCCTTTATGTGTTTTAATGTTCCTAATATCCTTTGTATAGTGCATTGATCCTTGCTCGTTGGTTTCGAGTATCCAAGTTAAGGGCGACTCGCCTGCGTGTGCATAGTTAAGAAAGTATATGCATTTGGGTTCCCCCGTTACTTGTATTGTCAACCATGGTAGTGATTATGCATGTATGGGGCTATGTGTTCCCATTTATATATATATAAATACATACGCAGGTGAGTGGAGACTAGTATATGCATATAAGCATATGTGCAAGGATCCCCTTGCACAAGCTCATGGCCATGTGGGTGTGTGCATAGGGGCTTGGTGTCCTTGCATGTGTGTGAAGGTGCATATACCTAGTGGGGGAGCAACAACTTTTAGTTAGAAAGCTCCGAGAGCCGAATTGGATGTTTTGGTTCCACCTTGAGGTAGGATCCCTCTTCTAGCCTCTTTAATTCAATAATGATTTAAATTGAATTTATCTTCTTTCTTAATTCTGCTTAATTATATTTAATTACATATCTTGAATAAGTTTTCTTTAATATAATTGTTTCATTTGATAAATAAAGTCATGTTTTTATAATAAAACCCCTCCAACGGAGGTGCGTTGTCTATGAAAACTCACAATAATAGTTATGTTGATCTAGTTGCTTAAATTCTTGCATTTTATTTGTGATGAATGAGTTTTATAATAAATGTTAAATATAATTAAATGAATTGTGTGATAATTCAATTCCATGATTTTATAATAAAACCACTCCAATGGAGGTGCACTGTCTTCTAAACCAAATAGTACTGATAGTTATTTGTATCATGTTTAGATTTGGTTTGAGTCTTTCATATGCCTCTTGTTGGTGTTTGTTTTGTGGCTTGTTAGTTTTTGTTTTCTTTGAATAATATAAATTGGTTTATCATACTCGTTTAACTCTAATGACATTGCCCGAGTAGGCATATGCCTTGACCATGACACTCCTTTTCACACTTTGAATATTATAAATAAAATATACATGTTTAGGAAAGTTGAATGAATTTGTAAAGGGTTTGTGTAGGGTGTGGGATTCTTTTCCATCATTTTGTTTACCTTTAGATGTTTCATCATTGTGATGATCGCTACAACCTTCTCTGGATATCCCTTGTTATAGAAAATTAAATAGTTGATCTATTCTATCATCTGCCGACGGGGCGATGGTCGGAATGTTGACCCAACTCCTCCTGCTCCTTTCACTCCTAGCCGGAAGATGCTTCCCCGCGGATGTCGCTGGATCGGGCCAACATGTCGTGGTCATACCGTGGTCACTCCATGGTCATGTCGCGGTCACGCCACAGTCACTCCCCGGTCACACCGCGGTCACGCCCCGGTCACGCCCCGGTCACGCCCCGGTCACGCCGCGGTCACGCCCCGGTCACTCCGCGGTAACGATGTGGTCATGCCGCGGTAACGATGCGGTCACACCATGATTTGGCCTTGATCTAGGACAACACCCCACGGTGGTTCGCAGTGATATTATTCCATGAGTCTTGTGATCAATGTTGAGAATGACTAATCACAATTTCTGTCGTCGGGGCGATGATGGAATGTTTCCCCACCTACTCACACCTCCTCCCACTCCCTTCACTCCTGGCCAGAAGATGTTGCCCCGTGGATGTCGTTGGACTAGGCCAACACGCCGCAGTCATGCCGCGGTGATGCTGCAGTCACGTCGCGGTCACGCCGCGGTCATGCCGCGGTAATGCCATGATTTGGCCCTGCTCCAGGACAACACCCCATGGCGGTTCGTAGTGATAGTATTCTATGAGTCTTGTGACCAATTTTGAGACCGACTAATCAAAATTTCTACTGGTAGGGAGACAACCGGAATGTCACCCCACCTCCTCCCACTCCCTTCGCTCATGGCTGGAAGATTTTTCCCCATGGATGTCGCTAGACTGGGCCAACACGCCGCGGTCACGCCGCTGTCACGCCGTTGTCATGTCACGGTCACGCTGCGTTCACGCCGCGGTCACACCGCAGTCACGTCGTGGTCATTCCGCGGTAATGTCGTGATTTGGCCCTACTCCAGAAAAACACCCTGTGGAGGTTCGCAGTGATAGTATTATATGAGTCTTGTGATCAATGTTGAGACTGACTAATCACAATTTCTGCCGGTGGGGCGACGACTGGAATGTTTCCCCGCCTTTTTCTTCTCCCTTCGCTCCTGGCCAGAAGATGCTACCCCACGGATGTCGCTGGACCGGGCCAACACGCCGCGATCACGCCGCGTTCATGCCGCGTTCACGCCACGACCACACCGCGGTCAAGCCGCGGTCATGCCGCGGTAATGTCGTGATTTGGCCCTGCTCCAAGATGACGCCCCGCGGTGGTTCGCAGTGATAGTATTCTATGAGTTTTGTTACCAATGTTGAGAATGACTAATCACAATTTTCCTGGCGGGGTGATGACCAGAATATTGCCCCACCTCTTCCCGCTCCCTTCGCTCCTGGCCAGAAGATGCTACCCTGTGGATTTCGCTGGACCGGGCAAACACGTCATGGTCATGCCGTGGCCATGCCGCAGTCACGCTGCGGTCACGCCGCGGTAATTCCGTGATTTAGCCCTGCTCCAGGACAACACCCCGCAGCGGTTCGCAGTGATAGTATTCCATGAGTCTTTTGATCAATGCTGAGACTGACTAATCACAATTTCTACCAGTGGGGCGAGGGTCGGAATGTTGCCCCGCCTATTTCGATGGACCAGGCTAATACGTCGTGGTCACACCGCGGTCACACCGCGGTAATGCTGTGATTTGGCCCTGCTCCAGCCACATCTAGCCTGAAACAGCCCCCCTTCCACCTTCGAATCAGCCTGCACCATCCCCCCAGCACCTGCAACTAGCCCCCTTCCACCAACATTCCATCCCCATTCCACTTGCATTCGAGCCCGCACCAGCCCCCAGCCACCTGCAATCCAGCCCGCACCAGCCAGCACCCCCCAGCCTCCTACAAAACACTCATGCCAGCCCTCTGCCACCTTCAAAACAGCCCCTTTTATTTCCTTTTCACTTCTTTTAATTTCCATTTTTACAACTTCCATCACTTGTTTTTCCACATTTAATCTAATGAATACCCCATATATATATTTTATCATATCAATAGAACACTAGAAACCCACCAAATAGCATAAGATCCCAGCATATGCACCACTTACAAACCAGCAGAAGGAATCGCAGAAGCTCTCAAGAACAAAACCAACAAGCACTCCTAGGGGAAGTATAACCAAGGAAACAAGGCGGCTAAAGGAGAAATATAAAAACCCAAAAAGAAGTAGTCACAAATGATAGAAACCAACAACACACACACATTCATGAAATCACTCACAACCACCCACCCACACACACACACACACACCCACACACACACAAGTTTTCAAAATCCATCACCCATCCAAAATTCTAGCTTTAACCAAATAAATAGAAACAATGAACCCACATACCTGCATCCAACATCAACCAACCATACCAACATCCCTATACAAACAAATCCTAGAGTGAAAGAACTCTAGACAACCATGCCAAGTAGTGGACACTACACCAACACCTACTTGCACAAGAATCCTAAACTACACCAAATCCAACCACAATGAGAACTTATAGTAGACACAACACCCAAAATATTATCTAGAAACCAAATAATCCTCAGACCACCATCTGGCCCCATCCATCACAATCTGAACACCTTGCATCAAAATGTACCACCCCACCATAAGAAAGTCTAAAAAAACCAGTAATCAACTAGTACCATCCATCCAAAGTGCTTCTCATCACCCACACCTAACCCATCATACAACCTAAAGAATCCCCAAGTAGTCCCTGATCCAAATGTGAGCTAATACTCACCCTGAATCCAACACCTCTAGACCCACCAAGTAGTCAACATGCACCCACCCTAGAAAGATAACCACCCATCTACCAGAAACATGCCTCCCAACCTGCAGCATCCAGCATCTCAAGTGAATTTTAGAACATCCACCATAGAAATCCCTACACCATCAACAACCAGAATACTCAAGATGGGGAAACCGAGCACAATCCAATAGAACTTACTCCACTATGGATAGAAATCACATTACTCCTCCAACTAATTCCAAGTTTCTAAAATAGTAATTCACATAAGGAAACCATGTGTCCTAGTTGCATGACGTTAAAATTTATAATAACTATCTTCCTCACCAAATGATTTTAAACTACATATCTACATCTGAGGCACACGACGTTAATCTCTACACAAGGTTGAAACTCTATGACCTTAAACTAATACTGGATGGTCCATGCAACATGGCCTTAAACTGTTTTCAAATGGACCGAGTTCCATGACCTTAAAATTGGGGGAAAGTTGATGAGGTATGATTTTTGTTCTCAGTTCAGTGCTTCCCCCTTTAATCTGGTTCCAAAAAGATAACCTTGGAGTTGGATAAGAGGAAATTTACTTCATTCGATGGTAGGGATGCTGATGTGTTTTCAGATCTCAGTGACAAGCAAAGTATACTTAATGACAAACTAATGGAGGTTGAGAGGACTTATAGGGATAAATCTATAGCTCTCTGGTAGAAGTAAGGTGATCAAAAGATGGAATATTTTCAAGTGTGTATTAAAGAGAAAAGGGTGTCATGTATGGTTAATATCAAAATTCAAGATGGATCCTTCACTAATGATGTGGTTATCGCTCAGATTTTGGACCTTAATCATTTCAATACTCTACTGGAAGAACCATCTTACTACCTGGAAGATGAAGAGGAGACACGATTCTAGCAAGGAATCCATTGTTTGATTAATGAGATTGATAATAATTTCTTTGAGGCATTTCCAACTAGGGAGGAGACAAAGGAAGCTATTTTTAGTATAAAAGTTGAGATCGCACCAGGGCCAAATGGATTCCATGGATCGTTCTTTATGGATGTATAGGGGATCATTGGAGGTCAGGTGAATGAAGTTGTTTGGTATTCCTTCAAAGTGGGTGCTCTTCCGAGAAAAGCTTGTGCATCCAAGGTGGTCTTGATCCCTAAGGTGGAGAAGCCTGAAACATTGATTCAGTATCACCCCATTTTCTTATGAAACTTTTTGTATAAAATATTATCAACCATCGTGAATAAGAGGATTTATACCTTTGTTATGAGATTAGTTTCTGAGGAACAAAATTGGTTTATTCATGGGAGAGGCATCCAAAGTGAGGTAGGAATTGTGCAAGAAATGGTGGAGGATATCAGTAAAAAGACTCTGGGATCAAACATCATCATTGAAGTTGACATGGAAAAAGTGAATGATAGGATTGAGTGGTGCTACCTCATTAGAATTTTTAGGATTTTTGACTTTAGTACATGGGTTTGTGATTTGATGTTCAGGTGTTTTTATTCCCTACAACTATCCATTTCCTTCACGGGGAAGAAATTTGGATTCATAAAAATGGTTCAAGGTCTCTGGTAGGATGGACCCATATCTTCTACTTTATTTATCATGGCTCATAATGAAATATCAAGGAATATAAAACACAACATGGAGAAGGGGATCATTTTTCCTTATAAAAATAGGGAAGTAGATAGTATGATATCGCATTTGATGTTCATTGATGATATTATTTTCTTCATTAATGGTAGGAAGGACTGCTCCATAAAAGGATGGGAAAACTTAATAAATATATATGGGGGAAAAAATTGGGTAGTGGATGAACTTAGAAAAGAGCAATGTTTACATCTCTTGTAAATGTGGGGCACGTCGAGCTAGGGATATCTGTAATAATTTGGTTATGCATAAGAGATATTCCTATGATTTATTTGGGTATACCCATTTTGAACCACAGAATCAATAAGTGTTTGTTTGAAGAGCTGATATATAAAATAACAAGTAAAATATATAATTTTAAGAATGTATTTCTATCCATTGTGGGTCTCATAACATTGATTGACAGTGTGTTTTCATCTAAGGAAATGCATGTTCTCTCCATTATTAGGGTACCAAACAGAACGATCAATAGAATTGAAAAAAACATGAAAAAGTTTCTTTGGGATTCCAACGATATGTGTAGATTCCAATGGGTGAGCTACAAGTGGTTGGAACTACCAATTGATGAAGGGGCAGTCAACTTACAGGATATTACAGAAACCATGAATTCCATGAAAGAGAAGCTTTAATGGGAGATAATTTAATGGGATTCTATTTGGGTGAGATTTATGAAGCACTGATACAGAGATATGTAGAATGACTGGACCTGTGGAGGGAGTTTTGAGATCAGTTACTAGAGATACAACTTGAGTGTGGAACTCTTATTCATTCCAGGCTGCTCGACACCAGATTTATCCTTCAAAGTTATTGGGTATCCGACTCTCATCAAGGAAGTTCTCAATAATAAACAATGTGAGATTTTTGACAATATTGTATTGAATGAGGAACTGGATAAATGCATCCTTATAGCTCCAAAGTCATAGTTTTTTAATGGAAGTGGACTTTGAGAATGTTTTTATGTTAGGAATGGAAATAACGAATGGGAAACAACCCTCTGGTGAAAATGTATCACATTGAAGATAAATTTCCTGGTTTCGAAATTGATGAATAGTTATCTTCTGATATAGGACTATATATAGAAAAATGTCTATCTCTATCCTCTCATTGCTGGTGCTGCGATAAACTAAATCATAAAATGTACACAATTGTACACCACTGAGCAGCGCTCTTGAATCTGCTCCCAGAGAGTTCCTTGGTCTATAATATGCACTAAATCCCAAAGTGAATGAACCTTTGTTATCCCTTATCATCCCTCCACCTCTCATGAATCCATAAACACATGACCCATCCACATTGAGTTTTAGCCTAAATGAACATGGGTTCCAACATACCCATGCTCCCCTATTGTCATTTTTATTTTCATCTTCTAACAGAACTACCCTTGGAATCAACTTCCAATGAGATGGGGAGGCATACCCAACAACACAGAGACTCCCTAGTTTAGCCACCTGGTTTCGTATCCACACCTGTATCCTAGATTGAGATAACTATTTTACCACCCTTTTTTCTAAGACTCCCAAATAACCCATAACACAATAGAGAATTACATGATGTGCACTTTATCCTCCTCACCACATGTATCTGTCCCCTAAAACCAATTAAAAATTCATTAATCCATGGATTCACCACCTTCATTAACATCCATGAAGCATGCCATAAATCTCCATAATCCTGACAAAACATCACTCTTGAAGGAAATATTTGAGAAAGACTCTTGACTTGGTGGAAAATGACTCAAAAACTCTAGTGGAAATGATGGAATGGAGGATGAAGGTACCATGGGAGATGACTTATATTATCAAGAATGGGAAGATCATGTTAGATCTTGAACATAAGGTTGGGCATACACAACTGGAAGACCCACCCCGAACTATATCCACCACACTAGACAATCGAGAGAACCAGAATCCTACTATAGTAATCCAAAACAAAGAAGAAACACCATAAATATAACCCCTATACACCCAAAATATGTTACCAACCATAGTAGAAATCACAAACCAACCATCACCATGCACCATGTAAGTGTATCACGTACTAAACCATGTAGAAAAATCCAAACAGAAACACCCTCAACTGAAACCCATCTTCAAAGGTCCTATAATTCCAAACAGCAACATGAAACTCACAATCTCACCTCTTAAATCCTCCACAAGAAACCTATAACCCCACTATGAGAATATCCATAAGTCTCTATTGGATAAACCCAGCATCTCCCAGCCTCAACCATAAGAAGCATCCAAAGTAAGGGGGGGCTGCTGTCCAGGGGGTCCAACAAGGGGGTGGGAGCTGTTCAGGGGGGTCCAGTAGGGGGGCTGTTATTCAGGGGGTCCAGCAAGGGGGAGTTCTTTCCAGGGGGGTTGTTGTCCAGGGGGTCTGAGGGGGGGCTACTGGACCCCCTGGACAGCAGCCCCCGCTGGACAGAACCCCCTACTAGAAAGGGGGGTCCAACAGGGGGGTTTTGTTTGAGGGGGATGTTGTCCAGGGGGATCCAGCAGGGGGCACTACGGGAAAACTGCCTATTATTGTAAAGACCCGAATCCGGACGTACATAGACTTTACATTACATTTTCGGAATACTTAGTACATAACAAAAAACACACACACAAGGATCGTAATAGTTTAGTGTCTTTGGAAACTCGGAATATAATCTTCTAATCGTAGTGAAAGATCTTCAAAATCTCCCATAAATATCTTCCTTTTTTTTATACCTAAAACCTTTCTTTATATCCTGGGGAAAATAAAACATAAAAGGGTGAGCTCAAATGCTCAGTAAGGGTAAACAAAAGAAATATCAATCACATCATATACATAAGCACATAACTTTTGGAAATCTTAACCTGCAAAAGAGATCATAATTTCATAACATGGGGTAAATCATGGTAGTGAAATGTAATCACAATAATCATAACTTAAAACATGAAACTTTGTGGCATTCACACATAATCATAGAGAATCATTTCTTGTTAGTCAAGACTCATTGCCAAGACTATCTTAGTGGACAAAGTCCCTTTCTGAATCGAGTAACCCTCGTTTCAGTCCTGTTTCACTAAACCGGTATAACCTACCGTTCCAGTCCTGTCTATCTCATGAGATATAAAATCTTTACCCAATGCATTGGAGGGAGATATAGGTCCCACCTATCTTATAATGAATCCTTTCTTATGTGTGCCACATAATCATAAACCATACATCATAGCATAACCCACGTAATAAAAATGGGATTCTTAAACAACATGACATCATAAAACAATTCATATAAGGTAAAGGAATTCATAAAAATATTTCCATCACAACAGAATCAAATCCATGTAATAATAGGGATAAAAACAGAACCCTTTTATTATCTTAGATGGAAAATAATTTTGATAAAACACTTGAAATGAACTCTTGAGGAAAATATCCTTTCTTCTTCAAAATCAATTTCTTTTCACAAAACGTCATGCAATTTTAAAAGAAAGAGATTTTATTGAAAATAGTCATGAAATCTTTTGGAGGAAGCTTCATAAAAATGATGCTTTATAAAACCGTAAAAATCGGTTCGTGCCGTATAAGTTAAAAAAAACAGTCTTCGTACTTTTGTTGAAAAAGTCAAAAAGTACCTCGTACGAAAAAAGACAAAAGATTCCTTTCATATATTTTACTAAAAATTCACCAAAGGGTAAAATTGGATTTAAACAATTGTAGGTGGATGGAAATAATATTACATATTGAGGGAACATGGATGTGGATGATAAAATACACCCCAGTAAATACCAAAGTATAAACAATCTCAGATAAAAATGAGATTGTGATATTTTCCCTTACCTTAGGTCCGATTTGCTCCGTATGTGTCCGAACCTCCTGTATAATGATTTAAATAATGTCATTGACTTATTACAGAATCATATTCATTGTTATGATATCATATATGGTTCACTTATGACTTTATATTACCCGTTCTTTTGTAAATTCCATGTTAAAGAAGCGTTTTGGGTAAAATCGTCTCATTTGTCGTTCGTGTTTTAACTTGTAATTATTCATATGATTGGTTAGATCATAATTACTTAATTCCAGAATATAAAACATGATTTATATATAATATATATTCAGAATATACATATATAATAAATCAGTAAATGGAAAGAAATACACCGTTCATGGAGACGGTCGTCCGTACATACGCATGAACGCTGTTTTCGTTTCCTTATTGAATTGAATGGAATTAAGTAGATGACATACATATAAATATAAATAATTAAAGTATCATTATCAGGTCATATATTTCATTAGTACTTATTATATATACTTTATAATCATTCATGAATGGTTAATCATTGAGAATGAATCTCATCGCGTCGTGGAGACGGTATTCCGTACGTACGCACGCGCGGTGATTTCATTTTCCGTAGGATGGATAGATGGTGAAATAGGGTTGTTTCATACTTATAATAACATATCAATATATGAGTGATACTTATGTTATTACTTCATAATGAAACAACCTAAGAAGAAGAAGTGGAAGAAGAAATAAAGATGAAAGAATTGGTAACGGTAATTACCTCTTCTTTGAAGCGCCTCTTTGAGACCTCCTCTTAGGGCACTAAAATTGGTCTTTGAGGAAGACCAGAACCTCTAGGATGTTGATAGGGAAGTGGATAAGGGATTTCGGCAGGGGTTGGCCGAGCTTGAGTGCTCAAATTGGTGTGAGGAGGAGGGGGAGGAGGTGTCCTTTTATAAGGGAGGAGAGGGGCACCTTAGGAATACCTCAAAATATTATTTTATATTAAAGTCAAAATCGGTTTATAATGGTTCCAAAGGGTCTTATTTCGGAGCTAAAGTGGGGATGGGTCGAAATCCTATCAACCAATAAGATTTAGACAAGTTTAGGGTATTATTTTAACCTTATCAATTAGATTTAACTCTAAATTAAATAATTTAACTTTTACCGTGACTTTTTGTTTTCTTTCACTATATGGTTAATACACTTACTATAACATGCCAAACGAACCCCGAATTGTTTATTATTAATATATATATCCTTATCTAAGTCATTTGGCCTAACCTTAGATTTTTAGGAATAAAATAACAATTAATAATATAATATTTTATTTAAAAACTATTTTGTGTCAATTTTGACACTATTTGATATATGATTTTTGTGAAAGTCATAACAGAATTATATGATAGAAAAAAGTTGATTAAATAAATACTAATATATCATAGTAACCTAGAAAATTAGTGGAATTCATAAAAATTCTCAAATTACATTTATTTTGGTGTTTATAACATCAATTATTTCAATATTTCATTAATAAGATAATTACTGCATCATCATTGTGTCATAAATAAATTAAATTATATAATGTCTAAAAATTAAAAATAAAATACCATTATATAGGAAATATTTTTATCTTTCTAATGAATATTTATATTCAAATTTATCTTATGTATAACACCATATTAAAAATGATTTACTTATTAAACTTTGATTTTAACTATTTTAACTATTCATTAAATAAAATAATATTAAATGTCATAATCTATTCCAAGTGGACCTAAATGGTCATATTATATTCATAAGTTTGTTTTTGGTTGAATTACACTTATCCAATAGAATTAGGATATGTGTTAGGGTAATAGTAATATCATATTTACCCTTAGTTACCCTATTTACTATTAACCGTGGTAAAAAAAAGTAAAAAGTTACTATTCACCAAAAATTATTTTCATCTCATTGAACCACATTTTACATACTGACATCAACTGTGTCTCTCGGATTTTTGAAATTCCATTCACAGAAGCGGTAAAATTAAGTTTTATGAAAAATTCAGTTTTTTAACTACCACTTAGTAGTTTCACTATTCATCAAAAATTGATGTTTTTCAGAACAATGCCAAATTTTCATCCTAAGCTATATTTCATATTCCGAATTCAAAAATTAAGTCTATTTTACCAAATTCAAAACATAGAAGTTGCATTAATTAATTTTATAATTAAATCCCACTGTTAAAACAAATAGCGTGTTTTTAAGAAACAATATCTATCAAAAGATTGACACTTGATTATGTCTGGTTTAAATGTGAAATTACAACCAATGACCAAAATTGTATTAAATTGTAAAAATATATTCTAAATATACTTTAAAACCACTCAAATTAATAATTTATCACTATTAATTATTTCGATTAAAAAGTTGTTTTTAATTATAATTTAGTAATTTTCACTATTCATCAGAATATGAAAGTTATCCGAAAAGTACCAAAATTTCACCTTAGGCTAAATTCGATACTCCGAATCTAAAAATGAATTCCATTTTGAAAAATAAAATTTACAAAATTTCAAAAAGTGGTTATTACTATTCATAACGGCTAGTTTTAATAATATTTTAATAGCATATCGTTGTTTCGTGAAACTCAGTATTGCGTACTACACACGCTATCGAGGAAGGTTGCGATTGCGTGTAATGCAAGGAAAGTCAAGGATGCGTGTTGTGAAAGCTCCTTTTGGTGTAGCGTACAACAAAAGACATTAATAAAATTAAAAAGAATATTTTTCATAAAATCTCGGGCTGTTACATTCTACCCCCCTTAAAATGAATTTCGCCCTCGAAATTCGTCGGGGTTATAAATTGTTTACTATTCGAAAGTTTATTTAATAGAAACCCACATCGTAAAAAGTAATATCAAAACCAATCTTTAAAAACAAAAGTATGAAACGTAACGGTTACCCAAATAAACTAATCATTGGGTTTCCACATAGGTGAAAATATGGATATGGAAGAGAAATCTAACCATCATGTTCTGATGGAGAGTGGTAGAGAACATGGCTATGGAAAATCCAGTAATCACAAATCCATAAATTTGTGACGATCTAAGGTACCATCTGATTCATCAGGTATAAGATCACTAGGACAACATTTTTGGTTTTCAAGATCATTTCCCTAAAGTTGAAAATTTGAATTAGAATAAATACTTTCTTTATTTTGGTACAATCTCACTGTTGTTCATGCCTTAAAAAATTTCCACTTCATCTCTTAAATAAATGAAGTTGAATTTTTTATTCATGAAGTGTTAGCAGATCATGTGATAGAATGACGGGTCATTCCATCTGTCTCAAACAAAAGGTTAGAAAAAATTATATACATAAGTCGATCTATAGTGAGATTAATCACATATGGTTCCTAAAATGGACTTATACTTCATATATCATACTTATTAATATAATAAAACTAGTTTCTACTAAACAAGGACTTCCTGTAGGCCAGTGGTAGGCGATAAAGGCCAGTCGCACTTCGGTTGTGGGTTCGATTTCCACAGCCTTGTCCGACGCGATGGGCTGTCGCCCGTCCTGCAGGTTGTCCTTTTTCTAAAACTATAACATCCCATCAATAATTTCGAAAAAACTTCTATCCTTAAACAATACTAACTTATGTCCTACATAATCCATTCCAATCTTTAGGCTTACCCATAATACTGCAGTCCACTCTCATAATATAGTGAAAACAATTACCAGAGATTTAATACCATCGTTGATCCCCATAAGATATGTCTTGTTGGTCACATTCTAGACATTCAAAGTCCTTAATCATGTATTCTCTTGAATACCTTAGTGAAAACATGAATGCAGTTAAACGTTAACACTTTCCACATACTAAAATCCTCAAAATTCTATATACTCAAACCATGATATCACTTAGTCCTTATATCAATCATGAGCTCATGAATACTGTCAAGCACTTCATTATGCGCATATCATCCACTTTCCAAAAAATATCTGAATAACCTTTCATTGTTACTCATACCATTCATCATAAACTTTCAAAACTTAAGGAAAGACAACAGTGTAACAATCCTTAGATGTCTTTTTATTCTATAGTACAACATTACACTTGATAAACATGTAATCATTCCACTACCTTCTTAAACCATTGACCGAGCTTCAACAATTCTTTCATCTCACATATCATTTGTAGTCTCTTCATCATCATCAACAAAAATACTACCCATACGACCACACCGATTCTCTTCATGAGACATTCCCTTAGGGCATTGGTTTGCATAATGCCCGTACATTCCACATTTAAAACATTTAACCATTGTTGATGTCGTAGCAATACCATTAACCTCATCCATGGTGTTAACTGAAACTTTTCCATTGCACTTACTGGATTTGTGTCCTTATTTTCCACACCCAAAGCATCTTCCAGTTCCTTTGAAACATTCTCCTTGATGCCTCTTCCCACATGATTTACATAGGGGAAATTGAACTTTCTTTCCTCTATGATCATCATGAAACTCCATCTTTCTCTTATTAGCCGAGTCAGGAAACTTAACAAATTTTACTTTATTGATCATATTATGAGATTGCTGATTCGGCATAATAATGATGTTTGGACTTCCAAATCCCATTTCATTTGATTGCTTATGAAGAATATCATTCCATTGTCCATCATATCCTCCATTATCGTGAATCATCTTGTTTCCAGCCATTTTCTAAAACCCAAAAAGAATAGTGTGAGAGGCAAAAATCATGCTTGGGGAAAACAACATAATAAAGGGGGAGTACCTTCAATATCTAACATCTTAGGTTTAATTCTATGATCGTTAGCGTAATTATAGTACTATAACCTATACGTATACTTAACCTTAGGGACATCCCTAGACATACCTTAGAAATATCTCTAGGGATCTCACTAACGTTTTCGCGTCCTAGTTTCCAAAGGTTGACTAAACCTTTCCTATGATACCAACTGTAAAGACCCGAAGCCTGACGTACAAAGACTTTACATTACATTTTCGAAATACTTAGTACATAACAAAAAACACACACACAAGGATCTTAATAGTTTAGTGTCTTTGGAAACTCGGAATATAATCTTCTAATCGTGGTGAAAGATCTTCAAAATCTCCCATAAAGATCTTCCTTTTTTTTACCTAAAACCTTTCTTTATATCCTGGGGAAAAGAAAACATAAAAGGGTGAGCTCAAATTCTCAGTAAGGGTAAACAAAAGAAATATCAATAACATTATATACATAAGCACATAACTTTTGGAAATCTTAACCTGCAAAAGAGATCATAATTTCATAACATGGGGTAAATCATGGCAGTGAAATGTAATCACAATAATCATAACTTAAAACATGAAACTTTGTGGCATTCACACATAATCATAGAGAATAATTTCTTGTTAGTCAAGACTCATTTCCAAGACTATCTTAGTGGACAAAGTCCCTTTCTGAATCGAGTAACCCTCGTTTTAGTCCTGTTTCACTGAACCGGTATAACCTACCGTTCCAGCCCTGTCTATCTCATGAGATATAAAATCTTTACCCAATTCATTGGAGGGAGATATAGGTCCCACCCATCTTATAATGAATCCTTTCTTATGTGTGCCACATAATCATAAACCATATATCATAGCATAACCCACGTAATAAAAATGGGATTCTTAAACAACATGACATCATAAAACAATTCATATAAGGTAAAGGAATTCATAAAAATATTTCCATCACAACATAATAAAATCCATGTAATAATAGGGATAAAAACAGAACCCTTTTATTATCTTAGATGGAAAATAATTTTGATAAAACACTTGAAATGAACTCTTGAGGAAAATATCCTTTCTTCTTCAAAATCAATTTCTTTTCACAAAACGTCATGCAATTTTAAAAGAAATAGATTTTATTGAAAATAGTCATGAAATATTTTGGAGGAAGCTTCATGAAAATAATGCTTTATAAAACCGTAAAAATCGGTTCGTTCCGTATAAGTTAAAAAAACATTCTTCGTACTTTTGTTGAAAAAGTCAAAAAGTACCTCGTACGAAAAACGACAAAAGATTCCTTTCATATCTTTTACTAAAAATTAACCAAAGGGTAAAATTGGATTTAAACAATTGTAGGTGGATGGAAATAATATTACATATTGAGGTAACATGGATGTGGATGATAAAATACACCCCAGTAAATACCAAAGTATAAACAATCTCGGATAAAAATGAGATTGTGATATTTTCCCTTACCTTAGGTCCGATTTGCTCCGTATGTGTCCGAACCTCCTGTATAATGATTTAAATAATGTCATTGACTTATTAAAGAATCATATTCATTGTTATGATATCATATATGGTTCACTTATGACTTTATATTACCCGTTCTTTTGTAAATTCCATGTTAAAGAAGCGTTTTGGGTAAAATCGTCTCATTTGTCGTTCGTGTTTTAACTTGTAATTATTCATATGATTGGTTAGATCATAATTAATTAATTCCAGAATATAAAACATGATTTATATATAATATATATTCAGAATATACATATATAATAAATCAGTAAATGGAAAGAAATACACAGTTCATGGAGACGGTAGTCCGTACGTACGCATGAACGCTGTTTTCGTTTCATTATTGAATTGAATGGAATTAAGTAGATGACATACATATAAATATAAATAATTCCAGTATCATTATCAGGTCATATATTTCATTAGTACTTATTATATATACTTTATAATCATTCATGAATGGTTAATCATTGAGAATGAATCTCATCGCGTCGTGGAGACGGTATTCCGTACGTACGCACGCGCGGTGATTTCTTTTTCCGTAGGATGGATAGATGGTGAAATAGGGTTGTTTAATACTTATAATAACATATCAGTATATGAGTGATACTGATGTTATTACTTCATAATGAAACAACCTAATAAGAAGAAGTGTAAGAAGAAATAAAGATGAAAGAATTGGTAACGGTAATTACCTCTTCTTTGAAGCGCCTCTTTGAGACCTCCTCTTAGGGCACTAAAATTGGTCTTTGAGGAAGACCAGAACCTCTAGGATGTTGCTAGGGAAGTGGAGAAGGGATTTTGGCAGGGTTTGGCCGATCTTTAGTGCTCAAATTGGTGTGAGGAGGAGGGGGAGGAGGTGTCCTTTTATAAGGGAGGAGAGGGGCACCTTAGGAATACCTCAAAATATTATTTTATATTAAAGTCAAAATCGGTTTATAATGGTTCCAAAGGGTCTTATTTCAGAGATAAAGTGGGGATGGGTAGAAATCCTATCAACCAATAAGATTTAGACAAGTTTAGGGTATTATTTTAACCTTATCAATTAGATTGAACTCTAAGTTAAATAATTTAACTTTTACCGTGTCTTTTTGTTTTCTTTCACTATATGGTTAATACACTTACTATAACATGCCAAACGAACCCCAAATTTTTTATTATTAATATATATATCCTTATCTAAGTCATTTGGCCGAACCTTAGATTTTTAGGAATAAAATAACAATTAATAATATAATATTTGATTTAAAAACTATTTTGTGTCAATTTTGACACTATTTGATATATGATTTTTGTGAAAGTCATAACAGAATTATATGTTCGAAACAAGTTGATTAAATAAATACTAATATATCATAGTAACCTAGAAAATTAGTTTAATTCATAAAAAGTCTCAAATTACATTTATTTTGGTGTTTATAACATCAATTATGTCAATATTTCATTAATAAGATAATTACTGCATCATCATTGTGTCATAAATAAATTAAATTATATAATGTCTAAAAATTAAAAATAAAATACCATTATATAGGAAATCGTTTTATATTTATAATTAATATTTATAGTCGAATTTATCTTATGTATAACACCATATTAAAAATGATTTACTTATTAAACTTTGATTTTAACTATTTTAACTATTCATTAAATAAAATAATATTAAATGTCATAATCTATTCCAAGTGGACCTAAATGGTCATATTATATTCATAAGGTTGTTTTTGGTCGAATTACACTTATCCAATAGAATTAGGACATGTGTTAGGGTAATAGTAATATCATATTTACCCTTAGTTACCCTATTTACTATTAACCGTGGTAAAAAAAAGTAAAAAGTTAATATTCACCAAAAATTATTTTCATCTCATTGAACCACATTTTACTTACTGACATCAACCGTGTCTCTCGGATTTTTGAAATTCCATTCACAGAAGCGGTAAAATTAAGTTTTATGAAAAATTCAGTTTTTTAACTACCACTTAGTAGTTTCACTATTCATCAAAAATTGATGTTTTTCAGAACAATGCCAAATTTTCATCCTAAGCTATATTTCATATTCCGAATTCAAAAATGAAGTATATTTTACCAAATTCATAACATATAAGTTGCATTAATTAATTTTATAATTAAATCTCGCTGTTAAAACAAATAGCGTGTTTTTAAGAAACAATATCTATCAAAAGATTGACACTTGATTATGTCTGGTTTAAATGTGAAATTACAACCAATGACCAACATTGTATTAAATTGTAAAAATATATTCTAAATATACTTTAAAACCACTCAAATTAATAATTTATCACTATTAATTATTTCGATTAAAAAGTTGTTTTTAATTATAATTTAGTAATTTTCACTATTCATCAGAATATGAAAGTTATCCGAAAAGTACCAAAATTTCACCTTAGGCTAAATTCGATACTCCGAATCTAAAAATGAATTCCATTTTGAAAAATAAAATTTACAAAATTTCAAAAAGTGGTTATTACTATTCATAACAGCTAGTTTTAATAATATTTTAATAGCATATCGTTGTTTCGTGAAACTCAGTATTGCGTACTACACACGCTATCGAGGAAGGTTGTGATTGCGTGTAATGCAAGGAAAGTCAAGGATGCGTGTTGTGAAAGCTCTTTTTGGTGTAGCGTACAACACAAGACATTAATAAAATTAAAAAGAATATTTTTCATAAAATCTCGGGCTGTTACAATTATCGGCGGTTTTTTTCATATAGCAGCGGTTTAAACCACCGCTATATGGTTTGGTGGTGGTTTATAGAAATCGCCGCTAAACTGGGCGTCGGAAATCTATTAGAAGCGGTTTTATGCATTTCACAGCGGTCAAAGAAAAGCGTCGTAGTACCTCATTTTGCGGTGGTTTTTGGTAAATTTAGCGTCGGTTTTTAGGGCTATTTAATTAGCGGCGGCTATAATCGCCGCGAAATTTAGGCGTGTCCTGCCCCTTCTTAGCGGCGGTTAAAACCGCCGCTAATTCCAACGTGATTTTGCATCGGTTTTAACCGCCACTAAGTGTACCGCCGATTACATTTAGCGGCGGTTTAAACTGCCACTAAATGTATAAGTGGTAAAACATTAGCGGCGGTTAAAACCACCGCGAAATGCTGACCCGAAAAAAAAAATTAGCATTTCTGCTTATACTGCACCACTTCCCTGAAAAACAAACCAAACAAGAAACCATTTATCATGCCAAACATTCTCAACAAGAAGGAATTCATCATATGTTTCCACTAATAGAAGTATTCCCCCAAGCTTAAAAATATTTCATAGGCCAATTTCTACCTCACCATGGGCTAGATAAATAGTTTTGGTTCCTAGAAACCATCAACTAATCAACTCACTATAGAATTATGGTTTATGGTACATGATAAACTAAAAAATATATGTCTCCTCGTAATGATGAATAGCATGCACAACTATCAAAGAAGAGAAGGTTTGGTGTTACACCCAACATGGTTAACATCACTACCAACACATGTACTAAAAACATTCATGGTTTTAATCACACCCAACACAACTATCAAAGAAGATAAGGTTTGGTGTTACACCCAACATATATACATGAAGATAACAATGGTTAACATTACACCCAACCCATATAATAAATAATAACAATAGTTGGAATTACATTAAACCCATGTAACTAACAAGAACACTAGTTTTAATTGCACCCAACCCATATAAGAAGTCATAGGAATATTTGGAATTAAGCCCAATCTATGTAAAATCCAAGATAAATTGTCAGAATCATGTATAACCTACATAACCACAAAAATTTGGTTGGAATCACACCCAACCCATATACCAATAAGAATGATAGTTGGCATCTTATACAACTTATTATAAAGTGTTCAAAATGGTTAAAAAATAGCCAACCTATATAGCATGCCAAAGAAATGGTTAGCATTATGCCAAACCTAATTAACAATATAGAAACATCATTGGAATGAAACCTAACTAAAGCACCAAGTAATAACAAGAATTTAATTACACCCAACCAAAAATATACATCATTTTACTCAAGTCACTCTTACTTGGATAAGATCTACACTATCAATTATGTTGTATATAATTCACCATCATTGAGGAATTTCTTTAAATAACTTTTAAGATATTATCATTTCACATTAATACATACCCCTCTTGGTTATCATTCCAAGTTCTACCACCAATTTCAATTTAATTCATGGATGTACATGATTAATAATTATAAACCATAGGACCTTACATAGCCCTAACAAACCTTTCCTGAATCTCATCTATGAGGAAATATAATTTTTTTCCATCCTGATCCATTGTTACCTTCCCTTCTACACTTGTGCATCAAACAACACATATAACATATATATAATAAGGAGAAAATTTATGCACCACCTACGCAATATTCATAAACACCCTTTCATTTAATGTTGATGAAAAAGTTGATCCAATTAAATAAGAATACCTAAAGCATGCAAAATACCTAAAATTATAGATTTAGAATGAAACACAAGATAACATCAAATGAAACAAGATATTGGGGGTCACATGGATTTATACTTATAGTTTAGAGATGATCAAAATTGAAAATATTTGATTCCATAAAGGATTAAAGTGTTTGGATCAAAATGTTCCAAAGAAGAGAGGGGAGGGATCACTACTAGTCGTTTTTCCTATAAGGAGGAGGAATGAGGATTAAATGGGTTGATGTTCAGTCAGAATAAGAACCTTTAAAACATCATTGTTATAAAATACTTTGTATCGATGATTGACATTATGGTTCCAAGAAATAAGGTCTCTCCAGTCTACCACATAAGAAGACATTTGAGAAATAGAGGACATATTTAAAGAGAATAGAGAATATATTAGAAGATATGTAACCATTAAGAGAGAATCAGTTGTGTTAATCAAACAAAATAAGTGCATAACATGGAAAACATTACGTGGACCACATGATCCATTCTAGGTCACGAAAATCACATAACCCATAAAACATCTTTTGATCATATGATTTTTCTTAATACATATAATCTTGTTACCATGTGAAGGTTACATGAATCACATAAAGATTAGTAGATCATGAAAAAATCCTCAAGAGACAACCAAATCACATAAGATAGACTAATGTCCGAGGGTGTGCATCAAAGTTCAAATAAATTACCCTTGATTAGTTCATGGATTGATTAAGTGAGATATTTAGACAAGGTGATCACACAAAGAGGTCAAGTGACATTATCACGTGATTAGGTCTCTTGTATGGTTCTTGTGATAAGTTCATGCAAAGTTGTCTTGCAAAACAATCGCACGAGAGAGGAGATTTTGAGAGCTATGGAGCTTCATGTCATCGGTCAAATGACCAGCCTCTCACCCCCTATTTATAAGAAACCTCAAGGATTATGAATGGACTTATAGAAGACCAAAAGATGTTTTGAATTCCAACCAGAGAAAGCATAAGAGACTCATGAAGTCATTTCCTACCTCATAACTGAGCCCTTGTTCCTTCGAACATCACTTTTGTGGGGGGGGCATTTTTTGACGCTAGCCAAATGAGCATTGTATATTTTAGGAACAAATAAATACCCAAAGCATAGGTATTAATATATACCCAAAGGAAAGAAAATTCTAGCATTTATACATATAGATTAATCACCTAGGTCACAAGGACCTTGTGAACTTCAATGAGGCTCATGATCACATGACCCTAGGAGCATCATGCAAAGGGGTTATGCAATTCCTGTGATCTGTTCCTGATCATGTGAAGCCCCATCAAATAGCCCAATTAATCATGTAAAACCCCTATGATTATTCTTTTTTATCATATGAAATGTCATCTAACAATCTCCCAATATGTTCATAAAATAAAAGTTAGAAAAGAGGGAAGCTTCATGGGAAGGGATTTGCATTGGTTTTCATGTGATGTTGTTACGTGCCTCATAAAAACTATTAATGATCATGAAAATCACCTCAGAAAACCATCTTGATCTAGTGATATCCATTCAACATGGCTGTTTGGACATGCAACACCCTAATGAGTCCAGTTCCCATTGCTGAATTTACAACAGAAACATCAAAGAGCCTATTACCATAGATCATCTAACCAATGAAACAAACACATCATTCTCTTTACCACCTGAGGTTATTGTGATCATTCAAGGTTAGCCACTGAAGCTCCTCCAAGACTAATGGTTTTTTAAAGGTTCCATACACCACACATGTTATATATACAAACCAACCTTTCCCATATTTGTTCAACACATCAACAATACTACTCATGGTCCGATGATGCATCGTCACCCTCTCCACCTCCATCTCCTGCTGCCACCTGTAAGAACATTATATTGAAAATTAAATATTGTTGCATATTTATAATTAAACTTAAAACCAATAAAAGTTTTCAAACTAAATGATTTTGATTTATTGTGATTTACCTGCTCACCACCACTCGGTGCACTACCACTGGGGGCATATCTGCTCATCTGCTGATATAAATCAGTCAATGCTTTCTGCATAGCGGATATATGAGACCCTTGGTCTTGAACTGTGGATCCTAGAGAAGAAATCTCCCTCTGAGCATCTTCAGGTATGGGCTGACTATAACCCGGAGTAGATGCGGCTGGAATCCCTGATGGCCTGCTAAAGACCTCAGATGGTACGGGTCCCAAACCCATCCCGCGCACTCTACCAGGATGCTCCTTCCCAAGGACTTGAGTAACCGGGTCATCCTGGGAGACTGAGTAAGACTGCCCAGGATTGGCATACCATAGTTCTTTATTTTTACATATAAATCAAATATCAATACATATTAACACAGTAAAAACTAATAATAAGTTATTATAATAAAAATTTGACTTCATACCCCAACTTCTTTGGTAGGCTCATTAACAAAAGAGCCATCTGATTTTCTGTGAACATCCAACCACAGTTCAATCTGGGAGGCTTCATGCCCTAAATTATGTGACTACATTAAGTAAAGATAAATAAAAAATTCAATATATTAAATAGATAATATTGTCTTATAAATATTTAAAATATTTAAAATATTACCAATGACATTCGTCTTCTAGAAAATATTTTTGAGCCCGCTGTGTGAGGGATGACTTGCTTCGCCCTGTTTGATGCATTCTGTCATGAGAGATCCTGAAATAAATAAAATGCAATTTAACAGTAATGTATCCAATGTCATATCCTCTTCATATACATGTATTAATGTAAAATGAGGATAATATAATAATATATATTTCAATACCATCCGCTTCTCATCACGATGCCTGTCAACAAAAACTTTCCACTGCTCTTTCAGTACCCCATTGGGTAGCTTGTCATACATTTGTTCCAAGGTCAAAGAAGTATCGTTGACATCACACCACAATCTCCATTTTAAATCTTTCCATTTTTTACCAAGATTTTTCAAAGTCCACTTCTGTGCTATCACATCAACAACTGTGAAGTGGAAGAACATCTGTATACAGAAATTCATTTTGAACATATTAGTAACATGACATTAAATTAAACCATAATGTAATAAAATTAAATTTATTTGAGAATCGAAAACTTCATTTTTCCAGTTTGGAGTCACATGTCTCCAATCATCATATGAAATGGGAAGGGAAATGGGCTCCGCTGCCAACTGACCTATAATCTGGCCAAGTAATCCCGCGACATCTTCCGTAGGGACCCCATAAGAATCAAATGGCACGACTATCTTTTCGCCATTTAGGTTCCAAACATCTGAGCTTTTTAAGTGTTTCTCCACGGTTTTATTTTTGTCATCTTAAATGAGCAAACAATTAGTATAAACAAAATGCAATAAATTTATTTAATTAAAATTTATACCTATGACTATGACCCTCTAGTATGTTCAGGATGAACTGGAAGGGGTCTGTCACCGCCCAACTAATGAGGCACCTGTAGGGGGAGTCGACGACTAAGCATATAATGGGAGGCCCTCTGATGGTGTGAGAGATGGTGCAGGGGGAGATGGTGTGGGGGTGTAGGCAGCTGGTGCCTCAGATGTCGTGGGGAGTGACCCAGATGGATCGGCATCCGTCGCAGAACTAGAAGAAATAGTATACCGCTTCCTCCTTGGAATTCCTGTCATTTAATAAAATAAAATTAAGTTCAGAATATATATTTCAAAAAAATTATGCAGAAAAAAAAAATTAAAAATGATAATAGATGCCTAGTACTAACAAACAAAATATATATAACAATGATAATGAATGACTGTAGAAATGAAACAAGTGGTTTCTACATGAATGAATAATTGTACATACAATAATTTCCCCTTCAATCATGTCGGTTTCCTACTCCATTGCTTCATCCACTTCATTCATCCTTGCAAGACTAATATTTTCAATATCATGATGGACAAATAATTCTGCTTCCTATTGTTGATGACATTCAATTTCAGAGGTCAAATCTTCCACTTCATCACCCATATCATACAAATCTATTTGTATTACGTGAGTAACTACACTCCACCCTTCATCCACAACATCATTCACATGATATACCATTTTTTCTTGAGATGATAAGATATATGGATCATGCATTTCATGATCACCAACATTCATCAAGAGAGAGAAGTTCACAGAAGTAAATTGCAATGAATCTCTTTTAACACCTCTGATAATATCAACCCATTTGCATTTGAATAAAACAACAGAAAAATGTTCATGGTGGTTTAATTCAATAATATCATGTAGCTTTCCATAGTATCCCACTTCAGCAAATATAAATATACCATTATTCTGTGTTTTCAAACCCACTTCTCGATCAACTATATGAAATCTAAAGTCATTCATATTATAAGCGTCGAACTTTCTAACTTGCTTTATAGGACCTCTAGTAAGAAACTTCAAATCTTCTGATAAGTATGCTCGAGTATCAGTATTCATGATCTGAAAAAAGAAATATAATTTAATAGATTTACAAATTGTATGTGTCAAACTAATATTCTTATTTATTGAAATATTTATGAACTTACACGTCGTGCAGACCATTCTACAAGCTCTTTATTCACAGCTTTCATTATATATTTCTCATTTCGTGTTCGGCCTCTCATTCGTCTCTTTGTTTGTATCCTCAACTCTTCAATAAATGGATCTGCAATTTCACTATTCAGCAGCACATATCTATGTTCCTGTAATAATTCCAATTCTGTCAGTGTCACATTTGAGGTCCTCCAAACTGATCGGCCAATAGCAGGAAATATTTTTGATTTCTGATGCATTTGAGATTGAGTTGATGTGTCGTCAACACGTCCAACTCGATTAAATCTTGTCTCAATATCATCTAAATACCTGGATCAAAAGGTAATACATTCCTCGGCCAAATAGCCTTCAGCAATAGAGCCTTCTGGTTGAGCTTTATTTCTCATGTATGATTTCAAATGCCCAAGATATCTGTGAAATAAAATAATAATATTATGCATTTACTTAAATGTCAAAAAAAATTACTTAACTGGAAAAAATATAAATAAAATACCTCTCAATTGGATACATCCATCGATAATGAACGGGGCCTCCTAATTTAGCTTCTTCAACCAAATGCACAGTTAAATGCATCATGATAGTAAAAAAACGATGGAGGAAAGATCATCTACATTGCACAAAGAGTCAATACAAACCTCTCCTGGAGGTTGTCAAGCTGAAATGGATGTACAACTTTCTCACATAATTTCCTGAAAAATTTGCAGAAATGGAGTACAACAGTAGTAACTTTTTCAGGTAATAATATACGCAATGCCAATGGTAGTAACTGCTGTAACAAAATATGTGAATCGTGACTTTTCAATCCATGTAACTTACGATTCTTCAAGTCAACACACCTCTAGATGTTACTTGAATACCCATCAGATACCTTCACATTCTTTAAAATTTGAAGGAACGTATCTTTATCCCTATTTTTCATTGCGAAAACGGATGGAGCATACTTTTCATTCTCATCTGGCCAGAGATCGTGTTTTATGTTCATTACTTGTAAGTCTTTGTGAGCATTAAGATGATCCTTCAGCTTTCCATGCTCATTAAGTAATGTGAAAATAAAATTATCACATAAATTCTTCTCAATATGCATCACATCAAGATTGTGGCGCAACAAATTAAATTCCCAATACGAAAGTTTAAAGAATATACTTTTTTTCTTCCATTTTTGCGTTCTGATTTCACTTGACGATGCACTTCAGACCCGTTTTCCGCTATCATTCAAATGATGAACCTTCCCAAATTCTGTTTCAACATTTTCAAGCTGTGTCAATATTTCAGAACCGGTTAACAACTTTGGAGGTGTTCTATGATCAATGAAACCATTAAATTTTTATTTGTTCAGCCGAAATCTATGAGATGCATCGAGAAATCTTAGATGGCATAAGAAGCACCATTTTCTACTATGAGGTATCCGTTTGGGATCAAAATCAAAGTTACAAACGAGACATGCCAAACCCGTATAAGTGTTCCAACCAGATAAATTCCCAAGCCCAGGGAAGTCACTAATGGTCCACAGTAAAGCAGCATGCATTTTGAACATTGTTTTAGAAGAAACATCAAATGTCTCAACACCGTTACTCCATAACTCCTGAAATTCTTCAATTAAAGGCTGCAAGTATACATCAATATCATTTCCAGGCATTTTTTTTCCAGGAATAATCATTGAAATGATAAAAGATGATTGTTGCATACATATCCACGGAGGCAGATTATAAGGGATCAAAACAACTGGCCAAATGCTATAACTTGTACTCAAAGTCCCAAATGGGTTGAATCCATCGGCAGCCAATCCCAATCGAACATTCCTAGGATCAGCTGAGAAATCTGGATGTAATGAATCAAATGTATTCCATGATTGGGAATCTCGTGGATGTCTCATTAACCCATCATTGTTATTATCTACAGAATGCCACTTCATGTGTTCGGCGGTTTTTAATGACATGAATAATCTTTGCAATTGCGGCTTCAAAGGAAAGTAACGCAAAACCTTTGCAGGTGTGTTCATTTTCTTCTTCTTCATGAAATTATGTTCAGTCAGACTTCCAACATCACCCTTTGACTGCCATCTAGAAGAAGAAAATTTCTTGCAATTCTGTCTACTTGAATCCTCTCCCCAATAAAGCATACAATCATTGGGACACGCATGTATTTTTATATAATTCAGACCAAACTTGTTAACAACTTTTTTCATATCATAAAAAGATTCTGGGATTTTTACTTTAGGAAATGCATCACAAATAAATTCCAATATCATGGACATTGCCTTATTTGTAATTCCGCATAGACATTTGATATGGTACAACTTCAGCAGAAATGAAAGCCTTGAATATTTCAAACACCCACTATACAACTCTTGATTTCCATCGTCAACTAAATCACGAAACACATTTTTCTCAGTGAAGTTTTCTGTTACATTTGGCTTTACAGAATCAAGAGAAGGATCCAATGATATGTTCCAATCTTGATCTACTTGTGTTACAGTCTCAAAAACATCACTTGTCATGTTGCAATTTGTAGCACCCTCTTCTGGTTGTTCTGATATGTTTTGATGCTGATAGTGGTGTCTTGCAGTGCCGAATGCATCATTTATGAGGTTTTTCATTTCATTTTCCATTGTCCATGAACTTGGGACCTCATTCTGTGGATTAACATCAGTGCTCAATCTTTCTGTATTGTTCGATTCTCCATGCCAATTCCAACACAAATATTGACCAGGGAATTGCTTCAGTATTAAATGTTCATAAACTTTATCTCTCTTCAACCATGTTCTAAATTTACATTTAGGACATGGACATCTTATTCTCCCTTCAATGGATCAATTAGAAATCACAAAATCTAAAAACTCATTCAAACCCTTAACATACTGAGGTGTATTCCTCGTTAATGTGATCCAGCTTTTATCCATGTATATCACAATGTGCCTACACAAAATATACGATAGTGTAAGATTGCAGAATCATAATATAATAAAGATGACCCATTTATCATAAAGTATGCCTAATATAATAAAGATGATTCATTGATCACATTTACCACTTACTTAGTATGCCCAGACTAACCAAACAAGTCTGGTCCTTAGGAGACAGCGTGAACACCTCATTGAGGAGCAGTAAGAATATCGGGTTACACAATTATCATAACACTGTAAATCACACATTTATGTTGCCTCAAACAATTTCTATCCCCACTACATTAATGAGATACATTGGTCCACTTATATTACTTCCACACCCTCACAAAAAATACTACAACTTTCCTGAACATCTCATATACTCACATGCTTGGTCATCTCAATTAAATGTTTTATTTTATTTTCCAAATCTAGAAATGGGATACCAGTTGGTATTTATAACATCCATCCAAAATCACTAATTTAGAATACCAATGCACGGGTTCCCATTTCTAGAGTTTACCCTCATTGGATTATGTTTAATAATCATTACCTTCACTTATCAATATTATAGATCAATAAAAATAATATGGAATATTTTTTTACCATATTTAGTTTCATAATTTGAACAATGTTGTTGATACTTGTTTATAAGCCAATGAATATTCTTCTCACTAGATCCAACACAGTGGTAACACATTATGATAATTCCCCCACTTAATTTCAATGTTTTTTCATCTATTAACCATTTATTTAGTAAGATATCTAAAATGGTGAAGTCAGATATTTGTTGTACTTTCATCCTTAACCATCTTTTTCTACATGATTCAAAAGTATTTCACACTGTATAACTAGGTTACACATCATGTAACTATTACTAGATACAAGTCATGAAATGGTATTCATGGTGTGAAAGTTTACACCTCGGGAAGAGTGGTTTCACATCGTAAATTTTAAAATAATGGATTTTTAATTCGAGGTGAAGGATTTTTCAACATACTAGAACACCATGGATTTCACAACAGGTAATAGTATTATACATTATCAAATGGCCCTCGTGTAGTTTTTGAAATAGGTGAGTGGCTATTTTGGTTTCAGTTCTTTTCTCCAGGCCCTTGGATCCCTACCTAGAGATCTTCTCGGGTTTTTTTGGGAGACTATGCTCCATCTAGATTGATCCATTCAACATTGGATATTTTATTATAGTTTTGGCGCATCTCTCTGGGTAAGAAATATTTCTGATTCTTCATTTCTCTTGATAATGGTGGCACCCTAGGGTAACATTATCAGATCTGGTATCCTAAGTTTTTGAATCTTTGTGTATTCTTCTAGATCCTTTGGGAGATCTCATTATGGAGGCCATTCCTTGGTTAGTTGTGGTGTGGCGGATGTCTTTTCTTGAGGTATTTGGTGTTTTCCCTTTCCACCAACCCCTTATTTTCTAATTTATATCAATATTAATGTTTTTATTATATTCTAGGGCCTTTGTTTTCATCATTGGGTTTTCATTGTTGGTGGATCCCATTACGGGAATGTGTGACTTGAGCTTTGAGGTAGGTGGTTCCATCTCTAGCCTATGATAATTATCCTAATTTCTCTTAATTTATAAGTTGATATATCAAATTGGAATGACTATTTTCATTTGTTTAAGAAGGGGTTTTTGAGAGAAATGTTTTTCCATGATTTTTGATAAATGAAAATAAAATGGGTACTTTTAAAATGAAATTTTTTTCCATCTATTTGATGTTGTTATGTCACATTGAGAATCAACGGTATTCTCATTTCCTTTTTATGTTCATCCAAAAAATGGAGGTAAAACAGTTGTCCCCATATGAAACGTTACCTGATTGAACCCCATATAGTCTCACAATATCTTGAATGTTCAAGCTTCTTAATTATTTCACCATAGTCGAATACTTTATCATGATAAAATGGGTGGATTTAAATAGTTAATAAGTTTACAATCCAATGGTGTAAATTAACTAAGGTAAAAGAACAAACCTAATAATGAAATAAATAGTGACATAATCCTACATTTAGGTAGGAATAGGGAGTGACAAAAGAATAATAGAGGGTCTCTAGTGCTCATCCTAAATTTACAGACACATATAACATCTAGATACAATTTTAGATACATCATGACTTAAAATTAGCCATCAAAACTAGTGAAAAATATCATAAAACTTATTTCTGGACCAAGGATAAACAAACCATGGATACTACTGGTTATCCTATATAAAAACATTTTATAGAGACAACTAAATCATGAAATAACCCTTGATGAATATAATTTCATCATATGACATTGAACACCTATCAAGAACATCCACAAAATATAGATTTTACTTTTAACATTTTCTTAATTCATCCTTAGGATGTTCATACTGAATTAGTTCTAGAAAATGTGGTGTTAACTGAATACTAACTATGAATATAGCTCCACTATTCTCCTTGGATTCTTAGTGAATTTCAGAAAAGGACTCATCAGATTCCAATCATCACTATAATCATTTAATGAATGGGTTGGATTTTTTACCCTTAAGGTATTTTCCACTATCTTTCTCTTACATAGGATATAGAAAATTAAAAAAGTCAAATCCCTAATTGTAATCGATCAATGAGAAATACCTTATACATAGATCATTTTAAGGAAAATACATGCCATGATTATTCTTTCATAGTATAATAATAATTTCTCACTGAATTGATATTGACCCCATGATTTTAAAGAATGCATCACCACCAATTCCTCTAGTATATAGGTTGGATAATCCCATTAATTTTGTAAGAGGTGGGATGATCTATGGGCCACTAAATGGTCAAATTACACAACACGCTTCCCGAACCTATACCTAAAGCATCTCAATAAACCACATACAACATTCTAGTCTACATTAACATAAATATGGGTTAGTGTTCAACCACTGATTTTGATCATAAATGTAAGAATAAAATTATGTATTCTTTTTTTAACCTTACCCATTTTTGGTAAATCTATTTTATTAGTTATGTAAATAGAGATAGATTTATAAAAAAATCCCTATAATATCTATTGTTTTTTAATAAGATCATGATATCAAATTCATGACTCAAATATTACCATAAATTCACTACCCTAATTTCCATTGGATCAACTAACACCTAATGATTCTATGCCAGATACAATATGAATTTGACCTCTCTAATCCAAAATCTATTCTTGGAGTACATGGAGTTAATATGGACATCCAAAAGTGTGCCCAAAACAATTATTTGATGATAATCGTGCTCCACCTCAATGAAAAAGTATACTAGGATTCCATGCATATACACCACCATAATGTATTCAATTTACTTAGGAAACACACAGTTCATAAGGGCCATAAAAATCATAGGATCATTCTTCATCCTTAATGGCACAAATTTAGAATTGAAGTGGTTGTACCTTCTTCATAAATCATTCTTGTGAATTCCAAATCCACTCACACTAAAATGAGGATTCCAAAAGTGAATGTTGATATTATTGAACCACATTTCCCCCATAATCTAATCAACTTGGTCACTGATGTTTGGAAAGAGCTATTTTTTTATAGAAAACCTTTCCAACTTCAAATAGTTGATACAAAATCAGAGTGATATATCATGCTTTATGTAATTCAACCTTGGTTGGACTACGATGAGATTCTTGGGTGAAAAAATACTTTGGATTATAATTCATCGAACCAAATAATTAATTCCCCTAACTCGATGGGGTCCATATTGAATGAGGGAAGAGATGTAGTATATGATTCATGTACCAAATCAATGATTAATTTTAAATCCCATTACTAATGTATACCTAAAAATTCCTCTAGAAACACCTTTAGGAACTCATATAAAATTAAAGGAAACCCATTGTCAGAACCATTGTCATCGTATTCTAATATAAGGGAAAATACAAGGGTTTCTCATGGCTGCCTAAATCTCTCCAGCATATTCCCTTGGTTGAGTGGGATGTATTTATAGATGAATAACACAAACAATATCTAATAAAAGAAACCATAAATACAATATACCATAGAGAACCAAAAAATAACATAATTAAAAAACTTTTGAAAAATAAAAATTAAAACCACCACAATCACAATTATTAATTTATAGAACTCCACCCTTACTCAATGTCCATTCACAGTCTACAGACTATGTATTTTACCTAAAATATGAGTAAATCCAAATTACAGACATATTATGGTGACCTTTGGTCCATTATGTGTTGTGTTGGCAAGACATCCCACTCACACCTAGATTCTTAATCCCAAATAGTTGATGCTCTTGTATATTGGAAATTACCAAATAAAAGTACCCAAAAGTAGGGAAAAATTTACTCCAATTCCCTTTTTTCACATACTAGCCAAGGTTCCCTTGCAACCCAACACCTAGCACATCCCATGGCATAGCTCGAAGTTAATTCTAGAACCACATGGTCTTATAATAACACATCATTGAACAAACAACATAACTAGTAAGCACCTAGTAAGTAGGTCGCCAGAGATGGAGGTCGCAGGGTCGCTGGAGATGGAGGTCGCAGGGTCACCGGAGATGGAGGTCGCAGGGTCGCCAGAGGTCGCGGGTCACCAGACAGTAGGGGGTCGTCGGACGGTGGGGGTCGAGGGTTGCAGGTCGCCGGGGGGGGGGGGGGGGGGGGGGTCGGGGAAGAAGGGAGGGTGGGGGTTTGGGGGAACGATTGGGGTGGGGGGAAGGTTTGGTATTGTGAAAAAAAATATGGGTTTCGCGGCGGTTTATTAAAAATCTCCATGAAACCTTTCGGCGAAAATGTTTAGCGGCGGTTTTGTGAACCGCCGCCACAAAACTGCCGCTAAACCCGGTTTTTCCCGTAGTGGGGGGATGTTGTCCAGTAGGGGGGGTTTCTGTCCAGGGGGGGTTGCTGTCCAGGGGGGCTGCTATCCAGGGGGTCCATCAGTGGGGGGGGCTGTTGTCCATGGGGTCCATCAGGGAGGTTGCACTATTCTTTTTTATTGAGTTATATTCTTTGTGAATATTCTAAGATGTTTTCTTTTACCATAATTTTAGAGAATGAGCACTACTATGTTCTACCTTGTGTTGTAGGTACTTTTGAGCTGGTTCCAGACTTCTTTGATAGTTTTTCTTATAGGGAGACTCATGTAAGTGAAGTTATGTGTTTTTCTATATTTGGATTTGTTTAATTCTTATTATGTAAGTAGCTTTCGTGTATAATTTAATTTAAAGGGGACTGGCATGGGGCAGGGGGAAACTGGCAGGGGGAGGGGACTGGAAGGGGGGTGCAAGTGGGGGCTGGTTGGGGGGTGCAAGTGGGGGATGGTATGGGTAGGGGGGAGGGGAAACAGGTAGGGTGGGGGCAGGACTAGGGGGGTATGGGGGTGTTTAGGTTCTTGGGGGGGGGGGTCCAGGGTCTGTCCAGGAGGGTGGGGGTGGCTGTCTAGGGGAGTGGAGGTCTGGGCTATCCCGGGGGATCTGTCCAGGGTCTGGGGGGTGTCCAGGATCTGTTCGGGAGGGTGGGGGTGGCTGTCCAGGGGAGTGTAGGTCTGGACTATCCAGGGGGATATGTCCAGGGTTTGGGGGGTGTCCAGGGTATAGGGGGTATGGGGGTGTCCAGGTTCTAGGGGGTCCAGGGTCTGTCCAGGAGGGTGGGGGTGGCTGTCTAGGGGAGTTGAGGTATGGGCTATCCAGGGGGATCTATCCAGGGTCTGAGGGGGTGTCTAGGGTCTGGGGGTGTCCAGGGTCTGTCCGGGGGGTGTTTAGGGTCTATCTGGGGGGTGTCCGGGGTCTGTCTGGGGGGTGTCCAGGGTCTAGGTTCTAGGGTCTGTCTGGGGGGTGTTCAGGGTCTGTCCGGGGGGTGTCCAGTGTCTATCTGGGGGGGTTTCCAGGTTCTGGGGGGTGTCTAGGGTCTGTCTAGGGGGGGGGGGTGTTCAGGGTCTTTCCAAGAGGGGGGATTTGTAGGGTGGTTGTCCAGGGGGGAGGGGGATGTCCAGGGGAGGGGGGTTTTATGTAGGGTGGGGGTGTCTAGTGTCTAGGAGGGAGCGGTCTGTAGGGGTTCTGTCCTGGGGGGTGTCCAGCAGGGGGTTCAAGGGGTGTCCAGCAGGGGGGGCTGTTGTCCAGGTGGGGTTATCCTGGGGGGTGTCTAGGAGTGGGGGTTGTCCGTGGGGGTTTGTCCATGGGGTGAGTTGGGTCTGTCCAGGGTGGGAAGGGTGGCTGCAGAGGGAGGGGTGCATGGGGGGATTTAAGGTGAAGGTGGGGTGCAAGGGGGAGAGTGGGGGGGATTTTCAGGGGGCGGTGGGGAGGATGCAAGGGGCCAGCACCAGCTGAATGGTGCTATTTTTTTACGAATTTTTTAGGACTATATCCATGGTTTTAAACCATACCTATAGGTCTACAGCCACGATTCATAACCGTGACTATATGTCTTTTGCCACGGTTGCAACTGTGGCTATAGGAGATGAGTGATTTTAGCCTATGCCACAGGTTGAAAATTGTGGCTTTAGGGTTGTTTCCACAGTTGGAACTGTGGCTATAAGGCTATATCCACGGTTCAAACTGTGGATAAAGGTCTATAGCCATGCCAATACCAACCATGGTTGTATGAACCATGGATATAACCTATAGCCATGATTTTTTGGCCTATATCCACGGTTTAAAACCGTGGCTATAACCTGATTTTGTAGTAGTGATAGTTGGTATCAGAGAAAGTATAGTAGAAACTTTGGAAATTAGATTTAGGAAAATATATATTAGAGATATATAAACTTATAAATGACTGTAAATATTCCCAAAGTAACATATCTTATGATTTAGAGATTAGTGATACACAAATTTTTGATTTACAATATATGTTTCACTAATTTTAGATTATACATTATGATTCATAATTTTATGATCTAATCTAGTGTATACCATTATTTAGAAATGGTTCCTAGTGTAAGGGATTGAAATTGTATCAATGAACGTATCCAATGTAGGGATTGAACTCCTATGAAAGATAATGATTTTAGAGTTAGAGCTTCAACTGGAGTTGAGAAACTTATAACTATACTAGGACAACTAACTCAGGTTATGAGCAATAACCTTACTCATATGGAGAAGAATGACCCACAACGCAGTGTAACAATGCTAGACCACTTCATGTGAAAAAAACCTCTATTATTCAATGGGACTAAAAATCTATTTATATGTGAGAAATGGATATGTTCCCTAGAGAAGATATTTCTCCCTTTGAGAAGTAACAAAAGGGAGAAGTTTATCATGATAGTTTATCATCTATCTGGAGATGTAGATCAATGGTGGTCATTAATTCAAAACACAAAGGAGGAGGATGAAATTGAAAATATGGAATGGAGGTATTTTAAGTAAATTTTCATTGAAAAATACTTCCCTCGTGAACAACGAGCATATATGGAGAGACAATTCTTGAGTCTGAAATAGAAAGAAGATGAAAATGTTTCTAAGTATGAATCCAACTTTATATGGTTAGCAAGTCATGTCGCATACTAAATACATAATACAAGATCAAGATTGACTATTTATTCAATGGTTTTAATCCAATTCTATGAAGGGAACTAGTCTCTTAAAAATTCTCATTATATGAGGATATAGTATCTTGTGTAATGAATATAGAGAAAGAATTATACAAGTATTATGGTTTTGAAGGTATACAAGAGAAGAATAGGATTGAAGATCAAAAAATAGATAAGGAGAACAAAATAAATAAAGATTTTTTTCACATGTGATAATTTTGGGAAGAAACATCTCGGTACATACTTGAAGGGAAAAGGATTTTACTACAAATGTGGAGAGAAAGGACACAAGGATCATAATTTAAAGGGAAGGAAAAAATATTCATATGTTCAATGCTTCAACTATAAGGAGATGGGGCACTATTCAAATGAATGTCCCAAGCGTCAAGGTAATATTGCTCAAAAGAAGTAAAGGGATAAAGGAAAAACATATATTATTACTATAGTATAAGTGGAGTAATTAATGTATCTATGTTTTTGGATTCATGAATTATTTTATGTTATTATCATTATAAGAATCATGAGATATATATGGATTGTACTATAGTACGTATTCTTTAAGTAATTGAAAGCATGTGATGAATAGCTCCAGTAATCAAGAGAAGTGATTATGTTATAAGTTGATCTTCATGAAAACACCTGAATTAGGATAGATAACCCTAAATATATAATTAATTTTGAGATAATAATAATTATATTTTTATGGGATATTATTGGTGACCATGAATATGGTTAGTGAGCTGATGGTTTATGTTATGCTGGAATTATTAGATGTTTAGATTTAAGGAATATATTTGACGACTTGAGATTTTATTTTTGGAATAATGTGTGTTTTCATTAAGGTTTAAAGTATATCAAGGTATTCAAATATTTTGTATGTGACAATAAAAGATGCATTATGTTTTTTTGGTGAAAATGTGATGTTAGGTGTCCTTTCTTCTAAATTTTTGGTCTTTGAATTTGGAAAGACATATTTTGGATGGGTCTTAAGGTTAATTACTTATAGAATGGATTAAGTATATTATTGATTAATATTAAAGTATGATTTACAATATTGGATAAAATGTGATGACATTTTTTGGTTTTAGAAAACATTTAAAGGCTGAATGAATGACTTATGGATCACTTTATCAAAGTAATTCGGGCATAAAAATTCATCTTGAATATAGATATTTTGGATTAAGAAATGAAGTGAAAATAGGTTGAAGTACAACCAAAGGATGAGATTATGAAATGGGAAGGAATCAAGTAAGTTTATTCTCTCATGTGATTATTTTTTTAGTAAAAGAAACCCTCAACTCTAGGAAAAGTATTTTGGAAAAAAATCATGAGTTTAGTTTTCTTTTTGAGAAATAAATGGTATTTTAATCGATCATAGATTTACAGTTTTATGATGGTTAAATTTCTAATGAACATCTTCTCTATCACTCTCCATTAGAACTTGATAGTTAAATTTTTCTTCCATGTCTGTATTTTCACTTTTCACTAATTTTACCCCATTCAGATGCCTAATTTTTTGGTGGCCTTTGAATTTCCCTTTCCCATTTAATATGAGGATTTATTGATAACCCAATTTATGATGTGGATTTCCCATAAAGGAATTTTTAGGTATCAACCTTTTATTATTTTCAAGTGAAATTTCAAAATTGAGAGGAAGTAATTTATTGAAGGATGGGAGAATATAACACCCCAATATTTTACAGTATTTCTCTCCTTAAATCAATTCAATTTATTCAATATCTTATAGCTTAAACAAACCATGATACACTATTAAATATTAACATGACCTTTAAAATAGTAATGTGACTCTTAGGAATATTAATATGGAAATTAGAATAATAAACCCACCTATTAAAGTATAAATAAAATTTAGGTTTCTCATAAATGAAAATATGATATATTTATATCATGGTATAAGTAAATAAATGTTATAAAAATGATAAATTAAATGTTGGTATGTTTGTGAAACATAAATACTTATTTTTAATTTTATAATTAATATAATGATTTAAATGGAACTTTATTTTCTTAAACTAGATTCATGAATTAATATTTTGTTGTATTATAATTATAACATAATTTTATGAGACCATAATTAATTTTTCAAAGTGTTGTTAAATCGGTTATAACATTAAAATCGATACTTTTGAATGAATGATAACTTCATTGAAAAAGTTAATTTCTCATATTTAGAAAATTATTTTCATAAAATGGATTTGATTTTTGAAATATACACATCAAAAAAAAGTTAGGGTGAAATTTTGAGAATTTTCAAAAACACTTAAATTTTTGGTGAATAGTAAAAAATATAATTTTTTTTAAAAAATATAGTATTTTTGTGACGTCGTCAAGACATAATTATGATAAAAAATTTATTAAAATTATGTAATAACTAAATTTTGATATTATAATATAAATATTTTACAAAAATAATTCAGTACATGTAAATTATAATATGTTTCATGATAAGTATAAAAATCAGTGTCAGTGTCGACGTAGTGCTTGCGCAGCATTGGAAAAGTCAAATTTTGTTCCATATAGATAATAATTGTGTTCTAAAAATCATTTTCATAAATTTTTTATTAATTATTATGTGTAATTTATATTTTTTGATGATATTTTATAATTTTAGAGTTATATAACATTAATCTTGTCCAAATGCATGTGCAATGCTTGGCCAAGACAAGAAAAGTCAAATTAACAAATTAAAGCAGTTGTATTGATATATATATGTGAAAATATAATTAATTGATTAATATAAAATATTATCATGAACCTAATTAATTTATTTTTTTTATAGTAATTTATTTTTAAATTTTATATATGAAATAATTTACATTAATGCTTATGCAATGCGGATGTAGTGCTTGGGAAAGGAGAAGAAAAATCAATAAAATGATTTTAATTAAAATTTTAAGAACCATTAAATAACCCAAAAAATTATAAAAATAATATAATTTGATTATATATAGACTATTTTTGTCCAAGGGTCTAATTAATGTACATTTAGAGCCACATGGATATGATTAAGACCCTTATAGTATTTTATTTAAAAGAAAGTCAAAATGTTCACATTAGATTTTAATTAGTATAATATTTTAATCTATCATTTTATGGAAGATATATTCAACCATAAAAATTCATAATAAAGATAATAAATTTATATTCTTAATGAAAATTTATTTTCAATTTTTGGGTAATATATAATTACCTTAAAGTCTTGTACAACGATGATGCAATTATTATTTAATTAATGAAAAAACATATAAATGAAATATAAAATATTAAAATAAATAAAATTTGAGATAATTAAGATAATCCATGAATTATATATATAACTATGACATTTCCAAAATATAATAAAATATTTTTTTCTAATTTTAATATTTTCCTTGATTTTTTTTAAGTCATAGTTATGAATAGTGTTTAATTTGAAATAAATTATTTTCATGAATATAATATTTTATTAAATTATTTAAAAATAAAAAAAATCTTTAATAATTCCAAATATGATAATATTATGTCTAAAATGTAATACCTTGTAGATATTTAGGGCTTTTGGAAGTTTTTAACCCTATTTTAGCCTTATTATATCTTAATATTGTAAGTAATTCCTAAGTTGCCCCTCACCTCAATTATAAAAAGTGACTCTTTAATTCATACAATTTCATTACCTTGAGCCTTATTGATCAAATATAATCTACAAAATTCCCTTAGACTCATCCCTATACACAATATAGTGTTTCTGATCTCATAAAATGACCACTTCCAAGTTCCCTAAGGAAGTTCTCAAGGAGAAGAGTTCAAGAGGTAAAATCCTCTTTCGTTCTTTTAATTTTCATTCAATTTCTTTTCTTTTCTTATCCTTTCCTTAACTATGCTATCCAAAAATGCATTATAACTCCATTATATCATATATACTATAATTTTATTGTGTTAATGGGATATCCATCATCAAACCCCTTCTCTCTTTTTATTCTAAAAATGAAAACATCATTTGTGAGGTGTCGATTTACCGCCTTCATGGACGATGAGTTTTTGTTTTTCAATTACACAATTAAGGATGATCATAAAAACATTTTTATGGTTAAAAAATACTATAATATATGTATTAAAAATTATTTAATGTTGTGGAACCAGTTTATATACATAATATTAGTTAATTAGACAAAACAAGTTTGTGATGATCGAAAAAATGCAAAAATAATATAAATGTTTATCATTAATGATTTTTTTAATGAATCATCCTCATATCTAGAAATAAAATTATATATTAGACCATTTAATATTATATAAGTTCATTAATGACATATAATTTCAATTCTGGATAAATATCCCCATTTTACATGATCATTCTTACATGTAAACCAATCATGAAAACCAAGGAAACGAACACTCCAAGGATGAAGAAATTGAATCCTATAACTCATAAAAAAGACATAAATAAACTTAATAAGATGATGTTAAATCAAATAAAAGTTTAATTGGTTTAGAATTAAATTATTGATTAATCTAATTTCATTATCTAGAACATTAAGTACAAGTGCAAAACACTTTTGTACATAAGGTAAGGGGATTCTCGAACCTAATTTTCTTTATTTGGGTTATTCCTATTTAATGCCAAATTTTGGTGTGTATGTTCATTTAATATTCCTAAAATATAAATTATTCATCCTTACCTTTTATTTTCTAGGATATACATGTTACAGTCTGATTTTATGAAAAATAAAAATGATTTTCCAAAATAACTCTTCTTTCCAAAGTAAAAAAAGGAATTTCTCTCAAGAATCCCTTGATGATTTTATTACAGAATTTTCATCTATTTCAACACCCTCTGTTGAATCTTATTGTTAATTGGTATTGATACTTTATGATATTTCATTAAATTTTTTATGATCAGTTTGATTGTGGATGTGCTATTTTGATACCATTCACTATATTACTCAAAATGGTTAGTGATTATGTTTACTGATTGGGAAAAGTTATTTACATTTCATATATATATATTGTTTTTCTTTGACCTCATTCATATTAGGAAAGTATTGATCATATTAAGTTATGGTTGGGGCCCTCTATATCCCCTCTATGCATCGGTAGGTCTCATGAGAAAAACTAGATTAGGATTTGGCCAAGTCCTTACCCATTTATTTTCAGATGTCTTGGTCGAGGCCTCAACAGTATGTTTTTGATGTCCAGCATTATGCATTCCATCTTTATGAGATTACTTACTATTTTCCATGTGATTATTCACTTAGTAGAATTTCCTTGTATAATATTTATACCTCATGGGAATATTTATATGGAATTATTTGATCGGATTTTATTCATGCCATATTCTAATCAAGATTATGTTTTAATGTCATGTGTTTTTTTAGTTATTCACCTTGCCTTATTGTTTATGTTTATGATAGATTCTACTATGTTGTTTACCCTTATTAAGCATCTGAGCTCACCCCTTTCTTATGTTTTATTTTTCCCCATGATGCAAAGATTCTTATTATGAATGACTTTCAGGGATAATATTGGGGTTTATGGGTGTTTCCAATGGAGTTTCTATGTTGTTTTTACATTCAAGTTGTAATGTAAAACTTATGTATGTATCTAGTTTTTCTAAAGCTACTAAACAATTTGGTCCTCTGGGATGTGAGTGCTTGTTCGTAGTACTAATTTATTAAAGTAAGGCACCGACTCTAAGATACTAGGGTTGGGGTATTTATAATAAAGGTATCCTTTATCAGCACTAAAAAACAATTGATAAAGGGTAACATTTATTAGAACTATAAAAAAGAACTGATAAAATAACACATTAATGAGTGATTTTTTCAATGCTCATAAAGGGTTCTCTTTATCAGCATTTTTTAGCACTAATAAACGGTTCCCTTTGATAGCAAATGCTGATTAAGGGTATCCTTTATCAATACATTTTCTATCACTGATAAAGGATATATTTATCAATGCATGTTAATGTTCTGATAAAACTAGCACGTGCGTCTCACATCGAACTTGCAGATAGTCAACCACTTATTTTTATATTATTCTGCGGCAATAGAATACCAAATTCCTGATGTGGGGATGGGCTCACTCATACACTACACACACTTAAATGGGATTATGCCTATATACATGGTCCTGCACAGGCCTTGGGCCACCTTATACTTACCGTGGAACACTCTCCACGGGACCCCTTAGGCATTAGCCCACCTTCTCTACACCACGGTCCACACTCAGTATGGCTAGTTAAATTAATTAAATTTTTTATAATTAAATTATTATTTCATATATAAAAATATATATTGATATATATGAATATATTAAATATTATATATATATATATATATTAAATTTGTTTGTTTTTAATTTTTATTTGTTTCAAATTTTTTAAAATTTATTAGTTTTAAATATTTATTTATATTTTTTCATTTTTTATAATAAAATTCTTATTTCATATATAAATATATATATTGATATATTAGATATTAATATATAAAAATATATATTGATATATATTAAATATTAATATGTATTAATATATATTAATATATATATATATATTATAATAATATATACTAACAAATATTATTAAATATTATATTAATAATATTATTATATATAATTTATTAAATTTAATATATATATATATATATTAATAAATAGTATATTAATTATTCATTTAAAAATTAATAAATTTAAAAAATATTATATATATAATTAAATAAGTAATACATTGTTTATAATTAATAAAAATGAATAAATTTATTAAATACTTAATATAATAATTAAATAATTAATATACTATTTATTAATGTGTATATATATATACTAAAATTATTAACTTTTATTAATAAATTTTTTGTTAATAAATTTTTTTATCATTTAATGTTTTTAATATAGTTTTAATTTGAATAATTAATATATATTCATTTTTATTTAAACATATATTCATGTGGGTTCATGAGCTAGACCGAGCCAACCCCCAAATTTTTTATAATTAAATTTATTAAATTTAATATATATATATATATTAATAAATATTATATTAATTATATATATACAATTAAATAATTAATATGCTATTTATAATTAATAAAAATGAATAAAATAATTAAATATTTAATATACTAATTAAAAAATTAATATTTTATTTATTGTTATATACTAATTAAATACTTAATATACTAATTAAATAATTAATATACTATTTATTTATATATATATTAAATTTATTCTTTTTTTAATAATATTATTTAATTTCATTAATTATAAACAGTTTAGTAATTATTTAATTATATTTATTTATTTATTTAAATTTCACTCATTTTTTAACATGTATTCATTTAATATAGTTTATTCATTAATAATGTTTAGTGTGTGCTCGTTTTTTATAATTTATAGATTTTAAATATTTTTCTAATTTTCATTTTTTACATTTTTTATAGATAATTATTCATTTATATATTTAATATTTTAGTAATTTATTCATTTTTAATTTTTTATTGTCTAATATTTTTGCAATTTTATTCATCTTATAATATTTATTTATGAATGTTTGTTCATTAACATTTAATGTTTTTAATTTGGTTGTAATTTTTATAATTAATATGTATTCATTTCCATTTTAACATATATAAATATTCTTTTTTAATTTTTTTTAAATTATCTATATAATTAATCACAGTTATTCTTTTTTTGAATTTATTCATTCTTATTATTAATTATTTCATGATCTAATATGGGGAAGGACTCAAGAGCTCTTAGCGATGGTGACAGAGACACTTAGGGATTTTCTAATTAATGGATTTTCCATGTGAGATTGAACTTTATTTTCTTATGGGAGGTGATCTCACTAATTCCTGGAGTGGTGACCTCTCAAAGAAAGGCAAGAAATCAGATTCTTTGTCGATGATTTCTAATTCGGTTCAACGAAGACTTTTCTCCTCTTCTAATGATGTTGCTCCAAATCAAGTTATCAAAAGAGGTATTATGGTACATCTTACTACAAATCAAGATAACATTCATGAAAGACTTTATATCTATCAAAATTTAGTCATTTCTATATTGGTTCGACCTTCTAGAGGTAAGATCTAGAATACCCATGAATTAGTTACACACTTATCATGTTCTTGGGGTTTTAGTGTATTCAAATTCATACCTTTGGGGAGAGGGTATTATAATTTACTCTTCCCTTATGATTAACTCAAGAAAAAAAACATGGGGTTTTGGTCATATTGTGTTGAATATGGGAATGGCATGTCACCAAGAATGGAATCACTGCTTCAACCCATTTGAAGTTAAGAATTTTAAGGCCCAATTTTGGGTTAAATTTTTTGATCTCAATTGGATTTTATGGCACCAAATAATTTTGTATGACATTGCTGCAACCATGGGTGTTCCCATAAAAATGGATTGAACCATTGAAGAAGCTAAGTTTGGATTATTTTCTTAGGTCTTGATTGAAGTGGACCTTTTCTCCCCTCAGGTACAGAGGGTTGTTTTAGCTACTTTGGATGATTAATTATCCTTAATAATTGAATATGATAAAGTTCAATTATTATTCTCATGATGTTAGTTAATAAGACACACAAAGGATCATTTATGAAGGGGAATCTCATGTTATTTCTACTCAAATAAAGGAAATTATTTGTATCACTACCTCAAGTGTAGAAATGAAGTTGAAGGGGAGAAGCTGGCTCCAAATTAGGTTATTGCTATCTAGACAAGGAAAGATGATACACAAGTTGAATCAAGGCTGAACATAAATATTGTTAAGGGAGACCAAAGGGGTGATTCTCAGGAACTAGAGGCTAAAGTGGGTGAGAAGGCTTGTATATTGAAAGTAACTCAGTTAATATGCAATGATTATGGTCATAAAAATCAAATTATTAATCATGATTCCCAAGATCAAGAGGAAAGGGATCATGGGAATGAAACTTACTTCACAAAAGGGGTTGTATCCTCAAAACAGGTAGATATCCTAGGTAACCAAGATACATTCGAGGTAAGTAGTATAGTTATCCCTAATTTTGAAATCTTTTTTGGTCTGAAAGAGAAAAATGTTTCCAAAACTTGGGCTCAAATTGTGGAAGAGGAGGAAGATGTGGATGTACACTCTATTGGGGAGTTGTTTGCACATGATTTTGTTGATAAGGTGATTATATATTATCAAATGATTTCATCAAGAATCATAAATGGAAAAAAATTGGATTTTGAGGGCCCTTCACGGATAAAGTCTTTGAATGAAAATCAGGATGGTAAATGTGACAATGTTTTAAAAGTGATCGCATCTCTTTAAGATGATTAGGCAGTCACTTCTAGACTGGACCACTCTAAAAATACTTCTGTAGTTTTTATGAATGATTAGGTTGTTTATTTTATTGTTGATGTTCTACCTCTAAATTTCAACTGAACTCATGGGGATAATGATGGAAATACTCATGGTGAAGGAGTTATTAGGCCATTTTTGGTTACTCCTAATAATTATGCTCTTATACAACATGAATCTGATGGCAGGGCTCTTCGTGAAAGCATTATAAGGACTTTTTCAATCACTTCTGATAATTCTGCTCATGCACAACATGAACCTGATGACACTCATAGCATGGCTATGGTGACAACTTCCAATACATTTGGTGTCCTTGTCACAATAGGGGTGGTAGCTAAGGAGGTGCCTGATATCAGTCATACGAAGGTCATCCTTCCTAGTGAGGGAAATAATAAAAGTGAATTAGAGGTCATCATGGAGAGTAACCCCTCGGATAATAATTACATCAATGAGACTGGTACACAAGAGGTGGCTAAACAAACCTTTCATGTGGATTTTTTGGATGATAAGGAGAAAATTCCTATGAAGATGATCATTGTTGAATTAGAGAGGGATGAACTGGGAGTTCCTTGGAACCATGTTAAGTCTTGGAAATAGGGATTTCACACAAAAATTCATGGCTGAGTACATGGTCATGTTGATTGGGATGCTAAGAGGGAGGAAAGGCAAACAAAGGGTCTTGATTCAGATGATACTGACATTAAAATCCTACTTCATCACATGGAAGGCTCAGAAGAGTATTATTTTAGGGGTCTCAACCATGGACATGGTTGAGGGATTTATTGGAACAACTTATGGAATGAATAATGTAGAATTATTATTAAGATTAGGAAAAAACTTGGTCTTGACAGTCCTTGGTGAGGGTAGTGATTCTTTGTCTGACCCCATCATTCAATTTCCCTGTTTTCTTGTTTTTCTATTTTAATAAAAGGGGCTTTGTACCTAACCTTTTTATTATTATTATTATTTATTTCATTAATAGATTCTACATATTATATAATTTCATTATTCACTTTAACATATATATCAAACTTGTATATATATATACCTTAATTTCACATACACAAATATATACATAATTAATAAAATATTATATAGAAACATACACGCCTAATATTTATGTAATTTATTCAAATTTTAATATTGATTTTATAATTTCATTTAGTAACATAATATATTTAAAATATTATGTTTCTAGTCATTAAAATTTATTTATTTATTTTTAATATTATTCCAGTTAGTATAATGTATTCATTTTTGATTTTTTTATAGTTTAATCATTTTAAAATTTTTATTTATACATATATATTTACTATGTTTTAATATTTTCAATCTGTATTCATCTACATTTCAATATATATCCATATTTTATTTTTTTAATAATTTTTATAATTAATAAAACTTATCAATTTTTTAAATATTATTTAAGTTTACTCATTTTTAATTATTCAATTTCACTGATTTTTAACATTCATGCATTTAAGATTATATATTCATATATAATGTTAATATATATATTTATAAATATATATATTTATAAATGTATATTTACTATATTTATAAAATTATATATTTATAATTATAAATAAATAAATAGAATTTTCTTTAAAAAGTATTTAGGTAATTATAAAATTATAATGAATATATTTACTAGAATTATATATATTTATTTAATATATATATATATATATATAACTATATAAATATATCTATAATTATATAAAAATATTTATAAAAATATTTATAAATATATATATTTGTAATTATAATTATAAATATATATCTATAATTATATTTATAAATACATATTTTCAATACTTTTAATATATTTATAATTATATACATGTATATTTATTTATTTATTTATAATTATATAAATTTAATTTTTTTAATTATATTATTAAAATTAGTTATATAGATCTTTAAAAGCACTAAGAAATCACTGATAAAACATATCTTTATCAACATTAAAACTTTACCATTAATAAAGTGGTATTTTATCAGTGGTTATTATTTTATCACTGATAAAACCCCTCTTTATCAGAATTTTTTGGAAGTGCTGATAAAACACTTCCTGATATTTTAAATATAACCCTAATGAATGCATTGTCGAGCAGGTCAAATTAGTTATTTATTTTTTACTATAATTTCTACAGTATAGTAGGAACCCTAAGTCATCTCTCGATAGAGCCTTAGATCATTAATTTTAAAATAAGATTAGGATTATGAAAAATAGGAATGAGATTATATAAAATTGGGGTTTTATTAATTTCATATGAAAGAATATAAAAGTAAACAATACAAGAAATAATAAATTGACAGATTTGATTAGGCGTGATCAACCCGGGGAAATCTCATGATGCTCATACTTTATCACTTCAAGAGATGGGGTTTCAATATTTTAATCCTTTGTTTGTAACACCTAGAACCATAATGTTTCTGAGTTTATACTAGGATACCTCCTAGGGTTCAGTCAAAACACAAAATGATTCACTAGTTACTGCCAATGATTTGGTGATTTGTGTTTGACTTCATAACCGAAACTCACCAAGGAAACACATGAATAATCTGATATGTTGTCCAGATTTTTATGTTATTTATTTTTGATATCATGACATAAATATACATGGTCTTGACAGTGTTTATGAGAGTTAAATTGACCAATATGAACCACACAAACACCACAATTAAAAGATGGAAGAAGAAACGGTGAATGGTGTGTGAAACATCACATGAAAGGGTACCTCCATACATGATCATATGAGTTGAGCATGAAATATCAGTACATAAAAAAATTAAATAAGATGATCATACAATGAAAAAAATGTAAAAATATTGTATTAAAATGATCATTCAAATATTACAAACATGAAGCTTGGGGTTTACATCACATCCCCCCCCCCCCCTCGGTGATCATAAGGAGTTTAGAACTCCATTGAAAGAGAGGAATCCATAGATGTTGAAGTAGCACTTACCATAGACTCCAGAACTGATAGGAATGGGTAGAGTACTCCATTTGGTTTTTAAAAGGGCAGCACCTTTCCTCTTGGTTGAACTTCCAAATGGGGTGCCTAAGGTTCCAATTTATAGGAAAAGTGGAAGGTGCTTTTGGGCACCCAGATTTTGAGAATCCACTTTTACCATGGTTTTGAGTGGATAGAAATCCTTATATTGATTTGAAAAAAACTAAAAAAAAATCAACACCTCTTGAATATCTCCACCAAAAATTTGGAATCATTTGGATGTATACATATTAAGATATAGATGAAATATAGAACACCACTTTTGACTTTGTGCATTTTTGATTTCTTGGACTGATTAGTTATTATGGGACTCTTAATGGATTAATTTGGATTTGGTTCCTTCAGAAGAGTTATATCCCATAGAATTAAGTATCATCCCAAAAAATATAATCCCATTTGGATACATAGATTTTGCAAAACATGCAAAACATTGGACAGGTGTTCATGGGTTTCCCTACAATTTGGCCCATTTTGCTTCAACTTCATTTTGGATCCTCCAAATCACCTCCAACTACAATAAAAACATCAAAACAAGTGAAATTCCCCATTTTAACAGTATTAAAAAATAAAATATTGAATCAAACATGAAGTAAAATTTATAATAATAATTATAATTTACAATAAAAAATCAGTTTAATAGAGTGGTATAAGGGTGGAAATGAATAGTGAATCGCTATGTGATCACCTAACTGAACCGATTTCCCCTGCGTTGTTCAAGCTCTCACAGAAGTTTAGTTTCACCACCACCACTCCCCCTTGACCTTCTATCATCTGAATAAACACTCTCAAATTTATTTATTTTTATTATTTCTCATCCACTCTCATTTATCAGTGTCGTCTGTCACCTCTCTCTTGCATACCTAGTTCAAACCACATTTCTTTCTGGCTTTCTGTCACCTCACCTCCCTGCCATCGTAGTCTTCATCCTGGTCCAACCACCCACCGTCGCAAAGAACCCGTCCAACAACCACCCTTTCCCCATATTCCACTTCCTCAGCCAACTAATGCAACAAGTTTTCCCCTTTCCCTTCCTGACTTCTTCTATAGTGGGAAGGGTTTAATATATATTTCTTCATCCTTATAAATTCTATTTTTTTTAAAAAAATTCATGTTGGATTTATATAGTTATTTTCATATTTTATGTTAATGATAATTTTAATATTTTTCAATATTTTTATTCTATACTACTATATTAATTAAAATATATTCATATTATACATCAATTATGTGATTTACCATGAGAAATGGAATATATTTTTTTAGAATAGAATTTGAATAAAAATGAAGAATATGTTAATAACATTTATGTGATTGAATTAATAATTATTTTTGTGTTGTTGTGTGATTTTTTTATATTATGAATAATATTTTTATATATTTTTGTTGAGATCATGTTGCATTTATTTCCAATCCGTCAATATGTAGATGATATAATTTGATGATTTATATAGTGTGCTTTAATCATTAAATTCATGTGCTTAAGAGTCTTTACATTGCATAAAACAGGTGTAATTCCATGAAAAAAATTATTTGTGTGATGTGAAGAAGATGAATCAATGTTGAAGAAGATTTCAAGTTCATGCAAGTATTGATTTTCATGAATAAGAATTAAGAAGAGGAAGGAAAAGTGATGTTTGTGGCTTGGAATTTGAGAAATCAATATTGTTTTTTTATTGATGATTGGCTAACTCATTCTGAGAATTTACTAAAAGTATAGGCCTTCAGTCGGCTGAGAGATCCATTTGCAGCAACCAATACTGAGGTGGTAACTGGTTCAACCTCAAGCTAGGAAAATTTAATAAGATCACCCACAAGGGCGCACAAGGGAGGAGAGGCGATGCCACCATGCGGGGCTACACGACGGCATGGACAACTGGAGTGGGTAGGTGCCATGGGTGGTTCATGATTTCTAGATAGTTGCAACATGCAGTGCCTAGATGCATCTGAAGACTAATGTGGGATACAGGAAGTGCATGTATTATTCACCCACCTTTAAAAAGGAAATAAATAACGTGGGTTGTCCGATACTACTGATCTGGACCATCTGATCTCCCGCACAGCGAGCATTCAAAAGAGACATTCTTCTTCTCTTCTCTTATGCCTTAGGCCTTCCCACAACCACTAGTTCAATGTTGAACTCATGACATCTGTCCATCTCCAGTGATCACCTCATGTGAACGACACTCCTCAAACCGAACCGAATCCATGCATGAAATCTCTGTCTTGAATGCATATGAGAATGAATCGAAGATGCTCTTCTGATGACTTCAAATGAATTTGGAGGACATGTTTGGTAATTCAATCCATGTATGTGTTTAAGATTATCTAAATAATAATCATGTGATGATTACATTCACGTGATGATTTCATCGTGAGGAATAAAACAACTCGTGATGATTTTGAGATATACCTAACTCCTCGGTATTTATGAATGTCGTGACTCGGTAGTGGAGGGTCAAAGCAGAAATAAATAATCAGGGTGGACAAGTCTCCATATGATGATGTAGGTATTGAAATGAGGTTTTAATGAAGGTTTTTAATACTGCATTAACATGTTTTTTTCCACGTTATGGGAAGTAGTGGTGTTTTTTATTCACGTGAAAAATAGAGAACCCATTACCATGGGTATTGGATGAGTTACGTGATGAGAATCCTGAGTCTTCGGTAATTTAAAATGAGAATGAACATAGTGGCAGCAGGTGTGAATAGAAAGAAGGAAAACCCAAGTCCTTCGGGTTTATAAATATGGGAGTTCACTGCCTCGGTGTTTTATACCACATGAGTTGTTGTATTGTTTACTTAATGAGAAATAGAAAAGGAAACATGAACCATGGGTAGTTGTTGTTTCATGCATGAGATGGAGGGTTTTTTGTATGGGTTTTACAATTTTTTTAATGGAATTGGGTTCCAAAAAAAATTAAAAATCAGACCCAAGATGTTGAACCCCGTTCACGCGTCTATTATCCCACGAAAATGTGTAAACGGGGGTCGCGCATCTATCTATACCACCAAAGATGAGTGAACCTCATTCACACATCCTTCAAAAAGTGCATGAAGGATGCGTTAACGGGGTCCATGCATCTTTCCTCTGTGTTTTTATATAAGTAGGACCCCCCCCCTCAAATCTCATTCTTCTTCTCTGAAATTTGTTGCTAAGCCCTGCAGAATTTCTTTCTCAACAAATATTTGCTTCTTTTAAGAAGGTAAAATTAATATTTAAAATTTTAATTGTTTAATTGCATTTATTTATTTTATTTATTTAAATTGTGATGTGTAGAAATTATTTTTTATTTGTATGGTCTATTTATTTAACTTGTATTGATGCATGTATGAATGTGTAAATTATTTTCTTTTGTATGATTTAATTTTTGAATGAGTTAATGTTTGTTGTATGAATTCATATCAAATGTTTAGAAAATTTAAATATGGTATGTCTAAAAGATAACTTATATATAAAGAAATAATTTTTTTTTAAAAATGTATATATTTTTAATATAAATGGAAACTTTAACATATTTTTATGTATATGAAATATGTTATTTTTAAAGTAATATTAAATTAAATTATAATATTATGTAGACTAGATATATCACTTATTAAAAATATATTAGTTATATTAAGTATTATATTTAAATTTATTAATAAATATATAGAAAATTATCTTTGTTAATGGTATAAAAAAAGTTTTCTATAAATAAAAATTTTAAATTATATTAACTGTAAATATTTATTATTTGAAGTAATGGAGTATGAAATATAATTAATTAAATATTGTAAAATAGATAAATGAAATATATATATATATATATGTAATTTTATTAAATTGAAAATAACATAGGTTTATATTATTTTAATGGTTTTTATGTATATATAAATTATATTACTTTTATTTACTATTAATAGTAATTTTAATTAATAAATTTAAATAATATTAAGTATAAATAAATATTCTTTCAAGTAAGAAAGTATAAAATATCTTTACTTATATTTTAGAAGGTAGTTGAATAAAAAAACATTATATATATATATGCAATTTTATAAAATTAAAAATAACATAAGTGTTCTGTATTGTAATAATTTTTAAGTAAGTGTAAATTATATTATTCTGAAATAATATTATTAAATGTTATTATTAAATATATGTATTTATTTATTTATTTATTTATAAAAATTGAAAGGTTACATTTTTGGAAAATAGGTGTAGATATTTAATATAAATTTTATCTAGTAATAGGTAAAGTCATATAATATAAAAAACATAATAAGTATATCAAAAAACATGTTGGGAGTATTAGTTGATGACTGATCTTGAGATAACCGACCAATGTATAGTGGAAATTGCATGTCTTTTTTGTGCATGTGGTTATATAATTTGTAATAATTGCTTTTTTGTTTTCACGTTGATGATCTACGAGTCATCTCTCACTAAGTTTGTAAGGAAATACGTGTCTGCTTAAAAAAAGTTATGTATTTCATACCCCTAGACCCCCTCACATGTAGTGAGTAAATTTGTAATTAAAAGGTGATCGACAAGATGCGTCCCCGAAGAGGCATCCCCGAAGAGGCATTCTTGAAGAGGCATCCCCAAAGAACCATTTGAGAACATGCATTCGATAGGAGGTGTTTTTGTTTGAAATGAGACTGGTGGTTACTGAAATAGTTAATAATAGAGACACTAAGAGTCCACCCATAGGTTTTGGTTAGTTTATCAAATAATGATAAACTAATCAATAGTAAGTCTCAAGATTAAGTCATGGTTATTTATTCATAAGTAATTGAAATTTATGAAATATTTGATAAGTGGTATAAAAATATATAACATTAAATTAAATTTTCTTTGGTAATAATATCAAAATCACTATACCTCAATAATGATAAACCAATACAAAGAAAAATTCTCAAGATAAATTCAACTATTCAATCAAAAACAATTTAAATAATTTAAAATTTTTATGTGGTGTATAATATTTTATTAATTATTTTTTTCTAGGTAATCATGTCTGCGCAAATTTATTGAAACAATGAGGTAATTTATACCGAGAAGGGTATTACATATAGTTCTCCACCTACAAGATTGGAAAATATTCATGATTGTTTGACATTGGATGAAATTCAAAATAAGATTCATAGTTGGTTAAAATTGTGGGAGAATCAATCCATTGCTTTAATAACATATCGACATCTGCAATATCCTAAATGTTTCTGGCACATCGAGTACCCTCTGGTCGATGATGAGGATTGGATGGATGCATCTTCCTTATCTAGACAGTAGTGTGATAATGGTTTGATTGAGTTGTATGTGGTGATTTCTGATATAGATATGGTGAAATTGACTACTACAGAACTGTTTTTTGTGAGCTCTATAAAAGTTGTTCATTTACATTAATCTTTTTCATTACCTCCTTCTCATATGAATCCTCTAATAGAAACCAAATTATGAAGAAGATGATTATAATTTGGAATGAATTTTAGATGACATTCCTGTGTGTACTGTTGATATAGTGAATGAAATTTTATCTGAGGAAGTAGAATATTTTGAGGCATCAGGAGATGATGTGGGTGAGAGTGATGTGGGGAATGAACCTTCTAAGGTTATTTTGAGAGACAAGCTTCCACAGTAGGATGGTGTGGGGAATGAACCTTCTGAGGTTCCTATGAGAGACATACATCCATGGAACCCACCAGTTAGTGGTAATCATCCTTCAGTATTGAGTTCCTTAATTGAAGGAATGTTGCATGGACAACATTTTGATTGGGATGTCATTACATCGGCTTCTGAATTTCTTGGAATTATATGGAATAGATCTGTATCAAATGATAACTCTATCTATATTGGGTAGGAGTTTTAAAGTAAACTTTCCATGAAAAATGTGATAAATCAATACCACATAGATCAACATTTCACTTTTGTGGTTGATAAGTCGAAGAAGAAAAAATATCTCATTTTTTGTGAAAAATATGGGGCAGAATGTAAATTTTGATTAAAGGAAATATATGATAAAAATTTTTCATTTTGGAAGATAACCAAATTTTAAGGCCCACACATTTGTGTGCATCCAACCTTGTCACATGATCACTCTTCCCTTAATATAGAGTTTATATCAATTGTTATTATTGAGATGATATGAACCTATCATGATTTTCCTATTTCCCTTATTTAAAAAAGAATTCAACAGTTGTGTAACTATAATATATCCTATAACAAATCATGTAATGTCAAACAGAAAGCAATTGTAAAAGTGTATGGTGATTGGGATGAATCTTATGCAATGTTTCCATAACTTATGAAATTGTTGTCTCTCAATAATCATATTTTTTATCAGTTGGATGTTATTGAGTATGTGTCCCCCAATCACCGAGTAGATTGATCCAAGGTGAAGTTAAATAGGATTTTTTTGGCATTCATTCCATGCATCACTGCTTTTCCCTACTGTAAACAGTTCATTCAGGTCGATGACACTTTCATTTATGGTAATTATATAGTTGTTTTAATCATTACTGCCACACAAGATGGCGATCGTGACCCTCTACCACTTTCATTTTCTATTGTTTAAAGGGATAATTTTGAATGCTAGAGCTGGTTTTTGGCATGTGTGCGCACTCATGTCACACAAAACCTGGGCACCTGTTTAATATCTAATCACCATCAAGCGATTATAGAGGCTGAAAATAGTGACGGGGTTTCATGGATTGAGTTGAATTCTTATCATCGATATTTCATTCAGCATATTTCAAGTAATTTCTATAATCATTTTAGAGATTAGTCAATAAATAAGGTGATCCTCAAGTTAGGTATGTCTTTCTAAACTTACATTTTATTTAAAGAAAATTTAATATCTTTTTTAATACATTATTTTGCAATGGTTTCAGAATATTATCCCCAACAAGAAATATTATATCAATGTATTGAATATATTTTAAGGTAAAATGAATATTTCTATGAATATATGATGCATGTTTCAAAGGAATAATGTTCATTAGCATATGATGGTAGCCGAAGATATGGACATATGACCACTAATATAGTGGATTTCATAAATGGGGTTCTCAAGGGTGTGTGAAAGCTCTCGATCACAGGGTTAGTGTAAGAGACTTTGTATAGATGTGTGCACTAATTTGTTGAACGATCCCAAAAGGCCTATCAGAGGATAGAAAATGGTATTCATTTTACTCAGCATTTCCAAAGTGATATTGATCAGATACTGAATGAGGCTTTGAGATGGAGTGTTTTAGCCTTTGATAGGGAAAATATGAGCTTTCATGTAAGGGAGTGCTTTGACCGGGCTACATTCAGTAGAGGTTGAGTAATTTTGGTGATGTTGGATAATAGGTACTATTATTGTGAAAGCTTTCAAGAATTGAGATATCCATGTGCACATGTTATTACATCTTGTTCTTCACTAAATATATCATGGGATCCATATGTTTACTTGGTGTATCACATGAGCACTTTGGTTAACTGTTATAGTGCAACTTGGATTCCTATTGGTTACTTTCATTCTATCACATTATTTGCTGATCAGCTACTATTGTCCCTGATATTTCAAGGTTTTATAAGTTATTTTTGTTATCATATTTTTTTTCAATTTATATTGTTTTTTAAATTATTGGATTCATAATACTAGGTTTCGGACCCAAGGAATACCAAAGTCAACTCAAATTAGAAATGAGATGGATTGGACTTGACAATAAGGAGGGGGAAGATGATGCAATATTTCTCACGCAGAAGTACTTACTTGTAAGAGATGTCTCCAAGTGGTAGGATAGAGCTCCACATCCCAACATCCATGATTGAGGTTATGTATTTTATCATCAGTTTGTATATTTTGTTTCGTATGTGGAAGTTTCAGTAATGATTCCTTTTATTTCTGACTAGCTACATTTCTTACATGTTTCAATTTTGGTTGGTCTCATTTCTAGATTCTAACATAAAGAGTTTTTTCATGGTATAACTATTAAAAAAATAAACATACAATGAACATGAATATATCATGCTTCCACATGTTCAATTCGGGTTTCTCATCACTGCTTCATTATATAAAAAAAATAGAATAAATGAAACTTTATTTGAGATCAATAAATTTATAACCTAAACCAACAACACCACACTCATATATTTTCTATCTTATTTTCCTTGTTATGATTTTTTTGTAATAAAAGTTTAAAATTTTTATTGAATTCACTATAAAAAAGTAACAATGATATCATTTATGAAAATGGAATATTTTTCATTGCTCACATCCTAGGCTACTCAAGTATCATGACTGGTTTTAGAGGTATGTCATGTGCCTCCTTTTAGTTTTTCTAGATCTCATCATTTCCATCATAATACACCACCTCCCACTATCATCCCTCATCTTTTTCATGTTGGATTCTATGGTGTAGCGATGTGTGACTTCACCTTTGTCGATCATCAGCTCATTTCTACTCTTGTAGAGAGATGGAGGCCAGACTCACATATGTTCTATTTTAGAGAGGGGAGATAACTATTACACTGCAGGATGTGTCCATTATGTTCGTTCTCCCTATCGATGGTGCAGCTCTGACAGGCTGAGTTGGAGCTGATTGGTATGGTCTTTTTCATCAATTACTGGGTATAGAGGTTCACAATGATGGAAGGTCTATCGTTGGTGGTAGATTATGCATGTCTTGGTTAGACCATCACTTCTCACATCTAGCATATGATGCGGATGAGATCACTATGTTGTGATTTTCACGTGAAAATATTATGAGGATGATTGGTTGCATGATTTTTTCTGATCACTCCACTACTTTTGTATATCTGATCTATTTACCTCTTTTAGAGGATTTGGACCAAGAAGGCCGATATAGCTGGGGGTCAGCTTGTCTAGAATATAAATATAGGGTGATATGTAGTGCATCTCCCGTCGATAAGATACAAATCACAGGATTCATTATTCTTCTACAGATGTGGGTATGGGATCACATCCCTCAATTATCTCCACATGCATGTGTACCTTTTCCTGCAGATATTTTAGTAGATGCCTTGTGTAGATGATGGTCTGTTATCCCTTCCTTCTAATTTCTAACTTAGTTGTATATATTTCTATTATGAAATATAACTATAACAATGTTATCTACAGGTGGAGTCAGGCACATCGACATTCAGATTCTTCAAGACACAACGTCCACACCTATGGACCTATGTTGGATAGCCTTTGATGAGAATATGTGAGTAAATATTATTTATATTGTTAAATTTGTATTCTCCACTATACATCTCTTCATTTATTAAGTGATTATTCATTTTTATTTCAGATTACATAGAGTCCTTATATAGATGATATCATCCAGAGTCTCCCACCATATTGTATGTCAATTCTTACTACCATCTCCTGCATAGTTCCATTGATTCATTTTCATATAGTCAAGTGGCATTAGACCAAGAGTTATGAGGCAGTTAGGGTTTTTTCAGCCTATTTCTAACCCATCCAATCAGTTAGCTTCACTGCATTCCCTGAATATTTCAAGGAATAGGTACTTTGATTGGAGGAGATACCATGCCACATATATTGATCTATGGGATAGACGATATGAGTTTAGATTACGAGGGGTAGGTATAGTATGCTTTCATTTGTGCGATCATCCAGATTATTCTCCATGGTACTACAGGTCCCTAGTCTGATTTCTAACACGACACTAACAGGGATTTCATGAGTTAGTATAAATTATTCCTTCCATTGTTCAATATATTTTTTATTAACATTACTTAAAAATTGAATTTTTTTCATAGGATATGCGTATCAGTAATCTACTTCAAATTTATGATCCAGTAGAGAGGGGAACATTTGACCAGAAATATTTTCATAGCACTTTTCTAGAGTTGATTCCTTCGATGAATGAGATTTATCATGGAATTATTTTTGATCCATAACATTATGATGAGGCTTTGGAGTATGTTGAACCTCATATAGATTTATAGGGAGGTGACAACCCTGTTATGGATGTTGTTATTCTATAGGAGGAGGGAATTCATCATGATCATCCAGATGTTGTTGTTCCACAGGAGGAGGGTGTTCATCATGATTAGTCAAATTCTCCTCCAGCTTCTCAATCACAACCCGAGGAAGATATAAACATTGACTGGGTTTTGATATATTCTTTATTACTCCCCACTATATAGACATATGCATCACAACAACCATATTCTTCACATGTTGTTGAGAGTTCCAATTAGCATCCACTATCCATAGAGGTAGGACATGGTACAGGTGTTGAGACTATACATCCACCGCATATCACATAGGAGGATATGGAGGTGGTTGTCGATGCTGATATATAGGAGCACCATACGCCAAATAAAATACATACCTTAATGGCCTAAAGGCCTTCTTTTTTATTGATTTTTTATAACCCCCCTTTTAAGGGATGAGGGGGAACCCTTACAAGACCCGTAGGCTTAGAGATTACATTTCCCATAGGCTTGGACACATTACAGAACCCTAACGAGGCCTGTAAGTAGAGACATAAAAGTACACATCGTGGATTCATATAGTATACTTCTAACAATGGGATAGAGGAGAATCTATTCCATAGGCATATATTAGGTTGATATTACATTTATGATACATGTTGTATGGGTCTTACTGTTCTAATTTATAGAGTTCTGCCCATTTTTTTAATAAGTTCCTTACTATTATCATATTAAGTACCAAAGTCAATAATTTCACTTTTTATATTCATAATAATACTTAGTATTATTATCTATATATGTATAATAAATAATATGTATAAATTCATTAATAAATAATTAATAATATTACTTATAGAAGATCATAGAACATGAATCTTTGTTAACAAAAAATGTTTCATGAAGAAGAACATAAATGAATAATGGATATGATTGAAGAGTAGGTGATTATGATTTAAGATCAGAAGAACCAAAATATGATATGTATGAAATTACAAGTTTATTGGACCAATTTTGAGAAGATACATATTCATAATTTATAAAATAAGGACAAAATTTCTACAAGTTCACAATCTTCACTAGAGGAATTTAAGGTTAAAAAACCTCTAATAGATAATAAAATTACATAAGGATGAGGAGTTTTTCACCACCCTGGGAAAATAGTGGAGTCATTAAATATATTATGTTAAAAAATATTATATATATATATAATGTTAACATTACCTATATATATTTTATTAATATCTATAACGCATGTTTACAAAACATTAATTTTTTTTGTTTTCATATATACATATATAACCATATTTTAATAAAGTAAAAAATTTCACATATATTCATATTTTATATATGTTATAAACATATTTGTATGTGTTCATGTTTCTTTTTATATTTGCAGTTACCCTCTCCTAATCATTTGTAATATACACATATAGTCATATATGTTATGTGTCGCTGAAAAAAATTAAAGAATAAGGTTTAAAAAATTTATTATTCATCAAGTAATAGATCCTATAATATAACTAAAATAAAACCTCTTTTATCAATTTATAATTTTTATTAGATAAAAAAATTCAATCACATCAAAAAATTTGAGTTCATGATCAACAATCCTATCAAGAACAGTATTTTATCTATATATTTATCAATTAAACGAAATTTAATTAATAAAGTAGAAGAAGAAAATCATTAATCATTTCATTGTATTATCTCTTCCATCACTCTTGTAGGTTTACCATGGATTCCTCTCCTTAGAATGATCTTAATCTAGGAAATCCATAATTATTTCCCTCCATACTCTCCCCTCCTTGATTCCCTTAGCATCTAAACTTCTATTTACCATCATCTATGAAGGCTAATAAGGAAAAAAAATCTTCACAAAAATCAAAATTTAATGTGAATAGATCCCTTCTATTTATATTTTATACATATTGATGATTTTATAATTATTATGTATTTATATTTTAATAATATTTATAATAAATGATGATTTTTTTAATTAAACATTCAGGAGGAAGTGTGAATGGGGTTTATGCTTCCTTCATACAATTCACATAGGAAGTGTGAACCTCGTTCATGCTTCTTGGCAAGAGGAGATTCATGAATAGGTTTCATGCATCTTGGGTCCCATTTTTAAAAAAAAATCAGAACCCTATCCCATTTTAAAAAAAAAATTTAAAACCCATAAAAAATCCTTGAGATGCATTCCAATGAGGATGACCTGCATCTTAATCAAATATGTGTGAGAAAATGAGGATACCCTATCAGGTGTTCATTTTTTTGAGATAAAATATGCCCCACGGGTTTTCATATTTACATAGGAAGACACATTGCCTTCATGTGTATGGTGCATTACATGAATAGAAATACGCAACATCATTTATGAGGTATTCAAGATGATAAATAAATACCCAAAAAATTATGGGGTATCCAAAATGAGAAATAAAATACCTTAGAGTCTTATAGTATTTATATTTATAAAGAGGATTTAAATTATAAATTTAAATCATGCAATTTATTAAGACCCCATGCACCACATTGTTTTTGTACAAATATGTGCATGCAGGTAATGATAAATGTACATAATAATTTCAATATCCATTGAGACTCTTTGAATCCTCTGTGGCATATTAATTTTGAGAGTGATACAAAATAGGGTAATTCTTTAAGAAGGTGATCACATGAGCTTGGTCATTTGAAAAGAAGTTCCAAGTCCAATATCACTGAAGTTCTTGAACAAGTACACAAGGTGAAACATGCTTCCTTATAAAGAAATATTTTCTTAAAGAACTGGAAGGATGCCATTATAGACAACTGGAGATTTCTGTAAGATATCTCAACTAGGAGGAGTCGGTATATACAACACTAGTGGGAGGCCAGTATAAATATCTCGTTAGGATATTGTCTACAGTAATCATTTTTTATAAGATATTACACTGTTATGAATTTTAGAAGATTTCATATACTTGTAATCACATTTATTTACTAGTGTAAAATCCATGTTGGTAAATCTAAGCAACATGACAAGGACTTTTTCACCCATTCCATCAGGGGAAAACCTTGTAAAAATCTTGTGTCCCTTTTAGTGATTTTAATTATTTTCATACAGGAGAAGTGATACTTTTAATAATGATATATTGAGATATTAACCAATCATAGAGTTTGATTTAAAAAAGTTTAAATTTTAAAAAATACATCATTGATTCACCCCCTCCCCTTTTTAGTGATGTATTTGAACTAGGGCTATTTAAGTGGTATCAAAATATAAGGTTCCCTCTATAATGATCTAACCATTACTGAAGAACAAATGATGTAGAATTTAAATTCAATCTACAATAGAGTAATTCCTTTCTTAGATGGAAATAATTATAATGGATGGAAGAATCAAATGATTCCATATCTACTTTCACAAGGCTAAGAAGTTAGTGATGTTGTAACAGTTGGTTTTATTTCACATGGAATTGATGATCCCATGACATATGCTAATAAACTAAATATTAAAGTAGATGGGAAAGATAAAAATACTATTTTTTCATCCTTATCTGATATAGTTTTCACTAAAGTTATGGGATTCAAAACATCCAAGGAGATATGGGATAAACTCAATAATATGCATAAAAAGAATGCGTAAATAAAATAATCAAAACTAAAAAACTAGAGAGCTAAGTTTAAAAATATATGAATAGATGATGATAAGACTATTGATGACTAATTTACCCAGTTAAATGAGATAGTAAGAATTATCAAGGTTTTTGGATATACTTTAGAAGATTCATCTGTTGTCAAGAAATTGATACTTAACTTCCCCAAAAGATTTGATTTAACGATTTCCTCATTATAAGAAGTTGGATAATCTCCACTTAATGAGTGTCATGATACACTTCTTAATTATGAGATGAGAAAATATCATATGTTCAAAAATAAAGGAAAGGAGGAAATAACTTTCAAAGGAATGAAAAATCTCAAGATGAAGGAAAAGAAAGATGAACCATACTTAGATTCTGATGAGGATGAGGTAAGTGATACAAATTATAAAAGAATATTGAAATTTATTTCAAAAAAAATTGGAAGTTGAAAAGGAAAATTTAAAGGTTTCTTTCTCTAAATCACTTCAGTTGTGGTCAAATTAGACATTTTTCAAATGATTTTCCAAAGAAATAATCTAATGATTCTGAGAGTGATGATGAAGATGAAAACCACCCTAAAAGATGATTTAAAAAAGGTGATGATAGAAAGAAAAAGAAATTATCAAGGAATTATAAGAGAAATCTGATGAGTAAGAGTGTTAATGAAGACTATTCGTTATGGACTAAATCAGAAGATTAAGGTTCAACTAAAAATCATAAATCCTTCATATAAAAAATTAAAAGACATGGAGATTCTTTAAGTAGTGATTATAAATAAGAATAAAGAAACAATGAGTACATGTTATGATCTGAAATTTAATCATGTCTTGATCAAGACAATTATCTCATGAAATAAAAGAAGAAGCTTGAGAAAAACAAGAAATTAACTATAGAAAATAATAAGGATGAAATAGTTCCTTTTGATGAAGAAAATGAATAACTATTCAAAATATAATTAACCTTTTTTAATTATATCAAGAAACAAAAATTAAATATTATTGAACAAGATAATTTGAAGAGAAGTTTATTTCTAGAGAAGAAAAGTTTTTTAAGACATAATCCATATGTTTCACTATTTAACATGAGTTGAATAATGATAGAGAATATTTCAATAAATCTATTGAGATTAAGGTAGAAACTTCTCAAGTTGGAGAGAATAAAGGTAAAATTGAACATAATCATTTTGATGGATATGTTACTTATAATAGTACTGGTATGAAAAATTAAAATTGAGTAAGATAAAAAAAATAAGGCCACAACCCACCATGAAAAGAGAGGATCGGTTTTCAATAAGACAATAACACAAATCTAGATTCATCTTGAGTCAATAAGGGAAAATGAAGTTTCATGGATTTTTTTGGTGTTTTGGTAATAATGGTCAAAAATCCTATTCTTGTTTGTTCAAAATGTATTTTCTAGAAATAAGGCAAGAATAAAGGGGAGTTTCAATGAGTATCTAAAGAAAATATATCAATGAAAACAACCTGTGAACAAATATACACCACAACTATCTACATAAAACAAATTTAATACTCTAGAAGAATTTTTTGGTAAATGTAGTTTATAAGGTCTCAATTTTGAGATGTGCATGACAATATTGGAAGGATAGGGTACCTATGTTGTGAAATTTAGGAGGTTTCAAAATAAAACAAGTGGAAAATCATATAAAAATGTTGAGAATATTGAGAATTATAGGAAAGGTTTATTATTTGTTTTTCTAAACCAATTTAAACTGGATAAACAATTAGAGGATGTTGATAAACATTATAAATCTAAATAAAATGAATAGAAAGATTATAAGAAGTTATCCTCAATTGGAAACTTGAAGATTCAGAATACTAAGGATGAAAATTTTATTCAACAAAAAGAAGAAGAGGGGAAGAAATATAAAACTCAAATAAGTGAGACTCAAAATAAAAAAGATGATTCAAAATAAATATTTCCAAGCTGATATTGGAAGAAAAGAATGGCCCAGATTGAGAGGAAATTATCAGTCTGAATGTTATTTCTAAGAAACCAAGAATTCACTCCTTATTCCCATTATTTTATGTGTTTTGAACTAATAATGTAGGGAATTAAAGAGATTTTTGAGGTTTTAACCACTAGATATCATGATGATCTTTTTTTCATGAATCCTAATTACTTACATTAAATAGAAGAAAATTGGGAATCCATTGAGGGGGATATTAGATGAGTTTTGAGGTATGAAAATCAAGCGTTCATCACTTATTCTTATTTATATTATATTATCAATTTAGGGGGAGTGTTTGATTGATGTCAAGATGAGAAAAGGGGGGAATTATCTTTTTCACTTGAACTTTCTGATGTGTTTGTTGAGTTATGTGTAGGATTTACCATTATACTGATAAATATGATTATTTCCAATCCCTTTAATGAGGATTGATAATTTCTATGCTTGATATTACATGTGAATATATATTATGGATAGCTTAGAAAACCATGGTTATTTCACTCTTGTTTTCTAAACTAGGTTTTCCCATGTAGACTTAGAGTTTATTATCTAATGTATATTTTCTATATATCATGTGATATCATCCATTTATTTAAAATATATGAATAAATTTTTAAAATAAATATAAAATGGGAAGAACCCACACTTGTTCTTGGAATTTGATTGTTAATGGGGGAGAAGATTGAGCACACATATTAACTTATTGAATATGTGAAAAGATGTTAAAAACAAAATAAAAATGGGGAGATTGTTGATCCCATGTTGATTTTTTTGTCAATTATTCAATATGTGGATGATATAATGTTATGATTATTGTTATTTTCTTTAATTCTTAAATTCATGTGCTTAAGAGTTTTCACATTGCATAAAAAAGTGTAATCCCATAAAAATGTTATTTTCATGATATGAAGAAGAGGAGTCAATTTTGAAGAAGATTTTAAGTTCATGAAAATATTGATTTGAATAAAGAAGGATTGACAAGATGAATTTTGGGTTCCATAAAAAAGGAGATTAAATTTTTTATGATTTTTTTTCTTGGAATTTGAGAATTATATATTGTTTTTATTGATGGTTTTCCAATTATCTGTGAGATTTTACTAAAAATATAGGCCTTCATCCATCTGATGGAACCATTTTTCTATGTATTATGATATTTTTTTCATGAATTATATTTAATTACATTAAATGGATGAAAAGTATGAATCTATTGAGGGGGGTAGATGAGTTTTAAGGTATTTAAATCACACCATCATCCATTAGACTTAATTTTATTTTCTTATCAATTAAGTTGAAGTGTTTGATTTATTTCAAGATGAGATAAATGGGGGGATATTTATCTCCACTGGTTGAGATAACACTCCTAGGGTTTCCTTGTGTTTGGTGATTCCTAGGGTCTCCTAGGTGAGGTTGTGATTAATTGACATCCCTTAATTCTTGGATGAATTTTTAGAACCTTCTTTCGATGATGTTAACCTACATCCCTTATTGAGGTGTGTTATTATGGAATATGATCTAATAATTCATTGGAAAACTTTTTGTTGATGGATAAAGGGAAATAAGTGGTCGTGGAAAAGAAGGATGGTGATGCATTTATAATACATTGAGTGACAATGTGGATCATTAGAAAGTTTTCAGAAATCATCCCTTCAATCTAGGTGCCTTAAAAACATGCTACAAAACATTTGGTATTTAAAAGAGGGTGAATCCATAAGAGATGTTATATTAGGCTATATGATCTTTGAATTATTCAATGATAAGATAAAAAGAAAGTTCTCAAATGAATTTTGTGGTCCATTGATAAACAAATCATTCTAATGGGGGGTCTAAGAGATAGAGGCAATATCTATAAGATTATTCTATCCAAATACCCATTTTAAAAATGACTTAAAGTGATATAATTTTGTGGTATAACTAAGTGAGTTATTTGTGAAATAGGAGGCTCCATCAGAGAATTTATGGAATGGTGTAGATTGGATCCAATTCATTAGGGGACTACTATGTGGATTACGATGCTGGTTTATGTGGAACAAGAACTTATAAGGGGATTGTTTTTTATGATTGATGAATCAAATGATTAGATATCCTTCAAATTTTAAAATATACCTATTTTTTATTCTTTTTCTGGTGTCTTGGGAACACAAAAAAATTATGTCTCAAAAAAGGAAAATGGAGAATAAAACATCCTCATGTAGTTTGGTCCATGTCTCTGTGAAAAAAATGTCAGTACATCCTTCATTATTGAACCATAAAAACAATGGGATCATGATAGACATGAGAAATCATTTTCTAATAAATCAGATCAGAATCATAATAATATTATCATACTGGGGCGTCCATTTTTTCAGATTAGTGTGAGGATAAGCGTTTATAATAAGGGGCATATCAAACCATAGGAGTGAGTTTTGGGTGACCCTGGGAAGTGGTATGATAACTAGGGTATATTTCCCATAGAAAAGTACACCCCCAAGTTGTATTCCTATAATTGTAGAGGGCACTAATATACCATCCTCCAGCCCAAAGTGAATCTTCTTAGACCCTCTAGATCTGATTTCTCCCCCAATACTTGAAGTACCCTTGTATCCCTCCATGAATGGGGTAGATCCTATAAAATCATCTATGGAAGGTCTAAAAAAATAGAGGTGGAGGAAATTTTGAGAGGAGAATGTGAATAGAAATGGAATGATCTCTAGAGAAATTTTTAGAGTTGAAAGGTGTGTAGAGGGACCACTAGTTAATGGTGATATTCCAAAATATGGAAAGTGGAGGGGGGTGTAACTTACCTTTAATGTTTATAGGAAGAGGTTGTATTGATCCATTTCTACCTATCCCTATAGAAATCCTAAGTTGGAACTTCCATGAGTTTGGAAACCCATGATCTATTTGGAGAATCTAACACCATTGCACTAAAATTAAACCTGATATGGTTTTTCTATCTGAACCCATATTAGAAAACAAGGACATGGATGGTATCACAAAAAATATAGTTTTGTTTTTTGTTTCCCGATCTCTCTAAAAGTCCATTTGGATGGACTCTACTTGACTTAGAGGTAGGATTTGGATGTTAGGGTTAAATACTTCTCTCCAAACCACATTGGTGAAATCATCCCACAACTAGATTCACCGATGTGGGGTTTTTTGGAATTTTAAGGTTGACCCTCCCAAAGGTATAAATAAAAGTTATGGAAGTTACTCAAATACCTTCGTGAGAACCCCCTTGGACCTCTCCTTATTAGGGGGGACAATGAAATTGTTTTTCAAAATAAGAAGAATGGGTGGGGAATAAGACATTACTCATCTATGGTGGATTTCCAACAAGGAATAAAATTTCCATGGATGAAAGATATGGGATATTTTGGAAACTCTTTTGCATGGTTTCATGTGAATTCTAAAACAACCCACATTGTATAATGGTTATACATATTTATGGGGTTGGCTGATTGGATTAGCCTTTTCAATTCATTTCAAGTCTCTCATCTTGCCCCTTCCATATCAGACCATTGTCTAATCCAAATTGACATATCATTAGGTTCAAATAAAACAAGTCATGAAAGAATATTTAGGTTTGAGAGATTTTAGGAAAAGTAAAGGGAGAGCTCAGAGGTGATTTTCAATTATTGGAAGTTCAGTGATATTAACATAGAAATGAAGATCCATTATACAACATCCAATTTGAAAAATTGGAGTAATCTCAAATTACACCAGCCTAGAATATAATGTGCTTCTATTGAAATAAAACTAAAATAATTTTATTCTCTCCCCACTTTTAATTATGTTCTCTCCACTATCTTGATAATTAAAGAGGAACTAGGTGATCCTCTCATAATTAAATAAATTTTTTGGTCTATATGCACTCAAGAATCCCACCTCAAAAATGAAAACTCTAATTCCTTCTATTTTGTTCGGAAGTCCTCTATGAGAAATCACAATAAATCTATTTCGTGCTTCAATTATTTTGAGGGTAGACATGTTTCCGATGAGATGGGGGTCTATTATTTCATCAATCTTTTTTAGGGGGCACTTTGTATGATGGGGGGTATGTCATTTCTTTTGATATTTATTCTTGTATCAAGCTAGTGGTTTTAGATATGATGAACATCCAGATCACATGTGATTTTACTTATGAAGAGATTTTATTGGCACTGAAATAGATTCAGTCAAACAAAGAACCTAGACCAAATGGATAATATTCCTTGTTTTTTTTTAAATATTTACACATTATCCGGACTGACATTTTAGCATTCATGAAATACCTTTTTTCTAGAAAATATAATATTTATACCCTTAATTGAACAATTATTACTCTCATTCAAAAAAAACACTATTTGGTCTTGGACTTCATGCCCATCATCTTGTGTAATGTGACCTACAAAATCTTTTCAAAAATATTAGTCAATTTCTTAGTGTATGAACTAAACTAATTATCCTTTAACTTCATATCTAAATTCACCCTAACCATTCATAAAATAAATCTATACTCCAAACTCTATTATTAAAAAATCAAACCACTCAAATACCAATCTAATAAGACCCAACCCCTTAGGATCCCACCAGGGCTGACGATTGGCTATATGTGACACTCTAATCGCACCTATAATAGGCTTGGGGAAAGAGACTCACAAAAAAACTATAAAACCTACATACAACCACATGTCACTAAAACAATATAAGATAATATAATCTATATTTATAAATATATATGTATATAGTGATAACCAACCTAGATTAACTATTAAAAGAGAACTCCATACTATAACATCACTGACTGAAGCATAGTCTACAATGAATAAAACCATGATTTAGTGTGAATGAACCCCACCAATATCACATACTCCAAATTCAACTTCAAACATTTCATAATCTATATAGAACCCACATATGTAGGTTGAAATACTATGGAACAATTTGTAATGATATAAAAAATATGATGCCTCATATACACAATAGAAAGAAGATATATAATGTCACCTCAAACATAAGGCATATATCTATACTATTTAATGGTATATTCAATCTAAAATAAGTAGAGTATCATTCTTCACTACTATAATCCATAGGTATCATACCCTATTGGAGACTTAAAATACATTAGGTTTTTAGAAAACTTAAATTTAACATTTCTCAACTATAAAAACAACTATATCACCTCTATAGGATTCTAGTTTGTGACTTGGGCCTCACTGAAGAGTAAACATTAGTTAATGTTGTACCAAACCCTATTGATAGTATGCACTATATAGTGTTTTATTTTATTCATCCATGTGGGTTACATACTCTATAATTAGAGTACCCATTATATTTTAGGAATGGGGTTACCTTCTATAATAATTATATTAGGGTCACAGACCATTTTATCAAGATATACCTAGGGGGTACTAACATCATGCCTATTCATATATCTTTCCCACACCCATCCATTTTCTCCACAATTTTAAGGAACTAAAAAAGACCAAAATTCCATAAAAACGTCAATATGTGATAAATCTTTATGATCTATTCATTTTTTATTGGAAAAACACTCAGGAATATCATCTCTAAAGTTCAATTATGAAATAAGGTAAAGGATTTTGGAAGCACAATACAACGACACATGAAATTCTCCTTCTTGAATATAGAGCTCCTATGAGTTTCTATTTCAGATATCTTGGATTTGTATCTTGATGTACAGTTCATTAATTATTTAAAATGGCATGAATTGGGGTATTTATAGACAAACCATACTAAATAATGCATGAAAATGAAGTTGAATTCATATATTTTATCTCATGTAGAAACCCTTCTGATGAAGGTAGAAGATGATTATGACATGATTAAATGGATTTATCATTTACTGGAATTTGTGGTGCATGATGATCCCTTATATATCCAAACGTAGAAGATGATGCAAGTGGATTGATTGAATGTATTAGATAAACTATATTATATGTTCATATTTATTTACATGTATTTTAATAGTGGTTGTAAACAAATTTCATTCTCTAAATGCAATTGACACATCATGTGGTTTGGGTATCCTTGCACAAAGCGTTGATTTGGATCATTTTATTGTGATTAGTTAGACTCCTTTTTATATAAAGTCCCAAACAAATTTACTTAGTAATATATGTTCCATTCCAAACAAGTACCCTCAACATAATTCTTTATCTCCTTTTTAAACATCTCAAATCATCACTCTAAATGATGAAAAATCATCCAAGATCATAAAAATATGATCTCTAATTCCTCTATATTTCCTCAAATATAATTATGGTTGATAAACATGATCAAAATGTATTCTTATATTATTGTAAACAATGTGCATTCTCTTAATGAAATTGATACATTGTGTGGTTGAGGTATCCTCCCACACATGTCAGGTGTTGAGATGGTTCATGTGCTTATGAGTAGTTGGCCTCTTTTTTATATAAATAAACAAACAAATATACTCAGTAATATAAGTTCCATGCCATACAAGTACCATAAACATAATTCTTTAGCTCATTTTTTAAACTTTTCAAATCATTACTCTAAATGATGAAAAATCATCCATGATCATCAAAATATGATCTCTACTTCTTCTATATTTCCTCAAATCTAATGATGATTGATAAACATCATCAAAATTTATTCTTCAAATGTTGTAAACAATGTTCATTATCTTAATTCAATTGACTCATTATGTGCTTGATTTATCCTCCCACACATTACAGGTGTTGAGTTGGTTCCTTTTATTATGAGTAGTTTTCCTCTTTTTCATATAAAGGCCAAAAAAAATTACTTTGTAATATAAGTTTCATTACAAACCCATACCCTCAACATAATTCTTTAGATCCTTTTTTAAAATTCTCAAATCATCACTCTAAATAATGAAAAATCATCCAAGATATTCAAAATATGATCTCCACTTCTTCTATATTTCCTCAAATCAAATGATGATTGATAAATATCATCAAAATTTATTCTTCAAATGTTTTAAACAATGTGAATTCACCTAATAAAATTGAGACATGTTTTGGAAATAAATAACATCTCTAAAATACTCACATTTAAAAACCATTTAATTTTCAAACATATCAACTCATTGAAAACAAATTCAACATCAACATAATTCCAACTTCAATAAACCACTTGGGTTATTCAAAAATCACCCAAGTCTTATTAGCATAAGGAAGTTATTTTGAAGACTTTGTGTTTATAAGTATGATGATTTTTTCACTAATCTTAATTTATAGAACATGTGTCACTATGTTCTTTGACATGACACATTATTTAAAACAATGTTTAAGATGCGAAGAAATGTGATTGGATTTTGAAGATCTCTTTAGAATTTATATTCTAAAATGAATAGAAGAGGTGGAATATCAGGATCATGAAAATTTTCATTTTTCATGAGTAATGAATATGGTGGATATACATGGTTTTATAAAAGATCCCATGCATCATAAATGCATTATCATTTTTCATGGGTTTGCATTTATATTATATTTTGAAGTTTTGGCTAACTCCTTTTAAGTGATTTTACCAAAAAAATGGTCAACCGTTACAATCCAAACATGGGATATCCCATCAACCACACATGTGGGACCCAAGGGTCAATATCATGGGAGATCTGGTACAACTACCGTGAAATGTGATAGAGGAGTGTGGGTGGATTCATAGCACCCTAAGGAGTGTGTATTGTGTAGTGCATAGGGGGAGAGCATGTCATCCACACTACATATATGTGTGTATAGTGTATCTAGGTGATAACCCTGATGTTGGATCAATGGTGAATCCAGAATAGGATCATTGATATAGAACTTCCCAACTATGTAGAGAATCGATGTGGGATGGGTTCTTACAGGTTACTATTCCAGCTTTAAAAACTTATTCATATAAGCATAGTCTTCTGATCTTGTGCACAAGAGCTATCTAATCCCTAGAGAACCACACATTAGAGGAGAGGGCCTCGACTACTTCTAATTCCTATTTTCATTTTTCTTATATAGTTTTAGTCATGTTTTATGATATTTTAAATTAATTTTAATTCATATATGCATTCTATTAATAATATGTGTTTCAAATAATTTTCTCCTACTACGTATCTCATTATCTCTTTTTTATTTCTTTCTTTATTTCTTTCTTATTCTTTTTTTATGTTTTTTCTCTTTTTCCTCTGTTTTATTTATTTTATTCTTCTTATTAATTATCTATTTATATCTCTCTTAATTATTCTTTTTTATGTTATTTATTCTTCTTCTCTTATTATTTTCTTTTTCTTCTCTTCTTCTTCTTCTCTTATTCTTCTTCTCTTATTCTTCTATATGTTTTAATTATATTTTTGGTGGATGTGATAGTATCTCTCTAGTGTGGAAAACATCCACCATGACATTATTTTCAAATCCTTTCCTTTTCATTGATTCATTTAATTTCCCTCCCTTCTCTTGGGTAAACTCTTCATATGGTGGAGTTGAGGAAACATGAAGGGATGAAATGACATATATTGGAGCCAAGTATTTTAGTAATTTCACTCTTGGTCAAGGTTTTATCCTATTTGTCTATTAGAGGAGGCGGGATTTGGTGTGCTAAAGTGGTTTCCTAGGCATGCTAAAATTTCACACCCAATAAATCAATGGAAAGTAATTCATTTATGAGGTATCATAAATTGAATTATCATTTTAATTTAAAAAAACAATAAATAATTAAGAAACCCATGTTACCAAACCCTAAGGTCCAAGACCTTTATTCCTAACCTAAATTATTTCTTTTCCTGGATTAAGTTTTAAATTATAAGTTTCATTATTTTAATTCTATATTTTCTAAAACCAAAAAAATAATTTCTTTCATAAAATAATTAAAACAAAAATGAAATTATATTAGGTCAATTAGAAATTTCTAACTAATTAACTACAATGATTTTTAAGTTATAAGACTCTCATCAGCCTATGTTCTAAATTAAGAAAAAAATTATTTTCTCATACCCTATGATAGGTGTGTGTCAATGTTCCTTTATATACTATAGTAATAGAATAACGAACATTTTTCCAAGTATTTTATTTTATGAGAATCTGACACTTCAAAACACTATTACAAATTTTGTGTTAATGTGTAGAAGAAGAAGTCTTGTAATCAATTTGATATTTGGATATCATAATTTGGGTTGAATAAGAAGTTACACCTATTAGTTTTGGTGTATATGAAAATGAAGAAAGAAGATACTTTGGGTGTTTCTATTTACACAATGGGTAACTACACAGAAAGTGCAGACTATGTATATATATCTTCCCATAGTTGTGCATGCATGTGATCACCAAACACTTGAACATGCATTTCTAAGATTACCGGTCTAAAACATATTCATATTATTAGGAATAAAGGCAGGAGAAGTAAGAAGTTTCACTTTTAGTTTTCTATTTTGAAGAAGAATAAGAGTTTCCTTCCTATTATTGTGTAAGTGAAAAAGTAAAGAAAAAGTTAATAGAATAACAAAGCAACTCTATAACATCAATTAAAATTCTCAATAGGATGAATACTTTCTTGGTGTTATAAACCTTCAAGAAAGTAAATATTTTCATTAGAGGTAGTATAAAGAACCATCCAAGAGCTGTAAAATAAGCATTGTCAATTGATTATTGTGAAAAATAAGTGAATGGTTATTCTCATCTTGTTGTAACCATGTTAAAAGGATTATTTTCTAGTGTTTGTGTGGTATAATATTATTTCAAAACCATTCCAAGGACTAACTAATCTTGTTGAGTATAGAAACTTGTAAAAATATCATGTTACATCTTTACCAAAATTGATATACTTTAATAATATAAGTAAAATATAATAAAAAAATCAAGATCCTAAATGATCTAAGTGGTAAAAGGGATAAAAGTTGTAATTTATAAAAAATTTCCCAACACTGATTTAGCCCCCATCCCCCCTCTCTAAATATTAATAATATCCCAAACTGGTCCCCTAAAGTGGTATCATATGGAATATTTACCTTTTTTATATTCTCTACATTTATGTTATTATCTTTTAAAGATTTGAGTTTTTTTCCTATGTTAACAACGTTGTGAATTTTGGTGAAGATTCAATTATATCTGAGAATAAGTCTATATCTACCAAGACCATGATGAATAGGATAATGGAAGAGAAAAAAAGATAAAGAAGTGATATCTCTTATCTAAATAAGAGGAAGTATTTTTATCTCCATTCCTTTCCAACAATGAAGACATATTAGGCTTGGAAAGTAAAGATTTGGTGGCTCAAGTTTCCACCAAGGATAAGAATGGTGTAATGGTAAAAGAAAAGTTTTCACATGAAGAATAAAAAATTTTGTGTGTAAGGTGCAATGTAAGAACCCAGTTCTTATTCTTGAGGTACGGGTTTCTTCTTTTCTTTTTTCCTTAAGTGTTTTTGAGAAAATAAGGAAAATGGGAGGAAATCCCAAAATTTTTGGGTACACTCCATGTACTTTGGCCATGTAGGATGAGTACATAGGTCGTGTAGGCCTGTCAGTGATGAAGGGAGTAAAAACTGACTACACATCGTGTAATCAGTCAGCAGGTGAACAGTAAGGCGGTGGGAGTAGCTGCCAGAAAAGTGACATTACACGCCATGTACTCAGAAATACACACTGTGTACTCTTGTTGACAGATGAATAGTGTGACGGTGAAAAGTATCCACCAGAGGAACAGTTAAAAAATAAAAAATATACACCATGTATTTAAGAGTACACGCCAGGTAGTTTGTTTTTTTCTCTTAAAATGGGCAGTATCCTCCTCTTTCGACAGAGGAAGCTTAGAATGTTGTAAGAGCATGGGAGAGAGGCCGGGAGCTTAGAGGATCTCCCGATCATACAATAGAACTCAGTTTCCTTCACCAACAGTCTCGTTTGAACCGCATAAGTGAGCTCTTCAATATTCTTGAACCATTACTTCTAATTCTTTCCCGAGGGAAAGTTATTTGGGTTTGAACGCATTTTAGTTTATCCCAGATATACGTCATTCTCGAACATTTCAGAAGGAATTGTTCACGTATATTGATTAGAGGAGATCAAGGTAGGTGGTTTGATGTTTAATTCCAACTATCATGTTGTTTTTGTGTACTGTTGTGCTACACGCCCATGATTAGGGTTTCTTATGGCTGAGGCCTTGACTAATTTAGATATCTGGAATTGAATAGATAATATAATGATAATAATAAACTAGCGTATGGGATCATTGCTTGGATCCAGTTCCACCCAGTGGGTGTGTTTCCCTTGTTTATCCATTTGGCTAGGATACCCGAGGTTATGCCGTGATTTTTAGCATGCTTTGAGTTTTCTTGAGAGAAACTGTGTATATAATTGCTTGCTTATGTGTTGTTCTCGGCCTGGTTACTTGCTTAGCCTGAGGGAAGTGGTTTTTTTAGCTTGAGGGCAGTGTTTCGTTTAGACTAAGGGAAACTTTTCTCATTCCTGTGGGCAGTAGCTTTCGTGCCTGAGGGCAATATCTCGTATGATTGAGGAAAATATTATTTATGTCTGTGGGAAATTACCTGAGGGTTTCTATTCTGATTACCTGAGGGTAAGGTTTTGCGTGTCTGAGGACTCTATTTACTTTTTATATTCACTGTGGTTATTTCACATGTTATATCTTCCAAGCTAAATCATAGGCTTGGTATTGTTTTACCTTGTACTTGTTAGATAGCTTCTTGTAGTTTTTTTTGTGGCACTGTATAGGAGATTGTCGGCTGAGGCTGAGTCTCAGGAACTTATAATTCAATTATATTGAATTGTTAAATAATAATTAAATGTAACTGGAACTGGTAGGAGTAGCTGCTTTTGAGTACTTCCTAGTTTACTTCATTTTCATTACTGCACACTGCTATTGCACAAATTCACTGACAGTTGGGCACGGGCCTTTGGTGGTTGCCTATTGAGATTTATTTCTCACACCCTGTTTTGTTCATGTCTTGGGCCCAAATAGATTATATTTATGCATGTGTTGATAAGGGAAAGAGTCCCTATACAGGTACTTGATTGTTGCAGATGAGTAGGAGAGCATGGGACCGAGCTTAGGCTTGCGATGCTGTTGAGTTCTTGCTGCACTATTTTGATTTGTTTTTCTGTATTTTTACCTTGTATTGTATTGTTTTAGATTGAAGTGTATCATTTTTTGGCTGGTTTCTTAGACATAGGGATATATTCCATCATTATATATGATTGTTAGTCATTTATTTACTTTAGTATTGTTGTCTATTTCAGCATTGGTATTATTTACTGCTTCCACTTTTGTATGTTTATATTCTCTGTTGCGCAACACTTTGACAAATGAGGTCATAGTTTCCCTACTATCATTCCTGGACCCTCGTTGCTATTTGGCAGCCTCTGGAATTTGTGGAAATGCGCTTGAGGTCATGTGACCAATCGGGTTTGGGGCACCCATTGAGTGGCACCCGGATCCAGTACATTACCAAGTGGTATCATAGGATTTTTCTTTTCTCTAAGTTATTTAATTATTTGGTGATGATGGAAAGAGAGAGATTTCTAAGGGATTCAGTAATAACTGTGCCCGGGAGTTGCTACCCCATGTACAGGTAAAGATCGGATTACCTCGAATTCAATTGTGATTTTCTGTTTATGATTATTACAATTGATTTGATTTTCACCGTTGGGTGATGAACTTGATGTGTGCTATTTATATTTTTATACCTGGGTTCTATTTAGTTGCAACTCGATGAGATGAGGGTATTCCATCTCATGCATCATTTAGGCACATGTTAGAATCACATTCCATGCATAGTTCCCATGCCATGTAGGTGCATTAGAAATTTCATGTTGTTGTGATAGATGTTGTGCAAGGAAATTCATGTTGTTGTGATAGGTACCTTGATAGATACGCCTTCTATTGATTGGGTATTGGTACATGTTATGGTTGGGTTGATGGATGCTAAACTTTGGTTCCTGAGAAGTATGGGCTCTCTTGGATCAGAATTTAGCGGATCATAATCCAGCCTGTTGTTGCATTTCATACTATAATGGGAAAGTTTAGGTGCTAAAAATTAGTTCGCGGGGAGTATGGACCCCCACGGATTGGAATTTGGCATACCGATACTTGAAATTTAAGAAAAAGGGGCTCCGGAGTAGTTTTTGAGGTCTACTGTCTAGAAACCCAGACAACACGGTGTGTGGTTTTATGAACACACGCCATGTACTCTTCTGTTCGGGAAGAAATGAAAAAAATTAAGTACACACCGTGTACCCTAAGTACATGTTGTGTAGTATCTAACCGTGTCATAGGCCCTGTGGGCAGAGACACGGAATGGGGATGTTTTAGAGGGAACACGCCATGTACCGGTTGTACACGCCGTGTCGTGTTGACCCTATGTCTGCCGTGTCACTAACAACATGGACGGAGAAAACTTTTCTTATACATGCTGTGTAAATTCCAAACATGCCGTGTAGTGTAATCTGGGAATCCAACCATGTAACTAACAACACGGGTCAGCAAAGCTCGTCTAGTACACGTCGTTTACCTGAGGGACACACCGTGTAGTCTTGATTGGTGAATGATCGTGTGGACTTGGTCCTGTGGCTGGGGAAACGAGGTGGCGTACACGCCGTGTGTGGGTGTAACATGTCGTGTAGTGTCATATGAGTAGCCGTTTGTGTCACTAACAACACGGAAATTTGTAATTTAAGCCGTACACGTCGTGTCTTTATGGAACACTCCCTGTAGAGAGATCTGTGTACCCAGCTATGTAACGGACAACATGGGTCAGTGAAGCTCATCTAAGATATTCCATGTAAACCTTATACAATTTGTGTAGGCTCGTTTAAAGGAGATTCATGTGGCAAAGCCGTGTAGAAGGACTCAGGCAGGGGAAGAAAATTCAAGGACACGTCGTGTGTGTGGACAAAACATCGTGTCTTTGGGGTGTTACATGACCAGTTTTGGTAGAAGTACACACCCATGTGAAAGACTTAAGGGAACATGTTTTGTAGTTATTATACACATTGTGTAGTCTTGTTTTGTAAAACTTGAATGTTTTCTTTCTCTGGTTCCCTTCTTACACTCCTTTTTTTAGTCCTTGATGATCTTAATATAAAGCGTGTGTTTGACCTTGTAGAGTCATGTCGTCGAGACGGCCTCGAGTTATTCGCTAGGAGAGAGGCAACTAGTATACTCCAGAGATGGTAGGACATGGGCTACCGATGGATCCTCCAACAGAGCCATATGCGGCGTCAGCCATTATACCAGACACAGGCGCGGAGGAGCAGTTCCGTGAAGGCTTCATACGGTTTATGCAGACCTTCCGAGGAGCACCGTCGGCTGCCACATCTATGGAATATATGACTCATATATTCCAGCAGCATAATCTGCCTACATTTTCAGGGGATGGTGGACCACAGGCTGCGGAGTCTTGGTTGGGTTCTATACAGACTATTTTTGAGCATTTAGAGATGCCTCCTGGGTGGAGGGTCAAGCTCGCTAAATACATGCTGCATGATTCCGCCAAGAGATGGTGGGATGTTACCACCCAGACTGAGCATCACCAAGACATGGAATGGGAATATTTTCAGGCAGTATTCTATGAATTTTTCTTCCTAGAGACACTAAGGGTAGATAGATATTGAGAGTTTATGAATCTGTAGCAGGGCGACATGTCAGTGATGGACTTTTCTTCCCGCTTCATCGAGCTACAGTGTTTTGCACCTGTTCTGGTGGAAGATGAGACGTTGAGGGCTCGACACTTTGAGTATGGTCTTTTATATGACATTCAATCACTGGTGAATGTTTTTAGGTTGCCTACAATGCATGCTATTGTGAACCAGGCACTGATTACTGAGCGGAACCTACGGGAAGCTAGTGGTGTAGTCCAGGGCGGTTCGGAACCAGTTTCTGGTACCATTTCTATCGGTAATAGGAAGAGTTAGATGGATTTCTCTCATGGTAGTAGTACTATCCAGAAGATTTCTACAAGTGGTCAGGTGATGTGAAACCAGTGCGGTAAAGAGGGGCACGAGAGACCTCAGTGTCCACGCGACCCAGTGGAGTGTCGATCTTGTGGAAAGATGGTTCATTTGTAGTGCTTTTTCAGGGTGTTTCCACCAGTGGATAGTGAGAGGGCCAGCAGCTTCTTACAAGTTAGGAAATTGAAACACGTCAGGACGTACAGGATGAGGTGGTGGTCATGGCCATGGTATCCATACACCAGGATCTTAAAGACAGTAGGGTGGGTCAGCTCAGGGTAGCTAGGTTGTATCGCAGGGCCGCGGCACTGGTCAGGCATATTCAATGCAACAGACCAAACAGAAGAAGAATCCCAGACCTTCCACTGTCAGAGGTATTATTCTAGTTGCCTCTGTTTTGTCTTCAGTACTTTTCAATACTGGTGCTACACATAGATTTATATTTGTGCCTATTGTGGAGAGCCTTGGACTCTATGTTTCTTCTTCTTTTGATATCATGACGCTAGACACTCCGTTGGGGACTATAACAGCTGGTGTACATCAGTGCAGGGAGTTCCCCCTAGAGTTTTTTGGGTGTCACTTTTTATGGGACCTCTATGTCTTAGAGATGACGAGCTATAACGTCATTCTTGGGATGGACTGGTTGGTACCCTTTCGAGCCTTTGTAGATTGCTATCATCACAGGGTGAGTTTCACGTCACCAGAGGGCAGAGAGTTTCTATACAAGGGTGAATGGGATGTCCAGGTGAGCTGAGTGGGACCCGAGCATCATGGGCGAGGTAGAGTGATAGCCCAGATTACGAGTTTATATCTGGATGACCGAGAAACTTTTCAGAAGGATTTCTCTCCAGTGGTTAATCATTTTAGGGATTTTTTCCCAGATGACTTTTCAGGTCGACCTCTGGAGCGAGAGGTGGACTTCTCTATTGATCTTGTTCCAGGGGCAGCACCGTTGTACATTCCTCCTTATAGGATGGCTACACCAGAGTTGCAGGAGATCAAGAGGTAATTGGAGGAGTTGCAGTAAAAGGGTTTCATCCGACACAGTACTTCTCCTTGGGGTTCGCCTGTCCTGTTTGTGAAGAAGGGAGATGGTACCCTCAAACTTTGTGTAGATTATCAGAAGTTGAACCAATTGATGGTCAAAAACCGATATCCCTTGCCAAGGATTAATGATATTTTTTATCAACTTAGAGGAGCATGAGTGTTCTCAAAGATTGACTTGATATCCATGTATCATCAGTTGCGTGTTAGACTATCGGACATACTGCTTACAGCTTTTTAGAGAATATATGGTCTATACAAGTACTTGGTCATTCCGTTCAGACTCACGAACATGCCAATAGTTTTCATGGATCTAATAAACCATGTGTTCCACCCATATCTAGATTTTTTTGTGGTAGTCTTCATGGATGATATCTTGGTGTGCTCTCACACTCGACACAACCATGCTTCCCATCTTGATATCATTTTGAGTACACTGAGAGAGCATCTGCTATATGCTAAGCTCTCAAAGTGACACTTTTGGATGGACTGGATACACTTCCTGGGTCATATTATCTCAGAGGCAGGAGTTGCGGTAGACCCAGAGAAAGTGAGATCAGCAGTTTCCTTGGAGCATCCTAAGAACGCGTTTGATATACGGAGTTTCTTGGGGATGGATGGTTACTAAAGGAATTTTATACAGTACTTCTCCCACTTAGTAGTGTCATTGACGGGTTTGACTAAGAAGCATGTGAAGTTCGTTTGCTCAGAAGCTTACAAGACAGTCTTTTAGGAGCTGAAGGGATGGTTGACATCATCACCAGTCCTGATACTTCCAGAGTAAGGGAAGAGATATACAATTTACTATGATTCCTTAAGTATTGGGCTGGGAGTAGTGTTGATCCAGGGCAATTGAGTAGTTGCGTACGGGTCTCGATAGTTGAGGCCACATGATAGGAATTACCCGACACATGATCTCTAGTTGGCTACAGTTGTTCATGCATTATCCTGTTGGAGACATTATCTATTGGGATAAAATTTTGTGGTGTTTACGGACCAAAAAAGTCTTAAATACATATTTACCTAGCGTGAATTGAATCTAAGATAGCGAAGGTGGGTTGAATACCTTCAGTCCTTCGACTTCGAGCTTTCCTATACACCTGGTAAGGGTAATTCAGTTGTTGATTCACTGAGTAGGAGGACTCAGTTACAGGCAGTGTAGGATGCCAGCGGTGAGTGGAAGCTCATGGCTTTGTTCTCTGAGATGCATTTGGAGGTGCATGATAGTTAGGGGAGATCCTATATTTCTTCTTTAGGTGTGACTTCTACCCTCCTGGATAGAGTGAGGATGAGACAGCTCTCAGATTCAGAAGGCCTAGTTCTACGGGAGTCAGTGGCAAGTGAGGACCCTCCTCCTGGTTGGACGATAGGCGATGATGAGGTGCTACATATCCATGGATGATTGTGGGTTCTAGGGTATATACGCAAGGAGTTGATGTGGGAGTTTCATGATTCAGCTTGGGAAGTGCATCCCTAAGTTACCAAAATGTACCGTGACTTGAGACGTCAGTATTGGTGTCCAGGTATGAAAAGAGATGTAGCTAGTTTTGTTACGAGATGTTCTACCTGTTAGTAGGTGAAGGAGGAGCATCAGAGACCAGCTGGACTGTTAAAACAGTTACCCATTCTGGAATCAAAATGGGATGATGTCGCGATGGACTCCGTGACTGGGTTACCAAGGTCACCTTGAGTCAGTGATGTCGTGTGGGTTTTTGTAGACAGACCTACGAAGGTAGCTCACTTTTTGACAATCAAGGAGACCTTCGGTGTTGACGAGCTCGAGAAGTTGTATATCCGAGAGATAGTACGTCTTTATGGGGTCCCTAATTCTATCATTTTAGATAGGGAAGCCCATTTTATGTCTTGTTTCTAGCAGAGTTTTCAGAGGGAACTGGGTACACAGGTGCTTCTGAGAACAGCTTGCCACCCTCAGACTGATGGCCAGTCAGAGCATATGATACAGGTGCTAGAGGACATGCTACGTGCATTCATCTTGGACTTTGGGGGCTCTTGGGAGAAGCACATACCCCTAATTGAGTTTTCCTACAATAAAAGTTTTCAGGAAACTATTGAGATGGCACCTTACGAGGATTTATATGGTAGGCCATGCGAATCACCTTTGTGCTAGTTGGAGGCAGGTGAGGTAGCTTTATTGGGACCACGTCTCATGCAGGATACTTTAGAGCAGGTCTAGTTGATTCATAAGTGGATGGCTACTGCAAAATCTCATCAGAAATCTTATGTTGATCACTACAGATGACCTTTGCAGTTCATGGTCAGGGATCAAGTTTTCTTACGTGTTTCACCAAGGTTGGGACACAGGGGGATCAGGAGACAGGGTAAACTTTCACTGAGGTATGTGGGGCCATTTGAGAATCTGGAATGATTCGGGCTGGTTGCCTATCGGTTATAGTTACCACAGAGGTACCGGGCCATACACGACATCTTCCATGTATCTTAGATATACCTAAGGGTGTAATTTTGGCCCGGCGGCCCGAAAGCCCGACAGGCCCGGCCCGAAAGCCCGAGTGGCCCGGCCCGACAAAGCCCGCATCGGGCCAGGCCAGGCTCGGGCCGCAGGTTCTGTGGGTCAGGCCTGGGCCTTTCCAGGCAGGCCCGCGGGCCAGGCCGGGCTGGCCCGAAAAAGCCCAATCCGCGGGCCCGCGCAAAGCCCGGCCCGCTGGCCCGCCTGCTGTAAAAAATATAACGGGGAACTGCAAGTAGGGGGATTTGATCCCCCTACCTCAAGCTCCCAAGGCTACGCTTGGATCAACTGGTCCAGACGCTGCGCCTGTAAATTAATCACAGGTCTATGTATATATAGATATATTTATATATATATATAGATCTATATATATATATATATATATATATATATATCTGGATATATCTATCTCTATATACATATATCTATATATACATATATCTATATGTATATATATATAGATCTATTTATATATATATATATATCTCAATATCTATATGTATATATCTATCTATATATACATATATCTATGTATATATATCTCTGTATCTATATATCTCTATCTATATATATATCTATACATATATATATATATATATCTAGCTCTATATACATATATCTCTTTATATATATGTATATATACATACATATATACATACATCTATATATATATCTACCTATATATCTATCTATATATTCATGTATCTTTATACATTTATATTTATCTATATATGTATCTATATGTGTGTGTGTGTGTGTGTGTATTTCTATCTATATGTGCATATATCATTATATATTAACAAAAAATGATATTATATATATACATATAATTATTATTATATATAATTATAATGTGTGTATAAATATATATATACAACGATATATAATTATATATATAATAGTTTATATATATAAACAAATCCATTAATAATATGTATCAATTAAGTGTGGTTTTTAAAAATTCATTAATAATATATATGTGTGTGTGTGTGTGTGTGTGTGTGTGTGTGTGTGTGTATGTATATGATTTAATATAATATATATATATATAAACAAATCTATTAATATATATATATATATATCAATGATTTAATATTATATATATATAATAACTCTTTGTATATTAATAAAAAAATAAGTATGGTTTTTAAAAATCCATTAATAATATATATATATATATATATGTATGTATATGTATATTTATATGATATGATATATATATATCAATGATTTAATATAATAGTGTATATGTATAAACAAATCCATTAATAATATATATCAATTAAGTGTGGTTTTTAAAAATCCATTAATAATATATACATATATGTATATGTATATGTATATGTATATGTATATGTATATGTATATGTATATGTATATGTATATGTATATGTATATGTATATGATTTAATATAATATATATATATATAAACAAATCTATTAATATATATCTATATATATCAATGATTTAATATTATATATATATAATAACTTGTTGTATATTAATAAAAAAATAAGTATGGTTTTTAAAAATCCATTGATAATATATATATGTGTGTGTGTGTATATGTATATGATATAATATAATATATATGTATATAAACAAAGCTATTAATATATATATATATATATACACATCGATGATTTAATATAATAGTGTATATATATAAACAAAGCCATTAATAATATACATCAATTAAGTGTGGTTTTTAAAAATCCATTAATAATATATATATGTATGTATGTATATGTATATGTATATGATTTAATATTATATATATATATAATAACTTGTTTTATATTAATAAAAAATAACACACTCGCCTAATGATGTTCGTGCAAGTCCCTCAACTTCATTAATTTTTTTAAGTACGTTGCAACATGCATAAATTATATATACTATACATATATAAATCTATTTAGAAAAAAAATTAACTCACCCAATGATGTTTGCGCACACCCCCAATATATATATATAAACAAATCCATTAACTCACCCAATGATGTTCGCTCACACCCCCTAATTAATTTTTTACAATTTTCTCATATTATATATATATATAATAACTTATTATATATTAACAAAAAATAACTACTCACTAAATGATATTTGCACACCCCCAACCTCATTAATTTTTTTAAAATATGATAAAACTTTCATATATTATATATACTATATATACATATATAAATTTATTTAGAAAAAAATTAACTCACCCACTGCTGCGCACCCGCTAAGAGTGTAATTTCAGTCCAGACAGGGCCGGGTCGGGCCTGCCCTGCAAAAAAATTAAAAAACGTTTAAAAAAATGTTTTAAATTAAACAAACGCTAAAAAATACTTAAGTTAAAAAAATAAATGTAAAAAAAACGTTTTAAATAAATGATAAAAAACATTTAAATAACAACACTTTAAACTAACCACTCACTACTGCGCACCCCCCAATAACTCATTATTATTTTTTTAATTTGTACATAATATATATAAATTCACAGACATGTATAAATCTATATAAAAAAAATAACATATTCACCCACTGTAAAATGGTTTTACAAAAAACGTGTAAAATGTTTAAAAAAAATACATGTAAAAAATATGCGTTCAAAAAAACTTTTTAAATTAAACGTCTAAAAATAGATGAAAAAAACGTTTTAAACAAGTGGTAAAAAATGGTTTAAATAAAAATGTTTAAAAAGTTTTTAAAACAAATATTTAAATTAATTTGTTTAAAATAAACACTTAAAAAAAACTTTTTACATTAAAATGTGAAAAAAAAGTTAAATGTTTTAAAAAAATACTTGTAAAAATCATGCGTTTAAAAAAATTTAAAAATGTTTTAAATTAATCATTTAAAAATAAATGCAAAAAAAACATTTTAAAAAGATGTTAAAAAAACAGTTTAAATAAAAATGTTTAAATAAAAAATACTAACACGCGCTTAAAAATTATAAATAAGTTAAAAAAAATAAATGTAAAAAATGTTTTAAATAAATGTTAGAAAAACGTTTAAATAATAAGGCTTTAAACTCACCCATGGCAGATGCGCACCCCTCATTAATTTTTTTTACAATTTGAAAATAATATATATATATATATATATATATATAGACAAAAAACATATCCACCCACTGTAAAATGTTAATAAAAAATAAAATAAACTTTTTTACAAAAAAACATGCATTTAAAAATAAATATAAAGAAACGTTTTAAATAAATGTTATAAAAAATTTTAAATAAAAAAAATATAAGAGACAATTATTTTGAAAATAATAAAATCCCACCACGGTCCGATTTGAAAAAGGCCCGGCCCGGCCCGAAAAAGCCCGGCCCGGCCCGATGGTTTGGGTCGGCCCGAGCCCGGGCTCGGGCCGCCTCATGGGGTTGTTCGGGCCGGCCCGAATAGTGGTCAGCGGCCCGACACTTTGCATGGCAGGCCCGGCCCGGCCCGGCCCTGTTCGGGCCGGGCCGGGCCGAAATTACACCCCTAGCTATACCGTTATCACTCAGACCCATCTCACATCTTTCATCCTGAGGAGGTTGATCTTCAGTTAAATGCGTCCTTTGAGGAGCTTCTGATTCGTATTGTTGATGGGAGCATGAAGGTTATCTGAGGCTGGTTATTTCCTCTCGTACGGGTGTTATGGCAGCATGGCTAAGTGCAGAATGAAACATGGGAGCGGAAGACCGACGCACATGCTCAGTGGCAAGATTTGTTCTCAGCTTTACCTTCACCACCCTTAGAAGGGAAATTTGGGGACAAATGGCTTTAAATGGGAAAGTTTGTAAGAACCCGGTTCTTATTCTTGAGGTACAGATTTCTTATTTTCCTTTTTCCTTAAGTTTTTTTGAGAAAATAAGGAAAATGGGGGAAAATCCAAAAAAAATTGGGTACACGCCATGTACTTTTCCACACTCTATGTACTTTGGACATGTGGGATTAGTAAACAGGGCGTGTAGGCCTATCGGTGATGAAGGGTGTAAAAACTGACTACACACTGTGTACTTAGTATATACATGTTGTGTAATCAGTCAGCAAGTGAATAGTAAGGTAGTGGGAGTAGCCGCCAGCGGAGTGATAGTACACGCCGTGTACTAAGAAATACATGTCGTGTACTCATGTTGACAGATGAACAGTGTGACGGTGAAAAGTAGCCGCCAGAGGAACAGTTAAAAAATGAAAAGTACACGTCATGTACTTGAGAGTACACGCCGTGTAGTCTGTTTTCTTCACTTAAAATGGAAAAAAGCCTACTCTTTCGACAGAGGAATCTTAGAACGTCGGAAGAGTGTGGGAGAGAGGGTCGGAGCTTGGAGGATCTCCCAATCATACACCAGAACTCAGTTTCCATCACTAACGATCTCGTTTGAACCGCGCGGGTGAGTTCTTCACTCTTCTTGAACCCTTCCTTCCAATTATTTCCCGAGGGAAAGTTATTTGGGTTTGAACTCATTTTTGTTTATCCTAGATCTACATCGTTCTCAGATGTTTCAAAATGCGTCATTCACGTATATTGATCAGAGGAGATCAAGGTAGGTGGTCTGATGTTTAATTCCAACTATCATGTTGTTTTTGAGTACTGTTGTGCTACACTCCCATGATTGGGGTGTCGTATGGTTGAGGACTTGACTAATTGAGATATCTATAATTTAATAGATAATCTAATTATAATCATAAACTTTTTTTTGGGATCATTTCTTGGATCCAGGGCCACCCCATGGGTGTGTTTCCCTTGTTTAGCCGTTTGGCCAGGATACCCGAGGGTATTCCATGATTTTTAGCATGATTTGAGTTTTTTGGAGAGAAAATGTGTATATAATTGCTTTCTTACGTGTTGGGATCTGCCCAGTTACTTGCTTAGCCTGAGGTAAACTTTTCTTATGCCTGTGGGCAGTAGCTTCTGTACCTGAGGGCAATATCTCGTACGCCTGAAAGCAATATTCATTATTCCTGTGGGAAATTACCTAAGGGTTTTGATTATGATTACCTGAGGGTAAGGTTTTTCATGTCTGAGGAATTTTTTTACTTTGCATATTCACTATGGTGATTTCACATGTTATATCTTCCAAGCTAAAGCACAGGCTTGGTATTGTTTTACCTTGTACTTTTTAGATATCTTTTTGTGGTTTTTGTTGCGGCACTGTATAGGAGATTGTCGGCTGAAGCTGAGTCTCTGGAACTTATAATTCAATTATATTTAATTGTTAAATAATAATTAAATGGATTTGGAACTGGTAGGAGTAGATTCTTTTGAGTACTTCTTAGTTTACTGCATTTTCATTACTGTACACTGTTGTTGCAGAAATTCACTGACAGTTGGGCATAGGCCTTTGGTGGTTGCCTACTGAGATTTATTTCTCACACCCTATTTGGGTCATGTCTTGGGCCCAAATAGATTATATTGCTACAGGTGTTGATAAGGTCAAGAGCCCCTATACAGGTACTTGATTTTTGTAGAGGAGTAGGAGAGCATGGGACCGAGCTTAGGCTTGCGATGCTGCTGAGTTCCTGCTGCATTGTTTTTCTTTGTTTTGTTGTATTCATACCTTGTACTGTATTTTTTTAGATTGAAGTGTATCCTATTTTGGCTGCTTTCTTATACATAGGGACATATTGCATCCTTATATATGATTTTTGTTCATTTCTTTACTTCAGTATTGTTTTCCATTTCAGCATTGATATTATTTACTGCTTCTACTTTGGTGTGTTTATATTCTCCACTGCGCAACACTTTGAAAAATGAGGGCATAGTTTCCCCACTATCAGACATAGTCCCTCACTGCTAGTGGGCAGCCTCTGGCATTTGGGGAAATGCGCTTGAGGTCATGTGACCAACCAGGTCTGGGGCACGAGTTGAGTGTCACCCGGATCCGGGACGTTACATGCAACATAGCTGAATATACTACTAGGAATTTCTCTACAATAATTCTAGTAAAAGAAATGTTATTCAATAATATAAAAGTTTCATCAAGTGATAAGAGTTCTTTAAAATATCTAAATAAGATAAAGTTCGCACACAATTAAATTGAATAAGTGATAACATCCACACATCCTCAATCATAATTTAATATCAAATGTTCTAGTGTGAAGAGTGAAGTAAATGGAGAAACTTGGTTGAGAAAACCATATCAACCTTACTATTCACATTAATGAAGTAAGGATGATCCATATTATTCCCTTAATTTTTTAGTATATTATTTATGATTATAATATAGGTAATTTAAGTTGAAGTATGTTCTTATGGGTAGAACCTAAGAATCTTTATTTATCTTAATTCTTAATAGCAATATTGAAAATGTTGTTATCCTTGAATGATTCCTCAATTAGAATTCAAATAAAAATATGACAGAGGATTATCTTTGATGAAGCTGAAGAATGTACTATCATATCTTTGATAACAAGGATAAAAAAGATACCATCCTGATTTGATCCTATATTTTGTATCTAGAAGAACAATTATTGAAGAATATAATCCATGGTGAAAATGTGAAAGTTGTCAAATCTAGACAGTCACATGTTCAAGATACATTTTGGTTTACTCTAAAAATTTGAACATATTAATATCCATTTTTGAATATATTCACCTTTATGAAGATGTTGAGGAGTATTTCCCTTAAGGGGGTGACCAATGAAGAAAGATGAAGTTTCTTCCAGAATCATTATTTCAATTGTTATCATATATAATTATTCATAAAATTATTTAAAGATCGTTCCATTTTAAGAGCTACATTTTTTCTTAATATCTCATAATTGGTGAACAAAAATAAAAAACTTAATAGAAAGGGGGATTAATTTAATTAATCAATAACATAAAAAATATTGAATTATGGAAGTGCTTCAGGTCCACTTATCTTATTATTTTTACTTGAAAGTTTTTTATTTGTTTGTTGAAGTAAGTGCGTGAGTTTTAAGTTGATTTTTCTTAAAAAAGTTTTCATATATCAATTAGTATCATAATCTATAAATAAAATTAGACAAACCTTTGAATATGAGTTTAATAGTTCTCATTATATGAGGTATCATGATCAGTTGGTAAAAGAAATTTTTTTTGTCAAAATCAAATCCTCTTATTTTCTACACTAGGCATAGATCATGTAGACATAGAGTGAAATGATGGATGAAACATTGCTTAAGTATGACTTGATACACTTTTCTCATGAAATTTTTATTTCTTTTTATTAAGGGGGATATAATGTTAAATAAATGTTTGAAAAGTAAAGGGGAGATAAATTAAAAGATCATAGAAATATTTACATATTTTACTATTCATTTGGAATGTACTTTGAAAGTATTCAAAAAAATACAAAGGGGAGGATTGAAGATCCCCCTTTGTGCATGAGTTGTATTTTTTTCAGTGGATGTTATTGATTATCAATGATTTTCAATGAAATAAAAAGATTTTAGTGATGTCAATATATTGAAAGAAGTTACTGGAAGGTCTGTTGGAGTATCCAAGATATAAAATCTTGGTAGCAAAGTTAATGTTTTTTGGATAAATAGATAAAGAAGAAATAACTCTTGTCTTATTATCATAAGAAAGTTCTTTTGAAAACTTTGATTTTATAAGTCTGATGATTTTTTCACCAATATTAATTTCTAGAACATGTGATATTAAGTGATTTAACATGACATGTTGTTTACAACAATATTGAATATGTGAATAAATATGGTTGGATTTTGAAGAGATATTTGGAATTTATATTCCAAAATGAATATAAGATGAGTGATATTAGGATCATGCAAAATCTCATTTTTCATGAGGAAATAAGAAGGCGTACATGCATGTTTTATAGAGAAGAGGCCATGCATTATAGATTCATGGTCATTTTTCATGGTTTGGAATTTACATCTTATGTTGAAGATTTGGATAACTCCTTTTATGGAAGTTTACAAAAAAATGTCTAACTAATACAAGCCAACAAGGTCCATACCATTAACTACACATGTGGGACACAAGGTTCAACCATGTGGGAGAGCCAGCCCAAGGATCATATATGGAAATAAAGGAGCATAGGTGGATTTATACTTCCTGCAAGAGCATGCATGGTGGAACCCATTGGTAGTGAGAATGTCGGTCGTGCCCCATGTATGTGTGTGTAGTGTATCTGGGTACTGACCTCAATTTCATCTCAATGATGAATTTGGAATAAGATCATTATCATAGAATTACCCAGTAGTGTGAAGAACTGATGTGGAATGGGTTCTCTTGGGTTATTGTTCCCACATTAAAAACTTACACATATAAACATAGTCATCTGATCTAGTTCATGAGTGTTTTCCTATCACCATAGAAATTCATCTTCTTCCTCATGATTAACCAAATTATCCTGAAATTTCTATTTATTGGATTTCTCCGTGTTGAGTCTTCCATGAACATGTTGTGCTTGACATTGTTATATGATTAAGATCTTGAAAAAAAGTAGATGATTTATAATGCATGAAATCTTTGTCTTTCATGAAAGAAATTAACAAAAAAAAATTGACAATATCAAGGAAAATATGGTATTATAGAAGGATAATAATGCATGGATAAAAGGAGTATGTGATTATTATCACAGCCACATAAGATTCTCTCCTATAGTAGAAAAATGGTTCTCACATAAGAGGAGGAGCCATGAATGATGATATCTGAAATATTATAATTATAGAAACCTTAGGTGATATTTATATTGGAAATAACACGTGAAAATTATCATATCCTTGACATGGATGATTTATTGAAGTTTGAGTTGATGTAAAGGCGGTGTGAACTCTCTAATAAATTCCCAATCACCAAGTCAAGATGAAGCTATTTTCACTCATGTTTTCTTTTGATAGATTTTGTTTTTTGTAAAATATAGCATCCTTGATTTTCTCTTAAATGAAATTAATATGGTCCATGATCATCTTGGATACTTTAATAGGGTGTTTCATGTACTTCTATTTTCACAAAGAATTTCCAACAAGAACATTTCTTCCTTGAATAAGTTTCATGACCTCTTAATATTTGATTCATGAAATAAAGTGTTTTTTATGAGATTGAGATACTACGAACATGAGTTTAACACATGATCATCATTCACACAAAAAAACTATTTTTTGGTCCAATGTTTATCATACTACCGCATTGTGTTATGTAAATGAAGTGTTCTTGATATAACACCTTCTAAAAAAACGAAGTAACCATTCTCTTTATATTCACACTATTATAGATAGTGTAATATTGAAGAACTTGTTCTATGAAGTATAACCTTTCATAGTGTTTAAGAACCAGTTCCCCACACTTTTGTTACATTATATATACGGAATTCATGTTATACAATTGTATGATACACTTTCATGAAATAAGATGAATTATTTTTATGTGAAGCATATACATGAAATATGCATGCATGAATGAAATACATTTAGAGCCTTCAAAACCCTCATGTGAAGTACAAAAAAGAGAAGAGGTCACCATATGATAATTCATGCATGAAGAGTTATTAATAATATATTGATAATATAAGGAACATTGTTCGTGATCAGTTTGGTGATTGTGCAATGCATGAACCAAATACATGTATGATGTTATTTTAAAGACAACATTAATAGAATAAGGAAAAATTTTCTGAGAATTTTATTGTCTAAGAATATAACACTAGAAAACTCTATTACACTTTTTGTATTAAATTATATAAGAATAAGACTTGTAATCGAGTTGATATTTGGAAATTATCATTTGGGTTGAAGAATAAGTTACATGTACTGGTTATGGTGTACTTGAAAAGAAATAAATAAGAGACTTCAAGTGTTCTTGTTTACACAACAGGGAAATACATAGGTTTTATAGGCAATGTACATATATCTTCCCAGATCTATACATGTGTGTGATGACCAATCACTTGTAGGTATTTTTCTGAGAAAACTACTCCACAACATATATATATATATATATATATATTATGATGGAATTCAGAATAAGGAAGGAGTGTTGATTTCAATTTTCTATTGTGAATAAGAAGAATAGTTGCTTGCCTACTGCTTCACAAATAACTAAGTGAAGAAGAAGTTGGTATAAGAACAAAGCAGAACTGTGACATCCATTAGAAGTCTTAATAGGTGGAATACTTTCTTGGTGTTATAAACCTTTAAGATGGTGAAGACTATATTTAGAGGTAGTATAAAGAACTATCTGTGAGCTATAAAATAAGAACTAAAAATTGACTATAGTGAAATTAAAGTGATTGGTTATTCCATTCTTATTGTAACCACGTTAAAATGATTATTTTCTAGTGGTTGTGTGGTATTTGATTATTTCAAAACAATTCCAAGTACTAACTACTCTTGTTGGGTATTGAACCATGTGAAAATATCATGTTTCATCTTTACCGTAATTGATATAATTTTATATGATAAAGAAAATAGGATAACAAAATCAACACCCTAATAGGTCTAAAAGGTAAATGGGATAAAAGTTGTAATTTTTGAAAAAGTTCCAATGAATTGATTCACCCTCCCCCCATCTTTAATAATATCACAAATTGTTCCTCTCAACACACACCTCTAAAACATATATAATTATGTTTGGAAGAGATTTTTCTTGGGGTTTTTTATTTAAGTTTCTCATGAAGTGTAAGGATAAGAGTGGGGTGGTTTCCATATATAAGTGTGTGGATGGGGGACTTTGGAAATATATGAAATATTATTATATAATATGTGTTTAACTCAAGTGAAATGGATCCAAAAAAACATGGATTAAAATATAATGAGGATATGGTCTTAATATAATCATCCAATCAAATTTAGATATCTTTTTATATCATTTTAAAACTTATATTTTGGATTAACCCCTTTGTTAACCACTATTAACCATGGTAACAATTTTTCATTATTAAAGGGATATAAATTTACCTCTAGGGTAACAATTGCCTCAAAAATGGATAGGTGGTGAAATTTTTTATGATATCCCATCCCCCTTTTCCTCTTTCATTAATTTTTTTTATTTTTAATCATTTAATAAAATATTATTTAGCATAAAATATTATTGAATTCATTTTAAGAACTATTCACATATTTTGACTTTAAAGACATCAAAAAAATGAAATTAGAATCTAAACTCTTTCCACATAAATTATAAATTATTATAAAAACATGTGACATCATAATTCATTCAAATATTATTCCTTTTTATGTTTTCAAACTCATTTACTTTAATTTTTCTACTACTTGGAAAAGCATTGTGTTAGCGTTGAGTAAGCATTTATGGTAATTATGTCATCACTAAAAATTAGAAATAAATTAAAATATTAAAAAATAAATTATTTATATTCAAAATAATATTTTATATTTTATCATAACATCTTATTATACCTATGTGAACATAAAAGATAATTTAAAAGTAAGAGAGTGACATTTTGTACTTACCTTTTATACAAAATAAAATAGAAGTCACAATCAAAGGATAGTGGTAAGATATTACCAATGATTTGAATATAAGATGATTAAGGTAAAACATAACCTATAAAATTAAATTAAGGAATGTGTTTTGAAAATCTCCAGGCCTTATCCCATAGTTTTAACCCTATTTTACCTGTTCTACCCTTATTGAGGTGACAAATATTTTTTATGGTTACTATTCATAATGATATAAAATAAAAGGGACCTATTTACCAAATTTTAACATGATTATTAAAATTATAGAATAAATTTTTGAATAATAAATATCTAGAAGTTTCACAAATTAATTTAAACATAAGTGAGTAAAATGAAACAAAAGGAGTTTTTTAGAAAAATGGATTTTAAGCTCAAAACTCAATTCAATTTCATTACATGCCTAATAAAAACCAATAAATGATTGTTAAAATTTTTCATTAAATAAATTATCTATACATTAAATTAAAATTATTTATTAATAATCAGTTGTTTAAATTATTAAGATAAAATCACATTGCACAAATAAAACAGTTTTTTGAAAAATAATGCTTTTTACCTTTAAATGATTTTATCTATTTTTATAACCATTTTATAAATAATGAATAATTTTATATCTATAAATTATCCACATATTTTATTAAAACCATTTTTCAAAAGTGATGAACATACTTTTTTTATAGAAACAAAGAATATATATAAATACAATTCTTTGAACAAAGATCTTTTAAATCATTAAATAGTTTTATTAAAAAGTTTTTATTTTTTTCTTAAGTATGAATACATCATCTTAAATAATTTTTCATATGTTTCATGTTATAGTTAATATTATTCATACTTTCCAATCTAATATCTAGTTTATAATGGTCATTATATATCATAGTTCATTTAGAGTCGAGGTTTCATGTAAAATAAGCTATCAAATAGGTAAAGTTTGTTTTAAAGGAAAGTATATATACAAAATCTTGAGGTGTTACATTATATAAATATATATATATATATATATTAAACTAATATATGGTAATAAATATTATTAAAAGGTATAATATTATTAATATTATAATATATGTTAATATTATTATTGTTATCCCCAAAAGTGGCTTAGATACTTGAGAGGGGGTGAATTAGGGTATGGGTATTATTTTTAAAATGCTTCATGCCCCACTGGATCTTAACCTATTTATAATAAGGGTCACTTTATTTTCTCTTAATTTTTTATTATGATCTTATTATTTCCTTCATTATTAGATGATGATGCATTGAAAGTAAATAATGAGAGAAATCATGAGTAAAAACATATATTTACTTGGTTCACCCTCATTAGGATACATCCAAGGAGAAAACAACATCAATGTTCTAATGCACCAAATACACTAAGGCTCACTACCAAAATGAGGTTTAGTCTATATCACTTATATGCCTCGGATCACTACCTTTAGAATGTTTAGGGATATATCACTACTTCCCAAGGGTCACTTCCTCAAACTTCCTTCTATGGATAACTATCAGTGGAAATGATCACATTCTTTCTCTTCCCTTGTTCACTAATCTGTAAAGGATTCACACATATTTTATGGACATGTAGGCCCCTTCATTAGAAATAATGAATGAATATTGAAATGTAATTAGATTCTCTGTTGATGATATATGAAATTTAAGGTATCAAGAATATTATATGAAGTTTAAAATAAAAGAGTTGATCCACCAATTACGATGACATCACAAAAACATGTGAAAACTTGGAGTGCAATTTTCTTTCCTTAAGTCGTGTTCCATGATGGTGGGTGTAATCGACCTTATATATTATTATAGTATATATAATAAAATGTATATCGTATCATAATAATAATATATATTACATCTATTATAATAATATATTTATAATATTGTACTAAGAATAAGATATATTGAAATATATTAATATAATACAATAATATTATTATTACAATATTATAATATTATTATATTATAATATATATTAACATATATTAATATTATAATTATATTAACATAAATATTAACATAAATCAATTAAAGAAAGAGGGTTTACCTCTTGAAATATCTTCCTTGAGAACCTCCTCAAGGGAAGGGGTTTTGGTCTTTTGGAAAGACCAAGAGCTCATGGACATGGGGAGAGACTAGGGAAGAGTATTTGGGAAGAATTTTGAGAAGATTGAAGTCTTAGAGGAGTGAGTAGAAGAGGTAGTGAGAGGTGGTTTTATAGTTGAAGAGAGGAGTGATTTGGGAATATCTTATTCATTATTTTATTATTTTTCTCAAGACAATCAATAGTGTTGATTATTGTGACCAAAAACATTAATAAGTGCATGTAAGTTTGAACTAAGTGTGCTTACATCATCCATGATTTCATATATTTGTTTCAATATGAATTTATATATTGATTATATTCACCTATTTCATATGAGGAATGCATTGGACTTAGTAAGTGATGGGTGGGGATCGTTATATTCCCTCGATACATCAGTGGGTCTCATGATACAAATAGATATGGACTTGGCCGAGGCCATTCCCATTTTCAGATATGGTTTTGGATGATACCTTAATCATTTTTAGATGTCTTGGATAAGGACTTAAAGATATGTTTCAAATCTGACATATGCATTTCCATCATTTTTATATTAGTAATTGATGGACCATGTGGTTATTCGACTAGTAGAATATACATGGTTATGTTTTATTATGGTATTATTTTTTAGATTTTATTCCTGCCATATTATGCTCAAGTTTATTTTAAAGGAATGTTTTTTTATTTATTCTCCATGCCTAATGTTTATGTTTATGATATCTTACATTGTATTTATTACCCTTACTGAGTACTCACCCCTTTCTTATGTTTTATTTTCCCCAGTATGCAAAGATGAATATTATGAATGACTTGCAGGAATAATATAGGAGTTTTGGATGTTCTAAAGGAATTCCTATATTGTTTTTATTTTCATGTTTTAATGTTGAACTTATGTATGTATCTAGTTTTCCAAAACTACTAAACTATTCAGTCCTTTGGGATACAATATTATTATAATCATTCCAATGTAATAAAATAATGCAATGTCTTTAGACTTCTGGGGTTGGGGCGTTACAGTTGGTATGAGAGAAATTTTAGTATAAACCTTAGAAACTAGATTTAGAAAATGTAGATTAGGGAACAAAACCCTAAGATATAATTTGAGGATAAGAATACAAGAACATCCTATGATTTTGGTAAGGAATATATTATGTGGATATTCCTAGAAAATACATCCCTATATAGATACTATAAGTGGATGTGGTTTTGAAATAGATGTACCTAGGAGTAACAACTTCGACAAGGTGTCCTAGGCTTGACTCAGGGTAACCTAGTACATGAAAACGGGCCTTACTACACACCTAGTTTGACACTCCTGGGGGATATTCTTAGAAAAATTCACATTTAATTTACCCATAATTATAAAGTATTTATTCCCCCAAATTTACCAAAGTATATGGTTCTAGGATTTATGATGCATAAATTTAAGTTATGTTCTATACCATGTTTAGAGTTATAGAAAGTTCATAATTTTATGAGATAAAATAGTATATGGAATTGATTAGAAATGGATCCTAGCAGAATTAATGAGAACTTCGCTAATTAATGTGATGCAAAGAGTAAAAAGGATTATATCTATCATGGTCTTAAGCCCTCATTTTTAATGGAGATAGTCTCCCAAGTATCCTCATCATATGAGTAAATAATATCATGTGTTAACAAGATGTGTAAATAATTCTCTGAGTCCTATAGATTTTAAGGGAATAAAGTAAAGAAAATGATGGAAGAAAAAAATATGGATAAAGGTAAGAAGAGAAAGAAGGGTTTCCCACATGTGATAACTATGGAAAGAAACACCCTGGTAAATTCATGAAAGGAATGGGGGTTTCTTATAATTATAGGGAAAAAGGATACTCAGTTCATGATTCCAAGGGTAAGAAAAAGGTTTCCAATGTATAATGCTTCAACTATAAGGAGATGGGACACTACATGAATCAATGTCTGAAGCATCAGAGGAATATACACCAAATGATGTTACTAGATAATGATCATGTTATGATACTACCTTAGATAAAGTGGAATGAATAATATTCCTATTAAAGAATCATGTCATTTGAATATTTTATCAGCATTGTACTGATTATAAGAATTATGAAATATATGAGGATTGTATTGTATTACTATTTCATTAAGGATTTTAGACCATAAGTTGAATGGTATCAAGAAAATATATTCAGTGGAAAGTCAAACTTTTTTTAAAATGCATGATTGAGGTAAAGAAAAACCTAAATATATTTCTGATGTTGAGATAATGGTAAAGAAATTATTTATTTGGATATGTGATGACTACCTTGAAATTGATTAATGACTTGTCAACAAGTGTTCTATGATATCATCGATGGAGTTTACAACACTTTTGGATATAAGGAATATATCCAATAACATGTGTATTACATAAGGAATAAAGATGAATGCTTATTTCCAATAAGAATTTATGGTAATTCGATTTATTACCATATTTAAATAGGAAACATGATGAATTTATTCACTTGTTTGGAATGTGAAATTTTAGAGCTACATTATGTTTATTAAATTCAAATAAGTTAGTAGATGCATTGATCAGGATGGATCATGGAGTTCTAAACAAAATGAAGATTACCAAGGACCCCATGTACATGGATCTAACAAGGATGGATATGTTAATTATCAAGGAAGTTGAAACATCATTAATTTTTCAATTGGTTTCCAAACTATATTTACTATAAAGTATTAAAATTTCTTAGTATAATGATGAGAATCTTCAAAAGGAAAGGTGTGAATGATGGGAAGTTGGATAACATTGTGTGTGAAGATGGAATTCCAAAATTTGGGAAGAGGCTACATGTTCCCTCTATGCTCAAGCTGAAAAGGGAGTTTTCGTATGATTCCTATAGTTTGAATTTATCTATAAACCCTAGTAGCAATAAGATGTATAGATATTTGAAGGAACATTTCTGGTGGTACAACATGAAATGAGAAATTGTTGAATATGTATCAAGATGTTTAGTCTATCAACAGGTGAAGGATGAAATACAACATCCTAGAGGAGTCATAAAACCTCTACATATTCCTACATAGAAATGGGATGACATCACTATGGATTGTGTCACTAGATTACCAAAAACTCCAAGGAAGAATGATGCAATATGGGTGGTTTTTGATCGACTTACCAAATATTTTTATGAGGTAACATTCTAGTAATTTTGAGGGAGAAATTTTTATAAGGGGGAAGAATGTAACACCCTAAGGATTTAAAAATAAATTTAATATACAATGCATGAAACATTGAGTCTCTAAAAAACAACACTTTGTTATAACCTATCCAATAAACATAATTTTTTCATTTCTGTGATTTGAATTTTGAAAAACTGACATACACGATTGCATTCAGTAAGATATTTAAAGTTTGATAGGATCAAATTACTTTTTTAGTGAATAGTAACTTGACCATTATGAATAGTAATGTACCTTTATGAATAGTAATGTTACCCTTATGAATAGTAATATTACCCTTATGAGTAGTAACCTCACCCATGAAAGTATAAATAAAATTTAGGCACCTTATAAATGAAATAGAATTAATAATTAAGTGTTGGTGTTTTTTATGAATAATAAATATTTAATTACAATTTTATAATCAATAAATTTATTTAAAAGAAAATTAATTTTCATAAAATTTATTCCTAAATCGATATTTTATTTTACTATTATTTTAGGGTAATTTAATGAGACCTCAGTTAATTTTTAAGGTTTTATAAAATCATTTTTAATTTTAAAGACTCTATTTTTCAAGTAAATGATTATTTTAATTAATAAATAAATTTATCATATTTAGAAAACTATTTTGATAAAATATAGTCCATTTTATAACTCTACTTGTCAAAAAATTATTATGGTGATTTTTTGGGATTTTTTTGAAATATTTGATTTTTAGTTAATAGTGAAATGCGGTAATTTATCGTATATATACATTATAAGTTAAATACATTATTCCTAACATCATGGATGATTTAATCACACTTTTTTTGAACTCACATACACTTATTACAATTTTTGTTCACAATAATAAACCTTATTTATTTTCTTGAGCAAAATAATAAAATAATGAATAAGATATTCAAAAATCACTCCTCTCCTCCACTATAAAAACCACCCCTCACTCCCTATTCTCCTAAATCCTATAAGACTTTATTCTTATCAAAGTTCTTCCAAAATACTCTTAAATAGTCTTTACCTACATCCAGGAGATCTTTTTCTTTTCAAAAGACCAAAACCCCTTCCCTTAAGGAGGTTCTCAAGGAGGATATTTCAAGAGGTAAACCCTCTTCCTTTTTTCTTTTAATTTCATTTTCAATTTGTTTTATTTTCTTATCTTATCCTCGCCTCCTCTGTCCAAATGATCATGATAACTCCATTATCACCTATATACCATAATTATATCATGTTAATGTAATATTCCTCATCAATCTTCTTACTCTCTCTCTTTTATTTTAAAAACGAAATCATCGTCCGGGAGATACTGATTTACAACCTTCATGGATGATAAACCTTCATTATTAAATTTATCATTCAATTATGGTCATGAAACCATTTTTATGGTTGAAAAAAATATATAATATATTTAGTATAACCTATTTAATGTTATATAGCCATTATATATATATAATATTAATTCATACGACAAAACTAGTTCGTAATAATCGAAATACCTCCAAAATAATATAAATGATTGTCATTAATGTTTCATCTAATAACTCATCCTAATATCATATAAACAATTTAATTATATGAACATTTAATCTTTTTTATGTTCATTAGTATCATATAAAATCAATTCTGGAAAATTATATCCATTCCGCATGAACTTCATTACTTATAAACAAGTGAACCGATTATGAAAACCAAGAAAACGAACACTCCGGAACAACGGAATTCAATATTATAACTTCTCAATAAGCACATAAATGAAATTAATAAAACTATAATAAATAAAAAAATATGTATATAAGGTTATTAATTAATTAATTAATGGATTTAATTTTATTTTATAGGATGTTAAGGTCAAGTGCAGAATACGTTCGAACATAAGGTAAGGGTTTCCTCATCTCACTACCATTTTTTTGAGATATTCCTTATTCACCAATATTTCTTTTGTATAGTGTATGTATACTGACCATTGATATATCATGTCGTGAATATATTTATTTTCATGTTATTCAATTTATCATTTTATGATTATTAATTTTTGGTCATATGATTCGATTGATTAAAAAGTGGTAAGGGATTCCACCCGAACCTTCATTTTTCCTTTGTGTTATTCCTTCACTATACTTACCCAAAATTTAATGCTTATTTATTTTTGTGTACATATTATATATTATGTTTTTATTTTACAAAATCATATATTCTTATCATTTCATCTTTCATTTATGGGGATTATATGTTTTATAATAGTTCCCTTCTTAATTATTCACGATAAACAAGCTCGATTCAAGGGAACTTCTCAAATTCTTACCCATTTTCAAGAGCACTATATAATATATTTTAAGCCATAATTATTTTTTGTAAAATCCCAAATTTTATCATTAAAAAATATCCTGGTTCATGTATAGTTTTATGAAAAAAACATGCCCTTCCTCTATAAAATCTCTTTAATGTTTTCCTTAAACCGCATTAAAATGTTTTATTTATAAATGTTCTTTAAAAACTCTTTTTATATGATTTCACTTCAGTGGGACAACATGTATTCCTCAAATATAATTTCAATTTCCTTCCCTTTTATTTGTTTCATATAAATGTTTAGAATAATATTTCATTTCAAATAAAAAATATTTTCCAAAATAACTCTTCTTTCCAAAGTAAAAAAATTATTTTTCTCATCTCACTTTAACTTTTATGATATATATGCATTGTTCACAACTTATTACTTGAATGTGGTGTATGTAATTCCATTTTTTATATCATATAAAGGGTCTCTTTATTATCATGATATTCTAAGGTATTATTATTTGAATGTTTCAAGGTGGTGTGAGACACTTTGGAATGTTTAACGATTATTTCCTCAATAATTTTTCAATGGTCTCATTTAAAATTATCTACATATATGTCAACATAATTTGTTGAATATTATACTTCATTGAGGTTTATATCTTATGATATCATATAAAATATGTTTTTAAGGGTTTTTGATTAGTTTGACTATGGATGTTCTATCTTGATACCATTCACCATATTACTCTGAATGGTTAGTGTTTATGTTTAATGACTGGGGAAAGTTATTTATATTTCAAATATTAGTTTCAATATGAATTTATATGTTGATTATGTTCACCCCTTTCATATGAGGAATGCATTGGAATTAGTAAGTGATGAGTGGGGCCCATTATATACCCTTGATGCATCAGTATGTCTCATGAGACAAACGGATATGGACTTGGCTGAGGCCTTTCCCATTTTTAGATATGATTTTGGATAAGGCCTTAATCATTTTTATATGTCTTGGCTAAGGCCTTGATGGTATGTTTTAGAATGTTTGAAATATGAATTTCCCTCATTATGATATTAGTAATTGATGGTCTGTGTGATTATTAAACTAGTATAATATCCATGGTTATGTTTTATTATGGCATTATTTATTCATTTTTATTCCTATCAAATTATTCTCAAGTTTATATTAAAGGAATGTGTTTTTAGTTATTCACCATGACGAATGTTTATGTTTATGTTTATGATATCTTCTATTTTATTGATTTCCCTTACTGAGCATCTAATCTCACCCCTTTCCTATGTTTTATTTTCCCTAGGATGAAAATATGAATATTATGAATGAATTTCAGGAATAATCTAGGAGTTATGGATGTTCTAAAGAAATTTATATATTGTTTTTCTTTTCAAGTTGTAATGTTGAACTTATGTATGAATCTGGTTTTCCAAAACTACTAAACTATTCGGTCCTTTGGGATATGAATTTCTTGAAATCATTCCAATGTAATAAAATAATGCACCGACTCTATGCTTCTAGGGTTGGGGTGTTACAAAGACTTAATAATTCATGTATTTAACTTATACTATAAATTATCCTATTTCACTATTCACCGAAAATTCATTTATTTTAGAAAAAATCACAAAATATCACCCTAAAAATTTTTCAATGTGTAGAATTAAAAAATGGAATCCATTTTATGAAAATAATTTTCTAAATATTAGAAATTTAATTTTTTAAATAAAATCCTCATTTATTCGAAAAATATCAATTTTAAAATTATAACCAATTTTAGGACACTTTGAAAAATTAATTAAGGTCTCATAAAATTATATTATAATCATAAGATAAAAATTATTAATTTATGAATCTATTTTATGAAAATAAATATTCTTTTAAATAATTATTTTAATTATAAAATTGTAAATAAATATTTATGTTTCAAAAAAATATCAACACTTAATTTATCATTTTTAAAATAGTTATTTACTTATTTCATGATATAAATATACCATATTTTCATTTATAAGATACCCAAATTTTATTTATACTTTAATAGGTGAATTTAATATTTTATTGGTCATATTACTATTCTTAATGGGTATATTACTATTCCAACTGTCATATTTAATAGTATATTACATTTTTAAACTTGGTGTTGTGTGAAGCATAAAATATTGAAGATATTAAATTTTAAATGAGGCATACCATAAAATATTGGGGTGTTACATTCTCCCCTCCTTAAAAAATTTCCATGAAATTTCCTTAATGTCACCTCATAAAAATATTTGGGTAGTTCTTCATCATAATTTCCTCTAGTTCCTACATCGCCTCTTCAATTTTATGATTTTCCCAAACTACCTTTACCAGCTAAGACACATGATTCCTCAACACATATTCTTTAGTGTACAAAATCTTGATAGGCTCTTCACAGTAAGATAAGTTAGGTTCCAATTATATTCCTTCAGAAGTGAGGAAATGTGTTAGGTATCCCATGTACTTCCTTAAAAAAGATATGTGGAACACATTGTGTACTTTAGAAAGTCTAGGTGGAATTTCAAAATGATAAGCCATAGATCCAATTATCTTTGGGATTTGAAAGGGTCCAATGTACCTGGGGCTCAGTTTCCCTTTCTTTCAAAATCTTATAACACCATTCTGTGAAGATACTTTCATAAAAACATGATCTCCCACTTGAAACTCCAGATCCTTTCTTCGTTTATTAACATATATTTTTTGTATGATTGAATCTACTTTGATATGGGTTTGAATATTATTTACCTTTTTTATTTTTTACTCCACAATTTATAGGCATATAAGCTTCCTCTCACCCACTTCATCCCAATAATTTGGAGTATGACATATCTTTCCATATAATGCTTCATATAGTTCCATTTAAATACTTTAATAGAAACTATTATTATAGGAAAACTATAAAAAAGGTAAGTACTGATCCCAAATACCTTGAAAGTGAAGTTGACATGATCTCAACATGTCTTCTAATATTTGAATAGTCTTTTTGACTACCCATCAGTTTGAGGGTGATATGAAATTCTCAAATGAATCTCAGTGTCCAAATATTTTTGAAGACTTTTCCTGAATTTCAATGTAAATCATGGATCAAAGTCAGACACAATTGAAAGTGGTGCACCATTAAGTCTTACAACATCATTAGTACAGATTCATGTGAGGTGCTTCAATGGAAAATCCCCCCTTATATAAGGAAATATGCAGATTTGGTAAGTCGATCAAAAACTTCCCATATTGTATCATTCTTTCTTGTAGTCCTTGGTAATACATTGACAAAATCCATTGTAATGTCATCTCATTTCTATGTAGGAATAGGTTGAGGTTGCATGACTCCTCTAGGATGTTTCCTTTCAGCCTTCACCTGTTGACAAACTAAACATATTGATACATAATCATCAATTTCCTACTTCATATTATCTCACTGAAAATGTTCCTTTAAATATCTATACATCTTAGTGCTATCAGGGTGTATATAGAAATTCAAGCTAGGGTAATCATCCAATAATTCCCTTTTTAGATTAGGTATAGAGGGAACACAAATACTATTCCCAAATTTCAAAATTCCATCTTCATATACAAATTCTACCAATTTCCCATTATTCATAGCTTTAATTTTCTTTTTAAGATTATCATCATCAGACTGATAACATTTAATCATTTACAATAAAGATGATTTGGAACCCATTTGAAAAAGTAGGTTTGTATCACCTCCCTTAATAATTCCCATGTCTATCTTTACTAGATATATGTACACAGGATACTTATCAATCCTAATTTTGTTCATAACTCCATGATCCTTCTTGCTTAAAGCATCTGCTATGTTATTTTCCTTCCCTAGGTGGTAGTGTATTGAACAATCATAATCCTTGAGTAGCATAAGCCATCACATTTTCCTCATGTTGAGCTCTTTCTATGAGAAGATATCACTACTATAAAACAAGGCTATATCCACAGACCTATAGTCACGATTTTATAATTCTGTGGCTATAGCTTAGTTTATAGACACACTTCTATTAAAATTTTGGTTAAATCATTGTATATACCCATGCTTAAAAAATTCCGTATCTATGTTTTTTTACCATCTATCGGGATCCTCCTCCCCACTGTTCATGATTCCTCTCCTCCCCCGACCCCTCATGACCCACCTTATACTCGCGACCATGGCCCTCTCTTCTCGATGCGACTTCTCCTCTCAGTCGCCCTCCTCCACCCTCGTGAATTCTCCTCTCTCGGAGGCAACCTCTACTATCGGTGGTGACCTCTCATCTCAACGGTGACCCTTCTTCCCCAACAGCCTTGGTGACCTCTCCTCTCCTCGATCCTCATCCCCCAACAGTACCCGGAAGGCCTCCCCATCCTCATCCCCCTCGCGATGCTACTCGTCGCTACCACCAAATGAGGCAACCCGGTCGCCTTCATGGTAACATCTCACCTAAAGCATGTCCAAGTGAAATTCATTCTTGAACTTTGATAGTATCCTTATTCCACCAAAATCCTTCCTGCTCGTGATTCTAGGCATGTTCACATCCCCCATTCATCATTTATTTTCTGTAGCATTATGAAGCATTTTGAGGTAGTGACAATTGTTCATATATCCCCCTATTTTTGGTTTAGTTTGATGTGAAGCTTACTTCCAGGTATGGGATTCTTATTCTCTATATTTTTTGCATCTATGCAACTAGCATATTTCAGTTTTTCTTTAGGTGGATGGAAGGATTAACTAATGTAGTGTTTTTACATGTTTTACCAGTTTATTATTATTTCTAAGTGATGATTCTTTCTCTGAATTTGAAGGTTTTATTATGTGAAAGTTGTGAATTTTATGAAATAGTTAAACCCTATGGTTGATTTATAGTCCTTATGGATAGGTAGATGGAAAATCCATCTTTTGGGCATTATTTATGGATTCTTGTTGAGGTTGATATGGATTCCACCCTCCTTAAAGATGTGGTTCTAACTTATGAGATATGATTAAAGATGAAATGCGAGATAGAGAGATGGGAGACCATCTCTCTCTAAAATCCTAAAGTGACTAGGGCTTCCTCATTCGATCCTTCGACCTTCAAACTCATGGAAGAGTTCCTTACACCTATTAGGTTTCAATCACACCTCTTCAAGACTCCTCAGATGAAGAAAGTGTCCCATGTACATGATTTTGGTCTCATTACTTCTTAGGTAGATCCCAAGGGATCTCATTTATGGATGCGCTGAAGAGCATGGATCTATGAAAGGACATCATGATGAAGTCACACCTTGTAAAAAGGCTTTATGACTACATGTTTTTGGTGGAAGTAGACCTGGATGCTCTTCAACAGTGCATGCAACGGTGCTAGTATTCTGGAATGGGCCACATCTCGTACCTCAAAGTTGATCTCCCTTGGCCTTTATCTGAATTTCATACACATATTTCTCTCTGCTGGAATTCTTCAAACTATAAATTAATTCCAATAGGAAAAGGATATTTTCATATCTTGTTGAAATCGAAAGAGGATCTATACAGATTTTGGAGGACTGAAAACCTGAATCTTAAACTTTTTTTACTCATAATTTCTAATTGGGACTCTTAACTTCAATCCTCACACACATAGGAATACATTGGCCAAAGTATGGGTCAAACTACATGGTCTTAATTGGTTCTTTTGGCACCCAAAAATTATGAATGATATTGTCTCCTCTATAGGAACTCCCCTAAAAATTGACCATAAAACATTACATGTTAACTTATGTCTCTTTTCTAGAGTTATGGTGGAAATTAAAAATGATTCAAAGCTGCAAACCACAATTAATTTCAATTCAAATGACTAAAAAACTGAAATTAGAATTCAATATGAGAGGAAACCTCCCTTTTACGAACATTATAAGATCATTGGTCATACAATGTTCAACATTAGAGTAATTAGAAAACAAGAAACACAACCAGTTGAAAATGATTGGAAGGAAATTATGAGAAATAAAAAGGATAAATCCCCTATGATAAATATGCCTATACCCCCATCAAAGAAATCTAAAACCTAGGTGAAATAGTCAAACAAAGTGATACACATAGGGGATAACTCAAGTACTAACTGGTCTGATATGGCTGAATAAGAAGAAAACTCCATTAAAGATAAATGCCTCTTAGAAGAAATTGAAATTTTGGTGTTAGACACTATTAGGATATCCAATAAAAACGAATCTAATACATGCTCAGCTGAACAAATTTCAAAATCTAACCAAAATTCTGAACATAGCCTAGGTAAAAACTTGAAGTGCAATGAATGCAATGCATACACTACACCCCCTAATAACTATGTGTGCACTAGATCATTTCCTATTCAATCTGTGGATGATCACTCCTCATCTTTAAGTACTTGAAAAATCGAGGACCCCTCCCTATTAAATTCCACTATTTCATTAGGGACAAAGATTCAGACCAACAGTAAAAAAAATGTACCTGATAATTTCTCTAAAACGATAGATTAAACTAGCCATTATATAGATTTTGGGAATCTATTGTCTATACCAAAATCTGCTCAGGATATCACACATACTAGTAGTATGACTGCAACTATTTCCATGGATTTGGAATTTGTTAAATCAATGAAGGTAAGTACACCCTCATTACAGGCGACTAAAATGCAGGATCTCGTTGGATCCATTGAGAAGATTCAGCCCATGGAGGACACCGGGGTGGAGAAAAAAAAAGATCCAGTTACAACCTCTTCTTCCACTTTATACTATTTTTATGGTTCACAACCTGCTAATAGTGTTGATGTCATTAGTTCTCTGATTCTTTGTAATTTGAATCCTATAGACCCAACAGTTAAAACTTCATTAACTCATGCTGCTATGAGATCTGTTAATCACTTCTATGTCATATCGAATAATAATACTAATCTTGAAATGAAGTTGGTAACCAAAAATTTAAAGAAGGATTTAGCTTCTTCTCCCCTTGCACACTCCAAATCTATTACCAGTTATGTAGAATCATGGAGTCAGATGAGTAATTTTAAGGTTTTTTCAACTAATACACATACCATGACTTATAAAAATATTAAAAATGATGTATAACCTATCAAACCTACTTGCACATCCCTGGTACAGGACCCTAAACATATGTAGGCATGTAATATTTCATTTCCATTGAATCTGTACCATCCAACAGATTTGGATACTGCCTAACAACATACAGTGGATACATCAATTTTTTCAGGTACTTCTATTTATACATCTATAATTAATGATGATTTCTCTATGAAATATGGAAACTTTAATTATAATCATAATATCAATTCTTTGTCAATCTGTTCTAAGAATTCTGTAGACTCACCTATGAATGATCCAATTAGGAAAACTACAAAGAATATTCTAGTCACATCTAGGGGTGAACAAGAAAATGCCACTAAAAATAACCTAGAGGTTAGAAGGACTAATAGAAAAAAAGGCTCTAGAATAAAGATAAAAGGGTGTTCTAACTCCAAATTCAGGTTTAAATGATGATCCCCTTTTGGAATTATCAGGGTATCACTAACTATGACATGTTCATTATTTTAAAAAGAATGGTTAACAACCATCATCCTATGTTGTTTTCCATCTAAAAACCTAAATTTTTTTTTTCCTCTATATAATAAAATTTTTTCCAACATAATTATGTTTTTACTGGTGCAATCAATAATACACTCAATGTTGATTCTTTATATAATTTTTCACACTATTATTTACACAATGTTATTTTTTTCAATATCTCTGTCCAAATATTTACTTTCAACTTTAAAATTTATGGCACATATAATTTCTTCTCCTTTTTCAATTCTAAAAATAGATACCAAGAAAGAAGAACTATTTAGAATGATCTCTCATCCCTAGGCAGTAACATAAATACCCATGGTTTTTAATTGGAGACTTTAATGCCATTCTTAACTCAAGCGAGAAAATTGGACCTTCTCATACTTCAATTTCAATGAAATAATTTAAAGCCTTAATTAAAGACACTAATATCATTGAAATTAATCTCACTGGTGTAAAATACACTTAGTATAGAAGACATTACAACAAATTGGTTGCCTCCAAATTGAATAGAGACTTCATGAATGTCCCTACTATAGATTTATGGGACATTATCTTTAGCACCACTCTTCACAAGCTGAATTTTGATCATCATATCATCTTGGTCAATGTCTCCTCTAATGTCATGAAACCCTGATTTCCTTTTATATTTAACAACGCATGGTTCTCTGATGATGATTTCACCCATATCATCTAGAACTATTGGTCTTAAATGTCTCATAACAATGATGTCTTTTCTTAAAACCTCAAATTGAAACATCTCAAACAGACTCTAAAAACTTGGTGTAGATCTAAAGCCAAACAAGTTAACAATGGCATCATGATTCTTGAGAAAGTACTCAATGATTTGCAAAACAAAAACACCAGCTTTGACCTCATCACTGATCCTAATCAAGAACTAAACACTATAGTCAAACTCAACTCTTTGCTCGCATTCAAAGAAAATATGAGAAAAAAAGCATTTAAAATTAAATGGTTAACTGACGGTGACGAAAATACCAAATTCTATAACTCTCTTCAAAGAACCAGGAAGGCTTGTAGGCCATTAGCCTTTTTAAAGGATAGGGATAACCTGCTTGACAAGGAGGGGTAGAGGGTGTAAGGGGAGGGGGGATGTCCAGGAGGGGGTGAAGGGGTCTTGGGGAGTAGTGTGCAGGGGGCAGGTTGGGGGGAAAGGGGTGTGGGGTGCAGGGGGAGGGGGCAGTCCAGGGGGTCAGGGGGCTGTCTTGGAGGGAGGGGGTGTCCGAGGGGGCTTCCAAGAGGGAGGGGGAGGGGTGTCCAGGAGTGGGGTTCCCATCAGAGAATTCTATAAAAAACATAATAGGTCATTGTTCAAACATCTAGGTTTTAATGTAGGTGTTGGAGGTACACCAAAATAATCTTATGTGGTCATAGAAAGGTGTGACTATTCATGATTTTTTATAATTTGAAACATTTAGGAATTCCCTTAACCATAATATTTGTTATGATTTTTTTATTGACATGTTATTGATGGTTACATATTATCTTATGAAACAATACATATAATGTTAAGTCATTTTCTTGATTATTTATTTAATGTATGTTTATATGCCTCAGAATGGATAGATACTGGATGTAAAACATTGATCAGATCACTGATGAATTTCAGAAGGAGTTATGACATTTCTTGGACTTTTCATTCAATAATGATTCAGATGGAGGATTGATTCGATGCCCGTGTTTTGATTATGTTGGAAGACCATGGTTAACTCGTGAGGAAGTGAGTTATCATATCACTAAACAAGGTTTCCAAAAAAATTATCACGTGTGGTGTCATAATGGAGAAAAAATGCAAGTGGTGAATGACATCGATTCAGTAGAAAGGATTGGTATGAAAAATATGATTTCCAATCGGTTTCCTTTTGTTTCTGAAGCCAGCTCTTCATGTAGACCAGTGCAAGAGGAAATGAATACCAGAACATAGTTTTCATCTATTAATCAGGATGATGACGTTGAGAGTGTTAGAAAGATGATAGAAGATGCAAATAATCCAGTATATTAGGCATGTGGAAAAATGAGAAAACTTGAATTTTTAGTGCGATTATATCATGGAAAAGCAATGTATGGATTCAATAATACTACAGTCGACTATCTCCTTACATTTATTAAGGATTTACTTCCTGATGATTCATGTATTCTAGAAAATAATTACATGGCATCAAAGTTGGTTGAAAAAATTGGATTTTCATCTATTAAGATTCATTCTTTCCCTAAATATTGTTGTCTATTCTGGAAGGAAAATGCAGAGTTAATTTAGTGCAAACAGTGTGTCACATCAAGGTGGAAGACTAATAAAGATGGAACGCAATCTTGCATACCAGAGAAAGTGATGTGGCACTTCCCTTTAATTCCCAGGATTCAAATACTTTTTATGTCAGAACAAATGGAAAAGAATATAAGATAGCATGAAGATGAAATAAATAAATATAATGATGAAATAGTGAATCCTACATATGGGTTGGCTTGGAAGAAATTTTATAGGTTACATCCTGGTTTTGCAGCTGACCCAAAAAATGTTAGATTGGGATTATCCTGTGATGGTTTCAACCCATTTCTCCAAATTCATACTACACACAGTACTTAGCCTGTTTTCATTCACATTTATAACTTTCCTTCATCGATGTGTTTAAAGAAGCCGTTTACTATCATGAGTATATTGATATCTGGACCTAGTGATCTTGGAAATTATATTGATATATACTTGCATCCATTAATAGAGGAGTTAAAGGAGCTTTGGATTGTTGGTGCACAAGCGTAAAATGCATTCAAGAAAGACTACTTTATGTTTCGTGCAGCTTTATTATGGACGATAAATGATTTCCCTGCCTACAGAATGATTTCTGGTTAGAGTACTAAAGGGAAATTATCCTACCCTATTTTTATGAAAAATACATGTTTCCGAAGATTAAAGTTTTGACGAACTTTCAACTTCATAGGGCATCGGCAATTTATACCGATGAATCATCCATACAGGAAAAATCAAAGACAGTTCGATAATGTCGTCAAGATAGATGAGACACCTCAACGAATGTCATGGAATGATATTGTTAAAGAACATGATGATTTGAATTATGTTCTTGGAAAAAGTCAATCAAATATCAGAAAGCGAAAACATGTTAATTCGAATTCCAATAACAATTGGATAAAGAAAAGCATATTCTTTAAGTTGTCGTATTGGTCATCGAATTTATTGTGTCATTGTTTGGATGTAATGCATATCAACAAAAACATTTTTGAGATGTTAGTTTCTACTAATTTAAATGTCAAAGGAAAAAAAAGACAATTTGCGCTCTCATCGTGATTTGATGGATTGGGGTATAAGAGTTAAACTTCATCCTGAGTTAATTGGTCAAAATAAGTGGAAAGTCCATATTTCCTATTATTCAATGACAAATGTGTAGAAGAAACAATTTCTTTAGGTCTTGGAAATTTTGAAGGTTCCAGATGGTTATTCAAGTAATATTTTGAAAAGGGTGAATACACAATATGTGAAAATAAAATCTCTTAAAACCCATGATTACCATGTCTTGTTACATGAGTTGATTCCTATTTTCATTCGACATTTACTTTCACATAATGTTAGAGTTTATGTGATTAAGTTATGTCATTTTTATCAAGAAATTTGTGCCAAAAGACTGAGCAGAAGTGTTGTTTAGAAATTTCAAAGAGATGCACTGATTATTCTTTGCAACTTGGAGAAAATTTTCCCACCGTCATTTTTCACATGTATGTTACATCTGACTGTGCATATTCCCACATAAGTTCTTTTTGGTGGTCCTGTTTCGAGTCAGTGGATGTATCCTACAGAAATAATGATGTTTACATTGAAATATTATGTGAGAAATAAATATCACCCCTAAGGTTCTATTGTGAAATATTATTTAGCACAAGAATGTATGGATTTCTGTTCATCGTACTTGGATAACGTCATCATGAGGTCTAATCGACTTATGAGAACTAAATATGAGCAATATGATCCCATTGATCCTGCATTTACTTCACTACCCCAAACAGGGCGGATATCTGGATCATACTCGTTGTGTACTTTAAGTAGGGAAGAGTGGGAAATGGCTCATCGTACAGTATAATTCAACTATGGTGTGCTTGATGATTATATCAAGTTAGTAAACTAATAAATATGAATTTTTTTTATTATGATATTTCTTTATATCTTATAACATTTTTAACCTTTCATATTTGTAGATAACATTTAGAAATTATAGAAAAGATACATCGCTCTCTATCTATTAAGAGGAAGGAAATGTTGCACAGCAATGAATTTTTTGTTTGGTTAAAGTCAAAGGTAATAGATTTTTTTTCTTCTCATAACATAATCACATGTCTCTATTTAATTTTCAATGTTGGTATCGTTTAGGTTTTAATTCTACTAATGAATGAAGTGTCAGATGAATTAAGAGTGTTATACTTTGGTCCAAATGATGTGGTACAAGATTGTAAAGAAATGGTTGTCAATGGATTTAAATTTTTTATAAATAGCTATGCAAAAAAAATGGAAACATAGCATGACGGTGTCACGATAAGTGCTATAACATATTTTTATGTGAGTGCATCATATAGACAACCTCAGTCAGAAAATATATCATATTATGGTGTTGTTGAAAGAATCATTTTATTATATTACTATGCACATGGTCGTGTCACAATGATGAAATGTAAGTGGTTTGATTCAATGACACAACAAGGAATGCATATTGATAACTATGGATTTAGAGTGATTGATATGAATCGCCAGCTTCACACCGATGAACCTTATATTCTTGTGTCACAGTCTAGACAGGTGTTTTATTTAACTGGCCTGTTACAAAAACAATTTGGTGTTATTTTTGATGTCATTCCTAGACATATTTTTTATGAAGACATGGATGACAATGATGTTGTGGATGAACCTGTAGGTATTTATTCAAATGTTGCATTTTATGACATAGATGACTCAATTTCTAGAACAGATTGTGAACCAAAAATTATCACAGACCACATATAACATTGATACATTTGTAAGTATTTACCTGATATTATCGTAATATTGTATGTGTTTTTTTAAACTTACATACATGATATCAAATTAACTAGTATATTTTATCAATATAAATATCACATTGAAAATTTATCTCATTGTTTTATGATACAATTGTATTATTTAACATTTTTCATTATTTCTATTTATTTGAGAATATTATTTTAAATTTCTAGGTCAAAATGTCTGAATATGATGATATTAGAATAAATAGAAGAATATGAAGAAATGAACAACATATGTATCATCTGGCCAACTCTATAAGTACAATTTATGTTTGAATATTATGGTCTTTCATATTATTTATCTTGTTATCGTTTGCTTAATTTTATCATCTATGTTATTTTAGGCTACTTCATCGAGGAGACGGTTAGATTATACTATCAAGGCTAATAGTATGGAGGGGGGTATTGATTCTATAGTTCAGACTACTACTATGCTGCTTGAGTCACTAGAAGGTCATCCTCCCATTATGCCACCTCCATATTATCCATACCCACATTTTCCATATCCCTTTATGCCCACACCCACATCTGATGGTTGTTCTCAAACTCCCATCCCTCCTTATTTTCCATTCCCACCATCCACTGTATAGAGCACTGTGCCCCCACATATCCCACCACCATATCCATATCCATATCCACCCTCATCTGTATTGGGTTATCCATCTACTGTACAGAGTACTCCTACTGAAGATATCCCACCTACCACAGTGGCTACTCCACCTCTAGATGCTGCACTTCAGGGGTCAGCAGATCCATCATCTACTGGTATGTGTTTAAACATTACTATTAGTGATTAATGATAAATTCATATATATTATTATCCTTTTTTACTTTTTTCATGATTAGCTCCATTCTCCACCAGACGACGAGGCCAAACAAAAATGTGATAGGTTTGGAATCGACAAACTCAAATCATGGTTGAATACAATGAGGACAAAGCTATAATTAAAAAAATGGTACGGAATGTAAAAGATTTATGGGAACACTTTCTAGACACATCAATATCATTCCAGTTCAACCAATAAGTTGGAGGAAAGTTGGAGAACAAATAAAGGACAATTCCTGGGCAGATATCTAGGTAAGTAATGTTAATCACCTTTTATATATATTAATTTATAATATTTTCTTAACAAATATTTTTTTATTGTAGCTCTGATATAATTTTCCTGATGGAAAAAATTCCAAGGTTGCAAGGTTAATGGATTTAGGTGAAATGTGGTGAGAATACAAGTATGGATTATATCTTGGTTGGAAAAAGAGAGTTGGCACAGAGCTTTAAGAAGAACCATTGATTCATGATTTCCCAATATCACAATACAAAGAGATGATCGGCTATTGGAAGAGTCAAGATTTTAAGGTATTTGTTAAATTTATATATATATATATATATTCATTTATTTATTTGAAAATGAGTTTTACTTATGTTAATGAAATTATATAATTATTTTTTTATAGGAGAAATCATATAGAAATAAAAGAAATAATAGTGTAATGAAACATGTTTATACTCGTGGTCACACTTCACTCCCAGATCTTGATTAAACACAGGTAATTTAATATTTAAAATATTTAGATTTATTTAGTGTAATTTTTTTGAATTCTAATTTTGATTTATTTCTTTGCTTTTTCTAGAAAAAAATAATTGAATATCTAGGTTCTTGTTTCTCACTCTACTTTGTTTTGTATAATCAGAAAAAATAAAGATGGTATTATGCCAAATACTGACACTGAGAAGGTGATTGTAAGTATATTTCAATTTCTTTTATTTTGACTAAATTTAATTCCTTACATTATTTTATCGTTTTAATTTATGTTATATATCAATCAACATAATTCTTTGGAGACATTGGAAGAAAAAGAGCCTGACAATTTGGGCCTGAACGATCATCTACATTAGGTATTAGGAGATGAGCATCAGGGTAGAGTGCGTTGTCGAACTGGAAAGAAGATTGTACCATCTCGATACTGGTTTACTGACAACGTTTCTTCGAGTACCGGTTCTGGTTTGGTCATAGTGGAATAGATGAATTTCTCAATCAAAGAAGCAACTCAAAAAGAAGAAAAGGCAATATTTGAAAATATGAAGAAATTTATGTCTGCCATTTATTATACACTTTCACCAGAAGCAGCTGCAGCGGTTGATGCATGTTTGATGTCGATGAGTTCTGCTGGTGGAGTAGGAGCTGTAGCTGGAGCCAGAGCTGTAGTCGGAGCCGGAGCTGGAGCTGGAGCTATAGCCGGAGTCGGTCCCAGTGTCAGTGTCGGTACAGATGCTGATGTCGATGATGATGCTGGTGGTTTAGAGGTGTTGATGGTGTTTCTATAGGAGGCATGGATGAGGGTTTTCATGAATCTAATGATACTTATATTGAGACTCACTATTGATGTGAATTGTATTTTTGTATTGTTAATATGTGTAATTTTATTATGCAATAAGGTTTTATTATTTTAATATTGAATTTTATTGTGGTGTTTCTGACTATTTCTACATATTTTTTATGTAGTAGTTAAGTTTTATTAATATTATATTGAATTGTATCCTCCTTCGATGCGACCATCGTACCTCCTCGATGACGCTTCTCTGAGGCAGCCCCTCTATCTCCTCTGGCACACCTCCAACGGTATGTAGTCCAATTTTCCATTTTTTTCTTGAGGAGGCCCCTCTATTAGTTTCACTGATCATATTGTGAGTTTGATGACTTGTATTGGTGTGCAGGATAGGGATGCATTCTATGTAGAGAACCAACAAGAAAACATATCCAATGCAATTGATTTTCTCCTAGAACTTTCAATCGGGATTGACGTGAATATAAAATTCAAGAGGTAATGGTTATTTTATACCATTTTTTGCAAGACATTAGTAACCATTTGTTGTGTTTTTATTGGTTTTTCATGTAAATCTTGTGATAAATTGTTTTTATGGGTTCTAAATACTCAATTACATTATAAGGGGGTAGGGGGTAGGGGGTGTGCAAGGGGGTAATGGGGGCAGGGGGTAGGGGTGGGGTGTGCAGGGGGTGTATAAGGGGGTAGGGGGAGGGGGAGGGGGTGTTGTCCAAGGGGTGGGAGGTGGAGTGTGCAAGGGGGCAGTGGGGTTCTAGGGGGTTGGTAAGGGGGCAGGGGCTATGCAGGCACCATTGGTATTGAAAGTGATTTCACATATGTTATGATTGTAAATGCATTTTAATAATTCTCATTTTTTTCCTTTCATTCTCGCATGCAATCACTTGCATCTATTTGTGTTTTCAACTTATGTTAGGTTCTATATGGCCAGGTTTCAGCTGAATCAATTATTTGGGTGAGTGAGTCCAGTAAATGTGCACAAATTGTCAAGGTTTAAAATCAACTAGGTTTCCATTTGTTTATGCTTATTGAATTTGAAACTTGTATACTGAATACTTTTAGTAATTTTTTTCACCTGTTCTTTTCTGGTATTTGAGGATGCCTATAAGTCACAATTAAGCATCATAATCCTTGATGACATTGAAAGGTAATTACTATCAATTTCAATGCAATACTACTTTTGGTCCTTTCTTTTTATAACCATTGTGTTGTTCTTTTTAGTACAAGATTTTGGAGTACATTTCCATTGGACCTAGTTTTTCCAATATTATTTCTCAAATGCTGATGGTCCTTTTGAAACAGCTTCCTCCCCAGTCATTCTTCTCATCCCTTTTATTTGTATAACTCATTCCGAATATATCTTTATGAGGTTTTATTTGTCTCAATGTCTTCACAAGAACTGGATTTCTTGTGTGTATGCTTTCGCATGATAGGCTGTGTCTATGGATAGGGATGCATGCTATGCAGAGAACCAGCAACAAAACATAGCCCATGCCTATACATTTGAGCATATATATAAGGATTCTCTTGTGTGTGGTTTGACACCTTTGAGGTAGAGTCCCTCTCCCAGCCTCTTTAATTCAAGAATTTTTTAAATTGCATTTAGTTTCCTTCTTGATTCCTACTTGTTTATATTAAATTACAATTCTTGATCAAGTGTTAGTTAAAATAATTGTTTCGTTTTATAAATAAGTCATGGTTTTGTAATAAAACCCCTCCAATGGAGGTGCGTTGTCTGCAAAAACTCATAGTGGTAGTTTATGATTATATAGCTTGTTTGACATTATTGCATTTATGTTTTCCATTTTAATCCTTACTCCTCTCATTTGAGACACCATGGGAATCTCCAAAGATTTTTTTGACTCACATGGGGGTGTGAAGGCTAAGGGTGGTGTAGGGGGGGCTGGTGCAGGCTTGGGGGTTGGGGGTGCAGGTGGGTTGTGCAGGCTAGGGGACTGGGTGGAGGGGGGCAGGGGGTAGGGGCACGGGGCAGGTGGCAGGGGGCAGGGTGGAGGGGGGCAGGGGGCAGGGGGCAGGGGGTAGGGGGCAGGGTGGAGGGGGGCAGGGTGGAGGGGGGCAGGGGGCAGGGGGAAAGGGGGTAGGGGGGAAAGGGGGGCTACACTAATCCAACATTAGTTTTAAGATTTTGATATTTGGGGTTTAAACTCTAGCCTTATTGATTTTTAGATTCTATGATTTATATTCTAGGATTTTTAGTTTTAGAAGTTATGGTTTCGAGTTTAGGTTTTTAAATTTTAGAATTTTAGGGTTTGGGGTTTTAAGATTTATGGTTTTAGGGTTTATATGAATTTTGAATCCATGAAATTCATTTCTATCAAAATAGGTTGAGCTCACTTGAATCCTATGAAACAGGTGCAGGAGTGACATTAAATAACCAAACAACCTTTTTCATTATCATTCCCACCTACCTTTTTTTAATTTTTTGGTTTTTTTCCATATTATTTTTTTATATACAAAAATCAGTTTTTAAACCTCACTTATTTTCCTTTTTTTCCACTTTTCCATGCCACACCTCTTTCCCTTCCATTGAAAGCACTTACAATATTCTGAATGAGGAATTAGTTTTGATATCTTAATATCTAATGTTCTGAAAACCTTTACAGCATGTTTTTCGATATTTTATTGATCAAACACCAAGATCAATTCTTGATCCTTGGGAAACCTCAGTTGTTTGGAACTTCAAGTATGTAGGTACATTTCAAAATGGTTTCGGATGATCATTTAAACATGCAGCTTGACTCATCACCCCCCCCCCCCACACACACACACATTTTGCTTCTGTTTTTGCATTTTTCAAAGAAGATTATAAATTTGAAAGGATTTAAGCAAGGGATGTTTTGCAACATCTCTAGACAGGACCAATCTCAAATGCATCAATTGACATTTCCCGGGGCAACCGGTGTATTGAGGTGCATCCATTGGGTGTTATGAAGGTAATTAAACTTAATCAAACATGTTATTTAGTTGTTTAATGGTTTATTTTAACTACCTTCATTGGTGAGACACCACTTAAAATCGTAATCCTTCACTTGATGTGAGACTCAATCTCTCTCCCAGTGCACTTCAAGTTAAACCTATAAATGTTTTATTTAATTATTCTAAATTTAAATAAAAAACATTGTTGTTTTTCATGACTAAATGGGCCTTATCATTTCACTTTGCAATATTCATTGTTTTTTCTTTTGAATGTATGTTAAGTAGGGTGCATACATTGATCTCATATTGGGAGAAATAGTTCACAGCAACTCGATGAACTCACAGATTGACTACGTCTTGTGCATTGGGCATTTCCTTGAGAAGGTATAACTTTCCCTTTATCACAGCTATAATTAGTTATGAACCTGCAAATAAAGTCAGCTATAATTAGTCATGGCAGTGATTATGCATGTATGGGGCTATGTGTGCCCATGTATATATATATATAAATGCATACACAGGTGATTGGAGACTGGTATATGCATATAAGAATATGTGCAAGGATCCCCTTGAACATATGTATGGCCATGTGGGTGTGTGAATAGGGGCTAGGTGTCCTTGAATGTGTGTGAAGGTGCGTATACCTAGTGGGGGAGAAGCAACTTTTATTTAGAAATCTCCAAGATCCGAAGTGGATGGTTTGGTTCCACCTTGAGGTAGGATCCCTCTTCTAGACTCTTTAATTCAAGAATGCTTTAAATTGAATTTAGATTTTTTCTTAATTCTGCTTAATTATATTGAATTGCATATCTTTAATAAGTGTTCTTTAATATAATTGTTTCATTTGATAAATAAAGTCATGTTTTTATAAATAAAGTCATGTTTTTATAATAAACCAATGCCATGGTTTTATAATAAAACCCCTCCAACGGAGGTGCGCTATCTTCTAAACAAAGAGTAGTGATAGTTATTTGTATCATGTTCCGATTTGGTTTGAGTCTTTCATGTGTCTCTTGTTGGTGTTTGTTTTGTAGCTAGTTAGTTTTTATTTTATTTGAATAATATAAATTTCCTTATCATACTCATTTAACTCAAATGAAATTACCCGAGTAAGCATATGCCTTGACCATGACACTTTCCTTTTCACACTTTGAATATTATAAATAAAATTTCCATGTTTAGGCAAAGTAAATGAATTTGTAAATGGTTTGTGTTGGGTGTATGATTATTTTCTGTCATTTTGTTTCCCTTATATGTTACGTCATTGTGCCGCTCGCTACAACCTTCTCTTGCGATCCCTTGTTATAGCATATTAAATAGTTGATCTGTTTTATCATCTATCGGTGGGGAAATGATCGGAATGTTGCCCTGTCTCCTCCCGCTCCCTTCGCTCCTGGTCGGAATATGATTCCCCATGGATGTCACTGGACTGAGCGGTCACGCCGCGGTCACGCTGCGGTCACGCCGCGGTCACTCCGCGGTAATGCCATGATTTGGCCCTGCTCCAGGACAACACCCCACGGTGGTTTTTAGTGATAGTATTCTATGAGTCTTGTGATCAATGTTGAGACTAACTAATCACAATTTCTGCTGGTAGGGCGATGACCGGAATATTACCCTGCCTCCTCCCACTCCCTTCGCTCCTGGCCAGAAGATGCTACCCTGTGAATGTCGCTGGACCGGGCCAACACGCTACAGTCACGCCGCGGTCATGCCGCGGTCACGCCGCGGTCACGCCATGGTCACGCCGCAGTCACGCCATGGTAATTCCATTATTTGGCCCTGCTTTAGGATGACACCCCATAGCGGTTCGCAATGATAGTATTCCATGAGTCTTGTGATCAATGTTCAGACTCACTAATCACAATTTCTGTTGGTGGGGCGATGGCCGGAATGTTGCCCCGCCTCCTCCTTCTCCCTTCGCTCCTGGTCGGAAGATGTTGCCTCGCGGATGTCGTTGGACCGGGCCAACACACTGCGGTCACGCCATGGTCATGTCACGGTCACGCCGCGGTCACGCCGCAGTCATGCCGCAGTAATGCCGTGATTTAGCCCTGCTCCTGGACGAATCCCCACGACGGTTTGCAGTGATAGTATTCTATGAGTCTTGTGATCAATGTTGAGAATGACTAATCACAATTTCTACTGGCGGGGCAATGACCAGAATGTTGCCCCACCTCCTCCTGCTCCCTTTGCTCCTGTCCAAAAGATGCTACCCCACGGATGTCGCTGGACTGGGCCAACATGACGCGGTCATGCCACGGTCACGCCGCAGTAATGCCATGATTTGGCCCTGCTCCAGGACGACACCCCACAGTGGTTCGCAGTGATAGTATTCCATGTGTCTTGTGATCAATGTTGAGACTGACTAATCACAATCTATGCTAGTGGGGAGATGGTCGGAATGTTTCCCCACCTCCTCCTGCTCCCTTCTCTCCTGGCCGAAAGATGTTGCCCTGCGGATGTCGCTAGACCGGGGAAACACGTCGTGGTCACGCTGTAGTAATGTCGTGATTTGGCCCTTCTCTAGCCACATCCAGCCCACACCAGCCCCCTTCCACTTCATTTCATCCCATTGCCACCAGCATTCCAGCCCGCAGCAGCCCCCCTGCCACCTTCGAATCAACCTACATCATCCCCCCAGCACCTGCAACCAACCCCCTTCCACAAGCATTCTAGCCCCCTTCCACTTGTATTCGAGCCCGCACCAGCCCCCAGCCACCTGTAATCCAGCCCACACCAGCCACCACACCCACCACCACACCAGCCACCACACCAGCCACCACCCCCTAGCCTCCTGAAAAACACTCATGCTATCCCTCTTCCACCTGAAAAACAGCCCCAGTCACCAGTTCCAGCCCTCACCAGCCCCCGACCTCCTACATACCAGCCCACACCAGCCCATTCCACAAGCCCAAAAGCCCCCATCCACTTTAAATTCATCCCACACCATCCCTCTTCCACCTATTCCAGCTCACACCAACCCCCTTCCATCCCCCTGCCACCTTCCTTCCTGTACGGACCAGCCACTCCAGCCTGCACCAGCCACCGCACCAGCCCCCAGCCTCCTGCATTCTAGGATGTGCGAGAAAAACTCCATGCAAATCACAAAAAGGAAAGGCGAAAGCAGATCCCCTTTCCTAATCTCTATTTTCCCCAAAAATTATCCATGTAAACTATCATTAATGTTCACTGAGAACATAGGGGTAGAGACGCATCTTTTAACCCAAGATGAAAACCTAGGTGGAAAGACAAGAAGATCCAAAGCATCCCATAAGAAGTATCACCTGACCAAATCAAAATCCTTGAATAAATTGATATTGAAGGCACACCTAGGAACCCCATAATTAAGATGCTAACCCCACAATAATTTCTGGGTAACAAGATTCTTAAGATGAATTGGTTTTGGTACTGAAGGTTGAGGATATTTTTATCCATCTTTAGATTTATGAGTCTCTTAAGGTTATTTCTGTAACCATCCTACTAGAGGGTCCGAGTTATAAGTGGTGGAAGTCTATTGTTTAGACTAATCCAGACAAAGACTATTATTGGAAAAGTTTAAAGGCATTTTTTATTTAGTATTCTTTCATAATTAAGTGAAGGTACTGATGGCTATAGAATTTTCTAAGAGGGGTTGTCCAGGTGGTGTGTGCAAGGGTTGTCCGTGGGGTGTCGGGGGGTCTGCAGGGAAGGGGGGAGGGTGCAGGTGGGGTGTCTAGGAGGGGCTGTCTAGGGGGTGTCTAAGGGCTGTCCAGGGGGAGTCTATAAGGCAGGGTGTAGGTGGGGTGTCCAAGGGATGTCCGGGGGGGTGTAGGTTCTGGGCTCAGCAGAAGCGCATTAGAGGGTTTGCCCAACTTTAATTTTAGCATTAACAATGATCAATACGAGATTCGTCACGATGTAAAATGTCGGATCTTTGGAATAGAATGAAGAATGAAAAATAAAATAGGGAGTCCTGGAACCATAGAGATAGGATCATAATATGTTGGTTATAATTAATTTAATTAATTGACAAAAATTACCTTGATGGAATTCTTTCTTCGTTGATGTCTCTGGTCATGATCTGGTGTGATATGTCGTTGCGTCATAGAATCCAAGTGTAGGATTCCTCTAGCGGTGATCCACACATGATCCACGTATCTCTGGATATCGCCGAAGGGATCTCTGGGTGCTATCATGTAAGAACCTTCGCTTTCGATGTCCGCCTTCGATCACCTTGATCCGATGGTGGTGGATCTCTCTCGGTCTTGAGAGCGTTCTTGGAGGAAGGAGTTCTTTCGGCCTTGAGAGAACTCTCCAGAATTGTTGTGCACAATGATTGGGGAAAATTGTTGGGGTTGTGAGGATATTTATAATCGAGTTTGAGGTTATAGAGTTATGACAATAAATAAACGCATTACATGTTTTATTTATTTCATTAACTCTCATTGAAAACCCCCATGTTGAATGATTAATTCCTTGACATGCACCCATGTTGATTATAATAAATATCATTTAGTAGAATGATATTATTTCCTATAAATCCTGACTAGAAAAACTACACGACGTGTAATCATTAATACATGGCGTGTACTCATTTTCCATAAAACTACACGGTGTATATATTTAATATACACGATGTGTACTTTTATTTTCCTTTTTCCTTTATTTCCTCCACCACATTTATTATTACTTGAGTAATGGCTATTCATTTTTTAAATAAATGTAACTACATTACTTGCTAATAAATATATATTATTTCACCCACAATATATTCTCTCGAATAACTAGTGTTGAAATAAATGAAATCAGGAATCCTTAAATAATTATTAAACCACAGTCAGGAATAATATTTATTTAACTTATTAAATTAATATTTAACTGAGATACATGGACACACTTAGTGTGTGACCCTCTAGGTACCTTTCTCAATGGAATTAGGTGGAGCCTGCATAAAGTCCAAGGTTAGCATCTAGAAACACACCACGACACCCATAGAGAAAGAATTTAATTCTGAAATGACGTGTCACCTCCTACGAACATTTACCGTGTAATATAATCCTTTTGTCATGATATCTCAAATCAAGTGGGTTGCATACTAGTGCCATCAACCCATGTGCTCAATTATTCTTTCTTTGACTTTCCGAAATTGAACTTGCACATTCCTTACCATGGCCATGGATTTATTTAGGCTATATTAATTCCATCAAAGGGCCTGAGATATCTACTTCCATTATGGAACAGAAGGGAAAAAAAACTTTCTCACATTATCTATTAATGCAGTATTACTCGTGACGCACCCAACATATCCTATCTCACTGCGAATAGTGTATCGTTATAGTTTTTGTCAATACATCTAAGTGCATGAGTTGTAATACCCATTAATAATAATCTTAAAATCTAAGGACCAAAACACACGTCCGTAGATATGAACATCTAATGACACTATGAAATGTGGATTTACAACTGGTGGGTCTCGTTCTCATAATATCCACCTGGATATTACCAAGGGTGCACACCATGAGAAGGAACCTCAAAGTTTTATGAGTCCTCAACCCTAATGGCCTGTATTTTTTGTATCCCTCAAATAACATCATCCAACCATAGAACACATATTCAAGAACATTGTTATGGCACTTTAGGGTTCTCATCATAGCAGGGATCCGCTATGACCCTGTAATGAAATAGTTTTCCTTAGGAAATTATCACATTCATTGTCACGCAGAAGAACAATCAAGATGTGATAAGGTATTTATTAATGAATAAAGTACAAAGTATTTGGTTCTAGGACACCAACTCCAATAGACTCCCACTTGGACTAGAGACAACTGCTAACAACCTTTAACCTGGTAGATCTCACATGATATTCATACTTCTGCTGAGATAGGCCTTTAGTCATGGGGTCTGCCACGTTCTATTCCGTGGGCACTCTGCTCACTACAACTTCACCCCTCTGATATAAATACCTCAAGAGGTGATAATTCCAGAGTATGTGCTTTGTCCGTTGATGTGACCTTGGTTATTTTGCAAGATCCACCGCTGCGGTATTATCACAATACAATGTGACAGGGTCTTTACTGCTAGGCACCACATCAAGCTCCTAGACAAAGTTTTGAATCCAAACGGATTCCTTGGATGCATCAAAAGATGCTATATATTCAGACTCTGTTGTAGAATCAGCGACAACTGGCTACTTTGAACTCTTCCAGCTCACAGCTCCTCCATTGAGACAGAAAACATATCCTGATTGCGACTTAAGATCATTCTGATCTGTCTAAAAACTAGCATCATAATACCCTCTGATGAAAAGATCCTCATCTCTTCCATACACCAGGAACATATTCTTAGTTCTTCTTAGATACTTAAGGATGATCTTAATAGCAGTCCAATGTTGTTCTCCTGGATCTGATTGATATCTGCCTACCATGCTCAGTGTATAGACAACATCAAGCCTAGTACATAACATGGCATACATGATGGATCCTATAGCCGAAGCGTATGGGATCTTACTCATTCTATCTTTCTTCTGTTGTGTCTGTGGACACATTTTCTTAGAAAGATGTAGGTCGTGTGACACTGGAACTAATCCCCTCTTGGATTGTTCCATACTAAATCTCTTTAGTATCTAGTCAATGTAAGTACCCTGACTTAGTCCAAGCAACCTCTTGGATCTATCATGAATGATCTTAATCCCTAGAATGTAGACTGCTTCACCCAAGTCCTTCATGGAGAAACACTTGTTCAACCATTCCTTAAATGACTATAAGACTGGTACATCATTTCCAATAAGCAATATGTCGTCAACATATACTACTAGGATAACGATCGCATTCCCATTAAACCATTTATAAACACAGGGCTCACATTTATTCTTAATGAAACCAAATTTCTTTATGGCTTCATCAAATCAAACGTTCCATGACCTGGATTCTTGATTTAATCCATAAATGGATTTATGATACTTGAAAATCCATTTGGCTTCACCTGGTGTCACAAAACCTTATGGTTATGTCATATAGACATCTTCTTGAAGGTTCCCGTTAAGGAATACTGTTTTGACATCCATTTTCCAAATCTTGTAGTCATGGTAAGCTGTTATGGAAAGTATGATTCTTATGGATTTAAACATGGAAACTAGTGAGAAGGTTTCATCATAGTCAATTCCTTGATGTTGTCTAAATCCTTTAGCCACTAGCCTTGCTTTATAGATGCTAACTTGATCTTCCATGTCCAGTTTTCTCTCGAATACCCATTTGAATCCAACAAGATTTACATCAACTGGCTCATCAACCAGAACCCAGACTTGGTTCTGATACATGGAATCCATCTCAGAATTCATAGCTTTTTTCCATCTTGCAGATTCTAAGCTTTCTGCTGTTTCCTTGTAGGAGATAGGTTCATCATTGTCCAAAAATAATCATCCACCATCCTCGGTGACTAGGAAACCAAATCACTCTGGTTACCTTACCTCTCTTGAGCTCCTACACAATGCTTTTGTTTCTGGAACCTTTTCCATAGGGACCTGTGGAACTTGTTCCTATACCAAATACTATATATCTTGAGAATCAACTTCATCGAAGTCAATATTTCTCTCACTATCCTTCTTGAGGATGTGCTCCCTCTCAAGAAAAATGGCTTGTCTAGAAATAGTCGCTTTCTTGTCTGAAGGGTTATATAGGTAATATTCTTTCGTTTCCTTGGGATATCCTATAAAGATACACCTCATGCCATGGGGTGCTAGTTTGTTTCCTGAGAAGGCCTTAACAAACACCTTGCATCCCCATACACGTGTGTGCGACAAAGTGGGTTTCCTTCCATTCCATAACTTGGATGGAATTCCATTTTCCGCCTTAGTTGGTACTCAGTTTAATGTGTATGTTGCAGTTTGTAATGCATATCCCCAAAAGGATAATGGAAGATCTTCTTGACTCATCATAGACCTCACCATGTCCAACAAGGTGCGGTTCCTCCTTTCACTAACACCATTCCACTATGGTGTATAAGGAGGAGTGAGCTGAGATAGAATCCTAGACTCCCGTAGAAGATCGATGAACTCTTGGTTCAGATATTCTCCACCTCGATCTGATTGAAGTTTCTTCATCTTCTTACCAAGATGATTCTCTACTTCATTCTTGAATTCCTTAAATTTCTCTAAGGCTTCTGACTTATACCTCATTAAGTAGACACATTCATATCTACTCAAATCATCATTAAAAGTAATGAAGTAAAAATATCCACCTCTAGCTTCTACTAGAAATGGTCTACATACATCCATTTGCACCAATCCTAGAAGATTTGTGGCCCTTTCACCATGTCCACTGAAAGGTGGCTTGGTCATTTTACCTTGTAAACAAGCGTGACATCTATCAAGTGGTTTTAGCTTACTAGAGTCTAAATAACCATATAGGAAGAGCTTTGTCAAGCGCTTCTCATTTACATGACCAAGACGGTGATGCCACAACTGGGTGATGTATGAGTCATGTGAGTTTGTTTCATTATCGATTTCCAACACTTGGTTTTCATAATTTAATACATACAAACCATTATTTAAATGTGCCATACCCTAACATATGTTGTTCTTATAAAAGAGACAACCCTTATTTCCAAACTTGAAAATAAATCCATCCATATCCAAACAAGATACAGAAATTATGTTCTTGGTAACAGTAGGCACATAATAGCAGTTATAAAAAACCAAAATCATCCCAGTCGGCAATGAGAGGTGATAATCGCCAACATCCAACGCATCCAGCCTTGCACCATTGGTAGTACGAAGATCCACCTATCCTCTGGCAATCTTTCTAAATATACTTGGTTCCTTCATTTGAATATAGATGTGATCCCCACAATCTATATCTAATACCAAATGTGTAGAAATAGAAATATTACACTCGATAACAAATGCACCTTTATCATCCCCATGCTTCTGGGTGCAGTTCCTCTTCCATTGGCCTTACTTGCCACATGAAAAACACATCGCCTCCCATTCCTTGCCCTGCCTCTGGATCTTCCCCTTCTTAGAGGGATGACACTCAGGGGCTTCAGACAGTTTATAAGTCTTTGGCCCCTTTTCCTTGTCCTTCCTTTTATTATTCACCATAAGGACTGCGGGTTTGTCATGCCCCATGTCCTTATCTACCTGGTGAATCAAGGTTAGAAGTTCCGATATACTCTTCTCATTATTTCTCATGTTTTAGTTGACAATAAATCTTGATAAGGTCTTGGGAAGTGATGATAGGATGAGATCTGTACACAACTCATCTGGGAATTTAATCCCTAAGATGTCGAGGCATTTGATGTAGCCAATAAGCTTGACTGCATGAGGCCCAGCTGGCACAGACTCTCCAAGATTAGTTGTAAACAAAGAATTGGAGATCTCATATCTCTCTTGTCTCGCCTTCTCTTGGTAGAGAACCTTAAAGTGAGACATCATGCTATACGCGTCCATGTTTTCATGTTGCTTCAAGAGATCATTAGACATGGCTGATAGCCTGAAACATTGGACATATGTGGAATCATCCATATGTTTCATATAAAGAGATAGTTCCTCATCATTGGCCTTGATTCCAGGTGCAACTGGAATAGGCTCTTCCAGCACATACAATTTCCTCTCATGGCGAAGGATGACGCGTAAACGCCTCTGCCACTCTTGGAAATTAGTTTTGGTGATAAGGATTTCCTTCTCAAGTATGGTTCGAAATGATATGTTTGAAGTCATTTTTCTTACCATTTCTACAAATTAAAATGAGAAAAGTTTTAGTACTTTATTATAAAAACTGAGAAAAATAAATAAATTAATACTCATTAGTCTCCCACTATTTTATCGAAATCCAATAGCCCTCACCATTGACTTCGGAATATTCCATTTCCTGAATATTCTAGTGTAAAGGATCCATATTTCCCTTTTCATTACCCCAACTAGGTTTGTTCAAGCAACTTGAAGGGTTTTAGGTAGACATTCCAAATGCCAAATGCTTTAACTCGCAGCTCCTTGATCTGTTGAGTGGACTCCCCAATCTTGAAATCCTTTTATATTGGATTTCCTCAACCTTTGCCTCTTGGTCACACCAAGTCCTACTGTGGAAATCAACCCTTGATGTGAACCAAGTCAAGTCAACCCAAAACCTTGAATTAGAATTCCATGATAATTGAATGCACCCCAACTAGGGTTGGTCAAGAACTTTGAACTATGGTTCGATTCTAACCAAGATTATGGAAGGCTATACCGACTTAATATTTCTTTAAGGGATTTTATCCTTATACGTAAATTGTTATTTTATTATCTTTGATTACATTATTTTTAATATTAAGTGGGATATAATTAAGTGATTAACCATGTCAAGATAATATTTTCACATAATCCGGTCTTATTTTAGTTCCATATTTCATGCTTTTTTAATTCATTAATTGTGTGATCGTGACAACATACCCATAATAAATAAACCATGAAACTGAAAGAAATAAAATAAATGGAATGATCATGTGCTTTGTTCTATTGGTTAGTTTATCTAGCGGTTGATAAACTAACCCAAGAACTAGGGGAGAAACACCTTGAACCTTTCGGGTTTGTGTTTATAGATTTCCACTTGTCCACCTTTGTATCTCCTTGGATTAGTTTCACCTTGGCTCCTGACTTGAGCTGTCTCCACTAGCTTGGGTGCTCCATCCATTACATGTGCATTTATCTCACACGCAGGTGAGGGGTAAAAAGGGGGTTTTACATAAAATAATCCTTGGGCGCACAGGCCCAACATATTAATGAAAAGAAGGCTTGCAGGCCAACAAATTTAATTTAAATAAATAAATTAAAATAAACCATTCACATGCAAAGGTCTTGGTCTAGCTCATGATCATCTATACATGCAACGATATTTACACATAAATAAAACTATCATTCAATTCTTTAATCGTTCTTGTTTAAGATAAATCACGCTCGAATCAATTAATTATCTTTAATTAATCAATCCTTTTATCTTAAACCCTTTTTCTGAATTTCTTTGAGATTCTCATCCATCATAATTTTAAATAGATTAAAATTATCCTTGTACGTAACTTGTACCTTGGAGGAAACCTGGTGAATTCCCGTTCATTACGCAGATGTTAAATTAAACACATATATATAAAACACCAATCACATGTTGTGCCTCAGCTTTACGCCTACATCATGGTACATGTCTCAAGGGTTTGTATAATTTAATAATAAATTTTAATAAATCTGCGTAATTTGGGTGAGTACACGGCGTGTAGTTCCGACTACACGGTAGATACTTTTCTTCACCATCCATCTGAAGTACACGCCTGGGGATATGGCATGTTAATGTACTTCGGAAATTTTCGTAGTACATGGCGTGTTCCATTGGACACACGCCGTGTTGTATCCGCGTTACACGATTTCTAGCCGGGCAAGCTGTGTACGGGGTACACGGCCCAATTCCAGCCCAAAGGGACTACACGTCGTGTTCAGTTGACCACACGGCATGTAATCCGGAAACCATGTGCCACCTATTCCTGGTCAACACACGGTGTCATAAATGACTTAGATAAGATCCAATACACGGCCTGATTTGGTGGACCAGTCCAATGCTTTGAACCTGGACTACACAGCATGTACTTCCAAATACACGCCGTGTATTCTAGTGTTGTATGGCCAGGAACTTTTGGCACCTCCGGATGAGTTCCTCTATTTTATTTTAATCAAAATTAAAAGAAAAATTTGTTTCTGTAAGGTGAATGAGAAATGAGAGGGGAGGAACAGATCTCAAGATTCAGATTTTAAAGAAAGGTTAACTTGAATTGAAACAACTAAATTATTAAATGTATAAATCACCAACAAAAAACTAAATAATTATAATCAAAGATATGACCTCTCTAATACCAATTGTAGGTTTCGGGCGCAGTGGAAGCATGTTGGAGAGTTTTCCCAACTTTAATTTTAGCGTTAACAATGATCAATCCGAGATCCATCATGATTTAAAATACCGGATCTTCAGAATAGAATGAAGAAAAAAAATAAAAGAGGGAGTCCCAGAACCATAGAGATAGGATCATCATATGTTGGTTATAATTAATTTAATTAATTGACAAGAATTACCTTGATGGAATTATTTCTTCATTGATGTCTCCGGTCACGATCCAGTGTGATCCGTCGTTGTGTCGTAGAATCCAAGTGTAGGATTCCTCTAGCGGTGATCCACACGTGCTCCACGTATCTTTGGAAGTTGCCGAAGGGATCTTTGGGTGCTAGCATGGAAGAACCTTTTCTTGCGATGTCTGCCTTCGATCACCTTGATCTGGTGGTGGTGGATCTCTCTCGGTCTTGAGATCATTCTTAGAGGAAGGAGTTCTTTCGGCCTTGATAGAAATATCCAGAATTGTTGTGCACAACTATTGGGGAAAAGTGTTGTGTTTGTGAGGGTATTTATAATCAGGTTTGAGATTATAGAGTTATGACAATAAATAAACACAATATGCATTTTATTTATTTCATTAACTCTCATTGAAAACCCCCATGTTGAATTATTAATTCCTTGACATGTGCCCATGCTGATTATAATAAATATCATTTAACAAAACGATATTATTTCCTCAAAATCCAGACTGGAAAAACAACACGTTGTGTAATCATTAATACACGGCGTGTACTCGTTTTCCAAAAAACTACATGGCATGTATATTTAATATACACGATGTATAATTTTATTTTACTTTTCTCCTTATTTCCTCCACCACATTTATTAGTACTTGAGTAATGGCTATTCATTTTTTAAATAAATATAATTGCATTACTCGCTAATAAATATATATTATTTCGCCCACAATATATTCTCTCAAATAACTAGTGTCGAAATAAATGCAATCAGGCATCCTTAAATAATTATTAAAACACAGTCAGGAATAATATTTATTTAACTTGTTAAATTAATATTTAACTGAGATACATGGACACACTTAGTGTGTGACCCTCTAGGCCCCTTTCTTAGTGGCATTAGGAGGAGCCTGCCTAAAGTCCAAGGTTAGCGTCTAGCAACATGCCAAGGAACCCATATAGAAATAAGTTAACACTGTAATGACGTGTCACCTCCTACAAACGTTTACCGTGTAATATAATCTCTTTGTCACAATATCTCGAATCAAGCGGGTTGCATGCTAGTGCCATCAACCCATGTGCTCCATTATTCTTTCTTTGAATTTCTAGAATTGAACTTGCCCATACCTTACCATGGCCATGAATTTATTTAGGCTATATCAATTCCATCAAAGGGACTGAGATATCTTCTTCCGTTATGGAACAGAAGGAACAAATATTTTCTTGCATTATCTATTAATGCATTATTACTCGTGATGCACCCAACATATCCTACCTCGTTGCGAATAGTGTGTCGTCACAGTTTTCATCACTACATCTAAGTGCACGAGTTGTAATACTAATTAATAATAATCTTAAAGTCTAAGGACCAAAACACATGTCTGTATATAGGAACATCCAATGACACTATGAAATGTGGATTTCCTACTGGCGGGTCTCGTTCTCATAATATCCTCCTGGATATTACCAAGGGTGCACACCATGAGAAGGTGCCTCAAAGTTTTATGAGTCCTCACCCCTAATGCCCTATATTGTTTGTGTCCCTCAAATAACATCATTCTTCCATAGAACACATATTCAAGAACATTGTTATGGTACTTCTGGGTTCTCATCATTGCAAGGATCCGCTATGACCCTTTAATGAAATAGTTTTCATTAGGACATTATCACATGTATTGTCACGCAGAAGAAAAATCAAGATGTGATAAGGTATTTATTAATGAATAAAATACAAAGTAGTTGGTTCTAGGCCACCAACTCCAACAGACTCCCACTTGGACTAGAGACAACTACTAACAACCTTTAACCCATTATCTCTCACATGATATTCATGCTTCTGCTGAGATAGGCCTTTAGTCATGAGGTCCGCCACGTTCTATTTCGTGGACACTCTACTCACTGCAAATTCACCCCTCTGATATAAATCCCTCAAGAGGTGATACTTATGGAGTATGTTCTTTGTCTATTGATGTGACCTTGGTTCTTTTACAAGATCCACCGCTACAGTATTATCACAATACAATGTGTAGGGTCTTTAATACTAGGCACCACACCAAGCTCCTAGACAAATTTTTGAATCTAGATAGCTTCCTTGGATGCATCAGAAGCCTCTATATATTCAGACTATGCTATAGAATCAGTGAAAACTGGCTGATTTGAACTCTTCCAGCTCACAGTTCCTCCATTGAGACAGAAAACATATCATGATTACGACTTTAGATAGTTTTGATATATCTGAAAACTAGAATCATCATACCCTCTAATGACAAGCACCTTGTCTCCTCCATACACCAGGAACATATCCTTAGTTCTTCTCAGATACTTAAGGATGGTCTTAACTGCAGTCCAATGTTGTTCTCCTGGATCTGCTAGATATCCGCCTACCATTCTCAATGCATAGACAACATCAAGCCTGGTACATAACATGGCATACATGATGGATCCTATAGCCGAAGATTATGGGATCTTACTCATTCTATATTTATCCTATTGTGTCTGTGGACTCATTTTCTTAGAAATATATAGGCCATGTGACACTGGAACTAATCCCCTCTTGGATTGTTCCATACTTAATCTCTTTAGTATCTGGTCAATGTATGTACCCTGACTTAGTCCAAGCAGCCTCTTGGATTTATCACGAATGATCTTGATACCTAGAATGTAGGCTTCTTCACCCAATTCCTTCATGGAGAAACACTTGTTCAACCAGTCCTTAACTTACTGTAAGACTGGTACATCATTTCCAATAAACAATATGTCGTCAACATATACTACTAGGATAACGATCACATTCCCATTAAATCGCTTATAAACACAGGGCTCACATTCGTTCTTGATGAAACCAAATTCCTTTATGGCTTCATCAAATCGAATGTTCCATGACCTAGATGCTTGATTTAATCCATAAATGGATTTCTGAAACTTTGAAACCTGTTTGGCTTCACCTGGTGTCACAAAACCTTTTGGTTGTGTCATATAGACATCTTCCTGAAGGTTCCCGTTAAGGAATTCTATTTTGACATCCATTTTCCAAATCACGTAGTCATGGTAAGCTGTTATGGCAAGTAAGATTCTTATGGATTTAAATATAGAAACTGGAGAGAAAGTTTCATCATAGTCAATTCCTTAACGTTGTCTGAATCCTTTAGCCACTAGCCTTGCTTTATAGGTTCTAACTTGACCTTCCATGTCCAGTTTTCTCTTGAATACCCATTTTCATCCAACAAGCTCTACATCAACTGGATCATCAACCAGAACCCAGAATAGGTTTTGATACATGGAATACATATCAGAATTCATATATTTTATCCATATTTCATCTTTTGAGCTTTCTATTGCTTACTTGTAGGAGAGAGGTTCATCATTGTCCAACAATAATGATTCACAATCCTCAGTGACTAGGAAACCAAATCTCTCTGTTTCCCTTACCTCTCTTAAGCTCCTACGTAGTTCTTCTATTTCTGGAACCTTTTCCACAGGGACCTGTGGAACTTGTTCCTGTACCAACTCCTATATATCTTGAGCATCAAATTCATCGAAGTCAATCTTGCTCCCACTATCCTTCTTGAGGATGTTCTCCCTCTCAAGAAAGATAGCTTGTCTAGCGACAATCACTTTCTTGTCTGAAGGGTTATATAGGTAATATCCTTTCTTTCCTTAGGATATCCTATAAAGATACACCTCATGCCCCGGGGTGCTAGTTTGTTGCCTGAGAAAGCCTTAACAAATGCCTTGCATCCCCATACACATGTGTGCGAAAAAGTTGGTTTCCTTCCATTCCATAACTCAGATGGAATTCCATTTGCCGCCTTAGTTGGTACTCGGTTTAATGTGTATGCTGCATTTTGTAATGCATATCCCCAAAAGGATAATGGAAGATCTGCATGAATCATCATCGACCTCAGCATGTCCAACAAGGTGTGGTTCCTCCTTTCACTAACACCATTCCACTTTGGTTTATAAGGAGGGGTGAGCTGAGATTGAATCCCAGACTCCCGTAGAAGATCGATGAACTCTTGGTTCAGATATTCTCCACCTCGATCCGATCGAAGTTTCTTCATCTTCTTACCAAGATGATTCTCTACTTCATTCTTGAATTCCTTAAATTTATCTAAGGATTCTGACTTATACCTCATTAAGTAGACATATCCATATCTACTCAAATCATCTGTAAAAGTAATGAAGTAAGAATATCCACCTCTAGCTTCTCTTGGAAATGGTCCACATACATCCATGTGCACCAATCCTAGAAGCTTTGTGGCCCTTTCACCATGTCCACTGAAAGGCTTCTTGGTCATTTTACCTTGTAAACAAACGTGACATCTATCAAGTGGTTTTAGCTCAGTAGAGTCTAAATAACCATCTTGGAAGAGATTTTTCAAGCACTTCTCGTTTACATGATTGAGACAGTGATGCCACAACTGGGGGATGTATGAGTCATGTGAGTTTGTTTCCTTATCGATTTCCAACACTTGGTTTTCATAATTTAATACATATAAACCATTATTTAAATGTGCCATACCATAACATACGTTGTTATTATAAAAGATACAACCCTTATTTACAAACATGAAAATAAATCCATCCATATCCAAACAAGATACATAAATTATGTTCTTGGTAACACTAGGCACATAATAACAGTTATGAAAAACCAAAATCATCACAGTTGGCAATGAGAGGTGGTAATCGCCAATAGCCAACGCAGCCTGCCTTGCGCCATTGGTAGCTCAAAGGTCCACCTATCCTCTATAAATATTTCTAAATCTACTTGGTTCCTACATTTTAATACAGATATGATCCCCACAAGCTATATCTAATACCCAATGTGTAGAAATAGAAATATTACACTCGATAATGAATGAACCTTTAGCATCCCCATGATTCTGGGTGTAGTTCCTCTTCCAGTGGCCTTGCTTGCCACATGAAAAACACACCGCCTCCTGTTCCTTGCCCTACCTCTGGATATTCCCCTTCTTGGAGGGACAGCGCTCAGGGGCTTTAGACCATTTATAAGTCTTTGGCCCCTTTGCCTTGTCCTTTCTTTTCTTATTCACCATAAGGACTACGGGTTTGTCATGCCCCATGTCCTTATCTACCTGGAGAATCAAGGTCCTAAGTTCCCATAGACTCTTCTCATTATTGCTCATGTTGTAGTTGACAATAAAGCTTGAGAAGGTCTTGGGCAATGATGATAGGATGAGATCTGTACGCAACTCATCCGGGAATTTAATCCCTAAGATGTTCAGGCGTTCGATGTATCCAATAAGATTGACTACATGAGGCCTAACTGGCACAGAATCTCCAATATTAGTTGTAAACAAATAATTAGAGATCTCATATATCTCTTGTATAGCCTTCTCTTGGTAGAGATCCTTAAGTTGAGACATCATGCTATACGCATCCATGTTTTCATATTGCTTCAAGAGCTCATTAGACATGGCCGATAGCATGAAACATTGGACATATGTGGAATCATCCATATGTTTCATATAAATAGATAGTTCCTCATCACTAGCCTCATTTCCAGGCGCAACTGGAATAGGCTCTTCCAGCACATACAATTTCCTCTCGTGGCGAAGGATGACACGTAAACGCCTCTGCCACTCTTGGAAATTGGTGCTGGTGAGAAGGTTTTCTTTATTGAGTATGGTTCTCAATGATATGTTTGAAGTCATTTTTCTTTCCATTTCTACAAATTAAAATGAGAAAAGGTTTAGTACTTTATTATAAAAACAGAGACAAATAAATAAATTAATACTTATTAGTCTCCCACTATTTTATCTAAATCCAATAGCCCTCACCATTGACTTTGGAATATTCTATTGCCTAAATATTATAGTGGAAAGGGTCCATATTTCCCTTCATATTACCCCAACTAGGTTTGGTCAAGAAACTTGAAGGGTTTTAGGTAGGCATTCCAAATGCCAACCGCATTAACTCGCAGCTCCTTGATCCGCTGAGTGGACTCCCCAATCTTGAAATACTTTTATTTTGGATTTCCTCAACCTTTGTCTCTTGTTCACACCAAGTCCTATTGTGGCAATCAACCCTTGATGAAAACCAAGTCAAGTCAACCCAAAATATTGAATTATAATTCCCTGATAATTGAAAGCACCCCAACTAGGGTTGGTCAAGCACTTTGAACTATGGTTCGATTCTAAACAAGATTATGGAAGGCTATACCGACTTAATATTTCTTTGAGGGATTTTATCCTTATATGTAAATTTCCATTTTATTATCTTTGATTACATTCTTGTTAATATTAAGTGGGATATACTTAAGTGATTAACCATGTCAATATAATATTCCTGCATAAGTCGGTCTTATTTTAGTTCCATCTTGCATGCTTGTTTAATTCATTAATTGTGTGATTGTGACAACACACCCACAATAAATAAACCATGCAACTGACAGAAATAAAATAAATGTAATGATCATGAGATTTTTTCTATTGGTTATTTTATCTAGCGGTTGATAAACTTACCCAAGACCTAGGGGAGAAACACCTTGAACCTTCCGGGTTCGTGTTTACAGCTTTCCACCTATCCACCTTTGTATATCCTTGGATTGGTTTCACCTTGGCTCCTAAATTGAGCCACCTCCACTAGCTTGGGATCTCCATCTATTACATATGAATTTATCTCACATGCAGATGAGGGGTAAAAAGGGGTTTTACATAAAATAATCCTTGGGTGCGCAGGCCCTACATATTAATGACGAGAGGTCTCGTAGGCCAACAAATTTAATTTAAATAAATAAATTAAAAGAAACCATTCACATAAAAAGGTCTTGGTCTAGCTCATGATCATACATACATGCAACGATATTTATGCATAAATAAAACTAGCATTCAATTCTTTAATCGTTCTTGTTTAAGATAAATCACGCTCGAATCAATTAATTATCTTTAATTAATCAATCCTTTTATCTTAATCCCTTTTTCTGAATTTCCTTAAGATTCTCATCCATAATAATTTTAAATAAATTAAAATTATCCTTATATGTAACTTGTACCTTAGAGGCAACCCGGTGAATTCTCGTTCATTACGTAGATGTTAAATTAAACACATATATATAAAACACCTATCATGTGTTGTGCCTCATCTTTACGCCTGCACCATCGTACACGTCTCAAGGGTTTGTATAATATAATAATAAATTTTAATAAGTCTGCATAATTTGGGTGAGTACACAGCATGTAGTTCCGACTACACGGCATGTACTTTTCTTCACCATCCATCCGAAATACGCGCCCGGGGACATGGATTGTTAATGTACTTAGGAAATTTTCAAAGTACATGGTGTGTTCAGTAGGACACACGTCGTGTTGTATCTACATTACACGGTTTACATCCGGTCAAGCCGTGTACGAGGTACACGGTCCAATTCCAGCCCAAAGGGACTACATGCCGTGTTCAGTGGACCACACGGTGTGTAATCTGGAAACCATGTGCCACCTGTTCCTGGTCAACACACGGTGTCATAAATGACTTAGATAGGATCCAATACATGGCCTGATTTGGCAGACCAGTCCAATGCTTTGAACCTGGACTACACGACCTGTACTTCCGAATACATGCCGTGTATTCTGGTGTTGTACGGCCAGGAACGTTTGGAACCTCCGGATGAGTTCCTATATTTTATTTTAATCAAAATTAAATAAAGATTTGTTTCTGTAAGGTGAACTAGAAACGAGAGGGGAGGAACAGATCTTGATATTCAGATTTTAAAGAAAGATTAACTTGAATTGAAACAACTAAATTATTAAATGTGTAAATCACCAATGAAGAACTAAATAATTATAATCAACGATATGACCGCTCTGATACCGCTTGTAGGTTCTGGGCACAGCGGAAGCGCATTAGAGGGTTTGACCAACTTTAATTTTAGCGTTAACAACGATCAATCCAAGATCCATCACGATTTAAAATGCCAGATCTTCAGAATAGAATAAAGAACAAAAAATAAAATAGGGAGTCCCAAAACCATATAGATAGGATCATCATATGTTGGTTATAATTAATTTAACTAATTGACAAGAATTACATTGATGGAATTCTTTCTTCATTGATGTCTCTGATCACGATCTGGTGTGATTCATCGTTGCATCGTAGAATCCAAGTGTAGGATTCCTCTAGTGGTGATCCACATGTGCTCCACGTATCTTTGGACATCATCGAAGGGATCTTTGGGTGCTAGCACGGAAGAACCTTTTCTTTCGATATCTGCCTTCGATTGCCTTGATCCGGTGGTGGTGGATCTCTCTCGGTCTTGAGAGCGTTCTTGGAGGAATGAGTTCTTTCAGCCTTGAGAGAACTCTCCAGAATTGTTGTGTACAATGATTGGGGAAAAGTTTTGGGGTTGTGAGGATATTTAAAATCGGGTTTGAGATTATAGAGTTATGACAATAAATAAATGTGTTATGCATTTTATTTATTTCATTAACTCTCATTGAAAACCCCCATGTCAAATGATTAATTCCATGACATGCACCCACGATGATTATAATAAATATAATTTAATAAAATGATATTATTTCCTCAAAATCCCAACTGGAAAACCTACACACCATGTAATCATTAATACACAGTGTGTACTGGTTTTCCATAAAACTACACGGCGTGTATATTTAATATACACGGCATGTAATTTTATTTTCCTTTTTCCTTTATTTCCTCCACCACATGTATTAGTCCTTGAGTAATGGATATTCATTTGTTAAATAAATTTAACTACATTACTCGCTAATAAATATATATTATTTCACCCACAATATATTCTATCAAATAACTAGTGTCGAAATAAATACAATCAGGAATCCTTAAATAATTATTAAACCACAGTCGGTAATAATATTTATTTAACTTGTTAAATTAATATTTAACTAAGATACATAGACACACTTAGTGTGTGACCCTCTAGGCCCCTTTCTTAGTGGCATTAGCTGGATCCTGCCTAAATTCCAAGGTTAGCGTCTATCAACATGCCAAGGCACCCATAGAGAAAGAAGTTAACGCCGCAATGACGTGTCACCTCCTACGAACGTTTACCGTGTAATATAATCCCTTCGTCACAATATCTCGAATCAATCGGGTTGCACGCTATTACCATCAACCCATGTGCTCGATTATTCTTTCTTTGACTTTCCGGAATTGAACTTTTCCATACCTTACCATGGACATAGATTTATTTAGGCTATATCAATTCCATCAAAGGGTCTGATATCTTCCATTATGGAACAGAAGGGACAAATCCTTTCTCGCATTATCAATTAATGCAGTATTATTCGTGATGCACCCAACGTATCCTACCTCATTGCGAATAGTGTGTCATCACAGTTTTCATCAATACATATAAGTGTGTGGGTTGTAATACCCATTAATAATAATCTTAAAGTCTAAGGATCAAAACACACATCCGCAGATAGGAACATCCAATGACACTATGAAATGTGGATTTCCTAGTGGTGGGTCTCGTTCTCATAATATCCTCCTGGATATTACCAAGGGTGCACACCATGAGAAGGTGCTTCAAAGTTTTATGAGTCGTCACCCCTAATGGCATGTATTATTTGTGTCCCTCAAATAACATCATCCATCCATAGAACACATATTAAAGAATAGAATTATGGAACTTCTGGGTTCTCATCATAGCAAGGATCCGCTATGACGTTTTAATGCAATAGCTGTCCTTAGGACATTATCACATGCATTATCACGCAGAAGAACAATCAAGATGTGATAAGGTATTTATTAATGAATAAAGTAAAAAGTATTTTGTTCTAGGCCACCAACTACAACAGGGGGGTTCCGGGGGTCTGCAGGGCAGGGGGAGGGTGCAGGTGGGGTGTCTAGGAGGGGCTGTCTAGGGGGGTGTCCAAGGGCTATCTAGGGGGTTTCTGGAGGGTCTATAGGGCAGGGGGTAGGGTGCAGGTGGGGTGTCTAGGGGGGCTGTCTAGGGGGGTCCAAGGGCTGTCCGGGGGGGGATGATTTGAAGAGATAAATCCCTAATAAATGGGACCTAACCTCATATAAATAATTTTGCTAATGATTTTTGGAAAGTTATTCCCAATAGCAATAGGTCTAAAATCCTTTACATCCATAGCATTTTATTTCTTTGGGATCAGGGCAATAAAATTGGAGTTGATTACATAGGGCATTGAGGCATGGTTAAAGAACTCCCTCATAGCATTAAAGAGCTCATCATGAACTCTGTCCTAGTAGAACATAAAGAATTAATTTTTGAACCCATCAGTACAAGCCACACTATCAATATTTAGAGAAAAATTGGCTCTCTTAACCTCCTTCTCATCAAGGGATTAAATAAGGGAGATTGTTGGATTGGTGTAGCCCGATCTAGTTGGAACATGTACCTTTGAGATATAACCATAACACCAAGATCATTGAACTCAGACTTGGTAGTATAAACATCCTTCAAATATATAACTAGACCATTAACATCCTTATGCTCTTTCAAATTTACTTCAGAAACAAATTTTTGAATAGGAGGGAATGATTGGAGATTCCTAATCAAATTTTTTGGGTAGTCTTTAACCCAACCAACTTGTCAAAATCAACCATGGTAATAGAGGATTTATTAAGTTCTCTAATCTCATCATTGGTATATTTTAACTCCTATTTCAGCTCATTATAATCTACTCAAATATTTTCAAACTCATTTAGAATATTAGAGGAAAAAATATTACATTTTATAACTTTATGAGATATTAATAATAGAGGGTGATTCCTCGTGAACAATAGGAGGTGGTGGTGGTATAGTAGAGAACCCAATCTGGTACAGGGGGAGGGTGCAGATGGGGTGTAGGGGGGAGGGTTCAGGGGGGGTCTGCAAGGGAAGGGGCAGGGGGAGGGGTGCAGGGGAAGGGGAAAGGGTGAAGGGGGGTCTACAGGGGTAGGGGGAGGGTGCAAGGGGAATGGGGAGGGTGCAGGGGGTAGGGGGAGGGTTCCAGGGGTGTGCAGGGGTAGGAGGAGGGTGCAAGGGGGGTGGATGGGGTGTGTAGGGGGTGCATGGGGTGTGCAAGGGGGGTAGTGTTAATCCCACCTATTAGACTATATTGTCACGTCTTCTTTGATCACATAGTTAAACAAAGTAATATTTTAGATATTTTAATACTTTTAGGAAATACTTATGCACAACATTTTCATACGAAATTATAAGTCATATGATTATCAATGCTATACAACATAACCACTATTTCTATATCATTTCGAGTGCTTCTCAGGACTTCACTCCCAATGAAATACCCTTATTCTTGACACTGTATCATCGAGTAGTTAATCATCAGGAAAAACAACCATCTCCATGGCCAAATCATTATTTATTCATCCACCTCCTAAATAGATATTATCATCTTTCACAACTCCAATATGTCCACCAAAATGTACTTAGAGGGCTTCCAGTTTCTCACAATTTTGGTACAATGTTTTCTCATAATGTTTGAGGGTGTTTATATGAAGATCATATCCAAAAGGCTTGGTATCATTTCACAATGATTTTCAATGATTTGAATAAAATCTATGATCCATATGTGAAAGTTGTAGATTATTGTAAATATGCACCAAAGTATATGACATGATGTAGTAAAAGCAATCATCGTGTGGTTTGTGTTATCTGGTGATTCATGATACCACACCTAGGTTTGATTCATGATACCACACCTAGGCCACTATTACTCCCTACACCTGAGGTCTCCATGTGTTAACCAGGATACCATCATTCCTACTTTAGTGCCATTCCAAAATTCCACCTGTAAGGGGTGGTGCAAGGGGTATGGGGGGATATGAAGGGCTGTGCAGTGGGGTTGTGCAGGTGTGCAGGGGGTGTAGGGTGGGGTGCAAGGGGGTTGTGCGGCGGGGTGCTGGGGTGGGGGGTGTCTATTCGGGGGGTGTGCAGTGGGTCTGTGCAGGTGTGCAGGGGGTGTGGGGTGGGGTGAAAGGGGAGATGTGCAACGGGGTGGGGGTGTCCAATAGGGGGTGGTGAAAGGGGTGTCCAGCAGGGGGGGATGATGTCTGGGGGGTTTCTAAGAGGGGGGGCTGTCCGGGGGGGCTGTCCAGGGGGTGGAGGGGGTCTGTCCAGGGGGTGGAGAGGGGGATGCTGTATGGGGGGATATCCAGGAGGGTTTCCAAGATGGAGGGGGGTTTCTAGCATGGGTGGTGCAAGGGTTGTCTAGCAAGGGGGGCTGCTGTCTGGGTGGGATTCTCCTGGGGTGTCTGTCCAGGGGGGTTTCCAAGAGGGGGTCTACTGTCCGAGGGGGTTGTCCAGGGGGGTTTCTAGGAGGGAGGGGGGTGTCCAGGAGGGGAGTCTGTCCGGGGGTGGAGGGGAAGGGGGCTGCTATCCGGGGGGCTGTTATCCGGGTGGAGTGGTCCAGGGGGGTTTCCAGGAGGGACGGGGTGTTTAGGAGGGGGTGTTCAGCAAGGGTGGTGTAAGGGTTTTCCAGTAGGGGAGATACTATCTGGGTGGGTTTGTCCTGGGGGGGGGGGGGTCTATCTTAGTGGGTTTCCAGGAGGGGGGGTATGTCCAGGGGGTGGAGGGGGGCTGCTGTCTGGGGGGGCTGTTGTCCGGGTGGGTTTGTCCAAGGGGGTTTCCAGGAGGGGGGGTATCCAGGAGGGGGGGTCTGTCTAGGGGGTCCAGCAGGGGCTGTTGTCTGGGTGGGGTTCTCCAGGGGGGTCTGTCCAGGAGTGAGGGGGTGTCCAGTAGGGGGGGTCTGTCCAAAGGGGGTGTCCAGCAGGGGTGGTGCAAGGGGTGTCCAGCAAGGGGGGTGCTGTTGTCCGAGTGGTGTTGTCCTGGGGGGGGTCTGTCTGGGGGGTTCTAGGAGGGAGGGGGTGTCCAGGAGGGGGGTGTCTAGGGGGCGCACTATGAGGGGTCTATCCAGGAGGGGGGGTCTTTCCAGGGGGTGAGTGGGGTCTATCTAGGGTGGGAAGGGGGTGCAGGGGGGAGGGGTGCATGGGGGGATTTAAGGTGCAGGTGGGGTGCAAGGGGGAGAGTGGGGGATTTTCAGGGGCAGTGGGGAGGATGCAAGGGGCCTGCACCGGCTGAACAGTGTTGGTTTTTTTTACCAAATGTGTAGCCCTATAGCCACGGTTTTGAACCGTAGCTATAGTTCTATAGCCACGGTTCCTAGCTGTGGCTATATGTCTATAGCCATGGTTGCAACTGTGGCTATAGGAGATGAGTGATTTTAGACAATGCCACGGGTTGAAAATAGTGGCTTTAGGGTTTTTTCCACAGTTAGAACCGTGGCTATAGGGCTACAGACACAGTTCTAAACAGTGGCTATAGGTTTTACCCTATATCCATGAAAATACCAGCCACGGTTGTGGGAACCATGGCTATAACTTATAGCCATGGTTTTCGGGCCTATAGCCATGGTTTAAAACCATGGCTATAGCCTGATTTTTTAGTAGTGTATATTTCAAGCTCTTGAGATATATATATATCTCACATATTTTACTATAGAGGTATTATATCCATATCTTCAAAGAAAATATTGTAGCTGATAACTCAAGATCAAGATTTGGATATTTTTGTTCATAAGTTTTTAACTAACTTGATGCATAGGAAATAACTTTATCATTCTGCATAAGGACACATCCAATTACTTTCTTTGATGTATCACTATAAATCAAAAACCATCATTTCCTGGTGGTAGAGTCAAGATCAAAGAATTCACTAACTTATTCTTCAATTCATAAAATAATTATTCACATTGATTTGTCAAAATAAACTTAACTACTTTATGAGTAATATTGGTTAACCAGTAAGATAATCAGACAAAATTATAAATGAAACGTCAATAGTAACCTACTAAACCAATGAAATTATATACCTTGTTTATGTTTGTCAGTACAGGCCATTACTAAACTACCTTTATCTTCATAGGATCAACTAAGATTCCATCCTTAGAGATAATATGGCCAAGAAAATAAACTGTTTTAAGCCAAAATTCACACTTTCTAAACTTCCCATATAACTCTTTTCTTCTAAGAGTCATTGTAACAATATGAAATTGGTTCTCATGGTCCACATAGATTTTAGACTATATCAAGATAATATCAATAAATACCACAAAAAAATAATCAATATATTCCTTTAATACCCTATTCATTAGATCAATAAAAAAAGGGTGCATTATTCAGTCCAAATAGAATTGGTGTAAACTCATAATTCCCATACCTGGTTTAAAATGTTTTTTTGGAATATAATCCTTCTTTACACACAATTTATTATATCCAAAATGAAGTTCAATATTCAAAAAATATTGTGCTCTGTTAATTTGTTCAAATAAATCATCAATGTGAGGTAGAGGATACTTGTTATTTATTTCAATAGAATTGATTTCGCTATAGTCAATCCATAGCCTCATGGATCCATATTTATTCTTAATAAAGGGAACATGGGCTTTACATGGAGAAACACTAGGTAAAATAAACCCCTTACTACTCAAATTCTCTAGTTTTTTATTCAGTTCCACTAATTCCATAGTGGCTATTCTATAAAGAGTCTTTGATATTAGTCTTTCATCAGGGATTAAATCAATAGAAAACTCAACTTCCTACTTCAGAGTATTTCCAGTTAAATAATATGGAAATACATCAATGTATTCCTATAAAATAGGCACATCCTCAATTTAAATATTACCTTTTTCATTGGTATGTTTTATCTGATCTTCTTCTCTAAGAATCTCATTTAGTAGAGCTACTGAGGTTGGATCTAGATAAGAATCAGATGATGAAGTTTATGCTCTAAAGATAAGGGATTCTTCATCTTCCTCACAAATTGTAATTTCCTTCTTGAAGTAAATTTTTGCATCATATTTTGAAATCTAGTCCATACTAAGGATTACATAAAAGTCAATCATAGGTATGATGACAAGTTCAGTAACTAAAGTATTTTTATGTGTCATAAAGGAGATTGACCGACACATTTTTGTTGCAATGAGACTACCCTTAAGAGTTTTGATTGACAACTCCCTTATTAAATCAAAAGTGAAATGTCTTATTTTCTTGAAAAACTAGGAAGATATAATATAATGTGATGATCCATAATCAAATAAATCATTGTATAATTTTAATGAAATGATTAAATTACCTGCCACCACATCATTAGTAACTTCAACCTCAGTAGTTGTGATCGCATAATCTTAGTCTTTCTCCCTTCACCTTTTTGGGGGAAAGTTTCCTTAATTATTTGGAAAATCATTTCAATAGTTTCCCATCTCCATAAAATTGTATCATTGAACATTGGTAGATTCCTTATTTCCCTTTCAATTATAATCATGGTGGCCTTTCTCACCACACTTTAAGAAAACTCTTTTTCCTGTTAAGAAGGCACCAGGGTGATTCCTTCCACAAGTATTATACATTGGAAAATTCCCTTTTATATTCTTCACTTTATCAATTATTTTCTACACCACCCTCTTATTATATTTTTTTCCCTTAAATTCATAAGATTTATAGAATTATTTCTCTATCTTGATAGTGCATTAGACTATATCTTTGTATGAGGAGAAAGTTTGGGAGACCAGTTCCCTTCGGAGGAATGGTTTTAACCCATAAAATAATTGATCAATATTACTCTTTGGATTACATACAAAATCCATAGAATTACTTTCTATCCTTGTAAATTTGGATTCATAATTGAAAAAAAATTTATCCTCTTTTTGTCTTAGACTCAATAATTGTCTCTCTATATTCACTCATTATTTGAGAGGGAAATATTTTTTCCAGAAAATTTCCTTAAAATCCTTCAATTACATGTTTTCTATTTATTCCTCTTCCTTCATGATTTGAATCAATTACCACCATTGATACACATATCTTGAGAGATGATAAATTTCCATGACAAACTTCTTCTTTTTATTACATCCTAAAGCAAGAAATATCTTCTCTAAGGAATATATCCATTTCTCAGATACAAGTGGATTTGTAGTCCCATTGAATGATAGAGGTTATTGTCTCATGAAGTTTTCTAACATTGTTACACCATATTGTGTATCATTCTACTCCATGTGAGTAAGGTTATTTATCATAACCTAAGATATTTGTCCCAATATAGTTATAATTTGTTCAGCTCTAATTACAACTCTATCATTAACATCATTTTCTTTCATAGGAGGGAAATCCCTAAATGGAATACATGTGTTGATATTTTTTCCATTCCTTCCTCTAGGTTGCATTTCTAAACAATGGAATACACTAAATTAGGTTATGAATCATAATGCATAATTTCAAACTATAAAAACACTTAACATAAATTGAAAATTTATGTATAGCTAATCCCATAAACATAAACATGGTTTCTTTGGGGATATATTTACTTTTAAATACTTCATAATGGTTTATAAAGAAATGTAAATTATCCTAAGAATAACCCCTGGTAGTTTCAAACCAAGTCTTCAATAAGGACTATTTTTGTGTACCAAGCTATTTCAAGTTAATCCCAACACACCTTGTCGAAGTTGTTACCCCTAGGTACATCTATGCTAGAACAACATCCACTTTTAGTATCCAAACATGGATGTATTACTAGAAAGACCCACATAACCTCAACCTTAACAAAATTCAAAGATGTTATTATATGCTTATTATCAAAGTCTATATTAGGTTTATGTTCCCTAATATATGTTTTCTAAATCTATTTTCCATGGTTTTCACTAAACTTTCTCTGATACCAACTTTAAAGACCCCGACCCCAGTAGCCCGAAGTTAGTACCTTACTTAATTACATTATTACTATAAACACGTGTTTGCATCCAAAAGGACCAAATAGTTTAGTATATTTGTAAAAATAGATACAAACATAATTTTTTTATTACAACTTTAAAGGAAAAAATAACATAGAAACTCCATTGGAAACACCCATAAACTCCTAGATTATCCATGAAATTTATTCATAATATATATCTTCTTCATACTGGGAAAAAAATAAAACATAAGGGGTGATCTAAAATTCTTAGTGAGGGTAAGAAATATAGTGTGATATAACATAAATAAACATAAACAATAAAAAAGGTGAATAACTAAAGATACATTCCATTAAAACATAATATTGAGAATAACCCAGTTATTTCAGTTTCTACTAATGCAGTTTCATCTGCAAGTATAGGTTCAAAGCTAAAATCTAGGAAGATGTGCATTGATAAAAATGTTAATACATCCATCAAAATTTCAAGGATGGATACCGGGATGATTAAGAAGAAAAATTCCCAAATGGATGCTCCAAAGAAATAAAGACAATTCCAAAAACAACAAAGCACCGAATCTAGCCAGACAAATACTACAAGAAAAAAAAAGATTTATTGGCTAATATTGGTGTTGCTGGAAGTTTGGGCATCAGAAAAATGATTTCTGGAATAATACATCCGAATATGAAAATTATGAAAGGCCTACATTCAGGTAAAGTAGATGTGAATAAATGAATCATCCTGCAAATCAAAGGTAGAAAACACCGATGAAGAAGAATATGTCTATCAAGAATAGCTTGAAGACTTATGTGGTAATTGCAACATAAGTGTTCATAGTTATGATGAGTTTTGTCTTATTCCTACCATGCCTTAGGAATATTTTGATAAGAATCATAGACCACAATAAAGGTAGGAGAAAGCAAAAGGAGTTGAAAGATCTTCCATTGGGAATATGCAACATAATGAAGTTAATAAAGAAATGAAAGAAATTATTCCCAAGAATAAGTTCAAGCCGGATTCCAAGAATTTAATATCAACAAATAAAAGATGCTTCTTTTGTGGAAATAAAGGACATACCATGGATCACAGAAAAAATACATGGAAATGAATGGAATCAAGATGAAACTAAAAGGAGAATAAATTCAGAAGAAGATGGGATTAACCGAATCCATTCCTAAAGATAATCTTAATAAGTTTCTTAAGAAAGGTAACTAGAAGATAGTGAAGAAGCCATGTGGAAGCTCCAAATTAAAAAATGTTAAGGATTGTTTAGTTATCTGGCATAATCAATTGAAAATTTCTAGATAACTACAGAGAGCAGAAGATGAAGTACTAGCTAAAGCAAAGGAAAAAATGGAAACAGGTCATTCCACATGAAAGAAAATTCTAATTTCATGAGAGTTTTTCAACACATAACAACCCAAGTGTCTCACAAATAATTTTAGGAAGGTTCCATAAGGATGTAAATCATGAAAATAAATGTATATCTATTTTACCAGGTCAATTGAAGATTTTGAAAATTGAAAAACATGCACTAGTGGAAGCTACTTCACTACTAGCATAAGTAAAGATAAATAATCCACACAAGTTGAAGGTAAATGGAAGTAAAGGGTCCATGCTGATAAACAAAGATCAAAATGTCAAATGGAGAGGAAACACCAGCATGAAGAGTACCATAAACTTTAGAGATGCAAGGAAATGTGTTCTTGGGTTAAGAGAAAATTCTCAGCCCCAGTGCTTCTATTAAGAAGCTCACAAGTGTTCTATCTTATTCCCTTATATTTTTGTTGTATATGTGTGCTTACATTGCAAGTAATTGAAGATTAAGGTCATTCCTAAGATTAAAGTTGAATGAAAAAATTGGACTCATTATTAATGATTTGATAATAACTTGAAATTTTCCACAGTGGAAGATGATAAACATGAATATATTGAAGAATATGTGATGATATTTTCCACCATGATGAATCAATGGAATTTCACCCCTTGTGGGGGAGAAAATATGAAGGATATGATATCAAGTATTATGTCATAACAAATATTGAATTATATATCATCTCAAGAAGTTGAAACTGAGGTATTCCAATCACACTTCCATCCCTTGTTCTTAATTGTATTTATCATATCAATTAATGGGGAGTGCTTGATTGATGAAAAGATGGGATGAAAGGGGGAGATTTATCTTTGCACTTGAAATTTTTAATATGTTTGGTGAAGTATGTGCAGGATTTATCATTTCATTAATAAATCTGATTATCTATAATACCTTGGTCAATAATTGATAAAATATGAGCATGATTTCACATATATGGTTGTTTATGGATAGAATTGAAAACCTTGGTCATATCTCTCTTGTTTTCTACACCGGGTTAGCCCAAAGTAGACTTAGAGTTGATTTAATAAAGGATATTTACTAAGTAAACCATGTGACATCATCCCTCTCTCTCAAAAATATTCAAGAAGATATTATTTAAAGGTAGGATAACATGGTTTGAACACACCCCACTACACCTTTTCATTTGGTTTCCAATAAGGGGGAGAAAATATTAGAACACATATTGACCCATAAAAAGTGTGATTAAGTGATATTGAAAACAAAATACAAAGGGGGATATTGTAGAGCATGGTGTTTCATTTGTTGTCAATAAGAATTCAAGTATAAATAAGTTATCAATATGTGTATGGAAAGGTTATGATGGAATTTGTGTCAATGATTGAAGTGGTGATGCTTAAAGTGATGTTAGTAATTCGGTGAAGATCCCACTTTGATTATGGAAGAAGATTGTGACTAATTCAGACGATTTTTGAGATGGTCCTAAGTTCCAAGACATGTGTCATTGGATGACACTTTGTTACACCATTTGAAGAATTCCATGCAATACTTGATTTCATGATGACTTTAGAATATCCATCCAATAGCTTCTAATTGGATGAAGTTGGTGAAAAAAATCAGACGATTGATTGAGCTAGTCCTAAGTTCCAAAGACTTGTATCAAATTGATACATGTTTAAAACATCTTGAAGAACCCCGTGAAACACTTTATTGCATGATGAAATTGGAAGATCCATCCAATGACTTATAATTAGATAAAGTTTGTGAATCAAATCAGATTATTGTTTGAGATGTTCCTCAAAGTTTAAGATATGTGTTAATAGAGAACACATCCCTCAAAACAAGAAGGCCATGCATTATACTTTAATGCATGAGGACTGAATAAATTATCCATGCATCATCCATGATTGGATTAAAGTAATGTTGAAGATCTTGGACTTTTTATTCAAAAAATAAAAGAAGGATGGTGTTTGAAGATGAATAAGTGAGGAGGAAGGGCTTAGTATGGAATCTACTAAGTGCATTGCCCATGCATAGGCTTAGTAGGAAGAATTTTTCCATGAACTCTTGTACACTTGGTTTTTAACCAAGTAGGGCCTTACATTAAAAATATAGTCCAACCAAGGAGGCCAGATGAGGACCTTAACCTCAGGCACATGCGGGACCTGGGGGTCAAGCATGCCTAAGGGAAGCTTGAAGGCCAGCCTCACAAGAGGAGCAGGGCATGCAGGCCGTGTATAAGCCTGTAGAAGCACACATGGTGATCAACCCATGCAGAAAGGTGCATAGTGGGTTCTAGGAGAATGCCCAAGGAGGTAAGAGTGGGTGCAGAACTGCTCCTGCAAAACACCAATGCAGGGAGGCACTGGGAGAGGGGGGAAGAGAATTCTGAGCCGAGGTTGTCGCGGCTTGTTATTTAACGAATCTGCAAACCATGACATGTTTTGATGTGGGACGACATTTTAACCTCGGAAGTAATCTTAGTCTTCCATAAGATATCACATGAGATCCTAGACACACATCTCATCCCACATCCCATGATAAAATCTGATTCGTCCATTCAGCCACACCGCATCTGTTTGAACCAGGATCGTTCGATGATCCCTCAGCAGCGTTGTCTTCAACCTTCGGCCACCCGATGCAAACCATTCCACCGGAGAAGCCATTTAACCTCCATGATCGAGCTCTATACCACTGTTAATGATGTAACACTATCCATGAAGATCTTCCAGATGAAATGAATACATGCATGAAATTTCATTTTCATCCATGCACTGAAATAAAGATATAGTATGTGGCTGAAGCAAATGAAGTTGTGAGGCCATGTCATGAAGCTTTAAGCCTTCAGGAAGATGGTTTTCATGCATTTAAAATGCATTCACATGAGGATTTCACTGAGAAATAAGGAACCTGTGTTGAACAAAAACAAACTAAGAGATTTGGGAAATCTTATCCTACGTTTGAAAATATTCAAAGCTAAAGATATCATACGATCCTCTCTGTATATCTCATGGGATTTGAACACGGAGTAGTGTCTATCCTCACCTATAAATAAGAGATCCCTCAACTGAGGCTCTATTGTTGAACATATTGAGAAAGATCATATTTTCCAAAAAATAGAGCACTAATAGTTTCCACATAGCCCTGCTATGAAAAGAAGAAGACCCGAAGGAGTTCAATGAACCCTCCTTGTGAATAAGAACCGTAAACCTGTGCGAAGAAACCCATGAGCATGCAACAGTTTATTTCAAACCCTCATTGTGTCTTTGTGAGGAGAATCTCGTGTGTACAAAAATGGTGTACTTTCACCCTTACAATACTCCGCGAAGACATAACCCATGAACCTTTTTGGTTTTGTGAAGGAGATACATGCTCACTCCCTGCATGAAGAAGAACCCTTGATACCTCTTGGTTTCACGAAGTGAATAAGGAGTAGTGCGTGTGTACATGCACTCATATTTGTGAAGAAGAATAAGGGTAGTGTCATATACATGAAATCACACACATAATTTGAGACACCCAAGTGTGTGTGAAAGAAGAAGAAAAGTGGGGTTTTATGCATGTTTGAGTTCATGTGCATGCAAATAATATAAAAGACAAGTTGTGTTCACAAGTGAAGAAGGAGGAGGAAGAAAGAAGAATAACACACACAAGATACTACACCCATTCAGGTTTGAAGACACACACCTATATTGAACCTAAATCAAATAATAAGTGTGTGTGTGAAAAGAACCAAAGACAAGAAAGTGTGTTTCATATTAAGTGAGGAAAAGAAAGAGTAAGTGTGTGTGCTTAAAGAATTATACCCATTTGGGTTTTAACACAAGCAAGAGAGAAGAAGGGGATTGTGCATGCATGAATTCATGCACATGCACACGTTAAGACACTTAAAATGAAGGATAAAGATTGTGAGTGCATGTGTATAAAGACAGAGAAGAAATTACATGCAACTCATTCATGAAGCATAATTAATTGAGATATACAAAACAAGAATTTTGGATTCCATGAAATCTATGAATGAAGTGAATGAGTATTGAGACTAAATCCAGACTGAGTTAAAGAAGATATTTTATCTGATTTTATAGTGTTTGAGGATTTAAGAAGTCAGATAGTGCTGATATTATGCAAGATCACTCTTACATATTAATATTCTTGAAGAGGTTGTGTGCATCATTGGCACGCATCTTAGTGAGGTCAGGTCTTTATTATAAGAAGAAAGAATTGCCCGAGCATTGTTGAACTGAGGACTGATCAACAAAAGTGATCAAAGTTATTGAGAAAGGCCAACAGACCTTACCAAAGGCTATTGAATATTATTTAAGAGATTCATGAGAAAGTGTTATTTAGCAAGCTCATGAGGGAGGATTAGAAGATCTGTCCATAGTGAATCAAGAAGCATCTCTTATGAAAGCCAGGAGGAAGAAATCTTCAGTGGGACTCTGAAGCAGGCCAGTGGGACTCTGGTAACACTATTTGAAGCAGTATAAAGAACCTATTTTGGGACTCAGGAGAGATACAGTGTGACTCTATATCAACCATTGTATTTACTCATCTGATTATAGTAGAGAATCTGTGTTGTGGAGAATAACCAACACAGTAAGGAGTAGGTCTTTGAACTAAACCTTGTAAATCCTTTTGTTCAGTGCCTTTACATTTACAGCATCATTCAAGATAAGGATGATAGACACAAGAAGAGTGGATTGATTATTTAACCATCCCTAGAGGTTTAACTGAAAAGAATCAATTAGTAAAAAGATTCAAAGGGATCACTGATTCACCCCCTCCACTTCTCAGTGATTCACACTGATCTGGGCACTTCACCATGACTAAATAAAGTAAAAAAAATAGAATTATGGTTTGAGATTATGGGCTTACATCATCCATACATCATCCATGACTCAATAATTCATGTACATATCTTATATCGTAAATTACCATATTTCACTATTCACTAAAAATTCAACAATTTTAGAAAAATACCAAAAAATAACCCTAAAATTTTTTTAATTTTTAGAAATAAAAATGGACTCTATTTTATGAAAATAATTTTCAAAATATTAGAAATTTAATTTTTAAATAAAATACTCTTTTATTTAAAAAATATCAATTTTAAAGTTATAACCAATTTTATGACACTTTGAGAAATTAATCGAGGTCTTGTAAAATTATTTTATAATCATAAGGCAAAAAAATATTAGTTTATAAATTTATTTTATGAAAATAAATATTCTTTTAAAATATTATTTTAATTATAAAATTTTAAATAAACATTTATGTTTCACAAAAATATCAACACTTAATTTATCTTTTTTAAAACATTTATTTACTTATTACATGATATAAATATACCATATTATCATTTGTAAGATCCCAAAATTTTATTTATACTTTCGTAGGTGAATTTTCTATTCTATTGGTCATGTTACTATTCCAAATGGTCACATTACTATTACAACTATCATATTTAATAGTATATTATGGTTTTAAAATCGATGTTGCGTGAAGCGTAAACTATCAAAGATATTAAATTTTAAAAGATGAATACCATAAAATATTGGGGTGTTATAGGAGGTCCCATGGGTTATTGAGAGATATTTTAAAATATGGAAAGTGGTAGGTGATGGAACTTACCTTGAATGTTCAGAGGCAGAGTCTAGATTGAGTCGGCCTCACCTATCCCCATGAAATCCTATATTGAAACTATCATGATCATGGAAATACATGATTAGTATGGATGTTCTAGAACCATTTCACTAAAAGTACCACTGATATGGTTTTTCTATCTGAAACCATATTAGAAATCAAGGACATGGATGGTTTTGAAAAAATGATAGTTTTGTTGGCTCTTTCCCAGTCTCTCGGTAAGTCCATTCATATCGATGCATCTTTACATGGAGGAAGGATGTGGATGTTAGGGTTAAATACTTCTCTATAAACCACATTGGTGAAATAATTCTTCAATAAGATGCACCAGTGTGGTATTTTGTGGGATTTTATGGATGACCCTCCTAAAGAGAGAAATGGAAGCCCTGGTAGTTACTCAAATACCTTCATCAGAACCACCCTAGACCTGTCCTTATTGGGGGTTCAATGAAATTCTATTTCAAAATGAGAAGAATAGGGGTAGGAAGAATAAATTATGAATCTATGATGGATTTTCAAAAAGAAAAACATTTATTGGGGTTATAAGATCTATGATATTCTAGCATCCCCTTTATATGGTTTTATGGGAAGTTTTAAACAACCTGCATTAGAGAATGGTTAGATATATTTATGTGGTTGACTGATTGAATTATCCTTTTCAATTCATTCCAAGTATCTCATCTTTATATTTCCATAAAATACCATTTTCCTATCATCATTGACATATCATTAGGATCAAGGAAACTAAGGCATGAAATAATCTTCAGGTTTGAGAGCTTTGGGTGAAGGAAAGGGAGTGAAAAGAGCTAATCCACTCTTTTAGGAAGGTTGGTGATCCTAACATCTAAAAGAATGTATATTATATGATATAAAAATTTAAATTTTGAATTAAACTTAAATTTCACCATCCTGACATACAATGTGATCTTATTGAGAGAAAACTAAAATAATTGTATTATCTCCCCCTTCTGATTAAGTTCTATCCTCTATCTAAATAATGGAAGTAGAACTAGATGAGGCTCTCGGGATTAAATAAATTTCATGTTATATACATCCTCAAGAATCCCACATCAGATATATAAACTTTAATTGCTTATATTTTGATTATAAGGCCTCTTTGAGGAGCTATAAGAACTATATTTCTTACCTCACTGATTTCAAGGGTATACATGTTTCTGATGAGAGGGTAATACATGATCTCATCAAGATTTTTTATGAGGATATTTTTATGGTTGGGGGTTCTTTCATTTATTTTGATATTAATTATTATATTGAACCAGTGGTTTCACATATGATGAACATCTAGCTAACATATGAAGAGATTTTATTGTCACTAAAACAGATTCACTCAACCAAATCCCCTAGACTGGATGGATTCTATGCCTTGTTTTTTTTAAAATATTGACACATTGTTGGTACTGGCATTATAGGACTCATGAAATACCTTTGGTCATGAAAATCTAATATTTATTCCCTTAATGAAACCATTATTACTCTCATTCCAAAAATTAAAAAACCCTCTTTAGTCTATGCCTTCAGGCCCATTAACTTGGGCAATGTGACTTAAGCTAAACATTCATAAAACCAAGAATCACTGGATCTTAGAGCTCATCATCAGAAACTCTTTGTGTTTCCATTTTTGATAAATAATTTTCAAATATATTATGAGAAAAATTGAATTACTTCTAAATTTATTCATACTTTTTTACAAAATGATGAATATTTTATTTTTACACAATTTGGATGTTGTTTTTAGGTTTTTTTTAATGAATGATAGCTATAAATTTCCACCAATAACACTTCGCACATGCCACCATCATTTTGGAAATTTTCAAATGTTGTGTAAAATCTTTTTAGTATTACATCTCTATATAAATAAGTGGTGATCCCATAGGGTGGCGTTGAGGCTTTATAATTCCTCCCTATAGGTTTGGAAACTGATGGTCATCCCTCTATATTCCTTCCAGATTCAGTGGATGATAATGATTTTACTTCCCTATTAACTAGTGATCTTATTCATATGAATGCTTAGTTGGAGTAGATAGCTCATATTTCATCATCAGATCAAGGGAAGGTCTCACTAGAGATGCCTCACACTTTCTAATTGATACTGGATAGTGGTTAAGGTTCCTTAAAATATCTTCTTCATTTATTCCCTCAGTTCTATATTTTAGAAAGTCTTTAAATATCATTTACGATAACCCTATGATCTCTTAGTCCATGGAGGAATTTGGTTCGATCATCACTTTCTATAAATGGATTTTGATTTTGATTTTTGGTAAGGATCACTCATCCCTTCATGTGTTTAAATGCATTGTTTCCTCATGTCATATTTCTTTCCTCAACCATATATAGATCTTTCAAAGTTGATCCAAAATTGATGGGCCACCACTTCCACAACCTAGTAACTTCACCCACAATTTAGTTGGTAATTTTGAGTATATTTTTAGTCGTTGTTATTTTCAATTTAATAGTGTTATGATTATAATAGATCTAAAGTGTTATAATTGTATCCAAGATCAAGCACTAGTATTAATTGGTTATTCCAAGTTCCTTGATTGTGCGGTTTGTGTTGGTGCATTCTGGTTCTACAATTGTTTGTTTTTATTTTCCATTATTGGTGCATTCTCCCAATTCGTAAACAAGTAGAGGGAAACGATACCAAAAAAGTTGAATCCAATATCATTATTGTTTTAATGTCACCTATTTGTAGGATCATCATTTCAACAATAATGCCAGCCACTACTCCATTTTCCACCTCTGAGGTCAAACTTCTAATGTATGCTTGCTAATGTAGGGAAACTTTGGTCCAACATAGGGATTTCTATGATGATCCAACCTCATGTGGTTTCCTCAAGTATGTCATCCCCAAATCTTTCTAGGGTAGATCCTCCCAACTCAAATCACCCCCTGGGGTTTTCTTACCCTATTATACTGATTGTCAAACCTCAAGGTGATATCCAGGTTGCGTGGGGGGATTTTTCCTCATCTCCCCATGTTGTATCAGACCTTAAGGAGCATACCTCAGTTATACATGCTCAATTTCATGATGAAGTTGATCCTACTATCATTATTGGTTGGATGTTCTATTGAGGCTCTCTATCCTTTGGAACCTCTTATTTTCATAGCTTCTCCCAAGACTTTTCTTCCTATTCTTGATGATTTTGATTAATATGATATGTGATCTCTTACTGATCCCAATAGTGTTACTTCACCTTACAACAAGATCTCTCCTCTTCCAACTTCATTGAGTGATTTTGAGCTATTCAACATCATTTCCTAGCTTCTTCTAATCCACAGGTGCCTCTTGTGGAAAATAATGATGATAGTTATATCTTATCCCAAAATTCATTTACTCCTTTGATTATATATGAGGTTGAATATCCTATGGTTTCCCCTTATGGAAATCAAATAATGATGAAGATCTTGTTGTATCTGTATTCTTGGCACATAACAATTATACTCAGGTCCAGATCTATTCCACAGAATCCTACTTCCTAATCCTGGGTTCAAAAGGTTATTAGTTCCAAGACACTCTCCCTTTATTTCACATGATACCCCCATTATATAGAACATCACAGGCATTTGATAAATGTGGAGATGTCAACTTTTGGAATTGTAACTGGGTGGGTCAGGTGTTGGCCTATCCAGGATACCCCACTACAGATTTGACCTTCAAACAGGCCAATATTCACCCTTCTTTCATCCATGTGATCTGTATTCCCATCCAAAAAAATATTTTTGATGGTATAAAAATGGAGGATGTCCCCGATGAATGCAAGTTCATTGGATATGCTACTGGTACCTTCTCAGCAAAGTCCTACATAGAGACAATGAATTTTCCCCAAGGTAGTGATATATAGGGAGGCCTTATCTAGTGTAAATTTTTTTCTAGTGAGACTCAATTTTATGATTTGGAGAATCTAAAATCACATGATCTCAACTGACATGGAGGTTGAATATATGGGCGTTCATTTAACTTCTAATTGTTCCTACTATTTGGTCCTTAAGGAGGAAACCATCATGAAACTTTTTTGTAATAGTGATTGGTTGGATATGTTGTGGAAGTCCTTGGGTTATTTCTTTGGTTACTTATAAGTGGTGGTGTATTTTCAGGACTTCGTCCAATAAGGGTTCACTAGTTTCAACCAAAACAAACTAGAAGAGTGGGCCCAGTCAATTCTTCTCACGGCTATTTTCTGGTATATTTTGGAGGCTAGGAACCAATATCACTATGGTGTCCCCTTCATGTTCGGATGGGATTTGGTGGGTAGATATAGATGTCTCTTCATGGACCATGTTTAACTTCTAATTCAGCAGGATAAGGCTCCATCTCTCAAGAACTATATGGTTAGAAGTATCCCCTTATATTTTTCCAGACCTCTATAGATGAGGAATTAGGTGAGCTAGACCCCTCCCCCCAAGGACTCCAACTAAATTTTGATGGATTCTATATCCAAGGATTCATAAGGGGTGGATTAGTTTTCTATGACTCCATAGGTTCAATTTTTTTTGTCCTTTAGTGATTTTTATTTGACTGGTAACTCTCTCTCATGGAAGAAGGGAAACCCATGCTCCCTGGTCTTGAATTATGCCACTCTGATCAAATCCCCTTTTCTATTGTGGAGATGGACTGAAATATCATCTGGAACTATCTTAAAGTAATCTCTAAAACATGTTGGAAAATCATCTACTTGATTTACAATTGTAAGGCCCTCATCATAAATGGCATCGATATCCTCCATACATAGCATAAAGGCAATCATGTGGCAGACTTCTCAGATTCAAATGCATCACTAGCATCCCTCCTCAATGAGTTCTCTATTACTAGTTCCCCCCAGGTAGTGTTGATATTTTTATTGTAGATACCCTTGGGATCCAATTTTATATGCCCCTTTAATATGTCATTCTTGGATTGTACTCTTTTATTTAATAAAACAAATTGATTTTGTGGTAGGTGTTATCAAAATATTGTATCCAACCTTCACATATGAAACTTAATGCATGGAAATCCCAAAAATAAACATATTTGGATATTATGGAAGACACATGTGCATGTGTAATTGATATTCCTCTTCTCACCATATCTAGATCAATATTTGTCTCCACTACTGCAGATTTTTCCTTCAAAATGTTGTCATTGATCATCATTAAAAAAAGTGTGGATAAAATTCACTTTCATATAATATCCACACATTTATCAAGGCTTATTACCCATCATTTATCAACTCTATGCACCCTACTCAACCAATAACACTTGGAAGGATTCAAACGTCAGACCTCCATGTCCAAATTAAACTCCCTTACAACTGAAGCATCCTAAATTTATTCTATTTTAGGATATATTTATTTATTTATATATATTTACACACATCATGTTTATACATGTTTTTATTATATAATTATATAATTATCTTTAAATTCATTTATAAAATATGTTTATATATTTATATATATTAACATATAATTTTGTATCTATATATAAATTTTTTATAATGTATTTAAAAAATACATATTTATTTTAAATACATTTATATTATATATTTCTATAATATAATTAAATACATTAAATTCAGGTCTGTTTATATACATTTATATTATATATTTAATGATATATTTATATAAATACATTTATATGATGTATTTACACTATATTGGCACACACATACAAACACATTTATATATTTATCTATACATATAATTATAAATAATTATAAAAGAATTAATGAAATTATAAATGATTAAATATATATATAATGTATTTATATAAATATATATTTATTTTTTTATAAAACATATTTAAGTGCATATATATATAAATAAAGTGAAGAATATATATTTTTCCATGTGGTTTATATATTTAAAAATATATTTTACATGTAAATATGAATAAAAATTTATTTATACAATTAAATTTTTATATATAATTTTGTTCAAATATGTATATATATTTGTATGAAACATATAGCATAAATCTCTCTGTTGGTTGATAGAATTATCCTAGGGTTTCCTTAGGTTTGGTGATTCCTAGATTTTTCTAGGTGCGGCTGTGATTCACCAACATACCTGATTTCTTGGATGAAGTTTTAGAACCTCCTTATGATAGTGTTAACCTGAATACCTGGTTGAGTCGTAGTGTTATAGAATAGGATCTAATAATTCATTGTAAAACCTTTTTGCTAACAGAGAAATAAAAAGTAGCATTCATGGCCAAGAAGGATGATGATGTGTTTCTAATGTGTCTAATGACACTACGGATCATTAGAAAGTTTATAGGAAATTGGCCCTTCAATATTGGTTCCTTAAAAAACATGATGAAAATGTTAGTAATTTAGAAAATGGTGTATCCATAAGATAAGTTGGGGTGGGCTATATGATCTTTGAATTATTCAACGAGAGTGATAAACATTAGGTACTCAAAGGAAGGTCATATTCCTTCAGAATCCAACTCATTCTAATAGAGGGTCTAAGAGGCAGATGGGATATTTTGAAGACCAGTCTTTCCAAAACCCCATTTTTTATATGATGAAAAGGGATATCACTCTATGGTAGAACTGAGTGAGTTATGTGAGAAATCAAAGGCCACATTATAGAATTTATGGAATGGGATAGATCAGATCCTATTCATTGGGGACTGACACTATGGATTAGAGTGTTGTTTGATGTGGCACATCCACTTATGAGTGGATTTTTTATAAATATAGAGGAATAAAATTCATGGATAACCTTCAAATTTTAAAAGATAAATGTTTTTTTTCTTCTTTAGTGGGTATCTTAGGCACATAGTGAAAGACTATGTCTCAAGGAAGGTAGATGAAGAAGGAAACATCATCATGTATTATAGTCCTTGGATTTGTACAAAAAAGTCAAGACATCATTCATTCTTGAACCAAAAAAACAATGGGATCATGATAGACTTGCAAAATACTTTTCTAATCAGTCTAATTATATTTATAATAATATCATCACGTTGGGGACTCTTATTTTTTATGTAGATCAATGTGAGGACAATAGGTAAGAAGAAGGGTCATATCAAACCATCGGATTGGGTTTGGGTGACCCTGGGAAGAGGTATGATAACTAGGGTATGTATCACTAAGAACCCCCCCCCCCCCCCAAGTTGTATTCCTATAACTATGGAGGGAATGAGTAAATCATCATCCATCCTAAAGTGAATTTGATCAAACCATCCATATCTGAGTTCTTACTCAATACTTGAAGTCCCATTTAATCCTTCCATGTATAGGGTTGACCCTATCGAATATTCTATGTTAGGTCCAAAAACAAAATGGATGTGGAAAAGGAAAATTAAAGAGGAGAATGGGAATGGAAATGGAATGAGATGAGGAGAAAATTGTGGAGATAAAAGGTGTGTGGAGGGCCCACTAGTTAATGAGATATATTCCAAAACATGTAAAGAGGTGGGGGATGGAACTTACCTAGAATGTTCAAAGGAAGAGGATGAATTTAGCTAGCCCCACCTATCCCCATGAAAATATTGTGTTGGAACATCCATGAGCTGGGTAGCCCATGATCAGTTCAGATTCTCTAGAAATATTTCTCTAAAAGTAACCTTGATATGGTTTTTTAGTCTAAAACCATATTATAAATCTAGGGCATGGATGGCATCACAAAAAAATATAGCATCATTTTCTATTTCTCAGTCTCTCAATAAGGGAATTTGGATGGAATCATTTTTTTTAGAGGGGGGATGTGGATGTTAGGGTTAAATACTTCTCTAAAAAAACATTGGTGAAATCATCCATCAACTAGATACACAATCATGGGATTTTGTGGAATATTATGGATAACCCTTCAAAAGGGAGAAATGGAAGTCCTGGAAGTTACTCAAATCCTTTCATGATAACCTCTATGGACCTCTCCTTATTGGGAGTATTTTATTGAAATTATATTTCAAACTGAGAATAATGGGGAAGCATGAAGGAATTATGCATCTATGATGGATTTCTATCAAGAAACAAAGTTGTAGGGGCAGGTAGTTTGGGGATATTCTAGAAACCCTTTTACATGGTTTCATGGGAAGTCTAAAACAAACCGCATTGCAAAATAATTAGATAGATTTATGGGGTAGGAAAATTGTGTTAGACTTTTCAATTCATTCCAAGTCTCTCATCTTGCTCCTACCATGTCAGACCATTGTCTGATCCTCATTGACATATCAATAGGTTCATGGAAACCAAGGAATGAAATAATCTTCAGGTTTAAGATCTTTTGGGAAAAGGAAAGGGAGTTTGAAGAGGTGTTCTACTATTTTTGGAAGGTTTGTGATCCTAACATCAGAAAGTATATCCATTATACGATATCCATTCAAACATTGTAGTAATCTCAAATTTCACAATACTGACATTCAATGTGATTCTATTGAAATAAAACTAAAAGAATTGTATTATCTCTTCATTCAAATTATGTTCTCTCCACTCTCTCGAGAATAGAAGTAGAACTGGATGAGGCTCTCATAATTAATGAAAATTTTTTGTCTATAAGCACCCGATAATCCCACATTGATGGAGACTCAAATTCCTTATATTTCAATCAGAAGGCCTTTGAAAGTATGAAAAATAACCATATTTCTTACCTCACTTATTTTTAGGGTAGACATATTTCTGATGAGAGGGGAATCCATGATATCATAAATATTTTTTATCAGGATATTTTTACGGTGGGGGTCTATCATTTCTTCCAATATTTCTACTTGTATCGAACCAGTGGTTTCAGAAATAATGAACATCCATATTATGTGTGACTTTACTAATGAATTGATTTTATTGGAACTAAAATATATTTACTCAAGAAATGCACCTAGACCATATGGATTCCATGCCTTGTTTTTTAAAAAATATTGACACATTATTGGGATTGACATTTCAGGAATCATGAAAGACCATTGGTAAAGAAAATATAATCTTTATTCCATTAATATAACCATTATTACTATCATTCAAAAAATCAAAAAACCCTCGTTGGTTTCAAAAATTAGGCCTATCATCTTGTGTAATGTGACCTGCAAAATCTTTTCAAAAAATATGGTCAATTGCCTACACCCATGGTTACCCTCTATTATTTCTAAAAACCAAAGTGATTTTGTGCCTAAGAGACTCATATATCAGAATTCCACTATTTCCCATGAAGTGTTTCATTCCATGAAAACTATATGTATGTATAAAAGAGATATTATGTCCTGAAAGTTGGATATGAAATAGGCATATGATATATTTGAATGGACTTTTCTCTAGTTTGTTATGAGTAAATAGTGTTTTTATTCCAAATGGATTGAATTCATCATGCAATGTGTATCAAATGTCTCATTTAGGATTAAAATAAATGGAATAGTATATTAGAGATTCACCCCTTCTAGGGGTCTTCGGCATTGTGATCCTCTCTCCCCTTTCCTTTTTATTTTGGTGGATAATGTTTTTCCAAGTTAATATTTATGACAGCTAGGGACAATCTGGTGTATGGGGTGAATGTTTGTCAGTAGGGCCTACTTATTACCCACATTTTCTTTACTAATTAGTGTTTAATTTTTTTGAGATATACCTTGGAAGATCATGGTACTATCTGCCAAGTTATTCATAGGTACGAGATGAATTTTGGGAATTCGATTAACACCTCCAAATATGATATCTCCTTTATCTTTGTAGTTCTTCTGAGTAGGAAGGATGACCTCCTCATCACTTCTAAAATATGATGGGTTGAAAAGTTCCAAAAATATGTCAGGATACCCACTATCATTGGGTAATCAAAAAAAGTGTTGTTTTTAGTATTTTGGATAGGGTGGTATGAAAAAATCAGGGGTAGACCAGTAAAAGGGTCTCTAAAGCAGGTGAGGAAATCCTCATCTAGGTTTTGGCCTAGTTTATCCCAACATATGTTATGTCCCTTTTTAAAATACCTTGTTTCTTTATCAACCAATTATATTATAGAATAGAAAATTTTTGGTGGGGCATAAACATGGAAGTAACAAAACCCATTGGGTGGAATGGGTCAACCTTTGCCTCCCTAAGAAAAATGGGTGGATGGGATTTCAAGATCTGTGACTTTTTAATGATTCCATTCTCACCAATTTGGGAAGGAGGCTTCCGTATAACCCTTCTTCACTTTTTTCTTGGATCCTTTATTCCAAATACTTACAGAACTCAAACTTTTGTAGATCTAAAATTGCACCATGACATAACTTTTTTTGGAGGAGTTTGCAGGGATCTCATGGCTTGCTTAATAAAGGCCTATACTAGAGGATAAGTTATGGTTATAGTGTGAATATATAGAAAAAACCTTGGATGGTAGATAATACGGGTTCTATATAATTTTTTACGATTTTTTCTAGTTTTGAAAAAGAAAAGGTTCTCTATTTGTTTAAAAATGATGGCATTGGTTGGTGTACTGAAACATTAAAAGACTCACTCAATGAAAGAGACAAAAAAATCATGAGTGTTATAAGTGTAAGAGAATTGGGAACCAAACATCTCTGATGGAGTATAGATGATTCATGAACATACTCCATGAAATTTGGTTACTCACTGGCATTGGATTAGGTGGATATGAATACTATAGTGACCTGGAAAATCCTTTGGCATATCTGAGTCCATCCCAAGGTATGATACTTCTAGTGGAAAGAATTCTCTAGACTTGTTAAGGAGTTTATAAAATTCATTCATGTCTTTGAAGACCCTATTTTCTCTCTATTTATGGATGTGTTGAATTCCTCTCTTCGTGAAATTTTTGATTTCCCTAGTGACAAGGACATTTTGCACACATGGGATAATAAATTTGATTCTATTTTGGAGTCATCTTCTGAAATTTTAGAGAAGCTGGGGAGGTGGTATTCAACCTTTCTTGGGGAGTCTTTGAATATCATGTGCACCATGGCCTTAATGATATGGGTCTAAAGAAGTGATTTTTTCTTTAATCATATGAATAGAACAATCTTCTTCTAGGTTGAGCAGGCCACCTCCTAGCTTACCACATGAAGTCTCCATGATGCATAGTGTAATGAATTATATTTTCTCTGTATTATTTTTTGATATGTATGGATTATTTTTGAGACCAAAAATTAATATGACATTCAATTTCATGGCCCAATGTTCTTGAATAAATGTTTGAAATATATTAAATATATTAAATAAAACATGCACATAGTTTTCCTGAAAAGGTGGAAAAACTTCTAAACGGGGGGCCTAAATCAGAAATCTGAGGGCACCATTGAGTTCAAAACATGGATTTTATCCTAATCACGACATAACATTTGTCAGGGTGAGGAATTTGTGGAAACGTTTTCACAGGCATAAAATAAATAAAATTATTTTATTTTTCTATTGACGTAGTGACCTAATGATTCTATTTATAATCACACTTATAGAAAAATCTTAGGTTTATCCTCATAACCCTATAAAGATGGGATCAAATACTGATGACCATTGTGAGACAGAATCAGAGGATCTCTCCAACGATCAAGGCACAACTCCATTTTTCATTAGCAATCAATCTGAATTGAGGTACGACATTAATTTTGACTGAATTTATTATCCATTTATTATTACTATGAAAATTTTGAATCAATAAACCAATGAATTAATTCTTGAATCATGCATGTTATAGGATGGGTTAGTTTTATTCAATAATTGGGAGAATTTCTTTGTGATTATTTGTTATTTCTTCATTATTCATTCTAACAGAAATGAATCAAGGTTTGAACAAACATTGAATTAGGTCCATTCATCATCATTTTTCCCTATTCTTCTCTCCCCTAATTCTTCATTTATTTAAAGTTTTCTCCATTGACCTGTGGTTAGACATACACCGATGAATCGAACTTTGCACACTCATTTCATGGTGAAATGATTATATATCATAGATACAGGCAATGTATGATGTAGTGATCATGCTATGACAGAATTTTGTAGTGAATATAATGGTATAGAAACCTGGTTTTCATGTTCTTGGTGTGAGATGGTAGATGACACATGTGAATGATTTCCAAATGAAATCGAAGTGCTAAATGTTGTTGATCGATGATGACATGACTCATCAGAGCATGATTCTTGATTTTTCAGCAAGGCAAGTTGTGAGATCAAGGGCTATAGGATTGGATGAATATGTGTGAACTAGATCTAGGATTCTAGAAAATCCCATAACACACTACATGTAATCCTTGATTACATGGAGTGTGGGGCCCTCTCAGTGGTGACTAGGGTTTTTGAGAGAAAGATAAGTATCACATGGTGTGTGACCAGGTCACACAATGTGAGACCACTCCCCAATGGATTAGCATGTACATCTGAGGGTACATGTACATTGACTGAGAGTACATGGCCATGGGCACACTATATACTCTTACACAGACACAGCCAGGCTAGGCTTACATGGGCTAAGTTGTGTACTTGTACATGGGTGGAAGTATATCGGTAGCATCATGTCATGTACTTCTACATGGACACGGAAATTGTCCATTTACATGGACAGGACCCAAGGTTGAAGGGACATGGTATGTACCCCTAATACACATCGTGTACTCCTTCAAAGTTAGCTAGAACCCTTTTCCTCTATATCTTGGACAAGTTTTGTTAGGTTGTGTTCCCCATATCCATTACCTAAGGGTTAGTATGGAATTTCCTCCTACACATAGGATAGTGATCCCTTCAATATGAATTCTTGGATAGAGTTGTTGGAATCCTTTAAAGTGGATCAGACTGAGATCCTATATCACCTTATTTCCCTAGGTGGAGTTATTGGTATCATTGTGACCAACACTACATGGTCTCCAAACCTCTAATTAGTGGGTTAATCTATATTGAGTTGTTGGTATACCCCATGGACTTGGGAGTGATCCTCATCTATGTATATACTTCTCATGGTGAGACCCGATGAGCACTACCTCTCAGACAGACATCTCAGTGTTATCTGAATCATGGTGTGTGTTCTCCTAGAACAGTGCTATGTGGAATCTTTGAGTTGAAATCCTAGGCTGATGTTATGATTGTGACCTTACCATGAGACAATGTGTCTTTGTAGAGTATATTTGGATATTCGTGTTGTATATATTGTTAACATATAACTATGTAGATCTAACTTTTATTCTTTTGTTATATGCTTTGTGGTTTTAGGTTTTCCTACTGAGTATTATTATACTCACCCCTACAAGTGATTTTCCTGAATGTGTTGTGTCTTGTATAGATGATTTTTCCTTTGAAAGATTCCTAGAGGGACCAGGACTAGGTGGTACTTAGTGAGACCGGATAGACCAAGGTGTGTTCATGTGGTTTCTTAATAGCAGTCCCCAATTTACATTTAGGTTGGATTTTTTTTTAGACTCTTTATGGTGGGATTGTATTTGGCCCTATTTACTTTCCTTTTCTCCCAGCCATACTATGGTTTTTGGATTAGATGTATTCTTGCATGGTTATTTTTATTTTTATTACATTTCATCATTATATAGGCTTAGAGATGTGTGTGTTTGTTTGTACAAGTACATAGGCTAAGGCCTCCCATGTTAGTGATATGCCCACTCAATGCTAGTCACCAACCCCTAGCCTATTGGAGGTGGGCTTGGGGAGTCGCGACATGGGACCCATTATGATGGGTCCTGACAGAGCGGTATCATAGGTGTTGTTTCTACCTTAGGACTAGAGTTTGTGATATTGGTTTGGAGCAATAATGTTAAGTGTTTCAAGTTTGGATTTCAGGCCAAAGACTCTAATGTTGGTGCGACAGCTGATGTTTCCATACACCAGTACTCTAATCACCTTCTTTTCAACTCAGTACATGAGAACACTAGTTACAAGGAAAATAATGGTACATGAATTATATAGGAATGTGTTGTGGTTTCCATGTCCTTCTTGAGTTAACTCTCCAGATATACTCATTGAACATGGTATATATTTTCTATTTTAGGATGCCTCCATGATGTATTACAGCTATGATTCATCACCAAGACAATGAGGATGATCCCCTTATTGATGAGGAATCAATACAGGGACCATTTCCAAATGGGTTACCTCTAGTTGGTGCACAAGAAATTACACCACCTATAGAGCAGCAATCGATACCCGTAGTAGCATCGAATGAGGTGTGCAGGATGATCACACTTCATGAGTTTTAGTGATAGAAACCCCTTAGGTTATGAGGAGAGTCTGACCTTTAGGTGTATAAGGACTATCTTGAGGAGGTGGTGTGAGTTTTTTTTTATAGTTAGGATACAAGCAGATCATATGGTGGTCCTAGCTTCGAGCCTTCTCCATGGCTTAGTAGGATAATGGTGGGGGTTAGTGACCTAGTCATATGATGAGGAGACTCTATAATGGTCAAAGTTTAAGAAAATTTTCATAGATTAATTCTCTCCAGCTATACTTATTGTTGTATATATCCAAGATCTACCGCATCTCCTATAGGGTAGCATGAGAATTGCTGAGTATTCATCGAGGTTTACCAGCCTCTCTAGAAACTCAATGGATATGGTTTGGGATTAGTTCTTCTAGGATTGAAAATTTGATATATGAATACATAGATAAATATAAGCATGTGTTATAACTCTATGAATTCATACCTATTTTGGGGTGATAGAGTGATCTTTAGTGGTTGAAAGTTTCCTGGCTGAGCAGACACATCCAGTGGTTGGTGGCAGTGGGTCCACAGGAGTTGAGACCTTAGAAGAAAAGATTCAACATCATTATTAGGGACCTGTACATGTTATAATATTTAGGAGGATATCCCAACATATAGGTTTTTTGGTTTAGGGGTCATAGGATGGGTCTATTCGGCCCAGGTAGTGGCAGTGCTACTCATGTGATGGTAGGGGACATCTTGAATGAATTTGTCCAACCCACCGTATGGCTGAAAAAAATACCATGGATGGGACAATAAGGCCGAGGCATTGGTAGGATAATATAGTTATGTAGGTAATAATACATGGTAGAGTAGATGGGATAGTAGTTGAAGGTGGTATATGCTTTGACCCATTACCACCACCACCCCCAGGTGGTCCACTCCGGGCTCATAGAGCTAGAGGAAAGGGGTGGGGGGAGAAGAAGGAAGTCAAGGATTATGAACTAGAGGCTCTTGAAATGATACCAGGTAATATATATGTCTTTTATACCTTATTTTTATTACTAATAGACATAGGTATTTTCCATTCATTTATTAACACTTATCTAGTTCAAGACTTAGAGATTCAGGTTGATCCCTTGACTCGACCCTTTCACTTAGAGGATCCTACTGGAGATGAATCATTGATCACACACTTATGTTAATAATGTAACATGACTCTTGGAGGTGAGATTTTATATTGGGATCTCTTTTTATAATTTATGGGGCCTTACGAATTCATCTTAGGTGTGGACTTTTTATCTACATTTTCATGCCTAGATTGACTATTTTGGGTGGATAATGTGGTGTGTCTGTAGTTATAGGACCAGGTTTTCCTTTATGGGTAAAAATGAAACTAATGAATCACATGATGGACTCATGATTATGAGTTTGTATCCAATTACTCATTATTTGGCTATCATTACCCTTGGTGTAGTTGATGTAATGATTTTTCAGTTCCCTGTAGTGGTGGTAAAGTATGAGGACGTCCTTCCTTAGGGAATTCCTAACTTTCCTCCTCATTGAGAGATATACTTCTTCATTGATCTACACCTAATTATGGAACCAATATTTTTGATAAAAAAATTGGATAGTTTCAACATAGTTTCATGAATAGAGGTTGAATTTGGAGGACCTATAGAGAAAGGGCTTTGTTAGACTGAGTGTTTTACCCTTGGTAGCCCCAATTTTTTTCTCCAAGAAAATGGAGGAGATCTTGAGGTTATGAATGCACTAAGAGTTCTTAAACTAGGTGATAATAAAGAAAAATCATCCACTACAGAGGATTGATGGCCTATTTGATCAGTTGAGAGGGTCATGATGGTTCTCGAAGGTTGAATTTAGATCAAGATATCACCAGTTGTGAGAACAAGATTTGGATATACCGAAGATTACATTCAGATGTATCTATGGTCACTATGAGTACATAGTGATGCTCTTTGGCATGATTAACTCCCCATAATTGTTCATGGGTCTCATGAATCAGATCTTTTATCCTTTATTATACTAGTTCATGGTATTCTTCAATAATAATATCCTAGTGTACTCGGTTTTCAAGGAGGAGCACATAGGACACTTGAGGATGGTTTTGGACATACTATGAGAGCACCATCTTTACAAAAAATCTCAAAGTGATAGTTTTGGGTATAGTAGTTCCACTTTCTAGGATATAATATCTTAGTAGATGGAGTGGCAGTGGACTCATCCATGGTTGAGGCAGTGTTATCTTGGGATCCACCCAATAGTGTGATGAAGGTGTGGAGCTTCCTTGGGTTGGAAGGATATTACCAAAGATTCATGCATGATTTATCCAAGATATCAAATCCCATTAAATCTTTGACCCAAAAGGTGAAACCTTTCATGTGGATAGAGAGGTCTAGTAGACTTTTCAGGAGTTGAGACAGAGATTGACAGGAACTCCCATCTTGAGTTTTCTATAGGAGGGTGTCGAGTATGTAGTGTTTTGTAGAGCATTAGGAATTAGGCTTGGTTGTGTTTTGATGCAGAGGCAGGTGGTAACTTCCTATGGTTCACATAAGTTTAGTACACATGAGTAGAAATATACAACCCAAAATCATGAGTTAGTTGTGGTATCCTTTATGCTAAATATTTGGAAAACACTACCTGATGGGATAGTGATTTATCATCTATTCTGACCACAAGAGTATCAAGTATATATTCTCTCAGAAGGATCTTAACTTGAGACAGATTTTATGGCTAGATTTCCTCCAAGACTACGACTTTGGGATTGTCTATACTCCTAGTAAGGGGAACATGGTAGCAGATGCTCTCAATAGGAGATCTTATTCATAGTTATAGAACGAGGTGTTAGAGTAGTTGGTCTCATTGTAGTTATCTTTTTTGAATGGTGATGGAGTGTCTTACCTCTAGTATATGGTTGTTACCCCTCCACTTTTATAGTGATTCAGGGAGGCACAGATTGGGGATACTGACTGTGAGACCCTGTGTACTTAGATATCAATTGGACATGCTCTTGATGGATTTTATGAATGTGGGGAGCATGTAATTATTTTCAAAGGATGCATGATGGTACTAGTGACATTGTGGGATGAGGTTTTGAGAGATTTTAATACATCTCCTTTGGTGGTATATACAGGTGTGGAAAATATGTAATAGGACCTCTGACATAAATTTTTTTGGTCAGGGATGAAGAAGGGAGTTGTAGAGTTTGTCTTTTAATGCCTTACTTGTTAGTAAGTGAAGGTTGAGCACCAAGTTTCAACATGTTTAGCTCAAACCATTGAGGTTTCAGAGTGGAAGTGGGATTGGAAATAAATGAACTTCATGAAAGGAATACCATGTACATCTAAGGGACATGATTCCATATGGGTGATCATAGACCAACTCACCAAGTCAGCCAACTTCCTAGCTATTCAAGAGAAGAGTTAAGTAGAGAGCTTGAGAGGCATCTACATGAAAGAGATAGTATAATTACATGGAGTTCTATCGATGATAGTTTTTTACCTCTATGATCACTTCAAATATCAGTTATGGAATGGATTTCAAGAAGATTTTGGGACTCAGATACGCTTGACCACAACGTTTCACCCCCAGACTAATGACTAGATAGAGAGAACTATTTGGGTATTTGAGGATATGTTGCATTATTTCATGTTGGACTTTGGCCCTATCTGGGAATATCACCTTCCTTTGGTGGGTTTTGCATATAAAAATAGAATCCATTCCACCATTAGTATGGAACCATTCGAGGTATTGTGTGATCAAAATTATAAGTTACCACTTTGTTGGACATACCCAAGAGAGTCATCACTTATGGGCCCAAAGTTGGTGTGAGCTACTATTAAGAAGATATAGATCATCCAGGAGAGTATGAGGACTACATAGAGTCATCTAGGAGAGGATGAGGACTACACAGAAACCTTTTGAGTTTGATGAGGGATTCCATGTGTTCCTGTGGGTTTCACCTCAATGTGGTTTTTAGAGAATTGTTTGGGGAATCAATCTATATCTAAGATTCATTGGCCCTTTATAGATACTTAATGGATTTGGAGAGGTGGTATATCACTTAGCTCTACCACCATAGTTAGACTGGGTACATGAAATCTTCCATGTGTCACAGCTGAGGACGTACATGCATGAACCATCACACGTTATGAATTGGGGAAAGATAGACATTGAGGATGGAACTTCCTTTGCTGAGTACTTGGTAGAGATCGTAGATCGACATGATAGGTTCCTTCGTGGGTGATAGATTACTTTTGTGCATGTTCGGTGGTAGCATGAGAATATTCAGGAGAGAACCTGGGAGAGGGAGGCTCTTATTCGTGCTTAGTACCAACATCTCATTGTATAACCCTTGTTTTGGATTTTCGGGACACAAAGTCCCAGGGTAGGGAGAATGTATTGACTCATATTTTCCATGTATTATTTTTTGATATTGTATGGATTATTTTTGAGGGTAGGCATAGAGTCAAAATTAGATTTTGTGGCCTAGTGTGATAGTAATAAATGTTTAAAATATATTAAATATATTAAATAGAACATGTATGCAGTTTTCCTGAAAAAGTGGAAAAACATATAAATAGGGCCTAGAATAGAAATCTGAGGGCATCATTGATCTCAAAACATGGGTTTTATCCTAGGAACGACATAACATTTATTGATGTGGGGAGTTTGTGGAAAAATCATCATGAGTGTAAAATAAATAAAATATTTAAATAAAAATATTTTATTTATCCGTTAACACGATGACCTAATTCTTCTCATTATAATAATGCTTATGGAAAATTTTCAGGGTTGGCTGCATAACCCTACAAATTGATGATGATCTGTTAGAGAGCGTTGAAGTATATTCTATTGGAATATGGTGACTAGATCGAAGATCAATGACCAATACAAGATGAAATCAGAGTATCTCAACAATGATCACAACGTAGCTCCATTCTTCATTAGTGATTAATCTGAATCGAGGTAGTATGTTTATTTTGTTTGGATTTATTCCCCGTTTATGATTCCTACAATGAATGTAAATCAATCAACCAATGAATTGATTCAATAATAGTACATGTTGTGATATGGGTTAGTTTTATTTGTGAATTGGGAGAATTTATTTGTGATTATTTGTTATATATTCATTCATTGTTGTAACAAAAATGAATCTAGGTCAACACAAACATCGACTAAGGTCTGTTCCTCATGATTTTTTCTTGTTCTTTTCTCCCTAGATTCTTTATTCATTGTAGGAATTGTCCATTGGCCCGTGGTTTGACACACACCGAGGAATCAAATGTTTCGCACTACTTTCTTATCATAATTATTTTATATCATAGATCCAATATCGGTATGATGCAGTGATTATGTGATGATCGATACATAAGAAAATAGTATGGTGTAGATATCTAGTTTTCATGTTCTTAGTGTGAAATGGAATATGTCTCATGTGGATGATTTATAAACAAAATCAAAGGGCCTAATGTTGTTGATTGATGATGTAATGACTCTTCAGGGCATAATTATCAATTTTTTGGTGAGGAATGTTTCTAGATTGAGGGACAGAGGAGCGTCTGAAGATGCGTGAATCAGATCTAGGATTCTAGAGAATCCCGTAATACACAGCTTGTAACCAGGTCACATGGAATGTGACCCTTACCCGATGGATCTACATGTACCTAGGAGGGTAAAAAGACATAGGATGAGAGTACATGGCCATGGGAACATCATGTACTCTTACACAGACACAACCGGGTCATGCTTACATGAGCTAAGTTATGTATGGGTACATAGGCAGAAGTACACATGTAGCAGCATGATGTGTACTTATACTATGACATGGAAATGTGTCGTTTACATGGGAAGGACCCAAGGTTAAAGGTAAATGACGTGTACCCCTACTACATGTCATGTACTCCTTAAAATTTGGCTTGTATCCCTTGTCCTCTATATCTTGGAAAAGTTCCATTAGGGTGTGTTACCCATATCCATTCCCTGAGGGTTCATATGGAATTACCTTCTACACATGGGATAGAGATCCCTTCAGTATAAATTCTTTGATAGAGTTGTTTTAATCCTTCTTTGATGTCCGAAGTGAGATCCTCTATCACCTTCTTTCCCTAAGTGGAGTTCTTAGTATTGTCGTGACCAACACAATATAGGTTATGATCCTCTACTTACCGGGTTAATCCAAATTGAGTTTTTATTATACCTGATGTTATTAGTAGTGATCTTCATCTGTGTATCATATATCTTCAAACATCCAGTGTATACTTTTCATGGAAATACTTTATGAGTACTACCTCTCAGACAGACGTCATCAGTGTTATATGACTCATGGAGTGTGTTCTCCAAGATGAGTGCCTTGTGGAATCTTCAAGCTTGAATCTTAGGATGGTGTTATAGTTATGACCTTACCTTGAGTCTTTGTATATTTTTTGGGTATATCTAGATATTATTGTTATATGCATTGTAGGCATATACCTATGTAGAGCTACCTGTTATTATTTTGTTATATGCTTTGTGGTTTCAGGGTGTTCAGTTGAGTATTATTATACTCACCCCTACATGTGATTTTCCCGCACGTTTCATGTTTTGTGAAAAAGATAAGCCATTTGGAAGAGTCCTAAAGGGACCATGAACAGGTGGTTCTTAGTGATATTTGATAGACCGATGTGTATTCCTATGGTTTCTTGACAGCAGTCCCTAGTTTGCATTTAGGTTATACTTGTTTTCAAACTCTTTGTGGTAGACTTGTATTTGTCCCTATTTATTTTCCTTTATATCTTATAGTACAATGGTTGTGGTATTAGATGTATGCATTAATGGTTATTTTCAATTGTTTTATATTTAAGAATTGTATGGGCTTGGAGATGTGTGTGTTTGTATAGGTACTTAGACTAATGCCTCTCATGTTAGTGATATGCATACTCAGCGCTAGTCGCCAACCCATGGCCTATTGAAGGTGGGCTTGGGGAATCCTAAAATGGGCCGTTTTGAGAAGGTTCATGACACATAGGTCAACATCAATGTCCTGGTTTCTGGTTCAAACACTTTGAACCCTCCTCTAGATGGTGTAATTAAGATTAAATTGGATGATTTAGTTTCTAGTGGAACCTTTTCAGGTGCCAGTGTGGTCATTTAAGAATCCTAAGGAGCAATCTTGGCATCTTTACAAAAAAAATTATGCTTGTTGGACTCCATAGGTTGTTTAAGCTCAAGAAATTATTGTAGGTATGAAGTTTTATTTGGATAGAGGATGGAGTTATATTATTCTTGAGTCAGACTATCTTATTATTCACAATTCCATCTCATCCCTAGAAAGCGACCTTCAATCATTATTTCATTAGTTTGGAGGGTTTGATATTTATGTCACCACTTATCATATTGTTCCTTCTTATTCATTAAAAGAGATGGAAATATGGTTGTACACCTTTTTTCCACCCAAGGTCTCTTAGGTGAATCACATGTATGGTTGCTTGATTTTCCTATTTTGATGAACTCCATTATATTGTATGATCTTTGATCATCCTTTAAATGAGTATTCTTAATTCATAAAAAATGTATGTATATGTATATATATATATTATTTTTATTTATATATAATACTAAAATATAAAAAATGGTAAAAATTAATAACTACAATATTCATATGAATGTGAAACTACTACAAAATAGGCCTTTAACATCGCTAAAATTGGCCTTTATCAGCACTAGAAAATCACCGACTACGGGAGCACAATTAAAACACCTGGGTTATTATCATCTCTACAAAATCACTAATAAAGGGGTTCGTTATTAGTTCTATTAGAAGCGCTAATAAAGAACCCCATTTGTTAGTGCTTTTATTTATAGATCTGAAAGGGGTCTTTTATTAGTGCTTCTAAAAGTGATGATAAAGGGTGTGTTTATCATATCTTATATAAGAATTGATAAAGGGTGCATTTATCAGTGCTTTTAGAAGTGATGGTAAAGGCAAGCATTATAAGTGCATTTAGTAGTGTTGATAAAGGTGTATACTACAGTGTGCTGTAACAGCACACTACGGCACCAGAAAGCAGAAAAATCAAGTACAAATATAGATTTTAAATGAAATAAAATTTAAAATGAAAATACAAGAAAAAAACTATATTATATTCATTTTAAACACTGGTTTATACAATTACATGAGTAAGTAAAAATTATCACATACATTCAAAAACATCAATGCTCCTTTTTCTTTTTCCCCTGACCCCGACTCGTTCTATTTATAAACAAACCACCCCTTCTCAAGCAAAATAACGCACCTATATAAGAAAAAAACTCTTATATTAGTAATAATATAAATAAATAAATTAAATATAAAGTGTTAATTTTAAACTAAACTTTGATTCATACCAGGAAAATTGTGTATCAGATTGAGTTGTGGTTGATTCTTGCACATCACACCATTTCTTATTCATCTTCAATCATTATATTTATTAGAATTAATTGAATAAGTACAATATAAAAATGATAAGTAAATTAATTAATTAATAGAAAATAGAATGACGAGAAAACAATCTAGGCTCATTTTCTCAGTTTTGGCGATCTGATGTGCGTTTTAAACTAAAATGACACTTATATATTTAAAACATGCACTCTGAGTCTTACCAGTCACACCATCCGTAGGAATAAGGTTTGGATAATAAATACATGCCCCAAATGAATTATGGATCATTTTCCTAAAGTATCAAAATAATATGAATGTGTTTTCTTGGTTTTGAGTATGTCACTTATGTTTACTAAAATGTCATTTTAAACTAGAAACATGCAAATTGAGTCATACCAGTCACATTGTGTGTCGGTTTGATGTGAGACTAATTTCTACATGTCACAAATGACTTATGAATCATTTTCCTAAATTATCAAGATAATCTGAGTGTGTTTTCTCAGTTTTAAATGAGTGACACTTTTTGAACTAAAATGTAAATTTTAAAGTGATAACAGACACTTAGAGTCATATTGGGAACATCATGGATTGGATTGAGACATGGATAATTCCTACATGTTAAAATTGAATTATGGATAATTTTTCTAAAGTATCAAAACAATCTAAATGATTTTTCTTGATTTTGAGTATGTCATATGTCTTTTTTACTAAAATTAATGTCAATTTTAAATAAAAAGGCACACTTTGAGTCATACCAGTCACATTGTAGGTCATATTGAGGTGAAACTGATTCCTACATGTCCCAAATGACTTATGGATCATTTTTATAAAGTATCAAAACAATACAAATGCATTTTCATGGTTTTTATTACATCACTTTTATTTTTACTAAAATTTCCTTTTAAACTGGATACATGCACTTTGAGTCATACTGGTCACATCATGTGTCATTTTGAAGTAAAACTAATTCATACACATCAAAAATAACTTATTAATCATTATCTTAAGTTATCAAGACAATATGAGAAATTTTTTCTTAGTTTTCAGTGAGGGACACTTTTTGAACTAAAATGTCAATTTTAAACTGATAACAGACACTTTGAGTTATACTGAGCACATCGTGTATAGGATTGAGGTTCAGATGATTCCTACGCTTCATAAATGACTTATAGATCATTTTCACAAATTATAAAAACAATATGAATGCATTTTATAAGTTTTGATTATTTTAGTTCTCTTTTTTTACTAAATTAATGTCAATTATAAATAAAAACAAACACTTGGAGTTATACCAACCACACTATGTGTCAGGTTTAGGTGAATATGATTCCTACACATCTGAAATAACTTATGGATTATTTTTCTAATGTATCAGATCAATCATAATGAATTTTCTTAGTTTTGAGTACATCACTTATGCTTTTTACTAAAATATCATTTTAAACTTAAAACATGAACTTTGAGACATACCACTCACATCGTTTGTCAGTTTCATGTGAGACTAATTCTTTCACATCAAATATGAATTATGAATTGTTGTCCTAAATTATAAAGATAGTTTGAGCATGTTTTCTTGGTATTTAGAGAGTGAAACTTTTTGAACTAAAATTTCAATTTTATACTGATAACAGACACTTTGAGTCATACCGGGCACATCGTATATTGGATTGAGGTGTGGATGATTTCAACACATCAAAAATGACTTATGGATCATTTTTCTAAAGGATAATATAATCTGAATGTGTTTTCTTGGTTTTGAGTAGGTCAGTTGTCATTTTACTAAAATTAATTTCAATTTTAAATAAAAAGACACACTTGGAGTCATACCAGTCACACTATTCATTATATTGAGGTGAAGATGATTCCTAATCATCCCAAATGAATTATAGATCATTTTCATAAATTATTTAAACAATATAAATGTGTTTTATTAGTTTTGAGTATGCCACATGTGTTTTTTACTAAAATTTCATTTCAAACTGAAAACACACACTTTGAGTCATATTGGTCACATCATGAGTCATTTTGAGGTAAGGCTGGTTCCTACACATCAAAAATGACTTATTAATCATTTTCCTAAATTATAAAGATAATTTGAGCATGTTTTTTTTATTTTTAGTGAGTGAAACTTTCAGAACTAAAATGTAAATTTTAAACTAATAATGGACACCTTGAGTCATACACAAAACAGCGTGTATCTGATTGAGGTTAGGCTAATTCCTAAATGTCAAAAATGAATTATGGATTGTTGTACTATAGTATCAAAATAATCTGAACTCTTTTTCTCAGTTTTGAGTAGGTCATTTGTATTTTCTACTAAAATTAATATCAATTTTAAATTAAACGACACACTTGGATTCATACCATTCACATCGTGTGTTGGATTGAGTTTTGGATGATTTATACACATCCCAAATGAATTATTAATCATTTTCCTAAAGTATAAAAACAATATGAATGCATTATATTGGTTATGAGTACGTCACTTATGTTTTTTACTAAAATGTAATTTTAAACAAAAAACACACACTTTGATTAATACCTACCACATCGTGTATTGGTTTGATGTGATAATTATTCCTACACATCACAAATGATATATGAAACATTTTTATAAATTATCAAGATAATGTAAGTGTGTTTTCTTAGTTTTTAGTGAGGGGAACTTTTTGAACTAAAATATCAATGTTAAACTGATAACAGACATGTTGAGTAATATTGGGCACATCGTGTATCGGATTGAGGTTAAACTGATTCCTACAAGTCAAAAATGACTTATGGATCATTTTCATAAAGTATAAAAACAATATGAATGCATTTTCTCAATTTTGAGTAGGTTATTTGTCTTTTTTACTAAAATTAATGTCAATTTTAAATAAAAATACACACTTTAAGTCATACTGGTCACACCATGTATCAGATTTAGGTGATGATGATTCATACGCATCCCAAATGACTTATAGATCATTTTTTAAAATCATAAAAACAATCTGAATTTGTTGGCTTGATTTTTTGTATGTCACTTGTTTTTTTTACTAAAATTTCATTTTAAACTGGAAACACACACTTTGATTCACACCGATGACATCATGTGTTATTTTTATATGAGAATTATTCCCTCACATTACAAATGGCATATGAATTGTTTTCCTAAATTATTAATATAATCTGATTTTATTATCTTTTTTTTCAGTGAGTGAAGATTTTTGAACTAAAATGTCAATTTTAAACTGATAACGGATACTTTGATCCATATCAGGAACATTGTGAATCAGATTAAGGTGAGGATGATTCCTAAACATCCCAAATAAATTATAGATCGTTTTACTAAATTATAAAAGCAGTATGAATGGTTTTTCTCAGTTTTGAGTACATCACTTAACTTTTTTACTAAAATTAATGTCAATTTTAAATAAAAAGACACATTTTGAGTCATATTGGTCACATCGTGTGCAGGATTGAGGTTTGGATGATAATACATGTCCCAAATGACACATGGATCATTTTCCAAAAGTATAAAAACAATATGAATATGTTTTCTTTTTTTTTTAGTACATAAATTTTTTTTCACTAAAATTTTATTTTAAATTGGAAACACACACTTTGAGTCACACTAGTCACATTGTGTGTCATTTTGATGTGTGACTAATTCATAAACATCAAAAATGACTTATGAATATTTTTACAAAATTATCAAGGCAATACGATCACGTTTTATTTGTTTTCAGTGAGTAACATTTTTTGAACTAAAATGTCAATTTTAAACTAATAACAGACACTTTGAGTCATATCAGGCACATCATGTATTAGTTTGAGGCGAGGATGATTCCTATATCTCCTAAATGAATTATGAATCATTTTAATAAATTATAAAAATAATATGAATGTGTTTTCTCAATTTTGAGTATGTCACTTGCCTTTTTTTCTAAAATAAATATAAGTTTTAAATAAAAAGAAACACTTTGATTCATACCGGTCACACTGTGTGTCAGATTGAGATGTGTATGACTCATACACATCTAAAATGAATTATGTATTATTTTCCTAAAGTAAAAAAATAATCCAAATTCATTTTATCAATTTTGAGTACGTCACTTGTCTTTTTTACTAAAATGACAGTTTAAACTAAAAACATGCACTTTGAGTCATACCAGTCACATAGTGTGTTGGTTTGATGTGAGACTAATTCCTACATGTAAAAAATGACTTATGAATCATTTTAATAAATTATCAAGACAATTAAATCATGTTTTCATGGTTTTTAGTGAGTGGAAGTTTTTAAACTAAAATTTTAATTTTAAATTGATAACGGACACTTTGAGCCATACTAGGTACATTGTGTATTGAATTTAGGTGAGGATGATTCAAAAAAACAAAAATGACTTGAAAATCATAATCATAAAGTATCAAAACAATTTGAATTATCTTTTTTGGTTTTGAGTATGTCAGTTATCTTTTTTACCACAATTAATGTCAATTTTAAATAAGAAGACACATTTTGAGTCATACCGGTCACACCATGCACCAGATTTAGGTGTGGATGATTCCTACACATCCCAACTGACTTTTGGATCATTTTCATAAAGTATTAAAACAATATGAATGCATTTTATTAGTTTTGAGTATGACACTTTTCCTTTTTACTAAAATGTCATTTTAAATTGGAAACATGAACTTTGAGTCATATCGGTCACATCATGTGACAGTTTGACATGATACTGATTCCTAAACATCACAAACAAATTATAAATTATTTTCTTAAATTGTTAAGACAATCTAGGTGCATTTTCTCTATTTTCAGTATGTCACCTATCTTTTTTACTAAAATTGATGTCAATTTTAAATAAAAAGACACATTTTGAGTCATATTGGGCACACCATGCATCGGATTAAGGTACGGATGTTTCCTACACATCACAAATTACTTTTGGATTTTTTTTATAGTTTCAAAATAATATTAATTTGTTTCATCAGTATTGAGTATGTGATGTGTTTTTTGAACTAAAATGTAAATTATAAACTAAAAAACATACAGTCTAATTCATAATGATCACATTTAGGTGAGGCTGATTAAGTATGCGATATGTGTTTTAATTTCATATATCTGAAAAAATCTAGAAAAGAGAGAACAAGTTCCATTCGGGTGCTAGAGAAAACCTCATGCTACATCAAACACTTTATGTTTCAGGCAACATAGGGATTCCTCTTCCATCAGAAAGGAACATGCTCTCTATTTTATGTCTTATTGTAGATAGTTGAAATAAAAATATGATTTCTCAAAATATTTATGAAAAAACTAAATAAGTATTAGATAAAAATAATAAGGAAATTAACTTATAAATAGTAGATAAAATGGTGACAAAATTAATTAAATACATAGTAATAATTCACCATTTCATAATGGTTGTATACATTCTTGATCTATTTCCTTGTTTTCATTATCTCATTTGCAGCCTCAAAGTCCAATCTATCATGATCATGAGAAGCTTTGAACAAACCACCCCAACTCTAATAAAAGAATCCACCTATATAAGAAAATAATTCTTATGTTAGTAATACTAAAAATAAATAAATTAAACATAAATATGAAACAATACATTACTTCTATGGATAATGATTTTACTATGAAAACATCAAGATTTGAAAGCATTTTTAAGAGAAAATTATTTTTAAATATTCATAAAGAACTAACCAACTAGGTTGTATTTTAACTCACTAAACTTCTTTGATAAAATATAGATATAGGTCAATATAGTTTAGATCTTAGGGAATGTGTTTTCTTAGTTTTGAGTATGTGATGTGTGTTTTAAACTAAAATGAAAATTTTAAACTAAAAACATATGGTTTGAGTCATACTGAGAACACTATGTATTGGATTAAGGTGTGGCTGATTGATTATGTGATGTGTGTTTTTCTTTGAACCATCTGTACCAAGCTAGTAAAGAAAGAAATGTTCTATCTGGATGGAAGAGGAAACCCCATGCTGCCTGAAATTCCTCATCCAAAAGTAACATGTTCTCTATTTTTTGGATTGTTGTAGATGGTTGAAGGAAAAATATTACTTCCCAAAAGATATATGAAAAAAATAAATAATTATTAGATAAAAATCATAAGGAAGTTAACTTAAAAATAGTTGATAAAATGGTGAAAAAAATAACTAAATAAGTAGTAGGAATTCACCTTTTGATTATCATAGTAAATAAGTGAATCATCCTTGTTGACCAAGTAATTTCATCATGATCTCTGTGAAAATTATCAAAATAAGTATTAGATAAAAATTATGAGAAAATTAACTAAAAAATGTTGATAAAATGATGATAAAAAAAACTAAAATGAAATTTTTTCTAGTTATATATCATTAAACTATAATATAATTATTATTGATCATATGAAACTAAAATACAAGGAATTTTTCAATCTTACACAACCCTAAAAGAAAATATTTTAGAATCTCAATCCTAATAACATGATATATTTAACCAATTTACAATAACATAACACTCACATATTACACAAAATATCTATTAAACTTTTATACTTATGGATTGGTGTAAAACCCATATATAAACATTTTCTTTCTTATTTACTACAAAAAAACTAGCATAACACATTATATATTCATGTATTATACTAAACATTAGTGTAACCATTTATTTATTCCTATAAAACATTAACCATTAGTGTAAACCTATTAGAGTTCATTAATTGAACTAAAATAAATATTTTCATTTGAGTTTTTATAGAATATAATAAAATCTTCTTTCCGTTTCACTATCATAGAGAGTACAAACTCCATGATAATCCATATACCTTCTTTGATGGAAAAAAATTCAGTGTGACCCATTATATATTTTCAAAAGACACTAAACTCTATTATAAATTGTTTTCCCATTTTTGATAGTATTAAACATCAGTATAGCCCTTTATATAATCCAAATGACACTAAAATATAGTGAATTCATTAAGTCTTACTAGATTATGCTATATATTAATACATACTTTTCAATATTCTAGTTGATGATAAACTCTGTGTCATGGACCATACCCTAGGGTTCATGCTGTGACATACCCCAAGACCGCCTCCTGAAGGATAGGGGTTGGCGACTAGCATCGAATGCGTCAACCTACAAATGGGAGGCATTTAACTGAGTACTTGTATACATGCACACACAACCACATCCCAAAGCTAGAAAAGTAAACATGTATGCTACTAAAAAACCACTGAGTAAAAGTAAAAACTATAGGTAAAATGGGCTAGAATACAAACCCAACAAAAGAGAACTGAAAACAGGGAAGTACAAGGAAAACTCTGAAATTCATCTATTGGAAACCCCACCTGATGGGTAAGATAAGAGTAGCTGCTGGAAGCCGTAAAAGTATGTCCCACCTTCATAGTCTCATTGGGCACCACTGGGTCTTGGACCACTGAGTCCTCTGTAAAAGCGGAGGTCATCTTTACTAGACACAACACATTCGGGCGAAGCCCGTGTAGGGGTGAGTAACAAAATACTCAGTAGGGACCCCAAAATAACAAGAAAATACCACAAAGAAATCCACAAAAAAACCATGAAGCATGATCACCAATAATGATCATGAAGAAAGACAGATCACACAAGGTATAATTTAGAGTAGGAAAGTAGGACCATTAGTCACATCATCGAACACCATGGGTTGCTGGAGAGCTCCTTCTCATTGAGTACAGTGGGACTGTTGGGTCACACAGAAGTTGCTTCCCACTAACCTAGGACTATTTTGGTACTCATCCCTAATGAGTACCATGGGTATGTTGGGTCACACATAAGCCACTCCACACCATGGGAATTTCGGGTCACATAGAAGCCACTTCCCACCTTAGTCATACTGACGTACTCCTCCTGTCGAGTACCATGGGTCTGTCAGGTCACACAGAAGTTGCTCCCCACCATGGGCCTACCGGGTCACATAGAAGTTGCTTCCCACTGGGCCATAGTATCTGATCCACACAGGCTCTCTTATCAGCAGTCTTTAAATCTCATCCAACTTCAAGGTTTCTGCACGTAGTGTGGTTGATTACAGGAGAACCGCTCCTCAATCCATTCATTGAATTTCAACTTCCATGAAAGTCTCTATAGAGTATGAAAAAATATCTACCTCATCATGAGGGTTCCAACACTATAAATGTCTCATCAATCATATGCTCAGTTTAAAAGATATTGGCATTTATCCAAAAAGGGGTCGGTTGCATTTGGGCCTGGTCCGACCTGGTCGGACCAACCTGACCAACCCGGCCCATGTGCCCCACCTACCCCGGTTTGATTTGACTGACCTGACCTGACCCGATTCGGTTCTGGGTTGGTCCGGTCTGGCCTGGCCAGTTGGTTAGGCCCATTAGGCCTCGCTGGACCCGGCCCGGCTTGGCTGAAGGTCCAGCTCCCTAGGTCACCCGGCGACCCGGTCTCGTCTTGAGCAGCCTGAAGGGGGTGGGTCTGGCCCGTTGGGCATGAGTTCAGCCCACTGGTGTGGGGTTCATCTTGCAGGGGCGAGGTTCAGCCTGCCTCCTACCTAGTCCTCCTTTGGCGGACCGGTTCCCCTCATCTCAAACACGTGGTGAATCCGGGTGTGTCACACGGCTGGTCAGACCCAACCTCCTAGGGGGACTGCGTGCTTAGAGAAACCGCGACCCGTGGCTGTGGGCTGCTCCACCGATGCGGCTACCCATCTACATCTACCTCCACCGGTCTCTGGCACATCTGGTGACCCTATTTCTCTATTGTGGCCTAGGCCGGTCATAGTGCTCCTCCTAGCATGCCATCATGGCACGCCAGCAGAGTACTCCGCAGACCACTGGGTCCGCTCCGGTGGTCCGTTCTTTGCGCCGCTTGAGCCTATAGCCTCCGGGGAATTTCCTCCCTCCTATAATGGCCTGGAATTCATATTTCCTCCGTTTTGAATGCTTTTCCATGAATAACATGCATGGTGGAGGGGCTCGGGCCTTGTTCATATCATCCTGCACCCTCTGTGTTAGAAATTTAAAAAAGGGGAGGCTTGGGATTACAGTTCTATCAATAAAATAATCAAATCTCGAATAGAAATCCCAAGAAAGACACACTCCTGCAAGAATACATGATCTGAGGATAAACATGTTCACGGGTTGATCCGCGTTCATCATTTTTAGAAATAATAATGGGGAAACTAAAGTAAAAAAGAAAACTCCTACTTCGATCAACGTCTTTCATTGAAGTGATCCGCCCTCAAGGATTCAAGCTCTGTTGGCATTTTTCACTTCCTGGTCCCGTTCATCATAAAGCATCAATGTTACTAGTGATCCTGCCGGTGTTCATCATAGGATAAGAATTTCTCCATAGGTCTATCAGAGTAAATTCCATCAATTTATTTCCCCAATGTGTTATCTCATTAAAAGAAAACACATCACAGTATTTCTATTACGTTGTGACGTCGCATCGTTACGCTTCAATTAATGTGTCGTTACGCTGCAGAAAAATGAGCCATTAAAGATCTCTATTTACTGTTCCTCATCACTGCACTGTAGCGTCGTCATCCACCACTCAACAGTGAGGGAATAAAAATAAAATAACTTTTTTAAGTTATTTTATTATTTTATGAAAAGTCCAAAAATTAACTTTTCCATCTGACCCTTGTTGGTCGAAGTTAGGTCATTTCTAAGTGAATCCTAGCATTTGAAGTTCAACGGTGCCCACAGATTTTTGATCCAAGCACTGATTTAAAAGTTAGAAAAACCCACTTTCATTTTTACTTAAATGAACATAAAAAACTTAAAAATTCCATTTCGGGCTCACCAAGGCTTGGAATCACATGCTATCAAAGCGTGTGATCTCGAAATAATTTCATACAATTTAAAAAAATATACATAAATTTTGGGACATTACACTCTGAAATAACATCATCATTATTTGTTTATCAAAATGTGAATATCCCTATTATCATATATTTTTTATTGAGAATGATAATGAGTTTTTTATTAATGAGCTTGTGAATATGGATCATTTTACATTATGAATGTGCACATGCATATTAGTGACGAACAAGTGGACACATTTTTTTATGGTGATCTAGTGAATAGGTATCTATATGCCTAATAAATATAGGTTAAACACCTATAATCATGTAATTATTGTGATATTTTATTTGATATAATGATGGGATTATTTAATTTCACATCATGTGCATTCAAAAGAACCAGTTTTAGTCAATCATTTAAATAATGTAAACTTGATCTGTTACTTGTCTGGATTTCACAAGAATTTTTGAATTATATCATGAATCTAATTAATTTTCAAGGATTTATTCATAAATAAATTTATTTTCATTTTATTCCATGTTTCCTTTGACACCAACCCTCCTCAACGACCATGATCTCTTAATGTTGGTTTTCCTCCAATGGTTATCTTGTAAACCTATTGGCTTTGGTGGTTGATTACAGACATATTTATTCAAAAATTTGAGCTTGATTATATACCTTTTTATGATTTTATTGGTGCTATATGATTCTCAAGTAACTATTGGATCCACTACTTAATACATGGATGGTTTTCTATATGGTAGGTATATGTCAACTTTTTTAATTTTTTGTGGTTGTAATGTTGCATTATTAGTTTTCTCTACATTTATCTTATTTAAAACTTAAAAGTTTGATCTCTTCAATTCATGTGATGTCTCTTTCTACTTAATAAAATTAGAGTATTTTTTACATTGAATAAGGAACTATCCTTCCATTTGTGTCTGTATTCATGCATGCATTCTTCCACATGTGTTTTATTACTAAGATTATACTTATATAATTTCTAAATTCTATTTTGAAGTTACCTCAATTATGGAATTTATATATTATGAATCCATTCATTATTAGTGGTAATTTATATATAATAATATTTAATAGGTGCTTATTTTGTTTATTGTATGCTATTAATACCCTTTCTTTTCAATTTAGAGAAGCCATGGGCAAGAAACTGCATCTATTTTTTTGTTATTATTCAGTTTTTTATTGGTGAGGGTTGCTTTCAATATTCATTAATATTTTATAGTACTTGAAATGTTCTAATATAAATTATAGCCTATTATAATCAATTTTAAAAAATAATTGGGGTTTATTTTGTTTTGGAAAAAAAAATCCTCCACTTAAATTCAAATACAAAATCACTTAAACAAGTGTTAAAAAAAATTCAATAAGAAACCTGATACACTTGCACAATAGATCTTATCTTATGTGGCAAGTGTTTTGTGCACTTTTAAATAATTTTTCTCAAACAAAACCTTGGTACGATCCCCATTCTACTCCATTTCTTAACAATTTTGTTGTTTTAAGGTTAGCGCTTCGTCTCCTCCTCCGCCTTGGTCTCTACCTCTACCTCCTCCTTTGAATTGGTCTTGGACTATGCCTCTACCTCCACCTCTTCCACTACTTATGCCTCCACCTCTGCCTTCAACTCTACCTCACCCTCTGCCATTACCTAATAATTATATTGTTTACAGGATAGCGCTTCTAAACAAATTGATTTCTTCCATTATACTTCTCCATAAGAAATTGATCAAAAATAATATATAAGCATTATGATACTAAATCTTCACATGCCAAATATATTTCTAAGGAAATAGCACATACTAGATCACAAACATAATAGGTAATCACCTAAATTTATTGTCAGCAAACATTCTAACACCATGTATGTTACCTACTCATCTCTAAACCTATTTACTTATTCTTTTCAGTATGAAGGTTTTCATAATCTTCATAGTACTAAGAAAATAAAGAAAAATAAAGTATTAAGAAATGTTTTTAATGAAATTGTAATTATCTTTGGAAATTTACTATTTAGGGATGATGGTATTTTCATGGTTTATGATCTCCCTTATAAATATGAAAACATAATATCCATAATTGTTCCCATTATCTTGCTTCAGACACTACAGAAACATTGAACAAAATAAGTAAATTGTTTTTAAATATATTTTGATAGTTAAATATTTCTTTATATACCTTAATTTATTTCCATTTAAAGTAATCCATAGGATTTTTATGTTCAGTCATCAAATTAATGCCATGAACTAGCCTATATTTAGAGATCGCCCTACCATATCAAAATTTTTGTTAAAGCATAGAATGAAACATATAATTTTAAGTTTATCTATAAAATGTTGATTAAAATTTATTACAAATTCATAATACACATCATGTGTGGTCGGTTTGATGGATATCCATTTATTGGATCCAAAAAATAAATATTTAGGGTATCCAGATTTACTGTGATCATCATCTAGTGTTTCCTAAAAAAACAAATAAGTAATTCCAAAAATAAAAATACATTTTATGTGATTAGATTATTGAGTTTTACCCCTGAATTATAGGAATCAAAAAGAGCTTGTCGTCTGTTATTTTTTTCTCAAACACATCATATAGATCATCTTTATTCTTATCCATTTCATCCTTCTCTATAGAATATTTTTTCATAGAAATTATATAGGTATTAATGAATCCAAATCATGATTCACACGGTCATCCCTTTATCTAACAGTAATATAAATTCCTATAGAAAATATGAATATTTGATAACATTAATGAAAATATTATATTGCTATTTAGATAGATGTATTATTAAAATTTGCCTTATGTATGTATTCGCAATTGAGGCCCCCAACCATTCAAACTTGAGAATCTCATTTATACTCTCGAGACTAATTTAATATATAATGAAAGTTTCAAATATTTATTCTTCATGTAGAATATAAGAAATATTTTTATATTCAAATGCGGTATCCGTATGAAGTTTTAAGGATAATAAATGTTGATGTGGAAGTGGCTGTGGGAAGGTACTCCCAGAAGGTCCTTTTGAATTCATGGTTGATTCACTAAATTGTCTTGATTCAACCTTCTATTTCTCCATCGCTTTATCTGTTTGTAATACCATACCTCACTTCAAACCTTTTTTCATCAACTATTAAAAAAAATTATATAAAAAAAATTGTTCAGGACATACCTTGTGTATCTTTATAAGATTATATGACCATGCTATGAAAGTTCCAATAGCATCATTGATCATTGTAATAAACGGATCATAAAGTGGAACATGCAACTCAAGGTTCAGCTCCTAAGATACCTCAATCCCAACTCTCATGTGATCTATTGGGATTTATTTATTGTGTATCTTGTATATTAGGAAATTATACACTATTCCCCTCAAAACAAGGTGGTTCATGGGTGTTGATAAATAGAAATCACTTAAAAATTTACCCTGTAGAATTTTAGTAATATAAAGATATCATAAGTTATTTTATTCACATTTAGGAGAAAGAGTAATGAAAAAATTAATTTCCTCAGGTAAGGTATGCAGTTGAGGGGAATGAATAACCTTAAAGCTAGTGGGGTCATTTGGTTCTCCATGTGTGGATCTTTGTTAAACTACTGGTTTGCTTTGATCATTTCTCATATATTGGTCTTCCAAACCAAAACAAATAATAATAACTTGTGAATAATATAATCATGCCTAAAATACTTTCAAAATATTATATGTATCTTCAATTGGTTTTTTGTTCTTGAAATATGTTTGAGGAGACACTCCAAAACCTACTTCTATAATGTGACCATATTGTTCTGACTGCTTCAAATCAACTTAAAGTTGTTTTTATTCCAGTATGGTCATTGTATATTCTTGTGTCTAAAACATATATAAAAAAAATATGAACATAAATAGATATTTTTATGTAATACTACTATAAATCCTAAAGAATTATTATTATGTCATACTTACACATGTTTCTCATACTGCTTTTGTGTTTTCATCAACTAGTTTACCCTCCTTATTTACGCAAACCTACTTCCACAACACATGAAATTAGAAGGAAGTGTCTTTGGATTTGGATTCATCAATATGCATAGAGAAAAAATAAACATATGTTGTTTCATATCACATAAAACTTTTATTTTTGATTTAAAATACATTCCAATTTCTTATCCAGTGAAGCATACCCCATCCTTGCTTTGCAATAGGGGTACATTGGTTTTGATGCATGTTCTTTATTTTCATCACTCTTTTTCTATTTCATAAATTAAAAATTTTGAATCAAATTGGATAAAATAAATAATTTAAAATAATATATTATCAACTAAAATTCACCTGAAATGATTTATCATCATGAAGACTGATGAAAGCATTCCATTTTTCCTGCTTTATAATGTATTCATAACTAATTGGTGGGTGGGGATTTACTTTCCCCTCAGCATCCCTAATATGTAACTTGGTAATAAGAGTCTAGAATCTAGTATTTTATTTTATAGTGTCCATTAACACGTATTTATTATGAAAATATTCTAAAATAAATTAACTCTATAAGGAATAATGAAAATTAAATCAACATTTCATTATATAATTTTTCAGAAAAATATAGAAAGTATATCGTAATGTTACCTTTATATCTTCCAAAAGGGTTCCTTTGTTTCAGTCTTGACGTAGTGCCACAAATATATATCAATAGGAACATTCATCCTCATTATGACCCCAACATAACTATTGAGAATTGACTTTTTGGGTTCAACAGGTTAGCCACATTGATTCCATCCAACCTCAAATTTTATACCCCTACTTCTTAACATGATAATTTTATTCAACACTATGATGTTGCATCATTCATTTTTATCATCAACGTAGTATTGATCCCCTAATAATTCTAGAGTTTCAGCATCAATAGTCTAGTCTTCTTCAGAATTGGTAACATCATCATGTACATAAGACACTATTTGTCTTCATGAGTAGTCAAACACTTAATTTAGATAATGTTAATGCAGTAGAAAAAAAATAATATTATAAGGAAAATCATATTGTATTAAAAAAATTAACATTATCATTGAAATCTATTTCCTTTTTTTAAAGGTTGAATGGATTTGGATCCTCTATAAATAATCCAAATAACCTCATTGTGTTCCCCTCTAACATAGAAGACATTTTCTACATTGGGATCGGGGTGAACTGATTATGATCTCCCAATGAAAGGGTCATCCTCAATTGAATTTTCATATACCCATGCAGTAGTTTTAGTCTCTAGTAGAAAAATTGAACAATTTTTATTTACTAGATCTAAGACACAAAATACTTGTACTGCTTCTGATGCCATTATGAACAGCTCATTCTTTTCCCCTTCCATGCTAAAATTCACCTTCACAAAGCCCATTTCATCAAATTTCACTGCACTCGTATTATAAACCCATTTGAAATGGAAAATTGGCACTTGAAATGTTGTATTATCTAACTTGTATATTTGTTCAATAATTCTAAAATGTAACATATTCTCATATATTTGGTTTCTATCCTTGGAACCAGATATGTGTATCACTTCCTCCATAAGTCTAAATCCATTGTTTTTCATTATACTTTAGTCATCATGTTCTTTTTTATAGAATGTATAACCATTTATTACAAAATCAGTGTAAGATATATCATTTTCATTTAGTCCCCTAGCTAGCCATCGAAGTCATTTGGCAATTGGATTTGGATTTTCAGATAACTCCTTATAAATTTGATCTCAAAACCATCCTATAAACTATTTATTATGTGTATTTGATATCCATACTTTATCCCTTGGTGGATTTAAATATCTATAAATTTCTTTGTGGGATTTAACATATAGATCAACATATTCACTATTATGTAAAATGTAAAGGTGTTCTTGCTACATATCCATGATGGTAATTATAACAACATCTCTTCTGAAATTCCCTTCACCTATAAGGCATCCACTGTGATGAGACTTTGGGATACTGATGTTGTCAACATGAAATAGTTAGTCGGTACAGGATTCAATATCTTCTTCAACAATATATCATTTTGCAGTACAACCTTTTGGGCGAATTTGATTCTTAACATACCCTTTCAAAATCTTCATATACAGTTCAATGGGGTACATCTATCTATAATGGACAGGACTATATATTTGAACCTCTATAACCAATTTAACAATCAATTGGACCATTATATCGAAGAATTATGGTGGGAATAACATATCTAATTCACATAATATTACTGTAACCTCCTTATTGATGATTGGAAACTTCTCCAAGTCTATAAATTTACTACATATGAATTTCAAAAAGAAGCAGAGTTCGTTTAATGTATGTCATACATTTTTAAGCAGAATAAAATGAAAAGTAATAGACATCAAATCTTGTATCAAAACATGATAGTTGTGTGATTTTAGTCCCTAAAACTTCAAATTAGTCATTGACACAACATTCTTGATATTTTATGAATACACCTCTATAACTTTTACACCATTAAGGAAAATTAAAAATCGAAATTTTTCCTATCTAGATAGAGTGTAAGAAACTGGAGGAAGAAAATTATTCCCTTTACACTTCACCAGTTCCAACTCCTCACTTATCCACATTTCAATTATGCCCAACCTAGACTTGATGTCGTATTTTATTTGTTCAGGAGCATTTATTAATCTTTCAATAAATCTATAAAATATATTTTTTCTATATACATGACATCAAGAAAATTTCTGACATAAAAACAATTCCAATACAGTAATTCAAATAAAATTGATATATTTTTACAACATTATTTCATAAGGTTTTTTGAAAATGTTTTATTGAAATTGGTTTCAATATCTTTAAAATTATCAAACATTTGATCACACATTAGTGGAGATAGTTTTATACCTTGTTTGGTATTCCCATAGAATGTTTTCATCTAGGATCGGTATTTATATCATCGAGGTAAAAACTTATGATGTCCTAAAAACAAAGTCTTCAAGGAATGTTTCAACTAAACTAAGTGTGTGAATTATTCACAAATGGTACACCCCAACATTCCTTTAATGTTATAGCCTCAAAAATTTCCATAAGATAGAAAGTCATTTATCATCCAGTACAACATGGAATAAATTTTAATTCTTTACTTCTACGATCATACATTGTAACACCTGTATTATAAATCAATTTTAGATCATTAATAAATGGATCCAAATAGAAATAAATATCATTATAGGGTTTCTTTTTTCTAGATATAATCATAGACAACATAATGTATTTGTGCTTCACACATAACCATGGTGGAAAGTTATAATTTACCAATATTATGGGATATGTACTATGAGTACTACTCTGTACACTACGATTATTTATTTCACATATAGATAGAACAAGATGAAAGTTTCTGGGCTCTTTTCCAAATTCAGGATACTCATAATCAACTTTCTTCCACTAGGTAGAATCTTCTAGATGACATAGGTTCCCATATTTAATTCTTGTATCTGCATTCCATGTTAATTGTCTCACAGTTTCTTGACATCCATATAGTCTTCTAAACCATGGAATGATAGGAAATTACCATATGTATTTTAAAGTACTTGATTAATTTTTCTCATATTGATCCATGCCACACTTAGGGAATTTTATCAGGGATTCATGGTCCTTGAGAAACAATATGGAATCATTTGTAAAAGAATGTATTTTTTAGAGATCATTCCCATTGAATGTAGCATTTTTTATCATCATATGTTTGACCTGGAAGTTAATTTTCTTCTAGTAGAATATCATTCAGGAGACCAAGTAGTTCTGTAATGCTAGTGTCACTCCATCTGCTACCATCTTTCAAATTATATAACTGTAATATAGCTGATAATCTTTTTTATTTAGTACAACTAGCATACAATGGTCTCTTAGCATAGCTATTTAAATTCTCAAAAAACTTTGGAAAATCACAAAGGTCATCTTCATTTACCATTTTTATTTCCTCCATGTGATCTCCATCATCATTTACACTGGTATTCATATCAATTGATCCATAAACCACAGTATCATCCCAATCAATGTGAAGATTCAATTTTTCCTCATGTTTAGTCTAACAATTATAGCTCTGGTCTATTACGTGACAAATCAAATGTTCTTTAAACTCTTTCAGACTAATTTTTCTTGAATAACAATAATGTAAACATGGAAAAAGTATTTAAGAAGTTTTGTATGCATGCTATGTTGCAAACTTGATGAAATTTTTAATTCTATCTTCATACACTTTTGTCAAATGATTATAATGCATCCATTTTTTATTCATATTCATCCTATTAGGTTTATAAAATATTTATTTTGTACAATAAATAAATAAATACACATAAGATATTCATTATCAAAGGAGAAAGTTGTAGATAACTCTAATAATGGGAATCCAACTTCTGATTGTTTCAAATAACTTCATTATTCTTTGAAGGAAATCAGTAATTGAATTTAATAAAATAATTAATACATTGTGGTAGGTTTTATCCTCTGAATTCATCCAAAATTGTCACTGTTACCTGGTATGGGATGATAAATTCTCAGAGTAGTTCAAGAAACATAGGTTCATTTCCATAAGAGATGGGGTATGAGTTTTAAGAAACAAAATGCAATAATAACTATTTGGGAGATAAAGATGATGAGGATGATAGTTATCTCCTTAAAACTATTTAAATCACCGCATATTAATTTAAAATTTCAAATTTCATCTCAAAACTACTTTCAAAATTCAAAAGGATGCTTTTTGAATTTTTAAAACCCCACTTGAAATCTATTTTTTTTCTAATTCTGCAGGAAAATCGACCAATTTTTTTCAAAACACATAATGGTATATGAACCCCATTTTCTATAAAAAATGATAGTATCAAGTTAAATATTTTAAAATCATATTTAAAAACCATTAAAAATAAATTAAAATTTTAGAACCGTTTCCATGGAATGATGTACATATTGATATGTTTAAAAATTTGCAGGTTCACTTTGAAATCACTTCATGAGTTTCAAATCACTGAATCCATTTTAGTTCATTTTAAGGTAAATATCATTTTTTTCATTTCAAAACTAGCTTTAACATTTAAAACCAAGTTTCCTTTTTCAAAATTAAAACTAAATATAATCATGACCATAAAAAATCTAAGTAGGCCACCACCCATTATAAAGAAGAGCATGATTATTAAAAATTTCATAAACATTTTATAAAGCTAACATGAATAAAACATTTTTCAAAATAGATTTGTAAATTAAAAATTTAAATCCTAACATTATTATCCTGGACTACCTACCAAAATACCAAGGTTCCCATGGGATTATTTCAAAATTCAATAAAGGGACTATTCATTTATTAAAAAACAATTTCATCAAACATCACATAAGAAACTAAAAATCCAAGTTTTCACATGCCATAAAATTTATTCAAGAATCAACATCAAGAAGGTTTTACAAATATTCATGACATTGACAAATATTTTACAAAAGATTATGAGGTGTTAGATGGAGTCTGTGTGTGATATCGGGCACAGGTTTGATTTGAATTTTTCTGAATGCAAGTCGAATTAGAGGTTCTCTAGTACCTAGGGTGAGATAAATATAGCGGATTTGGTTTTTTTAAAGGAACAAACCATGAAGTTACCCCAAGTTTCAAGTTTTCACATTGTTGTGGGTATTTAAAAGATCATGGGATGATTTTGGTTGTTTAGGAATTGTGATAGAGTAATGAGAAAGCATGTTGATGGATGAAACTGAGCATTTTTAGTGAAAATCTATACATAGGAGGACCAAATAATGTTTTTTCATGAGATTGGGTGGGGTGATATGGAAACCACATCACACATTTTGTTCATATTATATATTTATTCTTGTTTTATTGGGTAAAGTATGTTAAACATGTTTACTTATTTTAAATCATGAGTTTAAATTGTATGAATACACTTAGTTAAGTATTCCTTTTTATACTTTGAGATCATAACCTCATATGGGTGAAAATTTTTGTTACAAAACCATCCTTATTATAAAACAAGGATACCATTTATCAATTACCATTAAATCTAGTTTGAAATATATATGGAGAATATGTTTTTATTTTTTTAAGAAAATACAGCCATGATATTTTCCTAACATTGATCTTTATAAATGAATAATATTTTAAACAAGAATTTAGAAACCTTTATTAAACTATTTCTTTTTTCCTTTTAAATGAAAATAATCACTTGAAATCATTTCCCTTGGACCAGTCCTTATTTATTAAAAAAACACATTTAGAAATCCCTTTTGGATTTTTTTTAAAGAAATAGTACTGAGAAGGAAAACCTAGTATAACTAAATTTAACTAAAATTAAATAAATAAATAAAACAAATACAAATAAGAAACTAAAGTGTGGAAGATGTAAGTAATAAAATTAAATATGGGAGATGACTACAACCTTCCATAAAAGTGAAAGTGGGAAATAAACAATATATATAATAGCACAAGTATAAGCCACAACGCATGGGGAGGATCTTTGAACTATAGGTTCTAAAGGTAACTAACTCTCTCATAGAATACTAGTCAACTATGTGACCAAAACAAGTAATGAATCTTTATCCTCTCGAGGAAACCGAAAATGATCCCTATCTAATTCCTCAATTAAGCTAGAGCAACATCCATATGTTTACGATCCTCTCTATGATCTCCCATGTGAAACCCACAAAACAATCTACATAGAAATCATCCATTCCATTAAAAATAACAATCTATAATTAAGAACACAATTGAAACCATGCATCCTTTCAAAAACCCATTTTCAAACACACTAGAAAATAAATCATTTTTCTTAAGGCCATTTTAAAAAAAGTTGGAAAGCTTAAAAAAAATTAAATGAAAAAAAAATTAAAAACCCGTATTTAAATAACTATATAAGAAAAAAAAATTAATCAACATGTTAAAAATTGAGAAATTTACTTTAAATGTTATAAACATATGAAATTACACACATGAATATCTAAAAAACTCTCAATAAAAATATTCACATATTTTCATGTTAAAATAGGTGAGGTGTGTGGTTAAAACATGGTTAGTGCTAACTGTGCCCCTCAACCATGAAGGCCCTATATATCACGAACCAACCTAGGTTGACCCTAAAACAGTCACTTGAGCTAGTCTGTGGCATGGACCTAGGGGTGTTCTAATCCCCACGGGCTGGAAACTAGTGTCAAGAATAACAACATACACTTGGGAATGATTTAAACCCAAAATAAATAGCCATGACCAGGTAAATCAACAGACCAAGAAGAAAACGCAGAAAAACTAAACAACTAAATCCCAAATAAATAAATAAATGATCCACATAAAATGTACAACTGAACAGACTAAAAACTAAGACAAACAAAACTAAACCATTATTGCACGATCTCTATGTGACCCCTTGTTCACCACCAACCACAAGAATAGCTAAGATCTGACACTGATAATATAAACTAGGAACCTGAACAAGAAACTGAACCTGAAACTGGAAATATAGGATAGGCATGAGCACTGAGATGCTTAGTAGGACTGCCAAAAATAAACCACATAATCCTAGTGTTTCCTCTCCCAAAATAGTCCATTAACACAAGTTTGAAATAAAATTATAAAAATAGGTTTTTCATACTTTGAAAACCAACACACACCACATACCATTTCCAAAATAAATTGACATTTCATATTTATAATATATAATAAGAGAGAATAGGGTTGGTCTAAAATCAACAGGTAAGTAAGAAAATAGGAACTAGTACAACAAAAAGAAAAATAAACAAGCAATACAAACAATAACCATGGGAGATACTAAACATCCCTTGACAGCCCTTGGATGTACTCAGTTCGGAACCACCTACCAGCATATGATGAAGCCCCCATGTCAATAACCAACTGGCTTCTCTATCCTAGCCTCACCAGTGGAACAACCTTCATGGCATGTCTATAACTCCATAGGGTATCAACCCGTAATTGGGGCTGGTAAGCTATCATCACTTGATCATCTAAAATATTCCCAGGAACCCATGGTGGTAATAATAATACTATGTATGTAGGAGGCCAACACACACGTGACTCAGCTCGGTTGTCGCCACTACACTTGCCTACCCCAAACACAGACACCAATATATGATAACCCCTAAGGTAATTCCATATTATAAAGGTTCCCCATATAGTTATACATACATTTAATGTCGTATGAAAGTGACAACCAGGCCGCCATACCATTAAAAATTTAAACCATTTCATAAAATTCTCAAGTTTCCAATCGATTATACACTTTTACCAAAACAAAATCCTATTTAAAAGTTAGTATAAACATTACCCTTGGGTTGAAAGGTCCAAATAGTCCTTTAACTCATCATGTTTAATTGCATATACCAAAGATTCTTATAAACACTTCTTTTATATTTTACAAAGCCAAATGGGCCCTTAATCCATACATTCACCAAACACACACCAAAAGACAACCAGAAAAAAGCCTTTGATATTTATTTCTTATATAATTATTTTGAAATTGCACAAGAGAACCCACACCCTTTAAAGACCAAAGAGACACTCAAGCAACCAAGGTTTTTAGGAAAACACCATTTTAAAGACACCATCATCATTTGAGGGAACATCCATGTGTGCACCTAGTGTACCCATGGATGTGCCAACATCAAATGGCGCACCAAAATCCAAGAAGGGACTTTAAAACCATTCTTGAAAAATCATCACTCATCTTGAAACAAAAACCAACCACTCACATTATTAAAAGAACACAACCATCTCCTATTTTCCATAAAACCCTTTCCAAGACCTTTCAACCCACCTATCAAGCCACACCACTAACAAATTACACACACAAAACCAAGTTCACAACCAAATAAACACAATTTCAGCAACCTAAGGCCTAATAATTTCATAAAAGATCTAATTACACTTTAAAGAAAAAAGGAATTTCAAAATAAGCACCATATGAGCCTTAAACATAAACATTTCACCCAAATCACTTTAGAAAAATATTTTTAACAAACTCAATCAACACAAAATAATCATTTACATCTATACATGGGTATATTATAGGTTTGAATAAAATTTAAAAAGCAATTTAAAAAATTAAAGTTCCAATGGATCATTCTAGAAAGTAAAATTTGGAATTGCCTACCTCAAATCAAGTGCGAATGGAATAAAACTTCAAGGACAAGGAGATCGAAGCCCCACGAGAAATCCAAAAACCCTAAAGCCAAGTAAAAATGAAGTAAACACAAAACATAGGTATTATGGTTCGGACAAGGGAAAAAATCCAAAGGAAACCAAGAAAATGAGTAGGGGAAGAGAAAGGGGAGGAAAAATGATACAAAAACCCTAAATCTCACCTTGAATCTAAAGGAGAAGCAATACCGGATGATTGGGAGAAAGGGAGGAGGGATAGAGAGAACCCCATGGTGCACTAAATTGACAGGGAGTAGGAGGATCCTATGTTAGGGTAAAATAAAGGAGATAGGGAAATAAGAAAGATGATTTTTAATGACCTAGCAGGTCCGCAGAGTTTGGTCGCATGGTTTTCCAAACCATGCGCTAACCAAGCAGGCCTCACTGCCTATGGAAAAACCATTTCACACTTACCTGGGAACTACTACATGATCGCGCATAGGTTGTTCAGTCAGTTCTTCCCAACCATGAATATCCACACGGTGTCCGCACTATTACTACTAACCGTTATCCCCTTGTAAAATCCCCCAAAAACTCCAAAAACTCAAAAACTTTGACCGGTTCTCAAACCCAAACCCCAACTCAAAGATACAATAATAATAAAAGGACAAAAATAAGAAGTTTTTGAGGTTGGTGTGTGACAATTATCCCCACCACAGACACTTTATGTCCCTATAAAGTCACTAAGTTGTTGTATAACTAAAACTCGAGTCCATCTAAGACAAAACAGCAAAAAACTAAGGATCCCAGATTAACCTCACTCTATGCAGGTCACACTCGACCGATCAAAGAGAAACCATAGTACAAAACAAGGGGAAAACAGGAGGGTTCTCCCCACCATAATTATTCCCCTGATGTGAGAATTTAGAACTCAAACACACCACACTAGGAGGGAGAAACATGGTAAATCCCAACTTGAATTTACCTAACCTCTAGAAAAAACAAAAAAAAATCCACCCCAAGAACCCAAATAGAGAACCTACTACGAAGAAACCCAGTATACCGAGAACCATAATGGGGAAACTTACAACAAGAATGGGCACTCCTCCATACAAGGGTGAACAATAATACTGCCATAACTCAAAAAAATCCTCCACACTAGCCAATTTTTTCCAAGAATGGGGAAACCTCACAAGAATGATTCAAACTAAAACCAACCATAAAATTAAATCTACTACTAAAACTATTCAAAAAATGGAAAATTTCCCAAAAAATCACCTCCAATGCTAGAACTAATCCACACCAGAGCCAAACACACCTTAAGAAAAATGAACGATCCAATAAACCACATTCAAACAAAACAAACTACTTAGGTTACAAAATAATGAGTTCATTACACTTTTACAATAGAAAATGAACACAAAACAACCATAAGAAAAAAAATTAGGAAACAGAAGGATATTCCTAGGATTATAGTACCCCAGGAAACTCTTGACTATGCATGATATTCACCCTGATACCTGTGGTTGGGGCTCTGATGGCTGAAGCATCTCCTGCATCATAGTCGGGAAACACATCCTTTGATCAAGACTTCCTTTTCAGACAATTCTTCCTAAAAAACTTCTATAGATGACCTAAATGGATACAGTGATGACAAGTCTTTAGAGGAATGTGACAAGAAGACTTCGAGTGTCCAAACTAGCCGCACTGGAAACATACAAGTGAATGGTCTGACGAACCAAAAGCCAAAAATGATGAAGGTGATTTTATAGAAATAGGCACCTCTTGAATACCCCGCCCACCAAATGGGTAACCTTCATGAGAGACAACTACCACTAGTTATGCCCTAAAAAATATCTCATCCATGAATTCCTCATCCACCAACTTCTCAAAATAGGTTTCACCGATGAGAGAACTTTCTCTACAATCTCCGTATGAGGACCCTAGAAACAAATAGGGTTTTTCATCTAATCCTATGATCTCCACTTCCAAAGAGAATGGAACCATATATTTAAAATGGTCAATGTAAGACTTTACTAACCATTGACCCTACCGAACACCCTGCAACTCTTCCACCTTCCCCAGCTTCACCTCCTTCGGTATGAACCATTGGACAAAATTGGCCTTAAGCACATCCCACATCATCTCACCTTGCATCGATGATGGGGAATACAACTCCCACTGATCCAAGAATAGACCCTCAAACAACCTAAGAACTGCATAGACTCTAACAGATTTGGGAGTTCTCAACAACCTGAAAACACCTTCGATTTCCTCAATCCATTCCACAGCCTCAAGATGGCCTCAATCACCATGAAAAATGGGCAACACTCAAGAATGACTAAGAACTAGGAATGACTCATTAGAAACCTTGGGGACCTTTTTGGGAAGAATTTATTAAGTAACATGAAAAACAAAAACTAAATCCAAAATCAAACTAAGGCACAAACAAAAATGTAATTCCTTAAACCAAAACCAATTGTCTCAGAAGCCAAGTGAAAAAAAACACCACCAAAAAATCCTTTTTCAAAAACCACCATTTTCCTTTTAAAATTCAAAACTTCCTTCTTCCTAGGCTAATTCCCAAACACCGAAACCCATTTTCCAAGAAAAACCAATTTCTGAAATCATTTTCTCATTAAGATCCACTTTATAAAAACCATGTCAAACCTTTGATTTCTAAAACCGAACCCTTGGTATCTTATGAATTGCTACATGTGTGTCCATCTGTTTCCATCCTCGCATGCCAACACAAACTTCCCACACATACCCACACACATGTCAATGTCCATAAGGAATACCAAGGGCCACATCCAATCCACATTCTCAAACCCAAAACACTTTCATTGTTTCAAAGCCCATGTTACCAATTTTAGAACCATTTTAGGGAAAACTCTTCCATTTTTAAATCCATTTTCATTCGAAATCCACTTTCATGTTCAACATATACCCACATAAAGTGAAATCAGAATGAAACACAAAAAAAAATGGACTACCAGAATAAGAAACTAGTGCCTATTCCTAACTCAACGACATGGTGGTGTTCAATTCCCCAAGTAATTCATAACACTGAGAGGACCTTGAATTGGTCACTTGGAATCCACATGGGTCACAACCCCATGTGAGGCCACAACATGTCATCAGTTCACCTATATTTTCATCCCTCAATCCAAAACAATCCAAAACAAAATACTCAAATCCCAAACTACCCCTGGTGACTCGAGGTTCAGAACAAGAAAGGGTTCATGACACCCTTCATACACCTATCTTCTAAGTCTCGACAGTCCTAATCTCCATCTACTAGACACCCCAAATAACAAGTTCCTACTCTGATACTATTTTATCATGAACCAACCTAGGTCAACCCTGAACCGATCACCCGATCCAGTCCACAACCTATCCCGAGGTGCATTCCCGATCCCCACAGGTTGGAAAATAGTTATGGGAATCAAAAAAATACACTTGGGAATGATTTCAGCCTGAAAGAAACAGCCAGGACTAGGTAAATCAACAAACCAAGAAGAAAATGAAACAAAACTAAAAAAATGAATCCCAAATAAATAAAAAATTGATCCAGATATAATGTACAACTAAACAGATTGAAACTATGAAAAACAACACTAAACCATTGTCATGCAATCTCCATGTGACTCCTTGGTCACCACCAACCACAAGACCAGATAAGCTCCAACACTGAGTAGATGAACTAGGAACCTAAACAATAAATTGAACTTGCAACTAGAAATATATGATAGGCGTGATCACCAATATGCTCAGTGGGAATGCCAGAAATAAACCATATAATTCAAGTGTTTTCTCTCCCAAAATAGTCCATTAACACAAGTTTGAAATACAGTTATAAAAATAGGTTTTTCATACTTTGAAAACCAACACACACCACATATCATTTCCAAAATCAATTTCCATTTCATATTTAAAATACATAACAAGGGAGAATAAGGATATGCTAAAATCAATAGGTAAGCAAAAAAACATGAACTAGTATAGAAGAAAGAAAAATAAACAAGAAATACAAACAATAGCCATGGGAGATCCTAAACATCCATAGACAACCCTTGGCCATACTCGATTCAAAACCACCTATCGTTGTATGGTGAATCCCTTAAGTCAATAACCAATTGGCTGACCTATCCTAGTCTCACTAGTGGCATAACCCTTATGGCATGTCTACAACTCCGGAGGGTACCAACCTATCTAATCGGGGTTGGTAAGCTATTGTCACTCGATCATCTAAAATATGCTTAGCAACCCATAGTGGTAATAATAATACTGTGTAAGTAGGAGGACAATGCACACATGACTTAGCTCAGCTATCACCACTGCACTTGCCTACCCCAAACACGAAAACCAATATATGATAACCCCTAAGGTAAATCCCTCCTATAAAGGTTCCCCATATAGTTATACATACATTTCATGTCATATGAAAGTTCCAACCAGACCTCCATACCATTAAACATTTAAACCATTTCATAAAACGCTCAAGTTTCCAACTGAGCATACACTTTTTCCAAAACACAATCCCCTTTAAAATTTAGTAAAAACATTACCCTTAGGTTGAAAGTTCCAAATGGGACTTTAACACAGCATGTTTAATTCCATATACCAAAGCTTCCTATAAACATCGCTTTTAGATTTTACAAATCCAAATAGGTCATTAAGCCATACATTCACCAAACACATTCCAAAAGCCAACCAAACAAAATCCTTTGATATTTCCTTCTTAAATCATTATTTTTAAATTTCACAAGTTAACCCACACCCTTTAAATACCAAAGAGCCACTCAAGAGACCAAGGTTTTTAGGAAAACACCATTTTAAAGAGACCATCATCATTTGAGGGCACATCCATGTTTGCACCTAGTGAACCCATGATGTACCAACATCAAATGGCACACCAAAATACAAGAAGGGACTTGAAAACAATTCTCACAAAATCATCACTCGTCTTGAAACCAAAACCAAGCACTTACATTTTTAAAAGAACACAACCATCCCCTTTTTTCCATAAAACCCTTTCGAAGACCTTTCAACCCACCTATCAAGCCACACCACTACCAAATTACACTCACAAAACTAATTTCACAACCAAATAAATACCATCTCAACAACATAATGCTTAAGAATTTCATAAAAGACCTAATTCCACTTTAATGAACAAGTCATTTAAAAATAAGAACCACATGAGCCTTAAACCTAAACATTTCACACAAATCACTTTAAAAAAGTATTTTTAACGAACTTAATCAACACAAAATCATCATTTACATCTATCTATGGGTATATTAGAGGTGTGAATAACATTTAATAAGAAATTTAAAACATGCAAGTTCCCATGGATCATTCCAGAAAGGAAAAGTTGGAATCTCCTACCTCAAATAAAGTGTGAATGGAATAAAACATCAAGTAGAGGGGAATCGAAGCCCCATGAGTGATTAGCATGACCTAAAGCCATGTAAAAATGAAGTAAAAAACCCTAGGTATTATGGTTTGGCCAAGGGAATAAAATCCCAAAGGAAACCAAGAAATGGATGAGGGGAATAAAAATAGGAAGGAAATGACACAAAAACCCTAAATCTCACCTTGAATCTAAAGGAGAAGCAATCCTAGATGATTGAAAGAAAAGAAGGATAGCTAGGGAGGACCCCCTGGTGTGCCAAATCAAGAGGGAGGAGGAGGATCCTAAGTTAGGGTAAAATAGAGGAGAGAGGGAAACAAGAAAGAGCATTTTTATTGACCTAGAAGGTCTACATGGTTTGGCCACACGATTTTCCAAACCGTGCAGGCCTCACTACCTACGGAGAAATCACAACAAGCTTACCTGGGAACTACCATACAGTTATGCACGGGATATGTGGTTGGTTTTTTTCAACCATAAATTTCCACACAGTGTCTGCATGATTACTACTAACCGTTCGAAAATTTTTCTCCCCTTGGAAAATCCCCCAAAAAGACCAAAAAACTCAAAATTTTAAACTGGGTCTCAAACCCGAACCCCTACTCAAAGATCCAAGACTAATAAAAGGACAAAAATAAGGATTGTAAGAGGTTGGTGTGTGACACCATAGGGTTTCAAATGGTTAATTTAACTATTCTAGGGACACTGCATGACCTTGAAAAATGGTGTGGAGTAGTTGTAGAGGGGAAATGTACAATGTTCATATGTTTTTTCAAACCACATGTGAACTATGTGAGGGATTCTGGATCTCAGATAGTTCATGATACACATTTTTTAAATTTTTTTCATAGACTATTCAAGGGGTTGTACTTGATCAGTATTCCATGAATGCTTGGGGAACAATTTGGCTAACCATGTGTCAAAACCATGTGCCCATTTAAAAATGGGAATTTCAATTTTTACCCTTATTATATTAAACCTATTTCATCCTTTATTCTTCTCCACACCATGCATAGAAGCCTCATCCTCCTGAGAGATATCCTCTGCCTCAAGCTAGGCTTTGAGACTTCTCCTCCATACAACATCTGATTCAGGCATCGTCGGTCATGTTTGATGACCCTCAGTAAGTTCTTTAATCCTCTTGTTTATTTATTTGTTCCACTCATCATCATTGATGTTATCATCATGAAATAACCTTTCCCCTATTTTTAGGGTGTTTTTCTAGCTTCTTGTATTTCTCTCATTCCTATCCAAATCAATTTTTGATACTGGATGAGGGGTTGACTATTGGTATAAGGTGGGTTGTCTAGTACATTTCCCTAAAGTCTAGTTGTTTATACCATGTGTTGTCATGCCACACACCATAAATTCTATGTGACACCCTCAAAATGCCAGATTAATTTAATAAATTTTTATCACCTTTAATTAATTTTCATCACAACCTAATTTGAATTTTCATAGTTTTTCTACTTCGACATGAACCACCCTTAGGGTGTGTTATTAAAATGATTGAGAATGTTATACCTTATTATGTAGTTATACCACCATTGATATGTGTTTTATTAACACTTATAAATGAAATGATTCAATTGAATTGATTGGGATGGAATGATACCATGTTAGGATTGTATACCGTGTGACCAAACCACCGTATATGTGGGTTTGGCTTGATATATAATTGAAATAGACTAATTGGTTTGATTGAAAAGTGAATGGTAAGACCATGTCATGTAACTCTGACTTAAATTGTGAATTATTCCCTTTTCTAAATGGAATTAAATGAATTTTTAAATGGATGAAAATCCATATTTTTTATTATATTAAATAATTACATGAAATGTTTGATTGTTATTATTATGAGACAATGGATTGGGTATTGAGAAATGGTTAAGGGAGTTATTGTACATGATGATTCACTCTTCCTTAACATTGGATGTTGGAAATGGATTTTCAAATCATTTATTGAGATATTAGACATGATTCTTCACTCTTCCTTGATATTAGATGTTGGACCTGGTGTTTCACATCATTTATTAAGACTTTGTACATGACACTTTACACTCCTTTGGTTGGGATGTTGGTAAATATAACTTGTATCATTATTTGGGGTTGTCGAACATGACGTTTCATATCCCGGATTGATTTCTTGGGTTGATGCCCTTATTTAAAGCATTTGACTCTTATGATTATGCATCGAATCCTTGGTTATACATCTCAGGTCCTGGATAGTTTTACATATATATATACATATATATATATATATAGTGACCCATTTTCAAAGGCATTCTAGATTAGGGTGGAGCAGGTAAAGTCAGACAAGTGCCCTTTAGGAACCCAAGATGACTTGGTGGAAGTTACAACACTAATTTATACTTGAGATACCTAAAAACTATTCGTTATATATACATTTGTTTTATTATGAAAGACATCATTGGTGGTGGCATGCTAAGTTTTAATCACACACTATTTGGGCTATCGATTGGTACCTGAACAAACTTCATGCATGAAGGTAGGGATAAATGGGAGTGGTCGACTATGGATGGATTATTTCTATACTAGAATAGGATCTTGGTAGTAGATAACTGATCTAGTGCTCGAGATACTCATGGGATATTTTTTGTCCTTTTTGATTCATTTGTAGCACATGTATGGTATTGTATGCTCGATTCCATATATGCATGTTTCCTTTTTGTATAGAATAATTAAATCACCATTTTGTATATGATACTGATGTGGTTCTATTTATTGTTGTATTTTTCTAATTATTATTATGGATATTCACATGTTAACTACTTTATTTTTATTATATATATTTTCACTTATTCATTTATTATTACCATTGTGCTCCACTCTGATCATGATGCTATAGTATCCCCACTATACCATCATAGACCCTTGATGCTTATCAACAACCACTCAAATATAATAAGGCATGCTTAAGGCCATGTGGACATCAGGTTGGGACACTAATGAGTGGACTGGGCTTGGAACATCACACCCTAATTATACCCTGATCCACATACTCCAGTTGAGGCACTTAAGGGTGATGATGTGCCTGTTGAGACTATTATGGTCAATGCACCACCACCACCACCACCACCACTAGATAGAGGATAGAGATGAGGCAAAAGATTAAGAACATGATAGTGATACCTAAGAGCAGATCATTTAAAGTAAATAGTAGATCCTACATAAAAGGTAGAGTATCTAGCACATCATAAAGAGGATTTTTTACTATATAATTTTACTTATATATATGGTATACCACCTTCATCTTAGAAACTTCCTACGGTTGAAATCTCTGGAGCTTTGATGGAGTATGACATGGATATAATAGCATAGTTTTAGTATTCCTCAGAAAACAATCCCACCTTAGGAGACTTAGTCAATATGGTTTTATAATTTCCATCGCCTTCAAGATATCCTACTGAGTGCCCATATTCATGGACGTATAGCTTCAAATTTGATTTTAGTCATTCCCTTACTCAACATCTTAGGGATCCACCATAAGAATAACATATTAAGGTTCCATTAGTAGTAGGTCAGTAAACTAAGTAATTGGAACTATATTTGATTATTCCCCTATTAATATAGAGGTTTTGCATGAAGAGGAGCCTCCTCCTGAAGTTGGGACATTAGAGTGGAACAGAAAAAAAAAATCGTAGTGGGCATGAGGTTTATATGTCAGATTCTGGAAAAAAGGGTTGGTGAGGTTGATTTTTTTTAGGGTAAAACATTTTATATACCAAATATATACTTATTGAAGTAATTAAATGTCTTTAAAATGTATATTTATACATTTTAAAACAAAAATCACTTCAAATTTAAATTTATAATTACTTGATGATATTAAAAAATCATAGTATATAAAGATTCATTTTTTAGGAATTTCACACACAAGATAAAGAATTAAATTATAAAAAAATAAAAAAAAATAGACAAACACTAGTCACAAAACAAGTAATGAATCTTCTAATAAGATGATTGGGGGTAAACTTATAGTAAGGTAAACAATTGGCTCTGAATCACACCAAATTCCAACCCAAAGGAAAACACCCTACTCTGTGATCAATGAAATAGTAAAAAAAATATTATTCTTCCATCTACTAGGGGGAAATGACCATTTTACCAATTTAAATTTTGAAATATTCATCATTTTGTTTTTGTTAACAAAAATTTTGAAATGTAATTAATAAAACTATTCAATTTTAAAATATATATATATATGATTCATTCAAATAAAATTATAACATGGAATCTAATTATTCCTTGTAAATTAATATATTAATTTAAATTTTATTATAAATATAAAAAAATGGTTTATTACAAAAATAAAAAAAATCATCATTTTTTCTAGTGGGTTTTTAGTAATAAAACATATATAATATATAATTGATAATATATCTTGTTGAAAATTAATAATGTAAAACTAATATTATAATTAATATAATAGTAAATAATTAATAATTTATTTAATAATTACTAATAAAAACAAAAATAATTATTGTAATATTATTAATATAACTAAGAATGTCTATTATCTATACTATGAGACATGCCTCCCTATCCATGTGTAATCATTTCCATGCTTCGTGTATATGTGTCACTATTTCAACGATCCCCCTCCCCTTCTTTTATTCCTCCATCTCTATGACTCTACACTTATCCCTATTTATTACCCATGCTACCTCTAGTTTCTTCCCTCCTTCCCATATTACCCACATGCACATCCCCCACATGTCATCCATTTCATCTTCATCTAATATCTCAGCTTCCCATTCCTAATTTTAATTGGAAAATAAAAATTCTCTTATAAAGGAATTATATTTCCTTGTTCATTTTTATCCCCAAATATTGGTTATCTTTCAATGGATCCATGTCAAAGGCGTCCTCTATTCCCATCTTCCTTCGCACATATTTGCTTCCCTTTCCTCTTCCCTATATAAATAACGATTCTATCATAAATTAATCACATCATCCCATTCATTTTCCTCCATAAATACTACTTCTATTTCAATGGTACTACATCGAACATGATTGAGTTCCCTAAAAATACTCCCTAAATCATTTAATTCCATATTATAATGAATCTATTCTCTAATAAAATTCCCAAAACCATGAATATCTCTCAAGTTATCTTTATAATACCATTATATTTCCAACTTCTCATTGACACAAATTTTTGAAACCCTACTACATTCATCTTCCATTTTGTCAAAATCTTCATGAAATTAGATACATATACTTCCTCAATGAATCACTATAAGTCAATTCCTTTGATACATGTAATCATTGTGTGATATATCCTTCATAATTATTTCCTTTTCTTTGGTTTTAATGCACCATTAATTGTGGTGTCTACTGTGTGTGGTTGAAAAAGGATTATTATTTTCAAAAGAATCAACAATTGTTTGATGATGTACATAAAATGGGATATTAATTCATCTGTCTAAAAAACCGTTTTCATAGTGTCAATGGTTGTATTTTGTTATTCAATATCTATCCTTCATTTATATAAACTGTAATTTCTCATATTCCCACTCTAACTTTTATTGGATATTCATTACTTGAGTTTTCTGTTTAGTTTTCTCTATGATTTATTCCATTTAGTTCATAGGATAGTATAATGCATCCATATGAGCAATTTTTTATGATAAATCTCCTTTAATTTTATCATTTATAGTTTTAAATAACTATAACGTGTCGATACTAAAATAATAAGAGTTTTTAATGATTCTTCATTATACTAATAAATTATATTATATGTATAACACTGTAATTTCAAGTCTTGTGCATATTTATAATTGGAAATATTTTATTTATTTTATATTAATTTATGTATATTTTCTTATTTATTATCATGTTAAACTTATTCTAATCCAATATATATACAATTGTATGTTTTGTAATGAAATATCCCCTTGAAATATATGACTAACATATTTTTGAAACTATCATGTTATTTCATAGTCAACACACCATATATAAAATCTATGGCTAGTGATATTCTTTACCATCATAGATTGTACATCAATCGACATTTTCTTTCTTCAGTCACTCAGTTCACAACGGGTCACCTTTAATGAAAATTAAATTTTCTAATAGATTTTTCATAAATAATCAACTCTCTTAAAGGTTCAATTTTTTCAATGAATTTATTTTATTGGGCTTTAGTATTACCCCAACTTTACTAATTTGAACCAAATTTATATAATATAAAATAATAACTGTATAGAAATTGAAAATTTACATGTTTAATGCATACTTATTATTATTATTTCATTATTAATCCCATAATTTTATTAACATAAATTCCCTAACATGTTGACTTATTTCTTAGTCAGTATTAAATTCATAAAACAATTTTTCTTATTTAAATCAAACACAGATTCACTTGATTTTTTTATGGTCCAATATTCCCTTGACTTATATTATTGATATGTTCATGAAAAATTCAGGACACACCATGAAAAAGATGTAATAAATGATAGTAAATCAAAAATCAAGGTTTAAGGAATCTTGGAAACAATGAATTTTGAATATGAAAAATAAATCCAATAATGTCTTGGGTTTTTTCTTACATCTTTTCTCTCTTTATTTAAATGTTATAAAATAAATATATGAAATGAAAAAAAAATCAAATAACAAAAAATATTGTTATAGGGTTACTCCTTTATTTTAGGTTCCCATATTCACTATAGTCTAAAAAATGTGGTAAACCAAATAGAAAATTTTTTACACATAAACCCAATTCCTAATATTGACATCAATATGAAAACTAAATTTCACTTTCTATTTCCAGAAGTTTTGATAAATGGGTTTCTACCTTTTTATAGGGTTATCGCTATAATTTTTCAACTTCATATCATTTAACTGAAATATATGCACTGATTATTTTTCAAACACTCTAAATTCAAAAACATCATGAGTTCAAAATCATTCACCTTATAAAATTCAAAAATATTAAAAAGTAAAATGGAAAATATGACTCTGCCAACTACTTCTGATACAAAAAAAATACCCTTGAAGGTGGAAAGGTTTCAATAGAAGATATGTAAGAAAAAATGGAAAGAAATTTTTATGGGTATCTTCTTAATTATGTAAATTTTTATTGTATTATACTATTATAACTACATATTAACTAATCCCTCCACACACAATATAGGTTCATGTACTCTTTTTAGTTCATTATATCCTAACCAATTATCCAGTATTACTGCCACAACCCCTACATCCATTGATGTCAGTATTGTACCAAGTGAAAGACAAATCCCTCTAAAAATTGAGAGATAATGGTAAAATGATTTTTTTAATCTACTAATCAATGAAGATCCAATATTTTAATATAAAAATTGAAAATAATTAACCCAACTTACTCAAGTACATGTTCATTATAGATTTATGATCATCCTCTATCCATGTAAACATTGTTTTAGTGGTGGTTGTTATCTCTTACATTAATGTTTTTACCAAAAAAATGTCATTTCAAACTAAATCATTTTCATATTAATGCAGCATATGTGTATTATAGGAAAACTTTACCAAGAAATTTAAACAATGAACTCAACAATGATTTTGATAATGGTATTCACTTATTTAAGGTTTATGTGTTCAATGTAGATATATATTTATATAATTTTTCATGTATTGTTGATTAAATTCAACTCTTTATATTATAAATATTAAATATATATCACTTATGAAAAAAACCATTCTTTAAATGGATAGAAATGGAAATATAGACAAATTTTCGTACATCAATTGAACAAATTGGTATTGTGTAACCCACTAAATTTTTTCAATCAAGGTTTTTTAGTTTTATTATTCCTTTAAATTATTACTCAATATATATTTATTGTAAATAAATTACCAGGATATTGGAGATCCTCACCACTATTGCATGTATTATTGTGCTATTTTGTGGTTTGATGAAAGAGTTAAATGATACCAAGAATAAAATTCTCCTAGGTTTTTATTGTGTTGTTCTCTTGGTAAATTCAAACTACATGAATTTGATACAACACTTGAATACCTAAAATCCATTATTTTTTATGAAAATTCAAAGGTTGAAAAAAAATGGGATTTTATCATCATTTGTAATAGAATTTTCTCTTTTACATAAATGGGGGAAGAATTAATAATTCTATAAACAATGGAGGTGGTCCTTATATTTATAGGCTCAATGGAAAAAACTGTCACTATATGGTAATATTATTGCAACCTCCTGGTCAAGCCCAAAAATTCACCCAACTTTATGTTTTTGAAACATCAAATGCAGTAAAAAAATATAATATGTGAGATATTTTAAAGATATTTCACCTATGTATTGTGGAAATATTTTTATTTTTTTCAATTTACAATTTATATGTTTTTCCCAGATCTAACAAAAATGAGATGGATTCCTCTATTAACCCTATCATTATATAAAATCTACAGTCTATGTTTGATGAATTAAATCACATAATTCATTAATTTGGAACTGTAAGAGATTTATTGAATACAAATTCCATCCCAAAGTTAATGCTAAAGCTAATTAGATGAAGGGGATTGGATTCACATACATACAACTAGGAAACATGATTGTAAATTTTAATGTTAATATTTGGTTATATATAAGATCTTAATTAAGATAAATATATCATCATACAAACGTGATCATGTGACTTTCAACATACAGATAATCTATATCCTCTATATCATCAGTTATAATATCCTGTAATTTTTTCCATAGGAAAATATGTGTATTCTAATAATGTTTATCACAATTCATCTTACATAAATTCAAATGTTCATAAAGTGACAATGAGAGATTAATTTTCATACTATCTTCAATTTGTACCTAATTAGTTTGCAATACTCTTACATTAAATACAAATCTTAAAACAATTTTTAGTTGATGTGTATATAATGGTTTAATCTCAATGTTTTTCCTTCAGTTGATTTAATCAAAATCAATTAAGAGTTAAGTTATAAAGTGATTTTCAAGAATCTTGCCTAAGGGGTGAGTGTTGTGGTTCTATTTTTGGAAAACATATCATTTTTCCTTCATGTTTCACTAGTAGACCAAGATATATGATTCAAAATTATCAAGATGCAATGGAAATTTGTAACTAGGATAGCTATCCAAATTTGTTCCTCGCTTTTACATGAAACTCGTATTGGCATGAGATTACATGGTTTCTTAAAAGTCGGAACCTTCATCTAGAGGATTTTCCCTAAATAATATCGAGGGTTTTCAATATCAAGTTTGACCATTTAATAAAAGATTTAAAATTTTGTATTCTTTTTTGGAAAGTATCAAGAAGGTATCATTTTTTATCTTCTATTTCATTATACTATGTTGTTGTAGCCTTTTTTTAAAGGAATTCAATTAATTGTGATCTACTTATTTATGTAGTTGTATGTGCCATTGAATTTCAAAAATGTGGATTACGTCACATCCATATACTTGTATTCCTTAAATCTCCATATAAAATTTCAACAACTACTTATATAAATCAGATACTTTAAACTAAAATACAAGATAAAAGAGATAATCCCCATTTTTATGAATGTGTAAAGAACTTCATGATTCATGGACTTTGTCGTGCTGATAACCCATGATCACATTGCATAAAAAACATTAGGTGTTTAGATTTTTCCCCCAAAAAATTATTAGTGCATCGAGTTTGGATGGGAATGGATATGCTACATAAAAAATATGAAATAATGGTCGAATAATATAAAATAAATGTGTTGAACATGATAATCATTATGTGGCCCATTATAATCTAACTTTAGGTTAAATACCAAACTCACCTCAATATTGAAATATGTAATGAGTCATGTTTAGCAAATAATCTTTCCAAATTCATCAATAAAGGGAGTAATTGAGTCACAGCCTCTCTATATGGAAAAAAATATAGAGTATGGTCAAAATAGGTATATGAGATAAAAATTTATTATGGATATCGATATATTTCACCATGTAAAGCTTATTGATGAATATATGGTTATGAAATACTTTACAGGTTTCCTCCAGTTGAAAGATTGTACTTCCATTTTCTTGGTGAAAAAATCATAACTTATTCAGATAGATCAATCCTTAAATATATTCTTTCAAAAAAAAATCTCCCAAACAATGTTCACCACATGGTTCAAAGCAAGAACAACATACCATGAATCACTATGTATGGATTTCCTAAAAAATAACATAATTGAGAACAAATATGATATCTAAAAAGTGAGTATTTGTTATTGTTAGATTGTATTATGGTCCTCCCACAATTGGAGAGATATATTATCTTAGGATCTTGATCACTAAAGTTAGAGGTCCAAGTTTTTTAATGTATCATGACTATAAATTATACCATCCATCACACTTTTTGAGAAGCCTAATATGATTTGGGATTACTTAGTGATGATATTGAATTCATTGAGGCTATTATGGAGGCTTCATTTTTGGCAATAGGTAACTCCTTATGCAGGTTTTTTGCTAACTTATTATTCTAAAACATAGTTTCATGACTAGACCATGTATGGAGTAGCAGCTAGATAATAATATCTGATGATATTGAATATGTTTAATGAAATATGTTATAATTCCAAGGTATATGAACTTTGTATTACTTTATTACTTTATCTTGTTTATATATAGTTATTATAACATAACTTTTAATTACATAATGGAAAGAGTTTCCCTTTTTGTTTTATTTTAATTTTCCCCTTAATATATTTCATTCAAAATAGTATTTACAATTTTTTATATAGTACCAAATATTAAATTTATATCTGTATTCATATTTAATTGTTAGTGTTGTGTATATATTTTATCCCATTTTTTTATACTAATAAAATTTATGTTTCCTGTTGATTTAATCAGCGTAACATGATATTTAAGCATACTCATTATATATTAAAGATAGAAATGATAGTTTATTACAATTTCTATTTTTTCCCTTTTATACTAATTACATTTACATGATGCATAAATTTTCAAATATTGTACTCTGTATGTCTAATATTAAAATAATTGTATTTTTGGTATATATACTACATATATAATATTTTCTATTTATATACAAAACTAAAGATAGAATAGCCATTTATCTTTCCCAAAGTTCATGCAGCTGTATCCAATTCATGTATTGTATGAAAAATCCTTTTCAATTTTCAAATGGATTCCAATATTATAAATATTCATTTATAGTAGTTTAAGTTTTCAATTGCACTTTCACATATGTAGTTAAATAAAAATATTTCTTTTTCTACTTATATACATTAATTATTTAACTTACTGCTTTGTGCATATGTTGTTTACATGGAATAGATACTAATGACACACTATATAGGTTTTTTCCTTCGAACTACTATGATGGTCATTAATTATATATTGAAAAGGTGTAATATTTTTTCTATAGAGACTTAAATTAATGTCTCCTTAAAGAATTCATGGAGATATTGACTATATGACCACTTCTATATGTAGTATAATTGAATTTTTTAAACCTTTTACATACTTTTATTGAAATAACTAACTCATTAACTTAGAGTATGCATCTAGTCTTCTTGCAATGAATTCACCTCTATTATCATTGTACATGGTAAGAAATCTATTATTACATACTATTATGTTTTCATTTATGGTCTATAATTGCACTTTCACATATATAGTTGTATCAAAAGATATATGTTTCTACTTATATACATGAATTATTTAACTAACTTATTTAATCATATGTTTCCATTTGGGAATAAATATTTATGAGTTGATACAAATTTTTCTTCTTTGGAATACTATGTTGGTCATTAATTATATGTATTAAAGGTATATATGTTTCCATAGAGACTATAATTAATGTCTATTTAAAGCATACGTAGAGTTAAAAACTATATGGACACTACTACATCTAATATAATTATATTTTTTAAAAAAATTTACATAATTTTTTTGAAATAACCAACTCATTCACTTTAAGTATAAATCTAGTTTTATTACATGGAATGCACCTATATTTGTGAAACACACTATAATAAGTCTATTTTTTCATATTGCTATTTTTTTCTTCCCTTATTTCCTATTTATTATTTAAGAAATATATAATTAGTTCATATATAACAAGGTATTATGATAACATAAATACATCTTATAGATCATAAATTACAACAATATAAATTATTGTATATTGACAACCTGATTTGTTCCCATGGAAAAGCATTGAATGATTATGCTCCAATGCCTCTTCCATATTAATCTACTATATTTATTAGAAATAGATTGGTTTCATCAAAACAAAATTATAATAAGGATAGTATTTAGAAAGAATTTTTTTCTACATAGAAAACTGACCAATGAGAAAAAAATGTGCTAACGACAATTATTAATGCAAAAAACACTCCCACCGGATGATTTTTCTTCATACATGGATATAGAGGCACAGGTAAAAATTTCTTATAGAAAATAATAATTTGAAAAGTTCACTCAGAAGGATATATTTTACTTTTTATAGGTTCAAGTGGTATATCATCCTTGTTACATCCTGGTGGGAGAACAGCACACTCTTGATTTTGTATTCCAATTGATGTTATAAAAAACTCAACTTGCAACATACTACAAGGAAGTGAGTTAGATGAACTTTTGAAAAGAAAAAAAATTAATTATTTGGGATGAGGTACCAATGGAACACAAATATTAATTTAATTATTTAGATTGTATATTAATGGATATCCTGTCAACAAATATTTCACATGCTTTTATATAAATTTTTGTGGGGAAAAAATGTCTTTGGTGTAGATTTTTGGTAAATTTTTTCGGTTATGCAACATGTAAATGGAAGTTATATAGTATTTTCAAGTCTAAATTCATATTATCTATGGAATCATTGTCATGTTCTTAAACTCATGGTTAACATGTTACCACTTTCCTCCAAAAACCCTATAGACTCTTTTGAACTCCAAGATTTTGAAAGTTGGATTCTTTAAATAGGTGATGGTGTGCTTTATGAACTAACGGATGGTGAGAAAAAAATTAACATTACAGGAGATTTTCTGGTTACTATATTTTAGAATCTAGTTGATTTTATTGTTCAATGAACACTCCCCTATTTATCTAAAAAGTACAATCATCTATAATACTAAAATTAATGGTCTATTTTATCACTAACACATGATATTTTCCAACAAATGAATTATTACATGTTAGCATTCATTCCTAGAGAATATAAGGTTTATATCAGTTATGATTCAGTATCATGAGAAATTTTAGATAGAGACATGACATAGAACATATATACACTAAACATTATGAATGTAATCAATATATATCATGTTCTGTGTCATAAATTAATCTTGATAGTGGGGGTACCAGTTATATTACTGATAAATTTAGACTAAACTAATGGACATTATAATGGAATGCAACTAATTGTATCATATTTTTTAGATCATGTAATTTGAGATCATATTCTAATTGGGACTCATTATAGAAAACATGCTTTCATAACTATGGTAAATATAAATCATTTATATTTTAAGTGGTGATTCAATATTCAATGGAGACAGTATCCTTTAACGATTTAATTTTTAATAACTATTAACAAAATAAAGAAAAATCTCTATCTTCTATTGGGATATACTTGAAAAGGCCTGTTTTTTGATAGTCAGTTATATGTAGAAATATCTAGAGTTATAAATAAGTGATATTTGAAATTATCAATATGTGGTAATTATAACAAGCCACTGAGTTGTAAAACTAATATTGTTTATAAATAAATATTTCAAAACTTACATTAGGTATAAATAAATTTTAACTATTAAAAATTAAAACACTTTATAGATTTATGATGATATTTATTTTATGTTACTCATTTCATAATGAAGTTATATTTACTTATAATATTTTGGTTTTCATTAATAATTCAATTTCTTATAAATGGAACATTGGAATACTCAATTAAAAAAAATATCCATTAAATATGATGAAACATTGAAAATTGAAGAACACATCATTTGGATGTGGTTCAAAAAGTCATCAAAATTATTATATTAAGTAGTAGTTATTAATTTTATTCTTACTAAGGAAATTGTAAGTTATATTTTTTTCTTTTATTAAACATTTATAAATACCAAAATCTAATCTACAATATACATGGTATTAAGTATGATGTCTATATATGTTTCCTTAATAGTTAATCATTGTAATGTGCCTATTTGTATTGTTACTGACAACTAACAAATGTATCTATACTATAATTATGTATTACATGTATTAAATTTTGGAAAAACATCCATTCTATACTAAATATGTTAATATCTTAGTAGGAAAATTGATGAAGGAACATTTCTTTAAACATGAACCATGATTTTTTATTTAGTCACTACATGTTATTTATAAAGGTGGACAAAAATATATATTATTTACAAAGGTAAAAATTTGGATATACTGTTACAAAATATTCATTAACTAAAAGTTATTTGTATCTACATAGAAGAACATAAATGGTGAATGTTAACAAACCTGAATGTTTCTTAATGTTAAAGTGTATTCATATACACTCTTAATTTAATAAATATGTTAAGTAAACTATGTGTTTGTATAATGATTTATTAAATATTTTTGGATAGAATGGGTCCACTAGAGCAGTAGTGTCTTGTTAATGAGAACACTTCTTTTGTTAATGAGAATAAGACATGATAGCTTTATACAAACATGTAGTGTGATGTTAACATCACACTACTTTTGTTAAAGAGAATAAAATTTAATGAGAATGAGTCCACTATAACACACTAATTTTGTTAATGAGAACTAAATTAGTTTATTTTTGTTCTTATTCTATAATTAGTGTTCTCATTAACTAGAGAAGTAGTGTGTTATTGAAAAATATTTCATATGAAAACACTCTTTGGTAAAGATACTAGCTGGTTGTTTAATGAAATATTTTACTCTATTTTTTCTATATTGTATCTTCTTATTTTTATAAAGAAATGTTATTTTCAACATACAACACTCATTTTATTTTTATTTATTCATCAATAAGATGTTTAGTCTTAAAACTATAATGAGATACATGTGTATAATATTTTTTTATGAAAATAATGTGTAGATATTATATAGTAAAATCAATGTGTGTACTATTTTGACTAAATTTTATACCTATAATACATCAATATAATATAAATAGATCTGTTAGTAAATAGTAACAACTATAAATATCTTAATAATCAATTGTTGTTTTGTTTTTTTTTTCAACATTGATTATAATTTGTATGACAAGATATATCATTTTTCAATTTACATCAACCATTATTCAAAGAAATATTCAATACAATTTATTTACCACTATCCACGCTATTAATTTAAACCTATGAGTTCTATAAAAAAAATTTAGGAAACAACTATTCAAGTAACATTCAGTGGATGAAACCTTATAACAAAGTACAAAATAATTTTACATGAAGGATTTTGTTGTGTAATACAAAACTTTTAGATCAGTGAAAATAAAGGGAATTATTTAAAAAAAATCATAAGTACAGAATAATTTTTAAATAGATCACTCATATAAGACATTTTGATGTGAAACTTACTTATTTTAGATTCAATTTCATTCGATTTAATAACATCAAACAAAACAAGGTACATGGGGAATTTTTCATAGGAAAATTTGCTTTCAACTTTATCATCCTTCAATAGACTATTATTATTTTAATTTTTTTTAGAATTTAGTTAATGAGAATGTTATATTATATGTTATTGGAAAGATATATCATCATCATCCAATCAAATAATGGGGTAAAAATAATAGGAGAACACAAATAACTTTGATTGATTACAGGTAATTTTAAATTAAATTTTCAAACATAAACCCCCTAATAGTTTATATTTTTATTTATATTACATTTATAATTAAATATTAAAAATGAATAACTATAATCTACACTTGTGGGATGAATTTTGTAGACAAATTATAAGACTTATAAAAGATGAAATTTAACCAACTAACATTTTGGTTCTGCAACTTATTTGTGCCAAGTGACTTAGTGGTATATTATTTCCATATTCCATAAATATTAAATTAAAATTCCTAATGAAAATGTGGCAATTTTTATTCATTAAATCTCATTTAACTTTTTTCAAACACTGTAATTGTTACCACAAATATGAATGCTGCAAATATTTTTCCCAATATAGAAATTCCTATAGTGTATTCTTTTAGAAATAGGTGGTCATTTTTCATACTCGTCTCAAATAAGAATATTTATTTTTTATATTATCTGTCATTTATAACTTATTATATAATTATGAATTTCCCTAAGCTATTTTTCATTATAAATTTTCATATTTTAAATAAACATAAACATATTCATAATATTTACCTATATTTATTATTTATTTACCACATATTCTTTGTGACTGTATACATTTATGCTTTGAACTTATTAAATTACTACTACTGTTGATTTTTAAAAATTACAAACATTATTTCCTCATTAGTAATATGAAGATTTCACAAAAATCATATGGAAACATTATCACAACATCCTTTATATGTTCCATGGAATCTAGAGCATTATTCCATCAAATTGTAAGAAGAAAATAATAGAAGAAATTATATCATGCAAAAAGGTCATCCATGAATTTCATTATTGGTAGTAAAAATTTTACTCTTCTATTAACATAATTACTATCGAAACATGGTATACATTAATTATTCATTTCTTGGATTATATGTTACAAAGTGTACAATGGTAGATACAATGAAAAAATTGAAAGTAACTAGGACTAGTATTATAAATCGTGCATATCTTGTAGAAAGTAGGTAGATTACTTGAATGGAAACATTTGGTGTCATAATTGTAATGAATCACCTACAACGACTATTCTAAGGTACTTTCCCTAAACTCCCAAGATTATATTAAATTTTAATGACATGTTTTGACTACCATAGTATACCTTATAATCATCATTAACTTTTAAATACTATCATAGAAATTTAACCCAATAGATTGAATATATCATTAAAAACATTAAAACATTGGGTAATTACAATATATAACAAGTTAAATTTCTATCTTACATATTATGTTTTGAAATTGAATGGTGCATTGAAAATATATCAATTTATGGAATATTTAATATAAATTTAAACTTTATCTGACTAGAAAACTATATTCTTCCATGTACCATGTCTAGATACTAATCAATGATAATGATGGATCTATCTTGGTCATCCTCTTTGCAAAATAGGTTATGCAATTTATATCAAAAGTAGTTTTAGAGCTAAGAGATACACTAATTTGGGTAATTTAATAATATTAATAAATTATTTTCTTATTATGTAAAAATTATAATGATTGAAATTATATATAAAGTAAGATAATGATGAGTTTTTATTTTCTACTTACTTGTATGTATTCAAATATAAAAATTTTCTTTTCAGTGTTGAAGTTTCATAATTTGATATACGAAACAGAAAATGACCATTATAATAAAATTATTTCAATGTTTTATTTATTATAGATAAATAAGAATAAGTCATAGATTTCAATAACTTTATAAATAAACTCAGAGTACGTCATTGATTCCTATTTCACATAACTCATACAGTTATTTTTTAGTCAGACTTATTTAAATTTTAGTTTTTATTATAGGTTGTGCCTTCTGAGGCAACCTCCTGATGATCTCTATAAATTACTAAAACAATGTAATATCCATACCCAATGGTATAAAATAATCAATTTTTTATGCATTTAACTTATATATTTAAAAAACATTTACATAGACACCATTCACAATGTGTTAATGTTTGTTTAAAAAATTTTAATTAATTTTAGAATATTTTGTTTAAACCCATATTTTTAACTACCTGTGAATATTATTTAAAATATCAAAAAGATTAAATTCAAACTTTTCATAAAAATTTGACCCATAACATTGAAATAGATGAAAAATGTTCCAACCGGCCCTGAGAATTCAGTTTAACCCATAACATTTTAATATCTTTGTTGAATTCAGTTTGACCCATAACATAATGCATGGGTGGGGGATACATTTATTGTTTGTATTTTTTTTCAAAAATAGTCTAAAATCCTATTTCAGCTCTGGGATATAGATGATTTTTTTTTCTAGATTCCTATTTTGGTATCAAACAATATTATATTCAAAATTTTCTCCTTTTATACTATGTATAATATATTATATATTTTATTAATATTTTATTTTTCTATTATAATATATTTTTTTATTATTACATGCATATATTAAACATTTGAAATTTTTTCAAACTCATGGCATGTGTGTAATGGCCCATTCCATCCCACGATCATGATATTGTCCGCTTTGGGCCTAGCCTGCATGGTTTTGTTTTCCCTAGGCTTTGACACTCAGGAATCCCCCAGGAAAAGGCCTCATAATGGAAGAGGTATCCACACCACATTATAAAGGGGTGTTTCATGCTCCTCCTCCTTTGATGTGGGATTATCACACCCACCCCTCCTAAAAGGGACCAGTGTCCACATTGGCACATCAAATGGACACCGCCTCTGATACCACTTTGTAACGTCCCGACCTAGATCACCGCTAAACTGGAGGTTGGACCGGTTGCCACATGACCTCAAGCACGTCTCCCAATATGCCATAGGCTACCGACTAGCAGCGAGGGTCTATGGATAGTTAGTGGGGAGACTATAGCCTCATATCAGAGTTCAAAAATAGACAATGGAAATAAATAGAGAAAGCAGTCTAATAAATGATAAAGTAGTGAAAGACAAATTGTACTCATTTTATGACACGACCCGTCCTCCAGGTCCCGTATCATGACTACCCCAAGCCCGCCTTCCATAGGCCAGGGGCTGGAAACTAGAACCAAAGGCGTAAATCCCAATACTGGGAAGGCATTGCCTTTATAACAGTAAACAAACACAACAGAGTACGCAACTAGAAGTAAAACACTAAGTAAAATTGTATACAAAAGAGTGTGCTGAAAGTAAAGGGGTCGGAAATACAAGCCCAAGAGTAAAGAACAATACAACTGAAAAGCTAGTACAACAGGAAAAAAAAGAATTAAAGCATCTATTGGTTCATCCTCTTGAATTCCCACCTGAAGGGTGGGTACAGATGGCCACCTCAGCACCCCAAGTCCATCCATCTTCTCCGTGTACGTCTCGTCGAGTGGTCCACCTCCGGGTACCATCCTGTTCTGCTACTCTCTACCCCGGTCAGCGCTCCCCATTGTTTGCATCCAACACAACGAGGTGTGGGCATAGCCCGTGCAGGGGTGAGTATAACGATACTCAGTAGGGACTCCAAGACCCTCATGGTCTCACAAAATCCAACAAGGATAATCAAAAAGTAGTAAGATACAATCACAAAGTATCAACCATCCTTACTTAGGTATATGCCCATACATATACCTAAGTTACCAATCACAAACCGGATCTAACTCTTGAGCCCAACCACATTCTGTTCCACAAGTGTAGGAACAATCCATAAATAAAGTATAACACGAGGTGTATTCCATAGGTACATCTCATAGAAGAAATCCATGGGGGCTTCACCACAAAACATCCACGAAGAAACATCCATGAAGAAACATCCTCGAAGAGACATCCACCCTTACTTATGTATATGCCCATACATATACCTAAGTCATCAAGAGTACACATCTCATACATGAGGTAAACATGAAGGTAAAGACTCATCTCATACCAGGTATACACAACTTAAAATAGAGTAAGAGATGATTAGTTGTAGCCACTGAATCATATTTCACTGTTGAATGGTATATATCCATAGAAACCTAAAACAATAGTCTGTTGAAGCTATCGATCCTATGTGGGATCTCAGTACAAAATTTGTCACAATCGAACCCATGAAGGATCTAGGTCCAGTCTTGTCGTTGTCGAACCCAGGGAGGATTCAGGTCTAGTCTCATCGCAGTTGAACCCATGGAGGATCCAAGTCCAGTATCGTCATTGTCGAACCCACGAAGGATCCAGGTCTAGTCTCATCGTTGTCGAACCCACGGAGGATCCAGGTCCAGTCTCATCGCTGCCAGCCATAGGGTTCCCGCACACAGCAAGCTCGATTCTGTGAGGGTCCACTCCTCGAGACAAGTGTCGATACATCAACTACGACGAAGTATCGAGTTGATATATCCCATAGTTCTGTCTCATCATAAGAAACCCAACGCGATAGACGGCGCGTCAACCGGACGCCCAGTCTGTGAGTTATTGGCATTTCCGTTCCAGGGGCCCGGTTGGTTTTTAGGTTCAAACCAATCCGGCCATACCCCAACTACGTCCAAACCTCAAGTGGGGTATGCCAAAAGAACTTTCCTTCTCTAAGCCTTCTGTCATAGTAGATGGTTCATCGTTCGGACACCCGTAGCCCAAAATATGGGCGGAAAGGTGAAAACTGGCCATAGCGGGTCCGGGTCTGGTCCGACCCAGTCGGAGTGACCTGGCCCGACCCAGTCCGAGGGTCTGACCTAGTCTGAGTAAATGGACCATCCTGAGGGGGCGGCCCAGCCCAAAGGCACGGCCCGGCCCGTGGGGGCGGCCCGGCCTGAAGGCACGGCCCGGCCCATGGGGGCGGCTCGACGGGCTGGCCGTGTGGCCCAGCGGGCTGGCCGCGTGGCCCGACGAGTAGTCTGTGTGGCTTGGCCGGCCGGCAGGCAGGCCGCGTGGCCCGGCTGGCTGGCCGTGTGGCCCGGCCGGCTGGCCGCGTGGCCCATCTGGCCACGTGTGGGGGGGTTATACCCCCTGCTTCCCCGATCAGAAACGGCTCTAAGCACCAGTTCGGTTTCCCCGCGGGACCCGAGGGGTCCCGCCTTGTCCGGCTGGCCGAGTGGCCAGCTGGTTCCCGCACCACCGACGCGGCACGAAGGCTCTGCGCCCCTCCACCATGGCCCACCCTGGCCACGGTTCTGTATCACCGGTACTGCGCAAAGGCACCGTGCTTCCTCTGCTGTAGCCCGGCATGGCCGTGGCCCTCGGTTCCTCCATGTGGCATGATGATGGTGCGCCTTTCCGGAAACCCAGTGGCCTTGCACCGCCGGTTTCTTAACGGTCGGCCCGACGCCGGCCGCCATTTTTATTCCACCTTCATCATTAACAAACGTAAATAACAAAGGGATAGGTTTGGACCATGTTCATGCGGCCCGAGCCTTCCACGTTATTGAGATATCAATTGGAAAATTAATAACCAAGATCTAAAGACAAAGAACTAAAATAAGAATAAATCTTAAATCCCCTACCTTTCTTGTTAAAGGATGACAGAGTCACGGGAAACGGGCATCGTTTCATTGACTTCGGGAAAGAAGAAGCCGATGAAGAAGCATCATCGGCGTTCTTTGCAGTCGGCTCCTTTTCTTTTGGCTCAAATGAAGATCGTTGAAGAAGTTCGTCCTTATTCAGTGGTGTGTGGCGTTCTTCGTTGGAAGAGAAAAGGATCCTCCCTAGCTCTCCCCTTTCTCTGTTCCACCCAAGAAAAATTCCCAACAAAATAAAATAATAGGTTTTCCTATTATTTTATTGTTGGAAAGAATTTGAAAAGATTCAAATTAAATTAAGTTACTTCACTTAATTAATGGGTGAAGTTGTCTTAATTAATTTGGGGGAGGAATGTGAAGAATTCAAATAATTCATTAAGTGAATTGGCACATTAATGAGGGGAAGGTGGAGAGTTGACATCCCACATAAATGGGGGGTTTAGAGTGGTTAAAGGGGAGTTAGAACTTGTGTGTGTCCCACCTTAATTATATCCTCCCAAGGGAGGTTATGTGCGGGTGGGACCCACCACCATAACCTCTCATGGGAGGTTATGGTGTGGTGTCCCCCACCACTAACCTCCACTTGGAGGTTTTATCCACCATAAAAAAAATAAGTTAAGTCTTATTTTTATTTAATTTTTATTTAAAAACTCCAAAAACTATCTTTCACTCTCATTAAAACACAACTACGGTGAAGGTATCACTAAGAAATCACTGAAGCTGCGAGTTCAACGGTGCCCTCATATTTCAGTTCTGAGAACCGGTTCAAAAGATATAAAATCTCGCTCATACGTTTACTGAACATACCTGAACAAAACTTCAGAAATTGATTTTGGGCACACCGGGCCTCAGAATCAAGCATTGTCAGAAAGTGGGGACTCATAAAATTCCCATGTATTAAAAAAATCCACAGGAATTCTGGGTCTTTACATTCTCCCCACCTCAGGGATTTACATCCCCGTAAGCTACAAATCACACTAAGGGAACAAGTGAGGGTACTGAGTACGCATCTGAGCCCCCCACTCCCATGTGCTCTCCTAGAGGTTCCCGTGCTGCCAGGGAACACGCACTAGAGGTATCAACAATCCACGTAGGACTCGCTCCTATTGATCCTCAATCTTCATTGGGACCTCCGTGAACGTCTCCCCATCATTGATGTCCAGCTCTCCATGGTCAATGATGTGGGATGGGTTGTGTATGTATATCCTCAGCTTAGATATGTGGAAGATGTCGTGCACCCAGTGCAACTGAGGTGGAAGAGCTAAGCGGTAAGCCACCTCTCCTACTCTGCTGAGGACCTGGAAAGGTCCGATGAACCATGAAGATAACTTACTGCCTCGGCCAAATCTCCGCAAACCTCATCTAGGTGAGACCTGTAGAAAAATGTGTTCGCCATCCTCGAACTCCAGAGGTCTCTATCTTCTATCAGCATACAACTTATGTCTGCTCTGTGCAGTCTTCATCCGCTCCTTGATGATCTGCACCTTCTCTTTGGCAGCCTGTACCATCTCTGGTCCCACTAGTGCTGACTCCCCTAGGTCAGTCCTTCACAGAGACGATCTGCAAGGTCGGCCGTAAAATTTCCTCAAAAGGTGTCATCCTGATGGTGGAGTGGTAGCTGTTGTTATACGTAAACTCTATCAAGTGTAAAAGATCCTCCCAGCTGCGACTGAAGTCAAGGACGCATGCACGGAGCATGTCCTCGAGAGTTTGAATGGTCCTCTCAGTCTGACCATCCGTCTAAGGATGGAAGGTGGTTCTCAAGCGAAGCTACGTCCCAAAAGCCTCTTGCAACCCCTTCCATAGCCGGGAAGTGAAACGATCATCTCGATCGGGGACGATCGTCGATGGCACACCATAAAGACGTGCAATCTCTCGTACGTAGAGGCTTCCTAAGATCTCTAATGAGCCATGCTCTCTAATTGGTAGGAAGTGGGCCGACATGGTGAATCGGTCAACGATCACCCATATCAAATTGTGACTCCTGGATGTATGTGGAAGACCCGTCATGAAGTCCATGGATATCTCATCCCACTTCCACTCTGGGACCTCTAAGGGTTGTACCAAGCCTGCTGGTACCTGGTGATCTGCCTTCACTTGCTGACAAGTGAGGCATCATGAGACAAACTCTGCTACTTCCATCTTCATACTTGGCCACCAGTGCTGTCGTCGAAGGTCCTGATACATCTTCACCACTCCTGGATATACCGCAAGAGGGAAAGTGTGGAACTCCCTCAACATTTCCTCCTGAAGTGAAACTGGTACCAAGGTACATCCTGTGAAGAGGATGACGTGCTCCCCGCCTTCAGGAAATCCATCAGGTGCTTGCCCTGTGGATATCTGAGCACGTCGTGTCTCGCAGTCAACATCCCCACGCTGCGCCTCCCTGACTCACTAAAGAAGTGAAGGAGTGACTGTATGAGACTGTAGATAGGATTATCCATCCCTATCCACAAAGGATACCTGTAACATGGCCAGCTACTTTGTTGCCTCTCCTAGTATCTGAATACCAGTCCTTCTGCTGGGCGCATCCGCAACAACGTTCCCCTTTCCAGGAGTATAGACTATCTCTAAGTCATAGTCCTGGAGGAACTCAATCCATCACTGTTGTCTCAGGTTCAGGTCCTTCTGAGAGAAGATATACCTGAGACTCTTGAGATTAGATTAAACCATAAATCGTTCGCTCAATGAACTATGGGTGAGACTAGACAATTGTAAAGTACTCAACTACACCCTTCTTCACCTACGTCCTACAAGAACTGCTAAGATTTCTTCTTTTTCGAAAAGAGAAATCCAGCCTCATCCCCTGGATGAACCAAATCCTTTTCCTAATACAGTCAATCCTGACATGAAAAGTACTATTTCATGCCATGGACGACATCGTAAGGACTCGACGCTACTCCCAAGAGATCCAACCATTACTCTCGCCTCCAAGGGTTGAGTCACACTGTCGGCATCAGTGTGTGTTCATTGGGTCTCCTCTAGTAGGAATCTCGAATGTGAGGGTCAATTCAATGGTTTTAACCGGAACCTCTCAGTATCAACCACACAAAAAGGCAGGAAATCAAACGTCACAAGGACAAGTGTCTTTTGTTACTGCATATCAAAGTACAAAGACACAAAGAAACCATAAACAACAACATCAACGAAGATAGAATCATCATGAACAAAGGTCTCTATGCTTGGAGCTAGTCTCACTCTTATCCTCCTACTCCTGAAGCTCGAGGTGAACCGTCTTGGGGTGGTGGTAGTAGTGCTCGATGACTGTGACCACCATCCACTGAAGGACATGCTCCATTTCCTCGTCCACCACTTGGCTGATGCTCAAGATCCTACCGCTTCTTCTATCTTGGTGGCTCCTCTAATGCCTCCTGATCAACCGTGTGGGAATTCGGACAGTTATGCACTCTGTGACCCCATTCCCTACAGGAAAAAAACCCTTCTCTGTTCAAATCTCCCTCGGCCTTGGGTGCCCCGCACCCCCGATGCCACATCTTGGGGTCATCTAACAGTAGATCTAACCCACTTGTGACCCCATATCATCTGCCTAGTACCTGCTACAGATGACTCGGCTACTGTCAGAATGCCCTGCGGCAAGTGCAGTAGCTTCTGAGCATGCATAGAGCGTAGAGTCGCTGGTACAAACTCCACCCTGAAAAGACCCTCAATGTTTCCCTAGGAGAGGGTCACCTCGTCGTAAAACTAGAGCATCATGCTCCACCACCTATCAACTGCTCCCTAAAAGAGACTAACAGCTAGGTGCACCATCAATTCGGAGGTTTTCCCAACAGTATGGAAATCTCGTGCTACAAACTCCAGCCAGTACCCAGCCGTCTGAAAATCTGTTTCGCCTCGAAACCTCAGAGGCCTCTGTCGCAGGAACCCATGAAATGTGCTCAAGTGGCTCTCACCCTCTTTTACTGGGGCTGGTAGCAATGGTAGACCAGTGGTTAGTAGTACCGTTGGTGCCTCCGCTGTGATGAGGCCCTGCACCGAGGCCTTGTCACTCGGTGGGATACCATCACGATCTCCACTCGGAACTCGCGCTGATTGACTAAGTGAAGACATCCTAAAAAGAAACAGGTGCACCATGGTCAAAACAATATACCTGGTGAGTTGACGCAAAGTAATCACGAAGAAAACTTTTCAAATGAAACACACACACAATCAGGTGTTTCGTGCATTTAGTTGGAAATCAGAAGTCGGAGTCCTAGTGTATGGATACGCCGATCGCCGCACCAACACCGGTTTCCCAAAAATGATAACCACACTCAATACCCTTAACATTATTGCTTCATAGAAAATAAATATCAGAGTCTTAAGTTTTGTGGTAGAACCGACTCCCCTGATACCAATTATCACGACCCATCCCCCAGGGCCCATATCATGACTACCCCAAACCCGCCTTCCATAGGCCAGGGGCTGGAGACTAACACAAAAGGCATAAATCCCTATATTGGGAAGGAATTGAAATTATAACAGTAAAAAAACAGAACAGAGTACGTAAATGGAAGTAAAACACTAAGTAAAACTGTATAAAAAAGAGTGTGCTGAAAGTAAAGGGGCCGAAAATGCAAGTCCAATAGTAAAGAACAATACAACTGAAAAGCCAGTACAATAGAAGAAAATAAGTAAAGCAGCTACTGGTTAGTCCTCCAGAATTCCCACCTGAAGGGTGGGTACAGATGGCCACCTCAGCACCCCAATTCTGTCTGTCCGCTCTGTGTACATCTCACCGAGTGGTCCACCTCCGGGTACCGTCCTGTTTTGCTACTCTCTACCCCGATCAGCGCTGCCCGTCGTCTGCATCCAACACAATGAGGTGCGGGCATAGCCCGTGCAGGGGTGAGTATAATGATACTCAGTAGGGACCCCAAGACCCTCATGGTCTCACGAAATCCAACAAGGATAATCACAAAGTAGTAAGATATAATCACAAAGTATCAACCATCCTTACTTAGGTATATGCCCATACATATACCTAAGTTACCAATCACAAACTGGCTCCAACTCTTGAGCCTGACCACATTCCGTTCCACAAGTGTATTGACACTCCACAAAGAAAGTACAACACAAGGTGTATTTCATAGGTACAGCTCACAGAACAAAGCCACGTGGGCTTCACCACAACACATCCACGAAGAGACATCCACGAAGAGACATCCATGAAGAGACATCCACCCTTACTTAGGTATATTCCCATACATATACCTAAGTCATCAAGAGTACACATCTCATACATGAGGTAAAAAAGAAGGTAAATACTCAGCTCACACCAGGTATACACAACTTAAAATAGAGTAAGAGATGATTAGTTGTATCCACTAAATCATCTTTCACTGTCGAACGATAGATATCTGTAGAAACCGAAAACAACAGTCTGTTGAAGATGTCGATCCTACGTGGGATCTCGGTACAAAATTCGTCTTTGTCGAACCCACAGAGGATCCAGATCTAGTCTCATCATTGTAGAACCCACAGAGGATCCAGGTCCAATCTCATCGCTGTCAAACCCACGGAGGATCCAGGTCCAGTCTCATCGTTGTCAAACCCAGGGAGGATCCAGGCCCAGTCTCATCACTGTCAAACCCACAGAGGATCCAGGTCCAGTCTCCTAACTATCGAACCCACGGAGGATCCAGGTCCAGTCTCGTCGCTGTCGAACCCACGGAGGATCCAGCTCCAGTCTCATCGCTACCAGCCATAGGGTTCCCGCACACAGCATGCTCAATTCCGGGAGGGTCTGCTCATCGATCCAAGTGTCGATACATCAACTACCATGAATTCTCAAGTTGATGTATCTCATAGTTCCGTCTCATCATAAGGAACCCAACGCGATAGACGGCGCGTCAATCGGACGTCCAGTTTGTGAGTTATTGGCATTTATGTTCCAGGGGCCCGGTTGGTTTTTAGGTTCAAACCAACGCGGTCATACCCCAACTACATCTAAACCTCAAGTGGGTTATTCCAAAAGAATCATCCTGCTCTAAGCCTTCCGTCTCCGTAGATGGTTCGTCATTCGGACACCCATAGCCCAAAATATGGGCGGAAAGGTGAAAACTCACCATAGCGGCTTCGGGTCCGGTCCAACCCAGTCGGAGCGACCCGGTCTGAGGGTCTGACCCAGTCAGACGAAACGGCCCAGCCTGAGGGGGCGGCCCAGCCAGAAGGTGCGACTCGGGCCTTGGGGGTGGCCCGGCCCAAAGGCGGCCCGGCAGGCAGGCCGCGGGGCCTGGCCGACTGGCCGTGGGGCCCAGCTGACTGGCAGCATGTCCCGGTTGGCCACGTGTGGGGGGGGGGTATACCCCCCCTACTTCCCCAATCGGAACCGGCACTAGGCACCGTTTTGGTTTCCCCGGGGGACCCGACGGGTCCCGCCTTGTCCGACTGGCCGAGCGGCCAGCCGGTTCCCCCACCATCGACGCGGTGTGACGACATTGTGCCCCTCCACCACGGCCCACCCTGGCCACGGTTCCACATCACCGGCATAGCGCGACGGCGCCGTGCTTCCTCCGCCGTGGCCCGGACTGGTCGCGGTTTCACTCCACCGGCATGGCGTGACGGCGCTGTGCTTCCTCCGCTGCGGCTCGGCCTAGCCGCGGCCCTCAGTTCCTCCGCACGGTATGATGATTTCACGCTATTCCGGCGACCTGGAGGCCTTGCGCCGCCAATTTCTTTGCGGTAAGGCCGACATCGGCCGCCATTGTTGTTCCACCTCCGTCGTCAACAAACGTAAATAACAAAGGGAGAGGGTTGGACTGTGTTCGTACAGCCCAAGCCTTCCACTTTATTGCGATATCAATTGGAAAATTAATAACCAAGATTGAACGATGAAGAACGGAAACTAGAATCAAACTTAAATCCCCTACCTTGCTTGTTAAATGATGACAGAGTCGCGGGAAACGGGTGTTGTTTCATTGACATCGGGAAAGAAGAAGCTGAGGAAGAAGCGTCATCGGCGTTCTTCACGGTCGGCTCCTTTTCTTTTGGCTCGGATGAAGATCATTGAAGAAGTTCGTCCTTATTCGGTGGTGTGTGGCATTCTTCATTGGAAGAGAAAAGGATCCTCCCTAGATCTCCCCTTTCTTTGTTCCACCCAAGAAAAATTCCCAACAAAATAAAATAATAGGTTTGCATATTATTTTATTATTGGCAAGAATTTGAAAAGATTCAAATTAAATTAAGTTACTTCACTTAATTAATGGGTGAAGTTGTCTTAATTAATTTGGGAGAGGAAGGTGAAGAATTCAAATAATTCATTAAGTGAATTGGCAATTAATGAGGGGAAGGTGGAGAGTTGACAACCCACATAAATGGGAGGTTTAGAGAGGTTAAAGGGGAGTTAGAACCCGTGTGGGTCCCACCTTAATTATATCCTCCCAAAGGAGGTTATGTGTGGGTGGGACCCACCACCATAACCTCTCATGGGATGTTATGGTGTGGTGGCCCCCACCACTAACCTCCACTTGGAGGTTTTATCCACCATAAAAAAATAAGATAAGTCTTATTTTTATTTAATTTTTATTTAAAAACCCCAAAAACTATCTTCCACTCTCGTTAAAATGCAACTGCTGTGAAGATCTTACTAAGAAATCACTGATGTTGTGAGTTCAACAGTGCCCTCAGATTTCAGTTCCGAGAACCAGTTCAAAGGATATAAAATCCCGCTCGTACGTTTACTGAACGTACCTGAACAAAACTTCAGAAATTGATTCCGGACACACCAGTCCTCGGAATCAAGCGTCGTCAGAAACTATAAACTCGTAAAATTCCCTTGTATTAAAAAAAATTCCATGGGAATTCCGGGTCTTTACATTTTATAAAAGTGTCCAACGCCAATTATATAGTAGATGAATGCATGAAATGATAATGATACAAAATGGAAAACAATGAACAAAAATAGCATACTTTACATTCCAATACAGAAATAGATAAACAATGAATCAAAGCCCAATGGGCGGTCTCCTTGAGCATTTCGAGCTTCAGCTCGAACCTTTGATCCTATCCCCCATGTATATACAAACAGCACAATCCTGCAACCAAATAGAATCTACTTGGGTACCCTAGTGCAGTGGTAGCCTGAGTAGGGTGTGAGATATAAATCTCAGTAGGCTAGGACCACCGGTGTCTACCCTAAATCCATACATTTAATAAATAATTTAAACCCTATGAAAGCATGCATAAATAAATTAAACAGTACATTGTAACTATATACCCAAGTACTTTCTTCATCCCTTAGTTGGTGTCTGAACCTGTATTATACATTTGTCATGCATACTCAACAATCATTACACAATCATTTTCATTTATCAATTATTCAATCCTCTTTAAATTATGAAAGTATTGAGATTTGGCTTAATCTTGAAATCCCCCATATAAATCACTCACCACAGATGTCTCTAAAGACCATCTAAGTAATCAAAGTAAAGACCGAATCCAAGATTATTCTTTGGCTTGGATAATGCGTCATAAAATATTCAATTTAATATTTCATAAACTATAACTGAGACAATCCACTAAAAATAGTGATTCTCTCCTGGGTCTGTCCACTAACAGTGATTAACCCAAATCATTAATAAGTCTGAACCCTTTCTCATATTCAATTCACAAATCATAATGTCCCAATAGTTTTTATTAACCAATTAATTCATTTCATGTACAACAAATTGGACTCATAGTCCAATGTCAATTAATGGGTGTAGAACATCATGTCTAGCACCCTAGTGAGTATTTGGAGCATCATTCCTTATCTCACAACCCATGAGTATTTAGAGCATCATTCCCTATCCCATAAAAGAATGTTTTCATGCAAGCTGGGTATAGAACACCATGTCTAGCACCCCGTGAGTATTTAGAGTATCAGTCCCTGTCTCACAACCTATTTATCAATAATAAACATATATTTATCATTGATGTATAATGACATGTCTAACACCCCAAAAACATCCCTTAATTAATTCATAAATTAATTAATCCAATTCATTAATTAATTCAGAAACTAATTAACAACATAAATCTCCTATCAAATAATTCTACAATCAATTAACCGTTCAACATCTCAATAGTTAATAATTAATTATCAATTAATTATTCTCAATTAATTGTCCCAAATCTTTAACAAGTCTGAACTCGTCCACTGAAATAGTGTTTCATCTAGGACTTTAACAATTAACATGTACATCATAAACATCTCAAGTCAAACATGTTGAACAAGGCACACATATTTAGTAACCATCTCACATAACATATCATATTTTTAAACAACTCCATCCTAAACAAATTAAGGCATGGAAAATAAACATGCATCCTAAGGTATTATAGGCCAACAGTCATAACAATCAATCAACTCACAATCTTAAATTAATTCATGAAAATTAATTAATTCAACAATTAATTAATTAAATTATATCTCTTTAACCAGTTCATTAATTGATTAATCATTTACCATTTATAATGAAATAATTAATCCATCCAATAATTATTACCAGTTTCCAATTTATATTCTAAACATGTCAAAATATTCAATATTCTCAATATTCAGTAAATGCCACAATTTTTCCAACTCATGACTTGATAATTAATTCTTCAATTAATTGCCCAATTACCCATCCTTCCCCATTAAATCATCTAATTCACCAACTAATATATCATTTTTTTCGTAGTTAACATTCTATGACATGGGTTAAAAGGAACACCTAAGAGTGTCTAAGTCCATCACCATTCAAGTCTCATTTATAAGGAAAACCCATGTGTGCTTCCTGTTTAACCATTTAATTTTCAGGGCATAAACTCAACATATTTTCAATAGCAGCAAAACATGATTAATACCAACAATGGAAATTTCCGCATTTATCCCACATGGAAAGAATAGTTCAATAACATCAAAACTCTTGCATCAACATATCATGTATCGGCATCAACAGGGATGCATACAAAATCCCAACCTTAAGAAAGTAAGATATGAAATTACTACCAACCAATAGTTTATCTTTAACCATCATTTAAAGAAAATTTAGCAGTTCCAGAATCAAGGAAACTCATACTCTCAAATTATTTAAAGAATAAAATAATTCTTAAATAAAGTGATAGAGATTTGGGACCCTACCTCAGGGTGGAACCAAAACACGTCGCACTTCATCACACGTCGGAAACCAACCCACAACTGGTCTACAGTCGCACGCATGAACGCCTTCATTTATATATATATATATGTGTGTGTGTGTGTGTGTGTGTCTGTTGTCTACATTGATCAACAATATTCAAAATATTAAATCGGTACCTAGAATCAAAGCAGTAATAATCAACCCACCTCTAACTTGGTACCAGGGACTCATAAAAAATTAACAGACCTTATTTTAACTGGTGCAAAACCAAACAGCGGGTTTAGAAGCTTACCTGAACCAAAGTAGACGAAACAAAAATAAACCCATCTACCTCACCTTCGGTGGCGGATGCCGGAATACTAACAAGGGACACCCAATACATCAATTTCACATCCTATTTAAGGAAGAACACAACAATGGGTATTATTCTCAAAACCCTAAACTCGACCAAAACCAAAATGAATATCAAAATAGCGTCAAATCACAAAAGAAATCAAGAAAAACACTAAATAATAATAATAATAATATATTTTGGGGGGTTTTGTTGGAAAGGAATAAATGTTGGAAGGGGTGGTAATAATGATATCTTTAATTATTATCATAAATGATTTTGAATAAATTAAATGCAATTTAATTAAGGGAGTTTTATTTAGTTTTATTATTTAGTAAAAATAAAATAAAGGAGGACCTCTCCTTCCTCCCTACGTTAAGGCACGACACCCCCCTCTGAAACCCTAACCAGGTGCCTCTTCCTCCATGGTTGATCCTTCCTCTAGCATGACCTACTCCCAGCCACAGCAGCGGTGCGATGCTCCTTCTTCGCGCAACTCCTCTCCCATGGTCGGACTCCCCTTGGAATCTCCTCTTAACTGCAAACAATAGTAGGCGTGTGACCTGTAGTAGGTGCCTCACCGAAGCGCACAACCCCATGGTGGATCCCTCTTTTGAGTCTCCTCCTCGGACCCCCTGCAACAACGTGCAACACCACCCAGGCAGAATCCCCTGTAGTGTGCGACCTACAGTGGCATGCGCGGGACCTCTTCCTTGCGGTGTTTCCTCCTTCTAGTCGTGATTCACAGCTGTTTTATGACCCCCAAACAACCCCCTTCGGCAGTGCACTTCGACCCTGGGCAGAACCATTATAGCACGCGACACCCCCTCTTTCGGGATCTTCTTCCGCAGAAGATTCCTCTTGTCTTCTCCATGGGTTTAGTTCAATCCTTTGAGGTAGGATCTTATTTAGTGTTTTTCTTGATCACTTTTGCAATTTGATGTTATTTCGACATTCATTTTGGTTTTGTTCGAGTTTAGGGTTTTGAGAATAATACCCATTGTTGTGTTCTTCCTTTATTAGGATGTGCAATTGATGTATCGGGTCTCCCTTGTTAGTATTTCAGAATCTACCGCCAAAGGCAAGGTGGATGGGTTCATTTTTATTTTTCTTCCTTTGGTTTAGGTAAGCTTATAAACCTTCTGTTTGGTTTTGCATTGATTAAAATAAGGTCTGTTAATTTTTTATGATTCCCTGGTTCCAAGTTAGAGGTGTGTTGATCATTACTACTTTTATTTTGGGTACCAGTTTAGTATTTTGAATATTTTTGATCAATGTAGAAAATTTGAACATATACATATTTATATGCATATATATATATATAACTTAAGGTTTGTGTGTGTGCAATTGCAGACTAGTTGTGGATTGGTTGCTGACATGTGATGAAGTGTGACGTGTTTCGGTTCCACCCTGAGGTAGGGTCCCAAATATCTATCACTTTATTTAAGAATTATTTTCTTATTTAAATAATTTTAGAGTATGAGTTTCCCTGATTTCAGAACTACTAAATTTTATTTAAATGATGATTAAAGATAAATTGTTGGTTGGTGGTAATGTCATATCCTGCTTGCTTAAGGTTGGGCTTTTATATGTATCCATGTTTATGTTGATACATGATATATTGATGCAAGAATTTTGATGTTATTGAATGATTCTTTCCATGTGTGATAAATGTGGAAATTTCCGATGTTGGTATTAAGAATGCATTACTGCTATTGAAAATATGTTTAGCTTATGCCCTGAAAATTAAATGGTTAGATAGGAAGCACCAATGGGGTTTCCTTGTAAATGAGACTTGAATGGCGATGGACTTGGACACCCTTAGGTGTTCCTTTTAACCCATGTCATGGAATGTTAATTATGAAAATGATGATATATCAGTTGGTGAATTAGATGATTAAATGGGGAAGGAGGGTAATAGGGTAATTAATTGAAGAATTAATTATCAAGTCATGAGTTGGAAAAATTGTGGCCTTTACTGAATATTGAGAATATTGAATATTTTGACATGTTCGGAATATAAATTAGAAATTGGTAATAATTAATGGATGTATTAATTATTACATGATAAATGGTTAATGGTTAATTAGTTTATGAACTAGTTAAAGAGATATAATTTAATTAATTAATTGTTGAATTAATTAATTTGCATGCATTAATTTAAGATTTTGAGTTGATTGATTATTATGAATTTTTTCCTATAATACCTTGGGATAAATGTTTATTTTCCATGCCTTAATTTGTTTAGGATAGAGTTGTTTAAAAATATGATATGTTATGTGATGTGGTTTCTAAATATGTGTACCTTGTTCAGCATGTTTGACTTGAGATGTTTATGACGTACATGTTAATTGTTAAAGTCCTGGACGAAACATTGTTCCAATGGATGGGTTCAGACTTGTTAAAGATTTGGGAAAATTAATTGAGAATAATTAATTGATAATTAATTATTAACTATTGAGATATTGAATGGTTAATTGATTGTAGAATTATTTGACGGGATATTTATGTTGTTAATTAGTTGTTGAATTAATTAATAGATTAGATTAATTTATTTATTAATTAATTAATGGATGGTTTTGGGGTGTTAGACATGGAGTTCTACATCAATGATAAATATATGTGTATGATTGATAAACAGGTTGTGAGATAGGGACTGATGCTCCAAATACTCACGGGGTGCTAGACATGGCGTTCTACACCCAGATTGCATGCATACATTCTTTTATGGGATAAGGACTGATGCTCTAACTACCCATGGGTTGTGAGACAAGGATCGATGCTCCAAATACTCACTAGGGTGCTATAAATTATGTTCTACACCCATTAATTGACATTGGATGGTGATTCTAATTGGTCGTACATGAAATGAATTGATTGGTTAATGAAAAATGTTGTGACATTATGATTTGTGAATTGAATATGAGAAAGGGTTCATACTTATCAATGAATTGGTTGAATCGCTTTTAGTGGATAGACCCAGGAGAGAATCACTATTTTTAGTGGACGTGATCGGTTATAGTGTATGAAAGATTAAATTTAATAGTTTATGATGCGTTATCCAAGAAAAAACACAAGTTTAGATCCGATCTTTACTTTGATTACTTAGATGGTCTTTAGAGACATCTGTAGTGAGTGATTTATATGGGGGATGTCGGTCTTAGGCTGAATCTAGATACTTTCATAATTTAATGAGGATTGAATAATTGATAAATGAAAATTATTGTGTAATTATTATTGAGTATGCATGAAAAGTGTATAATGTAGGTTCAGACACAAACTGAGGGATGAAGCAGTTACTTTGGTATATAGTTACATTGTACTGTTTACTTTATTTATGCATGCTTTCATAGGGTTTAAATTATTTATTAAATGTCTAGATTTGGGGTAGAGATCGATGGTCCCGTTCTACTGAGATTTATATCTCACACCCTACTTGGGTCGCCACTGCACTGGGGTACCCAAGTAGATTCTATTTGGTTGCAGGATTGTGTTGTTTGTATATACTTGGGGGATAGGAGTAGAGGTCCGAGCAGAAGCTCGGAATGCTTGAGGAGACCACCCTTGGGTCTTTGAGTCATTGTTTATCTATTTCTATATTGGAATGTAAATCATGCTGTTTTTTTTTCATTGTTTTCCATTTTGTATCATTATCATGTAATGCATTCATCTACTGTATAATTGGCGTTGGCCACTTTTATAAAATGAGTACTATTTGTCGTCCACTAATTTATCATTTATTAGACTACTTTAGCTATTTATTTCCATTCTCTATTAGTGAACTCTCATATGAGGGTATAGTCTCCCCACTGACTATCCATAGACCCTCACAGCTAGTCGGCAGCCTCTGGCATACGGGGAGACACGCTTGAGGTCATGTGGCGACCGGTCCGGCCACCGGTTTAGTGGTGAGCTGGTTTGGAACGTTATAATGTGGTTTATTATGAAATATGATAGTAGATGATTGATGGATATGAATTAAATCAAGTTTATGGAAAAAGTTAAACAAATGTACATATATTAAGAATTTGAAACTTTTGATGCTCATATACTAAAAATTTAGATGATCATATACTAATCGGTTGTGTAACACCCTGACTCAAACCACCGGGTCTAAGCCGATGGTTCTACAGGACCACATGCATGTCTCCCCATATATAAGAGGTCACCGACTAGTGGTAGGTGCCTATAGAATGGTGTGGGGATACTATACCCTTAGTATCAGGTGAACATATAGTATAATAAGGAAATAGATCACAAATGAATCAATAATAATAAATAATAGTAAATAACCATCAGAGTAATACTAACCAGTTGTGTAACACCCTCACCCAAACCATCGGGTCTAAGATGAGGGTGAACACAACTTCATGCACACCTCCCCATATGCAAGAGTTTGTTGACTAGCAGTGAGGGCCTAAGGAATGGCATGGGGAGACTATGCCTTCAGTACCAAGTGAACAACATAGTATAATAAGAAAATTGATCATAAATAAATCATCAATAATAAAGTATAGTGAATAACCATTAGAATAGAAACATATCCAACAAATTCCAACCCATGCAGTATCAATATGGAAAGTCAAGTACATAAACCAAACTAAAAAAAGAATCTAAGTATGTATAAAATAGTAAATAAAAGCAGTAGTAGACATCCATCCAAACTCCATCAAGCATCGTTTGCATCCTCCTACTAACCCTCTCAACTGTCCACCATAGGGACCTTTCCCTTCGTCAAATCCCTAATCATGAAATCTGCAAGTGCACTAAAATGTATCATTAGGGTTTGAGTATGAGACTCGGTAGGACATCACCAAAAGACCTTAACATCAATGCCTAAAATATACAGGTGCATGCCATGAAATTAAAAAGGGTATAGATATAAACAACAAGTATATCATACAAGAACAACACACATGTTAGGTCCTCAAAGGCTATCTCTACTTACTTAGAAACCATGCCATAATAAATGTCACCAGTTATGTCTGACACATCCCCCACCATGATAGGATATTTCACAAAATAAGTTTGATACATCCCTCTCTAAAGGATATCCCATGTGCGTGTCAATCAATATCTCACAAATCCCTCTCATGGGGGTATAATCCATATGGATCCACCTACATCAACTATAGGGACAACAATAATACATCCAAATATGTATATAGTATGACAGATCAACATCGTATCAAGCAAACAAGGGTCACATCCATAAAAAAATATTTGGGAAAACATCAAACATAGGATTTTTGGGATACACACACACACCTCATGTGATCAAAATTCAATCATAGTTCACATGGATATGAATTCATGATAACAAATCATGCCAATATCCCTTATAAGACATGCATTGAATTTAAGGGCGTCCTACCTTAGGTGAACGATGATTTGAAAGAAAGAGTCATTATCTGAGTCCAAAATCCCCACCAAAATCTAAAACAAAACTTGATTCAACATGATTTATAATCCTAGGATCAATATCAAGAAGAAACCACACTCTAAAGTTAGGTCATGGTCAAACATACCCAAGATGATCTACTACAGACAATAATCTTAGTCTAAAATGTTGTGTATATGCTAATTACTTCGATTTGAGTGTCGATTCTATCAATGGTAAATGAATACCTTGTTATAAAAATCCAAAAACCTTATATTCAATCAATACATCATTTATCTAATTGGCTTTTGATCAAGGAGAAGAGAGGTATATCGATTTAGAATAAAGAATATGTCATTGTATGAAGAGCGTAGGATTGAATCGATGTTTAGGCATCAAACAGAGGTGTTAGAATGGAAGGAGAGCACCCAAAAATTATTAGAGAGGATCCCTAGGGTTTTGGTAGTTGAATTGGGCCTTAAGATAATAATAAAGAGTTAGTGAAGGGTGTGTTTTAAAAAAATTCCTATAAAATCAGTGTCCTTGGTGGGATCCTTCAAACACCACTGGCTAGCCGATGGCCTCCCATGGATACCTGATGGCCATTGGGCAGAATTGATTCTTTTCAGGAGAACCACCATCTAGTCAGTGGCTTCTTGTGAGAATCACTTCTACCTAGAAGCCACACCTATGAGCTGGTGGGCTCCCGATAGTGGGATTTTGGTAGTTAAAGGAGTTACAACAAGTCCCTTGGTCCTGCCTTAGCCCAGTTCCGACATCATGAATGCCTCTATCCTGCCTCAAATGACTTAAAAATCAGCTCAAAAGATACATAAAAATTTTAAAATAGGTTTCCCTAAAAGTAGAGGTGTTACAATTCTCCCCCACTTATGACTTCTCATCCTTGAGAAGTATCCTCAGGAGTCTGATCAAACAACTCAAGTCACCGAGCTTTAATATCAGTGTATCACTCCCATGTCTCTTCTTGAAAAAACTTGTACTGCCCTAGATTCCACACAATAGGAATGGTATTTCCTTTAATAAATTTCTCACTTCAATCAACAATAAAAATTGGTCATTCCATGAAAGGTGCATCTGTATCTGGTACTATATCCTCGAAGTCGAGCACATGCATAGGATCAGGATCGTACTTATGAAGCTGAAAAACATGGAAATCATTATGCATTACTTGATACCATGGATATGGGTATAATTGATAGGCCAATGTCCTGATGCATTTGATGATCTTGAATGGTATGATTTATCACACTACCAACTTGTCTTGCCTCCTCTAACGCCTATGTCCTAAACAAGGGAACACCCACAAGAAAACTTTATCACCCATAGTAATCTAAAAGGGATATATAATTCATTCATAATAAGAATTATGCCTATTATAAGATATAAATAGTCATTTTTTGAATCAACTACACCATATTTTATGTCTCATGTACCATACTCAGCCCAACAACTGAAGATTCTCCATCCCCATGCCAGCACAATGGTGAGTGACATGGCCACCCATATAGAGCCTTAAACGGTTCCATATGAATTGAGGACTATAATTTATTATTATATTTGAACTACACTAAATCAAAGTGATCATCCCAATCACCTCTAAAATATATAATATATTCTCAAATAATATCCTCTAAAGTTTGGTTCATTCTTTCAGACTGCCCATCGGTCTGAGGATGAAAGGTTGTACTCAGCTTCAACTGAGTACCCATTTCCTTTTGTAATCCTTACCAAAACTACAAGGTAAAATGGGAATCTATATCAGATACCACATTTTAAGGCACTTAATTAATCTGCTCGATCTTTCAAACATAGAGATTTCATATCTTATCCACTGAATTTATCTACCGGATCGATATGAAGTGATCTGCCTTAGTCAACTGATCCACCACCACCCAAATGGTGTCTTGAACTCTTAGGGTATTGGGAAATGATAAAACAATATTTTGTTGAATATTTTATTGATAATAAATTATATAATTTCCTCACATTGTATTAAATATGTTTATTTATAAAATATTTGTGATTTGATCATTCATTTGAAAATTTGGTGAAAATTCCAGTTTTACCATTTATAGTGCACTATAGTATTTTGAAGATAAATATTTTTATATTTATTATTTTAATTTGAAATTTTGTAAAAGTGTTTATAACTTAATTTTATACAACTTTTATTCAGGACACTAGAGATAAAGAGTGTATTTGGTTGTTAAAAATGGGCCATAAAGTCAAAGTTGGGCTGGACTCGCCAGAATGGATATAGGTTCTGTATTTGGGCCATAACTTCCTAATCCTTGCTTGGATTAGGCCCAAATTTTGAGAGGATCTCGGGGATTCATTTTCTCAAAAATCATCATTCTTGAAGGGGATCTGGTTCACGCGTTTTGGAGGTCAAATGGGAGGTACAAGTTGTATTAAAATATTTGGCCGAGATTTCCCATTCACACTTGAAACCTCTTTAAACCTAGCCTCCCCTCCACTATATAAATTAGTTTTTTTCTCATTTGGAGGGGTTGGGAAGTGAATTAGGATATTGGAGGTAGAGGAGAATTTGTTTCACCCAAATTCTCCAACCATTGTAAGAGGGGTAGCTCTTGAAGCAAGGATCCCCTCATTGAAGCCTTCTTCTCTTCTTCATTTTGTAATGTTTTCATTTGTGAAATAAAATTGTTTGGTCTTATTTTATTTCTCATATTTTATTCTGTTTTTTTTTTAATTTATTATTATCTTAATATTTATAATTGGGTTGTAATTCTTGAGTAGAATATTTATTTGGTTGTACCCATTATAAACCTTTTCACATGCAAAACGCTTCTACGATTATTACGCCACCCATGGAAGAGTAGTCTTTTAGTAATCGATCTATATTATAACCTATTCATTTAATTATTTTGAATAATTGAGATACTGTAATTAAATTAATATGATCCATTAATTGTGTTTTTAAATTTTAAGAAACTAAGCAAGCAATTGAACAATTAACACAAAAACACGCGAGGTTGGGATTTTGTGTAAATTGTGAGAGTGCGATCTTAATCGGTAATACAAGACCATACGGGATAAATTTGTAGAGTACAAATATAATCCATAAACACAATTAATCATCATTTCCAGAATGGATATGTGCCTTAATTTACCACTGACCATAAGTTATCCTTAGAACATCAATCAAAGTAGGGTGTTGCGATTACATGTTCCGAAGATAACCTAGGGTTTAATTAACTTCATCTCTGTGGTAAGGTTAATTCTCGTAGGGTTTGGGGGTTAACAAGTTAAGGGGTCATAATTAAGTGGATGTTAATTTAAATTATAATTATAAATAATTTATTGAAGAGGTAGAGTTAGATCGATTATGCCTTTTAAAATATTTTCTAAAAAAACATCTTCTTGTTGTGTCTTTTTAATCAAACTTCAATTCAAAATTAAAAACAAAAAAAAAATGCAATATTCTTCCAGAAAACTTCTTCAAGTTTTATAAACTATAAATAACCACCCTCATCCTTTCAAGTAGTGTTTTTATGCTCTTTTATTTTATTTCTAGAATACCTCTGAAAATTTGTTTTAATTCACTTCCTCCTTTGAGAGACGACCTTGGTCAGCTACTCTACTGCACCTAAGTACCCCAAAATCACACTAATCATTTGAGGGCACCCACGATAGCACTCTTTCAAATTGGAACCGTTTCTGGGAAGGCAAGTAATTTATTCAACCATTTAGAGGTATTTCTTTTATTTTTCATCTTATTATTTTCTTCACCTCTCTCTTTCATCTTTCCCCTTTCTCAAATTTTCATTTTTTTTATCCTCTTCTTTTCTTTTTGGACCATCAACTCAAACTTCTCATTTTTTCTTATGGTCCACTTTTCCTATTTTCATTTTTTGGTTTATGACACAAACTAATCCCAAAGATCTCTTAGATCTTGACCCTGAGATTGAATGTAGCCTTAGGACTCAAATCAGACATTCTCAGTCTACGGGAAGTTTCAACATTCAACCAGTTGGAGAATTACTCCAATATCAGAACATTGAAATTGGAAGAAATTCAAATTCAACCATAAAACATGAACCAATGGCTAAAAATAATGGAAATGAACTTAATAGAACCATTCGATAATTGGCTGCACCTGATATTAACTATCAACCAAATTGTATTACATACCCAAATCTCGAATCGAACTTTGAACTAAAATTCGGGTTAATTCACTTACTTCCAAAGTTTTATGGCCTCTCTGGTGATGATCCAAATAAAAATTTGAAAGATTTTAATGTGGTTTGATCAACCCTAAAACCTAGAAATGTCTCTGAAGATCAAATCAAATTAAGAGCATTCCCATTTTCACTCGATGGAGCTGCGAAAGACTGGATGTATTATTTACAACCCGAAGATGTAACTTGTTGGAACGATTTGAATCGTCTTTTCTTGCAAAGATTTTTTCCAGCATTGAGGACCACTTCTATTTGTAAGTAGATCTCGGGGATCAATAAAGCACAAGGGGAGTCAATGTATGAGTACTGGGAGCGATTCAAGAGGTTGTGTGCAAGATTCCCGAATCACCAAATCAGTGAGCAACTCCTCATCCAATACTTCTATGAAGGACTCACACCTATGGAGATAAGCATGGTGGATGTCGTGGCTGGAGAAGCATTGGTGGACAAGAAACCAGTAGCCACACATGCATTGATCGACAAGATGGCCCAAAACTCCCAACAATTTGGCGATAGAGGTACACCACATGTCAGGGGAGTACATCAGGTAAGACATTCTTCTCTTGAAAGTCATTTGATTGATAACAAGTTAGAAGAATTGACAAATATGGTGAGACAGATTGCTTTGGATCAAAAAACATCCCAACCCCCTCCTTCAATTCCTTGTGGTATTTTCACTGAGACAAGCCACCCAAATGAATGTTGCCCACAACTCCAATAAATAGAATATTGTGCAGCAGTGTTCCCTGGGAGACCATATCAGCAACAACAACAACAACCATATCCCCAAAATAAGTTTGAACCAACATATAACCAAGGGTGGAAGGATCAATCAAACATGAGGTATGGCTCTGGGAAACAACAAAGACCCCCTTTTCAACCAAACTTCCAGCAGTCTCCACCTTACCAATAGGGTTTCCAACAACCCCAAAGGAGATTCGAAGCTCAAACATCAACAAGTCAGCAATAAGGGAATCTACAAAACAAGGTAGACTCTAACACTAATGATCTTTTGAAGAAAATTGTTCTTAATCAATAGAATGAGCTGAAGAGTCAAGATTTGAAGTTGAAGGAGTTGAAGACTCAAATGAGCCAGATTGCCACCACCCTCTATGAACTTGTGAGTAAGAATTCTGGAAATCTACCTTCCCAACCCACTCCAAATCCAAAGGGGAATGTCAGTGCCATTACATTGAGAAGTGGGAAACAAATTAACGATACATCTATACCTACCATTCCATCGAGATTCACCTCAACTCTAGAGAATCCCCATTCCATACCAACTGATGAGCAATCCAAGGATAAAGATAAAGGTAAGAAAAAGATTGATGATGTTCCTCCTAAACCCCTTCCTTTTCTAAACAGAGTTATTAAAACCAAGAAGATGGTTGAAGAAGCAATGCAAAAGAAGGTTTTGGACACATTCAAGCATGTGGAGATTAACATTCCTCTACTTGAATCCATCAAACAAATCCCAAGGTATGAAAAATTATTAAAAGAACTCTGCAACAATCGAAGAGGGCTCAAGGGAAATGAGAGGATAAATCTTGGAATAAATGTGTCAGCACTCATTACACCAACTCTAGCAATGCCAAAAAAGTGCAAGGATCCAGGGACATTCACCATACCATGTACCATAGGGGAGTTGCACTTCTATGATGCTCTTTTTGATTTAGGAGCTTCAGTAAATGTGATGTCTCACTCTGTATTCTCTTCTTTATAGGTTGGTGAGTTAAAGCCTATGAGAGTAGTGGTACAATTAGCGAATAGAGCTATGTTATATCCAGCGGGATTCCTTGAGGATGTACTTGTCCAGGTAAGAGACATGATCTTTCCAGTAGATTTCTACGTGCTTAACATAGAGGATGATCAGGTAAGTTCTCATTCCCCCATTATCTTAGGTAGACCCTTCCTCAAAACTGCAAAAACTATCATAAATGTCAATGAGGGTACACTTTCCAGGGAATTTGGGGATGAAGTTGTGATATTTAATGTTATGTATTCCATGAAGTACCCCTCAGAGGATAATTCTGTATTTGTTATCTCCCATTTTGAACCACCAAGTAAAAACACCATGGAATTGGATTGTCCTATGCTTAGGGAGATTATGAGTATTGGTTCTAGTTTGATGTCTAAGAGTACTTCCACACCTGTTTCTAAGGAACAATACTTTCTAAGATTTGATTTTGAAATGGAATCATATTCTGATTTTGATCATGTGAACTCTGATTATGACATGGCTGTAGAGTATGCTGATGGATTTGATGCTTTATTCTCTGATTTTGATGATGTATATTCTGATACTGATGCTCTTTGTGCACATATTTTAGTTCCTTCTATGTCTCCATCCATACACCACCCCCCTACACTAGAACTCAAGCCATTGCCACCAAATATCAAATACTCATACTTGTTGAGTGGTGATAAATTACCTGTTATCATTGCTAACAATATCTCTTTTGAACGTGAAGAAAATTTTTTGAATCTTTTGAGGGAGAACATCAGGGCAATCGGGTGGACCTTGGATGACATATCAGGTATTATCCCCTCTATTTTCATGCATAGGATTCTTTTGGAGTATGGGGCTAAACTGGTGAGGCAACCACAAATGAGACTCAATCCAACCCTTCTGGAGGTTGTTAAAAAAGAGGTTGAAAATTTGCTCGAGGCAGGTATAATTTACCCTATTTCTGACTCACAATGGGTTAGCCCTGTCCAGATTGTACCAAAGAAAATTGGTTTCACTGTTATAAAAAATAAAAATGATGAGTTAGTTCCTGTGAGAGTACAAAATAGTTGGAGAGTGTGTATTTATTATAGGAAACTAAATCAATCCACTTGTAAGGACCATTTCCCACTTCCATTTATTGACCAGATGCTTAAGAGACTTGTAGGTAGGACACATTATTGCTTCTTGGATGGTTTATCTGGATATTTTCAGGTTCCCATTGTAGTATAGGACTAGGAGAAGATGACATTCACCTGCCCATTCGGTACCTTTGCTTACCGAAGGATGCCATTTGGACTTTGCAATGCCCTAGGTACCTTCCAGAGATGCATGGTGAGTATTTTCTCAAATTTCATTGAGACCTGCATGGAGGTATTTATGGATGATTTTACAGTTTATGGATCCTTATTTGATGAATGTCTCTCTAGTTTGGGTGATGTGTTGCATCATTGTATTGAGAATAATCTGGTCTTAAATTTTGAAAAATGTCATTTCATGGTCAAAAAGGGAATTGTCTTAGGTCATATAGTCTCACAACATGGTATTGAAGTTGATAAATCTAAGGTAGACATTATTTCATCCCTTCAATATCCTACATGTGTGCGTGATGTTCGATCATTCCTTGGACATGCTGGATTTTATCGACGCTTCATCAGAGATTTTAGTAAGATTGATCTACCCTTATCTCAATTGCTTCAAAAAGATATTGAATTCAATTTTGATGATTCATGTAGGGTATCATTTGATGAGATAAAGAAGTATCTGACCACTCCACTGATCATACATCCCCCACGGTGGGACCTTCCATTTGAGCTTATGTGTGATGTGTCCAACTTCGCAGTTGGAGCTATCTTATCTCAGAGGGTGGAGGGTCGTTCACATGTGATTTTGTATGCATCGAGGACATTGGATTCTTCCCAATAAAACTACACCACAACAGAAAAGGAGTTTCTTGCTGTCATATTTACTTTAGATAAATTTCGTTCATATTTATTGGGATCTAAAGTAGATTTTTTTTCTGACCATGCAGCTTTGAGGTACCTCCTAAAGAAGCCATATGCAAAGCCATGACTTATCCGTTGGATGCTCCTTCTTCAAGAGTTTGACATCAAGATAAAGGACAAGAAGGGGTCATAGAATTTGGTGGCAGACCACACGAGTAGGCTTACTCACACACCAGAGGGTGACACCTTGGACCAGGTACCACTTCGGGACACTTTTCCCGATGAGCATCTCTATACCATCTCAGGTACGCATCCTTGGTATGTTGATTTAGTTAATTACATTGTTTCCTATGAAATCCTATCAAATTTGAAGAAGCATCAAGTCCAAAAATTAAAAAGTGAGTCTATGTTTTATGTGTGGGATGATCCTTACCTCTGGCACATGTGTAGTGACCAGGTCATTAAGAGGTGTGTTCCCGATCATGAGTTTGAGTCTGTTTTTCATTTCTGTCATACACTTTCTTGTGGTGGACACTTTGGACCCCAACGTACTACTAGAAAAGTCTTAGACTCTGGATTATATTTTCCTAGATTATTCCATGATTCCCATGTGTTTTGTAAGTCATGCTCTCATTTCCAACACACTGGAAACATTTCAAGGAGACACGAGATGCCCCAACAACCCATTTTATTCTGTGAGATTTTTTATGTTTGGGGAATTGATTTTATGGGCCCTTTTCCTAGTTCATTTGGTTTCTTGTATATCCTTGTTTCTATTGATTATGTGAGTAAATGGGTGGAGGCCAAGGCCACCAGGACTGATGATTCTCATATTGTAGTGGATTTTGTCAAGGCTCAAATTTTCTGTAGGTTTGGAGTACCAAAGTCCATCATTAGTGACCAAGGGTCACACTTTTGCAATAGGAATTTTTCTTCCCTCCTTCGGAAGTATGGGGTGACACACAAAACATCAACACCATACCACCCCCAAACAAATGGCCAGGCTGAGGTTTCAAATCATGAGTTGAAATAAATCTTGGAGAAAACCATGAAACCAAATAGGAAGGATTGGAGAAAGCGCTTGGATGATGCGTTGTGGGCTTATAGGACAGCATACAAGACCCCCATTGGTATCTCCCCATTTCAGATTGTTTTTAGGAAAGCATTTCATCTCCCAGTGGAAGTTGAGCATTGGGCTTATTGGGCTATAAAGAAATGCAACATGGATTTGGCCCAAGCTGGAATCTAAAGGAAGCTAAAAATTCAAGATCTTGAGGAGATTTGATTGTCTTTATATGAGAACTCAAGGCTCTATAAGGAAAAATCAAAAGCAGCTCATGACAAAATGATCCAACAAAGGGAGTTTCATGTTGGAGAGAAATTCCTTCTCTATAGTTCACGACTAAAGCTGATGCCTGGTAAGTTGCATTCCAGATGGTTAGGTCCTTATGTTGTGACTAATGTTTTTCCTTATGGTGTAGTGGAGATCACACAAGAGGACACAGGAAGGATCTTTACAGTCAATGGGAAATGTTTGAAGAGATACATTGAGGGACTTCCTACTAATGTAGTGGATTTTATCACACTGTATGACCCCATCATCACTTGAGCACATCAGGATATTCCTAACCCTTTCACTTTTATATTATTTGTCCTATTTAAAAATTCTGCATTTCATGTTCATATATCATCTCATGGGTTCACATTGAGGACAATGAAATATTGTAAGTGTGGGGGAGGGAACCTTTTAGTTTCATAATTTCAATTGTTTTCCTGTTTAAAAAAACAAAAAAAAATTGTATGTTTTTCAAATTTTGTGTGTTTATTTTTCATTTTTATTTGTGTTTTTAAAATTTTTAAGCTGAAATGGTTCTCATCACAATTTTGAAATGCATATCAATGAGTGAAACAATTTATCCCTTGAAACTAAGCTTAAATGAATGCTGAAATGACTTTGTTTCAAGTTCAAATATTTAGTAATTTCATGAAAAGTACATTGAATTTTGAATCCCATGCCACATCTCACTGTCTTTTTATTTGAAACCACATTCCTGTGAGGCTTCTAAACCATTATTTTCATATTCTTTACATTCACCTCACTTCTTGAGAGAACCAAACCATGCTTTATTTAACCATAATTTGATCTATTCCTGTCAAAACTTGAGGGTTTGAGGTACTTATGTTTAAATGATTGAGGCATTTGTTTTGTATTAAAGCCCCTATTTCAAAGAATTCTTTTTTTTATAATGGCCTACCTTGAACATTTAATCCTTGTATCCCTTAGAAGCCATGCACAACATGTTAGTTTAGCCACATTACAAGCCAATTTTCCCTATCCAACCAACTCTTGAAGTGAAATTGCATAATCTAGTTGAACTTAAGTGTGGGGGAAGTTATCTTGTGTTGTGCTACCACATTATGTGATACTTTGGGTGGAAAATTAAATTTTGAAGAGATGTGTTTGCTGCTGAAGAAATTCATTATATTGAAAGTTGTTCCTTTTCTGGAGATTTCATGACAATTGAAGTTGTGCCTTTTTTGGAGCTTCTAATTGAGGTGGAAAGTTGTGCCCATCTGGAGCTTTCAAGAAAATCATGTTTGAGAAGATTGACATTTTTTATGCTGAAATGATGAATGGTGTAAACTTTTCATGACTTTTCATGATGATGGAGCTGAATTGATACTATGGGGATTGAGGAGAAGACCATATTTAAGTGAAAATTATATTTATGCAATTTTTCTTCAAAAAGAGTCAAGCCCTCCTCATTCAGCCTCAGAGTTTTTCACATATTAATCCTACCAAATGAAAGCCACAGAACAACCCTGAAAAGTACTCATGATAAACATATGTCCTTGACTCACATCGGGTGGTGATGTAGGAATTTATCAAGCCTGTGGTGACCCTTTTATGAGTTTGGATGAGAAAGACATTGCAAAAAAAATTGATATTTGAGTGATGAGAGAAAATTCAAGCGAGGTAAGTGTTTTGTGCATGGGAGGATAAATGAAGGGGAAATATATTGAATGATATAAATGGAGAAATTTAAATAAGGTTTTTTTATGAGGCATGATATCTTTTTATTCTTGGTGTTAAATTGATTGATCTCAAGGATATGTGTTTTAAAATTGGTTTTGATCTGATATTGATGTTTACTTGACATGAGGTTTTTCCCAGGAGTGAAAAAGGGTAAGTGTGGGGGAGTTGATAAAACACTATTTTGTTGAATATTTTATTAATAATAAATGATATAATTTCCTCACATTGTGTTAAATATTTTTATTTATAAAATATTTTGGATTTGATCATTCATTTGAAAATTTGGTGAAAATTCTAGTTTTACCCTTTATAGTGCACTGTAGTATTTCGAAGATAAATATTTTTATATTTATTATTTGAATTTTAAATTTTGTAACAGTATTCATAACTTAATTTTATACAAGTTTTATTCAGTACACTAGAGTTAAAGAGTGTATTTGGTTTTTGAAAATGGGCCATTAAGTCAAAGTTGGGCTGGACTCGCCAGAATGGACATAGGTTCTGTATTTGGACCATAACTTCTTAATACATTCTTGGATTAGGCCCAAATTTTTAGATGAGATTGGGGATTAATTTTATCACAAATCATAATTCTTAAAGGAGAGATGGTTCACGCGTTTTGGAGGTTAAATGGGTGGTGAAAGTTGTATTAAAATATTTGGCCTAGATTTCTCATTCACACTTGAAACCTCTTTAAACCTAGCCTCCCCTCCACTCTATAAATTAGTGTTTTTTTCATTTTTAGGGGTTGGGACATGTATTAGGAGATTGGATGAATAGGAGAATTTTTTTCACCCAAATTCTCCAACCATTGTAAGAGGGGTAGCTCTTGAAGCAAGGATCCCCTCATCGAAGCCTCCTTCTCTTCTTCATTTTGTAATATTTTCATTTGTGAAATAAACTTCCTTGATATTCTTTTATTCCTCATCTTTTCTTCTATTTTGTTTAAATTTATTCTTCTATTAATATTCCTAATTGGTTTGGAATTCTTGAGTATAAGTGTTATTGGGTTGTACCCATTATAAACCTTTGCACATGCAAAACGCTTCTACGATGATTACGCCACCCATGGAGGAGTAGTCTTTTAGTAATCGATCTATATTCTACCCTATTTATTTAATTATTTTGAATCATTGATCTAATATAATTCACTTAATATGATCCATTAATTGTGTTTTTAAATTTTAAGAAACTAAGTAAGCAATTGAACAATTAACACAAAAATACGCGAGGTCGGGATTTTGTGTAAATTGTGAGAGTGTGATCTTAATCGGTAATACAAGACCATACGGGGTAAATTTGTAAAGTTTAATTATAATCCCTAAACACAATTAATCCTCATTTATATAATGGATATGTGCCTTAATTTACCACTAACCATAATCTATCCTTAGAACATCAATCAAAGTAGGGTGCTGCGATTACATGTTCCAAAGATAACCTAGGGCTTAATTAACTTAATCTTTGTGGTAAGGTTAATTCTCGTAGGGTTTGGGGGTTAACAAGTTAAGGGGTCATAATTAAGTGGATGTTAATTTAAATGATAATGATAAATAATTTATTTAAGAGTTATATTTAGATCGATTACGCCTTTTAAAATATTTTCTAGAAAAAAATATCTTCTTGTTGTGTCTTTTTAATCAAACTTCAATTCAAAATTAAAAACAAAAAAAATGAAATATTCTTCCAGAAAACTTCTTCAAGTTTTATAAACTATAAAAAACCACCCCCCATCCTTTAAAGTAGTGTTTTTATTCTCTTTTATTTTATTTCTATAATACCTTTGAAAAGTTGTTTTAATTCACTTCCTCCTTTGAGAGACGACCTTGGTCAGCCACTCTGTTGCACCTAAGTACCCCAAAATCACACTAATCATTTGAGGGCGCCCACAAAAGCGCTCTTTCAGGAAAACCTATCACGAAGACTTTAATTGCCTCATTTCACTTCCACATAGGAACTAGTAGTGGATGGAGTGACCCTCTGAGTCTCTAAATCTCAACCTTGATTCTCTAAAAAGTCAGATAATGGTAAACAAAGCCTGTAATGTATATCTTCATGTTGGACTACTAGATCTACTTCTTAACATCATGATATATCATGGTTGACCCCGAGTTCACTGACCACTATGAATCTTGAGAGTCTCTCATCATCTCCTTTCTCATATAATATGGAACTATCACACTTACATGAATCAAAATCACTCAATGTATATCCATAGCCCAACTTGAAATATAAGCACTTGATTCCAACCTCTCTGTAATCACCCCACACATCAGATCAAGCTCCTAACTAGCCTTTACTCATTATACCAATTATTATGTGATCACTAAGGGTGCACAAACCACTGGCCCTTGATCCTCATCCATGTCCACCTGTAATTCTTTAAACAAATCCATGAGATTCCAACCCGCTTTTGATGTATGTTCTCCCACTTCTTACATATTCCTACTTAATGAATCTATAATTTCATTACATTTCCCAATAGAATATTCCAACTTGAAGTTTAACATCTGCAGGTACTTTATCCAAGACCTCTAACAAATATTCAGGTCATGTTGGGAGAATATTTTTTGCAGACTCTTATAGTTCATATACATGAAAAATATCTCACCAAGTAGATAGTATCACCAACATTTCAATACATGAACCATATTATCTAACTCTGATTCATGAGTAGGATATTTTCTATCATGGATTTATAGTTAACAAGACTCGTAAGCAACTACCTTATCATTGTATATTATAACAACCCCCAAGCCAACACTATATGTGTCATAATACACTTCATAAACAAATCTCAGCTTGGGAAGAATCGGGATCAAATTTTATTTAAACCTATTATTTATTTCTAAGAAAACTTCTTCATGTTATTCTATCCAATTAAAATTTACTCCCTTCTTGGTCAGTGCGGTCATGGGCACTTTCAGGTGAGAAAATTCCTAAATGAATCTTCTATAGTATCCATCCAATCTGAGAAAAATATAAACCTCGATTGTGTTCCTCGGTTATACCCAATACATGACTACCTCAAGATTCTTAGTATCAACTTATATTCCTTCTTGAGAAACCATTTTCCAAATAAAGTGCACCTAATGTATCCAAAATTGACACTTTTAGTACTTGGCATAAAGTCATTGTGCCCAAAGTGTACTCAACATGATATCATGGTGTATATCATGTGATTATGATGAATTGGAATATATAAGGATTTAATTAATTAACACAATGACAAATGAGTACAATTATGGGTGAAATATCTTGTTCATGTGTTCCATGAACATTGTCGGAGCATTTATCAGTCCAAAGGGAATAAAGAGGTACTCATACAACCTATATATGATCCTAAACACTATCTTCAAGATGTCTTCCACTCTGATATGAAGTTGATGGTATTTAGAATGAAAATAAATCTTTTAAAATCATTAGTATCCCATAAATTGATCAAACATGTCATCTATTGTTGGAAATGGGTACCTATTTTTCACAATGATTTGGTTCAGCTTCTAGTATTCCACACAAAGCTGAATGTTACCTTCTGCCATCTTGGTGAACAAAACTGGAGCACCCCAAAGGAAAATACTTGGTTTGTTGAAGTATTTAACCTCAAGATCATCTCACTACATATTTATATCTTTCAAATTAGATATTTCCATGTAGTGTGGTGAAATCAAATCAAGCTGTGCACCCGGTACAAGCTTGATCTCAAACTCAACTCCCTTGTATGAAGGCATGTTGCGACCTGTGTTGTCAAAAATTGTGAAAATATGAAGGGATTTGAACTTTTTTTCATGTGTGTGTCATGGGGAAAATGTTAAATTCTATAGTAATATTATCTTAGATAATTTTATTGGCTACTCCTTTGGTCCCAGAATAGGGTGTTTACCCTAAGAAAGAAATTTTATGAAAATCCGAGAAATTAAAATTTTCAAAAAATATTTAATATTTAATTAATTAAATATTAATTTATTCTTGTGTATTTATTTGGTGATATATTTTAAATGGATTTTTGGATTGATATTCCATCTCTATAACTAAGTCTGGAATGGAGGGTTTTTCCTGGGCAAGGCATAACATCATGTTGGGCATCAGGGCTAGGATCGAGGCCCATTTTCTTTTTCTTTTTCTTCTTTCCTTTTTCTCCATATATTTTACCCTTATCCCTTTGTCTTATTTCATATGTGGTTCCCCTACCTTGTGGGTGTCACTCATTTGATAGAGGAAGAGGGAGATAAGAAAGGGAGAGTGAGAAAAGGAGACACCGTCGTGGAGCTCAAGTCATTCCAGATCATCATGTGGAAGCTATGGATCACATATTAGTGTCTTTAGTAGTTTCCACTCATAGGTAGGCCCATTTTTAAGTTTTTTCTAATATACCCATATATTATTCATTTTTAAGTTTTAATTCCTTGTATATGGTTCTTGGGGTGTCGTGATAGCCCCCATAGAGCGTTTCTGGGAAAATTGGTGGTTTGGGGGGCTTTTCAGGGGTTTCCCATTCAGAAATACTAACTATATAGCATATGGTTTCATGAACACATGTCATGTGTTCTTACTATTTTGGGTAAGCTGAAGTTTTTAGAAGTACACATTGTGTACTTTAAGTACACATCATGTATTAGTACTTGTCTATGTACCTGGCCATATAGCCAAGTATATGGACATACATAGTTTGGGGAAGTACATGACATGTACTTTGGTTACACATTGTGTAGTGGGAAATGGATTATGTGTCCATATACTTGGGAAGACACCTTGTTTGAAGGGTACATGGTCATGTAGTGGTACACGGGTAGACCCCATGCACACCTTGGTTGTGTAGCAGTACACGGTCAAACCTCAGGTGCCCTAGCTGTGTAGAAGTACATGGCCAGGTGGGCACTTTGAGAGTACACATGGTGTACTCAGAAGTACATTCCATGTACTTTTCTATCAAGGGGGTTTCTGGTGTTTTTTTCCCAGAGTTATAATTGGACCCGTGAGTGGTCCATTCTAATTATTTTTCTATATAGATCATGATGGTGGAGTCTTTTAAGTGTTTAGAGTCTCTTTGGATGGTGCCTTTGACTAAGAGATTTTTTTAAGTGTATTTCTTTGAGGTTTGGATTTATAATCCTCTAATGGTCAGTTTGTGAGCTATGAGGATCTGGTGAGGTTTTTTATCTTTTTATATGGACTTGTATTTTTCATTCCAGGTTATTGTTGTTCAAGGGACTTTTGGAAGGATCTAGGAAGATAGGGTTGAGTGGTATCTCTAAGGAGATCTTGATTTGTCCCTACATGACGAGACTGGTCATTCAAGGTTTGATTAGCTGAGGTTTATCTCCTAGGATTTAGGATCATAGTATTTGGATCCTTTGTGTTGGTTTGACATCATGGGATGACTGTTATGGTCGGGTATCATTGAGTTATTGAGATGAGTTTGAGGGACTCTTGAGGATTCCCTTGTAGGATAGTTTATGATCAAGTGGTTAGTGTTTATTGTGAATTGGTTTTTGAGAATGCCTGAGTGTAAAGTTCTTTATTTAGATTCCCTTATGAGAGAGTTAGTACCCATGGATGGGTTGTTTTCTAGTAAGGTTGGGTGTGGTTTTATTATAGGGGAGTTTCTCCAAAGGTTTGGCTTCTATTGAGGATCCATTGTAGGTTCATACTTTGAGGTGATCATGAGGACTATTAAAGATTCCCTTTTTAGTGTTCCTTTATTTTGGATTCCCTTTGGGCATGTTATTGATTTAGGATCATTTGGAGGACACTAAGGGCCATTTGGGATATTTCCTATATCAGGCGTGACATGAGGTTTTGGATGAGCTAGGCCTTCTCATGTATTGGTCATTTTTTTATTTTCTTATTTTTCATGTTTCTACAGGAATGGCTTGAGATATTGGGTGAAATAGTGGATTCCCTAGGTAGATTTTGTTTTATGTTATGGCCCTAAGGTCAATGGGAACCTTGAGTTTTGGTTTGTCCCTAAGGTGGGTCATTGAGAGCTCATGGTGTCTTCTTATTGGATGCTAAAATCAAGGGTGTTGAAAGAGGCATTGTGATTTACTAGATAATAGTGGATCAGCACTATTAGTTTAGCTATTTGGACGGTGGGTTAGAGAGTTGGATTATCCCATGTTCAGTTTTCCATTAGATGTGACGTTTAAGTCAATTTTTTCTTAGGATGTTGGTTTGGGAAGGTGACTCTTGGGATATCTTGAATTCAGTGTTGGACCTAAGTTTTGATCAGGTTCACTAATTCATTATATGGTTGTGGTTAAATGGGATTAGGGAGCTAATGGGATATCTATATGAGTGTATCCCCCATTTATTTTAGTGTGACACCCTGTCAAGAGTGGCTTCAAGCTCGTGAGGTGTTAAGAAACTCATTGAGTGGGTTTTGTGTATCGTGAATGTTGTTATGATATTGGGGCCATGGATATAGGTTGATCTCAAATTATGGTATAGAGACCACATTTTTGGGTTGATAGCTGGTTCCTAATTCATTCTATGGGACCTTTAGGACTGATAGGTTCTCTAGTTATGTTAGTCTAGATGTTTATGTCTCTTGTCCAAATCATTCCATTAGAGTCCTAGAGCCCAGTAGATTCACTTTGTTACATAGATTCATATGTAAATTCCTTAGGGTCTATAATTCATACCTTTGTATTTAGACATCTTGGATATCCTATTTAGATCCCTTGGATTCATCGGTTTTTTTGTGGCTAGGTGAGCTATGTGATGTAAATCCTCTTGAGGGGTCTTGAGTGGGGGTAGATTTACCTTGGGTGCCATGCTAGAACCCATGGATGGTTGTTTTCTTTATTTTATCATTTTTTATACAGTTGTTTTATATTCTAGTTGTTATTAGTTTTTGGTTAGGCTGGGTATATCATGTGCGTATGCAGTAATTATAACAGTAGGTTATAGGTTCATCGTTGGGAGTGGCCTACTGAGATTTATTTATCACCCCTTCTACATGAACCTAGGTGTTCATTCATACCTGTTGTCTACTTTTAGGTTGTAGAAAAGGTTTCCTAGTGGATGGGGTTAAGGCCCAATGTTTCTTGATCAAGTGAATCCACTCATGTGGAGTCTTAGGATCAGGCTAGTGCAACTCGAGTGTTGTGGATTCCAGGTATGTGGTTTGGTTGATTTTTTTAAAGGTTGGGGTCAAAGAATCATTTTTATTATTAAAGAAAAGACCTATTTGATTAGGTAGAGGGGGACCCATTACATAGTCCAAAGGCTCGGGGGTATGAAAGCTAGAATACAAGGCCCGAAATCCCTTTTTTGACCTGAAGGGCCCTCCGGTGAATAGTACTACTAAAGTACCTGGGATACTATAATACCTACTATAGTAGCGCCACTACTACAGTACCTCCACCACTACAGTGTTGTCACTGCTACAATTCCTCCACTGCTATAGTATTTCTACAGTGCCCTGCTATTTAATATATCATTGTTTTAGTTATTTATTATGCGTACTTCGATGTTTATCCTTGTGTATGAGTTTGGTTATTTTTTATTGTTATTTTACTCTAACCAGAGGGTATAATCTCCCCATTATATCTTTTATACCCTCGCTGTTGGTCAACAGTCTCTGGAATTTAGAGAGGTGTGTTTGTGGCCTTATAGTGAGCTAGATTAGGTGACACGTCAGGTTTTCCTAGACTGGTTTGTTTCAAAATGGTATCATAGGTGTCTGGTTTTATTATTTGAGGAGTTGGTAGAAATGTGGTCTTGGAATGTGTCAGAACTTGTGATGGATATGGAACTGGTGTATCATGAAAACATTTACTGATATGAAGTCTAAGTTTTCAAGGCATGGGATTACCATTCATGGGTTCTGTTTTTATGGTTGTGTGATTTCACCTAGTGTGATGCACTTGGGTTTTTGGATTTATGTTTTATTCTAGTTTTTGTATCTTAGCCTATAGGGAAGAGGCTAGTGTTTATACATCATTCTGGGCATATAGGATTCACATAAAATATGTTTGTATTTTCTATTTTTATTAATGATGGAGGTTAAATTGTTTAAAATGTCTCCAACAACCTATATGGTGTCTCATATATAGATCCTTGGTGGAATTATACTCAACTGGACTATTTGTGTACTTTTCTTCTGATGACAAGTCATGTAGATCTTGTGGAAAAAGGTTTTTTGGTGATGAAGATTCAATCCCTTCATCGAGGGATACATGGGAAACCCTTTGGGGTTGGTGCAGTCTCTAAGTTCTCTTTTGGTGGCTCAATGAGGGAAAGGATACCTGATAGATATTTGGATCGGGCTCAAGTTTTCATGAGGTGGTGGTTCCCCTGAAGTACCAAATTATCATTTCTTGGAAGGGAGATGTTATTTTCATGTGTTGTCTTCTAATTCTTACATTGGGTCCCGTGCCTGCTATCACTAATGGTTTGGGTGGGCATGGTTATTCTTCCTTTTTAGGGTGGTTAATGTCTAATTTCACTGAGATATGGTTAGGAATTAGGATGTATGGTGTTTGAAAAGTGGAGTGCTGGGAGTGATTCCTTTCTCATGGATGGCTTGAGAGGGAAGTTTTGGTTGGATATTAGGTCTTAATCATTTCCAGTTGTGCCTTGGGTAGTTCGGTGGGAGAATTGTTATATTCTTGTGGATTTGGATCAATGCATTAGTATAGGATGTTTGTGTGGTGTATTATGGCATGAAGGAGATCCTTGGTTTTGAAGATGGGTTTTGAGGGTGCTCTAGTTTGTTCGAACTGGCCTTCATGAGGAGCATGGTCAGTGGTCTTTGGCATGTTAGCCAAGTTTTTTTAGGACTTAGACCATATGAGTGTGATTCCTATTGATTATTTAGGATCATCTTAAGAAAGTCCTTATTTTTGGGAGTTCACTATAGGTTTTTTGAGGTCATGAACCTCATTTTAAGTGGTTTATTGAGTGTATAGGTTGTTGTTTCTAGTTGGTTGGGAACACACGGTTCTTTTTTTTATGTGTTGGCGCTTAGGTGGGAGTGGTTTGGACATGTATATCCATTGCATTAAGTTATGGACATAGCATGGTGCATGTGGTTCACTATTTGGGAAATGGGGTGATGATAAGGATAATACTATGGTGGGAGTATCAAATTGATCATGGTTGAATGTATCTCATGCAGGGAGAGAGTTATGGATGTTGTAAGACCATTTGTTAGATAGTAAAGATAGCATTAGTTTTTCTAGTTTTTGGGGTAAATCTTGGTTGTTTGTTGGCCATTGGGGCTTCTCAGGGTGAGAAACGATTGTGGTAGGGTGTTTGTGATGGCCCACGTCATCATAGGTTGTGAAAATCAAGAGGAATTTGAAACTTTTGTTCCAAGGTGTGTTTTGGTAGGGGAATGGTAAATTCTCTTGTAATAAGATCACATATAATTTTTCTGAACACTCCTTTGATCCAAAAATAGGGTTTTTACCCTATGGTAGGACTTTAGTGGAAATCTAATCCGTACAAATTTTCACATAATATTTAGTATTTGAATAATTAAATATTAATTTATTCATGCATATTCATTCAATGATATGATTTAAATGGAGTGTTTGATTGAGATTCTATCTTTGTGGTTGAGTCTATAATAGGAGGTTTTGCCTATGTGAGGTATAACCTTATGTCAGGCACCAGGGCTGCGCTCGAGCCCTGTTTTCTTTTTCTTTTCTTTTCTTTTATTTTTCTTTTTATACTTTTCCTTTTTCACCTTTTCTTTTTTCCTTCCCCTTTTAGCTTGGTGTTTACATGGATCCCCCACTATGGGTGTATCTCAGCCGAGAGAGGGTCAAGGAGATAAGAGAGGTATAGGGATAGGAGGAGGCATCACCATGAAGCTCAAATCACGTTAGATTGTCATGCGATTGTGGATCACATATCGGTGAAAATATTTGGTGGTTTCTACCCAGAGGTAGGCTCATTTTTAATCTTTGTTGATATCCTTGTAGATTAACTATTTTAAATTTTTAATTCCTATTATGTTTTTCTTGGGGTTCCATGAGAGCCCCTATGGAGTGTTTTTAGGTGAATTGGGGGTTACAAGGGCTTTGGAGGGGTTTACCATTTAGAAATTCTGACTATACAGTGTGTTGTTTCATGAACACACATTGTGTTTTCTTTCTATTTGTGGAAGATGAGGTTTTTATAAGTACACATTGTGTAATTTATGTACACATCATGTAGTAGTACTTGGTCATGTACCTAGTCATGTGGTTGAATACAAGGGAATATATAGTTTTTTGAAGTACATGTCATATAGAGGGACATGGCCATGTGGTCATATACTTGGTTAGAGACCCCATGTGAGGGGTACATGGTCATGTAGTGGTATACGGATAGACTCTATGTATAGCGTAGTCATGTGTTAGTGCATGGGAAGACCCCAAGTTCCTAGGTCATGTAGAAGTATATGTCCAGGTGGACACTTTGAGAGTACATGTTGTGTACTCAGAAGTATATGATGGTACTTTTTTTGGCAAGGGGTTTTGGGTGTTTTTGTGCCCTAGAGTCAGAATTGGACCCATGAGTAGTCCATTCTAATCATTTTTTCATGTATATCATGATGGTGGAGTCCTTTTAGTGTTTAATGGACTTATGGATAGTGCTTTGGACTAAGAGGGTTTTGTAGGAGGATTTCTTTGAGGTTTTGATTCATAATCCTTTGGTTGGTTAGTTTTTGATTTATGAGGATTGGGTGAGGGTTGTGGGCTTGTTAGATGGCATTGTCTTGTGGATGATAGGTTGGTGTTTTTTGGGGGTCTTTCAGATAAATCTTATAAGGTGAGTTAGTACCCATGGATGGGTTGTTTGATAGGAAGTTCATGTGAGGTTTTCTTATGGGATCATTGTCCTAGAGGTTTGGCGTATGCTAAGGTGCCCTTATAGGATCCTTCTTTGAGGTGGTCATGAGAATCATTAAAGACACCCTTGTTGGTGTTCTTTGATTTTGGATTCCCTTTATGTGTGTTTTTTATTGAGGATCTCTTGGAGGCCACTGAGGGCTATTTGGGATGTTTCTTATGTCAAGCATGGCCTGGGTTTTTGGATGAGCTATAGGAACCCCTAATAGGGTGTCCTACTCATGTTGTGGTCATTTTGTGAGATGAGGATGTTTAATGTTTCTACAGGCCTGTCCTGAGATCTTGGGTGCAACAAGGGAGTCCCTAGTTGGATGTCACTTTATGTTGTGACCTTGGGGACTATGGGAACCCCAAGTTTTATTTTGGCCTTGAGGTGGGTCATTGAGATCACATGGTGAATTATTGTTGGATAGTGAGATATAGGGTGTTGAAAGAGACCTCGTTCTTTGTTTTCCAAGAGTAGATTGGTGCTTCTAGTTTAGCTATTTGGACAGTGGGTTCTAGAGTTAGATCATTCCATGTTTGGTTGGCCTTTGTCCATGACGTTTGAGGATGTTTCTACTCAAGACTTTGGTTTGGGGAGAAGGCCCTTAGGATATATTATATTGGGTGTTGGACCTAAGTTTTGATCAGGTTATCTACTCCATTAGTTGGATGTGGTTAAAAGTGATTAGGTAGATAATGATAAATATAGATGAGTACAACCCCCCCCCCCATCTAGTTTAGTATGACACCTTAGCTAGAGTGACTTCAATCTTGTGAGGTGTTGTGGAACTCACATAGTGGGATTTGTGTAATGTGAATGTTATTTCACTCTTAGGGACATGGATTATGATTAATCCCAAATTATGGTATGGATCTCAACTCATTGGGTTCATATCTAGTGTATGGTTTGTCCTGTAGGACCTTCAGGACTGAAAGGTTCTCTAGTTTTATCATCCTAGATGTTCTTTACACCAATTTATATTATTCCATTGGATTCCTAAAGCCCGGTATATTCACTTTTTCCCATAGAAACCTATAGTTATGCTCTAGGGTTTGGAATTTGTGCCTTTGCATTTACAATACTTGGAGCTATTGTGTAGATCCACCATATTCACCAGTTGTTATGTGTATGGGTGAGCTACATGTTTTAAATCCTCTAGTGTGGGCTAAAGTGGGGGTAGATTTACCTCATATGTCAGGATAGAATCTACAGTTGTTTGTTTTCTTTATCTTTATTTTTCCCCCTTTTATGCAGTTGTTTTATATGACAGCTATTATTAGTTTTGGGTTAGGCTAGGCATATCACGTGTGTATGCACTTTTTATGAAAGAATATTATAGGTTCGCTATTGGGGGTGGCTTACTAAGTTTTATTTTTTACCCCCTGTACATGTTATATGGTGTTCATGAAGACCTGATGTCTACTTTTAGGTTGGATAACAGGTTGCGCAGTGGATGGGGCCAAGGCACAGTGTTGCGTGATTGAGTGTAGCCACTCATGTGGAGTCTCAGGATCAGGTTGGTGCAACTTGAACATCGTGGAGACTGGGTACGTGGTTTGGATCAGTATTGGTAATAGAAACTAATGTATTTATTTTAAATTGTTTATTTTTTATATGTGGTCGTCCCAGTGAGAGACCAATTGTTGTATTCTTTTCATGATTGTGAGCCTGTATGATTGTATGTTGCATTTCATTTATTATAGGATGCCTCTGTTTTAGTTATTTATTTTGTATAATATGATGTTTATCCCTATGTATGAATTTGATTATTTTCTGATATTATTGCACTCTGAACAGAGGGTATAGTCTCCCCAATATATCTTTTAGACCCTCACCATTGGTCAGCAGCCTCTAGCATTCAGGAGTACATGCTTGAGGCCTTTGTAGCGAGCTATATCGGGTGATGTGTTGGGATAACCCAGACTAGTTCATTACAAAGAAACCTTGAGAAATCCTATTAAAATACATCTCGATATAGGTCTACCACTAGAGAGGAATAAGAGGGATTCATCGTCTGATCCACTGTGAGGATCATAATAACCACTTGCACTAATAATAATTATCCCTGAAGTGGATCTGATCCCATTCCACCTACCTTAATGTCCCACTCACTGGTTATCATGAACTTTTTCCCCTTGGGTGACAAAAAGGTCACTCATCTCTAATAAAAATTGATGTGATCATGAAAACCGGTCTACCAATCCATGCCAAGGATCACATTGAAACCTATAATCTCTATAATTTTGAAGCTTTAAATATATTCCAAGCTAGCAACCACCGTCAGATGGTCTGGATAGATATAAATATGGTTTACTTTCCTTCTCAGGGGTATATTGATAAAAAAAATCATAATAGAATTTAACCGATAAGTCTAACCCGATAAAAAAATTAAGATGATGTGAATGAATGGGATGCTCCTATGTTAAACAAATAAACAAATAGAGTAGAATAAATTAGGATCATACCTCGAACTGTGGAAGGTCCCTCCTCGCCATCTATTTAAGTCTTGATCAAATACACAATCCCTACCAGCCACCACTCTGAGATTCCCTAGAGGCTCATGATTCACTTGATTTACTGACCCTTGTGGGGTATGCACCTACTATTGAGGTCCTTTTCCTGAATTTCCTTAGTGCATCTTCAAATACTTCTCACAAAACTACTTCAAATGACCATTTTTTCACACTTGTGACATGTCTTGAGAGAAATTGGGAAATCCTTGAGAAAGTATCCCTTCCTCCCACAATTATAACACCTATAAGAGTAACTTCCCATAGAGGGAGATAAGGTACCCATTCTATTATCTTACTATCATCTACCACCCTAGGGTCCATCCTCTAATTTCCTCTTCTTATTCCCAGAATAGTAAACTGGGACTACACTAGATAAGGTACCTATAGATCCACTGACTATTAGGAGATGTCCTGTAACTCTATCTTCCTCAATTCCCTTCTCAATATTTAGTGCTTTGTGAATCACTAAATCATATGTATTCAGGTTGAATTTCCTAACCTTCCATTTCAGCTCTGGTTAAACACCAATCTTAAACATTCTTTCTTTCTGAGCCTCTTTCCCCTCCAGAAAGGGAGCAAAGTGAATCGACTCTATAAAGCATGATGAGTAGGCAGACACTAACATGATCCCTTGCTATATCTCCATGAACCCCTTAACACAATTTAGTTTCAATACATTGAGGAATAACTCCTTGAAGAGAAAAGATAAGTTAACAAACCTGGTGCCTCATATACCATTCTATAACACCCCAAACCAAATCATTGAGTCTGATCTGGGGATTCCACATGACCTCATGTTCCTCTCCTCATAAGAAAATGGTTTTTAGCTAGTAGATAGGGCCTAAGAAGGAATGGTGTGGGGAGACTATGACCTCAGTATTAGGTGAACATCATAGCATAATAAGGAAAGTGATCACAATTAAATCAATAATAACCAGTAATAGTGAATAACCATTAGAGTAGAAACATAACAAAAAAATTTCAACCCATGAAATATCAATATGGAATGTCAAGTACATAAACCAAAATAAAGATAGAATCCAAGTATGAGTAAAATAGTAAATAAAAGCAACTGTAGAAATACAGCTAAACTCCATCAAGTAGCATATGCGTCCTCCTGCCAACCCACTCAACAATCCATCATAGTCCCATTTCCCTTAATCGGATACCTAGTCATGAAATCTAAAAGTGCAGAAAATTTCTCAAGTAGGGTGTGAGTTCAAGACTCAATAGTAAACCACCAATGACCCTTAATATCAGTGAATAAAATATATAGGTTCATTCCATGAAAGTAAATAGGGTAAAAATATAAACAAAAATTATATCATATAAGCACAAAACACAAGTCGGGTCCTCAGATTCCATCTCTGCCTTCTTAGGTACCATGTTGGAAGGAACGTCCCCAGTTATTCCTGACACCCCTTGCTCAATGAGATAGTTCACAAAACATGTTTGACACATCCCTAATTGGGGGATAGCTCATGTACATTTTGATCAATATCTCACACATCCCTCTTGGGGGATATTCCATATGGCTCCACTAGAATCAACTATAGAGATATAAGTGGTAGATGAAAACATGCATACAGTATGATAGATCAACACCACGTCAATCAAACAGGGGCCATAACCATAAAAAAACATATGTGAGTAAACATCAAACATAGGTTTTTCAGGCTACGCATGCATGCCTCATGTGATCATACTTCAAACATAGGTCTTAGGTCTACAAATTCATGCTAACAAATCATTTCAAGAACCCTTATAAAACATGCACTAAGGTCAAGGGCTTCTTGTCTTAGGTGCATGACGATTCATAACTAAGGGTCACCGTCTGAGTCCAAAAACACCACCAAAATCTAGAACCAAATTTGATTCAACGTGATTTAGAATCCTAGGATCAATTTCAAGAAGAAACCATGCCCTAAAGGCATGTCAAGGTCAAACATGCCCGATGTGATTCGTTGTCAACAACAATATTGGTCCAAAGGTTGTGCATATGCCAATTCCTACAATATGAACACTAATTCTATCAACGATCAATGAATCTAATGTTAAACCAATACAAAAACCCTTATATCTAATAAATATATCATGGATATAATTAGTTTTGATCAAGGATAAGAGAGGGAGATCGATCTAGAATAAAGAATAACTTATTGTATGAAGAACGCATGATCGAATCGATGTTCAAGCATTGAATGGAGGTGTTGGAAGGGAGGGATAGAACCCAAAAAATCATCGGTGAGGATCCCTAGGGTGTTGGGAGTCGAATGGGGCCTGGTAGAATAAGAATGAGTGAGTATAGGGTGATTTAAAAAAAATCAAATATACTCAGCATCCATTGTGGGCTCTATCGAATGTCACTGGCTACCCGATGGCTGCTGGGAAGAACTACTTCTATCGAGGAACACCACTGGATAGTCAGTGGATTCTGGAAAGAATCACTTCTACCCAAGAGTTTTACCGGTTAACCAGTGGGATCCCACAACATGTATGGTGGGACTGTTATAGCTCAAGTAGCCAAAAAAAGTCCCCCAACCCTACCTTGGTCTGGTTCCAACCTCCCAAAATCCTATACACCACCTCTAAAAACATAGAAATGAGCTCGAAATCTATGTACAAATTTGAAAAAAGGTCACAAGTTTAATGCTCATATACTCTATTATTATGTGATAACATGACACAGAATGCTCATATGACACTAGATTCTCATATATTATGTATTTGAAACTTTTGTGGGACTTCTCAAGTTAGGGTTATTGGAAAAATTTAGTCAGTTAGATTCTCATATACTATGTTATTACGTGCATATATTAAGAATTTGAAAATTTTGAAAATTTTGAAATATGTCCCATAGTACATGGTTCATTATAAAAGAAGATTGGATTCTATTTATATAATATATTTTTAGTTATTTAAAATAAAATATGACATTAAATTATGCAACTGGTTGATGGATATGAATTATGCATTTGAAACATTAATAACTTTATCTCCTTTTAGTCTATAAACTTTGTATTACATTTTACTTCAAAGACATTAAGAACATGGTTTAGATCAAGAAATATTTGATGCAAGTGATAAAGTCAACACTGAATTCGGCAAAGTTGGTTTGAATTTCGAGGATGTTAGAAAGAAATTCATTGAACATCAATGAAAGATGAAAAGAAAAATTCAATAGACCAACCAAAAGTTATTTACTATGTTCAACTGTTTACTAGAAATGTAATAGGTCACTATTTAGACAATTGATTCTGTTTTGTTTTATGTATCAATTATTATTTAATCTTATGTTTTATTTTCTTTCTATATTGCATTTGTTTAAATCTGTTAATTGACATATTTAATTTTCCCTTTATTCACATGTTATCTTGTCCAGTGTGATTGCACGGGTGGGGTACATATTATAAATTATTTTACTAATTGTATATCATATTATTAATTATTAAAAGTATTATTTCTTATCAATTGTCATATTATCAAAAATAATATTTATCACTATTTATCTCATTATATTGTATTAATAATATTGTCATTTATGAATTGTTAATTGTATATTATTAATTACTATTAATTATTACTAATATTAGTAATTTTATTAATAATTGAATTATTAATTAATAGTCATATTAATAATTGTTATTTATTATTTATCATATTATTTATATTATAAATAATTTTATATTAATAATATTGTTTTTCATGTTAACTATTAATTATATTATTATTATTTATTATTTCTAATATTAATTACTATATATATTAATGATATTTTATTTTAATTGGTTATAATTTTAATTATATATTGTTATTCATGTATTGTTATTATTAATAAATTTTTCAAATTACTTTTTAAAAAAAGGCTCAGAGGCCCAAAATTATTTGGTGTTCTTGGATGGGATGACCAAGTATCAAATAATTTGGCACTCATCCAACCCATTTTGATAAAAAAAAATCTCATTTAAATAAAAAATCATATTAAAAAACCCTCCTATGATGGTGATAGCGTGGTGTGGGGTTCACTTCCTCCATGTTCAGTTCTTCACTACTATAAAATTGACTTTTATTAGCACTATAAAAACCCCTTATCAACACTAGAAAATCCTTGATGTTCTATGTAGCGGAAAAAAGGAGGGTCACTTTTATCAATGCTAAAAAATGCTGATAAAATCCCCTTTTATCAGTTCTAGAAAAATGCTGATAAAAGTAGAAAAAAATATGTTAATATGCAAGAGACTCACAGGGAGGCCACCCACTTTTATCAGTGCTCGATACCCCCCCCCCCACCACCACCACTACCACCCCATTTTATAAGTGCTTGTATAGACCTATCAACTTCCCTTTATCAGTGCTAGACCACTGCTCCTACCCATACTTGTGTGTGTCTTCACTTGGATTCAAACCTGTGACCTTCACCCTCGTGCACTTGTGCCTTTACCATTTATCTATATTGTTTTTTATTTATTTTATGATATATGTAACATTTTGTTACCTTATTTCAATAACTTATTGGCCCTTGTTTTGGTTCCCCTTTGGTTGGGTCTTGTCTTAGGGTGTTTCAGGTGAAATTTAAAAAAAAAATTGTAACCTTTTTGAGCATTGCACAATTATTAGCACACGATTTTCCCAAACTTTGTGCCACCTAGTGCAAACTATGAACCCCAAACAATATGTGTTCCATGTTTGGTTCATAGTTTGATAAATTGTGGCCCACCTAGGGGAAACTATATTCCCCAAACAGTGCGGTCACATAGTTAGAGAGCGCAATTTTTTTAACCATGTGCTCCCTCCAGCAAATCATGCATGCAAGAATTTAATCCCCAGAATTTTATTTAAAAATATCAGACCCCCCCCCACCAGTTTAACCCCAAATCTCCCTATTTCTAATCTAATATGATTCTATGGTCCTTGAAGGCTCTCAAGATGTGAAATTGACTCTTTCAACCTATTCTCTTTGTGAATCAAGTGTCGGTGATCTCGTTGGATCTCTTTTTGGTAAGTGAATCTCCACTAGTGTAGTTTCGCCTGATCTCCTCTTATCTCCTCCTTAGAAAGTGATATAACATCATTTTATTGATGGATTAAATATCTATTTTGATGGATCTTGATTCTAGGATTGATTTCTTACTCTCCCACACCTTCGTTCTTTATTGGAGAATCTTATTGCAGTTGTGGTGTTGATCGTTTGACCTCATGATTAAACTTAGGTGGTTCCATAAATCTTTAACATTCAATTAAAAACTTTATTTGCATGATTTATTTGAATTGTGTTTTTCAATGATTTAAAAATCCATATTTGAGATTATTGATGTTTGATTTTGGAAAGGGCATAAAAATTGTGTAAAACCCCAATTTCATTGGAATTGAAATTGTTGGGTGAATTTGAGAAAATTGATTTGATGTTGAAACTTGAGATAAATAGATTAAATTGAAAGTTGGTTTGAAAAGTTATGAATTGATGAAAACCTATGATTGGGTTTTGAAATGGGAAAGGCATGTTGAAAACTAAAATTGGAGAATTGTATTTTTAATTGATTTGAAATGATTGATTTTCCCTTGATTGATTGATTGATTAATTGAAGCACATGTAATCTTGTGTAGTTAGTATGTAACTCGAATAAGCATGTTAGGACTATGACTCCCTAGAAATATATTGATGATGACAACACTAACTAAACCTAGTTCAACATGATTTTCCATGATAGGTCCCCTAATGGGGTGTTGATAGATTATCTCGATGGCCTGAGCCTAGGGAAGTTTTCGCACATATCTTGAGTCGTGATGATGATTGAGAAGTGTGAGGATCCTATTTTTAGAAAATAATGTACTATAGGGCTTATGAACATGGTGTTATGATTTCCTAATTTGATTATGCAAGTCATTGATTATGGAACTATTTTATTCATGCCAATTGATTTATATAAATGTTTTATATAAAATTTTAATTTAAGCCTATTTTGGTATATATGTCATCTGTTTGATTCAAAATCATGTTTTACTAAATATATATAAATATATATGTCTTTTCATGCATTGTTTTATTAAAATTGAAAGCATTATTGGTTTATTGTTATGGTATTGTTTATAGAACACTTGGCGAGACACTACTTGAATGTATGGCTCACACCCTACTTTTGCCTTTGGGAGGTTGTAGATTATCTTTTGCAGTCCAAGAAAATGGAAAGCACCACTTGGAGGTGGTGGATGTTCTTGATCACTGGGACCCAGAGTGATAGTGGTGACTGGTGGAGATGTGATCTGCCTGTTACATGAGATGTCTGATCGTTTTATCTTGACAGATATTGTGTCCTTTTGATGTACTGTTTTGGGTATTGCTTTATTTGTTTGATTATGGTAGTTTCTCCTTAATGAGTGTTGAAATAGTGACTTGTATATTTTATCTTCTATTATTTTATGAAAAAATCATTCCTACTTGATTCTTGTATGATGTTAGTTGATAGTCGTCAACTCGTGGGGATAGGGAATGCCCTTCGAGCTATGTCAAGACCGTCTCGGGTATCAGTGTACCAGGGTATCTGGACTAGTTCATGATAATATATCTACGTATTTATATATTTTTTACTAGATATATTTATCCATATATTTATATTTATTTATATAATTATTTGTAAATACATTTATAAAATATATATGGATAAATAATTATATGGATAAATAATTATTTATAATTATTTATATATTTATATTTATTTATAATTATATATGGATAAATAATTATTTTTAATTATTTATATATTTATATATTTATATTTATTTATAATTATTTTTGTTTTTTTTTGTATGTTTTGTATGTATGTTTTATATATCTACTTATTTTTTAATTATTTATCCATATATTTATATTTATTTATATAATTATTTTTAAATACTTTTATAATTATTTACATACATACATACATACATACATACATACATACATACATACATAAATACATACATACATACATACATACATACATATGTTTATATATACGCCTGTGTTTATAAATAAAATTATACATTTTTCATATTTATTTACATATATTACATATTAATATTTATTCACATATATTAGAATATATAGATAAATATATTTGTCTTCAAATACAGACACACGCACAAATATATTTATATATATATATATATAAATTATATATACATTGTGTATGTGTTGGAATTGGGGTCCTAGAACCAACTATTTGTACATTGATTACATGAATATTTACTGTATTTAAATATTAAACATCTTATTACATATTTTTCATTGTTCTACATGATTATAATGTAATAATGTCCTAGAGTATTTGTCACATTAATAAGGTCATAGCAGTTCCCCGCTATGATGAGAACCATGAAGTGTTATGACTATATTCTTAAATATAGTTCTGTAGTTGGATTACTTACTATGATGGGACGCATAGTATACAAAATATCATGTTAGAGTACTCGTAAGCATATGAGACTTCTTCTCATGAAGTTCCCACTTAGTAATCTCCAAGATGGGAGATTATGAGAACAGACCATCTAGTGGGAATTCTGCATGTTTTGGTGTCATCGGAATTCCTATCTGCCAGTGTGTGTGTAATGGTCCTTAGACTTTAATATTATCATTAATACGTGTCATGACTCATGTACCTATATTTTTTTATGAAAATTATCATGCCATTTGTTGGCTAAAAGTAGGGTACGTTGGGTGTGTCACAAATGGCATGTTATTAATGGATAAGTCGAGAGGAAAGATTTGTCCCTTCCATTTATGGAACTTGATATCTCAGCCCTTTGATTGAAATAGAACCATCACCCTAAATTCCATGGCCATGGTGTAATTATGAGTTTATTTCTGGTAGTCAAAGAATGACGTATCAAGCATATAGGTTGATGACACTATCATAAAACTTGCTTGATGAGATATTGTGACAAAGGGATTATATTACATAATGAGCGTTTGTATGTGGATGTCATCATTGAGAATTTAAGTTCTCTCTCTTGGGTGCCTTGGCCCGTTTCTAGATAGTAATCTTGGACTTTAGGGAAGCCCACCTAATGCCAATGAGAAAGAATCATAGAGGGTCACACACTAAGTGTTTCTGGTGGTCTCCATTAAATTCTATTTGAATTTAATTAATGTAATAAATATTATTCTCAAGAACGATGAATAAATTTATTCAAGTTAAAATGATCACATAAATTAAATAAATATTTATTCACCGGATTGTGAATAAAATATATTTATTTATTTTATTGAACATTTAATAAATATTTATTTACTAGTTTTTAAATAAAAATATTTATTTAAGAGAATCAAATATTTTATTCTGGTGTTCAATGAATGAAAGAGTAGTTTGAATGGACCAAGACCGTGTCCGTTGATAAATTAATTATTTACAAGTCAATAAATAATGTTTATCCAGTTGGTGCAAGAAATAATAATAATATTTTTATCATTATATGGAAAGGGATGTCATTTATGGTTCTGTTTTGCGCAAGTTGGTGCACCCCAAGTAATGGTGGTGTTGTTATTATGTGTCATGGGTTTTCTCTAATAGTTATAATTTTATTTAATTACTATTTCACAATTAAATATTGTAACTGAAACCCCATGTCAATTAATAGGTAGGTACGTCTATTGTGTCAAACCCCAGTGAATTGATAATTGTTGAGCCAAACATTTTCTCTCTTGAATCCTCTCATCTCTCCCTCCTAAGAACAAGAGAAGTTCTTTAAGACCGAAGAATGAGCAATCAAGAATGATCAATGCAAAACATTTGTTCCACCGTGCCGGCACCCGTAGAATGAGTGGCATTGATCGGAGACCATTAGAGCACGTGTGTAGAGGGATTCTACTTTTGATCCTCATAAGCGCAATGAAGTAAATCTGGAAGGGTCATTCCAGATGACAACAATCATCAACGAATAAAGTATCTAAGACCCAGGTATTTAATTTCTTCAAAAATTATTAAATTAATTATAAACATGATGTACTAGATTCTCTTTCTTAGATCTGGTGTTATTCTTCTCTTTGTCTAAACCTTTGATTTCAATCTGTGGATACTGGTGTTCATTATCGTATTGATCCCGGATTGGTCATCGATTATGGAAAAATCAAAGTTGGGCCCTCCCAACCACCATGCTTCCGCTGCGTCCGGATCCTTTAAGTGGTATCAGAGTGGTCACATCATCATTTATAATTATTTGAATAATTCTTTGATGATTTATGCTTTAATAATTTAGTTTTTCAATTCATGTTTAATTATTCTTGTAATCTGAATTTATAGATCTGTTTTTCCTCTTTTCATTTCTCATAGATCTAACAAAAATATATAATTTTTTAATTAAAATTAAATCGAGGTTCTCATCAGGAAGCGTCGATGATTCTATCCAGATAACATTATAGTACATGCTATGTATTCAGATTTACATGCCATGTAATCTGGCATACACTCCATGTATTCTGGATTACACACTGTGTAGTTGTGTTTAGTGCATCGGGAGTAATATGGAAATTACTCAAGCCGTGTGCATTAATGACACACGGTGTAGTTAATTCTTACACTGTGTGTTGACCAAGATAGACTGGCGCACGATCTGCCGAATCACATGTCGTGTGGACCACTAGACATGGTGTGTAGTCCCTTCGGGTCAAGGGCCAAACCGTGTATCTGATAAAACACTATTTTATTGAATATTTTATTGATAATAAATGATATAATTTCCTCACATTGTGTTAAACATGTTTATTTATAAAATATTTGGGATTTGATCATTCATTTGAAAATTTGGTGAAAATTCCAGTTTTACCCTTAATAGTGCACTGTAGTATTTCGAAGATAAATATTTTTATGTTTATTATTTGAATTTTAAATTTTGTAACAGTGTTCCTAACTTAATTATATACAACTTTTATTCATGACACTAAAGCTAAAGAGTTTATTTGGTTGTTGAAATTGGGCCATGAAGTCAAAGTTGGGCTGGGCTCGCCAGAATGGAGAAGGTTCTGTATTTGGACCATATCCTCTACATACGGGCTTGTATTGAGCCCAAATTTTGAGGAAAGCTCGGGGACATGATGTGGCACAAATCATCCTTCTGGAAGGCCGGTCAATTCACGCGTTTTGGAGGTCAAATTGGCGGTGCAAGTTGGAATAAAATATTTAGCCGAGATTTTCATTTCACACTTAAAAAGTTATGTATCCCTAGCCCTCACAAACTCTATTTAAAGGGGGTTTTAACTCTTTTAGAGGGCTGGTATAGGATTTGGGAAGGTGTGGCCGAAAGGGTGTCTCTTGGGAGCCCCTCACAACTCTTGGAAGAAGTAAGCCTTTGTGAAAACCTCTCTTCCAAAAAGGCTCTCCTCTCTCACCTCTTCTTTGTATTTCTTTTCTTTCATGTTTGTTTCTTGAATTTTTCTTCAAATAATATTTTGTGTTCATCCCTATTCTTCTTATCTTAATCTTCTTAATTGGGTTGGAATCAAGAGTGGAGACAAGATTGGGTTCTACCCTTTCAATCCGTTGCTTATGCAAAACGTCTCCACGATGACTACACCACCCATGGAAGAGTAGTTCTTTTTAGTAATCGATCGACCTCTATCCTTCTTCATTCATTTATTTTGAATCAATGAGATACTGTAATTCACATATTATGATCTATTAATTGAGTTTTTAATTTAAATGAAACTAAGCAAGCAATTGAATAGTTAACACAAAACACGCGAGGTCGGGAATTGTGTGAACTGTGGGAGCGCAACCTTAACCGGTAATTCAAAACCACATGGGATCAATTTGTAGAGTTAAAATATAATCCCTAAACTCAATTAATCCTCATTTCCAGAGTGGTTATGTGCCTTAATTTATCACTGACCATAAGATAATTTTAGAGCATCAATCAAAGCAGGGTGTCGCGATTGCATGTTCCGAAGTTATCCTAAGGTTAAAATTCACTTCAATCTTCGTGGTAAAGTTAATTCTCATAGGGTTTGGGATTTAACAAATTAAGGGATCATAATTAAGTGAATATTAATTTAAATGATAATGATTAATAAATGATTGAATAGGTAGAGTTAGATCGATTACGTCTTTTAAAATAGATTTCTAAAAAAACATCTTCTTGTTGTGTCATTCTAATCGAAACTTCATTTCAAAATTAAAAACAAAAAAAAATGCAATCTTCTTCCAGAAAACTTCTTCTAGATTCATAAACTATAAAAAACCACCCCCATCCTTTCAAGTAGTGTTTTTATTCTCTTTTATTTTATTTCTATAATACCTCTAAAAATTGTTTTAATTCACTTCCTCCTTTGAGAGACGACCTTGGTCAGCCACTCTGCTGCACCTAAGTACCCCAAATCACATTAATCATTTGAGGGCGCCCACGACAGCGCTCTTTAAAATTGGCTCCATTGCCGGGGAGGCAAGTAATTATTTCAACCAATTAGAGGTATTTATTTTATTTTACATTTTAATTCTCTTCCTCTCTTCTTTCTTCCGTCTTTACCCAATCTGATTTTTTTTTCTTCTTCTTTTATCTCTTTCTACTTCTTTTTGGACCATCAACTCAAACTTCAAGTTTTTATTTTACTATGGTCCACATTCCTTCTTTTCATCTTTCATTGATTGATTACATGAACTAATCCCGAAGATCTCTTAGATCTTGACCCTGAGATTGAACGTAGCCTTAGGGCACGAATCAGACATTCTCAGTCTACGGGAAGTTTCAACATTCAACCAGTTGGAGAATTACTCCAATATCAGAACATTGAAATTGGAAGCAATTCAAATTCAACCATAAAACAAGAACCAATGGCTGGAAACAATGGAAATGAACTTAATAGAACCATTCGAGAATTGGCTGCACCTGATATTAACTATCAACCAAATTGTATTGCATACCCAAATCTCGAATCGGACTTCGAACTGAAATCTGGGTTAATTCACTTACTTCCAAAGTTTCATGGCCTCTCTGTTGAGGATCCCAATAAACATTTGAAATAATTTAATGTGGTTTGCTCAACCCTAAAACCTAGAAATGTCTCTGAAGATCAAATCAAACTAAGAGCATTCCCATTCTCACTTGATGGAGCTGCGAAAGATTGGATGTATTATTTACAACCTGAAGATGTAACTTGTTGGAACGATTTGAAACGTCTTTTCTTGCAGAGATTTTTTCCAGCATCAAGGACCACATCCATTCGAAAGGAGATATCGGGGATCAAGCAAGCCCAAGGGGAGTCAATGTATGAGTACTGGGAGAGATTCAAGAAGTTGTGTGCAAGCTGCCCACATCACCAAATCAGTGAGCAACTCCTCATCCAATACTTCTACGAAGGACTCACACCCATGGAGAGGAGCATGGTAGATGCTGCGGCTGGAGGAGCATTGGTGGACAAGACACCAGTAGCTGCACGAGCATTGATCGACAAAATGGCCCAAAACTCTCAACAATTCGGTGATAGAGGTACACCACATGTTCGAGGAGTACATCAAGTAAGTCCTTCTTCTCTTGAAAGTCATTTGATTGATACTAAGTTAGAAGAATTGACAACTATGGTGAGGCAGATTTCATTGGCTCAAAAGACATCCCAACCCCCTCCTTCAAGGCCTTGTGGTATTTGCACTGAGACAAGCCACCCAACTGACTGTTGCCCACAACTCCAAGAAACAGAAGATTGTGCAGCAGTGTTCCCTGGGAGACCATTTCAGCAGCAACAACAACAACCATATCCCCAAAAGAAGTTTGATCCATCATACAACCAAGGGTGGAAAGATCTAGCGGACATGAGGTATGGCTCTGGAAAACAACAAAGGCCACCCTTTCAACCAAACTTCCAGCAGCCTCCACCTTACCAACAGGGTTTCCAACAACCCCAAAGGAGATTCGAGGCTCAAACATCAACGAGTCAGCAACAAGGGAATATCCAACACAAGGTAGACTCTAACACTGATGATCTTTTGAAACAAATTTTTCTTAATCAACAGAATGAGCTGAAGAGTCAAGGTTCGGAGCTGAGAGAGTTGAAGACTCAAATGAGTCAGATTGCCACCGCCCTCCATGAACTTGTGAGTAAGAATTCTGGAAATCTACCTTCCCAACCCACTCCAAATCCAAAGGGGAATGTTAGTGCCATCACATTGAGAAGTGGGAAGCAAATGAACGATACATCTGCACCTACCATTCCACCGGGATTCACCTCAACTTCAGAGAAGCCGCATTTCATACCAACTGATGAACAATCCAAGGAGAAAGATAAAGGTAAGAAAAAGATTGATGATGTTCCTCCTAAACCCCTTCCTTTTCCAAACAGGTTTGTTCAAACCAAGAAGATGGCTGAAGAAGCAATGCAAAAGGAGGTTTTGGACACATTCAAGCGTGTGGAGATCAACATTCCTCTACTTGAAGCCATTAAGCAAATCCCAAGGTATGCCAAATTCTTAAAAGAACTCTGCACCAATCGAAGAGGGATCAAGGGGAATGAGAGGATCAACCTTGGAAGGAATGTCTCGGCACTCATTACACCAACTCTAGCAATGCCAACAAAGTGCAAGGATCCTGGGACATTCACCATCCCATGTACCATAGGGGAGTTGCACTTCTCTGATGCTCTTTGTGATTTAGGAGCTTCAATAAATGTGATGCCTCACTCTGTATTCTCTTCCTTACAGGTTGGTGAGTTGAAGCCAACAAGAGTAGTGGTGCAATTGGCGAATAGAGCTACGGCATATCCAGCAGGAGTCCTTGAGGATGTACTTGTCCGGGTAAGAGACATGATCTTTCCAGCAGATTTCTATGTTCTTAACATGGAGGATGATCAGGTAAGTTCTCATGCCCCCATTATCTTAGGTAGACCCTTCCTCAAAACTGCAAAAACTATCATAAATGTCAATGAGGGTACACTTTCCATGGAGTTTGGAGATGAAGTTGTGATATTTAATGTTATGGATTCCATGAAGTACCCCTCAGAGGACCATTCTGCTTTTGTTATCTCCCATTTTGAACCACCAAGTAAAAACATCATGGAATTGGATTGTCCTATGCTTAGGGAGATTATGAGTATTGGTTCTAGTTTGATGTCTAAGAATACTTCTACACCCATTTTTAAGGAACAAGACTCTCTAAGATTTGATTTTGAAATGGAATCATATTCTGATTTTGATCATGTGAACTCTGATTATGACATGACTATTGAGTATGCTGATGGATTTGGTGCTTTATTCTCTGATTGTGATGATTTTTATTCTGATACTGATGTTCATTGTGCAGATATGTCTGTTGCATCAATTTCTCCATCCATACATCACCCACCTACATTGGAACTCAAGCCATTGCCCCCAAATCTCAAATATGCATACTTGTTGAGTGGTGATAAATTACCTGTTATCATTGCTAACAATCTACCTTTTGAACATGAAGAAAAGCTTTTGAATATTTTGAGGGAGAACATCAGGGCGATTGGGTGGACCTTGGCTGACATATCAGGTATTAGCCCCTCCATTTGCATGCATAGGATTCTCTTGGAGGATGGGGCTAAACCGGTGAGACAACCACAAAGGAGACTCAATCCCACCCTCCTGGAAGTTGTTAAAAAGGAAGTTGAGAAATTGCTCGAGGTAGGTATAATCTTTCCCATTTCAGATTCACAGTGGGTAAGTCCAATTCAGGTTGTGCCTAAGAAAACTGGTTTTACTGTTGTTAAAAATGAGAAAGATGATTTAGTTCCAATGAGGGTGCAAAACAGTTGGCGTGTGTGTATTGATTATAGGAAACTAAATCAGACCACTCGCAAGGACCATTTCCCCCTCCCATTTATTGATCAAATGCTCGAGAGACTAGCTGGGAAAACACACTATTGTTTCTTGGATGGATTTTCTGGATATTTTCAGGTTCCTATAGCTCCAGAGGATCAGGAGAAGACTACATTCACCTGTCCCTTTGGCACATTTGCCTACCGGAGGATGCCATTTGGGCTTTGCAACGCCCCAGGTACCTTCCAGAGATGTATGGTGAGTATTTTTTCTGATTTTATTGAGACCTACATGGAGGTATTTATGGATTATTTTACAGTGTATGGGTCTTCATTTGATGAATGTCTAAGTAGTTTGGGAAATGTGTTGAATCATTGTATTGAGAAGAATCTGGTCCTGAACTTTGAAAAGTGTCATTTTATGGTAGAGCATGGCATTGTCTTAGGGCGTGTGGTGTCAAAACATGGGATAGAGGTTGATAGATCTAAGGTAGAAATTATTTCATCCTTACCCTATCCTTCATGTGTGCATGATGTTAGATCTTTCCTAGGGCATGCAGGATTTTATCGGCGCTTCATCAAAGATTTTAGTAAGATCGCTCTTCCTATGTCACGATTACTTCAAAAAGATTCTGATTTTGTGTTTGATGATTCTTGTAGGACTTCCTTTGATGAGCTAAAGAAGTGTCTGACCACTCCACCTATCATACAGCCCCCACGGTGGGACCTTCCATTTGAGCTTATGTGTGACGCCTCCAACTTCGCGGTTGGAGCTGTCTTATCTCAGAGGGTGGAAGGACGTTCACATGTGATCGCCTATGCATCAAGGACACTAAATTCAGCCCAATCAAATTACACAACCACAAAAAAAGAGTTTCTTGCTGTCATATTTTCTTTAGATAAATTCCGTTCATATTTATTGGGCTCTAAAGTAGTTGTTTTTTCTGACCATGCAGCTTTGAGGTACCTCCTGACGAAGCCAGATGCAAAGCCGCGACTTATCCGTTGGATGCTCCTTCTTCAAGAGTTTGACATCGAGATAAAGGACAAAAAGGGGTCAGAAAACTTGGTGGCGGACCACATGAGTAGGCTTACTCACACACTAGAGGGTGACACCTTGGACCAGGTACCACTTCGGGACACTTTCCCCGATGAGCATCTCTATACCATCTCAGGTAAGCATCCTTGGTATGCTGATTTAGTTAATTACATTGTTGGCTCTGAAATCCCAGTAAATTTGAAGAAACATCAAGTCCAAAAATTAAAGAGTGATTCAAGATTTTATGTTTGGGATGATCCATACTTATGGCGCATGTGTAGTGACCAAGTCATTAGGAGGTGTGTTCCCGATCATGAGTTTGAGTCTGTTTTGCATTTCTGTCATACACTTGCATGTGGTGGACACTTTGGACCCCAACGGACAGCTAGGAAAGTTTTGGACTCTGGATTATATTGGCCTAGATTATTCCATGATGCCCATGTGTTTTGTAAGTCATGCTCTCGTTGCCAACACACTGGGAACATTTCTAGGAGACATGAGATGCCCCAACAACCCATACTATTTTGTGAGATTTTTGATGTATGGGGAATTGACTTTATGGGTCCTTTTCCTAGTTCATTTGGATTTTTTGTACATTTTGGTTGCTGTTGATTATGTGAGTAAATGGGTGGAGGCCAAGGCCACCAGGACTGACGATTCTCATGTTGTTGTGGACTTTGTCAAAGCACAAATTTTTTGCAGGTTTGGAGTACCAAAGGCCATCATCAGTGACCAAGGGACACACTTTTGCAATAGGAATTTTGCTTCCCTCCTTCGAAAGTATGGGGTGACACACAAAACATCAACACCATACCACCCCCAAACAAATGGCCAGGCTGAGGTTTCAAATCGTGAGTTGAAACAAATCTTGGAGAAAATCGTGCAGCCAAATAGGAAGGATTGGAGCAAGCGCTTGGATGATGCATTGTGGGCTTATAGAACAGCATACAAGACCCCCATTGGTATGTCCCCATTTCGGATTGTTTTTGGGAAAGCATGTCATCTCCCAGTGGAAGTCGAGCATCGGGCTTATTGGGCTATAAAGAAATGCAACATGGATTTGGCCCAAGCTGGAATTCAAAGGAAGTTGCAAATTCAAGAGCTTGAGGAGATTCGATTGTCATCATATGAGAACTCAAGGCTCTACAAGGAAAGATCAAAAGCAGCTCATGACAAAATGATCCAACAAAGGGAGTTTCATGTTGGAGAGAAAGTCCTTCTCTATAGTTCACGACTGAAGTTGATGCCTGGTAAGTTGCGTTCCAGATGGTTAGGTCCTTATATTGTGTCTAATGTTTTTCCTTATGGTGCAGTGGAGATCACACAAGAGGACACTGGAAGGATATTTACAGTCAATGGGCAACGTTTGAAGAGATACATTGAGGGACATCCTACTGATGCAGTGGATTTTATCACACTGCATGACCCCATCATCACTTGATCACATCAGGCTGTTCCTAACCCTTTCACTTTTATATTATTTGTCCTATTTAAAAATTCTGAATTTCATGTGCATATATCATCTCACGGGTTCACATTGAGGACAATGAAATATTTTAAGTGTGGGGGAGGGAACCTTTTAGTTTAGTAATTTCAATTGTTTTCCTGTTAAAAAAAACCAAAAAAAAATTGTGTGTTTTTCAAAATTTGTGTGTTTATTTTACAATTTTCTGTGTGTTTTTGAAACTTTTGAGCTGAAATGATTCTCATCACCATTTTTAAATCCATATCAATAAGTGAAACAATTTACCCCTTGAAACTAAGCTTAAATGAATGCTGAAATGACTTTGTTTCAAGTTCAAATATTTAGTAATTTCATGCAAAGTACGCTGAATTTTGAATCCCATGCCAATCTCACTGTCTTTATATTTGAAATCACTTTCCTGTGAGGCTTCTAAACCATTATTTTCATATTCTTTACATTCACCTCACTTCTTGAGAGAACCAAACCATACTTGATTTAACCAGAATTTGATCTATTCCTGTCAAAACTTGAGGGTTTGAGGTACTTGTGTTTAAATGATTGAGGCATTTGTTTGGTATTAAAACCCCTATTTCAAAGAATCCTTTTTTATAATGGCCTACCTTGAATATTTAATCCTTGTAGCCCTTAGAAGCCATGCACAGCCTGTTAGGTTAAGCCACATTACAAGCCAATTTTCCCTATCCAACCAACTCTTGAAGTGAAATTTCATAATCTAGTTGAGCTTAAGTGTGGGGGAAGCTGTCTTGTGTTGTGCCACCACATTATGTGATACTTTGGGTGGAAAATTAAATTCTGAAGAGATGTGTTTGCTGCTAAAGAAAGTCATTATATTGAAAGCTGTGCCTTTTCTGGAGCTTTCATGACAAGTGAAGTTGTGCCTTTTCTGGAGCTTCTAATTGAGGTGGAAAGCTGTGCCCATCTGGAGCTTTCAAGAAAATCATGTTTTAGAAGATTGACATTTTTTATGCTGAAATGATGAATGGTGTAAACCTTTCATGACTTTTCATGATGATGGAGCTGAATTGATACTATGGGGATTGAAGAGAAGACCATATTTAAGTGAAAATTAGATTAATGCAATTTTGCTTTAAAAGAGTCAAGCCCTCCTCATTCAGCCTCAGAGTTTTTCACATCTTAATCCTACCAACCGAAAGCCACAGAACAACCCTGAAAAGTCCTCATGATAAACATATGTCCTTGACTCACATCGGGTAGCGATGTAGGAATCTATCAAGCCTATGGTGAGCCTTGTATGAGTTTGGATGAGAAATACATTGCAAAAAAAAATTTATATTTGAGTGATGAGAGAAAATTCAAGCGAGGTAAGTGTTTTGTGCATGGGCGGATAAATGAAGTGGAAATATATTGAATGATATAAATGGAGAACTTGAAATAAGGTTTTTTATGAGGCATGATATCTTTTTTATTCTTGGTGTGAAATTGATTGATCTTAAAGATATGTGTTTTAAAATTGGTTTTGATTTGATATTGATGTTTACTTGATATGAGGTTTTGCCCAGGTGTGCAAAAGGGTAAGTGTGGGGGAGTTGATAAAACACTATTTTATTGAATATTTTATTGATAATAAATGATATAATTTCCTCACATTGTGTTAAACATGTTTATTTATAAAATATTTGGGATTTGATCATTCATTTGAAAATTTGGTGAAAATTCCAGTTTTACCCTTAATAGTGCACTGTAGTATTTCGAAGATAAATATTTTTATGTTTATTATTTGAATTTTAAATTTTGTAACAGTGTTCCTAACTTAATTATCTACAACTTTTATTCAGGACACTAAAGCTAAAGAGTTCATTTGGTTGTTGAAATTGGGTCATGAAGTCAAAGTTGGGCTGGGCTCGCCAGAATGGAGAAGGTTCTGTATTTGGGCCATATCCTCTACATACAGGCTTGTATTGAGCCCAAATTTTGAGGAAAGCTCGGGGACATGATTTGGCACAAATCATCCTTCTTGAAGGCCGGTCAATTCACGCGTTTTGAAGGTCAAATTGGCGGTGCAAGTTGGAATAAAATATTTAGACGAGATTTTCATTTCACACTTAAAAAGTTATGTATCCCTAGCCCTCACAAACTCTATTTAAAGGGGGTTTTAACTCTTTGAGAGGGCTGGTAGAGGCTTTGTGAAGGTGTGGAAGAAAGGGTGTCTCTTGGGAGCCCCTCACAACTCTTGGAAGAAGTAAGCCTTTGTGCAAACCTCTCTTCCAAAAAGGCTCTCCTCTCTCACCTCTTCTTTGTATTTCTTTTCTTTCATGTTTGTTTCTTGAATTTTTCTTCAAATAATATTCTGTATTCATCCCTCTTCTTATTATCTTAATCTTCTTAATTGGGTTGGAATCAAGAGTGGAGACAAGATTGGTTTCTACCCTTTCAATCCGTTGCTTATGCAAAACGTCTCCACGATGACTACACCACCCATGGAAGAGTAGTTCTTTTTAGTAATCGATCGACCTCTATCCTTCTTCATTTATTTATTTTGAATCAATGAGATACTGTAATTCACATATTATGATATATTAATTGAGTTTTTAATTTAAATTAAACTAAGCAAGCAATTGAATAGTTAACACAAAACACGCGAGGTCGGGAATTGTGTGAACTGTGAGAGCGCAACCTTAACCGGTAATTCAAAACCACATGGGATCAATTTGTAGAGTTCAAATATAATCCCTAAACTCAATTAATCCTCATTTCCAGAGTGGTTATGTGCCTTAATTTACCACTGACCATAAGCTAATTTTAGAGCATCAATCAAAGCAGGGTGTTGCGATTGCATGTTCCGAAGTTATCCTAAGGTTAAAATTCACTTCAATCTTCGTGGTAAAGTTAATTCTCGTAGGGTTCGGGATTTAACAAATTAAAGGATCATAATTAAGTGAATATTAATTTAAATTATAATGATTAATAAATGATTGAAGAGGTAGAGTTAGATCGATTACGCCTTTTAAAATAGATTTCTAAAAAAACATCTTCTTGTTGTGTCATTCTAATCGAAACTTCATTTCAAAATTAAAAACAAAAAAAAATGCAATCTTCTTCCAGCAAACTTCTTCTAGATTCATAAACTATAAAAAACCACCCCCATCCTTTCAAGTAGTGTTTTTATTCTCTTTTATTTTATTTCTATAATACCTCTAAAAATTGTTTTAATTCACTTCCTCCTTTGAGAGACGACCTTGGTCAGCCACTCTGCTGCACCTAAGTATCCCAAATCACATTAATCATTTGAGGGCGCCCACGACAGCGCTCTTTCAGTATCCCATACATGGCTAAGCTGACTGGTAACCGTGTAACCCAGAGACAATATGGCGTGTGGACCACTGGACATGTCGTGTACTCCAAGATTTCTGAAGTATGCCTCACATGTTGAGTCCGTAGGCGCGTAATTCAGATAAAATGGTAAAGGCAGTACACGTCGTGTATTCAGAACTACACATCGTGTACATTACCAAATTACACAGAATTAAAACTTTAATGTTTGTGTAATGTTCAGAATTGCATATCATGTAGATTTTAATGGGTGTTCATTGTGTTATCTCCGAGTTTATGGATTATAATCTTAGGTAAATTCAAAAAAATATTAAGATAAAAGGATTGATTAATTAAAGATAATAATTAATGAATTCAATCATGGTTTATCTTAATAAAAATGATTAAAGAATTGAATGCTAGTTTTATTAAATGCGTAATTTGTTGCATGTATGTGGATGATCATGAGATAGACCAAACCTTTGTATGAGATTGGTTTCTTTTTAATTTATTTTAAATTAAAATTGTTGGCCTATGTTCCATCTCTCCTCATTAATATGTAGGGCCTACATGCCCTTGGTTTTTTTTATGTAAACCCCCTTTTCCCATCACATGTGTGTGAGTTAAAAAGCATATGTAATGGATGGAGATCCCAAGATTGTGGAGGTGGTTCAAGTAAGGTGCTGAGGTGAAACCAATCTAAGGAGATACAAAGGTGGATAGGTGGAAAGATATAAACACGAACCCAAAAGGTTCAAGGTGTTTCTCCCCTAGTTCAGGGTTAGTTTATCAACTACTAGATAAACTGACCATTAGAAAAGCTCATGATCATTCCCTTTACTTTATTTTATTTCTGTCAGTGGCATGGTTTATCATTATGGATGTGTTGTCGCGATCACATAATTAATGAATTAAACAAGCATACAAGATGGAACTAAAATAAACCAGGCTTATGCGCAAATATTATCAAGACATGGTTAATCAATTAAATAAGTTCCAATTAATACTAACAAGCATTTTATAAAGATAATAAGCAATTTATGAATAATAAATAAAAATCCCTCAATAAAATATTAAGTCATACCAAGACTTTTGTTACTTGATTAAGGGCAGGACTCAATAAAACTATGTGTTTGACTAACCCTTGTTGGGACACTTACTTTTATACAGGAATCCCTTATAAAAGTTTCAGGTTGACTTAACCATATTTCATCAAGAGGAGTAGCCCTTGCTAGACTTGGTGTAATATTGAAGGCAAGTGTTGAGGAAATCCAAGTCAGGATTTTAGGATTGGGGAGTCCACTCGATAGATCAAGGATCTTCAAGCCTGTAGTTGGCAAAGACCTACCTACCTAAATACCTTCAAATAGATTGACCAACCCTTGTTGGGGTTATGCGAAGGGGGATATGGATCCTTTCCACTAGAATGTCCAAGTAAATAAACATTCCAAGTTCAATGGTGAGGCCCATTAGGACTTGATAAAATAGTGGGATACTTAATAAAATTAATTTATTATTTATCATAAAATGTAATCAAGAAAGTTCTAATTATCTACTCTTTTAATTGTAGAATGAAAATTAAAAACTTGTCAACCACACTATCCATGTAATAAATACTGGATAAAGACAATATCCTCACCGGCAGTAACTTCCAGAAATGGTTTAGAATCCTTCGGGTCATTCTATGTCATGAATGGAAATATTACGTGCTGGAGTCCTCATTACCTAATCCACCTACCCATGAGGTGAGTGATGAAGAGTTCCTAGTCTACGAAAAACATATGAACGACGCGGTCAACATTCAATGTTTTATGTTATCATTAATGTCTAGTGAACTCATAAAGTCTCATGAAAACATGGATTCCTATAGCATGCTTGAGCACCTCCATGGTCTTTACCAGGATAGAGAAAAATAGAAATGGTTTGAGATCTCCAAGGTACTCTTTCAGAGTAAGCTTGGAGAGGGTGTCTCAGTTGGGCCTTACGTAGTCAAGCTCATTGGCTACATTGAGCGTCTAGAGGTTCTAGGGTTTAAACTCCCTAAAGAACTGGGTACTGATCTCATTCTCGCATCACTCCCTCAGAAATTCTCTAGTTTTTTTGTGAATTTCAATATGAACAACATTGAGAAGTCTCTACCATATCTTCTTATCCTCCTTCTCCGAGTGGAAAAGACATGAAGCGCGAAAAGCCTTATGTCCTTATGTTGAATAAGAGGAAAGGTAAGGCAAAGAGCCTTAAGCTCGAAGATTCTTTACGCCCTTCCAAGAAAAGGAAAATCAAGGGGGTGTAAGGGAACAAGAAGATGTTTGTTTTTCATGTGGCGGGAAGGGTCACTGGAACAAAAACTACACCCAGCTAAAGAAGCAAGGGGAAACTTTAGGTGCATTTTTTATTGAGTGCAATTTATCTATTTCTACAAATTGGGTATTATATACAACTTGTGGTGCTCACATATGTATCCAAATATAGGAACCAAGTAGATTCAAGAAAATTTACTGAGGGGAGGTAGATCTATAAGCATCAAATGGAGCTAGACTTGTTGTTGTAGATGTTGGGGACCACCACCTCACGTTGCCGACTAGGGTGATCTTAGTATTAAAAGGTTGTTATTATGTGCCTTATGTAACCAAAAACATTATTTCTATATCCAAACTAGATACAAATGGATTTATCTTCAAGTTTAGAAATGAATGTTTCTTCTTTTATAAAGGTAGCATTTGTTTTGTTAAGGCACATTTATATAATGGTCTTTATGTGTTGGATTACACAAACCAAGTAATGGAAATTGATAACGAAACTACTTCACATGAATCATACCACATCCAACTTTGGAATCACTAGTTAGGTCATGTAAATGAGAAACACTTGACAAAGTTACATCAAGATGGATATTTAGATTATTTCAAACTAAACCCACTTGGTGCGTGTCACGCATGTTTATAAGGTAAAATGACCAAAGCCCCATTTAGTGGGAAAGGTAAAAGATCCAAAGAACTTCTTGAATTGGTTCATATTGATGTGTGTGGACCATTTCCAGTTGAAGCAAGGGGTGAGTACTCATACTTCATAACTTTTACTGATAATTTTAGTAGATATGGATATATCTAATTAATGAGGTATAAGTCGGATTCTTTTGATAAGTTCAAGGAATACAAGAATGAACTTGAGAACCATCTTGGTAAGAAGATTAAGAAACTCCACTAAAACCGAGGTGGAGAATATCTTAATCAGCACTTCATTGATTACTTATGGGAGTTTGGGATCCTATCCCAACTCACTCCTCTTTACACACCCCAGTGGAATGGTATAAGATAAAGGAGAAATTGCACCTTGTTGGACATGGTGAGATCAATGACGAGTCATGCAAGTCTTCCATTATCTTTTTGGGGATATGCGTTACAAACAACGACACACATACTAAACCAAGTACCAAATAAATCAATAAATGGTATTCAATACGAGCTTTGGAGTGGAAGAAAATCCATGTTATCGACTTTACGCATGTGGGGAAGCGAAGAGTTTGTTAAGGCCTCTTTAGGTAACAAACTCGCACTCTGAGGCACAAAGTATATCTTTATAGGATACCCCAAGGAAACAAGGGGATATTACCTATACGACCCCTCAGACAAAAAGGTTATAGTGGCAAGACATGCCATATTCCATGAGAGGGAGAACATCTTCAAAAGATGTGGTGGGAGTGATATAGACTTTGATAAAGTTGAGGCTCAAGGTACACAATAGTTGGTACATGAGCAGATTCCACAAAGCTTGGTGGAAGAAATATTTTTTCTAGAGACACAAGTACTACGTAGGAGTAAAAGAGAGGTTAGAGAACCATAATTGTACGGTTTTTTAATACCGAGGATGGTGACTCATTATTAGTTGATAATAATGACCCTCTAACCTACAAGGAAGTAGTAAGTGGCATAGACATTTCCAAGTGGTAAGAAGCCATGAATTTTGAAATGGATTCCTTACACCAAAACCAAGTCTAGATTTTGGTGGATCCTCCAATAGATGTAAAACATGTTGGTTGTGAATGGGTATTCAAGTAGAAACTGGACATGGAAGGACAAGTCAGTACTTATAAGGCACGACTAGTTGCAAAAGGGTTTAAACAGTTTCAAGGTATTGACTATGTTGAAACCTTTTCACCGGTTGAAATTCTGAAATCCATCAAAATTCTATTGGCCATTTCCACTTACCATGACTATGAGATTTGGAAAATGGATGTCAAAACAACCTTCCTAAATAGGAACCTTCAGGAAGATGTATATATGACATGACCTGAAGGGTTTGTGACTCCAAAGGATGCCAATAAGATATGCAAGTTGAAAAAATCTATTTATGGATTAAAGCAAACATTCGGGTCATAGAATATTCATTTTCATGAATCCATAATGGAATTTGGTTTTATAAAGAACGAATGTGAGCCTTATGTCTACAAATGGTTTAGTGGGAGTTCAGCCATTTTCCTAATAGTATATGTTGATGACATGTTACTTATTGGAAATGAAATACCAGTCTTACAGTCTATTAAGGCATGGTTAAATAAATGATTATCCATGAAGTAATTAGGCAAGGCAACATATATTCTTGGGATCAAGATTTGTCATGATAGATCCAAGAGATTGTTGGGCCTAAGTCAAAGTACGTACATTGACAAGATACTGAAGAGATTCAGTATGGAACAATCCAATAGGGGATTGTTTCCAACATCACATGGCATTCATATTTCCAAGAAAATGTTTCCTCAGATGCATGAGGAAAGAAAGATAATGGAAAGGATTCCATACGCATCAGCGATTAGGTCAGTCATGTATGTTATGTTATGTACTAAGCTAGATATCGCCTATGCATTGAGTGTAGTGGGAAGATATCAAGCTGATCCAGGTGACCTCCATTGGATGGAAGTCAAGACTATCCTTAAGTATCTAAGGCATACTAAGGATATGTTCCTAGTTTATGGAGGAGATGAGGAACTAGTCATCATAGGATATACATGTGCTAGTTTTCAGACTGATCAAGATGACATGAAGTCGCAAATGGGATACATCTTCACTTTGAATGGAGGTGTTGTGAGCTGGAAGAGCTCAAGGAAGGTGTGGTCACAGATTCTATAGTAGAGTCTGAGTATATCATAGCTTCTTAGGCAGCTAAAGAAGTAGTTTGGATGCGGAGCTTCATCCAAGAGCTAGATGTGGTACCTAGCAGTAAAGATCCCATCAAACTTTATTGTGATAATACTGTAGTGGTGACTCTTGCAAAAGAAATAAGGTCACATCAGCGAACGAAGCACATACTATGGAAGTATCATCTATTGAGAGATTTTTCTTAGAGATGTGAAGTTACAGTGAGCAGTATTTCCCTGGAAGATAATGTGGCGGACCCCTTGACTAAAGCTTTGACTCAACAGAAACATAATCATTATGTGAGGTTTAGCGGACTTAAAGTCATAGGCAATTGGCTCTAGTTCAAGTGGGAGTTTGTTGGAGTTGGTGTCCTAGAGCCTATTGTTTGTACATTAATTATATGAATATTTAATTTATTTAAATATTAAACATCTTATTACATATTGTTCATTGTTCTGCATGACTATAATGTGATAATGTCCTAGAGTAATTGTCTCATTAATAAGGTCATATCAGTTCTCCGCTATGATGATAACCTTGAAGTGTTATGACTATATTCTTAAATATAGTTCTGTGGTTGGATGACATACTCCGATGGGATACATAGTATACAGACCATCAGGTGCGAGTACTCGTAAGCATATGAGACTTCTTCTCATGAAGTTCACACATGGTAATCTCCAATACGGGAGATTATGAGTACAGACCCGCCAATAGGAATTCTGTATGTTTTAGTGTCATTGGATATTCCTATCTACGAGCATGTGTAATGATCCTTAGAATTCAATATTATCATTAATATGTGTCATGACTCACGCACTTAGATTTGCTAATGAAAACTGTCATGCCATGTGTTGGTAGAAAGTATGGTACATTGGGTGCGTCACAAATGACATGTTATTAATGGATAAATCAATGAATGATTTGTCCTTTCCATTTATGAAAGTTGATATCTCAGCCCTTTAATTGAAATAGAACCATCGCTTTAAATTTCATGTCCATGGTGTAACAACGAGTTTATTTCAGGTAGTCAAAGAATGATGTGTCAATCATATAGGTTGATGACACTATCATGAAACCTGTTTGATGAGATATTGTGACAAGTGGATTATATTACACGGTGAATATTCATATGTGGATGTCGTCATTGCGACTTTAAGTTCTTTCTCTTGGGTGTCTTGACCCGTTGCTATATAGTAATCTTGGACTTTAGGCAAACTCGCCTAAGTGTTAAATTCTATTTGAATTTAATTAATGAAATTAATATTATTCTCAAGACTGATGAATGATTTTACTCAAGTTAAAATGATCGCATAAATTAAATAAATATTTATTCACCAGATTGTGAATAAATTTTATTTATTTATTTTATTGAACATTTAATAAATATTTATTTACTAGTTTGTAAATAAAAATATTTATTTAAGAGAATAAAATATTTTATCCTGGTGTTCAATGAATGAAATAGGAGTTCAAATGGACTAAGACTGTGTCCGTTGATAAATTAATCATTTACAAGTCAGTAAATAATATTTATCCAATTAGCACAAGAAAATAATAATAATATTGTTATCATTATATGGCACGAGATTTCATTTATGGTTCTATTTTGCGCAAGTTGGCACACCACAAATAATGGTGATGTTATTCTTATTATATGGCATGAGTTTTCTCTAATAATTATAATTGCATTTAATTGATATTTCACAATTAGATATTGTAACTAAAACCTCATATCGATTAATAGGCAGATACGTTTATTGTGTCAAACCCCGGTGAATTGAGAATTGTTGAGCCAAACATTTTCTCTCTCGACTCCTCTCATCTCTTCCTCTCAAGAACAAGAGAAGTTCTTTAAGACTGAAGAATGAGCGATCAAGAACGATCGACGCAAGACATTCGTTCCACTGCGCTAGCACTTGGATAATGGGTGACATTGATCGGAGACCATTGAAGCACGTGTGGATCACCGCTAGAGGGATTCTGCTTTGAATCATCGCAAGCGCAATAAAGACAATTCGGAAGGCTTATTCCGAATGATCAACGATCATCAACGAAGAAAGTGCTGAAGACCTAGGTATTTAATTTTTCAGAAATTATTAAATTAATTATAAACATGATGTGCAAGATCCTCCTTCTTAGATTCGGTGTTATTCTTGTCTTTGTCTAAATCTTTGATTTTAATCCATGGATACTAACATTCATTGTCGTATTGATCTTGGATTGGTCATCGATTACGGCAAAATCAAAGTTGGGCCCTCCCAACCGTCACGCTTCCACTGCGTTCGGGTCCTTCAGTATGTATATAAATATTCATACATTTTTATTTTAAATAAAATGGGTATTATTTTTTATTTAGATATGGTTTATATACTTATAAAGATGTTTTATATGTAAATATGTTTACATATCTATTTATAAAATCATTTTTTATGTGTAAATATATACAAATATGTATATATGTTTGTAAATTTAATTATAAATAAACTACAGTATGAAAAAGATAAAATTTGGATGTCATCATATCAATATGAGTGTAAACCTTGAGAATAAATCGAGTTTTCATCGAAGAAATATAAGATTACCTCTTTAAAAGAGGCTGAAATTTCATCAAATGTTTGAAAATTAAAGTATTCTGATAAAAAAACTCACTTTTGGAGGTCTTTCAGACCTTTTTGACCTCAAAAAAATGTTGACTGTGTTTTTCAGGTCAAGATCTTTTCGCAATCTTCGATTGATGTGTGGTGAAGCTCAAACGGACACTCGAATCAAAAGTTATGGTCGTTTGAAGTTTGAGTCATGTTTTCAACTTATTTTAGATCGTTTATTAATTTATTGAGTTTTTCTATCATCAAATTGTTATTAAATGACTATTCATCAATAATGATTAGCAATTTGTTAATTAATATTAATTTTTAATTATTTTATAATCCATTCTTCACTAAATATCATATATATATTAAGTGTGATTGCATGTTTAGTATTATATAGACCATTTTTTATAAAATAAATTATATTTATTCCAATATAAATATATTTATATATTCGTATATTATTTTTTAATGGTATATATACATATGAAATATATCTTTTATCGGCGCTAAAAGCAAATTGTTTTAGATTTGATAAAAGAACCTTTTATCGTCGTTTTTTGTTATTACTCATAAAAGTACCTCCTTTATAAGTTTTTTTAACACTAATAAAAGGTAGTACTGAATAAACTCAAATTTGTAGTGGTGCTTGGTCTTTGTTTGGCTCAGGTTCCATCACTCCAGTTCAATCCTTTAGGTACTAGGAATCTATGATGCCTTTTTACAATCGGTTTATGTAAGGAGGATGAGGTTTTACATTGACCACAAACCGTACGGGGAGGATTGGGGTGTCGTGTGAGGCCTCGTTGCTTGGCGTTCGAGTTTGTAAGGGTCTTTGTTTACTTCGGCGTGACCCGATCTTACCATAGTGGTTGAAAGCATGTTTCTAGCATGGTTTAGTCATTTGATAAGCTTCACTTGGGCGCCTCTTGGGGTATCGGCTGCTATTGACGACGGTCCCTCCCTCCATAGAGTATGTGATGGTCGATGCTTGGTTTTATTAAAAAACAAACCTGTTTTTTTTAACAGGACAACAACAACTTCAATGTTGCGATGATGTGGGGGCAAAGAAATTAATTTGTTGACCTGATCAACTAATTCATCAAGAACACAATGTAAATTAATTCGTTGACAATAAATACAATGATGACGATGGACAAATTTAAGGAACCAGTGTTTTCCCTCTTGTGTTATTTCTCTTATAATTTAAAATGTTTTTACCATGAATTGTAACTTGTATCTTCCAGCGATTTATCCAATAAAATAATTTAAATTGTTATTAAATTAAGTCAGTTGTGTGTTTTTTTTGCAGTAATCACAACTAGTGATCTACGTGTTTAACAATTTTTTTGAAAATCCGATTTCATTGGTATCATAGCAATTTAAGTTGGAGATTCGTGAGATTCAGAACCTTCATGTCAAACAAGACTGTCCAACAATAATAATTGATCACCCACTTAGCCTACAAACCTAAAATGTTGACAGCATAGTTGTATAGTTGTAGTCACTACAGAAAAAAAGAACAACGGGTTGGTCACGGATGCCTCCCAATCACGACTGATTTAAGCATTCGCCTTATTGTGATGAAAAAAAACTTAACCCTACATTTGATCCCTAATTGCCCAGCGTCGGCCCACACCACCCCAAGATCCACCGCCCTCAACATCGCGACCCGCGTCCTTGCGGGCGTCCCCACTCCACCCCTCCGTCCCCGGTATGCCCGATCCATCCCCTCCGTCCCCGGTGTCCCTGCGCAACTCTACCACCGCCCACCCTCCACAGTCGCCCTACTCCGCCTTCGCCAGCCACCCTGTGCAGCCATTGCCACCACTTCTTACCCTAAATCCGCTGCTGCCAACCCTTCGCCATCGACTGCGGTAATAGTTGATTTCAGTTTGTTGAATCATTTAGGCGTAGCTGATTTTAGTTTGTAGAATCTTGCAGGCAGCCATGTGTGGCTTCGTTCACTACTAGACACTGGTTTCTGTCTGATTTTAGTTTTTTAACACTGATTTTTGCCTATTCATCCATTTACTGGTTTCTATCTGATGTTCTCTGGTTGTCTGTTTTTTTCCTTTGCTTTTTTCTGGTTGTTGTGAGTTCTTTAGCAGTCAGGGAGATTTTTCCACGGTGTACTTGATGATTGGTTTTGTCATGCTAATACATTCTCAACTTAAGCAGAGATTTTCAGTTTTATTGTCATATTTATCACCGGGGAACATGTTTTTATGGATGTTTCACTTTATAAATTGCAATTGATTTGCTTTGTGTGGATGAGACTTTTTGGGCTGCTTAGTTTCTTTTATTTGGTTGATATTTGTTCAATGCATGAACTGTTTACATGAATAATTTCATCACGATGACAACTGTTTGAGTTTCATCTTTTGTTCTAGAAAATGCCGGAGGTTCATCAATTTCTTCTTCTTGGGCGAAGAAGATTCAAGGGATGTTGTGCTTGGGGCTCGCCGTATTTTACGATGAGGCTGGACTGAATTATCCTGGCATTGAAGGGCCTTGATAAATTACTTATGATTGATTTTCATTGAAGTGAAGCGGTTGGTTTTCTCTCTCGCAATTTGCTGAAGGAATTTGATGGTTACTTTCAAATCAAGTTGAGATCACTCTATCCTTCCTCCCGCACAATATTCAGTAGATATATGTGTGTCTGGTAAGTAAATTATCTCCTGCTCATGCAGTTACTGCACTTTATTTATCCTATATTTCTTCTTATTTTTCTCTCTCTATCTCCTCATATTTGCTTGACCAACAATAATAATTTCTTGCCCACTCAGTCTTATAAGAAATGTTGGTTACATATTTATGATCGTGGAGGGTTAGCTTGTTGAAATTTATACACAATGGATTAATAGCTCGTGATAACATGTATGCTGAGCTACTACAATTTGAAGAAGCTGTAAAACATCAAAGGAGGTATTATCTTTTTTCTTCTTCTATCTACTGTGAAATATCTTACCTTATGACCAGACATCGTCATCTATTTGACACAACTTAAAGCAGGTTTTCCCTAAATTCTTTGTACAAGAGTTTAAACACCCACCACACAGATTGATTTTCCAGCTGCTTCACACTGAATCCAGCAACTGTGGTGGACAAAACCAAATAGAACAGATCATTTATAGTCATCCCTACAAAACCTAAGTGGTGTTTTCTCTGTTTCTGAAAAACACAAGCATTTAAAACTAAGTGATGTTTTTTAATGAACGTTATTATTATCTATGGATGTTATTATTATTTTGATAAGCTATTTTAAAAAAGCAAGTGTTGTACCGTTGCTAAGGTACACTGCATGTAATGACCCGCTAATCCTCGTTGGCTTGAGAGCACAACGAATCATTACTAGGCCTTAAGCGACATCCTCGAGACGTCAAAGGCTGACAATAAATGTCGAAAGGTTTCAAATACAAGTTGGGGACGATTTACCCTTTAAGAATAAAACCATTAACCAAACAATTCACTATATGATGCATGAACAAATGAAGGACAACTCAACAACTTCATATATCTCAAAACCACATCAAAGTGTGCAACAACGGAAGACCAACAAGTATCAAAGTAAATAGCGGATAAACAACTAAAGACTCTCAGGAGACCACGCGACTCCATGCTCCACCAACTCCAAGCTCCACATTCACCGAACAACCCAAGGATCATGAGGTAGTGTTGAAAACGTGTGAAACGTTCCCTTTGCCCCTGTCTTGGAAGATAACATCTCCAAAAGCACCAAAGTGTCAAAGGGGGGCTTCGACCCTCAACCTTTCAAAAAAAAAATGCACATGTTCCCAAAACCATTTATAACAAAAAACATACAAGTGCAATTGAAACCAATTTTTCAGCAAGTTATTTTTCGAGAAAAATAACTAAACAAAACTTTAAAACCATTTCTCAATATTCCTTTGGCATACTCAATCCATTCCACACATCCACACAATCAACCATGAATGTTAAGTTATGACAATTTCATTCTCATGAGCGGTTTCTCGTCGATCTACTAAGTCGTCACAAGGTGATTATACCCCGTGTGCCATTTGACCTTTGACACCGAGCATAAGGTCATATTTCAACCAAGCCCCAAAAATGCAATATGAACTCACACACCAATATTCTCAAGGATCATGCAAAAAAAAAAAAACCTTTTCAATAAAAACACCTTTTTATTGAAAAACATTTCCATCAAAACCATTTCAATGCTAAACCATTTCAATAAAACACACTTTTTATTGAAAACCCCCTTTTCATCAAACCATTTTTCAATTCCAGCAAATCCATAATTTAAAATCACCATTTTAAATTCAAGAAAATAAAACAATTTGCACAACAATTCATCGAGATTACACAATTTCACAAAAACGATAAATCATCATTAAAGAAGATTTATTCCATGTATTGAACCAAGATTTCACAATCAATTTCATTCAATTTAATCAATTTGAAACTAAGCCAATCAATTCTAGCAAGAGGAGTCGAGAGAGAAGCCACCTACCTCAAAGGTTTTGACGAAACTTGGCGTGGACGAAGAACGCTTAAGAAAACCGGGTCGATTCTTCATGGAACCTCCTTAAATCTCTTCTCCTAGCATGATCAAGACCAAAACTCAACTTATTTGGCATCCACACTCATTGATCTACCCATAATGTGTGTAGATTTGAGAATCCAAGAAGGGAGGAGAAATAGATCTAAGAAACCGATCAAGAACAAAGAAGAACTAACACATACCTCAAGAATCTGGGCTCGAAACACCAAGGGAATCCTTCAGATTGACTCCAAATCGCTTGGGAGAGACTCTTCTACCTTCAAGAAAGAGAAATCCCGAGTTATGGCCGCTTAGGAGCAAAAACGAGCAACTAGGCAAAAACTTGTGAGATCCACTTTTTTAGGATCTCATTTAAACCACGCGCACGGTTAGTTTGCACGGTTAGACAAACTGTGCGCTAACCGTGCATTAGCTACTGTCTAGGCAGACCCTCGCACAACCTCTTCGCACGGTCTCCTTAACCGTGTGCACATCGTGCCGAAGCTCTCTGCCTCAAACCTTTCGTTGCGCACGGTTTCTACTAAGATGTCTGCAAGGTTTGGATAAACCGTGCGCAGACTGTGCGCCTCTCCTTTAGCCCCCAAAACTTATTTAAAATTTACCAAACTCTCCCATCTTTTCCCCTTATACTTTATATCCATAAAAACACGAAGAAAAGGTTACGTACCAGAAACCGGGGTACTACATTCTCCTCACCATCTGTCTTTCTGTCCCCGGAAAGTAGAAAACCATCGCTGCCCTGAAAGAGTTATAGCCATTGCTTTTTCATTTTGTTTTCATGTTCCCAAGTCTATTCCTGAATATGACCATGTTGCCACAAAACCCGAACTAGATCGATGCTCTTTCCACGCAAGACTTTCTCTTGTCTATCCACAATCCACAATCCACATCGGGATATATACCAAAAAAGAATCCGACTCTAGTTCTACGTGATCCCATCTGATCAAATGGTCAGGATCAAGTTGATACTTTTTCAACTGAGATACGTGGAACACATTATGCACCAAACTGAACCGTGGTGACAATGCCAACTGATATGCCAACTCGTTCCAGTATCTTGAAAGGACCAATGTATCTTGGAGATAACTTGCCTTCCCGAAATGACGATGTCTAAGCCTCGGAGAGATTCTCAAGAATACATGATTGCTTGCGACAAACAACAATGGTCGTCGATGATGATCCGCATAAGATTTTTGACGACTTTGAGCCGTCTCCATCCTCTTTTCGATTAACGGAATCTTCTCCGTTGTTTCTTGGACAAGGCTCCACCCACTAGTGAAGTTTCACTTGTTTCCACCCAGCATAGTGGAGAACGACAAAGACGCCCATACAATGCTTCAAACGGAGCCATATGTATCGAGGCCTGATAGCTGTTATTATATGAGAACTCCACTAAGGGTAAGTGCTCCTCCCATAAGCCACCAAAATCCATTACACAAGCCCACAACATGTCTTCCAACGTCTGTATCGTTCGTTCGGATTGCCCATCTGTTTGAGGATGATACGCCGTGCTCGTATTCAACTGAGTGCCAAGGGCTTTTTGTAAGGATTTCCAAAAATGAGACATGAACTTCGGATCTCTGTCTAAGACGATTGAAACCGGTACACCATGTCTCTTTACCACTTCTTGGATATAGATTTTGGACAGATCTTCCACCGTATGAGTTTCACGAATTGGAATGAAATGAGTTGATTTGGTAAGACGATCTACTATCACCCATATGGCATCGTGTTTATGGACCGTTCTTGAAAGACTTATAACAAAATCCATAGCTATCTGCTCCCATCTCTCCTTTGAAGAGATGCTCAATGCCATCCTCAGTCATGAAACTATCCTCCTATAACAATCGATGCGAGCTTTGAACATTGTCAGCCAATCCATGCTCAGGATTACATCATAGACATTCATCTCGAACATTGAGAAGTCCCATTTCAGCTCAACTCCATCAACCGTTATAGCGCATGCTCTACACACAAAGGCTTGACATTCTCTTTCACCGAGAGGAGTTTGCAGTTTTATCACAGAGGGCATCATTTCAAGTTTTAAACATATCAGGTCAATAACACGAGAAATAATGAAGGAATGTGATGCACCAGTATCAAACAGTACTTGCACGAAAGTAGAATTCAAAAGAATCGTACCTATCACTGTAGATGGTCCAGCCTGATCATCCACAATCATCTGCTCAGCTCTATACAATTGCTTCGTCGCTGCACTGTTCTCCTTGTTGCCTTGCTGGGATTGCCCTGGTTGAGGAGTCATGATATTTCTAGAATCACCATGGCTAGCTCTGCTTTGCTGACGAGACTGATTCTGCTTTCCTAGCCCTGTCGAAGCATACGATGCTTGCGACGCCTGAGAAGTGTCTCGAGCACCTGACCTTGAGCACTGCGACAATAGCGTTGAAGATGCCCCATCTGCTTGCAGTTATGGCATGCTCTTGGTTGTGCCGTACACTCCCGCTTTATGTGGTCAAAGGAACCACATTGGTAGCATCCCGCTTGGCTCTTTGGTCGTGGAAGAAGATTTACTGATCCAACTGTTAGATTATGATTCCCGCTCCCACCATGGAAATGGGTATCTCTATTTCGCTTGCTCCCAGCATTGGGGTTTCCACCATTTCCAGTAGGGATCATCATATTTCCTCCTCCCATCACTCCTAAGATGTCTCGCTCGGCCACCGCCGCTCTGTTCACCGTCTCTGTATAGTCATTAATACAGAGCACCGCAATCCTCGATCGAATTTCCATCCTTAGCCTTGATTCGAAGATGCGTGCCTTCAGGGACGCACTCGCCGCAACTTCTGGTGCAAAGCGCACTTAATTCACGAATTTAGCTGCATACTCTGTGACAGAAAGATTTTCCTGCTTCAGGCTAAAGAAGTCTGTTGTTCTTTGAATCTTGAACGTGTGAGGATAGAATTGTTTATTAAACAATTCTTCAAAAATCCTCCCAAGGCCTTGATCCGCTTTAGCATGCAACACTAGTTCCCACCACTGGCGTGCAAGATCCTCAAGCATATACGTCGCCAGTTTGACCTTTAGCTCCACCGGTGCGCTAATGAACTCGAAGATACGATTCATCCTACTGAGCCACATCTCCGTCTTCTCGGGTTCAGAATCACCTCGAAATATGGGTGGATTCTGCTTCATGAACTGGATGGAATGATACACATGTCTTGGCTCATCCTTCCGGTTCCCGTATCCGCAGCTTGAAAAGCTTGGATAGTACTCCAAACTAGCTCTTGGTTCACACGTGGTTCAGGTGCAACCACGTTATCCGCAGCTTCTTCCGGTTGGTTCCTACGACGCCTACCAGGTGCCATTTTTCTAATCCAACAACAAACTTTGTAATTCTCACGCTCTAGCAATTGATGGCTTAGTATTTCAAATTCTATCACATCAACTATCATAACATTGTTTTCCAAAAACAACCTTTTTCAGGTTGAACCATTTTTGAAAAATTTATTCTTGCTTTTGAAAATCAAACCATTTTCAAAATACGCCAAGTATCCTCTTTTCAAAATCTTTCATTTGAAAACAAATTCTGCATTTTTTCAAAATTTACACCTTTTCACAAGATCATATATCATTACTCCAAATAAAATATGCAATTCTAGTGGGAAGTCATTACTTTAATGCATGACATGCTCGTCTCATTGACTAAACCCATGACAATGAGATTCTGGTATCCTATAAGTGTCTCCAAAATACTTATGTTCCAAACATCCTGGTAACTTGAAGCTTAGCATAAACGGGTTAGCTACGTCCTTTTATGCTATATATTTCAAGTTTCGACAATTCTAGTCCTTTTTAAGATCACAACCCAAGGAATAGACGAGGATGAATCAACTCCAAGACCAAGAAAGTGAATCCTACTTGTTAGGCAAGGACCGAACAAGATGATACCATTTGTAATGACCTGTTAATGCTCGTTTGCTTGAGAACACAACAAATCATTACTAGGCCTTAAGCGACATCCCCAAGACGCCAAAGGCTGACAATAAATGCCGAAGGGTTTCAAATACGAGTGAAGGGCGATTGACCCTTTAAGAATAAAACCATTAACCAAATAGCTCACTATATGATGCATAAACAAATGAAAGACAACTCAACAACTTCATATATCTCAAAACCACATCAAAGTGTGCAACAGCGGAAGACCAACAAGTATCAATGTACTCTCAGGAGACCACAAAACTCCATGCTCCGCCAACTCCAAGCTCCACATTCACCGAACAACCCAAGGATCACGAGGTAGTGCTGAAAACATGTGAAACGTTACCTTTGCCCCTGTCTCGGAAGATAGCATCTGCAAAAGCACCAAAGTGCCAAAGCATGAGTGAGTATAAAACTCAGTAGGTTTTCCCCAATGACTTCCTTTCTCACGCCACTAGGATAGAAGAGTTATCAACAATTATATAAAACAGTTTATATAAAACAATTTATATAAAACAATTTATATAAAACAATTTCTCAAAACAGTTTATAACCAAATATGCACATGTTTCCAAAACAATTCATAACCAAAAGCATACAAGTGCAATTGAAACCAATTTTCCAGCAAGTTGTTTTTCCAGAAAAACCATTTCTCAATATTCCTTAGGCATACTCAATCCATTCCACACATCTACACAATCAACCATGCATGCTACGTTATGACAGTTCCATAAGCGGTTTCTCGTCGATCTACAAAGTCGTCACAAGGTAATTATATTCCGTGTGCCATTTGACCTTTGACACTGAGTACAAGGGCATATTTCAACCAAGCCCCAGAAATACAATATGAACTCACACACCAATATTCCCAAGGATCATGCCAAAAAAAACATTTTCAATAAAAACACCTTTTTATTGAAAACCATTTTCATCAAAACCATTTCAATAAAACACACTTTTTATTGAAAACCTTTTTTCATCAAACCGTTTTTCAATTCCAGCAAATCCATAATTTAAAATCACCATTTTAAATTCAAGAAACTAAAACAATTTGCCCAACAATTAATCGAGATTGCACAATTTCATAGAAACGATAAATCATCACTAAAGAAAATTTATTCCACGTATTGAACCAAGATTTCACAATCAATTTTATTCAATTTAATCAATTTGAAACTAAGCCAATCAATTCTTGCAAGAGGAGTCGAGAGAGAAGCCACCTACCTCAAAGGTTTTGACGAAACTTGACACGGACGAAGAACGCTTATGAAAACCGGGTCGATTCTTCATAGAACCTCCTTAGATCTCTTCTCCTAGCAAGATCAAGACCAAAACTCAACTTATTTGGCATCCACACTCATAGATCTACCCATAACGTGTGTAGATCTGAGAATCCATGAAGGGAGGAGAAGTAGATCTAAGTAGATCTAAGAAATCGATCAAGAACGAAGAAGAAATAACACATACCTCAAGAATCCGGGCTCAAACACCAAGGAAAGCCTTCGGATTGACTTCAAATCGCTTGGGAGAGGCTCTTCTACCTTCAAGGAAGAGAAATCCCGAGTTATGGCCGCTTAGAAGCAAAAACGAGCAACTTAGAGGCAAAAACGTGTGAGATCCACTTTTTTAGGATCTCATTTAAACCACGCGCACGGTTAGACTAATCGTGCGCTAACCGTGCGTTAGCTACTGTTTAGGCAGACCCTCGCACGACCTCCTCGCATAGTCTCTTTAACCGTGCGCACACCGCGCTGAAGCTCTTTGCCTCAAACATTCCAATGCGCACAGTTTTTACTAAGATGTACGCACGGTTTGGATAAACCGTGTGCCTCTCCTTTAGCCCCCAAAACTTATTTAAAATTTACCAAACTCTCCCATATTTCCCCCTTTTACTTTATATCCATAAAAATACAATGGGTTGTGTACCAGAAACTGAGGGTACTGCATTCTCCCCACCATCTGTCTTTTCATCCCCGGAAAGTAGAAAATCATCGCTGTCTTGAAAGAATTCTGGCCATTGCTCTTTCATTTCCTTTTCACGTTCCTAAGTCTCTTCCTGAATATGACCATGTTGCCACAAAACCCGCACTAAACCGATGCTCTTTCCATGCAAGACTTTCTCTTGTCTATCCGCAATCCGCACCGGGATATGTACCAAAGAAGCATCCGACTCTAGTTCTACGTGTTCCCATCTGATCACATGGTCAGGATCAGGCGGATACTTTTTCAACTGAGATATGTGGAACACATTATGCACCGAACTGAACCGTGGTGGCAATGCCAACCGATATGCCACCTCTCCAACCCGTTCCAGTATCTCGAAAGGACCAATGTATCTTGGAGATAACTTGCCCTACTTCCCGAAACGACGATGTCTAAGCCTTGGAGAGATTCTCAAGAACACATGATCGCTTGCGGCAAACGACAACGGTTGTGAACGATGATCCGCATAAGATTTCTGACGATTCTGAGTCGTCTCCATCTTCTTTCTGATTAAATGAATCTTCTCCGTTGTTTCTTGGACAAGGCTCGGCCCAACTAGTGAAGTTTCATTTGTTTCCACCCAGCATAGTGGAGAACGACAAAGACGCCCATACAATGCTTCAAACAGAGCCATATGTATCGAGGTCTGATAGTTGTTATTATATGAGAACTCCACTAAAGGGTAAATGCTCCTCCCATGAGCCACCAAAATCCATTACACAAGCCCGCAACATGTCTTTCAATGTTTGTATCGTTTGTTCGGATTGCCCATCTGTTTGAGGATGATACACCGTGCTCATATTCAACTGAGTGCCAAGAGCTTTCTGTAAGGATTTTCAGAAACGAGACGTGAACCTCAGATCTTTGTTTGAGACGATTGAAACCCGTACACCATGTCTCTTTACCACTTCTTGGATATAGATTTTGGCCAGATCTTCCAGTGTATGAGTTTCACGAATTGGAATGAAATGGGCCGACTTGGTAAGACGATCCACTATCACCCATATGACATCGTGTTTACGGACCGTCCTCAGTCATGAAACTAACTATCCTCCTATAACAGTCGATGAGAGCTTTGAACATTGTCAGCCAATCCATGCTCAGGATTACATCATAGACATCCATCTCCAACATTGAGAAGTCCTATTTCAGCTCAGCTCCATCAACCGTTATAGCACATGCTCTACACACAAAGGCTTGACATTCTCTTTCACCGAGATGAGTTTGCAGTTTTATCACAAAGGACATCATTTCAAGTTTTAAACATAGCAGACCAACAACACGAGATGCAATGAAAGAATGCGATGCACCGATATCAAACAGTACTTGCATGAAGGTAGAATTCAAAAGAATCGTACCTCTCACCATAGATGGTCCAGCCTGACCATCCACAATCATCTGCTCAGCTCCATACAATTGCTTCGTCGTTGCACTGTTCTCCTTGTTGCCTTACTGAGATTGCCCTGGTTGAGGAGTCATGGTATTTCTCAAATCACCATGACTAGCTCTGCTCTGCTGACGAGACTGATTCTGCTGTCCTCGCCCTGTCGAAGCATACGATGCTTGCGACACTTGAGAAGTGTCTCGAGCACCTGACCTTGGAGCACTGCGACAATAGCGTTGAAGATGCCCCATCTGCTTGCAGTTGTGACATGCTCTTGGTTGTGTCGTACACTCCCGCTTTATGTGGTCAAAGGAACCATATTTGTAGCATCCCGCTTGACTCTTTGGTCGTGGAGGAAGATTTACTGATCCAGCTGTTGGATTCTGATTCTCGCTCTCACCTTGGAAATCAGTATCTCTCTTTCGCTTCCTCCCAGTGAGGGTCCCGGGCGCAGCGGAAGCTCGTGGGTGGATGTGCCCACTTGGCTTTTTGTCATTAGTAATGATCAATCCGGGATCAATATGACGATAAACGCCAGACTCCACGGATCGAATCACAGAAATAGACAAAGAATAAGAATAGCCTTGGAACCACAAGGGAAGGATCATCACAGGTTGATTATAATTAATTTAATTAATTGACAAGAAGTACCTTTTATAACGTTCTTTCTTCATTGATATTTCTGATCACGTTTCGATGTGATTCGTCGTTGCGTCGTAGAAGCCAAGTGTAGACTTCCTCTAGTGGTGATCCACACGTGCACCACGTATCTCTGGACGTTGCCAAATGAATCTCCGGGTGCTAGCGTGGAGAAGCCTTTGCTTGCGTTGTCCGCCTTAGATCGCCTTGATCCGATGGAGGAGGATCTTTCTCGGTCTTGAGAGCGTTCTTGGAGGAGTTCTTTCGGTCTTGAGAGAATTCTCCAGAATTGTTGTGCACAACCATTGATGAAAAGTGTTAGGGTTGTGAGGATATTTATAATCGGGTTTGAGGTTATAGAGTTATGACAATAAATAAACGCGTTACGTGTTTTATTTATTTCATTAACTCTTATTGCAAATCTCATGTCAAATCATTAATTCTTTGACATGCGCCCACACTGATTATAATAAATATCATTTAATAAAACAATATTATTTTCTCAAAATCCCGACTGGAAAAACTACACGGTGTGTAATCATTAATACACGACGTGTACTCGTTTTTCATTTCCTTTCCAAAATGAAAACTACACGGCGTGTACATTCAATGTACACGGCGTGCATATCTTGTTTTCATTTTCTTTCCAAAATGAAAACTACACGGCGTGTACATTCAATGTACACGGCATGTATATCTTGTTTTCATTTTATTTCCAAAATGAAAACTACAAGGCGTGTACATTCAATGTACACGGCGTGTATATCTTGTTTTCATTTTATTCTTCCTCCAACATTAAAACGATTTAGGCTTCCTTGAATAATTATTAAACCACATCCGGGAATAATCTTTATTCTACTTGAGATACTTGAATACATTTAGTGTGACCCTCTAGGCCTCTTTCTTGTTGGCATTAAGCGGGCTTGCCTAAAGTTTTAGATTACTGTCTAGCAACGGGTCAAGACACCCAAGAGAAAGAAGTTGACGCCGCATTGACGTGTCACCTCATACGAACGCTTACCGTGTAATTTAATCTCTTTGTCTCAATATTTCATCAAGCAGGTTTCATGACAGTGTCATAAACCTATATGCTTGATTCGTCATTCTTTGACTTCCAGAAATAAACTCGTCGTGACACCATGGCCATGGAATTTGGGCGACAATTCTATTTCAATCAAAGGGTCTGAGACATCTACTTCCATAAATATGGAAGGGACAAATCCTTCCTCGACTTATCCATTAACAACATGTCATTCGTGACGCACCCAACGTACCCTACTTCCCGCCAACTGTCTTCGTGACGGTTTTCGTCAGCAAATCTAAGTGCGCGAGTTATGACATGAGTTCATGATAATCTTCCAGTCTAAGGACCATTACACACGCTCGTATATAGCAATGTCCGATGACACCAGGACATGCAGAATTACTACTGGCGGGTCTGTTCTCATAATCTCCCATCTTGGAGATTACCAAGTGCGAACTCCATTAGAGAGAGTCTCATCTTATTACGAGTACTCGCACATGATGATCATGTTTATGCTGAATCAAAGCTTTAGTCAAGGGGTCCGTCACGTTGTCTTCCGTGGAAATACTGCTCCCTCCAACTTCACCTCTCTGAGAAAAATCTCTCAAGAGATGATACTTCCAAAGTATGTGCTTTGTCCGCTGATGTGACCTTGGCTCTTTTGCAAGTGCCACCGCTGCAGTATTATCACAATAGAGTGTGATATGATCTTTACTGCTAGGTACTACATCTAGCTCTTGCACGAAGCTTCGCATCCAAACTGCTTCTTTAGCTGCCTCACAAGCTGCGATATACTCAGACTCTGCTGTAGAATCTGCGACCACACCTTGCTTTGAGCTCTTCCAGCTCACCGCACCTCCATTCAAACTGAAGATATATCCAGTCTGCGACTTCATGTCATCTTGATCAGTCTGGAAACTAGCATCTACATGTCCTCTGATGACTAGTTCCTCATCTCCTCCATAAACCAGGAACATATCCTTAGTACGCCTCAGATACTTGAGGATAGTCTTGACTGCCATCCAATGGCGGTCTCCTGAATTAGCTTGATATCTGCCTACCGCACTTAATGCGTAAGCAACATCTAGCCTTGTACATAGCATAACATACATGGCTGACCCAATCGCGGATGCGTAAGGGATCCTTGCCATTTTCTTTCTTTCCTCATGTGTCTGAGGACACATTTTCTTGGAAAGATGAATGCCATGTGACACTGACAACAATCCCCTCTTGAACTGTTCTATACTGAATCTTTTCAGTATCTTGTCAATGTATGTACTTTGACTCAGGCTCAACATTCTCTTGGATCTATCACGATGGATCTTGATCCCAAGAATATATGCTGCCTCGCCCAAGTCTTTCATAGAGAAGCATTTATTCAACCATGCCTTAACTGACTGTAAGACAAGTACTTCGTTTCCAATTAGTAATATGTCATCAAGGCTCACATTCGTTCTTAACAAAGCCAAATTCCGTTACGGCTTCATCAAAACGAATGTTCCATGACCTTGATGCTTGCTTTAATCCATAAATGGATTTCTGCAACTTGTATACCTTGTTGGCATCCTTTGGAGTCACAAACCCTTCAGGTTGTGTCATGTAGACATCTTCCTGGAGGTTCTCGTTAAGGAATGCTGTTTTGACATCCATTTGCCAAATTTCATAGTCATGGTAAGCGACAATGGCCAATAGGATTCTGATGGATTTCAGCATCGCAACTGGTGAAAAGGTTTCATCATAGTCAATTCCTTGACGCTGTCTAAAACCTTTTGCAACCAGTCGTGCCTTATAGGTGCTAATTTGTCCCTCCATGTCCAGTTTTTTCTTGAATACCCATTTATTACCAACAAGCTTTACATCAACTGGAGGATTTACCAAAATACAGACTTGGTTTTGGTACATGGAATCCATTTCAGAATTCATGGCTTCTTGCCACTTGGCAACGTCTCTGCTTTCAACTGCTTCCTTGTAGGTAAGAGGATCATCATTGTCAACCAATAATGAGTCACCATCCTCGGTGACAAGAAAACCATATCGTTCTGGTTCTCTTACCTCTTTCGTGCTCCTACACAATTCTTGTGTCTCTGGAACAGATTGTTCTTCCACGGGGCTTTGTGGAATCTGTTCTTGTACCAACTCCTGTGTATCTTGAGCCTCGACTTCATCGAAGTCTATCTCTCTCCCACTATCTCTTTTGGAGATGTGCTCCCTCTCAAGGAATATGGCGTGTCTTGCCACTGTAACCTTTTTATCTGAGGGGTTGTATAGGTAATATCCCCTTGTTTCCTTGAGCTATCCTATAAAGGTACACTTTGTGCCTCGGGGTGCAAATTTGTTACCTGAAGAGCCCTTAACAAATGCTTCGCAACCCCACACATGTAAATTTGATAACATGACTTTGCGTCCACTCCATAACTCATATGGAATTCCATTTATCGATTTAGTTGGTACTTGGTTTAGTATGTGTGCTGCTGTTTGTAATGCATATCCCCAAAAGGATAATGGAAGACTCGCATGACTCATCATTGATCTCACCATGTCCAACAGGGTGCGGTTCCTCCTTTCACTTACACCATTCCACTGAGGCGTGTAAGGAGGAGTGAGTTGAGATAAAATCCCAAACTCCCGTAAGAAATCAATGAAGTCCTGATTAAGATATTCTCCTCATCTGTCTGAGCGGAGTTTCTTAATCTTCTTGCCAAGCTGGTTCTCAACTTCATTCTTGTATTATTTGAACTGATCAAAAGAATCCGACTTATACCTCATTAAGTAAATATATCCATATCTACTAAAATCATCAATAAAAGTTATGAAGTACAAGAACCCACCCCTTGCTTCAACTGGAAATGGTCCACACACATATGTGTGAACTAATTCTAGAAGCTCTTTAGCCCTTTCACCTTTCTCACTAAATGAGGCTTTGGTCATTTTGCCTTGTAGACACGCATGACATACACCAAGTTGTTTTAGTTCGAAAGAATCTAAATACCCATATTGATGTAATTTTGTCAAACGTTTCTCATTGACATGACCTAGCCGGTGATGTCAAAGTTGGGTGTGGTATGAGTCATGTGAATTAACTTTGTCATCGATTGCCATTACTTGGTTTGTGTAGTCTAACACATAAAGGCCGTTATATAAATGTGCCCTACCAAAATAAATGTTATCTTTATAAAAGTAGCAACATTCATTTTCAAACTTGAAGATGAATCCATCAGTATCTAATCTGGACACCGAAATAATGTTTTTGGTTACAGAGGGTACATAATAACATCCTTTTAATACCAAGACCATCCCAGTAGGCAATGTGAGGTGGTAGTCTCCGACAGCTACAACAGCGAGTCTGGCTCCGTTGGCTGCTCGCAGATCCACCTCACCTCGGTCAATCTTTCTGAATCTACTTGGTTCCTGTATTTGGATACAAATGTGAGCACCACAAACAGTATCTAACACCCAATTGGTAGAAATAGATAGATTGCATTCGATAACAAACGCACCTGAAGCTTCCCCTTGCTTCCTTGGCTGGGTGCAGTTTTTCTTCCAGTGGCCCTTCTTGCCACATGCGAAACAAACAGCTTCCTGTTCTCTTGCCTCCCCTTTGATCTTCCTTTTCTTGGAAGGCCTTGAAGAATCTTTGGGCTTAAAGCTCTTCGCCCTCCCTTTCCTTTTATTTACTATGAGGACATAAGACTTTTCACGCTTAATATCAATGTCCACTTGGCGAATGAGGATAAGAAGATTAGATAAAGACTTCTCAATGTTATTCGTGTTGAAATTTACAACAAAGTTAGAGAAGCTCTGGGGGAGTGATGTAAAAATGAGATCGGTGCCCAATTCTTCAGAGAGTTTAAACTCTAGAACCTCCAAGCGCTCAATGTAGCCAATGAGCTTGACTACATGAGGCCCAGCTGGGGCACCCTCTCCAAGCTTGCTCTGAAATAGAGCCTTGGAGATCTCAAACCTTTCTTGTCTTGCTCTCTCCTTGTATAAACCATGGAGGTGCTCGAGCATGCTATCGATATCCATGTCTTCATGAGACTTTATGAGCTCACTAGATATTGATGATAGCATCAAACATTGGACGTTGAGTGCATCGTTCAAATGTTGATCATAGACTAGGAAATCTTGATCACTCGCCTCTTGGGCAGGAGAATCAGGAAGTGAGGACTCCAGCACGTAAAACTTTCGTTCATGGCGTAGGATAACCCAAAGGCGCCTAAACCATTTCTGAAAGTTACTGCCGGTGAGGATATTGTCTTTATCCAGAATTGATCGCAGAGAAAATGTGGTTGACGAGTTTTTCATATTGATTCTACAAATTAAAAGAGCAGATATATCAGTGCCTTTTGATTACATTTTATGAAAAATAATAAATGAATTTATCCCACTATTTTATCAAGTCCCAACGACCCCCACCATTGAACTTGGAATGCCTAGTTGCTATGACATTCTAGTGGCAAAGATCCATATTCCCCTTAGCATAACCCCAACAAGGGTTGGTCAAGCTATTTAAAGGTATTTAGGTAGGCAGGTCTTTGCCAACTGTGAGCTTACAGTTTCTTGATCTGTTGAGTGGACTCCCCAATCCTGAAATCCTGACTTGGATTTCCTTAACACTTGCCTCCATTTTACAACAAGTCTAGCAAGGGCTACTCCTCTTGATATAAAATGTTTAAGTCAACCCGAAACTTTCATAAGAGCTTCCTTTATAAAAGTAAGTGTCCCAACAAGGGTTGGTCAAACACATAGTTTTATTGAGTCTTGCCCGTAATCAAGTGATGGAAGGCTTGGTCTGACTTAATATGGTATTTGAGGGATTTCAATCCTTTATGCGTAGTTTCACATTATCACATGCTTGTTAATATTAAGTGATGCTTGCTTAAGTGATTAACCGTGTTCTGATAATGTTTACGCATAGTCCGGTTTTTATTTTATTCCATCTTTGCATGCTTGTTTATTTCATTAACTATGTGATCGCGACAACACATACATAATAAATAAATCATGCAATTAGACATAAATAAAATAAGATGACATGATCATGAGCTTCTATTGGTTAGCTTATCTAGCGGTATTGATAAGCTAACCCTGACCTAGGGAAAAACACCTTGAACCCAATGGTTCGTGTTTTGCAGCTCCCACCTGTCCACCTTTGTATCTTCTTGGGTTGGTTTCGCCTCAGTTTCAGATTTTGAACCGTCTCCTTTGGCTTGGGAGATCCTCCATTACATGGGGTTTACATTAAAGAAACCATGAGCACGTAGGCCCTACATTTTATTGGAAGAAGGCTCGCAAACCAACGAATTTAAAATAAATTTAAACGAAACCATACACACAAAAAAGGGTCTTTGGTCTAGCTCATGATCATCTAAAGCATGCAACGACATTTACGCATATTTAGTATTCAAATTCTTTTAATCGTTCTTTTATTCAAGATAAGTCGCGCTTGAATTCAATTAATTATGATCTTATAATTAATCAATTTTTTATCTTAAATTCCTTTCTGAATTTCCTTGAGATTCTTCTCATCCATATTCCTTGTATGAGTCTTTATACTTTGGAGGAAACCTGGTGAAATTCCATTTCTGGAAAGTTCACGACATGTAGGCTATATTACACTTCGTGTATTTGTTTTCACCCTTTATCCAAAGTACACGCCGGGGGCTTTGGCGTGTTTTCTGTACTTTGGAAATTTTGGAGTACACGGTGTGTAGATTAATCTAACACGGCGTGTACTTGTTACGCGGTTACCGGCTTGGCAATCCCGTGTACGTGGTACACGACTTCTCTTTGTACACGGTTTCACCTGGGTCGGATCAGACTACACGACGTGTTGATTCAACATACACGCCATGTATTCCGGTTTCCACGCGCCGTTCAATTCTGGTCAACACGGTGTATTAAATAAAAACTCAGGTATGCTCAATTCACACGGCGTGTAGTCTTCACTACATGCCGTGTATTCTTGTGTTGTACAAACAGAATAAGCGGCTCCTCCGGATGAGTTCCTCGTTTTTATTTTAATCAAAATTAACATTAAAAGGTTGTTTCTGTGATGTGAATCGAGAAACGAAAGAGGAAGAACAGATCTCGTTCATTCAGTTTTATAGAATGATTTATCTTGAATTGAATCAAATATAAATGCGTAAATTATCAACGAAAATTAAATAACTATAATCAACGTTGTGACCCCCTCTGATACCACTTGAAGGTCCCGGGCGCAGCGGAAGCTCGTGGGTGGATGTGTTCACTTGACTTTTTGTCATTAGTAATGATCAATTCGGGATCAATACGACGATAAACGTCAGACTCCACGGATTGAATCACAGAAATAGACAAAGAATAAGAATAGTCCCAGAACCACAAGGGAATGATCATCACATGTTGATTATAATTAATTTAATTAATTGACAAGAAGTACCTTTTATGGCGTTCTTTCTTCGTTGATATTTCTGATCACGTTCCGATGTGATTCGTCGTTGCGTCGCAGAAGCCAAGTGTAGACTTCTTCTAGTGGTGATCCACACGTGCCCCACGTATCTTTGAACATCGACAAAAGAAATCTCCGGGTGCTAGCGTGGAGAAGCCTTTGCTTGCGTTGTCCGCCTTAGATCGCCTTGATTCGATGGAGGAGGATCTCTCTCGGTCTTGAGAGCGTTCTTGGAGGAGTTCTTTCGGTCTTGAGAGAATTCTCCAGAATTATTGTGCACAACCATTGAGGAAAAGTGTTGGGGTTGTGAGGATATATATAATCGGGTTTGTGGTTAGAGTTATGACAATAAATAAACGCGTTACACGTTTTATTTATTTCATTAACTCTTATTGAAAACCCCATGTCAAATCATTAATTCTTTGACATGCGCCCACACTGATTATAATAAATATCATTTAATAAAACAATATTATTTCCTCAAAATCCCGACTGAAAAAACTACACGGCGTGTACTCGTTTTTCATTTCCTTTCCAAAATGAAAACTACACGGCGTGTACATTCAATGTACACGACGTGTATATCTTGTTTTCATTTTTTTTCCAAAATGAAAACTACACGGCGTGTACATTCAATGTACACGGCGTGTACATTCAATGTACACGGCGTGTATATATTGTTTTCATTTTATTTCCAAAATGAAAACTACACGACGTGTACATTCAATGTACACAGCGTGTATATCTTGTTTTCATTTTATTCTTCCTCCAACATTAAAACGATTTAGGCTTCCTTGAATAATTATTAAACAACATACGGGAATAATCTTTATTCTACTTGAGATACTTGGATACAATTAGTGTGTGACCCTCTAGGCCTCTTTCTCGTTGGCATTAAGCGGGTTTGCCTAAAGTTCAAGATTACTGTCTAGCAACGGGTCAAAGCACCCAAGAGAAAGAAGTTGACGCCGCATTGACGTGTCACCTCATACGAACTCTTACCGTGTAATTTAATCCTTTTGTCTCAATATCTCATCAAGCAGGTTTCATGGCAGTGTCATAAATCTATATGCTTAATTCGTCATTCTTTGACTTCCAGAAATAAACTCGTCGTGACACCATGAGCATGAAATTTGGGCGACAGTTCTATTTCAATCAAAGGGCCCGAGATATCTACTTCCATAAATCTGGAAGGGACAAATCGTTCCTCGACTTATCCATTAACAACATGTCATTCGTGACGCACCCAACGTACCCTACATCCCGCCAACTGTCTTCGTGACGGTTTTCGTCAGCAAATCTAAGTGCGCGAGTCATGACATGAGTTAATGATAATCTTCCAGTATAAGGACCATTACACACGTTCGTAGATAGCAATGTCCGATGACACCAAGACATGCGGAATTACTACTGGTGGGTCTGTTCTCATAATCTCCTATCTTGGAGATAACCAAGTGCGAACTCCATGAGAGAGAGTCTCGTCTTCTTACGAGTACTCGCACATGACGACCTATATACTATGTGTCCTATCATAGTATGTCATCCAACCGTAGAACTTTTTATAAGAATTTTGTTATAGCATTTCAAGGTTCTCATCATAGCGGGGATCTGCCATGACCTTATTAATGCAACAAATATTTCAGGACATTATTATATTATAGTCACGCAGAACAATGAATAATATATAATAAGTGTACATTCATGTAATCAAAGTACAAACAGTTGGTTCTCAGGACACCAACTCTAACACCCAGCATTGGGGTTTCCACTATTTCCAGTAGGGATCATCATATTTCCTCCTCCCATAGTTCCTGAGATGTCTCGTTCGGCCACCGCCGCTCTATTCACCGTCTCTGTATAGTCATTAATACAAAGCACCGCACTCTTCGATTGAATTTCCATCCTTAGCCCTGATTCGAAGATGCGTGTCTTCAGGGACGCACTCGCCGCAACTTCTAGTGCAAAGCACACTAAATTCATGAATTTAGCTGCATACTCTGTGACAGAAAGATTCTCCTGCTTCAGGTTAAAGAAGTTTGTTGTCCTTTGGATCTTGAACGTGTGAGGATAGAATTCTTTATTAAACAATTCTTCAAAATCCTCCCAAGGCCTTAATCCGCTTTAGCATGCAACACTAGTTCACACCACTGACGTGCAAGATCCTCAAGCATATATGTCGCCAGCTTGACCTTTAGCTCCACCGGTGTGCCGATGAACTCGAAGATACGATTCATCCAATTGAGCCACACCTCCGCCTTCTCGGGTTCAAAATCACCTCGGAATATGGCTGGATTCTGCTTCATGAACTGGATGGAATGGTACACATGCCTTGACTCATCCCTCCGGTTCTCCGTATCCACAACTTGAAAAGCTTGGACAATACTCCGAACTAGCTCTTGGTTCACACGTGGTTCAGGTGCAGCCACGTTCTCTGCAGCTTCTTCCGGTTGGTTCCTACGACGCCTACCATGTGCCATTTTTCTAATCCAACAACAAACTTTGTAAGTCTCACGTTCTAGCAATTGATGGCTTAGTATTTCAAATTCTATTACATCAATTTTCATAACATTGTTTTTCAAAAACAACCTTTTTCAGGTTCAACTATTTTTGAAAAATTCATTCCTGTTTTTGAAAATCAAACCATTTTCAAAATAAGTCAAGTATCCTCTTTTCAAAATCTTTCATTTGAAAACAAATTTTGCAATTTTCAAAATTTACACCTTTTCACAAGATCATATATCATTATTTCAAATGAAATATGCAATCCTAGTGGGAAGTCATTACTCTAATGCATGAAATGCTCGTCTCATTGTCTAAACCCATGACAATGAGATTCCGGTATCCTATAAGTGTCTCCAAAACACTTATGTACCCAACACCGTGGTAACTTGAAGTTCTGCATAAACGGGTTAACTACGTCCTTTTATGCTATATATTTCAAGTCCCGACAATCCTAGTCCTTTCTGAGATCACAACCCAAGGAATAAACGAGGATGGATCAACTCCAAGACCAAGAAAGTGAAACCTACTTGTTAGGTAAGAACCGAACAAGATGATATCATTTGTAATGACCCGCTAATGCTCGTTGGCTTGAGAACACAACGAATCATTACTAGGTTTTAAGTGACATCCCCAAGACGTCAAATGCTGACAATAAATGCCGAAGAGTTTCAAATACAAGTGGGGGGCGATTTAGACTTTAAGAATAAAACCATTAACCAAATAGCTCACTATATGATGCATGGACAAATGAAAGACAACTCAACAATTTCATATATCTCAAAACCACATAGTGTGCAACAACGGAAGACCAACAAGTATCAAAATAAACAGCGGATAAACAACTAAAGACTCTCAGGAGACCACAAGACTCCAAGCTCCACCAACTCCAAGCTCCACATTCACCGAACAACCCAAGGATCACGAGGTAGTGCTGAAAACATGTGAAACGTTACCTTTGCCCCTGTCTCTCAGAAGATAGCATTTGCAAAAGCACCAAAGTGCCAAAGCAGGAGTGAGTATAAAACTCAGTATGTTTTTCCCAATGACTTCCCGACTCACGCCACTAGGATAGAAGAGTTAGCAACAATTATATAAAACAGTTTATATAAAACAATTTCTCAAAACAGTTTATAACCAAATATGCACATGTTCCCAAAACCATTTATAACCAAAAGCATATACAAGTGCAATTGAATCCAATTTTTCAGCAAGTTATTTTTCCAGAAAAATAACTAAACAAAACTTTAAAACCATTTCTCCATATTCCTTTGGCATACTCAATCCATTCCACACATCCACACAATCAACCATGTATGCTACGTTATGACAGTTCCATACTCATGAGCGGTTTCTCGTCGATCTACCAAGTCGTCACAAGGTAATCATATCCTGTGTGCCCTTTGACCTTTGGCACTGAGTACAAGGTCATATTTCAACCAAACCTAAAAAATGCATTATGAACTCACACACCAATATTCCCATGGATCATGCCAAAAAAAACCTTTTCAATAAAAACACTTTTTTATTGAAAACCATTTCCATCAAAACCATTTCAATGCCAAACTATTTCAATAACACACACTTTTTATTGAAAACCCTTTTTTCATCAAACCATTTTTCAATTCCAGCAAATCCATAATTTAAAATCACCATTTTAAATTCAAAAAACTAAAAGAATTTGCACAACAATTCACCGAGATTACACAATTTCACAAAAATGATAAATCATCACTAAATAAGATTTATTCTATGTATTGAACCAAGATTTCACAATCAATTTAATTTAATTTAATCAATTTGAAACTAAACCAATCAATTCTAGCAAGAGGAGTCGAGAGAGAAACCACCTACCTCAAAGGTTTTTGACGAAACTTGACACGGATGATGATGTGGCACCCGCTGGGACCCACTAGGACACCTGGCCTAGGAACCCCAGTGATACGGCCCCACAACCCCGCTGCAGCGGCAATCCCCCAACCCTTCGCCGCAACTGGGACCCACAGGGACACATGGCCCAGGAACCCCACATATACGGCAGGTTGTTGCGAACAGCCGGTTTCGAACCCGGGTCGCCTTTAACACCCAGCCCATGGAACTGGATGCCAACCACTAAGCTGCAGCCTAGTGGTTGGCATCCAGTTCCATGGGCTGGGTGTTAAAGGCGACCCGGGTTCGAAACCGGCTGTTCGCAACAACCTGCCGTATATGTGGGGTTCCTGGGCCATGTGTCCCTGTGGGTCCCAGTTGCGGCGAAGGGTTGGGGGATTGCCGCTGCAGCGGGGTTGTGGGGCCGTATCACTGGGGTTCCTAGGCCAGGTGTCCTAGTGGGTCCCAGCGGGTGCCACATCATTTAGTGGTTGGCATCCAGTTCCATGGGCTGGGTGTTAAAGGCGACCCGGGTTCGAAACCGGCTGTTCGCAACAACCTGCCGTATATGTGGGGTTCCTGGGCCATGTGTCCCTGTGGGTCCCAGTTGCGGCGAAGGGTTGGGGGATTGCCGCTGCAGCGGGGTTGTGGGGCCGTATCACTGGGGTTCCTAGGCCAGGTGTCCTAGTGGGTCCCAGCGGGTGCCACATCAGATGAAGAACGCTTAAGAAAACTGGATCAATTCTTCACGGAATCTCCTTAGATCTCTTCTCCTAACAAGATCAAAACCAAAACTCATCTTATTTGGCATCCACACTCATAGATCTACCCATAACATGTGTAGATATGAGAATCCAAGAAGGGAGGTGAAGTAGATCTAAGTAGATCTAAGAAACCGATCAAGAACGATGAAAGAACGAACACATACCTCAAGAATCCTGGTTCGAAACACCAAGGGAAGCCTTTAGATTGACTCCAAATCGCTTGGGGGAGTCTCTTCTACCTTCAAGGAAGAGAAATCCTGAGTTATGACCGCTTAGGAACAAAAACGAGCAACTTAGAGGCAAAAATGTGTGAGATCCACTTTTTTAGGATCTCATTTAAACCACGCGCACCGTTAGACAAACTGTGTGCTAACCGTGCGTTAGCTACTGTCTAGGCAGACCCTTGCACGGCCTCCTCGCACGGTCTCCTTAACCGTGCGCACACCGTGTCGAAGCTCTCTGCTTAAACCTTCCGTTGCGCACGGTTTCTACTAAGATGTCCACACAGTTTGGATAAACCGTGCGCAGACCGTGCGCCTCTCCTTTTGCTCTCAAAACTTATTTAAAATTTACCAAACTTTCCCATCTTTCCCCCCTGTACTTTATATCCATAAAAACACAAAGAAAGGGTTACGAACTAGAAACCGGGTGTACTACACTGCAAGTGTTGTACCATTGCTAAGGTACACTGTAGAGCTCCGCCGGTCCCACCTCTTCCCTCCCCTTTCCCTGCGTCTACCACCTCCTCCTGCCAGCTGTTTAATTTGATCAAGGCATTTGTTTAGATTTACATTCGTAGATTAAATTACAGAATTTCATGAAATGCTTGACATTGTTAAATATTTTTTTTAAGATTTATTATTTTAATTTGTTTGATTTTGCAGTGCCTTTATAAGAAAATGAGAAAGGCCCAAGCATATGGCTTCTCGATAACAACTACCTCAAATCATTGTTTTCTATGTTCAAGTGGATAGACGGTGTTGTTTTTTAGAATAGTGTCCTAATGAAACATTTTTTTGGTTTTGTTTCCTTGTCCCCCCTATTTCTGTATATCTTTTTGATGTCCTCCATTTACTAATGCTTGAAAGTTATTTTCAGCAAAGATGCATGTTGTGGGTTGGTATAGCACATGTCCAAAATTGCAGGTGAGTGATCTTGATATCCATAGATTGTTCCATGAGTATGTTTACTTACGTTTTTCTTATAGAAAATAGTAGATCACAATCTGAAAGATATAAAGCATCAGTTAATTTATTTTCCATGTATTGTTTCTTTGAATTGTGAAATCAATTACATTATTTGTTTCTGTATATTTTGTGATGTTGAATTCAATTGCATTATATTTTTATGCTCTTTAATTCTGTCGCTCTGCATTAGCTTCTCCATTTCGCCGTATCACACCTTTGTGTCTCCACCACAATCATCACACCTCTAGCGCCGCCACCGCTTAGTAGAGGCATGGTTTAAACATTAAGAAATTGAACCGGTTTAATGTTTCTTAGGGATTATCAATTAATTTAGTTCATAAATTTCCTCTATAAATTAGTTTAATTTGTAAACTTCTTGTTTATGTTCTCAATTATCCATTTAGTTCATAAAATTCTTTTTCAAAATAGTCTATTTTTTTAAATTTTCTCTGCAGCAGTTCTATAAAATTTCTTTTGTTTGTTTGTTTTAAAAAAAGTATAAACAGTTTTTGATTTTATACAATGTATATTTACACCTCAGTCGCCCCACTGTTGGTGGTGGGGTGGTAAGGGCTTGGGGGGGTGAGGGGCAGGTCGCGGGGTCAAGTCCCCGGGCTTGCGATTTACATGTAATTTTCTTCCTTGTGTGTGTGCCGCTTTCGCGGTTGTACCCAAATTTTATATTTACACCTCAGTTGCCTTGTAAATTATTGTTACCTAACATTGATATTTTTCACTGTAAAGTTTCCATTTACTTTGTGAAATCTCTGTTTACACTTCAAATTCCATATTTAACATGTATAATTCTTAATAGAAATTAGAAAATGAAGCATTTTTTTTCTATTATATATAATCTATTGGAACGACATAAATTGATTTTTTCAGGTGGTTTTTTTTGTTGGTGACCTATCTGCTACATAAAGTCTTGAAACAATATTTTTGTATTACTGTATGGTGTTCAAAACTGTCATGCTATTTTCCATTTGAATTTGTTATGAATTTTGTACATATTTTGTATTTTATTTGTCATGAAGCTCTTACTTTCCGCACACACACATTCACTGAATCATTTAAGGTGATGATTTTTTATGGATAGAGAAAATTGAATAAGAATATGTTGTTTTAATTCTAATGTGTCAATTCATATGCGATCCAGGTCCCATCTACAACTATTATCATTGAAAGAGAGGGGTCTTATGGGTGGACTCACAGGTGTTAACAATATTTGGAAAGTGTTTTTCGGGACTTTTAACAACTTCCATTTCTCTTTTTTGCATGAATAGAGCTTAATCTTCCGTGGGCTATTCTGCCTTCTGTATGGTCATTTATTTATTTTTGAAGTTACGTTAGGAAACTTTATTGGCTTCTAATAAATCCTTGGGAAATTGGGTTCTGCAGATGTTAAATGGCCCAAATCATGCTGTTAGAGAAGTATCCATCCAGTGCATTAAGGTTTTCTGGTTTCTTTTCATCTTCTTTACCCCCAATGATCCTACATATTCCATGATCTATTCAACTTTTTTTCTAAGCACATCCTGCAATTGTTTTTTCTAGTCTCTGTTATTGGATTTTTCTTACTCCACTTCCATTGGAGTTTTATAAACTTCATTTTTTCTGGAATGTGAATGCTCACATGTAAAGATTCGGTAAAAACTTACTTGCTGGTCTCCAGTTGAGATCTTGAGATCTTGAGATTTTCCTTCTGACATTGAGAATATTAAATTTAAGCGTCGCCACAATGACCTCATGTTTTTTGTTGAATCATTTCACCACGGTTTGTTCCAGGATAGTAATCCCATCTCTCATTATCTACTGAATTATAATAATAACTGTAATCAATATGATTTTATAATTTCAAGGTAGGGTGGATATGACATGGACACCATGCAACAGTAGTCTTGTTGAATGATATTTTCTTGTTCCATGTCTTTGGAACACGAATTTCAGTAATTGAACATATAAAATGTATAGTTTTATCCTAGTTGCTTAACATAAGTTATTATACCATATGAGAACCCTCATATATGCATCGTTTCACTTTTGAAATTATATTATAGAGCTTCACTCTCCAAAAGCCAAATTTGAATGTAATTTTATACAAGCCATGCATGCATTACCTATACATATATAATCGCCTAGTTTGTTGACCGCACCATATATGTTGTTCCGCTATTTTCCATGTGAGCTCAATATATACATGTTTTCATCATGTACACTATTGGAATCCCATCACAGCGGTGAATGTACATCTCTTGTTATGCAGGCTTTCAAGTGGAAAAGAAGTGGGTGATGAAGTTTGCGGTCAATGTGGTTGTGGCATGTAATGTGAAGTTATTTTTTATTAGATTGATTGTTGTAAACAGTTTTGAGGCTTTTTGTTAATAGATTTGTGTATGGGCTGCAATTCAAGGAGGGTTTGATGGCTTCTCTATGTTTTTTTTTTCTTATAAGGCTTTCTAAGTGTATGCATGATAGCATTTTTATTGTATAGATGTTTTTTACCTACAATGTTTTCCTTTATCAGGTGCACTATATGTCATATTCATTATAGATGTTCTATTGGATGCATTTTATGTGGTTCTTCATGTGACCCATGATGCTGTAATGTGCAGAGCAATGCGCCCATAGGCTACTATTTTTTTCTTGTAATCTAGAATTATGCTGTGTCCTATTGCAACTGTGACAAGCAATTTTTTCTTCTCAAACGTGTCACATTCAACGATATGATTATTTGAAGCTTGAGATTCATGACACGACACAGTGGTTCAAAAGGGGCAGAGTGAGTTGTTGAAGTTTTTGAAAAAAACATTAGATGGCTTGCCTAAGAATTGATTTGTAATTTTCCAGGGATTCCCATTTAAAACAAATTAACAGGGTTATCTTTTAGTTGCTCAAAATGTTAGTATATTGTGTTTTTAACATTTCAATATGATCATCTATTAATATGAATGGTTTTTAAATGTTATGGTACATTTCCTAATTCTAACATACCTTGTTATTTTTCTTCATTAACAGGTTTGAAAAAATGATTTATGGAAATTTGATTAGAATTCACTTAAGTTCTTCTACGTGGAAATGTATAACTTAGTTTTAAATTTGATGGTATTTTAACTGTTAAGATGTTTTCCTATTGGTTTTAAATTTATTGCTCAGTACATTGATGCAACTATTCTAGATATAACAATCAGAACTCTGCGTTGAGTGGAAGAGCAGTGCCTAAAGACTTTGGGTTTAATCGTCTTTGTGTGCGGTGTATCTAATTAGTGGATGCTCAACAAAAATTCTTGAAGAAAAGACACATAAAGTACTCACAAACCCAGTATAAGTCATCTGAGAGCTTTTGATTCTATGGCCTATGTTAGGATCCCGTATGCAAAACAAACAAAACTCGATGATAGGCCAAGCGTGTCTTTATGAGATATAGAGAACGTGCAATGAGATGTCATTTGTATAATTTAATCACCATCAAGATGAGTCATGAAAATGGAATCAAGATAAAGATTTCATGGAAGTACAACTCACTTTACAAGAAAATGTTAAAGAAATACCAATGGAGAAACAAGGATTTGAAGAACCAATGACGCCATCACTGCGTACTTTTACATAATAAGACATCGAACATGAACTTTTTGATATACGTTCTCGCAAGGTTCAAATTCTTGAGGAAATATATGAAACCGCAAAACCAATAGAGTATGCAAAATTGTTTCATCTCTTGGTGACTTGATGTTAGCTTCAAAGAAGCTATATTTGATGAAAGGTGGAGGAAAATGCTGAATGAAGAAATTCATTCTATTGAGAAGAACAAAACATGAGACCTTACACCCCTCCAAGGGAAAGGTAGAAAACAATTGTGGGAAGTGGGTGTTCAAAACCAAGAATAATGCTAAAGGAGGGAAAAGTCCAAAGGTACAAAGCGATACTCATCGTCAAAGACTGAAGTAAAAAAGAAGGCATTGACCATGATGAAATTTTTTCACCCATTGCAAAAATGGAGATATCAAATTATTAACTTTGATAGCCCAGCTCAAATGGAAGATCTATCATCTGGATGTGAAGTCACCATTTTTAAAAGGAATTTTAGAGGAGGTGATGTATATTAATCAACCACCTAGATATGTGGAGAGTTAAACAAGCATGCTGAAAATTTTGGGGATGCAAGTAAAACAAGTTCAAGGAAGATGTAAAAAAACATGTTTTTTTTAAAATTGGACAAGAACTTCAATGGTGTGATGGTGTGGGAGCCACTCCAAAATTTTGGGGACTATTCCCTAAGAAATTAATTTCCCGACCAAAGCAATTATTTTGTTGATAAAGTGGGAGAAAATTTTTCAACAATAGATTTGAGTGCAACCCAACACATTCAAGGAAACAACCCTTTCTATGTTATGTTTTTCTCCTGTAAATTAAGATATTTTTTATCATTAATTGTAACTTGTATCCTCTAAAAAATAAAATTGATCTTTTTTTCCATGCAATCACTACGTTGGACCCACAGTGCAACCTTTTCATCGATGTCAGTCTCAGCGCCCTTTCCTCATTGTTGCCCTACTCCAAATGTTTTTTCTGTTTGGTGGTCTTTCAATGCTCATTGGTTTCACTAGTCTTTGAATTCTAAGACCCCACGACATCTTCCTGACAGCAGGTTTCCTCAGGCGGGCGTTTTTTGCACCGTCTGACTTTCATGTCATCGTTGGGTGGTGGCAGCAGGTGAGTTTTCTTCTAGTTGAGGCAGTAGTTTATCATCACTACGACATAGGTTTCCTCAGGGGTGGCACAACCTCACTGGTGGTTTTCAAGCCGCTTCATCGGTGCTGTTCTGGTGGTCGGGTGCAGCTCTCCGGTTTAAAGGCGACGTGAGGACCTTGGGACGCATGGTTGTCTCGACGTGTGTGTACATGACATCCCAAGGTTGGGGCACTGCTCGAGGTAGATCATCCACCATATCACAGAGGTCATCCCGAGGCGAATGCAGCGTGGGCCTGGTTGGGATTTGGGTTTGGGACGCATGTTCTTTGGACTTTTCCCCCTATAGTGTTCAGGTTTACCACAACCCTCTCAATGCATTTAAAAATAAAAAATATGATTAAATAATATATGTATGTATACACATGCACACACATATATAATTATACATAAATTCATATATATATATATATATATGCACATGTAATAACTAAATAACTAGTACCCCACTCGTGCATTTGCACAGGATAAAAGAGCTTGTGAGACAAATAAAATATACCAACAATAATTTGAAGTAGACATTAAAATACATGAGGAAAAAATCATATGAAAAGAAAATATAATATATGACATGAAGAAAGAAAATATAATTTAGAATGGAAAATGTTTATCTATTCTTACAGTGTGGAAATGTGACACATGTTACTGCATCTAACACTTAAAATTTGTTTGGCTAACCGGAGATGAAAACTTATGCTTGACACAATACTTGTTATTTGTATTGATACACAAATGATACAATCCAATATATGTTATGATCCACAAATTAAATAGTAGTAAAATGAGACAAACACACATATGTTATGACACAATGCAGATTATAAACACTGATTATATAGATAATGCAGATTATAGAACAATGATATGAAACAATGGTTTTGTATAATGCACAGATACATTCCAAATCTATCATTGAAGTTTATAAAACAAATCGTATCATGTCATTGATATTCCATATTAAAGATTATATAATATATTATTACAACGGTGTGGGGAGGGGGATGAAATACAAAAAAAATCCTATACTACCAATAGGAAAGAACTCGACGAGACTTGAACCCGAGACCTCGCCGAGACCATGCAGGGGCTGTTGCCACTTGAGCTGCACCCTGGGGGCAGATTAAAGATTATATAATAGATAGTGAAGATTGATACTTAAAGATTTCATATTATAAACAGTTTATTACATTGTAATTTAGTGATACACTGATTGTGATTACAAATGATAAACAAATTATAATGCATATGCTAAATGTCATTGATATGTAATATTATATATAGATTATTACATTACAATTACAAATTGGTTATGATAAATAGATTGACATACTTAGATTGTAGATTATAATACCAAGAGATTATTTAACATATATTATGACATATATTGACACAGATTATAAACAAATATTCATAAAATCCAAATTGTTGTAATTTTCCCCTTTTAAGACATTATAACAGATTGGTGTGTAATAAAATCAAACATAAATGGATGTGTTATGACCAACTATTGATTCTTCAATAAAGATTATAAAGATATTGCAGAATAAAATAAAATAAAATTAAACACTGTTTATATATTGATTTCAAATTAAAACACTATTTATACACTAAATTTCAAACCACCCCTCAAAATTGATCGAAACTGTACAACCTACTCAACAAATTCTCTCTATACCCCAAACAATAAATTTTGTATTTCACTAAGGCTCTGTTTAAAAAACATATTAAATAATCATTTTTGCATGTATTTGACTATTTCAAAACTCACCATATCATAAGAACAACTCCAAGTGTTAGTGGCTTTGACATGCTATGAATGTAAATATCACGCATCATCCACAGATTCTTTACAGGAAAGGTTGCTAATCAAACTCCATTGCTATCATATGATGATAAAAGTTTGGTTTCTACAATAGTATCATTGGATTTTAGAAATATAAATCAAAAACATTTTTATAAATGAATGAATATTTCCTTCAAGTTAACTTACAATGGAAAAAATATTGAGACAACATTAGAGATCACAATTGATTTGCTCCACTGGCTTATTTTCAACTTCAATGGATCAAAACTACCACTTTATGTTCTTCTAAAACAAGTCTTATAGGATATAAATGTCAAATGTTGGTGTGAAGAATGAACATGAGCCTTAAGGCACCAAGCATTACTGTAAGAGCATGCATACATGCATTTTTTAAACAAAATTAATGTACTGTATACATATAAAGGAATGTTTGATATGATGAATCACTCTCAAGGGAAAATGAATAATATATGAAAACAAAAAAGGGAATTTGTGAACTTACATAAAGACTATACAGGAGATGAATCTTCATATTGTGGTATAACAACACCGCCTAGATTTACATGCTTGTAAATACCATCAATGTTCACATGAAATAAGAGGTCACCAAACAAGGAACACTACAAAAGGTTCAACCACAACTAATTCTACCAGGCTTGTAGGAAACTAGTATTGATCCAACATATCCACCATCAAAACAAATTCAAATCCTTTTAAGATTGGTCAATAAAAAAACAATTGAATATTAAATATGTTAAAGATTCATTTAAAATAAATAGAAGTAAAGAAAAAATGATAACAGATGACCACATTCAAATTGAAAGTAGAAAGAAAGTATAAAAATGATTTGATGTAATATGTTTTATTAGAAATAAACATGTAACCTAAAAACACTTACTATCAAAAAAAATTAAGAGTACACTATAACCAACCCTAAAAAGATTTTTATTACGAGTACCCTGCAACCAACCTTAAATAGTAAAACTTAGGTCACAAATTTTTGTTATTGATGCTTGTAAAAGATATAATGAAAATAAAAATCAAAAAATATTTTAATAAAAAATACATAATATAAGGTATGCATACCATATAATAAAATATAGGTATACATTTTCATTATAATGAAAATGCACAACTTAATTGCTCTAGAATGGAAACGATATAATGAAAATGCACTAATTAGAACTCAGAATGTATATGCTTACTCATTTAAGGTATGCAATTTCATTATATCTTTTTCATTCTAGACCAAACAAGTTTTACATTCTTATTAAATAAGAATACCATCAATATAACAGAATATAAATATTTTAGAAATAGATTTTGTTTTGAGAAAATACAAATCAAAAACATTTTAATAAAAATACAGTAGCTATCACAAAATATATGTAAATATTTAATGGTTATGGAAATATAACACTCATAAAAATAGAACTCTTATACAAATAAATAAATATATAAATCATAGTAAAATAGTATAAAAATAGGAAATATCACCAATTCTAAGGAATACATGGTTTAAAGGTTTTCCATATCATGATCAAGTTTAAGTAGTGGAGAAATTTCATTATGCAATGATAATACAGTGGGATCCCAATAAAATCATTATTGTGTAAGAGAAGATGAAAATTATAACTTCATAAAATTGATGTATTTAATGGTCTAACCAAACACATATTATAACAGAATAAAAATAAGTCTAGTAGGGAAAATTGGGTGAAATAGAAATCTATTAATAGAAATCCATTTTGAGAGATGAATTGGGAGAAAAAACAAAAATAAGGAGTGTGTAACCTTACCTGGGTATTGATATTTCCAATGATCATAGCTACAAAGAATTCAATGGAAGGGAGAAGCTAGAGAGAGAGAAAAAATTTGTGAAAAAAGATTCTTGAGCAGAAATTGATCATCAAGGGATGGACATCAATTGATGACTACTGAAGTATGTCTAGGAAATATAGCCATGGATTTTTGATGGATAAGTTTTTTGATGAACAATGAACACTAAAAAAATTAAATACTGATAAAGGAGGTCTTCTAGAGGAAATGAAAAATAGGTGACGATAGAAATAATTAGATATAAAATTAATATAAATAGATAGTAATTAGAGGCATACCATATTTACCAAAAAAGTTCATTTCCTCAAGGATATTTTTTGAAAATTAGTTCTTATAGTATAGAGATGTCATGGATCATTTTCTAGTAGATTGAGTTTGAAAAAAGATTTCACTATTTTTTGAGAACTAATCTAAAGGTATCGAAAACCAACAGTCATTTTGGTGATGTTAATATTGATGAACTATCATACAATAATGGTGCATGTCCTATAGAGGGCGGGGTCATATTTTTATGGCGTTTTTTTTCAATTTGATTAAGCAAAGTAGTAGATAGTCATGCAGTTCTATAATTCACAACATTACTTATAGAAACAAAACAATCAATCCCCGTAGTAGAGTGAAGTGATACAACATACATGGACTAAAGTTTATGAATTAAAAATAAGTGCCAACATCAAATTGAGTAAAACATAAAAAATGAATTGAATTTATAAGGTGAAAGATAGAATAAACCAAACCATTCACTATTAATTCTATCAACGGAATTTGATATGTACTCAGTGTGTTATTCCAAGAGAAAGACATAGGAGTTAAATCACGGGTATTTTGTTTGTAGAATTTAATGAATTGAAGGTAGTATATAAACTTGTAATATAGTCACTGTTGACTTTTATTTTCATTCTTAACTATCGATGCACCCAAGAATCCTTGAAACAATCATTTTGATTAGTAGACAATGGTGATATCTTTTCAATGGTATGCGAATAATAGTGCAAAGAAATATAATTCACAGAAGTTAAATATTTTTTGAATAAGAAAATAAATCCGACCATATGTAATAGTTTTTAATGTGATAAATTCAAAAAAAAATTACGTACTAACATTGAAATAAAATATAATGGAAAATACAATAATCAAAATACTAAAAATCAAACAAAGTCATATAATGTAAGAGAACTTTGTTAGAGTAATGTAGAATGTGTGCATTTTACATTTTCAGAGGCATATACTATGTGTATAAATCTTACAGTTTGCATACACTTGCATTATATAGAATGTATAATCTATTTTGGGTAAATTCCATTATATTCTCATTAAGGGTTATGAACATTGAAGATTCACTGAAAATAGATTAATACAAACTTTTATGATGAGGACTAGTCGGTACTCCGAGACAAGTATTCTATGATTTTAGGTATTTGAAGACCAAAGTGTTGATGAAGTTGAAGTTGGCGTCCTAGGACCAACTATTTGTACTTTGATTACATGTATATTCAATTTATTGAATATTAATAAAACTTCTAATTACATATTTTTTTTGTTATGCATGAATCTAATGCAATAATTTCTTAGAGTATATGACACATTGATAAGGTCATACCAATTCTCCACTATGATGAGAACCTTGATGTTCTATGATGATATTCTTAAATAATGTTATGCGGTTGGATAACTTACTATGATGGGACACATAGTACATAGACTGCCAGGTAAAAGTACTCATAAGAAGATAAAGCTTCCTCTAATGAAGTTCACACTTGGTAATCTCTAAGAAGGGAGATTATGAGAACATACATACTAGTAGGAATTCCACATGTTTTTTGTGTCGTTAGATATTCCTATCTAAAAGCATGTGTAATGGTCTTTATACTTTATGATTATTATTAATCCATGTAACAACTCGCTTAGTTGGACCTATTTTATAAACCATGACGATTACAGTTCATGGAAAAGTTGGATATGTTGGGTGGATCATGAGTGACATGTAATTAATGGATAAGTTAGGGAAGGATTTGTCCCTTCTATCTTTATGGAAGTTGATATCTTGGCCCTTTGATTGGAATATAATTTTCACCTAAAATTCCATGGCCATGGTGTAACAACATGTTTATTTCAGATAGTCAAAGAAAAACATATCGAGCATATAGGTTGGTGACATGGATGTGAAACCTTATTAATGAGATATTGAGACAATGGGATAATATTACATAGTGAGCATTCATATGAGGTTTTCATCATTGCGACATTAAGTTCTTTCTCTTAGGTGCCTTGACCCGTTGTTAGATAGTAATCTTAGACTTTAGGTGTACCTGCCTAATGCTAATGAGAAAGAATCCTAAAGGGTCACTCACTAAGTATTTTTAATGATCTCGATTAAATTCTATTTGAATTTAATTATTGGAATAAATATTATTCTCAGGACTGAGGAATAATTTTATTCAAGTTTTATTGATTGCTAATACTCACAAGATAATAAATAATTATTTGTTTATTAATAAATAATTTATTTGATTATAGGAATATATATAAAATATTTATTCACTAGATTATGAATAAAATATTTATTTTATTTTTTTAATATTTTAATAAATATTTATTCGCTGGATTGTGAATAAAATATTTATTTATCAATAAAATATTTATTCAGGTCTTCAATAAATTATAGAGTTTGAATGAACAAAGACTGAGTTTGGTGAAAAATATCAATTAACAAGATGCTTAAATAGTATTTTTTATTGCGTAAGTTAGAGGGTAACACATAATAATAATAACATTATTATTATATGTCATGTGGATTATTAAAGTTATTAAATGTTATTCAACGAACGACATGAAATTAAATAATATTTTAACCAAAAACCTATCTCTATAAATAGATGGTTATGTCTATTGTATATTTCATTAAATATCAAAAAGAGAGAATTATTTTACACAAAAAATTCTATTTTGACTTATCCATATCTCTCCCTCTCAAGAAAAAGAACACAAGAGATATTTCTTCCAAACTGAAGAACGGGTGATCAAGAACGAACAATGCAAGACATTCGATTTTCTGTGCTAGCACCCAAAGATCGAGTGGTGTTTCTTGGAGATCATTGGGGAACATGTGGATCAACACTAGAGGGATTCTACCCATGGATCCGCACAAACATAACGAAGGCAATCTGAAAGAATCTTTTCAGGTGATCAACATCATCAACGAAGAAAGGTTCCTAATCCCGGGCAATAGTTTCTTCTGATATTAAATAAATTAAGTATAAATTTCATGTACAAGATCCTTGATCTTGGTTTTAGGAGTTGAAATATTTAAAAAAAAAATTAATATATTTCCCACAATTGCATGCTTCTGATGCACTTGGAAATAACAACTGGTATTAGAGGGATCACATTTAAATTAATAATTATTTATTTGGTTGTTGATCTATGCACAATTATGGTTAGATTTTCATTTCATGTTATTAGTTATTTAATTATATTTGAATTAACATGTTATCGACATATTAATCATGTTCATTTAGTGTTTCATTTTCTTAATGGTTTAAGACCACATGAAGAATGACTAGTGATGCCATCGGAAAGTGCCAAATATTTGTTTGGAAAAACTGGGTTACATGGTGTGTAGCTGGAATACATGTTGTGTAACCATGCACATTGTACCTAGATACACTGAGCATTTAGTTACACATGGTGCATTTATTGCACATTGTGTGTTGACCGGGCCAACCAGACACACAAAAAGTGGACACATGGCATGTAGCTAGCATATACACTCCATGTAGTCTGGCCGAGCTAATATACTAAAGCCCCAAACATGTTAATTGGATACATGATGAAAAAGGTACACGGTGTGTAGTTGGATTGTACACACCATGTAGTCTCCCAATTAATGGAAGAATTAAATTACATTAAATTGAAAATTTAAGCATTAAAACCTTAATTTATTGATTAAAACCAATTGTGTGTTTGAGAATGTAATAATGGTTTTAAAGATTTTTAAATGCTCAATTAATTTATTGTAATAAATATGTCTCTATTGGTTCTTCTGTTTATTTTCCATGAATACCATTAATGATTATTATATCTAATTTAGTTCAGATGATCATTAAGATGAAAGGTAATTAATTAATTAATTAATGCAAGCACATTTATCTTAATAATAAAAAATGAATAAGGAAATGAATGCTAGATGATTACTTTTTGTGTATTCATTGCATGTATGATTGATCATGATATTGACCAGGACCTATATATGTTTTGAAATTTATTTAATTTAATTTATTGTATGAATTTACAATTATTTAATATTAAATTAAATGATGGCCTATGAGTCATATCTCCCTCCATTATTATGTATGACCTACATGTTCAAGGATATTTATGTAACCCCCTTTAAAAAATCCTTTGGTTCCCCTAACTTGAGCATGAGTAATAAATACTTGTAATTAATGGAGTATCCCAAGACACATGGAGGTGGTTCAAGACAGAACCATGATGATTCTAACTCAGTGACACACAAAAATGGAGTTATTCCCCTAGGTCATAGGTTGATTTAATGTCTTATTATTAAATCAATCATCAGATAAGGTCATGATTGGGTTATTTACTTTATTTATTTATTTATATCTATGGATTATTTATTTTATGTATGCAAGACCATAGTCACATAAATAAATAAATTAATATGAAAAGAAGAAAATTAAATAAATAAATTATGCGTGAATGTTTTATCCAACATGGTTAACTAATTAAGTAACATCCATTTAATATTAACAAGACATGTAAAGGATAATCAATGATAAAATTTATGCATAAATTAATTAAAATACTTCAACCTAATATTAAGTTAGACTAAGACTTCCATTACTTGATTGGTAATGAAACCATAAAACTATGTGTAGTACATGGCCAAAGTCTGGACACTTACTTTTATCAGGGAGTTCTCATGAGAGTTTTGGGTTGACATAAAAAAAACTATATTGAGTTTAATGCCCAAAGTTTGTTCAATACAAATTTTGAGGCCAATGTTGAGGAAATCCAGGTTAGGTCTTCAGGATAGGGGAATCCAATCAATGGATCAAGGAGCTACAAGCTTGCAGTTGTCAAGACCACCTACCTAATTACTTTCTTATGGGTTTCATGGACAAAGTATAGATCATTAAGAGAAGAAATGGGGATCCTTTACACTAGAATGTCATAGAAACTAGACATTCCAAGTTAAATGGTGAGGGATATTGGGACTTGAAAAATAGTGGGATATTTAATAAAAACAAATAAATTTATTATTTATCACAAAATTTTTAATCAAGAAAATTACTAATAATCTGGATTTTTTAAATTTTATAATAAAATAAAAATTTCACCATCCACACTATCCTTACAATCAATAATGGAGAAATACAACCTCCTATCTAGAAGTAACTTCTAGAAGTGGTTTAGATGCCTTTAGGTTGTGCTATGTCTTTAATAAAAATCTTACATGCTAAATTCCTCAATGCCTGATCCATTTGATAAGGAGGAAAGTGATGAAGAGTTCCATGTCCATGAAAAATATTTGAGTGATTCAGTCGATGTTCAATGTTTGATGCTTTTTTCTATGTCTAGTGAACTCATGAAGGCTCACGAAAACATGGATGTGTATAGCATGATTGAGCACCTCCATGGTCTTTACTGGGAGAGAGATAGAAAAGACCGGTTTGAGATATCCAAGGAACTCTTTTAGATAAATCCTGGAGAGGGTTCCCTAGTTGGGCCTCATGTAGTCAAGATCATTAGCTACATTGAGCACCTAGAGGTTCTAGTGTTTAAACTCCCTAAATAATTGGGAACCGATCTCATTAGGGCATTACTCCCTTATAGATTCTTTATATTTGTTAAAAATTTTAATATAAAAAACATTGAAAAGTCTATACTAGATTATTTTAATCTCCTTCACCAAGTAGATAAGGACCCAATGTGTGAAAAGCCTTCTATCCTTACAGTGAATAAATAGAATGGGAAAGCAAAGAGATTTAAGCCCAAAGATTCTTCACACCATTCCAAGAAGATGAAGATCAAGGGGAAAACAATGGAACAAGATACTGTCTATTTCATATGTAAAAAGAAGGCCCACTGGAAGAAAAACTACACCCATCCAAAGAAGCAACGAGAAGCTTCAGGTGAGTTTGTTATCGAGTGCAATTTATCTGTTTCTACAAATTGGGTATTAGATATAGCTTTTCATTCTCACATATGTATTCAAATACATGAACCATGTAAATTCAGTAAGATTGACCGAGGTGTGGTATATTTATGAGCATCCAACATATCTAAACTTGCTACTGTAGTTATTAGGGACTACCACCTCACATTGCTGACCAAAATGATCTTGGTTTTAAAGGGTTTTTATTATGTGCCTTCAGTTACTAAAAACATTATTTTTGTATCCACACTAGATAAAGATGGATTTATTTTCAAATTTGGGAATAAATGTTGCTTCTTTTATAAAGATAACATATATTATGGTAAATCACATTTAAATAATGGTATTTATGTGTTGTATTACATGAACCAGGTAATATAAATTGATAATGAAGTTACTTCACATTACTCATACCATACCCAACTTTTTCATCATTAGCTAGGTCATGTAAAAGAAAAATGCTCGACTAGATTACATCAAGATGAATATTTTCATCCTTTTGAACTAAAACTACATGGTGTATGTCACACATGTTTACAAGAAAAAATGAACAAAGACCCATTTAGTGGGAAAGGTGAAAGGGATAAAGAGCTTCTTGAATTAGTTTATACTGATGTGCGTGGACTATGTCCTATTGAGTAAAGGGGTGGTACTCATACTTCATAACTTTTACTGATGATTTTAGTAGATATGTATATGTCTACTTAATGAGGTATAAGTTAAATTATTTTAATAAATTCAAGGAATAAAATAATGAAGTTGAGAACCAGATTGGTAAGATGATTAAGAAAATCCACTCAGACCATAGTGGAGAATATCTTAATCAAGAATTCATTGATTATTTAAGAGAGTGAAAGGTATTATCTTAACTCACTCCTCCTTATATGCCTAAGTGGAATGGTATAATAGAATGGAGGAATTGAACTTGGTGATATTAATTATGAGTCATGTGAGTCTTCCATTATCCTTTTGGAGATACACATTGCAAATAGAAACATACTTAATAAGTGAGTGCCAACTAATGAAATAGATGGTATAACATACCAATTATGGAATGAAAAGAAAACCATATTATCTAAATTACATGTGTGGGTTTGAGAAGCATTTTTTATGTCCTCTTTAGGTAACAAGATTTCACCCTGAGATATAAAGGGTATCTTTATAGGATATCCCAAAGAAATAATGGGATTATATATAAATAATCCTTTAGAAAAAAGGTTGTGGTTAAAAGAAGTACCACATTTCTTGAGGAGGATCATATATCTAAAAGATATAGTGAGGGTGATATATACTTTGATGAATTATAGGCTCAAGATACACAAGAGTTGGCATAAGAAAAAATTTCAAAAAGCCCTGTGGAAGAAGAAATTATTCCAGAGACACAATTATGTTGTAGGAGTATTTGAGAGGTTAGAGAACCAGAATGATATGGTTTTTTAGTCATTGAGGATGGTGACACATTATTAGCTGATAATAATGATCCTATAACCTAAAAGGAAGTAGTAAGTGGCATAGATGTTGCCAAGTGTCAAGAGGCCATGAATTCTGAAATGTATTTCATGTACCAAAACCAAGTATGTATTTTGGTAGAACCTCCTATATATGTAAATCCTATTGGTTGCAAATGGGTATTGAAGAAAAAATTGGACATGGAAGGATAATTTAGTATCTATAAGGTGCGATTGGTTGCAAAAGGGTTTAAACAGTGTCAATTAATTGACTATGATGAAACCTTTTCACTAGTTGCAATACGGAAATCCATTAGGATTCTACTTTCCATTGTGACTTTCCATGATTATTGTAATGACCCAATGTTTTATCAATGGAAGTTCCCTTCTTATAATTATGTCATATAATCACATGAAATCACAAAAAAATTAACTACTAAGTACAATGTGACCTTTAAGCACAATATTATCACTTATGTGATTTGAATTTCAAAAATATGACATACACGGTTGCGTTTAGGGTGTTTTTTGGGGTCTGTTGGAACAAACATAATTTTTGGTGAATAGTAACCTACCCATATGAATAGTAACCTACCCTTATGAATAGTAATATAAACCATATGAATAATTAAATCTTCCAAAAGAATATTAAACTCACCCATGAATGTATAAATAAAATTTAGGCATCTTATAAGTGATAATATGACCATAGTAAAAGTATTGGTTTTTTTGTAAGTCATAAATAATTAATTAAAATTAATTAATTAATTTAAAAGAAAATTTATTTTCATAAAATGTGTTAATAAATTATCAATTTTATGTCTTCTAGTTTTAATATAATTTTATAATACCTTATTTAATTTTTGAAAGCATTATAAAATCAGTTATAGTTTTAAAATCTGTATTTTTCAAGTAAATTATGATTTTAATTAAAAATTAAATTAATCATATTTAGAAAATTATTTTTGAAAAATGGATTTCATTTTTGGATTCTACACATAGAAAAATGGTTAGGGTAAATTTTTGTTAATTTTCTAAAATACTTTAATTTTTGATGAATAATAAAATATGATAATTTACAATAAATGCTAAAACCTGAATTTATGCATCATGATTGATTCATGGATGATGTAATTGAACATTGGTTAAAACTCACATGCACATATTACTATATTTGGTCACAAGAATAATTACTATTTCTTTTCTTATGAAAAAATAATAAACTAATGATTAAAATATTAAGAAAACCCTCCTCTCCATCCATCCAACGGCCCAAAGGCCTTAAATTTTTTTATATAAGATTATTCCCCCTTTTAAGGGATGATGGGGGTGGAAACACAAAGACATCATGGACATAGAAAAATTCAGTCGAAGGAAAAAAGAATAAAAACCAAAAATACATCATTGAACTGCTCCTCCCCAGCATTTGAACATGAAGAAGCTCTCCACCATTGCAAGGCTAATCGGAAAGAAAGTGTCCTGTGTCTAGCACATGCTCGATCCGATGGCTGACGCCATACCTTATCAAACAACCAAATACAAAAAAGCTCTGCAAAGATGAAGCACCAGCTCTGAAACCTCCACTGAAGTCTGTTCATGAAGTCATCCAGATCACAAACTTCCCTCCTTCGAACAACAAACCATTCAAGTAGAGAAAATCACCATGTTGAGACACTGAATCAGGGATGTAAGGAACCATCCACCAAATAAAATCATACAACTTCGATATGATTTCCATAGAAACCCAAAAATCACTAAAAAACACAACAAATCACCAGCTATAGAAGTACAGAAGCGTAGGAATCCAGAGAAAATGAAAGGCAGGGCCTCCCCCCAAACCAGTAGATCTATGTCCGGGTAGAGAAAATCACACCAGGACTGCCATCAGGCTGAGAAGAAGTCGGGTGGGGATAGCGAAGCCAGAAGCCAAGAATACCGAATCCACGACCGAATCTCAAAGCCATGGAGGAACCGTCCACATCCAGAAAAGAACAACCTGGATCCAGCGACGCATGCACAGAAACCACGATAGGATCCAGAGGATAGGGGAGTGCCAAAGCCGACGCCAAGAACACCAAGCCCAACACTGAGCTCACGAAGCCATAAAAAGAACCCAAATCTGGAATGGAAAGCACCAAACTAGCACCCAAATACAAAGCACACAGAGCCGATGCAAACCAAAGCTAGTTAAAGATCCCGAATCCAGGAGTGACAGAGTCAAATCTGCGTGGACCATAGCCAGCAATGAATGAACTGAAGCCGCATCTAGATCCCGAATCCGCAAGGTGCGACGAAATACCAGATCTGAAGCCATCACGCACGGGGGAAGCCTCCATCAAGGACGATCCAGGATGCGGCCGTGAACACCAGGATTAGACCACGTCAGAGGGGGAAGGATGAAGAACCGAAGGAGAAAACCTAGCGGCGTAAGGGGATAGGAAAAGCCACCGCTTCGAGGATCCTTTTCGAAAACCCTCCTCCCCTCCACTATAAAAACCACCCACACTCCCCTCTTCTCTTCACTCCTCTCAAGCCTTGTTCCTTCCCTAAATTATTCCCAAATCTCTCCCCAAGATCCTCCCCCATTTACATAATCCCTTGTTCTCCTCAAAAGACCAAATCCTCTCCCCTTAAGAGGCTCTCAAAAGAGATAAACTTAAGAGGTAAATTCCTCTTTCTGATTCTTTTATTTTCTTTCAAGTTCTTTTATTTTATTTTTTTCTTTCCTCATCTCAATTCAACCAAATGGTATGATAAATACAGTAACATAAATGCACTGTAATGATATTATGATAATGGGATAGTTTATCATAAGCACTCCTCCCCCCTCCTTTTATACTATAAATGAAAACACCGTCTGAGATGTGTTGATTTATCACATTCAAGGACAATGAGTTTTCAATTTGATTTACCATCTTCTAGAATGGTCATGAAACAATTTTAATGGTTGAAACAGATCATAATATATGTATTTTATCTTATTTAATATTCTGTAATACTTATAAATTCATGATGTAAAATTATAATGAAAAAAAGTTACTTATGAGAAAAATTGCCAAATTAATCCAAGCATTTATCATTAATGTTTTATATAATGATTCACCTTAACTCTAAATAAAAAAATGAATTTTACAACCATTTAACATTCTATATGTTAAATAATAAAATATAACTTCAATTCTAGACAACCACTCTCATCATACATGTGTATCCGATCATGAATATAAGTGAACCCATCATTAAAACCAAGGAAACAAACAAACCCGAACAATGAAATTGAACCTCATAACCAATAAAAAAGGGTATGAATGAAATAAAAAAGGTTATAATAAATCATTTACATGTAAAATTGTTTCTGGAATTATTAATTAATGAACCTAATTTTATTATTCAGGTCATTAATATCAAGTGGATAACACCATTGGACTTAAGGTAAGGGATCTTCTCTTTCTCACATTTATTCAAGAATGTCCTCTATGTTATGCCCTTTTATGTGTAATTACTAATGACAAGGTATGATTTCAAAAATCCCCATACTTCCCTCATGATGTATAAGTTATGAGAAACCCCATTTATCTCTCATTAATTCCTCTTAAGTACACCCAATACCATGCCGATAATCCGTAAGGGAAACTACCCGAACCTCCTTTGTTACTTCAGGTTGCCTTATTGTCCTTTCAACACAATTAAGTTATATTATATTTTTATGTTAATATTATAATTTTTTTGTACATGTACCAAATTAATTTATCAATACCCTTTAATCATTATGTTTTGGGGATATACATGTTTTTAAGTGAATCCCTCCTCAATACTTCATGATAAGAAAACCCATTTTAAGGGAACTTCCTGAATCTGTACCCAAATTCAAGGGAACTCTACCATATGTTTTAAGCCACTATTTTTTTTAAAAACCATTGTTTTTATTATGAAAACCTACTTGGATAACTTCTGGTTTTGTACAAAATATTATTCCATTTTATATTTTAAATTCTTGTTAGTGTTTTCCTTCAAAATGCACTGAAATGTTTTAATGCTAAAAATTCTTAAATAATCTTTTTTACATTCTGTCACTTATGGTTGAAATCACTTACCTTTATATATGTGTATTTTATCTTATAAATTTCCATGTATTTTCTAATTCCTTCCTTTCATGTACACTTTTATGATACACCCATTCATTATGTTTTATGACATGATTAAGATACCCATTTCTTTCTATGGGTACCCTTATGCTTATGATTGTTTATGTATGATTTTATATGTGGCAAGAATATTCATGAACATGTTAATATGGGTGCACACTGATAGCGCTCCAATGCATTGGTTAAAGTTTAGTCTCATGAGACGTTATGTGAAACGGTCTTGGCGGTTAGCCTTGACTCGTGCTACCATGTGCAACGGTCTTGGTGGTTAACCTTGACTTGTGATCCTCTATGTGCAATGGGCCTTTAATCATGATAAATTCATGATTTATGTTTCTTCCAAATTACTATGAATTCATGTTATACGATCCCATGTTTATATTTTATGATTATCTATTCCATTTTATATCATTATGTCATGATATCTAACCCTTGTGCTAAAACCTTATTCTTATGTTTATTCCCTTACTGGGCTTTTAGCTCATCCCTTTGTTCATGTAATCCCCAGGGTACCCTATACAGATGTAAGGGCTCAAAGAAAGTTAGGATCTCTTTATGAATATTAAATAAAGAAGTGTTCTTTAGTCCTATGTTTTAAATTTTATGTTCCTAGTATTCAAAGACACTATACTTCACGATCCCTAGCTTATACTCTAATGTTTAATTATGCTTAAAATCATGTAATATTATGTGTAATTGGCTAGGTTCACTATAGTTGGTATTAGAGGGAGGTATAATTATTTTTGGAGATTAGTAATATAGAACTTTAGTAAGAACCTTAAGGATGAGACTAAGTATAAGAAAACTCCCCTCAATTTTGGTAAGTAAAGAGTAAGTGGTTTATCAAGAAAATACATCCCTGTCTAGATACAAACAGTTAGAGTTGGATCTGACATATATGTATCTAGGGGTAAAACCTGCAAACAATGCTTTGAGATAGACTCAAACGAGAACTGGTGCATGACAACAGGCCTTGCTGCACTCTTGGTTTGACACTCCTGGGGGAGATGCTTTGGTAAATTCATGATATTAGTACAAACCATTAGTAAGGGAATGAAAAAAACCCATAAGAATATAATTTAAGAAATATATCAAAGATAACCTAGATTGAAACATAGGGAATCACAAGTTAGGATATAGTTCTCCTTTACAATTATCCTCTTATATTCAAAGTTTCCTTTTTATGCCAAGTATTAAAGCCCTATAATTGTACATTATTTTTCTTAGATAATGGAGGTAAATAGAAGAACACATGGTAACAATAAATGTGATAGGTAATATGAAGATTGCCTTAATGATATGCCTAATATGATGCGAACGGGTGCTCAAAACTTCATGACAATACCTGCTCAGCTGGTACAAGTTATGAATAATAACTTGAATCACATGGAACACCCTCCTACTATAAGGAAAGAGAAAGTTTCCATTGAATCCTTTATACAGCAAAGGCCTCCCATGTTTAGTGTATCTTTCGATCCACTCCTCTTAGAACAGTGGATTAAATCCATTGAAAAGATATTCTCTGTCCTTTAGTTCTCATAAGAAGAGAAAGTTGTACTGACGGTCTATCATTTTGATGGAGAATCTGATCAGTGGTTGACACTGATCAAGAATATGAATCCCTAGGAGGAAATTGATTCCATGTATTGAGAGGAATTCAAGATAATGTTTTTCAATAAATATTTTCCCCAAACCCTTCATCTCAAGATGGAAAGAGAATTCCTCGGACTCAAGAAGAAGGAAGATGAGTCAATCAGGGAATATGAAGAAAACTTTACAAGGCTTTCAAGTTATGCCTTTGGTTTTGTTATGAACACTAAAAGTAGGGTGGATCGATTCTTTAGAATACTTAAGCTGATTTTACAAAAAGCGTTGGCGATTCGAGACTTTGACAGTTATGAAGATATTGTCCGTTGTTCCCTTAAGGTTGAAATAGGGATCAGAGACTCTCAACGGTATCGTGGGCCTGGTGAAAAAGAGGAAAATGGAATCTAATGTGGGTGGTCCCACAAATAAATTCCTTGATTGAAAGAAGCTCGACTATCCCATGTGTAAAAATTATGGGAAGAAGCATCTTGGGAACTGTCTAAAGGGAACTAGAAATCATTTCAAATGTGGAAAGGTGATACATCTGGATAAAAGATGTCGAAGAGATATAAAAAATCTCACTAATGTGGAATAATAACGGAAGGTTCAGATCAACACTTAGCCTATATTGTAGTGTTACAACTACAAGGAGCATGGGAATTATGCGAACAATTTCCCTAAGCCGATGGTTGTCAGAGGCAATCAACAAAAACCTCCAAGGCAACAAGGAAGGACTTATGCTATCACTACTGCTGAAGTGGAGCCAAAAAATGATGTGGTGATAGTTACTCTATTTATTCATTCAAGAATAGCGAACATACTATTTGATTATGGTTCTACACTTTCTTTCATATCTTGAAAGTTTAGTATAACTATTCAAGCACCACCTCAAAATTTGGAGGATAAGTTATCTATGAGAATAGAGAATGGGGAAATTATTAAATCCATGATTTATAACTCCTCCATGGTTAACGTTGGTGGAATGAACCTCCTAGAAAATCTCTTATGACTTATTTTAGTGGAGTTTGACACTATATTGGGCATGGATTGACTATCTTTATACAAATACAACATCAACTTTCAGGAAAGGGAGATTACTCTTTACATCCCGAAGCATCCTCCAATTATTTAAAAGTGTAAGGATGAAGATGAATCTCCTTTAGAATCATCATCTCAAGTGTGGATATTAATTCCTTATGAGAAATCATGTATAGATCAAATGATTGAGACAAAGGAGAGAATCATTCTTGAAGATATGCCCATCATGAGGGATCACACTGATGTATTTCCCGAAGAGTTTCCTGGTCTTACTCCTAACCGAGAGGTTGAGTTCTCAATTGAACTTATTCTTGGATCTCTGCCTATATCAAAGACACTTTATATGGCCACCATAGAGATGGAAGAGATGAAGAAGCAATTGTAGTAGAATATGGAGAAATATTTTATATTCCTGAGTTCTTCACCATGGGGTGTTCCAGTCCTCTTTTTCAAGAAGAAGGATGGATAAATGCGCCTCTACATTGATTACTGAGAGCTCAATAAAATCACGATAAAGAACAAGTATCCCCTTCCACAGATAGATGATTTCTTCGATCATATTTTTGGAGCCAGTTATTTCTCTAAGGTGGACTTTTGGTCAGATATCACCAATTAAAGGTGAGGAAGGAAGATATTCCCAATAATACCTTTCAAATGAGGTATGGAAACTACGAGTTCATAGTGATTCCCTTCAGACTCACTAATGCTCCAAAAATTTTCATGGATTTAATGAATAGAGTCTTTAGATATTACCTTGACAAATTTTTGGTAGTCTTTATTGATGATATTCTAATATACTTCAAGAGAAAGGAGGAACATGAGGAGTATTTGAATACTATGTTAAAGGCTTTGCGAAGGGATAAGATATATGAAAAGTACAGTAAATGTGAGTTCTGTATGGAGGAAGTATCATTCTTGGGGCATGTTATCACCAGTAAAGGGATATCTGTGGACCCTTCCAAGACAAAGGCGATCGAAGAGTTTCCTCAGACAACATCTGTAACGGATATCTGTATATTTTTGGGTCTAGTCAGGTATTACTGACGATTTTTGAAGAAATTTTCATGATTTTAAAACCCAATGAACAAGATGACATGGAAGGGAGTAAAGATTTTATAGACTCAGTAATGTGAATATTGTTTTAAGGAGTTAAAAAAGAAGCTAATCACTGTACCGATACTCACACTCCAAACAAGTGGGGAACTATTTGTGGTGTACAATGATGCTTCAAATAGGGTCTTAGGCTATGTGATGATGAAAAATTATAAATTTATAGCCTACACCTCAAGGAAGTTGAAAATCCATGAGAAAAACTATACTACGCATGATCTGGAGTTGGAGGTTATGATCTTTGCGTTAAAAATATGACATAATTATCTCTATGGGGAGAAGTTTGAGATATATACTAATCAAAAGAGTATCAAATATACATTCACACAAAAAGAGCTTAATATGTGCTAGCGAAGATGGATAGATCTCATCAAGGATTATGACTGCTCAATCCACCACCACCCCGGTAAGGCAAATAAGGTAGAAAATGTTCTATGTAGAAACGATCCTCCATATTTATCAATTATGAGAATTTAAAAGTATCCAATATTCTTAGATTTTTAGAGGATGGACATGGGAATCATTAATGGAGGAACATAATCAATCCTTTCTAAAATGATTTCTCAACCATCCCTCATGAAGAAAATAAAGGATTCTCAAAGAAAGGATGTGGAAATTTAGAAAAGGGTGGAAGCCATTAAAAATGGAAAATCCTCTGAGTTCATGATTGATGAGGATGGATTTGTAAGATTTGGGTCACCATTTATGTACCATCCAATCCAAATATAAATAATGATCTTTTGAATGATTCACATATCTCAACCTTATCTATTCACCAAGGGAGTACAAAAATGTATCGAGATCTTTGAGAGAACTTTTGGTGGGACAATATGAAGAAGGAGATTGCTGAGTATACATTAATGTTCCTGGTATGTCATTAAGTGAAGGCTGAAAGATATAATTCTAAGGGGATGATGAAACCACTACCCATACCAACATGGAAGTGGGAGAACATCACCATGGACATTTTCACCAGACTTCTAAGGACATCTAGAGGAAACAATTCTATATGAGTCATTGTGTATTATCTTACAAAGACAACTCACTTTATCGTAATTAGAGAGGAATTCTCATTGGATAAACTTTAGTGGATATATATCAAAGATTTGGTAAGGCTGCATGGAGTGCCACTATCTATTATATCCGATCGAGATCTGAGATTCACCTTGAAGTTCTGAAAAATTCTCCAACATGCTCTAAGCACTGAACTAAACTTCAGTAAAGCCTATCATCCTCAAACTGATGGCCAATCTGAGCAAACTATTAAGACACTAGAGTATATGTTGAGAGAATGTTCTATGGACTTCAAAGGAGGATATACCAAAATCTTCCACTGGTTGAATTCTCCTACAACAATAGTTTCCACTTGAGCATCCAAATGGAACCACACAAATCCCTTTATGGGAAAAGGTGTAGAACACCAGCATGTTGGGATGAAGTTGGTGAGCATAAGATACTAGGACCTGAAATGGTCGAAGAAATGGTGGAGAAGGTGAAAACCATTCAACAACACATCAAGACAACCCAAAGTTGAAAAAATATTTATGCAGAAAATCAACGATGAGACCTTGAGTTAAAAGTTTTAGACATGGTATTTCTACACATATCTCCATAGAAGAAGGTCATGAGATTTGGAAAGAAATGAATGATATGTACCAGGTACATCGACCCCTTTTATATTCTTGATCGTGTTGGACCTACCATGTCTAAAGTACATGATATATTCCATGTATCCCTCTTAAGGAAGTACATACCAGATCCTTCACATGTACTCTCTTAAAAGGTGGTATAGTTGGAGGATGATCTTTCTTATGAGGAGCAGCCAGTAAAGATCATGAATCGTAGAGATAAAGTTCTATGTAACAAGAATACTCACCTAGCCAAAGTACTGTGGCGTAACCATAAGTACGAAGAGGCAAAATGATAATCGGAGGACCTAATAAAAAGGAAAATTACCCAAAACTATTTATGGTTTAGAATGTAAAAAAAATAAATTTTGAGGGCGAAATTTTAAAATGGGGGAATAATGTAATTACCCAATGTTTTATCAATGAAAATTTCCTTCTTATAATTATGTCATATAATCACAATAAATCACAACACAATGAACTACTAAGTACAATGTGACCTTTAAACATAATATTGTCACTTCTGTGATTTGAATTTTAAAAATATTACATATATGATTGCGTTCAGGGTGTTTTTAGGGTCTGTTGGAACAAACTTAATTTTTGATAAATAGTAACATACCCTTATGAATAACAAACTACCCTTATTAATATTAATATGACTATTATGAATAATTAAATCATCCAAAATAATAGTAACCTCATCCATGAATGTATAAATAAAATTTAGGCATCTTATAAGTGACAATATGACCATATTAAAAGTATTGGTTTTTTTGTAAGTCATAAATAAATAATTAAAATTAATTAATTAATTTAAAAGAAAATTTATTTTCAGAAAAGGTGTTAATAAATTATAAATTTTATGTCTTTTTGTTTTAAGATAATTTTATAAGACCTTATGTAATTTTTGAAAGCATTATAAAATCAGTTATAGTTTTAAAATCTGTATTCTTCAAGTAAATTATGATTTTAATTAAAAATTAAATTAATCATATTTCTAAAAATATTTTTGAAAAATTGAGTTCATTTTTGTATTATAAACATTGAAAAATGGTTATGGTTAATTTTTGGTATTTTTCTAAAATACTATAATTTTTGATGAATAGTAAAATATGATAATTCATAATAAATGCCAAAACATGAATTTCTACATCATGCTTGAGTCACAGATGATGTAATTGGACATTATTTTGAACTAAAATGCACATATTAATGTTTTTGGTCATAATAATCCTTAATATTTCTTGTATTATGAAAAAATAATAAACTAATGATTAAAATATTAAGAAAACCCTCCTCCCCTCTACTATAAAAACCACCCACACTCCCCTCTTCTCTTCACTCCTATCAAGACTTGTAACTTCCCTATGTTCTGCCCAAATATCTCCCCAATATCCTCCCACATGTCCAACATCCCTTGGTCTCATAAAAATACCAAATCCTCTCCCCTTAAGAGTCTCTCAAAGGAGATAAACTCAAGAGGTAAATTCCTGTTTCCAATTCTTTTATTTTCTTTAAAGTTATTTTCTTTTATTTTTTTCTTTCCCCACATCCATTCACCAAAATGGTATTATAACTCTAGTAACATAAATTTTCTATAATTATATTATTATAATGGTATAGTTTATCATAATTTCTCCTTCCCCCTCCTTTTATACTATAAGTGAAAACACCATCTGAGATGTGTTGATTTATCACATCCAAGGATGAAGGCTTTTAAATTTGCTTTACCATATTATATAATGGCCATGAAAACATTTTAATGGTTGAACCAGATCATAATATATGTATTTTTTCTTATTTAATGTTCTTTAATCCTTATAAATTCATGATTTAAAATTATAATACAAAACAAGTTAATTATGAGCAAAATCACCAAATTAATCCAAGTGTTTATCATTAATGATTTATATAATGATTCACCTTCACTCAAAATAACCAAATGAATTTTAAAACCATGTAACATTCTGGATGTTAAATAATAAAATATAACTTCAATTCTAGACAACCACTCTCATCATAAATGTGTATCCAAACATGAATATAAGTGAATCGATCATTAAAACCAAGGAAACAAATAGACCCGAACAATGAAATTGAACCTCATAACCAATAAAAAAGGTTATGGATGAAATAAAAAAGGTTACAATAAATAATTTAAATGTAAAATTGGTTATGTAATTATTAATTAATTAATCTAATTTAATTATTCCAGTCATTAATATCAAGTGGCGAACACCATCGAACTTAAGGTATGAGATCTTCTATTTCTCACATTTATTCAAGAATGTCCACTATGTTATACACTTTTATGTGTAATTACTAATGATGGGGTATGATTTTTCAACTACCCCATACTTCCCTCATGATGTATAAGTGAGGAGAAACCCCTTTCTATCTCATTAATCCCTCTTAAGTATACCTGATACCATGCCGATAATCTGTAAGGGATTATACCCAAACCTCCTTTGTTCCTTCAGGTTGCCTTATCATCCTTTCACAAAAATGAAGTTATATTATCTTTTTATGTGAATATTATAAATTCTTTTTACATGTACCAAATTCATTTATAAATACCCTTTCATCATTATATTTTGGGGATATACATGTTTTTAAGTGAATCCCTCCTCAATACTTCTTGATAAGAAAACCCATTTTAAGGGAACTTCTCAAATCCATACCCAAATTCAAATTCACTATACCATATGTTTTAAGACACCATTGTTTTTATAAAACCATTTTTTTATTATTAAATACTACTTGGATCACTTCTGGTTTTTTACATAATATTATTCCCTTTTATATTTTAAATTCTTGTTAGTGTTTTCCTTCAAACCACACCAAAATGTTTTAATACTAAAAATTATTAAATACTATTTTTACATGTTGTCGCTTATGTTTTAAATAACTTGACTTTAAATATTCCTATTTTACATTATTAATGTCCATGTATGTTATAATTACTTCCTTTCATGTACACTTTTATGATACGCCCATTCATTATGTTTTATGACCTGATTAAGACACCCATTTCTTTCTATGGGTACCGTTATGATTATGATTGTTTATGTATGATTTTATATGTGGAAAGTATATTCATAAACATGTTAATATGGGTTCTCCCAGATAGTTCTCTAATTCATTGGGTAAAGTTTAGTCTCATGGGACATTATGTGAAACGATCTTGGTGGTTAGCCTTGACTTATGCTACCATATGCAACAGTCTTAGTGGTTAACCTTGACTTGTGATCCTATATGTGAAACGAGCCTTGAATCATGATAAAGTAATGATTTATGTTTCTACCACATTACTATGAATTCTTGTTTATATGATCTCATGTTTATATGTTATGATTCTATATGCCATTTTATATCATTATGTCATGATCTCTAACCCTTGTGTTAAAGAATTATTCTTATTTTTATTCCCTTACAGCGATTTTAGGTCATCATTTTGTTCATGTGATCCCCAGGGTACTGTATGAAGATGTAAGGGATCAAAGGAAGTTAGGATATCTTTATGAATATTAAATAAATAATTGTTTTTATTCCCATGTTTTAAGTTTTATGTACCTAGTCATCAAATACACTAGACTTCATGATCCTTAGCTTGTACTCTGATGTTTAATTATGCTTAAAATCATGTAATGTTATGTGTAAAAGGCTAGGGTTTATATAATTATGAGATTTGGAAAATGGATTTCAAAAAAATCTTACTTAAAGGAACCTTCTCGAAGATGTCTATATGACACAACCCAAAGGGTTTGTGACTCCAAAATGTACCAACATATTATATAAGTTGAAAAGATACATTTATGGATTAAAGAAAGAATCTAGGTCATGGAACATTCATTTTGATGAGGCCATAATTAAATTTGGTATCATAAAGAATGAATACAATCTCTGTGTCTATAAACAGTTTAGTGGGAGTGAAATCATTTTCTTAATAGTATATGTTGATGATATATTACTCACTAGAAATAAAATACCAGTATTATAGTCTATTAAGTAATGAATGAATAAATGATTATCTATAAAGTACTTGGGTGAGGTAACATATATTTTTGGGATCAAGATCCATCCTGATAGATCTAAGAGGTTGTTCGACCTAAGTCAAAGTACATACATTGATAAGATACTAAAGATATTCAACGTGGAACAATCCAAGAGGGGATTGTTTCCAACATCACATGGAATTCATCTTTACAAGAAAATGTGTCCTTAGATACACGAGGAAATAAAAATAATGGAAAGGATTCTATAAGCATTGATGATTGGGCCATTCACATATGTTATGCTATATACTAGGCTAGATTTATCCAATGGATTAAGTGCGATAAAAAGATATTAATATGATCCAGGTGACCACCATTGGATGGTAGTCAAGACAATCCTTAATTATTTGAGGTGTACTAAAAATATATTCCTAGTTTATGGAGGATATGAAAAACTATTAATCAAATAATATGAAAATGATAGTTTCTAAATTGATCAAGATGAAATGAAGTCACAAATGTGATACATCTTCACTTTGAATGGATGTGTTGTGAGCCAGAAGAGCTCAAAGAAGGATATGGACACGTATTCTACAATAGATTCCAAGTATATTTCAGCTTCTGAGGTAGCTAAAGAAGTAGTATAGATACAAAATTTTGTCTAAGATATTGACATGGTACCTATTAGTAAAGATATAATCAAACTCTATTATGATAATACTACAGTGGTGGATGTTGAAAAAGTGCCAAGGTCACATCATCAGACGAAGCACATACTTCGGAAGTATCATCTCTTGAGGGATTTTTCTCAGAGAGGTGAAGTTTCAGTGAGAAGTATTTCCATGGAAGACAATATAGAAGACCCCTTTACTAAAGCCTTGACTCAGTAGAAACATGAGTATCATGTGAGGTTTAGTGGACTGAAGGTCGCAGGTAGTTGGATTTATTCCAAGTGGGAGTTTTTTTAGAGTTGGTGTCCTAGGACTGACTTTGTGTACTTTGATTATATGTATATTAAATATATTGAATATTAATAAAAATTCTTATTATATATTGTTTATTGTTATGTATGATTCTAATGTAACAATTTCCTAGAGTATGCATTACATTGATAAGGTCATAACAATTCCCCACTACGATGAGAACCTTTATGTGCTATGATGATATTCTAAAATAATGTTATATGGTTTGATAATGTACTATGATGGGAAACATAGTATATAAACTTTTAGGTGTGAGTACTCATAAGTATATGAGACTTCTTCTCATAAAGTCTTTACTTGGTAATCTCTAAGACGAGATATTATGAGAATAGAACCGCCAATAGTAATTCCACATGTTTTTGTGTCATTATATATTATTGTCTACAAGCATATGTGATAGTACTTAGAATTTAATATTATTATTAATGAATGTTACAACTTACGTACTTAGATGTATTTCGTAAACCATGATGATAACAATTCATGATGAAGTTGGATATGTTGGGTGTGTCACAAGTGACGTGTCATTAATGGATAATTCAAAGAAGGATTTGTAACTTACATATTTATGGAAGATTATATCTTGACCTTTTGATTGGAATAGAACTATCTCCCTAAATTCCACAGACATGGTGTAATGATGTGTTTATTTTAGATATTCAAAGAAAGGCATATCTAGCATATAGGTTGGTGACATGGATGTGAAACCTGCTTGATGAGATATTTAGAAAAAGGGATAATATCGCATAGTTGGCATTCATATGTGGTTGTCATCATTGAGACATTATGTTCTTTCTCTTGGGTTCCTTGACCTATTTCTAGATAATAATCTTGGACATTAGGCATACCCACCTAATTCTAATGAGAAATAATCCTAAAGGGTTAGACACTAAGTGTTTCTAATAATCTCGATTAAATTCTATTTGAATTTAATTATTGAAATAATATTATTCTCAAGACCAAGGAGTAATTTTATTCAAGTTTTATTGATCACTAATGTTCATAAGGTAATAAATAATTATTATTTTTGTTAATAAATAATTTATTTGATTACATGAATATATATAGAACATTTATTCACTAGATTGTGAATAAAATATATATTTTATTTATTGAATATTTTAATAAATATTTATTTTTTGGATTGTGAATAAAATATTTATTTATAAATAAAATATTTATTCAGGTGTTTAATAAATACTAGAGGAGTTTGAACAAAATAAGACTGATTCTGATGAAAAATATTAATTAATAACACAGTTAAATAATATTTCTTATTGCACAAGCTGGTGCACATAAAATAATAATAATAATAACATTATTATTATATGGCATGTAGATTATTAAAGGTTTTAAATGATATTTAGTGGCCGATATGCAATTAAATAATATTTTATCCTCAACTCTATTTCTATAAATAGATAGTTATGTCTATTTTATATTGCATAAAATATCAAAAAGAGAGAATTATTTCACAAAATGAATTCTATTTTGACTCCTCCATCTATCTCCCTCTCAAGAATGATAACGCAAGAGAGATTTCTTCAATACTGAAGAACGAGTGACCAAGAATGAACAATGAAAGACATTTGATTCACTACACTAGTTCACGGAGATCGAGTGATGTTTATCTAAGATCATTAGAGCACATGTGGATCACCTCTAGAGGGATTCTACCCTTGTATCCTCACAAGAATAATGATGGAAATCTGAAAGGGTATTTTGATCAACATCGTCAATGAAGAAAGTTTCCTAAGAACATGTAATAATTTCTTTTGATATTAAATAAATAAATTATAAATTTTATGTGAAATATTATCACTCTTGGTTTTAGGAATTGAAATATTAAAATAAATTTTAACATATCACCCATCACCCCACACTTTCATTGTATCCAGAACAAAAAAATGGTACCAAAAAGAAGAAATAGTTGGTAATAGAGAGAGATGTAGAGGTGGAGTATAGAAAATGTACATTAAAATGGAAGGTATAATGCTGGAGAGGTAACTGGGAGAAGGAAGAGCCTAATCCCAAAAAGTTAGGGTTTATGGAAAATTAAAAAAATTATGAAGAATGAACAAATATAAACTTTGTTGATGAAGAATATCCAGTATTTAGAGAAAACTAATGTTTGGTTTTATGTGCATAAAAAATAAAGAGATGATTCTTTTTGGAAGAAGAAACCATCGATAAAGGATAACAATGAAGAAGCCATGTATATGAATAGTTCCAAAAATTATAAAATTATAATGAAAATGCATACCTTAATTGGTCTAGAATGAAAAATTTCCAAAAATTATATATATATTTTCATTGTATAAATGATTAATCATTTCAAAATAATTAAATGAATGGATTAGTCACACCTATAAGCTTGATTTTCACTGGTACCTGATTGTATAAGTATATAGTAAGAATAAGGAAGAAAATGCTAGTAGTGGGGAATGTAAGTAGTTGTTTGCTAAACCATTATAGGAGAAATAAATTATTAATAACATTCCTCTATGACATTTTCAATCGCTCAAAAACTTTTAAATTCATATAATTCAATTATATACTTCTATGTATAATATTCATTCATGACGCTTCCCACTTGATTAAAGTCAGGATACTGGAAATGTACCAGGTATGATATTCTTAATTGAAACAAATACACTATTGGGATCATTCATCCCTACGAAAACCATGGAAATTTCACATTAATATTGATTTAGGTGATATAATCAAGAATATAAAAATATATTTAATGATGTAAGGTAATTGGAGAAATTTCATTTTTCCCGTTCGTCTAAGAAAACATTGAAAACTGTTTATGAAACATACAATTTAGACACTTCACAAACAAAACAATCTATATGCATTCTGAGTTTCATTCCATCCTTCATTAAATAAGCATGATAAAAAACTAGGTGTTAATTTCCAAAATTATTGAATATGTAAAATAGATTACATTTTATTGTTAAAACTTTAAGATATTGAAAATTTACTTTTATAGTAATGAATAGTTTGAAAATTTTAAATTCATATTTCACATCCGAGACTTCAAATAGATCTATAAAACCATAGAACCATTACAAGATATAATGGAAATGCATACCTTCAATAGTATGGTATGGAAACGTTCACAAATTATAAAATTATAGATTATGACACCGAATAAAAGAGTAAGCATTTGAAAACAATTCAATGAATGGATTAATAATAACTATATGATCAGTTTTCACTAGGACATGAATTTTGAAGTATACAGTGGGGCTGTGGAATAAAATTTTAGTAGTGAATAGAGTAGGTAGTTGTGTGTAGAGAATTACAGAATGAAGTAATTATAACAAACATACCTCTATTACTTTTTTAATTACTAAAAAATACAAAATTAATGGAATTAAAGAACATAACTCTATGTATAATGGTGAGATATTAGTAAAAAAAATGTAATCTAGAAAACATGGAAATTATATACTAAGTAGTGAATTGACATTCATGAATATTCCTAAAAGATTTCCATCCAGAATAAAATTAAAATAATCACAAATACACCTCACCTTTAAAATACAGAATAAAAAGGCTTGTTATAAGAACTTATTACTGAATATTAGGTGATTTTTATAGCAATATACTTCAAAAAATTATACAGGGGTCATTCCCTTAGTGAATCAAAAATAAATCAAAAACTAAATTCTTTAAAACAATTACAATATCCAGAATCAATGTATATTTTCCGATTCACAAATTTCAAACAATTATAGTATATAAGGAGCAGTTTATACATCAAATAGAGATATAACTAAATGAAATAAAAACGTGTAAAGGTAATTGGGACTTTGGAATGTAATTTTTTTATGTCTTGGGTTGCATAGAGTGAATAATAGTAAATACCATTATTAAAAGTTGGATAAATTAACATTAGAAAACTAAATTAATCATACTAAGTTACAAAAACACATGATTATTTATCATTGATATTCACAACACAAAAATGTTATACCCATAATTATTTATTACTATAGAAAATAAAGTGGTTAATATTAATTACTGAATTCATAGCATAATAATAGATACTGTGTTTCTGTACATACCATAAAATATGTTAAAAATGATCTTCTAAAGTATATAATAAATATTATAGAAAGTCTTCCCAGGATGATTTCATTTTCTTCAAAAAATACAACAATACATCATTATTTATCATATGTTCCCAACATAAAAATATTATTCTAATAACAATTGAATACTATATAAACATAAGAGGTTAATATTAATTAATGAATTCATAACAGAATAACGGTTACTACGTTACTATACATATAATAAAATAAGTTAAAAAAAATCTTCTAAAGTGTATAATAAATAATGTAGAAAGAGTCTTCCCATGGAGGTTTCTTTTTATTCAAAAAATCCAATTCAAATGTGGCAAAAAAAATGTTCAAGGAGAAAAATAGGAAAAATAAGGAAGCGATGATGAATTCTAAAAAAGAAATTTAACTATTAAATTTATATCACATACCTTTGCAGATGAGGCCAATGCTAATGCAATAGGTGGAAGAGTAGACTATGGGTAAACCCAAGAGTGTAAATATTCATCTTTAGATACATGAGATATAGACATGAGCCAAGATAGTTGAATGGGATCTTGATCATTAAATGTGGCCAATTGAGAGAATTGTGAGAGACCATTGTAAGTTCCATGCATGATTAACCTATGGGAATGCAAATAACATGAAAGAGTAAATTATAAAGAATAATAATATAAGAAATGGAATATGAAAACTAAATGAACTTAAAAAGGGTCAATTGTTTGATGAACCTAAAAGAGGGTCAATTATCTAATTAATATGAAAGAAATAAAAAAAATACAACTTTTTTATCTCTATCTCATTATGAGTTCATCTCTTAAGGAATATTTTCATTTGTGTCCTTAATTATTTGAAATAGGGACCAACAATATCAGTATTTAGTAGAAAATATTGGTGTGATTGTCTTAATTGAATATATGTCAATGAAAATGAATATATTTTTCCAACTTATTTACCTAAAATTGGAAATACTGATGACTCATTATTAACCCACAATTGACTTGGATTATCATCAATACATCTAACTTGATTGAATATTTTCTCCATCGAATCCAAATACCTTGTACAAAAGGTTAAACACTCTTAGGAAAGGTAACCTTCCATAATAAAACCTTTTGGATAAGATTTATTTTTCACATAAGACTTAAAATGACCAAGATACCTAATTATAAAAGGTAAGAAATTAATAAATAATTTTTTTAAAATATTAAATAAGAAAATTAGATTTTTTTAATGAAAAAATATTAAAATAAAATACCTCTATATGAGATAAATCCATGGATAAAGTATGACCCTCCAATTTTAGATTATTTAGAAAAATTCACCATAATATTAATCATAAAATTGAAAAATGATGAGTGGAAGAACATATCCAAATGACATAAAATCCATACAATTTTTTTCTAGAATTTTATCCAATTCATTGGGTTTAATGTATTCTCATAAAGTTTTCTAAATAATTTTCAAAAAGTAAATTAGAATAGTGGTTATTTTATCTAGTAAAAAATTGTACATTTCCAAAAGGAAACAACAATTCCATTAATAAATGAAAGTTTTTAATTTTCAATCCATGCATCTTATAATGATTCAAATAAATAAATATTGAAATATTACTAGAATATCCATTAGGCACTTTCACATTTTTTAATATTTGAAGGAAAAATTATTTCTGATAGGTTTTCATTGAAAATATTTCCGTTGGATACTTTCTATTATTATTTGGAAATAGATCATATTTGATATTCATTTATTCCATGTACTTATGGGTATTTAAATGATCATTTGATTTTCCCTTCTAATTAAGCAATGTAAACAACACATTATCACATACATTCTTCTCAATGTGAATAACATAAATATTATGATGTAAAAAATTAAATTCCCAATACGTAAGTTCAAAAAATATATTATTTTTATTCTATTGTTGTTCTCTAATTGTAAATGATGTTGTTCTAACTCCTTTTCCACTTTCATTCAGCTAAAAATATTTTCTAAACTCTATACCAACATTTGATAATTATGTCAAGATCTGCGATCTCAATAATAATTTTGGTGGAAGTATCATATCAATTTTTCCATTGAAATGTGTCTTGTTAAACTAAAATATATGATATGTATCAAGGAATCAATACTGACACATGAAACACCACTTTTTTATATAAGGTGTCTCTTGAGATTCAAAATCAAAGTTACAAACTGGACTATACAAACTAGTGTGCATGCTCCAACCAAACAAATTTCCTAGTCTGGAAAAGTCACTAATGGTCCACATAAGGTTAGCATGCATTTTGAATATTTGCACGGTATATGCATTGTATATTTTTACACATTCATTCCATTACTCTTGTAATTCTTGAATAATAGGATGAAGTTAGACATCAATGTCATTTCTAGGCATTTTATTTCTAGGAATAATCATCGACATGATGAATGAAATGTGTTGCATACACATACAAGGAGGTAGATTATAATGGATCAAAACAACTAGACAAATTCTATTACTACTACTTAAAGTCCCAAAAGGATTGAATCAATTAGATGCCAATCCAAAAAATAGATTTATAAGATTAGAAGATAAATCTGGGTGTAATGAATTAAAGGTATTCTATGATTTTGAATCTCTTATATGTCACATGAACTAATCATTATTATTATACAAAGTGTTCCACTTTACATGATTAGTAGTTTTATATAACATAAATAATATTTTCAACAATTTTTTTAATGGAAAGTAACATAAAAACTTCGAAATAATTTCCTTTTTCTTTTTCTTTGGGGTAGTATGTAGATTCAAACTGGGATCATTATTTTTTGATTTCTATCTAGAAGTAAAACATCTTTTTTACTTTTATCTTTTATAATTTTCTTTCCAATAAATAATACAATAATTGGGAGATGAATGTATCATTGTATAATGGAGTTCAAGATTGTTAATAATATCCTTCATCTTATAAAATGATACATGGATATTAGCTTTAATAAATGCATCAAACAACAATTCTATTATCATGAGCATTGATTTATTTAAAATTCCACATAAACATTTTATTTTATAAAACTTCAGTATAAAATAAAATTTTGAATATTTGATACATCCTTCATACAATTCCTAATTTCCATATGCAACTAATTTAGAAAAATCAGTTGTTTTATTAGTTGATTTTTCCCTTATATTAGTTTACTTATCATCATCAATTAATATTACATCATCTTGATTAGGATATCCTACAATATTTAAAACATTATTAATACCCACAACATCAATAAATGAATCAACTAATATGTTACATTGTTGATGGAGTTTCCCTACTATTCCAAAAGCATCATTTATCATTATTTGAATTTCATCATGCACTATTGGTGAATTCACTTGTTTATTTTTACTGTATATGAAACTACTTGAATTTTCTATAATTTTCTATTCTCTATGAAAAATCCAACACATATAATGAGGGGGAAATTGTTTCAATATCAAGTGCTCAAACACTTTATCTCTCTTTAACCATCATTTTAATTTTTAATTAGGATATGGAATTTTTATTCTTTCTCCCATGAATCGATTTTCAAATGAAAAATACAAAAACATGTTCAAACCAGTAACATAATAAGACATGTTATGAGGTAAGATAATCCAAAATTTATCCATATGTACTTGAGTTCTTACACTAAAAATATAAAATATAATTATATAATTATATATAAAAATAAAATATATTTAATTTAAAAAAGGAAAAATCAATCTCAAACTATCCCTAAAACATAAATAATATAGAAATATACTAAACTAGAAGCATTGAAGGAGAATTGAAATAGGAAAATTAATTAAACCTAACTCTATCTCATAATTTTTCCCTAAAGTATAGAACATAATTTACCACCTAGTATTTTTTCTAAATGAATATGATAAACCTCACCCTGAATCATGGCGAGGGACTAATGGCATAGAGGTTGAGATGGAATTGGAGAGAGGGATCTGGTATCAAGGTTGTGAGGTTAGCCTGTCTGGCATCAAGTAATGTCGGGGGGGGGGGGGGGGGAGCAGGTCTGACATTGAGCACTTTTTAGGGGAAGGCTGAGAGGACTTCAATGTTGATCAGCGGCGAGGGGGAGTCCAAGAGGTGACATCTAGTGGGGAGGTTGATACTGAGATAAGGAATTGATATGGGGTGAGGGAATCCATTAATTAGTGGTGAGGGGGAGGTTCAGATGCCATGTTGAGTAGGGGTGAGGAGTTCGAGAGGGAGAAAGGTGGGGGTGATGTTTAAAAAAATGTAGCAATGGTTTTTAAAAATACCTCAGATAAATTCATTTTAAATTTATTTACTATAAATTTTATTTAAAACTACTCCTAAATACCAATTCTTTTGAAAAGCATCACTAAAAAAAGTTACTTAGAATATAGTTTTGTATTTAGTAGCAGTTTTATAAACCACCACTAAAAAAACACAAAAATTTACTAAATTACTTATAGTGATACCCATGAGTTTTTTTTATGGTGAAGGTTTGGCCAATATACTAGGATGGTGACATTAAATTCTAGAAGGTGGCGGATTGATGGTCACCTGTAACATCGTGGAAGGAGAGGGACTGGCTGATAAGGACTGGCCAGTTCAGTCCCCAGTTCTGCTTCATGGGAATCCACACCATTTTGGACCCCTTCACCTTCAACCTCTCCACATCCTCGAAATTGATGATTTTGGTGATCTATGATGAAGATTTCCAACTACTACTCACCAATTCTTCAAAGGAGGTTGGTGCACCAAATCTACCTACCATGGTTGGTGGAAGCTATGGGAGAAGTCCATGGTAGGTGGGGGGATTGGTGGGATTTGTGTCAAACTTGACACCTCCCACCATGAATTTATAAGGAGGTCTTTGGGTGCTTCCTTCCATCACCAATTGGAGCTAAGAGAGCTCTTCCATCCAAGAGAGCCTTGATATCTCCATGTGTGAGAAATAAAGGGAGGTGTGGGAGGGGTATTTTGTAAAATTTATTTTGGTGTAATAAAAGCTGGTTTCTCCTTCCAATCACCTCTCTTTGTGGAAAGAAAACCATAACAAGTGGTATTAGAGCCATTTACAATGAAATGACAACGAGCAGTGGAAATTTTCTGATGATTAGAAAATTCAAGTTGCTAAAAATTCTGTTTTGAATGTAGATTATGAGAGTTCATGGAGAGCTGGTTCCAATGGCACAAACGAAATTGCAAACAGAGCTAAAACGAGATCCCTAGACTCGGTTAAAGTTTAGTCAGACTTCCAGTGCTACAGTACCTCTTTTCTAGAGAAGAATGTACTGTTACGATACCAATGGAATTTTCAGTGATATTCTGACAGCTACTCCAACATTCCACATCAGCGCCATGTCATTAGATGATCTCATTTGTTTAATGACATTAATGCCTTTTATTTAAAGTAAAAGTAAAAATGACACAAACATGTATTGTTTTACAAAAAAACTTTTTACATGGGTTTATACAAGTCAGATTTTTGACTATAAATAGTCATTGGAAAGATAAAAAAATTTCCTACATCATAGTATTTTTTTTATAATTTTTAGACATTAAATAAATTAAATTATTTATGACACCATGATGATGCAGTGATTACCTCATTATTTAACGATTTAAATAAAATTAAAAGATAATGTAAAATCTAAGACCTAAAATTGTCAAAAACCTATTAGATGTGTGTATTTAGAACTATAATCACCTTATCCTCGAAATATATAATTTTGGGCCCTTTAAAATCCGAAAATCATTTTATAATAATGTTACTTTTCAAGACTTTCCAAGAGTGCCCCTCCTCTCCTCTTATAAAAGGCCCCCACCTCTACCACCTTACCCACACCTCTCAAGCCTTTGTCTCAGCCAAACCCTGCCCATTTTGTCTTTACACATACCTATATTACTCCTAGAATCCTCACTTTGGGCAGAAGTCTTTCCAAGGAAGCCTTTGAGCTCAAATCAAAAAGAGTTACCCGATTTAAAGGTAGTGTCTTCTCTTGTGTTCTTATGTTTTATTTTGCTTCTACAACCCCCTAAACTCTTTTTATTACTTTATTTTGTAACAACACCAGTATATTCAACATACTAGGATTTTTTTATGATATGGATTAGAGCTACACCTACACACACCTTCTTCTAATGGTTAAAGAACATACTGTTTCTGTGGTTGGCGATTTTTTGCCTCACGAAATGATGATTGTTCAATATTCTTTTAACACATTTAAAGGTGTCCATTATGATGTCACTTTATTTTATATATGGTATATATGGTATTTAGGTTTACTATATGCTTCTGTATTTTATATTTAAAACATACCTTTATTCTTTTCATGTTGTGCAAATGTGATAATTTCATATAAGGAAGTGTGGACTACCGCCCCCTCAAGTGATGTGACTCGTTCATGAAATACATGGAATGTATAAAGAATGAAATTAATGAACATATGTGACCTATATAACATATATATTATACTGGAATTATAATATATATATATATATATCATTTATTTTTTAATTCCATTAATATGACAAAAAAATGAAAGTAGCGTTCATGCGTACGCACGACCTACCGTCTCCATGAATGATGCTTTTAATTTTTTATCTCCAAATTTTATGGAATAGTATAAAATGAATATGTACTAGATATATATGATATTTTAATAATTAATACTATTCTGGAAATGATTTACTTATAACTACACAGGCAATCATTTTCAAACAAGTTCATTTTTTACTCATGTACCAAACATCGAAAAAAAAGTCTGATATGAACTAACATTATTAAAAAATTATTATAACATTATAATATGTGATATTAACTGAATAATAATATTTAAAGGAGGTCCTTAATCAATTATAAATTGACAAAAGTTTATTATTCAGGAATATAAAGAAATGAACAAGACAAGTCGGACTTGAGGTAAGGGAACCTACCCCTCTCTTTCTTTTTAAGTACACTCTTTTATGTCATTCCTTTTAAGATCATCTTTCTTGTGGTTGGGATGTTATTTTATATTAATATTAATTTAAATTTTACATTCATATAATGAGAGACCCTATTTTCTCTCATCAATCCATTTTGGAAGTTTTGATTGGTGCCGTTAGGCTGCCGAATTTTTGTAAGAGATCCAACCTCTCTCTTTATTTTTAAGTACTCTCCTTTATGTCACTTCTTTTAAGATCCTATTTTTTATGTTGGGGGATGTTATTTTATATTACTATTTTTGTACATTTTATTTTAATATTGTGAAAGACCCTATTTGATCTCATCAATCCATTTATGGAAGTTTTAAGTGGCGATGTTAGGCTGCCGAGTTTTCGTAAGGGATTTTTCATCTCATTCTTATTCCCGTGAGATTTATGCTACATTTGCCACCATTTACTTTAAGTGGTATATGTACTTCCCATTATTCTACTATTTCTGTAATATACTTTCGTTTATGAGTATTTACATCAATGTTGTATTGTCCTTCTTTCATGGGGTGTATGTTTCGAAAGATACCCAAGTCGATAAGGGAACTTTTCACCCTCCTCTTTTTAAAAGACTTCTTTTGTTGGGTATTTTAATTTACATATTGTAATTTTGGGATATTTTCTTCTATATCCTTATTGATGTAAATTTTAGGTCCAAGTGATGATATTACCTTTTTATCTCTCATCAAATCATTTTCTGAAGTTTGAAGTGATATCGTAGGGCTGTCGAATTTTTGCAAGGGAACTTCTTAACCCAATTTTGATTCTTTGGGATAAACTTGTAATCCTTGAATATGTCATTCTATGAATATGTGTAAATTACCTCTGATTGTTTTACACTTAATATCCACTTATATTTGGTGTATTCTTTTGTCACACATAATTATGTAATTGATTTATCCTTAATCCAAGGATACCGTCTTTGTAAGGGACTTCGTCTCAATCTCCATTCATTGAGGAATATTTTATTTTATACACAAATTTATTCTATACGATGTATAAAATCCTTTGACTTTTACGTTTATTCAAAACGAATCATTTTTATACAAAGCGTTTACTAAACGACAAAAGGGATTGTTTTTTTGTCGTACGTATGCGGCGACAACGAATTCTCCGCCGCCGTGACCATTATTTGAGTTTCAGCTTCCTCTACAAGCCATAATTTTTTTTTAAAATGAAAAATAAATACCATGTATTACTTTTCATTTTTTTTGGTATTGAAAATGGTTTTCATAATGTTTTTATTATATCAATGTGTTGTATTGATATCTTGTGATTAAAATGTAGAAATGTTATGTTTCCTTTATGCATGTTTTACATGATACGATTATGTTATGGTTCTTGGGAATTGTTATGAAGACGGGTGGTTCCGTGATAAACTAAGGGCGGGTGAGCCCGATATAGCTCTCCAATGCATTGGGTAACGCGAAGGAGTTAAATTTTAAGGTTTCTCCAAAAAGATTTAGGGAATATACTGTGATGGGTAATCCAAACATAACCATGAGGGTTACTCCCTACGTAAGAATGTTATGAATGCCTCAAGTTACCTTTATGTCTTATGATTTCTATGATTTATTCATGATTTTTTGAGGTATGGGATTATGTTTTATGAGTAAAGTATGATTCCATGCATGGACTAATGTTTTCATTTCGTACTTTTATATCCCTTACTGAGCTTTTTATGCTCATACCAAGTTTTTGAAATGTTTTTCACAGGTTAAGGGAAAGGTACATGATGTGATGATAGTGTTAAGGAAGTGTCAAGAAAGAATCCATGTTTTATTTTAAATATGATTCCGTTGATGGGAAAAATGAGTACTATCCTTTATGTAACCACTTTGTTTAAATGTGGAATGTAATGCATGTTTTATGATCTAATTATATAAAACTATAAAACTGAAAATATCCTCAACATGTATTCTTGAAGTAACTCAAGATTAAGTAATGTTTAAGGATGGGTCCTTATAATCCATCCCCACATCCAGGTGCAAGGCAAAAAACTCCTCCATTGCCTTCCAGGCGTCTGCTGACTCCTGGACTTCATCCTTCTGCAACCTCCTTCTCAAGGTATCGGCTACTACATTCCCTTTCCCTGAAGTGTAGGAAACCTTGAAGTCATAATCCAGGAGGAACTCCATCCACCTTTGCTGCCGAAAGTTTAGGTCCCACTGGGAGAAGATATACCTCAATCTTTTGTGATCTGTGAGGACCACAAAGCGTTCTCTGCTAAGGTAATGCCTCCATAACTTTAGCGCAAAAAATGACCACTGCAAGCTCCAGGTCGTGGGTGGAATAATTATGCTCATGAGGGCATAGATGCCTAGATCTATAAGAGATCACCCCTTGATGCTGCATCAACACACATATGAGGCCTTGACCAGAAGCATCAGTGAAAACCTCATAAGCCGACACTTCTTCTGGTAGTCTCAGCACTGGGGCACTAACCAACTTATCATTCAGATAGATGAAGGCTGTCTCACACTGCTCACTCCACACGAAAACACGGTCCTTCTTGGTCAAGGCTATCAAAGGGGCTACAACTCGGAAGATGTTGGGTATGAAACTTCGATAGTAACCGGCCAGCCCGAGGAAACTGTGAACCTCTGCCACATTCTTTGGTGCTTCCCAAGAAACAACTGCCTCAACCTTTGACGGGTCCACCGCTACCCCCTCCTTGGACACTACGTGCCCAAGGAAGTGCACTTCTCGCATCCAGAACATGCATTTCGACAACTTCCCGTAGAGCTGGTTTTGACAGAGGACCTCCAAAACCGTCCTCAGGTGTTCCGCGTGGTCCTCCTTTGACATCAAATAGATCAGGATGTCGTCGATGAACACAACCACAAACCAATTCAGGTACACCCAGAAGATGGAGTTCATAATCCCCATGAACACAACTGGGGAATTCGTAATGCCAAGGGCATGACCACAAACTCGAAGTGCCCATATCTGCACCTGAAGGCCGTCTCCTAGATTTCGCCCTCTTTCACCCTCATCTTGTGATATCCATACCATAGGTCGATCTTTGAGAAACATCCTTCCCCTTTCTGTTGGTCAAAGAGATTATCTATCCTTGGAAGAGGGTAACAATTTTTGATTGTTACCTGATTCAGCCTCCTGTAGTCTATGCACAACCTGAGACCACCATCGGCCTTATTTGAGAACAAGACTAGAGCACCCCAAAGTGATGCACTAGGTTGAACATAACCCCTCTTCATCAGATCGTCGATCTGAATCCGAAAATCCCATAGCTCCGAAGGTGCCATCCGGTAGGGAGCCATCAAAATCAGACAAGCACCAGGCTGCAGGTCTATCCCAAACTCGATATCACGTCGAGGGGGTAGAGTTGTCACCTTCTCATGGAAGACATACATAAAATCACTGACGATCCCTGGTACCTCCACCATCTCAGAATCCATGGACTCTACTGACAGCTCGGATAAAAAGGAGAGGAGGGGTTCCTCTCGCCTGCTGCCCTTCTGGCCACTCCGCTCACCGGTGAAAGTAACATGCCGACCACCCAAGTCTGAGAACACAACCCTTCCTTGAAAGAATTCGATGACAGCACCCACATAGAACAGCCAGTCGATGCCTGGAATGACATCGTATGGCTGTATCCATAGTAGTAGTAGATCCCTGAATGACTGATGTGGCCCCATCACTAGTCTGCACCCTAGAAAAAAATATAACAAGTCAGTCAGACCTCCGACTAGTGTGCTCATCACCAGGGGCACTGAAAGTCTCTCAGCATATAGACCCAAAGAACAGGCTGGATTGGGTGCAACTAAGGAGTGTGAAGCTCTGATATCGAACAAGGCATAAGCCAGGGTACTGAACAAACTGATCGTACCTCGAACAACCTCCGGTCCTGCTGGAACTACTGCCTCTACGACATGAAACTATCCACGCCCAGCTCCTCTTCCTCTCAGCTGTCGGCCACCACCCCAACCACGACCTGGTCATGGTCCCTGAGGAGCGCCCTAAGGTCGGATTCCCCCTGAAACATCTGCCCTCGGAGGAGCGGGAGCTCACTGACCCTGCAACTGCGGGAAAGGCCTGGCTGGAAACTGCTGCTGCTGAGGTGGGCACTGAACCTGCCCACCGCCACCATACTGTACTTGGTCCGGGAACTAATTCTGGAGATGTCCATGGATCCTATAGATGAAGCACCTCGGTTCTGGGCCCAGTAGGAAAGGGCGAGGACCGGGGGACCAGAACTGGAACTGTTGCGGCCCGCTCTGTACTGGTCGGAACCGAGAGGGTCCTGATGCTGGTGGTCTGGTGCTGACAGCCTTCTCCTTCGATGAACCTAGCTGGATCCCCTCTCGTGACACACCTCCTAGAGCGTGCATCCTCTCCACCACTTCGGCCTTCTTCTGGACCTCCAAGTATGTCGGCAGGGTGAAGGGGGTAACAACGTACTGGAGGGAGGGTCGAAGTGCCTCCTCTAAAAGTCTTACCCGAGACTCCTCGTAAGGAAAGAGATCCAGAGAAAAATGTATGAGGTACTTGAACTTGATTCCCAGCTCCCTTACCGACATACTCCCCTGCTGAAAGGAGAGTATCTCCTGCCTCTTCTCTGCCTTTATCATAGAATAGAGTAATTCCCCCCGAAACTCCTTCTCAAAATCAGCCCATGCCACCTGAGCCTCTCTCCTCTCCCCCAGGTAGAGCATCCACCACTGACGCGCTGCTCCCCGCATCTGGCTGACGGCCAGAGGAACCCAGTACTTGGTTGGGGCCCGGATCAAGCTGAATGCTATCACCCGCTCCTCTAGCCATCCCTCCGTATTCATGTCAAAGGTGCTACCCTCGTACTTCTCGAGGGTCTGTCGCTGGAAGGCCCAAAGCGTCTTCTACCACTGGTCTTCCTCCTCCTCTCGATCAGCCCTCTGCTGATCGGCCAAGTCAACTGATTGGGCCTCGATCGCTTTTACAACTCGTGGTCGTCTCCTGGGTGCCATAGCTGCAAGGTAAACAAGGAATGCCTAAGCCCAAGTAGTGCAGAATATAGTTCTTAAAACTTCTTAAACTTCTTATTTATTTCAAATTCACAAAACACCCCAGAAACACAATAAAACAAGTTATTATGATGCATGTACCTTTCCTAGGGTCTCTACCTTGCAATCAGCGTGTCCTCACTTGGCCGTTCGATAGGTCTAGAGTCCTTGCATCGGATCACGGGGGGCCCTAAATCCCATGTCCTAGCCGGTCTTCCCTGGCCTAATTCACACACCAAGGTCACCCAACACTATTTACCTACCATCCCATTCAATCCTCACTATTCCTAACTCCAGACTCCATCCTATCTCTCAACCAAAGCCTCTGATACCACTTTTTCACGACCCACCTTCACCCAAAGGAGGGAAGGGTCAGCAGATTGCCAGGCCCTTCCTTCTTTATGTTGAAGGAGAGATAATGACCCCCGAGACCCGCATTCAATAGTTCCTGGAGTGGCAACTAGAACCAAGGGTATAATATCACACACTAAATGGAAGGAATTACCCTTTTTATTTTAATAGGATCGGGAGATAAGATAGCAACACCAATAACACCAAAGATGGAAGTAAAGTTAAAGCCGAAAGTAAACCATTCCCATATGCATGTTAAAAAGTAAATGCCACAAGTACAAGGAGAATACAAGTTAAAGTACCAAGAAAAGAAAAACAACAACAACAACTGTCCAAAAGGTCCGCGCTAGTATGGTCCCACGTGATCCTCGAAGTCCTCCTAGAAACCTGAAAGAAGTTTATATACGTAGGGTGAGCATACAAGTATACTCAGTAGGGAAAACCAAATACTCTCGTGCACAAGTGGGGAGACATGCTAATTCACCATGGAAAAAGAGAAATCCAATCACCTAATAAGGAAACTAACCACCCAAGCCCCACCAAGGCACACTCCCCAAATAACGAAAGTCAAGTAATGTATAGTAATAGCACATCGATGTTTGGGTACCCCGCACAACTTTCCCACTGGTTATTGAAGACATCCTACGCATGAAACCAATCCCACTATTCTCTTCGAAGTCCCACTGCAACGCCCCACTCGCACACACCTGGGCCACAAACTCACGCAGTCCCACTACCAAACCTCGCCTGCAAACACCTTGGCCACAACCACTAACCCGCCCGCAGACACCTGGGCCACAAATGTCACACGTAACCATGCCTGCAAACACCTAGGCCAGAACAACCACTGCCACACCCGAAGACACCTAGGCCTCATCCTGAAGATACTTGAGAAACCACCTGCCCACACACACCTGGGCCAACTAACGTAATCACCACGCCCAATGATTATTGGACTAATAATGGACCTCAGGCCATCACATCCTGCCTGAAGATACTTGGGCTATCCGGGAAAGGGAGCAGAAAGGAGCTAATAACCAGCCACTAACAGTAGTGTTGGGAAACCCCCCATGAAATGGGGGTGTTTGACACTAACTTCTCAACTTGGGTGGGGCGCGAATAAGAAACACAAAACTACAAGAATATGTATAGGTAACAAGAACTCACCCAAAACTAGGTTTTTCTTCATCCAACCTAAAGAACACAATAACACCCATGACCAGGTCACAACTCACACCAAACCAAAACCCATTTGTCCCATCCTTGTTTCATGTTAAGTAAAAATGTTTAAATAAGTGTATGAACCTACATAGGAAACTAGCAAGCATATGCACAGGCCAAGGAAAAAGTACAGTCAAACATCAACTTAAACATTCACACCTTGTTCTCTTGTAAAGTCACAACAACAAAGGGATAATTGAGATCCCTTGAAGTACTGAAACCAAAGAAAACCCCAAGATATAGCCCCATTTACCCAGGAACCAACGGTTTCTCAACATCAAAGGATCCCACCCCAATTCGTGATATAATCAAGGTAACCACCCGGCCTCAAATTTACAAACAATGATATCACAACAACAGGAGATCCCATCCCCACCCAAATCACCCAGAAATCAGCCGTGAATGAAAAACAAACAAACCACCACCCCCAAAGCAAATCAGGCCCATGCCGGTATTTTCAGATTTAAACGATTTAACACACTCCATGATTCCAATTCCGCTGTACTTTAACCGGGGTTATCACAGAAAAGGGTTGATCCTGGTGCTTTAAATTTATTTAGCTGGATTTACATAATTAACCAAATTCCATTACAAGGCAAGGGTTCAAAACCATAATAAAATCCCTTTAAACATCACCAGGAGTAAGGGTTCTTTAGTGCACAGAGAAAGACCACCAACGACCATGATTTTCAGTAGGCGTAATCCCACACAATTCCGAAGTCAATCATGGAAGATCATAAAATGAAGCAGCATCATTGATCACACCCCTCCCCCTTCATTCATAGAATTGGTTTATTATCTTCATTAAGGTTTGGTTAATCCAATTCTACAGAAGCAATAGCATACACACCCCGCAAGATACACAGAAAGGAGAGTCGAAGGTGAAACACTACTTGATTGATCAATGAGATAGAAGCTTCTCTTGACGCTCCAAGAACCGGAACAGGAGGTGCGAAAATTGCAGGGGGGTGACCTCGGGAAGGACGATAAGACGAATCAATGGGAGGGTGATCGAGAAATAAATAAACCCAGGGAGGACCCTTTAGTTTATAAGGGCTGGGGATGGTTGAGATACGAATGCGAAACCGCATAAGGATCAGGGTCGATGGTTGACCACATGGCCCCACACGTCATTAAAGAGGTCCTCGCCTTTAAGGGTGGTTTAAACTGAGGCACAACAGGGTATCTCACATAATCAACCCCATTAATTGGCGTTAATGGGCTTTAAAAAAGGCTTAAAACCCAATTTTCACAAAAAGAAGGCGCTACTAGAAAATCTGTGGTGGTAGGCTGGAGCTACCGGTATCCGAGAGCTACCGGTGGCTGACAGCCATTGGTAGACGATCTACTTGTAGGTTGCATCTACCGGTAGTTGAGAGCTACCACTGGCTGACAGCTAACGGTAGCCGAGCTACCGGTAGGCTGCAGCCATCGGTAGTCGAGAGCTACAGGTGGCTAACAACGACCTGTAGCCGAGCTACTAGTTGGCTACAACGACCTGTAGACCGTGCTACCAGTAGGCCGAGCTACGGGTAGGCTGCGGCTACCGGTAGACTGAGCTACCAGTAGGCCGAGCTACCGGTAGGCTGCGGCTATCGGTAGACCGAGCTACCCGTAGGCTGTGGCTACCGGTAGACCGAGATACCAGTAGGCCTACTACTGGTAGGCTAAGGCTACCGGTAGGCCTACTGTGGGTCAAACTTCACCGAGATATTGGGATGGCCTCCCAGACCACCCAGAACACCTCAAGCATCAGATTTTTGCTAAGTAATGGACCTCCAACAACCCGGGCCATTAAATAAAGGTATGCCATAAATGAAAAATACAGAAGCATAAGGAAAACCTAAATATAATATATATCATATATAAATATAGTGACATCTTAATAGCCACCATGAACGGTGTTAAAAGAATATTAAACAATCATCGTTTCATGAGGCAGTAATTCACCTCTCACAAAAACAGTATGTTCTTTAACCATTAGACGAAGGTGTGTGTAAGTGGAAATAAAATCCTTCTCATAAAAACATCCTACTATATTGAAGATACTGGTGTTGTTACAAAAGAAAGTAACAAAAAGATTTTAAGGGTTTGGAGAATCCAAATAAAACAAAAGAACATAAGAGAAGACATTACCTTAAAATCAGGTAACTCTTTTTGATTTGAGCCAAAGGATTCCTTGGGAAGACTTCTGCCCAAAGTTAGGCTTCTAGGAGTAATAGAGGCAAGTTGAGAGAGTATTTGGGCAGAGGTTTCCCGAGACAAATGGCATTGAAGGTATGAATAAGGTGGTAGAGGCGGGGGCCTTTTATAAGAGGAGAGGAGGGGCTCTTTTGGAAAGATTGAAATGATACATTATTATGAAATGATTTTCGGATTTTAAAGGTCCCACAATGATATATTTCTAGGATAAGGTGATAAGGGTTATAAATACACCCATACAATTGGCTTTAGACAAGTTTATGTCCTATATTTTACCTTATATTTTCATTTTATTTAAATCATTCATTAATGAGGTAATCGCTGCATCATCATGGTGTCACAAATAAATTTATTTATTTAATGTCTAAAAATTATAAAAAAAATTACCATGATGTAGGAAATCATTTAATATTTCCAATGGATATTTATATTTGAAAAGATAACTTGTATAACCCCTTGTAAAAATTGTTTTAGTAAAACAATACATGTTTGTGACATTTTTATTGTTACTTTAAATAAAAGGTATTAATGTCATTATCTTAACCAAGTGGCTCCTTGGGGTCCCAAAAATTGACCCATGGATTTTATTGGTCGGACATGATTAATTCAATAATATTAGGACATGTTTCAAGGTAATTTCATATTATTATAACATTATTTTTACCTTAAATTACTCTAATTACCTCTAATCGTGGTTAATAAAACTCAAAAGTTACCATTCAACAAAAATTATTTTCATCTCATTAAACCAAATTTTACTTCCTAATTACAACCATGTATGTCAGATTTTTGAAATTAAATTCACAGAAGTGGTAAAATTTCATTTAAACAAAAAATCAGTTTTTTTTAACTACCACTTAGTGGTTTCACTATTCATCAAAAAATGAAGTTTTTTAAAAAAATACCAAAAATTCACCCTAAGCTATATTTGATATTCCAAATTCAAATATGATGTATATTTTACCAAATTAAAAACATATAAGTTTCATTAATTAATTTTATAACTAATTCCCATTGTCAAAATAAAAAGGTTGTTTTTAAGAAAAAATATCAATCAAAAGATTGACAATTATTTATGTCCAATTTCAAAGTGAAATTAATTATAATGACCACCATTGGATAAAATGGTAAAAATATATTCTAATTATACTTTAAAACCACTAAATAAAATAATTTATCACTATAAATTATTTTGATTAAAAAAGTTTTTTTATTAAAGTTTATTATTTTACACTATTCATAAAAAATTGGAAGTTCTCAGAAAAAATAAAAAATTCAAATCAGGATAATTTAGATATTACAAATCCAAAAATGAAGTCCAATTTGAATAATAAAATTTATAAAATTTCAAAAAGTGGGTATTACTATTCATAATCTACTTTGATTGCTCGCGGTGTGTTAGAATCTCGAACTTGCGTACAATGCAAGATATTGCATTATTGAAAGAGAAGCATATCATGGAATCTTGGGGAGTTACATTCTTCCATACTTCAATAAATTTCATCCTCAAAATTTGAAATTGTTCTTCGAAAATAAACGGTTGAAATTAGAAAATACCATAGTGCAAAACCCATATCGGAAATAGGGCTAATAAAATTTAGTTTTAATAAGAGGGAAAGGGAAATGAGAAAGTCACCACCAAATTAGGGTTTCAAATAGAAGAACATTGGTGACAATTATAGACACATAATTAGAGAAAAAACGTAAATATTTATTGGGAGTGATTGAGGTCATCAATCACAAACAAGTGTAAAATTGAGGCCCTCAAAGCCATCAATCAATGATGATTTATAATATCATCCATTAAACAAGACATAAGGTATTAGGATAACACATTTTTGTTTTAATATACCTTCCCTAATGTTTAGGAATTAATTTATTTATAGAATAAGATATAAATATATATATATATATATTTAACAAGTAGAATTTCATCCCTCAACTAATTTATACCACAAACTCATATTTCACTCAAAAAGATAATAGAACTCAAAAATATTATATTTATCCTAATCGTATAAGGTTCAAAATATTAACACATACCATGAAAAAAATTATATTGTAATAACTAGGGACATCCTGTAGGCTAGTGGTAGGAAATAAAGGCCTGTCACACTATGGTTGTGGGTTCGATTCTTGAAGATTTGTCTAACGCGATGAGTTATCCCCCGACCTGCAGGATGTCCTTTTCCTAAAATTATAGTATTATAATATTCCAAAAATAATTTTCAGAAATGTTTTAACCTTAAACAATACTATCTAAAGTTCAACTTAATCCATTACAACCTTTATAGTTATCCAAAATACATCTGTCCAGACATTCTCTAAAAGGTCTCTAAATTCCAAAAACAATTTTAACATCAGATTCCCAAAATAAAGTAAAGTTTATCTTATTGTCACATACTAAAAATATGTTTACCTTCATAATATTAAAACCTTAATGAAATAAAAAAAATACTATAGTACAATCCTTATATATATTTCACATTATTCTTATAACCATAATATAATTCTTGAGTCCAAAAACACAAATACAATAATTATTCAACTTCATCTGTAGTAACAGCATAAGCTTGGTCTTGATCCCTTGTCCTTTTCTGAGGTAAGTTTCCCTGACACATAGGACATTCATTTTCATAATTCCCCATTTCTCTACAATTGTAGCATTCAATATTGATATCCTCTTTATTTCTCTTGCAATCACGAGCCTGGTGACCTTTTTCTCAACATTTATAACAAACTCCCATTCCTTTTAGGAAAGTACCAGTGTGATTATTCTCACAATTATCACATAATGGAAAATCATTCATTCCCATTTTCCCTTTATCTGTCTCTTGTTCCACCATTATCTTCTTCTCTTACTTTACTTTTTTTCATAAGACTTAGAGAATTTCTTTTCTGCAATGATTGCACATGAGACTATATCATCGTATGTTGAGAAAGATTGTGATACTAATGCTCGAAAGAGAAATGGTTTTAACCCATAAAATAAACAATCAATCTTACTTCTTGGGTTACATATATAATCTGCAACATGCCTCTCTAACCTTTTAAAGTTAGACTCATACTTTGCAACATTCTCTTCCCCCTTTTTCCTCATAATCAGAAATTGTCTTTCCATATCTGCTTGATGGTCATGAGGAAAGTATTTTTCTAAGAAAATCTCTTTAAACTCTCTCTATTCCATACTTGATACTTATTCATCTTCTTTTTTATTTTAAATTAATGACCACCATTGATCAGCATCTCGAGTGAGGCGGTAAACTGCCATGACAACTTTTTACCTTTCGCTACACCCCAAGGCATGAAATATTTTATCTGAGGAGTTTATCCATTTCTCAGATACTAATGGATTTGTACCCCCATTAAATGTTGGTGGTTGTTACCTCATGAAGTGGTCTAACATTGATCCTCCACATTGTGGATCAGGGTTCTCCATACAAGTAAGGTTATTATTCATAACCTGAGTGAGTTGTCCCAGTATAGTGATAATATGATCAGCACCAGTTGTATCACCAGCTCCACTATAATTATCTTGAGTAGAAGGGAAATCCCTACATAGAGTGCGTGCATTGATACAGTAGGTTCCATTTCTAAACAATGTCAAAAACTAGATTAGTTTATGAATCGAAATTCATAATTCCATACTTGTAAAACATTTAACATAAATTGAACTATTTATGGATATAATACATAATCATAAACAAATGTTTCCCATGAGGAAGTATATACTCATAAACCCTTCATAGTGGTTTGTAATGAAATAGTGAATTATCCTAAGAATATTCCTCGGGAGTGTCGTAACCAAGAGTGCAGCAAGGCCTGTTGTCATGCACCAGTTCCCGTTCGAGTTTAGCTCAAAGCGGTGTTTTCAGGTTTTACCCCTAGGTACATCTGTGCCAGAGCCGCCTCTACTTGCTCGTATCCAGACATAGATTTATTGCTCGGAAAATAAACAAAATCTATACTTTTCCAAAATTCTAGGATGTTATTCTATACTAATCCTCAAAGACTATCTTAGGGTAATGTGCTCTAATCAGAGTTTATCTAAATATAGCTTCCAAGGTTAGTACTAACCACCCTCTGATACTAACTATAATGCCCCGACCCCAGTTACCCAGAGTCGGTGCATTATTATGCAACATTGGCATGATCACAAAATATCAAGTCTCGAAAGACCGATTAGTTTAGTAGCCTTGGAAAAACTAGATACATTCATAAATGTTACATTACATTATAAAGTGAAAAAAATACAATAACATAGTCTCCATAGTCCACACTCATATCCCCTTCAGACTATCCCTGCAGGTCAGTCATAAAATATTTCTTCACATCCTGGGAAAAATAAAACATAGAAAGGGGTGAGATCAGATGCTTAGTAAGGATAACAATATAGCGGAAACTTTCACAAATAAACATAAAAAATTAAGGAAATGTATAACTAAAACAAAATCCTTTTAAACTTGAACATCATCATAATATGGGAAAAATAAAATGAATTAATTCCATTTACTTATTCACATGGATATTCTACTAGTCGGATAATCACATGAAATATCAATAACCACTTTCTTAATGATGGAATGCCTAATGCCAGACAATCATAACCACGTAGCCAAGGCCTTGTTCCAAGACTAAAAATAATATTTTGTCAAGGCCTCATTCCAAGACACTAGTTTGTCTCATGAGACCTACCGATGCATCAAGGATATATAGAGGGCTCCAACCGTCACTTATTAAGTCCAATGCATTCCTCATATGAACAGGTTTAAAAATAACATAAACATTCGTACTAAAACTAGCATATGAAATGTCAATACTTTCTCCATAAAACATGAATAAAACATCAACAGTCAAACATATCACAAAACCTTCAATACAATATGTAAGTTTTGAATCATAATAAATAAACTTCAAATAAGCTTAAAATCCATCAAAGGATGTTGACATAGATGAAATCAAAACTATTTGATAGAAATATCTTTTTTAAAATCATTTAAAAGTTATATAACTGTAAAAGAAAACATTTACTTTGAAAATGTTCTTATAAGATTGTAAGGTAATATTCAACTATTTTATAACGGAGGAAAATAGTCGCACCCACCGTATAAGTTAAAAAAACATTTTTACCTTAATTTTGTCGAAAACGTCAAAAAGTACCTTGTTTGGAAAATGACGGAAAGAGTCCTTTAAAAAATGTATAAGATCAAATAAGGGTATAAATGACTTTATCCCATTGTCTAATAAATAGTAAAAAATGTTTTGAAATACATTTTTAGGAAACATGGATGTGGATGATAAAGTTGTCCCAGTAGATAATTATATATGAACAACCTTGAATAATGATGATGTTGTAGAATTAACCCTTACCTCGTGTCCGACTTGACTCGATCATTCTATAATCTTCTGAATAATAAACTAGAGTTAATATATACTTTATTAAGATCTTTTTTCAAGTTCATTATCCCTTTTATATCACTTATTACCATGTTATGAAAATTATGTAGTCATTTAAGTTAATAACAGTTGTTTTGTCGATCTTTGGTACTTGAGTCAACAATAAACATCTTATAATTACAAGTTATTCATGTGGAAAAATATCCATTATCTCTAGAATTATATTAATTATCTTGATATCATATATATCATATATATCCAGTATATACATGCATTTATAATATTACATAACATTTAGAGGTAAGAAATGAAATGCACCGTTCATGGAGACGGTAAGCCGTACATACGAATGAACGCTACTTTCATTTCTTTTTCATATTTAATGGAATGAAATCATGATGATATAAAGTTATATTATAATTCCAATATAATATGATATATAATATCATTTAACTCCTTTCTTTATACGTCCCATATATGGCATTATCAATTCAAATCACTTTGAGGGGGCGGTAGTCCGCACTTCCTAAAATGAAATTATCGTGTTTACCCATAATAGAAACCATAAAGGTATGACATAATTATGAAATACAGAAGAATAAAGAAAAAATAAATATAATATATATCATATATAAATATAGTGACATCTTAATGTCCACCATGAAATGTGTTAAAAGAATATTGAACAATCATCGTTTCGTGAGGCACTAATTCACCACTCACAGATACAGTATGTTCTTTAACCATTAGAAGAAGGTGTGTGTAAGTGTAAATCAAATAATTCACATAAAAACATCATAGTATATTTAATATAATGTTTTTGTTACAAAATAATGTAATAAAAAGAGTTTAAGGGGATGGGGAAGCAAAATAAAACAAAAGAACAAAAGAGAAGAATTACCTTAAAATCGGGAAACTCTTTTTGATATGAGTCAAAGGCTTACTTGGAAAGACTTATACCTAAAGTGAGTCTTATAGGAGTAATAGAGGTAAGTTTAGAGAATATTTGGGCAGAGGTTTCCCAAGAAAAATGGCTTTTAATGTGTGAATAAGGTGGTAGAGGTGATTTCCTTTTATAAGAGGATAGGAGGGGCTCTTTTGGAAAGATTGAAATGTTACTCTATTATGAAATGCTTTTCGGATTTTAAAGGAACCAAAATGATATATTTCAATTATAAGGTGATAATGGTTCGAAATAAACCCATAATACAGGCTTTAGACAAGTTAATGTCTTATATTTTACCTCATCTTTTCATTTTATTTAAATCATTCATTAATGAGGTAATCACTGCATCACCATGGTGTTATAAATAAATTTATTTATTTAATGTCTAAAAATTATAAAAAAATTACCATGATGTAGGAAATATTTTTATATTTACAATGGATATTTATAGTCGGAATTATAACTTGTATAACCCCTTGTAAAAATTGTTTTAGTAAAATAATACATGTTTGTGACATTTTTATTTTTACTTTAAATAAAAGGTATTAATGTCATTATCTTACCCAAGTGGCTCCATGGGGTCCCAAAAATTGACCCATGTATTTTATTGGTCGGCCATTAGTCATCCAATAAGAGTAGGACATGTTTCAAGGTAAGTTCATATTATTATAACATTATTTTTATCTTAAATCACTCTAATTACCTCTAATCGCGGTTAATAAAACTCAAAAGTTACTATTCACCAAAAATTATTTTCATCCCATTGAACTAAATTTTAATTCCTAATTACAACCATGTATGTTGTATTATTGAAATTAAATTCATATAAGTGGTAAAATTTCATTTAAACAAAAAATCTGTTTTTTTAACTACCACTTAGTGGTTTCACTATTCATCAAAAATGATGTTTTTCAGAAAAATACCAAAAATTCACCCTAAGATATATTTGATATTACAAATTTATAGATGATTTATATTTTAACAAATTAAAAACATATATGTTTCATTAATTAATTTTATAATTAATTTTCGTTGTCAAAACAAATAGCGTGTTTTTAAGAAAGAATATTAATCAAAAGATTGACAATTGTTTATGTCCAATTTAAAAGTGAAATTAATTATAATGACCACAATTGGATAAAATGGTAAAAATATATTCTAATTATACTTTAAAACCAATAAATAATATAATTTATCACTATAAATTATTTTTATTAAAAAAGTAGTTTTTAATTAAAGATTAGTATTTTACAATATTCATAAAAAATTGAAAGTTCTCAAAAAAAAAATGAAAAATTCAACTTAGGATAATTTAGATATGGAGAATCCAGAAATGAAGTCCAATATTAATAATAAAATTTATAAAATTTCAAAAATTGGGTATTACTATTCATAACGGCTACTTTGATTGGTCGCGGTGTGTTAGAATCTTGAACTTGTGTACAATGGATGCTATTGCATTATTGAACGAGAAGCGTACCGTGGAAGTTTGGGGTGTTACATCCTAACTAAATCACTTTTCATTGAACTGATCAACACATTATTTCAAATCATTAACCAAAATTTACTACACTACACTATATATATATTTCATAATTCTGATATCTAGAATAAAATTTATAAATATACTCTTACAACATAATTCCTAAATAAAAAAATAACAAAATTAATAATTCCACTCCATTAGTAGTAATAACAAAAGTTTGTCTTTGATTTATTTGCTTCTTATGGTTTATATTCTCATGGAACATAGGGAATTAATTTTTATAGTGCCCCTTTTCCTTACAGATGAAGCATTAGGCATTAGAAAAACCATTCTTACCATTGAAATCATGATCATTGTGGTGTTTTTCTCCACACATTATTCAAACTCCTTTAACATTTAAGCTTGTACCAAGGTGTTTCATTCCAAAATCATCAAATGATTAAAAATACTTCTTTCTCTTATTTACCTTATCAACCTATTTCTTATTTTTACTTTTTTTCTTGTTTTTCCCAACAAATCCATAAAACATAGATAATTCATTTATTAGCTCCAAAACACATGATACTATTTTATCATATGTTGAGAATTTTTTGGAGTCTTTTTCACATAGAAATATTGACAGAAGACCATAAAATAATTTATCCTCTTTACTCTTTGGATATTGTGCATTGGTAATGGTCCCATTCATTCTATGAGGTGCCAGTTCTAAATAATTTAATATAGTACACATGATCATATCATTACAAAACATAATGATCAATTTAAAAATAATTGAAATACTTAATATAAATTGAAAAATTAATACATAACTAATCTCATAAACATGTTTTGTATATGATTTTCTTCTATAGTTATACTCAAATTATATCATAGGGTTATGTTCTACAATCTATGTTTTCCAAAATCAATTTTAATAAAATTCTACTAAACATGTTCTAATACCAACTGCAAGCTCATCATATCTAGTAGCATGGATATGGTGCATTAATTTATAATAGTATTAATGATATAGGATTCGAATCTAAATGCACTAATCAATTAATTTTTTTTGAAACTATATTACAATCATGAACCTTACCTTATAAATTAAAACAAAAAAACACAAAAAATTTCTTCAAAATTCCATTTTCCCTTTAAAATATATATGTAGAACAACCCCAAAATACTTCTTCATATCCTGGGGAAAAAGAAAACATGTTAAAGGGGAGATCTTAGATGCTCAGTATGGGAAATTAGATAGTTTAAGATATCATAAATAAACATAAATAATAATGAAATGTGAATAAATACGATCAAATTACATTAAAACATAATCTTGAGATTAATATGGGAGAAATTAAATCTAATTATAAAATGTTAAAAAAATAATCACATGAGAATGAAACATAACCATGGATTTTATAATAGTCCAATAATATCATGGATTATCATTAACTAATATCATAATAAAATAATTCTTAACGAATTACATTATAAAAATACCAACAAGACCTCATCCAAGATGTCTGCATTAGTGGGTATTGCCTCAGTAAAAACCCAGTCCAGTTTTTCTCATGAGACCTACCAATTCATTGAGTGGATATAGAGTCCCCAACCCAATACCTACATATTCCAATTCATTTCAGAAATTAATGGTGTGAAAATAATAAATATATATATAAATATTGGAACTAGCATATGAAATGTAAATAATTTCCCAAATCAATAAACATAATCGAAAACTATCTATTGTAATATGAATAAACGTTTCAAGATAGTGTATCCCCAATCCAAATGTCAATAAACAGTTAAATATGGTATTTTAGATGTTTTCATAAGATATAAAACTCAATTAAGAATAATATTTAATATAATTTTTTTGAAAAAATTTAGGTATTCTAACAAATCATTGTAAATATTTTCATAGAAATACCCTTATTAATTTGAATTCAATCTTTTAAAATGTAATGTAATTATAAAAGAAATTTTTTTCTTTCAACATTACACTATAAAAAGTTAAAAATGTGTAAAAAATTCTTTAAAAATCATATGATAATATTAAATGTATTTTAGGAAACAATTTTATAGAACATGGACAAGAACGAGAGTTTGAAATAAAATTTTAAAAATAAAATTTTAAAAATGTCACCAACAAATATTGAAATGAGAATTATTCAAATGAATCAAATATTTATATAAATTTTAAATTTTAATTAAACTCGTGAAAATGTGACCTACTTTATTAAAATTTCATTTCATATTTAATCATACTAAAAATAATCCAGGATGTAGATGTTTAACCCAATGAATATAAATTGTATCAACAATTCCCATAAAAATTCCCAAACAATCGAACCATATACCCCATAAAATTAATGATCATCATATGAAAAAATGAATACAATAAAAAGGTATATTTTAATGATATGATAAATCATAAGTACTTGTACATAGATCACACATAAGAAATATTTGTGAAAAAGGAATATCTCAATGAAATAAAAGTGAGATGAGAAAACCCTTACCTTTTGTCCCAAATCATACCGCACATGTACTTAATATCCAAAAAAATAAAATTAGATTATTCAATTACATAATTTAGATCCTATTCAAGATATATTTTTATTTATTATATTTATTAGGTTTATATATGTCCATTTCTATGAGTTATAGTGTTTAATGTTTTATTTCTAAGAGTGGTCATTTCTTAGATTTTATTATCCATTTAGTTGTTTATAATATTTGATTTTCATATAAAATTGGAATAATACACTAAAAATGGAATTATATAGTATTAAATTGTGTCCATAAATTTAATGTTCATGTATATCATTTTAATTTTTCTACATGGGTATTATTCATAAGATAAAATGTTAATGAAAAAATAATTAATTTATTTTTCCATTTTTTACAACCATCATAAATTATTTTCCTTTTATTTAATAATATTCTTATATACTAGTAATATAACATTAAATAAGTTCTAATATAAACATTATAATATTTTTTTACATTAAAATGGTTTTATGACTAGCCTTGAAGGTATTAATGAAAAATGAAAAATTGTCATCCACGAAGGTGGTGAATCAGAACCCCACGAATGACGTTATAATTTTTTAGAAAAAATTATCATAAAATAGATTTTATGTTGGATATTTCATAAATTAAATAAATTTTTAGTAAATATATTATAATGGAGTTATAATGTTCATTTGGATATGGTAGGTGAGTTTTAGAACTTATAATAATTGAAATTAAATGAAATCAATAATGGGTTTTACCTCTGGAGTGACGTCTCTGTGAGAACCTCTTTAAGGCTCATAAAAATGGTCTTTTAGAGTGACCAGAGAGGCCATAACAAGGATAATAGGACTGGTAGTGGAATTGGGAAGAATATAATCATTATACAAGCCATATATGTTTTTAGGTGAAGAGGCAGAGAGGAGTGGTTTTTATATTTAGAGGAGAGGGGTGTTCTGGAATATTTTATTCATTAGTTTATTATTTAGATCAGGATTATCAATTGTGATTATTATTTTCACTGATTATTATATCCAGTGCATGTGAGTCCAATATAATTGTCTATTAAATCATCCATGACTCATACACAAAAAAAATTCATTTATTTTACTTATATTATTAAATACCACAAATTATTGTATTTCACTATTCAAAAAATATTGAAATATTTTAGAAAAACAAAAATAATTCACCTTGACCAGTTTTAAATGTTTACAAATCAATAATTAAATCTATTGTTGAAAATTAATATTTTAAATACAATAATTTATTTTAATTAAAACCACCATTTATTCAAAATATTGTCGTTTAAAATTATAACAGGTTTTATGAAACATTGAAAAATAATATAAGATCTGAAAAAATTATCATTCAATTATTATACCAAAAAATATTAATTTAGGAATATATTATTTTAAAATAAAGTATATTTTAAATTATTATATTAATTATACAATTTAAAATAATCATTTATGTTTTATAAAAATACCAACACTTAATTATGATTTTTAATACATTTATTTACATATTATATTATATAAATATATATAAATTTTTCATTTATGAGATACCTAAATATTATTTATAATGTTATAAGTGAGGTTATTATTATGATGGTGACATTACTATTCCAAATGGCCTCATTACTTTTCTTAATGGACACATTGCTATTACAAACAGTCATGTTAATATTTAATATTATATCACAATTTTCATCTATTCATTGAGTGAAACGTAATATATTGAAAATGATAAATTTAAAATAGAAATTCCATAAAATATTTGGGGTTATAGTCTTCCAATGTAGTATAATGAACTATCTATGAGTTATAAAATAATAACATTCAATTGAATATAGTGTGACACATGTGAATGGTTATTCCTAATATTCTCTAACCATGTTAAAAGGTATATTTTCTAGTGGTTGGTTGTTATTGGATAACTTCCAACACAATCCCAAGAATAATTACTCTTTTTGAGTAGTGAAACTTATAAAAATATTCTATAAAATGTATTTTAGACTTGATAAAAAAACATTAAATAAAGAAATGTGAATAAATGAATCACAATCTTAATGGATCTATGTGGTAAAAGGAATAATAATTATAAATACTGAAAAAGATCCCAATATTTATTGACTCCCCATATCGGTGTTATGTATATTCTAAACTCTTCTAACCATGTGGTATTAGAGGGAAGGTTTACCTATATTAGATTCTCAACATTACAGTTGTAATTTTTTTATGAATGGAGTTTCTTTAATATTTTAACAATGATGTGTAGTTTTGTGAAGATATGATTTTATTTTAGTATAAGTCTATATCTACTAAGAGCTTGATTTCTAGGATAAATAAAGATAAAAGATATTGGAAGTATAAATCAATCATATATAAAGAAGATGATGTATTTGTATCTCTATTCCTTTCCATTAATGAAGACATGTTTGGCATGGAATGTGATGATTTGGTGGATTTTGTTTCCACTGAGGAGAATGAAAAAAATGCTACCATAAGTGGATCAATAATCCTATGTGATCATGAGGTTTATAAAAACTCTTGTATAACATGTCCTCAATATGAAGATCCCAACCCAAGTGGTTATGATTATCAATCATAATCTTCTTAGATTATATAAGTTAGTGGATTGAATGATATTCTACGTTGTGTTAATAAAAAATAATCACTCAAGTCTCTAGATTCTTTAAAATAATGTTGTAAGATATCACCCATCTAGAAAAATAAACAAATAAACTGAAGAATTCCTTACAATAAAAAATTCTAGAATGTTTTGTGTTCCCATGATAGGTTGGAACCAATAATTTAAAATGGTGGTAAAATGAAATAAGTTCCTCTAAATAGATCATCAATGTTGAAGAGAAATACATAGTCAAGAATACTCTAGAAGAAGAGATATATTAAATTAAATAATATTTGAAAAATATCATAGATGTTAAAGATTTACAATTGGTAGAAAATTTCAACAATATTAGAGAACATAAATCTTTGTTACAAAATGATGGTAAGCTATGTAATGAGTAAGTTAAATTAATGAAGAGCGTTTTTGAAGAGAAGGGAATTATAATTTATTTTTAGGAAAACACCATAAATATAGAATGACTAAAATTGATAGATCAATTGACCACTCTTGTTAATACTTGTTTTCAGACCTAAAAAAATAATTATGAATTTTCTACTACTTCTCAATGTTCATAATAGGATTTTATAGTTTCAAAACCTATAACATTTATTAAAAATATTACGACATCTTTATAATATTTATCTGAAATATTTGTGGATAAATAAGAACCATCCATAACATCCTGTAAAAATGATTATAAATTTGTTTCCATGATTAATGTAGGATGGAAAATAAATTTTGAACAAGTATGGGTGATGAAAGGAGATAATAATCCTACCACCATAATAGGGGTGGATATGAAAATTAATGTGGAGGCTGGTTCCCCATAATGTACCATATACCAGACAATTATCTTTACTCAGGAATGAATTGCCTTTATTTTTTGGTTTCCCTTTCTCATTTTGGGAATTATAGGCTTCAAAAGAATGGAAATACCATTATTGGGAAATGAACTAATTGTTGAGGGTTTATGTATGATTAAATAAACTATTTTTTTGGTATTAATGAGTCAAATTCCATATAAATTTCTACCCATATTTGGAGAGTAAAATGTGATTTTGTGCCTTCATGAAGAATATGGGTTGTTTTCAATATATTGGGAGATTACACTCAATGTATATGGACTAAACATCTTGTATTGGTCAAAAGGCATATATTGTGAATATTGTACTAGGAATGAAATCATTACATTATGTGAATTCGGTTCATGTCGTGTCATGGTCAAATTCTAGATTTTTATCTGAGGTAATTCATTTTTAATGTCATCTTGGTTCTTGGGATTACATGTCATGTAATCCTCAGGCCCAATAATTTTATGTGATCTTTATGACTGGTTTATTTTTCATTCTACCCATATCCTCCCCTCTCACATTCCAGTTCCCACCATAGGGGATTTTGGACGATTTTAGAGTTATCTACTCCTTCCTGATCACTCATTTAACAATAAATCTTCAAGGTTATTGTAGTTTTCATTTTAATTTAATTATTCCATATTTAATTCAAATGTTTTCATTAAAGAGGTTCTAGATGTTTTAATATTTTAGATTCATGATCAGATTGTGTTTTCATTCGATCCGAATAAGTTTTTGGACATCTATTGACTTTAAAATGATGATCTCATGGTTTACAATCACTATTGTAAAAAAAATATAGATTTATAATATTTAATAATATGTTTTCTATACAATTAGTAATTTACTCATATTTCATATCATCCCTAATAAATTCTAATGATTTTTTCAATGAATTAATGTGATTTTTTGTTTTTTTGGATTTCATGAAATGAGGAATATTTTTAATGTAGATTGGTTTAAAAATAGATTTATTTTGATTCAAATAAAGGATTATAAGCAAATTTTTTTTATTGAATTGGAAAAATGTTTTATAAATTATTAGAATGTTTTTAAATGTATTTTAGAAACCATGGAACTTTGGTATGATTGGGTATTTTGGAAAATATGCACTGCTATCCGTAGTGCTTTTCATACCACTCGTGGTTGTTTTGTTGATATCAACCGGTTGTGGTAGGAAAAAATATTAGTAAGATAATTTTTTTTTCCAAATTTAGGTATCTATTTATGTCTTGTATGTATTATATCATAGTATAGAGCCCAAATAATATTATGATTTTTCATTTATGGATTTATATCGCATGATGGTATTTGTCATGGATAGTTTATCACATGTTATATATGATGTTGTATCACACAGATTCACATGATGGAATTTTATTGATATTTATTAATATTCAACCTTATACTTTATGGGTAAGAATTTCTATTTTATAACGTCATCATTTAATAATTTAATTTTGTGAATATGGAAGGATTTTATTAAAATAAATGGTAAATGATTAACAAAATGGTTTAGATTTATGAAAATTCATTGTAAAACTATTTTATTTTAGATGATATATCAATATAATTGTTGATATTACACTATGTATAGACTCTATATAAGTATCCTTATAGGATTTTTTTTACATCATACATTATCATTAGGTTGTTGTAGCTGTTGTATTGTAGGATCTAGGTAATGGTAAGGGAATCTTGTATCATGACAGCTTCTCCTTTCATATTTTACTTCATAAAATGGTACATTGTAGATTACTGTTAGTCTCATGGGGATGTGTAATACATTATGGATTATCCTCTTGGGGCTTTTATTGTTTGGTTTTTGTTGTATCACTTTTTATTCTACTTTTTACACTGGTTTTTTTCATATTCGAGACTTATTTATTTTAACTTTGTTTCACGTCACCATGTGATGAACATATCGAGTGTATGGATTGGTTGACCTGGTATGGTTTAATAAAAATAAGTATCATAGGAAAATATTATCCTGATGTTTTTTAACACTCCTTGAGTTTGGTTATTTGTCTTGGGTATACAAGAGTTAAGACATTCAAAATTATGAAATTATATAATAAAAATGGTCACATCCAACTCACTTTTGTTACTAAACCCGAGTTACTGTTGGTGTTCATAGAAATTTATTTCTTTTTATAATAGTAATTTGAGGTAATTTGAATAATTTTTATGATAATTTTATTTAAACCAACCAATACCTTTTTGAGTAATGTCTTTCATAGTTATAATTCATAATTATATTATATTATTGTTTTGGAAAAGCATTTTTCTGAATTTTGAATATTTTTTTAATATTTTGGATTATTATCAAAATCTAATGGGTTATGGTATTGTGTTTATTTGATAATTATTCCAATAATAGATCTTCCAAATCATGGAAATTAAGATATGTGATAGGTTTTCTAGGTGATTCCAATAGTTTAACCTTCAGGTGTGGAATAAGTAATTCATACTATTTTGACTCTGCATCATGGGGGTGTTGAGAACCGAAGAATTATGGTGGATCACAGTACTGAATTTACAAAGAAATATCCACCCATTTTTGTTTTGAAAAACGATCCCATGAATTTGAGGAGCATATTTAGCGGATTGAGAGGATCTTCAACTCCATGAAGACTCTAAAATACTATAAGTTGGGTTTTCCACATACATGCATGAGGGTTAGAGAAGGATATGGTTTGAATCTATAATGAATGATAAGTTACACAAGGATGTTACCATGTGTTTTTTCATGAAAATAATTATTTATAAGTTTTACCTTGTTTTGTTACTTATAATGAATACTCAGGATTTTTGACCTTGAAGTAGTGGGAGGGTACCATTATAAAGTATTCCACCAATTTTGTGGAGTTGGGTCATCCCACACTAGATATTATTACTAGAGAGTACCAAAATGATCAATGTATTGATATGTGTTTGAGTCATGGATTCAGGTAAATGTTGACTGTCATGTTCATTTCTCCCATTGTGGTGGTGGTTAAAAATAATCAATCTTTAAGGAATTCATATATGGAAAGACAAGTTTTGGGAGACCTGATGAAGTTGTTGTTGTTATCTAGGAGGTATCTATTTTCTATAAAAGTAAACAAAATAGTGGAAAATTATCTTCAGGACAAGTTTCAGGGGCCTTATCAAGGTATCAGTAGGTTTTCTGCAACTAGTGTAGAAGGGGATATAATGACCCGGAATATCTGTGGAAATTGTTTTTCTTAAATACATGGGAATTTTGTGAGTCTGCAAAAATTGACGACGTGTGATTCCAAGGGCCAGTGTGCCCAGAATAAATTTCTAAAGTTTATTTGGGTACTTTCAATAAACGTATGAGAGTGTTTTTTATAACTTTTGAAAAGGTTCCCAAAATTGAAATCTGAGGGCACCGTTGAACTCACAACGCCGATATTCACTTAAGAAGACTTTAACCTCTATGTTTGATAGTTGGGAATAAAATATAGTTTTTGGATTTGTCGTGAATGAATTAAATAAAAATAAAGTTGTTTAGATTTATTTTTATTTTGTTGGTAAAAGCCTCCATGTGGAATTTGGAGGTGGGGACCACCACACCTTAACCTCCCATGAGAGGTTATGGTGGTGGGGTCCACCCGAACCTAAACCCCCTCTTCATGTTATTTGTGGTGGGGACCACCCGTGTTTATAACCCCCTTGAAACTCCCAATTAATTGGGTGAAATCCTAAAACTCCGATTAAGTATAGGGGAGCCTCTTCAACTCCCCTAACATTTAATTCTTCCAAATCCACCTCTTTGTTTAATTGTGCTAACATCATGAATTAATTAAGTGGAGACAAATTAATTATTTCACCCATTTTTTAATTCTCATGCCAATGACATAATAGATTTTATAATATATTATCCTTGGATAACTACTCTTTTGTTGGAAAAGGGGGAAGGAACTTTTTGAGAGAAAATCTCTCGCCAACAAAGCTTGAAGAACACGTTCTCCCAACGAAGAATGCTCCACTGACGAAGAACGTCACCCTCGAATTCAACCTTATTTCTCAGACTTCTACCCACATGGGACGTCTTACACAAAAGACGTGCGAACATGAGAATGGAAGTGTGTGGTGGATGTGATGAATGATGAAAACTCCGTCTTCTTCACCGCGACTTCGTCGACGAACAACAATCAAGGAAGGGGGTTAATTTCTTTAATGTTCCATGTTATTCCTTTCATTCAAAATGAAGAATGAAAATATTTTCCTTTTTTTGGGTGGGTTTTTGTGATTCGTTCTTATGAACCGATTGCTATCACCCTGAATGCAGAGGGTGCATGCCAAACTGTCATGGCCCGAATCCCTTCATCGATCACTTTTGTGATGTTCTTTGACATGGTGATGAAATGACGAGGCGGTGAAGGCGACATACAATGACCGCGCTCCCCGTGATCTCCGCAGCCTACGTGTCCCCTCACGACGCTTCAGCCAAACCGGATCCACTGCCTCGGGCCGAACCGTGCTGGCCCGTGCCTCCCGACACCCGACCACCCGCCGACCTCCCATGCACCCCAGCTGAACCTTGTCGGCCCATGCCACACCACTGTGCTGGACCGCACATCCCGGCCTCCGAGCCGCCCATCCTCCCAACCTCTCGGCCTCCCGGCCTCCTGGCCAACCGGCCTCCCAGACACCCGGCCACCCGGCCTCCTGGCCTCCCAGCCGCCTGCACCTCCCCAGCGCCTCGGCCGAACCGCGCCTCCCATCGGCCCGGCCACACCGCGCCCTGGCCGAACCGACCCCAGGCTAACCTGCGGCCTCCCGGATGAAATGGCCTCATCCACGCCACCACGAACTCCTGGGCGAGCAGCCCCAAATTGTGCCCTCGCGGTGCCCTCCAGGCTGAGCCACCCTTGCACCAAACTGTGGCTGGTCTACCCCGTCGAGGACGGTCCATGTCCTAGCAGCCTGTTGGGATGGGCCCAGCAGGAAGGGCCAAACCCAATGGGCCGGCCCACCCAACGGGAAGGTCAGACCCAACGTGTCAGGATGGGTGACCCGAACCGGGTCGGCCCAGACTAAGAAGGGCTGAGTCGATGCAACCGGGTCGGACTGGACCTAGGCCTACAACCGACCCTTTACTCTCTTTGGGCCATATATTTGGCACCAGACATCCGTTTGAGGATCCATAAGTGGTTCTGGTAATTGTTGATCATGAGGTTCTCTTAGTGTATACCCCACTATAGTTTGGGGTATTGTTGAGATACCGTTAGGTTGGATCGCGCACGAATCCAACCGGGACCCCAGGACTAAAAAACTAATAACTCACAGACCGGGCGTCTGATTGACATGCCGTCTATTACGTTGAGACCTCTATGATGTGGAAGAACATTGATATACTCATTCATGGGACTTCATGGAAGTTGATGTATCAACACATGGCTTGATGAGAGGAACTTTGAGATACTCCTTCTTGGGACTTCATGGCAGTTGATGTATCAACACTTGGCATGAGGAGGGAACCTCCTAGAATCAAGTGTGCTTCATGTAGAAACATTTTGGATGGCTGCTCTCTGACTACTGTTCCTGGATCCTATGTGGGTTAGACATCTCTGACTAATATTCCTAGATCCTACGTGTGTTCGAATGTTCTGACTACTATTCCTGGATTCAACATGGGTTCGACAGCTCTGACTACTATTCTTTGATCCTATGTGGGATTGACATCTATGACTACTGTTCCTAGATCCTATGTGGGTTTGAGAGCTCCAGCTACTGTTCCTGGATCCTATGTGGGTTTGATAGCTCAGAATACTATTCCTGGATCCTACGTAGGTTCGATAGCTCTGACTACTGTTCTTGGATCCAACATGGGTTAGACAACTGTGACTACTTTTCCTCGATCCTACGTGGGTTCGACAGCTCTGACTATTGTTCCTAGATCCTACGTGGGTTCAACAGCTCTACTACTATTCCTGGATCCTACGTGGGTTCGACAACTCTGACTACTATTCCTCGATCCTATGTGGGTTCAACAGCTCTAACTACTATTCCTGGATCCTATGTGGGTTCTACCGAATAGATGATTTAGTGGTTATATCTAATCATCTGTAACTCTCTACATACGTTGTAAACCTGTGTGAGATGAGTCCATAAAATTTGTGTTTACCTCATGAATGGGATGGATTACTTGATAACTTAGGTATATGTATGGGCATATACCTAAGTGGGGTTATCTGTTGATTTCATACTTTGTGGTTTATCCTTGTTTGATTTTGTGAGACAGTGAGGGTCTATAGGTCCCTACAGAGTATCATTATACTCCCCCCTACACGGGCTATGCTCACACCATGTTGTGTTGGATGCAAACTACGGATAACGTTGACCGAGGCTGAGAGTACCAAGACTGGACAGTACCTAGAGGTGGACCTTGCGGCGTGTCGGTACACGGAGCAGACAGACGAACGTGGATTGCAGAGGAGGTTATATGTACCTAACATTCAGGTAGAAACCCCAGAGGATAACCCAACAACTTTTTTTTTCATTTCTTCAGTTGTACTTGCACTTCCAGTTCCTTGTATATTATAGTTGGTCTTGTATTTCTGGCCCCTTTAATTTTCATAACTCTTTTGTTATACAATTTACCTAGTGTTTTGTATCTAGTTGTGTGCGTTTACAGGTCATAAAGGCAATGCCTTACCAGTTTTAGGGAATTATGCCTTTTGTGCAAGTTTCCATCCCCTGGCCCATGGAAGGCGGGATTGGGGTAGTCATGGCTGGGCCCTGGGGGATGGGTCATGATAAATTGGTATTAGAGGGGTCGGTTCTACTGTATAAATTAGGAATCTGATATTTTCTGTGAAGCAATAGTGTTAAGTGTATTGAGTGCAATTTTCAGATTAGGGAGACTAGTATTAGTGCGGCGGCCGATGTATCAATACACCATGAACCTAACTTTTGATTTCCCACTCAGTGCAAGAAAACACATATTCCATGTGTGTTTCATGATTTTTCTTTCTGATCTCTTTGATTCAGCTCACCAGGTATTAATTATTGACCGTGGAGCACCTATTTATTTTCAGGATGCCTCCACGTAGACAGCCACATAGAGTTCCAGGATTTGTACGAGATGGAATCCCACCAAGAGATGAGGCCTCAGTGCAGGGCCCTATCACAGCAGAGGCACTAAAAGTACCACTACCCATTGGGCCACCGATGCCATGAGCCACAGCAGCAAAGAGTGCATGTCGACTATGTGTGTTTCATGTGTTCCATCTCTAGAGGATGGGACCAGGTTCACATTCACTAGCAAGAAGGGAACCTTTGTAGTGTGGGATGGACTTGTCTGGATGAGAGTACAGCCGATCACTCATCCGTTGGATTGCCTTACCCTCAAGCATGCCTTATTATATGACATAGGATTTTAACTAGTAGTGATGGTCTAATATCAATCATAGGGATACTATACCCTCTTTATCAAATTAAGACACTATAAAAAAATAAATAACCGATAACCAATTATATGACCATAACCATAAGGATTTCAATATCACATGATGACAAAAACTGGAAACACAATATCAAAAATTAATAGTAGACATTCCATGCTAACGTGCGTTCCAAGTGTCAAAATTCATGTCAAACTTAATGAAATTGACAACTACTAAGTGGGTATAAAACAACATATGGTCCCCTTATCCATGCCCCATCCAAAATAATCCATTTAACACATGTACTTTTCCCTTTTACTCTCCCGTAAACATGAAGTCTATTTTGGTACTGATTAGGTAGTCCGAGTAGGGTGGGAGAACAACTCAATATGCCAGCACCAAAAATATCTAAATCAATATACAGTCAATAATAGTGTTTATAGTTGTATAAATAAATAATTATAATTCATAAGTAAAGAGTTATCACATTATCAATTAATATTTATTTAACAACAAAAACCCCCCAAGTTCTTGAGGACACCTGAATAATATCATATTTTTGAATGTCATTGTTACCATTCATAGTTCATAATTGAATGCTGATGTCACCATTCAGATTTCATACTTGAATTCTCATGTTACCATTTGTATTTCATGATTAAATGACCATGTTACCATTCGTAATTTCCTAATTGAATGACCATGTTACTATTTAAAATTTCAAAATTGAATGACCATGTTACCATTAAAATTTCATAATGGAATAACCATGTTACCATTCATAATTTCATAATACATGACTGATTTTCCATGTTACCATTCATCAACACATAAATAATTTAACAGTTAACTATCCACATAAATTTCATTACTAATTCAATAATTAGTTCATCATTCCAATCTTATTAATTAATTAATTAATTAATTAATTAATTATCTCAATCTCATTACTAATTAATTTTTTTTTCATCCCACAATTCCGCTTAATTAAATCACCAATTAATTAAGAACATAAATCCCATTAATTAATTCACCAATTAATTAATCAAGATCAACAAATTCAATATCCCATAATTAATTCAATAATTAATTATCTCAAATAAATATTTTAAATATGTCATAATTAATTCCACAATTCATTATCTTTTTCATAATATCAACATTTCATAATTAATTCCACAATTAATTATCAAAATTCCCAAATCTTAATATCTCATAATTAATTCATTAATTAATTATCTCAAATCTATAATAAAAAATTTCCCCAATTTCACATATCCCTTAATTAATTAATTCACCAAATTAATTAATTCAATCATGAAATAAATTTATAAACATAAAATAGATATTCTACAATTACATAAACATAATTTCAATCAATACCCATGGATTTGAATTATATACCATTTATCGCAATTCATTGATAGTGATTGATAATGGAAGAATCCTCAAATATTGATGAAATAATGATGTAGAATGAGATCCTGATCTTAAACCCTAAATCAAGATAAAAAATAAAGATCCCATATTCCTAGATCAAGATCCAAAAAATTATTTCTATATGTAAACAAAATAGGGAAGATCAATCCATTAAAATATGGAAAAAGAATGAGAAAGATAATGGAAACCACATGGGATGAGCTGCTCTTATCGGGAGGGGTGAAGATCATCTACCTATGCATTGAATCACTATGAAAGGAAATCATAATGGCTTGGAATCCTTTTGGGAGGCTTTGGAATTGAGAGAAATCAATTATGGGTTGAGGTAGGGCTTTAGGGGGTATAATATTGGTATTTGGGAGGTTTTTTAATAAAATTCAGGGGATTAAAATATCATGCACATGGTTTACTGTTCAGGGAGCAAGGTTTCTTTGTACCATGTACCTTAACCCTGCACCTATTATAGGGTTGCATGGTTTCTCCATAAATGGTTAGAAAAATATTGTTCCAGCCATGTAAAACCCCTCTGTCTAGGGTTGTATGATTTGTTGGGTTAGGGCACACAGTTAGGGAAAACTGTGTGCCAACAATGCACTGCCCTCTTTCTTCCATTTTTCTCAAAATTTCTCCCAAACACACCCCAAGTTAAAAAAATGAAAAGTAATCAATATAAGGAAAAAGGGAACCTATGAAAATGCCTTTTAAATCTCTTAATTTTTTTGGGATCTTATATAAATATTTGGAAAATATCCATGTAAATAATGGAATCCAACAAAAGTATGGACACCTCTTCTTCAATCTCCATGAAAATTATATGATCTTTTATTTTTTCATGGAAACCATAAATCCTTATTTAATGTATCTTCATGGAATTAAATAATTTATAGACCTATATAAAATTTCTCTTACTCTATTATTTTTGGAATATAAATTCCAAAGAACCTCTTCAACATCTAAATAACTTTCATCTTTTTTGAAAACAATATATCACCTTTGATACTAGTATTTTGAATGAAGAACAGTTCCCTAATTTTCTGACTTAATAAGACAATTATTCAATCATGAAATCCAAATTCATTTAATTAACCCATAACAATTCTCCAGGCATCACCTTTGATACTCAAATCCTTAAAACCATTTATATGTTTCTTCAAATTAAAATACATGATCACACCACCCAAGATGCATTAAATTTTGAAATTATTCATCATATTAACATCTCTTAAATCATATTGTCATATTTAAATTAATGAAATATTTATATTTAATTAAACACTTTTGAAAACCAATTACAATAATTAACACAAATACAAATCATACAAAAAGTGGGAAATTAAAGATGGATATCAAGAATTCCATTTTCTATTACTTTCTTGATGATGAATAATATTTATTTTTGGATAATTACATATTATGGTGATGAGGGACCCCAAAAAATGTTATTTTGTGGTGAATGAACCATGAAAATATTAATTTATGATGAAAAATAATATATAAGTAGGTATAAATAATAAAAAAAATAATAAATTTCACAACATATACATGTACATACATAACTATTTCAATAAGTCATAAGACATAAATAAAAAATTAAATCAACAGTGTTACTTATAATGTATAAATAAAAAAAAATATTGAAACAATAGACAATTCCACTGTTATACTTCTATAAAACATGCATGTTACAATTTTTTTCTTTAGTCTATGTTATGTGACTATATTTCCAATTGGTATTTTCATTTATCTTACAAAACATTTTGAAAAAATTACTATTATTGATTTATAAAAAAATTTACAAAGTAAACATACTGAATTGGAACAAACTAAATTTCATATAGAATACATAGTTAAATAAAAAACATAATGTTTATTAAACTAAAATAATAATACAAATCAAATTCTATGTTAAAAATCAAATAAAAAACATAAAAAATAAAAAAAGAAAAAGAAAAAATGAATAGACAAGAAATAAATAACAATATTGAACAAAAAAAAAATTAAAATAGAAGAAATGAAAAAATATTTAAGAAGAAAAAAATAGATCCAAATGAATTAATACAATTGAAAAAATGAGAATAAAAAAATTAAAAAATATGGGAGAACCACGAACTGGAAGTCAGGGTAAGGTTCCTATTGGTATGGTTAGTTTCTCTTCCATAAAATGAAGAATGTGAAGGTTGAATTGGGTATTTGTATCATAAGATACCCAAAATCATTCATTGCAAGTTGTCAAGTATAGAAGAAAGGATATGGACAATTTTTATAGGTGGTGAGGAGCTGTTTCCTCAAAAAAACTACAAGTTGGTTTGGAAGTTTAAGAAAATCAGGACCATGCAGTGGTATAAATAACACCATGATGAACTAATACACAACATTTTTTACAAAAAAATGCGCCATTTCATCTATAAAATAACACAATTATTGTATGGTTAAAAGGGATATGATGATACCCATGGTTCTATGGAGTGTTTAATGGTGCAAATTTAATAACATTATGAGGAGGGATATACGGAGTGACCACAAAGGTCTGTTTCTTAGGGAGAGTAATACAAGGTATTTAGAATTCATAAATATTTTTATAACCTTAAGTAGTTATAATGATATTGTTTTAGACACTTCTAGAAAATTGTAACATGTTTCGGTAAATTCTAAAGAAAGAAGGGTACTTTTATTTTCTATCATCTGTATACTGTATGTAGCATCGTATTGGTTGTCTATATTGATGATACTATCATTACATGTAGTGATGATACTAGGATTACCCAACTTAAGTCTTTTACTCATCAATAATTTAAAACAAAGGACCTAGATCCATTGAGAAATTTCTTACGGATTTCTGTTTGAAGATTTGATTGAGATATATTTCTTTCTTAGAGAAAATATATCATTGATGTGAAACAAAAAACTGGTATGACACATGTAGATTCTATGGAATCACTGCTTGAGGCTAGATAAAAGTATTTTCATTATGATAGTGAGGTTTTCTCCTCACCATATTGGTATTAACAGATTGTTGTCAAGTTGAACCATCTGAAGATGACTCACCCCAACATTTCATGTGTTATGAGAAAGCTGGAATCCTTAAAAAAGCTATAGTGGGGGGTTTTCCATTGCATTTTAAGATATATGGAGAAGGAACATAGGATATGATTAAAATATTAAGATTATGGGTACATGGATATTTTGGATTTTTCAGATCACTAGTAGAAATAGTACCTTCAACGTTAAATTTACGATGTCGGTTCCCTATAAACCAATGTCAAAGGTTTTACAGAAACTTTTTTAGCATCGGATATTCTGAAAACTGATGCTACATATATTATTGGAATATTTATGGCATCGATTTTTATAAAAAAAGTCACAAAGATGTTTGGATTATAAGTTTTTGGCATCAGTTTTAGGAATATCTTATGCTAAAAAATATGTAGTCATTTTTTTGGCGTCTTTTTTTTGAAAACTCAATGCCATAAAAATTCTAAAAATATATTTTCATGTCATTCTTTATAAAAACCAATGAAAAAACGAGGTTTTTTCATATGTTTATTACAAAACTAATGCCAAATTTTTTTTCCTAGAAATATTATTTTTCTTCAGTTTTCAAGAAAACATATGAAAAACTTTTTTTAGAAATATTTAACATAAGTTTTGTAATAAACCCACTTTTAAAAACATTTTTAAAAAATAACACATGAGACCCTCTTTCTTGTTTTTGACTCCCCCTTCTTTTCTCGACCTACGACACCTATGATGACTCCACAACAATCTTCAATGACTATTATAGTTGATTTTATTCATATTTTCATGATCATTACCAATCAATATTTTATCCCACTTTATTGGTTCTTAATCCATGATAATATTTACTCCCCAGTAATAATATTCAGGATGAGTAGCATTGAAGTTCGTCATTTATTTTGTTCTCTATTCTAGTTCATTTTTTGAATTTTTTTATATTCTTTCTTGTAGTGTTCACCCTACAAACAAATTCAAGCGAGTAAATCTATATTCAGGACAATTTTTCATCGTCTAAATATGAATTTTATAAGTTTTTTTAATTATATAGACACATTATTTATCTATTAGTCATAAATCCATTTTTTATGAATTTTATTATTACTTATTAATTTTTTGTTAATGATATTTTAATTTTATAAATTTTTTATTTGATGAAATCATAAAATGGTTTTTCCAAAAATGATATACATATATCAATAAAAATTAGTATCTATGGTCTTTTTTATTTTTGATTCTATACAAATTATATATTTCTGGATCAACATTAAAAACATCAAGTAGATATGGACTCACATATCTTATAATATAATTACTAAAATTCCATAAATATTTATGGCATAATACATATCATTTTTTTCTTTCATTTATTGGGTCATAATGATAACCACTCCTATTTAATCTTTAATAAAAGTTTTTGTCTTTATTATATATTCACTCAACACAACCGAAATGTTTTGGATAGGTAGAAAACACACAAGGAAATGTGATTTTTTATAAATTTTTGAATCCAAAAGGACCACAATATGGAATAAACTCCTTATTTTCTAATATTACCTAAATTGAAACTTTTTCAAGATAAAAAAACTAAATAATCATGTTTTTATTCCCTAGAAAATAGGACACCCATAATGGTTGTTACTAGGTTATATTAATAAAATTTCCTTTTAGATTGGTTTTACGGTGTGGTTGAAAAATAATTACTACACAATAATTCCCTGTTTATCTTAAAATATAGATCCATTATACATTTCTCAATTCAATACCTTTACTAATAACATATGAAAACAGAAATAAACTTTACCATAATGAAACTTCTATAGTTCACATGAGTTTGAATATGATTAATATGTTCAAAATGTGTTAAAAATATTGACTTCTAAATAAAAAACCAATTCAAACTTTATATCAACATCCACTCACTATAATGAATAGTACCACCTATAATCTTAAAAAACCCAATAAATGGTTCACATTAACTTTCTATCATATTCATCGTCTAAAAAGTGTCACCATTTTTTATTGACATTGATAATAAATCACTCATATCATTATTAATGAATAATCATAAAACTATTTTATGATTGTGGGGTTTGAAATAATAATTAATGATTAAAAATATCATTGTTATCCATAATAGTTATTAGCACACACTTATAAAAAAAACTTTCACAACTCTTTACACTGAAATTTTTCTTGAATTCAAACTCAATAAAAAGTTCAAAATAGTTTATACATTACCCAACATAGTAATGAATATATACATAAGTAATTTTTGTATAACATTATTTATTATAGGTTAAATAATGAGGAGTATTGATATCTATCTTGAAGGATCTCAGAAGAATGTAAAAAGTGTTATATAATAGTCATTTTAATAAATCTATCTAAACATGACAAAAGTATCTTTATTAATTTAATAGGTTCATCAAGAATAGTTTATAATTAATTATTTAAATAAAATAAATACCTAGAGTAATTTATATTTTATTTTATTCCTAATAATCATTGTTATTTACTATGTCAATGAGATTGTACCCTTGTGGTACATGATCCTTCTTGGTATCCAAATGAACTATGATCAAATCCAGGAAGGGACCAAGTTTCAGGGCACTGTAGTAGTACTATAATAGGGCACTATAATAGTGGTGGAACTGTTGCGGCGGTGAAACTGTAGCAGCGGAGGCATTGTAGTAGGACTGTAGCAGAGACAACACTGTAGTAGGTACTATAGCAGTCATGGGACTATAGTAGTACTATTCACCGAGGGGCCCTTTGGGCCAAAAAATGGGCTTTCAATCCTAGTATTCAGGCCACTTGGCCTTGGGCCTTCGGGCTATGTAATGGGTCTCCCTCTACCCAGTATAAATAGGTATTTTCTTTCAATAATTTAATGAGGCTTCGGCCCCAACCTTTAAAAAAAAAATTATTTACCACATGATCACCAATCGTATTAGTTATATGTTTTTATGTTTAAAATTTCTCTATTTATATATATATTTCTCAATGTTTATATGTTTTAATATATTCACTTTTTATATTGTGATATTATGTATTTAATGTATCATAATTGGATATATTTTTGACTAACCAAAAATAAATATGAAAAATGAGTTGATGATTTCATGGAAATAGTTAATAAAATATTATCAACATAGATTTGATTTTTTCCATGCATGAAGTGTTTGAATATGAGAAATTTAAATTCCAAAAAAATTAAGGATCATCTCATTTTCTATGGTTTTAGACATCATTATAAACTTTGGATCTGGCATGGTGAAGGAATGAATAATTCAACATCTAACGTTGATGAAAATATTCATAATGAGTAAGATTATTGTATTGAAGAATTAATTCAAAATTTTGTTGTTGAAACCATTAAAAAACATCAAATGGCGATTTTTTTGGATATTTTGAAAAACCATTATTCTCAGGTTTCACTAAATATATAGTGTAATTGGAGTTTTGATATTTGTTAACTTGAAAGAAAAAATGGGAAGGGTGATAAAAGTTTCTCTAACATTATTGAACTTTTAAAGGACCTACTTCTAGAGGGAAATAGGCATCTAGATTCCAATTATGATGAAAATAAAATATTGTTCCCAATGGGATTGGGGTATAAAAATATACATGTGTAACCCAATGATTGTGCATTGTATTGGAAGGAATATGAATATTGAGAAAAATTTCCTCAATGAGAGACATCACATTATAAGATAGATAAAAAATTCAACTCTGATTCATTATCAGGTATTGTTATCTAACCACATGATGAATAAATTTTGTACCATATAATAATTTATTCCAATAATTTCATTAATTCCACTTTGATTCATTATATGGTACCAAAATTAAACATCACACTAAAGAAATTTGGTACTTTCCAGTAATTCTTTATTTGAAGGGTCTATTTGAAAATTAATTTGATGTGAATAGGTTATGATAGCATAGTAATGAGAACATATTTGATGGTAACTTATGAAACCCAGATGATGAACCATAGTGGAAGATATTTGATAAAAAATTTCATGATTTTGGAAGTGAAGTTAGAAATCATAGAATGGGGCTGTACACAAATGGAATGGATCCATATCAGAGCCTAAGTAGACAACATAGTTCATGGCCTATTTTATTGGTAGTTTATAACTTGTATCCACATATATTTATGATGAAAAAATATGTTATTATGATCTTTATGGATTTTAGAACACAACAAGCAGGAAAAAAATTTGATGTGTATATTTCACCATTGATTTATGATTTTAATCTTCTATGGGAGATAGATGTTATAGTTTTTGATGAACACAAGGTTTTTTTCTTTTGCGTACTGTGATAATGATCACTATAAATTTTTTCCTATATATATGGACAATTATATAGATAAAGTGTTAAGGTACCTAAATCTTGTCCAATTTGTGAATAAGTGACTTCATATTATCAATTTTGGAATGGAATAAAGACAATGTACATCAAACATTGAATATTTTTATGAGTTATCATACTTATCATAGATTGAAAAAATAATTTAATGGTTTACATGAATATAATATTCCCTCATAACCATTTTTTATTGATGAATATTACAATAGGATGAAAAATATTCATATCAAATTTGGAAGGAAAGGAAGTTCTAGTCATCAAAAAAATGTTAGGAAGAAACAATCTAACTTCTTTGAACCATCTTATTGGATATTTTTAGAGATAAAACATAACATTGTTATTACAAATGTTGAGAAAAACATATGTGATAGTTTTACTGTAACTTTTATGGACATAAAATGAAAGAAAAAAATACAGATTGAATACAATATTGGACTTAAAATCAATGGGAATAAATTTGGATTTATCTCCCAGTATGAAAGAAAACAAAACATATTTACCTTCAGCTTGTAACATGTTAAGGAGGAGTGAGATGTTCAATTTTTGTTAGTGCCTGCATGGTATTATAGTAACCATCAGATATTATTCAAATGTGAAGAATTAGGTGTCATTAAAGGATTTTAAATTAATTGGTTTGAAATGTTATGATTGTCATGTATTGATGCAAAAATTGACATCGATCGTACTGTGTGGTGTATTTCCGACACCTTTTAGAAAGACTATCACCAGGTTATGTAATTTTTTCAAATCCATTTATAGAAAAGTCATTGATCCAAATATGATATATGTATTTAATAATTAATATTATGTTATTCTTTTTCAACTAGAAATGTATTTCCCACCTATGTTTTTGATATAATAGTCCATATGGTGATTCATCTAGTTCAAGAGATAAAAATATGTGGGAATATTTATTTATGTTGGATGTATCCTTTGGAAATATATATTAAAATATTGAAGGGCTATGTTAAATAGCCACATCTATCAGATGCCTTTATTTTTCAAAAATATGTATCAGAAGAGGTGATTGAGTTCTTTAATGATTATTTTTATGAATTATAGCATGTTGATCTCCCTATATCTCAACATATAACAATTGATAGTGATGGTAGAGGGATTTCAGGATTAATAGTGAAGTTCGTTTCACATGATGATGTGATGCAAAAACATTTATACATTTTGAACAACATTGATGAGGTCCAACCATATATATAATCACATATTGCTAAATTAAAGGTGTGATATATAAAAAAAGTGACAATTGGTTGTCGATTGAGTATAAAAATACTTTTGTTTCATGGTTTAAATAAAAAATAATTACAGATATATCTACATTAGAAATAACAAAATGGTTGGCAGGGGGATTTTCTCTTAATGTAATCACATGTTCTATTTTTTATATTAATGTATACACATTTTACACCAAAAACAATAATGACAAGAGTATAGTTCAAAATAGTGGGGTAATGGTCAGCGTTGAAGTAGTGATTTTTTCGAGTGAAAAATATAAAGACCAAATTTCTATATCGACAACATATTTTGGAGTTCTTGAGGATATATGGGAAATTGGTTATATTAAATTTAGGATCACTCTGTTTCAGTATAAATGGGTTGATAGTAATAGTCCTGTGAAACATACTGATTATGGGTTTACAATGGTTTATTTGAAAAGATTTAATAGAAAAGAGGAACCATTTATCATTGAAACACATGCAAAGAAAATATTTTATGTCATTGATCCAGAAAATGATTAGTGGCTCATGATTTTGCAAGGGAAAAAAATTTATTTGGGTGATGAGTATAATGATAATGTTATTAATTAATATGAGGCTTATTCATCTATTTAACAATTTCTATATGATAACAATGACTATAATATAGATAGGGTCCATGATATACAAAATTATCATGTAAAAGGGATGTGGGAAAACACTAAATTACTCTCCTAATTATTCAGGTAAATCTTTATATTTTATTTCTTTTTTTAAATTTAAATTTTTTAAAAACCTTTTTTATTAATTATTAGATGTATAATTATATATAGTTGATTAATTATATATTTTTAGTGTTAAATTTTTGATTCAACGGTTATGGTTAAATATTTTTTGTTTAAAAACATGACATACATTATTATATTTTGGTTAAATTTATATATATAAAAACACTTTTTTGTAAATGTGATATTTAAATTTATAATTGTTTCTATCATTTTAGAATTACTATTTATATATAATAGTTTAACATGCATGTTTTTTAATAATTATGGAATCATTTTTTTAAACTTAAATATGTGTGACACTATTTTTTTAGTTACATAATTTTCTTATTAATGTTTTTAAATATTTACTTTTCTAATAATACATAGGTGCATAGAATATCATTAAATTAGCAACACTAATATATCATTTTAATTTTACATTATAGGATGAACTTCAGGATCATGAGGCATAAGGAAATTTTATCCCTGAATGTATGATTGAAATCCTAGCTACCACTTTAGAAAATACAGAACACCCTAGGCACATAAGAGGATATGAGGAAGGTCTCAGTATTAGGAAATTTTTTGGTCATCATAGTAAGAAATCATAAGAACCAGAAATATATTCCAAAAAATCCAAGATTAAAGACCTGAAATAGACTATGGGAAATTAAATTCAATTAGTTATCCAGGGTATGTTTGAAAAATTAATGTGATAGTCATAGCTAGATTAGCCTATAAAGCATGCCCAACTGACCCAACCCTCCAAACTAGCCCAACCTTCCTAGCCTCCCCGGCCTACCCAGCCATCCCAACTAGCCCAACCTGCCCATCCTTCCAAGCTAGCCTAACCAACCCAGCCTACGAAGCCTTTCTACACTAATCCTCCACCTACTCATTCGAACACGACCCAGTAATGTGGGATGTATGTTGGAGATACTCATGTACGTATTGTAGCATACGAAGTCATACATATTTTTGGGGATTATATAAATCATTGACCTATGTAGTTGGGTCATTTAAAAATATCAATAAATGATACTATTGATCCAAATAGTCTACTTCCATTGCCTACCGAAGAGGTTACTAGAGTATGACACTGTACGGGTCATTTTTTAAATTGGACGACAAGTATTTTGAGTTATCTAACATAAGAGGTATGAATTGTTTTTGTATACATTATTTATAGTTGATTAAAATATGTTATACTATTTTATAGAATTTATTTTTATAGGACTATCTAAAATAAAGAAATTGGTATAAAATAAATAAATAGTATTTCAGGAATCAAAAACTTCAGATACTTATGATGTTTATAATGGGATACAAAGATTAACACAGGCTTCTTTTTTAAGGGGAAATATTTAAGAGTTTCATATGACATTTGATATATATAGAAAGTACTATCTTTTGATAATATTCAAAAAATATATCATGGATCTTATTATTTTTAATGATCTTAGTATTCCTTTATTGTACTAGTTTTCCATGTAAGTACATTTATGTTTCAGTTTTTTTAGTTCCATAAATAAAAATGATTTCATGTGACTTACTATATTACTTATTTAATTAGGTATCTAAAAACGATTATTGTTAAAAATTATAGCATTGTTTTTTATAATCTTATATATCCAGAATTCATTCCAATGGCTGTGCACTATGTGACATCTACTGCTAGAGTTTCATATATATGTGATACATTCTAAAATATACAGATTGGGTACTGGTTTTTTCCATTCCATGATGGGTAATAACACTAAGATAATTATGAACTAATATTTATTATAATGTTATTAATAGTTAAATTTTTATATTGTAGAGGTCATTGGATGTTAGGCGTATTTTTCCCAAATGAATTTACACTTAATTGGTTTTTCTCTTTTTTAGGTCCAGTTAGTAAAAAAATAGAAACTTATTAGAAAATTATGTTTATTATTTTTTTATAAGTCTTTATTTTTAATTATTACTGTTTATACATATTTTTTAGTTGATATATACAAAAATATAAGTCATAGAAAATGTTCAACAAAGAGAAGTTGTCGATAAAGTAGCCAAATCCAATCAATTACATAGAAATGAATGTAAGTTATTTTTTATATTATGTAATATTTGGGTTTTGTTATATATATATATATGTTTGTTTTTATTTTCAATTGAATATCTTATAAACCCATATTCATCATCTAAAATAATGTGTGGAATGTGGTTACTATGTATTAAGATTCATGTATGAGATTATCACAACTGGGGAAACAACTGAATTTGATAAGGTTAGTTATTTTAATTATTTTGTGTTTTATATTAAAATAATCACTTTTTTTAATCTGATAAAATTCATTATTATTGTAGATTTTAAATGATATTGATTATTATATGAATGAATAACTTACCCATATTCATATTTTTTTTCAATCTATTTCTTATGTTTGATTTTGATTTAAATTATAAAGTATGTATCTTTTAATAAATGTTAAAAAAACAATATTTAGAAAATAATTTTCTACTTTAAGTTGTCCCATTATATTTTTAAAGGGTGATCTACTGTATAAAGAATTATTAATTTATAAAATAATATACACACTACAATAGCCATTAAATTTTCAGATATGTATTATTTAGTTAAATCTTAAAAATGAGAAATCATACTATTTTTTTTCTTAATGTTAATATATTATGTTTGTTTTTATAGGTTTTATTTTTTTCAGGAATATCTAATTTTCACATGGCGGTTTTATTAAACACATGGTATTAAATTCTAGCTGTAGAAGTTACACCATAAAAATTATCCTTTTGAACTCAAATAACAAATTTTTGACCTTAAAATAATGTATTTTTCATCTATCATTATATTCAACATATGTTGGTTTATTCTCAAGGTATATTAACCATTATATTATCCAAAACATTAGTAAAAAAAATATGTGTTAACTTCCCTATGTCTGTCATCCACTTTAAAACCAAAAAAACATCATACTAATTAAAAAACTTGTTAGTTTTATCTAATATGTGCTGCTAAAAACTTATACATTGTGTTTTTTTAACCCCATCATCCAACAATTTATGTCATAATTTTTCTAGATAAAATTAATCACAAAAAAATCATATAAATTTCATAACATTTTAATCAACCATTTTTGACATTTTTGGTTGACACTTTAGCTGTCAAAAACTTATATGTTATTGGAGGATATATATATAAGATTAAACAAATTTTTATGAATATATTATTTCAATTATTTAACTCTTCAATAAATGAGTTTGGTTTTGGGTGCCCTATGTTTGTGGGTAAAAATCATTTTGTAAGACAAAATGTTGTCAAAAATAAAATATTTAGTCTTCGAGAAACTATTGTCATTGTTTATTTATTTATTTATTTTTACATGTGATAATTTAATTATAGTTTTATTTTTTAGATGGTTGATGATTATATAGGTGTTTATATTTTAGAAAAGGTTTCTATAGTGGATAGTGTGTGAGAGGATAACATGAGTGTGATTCATGCAAGATATTTTCTATGCTGATATATTGTTTTTTGTGTTCTAGTTATATATTTTCTACTGTATATTCAATGTACATTATGTTTATAGGTTTTCAGATTATGGGAAATTTATGTGTATAATTTTTTTAAAATATACAAATTTCAATATTGTATTTTTATATACCGACATTGAATCAATGATGAATGAGTATTTCAGCATTAGTTTTTAAAGAAACCAAGACTAAAAAATAAAATATTAAGTTTTTGACATTAGTTTATATGAAAACCTATTCCAAAGACTATGTTTTGACATCAATTTATATGAAAAATAATGCCTAAGATCTAGATGCCAAGCTTTGACATTGGTTTATACAAAAAATGATGAAGCCTGAACTTTAACATTGGTTTTTATGAAAACTAACATTAAAGACCACAAAATACCAAGTTTCTACATTAGTTTATATGAAAACTAATGCCAATGATTATTGAAGATGGAGTTTCTACGTTGGTTATTATTTAAATTGATTCTGAAACTCTCTGAAGGTTGGTTTTTAGTGTCAGTTTTCAAAGAAACTAATGCAAAAACCAACCAAAAAAGAGTTTCACCATCAGTTTGTATAGAAACCAATGCCAACAAATTAATGTATGGGTTTTCAGCATCTGTTTTTGTAAAAACTGATGTTGGAAATATTTTTCGACATCATATTATTCTAAAAGACACCAAAAATAAACATTAACCAATTTTTTAATTTATTTCTATATTTTGGTTTTATGAAAACCGACATTGAAAATTCTATTTTTAAGACTTTCTTTATAATGTTTGGTTAAAAAATAACATCAAAATGAAAAAATATGACATGGAAATACCTTTTTGCACTAATGGATGTCAATTATACATCATGTCTTTGATTCAGGAGATCCACTATAACCACCTTAGAAATATGAGGCTTAAATAATAAATGTTACTACTCAGGTCGATAAGGTTCACCTTTAATTATTTTTGTGAGCCTAACTCATTATAACTACATAGTTATGCATTCTTGACCTAAAGTAGTTTCAAGATTGGTGACCTCCTAGGATGTTTCCTAGGGTGTGTGTGAGTGAGGAAAAAACACACTGAAAGAATATTTGTTATCCTGTAGAGACAATCATTAGTTAAATAAGTGATTATGGTGGGTAATAAACAATGGTGTGTTGGTAATGTAACTAAAGTATTGTAGGAGTCCCATAGGAGTAGATGACTAGGTTCGTGGCCTAAGGAGGCCAAGTCTTAAAATCTATGTTTGGATATTCTATTTTTATTAGAGGTAAACTAGTCTCAATGAAAAGAAAAAAAGTGGACAATTATCTCCTTATCTAATATAGAGTCAGCGTATTATGTTATACCGCATGTGACTATATAAATCATCTGGGGTCTATAAAAATTATTTGTGATCAATTATCTTATAAGGAAGTATGCATATATATGGTGTGGTAATCAAGTGATAGATAGAATTTCTACCAATCAAGTCCTTTATAACTTGAGTAAACACATAAAGTTTAATGTCATTTCTTCTGGGAGTATTATAAGAAGAAAATGATCTCTCTCACTCATTATAAAACTATTGATCAATTTGAAGACATCTCTAAAAAGGGTATTTTTGGAGAACCTGTTTTGTTTTTATATACCAAGATAAGCATAATAAATATCTATGTCCCAACATGAGGGGGAGTATTGGAGTTATTTATGTTCAAATTGGTTGATCTTACTCCCAGTCATTTTGAGTTTCAATATTATATTTTTTATTTAATGAAAATATATTGTATGTTTTAATATATAATTAAAATTGTAGGCCTCACTTGAGAGGCATGGATTTGAATACCAAATTTCTATGGATTTATATTATAACCACTATAGGTTATTAACCTGGAGTGGGGTAACTTTCTATCATCGTACCTTGCACTAGCTAAATAAGATGAAGCATTGGAATATATTATTTCATTTTTTCTGCATGTATAGTGGAAAGAATATGGTCATTACTTGAATGATGACTCAATTATTATTTATCATCTTCTTTCAGTTATAAATGAAAAAGTTAACATCAACATTCCTTGTATATGTTTTATGTTTTTCTCATTTACTTTAAAAGTAACATTAATTTATTGTCCCTTCTGTTTGAATAAGTTGAATGATATTGAACATATAAATTTATGTGTTTGATAACAACATCACCCAAAAATTTGATCAACTACAAAGGATGATAATTTAGGGAACTATATTAACTTTAGAAATAATAAAAAATAAGAAGAATCCTAGAGGGAATATAATATTATAAAGAGGATGTACGTGTTTCAACTTATGGGTTTTATTAGAGGTATATTGTGTTAGTTAATCACTATATATTAAACATGTGTTTTAATAATCATTAATTTTTCATTATAAATCATGAACTCTAAATCCATTCATCCACATTTATTTTTTACTTTTGGGTTTTATTCACTTTGGAAATCCGGAGGAACTAGTGTGAAAGTTGCATGAAATTTATATCTATAAATCATTTTCCTTTGGACCTATGATCATTTAAATCACATGTACACAACTACTACTCTGCACACTATTATGAATTCGGGATGTAATAATATGATTTTTTTTGAGATTATTTAAATGAATGAATAATTCTATTTTTTTATATAATTTTTTGTACTTTTAACATACCAATTGAAATATTTTGTATTATTATCTACTAAGGTGTTCATATATTTCACAATGACTATCACTAAAAATTAAAATGTGTTTTCATTTACATTATTGGGTTCCCATGTAATTTATGATATGTTATATTTCCTTTCTTGGAAATATGATGAAAATTTAACAAGTAGAACTCTATCATTACAACAAACAATATAAGTCACAATATAATTTTTTTAAATTGACATTGTACTATTAGTTAAAGGTGTAGAAGAATTAAAATCTTGGACTGGGGAGAGCTAAAAAAAGGAAATCAATATCTATGGTGTTTTAATGGGTAATTGATTTTTTAAAAATAGATTTTTTCTAAATATTATGGGAAAAAGGTGAATAAATACCTAAAAATGTATTTTACATTTTCATTATGGGTTTGTAACAGAATGTTTTTATCTGTAGGAGTTAGAAAAACAAAGAGGCATTAAAAGAAAAAACCAAGACCAAATATCAGTAAAAGTGGAGGAGATCTAAAAGAGGTCTTCAATTTAATAGAAAGGGGTGATCCTTATAGTAGTAACTAGCATGATTTCCAACCAGCACCAACTGACCTGAAGAATACATTATCCATACATAGTATGAGTATAAATTTATACACAGTAGGATCCTCTCCAAAGCCTCCTGTACAAAGAAAAGAAAGAAAGCTTAATCATAGTGAACAACAAGTGAAACTAACTTATCACCTAAATAGGTATACTATGTTCCCAACCTCACTATGGATATTCTCACCAAGTATAACATACCAGAGAGAATAATATAATAAAGAATATCAAGGTTATGCCACTACCAATTCCCCACTGGGTTATCACTTTTCCCCAACATCTCACATCCTAAGAATCTCTCTCTAAAAGGGTATACCACACACACCAAGGTGGAGCACCACAATATACACCTTATTCAACACACCACCATGTCCACATAACCAAAAGTAACATGGTAGATTCTCGGATCCACCAAATCCCATATTTTATGTATCATTAATAGTTTATTATACATCAAACCATTACATACCATACACTGAGTAAGAAATCTCTTGCCATCACATCCTATACACGTTATACCTATAACATTCCATTGGAAAATATATCTAGAATAAATGTGTTTGAAACAACCACAATCCATTATATCCCTCTCCACATATATATGGGGAAACATAACCACCGTGCGTACCATTACAAGTAACTACCAAGAGAAGAGAGCGTGTTCAAAGGGGGTAGTCATCCATCCATCATCCCACCAGGATGTTAGGGAAAAAACCCCCTAGGGATCAGAATCCTTGGGGTTTTATTTTCCCCAACTGATAAGGTGGAGTATTGTATAAAAACAAAAAAGGTACATGATATAATATAGCCCAAAACCACACTATGGTAATGACCTACTCTTATAATAAACTTTAGCTAATGTATTATTGAATCCCAACTATCACTACTAAGACTAGATATCCTATATGCACACAGCTGTTTAAAGAGCTATATTAAGATATTTTATTCATTTTCATCAACTTCACTTTATGTTAATTAATTATTGACTATTAATTAACTATTATAATTTTCCAAATTTCATTACATTATCATCACAACAAAGTTCCATGACCTCCAAGCATAAGAAAAATGAGTCCATGACTTCTCAAAATTATATCCTCAACCTTACATCCCAGTAAGCTCTAACCCCATGGGTTAAAAATTTATTCACTTATTAACAAAATTACTTTTGATATTACCAGGTACTCTTTGAAAATATCCTAAGATAACAAAAAAGGTATAAAAAAAGCACATTCATCTGCCTTAAAAAGTTGGGAAAGGAAAGAAGATAAAAAAACCTGGACATTGTCCAAACAAAAAATTCAACAAACATCATGATTTCATATCAATGGATAATCCCAACTTCAACATATTTTGTCACCTCTCGTGCCACCATCGACACCCACATGCATAAAACAATGTATCTCACCACTATAGGCATCAAATGCTATTGAAAAATCTAGGACTCTCTTCCCCACATACCACAACATCCCTCCCAGCTTAGCCATCCCAGTCACACATCACATCTAGGCCATCCTAATCCATAAACCAAAATAGCCATATAAGATCACATCATATCACAAGAATTAGGAAACAAACATAGAAATGGGATATTGAACCAAAGAAAGGCATTCATCCTTCAAAACACATTGAGATCTCACGACTCTAAAGCCTAGGGAAGTTGTCCTTCCCAATAAATAAGCCAACTCAATCACTAAAAAGGTATTATCTTGTACCACACAACAAATTGTTATTCCATATTGAATTAACCGATTCTTTAATTACAGATTCTAACTACTGGAAACCAAATTAGAAACCTATCAGAAGTTGTCCAAAATTAATTAAACAATTAATTTAATAAGAAATTAATTATTTTATCAACAAGGATCAACATGCATTAGTTTTATTAACCAATTCAATTAAACATTTATACTTACATCAATTTGATTATCATCAAATTGCAACAACAAAAACCTGATTCATTAAATAGGCCTCTTCAATTCCATTAGCCAATTAATCATAAATTAATTATATATTTATGTTATTTATTTATTTTTATCCCAAAAAACATGCTAAAAAAATAGAATATATATCACACTATTTAGCAAATCAAGTGGAAAACCATTATCATAGTACAAAGTAGAAAAATTGTTATGTGATCGATTCTGATTATATATTCTGGTTCAAATAATTTTTAGGTAAATTTAATTACTATCCAAGGGAATAAATCATATTAGATCTTCTATTGAACATAAATAAATATAGAAGTAATTAATCCCCTACCTCAAAGGTCATCGATGTTCTTCACATGAGAACGAACCATGCAATTGATCTCCGATCACCAATCCTGCAAGAACTGCATCCACCCAAGGACATCGCGACACAAACACACCATACAAGGACAAAGAAAAAACCCCATTAGAAAAATGTGAGATCATTCACAATAATATATAAAGAAGATAATGAGAAAAAAGTTATCATACTGGGAGAAAATTCTGGAAAATGAAGGAAAAACACACCTTGGATCAAACTAGGCCACCACAGATTGAAGATGGAATCCCGATGATCGGTCCCCGATGAAGGGAATAAAAATAGTAAAGGGGTGTGATGGTAGAAACATAGAACAAGGAATATATCTACTATAGCAGTAGGGTTATGAATAACCTGAGTGGATGAAAATGCTTAATATTGTTCAACAGTAGAGAATTACAAGATGTGTACTCCCCTTTCACATTGTGTAATTTTTAGGATATGGTTTCCACTGAAAAATGAATCAACTCTTAAAATTATTTATTTATCAATACACTATATATTACACATTATGAAACAATCTTTCACATTGTGTAAAATCTTAAAGTATATTGAAATCTCCATGCTTTCAGCTTATATTAATCAAACTACTCCAGACATCCTCTGAGTCTCCTATAAACACATCGGTCTTCAAAAACATGAAAAGGGTCAATCCATGTGGATCTAGGCCCATAGATTATATACCTCTCAAAAAATTATCATTCTCATGATTCTAAAACTAACACAGAGAATAAATAGAAAAGTGGTCATCAAAACAACCACCCCATGAGATACCTCTCAAAGATCTCACTACCATAGGAGCTCAACCACCCCCATCCAAGAATAAGGGACTTGACATGATGAGTAGATGCACTCCACATAAAGTATTTTCCACCTTTATAAGGAGGGTATAACTATCTAAAATCAGGAAGCTAATAAAAAAAGGTATATGATACACCCCACATATCTTCACCTCCCATGGAGAGAGAGTAATCCCTAACATGTAATAAGAGAGATACATCGCATAAAAAATAAAAATATATATAAAAACAAAACAAAAATCATTACAAGAGAAGAGCTAAACATAAAACATCTCAGGGTACTAAGTATGTATCTGCAATTCATGTTCCTAGGTACTCTCCACCATGCCAGCATTCCTCCACAAGATGCAAAACATGGGGATAAAATTCCCACACAACACCTTCTCTAGGTGGTCCTGAATCTCTTCAAGATTATCCTCAAAAGTTTTATCATTTTAAATATAAATCTCATACCAATTGATGATGTGAGAGTAATAATTAAGATAATGGCAGAGCTATGACACATGAAAAACATTTTGTATCTAGATCATCTGTGAGTGAAGGGATATCTAATATTCCAATGCTCCAACACAATCCAACACCTAGAATGTCCTAAAAAACCAAAGATAATGATTACTCCCATGACCAAACCTTCACTTCCCTCAAAGGGGAGTCACCTTTAAGAACACATAACCCCCAATGTGAAACTCCAAAGGTCTCTTGTATGACCAACATAGCATTTTTGATGATCCTATGCTACCTTCATCCTCTTGTGAACCACCTAAACCATATCTATTATATTCTGTAATAGTTCTAGTATGAGAATTGATGATTCTACAACCTTGGTCTATTATAATAGAGAATATAAAGTTCAGCCATAAAAAGATTCAAATGATTCTATACTAATTGTGGATTGAAAACTATTTTTTGAGTGAACTCTACCAATGGTAGGTTCTTCATCCATGAACCTCTAAAATCCAGGACACAAGAGCATAACACGTATTCATGTTTTGGGATGTTCCGCTCTATCTGGTCATCTATATGTGGATGAAAAGTAGTTATAAGGAATAACTGAGAACCAAAATCATGTTGGATACCTCTCCACAACCTGAAGGTAAAATGAGCGTCTAGATGGAAGATGATCATCCTAGGGACCCCGTGGAGTCTCACCACCACCTCCACATACTACCTCAACAAAACTGGTATTGATCTCGACTCCTTGATAGATATGAAGTGGGATGATTTTTTCAAATGATCCACTACCACCCATATAGAATCATTGCCACCCTGAGCTCAAGGTAAACTAGTAATAAAGAAAATTGATATGTCCCCCCACTTCCACTGAGGAACATCTAACTACTCAAGAAAACCATCTAGGACACAGTGTTTGGCCTTCACCTTCTGGAAGACCAAACATCGATACAAAAACTCCACAACTATACTCCTCAACCCCAGACACCAAAACTGACCTCTCAAAGATAATTACAACTTTTTAATGCTAGGATTTACTAAAAAAGGTGAAATATGGAGCTCTATGAGAACCATGTAATGCATTTCTAAAGTAACAAAAATAACTCAATAAAATAACCCCCCAGTGTTGTTCTTCATCAGACCAACCATTAGGGGCCTCCCAAAAAACAAATCAGTCTCTCCAGAACTCCACCACAAGATCCCCCAAATGGGACTCATCCACCTGTTGCACCAGAGATGACAACACCATCATCTAAAAAAATCAAAACTCTACCCTCAATTCTCCCATATCTAGGTACAATGCTGAATGTTCTTCCATCACTATCCAAAAATCACTAGATTCACACAGTGCATTGCTGTGTGACTTCCTACTCAGCGCACAGGCTATAGTAATCCCCTTTCTAGGAGTATATAAAATCTCAAAGTCCTAATCAATAAAGAACTCCATTAACTGACACTGATGCAAATTTAAGTCACATTGAGTGAAAACAAACCTCAATTTTTTATGATTGGCGAAGACCAAAAAATGATCACTGATGAGGCAATGTCTCCAAAGATTCATGAAAAACACTACGACCGCCATCTCAAGATCATGGGTGGCATAGTTACGCTTCTGGATATGTAACTTCTAAGTCCCATAATAAATGATTGATCTAGGCTACATCCAAACACATTCTAAAAAAAGATGTGAATCATCACAAAATCCTCAAACTAAACACCTTCTATTGGAAGACAAAGAACTTGAGCATTGACCGACAACTCCTTCAGATACTCAAAATTTTCTGACACTAATCAGTCTAATTAAACAATTTATCCTTTTTGGTCAATGATATTATAGGAGTAAAAACCCGAGAGAAATCAGTTATGATCCTCCTATAATAGCTTGAAAGACCAATAAAATATTACACCCATTCCACTATCTTGGGGACTGATCTAGACACAACTGCTTCTACCTTCAACAGATCCATAGATACTCCCTACTGGGATACAACATGCCCCATGAAATGGAATTCTCAAGCCTAAAACAAACACTTTAGAAACATTCAAAACAACTTCTCAAGGAGATGAACTCCCAAAATGGCACACAGATGCTCTGCATGCTCCTCCTCAGACGCAGAGTACATAACGATTTCATCGATGAAAACCACCATGAACTTTTCTAGGATCTCATGGAACACAATTTTCATTAACACCATGAAAATAGATATAGAATTCATCACACCAAACGATCTCACAACAAACTCGTAAGCCCATGATGACAAATAAAGCAGTCTTTAGAATATCCTCATCCTTTACATGCATCTGATGATATCCTGAATGCAAATTGATCTTTTTGAACCAAATTTCACCCTTTAGTTTATTGAATAAATAATCAATACATGGAAGGGGAAATCTATTATTTATTATCACTTTGTTTAAGAGATGATAATCGATAACCAACCACAATCTTTCATCATCCTAATTCATGAAAAAATCTAGTGCACCCCATAGCGACGCAATTGTATGAAAAAACCTACATTACAATAAACCATCGAGCTGTATTCATTGATCTTACAACAAAAAAATAACCAACCACTATGGAGAAATCATGATAGGAGACATGCATGGCTATATCTAAATCCCCAAAATGATCTCTTGTCAAAGGGGTAATGCTACAAACTCATCTATAGTGATATAAGGGTACTCTTCTATGACCCTTGGGAATGAAGACTATTGAATCCCATATGAACTTAACACCATATCATCCATTGAGGATGACAATGATGGAACGCGCCTCTGACCCATTTGATGGTCTCACTCACTAACAAACACTTTTGGCTCTCCATCAACAATGAATAACACAACCTACCTCCTGATGAAATCAATGATTTCCTGCACTAAATAAAACTAATCCCTGCCGAGGATGATTTCATATGGCTATATCCATAAACATAGGTAATATCCTCTAGAGTGGTACTATTCTAGCATTATCTCATAATCTCTACGTACATAAAACAGGCCACCTCAACCTCCAACTAGTGTAGTTAATGCCAAGGGAACCAGAAGACTCTCAACCTCAAGTCCAAAAGCATGAAGAATGGAAGTTGATATAAATGAACACATCACTCATGGATCAAACAAGGAACACAACCATGTAGAAAACAAGTAATGAGTACCTCAGACAATGTTTGGCATGCCCATTGCTAGAAATTCTAATGCATGAAGCTGATCATGACCTACTCCATGGACTCTCTGACCTAGATGAAGACCACCTCCATGGATGTAATATGATCTATGAGGATGGGGAGTGTCCATGGGATATCCTTTGCCTGCCCTATCTACTCTATATTGATCCAAAATTGGAGAAAACTGATGTAGGAGCCTCAACTGGAACTACCTTAGTAGAGGAACCTAAAGTGGATCCACTAGTGAATGCTAACCACTCATAAACATTAGGAATTGTTGCTACAGATGACCTCATACTCCACAAGAAAACATTCTTATTATCCCTTAGAATTGGAATGATATCTACCTCACCTAGAGAAATGAGATATTGATGGATGAGACCTACTCCTGAATAATCAGAATGTATTCTGTCCTAAAAACTGGGAACCCTAGATGACATATCTACTTCATGAGGATTCCTGAAAACTAATGTCTCATGACGATTTTCTTCTGTCTGACATCCTCTCGATGATCAATGATTTCACTAGCACCTATAGATACTTTTTGAAAATAAACGGGGTGACTTGACGTTGGATCTATGGATGCAAAGCCTCCTCGAAATGCCTCACTATGTCCTCTTTATCTAGAAAAAAGGTCTGAGGCATATCTCAGAAGGTTCCTAAAATGGATCCCGAACTATCGCACACTGGATATCCCCTAATGAAGGGTAAGTAGGTCCTAGATATTGGGTTAATTTGTTTTTATATAAAGAAACTTGGAAATGAACTGGTCTCATAAATTCTCCCATGAGACTATTGAATCATTGCGATCCCTAAGGAACAATAACCAGCACTACCTCACTACCCCATGTAATATCATCATGGCCAACGATACCTAGTGATCCTTTAGAGAACAGATCAAATTGAGGGCTATATCAACCTCCTTTTTCAATTCATCCATGAGTATATATGAAATATATCCCTCATAACACTCCATAATATATCACTAAAACCTTAAAAGTGACCTTCTTAAGTGTCATCATAAAAAACATCCACCCTTTGACGATATGATGGTGCAACCTACTGATAATATTCTGCATGAACCCATTGAGGATGTTGACCTGGATCCATGCCTACAAAAGAAGAAATGATTAGAGCTCAAAAAAATAGAATATTGAATACCTTGACATTAATTGAGGGATGAGCCCGTAAGGGGTGACGCAGCGCGAGGGTTTTCTCTCCCGGCGCCGCCTTCTGGTTTCACCCCGGTCAGGCGCCGCTTCCTCCCCTTCCTTGTTTGTGGTTCGCGGCGGGGACTTCCTTGGCTCGGTCTTCATGACGGTGCGCTTGATTCAGCCTTATTTCACGGCGACGCAGGCGTCGAATGACCGAGTCCTAGAGTCCACAGGTTGAGGGAGTCTTATCGTGCGTGGTCACAGGCATCCGGTGAGGGGTGTGGCTTCCGGGGGTCTGAAGGTTGGTGGCGCTGGGTTTCGGAACTAGATCTGGTTTTTACTGGGTCGTTTTCCGGTTTTGTGCATTTTTCTGTTTTTTTTATTTCTTTCCTTCCTACTTCTGGTTCCTGGATGGGTGAATTTGTGTTGCCGTTTCATGGATGGATCTGGCGGTTTCATGCCGTAGTTTTTGATGTTCATGCGTCTTCACGAGCATGGGATGATTCTGTTCCTCTTTGTTTCGAGGATGATGTTTTTGTGTGAGTGGAAGTTTCTGTATGTTGTGATTTCTTCAGCCTCCACCGATGATCTGGTGTGCACCACTGATGTTTGTACCAGCGAGGTCGATGGACACTGATGGTCTGTGATGTTGGTGACGACGATGGTCGACGGTAGACGACGACGGTCGACGGTGGCCGACGATGGTCGATGGTGATGGAGTCGACGGGAGCCGGTGAACCTCGCCGGTGTCCCGGTGAAAGTGGGTTTTCTGGTCGCATCGGGGGAATATCCCAAGGATGATGAGGCTATGGCAGGTGATCCTGGGTTTCGAGGCGGCGCTTGGGCTTGCGGCTCGAGGTTTTACGCGGTTTCTTTTGATGGGTGGTTTTTTGAATTTTGAAATGTTTTGATTGTATCCTTGGGTATCGGGAACCCCTATAAACCGGATTTCTGATAATGAAAAAAATGATTTCCAGTAATACCTTGACATTAATTAATTATTTTCTTTTATTAATTTTAGGTTAACCTATCTCAAGGTATACCATTTCAAACATAGGCACAAAGATGAATGATTCATGATACTTTACTAGGTATCTACCCTACATCCAATATCACCTTGTTTAGTTTCAATTATAATCATAATATTCCATTCATAAGATCACATGGGGCCCTAAATACCCATTTCTCATTTGGACTTCTATTTTTACAGTTCTTGCTAACTTAGCTGACACTATATCCCTACCAACCAATGCAACCTCACCCATGAATAACTCCAAAATCTATCCTATGCCTAAAATAGAGCTCTGATACCACACTTTAATGACCTTACTCCCCACAAAGTGTATCCTCCTAGGTTGGTAATGGGATAAGAGACATAGTGACATACAATTCCCACCTCTAGTAGGACTTAGGTGGGAAACTAGCACCGAGGTTATAATAAAAACAGACATGGGATACATTACCCTCTAATAGATCCCAAGCGAAAGAGAGAGATAAGATTGACACCAACCAAATCCTACTTATACTATAATATAATAGAAAACCCAAGTGCACATATGTAATGTCATGTAAGAACTACTACAACTGAAAGAAAAACTGCAATTAAAAAAATAAAGGTAAATATGACAATGACCCTGAAGCCCAAATAGCTCATGCTGAACCCCAAGCTAGTAGAAAATAGACTGATCTCTAACCTACTTCAATTAAACTGAAAAATAGTTTATATATACATTTGGTGAGTATAACAATATAATTAGAAGGATTTTCCCTAAAGATTCTCATAAAAAAGAAAAGAAAGAATGCCAAAGCATAGTGAACAAAAAATAAAACTTACTCATCACCCAAACAAGTACACTAAGTTCCCAACCTCACCATGGATACTCTCACCAAGTATCTCATATAGGAGTATATAATATAATAAATAATATCAAGGTTACCCCACTAACACTTCACCACTATTTTTCCACTTTTCCCCAATGTTGTGCATCCTGTGCATCTCTCTCCAAAAAGGTTTGCTCATAGACACCTGGGAGAAGAAACACAATATGCACCTCATGAAATACACCACCATGTACAGATAACCAAAAGTAACTAGGTAGTTTTTTGGAGACACCAAAGCCTATATAATGTGTATCATACATCAGGTATTATACCTCAAACCATTAAATCACATACACCATGTAATGATACTTAAGTGACCGGAACCAATACACGTTATACCTACAGTAGTCCTTTGGAAACTATATCTGGAATAAATGTGTGTGAAATAACCACAAGCCATTAAAACCCTCTACACACATATATGAAAAAAACTAACCACTGTGCATACCATAATAAGTAACTACCAAGAGAAGAGATTGAGACCAAAGGGAGTAGTCATCCATCCATCCTCCCACTAGACTGTTGGGGAAAACACCCCTAGAGATCAAAATCCCTGGGGTTTCAGTTACCATAAACGACTATGTGGGGTAGAATATAGAGACACAAAATGTATATGATATAATATACATAACAACCACACTATGGACATAACTTAGACTTAGACTCAAATGTGGCTAACATCTCATGGACTCATAGCTGCCACTACGAAGATGAGATATCCTATAATAACATCACCATTTAAAGAGCTATATTAAGTTAATTTATTCCTTTTCATCAGTTTAAAATTATGTTAATTAATTTTTTTAAATTAATTAACCATTATCATTTTCGACATTTCATTACATTAGCATCACAAAAAAGTTCCATGCCCTCTAAGCATAAGAAAACTGGGTCCATGACTTCTCAAAATTATAACCTCAACATTGCATCTCATCTATCTACAACCCCAAGGGTTAAACATTTATTTATTTATTAACAAAATTACTTTACATATGAAGAGTTAATCTAGGAAAATATCTAAGCTATACAACAAGGAATACAACCAATCACATCCATTGACCTAAAGTAGTGGAAAAAAAAAGTAGATAAACAAACAACCTGGCCATCAGTAAAACAACTGATTTAACAAACATCAAGCTTTAATATTAATGGGAAAGCCCAGCTTCAACCCGTTTTGTCTCATCCAGTGCCATACCCAACACCCACATGCATATAATGATGCAAGGCGTCAAATATAGACACAAAATCCAAGAATCCCTTCCCTACATACCCCAACATCCCTCCTAACTCAACCATTGAAGGAACACGTCACATAAAGGTCTCCCCACCCCATAAACCACAACATCCCTCCAGGCACACATCATATCACAAGAAGTAAATAACAAACATGGAAATGAGACCTTGGACCGAAAACAAGGCATTCAAACTTCACATACAACGAGATCTCACAGCTCCAAAGCACAAGGCACTTGGACTTCGCAAGTAAGAGATAGACTATGGCTCTACAAAGGCTATATATTTTTCACACATCTAGTTATTTTTCCATCTTGAATTAACCAATTCATTAATTAAATGTTTTAAATACGTGAAAAATATTAAAAAAGATATCATAATATGTCACAAATTAATTAAACAATTAACATAACATTACATTAATTATTTAATCAATAATCATTAACATACATGTGGTTAACTAACCAATTCAATTAAATATTCATACTTGCATCAATTTAATTATCATTAAATTAAAACAATAATAATCAGATTCATTAAACATGACTCTTAAATTAATTTATCAATTTAATTATCAATTAATTATATCTTTAAGTTCCTTACCAATTTATATAAATAAGAAAATTCAAAACCATTAGAGGAATAGATATCACAGTATCTAACAAATCAAGAGGGAATTCATTATCACAATAAAAAGTAGCAATATCACTATGTGATCGATACCAAATCGTTATTCTTCTTAAAATAATTATTAGGTCAATTTAATTGTGATACAAGGAGGTAAGTAATGCTATATATATGATTTCACATAAATAAATAGAGAAGAAATGAATCCCCTACCTCAAAAGTTCATTGATGTTCTTCTCATGAGAACAGACCACACAACAGATCTCCGACCACCTCTACCACAAGAAATACATCCACCTGAGGATTCCGCGACACAAAAGAACCATCCAACAACCAATAAAATACCCATTATAAACCTGGTAGATCATATTAAATCACATGGAAAGAATAATTGGTTAAAAATAGATCAAATAAGAAGAAACTTCTAGAAAATGAAGAAAAAACACACCTTGGATCAACCAGGGTCACCGCATATTGAAGATAGAAGACCGATGATCAATATCCCTCGAAGAGAATCCAAAAAACTAAAGGATAATACTTTGATATGCCTAGAATGAGGAAGAGAGACACTATATCCATAGTGTTTTGAATAACCCAAGCAGCTGAAAATTCTTAATAAAACACTACAATGGGGAATTAGATGACATGTAATCCCCTTTCACATTGTGTAATTTTCTGGGTTTGGTTTTCATAGAAAAATACATCACCTCTTCACTTTATTTAATTTTCAAACCCTGATATAGTAATTGTCACGAACCCACTTTCATGTCATATATGTTCTTTACACATCATTAAATATCTCTACTTCCATCTTCCAACAACTGAACTACTCCAGCCTTCATCCGATCCTCCTTCAAGAACCACAATATTTGAAAATAGGATGATGGTCAATCCATGTGGATCTAGGCCCTTAAATTGAGTACCATCAACATTACATATTTTAATAGTTTTGCATAGAAGGACCTGTTAACAAATTATAAGCCTATCCAATCAACTATATGATATTTTTGTTATTAAGGTATGTTGTTTATACACACACAATACTAATTTTTTTACAAAATTAAGCTAAGAAGCAGTGTTATTCACTTCCAATACTATCTTAAATTCATTTTTTTATTCTAAGTCCATGATAAAATTGAAAATTTATTATTTCCTTTAGATGATTCTTGCCTTAAATTTCATCCTTGGTTCACCCCTTATACCTAAATTTTTGGGAATCTTTATCGAAAATATATGATTCATGAAGGATGGTCAGAATAATATATTGAAAAAGGAAATTTGTTTTCATCCTTCTCCATTAAATGTTCAAAAAATATTCATTATTAATTTGTAAATAATTTTTTTAACCTCTGTGGAAGGCATCATGTTATGATGACCCACTCAAAAGGCTTCTCCATTTTAAATAATAGTGTCGAGGAATTTTCACTGGTTTAACTCTTCTATGTGATTTTTTTATTATGGTGACGATTTACATTATTTATTTCATGGAAAGAATCTCATCAATATGGGTTATTCGGTGTTGGTATTTTAATCACATTTGAACATGAATGAATTGACTATAATCACTTTGCAGTGCTTAGTATCATAAGAATGGTTTCTAACCAAAAAAAATGAATGTATTTATAAACTATAATGTTTCTATACACCAAAATTATAGAGTTGAAATATTATTCGAAGTGGTTCTTCAATTTGTACACCTAGGTATTCTTATTTGATTGATAGCGATTTGGTTTTATGCAATGATAATATATTTTTAGGGTTCATTTAACCATGTGATAGCCACATCCTGTGTAATTTATTTTGAAATATTATCAAGGCCCTTGGGATTTGTTTTATTTCACTTTTTTATTGGAGATCCACAATCCTTTGTTCAGATTGTTTGGAAAATTTCCCTTATTTTGGTTTTTATTTTGACAGTTTTTTTTGAATTCAAGTGCACTGCTTTTGTGTAATATTTTTTCCCTATTGTTTTGATCAAGACATGCATGTTTTTTATACTTATATTTTCAGTATTCATTTCTATGATTTATTTGGTGAAGATTAGTGACCATTTCTTTAAACACTTTTTTTATTTATGGATTTGTCTTACAATTTTGTGTTAAATTTTGGACACCTTGTGTTAGTAGGTGGTCATGTATCATCTATTTTAAATTTCAAATGTTGTTGTGTCATATGAGAAGGTGGAAATTCTTTGGATTTAGGTCATGGAAAATCCATTTACACACACCCTTGTGCTGGTCTTCAATGATGGTGCTGGAAATTAAAAGAATGTATGACATGTAATGATATATTTAATATACTTTTATTTTATTTTTTTCATACATTGATTGAAAATAATGTTTTAAATATTCAAAATTTTATAACATATTTTATTTATAGTTTTTCAATTTAATTTTAAAAATATTTTAAAATTTATGTTTTTAAAAAAATGTTTTTTCCAATTTTTTGGAGAAATTTATTCTTATTTATAGATTTATAAATTCAGATTAGAAAGGATTTTATAAAAATTTATAAGGTCAAATAATTTATAAACTTGAGATGATGCATGCTGATTTTATTTTTTAATCATTATGAAAATATGACATGTGTAAAAGGTGTTAAAATATAAAAATCACAATATTGATATGTGGAATCATCAAAATCCTAATAAATAGGTCTATATTTTCACTTTATATTGATACATAGATTTAATATATCAATTTTCATTTTTTAAAGGGGATTTTTAATATTAAATATTAAAAATTTATTTACTATAGAAAAAATAAAATGTTAAAAATTAATGTTATACTATTTTAAAAAAAGGATCCAAACATTTTTAGGGTTTAAAATACATATTGGTGATGTTTTTAAATTATATTAATATCTAAATAGTAATTATAATCCTATGATAATTTAAAATTGAAAAATAAAATTCTAAATTTATTCAAAATATCACCTATCATCCATCCTATCACCTCTAATTCATATTTTCACCTATCTACTATGTTTCATCACATGTCACTTCATCACATAAACCTCACACCACTCATTCAACCTTCATCTCACTTTTCACCACTACTACCACTCAACTCGGTAAGTTTTCCCATCCATACTGCGTATCCTAGTAAGAAAACCTAATTTGGTTTAATACCCTTTATAAACCTAATCCATCGTCTCACCTGGCCCAACCACTCTACTCCTATGTTTTATACAACAAGTTTTTATAAACACTAGTCATGTATCTGCAACTCTTCTTTTTATAGTATGTGCACGGTTCCCTTTCACATAACTGAATGGCTCACGAAACTCACCTTATTCAGGTATCCTAGGAGGCTCTTGTGACCTATTACTCTTTCACATGAAATAGAGAGCCATAAATGCTCTGTTTTTTAGAAAACATGAGATCTCAAAAGAATACTCAAGAAGTAGCATCTTCAATAGGCTCATTGCCACTCCTTTTATAGGTGAGGATGACTATCTTGTTTCATTCATTCACTACCTCAAACCAAACAAATAATTTTGTGTCAGTGGCCAATTTGATGAGCCAAGGATATCAATGTATCTTATAAATTTCGAATGATCACAAGTCTTGGATTTTATATCTTAAAAACTGAGTATAATTTACACTGAATATCATGGAATTTTTTCTATTTGGGATCTCGGCTTATACTTTGTGTAAAATAACCATCCAACATACATTGATTTATCTATACATTTTCATCTTCATTAAAAAGTGGGACATAATTGAAAGAAATGTTTTCATGAAAAGGGAATCATGCATGCATATTGATCTATAAAACAAGATCGATCATACTCATTTCGATCACTAGGCATGATGCTCAGTGAAAAATTTGATCGTCAGTGGTGACCGATTAATGAAATGTATTGATTAAAGGAACTTTCATATTCAAAGGAAGATGATGACTATGGAGTAGCTATGTTATTGTTAGATCTCTCTAGATCATATGAACATGTTATGTCCTTATAATTTTAATATAGGTGAACAATGTATCTTGGTCTACGTCCCACATCCTTCCTCCCCATGGTTTAGCCATTCTATATAAATAATCATGGTACAATTTCACTATTGATAGAACAACCAGATTTAGAGCACACACCTTTCTCATATGGGTCATGGCTAACGTGGTCCACAAGATTCCATACAGGATTCTGGCCCAAACCTATTAGTGTGTGCACTTGGGTCCTCATACACGGGCCTGTCGAGGGATAACATAAGACCCTATATTCATCTTCTACTAATAATGGTGCCTCAAGTTAATCTTAACTCCCATTGGCATAGTTGACCCTTGAGTTCCACTTAAGTCTTGGTTGAGGTCGGCTTGGCCACTAAGTGTTGTTGGCCATTTTTTTAATAAAATCCTACAATATAAAAACTTATAAAATATCTAAGTAAAGAATGGAATTGAAAAAATGCATGGTCGCCTCTTATTCAATCTCCATGAAAATTAATGAAATTATATTTTTTCATGGTCATAATTAACATTCTTCATTGTATATTCAAGCATTGAATTTCTTTAATTCATATTCCTCTATTCGTTTTGGAATATAAATTCCAAAGAACATCTTCAATATATAAATACTTTTAATCTTTTCTGTAAACAATATATCACCTTGGATACACGTATTTGACAAGAATATCAGTTAAAAATTGTTTAACTTACTAGGATAATTATTCAAGCATGACATCCAATTCCATTTAATGAATCCATAACAATTCTCCAAGTATCGCCTTTGAAACTCAAGGCCTTCAAATTGTTTATATGTTTCTTCAAATTACAACACATAAGCACATCATCCAAGATCTATTAAATTTGGAACTTCTTCATCATATTTCTATCAATGAAATCATCCTATAATATTGACATTAATGAAATATTCCAATTTCTTTAACCACTATTGACAACCAATGGAAATTATTGACAAAAAATACAACTCATTCAAAAAGTGGGATCTTCAAGATGGATGTCATGAATTCATTTCTCTAGTACTTTTTTATAAGGAGGCATAGTTATTTATGGTGCACGTCACATTATAGTGATGAGATATTCCCTATGTTCTCCTAGACAATAACTATGCGCGTGCGCACTTCATGCCTTATACAAGAGTCTATTGAGGTCTAATACACGACCCTCTATTCCCCTACTGCTAAAAATTGTGGCTTGAGTCGAGTTGACCTCCCATGGGAGTAGTTGACCCTTGGGTACATGATAAGACTTGGTTGAGGTTACCTTGGCTACTAAGTCCGATTGGCCATATTTTTCAATAAAATCATCCAAAATAAATACTTAAAAATTATATAAGTAAAAAATGGAATCGAAACAATTAATGGTAGAATATTCTTCAATATCCATAAAAATTATATCAGATACTATTTTTTCATGGTCTCCATTAAACATTCTTCAAATAATATTCATGAAATTAATGCCTTTCATGGCCTTTCTTCAATTCCTCTTCCTCTATTCTTTTTAGAATAAAAATTCCAAATAACTTCTTCAACATCTAAACAACTTTCATCATTGTTGAAAATAATATATCACCTTTGATATATGTATTTGACATGAAGATAATTTCACCAATTTTTGGACATACTAGGAGAATTATTCGAGAATCACATCCAATGTCATTTAATGAATCTGTAACAATTCTCTAGGTATCACCTTTGAAACTCAAATCCTTCAAACCATTTATATGTTTCTTCAAATTATAAGACATAAACACATCATCCAAGATCTATTAAATTTGGAAACTCTGTATCATATTAACATCAAGTAAATCTCCATATCATATTAACATTAATGAACTATTCCTATTTCATTAACCACAATTGAAAATCAATGAAAATTATTGGAAAAAAATAGAAATCCTACACCACGTGGGCTACTCAAGATGGATGTCATGAATACCTTTCTCTATAACATTCTGGATTTGGAGGAATAGTTATTTATGGTGCATGGCATATTATAAGGATGGTGTCCCCTGATGAAAAAGTTTATTTTTAAGTTCACAACATGTGGAAATAATGATTTATGATAAAAGATAATATATAAGCATATAGGAATAATAAAAAATAAAAAATTTCACAACATATGCATCTATTTATAGGATTATATCGATAATTCATATAAAATATATAAAAAATAAAATCAATAATGTTACTCATAAAATATAAATACAAATAAATATAAAATCACTAAAAAATCCCCCTGTTATATTTCAATAAAACTAGCTTGTTACTATTTTGTTTCTTTTGCATCTACTATCTAAAAATATTTTCAAGTCAGGTTTTTTTATATTACATTTATTTTTGAAATTTTTTATTATTATTGAATCATAAAAACATTTATAAATTACAAATCCTAAATTAATACATACTACATTGCAAAAAAAATATAGAATCAAATAAAAAATATAATGTTTATTAATCTAAAATAATAATTAAAAACAAAATCAAAGTGGAAATTCAAATAAAAAAAATAAAAAATCAAAAAATAGAAGGAAAAAATAATAGAAAAGGAATAAATATTAATATTGAAAATAAAACTTATAAAATTAAAAATAGAAAAATAGAAAAATATTAACGAAGAAGAAAAATTAATCGCATGGAATTAATAATATTTCAAAAAATGAGAATAAAAATAAAATTAAAAAATAGTAGAGAACCCTTAACTGGGGTTATGAAATGGTTGGTATTGGTCTAGTTAGTCGATCTTCCCTCAAAGGAAGAATGTGAAGGTTGAATTGGGTGTTTGAGTCACAAGAAACACTATATCATTCATTATGAGGTGTCAGAGATGGGAGAAAGGAGAATGTCATATTTTATTGATGGTGAGGAGTTTTTTACTCACAAAAACTTTAAGTCAGTTTGACAGTGTAAGAAAATCAGGATGTTGTAGTGGTATATGAAACTCCACAATTAACTTAGGCACATCATTGTCCACTCCAAAATACACCATGTTGACTATTCAATAACACATTTATTATAAAGTGTAAGGGGCTATGATGATATCCATGGTACTATAGAGAGTTCATTAGAGAAACATTAATAACTATGTGAGGAGGGTTATTTGGAGTGGCCTCCAAGGTTTGTTTCTTAGAGAGAGTCTTCAGGGGTATGTATCCTTCATTAACCATTTTATGACCTTAAGTCATTTAAGTGATCTTGGTTTAGAAACATATGAAAAATTGTAACAGGTTTTGGTATTTTCTAAAGTAAGAAGGATCCTTTTATTTTCCATCTTTTCTTTAATGTATGTAGCATTGTCCTTGTTTTATATATTGATGATATTATCATTACAAGCAGTGACGATACTGGGATTACCGAACTTAATTCCTTTATTAATCTGGAATTTTAAAAAAAGGATTTAGATCCATTGAGATATTTCTTAGGGATTGAGGTTTCCACATGTACTTGAGATCTATTTCTTTCTCAAAGAAAATATATCATTGTTCCATAATAAGAAACTGGTATTTCATAGGTAGATTCTGTGGACTGACTAATTGAGGCTAGATAAATGTATTGTCAAGTAGATAGTGAGAATTTCACCTCACCAGATGGGTATTAAAGGCTTGTTATCAAGTTTAACTATATGAAGATGACTCACCCAGACATTATGTGTCTAATGAGAATGATGGAATACCTGAAAATGATATAGTTTGAGGGTATCCATTTTGTTGTCATATATGTGTAGAAGGAACCTAGGGCAGGCTTAAAATATCATGTTCATGAGAACATGGATATTTACTCTTTTTGTGTTTCTGATTTTGAATCATGTTGCTCATCTAGGAGATTGTAACAAACATGGAAATATGAGACTTAAATTCTATATGTTACTACTCAGTTCACTAAATATTACCTTTAATTCTTTTTAGGATCCTAACTTATTAGAACACCGTAGTCTGGAATGATTATCCTAGAGTAGTTTCAAGATGGGTGACCTCTGATGTTTCCCAAGGTGTGTGTGAGTGAGGAGGAAACATGCTGAAAGAATATTTTTTGGCCCGTGGGGACATTCATTAGTCAGATTAGTGTCTGTCACAGGTTATAACATTTGGTTTATTGGGAATGCAAATAAGTTATTATAGGGGACCCATAGGATAAGATGACTAAGTTCATTTCCTAATGAGGCTAGGTCCTGACATTAATGTTTATATTTTCTATTTTTATTAGAGCTAATCCAATCTCTAAGAAAAAAAGAGTGGATAAATATCTCTTAATCCAATATAGATTCATAGTATTCTATTATATCTCATGTTATAGTAGAAATTATTTGGGGACTACAAAAACTATTAAAGATAAGTTATCCTATAAGGAAGCATGCATACATTTGGATTGACTATCAAGTCACAGTCAAAATTTCAACCAATCAAGTATTTCATGAATTGACTAAACAAATGAAGTTGACTGTGATAATGATGGATGGATCTCATTTTCTAAATATAAAAAATTCAATGATTTCTTTAAATGTTCTTCTTATGAAAAAAATATGACTTCTATTCATCTTGATTCCACCGTGTTTCAAGGATTCATTTCACCCATAGTGGGAGATGTCCTTCAATAATGGTAATTGAGAATTAGATATTTCAAGAAAGTTTCAGGAGGAGAGCCTAAATCTAAAAGGTGATTTTTCATCATCATAAAATAGAAAAGGAATTTTATTTATGGAATCCCTCAATAGATCTAATTCTAGTACTTTTGAACTTCCGAGTACTTATTATTTCAAGAAATATGAAGATGGTGGTTTCTAGATTATGGAAGACCAAGAAGTGATTTTACAAAGATTGAGTTTATATAAGTTCTCCATTATCAGGAATATTTTATACCCATAATTATAAAAACGATGGTCTTAAGATTATATGAAATTATAGATCTCTCAATGCTATAGTGGCTCTGACTAAAAGACGATCTTGATCAGAAGTGGCCTCTTCCATATTCTTTTGAGAAGAAAAAATGATCTTGAATCCATCTGGAAGATTGGGAATCTCAACCTAAAGCCATATAATTGGTTTATTTTTAAATGTAACATTAATATTAATCTTTTTAATCAAAATAATTTAACCTCACAAATTTGGGTTTGATTTCTTGGGTTGAATTTGGTTTATTGGCATCCCAAGATCTTGAATGATCTTGCTTCCAACATCAAAATACATTTGATGATTGATCAGCAAACTATAAATAGAGATATGGGGATATATTCTAGATTCCTAGTTGAAGTTAATGTTGATATAAAACCTCTAGATACCATCTTTTTAATTGATAATGATGTGATAAACCACTCCAAATAGGTTTATAACTTTAGTTATGACATAACAGATATGATAAATCATTTATCACATCAGTTTTCTAAAAAAACACCATCAAAGAAGGTTTATCATGACAATTACCACATAACCTATGTGATAAATAGTTTTTTTATATTTTTTTTCTATTTTCATCCTCTACATAGCAGAAAATAGTAGAATGTTACAAGTTGAATACCAGTAGAAAAATGCCGCCGAACATCCAACAACAATACGCTTACAAATATGAAATTTCATGTCTACAATATATATCCCTTAGAAACTAAAATTTAATCAAAATATTCAAATAATTCATCTATTATATATAAGAGTTTCTCAAATCTTGTGCACTATAAGGCCATGGTTCACCAAAAATCTAAAAATAAAAATGAAATCATTTAACATGTATTCTGAATAAAATGATTGAAATATTAGGGTAAAATTTATAAAAACTCTAACTTGATTGAACTTCGTAACTATTGAATTTGTAATTATTTCATACATAAATCATAAAAAAAAATACACATTCCTTTACACCTTCATGTTTATGAAATTTCTCTTTAAAATAATTTTTAAATTCAAAATAACATTTTTATGTAATATAAATTCAAAATTTAGTAATTGTAAATGAAAAATTTTCTTTTCCCTTATATATTCTATATTATAGCCATTCTTATTTATGGTATGCCTATAGAAATTCCATGAAATTTATTAAAATAATATGAATTTAAAAATTTAATTCATTATAATATAAACAAATATTAAAATATTCAAACTTATTTTTCTAATACATTTTTTAAATCTTCTCACACTTCACTATAGATAGAGCATAGCCAGTAAATCACCCTATCCCTTGAAAAAAACACCCAACATCCAATGGAAAATGATATAATTGAAAATATAATGTTATTGGTTATTATGTTAAGAGATATAATTTTTTGTAAGATATATGTTTCTTACTCTTGAAGATAAGGAAACATAAAACACTAATCAAGTTAATTCTTTTGAAATGTATCATTCATTATCCTCACTATAGGTGATATAAACTATGGGACCATAATTATATATACATATGTCTTTTCATGCTCCTTACTAATTGGATAAATATACCTAATACAAAAAAAACATAAGTATAATTTTTCAATAAAATTTTGATAAATTAAATGAACCGAAAATTTTGTTAATCGAGTTATGTGGAAAAAAATTTCATGATGTTGATACCTAACTGACTCTAGCTATAAGATCCATGATATAACTTTTAAAAATCCACAGATTCATTTCATGACCAAAAAACCCAACTTCAATGGGAATCTCATAAACATCAAATAATTAATTTCATTATGTTATCTAAATATGAATACTGGTAGAAACTAGATATGTTGTTTCACTTTGTATTTTTTGCTGTCTATACAATATTTATTTATCTTTAAATTGTTCCTATAAAAAATTAGATAAATATATAATCATTAAAATCATAAAAACAATTAATATCAAAATTAAATTTAAGATAAAATATACACATGCCTCTACAGTAACACGTTGAAGAAGTATAGAAGGACAAATTAAATAACGGTTGATACTTTATCTAAATATACTAACCTCATATGTAAGACATGTAAATCTTCTAGATCTATTTATTATATCATGTACACTGACCCTGTGATTCTCTGTCTCAATTTGTTGATGAGGTATGGTATATCCTATACAAAATATCATCCCATATAAAACAATATAATTGTGATCATACACATATAACTCACAATAACTTTTAATCTTTGGAGGAGGGTGTGTAGGAGTAGGATAAAGAGTGGGGTCTGTAGGTGGAGGTGAAAGAGTAAGATAAGTAGGAGGAGTGGGAGCTGCTGGTGATGGTGGAATGGGATCAGTAGTTTGAAACATTATTTATATTTATATAAACATCGATTGTACTAATGATATAATCCTATTATCCATTGTCAGAATAATATCCTGAACAAAAGATTCCCAAGATTCTATTTTTTTAAAATGAACCTCCATTGAAGAAGCTAAAAAATGTGGAAAATATTTTTTCATCAATACACCTTTTGGATATCCCTGTAAATCACCTAGGTATTTGGGATTTCCCAATGTTATAGGTAATATAACCTTCCTACTCTCTACTAAAAAGACCCCCTATGTTCTCTACTTTGAAAGAGAATCCTATATGAAATATTTAAAATTATCCTTTATGAATCACAGTATATAAATAACTAAATTATCTCAAACAAATGAATAAAGTAAACATCTTACAGTCCTCTCATCTACAACCCTTGAATATTCCATAAGATATTCTCATTTTTTCTCATCCAAGAAATATTCAATTTTTCATGTCTGGTGGGGGGGGGGGGGAGATGATGGTTAACCTCTATAGAGCCTGAAGACTCAGATCTCAGTTTTTGAAAATTTGCAGCCATCATTTGTTCATCCAATAACTTATTCTCTCCCCATTATAATATAGTGGGGTAAATGTTTCTACATTGAATATCATGATGATATATCCTCGATTGATGTAAATTAAGAATAATGAAATCATTAATAAATCATTAATAAGATCATTAACATAAAAAAATCTAAAAGGAAATATTGTACTTACAAAAAATGGTTCCCATATTATACTCTCAACAAATTTATTCCAAGTATTTTCATCTATAAATGGATATATATCATAAGGATTATGTTTTTTCCTATGCCCACAAATATAATATGATGTGAGGGTTTATTTAAAATGACTCCTTCTAGCATCCAAGGATAAATTTTTTTCCTGACTCCTCCAGTATCTGGTATATCATTTTTCATCTGATAAGAAGGTAGAAAACATATATTACTATAAAAATTTCAAGATAAGTAAAGTAATAAAATTAATCTTACTATAATAGTATCCCACAACTATGATAGTTTCACATTTTCAACACTTAACCAATAATAAAATAGAATACAAAATTTTATTTTACCCTGCACTCCTACAAAATTCTTGAATTTTCATGAACCATCCCATGTTGAACCTAAACTGGTCCCCTGAGCTAGTTCATGGCAGGTCCCGAAGGGTTTTCCTGATCTCCACAGGCTGGAAAATAGTGCCGGGAATCAAAATTCAATTGCTGGGAATGATTTTACCCATAAATATAAATAAATAAACCAGAATAAATTGAACAAAATAAGATAAATAAATGATAGGTCATTAAAGGATGACCAAAATGAGACTAACCTGTCCAAGGCTAAGACTCCATGTAACCCCGTGAGTTAATCTCCGACACTGAAACCAAAAATCGCCCAAGGCGATCAGAACCAGAGCTAGAACCTACAAGACAAACTAAAAACAAGAAAACACTATAGGCATGAGTATTAAAACATAGTAGGTATGCTCGACTAATCTATTCCCAATGCACATTCATTAAATAAATAAATCCTTGATTTCAGGTTTGAAATACAATCTATAAATATAAAATTTTTCTACACTTTTCATTTTATGGTAAACAAATCACATTCATAATCCATTTCCCTCAAGTTTAAAATAAGGTGCAATGGGAGGAAAGAAATGGAGACCAAAAATGAATCATTCAATTTTCATAAAAGTGTCAAATGAAAGATAAATTGTTTATTTAAAACATTTTTTTCTTGAAAAGATCTTTAGAAACCACACAATTACAATTTTACAAGAAAACACTGAAACTAAGTACAATGGGTATCACATCATATAGTGAGGGTAATGGTAATAACTATACTAGTGTCAAGGGAACACAGGAAATCCTATGAACTCAGAGGAAACCCAGAACGTACTCATACATGTGACTCATCCTAAAGGCATGCCTACTCTCGATGACGTTATAATGCCCAGAAACCCAGTGTTTCCCTACCTGTCCTAACTGAGGGTCCCAATCCCATAGTAGAACAAAGTCCCTACTAAGGGCCACTAGCTAGTGCATATTTTAAACCAGTGCAACAATCAGTCATAGTAAACCCGTTTTCTATGCTAGGTTACCATGTATAGTTATCAAGAAGGCATGCCATACATTTCAAATATCAAGACACATATATATAACCAAACACACCACACAACTAGATACCACCTCGGCCACCTCAAGGGTAGTCCTTTCCTTAAAATAATAACTATACACTAAAGGTACCATATTGAGGACTCTCTAATCTCATGATCAATTGATGAGGCAGGAGACCCAACCCAAGAGGGGTTTTCCAAATAACCATTCAAATGACCCAATTGTGCCTTTACCTATTCAACACTCTATCATTTATCAAATCATTTATAAAACCATTTTTAGAGCAAATAAAAACATCATTTTACATAAACCTGGCCAAACGAGCCCTTCTTCCAAGTGTTCAATAGTTTTCATATTTTAATCATTTTTATGAATAGTCATACATAGGTTATATTCAACACCAAAACAACTTATAAATCCACTTTGGAAACACCAAACACCATTTTAATGTCAAAATATCATTTACAAAACCAATTCATACCTTTAGAAATCCTAAACTACTTAGAATATCCAAACGGTCACTTAACCAACCCTTGGTGCGCAAAACCTAATAAAAACACATCACACATTCAGAAAATCCATTTTTAAAACCATAAAAACTCACTTAAATGATACATACCAACTTTGAAAACCATTTAGGGAAAACTAAAAACCTCTTTAAATATAGAAAACATTTATAAGAGTCAGCTGGGCATTTGATAAATGCTTTGTTTGCACAGCATAATCCGACCACTTGAAAAATTCCAAACAGGCCTAACATATTTTTGTCAAACCAACTATTATCATAAATAAGTGAAATAAGACAATTTTATCCAAAATCACAGTGTAAATCCATTTGATAAAATTACAATAACCATTTTCATAAACATCACAAATATATTTTTAATACCAAAACAAGCTTCTAATTTTTTTGACCATTTTCAAGAGATAATAGTAATATCAACCAAACACGTGGGTCGTGTAATTCTTAAAATCCACATCACACATTAGATGAAATAAAAAAACAATTCATTTTAAATAGAAAAAAATTTTATAAAAAAATATTACATCACTAATTTAATAACTAAGGAATTAAGGAAAACAAAAAACCAATGAAATCATGAATTTAAAGGTAATGTGAAAAGGGTCCTACCTCAAAGGAGAAACCAAGAAAAATACTTGACACTTGACAATTTTTTTGGAAACCACTCAAAAACACACTTCAGGGTTCAATGCACTATATAAAAATAGATAGAAACCTTAAAAGACCCATCAGACACCGTTCAATAAGTGCGAAACCAAACAGCGGGTATAAGTCTATACCTTGGATATTGACTGTGAACCAAGGAGGAGTCAATACGTATAATTCCCCGACCCCAGTTACCCAGAGTTGGTGTATTAGTACATAACATTGGCATGATACCATGAATCATTTCCCGAAAGACCGATCAGTTTAGAAGCCTTGTAAGTACTAGATACATTCATAAGTTTTACATTACAACATGAAATAAAAAAATCAACAAAATTTTGTACCATTTTGAACACACTCTTATCCTTATACTATCTCTATAGGTCAACCATTAAATACTTCTTCACATCCTAGGAAAAATAAAACATATAAAGGGGTGAGCTCAGATGCTCAGTAAGGATAACAATACAACATAAACTTTCACAAATAAGCATAAACATTTAAGACAATGTATAAAACCAAAACAAAAGCCTTTTCAGCATAAATATCATTATAAAATGGAAAATATAAATCAAAATAATTCCATTTACTTACTCACTTGGATACTCCACTAGTCGAATAATCACATTCAATATTAATAGCCACTTTCATAATGATAGAATGCATAATTCCAGACATCATAACCACATAGTCAAGGCCTTATACCAAGACAAAAAATAATATTTGTCAAGGCCTTGTTCCAAGACACTATTTTGTCTCATGAGACCTACCGATGCATCAAGGAGCTATAGCGGGCTCCACCCATCAATTACTAAGTCCAATGCATTCCTCAAATGAAAAGGTTTAAACATAACATAAACATTCGTATTAAAACAATCATACATAGTGTTAATACTTTAACCAAAAACCATGAATGGTATAAAAATAACACATCCAAATTCAAGAATATCCCAAAACCATCAATTCATTATGAAATATTTGTATCATAATAAATCAACTTTAAACAAGTTTCAAATCCATCAATGGATGTTTCCATAGATGAAATGAGAACAATTTGAAATAAATACTTATTTCTATTTTGAAATAATTTATAAGTCACATAGTTATAAAAGAAACCATTTATTTTGAAAATATTCTTATAAGCTTTTATGGGAAGCTTTTATGATGTTATAACAGAAGATTATAGCCGCACTCGTCATATAAGTTAAAAAATAGACATTTTTACCTTCATTTTGTCGAAAAGGTCATAAAGTACCTTGTTTTGAAAATGACAGAATGATTCCTTTAAAAACATATATGGTAAAACAAGGGTATAAATGAATTTAAAACATAGTCTAGTAAATATTTATAATGTTTTGAATTATATTTTTAATAAAACACAGATGTGGATGATAAAGAATTCCCAGTTGATACTTACATATTAACAACCTCAGATAAGTAAAGAGATTGTAGAATTAATACTTACCTAGTACTTTTCCTTGGTCGAGGGTAAATCATACTAATATATAATAGTTAAATAATTGTTATTAAATTATACAAGAACTATATACATAAACATGATATCATATATGATCCTCTAATATTTCTTTGTTAATAATATTTTAGTAGTATCATCGTTTCGGGTGTTAACTGATCTGTTTTCCTTTATATGCTTGGTTACGTAAGAAATTTTTGTTATAGATAGGATGTATTTTATTCATATATATAATTATATTAAGTTTTTAAAAATTATTATTAATCATAAAATAAAAATTATTCTTGAATGATTAAGATGGGAAATGAATCTCACCACGTTCGTGGAGATAGTAATCCGTATGTACGCACGAGCGATAATATCAATATATTGATGGTGAAATCATATGTAATTATATGGTATATCATATATAATGAATCATTTAAATGTTATATTTATTATTTACATTAGTTATAATCATTATCATACCCATCCAAATAATGAAGTGTTTGAATAACAAACTACACCACGACGAGGATACTGTAAGCCGTACGTACACACATATGGTGAATTTTTCATTCATATGATGGAGAGAATAATTTAAATGGTTTTAAAATTTTTATAATAAAATATCAGTATATATAATATACTAGATTCATTATTTTAGAATGGAAACAACAATGAAAGAGGAAGTGGAAGAAGAAATGAACTTGAATAGGTGATGAAATATTTACCTCCACTTCGGGTTCTTCCTTTTGATTTGATTAAAATGGCTCCTTAGTTTGGATTTATGACCAAAGGAAGGACTATAGGATGAAGGGATGGAAGTTGGGAGTATATTTGGGAAGGGTTTGGCCCATCCAAATGGCTTTGGAGGTGTGAAAATAAGAGGAGGTGAAGTACCCTTTTATAAGAGTGGTGATGGTCACTTTAGGAAAAGCTTGAAATATTATTTTACAATAAAACCATTTTTGGATTAAAATGGATCTAAAATGATTTATTTATAGGATAATGTGGGGATGGGTCGAAAATCCCTCAACAAATAAGTTTTATATAGGTTTAGGTCTCCATATTAACCTTATCTTTTAGATTTAACACTTAGTTAAATAGTTTGACATTTACCATGTCTCTTTGTATTTTAATTTTATACGGTTAATAAACATACCATAAATATACAAGAGAACCCAAAGTGGTTAATTATTAAAATCTATAACCTCATCTATGTCCTCTGGACCAACCTCATATATTTAAAAATATTATATCAATTAATAATATAGTATCTGTTTTAAAAACTCAATTATGTCAATTTTGACACAATTTAGTATTTGGTTTTTTTGAAAATCCTATCAGCATGATGACCCTAAAAAAAATATATTTAATAAACCCTAACATGTAATATTAACCTATAAATTAATGAAATTCATCAAAAGTCTAAAATTACATTTATTTGGATATTTATAATATCAATTATTTTAATCTTTCATTAATAAGGTAATTACTGCATCATCATTGTGTCATAAATAAGTTAAATTATTTAATGTCTAAAAATTATAAATAAAATACCATTATGTATGAAATCCTTTAAGATTTATAATTAATATTTATAGTTGAATTTATATTGTGTTAAACCCTATATTAAATGGTTTAGTTATTAAATATTGAATTTAATAGTTTTAACTATTCTTTAAATAAAATAATAATAAATGTCCTAATCTAATACAAGTGGACCAAAGGGAATCATATTTTATTCCTGAGGTTTTTTTGGTCAAATAAAAATTATCCAATAGAATCAAGATATGTGTTAGGGTAATTATGATATCATTTTTACCCTTAATTACCATATTTACTTTTAACTATGGTAAATTAAAGTCAAAAGTTACTATTCACCAAAAATTATTTTCATCTTATTGAACTGAATTTTACTTACTGATATCAACCACGACTCTCTGATTTTTGAAATTCAACTCACAGAATCAGTAAAATTATTTTCTATGCAAATTTTCAAATGCTCCTAGAAGGTGGGTAAAAGATAGTAAAAAGTTCAATAAAATTTCATATATCTAGAATTATTATAAAATGACTCAAATGAATTATATTGAAATTATATAGGTATTATGTTTCTATTTTGACGTAAAATAAATTTAAAAAAATAACCAATTATTTAAATAAAAAGTCATTTTTAAACAATAAGACAATGTTTTTCACTATTCATAAAAAATTGATTGTTTTCAGAAAAATAAAAAAAATTTACCCTAAGATAATTTTGATATTAAGAATCCCAAAATTAAGTCCATTTTGAAAAATAAAATTCATAAAATTTAAAAAATTGTGTATTACTATTTATAACAGCTACTTTGATTGGTTGTATTGGGTTAAAACTCCAAGTTGCGTACAACACAAGCCACAACATTATTCAAAGGAAAACATACCGTGGAAGCTTGAGGTGTTACATTATACCATCCTTAAAATAATTTATTCCTCAAAATTTCTAGAATGTTAATTCATAAAAAGATTCAGGTGGTTCTTCATCATTAGTTCCTTGTGTTCCCACATTGCCTCTTCCTTATTATGGTTTCCCCATAGAACTTTTACCAGACGAGTCATCCAGTTTCTCAACACTTGTTCTCTTGTATCAGGAATTTTTATAGGATCTTCACAATAAGATATTTTAAGTTCCAGTTCAATTTCTTCATAGGTGAGTACATGCCTTGGGTCAAGCATGTATTTTCTCAATAGTGATACGTGGAACACATCATGAACTTTGGATTGACTTGGAGTCATTTCCAAATGATAAGCCACAACTCCAATTTGTTCTATAATTTCTAAAGGTCTGATGTACCTGTGCCTCAATTTACAGTTCTTAGCAAAACTTATAACACCCTTCCATGGAGATACCTTCAAGAAAACATGATCTCCTACTTTAAATTACATATCCTTCCTTCGGTTATCAAAATAGATCTTTTTCCTACTTTGGGATGATTTGATGTGGGTATGGATAAACTTCACCTTTTCCATTGTTTCCTCAACAAGTTCTGGGACTATACATTTTCTTTCATCAACATCATTTCAACAAGTTGGTGTGTGACATCTGTTTCCGTATAATGCTTCATATGGTGCCATCTAAATACTTGAATGCAAGCTATTATTATAGGAAAATTTTACCCGAGGTAACTATTGATCCCACATACCTTGAAAGTCAAGTGAGAAAAATCTCAACATGTCTTCTATGGATTGAATAGTCCATTCTGATTGTCTATTGGTTGGAGGTGGTAGGAAGTGCTCAAATGAAGATTAGTATCTAGGGATTTTCTGAAATTTTTTCCAGAATCATGATGTAAAATGGGGATCACGATCAGAAAAAATTGATAGGGGTACTCAATGAAGTCTTACAAATTCATTAATATACAGTCTTTCCAGACATTCTAGTGGTAAATCTTCACTTATAGCAACAAAATTTGTTGAATTGGTAAGAAAATAAAAAATGACCCATATTGCATCATTCCTTTTAGGAGTTTTTAGTAGCCCCATGACAAAGTCCATCATAATATTATCCCATTTCAAATCTTGTATGGGAAGAGGTTTCATGACTTCTCCAGGCTGTTGCCTTCTAGATTTCACTTGTTGGTACACCATATATCTTGACACAAAATCAGTAATCTCCCTCTTCATGTTGTCCCACCAAAAAATTTCTTTCAAATATCTATACATCATAGCACTACTAGGGTTTATAGAGAAATTGGAGCTATGACCATCATTAAAAAATTCCCTTTTTAGATCAGGTATATCGGGAACACAATGTATCTTCCCAAATTTCAAAATTCAATCTTCATATACAAAGTCAATCAATCCCCCATTGTTTACAGCATTAATTTTCTATTGAAATTCCTCATCATCAGTCTGAGAAATTTTTATCCTTTCTAGTAAAGATGGTTTGGAAACCATTTGAAAAAGAATTGATGTTTCACCTTCCATGTTTATTCCAATATCCATCTTTACTAGATCCATGTATATAGGATCCTTTTCAACTCCCATCTTGTTCAAAACGTCATGATCCTTTATGCTCAAAGCATCTGCCAACTTATTTTCCTTCCCTGAGTGTAGTGTATATTGCAATCAAAATCCTTGATTATTTCAAGCCATCACCTTTGCCTCATATTGAGTTATTTTTTTTAGAAAATATACTTCAAACTCTTGTTATCAGTATAAATCTCACATTTTTCACCATTGAGATAGATTATCCATATTTTCAGAGGAAATATTATAGCTGATAACTCATGATCATGAGTGGGATATTTTTGTTCATTAATGTTTAGCTACCGTGATGCATAGGCAGTAACTCTATCATTCTGCATAAGGACAGAACCAAGTCCTTTCTTTGAAACATCACTATAAATAACAAACCCAACATTCCCCAATAGTAGAGTCAAGATTTGAGAATTAACTAATATTATCTTCAGTTCCTCAAAACATTATTTACAATCTTTTGTCTAAACAAATTTAACTCCTTTATATGTGATCTTGGTTAATGGGTTAACCAACCGAGAAAAATTCTGGATGAAATGTCGATAATAACCTGCTAAACAAATAAAATTGCATACCTCAGTTATACTTGTCGGTGTTGGCCATTCATGGATTGCCTTGGTATTTAAAGGACCAACATATATTCAATCCTTAGAGATAGTATGACCAAGAAAATAAATCTCTTGAAGCCAGAATTCACACTTGCTAAACTTTCCATGTAATTCATCTATTCTGAGGGTTTTTAGAATAGTGCGCAAGTGATTTTCTTGATCTTCATAGATTTTTCATTATACCAAGATATCATAAATAAATAACACTACAAAGTCATCATGATATTCCTTGAAAACTCTATTCATTAGATCCATGAAGATAGAGGGTGAATTTGTCAATTCAAAAGGCATTACTGTAAACTTGTAATGCCCATACCTGGTTCGAAATACTATTTTTGGAATGTATTCCTTATTCACACACAACTGATGATATCTAGATAGAAGTCCAATCTTTGAAAAATATTGAGCTCCATGAAGTTGGTCGAATAAATCATCAATGCGAGGTAGGGGATACTTGTTCTTTATTGTTATAGATCTCCCTGCAGTCAATGCACAACCTCATAGATCCATCTTTCTTCTTAATAAAAAGAACAAGGGTCCCCATAGAGAAACACTAGGACGAATAAATCCCTTATTACTCAATTCCACTAGTTGTTTCTTTAGTTCCACTAATTCTATAGTGTACATTCTATAAGGGGTCTTTGATATGGGCCTTGAACCAAGAATAAAATCAATGGAAAACTCAATTTCTCATTCTGGAGGATGTTTAGGTAAATCCCCTCGAAAAACATCAACATATTCTTGCACAATAGGTACCTTCTCTATTGAAACATTAATTTCCTCACCCATAGTTATTTCATTCTCTTCCTCCCTAATAATTTAATTTAGTAGAGCTACTGGGGGTGGATCTTGATAATAATCAAGTGGTGATTTTTCTGCTCTAAAGATAAGGTACTCCTTATCATCATCGAAAATTGCAACCTTATTATTCTTAAAATAAATTTTCACATCATGGTCTGAATGCCAATCAATTCTGAGGATTATATCAAATTTAATCATGTGTATAATGATGAGATCGAAAGATAAAGAACATTTATATTCCCTAATGGGAACTGATTCACAAATGTTGCGATGATACTTCACTTTGGGGTATTGACTAAAAACTACCTTGTTAATTCAAATTGAAAATATCTAATTTTCCTAGAAAAATGGGAAGATATGAAACAATGTGTTGATCCAGAATCAAATAAATAATTGGTTAATCTTGAGAAAAGCATTTAATTACCTGCCACCACGTCTTTCGAAGCTTCAACCTCAGTAGTAGTGATCTCATAATTTTGGCCTTGCTCCCTTGTCTTTTTTTGAGGTATATTCCCTTGGTGATAAGTACATTCATTTACATAATTCCCCTTTTTTCTACAATTTTAGAATTAAACATTGACAAACTCTTTCTTACCCTTACAATTAGAAGCTTGGTGGTCTTTTTCACGACACTTGTAACAAACTCCCATTCCCTTTAAGAAAGTACCAGAGTGTTTCTTTCCACATTTACCATAGGATGGATATTCAACTTTTACCTTCTTCCCATTATTTCCATTTCCAGAGTGTTCACCAGATCTCTTTTTCTCTTGCTTTGCTTTAAAGTCATAGTACTTAGAGAATTCCATTTCTATATTGATATCGCATGAGACAATATCATTGTACAATGAGAAGGATTGGGAGACTAATGCTTGATGGAGAAATGTTTTTAACCCATAAATGAATCGATCAATCTTACTCTTAGGGTTACATATATAATCTACTGCATGCCCTGCTAACATTGTAAGGTTAGCCTCATACTTTGCAACATTCTCATACTCATTTGGCCTCAGACTATGAAATTGTCTTTCCATATCCACTCGATGGTCATGAGGAAAGTATTTTTCTAATAAATTCTCTTTAATATCCCTCCATTCCATGTCTGATACTTCTTCAGCTTCCATTTTGTTTTTGATTAATTACCACCATTGATTTGAATCTCCCGTGAGGCAATAAACTGCCATGATAACTTTTTCCATTTCGTTACTCCCCAAAGCATGAAATATTTTCTCTAAGGAACTTATCCATTTCTCTGATAATAATGTATTTTTACACCAATTTAATGTTGGTTGTTTTTCCTCCTAAAATGGCCTAACATTGATCCTCTGCATTGGGGATCAGGGTGCTCCATTAAGGTAAGTTTATTATTCATAACCTGAGTGAGTTGTCCCAGTATGGTGATAAGCTGATCTGCACCAGTTGCATCACTAGCTCCACTATACTTATCTGATGTAGGAGGGAAATCCCTAAAATGATTATGTGTGTTGATATGGTTTCCATTCTTTTCACTAGGATACATTTCTAAAAAATGGCATAAAATAGATTATTTTATGAATCACAATACATAATCCAAAATTGTAAAACATTTAACATAATTGAACAGTTTACGGATATAATAAATAATCATAAAAATGTTTTCTTTAAGAAAGTATATACTCATAAACCCTACAAAATGGTTTGTAAAGAAAATGAGAATTATCCTAAGCATATCCCCCAGGAGTGTCATAACCAAGAGTGGAGCAAGGCCCGATTTTGTGCACTAGTTCCCATTCAAGTCTAGCTCAAAGCAGTGTTTTCAGGTTTTACCCCTAGGTACATCTGTGCCAGGGTTAGTGTATTATTACATAACATTGGCATTATACAAGGAATCAAGTCCCGAAAGACTAATCAGTTTAGTAGCCTTGTTAGTAATAGATACATTCATAAGTTTTACATTACATCATGAAATAAAAACATCAACAAAATTTTGTCCCCATTTGAACACACTTATATCCTTAGCCTATCCTTTCAGGTCAACCATAAAATACTTTGTCACATCCTCAGAAAAATAAATCATAGAAAGGGGTGATCTCAGATGCTCAGTAAGGATAACAATATAGAGGAAACATTCATAAATAATCATAAACATTAAGAGAAATGTATAAGACTAAAACAAAAGAAATTTAAACTTAATATTAAGAATAATATGGAAAAGATAGAATCAAATAATTACATTTACTTATTCACAAGGATATTCTGCTAGTCGAATAATCACATACAGTACCAATATCAACTTTTATAATGATGGAATGCATAATTCCAGACTTCATAACCACATAGTCAAGTCCTTGTGCCAATACTACAAATATGATTTTGTCAAATCCTTGTTCCAAGACACAAGTATATCTCATGAGACCTAATGATGCATCAAAGAGCTATAGCGGGATCCACCCATCACTTACTAAGTCTAATGCATTCCTCATATGAGAAGGTTTAAATAAAACATAAACATTCGTATTAAAAATATCATATGAAATTTTAATAATTTAACCGTAACACATTGATGGTATAAAAAGAACACATCCACAGTCAAGCATATCACAAAACCTTCATTACAATATGAATGTTTTGTATCATAATAAATCAACTTCAAACAAGTTTCAAATCCATAAAAGGATGTTGCCATAGATGAAATGAGAACCATTTGAAATAAATACCTCTTTCTATTTTGTAATCATTTATAATTCAAATAGTTATAAAAGAGAAAATTTATTTTTAAAATATTCTTATAAGATTTTATGAGAAGATTCGATGATGTTATAATGGCAGAAAATATCCGCACTTTCCATATATGTAAAAAAAAGACATTCTTACCATAATTTTGTCTAAAAGGTCATAAAGTACCTTGTTTGGAAAACAATAGAATGATTACTTTCAAAAAATATGTGGTCAAATAAGGAATTAAATGAATTTAACACATAGTCTAGTAAATCGTAAGAATGGTTTGAATTACATTTATAAGAAAACACAGATTTGGATGATAAAGAGGTCCTAGTAGGTACATACGCATTAACAACCTTGGATAAGTAAGGAGATTGTAGAATTAATCCATACCTTGTACTTTTCCTTGGTCGAGGGTACATTAACCTCCTTTATAATAGTTAAATCATTGGTATTAAATTATAAAATATCTATATACATAAATATGATATCATATATGATCCTCTAAAAATGCATTGTTAATAATATTTTTGTAGTATCATCGTTTCGGGTGTTAACTGATCTGTTTTCCTTTATATGCTCGGTTACTTAAGTAATGTTTGTTATGGATAGGTTATATTTTATTCATATACAAAATGATATTATGTTCTTAAACATTATTTTTAATCATAAAATGAAAATTATTTTTGAATGAATATAATGGGGAACGAATCTCATCGTGTTCATGGAGAAGGTAATCCTTACGTACACATGAGTGAAAATATCATTATATTGTTGGTGAAATTGTATGTAATTGGATGGTATATAATATATACAGAATAATTAACATGTTATATTTATTATTTACATCACTTATACACATTATTATACCAATCCAAATAATGAAGTTTTTGAATAACAAAGTACACCACAACGTGGAGACGGTAAGCCGTACGTACGCACGTATGGTGACATAGTCATTCATATGATGGATAAAATAATGAATATGGTTGTACCATTTTTATAATAACATCAATGTATATAGAAGACACCAGATTTATTAGTTTAGAATGGAAACAACAAAGAAAAATGAAATGGAAGAAGAAAAGAGCTTGAAAGAGGTGATAAAATATTTACCTCTTCTTCTGGTTCTTCCTTTTGATTTGATCAGAAGGGCTCCTAAGGCTGGATTTCTGACCAAATGAAGGAATCTAGGTTGAAGGGAGGAAATTTGGGAGGATATTTTCATAGGTTTTGGAGGAGCCAAATTTATTTGGGGTGTGAAATTAAGAGAAGGGGAAGTACCCTTTTATAAGAGAGGTGAGAGTCACTTTAGAAAAAACTTAAAATATTATTTTATAATAAAATCATTTTTGGTTTCTAAAGGCTCCAAAATAATTTATTTAGAGGATAAGGTGGGTATCGGTCTAAAAACTCTCAAAAAATAAGTTTTAGATAGGTTTATTTCATCATATCAACCTTATCTTTTAAATTTAACCATTAGTTAAATAGTTTGACATTTACCATGTATCTTTGTATTTTTATATTATATGGTTAATAAACATACAATAACCAGACAAGAGAACCCCAAGTTGTTAATTATTAATATATATAACCTTATATAAGTCCCTTTTCTGAAAATTATATTTTTAGGAATATTATATAAATTAATAATATAGTATTTTCTTTAAAAACTCAATTATGTCAATTTTGACACTATTTAGTATTTGGTTTTTGTGAAAATCATAACATAATTATTATTAAAAAAAAATTATTTAATAAACCCTAATATGTCCTATTAACATATAAAATTAGTGGAATTCATCAGAAGACTCAAATTGCATTTATTGGGATATTCATAATATCAATTATTTTAATCTTTCATTAATAAGGTAATTACTGCATCATCATTGTGTCATAAATAAATTAAATTATTTAATGTATAAAAATTATAAATAAAATATAATTATGTAGAAAATATTTTTATCTTTCTAATGAATATTTATAGTCAAATTTATATTGTGTTTAACCCTATATTAAAAATGGTTTAGTTATTAAACTATTAATTTTACTCTTTTAACTCTTCTTTAAATAAAATAATAATAAATGTCCTAATCTAATCCGAGTGGAAAAAAGGGGATAATATTTTATTAATAAAGTTTTTTTTTGTCTAATTACACTTATCCAAAAGAATTAGGACATGTGTTAGGGTAATTATGATATCATTTTTACCCTTAATTACCCTATTTACTTCTAATCGTGGTAAATCAAAGTCAAAAGTTACTATTCAACAAAAATTATATCCATCATATTGAATCGTATTTTACTTATCAAAATCAACCATGTCTCTCAGATTTTTTAAATTCAACTCACAGAAGTGGTAAAATTAAGTATTATGCAAATTTTCAAATTCTCCTAGAAGGTGGGTAAAAGACGATAAAAAGTTGAAAAAAATTTATATATTCAAACTTATTATAAAATGACTAAAATGAATTAAATTAAAAATATATAGGTATTATGTATATATTTTTTCCTAAAATAAATTAAAAAAATAACTAATTACTAAAAAAAATTTGGTTTTAAACTATAACATTTTGTTTTTCACTTGACATAAAAAATTTAAAGTTTTCAGAAAAATACCAAAAATTCACCCTAAGCTAATTTTGATATTCCGAATCCAAAAATGAAGTCCATTTTGAAAAATAAAATTTATAATATTTTAAAAAGTTGGTATTAATAATCAAAACGGCTACTTTGATTGATTATGGTGTGTTAAAACTCTCTGTTGCATACAACGCAAGCGACTGCATTATTCAAATGGAAACGTATCGTGGATGATTGGAGTGTTACAATCTGCTTCACCTTCGGCAGCAGATATCAGAACACATAAGAACGAGATCCAAGGAGGTCTTTGTCCGGTCAATTTTGAGTTACGTGCTGAAGAGGGAATCAGCAGGGTCGTGCACGCCGGAGCAGGATGCTGCCGACAAATACGGGCATCCAACAAGGGGAAACACAGGGTGGTCAGGTTGCTTGAAGTAGGGTGGCTGTCGGTGGTTAGTTGAACGCATCCTGACGATGATCATAGGTGGGACAAAAGTAGATATCGTTGCAAGGAGGTAGGCCAGACGTGGCTACTGTTGAGGTGGAGGGGGCCGCTGGACAACATTCAGTGAGGACAGGGAAGTGAGGCGCGGCATCGCGCTAGCTGAACAGGGAAGGGGGCGGGGGCCTCGTGCAGCTGGACCGGAAAGGGAGGCACGACCTCGCGTCGGCTGGATAGGGAAGGGTGGGTGCAGACTCATGTTGGCTGGACATAGAAACAGAGGTGGTGCCAGAGAGGAAAACTGCCGGAGAAAGAGGATGAGGCCACTCGGATGGGCTGCAAGCATCGCACAAGTCGAACAAGTGGGGGGGGGGGCTATCCATGCAGGTTAGGGTTTCCACCCTTTTTCTCTTAATAATAATAATAATAATAATAATAATTCTTATTACAATATTATTATTATTATTATTATTATTAAAAAACCTGATATTATTACTATTACTATTACTAACCATTTTTTTGAAGTTATATTTTATTTTATTATTTATTTATCTTCATCTCACTCCACTTTATTTATTTTACCAACAAATTAATTTATTTAATTTCTTTGAACATTGGGCAGCCGCATGGTTTGTGTGAAATAAACAAGAAATTGAGAAAACCGTGCTCGGACCATGCCACCCGGCACTACCCAATCACATAGTCAAAAAGCGTTCTTACTATGTAGTCTTTATAAATCATACTCAAGTCGCACACGATAACTCTGATCTACTGGAATTTCTGCACGAGAACTGCACAATTACTTCTAACCTTGAGAGCTTACCATGAAACTATGAAAGCTTCCCAAAACTAATAATAATAATAAAATAATTGGAATAATAAATCAACCAGGTCAGGGTGTGACAACTCTCCCCACCACTGAACTTTCCCCCCCAGAAAGTCACCAAACCAATAGTTAAGACAACTCAAGTACATTCCTAGACAAAATTAAAGGAAATTGAGAGCATCAGGGTGACCATTACCAAAACACATCACAACAGACCCATTTCAAGGAAATATACTACTCGAGATCGAGGGGAGAACATGGGAGGGTTCTCCCCAACACACAGATTCCACTAACTCGAAAAGAAAAATCAAAACATACCACCCCAATGAGGGGGAGAAGAAGAACGGTGGAACTTCCAACTGATCCAAACCAATATCTATTACACAAGAGAAAAATTTACACCATCAGAACTAAGATCTAAAACCTTTAAGGGACCAACTGATACACTAGGACATTAGAACGACGTAATCCCCCACAAAACCAAAACACACTGGGGGAAAACCCAAAGAGGTGCCTGAACTAAGAGAGCGCCCAAAGACAGCACCGATTGATCTCAAAAAACATATTCCTAACAAATACAACTGAGACCAAACTCAAAATTAGAAAATCTCCATTCAGTAATGGGTCCAACACCCCAGAAGGAATAAAAATAATTTAAAAGCCACATTTATAGCAGATGAGGCCGCTTGGATGTGGTACAATGAGATCATCACACCAACACAAAAAGTATAATATTACGAAAACTGGAGTAGAATAATAAATATATGTATATTTTTCTCCTTAAATACGAAAACATTCTCGAGACCGAAGTTCCACACACCCTTGGCAATTCCTGACCGTGCATGATCTTTTTCCCGACACTTGTGGCTGGGGTCCAGATGGCTGAAGCATTACTTGCCTCCCAATCATGCATTTTCATCCTATGGTCCCTAAATCCTTCCTCTCGATGATTCAAACAACCACAATGGTGGTATGTTTTCAATGGGGTGAAACACGACCACTTAGAATGACCAGACATGCCATAATGGTGGTGCATAAGAAAGCAGTCTGAAAAACTAAGAGCTGATACTGATGAAGAATATTTTTCAGGAAAAAGATCTTCTGGTAGAAACCCCTTTCAGATAAGGAACCCTTATGAGAGATTACCACCACCAACTACACCCCAAACTCTAATGAATATAAGACAACCAATCTCCACTGGCCCCAAATCGGACCCTTAAATAAACCTAAGACGGTACAAACCTTTACAACCTCACGAGTTCCCTGCAATCCAAAGGCATATTTCATCTCCTTGAACTAAAAATCATCCTCTAACAGACATTAATTACTTCGATAAAGAGGAAACACTCGAAAATAACTGAAAACTGGGTACAACTCATTGGAAACATTAATGACCTTTCTCAAATGCATACTCAGAACAACATGAAAAATAAAACTGTGACCGACATCAAGAAAAAGCTCAATCAAAGAAACAGTCCAAGCCAAGGGAAATAGGCACACAAGCCAAACATAAACAAACACAAGTAAAATTTTCTTTTCCAAAAACCAGCATCTCTTTTAAAATTTTAAAACCTAGCTATGATACCTTGTGAATCGTCACATTTCCTTTCATTTAATCCTACTTATGTCATATATGAACAAGTGTCCCCCACACACTCTCCGCACACACCCATGCACATGTGACCCTCCATAAATAATTTCATAGTTCAAACATCTCTTTCCCCTATCAAATCCAAACACACACCAAATTCCTTTTCCAAATAAAAACACTTGTCCTTTAAAATCCCACCTCACCCATTTTAAAAATATTTTAAAAGAAAAAATTTTCCATTTTAAAATCAATTTCAATTTTAATGCACACTGACATAAACTGAGATGAAAACAAAATAAAACCAACAAAAACCCACTAGAATGATGAACTAGTACAAATGCATGACCCGATGACACGGTGGTAAGACATTCACCATGTAAGGAATAACATTAAGGGGGCCATGATTCTAGCACTTGGTCTTCATAAGGGTCACCACCCCATGTGAGGCCGCAACATGAACTGATTCTCCTCCATTGTCATCCCTCAATCCCAAAAAACCCACGAAAAAAGGCTCAAAACCCGGAATACCCCTGGTAACTCAAGTCTCTTCATGAGTGGTGGTGAACAGGAACCATCCCATAACCTACCTCCTGTGCTCTGACAATCCTAAAATTCATTTATCAAACATCCCAAATATCAAGGGCATATTTGATACCATTTTCTCACGAACCAGCCTGAGTTGACCCTGAACTGGTCACCCGAGCTGGACCTCGGTAAGTCCCGAAGGGAGTTCCCGATCCCCATGGGCTAGAAACTAGTGTCGGGCATCAAAATTCAATTTATAAGAACAATTTGGACTGTAAAGATAAATAAATTAACCATAATAAACAGTACAAAAGAATTAAAATAAATGATTGGAATAGAATGGATGACAAAAAACATGACTATCCTTTCCAAGAAAAAGGCTTCATGTAACCCCATGGGTTAATCACTGATACAGAAACAAAACATCACCTAAAGTGATCTGAACTAGAGCTGGAACCTGCAAGAGAAATTAAAAACAATAAAACACTATAGGAATGAGTATTCAAACCCAATAGGTTGTCCCAACTAATATATTCCCAATGCACATTAATTAAATAAAGAGAACATTAATTTCAGGTTTGAAATATAATTTATAAATATAGAATTTTTCTACACATTTCATTTTTAAGGTAATCAAATCACAATCATAATCTATTGCACTCATGTTTAACATACGGTGCAAGAGGAGGAACGAAATGGAGACCAAAAAGGATTCATTCACTTTTCATAAAAGTATCAAAGGAAAGTGTGATTGTTTGTTTAAAATAATTATTTATTGAAAAGATCTTTAGCAACCACACATTTACAATTTTACAAGAAAACACTGAAACTAAGCACAATGGGTATCACTTCATATGAGAAGGGCAACATTACTAACTGTACTAGTGTCAAAGGAACACAAGAAATCCTAGGAACTCAGAGGAAAACAAGAACATACTAATACATGTGACTCATCCTAAAGGCATTCCTACCCTATATGGCATCATAATGCCCAAATGCTTAGTGTTTCCCTAACTGGACTAACTGAGGGGACCAATACCCTTGTAGAGAAAAGTCCATACTAAGTGCCATTAGCCAGTGCCTAGTCTAATGTAGTGCAACAATATTTCTCTGTAAGCCTCCTTGCTATGCTAGGTTCCCATGTATAGTTCTCAAGAGGGTTTGCCACACATTTCAAATAACACGCCACATATATATAACCAAACACACCACACAACTCTAAAACTCCCCTGCCACCTCAAGTGTAGTCCTTGCCTTAAAATAATAATTATACAAAGAAGATTCCATATAGGGGACTCTCCCATCTCATGATCAATCGATGAGGCAAGAAACCCCACCCAAGAGGGGTTTTCCAAATAACCATTCAAAATTTCCAACCAGGCCTTTACCAATGCAACACTCTAACATTTATAAAATCATTTAGAAAACTATTTCAAGAGAAAATCCAAACTTCATTTTATATAAAACTTTCCAAACAGGCCCTTCCACCAAGTGTTCAACAATTTTCACATTTTAAACCTTTTTATAAATACTCATACATAGGTTATATTCAACAATAAACCAACTTATTTATCCACTTTGGAAACACCAACCACCATTTGAATGTCGAACTATCATTTACAAAACTAATTTATGACTTTAGAAATTCCGAACTACTTAGAAAATCCAAACTGGCACATAACCAACCCTTGGTGCGCAAAACCTAACAAAAACACATCACATGTTCAAAAAATCCATTTTTAAAACCATACAAACTCACTTTGAACGACACAAACCTACATGGAAAACCATTTAAGGAAAAACGAAAACCTCTTTAAATATTGGGAACACTTATAAGATCTAGTTAGGAATTTGATAAATGCTTAGTTTGCACAGCACAATCCGACCACTTGAAAAATGCCAAACAGGCCTTACATATTTTCCTCAAACCAACTATTATCATACATAAGTGAAACAAGCCAATTTATCCCAAAACACATTGGAAATCAATTTGAGAAAATTCCAATAAACATTTTCTTAAACATCACAAATATATTTTTAATACTAAAACATGCTTCTAAATTTTTTTAACCATTTGTAAGAGCCAATAGTGCTATCAACCAAACACAAGGCATGCGTCATTCCTCAAATCCATGTCACACATTCAAATCAATCTGACTAAACACTTAATTTCATGGAGAAAAACTATTATAAAAAATAGCAAATCACTAATTTGATAACTATGGAAGTTTGAAAAACAAGAAACTAATGAAATCATGAATTTAAAGGAAATGTGCAAAGGGTCCTACCTCAAAGGTGAAACCAATCTGAATACTCAATGCTTGAAACTTTTATTGGAAACCAACCGAAAATCACTGCAACGTTCAATGAACTACACAAAAATCAACAAAAACCTTAAAACACACATCGGAAACCCTTTAATGAGTCCAAAACAAAATAGCGGGTATACGTCTATAACTTAGAAGTTGGCAGTGAACCGAAATGGAGTCAATCTGATTCACCTTCGGTGGATGATGTCAGAAGGCACAAGAACATGACCCAAGGAGTTATTTTCCTACTCAATTTTGAGTTGTGCGCTAAAGAGGGAACCTGCGGGGTCGTATGCGCCAGAGAAGGCCATTTATAGGAAAGACAGACAACCAGAAGGGGGAAACACTGGGAGGTTGGGTCGCCTGGAGCAGGGAAACTGTTGGAGGTCATTCGAATGCAGCCGAATGATGATCAGAGGCAGGCCAAAAGCATCTTCTAGTGTAAGGAGGTAGGCTGGACATGGCTGCCAGTGAGGTGGAGGGGGCCATGGGATGACAATCAGTGAGGATATATATGGGAGGAAGGAACTCACACCGATTGGACAGGGTAGGAGGGGCAGGGCCTTGCGCTAGCTGGAAAGGGAAGGGAGGCGTGACCTCAAGCTGACTAGACAAGGAAGGGAGGACTCAGCCTCGCGCTAGCTGGATAGGGAAGGGAGGCGGTGCTAGAGAGGAAAACTACAAGGGAAGGAGGAGGTGTCCACTAGGTGGGGATGACAGTGTCACGCAGGTCGAACAAGAAGGGGGGGGGGGGCACTCGTGTGCTACAGGCGAGAGGGGGTGGGGGGGTATGTCCATGCAAGTTAGGTTTCCACCATTTTTTCTTAATAACAACAATAAAAATAATTATAATTATTACAATAATAAGAATAATAATAATAATAATATTAAAAACCAAAATATTATAACTATTACTATTACCAATCTTTATTTCTGAAGTTTTATTTTATTTTTTATTTCATTTATTTTTTCTCGATCCAATTTATTTATTTTACCAATCAGTTAATTTATTAAATTTGTCTGAACACCGGGAAATCACGAGGTTTGTTTGCAATCAACACACGATTGAGGAAACCGTGCTCGGACCACGCCACAAAACACTTCCCACTCACATGGTCCAAAAGCATGATTACCATGCAGTCTTTATAAATAATGCGCAAGTCACCCACGATGACTTAGACCAACTAGACTTTCCTCGTAGACACTGCACAATTACCCCTAACTGGATGATCTTACCATGAAACGGTGAATGCTTCCCAAAATTAATAATAATAATTAAATTAATTGAAATAATATATCTTCCAGGTCGAGGTGTGACATTAATTGTTTTGAATTTAGGCCTCTTGGAATATCATTATCATCATATTCTATCGGTATCCTCTGATCCTGGATACATGAAACTGTTAATTTTGGTAAATGTGTGGTTCCACGTTCACCAACCCTTAAACTATTCTTTTCCCCTATGGAATTATATATCTCATTTAATGAATGATGGGGAGGCTCATCAACACGAGCATATTTTTGTTCCTCCCAAAAGGTATGAGTATGATCTTCTATATCGGTATGTATTTGATTAGATGATTGATCTTCCATTATCCTATAAATTAAAACAAAAAAACCATTAGTTCAAAAATATAGTAATATAACTATTAAAAAAAAATTTAAATGAAAAATAAAAAATTATGAAAAATAAAAAGTAACACTAAACTGAACACATATTTAATGAGTGATGAAATGAAATAAATGAATGAGAATAAATCCAAAAAATAGTGTGTTTGAATATACTATTATAAATATTTTTATTCATTTAACATATGAAATTTAAAATAATTGGTTTTCAACAATATCAATTAATAGATAAGATATGTAAAGGTAAATATGGTAAACTAAAAAAACCAAACTAATATAATTTTTATGTTATTAGTTATAATACATGTTTTAATAATGAGAATATATTTAAAATATCTAATAATTTATGAAATTTAAAAATGTAAACCATATATAATCATATGTTACCTGTAATATTAGGAATGTACTAAAGGATTATTTTCCCAATTTCTATCATGATCATTCCATATGGTATAAACCATTTCTATGATGTGCTCATCAATATTATCTATTAATATCTCCCTAGAAGTTGGGATCTCATATAAATCAGTATCTTTGCCAAGTTTTTCATCACAAACATAGTGTTTCCCCTTTTAAAACAATAGAACATTTCATATCAGATTGATCAAGAACATAGAAAATTTGTTTTTCATGTGTTTCCATGAAAAAAGGATCAGTTTTGTACTGTAATTTAATCATATTAACAATTGTCAATCCAAAATCATCATGTCTAACACTGTTGTTTTTGATAAACCATTTGTAAACTGGAACTTGAAATTTAATGTAATCAACCTCCCATATTTCATTAATGAATCTATAATATGATGTTGATTCATAGATTTGGTTTTTGTCTTTGGCACTCAAAAAATGAAATCCTTCTACGAACACCGACACACTACTATTATGAACTACACTTCTATTGTATGGATTTTTCATATGAAATATATAAAAATTAATTTCATACCCATAAAATGTTATAAAATTTAAATTTGGACCCCCACTAACCATATAAATGTTTATGATTCATCTAATCTACCAATCATAGTCTCTTTAAACCATAAAAAAAGATTTTCTATGCTCATTCAAAATCCACACATCTTTCTTCTTTAGATAACATTATTTCAACCCAATAATATGTAATGTTATATATGGATGAGAATCATCTATGTTATTCAAAATGTATAAATGGACCTTCTTTATATTTTCACCTGTAAAAATTTTTACATTTAATCCTCAGATCCCATTTCCCCCATAATTAACTCATTCATGTTGAGATTTAGGAAAAACTATGTGTTCCACTATAGAAAAATAGCTTGTACAAAACTCAGAAACATCCTTATTAAATTAATTCTCAACAATGGAGGCTTCAGGTATACATGGATGTTTAATATACCTCTTCAATATCTTCATATACCTTTCAAAAGGATACATTCAATGTAGATATACAGGTTTGAAATGATTTATTTCTAACACCGTGTGAATAATTAAATTCACCATAACATCAAAAAAAGATGGAGGAAAATACATTTCTAATTTAAAAAGTATACAAACCTCTTTGATCTCCAATTTGTTCAAAACGTTCAGTTCAATCACCTTATTAAAAATTAAATAGAAAAAATAACACACCTTTAGGATAGTCATTCTGACATGAATGGGAAATATTACACATAATGAAACTTGTAAGAGATGTTGCATCATGACTTTAAAATCAAGATATTTCTTACCTTTCAACTTCAAATCCTTTAATGGCATAATTTTTTTTTTACATTTTAATAATAACCCTATTGAACTTTGATATCATGAATACATTGACAAAAACTAATTTTCTTATTCTTGGATAATTTATGAAAATCTAGTGGCAGGGATGTTATCCTTCCATCAAGAGTGAGAGTTAACTCCAAATGTATTCCCATTGAGAGTAAGACCAATATTTAATTCATCCCATATTTAGATTTCCCTTTAATATCTAACAATATACCAATCAATATTTCATATATATTCATCTCCATATTCATAAAATAAATGTTATGTTTGACCACATGATATCACCAATATGGTAGCTCAAAAAATATTGATTGTTTTATCCAAATATTTCTATCATTACCAGATTTTTGTGTCATTTTGAATGTCACTTCAATGTTTTTCACACACTAAAAATACTCATCAGTGTATAAAGGTTTTGGAGAATTATCAAATTCATGAGATCTAATGAGTGCCTATTTTAATCATCTATAAGAGGGATCCATAGACAAACAATATAGATGACCCATGTATAATATTGTTCACCAATGATGCAGTTAATAATATGAAGTCTATGGTTCACAAAGTGTACAAGCTTTATGACCCTTAACATTATATCCAGTCAAATTTCCATATGATGGGAAGTCATTTATAGTGAACATAATCATTACATGTAGTTGAAAATATTCCATTTTATTATAATAATAAACCCTTGTAACATTATCCCATAATATAGTGAAATCATCAATTAATGTTAAAAAAAATGACAATATCATTTCCGGGCTATTATGGTCAATATATCGTTAAACTCAACATGACATATTTGTGCCTTATACAAAATTCAAGATATAAGTTGTAAATTAACAAATAAAAAAACCCCAAAATATGTGTGCTACTAAGGGTTCAATATGGATTCATTCCATATATTTATCATTCAAGTATAAGATATCTCACTTCATTTCTGAATGTAAAAAACTATATATCAATTTTCTTCAACTGTGGACAATCAACTGGGTGCTATAATTTTCCAACACATATATGGTCATCCGCATTCCATATTATGATTTTTTATTCAGGTGAATTTTCAAATAAATGTTTCAAAAGAAGAATTATACGATGTTAAAAAATTCCTTGGTCGGGGTCTCTTTAAATGAAAAATCATCATGTAATTTTTCATTCAACTTATACCGTGATGTCCCACATTTAGGACATGTTGACAAGAACACATATTCCTTCCTATACAGGACAATGTCATTTAGGAAGGTACATAATTTTTGTACCTTAATCCCATAGGGAATAATATTTTATTCATTTTATAATGTGAATCAGGAAGATCATTTGTCTTTAATAATAATATCATTCAAAAACTGTAGAAAATCAGTAAAACTCGTATCCCTCCAACCATGTTTTTTCCTTGAATTTAGTCAATCTCAACACCAATGATAAAACTGTAAATTCTATAAACCCCAGATACGATGGTTTTTTAGCATCACCATATAGAAACTCAATTTGGAGTTCTTTCTCAATTAAATCTACTTCAATATCATGAATCATTTATTCAATTTAATCATAGGTATCATCCTACAAATCATCAACATTATTAGATCCAAAATTATACCATGTTTCACCATGCCAAATCCATGGGCTGTAACTCCTATTAAAACCATGAAAAAATAAATGATATTTGACCACTATAATTATCAACTTCTTCATATTTAAAAATTTTAGGCATGAGCAAGAAAACATGTCGTTGTTCAGAACATTTTGTTTAGAAAATTCCAAAAAATTATCAATACCTTCCTTGTATTCATCACTTGTACGAAGTGATATAATCCAACATCGACTCATTATAATCTATAATAAATTACAAAAATAAACATCTTTTCAAAATAATATAATGGTGAAAAAGGGGAGAATAAATTATTCAAGTCAACCTATGTTTAAATTTAAATCAACTATGTCATAATTTTAAGGTAACAAAACTTTGTATTTTTAAAAAAAATGTGTGTATTTGAAAATTATAATTATAAATTATTGAAAATAAAGGAATATAAGTTTACATATAATTGATAAATAAAAATCAATCCCCATTTATATTTATAATCCCAAATACCACAATATATTATTTATATTTAATAAAACATCATTAACATCAAATTAATTTTAAAACAATATGTCACAATTTATTTCAGAAATAATTTATTTTACAAAATAAAAAATTTTCACATTTTAATTGAATTTAAACAAACTCAATGTTTTAATTTAGAAAAAGAGAATTATTTGAAAATATCCTTCACATTTAAAAAAATTCCTATTTAAATAAATGGTTTGATGAATTATTTCAATAAATTGAATAAAAAACTCATTTCCATTACTAGAATATTTTCAACAACAAAAACATCATATCATCATGGTTAGAAAAAAGTTTCAGGTTAGACCAGTAAAATGGTATCTAAAGTAAGTGAGGAAATCCTCATCAGGGTTGCGGCCTAGTATAACCCTACATATCTTATATCCCTTTTCAATATACCTGGTTTTTTTATCGACCAATTAAAAACTAGACTAGAAAATTTATATTGGGGAATTAATCATTGAAGGAATAAAACCCATTAGGTTGTTTGGATCACACTTTTCCTCCACAAAAATTTGTGGATGGGGTTTTGAGATATGTGAAGTTTTAGTATTTACCTTCTCAACATAAGGGATATAGGATTTTGGAGCACCCTACTTCTCTTTGTAACTATTTCCTTTATGCCAAAATACTTTCCAAACATGATCTTTTGATGATCTAAACTTATTCCACAACCTATATTTTTCGGAGGATTTTGTGGGGGTCTCACGACTAGCTTAATAAAAGACTATACTGGAGGATAGGTGATGGTTCTATTGTGAATATATGGAATAACCCTTGATTGGTGGATAATAGTGGTTCCATGGAAACATAGATTGTTGCTTCTGGTTCAGAAAATGAGAAGTTGATCTCTTTGGTTAAATATGATAGAAGTGTCTAGTGTAATTAAACATTTAACACCTAGTTCAATGAAAGAGAAATTATCTAGTTTATTCTAGGTGAAACATATTTGGGATATGACTATATATGATGAATTTACGATGCCTATGGTGCATAATCTTTGAAATATGGTTACTTTCTATCACAATATGTGGTAAATTAGAATACTACAGTGACCTTGAATTTTTTTGGCATCTTCGTATCACTCTAAAGTAATAATACTTATGTTGGAAAGCATGCTCTAGCATTCTTCCTATAAAGGAGTTTCTCAATATTCACCAAATCTTTGAGGACCCAACATTCCCCCTATGTATGGATATGAAAAGTTCCTATATTCATGAAATTTTTGAGTACCCCAGTTCCAAGGATGTTTGAAATGTTTGTAATAATAAATTTGATTCTATTATGCATTCTTCATCTGACTTTTCAGAGATACAGGGGAAGTGGTCTTCAACCCTTCTTGTGGAGTCCATGAATATCATGTGCATGATTTAATGAATAATATGGGTCCACTAAAATTATTTTTTCATTAATCATATGATCATGAAAATATTCCTCTAGGCCTATTAGTACACCTCCTATCATACCACATAGAGTCTCAACGATTCACATGTCTACAATAATGGTGCACATTCAAGTTAAAACCCTTGGTATCTTACTCCAAATGATGTAATGAATATTAAAATGGTGATTCTACTTCTAGTGGATCCTTTTTAGGTTCCAGTGTGTCTTCTAGGACTCCTATAGAGTAGTATTGGAACCTTTCCAAAAATCATTTAATGCTTGTTGGACTCAACAGGTGGATAAAGCTCAGGTTATTATTTCTGGTGTAGAGTTTTCCTTATACAGAGATGGAGTTCTATTATCCTAGATTCAGTCTTCCATATTATTCACAGTGCCTTTTCATCCCTAGAAAATTAATTTAAATCATTTGGTCCATTGGTTGGGTGGATTTGATCTTGATGTCCTCACTTATCATATTGTTCCTTCTAGTTTATCAAAAGGGATAGTAATAGGGCTGCACAAATTTTGGCCACCCATGGTCTCTTAGGGGAATCACATGTATGGTTTCTTGATTACCCTATTTTGATAAACTCCATTGTATTTTATGATCTCTAATATTACTTTTAATGAGTATTTTTCTTTCATAATATATATATATATATATATATATATATCATTTTCACTAGAACTTTCTAATGTGTTTTTGAAGTATGTGCAGGATTTAATATTAAATTGATATATCTGATTATTTACAATCCAATAAATGAGAATTGATAATTTATATACTTTATTTAAAATGTGAATATATGTTATGGATAGCTCATAAAACCATGGTTATTTCACACTTATTTTGAGAGGATTTTTTGGGAAGAAATATAAGATGAGATGAAACCCCACTCGTTCTTTGAATTTGATTATAAAATGTGGTGAATATTGAGAACCCATATTGAATTATTGAATACGTGAAAAGATATTGAAAATACAATACTAAGGGGTAGATTATTGATCCCATGTTTCATTTTTTTTCAATCAGTCAATATGTGGATTATATAAAGTGAAATTTTTTGTTCCATTCTTTCATTCTTAAATTCATGTGATTAAAAATTTTCATATTGCATAAAAAAGTGGAATTCCATGAAAAAAGTTATTTATTTGATGTGAAAAAGAGGAATCAATGTTGAAGAAGATATTAAGTTATTGAAATATTTATTTGAATGAGAAGGATGAAGAAGATGGATTTTTGTTTCCATGAAAAAAGAGATTATATTTTGATGATGTTTGGGGCTTGGAATATTAGAATCATATATGGTTTTTATTGATGATTTGATAACTAATTTTTATAGTTTACTAAAAATATAGTCCTTAATCTAGTGGAGGAAACCATGTTCTAATTATTTGGATATTGTTTTTCATGATATGTACTTACTTCCATTAAGTGGTAGAAAAGTGTGCATCCCTTAAGTGGGAGATTAAATGAGTTTTGAGATATGTTAATCACACTTTCATACCTTATTCTTAATTTTATTATATTTTCAGTTAAGGGGGAGTGATTGATTAATGTCAAGACGAGATAAAGGGGGAGCTTTATCTCTACTGGTTTAGAGAACACTCTAAGGGTTTCCTAGCGTTTTGTGATTCCTAGGGTCTCCTAGGTGCATAAGTGATTCGTCGACATCCATAATTTCTTGGATAATGTTTTAGAACTGCCTTCTAATGGAGTTGAACTCAATCCCAAATTGAGGCATGGTGTTATAAAATATGATCTAATTAGTAATTAGAAAAAATTATTACTGATGGATATGGAGAAAAAAACGGTAGTGTGCTCAAAGGATGATGATGTGTTTCTAATATGTCAAATGACACCAATGATCATCAAAATGTTTATAGGTAATAATCCCTTCAATTGGGGCACAATAAAACCATTTCACCAAATATTTGGTATTTAGAAAAGGGTTTATCCATAATAGATGTTGTAGTGGGTTATATGATCTTTTCATTCTTCAATGAGAGTGATAAATATAAGGTAATCAAAGGAAGGATGTGGTCCTTTGATAACCAAATCATTCTAATGGAGGATATAAGAGATGAATGGTATATCTTGAAGACTAGTCTATCTAAATACCCATTATGTATACTCCTTAAAGATATCTCAATCTATGGTTGAAGTGAGTGAGTTATGTGGGACATTAGAGGCTGCATCAGATAATTTAAGGAATGAGATAGATTGTATCTTATTCATTGGAAGGGGGGAGACTATTCTGAATAGATTACTCACTGATTTGGGGTAACAACTTATGAGAGGCTTGTTTCTAATGATAGAGGTGTTAAGTCAATAAGTTTACTTATAAATTTTCCATTCCTTAATGTTTTTAAAATCACAAACACATTTCTTATGGGAAATTATCTTTCTCTAAGAAATATTTTCTTAAGGAAATTTTTCTTTGTCTAAGAATGTTTTTATCTTTACCCACAAGTTTCAATGCCATATCTTGTGTTTTCTTAAACCAAATCTAATCATTTTTCCCTATGTTAATAATAATATCTTTACCTTACTTAAAAACTTACAGTTCCTCTGAATCCTATTCCCAAGATTTGTGAATCCGATTTCTCTAGAAACCAAAATCCAATTTCTATAGAAATCAGAATTCAATTTCTTTGGAAATAAGAATCTGATTTATTCTGAAATCAGAATTTAATTCATTATAAAATAAGACTCTGATTCCTCCATAAATCAAACTCTGATTTCTTGTGAAGCCAGACTCTGATTTCTTCTAAATTCAGACTCTGATTTCTACTGAAATTGGACTTTGAGTTCTCCTTAAATCATACTCGTATTTCTCTAGAAATCCAACTCCAATTTCTAATGAAATCAGAATCCCATTTCATCTTAAATAATTAAATGATTTCTTATGAAATCGGACTCTCATTTCTTCAAAAAATTGGACTCTGATTTCTTCTAAAATTATACTCCGAATTCATTAGAATTCATTCCGATTCTCTTTTATTTAATAATCTGATATTCTATTTTTATAGACTCCGATTTACACATTATTAAGAATATGATTAAATGCTTTTCTTAGAGTTAACTCATTTCCTTAAAGTAATGTTTCATTTTATCAGATCCTAATATTGTTAATGTTTTTTATGCATGGTAATGTTCCTCATAATTTTATTACATGAAACAATGTCGTACAATCTGTTTTTAACTAATCATTGGATGAGTGACACATGTACAATTCCCTCCAAAATTTGAGGAAAAATATGACCATTAGGGGAGGAAGTCGACTGTTGAAATCCATGCCTATAAATACCCAGCTATTTGAATGATTATAGTACTGATTAGTGATAGAGTTTTTGTCGAGATATTTTGATCTCTATAATGATCATGAAAAATTCTAAAGATAGAATTTATATTGTGAGAAATCTACTCATATTTCCTCGTACAAATGCTTTGAACAACTTGTTCATCCTACCTACTGAAAATCAAATAGTTTCAGATCAATCAAGGGATTATAGGGATATACAGATAGAGGTTTTGATCACCTTAGAGATCGAGGGCATGAATGGGTAACAAGATATATTCCGATCATCATATGAAGGGACTACCCTAGTGTGGGTAAGATAGAGTTGATTGAATGTATAAATCAAGGGGCCTTTATCCAAGGTTTTTGGATACCCTTCTTTTTGGTTTAAATGATTTTCTATACATATTTTCTTGTCTTTGTTACAATTTTTTATTTCCACTGTATTTTGTTAAATAAATAATGTATAAAATTATTCAACTTTCTTATATGTGTATACTATCATAAATAAGATTCTATAAGCATTAAGGTAGAATCTTTCCCTAAGTAAATGTTTCTTAAGTTTCTTTATCAGATCCATATTATTGGATCCTAAGAAAGTTAGTTTCTTTTTTAAGATCTAAAAAGGGATTGTGAATCCATATTGTTTAACTTTGTTAAACATATATTTTCTTAAAGGATAAAAATGAATGTTTTAAACATACAATTCACCCCTCTTGTAATTGAGCATCTACATCTATATTTAAATCAAACTATTGGTATCAAAGGAGTTCTCTGAAATTATGATACTTTCCTATATATTTTCTAGCTCATCTTTCTATGCTTAACTTTACTTGTTCATTTTTTTATTAAATAATTTCTTTACAAAAACATTATTTATAAAATTTTTCTAATAATCTTTTTTTGGAGAAGTTTTTATTTTTAGAATAGTAGGAATTAATGTTGGAAAAATAGACAATATAAATACTACCAAGACACCAATTTTTGATGGTAATGATTATGAGTACTGGAGAGATAGTATAGAGACTTTTTTTATAATCACTAGAGTGAATAATTTTTTTATTCTCACTGGTGAATACATGATTCCTTCCATGGAAATAATAACATTAAAAAAATAGGAAAACAAGAATATCAACTAAACTACATGGTACACAATACTCTTTTATGATCCATGGACAGGAATATTTACATCCATATATCCTCTTGTGAAGCTGCCAATAGTATCTAGAAGAAACTTCAAGTTACACACTTTGGAACTTCAAAAGTGATAGAAACATGGAGATATATGTAAAGATCTAAATATGATGGATTTTTATTTCATTATGGTGAAAAAGTTTGCAAAGCGCAATACTGATTTATAAATATCATAAAAAGTCTTCAATATATCCGAGAAAAAGTATTTTATGATGAAATACTTGTGGGAAAGATAATAGATATCATGCCCAGTGGGTGGGAATCTAAAATGATAACTATTGATGAAAATGGAAATGTATATAACACCACTCTCGATGAGTTATTTGGAACTCTTATTTAGTATGAAAAAATAATGAAGAGAGATGAAGAAATTAATAAGAAGAAGAATGGTAATGGAAGCATTTCTTTCACTACTACATCTAAACCTAAGACTCTAGAAAGAGTAAATTAATCTAATGAAAATAGAGCTGTTGTAATATATAAATAAAGTGGTAGTGGTCAGTGAGAGAATGACCTAGCCAATCTTCCTTGAATGATGAATAAGATTTTAGGAAATAAATATATTTAGTACAGATAAAATAAGAAAGGCATAAAGGATAAGAAAGACTCAAAAGTAACTTATTATGAATGAAATATGGCTGAACATATTAGCCCCAATTGTCCTTTGTTCTTGAGAAAATACAGAATCGATAATTATTCTGAAATAAACAAAAATAATTACTAAAAATATAAGTCTAAGAATGTCTTAAAGGATAATGATACATAGAGTGATAGTGGTGGTGACTCTTCAGATAAATCCTCTAAATATGAATATTCCAGTCAAAAGAATATTGGTCTTATTTCTAGATTACAAATTGAAAATCATTTTGTTATGGCTAAAGTACACAATACTGAATCTTTAACCAAAATTTCATTTAATAATAATTATCCTAATAAATAAACTTATAAATCTTAGGATGAAGAATCTTCCTCATCTCAAGATAATACCTTACCTTCATTTAAAGATGTCTCTAGATTTTATAAATTACTTGAGAATAAAAACTAAAAGATAAAAATAATTTCTAGAAATTAAATTCTATAATATCAATTTTAAAAAAATAAATTTCAAAATATCTTGATAAAAAAACTCTTGATTTTGTTAATATTTCACAAAAACTTATGGAAGTTAATTATGAGAAGTATAAACACTATAAATTTCTTGAAAATATTATTTCTAAGAAATTTTTTTAGAGACTAACATAAATTTTATGACTAACGACTACAAGGATAAGAATTTAGTCATCATAATAAAATATGAAATATTTTACTTAAAGAAACTTTTTGAAAAATTTCACTTTTGTAAGGAAATAATTTCATAAAATGTATTCAGAAATTTGTCCTCTTAGAAATATTTCAGGATTTTGTTATACTCATTCAAAACTATTTTTTATTCACAATTATTTGATCCCCAAAGTGATCTTTTTTGAACTAAATGTCAATGTGGTGGATATTGGGAGAATATTTATTCTTTAAATAAAACCCAATCCTTAGGTTTTCATAAATCTTATTTTTCAATGAAAATGTGGATGCCTATGATTTTACTTTCTAAAAAATTTGTATCCAAGAATGTTTGGATTCCAAAAGTCTAACTTTTTATTTTTCCGGAAAACATAATAAGTTTAAAAAACAATACATGGTACTTAGATAGTGGATGTTTCAAACACGTGATTGGTAACAAACACTTATTTGAAAATATTATCAAGATGAAAGGTGAAATAGTTACATTTTGGAGATAATTATCAAAAATAAATTGTTGATGTAGGTAACATTGATCTTCTTGGAAAAGATTTAATTTCAAATGTTTTATTTGTTAAAGGTCTTAATAAAAATGTTATAAGTATAATCCAATTATGTGATGATGGTTACCTAGTGAATTTTAAGAATGATAAATGTATAGTACACAATTAAAATAAATATTTTATTCTCTATACCCATATGTAGGATATTGTTTATATACTGAACTTAAAAGACTTTTGGATCCATGACCTACCATTCCTTAGTGTAATGAAAGATCAATATAGGTTATGGCATAGATGACTAGGACATTATAAAAATAGTAACCTATGAAAACTCTCATAGAAAAGACTTGTTAAGGATATACCAGAGTATATATTTGATTATTCAGAAGATTGCAATACATATCAATATGGAATGAAACATAAGTCAAGCTTTAAATCAATCAGTGAAGTCTCAAAATCTGACACATTACAGCTAGTGTGTAAGGATCTTTTCAGTACAAAAAATGGAATTATTGGAGGAAAATACTATGTAATTTTTTTTATCTAATGACTTCACTAGATTTACATGTGTTTATTTTCTAGAAAATAAATATAAATAATTTTCTTATTGTAAATATTTTTTCTGCCAAAGTTAAAAATGAGAAAAAACTAACACTAATAACTATTAGTAGTGATCATGGGGGAGAATTTTAAATTTAAGATTTTGAAACTTTTTTAGTATGAAGTGAATAACTCATAACTTCTTAGCTCTAAGATCTCCTCAAAAAAATGGTGTTGTTGAAAGAAGAAACCAAATTTCTCAAGATATAACTAGATCCATGTTGGGTGAATATTCTATTGATAAATTTTTTGGGCTGAATCCATTGGTACTACTTTATATAATATAAATCATGTTTTAATCATATATTTTCTTTATAAAACTCCTTATGAGTTATGGACTGGCCGAAAACCTATTGTTTCTTACTTTAAAGAATTTGGATGGAAAGTATTAATCTTGAATACTAAAGATAACTTACATAAAGTTTCACCCACATCTGATGAAGGAAATTTCATAGGCTACTCAACTAGTTTTAAGGATTATAGAGTTTATAATAAAAATTCTGGTACCATTTAAGTAAAAGTACATGTAAAATTTGATAAAGCTGATCCTTTTGTTTTTAAACAACCCCAACCTACATCTTCGAATGTGTTTTCTAAAAATGATTATCAACCTCTGATGAAAGATTCTTCTAATAAGGAAAATACTCACAAAAATGTTTCTGAATTATTTAACTAAGAATATTTTTACCTTATGTTGATGAAGAGATTATTCAAAACCCAAATTAGTTTTTCCTTAAGAATCATCCCAATTATAGTATCATTGGTGATATAAATCAACCTTTAAGGACTCAATGTTCTCTAAGAAATGAAGTATAAAACCAATAATTCTTTCCCATTTAGAACCAAAAATCACTGATGAAGCTTTATGTGATTATGATTGGATTAAATACATATAAGATGAACTAAATGAATTCAAAAGGAACAAAGTACGGACCTTGGTTGAAAGACCCAAAGAAACTTAAGTAATTGGAGTAAAGTGGGTCTTCATAAATAAATATGATGAAAATGGAATCATTGAAATAAATAAATAAATATTAGTTCTTAAAGCCTATAATCAATAATAAGGAATAGACTATGAAGAGTCCTATGCTCCAGTAGCTAGACTTGAATCTATTTGTATTCTACTAGCTTTTAAAACATTCAAAAATTTTAAAATGTTTCCAATGGATGTGATGTGTGATTTACTTAAATGATATGTTCAAGGGGAATTTTATATTAAAATACTTTTCGGTTTTTAAAATATAAAACATTAAAAACATATTTACAAACTTACCAAATATTTATATGGACCTAAAAAATCCCCTAGATCCTAGTATAATAGACTTACTTGAATTTTGTTGAAAACAATTATGTTAAGGGAACCACTCTATAAGTTCCCAGCCTTAAACCTTACTTAATCTTGAGTTATTACAAAATTACACATTGAGGATCTTTTCGGGTTTAGAGTTTTAGAGAATTAGATCATAAAACCTGCATTACATTCCACATATAAACAAAGTGGTTACATAAAGATAGTATTCTTCTTTCCCATCAATGGAAACTTATTTAAAATAAAACATGGATTCTTTCTTGACACTTCCTTGACACTATCATCATATCCTGTACCTTTCCCTTGACCTGTGAAAAACATTTCAAAAAAACTTGGGATGAGCATAAAAATCTCAGTAAGGGATATAAAAATATGGAAAGGAAACATGGGTACATATATACATAAGAATGAAATCATAGTTTACCCATAAAACATATGCTCTTTAACATACCTTATCAAATCATGAATAAATCATAGAAATCATAAGACATAAAGGTAACTTGAGGCATTCATAACATCCTTACGTAGGGAGTAACCCTCTTGGTTACGTTTGGAATACCCATCACAGTATATTCCCTAAATCTCTTCGGAGAAACCTTAACGTTTCACTCCTTCACGTTACCCAATGCATTGGAGAGCTATATCGGGCTCACCTGCCCTTAGTTTATCATGGAACCACCCGTTTTCATAATAATGCCCAAGAACCTCAACATAATCATATCACATAAAACATGCATAAAAGAAACATAAAATTTACACCTTTCAATCACAAGATATCAATAGAACACATTGATATAAAAAAATTATGAAAACCATTTTCAATACCAAAAAAAAAGAAATGTAAAACATGGTATTTATTTTTCTTTTTAAAAAAAGGTATGGCTTGTAGAGGAAGCCAGAACTCAAATAATGGTCACGGCGGCGGAGAAGTCGTTGTCGCCGCATACGTACGACAAAAACATTCCCTTTTGTCATTTAGTAAACGCTTCGTATAAAAAATATTCCTTTTGAATAAACTTAAAAGTCAAAGGGGTTTATACACCATATAAAAGAAGGTTGTGTATAAAACAAAATATGCCTCAATGAAAGGAGATTGAGACGAAGTCCCATACCTCGGGTCCGACTTGACTCGATCGTTCTTTAATGTCCTGAATAATAAACTTGAGTTAATTGATACTTGCTTAAGAACCTTTTTCAAGTTAATTATTCCTTTTATATCACTTATTACCATGTCATGAACACTATGTAATTATTTAAGTTAATAACGGCCATTTTAACGATCATTGGTACTTGAGTCAAAAATAAACCCTTTATAATTACAAGTTGTTCATGTATCCATTATATCCAGAATTATAATCATGATTTATATATCATATATATCTAGTATATACATGTATTTATAATATTACATAATCATTTAGAGGTAAGAAATGAAATGCACCGTTCATGGAGACGGTAAGCCGTACGTACGCATGAACACTACTTTCATTTCTATTTCGTATTTTATAGAATGGAATCATAATGATATAAAGGTATATTATAATTCCAGTATAATATCACATATAATATCATAGTTCCATCCTTTATACGTCCCACATATGGTATTTAACGAATCAAATCACTTTGAGGGGGCGGTAGTCCACACTTCCTTAAATGAAGATATCGCGTTTACCCATAATGGAAACCAAAAAGGTATGACCAAAAAGGAAAAAACATAATATTAAGGAAAAAATAAACATATTATATATCATATATAAATATAGTGACATCTTAATGGACACATTTTAAGGTGTTAAAAGAATGTTGAACAATCATCGTTTCGGGAGGCATAAATTCACCATCCACGGAAACAGTATGTTCGTTAACCATTAGATGTAGGTGTGTGTAAGTGTAGCTCGAATACATATTATAAAAACATCCTAGTATATTGAGGATACTGGAGTTGTTACAAAAGAAAATAATAAAAAGAGTTTAGGGGGTTGGAGAAGCAAAATAAAACAAAAGGACTCAAAAGAAGACATTACCTTAAAATCGGGTAACTCCCTTTGGTTTGAGCTCAAAGGCTTCCTTGGGAAGACTTCTGCCCAAAGTGAGGCTTCAAGGAGTAATAGAGGGAATTGGAGAGACAAAATGGGCAGGGGTTGGCCGAGCCAAAGGCTTTGGGAGTGTGGGTAAGGAGGTAGAGGTGGGGGCCTTTTATAAGAGGAGAGGAGGGGCACTCTTGGAAGGTAAAGAAAATTCACTTTATTTTAAAATGGTATTCAGATTTAAGAGGTCCCAAATTGATGTGTTTCTAGGATAAGGTGATAAGGGTTCTAAATCCACCCATCCAATATGTTTTGGACATGTTTAGGTCTTAGATATTACATTATCTTTCCATTTTATTTAAATCATTAAATAATGAGGTCATCGCTGCATCATCATGATGTCATAAATAATTTAATTTATTTAATTTCTAAAAATTATAAAACAAATACTATGATGTAGTAAATCGTTTTATCTTTCCAATGACTATTTATAGTCAAAAATATGACTTGTATAACCCCATGTAAATTTTTTTAGTAAAACATCTCATGTGTGTGTCATTTTTACTTTAACATTAAATAAAAAGTTATTTATGTCATTTCCCAACCAAAGTGGCTCCATGGGGTCCCCAAGTTGACCAATGGATTGTCTTGGTCGGCCATGACACATCCAATAATGGTAGGACATGTTTCAAACTCATCTCATACTATTAAAACATTATTTTTACCTTAAACTACACTAATTACCACTAATTGCGATTAAGAACTTAATAAGTTACTATTCACCAAAAAATTATTTTAATCCCATTGAATCACATTTTACTTCTTAATGACAACCATGTATGTTGGATTTTTGAAATTCAAAACACAATGATGGAAAAATTTCATTTAAACGGAAAAATCAGTTTTTATAAGTACCACTTAGTGGTTTCACTATTCATAAAAAATTGAAGTTTTTTCAGAAAATTACCAAAAATTCACCCTAAGATATATTTGATATTCCGAATTCAAAAATGAAGTCTATTTTACAAAATTCAAAACATATAAGTCACATTAATTAATTTAATAATTAATTCCCGCTGTCATGACAAATAGCGTGTTTTTATGAAACAATAAGTATCAAAAGATTGACACCAGTTTAAGTCCAATTTCAAAGTGAAATTGATTCCAATGACCAACATTGGATTAAATGGTAAAAATATATTCTAATTAAACTTCAAAACCAATTCAAAAGATAATCTAATCATATAAATAAATTAGATTAAAAAGCAGTTTTGATGTAAAATGCAGTATTTTTCACTATTCATTAAAAAATGAACATTGTCAGAAAAATACCAAAAATTTATCCAATGTAAAATTAAATGTCCCAATAATAATGAATATGTTTATTTTGACAAATATAGATTATAAAATTGTCAAAATATTGATTTAAAAAGGGTTTGCCATCAAAAGGCAGTAAAACAATCTTTTAAGAATATTAGTGTATTCCATGCTTAAGATTGGATTTATTTTCATTTTAAGCCTCTAAAACACTATATAATTCATTAATAGACACAGATAAAAATATATATTACTCATTACTTACTTGGGATGTTACATCCTTCCCCCCTTTAGAAAATTGCGTCCCCGCAATTTATTTACTTATCAAATAAATGGGGGTACTTATCCCTCATTGCATTTTCAGATTCCCATGTTGCCTCTTCCATCATGTGGTTTTTCCACAAAACATTTACCTGATTAATAACCTTATTTCGTAACACTTGCTCCCTGTGGTCAAGAATCTGGACCGGTTGTTCCTCATAAGATAGGTTCTCTTCCAGCTGAACTACCTCTGGACTCAAAACATGAGATGGATCTGGCATGTACTTTCTCAACATTGAAACATGAAAAACATTGTGTACCTGAGATAAACTCGGAGGTAAAGACACTTGGTAAGCAACTGATCCAACTCTCTCCAGAATTTCATATGTTCCAATGAAACTTGGACTCAGCTTTCCTTTCTTACCAAATCTCATCACACTTTTCCAAGGAGAAACCTTGAGAAAAACATGATCACCTACCTCGAAAGATAGATCCTTCCTCCAGTTATCTGCATAACTCTTCTGCCTACTCTGAGATATTCTCATGTGCTTCTGAATCAACTGAACTTTTTCTGCCATCTCTTCTACCAATTCTGGTCCCATCAGCTTCCTTTCACCCACTTCATCCCAAAATGCTGAAGTTCGACACCGCTTCCCATATAATGCCTCAAATGGTGACATCTGTATACTGGAATGAAAACTGTTATTATAAGAAAACTCAACCAAAGAAAGATGTTGGTCCCAACTTCCCTGATAATATATCGAACAAGCTCGTAGAATATCCTCCAAGGTCTGAATTGTTCGTTCTGAATTCCCATCTGATTGAGGATGAAAAGATGTACTAAAATTTAATTCAGTACCCAACGACTTCTAAAGGCCTTTCCAAAAGTTAGAGGTGAACCTGGGATCACAATCAGATACAATGGAGAGAGGAACTCCATGTAACCTGACTATCTCTTTAAGATACAAACAGGAAAGTTGATCTAGGGAAAAAGTATCTCGTATAGCAAGGAAATGAGCATATTTAGTCAAGCGATCAACAATAACCCAGATTGCATTATTACCTCGAGATGTCTTCGGTAATCCCACAACAAAATCCATGGATATATTCTCCCATTTCCACTCTGGAACTGGTAAAGGCTGAAGCATCCCTTTAGGTAACTGCCGCTCTGCTTTAACCAGCTGAAAAGTCAAACACTTCACAGTAAAATCAGCAATATCTCTTTTCATTCCATCCCACCAGTAATACTCCCGCAGATCTCTGTACATCTTAGTACTGCTAGGATGAACTGAAAACAGGGAACTATAAGCCTCACATAACAACTCATTCTTCAACTGTGAATCACAAGGCACACATAATCTCTTCCCAAACCTCAAAACACAATCATTATCAATGTTGAATTCAGGAAACTTACCTTTCTGAACCAGCTCTACCTTTTTTTGCAACTCACTGTCTTGCTTTTGTGCTTGCTTGATTCTATCTAATAGAGATGATCTCACTGATACCTGAAACAAAACAGAAGAACTTCCTGCACCAACAACTTCTATTCCAAAGTTCATCAAATCCTTAACCAAATGATCACATTCCAAATGCAACATTGCTAATGAAGCATTACTTTTTCGACTCAAAGCATCAGCCACTTTATTTGCTTTTCCTGAATGGTAATGAATTGTACAATCATAATCCTTTATTAATTCTATCCATCTCCTCTATCTCATGTTTAAATATTTCTGAGTGAATATATACTTTAAATTTTTTTGATCAGTATATATTTCACACTTTACTCCATACAAATGATGCCTCCAATTTTTTAAAGCGAAAACAACAGCAGCTAATTCCAAATCATGTGTAGGGTAATTTACCTCATGAGTTTTAAACTGTCGTAAAACATAAGCAATTACCTGATAATTTTTCATTAAGATGCAACCAAGTCCTTTCAATGAAGCATCACTGTATATAACAAACTCACCATTCCTAGAAGGTAGTGCCAAAACTGGAGCATTCACCAATCTTCTTTTCAATTCCTGAAAACAATCATCACATTATTTTGTCCAGATAAACTTAACACCCTTACGAGTTAGCTTAGTTATTGGACTAGATAACCGTGAAAAATTTCTAACAAACCTTCGGTAATAGCCTGCCAAACCAAGGAAGCTATGAATCTCAGTTACATTTGTGGGTCTTGGCCAGTCTTCCACAACTTTTTTTTTACAGGATCAACAGTTATCCCATCTTTAGAAACAATGTGACCAAGGAAAGAAATTTGTTGCAACCAAAACTCACACTTTCTGAATTTCCCATACAATTTATTTTCTTTTAAGGTTTGCAAGATAACCCTTAAATGTCTTTCATGCTCTTCTTTACTTTTAGAAAACACCAAAATATCATCAATAAAAACCACCACAAACTTATCCAAGAACTCATGGAAAATTCTATTCATTAAGTCCATGAATACAGCAGGTGCATTGGTTAGCCCAAAAGGCATTACTACAAATTCATAATGGCCATATCTTGTACGGAACGCGGTCTTCGGAACATCTGCTTCCTTTACCTTCTGCTGATGGTACCCCGATCTCAAGTCAATCTTTGAAAAATACTGAGCTCCCTGGAGCTGATCAAACAAATAATCGATATGAGGCAAAGGATATTTGTTCTTAACAGTGATGTTATTCAAGGATCTATAATCAATGAAAAGTCTCATTAAACCATCTTTCTTTTTAACAAATAAAATAGGAGCACCCCATGGTGATGTGCTAGGTCGAATGAAACCTTTCTCTAATAAATCTTGCAATTTCTCCTTCAACTCTAAAAGTTCAATTTGAGCCATTCGATAAGGGGGTTTTGAAATTGGCTTAGCATCAGGAACTAAGCCAACGATAAAATCAACTTCCCGATCGGGTATTATTCCAGGCAACTCATCAGGAAAAACATCAGGATACTCATTTACCACTAGCACATAATTAATCTGAACAGTCCCTTTATTTTCAATGATGTGTGCATGGTAAAATTCATTTCCATCTTTTACAAGTTTCTCGGCCTCTTGATAAGTTATCAACAGTAAGGGTTCATTCTTGTACACAAACTGAAAGTCTTTCTAAAAAGAAACTTCTTTAGATCTACAGTCAATCTTAGCATGGTAAATAGAGAGCCAATCCATACCCAGGATAACATCAAACTCTACTAGAGGTAGAACAATAAGGGTTGCAAGTAGGTTCTTTCCAAAGATAAGGATAGGAAGATTCTTATAAATTCTTTTTGCCTCAACATTCCCCCCAGGTGTTTTTACCAAAAGTTCAGGAGTCATTTCTTGAGATGGTATTCCCATTTTACTAGAAAAGGTTTCAGAGATGAAAGGATGTGTAGACCCTGAATCAAACAACATACTGGCATAATCTGAAAAAACAAACTAAGTAACTGATACAACTTCATTTGATGGCCCGACATCTGCCGAAGTAGTTGCAAAGGATTTTGCCACCCCTTTATGCTTGTAGTCTAACTGCTTCCCATCACTCAAGATCTTTGTCGGACACTCGTTTGCATAGTGACCCATCTCATTGCACTTATAACATTTCACTAACTGTAAATCAAATTTGGTCTTACTTTCACCTTGATCTTTTTCAGTGCAATCACGAGCCTTATATCCCATTTTACCACATCGGTAGCACTTTCCAGAATTCAGAAGACATTCCCCAGCATGCCTTTCGCCACATTTATCACAAACTGGAAACTTATTTTTCTTACCATCAGACTTTTTTGAAGAATTCTTACCTTTCTCCTGCCACCTCGGTCTCTTCTTCTGTTGGTTGTTATAGAACACTTGATCATCGGAAAACTCCATTTCCACCTTCTCAGCACATCGAACAAGCTTTTCATAACTTTTAAACTCACAAGAAGCTAATGCCCTTCGATATTTTGGATTTAATCTTGAGTAAAAATGATTGATTTTACTATCAAGGTCTCGGATAAAATTTGGTGCATACCTTGCCAATCGAGTGAGCCTCTCTTCATAGGTAGCCACTGAGTCTTCCTCTTGCCTCAATTCCAAGAATTACTTTTCCATCCTAAGTCGAACAGCCTTAGGAAAATACTTCTCAAGAAACATACCTTTGAATTCATCCCAGTCGAGAGCATCAATCTCATCAGCGTCCCTGATATTTTTAACCATAGACCACCACTGATCTGCCTCACCCTCCAAATGGTAAATAGCAAGACTAACCTTTTGATTGTCTGAACACCCCATGACATCGAAAATCTTCTCCAGTGCTTTAATCCACCCTTCAGCTAGCACAGGGTCAGATGATCCTCTGAATGATGGGGGATGTTGCCTCATAAAATTTTCCACCACTGACATGTTCCTCTGTGGTTGATCTGGCTGATCTCATGTATGGATACCACCGCCATTTATCGCTTGAGTCAACTGCGCCATTACTGCAACAAAATGTTCAGTTCCAATTCTGACCATCTCAGGATGATGATTCGGAAGGTTATTTTCTTCTGCATGCCTTCCTAGCACTGCTTCCCTATTTCCTCTTCAGAAAACCATTCTGAACAAACATGTCTTAGATGAAGCAACATGGTAATCTTCAAATTCTATATCATTTGAAAAAAAAAATATTTTTGGATAATCATTTAATAGAATTCTAACTCCTAAAGTTATCTAAACCGACCTCTGATACCAACTATAAGGCCCCAGCCTTAAACCTTACTTAATATTGAGTTATTACAAGATTACATATTGAGGATCTTTTTGGGTTTAGAGTTTTAGAGAATTAGATCATAAAACTTGCATTACATTCCACATATAAACAAAGTGGTTACATAAAGATAGTATTCTTCTTTCCCATCAATGGAAACTTATTTAAAATAAAACATGGATTCTTTCTTGACACTTCCTTGACACTATCATCATATCATGTACCTTTCCCTTGACCTGTGAAAAACATTTCAAAAAAACTTTGGATGAGCATAAAAAGCTCAGTAAAGGATATAAAAATATGGAAAGGAAACATGAGTACATATATACCTAAGAATGAAATCATACTTTACCCATAAAACATATGCAATTTAATATACCTCATAAAATCATGAATAAATCATAGAAATCATAAGACATAAAGGTAACTTGAGGAATTCGTAACATCCTTATGTAGGGAGTAACCCTCTTGGTTACATTTGGAATACCCATCACAGTATATTCCCTAAATCTCTTCAGAGAAACCTTACCGTTTCACTCCTTTGCATTACCCAATGCATTGGAGAGCTATATCGGGCTCACCCGCCCTTAGTTTATCATGGAACCACCCGTTTTCATAATAATGCCCAAGAACCTCAACATAATCATATCACATAAAACATGCATAAAGGAAACATAACATTTACACCTTTCAATCACAAGATATCAATACAACACATTGATATAAAAACATTATGAAAACCATTTTCAATACCAAAATAAAAGAAAATTAAAACATGGTATTTATTTTTCTTTTTAAAAAAGGTATGGCTTGTAGAGGAAGCCGAAACTCAAATAATGGTCATGGCGGCAGAGAAGTCGTTGTCGCCGCATACGTACGACAAAAACATTCCCTTTTGTCGTTTAGTAAATGCTTCGTATAAAAAAGATTCCTTTTGAATAAACATAAAAGTAAAAGGGGTTTATACACCATATAAAAGAAGGTTGTGTATAAAAAAAAATATGCCTCAATGAAACGAGATTGAGACGAAGTCCCATACCTCTGGTCCGACTTGACTCGATCGTTCTTTAATGTCCTGAATAATAAACTTGAGTTAATTTATACTTGCTTAAGAACCTTTTTCAAGTTCATTATTCCTTTTATATCACTTATTACCATGTCATGAACACTATGTAATTATTTAAGTTAATAACGGCCATTTTAACGATCATTGGTACTTGAGTAAAAAATAAACCCTTTATAATTACAAGTTGTTCATGTATCCATTATATCCAGAATTATAATCATGATGTATATATCATATATATCCAATATATACATGTATTTATAATATTACATAATCATTTATAGGTAATAAATGAAATGCACCGTTCATGGAGACGGTAAGCCGTACGTACGCATGAACGCTACGTTCATTTCTATTTCGTATTTTATAGAATGGAATCATAATGATATAAAGGTATATTATAATTCCAGTATAATATCATATATAATATCATAGTTCCATCCTTTATACGTCCCACATATGGTATTTAACGAATCAAATCACTTTGAGGGGGCGATAGTCAGCACTTCCTTAAATGAAGATATCGCGTTTACCCATAATGGAAACCATAAAGGTATGACCAAAAAGGAAAAAAACAGAAGCTTAAGGAAAACATAAACATATTATATATCATATATAAATATAGTGACATCTTAATGGACACCTTTGAAGGTGTTAAAAGAATGTTGAACAATCATCGTTTCGGGAGGCATAAATTCACCATCCACGGAAACAGTATGTTCGTTAACCATTAGATGTAGGTGTGTGTAAGTGTATCTCGAATCTATATTATAACAAAATCCTATTATATTGAGGATACTGGAGTTGTTACAAAATAAAAGAATAAAAAGAGTTTAGGGGGTTGGAGAAGAAAAATAAAACAAAAGGACTCAAAAGAAGACATTACCTTAAAATCGGGTAACTCCCTTTGGTTTGAGCTCAAAGGCTTCCTTGGGAAGACTTCTGCCCAAAGTGAGGCTTCAAGGAGTAATAGAGGGAAGTGGAGAGACAAAATGGGCAGGGGTTGGCCGAGCCAAAGGCTTTGGGAGTGTGGGTAAGGAGGTAGAGGTGGGGGCCTTTTATAAGAGGAGAGGAGGGGCACTCTTGGAAGGTAAAGAAAAGTCACTTTATTTTAAAATTGTATTCAGATTTAAGAGGTCCCACATTGATGTGTTTCTAGGATAATGTGATAAGGGTTCGAAATCCACCCATCCAGTAGGTTTTGGACATGTGTAGGTCTTATATATTACATTATCTTTCCATTTTATTTAAATCGTTAAATAATGAGGTCATAGCTGCATCATCATGATGTCATAAATAATTTAATTTATTTAATTTATAAAAATTATAAAAAAAATACTATGATGTAGGAAATATTTTTACCTTTCCAATGAATATTTATAGTCAAAAATATTACTTTTATAACCCCATGTAAAAATTATTTTAGTAAAACATCTCATGTGTGTGTCATTTTTACTTTAACATTAAATAAAAAGTTATTTATGTCATTTCCCAACCAAAGTGGCTCCATGGGGTCCCCAAGTTGACCCATGGCTTGTCTTGGTCGGCCATGACACATCCAATAAGGTTAGGACATGTGTCAAGCTCATATAATACTATTAAAACATTATTTTTACCTTAAACTACACTAATTACCACTAATCGCGATTAAGAACTTAATAAGTTACTATTCACCAAAAAATTATTTTAATCCCATTGAACCACATTTTACTTCTTAATGACAACCATTTATGTAGGATTTTTTAAATTCAAAACACAATGATGGAAAAATTTCATTTAAATGGAAAAATCATTTTTTATAAGTACCACTTAGTGGTTTCACTATTCATCAAAAATTGAAGTTTTTCAGAAAATTACCAAAAATTCACCCTAAGCTATATTTGATATTCCGAATTCAAAAATGAAGTCTATTTTAAAAAATTAAAAACATATAAGTCACATTAATTAATTTAAGAATTAATTCCCGCTGTCATGACAAATAGCGTGTTTTTATGAAACAATAAGTATCAAAAGATTGACACCAGTTTAAGTCCAATTTCAAAGTGAAATTGATTCCAATGACCACCATTGGATTAAATGGTAAAAATATATTCTAATTCCACTTCAAAACCAATTCAAAAGATAATCTAATCATATAAATAAATTAGATTAAAAAGCAGTTTTGATGTAAAATGCAGTATTTTTCACTATTCATTAAAAAATGAACATTGTCAGAAAAATACCAAAAATTTATCCAATGTAAAATTCAATGTACCAATAATAATTAATATGTTTATTTTGAAAAATATATATTATAAAATTGTCAAAATATTGATTTAAAAAGGGTTTGCCATCAAAAGGCAGTAAAACAATCTTTTAAGAATATTAGTGTATTCCATGCTTAAGATTGGATTTATTTTCATTTTAAGCCTCTAAAACACTATATAATTCATTAATAGACACATATAAAAATATATATTACTCATTACTTACTTGGGATGTTACACACTCATCCATCCCTTTTTATAAAGAAAGAAAATATTTTTTTTTTGATTTTTCAAATTTATGTTGATGGAATTATTTTTGGATATACTCAACAATCTTTAACTGATTCATTTGAGAATCTCATGAAATATATGTTTTAATTGAGTATGATGGGTGAATTAACATTTTTCCTTGGTTTTTAAATTTCTAAAAATCTAGAAGGAACATATTTATCTCAACATAAGTATATTAATGATCTTATTAAAAATTATGGATATGTCAACACTAAAAGTATAAGTACTCCAATCGGTACTTCAAACACACTTGATACAGATGAAGCTAGGAAACCAGTATATCGAACATCATTTAGAGGCATGATATAAATTTGATTATTCTTAATTTCTAGTAATCTATATTTGATGTTTTTAGTATTCTTATGTGTAAGATATCGATCTAATATAAAGGAATATCATTTAAAATATGTAAATAGAATTTTTCACTATTTAAAGGGAACCTTGGATTTATGAATTTTTAACTATTCTGGAAATGATTTTGTTTTAAAAAGTTTTTTGATACTAATTTTGATGGATGTATAATGGATAGAAAATGTACATTCAGGACATGTCATTTCATAGGTTATTCATTAGTTTCTTGGTCATGAAAGAATCAACACTTAGTATCACAATCTACTTCTGATGCTGAATATGTAGAAGCTGGTAGTTTTTGTGATCAAGTTTTGTGGATGCAACACACACTCATAGATTATGTAATGAGTTCTACCAAAACAAAAATAATGTGTGATAATACTTGAGCCATTGTCCTAAGAAAAAACTATGTATATCACTCTTGTGAAAAACACATAGATATTGGGCATCACTTTCTTATGGATCACACACTTAAAGGATATATTAATTAGTAATTTATCATAACACAAGACCAAATTTTTGAAATTTTAATTTTTTTAAACCACACATATATTTGAATACATTAAACAAAAGTTAATAATGATAACCGTAAGATAATAATCCATATTAATGTTTTTTTGGAACCCATATTCTTACATTAGGTTACCCATTTTCATAGGGGGAGTATATATGTTTATATACATTTATATTTTCTGTTTCAATTTTTTTTCCCGAACATAAAATCTTCGGATCTTCAAATTTTTTTCTTTCCCAAATAAAAATAACTAGAACCTATGTTCCTCAAGAAGAACTATATCAATATTGAAAATTATTTCTAAGCCATCCAAAAGGTATGATTCCTTACATAAATATTTTTAATTGAATTTTTTACTTGTTGGTATTTATATCTTGTTTTAAGAAAACTTTTTCAGATTAACTTTACTTAAATCTAATTTTTCTTTAAAACCTCAAAATATTAGAACATTAAAATCCTCCTCCAGCATTAATATCAACCGTTAGATTAGATCAAGATAGTTTCAATCATTTGATTGATTTATAGATATGATACATCACCACGTAGCCTATATAAATGTCCTCCCCATTCATGTTTCACATCAGTTATCTCATTGATTTTGTGACGAAACTCTACCACTCATCAAATCATTTGTTTAGTTTTCCCTTTTTCCATTAAACTTCAAATTTATCTTGAAGTTTCCTTGAAAACTCTGATGACATCTAACAAGGAACTAAAGTGTTGGTTAATTTACAAATAAATGTTTGTAGGACCAAATTTCTTTGCGAAGTATGATTATTTTATTTGAAAAATCATATAGAAAAATAGTAGGGAAACTCTTTTCATAGACAAGGAAAAGAATCAGGATATAGTTTATCATAATATTCTTATAGAATTCTATAATACAGTTTATTTTTACGAACAATGAGGAAGAGACATATTTTATTTCAAGAGTTATGGAAAGACATATTCTCTATCTTTCAACAAGGCCACTAGTATCTTGGACATTACTTACAAAGGAGATGATATCATTTTCAATCACAAATTACCTGATAAGGAAGGTTATTTTGAGAAGGTTATGGAAATTGAGTACCTTGGACTTAAAAGAGTAAAGTAACTAAATATAGCTCATCTTTCAACCAATCATAGATTTCTAGATCTATGGATGCAAGGTTTTTTGATTCTGAGAAAGGGAGACAATGTTTCTCTTAAGAAATGAGATATCTTCATGATGGATTTTTTAGTAAATGTAAGGATGTTGAACCTTATAAATTAAATTATATTAACCATAAAAAATATCAAGAATGGAACCATCAAGTCTCAGATCACAATTTATCCTGAAATCATGTCAAATATTATAGTCTTGTGTTTAGAATCCTTCAAAATCCCTTATATCTCAGAGGACAAAGTTCTAAATATTATTTTGTTGAGTGATGATACTCTGAGTAGGATGAAAATTGGTTTTAGTATTATGAAAAGTGAGTTATTTTAACTTACTGATAAAAATGATCTAGATATCAACAATAAAGGAAAAACAGTTAATGTTACAAGAAAACCCCCCAAGAAAAGAAAAGGTAAAGAGCTGGAACATCAATAGAAAGAACCAACACTTGAGTCTGTATCTTCTCCACAAAAGATAAAAAAAGAATTTTTTTTTGGTGAAGTGGCATCCAAATAGAGAGAGAAAAAGAAGAAAAAGAAGGAAGGATATGCAGTCTTTGGGTCAGACCCTTATGAGGCTAAGGACTTAAAGATTTAAGAAGCTGAATATCTTGATAAGCAAGACAAAGAGACAAAGTTAGAGAAGAAAATATTAGAAGCCAAGATTGTTCAAGATTTTCATAGAAAATTAGAGACATAGAGATGGAATCTGAATAAGTTTAGGTACCCGAATCCTTCTTACAAGAAACTGTGCCAACTGAGACTCTAGTTTCAGAAAGGAAAAATAAAATTACTTCAATTCCAGAACCAATTGTTAAAGAAGAAGTTTATAAAGAAGAATAAGAAGAATAGGAAGAGGAAAGTGATGATGTGATAAGGATGATGGAATAATATCATTAAAAGTAGAGCCCCTATGACAAGCTATCTATAAGAACATCCCATGATGAATCCACCAAGATAATTTGAGAAGGATAATCAGTTCAGATTAATGATGATGATTAGGATGAGGTTGATAAACCATAAGATGATGAGAGTAGTAATCATGATTTTATTCATCAAGATGATGATAATGAAATTATTGATAAAGGTTATGATAATAAAATTGATAATGATGATATAATAATTCAAGTTTCAAATATTGAGCATGAGACACATAAAGTTGAGAAGGAAATATATAATGATAAAAAGGTAAGAAAGTGGTTGTTGATTCGACAAATAAATATGTAGTTAAAAAATAAAAGAAGGATGTTGTTGGAAAATCAAAGAGGAAAGCATATGAGTATGATAAAGTCCCCTCACCAAAAAAGAATATTCTTTAATATCTTCATCTTCCTTAGGACATGATTTTGTTGTTCAATCCTTGAAGAATCTTGCAAATACCATTCCTTTATTTCCAAGAATTGATTATAGATGTCGGATACATCAAAAAAAATTCAGTCATAAGCCTGATTCAACAAGTATTATCATTTAAATGTTCAAACTTGAAGCTAAGTTTGAGACTTTTAAAATAGGTTATGATTCTCACATAAGATCTTGAAAAGATATAACTAAATGGTCTATGTCATTGATTGATGATTTGAAAATTATGGATGATTTCAATGATTCAGTCAGTGTTTCCCATTATAAGTCCTAAAAAATAATAAATAACCTTTCAGCAAGTCTTTAAAAGAAGCTGAGTCAAGATCAATCTACTTGGATCTAAGAGTAAAATGATCTTAATGGAAAACTCAATTTAGTTGTCCTAAATCTGAAGAGAGAAAGGGAACCCAGGGATGAAATGGATGAAAAATTCAAAGATCGAGAAAATTTGATAGGGTCTCAAGGTGAAATTCTTATATCCTAGGATGAAAGAATCAAAGATCTCTAAAATAAAAATCTGGATCAGGAATAATTGATCAAGAATTATGAATAAGATCATAAAGAGATGAAGAAGCTGAAGGAAACCCTGAGAAAGATGATACCAAAGGATAAGAAAGAGGATAAATTATTTTCTTTAATCTCTGATCTTTTTTTTTATTTTCATTATAAATTTTTTTTACATATTAATAAAATTTTTTATCCTTTCATCATTCAATTTTTATATCCCCAACTTTTTAGTTACATTTTTTTTTTCTATTCCCTCCATTCCTTTTTGAAAATCAAAAAGTGGGAGAAAATAATGACAAAAAAGAATATTATAAAGGAATATGAATAAGGGGGAGATTACTTAATGAACAAATTATTAAGTAAGGAATAAAAAACTTTCTCTAAGAAATACATGAATACACTCCTTAGGGATTTAAATTAATAATGGGGAGTTAGTCGTATTTATCATGGGTCACAAATAAAGGGATATAATTATTTCTTTTAATGTTCAAAAAATGAAAAACAAATTCCTTATATTCTTTTACAAAAAGTTGTTTGTGATTTCCAAAAAGGGGGAGATTGTTAAGTCAATAATTTTCCTTATAACTTTTACATTACTTTATGTTTTGAAAATCAGAGTCAAATTTATTATGGAAAATTATATATATCTAAGAAATTTTCTCTTAAGTAAAATTTCCTTTGTCTAAGAATGTTTTTGTCATTACCCATGTTTTAAAATTCCATATCTAGTGTTTTCTTAAACCAAGTCCAATAAATTTTTTCATAAGTTAAAAATATGATATTTACAAAACTTAAAATCTTATGATTCCATTGAATCCAATTCACTTAAATTTGTGAATCCAATTTCTCTCAAAATCACACCAGACTCTGATTTATTCTGAAATTAGATCCAATTTATTTTGAAATAAGACTCTGATTTCTCTTTAAATAAGACTCCAATTTATACTAATAATAGACTCTAATTTCTCCAGAAATTAAACTAAAATTTATGCTAATATAAAACTTCGATTTCTCCTAAAATCAGACTCCGATTTTTCAAAAATCAGACTCCAATTTCTCCTAAAATCAGACACCTATTTCTCTAGAAATTAGACTCTAATTTCATCTATAATCAGACTTTGATTTATTTTGAAATCAGAATCCAATTTCATAAAAAATTAGACTATGAATTCATTAGAATTCTGAATTTAATTCTCTTTTATTTTAAAATCTTATTGTCAAGTTTTCTAGAATCCAATTCCATCTTTCTTAAGAATCCAATAAAATTCTTTTTTAAAGTTACCTTATTTTCTTAAAGTAACATTTCATTTTATCGAATCCAAATCCTGTTAATGTTTCTTAATCATGGTAATTTTTCTCCTAATTTTCTTACATGAAATGAAGTCATACAATGTATTTTTATATAACCATTGGCTGAGTGACATGTGTACGTGTACCTCCAAAATTTATGGAAAAATATGACCATTGGAAGATGAAGTTGGTCATTGTAATACATGCCTATAAATACCCAACCATTTGAACAAGATGTGTACTGATAAGAGAAAATATTATCGTGGAGAGATATTGATCTATACAACGATTGTGTTGAATTATAGAGAGAGAATTTGTGCTGCACGAACTCTGCTCAAATTTTCCTTGTTTGAATACTGTGAACAACTTCTTCAAGATTTGAAAAAATTATTCAAATTTCCTACTACTAATCCCATTGTTGCTGATAAATTGAGGGATTTCTAGTTTGGGAAGACATAGGTGCCTATCAAATTAGAGATCTAGGGCTTCAAGGGATAGTAAGACATATTCCGATCTTCATATTGAGGGCTTACCCTGGTGTGGGTAAGACTGACTTTCTTGAAAGTATAAATCAATAGGCCTTTACCCATGTTTATTGGATACCCATCACTTTGGGTTAAAATACTTTCTATACTTATTTACTTGTCTATGTTATAGGTTATTATTTATGCTGTATTTTGTAAATGAAATAATGTTTAACTTTCTTATACATTCATATACTTTTATACTCTAATAAATAAGATTATAAACACTTAAAGGTCAAGTATTTCCCTAATTAATCTTTTATTATGTTTCTTTATCATATCCATATTATCTGATCCTAAAAAAGTTAGTTTCATAGTTGAGAACTAATTTGGGTTTCTGAATCCATCTTGTTTAACATTCTTAAAAATTGATTTTCTTAAAGGATAATTATGAATGTTTTTAAACCTATAGTTCAACCCCTCCTGTAATTGAGAATCTACCTTTATACTTTGATCCAAAAAGTGGAATCAAATTCCTAGATGTCCTTCAAATTTGAAAATATACCAATTTTATTATTATTTTTTGGATTTCTTGGGGACACAAAGAAAGAATATTTCTCATGGAAGGTAGATAAAAAAAGAAACATCATCATGAAGTATAGTTCTTGAATATATGATTTTTTTGGGATGTCCATTCTTGAATGAAAAACACAAAGGGACCATGATATACTTTTGAATGAAATTTCTATGAAATATGATTTGAAACATAATTATATAATCATGATGGGGCCTCTGGTTTTTTATAGATCAATGTGAGGATAAGGGGTTAAAATAAGGGGAGTATTAAACCATCTGAGTTAGTTCAGGTGAACTTGAGAAGAGGTATGACAACCAGGGTATATTACCAATATAAATGGCCGAACCCCATGTTATATTCCTATAACCATGGAGGGAATGAGTAAACTATCCTAAAACCCAAATATAATCTTCTCAGACCCTCTTGATCTATGTTCTCCTTCAATAATTGAATTCACCCTATGTCCCACTATGCATGGGGTAGATCCAATATAATCCTCTAAAGCGGGTCCAAAAAATATTTAGGTGGAGGAAGAAAATGAGAGAGGATAATGGAAATGAAAATGGAATGAGATGAGGATAAAAATGTGGTGTTAAACGGTGTGTGGTGGGTCTACTAATTAATGAGTGATATTCCAAAAGATGGGAAGTTTGGGGGGATGGAACATACCTTGAATTCTCCAAGGTGGAGGCTAGATTGATCCATCCCAACCTATTCTTATGAAAACCATGTGTTGGATCTTTCATGATCTTGGAAACCCATGATCATTTTGGATGTTCCAGCACCATTTAACTAATAGTAACCATGATATGGATTTTATATCTAAAACTATATTATAATGCAAGGACCTCATTGTTATAACAAAAAATGTAGATTTTTTTTGTTTTTTTCTAGTCTCTATGAAACGCCATTTAGGTGGACTCAAATTGCTTTAGGGGGAGGATGTGGATATTACGGTTAAATATTTCTCTCTAAACCCCATTGATGTAATCAATCCACCCGATGTATTGGTGTGGTATTTTTAAATATTTTACTGATGAACCTACCAAAGAGAGTAGTGAATGTTTTTGAAGTTACTCAAAACCCTTCATGAGTACCTTATTGGACCTCTCCATATTGCCGAGATTTCAATGAAATTATATTTCAAAATAAAAATAATGGTGGGACCAATTAGAAAATATGCATCTATGATGGATTTCCAGCAAGAAACATAGTTTGAAGGGCTTTCATATATAAGATATTCTAGAAAAACTTTTACATTATATCACAGGAAGTCTAAAACAAACACCATTTTAGAACAATTAGACATATTTATGGGGTTTTATAATTGGATTATCCTTTTATATTATTTCCAAGACCCTCCTATTTCTCTTTCAATTTCGGAACATTGTCCAATCCAAAGTGACATATCACTTGGTTCAAATAAACAAAGGCATGAAAGAAGCTTTAGATGCGAAGGATTTTAGGCAAAAGAAAGAGATTTCATAGAGGTGATTATCTATTGTTAAAAGGTAGAAGATCCCAACATTGAAAATAAGATCTAATATACAACATCCAATTTAAAATGTTGGAGTAATATCACATTTCAGTAGCCAAACATACAATGTGTTTCTGTTGAAATAAAACCAAAAGAATTTTATTCTCTCCCATACCTGATTATATTCTCTCTACTATCTAGATAATGGAAGAAGAACTGGATGAGGCTCTCATAATTAAAGAATTTTTTTCGTCTATATGTGACCAAGAATACCAAATCAAAGATAGAAACTCTAATTCCTTATATTCCAATCAGAATGGTTCTATAAGGATGCACAATAACTCAATTTCTTACATAATGGATTCGGAGGGTAGGCATGTTTTTTGAGAGGGGATTCCATGATCTCATCAAAAAATTTTATTATGAGATTTATATATGGTGGTGGGATATTTAATTTATTCTGTTACTACTCCTTGTATTGAACTGGTTGTTTTAAATATGATGAACATCTAGTTGACATATGATTTTACTAATGAAGGTATTTTATTGGAAGTAAAACATATTCACTCAACTAAAGCTCCTAGAATAGATATATTCCATTCTTTATTTATCAAAAATTATTTATACATTATTAGTCCTGACATTTTGGGACTTATGAAACACTTTTGGTTAAGAAAATCCAATCATTATTCCCTTAATGAAACCCTTATTACACCTATCCAAAAAACTAAAAAAACCCTATTTGGTATCGAACTTTAGGGCCATGATCTTGTGCAATGTGACCTAAAAAACATTTCATATTTTTTTAGTAAATTTCCATGTGTATGAAATGATCTAATTATCCCATATTCACATATCTATATGCACCTTAACCATTAAAAAAATGAATTTATACTCCAAAATCTATTATTAAAACTGAGACCACTCAAATACCAATCTAATAAAGCCTTACCCCTTTGGATCCCACAAGGGCTGACTGCTGGCTACATGTGACTCTCTTATTACACATATAATAGTCTTGGGGAAAGAGACACACAAAAAAGATGATAAAACCCTCATAAAACCACATGTATCTAGAATAATATATAATAATATAATATATATTTATATTTATATATATATATGTATATAGTTATGCCCAACCTAGAATAACTATGGAAATTGAACTCCATAAAACATCACCGACTGAATCACAATATTCAATGAATACAACCACAATTTATAATTAATGACACCTATAAATATCAAATCCCTCAAATTCAACTCAAAACATTGCATCATATACATATAACCCAATTCTGTAGGCTCAAATACTATTCAATGGTCTGTCAAAATATAAACTATATGATACCTCACATACACAATAGAAAGAAAAAATATAATGTCACCTAAAAAAATTGACATATATATATTTTTAATGGTATAGTCAATATGAAATATGAAGAATATAATTATTCACTACTCGAATCCATAGGTATCATAACCGACCTGAGACTTATAATACTTTTGGTTTTGAAAAAACTAAAATTTCACATTTCCCAACTCCAGAAAAAACTACATCAACTCTGTAAGATTATAGTTTGTGATTTGGGACTCCTTGACACTACTAAAAAAATAGGCCTCCAGAAGTGCTAGAAATGTACTTTATTAGCATTGAATACTGGAGTGAGATTTAAGGACCTAGTACTTTATCAGCACTAAAAAAGTACTAATAAAGGGACATACTACAGTGTACTACAAAAACACACTGCAACACTAGTGCAATGTGCTGTAACAACACACCATATCACCTAAAACACACCAGATATCAAAAAAAGTAACAATACCTAATTTAAGTGAAATGAAATTTACAACACAGATACATAATAAAACAATATATTATAGACATTCCAATCATCAGTTTATACAATTACATTAATAAAAATTACTATATACATTCAAAAACATCAATGTTCCTTTCTATTTTTAATCCTGACCCTGACTTATGCTATTTACAAACAAACAATCGCTACTTTAGAAAAATAACACACCTATATGGGAAAAAAATTATTATGTTATTAATAAAATAAAGAAATAAATTATCAAAAAGTGTTACTTTTAGTAAAACTGATGAAATTTTTAAATATAATGATGCATTTGGAGTCATACAAGTCGCACCATGTGTCAAATTGAGGTGCAGCTAATTCCAATATGTCTCAAATGAATTATTTGTCATTTTACTAAAGTATAAAAATATTTCAAATGTATTTTCTTGTTTTTGAGTATGGAATTTGTATTTTTTTACTAAAATGTCATTTTAAACTAGAAACCCACAATTTGACTCATACTGATCACATCATGTCTCAGTTTGACGTGAGACCAATTTCTACATGTCAAAAACGACTTATGAATTACTTTAATAAATAATCATGGAAATCAATGAATGTTTTCTCAGTATTTAGGGAGTGACACGTTTTGAACTAAAATGTTTATTTTAAACATATAATAGACATATTGAGATATACAGGGAACATCATCTATCAGATTGAGGTTTGGTTAATTCTTACATGTCAAAAATGACTTATGGATCATTTTTATAAAGAATAAAAACAATACAAATGAGTTTTATCAGTTATTAGTTGGTTATTCGTCCTTTATACTAAAATTCATGTCAATTGTAAATAAATATTCACTTATAATCGTACTAGTCACACTGTGCATCAGATTGAGGTGTGACTGATTCCTACACATCTCGAATGACATAAGGATCATTTTTATAAAGTGTTAATACAATATGAATGTGTTTTATCAGTTTTGAGTATGTCACTTGTCTTTTTTAGTAAAATGTAATTTTCAAATTGATTCACACACTTTGACTCATACTGATCACATCATGTATTAGTTTGATGTGAAACCAATTCTAACATGTCAAAAATAAATTATGAATATATTTCCTAAATTATCTAGAAAAGCTAAGTGTGTTTGCTCATTTTTTAGCAAGTTGTCCTTTTTGAACTAAAATTTAAATTTTAAACTGATAACATACACATTGAGTCATACCAGGCACATAATGTATCAGATTGAGGTGTGGATGATTCCTATAAAAAGAAAATGACTTATGGATAATTTTTATAATGTATCAAAACAATAAAAATGATTTTTTTTGTTTTTGAGTAGGTCAGTTTTCCTTTTTCCTAAAATTGATGTAAATTTTAAATAAATACGCACTTAGGGTTATACCGGTCACACTGTACATCATATTGAGGTGAATCAGAGTCCAACATGTCTCAAATTTCATGTGCACTGCTCTCCTAAAGTTTAAAAACAATTCAAATTCATTTTCTCTATTTTTAGTATGTCAATTTTCTTTTTTAATAAAATGTTACTTTAAAATGGAAATAGGCACTTTGACTCATACTGGTCACATAATGTCTCAGTTTGATGTGAGAGTGATTCCTACATATCAAAAATTAATTATGAATCATTTTCTGAAATTGTCAAGTAAATTTGTGTGTGTTGTCCTAGTTTTCAGTGAGTTATAATTTTTGAAATAAAATTTCAATTTTAAAAAGATAACAGACAAATTGAGTCCTACCGGGCACATCATGTATCAGATTGGTGTGGATATGATTACTAAATTCCAAAATTTGAAATATGGATCATTTTACAAAAGTATCTAAATAATAATAATTAATTTAATTGTTTTTGAGTAGGTCGGTTTTTTATTTTTACTAATATTGATGTTAATATTAAATAAATATGAACTTAGACTCATATAGGTCACCCCTTGAGTTGGATTGAGGTGAATCTGATTCATACACATCTTAAATTACATATGGATCGTTGTCCTAAAGTATCAACAGAATCTGAATATGTTTGTTTAGTTTTGAGTAGGTCACTTGTAATTTTTATTAAAATTGATGTTAATTTTAAATAAAGACTAAATTAGATTAATACTGGTCAGACCATGTGTCAGATTGACATGTGGATGATTCATACACAATCCAAATGAATTATGGATCTTTTTCCTTAATTAATAAAAAAATATAAATGTGTTTTCTATGTTTTGAGTAGGTCTCTTTTAATTTTTTTTACTAAAATGTCTTTTTAAACTTGAAACATGCAATTTGACTCATACAAATCACATAATGTATCGTTTTGATAATATACTAATTCCTACATGTGGAAAATGATTTATTAATCAATGTACTAAATTATTAACAAAATACAAGCGTGTTTTCTTGGTTTTCAGTGAGTGAAAATTTTTAACATAAAATGTTGATTTTAAACTAGTAACGGTCACACTGAGTCATACATGGAATATCATATATAAAATTGAGGTGAAGATAATTAATATAAATCACAAATGACTTATGGATCATTGTATTAATGTATCAAAATAATATTAATATTTTTGGTCATTCTTGAGTATGTTAGTCTTTTTTACTATAATTAATATCGATTTTAATTAGAAAGAAGTAATTGGAGTCATACCGACCACACCATGTGTCATATGGATGTGTGGATGATTCCTACATGTACCAATGCCCCAAAAAAATCCTAACTATCAATGTCACTATGATTTATATTTAATTTATTTATCTAAATGCAACACATCATATTGACATGATGTTCTTAGCTGAAAAAACATTCTTGTTTTTTAAATCCAGAAGAGTTGAGGAAGTATAAGTTCCAATTATATCAGGAAAATTCACCAAAATGGGAAGATGAGATTTCTATACTCTCCATCCATTCAATAAGAAATGTTTTTTGGCTAAGAAAATATGCTAAATTTGTGGTGTCAGTAGGTCGACAAAGAAAGGCAGTTGAAGGCATGGTAACATTGGAAAAAAGAAATATTTTAACTATTTTGTGGCTTGTTGTATATAACTAAAATAAAATTATGGATTCCCAAAATATATTTTAAAAAAACTAATAATTATTAGATAAAAATGATAAGGATATCAAACTTACAAATAATAGAAAAAATAATGGGAAAATTAATTAAATAAATAGTAGGAATTCACCTTTTCATGATGGTTGTATGCATTGTTGATGCATTTTCTTTTGATCATTATCTCAATTGAAGGCTCCATGTCTAATATCTCATCATCATGATTTTCTTTGAACAAACCACCCTAACACAAAAAAATTAATTCTCATGTATAAGATAAAAATTATTATATGAGTAATACTAAAAAAAATAAATTAAACATAAATATGGAATAATACATTAATTCTATGTAAAATGATTTTATTATGGAAACATCAAGATTAAATCTATGATTGAGTAGTGGAGGGAACATAAAAAAAGTGATAAATGTTAACACTACAAGGGTTAAAGGTTTTGAGAGAGAATAATTCTATGGATGTTTTTTTTTGTAGAAATTAATAAAATATAGATAGATCACCCCAACTCGAACTAAACAATCCACATATATAAGAAAAAATTATTATGTGAGTAATACAGAAAAAAAATAAATTAATCATAAGTATAAAATAATAAATAAATTCAATGGATAATTATTTTACTTTAAAAACATCAATATTACCATTGTGATTATGTAGAGGCAGTGTTGTTGCTCTTCCTGCAAAGGTAGTAGATGGAGCTTTAAGGAAAGTGATAAATACCAACACTATATGGGTGGAACATTTTTAAAGGAGAATAAGTCCATGGAAGTTTTGGTGAAGAAAGGAATGAAAAATGTATATAAATATTCTAAAAAATGATATCTGGAAGGAATAATGAAAATTAAACCAAACATTCATTATATAATTAATGGGTAAAATAGGGAAATCATATCTTAACATTACCTTTACATCTTCTAAATGGGTTTTCTTAATAATTGTTTTCATTTTAAGGGATTGGTAACAACATCATGTGTATAATACATTGTCAATATGAGTAGTTAAAATTTGAATTTACGTTATTCTAATGTTGTATTGATCATATAATACTATGAAAAAACATAGTATATCAAAAAAAATTTACCTTCCCATTGAAATTAAATTATTTTTTTAATGTTTTTAGGATTTATTTCCACTATTGATAATCCAAATCCCCTCTTTGTGGACCCCTATAGCATAAAAGAAATTGTATATATTGGGTTGAACATAAACTGATTGAGATCTCTCAATGAAAGGGTCATCGCCAATTTAATTTTCATCTGACCTGACTTTTGATTTAGTCACCAGCAGGACAAAAAAATTCGTGTTTGCTGGATCTAACACATATAACACTTTCAATTATTGTGATTCCATTATGAACAAATTGTCTTTTCCCCCTTCCACACTAAAATTCACATTCACAAATCTAATTTCATCAACATTCACTACATTTATATTATCAACCCATTTTCATTGGAAAATTGATGTTTGAAATGTTTTCTAATAAAAATAATATATCTATTCTATAATAACAAATATGAAATATTTTCATAAACTGGATTTCTATCCATAGAACCAGATATGTGCATCGCTTCCGCCATAAGTGTAACACGACTATTTTTATTGTACTGATTTCCCCATGTTAATTTATGTAGAATGTATAAAGATTGGTTTCAAAAGAAGTGTAAGATATAACATTTGGACAATCATGTATTTTAACGAAGTAGTTCTGTAAATATGGTGTCACTCTATCCACTATGAGATTCCAAATTATATAACTTCAATATAGCGGACAATGTTGTGTATTTAGTACAACCAGTATAAAATGGTCTCTTCAAATAGTTATTTAAATTCTCAAACAAATTTGATCAATCAGGAAGTTTGTCTTCAATTTACATAGTCATTTCATCCATGAAATCTCTATAATAATTTACATGTGTGTTAATATAAAATGATTCATAAATTGCAGTATCATCCTAATCGGTGTACATGATTATTTTTCCCCGTGTTTAGTCCAAAATTTATAGCTCCGATGTATTTCGTGACAAAAAAATGTTCTTCCAACTCTTCTAGAAAATTTTTCTTCAATAATAATAATGTAAAAATAGAAAAAGAATCTGAGAAGGGTCATATGAATGTTCTATTGAAAATATGATGAACTCTTTAACTATATCTTCATACTCTTTTTTCAAATTATTAACATCCATCCATTTTCGATTCATTTCCATCATATTGGGTTCAAAAATTATTTATTTTTTATAATAAATAAATAAATACACATAAGGTATTCATTATCACAGGTTAAAGTTATAGATATTTCTAAAAAAGGAAACCCAACATTTGATCGTTTCATAGAATTTCATTATTCTTTAAAGAAAATGGGTAATTGAATTTAAGAAAATAATTACTCAAAAATTTTAGTTTTTATCCTCTAAATTCATTCAAAGGAAGAAGTTATAAACAACTTTCATCCTTATCAACTCATCTACAGAATATTTATCATTGAATTTTGTTGTTTGATACACATATTATATCTCTTATGGACATGAACCTATGTTTCTTAAAATAATATAAGCAATAGTCATTTGTGGGAAGAATAATTCTCAAATTAGTAAAAGTAACATAAAATAGGTGGGGGATGAGTCTAAAGAAAAAATTTTAAACAATAAGTATTCGGGAGATGGAGTTGGTGAGGATAGAAGTAGTACTACAGGAAACACAAGTCTATAATCAATTAATAAAATATCATTTGTGATCAAACAGTTTCAATGCAAAATCTGGGTAAGTCTCTATAAAAAACCTCATTTTTCCCAAGTAGAGCCTAAATCATTTGGAGAGGTTAACAAGGATGATAATTGGATCAAATCTATTCATGAGGAGCTTAATCAGAATAAGAACAATGCGACATGGGATATTATTCTAAGGCTGGAAGGTAGAGAAGTTATTAGAACCAAGTTGGGGTTCTGTAATAAACTCATAGACTATGGAAAAGTGGATCAAAATAATGAATGTATAGTATTAAAGGGGAATTAATATATCAAAAGAATTTATATTTATGATAAATTTTCTCCCATAAAATGGTTGGAAACTATTTGAATTTTCTTATCAATTATTGTAATTTTTTTTAAATGTATATCAAATTGATGTGAAATCTATGTACCTCAATGTAGTTCTTTAGGGGGGAGTATACGTTGAGAAACTAGATGGGTTTATTATGGATGAAAACGAGAGAAAGGTGTTCCAGTTAAATAATTCTTTGTATAAAATAAATAAATCAATGAGGACCTAGTATTAAATTTTAGATCAATACCTAAGAAAGATTTTTTTAGCAAGGTAGAGTTAATCATATCCACTACAACAAGAATTAGGATTATCAAGTGATTTTGGTACTCATATATGTTGAAGAAATAATATTTTATGATTGGAAAAGCATAATGAAATTTTTGTGTGGATCATATGAGGTATGATATCGAGATGTCTATGATTGGTGAGTTAAAAATTATCCTTAGTTTATAGGTGAATCAAGGAAATCATAGAACGTTAATTTCTCAATCAAAATATGAAAAAGAGTTTCCCAAGGGATTTTCAATGGAATATTCCTAACCAGTGACAACACCGACAACTATATGGATAATTTTTCCAAAAGTAGATGATTGCAAAGAGGTAGATGTCATGGAATATAGGTATTGGGTGCCTATTATACCTCACAACAACGTGACCCAACATTGTGTTTGATATATTTCATGTTTCACAATACCAATATTGTCTTAAGGAGATCCACATGCTATCGAGGAAGATGATACTTCAATATATCTAAAAAACAATGAATTTTGGGTTGTTTTTTATAGGATAGTGCAACTCAAGTTATTGGGATACATAGACGTGGGATGAAAATGTTCAGTGGATAACCAAGGGAAAGTATATATATCAAAAAACCTAGATTTCTTTGGATCCTTGCTTTCGTTCGATCATTGAATCATTCGAGCCTTGGATCCAAGCCTTGGAATAGTTGGAGATTTGATTCTATCATAGAATCGAGCTTGAATTTGATAGCGAGGAGTTGTAACTGCAAGTGGATACCATAGAGAGCATTGAATATTGCGAACTGGTTCCCAATGGTTAGGGTTCTTAAAAGAGATAGAGACAATTTTATAAGAAATTCCCAAAAACCGCAGATAAATATTCCTTTTATCAGCACTAAGTTAATATTCCCTCAAAAAGGATTCATAATTGTAATTATAAATAATTTTTTTGTAAATATATTTATATAATTATATATATATTTAATATATATATATATATATAATATATTCTTCATTAAAATAAATTTATTGTAATTTTATAATTATTTAAATGTATAATTATATAAATACTTTTCTAAAAAATAATTTTTATATCATAATATATATTTATTTAATTATATATATATAATAAAAATATATTAATATAATTATAGTAAATATATTCATTATTTAAATAAAATTATTTTAATTTTATTATTATTTAAATAAATATAATTATTTATTTATAATTATATAAATAAAAATTTAAAAAATAATATTTATTTATTAATTTATAGTTATAAATTTATTGACATATTAAATTTAAATTTAAAAATATATTTTTAACATTATTAATGAATATTTAATCATAAATGCATGGATGTTAAAAATGAGTGAAATTAAATAATTAAAAATGAGTACACATTAAAAATAATGAATAAATTGATAAGTTTTATTAATTAAATATAAATTATTAAAAAAATATGGACATATATTGAAAAAAAGATGAATACATGTTAAAAAAACATTGTAATAAAAAAATATAAAATAAATAATAGAAATTGATTAAATTCCAAAAAAATAAAACGTATTAAAATGATTAAATAATACCTAAGTTTAATAATATTAATAATAAATAAATAAAATTTATTGATACAAAACATAATATATTAAATCAATCATGTTCTAACAAAATTCTATAATAAATACTAAAATTTGAATAAATTACATAAATATTAGGTGTTTGTGTTTCTATATATGATTTCATTAATTTCATAAATATTTGTGTGTGAACATTGTAATAAAAATGCATTAATTACATAAATATATGTAAAATCAATATAACAGACATTTGATATATATTATAAATTGAAAAATCAAATGAAATTCAATTATGTCCATTACTCGATGGAATAAGTCAGTATTTTTAATTTATATTAATTTTTAATTATAAACCACTACTCACTAAATATATTAACTATTTAATTTAAATAATAAATATTTTTTTATATAAATTATATTTATATAAATTCATATATAGATATATATTTAATATATATACTATTTATTGAAATTATTACTAATTATTTAATTAATAAAATGTTTAATATTTTTCTTTATTTACTTATTTTTAATTTTTATTTGACTTATGTCTATATATTTAATATATACTATTTATTTGTATTTATAATTTATATATTTTATAAATAGTATATTCATTTTTATCAACAATTTTATAATTAATATTTTTTTAAATATTTTTTTTATTATTTATTTATTTAATATTTTTCAGTTTTTTGTACCTTTAGCTATGCTAAAAAATCATTAATATGTGATCCCATTATTAGTGGTAAAAATAAAGATATGTCAAAGGGTATCTTTTATTAGCGATAAAAATAAAGCGCTGATAAAGTTACCCATTATCAAGGGTAAAAATTTGCTAATAAAGGGTATCCATGATCCTGAGACACCTCATGTTCTATGTGATTTATCTGATTAGGATACATAATCTATATGTGGAGTACCCATTAGTTTTTAAGAATTTGGTTACCAACTTCACTAATTATATTATGGGAACAAACTATTTTATCAATTTACCCCTTGGGGGATACTAACATCATGTATATTCATAAATACTTTCCACACCCTTTCATTTTCTCCACAATGTTAAGGAACTGAAACAGCCCAAAATTCCATAGAAACACCAATATGTTCACAATATTTATTATCTATTCATTTTTGGGTGAAAACACACTCAGAAATATCATCTTGAAAGTTCAATTCGGACATAAGGGAAAGGATTTTGGAAGCACAACACAATGACATATGAAATTATCCTTATGAATACAGATCTCCCTTGAATATATATTTCAGTTCTTTTGGATCTCTCTCTCTTGATGTACAGTTCATTAATTATTTAAAATGGTAGAAATTAGGGTTTTTATTGGCAAATTGAACCAACTCATGTTTGAAAATTAAGTTTAATGCATACATTTGATCTCATTTAGAATCCCTTCAGATGAAGGTAGAAGATGATTCGGGCATGATCAAATGGATCGACCGTTTACCAAAGGTTGTGCTGCATGTTGACCCCTTAGACATCTAAATGTTGAAGATGATACAACTTTATTGATCGAATGTTTCAGATAAACTAGATTTGATGGTTGTATTTATTTACATATATTTTAATGGTAGTTATAAAAAATGTGCATTCTACAAATGTAATTGATGCATCGTGTGGCTGAGGTATCCTCCCACACGTGATAGGTGTTGATCTGGTACCTTTTCTTTTGAGTAGTTAACCTATTTTTTATGTAATGTCCCACAAAAAATTTACTTAGTAATATATGTTCCATTCCATACAAGTACCCCCAATATAATTATTTCGATCATTTTTTAATATTTTAAATCATCTCTCTAAATTATTAAAAATCATCTATGATCATCAAAATATGATTTCCAATTCTTCTATATTTTTGAAAATATAATTATGATTGATAAACATCGTCAAAAGTTTTTCTTCAAATGTTATAAACAATGTGAATTCTCCAAATTTGATTGACACATAGTGTGGTTGAGTTATCCTCCCACATTTTTCAGGTGTTGAGTTGGTTCTTTTACATGTGATTAGTTGGCATATTTTTCTTATAAATGTCCAAACTAATTTACTTAGTAATATTAGTTCAATTCTATAAAATTACCTTAAAAATAATACATTAGAACCTTTTTAAACATATCCATTAATGAATCAAAATAGTGGAAAATCATCCAATATTATCAAAATTTTCTCTCAACTTCTTATATATTTCCTCAAATCTAATGATGATTGATAAACATCATCAAAATTTATTCTTGAAATGTTGTAAATAATGTGAATTCTATTAATGAAACTGAAAAATTATATGGTTGATGTATCCTTTCACATGATCTAGGTGTTTAGTGCATTCCTTAAATTATTATTAGTTGGCCTCCTTATCATATAAATGACCTAAAAAAATTAATTATTAAGATGAATTCCATTATATACAAGTACCATCAACCTAAATCTTTAGATAATTTTTAAAATTTCTCAAATCACCACTCTAGATCATGAAAAATCATCCAAGATCATCAAAATATGATATATACTTATTATTTATTTCCTCAAATCTATTGATACTTGATAAAAATCATCAAATGTTCTTCTTCAAATGTTGTTAATAATGTGCATTGTCCTAATGAAATTAACATATGCTTTGGACATTAAGAAAAAAATCTATAATTCTTACATTTAAAATGCACTGGCTTTTCAAAATTCTAAACTAATTGAAAAGAAATTCCACATCAGTATAATTCCAATATCAGTAAACCACTTGGGTTATTCTGAAAGAATACAAGGCTTATTAGCATAAGGAATTTATTTTGATGATATTTTGTTTTTAAGTATGAAGTTTTTTTTCGCAAATAATAATTTATAGAACATGTTTCACTATGTTCATTGACACAAAAAATTGTTTACAACAATATTTAAGATGAAAATAATGATTATTGGATTTTGAAGAGATATTTGGAATTTATATTACAAGAATGAACAGAAGAGGAGAAGTATCAGGATATTTAAAATTTTGATTTTTCATGAGGAATGACGAAGATGGATTCATATGGGTTTTAGAGAATAAGATACACATTATATATGAAAGATCATTTTTCATGGGTTGGCATTTACATTTTATTTTGAATATTTATATAGCAACCTTAAAGGGATTTTACCAAAAAATTATCTGACAATTACAATCCACACATGGGATATCCCATAAACAAAAAACATGGGACCCAAGGGTCAAAATCAAGGGAGATCCAGCCTAAAGAGAATTCATTTCTATAGAGGAGTGAGGGTTGATGAATAACACCCACAGGAGCACGCATGGTGGTGCACATATGGGGTGAGAATTTCATCCACTCTCCATGTGTGTGTCTGTTGTGTTTATGGGTGTCAACCTCGATGCTGGATCAATAGTGGATCAAGAATGAGATCATTGATGTCAAACTAGCTAACTATGCATAAAATCTATGTGGTATGGGTTCTTGCTGTTTATAGTTTTTCTATTAAAAACTTTTTCATATAAGCATAGCCATCAAATCCATAGCATAGGTTCTATCTAGTCCTAAAAGCACCACATCGTATGGGAGAGGGCCGCAACTGCTACTGCTTCCTATTTTCATTTTCTTCCATAGTTTTAGTCATGTTTTTTTATTTTTTAATGTAATTTTAATTATTATAAGAATTTTCTTAATAATTAGTGTTTCCACTCATTTTCTACCACTATATTTCCAGTTATATCTATTTTAATTATTTCATTATTATTATTCTTCTTTTTTCTTCTTTTCATGATGTTTCTCTTCAACCAGTATTTTATTTATTTTATTATTATTATTCTATCTATATCTATTTTTATTTTTATTTTATTTATCCTTCTCTTATTCTTCCACAATGACCTGTTACCCTCGTTAATGAGGTTTTAACCTAAGGATTGGGTTGGGGGAGGTATGTGGCGTTTATTTAATTATAAGGTTAAATTCTACATGTTTTATTTCTATTTGTGGTGTATGTGAGTGTATTTTATAGGTGTGTTGGTAATCCACAATTAAATTATTTTAAAATCCATTTAATTTCTTTGATTCATTCATTTTCCCTCCCTTATCATAGTTAAACCCTTCATACGATGGAGTTGAGGATACCTGAAGGGATGAAATGGCATATGGTGGAGCCATGTCTTTTAAGAACTGCACTCTTGGTTGAGGTGTTAACCAATTTGACTATTGGAGGAGGAGGGATTTTGTATTCTAATGAGGTTTCCAAGGCATGATAAAATTCCACACTAAATAAATCAAATGAAAGTAATTCCATTATGAGGCATCAAATATTAAATTATCATATTGAATTTAAAAAAATTGTGAAGGAACCCATGTAAATGAACCCTAAGGACCATGACCTCTCTTCATAACCTAAATTCTATCTTCATATTCATATTGGTTTTAATTATAAACTGAATTATTTTAATTCCATATTTTCCAAACCCCAAAAATTTATAACTTCATAAAATAAGTAAAACAACAAGAAAGTTAGATTGGGAGAACTAGAAATTTTTTATTGATTGGCTACAATGCTCTATTAGTGAGATGACTCTGGTCAGACTCTGTTCTACATTAGGAAAAATAAAATGTCATTTTTCCATACCATATTATAGGATTGAATTAATGTTCTTTTATAGACTACATTAACATAATAATGAAATTTTTTCTGAGAAAATGATTTTCTGAGAATTTGACACTGCAAAACTCTATTACACATTGTGTGTTAATGTGTAGAAGATGAATACTTGTAGTAAATTTTATATTTGAAAATAAGGATTCAGTATGAATAAGAATTTACAATTACTATTTTTGTTTTATGTTAATAGGAATAAATAAGAGACTTCAGGTTTTTTTTTGCACAATAGGGAACTACACAAATAATGCAAACTGTGTACCGTTATCTACCTGGAGATGTGAATGCATGTGATCACCAATCACTTACACGTGAATATATAATATTAAGGGTCTAATAAATACTCATATTATTATGACTTAAGTTAGAATAAGGAATTATTTTTTCTTTCAGTTCTCTATTGTGAAGAAGAAGAAGAGTTTCTTACTTATTATTGTGAAAGTAACAAAGTGAAGAAGAAGTTAGTGGATTTAAAAAGTAGAACTGTGACATCCATTAGAAGTATCAATAAGTTTAATAATTTCTTAGGATTAAAAACCTTTAGTAATGTGAATATTTTCATCAACGTAAATATAAGAACCATCCTGGAGTTGCAAAATAAGAATTTCTCTATTGTGCGATGCAATTGAATGGTTATTCCCGACTGGCTGTAATTTTTTTAAAAGGATTATTTTCTATATATTGTGTGGTATAAGATTATTTCCAAACAATTATAAGGAATAACTACTCTTGTTGAGTATATAACCTTTTAAAAATATCATGTTCCATCTTTAACTTATTTGATACAATTACATATGATAAATAAAATAGAATAACAGAATCAAAATCCTAACTGCTCTAAGTGGTATGAGGTTTAAAATTTGGAAATAATAAAATTTTTTCTAACACTGATTTATCCCCCCTTAGTATTAATAATATCTCAAACTAGTACCCTCATGTGGTATTAAAGGGAATATTCAACTCTATTAGATTCTATACATTTTAATTATTATCTTATGAAGATTTATGTTTCATTCCAATGTTAAAAATAAAGTGATGTTTGATGAAGATTCAATTATATCTAAGAAGAAGTATATATCTACGAAGACCATGATGAACAAGATAATGGAAGAGAAAAGAATATTGAAGAAGATATATCTCTTATATAAATAATCGTAAGTATTTGTATCTCTATGCCTTTCTAATAATGAATACATATCATGATTGGAAGGTGGAGAGTAGGTGGATAAAGATTATAGAAGGAGAGATACAACATTACCACCTTAAGTGAATCAAGAATGGTAACTAATCATGAGTTTTATGAAAATTCATATACAAACTATCCTTCAGATCAAGATTCTTTCACAAGTGGTGATTATAACCAATCTATAAATTCTAATGATATATAAGATAGTGGATGGAGAGATATTTCACATTTTTTCCTAAAGAAATAGACTATTTTATTTGAGGAGTCTTTAATGTTTATAGGAAGAAATCCCCTAGCTAGAAGAAGAACCAGACATCATGGACAAATGAAAAATTCTAGAATGTTTAATGCTCTCCAAAAAGTTTTTAACTATTTAAGTGACAACGTGGGAACATGCAATAAGTGCCGCAAAATGTCTCGAAAAATTTTAAGTGAAATATGGATTCAATAAGTCTCTGGAAGAAGTGATCCATGAAATTTAAAAAAAGGTATAAAATAGCATTGATTTTAAGGATTTACAATTGGAAGAAAATACAAGAAGATCATAGATCTTTAGTCTTTGTTAGAAAATAATGGTAAGCTATATGAAGAGGAAGTTGGAATAATGAGGAGAGTTTGTGAAGAGAATGTGATTATGATATAAGATCATAAAAATACCCTCAATATTAAATATTTATAATTGTATGTTTGGTTGGAAAATCTTTAGAAGACACATATTGAAACTTAAAAAAATAAGGATATAGTTTTTTTTCTACTCAGTGGTCACTATAGTATTCTACAATTAAAATACCTCTAACATTTGATATGAATATTATGTAATAATTTGGTGATTTATCTCAAGAAACTGTGGATAAAGAGGTTCCATCTATTCCATCCTATAAAAATGTTTCTATTTTTTTGATCAATAACTCATGTTGGAAAAAAAATTCTAAACAAGTATGGATGAATGAAGGTGATAATAATCCACCACCATTATTGGGGTGGATAGTAAAATGATTTTAGAAGATGGTTCCCCACAAATATTTCAACATGGTATGAAGAATACCCCAAAACAGTCTACATAATAAATAAGATGAATAATGTTTTTTGTGTCAATGTTAGTGTTGCAACAGTTATGAGAATTGTGCACTCCATTGTTCGTACAATCTTGTTATTGAAAAATAAATAAGGATTCCTATCTCATGGTGTAGAAAGATAAAGATGAAGAAGAAACATCCACAGGTTAAAAAAATCTATATACCTCAAAAATATTTGTAAATATTGAAAATATAGTTGATATATGCAATGATAGTGGTTATAAGGTTGGTAAATTATCATCTTGACATGTATCAAAATAATATATGAAAAAAAGAACAGAGAATTTGTTTAAGTTGGAAGAATAATACTTAGGATATAAAACAAGAATGTTCCAAAAAAATATCCCCAGAAGATATCAATTAATAAAAATTATATGATATTGGATTAAAAAACCATGAATTTTATTGAATTTGATGAATATAAAAGAAAAAATAAGAATGGCGATACTCTGAAAACCCATGTGGAAAATTGAAAAATACTAGTAATTTTCCAAATGATATATTACTTTTATGTCTAGAAAAATTGAAGAAGATGAGGAAAATTTAGGAATTAAAAGAAAATGTCCGTGTAAAGTGAAACAATAAGGTTTCACAAGAAGAAGAAGTTATTTTTGTGAGGAACAACATAAATGGATATACTCTGAGAAATTTCACTATAATAATTATAGTAAAAGAAATTTTCTCCAAGAATATAAATATTTCACCAGGTGATAAAATTTCTTTACAATATCTTAATAAGGGAATGTTCAAATTTAATGAAATTGAAGAAGAGATAAGATACACAGATCCTGAATCAGAATTGAAGACCAAATGTGCTAATTTAAAGAGTTAAGGAAATGGATAAATTTGGTTGAGAAAACACCTCAACATTTATATTCACATTAATGAAGTATTGAGGATCCACCTTATTCCCATAATATTTTTGTATATTATTTTTGATTAAAATATAGTGAATTGAAGGTGAATAATGTTCTTAGGGGGAGAATATGAGAAGCTTTATTGTTGTTAATTCTTGATAGTAAAACTATAAAGGTCATGATCCTTAAATGATTCCTCAATTATAATTAAAAAACAAATATGATAGAGGACCATCTTTGATGAATCTGAAGAATTTTCAATCATATATTGAATAAAAATTGTAATGAAGACACCATCTTGCTTTGATCTTATATTTGGTATCCATAAGAACAAGTATCTAAGAAGATAATCCTTTGGGAATATGTGAATGTTATCAAATCTAGAAATTCACATGTTCAATATAAATTTTTGTGTACTCTCCAAATTCAAACATATTAATATTCATTATTGAATATATTCAACCTTATGAAGATATAGAGGAGTTTTTACCTTGAGGGGGTGAAAAATGAAGAATGATAAAGTTACTTCCAGAATCATTATTTCAATTGGTATGAAATATAATTATTTATGAAGTTTTTCTAAGATCACATCATTCGAAAAGTCATGTATTTCATAATATCTCCTTCTTGGTTAACCAAATTAAAAAACTTAACATATAGGTGGAGTAATTGAATTAATCAATAACATAATAAATGTGAAATTATTTAAGTGGTTCAATGATACTTATCCTGTTATTTCTACTTAAATATTTTTATATGTATTTTGAAGTAAGGAAATGAGTTTTTGGTTGATATTTCTTACAAAATTTTCCATATCTCAATCATTATCATCATCCTTAAATAAAATTTGAAAAACATTTGAATACTAGTTTAAGAGATCTCATTCTACAAGGTATCATGATCATTTGGTAGAGGAAAAATTTGTTGTCTAAATAAAATCCGCTTGTTTTCTAGACTTGGCATGGATCATGTATACTTAGAGTGAAATGTTATATGGAACATTTCCTAAGTATGAATTGATACAATTTTCCTATGAATATTTTTATTATCAATATGGGAGATATAATTTGAAATTAATGTTAGAAAAGTAATGAGGAGAGAATGTAAAAGTTCACAGAAGGATTCATATATTTTTCTATTCATTTGGAATGTACTTTGAATGTACTCAAAAGAAATAAAAATGGGGAGACTGAAGATACAACTTTATGTATGAGTTCTATTTTTTTCAAAGGATGTTATTTTTTATCAATGGTTTTCAATGAAATAAAAATATTTCATTGATGTAAATATGTTAAAAGAAGTTACTAGAAGGTCTGCCAAAGTATCGAAGATATCAATGTTTGATACAAAATGCATGTTATTTGGATAAATGGATAAAGATGAAACCATTGAAGTATTTTATCATAAATAAGTTCTTTTGAAGAATTTTATTTTATAAATCTAATTATTTTTACACTAATATTAATGTCTAAAACATGTTTCACTAATTACATTGACATGACACACTATTTACAACAATGTTGAATATATAATTAAATATGGTTGGATTTTGAAGAGATCATTGAAATTTATGGTTAAAAATTAATAGTGGATGGGGAATATTAGGATCATAAAAAAGTTATTTTTTCATGAGTAATGATGATGGTTTCCATTCATGGTTTTTAGAGAATATGGATTGCATTATAAATGCATGATACATTTTCATGGGATGGAATTTTTATTTTTTGTTGAAGATTTGTCTTACTAATTTTATGAGTGTTTACCAAAAAATTGAGCAACCAATACATTCCAAAAAAGGGCTATCCCATTAACCACACAAGTAGGACCCAAGTGTCAACTACATGAGAGAGCTACCCTAATGAGCCTGCATGGATGAAAATGAGTGTGGGTGTATTTATACCGCCTGTATAATCACACATAACACAATGCATTGGGGGTAAAAATGATGGTCACACCCCATGTATGTGTGTGTAGTGTATTTGGGTACAAACCTTGGTTCCATATCAATGATTAAGTTGGAATGGTGTCATTGACATAGATTTTCCCTATCCTATATAGAATAGATGTGTGATGGGTTCTCATGGGATACTATCCCCACATTAAAAACATAGACCTATAAATGTAGTCATCTAATAATTTGGTCGGAGTAGAGTACTAAAGAGGGGGGGGGGATTGATTATCTATTAAAATTTAGGTTTGAAATGTATTCTTAAAAGGTTCCCCAATAAAAATAAATATAGGCCAGTAAATCATAGTAATATGGTTATGAAAGATTGACTGTTTAAATAACTTCTTAGAAGATTGATTAATTCTTATTAATCTTAATATCAGTTATTAATATTACTTTTGAAGCAATTATAATAAGGAAAAACAATTATAACTTCATTCCAAGATTAACTATCAAAATCAATTTAGTGATATATTAATTATTCAGTAAAAACAAAGAAAACTTAATTAAACAACACAATGAATATAAAAAAAGTGGTTTAGTCTCAATCTGAGACCTAATCCACTCCACTTGGTAATCTCCTACCACCAAGATGTTTGCATTAATAAACATGATCCACAACCTAGATTGGGGTAAAAAATAGTGAACATGACAGTCCAGGTCACACGACATCTTCCAAGGTTCTTCATGCATATAAAATAATAGGTCGCACATGGAACTCTTCCACACTTATCTGTGAGAGTAAACAAGTGTTAAATGATGTGAGATGAAGGATATCTTGTATCCTATAGTTTAATGCAGGATACAATGTGTGTTTTTAAACAGACACACACACACACACTCCTCAAAAGATAAAAACAATACACAATAGATAAAGAATGATTAGATAAGGTAAGAAGTGCTCTGAGTGTTAGTCTATGCTGCTATGGACTTCTAGGATTAATAAGATGCAAGAATTGATTCATTTTTTGAGATACATAGTATCACATATTAGTTAGACCTAGCTCGTATTCTTTGTGTAGTTGGTATTGAAAATATGTTCTTGACTCTGATATATGGTCTCTCATCTTTTGAATTTGTTAATGCTTCGTGTGTTCTTCAGATGTATCTGGTTGATGTGTTGGTTCTTTTCTCAAGAATTATCGTGTGTGTGCTACTCTTACACCACATTTTTGGCCACACTCTTCTTTTCATTCTTGGAGATCATGTGTTTAAGATGACAGAATGTATGCATTCTGCACCTCGTACCTCGTACTATCAGGTGACATGTCTAAAAAGATATATTATTTATGTCATTGTAATCTGAAGACTCAAATATGACCATTAGAAATTAAATCGAAAGATGACAAAATAGATTAAAGAACAGTGTCACTATCTATTTGGAAATGGTGTCACTTGGAAATGGTGTCACCAGGAAATGGTGTCTTCTTCTTCTCCTTTGAGCGGTGATACAATAATGATGGAATATTTGTATAGAGATCAGGAACTGGTAGCATAGATGCAGTGTCTAGTCAAAGTGTCTGGTCATGGTGTCTGGGTCATAGTGTCTGGTCACGACATCTAGGTCATGATGTCTAGTCACAGTGTCTAGGTCACGGTGTTTGGGTCATGGTGTCTGGTCATGGTGTTTGGGTCACAGTGTCTAGGTCACGGTGTCTGATTCACGGTGTCTTGTCACGGTGTCTGGTCAATTGGTGGAAAACCAGAACCAGTGGAAGACTCACAGTTTCTTAGAATTATCCAAATATCTCTATATATACTTATGTAGTAATACTCACAAATTGAATTAGAATTAATCATTCATAAAATAAATTCATTATAAAACAAATTAAATATAGATTATAAAAATCAGACATGATTTTTAGCAATTAAGATCTTGGGTAGGTTTTTTAAAGCCTAAAGAAACCAACAATCCGTACACATGATTTGAGACATATTAAATAGGATTACCAATTTTTATAGGATGTATAGTATTTTTGGTCATTAAAACATGAATAAAATAGGAGATATAGGATTTGTGATCATTAAAACATGAGTATTATAGGAGGAGTCCAACAATATCCCCCTTTTTGATGACCAACAATCATGTGAGTGAGATATCTGTTAATAGTGAATGTGTCTCTTCCTTAGGGTTCATTTAGAGTACATATCTCTCCCCCTTTTGGGATTATTAAAAGGAGTACAAAAGTAAAAAAGAGAATAGATAAGAGGAGTTCAAAATGTATTAGATGGATAATGACGTGTCATTACACATAGTAGGCAACAAAAATATTAAAATATCCCTATAAAAATATAATATTCACTTTTCTTCAGCACTGGATATCTTTTCATTTCCCTTGGTAGCAGCATCAGAAGAAGCCATAGGAGCAGAGGTGGAAGATGAAGAAGGAAGTGAACCAACTGATAGGGAAGGTAAAGGGAGTACTTCAAAAAACCAAAAGGGTCAAGGAAGGTTGGGTGGAAGACTATTGTAATTGTTGGTCGAGGATAAAAAGGCATGATTTGAGTCAGAGCCTGAGAGACATACATAGAGGTAGAGGCAAGGGTATAGGAAGAGAAGGTAGGAAAACCATGTTGCAAGGGTGCAGCTGCAGGAGCATAAATAGAAGTTCTATTCACATGAAGATAATACCTCAATAACTTGATGAAGTCAGCAATAATCTCACCACCATTCTGCATCACTTTCTCAAAGTCATCATTGTTCCCCATGAATTTGTTCAAAAAAGGAGTGAAATATTTGAGCTTTCGAACTTGATTTTTGAAAGAATGAGTGACAGGGGTATTTTCAGATTCTCTATAAGGTACTCGAAATTAATTGTCATATCATGAATAGAAAAGATCCTATTGAAGTAGAAATCCACCTCCTTAGTAATTTCTTTCGGATCATCATTTGTAATATTGGAATGAATTCTCACTAAATCAAGTAATCTGTCACTATTATTGAAATCCACATATAAAGAGTCATTGTCAAAGCCAGTGAACACAGATTGAAGTTCTTACATAAAAACTGTTCTAAGAATATCACTGTCATGGGAGGGTTGAGATGACAGTCAAGAGGAATTAAAATATGTAACAACTGATTTAAGGGACTTCAGTTGATTTATAAATTTCTGGATACAACCCTTGTACTCATCAGTCATCATGTTATGACTAATAACAAGATCATGCATTTTTTGAATTTTTTTCTTATTTCAGTCATCCACTTTTCTAGCTAAATAAGATAAGATAGGTCGAATTAGAGGGACAACTTCCTGTGGAATCTGACTACAAACATCCTTAATAGGATGAGAAATATGATCTATTCTAGATTTCAACACTCTCTGAATATCTTCAACCATATCTCGGAGAGACTTCACATCATCACTTGGATATTTGATTTCAATTATGGCCTCTTGAATTTAATGAAGCATTTTCGGCTGAATCTTCCTTATGATTGTTTCTAACAACAGGGAAACATCTCTTTCACTCAATTTTGTTACAAGATTAGGTTGGGTATTCATGAGATTTTTAAACCCATCTAATAAGGTAGCTCCAAATGCTTTCAAATAAACCTTATATACCAAGGTGGAAGGTTATTGTGAATGTTCAAGAATAGGAGATGAGACAGGCCCAGGTTCTTTTGTAGAGATAATTTCAAAAGTAGGTACCAGTTTCAATTGAAACACAATAGATAGATCTATAGCTTTAATTGAGGCTTCCTGGGAGTCATTAAAATCAAAATAGCCTGATAATTTTACCATGAATCCAAATATCTTGGATCAACTGGATTAGGAATATCAACAGTTTCCAGATTCGGGTGATGCTCCCCCTCAAAAATTGCATCTCTCTCAGGACTAAGAGATTTAGTTCTTTGATCTACATTGAATATTTCATCCCTAGCAGCCAAACCCATTTATTTTCTATCCAACTAAAAGGATTTCTCCATTATTTACTCAATAAATGGGATAATCGTGTTAGCAACTTGTTCCTCTAAATGTTCCTCATAAGAATATTCTTTCTCAAGAGAAAGATCTTCTTCATGATGCTCTTATTGAAAAACCAATTTCCATACAATAATATCAGACTCTTTTTTAGAAGAAGTTTGTTCTTCTAGGTCAACAATATCTTTAGGAACATGTATTTCCCTCTTGGTTATGTCTTGGATATCAAGTTCACTATCTTCCCCATCCAGGACAGGTTTCCCTATTGGCGCAACAACCTCTTCCTCTTATTCCCCATTAGAATAGTCAACGATTTCATATGGATCCAAACTACGATAAAAAATGTCCTTAGGTCTTGAAGAATGATCAATCGGGATAAAAATTTCCTAAACACTGTCATTATCCTCCACCCATGCTGTTATCCATAGATTCCAAATGATTTTCATTCTCTTGACTATAACCCTTGAGATACAAAATTTGTAGTTCTTAATGACTTCTTCATCTGGTCCAACCAATAATTTTGAATGAAAAATATCTTAGATTAACCTTGATTAGAACAGGGAGGTTGACTTTGAGGTTGTCTTTATCAACTCACACATATGAAGTATAACATACTTACATAGGTTAATATTGTGTCCATTCTTCATAACATGGATCAAAAATGCATCGTGATACTTGAGTTTAGAAAAATATATTTTTCTTGGGCTAATTATATTATATAAAAACTTAAACAATAGTATGGTTTCACCATATAGATCAATGGATATAGCTCTTCTCTTGGTTTCATTGCCAGTCAAGCTTCCCAGGGCTTATTCTAAAATAAAGACCTCACTTGGAAGATGAGGAACTTTCTGGTAGTCCGAAAAAATACCCTGATGAGGTATCTTTAGGCATGAACCCCGCAAACTTGATGAAAAGGCGCATATTTAGCCATTTATCCATCTTCTTACAACAAAAAAAACGTATATATCAAAAGAAAATTGAACAAACTGATAAAACTCTGCAACTAGCTTCGGGAAAATCAGACTATTATCCTTTGTGAACCAATCCACACATCCTTGCTCATTTAGTACTATAAATTCTAAATACTTACTTGACAGTAGCCACTCGGGGTAGATTTTGTTTTTAGGTACAACTATTCTATTCACAAGGTTCAATTTCCAAGGACCTTCAGGCACTAACTTCTGTGTTATTTTCATATTCTTCTTTGATCATTGCTTCTTAGGAGTTTATGAGGTTGGGAATTTCATCCTGGGCAATCAAAAAAGGTTCGATAGAGAGAGAGATAGAGAGAGAGAGATAAAGGGAACCAAAGGGTTGAAAGAGTGTTTACGGTGTGAGAGAAGAAGGCTCGAGTAAAGAAAGAAGTTAAACTTCTTTTGTTTTTATAATTTATGGATATCAAGAGTTGTAAATTCAAAATTGCAGGAAATTAAAAGAATAAAATAACTAATTACAGTGATACAAGTTATATTATATAGATAAAATGGAAAACTGTCATTATGGTGAGACTAGAACCGACTTCTGTGGTGAGATCATATAGGTTTTCACAGTGAGAAAATAACAGGTTTTCACGGTGAGACTGTAACAGGTTTTCATGGTGAGACCGTAAGAGGTTTTCACAGTGACATTTTTACTGTGCGACTTCTTAACTATGAAGCAATATTATTTGAAACATTAAGTGCCAGACAGTAACCAAAAGATAGTAACTGTGATACCATAAACACGAAATAACCACTTTTAAGACAGTAAAACTATAGAACTCTTAGGGTTAAACAATAATCTTAAGATAATGACTTGTGAAACCGTAAAGTATGAAACAATAAGCTGTGAAACAATACACTTACAATATAATATTTAACATTCCAAACTCATGTATGATGTAATCTATTCTTTCATAATATAATGGTTTGGTGAATATATCAGTGAGCTGATATTCCGTTCTAATGAATTCCAAAGTTATATCACCCTTTTGAAAATGGTCTCTCAAAAAGTGATGTCTTACATCAATATGTTTTGTCCTAGAGTGTAAAATAGGATTTTTTGAGATGTTAATAGCCCTTGTATTGTAAAAATTTATGGGTACATGCTTGAATTGATATCCACAACCTAGTAATGTGTAAATCATCTACAAAATTGGTACACGACAATTACCAGCAACTATGTATTCAGCTTTGGCAGTAGATAATGCCACAAAGTTTTATTTCGTACTACACTATGATACTAGTGATTTTCTAAAAAAGTGACATGTTATATAGGTTCTTTTTCTATCTAACTTATAAACACTGAAATCAGCATCAGAATTACTAACTAACTCATATTATTGTCCTCTGGGATAGAATAGTCCTAGATTGGGTGTATGCTTGAGGTATTTGAAAATTTTATTAACATTTCAAAGAGATTCCATAGGGTTTTCTTGAAAACATGCACACATATATAAACTAAACATAATTTCAGGTCGGCTAGTAGTTATGTAGAGTAGGCTTCCAATCATTCCTCTATAAGTGACTTGATTAACATATTTTCCATATTCATCATGATCCAAATTACAAGTAGTACTCATTTAAGTGTCACTACCTTTAGTTCTATCCAAACCAAAACATTTTAGAAAATATATATTATATTTTCTTGGATTTAAAATAATACCATCATTATTTTGAAATATTTGAAATCCAAGAATGAATTTTAGTTCACCCATTAATCTCATTTCAAATTCTCTTTACATAATTATATAAAATTCAACACATAGAGAATTTTTTGAAGATTCAAATATAATTTCATCTACATAAAATTTTACTACTAAAAAATCACTGGAAATTCATTTTATAAAAAGGGTAGGATCAGATATTCCTTTTGTAAAACCATTGGAAATAAGAAAAGTAATTAATCAATCATACCAAGCTCTTGGAGCTTGTTTTAAACCGTATAAAGCTTTTGAAAATTTAAAAATATGATTTTGAAAATGGGGATTTGTAAACCAGGGGGTTTCTCAACACATACATCCTTAATTATATACCCATTTAGGAATTCACTCTTAACATCCATTGGATATAGTTTTAAATTAAGATTTTCTTCATAAGAAAGCAGAATTTTGATGGCTTCAAGTCTAGCTACCACTGAAAAGGTCTCTTCATAGTCAATTCCTTATTCTAGTCCATAGCCTTGTGTAACCAATATAGACTTGTTTCTAACTATGTTACTAGTTTCATCTACCTTATTTCTAAACATCCACTTAGTGCCTATGGTAAATGTGTCTTTGGGTATGTCAATATGTTTCCAAACTTTGTTCCTTTCAAACTGATTATGTTCTTCTTGCATATACATCACCCAAAATTCATAATTGATAGCTTCATTAATGTTTTTAGGTTCAAGTTATGAAAAAAGACTTAATGTTCAACCTAATTTCTAAGAGAAGATCTAGTTTGAGTTTTTTATCTTAATACCCAACAACAACATCTAAAGGATGGTTCTTAAGAGTTCTAACAGCTCTAGAAAAAAAGGACTTGTGATTTCAGGTTCTTAAACAGGTTCGTATTCATTGTGACTTGAATCTAAATAATTTCATGAACTAGAATTTTTCACAGATTCAATTACAGGATGGTTAGAGGATTTTGAATTAATGTCCAGATTTGATACATCGCCCTCCAGGTTCTCCAGAGTTGTATTAGGCTCATGTGGATCGGTTTCATAATGTTTGGCATGGATAGATTCTTCCACACATTTAGTTATTTTTTTATACACTCTATAGTATTTACTAGATATTAAATATCCTAAAAATATTCCTCCATCACTCATGGGTGAAAATTTTTCATGATTGTCCTTAGAATTAGGGATATATACTTTGCAACCAAATTCTTTGAAGTAGTTTACTTTGTTTTTTCTATTGTTCCATAACTCATATGGATTTATTTTAAGAATAGGTATAATCAAAACTATATTAATAATATATCACACTATATATATAGCTCCAACCGAAAAATAAATATTTAAGTTATATTTACTAAGCATGCTTCTAAAAATCTCTTTTAAGGTTCTATTTCTTCTTTCAACAAATCTATTCTGTTGAGGTGTTATAAGGGCTGATAAATTATGAATATATCCATTTTGAGAACTAAAAGATTAAAAATCTTGATTTTCAAACTCATGACCATGATCACTTATTAAGGATTTAATTTTAAGTCCACTCATATTTTCTATCATTTTGGCATATTTGGTAAAATGAGTGCAGGATTCACTTTTGTGATCCAAAAAAGTCCAAGTATATCTAGAGAAGTCATCTACAAGAACATAAACACAATGATTCCCATTTAAAATAGAAACTATAAATGGTCCAAACAAATCCATGAGAACAATTTTGATAGGTTTAGAGGTTGACACTTATTTCTTTGGTTTCAATGAAATTTTGTGTAGCATTCCCTTTTGACAAGGACTACACACTTTAACATTTGGAAACTCAAGTTTGGGTAGATCTTTGACTAATATTTTTTCGGTTATCTTTCTAAGGGAGTGAATATTACAGTGTCCTACTATCCTATGACAATTCCAATACACTTTGTGAAATACACTTAAATATGAAACATTTCGTGAAACTAAAGAATCTATGTTAACATAGTATAAATTTTCATTTCTTAAGTTAGAAAACACTAATTTATTTTTAGAATTGAAACCATTGCAAGCATCATTTTCAAATTTTACAAGAAATATATCATCACATAGTTGTGAAATAATAGGAAGATTATATTTAAATCAATCAACAAAAATTACTTTGGAAATTTAAACTGAGTTAGAGTTACCGATTTGGCAAAGGCCACTGATCTTTACTTTGGCATTGACACCAAAGATGACATGTCCACCATCAATTTTTATTAAATTCATGAATCATGAATAGTCTCTTGTCATGTGTCTTGAACACCCACTATCCATATACCATAAGATTTTATAGGAGATCTTTAAGAAACATTCCAACAAAATAGTCAAATAAAAATAGATTTTGGTACCCATATTTGTTCGGATCCAGTAATATTAATGACTACTGCTTTAGGAACCAACATCTACCTCATAGGTTTCCTATAAGAATTATGTAATGTGAGTGAAAAATAAACACTATTTGGTCCATAAAATCTTGAAACAATAGATATTGTATCATAATTTGAACTAGCTAAATGTTTTCCAGAACTAGGAATAAAGCTGTATGTCCTAGACTAAGAAACAAAATTAGTTCATACAAAATTTATATTACTAGGATGATAACCAATACCTGTAGTATATTTAGGAGTAATCTGTTTACCTAGAATTTGTACCAAAGTTTCTTTACCATTATTAAACCTTTAAATATCCTTTTTCAATTGCTCATTAGGTAGCATTAGTTCATTATTTTCTTTGAGTAATTGAACATTTTCTCTCTTTCTACAGTAAGATTAAAATTAACAGTTGAGGTAAGACAATGGCTTTTCTTTAAAGGCATGACTTATCTTCTAGTTCATTACCTGTATCTTCAATAATATTACAATACTCACATATTTACTTATTAGACATATTTTTAGAATCACTCTCATCTCCAGAATAATTGGAATTGTGTACAGGTGATTCTAGTTTTACCTTAGATTTGTTTGTCATAAAACACATATTGGTTTTGTTATCCTATTCATCATGTGAAGATTCTAATTCCCTAGAAATTTCCTTAGAAGAACTCCTCATTTCTTTCATTTCTTTTTTATACTTTATATCATTGTCCTCATATTTATTTTTGTACTTGAGTTTGGGACAGTCAGACATTATATATACCTATCACTCACATTCTTAGAATACTGTATCATCAGACTTGTCACTTATTTTCCAATATTTTTTTCTAGATCCCTTTTTAATCATATCTTCCATTGAATTTAGGATTTATAAAAAATTTCTTCTTCTTGTAAAATCTCTTAAACCTTTTGGCTAATTGAGACAACTCCTCATCAATGTCATGTGTTGTTTGTTCACTACTGTAACTTTCTACAGAGACTTACAATGTCCCATTCTCTTTGTGTTTAGAGGTGGTGGCCTTAAATGTAACAGATTTTCTTTTTGGTTTATCCTCCTCTTCTCTTTTGAATTTCAGATCCTCTTCATACAACATTATTTTCCCAATGAGTTCTTTTAAATGTAACTCGCTGATGTTGTTTGAATCTCTAATATAGATATTGGTTCCTCTCCATCTATCAGGTAGGCATATGATAATCTTAATAATTTGTTCTTTTGTAGTAACTTCTCTTCCAAGAGAAACCATTATGTTGACATTTTAATTGAACCTGAGATACATGTTAGAAATAGGATCTTCATGTTTAATTTTATAGTTATAATATTTTATATTATAAGTATTAAGTGTCATTATTTTCACACTAGAAGTTACTTCATGTGAAACAGACAAAGTATCCAAAATTTCATGTGCAGTTTTACAAGCAGAAATTATCTTAAATTCCTCATCTCCTAAAGAGAAATATAAAGGATTCATATCTTTGAAATTTTTATTGTAGCCAGTCTTGGTTGGATCATCTCAATTGATTCTATCAGCCATAATAATCTTATTCTTATCTATAATTTAAGACCATATTTCAAACCCCATTCTTTCTAAATGCATTTTCATTTTAATTTTCCATTGGCAATAATTGGTTCCATTAAGGAATGGTGGCCTATTTGTTACAAAACCTTCCACTCTATTATACATAATAAATAAATGCATTAAAATATCTAGAAACTTATAATTAACAGAAATTTAATGATCTTTAAAGTACAACTAAAAACACAGTTGAATAGGGTCAAAAAACAGTGCCTTAATAAAATTCTATGATACCAAATTTTGGTCGGAGTAGAGTACTCAAGAGGGGGGTGAATTGAGTATCTATTAAAATTTATGGTTGAAAAGTTTTCTTAAGACATTCCCCAATAAAAATAAATACAACCCAATTAATCAAAGTAATACAGTTATGAAAGTTTGACTGTTTAAATAACTTCTCAGTAGATTGATTAATTCTCAATAATAATAATATAAGTTATTAATATTACTTTTGAAGCTATTCTAAAAAGAAAAAAAAATTATAAATTCGTTCTAAGATTAACTATCAAATTAAATTTAGTGATTTCTGAATTATACAGTAAAAACAGAGAAAACTAAATTAAAAAACACAGTGGATATAAAACAAGGGGGTTAGTCTCAAGACGAGACCTAATCCACTCTACTTGGTGATCACTTTCCACCAAAATGTTTATATTAATAAACTTGATCCACACCCTAGATCAATGTAAACAATAGTGCACAAAAAATTCCAGGCCACATGAACACAACTAGAAAATGGAGCTACTACCAAGGACCTATAGCCACAGTTTTAAAATCATGGCTATAAGACTATTTTCCATGGCCCATGGCCACAGTTTTCAGAACCATGGAAATATACTATAACTATTACGATTATTTTTTGGCCTATGGGCATGGTTTTCAAAACCGTGGCTATTGGCATATTTTTTCGATGCCCTATAACCACGGTTTTCCCAAACCGTGGCTATAGGGTTCCCGCTCTTCCGTAGGAACAAAAATTCCCACCAAAAATTTTGTGGGAAGCCCTACTGCACTGATTTTGTGTCTATTAGCACAGTTTTTTAATATATATCATAATAAATAAATAAATATATATACCAGAATTTTGGCGTGATGTAGTGGTAAGTGATCTGGATTGCAAAGTGGAGTTACATGGATCAAAACCCACTGGGGACATTTTCGATTTAGGCTATTGCCATGATTATCAGAGGGTATTTCCACAGTTAAAACTATAGAAATATCCACCTATATTCACAGTTTAAACCATGGCTATAGGTTAACCACAACAATGTCCAATTTGGAGGCCTATTGCCACGGTTTTCAAAACCATGGCAATAGGTAGCTATTGACACGGTTAAAACCATGGGAATACGCTGGGACCTACTGCCACGACGATAGCGGCCACGGTTGTCCAAAACTGTCGTCGTAGCTAGGGCCATAGTTTTGGGGCATATTGCCAAAGTTTTGAACAATCTTAATATTCCTTTTTTCCAGTTGTGGAACTCTTCGACAGTTTTTCATGGGTATAAACAAATAGGTCACACAAGGATATATTCCAAACTTATCCATGGGAGTAAACAAGTGTAAAATGCTGTGAGAGGAAGGATATCTTATATTATCCTATTTAATTCATAAGAAACTGTGTGTTTTTATACAGACACACACACACACTTCTCAAAAGTTAAAAACAATACACCACAAAGAAAAGATGATGACATAAGGTAAGTAGTGCTTTGAGTGTTAGTCGATGTAGCTATAGACTTCTAGGATGAAGAAAGTTTATAAATTGAGTCCTCTTGTGAGAAAAAAAGTATTGAGAATATTTTCTTGACATTGATATATGGTCTATCATATTTTATATTCATGAATTATTGGTGAGTTATTAAGATGCATGTTGTTGCATGTGTCAGTTATTTTCTCTAGAATTCTCGTACATGTGCTGCTCTTACACCACGTTTCTAGCCATGCTTTTCTTTTTATTCTGGGAGTGAATGTGTTTAAGCTGATATCATGCATGAATTCTGCACCTCATACCTCATACTATCAGGTGAAATGTCTATAATGAAATATTAATTATGTTAGTGCAATTAAAATACTCAAATATGACATTTCGAAATTAAATAAAAAAATTGACAAAACAAATTGAAGAATGGTTTCACAGTTTGTATGGAAATGGGGTCACTTGGAAATGATGTCACGATGAAATGATGTATTCTTATTTTCCTTTGAGAGGTGAGATAGTTATGCTTGTATAGTCTTATAGAGATCAGGAACTGATAGTACAAATGCAGTGTTAGGTCACGAAATCTGGTCACAATGTCTAGGTCACGGTTTCTAGTCACAGATCTAGTCAAGGTGTCTGGGTCATGTTGTCAGGGTCACAGTGCTTGGTCACGATGTCTGGGTCACGATGTTTGATCACAATGTTTGGGTCATGGTGTGTGGGTTACAGTGTCTGATTCACGGTTTCTGGCCACAGAGTCTGGTCACATTGCCAAAAAACCAGAACCGGTGGTAGACTCATAGTTTCTCAGACTTAAACAAATATCTGTATATATATTTAAGAAGTAATAATCATAGAATGAATAATACTAAATCATTATTCAAATAAATTCATTTGAAAACAAATTAAATAAACTTTAAAATAATCAGACATGATTTATAGCAATTAAGATATTGAGTAGGATTATTTAATTTATAAAGAAACCAATAATATATACACATGATTTGAGATAGATTAAACAAGATTAATACATTTTAAATGAAGTATTGGATTTTTGATCATTAAAACAGGATTAAAATAGGATATATAGGATTTGTGATCATTAAAACATAAATAAGATAGGAGGATTGCAACACGATCTAGTGCACGAGTGCCATAATATCACCAACGAACATTATATTCTTCATTAGGATTATCCTAACGAGCCTAGTATTTATGTTCATTGGAGTTATTCTTATTGAGGATTCCATGATTTTTTAGATATTGAGAATGTTAGATGATTGAGTTCTTGAGAAAAAAAATGATTTTTAATGCTTGAATTCTTTAACTTACATGCATGATATTAACCAACAAATTTTACACTATTGAAGAAAATATTGTGTTACAGAAGGCAGATAATGCATTGATAAAATTAAAATGTGTTTATTATCACAGCCCTCTATGATTCTCATTGGAATAAGAAAAATGGTTCTCACATAAGAGGAGATTCCATGAATTACAACATTCTAAATATTACAATTACTAAATCCGTAGGAGATTTTTATATTGGAAATTACATTGAATAATTATTGGAGGCTTGAAATGGATGATTTATCAAAATTTATGGCAATATAAAGGAGGTTTAAACTCACCTATTAATTTCCAAATAGTAATTCAAGATGAAGCAATTGTCCCTCATTCTTTCTTTTGAGAGATCCTGGTTTTTATAAAATAGATTTTCCTAAGTTTATATTACATGAAAGGTATAAGTTCCATAATCCTATTATCTACATGACTAAGAGAGTTTCATGCACATCACATTGCATAATGGATTTTCACAAAGAACCTTTATTTTATGAATAAGATTCATGACCTATGGGTATGTGATACATACAATCATGTGTTTGATGATGAGACTGAGATACCGTTCATACGATTTTAACAAATACTTATCATTTAAAAAAGGAACTATGTTATATTCTAGTGTTAGTATTATACTAACTCATTGTGTCCTATTAAGGACGTTTTCTCCATATGAAACCTTATGCAACAAAGAAAGAACCACAATATTTTCATTCACATTGTTAGAGACATTGTAATATTGAAGAAATTATTCCATGAAGTATAAATCTTCATAAATTTTAATAACCAATTCCTCACACTTGTGTTTCACAATATAGAAGGCTGTCATGTGATACAACAGTATGATACAATAACACGAGAGAAGCTGAAGTAGTGCTATGTGAATCATATACATGCAATATAATTTAATGAATGAAATACATTGTGATCTTTCAAAACCCTCACATGAAGCTCAAGAAGGAGAATAGGACACTATATTATTATGATTTCATGAATAGTGAATAATAATATGTTGATAATATAAGGATATTTTTTCATGAAGGGTTTGGTGATTCTACTATGCATGAAACAAATACTTGTATGATATTCCTTTAAATACTACATTAACAAAAGAAGGGACATTTTTCCAAGAAGTTGATTTTTATAAATCTGAAACTGGAAAAATATATTATATTTTGTGTCTTAACATTTATAAGAATCAGACTTTTAATCAAGTTGATATTTGGAAAATATAATTAGGGTTGAATAAGAAGTTACACATACCAGTTATAGTGTACTTAAAAAGAAATAAAGAAGAGACTTTGGTTGTTATTGTTTACAAAATAGGGAACTACATGGGCTGGAAAGAAAATGTACATATATTTACCAAAACTTAGGAATGCATTTGATCAAAAATAAATTACATATTTTTTTCTGTGATTAATAGTCCACAACATATTCATATTATTATGTGTAAATTCAGATTGAGAAAGAAGTGAATCTTTTGATATTCTATTGTGAGGAAGAAAAAGAAGTGTAGATTTCCTGTTATTGTGAAAGTAACTAAGTGATGATTTAGTTAGTGGAAGAACAAATAATCACTATAACATCCATTAGAAGTCTCAAAAAGAGGAATACTTTCTTGGTGTTACAATCCTTTAAGAAGGCAAAGAGTATTTTCAGAGGTTGTATAAAGAACTACCCAAGAGCTATAAAACAAGAACTATAAACTTACTAAAGTGAGATACAAGTGAATTATTATTCCATGTTTGTTCTAACCATGATAAATGTTTTATTTTCAAGTGTTTTTTTGGTATTGGATTATTTCTAAACCATTCTAAGTACTAACTACACTTTTTGAGTAGTGAACCTTGTAAAAACATCATGGGTCATATTTACCTTCTTTGAAATAATTATATATGATTAAGAAATGAGAATAAGAGAATGAAGATCCTAAAATGTATAATAGGTAAATTGATGAACTATTAAATTACTAAAAAAGTTCCAACACACTGATTCACCCCCTCATATAGAAGCATATCTCAAACATGTTCTCCCAATAGACAAATCTAAAACATTGATAAGTATGTTGGAAAGATATTTTTATTAGTTTTGGATGATTAAAGTGGATAATTAGGTTTAAAGAGAGTATGAGGTTATGTGTCCCTATATAAGTTAAGGGAGGGTAAACTTTGGAAATAAATGAATAAATATTATTTAATATATGTTTAACTCATGCAAAATGAAACCAAAACAACATGGATTCAATGATAAGGAGGATATGGTCTTAATATAATCATATAATCAAATTGAGATAGTTTTATATATGATTTTAAAACTTATCATTTGTATTAACCCCTTTTTTAACCATTATTAACCACAATAGCAAGTTTTTCATTCTTAAAGGGATATAAATTTACCTCTAGGGTAACCATTTCCTCACAAATGGTCAAATGATGAAATTTTTTACAATATCCCATCCCCCGTGTCCCCATTCATAAATTTTGTAATTTTTAGATCATTTAATAAAATATTATTTAAAATAAAATATCATTGAATTAATTTTAATAACAATTCAAATATTTCTACTTTAAATACATAACAACTTATTATAACTAAGTGAACATATGAGAGAAATTAAAAGCAATAGAGTGACACATTGTATCAATATTTTATTTAAAACAAAATAAAAGTTATAATCAAATTATAGTGGTAAGAAATTTACAATGATTTGAAGAGAAGTTTACTAAGATAATAAATAACCTATCAAATGAAATAATGTATTGTGTTTTGAAGATTTATAGGCCTTAAAAAATTATTTTAACCATGTTTTACCTGTTATAACCTTACCAAGGTGACCAATATTTACTATGTTACTATTCATAATGACATAAAATAAAAGGGGCCTATTTACCAATTTTTAAAAAGATGATTCCAAATATGTAATTAATTTATAAATATTAAATATATATAAGTTTCATAAATTATTTTTTACATAATTACGTTAAATAAAAAAAATGTTTTTTAGAAAAATGTTTTTTTGAGCTTAAAACGTAATTCAACTTCATTAATTTACTAATAAAAACCAATAAATAATTATTAAAACATGTAATTAAATATAATATCTATATATTTCATTAAATTTTTTTATCAATAATTAATTATTTAAATTATTAATATAAAATTTTGTTGTGCAAATAAAACAATTTTATGAAAAATAAAACTTTTTAACATCAAATGATTTTTTATAACCATTTTATAACTAAGGAATAATTTTATATTGGTAAATTATCAATACATTTAATTAAAACCATTTTTTCAAAGTGATGAAAATACTTTGTTTTGATAGAAAAACATAATATGCAATAATAAAATTTATTGGAAAAAGGTCTTTTAATTAATTAAATAGTTTTATTGAAAAGTTCAATTTATTTAATTGGTATGGATAAATCATCTTAATTAATTTTTCATATATTTAATTTTGTAGTTAATCTTATTCATACCTTCCAATCTAATGACTAGTTTATAATGGTCATTATACATCACATTTCTTTTAGAGTCAAGGTTGGGTGTAAAATAACTTACCAAATACTTAGAGTTTGTTTCAATGGAAAGAATATATAAAAAATCTCAATTTGTTACATTATATAAATATATAAGTATTATATTGATATATGGTAATTAATATTATTAAAATATATAATATTATTAATATTATAATATATTTCAATATGATTGCAATATTGATTTATGTTAATATTATTATAATATTAATGTTAACATTATTATAATATTAATATATTTTAATATATATATTGTAATATTATAATATATGATAATATTACAATAATATTATTATTGTATTATATTAATATATGTCAATATATTTTATTTTTAGAATAATATTATAATTATAATATTATATATATTATTATAATAGATGTAATATATATTATTATTATGATAAAAAATATATTTTAATATATATATATATATATATTATAATAACATATAAGGTCGATTACATCTACCCCCATGGAACACGACTCAAGGAAATAAAATCACACTTCATGTTTTCATGTGTTTTTTGATGTCATCATAATTGGTGGATCAAATCTTTTATTTTAAACATCATCTGTAATCCCAACACATTAAATTTCAGATATCTTCAATGTAAAAGGAACGAAGTTGTTTATAGTTTTTTTGATAATGAGATCATGTTGGGGAAGATTTAAGGAATTCTTAATCCTTATTTAACTTTAATCTTTAGAGAATACAATTTTCTTCTATCAGATTACTAGAAGAACCACGACCTAATTAAATTTCATATTCATGTTGAAATAAGTCTAAAATGTAGTAAATTATTTATGTATTGTGTTTCTATTAATTTCTAGGTTTGTAAAACTAAAAATTAATTTTATACCAAACATTATTTAGTATTATCAAATAACCTATGATTCTTTTTTTAATATTTTGTTTAAAATTCTAATCAAAACCTTGACATATTCAAAGAAGATTCCATATCTAAAAAAATTACAGAGATTACCATTTAAAAAATTTGTGAAAACTTTTTGAAACCTTTGTGCAATGAAGTGGTTTAGATAATACATAATATACATGTAATGTATTGAAATCCTAGAGGAATTTTTAATATTTTAAGGATGGTAAGATTAATATAAGTGCATATTTTCAATTCTAATATTCACTACAAAAACAAAAAAAAAAGAATAAAAAATTATAATGAAATATATTGGAAATAAGTTATTTCATGTTGAATTTTGTTTTATGTAATTGATGTACTTTTTGAACATTATAATTTATTTTTTGAATACGTACCTTCACATTTTTTTCTCAAAAATTAATTTTCATTTATAGAAGATTTTATTTCCTTTTTATTTCTTAATGATTAGAGAGTTTGGGTAGGATGTTGTGGGCGAGACAACATGGAAAAAGTTGACATTGATGTGCATGATATAGATAGATTTTGTGAGTTTGTTTAATTGCATGATTTTTTTGGGGACATTTTTATAAATTTATTTTCAATGATGAATTATTTTCGTAATGATTTCATCAATATGTTTTGTTTAATTGTATTTATCCATGGTTTTATAAACAGTGAATTTTGGAATCTAAAATATTTTTCCCATGTATGACAATGATGTAGTTGGTTCATTAGCAAGATTTAATTATTATGCCAATATTATTATCACAAATTTGATCTTGGGTACCTATATAGATTCTCCATATTTTGAGTACACACACTAAATTTCAAAGTGGAATAGACCTTTACCCCAATATAGAAAAAGTGTTATATATGTTGATATTCATACTGATCAAATGACTCATTATTTTAAATATATAACCAGGTAAGAATATTTATCTCAAATAAAAATTATTATTCTAGGCATATTTATATTTTTATAGGACTATCCAATTCCCAGTCATTTTGAATTGTTTATTTACCACTCATCTATTATATTTGTTTTTCTATAAATAAAATAGTTAGACTCACTTGAGAGTCATAGATTTGGGTACCTATTTTCTATATGGTATCAGAGAAGGTCATTTTTTAATAAAATTCTAAATTATTATTCCCCAAGTTCTAGGGTTTTCATCGCACCCCCTTATTTAGTGTCTTGTTTCATCATTGATCCCATTCTATGAAAACTGTGAATCTCTGCCTTCCTTGCCAGGCTACGTCCCATCGCTCGTTGCATCATCACACACCTCATGCCACTTCCATCAAACTACCACAATTCCTATGCTATTATGTTCTCCTTCACTATCATAACATCCCACCAAATTCTCTTTAACCATTTATCCCTACAAACCTCATGATTTTCATTATTTCTAAACAGGACAACCGTGTATTTTCCTCAATGATAGTCTGTATATGTTCATCCTGTTTCTTTATGATTTGTCACTATTTCTATGACTAAGTGTTTAAGCTATACATCATGCCTTTCTTATTCAACCTTATAGACACTACAACTACTTTGACCCATCCTGTGGATGAGTTTCTTGAATCCACCAATTTCATTATATGGGAGAATATGGGTACTATAATATATAAAGGTATTAACCAATAAAATAATCTTTTTTTACTTTCCTTTAGATCCCAAGGATGTAACTTTTAGGTAATGGGAACTTAAAACAATAATAATTTTTACAAGTTTTTTAATTTTATGGATTTTCTAGTCAATAATGTTTTCAAGACTACTAATTACTACAAGGAGTTGTGGGATACCTTATCATTGATGTTTTTTGTGATGAACTATATTGTTATATCTTTTGTTTATTCTAGAACCTCTTCAAACTATAATAGTTTTTTCAATTAATTCCATCATATCATAACTATTGGAAATATATCATTAATGAAATAAATTATTTATGATCTATTTGTCAGAATACTTAGGGGGTCAGGTTGTTTCATGACCACTCATTTTTATTTTCATTACTCTCTAGTCTTAATCTAGAGTTATTTTTAATAGTCATAGAGATGTTGCCCTGCCTCACTACATTACATATCTCACTGGTTTATAACAGGATCATTTATTCTAGACTCCATGGAGAAACATGAAATATCACACATAATTGATATTTTTTATGAGGAGTATTTGTTCCTCTAGTATCAACACACTTTATCATTCTCCAGCGTAATTGTTATTAATAGAAATATAACTAGTTCATCTCTCTCTCCTAGAAATCCATTAACTCATTCATAGATTCTAGTGTATCCAAATATCTTATCAATATTTCAGGTATTATTAAAACCTACAGTAAAAATTTGAATAATAGTTTTATCATGTTACAAATAGATCCACCATTGAAATTTCTAGTTATAGGAGTTTTTTTGGTTACATCCACTGTGAAACTATCGTCATTGTTTCTTATTCCACACTATCAATTTAATTTATTGTTAATTAGAAAACCTTATTATCGATTTATAGTTCCATACCATCTTCTCACATGCTACAGTTTTTTTTGGATTTTTTAATTACTTTAATTCTTATTAGTGTATGACTTTTTGGTTGTTAGTACATGCTTGAGTAGACCTCTTATATTTCCTTCTCTCGGATTTCTACCTCAGTCCTCAAGATTCTGCTTTGGATTTACCATCATACCATATCAATTCTCTATAAATTATATCATGATTTGGGTCCTATTTCTCCTTTTGATTGGGAGTATTTTCATTACACCAAACATCATCTATTTAGTTATATTTCTTGGGAGTTTTCACATGTCTTGATTCCATTTGATGTAGTTTATTTTCATGTATGGGGAATTATACCAATTCCACGAAAATATAGTTATCATTAATTTTATACTTTCAATAAGGATTTTTCCCATATGACTTGGGTTTCTTTTTTAAAACAATAATATTTTTTTCTATCTTTCACTCATTTTTTCATGAAACCTAAACCAAGTTTTAATTCCCCTTTAATTTTTTAATTTTTATAATATTTAGGAATAATTCCATTGATGAATTCGATCATTACATAATAATCAAGGTATCATATATCAGATTTTTTGTGATTGTAGAACCTAAAAAAATAATTTTGTTAATTGCAAGAATCATTATTCGTTGAACACTATTTGAGAAATTCTCTTTAATATGATATTCTTACAGAATTTTGGAGTGACACTATTATAAATTCTACTTATTGCATTAACCACCTTCCCTCATTAATTCTTCAAGGGGAGGAACCTTTTCATTATTTATTCCCTCAGTAATATCCACATACCTTACTTATTTATATATTTAGATGTGTGTGTTATGTTCATAATACTCTCCTTATTATTACCAAATTGAATAATCTTGATCTTAAGTGGATCATCTTTATTTACTCTTGAACCCAATATGGTTATTGTTGTTTCTCCCTAAAATTAAAATGTTATATCATTTTAATAGATGTATAATTCATTATGTTATACATTTTCCCTTTCAAACATCTATCCCCATATCCATATCTTACAAATCTTCGGGTGTCCTTTTCATATTTTCTCACACCACCAATACCCAAAATTCCTCCTCCAAGAGGAAGTTCGTCATGATTTGGTCGAATTAAACAGTATATGTCCAAGAATTTCCATTCCATACGATTCTCATGCCACTCTAGAACATGATGAATAGTCATATACTAACTCACAATTGTCTGATTTTCCTATCACACTTTGAAAAGGTAAATGTTCTTATCATGACTTCCCCATTTATTATTATTCATTCTAGGTAATAATAGTGACTACCACCCTATTTATTTGCACCCATATTGAGATTAACTTCCCCTATACCATCACCAAGGACAAATATCATCCTAGGTGGTTATATACTATAATGTATTAGAGGTGAATCATATATGAAATCTTGTATCACTCCCCTTTAGTAATAATATTCTTGGATGAAAATTGATCTATACTATGCTAGTCAATGTTGATGGCACTCCAAATCACTTAAAAGATCACTTAGATGTAATGTAAAATTATATAAAATAAACCATTGGTTACATTGACACTTTCACCTATGTATAATATGGAATTGGTGTTAATTTTTACTTCTCTCATCACTACTTACCATTGTCCTCTCCATTAGATGTCAATGGATGTTTTGGATATTCCTAAAACTGAGCATGGGGTGAATCAATGTTGAGAAATTTTTAACCTTTTATAACTTCTTATCCCTTTACCTCTTTGACTTGTTAAGATATCAATTATCTAATAATATATTTTATATCATGTGAAACTACATGAATGTAGTAAAATAAAGCAAGCAATACTTTTATAAGGTTCACTACTAATTCATATTAGCAAGTCCTTGGCATGGTCTGGAAGTGATCTTGACCCCCCAAAAACTAGAAAGTAATACTTTTAATGTGTTTAAATTAAGTGGGAAATAACCTTTCAATTTTTAATCAATATAGTCAATTGAAAATTATTGTTTTAAAGTCTTGGATTTATATTTATACTACCTCTATATGCATTATTCACCTTCTAGATAGGGGTATTTATAAAACCAATAAAGCCTTCCACTAGATGAGGCTTCTGTTGGATGTCACAATCATCTTTGATATTCCACTTATTCACTTGTTAATTTCTCAATAGTAGGAATTGAACCGTTCTTCTTACTTGTATCAAACTGAAAGAAGCAATTTCTTCATGTTATATTAGTAAAAAAATATAAATATTATGTGTACTAATGAAGAGATAAGTCTTCCTAACCAAAATGACAAATCAATTGAATATGGATTGGTTATTCACTATTTATTCTTTAATGAAAAACTAGCTGAACTAAATCAAATTATTCTAATATTTCTAGAATCACAAACATACTTTGTGATGGTTAACTCAATGAAGATCATCTTAGCATTGAATCATCACAATTTAACTGTCCTGATTAATAATCAACTGATAGTTGGGAAACCATTTTATATTCTTCATCATGAATGAAATAAATGTTATTGTTGAATGAAATCTCAAATGTATTTGATACATAATATAAACAATTTAGTGTAGTTTATACTTCCTCTTAGTGCAATTGATTATTTGTAAAAAATTATTCCACTGCACTTAACATATAACATCATTTATACATGTTTAACAATATTCATGGGACTTATAAAACTTTTAATCCTTATCACACAACTATTCTTGATCATGAGTTTATAAATTTATGGTATCATGTGAATATGGGTTTATGTATGAATGAATGCAACTTTTATGTTCACTTCTTGTTCTTACTTATTCACATAAGTGAAAAAAATATATTGATTAATTCATCATGTGCATATTAATTCACATAACAGTGCATGTGTATATGCATTGTACACTTTCTCTTCCCATACAAAGAAATATAAAAACACTATATTTCTATGTTTAATGGCTTGTGTGAACTCCACTTTTATTGACTTAATGAAAACCAAAAACTCTAGTAATATCAGTAATTTTAAAGACCGTAAGTCAGGTAAGTATTAGTTTTCATTCAAAGAACCTTCATGTAATCGTGTCACATGGTTCTTTCATCATTCACATAACTCACAGAGTGTAATTATTCTCACTATATGATATGTATCAACATCATACATGATTAGTGTTAACATAATATAAGAAAGTGATGGTATAATACCCAAACATGGGATCATGGAACACTTCTTCATGAAGCACAATGAGGGTATATAAACCCAATTTGTGTGTCAGCAGCACTTCTTCGCACAAGATGTGTGTGATTAATATTTGTGTAATCAAATGAATTGTTGAGCTCTAATTCTTCATATATCCTAGAATGATCATGGGACCTATTACTTCTTTTCATAAAAGAGAGATCCATAGATTCTCTATTTTTTTGAAAAATTGGAGCTCTCAATAGAATATATGAGCAATGGAGACTTCAACATGTTTGGTGCCTCTCCTTTTATAGGTGAGGATCAATGAATTGTTTTATTCATTCACCTATTAAAACATAATAGATAATATTTTTTAGATGAACCATTCGATGATCCAAAGATCTCAATGTATATTACATATTTCAAATGGTCATAAGTCCTAGTGATTAATTCCTCAAACTCTAGTATATTGCACACCGAATATCATGGAATTATTTTACATTACAATCTCAGCTTATCCTTTGAGAAAACAAACCATACACCCTTAATCTATTAATATATACATTATTTGTCTTCATTTATCTGTGTAATATCCAAAAAAACATGTTCATGAAAAGAAAATCATGCATGTATATATACCCAAAAAACAAGATTGATCATTCTCATTTGGATTATCGGGCATGAAGCTTGACACAAAACTTTATCACCGATGGTTGATGATCACAGAACTATATGGAAATGAGGAGTTCTTATATTGGGAGGAATATGATGACTACATTTGAGGTCAGTGAGCATACAATTGTACGATATTGAACAGACATGTTATTTCCATATAATCTTAAAAGATGTGAATTGTGCATTGGAATCTGCATCCCACATCACTCCTCACGACTTTACAATGTTATATAAATTATTTTGGTCCAGCTACACCTTTGAGTAGGCAATCAATTTCATTATACACACCTTGTACACATGGGTCACGTCTCAAGTGCTCCACATGCTTCCCTGAGGGCTTCAGGCCAAAACCTATGGGTGTGAACTCTTCAGACCATATAGGCAGGCTCACCGAGGGAATATACATGGCCCACTATTCCTCTACCGAAAATCATAATGGCTCAAGATTACTTCTATCATGACCCGTACCCTAAGGCTCGTTTCGTGACTACCCTAATCCTGCCTTCTATAGGCCAAGTGTTGCTAAATAGTACCAGAAATCCATATCCCTAAAACGGGAAGCCATTTCCTTTAAACCTATAAACACAAAAACCTGGTACACAACCATAACAAACCACATAGTATAACTGCTAAAATTAAAAGTGTGAAATGAAGTAGAATGGTCTTGAATACAAACCCTAATAAAAGAAAATACATAAAGAAGGAAAAATAGATCATGAGGTTGTCTTACAAGGATCTTACCTAAAGGGAAGGTAAAACTCATCACTTCGGCTCTCCACGTCAATCGGTCACCTCCATGCACTTTCTAGTCCTGACTCCCAAACCTCGGTCAAATATTTCAATCATCTACACAAGACACATAAAGGTTTGGGCGAAGGTTGTGCATGGGTTAGTATAACAATACCCTATAGGGACCCCGAGATCCTGAGGGTCTCCCAGAATTCCAAAAAGGAAAAACCACAAAGCATGATCTCAGTCACAAAGCACAAAGTAAAAGACTCATCTCACGCTAGGAATATATATAACTAAAAGAACAAGAATAATGATGATTAGTCGTAAAGATAAATCATCTTATTCCATTAAGAAGTTCCACTACTGAAACATGAAGATGTCATTACAATGTAAATCCTCATAGGATCATAAGTCACTGCTCCTAATAGGGTTGTAAGTCACAGATCCACGACATGCCACTCTAAGGCTGGTCCTCATCTGGTCGCGCTACTGCTAATCCACATAGGGTCATAAGTCATCAAACCACATAGGGTTTTATGACATTGATCCAAAGAGGGTTGTAAGTCACAAATCTATGACGGGCCGCTCTAAGGATGGTCGTCATTGGGTTGCACTTCTTTTGATCCACACAGGGTCGTTCTGATGCCGATCCACAAAGGGTCCCTCTTCATTTGACTGCTAGCCACATGATTCCACACATGTTGTGCTTGAGTTCCCTAGATTATTCTCCTCAATCCATTGGTCATACATAAACTATCATTAAGTCCCAATATGAAGTAACCTGTAGAACCTTGATGTCATAAGGGTTCCAATGCAATAGACGACACGTCAATCGGTTTCCCGGAATGTAAGTTATAGGAATTTTAGTACCGAGGGCCTGGTTGGATTCGAGTCCGGTCCAACCCCACCATAATCAAACATTCTCCAAAACCCATGTGGAGTATTTAAAATGGACCACCTCATCATAAGTCTTCTAGTGTTGCACATAGTTCATTAAACAGACATTCGGTTTAGAAGTTATGGACCATTAAGTGAAACTGGGTAAGATTGGGTCTGGGTCTAGTCCGACCTGTTCGGGCCGACCCGACCTAACCCACTAGGCTTGGACCAGTCTAGCCCGCTAGGCCACAGGACCATCCTAGCCCTCTAGGCTGTGGGACCAGCTCAACCAGCTGGCAGGGTGCGGTCTACACTCACATCGAACAAATTAACTCTGTTCGGTTCATCTAACAACTGTGTCTACATGGCACTGCTTCACCTGATCGGTCTACATGGATAGGTCAAAGGTGAGACCTGTAGGCATGAGTCCACCTACTTCCACTAACAAATCCATAGTGCCTCCTCCGTAGGAGTTTGATGGCTACTTCTGCCTCCTCCACAGTGCACTGTCGTTCGACCAACATGCGGTCGGCGTCGCTGTGTCATGCCACTACTGCCAGCACCAATGCCGATGGCTCGACAGAATTCTCGTCCGACCACTAGATGCCCTCCAGTGGTTTTTTCTTCATCCTTTCAGCATCTACGGGCCTCCTGAGATGCCTCCTTCCCTGTGTGGACCTCAAAATCACATTGACGATATGTTTGTTGATCCGCCTCGAAGAGCACACCAAGAACGAGTTTGGAAGATGGTTTCGATATTATTTGGTTGGCCGACGCCCTCCGTGGTAGCGTTGTAACATGAGAATGAAAAAACAATCATTAAATCCCCATAATGAAAAACTGCATCATCCTCCCATAATAAATAACAAAAAGAAAATCAACCTATTGGTCTGTTAGTCTGAATTTTTCATATTATTCAAGAATGATGAAAGGGGATATTAAACACGTAAATCAATTAAAAATAATACCTTGATTATGTTTGAAACTATTGTAGAAGAAGAAGAAGATCTGCCTGTGTTTTCGTTCAACATTCATTGCTGCTCATTGACCTCTAGATCGATTCCTCAATGGGCATCGTCGAAACTACTTTCTTCGTTGGATAGTGATGTATTTGGCATTTCTTCAGAGGTTCCTCTAATCGGTTCATAATTTATATGCCAAAAGTTTGATCAAATAAAAGAAATTAACCCCTTGTTGATTCATTATTACGATTCATTAATAAATCATAATTAATGAAATTATTAAACCATGAGTGTTGCGGTTACACAATGAGAGGATCAAGTAATTAAATGTCTCTTATTTGATGCTCGATGATACACTGTGGTCCCACCATCCATCAGTCAATGGAGGGAAGAGAATAAAATAACTCAAAGAGTTTTTTTTGAAAAGTCCAAAAATTAACTTTTTTTCCGACCATTGCTGGTAAAATTTAAGATTCTCCTAAGAGAATCCTAGAGCTACGTATTCAACGGTGCCATTTGATTTATAATTCAATCCCCGGTTCAAAAAATAGAAAACCCCATCCACACGTTAACTAAATGTATATTAATTTTTTTAAAAAATTACGTTCTGGGCTCTTTGGACCTCATAATCATGTGCCATCAATTTTCTCAGTCTCATAATAATTCCATATAAATAAAAAATTATACAGAATTTCTGGGTCTTTAAATTCTCCCCACATTATGAATTTAAATCCCCGAATGGCAAAACAAAGGCTAAGAAAACAAATGGGGTACTGAGCATGAATCTGACCCTCCCACTCCCATGTGCTCTCCTAATGGTTCCCATGCTGCCACAGAATAGGCACTAAAGGAATCGACTATCCACGAAGGACCCAGTCCTATCAATCCTCTATCTCCACTGGGAACTCTGCAAATGTAATGTAGTACCCGAAACATTTTATGTTATATTTCTATATTCATCACTGAGTGAAATTATATTCATCAATGTTTTCCTCTAAAACAACACTAGGTTATTTAGGATATAGTCAAAACATATCCATTAAATATAAATTTTCCACATCTATGTTTTGAATTTCGAAAAATGGGTATCTAGAGTTGTGATCAGTATGTCATTTGGAGTCTGATAGAACAAACTTGATTTTTGGTGAATAGTAACATACCCTTTTGAATAGTAATATGAATAGTAATATTACCATTATGAATAGTAAATAATAATATTATTTTATTTTCTTAAGGCAATATGATAATGGGATATTAATTAATTTTTCAATGTCACATAAAACAAACTCAACTTCAAGATTGTTATTTTTCGACTTAACTATGACCTTATTTAAAAATTAAATTAATAATATTTAGAAAATTATTTTTGAAAAATGGATTTCACTTTTGAATTATAAAAGTTGAAAAATGGTAGGGGTGAGTTTTTGGGATTTTTCTGAAATTCTTGAATTTTTGATGAATAGTGAAATACAGTAAAATACCATATATTCAATTTATCAATAAAATACAGTATTTATGACATCATAAGTGATTCAAGGCCACTTGGATAGAAATAAAATGCCATTATTACTATTAGGGATCACATGAAACAATACTATTGGTTGTCTTGATGGAAATAATAAAATAATGAAATTAAATATTCAAAATTTACCCCTCTCCTCCACTATAAAATCCCCCACCACCACCTCTTTTCTTCAATCCTCTAAGACTTTAAGATCCTCAAAGTTCTTCCCAATAATCCTCAAAAGTCTCTTCCCCATGTCCTAGAGCTTCTGGTCTCACCAAAAGACCAAAACCAAATCCCTTAAGAAGGATCTCATGGAGAAGAGATCAAGAGGTAAACAACCTCTTTTATTTTCATTATTTTCTTTAATTTTATGTTATTCTCCTCCTTTCCCTTTGGATTGTGTAGGGATATTTCATTAAATATTCTCACTTAACATCCATATTATGTAAGAATGTTGAGATATTCCATTCCTCTCATCAATGTATTTTTATGAAATTTTAAGAGTCGTCGTTAGGCTACTGAATTTTCGTGAGAAATTTATCATGTTTTCAATCATTTTAAGATTCCTTTATTTTCTTCTTCTTTCCTCAAATCATCTTAACCAAGAAGCTTGTATGCTCCAGAATCTTGTATTTTATCGATGTTATAATGATTATGGGAAATTCTACATCATTATTCTTCTCCTCTCCCACTTATTTAAGTTATAAAAACATTGTCCGTGATGTGTCGAATTACCGACATCGTGGACGATGTAATTTCAATTTCAATTAACTCTTTCAAGTTTGGTCATGAAACCAAATAAATGGTTTCACCAGGTCATAATAAATGTGTTTTATCTTGATTAATGTTCTGTAATTTTTAAACGTTCATAATATGGAATAAAAATACAACACAAGTTTATTTAGCACAAAACTGCCAAGCCAAATTCAAGTGTTTATCTTTAACTCATCGAATGAGTCATCATCATGGTATATAACCAGAATAATTATAAGATAATTTATGTCTATTTAATTTCACTAATAATTTATATTGAAAATTATGTATGTTTAACCATATTTCAAACCAACTTCCATTCATGAATACAAGTAAACAAAGCATGAAACCAAGTAAGAAAATGATTCCAAAACAATAAAATTGAATCACATAAAAACATCAAAAAAACCATTAATGAACTAAATAAGGTTATACCATATCAATTAAATATAAAATAGGTTCTAAACTTATGAATTAATAATCATAATTTGTTTATTTAGGTCTTTAAAAACAAGACAAGAACACCTTCAATCACAAGGTAAAGGATCCTCTCTCTCACTTTTGTTCAAGAATATTCCCATTGTTGTGACTAAATTTGTGTTGTGCACCTAATAATCCATATGTGGTGTACCTAATGACCATTTGAGATCACTTTCCATTTGAAATTATATTTCTATTAAATATCCATAATCTCATGTCATGGATATGTTTATTGTCTAAACCGTATACCATTTCACATTCGGTGTATATTTGGGATGATATTGATGAATCCGTATTATATAATCTATACAGATATTGAAAAGGCATATTTATCTTGTATTAGATCATTTTATAAAGAAGATTTGGATGCAGAGGTGGGTGGGGCCCACTACATCCCCTCGATGCATCGGTAGGTCTAATGAGACAAAATAGTTTGGCGACAGACCCTTCGAGTTTGTTTCCAAAAAAATCAGACAGGTTTCTACCCACGGCGGTAAACCATTTTTATGGTATTATGGTTTCATGTGAGAGGTACATGAAGTCCAATTAATAATAATTCTCTTTATTCATTATCAGTTATTATTATTATCCATGAGGTTTTCACTATGACAAAATCTATGGATGCAGTTTCATTATCAGTTTATTATTGGCATTAGTTATTCATTTATTCTCTATGCCTTATTGATTATGTCAGATCGATCGTGATTCACTTATTATTTTACTCATGCTTCCGCTATTTGTAACCCTTACTGTGCATTTGAGCTCACCCCTTTCATTGTCTTTCTTCAATAGGTGATGAAGAGAAGGCCTTTTATTGAGTTCCTGTGGATGCAATTGTTAGTTTTTGTTTTGTATAGTATTTTGTAACCTTTCCTAATGTAATTGGAGTTACATATATCTATCTAATTTCTTAAAGAATACTAAACTAATCATTCCTTTGGGAACATAATTCCTTCTAACCATGACAATATCACAAGTAATGCACCGGTTCCAACCTAGAGGGGTTAGGGTGTTACAGTTGGTATCAGAGGATGTTTAATAGGAAACTTCAAAACTAGAGTAGGAAATATATAGTACGGAACAAAGCCCTAAGGTAGCATTTGAGGATAAACTTACAAGAACGTCCTAGTATTTTTGTGAGGAATAGATTATGTGGATATTTCAAGCAATACATCCCTGTCTGGATACGAACAGGTAGAGGCGTCTCTGGCACAGATGTATCTAGGGGTAAAACCAGAAAACACCTCTTGGAGCTAGACTCGAACAGGAATTGGTACATGACAACGGGCCTTGCTGCACTCTTGGTTACGACACTCCCGGGGGATATGCTTAGGATAATTCATATTTTATTTACAAGACATTATGAAGGAATTTAATGTAAATTTTACCTTAGAGAAACTATGTTTATAAGATTTTCTATGAATAGAATATAAATCTATGTTGAGTGATTTTATATTTAAGATTCGTAAAATAATCTAGTTTATACCATTTTTTAGAAATGGTGTTTAATGGAATAAGGGGAATCAATACTCATGGGAAAGGTAGGGATCTCCCTACTGAGCAAGCCAACACAGTCAATGATGGAGCAGATCAGATCATGACTATATTGGGACAACATACTCATGTTGTGACAAATAACCATTCCACACCTGTGTTGGATCATTTCATGCGATAAAAGCCCCCATCTTTCTGTGGGACTACTAATCCAGTGGTAGCTGAGCAATGGATCAAGTGACTTGAAAAAATATTCATGGCATTAATATGCAATGAAAATGAGAAGGAGGTGCTGGATGTATATTGTCTCAAGGGTGATGCTGACCAATGGTGGTCCCTAATTCAGAACACCACGGAGGAAGAAGAAATAGAGGATATGGAGTGGAGGAATTTTAAGGAAATTTTCTTCGAGAAATATTTCCCTCGTGAGAAACGTACTGAAATGAAGTGGAAATTCCTTATCTTGAAACAAAGGGAAGAAGACAGTGTTACAGAGTATGCAGATACTTTTACAAGGCTGGCCAGATATGATGAAGATTAAGTACATGACTCGGCAGACAAGATTGATCATTTCTTTGAAGGTCTTAAGACAAGTCTTCAGAGGGAACTGGATTCTCAAACATTTTCATCATATGATGGAATTGTATCAAGTGCCATCAAAACAGAGAGGAAATTTTATAGATCAAATATTTTCAAAGGAAACCAAGATAAGAAGTGGTAATATTATAACAAATGAAAAGGAGAATCACCAAAGAAGAGAAAGTGAACGAATAGTTTCCCATTATGTGAGAACTTTGGAAAAAATCATCTCAGGAAATTCTTGAAAGGAATGGGAGTCTGCTATAACTATGGAGAAAAGGGTCATTGATCTGATGAATGTAAGGGGAAGAGACAATTCAATGATGTTCAATGCTACAATTGTAGTGATATGGGACACTATACAAATGAGTGTCCTAAACTCCAAGGAAACATGACTCAGAAAAGGACAAGAGATCAAGGGAGAGCATATGCGATTACAACTATGGAGGTCGAAGTTCTTAATGATGTGGTGGAAGGTGCATTAATTGTTTCCTAAATCTTAGCCAATACTTTATTTGATTCTGGATCATTGCATTTATTTATATCCTCTCAGTTTTCTAAGAAAATTAGATACGTCCAATTTGATTTAAGAAAGGAGTTGTCAGTCAAAACTCCCATGGGATGTATCATTGCAACAAAGGCATGTTGACTAGTCCCCCTCCAAACACCAAAACTTTCTTTAGTTTCTAGCCTTATCATCATACCCATGAATGAATTTGATATTATTATTGGTATGGATTGTCTATCAAATTATGATGCGAGGATTTATTTCAAGAAAAAGGAAGCTATTTTTTTTGGAAAAGGTGTAGTATTCCTTGCCTTTATGGTAAAAATATCGTCACCTGATTCTTATCTAGAACCACCCCCAGTAGCTCTATTGAATGTATTACTTGGAGAGGAAGATAAAACAATATCTATGGGAGAGAAAAGAAATATTTAAATTGAAGATGTGCACATAGTTAAAGAGTACATTGATGTATTTCCATAGGATTCACCTAGACATCCTCTAGAGCGGGAAATTGAGTTTTCTGTTGACTTAATTCCTGGCGCAAGACCTATATCAATGACCCCAAATAGAATGGCCACTCTGGAGCTTGTGGAGCTAAAAAAACAACTAGAAGAGTTGAGTGACAATGGATTTATTCGACCTAGTGTTTGTCCATGGGGAGCCCCAGTCTTGTTTGTAAAGAAGAAAGATGGATCCATGGGTCTATGCATTGATTCCGGAAAAATAAATGCTATTACAATAAAGAATAAGTATCATCTACCCTGGATTGATGATTTATTTGACCAAATTCATGGAGCTCAATACTTTTCAAAGATTTACCTTCAATATGAATATCATCAATTGAGTGTGAGGAAATAAGATATTCCAAAGACAGCATTTCGAACCAGGTATGGGCATTACGAGTTTACAGTGATTCCTTTTGGACTGACAAATTCACCATATTTTTTCATGGATTTAATGAATAGATTTTTCAAGGAATATCTTGATAAATTTGTTATGATATTCATTGATGATATCCTCATATACTCAAAAATATATGAAGACCATGAGAGTCACTTGCGAGTTATTCTGGGAACTCTTAGAAGAAATCAATTATATGGGATGTTTAGCAAGTGAAAATTCTGGCTTCAGTCAGTTTCTTTTCTTGGCCATATTGTCTCGAAGCATAGAATCCTAGTTTATCCTGCGAAGATAAAGGCAATCCAATATTGGCCCACGCCAACAAACATAATTGAGGTACACAGTTTTATTGGCTTAGCAGGTTATTATCGGCGTTTCGTGCAGAATTTTGCCCAACTAGATAACCCGGTAACGGAAATCACAAGAAAAGGGGTTAAATTTGTTTAGACCAAAGATTGTGAAGAATGTTTCTAAGAACTAAAGATAATATTATTCAATGCTCATATATTGACTCTACCATCGGGGAATGATGTGCATCTTATTTATAGTGATGCTTCAATGAAAGGACTTGGTCGTGTCCTTATGAAAAATAATAGGGTTATTGACAATGCATCACGACAGTTAAAAATTCATGAGAAAAACTATCCTATTCATGATCTTGAGTTAGCTGCTGTAATCTTTTCTTTGAAGATATGGTGAAATTATCTCTATGGTGAAAAATATGAGATTTATACTTATTACAAGAGGTTGAAGTATATTTGCTCACAGAATAAACTCAACATGAGGAAAATGAGATGGCTTGAACTACTCATGGATTATGATTTAACGATACACTACCACCCGAGGAAGGCAAATTAGGTGGAAGATTCTTTGAGTATAAAGGATCATGGAGTTTTAAACAAGATGAGAGTTTAAAGGGATCATATTTTCATGGATCTAATAAAGATGGATATGGGAATAACCATGGAATGTAAAACATCAATGTTTTTTCAAATGGTTGCCAAACCATCTTTACTAGAAAGGATAAAAAGTTATCAAGCTGATGATGAGGAGTTTCAAAATAATATTAAAGCTATGAATGATGGGAGATTGAGTGAATTTGTATATGAAGATGAAATTTTGAGATTTGGGAAGAGAATTTGTGTTCCCAATATAACTGATCTAAAAAGGGAATTTTTGGATGATGCACATAGTTCCAATTTCTTTATACACCCTAGTAGCACTAATATGTATAGAGATTTGAAGAAACATTTTTTGTGGGATAACATGAAGAGAAATATTGCTGATTTTGTGTCAAGATGTATGGTTTTTGAACAAGTGAAAGATGGAAGGCAACATACTGGAGGAGTATTGCAACCTCTTCCCATACCAGATTGGAAATGGGATAATATCATGATGGACTTTGTTATGGGACTACCAAAGACTCCAAGAAGGAATGATGCAATATGGGTCATTGTTGATCTTCTAACCAAGTCATCACATTTTCTTTCTATAAGAGAAGATCTACCACTTGAACGTCTAGAAAGACTATATATTAATAAAGTTGTGAGACATCAATAAGTACCCCTATCAATTGTTTCTGATCGTGATCCACGTTTTACATCAATATTATGGAAAATTCTTCAGAAGGCCCTAGATACTGATCTTCATTTGAGCACTGCCTACCACCCACAAACTGATGGACAATCAGAACTGACTATTCAAACATCGGAAGACATGTTGAGGTCTTATTCACTTGATTTTCGAGGCATGTGGGATCAGTATTTAACTCTTGTTAAATTTTCCTACAATAATAGCTTCCATTCAAGTATTCAGATGGCACCCTATGAAGTATTGTATGGGAGGAGATTTCATACACCAACTTGCTGGGTTGATGTTGGTGAAAGAAAGCTTGTGGGCCCAGAACTTGTTGAAGAATCAATGGAGAAGGTGAATAATATCCAGAACCATATCAAAATAGCTTAAAGTAGGCAAAAGAACTATGCAGATAACCGAAGTAAGGATTTGGACTTTCAAGAAGGTGATCACGTTTTCTTAAATGTATCTCCATGGAAGGGTGTTATACGTTTCGGTAAGAAGGGAAAGTTAAGTCCTAGGTACATCAGACCTTTTGAAATTATGATATGAATTGGAGTCGTAGCTTACCGTTTGGAAATGCCGAAAATTCTCTCCAAGGTTCACAATGTGTTCCACGTGTTTATGTTAAGAAAGTACATGCCAGACCCAACACATGTACTCACTCATGAAGAAGTAGAACTTGAGCTAGATCTATCTTATTGTGAAGAACCTATCAAGATTCTTGATACTAGAGAACATGTATTGATAAATCGGCTGACTCATTTGGTAAAGGTTCTATGGAGGAACCATAAGATGGTGGGAGTAACATGGGAGCCTTAGGAGCTTATGTTAAAGACATACCTGAATCTTTATAGGTAATATTTTGTAAATTTCGAGGACAAAATTTTCTGAAGGAGGGAATAATGTAGTACCCCAAACATTTTATGTTATGTTTCTCTATTCATCACTAAGTGACATTATATTCATCACCATGTTCGTTTGAAACAACACTAGGTTTTTTAGTATATAGTCAAAACCTAGCCATTAAATATAAATTTTCCACTTCTATGTTTTGAATTTTGAAAAATGGTCATCTAGAGTTGTGATTAGTAAGTCGTTTGGAGTCTGATAGAACAAACTTGTTTTTTGGTGAATAGTAACATACTCTTATGAATAGTAATATGAATAGTAATATGACCCTTATGAATAGTAAATAATAATATTATTTTATTTTCTTAAGGAAATATGATAATGGGATCTTAATTAATTTTTCAATGTCACATAAAACTAACTGCACTTCAAGATTGTTATTTTTCTAATTAACTATGACCTTATTTAAAAATTAAATTAACAATATTTAGAAAGTTATTTTTGAAAAATGGATTTCACTTTTTAATTCTACACGCCGATAAATGGTAGGGGTGAATTTTTGGGATTTTTCTGAAATTATTGAATTTTTGATGAATAGTGAAATACGGTAAAATACTGTATATTCAATTTATCACTAAAAGACACTATTTATGACATCATAAGTGATTCAAGGACACTTGGTTCGAACTAAAATTCCATTATTACTATTAGGTGTCACATGAAACAATACTATTGGTTGTCTTGATGGAAATAATAAAATAATGAAATTAAATATTCAAAATTTACCCCTCTCCTCCACTATAACCCCCCCACCTCTTATCTTCACTCTCTAAGCCTTGAAACTCCTCAAAGTTCGGCCTAATAATCCTCCCATGTCTCTTCCCCACTTCCTAGAGTATCTGGTCTCACCAGAAGACCAAAACCAAAGCCCTTAAGAAGGATCTCAAGGAGAAGAGATCATAAGGTAAACAACCTCTTTTATTTTCATTCTTTTCTTTCATTTTATGTTATTGTCTTCCTTTACCTTTGGCTTGTGTTGGAATATTTACTTAAATATGCCCCCTTACTGTCCATATTATGTATTAATGATGATATATTCCATTCCTCTCATCAAACTATTTTTATTAAATTTTAAGAGACGCCGTTAGGCTGCCGAATTTTCGTGGGAAATTTATCATGTTTTCATTCATTTTAAGATTCCTTTATTTTATTCTTATTTTCTCACCTCATCTTAACCAAGAGGCAATTATGCTCCAGAATCTTTTATTTTCTGTATTTTCTAATGTTTATGGAAAATTCTTCATCATTATTCTTCTCCTCTCCCACTTATTTAAGGAATAAAAAAATTGTCCGTGATGTGTCGAATTACCGACATCTTGGACGATGTAATTTTAATTTCAATTAATTCTTTCAAGTATTGTCATGAAACTAAATATATGGTTGAAACAGGTCATAATAAATTTTTTTTATCTTGGTTAATGTTGTGGAATCTTTAAACATTCATAATATGGAATAAAAATACAAAAAAGGTTATTTAGCACAAAACTGCCAAGCCAAATTCAAGTGTTTATCTTTAACTCATTGAATGTGTCATCATCAAGGTATATAACTAGGATCATTATAAAATAATTTATGTCTCATTAATTTCACTAATAATGTATATTAACAATTCTTGATGTTTAACTATATTTCAAACCAACTTCTATTCATGAATACAAGTAAACAAAGCATGAAACCAAGTAAGAAAATGCTTGCAAAACAATAAAATTGAATATCTTAAATCCATCAAAAAGGCCATTAATGAACTAAATAAGGTTATACCATATCAATTAACTATAAAAGAGTTTATGGAATTATGAATTGATAATCCTAATTTGTTTATTCAGGTCTTTAAAGACAAGACAAGAACACATTCAATCATAAGGTAAGGGATCCTCTCTCTCAATTTTGTTCAAGAATATCCCCTTTGTTGTGACTAACTTTGTATTGTGCACCAAATAATCCATATGTGGTGTACCTACTGACCATTTTAGATCACTTTCCATTTGAAATTATATTTCTATTAAATATCCATAATCTCATGTCATGGATATGTTTATTGTCTAAACCGTATACCATTTCACATAAGGTGTATATTTGGGATGTTATTGATGAATCTGTATTCTACACTCTATACGGATATTAAAAAGGCATATTTCTCTTGTATTAAATCACTGTATAAAGAATTATTTGTATGTATAGGTGGGTGGGTCCCACTACAGCCCCTTGATGCATTGGTAGGTCTCATGAGACAAAACAGTTTGGTGACAGACCCTTCGAGTTTGTTTCCAAAAAAAATCAGATGGGTTTCTACAAACATCAGTAAACCATTTTTACAGTATTATGGTTTCATGTGCCAGATACATGACATCCAATTAAAAATCACTCTCTTTATTCATTATCAATTATTATTATTATCCATGAGGTTTTCACTATGACAAAATCTATGGATGAAGTTACATTCTCACTTTATTATTGGCATTAGTTATTCATTTATTCACCATGCCTTATTGATTTTGTAAGATCGATTGTGGTTCACTTATATTTTTACTCATGCTTCTGCTATTTATAACCCTTACTGAGTGTTTGAGATCACCCCTTTCATTGTCTATCTTCAATAGGTGATGAAGAGAAGACCTTTTATTGAGTTCCTGTGGATGCAGTTGTTAGTTTTTGTTTTGTATTATATTTTCTAACCTTTCCCAATGTAATTGGAATTACATCTAGGTATCTAGTTTCTTCAAGACTAATAAACTGATCATTCCTTCAGGAATTCCATTCCTTTTAACCATGTCAATATCACAATTAATGCACCAGTTCCAGCCTATAGGGGTCGGGCTGTTACATGTCACTCCATCGTCTATGTCCATCTCACCCCAGTCCATGACGTGCTATGGGTCGTGCATGTATCTCATCAACTGAGACATGTAAAAAACGTCATGCACCCTATACATCTTTGGGGAAAAAGATAAGTGGCACGCAACCTCACCAAATATGTTGAGAATCTAAAAGGGTCTGATGAACCTTGGAGATAGCTTGCTGCCTCGTCCAAATCTCCACAATCCTCATTGAGGTGAGAACCGAAGGAAAACATGACCACCCTCCTAAAACTCCAAGGGTATCCATCTCCTGTTAGCATAGAAATTCATCCTACCATGTGGAGTCTTCATATACACTTGGATAACCTACACCTTCTTAGTGGTAGCCCGTACTAACTCTAGACCCGTGAGTGCTGACTCTCCTGGGCCTATCTACCATAGAGGTGATCTATAAGGTTGTCCATACAAGGACTCAAATGGTGACTTTCCAATTAAAGAGTGATAGATTTTGTTGTATGATAACTCCAGCAAGGGAAAGTGATCCTACCAAAAAAAATCAAGTATGCAGCACGAAGAATGTCCTCAAGCGTCTGTATGGTCCGCTTTGTCTGAACATCTGTATGAGGATAAAAGGCGGTGATCAAACGTAGATGATTCATGAATGCCTCCTGCAATCCCTTCCACAATAGGGATGTAAAACAATCATCATGATCTGAGATGATAATTAATGGAACCCTCTTGTATGCAGAGTTTTCCCAAGACCTCTACAGATCCCTCCTCTTGTATGGGTAGTAAGTGATCCAACTTGGTGAGTCATTCAATGATCGCCCATATAGAGTCGTGGCCCCTTGACGCATGTGGTAACCCCATCATGATGTTCATAGAGATACCGTCTGATTTCCACTCTAGTACCTTTAGTGGTTGTGCTAAGCCTAATGGAACCCGTTGTTTGACCTTCACTTACAGATAGGTGAGGCATCATGAAATGAACTCTGCTAGTGCTTTCTTCATCCCTTGAAACCAGTACTGACACCAGAGGTCATGGTACATATCTACCACACCAGGATTTACCGAAAAAGGGAATGTGTGGAACAAAATCAAACCCTCCTGCTGTAGCATCAATGGTATCGTGGTGCATCCTCTAAAAAGTATGATATGTGCCCCACCTTCAAAAAAAAAAACATTCAGGAGCCAATCCTGAAGATATCGCAGCACATTGGGTCTTTCAATCAACGTTCCAAAGCTATACCTCCCTGACTCGTTAAAGGAGTGGGGGAGTGACTATCATAGACTCAAGGTAAGTTGTTCCATCACTTTCCCTGAAGGATAACTAAAATTCATCTAGCTACTTTGTCGCCTCACTCAGCAACTATAAACCAGACCACCTACTGAGTGCATTTACCACCATCTTCCCCTTCTCAAGAGTGTAGACTATCTCAAAGTCACAGTCCTGGAGGAACTCCATCCGTCTCCGATGTTTCAGGTTCAGGTCCTTCTATGAGAATATATACCTAAGACTCTTGTGATCAGAGTAGATAGTAAACCATTCAACCATCATGTAGTTTCTCCACATCTTCAAGGAAAATACCACTACTGCTAAGTTAATGGCATGTGTCGCATAGTTATTCTCATGCTTTTTCAACTATCGTGAGCTGTAGGTGATCATTGCTTACTCCTCCATCAAAACGTATCCTAGTCTGGTCCCTGATGCATTGCAATAGACTACATACCCAACACCCTCTTCTGGTATCCTCAAGATGGGGGCACTCATCAGTCTCTACCTTGGCTCCTAGAAACTCTACTGGAATCTCTGTGTCCACAAGAAAGATTATACTTTGTTTGTCAAAGATGAAAAGGATGGTTATACTCTAGAAAAGTCAAGTAAAAATCTATTATAGTACCTAGCCAATCCTAGGAAACTCCACTCATTAGTCACCAAGAACTCATAATGGCCATTCCGGCATATGAAATCCATCTTCAGTACATCTTCATCTCATACCATGAGTTGATGATAGACTGATATGAGGTCTATCTCCAAAAACCACCAAGATCCCTTCAACTGATTAAAGAGATCATCAATCCTCAAGAGAGAATACATATCCTTTACGGTCACCAGGTTCAAGCGTTGATAGTCCACACAGAGCCTCAAACACCCATCTAGCTTCTTGGAAAACAAAATCAGGGTTTCCAATGGAGAAACATTGGGCCTTTTGAACACCATCCCCTATAAGTCCTCCAGCTATACCCTCAACTCATGAAGATTCGTGGGATCCATCCAATATAATACTGTAGATTTCGGATCCATCATAGGGTACTAGTCTATATAGAAGTCTAACTCTCTATAAGGAGGTAGTCCTGAAACATACATAGGAAAGACATCAACATACTGGTCCACCACTATAGGATATCTTGGATTCATCTCATATACTACCCTGAGGGTAATGCTAGCCAACTGATGAGGGATCGGTTTCACCCTCCTCTGAGAAAGCCCAACCAGAGCTGCAAAGGTTCCCTTCTCGCCAATGAAGGAAAACCTAGTCCCATCCTCATAGACACACTACACATTGAACCTAAAATAGTTGATCTCAGCATGGACTCTGAATAGCCATTCCATACACAAGATGATGTTGTAAGGCCTCGATGCTGCTACTAAGAGATCCCATCCGAATCTCTCACCTCTTAGAGTAATCTCACACAACTGGTACAAGTGCGTAATCATCAAATCCTCTCCAATAGGAGTCTCTAATCCTAAGGATCGATCCAACTGCTCCACCGAAATCTCTGAGCTCCGAATGAGATTCATGATAATAAAATAGTGACTGAAACCTATGTCTATAAGAACTACAGCTATGGTGGAGTAGAGATAGATTGTACCTCAAATAATATTTAGAGCTCTATGGTCATAGGCCTCAACTCCAGGAATCTGAGCTCGTCCCTATCCACATGCTCCCTATGGTCACGATTGTAACACCCCAATAATTTTAAAAATAAATTTATTATTGAATTCATGAAACAAAGAGTCTCTAAAAAATACCACTTTGATATTATCATTCCAGTAAATATATTTTTTCCACTTTTATAATTTTAATTTCAAAAAACTGACACACACAGTTGCGTTTTGAAAGATATTTAGAGTCTGATAAGACAAACATAATTTTTCATGAATAGAAACATACCCTTATGAATAGTAACATACACTTATGAATAGTAATTAATATTAATGAATAATAAATCATCCAAAAAATATAAACTTCACCCATGAATATATAAATACAATTTAGACATCTTAAAAGTTAAAAAATGATCAGATTATAAGTATTGGTTTTTTTATATGTCATAAATATTTTAATTACAATTTTAAGATTAATTTAATAATATAAAAAGGAAATTTATTTTCATAGAATTTAATCCTATGTTGTTACTTTATTGTCTTATGTTTATAATATAATTTTTTGGGAGATTGAATAATTTCTCAACTTGTTATAAAACGAGTTATAGTTTTAAAGTTTTTTTGGAATAAATTATGATTTTTTGTAAAAATTATATTAAAAATATTTAGAAAATTAATTTAAAAAAAACGGATTTAATTTTTTAATTCTACACTTTAAAAAATGGTTAAGGTGAATTTTTTGGATTTTTCTAAAAAACTAGAATTTTTTGTGAACAGTAAAAATACATTTTGAGTTTTCAGTATGTTTAATGACATCATAATGACATATTGATTAATATAAAATTATGGTAGACATGTATAAAGTTAAATGTTATGTGAGGTGTTCCAAGTGTCAAATACCATGGTAAATACCATGGGAAAGACCACGGTTTTGATAAAACCACTAATGCGGGGTCCCTTTAAATTAATAAAATACTCCCTATCATTTAATGTAAATACCCAGTCATTCCTTAATTTTCATTCATTTAAAACTCATATTACTTTAAGATCTAGTATTTTCACCTCCATATTAGTTCTCCCAAGCTATCATCAATCCCCCACGGTCCCAACCTTCAATTCTTAGGAGTTACTCTACAGGGTAAGAAAATTCTCAGCTTGTCTTCTCCCATTCAAGTTCTATATTATGTGGTATGCATTTCATGTTTTCATAACATGTTTCTATTTCTATATTATTCTTTACCACTACTATTTTATGAGTATTTTATTAATGGGTTACCCATGTCCCCTCTATTTTTAATTTTTTCTAAAACCATGTTGCATAGAAATTATGTTGTAGAATTTTTGTCTCAAAATCTCTTTCTTTTTCAAGCACTCTTATTATTATAATTTAAATTGTCTTATTCTATATAATGTAATTACATATCCCCTTAATATCTATATTATGTAATAATTATGAGATAACCTTTTTCTCTCATTAATATATTTTATGAAAATTTATGTGATGCAATTAGGCTGGCAGATTTTTGTAAGGGATTTCTCAACTTTTCTTTTATTTCTTGTTCCTTTCTTTTATTTTTTATCTCCCCTCATCCAAATTATATGATAATTCCAGTACCTCTCATGATCTAGGTTTTTATTTTTATAATGGAATATTTTATCGTCATATCTCTTTTCCCATCATCTTATCCTAAAAATGAAAACACCATTCGCTATGTGTTAATTTATCACATTCAAGGATGATGAGATCTCAATTTATATTACCATATTCAATTAGGATCATGAAAGAATTATTATGGTTTAACCAGAATATAATATATTTATTATGTCTCATATATGGTTCAGGAATCTTTTTTTACACATGGTTTTTTTATAATGCAAAATGAGTTCGTTGTGTTAAAAAATGGACAATTTACCTAAACAGTTTTCATTAAATAATTTATATAATGATTCATATTCAAATAAAATAACCAAATTAAATTTAAAACCATTTAAACTTATGAATGTTCAATAATAATATATAAATTCAATTTTGGAAAATCATTCTCATTTTACATGATTCCCCGTTCCATGTATATAAATATACGATCAGGAAGAAAATTCTCCCAAACAATAAAATTGAACCTCGTAAACCCATTGAGAAGTCCATGACTGATCATAAAAAGGTTATAATAAATAAATTACAAAATTTATAGGTTATATAAATATTAATTAATTAATTTAATAGGGTTATCCAAGACACTAAGATCAATTGAAGAAAACCAACATACTAAAGTTAAGGGTTTCTCCATCTCACTTCCATTTTTATGAGATATTGTGTATTCACCACTATTACTTGTGTATGGTGTATGTATAATTCCATTTTTGTTTAATATCATTAATCTCATTATTTTAATGATATTAAATGTAAAATTTTATTATTATTAATTTTGGTGCATACAATTCAATTGATTACAAAGTTGTATTGGCTTTACACCCGAACCTCCATTTTAATTTGGGTTACTTTAATTATATAATTACATCAATTAAATTATTATTAATTCATATGTAATCCTCATAATTTCTCTCTGAATTATATATATATTTTTTCTGACCATAATTATACCTTAATTTATGGGGAGTTATATTATTTAGAAGAATCTTTCAAAAATTCTATCGAAATGCAACCCTGATTCAAGGAACTTCTCAAATTCTTACCTATTTTGAAGTTCACTATATATTCTATTTTAAGCCGATTTTATCTTTCTAAAATCACACATTTAAACATGAAAATATATTTTGGTTCATTTTCAGTTTTATTAAATCAAACATGACTTTGCACATTAAAATATTTTTAAGGAATTCCTTAAACCGCACTAAAATGATTTAATTATAAAGTTTCTTTTAAAAAACTTTTTACATGATTTCACTTCAGTGGGAAATTATTTATGTCTCAAATGATATTTAAATGTTAGAATTTATTTTCAAGTATATTCATGTTTAAAAATATATTTGTGAAAAATAAAAATGATTTTCCAAAAGAACTCTTCTTTCCAAAGGAAAATAGATTTTCATCACCTCACATTAACTTTTATGAATTAAATGCCGTTTTCACCACTCATTCCAAGCATATGGTGTATATAATGAAATTTGGTATATAATATAAAGAATATAATTATTATCAGGATATTCAAAGGGATTATTATTTTAATATTTCACGGTGGTATGTCACACTTTGGAATGTTGAAGGATTATTTACGTAAGAATTTTTCAATGGTATCATTTTAAAGTATCCTCATTTATAGAAACGTCCTTTGTTGAATCATGTACTTCATTGAGGTTTATGTACTATTATATCAGCCCCATGTTTTATTGAATGGTTTTTTTTATTTTAATAAAGTGTGAATTAATAATTTAATTATTCAACGTGGTATGGTATATATTGAATAAGTGACATTTAATTATTCCAAGTGATATGGACAACTTTGAATAAAAGACACAATTTAATTATTCAGAGTGGAATGGAACACATCTAATAAAAGACTTACTATACATATGAGGAATGAATTGGAATTATTATGTGATGGGTGGGGCATGCTATATCCCCTAGATGCATCGGTAGGTCTCATGAGACAAACTAGGTCATGTCGTGAGGCATTGAAAAAATGGTTGTTTATGGTCTTGGCACGAGGCCTTGACATTGTGGTTATGATGTATGACATATGAATTTCCATCGTTATGAAAATATAATTGGTATTTCATGTGGTTATTAGACTAGTATAATACCCATGATTATGTTTTATTATGGAATTATTTATTCAGCTCTTATTCCATCCATAATTTATTCAAGATTATCTTTAATGGAATGTGTTTATAGTTATTCACCATGTCAAATATTTATGTTTATGATTTCTTCCATTGTATTACATAACCCTTACTGAGAATTTTATTTGACCTCTTTTATTTATTTTCCCTTCCCCATGATAATAAGAAGAGATCATTTATAGAGTTTTCAAGTATGTAGTTTATTAGCTTTTTTTGGTATCATTTTTAGTTTCCTTTCAAAATGTAAAATGGGTCCCATGTATGTTTCTAGTTTCTTTATGACTACTAAATTGGGTGGCCCTTCAGGATTTGATTCCTTGTAATCATGATAATCTAAAATAATGCACAAGCTTTAGGCTTCTAGGGTAGGAGAGTTACAATTGGTATCAAAGGAAGTTTAGTAGAAATTTTGGAAACTAGATTTAGAAAATGTAGATTAGGGAAACAATCCTATGATAGTATATAAAGACAAACATACATGAACAACATGGAATATTGGTGAAGAATATATTATGTGGTTCTTCCTAGACAATACATCTCTGTCTCGATAGTACATGTGAACATAGTTTTGGCACAAAAATACGTAGGAGTGAAATACCTGACAAGGAGTTTTGGGCATGACCTTGGGTATCCTAGTACACAACAACGGGACTTATTGTGAACCTAGTTGGACACTCTCGGGGGATATATATAGGAAAATTCACATTTTATTTACCCACTATTATAAAGGATTTATTCCCCCAAAGTAACCAAAGTATATGGTTATAGGATTTATGATGCATAAATTTATGCTATGCCCAATACCATGGTTAGATTAATAGAGATTTCATGATTTTATGAGATAATATATAATATGTAATTGATTAGAAATTGTACCATATAGAAGGAATGATAACTTTACCAATGTATATGAGGTGAAGAGTAATAAGGATCATATATTTAATGGTCTCAAGACATCATTTCCAAGGATGATTTTCTCCCAAGTATCCTCCTAATATAAGGGAATAATATCATATTATAACAATGTACATATAGACTTCTCTGATTCCAAGGGATTTGAAGGGAAGAAAAAGAATGAGAGGATGACAGAGAAATAAGAGGATAGAGGGAATAAGGGAAAGAAGAGTTTCCTAGATGTGATAACTGTGGAAAGAATCACCCTGGTAAATTCTTGAGATGAAAAGGAGTTTTCATAAACAGTGGAGAAAAAATGCCACCATGGTCATAATTACAGGACAAGGAAATAATTTTCCTATATTCAATGATTCAAATACAAGGATATGGGACACTATGTGAATCAGTGTCCCAAGCATCAAGGGAGTATACCACGAATAATGATTTTGGATAATGATCATGTTATTATGCTACCACATATGAAGTAGAATGATTAGTATGCCTACTTAATAATCGTGTCATTTGAATATTTTTTAATAATTTACTGGTTGTAAGAATTATGAGATATATAACGATTGAGGGAAAACTACCCTTGATATATATATGATGTTGAGATAATAATGAAGAAATGATTGATTAGGATAAGTACTAACAACCTTAGAACTGATTATTTACTTATCAAGAAGTGATATATGCTATCATCGATGATGTTTTCAACACTTTGGGATTTAAGGAATATATCCAATAACATGTATCTTGTTTAAGTAATATAGAAGAATTCAGGGTTCTAATATGGGTTTTATAGTAATTCATGTTATTACAATGTTTCAAGAGGATCCATAATGAAATTATTCAGAAGTTTGAAATGTGAATTTTAGATCTTCTCCTAGTTGATTAAGAGTTAATGATAAGTTCTTCATTGAAATTTAGATACCTTCATTATAATTCATTGAATCATTATATTGTGTTATTTTTTTACTATTTACAAAATGATTTATGTTGATCATTGTGTGGGGTTTTTTAGAGTTTAATGTCACTAAGTGATGGTTTGATTATTCTTCCATGACCAAATTGTCCAATTTGAATGCATTTTTGTAGTAATAGATGAATTTCCCCTTCCTCTTTTTAAGAGGTATTTAAACCGTATTCCTGATGTGGGTTTCGCACAAGGGAACTTTCAAGTATCAACCATTATCTTTCTAAGTTCAAATTCAAATTTTTAGGATGATATTTTTTTAAGGAGGGAATAATGAAACACTCCAAGAATTTAAAAAAATGACTTAATATTGAATTTAAAGAACACTAAGTCTCTAAAAAATGCCACCTTGATATAACCTTTCTAGTAAATATAAATTTTCCACTTATGTAATTTGAATTTCAAAAAATTAACATACACAGTTGTGTTCAGTAAGATATTTTGAGTCTAATGAGGAAAACTTAAATTTTTGTGAATAGTAACATACCCTAATGAATAGTAACACACACTTATGAATAGTAATGAATAGTAAATCAGCCAAAAAATAGAAACTTTACCAATTAATATATAAATACAATTTAGAAACCTTAAAAGTGGAAAAACGATCATAGTATATGTATTGGTATTTTTCCATGTAATAAATATTTTAATTACAATTTTGTGATTAATTTAACAATATAAAATGAAAATTTATTTTCATAAAAGGTAATAATAAGTTGTTACTTTGTTTTCATATGGTTATATTATAATTTTATGGGACCTTGAATAATTTGCAATATGTTATAAAACAAGTTATAGTTTTAAAGTAGTCTTTTTGGAATAAAATATGATTTTATGTAAAAATTAAAGTAAAAATATTTAAAAATTAATTTCAAAAAATTGTTTCCATTTTTTAATTCAACACGTTGAAAAATGGTTACGGTGAATTTTTGGGATTTTTCTAAAATACATGAATTTTTTGTGAATAGTAAAAATACAGTTTTGAGTTTTCGGTATATTTAATGACATCATAATGACATATTAATTAATATAAAATTTTGGTAGAATTTTTTATAGTTATATTTTATTCTAAGTGTCCTATGTGGCTAATTCCATGGGAAAATACCTTGGAAAATCCCATGGTTTTGATAAAAACACTACTGTGGTGTCCCTTTAAATTAATAAAATACTCCCTCTCATTTACTATAAATACCCACTAATTCCGTCATTTTTTTCATTAAAAATTCATCATCCTAGAAGATCTGGTAGCTTTACCTCCCTAATAGTCCTCCTAAGGTGTCCTCATTCCCCCACGGTCCCAACCTTCATGTCTTAGGAGTTACTCTACTAGGTTAGAGAATTCTCAACTTCTCTTCTCCCATTCAAGTTCTATTTTATGTGGTCTGTATTTCATGATTTCTTACAATGTTATTATTTCCATACTATTATTTCCATTTACTATTTTATGAGTCTTTTATGAATGGGTGACCCATGTACCCTTTATTTTGAATGCTTTCTAAAACCATGTTCATTGCCGTTATGCTGCATAATTTTCATCTCAAAATATCTCTTTTTTCAAGCACTCTTATTATGTTATTATATTTTAATTTAAAGTATCTTATTTTGGGATATTTAATTCAATATCCCCCTTAATTTATATATTAATTAAAAATTATGAGATACTCATTTTCTCTGATCAATATATTTTATGAATTTTTAAGTGATGTCGTTAGGCTGCGGAATTTTCGTAAGGGATTTCTTAACTTTTCTTTCATTTCAAGTTCCTTTATTTTTGTTTTCATCTCCCTGCATCAAAATTTTATGACAATTCCAGAACATTTCATGATATGGTATTTTACGATAATTTAATTTTTGATCATCACCTCTCTTTTCCACACCTCTTATACTAAAAATGAAAACATCGTTTGAGATGTATTAATTTTTCACAGTCAAGGACGACGGGTTCTCAATTTATATTACCATCTTCGATTATGATCATGAAACCATTATTATGGTTTAACAAGACTATAATATATGTATTATGTCTCATATATGGTTCTGGATTCTTTTTTGTACACATGGTTTTTTTATAAAGAAAAATGAGTTCGTTGGGTTCAAAAAACGAGCAATTTACCCAAACGATTTTCATCAAATAATTTATATAATGATTCATCTTCAATAAAAGTAACCAAATGAAATTTACAATCCCTTAATATTCTGTATGTTAACTAATAAAATATAAATTCAATTCTAGATAACCATTCCAATTTTACATTATTCTCCATTCATGTATACAAGTATACGATCATGAATAAAATGCTCACAAACAATAAAATTGAACCTCTTAAACCCATAAAGAAGACCATGAATGAACTTAATAATATAATAATAAATAAATTAAGAAAGAAGAGGTTCTGTAAATACTAATTAATGAATTTAATTTGGATATCCAGGACACTAATATCAAGTGAATAACACCATCACACTTATGGTTAGGGTTTCTTCATCTCACATCCATTTTTGTGAGATATTCTGTATTCACTACTATTACTTGTGTATGGTGTTTTTATAATTCCCATTGGTGTTTCATATCATTAATCTTATTATTTTCATTATATTTAATGTATAGTTTGATTATTATAAATTTTGGGGCATGTGATTCAATTGATTACAAATTTGTATGGGTTTTACACCCGAACCTCCATTTTCATTCGGGTTACTTTAATTATATACTTACCTCAATTAAATTATTATTCAATAATATGTACTCCTCATAATATATATTTGAATGTTCTATATATGTGTTCCAACTAGAATCATACATTCATTTATGGGTAGTTATATGTTTTGAAATAATCTTTCAAAAATTCTTCCGAAACGCATCCTCGATTCATGGAACTTCTCGAATTCCTACCTATTTTTAAGTTCACACTATAATATGTTTTAAGATGGATTTATCTTCCTAAAATCATAAATATTATGATTAGAAGATATTTTTGTTCATTTATGGTTTTATGAAATCAAAAATTCATTTGCGCTTTAAAATATTTTTAACAAATTCCATAAACCGCACTAAAATGTTTTAATTCTAATGCTTCTTTAAAAACACATTTTACATGATTTCACTTCAGTAGGAAATCATTTATGCCTCAAATATAATATCAATTTTACATTTTATTTTCTGGGATCTACATGTTTAAAACCATATTTGTGACAAATACAAATGATTTTTTAAAAGAACTCTTCTTTCCAAAGGAAAATAGATTTGTCTCACCTCACTTAAACATTTATGAATTATTTTCCTTATTCACCAATTATTCCATTCATGTGGTGTATGTACTTACATTTGGTATATCATATTAAAATTCTACTTATTCTCATGATATTCAAAGGTATTATGATTTGAATGTTTCAATGTGGTATGGGACACTTTGGAATGTTTAAGGATTATTTCGTCAAGAAATTTTCAATGGTCTCATTTGAAAGTATCCTCATCTATGGCAACATCCTTTTTTGAATATTGTACTTCATTGAGTTTATCTCTTGTGATATCTTCAAACATGTTTTATTGAATGGTATATGATTTGTTTTATAACATGGGAATTAAGAATTTATTTATTCAACGTGGTATGAGACACATTGAATAAGTGACATTTAATTATTCAATGTGTTATGGGACACTTTGAATAAAAGACACAATTTAATTATTCAAAGTTGTATGGGACACATTGAATAAAAGTATTACTATACATACGAGGAATGAATTGGACTTAATATGTGATGGGTGGGGCCCACTATGTTCCCTCGATGCATCGGTAGGTCTCATTAGACAAACTAGGTCATGACACAAGGTCTTGACAAAATGGTTATTTATGGTCTTAGAATGGGGCATTTACAATGTTGTTATGATATCCGGTATATTCATTTCCCTCATTAGGAAAATATTATTGATAGTTCATGTGGTTATTAGACTTTTATAATACCCATGATTATGTTTTATTATGGAATTATTTATTTAGATCATATTTCAGCCATAATTTGTTCAAGTTTATCTTTAAAGGAATCTGTTTATAGTTATTCACCATGACAAAAATTTATGTTTATGACATATTAAACTATATTTCTTAACCCTAAATGAGTATTTGAGATCACCTATATAATTTGTTTTTTCCTTCCCTATGTGAAGAAGAAGAGATCATTTATTGAGATTTCAAGGATGCAGTTTATTAGATTTTTTATGTATCATATTTTGTTTCCTTTAAAAATGAAAAATTGGTCCCATGTATATATCTAGTTTCTTAAAGTCTACTAAACTAATCGCTCCTTCAGTATTTGATTCCTTGTAATCTTGCTAATGTAAATAATGCACCGGCACTGGGATTCTGGGGTCGGGGCGTTACTGCGGTGGAACACCTTGATGTGGTGGTGGTAGAACCTCAAATCGCCACCCACTACTTGTTGCACGGCTAGTTCCTCTACCAAATCTGTCTCCCTACAGACCTTCTGTTCAAATCTCTACCTCTTCTTTGGCGGTCCCTTGAACATTTGATAATCTTCGGTGCGGCAGTTTGGGTAGTCATGAGCCTTATGACCTTGTCCACCATAAGAGTTGCACAATCTGCTCCTCTTCTGACCTCCTTTGTCCCCTGTTCCCCTCACCTCCAACCCTACATCTTGGGGTCATACTCTAGAAGTTCTAGCCTTCTTGGACCTCTACGTCATCTGCCTACCGTCTTCAGTAGATGAGTCGGCATCCAATTATCCGGTGGTGGATCTCACCATCAGTGATTGCTCAGCTAGGAAGCTCTCCACCTGAAGTTCTCTCTATAGCACTCCAGTCTGAGTTGGTATATTGAGTGATATCATCGATGCTCTGATATCCCATTAGAAATCCTACTCAATAGTTTGGTCGTTGAAGAAAGATCCCGTACCATGTCGGTGTAGTAGTAGGAGAGGTCAGTGAATCTCGCCGAGTACTGGGATACTGTCAGGCTACCCTTCTCAAAGAGAATAAGCTCTTAAATACGCCCAGAGCATAGAGTCACTGAAAAAAAACTCCTCCTTGAAGAGGCTCTCGAAGTACAACCAGGAAAGAGTCATCTCCTTGTGCTTCTGGTGTGTCAGGCTCCACCATATCCCAATTGTTCCCTAAAAGAGGGTAGAATCTAGGATCACCATCTGGTCTGCCGGTGACTCGACCAAATAGATAAACCGCGCCACAACCTCCAGCCAGTCCTTAACTACCTGTGGATTTGTCTCACCTTGAAACCTTACAGGACTCTATCACTAAAACTCATGAAACATGCTCAGTCAGTATGCACAGTCTGCTAGAGGGGTTGGGGGAAATTTTTTCCCTATGGGTGGTGGTGCTACTGGTGCACCACCCAAAGGTACAATCATAGTAAGAGGGCCCTGTATCGATGCCTCATCACTCGGCGGGCTGTCATCATGGTCTCTCACTAGAATCCGAGATGGCTGTCTATGCGATGGAATCCTGTAGAGAAATAGAATAACCATAGTTAATAATTTATACACAGTGAGTTGACTCAAAAGATATCAAAAGGAAAACATTTTCAAAACACATGCAATCAGTGGTTTTGTATATTGTGTCAGAAATATGAACTCATGGTCCTGGTCTATGGATACATTGGCCACCACACCAACAATGGAATCCCCAAATTGAAAACTAAACCCAAAACACTTAACACTATTTCCCTATTGAAAACACAGACTCTTAGTTCTTCTGGTAGAACCGACCACCCTCTGATACAAATTTTTCAGGAACTGTCCCCCAGTGCCATGCCGCGACTACCCCAAACCCTCCATCCATAGGCTAGGGGATGGTGACTAGAACCAGAAAGGAATATCTCTAAAATGGGATGGAATTTCATTTAAACCTTCAAAAACAAGGATTAGGTACACAACATGAACAAACCACATAATATAAATGTTGAAAGTAAAAGTGTGAACTGAAGCATAATGGGCCAGAATACAATAACAACTAAAAGAAAATACAACAAAATAAAATAAATCTCATAAGGTCATCCACCAAGGATCCTACCTAAAGGGTAGGTTTAGCTCATCCCTTAGGATCTCCATGTTAACCGGTCACCTCTGTTCACCGACTAGTCCTAGATTCTAAACCTCGGTCGAAGTTTTCCATCGTCTGTCTAAGAAAAAATAAGGTGAGAGCGAAGCCCGTGTAGGGGTGAGTATAACAATACCCAGTAGGGACCCCGAGACCCCCAAGGGTCTCCCAGAATTCCACAAAGGAAAAACCAAAAAGCATGATCTCAATCACAAATCACAATGCAAATGAATCAGCTCACACCAAGTATATATATAACTAAAAGAACATAGATAATGATGATTAGTCGTAATGGTAAATCATCTTATTCAATTAAGAAGTTCCACTAATGAACCTCAAAGAAGTTGTTCCAATGTCGATCCACACGGGGTCGTAAGTCACTGATCCACATATGTTTGTATGTCGCTGATCCACAATGGGATGCTCTAAGTATGGTCGTCGTTGGGTCATGCTAATTCTGATCCACATAGGGTCATAAGTCATCGATCCACACATGTTCATAAGTCTTCAATCCACATAGGGTCGTAAGTCATCAATCCACACATGTTTGTAATTCACTGATCCCCGACAGGTCTCTCTAAGTCTAGTCTTCATAGGGTCGCAATACTACTGATCCAAATAGGGTCATTCTGATATTGATCCACAAAGGGTCGATCATCACATGATAGTCTGCCATAGGATTCTGAACTTAGTACATTTGTGTTCCATAGATTCTTCTCCTGAATCCATCCATCATTCCTAAAATTCCACGAAGTCCTATGGAAGAAGTAACCCTAAGAACCTCCATGCCATAAGGGTTCCAACCCAATAGACGACATGTAATTCAGACACCCAGTCGGTAAGTTATAGGCATTTTCGTACCAAGGGTCCGATTGGATTCAAGTCCAATTCAACCCATCCATACTCAAACATTTATAAAACCCAAGTGGAGTATCTCAACTAAACTGCCTCATCCTAATGGCTTTAGCACCATAGACGGTTCATCAAACAGACGTCCGACTTAGATGTTACAGACCATTAAGGAAAATAGGGTCAGATTGGGTCTCAGTCTGGTCTGACCCGGTCAGACTGACCAGACCCAGTCGAACCAACCATACCCAACCCGGTCCGGGATGACCCAACACAGTTTTGGTCGACCCAAACTAACCTGCTAGGACCAACCTAGCTCGTGGGACTAGCCTGACCCACTGGCATGGTGCGACATGCCAGCTGGGTGCAGTCTGTGCTCCCCCTAAATGGTAAAAGTCCATTCAGTTCCTCCAATAGTGGTGCCTACCTAGCACCACTTCACCTGTCCGGTTTGCATGGACCATTCAAAGGTGAGTCCCATAGGCGCAGGTCTACCAACTAACGTGGCCAGAGCAACAATGCCACCTCCGTAGCTGGAGCCACGACTCCTCCTCTACAGTAGCCCGATGGCTTCCACCGGTGGCCTGGAAGAATGCTCTTCGGACCACCAGATGTGCTTCAGTGGACCGTTATTCATCCTGTCTATGGCTATAGGCCTCCCGAGAAGCCGCCTTCACTGTGCGACCCTCAAAATCACATCGCCAATATGTTTGTTGATCGGTCTCAATGAAATCTCCATGAACAAGTTCTGAAGAGCGTTCAGGCCTTGTTCAGTTCAGCTCACGCCCTTCACGTTAGCGTTGTAAAATGGGATGGAAAAAATAATCATTAAAACCCCATAATGAAACCCCACATCAACCTCCTGTAATAATGAACAAAACTCCATTCAACCCATTAGTCGGTTGGTCCATGTTCTTCGTATTATACAAGAATGAGGAAAGGGGATATTAAACACGTAAATCAATCATACCCCTACCTTTATTATGTTGGAAACAATTGTAGAAGAATATGTTAATTCAATAAGGATTCTTTATGACTTTTCCATTACTTTATTTTTTGAAAACCACAAACACTTTATCTTAAGGAAAATTATATTTTCACTAAGGATTGTTTTCATAAGTAAAAATTTTCTTCTTTAAGGAAATTTTTATCCTTACCCATGTTTTTTATAGTCTCTCTTGTTGGTCAGAGTGGTAACTCAAGAGGGGGGTGAATTGAGTTCCAATTAAAATTTCTGTTTAAATATATCTCTATTAAAATCCACCAAATTGAATAACAATATAATCTGTAGTGAATTTTTATTAGTGTAATGGGTCAGTTAGATTCTCAAGAGATTGATTAGTTCTCAATTAATCCAATCTGAAGAATAATTTACTTTTGAAGCTATCCTAATTATTTACAATTTATACAAACACTTGCTAGATTAACTATCAAAGTAACTTTAAAATGATTTTATATTTCAAATTAATTGGCAGCAGAATATTCAATATAGGTTAAAACTAAAATAGTTAATCACAACAGTTTTAAAACAAGAGGTTCATTCTCAAGCCAAGACTTAGTCCTCTCAAACAATTTATATAAATTTTGATCCACACCCTGGATCAGGGAAAACAAAAGTACAGAGACTGTCCAGGTACTTAGACCTCTAACACAGTTCTACGTGGGAAAACAAAAACAATAGCACACAGGCTATCCAGGTCACACATGACCTCTTCCACAATTCACAGTGGGATATAGTAATGTGTAAGAAGTTTTGAGTGAGGATTTAGTATCCTCCAGTTCAGTTCATGAGTTAGTGTGTAAATAAAACTCACACTGCACAAAAAGCAAATGAATTAAACACAATATAGCTAAATAGATATAAATGAGTTTATAGTGCTCTATGTGTTGTGAGTGAAGCTCTGGACTCCATGGATTGATGTAAATGAATCTCCGATTACTTATATGGTTTTTTTCAAGAAGCCATAGTGTCATAGTTCTTCTTTATTCACTTCCAGTATAGGTGTTCTGCTTGAATGTGAAAGTGTTCTTTGTAAAACATCAGCTTCTTCTTTGAACTTGTATTCTTGATGCGTTTCAGTGTTCTTCAAGTTCCTCGTGTGTTCTTCTTTTATTATATGTGCCTGCATGAAAGAATCCTCTTTCTATGCTTTTTTCCTCTTTCTTTTACTGCAGCTCGATCTTCCTTATATTCCACGAGCTCCAGAAATAAGAATGATTACCTTTTCATAGTTATGAGGTACGGTTCCCTGACATGACAACAACTATATTTAAATATAATTAATTGTATTAAAAAAACAAAAATTATCATTGGAATTAAATAATATTTAATAGAAATTCAAATAGTTTTCATGACTATCAGTGAGTCATGAGATCGGTAGGTCATTTTGAATCTGCATCGGTATCAGTAGCTTGTGATCAGGATCGACTTCATTAGATTGTGATCAGTATCAGCTTCGGTAGCTTGTGATCAGTATCGACATGCGTAGCTTGTGATCAGCATCAGCTTTGGTAGCTTGTGATCAGTATCAGAATCGTTAGCTTGTGATCAGTATCGGCATCAGTAGATTGTGATCAACATCAGCTTCGGTAGCTTGTGATCAATATCGGTAAAACTGTTTCCATCGGTGCAACTATTAATCATCTGTGTGACCGTTCATCATCTGTGCGACCGTTCATCATCGGTGCGACCGTTCATCATCAGTACGACCATTCATCATCGGTGCTACCGTTCATCATCGGTGCGACCATTCATCATCGGTGCGACCATTCATCATCTGTGTGACTGTTCATCATCGGTGCGATCGTTCATCATCAGTGCGACTGTTCATCATCGGTGACTCAAGAATATAACTAACGGTGAGTCATAAACATGAAATTCACACTAAGTGTCTGTTCTATCCATAATACTTCTAGGTCAACAATAAAACAAAAATTAACATAGATAAACATCATGTAGAAAATATTTGAACACATTTAGAATAAATTAATGAAAAGACTAAATTGTAATAAATAAAACAATTATTTGTGATTATTAAAATAACCATCTCACAGGGAGTTTAACAATCTCCCCCTTTCTGATAATCAAAAATCAACGGCATAAATGAAGATAGAAGAGAGAATGTTATTTAGTATGATCTCCCTATATAAAAGAGAAAATATGCCAAAAGATAAACAGATCATAAGAGAATGACTTCAGAGTATAAACATATCATTAAATAAGTAGTCATTTCTCCCATTTTCATCATTTCTCCCCCTTTCATCATTTCTCCCCCTTTCATCAGTTCTTATCCTTTCATCAGTTCTCCTCCTTTCATAATTTCTCCCCCTTTGGGATGATCAAAAAGAAGAGTAGATAAGAAGAAAATGCCACTTAAAAATAAGTTCTGAGAAAGAGTACAAGAACCAAATACAAATGTTAAAAGTATAAGAAATAGACACCCTATCAGAAAATGATTGGTGCAGCTACTTCTTTGGGTGAAATGGATCTTTCCATTTCGAAAAAGGAGGAATGGATGGTCTAGATGGTGCTTTGGTAGAAGGTTGATCTGGCCGGATGGAGAGAGGAAGTAGGACAGCTCTAGCTGGTAGCACAGTGGGTGCTAAGGTCACTGGTTGAGGAGTAGAATATCGTTCTGAGGGTGGATACTGAAAGACTGGCCGTATAATTGATAGATATTGAGACCCTGAAATCTGACCCGGAGAAACATCTGATGAAATGAGAGGCTCTGCAGTAGGAAGAAAAATTGCCTTCGCTTTCACATGAAGATATGGTTTGAGGAGATTGATAAAATCTTGAATTAATTCACCACCATATTTCATATCCTTTTCAAAATCATACTTGTTCTCTATGAAAATTTCTAGAGTAGGAGTGAAATTCTTCAACTGATGGACTTGAGCATTGAAAGCATGAGTGATTGGAGGGAGCCTCAAATTCTCATCCAAAACCTTAAACTAATGGTTCAACTCATGATTTGTATAAAACAAAGAAAATTAGTTATCCAAATTCTATTTAATATCTTTCTGAGCCTTAGTATCATCAACTAAATACAACATCACCATTTTGTGGATATGATCACTATTGTCTTTCATCTTCTTCAAGGATTCCAAATCCAGGATCTACCCAAGAGATGCTAACTCATCTCTTATAATATCATTTAAGGTATTGATTTCATGACCAGTGATCTTGGATATTTTGGAGGAGCTGTCCTGAGCAACAATCTGAGTGATCTCATCATTCAACTTCCTTAAATCCACATTCTTCAGTTGTTCTACCATGTTTCTTAACACTTCCATCATACGAGAGATGGTTGTTCTAAACTCACCTGACAAAGAGACTAAACCACTACTTAAATATTTGAGCGTTTGATTCAGAGAGGTAATATGCCTGCCAATCATCTCACTGGTACTGCAGAGGTCTGGTTTGATGATACTTACCACTCTCTAGGTCAGAGAATCAGTAGCAGCCTGAGATAAGTTCAAAGGAGCAAGAGCAGGAGCATTAGACAATTCTTCTTTCAATGTCTCTCTAACTGCTTGAAGAAACTCAGATTTAAGTCTATCAAGATCAGATTGTGCCACTGTAGGATCAAGTCTAGATTGAGAAATTGATGGACCAGGTCTGTCTGTTGTCACTTTCATATACTTAGAAACCAATTGATCCTTAAGTGAATCGCATACACTTATAGTAAGCACTTCTTATTCCTCTTCCTATGGTAATCTAAACCCAGAATTGCAAGAACTGGGTGTTATTCCCATGAAACTTCTCATGAAGGATTTAGAGGTTTCACATAACTATATCTTCTAGAATTTTCAGAAGAGACTTCCTCATCCACATAAATCTCTAACTGTACTTTCCATTCAGCCTCAGGAACAGTTTCTTGCTCATTTAATTGAGGTTGACGATCAGCTTTAATCACATTTTGACCATCCACTGGTTGAGTAATTATATCATCATCATCAATACTGCCATATTCACTACTATCAACATCTCTTCCATCACCCTCATAACCATCTTCACCATCATTGAATGATTGTTCATTTGAACTGTCTTTAATGATGGATTCATACTGCTCAGAATCTGATTCTTCAGTCTCACCTTCTTCTTCATCATCTAAAAGAGGTTCTATCTCTGGAACTTGAGAGGTGGACTAGCCGGTCCAAATTCCATTCTTCTTTTCTTTGGACTAACAGTATCAGGATCACTTCTATCATCAGGAGGTGATTCAGGCTCCTTTTCAGTATTTGCTTTATCTTCAGCTTCTTCTTCTTCTGTTCCCTTTTTACTGGACTCACCAGTTTCCTTAGGAACTACTTCTTCCTCTTCTTCATCAGAATAAACCACTTCTTCACCAGGTTTTAAACTAGGATCTCTCATCCCCTTTAGTCCCTTAGGATGATGAATAGGATTGAAAGAGTCATTAAACTTTTCTTCATCAGCAACCCAGGCCTTCTTCCATGTGTTCGAGTTGATTTTCAGAATTTTACAAATATCCTTGTTAATACAGAAGATACTACTAGATGAGATACACTCATATCCATCTTCAACAGAACCTAATAACTTTAGCATGGAAGATATTTTCTTGGAGTATAACAAGGTTGTAGCTTTCTTGGATGGTTTCACCATCTCATCAATATGGACAAAAAATATCTACACAGGTTGACCTTTTCACCATTCAACAATAGAAACAATAGAAAAACATCTTGATACTTTACAGAAGAAAAATCACCCTTTATTAGATAGACTTGGTGTTGAATAAACTGAAACAGAATTCTACACTCACCATCTAACTTAGTAGCAGTTATTCTTTTGGATTTAGAATTACTAGTCAACATCTCTAGAGATAGCTCATAAGAAAAGTATTCAGTGGTAGGAGGGATATTACCAGTGTAATCTTCATATCTTCCATTATGAGGTACTCCTAAACATTCAACCCACTGCTTTGATGAAAAATTTAACTTTTTCCCCTTTGATTATCGATGATAATCTCGCAGCTTCTGCTCCATACAAAACAATACTTAAGTTCAGATAAAACTCATGCACAAAATTTGGGTAGAAGATTCAAACATTATCACAGAACCAATATTTCCATCCTTGTATTTCCAAAACATTCAAAAGAGCAGACTTTCTAGATAAAACCCATTTGGCACTCACTTACTTTTCTGTAGTAACTACCTATTTTTCCATCTCCGTGTTTACTAACCATTGAGTCATGCTGCTTGATTCTCCTCGAGCACGCTTTATAGGAGAGGAACCTTCTGATTCATTGCTTTGATGCTTTTTCTTGTCCATTTGGAGGTTTGAGAGGTTTGAGCGGTTGGAAAGGTTTGTAAGGTTCGAAAGGTTTGGGATTCAGAAAATAAGAGAGAGTTTGGAGGGATATAGAAGGTCAACAGTCATTTAGAAATAGCCGCATGTCATTATTTTTATCATTTAGTGTTACAATAATAATAAAAAATAATAAAAATTTCGTAAAACATAGTCGTTTTGAAAAACACTAACGGTTTCACAAACATTACAAATAAATCAGTAGCACAGATCAGTTTCACTGATTGATTTCAAATTTTGGTTTCACAGATCGGTTTCACTGATCGGTTTCACAGATCGGTTTCACAGATCTCTTTCATAGATCGGTTTCACAGATTGGTTTCACATATCAGTTTCACAGATTGATCATACCTAACTCTTGTTTAATAATGTCTAACCTTTCATAGCTTAAGGGATCGGTAAAAATTTTAGCTAACTAATTTTCAGATTCAATAAATTCTAGAGAAATATCACCCTTTTGATAGTGATCTCTCAAGAAGTGATGTCTGACATCAATGTGTTTGGTCCTAGAGTGAGACACAATATTCTTAGAAATGTTAATTACACTAGTGTTATCACAATTTATAGACACATGTCTAAATTTTCATCCACAGTTCAACAGAGTGTGTTTCATCCATAGAATCTGTGCACAACAACTACCAGCAGCAATGTATTCTGCTTCAGCAGTAGATAATGCAATAGAGTTCTGTTTCTTACTACCCCAAGATACTAGGGACTTTCCTAAAAGATGACATGTTCCAAATGTTCTATTTCTAACCAACTTTCAACCAGAAAAGTCAGAATCTGAATAACTCATTAAGTCAAATGAATTTCCTTTTGGATAAAACAAACCTAAATTTTTAGTTTGTTTAAGATAATTAAAAAATCTATTAACAACAAGAAAATGAGATTCTTTAGGATTATCTTGAAATCTTTCACACATACACATACTAAACATAATATCTGGTCAACTAGAAATAAGGTAAAATAGACTCCCAATCATACCTCTAAAATTGGTTTGATCAACTGGTTTCCCAGTTTCATCATCATCGAACTTACAGGTGGTACTCATAGGTGTGTCACTTCCCTTTTTTAATATCCAAACCAAAACGTTTTAAAATATCCTTTGTATATTTAATTTGTTTAAAATAATACCATCCTTCTTTTGAAAAATTTGAAATCCAAGAAAATACTTAAGTTCTCCCATTAAACTCATTTCAAATTCATTATGCATAATCTTTGAAAAATCAGTACACAATGAATGTTTTTAAGATCCAAAAATAATATCATCAACATAGAATCGTACAATCAAAATATCTTGGGAAATTATTTTAATAAAAAGAGTGGGATCAAAAATTCCTTTAGTAAAACCTTTTGAAATAAAAAAATTTGTAAGTCTATCATACCAATCTCTTGGAGCCTATTTTAAACCATATAATGATTTAGAATGTTTAAAAACATGATTTTGGAGATGGGGGTTTTTAAATCCAGGTGGTTGTTCAACAAAAAATTTTTCAATTACAAAACCATTTATAAATTCACATTAGACATCCATTTTATATAACTTGAAAGTCAGATGAGAAGTATAGGCAAGTAGAATCCTAATAGCTTCTAATATAGCAAAAAGATCCAAGGTTTCCTCATAGTCTATACCTTCTTCTTGACTATACACATGGCAACTAGCCTTACTTTGTTTCTAAATATATTTCTTGACTCATCAACTTTGTTTCTAAAAACCCATTTAGTACCTATGGTTAAAGTGTCCTTAGGTCTTTCTACTAATTCCTAGACTTTTTTTCTTTATAATTGATTTAGTTCTTCTTGCATAGCCATTACCCAAAATTCATCATTGATAGCATCATTAATATTTTTAGGTTCTATCTATGAATGAAAGTCTTGATGTTCAACCTGATTTCTTAGAGAATCTCTAGTATGTGTCCCTCTATCAAGATTACCAACAACAGCGTCTAAAGGATGATTCTTTATAATCCTAGTTGATCTAGTAAAGGTAGGACTGGAAATTTCAGGCTCTTCTTTTGGTTCGAGTTCACCAGAAGCAGGTTCTAGAACATTTCTAGATCTGGTTGTATTTACAATGGGTTCATTGATTTTTTCACTTAGGTTCAGAATAGAATACTCTTCTTCAAGATTTTCAAAAAGAGGTTTAGGTTCATGTGGATCAGTTTCATAAAATTTTATGTGAAAAGATTCTTCCACACACTTGGTTCTCTTATTAAACACTCTATAGGATTTGATAGAAAGTGAATATCTTAAAAAGATTCTTTCATCACTCTTGGATACAAATTTGTCTAGATTATCCTTAGTATTGAGAATGAAGACTTTGCAACCAAAAACTATGAAGTAGTTAACCTTAGGTTTCCTATTGTTCCAAAGGTCATAAGGGGTTTTCTTAAGAAAAGGTATGATAAAAAATCTATCGATAATATAACAGGTTGTATTAATAGCTTCAGCCCAAAAATAAATAGGTAGGTCATATTCATTAATCATGGTTCTTGAAATTTCTTGAAGGGTCCTATTTCTTATTTCTACTACACCATTCCACTGGGGTGTTCTAGGGGTAGAGAAATTATGACTATAGCCATTGTGTGAGCAATAAGATTAAAAATCATGTATTTCAAACTCACGACCATGGTCACTCCCTAGGGACATAATCTTAAGTCCACTAAGGTATTCTACAGACTTTGAGTATTTAGTTAAGTAGGAACAAGCTTCACTTTTGTGAGCTATGAAGTATACCCAAGTATATCTAGAAGAGTCATCTAATAGAACATAGAAATAGTGCTTCCCATTTAAACTAGAAACTCTAGAAGGTCCAAACAATTCCATGTGAACCAACATAAGAGGTTGAGAAGTTGAAACTTCTTTCTTTGATTTAAAAGAAACTTTATGTTTCTTTACCTTTTGACAGGGATTACAATCTTTGTCTGATGGGAATTCAAGTTTGGGTAGGTCTCTAACTAAGTTCTTCCTAGTCAGTTTTCAAAGTGAATGAATGTTGTAGTGTCTTAATCTTCTGTGCCATAACCAAGACTCTTTATGAAATGCATTTAAACAAGTAACATTTTTCTTGGCTAATGAATTTAAATCAACTCCATATACATTTTCATTTCTTAATGTAGAAAATACTAAAAAAATTTTGGAATTAAAAACATTACTTGAATCATTTTCAAACTTAACATTGAAACCATCATCACACAACTGAGATATACTAAACAAATTATATTTAATTCCATCAACAAGTAAAACTTTAGAAATTAAAATTGAATCAGTGTTACCAATCTTGCCTAGGGCGATGATTTTTCCTTTAGAGTTATCATCAAAGGTGACATGGCCTCCATCAACCTTTATTACACTTTTAAAGAATGATTAATCTCCAGACATGTGCCTTTAACATCCACTATCCAAGTACCATGTTTTCCTACAGGAACTCTTTAAGCAGTTCTCCTCAGATGTGTTTGTCATAAAACACATATTAGCCTTTTGAGATTTTTCAACCTGAGTAGAATCAGAATCACTTGAAGTGTCTTCTGAAGCACTCTAAGTTGATTTAATTTCCTTCCTATATTTAGTGTCCTTGTATTAATGATTCTTCTTTAATTTTATCTTTGTACGGTCTTCTTTTACATGTCCTTTCCTTTTGCACTCATAGCAGAAAATTTCATCACTCTTGTCAGACTTTTTCCAATCCTTCTTCTAATGACCTTTATTGTCATACTTTCCTCTATAATATTATTTTTTGAAGAACTTATTCTTCCTATAGATTTTCTTATATCTCCTGGATATTTGAGCCATCCCAGCATCACTTTCATAATCCGAACGTTCACTTGTCGAGCTTTCAGTAGGTATGTGAATTTTCTCCTTATCCTTGCTCTTTGAGGAAGCAGACTTAAATGCCACTGACTTCCTTTTTGGTTCATCGTCTTCTTCCTTGTTCAAATTTAGTTATTCATATATTATAAGCTTACCAATAAGATTTTTAATAGGAAAAGTACCAATATCACATGATTCTCTAATTGAGATAGATGTGCCTCTCTATTGGTCTGGCAGACATCTTCGTATTCTCATGATTTGCTCCATTGGAGGAACATATTTTCCAAGTGGGCTCATAGTGTTGACAATTTCATTGAACCAGAGATACATATCAGAAATTGGTTCCTCAGGCTTTATTTTAAAATTATCATATTTAATAGTTTATGTGTCTAGTCTCATTTCATTAACATTGGTTGTTCCCTCATGGGAAATAGCCAAAGTATCCCAAATTTCATAAGAAGTTTTAAAAGAATATATTCTGTTAAATTCCTCATCTCCTAAAGCATAGTACAAAACATTTATAGCTTTATAGTTATTATTATAATATATTTTAGTAGGTCCATCCCAATTTGTTCATTCAGTGTCTGGAATCTTATATTGAGTTTTTATAGCAGTCTAGATATCAAATCCCATACTTTCTAAATGAATTTTAATTTTAGGCTTCCACTGGGCATAATTTGTACCATTAAAGAAAGGTGACATGTTGGTAGCAACACCCTCTAATCTATTGTCCATAGTTAGATTTTAGCAAATATATTTAAAGAGATAAAATTTAGAACTAACAAAAATTTAAGATCTTTTAGAAACAACTAAAATCACAGTTGAGAAATATAATATTTTGTAAAACCTGATAAACAGAACCAAACCCCTTTGATTCCAAATGTTGGTGGAGTGGATACTCAAGAGGGGGGTGAATTGAGTTCCAATTAAAATTTCTGTTTCAATATATCTCTATTAAAATCCCCCAAATTGAATAACAAGATAATCTGTAGTGAAATTGTATTAGAGTAAATGGTCAGTAAGATTCTCAAGAGATTGATTAGTTCTCAGTTAATTCAATCTGAAGAATAATTATCTTTTGAAGCTAACCTAATGAATTACAATATATACAAAAACTTTCTAGATTAACTATCAATGTAACTTAAAAACAATTTTATATTTCAAAGTAATTGGCAGCGGAATATTCAATATAGGTTAAAACTAAAATAGGTAATCACAACAGTTTTAAAACAAGAGGTTCGGTCTCAAGCCGGAACATAGTCCTCTCAAAAAATTTATATAAATTTTGATCCAAATCCTGGATCGGGGCAGACAACAGTAAAGAGACTGTCTAGGTACTAAGACCTCTACCACAGTTCTACATGAAAAAAATAGCACACAGGATATCCAAGTAACACTTGACCTCTTCCAAAATTGAAAGTGGGATATAGTAATGTATAAGAAGTTTGGAGTGAGGATTTAGTATCCTCCAGTTCAGTCCAGGAGTTAGTGTGTAAATACAACACACACTGCTCAAAAATTAATTGAATAAAACACAATAGAGCTAATTAGATATAGATGAGTTTAGAGTGCTCTATGTGTTGTGAGTGAAGCTCTGGACTCCATGGATTTATGTAAATAAAGTTTCGAGTCCTTCTCTGGTTTTTGTCAAGAAACTAGAGTGTAATAGTTCTTGATTCTTCACTTCCAGTATAGGTGTTCATCATGAATGTGAAAGTGTTCTTTGTAAAACTTCAGCTTCTTCTTTGAACTTGTATTCTTGATGAGTTTGAGTGTTCTTCAAGTTCCTAGTGTGTTCTTCATTTCTTATATGTGCCTGCATGAAAGAATCCTATTTCTATCCTTTTTGCCTCTTTCTTTTACTGCAGCTCGATCTTCCTTATATTCCACGAGCTCCAGAAATAGGAATGATTACCTTTTCATAGATATGAGGTATGATTCCCTGACATGCCAACAAATTTCACTAAATATCATTAAGTGCTTTAAAAACAACAAATATGACCATTGGAATTAAATAAGATCTAATAGAAATTCAAATAGTTTTCATGCCTATCAGTGAGTCATGAGATCGGTAGGTCATTTTGAATCTGCATTGGTATCAGTAGCTTGTGATCAGAATCGGCTTCGGTAGCTTGTGATCAGTATCGGCTTCGGTAGCTTGTGATCAGTATCAACATCAGTTGCATGTGATCATCATTGGCTTCGGTAGCTTGTGATCAGTATCGAAATCGTTAGCTTGTGATCAGTATTGACATCTGTAGCTTGTGATCAACATCCACTTCGGTAGCTTGTGATCAATATCGGTATGATTGTTGCCATCGGCGTAGCCGTTCATCATCTGTGTGACCGTTCATCATCGGTGTGACCATTCATCATCGGTGCGACCGTTCATCATCAGTTCGACCGTTCATCATCAGTGCGACCGTCCATCATCAGTGTGACCGTACATCATCAGTGGGACTATTCATCATCGGTGCGACCGTTCATCATCTGTGTGACTATTCATCATCGGTGCGACCATTCATCATCAGTGCGACCGTTCATCATCGATGACCCAAGAATATAACTAATGGTGAGTCATAAACATGAAATTCACACTAAGTGTCTGTTCTATCCAGAATACTTCCAGGTCAACAATAAAACAAAAATTAACATAGATAAACATCATGTAGAAAAGATTTGAACATATTTAGAATATATTAAACAAAAGACTAAATTGTAATAAATAAAAAATGAATTGTGATTATTAAAATAACCATCTCGCAGGGAGTTCAACAATCTCCCCCTTTTTGAAAATCACAAATCAATGGCATAAATGAAGAGATAAGAGAGAATGTTATTTAGTATTCCCTCCATATATAAAAAGAAAATATGCCAAAAGATAAACAGATCATTAGAGAATGACATCAGAGTATAAACATAGCATTAAATAAGTAGTCATTTATCCCCTTTTCATCATTTCTCCCCCTTTCATCATTTCTCACCCTTTCATCAGTTCTTCTCCTTTCATCAGTTCTCCTCCTTTCATCATTTCTCCCCCTTTGGGATGATCAAAAAGAAGAGTAGATAAGAAGAAAATGCCACTTAAAAATAAGTTCTGATAAAGAGTACAAGAACCAAATACATATGTTAAAAGTATAAGAAATAGACACCCTATCAAAAAATGACTGGTATGGCTACTTATTTGGGTGAAATGGATCTTTCAATTTCTCAAAAGGAGGAATGGATGGTCTAGATGGTGCTTTGGTAGAAGGTTGATCTGGTCGGATGGAGAGAGGAGGTAGGACAACTCTGGATGGTAGCACAGTGGGTGCTAAGGTCACTAGGTGGGGAGTAGAAGATCGTTCTGAGGGTGGCTGCTAAAAGACTGGCCGTATATTTGATAGAGCTTGAGACACTAAAATATGACTAGGAGAAACATCTGATGAACTGAGAGGAACTGCATTAGGAAGAAAAATTTCCTTCGCTTGCACATGAAGATATGGTTTGAGAAGATTGAAAAAATCTTGAATTAATTCACCACCATATTTCATAGCCTTTTCAAAATCATCCTTGTTCTGAATGAAAATTTCTAGAGTAGGAGTGAAATTCTTCAACTGATGGACTTGATCCTTGAAAGCTTGAGTGACTGGAGGGAGTCTCAAATTCTCATCCAAAACCTTAAACTAATGGTTCAACTCATGATTGGTATAAATCTTAGAAAAGTAGTGATCCAAATTCTCTTTAATCTCTTTCTGAGCCTTAGTAGAATTAGCTGAATACAACTTCACCATTTTGTGGATATGATCACTATTGTCTTTCATCCTCTTTAAGGAGTCCAAATCCAAGATCTGCCCAAGAGCTGCTAACTCATCTCTCATTATATCCTTTAAGGTATTGATTTCATGACCAGTGATCTTGGATATTTTGGAGGAGCTGGCCTGATCAACAATCTGAGTGATGTCATCTTTCAACATCCTTAAATCAACTTTCTTCAGGTGTTCTACCATGTTTCTTAACACTTCCATCATACCAAAGATGGTTATTCTAAACTCACCTGACAGAGAGACTAAACACTGCTTAAATCTTTGAGAGTTTGATTCAGATAGTTAATATGACTTCCAATCATATCACCAGTATTGTAGAGGTCTGGTTTGATGATACTTACCACTCTCTAGGTCAGATCATACATAGCAGCCTCGGATAAGTTCACAGCATCCGGAGCAGGAGAATTAGACAATTCTTCTTTATTGTCTCTCTAACTTCTTGAAGAAAATAAGATTTAAATCTGTCATGATCAGATTGTGCCACTATAGGATCAGGTCTAGATTGAGAAATTGAAGGACCAGGTATGTCTGTTGTCACTTTCATATACTCAGCAACCAATCGAGCCTTAAGTGAATCACTTACACTTGCAGTAATCACTTCTTCTTCCTCTTCCTATGGATAATCTAAACCCAGAACTACAAGACCTGGGTGTTCTTTCAATGTATCTTTTCATGAAGGATACAAAGGTTTCACAAAACTAGCTCTTCCATAATTTTCAGGAGAGACTTCCTCATCCACATCAATCTCTGACTGTACTTTCCATTTAGCCTCAGGAACAGTTTCTTGCTCATTTATTTGAGGTTGACGATCAGCTTTAATCACATTTTTACCATCCAATGGTTGAGTACTTATATCATTATCATCAATATTATAATATTCACTTCTATCACCATCAATACCATCACCCTCATCACCATCTTCACCATCATTGACCGATTGTTCATTTGAACTGTCTTTACTGCTGGATTCATACTGCTCAGAATCTGATTCTTCAGTCTCACCTTCTTCTTCATCATCTGAAAGAGGTTCTATCTATGGTAACTTGAGAGGAGGACTATCTAGTCCAAATTACATTCTTCTTTTCTTCAGAATAACAGTATCAGGATCACTCCTTTCACCAGGAGGTGATTCAGGCTCCTTTTAAATATTTGCTTCATCTTCAGCTTCTTTTTCATCTATTCCCTTTTTACTGGACTCACCAATTTCCTTAGGAACTACTTCTTCCTCTTCTTAATCAGAATAAACCACTTCTTCACCAGGTTTTAAACTAGGATCTCTCATCCCCTTTGGTCTCTTAGGATGATAAATAGGATTGAAAGAGTCATAAAACATTTCTTCATCAGTAACCTAGGCCTTCTTCCATGGGTTCCAGTTGATTTTCATCATTTTACAAATATCCTTTTTAATACAGAATCTACTATTGGATGAGATACACTCATCCCATCTTCAACAAATCCTAAGAACATTAGGATGGCAGAGATTTTCTTGGAGTAGAACAAGGTTGTATCTTTCTTGGATGGCTTCACAGTCTCAGCAATATGGACAGAAAAATTTCCACATAGGTTGACCTTTTCAACATTCAACAATAGAAACAACAGAAAAACATCTTGATACTTTATTGAATAAAAATCACCCTTTCTAGGAAAGAATTGGTGTTGAATAAACATAAAAAGAATTCTACACTCACCATCTAACTCAGCAGCAGTTATTCTTTTGGATTCATAATTTCTAGTCAACATCTCTAGAGCAAGCTCATAAGAAAAGTATTTAGTGGTAGTAGGGATATTACCAGTGTAATCTTCATATCTTCCATTATGAGGTACTCCTAAACATTCATCCCACTGCTTTGATGAAAATGTTAAATTTTTCCCTTTGATTATAGATGATAATCTCGCAGCTTCTACTCCATACAAAACAATACTTAAGTTCAGATAAAACTCATGCACTAACTTCAGGTAGAAGATTCGGTCATTATCATAGAACCAATATTTCCATACTTTTATTTCCAAAACTTTCAGAAGAGCAGACTTGCTGGATAACACCCATTTTGCACTCACATCCTTTTTTGTAGTAACTACCTATTTTTCAAACTCCGGGTTTACTAACCTTTGAGTCATGATGCTCGATTCTCCTCGAGTGCAGTTCATAGGAGAGGAACCTTCTGATTCCTAAATTTGATGCTTTTGCTTGTCCATTTGGAGGTTAGAGAGGATTGATCTGTTGGAATGGTTTGTAAGGTTTGAAAGGTTTGATATTCAGAAAAGAAGAGAGAGTTCGGCAAGAGATGGAAGGTCAAAAGTCATTTAGAAATAGCCACAAGTCATTATTTTTATCATTTAGGGTTACAATAATAATAAACAATAATAAAAATTTAGTAAAACAATGTCGTTTTGACAAACACTAACTGTTTCACAGACTTTAGAAATCAATTGGTAGCACAGACCGGTTTCACTGATCGGTTTCATAGATCAGTTTCACAGATCGGTTTTACTGATCGGTTTCATAGATCGGTTTCATAGATCGCTTTCAAAGATTGGTTTCACAGATCAGTTTCACAGATTAGTTTCACGAATCGATCATACCTAACTCTTGTTTAATAAAGTCTAACCATTCAGAGTTTAAGGGATTGGAAAAAATATCATCTAACTGATGTTCAGAGTCAATAAATTCTAGATAAATATCACCCTTTTGATAGTGATATCTCAAGAAGTGATGTCTGACATCAATGTGTTTGGTCCTAGAGTGAGACACATGATTCTTAGAAATGTTAATTGCACTGGTGTTATCACAATTTATAGACACATGTCTAAATTGACATCCATTGTCCAACAGAGTGTGTTTCATCCGCAAAATCTGTGCGCAACAACTACCACCAGCAATGTATTCCGCTTCAGCAGTAGGTAATGCAATATAGTTCTAATTCATACTACCCCAAGATACTAGGGACTTTCCAAAAGGATGACATGTTATAGATGTGCTCTTTCTATCCAACTTTCAACCAGCAAAGTCAGCATCTAAATAACTCATTAAGTCAAATGATTTTCCTTTTGGATAAAACAAACCTAAATTTTCAGTATGTTTAAGATACTTAAAATTCTATTAACATCAAGAAAATTAGATTCTTTAGGATTATCTTGAAATCTTACACACATACACACACTAAACATAATATCTGGTCGACTAGAAATAAGGTAAAGTAGACTCCCAATCATACCTCTATAATTGGATTGATCAACTAGTTTCCCAGTTTCATCATCATCCAACTTATAGGTGCTACTCATAGGTGTGTCACTTCCCTTATTACTATCCAAACCAAAATGTTTTAAAATATCCTTTGTATATTTACTTTGATTTAAAATAATACCATCCTTCTTTTGAAAAATTTGAAATCCAAGAAAATACTTAAGTTCTCCCATTAAAATCATTTCAAATTCATTATTAATAATCTTTGAAAAATCTGTACACAATTAATTTTTTGAAGATCCAAAAATAATATCATCATCATAGATTCGTACAATCAAAATATCTTTGGAAATTATTTTAATAAAAAGAGTGGGATTAACAATTCCTTTAGTAAAACCTTTTTAAATAAAAAAATTTGCAAGTCTATCATACCAAGATCTTGGAGCCTATTTTAAACCATATAAAGCTTTATAAAGTTTAAAAACATGATTTTGGAGATGGGGTTTTTTAAATCTAGGTGGTTGTTCAACAAAAACATTTTCAACTAAAAAACCATTTAGAAATTCACTTTTGACATCCATTTGATATAAAATGAAATTCATATGAGAAGCATAGGCAAGTAGAATCCTAATTGCTTCTAATATAGAAAAAAGAGCCAAGGATTCCTCATAGTCTATATCTTCTTCTTGACTATACCCTTGTGAAACTAGACTTGCTTTGTTTCTAACTATATCTCCAGACTCATCAACTTTGTTGCTAAAAACCCATTTAGTACCTATGGTCAAATTGTCCTTAGGTATTTCTACAAATTCCTAGACTTTGTTTCTTTCTAATTGATTTAGTTCTTCTTGCATAGAAATTACCCAAAATTCCTCATTGATAGCGTCATTTATATTTTTTGGTTCTAACTGTGAAAGAAAGGCTTGATGTTCAACCTGATTTCTTAGAGAAGCTCTAGTATGTGTCCCTCTATCAAGATTACCAAAAACAGCGTCTAAAGGATGTTTCTTTATAATCCTAGTTGATCTAGTAAAGGTAGGACTGGAAATTTCAGGCTCTTCTTTAGGATCGAGTTCACCAGAAGCCGGTTTTGGAACATTTCCAGAACTGGTTGTCTTTACAACGGGTACATTGATTTGATCACTTAGGTTCAGAACAGAAAACTCTTTGTCAAGATTTTCAAGATGAGGTTTAGGTTCATGTGGATCAGTTTCAAAAAATTTTATGTGAAAAGATTCTTCCACACACTTGGTTACCTTATTAAACACTATATAGGCTTTTCTAGAAGGTTAATATCTTAAAAATATTCCTTCATCACTCTTGGATGCAAATTTTTCTAGATTATCCTTAGTATTGAGAATGAAGACTTTGCAACCAAAAACTATGAAGTAGATAACCTTAGGTTTCCTATTGTTCCAAAGCTCATGAGGGATTTTCTTAAGAAAAGGTCTGATAAAAACTCTATTGATAATATAACAGGATGTATTAACAGCTTTAACCCAAAAATAATTAGGTACTTCATATTCATTAATCATGGTTCTTGCAGTTTCTTGAAGGGTCCTATTTCTTCTTTCTACTACACCATTCTGCTGGGGTGTTCTAGGGGAAGAGAAATTGTTACTATAGCCGTTGTCTGAGAAATAATATTAAAACTCCTGATTTTCAAACTCACGACCATGGTCACTTCTTAGGGTCTTATTCTTAAGTCCACTAAGGTTTTCTACAGACTTGGAGTGTCTAGTAAAGTAGGAACAAGCTTCACTTTTGTGAGCTAATAAGTATACCCAAGTATATCTAGAAGAGTCATCTAATAGATCCTAGACATAGTGCTTCCCATTTAAACTAGAAACTCTAGAAGGACCAAATAAGTCTATGTGAACCAACTCGAGAGGTCAAGAAGTTGAAACTTCTTTCATTGATTTAAAGGAAACTTTATGTTGTTTTCCATTTTGATAGGGATGACAATCTTTGTCTGATGGGAATTCAAGTTTGGGTAGGTCTCTAACTAAGTTCTTCCTAGTCAGTTTTCAAAGTGAATGAATGTTGCAGTGTCCTAATCTTCTATTCCATAACAAAGCCTCTTTATGAAAAGCATTTAAACAAGTAACATTTTGCTTGGATAAAGAATTTAAATCCACTGCATATACATTTTCATTTCTTAATGCAGAGAATACTAAAACATTTTTGGAATTAAAAACTTTACATGAATCATATTCAAACTTAACATTGAAACCATCATCACACAACTGAGAGATACTTAACAAATTATATTTAATTACATCAACAAAATAAAACATTAGAAATTAAAACTGAATCAGTGTTACCAATCTGGCCTAGGCCGATGATTTTTCCTTTAGAGTTATCATCAAAGGTGACATGGCCTCCATCAACCTTTATTAAGCTTTTAAAGCATGAGTAATCTCCAGACATGTTATTTGAACATCCACTATCCAAGTACCATGATTTTCTACAGGAACTCTTTAAGTACGTCTCCTCAGATGTGTTTGTCATAAAACACATATTAGCCTTTGGAGATTTTTCAACCTGAGTAGAATCAGAATCACGTGAAGTTTCTTTTGAAGCACTCCAAGTTTCTTTAATTGCCTTCTTGTATTTAGTGTCCTTGTATTCATGTTTCTTCTTGAATTTCATCTTCGGACAATATACCTTTACATGTCCTTTCCTTTTGCACTCATAGCAGACAATTTCATCACTCCTATCATACTTTTTCCAATCCTTCTTCCAATTACCTTTATTGTCATAATTTCTTCTATAATTTTATTTTTTGAAGAACTTATTCTTACAATAGAATTTCTTAAATCTCCTGGCTATTTGAGCCATCCTAGCATCACTATCAGAATCTGAACTTTCACTTGTCGAGCTTTCAGTAGGTATGTGAATTTTCTCCTTATCCTTGCTCTTTGAGGCAGTAGACTTAAATGCCACTCACTTCCTTTTTGGTTCATCATCTTCTTCCATGTTCACATTTAGTTCTTCATACATGATAAGCATACCAATAAGATCCTTAATAGGAAAAGTACCAATATCACATGATTCTCTAATTGAGACAGATGTGCCTCTCCATCGGTCTGGCAGACATCTTAGTATTCTCATGATTTTCTCCGTTGTAGGAACATCTTTTCCATGTGATCTCATAGTGTTGAAAATTTCATTGAACCCGAGATACATATAAAAAATAGGTTCATTAGGCTTTTTGTAACGCCCCGACTCCAGTTACCCAGAGTCGGTGCATTATTACATAACATTGGCATGATCACGAGAAAAATCAAGTCTCTAAAGACCGATTAGTTTAGTAGCCTTGGAAACACTAGATAAATTCATAAAATTTTACATTACATCATAAAAAAACATCTTGTCTTCATATCCCCTCATACTATCCCTGTAGGTCATTCATAAATTACTTCTTCATAATCCTGGGAAAAATAAAACATTGAAAGGGGTGAGCTCAGATGCTCAATAAGGATAACATTATAGCAGAAGCTTTCATATATAAGCATAAACCCTTAAGGCAGTTTATAACTAAAACAAAAGCCTTTTAAACTTGAACTTCAACATAAAATGGAAAAGATAAAATAAAATAATTCCATTTACTTACTCACATGGATATTCTACTAGTCTAATTATCACATGCAATATCAATAACCACTTTCATAATGATGGAATGCATAATGCCAGACTATCATAACCACATAGCCAAGGCCTCGTGCCAAGAATACAAATAAGATTTTGCCAAGGCCTTATTCCAAGACACTAGTTTGTCTCATGAGACCTATCGATGCATCGAGAGATATAGCGGGCTCCACCTGTCACTTACTAAGTCTAATTCATTCCTCATATGAAAAGTTTGAAACATAAAATAAACATTTGTATTAAAACTAGCATACGAAATGTAAATACTTTATCCACAAACCATGAATGGTATAAAAATAACACATCCACAGTCAAAAATAACTCATTAGATACAATATGGAAGATTGTATTGTATCAGATTAACATCAATAGAGAATGACAAAGGATAGATGAAAATAATCATCAAAACTATTAGAGAGAAATATCCCACCTTTTCTTGAATTCATTTAAAATTCACACTATTTTTCAAGAAGTCATTTAAAAAAATATTTTTGAATCAAAGTGTCCCATACCACTTTGAAAATTTTAAAAGTAATTTTCATTTTAAAACCATAATGTCCATATAAATAAATTTTTAAACCCATTTTTAAAACATGGACATTAATGAGAAAGATTTAGAAGAATAAATCTTCAAAACATTTAAAAATGATACTTTTGTTAGAGTTTCTAACCAAAGGAGAGACACTTGAATACAAATAATTTAGGTAATCAAAGACTTTTTAATATCATGAGAATAAAGGGATTCATGATATACTATGTCAAAGTACATTATATACACCATATAAAAGTGATTTGGTGTATAACAATGAAGAAGTCTCAATGGAATGTAAATTGAGATGAAATATCTCATAAAGTCCGTATCCTTAGGTTAAGGATAAATCAACAACATAGTTATGTGTGAAAAATATAATTAAACTAAATATGATTGGATATTTAGTGTAAAACAATCAAATGAAATTCACACGTAATCTTGTAAAAACAACACCAATGAATTGGATGTTTAACTCAACAAATGGAGAATGAGTTAAAATTACTCTTATAAAATTCATATCGATGACTTGAGAAATTATCAATGGAGTGATTATGTGTATCAAAAGTATATCCACAGAAAGGGGAGTGGAAATTATGACATAATCACATGAATAGTGATTCCACACATAATCATGGAGTAAAATAATCAATGAAGTATACGTAAAGCCGAATAAATGGAAATTGAAATTTCAAATTCCCTTATTGGTTTGGTAACATAAAAAACATACACCCATGAAAGAAGGATCATACAATGATGATGTAAATATAGATGAATTAAAGTATATTAAACAATGAATACAATCATGGGAAGTACACATACCACATGCAATAAATAAGTGGTGAACAATGGAATTCTCACGGAATTAAAAGTGAGATAAGAAACCCCTTACTTTGTACTTTTTCCTTGGTTGAAGGTAGGTTAACCTCATGTATAATGGTGAAATAATTATTATTTAATTATACAAGAATCATTTACATTAATATGATATCATATATGATCTTTTAACATTGATTTGTTAATAATATCTTAGTATTATCCTTATTTCGGGTGTTAACTTACTCGTTTTCTTTTATATGTTTTGTTAAGTAAGCCATGTTTTTAATTTGTAGGTTGTATCTTATTCATATCCAGAATTATATCAAGTCCATAAAAATTATTTTTAAATAATCAAATGATAATTATACTTGAATGGATACGATGGAGAATGAATCTCATCGCGTTCGTGGAGATGGTAGTCCGTACGTATGCACGAGCAACAATATCATTTTTTGATATTAAAATAATATATAATTGGATGTTATATCATATATACAGAATCATATCATGTTATATTTATTATTTAAATGAGTTACACATCATTATTATACCCATCCAATTAATAATATATTGAATAACAATTACACCACGACGTGGAGACGGTAAGCCGTACGTACGCACGTATGGTGACATGTTATTCAAAGGATGGATAGAATACTGAATATGGTTGTACCATATTTATAATAATATTACAGTATATAGGAGATACTAGATTAATTAATTTATAATGGGAAAAACAAATAAATAAGAAGTTGAAGAAGAAATTAATTTGAAAAAGTGTGGTAAAACATTACCTCTTCTTCGGGTTCTTCCTTTTGATTTGATCAAAAGGGCTCCTTAGGTTGGATTTATGATCAAACTAAGGCCTCTAGGTTTCAGTGAGGGAAGTTGAGAGAGTATTTGGGCAGGGGTTGGCCGAACCAAAAGGCTTTGAAGGTGTGAAGAAATGAGAAGGGGGAGTTCCCTTTTATAAGAGGGGTGAGGGGCACCTTTGGAAAAGCTAGAAATATTATTTTATAATAAATTCATATTCGGTTTCTAATGGCTCCAAAGTGGATTATTTAAATTTTAAGGTGGGGATAGGTCGAAATAAATTCAACCAATAGAATTTTTACAGGTTTGTGTCATTATATTAACCTTATCTTTTAGTTTTAACTCTTAGTTAATTTGTTTGACATTTACCATGTCACATTGTATTTTTATATTATATATTTAATAAACTTACTATATATTTCGAAGAGACCCCAAGTGGTCCGTTAATGAAACAACTATCATGATATATGTCTTTTGGACGAATATTATATTTTCAAAAATTTAATATCAATTAATAATATAATATTTGTTTTAAAAATTCTTTTATGTCAATTTTGACACTATTCAATAATTGATTTTTGTAAAAGTCATAACAGAATGATTACTTAGAAAAAAGTTAATTAAATAAATACTAACATGTCATAATATCCTAGAAAATTAGTGTAATTCATAAAAAGTCTGAAATTTTATTTATTTGGGTATTTATAATATCAATTATTTTAATTTTTCACTATTATGGTAATTACTGCATCGCCATTGTGTCATATATAAATTAACATATTTAATGTATAAAAATTATAAATAAATTATAATTATGTAGTAAATATTTTTATATTTCTAATAAATATTTATATTAGAAAATCCAACATATATACCCCTATGTAAAAATTGTTTTTCTATATGATATATGCTTATGCCATTTTTGTACTTATTTTAACTTAATTAAAATAAAGTGTCTCTATCACCTAAAAGTGGCTCCATGGGGTCCCAAAATCGACCCAAAGATGCCCATGGTCGGACATGTATCCACCAATAATGTTATAAAATGTTTTAGGGTAATTTAGTATTATTATAATATTATTTTTTAACCCTTATTTACCGGATTTACCCTTAACCATGGTAAATAAAATATTTACCGAAGTAATTATTCAAAATGTCTAAAAATAAAAGTTACCTATTTACACAATTTGAACATCCTAATTCCAAATATGGAATCCATTTTTCCAAATTCAAAACACAACAGTGGCAGAAATTAATTTAAAAATTAATTTTCGTTGTTAAAACAAAAAGCGTGTTTTTAAGAGATAATAACTATCAAAAGATTGACACTTGTTTTTGTCTGGTTTAATTGTGAAATTATGTCCAATGAAAAACATTGAATTATATGGTAAAAATATATTCTAAATATACTTTAAAAACACTAAAATTCATAATTTATCAATATTAATTATTTCGATTAAAAAAGCTGTTTTTAATTAAAATTTAGTAATTTTCACTATTCATCAAAATATGAAAGTTATCCGAAAAGTACCAAAATTTCACCCTAGGATAATTCTGATATTCCAAATCCAAAAATGAAGTCCATTTTGAGAGGTAGAATTTATAAAATTTCATAACGGCTAGTTTGATTGGTTGTGGTGTGTTAGAATCTCAATGTTGCGTACAATGCATGCCATTGCATTATTCAAGGGAAATGTACCATGTAATCTTGGGGTGTTACACTTTATTTTAAAATTATCATATTTAATATTGTATGTGTTCTATCTCATTTCCTTAACATTGGTTCTTCCCTCATGGGAAATATCCAAAGTGTCCCAAATTTCATAAGCAGTTTTACAAGAAGATATTCAATTAAATTACTCATCACCTAAAGAATAGTACAAAGAATTCATAAATTTATAGTTATTATTATAATCCCTTTTAGTAGGTTCATACCAAGTTGATCATTCAGAGTCTGGAATCTTATATTGAGTTTTTATAGAATACCTGATATCAAATCCCATACTTTCTAAATGAATTTTCATTTTAGGCTTCCACTAGGCATAATTTGTACCATTAAAGAAAGATGGCCTATTGGTAGAAGCACCCTATAATATATTGTACACTTTTAGATTTTATCAAATATATTTAAAGAGATAAAATTTAGAACTAACATAAATTTATGATCTTTAAGATACAACTAAAATCAATGTTGAAAAACAGAATATTTTGTAAAATATGATAAACAGAACCAAACCCCTCTGATACCAAATGTTGGTCAGAGTGGATACTCAAGAGGGGGGTGAATTGAGTTCCAATTAAAATTTCTTTTTAAATATATCTCTATTAAAATCCCCCAAATCGAATAACAAGATAATATGTAGTGAATTTGTATTAGAGTAAAGGGCCAGTTAGATTCTAAAGAGATTGATTAGTTCTCAGTTAATTCAATCTGAAGAATAATTAACTTTTGAAGCTAACCTAATGCTTTACAATATATACAAACACTTTCTAGATTAACTATCAAAGTAACTTTAAAACGATTTTATATTTCAAAGTAATTGGCAAAGGAATATTCAATATAGGTTAAAACTAAAATAGGTAATCACAATAGTCTTGAAACAAGAGGTTCAGTCTCAAGGAGAGACTTTGTCCTCTCAAAAAATTTATATAAATTTTGATCCACACCCTGGATCAGGGCAAACAACAGTACATAGACTGTTAAGGCACTAAGATTACTACCACAGTTCTATGTGGGAAAACAAAAACAATAGCACACTGGCTATCCATGTCACATTTGACCTCTTCCACAATTCATAGTGGGATATAGTAATGTGTAAGAAGTTTGGAGTGAGGATTTAGTATCCTACAGTTCAGTTAGGAGTTAGTGTGTAAATACAACACACACTGCTCAAAAAGTAAATGAATAAAACACAATAGAGATAAATATATAGGGTTGAGTTTAGAGTGCTCAATGTGTTGTTAGTGAAGCTCTAGACTCCTTGGATTGATGTAAATGTAGATCTGAGTCCTTCTCTGGGTTTTTTCAAGAAACCAGAGTGTCGTAGTTCTTGTTTCTTCACTTCCAGTATAGGTGTTCATCTTGAATGTGAAAGTGTTTTTTGTAAAACTTTATATTCTTCTTTGAACTTGTATTCTTTATGATTATGAGTGTTCTTTAAGTTCCTCATGTGTTCTTCTTTTCATATATGTGCATGCATGAAAGAATCCTCTTTCTATCCTTTTCGCCTCTTTCTTTTACTGCAACTCGATCTTCCTTATATTCCACGAGCTCCAGAAATATGAATGATTACCTTTTGATAGGTACGAGGTATGGTTCCCTGACATGCCAAAAACTATCATTAAATATCATTAATTTCATTAAAAATAACAAATATGACCATTGGAATTAAATAAGAGTTAATAGAAATTCAAACAGTTTTCATGACTATTGGTGAGTGATGAGACTGGTAGGTCATTTTGAATCTACATTGGTATTGGTAGCTTGTGATTATGATGGGCTTCAGTAGCTTGTGATGAGTATCGGCTTTGGTAGCTTGTGATCAGTATTGGCATCGGTAGATTGTGATCAACATCATCTTCAATAGCTTGTGATCAGTAACAACATCAGTAGCTTATGATCAGTATCGGCATCGATAGCTTATGATCAACACCAGATTTTGTAGCTTGTTACCAGTATTGGTATGACCATTTCCATCGGTGCAACCATTCAACATCGGTGTGACCGTTCATCGTCGGTGGGACCGTTCATCATCGGTGCGACTGTACATCATCAGTGCGACCGTTCATCATCGGTGTGGTCATTCATCATTAGTGCGACCATTCATCATCAGTGCGACTGTTCATCATCGGTGTGACCGTTCATCCTCAGTGCGACCGTTCATCATCAGTGCGACTGTTCATCATCGCTGTGACTGTTCATCCTTGGTGACTCAATAATATAGCTAACGGTGAGTCATAAACATGAAATTCACACTAAGTGTCTGTTCTATCCATAATATTTCCAGGTCAAAAGTAAAAAATAAATTAACATAGATAAACATCATGTAGACAATATTTAAACATATTTAGAACAAATTAAACAAAAGACTAAATTTTCATAAATAAAACAATGATTTGTGATTATTAAAATAACCATCTCACAGGGCGTTCAACATCTCTAAATCTAATTCTTTTTATTCCTATATCTAAAATTAGGTTTCACATCTAAAAAGTTGTAATCCTACAAATAATTGGTTATAGATTATTCTATTTTTAGACTCTAAATTCTCTGAAATTCAGACTCTGAATTCTCTAAAATTCAGATTCCGAATTCCCTGAAATTCGGCTTCCAAATTCTAAAAAATTCAGAATCTGAATTCTATGAAATCCAGACTTCGAATTCTCTGAAATTCAGTCTCTGAATTCTTTGAAATTGGGACTACAAATTCATTGAAATTTAGACTCCTAATTTCTCTGAAATTCAGGTTCTGAATTCTCTCAAATTCAAGTTCTGAATTCTCTAAAATTCAGGATCCGAATTCCATAGAATTCCGACTCCGAATTCCTCAGAATTCAGTATCCTAATTCCTCATAATTCAGTATATGAATTCCTTAGAATTCATACTCCAAATTACTCAAAATTTAGACTCCTAAATCCATAGAATTTATATTTTAAAATCCATAAAATTTAGATTCCAAATTCTTTGTAAAACAAAATCTGAATATCCATGTATTATAGACTCTGAATGTTTATTTGGTTAGATTCAAAATTCTATTTTTCCTTAGACTCCAAGAAATAGATTTGTTTAAGAAACTTCTTTTTCCATAAACTTTTTATGAAAAAATATCATATAATCTGTTTCTAACTAACCGTTAGTTGAGTGAAACATGTAAATATCCCTCCGAAATTTAAGGAAAAATAGGACCGTTGGAGGAGGGAGATGACCGTTAGAGAAGTGCCTATAAATATAAGATCATTTTAATGAGCTCAACAACCGTTCCATAGATCTAGATACCACATGCTATTTAAGTGATTTCTAGAGAGAGACTCTCATGGTTTGTTCATACTGAACATATTTTTCAGATTTCTTTGTGTGAATCTGGTTGTTGCTGAGTACAATTGACGTCTTCTGGGGATAAGAAGACAGATGTTCCGACTACCTTAAAGTTCGTGGGATTGAAGGGATAGTAAGACAGACTCTAATATTTCTATCAAGGGCATACCCTGGTGTGGGTAACATAGACTTTATTGAAAGTATAAATCAAGGTACCTTTATCCAAGGTTATTGGATACCCTACTCTTTGGGTTAAAATATTTATTACTGGTTACTTGTTTTGTTTCAAGTTTATTTCTGCTACATTTTTTATAAAGGCTGAATGTATAATCTCCTTGTACTTTCTTTTATTTTCATATAATCTGATAAGTCATATTCTATATTCTTTATGGTTTAATCTTTTCCTTATAAACATTCCTTAATATTATTTTCAGGAACCATATTACTGGAACCTAGAAAGTTTGTTTTGTAAAACTAATAGAGGTATTGTGAGTTTACCATGTTTAACTTTTTTAAAAATAGTTTTTATTAAGTTTAAAAAAGAAAGTTTTTAAAAATAAAGTTCAACCCCCTCTTATAATTGAGCATCTACATATCATTATTTTGATCCTAAAATTGGTATTAGAGGAGGTTTCTAAAATACTTATATTCACATATAAGTTTTCTTTCCCAAGTCTTCATTGTTCTAAATTTTATTTCTTAACTTTTCTTGATTATGTATTGCTTAGAAATTTTATATCCTTGTTTACAAACCTTTTTCTATTAACATGTTTTTTAGAAAGATATTTTCATAGAATGGAATGAATGAATTTCAGTTCGATTGACAAACTATATACTACAAAACCACCCATTTTTATGGTAATGATTATGAGTATTGGAAAGATCATATGAAGGTTTTTTTATTAATACTGGAGTGGAAAATATTTTCATGATCATTGGAGATTAAAAAATTCCTTAAAAGGAAGTCATAACCTTTAACAATCAAGAAAAATCAGAATATCAAATAAACTACATGGTTTGTAATAATTTGTTGTGTTCCATGACCAGAAATATATATAGTCATATTTCTTTTTGTGAATCTACAAATTTTATCTAGAAGAAATTGGAAGTTACACATTTTGGTACATCTAATGTTATAGAAACTAGAATATATATGATTAGAGTAGAATATCATGGATTTATATTTCCTTATGGAGAACCAGTTTTCAAAGTGCTATAATGGTTTATGACTATTGCCAACAGTTTACAATCTATGGGTGAAAAAGGTATTGATGATGAATTTCTAGTGGAAAAGATTATAGATATCATTCCTAATGAGTGGAAATCCAAATGAACATCTATTTATGAGAATAGAAATGTATCTAAAATCAATATAAATGTGATTTTTGGAACTCTTCTTCAACCTGAAACAAGAATGAAAAGAGATGCTAGTATGAATAAGAAGAATAATGGAAATGGAAGTGTAGCCTTTTCTACTATAAATGACAATACTCCAGAAAGGGTTACAAGATCCAATTATAATAAAGTCACTATTTTATTTAAATCAAGTGAGGGTGGAAATTCCAAAAATGAGCTTGCTAATCTGTTTTGAAGGATGAACAAGATAATTGGAAAAAAATACTTTCAGAAAAGATATAAGAAGAAAGAAAGAAATGACAAAAAACAATTGAAAGTCACTTGATATGAATGAAAAAGACCAGGGCATATAAGGCTAGATTGTCCTACGCATAAGAAAAAGTATAAAAAGGAAAATAATTCTGAGTGTAATAGAAAGAAGTACTACAAGGCTAAAGAAAAAAAAGTTTTCAAATCCAATGACATTTAGAGTGCCAGTAGTGGTGACTCTTTAGATGAATCCTCAGAGTGTGAATCTTCTGTTCAAAAGAATATTTCTTTAATAGCCATGATACCCATTGAAAATAATTTTCTAATAGAAAATGTACACAATGAAGAATCTATCACCAATTTATCTTTGAATGAAAATTATATTGACGATAAATATTATATGTTTTTAGAATAAAAATATTCTTCTGATGAAGATAATACTTTAACTTCTTATGAAGAAGTATCTAGATATGATAAACTCTTTGAGAATGAAAATTATAAACTCAAGAAAAATCTTTATAATGAAAATTATATAATATCTATTTCAGAAAAATAAGTTTCATATTTTTCTAAAGATCTTGAAAAGAAATTCTTGATTTTGAAAATGTTTCAAAAAACCTTGAGGAAGTTAATTCTGAGAAGGATAAACTTTCTAAGGATCTTAAAAATGTAATTTCAATGAAAAATATTTTAGAGAATAACACTATTCCTAAAAATAATGTTTTTGAGGAGAAAAACTTTATTATTAAACAAAAGTCAGAAATATTTTCCTTGAGGAAGTGTCTATCAATCATTATCTCTAGTGAGGAAAACTTTGACAAGATGTATTCCAAAATTCAACCTATAAGGAATCGTTCTAGTTTTGGTTATAACCATTCAAAACTGATTTATATTAATTACTATTTTGTTATTTAATGTGATCCATTGTGTTGTGTAAATTGGGAAAAAATTATTCTTTAAACAAAAATCAGTCTTTAGGTTTTCATAAAGCTATTTTTCTAAGAAAATGTGGATACCTAAAATTTTTCATTCTAAAGTTTCCAGATAGAAACATGTTTCGATTCTGAAGGTCTAAATATTTTATTTTCAGGAATAAAAGGATAGTACCAACAAAAATACATAGTACATGGATAATGGATGTTCCCATCATATGACTGGTAACCAAAACATCTTTGAAAATATTATCAAGAATAAATGAGGAAAAGTAAATTTTAGAGATAATGACCAGGGATAAGTCGTTGGTATAGTTAACATTGTTCTTCTTGAAAAAACATTGATTTCAAATGTTTTATTTGTTAAGGCTCATAAACACAAAATCATTAGTGTAATTCAATTATGTGATGAAGGTTACCTTGTGAACTTTAATAATGACATGTTATTAGTACACAATTCCAAGGAAGAGATTATTATTTCTACCCATAGGAAAGATAATATATACAAAATAAACATAGAAGACCATAGGAGCCAAGATCTACCTTTCCTTAGAGCAACGAAGGATCAATATTAATTATGAAATAGAAGGTAAAAACACAGTAACCTTAGGTACCTCTGTAGACTCTCTAAGAAAAGACTTGTTAAGGATCTACTAGAGCATAGATTTGATTCTTCCAATGTTTGTGATCCTTGTCAATATGTAAAGAAACATAAACCATGTTTTAAGTCAATTGATGAAGTCTCAACATCTAATGAATTTCAGTTAGTGCATATGGATCTTTTTCTTCCAATAAAAACTAGAAGCATTGAAGGAAAATATTATGTATTTGTATTAGTTGATGATTACACCAGATTTACATGGGTCTATTTTCTAGAAAAGAAATATGAATCTTTTTCTTATTTCAAAATATTTTGAGACCAAGTTAAAAATAATAAAAACCTTCAATTGATAACTATTCATAGTTATTATGGATGATAATTTCCAAATTCAGATTTTGAAACTTTTTTGTAGTAGAAAAGGCATTACTCATAACTTCTCAGCTCTAAGAACTCCTCAACATAATGGTGTTATTAAAAGAAGAAATTGGATTCTCTAAGAGATAACTAGAACCTTTTTGACTGAATGTTCTATATCTAAACACTTTTTGAATGAAGCTGTAAGTATTTCTTGATATAATATAAATTGAGTTTTGATTAGACCATTTCTTAACAAAACTCATTACGAATTGTGGAATGGTAGAAAACCAAGACTATCATACTTCAAAGTATTTGAATGCAAAGAATTTATTCTGAATACTAATGATAATTTACATAAATTCGCACCCAAATATGATGAAGGATTTTTTTAGGCTACTCCCCAACTTTCAAGGCTTATAGATAAAAATACATGTATAGCTGAAGAAACAGTGCATGTTAAATTTGATGAAACTGATCCCTTTGTTTTTAAACAATATGAACATACTTCTTTGGATGTGTTATAAAAAAATAGATTATCAACCCTTGATAGAAGATACTTATGATAATAAAAATGATCAAGAAAATATTTCTAAAGCATTTATTCCAGAATATTTTCTACCATTTGTTGGTGAATAGGAATTAGAAAACCCAAATCAGTTGATTATTAAGAATAATCCCAGTGATAGTATCATTGGTGATGTAAATCTACCTATGAGGAGTAGAATATCCATAAGAAATGAAGTATAACATCAAGAATTCATTTCCTAATTAGAACAAAAAATCACTAATGAAGCTTTAGGTATGATGATTGGATAAAGACATGCAAGATGAGCTAAATGAATTCAAAATGAATAATGTCTGGGCCCTGGTTAAAATACCTAAAGAAACTTATCTAATTATAGTAAAATGGGTCTTCAGATTTAAGTGTGATGAAAATGGAATCATTGTGACCAATAAATTGAGATTAGTTACTAAAGGTTGTAATCAACAAGAAGGAATATACTATGAAGAAACCTATGTTCTAGTAGAAAGACTAGAAAATATTCTTATTTTACTTTCATTTACATTATTATTTAATTTCCTACTTTTTCAAACGGATGTAAAATTTGATTTTCCTAATGGATTTGTTCAAGAGGATGTTTTGGTTTAACAACCTCCTGGTTTTAAAGACACAAAACATCCTGAACATGTTTTCAAACTTATAAAATCATTATATATACTTAAACTATACCCTGGAGCATGGTTATATAGACTTACATGATTTTTGTTACAAAACAATTATGTTAAGGGAACTGCTGATCCAACCCTTTTATAAATAAATATTAAAAAAATGTTTTGATTGTTTAAATTTATGTTGATGAAATTATATTTGGTTCAACTCAGCAATCATTAACAGAAATGTTTTCAAATATAATGAAATCTGAGTTTGAAATGAGTATGATGGGTGAGTTAACGTTTTTCCTAGTTTTTAAAATTTCTCAAAAACCATAAGTAACTTATATATCCCAACATAAGTGTTTTTAATATCTTCATAAAAATCACAGATATGACAACACTAAGAGTATAAGTACTCCCATTGAAAACTCAAATTCTTTTGATCAAGATGAAGCTAAAAAACTAGTAGATCAAACATAATTGAGAGGTATGATAGGAAGTTTAGTATACTTGATAGCTAGTCATCAGGACATAATTTTTTTAGTATGCTTATGTGAACGATATCAATAAAATCTTATGGATTCTCAATAAAATACAGTAAAATAAATTTTTCTCCACTTAAAGGGAACCATGGATTTAAGACTCTTTTATTCTTCTAGAAATGATTTTGTTTTTAAGAGACTTTGAGATGCTTATCTTGGTGGATGTAAAATTGATAAGAAAAGTATATCCAAAACTTTTCATTTATTAGGAGATTCATTACTTTCATGGTCAGGAAAAAAGAAACACTCAGTAGCACTTTACACAGCTGAAGCTGAATATGTAGCAGTTGGAATTTGTTGTGATCAAGTGTTGTGGATGAAAAACACACTTGAAGACTATGGAACAAGTTTTATCAAAACACATATGTTGTGTGATAACATTAGTGATATTTCCCTAATAAAAAACCATTCACATCACTATGATGAAAAACAAATAGACGTTAGGCATCACATTTTTAGGGACCACATACACAAAAGAGATATCATTCTTCAATTTATCATAACACAAGATCATCTTGATGTTATTTTTAGAAAATCATTACCCTATGATAGATTTGAATACATTAAACAGAAGTTAGGAATGATAACCATAAGGTAATCATCCATATTAACTTCTTGTATAAACCTATCTTCTTACAGTAAGAAACTCCTTTTCATAAGGGAAGTACATTTTCTTGATAAGTCAAATTTTTTCGTATTAAAATTTTTTCGTAGTCAAATATTTTCATAAAAAACATTTTTTAGTAATAAAATTATTCATCATCATAATTTTTTCGTAATAAAATTTTCATGGACAAAATTTATGTAGTCAAAATTTTTGGTAGTCAATTTTTTTAATCTAAAAATTGTCAATTTAAAAAACATTTCCATGAGAAAATTATTCAGAATCGAAAGTTTTTGAAGAAGAATTTTCCTTATCATCAATAATTTTCTTAGAATTCTAGAAGGTATGTTTCCTTTCATAAGTTTTCATAATCATTTTTTATGATGGTATTTTCATCTTGTTTAATTTTTTTGGATTCATTTTTCCTTAAATCTGATTTTTTATATTAAAAACCTCAAAAGATCAGAACCTAACAAATTCCTTCTTTGGATATCATGTCAACTGTCAGATCTGATCAATCATGTTTCCAATATGAGATCTTTTTGGGAAGGTAAACCATGTTCTCAAATGTCTATATAAAGGCCCCCCAATGGTTTTCCCACATCTGTTATCAAAAATTGGCGTGCTGAAGCCTTGCTCCTCTACTTAAGTTCCATTCCAAATTTCATTGTTTCTTGCAATTTGAATGACTTTAGAGGATTCTTCTCAGAAACAAATGTCTTCAGTAAATGAAATCTGGGAATGGAACATATATAGATAATGGTTAGTAAATCCGAAGTTTTTCACTAATTATGATTCTTTTATTTCAAAGAATATCAAGTTGAATGGATGAGAGAGTTTATGTGTATCCAAATCAAAGGAACATGATCCTATATATCCATAAATTCTAGTATAATTTTATGAAACCATAATTGTTTTTGTTTATGATGGTAAAGATATGTTTTATTTCAAGAGTTATGAGAAAAAATATTCTATTTCTTTTAGTATGGCTACAAATATCATTAGAATATATTATGAGAGAGAATCTGAATCTTGCACCCATAAGCTTCTGGATGTTTTAAGATGTTTTCATAAATAGAAGGCCATGGAGTGACTTGGTTTTTCAGGGGTGAAGACAAAAAATATAAACCATATTTCTACAAATTTTCAGATTCTGGAGTTATGGGTTCAAGGATTTATTATTATGAGAAAAGGGGTTAAGGACACCCTGAAGAAAATTGACCTTTATATTATGGATTTTCTGGTAAACCTCAAGAATATTATCCTTATGCAGTATATCTTGCTTAAAATTTCAAATATGAAGAATGGAACTATCAAGTCTCAGATTATTATGTATCTGAACATTCTATCTAATCTCATTGTTCTATATCATGATTCATTCAAAATTCCATGCAGTTCTATGACATGGAATTTCAATGTTAGGTTGTTAAGTGATGACCCCGTGAGAAGAATGAAGGTTGGTTTTTGTAGTGTTTCCAGAGAATTTTAAGATTTATCTAAAGATGAAATAGAATCCTTATCAAAGAAACCAGAAGTGTCTGAGACTTCCATGATGGGTGGAATGAAGAGAAAGGTGAAGGAACCAGAAAATAATGAAAAAACTCCTACTATTCAGGAAACTCAATCAACACCACCTAAGATAAAGAAGAAAAGACATATTTGGATGAGTTGGTTTCCAAGTGGAGAGAGACAAGATTAATAGGAACAAAGGGGAGCCTAATTTTGGCTTGGATCTTGCATAGGAAAAATTATTATAAAGTAATGCTGCTTAGGATTTTGAGAAGCAATAAAAAGAAAAGAAGTAAAAGAAGAAAATATCTAAAGCTGAGATTTTTCAATCTCTTTTGAAGGAAACTGAGAAATCCTCTAAGTAGCTTCTGGTAACCAATTTTTTTTTTCAATTAACTAGTTCTTATAGAGACTCTGTGAAGGAAAATGGTGATTCTGGAACCAGAATAAGATAAAGAAACTGTACAGGAAGAATAAGTAGAAGAAGAAGAATAATTAGAAGAGGAAGAAGGGGATGACACCGATGATATCATGAGGAAACTAGAGAATATCATGAGAATGAGAGTCCTTCTGAAATTTTTTCAATCTGAACTTCTCAGGCTAAATCAACTGAAATTATTTCACAAGGAAAAGATAATGAATAGTAGGGATAAGTGAATAAACCATCTGATGATGAAAGAATAAATAGTGATTTTGATGAATATGAGGATCTAATGGAAGATTCTAAAAAAGAAAAATTTGAGGAAGATAATATTTTTCAACTATAAGATAGTGAACATGATTCACCAAAGGCTACTGAGATCATTAAGAGGACTGATAATAGAAAACAGGTGTTGGTTGATACACCGAGGAAAGTTGTGGTGGAAAAGAAAGATGTTGGTGGTTCGTCAAAGTGAAAATCTGAAAAGATAGAAAAAGAATCCTCACCAACCAAGGAATCTGATTCGGAGTCATCCTATCTTGGACATGAATTTGTAGTACAATCATTGAAGAAGCTGGTTGATACCATTCAATTATTTCAAAGTATAGACTCGAGGTTCCAGATGCTTGAGCACCCGTTTAATCAACAATTGGATTATATTTCCATTCTTATTGATAAATTATTCAGGATTGAGGTAGATTTAAAATCATTCTACATTGGGTATGATGCTTATAGGAGGTCTTTCATGGAAATCACCAAGGGGTCTAATAATACTATTGACGAGCTGAGAGTGTTTGATGACATTCAAGAAAATGTGATAGATGATTTTGATATAGAAGATGTCAAGATCGAAGACCTCAATACATGTTTTGATGAGATGCTTAATTTTGAACAATCAATTCAGAAGTAGGATGTCAAATACCTGAATGGAAAGAATAATTCATTTTCTATGAATTTGAAGAGGTAAAGGGATCTAAAAATAGATTTTAAATAAATGTTCAGCAAGCAAGAATAGATTTTGAAGACTAAGGTAGAAATTCTTAAGTCTCAGGAAGAAAAAATCAAAACCTTGGAGTAGAAAAATGAGAATCAGGAACAGTTTCTCAAGCACTTTGAAGAAGATCATCAGGAGGATAATGAGCTAAGAAACATTGTGAAGAAGTTAATGTCGAAGGAGAAATAAGGATGACTTTTTCCCAATCTAATCTTTTTTTGTATTTTCTTTCTTGTACACTTTCATTCAATCATAATGAAATTTTTGTTGTCCTTCATATGTTTCGTTGTATCGTACTAATATTTTAGGTATCATTTTTTACATTCTCTTAATTCATTTTTGAAAATCACAAATGGGGAGAAAGGAATGATAAAAATATTACATAGAAAAGAAGATAATTTCCTATGTAAGGGGGAGTCTATATAAGGGAGAAATGTTATCAAAGAAGATTTCTTTATGCAAGAATAAGCAAAATATCTTCAAGGGAGTCAAGAATACATTCATTATGAATTTCCAAACCTAATGGGGAGTTAGTCGTATTCACTATGATCCATATGTAAAGGGAGATATGTTTTTATTTTATGTTCATAAAGAAAAATTCTAAGTATTTATATTCTTTTTCGACGGGAAGTTTGTGGATTCCAAAAAGGGGGAGATTTTGGAGTCAATAAGGTTTTCTTTATGAATTTTTTAATTTCTATTTATTTTCAAAATCACAAATACTTTATCTTAAGGAAAATTATATTTTCAATCAGGATTATTTTCATAAGGAAAATTTTCCTTCTTTAAGGAAATTTTATCCTTACCCATGTTTTTATAGTCTCTCTAAATATAATTCTTTTTATTCCTAAGTCTGAAATTTGGTTTCACATCTAAAAACTCGGAATCCTATAAATACATGGTTATAGAGTATTCTATTTTCAGACTCCAAATTCTATGAAATTCAGACTCTGAATTATCTGAAATTTAGACTCTAAATTCTCTGAAATTCAAGCTCTAAATTCTCTGAAATTCAGAATCCAAATTCTCTGAAATTCAGACTCTAAATTCTCGGAAATTCAGACTTCAAATTATCTGAAGTTTATACTACAAATTCATTGAAATTATGGTTCTGAAGTCTCCGAAATTATGGTTCCAAATTCTCAAAAATTCAGGTTCCGAATTCTTCAGAATTCTGACTTTCAATTCCTCAAAATTCAGACTTCGAATTCCTCAGAATTAAGACTATGAATTCCATAGAATTTAGACTCTGAATTCCTCTTAATTTAGACTCCAAATTCCTCAGAATGCAGACTCCGAATTCTACATAATTCAAACTCTGAAATCCATAGAATTTAGATTTCAAATTCTTTGTAAAATAGAATCCAAATATCCATGTCTTATAGACTCTAAATGTTTATTTTGTTAGATTCCAAATTCTATTTTCCTTAGACTTCGAAAAATACATTTGGTTAAATAACTTCTTTTTTACTTACACTTTTTGTGAAATGATGTCTTAAAATCTGTTTATAACTAACCATTGGTTAAGTGACATGTGAACCAATACCAACAAAATTTAAATAAAAATATAACTGATGGAGGAGGGAGATGACCCTTGGAGAAGCACTATAAATTAGAGCTCATTTGAACGAGCTCAAGAACCGTTCCATCGATCTAGAGACCACATGCTGTTGAAGTGATTCCTAGAGAGAGAGACTCTCATTCTTTGTGTATACTAAACATCTTGTTCATATTGATTTGTGCGAATATGATTGTTTCTAAGTACAATCGAGGGCTTCTTGGGATAAAAAGATAGAGGTGTCGACTACCTTATAGTTCGAGGGCTTGTGGGGATAGCAAGACAAAATCCGATATTCCTATCAAGGGCTTACCCAGGCATGGGTAAGACATACTTTTTTTTTGAAATTATAATTCAACGGACCATTATCTAAGGTTTTTGGATACCATACTCTTTGGGTAAGATGGACTTTTTTAGACAATATATAATTAAATTTATTTATGACATAATGATTATGCAGTAATTTCCATATTAATGAAAGATTAAAATAATTGGAATTATAAATATCCAAATAAAGGTAATTAGAGACTTTTTATAAATTCCACTAATTTTATAGGTTATTATGAGATTATAGGGTTGGTTAGATCAATTTTTTTCTATGTAATAATGCTGTTATGATTTTATCAAAAAAAAACAGATACCAAATAGTGTAAAATTTTACATAAAATAGGTTTTAAAACAAATATTATATTATTAAATGATATATTAGTACTAAAAATCTAAGGATAGGACAAATGTCTAATATAATAATATTTATCTCATTAATGAACCAATTGGGGTTTCATTGGAATTTTATAGTATGTTTATTAACCATATAATATATAAATACAAAGAGACATGGTAAATGTCAAACTATTTAACTAAGAGTTAATTCTAAATGTTATGGTTAATATGGTTACATAAACCTATATAAAACATATTGGTTGAGTGATTTTTTACCCATATCCACCATATCCTTTAAATAATTCATTTTGGAGTCATTGGAAATCGAAAATGAATTTATTATAAAACAATATTTTAAGTTTTTTCTATGGTGCCCCTCACCCCTCTTATAAAAGGGCACTTCCCCTTATCTCAAATTCACACCTAAAAAGCTGTTTGGGTTGGCCAAAACCCACCCAAATGTCTTAAAAAACTATCCTAACTTCATCCTAGTGGACTTCCTTTGGTAAAAAATCCAACCTAACTTTCCCTTTTGGTCAAATAAAAAGGAAGAACCCGAAGAAGAGGTAATGATTTCACCACTCTCTTTCAAGTTCTATTATTATTCAACTTACTCTTTATTTGTTGTTTTAATTATAAAATAATATATCCAGTATCTTATATATACTGTGATGTTATTATAAATATGAAACAACTATTTTGATTATTATATCCATCTAATTAATTAAAATGTCACCATGCGTGTGTACGTACAACTTACCGTCTCCACACCGTGGTGTAATTTTTTATTCAACACTATGTTATTTGGATGGATATAATGATTAATAATAGGTATATAAATTATTAAAATAACATGATAATGTCTCTGTAAAATTAATATACCATCCAATTCCACACCTTTAAGGAAATGATATTGTCGCTCCTGCGTACGTACGGATTACCATCTCCACAATGCGATGTGATTCATTTTCACATTCACCTTTCATCGATGATTATAAAAATATACATATTATTAATAAGTATGTAATATATGAAATAATAATGCTAATGTATATATATATATATATATATATATTTACTTACATATATCTTATTCACTTAGTTCCGTTCAATACGATATGAAAACGGAAACAACGTTTATGCGTACGTACGGACTACCATCTCCATAAACAGTGTTTTTGATTTCATATAAATGTATATTATACATATTTATATTCTAAATATATATGATATATAAATAATGTTTTATATTCTGGAAGTATTTAAATCTTGATCTAAGTGATACAGTCAATAGTGACTAGTTAAAACACGTACGATAAAGAAACCAATTATTACATGAAATATTAATTTAACATGGAAATTATTATTAAATGGGTAGTATAAAGTAATAAATGAATCATGTATGATATCATAAATATTAATATGGTTCTGGTAAAATTTAATAACATACTATGATCTTCATACTAGAGGTCAAATGTACCCTCAACTAAAGGAAAGTGCAAGTTAAGGGTTAATTTTTCAATCTCATTGTTATTCGAGATTGTTTGTGTGTAAGTATTTACTGGGAAATTTTTATCATCCATCTCCATTTTTCATAAAATTTATTTTAAAATTAATATTTTAAGGATTTTTGAAAGGCACCCTTTTTCAGGATCATAATTTTAAATGTTTTAAGGATTTATCTTTCTAAATATTTTTAATTAATGTCCATGTTTTCAAAATGATATTAAGGATTTATTTATATGGACATGAATGTTTTGAAATGATAATTATTTTAAAAAGTTTCAAAGTGGTATGGGCCACTTTGTTTCAAAAATATATTTTAAATTACTTCCTTTATAAATGTGTGACTTTTAAATGATTTTACAAAAAAGATATTTCTCTTAAAAGGTTTTACTCATCATTTTCATCTATGTCAGCATCCTTTACTGGATATTATTTTTGATTGAGGTTGATTTATTATAATACAATCTTCCATATTGTATTGAATGAGTTATGATATTTTTGACTGTGGATGTTCTATTTTTATACCATTCATGGTTTATGGTTGTTGTATTGACATTTCGTATTGTTGTTTTAATACAGATGTTTATGTTATGTTTCAACTATTTTATATGTGGAATGAAGTGGAATTAGTAAGTGATGGGTGGAGCCCGCTATAGATCCTCGATGCATCGGTAGGTCTCATGAGACAAACTAGTGTCTTGGCACAAGGCCTTGATAAAAATTTTATTTGTAGTCTTGGCACAAGGCCTTGACTATGTGGTAATGATGTCCGGTGTTAGGCATTCCCTGATTATGAAATTAGTTATTACTTGTGATTATTCGGCTAGTAGAATATCCATGTGCATGTTTCTATGGTAATTTTTTATTTCTTTTTTCCATATTATGTTCAATATTATGTTTAAAAGGCTGGTGTTTTTTCACACATCTTGCCTTAAAAGTTTATAGATTCTGCTAAATTATTTACCCTTACTGGGCATCTGAGCTCACCCCTTTCTTAATGTTTTATTTTCCCAGGAATCAAAGAAGTGTACTATGATTTATATGAAGGGTTAAGATAAAGGGAATAATGGTGTTCTCAAAGAACTATCTATTCTGTGTTTTATGTTTGAAATTGTAATGTAATGTTAATGTATGTAATCTATTTTAAAAGGCTGCAAAACTAATCAGTTTTTCAAGACTTGATTCCTTGTAATCCTGAAAATGTATTAAAAAAATGCATTGACTCTCGGTAACTGGGGTCAGGGAGTTACAGTTGGTATCACAGGAAGTTTAGGAATAAACTTGGAAACTAGTTTTAGATAAACTTTGATTAGAGCACATTACCCTAAGATAGACTATGGGGATTAGTATAGAAAAACTTCCTAGAATTTTGGCAATGTAGAGATTATATGAGTTTTCTATGCAAATACATCCATGTCTTGATATGAGCAGGTAGAGGCGGCTCTAGTACAGATGTACCTAGGGGTAAAACTTGAAAACATTTCTTTGAGCTAGAATTGAACGAGAACTAGTTCATGACAACAGGCCTTACTGCACTCCTGGTTACGACACTCCCATGGGATATGCTTAGGATAATTCTAATTTTTATTTACAAATAATTATAAAGAGATAACGAGTATATAACTCCTCAAAGAAAATATTTTTATGGATTATATCCATAAACTGTTCAATTTACATTAGGTATTTTAGAAGTTTGTAATTATTCATTGTAATTCATAAATTGACCTAGTGTATGCCATCGTATAGAAATGGTTCCCACTAGAAGAAATGTGAACTCCAATATAGTATCATGTGTTAATAAGATTAGTAATGAATTCTATGAGTCCTATGGCTATTAAGGGAAGGAAGACAAGAAAAGGATGGAAGAGAGAAAGATGGATAAAGGGAAGAGGGAAAAGAAAGATTTTCCCATATGTGATAATTATGGAAATAATCACCTTGGTAAATGCTTGAAAGGAATGGGAGTTTGTTATATGTGTGGAGAAAAAGGAAACTAAGTACGTGATTGAAGGGTAAGAAAAAAGTTTCAAATGTACAAAGCTTCATCTGCAAGGAGTCGTGAAACTACGTGAATCAATCTGCAAATCATCAGAGTATACCCCAAATGTTGCTATTGGATAAGAATAAAGTTTTGATTCCACCAAAGATGAAGAGGAATAATTAGAAGTTCTTATATTGTTATTAAAGTATTGTGTCATTTGAGTGTTGTATCAATAAGGTACTGGTTATATGAATTGTGGAAATAAATAAGGATTTTACTGCAGTACTATTTCATTTGGAATTTTAGATTATATGGTCCTGATACTAAGGTAGTAATTTTGGAATAATAGATGGTTGATTTGGATAAATTATATTGGATATTCTTAACTATATTGGAACTTTTGAATGGTTTTTTTATTTCATTATTGTTGGAATATTCAAATTTTTTTGATATAAAAAATATATCCACTATTATATAAAAAATAAGGGATCATGAATGTAATCAATAAGGTTTTATGGTAATTTAGGGTGTTAAAATGTTGTAAAATAATACACGATGAAGGTCTTCACATGTTATTACCAATAAAAAAGGATATTTATTGTGTTTAACTTCCTTATAAATTTTGGACTGTGAGTTTGGATAGAAGTATTTTGGATAAGTCTAAAGGTTGGAATAGATTAAGTTTGAAATTAGATATTATTTTTAAGGTTATTTTTGGATTTTTATAAAATGGAAAACACACAGACCGTGTGACAATCCGTCACGTCAGAAAAAGTTTTGGGAATCGAACCCACACTATAGTACGATTGGGATATATCACCTACAACTGGACTACATGAAGTCTCTAGATGGAATAATCTAGTTTTTTAAAGGGTCTGATAGGTGAATTATAAATTCATTATTTTTGGAACCCTATACGATTAGATAAATAGAATATTTTTTTGGAATATTTTGGAGTGAAATATGAGTTTGTGGAAAGAATTTGTTAAAGGATGTAACTCTACTTGTCAAGTATATATATATATATTCTCTTTTATTAAGACTAAATTTTATTAACCCAATTTCCGATATGAGTTCTCCACAAAAGTATTTTCTATTTTCAACCTTTTATTTTCAAAGAACAATTTCAAATTGCGAGGACACAATTTATAGAAGGAGGGAAGAATATAACACCACAAGATTTCATAGTACATTATTTTTTCAATGTAATTCAATAACTTGTACTACACGCAACACCGAGTTCAAGCACACCACGACTTAACAAACTAGCCGTTCAAAAGCGGTTATGAATAATATTAACTAAATTTTGAACTATATACAATCCTTATAATTTTATAATCTATATTATGAGTTTTTATTACATAATGTAAGAACTAATTCAATTTTTTTAGATAAAAGAAGTATTTTTCAAAAAATGCACTTTTACCGCCTTTTAATGGTGAACCCTTTTTAAATCCAATATTTGAAACTTTAATATATTCAATATGACAAAATAAACTTCTTGTATAGAATTAGTACATAATAATTTAGTTTCAATAAATTTTTTCTATTTTTCTGATAACTTTCATTTTTGGGTGAATAGTGAAAATTACTATATTTTAACTGAAAACAACTTTTTAATCAAAATAAATTGTAGTGTTAAATTATAAATTTTAATGGTTTTTAAGTATAAATATATTATATTTTTATCATTTAATCCAATGTTATTCATTGGAAATAATTTCACTTTGAAAATGAACATAAACAAGTATCAATCTTTGTTAGTTATTATTTCTTAAAAACAGACTTTTTGGTTTTGACAATAGGAATTAATTTTAAATTAATAAATGAAACTTCTATGTTTTGAATCTGGTAAAATAGGATTAATTTTAGAATTCATAATATAAAAATTATATTAGGGTGCAATTTTTGTATTTTTCTGAAAACATTCAATTTTTAATGAAGAGTTAAAAACACTCAGTTATTGGTTAAAACTGATTTTTTATTTAAATAATTATTTATTTTATTTAAATTTATTTTAGGTAAAAATAGATACATAATACCTATATAACTTCAATATAATTAATTGGAATCATTTTATAATAATTTTAGATATATAAAAATTTTATTGAAATTTTTACCGTCTTTTACCCACCTCATATGAGCATCTGCAAATTTGCATAAAACATAATTTTACCACATCATTGAGTTGAATATCCAAAATACAAGATACAAGGTTAACCAAAATAATTATGTTTTGGTTCAATAAGATGAAAATAATTTTTGATGAATTGTAACTTTTAACTTTTATTTACCACAGTTAAAGGTAAATAGGGTAAATAAGGTAAAAAATATTATAATAATACAAAATTAGCTTAACAATTGTCCTAACCTTATTTGATGAGTCATGGCCGACCATGAGAATCCATGGGTCGCCTTTTGGACCCAATGGGGCCAATTATGAATGGTAATGACACTTTATTTTAATTAACATAAAGTAAAGGAAAAAATAACATAAACAAATATCTTTTAGTAAATAAATTTTTACACATGCTTATATAAGTCAAATTTTTAACTATAAATATTAATTGGAAATATAAAAATATATCCTACATTATGGTATTTTTTAATAATTTCTAGACATAAAATAAATTAAATTATTTATGACAAAATAATGATGTAGTATTTACCTCATTAATTAATGATTTAAACAAATAAGATTATTAATATTAAAACTATATCCAAAACCTATCCAATTCTTAGTGGATGATTTTATTTAGACCATGAGTCATCTTATATTAGACTTTAATCAGTTTTGGGCCTTTAGAAACTGAATATCACTATATAATAAAATAATATTTCCACACTTTCCTAAAGAGCCCCTCCCCCTCCTTATAAAAGGACACCACTTCTAACCCATTCCATACCCCTATAAATCCCATTGGATCGTCCAAAACCTACCCAAATAATCTGTATAGATCCCTATATTACACCTATAAGCCTTACCTTAGGTAGAAGTCACTTCATAAAATCATTTTGGTTCAAACCAAAGTAAGTTACCCAAATTAAAAGTAATAATTTCTCTTAAATTCATTTCATTTCTTTTGTTTTATTTTACTTCTCCAACCCCCCCAAACTCTTTTTATTACTTTATTTTATGAGAAAAAAATTATAATCAATATACTATGATGTTTTTATGATAATGATTCGAACTACACTTACAGACACCTCTATCTAATAGGTGAAGAACATAATGTTTCTGTGGTTGGAAAACTAACGCCTCACGAAACGATGATTGTTCGATTATCTCCTACTGTCTCTCATGGTGGCCATTAATATGGAACTGTATTTATATATGATATATATATTATGTTCATGTTTTCTTTGTGATTTGGTATTTTCCATTTATATTATACCTTTATGGTTTCCATTATGGGTAAAACACGATAATTTCATTTGAGGAAGTGCGGACTACTGCCTCCTCAAAGAGATATGAATCGTTAATGACATATGTGGGATGTGTAAAGTATGGAGTTAATGATATTATATATTATATTATACTGGAATTATAATATACATATGTATCATTATGTTTTAATTCCCTTAAAATACAAAATAGAAATGAAAGTACCGTTCATGCATACGTACGACTTACCGTCTCCATGAACGGTGTATTTCATTTCTTATCTCCAAATGTTATGTACTGTTATAAATACATATATATATATATTAGAAATATATTATACATATGGAATCTAAATTATTAATATCATTCAATATATAATTTACTTTTGACCACATGGAAAATTTATAATTATAACAAGTTCATTTTTGACTCAAGTTCCGAACATCGACAAAATGTTTGATATGAACTCAAATAATTAACTAACTGTTATAGAAAGGTAATAAGTGATATAAAAGGAATAATAAACCTGAAAATATTATAAATCAAGTATAAATAAACTTATGTTTATTATTCAGGAAGAACAAAGAACATACGAGCGAGTCAAGTCGGACACGTGGTGAGGGGTTTCTTATCTCACTTATAATTCTGTGAGATTTCCATTGTTCACCAATTATTTATTGCATGTGGTGTATTTTGTACTTCCATTTTATATATATTATCATGATTATATTTATATTCATGATATTCTATGATTTATTTGGTGGTTATTGACTATTGTTCATATGACTCGATTGATTACAACGAGGTGAGGGATATTTCCTCAATATCATTATTATCCCAGATTGTTAATGTGTATGTATTTTCTGGGCCATACTTATCATAGCTACCCATATTTTATAAAAATGATTTCAAAAGGAATATTTTAAGTTTTTATGGGACGATCTAGTTAACCAGATCATCATTTTAAATGTTTTAAAGATTTATCTTTCTAAACCCTTTTAATTAACATGTATTCAAAATGATTTTAAGGATTTATTTATAAGGACATGAATGTTTTGAAATGATAATTCTTTTAAAAAAGATTCAACGTGGTTTGGGAAAATTTAATTCAAATATACCTTTTAAATGATTACCTTTATAAATTGTTAGAATTTTAAACGATTTCATGAAAAATGGGTATTTCTCTCAAAGCATTTTACTGATCATTTTCATCTATGTCAACATCATTTAATGCATTTTAAACTTGTTTGAGGTTGATTTATTATGATAAAAATCTTCCATATTGTATTGAATGTTTTATGTTATGATTGAATTTGGTTGTGTTATTTTTATACCATTCATGGTTTATGGATAAAGTATTGAAATTTTGTATGCTAGTTTTAATACGAATGTTTATGTTATATTTCAACCTTTTATTATGATGAAGGAATTCGACTAGTATGTTCCGGGTTGGGGACTGGTAAAAGTAAGCCCTCTAGGTTGGGGTCCTGTTACATCAGACTCTCCAGGTTGGTGTCCGGTAACAGAGGCTCTCTAGGAGGGAGTCTGGTTACATAGGCTCTCCGGGTTTGGGTCTTGTTATAGTTAGCCCATAGGTCCTGAGACGAGGCCTTGACACAAAAATTATTGTCCGGTACCATAAATTACTCCATTATGAAATTAGTTATTACATGTGATTATTATACTAGTAGAATATCCATGTGCATATTTATATGGTAATGTTTGATTTATTTTTTCCATATTATATTCATGTTTATGTTTATAATGTTGTTGTTTTATTACACATCTTGCCTTAAAAGTTTATAGATTATACTAAATTATTTACCCCTACCGAGCATCTGAGCTCATCCCTTTCTTATGTTTTATTATCGCAGGATATGAATAAGTTAGTTATGGGTGACTTGAAGGAATAATCTAGGAGGCTTGGATGATTCTAATGGAATGAATTACTATTGTTTTTCTTTTCAAGTTGTAATTTTAAACTTCATGTATGTAATCTATTTTCAAAGAATTCTAAACTGATATGTCCTTTGGGACATGATTCCTTGTAATCATGCCAATGTACTAAAATAATACACCGACTCAAGGTAACTGGGGTCGGGGAATTAAAATTGGTATCAGAGAGAGTTTTACCAAAAACCATGGAAACTAGATTTAGAGAAACTCTAATTAGAGCACATTACTCTAAGTTAGAATTTGAGGATTGATATAGAAGAACTTCCTAGAATGTTGGTAATGTTGAGATTTTGTGAGTTTTCCAAGAAAATACATCCCTATCTAGATATGAGCAGGTAGATGTGGCTCTAGCACAGATACACCTAGGGGAAAAACCCGAAAAAACTACTTTGAGCTAGACTCGTATGGGAATTGGTGCATGACAACATACCTTGCTGCACTCTTGGTTACAACACTCCTGGGGGATATGCTAAGGATAATTATCATTTTCATTACAAATCACTATAAAGGATTTATGAGTATATACCTCCTCAAAGAAAATATTTTAATGATTACAGATTATATCCATAAACTGTTCAATTTATGTTAGGTATTTTACAAGTTTGGAATTATTCATTATGATTCATAAACTGACCTAGTGTATGACATTGTATAAAAATGGCACCCAATAGAAGGAATGATAACTCCAGCAAATACGTATGATCCAAGGAGTAAGAAGTATCATATAATTCATGGTATTAAGCCAAAATTTTGAAGGTAAATAGTCTCCCATGTATTCTCAACATATGAAGAAATAATATCATGTGTTAATAAGATAATTAAAGAATTCTCAGAGTCCTATTGTTTTGAAGGGAATAAAGAGAAGAAAAGGATGGTAGATAGAAATATGGATATAGGGAAGAGGGGAAGGAAGTATTTTCCCATATGTGATAAATGTGTAAAGAATCAACTTGGTAAATGCTTAAAGGGAATGGGAGTTTATTATAAGTGTGGGGAAAAAGGACACCAAGTATGTGATTGCATGGGTAAGAAAAAGGTTTCAAATGTAAAATGATTCATCTATAAGGTGTTGGGAAACTAGGCGAATCAATGTCCTAGTTATTAGAGTATATCACAAATGATGCTATTGGATAATAATAATGTTATGATACTACCTCAGATGAAGAGGAATGACTAGTGTTCTTATGTTGTTTTTATATAATTATTTCATTTGAGTGTTGTATCAATAACATACTGGTAATATGAATTATGTAGATAAATAAGGATTGTACTGTAGTACTATTTTTTTGAGGATTTGAAATTATATGATTCTAAGAAAAGTGACTTAATAGTAAGATACACTTTTTAGAAAATACATATTTGAAGGAAAGGTAATCCTTAATATGGTCTCGATAATGAGGTAGTGATTTTGGAATAAGAGATGGTTGATTTGGATAAATTATATTGGATATTCTTGACTTCTTTGGAACTGATTAATAGTTTGTTTATTTCATCATTTTTGGAATATTCAATTTTTTTTGATATAAGGAATATATCTATATTCTATAATGAATAAGGTAGCATGAATGTAATCAATAAGGTTTTATGGTAATTCAGGGTGTTAACATGTTTTAAAAGAATACATGATGAAGGTGTTCACATGTTATTACGTGGAAAAAAGGATATTCATTGTGTTTAACTTCATTATAAATATTGGACTGTGAGTTTGGATAGAAGAATTTTGGATAAGAATAAATTTTTTAATGGATTATGTTTCAAATTGGATACTTTTTTTATGGTGGTTTTTGGATTGTTATAAAAAGGAAAACCCAGAGGTCAGGTGACAACCAGTCACGTTCGACAAGGCTGAGAGACTTGAACTCACAACCGAAGGGTGACAAGGGTGCATCACCTACTAATATCCAAGGTGATGTCCTGTATTGTATAATGTAGTTTCTTTTTTAAAAGGTCTGATAGGTGAATTATAAATTCATTATTTCTGGAACCCTATACGATTAGGATAAATAGAATATATTTTTTGAAATATTTTGGAGTGAAAGATGAGTTGGTGGTAGGAATTAGTTGAAGGATGAAACTCTACTTGTCAAGTATACATATACATACATAAATACATATATATATATATATATATATATATATATAATTTTTTCCCTCTTATTAAGACTAAAATATATTAACCCAATTTCTAATGTGGGTTTTCTTACAAAGATATTTTCTATTTTCAACCATTAATTTTTGAAGAAAAATTTCAAATTGCGAGGACGAAATTTATTGAAAGAGGGATGAATGTAACACCCCAATATTTCATGGTACATTATTTTTCAAAGTAATTCAATAACATGCACTACACGCAACACAAATTTCAAGCTCACTATGACTTACCAAACTCGCCGTTCAAAATTGGTTATGAACAGTTTAACTAAATTTTAAACTTTATATAATCCTTATAATTTTAGAATCCATATTATGAGTTTTTTAGACATAATAAAAAAACAAATTCATTTTTTTAGATAAAAGATGTATTTTTTTTAAAAATGCACTTTTACAGACTTTTAATGGAAAACCCTTTTTAAATCCAATATTTGAAATTTTTACATATTCAATTTGACAAAATAAACTTCTTATTTAAAATTGAGACATAATAATTTATCTTCAATAATTCTTTGGTGTTTTTCTGATAACTTTCATATTTGGGTGAATAGTGAAAAATACTATATTTTAACTGAAAACAACTTTATTAATCAAAATAATTTGTAGCATTAAATTATACATTTTAATGATTTTTAAGTATTAATATATTATATTTTTACCATTTAATCCAATGTTATTCATTGGAAATAAATTTACTTTGAAATTGAACATAAAAAAGTATCAATCTTTTGTTAGTTATTATTTCTTAAAAACATGTTTTTGGGTTTTGACAACGGAAATTAATTTTAAATTAATAAATTTAACTTTTATGTTTTAAATTTTGTAAAATAGAATTAATTTTTGATTTCATAATATTAAAATTATCATAGGGTAAAATTTTGGTATTTTTCTGAAAACTTTCAATTTACGATGAATAGTGAAAAACACTAAGTTATTGGTTAAAACTGACTTTTTATTTAAATAATTTTTTATTATATTTAAATTTATTTTTGGTAAAAATAGATACATAATACCTTTATATGTTCAATATAATTCATTGGAGTCATTTTATAATAATTTTAGATATATAAAAATTTTACTGAACATTTTACCGTCTTTTACCCACCTCCTAGGAGCATTTAAAAATTTGTATAAAACAAAATTTTACTGCTTCTGTGAGTTGAATTTAAAAAATCCGAGAGACATGGTTAACCTCAGTAAGTAAAATGTGGTTGAATAAGGTGACAAAATTTTTTAGTGAATAGTAACTTTTGACTTTTATTTACCACGGTTAAAGGTAAATAAGGTAATTTAAAGGTAAAAAAATATTATAATAATAGAAAAATACCTTAACATTTGTAATAAACATATTGGATGAGTCATGGCCAACCATGGGCATCCTTGGGTCGATTTTGGAACCCCATGGATCATCTTATGAAGGATAATGAAACTTTATTTTAATTAACTTAATGTAAAGGAAAAAATGACATAAACAAATATCTTTTAGTAACTCAATTGTTACATGGGTTAATATAAGTCATACTTTAGACTATAATTATTAATTGGAAATATGAAATGATTTCTTAAATTATGGTATTTTTTTATAATTTGTAGACATCAAATAAATTAAATTATTAATGACACAATAATGACGTAGTATTTAACTCATTAAAAAATGATTTAAATAAATAAGATTATTGACATTAAAACTATATCTAAAACTTGTATAGTTCTTATTGGATGGTTTTATTTAGACCATGAGTCATCTTATCTTCGACTTTAATTTGTTTTGGACCTTTATAAACCGAATATCACTATATAATTAAATATTATTTTCACACTTTCCCAAAGAGCCCCTCCTCCCCCTTATAAAAGGACAACACTTCTAACCCATTCCACACACCTCTCATGACCCTTGTATCATCCAAACCCTACCAAAATAAGCTCTCAAGATTTCTATATTACACCTAGAATCCTTACCTTAGGCAGAAGTCACTTCAAAATTTCCTTTTCGTTCAAACCAAAGGAAGTTACCCAAATTAAAGGTAACAGTTTCTCTTAAATTCTTTTCGTTTCATTTTTTATTTTACTTCTCCAACCCCCATAAACACTTTATATTCCTCTGTTTTATGAACAAACCATTATCCTAAATATACTAGGATGTTGTTATGAGAAGGATTCAAACTACACATACACACACCTCCATCCAATGGGTGAAGAACATATTGTTTCTGTGGTTGGTAAACTAACACCTCACGAAACGATGATTGTTCGATTATCTCCTACCACCTCTCATGATGGAAATTAATATAGAACTTTATTTATATATGATATATATAATGTTTAAGTTTTCTTTTAACTTCTATATTTTCCATTTATAACATACCTTTATGGTTTCCATTATGGGTAAAACGCGATAATTTCATTTGAGGAAGTGTGGACTACCGCCCCCTCAAAGTGATATGACTTGTTAATGAATTATGTGAGACATATAAAGTATAAAGTTAATGATATTATATATTATATTATGATGGAATTATAATATACCTGTCACAGCCCGACCTTTTCAATTAATTTTCAATCTATTATTTCTTAGTTTCGGGTTCTCGCGCCGAGTTTGGGTTGAGTCCCGATTTAAAAATGTTGACGTTTAATGTTTTTAGTTGGTTTCGGACCCGTGCAAAACCACCACACGGTTGGTAGTAGCTACACAACTCGTCCAAGTGACGTGAAATTGCTCAATATTATCATTATTATTATTATTGTATTATTATGAAGAAAGTTGAATATTTGTAATGACATTAATATTATTAATGAATTATTAGTATTTTTATTATTATTACTATCTTAATTATTGTGTTTTATATTATTGTTATTATTCTGGTATATTATTATTAATATTTATTACTATTTTTATTATTTTATTTCAGGTTTTATTATTATTATTTTATTATAATGAAATGAAAAAAATAAAACCCCCTTAACCCTAGCTCTACCCCCCCCCCCCCCCCTCATTTCCTTTTGCGCGAGCCTCCCCCCTTCTCTCTTTCTATGTGCCACACCGGCCACCTCCCTCCCTGCCGCGTCGCCGTCCCGACCTCCCCGCTCCGCCACTTCCCGCCTACCCGCACCACCTCCGACGTCCTCTGCCCTGCGCTGACCCCACATCCTCCGCCTTGCACTACCGCCGCAACCTGCATCAGCTCCCCGCCGCTCTCCCTCCTGGCTTCCGCTGTTCAGATCCCGACAGGCAGCCACCCCCACCGGCCTCCGGCTCCTCCTCCGGCCGACCTCCCCCTGCCGCTCCGACCGCCACCCTCCCTACTCCGGCGGCCCGTTTTCCGACGAACCCCTGTCCAGCGGGTCTCCGGTGCGACCCGAACCCATGCCAGACCTCGCACTGCAGTCCGGTGTGCTTTCGGCGAGCCCCGCCTCCGATAAGTGCCCTCGGCGACCCGCCTCTGCTGTTTGGCGCCGTTCCGGCGACCCTGCCCTGTTCCAGTCGCCTCCGGCCCCCTCCCGGCCTTTTTTTCCGGCACTTCGGTGCACCCCCTGGTCCCCGCATGACTCACCTCTGCTGTCCGGCACTATTCCGACGTCCCCTGCCCTATTCCGGCGACCCCGCCGGCGTTCCCCATCCCTGCTGGAACCCCTAATTCGGTTCGGCACCGCCTGCCAGCATCCCCCGGTCTTTTTCGGCACTCCGGATGGCTCCACCACAGCTTTGGGAGGCCGCGTACCGGCTTCCCACGGTCCGGCCAGCCGCCATCGTCTTGTGTCGGGCAACGGCACATCTGATAATCAGCGCGCGACCTCCGGCGGTCTCCCTGCCAGTGCGCGCCACCCCTTTAACTGGCGCACGCCCCCGACGGTCGAGCAGATCTGCGCTGAGGTAGTATTTTGTGGCTAATTGTTGTTTGAGATTATTTTTATATCTGTGGTTTTCTGTTTTTCTGTTTTGGTGTTCGTTGCAGCGCATCAGCAGGATAATTTTGCAACGCTGCGGTCTTTGGCTTGCACGTGCGTACGCGCCTGCGCGGGGTGTGCTATGTCGTCGAGTTCACTTTGTGACTTGAGGTAGGTCTCCCACTTCACTTTCTTTTAAATTTAGAAATTTATTTATTCTTTGTCATTTCATTATTTTTCAATAAATTTATAGTAGCACTGGATAGCTATTACTAGAGTTGTGACTTGCTGAATTTGAAAAACTGGTTACTTCTTGCATCGCATTGAAAATATCTTTCATGGATAAATTTGTGTGGTTTTCCTGTGATATTGTCATACGAATACTTTATGAAATGTGCAAGTCATACTGAACTGTGTTTTGAGATGGTTTTTAGTGTATATAAAATGAAGGGTGTGTCATTTATGGAAAATGGTGTTTTCTTGAAAACATGGATAGAGGAATATTGTTTGGCCTTTAAAATGTATTTTGGAATTTTTTAGTGGTGGTTCAGTTTTCCTTAAATGAGTTTCAAAGTATGTTTTTTTTGGTTTTCAACTTGATGGTGTGTGTCATATCTTTTGGAAACGCTTTGGATTAAATGGTTTAAATATAAATTATGTGGTGGCCCGGTTGGCACTTTCTTGATTGTGAACTGACTACATATATATATACGTACTTATGGGGAATCTCTATAGGGGGACTTCCCTTCGATTATTGTCATGTAGCGGTGTCCGTGTGCGGGGTTGGAAAGTGCGGTGAGGTGAGTCACACGTGCGAGGGCCTCCCACTGACACAGTATTATTAAAACCATCGTGGGTTCGTGGGAGTCTTTTAGAGAATCGAGTGACGGTTGCTGGCTAACCCCGATTAGACGGGTTAGTCCCCCCTTGGTAGGTAAGGCCTTGTGGGCCGTGCCACTGGTTGGCTGTTAGGGCGACCAGTTGGTTATTGACTATGGAGTTCCATTCCGGTAGGTAGTCTGAACCCGAGTACATCCTGGGGGTTTCTAGGGATGTTTAGAATCACCCATGGTTACTTGATTTTCTTTTCTTGTTTACTTTCAGTTGTTCTTTACAGCTTATACTGTTATGCTTTGTGAAAATGGTTTTCAAATGAAGATTCATTATTCTCTTTGTGTAAAATTTGAAAATATTACACTTCTTTCTCTTTTAGAATGAATTTGTCATAAATGAAAGGAATTAAACTTTTGAAAAAGAATAAGGGTAATGTCTCGTGTTTTGAACTTCAAGTGAAACATTATGAAAGCATACTTTTATATATTGTAGTTCAAACCTGGAATTTGTAGATTCTTTATTTACTCGCAGTGCTTTGGGATTTGTTGTTGGGCTCACCTAATGAGTACGTTTTGTACTCATGCCTATCTTTTACCTTTTCAGTTGCAGGTTCCTTGTGTACATGTTTTCTTGGTTTAGTCGCTCAATGTTGGAGCAAGGTTGGTTTTCAGTTGGGTGGTGACCCGTGGGGTCGCGTGGAGGTACGTTGGTTGTGTAGTTTTTGTTTGTATCTTTTGTTTAGTTTTTACTCTTTTACTGATTCTGGTTTTCTTTTAAGACAAATCGTTCCCACCAGTTTACTTTTGATGCCTGTCACTAGTTGCCATCCCGGGGGGATCGGGAACGCCCCTCGGGACTTGCCGCGGACCGGCTCGGGTGACCCGATCAGGGTCGACCCGGGCTGGTTCTTGAAAAAATGGTATCAGAGGAGGTTCTTGTTATTTGGGTTGTCCGGTAGGTGGAGATTAAGACTGTCGGGACTCGAGAGGTAGGTACGGGAAGGACGTCATGAACCCTTTCCCATTCCGCACCTCGAGTCGCTAGGAGTAGTCCGAGAATTATGTCTTTGTCTTTTTCTGGTTTGTTTTGGATCGAGGGATGACAACAGAGACAAGCCGATGTTTTATCATGATTTCTCCTAGTCGTCGACGCTTCCTTGGGGCATGGCCCACTACCATGTCGCCAGGTTAGGCGTGACAACTAGTCCCTCTCTCCAGTGTTTGATGCAATTTGAGTGTTGTTTTCATTCTGGTTAGTGTAAGTGCGTTGTTGTAAATGAAAAAGGGTTTTTGAAAATGGGACAGATTTCTTTTAAATGACTTTTAATGTATGAAATTGGATTTAAAAACTGGAAGATTTTGATTTGGAAATCTGTTTTTTGCTTGGAATTGGTTGAGAATGGTTTGGGGTGAAACCTCGAGTTCTCTTTATGAACATTTTCACATTTGTGAGAATGCATGGAAAGGGCCTGTTGGTGTGCGTTTGAATGGAAAGTGGATGAAGACATGTGCAATGGTTCATGGGATTACCTGGGTATGTATTTGAAATAAGGGGATTGACCTTGTTTTCTGAATTTGTTTTTTTAAGGGGAAATGGTTTTGGAAAGTGATTTTGGTTTGATAAATGGACTTGGTATTTAGAAAGTGGCCTTGAAAGAAGGTGGTTTTGAAATATAAAAAGGAGGTTTTGAAATTTAAATGAAAAGGAAATGTTAAAAAAAGAGATTTTATTTTGGGTTGTGTCTGTATTTGTTTGGCCTTTGTGCTGACTGTTTTGATGAAGGCACTTTTATTAATGTTGCTTCGGTTTGATGTTGGTCTTGATTCTGTGTTTTATATGTTGTTCAGAAAATGCCTCCCAGAAAGGTCCCTAGAGTTTTTGGATGAGTCATGCCCAGTTTTGGGTCCTTATTGGACCTTGACTGTCCTTCACGGTGATCAGGGGCTGTTAGAGACAGTAGAGCGATTTGAAGAGGTTTAGCACGTCTTTAGGGTATTGGGAACTCCCGATGCTGTTTGAGTGCATGCTGTTTTGAGTCTGTTCAAAGGTCCATCATTGGACGAGTGAGAGTGGTTCGCCCCGTCATCATGATGAGTTGGGATGACGTGGGTTTTCCCTAGCACTATCTTCGTCTGATGGTTTATACTTGAAGAGGGGAAGATGAAGAAGATAGAAGAGCTCATGTGTGTTCGACATGACCAACATATGTGAAAGCGTGTGTTGATAATTTCAAGGATCTTGTGTGTCTGTTTCTAGAGGTAGCGTCGCAAGATTTGATGAAGACTCTTCCCTTCATCGGGGGTCTTTTCCCGGAGATCAAAGAGCGAGTCCTCCTTTTTTTTGGGGAGCATCACTTTTTGGAAGTTGGTGCATGAGGTGTTCTTAGCTGGGTTAGTCTCCAGAGTATAGACGGTTGGAAATCCACCGTATCCAGTTGCTCGTGAAGGTCTCCCATCTGACGAGCAGAGTGTGTCAGATGGATATGTTCTAAAGAGTCCTCTGTGGTGACTCCGGATTTCATTTAGTTAAATCGTCTAATGCTGTGCTGTCAGTGTGGACGTTTAAGGCATGTAAAGACATCACGTCACAACCCTCTGAGGAAGTGCCATCATTGTTGGTGTATGGGTTACCTAGAGAGGTCTTGTAGGAAGCATTTCCTGAGGGAGACTCTGTGACCAAAAGGTCCCAGTGCCTGACTGTGAGAAAGGAGATGCTTCAGCCATCAGAGCTCCATCCAAAGGTCTCGGGGTGAAGCTCTCCCACAATCAGGAGTTCATGGGGGTGTGAAGCCTCAGTTCGGGTTTTGTGTTCGGTGTTGGCAGCAAAGCATAAAAAATTCCTTCCTTTCTCATTATTCCACCATTAATTTTTTGGAATTGTCATAGGTCTATTGTTTCGTCGTGAAGTTGGGATGGACGTGTCCGTTTGTAATCCAAACAGTCAGGTGTGTCCGGATTATGATTCTCTGAATCGTACGTTTTTCTTTAAAAGTGTGTTTGAACCTTGTGTGAGTTAATCTCAGTTTGACTGTGTTCGTTTGGGGATGTAAGTGCCTATGGAAGGAACGAAATTTGTGGTAATTCTCGAGTTTACTTCTTGGGTTAAGTTCTTCTCGGAGGTTTCTCTCTAGTGGTTGGGGATTTTGGTCTACGTCGAGAGTTCCAAGTTTTGGCGGTGGTGTTGTTTCGGTCATGCTATAAAGGTTAGTTTGGGTGAGTTGTAAGTTCCCGCGTCGGCCCCCCCTTCTGAGGTGGTATGATTGAGTGTTAAATTTCCACATTGGTTGAGTTCTGTGGTGGGGAGAACCCTTCCGTGTTCTCCCATTCTCTTGTATTGTGGTTTCATTCGGTTTCAACCAGGCATGGTTTCTTGTTTTGTTTAGTGTTTGGCTCGGAGAGTTTCTGGGGGAAGAAAGTGTTTGTGGTGGGGACAATTGTCGCACCCCAACCTTTTGAATTAATTTTCAATCTATTATTTCTTAGTTTTGGGTTCTCGCACCGAGTTTGGGTTGAGTCCCGATTTAAAACTGTTGACATTTAATGTTTTTAGTTGGTTTCGAACCCGTGCGTGACCACCGCACGGTTGGCCGTGGCCACACAACTCATCCATGTGATGTGCAATTGCTCAATATTATTATTATTATTATTGTATTATTATGAAGAAAGTTGAAGATTTTTAATGACATTAATATTATTAATGAATTTTTAGTATTTTTATTATTATTACTATCTTAATTATTGTGTTTTATATTATTGTTATTATTTTGGTATATTATTATTAATAATTATTACTATTTTTATTATTTTATTTCAGGGTTTATTATTATTATATTATTATAATGAAATGAAAAAAATAGAACCCCCCTAACCCTAGCTCTACCCGGCCCCCCTTTTTCCCTTTTGTGTGAGCCGCCCCCCTTCTCCCTCTCTGCGTGCTGCGCCGGCCACCTCCCTCCCTGCTGCGTCGCCGTCCCGGCCTCCACGCTCAACCGCATCCCGCCTACCCGCACCGCCTCCGACGTCCTCCGCCTTGCGCCGAACCCACCTCCTCCGCCTTGCACTGCCACCGCAGCCCGCATCAGCTCCCCGCCGCTCTCCCTCCCGGCTTCCGCTGCTCAGATCCCAGCCGGCAGCCGCCCCCACCGGCCTCTGACTCCTCCTCTGGCCGACCTCCCCCTGCTGCTCCGACCGCCACCCTCCCTACTCCGTCGGCCCGTTTTCCGGTGAACCCATGTCCAGCGGGTCTCCGGCGCGACCCGAACCCCTACCAGACCTCTCACTGCGGTCCGATGTGCTTTGGGCGAGCCTCGACTCCGATCAGTGCCGTCGGCGACCCACCTCCACTGTTTCGCACCGTTCTGACGACCCTGCCCTGTTCCGGCCGCCTCCGGCCACCTACCGACCTTTTTTTCCGGCGCTCTGGCGCACCCCCTGGTCCCCGCACGACCCGCCTCCGCTGTCCGGCACTGTTCCGACATCCCCTTCCCTGTTCCGGCGACCCCGCCGGTGTTCCCCATCCCTGCTGGCACCCCTGCTTCACTTCGGCACTGCCTGCCAGCGTCCCCCGGTCTTTTTTGGTATTCCAGCCAACGCCGCCACACCTTTGGGAGGCTGCGTACCGGCTTCCCATGGTCCGACCAGCCGCTATCATCTTGCGACGGGCAGAGGCACACCCGATAATCAGCGCGCGACCTCTGGCGGTCTCCCTGCCAGTGCATGTCGCCCCTTTAACTGGCGCACGCCCCCGGCGGTCGAGCAGATCTGTGCTGAGGTAGTATTTTGTGGATAATTTCTGTTTGAGTTTATTTTTATATCTTTGGTTTGCTGTTTTGCTGTTTTGGTGTTTATTGAAGCGCGTCAGCGGGATAATTTCGCAACGCTATGGTCTTCGGCTTGCGTGTGCGTACGCACCTGTGTGTGGTGTGCTGTGTCGTCGAGTTCACTTTGTGACTTGAGGTAGGTCTCCCACCGCACTTTCTTTTAAATTTAGAAATTTATTTATTCCTTGTCATTTCATTATTTTTCAATAACTTTATAGTAGCATTGGATAGATATTACTAGAGTTGTGACTTGCTGAATTTGAAAAACTGGTTACTTCTTGCATCGCACTGAAAATATCTTTCATGGATAAATTTGTGTGGTTTTCTTGTGATACTGTCATACGGGTACTTTATGAAATGTGCAAGTCATACTGAACTGTGTTTGGAGATGGTTTTTGGTGTGTATAAAATGAAGGGTTTGTCATTTATGGAAAATGGTGTTTTCTTGAAAACTTGGATAGAGGAATATTGTTTGGCCTTTAAAATGGATTTTGGATTTTTTCATTGGTGGTTCGGTTTTCATTAAATGAGTTTCAAAATATGTTTTTTTTCTGGTTTTCAACGTGATGTTGTGTGTCAAATCTTTTGGAAACACTTTTGATTAAATGGTTTAAATGTAAATGATGTGGAGGCCCAGTTGGCACTTTCTTGATTGTGAACTGACTACATATATATATACATACTTATGGGGCATCTCTACAGGGGGACTTCCCTTCGAGGATTTTCGTGTAGCGGTGTCCGTGTAAGCGGTTGGCAAGTGCGATGAGATGAGTCACGTGTGCGAGGGCCTCCCACTTACACAGTATTATTAAAACCACAGTGGGTTCCTGGGCGTCTTTTAGAGAATCGAGTGATAGTTGCTGTCTAACCCCGATTAGACGGGTTGGTCCCCCCTTGGTAGGTAAGGCCTTGTGGGGCGTGCCACTGGTTGGCTGTTAGGGAGACCAGTCGGTTATTGAGTATGGAGTACCATGCCGGTAGGTAGTCTGAACCTGAGTACGTCCTGGGGTTTTCTAGGGATGTTTAGGATCACCCATGGTTACTTGATTTTCCTTGCTTTTTTACTTTCAGTTGTTCTTTACAGCTTATACTGTTATGCTTTGTGAAAATGGTTTTCAAATGAAAATTCATTATTTTCTTTGTGTAAAATTTGAAAATGTAACACTTCTTCCTATTTTAGAATGAATTTGGCACAAATGAAAGTAATTCAACTTTTGAAAAAGAATAAGGGTAATGTCTCGTGTTTTGACCTTCAAGTGAAACATTATGAAATCTTACTTTAATACATTGTAGTTCAAAACTGGAATTTGTAGATTCTTTATTTACTGGCAGTGCTTTGGGATTTGTTGTTGGGATCACCTACTGAGTACTTTTTGTACTCACGCCTATCTTTTACCTTTTCAGTTGCAAGTTCCTTGTGTACAGGTTTTCTTGGTTTAGTCACTCAGTGTTGGAGCGAGGTTGGTTTTCAGTTGGGTGGTGACCCGTGGGGTAACGTGGAGGTACGTTGGTTGAGTAGTTTTTTTTGTCTATTTTGTTTAGTTTTTACTCTTTTACTGATTCTGGTTTTCTTTTGGGCCAAATCGTTCCCACATGTTTACTTTTGATACCCGGAACTAGTTGCCATCCCGGGGGGATCGGGAACGCCCCTCGGGACTTGCCGTGGACCGGCTCGGGTGACCAGTTCAGTGTCGACCTGGGCTGGTTCTTGAAAATACCTATGTATCATTTTGTTTTAATTTAATTGAAATTCGAAATAGAAAAGAAAGTAGCGTTCATGCGTACATACGACTTACCGTCTCCATGAATGATGCAATTCATTTCTTATCTAAAAATGTTATGTACTACAATAAATACGTATATATACTCTAAATATATGACATATATGAAATATAAATGAGTAATATAATTCTATAAATAATGGACTTTTTACCACATGGAAAATTTATAATTATAACAAGTTCATTTTTTACGCAAGTTCAGAACATCGACAAAATGTCTGATATAAAATAAAATAATTAAATAATTGTTGTAGAAAGGTAATAAGTGATATAAAAGGAATAAAAAAATTTAAAATATTCTTAATAAAGTAGAAATTAACTTATTTTTATTATTTAGGAAGAACAAGGAACATTCGAGCAGGTCAAGTCAGACATGTCATAAGGGGTTTCTTATCTCACTTTTAATTTCGTGAGATTTCTACTGTTCAACACTTATTTATTGTATGTGTGGTTTTGTGTCCTTCCATTTCATATATGTTATCCTGATTCTCTTTATATTCATGATATTCTATGATTCATTTGGTGGTTATTGACTATTTTTCATACGACTCGATTGATTACAACGAGGTAAGGGATATTTCTCATTCTCATTATTATCCGAGATTGTTCATGTGTGTTTATTTTCTGGGACATACTTATCACAGATACCCAAATTTTATAAAAATAATTTCAAAAGTAATCTTCTATGGTTTTATGTGAGGGTCTATTTAACTATATCATCATTTTAAAATTTATAATGATTTATCTTTATAAACCCTTTTAATTAATTTCCATGTTTTCAAAATGATTTTATGGATTTATTTATATGGACATGAATGTTTTTAAATGAAAAATTCTTTTAAAAATGTTTCAAATTTGTATGGGGAACATTTATTCAAAAATCCCTTTAAAATGACTTCCTTTATAATTTTTGAGAATTTTAAATGATTTCATGAAAAAAGGGTATTTCTCTCAAAGCATTTTACTGATCAATTTCATCTATGTCAACATCCTTTAATGGATTTTATACTTGTTTGAAGTTGATTTATTATGATACAAATCTTCCATATTGTATTGAATTTTTTGTGATATGTTTTACTGTGGATGTGTTATTTTTATACCATTCATGGTTTATGGATAAAGAATTGACATTTCGTAAGAAAGTTTTAATACGAATGTTTATGTTATATTTCAACCTTTTATTATGATGAATGCACTGGACTAGTATGTTCTAGGTTGGGGACCGGTAAATGTAAGACCTCCGGGTTGGGGTCCAGTTATAGCAGACCCTCACGGAAGGAGTCCGGTTACAGAGGGTCTCCGGGATGGAGTCCAGTTACAGAGGCTCTCTGGGTTTGGGTCCAGTTATAGTTAGCCCATAGGTCCTAGCACGAGGCCTTGACACAGAAATTAAAGTCATGTACTATACATTACCTCATTATGAAATTAGTTATTACATGTGATTATTCGACCAGTAGAATATCCATGTTCTTGTTTATATGGTAAGGTTTGATTTATTTTTTCCATAATATGTTCAAGTTTATGTTTAAAATGATGTTGATTTATTACACATCTTTCCTTAAAATTTTATAGCTTCTGCTAAATTATTTACCCATACTAAGCATCTGAGGTCACCCCTTTCTTATGTTTTATTTTCCCACAATATGAGGAAGTTAGTTATGAGTGACTTTCAGGCATAATTTAGGATTCTTGGACATTTCTAATGGATTAAATTACTGTTGTTTTTCTTTTCATATTGTAATGTTGATCTTTATGTATGTAATAAATTTTCCAAGACTACTAAACTGATCAGTCCTTCGGGACTTGATTCCTTGTAATTGTGCCAATGTATTAAAATAATGCACAGACTCTGGGTAACTGGGGTTGGGGCATTACAATCATACCTATTAAAGTGTAGATAATAAAAAATGAATCATCAAATATATAGAAAGAATGAATAATATGGGTTTCAATTTATAAATGAACATTAATGAGTCATGAATACATAAAATATGCATGCATCCTCATAATATAGGTATTCTTAACATTTGAAGCATAGAAACCCAAATTCATGTGCACAAAAAAACTTTTGATCATATAGCATCAATTATACTCACAAATCAATATATGAACACAAATAACACCAATCATGTCCAAGAATATCATCATTATCTCATGATATATATATACACTAAATTCATTGGAGGCATATATGTACTTAAATAAATAAATATAAATAAATATATAATTATAATTATAGATAAAGATATCTAAAAATTATTTATATATAATTATAAATATATAATTACAAATATAAAAAATATATTTATTATGAATTTTTTTATAATTTTATAATTATTTAAAAAAATATATATATATATATATATTCATTTATAATATTATAAATAATTTTTTAAGACATTATATATATATATTTTAATTATTAATATATATATATATCAATATATCATATTTACATTAATTATAAACAAGTGTTTTTTAATGAATGTATATAAGTAAACATTATTTTTGAATATAAATATAATAATTATATATATTATTAATATTTTTTATTAAAAATTTTGTCACCTCTAAGAATAGTCCTAATAAATCTAACCTTTATTAGTTCTAAAGAAATAACTGATAAACATCACCTTTATCAGTTCTTTTAGCTAGTGTTGATAAAGGTGTGGCTTTTATTAGCGCTTTCTGTTTAGCACTAATAAAAGAAGACACATCCCTTATGACGATTTGTGGTAGTGTGTTTAAAAACATGAATATTTTTTAGTTTTATCATTCACATGAAATATAATTATGAATTATATGTTTAAAATTCATGTGGAAGTCCTATTATTGATGCTCTAGATCTCAGAGCTCATCGTTATAAAACTTTTATGTTTCTATTTATGATCTATAATTTCAAAAGATATTATTAGACCAGTTTCATGAATGATAAATTTATTCACACTTTTTTTATGAAATGATGACTATTTCTGTTTAACATAATATATATGTTGTTTTAATTTTTTTTTGTTTTAATGAATAATAGATCTAAATATCTACCAATAATTCTTCCCACATGCCTCAATCAATTTGTAATTTTTCAAACATTACGCATGATCCTCTCAGTGTTCCTTTTCCTTATACATCGAAAGTGATCCCCCGAGTGGTGTTGAGGCATTAGACATACACTCTATGATTTTGGAAACCATTGACCTTCCCTCTTTGGTCCTTCTAGATCTAGTGAGTTCTAGTGATTTCACTTCCCTATTCCCTAGTGGGTATGCTGATTTGTGTGCTCAATTAGAGGAGAAAACTTAGTTCTAATCATTTATTCAATGGAATGCCTCATTAGAGATGCCATTACCTTTCTGACTGGGGCTGGTTGGTGGTTAGGGTTCCCCACAAGATATTTCAATTCCATTTATTCCATTTATTCTGGATTTGATTGAGGCATGAAACAATGTTGATGATAAAAATAGGATCTCTTAATTAGTGGAGGATTTTGGCTCGACCACCGCTTTCAAAAAATTGATTTTGATTTTGATGTTTGGAAAGTTTCACTCATCACTTCATTCATAAAAATTCTTTATTTCCACATGGAATATTTTTTTCCGTAACCATACATAGATCTTTTAGAGTTGAGCCTAAGTCATTGGGCCACAACTTCCTCAACCTAGTAAATTCACCAACCACTTAGTTAAAAAATTGGAGTCCATTTCATCAATTTTTTATTTAACATTAAAAAGGACTGTAATTATTAGAGGTACAAAGTTCTATAATTGTTTCCAAGATCATGAAATAGTATTAATTGGTTATTTTAAGTTCATTGATTATGCGGTTTGTGTTGGTGCATTCAGGTTATTCAATTTTTTGTTTTTATTTTTCACTGTTTGTGGATTCTTACTGTTTTCACAAAAGTGGATGGAAACAAACCTAAAGATATTGAATCTAATATAATTTTGGATTTTATGTCTCCCATTGACATGATCTTCATTTAAACAAAATTTCCATTCACTGCTCTATTTTCACCTCCAAGGTCACTCTTCCACTATATGATTGTTGATGCAGGGAAATTCTAGTTTGACATAGGTATTTCTTTGACCATCATACCTAATGTGGTTTACTACCCTATTTCATACACGAATTTTCCTGGGGTTTATCCTCCTAACACGAATCACCCCTTGGGGATGGTCTTCCCTAGTATACTAACTATCAATCCATAGGGAATATCCTGGTTATGTGTGGGGAATTTGCTTCTTCTCCTTATGTTGCATCAGAAAAAAAAGGATAATTTTTAAGATACACATGCCAATTTTCATGATGAAGTTGATCCTACTAGTTCAATATTGGATGGTGGTGCAATTGAGGATACATTCCCTTTGGAACATTCTATTTTCGCAACTTCTATCCAGCCTTTTATTACTCTTCTTTAGGAGTTAGATTAATTTGAGATGTGATCTCTCAATCATCCCAATAATGTTATGTCACTTTCTAAAAAGAACTCTCTTGTTCCAACATCATTGAGTGATTTTGAGCCAATAAATGTCCTATTCCAGATTCTTTTAATCCTAAGGTTCCACCTGTGGAAAAAACAGATGATGACTTCATCTATCCTCTAATTAGTTTACTCCTTTGATCATTTGTGATGTTGAATAATTGTAGTCTTCCCCTTCTGTAAATAAAATGGTGAAGAAGGGCTTGTCATATCCAACATCTAGGCACATGATTACTCTATTCCAGTCTAGATCTATTCAATAGACTCCTACTACCTAATCCTAGGATCAAAGGGCTGTTGTTTCCAAGGAACTCTCACTTTCATTCCCATGATCTTGTCCATCATCTAGAACATCACGAGCATTGAATAAATGATATTCAATCCCTAATTATTTATATAATAATAATTTTTCTTTGGTTTATGTCCTTGAACTAAAACATGAAGTGAGTATTATACAAAATATTTCATCCAACCTTCACATGTAATACTTCTTGCATAGAGAATACAAAAAATAATCATATTTTAATCATATGGAAGGACCATGTTCATGTGGAATTGATAGTCATCTTCTCAAAATATCCCTATCAATGTTTTTCATCACAACTATAGATTTCACCTATAAAAAACTACCATTTATCATCATTAAAAAATCAAAGATAAAATTCACTTTTATATAATATACACCCTTATATCAATTATTTTTACACATAATTTATCAACTCTATACCTTTTAGTTATCCAACTACAACTAGAAGGGTTAGTACGTCAAACCTCCTTTTCCAAATTGTCCTCCCTTACCACTGTACCATCCTTTTTTTTCTATTTTTATGATATGTTGACTAATTTATATATATTTCCACAAATCTTGTTAATACATGAATTTATTATAAAATTATATAATTTTTTAATTACATTTTTAAAATATGTTTATATATTTATATTTATTTACATATAATTGGGTATCTACATATATATTTTTTATAATGTATTTATAACAATCATATTTATTATAAATAAAATTAAATAATATATTTCTATAATATGTTTAGATACATTAAATTCATATATGTTTATATGAATTTATATTATATATTTACTGTTATATTTATATAAAGATAAATTTATGATATATTTTCACTCTATTGGCACACACATACAAAAACATTTTTATATTTACCAATATATATAATTATAAATAATTATAAAAGAATAAATGAAATTATAAATGATTTTATATATATATATATAATGTATTTATATAAATATAAATTTATTTTTATATAAAACATATTTAAGTATATATATTGATATAAATAAGCTGAATGAAAAATATATTTTTTCAAATGGTTTATGTTTGAAAAAATATAGTTTACATTCAAATGTAAATAAAATATTTAGTTATATATTTTAATTATTATATGTAATTATGTGTAAATGTATATATTTTTTATGAAACATATTGTAGAAGTATCTAGGATTTCTTAGGTTTTGGTGATTTCTAGGGTCCCCTAGGTGTGACATTGATTCATCGGCATCCCTATTTTATTGGATGAAGTTTTAGAACCTCTTTCTGATGGTGTAAACTAGAATCCTTGCTTGATGCATGCTGTTATGGAATATTATCTAAAAATGCATTTGAAAAAAATATTTCTAATGGATATAGAGAAAGCATCAATCATGGCCTAGAAGGATGATGATGTGTTTCAAATGCATTGAATGATATTGCAGATCTTCAAAAAGTTTATAGGAAATTGGACCTTCAATTTGGATGCCTTCAAAAACGTTTTGAAAAAAAATTGGCACTTAGAAGAGGGTGTATCCACAAGATATGTTGGAGTAGGGTATGTGATCTTTCAATTATTCAAAGAGTGGGATAAATAGAATGTACTAAAAGGAAGGCTATGTCCCTTTGATAACCAACTCATTCTAATGGTTGATCTATGTTTTAGAAGGTATATCCAAAAGAATTTTCTATCCATAGATTCATTTTGGGTGTGAATTAAAGAAATCATTTTCTGTAGAATAATTGAGTGAGTTATGTGTGTAATTAGAGTCCACATTAAAAAATTTATGGAATGGGATAGATCAGATTCAATTCATTTTGGGTTATCTATGCAGATTATGGTGTTGGTTGATGTGTCACATACAATTTTGAGCTTATTTCATCATATTGTAGAGTAATAATATTTTTGTATACACATTGAATTTCAAAAAGCTGCCTATTTTTGGTTATTTTGTGGGTGTCTTGAGCACACATAGTGTAACACCCCAGGTAAATAAAGAATATTACATTTTTATATTTATCACTATTTGTGGAAAAAATGTCAATATTAATTTAAATGGAATGCTATTCTCGATGGCTTACCCAATACGCAACAACAAGTTCCTTTGAAATCTTACGTTGCACTCTAATAATAAAATAATATTATTTTAAATAGTATTTAACACATAGATGTTGTATTGGTGGGAATGAATATAAATAACTAAATTATGATTATATATGTGTGTTAAATGTTTTTACTTTTATCCAATAAATTTTAGAGGCTTAAAATACAAATGAATCCAATCTTAAGCATTGAATACACTAGTATTTTTAAAAGATTGTTTTACTACATTTTGATGGCAAACCATTTTTTAAATAAAACTTTTGACAATTTTATAAGATATATTTTTCAAAATAAACATATTATTTATGATTGGGACATATAAATTTACCTTGGGTTAATTTTTGGTATTTTTCTGACAATGTTCATTTTTCAATGAATAGTGAAAAATACTGCATTTTACATCAAAACTGCTTTTTCATATAATTTAATTATATGGTTATATTATCTTTTTAATTTGTTTTAAAGTGTAATTGGAATATATTTTTACCATTTAATCCAATTATGGTCATTGGGATTAATTTCACTTTGGAATTGGGCATAAACAAGTGCCAAACTTTTCATAAATATTGTTTCTAAAAAACCCGCTATTTGTTTTGACAACGGGATGTTTTTTTAAATTAATTATTGCAATTTATGTGTTTGAAATTTGGTAAAATGGATTAAATATTTGGAATAATAAGGTCCAAATTATGTAATTAAGACTCTTTTGTTTTTGGACATTATGAATAGTAACGACGGTAATTATCTTTAATTATCTTGATTAATGAGTAATCGGGTAGTTAAAGATAATAAGATAATATCATAATAATAAAAAATGACAAAAACATGTTTCCTAAGGCTACTGGTTGTCTCATGTCCGACCATGGGATGCCTTGTGCCAAACTTGGGGGCCCCATGGAATCACTTTTGTGAGAAAGTGACTTTTTATCTATTTATTTTTTAAAGAATGTTAAATGTAACAAAGAATGTATCACCTAAGTAAAATATTTTTAATTTTGTCTAAATAAATGATATTTTGGACTATAAATAGTAATTGGAAAGCTAAAAATATTTTATACATCATAGTATTTTTTTTATAATTTTTGGACATTAAATAAATTAAATTATTTATGACATCATAATGATGCAGCGATGACCTCATTATTTAACGATTTAAATAAAACGGAATGATAATGTAAAATCTAAGAACTACACATTTCCAAAACCTATTTTATGGGTGGATTTCGAACCCTTATCACCTTATCCTCGAAATACATCAATGTGGGACCATTAAAATCTGAAACTCATTCTAAAATAAAGTAACATTTATTTACTTTCCAAGAGTGCCCCTCCCCTCCTCTTATAAAAGGCCCCCACCACTACCTCCTTACCCACACTTCCAAAGCCTTTGGCTCGGAAAAACCCTGCCCAGTTTGTCTCTCCACATCCCTCTATAACTCCTTTAAGCCTCACTTTGGGAAGAAGTCTTCCCGAGGAAGTCTTTGAGCTCAAACCAAAGGGAGTTACCCGATTTTAAGGTAATGTCTTCACTTGTGTCCTTTTGTTTTATTTTGCTTCTCCAACCCCCTAAACTCTTTTTATTCATTTCTTCTGCAACAAATACAGTATATTAAATATAATAGGATGTTTCTATAAGAAGTATTAGAGCTACACTTACACACACCTTCGTCTAATGGTTAAAGAACATACTGTTTCTGTGGTTGACGATTTTCTACCTCACAAAATGATGATTGTTCAATATTCTTTTAACACCTTTAAAGGCGGACATTATGATATAACTGTATTTTATATATGATATATATGGTATTTATGTTTACTATATGATTCTGTATTTTATATTTAAACCATACCTCTATTCTTTTCATGTTGTGTAAATGCGATAATTTCATATGAGGAAGTGTGGACTACCGCCCCCTCAAGTGATGTGACTCGTACATGCAATACATGGAACGTATAAAGAATGAAATTAATGAACATATGTGACCTATATAACATATATATTATACTTGAATTATAATATATATATATATATATATATATATATATATCATTTATTTTTAATCCCGTTAATATGACAGAGAAAAAATAAAAGTAGCGTTCATGCATACGTACGGCCTACCGTCTCCATGAACGGTGCTTTTCGTTTTTTATCTCCAAATGCTATGTAATAGTATATAATGAATATATACTGGATATATATGAAATTTAAAACATCAATAATATTCTGGATATTATGTACCTATAACTACATGGAAATTTATTTTCCATCAAGTTCAATTTTTGACTCACGTACCAAACATCGACAAAAACGTCTGATATGAACTCATATTGTTAACCAATTATTATAACATTAAAATATGTGATATGAAATGAATAATAATCTTTATAGGAGGTATTTAAGCAATTATAATTTGACCAAAGTTTATTATTCAGGAATATAAATAAACAAACAAGACAAGTTGGACTTGAGGTAAGGGATCCTACTCCTCTCTTTCTTTTTAAGTACACTCTTTTATGAGATTCCTTTTAAGCTCACATTTCTTGTGATTAGGATGTTATTTTATATTAATCTTACTTTAATTTTTATGTACATATTATGAGAGACCATATTATATCTCATCAATCCATTTTGGATGTTTTGAGTGGCGCCGTTAGGCTGCCGAATTTTCGTAAGAGATCTAACCTCTCTCTTTCTTTTTAAGTACTATCCTTTATGTCACTTATTTTAAGCTCCTCTTTGTTATGTTGGGGGATGTTATTTTATATTCCTCTTTCTGTAAACTTTATGTTGATGTGATGAGAGACCATATTTCCTCTCATCAATCCATTTTGTATGTTTTAAGTGGCGCCGTTAGGCTGCCGAGTTTTTGTAAGAGATTTTTCATCTCACTTTTATTCCTGTGAGATTTATGCTACATTTGCCACAATTTCCTTTGAGTGGTTTATTTACTGACCATTATTACACTTCTTTTGTAATATAATTCCATTTATTGGTATTTACATATTCATTGTATGACACTTCTTCAATGGGGTGTACTTTTCGAAAGTTACCCAAGTCGGTAAGGGAACCTTTCACCCTCCTCTTTTTAAAAGACTTCGTTTGTTATGTCTTTTAATTCACATACTATTATGTTGGGATATGTTCTTATATATCCTGATTGATGTAAATTTTATGTCCAAGTGATGATATTCCCTTTTTATCTCTCATCAACTCATTTTCTGATTTTTTGAAGTGATGCTGTTAGGCTGTCGAATTTTACCAAGGGAACTTTTTAACCCAATTTCGATTTCTTTGGGTTCAACATGTAGTTATTGAATATGTCATCCTTTGAATATGTGTGAATGAACTTTTATTGTTTTACACTTAATATCGAATTGTATTGGGTGTATTTATATTTGTCACACATAATTTTGAGATTGATTTATCCTTAATTTAAGGATACCTTCTTTATAAGGGATTTCATCACATTTTACATCTCTATTGAGACTTCATTGTTGTTATGCACCAATTCACTCTTATATGGTGTATATACTGTCCTTTGGAATATTATATCATGAATCCATTTATTCTCATGATATTATAAAGTTCTGATTAAATGTTATTCCTCAATTATTGTATTCAAGTGTCTCTAATTTTGGTAAAAACCCTTTAACCAAGATATCGCTTTAAATGTTTTAATGATTTGTTCTTATTAATATCCAAGTTTTCAAAATGGTTTTAAGGATTTATTTATATGGATATTAATGGTTTAAAATGTTAAAATCTTTAAGGTGGTATGGGACACTTTGATTCAAAAATATCTTTATTAAATATTTTAAATGGTTTTGAAAATGGTTTTTTTAATGGATTCATTATTTCAATATCCTAAAATGTTATATTGTGATTGAAATGTGGAAATGTTATATTTCATTTATGCATGTTTTATGTGATACATTTATGTTATGGTTCTTGGGCATTGTTATGAAAATGGGTGGTTCCATGATAAACTAAGGGCGGGTGAGCCCGATATAGCTCTCCAATGCATTGGGTAACGCGAAGGGGTTAAATGTTAAGGTTTCTCCGAAGAGATTTAGGGAATATACTGTGGTGGGTATTCCAAACGTAACCAAGAGGGTTACTCCCTACGTAAGAAAGTTATGAATGCCTCAAGTTACCTTTATGTCTTTATGATTTCTATGCTCTATTCATGATTTTATGAGGTATGTTAGAGTGCCTATGTTTTATGGGTAAAGTATGATTTCATTATTATGTATATATGAACTCATGTTTCCTTTCCATATTTTTATAACCCTTACTGAGCTTTTTATGCTCATCCCAAGTTTTTGAAATGTTTTTCACAGGTCAAGGTAAAGGTACATGATGTGATGATAGTGTTAAGGATGTGTCAAGAAAGAATCAATGTTTTATTTTAAATATGTTTCCATTGATGGGAAGAATGAATACTGTCTTTTATGTAACCAATTTGTTTAAATGTGGAATGTAATGAAAGTTTCATGATCTAATTCTCTAAAACTCTAAACCTGAAAAGATCCTCAATGTGTAATCATGTAATAACTCAATATTAAGTAAGGTTTAAGGCTGTGGCCTTATAGTTGGTATCAAAGGTCGGTTTAGATAACTTTAGAGGTTAGGGTATTCTTTAAGCATAAGTGACATTACCATAATGGTTAGGATTTCAGAAAGAGTCCTAGTTTTAGATAAAGTGAATGAGTAAGTATATCTTAGTGTTTATCTTCCTCATTAGTACATGATGGTTTTGTTGATATACTCACACTGACCTTTTTGGTTTTAGTAAATGGCTGGATCTAGAAGGCACCAAAGTAACAGTGGATGTGAAGGAAACTATGACAGTTTTTTGAGAAAGCAACTGAATGATATGGGAGCTGCAATAAGAACTCTTGTGATTATCCTCAACCAACTATCTGGAGTCATGATTTACCACCTAAACCTTGGTGATTTCTCTAAGGCATCATATATGCGAGGAACAAATCCCTACGGAAGTACAGGTAATAATCATAAAGGTAAGTGTGTTCAAAAACCTATGTGTCAAAGATGTGGAAAGAAACACCTAGGAAAATGTTTCAAAGGGACAGAAATATTCTATAGATGTGGAAATGAAGGTCATAAAGCAAGAACCTGCCATGGAAAAAGGAATAATCCAGTTGACTCGAGGAAAGGGAAAGAAGTTCTTTTTGAGGGATCAATTGAATGTTTTAAATGTGGTGTGCATGGTCATTATGAAAACACATGTCCTATGAAGAATTTTCGTGAATGGGATCACCAAGATCGTACAAATGTTCGTTTACCAATACCTAATGCCATTCCGATTGAGGATGAAGAAAATGAAATTGACCAATCAAAGGTATGGATTATTTCATAACTATTGTTTTCCTATTTTGGAATCTTAGGATATGATTCATGATTTTGTTTGTAGGAAAGAAGTATTTCAGAATAAGTTGGAAAGGAATGGTTAATGGATCATGAATAATGTTGAATGAGTAAGAAGTCAACATATAAGGGCTTCAAGAGTTATGGTGAAATTCTTAAGAGTATTAAGTCTCTTTTGATGATGGGGTTACATTATAAGACTTTTTATAGTATGTGTAACCCTGATGTTTAATATATGAAAATTTTATTCAAGGAATAGTTATCTGTTCTTTTGTGGACATAGTTATAAGGAACCATTTGGGTTTATATGATCCTTACTTTTGAGGTAATTATGGGTTACTATAAGTTATGATGGAAGTGAAAGGCATGGGATAAAATTGAGGTTAAATTATGTTATGGTTATTTTTGATGATTTTATATCTTTTTGGGGAATGATTTGAGAATTATATAGTTTTGGAAAAAGGACAACACGCAGACCGTGTGACAACCCGTCGCGTCGGACAAAGCTGCAGGAATCGAACCCACAACCAAAGTGCAACTAGTATTTATCACCTACCACTAGACTACGTGAAGTCCCTAGTTAGTTTGACAGATTCTTTTTAGTTAGATGATTTTATGAATTAAGAGTAATTTGATTTTGGGTTATCTATGGAAATTTATTATCCTATCATGGAGGATATGTGATTAGGTTAATTAATCTTCAATACGAGACTTTAAGAGCAACTGATGTTGTTTGGAGATAAATGTTACGATTTAACATGGAAGACTATGTGACTAAAACCTTCAAATTTTTGGGTTTCAATCTTAGTATGGTTTACTTTGAAGGATTTTATAGACAAATTTTTTATCTAATGGTCCTCGTTGAACTTTGGGTTTTGTTGGACAAATTTTGGAGATTAAGAATAGATTTTCTTTTTATAAAGGGTTATCCTTTTCTAGATTATCTGATCTTGTACTAACCTTTTGGTTTTGGTTTTGGTTAAGGTCTAAATATATGGGAAGTATATAGTTCTCTTTTGTGGATTAGGTGATTCTCTAGAAGTTTATTATAGTACTCTTAATGTGAACAAGTCTTCCTAAATACTCTTCTTTTGGGGAAAGTATGAGTTTGTGTAATAAATCTAATAAAAGTTGAAAGTCAACATGATAAGTAATTATGTTTCCTTATGAATAAATTCCTCAATAAAAAGTAACTTAAAACAAAAATGTTTTCTATTAAGTTTTCCTACTGGGGAATCGAATACCGTTTAACCCATCACGAGTTTGTGATTTTCTTGTGGTTAACTTTCTCCTAAACATGTTTTCTATCACTCTCCATCAGAACATGACCCTATGTTTTCTCCTCCATGTCCATGTTTTCCTACATGGAATCCTAGTATGGGTTAACTCGGGTGACCTCTATATTTCTCTTTCTTTATTTTAAATTGATTGTTTTACCGACTCTTATTCTGATGTGGGATTTTCAATGATGTTTCCAAGCCCAGTTTTATAATTGCGAGGACGCAATTTCCAAAAGGGGGGAAGGATGTAACACCCCAGGTAAATAAAGAATATGAAATTTTTATATTTATCCCTATTTGTGGAAAAAATTTCAATATTAATTTAAATGGAACACTATGCTCGATGGCTTACCCAATACGCAACAACGAGTTCCATTGATATCTTACGTTGCACTCTAATAATAAAATAATATTATTTTAAATAGTAGTTAACACATAGCCGTTGTATTGGTGGGAATGAATATAAATAACTAAATTACGATTATATATGTTTGTTAAATGTTTTTACTTTTATCCAATAAATTTTAGAGTCTTAAAATACAAATGAATCCAATCTTAAGCATTGAATACACTAGTATTTTTAAAAGATTGTTTTACTAACTTTTGATGGAAAACCATTTTTTAAGTAAAACTTTTGACAATTTTATAAGATCTATTTTTCAAAATAAACATATTATTTATTATTGAGACATATAAATTTACCTTGGGTTAATTTTTGGTATTTTTCTGACAATGTTCATTTTTCAATGAATAGTGAAAAATACTGCATTTTACATCAAAACTGCTTTTTCATATAATTTAATTATATGGTTATATTTTCTTTTTAATTTGTTTTAAAGTTTAATTGGAATATATTTTTACCATTTAATCCAATTATGGTCATTGGGATTAATTTAACTTTGTAATTGGGCATAAACAAGTGCCAAACTTTTCATAAATATTGTTTTAAAAACCCGCTATTTGTTTTGACAATGGGAATTTTTTTTTAAATTAATTATTGAAATTTATGTGTTTGGAATTTGGTAAAATGGATTACATATTTGGAATCAGAAGGTACAAATTATTTAATTAAGAATCTTTTGTTTTTGGACTTTATTAATAGTAACAACGATAATTATCTTTAATTATCTTGATTAATGAGTAATCAGGTAGTTAAAGATAATAAGATAATATCATAATAATAAAAAATGACCACAACATGTGTCATAAGGCTACTGGTTGTCTCATGGCCGACCATGTGATGACTTGTGCCAAACTTGGGGGCCCCATGGAATCAATTTTGTGAGAAAGTGACTTTTTATCTATTTATTTTTTAAAGAATGTTAAATGTAACAAAGAATGTATCACCTAAGTAAAATATTTTTAATTTTGTCTAAATAAATGATATTTTGGACTATAAATAGTCATTGGAAATCTAAAAAGATTTTCTACATCATAGTATTTTTTTTTATAATTTTTAGACATTAAATAAATTAAATTATTTATGACATCATAATGATGCAGCGATGACTTCATTATTTAACGATTTAAATAAAATGGAATGATAATGTAAAATCTAAGACCTACACATGTCCAAAACCTATTGGATCGGTGTATTTCGAACCTTTATCACCTTATCCTCTGAACACATCAATTTGGGACCATTAAAATCCGAAACACCTTCTAAAATAAAGTAACATTTATTTACTTTCCAAGAGTGGCCCTCCCCTCCTCTTATAAAAGGCCCCCACCACTACCTCCTTACCCACATTTCCAAAGCCTTTGGCTCGGCCAAAACCTACCCATTTTGTCTCTCCACATCCCTCTATAACTCCTTGAAGCCTCACTTTGTGCAGAAGTCTTCCCAAGGAAGCCTTTGAGCTCAAACCAAAGGGAGTTACCCGATTTTAAGGTAATGTCTTCACTTGTGTCCTTTTGTTTTATTTTGCTTATCCAACCCCCTAAACTCTTTTTATTAATTTATTTTGTAACAAATCCAGTATCTTCAATATACTAGGATGTTTTTATAAGAAGTATTCGAGCTACACTTATACCCACCTTCGTATAATGTTTAAAGAACATATTGTTTCTGTGGTTGGCAATTTTCTGCCTCACAAAACGATGATTGTTCAATATTCTTTTAACACCTTTAAAGGTGGCCATTATGTTGTCACTGTATTTTATATATGATATATATGGTCTTTATTTTTACTATATGCTTATGTATTTTATATTTAAACCATAACTTTATTCTTTTCATGTTGTGTAAATGCGATAATTTCATATGAGGAAGTGTGGACTACCGCCCCCTCAAGTGATGTGACTCGTACATGCAATAAATGGAACATATAAAGAATGAAATTAATGAACATATGTGACCTATATAACATATAGATTATACTGGAATTATAATATATATATATATATCATTTATTTTTAATCCCGTTAATATGACAAAGAAAAAATGAAAGTAGCGTTCATGCGTACGTACGGCCTACAGTCTCCATGAACGGTGCTTTTCGTTTTTTATCTCCAAATGCTATGTAATAGTATAAGATGAATATATACTGGATATATATGATATTAAAAACATCAATACTATTCTGGATATGATGTACCTATAACTACATGGAAAATTATTTTTCCAACAAGTTCAATTTTTGACTCACGTACCAAACATCGACAAAAACGTCTGATATGAACTCATATTATCAACCAATTATTATAACATTAAAATATGTTATATGAACTGAATAATAATCTATATAGGAGGTACTTAAGCAATTATAATTTGACCAAAGTTTATTATTCAGGAATATAAAGAAACGAACAAGACAAGTTGGACTTGAGGTAAGGGATCATACTCCTCTCTTTCTTTTTAAGTACACTCTTTTATGACATTCCCTTTAAGCTCATATTTCTTGTGATTGGGATGTTATTTTATATTAATATTACTGTAATTTTTATGTACATATGATGAGAGACCATATTCTCTCTCATCAATCCATTTTGGAAGTTTTGAGTGGCGCCGTTAGGCTGCCGAATTTTCGTAAGAGATCTAACATCTCTCTTTCTTTTTAAGTACTCTCCTTTATGTCACTTATTTTAAGCTCCTCTTTGTTATGTTGGGGGATGTTATTTTATATTACTATTTCTGTAAACATTATGTTGATGTGATGAGAGACCCTATTTCCTCTCATCAATCCATTTTGGAAGTTTTAAGTGGCGCCGTTAGGCAGCCAAATTTTTGTAGGAGATTTTTCATCTCACTTTTATTCCCGTGAGATTTATGCTACATTTGCCACAATTTCCATTGAGTGGTTTATGTACTGCCTATTATTACAATCCTTTTTTAATATAATTACATTTATGGGTATTTACATATTCATTGTATGACACTTCTTCAATGGGGTGTACTTTTCAAAAGTTACCCAAGTTGGTAAGGGAACCTTTCACCCTCCTCTTTTTAAAAGACTTCGTTTGTTATGTCTTTTAATTCACATACTATTATGTTGGCATATGTTCTTCTATATCTTTATTGATGTAAATTTTATTTCCAAGTGATGATATTCTCTTTTTATCTCTCATCAACTCATTTTCTGAATTTTTGATGTGACGCCGTTAGGCTGTCGAATTTTACCAAGGGAACTTTTTAACCCAATTTCGATTTCTTTGGGTTCAACATGTTGTTATTGAATATGTAATCCTTTTAATATGTGTGAATGAAATTTTATTGTTTTAAACTTAATATCCAATTGTATTGGGTGTATTTATATTTGTCACACATAATTTTGAGATTGATTTATCCTTTATTTAAGGATACCTTCTTTATAAGGGATTTCATCACATTTTACATCTCTATTGAGACTTCATTGTTGTTATGCACCAATTCACTCTTATATGGTGTATATACTGTCCTTTGGAATATTATATCATGAATACATTTATTATAATGATATTATAAAGTTCTGATTAAATTTTATTCCTCAATTATTGTATTCAAGTGTCTCTAATTTTGGTAAAAACCCTTTAACCAAAATATCACTTTAAATGTTTTAATGATTTGTTCTTATTAATATCCATGTTTTCAAAATGGTTTTAAGGATCTATTTATTAGGATATTAATGGTTTAAAATGTTAAAATCTTCAAGGTGGTATGGGACACTTTGATTCAAAATCTCTTTATTAAATGTTTTAAATGGTTTTGAAAATGGTTTTTTTAATGGATTCATTATTTCAATATCCTAAAATGTTATATTGTGATTGAAATGTGGAAATGCTATATTTCCTTTATTCATGTTTTATGTTATACATTTATGTTATGGTTTTTGGGAATTGTTATGAAAACGGGTGGTTCTGTGATAAAATAAGAGCGGGTGAGCCCGATATAGCTCTCCAATGCATTGGGTAACGTGAAGGGGTTAAACGTTAAGGTTTATCCGAAGAGATTTAGGGAATATACTGTGGTGGGTATTCCAAACGTAACCAAGAGGGTTACTCCCTACGTAAGAAAGTTATGAATGCCTCAGGTTACCTTTATGTCTTTATGATTTCTATGATTTATTCATGATTTTATGAGGTTTGTTAGAGTGCCTATGTTTTATGGGTAAAGTATGATTTCATTCTTATGTATATATGAACTCATGTTTCCTTTCCATATTTTTATAACCCTTACTGATCTTTTTATGCTCATCCCAAGTTTTTGAAATGTTTTTCACAGGTCAAGGGAAAGGTACATGATGTGATGATAGTGTCAAGGATGTGTCAAGAAAGAATCAATGTTTTATTTTAAATATGTTTCCGTTGATGGGAAGAAGGAATACTGTCTTTTATGTAACCACTTTGTTTAAATGTGGAATGTAATGCAAGTTTCATGATCTAATTCTCTAAAACTCTAAACCTAAAAAGATCCTCAATGTGTAATCTTGTAATAACTCAAGATTAAGTAAGGTTTAAGGCTGGGGCCTTATACATAGAAATACTATGTCTCAAGGAAGGAAGATGAAGAAGGAAACATCATCATGAAGTATGGTCCCAAGATATGTGCCAAAAATGTCAGCACATCAATAATTCCTGAACCAAAGAAACAAATGGATTTTTATAGACTTGTAAAATACATTTCTAAGATATTTGATCAGAATCATAGTAATATCATCATGATAGGACCTATAGTTTGGTTTCAGAACAGTTTGAGGATAATAAGTAAGAATAAGGGGGAATCAAACCATTAGAGCGGGTTTAGGTAACCCTAGGAAGAGGTATGATAGCCTAGGTAAGTTTCCCATAGAAAAGGTCCCTCCAAGTTGTATTCCAATAACTATAGAGGGAAAGGGCCATCCATCATCCATCCTATAGAGAATTTTCCTAGACCATCCCGATATTCATTCTCCCACAATACTTGAAGTCCCATTTTATCCCTCCTTCCATGTGTTATATTCTCTATAAAACTCTATGGAAGGTTTAATAACACAATGATGGTGGAGGAGGAAAATGAGAGAGGATATTTGGAGTGGAAATGAAATGATCTCATGATAAAACTATGGAGTTAAATTGTGTGTGAAGGACCCACATGTTAATGAGAGATATTCTAAAAGATGGAAAGTGGTTGGGGTGGAAATTACCTTGATTGTTTAGAGGCGGAAGTTTGATTGAGCCAACCCCACCTATTCCTATGAAAATACTGTGTTGAAACTATCATGATCTTGGTTTCCCATGATTAGTATCGATGTTCTGACACCATTGCACCAAAATTTCCCAAGGTATGGATTTTTTATCTAAAACCAAACTCGAATGGATGTACATGGATGGTACTTTAAAAAAAGATGGGTTTGTTGGCCGTTTCCCAGTCTCTCAGAAAAGAAAATTTGGGTGGAATAAACTTTCCAAGGGGAGGATGTGGAAGTTATTGTTAAATCCTTCTATTCAATACAAATTGGTGTAATTATCCATCAATTAGATTGACAAGCGTGGGATTTTGTGGGATTTTTTTAGATAAACCTCTTAAAGGGAGAAGTGGGCGTCCTTGATGTTACTCAAATCACATCATAAGAACCTCCCAATACCTCTCGTTATTGGGGGGGGGGGGTTAATGAAATTTTACTTCAAAATTAGAATAATGGGTGATAAATCAAACATTATGAATTAATAATGGATTTCCAACAAGTAACATAGTTATTTGGGATTGAATATCTGAGACATACTCAAAACCCTATTACATGGTTTCATGGGACGTCTGAAACAACCTGCATTATAAAATGGTTAGAAAACTTTTTGGGGTCAGTTGACTGGATTAGCCTTTTTAGTTCTTTCCAAGTATCTCATCATTATACTTTTATATCAAACCATAGTCAGATCCTCATTGACATCTCACTGTGTTCAAGGAAACTAAGGCATGAATGAATCTTAAGGTTTGAGAGCTTTTGGGTGAAGGAATGGGAGTGAAAAGAAATGATCCACTCTTGTTGGTTGGTTGGTGATCCTAACATCAGAAATAAGATTCATTATATGATGTCCAATTTAAAATGTAGGATTATTCTCAAATTTCATGGACATGACATACAATGTGGTGCTATTGAATGAAAACTCAAAGAATTGTATTCTCTCCCACTTATGATTATGTTCTCTCCAATACATTGAGAATGGAAGTGGGAAATGTTTAGGCTATCATAATTAATGAATGTTTTTGGACTATACATCCTCAAGAATCCCACATGAAAGATAGAAAATCTAATTCATTCTACTTAGATCATAAGGACTATACTAGAAGGTACAAGAACTTTATTTCTTACCTCACAAAATTTTAAGGTAGACATGTTTTTTGATGAGAGGGGAATCCATGATCTCATTATGTTTTTATCAAGTTATTTTTATGGTGGGGTTGTGTCATTGGTTATAATAATCTATTTGTATCGAACTAGTGGTTTTAGATACGATGAACATCTATCTCACAAGTGATATTACCGATGAAAATATTTTACTAGAACTGAAAGAGATTCACTCAACCAAAGTACGTGGACAAGATGGATTCCGATATTTTTTTTAAAATCAATAACTTATAAAATAAAAAATATTCCAATTAAATAATTGACAAACTATATATTAATGTGTATATATATGTATATTTATATTATTCATTTTTATTAATAAAAATTATGTTAATAAATATGTTATTTTTTTAACATTTAATGTTTGCAATATTGTTGAAATTTACATTATTAATATATTTTAATTTTTATATAAACATATATTTATACGGGTTCACAAGATAGACCAAGACAACCCCAAGATTTTATATAATTAAATTTATTATATTTAATATATATATAAATATATAAATAATATATTATTTATATATATACAATTAAATAATTAATATTCTATTTAGAATTTATAAAAATTAATAAAATCATTAAATAATTAATGTAATAATTAAATAATTAAGATACTACTTTTTGTTATGTACTAATTAAATACTTAATATCATAGTTAAATAATTAATATGCTAATTAATTAATTAATATACTATTTGTTGATATATATATATATATTAAATTTATTATTTTGATAATAATTTTATTCAATTTTAATAACTACAAAGTGTTTATTAATTATTGATATATATATATAATTAAATTTCACTCATTTTTAACATAAATTCATTTTATAGAAGTTATTCATTCATAATGTTAACCGTACGATTATTTTTTAATAATTTATAGAATTTAAATATTTATTCATTTAATATTTTTTTAATTTATTAAATTTTAATGTTTTTTATAAATAAATATTCATTAATATATTTAATATTTTTACAATTTATTCATTTTTAATTTATCATTCTTCTTTTTTTTTGAAATTTTATAAATTTTGTAATATTTATTTAAAAATATTTTTTCATTAACATTTAATGTTTTAACTTTTTTGTAATTTAAATAATTAATATTTATTAATTTCCATTTTAACATATATAAATATACAACTGTATATTTTTATTTGATCTATATAATTAATGACTGTTATTCATTTTTTAAAATTATTCATTATTCTTATTATTTACATCATTAATAGTTTCTACGTATAATGTAATTTCATTCTTCAACTTAACATATATATCAAACTTGTATATATATAAACAGTAATTTCACACACAAAAATATTTACATAATTAATAAAATCTTATACCGAAACACACAAACCAAACATTTATGTAATTTTTTTTGAATTTTAATATTCATTTTCTAATTTCATTTAGTAATGTAATTTATTCAAAATATCAAATTTTTTAATTGGTAAAATTTATTTTTTATTTTTTAAAATTATTATAGTTACTATTATTTATTCATTTTTATTTTTTTTATTTTTTTTATAGTTTAATAATTTTCTAATATTTATTTATACATGTTTATTTTCTATTTATTAATATGGTCAATATATATTCATCTTCATTTCAATATATATCAATATTTTATTTTTTTAATAAATTATATAATTATTAAAATGTATCCATTTTTTAATATTTTTAATGTATACTCACTTTTAATTATTCAATTTCACTAATTTTTATCCTTCATGAATTTAATATTATATAATCATATAATGTTAAAAATATATTTTTAGATTAATATTTATATGTAAAAATATTTTTTAATGTATATTTAGTATATTTATAAAATTATATATTTATATTTATAAATAAATAAATATTATTTTCATTAAAAAGTTTTTATATAATTATAAAATTATAATAAATATTTTTAAATAATGAATATATTTTACATATATATATATATATATTTTAAATATATATAATTATACAAATATAATTCTAATTATATTAATATATTTTTAAATATATTTAAAAATATATATATTTAAAATTATAATTATAAATATATATCTATAATTATATTTAGAAATGCTTATATAAAATTCTTTTAATATATTTATAGTTATATACACGTATATTAGTGCTTATTATTTTAGCACTCAAAAACCCTTCCTTATCAATAGTTTTTTGGAAGTGTGGATATAACCCTTCCTGATCATTTAAATATAGCCCTAACCGAACTGATTTCCCTTAGGTCATTCTGGCTCTCAAGTAAATTCAGCACCACCACCACTCTCCCTCGTCATTCTATCAGATAAATCAACTCTTCCAAATATATAGTTTGTTATTAATTCTCATCAGCTCTCATTTATCTGTGTCTTCAAACACCTCTCTCATACATACTTGGTCAAAACCACATTTATTTATTGCTTTCTATCACCTAATTTTCCCGTTATCGTTGTCTTAATCCTAGGACAACCACCCACCATCATGAAGTAGCCCTCATACTACCACTCTTTCCCCATCTTCCACTCCCTCACCTAACCAACACATTAAATCTTCCCCTTTCCATTCTAGATCACCCCACTAGTGGAAAAAGTTTAATATATATTTCTCCATCTATATAAATTCTATTTATTTACATTCTGATGTTGTATTTATATTGATATTTCCATATTATTATTGAACACTAATTTTGAGATATTTCATTATTTTTATGCTACAATAATATATTAATTAAAATATAATCATATTCTCAATTATGTGATTTACCATGAGAAATGCAATATATATATTTTGGAATTGAATTGAAATGTAAATGATGAATATGATAATAAAATTAATGTGATTTAATTAGTAATTATTTATATGTTTTTCATGACTTTTTTATATTATGAATAATATTTTTATATTTTTTTGAGCCCATATTTTGTTTTTTTCAATGAGTGAATATATGGAAGATATAAGGCGATGATTGTTTTTCTATTCTTTAAAAATTAATGACATGTGATTAAGAGTATTGACATTGAATACAACAAGTGGAATTCCATAAAAAATGTATTTACATGATTTGAATAAGTGGAATCAATGTTGAAGAGGATATGATGTTCATGGAAATATCGGTTTTCATGAAGAAGAATTAGGATGAGTAATAAAAAAATGAGGTTTGTGGCATGGCCTTTTAGAATTCTATATTGTTTCTTATTCATGATTGGATAACTCTTTCTGATATATTATTAAATTTATAGGCCTTCATCCAAACGAGAGAACCATGTGCAGCAACCATTCCTATGGTGAGTACTCGTTTCATCCTCATGCTAGACAACAAGGTGGATCTAACAAGAGCACCCATAGGGGAGCATAATGGAAGTGTGTTAGTGCAACCGTTCACGTGTGTACAGTGGTAGGGACAACTACCACATAGTGCTGCCATGGGTGGTTCATGATTTATGGATACTTGTGGCATGCTATAATTTATAAAACTAGTACCCAGATTCATCTGAAGACAGATGTGGGATATGGGCAGTGCAAGTACTATTCACCCACCTTTAAAAATAATAGACATAACATAGGCCATCTGATCCTGCTGAGCAGGACTATCCAATCTCCTACACAATGATCATTCAAAAGTGACATTCTTTTTCTCCTCCTTTCTTCCTTCAACATTCCCACAAGCACCAGCTAAATGGAGAGATCATGAAATCCATAAATCTCTAGAGATCACCCAATGTGAATATGTCTCCTAAAACCAAACTGAATCCATGCATGCTGTTTCTATCTTGTATGAAAAAGAATAAATCGAAGATGATCTTTGGAAGACTGCAAATGCAATTTAGGATGTGTTCAATTATTTGATCCATCGATGTGTTTGAGCTTCTCGAAATAAGAATCATGTGGTAATTTCATGAACTTGGGGATTTTATCAGTAGGAATAAAAAAACTCAAAATGATTTTGAGATTTACTGAGATCCTCAGTATATATAAATGTCATGACTTGGCTGTGGTGGCTTAATGTTGCCTGAATTTATCAGGGCAGGTTAATCTACATTAGATGATGCAGGTATTAAAATGAATATTTAATTTATACTTTTAAAACTACATTAATATGTGGTTTTCTGTGTGATGGGAATAAACATAATTTTTTTTATTCGAATGAAAAACAGAGAACCCATTTCCATGGGTATTGGATGAGCGGCATGATGAGAATACCAAGTCTTTAGGTATATAAAATGAGAATGAATAGGTTGAAGGTTTGTGTGAATAGAAATAAAGAACACCCTAGTCCTTTAGGTGTTTAAACCTAGTATTTTCAATACCTTTATGTTTTATAACATGTGAGTTTCCATATTGTTTACAACGTGAGAAATAGAATAGTAAACCTGAATGTCTGGTAGATGTTGTGCATGAAGATAGCGTGAATCACATGCTTGAGATGCATGAAAATGAGGAAGTTTCATATCTCAATCAAAACTGCATGATATGATTTGGATTCCCTCTCAAGTATTTATTTTTTTGAGATTCATTTCACCCCTTGGGTTTTCATATTTACACATGAAGACATAAAACCTTCATGTGTATGGTGAATTTCATGAATATAAATACCCACCACCTTTTATGGGGAATTCAAATATGATAAATAAATAGCCACAAAATTAATGGTTATTAAAAATTTAAAATATAATACCTTATATTCTTCTAGTATTCATATTTATAATGAGGATTTAATTAAATAATTCAAATCACACAATTTATTGAGACGCCAGGAAAAACTTTATTTTTGTATTAATATGTGCATGTAGGTCATGAGAAATTTGAACAACTGTTATAATACCCATTGATGCTCCTATAATTATTTATACAAGATGAATTTTTATAGTGATCCAAAGATGGGTAATTCATGAAGACGGTGATCAAATGAGCATGAACATTTGAAATCAATATTCAAGACCGACATTGCCAAATTTTCTTAAGAAGCACATAAGGAAAGAGGACCATGCCTTCTTATCAAGAAATATTATCTTTATGAAATAAAAGTAGTCCATTATAAACAACTAGAGATTTGTTGGATATAGCTCAACAGGAGGGATTCATTATAAACAAAAATGGTTGGATTCGAGTCTAAATATCCCAAATGGGAAATGATCCCCAATAATCATTTTCGACAAGTTATTATGAGAGTATATCAATTATTAATTTTGTAATATTTTTTATACATGTAATAAAATTGTTTTATTAGTGGAGAATAAATGTTAGTAAATCTAACATACATTGAAATGATGTAGTCACACATTCTATTGGGAGGAACCTTGTAAAACATCATGTGCCTTTTAGAGAATTTAGTTGTTTTCCTATGGGATAAGTAATACTTTTAAGAATGAGGGATTAATATCTTAACCATCAATATTGGTAGATTTAAAAAACTTTAATTTATAAAATGTACATCACCGACTCACCCCCTCCCCCTCTAAGTGATATATATGAACCCATACTCTTTAAGTGGTATCAGAGCAAAAGGTTCCCTCTATAAAGATCCAACCATTATTAAAGGACTACTGATGGAGAATTTAAATTTATTCAACAATTTAAAAATTAAGTTCTTATATTGATATAAATATTATGTATGGAATAATAAAATGCATTCATATTTGATTTCACAATGCCTTGATGTTAGTGATGCTATAACAGTTGGTTTTTATTCACATGAAATTGATGCTCCCATGACACATGCTCATGAGAAAAATATAAAAGTATATTGGAAAGATATAAATTTTATTTTATGATCCTTGTTTGATATTGTGTTCACTAAAGGTATGAAACTAAAAATAGGTATGGGGACTTGATAAACTCAAGAATATGTACGCAGGGAATGTGAAAATCAAAGAATCCAAACTAAAAATCTACAGATCTATGATTGAATATATCTGAATAGATTATGATGAGATTGTTTACGACTACTTTACTAGGATTAATGAAACAGTAATACATTTCAGGGATTTTGGAGATAATTTGGATGATTCATATGTTGTCAAGAAGTTAGTGTATAATTTCCCTGACCAATTTTATTCATATATGTCTTGCTTATAATAATTTAGAGACTTTTCTGTAGATTATTTTCATACCACAATTCTTAATTATGAGTTAAAAAATTCTCCTATGTTAAAAAGGAAATAAAAGGTTGAAATAACATTCAAATCAATGAGAAATCTAAATCTATGTAAAACAAGATAAACCATCATCATATTCTGATGAGGATAAGGTAAGTGATACAAATTATAAAATAATCATGGCCTTTATTTCTAAAACATTCAGAAGTGGAAATTTAAAATTTAAAGGTTCTACTTATTCAAAGTGATTTAATTGTGGAAAATTGGATATTTTTCAAATTTTTTTCCATAGAAATAATTGGAAGATTCTGAGAGTGATGATGAAAATGAATAATACTCTAAAAGAAGATTTAGAAAAGGTGATGTTATAAAGAAAAAAACTCTCAAGTAACTAAAAGAGAAATGTTATGAGTAAGATATTTTATGAAGACTCTTAAGAATAGACTGAATTTGAAGTTTTAGGGTCATATATAAATCATATAACTTTCATATAAAAAATTAAGAGATATGAATATTCTTAATATTGTGATGAGAAAGTATAAGAGTGAAAGTATCAGTATATTATAAGATTTAAACTTACTGAATGTATTGATCAAAACACTTATATCAATAATGAAATGAAGAAGTTTATAAAGAAGATAAGAAATTAAATCCATAAAATAATAAGGGATAAACTATTACTACCTATGAAGAAAGGAATAACTGATCAAAAGAGAAGTTTCCGTTATTAATGAGATTAATAAAAAAATTAAAAATTGCTGAACAATATAAGATGATATGTAATATTGAAGTTTAATACTATATAATAATTTTTTTTGAGACCCATTCCATATGTATCATAGTTAAATATGAGTTTAATAAGGCCAAAGAACATTGTAATAAATATATCATGATCATAGGAGAAACTTCTCAAGCTAGAGAGAAGAAAGGTAAAATTTCACTTAATCATATTGATTGATATGATACTTCTAATAGTGAGGGTGTGAATGTTAAAATTGAGGAAAAGAAATACCCCCTGCATAGAGAGGATTGGTTGGAATAAGACAATAACAATTATTTGGATTCATCTATAATTAATTTGGGTGAATAAATTTTCAAGCCTTTTGTTGGTGTGGTTTTAAGTGTGGTCATAAAGCCAATTATTTCTGGTTCAACGTGTTTTTAATAGAAATGAGTCCTAAATAAAGTGGTAGTTTCAATGAATACATAAATGAAAAATCTTAGAGATAACAACCAGTAAAAAGATATGCACCAAAATTATCTACACAGAACAAATTTCATACTCTTACAGAAGTTTGTGGTAGGTGTAGTTTAGATGTTCATGTGGCTTAGGTGTTCATGAAAATATTGGAAGGAGAGGTTCCTATATTGTGAAAGGGAATAGGTTTCTAAATAAAACTAGTGTAAAATCAAATTAAATGGTTTTTAGGATTAAGAATGAAAGGAATGGTTGCTTAGTTGTTTGGAAAAAACTAATTGAAATTGGCTGAATAATTGGAGGAGGATAAGAAACATTCTAAATATAATGAAAAAGAACAGAAATATGATGAGAAGTAATCCAAAATTATAAATGTGAAGATTCAAAATATTTTGGTTAAAAAAATTATTTAACATAAAGACAAATAAGGGACGAAAGATGATAGTCAAATCAGAGAGACTCAAAACCAAAATAAGTTTTCAAAGTAATATTTATATACTAATATTGGAATAAAATAATTCCATAGATTTAGAGGATGATATTATTCTAAATGTTAATTCTAATAGACCAATATGTCACTCCTTATTTACATTATTTTAGGTGTTTTTGAAATAGAATATAGAAAATTGAAGGAGATGTTAGAGGCTTACACCACTAGACAATATGAAGAGATGATTTTTCATAATTCCAACTGACTTCTATTAAATGGATGAAAAGTGTGAATCCCTTAAGGGGGATCTTAGATGAGTTTTGAGGTATTAAAATCACACTTTCGTCCCTTATTCTCAATCATATTATCTAATCAATTAAGGGAAGTTCTTGATTTATGTCATGATGAGACAAAGGGGTAGCTTTATCTTTTTCACTTGAACATTATAATGCGTTTTTTGAATTATGTGAATGATTTATCATTATAGTGATAAATATGATTATTTCCAATACCTTTAATGATAATTTATAATTTATATGACTAATATTAATTTTTAATATATGCTATTTAAAACATAGACAACCATTGTTATTTCACTTTTTTTCTCACACTGGGTTTTCCCATTATGACTTAGAGTTCATTATCTAATGGATATTTACTAAGTGTTATGTGATATTGTCCATTTATTTAAAACATGTGAGGAATTTTTTAGAAGAAAGATGATATGAAAATAATCCCCACTTTTCATTTTCACTTGATTTTTAAAGGGGGAGAAGATTGAGCACACATATTGAACTATAATTTTTTTGAAAAGATATTGAAAAAAAAATAAGGGGTATTGTTGAGTCCATGTTGATTTTTTTTCAATCATTAAATATGTCGATGATATAATGTGAAGACTGTTTTTCTATTCTTTAATGATTAATTTCATGTTCTTAAGAGTTTTCACATTTCATACAACAAGTTTAATTTGATGAAAAAATAATTTTAATTATGTTTAGAAGAGGAATCCACATTTAATAATATATTATGTTCATGAAAATGTTTATTTAAATGATTAATGATTAAGAATAGGAATTTTGGTTCCATGGAAAAAGAGATTATATATTTAATTATGTTTATGGCTTAGAATTTGATAAATATATATTTCTTTTTTTATTGATGATTTGATAACACATTGTGAGAGTTTACTAAATATATATCCCTTTATCCAGATGAGGTAACCATGTTATAAGGATTAATGGATTGTTTTTCATGAAGTATGCTGACATCCATTAAATGGACAAAATGTATGCATCCATTGAGAGGGAGCTTATATGAGTTTTGAGGTAAGATAATTAAAATTTCAAACATTATTCTAATTTACATTATGTTATCAATTATGGGGGGAGTGGTGGGTGCTTGATTGATTTTTATATAAGAAAAAGGGGGATATTTATCCCCACTAGTTGAGAGAACACTCCTTGGGTTCCCTAGGACTTGATGATTCATGTTGTCTCTCAGGTTTGGCTCTAAATCACTTGTATCCTTGCTTTCATGTATAATGTTTTTGAACCTCCCTCTAATAAAATTTACCTGAATCCCACCTTGATTCATGGTTTAATGAAATATGGTCTAATAATTCATTAGAAAAACTTATTATGTATGGATCAAGAGAATTTAGAAGTTGTGTCCAAGAAGGATAATGATGTATTTATAATGGATCGAATGACAACAAAAATCGTCAAAAAGTTTTTTGGAAACCGACCCTTCAAACTACATGCCTTAAAAACATGCTCCAAAATGTTTGGCATTTAGAAGAGGGTGTGTCTATAAGAGATTTTGGAGTGCGCTATATGATATTTGAATTATTCAATGATAGATATAAATAGAATTTAATCAAAGGAAGGATGTGGTTCTTTGATAACCAACTCATTCTAATAGAGGATCTTTGATATTGAGGGGAAATATAGAAGAAAATATTATTAAAATAAAATTTTGTATATGACATAAAGGGATCCCATTATGTGGTATAATTGAGAATGTTTTGTGTGAAATCAGAAGTCGAATTGAAGAAATTATGAAATGTCATAGATCAGTTCCTATTCATTGGGGGTCAACTATGTGGACTAAAGTGATAGTTGATGTGGAATAACTAATTATGAGGGGATTATTTCTAATTATAATGGAATCATACACTTAGGTATCCTTCAAATTTGAAAATATAAATGTATTTTACATATTTTTTGTGTTTCTATGGGGAATAGAGACAGAATATGTCTCAAGATAGGTAGATGAATAAGGAAACATCATCTATGTAGTTTGGGCCCTGGCTCTATGAAAAAAAGTAAAGTTGTTATTTATTACATAATAAGAAAAAATAGGTCTTGATAGACCTATGAAAGCATTTTCTATGAAATATGATTAGAATCATAATAATTTTATCATTCTAGGGCCTCTAAATTTGTTTACAGATCAACATGAGGAAAAGTAGTTAGAAGAAGAGGCATATCAAACTATTAGATTTCACTCAGGGGACCCTATGAAGAGGTATGATAACAAGTGTTTTTTTACAAAAGGAACAGTCCCCCAAGTTGTATTCCTATAACCATGGTGAGAATGAGTAATCCATACTCCAGTCCAATGTGAATCTACTCGGACCCTATAGATTTGAGTTTTCCCTCAATACTTGATTTCCACCTATATCCCTTCGTTCATGGGGATGATCCTATCGAATCCTCCATAGATGGTTCAAAAAAAATGGAGGTGGGGGAAAGAAAATGAGAGAGGATAATGGTAATTGAAATATAATGAGCTCAGGAGAAAACTACAGAGTTAAAAGGTGTGTGGAGGGACCATTATTTTATGAGAGATTTTACCAAAGATGTAATGTAATGGGGGATGAAACAAACCTCGAATGTTCGTAGGTGGAATATGGATTGAGCTGACCATGCCTATCCTCACGAAATTCCTATGTTAGATTTTTTTGTAAGCATGGCTACCCATGATCATTTTTGATCATCAAAACCATTATGATAAAAGTATCCATGATATATTTTTTCTATCCAAAACCATATTATACTAAAAGGAAAAGTATGGTAACACAAAAAAATATGGTTTCATTAGCTATTTCATAGTCTCTCAGAAAGTCCATTCAAGTGGAATCTGCTTAATTTTGAGGGATAATGTGTATGTTAGGGTTATATCCTGATCTCCAAACCTTAATGGTGTAATCATCCATCAACCAGATTCCCCAGTGTGGGATTTTGTGTAGTTTTATGGATGAATCTCCCAAAGGGAGAAATAAAATTTCTGGATGTTACTCAAATCCCTTCCTGAGAAGCTCTATGGAACTCTCTTTATTGTGGGGATTTCAATGAAATTGTTTTTTCAAAATGAGATGATTGGGGAGAAATCAATAATTATGCATCAATGATGTATTTTCAGTAAGAAACATAGTTGAAGGGGATAGAATAGTTGGGTTATTATAGACACCCTGTTACATGGTTTTGTGGGAATTCAAGAGCAACTGACATTACACAGTAGTTAGATATATTTATGGGGTTGCATGAATGGATTATACTTTTAGATTCCATCTATGTCTCACATCATGGACATACCATATCAAAAAAATTTACAATTAAAATTGACAAATCACTAGGTTCATGAAAAACATGCCTTTAAAGAATCTTCAGGCCTAAGGGATTCAGAGGAAAGGAAAGGGAGTGTGAAGAGGAAATTCACTCTTGTTGGTAGGTTTGAAATCATAACATAAAAAATAATATCCATTGTACATCAGCAATATTGGAATGTTAGGGTAATCTCAAATTTCACCAGACTAACAGACAATGAGTTTTCATTGAAAGAAAACTAAAAGAATTGAATTCTCTCCCTCTTTTAATTATGTTCTCTCTAATATCTTGATAATGGAAGTGGAACTCGATGATGATCTAAAAATTAATGAATGTTTTTAGTCTACACATGCTGTAGAATCCCACATCAAAGATAGAAACTCTATTTCCTTATATTTCTATCAAAAGGCCTCTATGAGGAAGAAGAATAACTCTATTTTTTACCTCATATATTTTGTGGGTAGATATGTTTTTGAATAGAGGGTATTCCATGATCTCATCCTAATTTTTAATTAGGATCATTGTACGATGGGGGGGGGTGTTCCATTTATTTTGATATTAATACTTGTACAGAAACATTGGTTTCATATATGATGAATATAAAACTCACACATGATTTCACGGGAGAAGGGATTTTATTAGAATTGAAACAGATTCACTCAACCAGTGCACCTAGACCAGATGGATTCCATGATTTGTTTTTTTATAATATATCTACACATTGTGGGGATTGAAATATTGGGACTCATGAAAGATCTTTGGTCAATAAAATAAAATATTTATTCCCTTAATGAAACCTTTAATAGTCTCATTACAAGAAAAACCCTATGTGGTTCTAGACTTCAGGCCCATCATCTTGTGAAATCTGACTTACAAAATCTTCAAAAAATTTGGGTCAATTTCCTTGTTTATGGATTGAACTAATTGTACCCTAAAAACATATCTATATTCACACTAAATATTCCTAAAATGAATTTATAGTCTAAAATATATTAATAAAACTCAAACCACTCAAATAACATTTCAATAATGCCTAACCCCTTATGATCCCACTGAGCCTAACCGTGGGTTACTTGTGACACTCTAATCCCATCTATAATAGGTTTGGAGTATGAGACTAACGAAAAAGACTGTAAAAATTTCATATAACGACATGCATCGAGAATAATATATAATAATATAATCAATATTTATACATATATATTTATATATTGATGCCAAACCATGACTAACTATGGAAGGTGAACTCCATACTATAACATCGCCAACTGAAGCACAATCTACAATGAATACAATCAAGATTTAGTATGAATGAACAACCAAGGTATCACATCCACAAAATTTAACTCCAATGATTGAATTATATTCAATGAAACGAAATATGTTGGCTTACAGACTGTGATATATTGTGTAAAAACAATATAATGCCTCTTATATTAAATAAAAAAGAGAAATATAGTGTCACCTCAAAAAAATGTGATATATCTCTATTATTAAATTGTATAGTCAATATGAAATATGAATAATATCATTCTACAATACTCTAATACATAGGTATCATACCCAACAAGAGACTTATAATACTTTAAATTTTGAAAAATCTAAAATTTCACAGGTCCCCAATCCAAAAATATATGCATTACCTCTATAAGTTTCTAATTGGTGACATTTGAATCATTAATGAGAAAATACCAGTTAATGTAGTACCTAACCATATCAAAAAAATTCACTCTATCATGATCTATATTATTCCACTGATTTTGTTACATACTCTATAAGTCAACTACCCATTATATTTGAGGAATTTGGTTACCTTATTCACTAATTATATTCGAGGTATAAACCATATTATCAATGTATCCCCAGGGGGGATACTAACATCGTGTCTATTCATAATTATTTCCCACAATCATATATTTTATCCCAGATATTAATGAACTCAAATAGCCCAAATTTCAGTAGAAACATCAATATTTGTTAATGCTTTATGATCTATTCGTTTTAGTGAAAAAACACACATAAATACATCTCATAAGTTCAATTATGATAGAATGGAATTTCTTTTGGATAGACAACACAAATACACATGAAATTATCCCTTGGGAATACAGATCTCTTTTGAGTCTCTGTTTTGAGTCTCTTGGATCTTTCTCATTACCTGAATCTCATTAATTCTTCAAAATTATGTGAATTGAGGTATTTATAGACAAAACACACTGAATCATTTATGAAAATGATGTTGAAGGCATACATTTGATTAAAAATAATCTAGATCATCAAAATATGACCCCCTTCTATATTTCCTCAAATATAATGATGATTGATAAACATAATCAAAAGTTATTCTTCAAATGTTGTAAATAATGTACATTATTCTAATGAAAATCACACATTTTGTGGTTGAGGTATCCTCACACATGTTCTAGGTATTGATATGGTTCCTTTTCTTATGAGTAGTTGGACTATTTTTCATAGAAAGGCCCAAAAACATTTACATACTAATATAAGTTCCATTACATACATGTAAACTAAACAAAATTCATCAGGTATTTTTTTAAATTCCCCAAATCATCACTTAAATGATGAAAAATCATCCATTATCTGAGAAATGTGATCTCAACATCTTCAATATTTCCTAAAATATAACTATTATTGATAAAAATAATCAAAATTTATTATTAAAATTTTGTAAACAATGTTCATTATCCAAATTCAATTAACAAATTGTGTCGTTGAGGTATCCACCCACACATTCTGAGTATTTTTTTGGTTCCTTTGGATTTTATTAGCTGGATTATTTTTAATATAATTTCCCAAAAAAATTTACTAAGTAGTTTAAGTTCCATTCCAAATAAGAACCCTCAACATATTTCTTTATATTATTTTTTAAACTTCTCAAATAATCACTCTAAATGATGAAAAATCATCCATGATCATCAAAATATGATATCCACTTCTTCTATATTCCCTCAAATCTTATGATTATTTATAAACATCATCAAAATTTCTTCTTAAAATGTTCTAATCACCATGAATTATTATTATAAAATTAACACCTGTTTTTGATGTCAAGAACAGATCTTTAATCATCACATTTAAAATCCATTAACTATTCAAACTTCTCAACTATTTGAAAATAAATTCAACATCAACATAATTCCAACTTCAATAAACTACTGGGGTTCTTTGGAAAGAACCCAAGTCTTATTAGTGTAAGGAAGCTCAATTAAAGAAAATGTGTTTATAAGTTAGATGATTGTTTCACTGATCTTAATGTCTATAACATGTGTCACATTTTTCTTTGATGTGAAAGTTTTTTTTAATAATTGTTAAGATGAAAAGAATGATGATTGGATTTTGAAGATCTATTTGGAATTTTAATCCAAAATGAAAAGAATAGGAGGAATATCAGGATCATGAAAATTTTCATTTTTCATGAGGAATAAAGAATGTGGCCACACGATTTTTTTATAGAAGAGGATATGAATTATAAATGCATGCTCAATTTTCATCAGTTGGAATTTATATGTTATTTTAAAGATATAGATAACTCTTGTTAAGGGAGTTTTCTAATAAATTGTCTAACCATTTGAATCCAAACATGGGATAGCCCATCAAACATGCATGTGAGACCCAATGGTCAACATCATGGAAGATCCTCCCCATGGATCATCCATTGCTGTAGAGGAGTGTGAGTGAATACATCACACCCACAAGAGCATGCATAATGGTGCACAAAGGGGGAGAGCATGTTATCCATGCTCTATATATGTATGTGTAGTGTATCTGGGTGCCGACCTAGATAAGTGTAGCTATTTGATCTAGTATAGAAGAGATATCTAATCCCTAGAGAAACACATGTTGGAGGAGAGGGGATTGACTTCTACTACTTCCTGTTTTCATTTTTATTCGGTAGTTTTAGTTAGGTTTTATTATGTTTTAAATTAATAATTCATATAAGAATTCTGTTAAACATAAGTGTTTCCACTAATTCTCTACCACTATATAAATAATTCTACTTCTTTTCATTCATTATTTTCTATTCTTAATATTATTTTATTTATTTTCAGGTTTCTTGAAAACCTCCACTATTATATTTTCTTTATTATTATTCTCATTTCTCAGTTTGTCACTTTTTATTCTTCTTTTTTATTCTATTACTTCTTCCTTTGTTCTTTTTGCACAATGTCCTATTACCCACTATATTGTGTGGATAACCTAAGACTTGGAATGGGGTTGGTATGTGGTGTTTCTTTAATTTCGTGCTTGAACGTAATATGTTTTCCTTCTATTTATCATTGTTACGAGAGTATTGCACTGGTGTGGAATTCATTCACAACAAAATTATTTTCAAATCTATTCCATTTCTTTGAATCATACATTTCCATCCCCTCACTCAGGTAATTAGTTCATAAAATAGATTTGGGATACCCAAAGGGATGAAACAACATACGATGGAGCCAAGTATTTTATGAATTTCACTCTCAATCGTGTTTTTATACAATTTTCATATTGGAAGAGTGATTTTGTGTGAAAAATAGGTTTCATAAGCATGGTAAAACTCTATAATCAATAAATAAAAGGAAATTAATTATTTTATGAGGTATCATAAATTGAATTATCATATTAAATTTTAAACAAATAATGAAGGACCCACATTAGCAAACCCTAAGGACCAAGACTTTTCCACCTAACCTAAATTTTATCTGAATTTTCATTCATGTTTTAATTATACATTACATTATTTTAATTACATATTTTCCAAAACCCAAAAATTTATTACTTTAATAAAATAATTATGGAAAAAATTAATTATATTTGGTGAATAAAAATTTCTGATTTATTGATCGTGATGCTCCTCAAGTGATTCAACTCTAATTATCCACTATTCTACATTATGAAAAATAAAATTTTATTTCTTCCATGCCATATGATATGAGGTAATCAATGTTTTATTATAATCTACATTAATAGAAGAATTAATATTTTTATGAGTATTTGATTGTCTAAAAATCTGACACTGCAAAACTCTATTATACATTGTGTGTTTATTTATAGAAGAAGAAGAACTGAAATAAATGTGATATTTAGACATCATAATTTAGGTTGAGGAAAAAGTTACATCAACTAGTTGTGGTGTATGTGAAAATAAACATATAAGATACTTTAGGTTGTCTTATTTTCACAATAGGGAATTACACAGACACTACAGACTATGCATATATATCATCTTGGACATGTTAAGGAATGTGATCACCAAAAACACGAACACACATTTTTTAGATTATTGGTCCACCACATATTCATATTATCATTTCTAAAGTTATAATAATGAATAATAAATTCTTTCAATTTCATGTTTTGAAGAAGAAGAAGAGTTTCTTGCCTACTATTATGTAATTAACATAGTAAAGAAGAGGTTAGTGGAAGAAACAATAAGCCCTGTGACATCTATTAGAAGTATCAACAGGTGTAAGAATTTCATAGTGGTATAAACCTTGATGAAAGTGAATATTTTCTTTATAGTTAGTCTATAGAACTGGGTAGGAGATATAAATCAAGAATTATCAATTTACTATAGTTCGGTGCTTGTGAATGATTATTCCCTACATTCTATAACCATGCTAAAAGATTATTTTTCTAGTGGTTATGTGGTATAATATTATTTCCAAATCATGCTAAAGACTAAATACTCCCCTTGAGTAGACAACATTATAGAATTACCAAGTTCCATATTTACCTGTATTAAAATATTTGAATACAATAAATAAAAGATAATAAGAGAATCAAGATCCAAATTGGTCTAATATGTAAAAGGGATAATTTTTTTAATTTTTCACAATGTTAGAAACACTTATCCAGCCCTACTCTTAGTGTTAATAATATCCCAAATTCATCCCCTCATGTTGTATCAAAGTGATGATTCACTTCTATTAGATTCTCTACAATTATTTTATTGTATTTTTAATTTAATTTTTTTTTCATTTGTTAATAATGAATTAAGAGTTGGTGAAGATTCAGTTATATATAAGAAGAAGTATATATCTACCAATGCCATGATAAACATTATAATGGAAGGGAAATGTATGTTTAAGAATTGATATCTCTTATAAAAGGAAGAGGAAATATTTGTATATCCATTCCATGCTAATAATGAATACAGATCATGCCTTGAAATTGAAGAGTAGGCGGATGAATTTTCCACCAAGGAGAAGGGAAACATTCCTATCATAAGTGAATCAAGAATACTAAGAGATAAAGAAGTTTGTGAAAATTCATATAAAAAAACTCCACAAGATGAAGATCCTTTCACAAGTGGTGATGATGAAAAATCTATAACTTCTAAAGATTTATCATAATGTTTATTGAGATATATTCTATATTTACTTCCTAAAGGAAAAATCTCTCATATAAGAAGAGTGTTATAATATTAGTAGGAATAAATCACCTATTTGGAAGAATAAGAAATTAATATAGAAAATTCCTTACAAGGAAAAATTATAGAATGTTTAATGCTCTCTGGAGAGGTTATAACCATTGAAGAAACAAATAGGGAACATGAAATAAGTGCCTCAAAATGGATCCAATAAGTTGAAGAGAAATATGGATTCAAGAAGAATCTATATGAAGAGATTCGTTCAGTTAAAGAAAAGTTGAAAAATTCCACTAAAGACAAGGATTTATAATTGGATGAAAAATAGAAGTAGATCAGAGAACATTACTCTTTGTTACAAAAACTTAAGATAAATAAAGAGGAAGTTGAAATAATGAAGTGCGTTTGTAAAATAATTTGATTATGATTTATGATTAGAAAAAAAACCGAAATATGAAATAACAATAATTGGATGTTCAGTTGGCCAATCTTGAGAAGACACATATTGAGACTTCACAAAATAAAGATATAGTTGTTGTTTCTACTCAGTGATCACTAGAGTATTCTACTACTAAAAGAACTCTAAAATTTGATAATAATATTATGGAATATTTTTATGGTTTATCTAAAGAAGATATAGAAAAAGAGCTACCATATATAAAATCCTATATAAATGTTTTTAACTTTGGTTCCATGAATAACACAGTTTTCAAAACAAATTCTGAACAGGTGTGTTTGAATAAAGGTGATAATAATCCACCACCATGATTGGTGTGGATAGGAAAATTATTGAGGAAGATTGTTCCCCAAAAAACCCCAACATGCTATAAGAAGAACCAAAAACCTCAAACATAAGAAATATGTTGATTAAGGTTTGTGGGTCAATGTTAGTTCGACAATATATTCAATAATTATGCATTGGATTTTTTGTACAATCATCTCATTGAAAAATAAAAAAGGAAACCCATATCAAGGTTCACCAATAATGAGATGAATAAGAAACATACACATGTTAAAAAAATATGTTTTATTCAAATAGATTTAGAAAATTGAAAATATCAGTGATGTATGAAATAGTAGTGGTCATAATCTTGTTAAATTCTCATCTCTATATGTATAAAAATAATATTAGAAAAGAATACCACACTAGTTGGGTAGAAGGAAGAAGAATCCTATGTATGTAAGGTGAAGAATGTTTTAAATGAAAATTCTCCCAAGAAGATATCAATGAATAAAAGTGTGAAGTCATTGGATTCAAAATCTAAGATTTTGAATGAATTTAATAAACACCCAAAAAATAATGATGAAACTTTAAAGAATCCATTTGGAAAATTCAAAAATACTTCGAATGTTTTTAATGATATTTTTCTATTCAGGCTAGAAGATTAGGAGAAGATGGGTAAAACGTAGGAATAAAAATATAATTCTAGTGAAATGTGAAAGGAAAAGGTTCCTCATGAGGAAACATAAGTTATGTTCCTAAGTTGCAACATAACATGATATACTCTTAGAAATTTCACAACAATAATTTGATTAAATAAAAATATATTAAAGAAGATAAAAGTTTCATCATGTAATGAATTTACATTAAAATATCCTATGAATAGAAATTTCATACACAATGAGATTAATGAAGTGATAAGATTCACAAATCCTCAATCAAAATTAAAGATAAATTTTTATAGTGTAAAGAGTGAAGGAAATGAAGAAACATTATTGATAAAAACATCAAAAACTTTTTATTAACATTAATGATGCAAGGAGGATACACTTTATTCCCTTAATAATTATGTACAATATTTTTTTATTATAATACAGGGAATTTATGGTGAAGCATGTTATTTGGGAGTGAACCTGAGAAGGTTTATTATTGTCAATTATTGATTGAAAATATGAAAAATTTATGTTCCATGAGTTATTATTCAATTGGAATTAAGATTAAAATCTGATATAAGATCATCATTGATGAGGTTGAATAATGTATGATTGTATCTAGGATAATAAGGAAAGAGATGATACCATCCTGATTTTAATTTCTATTTGTTATCTGGATGATCAGGTATTGAAGAAGACAAACCTTGGTGAATATGTGATAGTTACCAAATCTAGAAAGTTATATGTTCAAGAAACATTTTGGTGTAATCACTAAATTTGATCTTATTAATATACATTTTTCAAGAGATTCACCTTTATTACTATGTTTTGTAGTGTTTCCCTTGAGGGGGAGAAAAATATAGACTGATAAAGTTTCTTCCAGAATCAATATTTTAATTGGTATCAAATATATTTATTCAAAAAATTGTTTCAAGATCATTTCATCAGAAAATTTTAATATATATTTATTATCTCATCCTTTTCTGACAAAAATAACAGACATAACACAAAGTTAGAGTAATTGACTTAATCAATAACATAAGAAATGTGTCTGTATGGAAGCACTTGAAGGACAATTATCTTGTAATTAGTAATTGAATTCTTTTGATCTATTTTTTGAAGTAAGTGAATGAGTATTAGGTTGATCTTTCTTAAAAATGTTTTCATATCTCAATTTGTATCATCATCTATAAATAAAATCATACAAACCTTTGAATATAAGTTTACGAGTTCTCATTCCATGAGGTATCAAGATGGGTGGGTAAATGACAACTTTTTTGTTGAAATCAAATCCTCTTTTTTTCTACACTGGGCATAGATCATATAGAAATATACTGAAATGATGGATTAAGCTTTTATTAAGTATGAATTGAATCAATTTTACAATGAACATTGTATTTACTATAAAAAATTGAATATAATGTGGAATTAATGTTTAAAAAGTCAAGGGGATAAAAATTAAAAGAGTATTGAAATATTGGCATATCTTCATATTCATTTGAAATATACTATGATGGTATCCACAAAAAATACAAAGGGAGAGATTTAAGAGCCCTTTTTGTGCATGAGTTGTATTTTTTTTCAATTGATGTTATTGTTTGTCAGTGATTCTCAATGAAAAAACAATATTTTATTGACGTTAATATATTGAAATAAGATACTCTAAGGCATGATAAAGTATCCAAGATATCCAAAATTGATAAAAAAGTTAGTTTTAATTGGATTAATGAATTAATAAGAAATCACTAAATTCTTATGTTCCTAAGGAAGTTATTTTTAAGACATTGATTTGAAAAGTGTAGTGATTGTTTCACTAATGTTAATTTATAGAACATGTGTCACAAAGTACTTTGACTCGACAAATTATTTACAATAAAGATGAATTTGTGAAAAAATATGGTTATATTTCAATGTGATAATTTTAATTTATATTCCTATGTGAATACATGAGGATGAATAACAAGAACATTAAAAGTTTCATTTTCCAAGAGGAATGAAGAAGGTTTTCATGCATGGTTTTTAGAGAAGAGGCTATGAGTTATAGATGAATGGTAATTTTTCATGGTTTGGCATTTATATTTTTTGTTGAAGATTTTTTGGACAACTAATAAAAGCCCAAAAAGGGCCAACCCATCAACCAAACTTGTGGGACCCAAGGGTCAGCCATCTGGGAGAGATGGACCAAGGAGTTAGCATGATAAAAAACCAGGGCAGGTTATTGTATAAAACTTGGAAGAGCATGTACGGTGACATGAATTGGGGGTGAGAATGTTGGTCAGGCCCCATTTATGTATTTAGTATATCAGGGTATCAACCTCAGTTCTATCCTTATGTTGTAGTGGGAATAGGATCATTGACCCAGATTTTCCTTGTCGTTCGAAGAATCATTATAGGATGGGTTCTCATGGGTTAGTGTTCCCACGTAAAAATGTACACATATAAATATATTATTCAGATATAGTGCACAAGTGTTTTCATATACATAAAAAATGTAATATTCTTCCTTAGGATTAACATAACGAGACCAATATTTCCATTCATTGGAGTTATATATGCAGGAATTCCATGATCATTTTGATTTGGAGACAATTACATGATTGAGATATCAAGGAAAAGAAGATGATTTATAATGTATGAAATATTTTTCGTTCATGAATGTGGTTAATCAAGGATGTTGACACTGCTGAGGAATATATAATTTTGAATAAGGCTGATAATTCATTGATTGAAAGAGCAAGTGATTATTATCACAGGCACATAAGATTTTCACTAGGAGGATAAAAATGGTTCTTGTGTAATAAGAGACACTATGAATTATGACATCAAAAAGATTATAATTACTGAAACCTTAGGTGATATTTATATTGTAAATGACACATAATAATTCTTGTATCCTTGACATAGCTGATTTATCAATTTTGGGGTGATGCAAAATTAGTGTGAATTTTTTTATAAATTCATAATCTCCAATTCAATATAAACTGATTGTTTCTCATGTTTTATTTTTATATCTCATTAATTTATAAAATAAAGCATCCCTAAGTTTCTATTACATGAAAGGAAGAAGATACATCATCCTCTAGGGTACATGAAGTGGGGAGTTTTTTTCAATTATATTTTCACAAAGGATTTCCACAAAGCACATTTCTTCCACAATGATGTTTCTTTGCCTCTCGATATGTGATTTACATAATGTTGTGTTTTGTGCTGAGATTGAGAAATCAAAAACATGAGTTTTACACATACAAATAATCCTCAAAAAATAACTATATTGTAGGAAAATGTTAGTATCATTCAAACTCATTATGTTATGTGAAGGAAGTGTTCATCATATAACACCTTATACAATATAGAAGAAGCCATTTTCTTTTCATTCACACTAATAGAGTTAGTTCTATATTGAAGTACTTGTACCAAGAAATATATCCTTTCATAAAGTTAAGGAAATAGTTCCTTATAGTTGTGTTGCATGATATAGATGATAGTCACGTGATATAGATATATGATACACTTTCCTGAAATAAGAAAAAATAGTGCTATGTTAAGCATATATATGCAATATGCTTGCATGAATGAAATACATTAAGAGATTACAAAACCCTAATATGAATCACAAAAATGTGAAGAGGAAAAAATGATAATGCATTCTTGAAAAATGAATAATAATATATTGATAATATAAGGAACATTTTTCATGATGTGTTTGGTGATTTTACTATGAATGAAAAATGTAGTTTGATTTTCCTTTGAAGGGTACATTAATAGAAGTTGGAACATTTTTATAAGAAGTTCATTTTTTTGAGAATTTGACACTAGAAAAAACTATTACATATTTTGTGTTAAAGTATTGAAAAAGAAGACATGTAATCGAATTAATATTTGTAAAATTAAATTTGGGTTGAAGAAGATGTTACGAGTACCGGTTTGGGTGTACTTGAAATTGAATAAAGAAGTGACTTCGGGTGTTCTTTTTTACATAGAAAGTAACTATGTGGCTTTACATACAATATACATATATCTACCAGGTGATATGAATGAATGTAATCACAATTCAATTACAGATGTGTTTCTTAAATTACTATTCTATAACATATTCATATTATTGTGACCTAATTCAGAATAATGAAGTTGTTTTTTTGCTGAGTAGAAGAATACTTCCATGCCAACTCTTGTGAAAGTAACTAAGTGAAGAAAAAGTTACTATAAGAAAAAAGAAACACTATGACATCCACTGGATGTCTCAATAGGTGGAATACTTTCATGGTGTTATAGACCTTTAATAAGGTGAATATTGTCATCAGTGGTTGTATAAAAACTATCTAGAATCTATAAAACAAGAATTGTCAATTGAAAATAGTGAAATGCAAGTGAATGATTGTTCCTTTATTTTTGTAACCACCTAAAAATGATTATTTTTAGTGGCTATGTGGTATTGGATTATTTCCAAACCATGCCATATAATGACTAATTTTATTGAGTAATGAAATTTGTAAAAATATGATGTTACAACATTACATTCTTTGATATATTTGTATATGATAAAGAAAATAGAATAATATAATCAGGATCTATAAGGTCTATGAGGTTGATAAGGTAAAACTTGTAATTGTTGAAAAAGTTCCAACATACAGATTCACCCCACTCATTTTTAAGCTTATCCCAACATGGTCCTATCAATAGGAACCTATAAAACATAGTTAAGTATGATGAGAATAGATTTTTTTGGGTGTGGTTAACTTAAGAGGATCATGAGGTTTAATGAGAGTAAGAGGGGAGGTGTCCTTATATAAGTGAGGTGAGGGGAAACTTTGAAAATAAATGAAATATTATTATATAATTTGTGCATAAATAATGTTAAATTGATCCAAAACTACTTGTATTAAAATATAAGGATATTATTGTATTAATATAACAATCCAATCAAATTTAGATTGTTTTATATATCATATTAAACATTATCTTTAGGATTAACACAATTATAAACCATTGTTAACTATACCTAGAACCTTTTCATTATTAAAGGGATATAAATTTACATCTATGGTAAAAATTTTCTAAAAATTGGTCAGGTGATGAATTATTTTACCATATCCCATCCCCCTTGTCCTATTTCATGAATTCTATGATTTTTAAATCATTTAATAAAATATTATTTAACATAAAATATCAATGGAGTCGATTCATGAACTATTCCCATATTTTGACTTTAATGAAATCAAAAAATAAATGAAATTGTAATAAAAAATATTTCCCTATAGGTTATTAATTATTACAAAAATCATGTTATATCATAATTCATTCAAACAATATACCATTTTTTTCTTTCAAAATCATTTAAAATTTTTTCTACTACTTGGAAAAGCATCGTTTTAGTGTTGTGTAAGCATTTAAGGTAATTATATCATCTCTAAAAATTATAAATAAATTAAAATATTAAAAATAAATTATTTATGTTTAAAATAATATTTTATATTCAATCATATCATCTTATTATCCTTATGTGAACATATTAGATAAATTAAAAATAAGAGAGTGACATTAAGCACTTATCCTTCATTTAGAACAAAATAAAAGTCATAATAAAAGGATAGTGATATGAAATTGTGAATAATTTTAAGGGAATATGATTAAGGAAAAACATAACCTATAAAACTAAATTAAGTAATGTGTTTTTAAGACTTCTTGGCCTTATCCCATATTTTTACCCTCTTTTACCCATTATACCCTTACCGAGGTGACAATTATTTACTATTGTCACCATTTATGATGAAAAAAAATAAAAGGGGACTAATTTTATAAATTTTACATTATGATTACATATATGTAATACAATTTTTAATATTATATTTCTATAAGATTCATAAATTAATCTTCACATAAGTTCGTAAAATGAAACAATATTTTTTTGAAAAATTGAGTTTTAAGATTAAATCTCAATTCAATTTCGTTACTTTATTTAGAAAGAATAAAAAATATTTATTTAAACATTTAATTAAATATAAAATGTATACATTTCATTAAAATTATATATCAATAATTCATTATTAATGTTATTATGATAAAATCTCATTGCACAAATAAAACATTTTTTTAAAAAATAATACTTCTTACCTTTAAATTATTTTAATTTTTTGATAACCATTTAATAACTAATGAATAATTATATATATATATAAATTATCCATAAATTTTATAAAAACTGATTTTCAAAAGTGATGAACATATTTTTTTAATAGAAACATATATTATGTATAAACAAAATTCTTTTTTAAAAAATGTCTTATAAATCATTAAATTGTTTTATTAAATTATTTTATTTATTTATTAATAATGAATACATAATCTTAAATAATTTTTAATATAATTTATGTTGTATTTAACCCTATTCATACCATCCAATCTAATGACTAGTTTACAATGGTCATTATATATCACAGTTCATTTAGAGTCTTTGTTGCCTTCAAAATAAGCAATAAAATACTTAATGTTTATTTCAAAGGAAAGTATATATATAAAATCTCGAGGTCCTATATATATATATATATATATATATATATTATATTGATATATGGAAAAAAATATTATTATAATATATTATACTATTAATATTTTAATATTTATTAATATTATTATAATAATTATTATGTTAATATTAATATAATATTAATGTTCATATTTCTATAATACTAATATATGTTAATATATATTATAATATTATAATATATTTTATTATTGTAATAATATTATTATTGTATTATATTAATATAAGTAAATATATATTATTATCATTATAATAGTATAAATATATTAATATATATATTATTATAATAGATGTAATACATATTATAATTATTATACAACCTATATTTTATTATATATATTATAATAATATATTAGGTCGAATAGATCCTCCACCATGAAACATGACTCAAGGAAATAAAACTGCACTTCAAGTTTTCATAGGTTTTTTATGTCATCGTAACTAGTGGATCAACTATTTTTTTAAACATCATAAATTACTTTTAACACCTTATATTTCATATATCATCTTTCTAAAAGGAAAAAATATGTTTCCAAATTTTTATTCATAATGAGATTAATTTGAGATATTTATGAAATTCTTAATCATTATTTAACTTGAACCATTATATAAGATATTTTTCAACTTTTAGATTACCTAAAGATCCATAAGCTATTTTATTTTCGTGTTCATGTTGAAAAAAGTATTAAAATATTGTAAAAACATTAGATCTTGTGTTCCTTTCACTTTTTAGTTTAGTAAAATTTAATTCAATTTCATACCGAACAATATTTAGTATTATAAAATATATAATATTTAATTTTCTGTTTTTGTAAATTTTTTTTATCAAAACCCTGAAATATTCAAGCAATATTCCATTATATAAAAACATTCCAAAGATTTTCATTTAATAAATTTGTTACAACTTAAAGAAACTTATGTGAAATGAAATATTATAGATAATACATAATCAACTAGAAAATGTATTGACTTCCTAGAGGGAATGTTAATATTTTAAGGAAGATAAGATTATTATAAGGATATATGTTCAATTTGTATATTTTCAACAAGAAAAATAAAAAAAGAATAAAAAATTATAATGAAATATTTTTGAAAGAAGATTATTTCTTATTGAATTTTGTTTTATTTAAGTGATGTATTTTATGAACATTATAATAACTTTTTTGATTATGTAGATTAAATTTTCCTCTCTAATATTAATTTTAACTGATAGATCCTTTTGTTACGTTTTGATTTATCAATTATTATAGAGTTTTGGTATGATGTAGTAGGTGATTTCAAATGGATAGATTCTTCCTTGATGTGTATGAGATAGATAACTTTATCTTGTTTTTTAACTACATGGTTTTGTGCTGGAATTTCTTGTCAATTTATTTTTATTGATGAATTTTTTTCATCACAGTCTTGATCTTGGGTTCCTGAATACATTCTCCATATATTGAGAAGGAACATGAAATTCCATAGTGGAATGGGACTTTATCTAAAAAAAGAAAATCAGTTATATATGTTGATTTTTTTACTGATAAAATGAATCATAGTTTAAATTCTAGAAGTCAGTAAATTTTTTTTCTCAAATTACATTGATTATTCTAGAGATATTTATATTTTGTAGGATTATCCTATTCTATATCATTTTGATTTTTTATTTTTTATTTACACTTCATCTCTGGTATTTGATTTTATTTAAATAAAATTGTTTGACTCACTTGAGTGGCATGGATTTCATTCCTAATTTCTACATGTTATCAGAGTGGGTCCAATTTATATTTAAAAAAGGCCAATTTTTCAATGAAAAAGAGGTAAGGTTTTCATAGAACCACCTTATTGAGTGAATTGTGTCATCATTGCTCCCCTTCGGTGAAAACTATGCACCGCTGCATTCCCTAGAAAGCAATATCCCATCACTCACTGCAACGCCTCACACCTCACACCACTTCCACCATAGTGATTCATGTCTTATTCCATTGTTATTTCCTCCAATATCATAATATCCCACCATTTTCACTTTTACCATACATTCCTATGAATCCTCTATATATGAATCATTTCTATATTGTACAACCATGTCTATTCTGTTATGATTGTCTATATGTTCAATCCAGTTCATTATGATTTTTCACTATTGATTTGAATAAATTTTTAAGCTCAGCATCATGGATTCCATATCCTCCCTTATAGACACTATAAGTACTATAACCCATCATGTGGATGAGCTCCTCGAATCCACCAATTTCATTACAATTAAGAAGATATTTTTTGACATGCATAAAGGGAAATATGTTAACAATCATCTTTCTTCTCATAAATTTAGATCCTATGGGTATCACTTTTAGGTAATGGGAACATAAGGGAAAAATAATTTTTACATGTTGCTTAATTGGAAGGATTTTTTGGTCAATCACCTTTCCAAGACCAAAAATACCTATAAGGAGTTGTGGGATTCATTATCATTTATGTTTTTTGAGACTAACAGTGTTATTATATCATTTATTTATTTTCGAACCAATTCACACTCTCGTAGTGTTATCATTTTATTCCTTCATATTATATTGAGTTGAAATATATTGTTAATGAAATCCCTAATTTATGGTTGATTATAATCATGAGGGGGATATGATGTAGCATGACCACTTATTTTTATTTTCTTTACTCTATGATATCAATATAGATTACTTGATTAGATTTATAGAGATATTAGAATAAATAAATGATTTTAATCCCTCATTGGTTTATAATAATACTGTTCATTCTAGAATCTATTGTATTATATGAAATATAACACATAGTTGATATTTTTTTGGAGGATTGTTTGTTCATCCAGTTTCACCATACATTATAATCCTCTGGATTAATTGTAATTCATGAAAATGGACCTATTAACTCTATCTACCAGAAATATACATAATTAGTTGTAGATTATAGTGCATTCAAACATCCTATCAGGAATATAGGTATTATTCATTCTTACAGTCCTACTTTGACTGATAGTTTTATCATGTGTTCTTAGTAGTGTCTCACTTGGTGGTGGTGCATACATTCTTGATTTGTTCCCTTATTTTTCCCCCTCCATGACTTTTACTTCTATCCTCAAGATTCACCTATGACCTAGAAATCATGATGAGTAAATTATTTAGAAATTATATCATGATTTGGTACATGTTTCTCCTTTTGATTATGATTCCTTCCATTACACCAAGCATCACCTGGTTAGTTATGTTCCTTAGGTGTCTTCATATTTCTTGAACCCTTTTAAAGTATTTTATTAGGCTGTATGGGGACCTATGCATATTCCAAGAAAATTTAATTATCAATAATTTTCTCATTTCAATAATTATTTTTCACATATGAAATGGGTTTAGTTTTTAAAACAATAATCTAGTTTTATTTTTGTGTTTCACTCATTTTTTTTCATAAAATCTAAATAATGTTTTCATTACCCTTTAATATTTTTATTCTACCAATTTTCATGAAGAATTTTCTATATGAATTTAATAATTTCATGATTATCATGGTATCATACATTAGTGTTTTTTCACTATAAGTCCCTAAAAAATATTATTTTTGAATCCAAGAATAATCATTTGTTGAGACCTATTTGGAAACTTCTCTTTGAGATGAAATCTCATACCATATTCTGGTGCAACACCATTATTACTTAAAAAAATCTCATTAACCCCCTCCCATATTTTTTTCTTCAAGGGAGGCACCTTTTCATGCTTTATTCCCTCAGTTATCCCCACATCCTTTACCTATTTATATATTTTTATGTTTGAACAATGTTCATAATAATATTTCTATTATTACCAAATTATATATTCATGATCTTAAGTGATTCATCCTTGGTTAAAATCAAACCCAAAAAAATATTTTTATTTATCTCTAAACATACAACATTATATGACTTTTATAAATGTATCATTCATTGTGTTCTCCATTTTCCCTATCCATCATCTATCCCCATCTCCCCATCTTCCAATTATGAAGGTTTCATTCTCATATTCTCTCGCACCACCACCACCCTCACTTCCTCCTATAAGATAAATAGGGTCGAGATGTGGTCTCATTTAACCATATAAATCAAATAATTTACATTCAATATCAGTTTTAGCCTACTATATAACCTGATGATTGTTCATTTCTTTACTCTCATTCAGTTCATTTTCCTATCGCACTTTGAAATAGAAAATGTTCTTATCATTACTACCCAATTTATTCTTCTTAATTCTAATGATTAATTATGACAACCTATATGTTCTTATCACCCATATAGAGGTTTCCTTCCCCCATACCAGCACCAAGTAAAAATCTCATCATGGGTGGTTACAGTCTATGAATGATTAGATGTGAATCACACATGGAGTCTTGTCTCAATCCCCTTCAGTAAAAACTTTATTAATGAAAATGGATCTATATTTTTCATATCAATAATGATGGAACTATGAATCCCTTGAAGGATATATTGATTTCAATGTGAAATTATCATACCTACAATGTTGATTACATTGACACATTCACCTTTGGATAAGATGGAATTACTGTGTCTTTTTACCTATCTCACTACCACTTTTTATTTTTATCTCCATTTGAGGTTAAAGGAATAGTTTTGGATATTACTAACTCTAAGAGGGGGGGGGGTGAATCTGTGTTGAGATATTTTTTAACCTTTTACAACTTTTATCCCACTACTTGTTTGGCCTCTTTGGATCTAGATTATATTATTCTATTTTTCATATGGAATGAAAATATATGATAGTAGTAAAAGATGAAACCTCATATTTTTACAATGTTCACTACTCAATTATATTAGATAGTCTATGGAATGGTCTAGAAACTATCCCGGCTACACAAAAACTAGAAATTAATCTTTTGAATTTGGTTTAGCAAGTAGGAAACACCCTTAGAATTAAAAATCACTAAATTCAATTGAAATTTCTTATTTTACAACTCAAGGATGAATCTTTATACTACTATTGAAGAAAATATTGAACTTCTTGATAATGTTATTTATTACACGATGAATTTATTCCACTAAATGATACTTCTATTGGATGTCATTGTCTACTTTGATCTTCTGCTTCTTAACTGGTTATTTTCTCAGTAGAAGGCAAGAAACCATTCTTCATCCCATAATCAAACTGAAATCTACACTTTCTTCTTCTTATACCACTCACAATAATATGAATATAGTTTGTATTGACATTCACATAAATTTTCCTGAACCAAATGATAATCAATAGAATATGGATTGGTCTGACAATCATTATTCTTCAATGAAAAATTGACTACAGTAAGTCACCTTCTTCCAATATTTCTATAATCAAGACTTCTTTATGATTACTAACTCAATGAAGATCAACTCAACATAACGCCATCATAATGTAAAATCCCCAATTAAAAATCAATGGATAATTGGGAAACATTTTATCTTCTGTAGTCTTAATGGTATAAATATTATTGTGGAATAAGATCTCATACTTCATCGATACAAAATATAACCAATTTTGTGCAGTATAAACTACCTATTACTATAATTGATTTCTTGTGAACACTTCATACACTTCACCAAAAATATCACATCATCAGATAAATGTTTAAAAATATTCAGGGGTCTTATAAAACATTTGATCCTCAGTACACAGTTATTCCTAATCAAGAGTTAAATAGTTTATGAACTCATGTTCATATGGGTTTAAATATGCATGCATGAACTTTTTATGTTCACTTGATTTTCTTCTTTCTGTATATAAGTGAAAAAATGTCTTGATAAGTTCATCATGTGCATATGCATTCAAATATCAATACATATATATAATCAATGTTCACTATCTCTTCACACACATTAAAATATGCACACACTGTATTTTTTTTATTTCCTTGTGTAAACACCACTTCTATCACCTTCACACAAACCAAACTACCCAATAATATCAATCCTTTGTATGAACCTTTGTCATGTAAGGATTAGTTCTTATTCAAAAAACGTTCAAGCATCTATGTCACACGACTTATTTCTCATTCATGCAACTCACAGTGAGTGGTTTTTCTAACTTTTCATCTTGTACCAACATGATACATGATAAGTGTTCACTCCACATAACACTGTGAAGGTATAATACTCAATAATTGGTATACAGAAAAATTATTCTCCTGGAAGAATAATGAGGGTGTACAAACACTAGTCATGTGTCAACATATTATTTACAAAGGATGTGTGTGGTTCTCCATTGTGTAACCAGTTGGCATTCGAAACTCCCCGTCATCACATATCCTAGGAGGATCATGGAAATAGTTACTCCTTTATGTTAAAGAGTGATCCAAAGATATTATATTTTTTTTGAAAACAAGATATCTAAAAATATTACCCAAGAAATAGAACCTTGAATAGGCTTAGTGGATATTCTTTTATAAGAGAGTATCATCACATTGATTCATTCATTCAACACTTAAAACCATACAAATAAGTCTATGTCAATGACATATTTGAGGATCCAAGGATCTCGATGCGCCTTATGAAATTTGAGAGGCTGTAAGTCTCATATTTTAATTCTTCAATATTGAGTATTATGTACGCTGAATATCATGGTGTTTTTTTCTTGGTGACCAAATATTCTCCCTTGCAAAAATGAAAAATCCAAACTTCCCCATTTCACCTATACACTGTCATATTCATTCAGTAGTGGGAAATTCTGAAACAAATCATTACATGAAAGTAAAAGCATGTATAAATATTGATATATAAAACAGGTTCGATCATACTTGTATTGATCAATGCACATGATGTTCAGGGAAAAGTTTGATCATTGGTGGTGTCCAATCCTCAAATTGTATAGAGGTGAGGAGCTCTCATGTTACGAGGTAGATGATGACTATGTGGAAACATGGTGATCATTGGATCCCTAAAGATCAAATGAATGTGTTATATCTGTCACAACCCATACCAGAGGAGCCCATGTAGAGACTACCACAAGACCACATCTAATAGGCCATGGGTTGGAGACTATCATTGAGTAGGCATATCTAAAAATGGGATGCATTTTCCTAAGTACCTGTACACACAGACACATCTCTAAGCACAAAATTGAAGAAATGTAAAATCACTATGTAAAAAATTCATGCATACACATAGATACCTACCAAAGAGTACGACAATAGGAAAACTGGAAAGTAAACAAGTCTAGAAGACAAGCCTACCAAAATAAAGAGTCTATAAAATGAAATTAACATGTTCCTGAAACTCATCATCAAAAATCCCAACTAGATGGGTAGGTCTAGGACAACTATATAAAGCCGTAAGAGCACACCTCATCCGTATGATATATTTAAGCACCACCAAATCCTTGTCCACCTAGAACTCCATCAAAGCATTGATCGTCTGCACATGACGCCGCACATGCAGGTGAATACCGTGTAGGGTTGACTAAAAAATACTCAGTAGGACCCCCTAAAACCATTAATTAAAAGCCACAAATGAAAATACTACAAGGGAATACTAAATTCATCTCTATACAGGTATATGTATTTAACACATATACAATGGATATCCAGAAATAATCATAAATATCCATAAATAAAAGAGGTAAGTTACAGCCAATCGCCACTATAGGATTCTACTCGAGGTACTCTCATTCCGGGGGAACTGACTCCTCGAGCCATGATATCATCCGAGACTCTCAGAAAAGGTCACACTAATTTGTGTCCCACATAAAGAGAAATACATTGGTCAAAGATCAAAATATATAGGGAGGTGATCCTTCCTAGAAAATAGCAACAACCCAATATGTATTATCCCTTAACCTATGTGATCCATCTTTGAGAATACCAACAACCCTACCGATGCAGCTCATAACGTATGAGATCCTTCATAATGAATACTAAAAAACCTATCGATATGACCGACTAGATGGTGTAATAACTTCCTAATATCATAGGACATGTCAATTCCCAAAAAACTCCATTAGGGGTGATAGAGGATCACTCATGTCCCAAGGAGGGATACCACAACTCTATTCGGGACTCATCCTCTAGAGAGGTCTACTATGAAATGGTGTTGATATAAAACCATACTAAAACCTTAAGGAAAGGACCTAGGAAAACTATCCACATATATTGGTCTAAGATAAAATCCCACCATGCTGTATAAAAAGGACTGTATCTTTTGAAGGGTCCAAACACCACAAACATCTCATTAAATGAGCACATAATTTTAATGTTATGGTTGTTTTCATAAAAGGGTCTGACCCGGGTCTAGTCTGGGTCCGAATCGACCCACCAGCCAACCCGACCCACCCCATCCCAGTTCTAGCCCTCATGAATGTAGGACAACCTTCTTTACCATACACGGTCCACCCCAACCGCATGCCATTAGGCTCCATACTGTGCCACACTGTGTCCATGCGGTCAGCCCACCATCCACCTATTCTGTAGTCTCACCACCCTTACAGGATCCATGCAGCCCACCTTCTACATACACGAACTTCCCTTGCTTCAACCCCTAGTCAATACTATGGCCTCCATCCATTGAAGTTCTGTGGTGCCATCATTGGTTATGATATTTGACCTCTGATCATTCCACAATGAATCAGAGGTGCAATGATCGATTATTCGCATAAGGGTTTCAAAGAACGGGTAGAAGACAAAGAACAGACAAGGAACTTGAGAGATTGAGGGGAGAAAATAAATCAACTTGAACTCCCAAATAATAGATATTGGCCTCTGTTTTTTTTGGAATTGATTTGTATTTTTTAGATGTAAGAAAAAATAAGGATAGTCATAAAGATATATCACTCGTCAAACCCCACAATTTAACCATCCCGCAAGAATGACCATACTGTGGATCAACCCATTATTTTGTTCGTTTGTGTTCATCCTTGAATCTATGAATGGGTAAAAGAAACCATAAAGAGATGAAACACCCAACCTTGATTTGGTTCTATCACTGATGAAGAATAGTTGATGCGTCAATGATATGGGAAAGATCCTTAAAATTAAAGGTTCGTCATTCTTGATTTGTCAATCCATTGGTGTTGTTTGGAGGGAGATCTTTCTCCTTGACTTAGAGGATCTATATGGTTATGTCATAACCCTGGATTCCAAAAAATAGTCAATATAAAAAGGAAACCAATGATACGTCAACAAAATAACTTCTATTAAATTATTTTAATGATGTTTATCTCCAAAAAATAACTTCAATGGTTATCCCACGCTAGTTGTGGTTATGCCTATCATAAGTTAAATCAACTACTTTGAATGCAATGGTTCCCTCAAATTTATAATCCAATCACCCATTTAAGAGTTATTCATGTTTTAAAGAAAAACCTTCCACATGATATATTGAGAACTGAACATTTTTCAATGAATTTTTCTTGGAACAACGGGCCTTAGAATCACATGACTTCTTAGTGCCTCGTATTGGAATTTTTTAAATTAATATATAAAATTAATATCGGAAAAAAGAAGAGTCATTAAATTCTCCCCACCTTTGGGATTTACATCCTCGAGTACCAAAATAGGGGCTACTCAAACAAAAATATGATGGTATTAACCATGAAACTTAGCCTGACACACCTACGTTCTCTCATGGATATTCTCAAGATTCCACTGAACATGCATGAGAAGAATAGACCACCCATGAAGGATCATATCCTATCAATACTTGATCTCCATCAGGTACTACACAAAATTTGCCCGATCGTTAATGTCCAACTTTCCCCAATCGATGATGTGAGAGGGATCTTTTATGTACCTCCTTAGTTGGGACATGTAGAAGACATAAGGTAACCAATGAAAATGAGAGGGTAGATCTAGGTGGTACACCACCTCACAAACTCTATTTGTAATCTGAAAAGGGCCAAAGTATATTTGAAAATAACTTGTGTCCCCAGCAAAATCTCCATAATCTGTGTCGAGGTGAGACTCAAAGTAACCCATGGTCTCTTTCCTCAAACTCTAGAGGCCTTTATATCTGGTAAACATAGGACATTTTTTGGCTCTATTATATCTTAATCTACTCCTGGATGATATGCACCTTCTTAGTGGTATCCCGCACCAGCATTGGATCCATTAGTGCTGAATCTACTGGGTCAATACAGAAAAGTGGTTACCTTCATTCTCACTTGTAAAATGCCTCAATTAGTGCCATATAAATAGTGGAGTGTTGTATTTTGTTGTACCAAAAATCCACTAGTGGAAGGTGATCCTCCCAACTATAACTGATGTCCAAGATGAAGGCCTGTAATGTATCCTCTAGAACAGGAATGGTCCTTTCCATCTTGCCATCTGTTTGGGGATGAAACACTATGCTCAGGCATAACTGAGTCCCAAAAACCTTCTATATTTCCTTTTATAAGCATGATGTGAAACGAACATCATGATCTGAAATGATATTCATTGGAACTACGTGTAGCCGAACTATCTCCTCCACATAAAGACATCCCAAGATATTTACTGAACTCTGCTCCTAGATCTGTAGGAAATGGTCCAACATAGTGAGTAATTCAATGGTCACCAAGATGGTATTGTGTCCCTGAGACATGCATGGTAAAACCCTCATGAAGTCCATAAATATCCTATAACACTTCCACTCTAACACCTTAAGTGGTTGGGTCATTCCCATAGGATCCTGGTGCTCAACATTTACATCCTCACATGTGAGGAATTGAGAAACGATCTAAACCACTTCCTTCTTAATCGTCAGCCACAAGAAATAACTTCATAGGTCTAGGTACATCTTTTCCACACCTGGATATACAACCAACTTGGATATATAGAACTCCCTTAGAACCTCTTCCCATAATAAAACTTGTACATCTATTCACCCTATGAAAACAACGACATGCTCCCCACATTTATAATATCCTTCTAAGGCATGCCCTGTGGAAAAATGTGCATGTTTAGTCTATCAGTTGATATCCCCAAGCTATGACTCCATGAATTGCTTTAAGAGTGGAGGGGTGACAAACATCGACTTGAGGTAAGTTTCTCCATATCCACCCACAAGTATAACTTTAATGGGGCCAACTGCTCTAATGCCTCACACAATAACTACAAGCTGGATCTCCTACTGGGAGCCTCTTCCACCATGTTCCCCTTCCGAAGAGTATAAATAATTTCAAAATCATAGTCCTGGAAGAACACTATCCATCACCTCTATCTCATGTTCAGATCCTTCTTGGAGAAGATATACTTTTGAATCTAATGGTAAGAGTAGATGATAAACCAGTCACCCATTAGGTAGTCTTTCTACATCTTCAACGTGATGAATACCCCTGCTAGCTCAAGATCAGAGGTCACATAGTTCATCACATGATGACTCAACTGGCGCGAACTATAATCTACTACCACTTTCTCCTACAATAGGACACAACCATGCCCGATACTTTATGCATCATAGAAGACTACATAATAAAAAAACCACCTCTGATAATATCAACATGGGATCCATCATAATCCTCTACGTTAGCTCCTAAAAGAATTTATTACACTTTATTGTCCACATAAAAGGCTTCCCCTTCCATGTCAGATCCATCCAGGGTGCTTCTACTCAAGAAATTTGGTGTACAAACCACTGATAGTTCCCATATAAAACCAAAAAACTCCCCACCTTGGTAACACTCCTGAGGGGCTCCTAATAAATAACAACCCCAATCTTCACCAGATCCATTAAAACTCTAGAATCTAAAATGATGTGTCCCAAAAATTGGACCTCATGAATTGAGAACTGACACTTTGTTAGCTTCCCATAAAATTTGATACTCTTTGAGTGTGTCTAGGACCATCCTCAAGTGTATTGCATGCTCCTCCTCGAACTCATAGTACACTAGGATATCATCAATGAAGACAACTATGAAGTGATCTATGTAAGGCTAGAAGATCCCATTCATGAGTCCCATGAATAATTTTTGGGCATTATTCATGAAAAACAGCATCAACAAGTACCCATAGTGTCCATGCGGACATATGAAGGTAGTCTTCTATACATCATCATTCCATACATGTAGCTAGTTATAGCCTTATCTGAGGTCTATCTTCAATAACCACCTCACTCCCTTCAGTTGATCTAAGAGGTCATGCATCCTCGACTGTAGATACTTTTCCTTCATGGTTTCCTAGTTGAGGCACCGAAAGTCCACACCTAACATGAAGCTCTCGTCTTCCATCTTGCAAAACAAAACTAGGGCTGCCTAGGGTGAAATAATGGGTCTCATGAATCCCTTCTTCTAAAACTCCTCCAACTGTACCCTCAATTCACAATGCTTTGTAGGAGTCATACGATAGGTTAGTGTAGATATAGGTACCATTCTAGGGTATAAATCAATGCACAACTATACCTCCCTATGTAGAGGAAATCTGAGGACATCATCCGGAAAGACGTACTCATACTCTTCCAACACTATAGGAAACTAAGGAAAGAGCCAAGGTAATTTCTCCACCTATAATGATCCAATCTGAAATCCCACCATGCCCTCTAAAATGGACCTTCTCATCACAATGGTATTAATTCGACAAATGGCTCATCAAACATGCAGATGGTTTGAATGTTTAGACGATTTTCATAAAAAGGACTGACCCAGGTCTGGTCCAGGTTTGACCCAACCCACCAACTGACCCAACCCAATAGCCAACCTAACCTAGCCCGACCTAGTCATGTTCATCCTGAATCGGACTTGACCACTTTTCTCGACCCGCAATGGCCCGGACCGCCATGCTTGCTGAACAATGGGCCGCTGGGTCGCTTTGTCCAGCCTGATAGGCTGCTCGAGTGGCCTAGATCCCCCTTGTTTAGCCTTCAAGCAGGCAGGCCATCTATCTCTTCTACATGTGGTCCACCTCGTTCCCATGCCACCAGGCTCCACATAGTGTTTCACTGCATCTGCGGGGTCAGCCCGGTGTCCACCTAACTTGTGTCCTTGCTGTTGTGGCCAGAACCACATGGCCTACCTACTGTGTTTGTGGCCCTTCCTCCCCGCATCCCACTGTCAATGATGCAGCCACCTACCATCACACCTCCATGGTACCATCACAAGGTTAGATATTCTACCTCAGATCATTGTTCCATGAATCAGTGGTGCATTGATCGATCATTCACATAGGGGTTTTAAAGCACAGGGATATGACAAAGAACACCCGAAGAATGTGATAGATTAAGGGGAGAGAGTAATTGAACATGAATTTCCAATTAATGGATCTTGGACTTTGTTTTTGTTAGCTGATATTTGTTTTTTATTATAAGGAAGAACAAATTATAACAATCACAAAGATATATCAAATGCCAAACCCCATAATTTTACCATCCTGCAAGAATGACCAAACCACAAATCAACCTATTCATTCGTTGGTCCATGTTCATCATTGAATCTATGAAGGGGGAAAATAAACCACATAGAGGTAAAATTACCTAGTTAAATTCAGTTTGATCGTTGATGAAGATTGGGTACTACATCGTTTCCATGGGAAAGATCCTTCGAATATGAGATTTTTCATTCTTGATTTTTCAATCCATTGGTGTTCATTGGAGAGAGCTCTCTCTGTTTGCCTCAAAGTATTTACAAGGTTATTTCATAACCCTAGATTCCTAACAATATGAAATATAAAAAGGAAACCCACGGGGAGTCAAAATAATAAATTCAATTAAATTATTTTAATGACTTTTACATCAAAAAACTAACTTTAATTGTCGACCTGCGCCAGCCATGGTTTGGCCCCACCTAAGGTAAACCCACAAATCTATACAAAATGGTCCCCTTAGATTTAGTATCTAAGCACCCATTTAGTAATTATTATAGTTTTAATAAAAAACCACCCACACTCTTTATTAAAGACTGATCATTTTTATGATTTTTTGGGGCACACATGACCTCAAAATCACATGCCGTCTCAGCACCTTGTCTTGTAATTTTCAAATTAAATTTATAAAAATAAGACCAAAAAAATCATAGTCATTACAATGTCTGAAAATTTTTAATACATGTGAATAGTGAATCCATGTCTGTGTACCACATCAGTCCTCTCGACAGTTTATCCATGCTATATAAATTATTATGGTCCTATTTCACATTTGAGAAAACTCCTAGATTCACATCACACACCTTTCCCACATAGGCCATGTCTCACATGGTCCACAAGTTTTCTTGTAGGTTTCTAGCCCAAACCTATGGGGGTGTGCACTATGGGCCATATACAAGGGCTCGCTGAGCACTTATAGATGACCCTCTATTCATATAATACTTATAATGGTGGCTTGAGCTAACCTATTAAAGGTATAACTGACACATGGGTCCCACATAAGCTTTGGTTGACATTTCCTTTTCTACTAAGTGTGGTTTTCCATATTTTTTATAAGAAAATCCAATATAAATACTTTTAAAATATCTTAGTGAATAATGGAAACCAACAAATTCATAGAAATATCTTCCTCAATCTCCATGAAAATTGTATGATCATATATTTTTTCATGGTCCCCATTAATATTTTTTTAAATTATCTTCATTAAATTAATGACTTTCAGGAACATTCTTCAATTCCTCTTCCTCTATTATTTTTGGAATATAAATTCCAAATAACTTCTTTAACAACTAAACAAAATTCATGTTTATTATAAAAAATATATCACCTATGATACATGTATTACAAATGAAAATTAGTTTACCAATTTTTTTATATACTATGCGAATTATTAAAGCATGATATCCGATTTCATTTAAAGAATCCATAATAATTATTCAAGCATCACATTTTAAACTCAAACACTTCAAACCATTTATATGTTTCAACAAATTATAAGACTTGAGTACATCACCAAAGATCCATTATCTTTGGAAATTATTAATCATATTAACATCAAAAAAATATTCCTATAATTTTTAAATCAATGAAATACTCATATTTCATTAAACACCATTGAAAACTAATGACATTTATAGAAAAAAATACAACTCGAACAGAAAGTGGGCTCTTTAAGATGGATGTCAGGAATTCAATTCTCTATAACTTTCTTAATGAGGAGGCATATTTATTTATGGTTCATGGAATATAATGGTGACGAGGGACCCCAATTAAAAAAAATATTGTTTGGAGCATGAGACATGAAAATATTGATTTTTGAGGAGAAAGAACATATAAGAATGTACAAATAATTAAAAAATAATAAATTGCACATCATATTAATGTATATACCTGAATATTTCAATAATTCATAGAACATATATAAAAAATAAAATCAAAAATGTTACTCATTAAATATAATTATAAACAACGATTAAAACATGAGAAAATTACCTTATTATATTTCCATAAACTATCATTTTACTATTTTCTCATTAGGATTTTCTATATGAAAATATTTCATTGTGGGATGTTTATTTATATAACAAATCATTTTGAAAAAAATAAATTTTCCCAATTCATAAAGAAATTTATGAAATAAAATACCTAATTATGACAAACCAAATTACACAAAAAATAAAAAATAAAATGAAAAACATTTTGGCTGTTAAACATAAATAATAATACATTACATAATAAAAATTCATAATAAAATAAAAAAGATTAAAAAAATTAGAATAAAATAATAATAGATAAGGAATAAGTATTAATATTTAACAAAAAAACACCGAACAAAATTAAAAATATAAAAAAGGTAAAAATATTGAAGAAGAAGAAAAAGAAATCAAAAGGAATTAATAAAATTTAAAGGAATGACATTAAAAAATAGAAAATATTAGAGATACCCAATATAGTGGTATGAGAGATGTTGGTATTGGTTAGGTTTTTTATCTTACATTGAAGGAAGAGTGAAAAGGTTTTATTAGGAATTTGGGTCACAATCCATACTAGATCATTCATTAGCAGACATCGAGGGTGGGAGAGAGTAGATGGTCAACTTTCACTGGTGTTTATGAGTTTTCCCCTAAAAAACTATGAGTTGGTTTGGAAGTGTGAGAAAAATAGGATATTGAAATGTTTTATGCAATTCCATGATTAAACAAGGAAAGAAACTATTGAAACCATAATATACAATGTCTATAATTAAATAATATAGTTGTTGTATTGTTTAAGGGGTTATGATGTTAGCCATAGAACTATAGACAGTGCATTGGAGAAACATTAATAACTATGTGATGATGGATATATGGAATGTCTTATGATGTTTGTTTCTCAAGGAAAGTCATCAATGGTATGTGAGCTATTTCATTAATTATATATCCTTAATTAGTTATAATGATCTTGGTTTAGAAACTTTTTAAAATTTGTAATAGGTTTGGGATATTCCAAAGAAAGATGGATCCATTAATTTTATATAATTAATTTTCTATATGCATAATTATCCTGGTTGTCTATATATATGAGATTATCATTACATGTAGTGATGATACTAGGATTACTCAACTTAATTCCTTTATTTATGAGGATGTTCGAATGTAGGATCTAGATCCACTAATACATTTATTTGGGATTGAGGTTTCTAGATTATCTTGATATATATTTCATTCTTAGAGAAAATATATAATTGTTCCAAAATAAGAAATTACTATGTCATAAGTAGATTATATGGAATCACCACTTCAGGTTAGTTAACATTATTTTCATGAATATAGTGAGACTTTCTCATCATCAAATGGGTATTAACGTCTTCTTGTCAAGTTGAACTATCTTAAGATGAATAACCCTAGCATTGCATGTGTAAGGAGAAAGGTGGAATACCCGAAAAATCTATAGTGATAGGTGATCAATTTTTTGTTAGATACGTGGAGAATTAACTTGGGATAGGCTTACAATATTAATATTATGAGCACATGGATATTTAGGATTTTTACGATCACTGTTAGAAATAGTTGGTACAACATCAAATTTATGATGTCGGTTCCCAACATGAAAATGTTATAGGTCTTATATGATATTTGTTATTGTTATTTATTCTTAAAACCAATGATAGATATATTATTGGTACATTATTGGATTTTTTTTACAAAAAACTCACCCAAAAAATGTTTGGATTATATGTTTTTGGTGTATGTTTTAAGAATAAACAACAAATTTTTTTTTTGTAGATGGGTGTTTTGGCCTCAGTTTTTTCAAATCCCAATGACAAAAAATAAAAAAAATAATTTGATGTAGGTTTAAATAAAAAATGATTTGAAACTGGATTCTTGGTGTTGGTTTATTAGAAAACTAACACCAAAAACTTTTTCTCGTAAATATTTTGGGCTTCAGTTTTCAAGAAAAAGTAATTCCAAAAACGTTTTTACAGAAATATAAAATATTGGTATTTTAATAAACCAACAATAAACATTTTTAAAAAATAACACATGAATCCCTCATTCTGGTTTTTCACTCCCCCTTCTGCTCTCAGCCTACGACACCTCTAATGGCTCCACGATTGTATTTTATGACTATTATATTTGAGTTTCTTTGATTTTATTCACATATTCATGATCATTTTCCATAAATTATTCACACTAATTCCTTGGTTCTCGATCCATTTTATTATTTTATGACTCGTTAACACTATTCAGGTTGAGAAGCACCGAGGATTGTAGTTTATTTTATTCTTCATTCTTGTTTTTTTGGAAATGTTATTATTCATTCTTGTAGTGTTCACTCTTCCAAAACATTCAAGGGAAAAAATATATATTTAAGACAAATTTTTCATTGTAAAACACAAAACTTTCAATGTTTTTTTAAATTTTAAAGATAAATCCTTGATCTATTAGTTATAAATTCATTTTTTATTTACATTTGATTGTTAGTTATTAATTTTTTGATAAAGTTTCCTTAATTTTATAAATTTTTTATTTGATGAAATTATCAAATCGGTTATCCCAAAATTATATATATATATATATATATATCATTAAAAATTAGTAGATGTAGTCTTTTTCATTTTTAATTCTAAAAAAATTATAAATTTCTTGATTTTCATGACAAAGGTCAAGCAGATATAGTCTCATATATCATATAATATAATTATTAAAAGTCCATAAATGTTTATGAAATAATACATCACATTTTTTTCATTATTTTTTTAATTATAATGATAATTACTCATATTTAACTGTTAATAAAAGTTTATGTATTTCTTACATATTACCTCCACAAAACATACACGTTTGGTCTTGGTAAAGAACACCCAAGGAGATGTATTTTTTATAAACCATTGAGGGCCAACAACATGGTATAAACACCCTATTTTTTACTATTACCTGAATTGAAGTATTTTCAACATGAAAACAAAATATAATTATGTATTTATTTCCTAGAAAATAAAACATCCACAATGTTTGTTAGAAGTTTTTATTACATAAATTTTCATTCAAATTGGTTTTATGGTGTAATGGAAAAATAATTTTTGAACAATAATTCCACGTTTCTTTCAAAATATATATACATTATACATTTTTCAATTAAACACCGTTACAAATAACATCTAAAAGGTGAAATTAAATTTACCATAATGAAACTTCTATGATTCACTATAGTTTATATATGATTATATTTTGTAAATATTTTAGAACAACATTGACTACTAAATAAACCAAATCCAACATTATATCATCATTGAATCACTACAATGAATTGTACCATTGGTAATATTAAAAAAACCACCAAATGGGGTACATAAACTTTGAATCATCTTCATATTCTAAAAAGAGTCACCATTTTTTTGACAATGATAAAAATTTACTCGTAACATTATTACTAATGAATCCTCAAAAATTTTTAGGATAGTTTTCTTTGTAATGGGGTTTTAAATAAGAATTAATGATTAAAATTATTGTTTTTATCCATAATGATTATTGGAACAAACTTATAAAAAAAATGCACAACTCCTTGAACCAAGATTTCTCTTCCAAACAAACTCAACAAAAAGGTCATAATAGATTATAAATTTCCCATCAATGTCCTGAATATATACATAATGTATTTATGTTTAAAATTATTTAATATATGTTAACAAAAAAATAATATTTATGTATATATTGAAGGATCTATGTATAATATATTCATTTTTGTCTCATATTCATTTAAAAAAATGCATCTAAACATAAAAAACTATCTTTATTCATTTACTAGTGTAATCTAGAATATTTTATAAATAATTATTTAAATAAATTGAATACCTATTATAGTTTATTTTTTATTTTGTTCCTAATAATCCTTGATATTTCCCTTCCAAATCACAATCATTTTGATTATTTGTTTTTTATGTTTAAAATGAATCTATTTATATATATATTTAAAAAATTTTATATATTTTAATATATTATCGTTTTATATTGTGATATTAGGTATTTAATGGATCGTTTTTGAATAATTATATAAAGAACATCTAATGAATATGAAAAACAAGTTGATTATTTATTGGAAATTTTTACAGAAAATCTTCAAAACATATATTAGATTTTTTTTACCATGTGTGTGGTTTTTGGTTAAAAGAAAGTTAAATTCTAGAGAAAGCTAGGATCATCTAATTTTTATATTGTTTTTGTGATAATTATACAGGTTGGATCTAGAATAGTGAAAGAATGAATAATTAAATATCCAATATTGATGAAAAATATTCAGAATGAGATAGAAGATTTCATTGAAGAAATAATTCATTATGTTGGTGGTGAAACCACAAAAAATCAAATGTTGAAAGATTTTATGGATATTATAAAAAAAATATTCTATGTTTTCAATAAATATATAGTGTTATTAGTATTTATAAGATTAGTTAACGTTAAATCATGAAATGGGTTGAGTGATAAAAGTTTCTTTAACATTCATGAACAATAAAAAGAGCTACTTATAGAGGGAAATGGGTTTCCAGAATCAAATTATGCGGTAAAGAAAATATTAAACCCAATAGGATTAGGGAACAAAAATATACATGCCTACACTAATTATTATGTGTTTTATAGAAATAAATATGAATATTTATCAAAATATCCTCAATGCAGTACCTCACGCTATAAGATTGACGGAAAATTCAACTATAATTCATTCCGATGTACTGGAATCTAACTTCCTGCTTAATCAATTTGGTACCTTAAAATAATTACTTCCAATAATTCCAATAATTCAACTCTAATTCATTCTTAGGTACTGGAATTAAACCTCTTTGTAATGTAATTTGGTACCTTCTACTAATTCATTTGTTTGAAGCATCTATTTGAAAATTCAATTGATGTGAAAAGGTTATGATGGAACAATGAAAATAACATATCTGATGGTAAATTATTCCACCATGATGATTCAACATATTCGATGAGATTTGATAAAAAATATCAAGATTTTCGAAGTGAAGTTAGAAATATTTAAATGGGACTGTGCATAGATGGAATAAAACCACACTCGAGCCTAAGTGGCCACCATTGTTCATGGCATCTTTTATTGGTAGGTTACAACATGTCTCCATAGATATGTAGAAGGAAACAATATTTTATGATTAGATTGAATATTTCTAGAACAAAAAATCTTGGAAACGATATTTATGTGTATCTTTCACAATGATTGATGATTCCAAACTTCTATTGGGGACATGTGTTACATTTTTTGATGCATACAAGAAAGAGTATTTTACTTTGCGTGCTATGATAATGTTAATATAAAAAAATTTCCTACATATGGAAACATATCCAGATACTATGTTAAGGGGCATAAATCAAATCCAATTTGTGAAGAAGTGAATTCATATTATAAATTGTTGAATGAATCAAATAAAATGTATGAGATACATTGATGATAGTTATGAAATAATCATACTTATCATATATTTTAAATAGAATTTAATGGTTTATAGGAATGTAATATAACACAAAACCATTTTACTTTGATGAATATTATGATAGGATGAAAAATATTCATAACAAATTTTGGAAATAAAGGATATTAGGGTAATTAAAAATAAATATGAAAGAAATAGTGTAACTTGTTCAAACTACCTTATTAGAGATTTTTAGAGATAAAACATAACATTTGTTCTTTTTAATAAGGTAATACCTTAGTTTAGCCTTGTTGAACCCTCCAAACAAGGTAAACCCCCTCCACAGGAAGAGGTCACTCTAGGGTGAGACCCAATTGGGAAGATTCCATTGCTAGCCAATATGGTAGAGTGTCATGTAGGGAAACAACTTGGGTGGTGATGGGTCGATAAAACAATGAATCATCACAGCTAGTTTGTGCCTCATTTTAGCCACCCACTTTGGGACCGAGTGGCCCAAAAATATTAATGGATACTAGGGGAAGGATAAATTATCCCAAGGTAAAAAATTTGGAATTTATATAAATGGGAATATATTTGGAGTTATATCCCACTATGAAAGGAAATAGAATATGTTTACTCCCATCTTTTCCCACATTATGGAAGATTGTGAAGTTTAATTTTTTTCATCATAAGTATGGTATTAACTTACCTAGTGGATATTTATAAAATGTAAATAATTATGTGTCATTTATGGATTTTAGGTCAATTTTTAGGAAATATCATGACTATCATGTATTGATGCAAAAAGGATACCATCCACCCATCATGGTATATTTCTAACACCTGTTAGAAATAATATCACTAGGTTATGTAATTTTTTCAAATCCATTTGTATCAAAGTCATTGAAATTTTTTTTATATGTGTTAGAGAATGAAACGTTACTTATTATTTGTCAAAATAGAAATGTATTTCCCACCTAATTTTTTTATATAATGGTGCATATGGTGATTCACATGGTTAGTGAGATAAGAATATGTGGGAATATGTATTTATGTTTGTTGTATCCTTTTTAAATATAAATTAAATGTTCGATGGGTTATGTTAAAAAAAATTATCAACCAGATGCCTATATTATTAAAAAATATGTATTAAAAGATTTGATTGAGTTCTTTATTGATTATTTGTATGAAGTAGAGAATGTTGGTCTCCCTATATCTGAACATATAATAGTTGATGATGAAGATAATGGTATTAGAGGTTTAAAGGTAAAGTTAAATTCACATGATGAGGTGATGTAGGCACATTTAAACATTTTGAACAACACTAATGAGGTTCAACCATATATATCATCAAATATTCTGGAATTAAAGTACACTATCTTAATATAAATGAAAATTGGTTAATGGGTGATCATAAAAAAACTTTTGATTCATGGTTTATAGAAAGAATCATCATAGATATATCTACATCATAATAATTGAAATCGATGGAAAGGGGAACATCACTTAATTTAATCACATGGTCAAGTTTCAATATTAATGGATACACATTTTACAAAAAGAAATATGGATGACAAGAGTATCATTAAAAATATTGGGGTAATTTTCATCGCATAAGCAGTTCATTTTTCGAGTGACAAAGATAAAAACACAATTTATACCTCTATGAAATATTTTGGAGTTCTTGTGGATATATGGGAAATTGATTATACTAAATTTAGAGTAACAATATTTAAATATAAATGGGTTTATAGTAATAGTGGTGTGAAACATGTTAATTACGGGTTTACACGGGATGATTTTAAAATATTTAGTAGAAAATAAGAACCATTTATCATGGGGAGACATGAAAATAAAAATTTTTATGTCCTTGATCCATCTAATTATTAGTAGTCCATCATTTTTAAAGGGAAAATAATTCATTTGGGTGATGAGGATGATGATGATGTTATGGATTTATGTGAGGCTTATTCATCCATTGAATGATTTTCAGATGATAATAATGAGTATAAAATAGACATGGTCTATGCTATATGAAATGAACACTTTGAAGGGATATGGTATAACACTAAATTAACATCCTAATTCTTATATTAAATAATTACATATTTTTCCATTTTTTGAAATTTAAAATTATAAAAACTTTTTTTTATTAATTAATAAATGTATAATTATAATATATTTAATTAATTATAGGGTTTTTTTCAGTTAATTTTTATATTCAATGGCTATGGTTAAATAATTTTTGATTTAAAAAACTAACATACATCATTATGTTTTGGTTAAATTTATGCACATAATAACACTTTTTTAAATGTGATATTTAAATTTATAATTGATATATCATTTTAGAATTACTGTTTTCATATAATATTTTTGTATGCATATTTTTTTAAGAATCATGAAATCATTTTTTAAAACATACATATCTGTGACAATTTTTTTTACTTACACATTTTTGTTATAAATTCTTTTAAATATTCATATTTCTAATAATATTCTCTTGCACTTAATATCATTAAATTTACATATTTCATTGAGAGACATGATTGAAGAGGAAAATTTAGAGAGGTATATGTTTTTTTTCTTATTTTTATATATTTAGTTATATATTTAATTCATAAAATCAATCTTATAATTTACCAAAAAAATAATTATAGGACTATTGATGCACATCCTACAGAAGATTGTAGTCCTTCTACTACCAAGAAATTATTTCTATGGATCGTAAATGTGGGATTACATGTTAAAAAATCTGTTACTTTCTCATGAATACTAGAGATTAAATATTATTTTTTAGGGAAATTATAACCAAATTGGTCTAAATTCTATGCAGCTTGGCCATTATATTTCCATGCAGAGTAATTTTTTATAAACATTTTATATCCTAATTAGGGGTCCCTCAAAAAATGGACAATGAGTAGATATAGGATTATATAATAGAGAAATATCGGAAATAATTTATTTTTATATAATTTTTCAATTATTATATATTTTTCATGACTAATATTTAATTTAATTTATTATAGATGACATTGATTTTGGAAGAAAAGAAAGAAATTAAGAAAATATTCGTATATTTGGTGTTTTTTCATGGTGAGATTTTGAAAAAAATGGTTAAAAAATATGTTTTTGGTAGATTACATATTGATCCATGTCTCATGTATGAGTTTTTAGATGCAGATACATGGATGAATTTTTTCTAACTTACATGATGAAGCATTTATGGTATGGTAATTTTTTTATATTGAAAAATAACTTATATACTACTTTATAATTTATTAGTTAATTTTTATGTAATAGGATTTCATGAAATATCATCAATAAATCTAGTTGTATAATATATAACCTCATACTCTATCACCTATAGTGTATCACTTATAGGAGGAGGGAATGATGGGGAAGAATTTTGATTCATTAAGATCACAAAATAGTAGTGGTTTGGAAAACTTCTAGTTTGGCCCTCTATCTCCCCCCCCACTTGACATACAAATGGAATAGAGTGAGAAGAAATAAAATAAAAAGTACAATATAGAGTAATATAAGGATGTAGATAAGGGAATTGTAAGAAATTAAAATTTATTTTCTATTAATGTTAGTATTTTTTAAATTAGAAACACAAATATGTAATTGTAAATTTTTATTTTAGGATGAACACGAGGAGAATGTGATCAATGACACTTTTATCTCTTAGGGTAGGATGGACATCCTAGCTACCACTTTATGAAATATTGAACACCCAAGATGCGTAAGAGGATATGAGGAAAGTTTTAGTATTAGGAAGGTTTTTTGTAGTCATAGTAAGAAATAAAGATACCCATAAATATATTCCTTAAAATCCGAGATAAAAGACCTAAAATAGTCCTTGTGTGATCAAATTAAATAAGCTTTGTAGGATATGTTTGAAAAATTGAAAAGAAAGTTATTGCCTGTGTGGTCTACAGAGCTTACCAAACTAACCCATACCTCTCTACTGTCTTATCCTACCCAGATTTCCCAGCTGGTCCAGCCTTCATAGCCTTCTCATCCGACCCAGCCAGCCTAACCTTCCTAGCCAACCCAACCTACCTAGCCTACTCATCCTTCCTACACTAATCCACCACCCCCTTATTCAAACATAACCATATACTTTTAGTTTTATTCTAGAGATACTCATTTACATATTTTAGTGTTTGAAGTCATATATCTTTTTGAGGATTTTGTACATCATTAGACTTTGCATTTGGGTTTGGTCTGAATGTCAAAAAATGATATTATTGATCCAAATAGTCTACAGACATTTCCTACTGAGGAGGTTACTAGAGTTGGAGATTGTATGAGTAACTTTTTACTTCAACCGACTATCCTTCCGCATTAACTAACATAAGTGGCAAGGATTTTTTTTGTAAAAAATATTTACTATTTATTTAAAAATGATATACTATGTTCTGACATTTATTTTATATAGGAATATATAAAATCTAAAGAATTCATATAAAAAAATACTAGTTTTATGAATCAACAACTTAAAATACTTTTGAAGTTTCTTGTGGGATATAAGGATTAACTTAGTTTTCATCTTAATTGGATAATATTTATGAGTTTCAAATGAAATCCGATATATGTGGAAGAGACAGTCTGTTAAGAATATTCCAAATAAATATCACGAATCTTATTATTTTTGATGAGCTCAATGTGCATGTGTTGCAGTTATTTTCCGTGAAAGTAAAGTTATGTTTCGGTTTTACTTTTCTTTATTTAATTAAATATTATTCCAAGTTACTTGCTATATTACTTATTTAATTAGGCATCTATACAAAATTATAATTCAAAATGAGACAACTTGTTTTTATGGTCTTATAGATCCATAATTTATTTCCATGGTTGTGAAATATGCAACTACTATTTCATGATATTCATATATATGTGAGAGATTATCAAATATAGAGATTGGGTGATGGTTTTTTCCATTCCTTGATGGGTAGGAACACTAAGTTAGTTATGAAATAATATTCATTATAATTTTATTAATTGTGAAATTTTTAAATTATATAGGTTATTGGATGTAGGGAATATTCTTCCCAAATGAATTTACATTATATTAGTTTTTATCTTTATTAGGTATAATACATAAAAAAATAGAATCTTTTTAGAAAATTTAGGTTATGGAAAAAGTTTAATAAAGAGAATGTGTCAATAAAGAAACATAATCAAATCAATTATGTGGAAGTGAAGGTAAATTATTTTTTATATTAGTTAATATTTGGTATATATATATATATGTTGGTTTTTATTTTCAATTTAATATTTCATTACCATAGTGTCATCATAAAAAATAATGTGTGGAATGTATTTATTATTTATTAAGATTCATGTATGAGATGATCAAAATTAGGAAAAAATTAATTTTATAAGGTTATACATATTAATAATTTTTTGTCTGATTTGAAAATATTTTGTTTTTTAATAGGATGAAATTTATTGTTATTGTATCATTTAAATGATACTGAGTCAAATACGAATGAAGAACTTACCATTATTTACAATTTGTTTAGAAACTATTTATTATGTATGATTGTGATTTAAGTTATTAGGTATGTATCTCTTAATTAAAGTTAAAAAGTGTCTATTTGGACAATAATTTTATTCTTTAAGTTTTTATATTATATTTTTATATGGTTATATATTATATAAATTCTTATTGATTTATAAAAAAATATCCACACTACACAAGCCTTTAAATTTTCATGTATATATCATTTAGTTATGGTTTAATAAAAAATGAGAAATCTTACACTTTCATTGCCTAATGTTTTTATATTTCGATTTGTTTGACAGGTATTAGATGTTTCAGGTATGTATCAATTCCACATGGTGGTTTTATTAAACACATGTTAATAAATTCTATCTGTAGAATTTAAACCATAAAAACTAACCTTTTAAACTTAAATAACACATATTTGACCTTGTAATAATGTATTTTTCCTCTATCATGATATCCAACATATGTCGGTTTATACCCAAGGCATATTATCCAACATATTCACCATCATATTCTGAAAAAAACCTTTGTTTTGACTTCTCTATGTGATTCATATTCATCAAAACCATAAAATAATTGTATTAATTAAAAAACATGTTATTTTTCATCTATTATATGGTGTTGAAAACATACAATTGGTGGTTTTGGTCAGATCCATCATCCAACCACTTATGTCATCATTTTTCAAGATTATATTAATCACAAACACTCATTGTATTTTCCAAATATTTTATTGAACCAGTTTTTATAATTTTTGTTGACACTTTAGTTGGTAAAAAATAACACCATATTGGAGACTATATATATAGACAAAACTTCATTGAATATATTATTTCACTTCCTCAACTATTCAATAAATAATTTTCTATTGGGTACCCTATTTATGTAGGTTTAAATAATTTTTTAATAAAAAATGTTGTACGAAATTAAATATTTAATCTATGAGAAACTATTATCATTATTTGTTTATTTATTAATTTTTACACGAGATCATTGAATTATTGGGGAATTTTTTAGATGGTTGATGATTATCTAGGTGTTTTTGATTTATATAAGGTTAGTATTGTTGATGGTGTAAGAGATGATAGGATGAGGATGATTCATGAAGGATATTTTATATCCTGATGTACTATTGATTGTGTTATTATTATATTTTTTCATCTATATATTCCATGTACATTAAATGTACAAATTTTTAGATTATGGGAAAATTATTTGTATACTTAATGTTTTTAAAAAATATAGAAATATCATCAACTGGTTTTTATAAACCACCGTTGAATCAATGATTAATGAGTATTTCTGCATCGATATTAAGTGTTTGGTGTTAGATTATATGAAAACTGATGCCAATTATAGATGAAGAACAATTTTAGGCATCAATTTATATGATAAATGATTCCTAAGATCACAAAAGGCTGAACTTCAATGTTAGTTAATATAAAAACCAACACCGAAGACTGATGAAACCTGAGTTTCACCATCCATTTTATTAAAACCAATGTTGAAGACCAAAAAATCCCATGTATTAGCATCAGTTTATTTGAAAATGGATGATGAATACCTAGAATAATCGTCATTTTATTTGAAAACAAATAGATGAAGACTGAGTTTTAGTATCGGTTACTAGTTAAATCAACATTGAAACTATGTGAGGGTCATCTTTCAGCATTGGTTTTCATTAAAACCGACATTGAAAATCTATCAAACAAGAGTTTCAGTGTTGGGTTTTTCTAAATTCGATGCTTAAAATATAATCTATGGGTTTTAAGCATTAGTTTTTGTAATAATTAATGAGAAATATATTTTTTGACATCAGATTTTTTTAAACCGACACTGAAAAATAACTTTAACTAGATTTTAAATTTAATTTTAGATGTCAGTTTTATGAAAACTGAGGTTTAAACTTACTTTTTCATCATCTCCTTTATACAAATCTTTTAAAAACATACATCAAAATGTAAAAAATGATGTCGAAATACATTTCTTCAATAGTGGATATAGATTATGCAACATGTCACTAATCTAGGAGATCCACTATTATAACCTTAGAAATAATAGTCTTAAATGCTAAATATTACTACATAGTTCGATAAGGTGAACCCTTAATTATTTTTGCGATCCTAACTGATTATATCTCCGAAGTTTGTCTTTATTTTCCTAGAGAAGTTTCAAGATGGGTGAACTCTTAGGATGTTTCCCAAGGTGTGTGTGAGTGAGGACAGAACACACTAAAAGAAGATGTGTTGGCCTGTGGGGATGGTCATTAGTCAGACAATTGACTATGGTGCGTAATAACCTTTGGAGTGTTTGGAATGAAATTAAATAATTACAATATACACATAGGATCAGATGACTAGGTTCATGTACCAAGGAGGATACACCCTGAAATATAAGTTTGTATTTTCTATTTTCATTGGAGATAATCTAGTATCCTAGGAAAGAAAAAAATATGACTGTTATCTCCTGATCCAATACAGAGTTAGAGTATCATGTTATATCTCATGTGTCTATAAAAAATATTTGGGGACTAAAAAAACTATTGAGGATATGTTATCTTATATGGAATCATGCATACATATATAGTGACGATCAATATTCTATCAAAATTGCTACTAATAAAGTATTCTATGATTGGACTAATCACATGAAGTTGTCTGTCATTTGATCTTGGAGTATTATGAGAAGAAAATTATCACACTTTTTCATGATCAAACTATAGATTAATTTGAATATATCATTACAGAGTGAGTTTTTGGAGAACCTATTCTGGTTTTACGCACCAATCTAAGCATGATAAATATTCATGTACCTACACGAGTGGGAGTATTGGAGTCATTTTTTTAATTTATTTATCTTATTCTATTTAATTTTTATTTTTTTAATTTTTAATTTTTAATTTATGATCATCTTTTTAATATATATAAATAAAATGGTAGGCCTCACTTGAGGGGAAATGATTCCAATTCCAAATAATTATGGATTGATATTATAATCACTAAAGGTAATTAACATGATGTGAGGTAACTTTCAATCATATTAACGTCCAATAATTAAATATGATCAAGTAATGGATTATATTATTTCATTTTAACTACATGTATAGTGGAAATAATATAGTCATTCATTGAATATTGAATAGATTATTATTTGACTTCCTCTGTTGGTTTTAAATGAATAAGTTAACATTGACATTACTTGTCCATTTTTTTGTTTTTCCTAATTACTTTAAAAGTAACATTAATTTATTTTCCCTTTAGTTTGAATAAGGTGAATGATATTGAACATATTTATTTATGTGTTCAGTAAAAACACCACCAACTGTGAAGGATGATTATATGGGGAAACTATTTTACCTTCAAAATGAATTAGGAATAAAAAGCATCTGGTAGGTAAGAAATTATTATAAAGAGAATATAGGAGTTTCTGATGACGAGTTTACTTGGAATTATATTGTGTTAACTAATAACTATATATTCAACATGTATTTCTATAATTATTAATTTTTCATTCTATATCATGATTTCTAAATCCATTCCTACCCACCAAAATTTTCTTTTTGGGTTTTACTCATTTTAGAAATCCTATGTGAAAGTTGCATATCATTTATATCTATCAATCATTTTACTTGGGAAATATGACAATTCAAATAAGAATATATTTTTACTTTGTATGGATACCTTGATTTAATATATCACTTTTCATTTTTTATCTAGTATTTTTAATTTTAAATATTAAAATATTTTTTATAGCTTAAAAAATTTAACTTTCAAGAATTAATGGTATACCATTAAAAAAAATACCCACATTTTTTTTGGGTTTAAAATATATATGGGCATTGTTTTAAATTTTTATTAATATCTAAAGGGTAATTTTAATCAATTTATAATTTTAAAACAGAAAATATAATTCTAACATTATTCACAATATCAACTCTCATCTGTAACTTCACCTCTCATATTATTTCTCACCCATCTATAGTGTCACATCGACCATCGCTTCATCACATAAACCTCTCACCACTCATTCCACCTTCTTCTCACTTCTCCCCACCACCCTGCTTCGGTGGTTTCATCCTCATCACAGCCCTATTCCATCATCTTCCCTTACCCCACCGCCATAATTCTATGGGTTCATCCCCATTACATCCGTACTCTATAGTCTCCCCATCCCCACCACCCTACTCCTATGGTTTCATCCCCATCATATCCCTACTCTATCATCTCCCCTCACCCTACCACCCCACTCCTATGATTTCATCCATATCACAACCCTACTAATTTCCCCCCCTACCACACAAACCTAATCTTTGGGTTTCATACCATTTTCATCCCTACTCTATCATCTCCACTCACCCCACCACCCTAATATTGTGGTTTCATATCCATTCTAGACTCACTCCATCATCTCCCCTCACCCACCTTCCTACTCTTGTCTGCTATTGTGTTTCCTATCGCATAACTATTGGCCTCACGCCACTGCTCGATTTTCTCTCACTCATCTCAGAGTGAAATGGTCTCAATTGAGATTTATTTACATCTAAGATATGAACTTTTTGAAGTTCAGGGATATGGTAAGAGTAGAATATGGTCTACAAGAAAAGAATAATTCCAATTGTTGAAGAATCTTGGGACCATTTCTATTATTTACACAAATCTAAATTGTGACTATTTCTAAGTTTTATATCACATTTAGCCCCTCACCCACACTCTTGTGGTTTCATCCCCATCACAACCCTACTCAGTCATCACCCCTCGCCCCACTGTGCTACACCTTTCTGTAATCATGTCAATAGTTTCATAACACTTGGCCTTACCCCACTACTCCCAATACTCACACTCAGCCCAGTAAGAAAGTCGTCGTAGCCCTAATCTATAGTCTCACCACACCCTAGTTCACACCATCTGTGGCTTCATCCCCATCTCACCTCTTTCAGTTTCATCCCTATTACAACCCTACTCTGTCTCCAAGTAAAGAAGTCTTCGATGGTTCATCCCCTTCCCTATATTCCCTTTCTTCCTTTAACCTTCCATTACTCACCCAACAAAACTGTCTGATATTCCTAAAGATCCGACGTATCACCTCACCCCACCACTTATAGTAATCGGGTTTCTTTTAATCACTACAATATCCATCCTACATCTATTCATTTCCACACTGTCCTCCCCACTTCGATTCATCGCCAGTGCATTCCCATTTGGTCATCCCCCTTCATTTTATCCACAAATTTGGATACCATTTGTCCTATTTTGTTTAATTTCCACATCTCTTATTACCAACTGTTACACCTTTCACCAAACACCCCTATTATAAATTAGATTCGCAAGGGAGTTACAATCTTTATTTATGTTTAGTTTTATCCATTATGCTAAAAATTTTAAATGAAGCAATCAAACATTGAAGATCATGTTTGAAGTGAAAAATTGTGAAACTGTATAATGATTTAACTATTTTGAGCCCTAAATGTTGATTAAATGCTTCCATGTTAGTTATATAGTTAATTCGAATATATGGATCCTATTCATTGAAAATGTATCTAATTTTTAATGAAGATTCCCTAGATGAAGAATGAATCCTTTATCGAAATCATGATTCAATAGACTATTTTTAGGTCTCATTTTTTCTATGAATGTCATTTTAATTGAACAAAAATCTCATAATTCAATATATTCTTATAAAAAATATATTCTGCATAGAAATTTAACACATTTAATTAGAGGGGAATGATTTTTTACATATGGATGAACCCCCAAAAATTTTATTAGAATGAGATTCATTCATACTTGTATGAATAATTACAATCAATTTTGTGTTTGGATATAATTAATTTTTTGATTTAGTTTGGGGAATTCCACAATTAAATGTATTTTCTTTATTGATATATGATTCCTATTCACTTATTGAACCAAAATTCATTCCCTTAGTGAAACATGATTCCAATTCCATGATTAATGTAAGTACATTATATCCATTTATTACATTAATCATTTGGAATATAGTTTAATTTAACATTTCATAGTGTTTTCATAATTCATGACTCTTGTGGATAGATTTAATTTATTTAAATATGTTTATAAGTTGATATCAATATTGAATGTTATTGATATTTTGTTACATCATAATGATATATTTCTTGATTAAATATTTTTATCATTTAATGTTAATATCATAATTTATTTCATTATTTTAAATTCTTTATTATATATGTTTTCTGAAATCTATTTTCTCTATTAATACATAGTTATTAAATTTTAGTAATATATAGCTATTTTATGTTACTAAAATTTCATCCCCACATTGATGGATTTACAAGTTATAATTCGTCAGTTTTTCCTAAAGTGATATCAATTGGATCCTAATTGTGATCTACTTTTCCATGAATGATATTTTTCATTGGCTGATGAAAATTTGTTTGTCTTATCCCACCTATTTATTTTCAAGGTTTTATTTGTGATTATTTTATTTTTTTTATCTTTATTTATAATTGATCTTTATTTTTCTATTTGGTCCTGTATGGCTATTAATATATTCCAATATCTGAGTGGATATGTGATTGATTATATGGTGATCCTTAATTTCATTATATTTTCTGCATAATTCTCTACATCATTTTTTACTTGACTCCCACCTCTTACATGTCATATGAACACAATAGGTAATTTAGATTCACTAATAATTTCACAATTATGTTAGATAATGAAATGTAAATTGAATCTAAAGAAACAAAAATGGATGGTTCATTTAGAACACATATGGAGCTTCAGTGGATTTATGGCATGGATGGAGGCTTCGAGGAAACTGGTAGAGCCACTAAAACACTTTCCATGAAGAGTGGCTCGAAGAGAGATAGTTATAGTGGCTTTTAGATAAATATTTGTCAAGGGATAGTAATATTTTCTTCTAGATAATGTTTTGGTGGAAAATTTAGTGTATGTAAATTTTGATGGTGTGCTTTGAGTATTAGTATCTTTTACATTGTAATGTGATAATTCATTTTAGGATGACTATTTTTTATTTTCTAAACATGAAATAATTATTTAGTATACAGTACTAGTTTTTTCCATTCATGTTGGGTGAAGCTGTATATATATTTTTATAATATATTGGGATCATTGAGTTACATTAGTTTTTTATATAGTTAAAATATTATTTCATATAAATTAAATTTTATTTATTTCCTAGAGAATATAGAATGTTATAAATTAACTATATCTTTATTTTTATAAAATCAATATGTAATTTTCATTAAATTAAATATTTTATAATTATTGTATAATAGTTATATTCAGTATATAGAATATATTTATATTAGAAAATATATTAAAATATTTTACCTGTATATAGGATAATTTTAATTCTTTTTTTAATAATTAATAAAAAACATTATAATTTGTTGGTATTATAAAACCCCTTATATTTCTATTTTTGATCTATAATTTCCAAATATATTATGAGACCAATTGCCTAGAAGTAAAATTCTTTCAAACATTTTAAGAACGAATGAATATTACATTTTTACATAATCTTTTTGTTATTTTAAATTTATATTTTAATTAATTATAGCTCTATGGGTCTAGAAACTGATGGTCATCCCTCTCCAGTCCATCTTACTTCTGTAAGTACGAGTGCTGTTACTTCTCTATTTTTTAGAGGGTCTGCTAAAGTGTTTTCTCAGTTGGAGGAGGCAACTGAAGTTTAATTATTGGTTCAAGGGAAGGTCTCATTAGAGATTCCTCTCTAATTATGATTGATGCTAGATGGTGATTTGGATTCCTTGAAAGCTATTCTGATTCCACTTATTCTCCCAGTTCTAGATTTGAGAAAGGATTCAAACATCATTGATGAAAACCCTATGACCTCCATGTCTGTGTTGAATGTTTTCTTTACAGCCGCTTCCAACAAAAGGATTTTATTTCAATGTTTGGTAAGAATCATTAATCCCTACATGCGTTCAAATAATTTTTTGTCTTGTGAAATCTTTATATCATCAACCGCACATAGATCATTCAGATTTGATCCAAAACTACTGTTCCACCACTTCCACTACCATGTATCTTCACTAACTACATTGTTAGTAATTTTGAGTATATTTTTAGTGGTTTTTTATTTTCATTTTAATTGGAGAATGATCAATAGAGGTTCAAGGTGTAGTAATAGTAGTGAAGATCACATAGTAGTATTAATTAGTTTTTCCATGTTCCTTGATTGTGCGGATCGGGTTGGTGCATTCTGGTTCTTCAATTGTTTTTTTTTATTTTTCATAGTTATTACATTCTCATAATTTTGACATAAGTAGAGGGAGTCAATCCATGACACGTTGAATCCAAAAAATCAATGCCATCCACTGATTTATTTTTCACCTCTATGGACACTCTTCCAATGTATTATTATTGATACAGGGAAACTCCGATTTGACCTGGGGATTTCTATGATGATATGACCTCATGTTGATTCATCCCTTGTTTTATCCTTGAATCTTCCTGGGGTTCATCCTCCCAAATGGAATCACCTCATGTGGTTGGTTTGACCTATTATATTGACTGTCCAGCCCCATGACATTCTCCATCTTGCATTCAAGGATTTTTTCCTCTTCCCTTGTTTCATAAGACATCAAGGAACATACCTTAGTTATATATGTTAATTTTTATGATGAAAGTGATCTTGCAAACTAAGTATTGGTTAGAGGTGGTACTGAGGATGCCTATCCTTATAAGACATTATTTTCACATCTTATCTATAGAATTTTCTTCTTTTTTTTAAGGATTTTGATTAATACGAGATGTGATATCACACTGAAATAAATAGTGTAACATCTCCTTCCAATAACATCTCTCTTGATCTGACTTCATTTTCTGATTTTGAGCCAATAAACATCATGTTTTAGCTAATTCTAACCCTCAGGTGCCTCTTATGGACAAGACAGGTAATGGATACATATTATCTTCTAGTTATTTTGCTCCTTTGATAACAGATTATGTTGAATATCCTATGGATTCCCCTTCAAGAAATCAAATGGTGTATAAGGGATTGTCTAATCCATCTTCTAGATGCATGGAAACTAGATTCTAGTCCATATATATTCCACAGACTCCTACTGCATAATCCTATACTCAAAGGGTTAATGGTCCCATGGTAGACTCCCTTTCTTTCCCACGATCTCCTCCATCATCTTGAACATCCCATGCATTGAATAAATTTGATTTTATCCCTAGTGATTTATATAAAAATATAATTTCAATGGTTTTTATTCTTGAAATAAAACATAAATTTGGTCTTATACAAAAGTTTTCATCTAACCATCACATGTGAATCTTCATGCATGGAAATCCCAATAATAAACATATTTAGTTCTTAGGGATGACACACGTGCTTGTGGAAATGACAGTCTACTTCTAACCATATTTAGATCAACATTTTTCATCACTAATAATGATTTCAACTTCAAAATGATACAATTTATCATCATTAAAAAAAGATTGGATAAAATTCACTTCTATATAATATAAACCCATTTATCAGTGATGTTACCCATCATTTATCAACTTTATGTGCCCTGTTCACCCAACATCACCTGGTAGGATTTGAATGTCAAACCCCTGTCCAAATTGACCTCACATACCATTGCACCATCCTAGTTTTTTATATTTTTATGATATATATAATTGATTATATATATATATCCACACATAATTTTTATACATGTTTTTTATTATATAATTGTGAAATTATTTTAAAATACTTATATTATATATGTATTTATAATATAAGTATTTATTTTAAATACATTTATATAATATATTTCTATAATATGATTAAACTAACTATATTCATGTCTCCTTATATAAATGAATAATTATTTAAATAATTTATTTAAATGAAATTATATATTTTTTATATAAAACATATCAAAGAATATATATATAAATAAAATGGATAATATTTTTTCACATAAATTTTACATATTTAAAAACATATTTTACATGTAAATAATAATAAATATTTATTTAAGAAACAAAATTTTTATATGTAATTATCTAAAAATATATATACACATTTTTATGTAATATATAGTAGAATGTTTTCCGCTATATGATAGATTTATCATAGGGTTTCCAAGGGTTTGGTGATTCCTAGGGTCTACAAGGTGTGGCTCTAATTTTCCAATATCCATAATTTCTTAGCTAAATTTTTAAAACCTCCATCTGACAGTGTTAACTCTAATCCCTATTTGGGGAGTGCTATTTTAGAATATGATCTAATAATTTATTGGAAAAACTCATTTATGAAGAACAATGATAAAGTGATGGTCATGGACCAAAAGGATGATGATGCATTTTAAAAGCATCGAATGACACTATTGGTCATTGGGAAGTTTTTAGGAAACTAGCCCATAAATCTGGGAATATTAAAAAACACACCGAAAAATGTTTGGACCTTAGAAGAGGGTGTAACCATAAGTGATGTCTGATCATGTTATATTATCTTTGAATTATTCAATGAGAGAGATAAATAGAATTTACTCAAAGGATTATTGAGGTCTATTGATAACCAACTAATTCTAATGGAGGATCTAAGTGATGGAGGGGATATCTGAAGACCAATTTTTCCAAAGCACCATTTTGGATATAATATAAAGCGATCCCACTCTATGGTAGAACAAAGTGAAATATGTGAAAAATCGAAGTCCGCATTTGAGATTTTATAGAATGGGATGGATCAGATCTTATTCATTGGGGGTGACTATGAGGACTATGGTACTGATTGATGTGTCATAACCACTTATGAGGGAATTGATTATAAAAATAATGGAATAAATCTCTTGGATAACATTTGAATTTGAAAAGATAATTTTTTTATTATTTTTTTCGGTATCTTGGGAACATAGAGAAAGACTGTTTTTTAAAGAATGCATATGAAGAAGGAAACATCATTATATATTATGGTCCATAGATCTATTAAAAAAAATCCAAGACGTCCTTCATTCCAAAACTACAAAAACAATAGAACCATGATAGTCTTTTCAAATAATTTTCAATGTAGTTTTTCCAGAGTCATAATAATATCATCATGCTAGGGCCTCTAGTTTTTCTATAGATCAGTGCGAGGATAAGTGGAAAAATGAAGGGCCATATGAAACCATCACAGTTGGTTTGAGAGACCCTGGGAAGAGGTTTGAAAAAAGGTGTGTGTTTTCCATGACAAAGTTCATCCACAGAGTTTTATTCCTCTAACCTTAGAGGGAATAAGTAAACCATCCTAAAATTCAAATAGAGTTAGCTCAGACCCTCTAACTCTGAGTTCTCCCTCAATTCTTGAATTCCCCCTGTATCCCTCCATGTATGCTACAAATTATATCAAATCCTCTATGGAAGGTCCAATAATAGAAAAAATATGGAGGATGAAAATGAGAGAACAGTTGTTAGGGTTCCTCTCAAGATCTTCTGATTCCATTTATTCCTTCAGTTCTGAATTTGATTAAGGATTCAAACATTCAGGACAATAACCCTGTGATCTCATAGTCTATAAATGATTTTGGATCAATAACCATTTTAAAAAAATGGGTTTTTATCTTGATGATTGGCAAGGATCACCCATCCTTTCATGCATTCAAATTCTTTGTTTCCTTATTCCATTTTTTTGTCCCCAACTGTACGTAGATCTTTCAGAGTTAATCCAAGATCATTGGGTCATTATTTCCACTACCTAGTAACTTAACCCGAACCTTATTTGTATATTTGTGTATATTTTTAGTCATTTTTGTTTTTCATTAAATGGGATTATGTTTAATATAGGTCTAAAGTGATGTAATTATATCGATAATCAAGTAGTAGTATTAATTATTTATTCGCATTACCTTGATTATGTGGTTTATGTTTGTACATTTTGGTTATTCAATTGTTTCTTTTGTTTTCCACTATTGGTGCATTCTCATAGTTCTTACACAAGCAAAGGGAAACGATCCCAAACATTTATAATAAAAAATAATGCTAATTTTGATCTCTCCCATTAGGAGGATCTTCATTTCAACAATAATGTCAACCAATGATCCATTTTCCACCTCAAGGGTCACACTTCTAATGTATTCTTGCAGATGTGGGGAAAATCTGTTCTAATATAAGTATTTATATGATGATCCCACAACTTATGGATTTATCCTACATTTCATCTCTAATTCTTCATGGGGTTAAGTATCCAAACTCAAATCAACCCTTGGGGTTTCTTTCCCATGTTTATTGATTTTCTATCCCTGGGTAGCCTTTAGGATGAATGCATGGATTTTTATTCATCTCCCCATGTCGCCTCAGAAATATTGGAACATCCCACTGTTATACATGTTAAATTTCATGATGAAGATTATCTTGATATATTAGTATTGGTTGGAGGTACTTATAAGGATAAATTTTCTTTATAAAATGTTGTTTTTCAGCTTATCCCCTACAATTTCCTCCCATTATAGTGTATTTTGATTAATACATGATGTGATCTCACACTGAACCTTATAGTGTTACATCGCCTTCCAATAAGATCTATCATGTTCCAACTTCACTGATGGATTTTGAGCCAATAAACATCCTATCATATCATCTTACAATCCTTAGGTTCCTCTTATGGATGATATAGATTATGTCTACATATTATCCCCAATTTATTTTTCTCCTTTGGTCATAACCGATGTTGAATATCTTATTATTTCCCATCTAGAATTCAAATGGTTATGAAAAGATTTTCATATATTTATTCATGGGGTAGGAAAAATAGATTTTTTACAGGTCTATTCCACAGACTCCTTGTAACAACCCAGTTCCAGGTGCCACCCAAAGGTTCCCCCTAACAGGTAGGTCACATGCCCTCAAGCACATTTCCCAAGACTCCAGAGGCTACAGACTAGCAGTGGAGGCCTTGGGTGTGATAGTGGGGAAACTATTCCATCATTGGCAGAGTAACACAATGGAATGACAATAAATAACAATATCAGAAGCAGTAATAATACCATAAGAAAATGAACAACAGAAGACTGAAAGTAATAAACAACTAGAGCACATATATTAATGATGCATGTCACATTTGTCTAGGAAATCATCCAAAAAAATCACAATACTGGGAATACTGTACTAAACCAATGTACAATAGAAAAAAATGAAATCAAGATGCATCGTAAGCCATATATTGGTCACATGCTCTCTAGCTCCATAGAAATGAAGTACCTGAAGTAGAAGGGCACATTCCCTTATCTATACCTACAAAAATATAATTAGTTTGGGCCTAAAAGCATGACCCAAAAAGGTTGTGAGAGGAATCACATTAGGCAACCACCCTAATATATTTTCCTAATAGTTAGTGAGTATATATATATATATATATATGGTAGGCAATAATCAAAATGAAGTATTAACAACGAAGTACTCAAAAGTAAACAATACTACAGTTTCATCTATATTCATTTACATTTATTTATTAATAAACCAAATAATCACACGCAACCGTCTGGGAAAGATCTCAGAGCCTATCCCATCTGGTTTAGTCAATCAATCTCAAGAAACCCTTTTGGCATGTTCTTATAGCCTGACCCCTCTGGTTCAACTTAAAAAAGTTTATAATGATCTCTTGGGTAGATCACATTGTCTAACCCATTTGGTCTCTTGAAACAAAGACTCTCTGAGGAAGCACTCACCATCAATTCCCCCTATATCCTTTTAACGATGAACTACAGACACTCTAAGGAAGAACTCAACATCCATTCCCCCTGTGGTCTCATAATGGTAACTATAGACACTCTGAGGAAGCACTCAACATCAATCCCCCCTATGGTATCGTAACAGAAACAATAGTCACTCTGAGGGAGCACTCAACATCAATCACCCTTTAGTCTCGTAGCATGATATAATATAATAGACACTCTGGGGAAGCCCTCAATGTCAATTCCCCTTATGGTCTCACTACACCAGGTTCCCATAGCCCTGTGTAAAGTGATCATACACAAATGATATTGAGAATCCAAAGTAAACCACAAAGTACTACTTAGATAAATGGATATAAAGCATCCAATAGCATCAAATAATTTCAATCCTTCCTAACAACACATGTCATGGAAAATAAGCATCCTAGCAGGACAAACAAGACCAAATGGTCAATATCAAACAAATATGGGAAACACATCCATAGAATATAAAAATAACCCTATTCACAACATAAACAACCTCTACTAAGGAACTCAAGGCTTAGTATGCATTAATAGGGAATAAAACCTTAACACGCAATACCCCATTCTAGGGTATTGGGCACTTTTGCACATAATATTCAAAGACTAACTACAAAAAGGCCAAACAACCTACCTCAACATTGTATGATCGATATACTCTGACATCAGCATTTTAATTGACCTAAAAAATGGTAGATTTAAAAAAAATTATAAAACATTCGACCAAGAATATCTCATGAAAGAGATGAAATCAAGGAACGATGCTCTAGAAGAAAGAATATATCACCATGGTGATTCGAACACTATCTATGGTTGTTGAATTGGAGAAAAAATGAAAAATCAAGGGCTCGGAGAAGATTTGTCATAATTGGTTACTTCTTGATGAGACGTGATGAGAAGAAGAGGTTTCTGTCGAGTATATGCGACCCTGGTTCATTTAGTCAAGTAAAATGAAAAGTAAAAGAGATGTTCTTTAAAAGTACATGGCGTGTACTTGCCTTAACTGGACACTTCTTTGGGTAGTCTCTAGGTCACCCCACATGACCACATACTCAGATATTACACGACTAGCACATAGTCACCTGCAAAAACTGGGTATACAACCTATACTCAAAATTACACAACGTGTACTCCTTAAATTTCCAAATTCTCCTCTTTTTCTCCAAAACATTAGAGAGGGAAACCCATACTTGAAAAGAAGTTCTGGGTTCTTACAAACTTTCCCCCTTAAATAAATTCATCCCTGAATTTCCCTAGAAAGGTGGCGTAAAAAAAATTCCTCAGAAACCTCCAACCACTTCAATCGCACATCGAACTCCCTCTCCCAAGTCTCATCATCTACACGTCTGTGTTGTCATAGGACACATACCAAAAGAACTAACCAACCATGAAGAACATTCTCACTACAAATAAAAATCCAGATATGATGCTCCTTGAACAATGCGTCCACCTCTAAATCAACATCTTTGGGTTGAAGAACATGAGACGGGTTTAAGAAGTAACGTCGTAGATGAGAAATGTGGAAGTCGTTGTGAATTTCCTAATACCTATGTAGTAACTGCAATAGATAGGCAACTGGTCCGACTCTATCAAAAACCTCAAATGGTCCAAAATATCTCAAAGAAAGCTTTCCTTGTCTCCCAATCCTCCTGTGTCCCAACCACGGTGTGACATGAAGAAAAACACGATCTATGACCTCAAACTCCAGAGGTAATCTTCATCGACCAAGATAATATTTCTGTTGTGACTATGTAGTATCCATCCTCTTCCAAATCAACTCTAAATTCTATTTGGTATCTTGGAAAATACAAGGTCCCAACATAGCTACCTATACTGCTTCCAGCCAACATAGAGGTGATCAGCATGGCCTACCATAGAATGCCTCATAAGTTGGCATCATAATTGTTTCTTGAAAACTATTATTGTAGAAAAAATCCACAAGAGGTATGTGCTTATCCTAATAAACTCCAAAATCTAGGACGCATGCTCTAATCACATACTTCAGCACCTGAATTGTATGCTCGGACTGACCATCTGTCTAGGGGTGGTATGCAGCACTAAGTACTATCTGTGTACATGAAGCCGTATGTAATTCTTTCCAGACCCGAGAAGTAAAACTGGCATCCATATCTAAATCAATGGAGTGCATAACTCCATGTAAACGTAAAATCTCCCAAATGTAGAACCTTCCTAGCGCATCAATACTAAAGGTCTTCTTAATCAACAAGAAGTGAGAAAACTTCATGAGTCTATCAATGACAACCCAAATTACATCATTCCATTGAGGCGATCTGGGTAAGCCCAATACGAAGTCCATTGCAACATCATTACACTTCCACTAGGGAATGGGTAACAACTGAAAAAGCCCTTCTAGTCAATGATGTTCCATCTTCAACTGCTAACAGGTGAAAAAAATCCTCCCAAAACCAGCAACATATCTCTTTATACCTGGCCACCAATACACACGGTGCAGATCTTGATAGATATTCATGACACCAAGATGAAATTCCCAAATTGAGGAATGAATGTACGATATCCACTCATCACATATGTCTATTGACACCCATACACATCCATGGAAGTGAAATATCTCATCCTCGCATACTCTCCATCCAGGAATAGGGTCATCTTCTGATACACTCTCCCATACGACTAGGCCTTCAGAATCTGATAGCTTCCTCAATCACACTCGATCCATTAGAGTAGAGGTAATAGCCACATAAGAAATAAATGTCTATCCTTATCTATTGTGCAACTCCAAATGCATCTTATAGAACAGATCCATAATCTTCCACTCACTACTGGCCTCCTAAACTATCAGTATCTGAGTCCTTCAGCTCTACACATAATCTATTGAGTTTCATTTCCTAGACATATAGGCAAGCTCAAAATCGAAGGACTGAATGTATTCAAACCACCATTGCTGTCTCAAATTCAGATCATGCTTAGTGAAGATGTACTTGAGAATTTTTTGGTCAGTGAAAACTGAAAAATTCTATCCCAATAGATAATATCTCCAATAGAGAAAATAATGAACAACTGAAGCCAACTCAATATCGTTCTTCAGGTAATTCCTCTCATGTGGCCCCAACTACTGAGACCCGTATGTAACTGCTACTTCCCCCTCCATAAGCACTACTCCTAGACTGATACATGAAGAATCACAGTAAACTATATAACTCTTTCCTGACACTAGAAATACTAGTTTCGGTGCTGATGTCAAACTCTCATTCATCTCCTGAAAGGCTGACTCACAATAATATATCCACAGGTACTTCACACCCTACTTAGTCAGGCCCATCAGTGGCGCTGCTAACTATGAGAAGTCCTGTATGAAAAATCTATAGTATCCATCCAGCCCTAGAAAACTCCATACTTCAAATAATTTCTTCAGATGCTCCCAAGAAACTACTATTCTCACCTTCTCTAGGTCCACTAATACACTGGTCTCTATGATGACGTGACCCAAAGAGTGATTCTGGTCAATCCAAAAGTTGCATTTTGAGAGCTTAGAATATAAATGATTGTATCTTAGTGCACTCAAAACTATATAAATATATGTATCATGGTTGTGTGGAGTGTGAGAGTACACAAAGATATCATCCATGAAAACCACCATGAAAGAATCCATGTATGGATGGAACACTCAGTTCATTAGTGCCATAAAAACTGAAGGCGCATTCATGAGACCAAACATCATTACCACATACTTGTACAGACCATACCTATTTTGAAAGGTGATAAGAGGTATATGAAATGGTCTAACATGCAAATGATGATAACTGGATCTCATGACAATCTTTTAGAACACCTGACCTCCTCTAAGTTGATCAAAGAGATCATCAATCCTTAGCATGGGATATCGGTTATTGACAAACAAATGGTTTAGTTTCTGAAAATACACATAGATTATGAGGGTACCATCCATCTTATTTGCAAATAGGATAGTTGTACCCCATGGATAAGTACTAAGTCATATGAAACCATTTCCCCACAACTCATACAACTGCTTCATGAGCTCTTGGAATCTGGGGTAGCCATCCTATAAGGAGGAATGAACACCGATGCTCCACCTAGAACAATCTCAAAAGAAAAGTCTACATATCACTCCATATGAAAACCTAAAAATTCATATTGAAAGACATCATTGAAATGATCCACCACTAGAGGAATGTTCAACTATGAAGTCCTCTAGTCATCCAGATATAGAATAGCTGTCTAGGTTATAACTCCTCCCAACCCATGATGCTCGTGTCCTGCTCTGCTTGGATAGATATCCCATTCACCCTTATATAAGAAAAAACCACTCTTTACTGATGTGAAACTCACCCTATGACAATTGCAGTTGACGACTGCCTGGAAGAGAACTAAATAGTCCATCCCGAGAATGACATTGTAGCCAGTCATCTCTTGAACATAGAGGTCACATGAGAAGTGACACCCAAAAACCTCAAGAGGTCACTCCTTGTACTGACGTACACTATCCATTATTTCCCCCAATAGTGTGTCCAACATCAATAAATCATCATAAGTAAAGATAAAAAACCCAAGGCTCACCACAAGAGTAACAGATATGAAACTATGGGAATCCCCTGTATCGAAAAGTGCAGCAGCTAAAACTGAAGAAAATATGATCGTATGTTGATCTGTAGAGGGTCTGGGATCCTTCACTTGCTGGCTCTACTCCACTTCAAAATTTTGGACTTTACGGCAGCCTTGTGACCCTGCCCGACCACCTTAAGATTATCCACCCTATTTTCGCTGAAAGCCTGCTGAATGGATACCACAACCGCGAACTCCACCTCGACCTGAACGGACAAAAGAACTCCAGTTCCCAGACCGATGAGAAACTTGTGGTACTGATTATGAATGTGGAGTCATAGTAGAACCTCTATCACCCGTTTCTAGTGAGAAAAACTGACAGAAGATCAGAATATGACCCATCTTTCCACAATATCAGCACTCCACTGGGTCTCTTAGGAAATGTGGTCTCGTATGCCCACCCTTCTCACACTGGTATCATTCCACCTAGATACCTAAAGGTGTATATACATTACTCAGATCCCCAAGTAAGGACTCCTTACGACGCTTCCAACCATCAGCTGAAGAAGCACTAACTATGGATGTTGAACCGCCCTAGCTCCCGGTTCCAGAATCCGTCAGGTTGCGCTATGTGATCAGTGCCTGGTTGACAATAGAAGAAATGGAAGTCAGCTGGAAGATGTTAACATAAGATCAGATGTCATACCTGAGACCATCCTCAAACATCCTCACTAGAAAAAACCCATCACCCCATAGAATTGGTGATAAGCGTTGTAGATCTGTGAAGCGATAAGAATACTCCATGACCGAAAAAGTACCATACTCTAGACTCTTGAACTATCGGGCTCGATCAGCCCTCATGGTCTCTATGTAGATTTAATCATAAAAGGTACACTAAAATTCATCCCATGATGTAACCTATTAGCATCCCGCATCGGAGCTCAAATCCCACCATCTCTTGGTAGAGTCTTGAAGTATATATATAGTGAGCTTCACCCTCCTCTCTAGAGGCTTCTCCAAATTCTTGAAGATCGATAACCTGGATTCTAGCCACGACTCTGTAGCCTGAGGTCCTCTATCCTCTAAGAATGTGGGAGGATGCTGCTACTGAAATACCCACATAAACTCATCCATAGGCGGGAGATGAGATGGTGCTCCTTGGAAGGATTGCATAAACCTCATGAAGAATTCTTAGGACTGTGAATCGACACTTATATCCGGGATAACGGCTGGTGCCATGACAAGCATGATTGGAGGATCTTTTGGTAGTCCCTGATCTACCATATCCAGTGTCTAATCATTTCCATATTTCTGGAAAGCAATCAGAGGTCCTCTTGGTGGAATTACTCTACAAGGTCAAGCACAAACTTTAGTTTAATATTATCAGGATCTAAATCTTTGATGCAAAGGAAAGGAGAAAGAGAAGAAAACAACCATGTTTTACAAAACAGGGGCACACGACATGTATGGGTACTACACAATGTGTTCCCTTAGGCCTTTACATTAGCGTGTCCTTCTTCCAGAAATAGTCATGTAACACTCCTACACAAGGCGTGCTTTCCTAGACACAGTGTGTACTTGAATCATTTTTTCCGAGCTCGATTTATTCAACACGACCAACCCACCTAGGATTCCTAAGATGAGACTACATGGCATGTTCATTCCATACACATCGTGTACTAGAAGTATTTCACCGACCCATGTTGTTAGTCACACGGTCAGTTACACGGCCGACTATACATGGAGTGTTCAAGATAGACCCAGTGTGTACTGTCTATGTTTCATCCATCCATGTCGTTAGTCACACGGCTGGACACATGGTCTAAACAACACAGAACATTCCACCAACGATTTTCCAAACCCGTGTCTCTGGCCACACAACCAGTGACCCAGTTAGAGACTACACAACGTGTACATACATTACATGCTATGTACTCAAGAAAAATAGTTCCTTCCTGAACAGAAGGATACATGGTACATATTTAGTAATACACACCATTTATTCTGGGTTTTTCCTGAGATTAAGTCTCATAAACTACTCTAGAAGAACATAAAAACACTAAAACAAATATTAAAGTGACAAATTCCAATTTGTGAGGGCCCATACTCCTAGCGAATCAAAGTTTGACATCTTATTCATGTCATATACAAGTAATAATTGTGAAATCAATCACATGATCCACTAAATTCTTATCCATGAGGCCTCATAACACCTCAAGAACCAAAGTTTATCATTCATTCACCTGAAACCTTACACAATCCAATACCCTATGAACATCATGTATTCTATCAAGGCATTTATCACAAAAACATTCATATATAGTAAAACATATATCACAACAAAATGCAATATGTAATGAAACCTAAATAGAATGAAAATAATGAATGACATGTGATCTCTAGAAAGTGCATATATGATGCATGAGATGACATACCCTCATCTCATCAGGTTGAAAAAGAAAAATAACCTCAATAATATCAAAAATAAAAGCATAAAACGTGTGAACCACCAAACGGTGAAATAAAATCAATTATAAAAATTGATAAACCATAAAAAAATGAAATAACCGAGGTAGATTGGATTTTACCTATATACGGGCTAGCTACTCCTAGGTACAGTTTATTACCAATTACATATTCCATCCTATCCCTATCTATAGGCTCCAAACAGTAAGTCAAGAAGAAAACAAGCCCTCTGATACCACTTTTTTAACATCCTGATTTTGAGTTCCACCCAAAGGATCCTTGTAACCGATAGGTCACATGGCCTCAAGAGAATTTCCAAAAATGCCAGAGGATGCCGACTAATAGTGAGGGTCTTGGGTGGGATAATGAGGAAACTATTCCCTCATTGGTAGAGTATCATAACAGAATGGAAATCAGATACAATAGAAAAATAAGTAATAATACCATACAACAATGATCACCAGAAGAAATAAATTAATAAAAAAATTGGACCAAAAATATAAATGATGAATGTCACATTTGTATAGGAAGGTAGACAAGAAAACAAATGAACTCCAGCAGCATTGAAAGCCTCAGCTTGGTCCCATGCTCTCCAGCTCCACATCAATCATGTACCTGAAGCAAAAGGGATCTTGATCTTATATATACCTACAATAATATATTTTTATTGGGCCAAAAACCATGTCCCAAATAGTGTGTGGGAAAAATCCCAGTAGGCAACCACCCAAAGATCTATGCCTAACAATCAGTGAATATATATATGGTAGGCAATAAGAAAAATGAAGCAGTAACAAGGAAGTACTCAAAAGTAAAAAATCATGCAGTTTCAACTACATTCATTTATATTTATTTATTTGTCAACCAAACATTCACAAGAAACCCTCTTGGAAGGTTCTCAGAGCTTATACCGTCTTGTTCAGTCAATGAATCTAAAGTAACCCTCTGGGTATGGTCTCATAGCCTGACCCCTATTCTACAACTTAAACAAGGGTATAATGACCTATAGGTAGCTCAAAATGTCTAACCCATTTGGTAACAGGCAACAAAGACTCTATGAGGAATAAATCACCTTTAATTAACCATACATCCTTTTAATGATAATCTGTAAACACTCTGATGAAGTACTCAATGTGAATTCACCCTGTGGTCTCATAATGATAACTACAAACACTCGGAGGAATCACTCAACAACAATTCCCCATGTGGTCTCATAAAAAAACTACAAACACTCTGAGGGAGAACTCAACGTAAATCCCCCCCTATGGTATCCCACTGTGATATAATATTACAAACACTCCGGGGAAGCCCTCAATGTTAATTCCCCCTTTGGTCTCACTCCCCCAGGTTCCCACAGCCCTATGTAATACAATCATGCACCAACGTTGTTCAGCAGCCAATGTAAACCTCAAAGTATTACTTGGATAAAAATCTATAAATCATCAAACAACCTCAGATAATATCACTCCATCATAATATAAAAAGGCATCGAAAATATGTATCCTAATAGGAATAACATGACCAAATGGTCAATATCAAACGAACATGGGAAACACATCTATAGAATAGAAAATAACCCTATTCACAACTTAAACAACCTCTACTCAGGAACTCAAGGCATAACATGCATTAACTGGGATATAAACCCTAATCACACAATACCCCGTTCTAGCGTATTGGGAACTTATTAACATAATATTCAAATACTAACTACGGAAAGGACAATACCACCTACATCGACATTGTACGGTCGATACACTCCAATATCAGCCTTTTTGTCGACCTATAATATGGTAGATCTACAATAATGTATAACACATTCAACCAAGGATATATCACGAAAGAGAAGAAATCAAATAACGAGGCTCTAGATGAATGAAGAGCTCACCGTGGTGATTCCAATGCAATCGACAACAGTTGAATCGTAGAAAAGGTGATTGATCATGGCCTTGAAGGAGATTCATTATCTTTCATCAATTTTGGATTAGACAACCTATGAAGAAGAGGTTTCTGTCTATTAGACACTTCCCTAATTTGTTTAATCAAGTAAAAAGAAAAGTATATGTCATTTTCCTTAAAATTACATGGTATGTAATTTCCTTAACCGGCCCCTGCTTTTGGCTGTCTCCAAGTCACCCCCATGTCCATGTACTTGGCAGTTACACGAGTAGTATGCGGTCACCCGTGGCAACTAGGTACATGGCGTGCACTCAAATGTACAGGGCGTGTATTCCTTAAATTTCCAAATTCTCCTCTTTTTCTCCAAACACTAGAAAGGAAAACCCATACCTGAAAAGGAGATTCTGGTTCTTACACTCCTACTGCCTAATCCTAGGCTCAAATGGTTATTGGTTCCAAGGAACTCTCCCTTTACTTACCATGATCACCTCTATCATCTTGAACATCATAGAGATCAGATAAATGAAAATTTTTCACTAATGATTTATATACTAATAATATTTATTTGGTTTCTATCCTTGAACTAAAAAATTAAGAAGGTGCTATAAAAATGTTTTCATGCAACAATGAAAAGTGAAATTTCTTGAATGTAAATACCAAAAATAAACATTTTTGGATCTTATGGAGGGAACACGTGAATTTGGAATTGATAGTCATATTCTTACAATATGTAGATCAACATTTATCATCATTACTTCAAATTTATTATTCAAAACACTACCATTTATCATCATTAAAAAAATTACAGATAAAAGTCTCTTTTATATAATGTACACCTATTTATCAATTCTTTTTACCCATCATTTACCAACTCAATTCACCCTACTCACCTAACTGCACCTGGAAGGATCCGAATTTCAGAACTCCTTATCTAAATTGACCTCCCTTTCCACTACACTAACCTAATTTTTCTCTCTATTTTTCATATATATATATATATATATATTTATTTCCGCACATCATTTTTATAAAATAATTTATTATATATTTATATATAATTATATAATTATTTTTAAATAAATTTAAGAAAATGTTTATATATTTATATATATTTATATATATTTCGGTATCTATATGTAATTTTTTTAAAATGTATTTATAAAATTAATATTTATTTTAAATACGTTTATATAATTTATTTATATAATATGTTTGAATACATTAAATTCAAGTATATTTATGTACATTTATAAATTATTTTTAATGATATATTTATATAATTACATTTATGTGAGGTATTTACACTATGTTGGCACACACATACAGACACATTTATATATTTATCTAAATATATAATTATAAATAATTATAAAAGAATAAATGAAATTATAAATGATTAAATATATATATATATAATTTATATATATATATATATATATTTATATAAAATTGATTTAAGTTTATATTTAAATAAAGTGGATAATAAATATTTTTTCCATATGGTGTATGTATTTAAAAATATATTTTACATGTAAATATGAAATAACATTTATTTATACAATTAAATTTTTATATATAATTATATGAATATATATATATATATATAATTATATAAAACATATAGCATAAGACACTTCACTGATTGAGAGAATTAACTAATGGTTTCATAGGGTTTGGTTATTTATAGGGTCTTCTAGGAGCGGTTGTGATGCACAAACATCCCTCCTTTCTTCGATGATGTTTTAGAATATCCTTTAAATGGTGTTAAAATCAATCTAATCATGGGGTGTGGGTTTTTGGAATAGGATCTAGTTATTCATTGGAAAAACTTATTTCTAACAGATAACGAAAAATAAATGGTCATGTTGAAGAAGGATTATGATGCATTTCTTATGTATCGAATTAAATTGCGGACTATTAAAAAGTTTATACGCAATCACCCCTTCAATCTGGGAGCCTTAAAAATGTGGCACCAATTATTTGGAAATTTGAAGAGGGTGTAGATATTAGAGTTGTTGGATCAGGCTATATGATCATCAAATTCTTCAATGAGAGATATAAACATAAGGTACTCAAAGGAAGGTCATGGTCCTTTAATAGAAAACAAATTCTATTGGAGGATATAAGATACATAAGGGATATATAGAAGGATAGTATTTCCAAATACCCCATTTTGGATATGAAATAAAGGGATCTCGTTCTATGTTATAACTGAGAGAGTTATGTACATAATTAGGGGAAACATCAAAGAATTTATGGAATTGGATAAATTTGATTCTATTCATTTGGGCCCGACTATGCAAATTTGGGTTCTAGTTGATGTGTCATATCAACTTATATGGGGATTGTTTCTAGTTATTTAGGAATAAAATACTTGTATATCCTTTTAATTTGGAAGGCTATCTATTTTCTTCTTCTTTAGTTGGTGTATTGGGAACATTGAGAATGACAGTGTCTTAAAAAAGGAAGATAAAAAGGAAAAATCATTATAATTTATGGTTCTTGGATCCAGGAAAAAATGTAAGGACATCATTCATTCATAAACATGAAAATCAAAGGGATCATGATATATATGAAAAATCCTTTTATAAGAAATCTGATCAGACTAAAAATAATATCATCATCTTGGGACCTTCAATTTTTTCTAAAGATAAGTGTGAGGAAAAATGGTTAGAAGAAGGGGTATATAAAACCATCAGAGTGGGTTTGGGTGAACATGGGAAGAGGTATGATAACCAGTGTATGTGTCACATAGAAAAAAACCCTTGTTATATACCTATAATTGTGGAGGGAATAGGTAAACCATCCTCTATCCCAAATAATATATAATTGGACCCTCTAGATATGAGTTCTCCTTCAACACTTAGTGTCCCCCTATACCACTCCATGCATGTAGTAAATCCTATCAAATCCTCTATTTCATTTCCAATAACACAATAGAGGTGGAGGATAAAAATTATAGAGGAGAATGGGAAAGGAAAATGAATGAGCTTAGATGAAAATTGTGCTGTTAAAAGGTGTTTGGAGGGACCACTTGTTAATGAGAGATATTCTGAAATATGGAGAGTGCTGGAGCATGGGACTTACCTAAAATGTTCATATGTAGAGGCCTGATGAAGCTAGCCCCACCTATCCCCAGGAAAATCCTGTGTTGGAATGGTCATGAGATGGGTAACCCAAAATTAGTTCAGATGCTCCATCACTTTTGTGATAGAAGTAGCCCTAATATGGGGATTCTATCTGAAACCATATTATAAACAATGAACATGAATGGTATAAAATGTACGAGTTTGTTGGATATTTCTCGACCTCTCAGAAAGTATATTTGGGTGGAATTGACTTAATTAGGTGGATGGATGTGTATGTTAGGGTTAAATCCATCTCTCTAAACCACATTGGTGCAATCATCCATCATCCAGATCCACCAGCACTGAGAATTTTATAGATTTTATGGATTACCATCCCAAAGGGAGAAATACAAGTCTAGAAATTCACTGAAATACCTTCATGAGAACCTCCATACACTACCCCAAACTAAGCATTTTGCGGTGGATTACTAAAATGCCCATATTTTTTTAAATAATTTTGCAGAAGTTTTTTAAAAATCACTCCAAACAGTTAAACAATTTCACAAACCTGACACTTCTACACCCCCCCGACACCCCAACCCCCAACAACCCTAACCCCCACCCAATAAACTACCCAAATCCCTATCCTCGTCATCACCCGTCATCACCCATTGATGTCACTCGCAGGCCCTCATGGCACCATTCCTCATCGTTCCTTGTCGGCCCTCACCGTGCATTGCCTTAACATCGCCCACCGTGACTTGCCTCACCATCCCTCGCCTCACATTCAGTCATATCCCATCATTAGTATGATTTCATTTACATCATGTTTTTTATGGACTAATAGCAAAGATAAATGTTATATTTACATTATTATGTGTTTATATGTCCTGATATGATTATGTTTTTTATGATTATGTGTTTACCGCTATTTAAACTAAAAATATTCCTTGTTAATCATTTACCATTTTGCAAATATTTTGAAAGGAGGTTACACTTTTTTATAATATAAGATACTTTACCCTTATAACACGATTATGGAAGGAGGGAACCCTAGAATTATATGATATTTACATTACTATTCATTCCAAAATATGAAATTATGTTTCTTTAATTTACTGGTTTTCTTATTTTCCCTCTATGGTGGACTTTTAGGAAATGTCACCTTATACAATTCTATTTGGTCCATACGATAAACCTAGGAGTGGACTGATACATGTAAGTATGAGTTATATGTTTTCTAGTAAGAACGTTGATGCATTATTGAGGTTTAAACATAATTTTTATCACCATGTATGTAATTGATTGTGTTTTTTTATTATTACATATTTGGAAGCATATGATACAATACATGATTCTTACATATGCATATATTATTGTACCACTAATGATGTTAAGGATAGATAAGTGGAAATCATCTGGGTATTTTATAGCCACACCCAACATGTGAATTTTACTAGTTTGGGTAAACAATATATATAATGATTCATATTATGGAATAGTCCATATGATGAATGGTGGATGTCAATGACAGTTTAGAAGAAGAACGTGGAGAGATCAATCATATTTGACACTGAGTACTATTTTTATGGATTTGGTATATGATTATTTACTATTTTTTTCAATCATATTTATATATATGATTAACCCAATGTGTGATATTTAACAATGTATACATATGAATATTATCATATATTACTTATATATCTTTTTTTTATGTGTCTATATGATCGTATTTTTTTTCCATTTACTATATACATGGGGGATAATTGGTATTATTTTTTATTTATTCATTTATGGTTCACCCATTCTCTATGTCTTATAAAAAATATGAAATAAAATAGCCAAGATTTTATTAGTGTCCCTAGTGGGTCCCTATTGGATTTGTACCTCTTTCTTCTATCACTTTATTATTTCTTAAGTAATGGGAGTGACCTGACAGGGTGATTCTAACTCTGTCTCAGGTTTACATTAATGTTTTTGAACCTCACATACATTTTTTCCTCATTCCTTTTGTAGTTAATGGTCATACTAGTCGAACTAGGAAGTTAAAAATAGTTTAGGGTCACAATACATGGAACACATGGTTTCATATTGTCTAAGGTCTTAATGATCAAAATATTAATCCTAGTGTAATATCCTAGACCATGTACTATGGTGCCACAAATAGTTTGTGGTCATAATTCTGGGACCTATGTTGATCCCCCAAGAGTGGTTTTTATGACACTGGAGGGTTTAAAGCCAATAGAAATGGTCTTCCGAGGGGGACCTACATCAATCAAAATAATATATGGTTATTGCATAAATAAATCAAAATTAGGACTTTATGAACCTATGAATTAATGGGCTAATGATGGTGGACTAAAAATGGGGAAACATTTACTCATAAAAAATCTTACTATTTTACTTGGGCATGATGACCCATATAACTAATAAACATTTACTCATAAAAAATCTTACTCTATTACATGCGAAGGATGACCCATATAACTAATAAAAATTTACGCATAAAAAACCTTACTATATTACTTGGCCATGAAATTGTATAGTTTTCTAAAACCATGGAAATTCTTTTTATCCTTTTAAAACACAACACATTCATTGTGACATAAAGATACCTGAATTTATATCTACACTAAATATCATAGGAGTATCCTTTATAGTTTTACATCCATCATGAAATGTGGAAAATATGGTCTCAATACATCCCCTTATATAAGGAATTTTTATATTTATATTACATCTTACTCTAACCACATAAAAATATGGAGTATGAAATATTGTATTCACTATTTTCTCAGGGTGAAACCCAGTTCTATTTCTATGTTTCCTATAACACCACCTCTCACTACGTATACAATATATTGTCTAGAAAACTATTAGGTTTTCAAATTTCCTCTCACCATGGCCATAGTCCTTTTGGATTTGACCATTTTTATATGATACTCCACCTATCAACCATTTCATCATTTACCATGGGTGTAATGTATTTTTTTAGTATTTTTCAACTATATACCAACATGTCTAACACAGACTTCATTGATGCTTCATTTGAGTCCTAGAAAACATTTTATGTCATTTCGTGAAATTTTATAAATACAAAATATTTTTGGATGGAATCCTCAAGAGAAGTCTATACATCAGTTTTTGTATGAAGAAAATATAAAAGATTATTTAAAATGCATCATTAATTATCATTTTTATGTATATTTTTTTATCAGTACTATTATTTTGTTACCATATCTATTTTTTTTCATAATTTATTTGAATTATGTGTTATGAATTTAATTTAATATTATTAAATGACAGGAATACAAAGGAGGAAGAATTATACAACTCCATCGACCACACTAACAGATGAGGATCCATCTACATCCGTCCCTAAAACATCTAATACACTATCTGATTTCCCCTTCACTATCTATCACAACCACCTTGAGCGTCCCGTCAACAACTTAGTTGATGCCTTTCCATTCAGTAGCCTCAGCAGTAAGGGATCATGGAGCCACTCTTAATTCTTTTAGTTGATATTGGAGGGTTACTGTTATAGGTAAAAATTTCAATATGAATAAATTTATTTCACTTTTCTTACACTATGTATTTGTTCAAAAAAGATGGGGACAATTAAACTATAGAGAAAAATATGAAAAGTTCAGATGTACGGAATCTGAATGGACTAATGATATTGGCTCATTTTATTTCAATGGGGCCCCTATGGATGGTGCCACATGATTACATGGATAGATTCTAGGCCAACTTACTATGGTTCTAGTTTCCCTTCATATTAAATATGTTTATTGGAGGCATATGCCTTCATATTTGAAAAATGATGTTTTTTATTCCAAAATAATGGAAATTCTAATACTTTATGGTGTAATTTAATGTCATTATGTGATTAAATTCTAAAATTTTCAAAAATAATTTCTGTGTATAGATGTTTTTCCACATTACTGTTCCTGATGTACTAGCACAAAAATGGACATTGAAAATTCTCGGCATGAAATTTAATGACTTTAATTGGAGATTATGGGGTGTTTTCAATGATAATTTATTTAGAGAACAATATATATATGACAATATATCCAATGGGGTACCTATAGAGTAATGAAATGTTTTATTTGATAGAAATCGTGATGAGATGCACATTGTGTTTAAATATCTATTATTATATTAATCTCATTTAACATTTATACATGTATATGAATAAGAGATAAAATTTAATTAACTAATATAAAATTACATTTTATTAATTTTAGGATCTTTTAAGGAAGAATGCATCGATCCAGGCTAAGAAAATCATCCCTTGTATTGTGGGGTGAACGGGTTTTTTTAGAAGCCGATCGACTCTAGTAATCCTTTCCTTTTAAATATTTATAAGAAAATATTATCTATTTAATATAATAAATTTTTTAATTATGTTTGTTAATATAGTCATAGAGTTTAGGGCACCAAATATTCCCAATCAGATGTTTGGTGGGATGTTCATAAAAAATCTGATGGGAGTTTTGTTAATGAGACTACCAAAGATGTTGGGTATGAATTCATTTTTCATTATAATAACATATTATCAATTGTCACTATGATAATATATATTTCTTATATTATGACTAATAATTGATTTATTAGTAACAATTAATGAACTATGGGATTCCAATTCCATGCAGTCCTACTCAGTATCCTAGGATGACCCAGTTGGTAAACTGCTTGGGAAGGATCATCCTGGTCAAGTGTGTGGGATAGGGTGGCAACCCTTACCATCAGAGGTATTTAGAAGGCCACCAGGGGTTAAAGCTTCATCTACTCATGGTTTTATTTGGGATGTTGAGAGATATTATGTTTCTTTTTAGAACACAATTCATGATTAGGGGTATTAGACATCTACTTTTTTGAAAGTGTTGGTCGATTTTTGTTGTAAGATGACCAGATCTGTCCCTAGTGGTATAACATCCATGATAGGTGGTGAGCAGTTAAATCACACAACATCAAAAGCATTTAGTTTTCAAATATTTATTGGTTTTATGATTAAATATAAATATACAAAATTATTTATGTTTCTATATAATTGTCTCATAGGTGTTGGTAGCAGGAAGTAGAGATGGAGGCAGAGAGGGTGGTAATTAGTGTTCAAAAACGGACACTGATTAGTGGTCTTGTTTATATGTTAAAAAAATATGGAAATGGAGGCTTTGTTCAAGTATCTTGTATAATATATGGCATAGAGTAGTCACCTAAAATTTTCATGACCTTACATTATCATGATTTCCCATGTTTTATAAAGGCATTTGAATTTTATATGGATTGATGATTTTTTAAGGTAGTGAGTCTATAATTGTTGCGGTATGAAGTTTGTGGAGTATTAAGTAATCTATGTTCTATATGGAAGAAGGAGTTATTTTGTATTTTTATTTTAGTTTTGATAGGATTCATATATTTTTATTTTGGACCAACTATTATGTATTTTATTTGATTCATTTTATTCATATTGGAGACTCAATCCCCAAAGCCGAGTTATTCTAGGATGGGGCTCACAAATGTTGGGTCGACCAATGACCACATTCAAAACAAGGGAATGATCACTTCTCACATAAGATCATTTGAGGTGAGTTACCTCGATGGGAGGAGAGTCTATTTTTTCTACGTACCATCACTATAGGGGAGAATAATACTTGAAGGATGATGGGGATCCAAATTTAGGGAGACCTAAAGTGTGGAGTGGAACATTAGTTAATTACTGGGTAGATTTCAAAACTTTGGGAGCTACGACACTATGTGATTGAGCACATTGAGTGAGCCTATATAAAAAGAGATTCAACCCCATTATCAAGGGGAGGGCCTTGATATTGGTCATTGTTTGGGATGGTACTAAGATATGAGATTTTGGAATCTCTTTGTATCTCATGAAACATAGAATATATCAATATGTAGTTTTTAAAATCATTGTGGTAGATGACCATTATTAGAGTAGAGTCGTGTTAGGAAAGGGCTAGAATATCATGCTCATTACATGCTGATCCAATATGGTCAATGTTTGGCTACATAGTTTAAATACTTATAGATCATAAGTTCTTGCTATCTATATTGAAGGATTACAACTCCGATATTGGTTCTATAAAGTTTAATGTCTTATATTTAAATCTATGAAACATTTTCAGATGGTTGAAAGGGTATGGTTAATATTATTCTGTTATATGTTCTCTATACATAGTGTTTCTTACGAAACATTTTTATATTGTTAAATACCAAAAATTTCTATATGGTTTATATTATTCTATTATATGTTCTCTACGAATGGTTTTTTTAGGTTACTCATACTTGGGATGCCAAATACACAACATTTTTTTATTTGTAAATCTTTATTTAGTGGTTGTTTAAATAGCTTATAGTGAAGTGGACCCTATTTAGTAGCATTTTAAACCACTACTATAGGTTGATATTTTCTTATCGTTATCTATTAAAACCACCACAAAATAAATTTCTTCTATTTTTAGCGATGGTTATGGTTTTTTAGGCATCGATTTTAATTAAAAAATAGTAAATTTTTAGCGACGTTGAAAACCTCTAGTAAATAAATTAATTTTCTTCACATAATACCACCACTAAAACCACCCAAACCATCTCATATTGGATTTAAATACATGATTTAGCAGTGGTTTTATGAAACCAACCCCGAAGCATATAAAGGTGGTTTGAACTTTTGAAATATTAAAAAAACACCTCTATGAAGTGATTTTCTTATAGTGGTAAACCTATCCTTATTGGTGGCATGGGATTTCAATGAGATTATGCTTCAAAATGAGAAAAATGTGGGATCAAGAAGACATTATGCATCTATGATGGATTTCTAGCAAGAAACAAAGTTATAAGGTATGGTAGTTCTTGGATATTCTAGAAACCCCATAACATAGTTTCATGGGACGTCTGAAACCACCCACATTATAGAACAATTACACATATTTACGTGGTTGGGAGATTGAATTATCCTTTTCAATTCTTTCCAAGCCTCTTATATTTCTCCTTGTCAGATGATTGTTTAATCCTCCTTGACATATTACATGGTTCAAGGAAACCATGGAATGAATGAATATTCAGGTTCAAGTGTTTTTGGGAAAAGGAAGGGGAGTGGCAGCTGATGATTTGATCTTATTGAAATGTTAGCAAACCTAAAATCTGGAAGATGATCCATCATAGGATATCTAATTTTAAATGATGGAGTAATATAAAATTTCACCAGCCTCACATTCAAGGTTATTTTATTGATAGAAAACTAAAAGAATTTTACTCTCCCCCTTATGATTATGACCTCTCCAATATCACGAGAATGGAAGTAGACCTAGATAAGGCTATCAAAATTGAAGAATGTTTTTGGTCAATATGCATCTAAGAATCCCACATCAAAGATGGAAAATCTAATTCCCTCTATTTCTATCATAAGTCCTGTTTTAGGTGTCACAATAACTCTATTTCATCCCTAATTTATTTTGAGCGCATACATATTTTTATGAGAGTGGAATCTATGATATCATTAATATTATTTATTAGAAGCTTTTTTTGGTGGCGGATTTTAGCTCTTCTGATATTGATACATGTATCAAATATGTATATTCAGATATGAAAAACATCCAACTCACACAAGATTTTTCTAATGAAGAGATTTTTTGGAACAAAAACATATTTACTCAACCAATGTGTCTGGACTAGATGGATTTAAATCCTTGTTTCATGAAAACATTGAAAAATTTGGAGGCCTAACATTTTGGGAATCATGAAAGGCCATTAGTTAGGAAAATACAATATTTATCCCCTTAATGAATCCATTAGTACGTTAATTCAACAAATAAAAAATCCCTCTTTGGTCTCACATTTCAAGCCCATCATCTCATCCAATGTGTCCTAATTTTTTTTTCAAAAATATTGGTCAATTACCATCACCCATGGTTAACCTTAATTATTTATGAAATCCAAATTTTTTCTATTCCCAAGAGACTCATATATGATAATTCCATTATTTTCAATGAATTATTTCATTCCATGAAAACTGGATCTACGGATAAAATAGGTATTATGGATAGGATGTTGGATATGAAAAAGGAATATAATAAAGTTGGATGACCATTTTTCTAGTTTTTATGTCTAATTGGGTTTATGATCCAAATGGATTGAATTCATCATGAAATATGTATCCACTCTCTTGTTTAGGATTAAAATCAATGATATCCACTCTCAATGATTTTTCCTTTTTAGGGGTCTTCAGCACGGTGATCCTCTCTCCCTTTTCCTTTTTATTTTCTTGGATGTCCTTTTTTCCATGTTAATATCTATGGTAGATTGGGTAAATCTGGTGCATGGGGGGTTATTTATTAGAATATCCCACTTCTCACCCACTTTTTCACTGCTAATAATAATTTACATTTTTCAAGATCTACCTAGGAAGAATGTGTTACTATCTGAAAAGTTATTCATAGGTATGGGATGAATTCTAGGTAGTTGGTTAAGACATCCAAATCTGAGATCTCTTATAGATCTAAAGTGCTTTTGAGTTGGAAGAATTACCTCCACATCTCTTCTAGAATCTTGGGGGTTGAAAATCACAAAAAATATATTAGGCCTAGCATTATATTTTTCTGCTAAAGAATGATGTGTTTTCCAGTACCTTGGATATGTTGGAAAAAATAAAGGGTGGACCAGTAAAAGGGTCTCTAAAAAAGGTAAGAAAATCGTTTTCAATGTAATGTCCCAACCTATCCCCACCTTTGTTATGTCACTTTTGAAACTAAATATATTATTTATTGAATAATTTCATTATATACTAGAAAAAATATGGTGGGGAATAAATCATGGAACTAAGATAACCCATTGGGTGGATTGGGCCGAGCTTTTCCTCCCAAAGAAAACGGATGGATGTGGTTCATAGATCTGTGAATTTTTAAAGATTCCCCTTTCCTCAATTATGGATGGAGGATTCTAGATAACACTTATTCTGTTTTTTAGGTTCATTCATGCTAAATACTTTTATAAGTCATGATTTTTTGGATTTAAACATGGACCGTGACCTATCTTTTTTTTGGGTGTTTGTGGGGGTCTTGCAACCAGCTTGATTAAGGCCTATACTAATGGATATGTGATAGTGCTTCTGTGGATATATGGAATGACCTGTGACTGATGAATAACAGTGGTTACACAGAAACATATATGTTTATTTATGGTTCATAATATGTAATGATTCTCTCCTTGTTTAAATGAGATGGAAATGGCTAGTATAATGAAACTTTTAACCCCCTGTTTAATAAACGAGACAAAAAAATTATCTAGTGTATTATAAGTGTAAGGGATTTTGATGATGGCCATATATGATGGAGTAAATATGACTTTGGTGTATACTTTGTGGAATATGGTTACTCACTGATGTTGGGTGAGGTAGAGAATAATACTACAGTGACATGGAAAAATCATTGGCCTCTTCATATCCCTCTATAGGCATAATACATTTGGTTGAAAGAATGCTCTTGTATTCTCTCTATTAAAGAGTTTCTCAATTCATTTGTGATATTGAGGACCCAATTTTCCTTCTACATATAGATACACTAGAGTCCTCTCTTCCAAATTTTTTTGAGTTCCCCAGTGCAAAGGACATTTGGCATGCATAAAATGATAATATTGATTCTATTCTAGAGTATTCTTTTTACTTTTTTGATATACTGGGGAATTATTCTTCAACCCGTCTCATGGAGTGTGTGAATATCATGTGAATAAGGGTCTAAATAATATGGTTCCAATGAAATGATTTTTTCATTAATCATATGATCCTAAAAAGCTTCTTCTAGGCCAAGAGGGCCACCACCTAGCTTACAACATGAAGTCTCAACAATGAATAGGTCAACCGAAATGGTGTACCTATTGGTACAAACACTTGGAATCCAATTCCAAATGATATAATGAAGATTAATGTGGATGCTTCTGGTTTGTGGAACCTTTTTAGGTGTTAGTGTTATTATTTGGTACTCTTACAAAGTAGTGTTATAAGCTTTATAAGAATATTTTTTATTCTAGTTTAAATTCATAAGTGGTTATAGCTCGTGGTATTATATCTATTATAGAGGTTTATTTAGAAAGAGGATGGAGTAATACTATTATGGAGTTAGACTATTCTGTTACTCAAAATGCCATATCGTCCTTGGAAAATGAACTTTTTTCATTTGGTTTTTTGGATGGGAGGATTTGATCTTTATGTCACCACTATGATGTATTTCATTTTATTTCATCAAAAGGGATGTTAATAAGGCTTGAATCCTTTTTTACAATAATGGTCTCTTAGAAAAATCACTTTTATAGTTTCTTAATTTCCATATTTAGATAAAATACATTTTATTTTTTGATCATCGACCATCCTTTTAATGAGTATTATTATTTCATAAAAAATGTATGTATAAAAGTATGTATGTATATATATATTTTTCACTTGAAATTTTTGATGTGTTTTTTGATGTATGTGAAGGATTTAGAATTACATTGATATGTACTATTATTTTCAATCCCTTTAATGATAATTGATAATTTCTATGTTTGAAATCACATGTGAATATATGTTATGGAAAAATTAGGCAACCATTGTTATTTCACTCTTTTTTTCTACTCCATTTTCCCATGTATACATAGAGTTGATCATCTAATGGCTAGTTTCTATAAATCATGTGATATTATACCTTTCTTAAAAACACATGAATATATTTTTGAGATGAAAGATGAGTTGAGAAGGAACCCCACTTATTCTTTTCATTTTATTGTCCAAGGGGGAGAATATTGATAAAAAATATATAATTATTGTATATGTGACATTATATTGATAATAAAAATACACAGGGGGAGATTTTTTGGCCCATGTTACATTTGTTTTTAATGATTTAATATGTGGATGGTATAAATTGATAAAAATTATTTCTTTAAGGCCTAATGCCGTGTGTTTGAGTTTATTCCATTAATGAAAATATTGATTTGAATGACGAAGGATTGAGAAGAGGAATTTTGGTTTCAATTAAAAAATATATTTTATTTTTCATGCTTTTTATGGATCGTAATTTTAGAATAATATATATTTTTTATTGATGTCTGGATAATTCCTGGTGAGAGTTTACTAAAAATTTAGGCCACTATTTATTCAAGGGAATGATGTTCTCTGTATTATGATATTTTTTATGAATTCTACGGTCTTACACTAAATGGAAGAAAATTATTTATCCCTTGTGGGGGATATCTGATGAGTTATTAGATATGTGAATCACATAATCATCCCTTACTATTAATTATATTATATTATTAATTAAGGGGGATTGCTTGATTAAGGTCAAGATTAGATAAAGGGGTTGATTTATGTCCATTGTTTGAGAGAATAATATTAGGGTTTCCTAGGGTTTGGGGATTACTATGGTATCCTAGGTGCATCTGTGATTCTCCAAAAATCATTCTTTCTTGGATAATGTTGTAGAACCTCATTCTTATGGTGTTAACCTAAATATCTACATGAGTCATGGTGATATGGATTATGATATCATAATTCATTGGTAAATATTATTTTTTGTGGAAAAAGAGAAAGAATTGTTCATGGATAAAAATAATTATGATGTGTTTCTAATGAATTGAATGAAAATACTAATCATGAAAATTATTGCAGGAAATGAACACTTCATTATAAAAAACTTAAAAAATATAATTTAAAACAAATTTGTATTTTGAAGAGGGTGTATACATAAGAGTTTTTGGAGTGGGCTATATGATCCTTGAATTCTTAAATGAGAGATATAAATATAAGGTACTCAAAGGAAGTATATGGTCCTTTAAAAAAATCATTCTAATGGAGGATCTAAGAGATGACGGGGATATATAAAAGACGATTTAGACGGAATCCCCATTTTGGATATGGATTAATGGGTTTCTGTTCAATGGTATAATTGAGTGTGTTATGTGAAAAATCATAGGCCACATAATTGAATTTATTGAAGGGGAAAGATTAGATCAAATTCATCATTGTAATGAATGTGTGGATTAGGGATTTTGTTCATGTTTTGTAGCCAGCTAGAAAGAGATTTTTTTTGGATAATAGAGGAATAAAATTCTTGGATATCCATTTAAGTTGAAAATATACCAATATTTTTTCTTCTTTTGTGGGTGTGTTAGGAATATAGAGAATGTCTGTGTCTTAAGAAAGGCATATGAAGAAGGAAAAAACATTATGAATTATGGTCACTATCTTTGTGAATAAAATGTTGATACGTAGATCATTCATGAACCAAAAAAACAAATGGATTATGATATTCTTTTGAAATAATTTTCTTAGTAATCTGATCAGAATCCTAATAATATCATCATGGCAGGGATCTAGTATTATTTGTAGATCAGTGTGGGGTCAAGATGTTAGAAAAATGGGTGTATAAAACCATTAGAGTGAGTTTTGCTGACCTTGGGATGTTTTAAGATAACCAGGGTTAATTTCCCAAAGAAAAGGATTCCCCCCATGTTATATTAGAATAACCATGGAGGGAATAATAAAACTATCTACCAACCTAAATGAATCTTCTTGGACCCTCAAGATCTAATTTTTCCCCATAACCTTTAAGGGGGGTAGAACTTACCCTCCAATGGCCCGAAGGCCTTTATTTTTATTGATTTTTGATAATCCACCTTTAAAGGGGTGAGGTGGAACCCTTACAAGGCCCGTAGGCGTAAGTATTACATGGCCTGTAGGCCTTAGAGGAATTCATTGCCTATAGGCTTTCAAACATTACATACAACCCAGACTAACTACTTGGAATTGCTCCTCCCCAGCATCTTCACTGTGAAATTAGCTCTCCACCTTCACATGGCTGTTCGGCTAGGCTTTCCCATGCATGCACAGGCTTGTCCCGATGGCAGGTGTCATACCCTCTCATTCATGCAATCTATTGAGCTTCTATGGTGGAGAAAGATCCTTGCTCATCCTCCTTGTAGAGCTTGTTCCTTGTAGGTTGTCTGGTTTGCATCTGCACTTAAGGTGGCCTGAAGGCCTTGAGGTGGCACAAATACCTTACTGACCCGAAGGCCTGGGTGGCCCAAAGTCCTTATAGGACTCATGTACCAAATCGATGGCCCGAAGGACCAAACAGGGGAATATTCCCAGCTACTACAGTGCCAAACAGTGCCTACTACAGTTCCCGCTACTGTATCTGCTACAGTAATGCACAGTTCCCACTACAGTACTGCTACAGTAACCCAGAAATTCTATCTCCGCCTGGATTTGATCCCTGGTCGGTTGGATGCACTTACAGAGTCCTTACCAACCGAGCTAAGGCTCATGTGCAGGTGGAACTTACCCTGAAAGCTCTGAGGTAGAGGCTGGATTGAGCCATCCCATCCCATCCCCATGAAAATACTATATTGGAACATCTGTGATCTAGAAAGAAATGATCAATTTGGATGATCCATCACCGTTTCACTAACATTATCCCTGGTATGGGTTTTCTATCCAAACCCATATTATAAGGAAAGGACACAGATGGTTTTAAAAGAATATAAATTTTGTTTTGTTTATTGTTTTGTAGTTTCTCATCAAGTCCATTCAGGTGGAATTTACATTATTTAGAGGGAGGATGTGGATGTTATGTCAAATAATTTTCTACAATCCCCATTGGTGTAATCAACCAACAACAAGATGCACCTGTATGGGATTTTTTGGTATTTTATGGATGAACCACCCAAAGGTAGAAATGAATGTATGGGAATTTAGTCATATCCCATCATGGGAACCTCCATGGACATATCCTTATTAGTGTTATTTCAGTGAATTTATATTTCAAAATGTTTAAAATGGGTGATAAAAAAGAAAACCATTTACATTGTTACTTGGGATTCCTAAAACAACCCACATTGTAGAATAGTTAAACAGATTTATGGTGTCAGCTAACTGGATTAGCTTTTTCAATTTATACAAAGCCTCTCCTCTTTTTCCTTCCATGTCAAACCATTTTCCGATCCAAATTGACATATCACTAGGTTCAAGGAAACTATAGCATGAAGGAATATTCAGGTTCTAGAGATTTTTGGAAAGTAAAGGGATTGAAGATAGGTGATTTTAACTTGTTAGAAGGTTAGTGATCCTAACATTGAAAAAAATATTTATTATACAACATCCTATTTGAAATGTCGGAGTGATCAAAAATTTCACCAGAATGAGATACGATGTTTTTCTATTGATATAAAAATAAAGGAATTGTATTCTCCCCCTTATGATTGTGTTTTATCTATTATCTCCGGAATGGATGCCGAACTGGATGAGGATCTCAAAACTAAAGAAATAATTTCATCTATACGTGTCAAAGAATCCCACGTCAAATATGGAAACTTTATTTTACTCTATTTTAATCAGAAGGCCTCTAAAATGAGTCATATAAACTTTATTTGATACATCAATAATATTTAGGGTAGACATGTTTCCAATGAGAGGGGAATATGTGACCTCATCAAGAATTTTTATCAGGGTATTTGAACGGTGGCGAGGGTCTGCCTTTTATTCTGATATTTATACTAGTATCGAATTGGTGGTTTCAGATATGATGAACATCCGCATCACATGTTATTTTACCAATGAAGATATTTTATTGTCACTGAAACATATTCACTCAACAAAATAAACTGTACTAAATGAATTACATGCCTTTTTCTAAAAAAAATGTACACATTGTCGAGTCTGACATTTTCGGTCTCATGAAAGTCCTTTGGTTAGGAAAATCCAATATTTATTCCCTTAATGAAACTATTATTATTCTCATTCCAAAAATAAAAAACCCCTTTTTGTATCAGAATTCATAGCCATCATCTTTTTCAATGTGACCTATAAAATCATTTAATTTTTTTTCAATTGCATAGTTCCTGAACAGAAATACATATCCCTTATTCACATATATATATGCACCCTAACTATTCAAAAAATTACTTATACTCCAAAATCAATTATTAAAACAGAAACCACTCAAATACTAATATAATAAGCCCTGCCCCCTTAGCATCCAACTGGGGATGACTATTGGCTACATGCGATACTCTATTCCCACCTAAAATTGGCATGGGGAAAGAAACTAAAAAATATATAGTAAAACCTGTATGTATCTACTTTTATCTTAATTGTATAATCGATATTTATACTCATATATATATAGTGATTCCCAACCTAGAATAAATATGAAAAGTGAACTCCATAATACAACATCACTAAATTAAGCACAATCTATAATGAATACAACTAAAATTTAGTATTATTGAACACCACCAGTACCACATCAACCAAATTAAACTCCAAACATTTCATATTATATAAAAACCCCCCATGTGTAGGCTCAAACACTATGAAATAATGTGTAAAATTATAAACAATATGATGCTTCATATACACAATAGAAAGAGAAAATATAATTTCACATCAAACATAAGTGATATACCAATATTATTTAATGGTATAGTAAATCTGTAATATGAATAATATCATTATTCACTACTCTAATCCATAGGTATTATACACAATATGAGACTTATAATACTTTAGGTTTTCAAAAATATGAAATTTTACATTTACTAACTCCAAAAACATATACATTACCTCTATAAGATTCTATTTGGTGAATTGGGACTCACTAAAGAGTAAACTTTAGTTCATGTAGAACCAAACCCTACTAAGAACATGCACTATGTAATTTTATATTTTATTGAGACGAGTGGGTTACATAATCTATATGTGGATTACCCATTATATTTCAGGAATGGGGTTACCTAATGCACTAATTATATAAGGGTAACATGCCATTTTATCAATTTATCCCTTTGGGGGAAACTAACATCGTGTCTATTTGTACATCTTTCCCACGCCCCAGAATATTCTCCACAATGTTATGGAACTAAAACAACTAAAAATTCCACTGAATAATCAATATGTGTCAAAGATTTATGATCTATTGGTTTTTGGGTGAAAAAACTGTCAAAAATATGATATTTAAAGTTCAATTCAAATATAATGGAAAGGATTTTGGAATAAAAACACAATGAAACAATAAAATTTCCTTCATTAATACCAATTTCCTTTGAGTCTCTATTTCATATCTCTTGGATCTCTCTCATGATGTGCAGTTCGTTATTTCTTTAAAATGGAATGAATCATGGTATTTATAGATAAACCACCCTGAATGTTGAATGGAAATGACATTGAATGCATAAATTTTATCACATGAATAATCCTTTCAAAAGAATATAGATGATTATGTTGTCATGATCAACTGGATTGATCATTTACTAGTGGTTAAGATTCATGCCAATCCCTCAGACATCTGAATGTAGAAGTTCAGAGAAATGGGATGATTGAATGTCTCAAATAAACTATATTAGATGGTTGGATTTATTTACATATCATTTAATATTTGTTGTAAAAAAATTCATTATCCTAATGAAATTGATGGATCATGTGGTTGAGGTATCCTCCCACACATGCTAGGTGTTGAGTTGGTTCCTTTTCTTATGAGTGATTGGCCACTTTTTCATATAATGGACCAAAATAATTTACATAGTAATATATGTTCCATGCCATGAAATTTCCCTAAAAATAAATTCCTATCTTCTTTTCTAGAATTCACAAATAATCACTCAAAATTATTAAGAATTATTAAAGGTCGTAAAAATTTATCTCCACTTCTTCAATATTTCCTCAAATATAATGAAGATTGATAGACCTCATCCAATGTTCTTATTAAAATTTTGTAAATAATGTGTATTATCCTAATTTAATTACCACATAGTTTGGTTGTGGTATCCTCCCACTCATGTCAAGTGTTGAGATGGTCCCTTTCCATGTGAGTAGTTTGACTCTTTTTCTTATAAAGGCCCAAAATATTTTACTTATTAATATAAGTTCCATTCCATACAATTTCCATAATAAAAATTATTTTGTTCCTTTTTAAATTTCTCAAATAATAATTATATATAAGGAAAAATAATCCATGATCATAAAAATATGATATCCACTTATTTTAGATTTCCTCAAACCTAATGATGATTGATAAACATCATTAAAGGTTATTCTTAAAATGTTTTAATCCATGGAGAAATTACCAATGACATTGACACATTGTGTGGTTGATTTATCCTCCCACATGTTCAAGGTGTTGATTTAGTTTCTTTGATTGTGATTAGTTGTCATTTTTCAGATTATGGCCCAAAAAAATTTACTTAGTAATATAAGTTCCTTTATATTCAACTACCCTCAATATAAATCAATAGATCCTTTTTTTAAACTTCTCAAATCATCACTCTAAATGATGAAAAATCATCCAAAATCATCAAAATATGTACTAAACTTCATCTAAATTTACTAAAATCTAATTATGATTGTTAAATATCATAAAAAGTTATTCTTTAAATGTCATAAACAATGTGCATTATTCTAATGAAATTGACACATTTTTTTGACATCAAGAGAAGCTCTACAATCCTCACATTTAAAACCCTTTTATTTTTCACACTTATCAACTTGTTGATAACACATTCAATATCTGTATTATTCTTGAACCAATAAACCACTCGAGTTATTTAGAAAGAACCCATGTCTTATTAGTGTGTGGATTTTATTTTGAAGAATTTTTGTTTTTATGTATGATGATTTTTTTACAGATCTTAATGTCTAAAATATGTGTCACTAGGTGATTTAACATAATGCATTGTTTAAAAAAATGTTTATGATGTAAAGAAAGATGATTGGATTTAGAAGATATCTTTGTAATTTTTATTAAAAAATTAATAAAAGTGTAGAAATAATAGGATCACACAAAATTTAATTTTTCATGAGTAACAAAGAAGGTACACACACTTGGTTTTTATAGAAGATTCCACACATTACAAATATATGATCAGTTTTAAATGGGTAGAATTTATATTTCCTTTTGACGTTTTGGGTAAATACTTTTAAGGTATTTTACCAAAAAATTGGCCACCCATTAAAATCCACATATTGGCCAGCCCATCAACCAAACATGTGGTACAAAAGGATCAACATATTAGGATATCCGACTCAAGAAGCATGAATTGTTATAGAGGAGTGCAGGTGGATGCATTTCACAAAGAGGATCATGCATAGTGGGGTGTATAGGGGGCGAGTGTATCAGCCATCTTCCATATATGTGTGTGTAGTGTATATTTGTGCTGAGCATGATGCTTTATCAATGGTGAATCATGAATGAGATCATTGATATAGCACTATCCTACTCTATGAATAATCAATCTGGGATGGGTTATTGTGGGTTATTTTTCCCATGTTAAAAACATATAAATATACGTGTAGAAATCCAATCCAGTGCACAAGAGATATTTGATCACCAGAGAAAAACACACTGGAGGAGAGGGTTGTGACTAATGCTGCTTCATATTTTCATTTTTATTCTCTATATTGACTCATGTTTTATTATCTTTTATTATAATTGTAATTCTTATATGTATTTTGTTAATCATAGGTGTTTCCTATCATTTTCTCCCACTATGTATCTGAGTATCTATATTTTTTTCTTTCATTCTCAAATTTTATTCTTATTCTTCTTCTGCTTGTTCTCATTTTTTTCTCTTCTTACACTATTTTATTTATTTTTTAATCTTATTATTTCTATTTTATCTCTCTGATTCTTATTATTTTTATTTTATTTAATTTTCATATCTTCTTCTTAAATAATGATCTCTAACCCTCGATAATGAGTGGTTAACCCGAGGCTTGGATCAGGGGAGGTGTGCGGTGTTTCTTTAATTATGTGCTTAAATTCTATATGTTTTGTTTTAATTTGTGGTGGGTGTGAGAGTATTTCAATGGTGAAATGGTAATCCGACATGATATTATTTTCAAATAAATATAATTTCTTTTATTCATTATTTTTCCCTCCCTTTCTTGAGTAAAATATTTATATGTTGGAGTTGAGGATACTGAAGGGGAGGAAATGAGAAATGGTGGAGTCTGGTCTTTGATAAATTAGATTGTCCGTCAAGGTGTTAGGCTATTTCGATATTAGAGGAGGTTGGATTTGGTGTTCCAAATAGGTTTCCTAGATATGCTAAAATTCCATATTCAATGAATCAAAGGAAATTAATTCATTTATGAGGTATCGTGAATTGAATATCATACTAAACTAAAACAAACAAAAAATAATGAATGAACCAATGTTACCAAACCCTAAAGAGAAATACCTTTCTTATTAATCTGTATGTTATCTATATCCTCATTTTGGATTGAATTATAATTTGAATTATTTTAATTACATATTTTCGATAACCCAAAAATTAATTTCTCTCATAAAATAATTAAGAAAAAACAAATTAGATTAGGTGAATTAAAAATTTGTGATTGATTAAATGTGATGCTCCTTAAGTGAGAAAACTCTATTTATCCTTTTTTATAAATTAGTAAAATGTAAAATATCATTTTCCAATACCCTTTGATATGAGAGAATAAATGTTCTTTTTTAAACTAAATTAAAAGGAGAATAATCATTTTTATGAGTATTTGAATTTCTGAGAATCTTACACTATAAAACTCTATTACACATCATGAGTTAATGTACCTAAGAATAATACATATAATTTATTTGATATTTTAACAACATAATTTTCATGTTATAAAAATTTACACAAACTACATCATGTGTATGTTAAATGGAATAAATAAGAGACTTTGGGTGCTCTTTTTTACAAAAATATGGATCTATATGGATAGTGTAGACTATGTACATATATCAGCCTAGAGTTATGAATCCATGTGACCACCAATCATTTTCGCATGAATTTATGAGATTAATGGTCAAAAAATGATTTACATTATCATTACTAGATTTATAACAATTAATAAGTGTTTCTCTCAGTTCTCTATTGTGAAGAATAAAAAGAGTTTCTGGCCTACAATTGGGAAGGTAACAACATGAAGAAAAAGTTAGTAGAAGAACAATGTAGCACTTTGATCTCCATTATAAGTCCCAATAGGTAGAATAATTTCATGGGGTTACAAACCTTCAAGATTGTGAATATTTTCATCAGAGGTAGTATAAATAACTATCCATGAGATATAAAAAATGTGTTTTCGACTAATTATAGTGAAACACAAGTGAGTGGTTTTTCCCTTCTTATTATAACCATTTTAAAATTATTTTTTATAATAGTTTTATGGTCTAGGATTATTTCCAAACCATTAAATGGACCAACAAATCTTGTTATGTAGATAACCATATAAAAATATCGTGTTCCATCTTTACCATATTTGATATACTTTTACACGGTAAAGAAAATAGAATAAGTGAATAAATATCCAAATTGGTCCCCTCATGTGGTATGAGGGAGAAGATTCAAATCTGTTTGATTCTATAAATTTCTATTGTTATCTTTTTAAGATTTTATATTCCTTCTTGTGATAAAAATGAAGTGATGTTTGGTAAATAATTAGTTAACTCTGAGTAGAACTCTACATCTACCAAGACCGCGATGAACATGATAATGGAAGTGAAAAGATATCTAAAGAAGAGATATCTCATATCTAAATAAGGCAAATTTTCTGTATCTCCATTCCAGTCAATCAATGAATACAAATCAGATATGGAATTTTAAGAGTAGGTAGATCAATTTTATCCTAAGGATAAGGACACCATTCTTACCATAAGTGAATCAAAAATCGTAATTTATCATGGGGTTTTTGAAAGTTCTTGTAAAAACTTTCCTTTAGATGAATATCCTTTCAGAATATGGTGATGATGTCCAATATATAACTTCTGAATATATATCATATAGTGGATTGAGATATATTTTTCATTTTCACCTAAATAAATAGTCTATTGTTTCTTGAGTCATTTAAATTATGTTGGATGAAATCACCTTTCAGGAAGAAGAATCCAATAACATGGACAAGTCCTTATTTGGAAAAATTCTTGAATGTTTAAAGATCTCCAAATTTTTTTGAACCTTTGAAGTAACAAAGAGGGAACATAAAAAATATTCTTCAAAATTTCACAAATAAGTTGAAGAGAAATATGGATTCAAGAAATCTCTAGAATAATATATCCATGCATTTAAAGAAAAGGTAAAAATAATAGCATTGATATCAAGGATTAACAATTTAAAGAAATATAGAATAAGAACAGAGAAATTTACTCTTTGTGAAAAAAGGTATGATGTATGAATGAAAAGATGAAATAATGAAGAGAGTTTATAAAGAGAATGTTATTATGATTAAATATCAGAAAACACCCTCAATATTAAATATCTAGAATTATATGGTCAGTTGGACAATATTTAGAAGACTGATATTAAAACTTAAAAAAATAATGAGATAGTTGTTGTTGCTACTCAGTACTCACTAGATTATTCTGTAGTTATAAGAACTACAACATGTGATAAGATGATTATGTAATATTTTGATGATTTATTTCATTAAGATATAGAAAATGAGGTTCCATATATTCCATCCTATAAAAATGTTTCTAAAAATGTTTCTATTATTAAAATAGTTTGGAAAAAAACTTTTGAAAAGTATGGATGAATAAAGGTGATAAGAATATACCACTATGATTTGGGTGAATTGGAAAATTAATGTGGAATATGGTTCTCCACAGAGCGTCCAACAAGGTATGAAAAACACCCAAAAACATTATATATAATAAATAACAAGATTTTGTTTTGTGTGTAAATGTTGGTGACAGAACAATTTCTAGGTATTGTGCATCAGATTATTGGTACAATATTCTTATTGAAAAAGAAAAAAGTAAGCCCATCTCACGTTTATCATGCCTCTAATAAAAAAGAAACATATACTAGTTTTGAAAAACCACAATGCTTAAAAATTATTTGGAAATATTGGAAATAGTTTTGATTTATGTAATGGTAATGTTCATATGGTTGTTACATGTTCATCTCGACATGTATAAAAATAAGTTAAGAAAAGAAGGCCACTAAAGATGGTTAATAAGTAAGAAAGAATCCAAGAGATGTAAAAAAACTTATGTTGATAAAAAAATTACCTGAAGAAGATATCACTAAATAAAAGTAAGAAGACATGGGATTCCAAAATCCAAGAATTTGAATGAATTTAATGTATCTAATAGGAAAAATAAGACTGATGACACTATGAAGAAACCATGTGGTAAATCTAAACATAATACCAATGTTCCTAAAAATATGTTACTAGTTTGGATAAAATATTTTTCAAAAATGAAGAAAATGTAGGAATCCAAAGATAAGGATAGTGGAAAGGGTAGATAAAAGGGCCCACATGAAGAAGCAAACATTATATGTGTGAGGTGAAACACACCTGGATATACTACCAAAAAATTTCACTTCAGTAATTCTAGTAAAAGAAAAGATATTAAATAATATAAAAGTTTTGACATGTGATAAGATTTCATTAAAATATATTTAGAAGATAATATTTACACATAATGAAATTGAATATGTGACAGTATCCATAGATCCTCATTTAGAATTGAAGATCAAATGTACTAGTGTAAAGAGTGAAATAAATGGGGAAACATTGATGACAAAACCATATCAACCTTGGTATTAACATTAATAAAGAATTATTTATCCACCTTATTCTATTAATATTAGTGCATAGTATCTGTGATTATAAGACAAGTAATTTATGATGAATCATATTCCTAGGGGGAGAACCCAAGAAGCTCGATTGATAAAAATTCATGATAGAAAAACTAAATAATCCATGATCCTTGAACGATTCCTCAATAAGAATTAAAATAATTTTTTTTATTGAATCATCTTTGGTTAAGTTTAACAATGTACTTTCATATATTGGATGTCAAAGATAAATAAGATACCATTTTGGTTCGATATTATATTTGGTATCCATAAGAATAAGTATTGAAGAAGATAATCCTTGGTGAAGATGTGACAGTTATAAAATCTAGATAGTCACATGTTCAATATATATTTTGGTGTACTATTTAAATTGGAGTGTTTTAATATCCATTATTGATTATATTCACCATTATGAAGATGTTTAGTAGCATTTCCTTCATTGGGTAGATGAATGAATAAAGATGAAGTTGCATCCAGAATCATTATTTCAATCGGGTCAAATGTAATTATCATGAATTTTTTTAAAGATCATGTCATTAGAAAAGGTATTTTTCTTATAATATATCATCCTTGATTAAAAAATATTACAAACATAACATAAATGGTGAGTAATTTAATTAATCTATAACATATGAAATTTGGATATATGGAAGTGCTTTTAGGGAACTTATCCTATTATTTTTACTTGAATGTTAATGTTATGTTTTTTTGAAGTAGGTACATATTTAGAGGTTGATATTTCATAAAAATGACTTCATTTCTCAATTATTATCATCATCGGGAAATAAATGTGTAAAACCAATTAAGACACATGTTTAAGATTTCTTATTCTATGAGGTATCATGATCAGTTGTAAAAGGACAACATTATTGTCAAAATCAAATCTGATTGTTTTCTAATCGAGCATGGATCATGTTGGCTTTGAGTGAAATTATGGACTCCACATTTATTAAGTTTTACTTGATACAATTTTCCAATTTAATTTTTATTTCTTGTCAATAAGGGGATATAATATAAAAATAATGTTTCAAAAGTAATGGGGAAAAGGTAAAAGAGAATATAAAGATTCACATATTTTTTTGTTCATTTAGAATATTCTTTGAAGGTATTGAAAAAAATTTAAAAGGGAGAGATTGAGGATCCCACTTTTTCCAGGAGTTATATTTATGTTTTTTCAATGGATTTTATTTTTTTCAATGTTTTTCAATGAAATTAAAAGATTTGATTGATGAAAATATGTTGAAATAAGTTAATGGAAGGATTGATAGAGTATTCGAGATATAAGAGCATGATAAAAATGTGAATGTTCTTTGGATGAATGTATAAAGAAGAAAATATTTCAAATATTATTATCATTAGGATTTTCCATTAAAGAAATTTATTTTATAATTCTAATAATTATTGCACTAATATTACTATCTAAAAAATGTGACACTAGGTACTTTAAAATGACACATTTTTTTACAATAATGTTGAATATGTGAAGAAAGATTGTTGGATTTGGAAGAGATAATTGTAATTTATATTCAAAAATGAATTGAAGAGGTGGAATATTATGATCCTAAAAACAATTACCTTTTCATGAGTACTGAAGAAGGTATCCCTACATGGTTTTTAGAAAATAGGCCACACATTATATATTCATGATCATTTTTCATGGGTTGGAAGTTATATTTTATTCTAAAGATTTGGGTAAATCAATTAATAAGAGTTTACCGAAAAATTGGCCAACCAATTAAAGAAACATAAGGGCCAACCCATAAACTAGACATGTGCAACCCAAGGGCCATACACTTGGGAGAGCTAGCCCATGAAGCCTACATGAAAGTAATGAAGTGAGGGTGGATGTATAGTTCTTGAAAGACCATGAAAAACAAATCACATTGAAGGTGATAATGTTGGTCGCAACCGATATATATGGGGGTAGTGTATATAGTTACCGACATCAGTTCCCAAACAAAGATGAAGTGGGAATGGGATCATTGAAATATCATTTTCCAATCGCATGAATAATCTATGTGGGATGGGCTCTCATGGGTTACTTTTCCCACATTAAAAACATGCACATATAAACATAGTAATCTGATCTATAACAAGAGTATCATCCTATCACCATAGAATATCATATTTTTCCCCATGCATAACCTAAAGAGCCGGTCATTTCTATTCATTGGAGTTTCACATGCTGAGGCTTCTATGATGATGCTATGAATGAGATAGTAATATGGTTTAGATCACGTGAAATAGAATAAAACTTGTAATGAATTAAATTTTTTTCTTACATACATATGTTTAACGAACCTAGTTAACACGTTCAAGGAAAACATGGTATTGTTTAAGGCTGATAATGCATGGATAAAATGAGCATATGATTATTACCACAAGTATATATGATTCTAATAGTGAGAAGAAAAATGCTTCTCATATAAGAGGAGACACCATGAATTACATCAAATAAGAAATTATAATTACTAAAACCATTGGTTATATTAATATTTCAAATGAAATAGAATACTTATTGTATCCTTAAAATGGATTATTTATCAAATTTTGTTGTGATAAAAAGGTGGGGTGAACTCACCTATAAATTCCCTACCACCAAGTCAAGATGAACCTGTTGTCACTCATGTTTTCTTTTTAGGGATCCATTTTTTTAAATAGAGAATCCACATGTTTCTCTTAAACAAGGGAAGAAGGACCATGATCCTCTTTGATACATGAAGTGGGGAGTTTTTTCCACTTCTATTTGCACAAAGTACGTATTTGAGGAACCTTTATTCAATGAAGAACTTTGGGGGCCTCTTAATATGCGATTAATGCAATAAAAGTGTTTTTATGAGATTGAGATATCAGACACATAAATTTGAAAAACATACTACTCATTCACATAATGAACTATGTTTAAAGATAGTGTTAGTATCATAATAACTCATTTCATTACACGAAGGAAGTTTTATTCATATAACAAATTATGAAACAAAGAAGGAACCATTACCTCTACATTCACACTATTACAGACAGAGTAATATTTAAGAACTCATTCCATAAAGTATAACCATTCATAAATTTGAAAAACCAGTTCCTCACACTTGTGTTTGATGATATAGAAGGAAATAATCTAATATTGTTTTGTGATATAGTATCTTGAAAGAAGATGATGTAGTGCTATGTGAAGCATATACATTGAATATTCTTGTGTGAATGAAATACATTGAGATATTTCAACACCCTCACATGAAGCACAAGAAGGAAAAGAGGACGACATATGATAATGCATGGATGAATAATGAGTAATAATATATTGATAATATAAGGAACATTGATCATGAGGGGTTTGGTGATTTTTATATGCGTGATCCAAATACATCTATGATTTTCGTTTACATACTACATTAACAAAAGAATGGACATTTGTCCTAGAAGTTTATGGTATGAGAATCTGGAACAGGAAAACACTATTACACTTTTTTTTGTTAAAGTATATAAGAAGAATACTTGTAATAAAGTTGATATTTGGAAATTATCATTTGAGTTGAAGAATTAGTTGCATGTACTAGTTCAAGTGTACATGAAAAGTATTAATGAAGAGACTTTGGATGTTCATGTTTACAAAATGGTGAACTACGCAGGCTATATATTCATTGTATAGATATTTACCTGGAGTTATGAAATCATGTGATCACCAATAACTTATATATGCATTTCAAAGATTAATATTCAGAAAAATAATATTATAATGACTAAATTTAGAAAATGGAGTAATTTATATTTTCAATTCGTTATTGTGAAGGTGAAGAAGAAGAGTCTGTTTCCTACTATTGTGCAAGTAACCTAGTGAAGAAGAAGTTAGTGGAAGAATAAAGTAGCACTCTATCATCCATTAAAAGTATCAACTAGAGGAATTGTAACATCCCAGGTAATAAATAATATTACATTATAATGTTATAAATATTTGTGAATAAAATGTTAATATTACTTTAAATGTAATGCTATGTTCGATGATGTACCCATTACGCAACAACGAGTTTTGTTGAAATCTTACTATGCACACTAATAATTTAGTAATATTATTTCAAATGGTAGTTAACACGTAGCCGTTGTATTGGTGGGAATGTATAGAATAAACTAATGTATGATTATATATGTTTTTCAAATGTTTTCACATTTATCCAATAAAAGATAAAGGCTGAAAATAAGAAAATAATTCAATTTTAAGCTTAAATACTCTAATATTCAGTAAAAGGTCGATTTATCTCCTTTTGATGGTGAACCCTATTTAAAATTAGTTTTGATCACTATTATAAATTTTATTGGAGAAAATAAAATACATCTTTATAATCAAGACATCAAAATTTAATTTTTGTATTTTTTTGGTTTTTTCCGATAAAGTTCATTTTTAATGAATAGTGAAACTGTTGTATTTTAATTCCAAACCTCGTTTTAATATAATATATTAATATGGTTGTATTATCTTCTAAAAAGGTTTTAAAGTTTAATTGGAATATATTTTTACCATTTAATATAATGGTGGTCATTAGAATTAATTTCACTTTGAAATTAGACATAAAAGAGTGTCAATCTTTTGATAGATATTGTTTCACAAAAACACGCTATTTGTTTTGACATAGGGATTTAGTTATAAAATTAATTAATTTAACTTCTATTTTATGAATTTGGTAAAATAGACATCATTTTTGAATTCGGAATATCAAATATATCTTAGGGTGAATTTTTGGTATTTTTCTGAAAAACATCAATTTTTGATGAATAGTGAAACCACTAAGTGGAAGTTAAAAAACTAATTTTTCATTTAAATGAAACTTTACCACTTCTGTGATTTGATTTTTAAAATTCCGACATACATGGTTGTCATTAGAATGTAAAATCTGGTTCAATGGGATTAAAATAAATTTTTGGTGAATAGTAGCTTTTATGTTTATTAATCGCGATTAGAGGTAATTAGTGTAATTTAAGGAAAAAATAGTGTTATAATAATATGAAATGACCTTGACACATGTCCTACCCCTATTTGATGAGTCATGTCCGACCAAGACAATCCATGAGTCAACTTGTGGACCCCATGGAGCCACTATGGTAGAAAAATGAAATTAATAACTTTTTATTTAAATTAAAAGTAAAAATGACACAAACATGTATTGTTTTAGTAAAATAATTTTTACATGGGGTTACACAAGTCATGACTTTAAATATTAAATATAAAGATAAAAAGATTTCCTACATCATGGTATTTTTTTATATAATTTTTAGACATTAAATAAATTAATTTATTTATGACACCATGATGATGCAGTGATTACCACTTTATTTAACGATTTAAATAAAATGAAAAGACAATGTAAAATCTAAGAACTAAACTTATTAAAAACCTATTGGATGAGTATATTTCAAACCCTTATCACCTTATCCTGGAAATATATCAATGTGGGACCTTTAAAATCTGAAACTAATTTGAGAATAATGTAACCTTTCTTGACTTTCCAAGAGTGCCCCTCCTCTCCTCTTATAAAAGGCCCCCACCTCTACCTCCTTAACCACACCTCTCAAGCCTTTGTCTCAGCCAAACCCTGCCCATTTCATCTCTCCACATCCCTCTATTAATCATTGAAGCCTCACCTTGGGCAGAAATCTCTTCAAGAAACCCTTTTGGATCAAACTAAATGGAGTTACCCGATTTAAAGGTAAAGTCTTCTTTAATGTTATTTTGTTTTATTTTGATTCTCCAACCCCCTATACTATTTTTATTCATTTATTTTGTAACAAAACCAGTATCTTACATATACTAGGATTTGTTTATAATAAGTATTCGAGATACACTTCCACACACTTCCTTCTAATGGTTAAAGAACATACTGTTTCTGTGGATGACGAATTTATGCATCACGAAACGATGATTGTTCAATATTCTTTAAACACCTTCAAAGGTGGCCATTAATATGTCACTATATTTATATATGGTATATAATATATTTATGTTTTCTTTAAGATTATGTATTTTTCATTTATGACATACCTTTATGGTTTCCATTATGGGTAAACATGATATCTTCATTTTAGGAAGTGCGGACTACCACCCCCTCAAAGTGATTTGATTCGTTAATGCCATATGTGGGACGTGTAAAGGATAAAGTTAATGATATTATATATGATACTATACTAGAATTATAATATTCCTTTATATCATTATTATTTCATTCCATTAAAGTATGAAATAGAAATGAAAGTAGCGTTCATGCATACGTACGACTTACCATCTCCATGAACGGTGAATTTCATTTCTTACCTCTAAATGATTATGTTATATTATAAATGCATGTATATACTGGATATATATATGGTATATATTATATCTAAATCATTAATATCATTCTTGATATAATGGATATTTGACTATATGAACAACTAGTAAATATAAGAAGTTCACTTTTGACTCAAGTACCAAGTATCGACAAAACGACCGTTATTAACTTAAATGATTAAATAATGTACATAACATGGTAATAAGTGATATAAAAGGAATAATTAACTTGAAAAACGTTTTTAATCAAGTATAAATTAACTCAAGTTTATTATTCAGGAGATTAAATAACGATCGTGTCAAGTCAGACAAGAGGTAAGGGATCCAACCTCTCTCTTTCTTTTTAAGTACTCTCTTTTATGTCATTTCTTTTAAGAGCAACTTTATTATGTTTTGGGATGTTCTTTTATATTCCTCATACTGTAATTATTATGTTCATATTATGAGAGACCCTATTTGATCTCATAAATCCACCTTTTGAAGTTTTAAGTGGCGCCGTTAGGCTTCCGAGTTTTCATAAGGGATTATTCATCTCACTTTTATTCCCATGAAATTTATGCTACGTTTTCCACTATTTACTTTGAGTGCTATATGTACTACCCATTATTATACACTTTGTGTAGTATAATTTCATTTATGGGTATTTACATCTTCATTGTATGACCCTTCTTCCATGGGGTGTACGTTTCGAAAGTTACCCAACTCGGTAAGGGGACCTTTCACCCTCCTCTTTTTAAAAGACTTCTTTTGTTATGTCTTTTAATTCACATACTATTATGTTAGGATATATTATTATATATCCTTATTTATGTAAATTTTACATCCAAGTGATGAGATACCATTTTATCTCTCATCAACTCATTTTCTAAATTTTAAAGTGACGCTGTTAGGCTGTCGGATTTCTGTAAGGGAACTTCTTAACCCACTTTCAATTCATTGGGTTAAACCTCTACTTCTTGATTTTATTATACCAAGATTATGTGTGGAATATATATGTTGTCATTTCCACAAACCGTTGTGTAGATATACTATTTCTACACATAATCATCTCATTGATAAATTCTTATGAACTTGTATGGGAAATCATAACTCAATCTCATTTCATTGAGTTAAATATCTATGTCATTGGTTTTTTTTCCAAGATTATGTGTGAATGTCCTCTGATTGTTTTACACATAATATCCACTTATATTGGGTGTATTTATATTTCTCACACATAATTATGTGATATATTTATCCTTAATTTAAGGATACCTTCTTTATAGTGGATTTCATCTCAATTTACATTTCCATTGATACTTCATTGTTGTTATGCACCAATTCACTGTTATATGGTGTGTATACTATCCTTTAACATATTATATCATGAATCCCTTTATTCTCATGATATTATAAAGTTCATATTAAATGTTATTCCACAATTATTTGAATTCAAGAGTCTCTCATTTTAAAAAAAAAACTCTTTAACAAAAATATCATTTTAAATGTTTTAAAGATTAATTATTCTAAATCTTTATCTTTAATTTCCATGTTTTCAAAATGGTTTTCAGTATTTATTTATATGGACATTAATGTTTTAAAATTATAATTCCATTAAAAGCATCAAAGTGGTATGGGACACTTTGATTCAAAAATCTCTTTTAAATGATAATTTATTGTTATTGAAAATTAAATGTTGTTATTAAAATGTTTATATTTTCAATATTTTATGTGTAATGATGGTACTTGGACATTTTACAGTGGTTACGTGATAAACCATATGACGGGAGGTGCCGTGAATACCAGGACAGGTGGTTACATTATAACCTCCAATGTATTGGGTATGGAAGTTGGCCATATGGATATTACATTAAGTGATATGTGTGGAAGTCGGCCGTATGGTTATTCCATTTAAGTATTTTTATGTCCAAAGTTACCTTTATATGATATGTGTTCTTTATATGGGTTTTATGATAAACCTTTGGTTAAAAAAAGGTAAGTAATGATCTTTTATTCATTGAAGCGTATTTACTACTTATTAAAGGTGAAAATTATTACTTTGATAAAGTATTCATGGTTTACTTGTTGTTTTGAATAACTAACTTTTTTCCTTCTTTGTGTATCCTTTACTGATCTTTTTATGCTGATCCCAAGTTTTTGAAATGTTTTTCACAGGACATAAAGTGGAATAGGGTAAAGTATGGGATCAAGGAAATGTCATGATGTCTAGAACAAGGAACTAGACATGACTCTTTTGTTCAAGAGTTTTTATTTTATGAAAAAAATGGAAACTGAGTTGAAGTGTCTACTTTGTAATCTTTTTAGATTTAATAGTTATGTCCTAATTCTCTAAAACTCTAAACATGAAAAGATCCTCAAAATGAATTATTCATTTAATTAAATATTAAGTAATCTTTAAGGCTGGGGCCTTATATTTGGTATTAGAGGTCGGTTTGGATAACTTTATAGGTTAGGGTATTCTTTAAGCATAAGTGAAAAGTTGTGTTTAACGACAATGGTTAGTATATTAGATGGAGTCATTGTTGTTTTTTTAAAGTTGGAATGAGTTTGATATAACATGGATAAGTATATCTTAGTTTTTTATCTTCCTCTTTAGTACATGATGATTTTTTTTATATGCTCACACTGACATTTTTGGTTTTAGTAAACAGATGGATCTAGCAGGAACCAAAGTGAAAATGGGTATGAAGGAAACTATGGTGGTTCTCTGATCAAGAGACTAGATGAAATAGGGTATTCAATGAGGAATATCGTGGTTATTCTAAACCAACTATCAAGAGTAATGATTAACCACTTGAACCTTGGTGAGTTCTCTAATGCATCATGTAAGAGAGAACTAACTCGATGTGGAAGTTCAGGTACTAATTATAATGGTAACCATTAGGGTTTATATGGTTCTTACTCTTGAGGTAATTATGAGTTACTATATGTTATGATGGAAAATAAAAGGAATGAGATAAACTTGAGGAATATGTTATGGTTATTTTTGAAGAATTTATCTCTTTTTGAAGAATGTTATAAAATTATATAGTTTTTGAAAAGGGACAACACACAGACTGTGTGACAACCCATCGCATCGGACGAAGCCGCGAGAATTGAACCCACAACCAAAGTGAAACAGGTATTTATCGCCTACCACGAGACTACGTGAAGTACCAAGTTATTTTGACTAATTATTTTTAGTTATATGATTTTAAGCATCAAGAATAAGTTGATTTTCGGTTATCTATTGAAATGATTAACCTATCATGGAGGATATGTGATTAGGTTAATTACTTTTCAATATGATACTTTAAGAGTAACTGGTGTTATTTGGAGATAAATGTTAGCATTTATATTGGAAGACTATGTGATTAAATCCTTCAGAGATTTGGGTTTCAATCTTAGTTTGGATTACTTTGAAAAATTTTATGGATAGCTATTTATTGAATGGTCTTTATTGAACTTTGGGTATTGTTGGACAAATTTTTGAGATTAAGAGTAGCTTTTCTCTTTATAAAGGGCTATCATTTTTGGGGATTTTCTGATCTTGTACTATCCTTTTTGGTTTTGGTTAAGGTCTAAAGATATGGGAAATATATAGTTCTCTTTTGTGGATTAGGTTATTTTCTATAAGTGGATTATAGTACTCATAATGTAAACAAGTCTTCCCAAATACTCATTGTTTGGAGAAAATATGAGTTTGTGTTAGAAATATAGTAAAGGATTAAAGTCTACATGACAAGTAAGAATGTTTTAATATGTTTTTATTTAAGATATTAAATAAATTACACAACTTTATGAAAAGTAACTCAAAACAAAAACGTTGTCTGTTAACTTTTCCAATCGGTGAATCAAAGACCGTTTAACCCGTAACAATTTTATGGTTTTCAGATTGTTATTTTCTCGTAATCATGTTTTCTATCAATCTCCATCAGACCTTGATGGTTTGTTTTCTCTTCCATATCCATATTTTCATGGAATCCTAGTATATGTTTTCTCAGGTGACCTTTTTACTTTTCTTTATTTCTTTTAAAGTGATAGTTTAATTGACACCTTTTTCGATGTGGGACTTTCAATGATGTTTCCAAACCAAATTTTGAAATTGTGAGGATGCAATTCCCAAAAGGGGGGAAGCATGTAACATCCTAGGTAAGTAAATAATATTACATTCTAATGTTATCAATATTTGTGAATAAAATGTTAATATTAATTTAAATGGAATGCAATGTTCGATGGCGTACCCATTACGCAACAACGAGTTTTGTTGAAATCTTACTATGCACACTAATAATATAATAATATTATTTCAAATGGTAGTTAACACGTAGAAGTTGTATTGGAGGTAATGTATATAAATAACTAATGTATGATAATATATGTTTTTTAAATGTTTTCACATTTATCCAATAAAAGATAAAGTCTTAAATTAAGAAAATAATTCAATTTTAAGCTTAAATACTCTAATATTCACTAAAAGGTCGATTTATCGCCTCTTGATGGTGAACCCTATTTAAAAGTAGTTTTGATCACTCTTATAAATTTTATTGGACCAAATAAAATCCTTCTTTATAATCTATACATCAAAATTTACTTTTTGTATGTTTTTGGGTTTTTCCGATAAAGTTCATTTTTTAATGGATAGTTAAAAATGTTGTATTTTAATTCAAAACCTCCTTTTAATTTAATATATTTATATTGTTATATTATCTTCTAAAAAGGTTTTAAAGTGTAATTGTAATATATTTTTACCATTTAATCTAATGTTGGTCATTGGAATTAATTTCACTTTGAAATTGGACATAAACGAGTGTCAATCTTTTGATAGATATTGTTTCATAAAAACACGCTATTTGTTTTGACATTGGGATTTAGTTATAAAATTAATTAATGAAACATCTATTTTATGAATTTGGTAAAATAGACATAATTTTTGAATTCGTAATATCAAATATAGCTTAGGGTGAATTTTTGGTATTTTTCTGAAAACCACTAATTTTTGATGAATAGTAAAACCACTAAGTGGAAGTTAAAAAACTGATTTTTCATTTAAATGAAACTTTAACACTTCTGTGATTTTATTTTCAAAATTCCAACATACATGGTTGTCATTAGGATGTAAAATTTGGTTCAATGGGATTAAAATAAATTTTTGGTGAATAGTATCTTTTATGTTTATTAATCACGATTAGAGGTAATTAGTGTAATTTAAGGCAAAAATAATGTTATAATAATATGAAATGACCTTGACACATGTCCTACCCCTATTGGATGAGTCATGTACGACCAATAAAATCCATGTGTCAACTTGGGGACCCCATGGAGCGACTTTGGTAGGAAAATGACTTTAATAACTTTTTATTTAAAGTAAAAGTAAAAATGACACAAACATGTATTGTTTTACTAAAACAATTTTTACATGGGGTTACACAAGTCATATTTTTGACTATAAATATTAATTAGAAAGATATAAATATTTCCAACATCATGGTATTTTTTTAATATAATTTTTAGATATTAAATAAATTAATTTATTAATGACACCATGATGATGCAGCGATTACCTCTTTATTTAACGATTTAAATAAAATGAAAAGATAATGTAAAATCTAAGAACTAAACTTGTTAAAAACCTATTGGATGAGTATATTTCGAACCCTTATCACCTTATCCTAGATATATATCAATGTGAGACCTTTAAAATCCAAAAATCATTTGAAAATAATGTAACCTTTCTTGACATTCCAAGATTTCCCCTCCTCTCCTCTTATAAAAGGCCCCCACCTCAACCTCCTTACCCACACCTCTCAAGCCTTTGGATCGTCCAAACCATTACCATTTAATCTCTTAACATCCCTATATTAATCTTTGAAGCCTCAACTTTGGCAGAAATCTCTTCAAGAAACCCTTTTGGTTCAAACTAAAGAGAGTTACCCGATTTAAAGGTAAAGTCTTCTTTAATGTTCTTTTGTTTTATTTTGATTCTCCAACCCCCTATACTATTTTTATTAATTTATTTTGTAACAAAAACAGTATCTTAAATATACTAGGATGTTGGTATAAGATGTATTCAAGATACACTTCCACGCAATTCCGTCTAATGGTTAAAGAACATACTGTTTCTGTGGATGATGAATTTCTGTCTCACGAAACGATGATTGTTCAATATTCTTTTAACACCTTAAAATGTGGCCATTAAGTTGTCACTATATTTATATATGGTATATTATATGTTTATGTTTTCTTTAATCTTATTTATTTTTCATTTATGGCATACCTTTATGGTTTCCATTATGGGTAAACACAATATCTTCATTTTAGGAAGTGCGGACTACCGCCCCCTCAAAGTGATTTGATTCGTTAATGCCATAGGTGGGACGTATAAGTGATAAAGTTAATGATATTATATATGATAATATATTGTAATTATAATATACCTTTATATAATTATTATTTCATTCCATTAAAGTATGAAGTAGAAATGAAAGTAGCGTTCATGCGTACGTACGACTTACCGTCTCCATGAACATTGCATTTCATTTCTTATCTCTAAATGATTATGTAATATTATAAATTCATGTATATACTGGATATATATATGGTATATTTGATATCTAAATCATTAATATCATTCTTGAGATAATGGATATTTGACAACATGAACAACTAATAAATATAAGAAGTTCACTTTTGACTCAAGTACCAAGTATCGAAAAAACGACTGTTATTAACTTAAATGATTACATAATGTTCATAACAATGTAATAAGTGATATAAAAGGAATAATTAACTTGAAATTTTTTCTTAATCAATTATAATTTAACTCAAGTTTATTATTCAGGTGATTAAAGAATGATCGAGTCAAGTCGGACACGAGGTAAGGGATCCAACCTCTCTCTTACTTTTCAAGTACTCTCTTTTATGTCATTTCTTTTAAGCTCATATTTTTTATGTTTGGGGATGTTCTTTTATATTCATCATACTTTAATTTTTATGTTCATATTATGAGATACCCTATTTGATCTCATAAATCCATTTTTGGATGTTTTAAGTGGCGCCATTAGGTTGCCGAGTTTTCGTAAAGGATTTTTCATCTCACTTTTATTCCCGTGATATTTATGCTACGTTTGCCACTATTTCCTTTGAGTGGTGTATGTAATACACATTATTATACAATTTGTGTATAATAAATTCATTTATGGGTATTTAAATCTTCATTGTATGACCATTATTCCATGGGGTGTACGTTTCGAACGTTACCCAACTCGGTAAGGGGACTTTTCACCCTCCTCTTTTTAAAAGACTTCTATTGTTATGCATTTTAATTCACATAATATTATGTTGGGATATGTTATTCTATATCCTTATTTATTTAAATTTTACATCCAAGTGATGAGATACCATTTTATCTCTCATCAACTCATTTTATGAATTTTAAAGTGACACCATTAGGCTGTCAGATTTCTGTAAGGGATCTTCTTAACCCACTTTCAATTCATTGGGTTAAACCTCTTCTTCTTGATTTTATTATGCCAATATTATGTGTGGAATATCTATGTTGTAATTTCCACCAACCTTTGTGTGGATATACTATTTCTACACATAATCATCTCATTGATAAATTCTTACGAACTTGTACGGGAAATCATAACTCAATCTCATTTCATTGAGTTAAATATCTATGTCATTGGTTTTGTTTTTCCAAGATTATGTGTTAATTTCCTATGATTGTTTCACACTTAATATCCACTTATATTGGGTGTATTTATATTTCTCACACATAATTATGTGATATATTTATCCTTAATTTAAGGATACCATCTTTATCGGGGATTTCATCTCAATTTACATTTCCATCGAGACTTCATTGTGGTTATGCACCAATTCACTCTTATATGGTGTGTATACTGTCCTTTGACATATTTTATCATGAATACATTTATTCTCATGATATTATAAAGTTCGTATTAAATTTTATTCTGCAATTATTTCTATTCAAGAGTCTCTCATTTTGTTAAAAAACTCTTTAACAAAAATATCTTTTTAAATGTTTTAAAGATTAATTATTCTAAATATTTATCTTTAATGTCCATGTTTTCAAAATGGTTTTCAGTATTTATTTATATGTACATTAATGTTTTAAAATTATAATTCCATTAAAATCTTCAAAGTGGTATGAGTCACTTTGATTCAAAAATCTATTTTAAAAGATTTTTGAAAATTGATAGATTAATTCACTATCATGGAATTACTTATTGTGATTGAAATTGAAATGTTGTTATTGAAATGTTTATTTTTTCAATATTTTATGTGTAATTATGGTACTTGGACATTTTATGGTGGTTACGTGATAAACTATATGATGGGAGGTTCCGTGAATACCAGGACAGGTGGTTACGTTATAACCTCGAATGCATTGTGTATTGAAGTTGTCCGTATGGCTATTCCATTAAGTGATATGTGTGGAAGTCGACTGTATGGTTATTACATTTAAATATGTTTATGTCCCAAGTTACCTTTATATGATATGTGTTCTTTATATGGGTTTTATGGTGACCTTTTGGTTACAAAAGGATATGTAATGATCTTTTATTCATTGAAGAGTATTTACTACTTATTAAAGGTGAAAATTATTACTTTGATAAAGTATTCATGGTTTACTTGTTTTGAAAAACTAACTGTTTTCCTTCAATGTGTATCCTTTACTGAGCTTTTTATGCTCATCCCAATTTTTTGAAATGTTTTTCACAGGACATAAAGTGGAATAGGGTCAAGGATGGGATCAAGGAAATGTCATGCTGTCTAGAACAAGGAACTAGACATGACTCTTTTGTTCAAGAGTTTTTATTTTATGAAGAAATTGTAACTGAGTTGAAGTGTCTACTTTGTAATCTTTTTAGATTTAATAGTTATGTCCTAATTCTCTAAAACTCTATACCTAAAAAGATCCTCCACATGAATTATTAATTTAATTCAATATTAAGTAATGTTTAAGGCTGGGGCCTTATAGTTGGTATCAGAGGCCGGTTTAGATAACTTTATAGGTTAGGGTATTCTTTAAGCATACGTGACAAGTTGTGTTTAACCACAATGGTTAGTATATTAGATGGAGTCATTGTTGTTTTTTTAAATTTGGAATGAGTTTGAGATAACATGGATAAGTATATCATAGTTTTTATCTTCCTCTTTAGTACATGATGATTTTGTATATATGCTCACACTGGCATTTTTGGTTTTAGTAAACGGATGGATCTAGAAGGAACCAACGAGACAATGGGTATGAAGGAAACTATGGTGTTTCTCTGATTAAGAGACTGGATGAAATAGGGGATTCGATGAGGAATATCGTGGTTATTCTAAACCAACTATCAAAGAGTCATGATTAACCACTTGAACCTTGGTGAGTTCTCTAATGCATCTTGTACGAGAGAACCATCTCGATGTGGAAGTTCAGGTAATAATTATAAAGGTAACCATTAGGGTTTATATGGTCCTTACTCTTGAGGTAATTATGGGTTACTATATGTTATGATGGATAATGAAAGGAATGAGATAAACATGAGGAATAAGTTATGGTTATTTTTGATTAATTTATCTCTTTTTGAAGAATGTTATAAAATTATATAGTTTTTGAAAGGGACAACACACAGACCGTGTGACAACCCGTCTCTTCGGACGAAACTGCGAGAATCGAACCCACAACCAAAGTGCAACTGGTATTTATCACCTACCACTGGACTATGTGAAGTCCCTAGTTATTTTGACTAATTTTTTAGTTAGATTATTTTATTCATCAAGAATAAGTTTATTTGGGGTTATCTATGGAAATGATTAACTTATCATGGAGGATATGTGATTATGTTAATTAGTTTTCAATATGACACTTTAAGAGTAACTGGTGTTATTTGGAGATAAATGTTAGGATTTATCTTGGAAGGCTATGTGATTAAATCCTTCAAAGATTTGGGTTTCAATATTAGTTTGGATTACTTTGAAAAATTTTATGGATAACTATTTATTGAATGGTATTTATTGAACTTTGGTTATTGTTGGACAAATTTTTGAGATTAAGAGTAGCTTTTCTTTTTATATAGGACTATCCTTTTTGGGGATTATCTGATCTTTTACTAACCTTTTTGGTTTTGGTTAAGGTCTAAAGATATGGGAAATATATAGTTCTCTTTTGTGGAGTAGGTGATTCTCTATAAGTTGATTATACTACTCTTAATGTAAACAAGTCTTCCCAAATACTCATTGTTTGGAGAAAATATGAGTTTGTGTTAGAAATATAGTAAAGGATTAAAGTCTAAATGACAAGTAAGTATGTTTTCATATGTTTTTAGTTAAGATATTAAATAAATTCCACAAATTTATGAAAAGTAACTCAAAACAAAAATGTTGTCCGTTAACTTTTCCAACTGGGGAATCAAATACCGTTTAACCCATAACAAGTTTACGGTTTTCAGATTGTTATTTTCTTCTAATCATGTTTTCTATCACTCTCCATCAGACCTTGATGGTTTGTTTTCTCTTCCATATCCATATTTTCATGGAATCCTAGTATATGTTGTCTCAGGTGACATTTTTACTTTTCATTATTTCTTTTAAAGTGATAGTTTAATTGACTCCTTTTTCGATGTGGGACATTCAATGATGTTTCCAAACCCAATTTTGAAATTGCAAAGACGCAATTCCCAAAAGGGGGGAAGCATGTAACATCTCAGGTAAGTAAATAATATTACATTCTAATGTTATCAATATTTGTGAATAAAATGTTAATATTACTTTAAATGGAATGCTATGTTCGATGGCGTACCCATTACGCAACAACGAGTTTTGTTGAAATATTACTATGCACACTAATAATATAATAATATTATTTCAAATGGTAGTTAACACGCAGCCTTTGTATTGGCGGGAATGTATAGAAATAAGTATGAAAATATATGTTTTTAAATGTTTTCACATTTATCCAAAAAATGATGAAGGCTTAAAATAAGAAAATAATTAAATTTTAAGCTTAAATACTCTAATATTCACTAAAAGGTCGATTTATCACCTTTTGATGGTGAAACCTATTTAAAATTAGTTTTTATTACTATTATAAATTATATTGGACCAAATAAAAATAATTCTTTATAATAGAGACATCAAAATTTACTTTTTGTATGTTTTTGGTTTTTTTCCGATAAAGTTCATTTTTTTATGAATAGTGAAAAATGTTGTATTTTAATTCAAAACCTCCTTTTAATATAATATATTTATATTGTTAGATTATCTTCGAAACAGTTTTTCAAGTGTAATTGGAATATATTTTTACCATTTAATCTAATGGTTGTCATTGGAATTAAATTCACTTTGAAATTTGACATAAACGAGTGTTAATCTTTTGATAGATATTGTTTCATAAAAACACGCTATTTGTTTTGACATCGGGATTTAGTTATAAAATTAAATAATGCAACTTCTATGTTATGAATTTGGTAAAATAGACGTCATTTTTTAATTCGGAATATCAAATATAGCTTAGGGTGAATTTTTGGTATTTTTCTGAAAAACATCAATTTTTGATGAATAGTGAAACCACTAAGTTGAAGTTAAAAAACTGATTTTTCGTTTAAATGAAACTTTACCACTTCTATGATTTGATTTTCAAAATTCCAACATACATGGTTGTCATTATGATTTAAAATTTTGTTCAATGGGATTAAAATAAATTTTTGTTGAATAGTAACTTTTATATTTATTAATCGTGATTTGAGGTAATTAGTGTAATTTAAGGAAAAAATAATGTTATTACAATATGAAATGACCTTTACACATGTCCTACCACTATTGGATGAGTCATGGAAGACCAAGAAAATCCATGGGTCAACTTGGGGACCCCATGGAGCTACTTTGGTAGGAAAATGACATTAATAACTTTTTATTTAAAGTAAAAGTAAAAATGACACAAACACGTATTATTTTACTAAATCAATTTTTTACATGGGGTTATACAAGTCATATTTTTGACTATAAATATTAATTAGAAAGATTAAAAGATTTCCTACATCATGTTATTTTTTATATAATTTTTAGACATTAAATAAATTAATTTATTTATGACACCATGATGATGCAGTGATTACCTCTTTATTTAACGATTTAAATAAAATGAAAAGATAATGTAAAATATAAGAACTAAACTTGTTAAAAACCTATTGTATGAGTATATTTCGAACACGTATCACCTTATCCTAGAAGTATATCAATGTGGGACCTTTAAAATCTGAAACTCATTTGAAAATAATGTAACGTTTCTTGATTTTCCAAGAGTGCCTCTCCTCACCTCTTATAAAAGGCCCCCACCTCTACCTCCTTACCCACACCTCTCAAGCCTTTGGCTCGGAAAAACACTTCCCATTTCATCTCTCCAAATCCCTATCTTCATCATTGTAGCCTCACCTTGGGTAGAAATCTCTTCAAGAAACCCTTTTCGTTCAAACTAAAGGGAGTTACCCGATTTAAAGGTATAGTCTTCTTTAATGTTCTTTTGTTTTATTTTGATACTCAAACCCCCTATAATATTTTTATTAATTTATTTTGGGACAAAAATATTATCTTAAATATACTAGGATGTTTTTATAAGAAGTATTCGAGCAACACTTCCACACACTTCTGTCTAATGGTTAGAGAACATACTGTTTCTGTGGATGGAAAATTTCTGACCCATGAAACGATGATTGTTCAATATTCTTTTAACACCTTCAAAGGAGGCCATTAAGATGACACTATATTTATATATGGTATATAATATGTTTATGTTTTCTTTAATCTTCTGTATTTTTCATTCATGGCATAACTTTATGGTTTCCATGATGGGTAAACACGATATCTTAATTTTAGGAAGTGCGGACTACAACCCCTCAAAGTTATTTGATTCGTTAATGCCATATGTGGGAAGTATAGAGGATGAAGTTAATGATATTATATATGATACTATACTGGAATTATAATATACCTTTATATCATTATTATTTCATTACATTAAATTATGAAATAGAAATGAAAGTAGCATTAATGCTTACGTACGGCTTACCGTCTCCATGAACGGTGCATTTCATTTCTTACCTCTAAATGATTATGTAATATTATAAATGCATGTATATACTGGATATATATATGGTATATATGATATCTAAATCATGAATATCATTCTTGAGATAATGGATATTTGACTACATGAACAACTAGTAAATATAAGAAGTTCACTTTTGACTCAAGTACCAAGTATCAACAAAACGACCATTATTAACTTAAATGATTACATAATGTTCATAACATGGTAATAAGTGATATAAAAGGAATAATTAACTTGAAAAAGGTTCTTAATCAAGTAGAAATTAACTCATGTTTATTATTCCGGAGATTAAATAAAGATCGAGTCAAGTCGGACACGAGGTAAGGGATCCAACCTCTCTCTTTCTTTTTAAGTGCTCTCTTTTATGTCATTTCTTTTAAGCTCATATTTCTTATGTTTGGGGATGTTCTTTTATATTACTCATACTGTATTTTTTTTTTCATATTATGAGAGACCCTATTTGATCTCATAAATCCATTTTTGGAAGTTTTTATTGGCGTCGTTAGGCTGTCGAGTTTTCGTAAGGGATTTTTCATCTCACTTTTATTCCCGTGACATTTATGCTACATTTGCCACTATTTAATTTGAGTGGTGTATGTAATACCCGTTATTATACAAATTTTGTAGTATAATTTCATTTATGGGTATTTAAATCTTCGTTGTATGACCCTTCTTCCATGGGGTGTAAGTTTCGAAAGTTACCCAACTCGGTAAGGGGACCTTTCACCCTCCTCTTTTTAAAAGACTTCTTTTGTTATGTCTTTTAATTCACATAATATTATGTTGGGATATATTATTATATATCCTTATTTATGTAAATTTTTCTTCCAAGTGTTGAGATACCATTTTCTCTCTCATCAACTCATTTTCTGAATTTTAAAGTGACGCCGTTAGGCTGTCGGATTTCTGTAAGGGAACTTCTTAACCCACTTTCAATTATTTGGGTTAAACCACTACTTTTTGATTTTATTATACCAATATTATGTGTGGAATATCTATGTTGTAATTTCCACAAAACTTTGTGTGGATATACTATTTCTACACAGAATCATCTCATTGATAAATTCTTACGAACTTGTATGGGAAATCATAACTAAATCTCATTTCATTGAGTTAAATATATATGTCATTGGTTTTGTTTTTCCAAGAATATGTGGGAATGTCCTCTGATTTTTTCACACTTAATATCCACTTATATTGGGTGTATTTATATTTCTCACACATAATTATTTGATAGATTTATCCTTAATTTAAGGATACCATCTTTATAGTGGATTTCATCTCAATTTACATTTCCATTGAGACTTAATTGTTGTTATGCACCAATTCAATATTATATGGTGTGTATACTATCCTTTGACATATTATATCATGAATCCCTTTATTCTCATGATATTATAAGGTTCGGATTAAATTTTATTCCGCAATTATTTGAATTCAAGAGTCTCTCATTTTGTTAATAAACTCTTTAACAAAAATAACGTTTTAAATGTTTTAAGGATTCACTATTCTAAATCTTTATCTTCAATGTCCATGTTTTAAAAATGGTTTTCAGTATTTATTTATATGGGAATTAATGTTTTAAAATTATAATTCCATTAAAAGCATCAATGGGGTATGCGAAACTTTGATTCAAAAATCTATTTTAAATGATAATTGAAAATGGATAGATTAATTCAATATCATGGAATTACTTATTGTGATTTCAAATGAAATATTGTTATTGAAATGTTTATATTTTCAATATTTTATGTGTAATTATGGTACTTGGACATTTTATGGTGGTTACGTGATAAACCATATAACGGGAGGTGCCGTGAATACCAGGACAGGTGGTTACGTAATAACCTCCAATTCATTGGGTATGGAAGTTGGCCGTATAGATATTACATTAAGTGATATGTGTGGAAGTCGACCATATGTTTATTCCATTTAAGTATGTTTATGTGCCAAGTTACCTTTATATGATATGCGTTATTTATATGGGTTTTATTGTAACCTTTTGGTTACAAAAGTGTAAGTAATGATATTTTATTCATTGAAGAGTATATACTACTTATTAATGGTGAAAAGTATTACTTTGATAAAGTATTAATGGTTTACTTGTTTTTTTGAAAAACTAAATGTTTTCCTTCTTTGTGTATCCTTTACTGAGATTTTTATGCTCATCCCAAGTTTTTGAAATGTTTTTCACAGGACGTAAAGTGGAATAGAGTCAAGGATAGGATCAATGAAATGTCATGATGTCTAGAACAAGGAACTAGACATGTCTCTTTTGTTCAAGAGTTTTTATTTTATGAAAAAATGGAAAATGAGTTGAAGTGTCTACTTTGTAATCTTGTGAGATTTAATAGTTATGTCCTAATTTTCTAAAACTCTAAACCTGAAAAGATCCTCAACATGAATTATTCATTTAATTCAATATTAAGTAATGTTTAAGGATGGGGCGTTATAGTTGGTATCAGAGGTCGGTTTAGAAAACTTTATAGGTTAGGGTATTCTTTAAGCATAAGTGACAAGTTGTGTTTAACCACAATGGTTAGTATATTAGATGGAGTCATTGTAGTTTTTTTAAAGTTGGAATGAGTTTGAGATAACATGGATAAGTATATATTAGATTTTATCTTCCTCTTTAGTACATGATGATTTTTTTATATGCTCACACTGACATTTATGGTTTTATTAAACAGATGGATCTAGAAGGAACCAAAGTGAAAATGGGTATGAAGGAAACTATGGTGGTTCTCTGATTAAGAGACTGGATGAAATAGGGGATTCAATGAGGAATATCGTGGTTATTCTAAACCAACTATCAAGGAGTAATGATTGACCACTTGAACCTTGGTGAGTTCTCTAATGCATCATGTACGAGAGAACCAACTCGATGTGGAAGTTTAGGTAATAATTATAAAGGTAACCATTAGGGTTTATATGGTTCTTACTCTTGAGGTAATTATGGGTTACTATATGTTATGATGGAAAATGAAAGGAATGAGATAAACTTGAGAAATATGTTATGGTTGTTGTTGATAAATTTATCTCTTTTTGAAGAATGTTATAAAATTATATTGTTTTTGAAAAGGTACAACACACAGACCGTGTGACAACCCGTCGCGTCGGACGAAGCCGCGGGAATCAAAACCACAACCAAAGTACGACAGGTATTTATCACCTACCACTGGACTACATGAAGTCCCTAGTTAGTTTGACTAATTCTTTTTAGTTAGAAGATTTTATTCATCAAGAATAAGTTTATTTGGGGTTATCTATGGAAATGATTAACCTATCATCGAGGATATGTGATTAGGTTAATTACTTTTCAATATGATACTTTAAGAGTAACTGGAGTTATTTGGAGATAAATGTTAGGATTTATCTTGGAAGACTATGTGATTAAATCCTTCAGAGATTTGGGTTTCAATCATATTTTGGATTACTTTGAAAATTTTTATGGATAGCTGTTTATTGAATGGTCTTTATTGAACATTGGGTATTGTTGGACAAATTTTTGAGACTAAGAGTAGCTTTTCTTTTTATAAAGGACTATCCTTTTTGGGGATTATCTGATCTTGTACTAACCTTTTTGGTTTTGGTTAAGGTCTAAAGATATGGGAAATATATAGTTCTCTTTTTTGGATTAGGCGATCCAATATAAGTTGATTATAGTACTCTTAATGTAAACCAGTCTTCCCAAATACTCATTGTTTGGAGAAAATATGATTTTGTGTTAGAAATCTAGTAAAGTATTAAAGTCTACATGACAAGTAAGTATGTTTTCATATGTTTTTAGTTAAGATATTAAATAAATTCCACTACTTTATGAAAATTAACTCAAAACAAAAACGTTGTCCATTAACTTTTCCAACTGGGGAATCAAAGACCGTTTAACCCGTAACAATTTTATTGTTTTCAGATTGCTATTTTCTCCTAATCGTGTTTTCTATCACTCTCCATCAGACCTTGATAGTTTGTTTTCTCTTCCATATCCATATTTTCATGGAATACTAGTTTATGTTGTCTCAGGTGACCTTTTTACTTTTCTTTCTTTCTTTTAAAGTGATAGTTTAATTGACTCCTTTTTCAATGTAAGACTTTCAATGATGTTTCCAAACCCAATTTTGAAATTTCGAGGACGTAATTCCCAAAAGGGGGGAAGCATGTAACATCCCAGGTAAGTAAATAATATTACATTATATTGTTATCAATATTTGTGAATAAAATGTTAATATTAATTTAAATGGAATTCTATATTTGATGGCGTACCCATTACGCAACAACGAGTTTTGTTGAAATCTTACTATGCACACTAATAATATAATAATATTATTTCAAATGGTAGTTAACACGTAGTCGTTGTATTCGAGGGAATGTATTGAAATAACTAAAGTATGATTATATATATTCTTAAATGTTTTCACATTTATACAATAAAATATAAAGTTTTAAAATAAGAAAATAATTCAATTTTACGCTTAAATACTCTAATATTCACTAAAAGGTCGATTTATCGCCTTTTGATGGTGAACCCTATTTAAAAGTATTTTTGATCACTCTTATACATTTTATTGGACCAAATAAAGTCCTTCTTTATAATCGAGACATCAAAATTTACTTTTTGTATGTTTTTGGTTTTTTTCCGATAAAGTTCATTTTTTTAATGAATAGTGAAAAATGTTGTATTTTAATTCAAAACCACCTTTTAATATAATATATTTATATTGTTATATTATCTTATAAAAAGGTTTTAAAGTGTAATTGGAATATATTTTTACCATTTAATCTAATGGTGGTCATTGGAATTAATTTCACTTTGAAATTGGACATAAATGAGTGTCAATCTTTTGATAGATATTGTTTCATAAAAACACGCTATTTGTTTTGACATTGGGATTTAGTTATAAAATAAATTAATGAAAATTGTATGTTATTAATTTGGTAAAATATACATCATTTTTGAATTAGGAATATCAAATATATATTAGGGTGAATTTTTTGTATTTTTCTGAAAAACATCAATTTTTGATGAATAGTGAAACCACTAAGTGGAAGTTAAAAAACTGATTTTTCGTTTAATTAAAACTTTACCACTTTTGTGATTTGATTTTAAAAATTCTGACATATATGGTTGTCATTAGGATGTAAAATTTGGTTCAATTGGATTAAAATAAATTTTTGTTGAATAATATCTTTTTTGTTTATTAATCGCGATTAGAGGCAATTAGTGTAATTTAGGGAAAAAATAATGTTATAATAATTTGAAAAGACTTTGACACATGTCCTACCCCTATTGGATGATTCATGTCCGACCAATACAATCCATGGGTCAACATGGGGACCCCATGTAGCCACTTTGGTAGGAAAATGACCTTAATAACTTTTTATTTAAAGTAAAAGTAAAAATGACACAAACATTTATTGTTTTACTAAAAAAATTTTTACATGGGGTTACACAAGTAATATTTTTTACTATAAATATTAATTATAAGGATAAAAAGATTTACTACATCATGGTATTTTTTTATATAATTTTTAGACATTAAATAATTTAATTTATTAATGACACCATGATGATGCAGCGATTACCTCTTTATTTAATGATTTAAATAAAATGAAAAGATAATGTAAAATATAAGAACTAAAATTGTTGAAAACCTATTTTATGAGTATATTTCGAACCCTTATCACCTTATCCTTGGAATATATCAATTTGGGACCTTTAAAATCCGAAAAGCATTTGAAAATAATGTAACCTTTCTTGACTTTCCAAGAGTGCCCCTCCTCTCCTCTTATAAAAGGCCCCCACCTCTACCACCTTACCCACACCTCTCAAGCCTTTTTATCGGCCTACCCCTGCCCATTTCATCTCTCCAAATCCCTCTCTTCATCGTTGAAGCCTCAACATGGGCATAAATCTCTTCAAGAAACCGTTTTGGTTCAAACTAAAGGGAGTTACCCGATTTAAAGGTAAAGTCTTCTTTAATGTTCTTTTTTTTATTTTGACTCTCCAACACCCTATACACTTTTTATTAATTTATTATGTAACAAAAGAAGTATATTAAATATAATAGGATTTTTTTATAAGAATTATTCGAGCTACACTTGCACACACTTCCGTCTAATGGTTAAAGAACATACTATTTCTGTGGATGGCAAATTTCTGCCTCACGAAACGATGATTGTTCAATATTCTTTTAACACCTTAAAAGGTGGACATTAAGATGTAACTATATTTATATATGGTATATAATATGTTTATGTTTTCTTTAAGCTTATGTATTTTTCATTTATGTCATACCTTTATGGTTTCCATTATGGGTAAACACGATATCTTCGTTTTAAGAAGTGCAGACTACCGCCCCCTCAAAGTGATTTGATTCGTTAATTCCATATGTGGGACGTATGAAGGATAAAGTTAATGATATTATATATGATAATATACTGGAATTATAATATACATTTATATCATTATTAGTTCATTCCATTAAAGTATGAAATAGAAATGAAAGTAGCGTTCATGCATACGTACGACTTACCGTCTCCATGAACTGTGCATTTAATTTCTTACCTCTAAATGATTATGTAATATTATAAATGAATGTATATACTGGATATATATATGGTATATATGATATATATATCATGAATATAATTCTTGAGATAATGGATATTTTTCTACATGAACAACTAGTAAATATAAGAAGTTCACTTTTGACTCAAGTACCAAGTATCGGAAAAACGACTGTTATTAACTTAAATGATTACATAATGTTCATAACATGGTAATAAGTGATATAAAATGAATAATTAACTTTAAAAAGGTTCTTAAGCAAGTAGAAATTAACTCAAGTTTATTATTCAGGATATTAAAGAACGATCGAGTCAAGTCGGACACGAGGTAAGGGATCCAACCTCTCTCTTTCTTTTCAAGTACTCTCTTTTATGTCATTTCTTTTAAGCTCATATTTAATATGTTTGGGGATGTTATTTTATATTTCTCATACTGTAATTTTTTTGTTCATATTATGAGAGATTCTATTTTATCTCATAAATCCATTTTTGGTTGTTCTAAGTGGCATCGTTAGGCTACCGAGTTTTCGTAAGGGATTTTTCATCTCACTTTTATTCCCGTGACATTTATGCTACATTTTCCACTATTTCCTTTTAGTGGTGTATGTAATACCCATTATTATACACTTTGTGTAGTTTAATTTCATTTATGGGTATTTACATCTTCATTGTATGACCCTTCTTCCATGGGGTGTACGTTTCAAAAGTTACCCAACTCGGTAAGGGCACCTTTCACCCTCCTCTTTTTAAAAGACTTATTTTGTTATGTCTTTTAATTCACATAATATTATGTTGGGATATGTTCTTATATATCCTTATTTATGTAAATTTTACATCCAAGTGATGAGATTCCATTTTCTCTCTCATCAACTCATTTTCTGAATTTTAAAGTGACACCGTTAGGTAGCTGGATTTCTGTAAGGGAACTTCTTAACCCACTTTCAATTCTTTGGGTTAAACATCTACTTCTTGATTTTATTATGACAAAATTATGTGTGGAATATCTATGTTGTAATTTCCACAAAACTTTGTGTGGATATACTATTTCTACACATAATCATATAATTGATAAATTCTTACGAACTTGTATGGGAAATCATAACTCAATCTCATTTCAATGAGTTAAATATCTATGTCATTGGTTTTGTTTTTCCAAGATTATGTGTGAATGTACTCTGATTTTTTCACACTTAATATCCACTTATATTGGGTGTATTTATATTTCTCACACATAATTATGTGATATATTTATCCTTAATTTAAGAATACCATCTTTATAGTGGATTTCATCTCAATTTACATTTCCATTGAGACTTCATTGTTGTTATGCACCAATTCACTCTTATATGGTGTGTATACTATCCTTTGACATATTATATCATGAATCCCTTTATTATAATGATATTATAATGTTCTGATGAAATGTTATTCCGCAATTATTTTTATTCAAGAGTCTCTCATTTTGTTAAAAAACAGTTTAACAAAAATATCGTTTTAAATGTTTTAAAGATTCATTATTCTAAATCTTTATCTTTAATGTCCATGTTTTCAAAATGGGTTTCAGTATTTATTTATATGGACATTAATGTTTTAAAATTATGATTCCATTAAAATCCTCAAAGTGGTATGGGACACTTTGATTCAAAAATCTATTTTAAATGATTTTTGAAAATGGATAGATTAATTAAATATCATGGAATTACTTATTGTGATTGGAAATGAATTTTTGTTTTTGAAATGTTTATATTTTCAATATTTTATGTGTAATGATGGTACTTGGAAATTTTACAGTGGTTACATGATAAAACATATGACGGGTGGTGCCGGGAATACCAGGATGGGTGGTTACGTTATATCCTCCAACACATTGGGTATGGAAGTCGGTCGTATGGCAATTCCATTAAGTGATATGTTTGGAAGTCGACCTTATGGTTATTCCATTTAAGTATGTTTATGTCCCAAGTTACCTTTATATGATATGTGTTCTTTATATTTGTTTTATGGTAACCTTTTGGTTACAAAAGGGTAAGTAATGATCTTTTATTAATTGAAGAGTATTTACTTCTTGTTAAAGGTAAAAATTATTACTTTGATAAATTATTCATGGTTTACTTGTTGTTTTGAAAAACTAACTGTTTCCTTATTTGTGTATCCATTACTGATCTTTTTATTCTCATCCCAAGTTTTTGAAATGTTTTTCACAGGACATAAAGTGGAATAGGGTCAAGGATGGGATCAAGGAAATGTCATGCTGTCTAGAACAAGGAACTAGACATGACTCGTTTGTTCAAGAGTTTTTATTTTATGAAAAAAATGGAAACTGAGTGAAAGTGTCTACTTTGTAATCTTTTTAGATTTAATAGTTATGTACTAATTCTCTAAAACTCTAAACCTGAAAAGATCCTCAACATGAATTATTAATTTAATTAAATATTAAGTAATGTTTAAGGATGGGTCCTTATAGTTGGTATCAGAGGTCGGTTTAGATAACTTTATAGGTTAGGGGGTTCTTTAAGCATAAGTGACAAGTTGTGTTTAACCACAATGGTTAGTATATTAGATGGAGTCATTGTTTTTTTTTAAAGTTGGAATGAGTTTGAGATAACATGGATAAGTATATCATAGTTTTTATCTTCCTCTTTAGTACATGATGATTTTGTTTATATGCTCACACTGACATTTTTGGTTTTAGTAAACAGATGGATCTAGCAGGAACCAAAGTTACAATGGGTCTGAAGGAAACTATGGTGGTTCTCTGATTAAGAGACTGGATGAAATAGAGGATTCAATGAGGAATATTGTGGTTATTCTAAACCAACTATCAAGGAGTCATGATTAACCACTTGAACCTTGGTGAGTTCTCTAATGCATCATGTACGAGAGAACCAACTCGATGTGGAAGTTCAGGTAATAATTATAAAGGTAACCATTAGGGTTTATATCGTCCTTCCTCTTGAGGTAATTATGGGTTACTATATGTTATGATGGAAAATTAAAGGAATGATATAAAATTGAGGAATATGTTATGGTTATTTTTGATGAATTTATCTCTTTTTGAAGAATGTTATAAAATTATATAGTTTTTGAAAAGGGACAACACACAGACCGTGTGACAACCCGTCACGTCGGATGAAGCCACCAGAATCGAACCTGCAACCAAAGTGCAACTGGTATTTATCGCCTACCACTGGACTACATGAAGTCCCTAGTTAGTTTGACTAATTCTTTTTAGTTAGATGATTTTATGCATTAAGAATAAGTTGATTTGGGGTTATCTATGGAAATTATTAACCTATCATGGAGGATATGTGATTAGGTTAATTACTTTTCAATATGATACTTTAAGAGTAACTGGTGTTATTTGGATATAAATGTTAGGATTTCTCTTGGAATACTATGTGATTAAATCCTTCATAGATTTGGGTTTCAATCTTAGTTTTGATTACTTTGAAAATTTTTATGGATATCTATTTATTGAATGGTCTTTATTGAACTTTGGGTATTGTTGGACAAATTTTTGAGATTAAGAGTAGCTTTTCTTTTTATAAAGGACTATCCTTTTTGGGGATTATCTGATCTTGTACTAACCTTTTTGGTTTTGGTTAAGGTCTAAAGATATGGGAAATATATAGTTCTATTTTGTGGATTAGGTGATTCTCTATAAGTTGATTATAGTACTCTTAAGGTAAACAAGTCTTCCCAAATACTCATTGTTTGGAGAAAATATGAGTTTTTGTTAGAAATCTAGTAAAGTATTAAAGTCTACATGACAAGTAAGTATGTTTTCATATGTTTTTAGTTAATATGTTAAATAAATTCCACAACTTTATGAAAAGTAACTCAAAACAAAAACGTTGTCCGTTAACTTTTCCAACTGGGGAATCAAAGACCGTTTAACCCGTAACAAGTTTATGGTTTTCAGATTGTTATTTTCTCCTAATCATGTTTTCTATCACTCTCCATCAGACCTTGATGGTTTGTTTTCTCTTCCATATCCATATTTTCATGGAATCTTAGTATATGTTGTCTCAGGTGACATTTGTAATTTTCTTTCTTTCTTTTAAAGTGATAGTTTAATTGACTCCTTTTTCTATGTGGGACTTTCAATTATGTTTCCAAACCCAATTTTGAAATTGCGAAGACGCAATTCCCAAAAGGGGGTAAGCATGTAACATACCAGGTATGTAAATAATATTACATTCTAATGTTATCAATATTTGCGAATAAAATTTTAATATTACTTTAAATGGGATGCTATGTTCGATGGCGTACCCATTACGCAACACCGAGTTTTGTTGAAATCTTACTATGCACACTAATAATATAATAATATTATTTCAAATGGTAGTTAACATGCAGCCATTGTATTGGAGGGAATGTATAGAAATAACTAAAGTATGATTATATATGTTTTTTAAATGTTTTCACATTTATCCAATAAAATATAAAGGCTTAAAATAAGAAAATAATTTAATTTTAAGCTTAAATACTCTAATATTCACTAAAAGGTCGATTTATCGCCTTTTGATGGTGAACCCTATTTAAAAGTAGGTTTGATCACTATTATACATTTTATTGGACCAAATAAAATCCTTCTTTATAATCGAGACATCATAATTTACTTTTTGTATGTTTTTGGTTTTTTTTTCCGATAAAGTTCATTTTTAATGAATAGTGAAAAATGTTGTATTTTAATTCAAAACCTCATTTTAATATAATATATTTATATTTTTAGATTATCTTCTAGAAAGGTTTTAAAGTTTAATTGGAATATATTTTTACCATTTAATCTAATGGTGGTCATTGGAATTAAATTCACTTTGAAATTTGACATAAACGAGTGTCAATCTTTTGATAGATATTGTTTCATAAAAACAATCTATTTGTTTTGACATAGGGATTTAGTTATAAAATTAATTAATTAAAATTCTATGTTATGAATTTGGTAAAATAGACATCATTTTTGAATTCAGAATATCAAATATAGCTTAGGGTGAATTTTTGGTATTTTTCTGAAAAACATCAATTTTTGATGAATAGTGAACCACTAAGTGGAAGTTAAAAAACTGATTTTTCATTTAAATGAAACTTTAACACTTCTTTGATTTGATTTTCAAAATTCAGACATACATGGTTTTCATTAGGATGTAAAATGTTCTTCAATGGGATTAAAATAAATTTTTGGTGAACAATGACTTTTAAGTTTATTAATCGCGATTAGAGGTAATTAGTGTAATTTAAGGAAAAAATAATGTTATTATAATATGAAATGACATTGACACATGTCCTACCCCTATTGGATGAGTCATGGAAGACCCAGAAAATCCATGGGTCAACTTGGGGACCCCATGGTGCCACTTTGGTAGGAAAATGACATTAATAACTTTTTATTTAAAGTAAAAGTAAAAATGACACAAACATGTATTGTTTTACTAAAACAATTTTTACATGGGGTTACACAAGTTATATTTTTGACTATAAATATTAATTAGAAATATAAAAAAATTTCCTACATCATGGTATTTTTTTATATAATTTTTAGACATTAAATGAATTAATTATTTATGACACCATGATGATGCAGCGATTACCTCTTTATTTAACGATTTAAATAAAATGAAAAGATAATGTAAAATCTAACAACTAAACTTGTTAAAAACCTAATGTATGTGTATATTTAGAACCCTTGTCACCTTATCCTCTAAATATATCAACGTGGGACCTTTGAAATCCGAAACTCATTTGCAAATAATGTAACTTTTCTAGTTTTTCCAAGAGTGCCCCTCCTCTCCTCTTATAAGAGGCCCCCACCTCTACCTCCTTACCCACAAATCTCAAGCCTTTGGCTCGGACAAAACCTTCCCATTTCATCTCTCAACATCCCTCTATTCATCATTGAAGCCTCACCTTGGGAAGAAAGCTCTTCAAGAAACCCTTTTGGTTCAAATTAAAGGGAGTTACCCGATTTAAAGGTAAAGTCTTCTTTAATGTTCTTTTGTTTTATTTTGACTCTCCAATAACCTATAATCTTTTTATTCATTTATTTTGTCACAACACCAGTATCGTAAATATACTAGTATGTTTTTATAATAAGTATTCGAGCTACACTTCCACACACTTCCTTCTAATGGTTAATGAACATACTGTTTCTGTGGATGGCGAATTTCTGACTCACGAAAGGATGATTGTTCAATATTATTTTAACACCTTCAAAGGTGGACATTAAGATGTCACTATATTTATATATGGTATATAATATGTTTATGTTTTCATTAAGCTTATGTATTTTTCATTTATGGCATACCTTTATGGTTTCCATTATGGGTAAACACGATATCTTCATTTTAGGAAGTGCGGACTACCGCCCCCTCAAAGTGATTTGATTCGTTAATGCCATATGTGGGATTTATAAAGGATAAAGTTAATGATAATATATATGATAATATAATGGAATTATAATATACCTTTATATCATTATTATTTCATTCCATTAAAGTATGAAATAGAAATGAAAGTAGCGTTCATGCGTACGTACGGCTTACCGTCTCCATGAACGGTGCATTTCATTTATTACCTCTAAATGATTATGTAATATTATAAATTCATGTATATAATGGATATATATATATGGTATATATGATATCTAAGTCATGAATATCATTATTGAGATAATGGTTATTTGACTACATGAACAAATAGTAAATATAAGAAGTTCACTTTTGACTCAAGTACCATGTATCGACAAAACGACCATTATTAACTTAAATGATTATATAATGTTCATAACATGGTAATAAGTGATATAAAAGTAATAATTAACTTGAAAAAGGTTCTTAAGAAAGTATAAATTAACTCATGTTTATTATTCAGGATATTAAAGAACGATCGAGTCAAGTCAGACACGAGGTAAGGGATCCAACCGCTTTCTTTTTAAGTACTCTCTTTTATGTCATTTATTTTAAGCTCATATTTATTATTTTTGGGGATGTTATTTTATATTCCACATACTGTAATTTTTATGATCATATTATGAGAGACCCTATTTTATCTCATAAATCCATTTTTGGAAGTTTTAAGTGGCGACGTTAGGCTGCCGAGTTTTCGTAAGGGATTTTTCATCTCACTTTTATTCCCATGACATTTATGCTACGTTTGCCACTATTTTCGTTGAGTGGTTTATATAATACCAATTATTTTAAAATTTGTGTAGTATAATTTAATTTATGGGTATTTACATCTTCATTTTTTGACCATTCTTCCATGGGGTGTACGTTTTGAAAGTTATCCAACTCGGTAAGGGGACCTTTCACCCTCCTCTTTTTAAAAGACTTCTTTTGTTATGCCTTTTAATTAACATACTATTATGTTGGGATAAATTATTCTATATACTTATTTATGTAAATTTTAAATCCACGTTATTAGATACCATTTTCTCTCTCATCAACTCATTTTAGGAATTTTAAAGTGACGTTGTTAGGCTGTCGGATTTCTGTAAGGGAACTTCTTAACCCACTTTCAATTATTTGGGTTAAACCTATACTTCTTGATTTTATTATGCCAAGATTATGTGTGGAATCTCTTTGTTTTAATTTACACAAACCGTTTGGTGGATATACTATTTCTACACATAATCATCTCATTGATAAATTCTTACGAACTTGTTTGGGAAATCATAACTCAATCTCATTTCATTGAGTTAAATATCTATGTCATTGGTTTTGTTTTTCCAGGATTATGTGTGAATGTCCTCTGATTGTTTCACACTTAATATACACTTATATTATGTGTATTTATATTTCTCACACATAATTATGTGATAGATTTATCCTTAATTTAAGGATACCGCCTTTATAGTGGATTTCATCTCAATTTACATTTCCATTGAGACTTCATTGTTGTTTTGCACCAATTCACTCTTATATGGTGTGTATACTGTCCTTTGACATATAATATCATGAATCCATTTATTCTCATGATATTATAAAGTTCGGATTAAATGTTATTCCGAAATTATTTGTATTTAGGAGTCTCTCATTTTGTTAAAAAACTCTTTAACAAAAATATCGTTTTAAATGTTTTAAAGATTCATTATTCTAATTCTTTATCTTTAATGTCCATATTTTCAAAATGGTTTTCAGTATTTATTTATATGGAAATTAATGTTTTAAAATTATAATTCCATTAAAATCTTCAAAGTGGTATGAGACACTTTGATTTAGAAACCTTTTTTAAATTATTTTTCAAAATGGATTGATTAATTCAATATCTTGGAATTACTTATTGTGATTGCAAATGAAATGTTGTTATTGAAATGTTTATATTTTCGAAATTCTATGTGTAATGATGGTACATGGACATTTTACCGGTGGTTATGTGATAAACCATATGATGGGTGGTGATGTGAATACCAGGACGGGTGGTTATGTTATAACCTCTAATGCATTGGGTATGGAAGTCGGCCGTATGGCTATTCCATTAAGTGATATGTGTGGAAGTCGACCGTATGGTTATTCCATTTAAGTATGTTTATGTCCCATGTTACCTTTATATGATATGTGTTCTTTATATGGGTTTTATGGTAACCTTTTGGTTACAAAAACGTAAGTAATGATATTTTATTCATTGAAGAGTATTTTCTACTTATTAAAGGTGAAAAGTATTACTTTGATAAAGTATTCTTGGTTTACTTGTTGTTTTGAAAAACTAAAAGTTTTCCTTCTTTGTGTATCCTTTACTGAGCTTTTTATGCTCATCCCAAGTTTTTGAAATGTTTTTCACAGGACATAAAGTGGAATAGGGTCAAGGATGGGATCAAGGAAATGTCATGCTATCTAGAACAAGGAACTAGACATGACTCTTTTATTCATGAGTTTTCATTTTATGAAAAAAGTGGAAACTGAGTTGAAGTGTCTAATTTGTAATCTTTTTAGATTTAAATGTTATGTCTTAATTCTCTAAAACTCTAAACCTGAAAAGATCATCAACATGAATTATTCATTTAATTCAATATTAATTAATGTTTAAGGCTGGGGCCTTATAGGAAAACTTTCATTGTGTTATAAACCATTAAGATGGTGAAGACTATCTTCATAGATAATATAGAGAACTATTCGGGATAAATAAAAAAGAACTATCAATTTAATATAGTGCGATGCGAGTGAATGAATATTCCTTATTTTTTTGTTACCATGTTAAAAGGATTATTTTCTTGTTGTTGTGTGGTTTTGGATTATTTCTAAACCATGTCAAGGGATAACTGCTCTTGATGAGTAGTAAACCTTGTAAAAATATAATATTTCATCTTCACTTAATTTGATATACTATTATGTGATAAAGAAAAGAGAATTAGAGAATCAAGATCATATCAGGTCTAAGTGGTAAATTGAATAATATTTGTAATTGCTAAAAAATTTACAAAGTAGTAATTCCCCATCCTAGATAAAAAAATATCCCAAACTGGTCATATGAAGAGACACATCTAATACATAGATATGAATGTTTAGAATATTTTTTTCTTAGGTTAGGTCGATTTAAGAGGCTCTTGAGGGGTAATGAGGGGTGGGAAACATTGGAAATAAATGAAATTATATTACATAATATATGTTTAACACTTATAAAATGCATCAAAAAATGGATTCAAAGATAAGGAGGACATGGTCTTAATACAATCATCTAATAAAATTTATTTAGATTTATATATCATTTTAAACATTATCTTTTGGATTAACCCTTCTGTTAACCATTTCTATCCATGGTATCTACTTTTTCATTCTTAAATGGATGTAAATTTACATCTAGGGTCAAAAATGCCTAACAAATGGACAAATGATTAATTTTTTTCTACAAAATACCATCCCCCTTTATCTCTTTCAAGAATAATGTTATTTTAAAATAATTTATTTAAATATTATTTAGCCTAAAATATCACTAATGTAATTGTAATTACTATTCCCATATTTTAACTTTAAAGTTATTAAAATAGAAATGAAATTTAAATATAGAATATTTCACCATAAATTATTAATTTTTATAGAAATCATATGACATCATAATTCATCCAAATAATATTCATTTTTATATTTTCAAAATCATTTACTTTTATTTTTCTACTACTTGGAAAAGCATTGTTTTATCCTTGCGTAAGCATTTTATGTAATTATATCATCAATAAAATTTAAAAATGAATTATAATATTAAAAATAAAATTTTTAGGTCAAAATAATTTTTTATTTGATAATAAAATCCGATTATATATATGTTAACACATGAGATAAATTAAAATCAAGAGAGTGACATTTTGTAATAATCTTTTATTTAAAATAAGATAAAAGTCATAATCGAAGGATATATGTAAGAAATTACCAATGGTTTAAATATAAGAAGATTAAAGTCAAAAATAATGTATCCAATGAAATAATGGAATGGGTTTTGAAGATTTCCAGGCCTTATCCCATATTTTTAACCCTGTTTTTCTGATTCCACTCTTACTGAGGTGAAAAATATTTAATATTGTTACTATTTATAATGATATAAAATAAATGGGTCTATTTACCAAATTTAAACCTAAAGATTTCAAAAATGGATAATTTTTTTGTAAATTAAATTTCTCTGATTTTCGTATATTAATTTAAACATATGTTTGTAAAATTAAAGAAAAACTGTATTTCATAAAAATGGATTTTTAAGCTTAAAACTCAATTTAATTTCATTACATGCCTAATAAGAACAAAAAAAATGATTATTAAAGAATATTATTAAATATAATATCCATAAAATTCATTAAAATTAATTTTCAATATACAATTTTATAAACTATTAAGATAAAATTTAATTACGCAAATAAAACATTTTTCTGAAAAAAAACAATGTTTAACATTAAATGATCTTATCATTTTATAACCATTTGATAAATAATGAATAATTTATTATATATAAATTCTCAATAAATTTCATTAAATCCATTTTTAAAAATAAATTAACATATTTTTCTTTGATAGAAACACATAATATGTAAAAATAAAATTATTTGAAAAAAAGTTCTTCTAAATAATTAAATTGTTATATTAAAAAGTTTGTATTTGTTACTTATGTATGAATTCTCTTAATATTTTTTCATATATTTCGTGTGGTTGTTACCCCTATTCATACCTTCCATTCTAATGGCTAGTTAATATTGGAAATTATATATCATAGTTCATTTAGAGATGAGGTTTTCAGTAAAATGATCTATCATATACTTCGTGTTTATTTCAAATAAAAAAACATATACAAAATCTTGAGGTGTCAAATTATATTAACATATATGTGTTATATGGATATATGGTAATCAATATAATTATAATATATAATAATAATAATAATATAATATATGTTAGTATTATTATAATATTGATTTATAATAATATTATGAAAATATTAATGTTAATATTATGATATTTTGAAAATATGTTAATATATATAATGTAATATTATAATATATGAAAATATTGAAATAAAAATTTTATTATACTATTTTAATATATTTTAATATATATTATTAGTATAATATTATAAATATATTGTTATATATAATATTATAATATGTGTAGTATATATTATTATTATGATACAACATATATTTTATTATATATATTATAATAATATATTATGCCAATTAAATCCTCCATTACAGCACATGAATCAAGGAAAAAAAACTGCAATTCATGTTTTCACATATTTGTTTGATGTGATCAATATTGGTGGATCAAATCTTTTTTGTAAACATCATCTTTTATTCATGACACCTTAAATTTTAGATATCACCAATGTAATGGGAGCAAAGTTGCTTACAATTTTTTTGATAATGAGATATTGTTGGGGAAGATTTAAGAAATTATTAATCTTTCTATAACTTTAATCTTTATAGAAGAAAGTTTTCCACTATCATATTACCTGAAGATCAATGACCTAATATACTTTCTTGTTCATTTCTAAAGAAGTATAAAAATGTAGTAAATGATTTAGATATTTTTTTCATTTTACTTTCTAGGTTTGTATAATTTACTTGTAATTTCATTCAAAACATTATTTAGTATTAACAAATCACCTATATTTTTTTTTCTTTTTTTAAAAAATTTAAATCAAAACCTTGATATATTCCAACAAGATTCCATTTTCTAAATACATTCAAAAGTAGATTATTTAAAAAATTTATGGAATTATTTAGAAATTTATGTGTAATTAAATAGTTTAGAGAAAACAAAATAAACGTATTATGTATTGATGTCCTAGAGAGAATATTAATATTCAAATGACGATATGATTAATATACGAATATATGTTAAATTCTAATACTCTCTACAAAAAAATAAAAAATTATAAAAAATTATAATGAAATATGATAGAAATAATTTATTTTTTTCATATTTATTTTTTATGTAAATGATTTATTTTATGAACATTATAATAAATTTTTGGATTATGTAGTTTCAATTTATTTCTATGGCATTCATTTTCTTTTATAGATCCTTTTATTTAATTTTCATTTCTCAACAATTAGAGAGTATGGGTATGATGTAGTGGGTGAGCTGACATGGGAAGAGTTGAAATTGATGTGCATGAGATAAATATCATTGGTGAGTTATTTTAATTGAATGGGTTTTTGGGGACTTTTTTTTCCATTTATTTTCAATAATTAATGATTTTCTTAATTTTTTTATCAATATTTTTTGTTTAATTTTATTTAGCCATGGTTTTATAAATAGTGAATTCTAGAATCTAAATTGTTTTCCCATGTTGGTAGACGATGTAATTGGTTCATTAGCACGAGTTGAGTATTATTAAAATACTATAATCACAATATTTACCTTGGTTACCTAAATTTATTCTCCATATATTGAGCCGGAACATGAAAATTCAAAGTAGAATGGACCTTTACCCAAATATGGAAAAAGTGTGGTATATTTTGATTTTATTATTAATCGAATTGTTTATTATTTTAAATCTATAATAGAGTAATAATTTAAATTTAAAATTACATTAATTATGATAGTGATATTTATATGGTCATGGTATTGTCCTATTTCGAGTCATTTGGAATTATTTTTACTTATCTCTATTCTCTTGTATTTTTTTCTAGAAAAAAAAATCATTGGACACACTTGAGAGGCATGGATTTCAAAACCTAATTTCTACATGATATAATAGCGGGTACCATTTTTTATTTTGAGAGAAAAAAAAACTTTAATTTATAGATATAATTTTTTTTCATCGCACCCCCTTATTGAGGGACTTGTTTCATTGTCACTCCCCTACTATGTAAACTATGCATCGCAGCATGACCCACCACACTACATCACTTCACTTTTTTCATTATCAGACAACACATATAAAATACACTGTACTGCTGAAATAACTATTCCATTGTGATATCATACACTATAAGGCCCCAACCTTAAACCTTACTTAATCTTGAGTTATTACAAGATTACACATTGAGGATCTTTTCAGGTTTAGAGTTTTAGAGAATTATATCATAAAACTTGCATTACGTTCCACATTTAAACAAAGTGGTTACATAAAAGATAGTATTCATTTTCCCATCAACGGAAACATATTTAAAAATAAAACATGGATTCTTTCTTGACACTTCCTTGACACTATCATCATATCATGTACCAATCCCTTGACCTGTGAAAACATTTCAAAAACTTGGGAAGAGCATAAAAAGCTCAGTAAGGGTTATAAAAAGTATGGAAAGGAAACATGAGTATATATATACATAAGAATGAAATCATACTTTACTCATAATACATAAGCACTTTAACATACCTCATATAATCATGAATAAATCATAGAAATCATAAGACATAAAGGTAACTTGAGGCATTCATAACATTCTTACGTAGGGAGTAAACCTCTTGGTTATGTTTGGAATACCCATCATAGTATATTCCCTAAATCACTTTGGAGAAAACTTAATGTTTAACTCCTTCACGTTACCTAATGCATTGGAGAGATATATCGGGCTCAACCGTCATTAGTTTATCACGGAACCACCTGTCTTCATAACAATTCCCAAGAACCATAACATAATCATAGCACATAACTTAAGAATAAAGTAAAGATAACATTCCCACATTGAAATAACAATATAACATTGTAAGATATTGAAATAATGAATCCATTCTAAAAACCATTTTCAAAACCATTTAAAACATTTAATAAAGAGATTTTTAAATCAAAGTTTCCCATACCTCATTGAAGATTTTAACATTTTAAACCATTAATATCCATATAAATAAATCCTTAAAACCATTTTTAATACATGGATATTAATGAGAAATATTTATAAGATTAAATCATTAAAATATTTAAAACGATATTTTAGTTAAACGGTTTTTAACAAAATGAGAGACACTTGAATACAATAATTGAGGAATAACATTAAATCAAAACTTTATAATATCGTGAGAATAAATGGATTCATGATATAATATTCCAAATGACAGTATATACACCATATAAGAGTGAATTGGTGCATAACAACAATGAAGTCTCAATGGAAATGTAAATTGAGATGAAATCCATTATAAAGATGGTATCCTTAAATTAATGATAAATAAATATCATAATTATGTGATATAAATATAAATAAACCCAATATAAGTGGATATTAAGTGTAAAATAATCAAATTTAATTCACACATATACAAAGGATGACATATTCAATAACTACATGTTGAACCCAAAGAAATCGGAATTGGGTTAAGAAGTTCCCTTGACAACCTAACGGCGTCACATCAAATAGTAGAAAAAGAGTTGATGAGAGAGATAAAGGGTATCTCATCACTTGGACATAAAATTTACGGCAATAAGGATATATAATAACATATCCCACATAATAAGATGAAAATTAAAAGACATAACAAAAGAAGTCTTTTAAAAAGAGGAGGGTGAAAGGTTCCCTTACCGATTTGGGTAACTTTCGAAACGTACAGCCCATGAAAGAAGGACTATACAACATTGATGTAAATACTCATAAAAAAAAGTATGTTACACAAAGAGTATAATAATGTATAGTACATACACCACTCAAAAGTAAATATTGGAAAATGTAGCATGAATCTCATGATAACACAAAGTGAGATAAAAAGCCCTTTATGAAATTTTGGCAGCCTAACGACGCCAATTAAAACTTCCAAAATGGATTGATGAGAGAAAATAGGGTATCTCATCATATGAACATAAAAATTACAGTAAGAGTAATATAAAAGAACATCCCAATCATAAGAATGATGAACTTTAAAGTAATGACATAAAAGAGTGTACTTAAAAAAAGAAAGAGAGGGGTAGGATCCCTTACCTCGGGTCTTACTTGACTCGATTGTTCTTTAACCTCCTGAATAATAAACTTGAGATAATTTATACTTTCTTAATAACCTTTTACAAGTTCATTATTCTTTTTATATCTCTTACTACCATGCTATGAACACTATGTAATTTTTTTAAGTTAATAATGGTCGTTTTTTAGATCATTGCTACTTGAGTCAAAAATAAACTCTGTATAATTACATGTTATTCATGTGGTAAAATATATATTATATCCAGAATTATATTAATTATGTAGATATCATATATATCATATATATCCATTATATACATGAATTTATAATATTACATAAAATTCAGAGGTATGAAATGAAATGCACCGTTCATTGAGATGGTAAGCCGTACGTACGCATAAACGCTACTTCCATTTCTATTTCTTATTTAATGGAATTAAAACATAATGATAAATAATAGTAATATAATTCCAATATTTTATCATATATAATATCATTAAATTTATCCTTTATACGTACCACATATGGTGTTAACGAATCAAATCACTTTGAGGGGGCGGTAGTCCGCACTTCCTAAAATGAAGATATCGCATTTACCCATAATGGAAATCATAAAGGTATGACAAAAATTAAAAATACAGAAGCTTAAGTAAAAAATAAAAATATTATATATCATATATAAATATAGTTTCATCTTAATGGACACCTTTTAAGGTGTTAGAAGAATATTGAACAATCATCGTTTCGTGAGGCAGAAATTCGCCATCCATGGAAACAGTATGCCCTTTGACCATTAGATGAAGGTGTGTGTAAGTGTATCTCGAATCCTTATTATAAAAACATCCTAGTATATTGAATATACTGGTGTTTTTACAAAAGAAAAGAATAAAAAGAGCTTAGGGGGTTGGAGAAGAAAAATAAAACAAAAGAACACAAGTGAAGACATTACATTAAAATTGGGTATCTCTCTTCGATTTGAGCTCAAAGGCTTCCTTGGGAAGACTTCTGCCCAAAGTGAGACTTCTAGGAGTAAGAGAGGGATGTGGAGAGACAAAATGAGGAGGGGTTGGCCGAGCCAAAGGCTTGAGAGGTGTTGGTAAGGTGGTAGAGGTGGGGGCCTTTTATAAGAGGAGAGGAGGGGCACTCTTGGAAAGTTAGAAAAGGATACTTTATTATAAAATGATTTTCGGATTTAAAAGGTCCCAAAATAATAAATTTCTAGGATAAGGTGCTAATAGTTCTAAATCAACACATCCAATAGGTTTTTGAAAAGTGTAGGTCTTAGATTTTACATTTCTTCTCAATTTATTTAAATCGTTCATTTATGAGGTAATCACTCCATCATCACGGTGTCATAAAACATTAATTTATTTAAGGCTTAAAAATTATAAAAAAAATATCATGATGTCGGAAATCTTTTTATATTTCTAATGAATATTTATAGTCAAAAATATTACTTATATAAACCCATGTAAAATTTGTTTTATTAAAACAACACATGTTTGTGACATTTTAATTTTAACTTTAAATAAAAAGGTATTAATGTCATTTTCCAAACAAAGTGGCTCCATGGGGTCCCCAAGTTGACCCATGGATTGTATTGGTCTGACTTGACACATACAATAAGGATAGGACATGTTTCAAGTTCATTTCATATTATTAAAACATTATTTTTACCTTAAATTACACTAATTACCTCTAATCGCGATTAAAAACATAAAAGTTACTATTCACCAAAAAATTATTTTAATCCCATTGAAAAAATTTTACTTCATAATGAAAACCATGTATGCAATATTTTTGAAATTCAAAACACAGAAGTGGTAAAGTTTCATTTAAACAAAAAATCAGTTTTTTAAGTACCACTTAGTGGTTTCACTATTCATCAAAAATTTAAGTTTTTCAGAAAAATTCCAAAACATCACCCTAAGCTATATTTGATATTAAGAATTCAAAAATGATGTATATTTTACAAAATTCAAATCATATATGTTAAATTAATTAATTTAATAATTAATTCCCACTATCATGACAAATAGCGTGTTTTTATGAAACAATATATATCAAAAGATTGACACTAGTTTAAGTCAATTTCAAAGTGAAATTAATTCCAATGACCACTATTGGATTAAATGGTAAAAATATATTCTAATTTAACTTTAAAACCAATTCAAAATATAATCTAATCATATAAATAAATTATTTTAAAAGGAGGTTTTTAATTAAAATACAACATTTTCACTTTTCATTAAAAAATGAACTTTATCAGAAAAATGCCAAAAATTTACACAAAGTAAATTTTGATGTCCCAATTTTAAAGAAGAATTTTATTTTGTCAATTATAACACATAAAATTGTCAAAAAGTGGATTTAAAAGAGGTTCTCCATCAAAAGGCGGTTAATCGACCTTTTAAAGAATATTAGAATGTTTACGCTTAAAATTGGATTCATTCACATTTTTAATCCTCTAAAATTTATTGTAAAGAGTAAAAATATTTGACAAACATATATAATCATTTTGCAGTCAGTTCTTTTCATTACCGCCATTACAACGGCTAGGTGTTAACTACCATTAAATATAATATTATTTTATTATTATAGTGCAACGTAAGATTCCCAAGACACTCGTTGTTGCGTATTGGGTATGCCATCGAGCATAATGTACCCTTTAAATTAATATTAATATTTTATTCACAAATATGGCTACCATTTAAAATAATATTATTTTATTATTATAGTGCAACGTAACATTCCCAAGACACTCGTTGTTGCGTATTGGATATGCCATCGAGCATAGCGTCCCCTTTAAAGTAATATTAATATTTTATTCACAAATATGGATAAATGTGAAAATGTAATATTATTTATTTACTTGGGGTGTTACATCCTTCCCCCCTTTTGGGAATTGCATCCTTGTAATTTTAAAATTGGGCTTGGAAGCTTCATTGAAAATCCCACATCGGAACAAGAGTCAGTAAAAAAATCACTTTAAAATAAAGAAAGAGAAGTACAAAGGTCACCCGAGTTATCCCATACTAGGATTCCATGTAGGAAAACATGGATATGGAGGAAAAAAGGGTCATGTTCTAAGGGAGAGTGATAGAAAACATGTTTAGGAGAAAGTTAACCACAAGAAAATCACATTCTTGTGGTGGGTTAAATGGTATTCGATTCCCCCATAGGAAAAGTTAATAGACAACATTTTTCTTTTAAGTTAAGTTTCATTGAGGAATTTATTTTTGATCTTAAGGAAACATAATTACTTGTCATGTTGACTTTCAAATTTTAATATATTTTTTACACAAACTCGTACTTTCCCCAAATGATGAGTATTTAGGAAGACTTGTTTACATTAAGAGAGATATAATCAACAACTAGAGAATCAGCTAATCCACAAAAGAGAACTATATACTTACCATGTATTTAGACCTTAACCAAAACTAAAACCTAAAAGGTTAGTATGATATCCGATAATACCCAAAAAGTATAATCCTTTATAAAAAAAATCTATTCTTAATCTCCAAAATTTGTCAAACAATACCCAAAGTTAAACAGAGACCATTAAATGAAAAATTTGTCCATAAAATTCTTCAAATTAAACCAAACTAAGATTGAAACCCAAATATTTTAAGGATTTAATCTCATAGTCTTCCAAGGTACAAATTAACACTTATCTCCAAATAACATCAGTTTCTCTTAAAGTCTCATATTGAAAAGTAATTAACCTAATCACATATCTTCCATGATAGGATAATAATTTCCATAGATAACCCAAAATCAACTTTCTATTAATTCACAAAATCATATAACTAAAAAGAATAAGTCATACTAACAAGAGAATTCACATAGTCCAGTTGTAGGCATTAAATACCAGTCACACTTTGGTTGTGGGTTCGATTCCCGCATCTTAGTCCGACGCGATGGGTTGTCACACGGTCTGCGTGTTGTCCTTTTTATAAAACTCCAAAAATAACCCTAACATGTTTTAACCTCAACAGTTTCCTTATAACTATAATTTTCATCCAAATTCATTATGATCTCAACATCTAAATTCTTGAAGTCTTATTTCACCACCATAAGATAAAATAAAACGATTCCCAAAATGAATAACATCATACCTTGATCATGGCGTCCACTCAGTTTCATCATCATCTTGCTCACATAGGTAGAAGTCCCATGCATTACAACAATGATTTAGAGATCCTTAAAAATCATTTACTTCCTCCATCCAAATACACCTTGTACAACATGGGTCATATGGGTGTTCACAGAAAAATAGTTTTGGAAAATAATCATGTATGACATATAATTTCAAAACATCTGATAAAACATGATTTCAATAAAATAGTCGGACATAATTTGAGTTTAAACTTTATATTATTGGTCCTTTTAAAATACCATAAGTATGTTCTAAGAGGATATATTTTAAAAGAAAATATAAATACGTTGCGCAAGGGTCTCCTTCCTCAGCACCATTTTTAAAATCATAATATGCTTCAAATTCTTGTGATAAGGTAAAATATTTGAAAATACCTTGATAATATTTACCTTTCGTGAAAATATGAGAATATTGTGAAAATAGTATTTGTCTAAATACATCCCATGATCCACGATGATAACGATGTATAGTGGATGTGTTTGATATCTCAAACAACTGCTTGCAAGTGAGTTGTATGCTAGAAAAAGTTTCACAATCATCTGAACTTGACTTTGCAATAATTATTGCAAGCATGTAATCAGGAAGAGATAGGAATGTCGTTTGGGATACGTCTCCTTCCATTCATAACCAACTTTACTTGACCTGAAAAAAGTTATAAAACAACGATTTTACTGAAATAATAGATATAGGGAATAATCGTGTGTCTAACAAAAACTCCTAATCCCTAAAGTTGTCTAAACCGACCTCTGATACCAACTATAAGGCTCCATCCTTAAACCTTACATAATCTTGAGTTATTACAAGATTACACATTGAGGATATTTTCAGGTTTAGAGTTTTAGAGAATTAGATCATAAAAGTTGCATTACATTCCACATTTAAACAAAGTGGTTACATAAAAGATAGTATTCATTTTCCCATCAACAGAAACATATTTAAAAATAAAACATGGATTCATTCTTGACACTTCCTTGACACTATCATCATATCATGTACCAATCCCTTGACCTGTGAAAACATTTCAAAAACTTGGGATGAGCATAAAAATATCAGTAAGGGTTATAAAAAGTATGTAAAGGAAACATGAGTACTTATATACATAAGAATGAAATCATACTTTACCCATACAACATAAGCACTTTAACATACCTCATAAAATCATGAATAAATCATAGAAATCATAAGACATAAAGGTAAATTGAGGAATTCATAACATTATTACGTAGGGAGTAACCCTCTTGGTTAAGTTTGGAATACCCATCACAGTATATTTCCTAAATCTCTTCGGAGAAACCTTAACGTTTAACTCCTTCGCGTTACCCAATGCATTGGAGAGCTATATCGGGCTCACCCGCCCTTAGTTTATCACGGAACCACCCATCTTCATAACAATGCCCAAGAACCATAACATAATCATATCACATAACTTACGCATAAACGAAAGATAACATTCCCACATTGCAATAACAATATAACATTTTAAGATATTGAAATAATGAATCCATTCTAAAAACCATTTTCAAAACCATTTAAAACATTTAATAAAGATATTTTTAAATCAAAGTGTCCCATACTTCATTGAAGATTTTAAAATTTTAAACCATTAATATCCATATAAATATATCCTTAAAATCATTTTGAAAACATGGATATTAATGAGAAATATTTATAAGATTAAATCATTAAAACATTTAAAACGATATTTTAGTTACAGGGTTTTTAACAAAATGAGAGACACTTGAATGCAATAATTGAGGAATAACATTTAATCAAAACTTTATAATATCATAAGAATAAATGGATTCATGATATACTATTCCAAATGACAGTATATACACCATATAAGAGTGAATTGGTGCATAACAACAATGAAGTCTCAATGGAAATGTAAATTGAGATGAAATCCATTATAAAGATGGTATCCTTAAATTAAGGATAAATAAATCTCATAATTATGTGCGAAAAATATAAATACACCCAATATAAATGGATATTAAGTGTAAAATAATCAAAGGTAATTCACACATATACAAAGGATGACATATTCAATAACTACATGTTGAACCCAAAGAAATCAGAATTGGGTTAAGAAGTTCCCTTGACAGCCTAACCGCGTCACATCAAATTTTAGAAAAAGAGTTGATGAAAGAGATAAAGGGTATCTCATCACTTGGACATAAAATTTAAGGAAATAAGGATATATAAGAACATATCCCCACATAATAAGATGAAAATTAAAAGACAAATCAAAGGAAGTCTTTTAAAAAGAGGAGGGTGAAAGGTTCCCTTACCGATTTGGGTAACTTTCGAAACGTACACCCCATGAAAGAAGGACTATAAAAAATTGATGTAAATACTCATAAGAAAAGTATGTTACACAAAGAGTAGAATAATTGACAGTACGTACACCACTCAAAAGGAAATATTGGAAAATGTATCATGAATCTCACGAAAACACAAAGTGAGATAAAACGCCCCTTACGAAATTTCAGCAGCCTAATAACGCCAATTAAAACTTCCAAAATGGATTTATGAGATAAAATAGTGTCTCTAATCATATGAAAATAAAAATTAAAGTAAGATTAATATAAAAGAACATCCCAATCAGAAGAAAGATGAGCTTGAAAGTAATGACATAAAAGAGTGTACTTAAAAAAAGAAAGAGAGGGGTATGATCCCTTACCTCGGGCCCGACTTGACTCGATCATTCATTAACCTCATGAATAATAAACATGAGTTAATTTATACTTTCTTAAGAACCTTTTCTAAGTTCATTATTCCTTTTATATCTGTTTCTACCATGCTATGAACACTATGTAATTTTTTTAAGTTAATAATGGTCTTTTTGTAGATCATTGCTACTTGAGTCAAAAATAAACTCTTTATAATTACAAGTTGTTCATGTGGTAATATATATATTATATCAAGAATTATATTCACTATTTAGATATCATATATATCATATATATCCATTATATACATGAATTTAAAATATTACATGACATTCAGAGGTAAGAAATGAAATGCACTGTTCATGGAGACGATAAGCCGTACGTACGCATGAATGCTACTTCCATTTCTATTTCTTATTTAATGGAATTAAAACTTAATGATAAATAATAGTAATATAATTATATTATGGTATCATATATAATATCATTATATTTATCCTTTATACGTACCACATATGGTGTTAACGAATCAAATCACTTTGAGGGGGCGGTAGTCCGCACTTCCTAAAATGAAGATATCACATTTACCCATAATGGAAACCATAAAGGTATGCCACAAATTAAAAATAAAGAAGATTAAGTAAAACATAAAAATATTATATATCATATATAAATATAGTGTCATCTTAATGGACACCTTTTAAGGTGTTAGAAGAATATTGAACAATCATCATTTCGTGAGGCAGAAATTCGCCATCCACGGAAACAGTATGCTCTATAACCATTAGATGAAGGTGTGTGTAAGTGTAGCTCGAATACTTCTTATAAAAAATCCTAGTATATTGAAGATACTGGTTTTGTTACAAAAGAAAATAATAAAAAGAGTTTATGGGGTTGGAGAAGAAAAATAAAACAAAAGAACACAAGTGAAGACATTACCTTAAAATCGGGTATCTCTCTTTGATTTGAGCTCAAAGGCTCCCTTGGGAAGACTTCTGCCCAAAGTGAGGATTCTAGGAGTAAGAGAGGTATTTTTAGAGACAAAAGGAGTAGTGGTTGGCTGAGACAAAGTATTGAGAGGTGTGGGTAAGGGGGTAGAGGTGGAGGCCTTTTATAAGAGGAGAGGAGGGACACTCTTGGAAGGTTACAAAATGATACTTTATTATAAAATTCTCTTCGGATTTAAAAGGTCCCAAAATTATAAATTTCGACGATAAAATGATAATAGTTCTAAATTCACACATAAAATAGGTTTTTGACAAGTTTAGGTCTTAGATTTTACATTATCTTCTCATTTTGTTTAAATCATTCATTTATGAGGTAATCCCTGCATCATCACGGTGTCATAAATAAATAAATTTATTTAATGTCTAAAAGTTATAAAACAAATATCATGATGTATGAAATATTTTTAGATTTATAATGAATATTTATAGTAAAAAATATGACTTATATAACCCCATGTAAAAATTGTTTTAGTAAAACAACACATGTTTGTGACGTTTTAATTTTAACTTTAAATAAAAAGGTATTGATGTCATTATCCAACCAAAGTGACTCCATGGGGTCCCCAAGTTGACCCATGGATTTTCGTGGTAGTCCATGACACATCCAATAAGGGTAGGACATGTGTCAAGTTCATTTCATATTATTAAAACATTATTTTTACCTTAAACTACACTAATTACCTCTAATCGCGATTAAAAACATAAAAGTTACTATTCACCAAAAAATTATTTTAATCCCATTGAACCAAATTTTAATTCCTAATGAAAACCATGTATGTCGGATTTTTGAAATTCAAAACACAGAAGTGGTAAATTTTCATTTAAACGAAAAATTAGTTTTTTAAGTACCACTTAGTGGTTTCACTATTCATCAAAAATTGAAGTTTTTCTAAAAAATACCAAAACTTCACCCTAAGCTATATTTGATATTCCGAATTCAAAAATGGTATCTATTTTACAAAATTAAAATCATATAAGTTAAATTAATTAATTTAATAATTAATTCCCGCTGTAATGACAAATAGCATGTTTTTATGAAACAATATATATCAAAAGATTGACACTAGTTTAAGTCCAATTTCGAAGTGAAATTAATTCCAACGACCACTATTGGATTAAATGGTAAAAATATATTCTAATTTAACTTTAAAACCAATTAAAAATATAATCTAATCATATAAATAAATTATATTAAAAAGAGGTTTTTAATTAAAATACAACATTTTTCACTATTCATTAAAAAATGAACTTTATCGGAAAAATACCAAAAATTTACACAAAGTAAATTTTGATGTCCCGATTCTAAAGAAGAATTTTATTTTGTCAAATATAACACAAAAAATTTTCAAAAAGTGTATTTAAAAGAGGTTCTCCATCAAAAGGCGGTTAATCGACCTTTTAGAGAATATTATAATGTTTACGCTTAAAATTGGATTCATTCGCATTTTTAATCCTCTAACATTTATTGTAAAGAGTAAAAATATTTTACAAACATATATAATCATTTTGTAGTTAGTTCTATTCATTTCCTCCATTACAACGGCTAGGCGTTAACTACCATTTAAAATAATATTATTTTATTATTAGAGTGCAACGTAATATTTCCAAGAAACTCGTTGTTGCGTATTGGGTACGCCATCGAGCATAGCATCCCCTTTAAAGTAATATTAATATTTTATTAAAAAATATGGATAAATGTGAAAATGTATTATTCTTTATTTACCTGGGGTGTTACATACACAATCCTGAAATCCCACCAGATGAGGTTTTACCATCCATCCCTACAAACCCTCTAGATATTCATTGTTTTTAAATTGTACAACTATGTATCTTCCACTATGATAGTGTAATATCCCTGATTTTTTTCATTGAAATTTTAATTCTTATAATTATGGAATATAGTATAATCAAATAAAACCATATCAAAAACACAATATAAACATTATAAATGATTATTGGATAAAATATGTAGTTCTTATAGAAGTTGAAGAACCTATATCAATGAACCAGTTTATTTACCATTTGAATAGTAATATGATGGTTATGATGAGTAAACCTACCAAATGAAAAGTAAACTCACCCATGAATGTATAGAGAAAATTTATGAATCTTATAAATGATTGTATTATATAATTATATCATCATATAAGTAAATAAATGTTTTAAAAGTTATAAATTATGTGTTGGTTTTTTTTATTAGTGATAAAAATGTAATTACAATTTCATGATTAATTAAATAATTTTTTTAAAAAATTATTTTCATAAAAATTATTCCTATATTAATATTTGGTTACCTTATAAATATTTTATAATTTTATGTGACCTTAGTTAAATTATCAAAGTTTTATAAAATCAAATATATTTTTAAAATCTATATTTTTGGAGTAAATGATGATTTTAATTAGAAATTAAGTTTCAAATATTTAGAAAATTATTTTTATAAAATGGATTTCATTTTTTAGTTATACACATCAAGAAATGGTTAGAGTTAATTTTTAGTATTTTTCTAAATTAGATGAATTTTTGGTGAATAGTAAAATATGGTAATTTATCGTATCTATAAATTATAAGTTAAATACAATATTCCTTGGGTCATAGATGACATAAGAACCATAATTTAGAACTCACCTTCCTTATTTTAATATTTTTTTTGGATAATTATCAAAAAATTGATAGTCTTGATCCAAAATAAAAAACTAATAATTTTTGTAATTTGAGAACACCACTCTCCTCCACTATAAATACCACCCTTCCCACCACTTTTCATCACACCTCTCAAGCATTTAGACTTTTTGAAAATTATCCTCCAATCACTTCCCAAACTCATCCTATTATGTTACATAAATTATGAAACCCTCATAAATGTTTCTTGTTCCACACAATCCATTTATTTTATTGGTAATTATAAATCCTTATTGTTGATTTATATTGTCGTACCATCCTCCCACATACTATGGTTTTGATTCAGGATCCCTTAAATACTTGTGTTCTTAGTATTGTCTGACATTTTGGTGGTGTATATATTCTTGAGTTTATCACTTATATTTCCTCCTCTATGATTTATACTTTAGTCCTAAAGATGTACCTTCATCTTGAACATCATGTCATGTCAATTATTTAGAAATTATACCATGACTTGGGTCATGTTTTTTCTTTGGATTATGATTCTTGTCCATACACCATCCATTAATAGGTTAGTTATGTTCCTTGGGTGTAATCAAATTTCCTGATTCCTTTTTTATGTAGTTTATTCTGATGTATTTGGACATAACCCTTTTCGAAGAAAACATAGTTATCATTAGTTTTCTACTTTAATTAACTATTTTTCTCTTATGAAATAGGATTATTTTTGAAGTAATAATCCAAATTAATTTATTTCTTTCACTAATATTTTCTTGAAACCCAAAAAAAGTTTTCACCCCCCTTTAATTTTTTATTCTGATAATAGTCATGAATACTTATAAGGATGAATTTAGTCATTTCATGATAACAATGGTATCATACATCAGAGTTGTCGTGCAGGAAGAACATAAAAAATAGTGCTCTTAAATGCAAGAATCATCATTTTTTGAACACTATTCGGGACCTTCTCTTTTATATAAAATATTTAACCATATTTTTTAGTGAAACCATTTTGAATTATACTTATCTAACTAACCACCTTCCATAATTCATTCTTCAAGGGGAGGCACATTTTCATACTTTATACCCCTAGTAATCCCCACATCCATTATTTATATTTTTAGATCCATGGTATGTTCATAATAATTTCCCCATTAACAAAATTCTATATTCTAGAGATTAATTGAATAATACTTGGTGACTATAGAACCTAACATGGTTATTATTATTTCTGCCTAAACTTCCATCATAATATGGTTTTTATAGATGTATCATTCATTGACTTCTCCATTTTACCTTTCCAATATCAATCCCCATCCATGTATCTTCCAAATACCCATGTTTTCTTTTCATATTCTCTCATATGACCACTACACACACTTCATATGCCACGAGTAAGTGGGTAAATATTTGGTTGAATTTAACACAACACATCCAAGTATTTTCATTCCATATGAGTCTCATAATACTCGAGCACCTAATGACTGGTAATCTTTTAACTCTTTCTTAGATTATTTTATTATCCCACTTCAAAAATGTAAATTCACCTATCAAGACTACACAATTTATTATTTTTCATTCTAGGGAATAACAGTCACTACCAAACTATTTATTGTCACAAATAACTGGGTCTACTTTCCCAATAATATAACCAAGGAAAAATCTTATACAAGGAGGTTATAGACTATTAAATATTAGAGGAGAATCATATATGAAATCATATCTCCCTCCCCTTTAGAAATAATCTTGTTTGCTGAAAATGGGTTTATACTATGTTTTCCAATGTTGATGTCACTCTGAATCATTTAAATGATCTCTTGGTTGCAAAGGTAAATGATCTGAACAATTATGATAATTATTTTGAACCTTTCACCAATGGATTATATGGAATTGGTGCATCTTTTTATCTCTCTCACTACTTCATACCATTTACATCTATATTAGATGTGAAAGAACTAGTTTAGGACATTCCTAATAATGAGAGCTCTGGGGGGAGGGGTGGATTAGTGTTGTGTAATTTTTAACATTTTATAACTTTTTTACCTTTTTATTCGTTGACTTATAATGATCTCAATTATATTATTCTATTTCCATCGTTGCATGAAATTATTTGAATTTAGTAAAAATATTTCACAAGATATTTTTACAAGGTCCACTACTCAATCAGATTAGCTAGTCCTTGGAATGGCATTGAAGTGATTCTAGCCACACAAAAACCATAAATTAATCCTTTAATGTGTTTATATCATGTAGTGAATACCCATACATTCTCAAACCACCATATTCTATTGATAGCTGTTTTTTTATAGCTTTTGGATGGATCATTATACAGCCTATGAAAACATTCTTTACCTTCTTGATAAGGTTATTTGTAACCCCAAGAATGTGTTCCACCTGGTGAAACTTCTATTATATGTCATAATCTACTTTGTTCTTACAATTTTTAACTTGTTACCATATCAATAGAAATCAACCAACCCTTATGATTCTCTATAGAAAACTAAAAGATGTTCATTCTTCTACATCTATTAGTTATAAAAATATAAATATATTGTGGGATTCTAAACACTAAATTCTATATGTACCACATTGGAAAGAAGTTTTATTAATGAAAAAGATGTTTGTGATGAAAGTATATTATTATTTTTTAAATAAATGGAAATTAATTAACTTTCTAAATCATAATCATAATCATATTTGAAAAGTTGAAATGAAAAAATATTTTCAAATTCCAATAGTTTGTGAATTTTTTTCTAAGAGTAAAGGATCATCAGACTCATCTGGGGTATGGAATCCAAAGTTAAACCAAAATTAGGATATGTATTGGAGTTTTATTGGATCTGATAAAAACCTAATGATGCTCTGCAGATCTTAGAGTTCCCATAAATCATAGGTTGTCTGAGATTATTTTTTTTCAATCCTTATGAAGGAAAGGGGGAGAACAAGTTCTTCCAATAATATTAAGGTGTAGTTGGAAATAAATAATTCACTAGAAGGATATAAAGTTAAAATAATTCCAATTTATGTTTGATGACTCTATGTCGGTCCTATAATTTCTCATTGTCATGAGGAATTCATGATACAAGCATTAGTTTGTTTAATAAGGAAGTCATTGAAGTAAAATCATTCAAGTATCAGTTTATTAGTGTGAGATCACTAGATGAAGAATTGTTTGATGACTTAGTAATTTTTGTTCTAAACCATAGAATATAGGATGATGTTTTTCAGTTAGACCAATAATACCAAAGATAAAATTCTTCAAAGAAAGAATTTTGCGTGTACCATAATTAGAAAATGAAAGAAGTTTCTAAAGTTGAAGTTGTAGATACCAATCCATCAGATGGGGTGAGCCACAGATAATCAGTGTAATTCTAACACAAATCATTAGAGAGTGTGATGGATTAAAAATGGATTGATAGTAATAAAAATTTGTTTTTATTGGTATTTTTTGGTACCGATGTGTGAAAAAAAATTAGAGACCAATAAACTGAATGAAGATCAACAATATTTGAAACCATTATCGTTTTGTTGAATTGTTTGTTTAATCTCACTGAAGAATAAAAAAATAAATTTGAAATGTTTTTAATTGGGTCATGAGAAATAGAAAAAATGCGTTGAGGGTATTTATCAAATGGGTTAAGAGTCTCCATACTAGTGGATACAACGATTCATTAGAGTGATATAAAGACAGATCCATTAGGCATAGGCTGACACCAATAATTCATCAGATGTTGGGTCACCAATAATTAATATAAAAAAGGATAACTACTTTAATAAAGTTACAACAAAAAATTTAAAGGGGTTTCTTGAAAGGATATTTGAATATTTTAGTGGAAGTGTTTATTCAAAGAATTTTTGATCCTCTGGTTGAAGTACTGCTAAGAAGTGGTGATATTGTTAGATGTTGCAACTATGTTTATGGAATAATGGTTTAAATTTATTATTTATATCCATTGGTACTAAAAAATTTAATGATAAGTATTAAATTTTTATGTATTAGAAAGTTTTTCATGAAAATTGTAGTGTCCATATTTTATTATCATAATGAAGAAATTAGAAAGATAGTCAGAATCCGGCTGAATAATGACAATAAAGTCTGAAGTGATATGAAGTTGTTATAAGATTCAAGAAGGATTATGAATAAATTATAATATTTGAGAAGAGATGAATAAGTCAAAAATATTTCTCAAATGTAAGTTAATTAATATTTTTTTGAAGTTTGGTTAAGTGGGAAATCATTTTATATTCCCTACCTAAACCTATTTTGGAGAATTTATAAAATGAGGAGAGTAATTTGTACTTTCTTACAAATGTATTACTCATCGGTGAAGTGATAAGGTGAAGCACTAATAGTTTCTAGAGGTGAGAGGTTTTTGGATTGCAGTTTACGCACCAAGATTTCATGATAGAAACAGAAGAAAGATCATATTCATATTTTTCGAATCAGACATAGGAATTAGAGTGTGATTTCAGGGATAAAGTAAAAGCTATTCAGAATTTTTTTAACTATATTCTAGTAGTGTTATATGTACAGACTAAGTAATCATACTGAAAAATTGGACTTTTGAATCTGACAAAGAAACATTATGATTTATAGAAAAGTTATTACTTACATAATGGTATGAAAGTGAAGATTTTTTGGAATATTTTATTTTTAGAAGTTGGAAAGGTACAACAATAACATGTTTTTAATAAATTGGTGAATGAATTTTAACTTTTACACAAATTTTTATTACATATTTTTGAACTACGTGAACCACATGGACTATTGTATTGATAATATTTTTAACAAAAGTGTATGGGTATATCATACTTTTTGTATCCTCACAAAAGGACTGTTTTCTAGTAGATTTTGTGGTATTATATGTTTCAAAACCGTACCACATATATCACCACTCTTGTTGAGTAGTGAACCATGTAAATTCTTGTGTTCCTATGGATTTGTGCTTTTTATGTTTATAGAAAAGTCATAAATATTTAATAGGGGAATTTTTTCTAAAAAATAAAAATTGAAATAAAAAGATATCACCTATTTGAACCGCCCCATCTCAATGATACATTGATTTGGGTTTTTATATATCAATTGGTATCATAGAAAAGGTTCAATTCATTTAATATTTTCTGATGTTTTTGAATGAGAATTTGTAATGGAGAATCTGAATTGTGTGAATAGTAAAGGGATTTAGGTCTTCAATGGAAAGAACATTCATATCTATAAATATTGAGTGTTTCCTTATTTTATATCTCTTGGGTATGATGTTCTAGAAGCAACAGTAGATGGGATTCCCCTATTGAGTGAAAATATCTTCTTACATATGTCGGTAAGAAGAATATTCAGTGTGATAGAAGAGATAAGAATGAAATACACTCACCACATTCTGAAAGAGAGTTTCTAAGAGTGAAGGGTGTTTCTATAAAAAAGGTACCTTATATAAGTTGCAGAAAATTCATGAAGGTAATAAAATAGTGAAAAAAGTAAAAAATCTTGAGACTAAAGTATGAATATATCAAAATGGGTGAGTATGAATCTATAGGTTACTTCTTTACCAAGGTGAATGACAAGGTTAACACTATTACATATCTTAGTGAAAAGTTTTAAGATTCTACTATTTTTGAAAAGATCGTGAGAATTTTTCATGACATGTTTGATGCCAATGTGTCATCACTAGAGGATATATATCCAAAAAAAATTATATTTAGAATATTTTCATAGTACTCTCATCACTTATAAAATGATAAGGAAGAAGTATGTGAATGGAAAACAATTGTTGACAATGAAATTTTCTTCAAGGATTCTAATAAAGGAATGTAAAAGAAGGTTCGTGAAGAGGTATATGTTATTAAATCTAATTATGAAAATGAGTTTTGTAAAAATAATGATGAAACTTTATCCTAGGTTTCTAAAAATAAAAATAGAGTTATATGAAAGTATAAAGGGAAACATACCTTAAAATGTTGTGATTGTGAATCAGTTGGAAACTTTGTGGCCAATTTTCCTCTATGAAAGAAATAAGAGTATAACGATGAATTTGAAAGAAGGAAAAACATATCATAGAGTAAATAATATGATACGAATAAATTATATTCCAAATGGAAAATAAAAGATTCAATAAATCCATAAGGAGAATTTTCTTATCTACAGATGATGAAGAATAAGATAGGGAAGATGAATATGAAATGTCTGTTGAGAATTATAGAGTGAATACATTCATTATAACAATTAATAATGAATTGTTTTAGTGATATTGTTCTGAAGAAGAATAAACTCAATTAGAATTTTATTTGAAATAAGAATTGAAATAATATCTTTGAAAAATTGGAAGGCCTGAGAATGAAATCAAGAAATAGAAAAATGAAAATTCCATAGGAAAAATCATGAATGTTTTCTATATGAGAAAGTTAAGATGCTAAAATTGATTGATGAGTTAAATAAATTGGTTGATAAATAAATTTATCGGAATGAATATCCAGAGGTAAAGATGAAGGAAAAAATAAAAAGAGATGAACTTATCTGAAGAAAACATTATAAATCATAGAAAAGGGTTACAATATTTAAGAATTCTATTTCTAATGTTGGTGAATATTCTAGAAAGGGTAAATATAAGAAGGATAAAAAGTTACCATCAGAGGTTGAGAAGAAAGTTTAAATTGATTTAGAGAAGAATTAATCTTGGAATGTTATATAAGTGGTCAAAACCCACAAAGTTGAGTATATAGAAGCTTTTAAAAATTATGATTCTTAAAATGTTTTTACAACTTCTGTGTATAATAAGTATGAATATAAAACATTTGTAAAATATAAGATTCTGGTTGATAACAAAAATTTTAGTGGTCAATAATTTTCTAATAATAATGATAATAATGTTTCTGAGAAACACGCTCATCCAGAATGTATGGAAGTTATAGTGGAAAATATTATTAGTTTGTATATTAAAAGTATTGTGGAGGATTCATGCACAAAAAAATAGGTGTTGGTTTAATAAAAAACATTAATACTATTCACAACATAGAAAAGGAAATGATTGAGGTTGAGTCAATCATCTTGAAGAATGAATTATGAGACGTATGTTTTGAATAAACCTGAGAATGTTAGTATGAAAATAGAAAGTAGGGTCCATCCTTGGGAAAATATTTTTGAAATATGTAAACAACTTTGGCATATTGAAAAACGTTTTCTTGTTTTGTTATTTGCTGAACAAAATGTTTTTGACAATTCTCATAAGTCACATGTGAATAAATATAAAAATGAAGAAAAAATTATTGATATTGAAAGAAAAATCAAATATATAAAGGGAAAATGACATGGTGAATCGACCATAATCAAAAGTGTTGGATGTGATGTAATTGGGGAAGAAAAGTTAAATTCCCAGAAATATTTTTTATTGATAGGTTGAAAATAAACTTTCCAAGTGATTCACAACATTGTGATAAAGGAAAACAAGTTATTATTATAAATGATTTATTTTTGTGAAAGTAGAGGAAGATAGAACAATAGTTACAAGGGGCCACTATAAAAAATAGAAGCTTGTTCCAATATGGTGTTATTAAAAACTCATATTACATAGGCATGGTGGAATATAATATGTTGTGGAATAAAAGGATAGGGAACATGTGTTATATGAACATGAGTAAGATATTAGATTGATATAGTGTTTTTGGTATTTTTGAAATGTCAAGAAGAATATATTTGTGCTAATTTTTTTTTTTAAAATTGAAATATTACAATATCTATGCATAAGAAAGTTAAATTTTTTAAAATAAAACTCCAGAAACATATTAATTCAGATATTTATTTTCCATTAAGAAAACAATAAACTCATCGAGATAAGTACACCATTACTTTCATTTCAAACATTACTCACATTCGTTGTGTTATGTATATGAAACAAAAGTTAGATCCTATGAATATTTTTCAAATATTCATGAGAAAATATGGGAAGGAAAACAAGTATTCAGTGAAGAAGTTGAGAAAATAAAATGGTTGTGAATACAAAAATATTGAATTTGAAATTTATCTTTAGAATCCTGGAATTCATCATATGTTCATTACACCATACACTCCTCAAGAAAATGGTATTTCTAAAAGAAAAAAAAGTTTTTTCGAATGGGGTAAGACTATCATAATTGACCATGTTATCTCTCATTACATTTGGAGGCAATCCATAGGAACTATTGTTTATATTCTAAACTGATATTTCTATTGACCAAGTTCATATATGTTCCCATATGAAATTATTTATGATAAAAATATAAGTTTAAAATAGTTTATAATTTTTGGGAGTCCGTAAATCATAAATAAAGAAGGTATAAACCTTTTAATGTTTGAGTATAGAAGTGAAGATGGAATTTTCCTTAGCTATGATCCAGAAGGAAGAGGTTGTAAATGTTTCTACAAAGAGACAAGAAAATTAGTCAACTCTATTGATGTAAAAGTTATGAAAATACTGAGAAATATGTTAAATAAAATCATGTAGTTATGAAAGATGGATAGGATGAATGTATTTGTGTTAAGAAATATGATATGGATGAAAATAATAGTAATACTATTCAGGAATAATAATTGGACTCATCTATTTCCAGTGATGAGGAAGAATCTTTAAAATCTCATCCTTGTATAAGGATGAAAGTGGTAGATCAAAGAATTATCGTAGATGAACATCAAAAGGTTCTAACCCAAAGAAAATAAAATGTTATTACAAAAAAATATTTATATTGAAAAGTTTATTAGAATGATATGAATGATGATATTGAGAATCTAGAATTGGTTTTGGATATGAATTAAGAGTTGGATTATATTGAGATGAATAATACTCGGGAACGCATACCTAAGAAGAATAAATAAAATGAAATTGGTACAAAATGGGTTTTATGGAAAAATCTATATGAATATAGTGAAGTGATAAGAAAAAAAGAAATATTAGTGTGTAAAAGTTACTATAAAATTCAAGGCATTGATTTTTATGGGACATTTCCTATAGTGGAAAGGTTATAAATAATAAAGATCATTATTTCTATTATTGTACAATGAATTTACATTTTTTTTAAAATGGATGTAAAATCAGAATTTTTTAATGGTGAACTCGAATAGGAAGTTTATATTGAAAAACTATATAGATTTATTATTGGGAATGATGAAATTTATGTGTTAATGTGGAATAAATACTTTTATGGGATAAACAAATCTCCAAGGTAATGGTTTTCCAAATTTAATACCTTTTTATGAAAGATGATTTATAATAATGGAGGTTTTGATATTAATTTTTACCTCAAGGAAATTCATGTGCCTTCCCTCATTGTAATTGTTTTTATTGTTGACATAATCATTATTGGAAATGATGAAATAACATGTGAAAGATTTGTTGAATAGAAGAAAAATATGTTTAATATTTCCGTGATGGGTGAAATAAAATGATTTCATATGTTACAAATCTGACAAAATAATAAAAACATATTTATTTCCCAAGAAAAGTATTCTAAAAAAATTCTTAAGAAGTTTTTCCTGGAAAATTCAAATACAGTTTCAACACTGATTTTAGTGGGAACCATGTTTTCTAAAGATAGAGAAGGAAATGAAGATGAGTCTAAATAGATTTATAAACTTACTAAAAGATTATTTTATTTGAATACTTCATGACCAGACATTGCTTATGTAGTTACCATATGTGAAAGATTTTAGATTTATCCAAAAAAATCATATCAAATTTCTATAAAAATTATTCTCATATATATCAATTGATTTTTTTCTAAATCGGGTGTGATTTATCATAAAGAATTAACTTGTTTGGGTATTCTTTTGGTGATTTGATAAAAAATTTTATGATTGAAGATACACATATAGTGGAGTTTTCTTTATGTCAAAAATTTGTGTTTGTTGGCATACAATGAAAAAAAATTCAAGAACTCTTTCCAGGGTTGATGCTGAGTATGCAGTTTCCACTCATAATGCTACTCAACTAATGAGGATTATTACTAGTAAGAAGACTTAATTTTTGAATTAATTTTACCATTTTTATTAATTTTTATAATTAAAGTGAAATAAACCTTATATGAAACCTAGTACCAAATTCTTTTTTAAAATATATTTACCTGAATTACCACATCCTCATAGATCATGTGGATAAGAATGAATTAAAGATGGAGTATGTTCCTAAATAAGAAGAAGTTGGTGATATTTTCAAAAGAGCTATACCAAAAGAAAGAAATTTTCAAGATAAGGTTGACAATGGGAATCTAGGATCACTCTCGTCATGTTTGGGGTATGTGTTTATAGCCACTATCTCAGCTAGTCTTTTGACGGTGTAGTCAGGGGGGATGGATTCATAAATCATTCCATTGATATGATCTAAACCTATTGAGGATGTATGTATGTAGGGGGAGTTGTGGGAAGGCTAGGAAATCATCATTTCTATGTGTAAACTATTATAATAGTTTTTGTATTTTATTTAGGAAACCTTTTTTTATAGTTAAGTGGAAGAAATGAGGAAATGTATTGAAAAAAACTGAAGATGTTTCATTATTGACTACTTTTAGAAAACATAGATTTCATATCAATGAATATTATTTACTAAAATGAATTAAATCAGATAGATTTAGAATTGTTGATAATTAATTCATATATTAAGGTTACAATGTTCGGTGATTTTTGAAACATAGTTGAAAACAAAATCCAAAGGGGGATATTATTAGGACCATGATAGAAAGATGTTTTTTTTGAAGCTAAAAGATATTTATTCCAAAAGTTCTGTATTTTTTTATCAATGGAAAAAAAACAATTAACATTGTAAATTAGACTCACAATCATATTCAGATTATTGGTTATAAATATATTAAGAATGTGAAATAATTTGTGAAAATGTTTTATAAGAGAAAAGGGCCAACAGTCTTACCATGGGTCCCAAATGAAATGGTCAATCAAAATGAGGATAAATTTGTAAGACTGATTGGATCCGATAAAAACCTAACAATTCTTTATTATTATTAGATTTCTGAAAATTCATCTGTTGTCTTGGAAAACATGTGATGAAATCCATATGAATGAATGGGTGAGAACAATTGTATCTAATCAGATTGTGGTTTATTAGGAAATAAAAAAGTCATTTGAAGGATGGGAAGTTACAATACTTCCCAATGAAAGTAAAAAGATGATATGTTGATCCAAAAAATACCCAATGACATGGGGAACTCATGATATAACAATATGTTTATGGAAGACGAGTGTTACTGAAGTCAAAGATTTTTTGTCTCAGTTTATCTTTGTGATACCACTTGATGGATAACTATTTGAAGGCTAAGTAGTTTATGTTTTAATGGTGACATGAAGAAGATGTTGGTTTTCAGTCAGACTAATAAGCCACAAGATACAAACCATTGTAGATAGATGTTGGAATGTAACCTATTAAAAATAGGAAAGAAGTTGATGATACTGTCACATATAACAGCGATCATCAAACATAATGATGGTTTCAAAAATGAATCATACATAGAAAAGTATTTTTATTTAGTGTTTTAGGACTTTTAGGCATTAAAGAGTTAGTGAGTAGTCAACTAGTTAAAGATAAAATATGTAGTCAACCATTTTCATTTGGTTTATTTTTTTGTTTCATGTGCGTAAATAATGGAATAATAAATATGATATGTTTCAATTGGGTGAAGATAATTAAAACAAAATTGATGATTGTATTTATCAAATGAGCCCTAAGTCCTCAGACTAGAGGAGGAACTAATTCATCTATGTGAGATAGAGACCGATCTCTCAGGCATGGTAAGGACCTAATAAATTATCATACACTGGATCATAAGTCTAAAGAAAATATATAATGGAGAACTATCCTATTTATGTTACAATATTTTTATCAAATGGGAACCTTAAAGGAAGTTTTAAGAGTTTAGAGGAAGTGTTTTTTCAAAGACGTTTTGAAGATCAAGTTGAAGTACAACTAAGAAATAGTGATATATTTAGAAGTTAACACAATTTAAATGTTTGAAAGGTTTCAATATATTATTTCTATCATTTGGTATAGAGAATTGTAAGAATAAATATTCAATTATCATGTATTATGAAGTGGGTTAGGAAAAATGGTGTGACCATATGTTTTTATCGATGGGAATAAATCAAAATGACATTCGAAATCAGATTGAAGAATGATTAGAATGTATATAGTGAGATTATGTTTTGAGAATATTAGGTAATGATAAACAATGAATTTGAAGAGTTGAGAAGTTTTTAATAAGTCAAATATGTTTCCTAAATGTAAGGAAATTTAATGTTTTTGGAAATTATTTTAAGAGGGAATTTTTTTCTGATTCATACCTGAACCATATTCGTGCACATATAAAATAAGAAGAGTAAATTTTAATTTCGATCCCTTGTAATATTCTCAGGTAAAGTGTTGCAAGTTTCTACAGAGAATACATTATTGGATTGAGTTTTCCTTATAAATGTTTCTGAATAGAAGAAGAAGAATGATTATATTTAGAGATTCCAGATCGGAATGGGATTTCTAGTGTGAGGAAAAAGTTGATCAGAATTATTTCAATTGTATTCTAGAAGAGTTATATTTCTAGACTGAGAAATCAAACTATTTAATCAGACATGGGAATCAAACTAGGTATCATTACGAAGTTCATATAAGTTCTTACCTTCTTTTGGTTTGGAAAGTGAAAAATTGTTTTGAATATTATATTTTTTTAAGTTGAGAAGGCATCACAATAGTATGTTTTTAAGAAATAAGTGACTTTTTCATAACTTGTTAAAAAAATTCTATTATATCATTTAATGGTACTTGATAAACATGAATTTTTGTATTTAATGTGGTGTTACACAAGTGTAAGGGTGTATCCTACTTGTAGTATCCACACAAAATATTGTTTTCTAGTGGATTTCATGGTATTGTATTGTTTCCAAACATTAAAAAGTACATATCTACTATTGATTAGTAGTGAAAATTTTAAATTCATTTGTTTCTATTAGTGTGTGATTATTGTTTTGGTAGAAAAGTTATAACTATTCACATAGAGGTTAATGATTATTTGAAAAAATAAACTTAGAAGAAAAATATATTTCTGATTCACCCCTCCCCTCTTAATGATACACTGATCCTTGTAGGGTAATATAAAGTTCTTCTTGAACCAGATGATAATCAACTAAATCTGGATTGGTTAGAAACACTTTCATCTTTATTGAAAAACTAACTACACTAAATCACATTCTTCGTATATTTCTAGAATCACAAACTTACTTTCTAATTATTATCTCAATGAAGATCATCTCAATAAATAATCATCACATTTTAACTCCCCTAATTAATAATAATTTGACTTAGAAGAAACCTTTTTCTCATATTTATCCTCAATGATTTTATTTTTATTATAGACTGAAATATCAGATTTACGTGATACATAATATAAAAAATTTAGTGTTGTAACGATTTACTGTTAGTGAAATTGATTATTTGTAGCCAGAGTTTACTCATCACTTAACAAATCACAACATTTATACATGTTTAGTAATCTTCATGGGGCATCAAAAACATATAAACATCATCACATAATTATTCTTGAAAAAGAGTCTATAAATTTATGATCTCAGGTGCATATGGGATTAGGTATGAATGCCTATAATTTTTATGTTCACTTATTATTATAACTTATACACATAAGATGACACACTGTATTGATATATTCCCCATGTTCATATGAATTCACATATCATTTTATATATATATACAAACATTTCATTTTCCCTTCAAAAACATTGAAATAAAAATGAACTATAATTTTTTGTTTAAAACATTGTGTGAACTCCAATTTTTTTAGCTTCATGGAAACCATAGATTCTAGAAATATCAATTCTTCGCATGACCCTAAGTCATGTAAGGTCTATTTAACATTCATATAACCTTCATGAAAGCATGTCACACAAATTTGTCCCCCTTCACGCAGCTCACATTGTGTAGTTCTTCTCATCGGATGTTCTGTATCAACAAGATACATGATTATTGATCACTTCATGTAAAAAATGAAGATATATTACCCAATAAGTTGTTTATGGAACACTACATAATTTCATTAGTATTGTTACATTGAAATTTACTTTGGAAATTTTTTTTGTATTTTTCTGACAATGTTCATTTTTTTATGAATAGTGAAAAAATATTGCATTTTACTTCAAAACGGCTTTTTCATCTAATTTATTTATATGTTTATATTATATTTATAATAGGATTTAAATTTTAATTAGAATATATTTTTACAATTTAATCAAATTTTGGTCATTATAATTGATTTCACTTTGGAATTGGGCATAAACATGTGCCAAACTTTTCATAGATATTGTTTAAAAAAACCCGCTATTTGTTTTGACAACGGGAATTATTTTTAAATTAATTATTTCAATTTTTGTGTTTGGAATTTGGCTAAATGGATTCCATATTTCGAATCATAAGGTCCAAATTATGTAATAAAAACTCTTTTGTTTTTGGACATTATGAATAGTAATGACGGTAATTATCTTTAATTATAGTGATTAATTAGTAATCTGGTAGTTAAGGGTAATAAAATAATATCATAATAATAACAAATGACCCTAACATGTTTCCTAATTCTACTGGTTGTGTCATGGACGACCATGGGTTTCCTTGTACCAAACTTTGGGACCCCATGGAATCACTTTTGTGTGATAGTGACTTTTTATCCTTTTATTTTTAAAGAAAGCTAAATATAACAAAGTATGTAACACCTATGTAAAACAATTTTAAAATCTTCCACGTAGATGATATCTTGGAATATAAATAGTAATTGGAAAGCTAATAATATTTCCTACATCATAGTATTTTTTTTATAATTTTTAGACATTCAATAAATTAATTTTTTATGACACCATGATGATGCGGCGATTACCTCATTAATTAACGATTTAGATAAAATGATAAAATGATGTTAAATCTAAGACTTAAACTTGTCAAAAACCTATTTTATGAGTATATTTATAACCCTTATCACCTTATCCTCGATATATATCAATGTGGGACCTTTAAAATCCGAAAATCATTTTAATATAAAGTAACATTTCTTTACTTTACAAGAGTGCCCCTCCTCCCTCTTAAAAAAGGCCCCCACCTCTACCTCCTTACCCACACCTCTCAAGCCATTGGATCGGCCAGGATATGCTAATTTTATCTCTACACATCTCTCTATTCATCCTAGAAGCCTTAAATTTAGCATAAATATTTTCAAGAAACCCTTTTGGTTCAAACCAAGAGGAGTTACCCAATTTAAAGGTAATGTATTCACTTGTGTTATTTTGTTTTATTTTGCTTCTCCAACCACTTAAAATCATTTTATTACTTTATTTTGTAACAACACCAGTATCTTCAATATACTATGATGTTGTTATGAGAAGTATTCAAGCTACACTTTCACACACCTCCGTCTAATGGTTAAAGAACATACTGTTTCTGTGGATGGCGAATGTCTGCCTCACGAAACTATGATTGTTAAATCTTATTTTAACACATTTAATTGTGGACATTAAGATGTCACTCTATTTATATATTATATATATTATGTTTATGTTTTCCTTATGATTATTTATTTTTTATTTATGGAATAACTTTATGGTTTCCATTATGGGTAAACGCGATATCTTCATTTTAGGAAGTGCGGACTACCGCCCCATCAAAGTGATTTGACTCGTTAATGCCATATGTGGGACATATAAAGAATGTATTTAGTGATACAATATATTATATTATACTGGAATTATAATATACCTTTATATCATTATGAATTAATTCCATTAAATATGAAATATAAATGAAGGTAGCGTTTATGCGTACGTACGGCTTACCGTCTCCATGAATGGTGCATTTCATTTATTACCTCTAAATGTTATGTAATATTATAAATGCATGTATATACTAGATATATATGATATATATGATATCTACATCATGAATATTATTCTGGATATAATTCATATTTTACCACATGAACAACTTGTAATTATAAGGAGTTTATTTTTGACTCAAGTTCTAATGATCGACAAACGACCGTTATTAACTTAAATAATTACATAGTGTTCATAACATGGTCATAAGTGATATAAAAGGAATAATGAACTTGAAAAAGGTTCTTAATAAATTAGAAATTAACTCAAGATTATTATTCATGAGATTAAAGAACGATCGAGTCAAGTCGGATACGAGATATGGGACATCGTCTCAATCTCATTTCATTGAGGCATATTTTGTTTTATACACAACTTTCTTTTATACGTTGTATAATCCCCTTTGACTTTTTCATTTATTCAAAAGGAATCTTTTTTATATGAAGCGTTTTACTAAATGACAAAATGGAATGTTTTTGTCGTACGTATGTGGCGACAACGACTTCTCCACCGCCATGACCATTATTTGAGCTTCAGCTTCCTCTACAAGCCAAAACTTATTTCAACGAAAAATAAATACCATGTTTTACATTTATTTTATTTTGGTTTTGAAAATATTTTTGACAGTGTTTTTATTATATCAATGTGTTTTTGACATCTTGTGATGGAAATGTGGAAATGTTATGTTTCCTTTATGCATGTTTTATGTGATATGATTATGTTATGGTTCTTGGGCATTGTTTATGAAGATGGGTGGTTATGTGATAAACTAAGGGTGGGTGAGCCCGTGATAGATCTCCAATGCATTGGGTAATGTGAAGGGGTTAAACACTAAGGTTTCTTTGAAGATATTTAGAGAATATACTCTGATGGGTATTCCAAACGTAACCATGAGGGTTACTCCCTATGTAAGAATGTTATGAATGCCTCAAGATACCTTTATGTCTTATGATTTCTATTATTTATTCATGATTTGATTAGGTATGTTAATGTGATTATGTTTGATGAGTAAAGTATAATTTCATTAATTCTTATGTATACATGGAATAATGTTTTCATTTCGTACTTTTATATCCCTTACTGATCTTTTTATGCCCATCCCATGTTTTTGAAATGTTTTTCAAAAATCAAGGGAAAGGTACATGATGTTATGATAGTGTCAAGGAAGTGTCATTAAAGAATCCATGTTTTGTTTTAGATATGTTTCCTTTGATGTGAAAATTGAATATTGTCTTTAATGTAACCACCTTGTTTAAATGTGGAATTTAATGCATGATTTTTGATCTAATTCTCTAAAACTCTAAACCTGAAAAGATCCTTAATGTGTAATCTTGTAATAACTCAAGATTAAGTAATGTTTAAGGTTGGGGCCTTATAGTTGGTATTATAGGTCGGTTTAGATAAATTTAGGAGTTAGAATTATTTTAAATGATTATGCAAAAAATATTTTTTTTATGGTCAAATTGAAATGATATAGCATTTGAAGATTACCATGTTGCTTCATCTAAGACATGTTTTTTCAGAATGGTTTTCCACAGTGGAAATAGGGAAGCAGTGCTAGGAAGGCATACAGAAGGAAATGAACTTCCGAATCAGCATCCTGAGTTGGTGGGAATTTGAACTGAATAGTTTGTTGCAGTAATGGCGCAGTTGACTCAAGCGATAAATGGTGGTGGTATGCATGCACGATATCAGCCAGATCAACCGCAGAGGAAAATGTCAGTGGTGGAACATTTAATGATGCAACATCCCCCATCATTCAGAGGATAATATTACACTGTGTTAGCTTAAGGGAGGATTAAATCACTAGAGAAGATTTTCTATTTCATGGGGGTTTCATACATCAAAAGGTTAGTCTTGCAATTTACCATTTGGAGGGTGAAGCAGATCAGTGGTGGTCGATGGCTAAAAATATCAGGGACACTGATGAGATTGATGCTCTCCACTGGGAAGAAATCAAAGGTATGTTTCTTGAGAGGTATTTTCCTAAGGCTATTTGAATTAGGATGGAAAAACAATTCTTGGAATTGAGGCAAGAGGATGACTCAATGGCCACTTATGAAGAGAGGTTCACTCGATTGGCAAGGTATACTCCAAATTTTATATGAGACGTTGATAGTAAAATCAATTGTTTTTACTCAAGATTAAATCCAAAATATAGAAGGGATTTGGCTTCTCGTGAGATCAAGAGTTATGAAAATCTTGTTCAATGTGTTGGGAAGGTGGAAATGGAGTTTTTCGATGATAATGTTTTCTATAACAACCAACAGAAAAAGTGACCGAGGTGGCAGGAGAAAGGGAAGAATTATTCAAAAAGGTCTGATGGTAAGAAAACAAAGTTTCCAATTTGTGATAAATGTGGTAAAAGGCATGATGGGGATTGTCTTCTGAATTCTGAAATGTGCTACCGATGTGGTAAGATGGGACATAAGGCTCGTGATTGCACTGAAAAATATCAGGGTGATGGTAAGACCAAATTTGATTTATAGTTAGTGATATGTTTCAAGTGCAATGAGATGGGTCAATATGCAAACGAGTGTTCAACAAAGAGATAAAATGACAGGAAGCAGTCAGACTACATGCCAAAGGGAGTCGTGAAATCCATTGCAACTACTTCAGCAGATGTTGGGCCAACAAATGAAGTGGTATCAGGTACTTTGTTTGTTTTCTCAGATTATGCTAATGTGTTTTTTGATTTAGGGTCTACACATTCTTTCATCTATAAAAAATTTTCTAATAAATTGGTAATTCCATCTCAAGAAATGACTCCTCAACTTTTAGTGAAAACAACTGGGGGAAATGTTGAGGAAAAAAGAATTTATAAGAGTCTTACTATCCTTATCCGTGGAAAGAACCTACTTGCAAACCTTATTGTCTTACCTCTAGTGGAGTTTGATGTAATCATGGGTATGGATATGCTCTCTGTTTACCATGCTAAGATTGATTATAGAGCTAAAGAAGTTTCTTTTTAGGAATACTTTTAGTGTGTATACAAGAATGAACCCTTACTATTGATAACATATTAAGAGGCTGAGAAACTTGTAAAATATGGAAATGAATATTACCTTGCACATATTTTTTAAAACAAAGGAACCGTTCAGATTAATGATGTGCCAGTGATAAATGAGTATCCTGATGTTTTTCCTGATGAGTTTCCTGGAATAATACCAGATCGAGAAGTTGAATTTACTATTTACTTAGTTCTTGATGCTAATCCAATTTCAAAACCCCCTTATAGAATGGCTCAAATTGAAATTTTAGAGTTTAAGGAGCAATTGAAAGATTTATTAGAGAAAGGTTTCATTCAACCTAGCACATCACCATGGGGTGCTCCTGTCTTATTTTTAAAAAAAAAAAATAGTTCTATGAGACTTTTCAATGATTATAGAGCCTTGAATAACATCACAATTAAGAACAAATATCCTTTGCCTCATATCGATGATTTGTTTTATTAGCTCTAGCTAGCTCAGTATTTTTCAAAGATTGAACTGAGATCGGGGTACCATCAGTTAAAGGTAAGGGAAGAAAATATTCCGAAGATCATGTTTCGTACAATATATGTCCATTATAAATTTGTAGTAATGCCTTTTGGGATAACCAATGCACCTTCTGTATTCATGGAACTTATGAATAGAATTTTCCATGAGTTAATGGATAAGTTTTTGGATGATTTCATTGATGATATTTTGGTGTTTTTTAAAACTAAAGAGGAGCATGAAAGTCATTTAAGGGTTATTTTTCAAACCTTAAAATAAAATAAATTGTATGCGAAATTCAGAAAGTGTGAGTTTTGGTTGCAACAAATTTCTTTCCTTGGTAACATTGTTTCTAAATTTGGGATAACTACTGATCCTAAAAAAATAAAGGATGTTGAATAATGGACATGACCCACAAATGTAACCAAGATTCGTAGTTTTCTTGGTTTGGTAATCTATTACTGAAGGTTTGTTAAATTTTTTTCACGATTATCTAGTCCAATGACTAATCTAACTCGGAAGGGTGTTAAGTTTATTTTGACAAAAGAATGTGATGATTGTTTTTAGAAATTTAAAAGAAGATTGGTGAATGCTCCAGGTTTGGCACTACCTTCCAGGAATGGGGAGTTTGTTATCTACAGTGATGCTTCATTGAAAGGACTAGGTTGCGTCATAATGCAAAATGATCAGGTAATTGCTTATGCTTCATGTCAGTTGAAACCTCATGAGGTAAATTACCCTACACATGATTTGGAATTAGCTGCTGTTGTTTTTGCTCTAAATATTTGGAGGCATCATTTGTATGGTGTAAAGTGTGAAATATATACTGATCACAAAAGTTTAAAGTATATATTCACTCAGAAATAATTGAACATGAGACAGTGGAGATGGCTGGAATTAATCAAGGATTATCATTATACAATTCATTACCATCCGAGAAAAGAAAATAAAATGGATGATTCTTTGAGTCGAAAAAGTAATGCCTCATTAACCATGTTACATTTGGAACGTGATCCTTTTGTTAAGTATTTGATGAAATTTGGCATAGAAGTTGTTGGTGCAGGATGTTCTTATGTTTTGTTTCTTGTATCAGTGAAATCTTCTCTATCAGATAGAATTAAGTATGCATAGAAGCAAGATAGTGAGTTGAAGAAAATGGTAGAGATGGTTCAAAAGGGTAAGTTGCATGAATTCAACATTGTTAATGATTGTGTTTTGAGATTTGGGAAGATATTGTGTGTGCTTTGTGATTCACATTTGAAGAGAGAGTTGTTATGTGAAGCTCATAGTTCTCCGTTTTCAGTTCATCCAGGCAGTACTAAGATGTATAGAGATCTTAGAGAGTACTACTGGTGGGATGGAATGAAAAGAGATATTTCTGATTTTACTGTGAAGCGTTTGACTTGTAAAAAAGTTAAAGCAGAGCGGAAGTTACTGAAAGGGATGATTCAACCATTACCAGTACCAGAGTGAAAATGGGAGAATATATCCATGAACTTTGTTGTGGGATTGCCGAAGACACCTTGAGGTAATAATGCAATATGGGTTATTGTTGATCACTTGACTAAATATGCTCATTTCCATGATATATGAGATACTTTTTATCTAGATCAACATTCTCGTTTGTATATTAAAGAGATAGTTAGGTTACATGGATTTCCCCTCTCCATTGTTTCTGATCATGATCCCAGGTTTACTTCTAACTTTTGGAAAGGCCTTCAGAAGTCTTTGGGTACAGAATTAAATTTTAGTACAACTTTTCATCCTCAATTAGATTGACAGTCAGAATGAACAATTCTAACTTTGGAGGATATTCTACGTTCTTTTTCGATGGATTATCAGGAAAGTTAGGACCAACATCTTTCATTTGTTAAGTTTTCTTATAATAACAGTTTTCATTCTAGTATACAGATGGCACCATTTGAGGCATTATATGGGAAGTGGTGTCAAACTCCAGCTTTTTGGGATGAAGTGGGTGAAAGGAAGTTTATTGGACCATAATTGGTAGAAGAGTTTCTATAAAAAGTTCAGATGATGCAGAAACACATGAGAACAACTCAGAGCAGGCAGAAAAGTTATGCCGATAACCGGAGGAAGGATCTTTCTTTTGAGGTTGGTGATCAGGTTTTTCTCAAAGTATCACCATGGAAAATTGTGATGCGATTTGGTAAGAAAGGAATGTTGTGTCCAAGGTTCATTGGACCATATGAAATTCTGGAGAGAGTTGGATCAGTTTCATACCGAGTGGCTTTACCTCTGAGTTTATCTCAGGTACACAATGTTTTTCATGTTTCAATGTTAAGGAAGTACATTCCAGATCCATCTCATGTTTTGAGTCCATAGGTAGTTTAGTTGGAAGAGAACATATATTTTGAGGAACAACCTATACAGATTCTTGACCACAAGGAGCAGGTGTTACGGAATAAAGTGATTCATCAAGTAAAGGTTTTGTGAAAAAACACCTGATTGAAGAGGCAACATGGGAATCTGAAAATGCAATGAGGGATAAATACCCCTACTTATTCAATAAGTAAATAAATTGCGGGGAAGTAATTTTCAAAAGAGGAAAAGGATATAACATCCAAAGTAAGTAAATAATTATGTATTTTCATATCTATGTATATTTGTGAATTATATAGTGTTTTAAAAGGCTTAAAATCAGAATAAATCCAATCTTAAGCATATAATTCTCTAATATTTTTAAAAGATTGTTTTACCGCCTTTTGATGGGAAAACATTTTTAAATCAAACTTTTGAAAATTTTATAATCTCTATATGTCAAAATAAACTTATTCATTATAATTGGTACATTGAAATTTACTTTGGATAAATTGTTGGTATTTTTCTGACAATGTTCATTTTTTAATGAATAGTGAAAAAATACTGTATTTTACTTCAAAACTGATTTTTCATATAATTTAATTATATGGTTATATTATCTGTATAATTGTCATTAAAGTGTAACTAGAATATATTTTTACCATTTATTCCAATGGTGGTCATTATAATTGATTTCTTTTTGGAACTGGGCATAAACAAGTGCCAAACTTTTCATAGATATTGTTGCATAAAAACCCGCTATTTGTTTTGACAACGGGAATTATTTTTAAATTAATTATTGCAATTTTTGTGTTTTCAATTTGGTAAAATGGATTCCATATTTGTAATCATATGTTCCAAATTATGTAATTAAGACTCTTTTGTTTTTTGACATTATGAATAGTAACAACGGTAATTATCTTTAATAATTGTGATTAATTAGTAATTGGGTAGTTAAGGGTAATAAAATAATATCATAATAATACCAAATAAACCAAACATGTGTCCTAATTCTACTGGTTGTGTCATGTATGACCTTGGGTTTCCTTGTACCAAACATTGGGTCCCCATGGAATCACTTTTGTGTGATAGTGACTTTTTATCTTTTTATTTTTAAGGAATGTTAAATATAACAAAGTATGTAACACCTAAGTAAAAAAAATTTAATTTTGTCTTCATAGATGATATCTTGGACTATAAATAGTAATTGGAAATATAAAAATATTTCCTACATCATAGTATTTTTTTATAATTTTGAGACGTTAAATAAATTAAATTGTTTAAGACACCATGATGATGCAACGATTACCTCATTAATGAACGATATAAATAAAATAAAAAGACAATTTAAAATATAAGACTTAAACTTGTAAAAAACCAATTGGATGAGTATATTTAGAACCATTATCACCTTATCCTCGAAATATATCAATGCGGGACCATTAAAATCCTAAAAGCATTTTAATATAAAGTAACATTTCTTGACTTTCCAAGAGTGCCCCTCCTCTCTCTTATAAAAGGCTCCCACCTCTACCTCCTTACCCAAACCTCTCAAGCCATTGGGTCGACCATGATCTGCTCCTTTTATCTCTCCACATACCTTTCTTCATCCTAGAAGCCTTACCTTAGGCATAAATATCTTCAAGAAACCCTTTTGGTTCAAACCAAGAGGAGTTACCCGATTTAAAGGTAATGTCTTCACTTGTGTTCTTTTGTTTTATTTTGCTTCTCCAACCCCTTAAAATCATTTTATTCATTTATTATGTAATAGAAAAAGTATCGTCAATATACTAGTATGTTTTTATGAGAAGGATTCGAGCTACACTTACACACACCTCCGTCTAATGGTTAAAGAACATACAGTTTCTATGGATGGCGAATGTCTGCCTCACGAAACGATGATTGTACAATCTTATTTTAGCACCTTTCATGGTGGCCATTAAGATTTAAATCTATTTATATATGATATATATTATGTTTATGTTTTCGTTATGCTTCTTTATTTTTAATTTATGGAATACCTTTATGGTTTCCATTATGGGAAAATGCGATATCTTCATTTTAGGAAGTGAGGACTACCGCCCCCTCAAAGTGATTTGATTCGTTAATGCCATATGTGGGACTCATAAAGGATGGAGTTAATGATATTATATATTATATTATACTATAATTATAATATACCTTTAAATAATTATGAATTAATTCCATTAAATATGAAATAGAAATGAAGGTAGCATTCATGCGTATGTACGGCTTACCATCTCCATGAACGGTGCATTTCATTTCTTACCTCTAAATGTTATGTAATATTATAAATGAATGTATATACTGGATATATATGATATATATGATATCTACATCATGAATATAATTCTGGATATAATGGATATTGTACCACATGAACAACTTGTAATTATAAGGAGTTAATTTTTGACTCAAGTACCGATGATCGAAAAAACGACCGTTATTAACATAAATAATTACATAATGTTCATAACATGATTATAAGTGATATAAAAGGAATAATTAACTTGAAAAAGGTTCTTAAGAAAGTATAAATTAACTCAAGTTTATTATTCAGGAGATTAAACAACGATCAAGTCAATTCGAACACGAGGTATGGGACTTCGTCTCAATCTCCTTTCATTGAGGCATATTTTATTTTATACACAACTTTCTTTTATATGGTGTATAAACCCCTTTGACTTTTATGTTTATTCAAAAGGAATCTATTTTATATGAAGCATTTTACTAAATGACAAAAGGGAATGTTTTTGTCGTATGTATGCGGCGACAACGACTTCTCCACCGCCATGATCATTATTTGAGTTTCGACTTCCTCGACAAGCCATAACTTTTTTTTAATGAAAAATAAATACCATGTTTTACTTTTCTTTTATTTTGGTATTGAAAATGTTTTTTATAATGTTCTTATTATATCAATGTGTTTTTGATATCTTATGATTGAAATGTGGAAATGTTATGTTTCCTTTATGGATGTTTTATGTGATACGATTATGTTATTGTTCTTGGGCATTGTTTATGAAGACGGGTGGTTCTGTGATAAACATAGGGTGGGTGAGCCCATGATAGCTCTCCAATGGATTGGGTAATGCGAAGGGGTTAAATGCTATGGTTTCTTTGAAGAGATTTATTGAATATACTGTGATGGGTATTCCAAACGTAACCATGAGGGTTAGTCCCTACGTAAGAATGATATGAATGCATCAAGTTACCTTTATGTTGTATGATTTCTATGATTTATTCATGATTTGATGAGGTACGTTAAAGTGATTATGTTTTATGAGTAAATTATGATTTCATTAATTCTTATGTATACATGGACTAATGTTTTCATTTCGTACTTTTATATCCTTTACTGAGATTTTTATGCTCATCCCAAGTTTTTGAAAAGTTTTTCACAGGTCAAGGGAAAGGTATATGATGTGATGATAGTGTCAAGGAAGTTTCATAAAAGAATCCATGTTTTGTTTTAAATATGTTTCCTTTGATGGTAAAAGTGAATATTGTCTTTAATGTAACCACCTTGTTTAAATGTGGAATGTAATGCATGATTTAAGATCTAATTCTCTAAAACTCTAAACCTGAAAAGATCCTCAATGTGTAATCTTATAATAACTCATTATTAAGTAATGTTTAACGTTGGGGCCTTATATTTATAATTAATTTAATTAATTTATTAATTAAAAAATACCTGGATATTCGGTATTTTCTACGTTGATGATGTTTATCATCTAGAATGACACTTCCAGATTATATTTTAGAGCATGCTTGGATCCAATCTAAAATCCCTATAGTGGTGATCCACACTTGATCCGATGGCCTCCGATCGACACCGCTCGTTCCCCAGTTACTAGTGCGGCGAAGCAAGTGTCTTGTGCCAGTCATTCTTGATCACTTTTTCTTTGGACTTGAAGAAAATATCTATTTCATGAGAGGGGATGGAAGAGGATTCTAGAGAGTAATTGTTCATCTCAACAATTCTCAACTCACCAGGTGTGCGGTTCAGTTACATGGCACAATAGACGTATGTGTCTATTTATTGAAATAGGGCTTCAGTTGCAATATTTAATTGTTTTACAACAATTAAATACAATCATAATTATAGAGAAAAACCATTCTATTAATAATAATACCACCTCATTATTTATGGTGTGCCAACTTGCGCCAAAAATAGTTATAAAATAAATTCCATGTCCCCAAATAATGGTCGTATTAATTTAATTTGTGCCAACTAGTTAAATAATCATTTAGCATCTTACATATAATAATTTTACTACCAGAACTACATTGGACCTCTAGAACTCCAATTCTATTTATTGAGCACCCAAATAAATAAATAAATAAATTACTCTCTTAAATAAATATTTTATTTACAAACTAGTAAATACATATTTACTAAACGTTTAACAAAATAAATAAATACATTTTACCAACAATCAGGTGAATAAATATTTATTTAATTTATAAATCATTTTAACTTGAATAAAAGTATTCCATTGTATTGAGAATAATATTTATTAATTATATTCAAATAGAATTTAACAGATACCGCTAGAAACACTTTGTGTGTGACCCTCTAGGATTCTTTCTCATTGGAATTAGGCTAGAATTCCTATAGTCCAAGAGTAATGTCTAGCAACGGGATAAGGCACCCAAGAGAAAGAACATAAAGTCGCAAAAAAGCAATCCACATACAAATGCTCAGTGTGTAATATGATCCCTTTTTCTAAATATCTCGTCTAGAAGGTTTCATGATAGTGTCATCAACTTTTTTGTAGGATACGTCGTTCATTGACAACCTGAAATAAACCCATCGTTACAACATGGACATGGAATTTCATGTGATGGTTCTATTTCAATCAAAGTTCCGAGATATCAACTTCCATAAATGGAATGGAAAAATCCTTCTCTCGACATATCCACTAATAACATGCCACTTGTGATGTACCCAACACACCCTACTTTCCACCAACTTTCTGCATGAATGTTTTCGTTTGTAAATAAAAGTGTGTGAGTCATGAAATTTATTATTAATAATCTTATTATCTAAGGATAATTACACATGCTCACAGATAGAAATATCAGATGACACCAAACCATATAGAATTCCTTCTGGTAGAGATATTCTCATAATCTCATGTCTTAAACATTACAAAGTGCGAACATCATGAGAGGAAGTCTCATCTGCTTATGAGTACTCAAACCTGACAGTCTCCATGCTATGTGTCTCATCATAGTATGTCATCTAACCATATAATTGTATTTAAGAATAATTTTATAGTATTTCAAGGTTCACATCATAGCGGGGAACTGGCATGAACTTATCAACACAACTAATAATCCAGGACATTATTAAATCCTAGCCATACAGAACAATGAAAAATATGTAATAAGATGTTTAGTATTTAAATAAATTTAATTTCCTTGTAATCAATATACAACTAGTTTGTTCTAGGACACCAACTCTTACAAACTCCCACTTGTACTAGAGCCAAACACCTAAGACTTTCAATCCTCTAGACCTCACTTGGTCATTATGATTATACTGAGTCTAGGATTTAGTCAAGGGGTCCGCCACATTGTATTTCTTGAAAATAATGCTCACTAAAACTTCACCCCTGTGAGAAAAATCCTTCAAGAGATGATACTTCCGAATTATGTACTTCGTCCGCTGATGTGACCTTTTCCCTTTTGCGAGAGCCACCATTATAGTATTATCAAAGTACAGTGTGATGGGATCTTTACTACTAGATATATCAACCAGCTCCTACACGAATATTTGCATCCAAAATACTTCTTTGGATGCCTCAGAAAATGTGATATACTCTGACTCTACTGTACCATCTGCGAAGACACTCTACATTGAGCTCTTCCAGCTCACTGTACCTTAATTAAAAGTAAAGATGCATCCTGTTTGTGACATCACGTCATCTTGATCAGTCTAGAAACTAGAATATGCATATACTCTAATTAATAGTTACAAATGTCCTCCATAAACCAGAAAAATATCCTTATTACACCTCAGATACTTTAGGATTGTCTTAACTGCCATCAATGGCGCTCACCTAGGTCAACTTGATATCTACCTACCTCACTCAATGCATAGAAAACATCCAGCCTAGTACATATCATGAAATACATGACTGAACCAATCGATGATGTTTATGGAGTCTTTTATATTTTCTTTCCTTCCTCATGTTTCTAAGGACACAGTTTCATGGAAAGATGAATTCCATGTGATGTTGGCCACAATCCCCTCTCGGATAGTTCCATACAGAATCTCTTCAGTATCGTATCAATATATGTACATTGAAATAGGCCCAACAATATCTTGGTTCTATCATGATGGATCTTGATCCCAAGAATATATGATACCTCACCCAAGTCATTCATGGAGAAGCATTGATTTAACCATGCCTTAATAAAAAATAAGACCGGTATCTCATATCCAATAAGTAATATGTCATCAACATATACTATTCGGAAAACAATTGCACTCCCACTAAACCATTTGTAGACACAACGCTCACATTCATTCTTGATATAACCAAATTTTGTTATGGCTTCATCAAAATAGATGTTCCATGTCATGGATGATTTCTTAAATCCATAAATGGATTTTTCCAACTTTCACACCTTATTGGCATCCTTTGGAGACATAAACATTTCTGGTTGTGTCATGTAGACATCTTACTAAAGGTTTCCATTAAGGAAGGTTGTTTTGACATCTATTTTCCTAATCTCATAGTCATGGTAATAAGCAATGGCCAATAGAATTATGATGGATTTCAGCATTGAAATTGGTTAAAATGTTACTTCGTAGTCAATGCTTTGATTCTATTTGAACCCTTTTTCTACAATTCATGCCTTATAGGTTCTAACTTCTCCTTCCATGTCCAGTTTCTTCATGAGTACCCTTTTACAACCAACAAGATTTACATGAACTAGAGGATCTACCGAAATCCATCTATGGTTTTGGTACATTGAATCCATTTCAGAATTCATTGATTCTTACCACTTGGCAACATCTGTGACACTTATTGCTTCCTTTTATGTTTGAGGATCATTATTATCAACTAATAATGAGTCACCATCCTCGATAACAAGAAAACCATACCATTCTAGTTCTCTAAACACTATAGTACTACTATATAGCTCTTTTGTCTTTGAAACAGTTCTTTTTTCCATGGGGCTTTGTGGAATCTGTTCATATACCAACTCTTGTGTACCTTGAGCCTCAAATTCATCAATGTCTGTCAATCTCCCACTATCATTTTTCGAGATGTGCTCCCTCTCTTGGAATATGGAGTGTCTTGCTAAATTATCCTTTTTTGTCTAAGGGGATCTATATGTAATTTCCCCTTGTTTCCTTTGGGCATTGTATAAATGTACACATAGTGCTTTGGGGTGTAAGTTTGTTAGTTGAAGAGGCCTTAACAAACACATCCCTTCACCACAAATGTAAATCTGATAATATGGATTTATTTACACTCCATAACTCCTATGGAATACCATTTATCAATTTAGTTGTTACTTGGTTTAGTATGTGCTCTGCTGTTTGTAACACATATCTCGAAAAGGATAATGGAAGAATTTCATGACTCATAATTGATATCACCATGTCAAACAGGGTGTGGTTCCTCCTTTCACTCACACCATTCAACTAGGGGGTGTATGGAGGAGTGAGTTGGGATAGGATCCCAAACTCCCATATGTAATCAATGAAGTTTTGGTTAAGATATTCTCCACCTCGGTCTAAGCAGTGTTTCTTATTCTTCTTACCAAGATGTTTCTCAACGTCATTCATGTATTCTATGAACTTATCAAAAGAATCTGACTTAAACTTGATTAGGTAGACATATCGATATCTACTAAAATAATCAGTAAAAGTTAGGAAGTATGATTAACCTCCACTTGTTTCAACATGAAGTGGTCCACACACATAGTTATGAACCAATTATACAAGTTCTTTATCCCTATCACCTTTCCCACTAAATAGGTATTTGGTTATTTTGCATTGTAAACATGCATGACATGCACGAAGTGGTTTCAGATCTAAATAATCTAAATATGCATCTTGATGTAACTTTTCCAAGTGTTTCTCATTTACATGACCTAGATGGGGATGCCAATGTTGGGTGTGGTATGAGTCATGTGGAGTATATTTTTTTATCAATTTCCATTACTTGGTTTGTGTAATCTAATACATAAATACCATTGTATAAATGTTCCCTTCGAAAAAAAATTCTATCTTTGTAAAAGATGAAACATTCAATTCCAAACTAGAAAAAAATCCATCTGTATTTGATCTGGATTCGAAAATAATTTTTTTAGTAACATACGTCACATAATAACAACTCTTTAACACCAATATTATCCTAATTGGAAACAAGATGTAGTAGTCCCCAATAGCTACAATAGCAAGTCTGGTTCTGTTGGCTGCTCATATATCTACCCCCCTCAGTCAATCTTCCTGAATATACATGGTTTCTGTATTTGGATACATATGTGACCACAAAAAGATGTATCTAATACCTAATTTGTAGAAACAAATAGATGGCATTTGACAAAAAACTCATCTAAATCTTCAACTTTCTTCTTAGGATGGGTGCCGTTCTTCTCCCAGTGGCCCTTCTTGCCACATGCCAAACAAAAAACCTCCTATTCCCTGGCCTCCCCTTTGATCTTCCTTTTCATGGAAGTTCGTGAAGAAGATTTGGGCTTAAAGCACTTAGCCTTACCTTTCCACTTATTCTCCACAATGATAGAAGGATTTTTTCACTTCATATCATTTTCCACATGGAGAATGTAGATAAGAATATCTAATAGAGACTTCTTAATGTTTTTCATATTGAAATTGACAACAATGTTAGAGATGCTCTGAGGGGGTGATGAGAGAATGATATCGGTACCCAGTTCCTCAAGGATTTTAAATCATAGAACCTCGAGGCACTCAATGTAGCTAATGAAATTTACTACATGTAGCCTAGATGTTGAACCTTCTCTAAGATTACTCAAAAAGAGTGACTTAGAGATCTCAAACCTTTCTTTTCTTGAACTATTCTAGTTAAGACCACGAAGGTGCTTGACCATGATATAAGCATCTATGATTTCATGAGTCTTAATGAGCTCACTAGACATTGATTATAATATAAAACACTGAGCATCAACCTCATCGTTCATATGTTTCTCATAGACCAGGAAATCCGCATTACTCACCTCTTTAGAATGTGGATCAGGTAATGAAGACTCCATCATGTAAGACATCCATTCATGGCGTAGGATAACCTGAAGGATTCTAAACCATTCATGGAAGTTAATTCTAGGGAGGATGTTGTCTTTATCTATAATTGATCGCAGGGATAGTGTGGTTGACGAGCTTTTCAGTTTTAATCTAAAGTTAAAAGAGTAGATCATTGGTACTTTATTGATTACATTTTTTGATAAATAATTAATTTTTATTAAGTCTCCCACTATTTTATTAAGTCCCAATGGCCCTCACCATTGAACTCAGAATGTAGAGTTTCCATGAAATTCTAGTGGAATGGATCCATATTCCCCATCGCATAACCCCAACAAGGGTTGGACAAGAAATTAGATGGTATTTAGGTAGGCTAGTCTTTGCCAACTGCAGGCTTGCAGCTCCTTGATCTGTTGAGTGGACTCCCCAATCCTGAAATCATAACTTTGGATTTCCTCAACTCTTGCCTCCAATATTACACCATGTCTAGAAATGGATACTCCTATTGATCTAATATGGTTAAGTCAACCCGAAACCTTTCATAAGGGCTTCCTTTATTAAGGAAGTGTCCCAAAAATGGTTGATCAAACAAATAGTTTAATTGAGTTTTCCCTTAATTATGTAACAGAAGGCTTAGACTGAAAAAATATTTAATTTGAGGGAATTTTATCTCTTATGTGTGAATTGATTATTATCATTATCACATGATTGTTAATAATATGTGGAACTTGCATAAGTGATTAACCATGTCTTGATAATATTTATGCGTAAGACTAGTTTATTTTAGTTATATCTTGCATGCTTGTTTAAATCATTAATTATGTGATCGTGAAAACACATCGATAATGATAAACCATGCACCTAACAGAAATAATATAACGTGAATGATCATGATATTTTCTAATTATTAGTTTATCTATAGGTTGGTAAACTAACATTGACCTATGGGAGAAACATCTTGAAATTTTTGGGTTTGTTTTTACAACTTTCCACATGTCCACCACTGTATCTCGTGGGATTGGTTTCATCTCAGCTCTAGCTTGAACCACCTCCACTAGATTGGGAGTTCCATCCATTACATATGCCATTTTTATCTCACATGTAGGTGAGGGGTAAAGGGTGTTTTACATAAAAGAAACCTTGGGAACGCAGGCCCAACATATTAATGACAAGAAGGATCACATGCCATCAAATTTATATTGAATAAATAAATTAAAAGACACCATCACCATAAAATGGTCCAGGTATAGCTCCTGATCATGCATACATGAAAAAATATATGTGCATAAATAAAAATATCATTTAATTCTTCAATCGTTCTTGTTCAAGATAAATCACTCTCGAATCAATTAATCATCAACATATTTAATAAATCCTTTTATCTTAAAACATTTTTCAAAATTTCCTTGAAATTCTCATCCATAATAATTTTAAACAAATTAATTAATTAAAAATTATCTTTTTATGTAAATTGTACCTTGGAGGCAACCTGGTGAATTTATATTCATAAATACCATGTGAGTAGAAATGATCATTACACAGATATTAAATTAAACACGTATTTATATAAATCCTATCACGTGTTGTGCCTCAGATTTATGCCTCAAGGATGGTAAATGTATCAATGGTTTTTATAATATAATAATAAATTTTTTATAAAACTGTGTAATTTCGATGAGTACAGGGAGTGTAGTTCTAACTACACTGAGTGTAATATTTTTCACCATCCATCTGAAGTACACTCCAAGAGAAATGACTTGTGAGTGTACTTTGTAAATCATTCGAGTAAATGGCATGTCTAGTAGGCTACACACCATGTAGTTTTTCATTACATGGTCTCTAGTTGAGGAAGAAATGTATGGGGTACATGGTCCAACCCTTACCTGAAGGCTCTACATGTCGTGTCCAATTGGCCACATGGCATGTAATCTAGAAACCACATGCCACCTATTCTTGGTCAACACACAGAGTCATTATGACTTAGACAAAATCCAATGACACAGATTGGTTTCACGGACTAGACCCAGTGCATTGATCCTTGGCTACACGGCGTGTACTGCCGAATACACGTCGTGTGTTCTTATGTTGTACATCCAAGAACCTTTGGAACCTCCAAATGAGATCCACTATTTTATTTTATTAAAAAATTCAGAAAATAATGTTTTTGTAAGGTGAAAAAGAAACAAAAGAGGAGGAACTGATCTTGAGATTCATACTTGAAGAATGACTAACTTGAATTGAAACAACTACATTATTAAATGTGAATATCATCAACGAAATATTAAAATAATTATAATCTAGGACATAACCTCTCTGATACCACCTGAAGGTTTCGGGCATAGTGGAAGCATGGTTAAGAGGGAACCCAAATTTGATTTTTTCCATGATTAATGATTATTCTAGGATTAGTACAACAGTGAACACTAGTCCCCATGGAATAGAATCTGAGATTTAGATAAATAAAGAAGAGGCCCTAAACCTTTAGAGAGTATCTATCACATCAGGTTTTTAATTAATTTAATTAATTTCATAAAGAAAATAATACCTGAATATTCAGTATTTTCTTCATTGATGATATTGATCATCCAGAATGACTATTCCAGATTATATTGTGGAACATGCAAGGATCTAAACTAGAATCCCTCTAGCGGTGATCCACATGTGCTCTGATGGCCTCCGATCATCACCACTCATTCTCTGGGTGCTAGTGCTGCAAAGTGAGTGTCTTGTGTCAGTCATTCTTGATCACATGATCTTCATCCTTGATGAATGTATCTCTTTCTTGAGAGGGACGGGTAGAGGATTTGAGAGAGAAATTGTCCAGCTCAGTAATTATCAATTCACCAGGTGTGTGGTTCGGTTACATGGCACAATAGACGTATGTGTCTATTTATTGACATGGGACTTGTGTTATAATATTTAATTTCATAGTATAATTTAAATATATTCATAGCCTTAGAGAAAACCCGTTCTATTAATAATAATACCGCTTCATTATTTACGGTGTTCCAACTTGTAAAAAACAAAATTATAAAAAAAATTCCGCATCTCAAAAAAATTTCAGTGTTATATTAATTTTTACAAACTAGTTAAATAATTATTTATCATTTGCAAATAATTATTTTACTACCCGAGCGGACCTAGTCCTCTCGAACTCCATTTCCATTTATTGAACTCGTGAATAAATAAATAAATAATTTATTCTATTAAATCAATATTTTATTTAAAATCTAGTAAAAAAATATTTATTAAAACTTTTAAAAAATAAAAAAATATATTTTACCCATAATCCGATGAATCAATATTTATTTAATTTATCCAATCATTTTAACTTGAAAAAAATTATTCTACTGTCTTGAGAATATTATTTATTAATTAGATTCAAATATAATTTATGCAAGACCACTAGAATCCCTTAGTGTGTGACCCTCTATGATTTTTTATCATTGGCATTAGACATAATTTCCTAAAGTCCTAGAGTACTATCTAGCAATGGGTAAAGGAACCCAAGAGAATGAACTTAAAGTCCCAACAATGAAATCCACATATGAATGCTCACTGTGTAATAAAATCCCTTTTTCATGATATCTTATCAAGTATGTTTCATGATATTGTAATCAACATTTATGCTTGATACGTTGTTCTTTGAATACCTAAAATAAACTCATTATTAAACCATGGCCATTGAATTTCACATGACAGTTCTATTTCAATCAAAGGGAGGAGAAATCATCTTCCATAAAAGGAAGGGAAAAATCCTTCCTCAAATTATCCATTAATAACATGCCACTCATGACACACCCAACATACCCTACTTCCCGACAACTTTCTACATGACAATTTTCATTATAAAATCAAAGTGTTTGAGTCATGACATGTATTAATGATAATATTGAAGTCTAAGGATAATTACACACACTCGTAGATAGAAATATCTGATGACACCAAAACTTGTATAATTCCAACTTGCGCTTCTGTTCTCATAATATATTTTCTGAGGGATTACCAAGTGAATACTTCATGAAAGGAAGTCTCATATTCTTAAGAGTACTCAGACCTGAAGATCTGTATGCTATGTGTCCCATCATATATGTCAACCAACTATAGAAAAATATTGAAAAATATTTTCATAGCATTTCAAGGATCTCATCATAGCGGGGAACTTCCATGACCTTATCAATGCCACAAATACTCTATGGAATTATTATAGCATAGTCATGTAGAACAATGAAAAATATGTAATAAGATGTTTAATATTTAAATACATTAAATTTCCTTTTAATCAAAGTAGAACCAGTTGGTTCTAGGGAACCAACTCTTACACAAACAACCATGTTCCAAAACAGGAGAAGTAAACCAGAATGGCACTAAAAACCCATTGAGTACAATTACAACTGAATGTCAAATGGTATAAAATAAAAACCCAATTAAAGAGTATATAGAATACAGGAAAGTAAAAAAAGAAGCTATGAATGTTGTCCACTAGAAAACCCACTGGATGGGTAGGTACATAGTATATTTTGGAAGCCATAGAAGTATGCCGCACCTACATGGTCTCACTGGGCACCACCAAATCCTGAGCCACCAATTCCCCCATCAAGGCATTAGTCATCTGCCCAGGACACAACTTGTGTGAGCGAAGCCCGTGCAAGGGTGAGTAACAATATTCTCAGTAGGGACCCTAAAACTGAAAGGAAAGAACACAAAGAAATCCACAAAAAAACCAAAAAATAATGATCGCCATGCATGATATCGAAGCAAGACAACTCAAACCAGGTATATTCTCGTGTTGTAAAGTAGAACCGTTAGTCACATCATCGAACACTATAGGTTACAAGAGAAATCCTCCTCAATGAGTACAGTGGGTCTGTTAGATCACATAGATGCTATTTTCCACTAACATTATAACTACTATAGTAATCAACCTAGATGAGTATCGTTGGTATAATGGGCCACATAGAAGATTCTCTCCATCGTGGGCCTCCCGGGTCCCACAGAAGCCGCTTCCCACCTATGGCCATATTGAGGTACACATTTTTCGGTCATCCAGGTCACATAGAAGCTACTCCCCAATGTGGTCATGTCGGGTCCCATAGAAGCTTCTTCCCACTGGGCCATAGTATCCAATCCACATAGGGTCGCTCGTCAGGAGTCTTCAGGTCTCTGCCAACCGCTGGGATTCTACACATAGCATGTTTTATCTCGGGAGATCCAATCCCCAAGAAAGTCATTGAATTCCAAATTCCTTTATATCCCCCATATATTATTCAAAAATATCCTTCTTTTTAAAAGGGTTGTGATGCCGCAAATGGCTCATCAATCAAATGCATGTTTTGCATGATATTGACATTTTTCCAAAAGGGACAGGTTGGGTCTGGGTCAAGTCTGACCTGACACGACCCGACTCAGGGTCCACTGAACCAGACCCGGCCTGACTTGGGTCTTCTTTTTTGGGTCGTGGGTCCGGCCTACTAGGGTGGGTCCAACCGATTAGGCAGTTTTGACCCACTGGTATGCCCGATCCACCAAAGACATGCCTGTTTTTTGCCTGGATGGGATAATGTATGTGGCCACATCCAACCCCATTCCTGCCTACAGGTTATCCACATGGCCATATCCCCCTGTTGTGGTCGATCCACCACAGTTATGCTGAGTTCACGGTGCACTAGAAAAATTGGGTTTTTATGTCCACCCACCGCCAGCCCAGCCACCGATCCTTGCAACACCACTACGGTCAGTTGACTGTGGCATCCTCCAAGCGCACTGGCGTGGCGTGCCACCTCCTTCCCATAGACAAAGATGTGGGCCACCACCATCACGCTCTTCCACAGACCACTAGGTCTACACTGGTGGTCCGTTCTTTACACCAAATATTCCTATGATCTCTGTGTGGTATCACCTTCTCTACAATGGCCTTGAATTTTCCTTTTAGCCACTTTCAAAATGGTCAGCCATGAAGAACACAAAAGAAGAGGGGCTCGGGCCTTGTTCGTGTCAGCCTGCACCCTTTGTATAAGAGGTTAAAAATTGGGAGAGGTTTTAGGATGATGTTATATAAAATATAATTCAATCATGAATAGAAATACCAAGAAACATCACCCTCCTGCAAGAATGGACGATATGTGGATTAACCCGTTCAGGGGATGATCTGTGTTCATAATTTAGAATAAAGAATGGGGAAGCGTAAAACAAATAAACCCCTATCTCAATCGATGATCTACATTGTAGTGCTTCTCCCTTGAGTATTCAAGCTCAGTTTTCATTCTTCTATTCCTATTATATTTCTTGGTAGAGCGTTGACGTTTCTAGTGATTCTGCTGGTATTATTCATTCGTTATGGTGGAGGAATTTCAATATAGGTTCATCATAGTAAATTCCACTAATAGATTTCCCCAAATTGTTATTAAAATAAATCTTGATATAATGTTTCTGTTAATCTACGATGTTGCATTGTTACACTATTTCATTAATGAAACAACATATCCATTACACTCCACAAAAATGAGACACTAAGAAGTTTCTTTTAATGTGCCTCATCACTGCACCATAGAGTCTTCGTCCGTTGCTCAATGATGTGAAATAAAATAAAATAAAATTTTAACTTATTTGATTATTGTTAAAATTGTTTGTAAATTAATATTTTTGACTGACCCTTACCATTTTAAGTTAATTCCTTTCTAAACGAATCCTAGCATTTCAAGTTCAGCGGTACCCTTAGCTTTTTTTATCAAAGCACCGGTTCAAATGTTAGAAAAACTGGCTCTCACGTTTACTTTAGTGAACATAAAAAAAGTTCAAAATTCAATTCGAGGCTCATTGGGCCTAGTAATCATGCCCCACCACTGTGTGTGGTCTCTATATAATTCAATACAATTTATAAAAAATTATACACAATTTTTGGGACATTACAACATCACCTATCACAAAACACTCAGCCTCTCCCCCCATATCCCACTATACCACTCTACCAAGCAGGAAAATCAAACTAGTCCTACACCATCTCCCAAAAAGGAATCCCCATATAGTTTCATCCCCTTCATATCCCAACTCCACCATCACACCATTCCCAAACACATACCTCTTGTTGTTTCATCCTCATCATTCCTCCTATGGATTCATCCCCATTATATAACTAATATGTTACCTTTCCTCTCCCTGTGAATTTATCCATTTGTTTTTTCCCCATCACATCCCTAATCCATTATCTCCCCTCAACCCACCTCCTTACTCCTATGGTTTCATCCCCATCGCAACCCTACTCCATCATCTTGCCTTACCCCACTGCCTAACTTCAGTAGTTTCATCCCCATCGTAGCCTTACTCCATCATCTCCCCACACTCCACAACAATTATCCTATTGTTTCATCCCCAATTTAGTCCTACTCAATCATCTCCCCTTACCCCACTACCCTACTCTAATATTTTGTCATGTCGCCTATCACATAACACTTATCCTTACCCCACTACTTACACTTCACTAACTCAGCCCTACAAGAAATCCATCCTAGCCTTACTATGTCACGCAGCTAGGAATCATCCTATGGTTTTATCCTTTTACCCATATTCCCAATACCCAAATACTATGGTTTCATCCCCAATATATCCCTAACTCATCGCCTAGTAGGGAAGCCTCCTATGGTTTCATCACCATCGTAGCCCTACTCGATCACCCAGTAAAGAAGCCTCCTTCGGTTTTATCCCTATCCCAACCCTACTCCATTTTACAAAAAATAAGACTCATTTGGTTTCATCCCCATTGCATCCTTATCTTGTTTTATCACCTTTCCCCAACACCATAATCCTATGGATTTGTCCTTCTTGCACCCCTACTCTATTGTCTCTCATTGCCCTACTGACCTACTCCTATAGTTTTATCTCATCGCAACCCTACTCCTCCATTTCCGTTCACCCCACGACACTAATCTTATGGTTTCATCCCCACCACAACCCTAATCCATCATATCCCCTCACAATAGTATATTCCACCTCTAGTTTTATACACATCTCGACTCTTATGGTTTCATCCCCATCACAACACTACCAAGTCACCCAACAGGTAAGCCCCCTTTGGTTTCATCCTTGTCAGCCAATATGGAAGCCTCCTGTGGTTTCATCCCAGAAATTTTACTCTCAATCCTCTTCCCCAACACATCTATGTTTTCTATCCCACTCGCCTGGACTTTCCCAACAAATACTCCTTCGCCCCACCAAGAAATCCTCCCATGGTTTGATTCTTGTATCCCTATTCCATAGATTGTCTGTTCCTCAAATAAACTCTAAATACTCAATCCACCTTCTATTATTCACCCTACCACACTATTCGGTCACCCCCTAGGTCAATGTCACACCTTACCCATAAATCAAGCCTATTATGGTTACATCCTTATCCCATAATTCCTTATTTTTTTGCATTATTTTTTTCAATTTTAGGGAAGATGGATCATTTCCCAAAATGTTTCGATCTATCTAATTTTTTTGAGCTATCACCTATCCAATACCAATACAATAGAACATTTATTAGTGATATAATTTATGTTTATTTTTAATAATTTTTTATATATGTCTTATAAAATGTTTCTTATGTGGATACAAAACTTTGTTGGGCATTCAGAGTCATAGATTTTTTATGAAATATTTAGATAAAAGAATTTGATTGTAACAATGTTTAATTTTCAGTACATGAAATAACGGATTTGGTAGAGAAAAATAACGGGTGCATTAACATTTCAAGTTAATTTCTGAAATATATCCATAAATTTGGAATAACTAATGAGTAAAGATATCCTTTCATGGGATCTAAATGAAAGTCATTGCGAAAGAATGTTCCCACACTTCATATAAAATAATACACAGAAATAAAAGAATATTTTAAACTTTAAATGAAGAAGGTTTTGTATGGTTATAATTACCCTTTGATAGTGGCAATTAACATCAATCATAACTTCACTATTGGTTCCAATTCCAGTGGAGTTAGTCTCAAAATATTTATTTTTTATATACATTTTTAAATGATTTTTTTATAAATTGTTTGTTTTAAATATTTTTTTATCATATAGTAAACATACAAAGGAATGAAACATAAACAAATTGGTTTTAATTTTATTCTAAAAATTGGATGGGGAATAAATTAATTGGGAGTTAATTTTTTGAGATTTATGATTACATGGGGAACTCTCTAGAATAATTATGGTTATGGGAAATTGATAAGGGGTTCAAATAATTTACCTCGTTTAAAAGTATAATCTACATCGAGAGTAATTGGGGTCACTAATTGGAAATTTAAAATTGATTTTTTTATTTTATCATTATATATTTAACATTTATTTACATGTTGAAAAAAATCCATGACATTGAAGTTGAAGGGTTAAAATTTCAAAAAAAATGTACTATGTTTTTACTTCAATACGTTTTGTCTTTAAAAATTTTTATGGACATAAAAAATAAGATATGAAGTTAATATTTTATATTTTAAATTTTTTAATTATTAATATTACAATTATTAATTGATCTGTACACTAATAAAATGTGACATACCAAAAAAACATCTTCAGATAATATAATTTTTTTGTAAAAAAGTGTAATCACAATAGATATTATATATTTTATTATTTTCATTAAAAGTAATAACAACTAATTTTACCAGCATGTATATTTGTTAATACTAATTGTTTATTACCAAAAAATCCATTATCTACTATTAAATTCTTCACAGTATCAAAATAATATTTATAATTTTCATTTGGATATATGAATTTATTTTTGTTAATTATCATCATCATAAAAAACAATTACCAATAGAAGGATACATTAAAAAAATGTATTCAATATCAATATATTCTTTTTCCGAAATACATGATTACATATTGAATGAAAATTAATATAATTTATTAATGTTTCACAAAAATTTTATATATAATTTAACATTAATAAGTAAAAAAAAGGAAATTTTATAAATTGAAAATTATTAAATTACTAGAAAAATATTTTTTTTATAATAAATAGTTATTATATTTATTAACACCATCCTCAAGAAAACCTATACAAAAACTATGTAAATAAAACCCCGTGAACCAAACACCATGAAACCATAAAAATAACCATGAAGTCAATCTTCAGTTTATCACTAAAACATTTAACCTACGTCGATTCATTTCCACCCCATCCAATAACTTCGATTCATCACCAATACATTTCCCTTCAATTCCTCCCCCTTTGGTTCATCCCAAAATTTGGATACCATTCGACCCCCATCATTTTTCCCCACCATTCATATCCAAATACAAAACCATTCACCAACCACTCATTATGTAAATTTATATCATATGTGGGAAGGAATATTTATCTATGTTTAGTTTCATCCAATACTCTCAAAATTTTTAATGAAGCAGACTATGAAAATCTGGTTTGAAGTGAAAAATTGTGAAATTTTTGAAATGATTTTCCTATTTTGAACCGTAAATGTTGAATGAATTCTTTCATGAGATTTATATAGATAATTATAATATACCAATATCATTTTTTGCAAAAAGTATTTTATTTTCATTGAACAAAAGTGAGATCCCCTTAATAATTAATGATTTCTTTATTTAAATCATGACTGAATAGAATATATTGTAAGTCTCATTTTTGGTACGAGTGAAATTTAAATTGAACTAAAATATGTTCATTAAATTTACTGAAGTAAAAAATATTTTTTGGATTGAAATTTAGAAACTTTAATTAGTGTAAATTTAATTTCTTACATATACATGCACCCCAAACTATGTTATAATAATGGGATTCATTCACACTTCTATGAATAACTCCCATCTATTTTTTTATTTGTGTATAATCAATTTTTTGATTTTTTTTTGAAAGACTCAATTCTATGTCTTTTCTTAATTGATATATGATTCCAATTCACTTATTGATGCATGATTCACCCCTTAGTGAATCCCAATTCTCATTCCATGTTACTTGTAAATGAATTATGATCATTTTATACAATTAATCATTTGGAAAAATATTTAATGTAAAATTTTTGAGTGTTTTTACTATGCATTCCTCATATTGATAGATGTAATTAATAAAAATATGTGTAATGTTTGATAACTATAAAGAATTTTATTTATATTTTGAACATCATAATGATATATTTTTTTATTGAATATAAGTATTTTTTCGTGTTAATATCATTGTTAATTTATTTTTTTAAATTCCTTATTATAAATATTATTTAAAGGTTTCTTTATTTGTTAATATGTAGATATTGAATTTTTGTAATTTATAACAATGTTATGTTACTATAATTTCAATCCCATATTAATGGATTTAAATGTTTCAATTTTTCTATTTTACATGATGTATCATCTAATAGATCCTAATTGTGATCCACTTTTCATATAAGTGGATTTACCTTTATGGTTGTTCTCCAAGTCTAGTTTCCCACATTCCCATATTTTGTACATTCAATAGTAAAATTTAATTATTTTTTTATTATTTTTTCCATTTCCATTTTCCCTCTATTCATACTGAGGGGCTTGTATATAGTATTGAAGCAATATTTTTCAATTAATCAAATTATTATCGATTGAGATCATAGATAACATAGTGGGAATATCAATGAGTTGATTGAGTGGATTTCAAGAAATTTTATATTCTTGGTGTCAAAGACCCCTTATCTATAAATGAAATTTGGCATTGGTTTATGGATTTTTGTTGTATTATCCCACTATTATATTTTCAATTTTTTATTTGTACTTTATTTTGTGTTCTCTTTGTGAATCCTTGAAGTTTAAATTTATATTTGGTCCTATATGGATATTGACATTTTCCAGTATCTTAGTGGTTTTGTGATTGATTATCTATTGATCCTCAATTTCGTTGGATTTTCTTCAAAATTCACTACATAATTTTCAGGTTCACTCTTGTCTAATGTATGTCCTATGACCATAACATGTAATTTAGATGCACTTTTCCTTACACAATTATGTTAGATAATGAAATGAGCACTGTACGTAAATAAACATTAATAAATGGTTATTTTTGGCCATATATAAAGCTTTAGTGGATTTATAGAGATCATGGAGGATTTTGGGAAATTGATTGATTCACTTAGAGTACTTTCCATCAAGAGTGTATAATAAGATATGATAAATACATTTACAAATATCTCATACTATAAGTATGAATCATTTAAATTTAATATATGAAATTTTATATTTTAATCTTTTTGGAATCAATGAATATAAATATAAATATAAATATTAATATATCTTGGATGTACTCACTCTAATTAATGAATTATATTTACATTTATCATATAAATAATCACTCTTAACTTATATTAATATAAGAAAAATATGGAATGCTGTCAGTGAAATCACTAGGTAATGGCATGGAAGAATTGGGGTTGGGTTGGGTTCATCGGTGGCCTTGGAAAAGATCTGATTCAAGAGAATTACTACTATGTCTATGATCTCATTGGTGTTTTGAAGGAGGTAGGGTGGTAAGGTGAAATATTACATATTTCATTCTAATTTTGTTGTAAAATAGTGACCCATTTTCTATTGATTGAGTTGTGTGTTTTTCTAAGCAGGTTGTGGTGGATTTCTAGTAGTAGTTTCTTCTAGAAAATGTTTTGGGAGATAATTCATTGTATAAAGATTATGATGGTGATCTTTGATTTTTATTTTCGTATACATTGTAATGTGATCAATCATTTTTGGATGAAATTTTTTAATTTATGAAGAAGACATAATTATTGAGTATATATCAATCATTTTTTCCATTCATGCGGGGGGAGGTTCTATATATATATTTTTGATATATTTGGATCATTAAGATATATTATTTATTTATGGAGGTCAATGTTTATGTAATTTAAATTCATTTTTTATTTCCTTGAGAATTTTGAATGTTATTCATTAACTATTTAATAATATTTATAAAATCAACTAGTAATTTTCTTCAAAAAATATAATATATAATTATTTTATTATAGTTATATTAGGTATGTTCTATGTATTATTAATAATAAATATATTATAAAGATTTATTGGAATATATGGCAATTTAAATTATTTCTTTAAAAATTAATTAAAAAATTATTAAAAAAATAAATACATTATTATTTGTTGGAATTGTTTATACTGATATATAAATAAATTATAATATCAGTAGAAATATAAATATTGGTAATGATATTATCAAAAATAAATCATTCCTGTAAATTTGTTACTAAACATTTATATCAACATATATATTATCTGTTGATATAATTTTTCTTGTATGAGAAAAATGTTATCTGTCACAATATCATTTATCGATATAATTTTTACCGAAAATTTAGAAACAATGACCTATTTGTCTGTTGTATTATTTACCAACAGAAAATGTTCTTTTACCAACCGATACACACTTATTAATATTATAAATATACCATTTAATAGCACAAAAATAGGATTTTTAACTATGATAAAAAACAATGTGGTCCTTAGAACCGTTAGGGGGGGGTATCCATTTTGAAAAATAACATTAAAAGGTGGACCTTTATTAGTTCTAAAAAAAGTGCTAATAATGGACATGCTTTAGTTGTTCATTCATTATCAGTGATACAGACCCCTACATTAGTGATTTGAATATAACTAATAAAGGAGGTCATTTATCTTCTCTAGAAATATTGCTAAAAAAGTCCCAACCGAGTATAGTTTGTTGTTTATGTTATCTCACACTACAACAACCTATATACATTATACTAAATATATAATTTAATTGAAATTAATTTTACATAATGAAAAAAACACTACAATATTAATATCAAATAGTTTTTTGTATAATAACATTTTCAATTACTGTCCACAAAAATTTAAAAAACATTATTGTTTCATTGTATTTAGCACCCGCGATACCCCTCTCAAAAAATTATACTGATAGTATCTGTTACCGAAAAAATCACATCATCCTAAGAAAAATAATCCACCAATATAAGAAAACACATTATATGTTAGTAATACAATAAATAAATTAATTAAACATTCATATGATATAACACCTTTATAAAATGTAAATTTTAAATAAAAAGTAACACTTGGAGTTATAAAGGTCACAACAAACATCGTATTGAAGTGTGATTTAATTCTATAAATCCAAAATGAGTTATAGATAACTGATATAAATTATCAAAACAATCCAAATGTGTTTTATTTGTTTAGAGTATGACACATTTTCTTTTTTACTAAAATTACTATCAAATTTATTAAAAGACACAGTTGGAGTTACATTAGCCAAACTGTGTGCCAGATTGAGGTGAGGATAATTATTACCCATAAAAAATAAATTTTGGATCATTATATAAAATTATTGAAACAATATTAATGTGTTTGGTTATTTTTTTTATGTCACATGTTTTTTTACTAAAATTTTATTTCAAACTGGAAACACACACTTTGAGTCATACCCATCACATCATATGTCAATTCGACATGAGTCTTCTTCCTATAAGTCAAAAATAATACATGAGTCACTAACCTAACTTTTCAATATGATTTAGTATAGAGACCCTGTCATTTTATAAATATCATTACATGATTTTAGTCACTATAAAACAACATATTACAAGACACAGATCATAATGTCTCATATCTTGGAAGACTAGGCACATCAAACTGAAAATATGGGACTAAATAAAATATTTATTTATTTAATCTTCATAAATAGATAATAGCTTCCACTGTGCTAATACATCTCGACATTATAACCTGGGGATAACATGAACAAAGGGATGATCTAAAAATCCAAGTAAGAGAATAAACAGACGAATAAAGCATTAGTACATAGGTTAGAAGGCATGAAATAATGATATAACAAGGAATGGGACATATGGAATCATGGAATATAAACATGGTATCATATAAAATTGGATTCATAGTATTTTATTTGAAATATTAAAAATGACTTTAGTATGATTCAAGGCTCATTGCACATAGATGAGAACAAGTCAAGGTTAGCCACCAAGACTGTTGCACAAAACACCTCATGAGACTCATCATCACCCAACGATTTAGAGCACTATATAGGATCAACCATATTAACATGTTAATGAATATGTTTCACATAACGAATCATAGATAATCAATCATACATAAATATAAGGCTACCCATGGATAGAAATGTGTATCATAATCTTGTCATAAAGCATAAAAAATGGGAGTATCATAAAAATGTCCATGTAGAAAAGGAATTAGATCATGAATGTACAATAATAATAAAGAATTGGAATATATCCTGAAAATTGATGTCAACTTGAATTAATAACATACAAAAAGAGTACTTAAGAAAATTTATAATTAAAACATTTTAGTGTTGTTAATGGAAAATATTAAACGTCATTTAAAACACAAAAGGGCATAATATTTTATATTAAAAAATATTTGAACCCATAAGTTTTTCTTAATAAAAATATTTATTTTATAAAAATGAATGTGGATTAGAAAATATATTACATAGTGTAGTTGAAAATGTTAATAATTAAGAAATTTCCCTTAAAAAGGGTTTACTTATCCGGAAGTATTGAGGAGGGAACCACTTAAAAAAATATCCCCCAAATATATTGAAGAATGAATCTTAGTACATGAGTCTAGATCATATACAAATAATTTAGAATATGTAAATAAAAATAATAGATAACGTCATTGGGGTAAAAAGAAATACTAACAACCTGTGGGAATAATGGAGGTTCGGATAGAATCCCTTACCTTAAGTCCGAAGTGTCATTCACTTGATCTTAATTTCATGGATGAAAAAAATAATTTCATTAATTAATATTTATAGAACATATTATTCGTGTAGTTGATTTATTATAAGCTTATTATCTTAATTCATGACTATTTAGATGATTTCAATAGGTTCAATTTCATTGTTTGGAAGCATTTTTTTCCTTGGTTTTCATTATCGGTTTACATATATACATTTAATGATAAACACTTAAGATGGTAATAGTTGTATAGAATTGAATTTGTATATTATAATGGAACATATAGAAGTTTAAATTATGATAAAATTCATTTGGTTATTTTGTGTAAAAATAAATCATTATATTAAACATTAATGATAACCCTTTTGGTTAATTGGAAGTTCTGGATCACATCAAACACATATTGATTTATAAATTATTATCATGTGTAAAAAAAGATTTTACAACCTTAAGTTAGTTATTATACATATATTATAGTCAATTTCAACCACAAAAAAGGTTTCATGAACAGAATTGAAGTCAGTAATAGATATTGTAAACCCTTATTCCTTTAATATTATAAATTAACAAATCTTAGATGTTGTTTACATTTCCTGTATAAAAGGAGTGGAAATGAGAGATGATGAGAAATTATACCATTAAAATAAAAAAAATTCCAGTACATGTATGGTATTGGAGTTTTCTTAACTGTAGGATGAATATATGTGAGTAAATAAAATGAAAAAAATAGAATGTGAATAAAAATATAAGAAATGGAATGAGGAATTTTCCACTTTAATATATATTCCTCAAGAACCTCTTTAGGGGAGAGGATTTTGTCTTTTTAAAATACCATGTGTTTTAGGATGTGGGAGAGGGGTTTACGGAGTCATTTGAGTAGAATTTGGATAAATAACAAGGCTTTATATGTGTGTGGAGAGGAGTTAAAGAGGGTTGTTTTTATATAGTGGAGGAGAGGAGGGGTTCCCATTATTTTAAATATTTGTTTAATATTTTCCCCCACACAATGAATAGTCATGATTATTGAAACTCAAAATTTTAAAGAGAGCATGTGCGCTCTAAAAAATGACCTTTACATCATCCACGACTCAATCATGATGCATAAATTATTTTATTTAGAATTTATCATAAATTATCATATTTTACTATTCACCAAAAATTAAAGTATTTTAGAAAGTTCCAAAAAAATTTACGTAACATTTTTAAACACATTGAATTTAAAAATGAACTCTGTTTTATGAAAATAATTTTCTAAATATGTTAAATTTATTTTTTAATTAAATCCATAGTTTACACGAAAATACAAATTTTATAATTAAAACTACTTTTCTAACACTTTAAAAAATTAATTAAGGTATATTAAAATTTACTTATAATCACAAGTAATAAAAATACTTATTTATTAATACATTTTATGAAAATGAATTTTCTTTTATGCTATTAAAGTAATCATAATATTGTAATTAAATAAACAAGACTTACAAAAATACCAACACTTAAATAATAATATTTAAAATATTTACATATATTATGATATAATTATACTATGTTGTCAATTATAAGATGGATAAATTTTATTTAAACATTCATTAGTGAGGTTACTATTCAATTGGATATTTTTCTATTCATAATGGTCACATTACTATTCTAAAGGACAAGTTTCAATTTTATTGGTGTACGTTCATTAACTTCTTGAGATACCTTTTGTTTCAGTCATTCATCATTTATAAGGTTTTTATTTTTTTCTATTTGTAATATTATATTTTTGTACTTTAATACATAATTACAAGAAGATAACTTCATTAATAAAACATTCGGTTGTTACATTCTCCCCCCTTATGAAATTTCACCCCCAAAATATCATTTTACATTCTATGTTGTAAACAAGTGTAGGTAATTTTTCTTCTTTACCTCTTCTATTTTCATAATTCCTCTTTATAGTTATGGTTCTGACATATTACATTGACCAGGTGAGTATTCACATTTTGCAGAACTTTATATCTATGATCCAAGATCTTCACTGGCTACTCTATGTAAGAAAGGTCATTCTCCAACTGTACCACCTCAAAAGAGAGTACACGTGAAGGGTCTAGTATGTACTTCCTTAAGTGGGATACATGAAATACAATTTTTAATTTAGACATGGTAGGTGGAAGTGCTATTTTATTATCCCCAAATAAAAAATGATCAAGAATCTAAAAGGGGATGATGATCCTAGGGTGTATCTTTCTTTTCTTCCCAAACATCATGACCATCTTCCATAGAGATATACATAGTAATTCCATCTCTAAAACATTGAACTTAAGGTCCCATTGACGATTGTATACAAAACTATTCTATCGACTTTGGGCTTCCTGAATGTGTTGCTAAATGGTGTTCACGTTCTCCACCATTATTTTTTCAATTTTTGGTCATAGTATCTTATGATAACTGAATTCATACCAACATGCCAATGTTATTAACCTTTTCCCATAAAGGGATTCCTATGGTTCCATTCAGATACTAGAGTGAAAAATATTGTTGTAAGAGAATTCGACCAATAGAAGAAGTTGGTCCAATCCTACTTTGAAGACCATAGGACATGATCTCAACAAATATTCTATTTTCTTAATAGTTTTCTTAGATATGAAATAATTTTGAGGATGATAGGCAATACTGATGTTTAGTTAAGTGCCTAGAGCATGCGAGAGACTTTTCCAGAAGTTCGAGGTGAATATCAGATCTCTATTGGATACAATAGATAGTGGTACTCCATGAAAAATTACTACCACTTTGATATATATCCATGAAATTTGAACCTATTATAATTCCTCTTGAATTGAGATAATGTGATATGTCTTTATAATACAATCCACAATGACCCATATTGCATTGTTTCCTCTAGATGTCCTTGGAAGTCTAGTGAAAAAATCTATAGTGATGTTCTCCCTCTTCTATGTTTATATGGTTAGTGGTTTCATAATTCTCTTAGACTATTTTATTTCAACCATCACTTGCTAAAATACTAGTAACATTGATGTATACTTAGAAATCTCATTCTTTATATTGTCCCACCAATAATTATCCTGGAGATCATGATATATATTTGTGCTTCTTGGGTGAATAGTCAAGGTTGATCTTTTTTGCGTCATTTAGAATCCATATTTTATCTTTTGATAATATATTACACATAATCATGATCCAAATATTATGACTCCATCCCTATATATCTTGAACACAGAGGATTTCCCATTTTTGAAATCTTCCACCCTTTTTTGAATTTGCACATCATTTCTCTGAGCATATTTTAATTTCTCCTTGAGGGGTGGTTCAGAAATATTTTGAGAAAGGATTGATGATGTTCCTCCCTTCATGATTACCATGTATATTCTCTACAAATATAATAAGATTATATCCTTTTCAATTATCATCATTGATAAATATATAGGATCCTTTCTACTTAGTGCATCTTCCTTCTTATTTTCCTTACCAAGATGGTAGTGGATTGAGAGTCATAAACCTTGATGAGATCTAACCTTCTTCACTAGAATATATTAATCTATTTTTGTATGAATACATATTTTAGAATATTTTGATCAGTATGTATCTCACATTTCTTCACATATAGATTATGGTGCCATATTTTCAACGCAATGATCACAACTGCCAACTACATATCATGCACGGGATAGTTTTTCTCATGGATTTTAATATGATTGGAGTAGCAGGATATCCGTTTATCATTTATCATTAGCACACAACCTATTCCATTCTTTAAATACTCATTGTCTAGCATAAAGAGTTATCCACTTATCATGAGTGTGATTACTGGTGCAGTTATATGCCTCTTTTTGTGGTCTTAAAATCATTCCTCACATTCTTGAGTCCAAACGAACTTCACTCCCTTACATTTTATATTGGAATTTGGGTCTGAAAATCATGATATGTTCTTCATGATTCATCAATAATACTCTACTAGAACCAGAAACCATCGGATCTATGTTACATATGTTGGTCTATGCCACTCTTCAATTGCCTTTGTCTTGGAAGGGTCAAAAAATATTCCTCTTCAAGTGATAACATTCCACATGAATGATACTTACTCTATTGATAACTCGCATTTACTATAATTTCATATTGTTTATACCTTATGAAATTCATCCAAACATTATTCAAATGCTCATCATTTTCCTCCTTTCTCAAGGAGAATATCATAATATTGCCGAAAAATACTACCACAAATTATTTGAGGAAATCTCTATGGAATTTTTCATTACATCCATGAATATTGCTGGGGAATAAGTGAGTCAAAAGGGAATCACTATGAACTCATAGTGTCCATACATCATCTGAATGGTAGTTTTGGGAATATTTTCCTCCCTCACCTTTAATTGGTGATATCCTCACCAAAGGTCCACCTTAGAAAAATAACTATCCCCACATAGCTGATCGAACAATTCATTTATCCACAATTGAGAAAACTTGATCGTTATCGTGTTTTTATTAATACAATGATTATCAATACAGATCTATATTGGTCCATCCTTCTTATTAACAAAGAAGACTATTGAACCACATGGTGATGCACTCAGGCCTAAAAAAACCTTCCCCAAATTCTCTTGGAATTGCTTCTTCATCTCTTCCCGCTCAAAAGTCACCATTCTATAAGGTGTATTTGATATAGGTAGGGATCCGGGAATACGTTCAATTGAGAACTAAACCTCTTAACCAGGAAGAGTAATAAGAAATTCTTTGTGGTATATATCAGTATAATACCTCACAATGGGCATATCATTGATAAGTATCGTATACATTTTCTCAATAATTTGAAAAATATATGAATGAACAAAAGAAAACATTATCCACAGATGAGATGATTATTCTGAAGGATATTCATCTTCCTTCCATAAACATGTACATTATTGGAGAACACTCTGGGATGTGAAGAGTGATATCAATTTCCTAATAGTTAATGTTGTATTTGTATAAAGATAACCAATCCATTCCCAAAATAGAATCAAAATACACCTGAAGATGTATGATAATATTTTCTACTATCTTTAGTCCACAAAAAGTTTCCTAGGAGGATTTAGAAACCATATATGCCATAATTGTTCCATTGGTAGTTATCATAGATAACTCAAACTCCAAATTTTTTGGTGGTGTTTGAATAGTTTTACCAAACATAAAAGATATGAAATAATGTGTAGAACCATAATAAAATAGTATGTTCACTATTCAGGAATTAACAAACATCGTACGTATCACCACATCATTTTCCAGCTCCACCTCAATAGTAGTGATAGCATAAGCCCTTCCTTGTTACCTTGGTGGTTGTTGTTGATTTCCTTTGATAACCCCTGGTGTAGGGAAATTGTTTCCATAATAATAATTTCCCTTGAAGTTTTAACATTGTACTAGAGTCTGAGTGTCAATCTTAACCTTACTTTTATCTTCTACATTAGTGGAATTCTTCATATCCCTCTGATAGTTCTTAGCGAGATGTCTCATTCAACAATATTTGAAGCAATTCCTTGTTCCCTTTAGATAGTTCCTAGGAGGCTTCTTCCCATAATTTTAAAATGTGGGTTGTTCAATATTCATTCAATAATGGGGTTTATTTGATGATCCACCATTATTAGACTACATTTTCCATTTTTTTCAATGATCCCATGAGACCATTCAAAGTATTTGATCTCTATTTCACCCTTGAGGGAATAATAAACACTCTCCTCAAAACTGTTGAAGTCTCAAATTAATAACACTTATAATAGACTCATATTTAGTCCAATAAAGAAGATATCCCCAGTGATTTTAGTGTTCATAAAAAATATAGGGGTGTATCTTGCAAGCCTTGTGATGTTTTCTTCATACCCACCGATGTACTCATCTTCCTTCTACTTATGTTCGAGGAACCCTCATTCCATATTGAGAGGGAGGGTTTGGGGAAAATATTTTTTTTCTTGAATTCCTCCTAGTACATGGAATCAATTTTCTCATAGGACTTCGTATTCTTCATCAGTTTCCACCACTGACCAGCTTTCCCATCAAAACGATAGGCCACTAGTAAAACATTATTTTCTTCTGAGCACGAGAGCTCATATAATATCTTTTAAATGGATTTAATAAAATATTCCATGATGAGGGGCTGATAAGTTCTAATAAACATGGAAGGCATTTTCCTAATGAATAATTATATGACAAATTTCTCTTTCCATGGATGATGAGGGATTTCCACATGATTCATTTTATTATTTAGAACTTGAACCAGCTGAGAAAATGGTGTCAAAAAGTTTTGATAACCTGTTCCCATCATATCAGTCAAATCATAAAATAAATCATCACATTTTAAATCACATTGATTGCTTTCATTTTTTTATCTTTCCCAAAATTAACTAAGACAAAGAAGATAACATTATGGGGCTTTAATACTAAGATAATAAGGATAAAAATGGAAACATTAAACATAAAAGGATAAAATATTAAAGGAAAAGTATATCCTAACTTGTGATTCCCTAGGTTTGAATCTAGGTTATCCAAATTCTATTTTGTAAGATATATTTTAATGGGGTTTATCCCTTAATAAATGATCATACCATGATTATGAATTTAAAAATGTATATCCCCTGAGAATGTCAAACCAGGAGTGCAAAAAGGCCCATTGTCATGCACCAATTTTAGTTCTAGTCTCGCTCCTAGTGGTGTTTTGGGTTTCACCACTAGATACATCTATTAAAAAGAAACATCCAATTATTAATATCCATACAGGGATGTATGTTCCTAATAAACAACTATCTCTATACTTACCAAAATATATGGATGTTTTCATATACTTAGTATCATACTTAAGGTTCTTACTAAAGTGATTTATTGCTAATCTCCAAAAATAACTAGACTATCCTATGATACCAACTCTGGTGACCCAAACCTTTTACACATACCAATACATGATTTTAAGCATAATAAAACAACATAATATAAAACAATTATTGTAATGTCTTGTGTCTTTGGATACTAGGTACAAAAAAATGAAAAAATGGGACAGAATAAAACATTTCATTATTTAATATTAATAAAGGGCTCATAAATTCCATTTCACTCATACATATCCATAGGATAACATGGGGATAAAATGAACAATGTGATGGGATACAAATCTGATTAAGGAGATAAATTTAAGAACAAAGCTTTAGCACATGCGTTATTAGGCATGACATAATCATATAAAAATGCATAGAATATATGGAATCATAAAATATAAAGATGGGATCATATAAATATGGATTCATAGTAATGTATAATAAATATAAAACATGACTTTATCATGATTTATGACTCATTACACATATAAGACCATAGTTCAATGTTAACCACCAAGACTGTTGCACATGGTTACCGAAGTCAAAGCTAACTTCTAAGAACGTTGCACTTAACATATCATAAGAGTCAAATTTGATCAATGCATTAGAGTCCTATCTGGGTTCAACCATCATAAAAAGTTCATGAATATTATTTTCACATAATTAATCATACATAAACAATCATACAGAAACATAAGGGTTCTCATGGAATGAAATAGGTATCATAATCCTGACACAAATCGTAAGAAATGGGAGTATCATAAAAATGACCATGATAGAAAGGAATTAGATCTTCATGGAAACTAATACATAATAATATGACTATATCATGAGAATTTATGTCATGTTGATGTAATAACATGTAAAAATACTACTTAATAAACATTATAATTTAAACATTTTATTGCGGTTAACGGAAAGTATCAATGGTCATTTAAAACAAAAAGGGAATAATTTTTTATATAAAACCATAAGTTATCCAGGAGGTTTTTCAAAATAAAAATTGTGAATTTATAAAAATAATGGATTCTTAAAAAACATATTATAGAGTGTACTTGAAAATGCTATGAATTCGGGATGTTCCCTTAAAATGGGTTTTCTTATCAGGAAGTATTGAGGAGGGAACTACTAAAAAACATGTGTATCACTAAAAGAGAATAATTAATGGTTATTGATACATTATGTTATAGAATATATATAGGATTTATAATATGTAAATAAAAATAATAGATAACTTCATTTAGGTAAAAGGAAAGATAGAACAACCTGAAGAAATAATAGAGGTTTGGGTAGAATCCCTTACCTTAAGTCTGACAGTTTCCTTAACATGATCTTAAAGTCATAGATAAACAAATTAAATTCTTTAATTAATATTTATATAACCACTTATTAATGTAATTGATTTATTATGGCCTTATTAGGTTCATTAATGGCCTTATTTATGGGTTAACAGGTTCAATTTCATTGTTTTGGAGTGTTTGTTACCTTGGTATTCATGATTTGTTTTCTAATATACATATAAGGATAATCATGAAATATGATAATGGTTGTTCATAATTTAAGTATTCTTTTTTTATTGAACATCCATAGGATTACAAGGTTATAAAATTTATGTGGTTATTTATAGTGAAGATGAATCATTATATAAAACATTAATGATAACCGTTTTGGTTAATTGGTGGTTTTTGATCACATAGAATCCATCTTGACATATAAATTAATAAAATGAAAAAAAAATCTTTTATAAAATCCAATAATTTATAATAAATATATTATATTCTTATTAAACCATAAAAATGGATTCATGACTAGAATTGAAGGCTGTAATAGAAATTGTAAACATGTCGTCTATGAATGTGATAAATTAACGCATCATGGATGGTGTTTTCATTACTATTATAAAAGGAGGGTACAAAAGAGATTATGATGAATTATTAAATTATAATAACAAAATTAAGGAGATTTATGTGAGTAGATTTATTAGAATTTTTTTTAATGGAGGTAAGGAAATAAATTAAAAGAAAAGAACTTGATGGAAAATAAATGAAATGAAAAGTGGAATTTATCTCTTGAATATATCTTACTTGAGAACATATTTAGGGGAGAAGATTTTTTTTTCAAGATACCATTGGATGAAAGACGTGGGATAGGGGAATAGGGATAAATTGATCAGAATTTGGACTAGGCACAAGGCTTGAAAGGTTTGAAGAGAGGAGGTAAAGTGGGGTAGTTTTTATACTAGAGGAGTGGAGGTGTTTCCCATTATTTTAATCATTAGTTTAATATTTTTGCTCAAGAAAATGAACAGTTTTGACTCTTGTGACCAAAAATAGTGGATAGATCATGGTAGTTCGATCTAATTCCCATTTACATCATCCATGACTCAAACATGATGCAAAAATTTATTTATTTAGTATTTATCATAAATTATCATATTTTACTGGTCCCCAAAAATTCAAGTATTTTAGAAAAATCCCAAAAAATTCACCACAACAATGTTTCTAAATGTATAATTCATAAATGGACTCCATATTATGTTAATATGTTTCTAAATATGTGAAAATTAATTTTAAATTAAAATGATAATTTACTTGAAAAAAAATTATAAATAAAATTACTATTTTAACACGTTGAAAAATTAATTAAGGTCTATTAAAAATATATTATAATCATAAGTAATTAAAATAATTATTTGAAAATAAATTTTCTGAATATAAATTTTCTTTCAAAAACTTAATTTAATCATAAAATTGTAATTAAATATACATGAATTACAAAAATACCAACACTTAGTTAATAATTTTTAAAATATTTTCTTACTTCAACTGTGATATAATTATATCATAGTTTCACTTATAAAATGGATAATATTTATTTACACATTAATTACTGAGTTTACTATTCAATTGTACAGTTTACTCTTTATAAGGGTCACATTACAATTCCAATGTTTAAGTTACTATTTCGTTGATATACGTTCCTTAAATTCTAGAGATACATTTTGTTTCAAACATTCATCACTTATAAGGTTTGTATTGTGTTCTATATGTAATATTAAATTATTATACTATAAGACATAATTATATGAATGAAATTTAATTGATAAAACATTGGTTTGTTACATGGAGGGAATTTCCTTGGTTTTTGATGAGTGACACACATTTTGAACGAAAATGTCAATTTTAAACTAATAACGGACACTTTGAGCCATACCAATCACACTGTGAAATGGATTTTTGTATGGTTTATTCATAAATTTCGTAAATGACCATTGGGACATTTTACTAAAGTATCAAAACAATGTGAATGAGTTTTCTTGGGTTTTAGTATGTCACTTGTTATTTTTTCTAAAATTAATATCATTTAAAAAAATAGTCACATGGATTCATATCAGTCACACCATGCATCAGATTGAGGTACAATTGATTCCAACGTGTCACAGATGACTTATGGATTGTTTCCCTGTATTATAAATATTATTTTAATATGTTTTCCCAATTTTAGTGTCTCACAATTTATATTTTCTAAAATTAATCTCAATTTTAATGAAAAAGTAAAACGTGGAGTTATATCGGTCATACCATGTGCTAGATCGTGGTGTGGTGAATTCCTACATATCTAAAATGACTTATGTATTGTTTTCCTAGTTAATAATAGCATATTTTTTTGATTTTAATTGAGTTACACACATTTTAATGTAAAACTACAATTTTAAACTTATAATGGACACTTTGAGTCATACCAGTCACACCGTGGATCAGATTAAGGTGAAATTGATTCCTACACATCAAAAATGACTTGTAGATGATTTTTTAAAGTATCAAAACAATATAAAGGTGTCTACTCAGATTTCAGTATGTCACTTGTTCTTTTTATTAATTTTAATGTTTATTTTAAATAAAAGGGCACTCTTTGAGTCATACAGGTTACACTGTGTGCCAGGTTGATGTGTTTTTGATTCCTACATATGAAAAAATAGTTCTAGATCGTTTTTTCCAAAATTATCAAAATATTTTTACTCAGTTTTCATGGTTTTCATAATTTCAGTTATTCATTTTACCTAAATTAATGTCATTTTTAAATAAATAGACCCAATTAGAATCACACTATTAACATTGTACATCATATTGTGGTGAGGATGACACATACACCTCAAAAATGACATATGTAATGTTTTATTAAATTATTAAAACAATAAAATGTGTTTGATTAGTTTTTAGTCTGCCACTTTTTTTTAATAAAATTTTATTTTCAATTGAAAAAACACACTTTGAGTCATTTAATTTGCATCGTGTTTCAATTTGATGTGAGACTACATTCTATACATCAAAAATGACATATGAATCATTTTTATAAATTATCAAGATAATTGGAGAATATTTTGTTTCTTTTTATTGAGTTATAGGATATGAGCTAAAATGGAAATTTAAAAGTGATAATGGACCCTTTGACTCATACTAGTCTCACATTGTGTTGTATTAAGGTTTTATTGATTCCTACATATAAAAAATTACTTATTGATCTTTTCCCTAGAGTATAAAAACAATCCAAATGTGTTTGATCTATGTTTTGTATGTTAGTTTTACTTTTTTACTTAAGTTATTTTCAATTTTAAATAATCATACATACTTTGAGTTACAACGGTCACACCGTGCATCAGATTGAGATGGATATGGTTTATACTTTTTAGAAATGACTTATGAATCATTTTCCTAATTTATTTGGTCAATCTAAATGTTTTATCATTATTTTAAATATATCAATTGTTCATTATACTTAAATAAATGTCGATTTTAAATAAATTTACACACTTGGAATTATACATGTCACACCATGTGTCAGATTGAGGTGAAGCTAATTCCTACACATCGAAAATTACATATGGATTGTTTTCCAAAAGTATAAAAACAATCTAATTTTTTTATTCTTTTTTAGTACGTAACATTTTATTTGTAAAAAAATTAATGTCACTTTTAAATGAAAAGACACACATGGAGTCATATCAGTTATATCATGCATCAGTTTGAGGTGAGGTTGATGGTTACATGTCACAAAAAAACTTATAGATAATTTTCATAAAGTATCAATACAATCTGAACGAATTTTCTCAGTTTTAAGTATTTTAATTATGTTTTTTTACAGAAAATAATATCAATTTTAAATAAAAATTTGCACGTTTTGTCATACTGATTACACCACCCCATTGATTATTTTTATTTAACACACACTGCATATTGAATTAATATTCTTAATAGAGAAACCCTGATATACTCTTATAGTTTTAAATAAATGGAATAAGGTTTTAACTGGTAATATTGAATCAATAAGTAGTGTTGGAAGATTGATAAATAAAGGAAATGGAAAACATAGAAAATTTGAAGAAAGGAATATGTTATCTCTTTTATGGATTATTACAAATAGTTGAAAGAAAAATATGGCTTCCCAAAATATTTGTGAATAAATAAGTATTAGATAAAAGTGGTAAGGGAATTAACATAAAAATTGTAGTTAAAATGATGATATAATTAATTAAATAAGTTGTAGGAATTTTCATATTCATGATGGTTGTGTACATTATTGACAAATTTTCTTGTTTTAATTATCATAATTATATCCTTAACGTAAAATATCTCATGAGCAGGAGTAGCTTCAAATAGACTACCCAAATTAAAATAAAATAATCCACTTATATAAGAAAACAATTATTTTGGGAGAAAAAATAAAAATAAATAAATTAAACATAAATATGAAACAATCCATTACTTATAAGGATAATGATTTTACTATGAAGAAATCAAGTCAACCAATTTGATTGAGAAGATGAAACAACATTACTCTTTTAGCAAAGGTACTAGAGGGAACATGATTGAAAGTGATAAATTCTAACACTGAAGGTGTAAAAAGGTTTTGAGAGAGTTTATGTTTGTGTAAATTTTGTTGAAGAAGTGAATGAACAATGGAAAAAATATTCTAAAATAAAAAAAACTCTATGATTAATAATGAAAATTAAATCAATGTTTCATTTTATAATTGTTTGGTAAAATAGAGAATGTCTATTATAACATTACCTTTTCATCTTCCCAAAGGGTTTCCTTCATTATTGTCTATTCTTCTATGGGATTTGTAACATCATTATGTGTAGAAAACATTTTTTACCTGAGTAGTAAAACATTTAATTTAGATTATTTTAATGTTGTAGAGAACATATAACCATAGGAGGAAAATTATATTTTATTAAAAAAAAGTTCTCACTGAACACTCTTTCTTTTTTTAAAGGTAGTATGAATTATCCTTTTCATGATGTTTGTATAAATTCTTGATCTATTTCCTAATTTTAATTATTTCTGTTGTATCTTCTAAGTGAAATATTATATGAGGTAATTTATTTAATATCTCCATAAAAATTAACAAAATAAATATCAGATCAAAATTCTTAGGAAAATAACTAAAAAAAGATAAAATGATGAGAAAATAAACTAAATAAAATACAAGAAGTCTCGTATTTATGATATATTTGTACATTATTCCATTTGGTATTTTTCTTAATCATTTCCAAACAAATATATGCCATCTTTAGAATATGAGAGTTTTTGAAAACTAAAAAAGTACTGAAAAAATATATATACAAAATAGATAAATAAATATTTTAAATCAAATAGTAATTATCTTGGAAAATGACTCTAGGGATGATAGTTTATTTGTGGAATATGATCTATCTCATAAATTTAAAAACATAATATCCAAAATCATTATTTTTGTTTTAGAAAAGATAAAAATATTAAAAAAATAAGTAATTTTTTTGATATGTGTTTCGATAGTATAATTTTATTATATATGCCCTGATACATGCCCACATGTAGAACGTGTCCAGATCCTTGTGCACAAAGGATATTCTTAGGCCATGATATTCATCATATTTATACATTTGCGCTATCATAACACAATTATCTTTAAAAAATAATATAAAGTATATGACTGATGATTAGTTCTAAAATTCTCAATGTAGTTTATTAAAAATTGAAAAATGTCATTATGCGTGGTCATTTTATTGGGTATCCTTGTAGTGAATCCTAGAAATAAATCTTTGGAGTATCCAGATTGACCAGAATGGAAATACAATGTTTCCAAAAAAAATGAATACATAAATAATGAAATTAAAATATATTTATATGATTGAAATGTATATTTTTAGTCTTGAAATACTAGTATTATGAATATTTTATCATCCGTAATATTTTTTCAATCAATTTTTTCTGTTTTTCAATTATTTAATTCATTTTTTAATTAATTTACTTTTGTTATTTAGATGTTATGTGAGGAATAATGAGTCCAAATTTTTATGCATGGGTTAATACATTCTATTGGAATTGATATATATGCTAGAAAAAAAATATGAAATGTATTTAGTCATAATTAACATAGTATTTCATGTTTGAGAAGAAAAAATCTGGGAAACCTTACTCATGAATAAATTTACAAATTAACTCCTAACTATTCATATTTAAGGATATAATTTACATTATCATGATCAATTTATTCTATAACATCCTCCCCATAATTTTTTCCTCTAAATCAATTATGCGATTACTACCATTTCATAACATTATATCCACATAAACCTTTAATGTTAGTAAATGCAGATATTTACTAGGTTGGGTAATGGTGCTTTCTAAATATATTTTCAATTAGTTGGTTCATGTTTTAGATTGTTTTGATTCGAAATTTGGATTCACCCCTTCCCTATCTCTATCTATAATAATATTCATCAGTTTAGAACATTTTTAATTAATTGTTAAAGGATTTTCATGAAAAATAAATTGTACATGAATACCACCTAGTTGACATGATATTTTACAAGATACAACAACCATGATTATATTCTTCCAATAGGATGGTCAACTATATGAATGTCTACAACATAATGTGGAAAAGGAAGATCAGCACCCAGTTCATCAACTGTGGTAATTCCCCCTCTCACATGACATTTTGGAAGTGGTTTATTATGTAGAGTGTCTTTTTTGGATATTAAACTTGGTTTACCTCACAACAAGACAATAGGTGGGTGTCGATAGACATAAATGCCAATCATTTTCATATTTTATAATATCAGTATTGGAATGGTATCAGAGTCTATCTGATTAACATTTCATAGAAACAATTATTATAATCTTTTCAAAAATCATCTAAAATAAACAAACACTACGATGAATAATGAAAATTAAATCAAAGATTAATTTTATAATTTTGTATTGTTAAAATAGAGAATGTACATCATAACAATACTTTTACATCTTCTTAACGTGTTTCCTTAATTATAGAATTCTCTTCCATGGGATGGGTAACATCATCATGCGGAGAGTCATTGTCTATATCTGTAGTCAGACATTTAATTTATATTATTTAAATTAAGAAGAGAACAAATAATATTACGAGGAAAAATATAGTATATTAAAAAAATTACTTCCCATTGAACTCTCTTTATTTTTTATGGGTAGTAAGAATTTTCAATTTCATAATGGGTGTATACATTTTTGAGCCATAATTTATTGTCATTATTTCAGTTGTAGCCTCAAAGTTCAATCCCACAAGATGTCATTTCTTTATGATATAAGGGAAAATTAACAAAATAATCATCCTATATAAATACATAGGAAAATAACTAAAACACATCAGTAAAATCATGAGAACATAAACTAAATATGAATTACTAATTAACATCTTCATGATATATGTGTACATTATGCCATAAGGTATATTTCCAATTCATTTCAAAACAAATATATGTCATATTATGAATATGATAATTTTCAACAGTCATAATATTGCTGTAAAAATATAAATACACAAAGGATAACAAAATATTTTAAATTAAATAGTAATTATCATTGAAAATACATCTTCACGGATGCATTTTTTATTTATTGAATATGATCTCTCTCATAAATTTAAAAAAAAAATAACCATAATATTTTATATTTGTTTTTTTAAAACTAAAAAAAAACTATAAAAATAAGTAATTGGTTTAGATATGTGTTTTTATAGTAAAATATTATTATATATACAATGCCACTTTTCCACATGTAGAACGTTTCAACCTCCTTGTACGCATGGTCTGTCTTTATGACCTGATTTTCATTATATTTATACATCACCCTATTATAATAGAATTCTCATTAAAACATAATATAAATTATATATCTTCATGTTTAGTTTTAAAATGCTGGATGAACTATATTACAATTTCAAAAACATCATCATGCGTGGTTGGTCAGTTGGGTATCCATGTAGTGAATGTAGGAAATAAATCATAGGAGTATCCAAATTGACCACAATGAGTATAAAATGTTGCCTAAAAACAAAAATTTAATAAGTAATTAAATAAAATGAAATATATTTATAGTGTTTAACCTATACAATGTTGGTATTAAGAAGTTTCTGTAATCTATAAGTGTTTTTTCAACAGTTTTGGTCACTTTTTCCACCATTTCATTAATTTTATTGAAACATTTTTTTTGTCTTATAGACATTATGTAAGGACTGATGAGTCCAGATTTATGTTCATAGGGTCATCCATTAAACTGGAATGTATATATATTGCTAAAAGAAATATGAAATGTATTTAGTCAAAATTGATATAGAATATCAGGTTTGGAAAAAAATCATTAAAACATACCTCATGTATACATTTATAATTGAACTTCCTAACAATTCATATTTGTTGATTTCATTTACATTCTTAGGAGAAATGTATTCAATAATGTCCTCTCTATACATTTGTTATTAAAAATCAATTATGTGATTACTACCATTTTGTTACATTGTGTCTGCATGAACTTTCAATGTTAGGAAATGTGGACATTGAACAGGAGGGGTAAAGGTGATTTCTAAAGATTTATTCAATCAGTTGGTGGATACATTAGATGGTTTTGATTATACGTTTCATTTAAACCCTTTAATTTTTCCATATTTAAAAAAATTTATCAGTTTATACCTTTTTTCATTATTTGTTAAATTTTTATCATGAATAATAAATTGGAAATGAATAACTCCTTGTTGATATGTTTTTCTACATGATCATATGTCCATGCTAAGAATGTTCCAACATCTTGGTCAATCATATGAATATATGTTTCATACAGTAGAAAATGTGGCCCATCACTTGTCTCATGATCAATAGTAATCCCCACTTTCATTTGGACAATTATAATCGGTTTGATCTATAGAGTGTCTTCTAGGATTTTTAACACTATATCCATAGAAACATGGTTATGTATAGGAATAAATAGATATAAATGATAGTTATTTTCATTATATATAAAAACAATACAAGAAAGGTATCTATGTATGTTTGATTAACATTTCACAAAAAAATATTATAATATTGATTACCTCATCTAATAAAAGTCTTTGAGAGGAATGGCATGCCTCATATTTGGTGGTGGTTGGGTGGATGGATCTTCTGGAAATGGTTGTTCTTTAGTTGTTTCTTCTCTTTTCATACACCATAAAATTTTATAGAAACTTAGTATACCAATTAAACATTTAATCAATGGAATATAATTATTATTTAATCTCTTACATTTCATTATATTTATCCTCCTCTAGTTTTTTCTAAAAATATGTTCAGGGTGTCACCACAAATCCCACACCTCTATTGTGGATATACTATTTTGGCCACTTCAGTTCCACCGATAGTTGGTGTTTATCCAATATAGTGTTTGATGATTCCTATGTATATATATGATAGAAAATATTTAAAAACAATTAATCATGGGAATGTAATATCAATTTGAAGAAAAAAAATTATAATTACTTAATACTGATAGACGATTCACACATTTTTTTGTGTATTTACATCTATTACTATACCATATTTTTTTACACGTGCCTTGTTCCATAGCACATGATGTGGGATAGAAGTGGATTTGTATTCATCAATCTTCATATAAACAGAGGAATGTAGTTATTTTTTTCATTCATTTCACATAAAAGTATTACAATATATTTAAAATATGTACCAATTTTTTTCAAGTGAAACATACCCCATCATTACATTATTGTAGGGGTTATTTGGTCATGCTTCTTGTTCCTTATATTAATCACTCAGTTTAAATTTCATACATAAAAAATTATCAATAAAAGTTATGAATAAAAATTTCATCAAACAATTTATTAATAGACACAATATACCCAAAAAGATATCTTTGCTTGACATCCAGTAAACACATCCCATCTTATTTGGATTATCTTGTGTGCATGCATAGGCGGTTGGTGCAAGTAAATTTTCCTTCAGCATCTTTAAGAATAAATATCATTAAAAATTTTAAAAATCCTCTATGAATCCTTCCAAAAAAATTAACAGATATTTATTATGGGGGTCATCAATTATAATTAAAATATATAAGTGATGATGATGGGTAATTCAATGTTTAATTATATTATTTTTTACTAAATTAAAAAAGAATATTATAATATTAATTTAATCCCTTCTCAATAAGTGAATTAAGTGTTGTATCAAAATTATCCCAAAAATATATAACATTTGACATGCGTTTCCAAGTGATGAGTCCAATGTAACTTCTACACATATCCTTATTGGGGTTAATAGTATTGTCTCACGGATCCCTTTTGACATCTAATTTTATGTCTTTGTTTTTCTCCATAATAATATTTTTCTAACACTATCTTGCTACGATACTCATATTTTTACTATATCATCGATTCTTCACCATCGACTATTTCTTCGAATTCAAAATTTCAATAATTTGTTCCAAAAGATTGGTTGTAATTTCATGTTCATAAGGTCATTGCTTCTCTTTACTAGGAGGAACAAGAGGATGATAAATTATTTTTCCTTAGGAATGGGAGTATCTACATTGGAAAAAGTCATTATTTACAAAAGTTATTTAACATTTAATTTATCTTATTTAAATACACCAGTGAATAGATAACAACATGATATAACACAAAATATATTTAAAAAATATAACCTGATTATTTAACTCACTTTTTAAGTATGAGGGGATTTTACCACTCAATCATGTTTCCAAATCCCGTCATTTTGATCTTCTATGATGCACAAAACCCCATCTACAATGGGACCACTATAAAATGATTACAATGTCCAAATTAAATTTTTATCCCCAGTTAAATTCTAATTTGACCCTTCAATAGTGTTGGATGATAACAGAACAATTTACCACTTTTGGTTTAGGGGATCTAGAATTTAAAATACTCGTACTGTCTACGATACCATTTTAAACAGTTCATCTTTGTACCCTTATTTATTGAAATATACTTTCAAGAATCATAATTCATCTATTTTAACAACCATCCTTTATTAACCCACTTCCATTAAAAAAATAGAATCATGGAATGTTGTATAATCCAACTCCTATATTTTTTTAGTGATTCCAAATTATGACATATTTTCATAAATTTTATTTCTATCCATATTACCAGAAACATGAATCGCTTTAGCCACAAGTGTAACTACACTATTTTTTGTTTGACTTCATTCATCATGTTCATTTTTATAGAGTGTTTAAACATTAATTATATAACCGTTGTAAGATATATAAACACACATGGTTCTCGGGCTAGGCATCAATGTCGATTGGATATTAAATCCATATTTTCATTAGACTCCTTAAAAATATGGTCTCATACCCATCCTTTAAAATATTTATCATTTGTATTCGATATCCCCCAATCATCCTTGAAGGATTAAAATGCCTAATAATTTCATTGTTAATTTAAAAATTTTGGGAAACCCATAATATGTTATTAAAAATATAAAGGTAGGCCTCTTTAATATTGATTGTTTCATCATCTCTTCATGAAATTCCACCACCCACATACCACGTAGTGTGATGTGTTTTGATTAAAGTAATGCTTTTTACACAGTTCATGTAGACTTTATAGAATTCAATAGCTCCCTAAGCAATATATCACTCCTCAATACAACCCTTAATACAACATTGATTTTTGACATACCATACAAATTCATTATATTCCATTCAATGGTGGAATATCCATCTATAATTTATATGATCACATAGTCGAATATCTCTAACCAAGTGAACTATCATGTGAACCCTCACATCAAATAATCATGGTTGGAAGAATATTTCCAATTCACATAATATAATTGTAATTTCCTTTTCCATAGTTGGAAATTTTTTGGCCCTATAACTTTTGTTCATATAGTATTTAATGACAAACAAAGCTTGCTTAATGTATGGTGAATATTCTTGGAAAAATGGAATTTAAATCTGTAGGAATTAGATCTTACATCAAAAAAATAAAAATCTTATTATTTTAGACCCTCGATTTTTAAATAATTCAATAACATAATATTATTGATATTTTATAAATACCCCTATAGAACAATTTCATCATTCATTAAGATAAAAAATGATATATCTACTACTTCAAAAGAGTGTAAGAATCTAGAGGAATAAAGGTTCATTTTCACACTTCACTAGTGCCAACACTTCCTATATTTTCATTTCAACTAATAAAAACCTCACCTTAATTCCACCCTTTTTTTATCAATGTGAATTTAGTAATGTTCCAATAAAACTATAAAATACATTTTTTTTCAAAATGCATAAAATCATGAAATTTTTTGACATAGAAACAATTCTAGTATGGAAATAAAAAACTAACATCTTTTTCCAACCAATTTTCAGAAGGGTTTTCAAAAACTTTTTACCAAAATAAATTCACAGATATTTTACTCTCTTAAACAATTGATCAACTATTAGTAAGGAAAATGTTTTATGTTATTATAATCATCAATCAAATGATTTCATCCAAAATTGATACTTATGTCATCGGTTTGGAAATTTGTGATGTTGTAGAAACACAATCGTCGACGAATGTCTCAATGTAATTGGCTTTGTACCTTGTTCGAAAATTGGACACCATTGATTTCCATTAATTTTTTATCTTAGAAAATATCATTAAGGATTAAATTCATTTATCATCCCATAAAACATTCCTATAAATTTGAAATATTCATTTCTGTCAGCATAATACAACATTACACTATAATCCCACATTAATTTTAAATCTTTGATCAATGGATCCAAATAAACATAAATATCATTACCCAGTTTATTTGTTCCTAATATAAGAATTGTTAACACAATGTATTTTTATTTCAGACATAACCATAGGGGAATTTAATAATTTAAAATTGTAACCAGCCATGTACTATGAATACTGCTTTGAAAATAAAAAACTATTCACTCTATTTGTATGTAACTCAAGATGAATGATTCTCCAAATATTTAAAAATTAAATATACTCATGATAAATTCTACTATATAGTGCAGAGTCTACTGGGTGATGAAGTTTCCTAACTTTATTTCATGTATATTCATGGCATGTCAATTTTCATATAGTATCTTCACTTCTTTATAGGTCCTTAAACATTAGAATAATTAAAATTTAGCATAAAAATTTCATAAGACTCGATTCAAATTAATTTTATCAAGAAAAATAACACCTTTTAAATTCATTATATGATTTTTGGTCCTTCAAAAATAGTATACATTCTTTTGTATTGGTATTTATTCTTTCAGAGATCATACATATTGAATGTAGCAATCTTTTAGAATCATATGTTCAGCTAGGGAACTCCTTATCTTCTTGAAACATATCATTCAAGAGATAAATAAGTTCAATAAAACTGGAGTCACTCCATCTTTTTGATGATTTTAAATTATAAAGAATTATTATGATGGGTAATGATGTATATTTAGTGCAACCAACATATAATGGAATATTTTCACCACTCTTTAACTTCACAATTTTTTTTGAATAATCACAACGTTCATCTTCAACTATCAATGTCATTTACTCAATAAAATCTTCATAATCATTCAAAACTGTAATCACATCCTCGATACAGTCTTCTTCATTGTGTATAATTGTAATCAGATTAGATGATCCATAAAATTTAGTGTTGTATTTGTTATTGAATACATTCACCTTTTCCCCATGTTTATTCCAAAATTTATAACTTCAATCAATTCTATGATAGATCAATTGTTCGTCAAACTCCTCTGGAATAATAAGACTTCACTAACAATAGCGTAAACTTAGATAAATTATTTGAGTAGGGTAATATGCATGATCTTTTGAAAACATGATGAAATCTTTCACCCTATCCTCACACTATTTTGTTATATGATTAACATTCATCCATTTTCGATTCATATGCATTCAATTGATCTTTCCAGGTGCAACATAGGCATGTGGAGGTGAGATATATATTAAAAAATCTTTTAAAAATCATTTCTCAACACCAAGAGAAAGGATATTTCATATCAAATTTGAAATTAGTTTATTTATTATTTGAATAAATAAAAACCTTGTCTTAATATATTTATTCATTGGTTAATGTTGGTCATCCTAAAAAACCCTTTTAGATTACCTTCATTAAACTGTGAGGATCCAAGGGTAGAATACCTCAAGGTGTGATCCACATGTTCTCCTAAGATCTCTGAGAAACACAAATTGATTTCTATGTGCTAGAGTGATGAGTCAAATATCTTGAGTTTTTCATACTTGACTACTCATTCATCGATCTTGAAGAAACATCTCTTGCAGTTTTCATTCATGAGATGGAGAGAGATTGATGAGGTGGAGATAATTATTTGTGTGTAACAATTTTATACTCTTAATTTTGGATGATCTAAACAATAAAAACATCTTTCTATTTATAGAGTTTATATTCAATTTAAAATATGTTTTAATTGGATACTATCCATTAAATAACATTTATTATACTAAAATTATCCCTAGAATAATAAGAATAATTATATAAATATTATTTTGTGAAATGAGCCATATTTCGAAAAAATATATATTATATAAAGGTCTTTTTAATTAATATTTCTCACTGGACTCGGTCTTAGACCCTTCAAAATGATCAATATTTTTCCGAAAAACTGAATAAATACTTTATTCATAAATAAATATTTTATTCAAAATCAGGAATATATATATTTATAATAATATTTAATAAATAAAATAATTTTTTTATTCACATGCCGACATATAAATATTTATTTTATTTATGAAGTCAATATAACATGAAATAAAATTATTATTCAAACTTGAAAATAATATTTATTCCTTTCATTTTACTCATATAGAATTTAATTTAGAGCCACAGAAACACTTAGTATGTGACCCTATAACATTTTTTTCTCATTTGAGTTAGGAGGGATTGCATAAAGTCCAAGATTACTGTATAGAAACATTTCAAAGAACCCATGAGAACAAACTAAATGGAACAACATTGAAAACCACATACAAAATCTCACTATAGAATATAACCCCTTTGTCATAATATGTCATCATGATTGTTTCACATCTGTGTATCCAACCTATATGCTCGATATGTATTTCCATGAATATATGAAATAAACAAATCATTACACCATGGACATGGAATGTAATGAAATGATTCGATTATAATCAAAGGATTGATATATCAGCTTCCATAAAGATGGAAGGGAAATCATATCTCAAATTATTCATTAATTTCATGTCTCTCTTGATGCACCCATTGTATCCAAATTTTCCATGATCTGTTATCATCATGGTTCAGGAAATAAATATAAGTACATGGGTATTAACATGCATTAATAATAATCATAAAGTATAAGGACCATCACACATTATGGTAGATAGGAATATCTGATAACACCAAAATATGTAAAATTCTTACTGGCAGGTCTGTTCTGATTATATTTTATCTTAAAGATTACTTAGATCGTGCTTCATGAGAAGAAACCTCATCAGCATATGAGTACTTTCACCTGAGATTCTATGTACAATGTGTACCATCAATGTATGTTATCCAACCAGAGAACATTATTTTATAATGTCTTCATAGAACATAAATGTTATCATCAGATCAAGGAAATCCTATGACCTTATCAATGTGATATATACTCTTGGACATTATTACATTAGAATAATTTAGAAAAGTATAAAATATGTAATAATAATCTTTATTAATATTCAATATATAAAATATAAATTTGATAAACGTACAAATAGTTGGTCCTATGACACCAACTCCATCAAATTACAAGTTGGACTAGAGCCAAATACCTATGGCCTTCAGTCCGCTAGACTGAACCTGATAGTCATGTTTCAGTTAAGTCATGGATTTAGTCAAGGGGTCTCGCATGTTGACTTCTATATTAATAATGCTTAGTACAACTTCCCTTATCAAAGGAAAATATCTCAACATATTATACTTCCAAAGTATGTGATCCATCTATTTATGTGACCTTTCCTCTTTCACAAGAGCCACTATTGTTTTATTATCACATTATACTGTTGAAGGATCTTTACAGAAAGATACCACATCATTCTCTTAGAAGAATTTCACATCCATACTGCTTCTTCAGCTTCCTTAAAAGCCACAATATTCTCAGATTATGATGTAGAACTTGCAACCATGTCCTTTTTTGAGGTCTTCTAGCTTACAAAACCTCCATTTAAAGTGAATATGTATCCCGTTTGTGACTTCATGTCATCTTGATCAGTTTGAAAACTAGAATCTACATATCTACTAATGAAAAGTTCTTTATATCCCCTATAAACATGGATTATATCCTTAGAAAACCTTAGATACTTAAGGATTGTATTTAATTACATCCTATGACAGTCACATGGATTATCCTGATATATTCTTACCGCACATAATTTATATGAAACATCTATCCCAAAACACAACATAGAATACATAACTAATCAAATCACTGATGTGTCTGAATGTTTTCTCATTTAGTTTTTTTCTCATGTGTATGAGGACATATTTTCCTAGAAATATGAATTCCATGTAACGTTGGAAACAATCCCCTATTGTATTTTTCCATAATTAATCAAATCAGTATCTTTTCAATGTATATTCTTTGAATTAGGGAATGAAACCTCTTGGATCTATCATGGTGGATATTGATCCCAAGAATATGTGTTTCCTCACCCAATTTATTCATAGAGAATCATTTTTTCACCCAAATCATAAGAGAATAAAATATTGGATTTTAATTTCTAATGACTAATATGTCATCAAAATATAATACTAAGAAAATGACTTCACTCACATTAATCTATTTATAGACACATGTCTCAAATTCATTCTTTATGAAACTAAATTCTGTTATAGCCTCATCATAATGAATTCTCAATGACCTAGAATCTTATTTTAACCTATAAATGGATCATTGAAACTCTCATATCTTGTTGGAATCCTCTGGAGTCACAAAACCTTCGACTTCTGTCCTATAGACATCTTCCTAAAGGTTCCCATTAAGGAAGTCTATTTTGATATACATTTCCTCAATTTCATATTCATGTATATCCACATTTCCAAGTATAATTATAATGCATTTTCACATTGAAACTGGTGAAAATGTTTTGTCATAGTGAGTTCCTTGATGCCGTTTAAACACTTTTTAATCAATTGCACCTTATATGTACCGACTTGTCCTTCCATGTCCAGTTTCTTCTAGAATAGTAATTTGAAACCTATGATATTTAAATATACTAAAGGGTCTACCAAAATCTGGACTTTGTTTTGGTACATGGAATCCATTTCAGAATTCATGGATTCTTTCCACTTGAAGACATCTCTATCACTTAATACTTTCTTCTTGGTTAGAGGATCATTATTATCAACTAATAATGAGCCTCCATCCTTGGTGTCTTGAAATCCATACCATTCTTGTTCACGATCCTCTATATTTCTCTTACAAAGTAATTATATACCTGTAATTAATTCTTCTTCCACATGGCATGGTAGAATATGTTCCTATGGAAAATATAGTGTATCTTGAGCTTGGACATCATCAATTTCTATCTTTCTCCCACTATCACTTTTTTTGATAAGTTTTTCCTCATGGAATTTCGGATTCCTTTCAACTAAAATATTTTTTTCAGAGGGATATTATTGTATTTATCCCTTTTTTTCTTTGTGATATCCTTTAAAGAAATGATTTGTTCCTTGGGGTGAATGATTATTACCTAAATATTCCATAACAAAACATTCACAACCCCACACATGTATGTAAGACAACACATGTTTCTTCACATTTCCTAGTTGGTATGGTATACAATCAATTTCTTTAGTTGACACTCAGTTTTCTATGTATGTTGTTGTTTGTAATGTGTATCCCCAAAAGCATAAGATAACACACACATGACTCATCATTGATCTCATCATGTCCAAAAACATGTGGTCCTACTTTAACATACACCATTCCAGGGAGGCATATTTGGAGGAGTGAGTTGAGATAAAATCCCAAACTCCTATAAACAGTCAATGAAGTCTTGATAAATATATTATTCACCATGGTATGAGTGAAGTTTCTTAATTATCCTTCTAAGATGGTTCCCAACTTAATTATTGTATTCAATGAATTTATCAATGGAGTTAGACACATTCCTCATTAAGTAGGCATACCCATATGTACTAAAATCATCAATAAAATTTATGAATATTGTGTAGACACTAATTGATTAAATAGGTTATACTACACAAACATCAGTGTCAAATAATTCAAGAAGCTTTATATCCCTTTCACCTTTACCACTAAATTGGTGTTTGGTCATTTATTTATTGTAAACATCTGTGAAATACACCATGTTATTTTAGTTCAAAATATTCTAAAAATCTATTTTTTTGTAATTTATTCATGCATATTTCATTTAAAAGAGCAAGATAGTGATTGCAATGTTTGGTGTGGTGTTAGTCATGTAAAGTAACATTGTTATCAATTGACATTATTTTGTTAGTGTAAACCAGTACATAGAGACTATCATTTAAATTATTCATACATAAAAAATTTCTATATTTAAAAATGAATAAAGAGCTATTCCAAAATTTGAAAATAAATCCATCCTTATCAAGTCTGGATATAGTAATAATTTTTTTGGTAACTAAAGGCACATAATAACATCCCATTAAAACCAAGATCATTCTGGTCAACAATGTGAGGTGGTAGTCCCCCAAATATACAACAACATGTTTAAATCGTTTGGATTCTTAAAGATCTGTCTATCCTATGTCCATATTTCTGAATCTACTTGTTTCATGTATTTGAAGACATATGTGAGCACCAAAAGATGTATCTAATATCCAATTTTTAGAAACATAAAAATTGATCATGATAGAAAATACACTTGAAGCATCACTTAAAATCTTTGGATGGGTGTAGTTTTTCTTCTAGTGGCCCTTCTTGCCACATGAAAGATTGAAAACATCACATTCCCTTTATTTCCCTTTGATCTTCCTCTTACTGGAAGGGTGTGGAGATTATTTGTATTTACGTCTCTTTTCTTTCCCTTTCTATTTTATCTCTATAAAGATGGAGGTTTTTTCACTCTTTGTATCCTTATCTACTTCATGAATAATAGTATGAAGATATCGTAGAGACTTATTAATGTTGTTTATATTAAAATTGACAACAATGATGGAGAAGCTCCGAGGGATTGATGATTAAATGAGGCTGGTTCCAAGTTCTCTGAGGAGTTTATACTTTAGAACATCTAATCACTAAATGTATCCAATTAGCTAGACTAAGTGAGGCCCAACCAGGGAACCCTCTCTAATATTTCTATAAAAGTGTGCCCCATAAATCTCAAACTGTTCATGTCTATCTCTCTCTTGGTAAAGATGATGGAGGTTCCCAAGCATGCTATACACATCCATGTTTTCTTGATATATTATTAGTTAAATAGACATTTATGAAAGCATTAATAATTGAAGTCTGAACACAACAATAAAATGTTTTTGTAGACAATGAAATCTTAACCACTTTCCTCTTTAGAAAGTGGACCAGGAAATGAGGATTCTAGCATGTATGATTTATGTTAATGGAGTAGTACCATCCAAAGGTGTCTAAACCACTCAAGGATGTTACTTCTAGTTAGGAAGTTATCCTTCTCCAATATTGATTGTAGTGATAGTGTGGATGATGAAATTTCTTTTTTACTATACAACTAATAGATTTGATTATTATTAATTTACTTTATTGAAAAATAAGTGATATTTAATAAATTAAACGACTTTATTTATTTATTTTTTTGAATATTACACTATTTTATCAACTCTCAATTGTCCTCAATAGTGAACTTAGAATGTCTAGTTTGACTAACATTTATAAGGAAATCAACATTTCAAAATGATCCAGACTTTGGCCAAGTATACTATAAAATGAAATTAGGTATGCAGTCTTGACAACTATAGACTTTGAGCTCCTTGATATGTTGAGTGAATTCCCTTATCCTGAACAATGTCATGGAATTCCTTAAAATATGCCACCAAATTTTCATTGAACAGAATTTGTCAACTTAAATCAATACAATTTCAGTTAACTCATCTCAAAACTCTCACGTGAACTCCCAGATAAATGTATGTGTACAGAATTTGGAAATTTCCTTGACATAGTTCTATGGTTTCATTCCCAATAATGTAATGGATGGCTTAGTTTGACTTAATATTTAATTGAGGTATAATATGTTATTATGAAAAATATTTATATTTATTTATCATTTACATGTCTTTTTAATATTAAGTGGATGTTACATAGTTAATTAACCATGTTGGATATAACATTTATGCACAATTTATTTATGTAATTTCCATATATGCAAATTAATTCATTTATTTATGTGATCATGGCCATGAATCCATAAAGTATATAATTTCATATATAGAAATAAATAAATAGTTAATTATCCCAATCATGAGATTTGTCTAATGGTTCATTTAATGAGGGGAAACTAAAAAAACCTTTAACCTAGGGGAAGTAGCACTTATTACCAGTCCTGGAATGAGTTACTGCATTCCAACTATCGACTTTTGTATCACCTGGGTTGGTATCATTATAGTTTCATCTAGATCTAGCTCTATGCAGCTTGGTATTCTTCATTAGTTATAAATATTTATTACCCACACGCATGTGAGGGGAACCAAATTATTAATTAATGGGTATTACATAAATATCCTTGGATATTTTTATACTACATAATAATGGAAGAAAGGATGAATCACATGCCGTCATTTAATTTGATATTAAATAAATAAAAACTTAGGGAATAAATTAAATTAATACATCTAACACATATACAGGTCTTGGTCATCCTCATGAATGATCATACGTGCAATAAATACACAAAAGTAAACGACTGTAAATCATTTCATTATATGTTGTATTATTATTTATGATAAAAGTGCTTTCATTAATCAATTTGAAAATTAACAATTAAATTTCATTTAATCTTTAGTGATCATCCAATTCTATTTGGATATACTCAGCATTAATGGAATTCATGGAAAATAAATTGTAGAACTAATAATTATATATTAATTACAACAAATTAATTGATCATTTAAAATTCATTAAAACCATTTTTAAATTTTCAAACACACAATTGTGTTCCAATTACTAAAAAAAGTTTTAATGTTGCAATTTTGAAATTTAATATAAATTTAATATTTTCATTAATCGAATACTACCCGGCATGTACATGCAGTTACATGCCATGTACCTCAGTTGTCTTATATCCAAGTCACATGCCTGGGCCTTCAGCTTGTAACTTGGATGGACTACACATTGTGTAAATGCAAGTTACACACCCTGTATCTACTTTTTGTGTTCCAAGACGGCCCGATCAACACGTAAGGTGAAATAAAATTACAATGGGTAATTAACATCTCAGTACATTTATATTTACTGTGCATGGGTATATGGAGTGTGCTCCAACTGCACTCCATATAACCTAATTTCACAGGGAAAACATTGGGAACTTCTCAAAGGAATCTTCATTTATTCTTCATTTTTTCTTAATCCGTTAATTAAATGAAACATGGAATAGACATGATTATTATTTTAGAAACATTTTAATTCAAAAAATATTAATGAATGAATAAATTGAAATGAGAATCTAACAACAATTACACATAGATCAATAGTCAAATAAATAATTTTTAATTTTAACATGGATTATTTGATAACACTTGATGGTTCTAAGATCAGTTGAATAAATTAGAGGTGATAAATATTTTAAATTTTCATTTAATAATCGTTTCCCGAAACAAAGAGAAACTATATTTCACATAAAATTTCTAATTTATGTATTTTATATTTAATGAAATAAATACCAGTGATGCAGAACTTTATTTACTAGTGAATTTTGATCATTATAAATGACCCTTTAGAATTAACTTCATTGAGTTGTGAGGATCAAAGGGTAGAATCCCTCTGGAAATGATCAATATATGATCATAGGATCTCTGAGCAACACCACTCGAACTCTAGGTTCTATCACATGGAGTCAAATTATATGAGTTTTTCATTATTGATAACTCATTATTTGGTCTTGAATAAATCTATATAGTACTTATAATTCTTGATAGGGAGAGAGAGGGAGGAGTTGAGAGAAAATTAATTATGCAAAACAATTATGTATTATCTATTTTGGATGCTCTACACAATAGATATAGATGTCTATTTATAAAGTTGGGATTGAAGTTAAAATATTATTTAATTTCCTACTGGCCATTAAATTAAATTTATTACCATAAAAAAATCACATAACGCATACTAATATTTATATAATTATTATTTTGTGGGGTGTGACAACTTTCACAATAACATATATTATATAACGGTCTTGTTAATTAATATTTGTCACTAGAATTGGACTTGGCCCATTTGAACTATTATGGAATTTATCGAACAATTGAATAAATATTTTATTCAAAATCTAGTGAATAAATATTTATTAATATATTTAATAAATAAAATAAATATTTCATTTACAATACGATGACTGTATATATATTTATTTTTTGAGAATAATATAACTTGAATTAAATGATTCTTCAAACATGAGAGTAATATTTATTAAATTAATTAATCTCAAATAGAATTTATTTGAGATCAACGAAAACACTTACTGTGTTACCCTCTATGATTCTTTCACATTGGCATTATGAAGGATTTTCTAAAGTCCCACATTACTGTCTAGCAATAGGTCAAGGAATCTAAGAGAATGAAATTAATGTCACAATATTGAAAAACTCATATGAATTCTCACTGTGTAATATAATCTCCTATTCAAAATATCTCATAATGTTGGTTTCAAATCCATGTCACCAACCAATATGATCGATTTGTCATTATTTTACTATCTGAAATAAACATTCCATTACCCCATGTCCATGGAATGTAATGAGAATATTTTTTCCAATAAAAGTGATCAGATTTCAGATTCCATAAAGATGGAAGGTAAAAATCATTCCTCTACTTATTCATTAATGATATTTTACTTGTGACGTACCAAACATATCTAAATTCAAAAATAACTATTATTTTCATGGTGTACAAAATACATCTATGTAAGTGAGTTTTAACAGATCCTACCATGATTCACTATTTCATTTTAACCATTACACCATTGTATTAAGCTGAATTTGTATTGTAAATTCAAAATATAATAACAAAATGAACTTCATTTTCTATAATTTTTTTGTGTGTTTATCATTGTTAAAAACATCAATGTTACTTGTTTTGATAATTTCATTGAAGGTGGAGGTGATTTGGAGGACCCATGATGATGTCCAAAAAAATGGACCAAACTCCGCAAGATCCATGCACACAAGTGGACTCATCCGCCCACTTCTGCAGAACCATGCATCAAAATGTGCTGATACTTTGTGGGATGGTCCAAAATGAATTGGGGAAAATTTCATCTAATGGAACCCAAGACTCATTTGGTATTCTGGTGGCCCAACCGACCTGATCTCTCCATCACACTGAATCTGCATGATTTCAAAGGTGGTGTGATGTGATCTGTGCTTATCTCAGGATCTAGTAGTCCAAATTTCACCCAACATTCAGTGGAGATAGAAAAAGGTATTTATTCAACTTTTTTATTTTATCCAAAGAGAGATAAGGTTGTATGGAGATCATTACCCAGGTGACAAGTGGTTTTAATAAATATGTGTGCTCAAAACCACCTTCCAATTTCCGATAAAATGGATCTTTGGTCTTCCCATTGTACGTTTAGACAAGAAGTAATGATCTGCTATTTTAGAGTTCTATAAGAGTTTCCTCCTAATCCTGGAATTTCTGGAGGCCCATATCTTCATAAGAGGATCAACAAAGAAGAAGGAGTTCCACCCAAGCCTTTCCCTCATCTCGATGGTGAGCTAAATGGTGGATGATCATTTCGAGGGATATACACAATCTTGGGAGGAAGTTATGGAACATGAAATTATACTTATTTTTAGTAATCTGTGTTATAAATATTTCACTTATGTTTAACTTTGATTAACTTATCCTCTGAGTACATTTATTTTTTTATAATTAAGTGAAACAGTTTTTATCTCAACACTGATTGGGTTGAGATTTCAAGTGGGAATCTTGTATTGTTCGGATTGGACAAGAAAAAAGTCCTATTTATCTCACACATACATAAGATTTCAGTATTCTTGGGATTCCTTTCTTTTCTATGTTTGATACCCAAACCTTGATTGCATGATTGTTGTGTCAAGTGGTGGTACTTTTAGAATCATTTTAAGAGGCAAGAGGAATGTCAAGATCTTGACCACCCTCAACTAAAGGGTTCCATTAAACCAACTACATTTTTCAAAACGATGGACTAAAAAATATGTTTATTGAACATGGAATGATATCTTTATCTTATAATTCTAAAACAATGCCTTTATTTATCAACCATTAAACTTGTTATGTTAAGTTATTTTCTTAAATCTATTTTCAAAATCACCCATATTTTAGTAATCATTATTAAAAATACACACTATAAAAAACAAAATCTCTTTGATATTTGATCTAGGGTCTTCCCTAGAATATAAATCAATATTAAAATAATATTAAATTTGATGTGTCAGGACATCATGGTCAAATTTTGGCACCGTTGTCGGGGAGAGCTTTGGTGTTAGTGTGTGTTTTTTAATTTTTTTTTGTAATTTTGGTGAATATTTATTTATTTTATCTTAGACCATTGAATATAGATATATGTTGTGATTTATTTCTTCTATAGGATTTTTTTCATTATGAGTTCAACTCCGTGGTAATTACCTCCATTCTAACGCGAACTGGAGACGATCTTACATCAGCAGCCTCGAGACGCCCAAGAGAACAATTCAATGGAGGGAACACAAAATATCAACACTCTTCCTGATCCTTCAACTTCTTATTTTGGAAAATCATAAAAATTAAAATAAACATGCATAACATGGCTGAAATTAACCGTAAATTAAAATAACTAACCTCACCTGATGTTGATATCCATCCCACATACATTCAAATGCAAGGATAGGCACCTAATTTTGAACTAAAATCTAGTTTAATTCATTTATTACAAAGATTCAATGGACTTGCTGGAGAAGATCCACAGAAGAAAATTACAAAATTTCATACCGTTTTTTCTACATTAAAACCTGAAAATGTGAATGAAGAACATGTAAATATCATATCATTCTCATTTTCATTGAAAGCCACTGGAAAATACAGGATTTACTATGTTAGTTCTCTTATTAGAGGCTGAGAAGACATGAGACGCCTTTTAATTGAAAATTTTTTCTAAGCCTCTCAAACTGTAACTATATGGAAATAAATCTATGGTATAAGAAAATAACAAGGGGAAACATTACATGAATATTGGGAATGAATTAAAATGTTATGTTCAGAATGTACACACTACCAAATAAGTGATCAAATTTTAATTCGGTATTTTTATGAAGGGTTTATTCATATTGATTAAAAAATTATATATTCTACTATAGGTGGTGCAGTAGTTTATAAAAACCCAATTGTTGTAAGGACCCTAATTGTGAACATGGCACAAAACACTCAATAATTTGGTTCAAGGTCTTCTGTACCCATTAACGGTGTCCATCAGGTGAAAAGTACTAAATTAGAGAAGAAGGTGGACACATTGTTTGAAGACTTAAGTACCCTTCTTCAACAACTTGCTATTTCCAAAGGGAAATATCAATCTCCTCCTCCCATCCATTGTGGTATATGTTCTTATGACACCCACTACTCTGACCAATGGCCCCCAATTTAGAGAAACCTATGAGAGTTGTGAGGTAATATTTCTAGGTCTCCCGTATAACCAACCCTTTAAGAACGACCCTTACTATCCATCCGTCCCTGGGTGGAATGAAAACCAAGACTATAGGCACGGGAGTATTCAAACCATCCCTAACAACAATGGAACCAACTGGGGCGGAGCAGTTATCTACCACCACCACCAAGAAATCCTCGACCTCCATAAAGTCCATTCCAACCACCCCCTCAAATAACCAAAACTATCATAGAATATATGAGGGTGAAAATGGATTCTAATAATCTCTAACTACAACAAACCACTCAAGCATACATACAAGACCTAAAAACCCAATTAGTCCAACTTTCCAACTCGGTGGGGAAAATACAGATCCATGGGTTGTGTAAACTACCTTATCAACCATTAGTTAACCATAGGGATAAGGGGAATGTCAATGCCATCATCCTTTGGAGTGGAATGAAACTAAAAAATCCAAATTACCCCCCCACTAGAGGCATCCCCTCCTAAGGAAACCCGCATCCCAACCTCTGGAAATGCTCTAAATGAGGTAGAACCATGTCCTCAGAGAATCCCTTCCAAATGAATGAGTGTGTTTATTTATTATTCACCTAGACCAAAAATTAATCTTCCATTTACCAAAAGGTCCACCCATCCTCGAAATAAAAAGGAAACTAAAATTGATAAATCAATATTGGAAACATTCAAAAACATGCAGGTTAATATCTCCTTGATTGATGTTGTGAAGGAAATTCCATGATACGCCACGTTTCTAAAAGAGATGTGTACTCACCAAACTCAACGTTGAGGTGATGAGAAGGTGATAACAGAGATTAATGTTTCAACATTGAAAGATCCATCACATCCCACCATGATCAATGATCCTAGAACATTTTCAATTTTGTGCACCATAGGAAAGTATTCTTTTTCTAATGTTGTTCTTGATTTATGTGCTTATATAAATGTGATTCCTCACTCAATTTACTCTACATTGTAGGTCAAGGAACAAAATCACACTAGAATTTTTTTTCAACTAGATAACCGATGTACTACACACCCCTCCGGTGTGTTAGTGGTTGTTCTTTTGGGGGTTCAAAATTTATATTTTCCGTCTGATTTTTATGTGATTAAATTGAAATATGATCAGATGAATGGAAATTCCCCAATTATATTGTGGAGGCCTTTCAGGAAAACTACCAAAAAAATAATTAATTTCCATAATGGTACATTATCTATGGATTTTTGTGGTCAAATAGTTCATTTCAACATCTTTAATGCCATGAAGCACCCCTCAAAAGAACATTCCTCTTTATCTATTAATTCAATTGATGAACCCCCATCCCCTAAAAACACTTAATTTGTTTTCCCTAATCCCATTTCGGAGTTTTCCTCCTTGATTGAAGTCCTAGGTAATGAATCAAGCATATAATGTTGTACCAGTCTAGAAAAATGGAATGCATGATTATTAATTGATGATTTCTTGAACACTGAGGATTCACTGACCATCATTGATTCTGATAAGCTTGAAAAAGACCATTTATCATCTTAGGATGATACCATTGAGGAGATAGATGAGATCAGTGATCTATAACATTCACACACACACTCCCATCAATACAAAATCTACCTGAATTGAACTGAAACAGCTTCCTAAAGATTTAAAATATTCATATCTTGAGAATTGGAACAAGTTTCCAGTCATAATTACTAGTTCACTCCCTCCTGAGCATTAATTACGACTGATTGATCATTTGAGGGAGTATAAACATGATTTGGGATGTACACTTGCTGAAATTCCCGGTATTATACCATCAATTTGTACACATCATATTTTATTAAATGACGATCCTAAACAAGTGAGGAAAGAACAACGTCGACTGAATAGAAACCTTGTAGATGTTGTGAAAAATGAGGTAACAAAATTATTGGCTACTAGAATCATTTACCACATCTTTAAAAGACAATGGGTTAGTCCCGTTCAAGTAGATCCAAAAAAACTGGCCTTATAGTAATCAAAAATGAAAACAATGTATTTGTTCCAACTCATGTGCATAATAGTCGGTGTGTCTGTATAGACTGTCACCAACTAAACCAACACACTAGGAAGGACCATTTACCTTTTCTATTCATTGACCTAATGCTATATAGGCTACTGAATAATATCCACTAATATTTTCCTGATTACTATTCTGGATACATTTAGATCCATATTTCCCCTAAGGATTAGGAAAATTCAACCTTCACTTTCCCTTTTGGCACATTTTCTTATAGAAGGATGCCATTTTGTCTGTGCAATGCTCTAGGTACTTTCTTACGATGCACAGTTAGTATTTTTTTGGATTACCTGTATAATTGCATTTATGTTTTCATGGATGATTTCAATATTTATGGATGAACTTTTGATGAATGATTATGTAGTCATGGTTCATTCCTACATCACTGTATTGAAAAGAATATTGTATTAAAATATGATAAATACCATTTCATGGTGCGACAAGGTATAGTTTTGGGGTATGTCATTTCTGGGGATGGTATCCAAGTAGATAAATTGAAAGTGGATGTCATTTCTTCCTTACCATTCCCCAAAAATGTACCGGATGTGCGGTATTTCATAGGTTATGAGGTATTTTACCGTCATTTCATTCTTGAATTTAGTAAAATTGCACTCCCCTCTCCTGATTACTCCAAAAATAAAAAGAATTTACTTTTGATAAATAATGTGAGGAAGCTTATTATAATTTAAAATGGAGTCGCACATCAGCCCCAGTAATCCAACCATCTCAGTGGGATTTACCATTTGATATTATGTGTGATGCCTCTAAATATACTGTTGGGGCGGTCTTGTCATGAATGGTTGATATAGCTCTAAATGTCATTGCCTATGCTTCACGTACACTGGACCCTACCTAAGAAAAAAACACCAAAAATGAAAAATCATTTTTTCCTATTGTGTATGCCTTTGATAAATTCATGTCATACCTTTTGGGGACAAATATCATTGTGTTCTGAGACCATTCAGCCCTCCAATTTATCCTCAAGAAACCAGAATCTAAACCATGTATCATTTGCTAGATGAACCTCCTTCAAGAATACAATATAGAAATTTGAGATAAAAAAGGATCAAAGAATGTGGTGGTTGACCATATTATTAGGTTCCACCTATCCTCAAACATTGGCTCATCCCCCTGTATTCCTATAAATAACCTATTTCATGATGGGAAACTGTACAGAGTGCAAGATGTTATTCCTTATTATGCTGAAATTGTAATTTTTTTGGTAGCATCTTTCATTCCTTCTGATTTCAACAAAAACCATGCCAGTCGTCTAAAAGATGAGTCTCGTTGGTACATTTGGGATGACCCCTACCTCTGGCGCATATTTAGTGATCATGTTCTTAGGCTTTGTGTTGCCGATAGTGAGTTCCAGTCTGTCCTTATATTTTTCCACAATCTTTCTTGTGGGGCCACTTTGGTCCCCAATGGACTACTTGCAATGTCCTTGATTTTGGTCTCTTTTGACATACACTATTTTGGGATTCCCATGATTTTTTTAAATCATGTCCTCATTGTAAAAGAATATCTAATGTCTCTATAATAAATGAAATGCCACATTAATCATTTCAATTTCATAACATTTTTGAGTTTGGGGTGTTGACTTTATGGGGCCATTTCCAAATTCCTTTAGAAATGTGTACATTCTTCTGGTGGTTGATTACGTGTCAAAATGGGTTAAGGAACAAAATTCAAGGAATGATGATTTGAAAGAAGTTGTAGAATTTTTTAGAGTCCAAATATTTTGTAGGTTTGGATTACATAGGTTCATCATTAGTGACCCGAGTTCTCCTTTCTACAACTAAAAAATGCAATAACTTTTGCATCGATTTGGGGTTGGTCATAGAGTGTCTACTGTATATCTCCCACAGAATAATGGTCAGTCTAAGGAGTCAAATAGGTAGATAAAACATATTATTGAAAAAATGGTTCAACCCAAAAGAAATGATTGGAGTCTTAGACTTGATGATTCATTATGGGATTACCGTACAACTTTTAAAACCCCAGTTGGAATGTCACATTACAGGCTTGTTTTTGGGAGGAGTTGTCACCTGTCTATTCAGATTGAGCACCAGGCCTACGATGCCATTAAACAATGTAACTCTAATATTTCTGGTGCATTTTCTAGGAGGGAGTTCCATATTTCAATGATGAAGGAAATGAGAAGAGATGCATATGAGAACTACAGGATTTATAAGGAGCGAACAATGGTTGACTGTGATCGTCTCATCCTTCATCATTAGTTACACATTTGGCAGAAGGTTCTCCTCTATAATGTGAGGCTGAAGTTGCATCCAATTAATCTCCTTTCCTACTAGTTTGGACCATACACTATTACTAACCATTATCCATTTGGTGTTGTCCTGGTTTAAAATAACGAAACCAAGAAAACCTTCACTATCAATGGGAATCAGCTGAAGTACTTCCATGAAACCATTTCAGAGTCCCTGATGGATGAACTCTAGGTTCAAGAAGTAGTCTACGAATGACACGCACTAGGTTTTATATTTCCTTCCTACTTTCTATTTTTAAATTTATGACACTACAAACTCTAGGTGTGTGGTGATTAGTATTTCCTGGGTTAGTTAGTAATTTTCATCATCTTTATTTTTTTCCTCTTTTTAGCTTGCTGGATAGTATTGTTACATTCCCCCTTTCTCTCCCACACACCTTTGTGCTGGAATATTACTATTTTTTCACCACTTTATCATGGAAAAGGATGCCCATTTAATCATTGAAGTTATTGAAAATTCTTGAGGAATGTCTGTACTTCATGTTGTTTTAACATTCAAAACAAATTCTGATGAAATGTGAATTTCAGCAAGAATTGAATATTTTGGTGTGAATTTCTTTTTAAATTTAGTTCTTTTTCGATGATATAAATGCTTGTATCATTTTTCAACCTTTGAGAGTAATGGTGCGCTTTTTTGTGAATATTTTAAAGGAATATTATGTCACTTAATATCTCCACACATTTTTTCACCCAACCGAAATGTATGAAAGTTTATTACATAATAGAAGTTAAATATAAGTTAGGTTGATTTTTATATACTCCCCAAAATCATTTTTCTATATGTTTGTTCCTTATCCTATCTGTTTTATTAATCTACCAGTTTTACCTATGCATGTGTACCTTTTATCTAACAATTGTATGCCCTAAAAAAGCGTTGTATATTGGGAAGGTAAAAAAACTTCCCTAACTTTTTATCTTGTTATAAATATTACAATTATTGTTGTAAAGAGATCAATCAAGGGTTTGGAAAAGATTGTGAGATTTGTTCCAAGTGTAACATTTGATAAAAATATAATAAACGAGGGGAGTAATTAAATGTAATGAATATGGGGATATTTAGGTTGGGATCTTATGGTTTGACTTCTGGGAATGCTTATGTGAGTGGGTCTTGAAATTTTATTGCAAAGGATTTGTTAAAGATCAGGGGAATGGATCTTGTAAGTATATAATTATTGAAATAACTAATATTTACTCAATATAAAGTGGAAATAATAGCATGAAATTGTTTTCACACACAGATATGGAGAATTAGTGACATGATAAACATTTGAATTATTTTCTTTGATTGGTATCGTGCATCTCATGGAATTTCATTTGGATATAATTTTTGAGAGGTCTTTGTAATGATCGTTGAGAATTACTCCTTGGTGTGATTTTTATTTGATCACATTTCTATAAGGAATTAATTTTCATTGAATGTTAAATCTTTATGAAGTGGAAAATATGTACATACAAAATATTTTTATGTATGAATTTTCCCAGGAGTGAAAATGTTTAGGTGTGAGGGTGTGATCGTACCATGTTTCACTGTTTCATTTTAACCCTTACACCATTGTATTAAACTAAATTTCTATTGTCAATTCAAAATATAATAGCAAAATTCACTTCTTATTTGATTAAATTGTTTTGTATTTATCTCTGTTAAAAAGGTAAATGTTACTTGTTTTCATAATTTCATTGAAGGTGGAGGTGATTTGGAAGACCCATGATGATGTCCAAGAAAAATGGATCAAACTACGCAAGATCTATGCACACCAGTGGACTCATCCCCACACTGCTCCTAATCCGTGCATCTATATAGGATGATATTTTGTGGGCTGTTTCAAAATTAATTGGTATACATTTCATCTAAAAGAACACAAGATCCATTCAACATTCTAGGGTACCAACCGATGTGATCTATCTAGCACACTGAATCAGCACGAAGTCAAAAGTGGTGTGTTGTGATATGTCCATATCTCGAACTCTATTAGTCTAAATTGTTCCAAAAGTTTAGTGGACACAACACATTGGGGGGGGGGGGGCTACAACTTTGTTTTTTTTCAAAGTGAGATAAGGCTGTATGGAGGCCGAAACCCATTTAACAGTTGGTTTTAATAAATTTGTGTGCTCAAAATCACCATCCCATTTTCCTATAAAATGGAACTTTGGGCACCCCATTTGTAAGTTCAGCCAAGAAGTGATGATCTGCCATTTTGGAGTTCTAGAGGAGTCTCTTCTTCATCCTTGATGTTATGGAATCCCCTATACTCATATGGGGGTCAATAATGAAGGTGGAGTTCGACCCAAGCCTCCCCCTCCTCTCGATGGTGAGCTAAACGGTGGACAATCATTTCAAGGGAGCTACACAAACTCGAGGAGTTACAACAGTTGATATTCTACTGATTTTTGTGTAATTTGTGTGATTAATATTTCACTTATTTTTAACATTGGTTCACTTATCCTCTGAATTCATTTCTTTCGTTATAATTAAGTGAAAAACTTTTAATCTCAACACCAATTGGGATGAGATTTCAAGTGGGAATCTTTTATTGTTCCAATTGGACAAGAAAAGGGTCCTATTTATCTCACACAAAGAAAATATTTCAGTGTTATTTGGTAGCCAATATTTTCTATATTTAATACCCAAACCTTTACAATGCGATTTTTGTGACAAGGGGTGGTACTTTGAGAATCATTTTAAGATGCAAGAGGAAAGTCAAGATTGTGACAACCCCCAACAAAAGTGTTCCATTAAACCACATGTATATTTCAGAAAGATAAACTCACAAATATGTGTAGTGAACTTGAAATGATTCCTTATCTCACAATTATAAAACACCACCTTTATTTATAAACTATTAAACTCTTTAAGTTATATAATTTTCTTAAAACTGTTATCAAAATCACCCCCACTTTTTGAAATATGTATTAAAATCACACACTATTAGCTACCAACGCTCTTTGAGAGAGAACCTAGGGTCTTCCCTAGACTATAAATAAATCTTAAAATCATAATCAATTTAACGTGTCATGATAGCGTGGTCAGTAACAAACAATAATTATAATTTTAAAGTATAAGGACCATTACACATGCTCATAGATATGAATATATAATGACACCAAAACATGATGAATTCCTAATGGATGGTCTATTATCATAATATCTTATCTTCAAGTTTACGAAGTAAAAAACTTAATTAGAAGAAGACTCGTCTGCTTATGAGTACACATACCTAACTATATATGCACTGTGTGTCCCATCATAGTACATTATCCAACCGTAGAACATCATTTTAGATTATCATCATAGAAAATAAATGTTTTCATCATATAAGAAATATGTTATGACCTTATAAATGTGAAATATACTCTAAGAAACTATTAAATTAGATTCATGTCGAACAAAAAAAAAATATTTAATAAGATTTTTTGTTAATAATCAATTCATCTAATATACAAGTAATTTATGTACATAAAGTTAGTCTAAGGACACCAACTCCAACACCTATTTGATTTAGTAATATTAATGTTTTAAAAGATAAGAAAATACACAAAATGTGGTCTTTCAAATAAAGGGAACCCATCATTTGAATGTTTAAAATAATTTTTTCATTCATTGAAGGAAATGGGTAATTGAATTTATGAAAAGAATTACTTCACTGGTGATAGGTTTTTTTATCTGAATTCATCAACAATGACCACCAACACCATGTATTAGACGACTATGACCCAAGTTTGTTTTTGTAACATAGGTTCATGTCCAGAAGATATGGGGAATGAGTCTTGGGAAATAAAATGAAATAATAACTATTTGAGAGATGAAGTCGATGAGGATGAATGTTGTCTCCTTAAATATAATTTAACTTAGGTTGGGTAGTTAAAAAATCATCAAACAACATGTCATAGTTTGATGTCTCATTTTAATAAAAGTAGTAGAAATTGTTTCATCCTGATAGGGGTCTACTTGATTGGTTTGATCATGAAAAGGCATAGTTAAATGGTGTTACATGAACTCATGATAAGATATCCATCGTAGTTTCAAAATTTAAAGAAGGCCTTAAATTACCCCATGATAATTAAAAGGATTTTAATTTGAGGACTCAATTTCTAGGGCAATTAGTTTCCTTTGAGGATAAGGTTGTGATAGTGGGATCATGATTGATATCCAATTGGATGGATAAGGTTAGTGATATTCCCTTTTCATAGAGTCATTATCAATATAATTTATGAATTAGGTGAGATTCAATGTATCTAGGTGGTATCTAAAAGATAATATGATCATAAAAATATAGATACCATCCTTTTTACATACACATTTTTACATTTATAAATATAGATACCACTCAGCACATTAATAAATTTAAAAACATTATAAAAATATAGAGGAATCAATTCACTATAAGTTAAAATAACAGTAATCAATTTAAAAATCAATGTGAAATTTAAAATATTTTTTATTTAGATCATCACTAAAATAAAAAAATATCATTACCATTTGGAAATATCATAGAAAACCAATTTATATCCTTAAAACCATTAATTTTCAGTAAAAATAAAATTTAAATTATAAAAAACTAATTAATATTTTCCTAATAAATCATTTCGACAATTTTTATTAGTTTTATAAAATTATTGTCACCGATAAAAAATATGTAACCCTTTAGTAAAAATCAATTTTTAAACAAATCCTTACATATTAGATAAATATTTTTTTTGGAAAATCAAAACTGAATTCATTTTCAAATTGCCATAGAAAACTCACTCTATATTTTAAAAACCAATCCATTTCTATTTTGAACAACTATATCAAACATTTAGGTGTATAAAACACCATTTTAGAAGCATAAATAACCTATTATACAATATAATATTTATTTACATTACAATATTTAAAAATAATATTGACATTATTTGAAATCAATTTTCATAATATTAAAGACGACTATTAAATATAGTAATGTTTTTAAAAATTAAACAATTAAATTATTATATTTTATAAATAATTTACACACTAAAAACAAGTATAATTAATAATATGAGATAATTTTTTTCAGAAAAATTGAAAAATAAAATGATCTTCATGAATAAATCAGAAAAAATTTGTAATTTTACCATGAGAAACTTATTTTAAATTAATCAAAACTAAAAATCATAATAATGAAAATTATTCATTAAACATTGATTGATAAATTAAAAACTTATTAATTGTCATTATTAATTTCATTGAATTAATCATAATAAATTTGTATATAGGTTATTCAATACTAGTATTAAATTTAAAATATATCGAGTATTAAAAAAGGAAGGATAAGGGAGTTCGATTCAACCATATATAAGGTTATATGAGGAAGATACAAGAAACATCATAAAAACACCCTTTAAATTTTGGTTGCATAGTCATCAAAAGAAGGAAATAATCATAAAGTATTACCTCTAAAATTATAAAAACTCATAAATCATCAATATTATTACTAATCATATTAGTTTATACCTTTTCTACAACTAATGAACTAACATAGTTTCTCATCCCACCTTCCCTCTCATTTTTGTTGATATCAACACATAGAAGTTAACATCTAATCAGAGAGAAGATATAATTGTTATAGAAACCCCTAAATTAAAACACATTGGTTATGTTGGATGCTATGTTGTTTAATTATTTGAAATTGGTTCAAATAATAATTCACCTTCTGATGGTGGTATATGCTTGTTGGTGAATAATTAGTGTTTAGCTTAGAATAATGTTTATATTTTATTGCGTGGGTGGGAAATTTAATATTGATTGAATTGAATAGTTTATATATATATACATTATATTTAGTTTAAATTTTGTATTTTATATTTATATTGGGGTTTATATCTTGATTTTCATCTATATAAATTTAGTTTCAATAATATTAAGTATTAAGTAATTTTTTAGAGTATATAACATTGAAATATTTCCTTAAATTCTTATATCTAGTTTTAATAATTTGATTCATATATTAAGGTAACCTAGATCGAAATAAAAAGTTATTAATTATTTAAAGAATCAACTAAGATTAAATTATACCTGTATTTCTATTATTCATTCACTATTTAAATACATTTATCATTAAATTATACATGGATTATAATTATTCCTTCATATATATGGATTGATTTTATTTCTTCTCGCAAAGATGTTGCTAGTTATGTATTGCATTTAAAATTATCTTGTAAATTATTTTTTTTGGAAATAGGATACAAATGGAGGAGCTATATTAAATTCTTAGAAAGTGAGGACATATAAATGGTTTATAATGTGGTGAGATCAAAATCAGATTAGAAAAAAGACAATGGAAAAAATATAAAATTAAAATTAAAATTGAATCATAACTTATTTCCATAAATCATTAAATAAGGACATATAATATTATTAGATATTATATTTCAAAATATTAAAATAATAATTTTACCCAAATTTTTTTTTTAAATAAAAATATTTTTTAAAATATGGCATCCTTTTTTTGGAAACCCTGTTAATAAAATAAATTTTCATGGCTAAACTGATGAAATATATTGATATATGTATATGAAAATAAAGAATTTAAATAATTTGAAAGTGTATCATAATACTTTTACCAAATATTTCACCATTATAGCATACCATTTACCCTATGTTATATTATTTTCAAAAAATATTTATATTAGCATTGGGTTTGTAAAATATTACGATATCCTTATAACCAAACAAAGAATAGTAAAAAAACACAAATCACAATTAATATATACTTCTAATAAAGAAGAAATAAATATAAACATACCAGTCTTTTGAAAAAAATTATAAACAAACACCTATGTAATTTAAGATCATTTCATGAAAACCAATACATGACAAAAATGAATGTATTCCTATTTAATTTATATAAATCATAATTGTAAAGTATTTAAATTTTCCTATGAAAATTACATATCACATAGACACAATTTTAAAATAATCTACTCAAACCCATATATTAATCCAAAACAATAAAAATTCAACAATAAAGCATTCCAATCCATTTACAACATGATAATATTTAATCATTTAATTTCCAATTCATAATACATTGTAAGAGTTAAATCATGAAAAATTTAAAATCCAAACAACTATAAAACCAAAATAAATTAATAAATTGAATCATTACATAGAAAAAATTCTTATTTAAAACATCTTGGAAAAATTAATATCATAAAAACACAATTAAAATAATCCACTATATCATTGATGTATTTATTTCAAACTAAAATTACGAGGAAATATAATCATTGAAAATGAAAACAAAAAATCCATAAAAGGGCCTACATGGCCATAAAATACACATTGATACTTATACGAAAATTAAAACTTATAATTATCACCACATGATAGTCAATAATTATGTGCATGAAACATATTCCATAGAATCCCTATTTAACTTATGTTCAAACCCCTACCAAAATTAAAATTTTACAATATAGGAACTATAAATTAATATTAAATAAACCTATACAATTTTAGTAAAAATTTATGGTGGGGATATATAATTAAGTGGGTGAATCAGGTTTTAACAACATGCTTCGAGCTTGATGGATTAACAGATTAATGATAAGAAGAAACAATCTCATAACATATATTGATGATGATTCATTGATGAAGTGTGATAAGGTTTTAGTTGGAAGTGATGGTGTTAGGGAGAGACTATGAAGGTTGGATTGGGAGCAACAATAGTGTGGGTTTGGTTTGGAGTTATGACGATGATAGGGAGAGACAATGATGACCTAGAGCGATGATGAAGGTGAAGGTAGGGACCAAAATCTGGGGAAGTGGCGGTGGAAATAATACAATTCTATGAATTCTTGAAAACAAGTGGTTATGACAATTGAATTTGGGTCATTTTTGTAAGAATGAGTAATGTTTTTATGAGAACTTTCAAAAAATCATAGATAATGATTAGTCGTATTATCTCTAATATAGAATGTTCCGATAAAACTACTCTTTATGTGTTGTTTTTTAGCATTAATATGGATACCCTTTCATAAGCGCTAAAAAATCACTGATAAAATGAGTCGTTATAAGTGGTCAAATTCTAGCACTGATATAGATAGGTTTTGTTAGTGCTTTTTTTACCATTGATAAAGGAGAATCTTTATCTATGCTAAAAAGTCAATGATAAAAATCTAAATAAATAAATATATAAAATATAATTTTATAATTATTTAAAAATATAATTACAATTATAATTATAATTATTTGAAAATATTTGTCAATTCATTTATATAATTAAATATATTTATAAAATTATATATTTAATAAATATATTTTTTATAATTTTATATTTATTTAAATATATAGAAAATTATAATTATAAATAAAATTATTTTTAAATATTTTTATATAAATATAAATATATATATTAATATATATATTAATATACAAATATATTTATTTATAAAATTATAATAGATTAATTTATTGTAATTTTTTAATAATTTAGACATATATCTAGTTATAATTATAATTACATTTAAATATATTTAAAAATTATTTATATATAATTAAAAATTTATAATTTTAAATATAATTAATATAAATTTTAATTCAATATATTTATTGTTATTTTATAAGTATTTATTAGAACATAATATGTTCATTGGTACAACATGAATGAATCATACCTAGTAAAGTATAGATCTAAAAAAATGAGTCATCTCATATATTGAAAGCATGAGTAGTAACAACGTCAATGTATAAATGAACATTCAAGTGTGATGAATACAAGACAAAAGTATGCATCATTATAATATAGGTAATAGTAACAATTAAAACATAACAACACAAAATAATGTCCATAAAAAAACTTATGATCAAATAAAATCAATTATACCCCCACATCAATATATGAACATAAATAAAGCCAATCATGCCCATGAATATTATCATCACCTCATGATATATATATATATATATTTATTCTTTTAAAAAATTAATTAGAGACATATATATATATATATTCATTATTATATATATATATGTTTAAAATGTAATTATATATAATTATAAATATAAAAAATATATTTATTATAAAAAATATTTATATATTTATATAAGTATGTAATTATGTATATATATATATTTATAATCATATAATTACCTTTTACAAAACATTATATTTTTTATATGAACTGTTAAATAATATATATTAATATATCATATTTATATTACTTAAAAATATTTTTCTGATTAATGTATATAAATATACAATAATTTTTAATATAAATATAATAATTATATACATATCAATAATATTTTTTATTAAAAACATTTTTCAGTGCTAAGAATATCACTGATTAATCTAATATTTATCAGCACAAAAAAGCATTAATAATGGATACACATTTTTCAACACTTTCTTTTTTCACGGATAGAACTTATCTTTATCAAATATTTTAGCTAGTGTAAAATAAAGTTGATGATTTTATCAGCGCTTTCTGTTTTGCAATGATAAAGGCATGTGCATCCCGTATGATAATTTTTGGTGGTGTGTTGGAAAAAAATGCATATTTCGTAGTGTTTTCATATCCTTAGAATATAATTATTTATTATATGATTTAAATTCACATTGAAGTCATATTATTGAAGTTCATGATCTTAGATATCATTATCAGAAACCCATTATGTTTCTATTTTTGATCTATAATTTTCAATGATATTATGAGACCATGTAAATGATTGCAAAATTTATTCACATTTTTATATAAAATGATTACTATTTCATATTTTTTCAATCTATAAGTTGTTTTCAATTTTTTTTAATGATTAATGACTCTAAATATCCCCAACTAACACTTCTCACATGTCTCCATAAATTTAGAGTTTTTCAAACATTGTATATGATCCACTTAATATGCCTTCGACGTAGACATCTATAGTGATCCCCTCAGGTGGTCCAAAGGCTTTGGACTTCTTCCCTACCGGTTTGGAAACTGGTGGTCAAACCTCTCCAGTCCTTCATGATTTAGTGTGTTCTAGGGATTCAGGTTCCCTATTCTCTAGCTGGCATGATGTGTTATCTTTTAAGTTGGAGGAGACAACTCATGTTTCATAATTGGTTCAACAAAAAGTCTCATTATATTTTCTACACACATTCCAATTAGTGCTAGCTGGTGGTTAGGGTAAATCACAATCTCTTCTAATTCCAATTATTCCCTCAGTTATGGATTTGAGTAAGGATTTGAACATTCTTGACAATGAACATACGATCTCCTAGTTTGTGGAAGATTTTGGAATGAGCGTATCCTTAGATAAATGTATTTTGATTTTAATTTTTTCTAATGATCATTCATCCCTTCATGTGGTCAAATTATTTGTTTCCTTGTGACATCATTCTTTTCTTAATCATACATTGATCTTTTAGAGATAAGCCAAAACCTCTATTCCAACAATTCCACTACCTATTAACATCACCCACCACTTAGTTGGTAATTTTGTTTCTATTTTCAGTCATTTTTTTACTTAAAATAAGAGTGATTATTAGAGGTATGAATTGCTGTAATTGTAACAAAGATCCAGTAGTAGTATTAATTGGTTATTTCAGGTTCATTAACTATATGGCTTGTGTTGGTTCAGTGTTGTTCTTCAATTTTTTGTTTTTGTTTTCTAGTACTGGTTCATTCTTTTAACTTGCACAAAAGATGATGGAAATGATCCCAAACATGGTGAATCCAATATCTTGTTGGTTTTTATGCCCCCCATTAATGAGATCTTCAATTCAAAAACAATGACAGTCACTGGTCCATTCATCACCTCTAAGATTAAAATTCCAATTTATGATTCCTGATGTAGTGAAACTCTATTATGAAATAAGGATTTCTATGATGATCATTACTTATATTGTTTTCTCACCTATTTCCTCCCCATTTTTTCATGGTTCTAATCCTCCATCCTCGAATCAACCCTTGGGGTTGGTTTACCCTAGTATACTGAATTTCCAAACCCATGGAAATATCTAGGTTGTGTGCCTAGATTTTTATTCTTCTCCCCTTGTTTCATTACACATCAAGAACGTCCCTCCCTTAGACATGATAATTTTTAGGATGATGCTAATCATGGTAGCTCAATATTTCCTGGTGCTGCTGCTAAGGCTACCTTCCCTTTGGAACCTCTTCTTTTCATTGCGTATCCCCACTCTTTACTTCATCTTTTTAAGGATTTGGATTAATATAAGATGTGATCTCTCACTAATGCTAATATTTTTACTTCATCCAAAAATATCTCTCTATTTCTAACCTCATTTATGGATTTTGAAACAATCCATGTCCTTCCCTAGCTTTTTTTGAATCATTAGGTTCCACCTATGGACAAGACTGATGATAGATGCATCTTATACCAGAATTATTTTACTTTATTGATTGTATCTTATGTTGAATATCATATGGATTCCCATTTTGGAAATAAAATGTTCAAAAAGGGAGTTACATATCCATTTTTTGGGCATATGACAACTTGATTGAGGTCAAAAACTGTTCAACAGACTCAAACTACCTAATCCCCAGCTGGAATGGTTATTGTTTCCAAGGAACTCTCGCTTTATTTACCATGATCTTCTACATAATATTGAACATTAGAGGAATTAAATATATTTTATTTTATCCCTAATTAATTATATACCAATAATATATCCTTAGTTTCTATCATTGAACTAAAACATTAAGGATGTATTATAAAAACGTTTTCATCCAACCTTCCCTTGTGAAACATCATGCATTGAAATCCCAACAATAATAAAATTTGGATCTTATATAATGGTCGTGTTCATGTGGAATTTATAGTCCTCTTATCATCATATCTAGATCAACTTTTTTCATCAATAATATAGATTTTACCTTTAAAATGTTACCATTTATCATCATTAAAAAAATCTAGGATAAATGTCACTTTTATATAATATACATGCCTTTATTAGTGATTTATACTAGTCATTTATGAACCCTATGTGCCGTAATCACCCAAATGCAAGTAATATGATTCGAACGTCAGACCACCTTGTCCAAATTAACCCCCCTTACCACTGCACCATCCTTATTTGTTTTCTTTATTTATGATATATAAATGTATTTTTATATATTTCTGCATGGCTTGTTTATAAATTCATATATTATATAATTATTTACACATGTATTAGTATTTTAAAATACAACTATAAGATATGTTTACATATTTATATATATTTTCATTTAATTGGGTATCTACATATCAATTTTCTATAATGTATTTATAAAATGCATATTTATTTTCAATACATTATATAATATATTTATAATATATTTTTTAATAAATTAAATTCATGCATGTTTATATGCATTTATATTATTTATTTAATGATATATTTTTATAAATACATTATTTATGATGTATTTACATTATATTGGCACACACATAGAGACACATTTATATATTTATGTATACATATATTTATAAATAATTATGAAATCATGAATGACATTATAAATGATTTAATATAAAATGTATTTATATAAATATATATTTATCATTATATAAAACATATTTAAATATATATATATATATATATAATGTGGATAATAAATATTTTTTCTATATGGTTTACATTTTTAAAAATGTTATTTTCATTTATATATGAATAAAAATTTATTTATACGATAAAATGGTTTTATGTAATTATGTGAAAATTTGTATATATATTATTATGAAACAAATATCATAACTCTCTCCATTCATCAAGTGAATGATCCTAGGGTTTGGAAATTCCTAGGCTCTTCTTGGTGTGGCTCTGATTCATCGGCATCCCTACTTTCTTGGTTGATATTTTAGAACCTCCTTTTGAACATGTTAACCTAAATACCTTCTTGAGACATACAGTTATGGAATATGATCTAATAACTCATTGGAAAAAATTATTGTTGACGGATAAAAAGAAATCGGTGGTTGTGGCTAGAAAAGATTATTATTCATTTCTAATACATCTAATGACACTGCTGATCACAAAAAAGTTTATTGAAAATCATACCTTCAATATGTATTCCGTAAAAAACATGTTCTAAAATGTTTGGAACATAAAAGAGGGTGTATACATAAGAAATGATAGAGTAGTCTATCTGATATTTGAATTCATCAAAGAGAGAGATAAACAGAAGGTACTCAATGTAATGTTGTTGTCCTTTGATAACCAACTCATTCTAATGGTTGACTATGATATATAGGGAATATCCAATAGACGAGCTTGTTGAAAGCCCCATTTTGGATATGACATAAATGGATATTGTTATATGGAAGAATTGACAGATTTATGTGTGAAATCGAATCCCATAATGGAAAATTAATGGAATGGGATAGATCAGATCCTCTTCATTGTGGGATAACTGTGTGGATATTGGTGTTAGTTGATGTGGAATAGACACTTATGAGGGTATTTAATCTGATTATAGAGTAATAAAACGCTTTTATATGAATTGGATTTGAAAAGATACTAGTTTTTGTCTTCTTTTATGGGGGTATCATACATTTAGAGATAGGCTATGTCCAAAGGAAATTAGATAAAAAATGAAACATCATCATGCAGTATGGTCCATGGTTATTAGAAATTGTTTTTGGACATCTTTCATTCTTGAAAAAAAGTGATCTTCATACACTTTTGAAATCCATTTCTATGAAATTTGATCAAAATCGTAACAATATATTCATGTTGGGGCCTCTAGTTTTTTCTAAATATTAGTTTGAGAAAAAACAGTTAGAATAAGGGGAGTATCAAACCATCAGAGTGGTTTCAAGTGAACCTGGGAAGAGGTATGATAACCATGGTATGTTTACCAAAGAAAAGGTCCCCCCTCATGTTGTATTTCTATAACCATGGATGGAATGGGAAATACATCCTCTATCCCAAATGGAAATTTCTAAGACCATCCATATCTGAGATCTCCCTCAATGCTGGATATCCCCATGTATCCATTCATACATGTGTTATATTCTACCAAATCCTCTTCATAAAGTAGAATAACACCATAAAGGTTGAGGAGAAAAATGCGAGAGGATATTGGGGATCGAAATGGAATGATCTCATTAGAAAACATTGTAGTTAAAATGTGTGTGGACTTCCCAAGGGTTAATGATAGGTATTCCAAATGATAGAATGTGATAGGGGATGGAACTTACCTCGAATGTTCAGAGGAACCTGATGGATGGAGCCCTCCCTATCTATCCATATAAACATCTTATATTAGATCTATCGTGATCTTTGAAACCCATGACAAATGTGGATTTTCTAGAAATGTCTCGATAAATGTTCCCCTGATATGGTTTTTCTATTTGAAATCATATTAGAATGAAAAACATGGATAATATAGAAAAAGATGGTTTAGTTGGATATTTTACAGTCTCTTGACAAGGCCATTTGGGTGGACTCTGTTTGCTAGGGGGTATGTGAATGTTTCTCTCCAAACCAAATTGGTGAAATAATCCATCAATTAGATGACCCGATGTGGTATTTTGTGGGATTTTATAGATGAAACTTCTAAAAGGAGAAATGGTTGTTCAAGTTGATACTCAAATCCCATCGTGAGAATCTCCCATGAACTCTCCTTATCTGGGGGGTGTTTCAATGAAATTATATTTCAAAATGAGAAGAATTTTGGGTCAATTAGGCATTATTCATATATAATGGATATCTATCATGGAACACATTTTCTGGGGATGGATGATCTGGGAAATTCTAGAAATCTTTTTATATGGTTTCATGGTATGTTTGAAACATCCCGCAGTACAAAATGGTTAGATAGATTTATGGGGTCTACTTATTGGATTAGCATTTTAAATTCATTCTAAGTCTCTCATATTACTCGTACAATGTCTGACCATTGTTTGGTATTCATTGACATATCACTCTATTCCAGGAAACCAATCCATGAAAGAATCATCAGGTTTTCAAGCTTTTGGGTAAAGGAAAGGGAGTTGAATGAAATGATCTGCTCTTATTGGAGGGTTGATGATCCTAATATCAGAAAGAATGTCAATTATATGATGTATAATTTGAAATGTTTCAGTAATAAAAAATTTCACTACATTAACATAAAATGTTATGTAATTGAATGAAAATAGAATGATTTGTATTCTATCCCCCTTTTGATTATGTTCTCTCCACTACTTCAAGAATCGATGTGGAACTATAAGAGGTTCTCAGAATTGGAGAATGTTTTTGGTCTATACAGGATCAAGAATCACACATCAATGATGGAAACTCTAAAAACATCAATTTAAATAAGAAGACCTCTATGAGGAGGCACAAGAACTCCATTCTATACCTCATTAATTTTGAGGGTAGAAATGTTTCCTTTGAGAGGGGAATCAATGATATCATTAAGCTTTTTTATCAGGATATTATTACAGTATGGGGTATGCCATTTTTTTTATATTACTGCTTGCATCAAACTAGTGGTTTCAGATACAATGAATATCTAGATCAGATGTGATTTTACTGATGAAAAGATTTTATTGTCATTGAAATAGATTCACTAAACCAAAGCACCTAGACCTGATGGATTCCATTCCTCATTTTTTTAAATCAATAAATTTATCAAATATGTAACATACTAAATAAATAATTAATATAATAAGTATTAATGTATAAATATATATAAATTATTCATTTTTATTAGCAATCATTTCTTTGATAAATGTTTAATAACTATTTTTTACCCTTTAATGTTTTTAATTTTATTGGATTTTACATTTTAAATATATGTTTATTTTTATTTAAACATATATTCATGTAGGTTCGCGATCTGGACCGAGCAAACCATGAATGTATTTCTAATTAAATTAATTAAATATAATATACATATTGTAGTAAATAATATATTAATTATATTTATAATATTAAATTATTAGTATACTATTTATAATTTATAAAATATGAATAAAATTATTAAATAATTAGTATACTAATTAAATAATTAATATACTATTTATTTGATATAATTAATAAATACTTAACATCCTAGTTAAATAATAAATATACTAATTAAATAATTAATATAATATTTATTTCTATATATTTAATAAATTTATTCCTTTTTTAAAAATTTTATTCAATTTAGTAATCTATAAATATCATTTTAATTATTTAATAATACATATATAAATAAATTTTTCTCATTTTAAACATGAATTCATTTAATATAATTATTATTGGATAATGTGAAGTGTGTGATTATTTTTTTTATAATTCCTAGATTTTAAATATTTATTCATTTAATATTTATATAATTTTTACATTTTGAATGTTTTTATACACATCTATTCATTAATATATTTAATATTTTTTAAATTTATTCAGTTTTTAATTTTTCATTATTCAATATTTTTTTAATGTTGTCCATGTTATAATATTTATTTGTGCATGTTTCTAAATTAACATTCAATGTATTTAATTTTTTTAATTTATATAATTAATTTTTATTCATTTCCAAAATAATATATATACTATACATTATTTTTTAAATGTTATCTATATAATTAATAACATTTATTCATTTTTTAAATTTATTCATTCTTATTATTACTTATTTCATTAATAAATGATACATATTGAATAATTTCTTTTTTCAACTTAACAAATTTATAAATCTTGTATAAACACACACACACACAAATATTTATGTTACTAGTAAAATCTTATATATAAACACAGCCACCTAACATTTATATAATTTATTTAAATTTTAATATTTATTTTAGAATATAATTTAGTAACGTAATATATTTAAAATTTTTTGTTTTTATTTATTAAATAAAATTTAATTATGTTTAATATAATCTCTATTTTAGTATTATTTATCCTTTTTTAGTATTTTTTTATTTTTCTGTAATTAAATAATTTTATAATATTAATTTATATATATATTTATCATTATTAAAATTTTCAATATGTATTCACCCTCATTTCAATATATATCCATATATTATTTTTCTAATAAATTATATAATTAATAAAACATAACAATTTTTTAAATATTTTTAATGTATACTCATTTTTAGTTATTCAATTTCACTGATTATTAATAGTCATGCAATTAAGATTATATATTCTTATATAACGTTGAAAATATATTTATACATAAATATTTTTATGTGAATAAATTTATAAATTTTTATTTTCTATACTTATAAAATTATATATTTATATTTGTAAATAAATAAATATAATTTTATTTAAAAAATATTTATATAATAAGAAATTTATAATAAATATATTTAAATTATGAATATTTATTTACAATATTTATATTTTTTTTATGAATATATATATATAATGATATTAATATATTTATTATTATATACAAATATTTATTACTATATTTACAAATATATATATATATATAATTATATTTATAATTATTTCAATATGTTTATAATTATATACATTTATATTTATTTATAATTATATACATTTAATTTTTTGAATTATAATAATTATATTTATAAAATTAATTATGTAGGTCTTTAACAATGCTTTTTTGCACTGATAAAAAATTATTTCATCAGCACTTATTATTATTGTGCTGATAAAACCCCTCTTTATCAACACTTTTTTTGAAGCGCTGATAAAATCCATCCATATTTTTTAAATATATACATAAATGAACTGATTTCCATTGTCTCATTCATGCTCCTAAGGACGTTCAATGCCTTCACTACTCCCCTTCGACCATCCCCTAGACAAATCAAGCCTCTCAAAGCTAATATATGCAATTAATTATCATCCTCTCTTGTTTATCGGTATCGTCGAAAACCTTGATCGCACATAACTAGTCCAAACCACATTTATCTCTTTCTTTCTATCACCTCTCCTCCCCACCATCACTGTCTTCAACACGGGCCGACCACTCACCGTCACGATGTGGCCCTCCAACAACCACCCATTCCCCATCTTCCACTCCCTCGACCGACTGATGTGTAATGTCTTCCCACATCACTTTTAGATCACCAAACCAGTGGAAAGGGATTAATATATATTTATTCATCCATAAAAATAATTTTTTCCTCATTTTTTCATATTGGATTTATATATTACTTTTCCTATTTTATGTAAACACTAATTTTGAGATATTTCATTACTTTTATGGTACAGTACTATGATAATTAAAATATATTCATAATCTACTTCAATTACATGATTTAACAATAGTAATTGATTATATATATTTTTCGAATGTAATTTGAATTAAAATGAAAAATTTGTTAATAACATTTATGTGATTCCATTAATAATTATTTATGTGTTGTTGCATGATTTTTTTATATGATTATTTAGATTTGTATATTTTTAGCCCATGTTGTGTAACACCAAGAGTTTTTATTTACCATTTTTTCTCTTTAATGAATTAATTTACATTCATGTATTGTGTTTGACTAATTGAAGCATTCATTTCGTGTGTCACCGACTTATATTGGGCTATACACAACACCAACATGGCATACGTTACACGCAAATCCAAGTTCCAATGAAACATAATTTTATTATTATAATTATTTAAAAATGATAGTATTAACCTATCTATTAAATAATAAAATATTAATAGTAAAAACTACTTTTGAAATATTTTTATAATTATTATATATAAATAATCAATATTATGAAAAATATAATTTTTTGGAAGTATTATTTTCTCAAATGAACAGATTTACATTTCCTTCTGTGAAAATGAATAAAATTAATTTTATAGGGTTTTAAAAATTTAATATGATAAAATAAACTTAATTTTTGAATTTACAATGTTTATATTATCTTATGGAGATTTTTTAGGATTTTTCGAAGAATCTTTTTTTTGATGAATAATGAAAATTAGTGAATTTAAATTCAAAAATGCTTTTCATCTAATTAATTTATAAGGATAAATTATATTTTAAATTGTTTTAAAAGTATTATTGGATAATATATCTATCCATTAATCCAATTTATTTCATGAATATCAGTTTCACTTTGAAATATGTGTATAAAAACTTAGCAAACATTTGGATGTTTTTATGTTAAATCCATACATTGTCACCCCGTATGCGGAAATAAATTTAAATTAATTTCTAAGACATATGTCATTGAAATTTTTAATAATTGATCACAAATTTATAATCATAATAATTTATAATTTTTAACAAAGTCAACTTTTTTTTCCAAAAATATTAGTGAATGTAATTAAAATTAATTACAAAAATTTTGGTAAAACTAAGCATAATAAGAGAATAAAATTTAATATTGTTGGAAAAAGTTACCTAGAAACATGTCCAAGATCCATTTTATTTCCATATTTAGACAATATCATCCCTCTTATCTAATTTTTTATCTTATGTTATCCACTATCCTGGGGAAAAATGTGGGTTGAATTCCCTATCCCAAAATTTACAATAGTGCCACTTCTCCTCCACTATAAAAGGCCTCCTCTCCTCCCACATCATCACACCTCTAAAACCACTTATTAATGGAAAATATCTTCCCAATTTACTTTCTAAATACCCTATATTCATCCTTTTAGCCTCCCTTTGTTCATAAATCCTTCCAAATAATCCCTTTGGTGAAAACTAAAAGGAGTTACCCGATTAAGTGGTAACACCCTCACTCAAGTTTTGTTATTTTATTTTGTTTCTTAACCACCACATTTAATATTATTACCTGATTATAAATAAGAAATATTAACTTAAATACACTTATATTTTTTTTATGATATGGTTTCTAAATACACTTTCACAAACTTCAATCTAATGGGTTATTAACATACAGTTTTTATGCACGTCGAACTACCACCCCATGAAACGATGATTGTTCATTTTATTTTTCCAAAATTAATGGTTGGAAATTATGATGTAAACTCTATAAATATATGATATATATGATACATATTATGTCTTTTATCTTATTTAATTATTTTAAAACACATATCTTCGTACTTTCCATTTTTTGTAAATATGATAATTTCATCTGCATAAGTGAGGACTACCGCCCACCCAAAACAATGTGATTCATTCACACACTACATATAATATATTAATAATGGGTTTTTTAAATTTATATGATATATATTATAAAATAATAATTATTTAATAATTATATATAATCATGTATATCATTTAATTTCATTCTTTCAGTATGACAATTAAATATAAATATTGTTGATGTGTACTTACTGCCAACTGTATTCATGAATGGTATACTCAATTTCCTAATTTATATATATATATATATATATATATTATTATGATACCCATATAATGAATATAAATTATAATTATATCCTTTGTTACATTCTTTAAATCATGATATACGTATAAGGACCAAAGATATTACAAATTAAGACACGTGTGAAGAATAAAGTGGTTATTACTTGAAGTGAATCCTTAACATATAATTGTTAACAATCGGTTAATATAAAGTAATAATCAAAACATATATAGTATTAGATATATGAATATGGTTATATTATATATTTACAATAATCTTATTTTTATTATACCCGAATTATTTTTGAGTACAATAAGAGTCAAGATAGAAGGATATGGAATTTCATTTCAATTTTTTTGTTGATCAGATACATGCCTTTTTCACCACTCTTGTATTTTTCATGGTGTAAATAAATACCGTGAATTTATTATATTATTATTATTCTTAAATTTTTGGTTTTTTACATATTGATTATAAGATATTTAATTCAGGGGTTTTATATATCAAAAGTTACCACATTGGTAAGATAGTTTTGATTCAATTTGACTTCTTTGAGACACGTGTTTTGTTATGAAACCACATTATTTTTTTATATATATTTGACATGATATATCATTAATATAATTATTTCAATGATATTTTAAACTTCATGTAATTTCATTTTCTTACATGGAATATATGATTCATTGTGACCAAGTGGGAAGAGTTTATAGAAATAGTCTAATCATTTAACAAGGTTGTTTGTGATTATGCTTCCATTGATGAAATATTATGATATATCTCTAAAAAAATTAACAATTTATCTCCTCCTCATCTTATTAAAGATATATCCATTTTTTAGTATATTTTCCTCTCATTGGTACTTAATAAAATTAAAAAATATTTTTAATAAATATCTGAAAGTATTTGTCTCTTTGGTAGGAATTAAGTTTCATTTCAAATACTATCATTTAAAAAATGATTTCAAAAGTTCTTTGAAGAAAATTTTCCTGTAAAATTTATTTTAAATATGTTTTATGGTTTTTAATATTAATTTATAATTTTTCAATGATATTTGAAAAGAAAAATATCTCTAAAAACGTTTTATGTTTTTTTTATAAAAAATTAATAATGAAAGAATGTTTTACTCAATAAATGTTTTAAAAGATATTTTGAAATTATTTCACAGATATGATGACATTTTTTGTATTACTCAATCCATTATTAGGAAGTGATTCATTTTTTCCTTCATATTGTTTCTCCAAATTCTTTAAGTTTTGATGGCTTGATGTTTATGAAACCGGTATCTCTTTCATAGGTTATATGCTTTTGAAGATGAATTATTTTCATTAGATATGAATTTGATGAAATGATTTTACACCATTATATTTTTAATATAATTTTTGATATTATTACATTTTCATGACACCCATTTCATTTCATAGGTTATGTTCTTAATTTTAATGATCTTGGGCACTTGTATGTATGATTTAATTATCAGATGGTTGGGACCTATATCTCCCTTCAATGCATTTGGTAAAAATTTATATCTCATTAAATAAACTAATATGGTATTGGGAGTGAACATTAATTAAAATAATGGCCATGGGATTCAACCATGACTTCCAAGATGGTATGTGGAGTAAAATTAAATTATAAATATGGCCATGGGAGTGACCCATGACTACCAAGATGGTGTGGTGATTGAACTCATTCTATCAAAATGTAATTGATTTTGATTCCTTGACTATTATGGAAATAATTTCATATGATTATATGTTTTCTATAATTCTATGTCTTAATCATGTGTTATTGTTTCATGTATTTTGTTCTTCATTTCCTTATTATTAATGTATTAAGAACTAACAAGATTTATTCCATGATTCAGGTTTATTATCATAGGATATATAAGGTATGATACTAAAATGTTCTGATAACATTATCATTCCCCAACAATCATGCATATGCTTACATGTCTCCCTTGTTTACCCTTATAGAGCATCTAATCCTACTGATTTTTATGTTTCTTTCCCAAGGTAATGAAGATATGTATTATGTATGATGTGTTTAAGAATAATGAAATCCATTAAGAACCTAGCAGGAGATAATTTAGCTCACTTATTTAATAGTGTTTGTTTTTCCATGTTATTAAAGGATTTTAAATAATACAAATTTTGGGTTTTTTATTGTGTAATGTAATAAGTATTCTTAAAAAGTGATTTGATGATAATGTAGGTCAATAATGGGTCTCTATATAAGGCATTGAAGAGAAATTTTAGTAATACTTTGGATAATATGATGATAAATCCTTAGTGAGGAATCAAAGGATATGTCAAAGGATGAGTCTATGGGTAAGGAAAATTATAAGAAAATGTACTGGAATTTTGGTAAAGGATAGAGTAACTGGTTCCCAAGCTATACATCTATATCTAGATACTAAAATTGGAAATGACTCTAGAAAATATGTACCTAGGGGTAACAACTCTGAAAAGGTGTGTCAGACCTGACTCAAAGTAACATAGTACATGACAACGGGCCCTGCTGCACACTTGGTTTGACACTCATGGAGGATATTATTCTGGAATTTAAAAACACTTCACAATCCATCATGAAATATTTAAATAGATCTTATCTATGAATAACCATTTATAAGCCTCATGTGTCATACATTAAGATAGGTGTGATAATTTCTACATCATATAAGATAATTGTCCTAACTATGTTGTTCCAAATATTGATTAATGTTTCTTAATATATACCATTTGTTTTAGTCAATGACTAGAAGCCAATGGAACAACATTAATGGTGATTGTGATTCAAAATTCAATTATTATCCTCATGAGAAATCGAATTCAATTACATATTGAATGAAAAGTTTTATTGATATGCTCAAATAGTTTTCTCATTTTATGAATCATGGTGGGCTTATGAATGAGAAAAGGAGGGAACAAAATTATATTGAGTCTCTCATGAGGAAATTACCACCTTATTTAAGTGGTTCATATATTCTACTTATTTCTAAACAGTTGATCGATACCAATAAAAATATATTTTCTATACATTAGGGTTCAGAAAATGAGAGTGTTATTCTATATATTTATCATTGAGAAGGTGAAGCGAATCAGGAGTGGACTCTAATCAAGAATATGTGGAAGTGAGATGAAATTGAATCCATAGAATGGAATGAGTTCAAGAAAATATTATTCAATAAGTACTTTCCTTTGATTCTTCACACAAATTTAGATAAAGTGTTCCTTCAATTGAAGAAAATGTATTATGAATCCTTCAGTACCTATGAGGATAATTTAAAAAGACGTGGGAGGTATGCTTATAGAATTATCCTCAAACCCAAAAGTAAAGTTAAAAGGTCCTTCAGTGACTTAAATCCTTGTCTCATATATGAAATGGCCATAATAGACTTTAGTTTATATGAATAGATTTTGCATTATGAAATTAATGTTGAAATAGAGGATGGTTTCATGTATCAATTGAATGGATCTGACAAGAAAAGGAATATGGAGTTTAAAGGAAAATATAAATTCCATGAAGGGAGGAAAATTAGCTTTCCTTTTTGCCTAATGTGTCAAATTTAGAATGGAGTAAATTGTCTTATGGGGTCTAATAAATTATTTACAGGTGGAAGGTAAGTCCATTGAGCATTTGATTGCGAAATATGGGAAGAAGTTAGCTAATGATGTGAGTGGAGAATCGTCTGCATAAAATGAACCTCCTTTGTTTTGATGGTACAAGTGTATGTAGAATGGGAAATATAATGACCACTTCCCAAACCCAAGGGATGGTGATGATGATCTACATCAACAACTTCATAATCCGAGGGACAAACAAAAACCCCAGGAAATCCTTATTTTTGATGACTAGTGCGATAATGACATTGTGAAAGGAAAATTTACAATCCACTATAGAACAATTAACTTCTTATTTGATTATGGATATACCCAAACATTACCAAGAAAGTGTGGGAGCCAGTGAAAGCCTGACCCATTTAAATATATAAGAAAGAATAAAAAGGGAAATTCAGAGTCAGTGTTACAAGGGGTTATTACATATCCGAGAGTGAATCACTCCACACATATCTTTATTCACCACTGTGTCACAACAATTAGGAGTTGTAAAATACCAAAGCATTCTTGTAACACTCACAGCCTTCTTAGAAATCACATTCACAACTTTATTTGCTTCTTGATATGTGTGGGAGACTTCCAAATTTATATGAGTGCTCTTTTTGAGAGACTCAACCCAAAGAGGTAGAATTTTCCACTATACAACCTGTTTCCTTACCTTAAAATCTTTCACAACAACATTAGAGTTAGATTCATGCCAAAATGGTGTCCAAGTGTACTGAGTAGAATAATCAATTGCATATATCATGGCCAATAACTCAGCCTCATGTGCCGTTTTAATTATAGTTGACTGATAAAAACACCATTTGATGAATCCATGATGAGTATGAAAGACACCTCCACATCCCAAAGGGTTGTGAATTCCTATCGCAGCTCCGTCAACATTAAATTTTAACCATGATGCAATTGGAGGAATCCACCGAATGTATTTAACCATCCTGTGTTTCTTTGGTTGACCTGCAACACCCAACAGTCTAAGAATTTTCAACTCTCGGATCATGTTAAACATACCTTCAGGTTGCACAACTGATACGGAATAGACCTCCTTGTGTAGATCCATAGTCCTTGCATGAATATAAGGAATCATTTCATTGAATAGTAGATGATTGCGGGCATTCCATAAGAGAGATACCACTGCTACAGCTGCTGCATGTAGTAGGTGGAAAACCTGATCACTGTAATTAGCCATACAAAGTGCCTTCATGCACTCTTAAAACTGGTTGTTCCTATCAAATTCCATATCAAACAACATTATATTATATTTCCAAAGTCTATGAGCAAAGTAACGTGCAATGAACAAAATATTTGTTCCCACTTCAGGATACTGGCAGAGAATGCAAATGGAGGCCATATTAAATCCACCCTTCTTAATTCAATCCTGAGTGGGTAGCCTTCTTTTCCAGATTTTCTAGAGTAACACAATCCTTGAGGTCTGAATAAAAGAGTTATTAAACCACATTAGCCACACTGGAGGTTGAGTAGAATCACTACATTTAATATTGTAAATATATTTTGTGTTAAAATTCCCCTACTGATTGTGCTTCCATATGATAGTATCATAGCCCATAAAGTGATAATTCTGAATGTCAAGATTGATCTGATGAGGAATGCTATCAGACCTAGAAATCTGTGGTATCAGGCTTTCAATTGATATGTGAGTGACTTCTATCGGAACATCAATGACATCCTTAAATGGTGTATCCAGCCATACGATAGTCCAGCAGTTATGTTTTTAGTCCCTAACAACAATCCACTTGGTGTCATGTCTGATTTTCCTGAAGGAAGACTTAAAAGATTTCCAGACAGAGGATGTGAGGTGATATATGTATCCATTAAATATCCTCCCCTTAATTCTATTAAGTAAGAACTTAGGATAATTATCACTCGGTATAAGATTCCAAATGAACTTCCCAATTAATCCATCATTAATAATCTTGAGATCTTTGATTCCAGGTCCTCTAATTTATATGGGTTTAATGCACTCAGACCATGCAACATCGACCAACTTCCTCTCATGAACAGATCCTGTCTATATAAAACTATGGATCATTCCTTAAATCTCCTTCACAAGACCTCTGAGCCATTTATAGAGTGAGAAAGAGTTGACAAACTTAGAAGTGATCACAGAGTTAACCAGACACACCCTTGCAGCTTGGGACATGGACTTTCCTTTCCATTTGGCCATTTGGTTGATAATGCCTATCTATATGCTTTCTAGGTATTTACAATTTACCTTTCAATAAAATAAAGTCACTCCAAGATATTTAAAAGGAATTGGGGCCCTCTTAATGCCAAGTATTCTGGTTATCCTATTTTTTTTGTTGATGCTCACACCATCACCGAAGATAATGAAGGATTTGTACCAACTTATGACCTTCCCAAAAACATCCTCATATTGGGAACGGAGCACCTTGATAGCAGCAATGGTCTTTTTTGAGTCCTGACCAAACAAGAGTACATAATTTGCATATAGAAGATGTGAAGGGGCTAGATTGTACCTACCATCTTTGATTTGCTTATAGAGTCCAAGATAAGATATCTCATTGATAAATTTTCTCAGATAATCTTCACTGATGGAAAATAGAAGCCCTGACAAAAGATCACCCTTCCTCACAGCCCTAGAGCACTGAAAAAACCTCTCGGTGCCCCATTAATAATAATGGATAGTTTGGTAGATTCAAGGATGGAATTAATAATCTTGATGAGTTACTTTGAGAAACCATAACCAAATATTAATATCTAAATAATTTATAAGTTTATTAAGATTCCACCAAAATGAATAGATGTGGAATTAGTAATGAATACCCCTAATGGTATGTTGATTTCATACCAAGTATATTATTCCACTCTGATTGATGATTGTGGGAATATACTTCCTAGAAATCTTGTGATTATTCCTTTTTTTAAATTTGATGACATCATAGGCATGGATTATATTTCTCCACACAAACCACATATCCATTTTCTAGGAAGGTATGTTAAGTTTGATATTTTAAACCCTCCTATGATCATTCATCAATGTGATGAAAATTATGAACATAATGTTGTAATTTCATCCTATGTATGGATCTTAATTCAATTTCATAAGGGCAATTTTTCTCAAATGGTTGGGGTGAAAATCAAAATTGAAGATATTCCTATTGTTTGAGAGTATTTGAATGCCTTTCCAGATGATTTTCCAGTCCTTCCACCAAAACATGAATCTGAGTTCTCAAAATTAGTCATTCCTTTTTCCCCACAATTTAAAAGACTACCCAAAATATATCCATAATTAAGTTGAAGGAATTGAAGAAGAAAATCAAAGAAAACATTGATAAAGGATTCATTCACCATGTCTGTCACCTTGGGGTGCACATTTTCTTTTAAAAAATGAAAGATGGATCTATGAGACTATGTATTGATTATTGTGAGATCAAAAAGATCAATATCAAGAACAAGTATCCTCTTCCATATATTGATGACTTGTTTGATCAATTTCATAGAGAAAAACACTTTTCCAATATTGACCTTCATTAGGGATATCACCAATTGAGGGTCAGGAAATAGGATATACCCAAGAACAAATTTTGTAAAATGTTTGAAAACTAAGAATATATTGTGATACCTTTTGGTATTACTAATTTCCTTACTATCTTCATGGATTTGATTAATATAGACATTAGAGACCACCTTGATCATTTTGTAGTAATCATTATAGATGATCTTATTTTATATTGAATGTGAAATAAGAGCATAATGATTACTTAATAATAGTACTAATGACCCTAAGGAAAGACCAAACATATTTAAAATTTAAAAGTGTGAATTTTTTCCTTCATAATTTTTCATTTTTGTGTCACATAATCAAAATATATTTTATAACAACAGATCCATCAAAGATATAAGAAATTAGATGATGTCCTAGACCTACAATGGTGATTGAGATTTGTAGCTTTTCTGGGTTTAACTAGATATTATTAACAGTTTGTGGATAATTTATCATGACTATCTAATAACCTTCATTAGTTAACTTTAAAGGGTTCCAAGTCCCTATCGACAAAATAATGTGAGGAAAATGTCATGGAACTGAAGAGAAGGTTGGTCATCATAAATTTTCAAACATGTCCTTGTAGTGTAAAAAGGTTTTTAATCTATAGTTATGAATAAAATAAAATATTGGGATGTTTTATTATAGACAATAACATGGATATCACTTATTCCACATGAAATTTTAATATTCATGATAAAAATCACACAATCCATGATTTGGAGTTTGTAGCGGTAATATTTTCATTAATGATATGGAGGTATTATCATTATGGGGAAAACTGTAATATATATACTGATCATAAAATTACGAAATATATATTCATGAAAAAATAGATAAATATGTTCCATAAAAGATGGTTTGAGTATATAATAGATAACAACTTTTCAATACAACATCACCATGGGAAAGATAATAAGGTATCAGATGATTTGTTTGAAAATGATATATCTTGTATATCCATGGTGGGGATCACAAATGATACAATATTTCCCAACTTGTAGTGGATGGAATTAAAAATACTAAAAGAATGGGAATAATTATATCTTTCTTAAATGAATGTTCAACCCTCTATCCAAAAGTATATTAAAGAGGAAAAGAAAGAAGATATTTATCTACAAAAGAAGGTTAGGAATGTTCCCATGTTCATAAATGATAAGGGTGGATAGATATGGTTCAAGAACCATGTAACTGTTCCTTCTATACAATATTTGAAGGACTTATTAGAAGAAGCTCATAGTTCTTCATTTGATATTCATCCTGGAGGAATGAAGATGTATAGGTATTTGAAAGAATACTTCTTGTGGGACAGAATGAAGAGAGATATTATGGAGTTTTTATCTCGGTATTTGATATGCTCAAATGTTAATGGTGAAGAAAATAGTTTAAATGGATTTTGATTCCATTACCTATATGATAATTGAAATGGGATAACATCACTGTGGATTTTGTTACAGGATTCCCCAGAACCTATAAAGTGTTTTTTATTATATGGGTGATATTCGACTGTCGTAAAAAGTCAGTACACTTCATCACTAATGGGGATGACTTCACATTGGAATAGCCTCTCAAGGTATATATTATTGAATTGGTTAGTTTTAAAGGAGTACAAAATTCCATTGTGTTGGTCAATATTCATAGTTTACCTATATGTTCTGGAAATGTATTCAACCAAAACATGATTTAGAATTGAGTTTCAAAACTTCTTATCACCCTCAGATAGATGGTCATTATGAAACAAAATTTAAAACTGTAGAGGATATGTTGAGATATTGATCTATGGATTTCAATGTTGGTTGGTATTATCACCTCCATCTCATTGGGTTTTATTACAAAAATAGATCTCAATCAAGCATTAATATGGTACCTTATGAAGCCCTATATGGGATGAAATGTAGATCTCTAACATGTTGGGATGAAGATGGAGAAAAAAATCTATTGGGACATGGGATTTCTAAATAAATGGTTGAGATGGATAGAACCATTCACCAAAATATCAAGGCCACTCAAAGATGAAAATAATTTTATGATGAAAACTGATGGTGTGATCTTTAATTTGAGGTTTTCGAGAAGGTATTTCTGTGAATATCTCCTAGGAAGAAGGTTGTGAGATTCAGAAAGAAAGGGAAACAAAACCCTAGGTATGTCAGTCCCATTGAGATTCTTGATTATATTGGGTTGGTAATCCATTGCATGAAACTTACTCCAAATATATCTCAATTCCTAGAGGTGTACCATGTTTATATCCTAGTAAATTATATACTTTACCCTTCACTAGTACTGAACTTAGAGGTCATCCCACTGGACTAGGACTCTTCTTATCTGGAACATCTAGTTGAGATTCGAGATCATATAGAAAATAGTCTAAAAAACCAGACTACTCCCCTAGTAAATGTTTTGTGGAGAAATCACTAGTTATAAGAAGTTACATGGTAACCTTAGGATATTTTGAAGAATAATTACACTCATTTATTTTTTTACTATAATGACGAATTTGAAGGGAAATATTCATTTTAAGGGCGGGTAAAATGTAACACCCTGAGTATTTATGGAACTTTTTTCTCTTGGATGAATTAATTTTATTTAAGGTACTATATTTCAGTAACTCAAACATTCCTTTCACATGGCCCTAACATATCAGGTGCTACAACAACACCTACTTGGGGTACTTTACCCGAAACACCGAGTTTCTATGAAACATCATTTCATTATTTTAATTTAATAAACAAGATAGTTATAACATATCTATAAAATATAGTAATATGAATGGTAATAATAAATTTAAAATATTTTCTATAATATATATATATAAATAATATATATTATTAAAAATATATATTTTTTGGAAATACTATTTTCTCAAATGAAATGATTTTATTGTCCTTCTGTGAAAAACAATAAAATTAATTTTAGACATTTTTAGAAATTTAATATATTAATATAAACTTAATTTTTGATTTTTGAATTTCAATATTATATTTCGGTGAATTTTTGGGATTTTTTATAGAAAAGTAATTTTTGGTTAAATAGTGAAAACCTCTCAATTTTTATTCAAAACTACTTTTTAATCTAATTTATTTATAAGGATAAATTATATTTTAAAACAGCTTAAAAGTTTATTTATATAATAATTTTATCAATTAATCCATTTTAGGTCATTGGAATCAATTTCACTTTGAAATTTGGTATAAAAACATAGAAAAACTTTTGGCGGTTTTACTTTAAAAAAATGCATTGTCATCCTATCCGTAGGATAAATTTTATATTAATTTCTAGAAATTTTATGATTAGAATTTGGAAAAATGGATTCCATGTTTTTAAGAAAATTAAATTTTAATTTATAATAAATTCAACTTAGATTTGTACAAAAAACATTGTTGAAAGTAATTTAAATTAATTACAAGAAATAGGGGAAAATTAATCTTAATATGGGAGAAAACCTTAATATTAATGTCCCAATTACCTATAAACTTGTCCAAGAACCACTAGAAGTCCATATTTAGACCCTATCCTAAATATTTTATAAATTTTTCCATTATGAGGGACACTTTACCTCGTAAAAACAAGGATTTAATTCCATGTCCCAACATTAACAAGAGTGCCACTCCTCCTCCACTATAAAATGACTCCTCTCCTCACATTTCATAACAACACTAAAATCACCTATTTTTTGGAAATATTATCTCAATTAACTTCAAAAAAACCCTAAATTTATCCTTCAATCCTCCCTTTGTTCAAAAATCATTTCAAGGATTCCCTTTGGTGCAAACCAAAATGAGTTTCCAAATAAAGAGGTAACACCCTCCCTCAATATCCTTTCTATTATTTTCATTCACCACCACCTAAATTAATCTTATTTGATGATTATAGAAAAACTATTATCATAAATATATTGAAATTTTTTATGATAAGGGTTATACCTACTTACACACATCCATCTAATGGGTAGCAGATATACAGTTTCATTGTATGGTGAACTACAACCCCACAAAAAGATGATTGTTTGATTTCCTTTACCACAATTAATATTTGGAAATTATGTTTTAATATATATGAACTCTATATATGATACATATTTTTTCATTCTACATTATGTTATTGTTTAATATCATATATCTTTATACTTTCCATCTTTTTAAAAAATGATAACTATATCCGGGGAAGTGTTAACTGCTTCCCCCTCAAAATGATGTGATTTGTTCACAAACTACATGGAATGTATTAAGGATGGGTTTAGTGAAATTATATGGTATATATGACATAATAATTATATTTTAGTAATTATATATGTAAATAAATAAATATATATATACACATTTATAACATTTTCATTCTTTATTTCAATACCACAATTAGATAGAAATAACATTCATGCGTATGTATGTCCTGATGTCTACCGGAATGGTGTATTTAATTTACACATATATATTATATATATTATAATAATACAAATTTAATTAATATAAATTATATTAATATCCTGGTTTTCATTCTAGAAATAATTATATAACTATAAATAATAATGATATAACAAATTAAGTCACATACAAAGAACAAAGAAGATATTACCCAAATTGAAACCTTAACATAGAATAGTTAAAATGTAGGTAATATAATGTCATAATAAAATCATGTTTGTTATTAGATATAAAAAATGGTTCTATTATAATTTTATAATAAAGCTATATTTATTATATATCATTTTTTTATGATTACAACGAGAGTCAAGACCCAAGGTTAGGGAATCTCATCTCACTTTTTATATTCATGGGATAGATTCTGTGTTAACGACTATATTATTTTGTGTGGTGTATGTAATTACCATGAAGGTATTATTTGATTATTATTCTTAAATTTATGGGTATATACATATCGATTATAAAAAATTTCTTTCATGGGGTATTTTTCAAAAGTTACAAAATCGATAAGATAGATTTGTCTCAATTTTCCTTTTTCGAGATACATTTTTTTATGCACCCACATTATTTCCCATGGTTTATTTGACATTTTATATTAAAAATATACTTATTTTAATGATATTTTAAGCATCATTTAATTTCATTTTCTTACAAGTGGAGTATTATTCAGAGTTATAGAGTGGTAATATTTTATTGGAATAATCTCATCATTTATCAAGATTGTTTATGATTATGCATAAATTAATGAAATATTATGATATATCTCTCAAAAACAATAATGAAGTTTCATATCCTCTTTTTATTTTAAATATATGTATATATTATTACATTTTTCCACTCTTTGGTACTTATGATAATTAATAAAATGTTTTTTAAAAAAAATTGACAGTATTTCTCTTTTTAATTAGAAATAAATTTTACATCAAAAACTATATTTTGAAAAATATTTTCTATTTTTTTTACAAATGACAAAATAAGATCATTTTCATGGATTTTGATTATTTTTTTCATGGTTTTCAATATTTCATTATATCTTTGTAAAGATATTTTAAAAGATAAAGGTCTCCAAATAATGGTTTTATATTTTTTAAAATTGTTTTTAAATGTAGAAATGATATTTTAATCAAGTAATGTTTTAAAAGATATTTTAAAATTATTTCCCATCTAGGAAGAAATATATGGGTGTTATTTATTCTTGACAAGGGAAATGAATCAATGTTTCCATTAATAATCATTCTAAAAATGGTTTTTGTTTTGATGGAATGATGTTTATGAAACCCATATCTCATTTACAGGTTATATTCCATTGAAACATCCTTATTTTCACGAGTTATTCTTTTGAATGATTATGAAACTTTTATATATTTTTACAGGTTATGATATGATTTCATGTTTATGATACTCTTTTCATTTCATAGTTTATGATATTATTTTTAATGACCTTGAGGCACATGTATGTATGTTTTAATTTTGATATGTGTGGGACATATACCACCCTAAAATTAATTGGGTAATTATTTAAATATCATGACATATACTAATATTATATTTAGAGTTAAGCATGAATACCAAGATGGACATGTGAGTTAACCATGACTACTAATATGGTATATGGAGTGAACTCATTCTACTAAGATTACCATGGGAGTGAACCATGACTACCAAGATATATGTGGATTGAAACCATACTACCAAAAAGTGCTTGGTAGTAATGCCTTAGCTACTATTAAAATCATTTTATAGGCTTATATATTTTCTAAAATTTTATTCCTTACTCGTATGTTATGGTTTTATTATTTATGTTTTTTATTTCCGTATGATTCCTATATTATGAACATCTATGCTTTATGCCATGATTCAAGTTTAAGATCCTATTATATTCAAGGTATGATCTTCCAATTTTATGATCATGTTCTCATAACCATATGCTCATGATTATACTTACATATCTCCATTTTTTACCTTTACTGGGCATATTAAATCTCCTCTTTTTTATGTTTATTTACCTTCGTTGCGAAGATATGTATTAAGTATGATGTGTATAAGAGGGGTTATGGTAATGAAGAACCTATTGGGAGATAATGTAGCTCAATTATGTTCTGGTGTTTATGTTTACATGTTCCAAAGACAGTAGACTAATACAGTCTTTGGGCATTTTTTTGTGTAATGTATTAATTATTCTGTAAAAGTGATATAAAGTTAATGCATATCAAGAATATATCATTATATATTGAATTTTTTTCAACCATTAAATATGTTGATGATATAGTGTGAAGATTATTTTTCAATTATTTAATAATTAAATTCATGTGCTTAAGAGTTTTGACATTGCTTTCAACAATTGTATTTCCATGAAAAAACATATTTATATAATGTGAATTAGAAGAATCAATGATTCATAAGATTCATATACCAAGTAAATAATTATTTTAATGAATAATAATAAATATAATGAAGTAAAAATGATTTTTTGGAATGAAATTTTACAATTACATATTATTTCTTATTGATGATTGGCTTAAACTTTCTTAAAGTATTCAAAATGTACTGGCAATCCATGAGATGAGAGAACCATGTGTATCAACAAATGCTGAGGTGAGAAATAGGTTCAACCTCAATCCAGCTAGCAAGGTATCTTGAACAAGAAAAATCCTGCTATTGTTCATGGGAGGAGTGGTTGCACCATCGTGCGAGGTTGCAAGATGGCTAGGACACCTAGAATAAGAAGGGTATATATGTGGTTTGTGATTTCTAGCTATTTGTGACATGCCATGTTTTTTAAAACTAGTGAACAGATGAATCTAAATACCAATATGGGATGCGGGCAGTGCAATTACTACTCTCCAAACATTAAAATGGAAAGATATTACGTGGTTCATCCAATCCTACTAATCTGAACTGTCCAATCTCCCGAAAAACTATCATTCAAAATATGTATTCTTATTATCCTATATTGTAAATTCAACCTTCCCGTATACATTGGTTCAATGGTGACCTCATAAAATCTAGCCATCTCTAGTAATCACCAAATGTGAATGAGGCTCCCCAAACTAAACTAAAGCCTAGTAAGAAATATCTATCTTGAATGAATGAGTATAAATCAATGATTCTCATCAGACGACTAGAAACATAGTTTATGTAGGTGTTCAATTATTTTATCCACTGATGAATTTTATATACTCTAAATATGAATCATGTGATAATTTTTTTCATGTGAGGATATCACCATGAATAATAAACTAACTCAAGTTTATTTTGAGACATATCAAAATCCTCAATATTTATGAATTTTATGAATCAAAAGTGGAGGCATGAACCATCATGAAATGATCAAGGTGAAAAAATAGTCATTTTATGATGTAGGTATAGAAAAGATTATTTAATGTTGGTTTTTAAAAACTAATTAATATGTGTCATTCCACATGATGAGAAGCGGAAACATTTGTTTTTTTCATAAAAAACAAATAACCCATTTCCACAAGTATTGGATGAGCTATGTGATGGGAATCCTGAGTCATGGTGTACATAACATGAGAATTAATGGGTTGTAAGGAAGTGTGAATATAAATAATAACACATGATTCCTGAAGGATTTTAAATCTAGGAGTTTCACTACATCGATGATTTACACTATATGAGTTACTAAATTGTTTACAACATGAGAAATAGAATAATAAATCCAACCTATACGTAGATTTTTTTCATGATGAAAAAATGTATCAGATGCATGAGATGCATGAAAATGATAATGTGACAATGCTTAATCAATTTCACTTGAGAATATGAGGATATCCTCTTGAGTACCTCTTTTTTTAATATGTAGTGTACAACTTGGGTTTTCATATTTACACAGGAAGACACAATACCTTTACATGTGTGGTGAATTCCATGAAAATAAATACCCAACAACATTGATGGAGAATTCATAGATGATAAATAAATACCCAAAAAATTAAGGGGAATTCAAAATATTAAATATAATTTGTTAGAGTCGTTTTGTATTTGTATTTTTAAAAAAATTTAAATGAAGAATTTAAATAACGAAATTTATTAATACCCCATGCACCATATTGTTTTTGTATAAATATGTTCATGTTGGTAATGATAAATGTCCAAAACGACTGTAACATCCATTGAGACTCCATGCATCCGTTGTACAAATAGAAACTAGAGAGTGATAAAAAGTTGGGAAATTCATGAAGAAGGTGATCACATGATCCTGAGCATTTGAAAAAAATTTGAAGACCTATATCACTGAAGTCCTTGAAGAACTACACAAGGATGGAGAAATAAAATTTCTTGTGGATAAAAATTATCTAGAAAAACTGGAACAATCCCAGTATAAACAACTAGAGATTTTTGGGATATATATCAACAAACTGGAGTTAGTATAAACAACAATGTTGGAATTCTAGTCTAAAGATATCATTGATAGATAGTACACATTAATAAATTAGGGTAAATTTTTACAAGAGTATCTATGCTAGTCATTTTAAAATATTTAATATACTTGTATTCACCCTGCATTACTAGTGGATAACTGATGTTAATAAATCTAACCAACATGGAGATGACATATTCACCCATTCCATCAAGGGTGAACCCTGTAAAAACCTCACATTACTTTTAGTGATTTTAGTTGTTTTGATATGGGAGAAGAGAGATATTTAATAATTAGGTATCAAGATCTTAATTGATAATAGATATCGATTTAATATTGCTAAAATTGTAAAAATTATATCAATGAGTCACCCCTAACCCTCTCAGTGTTATATCTAAACCAAGACAATTCAAGTGGTATCAAAGGAGAAGGTTCTCTAAATAAAGATACAAAATTTACTAAATAAATAATGACAAATAATTTAAATTTATTCAACAAAAGTTCAATTCAATTTTTTTATGAAAATAACTATTATGGATAAAAGAACCAAATGCTCTCATATCTCCTTTTACAAGGCCTTGATGTTTATGATTATATATGAGTTGGTTTTATTTCAAATGGAATTTATGATCCCATAACATATGTTGAAATGAAAAAAATCGAAGTAGATGGGAATGATATAATTACTATTTTGTCCTCCTTATCTAATATTTTGTTCAGTAAAGTTGTTGGACTAAATTACCCAAGGTAATGTTGTATACACTGAAGAATATGTATGTATGGGATGCCAAGATCATGTAATCCAAACTAAAATATATATATCTATGTTTCAAAATTTCCAAATGAATGATGGTGAGATATATAACGACTAATTTACTTGGGTAAATGAGATAGTAAGTCATATCATGGATTTTGAAGATACGTTGGAAGAATCATCTGTTGTTATGAAATTGGTTCTTAACTTCCCTAACAGATTTGAATAAAATATTTCATCCTTACAAGAATTTAGAGACTTTTTTGATGAGTTTCATATTACACTTCTTAATTATGATTTAACAAGTGATCCTATGTTCAAAAAGAATTAAAATGAGGAAAGAATGCTCAAATCAATGAAATATTAAAATCTGAAGGAAATTAAAGATTTTTCATACTTATATTCTAATGATGATAAGGTAAGTGATATAGATTATAAAATAACCATGAAATTTATTTAATATAATTTTAGAAAATGAAATGGAAATTTTATAGTGTTTCTTTCTTTAAAGTGATTTAATGTGTGTCAAATTGGACATTAATCAAATTAGTGTCCAAATGAATAATCTAATGACTCTTATAGGGAAGATGAATATTAATACATTAATAAATGAATATTTATTAAAGTTGATTCTGAAAAGAAAAATAAATTCTAAAGGATGTATAAGAGAAATATGATGAATAATGGAGTTGAGGAAGACTCTTTTTCATGGACTGAATCAGACGATAAAGGTTCAACTAAAAATCATAAAACCGACAAATAAAAAATTAAGATAAATTGATATTAATCAAGTAGTGATGAGAAATAATCATTGAGAAACTATGAGTATATGATTATATTTAATAAAGATTCATTTCTTGATCAAAAAACATATGTTAAGGAATAAAAGAAGAAGCTTGAGAATGAAAACCAGAAAATAACTATAGAAATGAATAAGGAATAAATAATTCCTATTGATGAAGAAAAGGAGGAACCTATCAAAATAAAAGTATATTTTTCAACGATATCTGTAAACTAAAATTAAATATTTATGAATAAGATAAGTTGATATGTGATATTGAGGAGGGGTTGACTAGTAGAGAATATGTTTTTTTGAGATTCCAACCCTATGTGTAGAGTTAAATGTGTTTTGAATAAGGCTAGAGAATATTTCAATAAATCTATTGAGAGCCTGGGAGAATGTTCTAATATTGGATAGAAAAATGTAAAATTTCACATAATAATTTTGAGGATATGTTACTTCTAATAGTATGGGTGTGAATGTTAAATTTGAGGAAGAATTTTTTTCAATGAAGTCTACAACCCCCCAGTAAAAAGCGGCCTGGTTTTCAAGAAGAGAAAAATATAGAGGTGGATTCATATGGAATCATTCTAGGTGAATAAAATTTCATTTATTTTTTTGGTATTATGGTAAACATGGTCACAAATCCTATTATTGTATTCTAAACATGTATTTAACAGAAATGAGACAAGAAAAAAGGGGGAGTTTCAATGTGAATATAAATAAAAAATATTAGAGAGAACTACCTATGAACATATATGGTCCAAAATTATCATTAAAAAAAATTTCATACCCTGGAAAATGTTTATGGTTGATTTATGTTAGAAGGTCACTAGTATATGGTGTACATGACAATTATGGAAATAGAGGATTCTTATATTGTGAAAGGGATAGGGATTGTAATGAAAATCAGTAGAAAATAATATGAAATGTTTAGATCATTATGAATTAAATTAAAGGTTTCTTGGTTAATTGACCAAACCAATTAAAATTGGATTAAAATCAGAGGAGGACATGATCCATTCTAAATATAAATAAAATGAAGAGAAATATTCATAGAAGATATCCATATATGCACACATAAATATTTTTAATATTGAGGATGAAAAGGAAATTTAACATAAAGAAGGATAAGGGAAGAAAAATGTTAGTCAAATAAATGAGACTAAAAAAGATGTTTCTAAAGAAATATTTCATTATAGTGATTAGAAGAAAAGAGTTTCCCAAATTTACTGGAAGCTCCCAGTCTGAATTTTATTTCAAAGGGACAGAGGAGAATCTCCTTATTTCCAATATTTTATGTTTTTAACTAACATTGTCGGGATTTGACGTATATATTGGTATCATTCATGACTATACAATATTATGAGATTATTTTTCATGAATCCCACTAACTTACATTAAATAAATCAAAGGAGTTGATACCATTAGGGGAACATAGATGAGTTTTGAGGTATGTCAATAACACTTTTATCTCTTTTTATTAATTGTATGACCTTATCAATTATGGTTGATTTCTTGATTGATGTCATAATGAGACAATGTGGGAGATTTATCTTTTTCACTTGAACATTATAATGTGTTAGTTGAATTATGTGATGTATTTATAAATATATTGATGAATATGATAATTTTGAATATCATTAATGGGAATTGAGAATTTCAATGGTTCATAGAACATATTAATATATATTATGGAAAACAAAGACAACAATGGATATTTTACTCATATTTTCTACATGGGGTTTTCCCATGTAAACTTAGTGAGATTATATAATGGATATTTGATAATTATAAAGTGATATAATCCCTTTTCTTAGAAAATATGACTTCTTTTTTGGAAAATGATGAGATGATATGAAACCCAAATTGTACTTTTTATTTTATTGTCAAAGGGGGAGAAGATTAATCACACAGATTGACTTATTGAATATGTGAAAATATATTAACAAAAGAATAAATGGGGGGATATTGTTGATCCCATGTTTAATTTTTTTTAATTACGGAATATGTGGATGATACGATATAAAGATTATTGTTTTATTCTCTACTGATTAAATTCATGCGCTTGAGCGTTTTCACATTGCATACAAAAAGTGTAATTCCATGAAAAATTTTATTTTAATTATGTGAAGAAGAGGATTCAATGTTGAATAATATATTTTAATTAAGAAAATATTGATTTGAATGAATAATGATTAAGAAGTGAAATTTTGGTTTCCATGAAAAAAGATATTGTATTTTTCATTATGTTTTGGGTTGAAATTTTAAAATTAAATTTTATTTTTTATAGATGTTTTCATAACTATTTGTGATAGTCAAAAAAAAAATGTTGGCCATCATCCTTATAAAGGACCATGTTCTATGGATTATGATATTTGTTTCATGAAATATAATGACATAAATTAAATGGATGAAATGTATAGATCCCATGAGAGGGAGTTTAGATGATTTTTGTGGGATTTCAGTCACAATTTCATCCCTTATTCTTAATTGTTTATCTTATCAATTAAGTTGGTGTGCCAGATTGATTTATATTTAAGAAAAAGTTTGAGATTTATCTATACTAGTTGAGAGATAACTCCTGGGGTGTAACGCCTCGACCCCAGTTATCCAGAGTCGGTGCATTATTACATAACATTGGCATGATTACAAGGAATCAAGTTCCGAAGGACCGATCGGTTTAGTAGTCTTGGAAAATAGACTACATACATGAATGTTACATTAAACTTTATAACATACAAAACAACATAAATAATCCTCCACGAACACCATTATTCCCTTGTATTAACCATGTATATCAATCACAATACACTTCATGGAATCCTGGGAAAATAAAACATAGAAAGGGTGAGCTCAAACGCTCAGTAAGGGTAAGCAATATAGCAGAAACTTTCAAAAATAAGCATAAACATTTAAGGAAATGTATAAAACTAAAACAAAATCCTTTTAAACTTGACATTCAGCATAATATGGCATAAATAAAATGAAATAATTCCATTTACATATTCACATGGATATTCTACTAATAGAATAATTACATGCAATATCAATAACCACCATCCTAACAATGGAATGCATATTTCCAGACTATCATAACCTCATAGCCAAGGAATCGTGCCAAGACTAAAAATATGATTTTGTCAAGGCCTCGTGCCAAGACACTAGTTTGTCTCATGAGACCTACCGATGCATCGAGGAGTTATATGGGGCTCCACCCATCACTTACTAAGTCCAATGCATTCCTCATACGAAAAGGTCTAAACATAACAAAAGAATCGTATTAAAACTAGCATACAAAATGTCAACACTTTACCCATAAACCATGAATGGTATAAAAATAAAATATCCACAATAAAAAATATCACAAAACATTCAACACAATATGTAATATTTGTATCATGATAAATCAACTTCAAAACAAGTTTAAAATCCATTAAAGGATTTTGATGTTGATAAAAATGATTTGTAAAACTCTTTGAAAAAAATAACCATTTTTCATGAAAACATCTAAAATTCACACTATTTGGAAAAGAAGTCATTAAAATACATTTTTTAATCAAAGTGTCGCATACCACATTGAAACTTTTTAATGTAATTAACATTTTAAAAACATTCATTTCCATATAAATAAATCCTTAAAAACCATTTTGAAGACAAGGACATTAATGAGAAAGAATTAGAAGAATAAATATTTAAAACATTTGAAATGATGTTTTAGTAAAAATTACCTTAAAATAATCCCTGTGAAAACTCTTTCATTAAACATGTACATGGATAATAAATATTTCCCAGTAGATACTTACGTAAAAACAACCTCGAAATATAAAGAGATTGTAAAATTAACCCTTACCAATTTGGTAACTTACGAGAAATACACCCCGTGAAAGAGGTATCATACAATGAATATGTAAATACACATAAATTAAAGTGTACTACATAGAGAATAAAATTATGGGCAGTACATACCCCTCATAAAAGGTAATAGTGGCAATCTGGCATGAATCTCTTGGGAATAAGGAGTGAGATGAAAACCCCTTACCTTGCACTTTCCTTTAGTCGAGGGTACATTTAGCCTCCTGTATGAAGAATATAGTATGTTATTAAATTATAAAAGAACCATATTAATATTTATGATTTCATAAATTATACATTTATGACTTTATACTACCCATTTAATAATAATTTCCATGTAATATTAATATTTCGGGTAATAATCACTTTCTTTATCGTACGTGTTTTAACTTGTTACTCTTGATTGTATCACTTAGATCATGATTTAAATACTTCCAGAATAAAAAAATTGATTTATTTATCATATATATTTAGAATATAAAAAATTTATAATAGACGTATATATGAAATGGAAAGCACCATTTATGGAGACAGTAGTCTGTATGTACACATAAACGTTGTTTCCGTTTTCATATAGTATTGAACGGAAGTAAGTGAATAAGATATATGTAAGTACATAAATACTTATATATATAAATATATATATCTCATGTAGAATTAATATGTCATATATTACATACTTATTAGTAATATATATTTTTATAATCTTCGATGAATGGTGAACTTGGAAATGAATTTCATCGCGTCGTGGAGACGGTAATCCGTACATACGCACGAGTGAAAATATAAATCTTTTGAAATTAATATAATATATAATTGGATGTTATATAATATATACATAATACATATCATATTATATATATTATTTACATCAAATACACATCATTATTATACCCATCCAAATAATAATTTATTGAGTAACAATTACACCACAACGTTGAGACGGTAAGCCAGACGTACGCACGTATGGTGAAATGTCCTTCAAAGGGTGGATAGAATAATGAATTTGGTTATACCATAATTATAATAACATCACAGTATATATAATATACTGGTGTTACTATTTCATAATGGAAACAAGAAAGAAAAGGGAGGTGGAAGAAGAAAAGAACTTGAAAGAGGGTGGTGAAATCATTGCCTATTCTTCGGGTTATTCCTTTTTATTTGATCAAAAGGGCTCCTTAGGTTGGATTTATGATAAAAATAAGGCCTCTAGGATGAAGGGAGGATATTTTATAGGGTATTTGGGCTGGGGTTGGCTGAGAAAAATGGTTTGAAGGTGTGAATTAGAGAGAAGGGGGAGTGCCCTTTTAAAAGAGCGGTGAGGGGCACCTTAGAAAAAACATAAAATATTGTATTATAATAAATTCATATTCAGTTTATAACGGCTAAAAAGTTAATTATTTAAAGTATAAGGTGGTTATAGGTCGAAAAAAACTCAACCAATAGGTTTTGGATAAGTTTATGTTACCATTTTAATCTTATCATTTAGATTTAACTCTAAGCTAAATAATTGAACTTTTACCGTGTCTTCTTGTATTCTTACACTATATGGTTAATAAACATACTATATACTTCCAATAGAAACCCAATTGGTTCATTAATGTCATATATATTATTATATAAGTCTTTTGTCCGGACCTTAAATTTTTAGTACCATTATATTAATTAATAATATAATATTTGTTTTAAAAACTATTTTATGTCAATTTTGACACTATTTGGTATTTGTTTTTTTTAAATAATAACAACATGATTAATTCACAAAAAATACATTTAATAAATCCTAAAATGTCATATTCACCTAGAAAATTCATGGATGTCATAAAAAGTTTGAAATTATATTTATTTTTAGATTTATAATACCATTTATTTGATTCTTTCATGAATAAGGTAATTAATGTATCATCATTGTGTCATAAATAAATTTATTTATTTAATGTCTAAAAATTATAAATAAAATACCTTGATGTAGGAAATATTTTAATATTTCTAATGAATACTTATAATAAAATATATCTTTTGAAAAAACCAAATATTAAAAATGTTTTATTTATTAAACTTTGATTTTAACTCTTTTAACTCTTCTTTAAATTAAATAATAATAAATGTCCTAATCTAATCCAAGTGGACCCAAATGATAATATTTTATTCCTAAGGTTGTTTTTGTTCAAGATAAAATTGTCTAATAGAATTAGGACATGTGTGAGGGTAATATTAATATCATTTTTACCCTTAATTTCCCTAATTAGTTTTAACAATGGTAAATAAAAGTAAAAAGTTACTATTCACCAAAATTATTTTCTTCTCATTGAACCACATTTTATTCCATGATATTAACCATGTCTCTCGGATTTTCAAAATTCAGCTCACAGAAGCGGAAAAATTATGTTTTATGTGAATTTGCAAAAGCTCCTAGGAGGTGGGTAAAAGATGGTGAAAAGTTCAATAAAATTTTTATACATCAAAAATTATTATAAACCCACTCCAATGAATTACATTGAACTTATATAGGTATTATGTATATATTTTGACATTAAATAATTTAAATAAAATAAATAATTATTGAAATAAAAATTTGGTTTTAAACTATAACTCAGTGTTTTTCACTATTTATCAAAAATTAAAATTTTTCTGAAAAATACCAAAAATTTACCCTAAGATAATTTTGATATTATGAATTCAATAATGAATTATATTTTAACAAATTCAAAACATAGAAGTTGCGTTTATTAATTTAAAATTAATTTCTGCTGACAAAACAAAAAGCGTGTTTTTAAGAACAATAACTATAAAAAGATTGACACTTGGTTATGTCCGGTTTAAATGTGAAATTATTTCCAATGACCAAAATTGGATTAAATGATAAAAATATATTCTAAATATAATTTAAAACCACTCAAATTCATAATTTATCACTATTAATTATTCCGATTAAAAAAGTTGTTATTAATTAAAATTTAGTAATTTTCACTATTCATCAAAATATGAAAGTTATCAGAAAAGTACCAAAAATTCACCCTAAGATAATTTCAATATTTTGAATCAAAAAATGAAGTCCATTTTGAATGATAAAAATTATAAAATTTCAAAAATATAGTATTACTATTCATAACGGCTAGTTTGATTGGTTGTGGTGTGAGTTAGAAGTCGAAGTTGCGTGCAACACATGCTACATTATTTTGGAAAGAGAAGCATACTATGGAAGCTTATGGTGTTACATTCTACCCTCCTTCAATAAATTGAATCCACACAATTTATAATCGGTATTGGAAACATGGGGTTGAGATTTCAAAATATCTTAGTTGAAGCCCCACATCACAAAAAGGATTAATGAGGCCTCTATTTAAAATAAATAGTGGTAAGTATGAAGGTTACTGAAAATAACACATACTAGGGTTCAATTTAGGAAAATATGGATATGGAAGAGAAATATAACCATCAATATCTGATGGAGAGTGGTAGATAACATGTCTATGAAAAGACCAATAATCCCAAAACCATTAATTTGTGATGATCTAAGGTACCATATAGGACAACATTTTTGTTCTAACTTACTTTTCTTAATATTGAGGAATTTATTTATGAGATTGGCTAAGATCATAAGGAGATATACTTAATTTATAATTATAGTTTTATCCATTAATAAATTTCTACAACAAACTCATCTTTCAGTACAAAACATAATACAACTCAAAAATACTCTATTTATCCTAATCATATTGGGTTCCAATTATAATGAATGTATAATTCACATATCAAACCCATTAAAAAAAAGAAACTACATTATACAATCCAGGGACTTCACATAGTCTAGTGGTATGCGATAAATCCCAATAGCACTATGGTTGTGGGTTCGATTCCTGCAGCTTTGTCCGACGCGACGGGTTGTCACACGGTCTGCGTGTTGTACTTTTATAAAAATCCAAAAATAACCTTTCAAACATAATCCATTCAAACCTTTAGATTTATCCAAACTACTACTATCCAAACTCACAGTCCAAAATTTATAAGAAAGTTAAACACAATGAAGATCCTTTTTTCCATGTAACAAAATGTGAACACCTTCACTATGTATTATTTTAAAGCATGGTAACACTTGAATTACCATAAAACCATATTGATTACATTCATGATCCATTAATATTTATAGAATACTGGATACTCTCATTCTATAAATAATTTTGTAAACTCCAACAATGAAAAATATTTAATCAGTTTCAAGGTATTCAATAATATCCAATATAATTTACCTAAATCAACCATATCATATTCCAAAATCAGTACCTCAATATTAGGACCATATTAAGGTTTATCCTTCCTTAAACCATGTAATTTCTAAAATTTTTAACTCTCTGTAGAGTCACTTTTCTTAGTACCCTAAAATATCAAATCCTCAATGAAATAGTACTGCAATACAATCCTTATTTATTTTCAGTACATCATTGAAACAACACTTCAATGAAATAATTCCAAATTAAAAGCATAAGAACACTAGTCATTCCTCTTCATTTATGGTAGTATCATAACTTGATTATTATCCAATATCATCATTTGTGGAATAGTCTGATGACTGGGACATTGGTTCGTGTAGTGTCCAAACTCCTTGCAGATGAAGCATTGTACATTTGAATCCTTTTTCTTAAACTTGCAGTCACATACTTGGTGTCCTTTTTCTCCAAACTTATAACATACTACCATTCCCTTCATGCATATTCCAAGGTGATTATTTCCACATTTATAACATATGGGAAAATCCTTCTTTACCTTCTTCCAATTATTTTTCCTTCTCTCTACTATCCTTTTCTTCTATGGATTCCCTTCAAAGCCATAGGACTCTAAGAATTGTTTACTTATCTTATCAACACATGATACTATTTCTTCATATGATGATAATATGTGGGAGACTATTTAACTTATAAATTATGGATTAAGACCATGAAAGATATGATCCTTATTTCTCTTTGGATCATGTCTATTGCTGGAAATCTCATTCCATATGCTGGGTACCATTTCTAAATAATGTCATACACTAGATTAGTTTATGAATAACAATACCTAATCCTGAACTTGTAAAAAACTTTACATAAATTAAACAGTTTATGTATATAATCCATAATCATAAAAATGTTTTCTTTGAGTAAGTAAATAATCATAATCCCTTCATAATGGTTTGTAAAGAAAACAATAATTATACTAATCATATCCCCCAGGAGTGTCATAACCAAGAGTGCAGCATGGCCCGTTGTCATGCACCAGTTCCTATTCAAGTCTAGCTCAAAGCGGTGTTTTCAGGTTTTACCCCTAAATACATCTGTGCCAGAGCCTCCTCTACCTTCTCGTATCTAGACATGGATGTATTTTCTTGGAAAGCTCACAAAATCTATACATTAACAAAATGTTATTAAGTTCTTCTATACTAATCCTCAAAGTCTATCTTAGGGTAATGTTCTCTATTCAGAGTTTATCTAAATCTAGTTTCCAAGGTAATTTCTAAACTTCCTCTGATACCAACTGTAACACCCCGACCCCAATTATCCAGAGTCGTTGCATTATTACATAACATTGGCATGATTACAAGGAATCAAGTCCCGAAGTACCGATCGGTTTATCAGTCTTGGAAAATAGATTTAATTACATGAATGTTACATTACACTTTATAACATACTAAACAACATAAATAATCATCTATGAACACCATTATTTCCTTGTCTTAATCCTGCATATCAATGAAAATACACTTCTTGGAATCCTGGGAAAATACAACATAGAAAGGGGTGAGCTCAAAGGCTCATTAAGGGTAAGAAATATAGCAGAAACTTTCAAAAATAAGAATAAACATTTAAGGCAATGTATAAAACTAAAAAAAACCTTTTAAACTTGAACATCAGCATAATATGGAAGAAATAAATTGAAATAATTCCATTTAATTATTCACATGGATATTCTACTAATCTAATAATCACATGAAATATCAATAACCACTTTCATAACGATGGAATGCATAATGACAGACTATCATAACCACGTAGCCAAGGCCTCGTGCCAAGACTACAAATAAGATTTTGTCAGGGCCTCGTTACAAGACACTAGATTGTCTCATGAGACCTATTGATACATAGAGGAGCTATAGAGGGCTCCACCCATCACATACTAAGTCCAATGAATTCCTAATATTAAAAGGTCTAAACATAACATAAACATTTGTATTAAAACTAGCATACAAAATGTCAATACTTTACCCACAAACCATGAATGTTATAAAAATAACACATCCACCGACAAACATATCACAAAACCATCAACACAATATGGAATATTTGTATCTTTATAAATCAACTTCAAAACAAGTTTAAAATCCATTAAAGGATGTTGACGTTGATGAAAATGATTTGTAAATCTCTTTGAGAGAAATATCCCTTTTTCATGAAAATATTTGAAAGTCACAGAATTTGGAAAATAAGTCATTTAAATACATTTTTGAATCAAAGTGTCACATACCACTTTGAATATTTTGAATGGAATTAACATTTTAATAAAATTTGTGTCCATATAAATAAATCCTTAAAACCCATTTTGAGGACATGGACATTAATCAGAAAGATTTATAAGAATAAATATTTAAAACATTTGAAATGATGTTTTAGTAAAAAGTCCCTTAAAATAATACCTTTGAAAACTCTTTCACAAAACATGGACATGGATAATAAATATGTCCCAGTAGATACATATGTAAAAACAACCTCGGATAATAAAGAGATTGTGAAATTAACCCCTACCAATTTCGTAACTTACGAAACATACACCCCGGGAAAGAGGTATCATACAATGAATTTGTAAATACCCATAAATTAAAGTGTATTATATATCATCCTGCCTTTTTATCACATAAAGATTCATTACATTTTACAAAACTGAGGATCTTTAAGGTTTAGTGTCTTGGAAACCAGGAACTTAAAACATGAAAACATAAAACATTCCTTTTAAATACTTGAAAAGATTCTCTTTATGTTCATCTTAGGTTCATCACTGCATCTCATAACTTGGGTACATACATCAAAAGAAAGTGTGAGCAGAAGGCCCAGTTAGGGTAACAAGGGGAAACATTTAACATGTGAACTTGAGATAAATCAACAATGTCATGAAAAACAAATTTAAGGCATGAGAAAGAAATCATGAGCCATATCATAATAATAATAACGTATTTCATAACTTGAATATGTGGCTACAACATTTAATATTGACATTATTTACGTTTCACCAAGGTTCATCCCCAAGGTGTCATTAAAAATTACGATGGTTATTCACCAATGCGTCGTTAGAAAATGGTCATCTCTAGAGATTACGTATTTACTTAATGCATTGGATAGCTATCAGGGTGCACCCTTAAATTTGTCTTTATTTCCATGTGACCCACATATATCATCATCAAACATTTCATAAACAGCCCATATAGAATAAATGAAATGGGTTTCATTTCATATTCATCACATTTTAAAAAAAACTGCTTTAAAGACGTGATCCTTATGTCACTTTAAACCCACAAAAAAGGAAATTGGTCTCATGTATGTAAATCCCAGAATTAAAATAGAAAATTTTGATATATATGTGAATACACAAGTATAAGAATTATCTTTGAGTATTCACTTAATAAAATAAAATAATTTTAAAAAAGAGGAAGACATTTTGAGACGAAAATTCTGCAGCATAACGACTATGATACATGGTTTTAGAAAACATTGAAAAGGAGGGGACATGGGTCACCCACTCATAAATGATACATAAAATAGTAGGGGAACAGAATATAAAGGATTTAAGAACATGGTAATGAAATTTGAATGATATACCATATGAAACGAAGAACTTGAAAGGAATACAAAAAAATAAGATTTCTCTTATGAGAATTCGGCAGCCTAACGGCGTCACTTAAAACATCCAGAAATGGATCGACTAGATCAAATAGGGTCTCCCATAATATGACCATAAATGATCAGTATGATAGATATAGAGATCATACCCCAACATAATAAAATGGAACTTGAAAGACCAAACCAGAAAATAGAACTTGAAAATGAGAAGGGTGAACGAATCCCTTAAAAATTCGGCAGCCTAACGGCGTCACTTAAACTTCCAAGATATGAATTGAAAAGATCAAATAGGGCCTCTCATCATATTAACATATAAGATCAGTATGATAGATATAGAGATCATACCCCAAAAAAATAAAAAGGAACTTGAAAGACTTGACATGAAAATATATCTTGGAAATGAGAAGGGTGAATGAACCACTTAAAAATTCGGCAGCCTAACGACATCCGATAAACTTAAAAAAAGAATTGACGAGATAAAATATGGTCTCTAATCAAATGAAAATAAAAGATAATTATGTTAGATATAGAGATCATACCCCAACATAATAAAAAGGAACTTGAATGAATTGACATGAAAATAGATCTTGAAAATGAGAAGGGTGAAAGAATCCATTACAAAACTTTCGGTAGCCTAACGACGCCACTTAAACATTCATAAAACGAAATGCTGAGAGTAATAGGGGATCTATCATCCTATGAACATGGAAAGTGAAGTAAGTGGAATATAAAAGAAAATCCTCCAACATCTGAACATTTATCATAAACGAAATGACTTAAAAGTGAGTTTTTGAAAAGAAAGAGAGAGTTTGGATCCCTTACCTTAAAACGCAACTCTTAAAACTTCAATGGTTGGGACCTTAAGGGCTTGGGGGAACATTGGGAGGACTCTATGGGAGGTAATGAGACTAGAGATTCGTTGGTGGAGTGTTGGGAGTGAAAAATAGAGGAGGAAAGGGTGAGTATTTATAGGGAAGGGGAGGTGATACTTTAATAATTTCAAGGGACACCTCACAAGTGGTTTTCTCAAAACCATGGGTTCTCCCATGGTATTTCCCATGGAGTTAGGCCACATGGATCTCCCAATACAATAATTCATCACCTTTGGTCGGACAACCCATAAAATATCTCATGAAATCATCATGACACAGTTATGATGTCATTAAACATACCGAAACCCTAAGAACTGTAATTCTACTATTCACTGAAAATTCATCTTTCTCAGTAAAATCCCAAAATTTCACCTCAACCAAATATCGATGCTATGATTTCAAAATTGAACTCTGTTTAGTAAAAATAATTTTCTAAATAATTTTTATTTAATTTTTAAATAAATACACTATTCACCGAAAATTCCTTTTTTCGGAAAAATCCCCAAAAATTTCCTTAACATAATATCAATGCTCTTAGTTCAAATATGAAATCCATTTTATAAAAATAATTTTCTATATATTTGTAATTTACTTTTTCATTAAAAAACACTATTCACCCAAAAAAACTAATACTTGCCTAATACTTTATGAAACCGTTATTTAACCATTTTATTGAATCACATTACTTAATCAGGGTGCCTAGATTATATTAATACTTTCTTTAAGTGAAATTACTAATCCATTTGGTAACATTACTAATCCTAAGAATAAAATCCCTATTCAAAATTTACTATTCATCAAAAATTATGTTGATCTTATTATACTATAAGTTTCGTACTGAACATAATTGTAGGAGACCATTTTTTGAAAATCATTACAAAATTTTAATTATTTAAGGTTTACATATACATATTTTAAAATATCTTTTCTCTAAAATTCACCAAAAATATGCATACTATATTTATTCAGACATTTGAAAATTCATAAAATTCATCATAATAAGAAATCAAAATTTTTATTTAAAACAAAGGATTAGACGAGACAGTTACGGTCTCCTTATATAGCCCCTTATCACACCAGCATAGGAACTAAGTGTAAGGTGTGCTAAGGTGGGAGAATCTGAGGGAGGCTCGGCCAACATCACATGAGTATTAATTTCTATCAGTTTGAACTTCTCATGAAGGCGATTCTGTTCTAGCTTAACACGATGATGTTCGGCTTGGGTTTGGTCCAGAGCTAATCCCAGTGGTGCTACCTGCTTCCCAAGTTCTGTTAGATGGGCTTCGATTGGTCCAAGACTACTGGGTGAGGCCATCGAATTTTCATTCTATATTAATTAACCAAGATCCCTTGTATTTAGAGACAATAACCGAAATGTTTAGTTTCCAGTGGTTATATTGACCAATGGTCATATAACAATCAAAAACCAACGGTCTCATTTTAATTATACCCATGTTATCAAATGAAACAGTTTTGTCGAGTATAAAATATAAACTAACTCACAAAATTAGGAATCAAGATTTTTTTAAAATTTCGGGTCATTACAATCTTCCCCCCTAAAGAAATTTCTTCCTCAAAATTTTTAAAATTTTGTTTTGAAATTTCATTGAATGTCCCACATATGAGAAGGAGTCAATAAAAATATTACTTTAAAAGAAATAAAGGGAAGTACAAAGTTCACCCGAGTTAACCCACACTAGGATTTCATGTAGGAAAACATGGACTTGGAGGAGAAAACAAAGGGTCATGTTCGGAGGGAGAGTGATAGAAAAGATGATTAGGAGAAAGTTAACCACGAGAAAATCACAAACTTATGATTTGTGTAATATTTCTTTGATTACCTAGTAGGAAACATAAACCAACAACATTTTTGTTTTACGTTCCTTTTCATAATTTTGAGGAATTCATTTACTACACAGAACAAAAACATAATGAAATATACCTACCTTCAAGTAGAGTTTCATCCTTTATGAAAATTCTACCAAAACTAATCTTCTCTCCAAACGATGAGCATTAAAAAACACTTGGTCGCATCAAAACACAAGAATCATCTTCTGGAGAGTCATGTAATCCACAAAAGATTAACTATCAATTTCTTCTATCTTTAAATATTATCCCAAAAATAGAAAGGGTAAGATAAAACAACTCTTTAAAAAGATATAATCTCATAGGAAGGGAAACTAATTTTAAATCTCCAACGTTCCATGGTACTACCCAAAGTTCATCATAGACCATTCCATAAATAACTGTCCATGAAATTCCTCAAAATAAACCAAACTAAGATTGAAACCCAATTATAAGAACGATCTCATAACATAGTCTTCCAAGACAGACTTTATCGTTCATCTTTAAACAACATCAACCACTCTTATCATCTTATAACAAATGTAACTAACCTAATCACAATTCCCCCAAGATATGTTAATCATTTCCATATGTAACCTAAATTACTATAAGTCCACCTAAAATTTCATCGATTATTCAAAATATAAGTCAACCTTTACTCCTAAAAGAAAATACAGTAGTAATTTATTTACCTCAATCAAATAGGGTTCCAAAAATAGTGAATGTCTTCCAAAATAATAATCATCTTTTAATCCCCCAATCACCCCCTTTTTTTAGAATAATAGCTTCACTATATCAATGTGTGGTACTTATGAATAGATGATTTCCTTAGTGATAAAAAATCTTCTTAGGTAGTGACTCGATGATCTTAGAAAAAATAAAAGATATGCTCATAGACCACAAATTAAAATACAACATGACATAGACAATTATTGTGAAGAAGTTACCTGTACTTCAGTCATCATGATCCATCTTAGAAAAAGACTTGCATTGTTCCCTTTTCCTTGAATATTGTTGATGCTCATCATGCTATTCATCCATTTCAAGAGAGAATTGCCTTGGATAATGTCTAACTTCTCCACATTTACGACATCAAAATGTATAAGGTACATTAGATCGAACTATATCTCCATTCATCACATTATCCATTTTTTAAAGCAATTGGGTACATTATGCCCTATCTTCCCACACTTAAAACATCTCCCGGTTCCATTGTGACATTCTCGTTGGTGCCTATTCCCACACTTTTTGCAAAAAAGAAATTGGGTCTTATTTCCCTCATCAACTTTAATAGATGAACATCCTTGAGACTTTGTCTTCTTCTCCCTTGATGAATTTGGTAATTCAACTAGGTACCAATTATTAATTGTGATTTTTGGTAGCTGTATTGGCATAATCACAATATGTTCAACTTGATCTTTTGTCATCTCTGTCACATTAATAGGGAAATCATCACATTTCCTATCACATTGGTTGTTGGGACATTCTCTTCCATTTCCTTCCATTAACTAAGAAAAGAACATATAATTAGGGGGCTTAAATAATTTTCCAATAATCATGAAAAGGAAACATAAATCATGGAAGGATAAACTTGTAGAAGAAAAGTATACCCTAAAATGTGATCTCCTAGGTCCCATTCTAGGTTATCCATGATCATATATTCTTATGTGAATCTTTATTTTATTTTATCTTTGTTCCTTTAATAATGGTTCATACTAAGCTTATAAATTTACTAAAGCATATCCCCCGGGAGTGTCGTAACAAAGAGTGCAGCAAGGCCCATTTTCAAGTACTAGTTCCCGTTAGAGTCTAGAACAAAGCGGTGTTTTTGGGTTTTACCCCTATGTACATCTGTGCCTGAGCCACCTCTACCTGCTCCTATCCAGACAAGGATGTATTTTCCTGCAAAACCTTACTCAATACTCACCAAAATACCAGGAAGATTTCCCATATTTAAAATTTTCTGTAGGGTTCTTCCTAAATTTTTCATATCCTAATTTCCACAAATAACTAAACCATCCTTTGATACCAACTATAGCATCCCAACTTTTTATCACATAAACATTCATTACGTTTTACAAAACCGAAGATCTTTAAGGTTTTGTGTCTTGGAAACTAGGAACTTAAAACATGAAAACATAAAACATTCTTCTTAAACACTTGAAAGGCTTCTCGTTATGTTCATCCTTGGTTCATTACTGCATCTCATAACTTGGGGACATACATCAAAAGAAAGGGTGATCAGAAGGCCCAGTTAGGGAAACAAGGGGAAACATTTAACATGTGAACTTGAGACACATCAACAATGTCATGAAAAAGAACTTTAAGGCATGAGAAATAAATCATGAGGCATATCATAAAAAAATAACGTATTTCATAACATGAAGATATGGCAACAACATTTAATATTGAAAATCATTTCCATTTTACCAAGGTCCATCCCCATGGTGTCATTAAAAATTACCATGGTTATTCACCAAGGCGTCGTTAAAAAATGGTCATCTCTAGAGATTAAGTCTTTACCCAATGCATTGGAGCGCTATCAGATCCCACCCTTAAATTTTTCTTTATTATCATGTGAGCCACATATATCATCATCAAAAAATTAATAAACAACCCATATTGCATAAAATAAATTGGTTTCATTTCATAGTCATCACATTTTAAAAAAACTACTTTAAAGAAGTGATCCTTATGTCACTTTAAAGCCACGGAAAAAGGAAAGTGGGTCTCATGTATGTAAATCCTAGAATTAAAATATAACATTTTGATATAAATGTGAATAACCCTGTAGAAGAATGATCTTTGAGTATTCACTTAATAAAATAAAATAATTTATAAAATGATAAAGGCATTTTGAGATGAAAATTTTGCAGCATAACGGCTATGATACATGGTTTTAGAATACATTGAAAAGAGAGGGGACATGGGTCACCCACTCATAAATGATACATATAATAGTAGGGGAAAAGAATGTAAATTATTTAAGAACATGGTAATGAAATTTTAATGATATACCATATGAAACAAAGAACTTTAAAGGAAGACAAAAGAATAAGATTTCTCTTATGAGAATTCGGCAGCCTAACAACGTCACTTAAAACATCCAAAAATTGACTGAAGAGATCAAATAGGGTCTCTCATCATATGAAAATAAATTATCAGTATGATAAATATATATATCATACCCCAAACTAATGAAAAGGATCTTGTAAGAGATGACCAGAAAATAGAACTTGAAAATGAGATGGGTGAACGAATCCCTTAAAAATTCGGCAGCCTAACAGCGTCACTTAAACATCAAAAATATGAATTGACAAGATAAAATAGGGTCTATCATCATATGAACATAAAATATTAGTATGATAGATATATAGATAATATCCCAACATAATAAAAAGAAACTTGAAAGACTTGACGTGAAAATATATCTTGAAAACGAGATGGGTGAATGAACCACCTAAAAATTCGGCAGCCTAACGACATCCCTTAAACATCAAAAAAATGAATTGATGAGATAGAATAGGGTCTCTCATCATATGAACATAAAATATAAGTATGATAGATATATAGATCATAACCCAACAAAATAAAAAGGAACTTGAAAGACTTGACATGAAAATAGATCTTGAAAATGAGAAGGGCGAAAGAATCCGTTACAAAAATTTCAGCAGCCTAACGGCGCCACTTAAAAATTAATAAAACTAAATGATGAGAGTAAGAGGGGATCTATCATCATATGAAAATGAAAAGGACAGTAATAGGAATATAAAAGAACATCCTCCAACATAAGAACATTGAGAATAAAATAAATGACTTAAAAGAGAGTATTTGAAAAGAAATAGAGAGTTTGGATCCCTTACCTTAAAACGTAACTCTTAAAACATCAAAGGTTGGAACCATGGGTGATTGGGGACACCTTGGGAAGACTATTTGGGAGGTAATGATACCAGATATTCGTTGGGAGAGATTTTTTAGTGAAAACTAGATGAGTAAAGGGTTGTTATTTATAGGGAAGGGGAGGTGATACTTTAATAATATCAAGGGACACCTCAAAAGTGGTTTTCTCAAAACCATGGGCTCTCCCATGGTATTTCCCATGGAGTTAGGACACATTGGGCCCCCAATACAATAATTCATCACCTTTGGTCGGCCAACCCATAAAATATCTCCTGAAATAATCATGACAGAGTTATGATGACATTAACCATACCTAAACCCTAAAAACTGTAATTTTACTATTCACTGAAAATTCAACTTTCTGAGAAAAATCCCAAAATTTCACCTTAACCAAATATAGATTCTATGATTTCAAAAATTAACTCCATTTTATAATAATAATTTTCTAAATATTGTTTATTTAATTTTTAAATAAACACACTATTCACTGAAAATTCATTTTTTTCAGAAACATCCCCAAACATTACCTTAACATAATATCGATGCTCTGAGTTCAAAAATGAAATCCATTTTATAAAAATACTTTTATAAATATTTTTAATTTAATTTTTAATTAAAAAACACTATTCACCCGAAAAAACTAATACTTGACTAATACTTTATGAAACCGTTATTTAACCATTTTATTGGATCAAATTACTTAATCAAGGTGCCTAGATTATATAAATACTTTCTTTAAGTGAGATTACTAATCCATTTGGTCACAATACTAATCCTAATAATAAAATCACTATTCATAATTTACTATTCATAAAAATTATGTTGATCTTATTAGACTATAAGATTCGTACCGAACATAATTGTAGAAGACAATTTTTTGAAATTCATTAAACATTTTTAATTATTTAAGGTTTACATAAACATTTTTTTAAATATCCTTTCTCTAAAATTCACCAAAAATATGCATACTACATTTGAAAATTCATAAAATTTATCATAAGAAGAAATCAAAATTTTTATTTAAAATAAAGGATTACACAAGGCAGTTACGGTCTCCTTACATAGCCCCTTATCACACCAGCATAGGACCTATGTTTAATGTGTGCTAAGGTGAGAGAATCTAAGGGAGGCTCAGCCAACATCGCATGAGTATTAATTTCTATCAGTTTAAACTTCTCGTGAAGGCGATTCTGTTCTAGCTTCACACGATGAAGTTCAGCATGGGTTTGGTCTAGAGCAAATCCCAATGGAGCTACCTCCTTCCCATGTTTTGTTAGATGGCCTTCGATCGGTCCAAGACTACTGGGTGAGGCCATCAAATTTTCATTCTATATTAATTAACCAAGATCCCTTGTATTTAGAGAGAATAACTGAAATGTTTAGTTTCCAGTGGTCATATTGACCAATGGTCGTATAACAGTCAAAACCCAACGGTCTCATTTTAATTATACTCATGTTATCAAATGAAACATTTTTGTTGAGTATAAAAAATAAAATAACACCCAAAATTAGGAAACAATATTTATTCAAAATTTTGGGTCGTTACAATCTTCCCCCCATAGGAAATTGCATCCTCTCAATTTTTAAAATTGGGTCTTGAAATTTCATTGAATGTCCCACATCGGAAAAGGAGTCAGTAAAACTATTACTTTAAAAGAAAGAATGGGAAGTACAAAGATTACCTAAGTTAACCCACACTAGGATTCCATGTAGGAAAACATGGACATGGAGGAGAAAACAAAGGGTTATGTTCTAAGAGAGAGTGATAGAAAACATGATTAAGAGAAAGTTAGCCAAGAGAAAATCACAAACATATGATTTGTGTAAATGTTCTTTGATTACCTAGTAGGAAACATAAACCCACAATGTTTTTCTTTTACGTTCCTTTTCATAATTTTGAGGAATTCATTTACTACATAGAACAAAAACATAAGGAAATATACCTACCTTCAAGTAGAGTTTCATACTTTAAGAAGTTTCTACCAAAACTAATCTTTTCTCCGAACAATGAGCATTCAAAAACACTTGGTCTCATCAAAACACAAGAATCGTCTTCTTGAGAGTCCCATAATCCAAAAAAGATTAACTATCAATTTCTTCTATCTTTAAACATTATCCCAAAAATAGAAAGGTTAAGATAAAACAACTCTTCAAAAATAATGAATCCCATAGGAAGGGAAACTACTTTTAAATCTTCAACGTTCTGCGGTACTACGCAAAGTTCATCATAGACCATTCCATAAATAATTTTCCTTAAAATTCCTCAAAATAAACCAAACTAAGATTGAAACCCAATTATAAGAATGATCTCATAACATAGTCTTCGAAGATAGAGTTTATCATTAATATTCAAACAACATCAACCACTCTTATCATCTTATAACAAATGTAACTAACCTAATCACATTTCCCCCAAGATAGGTTAATCATTTCCATATATAACCTAAATTACTATAAGTCCGCCTTAAATTCATTGATTCTTCAAAATATAAGTCAACCTTTACTCCTTAAATAAAATACTATAGTAATCTATTTACCTCGATGAAATTGGGTTCCCAAAATAGTGAATGTCTTCCAAAATAATAATCATCTTTTAATCCCCCAATCACCCCCTTTTTTTAGAATAATAGCTTCACTATATCAATATGTGGTACATAACAATAGATTTTTTCCTTAATGATATAAAATATTTCTAGGTAGTGACTCGATGATCTTAGAAAACATAAAAGATATGTTCATAGAGCACGAACTAAAATACAACATGACATAGACAATTATTGCGAAGAATTTACGTGTACTTCAGTCATCATGATCCATCTTAGCATAGGACTTGCATTGTTCCCGTGTCCTCTAAGATTGTTGATGCTCATCATCATTCTCATCCATTCCAAGAGAGCATTTCCTTGGATAAGGTCTAACTTCTCCACATTTACGACACCAAAATGTATAAGGTACATTAGATCGAACCATATCTCCATTCATCACATTATCCATATTTTTAAAACAATTGGCTACATTATGCCCTATCTTCCCACACGTAAAACATCTCCCAGTTCCATTGTGACATTCTCCTTGGTGCCTCTTCCAATACTTTTTTCAAAAATGAAACTGGGTCTTCTTTCCCTTATCAACTTTATTATATGAAATTCCTTGATACTTGGTCTTCTTCTCCCTTGATGAATTTGGGCATTCAACTAGGTACCAATTATTAATTGTGATTTTTGATAGCTGGTTTGGCATAATCACAATATGTTGAACATGATCTGTCATCATCTATGTCACATTGATAGGTCAACCGTCACATTTCTTATCACATTGGTTGTTGGGACATGGTCTTCCATTTCCTGCCATTAACTAAGAAAAGAACGTATAATTAGGGGGCTTAAATACATAGCCAATAATCATGAAAAGGAATCATAAAGCATAGAAGGATAAACTTGTAGAAGAAAAGTATACCCTAACTTGTGATCCCCTAGGTCCCATTCTAGGTTATCCATGATCATATATTCTTATGTGAATCTTTATTTTATTTTATCTTTGTCCCATTAATAATGGTTCATACTAAGCTTATGAATTTACCAAATCATATCCCCCAGGAGTGTCGTAAAAAAAATTGCAGTAATGCCCATTTTTTTGTAGCAGTTCCCGTTAGAGTCTAGCTCAAAGCGGTGTTTTCGTGTTTTACCCCTATGTACATCTGTGCCAGAGCCACCTCTACTTGCTCTTATTCAGACAATGATGTATTTTCTTGGCAACCCCTTACTCAATACTCACCAAAATACCAGGAAGATTTCCTATATTTAAACATTTCTATTGGGTTATTCCTAATGTTTTCATATCCTAATTTCCACAAATAACTACACCGTCCTTTGATACCAACTATAGAATCCATCATTTTTATCACTTAAACTTTCATTACATTTTACAAAATCGAGGATCTATTAGGTTTAGTGTCTTGGAAACCAGGAACTTAAAACATGAAAACATAAAACATTATTGTTCAACACTTAAAAATCTTCTCCTTATGTTCATCCTATGTTCATTACTGCATCTCATAACTTGAGGACATACATAAAAATAATGGGTGAGCAGAAGGCCCAGTTATTGAAACAAGGGGAAACATTTAACATGTGAACTTGAGATACATCAACAATGTCATAAAAAAGAAATTTAATGCATGAGAAAGAAATGATGAGGCATATCATAATAAAAATAACGTATTACATAACATGAATATGTTTCTACAACATTTAATATTGAAAATCATCTCCGTTTCACCAAGGTCCATCCCCAAGGTGTCATTAAAAATTACCAAGGTTATTCACCAAGGCGTCGTTAAAAATGTTCATCTCTAGAGATTAGTATTTACCCAATTCATTGGAGCGCTATCAAGGCGCACCCTTAAATTTGTATTTATTATCATGTGATCCACATATATAATCATCAACCATTTCATAAACAACCCATATAGCATAAAATAAATGGGTTTCATTTCATATTCATCACATTTTAAAAAAAACTGCTTTAAAGACGTGATCCTTATGTCACTTTAAACCCACAGAAAAAGGAAAGCGAGTCTCATGTATGTAAATCCCAGAATTAAAATAGAAAATTTTGATATATATGTGAATACCCCTATATAATAATGATCTTTGAGTATTCAATTAATAAAATAAAATAATTTAAAAAAAGAGAAAGACATTTTGAGACGAAAATTCTGCAGCATAACGGCTATGATACATGGTTTTTGAAAACATTGAAAAGAGAGGGGATATGGGTCACCCACTCATAAATGATACATAAAACAGTAGAGGAACAGATTATAAAGTATTTATGAACATGGTAATGAAATTTTAATGATATACTATATGAAACGAAGAACATGAAAGGAAGACAAAAAAATAAGATTTCTCTTATGAGAATTCGGCAGCCTAACGGTGTCACTTAAAACATCCAAAAATGGATTGAAGAGATCAAATATGGTCTCTAATCATATTAAAATAAATGATCGGTATGATAGGTATAGAGATCATACCCCAACATAATAAATAGGAACTTGAAAGACTTGACCAGAAAATAGAACTTGAAAATGATACGGGTGAACGAATCCCTTAAAAATTCGGCAGCCTAACGACATCACTTAAACATCCAAAATATGAATTGAAAAGATCAAATAGGGACTATCATAATATGAACATAAAAGTAAGTATTATAGATATATATATCACACCCCAACAAAATAAAAAGGATCATGAAAGACTTTACATGAAAATATATCTTGAAAACGAGAAGGGTGAATGAACCACTTAAAAATTCGGCAGCCTAACAGCGTCACTTTAACATCAAAAAAATGAACTGATGAGATAAAATAGGGTCTCTAATCATATGACCATAAAAGATAAGTATGATAGAAATAGATATCATACCCCAACATAATAAAAAGGAACATGAAAGACTTTACAAGAAAATATATCTGGAAAATGAGAAGGGTGAAAGAATCTGTTACAAAAATTTCGGCAGCCTAACGACGCCACTTAAACATTCATAAAACGAAATGATGAGAGTAAGAGTGGATATCTCATCATATTAACATTAAAAGAAAATTAATATGAATATAAAATAACATCCTCTAACATAATAACATTGAGTATAAAAGAAATTACTTAAAAGAGAGTATCTGAAAAGAAAGAGAGAGTTTGGATCCCTTACCTTAAAACGTAACTCTTAAAACATCAAAGGTTGGGACCTTGAGGTCTTTGGGGAACCTTGAGAGGACTATTTGGGAGTTAATGAGAGTAGGTCTTCATTGGCGGAGAGTTGGGTGTGAAAACTAGTGGAGGAAAGGGTGGGTATTTATTGGGAAGTGGAGGTGATACTTTAATAATTTCAAGGGACACCTCACAAGTGGTTTTCTCAAAACCATGGGCTCTCCCATGGTATTTCCCATGGAGTTAGGACACATGGGGCCCCCAATACAATAATTCATTACCTTCAGTCTGCCAACCCATAAAATATCTCCTGAAATCATCATGACACATTTATGATGTCATTAACCATACCGAAACCCTAAAAACTGTAATTTTACTATTCACTGAAAATTCAACTTTCTTAGAGAAATCCCAAAATTTCACCTTAACAAAATATCGATGCTCTGATTTAAAAAATGAACTCCATTTTATAAAAGTAATTTTCTAAATATTTTTAATTTAATTTTTAAATAAATACACTATTCACTGGAAATTCATTTTTTTTCGAAAAATCCCCAAAAATTACCTTAACATAATATCGATGCTCTGTGTTCAAAATTGAATTCTATTTTATAAAAATAATTTTATAAATATTTTTAATTTAATTTTTAATTAAAATACACTATTCACCAGAAAAACTAATACTTGACTAAAACTTTATGAAACCGTTATTTAACCATTTTATTGAATCACATTACTTAATCAAGGTGCCTAGATTATATTAATACTTTCTTTAAGTGAGATTACTAATCCATTTGGTCGCATTACTAATCCTAAGCATAAAATCACTATTCATAAAAAATTATGTTGATCTTATTAAACTAAAAGTTTCGTACTGAACATAATTGTAGAAGGACATTTTTTGAAAATCATTACACATTTTTAATTATTTAGGGTTTAAATAATTTTTTTTAAAATATCCATTCTCTAAAATTCACCAAAAATATGCATACTATATTTATCTAGACATTTGAAAATTCATAAAATTCATCATAAGAAGAAATCATAATTTTTATTTAAAACAATGGATTACACAAGGCTGTTACGGTCTCCTTACGTAGCCCCTTATCACACCAGCATAGGACCTAAGTGTAAGGTGTGATAAGGCGAGAGAATCCGAGGGAGGCTCAACCAACATCACACGAGTAGTAATTTCTATCAGTTTGAACATCTCGCGAAGGCGATTCTGTTCTAGCTTCACACGATGAAGTTCGGCTTGAGTTTGGTCCAGAGAAAATCCCAGTGTTGCTATATGCTTCCCAAGTTCTGTTAGATGGGCATTGATCGGTCCAAGACTACTAGGTGAGGCCATCAAATTTTCTTTCTATATTAATTAACCAAGATCCCTTGTATTTAGAGACAATAACTTAAATGTTTAGTTTCTTGTGGTCATATTGACCAATGGTCATATAACAGTCAAAACCCAATTGTCTCATTTTAATTATACTCACGTTATCGAATGAAATAGTTTTATTGAGTACAAAAAATAAAATAACACACAAAATTTGGAAACACGATTTATTCAAAATTTCAGGTCGTTACAATCTTCCCCCTTTAAGAAATTTCATCCTTGAAATTTTTGAAATTGGGTTTTGAAATTTCATTGAAAGTCCCACATCAGAAAAGGAGTCATTAAAATAATTACTTTAAATGAAAGAAAAGGAAGTACAAAGGTCACCCGAGTTAACCCACAATAGTATTCCATGTAGGAAAACATGGAAATGGAGGAGAAAACAAAGGTCATGTTCTGAGGGAGAGTGATAGAAAACATGATTAGGAGAAAGTTAACCATGAGAAAATCACAAACTTATGATTTGTGTAAAAGTTCTTGGATTACCTAGAAGGAAATGAAAACCAACAACATTTTTTTATGTTCCTTTTCATAATTTTGAGGAATTCATTTACTACATAGAACAAAAACATAAGGAAATATACCTACCTTCAAGTAGAGTTTCATTATTTAAGAAGTTTCTAACAAAACTAATCTTTTCTACGAATGATGAGCATTCAAAAACACTTGGTCTCATCAAAACACAAGAATCATCTTCTTGAGAGTCACGTAATCCACAAAAGATTAACTATCAATTTTTTCTATCTTTAAACATTATTCCATAAATAGAAAGGGTAAGATAAAACAACTCTTAAAAAAAAGAATCCCATAGAAAGGGAAACTACTTTTAAATCTTCAAAGTTCCATGGTACTACCAAAAGTTCATTATAGACCATTCCATAAATAACCGCCCTTAAAATTCTTCAAAATAAACCAAACTAAGATTAAAACCCAATTATAAGAATTATCTCATAACATAGTCTTCCAAGATAGACTTTATCATTCATCTTCAAACAACATCAACCACTCTTATCATCTAATAACAAATGTAACTAACCTAATCACATTTCCCCCAAGATAGGTTAATAATTTCCATATGTAACCTAAATTACTAGAAGTCCACCTTAAATTCATCGATTCTTCAAAATATTATTCAACCTTTACTCCTCAAAGAAAATACCATAGTAATCTATTTACCTCGATCAAATAGGGTTCCCAAAATAGTGAACGTCTTCCAAAATAATAATTATCTTTTAATCCCCCAATCACACCCTTTTTTTAGAATAATAGCTTCACTATATCAATATGTGGTACATAACAATAGATGTTATACTTAATGATATAAAATCTTCTTAGGTAGTGACTCGATGATCTTAGAAAACATAAACGATATTCTCATAGAGCACGAACTAAAATACAACATGACATAGACAATTATTGTGAAGATGTTACATGTACATCAGTCATCATGATCCATCTTAGCATAGGACTTGCATTGTTCTCATGTCCTCAATATTGTTGATGCTAATCATTCTTCTCATCCATTCCAAGAGTTCATTTCCTTGGATAATGTCTAACTTCTCCACATTTACGACATCAAAATGTATAAGGTACATTAGATCAAACCATATCTCTATTCATCACATTATCCATTTTTTAAAGCAATTGGATACATTATACCCTATCATCCCACACATAAAACATCTCCCAGTTCCTTTGTGACATTATCTTTGGTTCCTCTTCCCACACATTTTGAAAAAAATAAATTGGGTCTTCTTTCCCTTATCAACTTTATCAGATGAACATCCTTGAGACTTTGTCTTCTTCTCCCTTGATGAATTTTAGCATTCAACTATGTACCAATTATTAATTGTGATTTTTGATAGCTAGTTTGGCATAATCAAAATATGTTCAACTTGATCTTTCATCATCTATGTCCCCTTAAAAGGGAAATCGTCACATTTTCTATCACATTGGTTGTTGGGAAATGCTCTTCCATTTCCAGCCATTAACTAAGAAAATAACGTATAATTAGGGGGCTTAAATACTTAGCTAATAATCATGAAAAGGAAACATAATTCATAGAAGGATAAACTTGTAGAAGAAAAGTATACCCTAACTTGTGATCCCCTAGGTCCCAATCTAGGTTATCAATGATCATATATTCTTAAGTGAATATTTATTTTATTTTATCTTTGTTCCATTAATAATGGTTTATACTAAGCTTATAAATTTACCAAAGTATATTCCCCGGGAGTGTTGTATCCAAGAGTGCGGCAAGGCCCGTTGTCGGGTACCAGTTCCCATTCGATTCTAGGTCAAAGCGGTGTTTTCGGGTTTTACCCCGATGTACATCTATGCCAGAGCCACCTCTACCTGCTCGTATCCATACAAGGATGTATTTTCATTGCAACCCCTTACTCAATACTCACCAAAATACCTGGAAGATTTCATATATTTAAACTATTCTATAGTGTTCTTCCTAAAGTTTTAATATCCTAATTTCCACAAATAACTAAACCATCCTTTGATACCAACTATAGCATCCCTCCTTTTTATCACATAAACATTCATTACATTTTATAAAACCGGTGATCTTTAAGGTTTAGTGTCTTGGAAACCAGGAACTTAAAACATGAAAACATAAAACATTCTTCTTAAACACTTGAAAGGATTCTCCTTTTGTTCATCCTAGGTTCATTAGTGCATCTCTTAACTTGGGGACATACATCAAAATAAAGAGTGATAAGAATTGTAAAGACCCGTAAATTTCAAGGAAATTTTTTTTCCTTAATTTTCTTTGGAATTTTACAAGAACGCAGTTTCTGACGGCACGTGATTCCGAGGCCCGGTGTGCCCGAAATCATTTTCTGAAGTTTGGCTCGGGTACGTTCAGTGAACGAATGAGCGAGTTTTTCTAAATTTTGAACCGGTGCTCGAAATCAAATTCTGAGGGCACCGATGAAATCACATCGCCGGTTTTTGCTTAGAAACGCCTCTTCCGGAGTTGCATTTTCTCGGGGGTGGTTTTTAAATTTTTGGGGTTAAGTTAAGAAATAAAGTAAAGTGGTGTGACAACCTTATTTTTATTTCACTTAAAGCCACTTGAAAGCCACTTAAAGCTGCTTAAGATGAGTTGATGCAGATAGGGTGCAATCCAAAATATCCTACCCTCTTGGTAGGATATTTGTGAGGTGGGGCCCGCACGAGCCCCACCGTTTCTTTTCCGCTAAGTAACGCACCCGCGAAAACCCTTTTTAAATGAAAGTCAACTGGGGTGTTTCTTAAACTATTAAACGCTCCTATTAATTGGGCAGTTAATTTGTTGAAATTAATTCTATGAATTAATTTGTTCGTTTCTTAACCTGTTTTCAAACCGTTGGCATGTTAATAAAATGAGGCCAATGCACCTTTCTTAAGGATTGTTCGTTGAGAGAATTTGACAGAACTTTAAGTCCTCCATCCTCCTTCACGAAGAACGCGAAGAACGTGAAGAATGCGAAGAATGAGAAGAACGTGAAAAATGCCGTCACCCTCAGAGATCGACGACGCGACGCCGAGTACCACGACGCCGACGCTTCTTCCGCGACGTTCTTTCCCCGCGACAAAACTTTGATCAACTGCTTGAGGTAGGAGTTTTCAAATCCATTAAATTCCTTTGTGGATTTTATCATTAACATGGATTTAATTCATGAAATTAAATCCGTGTGTTTTCTTTAAACCTCGGAGATCGTCGACGCGACCCCCTTCAGCGGCGACGCGACGCCCTTCCGCGACGCGACGATCATCTTCTACCGCGATGGTCAATTCCGCGAAGAACTCGTCCGATGACTACGACGAGGTAGGGGTCATTTTGAAAATGTTATTACCCATGTTTGTTTTCCTCCAAGGCAAGAACGCGGACAAACCAATTAACAAGTTGGTCCACAGATTATTATTTCGGGTCGTGGTTCATCAATTGCTGGGATTTTATGGTGCTGTTTCAAACCGCTAACACGGTGGGTGCGGACCAACGAACATGTCCAAACCCACCGCCCTTTGTTCTTGGTGTGAGGAACGGAGGACGACGACAAAACGGGTCACAGAGGCTATTTGTTGATTCCGCAGTGAAGAACGGGACCCGGGAGGAGCTACGGCGGATACGGAAATGGAATCAGACCACAGGAGCAACTCTAGTGGCCCGCGGACTCCACCGGCAGCACCCCGGTGCGCCGCCAAATGGATCCGCCACGGCTTCAGCCGCGGCGGCGATGACCGACAAGACCTGCGACCGCGCGGGTCCAGAGAGACACGGGACGCGGCTCTGTTGTGTCCGCTGGCCAAGCACGGCCCCACGCAAGGCCACAGATCCTCTTCCCGTAGGGACAACACGCCCTGCGGCCTCCCTTGCTCGGCCGCTCGGCCGAGCCGAGCCGACCCGCCGGTTCGGGCCGGGTCGCGCCCAGGCCGGGCTGGGCCGGGTCCGACCTGGACCCGGGTCGGGGGGAACCGGTTCGGGCCGACCCAGGGGGGGTCGGGCCGGGTCTGTCCGGGCCCAGACCCCCCCGTATCCGGACCATTTCAGTCTTTTGCTCATAACTTGAGTTATGGGCCTCTGAACGATGCTCCGTCAGTAGCGATGAGATACTTGGATCGAGACGGTCGTTTCGATATATCGCACTCAAAGTTTCGGAATACTTTGGGTTCGGCCGGGTTGGTTCATACACGAAACCAACCGGGCCCTCGGAGAGGAAACACTCATATCTTGAGCTTCAGACGTCCGATTGACGTGCCGTCAACTTTGTTGAATTCCTATAAGTTAGAAGAATCTTTTGGCATACTCAACCCGAGGTTTGGATGCAGGTGGAGTACGATCGGGTTGGTTTTGCCTTAAAAACCAACCGGGCCCCTGGGATGAAAAAGTCAATAACTCTCAGACCAGGCGTCCGATTGACGCGCCGTCTGCGACGTTGAGTTCTTGTTAGGGATATGGAACTTTTGGATACATCAATTGTGGACTATGTGTCAGTTGATGTGTCATCCTCTCAGCTCGTGGAGCGGACCCTCCCGAACAAGCTTGCTGTGTGCGGGAACCCTAGAGCTGGCTGCAACTGCTACTGTGACGACGACGACTGTACAGAGATCCTCAGTGGATTCGACTGCGACGATGATGAAAACTGTACTGGAATTCTCCGTGTTTCCGACAGTGACCATTAAAGTACATCTTGGGATACGTCAACTCCATACTACATGTCAGTTTATGCATCGACCTCTTAGCTCGTGGAGTGGACCCTCCCGGAACGGGCACGCTGTGTACGGAAACCCTAGAGCCGGTTGAGACATGGCGACTGCTGATCGGACGAATCGGTGTGTTACGGATAGCCCAGTGGGGAGAGCCCGGTTGTAGCAGTAGACCCACGGCAGAGGAGTGCTTGGTTGTAGCGGCAGACCCGCAGTACTCAATAGAAGGAGTACCTCTAGAGGCTATGAGGGGGAGCTCTTGGTTGTAGCGGCAGACCCACGACGGAGGAGCGCTTGGTTGTAGCGGTAGACCCACGGCGGAGGAGCGCTTGGTTGTAGCGGCAGACCCACGGTACTCAACAGAAGCAGTACCTCTAGAGGCTATGAGGGGGAGTGCTTGGTTGTAGCGGTAGACCCACGACGGAGGAGCACTTGGTTGTAGCGGCAAACCCATGCCAGAGGAGCGCTTGGTTATAGCGGAAGACCCGCGGTACTCAACATAAGGAGTACCTCTGGAGGCTATGAGGAGGAGCGCTTGGTTGTAGCGGCAGACCCACGACGGAGGAGCGCTTGGTTGTAGCGGCTGACCCGTGGTACTCAACAGAAGGAGTACCTCTGGAAGCTATGAGTGGGAGCGCTTGGTTGTAGCGGCAGACCCATGGTGGGAAGTGCTTGGTTGTAGCAGGAGGCCCGCAGTACTCGATAGGTAGAGTACTACAACAGTCCAAGGTGAGAGGGAAGCGCTTGGTTGTAGCGGAATAACCACTGTACTTGATGGAGAAGGAGTTTCCCAATAGCTTTGGGTTCAACTTCATGATCGAGCCTGTGTGGGTCATTGCGGGGGTTAGTACCTATCGATCCTTTGTGGGTCCGACGGCATAGATGAATCAGTGGCAATATCTGGTCATCTTTATCGTCATACAAAGAAGTACCTATGGGAGATGAATCCTGTTTTTCTTTCCTTTGTGGATTGTGTTGTGCTATCCTGTGTGGATTTACGTTTTTCTTTCCTGTGTGGACTGGGTTGTACTTGATCTCAGATGTTGGAGCCGAGCGAGAATTGATGACTTAGGTATATGTATGGGGATATACCAAAGCAATGTCATATGTTACTTCGTGATTTTATCTTTCCTTTTTGGATTATCCTTTTTGGATTCTGGGTGACCTTCAGGGGTCTCGGGATCCCTACTGAGTAGCTTATACTCACCCCTGCACGGGCTATGCCCGCACTATGTTGTGTTGGTTTCAGATGACGGACATCACTGATTGTGGTGGAGGCTTGCGGAGCAGGACGGTACCTGGAGGTGGACCACTGGGCGGGACGTACTCGGAGTGGTCGAATGGACCCGAGGAGCATTGGAGGCTATCTGTACCCACCCTTCAGGTGGGACTTCCAGTGGACGGCTCGACGTTGTGGCCTTACTTTTTCAGTTGCTGTTTTCCCTTTCGAGTTGTACTTTACTTTCAGTTTGGGTTTGTATTCTGGCCCACTTACTTCCGCACTTACTGTTGTACCAGTTTTTACTTAGTGTTTACTTCTTCTACTTGCATACTGTGTGGTGTTTGTTGTTTACTTTACAAAGACAATGCCTTCCCTTTTACTGGGATTTACACCTTGGGGGTAGTCGCCAGCCCCTGGCCTATGGAAGGCGGGTTTGGGGTAGTCACGGCACGGGCCCCGAGGACGGGTCGTGACAAATTGGTATCAGAAGAGTTTGGTTCTACCGTGAACTCTGATCTTTTCTATGTGAAGCAATAGTGTTTAGCGTATTGGGTGTGGTTATCAGTCCAAGGAGTCCAGTGTTGGTGCGGCGGCCGACGTATCCGTACACTAGGACCCTGACTTCTGATTTCCGACTTAATGCACGAAAACATTGATTGCGTGTGTGTTTCAAGTTTTCTTTGTGATTACTTTGTGTCAGCTCACCAAGTATACTGTTCTGACCGTGGCACACCTGTTTCCTTTTCAGGATGGCCCCACGATGGTAGCCAGCTAGGGTTCCGAGAGTAGAGCGTGACGACAGCCCACCGAGCGACGAGGCTTCGGTACATGGCCCTTTGACAGCTGAGGCACCAGCGGTACCTTTACCCGCCGTGCCACCAATGCTTCCAGCCCCAGCCGCTGACGATACACGTCGCCTTAGTGCACTGCATGAGTTGCAGTGCCAGCGACCGCCCAGGTTCCGCGGGGAGACGGACCCCCAGGCAGCCGAGGACTAGCTGGAGGCCGTTGTACGAGTTTTCCGGTTAGTGAGGACACCAACAGACCTCATGGTGATCCTCGCAGCGAGCCTACTGCACGTAGCAGCGGGCCGATGGTGGAGCTTGATGCACCCGGTGCACGATGAGGCATCTCTTCTCTGGACGGACTTTGAGAGCCTCTTCCGCTCGGAGTTCGTCCCAGCCACCCTCCGTGAGGTACGCATCCAGGAGCTACTACAGCTGCGGCAGGGCAGCATGGCAGTAGCCCAGTATGCGGCGAGGTTTACCGATCCCTCACGCTATTCCACGGAGATGGTACGTGACCCATTCTTCAGGGCCCGAACCTTCGAGCAGGGGCTCAGGAGAGAGATCAGAGCTTCAGTTGTTTCTCACAGCATTCCGACATAGACAGGGGTGTTGGAGCCAGCCCTCTTAGTGGAGAGTTTCCTTGCTGAGCAGTCTCCAACAGCAGGACCCACCACTAGCCGACATGCGGCAGAGTCTTCTGCAGCGGGTAGTAGACAGATGACGTTGGGTTCCAAGAGGACTAGACCTACCGGTGGTCGACCACATGACACATGATCGTTTGTGCGAGGCACCCGGGGTGGACAACGACTTACCATGAGCGGACAGTGTTACTCCTGCGGCGGGTTTGGCCACATGGCTCGTGACTGTCCGACCCACCATACCGATGACCAGGAGATGAACGAAGGACCTCCCAGATAGAGGCAGAGGTTCGATCGAGGCGGATCACATGGAGTAGGAGACCGTGGCAGGAGAGCTGGCCATGCAGCTGGAGGTGGACGACGCTTCAAGGTGTTGCCACCACCACCACCAGGAGGTCCACCTCGACCGCAGGGAGCTGGTGAACGTGGGAGAGCTCAGCTTCAGGCAGCTGAGGCCTACGATCATGGAGCTCCGAGAGCAGATGGATAGGAGCGGTATGAGCTCCAGACCTGGAGACTTTTTTTATCCTACTTCTAGCGTTGTTGATGTTTGTGTGTACATGTTTTGTTTCTTTGTACTTTGAGCTGCAATAATAAAAGACACTTTTCTTGTGGCTTTTACCTTCTTGTCCTCTATTTTAGTTGTTACTAAGAGGTTCCAGTTTAAAAACCGTTGACTTGACCCTCACTTTGAGATACCTACTGGAGGAGACCTAGTGACCACACACTGATGCCGACAGTGTGACTCAACCCTTAGAGGTGAGAGTAACGGTTGGATCTCATGGTAGTAGCGTCGAGGCCTTACAACGTCATCCTTGTTATGGGTTTGTATCATCCATGACGGGATTGACTGTATTAGGCGAAGAACGTGGTTCATTCAGGGGATGAGACCGAATTTCTCTTCTCGGCAATGAAGGAATCTCAGCAGCTCGAGCAGGACCAGAAAGGTCCATGTCATCCAAGAGTGGATGAGGATACCTCAGAGCCGGCAAAAGTCTTGTGCTGACAGAAGGCGAAGACTACTAGAGTTCGAGGATGGAGACCACGTTTCCTTACGGGTCACACCTCGACCTGAGTTATAGAGATTTGGCTGAGCCGGAAAGTTGTCTCCACGCTTCATCGGACCATTCAAGGTCCTCAGCAGGATTGGCGAGGTGGCTTATCGCCTGTCTCTACCACCTTAGTTACACCGGGTGCATGAAGTCTTCCACGTATCCCAGCTGAAGAGATACGTGCATGACCTGATGCACATCATTGACCATGGGGAGCTAGACGTTGATGATGGGGCGACTTTTGTGGAGGTCCCGGTGGAGATCGAGGATTGACATAAGTGGTTCCTATGTGGATGATCGATTCCTCTTGTGCGCATCAGATGACAGCACGGGAACCTCCAGGAGAGCACTTGGGAGCGGGAGGCTCTGATGCGTGCTCAGTACCCACATTTGTTTCCCTAGTTTATGATGTATCTTTACGGGGACATAAAGACCTGAGGTGGGAGTGATGTAAAGACCCATAAATTTAAAGGAAATTATTTTCATTAATTTTCTTTGGATTTTACAAGAACGTAGTTTCTGACGGCACGTGATTCCGAGGCCCGGTTTGCCCAGAATCATTTTCTGAAGTTTGGCTCGGGTATGTTCAGTGAACGAATGAGTGGGTTTTTCTAACTTTTGAACCGGTGCTCGGAATCAAATTCCGAGGGCACTGATGAAATCGCAGCGCCGATTTTTTCTTAGAAACGCCTCTTCTGAGGTTGCGTTTTCTCGGGGGTGGTTTTTAAATTTTTGGGGTTAAGTTAAGAAATAAAATAAAGTGATGTGACAACCTTATTTTTATTTCACTTAAATCCACTTAAAGCTGCTTAAGCTGAGTTGATGCGGATAGGGTGTAATCCAAAATATCCTACCCTCTTGGTAGGATATTTGTGAGGTGGGGCCCGCATGAGCCCCACTGTTTTTTTCCGCTAAGTAACGCACCCGCGAAAACCCTTTTTAAATGAAAGTCAACTGGGGTGTTTCTTAAACTATTAAACTCTCCTATTAATTGGGCGGTTAATTCGTTGAAATTAATTCTATGAATTAATTTGTTTGTTTCTTAACCTGTTTTCAAACCTTTGGCATGTTAATAAAATGAGACCAATGCACCTTTCTTGAGGATTTTTCGTTGAGAGAATTTGACAGAACTTTAAGTCCTCCATCCTCCTTCGCGAAGAACACGAAGAACGCGAAGAATGTGAAGAATGCGAAGAACGTGAAGAACATCATCACCCTCGGAGATCGACGACGCGACGCCGAGTACCACGACGCCGACGCTTCTTCCGCGACGTTCTTTCCCCGTGACAAAACTTCGATCAACTGCTTGAGGTAGGAGTTTTCAAATCCTTTAAATTCCTTTGTGGATTTTATCTTTAACATGTATTTAATTCATGAAATTAAATCCGTGTGTTTTCTATAAACCTCGGAGATCGTCGACGCGATGCCCTTCCGCGACGTGACGATCATCTTCTACCGCGACGGTCAATTCCGCGAAGAACTCGTTCGACGACTACGACGAGGTAGGGGTTGTTTTGAAAATGTTATTACCCATGTTTGTTTTCCTCCAAGGCTAGAACGTGGACCAACCAATTAACAAGTTAGTCCACGGATTATTATTGTGGGTCGCGGTTCATCAATTGCAAGGATTTTATGGTGCTGTTTCAAACCGCTAACGCGGTGGGTGCGGACTAACGAACAAGTCCGAACCCACCGCCCTTTGTTCTTGGTGTACGGAACGGCAGACGATGAAAAAATGGGTCGCAGAGGAGATTTGTTAATTCTGCAGTGATGAACGGCACCCGGGAGGAGCTACGGCGCAGACAGAAATGGAATCGGACCACCAGAGCAACTCCGGTGGCCCGCGGACTCCATCAGCAGTGCCGGCAGCTGTAGGCGGCGGCGCCCTAGCGCGACGCCGGATGGAGCCGCCGCCGCTGAAGCCGCCGCGGCGGCGGCCGAGCAGACCCGCGACCGCGCGAGTCCAGCGAGAAACGGGACGCGGCTCTGCCGCGTCCACTGACCCAGCGCGGCCGCACGCGGGGCCGCGACTCCTCTTCCCGCGGGGACAGCACGCCCCGCAGCCTCCCTTGCTCGGCCGCTCGGCCGAGCCGAGCCGAGCCGAGCAGACCCGCCGGTTCGGGCCGGGTCGTGCCCAGGCCGGGCCAGGCCCGACCCAGACCCGAGTCAGGTGGACTCGGTTCGGGCCGACCCAGGGGGGGTCGGGCCGGGTCGGGCCGGGCCCAGACCCCCCCGTATCTGGACCTTTTCGATCTTTTTCTCATAACTTGAGCTACGAGCCTCAGAACGACGCTTCATCAGTGGCGATTCGATCATTGGATCAAGACAGTCGTTTCAGTATATCGTACTCAAAGTTTTGGAATACTTTGGGTTCGGCCGGGTTGGTTCGTACACGAAACGAACCGGGCCCTCGGAGCAGAAACGCTCATATCTTGAGCTTCGGACATCCGAATGACGTGCCATTGACTTTTTTGAATTCCTCGAAGTGAGATAGATCTTTTGGCATACTCCGCACGAGGTGTAGACGCAGGTGGAGTACGGTCAGGTTGGTTTTTCCTTAAAAACCAATCGGGCCCCTGGGACGAAAACGCTAATAACTCTCAGACCGGGCGTCCAATAGACGCACCGTGTGCGACGTTGAGTTCCTGTTGGCGATACGGAACTTTTGGATACATCAACTCTGGACTATGTGTCAGTTGATGTAGCAGACTCTCGGCTCGTGCAGCGGACCCTCCCAAACGAGCTTGCTGTGTGCGGGAACCCTAGAGCTGGCTGCAACTGCTACTGTGATGACGACGACTGTATAGAGATCCTCAGTGGATTCGACTGCGACGATGATGAAAACAGTATGGGAATCCTTTGTGTTCTTGGCAGTGACCATTACGGTACATCTTCGGATAAGTCAACTCCGGAATACATGTCAGTTGATGCATCGACCTCTTAGCTCGTGGAGTGGACCCTCCCGGAACGAGCATGCTGTGTACGGAAACCCTAGAGCCGGTTGAGACTTGGAAACTGCTGATCGGACGACTCGGTGTGTTACGGATAGCCTAGTGGGGAGTTCTTGGTTGTAGCAGCAGACCCACGGCGGAGGAGCGCTTGGTTGTAGCGGCAGACCCGCGGTACTCAACAAAAGGAGTACCTATGGAGGCTATGAGGGGGAGCGCTTGGTTGTAGCGGCAGACCCACGACGGAGGAGCGCTTGGTTGTAGCGTCAGACCCACAGTGGAGGAGCGCTTTGTTGTAGCGGCAAACCCACGGTACTCAATAGAAGGAGTACCTCTGGAGGCTATGAGGGGGAGCGCTTGGTTGTAGCGGCAGACCCACGACGGAGGAGTGCTTGGTTATAGCGACAGACCCACGGCGGAGGAGCGCTTGGTTATAGCGGCAGACCCGCGGTACTCAACAGAAATAGTACCTATGAAGGGTATGTGGGGGAGCGCTTGGTTGTAGCTGTAGACCCACGACGGAGGAGCACTTGGTTGTAGCGACAGACCCACGACGGAGGAGCGCTTGGTTGTAGCGGCAGACCCACGACGGAGGAACGCTTGGTTGTAGCGGCTGACCCGTGGTACTCAACAGAAGGAGTACCTCTGGAAGATATGAGGGGGTGCGCTTGGTTGTAGGGGAAGACCCATGATGGGAAGCGCTTGGTTGTAGCAGTAGGCCCACAGTACTCGATAGGTAGAGTACTACAGCAGTCCAAGGTGAGAGGGAAGCGCTTGGTTGTAGCAGTATAACCACTATACTTGATGGAGAAGTAGTTTCCCAATAGCATTGGGTTCAACTTCATGATCGATCCTGTGTGGGTCATTGCAGGGGTTATTACCTATCGATCCTTTGTGGGTCCAACATCTTAGATAAATCAGTGGCAATATCTGGTCATCTTTATCATCATTCAAAGAAGTACCTATGGGAGCTAAATCCTGTTTTGCTTTCCTTTGTGGATTGTGTTGTGCTATCCTATGTGGATTTACGTTTTTCTTTCCTGTGTGGACTGGGTTGTACTTGAGCTCGGATGTTGGATCCGAGCGAGAATTGATCACTTAGGTATATGTATGGGCATATACCTAAGCAGTGTCGGATGTTACTTCGTGATTTTATCTTTCCTTTGTGAATTATCCTTTGTGGATTCTGGGAGACCTTTGGGGGTCTCGGGGTCCCTACTGAGTAGCTTATACTCACCCATGCATGGGATATGCCCGCACTACATTGTGTTGGTTGTAGACGACGGACAACGCTGATCGTGGTGGAGGCTTGCGGAGCAGGACGATACTTAGAGGTGGACCACTAGGCGGGACATACTCGGAGCGGTCGGCTGGACCCGAGGAGCAGTGGAGGCTATATGTACCCACCCTTCAGGTGGGACATCCATTGGACCGCTCAACGTTGCGGCTTTACTTTTTCATTTTCTGTTTTCTCTTTCGAGTTTTACATTACTTTTAGTTTGGGTTTGTATTCTGGCCCACTTACTTCCGCACTTACTGTTGTACCAGTTTTTACTTAGTGTTTACATGTTCCGCTTGCTTACTCTGTGGTGTTTGTTGTTTACTTTACAAAAAAATGCCTTCCCTTTTACTGGGATTTACGCCTTGGTGCTAGTCGCCAGCCCCTGGCCTATGGAAGGTGGGCTTGGGGTAGTCACGACACGGGCCCTGAGGACGGGTCGTGACAAGAATGCCCAGTAAGGGAAACAAGGGGGAACATTTAACATGTGAACTTGAGATACATCAACAATGTCATGAAAAAGAACTTTAAGGAATGAGAAAGAAATCATGAGGCATATCATAATAAAAATAACGTATTTCATAACATGAAGATGTGGCTACAACATTTAATATTGACAATCATTTCCGTTTCACCAAGGTCAATCCCCAAGGTGTCATTAAAAATTACCAAGGTTATTTATCAAGGTGTCGTTAAAAAATGAACATCTTTAGAGATTAAGTCTTTACCCAATGCATTGGAGTTCTATCGGGGTGAACCCTTAAATTTGTCTTTATTATCATGTGAGCCACATATATAATCATCAAACATTTCATAAACAACCAATATAGCATAAAATAAATGGGTTTCATTTCATAGTCATCACAATTTAAAAAAACTTCTTTAAAGACGTGATCCTTATGTCACATTAAACCCACAGAAAAAGGAAAGTGGGTCTCATGTATGTAAATACCAGAATTAAAATAGAACATTTTGATATATATGTGAATACCCCTGTAGAAGAATGATCTATGAGTATTCACTTAATAAAATAAAATAATAATAAAAAGAGAAAGACATTTTGAGACGAAAATTCTGGAGAATAACGACAATGATACATGGTTTTAGAAAACATTGAAAAGAGAGGGGACATGGGTCAACCACTCATAAATGATACATAAAATAGTAGGGAAATAGAATATAAAGTATTTATGAACATGGTAATGAAATGTGAATGATATACCATATGAAACGAAGAACTTTAAAGGAAGACAAAAAAAAATAAGATTTCTCTTATGAGAATTCGGCAGCCTAATGGTGTCACTTAAAACTTCCAAAAATGGATTGACGAGATCAAATAGGGTATCTCATCATATAAACATAAATGATCAGTATTAAAGATATAAAGATCATACCCCAACATAATAAAAATGAATTTGAAATACTTGACCAGAAAATAGAACTTGAAAATGAGAAGGGTGAACGAATCCCTTAAAAATTCGGCAGCCTAACGACGTCACTTAATCTTCAAAAAGATGAATTTACAAGATCAAATAGGGTATCTAATCATATGAGAATAAAAGATTAGTATGATAGATATAGATATCATACACCTGCATAATAAAAAGGAACTTGAAAGACTTGAAATGATAATTTATCTTGAAAACGAGCAGGGTGAATGAACCACTTAAAAATTCGGCAGCCTAACGGCGTCACTTAAACTTCAAAATAATTAATTGACGAGATCAAATAGGGTCTATCATAATATGAACATAAAAGATAAGTATGATAGATATAGAGATCATACCCCAACAAAATAAAAAGTATCTTGAAATACTTTACATGAAAATAGATCTTGAAAATGAGAAGGGTGAAAGAATCTGTTATAAAAATTTCGGCAGCCTAACGGCGCCAATTAAACATTCATAAAATGAAATGATGAGAGTAAGGGGCGATCTATCATCATATGAGAATGAAAAGGGAAGTAAGAGAAATATAAATGAACATAATCCAACATAAGAACATTGATCATAAAATAAATGACATAAAAGAGAGTATTTGAAAAGAAAGAGAGAGTTTGGATCCCTTACCTTAAAACGTAACTCTTAAAACATCAATGGTTGGGACCTTGAGGGATTGGGGGCACCTTGGGAAGACTATTTGGGAGGTAATGATACCAGATCTTCGTTGGGGGAGAGTTGGTAGGGAAAACTAGAGGAGTAAAGGGTGGGTATTTATAGGGAAGTGGAGGTGATACTTTAATAATTTCAAGGGACACCTCACAAGTGGTTTTCTCAAAACCATGGGCTCTCCCATGGTATTTCACATGGAGTTAAGCCACATGCAACCCCCAATATAATAATTCATCACCTTTGGTCGGAAAACCCATAAAATATCTCATGAAATCATCATGACACAGTTATGATATCATTAAACATATTGAAACCCTAAAAACTGTAATTTTACTATTCACTGAAAATTCAACTTTCTCAGAAAAATCCCAAAATTTCACTTTAACCAAATATCGATGCTATGATTTCAAAAATGAACTCCATTTTATAATAACAATTTTCTAAATATTTTTAATTTAATTTTTAAATAAATACACTATTCACTGAAAATTCATTTTTTTCCAGAAAAATCCCCAAAAATTACCTTAACATAATATCGATGCTCTGAGTTCAAAAATGAAATCTATTTTATAAAAATAACTTTCTAAATATTTTTAATTAAAAAACACTATTCAGATAAATAAAACTAATACCTGATTAATACATTATGAAATCGTTATTTAACAATTTTGTTGAATCACATTACTTAATCAAGGTGCCTAGATTATATTAATACTTTCTTTAAGTGAGATTACTAATCCATTTGGTCACATTACTAATCCTAAGCATAAAATCACTATTCATAATTTATAATTCATTTAAAAATTATGTTGATCTTATTAGACTATAAGTTTCATGCTGGACATAATTGTAGAAGACCATTTTTTGAAAATCATTACACATTTTCTATTATTTAAGGTTTACATAAACATTTTTTAAAATATACTTTCTCTAAAATTCATCAAAAATATGCATACTATATTTATCCGGACATTTGAAAATTCATAAAATTCATCATAATAAGAAATCAAAATTTTTATTTAAAACAAAGGATTACAGAAGGCAGTTACGGTCTCCTAACATTTCCCCTTATCACACCAACATAGGACCTAAGTGTAAGGTGTGCTAAGGTGAGAGAATCTGAGGGAGTCTCGGCCAACATCACACGAGTAGTAATTTCTATCAGTTTGAACTTCTCGTGAAGGCGATTCTATTCTAGATTCACACGATGATGTTCGGCTTGGGTTTGGTCCAGAGCAAAGCTCATTGGTGCTACCTCCTTCCCAAGTTCTGTTAGATGGGCTTCGATCGGTCCAAGACTACTGGGTGAGGCCGTCAAATTTTCTTTCTATATAAATTAACCAAGATCCCTTGTATTTAGAGACAATAACTAAAATGTTTAGTTTGAGTGGTCATATTGACCAAGGGTCATATAACAATAAAAACCCGACGGTCTCATTTTAATTATACTCATGTAATCAAATGAAACAGTTTTGTTGAGTATAAAGAATAAAATAACACACAAAATTAGGAAACAATATTTATTCAAAATTTCATGTGATTATAATCTTCCGCCCTTAAGAAATTGCATCCTCGCAATTTTTAAATTTGGGTTTTGAAATTTCATTGAATGTCCCACATCAGAAAAGGAGTCAGTAAAACTATTACCTTAAAAGAAAGAAAGGGAAGTACAAAGGTCACCCGAGTTAACCCATACTAGGATTCCATGTAGAAAAACATGGACATGGAGGAGAAAACAAAGGGTCATGTTCTGAGGGAGAGTGATAGAAAACATGATTAGGAGAAAGTTAACCACGAGAAAATCACAAACTTATGATTTGTATAAACGTTCATTGATTACCTAATAGGAAACGTAAACCAACAATGTTTTTGTTTTACATTCCTTTTCATAATTTTATGGAATTCATTTACTACATAGAACAAAAACATAAGGATATCTACCTATCTTTAAGTAGAGTTTCATCCTTTAATAAGTTTCTACCAAAACAAATCTTTTCCACAAACGATGAGAATTAAAAAACACTTGGTCTCATGAAAACACAAGAATCATTTTCTTGAGAGACACATAATCCACAAAATATTAACTATCAATTTCTTCTGTCTTTAAACATTATCCAAAAAACAGAAAGGGTAAGATAAAAAAACTCTTAAAAAATAAAGAATCCCATAGGAAGGGAAACTACTTTTAAATCTTCAAAGGTCCATGGTACTACCCAAAGTTCATCATAAACCATTCCATAAATAACTATAATTAAAATTCCTCAAATTAAACCACACTAATATTGAAACCCAATTACAAGAACGATCTCATAACATCGTATTCCATGATAGACTTTATCGTTCATCTTCAAACAACATCAACGACTCTTATCATCTTATAACAAATGTAACTACCATAATCACATTTCACCCAAGAAAGGTTAATAATTTCCATATATAACCTAAATCACTATAAGTCCGCCTTAAATTCATTGATTCTTCAAAATATAAGTCAAACATTACTCCTCAAATAAAATACCTTAGTAATCTATTTACCTCGATCAAATAGGGTTCCCAAAATAGTGAACGTCTTCCAAAATAATAACCATCTTTTAATCCCCCAATCACCCCCTTTTTTTAGAATAATAGCTTCACTATATCAACATGTGGTACATAACAATAGATGTTTTTCTTTAATGATATAAAATAATCTTAGTTAGTGACTCAATGATCATAGAAAACATAAAACATATGCTCATAGAGCACGAACTAAAATACAACATGACATAGACAATTATTGCGAAGAAGATACGTGTACTTCAGTCATCATGATCCATCCTATTATATGACTTGTATTGTTCCCTTGTCCTCGAAGATGTTGATGCTCATCATGCTTCTCATCCATTACAAGAGAGAATTTCCTTGCATAATGTCTAACTTCTCTACATTTATGACATCGAAATGTATAAGGTACATTATATCAAACCATATCTCCATTCATCACATTATCCATTTTTTAAAGAAATTGGATACATTATGCCCTATCTTCCCACACTTAAAACATCTCTCGGTTCCTTTGTGACATTCTCCTTGGTTCCTCTTCCCAGACATTTTTCGAAAAAGAAATTGGGTCTTCTTTCCCTTATCAACTTTATCAGAAGAACATCCTTGAGACTTTGTCTTCTTCTCCCTTGATGAATTTTGGAATTCAACTAGGTACCAATTATTAATTCTTATTTTTGATAGCTGGTTTGGAATAATCACAATATGTTCAACATGATCTTTTGTCATATCTATCACATTAATTGGGAAGTCGTCACATTTCCTATCGCATTGGTTATTGGGACATTCTCTTCCATTTCCCGCCATTAACTAAGAAAAGAACGTATAATTAGGGGGCTTAAATACTTAGCCAATAATCATGAAAAGGAAACATAAAGCAAATAAGGATAAACATGTAGAAGAAAAGTATACCCTAACATGTGATCCCCTAGGTCCCAATCTAGGTTATAGATGATCATATATTCTTATGTGAATCTTTATTTTATTTTATCTTTGTTCCTTTAATAATGGTTCATACTAAGCATATGAATTTACCAAAGCATATCCCCTGAGAGTGTCGTAAACAGTAGTGCAACAAGGCCCATTGTCGTGTACCAGTTCCCGTTCAATTCTAGCTCAAAGTGGTGTTTTCGGGTTCTACCCCTATGTACATCTGTTCCAGAGCCACCTCTACCTACTCGTTTCCAGACAAGGATTTATTTGCTGGGAAACGCCTTACTCAATACTCACCAAAATATATGGCAGATATACTATATATAAACTTTTCTATAGGGTTCTTCCTAAAGATTTCATATTTTAATTTCCAAAAATAACTAAACCATCCTTAGATACCAACTATAGCATCCCGCCTTTTTATCACATAAACATTCATTACATTTTACAAAACCGGTGATCGTTAAGGTTTAGTGTCTTGGAAACCAGGAACTTAAAACATGAAATCATAAAACATTATTTTTAAACACTTGAAAGGATTCTCCTTATATTCATCCTAGGTTTATTACTACATCTCATAACCTGGGGACAAACATCAAATGAAAGGGTCAGCAGAAGGCCCAGTAAGGGAAACAAGGGGAAACATTTACCATGTGAGCTTGAGATACATCAAAAATGTCATGAAAAATAACTTTAAGGAATGAGAAAGAAATCATGAGGAAAATCATAATAAAAATAACTTATTTCATAACTTGAAGATGTGGCTACACAATTTCATATTGGCAATCATTTATGTTTCACCAAGGTCCATCCCCAAGGATTCATTAAAAATTACAATGGTTATTCACTAAGGCATCGTTAAAAAATGGTCATCTCTAGAGATTAAGACTTTACCCAGTGCAATGGAGCACTATCAGGGCGAACCCTTAAATTTGTGTTTATTATCATGTGAACCACATATATCATCATAAAAAATTTCATAAACAACCCATATAGCATAAAAGAAATGTGTTTCATTTCATAGTCATCACATTTTAAAAAAACTGCTCTAAAGACGTGATCCTAATGTCAGTTTAAACCCACGGAAAAAGGAATGTGGGTATCATGTATGTAAATCCAAGAATTAAAATAGAAAATTTTGATATATATGTGAATACCCCTGTAGAAGAATTATCTTTGAGTATTCACTTAATAAAATAAAATAATTTAAAAAAAGGGAAAGTCATTTTGAGACGAAAATTCTGCAGCATAACGGCTATGATACATGGTTTTAGAAAACATTGAAATGAGAGGGGATATGGGTCACCCACCCATAAATGATACATAAAACAGTAGGGTAACAGAATATAAAGAATTTAAGAACATGGTAATCAAATTTTAATGATATACCATATGAAACAAAGAACATGAAAGGAAGACAAAAAATAAGATTACTCTTATGAGAATTCGGCAGCCTAACGACGTCACTTAATCTTTAAAAATATGAATTGACAAGATCAAATATGGTCTCTCATCATATGAACATAAAATATAAGTATTACAGATATATATATCATACCCCAACATAATAAAAACTATCTTGAAAGACTTGACATGAAAATATATCTTGAAAACGAGAAGGGTGAATGAACCACTTAAAAATTCGACAGCTTAACGACGTCACTTAAACATAAAAATAATGAATTGAAGAGATCAAATAAGGTCTCTCATAATACGAACATAAATTATCATTATGATATATATCTAGATAATACCCCAACATAATAAAAAGGAACTTGAAATACTTGACATGAAAATAGATCTTGAAAATGAGAACAGTGAAAGAATCCGTTAAGAAAATTTCGGCAGCCTAACGACGCCACTTAAACATTAATAAAACGAAATGATGAGAGTAAGAGGGGATCTCTCATCATATTAACATGAAAAGGGAATTAAGATGAATATAAAAGAACATCATCCAACATAAGAACATTGATCATAAACGAAAATACTTCTAAGAGAGTATTTGAAAAGAAAGAGAGAGTTTGGATCCCTTACCTTAAAACATAACTCTTAAAACATCAAAGGTTGGGACCTTGAGGGCTTGGGGGAACCTTGGGAGGACTATTTGGGAGGTAAGGAGACAAGAGCTTAGTTGGGGGAGAGTTGGGAGTGAAAACTAGAGGAGTAAAGGGTGGGTATTTATAGGTAAGGGGTCGTGATAATTTAATAATTTCAAGGGACACCTCAAAAGTGGTTTTCTCAAAACTGTGGGCTCTCCCATGGTATTTCCCATGGAGTTAGGCCAAATGGGGCCCCCAATACAATAATTCATCACCTTTGGTCGGAAAACCCATAAAATATCTCATGAAATTATCATGACACATTTATGATGTCATTAAACATACTGAAACCCTAAAAACTGTAATTTTACTATTCACTGAAAATTCAACATTCTCAGAAAAATCCCAAAATATCACCATAACCAAATATCGATGCCCTGATTTCAAAAATGAACTCAATTTTATAAAAATAATTTTCTAAATATTTTAAATTTAATTTTTAAATAAATACACTATTCACCAAAAATTCATTTTTTTCAGAAAAATACCCAAAAATTACCTTAACATAATATCGATGCTCTGAGTACAAAAATGAAATCCATTTTATAAAAATAATTTTCTAAATAATTTTCATTTAATTTTTAATTAAAAAAACTATTCACCTGAAAAAACTAATACTTGACTAATACATTATGAAACTTTTATTTAACCATTTTATTGAATCACATTACTTAATCAAGGTGCCTAGATTATATTAATACTTTATTTAAGTGAGATTACTAATCCATTTGGTAACATTACTAATACTAAGCATGAAATTAGTATTCATAATTTACTATTCATCAAAAAATAAGTTGATCTTGTTAGACTCGAAGTTTAGTACTGAACATAATTGTAGAAAACCATTTTTTGAAAATCATTACAAATTTTTAATTATTTAAGGTTTACATAAAAATTTTATAAAATATCCTTTCTCTAAAATTCACCAAAAATATGCATACTATATTTATCCGAACATTTGAAAATTCACAAAATTCATCATAAGAAGAAATCAAAATTTTTATTTAAAACAAAGGATTACGAAGGCAGTTATGGTCTCCTTACATAGCCCCTTATCACACCAGCATAGGTCCTAAGTGTAAGGTGTGCTAAGGTGATATAATCCAAGGGAGGCTCAACCAGCATCGCATGAGTAGTAATTTCTATCAGTTTGAACTTCTCACAAAGGTGATTTCGTTCTAGCTTCACATGATGATGTTTGACTTGGGTTTGGTCCAGAGCAAAGACGAGTGGTGAAACCTCCTTCCCAAGTTCTATTAAATGGGATTCGATCGGTCCAAGACTACGGGGTGAGGCCATCAAATTTTCTCTCTATATTAATTAACCAAGATCACTTGAATTTAGAGACAATAACTGAAATGTTTAGTTTCCAGCGGTCATATTGACCAATGGTCATATAAATGTCAAACCCAATGGTGTCATTTTAATAATACTCATGTTCTAAAATGAAATAGTTTTGTTGAGTATACAAAATAAAGTAAGACAAAAAATTAGGAAACAAGATTTATTCAAAATTTCGGGTCGTTACATATTAAATAAAGAATAAAAATATGGTCAGTACATACACCACACAAAAGGTAATAATGGCAATATGACACGACTATCATGGGAATAAGTAGTGAGATGAAAACCCCTTTCCTTGCACTTTCCTTTAGTCGAGGGTATGTTTAGCCTCCTGTATGAAGACTATAGTATGTTATTAAATTATACCATAACCATATTAATATTTATGATATCATACATTATTCATTTATGACTTTATACTACCCATTTAATAATAATTTCCATGTTATATTAATATTTTGGGTAATAATCGCTTTATTTATTTTACGTGTTTAAAAAACATGATTTATTTATCATATATATATAGAATATAAAAAATTTATAATAGACGTATATATGAAATGGAAAACACCATTTATGGAGATGGTAGTCCGTACGTACGCATAAATGTTGTTTCCGTTTTCATGTAGTTTTGAACAGAATTAAGTGAATAAGATATATGTAAGTACATAAATAATTATATATATAAATATATATATATATATATATATATCTCCAGTAGAATTATTATTTCATATATTACATACTTATTAGTAATATATATTTTTATAATCGTCGATTAATGGTGAACTTGGAAATAAATCTCATCACATCATGGAGATGGTAATCCGTACGTACGCATGAGTAAAAATATCATTCATTTGATATTAATATAATATATAATTGGATGTTATATAATATATAAAGAATCCTTATCATGTTATATTTATTATTTACATCAAAGACACATCATTATTATACCCATCCAAATATTAATGTATTGAATAACTATTACACCACGACGTGGAGACGGTAAGCCGTACGTACACACGTATAGAGACATTTTATTCAAAGTGTGGATATAATAATGAATTTGGTTGTACCATATTTATAATAACATCACAGTATATATAATATACTGGAGTTCTTATTTTAGAATGGAAATGACAAAGAAAACGTAAGTGGAAGAAGAAAGGAACTTGAAAGAGGGTGGTGAAATCATTACCTCTTCTTCGAGTTCTTCCTTTTGATTTGATCAAAAGGGATCCTTAGGTTGGCTTTATGATCAATCTAAGGCCTCTAGGATGAAGGGATTATATTTTAGAGGGTATTTGGGTCGGGGTTGGCCGAGCCAAATGGATTAGAAGGTGTGAAGTTGAGAGAAGGGTGAGTTCCCTTTTATAAGAGGGGTGAGGGGCACCTTAGGAAAAACATAAAATATTATTTTATAATAAATTAATATTTGGTTTCTAATGGATCAAAAGTATATTATTTAAATTATATGGTGGGGATAGATCAAAAAAAGCTCAACCAATAGGTTTTGGACAGGTTTAGGTTTCCATTTTAACCTTATCATTTCGATTTAACTCTAAGTTAAGTAATTGAACTTTTACCGTGTCTTCTTGTATTCTTATACTATATGGTTAATAAACTCACTATATACTGCAAATAAAACCCCAATTAGTTCATTAATGTCATATATATTAATATATAAATCTTCTGGATGAACCTTAGATTTTTAGGACCATAATATCAATTAATAATATAATATTTGTTTTAAAAACTATTCTAATTCCATTTTTACACTATTTGGTATTTGTTTTTTGTTAAAATAATAAAAACAGGATTACTTAAAAAAAATACATTTAATAAATATTAACATGTCTTATTCACCTATAAAATTCGTGGATGTCATAAAAACGTTGAAATTATTTTTATTTTTATATTTATAATACTGTTTATTTGATTCTTTCATGAATAAGGTAATTACTGCATCATAATTGTGTCATAAATAAATTTATTTATTTAATGTCTAAAAATTATAAATAAAATCCCATGATGTAGGAAATATTTTTATATTTCTAATGAATATTTATAATCGAATTTATCTTATACAAAACCCCATATTAAAAATGTTTTAGTTATTAAACTTTGATTTTAACTCTTTTAACTATTCTTTGAATTAAATAATAATAAATGTCCTAATCTAATCCATGTGGACCTAAATGATAATATTTTATTCCTATGTTTTTATTGGTTGAGATAAACTTTTCCAATATAATTAGGACATGTGTGAGGTTAATATTAATATCATTTTTACCGTTAATTACCCTATTTACTTTTAACCGTGGTAAATAAAAATAAAAAGTTACTATTCACCAAAAATTATTTTAATCTCATTGAACCACATTTTACTCCATGATATTAACCATGTCTCTCATATTTTTAAAATTCAGCTCATAGAAGCGATAAAATTATGTTTTATGTGAATTTGCAAAAGCTCCTAGGATGTGGGTAAAAGACGGTGAAAAGTTCAATAAAATTCTTATATATCTAAAATTATTATAATATGACTCCAATGAATTAAATTGAACTTATATATGTATTATGTATATATTTCTACATTAAATAATTTAAAAAAAAAGAAGTAATTATTTTAATAAAAATTCGATTTTAAACTATAACTCTGTGTTTTTCACTATTCATCAAAAATTAAAAGTTTCCAGAAAAATACCAAAATTTTACCCTAAGATAATTTTGATATTATGAATTCAATAATGAAGTCTATTTTACCAAATTCAATACATATAAGTTTCATTTATTAATTTAAAATTAATTCCCACTGTAAAACAAAAAAGCGTGTTTTTAAGAAACAATAACTATCAAAATATTGACACTTGTTTATGTCCGGTTTAAATGAAAAATTATTTCAAATGAATGAAATTGGATTAAATGGTAAAAATATATTCCAAATATAATTTAAAACCACTAAAATTCATAAATTATCACTATTAATTATTTCGATTAAAAAAGTTGTTTTTAATTAAAATTTAGTAATTTTCACTATTCATCAAAATATGAAAGTTATCAGAAAAGTACCAAAAATTCACCCTAAGCTAATTTTGATATTATGAATCCAAAAATGAAGTCCATTTTGAATGATAAAATTTATTAAATTTCAAAAAGTGGGTGTTACTATTCATAACGGCTAGTTTGATTGGTTGTGGTGTGTGTTAGAACTCGAAGTTGCGTACAACACACGCTACAATATTATTCAAATAGAAGCGTACCGTGGATGTTTGGGGTGTTACATGGGGTTTCCTAGGGTTTGGTGATTCCTTGGGTCTCTTAGGTGTTGTTATGATTCATGAGTATCATTGATTCCAAGGATGATGTTTTAGAACATAATTATGATAATATTGACCTAATTGCATATTTGATGCATGGTTTTATGTAATATGATCTACTAATTCATTGAAAAAACTTATTATTGGTGGAATAGGATAATTTTGTGTTCATGGAAAAGAAGGCTTCATTTATCATGCAGCAAATGACCCTGTTGAGGATCAAAAAGTTTGAAGGCAATACACCATTCAATCTAGGAACCATAAAAAACATGCCCAAAATCCTTTGGAATTTAGAAGAGGGTATAGACATAAGAGATGTTGGAGTAGGATATTTGATTATTTAATTCATCAATGAGAGAGATAATCTAATATACTGAAATAAAGGTTGTGGTACTTTAATAACCAACTCATTCTAATAGAGGATATAAGAGACCGGGATGGGAGGGGGATATCCAGGAGACAAGTCTGTAGAAAGCCACATTTTGGATATGAAAAAATGGGATATCCTTTTTTGGTATAACTAGGAATGTTTTGTTCCAAAACAGAGGCCACCCTAGAGAATTTATGCAATGGGATATATTAGAACATTTTAATTAGGGGCCAACTGTGCAGATTAGGGAGTTGGTTTATGTTCCACAACCACGTATGAGGGTCTTGTTTATGATTATAGTGTAATAAAACACTTATATATCCTTCAAATTTGAAATGCTACTTTTATTATTCTTTTTTGGGTGCCTCATTTATATAGAGAGAGATTGTGTCTCGTTTCAGGTAAATAAAGAAGGAAACATCATCATGAAGTATAGTAACTAGATCTGTACAGAAAATGGTAGGACATTTATCAATCTTCAACAAAGAAAACAAATGGATAGAGATATACCTGTGAATTCATTTTCTAAAAAATATTATAAAAATCCTAATAATAATATCATGTTCGAGACTTTAATATTTCTAAGAATCTATATATGGATAAATAGTTAGATGAAAGGTGATATCAAACCATTAGAGTGAGTTAAGGTGGATCTAGAAAGAGGTTTAATAAAAATGTTTTCTTGAAAGAAAAGGATCCCCCCATGTTGTATACCTATAACATTGGAGGGCCCATGAAAACTATCATCCAACCAAAATTTAATCATTATAGACCCTCCAGATCTGCATTATCCCTCAATTCATGAATTCCCCTTGTATTTCTCCAGGAATGGGATATATCCGATCAAATACACTATGGAAGGTCCAAAAAAAATGGAGGTGGGGGTGGAAAGTAAGAGAGGATAATGGTAATGTAATATAATGAGATTTGGAGAAAAAAATGGTGTTAAATGGTTTGTGGTGGGTATACTGGTTAATAATAGATATTCACAAAGATGGAAAGTGATGGGGGATAGAGAATACCGATAATTTTCAAAGGTAGGGGATGAACTGAACCATCCACACCCATCTCCATGAAAAACCTAGGTTGGAAATTCTATGAGACAAGAAACCCTCAATTAGTTCAGATTCTCTAATACAGTTTTGTTAAATGTACCATTGATATAGGATTTTTATCTCAAACTATATTAGAAAGTATGTAAAAGTATGGTATCTCAAAAAATAGTTTTCATTATCTATTTACCAATCTCTTAGAAAGGCTATTCTAGGAAAATATGCTCTCTTAGGAGGAATGTTGGGGATGTTAGGGTTAAATCATGATCACCAAACCACAATGGTGCAATCATACCTCCACCAAATGCACTGGCGTGGGATTTTTTGATCTTCTATGGATGATCCAATAAAATAGTGAAATATATTACCTAGAAGCTACTCATATCCCTTCATGAGAACCTCCATGGACATCTCTTTATTTGGGGGGGGGGTATTTCAATGACATTCTATTTCAAAATTTGAATAATGAGGGAACATGAATACATTATACATCTATGATGGATTTAAATAAATTAATAGAGTTTTAGGGGTTGAAAGATCTAGGATAATCTATAAAACCTTTTACATGGTTTTGTAGGATTTCTAACACAATCGGCATTGCCAAAATGTTTGATAGATTGATGGGGTTTTCTGATTGGGTTATCCATTTCAATTCCTTCCATGCTTCTCATCATGATCCATCCATGATGAACTATTGTTCGATTAAAATAGTAATATCACTAGGTTCAAGGAAAGAAAGGCCGAAAATACTATTTATGATTATGGGCATTGGGGAAAATAAAAGGGAGTACAAAGGTGTGATTCTGTATTTTTGGTAGTTTGGAAATCCTAACATAAGAAAATATCCATTATACAGAATCCAATTTGAAGCATTGGAGTAATATCAAATTTTACCAGCATGGCATATAGTGTGTGTATATTAAAGTAAAAATGATATAATTTAATTCTCTCTCCCTTTTTATTATTTTCTTTCTACTATATCGAGAATGAAAGTGGAACTCGATGATGCACTCAACATTTAATAATGTTTTTATATTATACATTACCAAGAATCACACTTCAAAATGGGAACTCTAATTCCTTATATTTATTTCATAAGTCTTATTCTAAGGGGCATAATAGCATTATTTCTTACCTCAATGATTTTTAGGGTAGATGTGTTTATACTGAGAAGGGAATCCTTGATCTCATCGAGAATATTTATTAGGAGATTTTAATGGTGTGTTGTGGGGGGGGGGGGGTGGGGGTTCTTTCATTTCATTCGATATTAAAAAATATATCGAACATGGGGATTCAGATATGATAAACATCTATCTCACATATTATTTTACTAATGAATAGATTTTATTTGAATTGAAACATATTAAATCAAATAAATCTCTTGGACCTAATTGATACCATGATTGTTTTAAAAAAAATTACACATTTTAGGCCTGATTTATTAGGACTAATGAATGATCATTGGTCAAGAAAATCTAATATTTATTACCTTAATAAAACCATTATTAGTCTCATTCCAAAAATAAAAAAATACACTTTTTTCTTGGACTTATGCCCCATTATCTTGTGCAATGTGACCTTCAAAATCCATTTAAAATTTTGGTCAATTTCCTAGTGTATAAACTGAACTAATTATCTGTTAACCTTATACCTATATGCAACCTAAAAATTCATAAAATGAATTTATACTAAAAAATTTATTATTTATAGTCAAACCCCTCAAATAAATTTTGAATAAGGACCAACCCCATGAGATCCCACTTGGGCTAACCATTGTCTAAATGTGACTATCTAATCCCACCTATAATAGTCTTTGGGAAAGATTCTAACCAAAAATATTGGAAAAATTGCATATAACCACATGTCTCTTTTATAGTATAAAAAATAATATATATATATATATATTTGTATATAATGATTCCCAACTTAAACTAACTATGAAAGGAGAACTCCATACTACTACATTATAGACTGAAGCATAATATGTAATGAATACATTCAAAATTTAATATGAATGAACCCCACCAATATCACATTCACCAAATTAAACACGAAAAATTACATTATATTTATATAAACTACATGTGTGGGCTCAAATATAGTGAAACCATGTGCAAAAACTATATAATATGAGACCTCATATACACAATAGAAAGACGAAATATAATGTCATCACAAACATAAATGATATGTCTATATTATTTAATTATATCGTCAATCTACAATATGAATAATATCATTCTTCACCAACCTAGTCCATAGGTAACATACCCTACAAGAGAATAAAAATAATTTTAATTTTGAAAAAAATTGTAATATCAAAATTCCCAAATCCAGAACCATATACATCGCCCCTATGGGCTTCTAGTTTGTGACTTTGTCCTAAAAAATTAGTAATTTCTATTAATTAAGTACTTTCCCCTTTAGAGCACATGAACTATATCATGTTATATGTGATTCATCTGAGTGGGTTACAAATTCAATAATTGGAGTATACAATTTATTTTAGTATTGGAGTTACCTAATTAACTAATTATATTAATGGTATATTCCATTTTATCAGGGTATCCTATGGGGCCACTAACATAGTGTCTATTCCTACAGCTTTCACACACCCCTCTAATATCTCTAGAATGTTAAGGATATGAAATGGCCGGAAATTCAATAGAAACATAAATATGTGATGAATGATTATGATATATTTGTTTTTCAGTGAAAAATCATTGATAAATATCATCTCAAATGTTCTATTGTTACACAAGTAAAAATATTTTGGAATAATAATACAATGAAACATGAAAAACTCCTTTCTGAAATTATAGTTCCTCTAAGTCTCTATTTTGGTTCTCTTGGATCAATCTAATGATGTAAGGCTCATTAATTATTAAAAATTGTGTTAATTGGGATATATATAGACAAAAAACATAGACTCATGTATGAAAATGAAGTTGAATGTATAAATTTGATAAAAAATAATCTAAGATCATCAAAATATAATATCCACTTCTTCTATACTTCCAAAAATATAATGATGATTACTAAAAATCATCATAATTTATTCTTCAAATATTGTAAACAATGTTCATTCTCCAAATTCAACAGCCACATTTTGCGGTTGGGGTATCCTCACACATGTTCTAGGTGTTGATCACATTCCTTTTCCTATGAGTAGTTGGCATATTTTTCAGATAAAAACCCAAAAAATTTACCTTGTAACATAAGATCCATTCTATACAAGTACCCTCTACATAATTTTGTATATCCTTTTTAAAATTTCTCAAATATTTACTCAAATGATGAAAAATCATCATAGATAATCAAAATATGATCTCCACTTATTTTATATTTCATGAAATATATTGGTGATTAATAAACATAGTCAAAATTTCTTTTTCGAATGTTGTAAAAAAGGTGCACTATCCTAATGAAATTGACACGTATTTTGGACATCAAGAAAAACTCTATAATCCTTTATTTTAAAAAACACTGAATTTTCAGACTTCTCTACTTGGTGAAAACAAATTCAACATCAGTATAAATCCAACTTCAATAAGATCCTTGGGGTTTTTATAAACAACACATGTATTATTAGCATAAGGAAGTTATTTTAAATGATGTTTCATAACAATTATGATCATTTATGCATGGATCTTAATGTATATAACATGTGTGACATTATTCTTTGATATGACTCACAGTTTACAATAATTATTAGGATAAAAAAAGAGATGATTGGATTTTTAAGATCTATTTGGAATATTTATTGAAAACTGAATAGAGGAGGAGATATATTATGATCACACAAACATTATTTTTTGATGAGGAACTATTAAGGTGGACACAATTTTTTTTAGAATCTTCCTTCTTTTATAAATTCATGATTATTTATCTTGTGTTGGTATTTATATTTTAATTTAATGATGTTAATAACAAGATTTTAGAAACTTTACAAAACATGCCCAACCATTAGAATCCACACATGGTATTCTCCATCAACCATGCATGTGGGAACCAAGGTTCAACATCATGGGAGATCCAACCCAAGAAGAATACATTACTATATCAGAGTGTTGTTGGATGCATAACAACCACTGGAGTGTGCATGGTGGTGTGGATAGGGGGTGTTCCTATCAGTCATCCTCTATATATTTATCTATAGTGTATCTAGTTGTTGATCCCAATGATGGAACAATGGTGAATTAAGAAAATGATCATTCATATAGAACCTAAAAAAATTTGTGGAGAATTTTTGTGGCACGGGTTCTTATGGGTTATTATTACCACATTGAAAACATATTGATAAATTCTTAGTCATTTGATCTGGTTCACAATAGTTATCTAATCCCTATGGAACCACATGTTGGAATAAAGGGTATCTACATTTACTACTTCATATTTTCATTTTTCTTCAATATTTTTTGCCATATTTTATTATATTTTTAATTAATTGTAATTAATATATTCATTATATTAATCCTAATTTCTAACACTCAGCTTCTCAAATTGTGGATCTCATTATATCTCTTTTAATTCAAACATTCTTATTCTAATTTATCTTCTTATTAATCTTAATTTCATGTTGTTTATATTTTACCACTATTATATTTATTGTATAATTATTGTTCTTTCACTATTTATATTTTAATTTATTATTCTTTTTTATTATATTTCTTATTCCTCTATTCTTCTTCCAAAATGTCCTCCTACCCTCAATAATGACGGTATCACCTAAGTCTTCGATTGGGGGATGTATGTGGTGTTTCATGAATTTCATTCTTAAATTCCATATGTTTTAGGCCTATTTGTGGTGGATGTGAGAGTGTTTCACTGATGTAGATGTAATCCACCACAAAAATATTTTAATATTTATTCCATTTCATTGATTGATTCCTTTTCACACCCTTATCATAAGTAAACACAACATATAATGGAGTTGAGGATACCCAAAGGATTGAAATAGCGTATGGTGGAGCTTAGTTTTTTGGATTTTCATTTTCGGTTGATGTTTTATCCTCTTTTGATAATGGATATTGAGATATTTGGTGTTCTAAAGAGGATTAATAATCATTCCAAAACTACACACCCAATAAATTGATGGAAAGTAATTTATTTATGGGGAATCATAAACACAATTATCATATGGAATAAAAATAAATAGAAAATAATAAATGAACATGAATTTCAAAACCTTAAAGACCAAAACCCTTATTTCGATCCTTAATTATATATGCATCTGCATTTAGGTTTAAATTATAATTTACATTATTTTATTACATTATTTTTCAAAACAAATCAAATTATTTCTTTTATAACATAATTATAACAAACAAATAAATTATATTTTTTAAATTATAAATTTCTGATTGACTGCATGTTATTCTACTCAAGTGTGTCAATACTACTGATCCTATGTTCTAAATTTGGAAAAATAATATTTCCTTTTTTCCATTCCCTATTTCATGAGTGAATCAATTTTTATATATAGTCTAAATTAATAGAAGAATGAACATTTTTTTGACGAGTTTATTTTCTAAGAATCTAACACTACAAAACTCTATTACACATTGTGAATTATGGTACAAGAGTAGAATACGTTTAATCAATGTGATATTTGGACATACAAATTTTGGTTGGATAAGAAGTTACACCTACTAGTTTTTTTTGTGAAATGGAAGAAAGAAGAGATTTTAGGTGTTCTTTTTTACACAATAGGGAACTATATGGACCGTACAAACTATGTTTATATTTCTCCTTACAACTATGCATGCATGTGATTATAGTCACTTTCATATTAATTTTTGAGATTAGTGGTCCCTCAAAATTACATATTATCATGAATAAAGTTATAATAAGGCAGAAGTTATCCTTTCAGTATTTTATTGTGAAGAAGAAGAAGAGTTTCTTACCTACTATTATGTTATTAGCAAAGTGAAAAGGTATCTAGTGGTAGAAAAAACCAACACTTTGACATCTTTTATTAGTATAAATAGATGTAATACATTCATAGTGTAAAAAACCTTCACAAAAGTGAATATTTTCAATATAGGTTTAATAAATAACCATCTAGTAGAAATTAAATGATCATTATCAATTGACTACAGAGTAACACAAGTGAAAGGTTATTATTTCCAAACCATTCCATGGACTAACTACATTTATTGTGTAGAGATCCTTGTAAAAATATCATGTTCCATATTTACATTCATTGAAATACTTTCATACAATAAATAATAAAATAATAATAGAATCAATATCCTAACTAGTCCAAAAGGTAAATGGGATAAAATTTGTAACTTATGAAAATGTTCCCAACACCGATTCTTCCCCCCTCCCATTGTAAATAATATAAAAAACTGGTCCCCCAAAGTTGTAACAAAGGTAATATTATCCTCTATAAGATTCTGTAAATTTCATTTTGTTATCTTTTAAATATATATTTTTCTTTAAAGTTTTAAAATTGTTGTTTGGTTTCGTTAAGAATTAGTTATCTCTTAGCAGAGTTATATATCAACCAAGATGATGATTAATAGAATAATGAGAGAGAACAGAATGTTGAAGAAGTGATATCACTTATCTAAATAATAGAAAGTAATTTTATATAAATTCATTTAATGAAAATAAAAAATAAAATTCATGCAAATAGAAGATTATTTGGATCATGTTTCCACCAAGAGACAAACAATGTTCCAACCTTAACTGAATCATGAATGGTAAGTGATCTTGAGGATTGTGAAAATTCCTGTGCAAAAAAATCCTTAGACTAGAGTTCATTTCATTAGTAGTGATCATAAACAACATATAACCTCTAAATATATATTAGAAAGTTTATTTAGTGATATTCTATATTTGTTTCATAAATAAACAATCTTTCTTATTTTGTATTTTTTTAAATAATTCTGTCATAAATCACCTAGCTAGAAGAACAAGTAGATAACATAGGTATTTCCTTACAAGAAAATAATCTAGAATGTTTAATGATCTCTATGTAGGTTGTATCCATTGAAGGAATAAAGAGGGAATATGAAATATCTTTCTCAAAATGGATCAAAGAAGTTTAAGTGAAAGATGTATTAAAGAATACACTATAAGATTAAATATATTCACTTAATGAAATGTATAAAAATATCATGGATGTCAACATTTATAATTGTAAGAAAATAAAAGAATATTTGATAACATTACTCTTTTTTACAAAAAAATTCCATCTATATGAAGAGGAAGTCAAAATAAAGAATATTATTTTTGAAGAGAATTTAATTATGACTGATGATCATAAAAACACCTTCAATATGAAATATCTAGAATTAAAATATAATTTTGAAAATATTGAGAAGACATATATTTGGACTTCAAAAAAGAAGGAGATAGTTTTTATTTCTACTCAGTGATCACTGGAGTATTATAATATTCAAATAAATCTACCTTTTGATTTGAATATTATGGCATCATTTTATGATTTACCTCACGAAGATATGGAAAAGGAGGTACTATGAATACCATCCTATAAAAATGATTCTAAATATATTTCGATGAATAACATAGGTTAGAAAACAAATCTTAACATGTATAGATGATTAAATGAGATAAAAATCCACCACCAATATTGGGGGGTATAAGAAAAATATTAAGGAAGATGGTTCCCCACAAAGATCCCAACTATCTATGCATACGAATGAAAAACTTCATTTAGAGAAAACAAGAATATTATGATTTGTGGGTCAATGTTGGTACTACAACAGATTTCATAATTGCAAATTATATTTTTGGTACAATCCTTTAATTGAAATAGCACAACAGGAGCCCGTCTCAATGTGTATCATTCTAGAGATGAATAGTAAATATCCACATTTTATGAAAAATACACATACATCAAACATATTTGGAAATCCTGAAAATATATGGGATGTATGTAATTAAAGTGTTCATAAGATTGTTTCATTCTCATCTCAAAATGTATCAAAATATGATAAAAGCATAAAACCACAAAATTTTGTTAATATGGAAGATGAATCCTCATGATTTATTTATAATAATATTGTAAATAAAAATTCTCCTATGAAAAAATCAACTAATAAATGTGGGAAGACCCTGGATTAGAAATCCAAGAATTTTATGGAATTTGGTTAATCCAAAAGAAAAATTAATAATGATGACACTATGAATAATACATGAGGAAAATACAAACATACAACCAATTTTCCAAAATATATATTACAATACATGATAGAATATTTCAGGAAGATGAGGAAAATATAGGAATAAAAAGATAAGACTAATTAAAATTGAAAAATAATAGTTTCCATATAAAGAAGAAAAATTTATGTGTGTGAGGTGAAACATATATGGACATACTCATAGAAATTTATCGTTAATAATTCCAATAAAGGAAAAGATATTCTAGAAGATAAAACTTTAACTAAGTTTTAAATGTGATTTAAAATCTATTAATAATAAATATCTCACACACAATGAAATTAATGATGTGATAAGATTCACAAATCATCAATCAGAATTGAATATCAAATGTTCAAGTGCGTAGATTGATAAAAATGGAGAAACTTGGTTAAGAAAACCATCTCAACCTTTATATTCACATTAATGAAGCATGGATGATCCACCATTTTCTTATAATCATTGTGAGAAATATTTTTTATTATAATACATAGAGATGGAGGTGAATCATGTTCTTAGGGGGAGAACCTGATAGTTTGATGGTTTTCAATTATTGATAGAAAATATGAAAAACTAATGATCTTTCAATGATTTCCCTAATTATATTTCAAATAAAAATATTATAGAGGATAACATATGATAAAGCTGAAGAATGTACGGGAATAACATGGATAACAAGTTTAAGGAAGATGCCATATTGGTTTGATATTATATTTGGTATACAGATGGAATAGTATTGAATAAGATAATCCTTGGTGATGATATTAAGGTTACCAAATCAATATAGTCCCATGTTCGGGATACATCTCGGTGTACTCTCTAAATTGGAAAATATTAATATCCACTATTGGAGATAATATCCATTATGAATATATTGATGAGTATTTCCTTGTAGGGGGTGACACATTAAGTAAGGTAATGTTACTTGTAGAGTCAATATTTCCATTGGTATCAAATATAATTATTCATAAAATTATTTGATGATTAGTTCATTGGAAAGAATATTTATTTTCCTTAATATATCTACCTTTTTTATCAAAAATATAAAATGTAACACAATGTTTTAGTAATTGAGTTAATCAATAACATAAGAAATGTGAAAGTATGGAAGTGATTCAAGGAAACTTATCATGTTATTTGAACATGAATGTTTTTTCTCTTTTTGTTGAAGTAAGTGCATGAGTTTTAGTTTGAACTTTTGTAAAAAAAGTTTTCATATATCAATTATTATCATCATCTACAAATAAAATTTGAGAAACCATTGAATTCAAGTTTAAGTGTTCTCATTCTATGTGGTATCATGATCAGTTTTTAAAGAAAAACATTGTTTTTGAAATAAAATTATCTTGTTTTATATACCTAGCATGGATCACGTAGACATAGATTGAACTTATGGATGAGATTTTCTTAATAATGGAATCATACAGTTTCCCATTGAAATTTATATTTCTTGTAAAAAATGGGGATATAATGTGAAATGAATGTTTGAAAAGTAATGGGGATAGAATGATAAATAGCATAGAAATATTCACACATATTTCTATTCATTTGGAATTTACTTTGATGGTATCCAAAAAAATATAAATGCCATGATTGAAGATCACAATTTGTGAATGATTTGTATTTTTTTCAATTTTTGTTAACGGTTTTCAATTGTTTTCAATGAAATAACAAGATTTCATTGATGTTAAAATGTTGAAAGAAGTTACTGGATTTTCTGCTAATGTATCCAAGATATTCAAGCATCATAATAAAGTGAGGTATTTTGGATGAATGGATGAGGAACAAATTACAAAAGTATTATTATCACATGGAATTTATTCACAAGAATTTTATTTTACAAGTCTTAATATTGTTTCACTCATATTAATTTATAGAAACTATGTCACTAAGTGATTTTATGTGACACATTGTTTACAAGAATGTTGAATATGTGAAGAACGATGTTTGGATATTAATGTGATATGTAGAAATTATATTCCAAAATTAATATAAAATGAGGAATAATAACATCATGAAATATTTAATTTTTCCAGAGGAATGAAAAACGTGTCCATGTATGGTTTTTTGAGAAGAGGCCATGGATTTCGGATTTATGGTGAATTTTCATTTATTTTCATTTATATTTTATGTTGATGATTTATTTTCCCTGAAATAAAAGTAACACAAGGGTCAACCCATCACTCAAACATGTCGGGACCAAGGGTCAACCACATGGGATATCTAACCCAAGGAGCCTACTAAGAATAAAAGGTGTGTGTGTTGATGTATAACCCTTCAATGAGCATGCCGAGTTTCATGAATTGAGGGTGAGAATGTTTGTCGGGGCCCAGGTATGTGTGTTCAGTGAATTATGGTATCGACCATGATTATATCCCAATGATGGTGTAGAAATAGGATCATTGAAATAGTATTTCCAATCCATGAAAAGAATTGATGTGGGATGGTTTCTCATGGGTTACTATTTCCATTTTTAAAACATACACATATAAACACAGGCATCTGATCTAGTGCATGAGTGTCATCATACCACCATAGAACATCATCTTATTTCTCAAGATTGACTTAATGAATATGATATTTCTGTTCATTGGTGTTTTTTATGGCGAGGCTACCATGATCACTCCAAGTTGGAGACTATTAAATGATTGTGATATTGTCATGACCTATCCCCCAGGGCCCATGCCATGACTACCCCAAGGCTGCCTCCTATAGTCCAATTGTTGGTGACTCGCACAGAAGGCATATCCCTTAAAACGGGGAGTCATTTCCTTTAAACATGCAAATAGATAGTCCCTAAACACAACAAGAAGCAACAAAGATGTAAACTGCATTAGTAAAAATTGTACTGAAAGTATAGGGGCTGGAATACAAGACAAAATGAAAAGTACATGTACAACTAAAAAGATAAAACAGATCATGGATCGTGCACCGATGATCCTACCTGATGGGTAGGTACAAATCCTCCGCACGACACTCCATGTTAGTCTGTCTCCTCCGAGTACCGCCTGGTCCTGGCTCCCTCAAGCCTCATCCTAGCTTCTCTTCATCTTCACAAAACACAATAAGGTGTGAGAGAATCTCGTTCAGGGATGAGAATAACAATACACAGTAGGGATCCCGAGACCCCTGGAGGTCTCCCAAGGTTCCACAAAAGAAAATACCACAAGGAATAACCTCAATCACAAAGAATGAATCAATATTCATCTCCCACCATGTATAAGTGAAGTATAGAAGTAAACATGATTATTCTAGAATCTATATCATCTTATTCTATTGAGATGTACTGCTGCTAACCATACGAAGTCTGACCCACATTGGATCGATATGTACTGACCCCCATGGACCCACACTAGATCTGATCTTCCCATGATCGATAGGTACTAACCCCTCAATAAAACAAATAGGATCTGACCCACACAAGATCGGTATGTCACAGATCCATGACGAGATGCTCTATGGATGGTCCTCGTTGGGTAGCGCACTACAGATCCACATAGGGTCTCTAGAATTTTGATCCACACAGGGTTTCTAGAATTTTGATCCACATAGGGTTTCTAGATTATTGATCCACACAGGGTCTGTAGGTGTTGATCCACATAGGATCGCTCAATGTGGATCCACCCCAGCTTTCTTGGTGCTGATCCAGATAGGATCACTCGGTACTAAACTCTGTATGTTCTATCTCCAAACTTCACCTCACTACGAGCCACTAGATTCCAGCTCATAGTATGCGTGAATTAGGGAGAACCAATCCTTAATCCATCAGTCATATTTCAACCGGTACAAATTCCCGTGAATAAGTAACGTAAATATCCATTATGTCATAAGGGTTTCAATGAAACAGACGATGAGTAAACTGAACGCCCGGTCTGTAAGTTATTGGTAATTTAATGCTGAGGGTCTGGTTGGATTCGTGGTCAATCCAACCTGGTTTTACTCTAACTCTCCCCAAAACACTATTAGAGTATTTCAAAGGGACTTCCTTGTCAATAGTGTCCTTATTCCATAGACGATGCGTCAATCAGAAACCCGACCTATTATTTACATCCCATCCCATTAAATGGGGAGGGATTGCACCTCATTCCATACTAGCTTGGTCAGGCCCTCCGGAATATGCCAAAGGGACCACTTTACTAATGGAGTCCCAATGCAACTGGCGGCGTGTCAAACAGACACCTGTTTTGTCAGTTACATGCTTTTCTTTATTCCAGGACCGGTTGGGTCTTGGTCCAATCTGACTTGGTCAGAAAGGCCTGAAACAATGGGTCTCATTATCTACATTACCCTGCCTAGGTCCGACCTGTTAATGGTTGGTCTGGTTCACTAGGTCTGGCCCATTAGGGTCGGCCCAGATCGGTTCACGGGCTAGGGACGCGGTTGGCCTGACCCACCGGGTGGGGCTTGGAACACATGAATTGGCCTATCCGGCGGAGATTCTGGTCCACTATGTGGGTTAAGCCCGTGGGGCTGTGCGTTTGGTCTAGCCTGGGTGGCGGGTACGACCTGCTTGGCCGGCCCATGTCATCTTTCTCCGCCCGAAGGCGGACCGTTGCCTCCCGCTGGCACTGCGCTTGTGGGGTCGTTCACTGGCCGATGGGGCTCTGACCCAACTTATTTAACGATTGATTGTTTGGCTGATAAGGTTTCTCCAACGCAGTGTGGTGCGGGCCACACCGCACTCTTTTACCATGGCTGGCTGGTCATGGCCGCTTCCGTCGGCAGTGCCGCCCTTGTCCTGCGTGGCTAGCCGCCCTTGACAGCTGTGACAATCGACGTCACGCTGCTTTCCACCACCCATGGTCAGTTGTCACGGGTCTCCACCGGCCACCTATGGCCGCCGCTGCCATGACATGCCATCAGTTTCATCCATGTGCCACTGGATGTGCTCTGTTTGTCTTTTTTTGATGTTGTATGCGCCTACGTCTCTTCCAAGATACCATCGTCACAACGTGACCTGCTATATCATGTTGTAGTTGAGTTGGAAATTATTCTCTGAAATTCAAATCAAGAACGAAGCAGTGGAGGGTCAGAGCCTTGTACATTTGGCCCGATCCCTCTGCATTACATGATAACCATCAGAAGAAAAAATAATTCATCAATGACAACATTAAAAATAAACCACATAACTGGAAGAGATGTTCGACGATAATGATCTATGTAACTCCTTCATCGTTGTCATCAGTTCGTGATATGGTGGCACTCGTAATTTCCTGGTGAAACTGTTCTTGCCCTCAATGTGGTTGGTATTAGGGTACTTTTCTAGAGTTTCGTCACTTGATGAAGTCATGGCACCACTTTACCTTGAGCTCTATATAAATAGGAGAGGGGATGGACGAGTAATGCATGTGGTATTAATGAAGTTCATTTAATAAAGAACCTTCCTAATTCCTATGTTGTAGTTAAAATGATTAAGATTAGTCAATACATTTAATGGATTGACATGTCATTGGTCCCGCCACCATTGCTCATCCATTAGAGGAATGGAAAAAATAAAAATAAAACAACTTTGTTATTTTATTATTCTCTTAAATGTATGAAATATACCTCTTTCTCCCGACCTTCTGTGGTCTATGTGAAGACTCTCTTATGCGAATCCTAGCACAACAGATTCAATGGTGCCCCCCAATTTTTAATTTGAGAACTAGTTTAAAATATTGAAAACCTTGCTTGTGTGTTTACTAAACATACCATAAAAAGGGCCAGAAATTCATTCCAAGCACATCGGGCTGTAGAATCACACACCATCAATCTTCACAGACTCATAATAATTCCATATAATTAAAAACATTACATGGTAAATACAGGTCTTTACATTCTCTGCACCTTAGGGATTTTCATCCTCGAAAGCCACAACATGGACTAAGGAAACAAATGGGGGTATTGAGAATGAATCTGAGTCTCCCACTCCCATGTGTTTTCTTGGAGGTTCCTATGTTGCCAACGAACGTGCACCAGAGGGGTTGATCGTCCATGAAAGGCCCACTCATATCGATCCTCAATATCCATTGAAACCTCCTTAAAAGGTTCTCGATCATCAATGTCCATCCGATACCAATCAATAACATTCGATGGATCTTGCACATACTCCTCAGCTGTGAGATGTGGAAAATTTCATGCAGCAGATGCATCTGTGGGGGTAGAGCTAGGTGATATGCCACCTCGCCATCTCTTCTAAGAACCTAAAATGGTCTGATGATCCTCAAAGATAACTTGCCACACCGGCCAAATCTCCAGAATCCCCATCGAGATGAGACCCCTAGGAATACATGGTATCCCTCCTCAAACCTCCAAAGGTATTCGTATCCTGTCAGCATAAGAATTTTGTCTGCTCTGTGCAATTTTCATCCACTCTTGGATGATCTACACCTTCTTAGTGGCAGCATGTACCAACTCAAGACCCATAAGTGCTGACTCCCCTCGGTCTGTCCAGCATAGAGGTGACCTGCATGGTCAACCGTACAAGGACTCAAATGGTTCCATATGGATGGTGAAGTGATAGCTATTATTGTACACAAAATCCACCAAGGAAAAGTGACCCCCCAACTGTTTCCAAAATCAAGGACACAAGCACAAAGCATGTTCTATGGTGTCTAAATGGTCTGCTCCTTCTGACCATACATTTTAGGATGAAAGGTGATGCTCAAACGTAGCTGATTCTTGAATGCAACATATAATCCCTTCCACAACTGGGATGTGAAATGTTTATCACAATCAATGAAGATTGTCGATGGAACCTCATGAAGTCATACAATCTCTTATATGTAGAGGCTACACAAGCCCTCTACTGATCCCTACTCTCGGATGGGTAGGAAGTGGGCCGACATGGTGAGTCGGTCAATGATCACCTATATGGAATCGTTGCCCCTAGACGTACATGGTATCCCTGTCACGAGGACGATAGAGATGCCATCCCACTTCCACTATGTTACCTCTAGTGGCAGTGCTAATCTTTCTAGAACCTGATGCCTGATCTTCACTTGCTGACAAGTGAGGCATCGTGAAACAAACCCTACCACATCTTTCTTCATCCATGGCCATCAGTGCTGACACTGGAGGTCCTAGTACATCTTCTCCACACTTGGATGTACCACCATAGGGGACATATGGAACTCCCTCAACACCTCATCCTGTAGTGCCACTGGTACCATGGTGTATCCTCTGAAGAGGATTTCATGCTCTGCACCTTCATAAATGCCATAAGGTTCCTATCCTATGGATATCTGAGCACGTTGGGCCTCACAATCAATGTCCCCAAGATGTACCTCCTGAACTCACTGATGAAGTGGGGGAGTGACAATCATAGACTGAAGGTAAGTTCCTCCATCTCTATCCACAAATGATATTTACAATAGGGATAGCTACTCTGTCGCCTCACTCAACTTGTATAGATTATACCTCCTACTGAGTGCATCATTCACAACGTTCCCTTTTACAGGAGTGTATAATATCTCGAAGTCATAGTCCTAGAGGAGCTCCAGCCATCACCATTATACCAGGTTCGGGTCTATCTATGAAAAGATATACCTGATACTCTTGTGATCAATGTAGATTACAAAATTTTCCCCCATTAAGTAGTGAAACTAAAATTTCTAGGTGAAGACCACTATTTCTATATCCAAGTCATGGGTAGCATAGTTCTTCTCTTGACGTCTTAGCTATCGTGAACCATAAGCGATCACTGCTCGCTCCTGCAGCCAGTTACATCCAAGTCTATTTGTTGATGCATCCTAGTAGACAACATACCCAACAACCTCTTCTAGTAGCCTCAAGATGGGGGAACTTGTTAGTCTCTGCCTCATCTCTTGAAAACATTGTTGGAATCTCTTTGTCCAGATGAATGGTTTTCCCTTCTTCTTCAAATATGACATGTGTGCCACCATTCAAGAAAAGTTTGGTATGAATCTCCGATAGTACCCATCAAACCCTAGGAAACTCTGCACCTAGGTCACACTCCTGGGTGACACCTAAGCAAGAACATCGTATACCTTCACTAGATCTACTACAGCTCCAGACTCTGAGATAACGTGCCCTAGGAAGTGAACTTCATGTATCAAGAACTAGAACTTTGAGAGATTTCCATAAAGCTGGTTCTCTTAGAGTGTATCCAATATTATCTATAGATGATTGGCATGATCCTCCTCCGACAATGAGTATATCAAGATGTTGTTGATGAATACCACCATAAAGTGATCAAGGTACGGTTGAAAGATCCTGTTCATGAGTCCCATGAATACTGTAGGGGTGTTGGTCAAGCATAATGGAACAACGAAGAACTCATAGGGGAAATACCGACATATGAATGTCGTATTCTGCACATCCTCATCTCATACCCTGAGCTGAGGATAGCCTGATATGAGATCTATCTTCAAAAACCAACAAACTCCCTTTAGCTGATCGAATGATCATCAATCCTTATAAGTAGATACATGTTCTTCACGGTTACTTGGTTCAGGCCTCGATAATCCACACAGAGCCTCGAACTCCCATCTTCCTTCATGGCGAACAAAATTCAGTCTTCCCATGGGGAAACAATGGGCCTCTTGAACACCTTCCTCTACAATTCTTCTAGCTATACCCATAACTCATATAGTTCCACAAGAGTCATCCGATATTCTAGCATTGATATCGGTTCCATCCCGAGGTACAAGTCAATGTAAAATTCTACCTCTATATGTGTTGGTAGTCCAAGAACATCATCAAAAAAGTCATAGACATACTAGCCCACGACAACAGGATAGTTCAGACTCTCAACACCAACTTCTAAAACTGTAAGGCTTGAAAACTGACGTGTTATCAGCTGCACCCTCCATCGGGTAAGTCCATTCTGTGATACAAAGGTTCCCTTCTCCCGGTGAAGGAAAATATGATCCCATCCTCGGGGACACACCACACATTGTACGTAAAATAGTCGATCATAGCCTGGACGGTGGATAGCTAGTCCATCCCCAAGATGATGTTGTAAGCCCGTCAGCCTGCCACTAAAAGATACCAGGCGAAGCGTTCACCTCTTAAAGTGAGGTCACACTGCATTCACTAGTGTTTAATTGTTGAATTTTCTCCCATAGGAGTCTCTAATCACAAGGATTGAGCGAATGGCTCTGTCAGAATCTCTGAGCTCCAAATTAGTGTCATCGAAATAAAAGAGTGACCGAAACTTCTGTTTATAAGTTCTACAACTAAGGTGGAGTAGACACAGATCGTACCTTTAATCAACTATTGAGCGCCATGGTTGTAGGCCTAATCTTCCTGGAGCTGAGCTCGTCACGGTCTACCTACTCCTTGTGGTCGGGGAGGATCACCTAGAGGTCATGGCGGAGAAACATCAAACTGTCATCCACCACCCACTACATGACCCACTCCTCTGCCACATTCTCCGCCCTATGGACCTTCTTGATCAAATATTTGCATCTGCATTAGTGTTCCCTTGACCATTCGATTTTCATCTATGTGGCTGGTCGGGTAGTCATGAGCCATGGGACCTTTTATGACACACGTGACACACAATCTACCTCTCAACTGACCCCCTCTGCTTCACGATCTCTACACCTCAGACCTTGCATCCCAGAGTCATAAACCAGTGGGGATGGTCCTCTTGGACATCTGTTTCATCTACCTAGATCCAGTCATTGATGACTCTGCTCTGTGGATCCCAGTGGTGGGTCTCGATGTCTATGTCTGCTCAACAAGGAAACTCTCCACAAAGAGTGCTCTCTCCAGCACTCCAGCATTTGTCAGTATGCTGAGAGATTCCATCGAAGCTCTGATGTAGTAGCTCCTGTATACGTACAGAGCGTAGAGTTGCTAGAACGAACTCTTCCCTGAAGATTCCCTTAAAATCTTCCCAGGTGAGGGTTGCCTCATCATGTATTTGGATTTTCATGCTCCACCATCTCCCTACATCACCCTAGAAAATGTTGGTAGCTAGGATCACCATCTGGTTGGCTGGTGTACCAACCAGGAAAAAAAATCTAGCCACATCCTGCATCCAGTTATCAAACGCCTGTGGATCCATCTCCCCTCAGAACATCTAAGGCATATACTATTGGAACTCATGTATCACGCCCAGTAAGCATGCACTAACTTCTAGTGAAGTTGATGGAAACGGTTTCCCAACATGTAGTGGTGTTGCTGGTACACCACCCAAAGGTGATAACGCCATAAGAGGGCCCTACACCAGGGCCTCATCACTCGGTGTGACTTCATTTTGAACCCTCTTGGGAATCTGGGCTAGCTGTCTATATGGCAGAATCCTTAATTAAAATAGGTGTTCCACTGTCAAAAAGATATATTTGGTGAGTTGACTCAAGGAGATCAAAAGTTAAACACTTCCAAAACACATGCAATCAGTGTTTTCATGCACCAAGTAGGAAATTATAATTCAGGGTCCTAGTGTATGGTAACGTCATCCAACACACCAACACTAGATTCCCCAATATAAAAAATACATTCAAATCACTTAATAGTATTACCCCATTAAAAAGATCATATTCCTAGTTCTTAAGTAGAACCGACTCCTTCGATACAACTTTATCATGACCAATCCCTCGAGACTCGTGTCATGACTACCCCATGCCCATATCCCATAGGCTAGGGGTTCGAATCGAGCACCGAAAGGAATACTCCTAAAAATGGGAAGGCTTTGCCTTTAAACCTACAAACACACTGTCACAAAACACAACAAGAAGCAACCACAAAGTAAACTGGTGTAGAAAAAAGTGTATTTAATATAAAGGGGACAGAATAAAAGCTCAACGGAGAAGTATAAGTACAATTGAAAAGACAAAACAGCTCCTGGATCATCCACTGATGATCTTATCTAAAAGATAGGTACATATCATCTCCACAACACTCCACGTCAGCCCGTCACCTCCATGTAATGCCTGGTCCTTGGCTCTGTCAAGATTCTTCCCAACTGATCGTCACAGTAAGGTGTGGGTGATGCCCATGCAAGGGTGAAAATAACAATACTCAATAGGGACCTCGAGACCCCTGAAGGTGTCCCAGAGTTTCACAAAATAAAATACCACAAGGTAAGACCTCAATCACAAAGCATGAATCAACAGTCATGTCACAATAGGTATAAGTGATGTATAGAAGTAAAAATGATATGTCGAGAAGATAGATCATCTTATTCTATCGAGAGGTAGTACTACTAACCATACAGAGTCTAACCCACACAATATCGATAGGTACTAACCCCCACTAATTCACATAGGATCTGATCTTCCTATGATCGATAGGTACTAACCCCGCAAGTCCCACATAAGATCTGAACCACACATGATCAGTATGTCACAGATCCATGATGAGGCACTCTAAGACTGGTCCTCATTGGGTTGTGCACTACTGATCCATTCAGGGTCACTAGATGATAATCCACATGGGGTCACTAGAAATTTGATCCACACCGAGTCGCTAGAATGTTGATCCACACATGGTAACTAAGTGTTGATCCACACATGACCTCTCAGTACTGATCCACACAGGATATCTAGGTTCTGATCCACATAGGATAACTCGGTACTAGCCTCTGATATATCTGTCTCTAAACTCTACTTCACTACTAGCCAGTAGATTCCCACTCATTGTATGCATGATTCTGGGAGAACCGCTCCTCAAGCCATCAGTCATATTACAACTTGCACAAAGTCCCATGAAGAAGTAACCCGATGACCTGTCACGTCATAAGGGTTCCAACACAATAGATGGAGTTTCAACCCAATGCATGGTCTGTATGTTATTGGAATTTTAGTGTAGAGGGCATGGTTAGATATGGGGGATTTCAAGGGGACCGTCTAGTCATTATGGTCCTTATGCCATAGAAGGAGCGTCAATTGGACACCCGATATATTAGTTACATCCCTTCCTATGAAACACGTGTGATCATACCTCGGTCCAACGCAGCTCTATTGGGCCTGCCAGAATATGCCAAAGGGACCACTTCCCTAAAGGGGTCCCAATTCCATTGAAGACATTTCAAACAGACACATGGTTTGTCAGTTATGGGGTTTTATTTGATCGAGGACCAGTTAGTTCTAGACTCGGTCTCACTCGGTCAGACCGGTGTGACGCAATTGGTCCCAGGGTCTACATGACCCCGCCCAGATCCGGCCCATTAAGGGTCGGTCTAATTCACTATGTCCAGCCCATCCGGGTCAGCCTGGTTCGGTTCGTGGGCCCGAGCCACAAATGGCCCGGCCCGCCGGGTAGGGCTCGGCCCCCCGCGATGGCCCGCAAGTTAGTGGGTCCGGCTCACTTGGCTGGCCCATGCCGGCTCGGTTCGACAGAAGGTGGATAGTTGTGTCCCCATGCCCCCACAATTGTGGGGTGTTCGCTAGCTGGTGGGGCACTACCCCACCTCATTTAATGGTCAGTTGTTTGGCCTTACGGGTTTTTCTAACACGACGTGACATGGGCCGCACCACACACTCCTTCTGGGGATTCCTGGTCGCGGTCACTTCCACTGGCGGTGCCCTTGTGTGCCGACCTTGTCCCGGGTGGACAGCTCAGGTTGGCTTCCCTTGGCCGTCACGATGCGTGATGGGCCACTGCATTCCACCACCCACAGCTAGTCGCCGTGAGTCCCCTCCAGATATAGACGGGAACCACCATCATGGCGCGCCAGCGGTTTCATCTGCAGGCCACAGGACGCACTCTGGTGGTCTGTTTTTTAACATCTTCTATGCCTATGGCTCTTCTGGGATACCCTCGACATAGCATGACCGACTATTTCATGTTTTCTTCAAGTTAGAAATTATTCTCGAAAAATAAATTTAATAATGATGTAGTGAAGGGTTCGAGACTAGTTCATTTGTCTCGAGCCCTCTGCGTTACATGATAACAAGCAGAAGTGAAAATAATTCATCAATAAAAACATAAAAAATAAACCCCCTACCTAGAAGAGACATTCTCTGAAAATGATCGATATAACTCCTTTGTCGTTGTCATCGGTTCGTGATTCGGTGGCACTCATCACTGCTCACTGAAACTAGTCTTGTTCTCTAAGTGACTGGCTTCGTGGTACATTTCCAAAGCTTCACCGCATGGTGAAACCATGCCAACACTCTAACCTGAGCTCCATATTAATAGAAGAGGGGATTGGTGAGTAAAAAATTTGGAATTAATGAGGTTCATTCAATAATGAACCTTCCTAATTCCAATGGTGATGTTACAAAAATAATGAGGGGTCAATCCATTTAATGGCTCGACAAGACATTGGTCCCACCATTGCCGCTCGTTCATTAGAGGAAAGGAATAATAAAAATTAAAATAACTATGTTATTTTATTATTCTCTTAAATGTACAAAATATATATTTTTCTCCTGACCTTCTATAGTCGAAGTGAATCCGTTTTTAAGCGAATCACAATGCTGAGGATTTAACAGTTCCTTCATATTATTAATCCGAACACCAGTTCAAAAGATATAAAACACCACCCATGCAGTTACTAAAAGTACCTTAAAAAAGTTCATAAATTATTCCTAGGAATACCGGGCCTCAGAATCACGTGCCATTAATTTTTGCAGGCTCGTAATAATTCCATATAATTAAAAAAATTACATGTAAAATGTTTGTCTTTACAGATATTGGGAAAAGAAGATGATTTGTAATGTATAAAACATTTTTCATGAATGCATGTGGTTAACCAATGAAGATGACACTAATGAGGAAAATATTGTGTTATAGAAGGATGATAATCCATGGATAAAACTCGCATGCGATTATTATCACACACAAAATTTTTTCTCACAGTGAAGAAAAAAATAGTTCTCATATAAGTGGAGATTCAATGAAGTACGACAATAGAAAGATTTTATTTACTGAAACCAAAGCTGATATTTATATTTTAAATGACATAGAATAAATCTTGGAGCCCTAGAATGCCTAATTTTTCAATGTTTGAGGTGATGCAAATGTAATGTGAGCTCAATTCTAAACTCCCTATCCCCAAGTCAGGATGAAGTACATGTAGATCGTGGTTTAATTTAAGAGCTATTGTTTTTTGTACAATTGATCATCCCTGAGTTTCTCTTACAACAAAAGAAGAAGAACCCTAATCCTATTAGATAAATAAAGAGTGGGGTTTCTTGAACTTCTATCTATAGAAATGATTTCTTCAAGTAAATTTCGATTGTGAAGAAGTATCATGAATTCTTGATATGTGATTCTCACAAACAAGTGTTTTGTGATGAGATTGAGGTACCACACACGTGAGTTTAACACATAGTAATCATGCTCACAAAGATATATGTCACAAGACAATGTCAGTATCATTCTCAAAAAATGTGTTATGTGTTATTCATATAACACCTTATTCAATAAAGAAGGAACAATTGTATTTTAATTCACACTTTTAGTAACATTTTAATATTAAAGGACAATTTCCACAAAGTATAACCTTTCATAATGTTGAACAACCAATTTCTAACACTTGTGTTGCATGAAATAAATGGTACTCATGTGATACAACCATGTGATACACTTATGTGAAATAAGGTAAAGTAGATCTATGTGAATCATATACATGAAATATGCTTGAATGAATAAAATACATTGAGGGATTCCCAAAACCCCAAATGATGAAAAATAATGAGAAAAGGACACCATATAATAATGCATGCATGAATAGTGAATAATATTATATTGGTAATATAACTAACATTGTGGATGAGCGGTTTGGTGATTTTACTATAACCAAAAAAATACATGTGTGATGTTCCTTTGGTGACTACATTAACAAAAAAAGGAACATTTGTCGTAGGTGTTTATTATCTATGAATATGATAATAAAATACTATATTACACTATGTGTATTAAATTATAGAAGAAGAAGACTTATAATCTTGTCGATATGTAGAAATTTTCATTTATGTTGATGAAAATGTTACAAGTACAAGTTTTGGTGTACTAAATGAAATAAAGAATAGAATTCAGGTGTTCTAGATTATACAATAGTGAACTACCTGAATTTTACATAAAATGTACATATATCTTCCATGAACTATGCATTCATGTGATAACCAATCAGTAAAAGATGTGTTGTAGAGAATATAAGTCCAAAAAATATTCATATTATTGTCAATTAATTCCAAATAATGTAGAATTTCAACGTCCAATGTGAATAAGAAGAAAATATGAAATCATGTAGATATGAAAGTAACCAATTGAAGAAAAAGTTATTGGAAGAAAAAATAAGTACTTTGACATCTATTAGAAGTCACAACAGGAAAAATATTTTCTTTGTGTTATAAATATTTAAGAAGGTGAAGACTGTGTTTATATGTAGTATAATGAAATATCCACGAGCATTAAAATATGAACTATCAATTGAATATAGTGAAACACCAGTGAATTATTATTCCTTTCTTATTGTGACCACTTTAAAATGATTATTCTATATTGTTTGTGTGGTATTGTATTATTTCCATACATTTACATGTACTAAGTACACTTGTTGAGCAATGGACCTTATAAAATTATAATGTGAAAAACAACCTTCTTTCATATACTTGTATATGACTGAGAAAAGAGAATATTACAATCACGATTCTAATAGGTCTAATAGTTACACATGATAAAAGTCTTAAATACTAAAAAAGATACAATTCACTAATTCACCACCACACTCAATATTAAGCATATCCCAAGATGGCCATCTCAACAGAACCCTCTAAAAAATAGATAAGTATGTTGAGAAGATATTGCTATTGTGTTTAGTCAATTTAAGAGGCTCATGAGGTTTAATGAGAAGAGGAGGGTAGCTGTTATTATAAAATTAAGGGGAGGGGAAATTTTGAAAATAATTGAAATATTATTATATAACATGTGTTTAACTCATATAAAGTGGATCCAAAACAACATGGATTCAAATATATGTAGAATAGTGTCTTAATATAATCATCCAATCAAATTTATATAGTATTACATATCATTTTAGACCTTATCTTTTGGATTAACTGTGTTATTAACCATTTTTAACCTTGGTAACAAATTTTTTATTTTTAATGGCATATAAACATACCTATAAGGTAAATATTAACTAAAAAATGATCATGTGATGAAATTTATTACCATATCCAATCCCATTATACATTTTTATGAATTTTATTATTTTTTATCATTTAATAAAATTTTATTTTACATGAAATATCATTGGAGTCATTTTAATCACTATTCCCATATTTTGACTTCAATGACCTGTGAAATTAAATGAAATTAGAACCCAAAAAAATTCACTATAAATTATAAATTTCAATAAAAATAACATGACATAAAAATTAAACCATAAATATTCCTTTTTATATTTTCAAAATCATTTACATTGATTTTTCTACTGTATGGAAAGTCATCGTGTAATCATTGTGTAAGAATATAAAGTACTTATATCATGAATAAAAATTAGAAATAAATTTTAATGTATAAAACAATTTATTTTAGTTCAAAATAATATTTTATATTCATTCTTAACATCCCATTATCACTATGGGAACATATGAGAAAAATTAAAATCAAGAGAGTCACATATTGTACATATCTTTCATTTAAAATAAAATAAAAATCATAATCGAAGGATAGTGGTATGAAATTTCTAATTATTTCAAGATAATATGGAAATGGTCAATACTAACATGTAAAATTATATAGAGGAATGTGTTTTTAAGATTTCTAGGCCTTATCCCATATTTTCAACCATGTTTTAACCGTTTTACCCTTACTGAGTTGACTAGAATTTTCTATGGTAACAATTCCATATTACCAATAATAAAAGGGAACTATTTAATTTTTTTAACATTACCATTCCATATATGGATTCCATTTTTTAATATTAAAAGTGTCATAAATTATTTTAAACTTGTGTGTGTAAAATAAAACAAAAACTGTTTTTTCGAATAATTGATTTTTATGATTAAAAAACAATTCAATTTCATTACTTCCCTAATAAAATAAAATAAATTATTGATAAAACATTTCATTAAACATAATATCTTCAAATTTTATTAAAATTATTTTAAAATAAATATTTATTTAAACTATTAAAATAAAATAACACTGTGTAAATAAAATAGTTTTCAAAAAATAATATTTTTTACCTTGAAATGATTTTTTCCTTCCTATAACAATTTTATAAATAATTAATAATTTTATATCTACAACTTGGCCATATAATTCATTAAATAAATTTTTCAAAAGTGATTATGATATTGTTTTAATTGAAACACATAATGTTTAAAAAACCAATTGTTTAAAAAATGACTTTTAAATCATTAAATATTTTTTTTTTGAAAAATATTGTCTTTATTTATTAGGTTTGAATTCATCATATTATGTAATTTATCATATAATTCATGTTTTAGTTAACCTTATTCATAACTTCTAGTTTAATGGATTTTCTAACTGTCATTATATGTCACGGTTCTTTTAGAGTAGAGGTTGCATGTAAAATAATCTATCCACTACATACTGTTTCTTTTTATGGAAAGTATATATACCAAATCATGTGGTGTTACATTATACAAATATATATGTATTATATTTTGATACGGAAATTTATTATATTATATTATATTATACTATTAATATTATAATATATGTTAATATTATTATTATATTTATTTGTGTTAATATTAGGATAATATTAATGTTAATGTTACTATAATAATAGTATATCTTAAAATATATTATAATATTATAAAAATGATAATATTACAATTATATTTTTATATTGTTATATTAATATTTTTCATATTTTTTATTATTATAAAATTATAAATATATAATTATATATAATATTATAATGTATTTAATATATTATTATTATTATTATTATTATACATCATATATAAATCATATATATTAAAATAATATATATGGTCGATTGTTTCCTTTACCATGAATCACGAATCAAGGAAAGAAAACGAGACTTCATATTTTCAAATATTTTTTGATGTAATCGTAAGTAGTGGATGAAATATTTTATTTTAAACATAATATATTATTCATGAAACCAATTATTTCAAATATCATCAATCTAAAAGGATGAAAGTGGATTACATTTTTCTATATTGTTACCATGTTGGGGAATATTATGGGAATTATAAATATTTATTTAACATTAATATTTGGAGATGTATGTTTTTTACAATCAGATTACCTGAAGAACCATGAATGAATTTTCTTTCATGTTCATGTAGAGTCTAGTCTCAAAATTTAATAAATTCTTTTTATATTTTGTTCATTTAATATTCTTGGGTTAAAAAAATTAAACGGAATTTTAGACCTAATATTATTGGGTATTACCAAATCACCTCTGTTTTTTTAATATTTTGTTAAAAATTTAAATAAAAAATTTATAGATTCATACAAGATTTCATTATAATAAAACATTCCAAAGACGATCATTTAAAAAATTAGTTTCAAATTTTAGAAATATATGTGGAGTAAAATATGTTATAGTATCCATAATATACTTGAAATGTATTAACACCCTTGTGGTAATTTTAATATCTGAAGTATGGTAAGATTAATATAAAGAAATATGTTTTGTTCTTATAGTTTCTATTGTATAACTAACAAAATAATAAATAATTATAATGATTAATGTTGGAATGTTTTTTTATTTCTTATAGAATTTTTTTTATGTATGTACATTATTTTAAGAACATTATAATGAAATTATTGATGATGTTTCTTCCCTTTTTTTTTCAAAAAATCATTTTCATTGATTGATCATTTTTTTAATTTGGATTTCTAAATGATTGTAGAGTTTTGGTAGGATGCAATGGGAAAGATAACATGAAATGATTTTACCTTGATGTACATGAGATAAATAAATTTAGTGTGCTATTTCAGTTGCATGGTTTTTTTGGGGACATTTGTATCAATTTATTTTCATTGGTGAATTATTTTCATAATTTCATTCATCAATAATTTTTTCATAATTACATTTAGGTATGATTTTATCAATATTGATTTTAGGATTATTACATTGTTTTCCATGTCTATCAATGATGTAGTTGGTTTATTAACACGATTCATGTTTTATGATAATATTATCTTCACAATATTGATATTGTTTACCTGAATATATTCTTTATATATTGAGCATATAAATAAAATTTAAAATAGGAATGGACCGTTACCCAAATAATGAAATCGGGTTATATATGTGGATTTTAATATTGATCAAATGAGTAATATTTTTAAATAAACAATTGAGTAAGTATTTTAATCTAAAATGACATTGATTCTGATAGAGATAATTATATTTTAATTGGATCATCCTATTCTCAGTTATTTTGAAATTTTTATTTATTATATACAAAAAATCTATTGTTTTTGATATTATATAAATAAAATGTGTTGACTCACTTGAGATTCATGTATTTATAAACCAAATTTCTAGTTTCTATGATAATGGGTCCCAATTTTGTTTTGATTAAAAGGCATATTTAGAATGTCCATGTGCTGGGGTTTTCATAGACACCCTTTCTTTTGACTTGTGACATCATCACTCCCTTCTATGAAAACTATGCACTTCATCATGACCTTTCTTGCTATGTCCCTCCCCAAATTTCATCATCGCACACCTCACACTGCTTCTATCACACTACTGCATATCCTTTTTGACTGTTCTATCGCCAACTGTGTTAAAATACAACCATGTTATCTTTTACCATATATCCCTTCACACCCTACAAATATGCATCTCTCCTACATTATACAACCATGTCACATCCGATATGAGAGTCTGTATATAATCAAACCAGTTCTTTATAATTTTCAATATTGTTATGACTAAGTTTTTAAGATCACCATCATGAATTCCTAATCCTCCCTTGTAGACATAATAACTATTTTATCAAATCTTATGGATGAGTTCCTCGAATCCACCAATTTAGTTATATAAAATAATATGTTTATTAGAAAGCTTAAATGAATTGACCATTAAAATAATATTTTCTCCATAAATTTATATCCAAAGGGTGTCACTTTTAGGTAATGGGGACATAAAACAATTTTTTTACATGTTGCTTAATTTGACGGATTGTTTGGTCAATCATGTTTCCAAGAATGCCAATACATGAACATAGATGTGGGATCCCTCATTATTGATGTTTTAGACTATCAATGTTATTATATATTTGATATATTTTAGAACCCCTTCACACTCCAGTGGGGTTCTCATTTAATTCTATTATATTATAATTATTTTAAATCATTTGTTTATGAAATCAATGATTTATGGTAGATTACTTCTAATCCTGAGGGGTCTGGGATGTAGTGTGAGCATATATTTTTATTTTCTTTACTCCATGGTGTCAATCCATATTACTTGATGATAGTCATAGAGATGTCTTCCTACCACATTACTTTACATCTCTCAGTGGTTTACAATAAGCTCATTCATACAAGACACCGTAGATCAACATGGCTTCTGACACACAATTGATATTTTTTATGAGGATTGTTGGTTCCTCTAGTATCATATCACTTTATCATCCCCTAGAGAAATTTTTTTTCCTAGAAATAGACTTACTACCTCTATCTACCACAAATATAAAAACTTAGTAAAATATTTTAATGCATCCACACATCCTATCATGAATGCAAGGATTGTTCAGTCTTACTAGCCTACTTCAACAGGCTATTTTATCACATTAAAAATAGAACCACAATTCAGAGTATTTGTTATTTGTGTTGTTCAGTTACATACACTATGAAACAGTCTTTAATTTTTCTTGTTCTATACATTTAGTTTAATTTATTGGTTATTAACAAACATTATTGTTGATTTATTTTTCTAGACCATATTCTCACTTACTACAGTTTTGTTTTAGGATATTTGGATGACTTGGGTGCTTTGTAGTGTATGACTCTGTGGTGGTGTGTACATGCTTGGTCCATTATCTTATCTTTCCTCCTCCATTCTTTCTACTTATATCCTCAAGAGTCACCTTAATCTCGAACATGATGTCATGTCAATTCTTTAAAAATTATTTCATGATTTGGGTCATTTCAATCCTTTTGATTGTGAGTATTTTCAATACACTAAACATAATCAGGTTAGTTATATGCTTTAGGTGTTATCACATGTCCTATGTCCTTTTGATATAGTTTACCTTGATGTATAGTGACCAATCCAGGTTTTATAAAATCATAGTTATCATTAATTGTCTAATTTCATTAATGATTTTTCTCATATGACTTGGTTTTATTTTTTAAAACAATAGTACAAAATGTTTTATGTATTTCAATAATTTTTTTATAAAATCCTAACCAATTTTCATTCCCCTTTAAAAAAAATTATTCAAATAATTTTCATGAATACTTGATTGTATGAGTATAGTCATTTCTTGATAATAATGGTATCATAAATAAGGGTGGTACCCCTAGAAGACCCAAAAAAATTGTGTTCTTGAATACAAGAATCATCATTTGTCAAACACAATTTCTGACCATATATTTTATATGAAATATCATACCATATTATGGAGATACACCCTTATGAATTCTACCTATCTCATTAACAACATTCCCCCATTTTTTTATTCAAGAGGGAGAACCATTTCTTGATTTATGTCCTCAGTAATCCCAAAATCCATGACCTAATTATATATTAAGATTTGTATGTTATGTTCATAATATTATCCCCATTATTACAAAATTCAATATTATTGATCTTAAGTGAATCATCCTTGGTAACTCTCAAACCCAACATAAATCTTTTTTTTCTCCATAAAATTATATCGTTATATGGTTTTAATAGATGTATCACTCATTGAGTTCTCCATTTTTTATTCTAACATGTATCCCCATATCCTATTCTTCCCAATCACAGGGTTTCATATTTCATATTCTCTCACCCCACCAACACCCATACATCCACCTCCAAGAGGATGCGGGTCACGATTTGGTCTTATTTACGATATATTTGAAACCATTTACATTCCATCTAATTCTCATGAAACTCTGGAACCCGATGACATGTCATCTATTGAATCTCAATTAACTAGTTTTCCTATCACACATTGAAAAGGTATATGTTTTTATAATGACTATCATTATTATTATTTTTCATTATATAGAGTAACAGTGAAAAACTGCATGTTTTTTGGCCCCCATATAATGGATTCCTTCCCCCATACCATCACCAAATCGAAATCTCATATTGTGTGGTTACTTAATATAAAGGATTAGTGGTGAATCATACATGTAATCTAGTTTCCCTCCTAACCATAAAAAATGTTTTTGATGAAAATTGATCAATATTTTTCCTATCAATGTTGTTGTCACTCTCAATCTCATGTAGGCTCTCTTTATTGCAAATGGAAATGAACATACCTACAACATTGATTATTATGACAGTTTCAACTATAGATAAGATGGAATAGGTTTTCAATTTTATCTATCTCACCACCACATACTATTTCCCTATCCACTATATGTGAAAGGATTAGTTTGGTATATGCCAAACACTGAGAGGGGGTGCATTAGTGTTGAGAAATTTTTAACCTTTTACAAAATTTGTCCCATTAACTCTTTGAACTGATAGGATATTGATTCACTTATTCTCTTTTCCTTGTCACATGCATGTCTATGAAAGTAGTAAAAGATATCACATGATATATTTACATGGTTCATTGATCAATTAGATTAGATAGCCGTTGGCATGGTATAGATTTTGTCATTACCACAGAACCATTAGAAATTAATCCTTTGAATATGGTAATAGAATGTAGGAAATACCCTTACACTTTCATGTAATGATATTAAATTTAATGTTCTTATTTTATAGCTCCTGGATGGATCTGTATACTACTACTGAATATAGAATTCAACTTCATGGTAAGGTTATTTGTATCACCATGAAAGCCTTCCACTAGATGCGACATCATTTGAATGTAATAGTATACTTTGATCTTCAACTTATTATGTTTTTTACTTGCTTATTAGTAGGAAATAAAACCTTATTCTTCCCATTAGAAAACTGGAAGATTCAATTTTTTATTCTTGAGTCAGTCACAATAATGTAAATAATTTTGTGGACTGATAAACACCTAATTATTCCTGATCCAAGTGATAATCCAATGAATTTTTCTTGGCCAGAAACTATTTCTTCATCATTGAAAAACTAGTAATACTAAATCACCTTCTTCAAATCTTTCTATAATCACAAACTTCCATTTTGATTATTAAATATATGAAAATTAACTCAACCCACCATCATCAAAATTTAACAGACCTAATTACTAATCAATTGATAGTTGGGATTCCTTTCTTTCTTATTTAGACTCAATGATGTAATTTTTTTGTGGAAGAAGATCTCATAATTCCATGATACAAAATACAAAATATTTACACACAGTTCTACTACACATAACCAGATTCCTCACAAAACCCCCCTCTTTTCTTAGTCTAGGAGGCTCGTAGAAACTATTACTCCTTCATGTAAAATAGAGATATAGAGATGATCAATTTTTATAAAAAATTATCTATCGAAAGAACACATGAGTAATAGAACCTTTTATATGCTTATTGCCTCTTCTTTTATAAGCAGGGATAACTGCCTTGTTTCATTCATTCACTTCCTCTAACCCAACCACTAATTCAATTCTGACAACCCATTAGATGAGACAAGGACCTAAACATACCTTAAATATTTCAATCCTCTATATGTATTGTCTTTGAGTTCTTCAAACTCGATTATAATGTATACCAAATATCATGACATCTGTTTTCTTTGTAAACTCAGCTTCTCCATTGTAAAAAACAAATCGTCCAACCTACTAATTTTAGTCTATACATTTTCATCTTTATTTAGTTGTTGAACATTCCCAAAAATAATTTTACAAGGATAGAGAATCATTAAAATATATCAATTTATAAAACAACATCGATCATACTCATTTCTATCAGCAAGCATTATGTTCATTGCGTAGTTTGATCATCGGTGGTGGCCAATCACCAATACTTCTAGAGTAGTTGAGAAATCAGGTTAGGAGAAAGGAATTTTATACATGTAATCTTGGTGATGATTTTTTCTCTTCAGTTCTTATTAATTAATTATGTCCATATAATTTTAATATGGGTGAACATTGAGTTTGTGTCTGCATCCCACATCCACCCTCCCCACGGTTTAGCCATGCTATATAAATGATCGTGATCCCACTACACCTTTGAACAAACACCTAGATTTATTGCACACACATTACCCAAATGGGATGTAACACACATGGTCCACATGCTTCCCTATGGGATTCTGGCCCAAACATATGGGTGTTCATACTTCAGGCCTTTTACATGGGCCTGATGGGGTTATATACATGGCCCTCTATTCCTCTGTCTCTAAGTGTAGTAGCTTGATATGACCTCCTATGGGAATAACTAAAGCACTTTTGTCACACATAAGAATTTTTTGAGGGTGTCTAGGCTACTAAGTGTTGTTGGAAATATTTTTAATAAAATACTCAAATATAAATTCTTTGAAAATATCTAAATAATTAATAGAATCCAACAAATTCATGGACACTTATTCTTCAATATCAATGAAAATTATATTGTCGTGTATTTTTTTCATGTTCATCTTTAATCCTTATTTAATGTATCCCCATGTTATTGTAGACTTTAATGACCATTATTCATTTCCAATTCCTCTATAATTTTTGGAATATAAATTCCAGATAACTTCTTCAATATCTAAAAAAATTCATCGTTATTTTAAACAATATATCACCATTGATACATGTATTTGAAATGAAGATCCGTTCACCAATTTTATTACATACTAGGATAATTATTCATTCATGATATCAAATTTCATTTAAGGAATCCAAAACCATTTTCTAGGCACCACCTTTGAATCTCAATGTTATGAAAACCATTTATATGTTTCTTCAAATTATAAGACTCAAGAATGTCATCCAAGATCAATTAAAATTGTAAATTTTTCTCATATAAAAATCAATGATATCTTCATATCATATTAAACTCAATGGAATTTTCCTATATCAATAACCACCATTGAAAACTAATGATAATAATTGAAAAAAATACAACTCATACAAAAAATGTGCTCTTCAATATAGATGTTATGAATTCCTTTCTAAGTTACTTACACGATGAGGAGTCATAAGTATTTATGGTGCATGTCATATTATGGTGATGAGGAACCCTAACTAAAAGGATTATTTTGTGGGGGACAACACATGGAAATATTTATTTTTGATTGAGAATAATATATAAGCCGACAAAATTAATAAAAAATAATAAATTGCAGAACATAATGATGTATATACAAAATTATTTCAATAAGACACATGGAACATGTAAAAAATAAAATAAAAAATGTTACTGATAAATTTAAATTAAAAAAATAAAAGACAAGAAAATTTTAGTGTTATATTTCCCTAAAACATATATGTTACTTTTTTTTTATTTAGGCTCTATTATCCAAAAAATTTCTAAGTGGGATTTTTATTTATGTTACAAAACATTATGAAAAAAATAAAATTTATTGAATCGTACAAAGATATAAAACATAATAATTTTGAATTTAAAAATACTATAATGAAAAAATATTTAAAATTAAAATAAATAACGTATGGTTTATTAAATAGAAATATTAATAAAAAACAAAATGAAAATGAATAATAAAATAAAAATTCAAATGAAATTCTAAAATAGAAGACAAAAAGAATAAATACGGAATAAATAATAACATTGAAGAAAAACTAAAACTAAAAAAATTAAAAAAATTATAAATTGAAATTATTGAAGAATAGGAAAAATTTACTAAAAAGAATTAATAAAATTGAAAAAAAATGAGAAAATAAAAATAAAAAATTGGGGATAACCCCAAACTGGAGTTCAGGGAAATACTAGTATTGGTCTGGTTTTTTATCTTCTAATTAAGGAAGAATGAAATATTTTAATTATGAATTTTGGTCAATATATACACAATATAATTCATTGTAAGGTGTAAATAATGGGAGAAAGAATATGGTCAACTCTAATATGTGGTGTGGAGTTTTTTCCCCAAAAAAAATGCGTTTGTTTGGTATTTTTAAAATATTAGGAAAATGCAGTGTTATATGAAAGGAAATGATTAACCAAGGAATACTATTTTTCACACCACAATACACCATTTCTATTATGAAATAAAATAGTTATTGTTTGGTGCATGAGGCTATGATGATATCCATGGAAATATGGATCATGCATTGGAAAAAGATTGATAACTATGCGAGAAGGGATATATGGAGTGATTGATGAGGTTTTCATTCTTAGGGGGAGTCATAAATGTTATGTGGCTTCAATAAATTTTATTATGACCTTAATATGATATAATGATCTCTGTTTAGACACTTTTGAAAAATTGTAACATGTTTTGGGATATTCTAAAGCGAGACATATCCTTTTATTTTTTATCATCCATCTATTATATTCAGCATTTTTCAGTTTTCTATATTGATGAAATTATCATTACATGTAGTAATGATACTGAGATTACCCAACTTAAGTCCTTTATTCCTCTATAATTTCCAAAAAATAATCTATATCCATTGATATATTTCATAGGGATTTAGTTTTCTATACGTTCTTGAGACATATTTCATTCTAAGAGAAAATGCATCTTCGATATCCAACAAGAAACTAGTATGACATAGGTAGATTCAATGGGCTCAACAATCGAGGCCAGATAAATGTATTTTCATGATGGAATGGAGAATTTATCCTCACTAAATAGATATTAAAGGCTTGTTGTCATGTTGAACTATCTAAAGATGACTCACCCTAGAATTTTAAGTGTAATGAGAAATCTAGAATCCCCAAAAAAGATGTAGTGGGAGATTATCCATTACATTGTTAGATATTTTTAGAAGGTACATGTGATAATATTAAAATATTAAGATTATGTGGACACGGATATTTAGGATCCTTTTTATCACTTTTAGTAATAGTGGATTCAATGGAGAATTTATGAAATCGGTTCCCAATAAACTGATTTTATTGGCTTAAAAAATGTGTTGTGTCGGTTATTCTTCAAACCAATGCTTCATATATCATTTTAACATTTTTGGTGTTAGATTTTAAAACAATCGATTCCAAAAAAAATTCTTATTATATGTATGATGTCATAACTTTTTAGGATAATCATTAAAAAAAATATTTTTTCGGTTGTTTTGGAGTCGGGTTTTTGAAATATCGATGAATTTTTTTTAAAATAAATTTTTTTGTTTAAATAAAAATTGATAAAAAAATAATTTTTTGGTGTCTTTTTTCTATGAAACCAATGCCAAAAACATTTTCCCTGAAATAATTTTCACTTTGGTTTTCAACAAGACTATGCCAAAAAAATTTAAATATATATTTAACATTGGTTTTTTAATAAATCCAAGTTAAAAAATTTAATAAATAACTATATAAACCATCATTTTTGTTTTCGACTCCCCTTTCTGTTCTTGACATATGCTGCCTCTAACAACTCCATCAAAATCTTCAATGACTATTATAGTTGAGTTATTCTAATTTTATTCATATTTTCATAAACATTTGACATAAATCATTCCTTATAATTAATTGGTTGTCGATCCATTATAATATTTAGTCTCTAATAATACTATCCAGGTAAAGAAACTCTAAGGTTCGTGGTTTCTTTTTTTGTTCATTTTTGTTCATTTTTTTCTAATGTTTTTACTCATTAATGCAGTGTTCACCCTGACAATGATTTCAAGGATGTAAATCTATATTCAAGATCAATGTTTCATAGTATATCTCTATATTTTTCAATTTTTTTTATAAATTTCAAATATAAATTCTTTATCTAATAGTTAAAAAATCAATTTTTTATATTTGATTCTTAATTATTAATTGATTTTTAATTTTTTTTAACTTTATTCAAATTTTATTTGATGAAATTATAAAATGGTTTTTCCCAAAATGATATATATATATATATATATGAGTGAAAATTATTAAATGTATTCTTCTTCATTATTTATTCTTACAAAATTATATATTTCTGTACTAGTATGAAAAACATGAAGAATAAATAGACTCGTATATATTATAATATAATAATTACAATTAAATAAAAAAATATGAGTTAATAGATCACATTTTTTCATTAATTTATTTTATGATATTGATTACCTATAATATGTAATATTCAATAAAAGTTTGTTTTTTCTTATATATTCCCTCCACATAAAAAATATAATTTTGTAGGGTAAGGAACACCCTAGGGGATCTGATTTTTATAAACCATTGAATCCAAAAGGCTAGCAACCTATTATAAATTCCTTATTTTTACTATTAATTTAATTGAATAATTTTCAACATTAAACCACTATGTAACTATGTATTTATTCCCTAAAAACATCCCTAGTGGTTGTTAATAGGTTTTATTAATACAATTTTATTTCATAATGGTTTAAGGTGTGATGGAAAAACAATTATTGTACAATGATTCCATTTTTATCTAAAAAATATTGATCCATTCTCCATTTTACAATATAATACCTTTACTAATAACATCTAAACACTAAAATTACCTTCAATATAATGAAATGTCTATAATTAAAAAGATTTTGAATATGACTTATATGTTTTAAGTGTGTTAGAAAATAACCAACTACTAAAATGACCAATAACAAATTATATCAACATCCACTAACAGAAATGAATATTAAAACCTATAATCATAAAAAATAGTGTACTTATACATTCAATAATGTTTATTTTCTAATAATATTCACTATTATTTATAGAAATTTCTAAAAAATCACTCACCACATTATTACATAATAATCATCAAAATATTTTAGGATAGTTTGAGTGGACATGGTGTTTTGAAAGAATAATTAAGGATTAAAAATATCATTGTTATATATTATAATTTTTGGCCCACACCTATAGAAAAAACTTTCCCAACTCCTTGCATTAAATTATTTCTTGTAGAAAAACTCAAAAAATTGTTCATAATAGTTCATGAATTACCCAACACAGTCATGAATATACACATTAGGAATTAGTGAATAACATTATTTATTATAGGTTAACTAAAGGGTAATATTGATGTCTATTTTGATGTATCTTGGAAGAACAAAAGAAGTTTTGTCTAATAATTACTTTAAAAAATATATTTAAACTTGGAAAAATTATCTTTATTCAATTAATAGGGAAAAAAATCATTGCTTATAAATAATTATTTAAATTAAAAAATACCGACAGTAATTAATTTTTTATTTTATTCCTAATAATGATTGATATTTCCCACCTAATAACCAATAATTTAGATTATATGGTTTAATGCTTAAAATTTATCTGTTTATTTCTATATATATATATATTAATGTTTGTATGTTTAATATATTCTCCTTTTATATTTTATATAAGGTATTTGATGGATTGTAATTCGATAATGTTATAAAGAACAACTAATGAATATGAAAAAGGAGTTGATGAGTTATCATAATTTGATAAATAAAATATTCAAAACATATATTTGATTTTTCTATGTGTTGAAATGTCTAAATATGAAAAAGATAAATTCTTAATAAATTATGAATCATCTCATTATCTTTATTTTTATCCATAATTATACACATTAGATCTTACAAGGAGAAATAATAAAAAATTCAACATCTAATGTTGATAAAAATATTCAGAATGAGATAGATGATCGTATTTAAGAATTAATTCACAATGTAGGTATAAAAAACATAGAAAAATAGATGTATTTTAATAATTATATAGATATTATAAGAACCAATTATTCTAATATTACACTAAATATATATTGTTATAATCAATTTTGAGATTAGTTAACCTGAAATAATTAAATGGGTGGAGTGATAAAAGTTTCTATAACACGATTTAACAATTAAAAGGTCTTCTTCCAGTGGGAAACATGACTTCAGATTCCAATTATGAGTAATTTAAAATATTTTCCCCAATGGTATTGGGCTATAAAAATATACTCACATGCCCCAATGATTGTGTGTTTTATAGAATAAAATATGAATATTTATCAATATTTTCCCAATGTGGGACATTATACAATAAGATGGTTGAAAATTTTATCTATGATTCATTATCTACTTTTGAAATATATTCTTAGGGTAAAAAAAACTTGATACCTTCATATAATTCCTTCAAATAAATAAAAAAATTCAACCCTAATTAATTTTCAGTTACCAGAATCAACCCCCCCACCCCCCCCCCCCCGGCTAAAGAAATTTGGTACCTTCTAGTAATTACTTGTTTGAAGCATCCATTTTAAAATTTAATTATTGATAAAAGGTTAAGATATTATACTAATGAGCACTTATCTAATGGTATCATATGACACTGTGATAATTCAACATAGAGGAAGATATTAAGAAAGAAATTTCTCAATTATCTAATTGAAATTAGAAATATAATAATGAGATTATGCAGAGTTGGAATGAATGATTATCGGAGACCATGAATCCAATATATTTCATGGACTATATTCATGGTAGTTTATATCCTATATCCATAGATATGTTTCAAGAAGAAATATGTTATTATGAGCATAAATATTTCAAGACCAAAAAAACTGAGAAATTTTTTTTATATGAATCTTTCTCCCCTGATTAATGATCTAAATCTTCTATGGGGGCATGTGTTATAGTTTCTGATGCATAAAAGAAATACTATATTCGTTTTCATTCTATCATAATGATCAAAATAAACTACATTACTACATATGGAAGAATATTTTGATACATTGTTAAGGGAAATAAATGATATCCAATTTTTGTAGAAGTAACTGCATATTATCAATTGCATAATGGATGAAAGACAGTGTGCACGAGACATTGAATATTTTTGAGAATTCATATTTCTTATCATAAATTGAAAAAATAATTTAATGGTTTATAGGGATATAATCAAACCGAAAAAACATTATTATTTTAAAATATTATGATAGGATCAAAATTATTAATATCTCAATTAGAAGGAAATGAATTTATGGTCCTCAAAAACACATCTGGAAGAAAAAGTATGCATTTTTTGAATAACATTATTCGATATTTCAAAGGAAAAAACATAAATTTTTATTATTTTTCAAAATTTAAATCCCTTTGTATAGAATTTTAAAACCTTACACACACGGTAACAACACTATCCATGTAGAGGTCACTCCAGAGATATCCATAGCCAGGAAGTAGCAATTGCTAGCAGTGAAGACAAAGCCTTTCGAAGGGTAAGAATCTGGGCAACGATGAGTTGAAAAAGTAATCTGTTAGCATAGGTTACTTGTACCTTATTTCTCCCACCTATAAAAAGAACATTAGACCCTCAAGGAAGGATAAATTTTCCCAAGGTTATATTTTTTTTACTTGATATCAATGGTAATTGGTTTGGATTTAGCTCCCACTATGAAGGGAAATATAACTTATTTACCTCTGGATTTTCACACATTAAGTACGAGTGAGAAGTGGAACTTTTTTCAGTGTTTGAATGTTATTAAAGTACCAATTTAATATTCATAAAATGTGGAGAATTAGGTTTGATTAAAGGATTGTAAATTAATTGGTATCAAATATCATGAATATCGTGTATTGATGTAAAAAAATCTACTGATCGCACTGCATGATATACATCCAACACCTATTAGAAAGGCTATCACCAGGTTATGTAACTTTTTAAAATTCATTTGTATTAATGTAATTTATCCAAATATCTTAGTTGTGTCATAGAGTAAATCTTCTCCTATATTTAAAAATAATAAATGTATTTCCCACCTATTTTTTGGTATAAGGTTTCATCTGGTGATCCATCTTATATTAGGGATAGAATTATGTGTGCCTCATTATTTATATTGGAGGTATCTATTTGAATGATATATGAATATTTTGAAGGGATATGTTTAAAATCCTCATCTATAATATTCCTCTATTGTTCAAAGATATGTATCAAAAGTAGTTATTTAGTTCTTTACTAATCGTTTGTATGAACTAGAGCATGTTGGTCTCCCAATATCTCAACATATAAAAATTGGTAGTGAAGTTAAGGGATTTGAGTCCTAAAGGTAATGTTAATTTCACGTGATGATGTGATGCAGGAACATTTGTGCATTTTGAACAACATTTATGACGTTCAAATGAATATATTATCACATATTTATGAGTTAAAGGTATGATATCTAAAACAAAATGAATAGTGGTTGATGGTTAAGCATAAAAATAACTTTTTTCAAGGATTAATGGATAAATCATCATAGATATAACTACATTAGAAACATTGAAGTGGATGGTAGGGGTACCGTCTGTTAATATAATAACATGGACTATTTTCTATATTAATGGATACAGATTTAACATGAAAAATAATGATGATAAAGGAAAGTTTCAAAATAATGTGTTAATGGTCATCGCTAATTTAGTTCAATTTTTTAGTAAAAAAGATAAAAACACAATTTCCGCTTCAATGGAATATTTTTTACTCCTTATGATTTATGGGATATTAATTGTACAAAATTTAGAGTTAAATTGTTTTAGTATAAATTGGTTGATAGTAATAGTGGTTTGAAAAATGAAGATTATGGGTTTACCCTAATTGATTGGAAAAGATTCTTTTTCAAAGAGGAACCACCAATCATGGTGACACATGTAGATATAATATTTTATGCCATAGATACATTGAATGACAAGAAGTCATTTATTTTTCAAGGAAATGTAACTAATTTGTGTTATGAGGATAAGAATGATGTTATGGATCTATATGACGATTATACGTCCATTTCATTATTTCTTGATGATTAAAATGACTATAATATAGACATGGTAAATTCTATACAAAATGATCATGTTGAAGGGATAAGAAAAAACACTAAATTACACTCCTAATAATTTTGGTAAAAATGTATATTTTATTTATTAATTAAAATTTAATTTGTTAAAAACTTTTTTTATTAATTATTAGATGCACCATTCTATATATTTTATTAATTATAAGTTATTTATGAAAAATTTTATATTTAAATATTATGGTAAAATATTTTTTGATTGAAAAACCAGACATACATCATTAAATTTTGTTTAAAATTTTTCATATAAAAATACTTTTTTGTAAATATGATATTTAAATTTATAATAGTTTCTATTATTTTAATGTTAATTTACAAATATAATATTTTAGAATGCATGTTTTTTAAAAATATTCAAGAAACCAATTTTTTAATCATACATATGTGTGACACTAATTTTTTGATTAAATATTTTTGTTATTAGTGTTTTTAAATATTCTATTTTATAAAAATTTTACGTATAATGAGTATCTTTACATTTTCCTATTTTAATGGCAGGTAGAGTGGAAGATGAATTTTTATCGAGGATTATGTTTTTGATCTAATTATTAAATAATTATTAATATATTTATTTCATAAAATCAAAAATTTAATTTACAAAAAATAATTTCAGTACTACTTATGTTCCTCCTATAGAGGAGTTTTGTCCTTATTATACTGAGAAATCAAATTCTAGATTTGGGAAATGTGGGATTAAATGATTAACAAAACTATCACCTTCTCTTAATGATCATAGATAAAATATTATTTTTGATGATAATTATAACCCAACTGGTCTATATGCAACATATTTTACCAATTATATTTCCATAAAGAGTCATTGTTGGATTAACTTGTTATATTCATACTATAGTCCATTGAAATGATTTCTAAAGGGTAGTTGTGGGAGTCTGTCTCAGTAAAACATCTCAATTAATTTATTTTTATCTCATTTTTTAAATATTATATATTTTACCTGAATAATACTTAATTCATTTTGTCATAGATTAAATATATTTTTTATTAAATTAATGAAACTAAGATAAGAATATTATCCTTGGCAGTGGTTTGATGGTGAAATTTTAAATCAAAATTGAAAAGAATATATTTTTGGTATGGTACAAAATGAAAAGACATTTCTCAAGTATGATTTTTTGTATTCAGATACATGATGAGATTTTTAATTTCCTAACATGTTGAATCATTAATTGTAAGATAGTTATTTTATATCGTAAAATTTGTTATATAATGCAATATTACATATTTGTTTATTTTTATGTAAATGGATTCTAGGAGATATGATTAATATATCTGGTAGAATAATGTATACCCTCATACTCTATCATGTGGAGGGTATCATTTATTTTAGGAGAAAATGATTGTAGAAAAGTTTTATCCATTAAAATCTTAATCTAGTAGCGGTTTGGAAGATTTCTTGTTTGATCTTCTATACTTCCCCACTCAACATGAAAAATATAAAAGAGTGAGAAGAAAGAAAAATAAACAGCATATTATTTATCAATAAAATGAAGTATTTGAAATTATTGTAAGAAAATAATTTTAACCATTCAATGAATGTTAGTATTTTTTAAAATAATGAGCACTAATATATAATTTTAATTTTTCATTTTAGGATGAACATTATTAGAATGTGACATAAGGAATTTCATCCCTAAGTGAAGTATGGAAATCCTAGATAATAATTTAGGAAATCAAAAACTCCCAGGACATATAAGAGTATATGAGGCAGATGAAAATATTAGGAATGTATTTGGTCATCAAAAAAAGAAATTATGTGACCCAAAAATTGATTCCTTAACAGATGAGTTGAAATACCTGAAATAGTCCATGGGAAATCAAATTCAATATTCTGTTGTGTCTATGTTTGATCAATTTACATGACAGCCACAACCTACGCATCATACAGAGTTTTCCCAGTTGACCAAGCCCCCATAGCCCGCCCAGTCTACCAAGGCATCCCAACAAGCCAAGCCTTCCCAAAATTCCCAGTCAGCTGATTCGGCCCAACCATCCTAGCCATACCAGCCTAACCATCCTTCCTACATTTTTCCTCCACATCCTCATTCGAACCCAATAATATACTATGATTTGTATGATAGAGGTACTCGTGTACTTATTGTTTCATATGGAGTTATACATAATTTTGGGGATTTTTATATCACCGACCTATGTAATAGGTTCAGGTCATAATATAAATAAATAATATTATTGATCTAAATAGTCTACTTCTATTTCCTACTGAGGAGGTTACCAAATTTAAAGATTGAATGATCCAGGTTTTATTTTGAATTTCTATCATTCTACATTATCTCACATAATAGTTATGTGTTGTTTTTTTAAGCATTATTTACATTTGATTAAAAATATTTTATAATATTTTATGAATTTTATTTAATGTATGACTATATAAAATCAAAAGAATTATTATAAATGAAACAAATAATAGTTCATGAATAATAATCTTCAGATACATTTGATGTTTCTGATGGTATACAATAAAAAAATTAGGTTTCTACTTCATTAGATAATATTTATGAGTTTTGGATGACATCTGATATATGGTGAAGAGACTTTCCATTAAAAATATACAGTAAAGATATCAAAAATCTTATTATTTTTTATGAGAATAGTGTGTCTATATTGCAGTTATTCTCTTTGTAACAATTTTTTTTATTTTTTCATTCTATCTTTAAATTATGTTGATTTCATGTGACTTATAGTATATATTATTTAATTAGTTATCTAAAAATGATTATTTTTCAAAATGAGACCTCAGTGTTTACGGTCTTAAAGATCCACAATTCATTTCAATGACTATGATATATGTTACCACTGCTACAAGAATTAATATATATATATATGATACATTATTAAATACAAATATTGAGATTTTTTCCCATTACCTAATGGGTAAAAAGACTAATATAATAATGAAGTAATATTCATTATAATGTATCTAATTGTGAACATTTTATTTTGTAGAGGTCATTGGATGTTTGGTGTCATATTTCGAATTGAATACAAATTAATGTTATTTTTCTCTATATTAGGTTCAGTTCATAATGAAAATAGAAACTTATTAGAAAAGTTTGTTTTATTCATTTTTATAATTTCTTTTATTATTATTTATAAATATATTTTTAGTTGATATATATGAAAACGTAGGTTGTGGAAAATGTTTAACAAATTTAAGGTGTCAATAAAGTAGCCAAATTGTAAAAAAAAACCCAGGTACCCTGGTAACCTGATAACTGAGCTGGACTAGACATCATCTGTATGGTGTTCCCAATCCCCATTGTTTAGTGAATAGAACCTGGAATCATTCAAAATGAAAGTGTGAATGATTTTTCCATTAACTGTGTGGAAGAAAACAAAGCCAGGTAGTATGCATATAAGAGAAACTCCACTAGGAGTGGTGTTCTAGAATACAATAAGGAATAAACAATACCAACATACAACATCCCAAGTAGAAAAATGGGGGAAAGTATCCCAAGTCAAAAAAGACACAACTCACCATGCCGACGTTCAATAGCTGGATCTACCACCAAGAGATCATGTACCCTTGCTCGAACCTATATGAATAAATTCAAAAAACAGCTGAAGGAAAATATTATGATGTGAGCTAAAACCCCTAGTATGGTATCCCCAAGGATACCATAATAGAAGCCAATTGAATAATAAACAAAATAATTATTCCAATTTTAAATTAAAAGTATTAGAATTTCAAATCATATTTTAAAAAAATAATGCTATACAATTCAAATGAAGGTATATATTTTAATAAAAATATTTACTTTAGAAGTGTTGGAATATTTCAAAAAATATGGCTTAAATAATTTTTTTATATAAAAATGTTTATATAAATTCATAAAAGGCATGTAAAAGCATTTAACAATATTGGAATCCATTTTATATATCAAATATAAACACAATATAGGAACATGGCTATCTTCGAAATAGTTATGTTTCTTTCAGTCTATAGGACTCCAAACTATCAAAGTGATCATGAAAATTTGTGTACACATATGTATTTTGGACACTAGTCATTATGGACTTATCACCACCACTTAAGTGATTTGACCTACTACACGTATGTTTTAGTATGTTCTAGTAATCATAGAGTCTCTCCAAATAACTCAAAATGTATATAAGTCTTTAATGTTCCCTTACACAATCAATGACAGACTATTTATATTAAGAATTCTTAATATAAAACTAAATCAAATTCCAAATTCCAAATCCCAATTTTCTATTTAAAACCAAAACATGTTTTAATAAAAAATATGCCACTTTAACAAGATAAAACCACAAGGTTTTTATCAAAAAATCTCAAGAAATTGTCACCAGTTTTAAATCCATTAAAAAACAAATCCATATTTTCACAATTCATTTCATTAATTAAATTAATCAATTTAATTGAAATTATCTCCATCTAAACAAAAATTTATATTCTACAGTTTATATCAACAAATATCTATAAACTCACACCAATTAAGTGGTTTTAGGGGTTTTCCCAATTTATATGAAAAACCAATTTCAAATCTTTTAATCCATTTGAATCAGGTTTTATCAAATCCATTGAATATAGGTTTGATAAATTTTATTTAAATCAATAGTTGAAATAAATCAATCAATTTGGCTAATTGGGGTTAAAACACCAACCTGAAGGTCATCAATGATATCAACAATGATAAACCACCCTTTATGGTTCAATACACCTCATCACGGCCATATTAGTTTAGTAATCAAAGCTCTAAATATCGACGTTCATGAAGGGATCCTAGAACAAAAAAATATATATTTTATTTCAAAAGGAAATAAAATATCAAATGCGATAACATTTTCCATCCAGTATATAATCCTTGGATTCTCATTTTATTCCAATGCACATGAATGGAATAACTATACCCATGAATAATTATATTCAACATTTGATAATTCTTATCCCTAAATTAATTTGAGAATTGAGGTTGTATTCCATATAATTATACTTCTATTTCTATAATATATATATTTCTATATATATATATATATTTATGAAAATATCCTTCGACAATTAAATTATTGTTTAATAAAACATTGAATTGATCTAGTGATAAATTATTTAATAAATACACTATTGTAATTTTAACAAAACTATCTTTTGATAAATTTATATATTATATCCTCAGAATAAATTACCAATATAATTATTGTTTTCTAATTCTTGATAATTATCCTTTTATAATATGGATAAATTATGTTTATATTATTCTTAGTTTTATTATACTTTATTTTAATCAATAATATTTAATATTTTTTTTAATAAATCTTTTTTTATATTTTGTGAAATATAGAAAATTGAAGAAAATAAATGATGATAAAAAAATATGACTTCACACATCTTGTAGAAGATCGGAATGGTGGTGCACGCCTATAAACTCACACATAGGCCTTTGAAACATAATAGATGGTGGAAAATTGAGTCATATGTTGTGTATGATTCAATGATATCATCTTAAAATTGAGATATGATCAGGTATAAAATACCAAACTATGTATTCTACTCCTGAAAAACCAAAACCACACATTAATCCTCTATTTCAACTGAAAATTGATAATGGGGGGTTTTATTTTCAACATTAATGAGTTTATAATTTTCATGCTCTCAAAATGGGTTTTAAATGAAGGTTTGGAAACTTCCAGGTGTTATAAATGGTTTCCACACCTATTAGGGAAGAAGATGAATGGTAATTTGTTTAATTTTATATTTTATTAAAATTAATTATTTTATATAAAAATTAAATTACACCAAATGGCCGCTGCACATAGATGTTACACCCCATCTAGGGTAAACCCCCCATTTTGGACCCAACGATGGTCTTATATTTCTCAAATGATGAACCGTGAGAGATATTAGTGATTTAGTAATTAAAAAATTGAATAATTAGTTTATTAAAAAATGGTTATTTTTTCGGGTGAGGAGTTCAAACATCGAATGCATACAAATGTTATACCTCGCCTTGGGTAAACACCATATTTCAGACCTATCAGTTTTCTTGGATTTCCCATATGATATAACATTTTAGATGTATTTAATTATTGTTAGTAAAATTATATATTAAATATTATTTATTAACTTTATCTCAAGAGACATAAATCCAAATGTCTAGCATCTTCTAATGTTATTCCCCTACATGGGTAAAAATCTCATTTCATACATAATTGTGGTCTTAGATTTCTCACACGATGAACCATTTTGGAGTTATTCAATTATTTTTAATAAAAGTGATATCTTAATATATTATATTTAATATTTTCATTGAGTCTTTACTAAGAGTTAGAAGGACCTATAAAGTGTCGAACTCCAAAAATATTCAATTTAATATTCCATGATGTTGGCTAGAATTTATGTTCTTTAACACATTTATCAATATTTCACTGATAAATCATATTTCCCACATAATATTTTAATAATATAATAAAATAAGGTCTAGTAATTCATGAATATAGTAATGATAAGTTACAACGATCTAGTCAATTACATGGAATTGAAGTTAAATTATTTTTTATATTAGATAATATTTGGTTTTTGTTATATATATATATGTCGGTTTTTATTTTCAATTTAATATTTTTAACACCATTGTCATCATTAGAACAAATGATTGAAATGTGGTAATTATTTTTTATGATTCATGCATGAGATAATCGACTTTGGGAAAAAAAATTGAATTTTATAAGGTTTGTTATATGGATTATTTTTTGTTTTATATGAAAATATTTTGTTTTTTTAATCTGAAAACATTTATTGTTTCTGTTACATTTCAATGATATTGAGTCACATATGAATGAAGAACTTACAAATCATTACAATTTTTTAAAAAACTACTCCATATTTATGTTTCTGTTTTAAATTATCATGTGTGTTTATTTTAATTAATGGAAACAAAATGAGTATTTGGACAATAAATTTTTCTTTCAGTTGATATATTCAATTTTTTCAAGGTTATCTAATGTATAAAGGATTATAGATTTATAAAAAAACTCCACACAACACAAGCCTTTAAATTTTTAGGTATGTATCCTATAGTAATTTTTTAAAATATTTCAAATCATACACTTTTTTATTAACATTTTTATATTCTGTTTATTTTTACAATTTTTAGATTCTTCAGGTATGTCCCATTTCCAAAAGGTGGTTATATTGAACACATGGTAATAAATTATAGTAGTAGAAGTCAAAAAAAACATAAGTTTTCAACTCAAATAAATTTTTTTACATTTATATAATGTATTTTGAATCTATCAAGACATGAAACATATGTCGGTTTATTCCCAATGTATATTTACCATCATTTTCTTCAACAATTTATGAAATTACTATTTTTTGACTTTGTTGTGACGTTCATTCTTTTTAAATGAAAAAAATTATCATATTGATTAAAAATATGATTGTTTTTATCTAATATGTTGTGTTGAAAACAAAACAATGGTGGTTTTAGTCAACTCATCATCCAACCACGTTTTTCATCAGTTTTATAGATAAAATTAATCACAAACACTCATAGTATTTTCCTAGAATTTTGATCATCTATGTTTGAGAATTTTGGTTCAAACTGTTGTTGGGTAAAATATTATATCATATTGGAGACTATATATAAGTTAAACTACACTTTATTGAATATATTATTTCACATCTTTAACTTTTCGACAAATGATTTAGGTTTTGGCTTCCCAATTTTTGCATGTTTAAATTTTTTTAATACAAAATGGTGTCCAAAATAATATATTTGAGATGTGAGTATTTTTTTTGTTTCATATTTATATATTTATTTCTACATGTGATAATTTCTTTATAGTGGTACTTTTTAGATGAATGATATGGAATCCTGCCTTGTTATTACATAACTTTTCATTACATTTTACAAACAAAGGATCTTTAAAGTCTAATGTCTTGGAAATCAGGATTAAAAAATGAAAATTTAAAACACCCTTATAAATACGCTTAAAAAATATTCTTGAAATTTTAATCATATATAAAATTACTACATCCCATAACCTGGAGACATACATCAAAGGAAAGGGTTAGCAGATGGCCCAGTAAATAAAGCTAGGGAATAAGTTTACTTGTGATATCAACAAGAACTTGATGAGAAACATAAAGACACGCCCAATGGAATAAGTTGAATTTAATAATAAAAATAATAATAATCATAACTTGAATATGTGGTGATAACATTTATTTTAGACATTAATGAACATATCACCATGGTTCATCCCCACGGTGTCATAAAAATTACCAAGGTTATTCACTAAGGTATCATGAAACATGCCATCTTTAGAGATTAAATTATTTACCCAATGCATTAGAGCGCTATCAGGGATAACCCTTAATATGTATTTTTCTTGTGATACACATATATCAATATCAAATATTTCATCAATAACCTATAGAGAATAAAGGAAATGGGATTCATTTCAAAATCATGGTGTTTTAAAAGTACTTAAAAATAATATCATTATGTCATTTATAACCCTTAGAAAAAGAGTGAGGGTTATATGTATGTCAAATCCAAAATCAAATAGATCAATTTTATGTATTTATTAATTCCCATATAAATGAAAATATATTTGGTTATTCACATAAATAATACAATATAATTACTTGATAAAAAGAGAGTGATTTTGAGAAACAAATTCTACAGCATCGCAGCTATATAACATAATTTTAGAAAACATTGAAAAGGGAGGGGACAAGATTAACTCAATAATAAATAACTCATAATATAGTATGGTTACAGAATATAAAGAAATATTATCATGGTATGTATATTTGAAGTAAATACCATATGAAAATGAAACTCGAAGGAAAAAAGAAAATGTGATTTCTTTTACGAAAATTCGGAAGCCTAACGACATCACATAAAAATTCATCAAAACAATTGATGAGAGTAGAGACGGTATCTCCTTATTTAGAAATTAAATGGATAGTAATAAGTATATATAAGAACATACCCCAACATAATAATATGGAAACTAGAAGACATAACATAAAAGAATCCATGACTAAAAAGAGGAGGGTGAAAGGTTGCCTTACCTTGAAGAGTAACATTGAAATTTTGAAGGATTGGACCATAGGGGCTTGAGGGAACCTTGGGAGGACTCCTTGTGAGGTAAAAAGACCATATCTTCTTTGACGATGATTTTCGAATGAAATGAATGATTGAATGGCTCGGTATTTATAGGTAAAGCGAGGGAATATTAAATTAATTTCTAAGGGACACCTCATTAGTGGTATTTGGAAAACCATGGGAATGCCCATGGTATTTGCCCATTGTATTTTCTAATTGGGGCACATCATAACATATAATACTATTCAAAAGTTTACCAGATTTATTACATCATGATTACATCATCAATGATATCATTATACACCCGAAACTCAAAACGGTATTTTTACTATTCAACGAAAATTCAACTATTTTAGAAAAAATCCCAAAAGTTTCCCTAAACTAAAATATATTCTCTAAATTCAAAAATATACTCCATTTTATGAAAATAATTTTCTAAATATTTTTAATTTAATTTTTAAATAAAATATTTATTTATTCCAAAAAACCTCTAAAACTATATCTTGTTTTTAACACCTTGAAAAAGTAATCAATGCCACATAAAAGTATCATATAACCATAAGGAAATAAAGTAATAATTTATTATTAAATTTAATGAAAATACATTTCCATTTTAAATTATTAAATTAATTATAAAATTTTAAATAATGTAATTAGGACATATAAAAATACCAAAACTTATACTATGATCGTTTTTCACTTTTAAGATGTCTACATTAATTTTATACATTCATGGGCGAAGTTTCTATTTTTGGCTGATTTATTATTCATTAATATTCATTACTATTCATAAGGGTATGCTACTATTCATACTTTACTATTCACTAAAAATCAAGTTTATTTTATGAGACCTTAAATTTCTTACTGATAACAACTGTAGAAGACCATTTTTTGAAAAAAAAATCACATTATTAATTATTAAATGTATACAAAAATATTATAAAAAACCCTTTTTCCAAAATTCATCATTAATATGGAACTTCAATAAATTCATACTACATTAATTCGGACATTTTTAATTCACAAATTTTACCATAATAATAAATATCAATTTAATTTATACGAAGAGATTATAAAAAGAATCCGAGGCTTCGTTACATAGCCCCTTATAACACATTCATAGGACATAAGTGTAAGATGTGCTATGGTGATAGATTCTTGGGACGGCTCAGACAACATTGCCCCAAGTTTTGATTTCTATTAGCTTGAACTTATCCCATATGAGATTCCGTTCAATATTAACATGTTGGAGTTCGGCTTGGGCTTGGTCTAGAGAAAAACCCTGTGAATCCACCTCCTTCCAAAGCTCTGATAGATGGGCGTCGTATGGTCTGAGTCTGTTGGATGAGGCCATCAACTCTTCTTTCTATATTAATTAACCAAGATCACTTTTATTTATAAATAGTAATCATAACATTAAGAGTCTAGTTTCCACAGACATATTAACCAACGATCATATAACAGTCAAAACCCAATGATATCATTTTAATTATACTCACTTAATTAAATTAAGGATATTGTTTTGTTGAGTATAAAATAATATAACAAAAAAAACTAGGAAACAAAATTTATTCACAAGTTTGGGTCATTACATTTTCCCCCTTAATAAATTTCATCCCCAAAATTTTAACTTGTACACTCTTAATAGAAAAGGTGTTGGTACTTCTATCTCATGGACTCCTCTGGTTCCCACGGTGCTTCTTCTCATTTTTTGTTCCTCCACAACACCTCAACAAGGTGTGTAGTCTTATTGCGTAGAACCTTTTCCCTACAATCTAGGATCTCCACCGTCTTCTCCTCATAAGATAGGACATGTTCCAGTTTTACAATCTCTAGATTTAGTAAATGTGAAGGGTCATGTATGTACATCCTCAAGAAGGATACATGGAAGTCATCGTGAACTTGTTCTAGATTTGGAGGAAGTGCATGATGATAGGCCATTGCTCCTACACGATCAAGGATTTCTTAGTGGCCAATGTACCAATGGAAGAGCTTCCCTTTCTTCCCAAACCTCATGACTCTCCTCTAAGTGAAATTTTAAGAAAGATTTTTTCCCTACCATCAAACTCCAAGTCCCTTCGACAGTTGTCGGTATAGCTCTTTTGCCGACTTTGAGCAGCCTTAATGTGTGGCTGAATATCATAGACCTTTTCTATCATCTCCTTCACAAGATAAGACCCAAAAATATTTATCTCACCAGCTTCATCCCAATATATAGAATATCTACATCTCTTACCATATATAGATTCATAGGTTTCCATTTTAATGCTCCAGTGGAATCTATCATTGTAAGAGAACTCAACTTAAGCGAGATGTTGATCACATCAACCTTTAAATTCCATCGAGCATGTTATCAGCAAATCCTCACGTGTTTGAATAGTTATTTTCCCATTGGCCATCAGTTTAGGGGTGAAAGGTAATATTAAAATTCAATTCAGTGGTCCGAGACTTTTAAAAACTTCTCTAGAATTTTTATGTGAATCTTAGACCATGATAAGATACTATAGAAAGTGGAACTCCATGTTGCCTTACCACTTCATTCTCATAAATCTAGGAAATTTGATCAATATAGAAATCTTCCTGAATAGAGATAAAATGGTTTGTATTTGCAAGACATTCCACAATAACCCATATCATATTATTTCCTTTGGGAGTTCTCAGGAGACGAGTGATGAATTCGATAGTGATATTGTCAAACTTTTATGCTGGCATGGGTAGTGGTAGCAATATGCCTTTAGGTATTTTCAACTCTGTCTTCATATACTGACATACCAGGCAACTTGAAGTGTAGTAAGAAATCTCTCTTTTCATATTATACCAACTATAATGATCATGAATGTCCCTATACATTTTTTTGATTCCAAGATGTATAGAGAAAGTAGAGCTATTAGCTTCATCCATCACCTCTTTCTTTATTTTCGGAATAGATGGAACACATAGTCTTGTATAAAATTTCAGTACAACTTTTTGATCAATATTGAACTCTGAAAACATCCCATCCTTCACATCCACACACTTCTTTTGTAATAAAGGATATTTTTTTATGAGCTTTATGGATATTCTCTAGTAATGATAGTATATAAATCATTTGGGTTAGGGTTGATGATGTCCCTTCAATAATAATTCTCAAGACCAGCTCTACTAGTTCATTGATCAAAGGATCTCTTTGAATCCGCATCATGGAAATAACAACTGCGTCTTTCCTTCTTAATGCATTAGTGACTTTGTTTTCTCTTCCAGGATGATAATAAATTGAGTAATCATAGTCGTTGAGAAGTTCAAACTATCACCTCTGTCTCATGTTCAATTCCTATTGTGTGAAAATATACTTCAAACATTGATGGTTTGTGTATTTATCCCATTTCACCCCGTAATGATAGTGCCTCCATATCTTCAAAGAAAAAAATGACCGCAACCAGGTGCATATCTTGTGTAGGATAGTTCTTCTCATGAGTATTCAATTGTAGAGATGCATAGGCATTGTCTTTGTTATTTTTCATGAGGACGCACCCAATACCGTTCATAGAAGCATTGATAAAAATAACTAATCCTTCTCAACTTGGTGTAATAGTTAATATGAGTGTAGTAATCAATCTCTTCTTTAGCACTTGGAAACTTTCCTCATACTACATTGTCAAGATTAACTTGAACCCTTTTCGAGTTAACTTGTTTAATAGATTAGAAAGTCATGAAATTTTTTTTCACAAACCTTCTATAATATCATGCTAATCCAAGGAAACTATGAATATCAGTTATTATTATAGGATGAGGCTACTCCTCTCAAAAATTTGTCTTTACTGGTTCAACCATGATTCCTTCATTGGTAACAATGTGCCCCATGAAAACAACTTATTTTATCTAGAATTCACATTTTCTGAAATTTCCAAAAAGCCTCTCCTTTTGTATTGTTTGCAAAAATAACCCTTAGATGATCCTCATATTCCTCACGACTTTTGAAATATATCATAATATCATCAATAAAAACTACCAAAATGTTATCAAGGTATTTCTTAAAGACCTTATTCATAAAATCCATAAAAATAGTAGGCGCATTAGTCATCCCGAAGGGAATAACAAAAAACTCTTAATGCCCATATCTTGATCGAAAGGTGGTTTTTGGAATATCTCCTTTCTTCACACTCTATTGAAGATAACCAAATAAAATATAAATTTTATTGAATAATTGAGCCCCAAAAAGTTGGTCAAATAATTCAACAATTCTTGGAAGAGGGTAATTGTTCTTCACTGTGATCCCATTCAGTTCTATATAATCAATGCATAGCTGCATCAATCCATTCTTCTTATTCACAACGAGAATAGGTTCTCCCCAAGGAGACACACTCGTTCAGATAAAACCCTTCTCAAAAAGGTCATGGAGTTGTTTCTTTAACTCCTCCAGCTCCACATTTTCAATTTTATATGGGGTCTTTGATATCAGATGGGATCCAGGTACAAGTTCAATGGAAAAATATACCTCTCTTTCTGGGGGAGGTATGGGTAACTACTTAAGAAATAAGTCAATATATTCTTGGATGATGGGGGTATTTTGTAACCTCAAAACCTCATTTCCTTCTTCCACTTCACTGATCAACTCCATAAAGAAGAATAAAGGAGGTTCTTCTAAACAAAGATCATTTTGATATATCAATATTTAGAAGATAACTGTAGGTTCTCCATTCAAGAATACTAAGATTTCCTTGATTATGAATTTGATCTTGGCATTATACATTGAGAGAATATCCGTCCAAAGTATAATGTTGAATTATATCATGGGAAAGACTACTAGATTTGCGATAATATTGTGCTCACTAATGTAAATACTAGAGTTTCTAAACACTGACGATGCTTGGATAATCCCACCGGAACTCCTGACTGATGACTCTACTTTTAGAAAATCAGGGGTTGATACTAAATTCCTAACAAAAATGGGGGAAATAAATGAATTATAAGAACTAGAATCAAACAAAGTACTTTATAGATTTTAGAGAACAACAATATTACCTGCCACCACATCATTGGGTGCTTCAACTTCGGCCATGGTGGTTTCAAAAGTACAACCTTGTTCCCTTGGATGTTGCTGAGGCTAATGGTTATTCCTCTCTACTACCTTCATATTTGGACAATGATTTTAAAAGTTCCCTTGTTGTCCACACATATATTATTGGACATATGGTAGGGCTTGTACCTTATTCCCTTCGTCATTAGTGTTGGGAAGTTCTGGCTTCACCTCACTACGCCAATTCCATGCAATGTGGCCATCTCTACCAAACTTGTAGCACATCCCGCTCCTGAGCAGGCAGTTCCCCAAACACTTCCTCCAAAATTAATTACACATGGGATGTTGTACTTTCTTGCCTCCTCTTACATGATCAATGCTCCTCCCTAAGCATGGCGTTATCGATATTTTCATGTCATTGGATTTATGGGACCATTGCGTCTCACCAAACTCCAATTCAACTTTCATCGCACTTCGCAGAATCTCTCCTAGATATCATAATCTCGGTTGGATAGATTCATCCGTAGGGGAGGTCTCAGTCCACCAAAGAACCTATCAACATTAAAATTTGGATCCATGATAAAGCTAGAGGTGTAACGTCAATGACTTGTTATATTCATCTCGTAGCTTCCCACAAATTCATTCTCCTTCTGCTTCAGCATAAGAAACAACTTCTCTATTCTTGTTTTCATTGTTCAAGGGAAATATTTGTTGAATAATATCCCTCTAAACACTTCTATAGAATCCCGTCTTTTTATAACATAACATTCATTTCATTACACGGAACCGAGGATCTTTAAGGTTTAGTGTATTGGAAAGAAGGAACATAATACATGAAAAGAACATAAAAAATTCTTCTTAAACACATGAAAGGCTTCTCCTTAAGTTCATCCTAGGTTCATTACTTCATCTCATAACCTGGGGACATACATCAAAAGAAATAGTGAGTATAAGGCCCAGTAAGGGAAACAAGAGAAACATTTTACATGTGAACTTGAGATACTTCAATAAGGACATGAAAAGAACATTAAGGCATGAGAAAGAAATCGTGAGATACATCATAATAAAAATAATATTTTTCCTAACTTGAAGATGTGGCTGAAACATTAAATATTGAAAATCATTTCATTTCACCAAGGTCCATCCCCAAGGTGTCATTAAAAATTACCAAGGTTATTCACCAAGGTATCAGTCTAAAAAGTCATCTCTAGAGATTAAGTCTTTACCCAATGCAATGGAGCGCCATCTTGGCACACCCTTGACATGTCTTTATTATCATGTGAGCCACATATATAATCATCAATCATTTCATAAAAAACCCATATAGCATAAAATAAATGGGTTTCATTTCATAATCATAACGTTTTAAAAACTGCTTTAAAGACATGATCTTTATGTCACTTTAAACCCACGGAAAGGGGAAGCAGATTTCATGTATGTAAATACCAGAATTTAAAATAGAACATTTTGATATATATGTGAATACAATTATAGAAATAAGATCTTTGAGTATTCACTTTATAACATAAAATAATTTTGAGAAAAGAGAGAGGCATTTTGAGATGAAAATTCTGCAGCATAACGGCTATGTTACAAGGTTTTAGAAAACATTGAAAAGAGAGGGAACATGGGTCACCCACTCATAAATGATCCATAAAACAGTAGGGGGAAAGAATATAAGGGATTTAAGAACATTGTAATGAAATTTTAAAGATATACCATATGAAATGAAAAACATGGAAGTGAGACAAAAATAAGATTTCTTTTATGAAAATTCGGCAGCCTAACGGTGTCACTTAAACTTCCATAAAAAAAAGATTTGACAAGATCAAATAGGGTCTCTCATAATATGATCATAAGAGATCAGTATGATAGATATATAGATCATACGCCAACATAATAAAAAGGAACTTGAAAGACTTGACATGAAAATCGAACTTGAAAAATGAGAAGGGTGAAAGAATCCCTTAAAAATTCGGCAGCCTAACAGCGTCACTTAAACATTCATAAAACGAAATGATGAGAGTAAGAGGGTATATCTCATAATATAAAAATGAAAAGGGAAGTAAGAGGAATATAAAATAACATCCTCTCACATAAGAACATGGAGTATAAAAGGAATGACATAAAAGAGATTACATGAAAAGAAAGAGAGAGGTCAGATCCATTACCTTAAAATGTAACTCTTAAAACTCAATGGTTTGGACCTTGAGGGCTTGGGGGGACCCTCGGAGGACTCCTTGGGGGGTAAGGAGACCAAAAATTCGTTGTGGGAGAGTTGGGAGTGAAAAATAAAGGAGGAAAGAGTGGGTATTTATAGGGAAAGTGAGGGGACATGACATTAATGGCCAAGGGACACCTCACAAGTGCTTTTCTCAAAACCATGTGCTCTCCCTTGGAATTTACCATAGAGTTAGGCCACATGGGGCCCCCAAAACAATAATTCATTACCCATGACCTCCAAACCTTAAAATATCTCATGACATCATCATGACTCAATTATGATGTCATTAAACATACCGAAACCCTAAAACTGCATTTTTACTATTCACTGAAAAAATCAACTTTCTCAGAAAAATCCCAAAATTTCACCATAACAAAATATCAATGCTCTAATTACATTTATGAACTCCATTTTATAAAAAAGAATTTCTAAATATTTTTAATTTCATTTTTAAATAAAATACTATTCATCCAGAATTCATTTTTTTCAGAAAAATCCCCAAAAATTACCATAACATAATATCGATGCTCTCAGTTCAAAAATAAAGTCCTTTTTATAAAAATAATTTTCTAATTATTTTTAATTAAATTTTTGATTAGAAAACACTATTCATCCGAAAAAACTAATACTTGACTAATAATTTATGAAACCATTATTTACCCATTTTATTGAATCACATTGCTTAATCTAGGTGTCTAAATTATATTAAAACATTCTTTGAGTGAAATTAATAATCCATTTGGTCACATTACTAATCCTAAGCACAAAATCACTATTCATAATTTACTATTTATACAAAATTATGTTGATCTTATTAGACTCCAAATTCCTTACTGAACACTTTTGTAGAAGAACATTTTTTGAAAATCATTACACATCATTAATTATTTAGGGTTTACATAAATATTTTAAAATATCATTCTTTCAAAATTCATCAATAAAATACATCCTAAAATTATCCGGACATTTGAAGTTTCACAAGCATCACTAAAGGAAGAAATATTAATTTATTCATCCCAAAGGATTACACAAAGAAGCTAAGGTCTCGTCACATAGCCCCTTATAACACCGGAATATGACCTAAGTGTAAGGTGTGCTATGGTGAGAGAATCCGAGGGAGGCTCAGATAACATTGCCCTAGTAGTAATCTCTACTAACTTGAACTTCTCCTGCAGGCGTTTCTGTTCAAGCTTGACACGCTGGAGTTCGGCTTGGGCTTGGTCCAAAGAGAAGCCCACAGATGCTACATCCTTCCCAAGCTCTGATAAGTGGTCTTCATAAGGTTCGAGTCTACTGAATGAAGCCATCGACTCCTCTTTCTTCATTAACCATTAACATCTTATTAAATCATTAAGAGTAAGTTAATATACTACCCAAAAAAGATTGGGTCGTTACATTCTTCCCCCCTTAAGAAATTTCGTCCCCAAAATTTATACTTGAGGCCTAGTCAAAAAGGTGTGGGTACTTTTGCTTCATCATTTCCTTAGGCTCCCAAGTAGCTTCTTCATATTTATGATTCCTCCACAACACTTTCACAAGGTGGTTATTCTTGTTTCGTAGAACCTTGTCTCTACGGTCCAAGATCTCCACTGGCTGCTCCTCATAAGAGAGGTCATGTTCCAGTTGTACCACCTCTGGGTTCAGTACATGCGAAGGGTCGGGTATGTACTTCCAAAAGAGAGATACATGGAAGACATCATGAACTTGAGCTAGGTTCGGTGGAAGTGCTAGATGATAGGCCACTTCTCCTATGCGATCAAGGATTTCATAGGGGCCAATGTACTTAGGGATGAGCTTCCCTTTCTTCCCAAACCGCATGACTCTCTTCCAGGGAGAAATTCGAAGGAAGACTTTGTCACCAACACCAAACTCCAAGTCCCTTCGACGATTGTCAGCATATCTCTTCTGCCGACTCTGAGCAGCCTTTATGTGTTGTTGGATGGCATGAACTTGTTCTGTCATCTCTTGAAAAAGATCGGGCCCAAGAAGCTTTCTCTTACCAGTTTCATCCCAACAAATAGGAGTTCTACATCGCTTTCCATACAGAGCTTCATATGGTGCCATCTGAATACTCGAATGGAAGCTGTTGTTATAGGAGAACTCAACTAATGGGAGGTGTTGATCCGATCCACCATTAAATTCCATTGAGAATAATCTCAGCATGTCTTCGAGTGTCTGAATAGTCCTTTCAGATTGTCCATCAGTTTGAAGATGATAGGCCGTACTAAAATTCAATTCAGTATTCAGAGAATGTTGAAGACTTCTCCAGAATTTTAATGTGAATCTTGGGTCACGATCAGACACGATGGATAGTGGTACCCCATGCAGCCTTACCACTTCCTTCACGTATATCTTGGCAAGCTGATCCAGAGATAAATCTTCTCGAATAGAGATAAAATGGGCTGTCTTGGTGGGACGGTCCACAATAACCCATATCTCATTGTTTCCATTGGATGTTTTTGGGAGACCAGTTACAAAGTCCATAGTGATATTATCCCACTTCCATACTGGTATGGGTAGTGGTTGTAATACCCCCTTAAGAAGTTGTCGTTCTGCCTTTACTTGCTGACACACCAGGCACCTTGTAGTGTAATCAACAATCTCCCTCTTCATGTTATCCCACCAATAATGATCATGAAGGTCTCTATACATCTTAGTGCTTCCCGGATGTATAGAGAAAGTAGAGATATGAGCTTCATCCATCAGTTCTTTCTTTATCTCCAGAATAGATGGAACAAATAGTCTTGTACGAAATTTCAATACACCTTCTTGATCAATATTGAAATCAGGGAACTTCCCATCTTTCATAGACTCCTACTTCTCCTGCAGCAAAGGATCTTCTTTTTGAGCCTTCTTGATCTTCTCTTGTAATGAAGGTTGAGAAATCATTTGGGATAGGTTTGATGATGTCCCTTTCCTTATAATTCCCATGTCCAGTTTTACTAGATCTTTAATCAAGGGATCTCCTAGGATCCTCATTGTTTCCAGAACAACAGGGTCTTTCCTGCTTAACGCATCGATGACTTTATTTTCTCTTCCTGGGTGATAATGAATTTAACAATCATAGTCTTTAATAAGCTCCAAACATCTCCTTTGTCACATGTTCAATTATTTCTGTGTGAAAATATACTTTAGACTTTGGTGGTCAGTGTATATATCACATTTCTCCCCATAAAGATAGTGCATCCATATCTTTAGAGAAAAAACAACTGCCGCTAGCTCTAGATCATGCGTAGTATAATTCTGCTCATGAATCTTCAACTGTTGAGATGCTTAAGCAATTACCTTGTCATTTTTCATGAGGACGCACCCAATCCCTTTCAGAGATGCATCGCTAAAAATAACGAATCCTTCTCCGATATAGGGTAGTGTTAACACAGGTTCAGTAACCAATCTCTTCTTCAGCTCTTGGAAACTTTCCTCGCATTCCTTTGTCCAGATGAACTTAACACCTTTTCGAGCCAACTTGGTTAGTGGATTAGAAAGCCGTGAAAAGTTTTTCACAAACCTCCTATAATATCCCGCTAAACCAAGGAAACTACGAATCTCAGTTACTGTTGTGGGTTGAGGCCACTCCTCCACAACCATTTTCTTTGCAGGGTCAACCGAGATTCCTTCATTGGTTACGATGTGCCCCAAGAAAGCCACATGTTGTAACCAAAACTCACACTTGCTAAACTTTCCAAAGAGCCTCTCCTTCCGCAGAGTTTTCAAAATAACCCTTAGATGATCTTCAAGCTCCTCACGACTTTTTGAATATATCAAAATATCATCAATAAAAACTACCACAAAGTTATCAAGGTAGTCCTTAAAGACCCTATTCATCAAATCCATGAAACTAGTAGGAGAATTTGTCAAACCGAAGGGCATAACAGTAAACTCATAATGCCTATATCTTGATTGGAAGGCAGTCTTTGGAATATCTTCCTTCTTCACCCTCAGTTGATGATAACCAGATCGAAGGTCAATATTAGAGAAGAATTGAGCACCACGAAGTTGGTCAAATAAATCATCGATTCTTGGATGAGGGTATTTGTTCTTCACTGTGATCCCATTCAGTTCTATATAATCAATGCATAGACGCATTTCTCCATCCTTCTTCTTCACAAAGAGAACTGGTGCTCCCCAAGGAGACACACTTGGACGGATAAACCCCTTCTCCAACAAGTTTTGGAGTTGTTTCTTTAACCCTTCTAGCTCCACATTTTCCATTCTATACGGAGTCTTTGATATCGGTTGAGACCCAGGTACGAGTTCAATGGAGAACTCTACCTCTCTTTCGGGGGGAGGTCCAGGTGACTCCTCCGGAAATACATCCATGTATTCCTGAACAATCGGAACATCTTCTATTTGTATGCTCCCTTTTCATTCTTCATCATCACCGATTAACTCCATAAAAATGCTATAGGAGGTGCTTCTAGATAGGGATCGGTTCGGGATATCTCTCCTTGGAAGATAACTGTAGGTTGTTTATTCAAGACTACTGAGATTTCCTTACTTCTGCATTTGATCTTAGCATTATACTTTGAGAGCCTGTCCATCCCTAGTTTAACGTCAAATTCCAACATGGGAATGACTACTAGATTTGCGATAATATTGTGCTCACTAAAGTAAACACTAGAGTCTCTAAACACTATTGATGCTTGGATAATCCCGCTTGGAGTCTTGACTGACAACTCTACCTCAAGAAATTCTGGGATTGATTCTATATTCTTTGTAAACTTGGAGGAAATAAAGGAATGCGTAGAACCAGAATCAAACAAAGTAGTTGCTAGTTTTGAGAGGACAACAAGAGTACCTGCTACCACGTCATTCGGAGCTTCAACTTCAGTTGTTGTGATAGTAAAAGTACGACCTTGCTCCCCTGGCCTTTGCTGAGGTTGATGGTGATTCCCCTCCACTGCCATTGGATTTGGACAGAGATTAGCATAGTGCCCAAGCTGTCCACACTTGATGCAATGGACTTCAGGTAAGGCCAGAACCATCTTTCCTCTGTCGTTAGTTTTGTGGAGTTGAGGCTTCACCTCACTACAACAATTCCGAGAAATATGGCCTCTTCTTCCGCACTTGTAGCACTTGCCACTTCCGACCAAGCAGTTCCCCGGATGCTTCTTCCCACATTTATTGCATGTGGTAAGTTGCATTTTCTTTCCACCTCTTCCCTAGTCAAAAGTATTCCCTAAACTAGGCTCCAATGATCTCTTCTTTTCGTTTGATTTATGAGACCACTATGTCTCACCAAACTCTAGCTTGACTTTCATTGCACTCCGTACGATCTCCTCGCAGCTATCGTAGTCCCAGTTGGATAAATTCTTCTGCAGATGAGGTCTCAGTCCACCGAAAAGTATATCAACCTTCCCACTTGGATCCATGACAAAGCTAGAGGTATATCATGAAAGTCGGGTGAAGTTCAACTCATAGCTTCCGACATATCCGTTCTCCTTCTGCTTCAGGTCGAGAAACTCTTTCTCCATTCTCGTTCTCATGGAACGAGGGAAATACTTGTTAAAGAATATTCCCCGGAATTCTTCCCACTCCATAGCTTCCATCTCTCCTCTAGGATTCGTGTTTTTGACCAGTGACCACCACTGGTCAGCTTCTCCCTCTAGGCGATAAACAGCAAGGGTGAATTTTTCTTGTTTCGAACAAAGGAGTACAGAAAAGATCTTTTCAATGGAGCTTATCCATTGTTCTGCAACCAAAGGGTCAATAGATCCACTGAATGATGGTGGTCGTTGACGCATGAAGGACTCAACAGAGTGTTGTTCCCTTCGTGGTGAGGTCAGCCTCTCAGCTTGATTCAAGTTATTACTCATAACTTGAGTCAGTTGATTCATCATTCGCATGAATTTTTCCATTCCAGCTTCCATCGGAGGGCCGTCAGCACATGGTGCATTGCGGTCACCATCAGCACGGTTCCTCCTATTGCCCGCCATTTTCTAAAAGAATAAAACCTTAGTGAGAAATTTATTTCATTTATGAGTCTTTAAACTAAGACTTCATGCTTATACAATTACACTTATCTATAATTCCTTCATAATGATTCATAAAAAGATTTTGATTAACCAAACATATCCCCCGGGAGTGTCGTAACCAAGAGTGCAGCAAGGCCCGTTATCGTGCACCAGTTCCCATTCGAGTCTAGCTCAAAGCAGTGTTTTCGGGTTTTACCCCTGTGTACATCTGTGCCAGAGCCGCCTCTACCTTCTCGTATCCAGACATGGATGTATTTGTTTGATAAACCACTTACTCAATACTTACCAAAATACCAGAAAGTTTTCCTATATTTAAACTTTTTTATAGGGTTCTTCCTAAAGTTTTTATATCCTAATTTCCACAAATAAATAAACCATCCTTTGATAGCAACTATAACATTCTGTCTTTTTATAACATAACTTTCATTTCATTACACGGAACTGAGGATCTTTAAGGTTTAGTGTCTTGGAAACAAGGAACATAATACATGAAAAGAACATAAAACATTCTTCTTAAACACTTGAAAGGATTCTCCTTAAGTTCATCCTAGGTTCATTACTGAATCTAATAACCTGGGGACATACATCAAATGAAAGGGTGAGCAGAAGGCCCAGTAAAGGAAACAAGAGAAACATTTTACATGTGAACTTGAGATACTTCAATAAGGACATTAATTGAACTTTAAGGCATGAGAAAGAAATCGTGAGATACATCATAATAAAAATAACATTTTTCATAACTTTAAGATGTGGCTGCAACATTCAATATTGACAATCATTTCGTTTCACCAAGGTCTATCCCCAAGGTGTCATTAAAAATTACCAAGTTTATTCACCAAGGTATCAGTCTAAAAAGTCATCTCTAGAGATTATGTCTTTACCCAATGCATTGGAGCGCTATCTGGGCACACCCTTGACATTTCTTTATTATCATGTGAGCCATATATATCATCATAAATCATTTCATAAAAAACCCATATAGCATAAAAGAAATGGGTTTCATTTCATAATCATAACGTTTTAAAAACTGCTTTAAAGACATGATCTTTATGTCACTTTAAACCCACGGAAAGGGGAAGTGGGTTTCAGGTATGTAATCCCAGAATTTAAAATAGAACATTTTGATATATATGTGAATACCCTTGTAGAAATAAGAGCTTTGAGTATTCACTTTATAACATAAAATAATTTTGAGAAAAGAGAGAGGCATTTTGAGACGAAAATTCTGCAGCATAACAGCTATGTTACAAGGTTTTAGAAAACATTGAAAAGAGAGGGAACATGGGTCACCCACTCATAAATGATCCATAAAATAGTAGGGGGACAAAATATAAGGGATTTAAGAACATGGTAATGAAATTTTAAAGATATACCATATGAAATGAAAAACATGGAAGTGAGACAAAAATAAGATTTCTCTTATGAAAATTCGGCAGCCTAACGACGTCACTTAAACTTCCATAAAAAAAGATTTGACAAGATCAAATAGGGTCTCTCATCATATGATCATATGATATCAGTATGATAGATATATAGATCATACCCCAACATAATAAAAAGGAACTTGAAAGACTTGACATGAAAATCGAACTTGAAAAATGAGAAGGGTGAAAGAATCCCTTGAAACTTCGTCAGCCTAACGACGTCACTTAAACTTTCATAAAACGAAATGATGAGAGTAAGAGGGGATCTCTCATCATATAAACATGAAAAGTGAAGTAAGAGGAATATAAAAGAACATCCTCCCACATAAGAACATGGAGCATAAAAGGAACGACATAAAAGAGATTACATGAAAAGAAAGAGAGAGGTCGGATCCCTTACCTTAAAACGTAACTCTTAAAACTCAAAGGTTTGGACCTTGAGGGCTTGGGGCACCTTGGGATGACTCCTTGGGGGGTAAGGAGACCCGAACTTCGTCGGGGGAGAGTTGGGAGTGAAAACTAATGGAGGAAAGGGTAGGTATTTATAGGAAAAGTGAGGGGACAAGGCATTAATGGCCAAGGGACACCTCACAAGTGCTTTTCTCAAAACCATGTGCTCTCCCTTGTAATTTACCATGGAGTTAGGACACATGGGGCCCCCAAAACAATAAATCATCACCCTTGGCCGGCCAACCCTTAAGATATCTCATGACATCATCATGACACAGTTATGATGTCATTAAACATACCGAAACCCTAAAACTGCATTTTTACTATTCACTGAAAAATTCATCTTTCTCAGAAAAATCCAAAAATTTCACCTTAACCAAATATCAATGCTCTAATTATATTTATGAACTCCATTTTATAAAAATAATTTTCTAATTATTTTTAATCTAATTTTTAAATAAAACACTATTCATCGAGAATTGATTTTTTTCCCCGAAAAATCCCCAAAAATTACCATAACATAATATCGATGCTCTGAGTTCAAAAATAAAGTCCTTTGTATAAAAATAATTTTCTAATTATTTTTAATTAAATTTTTGATTAAAAACACTATTCATCCGAAAAAACTAATACTTGACTAATAATTTATGAAACCGTTATTTACCCATTTTATTGAATCACATTACTTAATCTAGGTGTCTAAATTATATTAAAACTTTATTTGAGTGAAATTACTAATCCATCTGGTCAGATTACTAATCCTAAGTGTAAAATCACTATTCATAATTTACTATTCATCAAAAATTAAGTTGATCTTATTAGACTCCAAATTCCTTACTGAACACTTTTGTAGAAGACCATTTTTTGAAAATCATTACACATCATTAATTATTTAGGGTTTACATAAATATTTTAAAATATCATTTTTTCAAAATTCATCAATAAAATACATCCTAAATTTATCCGGACATTTGAAGTTTCAAAAAAATCACTAAAGGATGAAATCTTAATTTATTCATCCCAAAGTATTACAAAAAGAAGCTACGGTCTCGTCACATAGCCCCTTATAACACCGACATATGACCTAAGTGTAAGGTGTGCTATGGTGAGAGAATCTGAGGGAGGCTCAGATAACATTTCCCTAGTAGTAATCTCTACTAACCTGAACTTCTCCCGCAGGTGTTTCTGTTCAAGCTTGACACACTGGAGTTCGGCTTGGGCTTGGTCCAAAGCGAAGCCCACAGATGCTACCTCCTTCCCAAGCTCTGATAAGTGGGCTTCATAAGGTTCGAGTCTACTGGATGAAGCCATCGACTCCTCTTTCTGCATTAACCATTAACATCTTATTAAATCATTAAGAGTAAGTTAATATACTACCCAAAAAGATTGGGTCGTTACAACTTCACAATCCATATCTTCATCTTCCACTCTCGGCCTTCTGTTTTTAATAAGATCCCACCACTATTCATCTACTCCCTCTAAGCGATAAACAACCAATGTAACTTTCTCAAGTTTAGGACAGTAGAGAATAGAAATATCTTCTCTATAGAGCAGATCCACTATTCAAAAATCTATGGGTAATAGATCCACTGATGTTTAGTGGCTGTCGACACATAAAAGGCTCAAAAGAATTTTTTTCCCTTCACGGTGAGATCATTCCCTCATCTTGATTCAAATTATTTCCTATAACACGAGTCAGTTGGTTCATCATTCGAATGAAACTTTCCATTCTGGATTTAATTGGAGGGTCATTAGTGCAAGGTCCATTATGGTCACCATTTGTATGGTTCCTAATATTTCCAACCATTTTCTAAAATAATAAAAACAATGCGAGAAGTTTATTTTTTATGAATCTTTTCACTATAAAGGATTATATGTAATAAAACTTCATGCTTTAAACAATTATATTTCCCTATAAATACTTCATAATGATTATTAAAAGGATTATGAACAACCAAACATATCCCCTAGAATTTTCAAAACCAAGAGTGTAGCAAAGCTCATTGTCGTGTACAAGGATACCCTAAGTCATGCCCGAAACTCCTTGTCAGAGTATTCACTCCAAGGTACATGTGTGTCAGAGCCGTCTCTACCTTCTCATATCCAAATAGGGATGTATTTTCTTGATAAACCACTTACTCAATAATCACCAAAATATAAGGAATTTTTCTTACATTTAAACTTTTATTTAGGTTTTTTCTATTGTATTCAAAACCAAATTTCCATAAATAACTAAACTATGCTTTTCTTCCTACTATGGAATCCTGCCTTTTTTATTACATCACTTTTCATTACATTTTACAAACAGATGTTCATTAATGTCTAGTGTCTTGGAAATAAAAAAACATGAAAACATAAAACACCCTTTTAAATACCCTTGAAAATATTCTTGAATAGTTCATCATATGTACAATTATTATTTCTCATAACATGGAGTCATACATCAAAGAAAAGGGTGAGCAGAAGGCCCAGTAAGGAAAGCAAGGGAATCAGTTTACTTGTGATATCAATATGAACCTGATGAGAAACATAAATACAAGAGAATTATAAGAAGAAGATTAATTTAATAATAAAAATAAGATGATTCAAAACAGGAATATGTGTCTACAACATTTAATTTAGACATTAATGATCATATAACTAAGTTTCATCCCCATGGTTTCCTAAAAATTACCAGGGTTATTCACCAAGGTATCATGAAACTTGTTATCTCTAGAGATTAAATTTTTTACCCAATGAATAGGAGCACTATTAGAGAACAACCTTAAAATGATTTTTTCATGTGATCCACATAGGGTAGCATCAAATATTTCATTAAAACCCATAGAGAAGAAATGAAATGGGTTTCATTTCATAATCATGACGTTTTAAAAGTGCTTAGAATAATATCATTATGTCATTTATAACCCATGGAATGGGATTGAGAGTAATATGTATGCAAATTACAGAATAAAATAGATCAATTTTATGTATTGATGAATACCCCTATAAATGAAAATAGATTTGGGTATTCACATAAATAAAACAAGATAATTTCATGAGAAGAAAGGAGAGATTTTGAGAAGCAAATTCTACAGCATAACAGCTATATAACATGGTTTTAGAAAACAATTAAAAGAGAGGGGACAATAGTCACCCACTCATAAATAACTCATAATGTAGTATGGGTACATAATAAAAATAAATAATATCATGTAATGGATATTTGATGGAAATACCATATGAAAATAAAACTTGAAGGATAAGAGAATATGCAATTTCTTTTACAAAAATTCAGCAGCCTAAAGACATCACTTAAAAATTCAGAAAATCAATTAATGAGAGTGAAGAGGGTTTATCGTCATTTTTAAATGAAATGGTCAGTAATAAGTATATATATGAACATACCCTAACATAATAATATGGAAAGAAGAAGTCATAACATAAAGGGATTCATGACATAAAAGAGGAGGTGGAAAGGTTCCCTTACCTTGAAGAGTAACTTCAAAACCATGAAGGTTGGGACCTTGGGAGTTTGAGAGAACCTTGGGAGGACTACTTGGGAGGTAAAAAGTCAAGAGATTCGTTTAGGATGATTTTTTAATTAAATGAATGAGGGAATTTCATGGTATTTATATGGAAAGAGAGGGAATATTTAATTAATTTCTAAGTGACACCTCGTCGGTGGTATTTGCAAAACCATGAGCTTGTCTATGGAATTTTCCCATGGTATTGGACACATGGGACACCTCATAACATATCGTACTATTCACATGTCGAAAATATTTATTAAGACATGATTACATCATCAATGATGTCATTAAACACCCGAAACTCAAAACTGTATTTTTTCTATTTTCTGAAAATTCGACTGTTTCAAAAAAATGCCAAAAATTTACCCTACTTAAAAAACATTCTCTAAATTCAAAAATGAACTCCAATTCCTAAAAATATTTTTCAAAATAATTTTTAATTTAAATTTAAAATAAAAACATTACTTAATAAAAAAACCAATGTAAAACTATAACTGGTTTTGAAACACCTTGAAAAAGAAATCAGGGTCCCATAAAATTATCATATAACCATAATTAAAAAAAGTAACAATTTATGATTACATTTTATAAAAATAAATATCCATTTTTAATTATTAAATTAATTATAAAATGTTTAAAAAATTATTTATGACATATAAAAATACCAAAACTTATAAAGTGATCGTTTTTTCACTTTTAAGATGTCTACATTATATTTATATATTAATCTGTGAAGTTTCTATTTTTCTGGCCATTTTATTAATCATTACTATTCATAAGGTTATGTTACTAATCATCCTTTACTATTCCCTAAAAATAAAGTTGATCTTATTAGACTCTATATTTCTTGTTAATCACACCTGTAGAAGACATTTTTTTGAAATTTATTTCACATTATTAATTATTTAAAGTATACAAAAATATTTTAAATTACCCTTTTTCCAAAATTCATCAGTAATTTTAAATATTTATCAATTCACTCTACATTAGTCCAGGCATTTTAAATTCAAAAATTTTACCATAATAATAAATAATAATTTTATTTATATAAAAAGATTACAAAAATTATCTAAGGCCTCGTTACATATCCAATTATAACACCTTCATAGGACCTAAGTGTAAGATGTGCTATGGTGATAAAATAATGGGGCGGATCAGAAAAATTTTCTCAATTTGTGATTTCTATTATCTTGAACTTATCCCATAGGTGATTTTGTTCACGCTTCACATGTGGGAGTTTGTATTGGGCTTGGTCCAGAGCAAAGCCCAGTGAAGCCACCTCCTTCCCAAGCTCTGACAAATGGTCTCCATACAGCCCGAGTCTACTGGATGAGGCCATCAAATCTTCTTTCTATATTAATAAACTAAGATCACTTGTATTTATAAAAAATAATCATAATGTTAAGAGTTTAGTTTCCAATGGTCATATTGACCACCGATCATATCACAGTCGAAACCCAAGAGTATCATTTTAATTATACTCACTTTAATACTCTAAGGATATATTTTTGTTGAGTGTAAAATGAAATAACACACAAAAGATGGAAAAAAAATTATTCGAAAGTTCTGGCCATTATAGATGATGATTATCTAGGTGTTTTTGTTTTAGATTTGGGTATTATAGTTGATGGTGTGAGGGAGGATATCACGAGGATGATTCATGAAAGATAGTTTCTATTCTAATTTTTCGTTGTATGTGTTTTCGTTAAATTTTTTCTAGGGTATATTCTATGTATATTCTCCTTATATGTTTTCATATTATGTTAAATTTATCTATATAATTTTTTTTAAAATATAAAATTTCCAACATTATGTTTTTATAAACTGACATTGAATCAATGATTAAAGTTTTTTTAGTGTCAGTTTTTAATGAAATCTACACAAAGGGATGGAATATTATATTTTTGATGTCTGTTTATATGAAAACTGACACCAAAAAACATTTAAGAGCACGTTTCAACATCAGTTTATTTGAAAAAAATTCCTAAGATTTATAAAGACCAAGATTCTGTGTCGGTTTATAAGAAAATAACTTCCATACACTATAGAAGGATGAGTTTTAGTGTCCTATTATTTTAAAATTTAGACTGAAGACCACCAATGATGGAGTTTCAACATTAGTTATTAGTTAAATCTATGTCGAAACTCTATGAAGGTTGGATGTCAGTTTCAATTTTTATTGAAACTAACACCCAAAAGCTATCGATATATAGTTTTATTGTCTATTTTTATAGAAATAGATGAAGAAAATATAATCTATGGGTTTTTTGAGTCATTTTTTTCTATAAAAAAATGATTAATATCCATTTCCACATCACCTTTTTTTATTAATTTATAGTAACATGTCCTTTAAAAGGATATTTAATTTATTTTTTATATTTTGGGTTTATGAATGATGGCGTTGAAACTTCTATTTTTACGAATCCCTTTATAAACGTCGGTTGAAAAACAAATGTCAAAATGTAAAACAAAATTGGCATGAAAACATTTTTTTTCCACTAGTAGATGTAAATTATACAACATATATCTAATATACGAGATCAACTTTATCAAACATATAAATATGAAGCTGAAATGAAAAATTTTACTACTTTGGTCAATATGGTGAACCTTTAATTCTTTTCAGGATCCTACCATATTAGAACTCCAAAGTTAAGAATTTTTTCCCAGAGTAGTTTCATGATGGGTGACCTCCCATAAAATTTACTTGGGTGTGTGTATGTTAGGACAATACATGCTGAAATAATATGTGTTATCATGTGGGTGTAGTCATTATTTAGATAAGTGTCTCTGGTCGGTAATAAACATTAGTGTGTTGGGAATGCAACTAAAGTGTACATAGATACCCATTAGATAATATGACTTGTTCGATGGCCTAGGGTGGCCAGGTCCTAAAGTCTGTGATTGATTTTTAAATTTTTTATTGTAGGTAATCTAGTCTCCTAGAAAATAAAAAAATTGGATAGTTATCTCCCAATCCAATAAAGGGTCATAGTATTATGTTGTATCTCATGTGGGGATAGAAATTGTTTGGGAAAAACAAAAAATATTAGATATTAGTTATCTTATAAAGAATTATAAAAACATCTAGAATGATAACCCAGTGATAGTCATAATTGCTACCAATCAAGTATTTTAAGACTGGGCTAAAACATTATTTTGGATTTCATTTCATCTAGAAGTATTATGAGAAAAAAATTATCACCCTCAGTCATGATCAACATACATATTAATATGCATACATCTTTACAAAGTTTTTTTTAGCACCGATTCATTTTTTATGTACCAAGCTAAGCATGATAAATATCCATGTCCAAACATGAGGGGAGTGTTAGAGTTATTTATATTCAAATTTGTTATCTTATTCCTAGTGACTTTTAAATTTTATTTTACAAAATTAATTTAACTATCATCTATTTAATTTTTGCATATTTAATAAAAATTGTAGGCCTCACTCAGGATCAAAGGATTCCCATTCAAAATTTCTTTGGATTGATATCATAATAACTATAGTTTATTATCATGGAGAGGGATAACATTCTATAAACATACCTTCCACTAACTAAATATGATCAATCAATGGATTGTATTATTTCATTTTATCTTCGTGTACATTGGAAATAGTATGGAAATTCATTGAATGATGAATAAATTATTATTTAACATATTCTATTGGTTTTAAACTAATTATTTACCACCGAAATTCCTTGGATATGTTTTATTTTTTATCCATTACTTTAAATGTAACATTAATTTATTTTCCCTGTAGTTTGATTAAGGTGAATTATATTGAACATATTTATTTATGTGTTTGTTAATAACATCAGTAATTGTGAAGGATGATTATATGGGGAATAATATTACCTTATAAAGGAAGAATAAATAAGAATCATCCAAGAGAGAATAAACTATTATAAAGACAATATAGAAGATTCTTCTTAAGGAAAGCATGTAAGTATATTATGTTAATTAGTCTCTATATATTCAACATGATTATTCATAATAATTAATTATTATTTTTAAATAATGTTCAATAAATATATTCCACCCATCTCTTTTTGTGTATTCTATTTTACTCGTTTTGGAAATCCTAAGAAAATAATGTGATTGTAATACAATATTTACATCAATAATTTTATATTGGACTTATGAGAATTTAAATAGGAAGATATTTTAAATTTGGATGGATACCTATATTTAATATATCAATTTTAATTTTTTAAATTAGAATGGTAATTTGTAAATATTTAATATTTATTTAATTTGAAAACAATAAATTGTCAATAATTATAGGTATAAAATAAAAAATGGATCTATACATTTTTGGGGTTTAAAATATATATTGCTGATGTTTTAAAATTTCATTAATCTATGATGGGTTGTATTAATCCATTTATAATTTAAAAATGAAATTATAATTCTATCATTATTCACAATATCACATCTCATCCGTCCTATCATCCCTTATCTATCATGTCACCTGTTTTCTATGTCCCTTAACTAGTCAAATTTCCAAATACACCTCACACCACTCAATCCACCTTCATCACACTTCACCCCACCAACCTACTCTGGTCGTTTCACCCCCATTTCATCCTAACTCCATCTTCTCGCCTCACCACACCACTCTAGTCCATTAGGTTAATCCCCATCGCAACCCTACTCCATCATCTTCTCTCACCACACTTCCCTTCTCATGTCTATTTTCACGTCACAAGTCACCTAACAATCGGCCTTGCCCCACCACTCCCACTGATCCCACTCAGCCAAGAAAGCATTCTACCATAGCGTCGCTCCATTTCCTTGGAAGGAATCCCCAGGCAATTCATCCCTGTTGTAGCCCTACCCCATCATCTCACCTCACCCAAGAACACACCTCTGATGGTTTCATCCTCATCTCATCTATTTTGGTTTTATCACTATCATAACCCCACTCCAACACCCAACAATTAATCTTCATATGGATCCATCCCTCTCACTATATTCCCTTGAATGCTTCCACCATCCTTTAGTCACCCTACAACTCTATTCAATATACCACCAGATCCATCTTCTCACCTCACCCAACCGTTTCTAATAACCGAGCTTTGGCTCATCACTACACCATCCGCATTTCTTTGATTCGTTTACTCAAAGTTCACCCAACATATATTCATCTCTAGTTTGATTCGATACAATTATGAAGTTGGATTTGTGTAGTGGAAAACACGACCTTATTGAAACAGATCGGTGTTGGTGATCATAACAACCCAAATAGATCCGAAGTGGGTTGTTATTTATTTCTTCAACTAGAATTTATATTACAATTGAAAAACCATATCCTTTTTTGGGTATAAGAAATAAAAAATTGAATTAAAATAAATGTCTAATGTTTGGGTTGTAGTAGGTGTCTCCAAATCCACCAGATCGACAAACTTCAAACATCCCATGCCTGAAATCATCTTACCTCCATTACAATAGATGGATTAGGTGTTGTCCAAGGAATAAATTAGTTTATTATCAAACAACCTTTCTTAAACTCATTTTTATTATGACCCTTTAAATTTCATTATATTTTGGTGGCTGACGAACAACTATAATGAATTCCCCATTTTCATTAGATATTGTATATTCAAAAGTGCATGTGGAAGTAGATAAGAAGATCATTGAAGGAGATCATAGGAATAAAATAAAAGTAGAAAGAAAAAAATGGTATTTTTTATTTGATTTGAAATTATTTCACCATATAATCATTATATAGGATCAAATTATTGTACACGAAGTCCTCTACCTTGGGTATTTCAAAACACCCCCTCTCTCTTGTCCTTCCCTAGGAATGGTCCCATAATAAGAAGGATCAACTATTCTTTATTAGGAGAACCAAAATGTGGATTAGATTATTTAATAATCCTTAATTGATAGATGAGTCAAATAATATAACACCAATAATGGTCTATAATTTCAATAAGTAATATGCATTGTTTAATAATTATCTTACTTCAATGGATTCCGGTGAAAACAATGGATTCATCTCCAAGAGAAGAGGCATGCAAGATTAAGATGAAAGTGATTGGGGGGATCCACCATAATCAATGATTTTTATATATAATTCTCAGATATAATCATTGAAATATAATTCAATATCCCTAAAATTAATTTCTTCAGATAATATATATTGGAATTTTTCTTCTAGAATCGTAAGCTTGGGTTTTTTAAGAATTGAAAACTGATAAATGATTCAGAACATAAATGAATAGATAGGTTTTTTTTGTATCCAAATGTATGATAGGTAGGAGAGATACAAAGGGGAAAAATATCAAGGTATTTTTTTTTGTAAATTTATTGTGGGATACATTGAGAAAATATTGAAGGAATGAGAGAAAGTGACATGGTGATAGACATTTGACAAATGAAAAACAAAATCAAATTGTCGTATACATGTTCCAGCCTCCTGAAAACTAGATTTAGGTCTAGGTATTTTTCAAATACTTTTACTACCAAATATTAGGAACAAAGGATTATTGGTGCCAAAGAACACTCCTTATGTTTCCCATGTTCTCCTCCATCGTTTGGAACATCACAATAGTAGGATAAATGCAACTTAATCCCTAATGATTTTTATAGCATAAACATTTCCTTGGTTTCTATCCCTGAAATAAAACATGAAGTAGGTGTTATAAAAAATATTTCATCCAACATTCACATGTGAAACATAATGCATGGAAATACCCACAATAAACATATTTGGATCTTATAGAGGGAACATGTGTATGTGGAATTGATAGTCATCTTATCATAATATCTAGATCTATATTTTTCATCATTACTACAAATATCTCCTTAAAAAAGTTACCACTAATTATCATTGAAGAAATTATAGATAAAAGCATGTTTAATATAATATACCCTCATTTTTTAGTACTTTGTACCAGTCATTTATCAACTCTTTGCACCCTACTCACCCAACTGCACTTGGAAGGATTCTAATGTCAGACCTCCTTTTCCATACTGACATCCCTTACAACTGCACCATTATAAATTTGTCTATTTTTATGATATATATATTTTTCCACCCATATTCTGTATACATGTATTTATTGTATAATCATATATAATTATATAATTATTTTTAAATATATTTATAAAATATGTCAATATATATATATATATTTACATTTATTTACTTATAAGTTGGTATCAAATTATAAATTTTCTATAATGTACTGATAAATTTCATATTTATTTAAAATAAGTTAATATAATATATTTCTAAAATATGTTTAAATATATATATACAATGTATTTATATAAATATATATTTTTTATATAAAACATATTTATGTATATATATAAAGTGAATAATAAATTAATTTCCATAAATTTTATGAATTTAAAAATATATTTTACATGTAAATATGAATAAAAATTTATTTATTTCTTTAAATTATTATATATAATTATGTGAAAATATGTATATATGTTTTTATGAATCTAATATTAGAAGTCTCTTCGCTGATCGAGAGAATGATTGTAGGGTTCCCTAGTGTTTGGGGATTCCTACAATCTCTAAGGTGTTGCTTTGATTCATCTAAAACCCTACATTATTTAATGATGTTTTAGAATATACTTCTAAAAATGTTAACCAGTATCCCTAATTGAGGCCAGGTGTTATGGAATAGGATATAATAATTCATTGGAAAAACTTATTATTGTTAAACCATGAAAAATCATCGGTCATGGACAAGATGGACGATGATGCATTTCTAATGTGTTGAATGATACTTTTTATCATGGAATCTTTGTAAGAAATCGACCCTTGAATCTGGGAGCCTAAAAAACATGCTTCAAAAGGTTTTACAATTAAAAGAGGGTGTATCCATACTAGATGTAAGATTAGTCTATATAATCATTTAAACCTTTAATGAGAGAGAGAAACAAAATTTACTCAAAGCAAGGTCATGGTTCTTTGATAACCAACTCATTCTAATGCAGGATCTTAGAGACAGAGGGGATATCCAAAAGAGAAGCTTATCTTAAAACTCATTTTTGATATGGTGTAAAGGTATATTGTTATATTCTATAATTTAGTGATTTTGGGTCATAATTGGAGCCACGTCAAAGAATTTATGGAATGGGATAGATCATATCCTATTCATTTGGGGTGACTGTGAAGAATATGATATTGGTTGATGTGGTGAATCCACTTACAAGGGGTTTGTTTATAAGGATAAAGGAAGAAAATTCATGGATATCTTATTAATTTGTGAGGCTTCTTGTTTTTTGATTATTTAGTGGGTATCTAGGGAACATAGAGAAAGACTATATCTCAAGACGGCTGGTGAAAAAGAAATCATCATCATGAAGTACAGATCTTGAATCCATGAAAAAAATGTTGGGGCATCATTCATTCCTAAATCAGAAAAAAAATTGGATCATGATTGACTTGTGAAATTCTTTTCTAAGAAATCTGATCAGAATCAAAATAATATCATCATGTTTGAGCCTCCAGTTTTTTCTATAGATTATCATGAGGAAAAGTGGTTAGAGTTAGGGGAATATCAAGCCATCCGGGTTGGTTTGACTGACACTAGGAAGAGGTATGATATCCAATGTATGTGTCACATAGAAAAACACCACAAGTTGTATTCATGATACTATTTAGGGCATGAGTAAACCATCCTCCATCCCAAAGAGAATCTGATTGAACTATCTGGATATGAGTTTCCCCTCAACACAAGAAGTCCCCCTTTACCCCTCCCTATATGTGGTATATCAAATTAAAACTTCTATGTATGTTTCAAAAACACAATGGAGGTGGAGGAGTAAAATTAGAGATGATAATGGGAATGGAAATGGGATGATATTATGATAAAATTGTGGCATCAAAACATATATCTAGGGCCTAATTATTAATGATATAATTTCTAAAAGATTGGAATTAGTTGGGGATTGAACATACCTAAATTGTTCCAAGGAATAGGCTTGATTGAGTCTTCCCCTCCCATCCCCATTAAAATCTTTTATTGGAACTATTATGCAATGGGGAACTGAAAATCAGTTTGGATGCTCCAACACTATTGTGCTAAAAGTATCCATGATTTGTTTTAATATCTAAAACCATATTAGAATGTAAGGAAATGGATGATATCTTTAAAAAATGGTTTCATTGGTTAATAACTCGTCTCTTGGGAAGTCCATTTGGGTGGAGTCAATAATATCTAGAGGTAGGATGTAGATTTTAGTGTTAAATACTTCTCTCAAATCCTCATTGGTACAATCATCCACCAACCAAATACACCATCATTGAATTTTGTGGGATTTTATGGATGAACCTCACAAATGGAGAAATAGAAGCCCTAGAAGTTACTCAAATCCCTTCATGAGAACCTCAATAAACTTATCCTTATTATTGGGGGTGATATAAATGAAATTCTATTTCGAAATGAGAATAATGGTGGTGAACGTATAAATTATAAATCTATGATGTGTTTCTAGAAAGCAACTTAGCGTGCAGAGTTGGTAGTTTTGGGATATTATGGATCTCCAATTACATGGTTTTTTGGTATATCTAAAACCACCCATATTGTATAATATTTAGACATATTTCTAGGGTTTACTAACTAAATTATCCATTTAAATTCATTCCATGTCTCTCATCTTTCTTCTACCATGTTGGGACATTTTTTTATACTGATTATCATGTAACTGGGTTCCTGGAAACCCAGTCATGAATGATTCATTAGGTTGAAGAGCTTTTGGACAAAGGAAAGTGAGTGCAAAGAGGAAATACACTACTGTTTTATGTTTGGGGATACTAACATCATAATGAATTTCTGTTATAAGATTTAAAATATAAAATGTTGGAGTAATATGAAAATTCACGATCCAACCATTTATTGTGATTATTTCAAAAGAAAATTGAAATTATTTTTCTCTATCCTCCTTCTAAATATATTACCGCCTCTATCATGAGATTAGAAGATGAACTAGATGAGGATCTCAAAATTAAAGCAATTTTTTGTTAAATAGACACTTAATAATCCCACATCAATGAAGGAAAATCAAATTTATTCCATTTCATTCATATATCCTCTGTGATGAGGTAGAAGAACTCTATTTCTTAAATAACTAATTTGTATGGTAGAAATGATTCCAATGAGAGGGGAATCCATGATCCCATCAATATTTGTTATCTATAGATTTTTTTAGTGGGGAATTCCATTTCATCCCATATTGCTTCCTACATTGAACTAGTGGTTTTAGATATTATGAACATCCATCTTCTGTATAATTTTACAGATGAAGAGATTTTATTATAATTAAAATATATTTACCCAACCAAAGAACTTATACTAGATCTATTCCAATCCTTTTTTCTTAAAAAATACTGACACATTTTCATGGTTGACATTTTTGGAATCAAGAAAGACATTCAGTCATGAATATCCAATAGTTATCCCTTTAATGAAATCATTATTAGAGTAACTAAAAAATAAAAAAAAAACATCTTTAGTCTGACTTCAGGACCACAAACTTTTAAAATGTGACCAAGAAAATATTTTAAAAAAACTCATTCAATTACCTACACACATGGTTACACACCATTATTTATGAAAACCATAGTTCTTTTGTGCCAACAGATAGATATATGGTAATCAACATGTTTCCCATGAATTATTTAATTCCATGAAAACTATATATATTTCTAAAATATGTGTAATGGCCTGGATGTGGATTTGAAAAAGGTTTATAATCGAGTTTAATGACCATTTTTCTAGTTTTTTATGAGAAAATTAGGTTTCTATTCCAAATGGATTGAAGATGTAATGAAATTTTTATCCTCTATCTCATTCAGGATTAAAATAAGTAGTAGCCTCTACCAAAGCTTCTCCCTATCAAGGGGTCTTCAGAAGGGTGATACTCTCTCCCCTTTTTAAGAACACAAATATTTTTTAGGTATGAGTTTTCCATTCTGGTTTATTTGAGAAAAAGAGGAGAATATGGAAATTTAAGGAGTACATGTTGTGTAAATTTGAGTACACACATTGTTCTCAGTCACCGCGGGTGACTGTGTACTGGCCATGTAATGACCGAGTACAGGGCCATGTCTGGTGACCTTGAGACCGCCTAAAGTGGGGGCCGTTTATGGCATATAGAAACTGTTTACTTTTAAAGAACACTTCATGTACTTTTCTTTTAATTGATTAAATGGACTATGATTGAGTCAAATCGACCGAATCCTCTTTTTCTCGGCCCATCTCTTCCAGAAGAGACTGAATCCAAGAAATCTCCTCTGAGCCCCCAATTGATCATCAATTATCAGATTCAACCATCATCAATTGAATTGTAATTGCCACGGTTAGTTCTTCATTCTTCTAGAGCCTCTTCTCTTGATTTCTCTTCTTTCGTGAGATATCTGTGCATGAGATGTTTTGACATTTTGGTAGATCAACCATGTTCAAGGTCGATTAATGGACAGAATCTAGTGTATATAGATCATACAATGACAAGGTTGGTTGATGATGAACATCATTGGTTTTTGAAAGCTATTGTATAAGTAGTTCTTAAGGTTTTCATTGGTTGTTGAACATCATTGTGCACGACTGACTTACACAGGGCTATGTGTACCTAGTGTATTAGACCATAGGTAGAATGTATGTTGAGGGATTCCCCATAGTGTCTGTTTACATTTCACATTGGGAGACCATAGCGGGGTTGGATGTAAGTTCTCCCTCATAGTGTTTGTAGTTTATTGTTATGAGACAACAAGGGGAATTAATGGTGAGTGTTTCCTCATAGGGTCTTTTCTAAAGCTTTACTAGAGGGGTTAGACTATGAGTGCTTCTTAAATGGTTTCTTGTGTTTTGAATTATTTAACTAGAGGATTTAGGCTCTGAGTACTTACCAGAGGGTTACTGGTATTTCATTTTCTACATACTTGATATATCAATTGAATGAAATTTTAACTGTAAGATTTTTTACTTTTGAGTACACCATTGTTTACTACACCATTTTGCTTATTGCCTACCATATTTATTCACTGATTGTCAGTCATAGATCTTTGTGTGGTTTCCTAATGTAATTTGTCTCACAACCTATTTGGGTCATGATTTTGGGCCCAAATAGATTATATTATTGTAGGTATATATAAGGGAAAGTTCCCTTCTACTTCTAGTACATGATTGTTGTGGAGAGGGAGAGAACGAGACCAAGATGAGGCTTGCGATGTTACTGGAGTTAATTTGTTTTCATTTGTACATTGGTTTAGTATTGTATTCCAAGAATTGTTATTTTCTTGGCCTCTTTCCTATACATATGCGACATGCATAATTTATATATGTTCCCCATTTGGTTATTACATGCAGTATTCCATTGTACATTGTTGTATGGTATTATTACTACCCTCGCTATAGTTATCTGAATTCCATTATACTGTGTTACTCTTCCAATGAGGGAATAGTTTCCCTAATATCACACCCAAGGCCCTCACTGCTAGTCGATAGCCTCTGGAGTTTTGCGGAATGCAGATGAGGCCATGTGACCAACCGGTTATGGGTAACCCATGGGAAACACCTGGAATCAGGACATTACAAAGTGGTATCAGAGTGATGTGTCGAACATATGACCTATGGGTTATGGGACCAATCAGATTATATTTTTGAAGTTATAGATAAGGGAAAGTTTCCTTCTACTTGTGGTACTTGATTTCCATGGAGCTTGAGAGAATGGGTCCATGCTGAGGAATGCGATGCTACAATAGTTCATTAGTTTTATTTTTTTACTTTGGTTTAGTACTATATTCCTATCATTGTGATTTTTGGCAGCTTTTCTAGAAATATGTGACATGAATCATTTATATATGTGCTCTAGTTATTTATTACTCTCAGTCTTCCACATTATTTGATTTATGGTATTATTTCAACATATCTATTGTTATCTGAATGACATTCCATTTTGTTAATCTACCAATGATGGAATAGATTCCCCACTATCACACCCAAGGCCCCCGCTACTAGTCGACAACCTCTGACATTAGGGGAAATGCACATGAGGCCATGTGACCAACCAGTTATGGGGCACCCTTGGGTGGAACCTAGAATTGGGATGTTAGAAAGTGGTATCAGAGGGAAGGTTCTTTTCATCTTCACATATTATTTTGAGCCCATAGCCAGGGATATGAATGAATAGGTAGTTAGTAATAAGATGTGCCTGGGAGTAGCTAACCCATGTATAAGGAAAAACCAATTTACCTCGATTATTGAAATTTTTCTGGTTTCTCAATTATTAAAGTTGATTTTATTTCACTATTGTGTGATTAACATGTTTTGTGTAGTTATCATTGATATTATTGAGGTTCTATTTCTATTTCAACCTGATGAGATGAGGGTATACCATCTCATGCATCGTATAAGAACTTTCGAGAGATCACTTGTCAGGTATTCTTGTCATCCCATTTAGGGTGCATTACTAATTTCATATTTTTGTGAATGATGTAGTGCCTGATATGCATGCTATTGTGATAGATTCCTTGATAGAATACATGTTGTTTGATAGGGTATTGGATTGTGTATGGTTTCATTTAAATGAACACCAAACCTTGGTTCTTGAGGTGTTATGTGCCCTCATGGATCAGAATTTGGTGGATCATTTCACTGTTACACTTTTATATGACATGTATATGATTCCAAACATTTATTCGAGGGGAGTATGGGCCCTCACTGATTAGAATTTGGAATATTAATGCTCGTTTCATTGTTTTACTTGGATCTAGAGTAGTTTCTGAGGATTACTGTCCAGAAAAACCTAGAATACATGGTTTTTATTATTGAATACATGTCATGTATACTTTTGTTGGGGAAGAGACTGGTTTTCTAGATTACATGCCCTGTACTCTATGTACATGTTGTGTAGTCTCTAACTGTGTCACTGGATGTGTGGGAAGTGACACGGGGATGGGAAATATTTGGTAGAACATGCCATGTACCAGATACACAATATGTGTTGTTTAGACCATTATGTCCAGCCGTGTGACTAATGACACAGATAGATGAAACTCGGAAGGTTCATGTCGTGTCCAGATCGAACATTCCATATATAGTCGGCTATGTTACCGGATGTGTGACTAAAAACAAGGGTTAGTGAAATCCTTCTAGTACAAGCTCTGTCTAGAGCAAACATGCCATGTTGTCTCATCTTAGGTGAACAATGTGGGTTAGTCGTGTTGAAAAACTAGAGCATGGGAACATGATTCAAGTACATGCTGTGTCTTTGGGGAACATGTCATGTGTATGGGGTGTTACACGACCAGGGGTAGCAGGAGAACACACCCATGTAAAGGCTTAAAGTAACACACTATGTAAGGGTCATACATGCAGTGTATCCCAGTTTTAAATAACTTTAATTATTTATTTTCCATTTCCCATATTGAACTTATAAGTTTCTATCCTTGATAATTTTGATCCAGGGTGTGTGTTGGACCTTTTAGAGTCATTCCACCGAGACGTCCTTCGGTTGTGCACCAGTTATAAGGAAATGATAAGAGACCAGACATTGTAGATCATGGACTACTAGAAGATCCTCCCATCATGCCTATCTTTGCGCCAGATTTCATTTTAGAAACAAGCACTGAAGTACAATTCTGATAAGGGTTTATGACGTTTATACAGACCTTCCAAGGAGTACCGCATCCTGCCCCGTCTATGGAAGAGTTGACGCAGGTCTTTAGTAGCAACATCCTCCCACTATTTTATGGGATGGGGGACGTCAGGATAAAGATTCATGGTTTGAAGCCATGCTTTCAATATTCAAGCATCCAGAGACACATCCATAGAGGAGGGTGAAGCTCCCTACCTATATTCTTTCGGACTCCACCAAGAGATAGTGGGATGTGATCTCATAGGCAGGATGCCAACAGGTTTTGCCATGGGATGAGTTTCAGCATGCCTTCAATGATTAAATATTCCAAGAGAACGTGCGGGCTGACCGAGCCTGAGAGTTCATGTGTATGGAATAGGGTACTCTCTCAGTCATGGAGTACTCTTCTTGCTTCACAGAGACACAACGCTTTACGCCCATTCTAGGAGGTGATGAGTTATTTATGGTGAGGAAGTTTGAGGATGGTCTCAGGCTTGACATCTTATCTCAGGTGAACATATTCAGGTTGTCCTCCATCACATCTATAGTCAACCAATCACTGATCATAGAGCCCAGTCTGAGAGATTTTGATGCTATGAGAGAGGGGGACACAATATCCAGATTTGGTACACCTCTGAATAATAGCAAGAAGCGTCATAGGGAGTGTTCACATAGAGATTCTAGGAGGTGGGATACTTCTTCTGGTATCCAGGTGGTGTGATACTAGTGCAGGAAGAGTGGGAATACAGGGCCACATTTCTTAATAAACACGGTGGAGCACTAATCTTGTGGGAAGATGGGTCAACTTCAGCACTTCTGTTAGTTTTTCTCACTAGCAGCTGGTGATAGAGGATCTTCTATGAATACTCATTCAAGAGAAGTACCACCTATTTCTCATCAGTCTAGGAATTAGAGTACATTCGGATGTTCATGGTTAGGTGGAGGTCGTGGCCAAGGTAGCTAGTCACTGGTAATTCTGTGATAATAGGTTGGATCAGCTTAGGGTGGTCAGGCAAGGTCGCAGGGCCCTGATACATGTTAGAATTTTGCAGTGGTGCAGACCCAACAAGAGCAGGATCCCAGATGCTCTACAGTTCGAGGTACAATTCTAGTTGCCTCAGTTTTATCTTCTGCACATTTTTATATAGGGTCTTCCCATATATTCTTATCTGTTTCTACTTTGGAGATCCCTGGGCTCCGTATCTGTAATTCTACTAATTTCTTGACACTGGAAACACAGTTGGGGAAAATAATGGCTAGTGTACATCAGTGTAAGGAGTGTCGTTTGAGGTTGGTGGGTGACACTTATTATGGGACCTCTATTTCCTAAATATTACATTCTATGATGTCATTCGTAGGATAGACTTGTTAGTTATCTTATAGGCTGTTGTCGACTGCTATCATTTTAGGGTGAGTTTTAGTTCACCAGAGGGCGGTTTTTTCTTACATAAGGGCGAATGGTATGTCCAGGCATGTAGAGAAGGACCCAAGCATCATGGGTAGCAAAGAGTTACAGCCCGTATTTCTTTTATTTATCTAGAAGACCATGGGACTTCATAGTTTCACATTCCTCTAGTGTTGGATCATTTTGGATATGTATTTATAAAGGAATTTTTGGGTTTTCCTCTAGAGAGAGAGGTAGACTTTTCAATTGAGATTGTTCCAGGAGCAGAACCAGTCTCCATTACTCGTTATAGGATGGATACACCAGAGTTATAGGAGATCCAGAAGTAGTTGTAGGTGTTGTAGGAAAAGGGTTTCATCTGACCTAGTACTTCTCCTTGGGGTTCTCCTGTCCTGTTTTCGACGATGTAGGATGATACCCTCAGAATATGTGTGGATTATCTGAAGCTGAACCAGTTGACGTCCAAGAATTGATATACCTTACCAAGGATTGATGATCTCTTGGGTCATTATCAAGGAGCCCGGGTGTTCTCGAATATTGACTTGATATTTGGTTATCAAAATTTGCATGCCATACCATTCAATATACCTCTAACAGCCTTTCAAAGTATGTATGGTCTATACAATATGTGGTTATGTCATTCGGTCTCATGAATACCCTTGTAGTTATTTATGGAACCGATGAACAATGTGTTCCAACCATATATGGATTATTTCATGGTGGTTTTTGTGGATGGTATATTGATGTACTCTCACACACGACACGACCATGCTACCCATCTTGAGATCATTTTGAGTACACTGGGAGAGCATCAATTATATGCCAAAATCTCAAAATGACACTTTTGGATGGACCAAATTCACTTCTTGGGTCATGTTTTCTCAGATAAGGGGTATTATTAGAGCCAGAAAAAGTGAGAGCAGTAGTTTACTGGGAGAAGCTGAAGAAAATCATTGAAGGGAAGAGTTTTATAGTGATGGATGGATACTAAAGATGTTTCATACAAGCCTTTTCAAGCTTATAAATGCCACTAATAGGCCTGAATAAGAAGGGTTTGAAGTACCTAGGGACAGATTCTTGTGATTCAGCCTTTAATGTTCTGAAAGGGTGGTTGACTTCAACACTGATACTAGTATTTCTAGAGTCGAGAAAGAGCTATATAGTATATTGTGATTCTTCAGGTATCAGGCTAGTAGAAGTTCTTATTTATGTGGATGGAGTTGTTATGTATTGGTAATAGTAGTTGATGCCACATCAGGGGAATTAGATAATAAATGATCATGAGTTGGTTTCAGTTGTTCATGATTTATGTTGTTGGAGACATTATCTGTAAGGAGATAATCTTGTGGTTTTCACCAACCACCAAAGTCTTATGTACATCTTCACTCATTTTGGGATTAATTTGAGACAATAGAGGTGGTTTGAATAACTTATGACCATTGATGTTGAGCTTTCCTATACTCTTGGGAAAGGCAACACAGTAGCTGATGTGTTGAGTAGAAGGACTCAGATACAGGAAGTTCAGGAAGCCAGCAGTGAGTGGTAGCTTATGGCTTTATTCTTTGAGATGCATTAGAAGGTTCTTGATACACCGGGACCAAAATTTCTTTATTCAATGGATGTTACCTCTACTCTAATTGATCGATTGTCCTTGAGGTAGAAATCAGATTTTGAAGGACATGTCCTATATAAGAGTGTGTCTAGAGATGACCAAATTCCAGGATGGATAGTGTGAAAGTATGAGATCTTATGCTTTCATGGATGCGTATGGGTGTTAGAAGACATATGAATGTAGATGATACAGGACATTCATTCCTCAGTTTGGGATGTTCATCTGGGTGTCACCAAGATGTATCAAGATCTGCACCGTGTGTATAGGTGGCTAGGTGTGAAGAGAGATATCGCTGCTTTTATGATGAGATGTTCTTCTTGTCAGCCGGTGAATATGGAGCTTCAGCGGCTAGTATATATTTTTCATCAGTTACCTATTACCGAGTGGAAGTGGAATGATGTAACGATGTACATCGTAAGAAGATTATTGAGATCTCCTTGAGGTAATGATGTAGTTTGAGTTGTCGTTGACAGACTCATGAGGTTTTCTCACTTCTTTCTATTTCAGGAGACATTAAGTGGTGATAAACTAGGAAGTATATACATCTAAGAGATCATACATTTACATGGAGTTCAAGAATCCATTTTTTCTAACTTGGATTCCTGTTTTACTTCTCAGGTCTGGCAGGGATTATAGAGGGATTTGGGTACATAGGTAAATCTGAGTACAGCTTACCACCCCAAGATAGATGGCTAGTTTGAGTGTACTATTTTGGTGCTGAAGGACGTGCTTCGAACATGTATCCTATATTTTGGAGGTTCTTAGGAGAAGCACATACCTCTGGAAGAGTTTTCCTACAATAATTTTTTTCAAGAAACTATTTAGATGGAACCTTTTGAGGATTTGTATGCTAGACCATGCCGATCACCCCTATGTTGGATGGAAGCAAGAGAGAAGGATATTCTAGGACCTTGTCTTTTCCATGAGACCATAGAATAGATAGATTTTATTCTGAAGATGATGGGAACTACACAGTCACGAAAGAAGTCTTATGTTAATCGACAGAGATGGCCTCTGGAGTTTGAGGTCAGAGATCATGCTTTCTTTCATGTCACATCGAGGTTGGGACATAGGAGTATTAGTTGACTGAGAAAGCTTTCACCGAGATATATTGGACCATTTGAGGTTTTGGAGAATGTTGGTCTTGTTTCCTTTTAGTTGCAGATACCTCAGAGCTATCAGGCTCTGTATGACATCTTCCATGTTTCTCAGCTATGCTTTTTATTCTTAGACTCGTCTCATGTTTTTCAACCTGAGGAGGTTGAGTTAGAGGGGGACACAAAATTCGAGGAGTATCCTATCGGAATTGTTCATCACAACATGAAGGTTATTTGTGTTCAGTCTGTTACTTTGGTATGAGTGCTATGGAAGAACATGTATGTACATGAAAAGTCGTGGGAGAGGGAGTTTGATGTGCGATCGCAGGGGTTGGATCTTTTTGAGGAATCGTCTTCTTTACTTCCTTGCTAGGAAAATTCAGGGACGAATTTATTTAAGTGGGGAAGTTTGTAAGAACCCAGATCATATTTTACGATATGGGTTTTCCATTCTAGTGTCTTTGAGTAAAATAGGAGAATCTGGAAATTTAATGAGTACACACCATGTACTTTTGAGTGCACGACATGTACATAGTTTCCGTGGGTGACCGTGTACTGGCCATGTAACTGCTGAGTACATGGCCATGTGGGGTAATCTGGAGATTGCCTAAAGTATGGGCTAGTTAAGGCAATTACATGCTATGTACTTTTAAAGAACATGTCGTTTACTAGTCTTTTAATTGTTTAAATGGACTAGGGTCCCTTCTAATCAACAAAAACCTCATCATCTCGGCCCGTCTCATCCAAAAGAAACCAAAGCTAATGAATCTCCTCTGAGCACCTGATCGATCATCCATTCTCCGATTCAACCACTATCGATTTTTTTGGAATTCCCACAATGATTTATTCCTTTTTCTAGAGACTATTTTCTTAATTTCTCTTCTTTCATGAGATATCTGTGCTTGAGAATTTTTGACATTATTGTAGATCTACCTGTTTTCTAGGTCGATTCAATGGCCAACTCCAAGGTATATTGGTCTTACAAAGTCAAGGTAGGTGTTTTGTTCCTTTATGTAGTTAGTCTTTGAATATTATGTTCAAAAGTTCCCAATACCCTAGAATGGGGTATTGCATGTTTAGGGTTTATAGCACTATGAATGACTTCTATTACTTTACTTCTTGAGTAGAGGTTGCTTGATTGTGAATATGGTTTTTTCCATTCCCTGGATGTGTTGAAATTTTTTGTCTGATATTTTCCATCAGTTCTATCTTTTCCTATTAGTCTGGTTGTTTCCATTCCTAGTATTTTTAGGATGGAGTGAAAATATCTGATGTTTTTACATGTGTGTAGCTATTTATCCAAGTAGTTGTTGAAATCTGTTAGACATGTAGTTCTTAAGGATTAATTTGGCTATTGAATAGCGTTGACCACGATTGACTTACAAAGGGATGTGGGAACCTGGTGTAGTAGACCATAGGGAGAATGGATGTTGGGGGATTACCCAAAGTGTCTTTTTTACATTTCACATTTCGAGACCATATAGGGGATGTACTTATGTTCTCCCTCAGAGTTTCTGTAGTTCCTCGTTACGAAACCACATGGTGTATTTGATGTTGAGTGCTTCCCCAAATCGTCTATATTTACTAATACGAGACCACATGCTGAAAATATGGGGAGTGCTTCCTCATAGGGTCTTTTCTAAAGCTGAACCATATGGGTTAGACTGTGAGTGCTTTCCAGAGGGTTTCTTGTGTTTAATAGATTTAACCAAAGGTGGTAGGCTGTGAGAAATTCTTAGAGGGTTACATTTATTTGATTAGATTCCTAATTGATATGTTATATGAATGCAATTGGAACTGTAAGATTGTTTACTTTTGAGTAATTCTTTATTTACAGCTCAATTTTGCATATTGCCTACCATATATATTCACTAACTATTAGGAATAGATGTTTGGGTGGTTTCCTAAGGGAATTCATCTCACACCCTGTTTAGGTCATGCTTTTGGGCCCAAACAGATTATATTGTTTCTGGTTTAGATAATGTCAAACCGCTTTCTATATCTAGTACTTGATTACTATGGATCTGGAGAGAAAGGGACCAAGATGAGGCTTTCTATGCTACTAGAGTAAATTTTTTTTATACTTTGGTTTAGTACTATATTCCCAGAATTTTGATTTTTTTTGTCTTCATTCCAAGATGTATGTTACATTCATTATTTTTTTAGGTGTTCCAATTGTTTTTTACTTTAGTCTTGCAAAGTTCGTTGTTGTATAATATTATTACTACTTATGTTATAGTTATATGAATGTCATTCCACTATGTTACTCTTCCAATGAGGGCTTAGTTTCCCAAAATCACATCCAAGGCCCTCACTGCAAGCCGGTAGCCTCTGGAATTTGGGTAAATGTTCTTGAGACCATGTGAAAAAACCTGTTATGGGGCACCCTTCTAGGACACTCATAAATGGGAAGATACAACATTTCCTTTTTTATTTTTGTGGATTAAAATTTTCCCAAGATAATATCTATGGTTTATAGGGAAAATTTTGTGGATGGGGTGAAGGATTATTGGAAAATCCCACCAATTAACCATATTTTATTATCTAATGGATGATTAATTTTATAAATATATACCTTGGAAGAATATTTTACTTTATAAAAATTTATTCAAAGGAATGATATGGCTACATTATTGTTGGTTAGCACCCAAAAATATGTGATCACCTATAGCTCTAGAGTGGTTTTGAGTAGGAAGGAGACCACCTTATTGCTTCTAGAATCTGGGGGTTAGAAACCACTAATACTGTGTCAAGATTACCTCTTTCTTTGGGAGCTGAAATAAGAGGTTTTTTTTTGGTATTTTGGGATAGGGTGGAAAAATAAATTAAGGGTGGACTAGGAAAAGGGACACTAAAGTAGGTAAGGAATTCATCATCAAGGTAGTCCCCTAGTCTATACCCATCTATGTTATGTCCCTTTTCAGACTTCCTTATTTATTTAACAACTAATTTCATCACAGATTAGAAAATTTACCTTGGTGAATAAATTATGGAAGTAAGAAAACCCATTGTGAGGATCAGGTAATGATATTCCTCCCCCAAAAAAATGAGTTGATAGGGTTTCGAGATCTGTGGATTTTTAAATATTCACTTCATTACAAGAAGGGATAGTGGCTTTTATATTACACTGATTCTATTTGTACTAGGTTCCTTCATTCCAAGAACTTTCTGAACTCTTACTTTTCTGGTTTTAAACTTTTCCCATGGCCTATATTTTTTTGAAGGGGTTTGTGGGGGTCCTCAGAACAGCTTAATAAAGTATTATACTAGATGATAGCTAATGGTTCTAGTTTGAATATATGGAATGAACCTGGGCTGGGGTGTAATAGTCGTTCCATTGAAACTTAGACAGTTATTTTTTGTTCAGAAAATGAAAATGTGATCGCTTTGTTTAATGGAAATGGTTGGGGCTCTTGTAATGAAACATTGAATAATTGGTTCAATGAAAGGAACAAAAATATTATCTTGAGGATTATAGGTCTAATATATATTGTATTTGACCATATATGATGTAGTAAAGATACCTCTAGTGCATAATCTTTTAAAACTAATTACTTGTGGGTACTGGATGAGTTGGAGAAGAATTCTACTGTGACCTGTAAAAACCATTCACATCTCCAGATCCCACTAAATCCACTATACATATGGTCAAAAGCATGATATGATATTCTTCATGTAAAATATTTTATCAATTGCATCCATATATTTTACATCCCACTTTTCCCATTATGTATGGATACACTAAATTATTTTCTTAATTAAATTTTTGTGTTCCTGGGTGACAAGGACACTTGGAATACATGGGATGATAATGTTTACTCGATTCCACTATATTTGAATGTATTTTCAGAGATACTAGGGACGTTTTTCTCAAACATTGTCATGGATTTTGTCAATATAATGTGCATAATGGCCTGAATAATGTGGGTCTAGAGAGATAATTTTTTTATTAATCATATGATCATAAAAATATTCTTCTAAGCTGGGACTGCCAGCTCCTATCTTACCACATGGAGTCTAAGAAATGAATAGGTCAACAATAATGCTGTAATTTTTGTTCAAAAAAATTGGTTGAATCTTATAAATGATGTACTATAGATTAATGTAGATGCTTTGGTTTTTGTGTAACTATTTCTAGTGTCCAATGGAAACTCTAGACAAGTTTTAATTCCTTGACCTTCAGCCACTGATGGAGTCTAACAAGAAAAAAAGTATTTTTGGAAATCTATGAAGACTATTATTCTTGAGTCAAACTTTTTTATTATTTTAAATTCCATATCATTCCCAAAAAATGATCTTCAATCATTTATTACATTGGTTGAGAGGATTCAATATTGATGTCACCACTTCTCATATTGTTCCTTCTTCTTCATAAAAAGGTATAGAAATTTTTACACACAACTTTAGGAAAACCTTGGTTTCATAGATGAATTACATGTATGGTTGCTTGATTTCAATTTTTTGATAAAATAAATTGTATTGTTTGATCATTGGACATCATTTATAAGATTATAATTATTTCCTAAAAAAATGTATGTATGTAATGATATAGATATATATATATATAAATATATATATATTTTCACATGAACATGTTTATGTGTTTGTTGAAGAATGTGATGGATTTAGCATTACATTGATAAATAATATTATTTCCAAACTATTTAATGGTAATTGAAAATTTATATGGTTGATATCACATGTGAATATATGTTATGAACAAATTATACAACCCTTGTTATTTCACTATTGTTTTCTACACTGAGATTTTCTATGTAGATTTACAGTTGATTATCTAATGGATCCTTTATATGTATCATCTAATATCATCCTTATCATTAAATAATTTGTATATTTTTTGGAGAATAAAGATGAGACGAGAAGAAAAACCAACTTTTACTTCACATTTTTTTGTCAAAAGGGGAGAATATTGATCACACAAATTGAATTATAGAGTATGTAAAAAGATAATGATAAAAAAATTAAAAGGAGGAGATTATTGATCCCATGATTATTTTTTATAATCAGTCAATATGTGGATGATATAATGTGATGGTTTTTGTTCAAGTATTAAATAATTATTTTCATTTTTTGAATATTTTTCACATTACATACAACAAGTGGAATTATAAAGAAATTATTTATTTGACTTGAAGAAGAGAAATAAATATTTAAGTACATTTTATGTTTATGAAATTATTAATTTTAATGATGAAGGATTATGAAAAAGAATTATGGTTTCCATGGAAAAAGAGATTATATTTTTCATGATGTTTGTTTCTTGGAATTTGGGAAATATATTTTTTATTGATTATTGGATAAATCCTTATGAGAGTTTACTAAAAATATTGACCTTTATTCTATCGAGGGAACCATTTGCTCGGTATTATGAGGTTTTTTATCATGAAGTATACCGAATTACAATAAATGGAAGAAAATATGAATCCCTGGATGGGGATAATTGATTAGTTCATAGATATTTTAATCACAACATCATTATGAGTTCATTAATAATTAGCATCTCAATTAAGAGGGAGTGATTCATTAATATCATGATGAGATAAAGGTAGAGATTTATCTCCACTAGTTGAGAGGACACTCCTTTTTCTTCCATGGGTTTTGTTTTTCCTAGGGTCTCTATGGTGTGTAAGTGATTATCTAGAAACCATGATTTATTGGATGAAGATTTAGAACCTCATTATAATGAAGTCAACATAAATCTACTCTTATGTCAAGGTGTTATGGATTATGATCTAATAATTCATTGACAAAACATATTGCTGACATTAAAATTGACAGTGGAATTCATTGGTAGGAAAGATGATGATGTGTTTATAATGCATTTAGTGACACTATATGTCATCAAAAAGTGTATAGGCAATCGACCCTTCAATATGGATTCCTTAAAAAATATTATGCAAATCATTTGGTATTTACCAAGAGGTGTATCCATCAGAGATGCTGGAGTGGGATATATGATATTTGAAATATTTAATGAGAGAGGTAAAAAGAAGGTACTAAATAGAAGGATATAGTAATTTGATAATAAATTCATTATAATAGAAGATCTAAGAGACAAATTGGATATCCAAAATTCCAATCAGTCCAAATCCCCATTTTGGATATGGCTTAATGGGATCCTATTCTATGGTATAATTTACTGTGTTATGTGAATAATTAGAGGCGACATCAGAGAATTTATGGAATGGAATAGATTAGATCTTAATCATTTCAGGTCCAATTGTACAGATTATGGTGCTGGTTTATGTGGAAAAACCACTTATTAGGGGATTTTTTTTTTATAATGATAGAGAAATAATATGTATTGATATCCCTTGAATTTAAAAAACTACATATTTTTATTCTTCTGTTGGTGTCTCAGGAATACCGTGAAATAAAGTGTCTCATGAAAGTAATACAATGAAGGAAACATCATCATGTATTATTGTCCATGGATATGTGAAACCAATGTTTGGATTCCCTTTATTCCTGAAGGAGAAAATACAATGAGACTATGATAGACTTATGAAATCCATTTCTATGTAATCTGATCAGAATCATAATAATATCATCATGATGGTGCCTCTAGTCATTTCTAAAGATCAGAATGGGGGAAATACATTTAAATAAGGGTCATATAAATCCATCAATGTGAGTTTGGGTGACCTTGGTATGAGGTATGATATTGAGGGGTTTTTCCCTAGAAATGGATTCCCCCAATTTACTTTCATATAATCATGTAAAAAAAGAGTAAACCATCCTCCAACCCAAATAGAATTATCTTAAACCCCTAGATATAATATCTCCCTCAAAAATTGATTTCCCCCTATATCCCTATTTGAATTGGGTATATCCTATCAAATTCTCCATGTTAGGTCCACAAAATAGGGGTGGAGGAGGAAAATGATATTGGAGTATGGGAATTGAGTTGGAATGAGATTAGGATAAAACTATTGCGTTTAAAGGAATCTGTAGGGCCCATAAGTTAATAAGAGATATTACAAAAGATTAAAAGTGTTGGGGGATGGAACATACATTGAATATTCTAATTCAGAGGCCAGACTGAGCCATCCCATTCTATCGCTATGAAAATCTTGTGTTTGATATTCAATGATCATAAAAACCCTAATAAGTTTGGATTATATATCACTATTTAACTAAGAGTATCCATGAATGGTTTCTCTATCAAAAACTATATTAGAAATAAAGGACCTGGATGGTATCACAAAACAATTTGTTTTTTTGATTGTTTCCCAAATATATGGGCAATGAAATTCTGGTAGAATCGACTTTCATTAGATAAGGGATTTGGATGTTAGGGTTAAATACTTCTCTACAAACCACATTGGGGTAATAGTCCACCAAATAGATATAGTGGTGTCAGATGTTTGTGATTTTATGGATGACCCTCCAATTGGGAGAAATGAAGGTCTTAGAAGTTACTCAAATAGCTTCATGGGAACACCCCCAGACCTCTCCTTATTACTTGAATTTTTAAAGAAATTATATTTAAAAATGTGAAGAATGGTGGAGCAAGAAAAAACTAGGATTATATATTGGATGTATATCAATAAAAATATTTATTAGTTATTTCATATCTAGTATATTCTATAAAACCATTAACATTCTTTCATAGTAAGTCTAAAATATCCCACATTGTAGAACAGTTAGAAATATTTTTGGGGTTGGCTCATTGGATTAGCCTTTTCAATTTTCTTCAAGCCCCTCGTCTTGTTCCTTCCATGTCTGGCCATTTTCCTATCCAAATTGATATATCATTGGGTTCAAAGAAACCAACCATGAAAGAATCTTTTGGTTAAAGTGCTTTTGGGAAAAGGAAATTGAGTGTGGAGGGGTTCTTTTCTCTTGTTGGAAGGTTAGGGATCTTATAGAAAAAAAGATTCATTATACAGTAAATAATTTAAAATGATGGATTGATGAAAATTTTCACCACCTTGAAAAAATGTGTCGCTATTGAAATGGAATTTAATTAATTGTATTCTATATTCCTTATGCTTATGTTATCTCTACTATCTTGAGAATGGAAGTAGAACTAGATGAGGCTATCAGAATTAATGTATGCTTTTCATCTAAAAATTCTGAATAATCCCACATTACTATTGGAAACCCAAATTCATTTTATAGAGACTAGAGGGCCTTTGAGTAGAGGTATAAGAACTCTATTTCTTACCTCACTTATTTTGAGGTTAGACATGTTTTTTAGTAAAGGGGAATCAATGATCTCATCAAGACTTTGTTACAAGAGTAATCTATAATTGGGAGGGTGATATTTATTCTTATATTGATGCTTGTATCAAACAAATCGTTTTAGATTTGATGATCATACATCTCATATATTAGTTTACGGATGGAGAGATATTTTTGGAACTAAAATAGAGACACTCAACTAAAGCACATAGACTAGATGGATTAACTACATTATTTTTAAAAAAATATTTACACAATGCTAGGGATAACATTTTAGGGCTCAGGAAAGGATTTTGGTTAGAAAAATCCAATATTTATTCCCTTAATTAAACTATTATTACTCACATTCGAAACATAATAAAACCCTCTTTGGTCTGGGAGTTTATGCTCATCATCTTGTTCAATGTGTCCTATAAAATCATTTTAAAAAATAAAATCAACTACCTTGTGTATAAAATAAACTAATTATCCCTAATCCTTATATCTATATACATATTAACCGTTCATAAAACAAATTTATTCTCAAAAATCTATTATTAAAATTCACACGAATAAAATTCCAATCTTGAAAGGCCTGAAAACTAATTATCCCACTATGTATTACTATTGGTTACATGTGACAATCTAATACCACATATAATTGGCTCGGGGCAAGCTACTCAAAATGAAGACTATAAAACCTGCATACAACCACAAGTATTTGGAACAATAAATAATAATATAATCTATATTTATACATATATATGTGATTTCCAACCAAGAGTAACTATTAAAAGTAAACTCCATACTACAACATCACCGAATGATGGTTAATCTATGATGAATACAACCATGATTTAGTATTACTGAACCCCACCATTATGACATCTACCAAATTTACCTACAATAATTTTATCATCAGTACAAATACCACATGTGTAGGCTCAAATTCTATACAACATTATGTAAAATTATAAACAATATGATTCCTCATATATACAATAGAATGAGTAAATATAATGTCACCTAAATCATAAAAGATCTATCAATATTATTTAATGTTATATTCAAAATAAAAAATGAAGAATATCATTCTCCACTACTCCAATACAATGGTATCATACCCTATAAGGTACTTATAATACAATAGGTTTTGAAAAACTGATATTTTAAATTTCCCTACTCCAAAAACTTCTGCATGACCCCTATTGGGTTCTATTTGTTGACATGGGAATCATTACCGAGTAAACATTAATGAATTTAGCATCGACCCCAATCAAGAACATGCCCCATGAAATATTTTATGTGAACCATATGCGTGGATGAAATACTCTATTAGTGATGTAACAATTAAATTTCTAGAATTGGGTAAAATAATTCACTAATTGTATTAGCTTAAAATACCATTATATCTAGTTATACACAAGGGGTATAATAACATCATGTATTTTCATACATCTTTCCCATAACCTTCCATTTTCTCTATAATGTTTTGGAAGTCAAACAACCCAAAATTCCATAGAATCATCATTATGTGTAAAAGATTTATGATCTATTTTTTTGGTTAAATAAAACTCTGAAATAGCATCTCATAGGTTCAATTCTAACAAAGGGAAATGATTCAGAAATCCCAACACAATGACAAATGAAATTATCTTTCATGAATATAGAGCACCATTGAGTATTTTTTTAGATCTCATGGATCTCTCTCTTGATGTAAAGATCATTAGTTCTTCAAAATGGATTGAATTAGAGTATTTATAGGTAATAAAAACTAACTTATGTATGAAGAAAAGTTATATTCACAATTTTTATCTCATGCAGAATCCCTTTGGATGATAGTAGATGATTATTCTAGGATGATCAAAAGGACTGATCATTTAATATAGGTTTTAGTGCACAATGATCCTTCATACATTAAAATGTAGAAGACTATGCAACTGGATTGATTGAATGACTCAGATAAACTAGATTAGATGGTAAAAATTATTTACATATCTTTTAATGGTGTCTGAAAATTTTTAGCATTATCATAAGTTCATAGAAACATCATGAGGTTGAGGTATCCTCCCATACGTGCCTGTTATTGAGTTGGTTCCAATTCTTATGAGTGTTTGGAATCTTTTTTATATAAAGGCATGAACAATTTTTCCTAGTAATATTTTTTCCCTTCCATACAATTATTGTCAACATATTTCATTATCCCCCATTACAAACATCTCAAATAATACCACTAAATGATGAATAATCATCCATGATCATCAAAATATGGTATCTACATCATTTATATTTCCTCAAATTTTATGCTAATTGATAAATATCATCAAAATTTCTTCTACAAATTTTGAAAACAACGTGCATTCTCATAATGTAATTGACACATCACATGGTTGAGGTATCCTCCCACATAGGTTAAGTGTTGATCTAGTTCCCTTGCATGTTACTTGTTTGACTCTATTTCATATAGAGGCCCAAAAAAGATTACATAGTAATGTATGTTCCATGAAATAGATGTACCTAAAACATAATTATTAGCTCCTTTTTAACATTCCAAATCATGAATATAAATAATGAAATATCATACAAGATATTTTAAATATGATATTCACTTCTTATAAATTTCTTCATGTTAAAGGATTATTGATAAACATCATCAAAATTTCATCTTCAAATGTATTAAACATTGTTAATTATACTCATGCAAATGACACATTGTGTGGTTGAGGTATCCTCCCATGTGTTCCATATGTTGAGATGGTTCTTTTTATTATGAGTAGTTGAACTCCTTTTCCTATATAGTCCAAAAAAAATTTACTTAGTAATATATTTTCCCTAACATACAAGAACCCTAAATAAAATTATTTAGATCATTTTTAAACTTCTCAAATAATAAATCTAAATTAGAAATTCATCCAATATCATCAAAATATTAACTCAACTTATTATATATTTACACAAATATAATTATGATTGGTAAAAATCATCACAAGGTATTACATGAATGTTGTAAATAATTTCCTTTCTCATAATTAAATTAAAACATGTGTTGGACATCAAGAACGTCTCTAAAATCCTCACATTAAAAACCCATTGAATTTTCAAACATCTAAACTTATTGAAAAAGAATTTAACATCAGTATAATTCAAACATAAATAAATAACTTGGGTTCTTCAGAATTCACCAATGTCTTATTACCATGAGGAAGTTCTTTTGAGGACTCTGTGTTTATCAGTATGACGATTGTTGCAAAGATCAAAATAACTAGAACATGTGTCACTATTTAATTTTACAAGACACGGTATTTAAAACAATATTTAAGATGAAAATAACGATGATTGGATTTTGAAGTGCTCTTTGGAATTTATATTCAAAAATTAATAGTGGTGGAGGTATATTAGGATCATGAAAATTTCATCATTCATGAGGAAGGAAGAAGATGTATACACATATTTTTTAGGGAAAAAGGCCATGAATTATAAATGTGTGATCATTTTTCATGGGTAGGAATTTATATTCTATTTTGATGATTTGGAGAACTCCTTTTAAGCCATTTTAGAAAAAAAATTGGTCAGCCATTAAAATCCACACATGGGCCATCCCATCAACCGAAAATGTCAGATCCATGGGTCATCATCTTGGTATATCCTTCCCAAGTAGTATTGTTTTTAGGGGATTGATGGTGGACAATGAGAAACCGCAAGAGAACATATGTTGGTGCACATTGTTGGAAAGAGTTTTAGTCATGCTCCATGTATGTGTGTAGTTTATCAGGGTATCGACCATGATGTTGGATCATTAGTGAATCAGGAATGAGATCATTGATATATAACTATCATACTTTGTGGGGAATAGATGTGGGATGGGTTCTAGAGGGTTAGTGTTCCTTTGTTAAAAAACTATGAATATAAGTACAAGCATACAATCTAGTGTACAAGTTCTATGTGATCCCAAAAGAACCAAAAACATGAGGATAGAGACGCGACTGCTACTACTTCCTATTTTCATTTTTCATCTCCAATTTTAGTTATATATAATTATCATTTAATATTTTTGTAATAATTATATTTATTTTTTAATAATAGGTGTTTCCACTCATTTTCTCCCACTATGTATCTCATTATCTCTCTTCACATTTATTCTACTTCTTCTTCCTCTAATTATTCTTTTTTACATGTTGTTTCACTTTGACCACTATTTTATTTATTATATTTTTATTATTCTTTCTTTTTATCTATCTCCATATCTCTTTATTTTCATTTTTATTTTATTTATTATCCTTATATTCATATTCCATAGTGACTTATTACCCTCGATATTGTAGGTCTGACACAACGCATGGATCAGGGGAGGTAAGTGGTGTATCTTGAATTTGGTGAAAAAATTGGAATCAGAATCTAAGGCTGGAAAAAATGGATAACAAAAGCATCTACATAATGAAGTAAAATTTATGTGTATTAAGTGAAACACAACTGGATATAATTCTATATATTTATGTACAATAATTATTGTAAAATAAATGATCATAATTAAAATAAATATTTTACCATGTGGTAAATGTTTGACAAATTATCTTTAAAAAAAAGTTCTCACACAATGAAATTGAAGGAGTGAAAATATCCACACAACCTCAATCAAAATCAAATATCAAATGTTCTAGTATAAATAGTTAAATAAATAAAGAATAATGGTTAAGAAAAACATTTCAACCTTTCTATTCACATTAATGAAAAAATTAGGATCCACTTTATTCCCTTAATCATTATTTATTGTATTTTTATTGTAATATAAGAAATTAAAGGTGATTTAAGTTCTTATTAGGAGAACATGATAAGATTGATTATTTTAAATTATTGATAGAAAGTTTGAATTTTTTTGATCCTTGAATGATTCCTCAATTTGAATTCAAAAAAAATGATATAGGATCATTATTGATGAAGTTATAGAATGTACTATAATATATTGGATAACATGTAAAAAGAAAATACCATCCTAGTTTTTTCTTATATTTTTTATCCATAAGAACAAGTGTTCAAGAAGATAATCCTTGGTGAATATGTCAATGTTTTCAAATCTAGATAGTCATTTGTCCAATATAATTTTTTTGTACTCTCAAAAATGGAATATTTTAATATCAATTATTAAATATATTCACCATTATGAGGTTTTTCAGGAGTGTTTCCCTTGAGGTGGAGATAAATTAGGAATTTTGAAGTTTCTTCTTGAATAATTATTCCAAATGTTCTCATATATAATTATTCAGGAAATTTTTTGAAGATCGTGTCATTAGAAAATGTACGTTTTTACAAAATATCACATATGTGGATATAAAAAATGAATATATTAACATAAAGGGGGGGGGGGTAATTTAATTAATCAATAATATAAGAAATTTGGATGTGTTGAAGTGATTCATGAGCACTTATCTTATTATTATTACATGAATGTTTTAGATATGTTTTTATGATGTAGGTGAATTGTTTTAGGATAATATCTGTTATAAATGTTTTGATATCTCAATTAGTATCATTATCATGAAACATAGTTGATAAGCCTTTACATATAAGTTTAAGATATATCATTATATGAGGTATCATGTTCAATCAGTAAAGGAAAACATTGTTGTCTAAATAAAATCCTCTTATTTTTTACATCATTCATGAATCATGTAGACATAGAGTTAAATGAAGTATGAAAAATTTCATAATTATTAATCAATACACCTTTACCATCAACATTTAATTTCTTTTAAATGAGGGTGATAGAATGATAAATTAATGTTGGAAAATTAAAGGGGAGAAAGTAAAAGGGAATAAAAAGATTCACATATTTTCATAATCAATTAGAATGTACATTTAAGTGATTCATAAGAAATAAATAGGGGAGACTAAAGATCCAAAATTGTGCATGAGTTTCATTATTTTTCAGATGTTATTGGTTTTCAGTGGGTTTAAATGAAATAATAAGATTTCATTAATGTCACCATATTGGAGGGAGTTACTAGAGGGTTTGTAGAAGTATCCAAGGAATCTAGGCTTGATAACAATGTGAAGGTTGTTTGGATTAATGGTTAAAGAGGAAATCATTAATTTCATATTATCACAAGGATGTTTTGTTTAATAATATTATTTTATAAGTCTAATGATTGTTAAACTGATGTTAATGTCTAAAAAATGTGTCCATCACTACGCTGACTTGAATTTTTTTTAAAAAAATGTAGAATATCTTATGAGAGATGGTTGGATTTTAAAGGGATATTTTAAATTTATATTCAAATATTAACAGAAGAAAATTTATATTAAGATCATGAAAATTTTCAATTTTCATGAGGAATGAAGAAGGTGACCATTCATGGTTTTTAGATAATAGGACAATAATTATAGATTCATGATAATTTTTCATGGGTTAGCCTTTATATTTTATGTTGATGATTTTTGTTGTAGCACCCCATGCTTGCACAATATGTTTCCCTTTGAAAAATGCAGTAGATTGCATTTTATGCCACATGGAGTTTTAACACATGGAGACCAATCAAAGTAGCCGTTATGAATAGTAATACCCACTTTTTGAAATTTTATAAATTTAATTTTTCAAAATGGACTTCATATTTTGATTCGGAATATCAAAATTAGGTTAGGGTAAATTTTTTGGTATTTTTCTAAAAACATTCAATTTTTGATAAATATTGAAAAACATATTGTTATTATTTAAAACCAAATATATATTTAAGTAATTAGTAATTTTATTTTAATTTATTTTATGTCAAAATAGAAACATAATACCAATATATGTTCAAAAAAATTCATTGGAGTCACTTTATAATAAGTTTAGATATATAAAATTTTATTGAAATTTTTATCATCTTTTACCCACCTTCTAAGAGCATTTGAAAATTTTCATAAAACAAAAGTTTACCACTTATATGAGTTTAATTTAAAAAATATGAGAGACATGGTTGATATAATTAAGTAAAATATGGTTGAATAAGAAGAAAATAATTTTTAGTGAATAGAAACTTTTAACTTTTATTTACAACAGTTAAAAGTAAATAGGTTAATTAAGGGTAAAAATGATATCATAATTACCTTAACACATGTCCTAATTCTATTGGATAACTGTAATTCGACAAAAAACAACCGTAGGAATAAAATTTGATCCCCTTGGTCCCCCTGGATTAGATTAGGACATTTATTATTATTTTATTTATAGAAGAGTTAAAAGAGTTGAATTCAATGTTTAATAACTAAACCATTTTAAATATATGGTTACACACAATATAAATTAGAAAATAAAAAATTATTAGAAAGATAAAAATATTTCCTACATAATTGTATTTTATTTATAATGTTTAGACATTAATTAATTTAATTTATTTATGACACAAAGATTGTGTAGTAATTACCTTATTAATGAAATATTAAAATAATTGATATTATAAATGTCAATATAAATGTAATGTGAGACTTTAGATGAATTACATTAATTATATAGGATAATATGACCTGATAGGTTTTATTAAATAATTTTTTTACTAGGTAATAATTTTGTTATGATTTTCACAAAAAGAAAATACTAAATAGTGTCAAAATTGACATAATTGAGTTTTTAAAACAAATACTATATTATTAATTGATATAATATTCCTAAAAATTTAAAGTCCAGAAAAATGACTTAGAAAATGTTATATATATTAATAATGAACTACTTGGGGTTATCTTGGCTTGTTATAGTATGTTTTTTAACCACATAATACAAAAATACATAGAGACATGGTAAATGTCCACCTATTTAACTAAGAGTTAAATCTTAAAGAGAAGGTTAATATGGTGACCTAAACCTATATAAAACCTATTGGTTGAGAGTTTTTAGACCCATAACCACATTATAATCTAAATAAATCATTTTGGGGACATTATAATTCTAAAATGATTTCATCATAAATAACATTTCATGTTTTTCCTAAAGCGACCCTCACCTGTTATAAAAAAGGGTACTTCACCTTCCCTTAATTCAAACCTCCAAAGACATTTTTCATGGCCACCACCTGCCCCAATATCCTCTCAATTTTCCTCCCTTTATATTATATGTCTTCCTTTTATTTGAAAACCAACCTAAGGAGACCTTTTGATTAAATAAAAAGGAAGAACCCGAAGAAGAGGTAAATATTTCCTCACCTCTTTCAAGTTCTTTTCTTTTTCAACTTCCTCTTTATTTGTTTTTTCCATTATAATATAATAACTCCAATATCATATATATAATTTTATGTTAATATAAAAATGGTACAACCATATTCATTATTATATCCATCATATGAATGACAAAGTCACTATATATGTGTACGTACGACTTACCGTCTCCACATCGTGCTGTAGTTTGTTATTCAAACATTTCATTTTTTAGATGCCTATAATAACATGTATAAATAATGTAAATAATAAATATAACATCTTAATGATTATTTATATATGATATAACATCCAATTACATATGATTTCACCATCAATATAATGATATTATTGCTCGTGCGTACGTACGGATTACAGTCTCCACGAAGGCAATGAGATTCATTCCCCATCACAATCATTCAAAAATAATTTTCATTTTATGATTGAAAATAAAGTATAATAACTTAATATAATTCTGTATATGAATAAAATACATCCTATCAATAAAAAATGGCTTACATAACTGAGCATATAAAAAAACAGATCAATTAACACACAGAACGATGATACTACTAAAATACTATTAACAAATCAATTTTAGATGATCATATAAGATATCATATTTATGTATATAGTTCTTTTATAATTTAATAACAATTATTTAACTATTATAAATAAGGATAACGTACCCTTGACCAAGTAAAAGTTCAAGGTAAGTGTTAATTATACAATCTCTTTACTTATCTGAGGTTGTTAATACGTAAGTATCTACTAGGACCTCATTATCATCTATATCCATGTTTTCTTTATAATATAATTCATACATTATTACTAATTACTAGACTATGGGTTAAGGTCATTTATACCTTTAATTGACCATATATTTTTTGAAATTAATCTTTCGGTCATTTTCCAAACAAGGTACCTTATATCCTTTTTGACAAAATTATGGTATGAATATATTTTTTTAAACTTATACTGTGGGTGCAGCAATTTTCTTCCATTATAATAACATTGATTCTTCACATAAAAGTTTATAAAAATAATTTCAAAATAAATGTTTTCTTTTATAAAAATATTACATTTAAATATTTTCAAAATAGAATGAGGTATTTATTTCAAATGGTTCTCATTTCATCTATGTCATCATCCGTTGATGGATTTTAAACTTGTTTGAAGATGTTTTATTATGATACAAATCTTTCATATTTTATTGATGGTTTTGTAATATGCTTGAATGTGGATGTGTTTTTTATACCATTCATGGTTTATGGTTAATGTATTAACATTTCATATGATAGTTTTAATATGAATGTTTATGTTATGTTTAAACCTTTTCATATGAGGAATGAATTGGACTTAGTAAGTGATGGGTAGAGCCCGCTATAGATCCTCGATGAATTCTTAGGTCTAATGAAACAAATTGATGTCTTGGAATAAGGCCTTGATAAAATATTATTTGTAGTCTTGGCAGAATTCCATGACTATGTGGTTATGATGCCAGGCATTATGTATTCCATAGTTATTAAAGTGACTATTGATATTTCATTGATTATTCGACTAGTAGAATATCCATGTGAATATGTAAATGGCATTATTTGATTTTATCTTTTCCATATTATGCTAATGTTTAATTTTAAAAGGCTGTTGTCTAAGTCTTATACATTTTCATAAATTTTTATGCTTATTTATGAATGTTTCTACTATATTGTTATCCTTAGTGAGTATTTGAGCTCAACCCTTTTAATGTTTTATTTTTTCTAGGATGTGAAGATGTATTTTATCGCTGACCTGTAGGGATAGGATAATGATATAAGAGAGTTCAAAAGGGGAAAAAATTTTTTTGATGATTTTATTTCATGATGTAATGTAAAACTTATAAATCTATCTATTAATTCCGAAGCTACTAAATGTATTGGAGTTTTGGGATATGATTCCTTGTATCATGCCAATGTTATGTAATAATGCACCGAATATGGGTAACTAGGGTCAATGCATTACATTGGTAAATCCTTTTATGGTAATTTACCAAAAAATTATCGAACCAATACTATCCGCACAAGGGCCATACCATCAACCACACATGTGGTACATAAGATTCAACCATGTGGGAGGGATTCCCGAAGAAGCCTATATGGATGAAAACAAGTGATGGTGGATGTATAGTGCTTGAAAGAGCACACATGGTGGAACACATTGTGGTTTAGAATGTTGGTCCCGCCCCTTTTGTGTGTGGGTATTGAATCTGGGTAATACCTGCAGTTCTAGATCAATGATGAACTGGGAATGGGATCACTGACATATCATTACCCAGCCGTGTAAGGAATCGATATGGGATGGGTTCTCCTGGGTAACTATTACCATGTTAAAAACCTACACATATAAACATAGTCATATGATATAGTACATGATTATACACCTATCACCACATAATTTCATCTTCTTCCTGAGTCTTAACCTTATGATCCTAGAATTTCTATTCATTGGAGTTCTATTTTCTGAGGATTCCATGATCTGGCTGAGATTGAGACTTTTACATGAATGATATTTCATGAACAAGAAGGCATTTTGTAATGCATGTAATTTTTTTACATGCATGTGGTTAACCAAAAAAGTTGTCACTACAGATGAAAATATGGTTTTGTAGAAGGCTAATAATGAATGGATAAAATGATTATGTGATTATTCTCACATCCACAAATGAATGTCACATGAAGGAGAAAATTTTTCTAGCATAAGAGGAGACACCATGAGTTACAACATCCAAAAGGTTATAATTTCTAAATCTATAGGTGATATTAATCTCGGAAATGACACGGAATAATTCCCAGATCCTTGACATGGATGATTTTTCGTAGATTAATGTGATTCAAAGGTGGGGTGAACTTTCCTATAAATACGAAATCACCATGTCAGATGAAAATGTTGTCTATCATGTTTTATTTTGTGATCTCCATTATTTTTTAAATAGGTAATCCCATAGTTTCTCCTATATTAAGGATAAAAGGTCCCTGATACTCTTGGATACATAAAGAGAGGAGTTTCATGCAATTATATTTTCATAAAGAATTTGTGTGAATCACCTCTATTATATGAAGAAGATTGGTAGTATCTTGATATGTGATTCATGCAGTCATGAGCTTTATGATGATATTGAAATTCAGAGAACATTATTTGAACACTGATGTTATTAATATTTTCATGACTTATTATATTCCCCCTTTACTTATTTTATATGAAATGTGCATAATTTGTGTGAAATATTAATGTTTTAATATTAATTATAATATTTGAGCTTTTTTAGAAGTAGTCCAATTGAGTCCGTTTTATGTTTTAATAATAACTGTCACTATAACGATCCAAATTGTGTGGTTCTTGTTTTTTAGTATTCTCCTTTTAATATACAACATTTCATTAGAAGGAACCATGATCCAATTCTGCCATTTGAAGGGTCAAATTGTCCTCACAAACAAGACCAAAGAATCTGTGAACAAACTGGTCCAGCCTTGAAGATTGATTTACTAGGCTCAATACAGAAGTCCAAAAACCTTAACTCTCCACCATAATTCGGGGGACAGTACATGTCATCTTGGATAAAAATTTCATGGCCCAAATCCAAGAACAAGGGGCCCAAATGGAGCTTTGAAGTCCATCCCACCATTCTGTCCGAGAATTACAATCAATATACTATTCATGACATATCTCATAATGTAAGCATCAAATCGAGCTTCGCTTTTGCAGTGTGAAAGAGGCTATATAGGTGGCCGACTTTGTTGAAGAAGTCATTTGGATTTGAAGACATCTTCCTGTTCAAAAATCCATTCACATTTTGGCCATCGAAAAAGCATGGATAGAAATGGACAGTTTACCTTTGTTTAATAAAACCGCCATAACTTTGTCTCCACCTGTACAAATGCCTCTATATTTTGACAGTAGTCGGAAAACTTTATTATCTACAACTTTTAAGAAGGAGATATTTGGATATTCGGCTGTATGTATAGCCAAATTGGCGATGCAAGTGGAGGTACAGATTAGGAATGCAAACAGTCCACTCCTTGGGCTATAAATACTCTCCCCTTCTCTCCTTGAGAGGGGTTGGCATTTCAGAAGAGAGTAGATCATATTGGAATGACCAAAGATTTTCCAAAGGCTTGGGAGGACCTTCCATACTCAAGTTTTCACTTGAGATACCTTTCCTCCTCTCTTTGTTTTCACTTACTTTTGTGTTCTTCGTTTTTGTAATTTTGTAAGTCCTTTCTTTGTAATTCCGTTTTAATGCAAGTTACTTTTTCAATATCTCTTATTCTCATCCACCTTCTGTAGTTTAATATTTATGTTCTTAAAATAGTTTAAATTCAGTTGAATCCCCTTGCCTTATTTTTCTTCCTCATTCAATCGAAACATCCGTTTTTAATTATCATCATCGTTCGTGTGTGTGTGTTAACGTACCACTCTTTTCTAATCCCTTTCTTTTTCTTCTATTCTTAATTTATCATCATAATTATTTTAACCAGAATATTAAACATCCAAATGGCTGAGTAAATCTCTCATTGGGGTGAGTTATAATTCAGGGATGTTAAGTTATTGAGAGTTTTTCTCGATGAGTATTCTTTAAATTAATATTGTGTATGTTAAACTTAATATGTCATGGATTAATGATATGTTTTGTTTAACGAGTGGTTTCCATGGATTATTGGAACCATAAATACACTACCATAAATAAGTTTTGATTGAGATTAGAACCCTAAGTTATGTTAAGGATTGGATTAAATCCTTCACACTTAGGAATTCCAATCAACGTCAACTTATGACATGGGTGTTAATTTAATGCAATACAAAGTAAGGCTCAAGGATATCACATTCTTAACTCCCCAATGATGAACTCACCCCAATATTTATAAATTTGGTAAATCAAACATCATCCATAAATCATTTCAATTATGCTCTACAACAAACCCCCCCTAATCAAAATACAATCAACTAAAAACAAACAACTACTACAAAGTATCATCACCGAGGATTCGACCCGTGTGCTGCTATACACAGTAGCAGAGCACCAGAACATTGACCGGTCGATAGGCGACAATAGGCCGTGCGTTTCAAATGGCGCTGTTGCTGGGGATGGTTCTTTAAGTAGTCATTAGTTTCTGGTTATTGTCAAGAAAACAAAAAAAAAATATTTTAAAAAAAAAATTGAAAAAAAAACAAAGAGAAACCCGTTTTCTCATAAAAATCATAAACTGAAAAAATACAAAGAAAAAAACATCTTCCTCTTTTTTCAAAAATCTCTATGAATTCCCCGTAGCCTTCCAAACAATCCCTCGGATTTGTTTGACCCTGAAATTGAGCGAACACTTCTACAACTTAGGAGGAACATAAGAGATACTCAAATAATTCAAGAACCAGTCCCCATCCAACCAGTTGAAATTGAAATGGCCAATCCTAGGGAACAAACCCTAAAAAAAATCACTGCCCCTGATATGAATTACAAACCTCTTGGTATTCAATATCCAAACATTGATGCTGACTTCGAACTTAAATCGGGTTTGATTCATCTTCTCCCTCATTTTCACGGGCTAGCCGGTGAGGATCCACATCTTCACCTTAAAGAGTTCCAAGTAGTATGCTCTACCATGAAGCCTCAAGGGGTTTCTGAAGAACAAATCAAGCTTAGAGATTTCCCCTTTTCCCTAGAGGATTCTTCCAAGTCTTGGCTCTACTACCTCCCACCTGGTTCCATAAACTCAGGGGTTGACATGAAGAGACTTTTCCTTGAGAAGTTCTTTCCCGCTTCCCGAACAACTTCTATCCGAAAGGAAATAAGAGGCATCCGTCAATTCCCTAATGAATCACCCCATGAGTATTGGGAGAGGTTCAAAAAGCTTGTGGCAACTTGTCCACACCGTCAAATCCCTGACCAACTCATGATCCAATACTTCTATGAGGGGTTATTGGCTATGGAGCGGACTCTCATTGATGCCGCAAGTGGCGGTGCTCTTGTTGACAAAACTCCTGCAGCTGCACGAGATCTCATAAGGAACATGGCTGCAAACACGCCGCAATTCCATACTCGAGCACATGCTCAAGTGAAACAAGCCCAAGAGAATCAATCCATAGAGCCCAACAAGATGACTGAGTGGATGAGTGAACTTACAGGTCTTTTGCGTCAACTAGCGGTGGTTACCAAAGCCCCAACCTCATCTTCTCCACAGTCACTATTCCCTGGACCTATCAAGAATTGTGGAATATGCAACTCTCCATCTCATCCGACTGACACATGTCCACAAATTCAAGATGATCCATCTGATTCATCTAGTCCAATGGTGATCAATGCGGCATATGGTCAGCGAAACTTCAACCCTCAACAATCAGGTCAGTTTGTTAGAAACTTCAACCAACCCCACTCTGAGCCCTTCTCTTCTACCTTTAACCCACCTCTGAGGTATGGTAATCCCATTTCTCATCCTCCTCAATTCCCTCATCAAAATCCAAACCAGTTCCAATATGGTCAATGTGGTGGTAACATCCATCAACCTTATCCTTTTGTTCCTCAACCCCAAAGGAACAATCCTCCTCCTGGATTCCACTATCCTAACAAGACTTCCCAATTCCCCACCCAATACAATCTCTTTCCTAAGAACCAAAATCAAGGCCAACCCAATTTGGGACAAGCCTCTTCTTCTAAACAACCATGGGAAAGTGCTGTAGAGGATCTTGCTTCCTTCACCCCTTCTAGACTCAAGAACATTGAAACCCAAATAGGTCAACTTGCATCCCACCTTAGCCAGAAACCACCATCCAATTCATCCCAACTCCCAGCTCAACCATTACCCAACCCTAAGGGTAATGTAAGTGCAATTACACTTAGATCGGGAAAGCAAATTTCTATGCCCCATGCTGATTTCTCTACCTCCCCTTTCGATGTTGATATAGAAAATGAAAAGAACAAAAAGCTGGAAAAGGATCTTGAATCCACTCATTCACCTCCTTCCATTCCTCTAAGGAACCCAATTCCTTTTCCTCAAGCCATCTCCAAGCCTAAGAAGTCCTTTGAACCTAATCCTGAAATGCTTGACTTGTTTAGACGTGTTGAAGTGAACATACCCCTCTTAGATGCCATCAAACAAATCCCTAAGTATGCCAAGTTTCTTAAGGAATTTTGCACCCATAAGAGAAAACTTAGGAACATTGAAAATGTTTCAACCCAACAGTCCATTCCCATGAAGTGCAAAGATCCAGGGACCTTCACGGTTCCCTGTCAAATAGGGAGTTCCAACTTTGATGATGCACTCATAGACCTTGGAGCCTCAATAAATGTCATGCCCAAATCAATTTTCTCCAACCTTGGTCTAGGTCCCTTTCACCCAATGGGTGTTGTCATTCAATTAGCCAATCGAAGCACTGCCAGTCCTGAGGGGATAATTGAGGATGTTCTTGTTCGGGTCAATGATCTTATCTTCCCAGCTGATTTCTATTTCCTTGACATGGAAGGTGAGACGACCTCTTCTCGATCTCCCCTAATTCTAGGAAGAACATTCCTCATGACTGCGAGAACCAAGATTGATGTCCATTCAGGCATCTTATCCATGGAATTCGGTGACCAACTGGTCATGTTCCACATTTTCCAAGCCATGCGATACCCATATGAGGATCACTCTGCATTCTCAATCCATGCTTTTGAGGACACTTCTAAGATTCAATCGAACCCCAATCCACCATGTTCTTCATGTTCTAATGATAAAGGATCTTGTCAAATCTGCACCATGATTAACAAAGTCATAAATGGTGATGTTGATGTGGACCTCTAATTCATAGACTCCATCAATCTAGAGGAACTTGAAAACTCTCTTGAATCCCACATCAACTCTGATCTCTACTTCTCCACCATGGACAGTGTTGAGGAAAATGATCCAAACCCATCTGGAATCCCTTCTCCTGCTCCTAACTTGTCTAGCTCTCAAATCAAGGCTAAAACTGATCTAAAACCACTTCCTTCACACCTCAAGTATGCATTCCTTTTCCATGATCCCTCCTACCCTGTCATTATCTCTGCTTCACTTTCTGAAACTGAGGAGTCCAAACTTGTTCAAGTGTTAGAGGAAAACAAAAATTCCTTAGGTTGGACCCTAGAGGATATTCCAGGAATCAACCCTGCCCTTTGCATGCATCACATCCATCTAGAGGAATCATCCAAACCAATTAGGCAACCTCAAAGAAGACTCAATCCACTCATACTTGAGGTAGTTAGGGAAGAGATTACCATGCTTCTTCAAGCTGGTATTATCTACCCAATTTCTGATAGTGAATGGGTTAGTCCAATTTAAGTCGTTCTTAAGAAGGGTGGGATAACAGTTGACACAAATGAACATGGAGAAGTGGTCAAAACTCGAGTGAAAAACAAATGGCGTGTGTGCATCGATTATCGCAAATTGAATGCTGAAACACGAAAAGATCACTACCCACTTCCTTTCCTTGACCAAATGCTTGAGAGATTGGCCAGAAAGTCACACTATTGCTTTCTTGATGGTTACACCGGCTACTTCCAAATTCCAATCACACATCAAGACCAAGAAAATACCACATTCACTTGCCCCTTTGGAACCTATGCCTATAGGCGAATTCCTTTTGGCCTTTGTAATGCTCCTGCAACATTCCAGTGGTGTATGATGAGTATCTTTTCTGAATTCATTGAGAATTGCATGGAGGTCTTCATGGATGACTTTACCATTTATGGCGATTCATTTGAACATTTCTTACATTCACTCTCTTTGGTCCTTCAAAAGTGTGTCAAGTGAAACCTTGTGCTGAATTTTGAAAAATGTCACTTCATGGTTTCAAATGGGATTGTTCTAGGGAACAAAATTTCTCAAGAGGGTATCCAAGTTGATCCATCCAAAATTGAGGTGATCCAATCACTTTCTGAACACAAATCAGTTCGAGACATTCGGTCCTTCCTTGGTCATGCCGGTTTCTATCAGCGATTCATTCAAAACTTCAGCAAGATTTCCCTCCCACTCACTCGTTTACTTCAAAATGATGTCACATTCAATTTTGATGAGGCTTGCAAGAGAGCCTTCATTGAACTCAAATCTTCTCTCACATATGATCCAATAATCCAACCCCCAGATTGGTCCTTACCATTTGAATTGATGTGTGATGCTTCTGATAGGGCCATTGGAGCTGTTCTTGGTCAAAGAAGTGAAAACATTCCTCATGTCATCTTTTATTCCTCAAAAACATTGGATGAAACTCAATCACACTACACTGTGACTGAAAAAGAACTTTTAGCTGTGATTTTTGCCTTGGATAAATTCCGGCCCTATCTCTTAGGTGCCAAAATCACCATCTTCACGGACCACTCAACATTAAAGTTCTTACTTAAGAAAAGTTATTCCAAAACATGGCTAATAAGATGTATTTTAATGCTCCAAGAGTTTGACCTTGTGATAAAAGATAAACCTGTAAAAGAAAGCCTTGTGGCTGACCACCTGAGTAGAATTTCTAATTCTTCTCATTCTGAAATAATTGATCCTGAATTTCCAACTGAACACCTCTCATCTCTCACTCCAAAGTTACCATGGTATGCCCCAATTGTCAATTACTTTGTTTCTGGTGTTTTCCCTGAATATTTTTCAAAAGAACAAAAAGAAATGATGAAAAGTGATTCAAAGCATTATTTTTGGGAATATAATAAACTTTGGAAAACTGGGGCTGACATGGTAATTAGGAGATGTGTTGATGAAACTGAACAATCCTCCATCTTGGAATTCTGCCACTCAATGCCTGGAGGTGGCCACTTTGGACCACAAAGGACTTCTCGAAAGGTCCTAGATTCTAGATTCTTTTGGCCTTCACTCTTCAAGGACTCTCACGAGTTTTGTCAATCATGTCCCACTTGCCAAAAGTTTGGCACAATTTCCAAAAGAAACGAAATGCCTCAAAAGCCATTAGTCTTCTGTGAGCTTTTCGATGTTTGGGGCATCGATTTCATGGGACCTTTTTCCCCCTTCCAATTGATTATCCTACATTATCCTTACTGTTGACTATGTTTCTAGGTGGGTCGAGGCCAAACCCACTAGGAAAGATGATGCTCAAACTGTGAGTGAGTTCCTCAAAACCCATATCTTCCATCGATTCGGAACACCACGTGTTTTGATAAGTGACTTAGGAACTCATTTCTGTAATAGAACCATGGAGTCACTTTTGAAAAATAATGGGGTTGTACATAAAACATCCACTGCATATCACCCTCAAACAAATGGAATGGCTGAACTTTCTAACAGAGAAGTGAAAAGAGTGTTTGAAAGAATTGTTAAGCCCACAATAAAAGAATGGCCCGATAGACTTGGTGAAGCACTTTGGGCCTATCGAACAGCCTATAAGACACCCATTGGGATGTCTCCAGTTAGGCTAGTTTTTGGTAAAGCCTGTCATTTACCAGTTGAAATCCAACATAAGTCATTTTGGGCTGTCAGAACATGTAATTTTGATTTTGAAAAATCTGGTGAAGAAAGATTTTTGTAGTTGACTGCATTGGAGGAGCTTCGACTCGATTCGTATGAGAACTCCATTATCTACAAGGAAAAGGCAAAGTCACTCCATGACAAGAACATTCTTTGAAAGGTATTTCATGAAGGTGAAAAGGTAATGCTCTTCAATTCTCGATTTCGACTTCACCCAGGTATGCTCAATTCTCATTGGGATGGACCTTTTATTATTACTAATGTTTACCCATTTAGTGCAGTGAAAGTCCAAGACCCTTCTTCAAAAAGAACCTTCACGGTTAACGAACATTGGTTAAACCATCACCATGAGAGGTCTCACAATCCAGGAACCGCATCGACTTCCATCGAAACCCTATCCACTTCAATAGAACCACCACTGGATAGAGACCCGCCAAATCCAAACCAGGGGGAACCTCTTTCCCTTTAACTCTCTCTCCCCTCAATCTCTCTTCCCTCTCTTCTTCTCTCTATCTCTTCTTCTTCCTCTCTCCCTCTCATTTTTTTTACAACTTTCTTCCACAACCTTTTTTTTCTATTTTCTATTTTGTGTGGATGTGTCATTAAAAATAAAAAATTTAAAAAAAAATTTAAAAAAAATGAAAATTAACAAAAAAAAAGGGGTGTCATAATTACTAATCATCCAATATTGAAATTCTGTCCAACCATTTTGGGGAGTCAAAAGTCTTGTTTTAAACTCAAATATATTGAATTTTTATCTCAAACTTGGGTAAACAATTTTGTGTCAATAACAAACATTTTAAATGAACAATTTTTGGTGGAAAATGATTCTCCCCTACTGTGAGGAATAACATTAGCCTTCATGTCAAGGTAATCTATGGCCATATTTTTCATTGTGTGTCTTCACCACAGATTGTGAGTCTTGAGTTTGTGGACCTTCGAGCTTAATTTCCATCTTTTGTGTGCATTAATATGATAGAGGCATTTTCTAAGCCTCATGAGAATCAGAATAGCCAAATAGCCTCCCGTTACCCTTACATTGATCCTACTTTTGAAATCCCCTTTGAGCCTATGAAAACCTTTCTTTTGATAGCCACGTTACAAGCCTAATACCTTCTCCCACCCAACATCTTCATGGATTTTCATTGTACAATTTATTGAAATTTAAGTGGGGGGGAATGGACTTCATTTTTGGGTGTACTTTCATTGATTTCCAATGTGTCATCATATGCTTGAGGGCAAGCATCCATTCAAGTGTGGGGGAGAGGTTGTAATTCTATGAGCTTTGGGGTGTATATGTGTAATTTTCATTTATACAAAAATTCATTGAAAAGTGTTCAAAAAAAATGAAACAAAATTATATTAAAAAAATGAAAAAAAGGAATGGGTTGTGTCTTGGGTGGGTCAAAAATCATTCATCATCAACCTTTTATCATGTTATAACTACTAAAATTAGTTCCATGAGGAGATCAAGCATGGGTTGGGAGATGACTGTGAGACTTGTTTCAAGCACAACTTTCGAAAAAAAGAGCAAAAAGAGAAAAAAAAGAACACTTGAATCATCTTGTATTGTGTAATTATTGGAAGTCTTCCATGTCGTGCATATTCCATCATCTCACCCTATTCCATTTTCTATCTCCCTCACTTTTCATTCATCACACATTCATGCCCTTGTAAATATGTGTTTCTATTTCCTTTCAAATCAAATTTCAAAAAAAATGTGCATTGATTTTTCCATGTTGGTGTTTTTAACCCCTCTTTTCCTTTGGACATTATATACCTACCGTCCCATAGCCACTGAAAACCCCCTTAAAAGACCTCTTGATTCTTGTACACATTAGATTTGGGAATGGAAGCTGAGAGCTCTTACAAACTCTTGATTTTCACTTTTTGTTGGTAAATGAGTGAACCTCCTAAAATATATTTTTATCATCTTGAGAGGAGTAAGTTTTGAGTGCCTACATTTTCTAATTCAAACCTTGAACATGAAAAAATGAATTGTTTCTGATGCATTATTGTGAACCAAATTTGTGATGGAATTCAATATGGATGAGTGAAATAGTCTAAACCTCCCCTGATTGGAGAAAACAAAATTTTAATATTTGTTGGTGAGTGAAAATGATTTTGTCATGTTTTTATATTTGTTTCACATGAGGACACGCGCAAATCTAAGTATGGGGGAGTTGATGTTATTAATATTTTCATGACTTATTATATTCCCCCTTTACTTATTTTATATGAAATGTGCATAATTTGTGTGAAATATTAATGTTTTAAGATTAAGTATAATATTTGAGCATTTTTAGAAGTAGGCCAATTGAGTCAGTTTAATGTTTTAATAATAACTGTCACTATAATGATCCAAATTGTGTGATTATTATTTTTTAGGATTCTACTTTCAATATACAACATTTCATTAGAAGGAACCATGATCCAATTCTGCCATTTGAAGGGTCATATGGTCCTCACAAACAAGACCAAAGAATCTGTGAACAAACTGGACCAGCCTTGAAGATTGATATACTAGGGTCAATACAGAAGTCCAAAAACCTTAAATCTCCACCATAATTCGGGGGACACTGCATGTCATCTTGGATAAAAATTTCATGGCCCAAATCTAAGTACAAGGGGCCCAAATGAAGCTCTGAAGTCCAGCCCACCATTCTGTACGAGAATTAAAATCAGTATACTATTCATGACATATCTCATGATGTAAGTATCAAATCGAGCTGAGATTTTTCAGTGTGAAAGAGGCGATATATGCGGCCGACTTTGTTGAATAAGTCATTCTGATTTGAAGGCATCTTCCTGTACAAAAATCCATTCACATTTTGGCCATCGAAAAAGCATGGATAGAAATGGACAGTTTACCTTTGTTTAATAAAACTGACATAACATTGGCTCCACTTGTCCAAATGGCTCCATATTTTGACAGTAGTCGGAAAACTTTATTATCTAGAACTTTGAAGAAGGAGATATTCGGCGATTCGGCTGTCTGAATAGAAAAATTGGCGATGAAAGTGGAGGGACAGATTAGGAATGCAAACAGTCAAATCCTTGGGCTATAAATACTCTCCCCTTATATCCTTGAGAGGGGATGGCATTTCAGAAGAGAGGAGATCATATTGGCACGAAAAAAGCTTTTACAAAGGCTTGGGAGGACCTTCCATACTCAAGTTTTCACTTGAGAGACCTTTCCTCCTCTCTTTGTTTTCACTTACTTTTTTGTTCTTCGTTTTTGTAATTTTGTAAGTCCTTTCTTTGTAATTCCGTTTTAATGCAAGTTACTTCTTCAATATCTCTTATTCTCATCCACCTTCTGTAGTTTAATATTTATGTTCTTAAAATAGTTTAAATTCAGTTGAATCCCCTTCCCTTATTTTGCTTCCACATTCAATCGAAAATCCGTTTTTAATTATCATCATCGTTCGTGTGTGTGTGTCAACGTACCACTCTTTTCTAATCCCTTTATTTTTCTTCTATTCTTAATTTATCATCATAATTATTTTAACCAGAATATTAAACATCCAAATGGCTGAGTAAATATCTCATTGGGGTGAGATATAATTCAGGGATGTTAAGTGATCAAGAGTTTTTCTCGATGAGTATTCTTTAAATTAATATTGTGTATGTTAAACTTAATATGTCATGGATTAATGATATGTTTTGTTTAACGAGTGGTTTCCATGGATTATTGGAACCATAAATACACTACCATAAATAAGTTTTGATTGAGATTAGAACCCTAAGTTAAGTTAAGGCTTGGATTAAAGCCTTCACGCTTAGGAATTCCAATCAACGTCAACTTATGACATGGGTGTTAATTTAATGCAATACAAAGTAAGGCTCAAGGATATCACATGCTTAACTCCCCAATGATGAACTCACCCCAATCATTATCAATTTGGTAAATCAAAAATCATCCATCAATCATTTCAATTATTCTCTGCAACAAACCCCCCTAATCAAAATACAATCAACTAAAAACAAACAACTACTACAAAGTATCATCGCTGAGGATTCGACCCAAGTGCTGCTATACACATTAGCAGAGCACCAGAACTTTGACCGGTCGATAGGCAACAATCGGCCGTGCGTTTCAAACACATACTCATTATTCACACAATGAATTATGTTTTAGGATAGATATAGTATCATAATAACTCACTATATTACATGAAAAAAGGGTTCTTTATATAACACCTTATTCAACAAATAAGGAACTAATTCTTTTTCAATTACACTATTACATATGGTTTAATATTTAATAACATATTCCATAAATTATAACCTTTCATAAATTTGAAGAAGTAGTTCCTCGCAATTGTTTTGCACAATATAGAATGCAATCATGTGATACAACCATGTGATAAAATTGTGTGAAAGAAGATGAAGTGTTTTAATGTGAATCATATACATGGAATATTCTTGTGTGAATGAAATAAATTGAGAGATTTCAAACCCGTAACGTGGGGAACAATAAGAAGAAGAGGACATCATATGATAATGCATTCACGTATAGTGAAAAATAATATATTGATAATATAAGAACATTTTCTATGAGGGGATTGGTAATTGGGCTACACATGAACCAAATAAATTTATGATGTTTCATTAAATAATACATTAAGAAAAGAAGGTAAATTTTCGCAAGAAGTTGATCATATGAGAATCTGAAACTGTAAAAATCTATTACAAATTGTGTTTTGAAGAACATAAGAAGAATGATTGTAATTGAGTTGATATTTTGAAATTTTCATTTGGGTTGAAGAAGAAGATACATGTACTAGTTTAGGTGTAAATGAAATGGAATAAAGAAGAGGAATTGGGTGTTCATGTTTACACAATGGGGAACTATGATGGCTGTACAGATAGTGTAAAAATACCATCCTAGATTTAAGAATTCATGTGATCACTAATCACTTATAGATATGTTTTTGGGATTACTAGTCCCCAAAATATTAGTATTATTTAGATTGAATTAATAATAATGAATATTTTTATCTTTCTATTTGATTTTGTGAAGAATAAAAAGAGTTTCTTTCCTAATTTTGAGTGAGTAACTAAGTGAAGAAGAGGTTTGTGGATGAATAAGGAAACACTGTGAAATCCACTGGAATACTCAAAAGGAAGAATACATTTTTTGTGTTACAAAAAATTTAAAGAGTTGATTACTATGATCATAGGTAGTATAAAAAATTAACAAGGAGATATAAAACAAGAACTATAAAATGAATTATGTGTGATGCAAGTGAATGATTATTCCATTTTTTTAACCATGTTAAAAGAATTATTTTTTAGTGTTTGTGTCGTATTGGATTATTTCCAATCCATGCCGAGTGATAACTACTCTTGTCGAGTAGTGAGAATTGTAATAATATCATATGTCATATTTACATACTTTTATATACATTTATAGGAAAAATAAAATATATTAATTGAATCTTGACACAAATATATCTATGAGTTTAATGGGATAAATGTTTTAATTACTAAAAACTTCCAATGCACTGATTATCCCCCTCTTAACTTTACATAGATTGCAAACTGTTTCTCTCAACGAACATGTCAAAAACATATATAATTATGTTGAGAAGATATTTTTATTGGGTTTGGTTGATTTAAGAAGCTCATTAGGTGTAAGGATATTATGAGTGAAGGTGTCTATATATAAGTGAGGGGATGGGCAACTTTGGAATCAATGACATATTAATATATAATATCTATTTAACACTTAAAAAATGGATCCAAAATATAAAGGATTCAACGATAATTAGTGTATAGTTTTAATATAATCATCCAAACAAATTTAGATAGTTTTATATATCATTTTAATCCTCACAATTTAGATAAACCCCATTTCTAACCATTGTTAATCATGATAACAACATTTCCATTCGTAAATTGATATAATTTTACACCCAGGATAACAATTTCCTCAATAATTATCAAATTATAAAATTTTTAACCAAAACCAACCTACCTTGAAGTATTTCCTTATTTTTCTATTTTCAAAATTATTTAGTAAAATATTATTTAGAATTAAATATCATTGACCACATTTTAATAACTATTCTCATATTTTGTCTTTAAATTCATCTAAATAGAAATGAAATTTGAATCTGGACTATTTCTCCATAAAATATAAATTATTATTAAAATCATGTGACCATATAATTTATCAAAAAATCATTATTATGTTTTAAAATTAAATGTTTTTTATTACCACTATAAACTAGTCGTTAGATTGTTGATAATCTTATTCGTACCTTCCAATCTAATGACTACTTTATTGTGGTCATTATATATCACAGTTCGTTTAGAGTCAAGGTTATATGTGAAATAAGCTATCAAATAATTAATGATTATTTAAAAGGAAAGGATATAAAAAATATGAAGGTGTTAAATTATATAAATATATATGAATTAAATTTATAAATGGAAATCAATATTATTATAATATATAATACCTTTAATATTATTATAATATATAATACTATAAATATTATAATATATCTTAAAGTTGTTATAATATTGATTTATGTTAATATTATAATAATATTATATATGTTAACATATATATTATAATAATATAACATATGATAATATTTAAATAATATTACTATTCAATTATATTAATATTTTTCAATACATATTATTATTAGTAAAACATTATAAATATATTATTATTTATATTATTATAATATATTTAATATATATTATTATTAGGATACCACTTATACTTTATTATATATATTATAATAATATAAAAGGTTGATTATATCAAACATCACAGAACATAACTCAAGGAAAGAAATTAGCACGTTATTATTTCACATGTTATTTTGATGTCTTCAAAATTAGTGGATATACTATTTTCTTTTAGACATCATCTATTATTATTAACTCCTTAAATTTTTTATATCATTATTAAAAAAAGAAAAAAAATTTCTATATTTTTTTTAATGATATTATTTTGGGATGGAATATGGAATTATTAACATTATTTTAACATGTATCTTGGGAGAGTAATATTTTATACCATCAGATTACTTGAAGAACCAAACCTAATTTAATTTCATTTTCATGTTTAATTATGTGTAAAAATGTATTATGTTCATTAGAACAATTATTACATTTACTTTCTAGGTCTGTATAATTTACTATGAATTTCAGGCCAGACATTATTTGGCATTATTCGATAACTGCTTTTTCTAAAAAAAAATTAAACACATAAATGAAATCCTTGATATATTCAAATAAGATTCCATTATATGAAAACATTACCATTTTTATAATTTATACAATTAGTTCTATCTTTTAGAAACATATGTCTTATGCAATAGTTTATAGAATCACTTATCTACCTCCAATGTATTGAAATCCAAAATGGAATTTTAATATCAAAAGTATGGTATGACTAATATAAGGATATATTTTCAATAAAAAACAAAATAATAATAATAATAAGTTATAATGAAATATGTTGGAAATATTATAATTCTTTCTTGTTTGTTTTTTATTTAAATGATTTATTTTATGAACAATATAATGAATTTATTAATTATGTAGGTTCAATTTTTTTCTCTAAAATCCATTTTCATTTATATATCATTTTGTTTCATTTTAAATGTATTGGGATTAGAAGGATTGGGTAGGATGAAATGGGTGAGCTAACATGGACAGAGTTAACATTTATGTGCATGATATAGATATCTTAAGTGAGTTATTTAATTTCAATGTTTTATTGGGGAAGTTTTGTAAATTTATTTTCAATAATGAATGATTTTCTTAATTTTTTCCTCAATATATATTGATTAATTGTATTTAACTAGGATTTTATAAATTGTTAATTTAAGAATCTAAAATGTTTTTCCCATGTAGGTAAATGATTTTGTTGGATCATTATCATGATTTATTTATTATAAAGATACTTTAATCATAATCATGATATTGGTTACCTGAATTTATTCTCAATATATTTAGGAGACACATGAAATTTCAATGTAGAATGTAACTTGAACAAAATATGGAAAAATTATTATATATGTTTATTTTATTACAGGTCAAAAGAGTTAGTATTTTAAATCTAAAATTGCGTATTAATTTTTATATAAAATTAAATTCATTATGATATGTATATTTATATAATAATAGGAATATACAATCCTTAGTCATTTTGAATTTCATTATTGTTTATTTACCAATCATCTATTATATTTTGTTTTATATAAATAAAATGTTTGGAATCACCTGAGAGGCTTAGATTTTGAAACGTTATTTTGAAAAGGTATCAGAGAGGGTCCCAATTTCGTTTTTCTAAAAAGGAAAAATTTTCATTTCCCTAGTGCTAGGGTTTTCATCACATCACCTTATTTAGTGACTTGTGTCATTGTCACTTCCATTCTTTCAAAACAACTCATCGTAGGCTATCTAGCCATGACACATCCAATTTCTCATTGAATATTCATAATCCTCATCCCACATACAACCTGCTACCACTTTTCTTATGCCATTGGGATCTCCTCCACTATCATACCATCCCACAACATTCTCTTTTTCTATCCATCTCTATGAACCCTCCATATATTCATCATTTTTACATTGTATAACCATGTATCTTTTTCTATGATGATATATATATGTTCATCCTGGTTCATTATTAATTTTACATATTTCTATAAAAAATGTTTATTTTTTTCATCATGGCTTCCTTATCCTCCCTACTTTACTCTATAACTAATTTTTAACATCTTGTAGATGATAACCTAGAATCCACCAATTTCATTAAATGTGAGTATATGTTTACTGTCATGCTTAAATGGATGGACCATTACAATCATATTTTTTCCTTGACATTAGATAATAGGGGTGTCACTTTTTGGTGATGGTAATATAAAAAAACAAAAAAATTACATGTTTCTTAATATTATTGATATTTAGGTAAATCATTTTTCTAAGACGGCCAATACCTAAACGGATTTGTGGGATTACTTATCATTTATATTTTTAAAGACTAACAATATTAGTATATATTTTATTTTTTTCATAAAATATTCATACTTCATTTGGGTTATCATTTAATTTAATCATATTTTAAAGAGTGGAAATATATCATTAATGTAATCAATGATTTATGGTCGATTTTTTAGAGTCTCGAGGGAGCCAGGATGTATCATGACCACATATTTTTATTTTCTTTACTCCATGGTCTCAATCTAGAGTTTATGATGATAGTCATAGTGATGTTTTCCCATATCATTGCTTTATATCTCCCACTAGTGTATATTAAGGTCATTAATTCCATACATTATGAAAAAATGTGAAATCTTACACACAATTGATATTTTTTAATAGGAGAATAAGTTCCTCCAAATTCATCACAAATTATCATACTTTAGTGTAATTTTGGTTTATAGAAATAGGTATACTGGCTCAATCTCCTAGAAATTCATGAGGATGTTAATATCTTCTAGTGAATCCAATGATCTTATCGGGAATGCATGTATTTTTCGATATTTCTAGATTAATTTTAATAAAAGTTTTATCACATTGCAAATGGATCCACAATTTATATAATTTATTACAGTGTTGTTTCGCTACATACATTCTTCAACACTACATAGTATTTTTTGTTGTACACTATCCATTTGATTTATTGATAATTTACAAACCTTATTATTTATATATTCTTCCATACCATATTCACACATACTATAGTTTCGTTTTATGATCTTTTGAAGGATTGTGTGGTTAGTAGTGTCTATCATTGTGGTAGTGTGTATATACCTGAGTCGATTGATTCTCTTTACTCCTCTATACTTTTTACGTCATTCCTCATGATCCATGTTTTGTTTACCATCATGTCATGTCAATTTTTCAAAAATTATATCATGATTTTTTTCATGTTAATCCTTTTTATGGTGAGTCTTATTATTAAAACAAGAATCATCAGGTTATTTATGTTCCTTGGGAGTTATCACATGTCTCTATTCCTTTTGACGTATTTTATTATGATGTATGGGGACATATCCATGTTCCATGAATTTTTTTATCATTAATTTTTTACTTTAATTATTTATTTTTATCATATTTCTTTGGATTATTTATTAAAACAATATTCCAAAATAATTTCTCTCTACCACTCACTTTTTCATGAAACCTAAACCATGTTTTCAATTCCCTTAATTTTTGTCTCACTATAGTCATGAATACTTATATGGATGAATTCAATCATTTCTTGATTATCATGGAACCATATATTAGATTTTGTTCTATAGAAGACCCTAAAAAAGTGTTGTATAATTCAAGAATAATATTTTGTTGAACACTATTTGGGATGTTCAATTTTATATTAAACTCTTACCAAATTATGGTGCTACACCATTTTGACTTCTACCTATCTCATTTACTACATTCCCTCATTTTTTTTCATTAATAGGAGGCACATTTTCATGATTTATGACCTCAATAATCCCCACATCCTTTAACTATTTATATTTTTATATTTGTGTATTATGTTTTTAATTTTTTCCCCATTATTACAAAATACAATATTCCTGATCTTATTTGAATCATCCTTTCCTACTCTAGAACCAATTTTTTTTATTTTTTTATCTCCCTAATATTAAATTATTATATAGTTTAAATAGATGTATAATTCATTGATTTATCCAATTTCATGTTCCAACATCTATCACCCTCTACATAATTTTCCAATTTCAATGGTTCCTTTTCATATTCTCTCACATGACCACCAACGACACTTCCTCCTCCAAAAGGATGTTGGTCATGATTTTATCAAATTTAACACTCAATGTCAATGAATTTACATTCCAACTAAGTCTCATGATACTTTCACCTAATGACTATTCATATCTTGACTCTCGATCGACATATTTTCCTATCACACTTCTCAAAGGAACATGTTGTTCTCACGACTAAACAGTTTATTATTTTCTATTCCAGGGAATAACACTGACTACCACCCTATTTATTGGGACCGAAATCGAGGATTTCTTCTCCCAACCCATCCCCAAGTCCAAATATCATCCAATGTGATTACAGACTATGACAATTATAGGTGAATCATACATGTAATCTTCTCTCCTTCACATATAATAGGAAAATCATTGGATAAAAATGAATCTATACAATGTTTTCAATGTTTATGGCACTATTAATCATTTGAAGGATTTCTTGGTTACATATGGAAATGGTTAGACCTACAATGCTGATTACATCGACACATTCACCTTTGTATAATATAGAAATTATTCATCTTTTTATCTATCACATCACTGCATTCTATTAATATATCTATTATATGTTAGAGGACTTATTTTTGATATTCCTTTCACTTGGAGGGGGATGAATCATTATTGAGGAATATTTAACATTTTATAAATTTTTATCTCTTCCCCTATTTACCCTATTATAATTTCAATTATATTATTCAATTTTCCAAATCACATGTAATTATATGAATGCAGTAAAAGAAAACACATGATATTTTTCCATGTATAAATAATTAATAAAATTATCTTGTCCAAGGCATGTTATAGATGTTATTTTGAATGTTAAAAAACTAGATAATGATCATTTCAATGTGGTTTTATCAAGTATAGAAAACACATATCTTTGTAAAACATCATAGTTGATTGACAGTTCTTGTTTCATTGCTCAGGGAAGGATCTTTATACTTTCTATGAATACATTCTTCACATTATAGATAAGGTTCCTTGTAACAACATGAATATCTTACATTAGATGTGATTTTTGTTTAATGTCATAGTCTTCATTGATCATCTAATTCAACACATGTTATATTATCATATGTAGGAAATAAACCCTTCACCTTCCCAAAATAAAACTAAATGATGCACTTTCTTCTTGTTCTATCAGTCACAAAAATATGATTATAGGGTGAACTGAGGAACACCAAATATTGTTGGCTCCATGTTAGAAAAAAAAATTGTTTTTGGAATCAAATGATGTCACTGCTGAATGTATTTTATATTAAAATGAATGAAAAGGAAATCAATTCACTTTGTAAACCAGAGTCACAATCGTATTCCTATGATCAGATGAAAAAAGTCTTATGAAATTCTAATAGATTGTGAAAAGTTATTCTTGGAGAAAAATACCACCACACACACCTTTGGTCTAGAATAAATAGTTGAATATATATGAGGATATGTATCAAAGAATGAGCTGGCTTAATAAAATCCTGACGATGCTTTGCTAATCTTGTATTTATCATAAATCATAAGTTGTATTGGAAAACAATTGATTAAATCCTTCTGATGGAAAGTTTTTAAAGAAGTTCTTCCAATAATATTGTGGTTTAGACGGAAATAATGAATTCACTGGAAGGATGAGAAGTTACAATAATTCCCAATTTTATTCAGATGATGAAATATTGATCTTAGTTGTTCTCAAAGTCATGATTAATTCATGAGACAATAACATGTTTATAGAAGAAGGAAGTTTCCAAAGTCAAATATTTCTATCCTTAGTTTACATTGTGAGATAACTATATGAATAATTGTTTGAATGATGAGGAGATTCCATTTGAAATATGATTGAAAGAAGATGATTACTTTATGTTAGAGAAATAAACCACAAGATAAAAATATTTTGAGAATGAAGTTGGAATGTACAATAATATGAAAAGGAAAGAAGTTCCTGAAGTTGAAGTTGCAATTTTTTTTCTATCATATGGAATGATCCACCAATGATAAAAGTAATATTGGAGATGATCAATAGACACAATTACAGATTAAAAAGAGAATTAGTGGTAGAAAGTTTTGTTTTTATTGGGTGTTTTTAGACCAATATATTTATGAAAGGTAGAGATCAATCAACTGGATAAAGATCAAATATGAATTCCACCGTTTTCATTAGGTTGAAATGATTATTTTAATCGGATAATAAAAAATAAGAAATTTGATATCTTTTATATTAGTTCAATTTAGTTAGAACAAACTTGTTTCCTGTATCTATCAAATGGGTCATGAGTCATCAGATTAGAGGAGACACCGATTCTTTAGAGTGATATAGGGACTGATCCATTAGGCCCTAGAAGACACATATACAACACTAGATGAAGGGTCCCCAATTTGAGGAATATAATAAAAATATAATTTTTTAAAATTCATTACTTTTTTCTAGGCGGATCTTGGAAGGATGTTTGATGAGTTTAGAGGATATGTTTGTTCAAAGAAGTTTTGAATCTAATGCTGAAGTACTGCTGAGAATTGGTGATATCAATACATGTTGTGAAATTTTTTATGGAAGAATGGTTTCAATGTTTTTGTCCTGTTAGTTGGTATGGAACATCACAATGAGAAGCCATCCATTATGATGTATTGGTAAGTGGGTTATGAAAATTGTAGTGGCCATATGATTTTTTCATACTAAGTAAATCAGAATGACAATCAGAATCATACTAAAGAATGACTAGAATGTCTGAAGAAATGTAATATTGTGAAAGGATCTGATAAGATTATTGAATAAATTAGAATAGCCGATTTGTTTTCAATAATTAAAAAATGGGTTTGAAATGTAATGGAATGTGTTGTTTTGGGAAATTGGGTTATGTAGGAATATTATTCAAATTCTTGGTTAAAACATTTTTGGAACATCTATAAAAAGAGGAGGGTGCATTGTACTTTTTGACACATGTATTGTTCATGGGAAATATGTGAAGGAGAAGAAATAATGTTTTTTTAGAGACAAGAGTGTTCTAGATTACGTACTCTTAATAATGATTTCTGGACAGAAGAAGAAGAAATATCGTATTCAATGTTTCCAAATAAAAATAAGAAATCAAAATGGGATTTCCAAACAGAGGTAGAGGTTGTTCAGAATTGTTTTAGTGTTATTTTAAAAGAGTTATATTTCTATACTGAGAAATCATAATGACGAATAACATAGGGGAATCAGACTATATATCATTATGAAGTCTTGAGAAGTTATTACCTATTACTGGGTTGGAATTCGAGGAATTTTTATGAAGATTATATTTGTGGATGTTGACAAGGTAGCACAATAACATGATTTAACAGAATTTTTGAATGATTCCAAACTTGTTAAAAAAAACTTTTATTATATAATTCCGTGTTAATTAAACAACATTCTCATTTTTGTTGAACATAGTGCTACACAAGTGTAAGGGTATATCATACCATTTTTATATAGAAAAAGGATTTTTTCTATTGTATTGTATGGAATTGGATGGTTTCTAAATCATAACATGGATGTAGATACTCTTGTTGAGTAGTGAACCTTGTAAATTCTTTTGTTCTTATGGATATGTGATTGTTTTTTTTACAGAAATGTGATTACTAATTAACTATAGGAATATTTTTTTTAAAGGAATCAAAATAGAAAAAGGTATAACTGATTCAACCACTTCCCTTCATAGTGATGTATTGATCCTTGTTTGGTAATATCAGGTAGAATTAGAGAGAAGATTCCATTTATTTACCCTTTGCTGATGTTTTTGAAGTATATGTTGTCATGGTGAATCTGAATTGTGTGAAAAGTAAGGGGATTCCAAACATTAATGGTAAGATAGTCATATCTGGATAGATATTATGTTACCTTATCTTATATATATTGTGTATGATGTTCTTGAAGCTACAACATATGGGTTTTCTCCTATTTATGAAAAAAAATCCACATACATATATTGACAAGATGAATCTTTACAATTATGGATGATATATGAATTACTTACTATCATCACTTTATGAAATTGATTTTCTATGAGTTATGGGTGCTTCCACATCCAATGTCATCTAATATAAGTGGAGGATAATTATGAAGTAAATAAAGAAGTGACGAAGGAAAATTCACAAATCTGGAAGGTCCAGTTTGAAGATACCAAAATGTGTGAGTATGAATCATTTGGTGAATTCTCTACGAGGGTGAATGATATTGTCATTAATATAAGATGTATTGATGAAAATATTGAGTATTAGACTATTTTTGAAAATATCATCATAATTCTTCCTAACATGATTAATACCAAGTTTTCCTCGCTAGAAGATAGAGATCTAAAAAAATAATTTTTGTATTTTTGTATAGTAATATCATAACACATGAAATGAGAAGGGAGAATGATATGGTAGAGAAAATGTATATATAGAAATCTCATTCTAGGATTCCAAGAACATAATTTCTTAAAATATTCCTGAAGAGGAATACATTTCATTACTTCATTCTTAAATTGAGGCCTATAAAAATCTTGATGAATTTTTATCCTTCTTTTCTAAAAATGTGAAAAGTTGTAATGGAAAGTAAAAAAGGGGAACCACCAATAATTGTTTTTTGAAAATAGATCTATTGGGTAACTTTTGGCCAATAGTACTTGATGAAAAAGAGAAGAGAATAATGATGAAGACTAAAGAAGTAAAAAATGCAATTTAGTAAATATAGTGATAAAGCTAGATCTTATTTCAAAGGTAAAAATAATAATTTTACTAAATCCAAAATGAGTGGTATGTTATCTAAAGATGAAGAAGAAGAATATTTTGAAGACATATATGAAATTTCTATTGATATGGATAGATAGAATACTTTCATTTAAATAATTAAAAATTATTATTTTATAATAAATAGTTTAGAAGAATAAGAAGCGTAATTAGAATTAAATCTTAAAGAATAATTGAAAAAAATTTATATGAATTGTTGGAAGGTTTGAGAAGAAATAATGAAACTAATAAATGATAATTCCTCAACAAATAATCAATAATGTTTTCAATATTATAGTGTTATGCGACGAGAAGTAATTAATAAGTTGAAATTGGATGAGAAATAAATGAATCTAAATGAACATCTAGAAGTAATGCTAAAGGAAAAATAAGAATAGTTGGAACATGACCGATAGAAACATTCTATAACTAATAAGAGCTTACCAGGTTTAAAGAATTCTCTTTTTTAAGTTGGTGATTTTTTTGGAAAGGGTAAACTTGATATGGATCCAAATTTTCCTTAAAAAGTTTAGAAGAAATATTTAATTGTCTTTGAGAAAAAAAATCTAGGAAAGTTATGCATTTGGCCAAAATGAATAAAGTCAAGAAGATAAAAGTTTATAGAAATTGTAATTCCAATAATTTTTTTAAAACTTATGGGTTTAATAAGGATGAAAATAAACAGATATAAAGAAGTCATATTCTGGTGTATAACTTAATGGTTAGTGGTCAACAATGGTCTGATAAGAAGATATGAATGTTGTTGAGAAACATGCTTATAACTATGGACAAAATGGTAGTTTGAGAAGAAAAAAATCCTTTCTATGGATACTACTGGTATTGTGGTGTATTTAGACATATGGAATATATGTGTTGGTTTAATCAACAACATTACTAATATTCCACAACATGCAGAAGGACAAGTTTAGGGTTGAGTCAAACCTCTCAAATAAAGGGAATGGTGCTTTGATGAAACCGGGAAAGGTTGGTAGAAAATTGAAAATAGGTCCCAACCATTGCAATATTTTTGTGAAATATTTCAACAACATGTACATCTTTCAAAATGATGTCATGTTTTTTTACTGGCACAAAAAAATTTATTTTAATAGTTCTCTTCATTAGGATGTGAATAATGATAAAGGGAATGAAAAACTTCTTGTTGTTGAAACCACTCTTGAAGTTACATAGGATGAAAAAACATAGATATTGGATTGTGGGTGATATTCTCATATAATAGGAGGTATAATTTTTTTGAATAATTTGAATGAATTCAAATATGGAACGATGACATTTTTCTATGATCAAACCCTTTGAATCAAATGTGTTGGATCTTCTACAATTTGCGAAGAAAAGTTATAGTCCAAGAAATATTTTTTTTTGATGGGATAAAACAAAACTTCATATGTGTTTGAAAACATTTTGATTAAGGAAACAATGTTATTTTAATTAAATATCGATTTTTTGTGAAAAGGGGGGAAGATGGAAAGATTGTTACAAGGGGTCACCATACAAAAGGAAACATGTTCCAATTCAGTGAGATTCAAATATATTGTTTATTTGGTAGGGTCGAATATAATAAGTTTTGGAATAAATGGATAGGTAAAATGTCTCAGAGAAACAAGATCATGTTATCAAAGAGATAAACATTTATGTGGTATTTCAGATATGATAAGAAGAAAATATTGATGCTTCCAAATTTTTCAAAAATGGAAGACAGAAAACTCTATGCATAGAAAGTTGACATTTTTTCAAAATGGAACCTAAAATTTATTCATTGAGATATATTTGGGCCATTTGTAAGAAAATAAAATCATGTATATAAGTACATGATTAATTCACTCACATTATTTGGGTTAAATATGATATATAATTTATAAGTTCTGAAAATGTTTAAAAGTTTCAAGAGTAAAAGTGAGATGGAATGTGAGTATTTAATGAATATGTTCATAATAAACAATAGTGGTGAATTGAAAAATAAATAATTTTAATTTTATCAGGAAAATAATGTATTTTAGATTGAGTTAAATACACCAAAAAACACAAAAAAATGGTGTTGCTGAAAGGAAAAATAGATGTATGGTTGAAATGGGTAGGACTATGTTACTTGAACATTTTATTTATCATTAATTTTGGAGGTAATCCATGAGCATGACATTTTATATTCAAAACCAATGTTTTGACATGACCTATTCATATATTACTGCACAAAAAATTATAAAAGACAATACTGGAAGTTTAAAACACTTATGATTTTTTGATAGTCCATGCATCATAATTAAGGTAGGTGGAAATATTGTAATGTTTTAGAAGGGATGGGAATATGTAAATTTTCTTTCCCATTATTCTAAATTAATATTATATATATTTTTCAATATTTTCACGGATATTAGTTGAATCTATTCATATCATAGATATTTAATTTGGCGAGGAAGATGTTAAAAAAATTTATAGGTAAGGAAGTTGGATGTGATGAATTTTTTTAGAATTTTGATAAGGATGAAAATAATTATAATCCTACTTAGGATGAATAATAAGACTCATCCATTACTAGTGATGAGGAAGAATCTTGAAAAATTATTCCCATGCTAAGGAAGAAAGTGGAATTTCCAAATTTTATGGGTGATCAACATCAAAAGATTCAAACAAGAATAACATCAAAATTTATTACACACAATTCATAATATTCAAAAATAGAGCCAATAGATGTGAATGAATCTTTTGAGAACCAGGAACAGGTTCAGGCCATGAATTTAGAGTGGTATCATATTGATAATAATGATACTTAGGAACTCATACTTATAATGACTAAAAAAGTATTGTTGGTATAATATGGGTTTCTGGGAAGAATCTAAATTAATATGGTGAAGGGATAAGAAACAAAGAGAGATTAGTGTGCAATTTTAACTCACAAATAAGAGTCATTGATTTGGATGAGACCATTTATTCAGTGTCAAGGTTATAAAATATCATAATATTTAATTCTTTTTACACACAATGATGTTACAATTTTTTCCAAATGGATCTAAAATCAACATTTTTGAATACAGAAATTGATGAGGAAGTTTATATTGGACAATAGTATAGATTTATTGTTCGGAATGAGGAATTTTATGTATAGAAGTTGAAGAATGCATTGTATGGGATAAATGAAGGTCTAAATAAATGATATTCTAAATTGGATACCTACTTAAGAAATATGAGTTTTAATAAAGGAAGGGTTTATAATAATCTATATATTAGAGAATGTAAGGAGTTTCCCTTATTGTAATTGTTTATGTTTACGACATTATCTTTCTTGGAATGATGAAATAACATGTGAAAGATTATCTGAAGAGATTAAAAGGTTGTTTGAGAAGTCCATGATGGGGGAAATGAAATAATTTCTTTTGTTAAAAATATCCAAAAGGAATAAAAATATATTTATTTTCAAAGAAAAGAACTTATTAAGATATTTTCCATGGAAAATTTGAAACTAGTTACCATATTATTTTTAGTGGAAACCAAGTATTATGAATATATAGAATGAATTGAAGTTGAATTTAAGAAGTTTTAAAACTAATTGGAAGTTTGTTGTATTTTAATTCCTCTTGACCCCACATTATATATACTATTACATGATGGGTATGATTTCAGAGTGGTCCAATAGAATAAATTGTATTTTCAAGAAAAAAATCCGAGATAAATAAAAGGAACAAAAAATATTAGAATCTGGTACGATTTATCAGAAAGTATTATCTTGTTTGGGTGTCAATATACTGATTGGGAAGGAAATGTTGATGATAAAATATCCAATACTTCTAGAATTTTCTTTATGGAGAAAATTTGTGTTAGTTGGTATAAAATGAAACATAATTCAGTTACTCTTAGACCATTTGAATCTAAGTATGTTGTTTACACTGAAGACACTACTGAACATAAAAAAATAAAGACTGTGTTAGATTAAATAATTGTTGAAGTAAAGTTTCCCTTTATCCTGGGTTGTGATAATTAGAGTGAAACCATCCTTACAAGAAACCAAGTACAAAATCCACATTAAAATTTTTTCAACTTATAATTAAACTTCATCAAGGTGAATTTGGAGAAGAATTAAATGAATCTAGAATGTGATCCTACATCAGAAAAAGTTGTATATTTTCTCACAAAACCATTACTGAAGGAATCATTTTTCAAGATGTGGTAGAAAATTGAAATCCAACACCATTATCATCAAGGATGAGGTATGTGTATCTATTATATATCCAATGTATTTATTAGATGGTGTTGTCAAGGCAGATAATTTATACATAAATATATAAATTGATATGTGATAATCCTTTTAAGGAAGAATGTATGTAGGTGGACTTGCGTGAAACCTATGAACTCAAGATTTAAGTGTGTGAACTATTATAACAATTTGTTAGAGTGGTTTTTGGAAACCTTTGTTTATAGTTAAAAGGAAGAAATGTGAAAAGGTGGGAAGAAATTATTAAGATGTTTCATGCGTCACTAATTTTGGAAAATGTGGTCTTCTTATCGATGATTCTAGTTTCCTAAAATGAGTTATATCACATAGGAATAGAGTTATTGAAAAGTAATCCATAAATTTAGGTTACAATGTTTAGTAACTTATGAATCTTGATTAACAACAAAATAAAAAGGTGAGATTGATGGGACCAAGTTAGAAAGAAGTTTTTATTAGATGTTACAAGTTGATTGTGCTAAAATTGTTGCCTTTTGTTGTCAAATAAAAGAAAATAAATTCACTTTTTAAATTATGGTAAAATTCTCTTCGGACTCAGCTTAGCTCCAAAATGAAATATTGAATTAGAATGACAATAAGTATCATAGTATGTTGGGATTATAAAAAAACCTAAAAATTCTTTGTTGATCTTGGAGTTTTCATAAATCATAAGTTGTCTAGGAAAACTTATGATGGATTCCTTATAAAGGAAAGGGGGATAACATGGGTTTCAAATTCGGTTGTGGTTTAGTTGGAAAGAAATATGTCATTGGATGTAGAGGAAGTTTCAAGAAAACCCAATGTATGTCAGAAGAAAATATGGAGATCGAAAACATTCTCAATTTCACAAGGATGTCATGTTACAGAATATATTTTTTGGAAGGTGTATTTTACTGAAGTCAACAATTTCTTGTAAGCGTTTATCAGTGTGATAGGTCAAAAATTATAGTTTTCAGTCTAGCCAATACTACATAAGATAAAAATATTTGGTGAGAGAAGTCGGTATATACTATAATTAGAAAAGGAAATATGTTTCTAAAGTCTAAGATCCTAATAATTGTCCATCAGAAGTAGTGATCCACTGATCATCAGAGTAATACTGACACCAACCAACAAATGTAGTGATAGATACAAAAGGGAATCAAAGGATGAAATTTTTTTCTATTGGAAGTCATTGGGACCTATGTGTGTAAGAAAGTTAGAGACAGATCAACCACATTAATATCAACAATGTATTTAACAATTTTCATCGGGCTAAATTGTTTGTTTCATGTGGGTAATGAATGATAGAAGAACACGAATATGTTATTAATTGGATCAATATTATTAAAAAAAATATGTTGAGTGGCTTTATCATATGGGAAAATATTCATCAGACTAAAGGAGACATTGATTCATTTGAGAGAGATAGATACCAATCCATCAAGCTTAGGATGAAACTGATACTTCATAAAACACAGGGTCATAGGTTTGAGGAAAATAATAAAAGCAGAACTATTTTAAATTAATTACAAAATTGTTGTCAAAGGGGATATTGAAAGGATGCTTGTAGAATTTTTTGGATGTATTTATTCAAATATGATTTGAAGATGATGTTGATGTAATACATAGAAGTAATGATATCTTTTGAAGATGCGACTATGTTTTTAAGTAATTGTTCAAAATTATTACTTCTATCAGTTTTTACGGAGCATTATAATTATTATTAATAAGATATAATGTATTATAATGTGGTTCTAGAATATTGAAGTGGACATATGTTGTTATAATTATAATTATACAAGAACAACAATTGGAATCAGGTCAAACAATGATTAGAAAGTATGGAGTGAGCTGATGTTCTGAAAAAATTAAATAAGGATCGTGAATAAAATAGTGGAGTTGAGATGTTCTGAATAATTAAAATATTCCTAAAAAATTTAAGGGAATTTGATGTTTTAGGAAATTTGGTTGAGAAGGGAAACTTTTCATATTACTATATAAATAATTTTAGAACAACTATAAAAGGAGGAGAGTAATTTTACATTATGAGACCTGTATTTTTCACTTTTTCTCAATGTTTCTATAGATAAGAGGATTTTCAATTGAGTTTCTTGAAAAATGATTCCAGTCAGAAGAAGAAGATTGATCGTATTCATGTTTTCCAGATCAGATCAAGAAATTAGAATAGGATTTAAAGATTGGGTCATAAGCTATTTAGAATTGTTTTGGTGGTATTCTAGAATTGTTATATTTACAATATAATCAATTGGACTTGTGAAAAAGACTAAGGAATAATATTGTGTATCATTATAAATATTATAAAAGTTCTTACCAGCTGTTGGGTAGGAAAGTGTTGATTTTATATATATAATATTTGTGAAGTTAAAAAGGAATCAAAATAACTTGTTTTGATGAAATTGGTGAATATATTTTATATTGGTACACAAATTATTATTACAACATTTTATGCTACTTGAAGCACATACACTATTGTATTGAACAAGGTGGTACCCTAGTTTAAGGGTATACCCTACATGTTGTATCCACACAAAAGGATTGTTTTCTAGTGGATTTCCTGGTATTATATTATTTCCAAACAATACCAAGTATGTATCTACTCTTATTTAGTAGTGAGCCTTCTAAATTATTATGTTCCTATGGATGGGTACCTTTTTTTATTTTTAGAAACATGATAAATCATTAAGATCAGGTGGAGATTGTTTAAAAAACGTAAAGGAAAAAAGTTATAACTAATTTACCACCTTCCCCTCTTAGTGATACAATGACCCTAGTTGGGTAATATGAAATTCATCCTGAAAAAATTATAATCAACTGAATATGGATTGGTTAGACACCCATTATTCTTCACGTCATAACTGAAAACCCTGAATATCCTACTTCCAATCATTTTGTAATCACATGAATCCTTTGTGAATATTAACTACAAGAAGATCAACTCAACGCAACATCATCATATTTTATCATCACTGATTAATAATAAATGAAAAATTTGGTAGCTTTTTTATCTTCTTTAGTCATAATGATCTTAATGTTATTATGGATTAAAACCATAGACTTTCTCAATACAAAATATAAACAATTGAGTGTAGTAATGATTTACTCATAGTAAAATTGATTTTTTTCAAATAATTTATACAAAAAACATAACAAATCATATAATTTATACCTTTTTAAAAATCTTCATGGGGATTCTAAAACTTATAAATAGTAGCTCAAAATTATTCTTGATCAATAGTTTATCAATTTATGATCTCATGTGTGTATGTGATTATGTATGCATGCATGTAATTTTTATGTTCACTTATTGTTCTTCCTTATTCACACAAGTGTAAAAAATATCTTGATTAATTCCTCACATTCTTATGAATTCACATATTAATGAATGAATATATGTATTGTCACTTTCTCTTCACATAAATAAAAATATGCACAAACTATATTTTTGTGTATGTATCTTTGTGTGAACTCCACTTCTTTTACCTTCACAAAAACCATGTTTTACAATAATGTCAATCATCTTCCTAACCCTATGTCATGTAAGGATTATTACTCACTCATTTATCCTTCACAGAAGCTTGTCACATAACTGCTTCCTCCTTTACACAACTCATAGTGTGAAATTATTCTCACTGGAAGTCATGTATCAAGAGGATACATGATATGTGTTCACATCACGTAAAATAGTAAAGGTATAATACCCAATCACTGGATCCTAGAAGGCCTATTATTTGTAAAGCACAAATAGGGTGTATAAACACCATTTGTGTGTACCCAACACTTCTTCATGAAGGATGTGCACTATTATCCTTCTTACAACTAAATGGATCATGAAACTCCCCATGATCACATAGCCTAGGAGGATTCCAAAACTTGTTACTCATTTTTGTAAAATAAGTATAATAAGAATTTCTATATTCCTAAATATTTGAGAACATATAATACTATAGAAGTATAATCTACTTTAGTTTTCTAGGTGCATCTCATTTTATTGGAAAGTATTACTACCTTGTTTTATTCATTCACAACCTCAAACCCTGAAAATAATTTCATTTTGATGAACCATTCAATGAGATAAGAATATAAACATATCATACGTATTTTGAATGGGCATAAGTTTTGACATTTAATTATTCAAACTGGGGAATAATGTATCCTAAATATCATTTATTTTCTTCTTTTCAATCTCAGCTTATTCTCTGTGGAAACAAATGACACAAACTATCTCAATTAATATATACATTGTCATATTCATTCAATAGTAGAACACTATAAAAAAAATGTTTTCATGACAAGAAAATTATTCATACATATTGATCCATAAAAAAAGATTGATTATACTCATTTCGATCACTAGGCATGATGCTCAGTGCACATTTGTATCACTAGGGGGGATGACATTCAAACCGACTGGAGTTGAAGAGCTCTTGTGATAGGAGGAAGATGATGAATAAGTTGTATCTTGTTGATTATTTGATCATTCTAGATCAAATAGATACATTATATCCCTTTAATATTAATATGGGTGAATAGTGAATCCATATCTGCATCTCCCATCGGTCCTCCAAATGTTTTACCAATGCAATATAAATTTTTGTTCTCCAGATGCACCTTCGGGGTGACACCTGGATTCATAGCACACACCATACCCACACATTCCATGATTCGTGTAGTCCACAAACATCTGTGTGGGATTCTGTCCTAAACCAATGTTCCTGCATACTTTTGGGATTATACACGAACCTACTAAGGGCTTGTACACAGCAAATCATGGTGGCCAAATTTGACCTCCCATAATCATGGTTTACCCACGAGTCCTACATAATCATTGTTTGAGGGTAGCTTGGATATTTTGTGTGGTTTTCCATTTTTTTATAAAAGCCTCCAAAATAAATACATAGATAATATCTAAATAAATAATGGAACACAACAAAATCATGGCGACCTCTTCTTCAAACTTCCTAGACTTCCTCCTCCCCTATTCATTTTGGAATATAAATTCTAAAGAACTTCCTGAACATCTAATCAAATTTCATCTATGTTGTAAACAATATATCACCTTCAATACATGTATTTTGCAAGAATATTAATTCCAAAATTGTTTCACTTACTAGGAGAATTCATCAATCATTATAACCAATGTCATTTAATGAATCCAAAAAAATTATCCATGCATCACCTTTGAAACTCAATGTCTTTAAACCATTTATAAGTTTCTTAAAATTAGAATACATGATCATGTCATCCAAGCAACATTAACTTTGTAACTTCTTCATCTCATTAATATCAATTAAATTATCCTGTCATATTTAAAACAATGAAATATTACTATTTTGGTAACCACCATTGAAAACTAATGATAACAAATGAAAAATAATAATACTCTTACAAATAGTAATCTCCTCAAGATGGTTGTTAACAATACCTTTCCCTATTACTTTCTTTATGAGGAGGCTTAGTTATTTATGGTGTATGGAATATTATGGTGATGAGGGACCCCAAAGATATCTTATTATTTAGTTAATGAGACATGGAAATTTTTATTTATGACAAATAAAAATATATAAGCTTGTAGTAATAAATAATTATTAAATTTCACATCATATACTTGTATATAGAAGGTTATATCAATAATTCAAATTAAATTCATAAAAAATAAAAGGAAAAATGTTACAAAAAAAGATATAAAAAACATGGATTAAAAAACCTAGTAATTCCATTTTTATATTTCCATAAAACCATCATGTAACTATTTTTTTGTTTAGGCTGTACTATATTAAAATATTCCAAAGTGGTATTTTTATTTAACTGACAAAATTTTTTGAAAAACAATATTCATGAATAATACATACATTTCCAAAATAAAAATATTTAATTGAAACATATTACATTGAAAAAAATGTATAATCAAATAAAAAATAATGTTTAGTAAAAAAAATAATAGTTACAAAATAAAATAAAAATATATAATCAACAATAAAACATAAAAACTAATATATATATATATATATAATAAACAAGGAATAAATAATAATAATAAACAAAAAAACACTAAACATAATACAAAATATATAAAAATAACAATATTCAAGAAGAATAAAAATAGATAAAATTTAATTAATGGAATTGAAAAATCCAAGAATAAAAATATTAAAAAAGTGGAACCCCCTTTAATGGAAGTCATGGAAAAATTGGTCTTCATAGGGTTATTTTCTCTTCCCTCATAGGAATAATGTGAAGGTCCATATGGATTTTTGGGTCATAAGCTATAATAGATCATGAATTTCAAAGGGTTGGGGTTTTGAAAAAGGATATGGTAAAATTTTTAGGTGGTGAGGATTTTTTTACTCACAAAAACATTGAGTTGGTCTAAAAGTGTACAAAAATGATGATGTAGTTGTAGATGAATCAACATTAATAACCAAGGTGCACCATTTTGAATGTCAAAATATACCATTGCAATTATTTAATAACTCAATTATAGTATGATGTAGGGGGATATGATGATATCTATGACACTATGGGGCACACATTGGGGTAAATTTAAAAACTATGTGGGGAGGGATATATAGAGTGAACAAGGATATTGGTTGCTCAGGGGGAGTCCTATAATATATGGGAACTTCATCGATATTTTTATAAGATTATGTAGTTAATTTTTTATTGGATTATGTGATTCGAAAAAATTGTAATAAATATTGGGATATTACAAATCAATAATGATCCTTTTGTTTTCTAGAATTTGTTTACTATTTGTAGCATTTATATAGTTGTCTATATTTATGATATGGTAATTTAAATTACTAATTATACAGGGATTACCTGAAACATGTCATTTATTTATCATGAATTTAAAACAAAGGATTTGGTCCACTACGATATTTCTTCGGGATTGAGGTTTTTAGATGTGTTTGAGAAATATTTCATTATCAGAAAAAATATACTATTGATCTACAACAAGAAGGAAATATGTCTTAGGTATATTATGTAGAATCAACACTTGAGTATAGATAAAAGTATTTTCATGAAGATACTGTTACATTCTCCTCACTATATGGGGTTTTAAGGATTTTTGGAAAGATGAACTATCTGATGATGACTCACCCCGACATTAAGTGTGTAGTGAGAAAGTTGGAATCCCCAAAAAAGAAACAACGGGAGGTTATACATTGTATTTTAATATATATGGAAAATAATAAATGGATAGGCTTAAAATATTAAGATAATGGGAGCAAGTATATTTAGGAGTTTTTATGACATTGATTATGCAGTATGTCACTCAAATTTTTTATCCACTATGATAACCACAGAAATATAAGACCTAAATAATAAATGATACTACTCATGTTGATTAGGGGAAACATTAATTATTTTTAGGAGACTACCTAATTATAAATATATAATTAAGAATGTTTTTACCATTAAAGTTTCACGATGGGTGACCTCCTAGAATGTTTCCCAAGATTTGTGTGAATGAGGACTGAACAGATTGAAAGAATATGTGTAGGCCTATGGGGGAATTCATTAGTTAGATAAGTGACTCAGGTGGGAAATATCATTTTGTTGGTTGGGAATGAAACTAATGTTTTTCAGTTGTCCAACATGATTAAAAGTCTTGGCCCATGGACTGGGGAGTCCAGGTCCTGACATCTATGATTGGATTTTCACTTTTAATTTGAGGTATACTCGCCTAAAATACATGAAAAGAGTAGACAATTATCACCAAATCCAATATAGTGTTAGTGAATCATGTTATATGTCATGTGACTGTAGATATTATTTTGGGAAAAAAATATATAAGATTAGTTATCTTTTAATAATAATTCTTACATCTGTCATGAAAATCAAGTTATAATAAATATTTATACCAATCAAGTCTTTTAGGACTGAAGTAAACACATGAATTTTACTTTCATTTAATCTGGGATAATTATGAGTTGAATATGATCACCCTCGATCACGATCCAACATTAAATAAATTTTAATACTTCTTTATAAAGAGGTTTTTAGAACACCTATTTAGTTTTTTTGTTCCAATTTAAGAATTATAAATATCCATGTCCCAACATTTGGGGGGGGGGGTGTTGGATTTATTTAAGTTAAAATATGATTTTTTTTTCTGAATAATTTCGAATTATAAATTTTGAATTTTTATTTAATGATCATCTATTTTATTTTTCTTTGTTTTAAAGAAAATGATAGGATTAACCTTAGAGCCATGGATTATGATACCCAATTTTTATGGAATTATAATATAATCAAATAGGTTACTAACATGAGGTAGGGTAATTTTCAGTCATTTTACCATCCACTGAATAAATATGATCAAACGCCAGATTATATTATTTCATTTTATGTGAATATAAAGTGGAAATAATCTCATCATTCATTTTATGAAAAAACAAATTATTATTTAACATCCTCTATTGGTTATAAATGAAATAGTTGACAATGGCATTCCTTATATGTGTTTTATTTTTTTCCTTAACTTTAAAAGTAAAAGTAATTTATTATCTCTCCTTTTTGAATATGGTAAATGATATTTAACTACTTTTGTTATGTGTTTTTAACAACAAAACTACAAAATTTGATCAACTATAAATGATAATTATTTTGGGAAACAATATTACCTTCCAAAATAAGTATAAATAAGTATCATCGTAGAGGGTATCTACTATTATAAAGAGAATGTAGGAGTTTTAACTCATAGGTTTTCTGAGAAGTTAATTGTGTTAATTAATCAGTAGATATTAATTGTGTATTTTTAGAATCATTATTTTTTATTTATAAATTAGGATTTCCAAATCCATTTCCCCATCCATTTTTTCCCTTTTGGATTTTACTCATTTTATAAATCCAAAGAAACTAATGTGAACATTGTAAAATATTTATATCTACTATCATTTTCCTTTGGAATTATTAGATTTTAATTAGACACAAAACAATACTAATCTACACACCATAATAAATTCCGGATGTATGTAAATGAAAAAATTGTTCTTATTTCAAAATCATGACCAATTTCTATTTTTTTAATATTTTTTGGAATTTTAAAATCCCACTATAATTTTTTAAGTTATTATTCACTAAGGTGTTCATAGATTTCACAATGATAAGAATTAATTTTTTATGTCTTATGTTCCTCGGTATGTTATGTTATGTTATATTTCCATTCATGGAAATATGATAAAAAAATGTCAGGTGGAACTCTACCATTCTAAAACAAATAGTAGTCTGAAAACAAATTCTATATATCTATTTTAGTATGTTTGTTGCAAGTATAGAAGAATTAAAATCTAGGACAAGAGAGAGCTATAAAAAAGGGCTTCGATATCATTGATGTTGGAATAGGTGGTTTATTTTTTTTAAAAATGCATAGTTTTAAATATTATGGGGAAAAGAAAAACAATGACCTTGAAAAAGTTATTTTACATCTTCATAATGGGTTTATAACTGAATGTCCTCATTTTCAGTAGTTAGAAAAATATAGATACATTAATGAAAAAACTAGGATCATAAGTCAAGAATAATGGAGGTTATCTAAAATAATGGAACCCATAAAAGGTAAATGGTTGATCCATTTATGTTAGAGTTTTTGAATTAACTAACATTAAACATAAATAACATAATCTGGAGCTGCTTATTAAATGTTAGATAACGTAATATCATTAAATACTTGTAAAACTATCATATGTGAGAATCATATAAAAAATTCTAGTATTCACTTTCATAAATGAATAATTTTGATTAATCCTATTTTTTGGGTTTGATCATCACTATATTTTTTATATTATTTATTTTCAAGATGATTTTATATTCATATGTTGATTTTGAAAACAATTTTTAAGTTGTTAATCTTTTGAAAGGTTTTTTCTATATAAAATGATGGAAAAATTAACAATTATTTTTTAGTGCATGTAAAATATATGGCACTAAACATATAATGAAAAATAATTTCAATTTTCACATGCTTTGGTTCATTGTTAGGGATATATCATTAGTGTTAAAACCTTGTTTCTTTTAGGATCATGATTTGGTGTTTCCAATTGTTGATGTTAAACTAATAGAACCCCTGGTTTGCAACAAGTGAATTTCATATTTTATCACTAGAACCTTTTAGATTATTTAGCTAAAAATTTTCTATATCTTGTCTATTAATGAATTTAAAAGGCCATTAACACTGATTTTTAATCCTTTGTAGAGAAATAATAGTGGTTCAAATCCATAATTTACTATATATTAATATTTTTACAAGTTCAGAATTCCTAGATATATAATTTAAATATACTAGTTTAGTGTAATCAACATTCCATATTTGAATAGTATTTTTTATTGAAAGACCCATTAACAAATTCTAACCCAATAAATTCAACTATATGAATTTATTTTAATTAAGTTATATTGTTTACACACACACTCTAATGATTTTTGAAGTAAATGCATATATAAAAAAGTTTTTTCCACTTTTAGTGCTTTTTTTAAATTCATTAATTTATTATAATCCCATGGGAACCCTTTAACTTTCTTTTCATTTTTCAATGGTTTCCTTAAATGTCATAAAAAGTTCTCCCATTATACTGGACATTTTGGGAATTATTTTAGAATATCTAATCTTCATGAAATCTTATCATAAGAATATATTGAAGACTGAAAGATATTGATATGGATATTGATTAAATGTTAAAAAAACATTCTTTATTAATTTTTTATGATTTATTTTAAAGCTCTATGTTAGGAACCCTTTTATGATGATCCACTCAAATGTCTTTTCCGTTTTTTAAATAGTGTTTATGAATGTGTCCCTAGTTTCACTCTTCTAGGAGGATTTTTTTTATTGTGATGATGGTTTAAATTACATCTTTCATTTAATTCATCTTATCTATATGGTCAATTGATGTTTTATTTTAATCAAATAAATTATTATTTAATTGTATATACTCAATTTGAAATAATTAGTATCATTACAATGGTTTATGACTAAAAATATGAAGGTAGTCCGTAACTATAATATTTCTTAACCCCCATTATTGTAGCATTGAAATATACTCTAGACAAGTTATTTAACTTCTACACATTTTTAATATTATTTATTTGATATTTATTTGGGTTTATCTAGTCTTAATCTATTTTTAGGGTGTATTTATCAATTTGAGAACCACATCTTGTGTAATGTGTTTGAGTTCTTATCAAGGACCATGGAAATTGTTTTAATTCGAATTTTTTGAATTCAAGTGCACTGTTTTGGTCATAAAAAGTTTCCCTATTGTTTTGATCAGGACATGCATGTTTTATATACTTAATTTTTAAAGTATTCATTGTTAATATATCTTTGGTGATGAGCGAAATCTAATTATATATAACTAATTTTATTCTTTTTATTTATTATTACATATAAATTCTTTACACTTTGTGTGGGTAGGCTTACAAGCATCAACTATTTTCAATATCAACTATTTTTGTGAAGGTTGCAATTCATTGGACTTATTTCATGGACAATCCATTTACACACATGAATTATGGAGGTTTTCATTGATTATGGTGGAAATAAACCTAATAAAAGGCATATTTTGAGTTATTTTATATACCTTTAAACAATTTTAAAATATTAAAAATTTTATAATTTATTTTATTTATAGTTTTGAAATTTACAGTAATTTTTTTTATGAATTTATAATATTTAAAAAGGATTTTTAATATATTTTTAGAAATTTTAAATTTTATTTATAAATTTGTAAATTAATATTATAAATTATTTATAATCATTTCAATGCTCAAATAATTTCAAAACATACGAATATCTGTGTGAATTTTATTTTTTATTCAGAATATCGCATTAACCCTCGAACATTCATCATATTACCTATCCATTATCACATCCTATGTCGCATAAAACTCTACATCACCCTATTACTCCAACTGGTCCAACTCCACCAAGAATGCATGCATCTGATCCCTAATTTGTCGCCCAACAAGGAAGCCTCATGTGGTTTTATCCCCATCACAACCATATTCTATCATCTCACCTCTCCCTATTGCATGCCTCCGATGGTTTCATCCTCATCTCGCCTCTTATGGTTTCATCCCCATCACAACCATTCTCTGTCACCTCTCCTCACCCATCTGCCTTACTTCGATAGTTTCATCCCCATATAATCTCTAATCCTTCATCTCTCCTTGCTCCACTACCATACTCATACAGTTTCATCCCTATCGCTGCCAAACTTCTTCATCTTTCCTCATGCCACTTCCTCTCTACGATGGTTTCATCTCCATCCAGACCCCGCTCTCAACTCACATTTCCCAACCACCATTCTTCTATGGTTTCATCCCTATCAAATCCCTACACCATTTTATACCCTCAAACCAGTTACCTACTCTTAATTTATTTCACATCACCAATCACATTACAATCGACCTCGCCCCACTGCACCCATTACTCCTACTCAGTCCCGTATGAAATCCATCCCAACCCTTTTATATAACCAAAAAATGAATAATCATGTGGTTTCATACCCATCAACATATTCCCATGACCCAAAATCCATGGTTTTATCTCTGCTATAGCCCAAATCCCTTTCCCAACAGGGAAGCCTCACATGGTTTCAACCCCTTCATAGCCCCACCTAATCACCAAGAAAGGAAGACACAGGTGGTTTCATCCAATTCACTACCCTACTCTATCTCCCTGTAAAGAAGCCTCATGATATTTCATCCTAGTTTCAGAACTACTCTATCATATCACCTCACCAAATATCCCTAATCAAATAGTTTCATCCCAATCATAGATCTACTCTATCATCTCACCTCTCCCCACCACTATACACCTATGGTTTCCTCCCATCACTACCCTACTACGTCATCTACCCTTTCCCACTTCCCTACTTCTAGGGTTTCATCCCCATCACATCCCTACACCATCATCTCCCCTCAAACCATCACGCAACTCTTATGGTTTCGTACTTGTGTAGCCTATTGTGGTTTCATTCATGTTGCATTCCAACTCATTCACCCAACAAGGAAGCCTCCTATGGATTCATCCTTGTCACCGTATTCCCATTCGTGGACCCCACTCCTCTATGTTGTATATCTCCCTCATCTTACCACAAATAGCAACGAATCCATCCCCTAGTAAGAAATCCTCCATTAGTTTCATTACCATATCCATATTCCATAGACTATAATTCCCTTATATAATGTCTCACTACTCACTTCACCTTCTGTTAGTCACCCTACAACATTGTCTAATCTCCCCCCACCCCTAGGGTTGTGTATCCGCTATCCAAAACATCATGCTTTTTGTGTTCTCATCCCCATACCCTTATTTATTATTTTTTTATTCATTAATAAATTATAAATTTCAAGGATGACGGATCATTTCCCTAAATCATTTTATCTATATAATGTTTTTGAGTTGTCACCTATCGAACATCATTTTTTTAGTATGTTTATTAATATTATATTTTATGTTTCCTCAAAAAATTCATTATATATGTATTAAAAAATGTTTATTATATTGTTTTATATCTTTTTTGAGTCATTAAAAGTCACATATTATTTAGGAAATATTTGGAGAAAATTATTTGATGGTAAATATATGATATTTTCTGTACATGAAATTTTAGATTTAATAAAGAAAAGATAAAACATAGTAACATTACACATAGATTTCTGAAATATATCCATAAATTCAAAATAAAAATGGAAGAAATATATTCTTTCTTATGATCTAAAGGAAAGAAAACATGAAAGAATGGTCACATATATTATATAAAATAATACAATAAAATAAAACAAAATATTGAATTTTAAATGAATAATGTTTTGTATGGTCACAATTTCCCGTTAATAGTGGCAACTAACATCGATCATAGCTTCATGATTAATTAGACTTCTAGAGGAGTGAGTCTCAAAATCTTTTTCTTATTTACATTTCAAATTTATATATATATATATATATATTTTAAATATATATCGTTATTATGAAATAACCATAAAAAGGAATGAACCCTAAAAAATAGGATTTCATTTTGTTCTGGCCATTGGATGGGGTACCGATGAATAAAGAGTTAATTTCTGTGGATTTAAGAATGCATGTCACACTAAATGGGGTAATGAGGGGTATGATAATTTGATAAGGGGTTTAGATAATATACTTGATAACAATTTATATTCTATTACGAGAGTAATTGGGGTGAGTAATTGGAAATTTTAAAATAAATCAATTTATTGTGTCATTATATATATAAAATGTAGTTAAATGTAGAAAAAATCCATGACATTTAGATGAAGAGTAAATATTTTGTGATAGATATATCAGGCTATTACTTGTTTACTGATTTTTATTAAAAAACTTTCTTGATATAAGCAATGAGATTAAAAGTTCATCTTTTAAGTTATAAATTTTTTAGTTATCAACATTAAAATATTAAATTGAACTTTCTAGTATAAAAAATTTACATACCAAAAAAAACTTATCATCATATAATATATTTGTTGCTAAAAAAGTGTAACAAATATTTTATTTTGTTGATATTTTTTAAAATTTCCAACAATTCATTTTACCAATATATATATATATATATATTAATATTAACTTTTTAACACTAAAAAATGAATTATCATCAATTAATATTTACACTATATCATAATAATACTAGTGATTTTCTCTTCGATATATGAATCTATTTTTATTAATTATCATCATCATCAAAACCACTTTCCAATAGAAATACACATTACAATAAATAATTCATTTACAATATATTTTGATCTAAAATACATGACTGCATATTGAATGAAAATTTAGATAATTTAATAATGTTTTATGAATTTTATAATTAATTTAATATTACTATGAAAAAATGAAAGTCTATGAATTTTCAAAAAATTAATTTCATAGACTTATAAATTTTTATTATGATAAATACGTATTATATTTAATTATAACATCCTAAATATAACTATTATAGGGACTGTGGAAAGGTTAATCCATATACCTAACACACTGAAAGACTAAAAATACCAATGAAATCCTTCTTCGGTTCATCAGTACAGTGTACACCATAAATTGATTAAGTTCCACACCATCTGATAGACTTTGATTCATCACCATTATATTTCCCTTCAGTTCATACCCTTCAGTTCATACCCAATTTTTGATATCATTTCCCACCTTCAATTCATCTCCACGTTATTCCCCTCAAACTATGACCCCTTTCATCAGCCACCCCCTGCGTAATTTGATATCGATAGTGGGAGGTAATCTATATCTATGTTATTTTTCATGCATTACACTAAAAATTTGAAAATAAAGAGAATATGAAAATCATGTTTGATGTGTAAAATTGTGAAAAATATTTAATGATTTCACCAATTTTAATATGTAAATGTTGTGTGAATGCTTCCATGATAGTTATATAGTTAATTCTAATATACATATCTCATTTGTTGAAAAAAGTCAAAAATGATGAATGTATAGGAGTGAGAACCCCCTTAATGATTAATAAATACTTTATTGAAATCATAATTTAATAGACTTCTTTGTAAGTCTCATTTATGGTATGAGTGAAATTTTAGTTGAACTATAATATATTAATTTAATATATTGAAGTAAAACATGCATTCTGTATTGATATTTATCACCATTAATTGGTGTAGATTCAATTTTTTACTCATGGATACACCCCCAACTTTGTTATATAAGGGGATTCATTGATATTCTATGAATGATCCTCTTCTATATATTATTGGGATATAATTATTTTTTATTCAATATGTGCAATTCCTCAATTCAATTTCTTTTATTAATTGATATATGATTCCCATTCACTTATGGAATAAATATTCAATCCCTTAGTGAATCTTGACTCCCATTCCATGTTACATATACATGAATTATGTTCATTTTATGACATTAATCATTTCATGTACTATTTAATATAATATTTCAAATAGTTTTTATAATGAATGTGTCATGTTGATCTATTTAATTAAATGATATATATTTACCATTTTATATATATATTGAATTGTGTTTATATTTTGAACATCATAATGATATATTTTGTAATTAATTATTAGTAGCGTTTCATGTTAATGTCATAGTTAATTTTATTATTTTAAATTAATAATTATATATGTTTTCGAAATTTAGATTCTCTATTAATATGCAGTTATTAAATTTCATCAATTTTTATAAATTTTAGGCTACCAAAATTTCATTCCCATATTAATGAATTTACATTTTAGATGTTATCAATTTTTTCAGGATATGTTATCAAATGGAGTCTAATTGTAATCCAATTGTCATGTTTGTGGTTTTATATTTTTGGTTGTGCTCCGACTCATGTTTCTAACATTTCTTGATTTTTTATATTCAATAGTAAGATTACGTTATTGATTTTTTAATCTTGTTTTCTATTTTCTTTTTCTTACTATTCAAATTGTGTTTCATGTACATAATATTTAAACTATGTTTTCTATTATTAAAATTTTTATTAATTGAGGGCATGGAGAACATAGTGGGAATATTAGAGAGTTTATTGAGTGGATGTTATCATATTTTTAGTGCATTGTGCTAGAGATCCATTGTTATAAATGATATTTTTCATGGGATGATGGACTAATTTTGGTCTTGTCACAACATTTTAATATCGCTATTTTCTTGGTTCTTTATTGTTGCTATATATTTTAGTATCCTTGATCTTCCTATTTTGGTTTTATCCTATATGGATATTAACATATTCTAGTATTTCTGTGGTTTTGGAATTGATTATTCTTTGATACTAAATTTCATTGGATCTTATATATAATTCTCTACATCATTTTCACGTTCACTTCAATCTTATATAGGTCCAATGAACAAAATATGTAATTTAGATATATTATCAATCTACAATTATGTTGGATAATGAAATGTGAATTGTTTCTAAATAAATATAAATAAATCATTCTTTCTGGCTATATATAAATAATTATAGGTTTGATGGTTAGCATGGAGGCATCAGTTTAACCGGGAGAGCAATTAACAACACTATACATGAAAAGTTTCTTGAAGAGTGATGAGAAGTACATGTATAAATTTATCAGATTATATGCATGAATAATTAAAATTGATATTTATTATAACATATTAATATATTTGAATCTATATTTGAATAATTTTTTAATTAATTAATATAAATATAAATATAAATATTATTTTAGGTTGGATTTATGCACTATTATGAGTGATTAATATTTTTATTTATCACATTAATCATAACATTTAATTTATATTAATCCATGTAAAAGATGTCATGATATTGGTGAAGTTACTAGGTACTTATGTGGATGAAGCTGGTGTTGGGTCAGGTTTATCAGTGGCCTAGGAAAAGACCAGAGTTAAGATAAGTACAACTCAGTCTAAGATCTCATTGATGTGTGGAAGGATACTACATGGGAAGCTCAACTATTACATTCTTGATAATAATTTTATTGTAAAATAGTGACCCTTTTTCCATGGTTTAACCTATTAATTTTTCTAGAAGGTGGTGATGGTTTTCATGTTACAATTTCTTCTACACTATGTTTTGGGACATAATTTAGTGCATGAAATGTTTGATGGTGTTCCGTGGGTATTATAATCTTGTATTTTTTAATTTGAACATTCATTATTGAATAATTTTTTTAAAATGACAAACAAGAAATAGTAATTCAATATATAGCAGTAATTTTTTCCATTCATGTGGAGTGAGAATATATATATTTTTATGATTTATTTGGTTCATTACGACACATTAGTTTTTTTATTGAGGTGAATGTTTCAATCATATAAATTCTTTTTTTATTTCCTGGAAAACTTTGAATGTCGTTATTAACTATATAAATTTTTTTATAAAATAAATATGTAATTTTCTTCAAATTAAATAATGTATGACTATTGAATGACTATTAAAATTGGTATATTTTATATATTTATATTAATAAATATATTATAACGTTTCACTTGCATATATGATAAATTGTATGATTTATTTAATAATTTATTAAAAACATTATTATTTTGTGGAATTTTTATACACACATAAAAATCAATAATAAAATTAGTAGAAATATAAATATTTGCAATGAAACTATCAACAGATAAATATGTCATATTAATTTGTTTCTAAACATTTAGATCGAAATATATATTATTTTTTAATAAAATTATACTTGTAAAAAAATCATTTTATATGTCACAATAACATTTATCGACATAGTTTTTACGAACAAATTAGCTAGAGAGAATTATTTTTCTGAAAAATGATTTATAAATAGAAATTGTGCTTTTACCAAATGGCACACACTTACAACTACTATAGATATTCCCCTTAACATGATTTAAAAAGGACATTAACCACACTAAAAAAGGTTACAATCCTAAACACCTTTAATGGGTTGTCCCCTTTATCAGTGTTAAAACTGTATTGATAAAGGGGGCCCTTATTAGTGCTAAAAAAGAAAATATAAAGGCCACCCATTATTATTCATTTCATTAGCACCGAGAAAGCCCCCCCCATTAGTGCAAGATATAGCCCTGATAAGGCCCAACCTAGTGCATTGTGCTATTTTTATAACATCACACTACAAAAACCTGTAACCTATATAAAAAATATATAATTTAATTGAAATAAGTTTTACCTCACGAATTGAAAAAACACTTATTTACACATCTGAAAAAAAAATTTATAATTACATTTACAATTGGTATATACATAAATATCAAAGAATTATTGTTTGATTTTCTTGGGAGACTATGATCACCCTCTCAAAAAATTCCACCAATGGTATCAATTTTTGAACAAATAACCTGAACCATATGAAAAGAATCCACCTTTATACGAAACAAATCATATGTTAGTGATTCTATATTGAATTAAATTAATAATTAATATGAATATATAACTTAATAAAATGTACATTTTAAATAAACAGACAGACTCGCTGTCATACTGGTCACACCGTACATTGTATTGTAGTTAGGTGGACTCCTAGTTGTCACAAATTAGTTATGGAATGTTTTCTTAAGAAAGACAATCCGAATGTGTTTGATTACTTTTGTGTATGTCAGTTTTTATTTTTTATTAAAATTAATTTCAATTTTAAATAAATAAACACTTGGAGTTATACCGATCACACCATGTGTCAGATTATGGTGAAAATAATTCCTACACATCACAAATTCCTTATGGATCATTTTCCTAGTGTATCAAAATAATATTAATGGGGTTTCTTACTTTATAGTATGTTAATTGTGTTTAAAAAAATCCTTTTCAAAATTAAACCACAATATTTGAGTCATACCGGTCACATTGTGTATCAGTTCAATGGAAGATTGTTTTATAAATGTCGCAAATGACTTATTAATCACTATCCTAAATTTTCAAGAAAATTGTAGTGTGTTTTCTTAGTTTCCAATGAGTGACACACATACTGAACTAAAATGTCAATTTTAAAATGATAATAGATACATTGAGTCATACCGGTAACACCATGTGACGGATTGAGTTTTTTATTCCAACACATATAAAATGATGCATTGGTCCTCTTCCTAAGGTATTAAAATAATACGAATTCATTTTTTTGGTTATTCATATGTCACTTTTTTTACTAAAAATAATTCCTATTTTATATAAAAACACACACTCGGAGTCATATTGGCCACATGATGAGTCAAATTAATGATCAGTTGGTTCATACATGTAAAAATTGACTTGTGGATCATTTTCCAATATAATAAATATTCTCTAAATATGTTTTCTTTCTTTTCAATATTCCACTTTTTGTATTTACCAAAATTAATGAAAAAAATAAACACTGGGAATTATACTGGGCACACCATGCATTGGAATGTGTTGTGATTGATTTTTACACATCACAAAGGACGTGTGTATAATTTTTATAAACTATAAAACCAATAATACTATTATTTCTTTATTTCCATCATGTAACATTTTATTTTTACTAAAATATATATAAATATTAAATTAATAGACACAAGTTGAATGATACCAATAAAACTTTTTGTTGGATTGAGGTGAAACTGATTCCAACACATCACAGATGAAATATGTATCATTTTAAAAAATTATGATATCAATTGGAACGTTTCAGCTTAGTTTTTAGTATGTCTATTTTTATTATATTTTATTAAAATTTCATTTTATTCTGGAAACAAAGACATTGAGTCACATCGATCACATCTTGTATCAGTTTGATGTGAGATTATTTCTTACACATCTATGTTTACTTATGAATCATATTCCAAAATTATTAAGTTAATTAGAGCCTTTTTATTTGGGTTTCACTAAGTGATACATGTTTTGAACTAAAATGAAAATTTTAAACTGATTAATGATAGTTTGAGTTGTACTGATCATATTATGAATCGTGTAGAGGTTTATGAGATTCCTACATAACAATAAAGACTTATTGATCATTTTTAGGATGTATCAAAAAAATTTGAATGTGTTTTCTTGGATTTTCGTATGTCCCAAGTTCTTTTTATAATTTTTTTTAATTTTAAATAAAAACATACACTTTGAGTCATACGGACCACACCATCTATCTGATTGAGGTTAGTTTGATTCATACACATTAAAAATGATTGTTGGATTGTTTTCCTATATTATGAAAACATTCTGAATGTGTTTTCTTGGTTTTCAGTATGTTCCATTTTCTTTTTACTAAAATTAATGTCAATTTTAAATTAATAGACACACTTAGAATAATACCTATCACACCATGTGCCTCATTGAGGAAAAACTAATTCATGCACATCAAAAATGTATTATGGATCATTTTCCTAATTTTTTAACCCAATATGATTGTGTTTTTTCAGTTTTGAGTATGGCAATAAGGATTTTTTTATTAAAATGTCGTTATAAATTGGAAACACACACATAATGTGTGGGATTTACCTGAGACTAATTGCAACACATGAATATATATATATGAATCAATATTCTAAATAATCAAGACAATAAGAGAATGTTTACTTAGATTTGAGTGAGTGGAATAGTTTTAATTAAGATGATAATTTTAATGTGATAATGGAATTTTTGATTCATAATAGTGACACTGTTCATTGGACTGCGGTGTGGTTGGTTCCTATAGGTCAAAAATGACTTACAAATTTTTTTCCTGAGGTATTAAAACAATGTGAACGTGTATTATATTTTTTTAGTAGCTCACTTGTTCTTTTAACTAAAATTAATGTCAATATTATATAAAAAGACACTCTTTGTGTCATAATGGTCTAACTATTCAACATATTAATGAGGGGTAGATTCCAACATGTTGGATATGACTTATGAATCATTTTACAAATGTATTAAAATAATTTTTATACATTTTCTCAGTTTTTAGTATATCACTTGTTCTTTTGACAAAAATAAATATCATTTTTAAATAAATAAACACACTTGGAATTATAATAGTCAATCTATAAGTTAGATTAAGGAACCACTAATTCCTACATGTCAGAAATGACTTACTGATTGTTTTCCAAAAGTATCCAAATAATATGTAATTTTTTCTTGGTTTTGTGTATATCACTCATCCTTTTTATGAAAAAATAAAATCAATTTTATATAAAAAGAGACACATAGAGTAATATTGGTTACATCATGTCATAGATTGAGGTTTGGTTGATTCCTACACATCAAATATGATTTATGGATTGTTTTCCTTAAGTTTCAAAACAATCCAATTGTATTTTCTCACTTTTGATCATGTCAATTGTCTTTTTTATAAAATTAATTTCAACTTAAAAAAGATCCACCTAGAGTCATACTGGTCACACAGCCTTACATCTTTTATTTTTTGAGCTTCCAACACTTCATATTGATTCAATGTTCTTAGCTAAAAACCGTCCTCCACTCTTCTAGTTTTCAATAATGATATTGGTTTTTAAACTATGAACATCGAATAAAATTGAAGTGTTGGTAGATCCTCAATGAATGGAAATGTATAGAAAGTATACGTTGGATGGAAGGAATGTTTTTTCTATTTTTTGGTATTTTCCGTATATTTGAAATCAAAATATGAATTCCCAAAGGATATGTGAGAATATGAAAAAAGTATTAGATAAAAACATTAACAAAATTAACTTATAAATAGTAGATAAAATGTTGAAAAAATAAATTAAATAACTTTTATGAATTCACCTTTTCAGGATGGCCTTATACATTCCTGGCCAATTTTATTGTTTAAATTATCTCAACATTAGCCTCAAATTATAATATCTCATGAGCATTAGAAACTTCTAAAAAATAATCCCAATTAGAATAAAAGAATCCACCAGTATAAGAAAAATAATTCTTGTGTGAGTAATTATAAAAACAAATAAATTAAACATAAATATAAATCAATGGATTAGGTATGCGGATAATGATTTTACTATGAAAACAGTAATATTACCTCTATGATTGAGAAGAGGTAGTGTTGTTGATATTTCTACAAAGGTAGTTGAGGGAACTATAAGGAAAGTGATAAATGTCAATACAGTATGGGTGAAAAGTATTTGATGGAGAATAGGTTTGAAGATGTTTTGGTGTAGAAAGGCATGAATGTTTAGAAAAAATATTTTATAATAAACAATCTTTTTTATTAATATTGAAAATTAAATAGTCAATTAATTTTATAATTTTTTGGTAATATAGAGAATGTATATAGTAACATACTTTTACATTTACCCAAATGGTTTCCTAAATTTTAGTATGCTATTCCATTTGGTATCATCGTGATATTTAAAATTCATTATCTGCATGGGTAGTCATATATTTAATTTAGATTATATTAATGTATTAAATAATAGATAATTTTATGAGAAAAATATAGTATATTTAAAAAAACTTCTTTCCCATTGAACACTCTTTCTTATTTTAAAGGTAGTAGGAATTCACCTTTTCATGAGGTTTGTATTCATTCAGGACCCATTCCCTTATTGTCATTAAATTAGTTATATCCTAAAATTTTAATCTCGCACGAGTTCATTTCATTACGCATTCTATCAAAATTAACAAAATAATTATCAAATGAAAATGAAAAGAAAATAAACTAAAATGAGAAGATAAATTGATGAGAAAATAAACTAAATAAGAAGTGTGAAGTCACATATTCAGGATATATGTGTACATTCTAATATCATGTATTTTCCCATTAATTTCTATAAAAATATATGTCATCTTGTGAATACGATAATTTTTTTACGACATAACAATACTAGATAAATATAAATACACAAATTACTAATAAATATTTCTGAGGAAATTGTAATTATGTTCGAAAATAACTCTTTGGGGATGCTAGTTTGATTATGGAATATAATAACTGTCATAAATTTACAAACATAATAACCATATTCTTTTCGAATTTTTTGTTTCAGACACTATAGATGAATTGAGAAAAATATGTAATTTGTTTCGATATGTTTTTAGATTGTAAGATCTTATTATATATTCCCTAATACATGTCCACATGTTGAATGTGTGTGGCTCCTTGTACAAATGGGTTGTCCTAATTCCATTATTTTTATGATATTTTCTCACTACATTATCATAACAGAATTATAATTAATACATAATATAAAATATATAACATGATGTTAAATTCTAAAATGTGGGATGTAGTGTATTAAAAATGGAAAAATGTCATAATGTGTGGCTGGTTTTTTGTGTTTCTATGCATTAAATCCATGAAATAAATCATTGGAGTGTCCAAATTAACCACAATGATAATCTAATGGTTATTAGAAACAAAAAAAGGAATAAGTAAGGATAGAAATTATAATATATTTGATATGATTAAATTATAGATTTTTACCCCTATAATGTGGGTGTTAAGAAGAGTATATCATCCATATTTTTTTGAAATGATTTTCAAATTTTTAAACTATTTATTTCAATTATTTGAATCTATTTATTTGTGTTATGTAGAAGTGATGTGAATACTAATGAGCCTAAATTTGTGTTCATGGGGTAATACCTTCTACTTGTATTGATATATACACCTAAAACTATGTAATGTATTTAGACATAATTAACATAGTATATCAGCTTTGCGAAAAAAATAATGAAAACAACCCTCATGTATACATTTACAATTGATCCTCATAATCATTCATAGTTGATGATTTCATTTACATTTTCATGGGAAATGTAAACTATAACCACCTCCCCATACTTTTGTTATTCAAAATCAATTATGTGATTAATACCATTTGGTTACATTGTATCTGTGTGAACCTTAAATATTAGTAAATGTAGATATGGAATGGGTGGGGTAAAGGTAATTTCAGAAGATATTTTCAATTGGTTGGTTAAACTTTTTGTTGGTATTGATTCAGCCTTCCAATTCACCCATTCCCTCTACCCTTTTTTAATAAAATTCTTCATTTCATACTATTTATCATTAATTGTTTAAGGTTTAACATGAATAAGAAATTATAAATGAAAACCATTATCAACATGATTTTTACTTGATTTTTGGGCCACAAAATGAATGATCCAATAGATTGTATGATCGTATAAATATCTATGTCATCATGTGGAAAAGGAATTTTAGTGTATGGTTCATGAGCTATGGTAATCCCCACTCCCACCTGACATGTTAGAAGCAGTCTTTTGTATAGAGTATCTTTTTGGGTATTGAACATGGTAGAACTCACAAAAAGGAAAAGGGTGGGCAGTGATAGATATAAATCAAAGTAATTTTCATCATATATATTATCAGTACAAGAAAATGTATTAGTTTTTATCTGATTCATATTTCATAGAAACAATTATTATTATATTCATTACCTCGTATTATAAATCTCTATGAATGGAATGGCTCACCTAAACACTGGTGTGGGTGGTGTGGGGGATGGATCTTCTTGAAATGGTTATTCTGAAGTTTTTTCTTATCTTTACTACCCCCTGTAACATTTTCTAGAATCTAAGTGTACCAATAAAGTTTTTCTTTTAGGGAATATAATATTGATTTCATCTCTTACATTTCAGTATATTTATCATCCTCATCATTTTTTATCAAAATATTTTTGGGAGTGTCACCCCAAAACCCATACGTATGACATGGCCATAATGTTCTAGCTACATCAAGGATGATAATTGTCGGCATTCATTTGATACATGTGTTGATGATTCATTCATTTAATTCAGATATAAAATATAGTAAAATTATAGATCTTTGTTATTTAATCGATATTAAAATTAATAAAAAAAATTATCACATAATACTTACACATTTGTTCAACATTTTTTTGGTGTTTTGATATATTAGTATCCAACTTTTAATTTCACATGACTCCTTCCATAACAAATGATGTGGAATTAAAGTGGATTTGTTTTTGGATTAATCAAACTATATAAAAAAATGTGAACATAATTATATTGTTTTTTATATCACATAAACGTTATATGGATGGTTTGAAGTATGTACCAATTTTTTTGAAGTGAAACATACCACATACATTTTTTACAGTAGGGGTACATTGGTTTTACTACAAGTTCATTTTTTTATCACATAGTTTTCTTTCATAAATAAAATGTTATCAATCAAAGTAATGAATTTATGTATTTTAAAATAGTGCATTTCCTACAACAATGAACCTTAAAAGATATATCTACCTGATGATATGTAAATGTATCTCATTCTACATAGCTTATCAACTGTGCATACATAAGCGGTGGGTGAAGGTTTGTTTTCCCTTCAACATCTTTAAGACCAAATCTCATTATAATTTTACAAAATCATCTAAAATCCTTCCAAAATTCATTAATACATATTTCCTACTGGAGTCATATACTATAAATACACTCTTAAAGGGTTGATTATGAGTAATTAAATGTTTCTCTATTTTATTTTATGGTAAAATGAAGAAAGAAAATAATAATACTTTTGTAATATCTTACCAATAATTTCCTGAACCATGGGAATAACATGGGCCCACAAATATATAGTAGTAGGCATGTGTTTTTGATTGATGATCCCAATTTAATTACTAAATATGGATTTTTTGGGGTTAATAGGCTGGCCACAAATATTCTATCCAAATTTGAATTTGATGTCTTTACTTTTCACATTAATAATTATTTTAACTCAATCACACTATAAAATTCTTGTTTTTTCTATAGAATCAGGTTTTTTATGTCTACCGTTTCTTTGGATTCAACATTGTTAATATGTTGTCCCTCAGGACTAGTGGCACTGGAATGTGCATATGGTCATTGATCATCTTCAATGGGAGATTCATCACGTTTTAAAACATATTGTTCATTAGGATTTGGATTATCAGCACGTGTAGAAATCATTATCTATAGAAGTGGATTAAAATTTAATTTAGATTACATAAATATAGCAGTGAACATATAATAACATGAGGTAACACAATTTATATTACAAAAAACTATAACATGATTATTTAACTCTATTTTTTTAAAATTTGAGGGATTTGACCCACTATCGAGTATTTCAATCCCTTCTTTATGTTCTACTATGATGTATAAAACCCCAAATAGATTGGGGCTACTGTGAATCGATTGATAGATCCAAGTAAAAGGTTCATTCTCAAAAAAAATTATATTCCCCTTTGCTGGTTTTGGTCGATAACAAAACAATTGACCACTTTTAGTTTGGTGGATCTAGAACATGAAATACTTTTACTACCTATGATTCCATTATAAGTTTTTTTGTCATTGTACCCTTCCACAATAAAATCCACTTTCATGAATCCCAATTCATATATTTTAACAAAACACATATTAGCAACCAAAATGGATTGAAAATTTAGAACATGGAATGTAATATAATCAAACTCCCATATTTGTTTGATGATTCCAACGTATGATATATTAAAATAAATAGGGTTTATTTTGTTTGTACTAGAAAATTGAATTGCTCATCCACATGTGTAACTCCACAATTTTTCACAGTATTTCCTTCATCATGTTTATTTGTATAGAACATATAACCATTAATTACATAACCATTGTATGATAATATATACACACTTGGTCGTCCAGCTTGCCATCATAGTCATTATAAAACTATATCAAGATATTATCCTTACCCCTTAAATATATGGTCTGAACAATAGTCATATAAACTACTTATTATGTGTACTTGATATCCAACTTTCAGACCATTATGGATTCAAATAACGGGGAATTTATTTTTAGGTGTCAATGTATGGGGAATCCTAAATAATATTATGAAAAACATAAAGGTGAGCCTGCTCCAGATCTGTATTAGTGATTGTGACAACATCTCTTCTAGAAATTCCTTCACCCACAAGCTTCACAATGAGAAATGATTTCAGTAAACAAATAATTTCCACCCAAGATAGGAAAACATTACATAATTCAATGACATATAAAATAATATATCACTCTGAAATATATCCCTCTAAACGATATTGATTATAAACACACTCTTTCAAAATATTCATATACCATTCAATGGTTCACATCAATCTATAATGTATTAGACCACATAGTGGAATATCTCCCACCATGTGAACCATCATGTGAACCATCACATCATTGAATGTTTGTAGGAATAAAATTTCCAATTCACATAATATGAAAACAATTTATTTTTCAATAGTTGTTAATTTTACTAGGTTTATAAGTTTAATGAATATATATTTAAAAAGTAAACATATCTTGGTTACTTTATGATGGGAGTTGTTGGGGAATATGCAATGTAATGATACTATAATTATATCTTACATAAAAATTAAAATCATGTGATTTTAGACCCTTTAACATTAAATTAGTTATTTAAACAACATTCTTGATTTTCAATGAATACCCTTTGAGAAACTATAAATCATTAATGAAGTAGAAAAATTGATAATTCTTCTACCTAGAAAGAGTGTATGAAGATAAAGGAAGAAATCATCATTTTTCAACCTTCTTTAGCACCTACTCTTCCCATATTCCCATGTCAACCATGTCCAACTAAGCAATAATTCTATCATTTTTTTTTGAAAAACTTATTAACATTCCAATTACCCTATCACTTATGATTTTTTCTACATTACTTCAAGAAAATGTCTAATGTGAAAAATAATTCTAGTATGTGTTTTAAAAAAACTGATCTCTTTTTCAAATTGGTTTTTGAACTGTTTTTCGATAATATTTTACCAGATGTAGTGTCCACCAATTTTACTTTATCGTATAGACGATCACCTATTAGTGAAGATGGTGTTGTATATTATACTGAAATTCCATCAAATGAGGTCATCTAATTTTGAAACATATTATATCATGGTAGAAATCTATGATGCCCAAAAAACACAGTCTTTGATGAATGTTTCAACCTAATTAACTGTGTACATTTTAAAATAATGGGAGACCCATGATTTCCATTAATTATATATAATGATAAATTTACGTATGTTGTAATGTAATTTATCAAACCATAAAATATTTCTCTCAATTTGAAATCATCAATTCTATATGAAACAAACAATGTTACACCTAAATCCATCAATAATTTGAAATCATCGATTAATAGATCCAAATAAACCTCAATATAATTACTCAGTTTTTTTGGTCCTGATATAAGAATAGATAACATAATGTATTTTCGTTCCATGCATAACCATAGTGGAATGTTATAATTATCCAACATAACCAGCCATGTACTATGAGTGTTTTTTTGAAAACCAAATGGATTCACATCCTCTGTAGACAATGTAAGACAATAGTTTTTCTACTCGTCTCCAAATTCAATATACTCGTTATCAATTCACTTTTACTAAGGAGAGTCTATCAGGTGATGAAGTTTCCTGACTTTATTTCATGTATATGCATTCCACATCAATTCCCCTGTAGTATCTTAAATTCTATATAGTCTTCAACACCCTATATTGATTACAATGCACCATACAAAATTCATAGGACTCGATTCTTCTATATTGTATCAAGAAGTAGTGCACTTTTCGAATTCCTTAAGTGATTTTTGGTCCATGAGAAATATTATACAATCATTTGGACATGAATGTATTCTTTCAAAGATCATACCCAAAAAAACGTAGCATTATTTTAGCTTCATATTTTTTTCTATGGAGATCATAATCTTCTAGAAGTATATTATACAAGATATAAAGTACTTCAGTAAAACTAGCATCACCCAATCAATTTCCTTGTTTTAAATTATATAGTTTCAGTACAACTAAAAATTATATATATTTAGTGCAACTTAAATACATTTAAAACTTTAAATAACTCTATAAATTTTAAAACAAATTTTGATATTCATGAAGTTCATCTTTAACATTCATTGTCATTTCCACATTACAATATTGATAATGATTCCAATTTGTAATCAAATCCTCAATATGATATTCTACATTTTCAGTACATGTAATCATATTAAATGAACCATAAAATGTAGTTCTATTACAGTAACTAGATACATTTGATTCTCCAAAATTTATAACTTTGACCAATTCCATGATAGATATAGTGTTCTTCCAAATCCTATGGACTATTTCTTCTTGAATAACAATAGCATGAATATGGAATTTTTTAGAAGGGTTATATGCATGATATTTTTTAAAACATGATGAACTCTTTTACCCAATATTTAAACACTTTTTCTTATTATTTTCATCCATACATGTTTAATTCACATCCATCATAGTAATGGTTCTAGGCATATCAGAAGAATTCATAGGTGGTTGATATGTTAAAATTTCATTGAATAATCATTTTCTCAAACCATGAGTGAGGTTTTTCCATGTTAAATTTAAAAATAATTTATATAATGTTTGACATAATAAATAACTATGATTATTAACATTCTTCATTGGATAATGTTGATCATCTGAAGAGACCCTTTCAGGTTATCTTTGTTGCACTGTGAGAATCCAATGATAAAATCACTCTAATGGTGATCCACATGTACTCCTACGATCTGTAGAAGTACAACTCAAACACTGGGTACTAGGGCAGGGAGTCAAATATATTGAGTTGTTCATTATTGATCTCTCATTCTTTGGTCATGAGAAAATATCTCTTAGAAACATCATTATTAAGAGTAAGAGAGAAAGAGCAGTTAAGAGATAATTATTTGTGTGCAACAATTCTCTATTCTCAATTTTGGATGCTCTACATAATAGTTCTTGCCACCAATTTATACAGTTGGAACTTAAGTAAAAAAATTTCCTAATTGAATATCGACCATTAAATAACATTTATTACTCTTACTAAATCTCATGATAGAAAATAAAAATTATATAATTATTATTCTATGGATCGTGAAAAATTTAATAGTAACAAATATTTTATAATGGTTGTATCCATTAATATTTTTCAAAATATTTCATCAACACAGTTTTGCATCCCTATCACCAACCTATATACTTTATGCTTCTTTCTGTGACTATCTGAAATTAATCCATCAATACAAAAGGATTTTCAAATTTAATGTGACAGTTCTTTTCCAATTAAAGGGTTGAGATATCCGCTTCTATAAAGATGGAAGGTAAAAATCCTCCATTTACTTATTCATTAATGACATGTCACTCTTGAAGAATCTAACGCATCCAACTTCACTATAAATTTTTATCATCATGATTTAAAAAATACATCTAATTAAAAATTCTATAGCATGCATTAATAATAATATAATGTATACAGACCATCACACACGCTAATATATTGGAATATCTAATGACACCAAAACATGTCGAATTGTTACTAGTGGGTCTGTTCTCACAATCATCACTCATGGATATTACCAAGTGTGAAATTCATGATAAGAGGCCTCGCCTTCTTAAGAGTAATCTCACCAAGTAGTCTATGTATTATGTGTTCCATTGTAGTGTTTTATCTAACCACATAACAATATTTGACAATATCACCGCATCACATCAAGTTTCTCATCCTAGTGGGGAACTACTATGACCTTGTCAATACAACATATACAATTGGAAATTATTATATTAGGGCCATGTAGAGAAAAGAAAAATGTATAGTAATTAGTTTTATTAGTATTCAATTCATTGAATATTCATGTAATAAATGATCAAAATATTGGTCCTAGGACACCGACTCCAACAAACTCCCACATAGACTAGAACCAATTTCCTATGACCTTCAGTCATCTAGTCCTAACATGGTAGATAGTTTCCATTGAGTAATGGATTTAGTATTGGGTTCCCCCACATTATCTTTCATGGAAATAATGATCACTTTAAATTCACCTCTCTGAGAAGAGTCCCTCATGATATGATTCTTCCAATGTATGTGCTTCATCTGTTGATGTGAATTTGGAAGATCCACAACTGCAGTATTAAAATGATTGAGTGTGATAGGATATTTATATGTAGATACCACATCATTCTCATTGATGATGTTTCACATGTATACTACATCATTATCTACCCTTGATGTTATAATATACTTAGTCATTAATATATAATATGCAACCACAACCTGATTTGATCTCATCTATCTCGAAAAACATCCATTAAATGTGAATATGTATCCCTTTTTGACTTCATGTCATCTTGATCAGTTTAGAAACTAGAATATTCATATATTCTAGTGATTAATTCATTATCTACTCCACAAACCAGGAATATATCTTTAGTATTCCATAGATACTTAAGAATAGTTTTCACAATATTCCAATGATGGTCACCTAGATCAGCTTGATATCTTCCTAACATACATAATGTGTAGGCTGAATCCATCCATGTACATTGAATAACATATAGGACTAACCCAATCACTGATGCATATGAAATCTTTGTTATTATGAATTTACCATGATGTGTTTTTGGACACATTTTCCTTGAAAGATGAATTCCATGTGACGTTGGAATCAATCCTCACTTTTATTGTCCCATGCTAAAAATGTTCATTATCTTTTCAATGTATGTACATTGTTATAGGGGAAAATATATATAATGTAATAAAGGGTCAGGTTGAATGGTTAAACCCTTGGCGGGGGGGGGGGGGGGGGGGGGCTCTGACCTCCCTTTTAATTTATGCTTATTTGGTTTGTGTGTGTATATGTGTAATTTTACCCAGGAGCACCTAATATAAAATAATATGTTCATTGAAATAGGCCATGAATCCTTTTGGATCCATTAATAATGATCATGATCCCAAGAATATATACATCCTCACCAATGTACATAACAGGGAAGCATTTCTTCAACCATTCCTTAACAGACATTACGACTAGTATTTAATTTCTAACGGTTAATATGGCATCACCAAATACTATTAAGAAAATGACTACAATCCCACTAAACAGTTTATTGACAAATGGATCAAATTAATTTTTTATAAAAACAAATAATGTTATGGTCCCATAAAAATGAATGTTTCATGACATGGATGCTTGGTTTAATCCATAAATGGACCTTTTCAACTTTCATACATTATATGTTCATTGGGAGAAATAAACCATTCAAGGTGTTTTATATAAGAATCTTCAAGAAGGATCCATATTATGTAAATATTTTTTGACATCCATTTACCAAATCCCATAATCATGGAAAACTATAATGGCATGTAGAATTCTGATGGATTGAATTTTTGAAGCTAGGGAAAAGTTTTCATCATATTCAATGCCTTGACACATTTTAAACTCTTGTGCAATCATTTTCACCTTATAGGTATTTAATTCCCATTACATGTCTAGTTTCTTCTTAAAAACCATTTGTAACCAACAACCTTTACATCTACATGAGGGTGTACAAAAATCCAGACTCGGTTATGGTACATAAAATCAATTTTATATGTAAGTACCCAGCCTTAAACATTACGTAATCTTACATTTTTTTAGTGATTCACATTGGGGATATTTTCATGTATAGAGCATTAGAGAATTAGGTCATAACATATACATAAAAACATGAATATTACAAGTAGAAACTTCTACACACTATCCATTTTTTCATTAAACATAAAATCTTTTAAAAAATTAAACATGTTTCATTCCATGTTTTAGATAACATGACTTTTACATGATCCCATCTTGACACTATTAATATTTCAAGTCCTATGAAAAACATTTCAGAATTTGATATGAGCATAAAAAAACTCAGTAAGGGATACATAAAGAAAGAAAACAGTTTGTTTTTCAAAATAATAGATAAACCATGAATACATTATCATAATGTAATAATTTCTACCTTAAAAAAGTAGAAAAACACTTCACTGAAAATAAGCCCTTTACTTACCCTTTTTGTAACAAAAATACTACCATGTAGCCCATATAAAGAACCATATAGCATATAAGATAACAAAGGACATAAACATATTGAAATGGAATAACCATACGGTCGACTTCAACACATATTAGTAAATTTAATAGACATACATACAACATTCATACCCACTTCATTGGATGTTATAATGTAACCACACGTCTTGGTTTTATCAGAGAACCACCCATGAAATGTACAAGTACCATTATTTAATAATAATACATAAAATATTGAAAAAATCAATATTTCACTAATAACATTCCATTTACAACCACAAGAAAGAATTTCAAGATATTGAAATAAAAAATCCACTTTAAAACTCATTATCAATAAGAAAACACCAAAAAAGGGAATACAATATTTATTTTCCTTTTAAAAACATTTTGTTTTATAGAGTAAGTTAAATAATGATTATGACAATAGAGAGTGCATTATTGCCACAAGCATTGAAAAAATTCTTTTTTCATTTAGTAAAATGATTTGTAGAAAAAATATCCTAAATGAATGAAATTAAAAGTAAAATGGGTTAATTATATTCCATGTAATAGAAGGAGCTGTATTTATCAAAAAATGACTCAATGAAATGATATTGAGATGAAGTCCCTTACCTTGGGTCCGAATCGTCATGTATGTTCCTTGTTCTTCCTGAATAATAAACTTATGTTAATTTATAATTTATTTAGAACATTTTCCAAGTTTATTATTACTTTTATATCACTTATTATCTTTATATAAAAATCATATAATTATTCAAGTTCATATTATTCATTTTGTTGATGCTCGGTACCTGAGTCAAAAATGAACTGTTATAATTACAAATTTTCAGTGTGGTCAAAAGCATATTATCTCCAAAAATATATTCCTGAATTGGATATAATATATATCATATATAACAAGTATATATGTATTTATAATAGTCCGTAGAATTTGGATGTAAGAAATGAAAATCACCGTTCATGGAGACGGTAAGCCATAAATACGCATGAACACTATATTCACTAATTTATTAAATTTAAAGGAATAACATAAATGATAAATAGGTATATAATAATTCCAGTATAATATAGATGTTTTATATTTTACATAATTTCATTAATTCCATCCATTATATGTTCCATGTATATCAGGAATGAGTCATATAACTTTGAGTGGGTAGTAGTTCGAACATCCTCAAATGAAATTATCATATTTATAAACCATGAAAATCACAAAGGTATGTTATAAATGAGAATTTAAGAATCATAGAGATAAAATAAATATCATATAAACCATATATAATTACAATTTCCTCATAAGTTCTACTATATGAGGTTTTTGGAGAAGATTGAACAATCATCGTTTCGTGAGGCAGTAGTTTGCTGTCCACAGAAACTAAATGTTCTATACCCATTAGACGGAGGTTTTTGTAAGTGTAGTTAGAATAAATCTCACAAAAACAACATATTATATTGAGGATACTGGTTTTTTTATTTAAACAAATTATAAGGAGAGTGTTTGTATTGGAGAATAAAAAACAATGGAAAGGAACTTGAGAGAAGACATTACCTCAAATCAGGTAACCGATTTTGATTTGAGCCAAAGGGATTTCTTGAAATGCCTTCTTCCTAGGGGAAGGATTATAGGATTAAGGTTGGAATGTTTGGGGATTATTAGAGTAGATTTTGGAAGATACAATGTGCTTGAGAGTTGTGAATAATGGGTTATATGTGGTGTCCTTTTATAAGAGGGAGGAGAGGCACTTAACGAATGTTTTGAAATATTATTTCATCATTTCATCATTTTTGAATAAGAATTACATAAAAGTGAAATATTTTTAATATTAGATGAGGATGGGTCTTCATACTCTAAGAAAATTGGATTTATATAAGTTTATGTCATAAATTTAACCTTATCTTTTAGCTTTAACCCTTAGTTAAATATATTAACTCATACCATGTCTTCTTCTTTTTTTATAATATATGTTTCATATAGTTACAATAACAAACCAAAAAACCAAAAATGGATCATTAATGACATTTTTAATATCATATATTTTATTTTTCCTAATATTATATTTTTGGACTATTATATCATTTAATAATATATTAATTTATTTAAAAACTCATTTATGTCAATTTTTATACGATTCATATCATGATGTTTTAAAAATCCATAAAAATTTGATTAAATCTAAAAAACATCATTAATTAAAATATAATAAGTCATACTCATCCTTAAATGTTTTTATCACATAAAATGTTTCAAAGTATTTTTATTTATTTATAATCTCATTTATTTGAATCATTCATTAATAAGGTAATCAATACACAACCATTGTAACAAAAATAAATTAATTTATTTGATGTCAAAAAATTATGAATAAAATACCATGATGTAGGAAATATTTTTATTTTTCTAATTACTATTTATAATTGAAGATTGAACTTATATAACCCTATATAATTTTTTAATAAAAGATACTTGTTTAGGTTATATTTTCTATAACATTAAATTAAAAGTTATCAAATGGAATTTTCACACACAAGTGACTCCATAGGGTCCTAAAATCGACCCAAGGATACCCATTATCGGAAATATATCATCAAATAGAGTTAGGACATGTTTTTGGGTAATTTAATATTATTATAATATTATTTTTTACCCTTATTTACCATATTTACCTTTTAACCGTGGTAAATAAAATATTTACTTAATTTACTATCAATAATGTCTAAAAAGAAAAGTTACATAATTACATAACTTGGACCTCATGATTACAAATATGGAATCCATTTTTTGGAATTATAAACAAATAATTTTAATAAATTAATTTAAAATTATGTTCTGTAGTCAAAACCAAAAAACATGATTTTAAAAAGTAAAAACTCCCAAAAGGTTGACATTTGATAATGTAAAATTTCAATGTGAAATTACTTAAAAAGACTAAAATTCGAATAAATTATAAAAATATAATCTAATTTCACTTTAAAACCAATTAAATGTAAAATCTAATCATATAAATAAATTAGATGAAGAGAAACTTTGACATAAAATGCCGTATTTTTCACTATTCATTAAAAAGTGAACTTTATCTGAAAAATACCAAAAATTTACCCAAAGGAAGTATTGATTTACCACTTCTAATGAAGAAGTTTAATTTTTCAAATTAATAATAAATGTGATAAAAATATATTTAAAAAGGGTTCACCATCCAAAGTCGGTAGATCAATCATTTGAAGAATATTAGTGCATTTCATGCTTATATTCAGATTCATTCTTATTTTAACCTTTTAAAATTTACCGGATAAATGTAGAGACATTTAAAAAACATTTTTAATCATAATTAAATTAGTTATTTTCATTCCTAGAAATACAACAGCTATGTGTTAACAACCTTTTAAAATAATAATAATAATATATTATTTTTTGGTATAACTCAATGTTGTGTGAAACATAAGATTTCAAAGAAAATTGTTGTAGTGTGATTGGTATGCTATCGAACAATGTGTCCAACTTAACAATAAATTAATATTATATTCATAAATACCAAAAGATATGAAAATTTATTATTCTATAAATACATGGGTTGCTACATCCTTCCCCCCTTTTGGAAATTGCGTCTTCACAATTTTCAAATTTGGCTTGGAATCTTTGTTGAAAGTCCCACATCAAAAAAAGAGTAAATAAAACAATAAAATTAAAATAAGGAAAGATAAGTGCAAAGGTCACCCATGAAAACCCATACTAGGCTTCCATGTTGAAAAACATGGATATTGAAGAGAAAAAAACCATCATGTTCTAATGGAGGGTGATAGAAAACATGATCACATGAAAGTTAACTACAAGAAAACTATAAAATTGTGATGTGTTAAACAGTCTTTGATTACCCAGTAGAAAGAGTAAAGGGGAACTGTTTTCGATTTAAGTTCCTTTTCATAATGTTGTGTAATTTATTTACGAGATTGACTAATAATATAAAGAAACATACTTACTTGTCATGTATAATTTTATCTTTTACTAAATTTTTACCAAAAACACATCTCTTCTCAAAACTATGAGTATTGAATATGAATTTGTCCCATAAAAATCACTAGAATAAACTTCTAGAGAATCACATAATTCAAAAAAGGTTTATTATATATTTCCCCTGTCTTTAGACATTATCCAAAACTAAAATGGTTAGTACGAGATCAGATAATCCCCAAAAGAAAAATCTTTTGGAAAAATAAATACTACTATTAATCTCCATAATTCAAAAAAATGTACCAAAAGAGAAAAAAAGACCATTAAATACACAATTTTCCTTAAAGTTATTCAATATAATCCAAACAGAGATTAAAACCCAAAACTGATAAGAATTTAAACAGATAGTCTTCCATAGTAAATCTTGACATTTAACTCCAAATAACATCGACTAACCTTATAGTCTCACACTTAAGTGTAATTAACCCAATCACATATTCTCTATTATAGGATAATCATTTATATAAATAACCAAAATCACCATATTTTGAAAATAAAAACAAAGATTATTCCAAAATAAAATTTTAATAATTACTCCACAAATTAAATACAATTGTATTATATTTTCCTTAGACATATTGTGTTCCCAAAAGAGTGAACGTCTTACAAAATAACCATTATAACTTAATCACCAAATCATTTTCCTATACTAATTATACCCATTTGATAAATTGTTTTTTCCAAAAACAACTTATTCTTGATCAATAAAATCATTCAAAAAAATTAGTCATACTAACTAGGGACTTCACGTAGTCTTGTGGTAGGAGATAAATCCTAATCACACTTTGGTTGTATGTTCTATTCACATAGATTTATTGGATGTGATGGGTTGTCACACGGTTTATAGGTTATCCTTTTTTTTAAAAACTATATAATTCTAATAACATTATAAAATATATAGTTGCCTTAAAAATATCCATAACATTTTTTAATCTCAAAGGTTAATTCATACCTCAAATTTTTCATCTCAAAAACTAATAACCCATAATTTCCTCAAAATGAAAAGATCACATAAACCACTATGGTTATCTATTCCCCCCCAAGAAATTGTAATTCTTCCTTGAATAAAATTCTCACATATCAAACATTAGGGTTACACATACTTGAAAAAGTATTCCAAAGCGATCTTGTCATTAATATATTTTAATGCATCATCATCTATAGTTCCGACGTAACTCTCCAATTTCTAGACAACTTAATCATTGGAAATTTTTCAGTTTCCATGGTACATGTTTTTTCATATTATTATTTTATACTTCTTTCCTACAAAAAATTCATTCATTATGTCCTAATATTTCAGTAATCTCAAAACATGAGCTTAGAAGTAATCCATACCTTTCAAAGGTCATTTTCAGTTTCCTCATCATAAATTTAAATGACATTAGGAATTGGTAACATATATTTTTATGATCCTATTAATCCCATTCCAAAAACATATTTTTAGGAAATATATTTGTATAATGACCATGGAAAAAATATTTAAAACATTCAATTGTTCCTTCAGAAAGAATTTCATTCTCTTTCTTAGAGTCAACTGGATTCTTCATTTTTATATGGTAGGTTATTGCATTATGTCCTTCATTACCACATCTAAAACATATTCCCATACCTTTGAAGAATTTTCCTAGGAGTTTATTTCCACATACATAACACATTGATTTTTTAATATACCTACCTATATGATTATTACCCAAAATTCTATAGGTATTTGTTTCTCGCATATATGATGCCTTAGAAAAATTACCATTGTTCAAGAGGTAAATAATTAATCTAGATGGTTGGTTAAGAAAAACCACAAGATTTATCATTGTAGTTGTGATATCATTCGTTTTATAATTCAAAAAACTTCCATAGTTTCCTCCACATCCATTGTTACTTTACTGCCTGCTAGATCCATCCATTTACTAAAACCAAAAGATCAGTGTGAGTATATAAGTTAAATCATCATATAATATCTTATTAGGAGGGTAAAAAGTAATATATAATTATACATGTTATCTTGAAATCATTCATTTTATCTAAAATAACTATGAATCTTTATAAAATGCTAACCATTATGGTTATGTCACCTATGCTTAAATAACACCATAACCTCTTTGTTATCTAAACTGAGCACTGATACCAATCAAAAGGAACTGACCTTAAACATTATGTAATCTTTAATTAAGTTAATAATTCACATTGAGGATCTTTTGAGGTTTAGAGATTTAGAAAATTAGGTTATAACTAATACACAACAACTTCAATATTACCAGTAGACACATCTTCTCACTATCCATATTTTTTTTCATAAAACAAAATGTCTTTAAAAAAATAAACATGTTTAGTTCCATGTTATAGACTGTATAAATTTTCCATGATCCAATAATTGACCCTATTCATCCTTAAATCCTGTTAAAAAAATTTCAAAACATTCTATGAGCATAAAAAGCTCACTAAGAAATACATAAAGAAGGAAAACTATTATTTTTTCAAAACTATAGGTAATCCATTTATACTTTATCATAATGTAATAATGTTCACCTTAAATATGTAGAAAAACACTTCACTAAAAATAAGATCATTTCTTACCCTTTTTGTAACAAAATTATTAACATATATCCCATAGAAAGGAACATATAGGTTATAACGTAACATGGGACATAAACATATAGAAATGTAAAAACCATATGGTCAACTTCTATACATATCACTAAATGGAATAACTATACAACTAACTTCCATACCCAATGTATTGGAGATTACAATGTAACCCCCCATCCTTGGTTTATCATGGAACTGCCCGTCATTTGGTTTATTGCGTAACAACCTGTCAAATGTCCATGTACCATTATGTAATCCTAATACATAAAATATTGAAAATATCATCATTTAACTAATAACATTCTACTTGAAATCACAAGAAATCATTTCATGATATTGAAATACAAAATACACTTTAAAGGCCAGTTTCAATAAGATAACACCAAATAAGGGAATAATGAATTTCTTTTCCTTTTAAAAACATTAAGGCTTATTGTGGAAGTCAAGTAACTATTACGGTAGCGGAGAGGTAATTTTCACCCCATGCATTAAAAACATTCTTTTAGTCAATTAGTAAAATTATTTGTAGAAAAAATATTAATTTTTAATGAATGTAAATGAAAAAAGGTTTAATTTTATTTCATGTAAAAGAATGAGGTGTATATATCAAAATGGTCCTCAATGAAAGGAGATTGAGATGAAGTCCCTTATATTGAGTCTAAATCATCATGTATGTTCCTTATTATTCCGGAATAATAAACATATGTTAATATCTACATTATTTAAAACTTTTTTCATGTTTATTATTCCTTTTATATCACTTATTACCATCATATAACAATCATATAATTATTAAAGTTCATATCAGTCGTTTGGTCGATGCACAATACTTGAGTAAAAAATGAACTTGTTATAATTACAAATCGTCCATGTGGTCAAATGTACATTATACCCAAAAAGATATAAATTAATTAGATATCATATATTTCATATATATCCAGTATATTCTTATTTATCATATTCCATATCATTTGGATATATGAAATTAAATGCACCGTTCATAAAGACGGTAAGTCGTACTTACGCGTGAACGATACTTTCTTTTATTTTTAATATTTAATAGAATGAAAACTAAATGATACATTGGTATATTATAATTACTATATAATATCTATATTATATATGTTACACATGATCATTAATTTCATCCTTCATACTTTCCATGTATATCCAGAACGAGTCATATCACTTTGAGGGGGCGTTAGTCCGTACTTTCTAAAATGAAATTATCATATTTAGACAACATGAAAAGACTAAAGATATGATCTAACTATGAATTAAGTAATCATAGAGATAAACTAAATATCATATATATAATATATAATTACAGAGCCATCTTAATTTCCAACATAAGTGGTGGTAGGAGAAGATTGAACAATCAACGTTTCGTGAGGTAGTAGTTTGTCGTCCACAGAAATAGTATATTCAATACATATTAGATGGAGGTGTGTGTATGTGATGTTAGAATCCTTCTTATAACCACAACCTAGTATATTTAAGACTTTGGGGTTATTGTGTAAAATAATAATAATAAGATAATAGGGAGTGGAGAAGGAAATATAATGGATAAGAACATCAGAGAAAATGTTACCTCAAATCAGGTACCTTATTTTGATTTAATCCAAAGGGCTTTCTTGAATTTACTTCTACCTAGGGGAAGGATTATAGGAGGAAGGGATGAATGATGGGGGATTATTGGGTAAGAACTTGGACAAGGCAATTGTAACACCACAAAATGATGAAGGGTTATATAAATAATTGGTATGAATCACATCAACAAGGTGGACCATCCTTTTCGTGAGCCTACCTGATTAGAACTCCATAGTTAAGCGTTAATGGCTTGGAGTATTGATTAGGATGGGTGACCTTTTGGGATGTTACTCAGTGTGTGTGTGAGTGAGGGAGAAAGAACTCTAGGAAGGACATGTGTTGGCCAATGGGGACTATCATTAGTCAGAAGAGTTGTGCATGCACGTGGGTGGGCCCCTGGGTGGGGACCACGTATCTTGAGGGGCAACTAGTGGTACTTGGAAGGCCAGGACCTAGTATCCATGCTATGGTGGGGTTTTTTTTACTGTCATCGGGACCCAGTTATCACATTTAGTATCAGAGGTGGTACCCAGCCTTATGTGTCGGGCATTTCTTCGGATGAGATGTAGGGCCCACAATGAGGGCATTATGATCCAAAGGGGGAGGGGACGAATGTAACACCCCAGAATGATAAAGGGTTTTATTTATAAATGATATGACTCATGTCAACATGGTTCACCTTCCTTTTTGGGAGCCTACCTAATTATAACTCCACAATTATGCATGCTTGGCCTGGAGTAGTGATCAGGATGTGTGACCTTTTTGATAGTTTTACAAGATTTGTGTGAGTGAGGAAGAAATCACACTAGAAAGACATGTGTTCGCCTATGGGGAAATTCATTAGTTAGAAGACCCGCGTGGGCATGTGGGTGGGGCCTAGGGTGAGGAAAATGTGTCTGTATGGGAAAATTTTTGTAACTGGTGGTCCAGGACCCAATAACCATGTTAAGGTGGGGTGTTTGTGCTGTCGCCAGGACCTAGTTATCACATTAAGGAGTGAGGGGGTGAATGTAACACCTGAGAATGATGAAGGGTTAACTGAATAAATGATATGACTCATGTCAACCAGGTTCACCTTTCTTTTTGGGATCCTACCTGATTAGAAATCCACAATTAAGCATTATTGTCCAGTTGTAGTGATCAAGATGGGTGACCTTCAGAGAAATTTCTCAAGGTGTGTGTGTGTGAGGACAAAAGCACACTAGAAATGGAATGTGTTGGCCTGTGGGGAATTTCATTAGTTAGAAGACCCGTGCGGGCATGAGGGTTGGTCTCAGGGTGGGGACCATGTTTCTGTAGGGGAAACTGGTGGTACTTCGTGGTCCAGGACCCTACGACCATGTTAAGGCAGGGTTTGTGTGCGATCACCTCAACCCAGTTGTCAGATTTGGTATCATAGGTGGTACCCAGCCTTATGTGTTGTGCACTACATAGGTTTAGATGTAGATCCCATAACGAGGATGTTGGGTTTTAGGGGGGGTGAATGTAACACCCTAGAATCATAAAGTGGTAAATGACTAAATTATATGACTCATGTCAACAAGGGGAACCTTCCTTTTGGGGACCCTACCTGATTATAACTCCATAGTTAAGCATGCTTGGCTTGAAGTACTTATAAAGATAAGTGACCTTCTAGGAAGTTTCCCAAGGTTTGTGTCATTGAGGAAACAAGCACAACTTAAAGTACATGTGTTGACCTGTGGGAACTGTCATTAGTCAGAAGACCCGTGCGAGCATGTGAGTGGGCCCTAAGGTGGGGACCATGTGTCTGCAGGGGCAACTGGTTGAACGTGGAGGGCCAATACCCGACAAACATGTTAAGGCGGGGTTTCTCTACTATCACCAAGACCCATTTGACACATCAATGGGATTATGAGTTGTGAATAATGGGTTATAGGTGTGTCCTTTTTGAAGAGGGAGGAGGGTCAGTTTATGAATGTTTTGAAATATTATTTTTTTATTACTTGATTTTCAAATTATAATAACACTAATGTGATATATTTTAATGATCATATGGGGATGGGTCAAAATACTCTAATCAAATGGGTTTTAGACAATTTTAGGTCATAAAATTAACCCCATCATTTAGCTTTAACCCTTAGTTAAATAAAATAACTCTTACCATGTTTTCTTGTATTTTTACAATATATGGTTACTATACTTACAATAAAAATCCTAGAGACACAAAATGGATCATTAATGAAATTTTTAACATCATATATGTCATTAGAAAGATTATTTTATTTTTAGGACTACTATATCATTTGATAAAATATTAATTTATTTAAAAGTGAATTTATGTAAATTTTTATACTATTCATATCATGAGTTTTGAAAACCCCATAACAAAATTGATTAATTCGATCAAAATTCATTAATTGAAATATAAAAAGTCATAAGCATCCATAAAACTTGTGTATGGAATAAAAATATTCCAAATAAAATTAATTTAATTTTTATAATGTCATTTATTTAAATCTATCATTAATAAGGTAATCACTACATCACTATTCTCTCATAAATAAATATATATGATTGATGTATAAAAATAATAAATAAAATACCATGATGTAATAAATATTTTTAGATTTAATGACTATTTATAGTAAAATTGGTCAGTTGTATTACCAAATATAAATATTGTTTTGGTAAAATATACATGTTTAGGTTATATTTTCCTTAACATAAAATTAAAAGTAATTAATTGTCATTTTCACACAAAAGTGGCTCAATGGGCCCCTAAAATTAACCCAAGGAATCCCATAATCGGACATATATCATCCAATAGGTTTAAGACACGTGTTAGAGTAATTTAATATTATTATAATATTATTTTTTTACCTTTATTTACCAGATTTACCCATTAACCATGGTAAATAAAATATTTACTGAAGTAACAATTCATAATTTCTAATAATAAAAGGTAACAATGTAAAAAAATTATAACTCCTAATTCAAAATATGAAATCCATTTTTCCTAATACAAAACAGAGAATTTGTAGAAATTAATTTAAAATTAATTTTCATTGTCAAAACCAAAAAGGGTGTTTTTAAGAAGTAAAAACTACCAAGAGATTAACATGAGTTTGTATATAATTTCAATGTGAAATTACTTCCAATGACCAAAATTGGATTGACTGATAAAAATATAATCTAATTAAGCTTTAAAACAAAATAAAAACACAACATAATAAAATAAATAAATTATTTGAAAAGACAATTTTGACATAAAATGCATTATTTTTCACTATTCATTAAATAATGAACTTTATCAAAAAAATAACAAAAGTTTACTGAAAGTAAATTTTTATGTCCCTCTTCTAAAGAAGAATTTTATATTTTTCATATGTAATATAAATGTAAAAAAACTATATTTAAAAATTTTTCTCCATCAAAAGGCTGTAAATCAACCTTTTAATGAATATCAGAGTATTTTATGCTTAAAATTTGATTCATTATTATTTTAAGCCTCTAAAAATTATTTGATAAATGCATATACATTTAAAAAACACATTTAATCATAATGAAGTTATTCATGTTCTTTTCCAGAAATACAACGACTATGTGTTAACTTCTTTTTAAAATAATAATATTATTATATAATTTTTCAGTATAACTCAATGTTGTGTGCAACATAAGATTTAAAAGAAACCCATTGTTTCATGTTGAGTACGTAATCAGAAAAATTTTCCTCTTTAACATAAAATTAATATATTATTCATAAATATTAATATATATGATAATGTGTTATTCTATAAATACATGTGTCGTTACATTAGAATTCAAGACTACTTCCAACTTGGCAACATTAGTTCCACTTACTACATGCTTGTTGGTTAGTGGACAATTATTAACAACTAATAATGAGTCACTATACTATATGACAATGAAAACATATTATTATGGTTCTCTAACCACTCTAGTACCCCTAAACATTAATTGTGTCTCCAGATCAATTTCTTCTTCCACAGGGCTTTGTGGAATTTGTTACTATGCCAAATCTTGTGTATCTTGAGCGTGGAATTCATAAATTTATGTCTCTATCCCGCTATATATTTTAGTAATAAATTCCACCTCATGAAATTTTGGACTTCTATCAACCATAACATTTTTTATGATGGATTGTTTAGGCAGTAACCATTTATGTCTTTGGGATATCCAATAAAGATACACATTGTGGCCTAGGATGAAATATTGTTACCTGAAGAGGCCTTAAAATTTATTCACAACCCCACAAATGCATGTAATAAAAAATATGTTTCATTCCATTCAATAATTGGTTTGTAATACTATATGTTTCTTTAGTTGGAAATAGGTTTAGTACGTATGTCGTCGTTTGTAATGTGTATCCCCAAAAGGATAATGGAAGACTCACATGACTCATCATTAATATCACCATGTCCAACATGGTGTGGTTCCTCAATTCACATACACTATTACATTTAGGAGTATAAGGTGGAATTAGTTGAGATAAAATATCAAACTCCCATAAATTATCAATTATTTCTTGATTAATATATTCTTCCCCAAGGTCTTAGAGAAGTTTCGTAATCTTCATACCAAGCTGGTTCTCAAATTAATTCATGGATTATTTAAATTTATCAATAGAGTACAACTTATTCCACATTATGTATAAATATCCATGTAGTAAAATAATCAGTAAAAGTTATGAATTATGTGTAGCCACCCCTTTCTTTAACATGTTATGGTCAACACACATCGGTATTATGACTACCCTTCTCTTTATTTTAAATTAATACATGATTTATTATAAAATGTTACAATTAATAAAAAACATATGATCATGAATTATATTTTCTTTTTGAATTAGTTATAAATAATATCTTCCTGAACATGGGATACAATAATAATATTGAAATATTCTTTAACATGCTTCCAAAAAGTTTATGGATTTTAAAACTGCGCATGATAACCTGGGGGCATACCTAAGAAATGGGAGTTATATAAACTGTAGTAAGGGATGAAACATATGATAAGGTAATAAATTTTATACAATACACATATAAATATAGAATAAAAATAATTATAATCGTAAACATGGATAATAGTGCATCATATAGCTTGATAATCACAAAATGGGAAATGTTGTATCATCTTATAACACTGCATCACAATCATAGGTCGTGGATAACTGCCAAGACATCCTGATGAAAAAATAATCAAAAAGGAATAAGGTTCACTCTATATCCCAATATAAGATATGATGATAATAAACATTACCCAATGAATTTGACTACTATATAATTAATGGGGCACCCGTCACTTTAATTTCATTCCCATGATTAAGTGTTCAGATATATCAGACAATATAGATACATTTATCATCATATTTTTTCCATGATCATGGAGCATGGAATATATAAATTTAAGTCTCAATTAAAAAAATTATGAGTGTATAAATTTAATACCCTTGATTGGAAATGGGTATGGTATTCACTACACAATAATTTTCAAATTGAATGTCATGGTGAAATTTTCACAGCATAACAACAACACAAAAAAATTAAAAAAAATGGATTTATTTGGGATAAAAGTGTATCCCATCATTTTGAAATAAAATTTTAAATAATAGGGACATGTAAAGTCGTATCCCAACATAAGTAAATAGAGGTGTATGTCATTTGATAATTATGAAACTTGCATAATGAACATGAGAGGATACCCTACCTGAGTGTCTGAATCCAAAAGTTGAAAAGGAATTCTTGGGAGCTTTGGGATCCTTGGGAGGACTCAAGAGGTGTAAGTCAAGAGTAACAAAGTTCTAAAAAGATTTTATGTGAAGATAAATGTCATAATGGTTGAGTTTATGTAGGAAAATAATGGATAATATTTTAATATTTCAAAAAAATATTTTTTGGATTCATTGTAATAAAATTACCCCCATGACACTCATTCCATTGGATTTACACATAATTTATTCCCAATATGGGTGTTTTTAATTATTTTATTTTCCTAAGATTATAAATTATTAGAATAATTACAATTATAATGTGGTGGTTCATCACACTCTTAATGAAATCATTTTAAACAATAAAATATATTAATGGTTTTGGGGGATTCGTAATGCTTAACAAAATTAATAAAATAAACATATAATATTATTATTTTGTAAATAGAAAAAAAAATATTTGGTAATGGATAATCATTATAGTATTTATTATATCATTTTTATTTCATTTGAATGTCATAATACAAACTGTATATTTTTACAGTATTTAATTTTTACCATAAAATTTAACAATCTTAGAAAATTAAAAAACCACAGATAGATTATTTCGACATTCTAATTCCCAAAATATATTAATTTTATCAAAATAAATTTCTCTATATGTGAATTTTAAATTTTGAATATAAAATTTTTATTTATTAAAAATAATAGCAGATTGAAAATGAAAAGTGAAATCTCAAACACATAGAAAAAATAAATTTTTTATCGATTATATTTAAATTGAATTGTTTTTATAAACATATTTCACTAATATAAGTATTAATCATAAAATAATTGGTTATTATAACAAATATAACTTTTCCAAAATGTACAAATTATTTCATAAAAATCAATTTATCAAAATTTTTATATTTATTATTAAGAAAATATATTCCAAGAGAGAAATTATTAGAACCACAATTTTATTTATAAAAAGGTATTGTACAATAAGTGAATCAGTATGTGAAACATAACCCCTTAAGCACACATGTATTACCTAAGGGCAAGGTGTGAGATGATGATGTAGTTTGAGGGAAGCTATGATAACATTGCATGAGTGGTAATTTCCACTACCATTAACATCTCTTACAATAGATTTATTTCTAGATTATCATGTTGAAGCTTAGATTGAGATTGGTCAAGGGTGGATCCTAATGATGCTACATCAATCCCAATATCTAAAAAAATGGTATTTGTAAAACATGAATCTTCTAGTTGATGTTATTGTGTATTATTTCTGAGTTAATTATCCATTTTCAGTTCTACATATAAAATCTAATTATAATATTAAAATTATTGTTAAGGGTATTATTTTCAATGGTCATATTGTCCAATGGTCATTGACAGACAAAACATGATGGTCAAATTTCTAATTACTCACATAATTATTAAATTTTTATAGTTTTTGTGAGTACAAAATTAATATAACACACATTTTTATGAAACAATTTTTATTCAAAATGTTTGGGTCATTATAGGTATTAACTAATTCAATAAGCTCTATAGAACATTCATCTTTCCCACTAAATGAGGGTTTGGTCAATTTTTTGTAAACCAGTGTGAAATAAACCAAGTGGTTTTACATCAAAACAATATGCATATCCAAATTTTTTTAATATAGTGAATCTAATTTCATTTACATGACCTAGCCGGTTGGCCGACGTTGGGTGTTGTGTGAGACAATTGATGTAAATTCATTATTGATTTCCATTATTTGTTGTCTAATCCAACACATAAATACCATTATTTAAATTTGAAACTCCATAAAAAATTATATATTTAAAATTCAAGAAACATTTATTCCAAAATTTGAATATAAATCCATCCATTTCAAGTTTGGATATAGAAATAATATTTTTGGTAACGAACAGAACATATTAAAAAACCTTAAAAACTAGATCATTTCAGTCAAAAACATTAGGTGGTAGTCCCTAATAGCTATAATATCGATTTTAGATCCATTGGTTGCTCAAATATTTACCTCTTCCCACTCAAACATTCTGAATTATCTTGGTTTTGATATTTGAATAAATATGTGAGGACCATAAGCTTTATCAAATACCCAATTTGTAGAAACAGCTAAATTCCCCTCAATAACAAATGCTCCTAATGATTCCCTTTGGTTCTTGGGCTAGGTGAATTTTTTCTTCTAGTGGCCCTCCTTTCCACATGTGAAACACACAACATCCTGATACCTTTGCCTTCTCCTTGATCTTCCTCTTCATGGAAGGGCATGATGAGGCCTTGGGAATAATTCTATTTTCGTTACCCTTCCATTAGTTCATGATAAGGAAAGATGGGTTTTCAAACATCGTATCATTATCCACATGGAGAATAAGAGTACGAAGAATTGGATGTGGCTTCTCATTAGTATTCATATTAAGATTCACAAAAAATAAGGAGATGATCTGTGAGAGTGAATCCAAAATGAGGTCGATGAACAATTTTTCAACGAGTTTAATCACTTGAACCTATAAGTGATCAATGTATCCAATGAGCTTGACAATGTAAGGCCTAGATGAGGAACACTCTCCAATATTTCTCTGAAATAGTACCTTTGAAATCATAAATTGTAGTTGTATATCTCTCTCCTGGTAATGAAAATGGAGGTTCTCAATTATTCTATACAAATCCATGTTTTCGTGAAAATTCAATAGTTCAATATACATTGATGAAATAATAAAATAATGAAAATTGAATAAATAAATAAAATACTTTTCATAGACAAAGAACTCTCTATTCTCCTATTTAGTAGGATGTTCTATCATTGAGGATTCTAACATGTAATATTTCTATTCATGGAATAACACAACCCAAAGGAATATAAACCACTTCCTGATATTACTACTAGTTAAGAGGTTATCTTTCCCCCAATTGATTGTAGGGATATTTTGGATTATGATAATTTCATTTTATTCTACAATTAAAAGGATAAAGCTTTGTGTTTTTTATATTATAGAATAAGTGAGATATAATAAATTAAATGTGCTGATTTATTTATTTATTAAATCTCCTAATATTTTTTCAAGCCTACTACACCTCACTATTGAACTCTGAATGTACAGTTTCATTTACATTCTAGATGCAAGGATTCCAATTAATTTTCTTAATTATCCATAATTTTCCCATTAAACCATAAAAAATTAATTATGATGGTGGGCTTTCCAACCACATACTTGCAACTCCTTGATCCTTTGAGAGGATTACCCTATCCTGAAATCCTAACTTTGATTTCCTCAACACATGCCTCTAAATTTGTGTTGAACAGAATTTGGATATGAAACTCATTACAATTTTGGTTATGTCCACCCATAACACTCATGAGAACTCCCCGATAAAAGTATTATTTGAGACATTGTCCATGTACTACACATATTTCAATGATTTCATTCTGAATAAAGTAATGGAAGGATTAATGTGACATGATATTTAGTTAAAGTGTTTTATTTTATGGTGCATAAATATTTTCATATTTTACCCTTTACACAACTTTTTAATTTTATTTGTAGGTTAACTACTTAATTAACCATGTGGGATATGAAATTTACACATAATTCATTTATTTAATTTATTTCTTTGCTGATTAATTCAATTATTTATGCTATCAAAGTCTTGAAACCAAAAAAATTGCATAGTGAGAAATAAATAATTAATAAAATGACCCATTCATGATATTTATCTAATATTTGGATTAACAAGAGGATATTAATTCAACATTTTAACAAGGGGAAATAACTCTTATTTCTAGTCTTTTCATGAGTTATAGACTTCTAGTTGTCCACATATGTGTCACCTGGGTTGGAATCAGTATGGTTCTTTTTTGAATTACCATTGTGCACCCTAGAATGATCCATTAGTTAAAAATATTTATTGCTAACATGTTGTTTTTGGTAACCAAATTATAGGTTATATGGGATTACATAAATATCCTTCGACATTCGTGTCCATCATAATATTGGAGGGAGAGATGACTCGTATTACATCATTTAATTTAATGTTAAATAATTGGAAACTCATGAAATAAATTAAATTGAAACAACCAACACACACACAGGTCATGGTCATAATCATGAACAATCATACATGTAACAAATACACAACAATAAATGTGTATAATTCATTTATTTATTTATTCTTTAATTATTGTAGATTAACACATTTGAAATAATTAATTAATTAATATTCTTTCATCTTTATTGATGGTATGATTTTTTTGGAGATACTCATTATTTTTTAAATTCATGGTAGATAAATTAATGAACCAAAAATCACATATTAATTACCATAAATTAATCAATAATTTAAAATTCATTAAAACCATGATTAAATTGTCAAACACATAACAATGTGCCAAGAAATAAAATAATTTTTTATTGATGTAATTTTCAAATTTTATTTAATATTAATTTATCCATTAACGAGAAACGATATAGCATGTACATGTTACTATAGGCCATGTACCTTGGTAACCATATATCCAGGCCACACACAAAGGGCTTTGGAGTGTTAACTTAGTCGAACAAAATTGGGTGTACATCAAAGCAACACACCCCGTATCTGCTTTCTGTGTGTCAGGATATCCTTGTCAACACACGGTGTGCAACAAAAGAACCATGTTTAAATAAATTCCCAACACATCTAGATATAATGTGCCTGGGTATATGACATGTTCTATGGCTTCACATGATGTAATAAAGTTTTACTACCCAAATATTTGACACCTACTAATTAAATGTCCGATCATTTTTCATTTATTGTGAAACCTTTATGAAAATATAACACTAAACGAAGATGATTAATTTTTCGATAAAATGTTAATTAAAATCGAATTAAAGAACGAATAACTTAAAATGAAAATATAATCCCAATTGAGCATATATCAATAATAAAATTAATAATTATAAATTTAAACATGACCAATATAATTCCACATGATGGTTTCAAGCAGTGGGGAAGTATGCAATGGTGGGTGAAATATAAAAATTTATTTTAATAATCAGTTCTTGATACTAAAGTTGAGGATCTTTCACATCATATTTATAAATAATTTATTTAATATATGAAGAAATAAATAACTAGCCTTAAGTAATTTCTTAATTGGTGAATGTTGATTATCCAAAAAAGACCCTTATGTATTACCTTCATTACATTGCAAGGATCCGTTGATTGAATCCCTCATTTAGTTATCCACACATGCTCAAAGGATCCTCAAGAAACACCACTCGAGAAATGGGTGCTAGTGCAATGAGTTGAATGTATTGAGTTTTTCTTTCTTTATTTCTCGTTCTTCAGTCTTATTGAAATATATCTTGAATTTATCATTCTTTATAGGGAGAGAAATGGAGGAGTTGAGAGCTAATTCATTGTGCATAATAATTCTCCATTTACAATTTTTGATGCTCTACACATTAGATATAGTTTTCTATTTATAGTATTTTTATTTAATTTAAAACATTATTTAATTTCATACCAGCTATTAAATTAAAGTTGTTACCTTTAATAAATCCCATGCCACATAATAATAATAATTTAATTATTATATTGTGGTGTGTGCCATGTTGAGAAATAGAAAATATTATATATTCTTCTTGTTAATTAATATATTTTACTCGACTCAGTCTTTGTCAATTCAAAATACTCTAGAATTTATTGAATAACTGAATAATTCATTTATTCATTAAAAAATATTTTACTCACAATATAGAAAATAAATATTTAGTAAAATATTCAATAAAAATAAATAAATATTTTACTCAGAAGATGATGAATAACAAATTTTTTAATTTATGAGATCAATATAACTTTATTAAAATTATTCCTTAGACATTAGAAAATTATTTATTATATTAATTAAAAACAAATAGAATTTAATTGAGATCAACGGAAACACATAATGTGTGACACTCTAGCATTCTTCCTCATTAGAATTAATCCATCTTACCTAAAGATCAAGATTACTGTCTAGTAGTGGGTTGAGGCAACCAAGGGAAATAATATAATGTCCCAACATCAACAACCTTATATGAATGCTCGCTATGTAATATATTCCATTTTTTAAAAAATATCATCAAGCATCGTTCACATCCAGGTCACCAACCTATGTGTTTGATATGTCATTCTTTGACTATCTGAAATAAACATATCATTACTCTATGTACATGGAATTTAATAGGATGGTTCTATTCTAATATAAGGGTTGAGATATCATATTTCATAATGTTGAAAGGGAAAAACCCTCCTTGAATTATTCTATAATGACATGTCACTCATGAAACACCCAATGTATCCAAATTCACCCTGAAAAATTATTGTCATCGTTTATGAAATACATTTATGTATGTGATTTTTAATATGCATTAATAATAATGATAATATATAATGACCATCACACATGATAATAGATAAGAATATCTGATGACACCAAAACATACAAAAATCATTCTGGAAGGTCTATTGTCAAAATATCCCATCATGGAGATTACCATGTGCAAACATCAGGAGAAGATTCCTCAACTTCTTAGGTGTACTCGCACCTGATAGTCTATGTATTATATAACCCATCATAGTACATTATTGAACCCAAAAAATTATTTGAGAAAATCATCATAGAATATAAATGTTCTCATCATAGTGGAGAACTGCTATGAACTTATCACCATGAAATATTCTCTAAAACATATTACATTAGAGTCATAAAGAACTAAAAACAATATATAATAAAAAGTTTAATTAATATTCAATAAGTCAAATATACATGTAATAAAATTAAAAATAGTTTTTCTTAGAAAAAAAACACCAACACCTATTTGATTTTTTAATATTAAAATTTACCAAAAAAATACATAGAATAGGGTCTTTAAAAGAATAGAAACCCAACATATGATTGATTCAAAAAAAATTAGCATAATTTTAATGAAATGGTAATTGAATTTTTGAAAAGAATTACACAATTAGTTTTAGGTGTTATTCTCAAAATTCATCAACAATGATCATCAACACCTTTTATGTGATGACTATTACGTAGGATAGTTCAGGTACCAAATGTTCATGTTAAGAAGAGATGGGGAATGAATGTCAAGAAAAATATGAAATAATAACTATTCAAGAGATGAAGATGGTGATGATGATAGTTTCCTCCTTAAATCAATATGTTATCATGTTTTGTAGATATAAAATGATCTGAAAACAACTCTTAGTTTGTTGTCTAATGCAAAAAAAAAACGTAGTAGAAATAGTCTGATATCGACAAGGGGCTCCTTGAACAGGGCTACCGTGAGAAGGATCAGCTGAATGGTCTTACACACACTCATTATGAGATAGTTAATGAAATTTCAACATTAAAAAAATCCTAAAAATACTCCATGAAATGGAAAATATTTTTTGTTTTGACGAATTAATTTCAAAATCCCATAGCTTACAATGACTCCAATGTTGCGAAAGTGGGGTCATGATGGATATCCCATGTTTTGGATGGAGTTAGTGATATTTACTTTACATTGTTTCATTATTAATTTATACCTTATAGGAGGTTAGATTCTATGTTTTTAGGAGGTTTTTGAAAGATAATATGATCATATAAATATAGAAACAAACATTTTCCATACACATTTTTTCATTTATAAATATAGATACCACTCAGCCCATTGATATCACACACTACATTATAAAAAGAACTTATGTATATATTCACCCTAATTTCATATCACAAAACTCAATTTTAATACCAGGGATATATTTATAATATATTTTATCCATATTATCACTAAAATATAAAATTTTATCCTCATTCTAAAACATCATATAAATCAAATTTATTAACATTAAAATCAGTCATTTACAATTAAAATCACAATAAATTTTTAAAAAAACATGAATCTCTTCCAAAGTAATCAATTAGACACATTTTATTAATTTTTAAAAATGATCATAGCCACTATAAAACATGTTACCAATTATATAAAATCAATTTTTAAAAAAATTACACATTATATTTTTTGGAAAATCAAATAGTGAATTCATTATTAATCCGCCTTACAAAACTCACTCATTGTATTTAAAACCAATCAATTTTCGTTTTATTCCAATGTTTCAAACTATTAGTAGAATAAAACCACCTTTTATAATCCTAGATAACCTATTATAAAGTAAATTATGTATAATAATTTACATGTATATAATTAAATTGAAATATAAAAGAAATAAAATCTATATTATTTGAAAACCATTTTCACAATGGAAAATATGTCTATCGATTATAATAATGTTATCACAAATTAAAAAAATAAATTATAATACTTTTAAAAATATTTTAATCACTAAAAAGAAATATAATAAATAATATTCAACAAATTTTACAGTAAACATGAAAAATTAAATGACCATCATGAATAAATCAAAAAAAGATTTGTAATGATTTGAATAAAAATGATTGTAAATTATTTAAAATTAGAAACCATTATAATGAAAATATGTTATTTAAAAAAATTAATTATTAATTAAAATCTATTAAAATGTCAATTTTACTTTTATAGAAATATTAAAAATAAATTTGGATATAGGATATTCAATAATATAAATTGGTTTGAAATATTTTGAGTATCAAAACATGAAGCTTGAGGGAGTTGGATTAAGAAAAATAAATGATTGGGTGATGAAGATTTATTACGCATCATCAAAAACACATGCCAAATTTTAAATATATATCCCTAAAAGATAGAAATCATCTTCATGGATTACCACTTATATTACAAAACCATATAATCATCAATCTTATTAAAAATCCTATTGTTTTCTACCTTTTCCCCAAATTAAGAACAAACATAGCTTCTCATCCCATATGTCCTCACATTTTAGTTGATATGAACCCCAGGAAGCTCACACCAATTTATAGACAAGACATATTTTTGGAGGGTTCCCATAATATTAACTATACAGGTGATTTTGGATGTAATGTTGGTTTAGGGTTATAAATATAGCGAAACATTAATTCACCTTTTGATGGTGGTACATACTTGTTGGTGTGGAATCTGTTGTAGATTAGAAAATGGTTTTTGTTAGTGTAATGGAGGGTGTTTTATGACCTATTTACTTGAATTTTTCATATATATATATATATATTCTATTTAGTTTAAATTTTAAATTTTAAATTCATCTTATGTTTTTTATCACGATATTCAACTCTATTAATAGAGTATCATCATTATTCATGTTATAATGATTTTTTTATAATATATTACATTGATTTTTTTGGTTTCTTATATCCCATTTCAATTATTTTATTGATATATTATGGTTGACCGGATCAAAATATATGTTTATTAAATACTTAAACAATCAATTGTGTTTAAATTATAAGTGGATCACAATTATTCCTTCTCAATTTGCAGTTATTTATCATTAAATTATAGGTGGATTACTATTATTCCTCTATATACTTGTATTACTGTTATCCCTTCTCCCAAATATGTCTCTACACAATTATTTCTTATAAAAATAATCTTTTATATGATTCCCTATGGAAATGAGAAACAAGAGGAGTAAGGATATCAAATTATTATCAAGGGAGGACATATAAGTGGCTCATCAAGAGGTTAGATCAAAATCAAATGAAAAAAAGTAGAGGGAAGAAATATCATATTAAAAATGAAATTTAATCATAATATGGTTCTATGAATCATTGAAGGACATATAGTATCATGAGATATTATACTTTAAAATATGAAAATAATGATCTCTCCCAAACATATAACTTAAAAAAAGTTAAATATTGAAGAAAAGAAAATAATAAATTCCATTTTACCAAATACAATTAACAAAATAAATTCCCATGACTAAATGAATGAAATATATTGGCATATGTACGTGAAAATAAAGAATAATAATAATTAGAATGTATATAATAATTATTTAACCAAATATGTCACCATTATAGATAACCATTTAACATATGTTTAATCCTAATTAAGGGACCTTTAAATTTGAATTGGTTTTGTCAAATATTATGATATTCTAATAACAAAAAAAACCAATGTAAATAAACACCCATCATAATTAATATATATGTGAAATAAATAAAAAATAAACATAAACAAACCATTCATCCCCAGCCACCAATAAAATCTTAAAAATACACATTTTTCATTTAAGACTTATTCAAGAGAACTGAGCCATGAATGAATGAATCTATTAAGTGTTATTATATATAAAAAATTATTATGAAATATTAAAATTTTCCTAATAAAAATTCAGAAAACATTATCACTATATTAAAATAATCCCCAAAACTATATATTCATTCAAATTATTAAAAATTCAACATTTCTCCTATAAAATCTATTTACAACATTATAATAATTTATTATTTAATTTAAAAACATAAAAATCATTTAATTTGTCGTTCATGGGTCATTGTAAGAGTCAAATCAATAATTTTTTAAAATTTAATCATCCTGAAAACCAAAATAAATCCATAATAAATTGAATCAATGCATTGAAAAAATTATTATTTTAAAGGACATGAAAAAATCATCTCACAACAAACACAACTAAAATAATTCACTATAACATTTATGTATTTTTATCTAATGGAAATTTTGGGAATATATAATCATTAAAATTGAAAACAATAAATACATTAAAGGGCATCTATGGCCATAATATACAAGTAGAAAAAAATAATAAAAATAATAAATGTTATTATAAACATTTCACAAACATTACATATGTGAATTACACCTATTACATAGAATCCTTGATGAAACAATGTTCAAAACCCTATAATAATAAAATTCGTCCAACATGGGAAATGTGAATTAATATTAAATCACACTATACACTATTAGTGCATATGTATGGTATGTTTATATACCAAAAGGGGTGAATCTGATCCAAGCCACATGCATCAAGGTTTGAGAGAGTAAAGACCTAGATTGAAGAAGAGAATAAATAGGAAGAGCAATAATCTAATACCTTAGAGTAATGATGATTGGTAGTTAAAGAGTAGAGAGGGTTCAGTTGAGAGCCACAATAGTAGGGTGCGGTGGTGAAGGTTAGGTTGTGAGAGATAACAGAAGGGATCCACTATGAAAGTTCAGTTGGGATCAATGATGATGACATAGAGTGAGGACCTTCATGAAGGTGAAGACAGAGAGTGAATTCATGGGTGGTTGTGGTGGAAACACTATGGTTCTACGAAATCTTGAAGGAACGAGGAGATGAAGAAAGAAAATGTTATTATTATAAGAATACATAATGTTTTTATCAGTGCTTTTAGAAAATAACTGATAAAGAGAAGTGATATTTGTGCTAATATAAAAAACACTGATAAAACTACTCAATATGAGTGTTTTTTAGCATTGATAAAGATACCACTTTATCGGTGCTAAAAAAGCACTGATAAAATGAGTCTTTAAATGATCTAAAAATCAAGTGTTGATAAAGATGGGTTTTATTACTGCTTTTATTGCACTAGTTATAGTGAATATTTATTATCCCTAAAAAATGATGATAAACATATAAGTAAACAAATATATTCATTGTATTTATTAAATTATTTAAATATGTATGTAAAATTATAATTATAATTATTTGTATATTCTTATAAACATATTTATATTTTTATATTTTTTTACTAAATTATAAATATAATGATTATGTTAATTTTAATTTAATAAATATTTCAATATATTTCAATATATTTTTAATTATAATTATTAATAAAAATATTTTTGAATATTTTTATACAATTATAAATATATTTACAAATATATTTATATATTTGTTGGTATATAACTAAATATTATTAAAATAATAATGAATATATTTAATTAAATATTCTAATTACTTAAAAATATAGATATAGTTATAGTAATAATTATAAATAAATATATTTAAAAATTATTTATATATAATTAAAAATTTATAATTTTAAAAATTAATCAATATATTTCATATTTTAACATATTTATTCTAATTTTATACCTATTTATGAGAATATAATAAGTTCATGGGTACAACATGAATCAATCATTCCTAGTAAAGTATAGATCATAAAAAATGAGTCATCACATATATTAGAATCTTAAATAATATCATTGTTAATGTATAAATGAACATTTGTGAGTCATGAATACATAACAGATTCATGTGTCATCGTAATATAGAAAATATTAACATTTCAAACAAATCAACCCAAAATAATGTCCATAAACAAACTTATGATCATATAGCGTCCATTGTACTCACACATCATTATATGAACAAAAATAACTCCAATCATGCTCTTCAATATCATTATCAGCTCATGAGATATATATATATATTGACTAAATTAATTGGAGATTTATATTTATTTAAATAAAAATATATTTATTTATAATTATACATATAAATAAATATATTTAAAAATCATTTATATATATTTAAAAATATATAATTATTAATATAATAAATATATTCATTATTTTAAAATTATTATAATTCTATAATTTAATATATATATATATATATATAATATTATAAATAATTTTTTAAACATTATATACATATATATTTGAATTATTTAAAAAAAATATATATTTATATATCATATTGATATTCATTATCAACATGCATTTCTAATTAACGTATATACCGAAGAATTATTTTTGAATATAAATATAATGAAATTAAATTAATCAATAATATTTTTATTAAAACATTTTATCAGTGCACAGAATAAAATTGATAAATATTACATTAACCAGTCTTAATGAAAGAATTGATAAAGGGTACAAATTTATCAGTGCTTTTTTTGGTTTTTATTAATGTTAGATTTATAAGAACTTTTAGCAAGATCTGATAATGGTGATGCTTTTATAATCAATTTTGGTTTTGTGCTGATAAAATAAGGTGCATCCCTTGTGACATTTTGTGGTACTGTGTTTGAAAAATATGAATATTTTTTAGTGTTATCATATCCTCAGTATATGAATATATATGATACATTTAAAATTCAAGTTTAAGTCCTATAATTTATGCTCTATGTGCCATAGATCATCATCTGAAAACCATTATGTTTCCATTTATGATATATAATTTCAATATATTCTTTGAGACCAATTACATGATCGCTAAATTTATTCACACTTTTATATGAAATGATAAAAATTATTTTTTTTAAAATCTGTATACTGTTTTGAATTTTCAATTTAATAAATGATAGCTCTAAATATCCACCAATAATGATTCTCACACGCCTCCATAAATTTGGATTTTTTCAATCATTTTTCATGATCCTCTCTATCTTCCTTCTCAATAAACATCGATGGTGATCCCCTCGGGTGGCACAGAGGCTTTGGATTTCCTTCCTACGGGTTTTGAAGTAGATGGTCATTTATCTATGGTCCTTCCAATTTAAGGGAGTGTTAGTGCTACAACATCCCTTTTCTCTAGTGGTCTTGTTGATATGTCTACTAAATTTTTGGAGACAACTCATATTTCTTTATCGGTTCATGGGATTCTCTCTTTAAGTATGCCGAGATCTTTATGATAGGTGATGGTTAGTGGTTAGAGTTCCTAAAAATCTCATCCAGTTCCATTTATTCCATCCATTCTACATTTGATCAATCCATCAAACATCATTGATGATAATCCTTCAATCTCCTATTTTTTGAGGATTTTAGCTCAGCCACCACATTCTACAGATGGATTTTAATTTGAATGTTTGGTATGGATTATTCATATATTAAAAAATGTTTTTTTCCTTCTAAAATCATTATATCCTTAACCATATGTAGATATTTCTGTGTGGATCCTAAACTATTGGACCACCACTTCTTTAACCTAGTATGTTCACCCACAAGTTATTTGGTAATTTAGAGTATATTTTTTGTTATTTTTTATTTTCCATTAAATTGTAATATGATTTGTAGAGGTATGAAGTGTTGTAATAGTATCCAATTTCATATAGTAGTATTAATTGGTTATTCCTAGATCAATGATTGTGTAGTTTGTTTTGGTTCATTCTATATCATAAATTGTGTGTTTTTATTTTCCAATGTTTGTTCATTCTTATAGTTTTCACACAATTGGAGGCTAATGTTGCTAAATTTTTTGAATCCAATATCTTGTTGGTTTTGATGACTCCCATTGATAGGAAATTATTTTCAATAATATTTTTGATAACTACTAAATTTTCACCTTCAAGGTTACTCTTCAAATATATGCTAACTGATGCGGAGAAACTCTGTTATGACAAACTAAATTCTTTGATGATCATAGCTCATGTGGTTTCCTCCCTAATTTCATCACCAATTTTCTTAGGGATGATCTAACCAACATGAATCAACCCTTGGGGTTGGTCCTCCCTAGTATAATTATTTCCAAGCCCCATATGAATCATTCAGTTTCATGCATGCATTTTTATTCTTCTTCACATGTTGAATCTGATATCAAGGAACATCCATTAATAACATATGATATTTTTATGATGAAGATAATCTATCTAGCCAAATATTGGTTGGTGGTGATACTGAGTGTACCTACCCTTTAGATCATCTTCTTTTAAAATCTCATCCCAACCATTTTTCCCTTTTCATGGAGAGTTTTATTAATCTGATATGTGATCTTTCAATAAACCCAATAGTGTAACTTCTACTTTCTAAAAGTGTTATCATTTTCCATCTTCATAGAGGGATTTTTTTTGCAATAATTTTCCTATCACAACTTCTTCTTATCCTCAGGTTCCACATGTGGAAAAGATAGATTATGACTTCCTCTTATCCTCTAATTCATTTACTTCTTTGATAGTAGATGATGATTAATATCCTCTGGATTCCCCTTATGGAAATAAAATGTAGAAGAAGGTCTTATCTGATCTTTCTTATGAGTGCATGAAAACTACAATATGGTCTAGATATATTTATTAAACTCTTACTACAGAATCCCAGGATCGAATGGTTATTTTTTCCAAGGAACTCTCCCTTTCATTCCCTATAATATTTCCTTGGATTCTATCCATGAACTAAAACATGAATTAGGTATTATACTAAATTTTTCATCCAACCATCACATGTGAAACTTCATGTGTGGAAATCCAAACAAAAAACAAATTTGGATCTTATGGAAGGCTCATGTTCATGTATAATTGATAGTCCTCTTTTCACCATATCTAGATATCCATTTTTCATCACTAAAACTGATTTTAGTATCAATATGTTCCAATTTATCATCATTAAAAATGGGGATAAAAGAAAATTTTATATAATATATATTCGTTTATAAGTTCCTATTGCCCATTATTTATCATCTCTATTTTTCCTACTCCCCAAATTTCCCCAAGATGGATTTGAAAGTTATACATCCTTATCATAATTGACCACCCTTACCACTACACAATCCTAATTGTTTTCTCTATTTTTGTGAATTTTTTTATATATCTCCACAAATCCTGTTTATAAAAGTAATAATGAAATAATGATATATTAATATATATGTATTTACAAATATATATATATATATATACTATTTTATATATTTCTATATTTTTACATATAATCAGGTATCACCAAATGAATTTTTATAATGTATTTGTAAAATGTATATTTATTTTAAATAAATTTTCTTAATATATTTCAATTATATGTTTAAATATATTAAATTCATGTCTATTTATATGCATTTATGCGATATTTTTAATGATATATTCATATAAAAAAAAATTTACAGTTAATTTACACTATATTGGGAGACTTATAAATACACATTTATATGTTTATCTGTACATATAATTATAAATAATTATAAAATAAAATTGAAATTATAAATAATTTAATATATAAAATATATTTATATAAAAAATATTTATGTATATATATAATGTGGTTTATAATTATTTTCTCTATATGGTTTATAAATTTTAAAATATTTTTTACATTTAAATATGAATAAAATATTTTTTTATACAATTAAATTTTTATATGTAATTATATAGAAAATTTATACATATATTAGTAAGAAACATATAGAATCATTATCTCCATTATTTGAGAGAACTCTCCTTATGTTTCCATGAGTTTGGGGATTCCTATGGTATCCTTGGTGTGGTTGTTATTCACTGGCATCCCTACATTCATGGATAATGTTTTAGAACATCCCAACAATGATAATGAAAATACCTACTTAAGGTATGGTGTTATGGAATATGATCTAATAATTCATTGGAAATACTTATTATTGAAAGATAAACAGAAAGCGTTTGTCATGGAAAAGAAGGATGACGATTCATTTCTAATGCGTCAAATGATAGTGCTGATTGTCATAATGTTTATAGGCAATCGTCACATTAATTTAGACGCCTTAAAAAACAAAATGAAAAACATTTGGCACTATGAATATGGTGTAGTGATCATATATGTTGGAGTAGGATATATGGTATTTGAATTATTCATAGAGAGAGATAAATATAAGGTACTCAAAGGAAGGTTTTTGTTCTATGATTACCATCTCATTCTAATGGTGGATCTATGAAAAAATGGGATATCCAAAAGACAAATATGACCAAATCCACATTTTTTATATTACTTAAAGGGATCGTTTTATAGTTTATAAAAAATGATTTATTTGAAAAATCAGAGGCCACATAGGATAATTTATATAATGGGATTGATCAGATCCTATTCATTGGGTGATGATTATGTTGATTAGGGTGTCAGTTGATTAGTATTAGACACTTATAAGGGTATTAATTCTAATGATTTTGTAAACATATATATACATTAACTTTGAATATATAACTGTTTTCATCTTCTTTTCTGGGTGTCTCAAGAACATAGAGAAAGACTATGTATAAAGGAAGGAAGATAAAGAAAGAAACATCATCATGCAGTATGGACCCTAGATATGTGTAAAAAATGTTTGGGCATACTTCATTTCTAAAACAAAAAAGAGATCATGATAAAATTTTGAATCCATTTTCTAGGAAATTTTATTACAATCACAATAAAATTATCATGAAGGGGCCTTCAGTTTTTTTTGAATATTAGTGTGAGGATAAGAAGTCAAAATAAGGGGACTATCAAACTATCAGAGCGGGTTCAACTGACACAGGGATGAGGAATGATTAATAGAATATGTTTCCCATAGAAATGGTTTACAAATATAATTCAGTTATTTTATCAGTGATTATCATTTAACACTGATAAAAAACCCTCTATGTGATCGGTTTTTTAGAATTGTTATCAAAACCCCTCTTGATATTTAAAATATAACCTGAACCGAATCAATTTCCCTTAAATTATTAAAGACTTCATGGAAGTTTAACACCACCACCTCTCCCCCTAGACCTTCTCTCAGACTAATAAACTCTCTCAAATCAATGTTATGTTATTAATTATCATCCTCCCTTGATTATTAGAGTCACTAAACACCATTATCATGCAAACATGGTCCAAAAACGTTTATTTCTTTCTTTATGTCTCATTGACTCCCCTCTATTGTTGTCTTTATCCTGGGATGACCACCCACCATCGTGAAGTAGCACTCTGATGACCATCTTATCCCCATATTCCTCTCCCTTAGCCAAATGACATGGAATGTATCCCCCATTTCTCATGCTGGCTACCTCTCTTGTGACAATGGTTTATTATACATTTATTCATTGAAATAAATTCTATTTTTTTAATGATATAATAATATATTTATTTTCATGTTTTTTGTGAACACTAATTTTACGACATTTCAATATTTTTATGAAATAAAACTATATTGATTAAAATAAATTCATATTCTACTTCAATTATTAGATTTACCATGGGATATGAAATATATATTTTCAGGATGGAATTTGAATGAAAATAATGAATATGATAAAAAATTGATGTGATCAATTAATAATTACTTATGTGTTGTTGCATTATTTTTTATATTATGATTAATATTTGTATATATTTTATGAGCCTGTGTTGTAATTTTTTTCGATCATTCAATATGTGGATGATATAATGTTATTATTTTCATTCTATTCATTAATCATTAAATTCATTAGATTAAATGTTTTCGAATTTCATATTACATATGTAATTACATGTAAAAAATTATTTACATGATTTTATGAAGATTAATCAATGTTAAAGAATAATTTATGTTTATGAAAATATTTATTTTCATTAAAGAAGAATCACGAAGAGGAATGAAAAATGATGTTTTTTGGTTGGAATTTGATGGGTTGGGGATTTTAAACATTTTAATATGATGGAAATTGTCTTTGGTGACGATCTGAGCACCAATAAGGTCTGAGGATCTTGCATAAATTAAAACACCACAAAAAATTAAAATTGTAAACATAACTTTATTGATATAAGGGAATAAGAGAATACCACTCATCATCAGTGATTTTTGAATGTAGGATCCATTGTTCGAACCCTCTAGATCATCCGAAGGTGCTTCAAAAGTCCATGAGAGCACTGATCATTGAATTCGAGGTGTTATCATGGAATTCCGAAGATATCTTTGACATCTCGACAATCACCACATAGAGATGCCTTAGATGCATGAGGTAGATCTAGATACAAGCTCTTGGATTGAGAGTCTCACTCTCTAAATAGTTGGATGAGGGAGAATATATTGTTTTCATTCAATGAGTATTCATGAGCTTGAGCCTCTCTCCAATAATTTATAGCGGATGATAAAAATACCCGAATGGGATCCGCGACCTCCATTAATTCAACATCCACTAAATAATTAATTATGAAGAACTAAGATGAGTCAATAATATTTATTATTTTATCACTTACATTTATTATATATAAAATATATACTATGTGATATGATCGATCCATATTACTCTACTCATTATCCCGTTGAATATTAAACAAACATGGAATATTATAATAATATTTTTATGATTAATATTTTCTTGTATTTACATTACTCTGTAAATTAATTAAATAAATTCAATCCAATTATTCATATCTTGAGTAATAATAAATTTATTTATATTCTTTGGTGATCGATACTTTGGACAACACTCAGACTCTAGGGTGGGCCCACCATGTCCATTATACCAATTCAACAAATAGATCGTATACTAGAATATGCCAATATGTGTGACCCTCTAAGAACATATCTCGATAGGAGTGAATAGAATACATAGACCATGTGCGGAGTCTATCTACCATTCAAGTCCCATAAAGAGATAAGTATAGTCATTGCAATGACTTCTAACCTGCAGACATGTATTGTATACAACAAACTCTGGGTCTTTATATATCTCATAAAGAAGGATACACACAAGTGTCATTGACCTTTTAGTTCTTATTATTTTTTTATCTATCTAGATGGATTAAATTTTCTACAACTTTAGATAAATACATATGATGGTTAAACCATATAGATCAACTAGGCCTGATGTATACTACTTTCTTAACTTGGAATCGATAAATCCATTCATGACCATTCGACCAATGTCATACCACCAATGTCTCACCCAACACAAGCTACCTTGATCTGATTTCTATGTCATTGTTTTTTCCATGAATTAATGTAAACAATCAAATAGAAAAAAATGGAAATGATATCACGTCAGGAGACAAATACACATTTCCTTATATTGGAACAAACAATGACACTGAAAACATGTGGTGTTCCTATCAGAGTGTCTATCCTCAGGATCTTCTTACTAGAGATCACAAAGTGTTAAATTCATGATAAAAAGCCTCATTTCTTGTGATACCCCAACACCTATTCGTCAATAATCTAATTTTTCTTGTCAGTATGATGTATCTATACCATATAACCTTTGTTTAAAATTTATGTCATAATATCTAGAGGTTTTCATTATAGAATAGGATATGTATAACCTTTTTATATAATAAGTAATCTATGGGGAGTACCATTAAATTCTGGATTCAGAATTATCTAAACTATAATGTTATGTTATCATCATATAATATCTAAATGTATACACAATATCGTAATCAAAAGTACTGCATAGTTGGGTCTAGGGAACCCACTATTTAAACAGTCCAACTTGCACTAGATCCAGATTTCTAACTATAAAAGTTAGCTACTCACGTGATAATGATCATGTTTTTTTGTGAAATGGCTTAAATTGATGGGACTCTCATGTTTCCTCCACATGGAAATTATTCTATATGCATCCTCATCTCCTTTAGTAAAATTTTTCAAGAGATGTTATCACCTAGTGTATCATTTTTTTCCATTATCAAAGCACGACATCTTGGATAGTAAAAATATCAAAATTTAAAATATGAAAATAGTTTACATATTAGGTGTGATTCCATGAATAAGAACAAATCATTGCATTTGATAACTACTTCTTAGCAGCCTTCGAAGTTACAATATACTCGGTATTTGTAGGTATGGATACCACTAGCTTATATGACCTTGACTTGAGAAAAACCATAGACAAGCAGTAATATCAGATCATGTTTATACGAGGAAGACAAGTTTGTGTCCCATAATTACTTGAATTCTTCTTCTACACATACTAGGTACATACCATTTCTACTTGCCGAAGTAAAAGATGATAGTTATAACTACTTTATTTGCAGTTCTCCTCGATATGACTAATACATTCCTACTATAATGTATATCCATGAAATTGTCAATATATGTATATATCATGTCATATGTGATTGATCCATCATTGAAGTGTATGGAAGTCAAATCACAATATTAATCTCCTCCCATGTTCCGAACATGAAAACCTGGAGAGATTATTCTATATGACATTGGAAATAATTATTATCTTGATTTGTTCCAAATTTTATTTTTCAATACCATGTCATTATATGTATAATTGAATAGGTAAAAGAAACCAATAGATTTACCTTAGTAGATCATATTCCCAAGAACATAGGTTGCTACTTTAAATCAATCAATAAAGAATAAATTCCATCATCATTTTAACTAATTGAAAGACTAATATCTATTTTCCTATGTTGCCAAACATATTTCTCCTAGAAAACTATGGAGATCCCACTAAAATCTGGTATATAAATGACAATGATTCATTCCAAATGAATACTATAAGATATTGTTTATTTATTTAATCATGAACTAGATTTATATTACTTGAAACCCTTTTTGGAATCCAATGATGTCACCATCCCTTGATGGTTGCATTGTATAGACACCTTCCATGAACAATTATCTTGAAATACAATGGACAATTATATTATCTTAGATGTTAGCTATGAAAAGTGTAATTATGATTAATTTAGTCATATCAAATTGTTATAACAAATCAATCCTTACTTGTAGTTCTCTTTTACCACTCATGTATCTTCTCAATTGAATACTCGCCATTTTATTCAATATATAAGCCCCTTTTAATTCATATACATTTAAAACATTACATAATATTAATTGGTCTTGTCAATATTTTCTATTGTTTATATACTTATTTCTTGTAGGAATTATTATTCCTAATGAATAATTTTTCACTGTTCACGATGAATATAAAACCACCACTTTGGATTTACCCTTCATACACAGTATGTGTCAATGAAACATTTCTCTTCCACATGTACTTTTGGATCTTGTTCCTATTCTAACCATTTGTGCATCTGGAGCATTGACTAAATCCAAGTCAATCTTGCTCCCACTATCTCTAATAGATATTTTCACCCATATATTGAAATGTAGTGTATCAATTTACCTCAAATTTTATATATTAGGGATTTTTATTATATCCTAAGAAACCATTATGATCTTACTTAGATACACAATGGGTTTCACTTGATGCAGGATTGTTTATATCCTATCAAAATCATTGCATATAAACACATGTCATATGATATAATAGATTTCCATCATACTAGGACTTGTATGATATCCATATTTAATAATCGTTGACATATTAGTTTTGGTATTTCTCTATTATTCACAAAGCATGTCTTAAAATATAATCGAATTTTTAGTAAGTTGTAACATGGATAATACTTACACCATAACATGGATGTAGAAAATGTGCATTTAGGAGCTACTGCATGCTAAATTTTTATGATTAATGTTAACATGAAAGAATATTCATCAACCCTCCTTATAATCGTCAATGTTATTATGTTTATAAGTTAATATGCATTTAATTAATACTCCATGCTAAATTATAATGATTAATGAATTATTGGTCAAGATATTATCTGTCATGCATATCCAAAACTACTCATATATTTTGTCTATGCTTAAAAAACACTATAACATTCATTGATAAATTAATGTAATCTTATTATGTATCATACCACTAGGTTTTCTAAGGAATAGTTCATTCTCACAAGATAAACTAATTCCAAAATACTTGTTTCATACCATTACTTATAAAAGATTCTTTGTCAAAACTAAAGACATCGATAATACCAATGGTTTTTAGATGTGATAAGGCTAAATACCATATTTTGTATATCATTGAAGTCATTTTATATGTTCATGTCATATAATTATATTGAAACAACTGGGTAAATAAGTATTACATTTTTATATTCATCACTTATTGTCAATTATTCATATACCACAGAACTATTTGTTCTGTATATTATCACTAAGAACATTCATTCCTGAACTTTGAATAATGTATCATTATGTCCAAAGGGAACATGAGATAAATGTTTTGGGGATATAAAACAACATAGTCAACTCAAATCATTCCCTTGGATGTTTTAAGTTATGTGATTCTCACTACTAACTTTGGAATCACCCTTTCTCAGCTGTTTAGAGATGAAATCTCACTTCTATTAATGTTTATAAACTTACATGGTTACTATATTTAAATACACATATGTAAAAGTCATATTATATGTAATAACCAATAAGCATGTGAGAAACAATATTTTTATGTGATTTACACACACTGAAGAAGAAGTGGGTTCTTTCTTATTCAATCGATTTCATCATGTTTTTGACTTCCCTTTATTTATTTCACAATATGTGATGCAAATAATCACCCATTTAATAACCATCCACTCTTTAATGAAAATCATGATGTTTCCATTGGTCCCTTGGCCTTTTTATATTGTCTTCAAATTTAATCTCTATTAGAAAAAAAGATGATACTTTATTTAATATTCTCCTTATATGGAGAACCATACCTAAAAGGTAATGAAGAACTTACTCTATATTGTATGTTTGTATATTTGAATGAAACTTAATTAATTAGGTGAAAATGTATAAGAATGAAATTCCATGAAAGATCATCATCTACCTTTCCTATTTTCACAAAACTAGTGTAATCATCACATTCAAATATTTCTTGACTCTATCTAGGAAAACATCTTCGAGATGAAACTACATGTGGTATCATCCATGATATGATTTTGTATCCACACCAAGAATCAATCTTTGATGATATAATTATGACAAAACCATCATATAATGGATTCATGGGTCTCCTATAATCATTTTACACCGTCTCTTCCTAAGGTCGCCTAATAGGTAGGGCCACTAGCACCATGAATTTCCTATATTGTAGTAATGTGCACAAGTCCCTCTACTACACATAGAAATTCATGCTAGTTTATAAATTTCACATTGTAGAATATTTTTCACAGTTTTTCTTGTGATATTATATTCCATTTTATATAATAATATAAATTTATAATATTATTAAATTTTTGTTGATTTCAAAATTACTCATTATAGATTAATTTAATCATTAAATTTCAACAACTATTTTTTTGAAATATTGAACCATCTGTTCTAGAATCAGAAAACTCTGTTGTTGGAGTATTCATGTGAAAGGAACCTTGATCCTCCTCTCATAGTATAAATGATATAGCTCCACCACTACTCAAAGGCTTCGAGGAAGTTTTTTGGTGAACCAACCACATTAACTAATAGTTTCTAAATCAGTTCAGCAAATTCATGGAATCTAAAATCATAACATGATTCACTCAACTCCTACCATTAAAATTAATAAGTGCTAGATTTGGATATTTTTTTTCAAAAATTTTATTTAATTCATCCAACCACTTGCATAAAAACTCCCCAGTAGTACGAGGTACCCACATATTTGGCATGACTGGAACCCCAAATACCTGATTTTGTTCAAATTTGAATGATGGAAGACAATAATGACTTTATACTACATTTGGGTTTTTTTGTTTTTATTTCAAAAAATTTAGTCCATTTTTATTAATCTTGTTAATCTATGTTGTGGATATCAAGATGAACATTAAAATAGAAACAAACATTGATTCTTTATGCATTTCATCATTTATTATTTTATGTATTTTTCAGAAATTATAAAATGCATAAAATAATAAATAAATGCAAAATGGTAAACTACTACTCGGCTAATCTTGTGTATCTAAAATGACCTAGGGGTGACATACCTGATTCGTAGCATTAATGTCGATGTAGATCACCCCCATCCAGTATGTTTTCTACTCGTCTTGAGTAACACCTCATCTTAGTGCGGTCCATATCACGTCTTGTATCTTCATGGTCAACGTACACCACCTCATCTTGGTCGGATCCACGTCATACACCGTATTCATCCAATATATTATAATAATCACCCATAAGAATTTGGGACTAGGGCTGTAAATGTACACCAGATGGATTTGGGCATACAGACCCATATACCTTTTAACCGAAAATAAAGATGATGGGTAGACCACCATTTAATTAATATGAAAAGACACACACGATTAAAATAAATGAATAATTAACTAATTAAATGATAACATACCTTTATCAGTGATGAAAGAAAGTATAAGGGTAAACTAAATGTTCAATAAAAAATTAAATTTCACTAAATTATAATGAGGGTAAAATTAATAAATTAAATTAATTAAATAATACAAATAATTTAATTATTTTTCGATAAACAGAATAATTAAAAATTATTTACTTAAATTATATTAATTTGTATCCCTGGGTATTTAAATTTATTATATTATCATACAATTAATATATTAAATAATTTAATTTAATTCTGAAATTAAATCAATTAATTAAATTACCTCAGGCCCTGAAAACGCATGCATGTCCAAAGCGGGACATGCCATACCGACGCATACGCATTTTGGACTGACAAAATCTCATGTTTGGATAATATTGGCCCAAATGGTACTCCCAGAACCATCAAATGTTGGAAAGAACTGCGTGGGCAATTTACATGGAATTTAGGTCAAAACGGGATATGTTGGGGTTACCTTCTAGTGTTTTACTATGTAGCAGCAAATCTGGAACCTGGTGAAACAGTAGGGGTCGAGCAGCGGTTGTCCGGCAGAGGAAAGGTAGTATAGTGCGATCTGAATAGGGATGAAGGATGCATATCATTCATGGTGTGCAATGAGAGGCATCCTCAGGTCACTACGGTGGATTAGGATATACTTGGAGATCCACTCCGGAGGTGGCGGTGGTCAAGCGTCGGCCTGTAACTGGTCATGGGGAATGATGGGGTGAGAATGTGGTCCTGGCCTATGATCCTGATGGTGGTGGCCTAAATGGTAGAGCATGAGTTGAGGGTGGTGGTTTCATAAATACAACGAGATCTAGAAGATCCTGTCAGATTTGGGACTCAGAGGCCACAGGAGGGAGGTCTATGTGGTGCAGGTCCACTGCCTACTGTATGAAGTGGCACCGAACGACCAAGTGAAGGAAGAGGATACCGCCGCCCTGTGAAGATGGATAGAGGAGGAGACAACTATGTAATGTACCAGAAAATGAAATATTAAGGAGTTTTCCAAAAACTCAGTTCCATAAAAAAGTTTCCACTAAAACGGTGGGTCCGTGATGGTGGCACCATGAGGGTGGCACCGTGATAGTGGCACCGTAACAGTCACACTGTCATCATCTCACACTGAAATGGAGGCACTGCTGATGGTGGATATAGCAACCCATACTTTACATACATGGTTAATACTTTAAAATTGAAGCATACTTATTACAACATATAACAAAACCATGAAAGGACCGTATAAGTATAGTGTCTTTAGAAACTGGGAAACATAAACAACTAATTCATAAAGCATCAACAATGTCTCCCATTTATTTCATCATATCTATAGTCCCTTTTGGAATATTTTACTTAATAAAATTCATCCTAAACCAGGGAAGGAAAACATACAAAAGGGTGATCTAAAATGCTCATTAAGGGTAAACAAAAGAAATATCAATCACATCATTTTCATAAGAACATAACATTTTTGAAATCTTACCCTGCAAAAGAGATCATAATTTCATAACATGGGATAAATCATGGTAGTGAAATGTAATCCCAATAATCATAACTAAAAACATGAAACTCTGTGGCATACACACATAATAATAGAGAATCATTTCTTATTAGTCAAGACTCATTTCCAAGACTATCTAAGTGGACAAAGTCCATTTCTGAACTAAGTTCACTCCTCGTTTCAGTCCTATTTCACTGAACCGGTTTAACCTGTCATTATAGCCATGTCTATCTCATGAGATATAAAATCATTACCCAATGCATTTGAGGGAGATATGGGTCCCACCAATCTCATAATGATACCATTCTTATGCGTGCCACAAAATCATAAACCATACATCATAGCATAACCCATGTAATAAAAAGGGGAATCTTAAACATCGTGACATCATAAAAAAATTCATATAAGATAATGGAATTCATAAAAATATTTCCATTACAACATAATCAAATCAATGTAATAATAGGGATAGAAACAGAACCCTATATTATCTTAGATGGAAAATAATTTTTATAAAACACTTGAACTCCATTCTTGAGGAAAATATCCTTTCTACTTCAAAAACATTTTTCCTTTCTTAACATGTCATACAATTTTATCCTAAAAGAAGTTTATTAAAAATAAACTTGAAAAATTGTAAAGGATGATTCTTGGAAATAATTTTTTAAAAATACTTTCATGCTGTATAAGTTCAGAAAACATTTTTCTCGTACTTTTTTCAGAAAAGTCAAAGAGTTTCTCGTACAAAAAACGACAAAAGATTCCTTTCATATCTTTTACTAAAAACTCACCGAAGGGTAAAATTGGATTTAAAAAATTTTAGGAGGATATAAATAATATTTCATATTGAGGAAACATGGATGTGGATAATAAATATTCCCCAGAAAACTCTGAAGTATAGACAATCTCGAATAAAAATTGAGATTACGAGAATGTCCCTTGCCTTAGGTCTGATTTGCTTCGTAAGTGTCCAAAACTCCTGTATAATGATTTAAATAATGGTATTTAATTATTCCAGAATCATACATCTTGTTATGATATCATATATGGTCATATTCTTAGCTTCTTATTAGTAATATTTCATTTCTACTTGTTATTCGGGTGTTTATTACTTTTTGTTCTTATGGGTGTTTTGTCGAATAAATTCTTATTCTTCTCTTTAGGTTATAGATACCTCATTTCCAGAATGGTATTAGTGTACTATATATAATATATATTCATTCAATTCATTTATATAATCATTATTCAAGGAAGTTCATGTAGAATGAATCACATCACATCGTGGAGACGGTATTCCGTACGTACGCACGAGCAATGATATCGTTCCCATGATCGTGGAATTGTATTGGAGTGTATGTATACTATTTGAGAAACAGTAAAAATTTACAATAATAATATATAGTTGTTTATTTCCACCATTATACCCATCAATGAAAGGTGGTGAAGGAAAATAGATTACACCACGGCGTGGAGATGGTATTCCGTATGTACGCACGCCCGGTGATTTCATTTTCCGTAGGATGGATAGATGGTGAAATAGGGTTGTTTCATACATATAATAACATATCAGTATATGAGTGATACTGATTCTATTAATTCATAATTAAACAACTAAAGAAGAATAAGTTGAAGAAGAAATAAAGTTGAAAGAATCAGTAACGGACATTACCTCTTCTTTGAAGCGCCTCTTTGAGACCACCTCTTAAGGCACTACAATTGGCATTTGAAGAAGACTAGGACCTCTAGGATGTTTCTAGGGAAGTGGGGAAGTGAAATTGTCAGGGTTTGGCCGAGCTTTAATTCTCAAATTGGTGTGAGGAGGAGAGGGAGGAGGTGCCCTTTTATAAGGGAGGAGAGGTGCGACTTTGGAAATATAAGAAATATCAGTTTATATTAAATCCCAACCCCACATAAAAACGTCCAAAATGACTCATATTCGAAGATTAGATGATATAGGGTTTTAATATCATCAAGAAATAAAATTTAGACATGTTATGAATTTATTTTAAACATTATCAACTTGATTTATCCTTATTTATCAATTTAATTTTATTTGTGGTAATAATATTCTAAATTTTAAATTATTATAAATAATTACATATGTGTTGTCAATTTTCTATAATTTGACACTTTATGACATTTTAGACCTTATAAATTTTAATTTATAATTTTTAAATATTTTTGTGATTTTAAAACAATTTTATAATATGTTATTTTTATAAAATAACAATAGTGTCAATTTTGGCACTATTCATTTAATTGAATTTAAATAAAATATATACAGAAGATATGTTCGAAATAACATCTTTAATAGATTCATAAAATTTCATATGTATCTATGAAATTAGTGGAGAACATTAAATAGTTTATATAATATTTATTTTAATATTTTTAAAACCATTTATTTGATATTTTAATTAATAAAATAATTTCAACATCACTATTGTGTCATAATTAATGATAATTATTTAACGCCTAAAAATTCTAAATAAATTCCTATGATGTAGATAATTGTATTATCTTTTTGGATACTATTTATGTACAAAATGTCATTAAGTGTATCACTAAATTAAAATTATTATACTTATAAGATTTAAGAAAGTGACATGTTGTCACTTTCGTTGGTTTTAATAATAATTAAATTATATTCATGGAAAAAAGTCCATTAAATGAATCTAATCCGACCCTTAGGTGATATGGGTCGACTTTTAGTCATCCAATAGTATTTTGTCCGGTGTTAGGGTAATTTTATAATCTTATATTTACCCTTAATTACCCGATTTACCTTTACCTATAGTAAATAAAATTTACCGTAGTTACTATTCATAATCCCAAAAATAAAAAGTAGCCTATTAACATAATTTTGAACTAGTGATTCCAAATATAGAATCCATTTTTCAAAATGCAAAACAAATAAGTTGCAGTAATTAATTTAAAATAAATCCTGTTGTTAAGAAAACGAGTTTTAGAAGTTAAAACATTGCCAAAGATTGAAATGTTTTTACCTGTGAATTAAATGTGAAATTAATGCTAATGACATAAATTATATTAAATGGTAAAAATATATTCTATTTATACTCTAAAACCATTCAATATTTTAATTTATCTATATAAATTATCTAAATGAAAAAAGTTGTTTTTTAATTAAAAATTAGCGTATTTTTACTATTCATCAAAATATGAATGTTATGAGAAAAATATCAAAAATTTATCAAAAGTAAATTTTTATATCATGATTAAAAGAAAAATTGTATTTTTTCAAATTGAACTTATAAACATTTCAAAACCTAGATTTAATGTGGGTGCACCATCAAAAGGCGGCAAAACAGCATTTTTTGAAAAATAGTTATTTTACCCGAAAAATTTATTTTGTTCTCTTACCATGTACTAGAAAATGTGTAAGATGAATAATAATGTTATAAAATTCAAAATGTAGTTAATACTATTCATAACGTCTATTCCATAATAATATATCGTTGTTTAGTGAATCCCGGTATTGCGTACTACACACGCTATCGAGGAAGGTCGCGATTGCGTGTAATGCATGCCAAGTCTATATTGTGTGATGTGAAAGATTCTTTGGTTTTGCATATAAAATAAGACATAAAAAAATATTTCTCATAAAAACTCAGGGTGTTACATTCTACCCCCATTAAAATGAATTTCGCCCTCGAAATTCGTCACTTCATTACAAATAGAGGAGGATACCTCTCCCTCATCATATCCTCAAGTTCCCATGTAGATTCTTCTAATTGGTGGTTCCTCCATAAAACTTTCACCAAGCGAGTGGTCTTGTCCCGTAGGACACTTTCACTATGATCTAGAATTTCTATCAGCTGTTCTTCATAAGAAAGATCTTGCTCCAGCGGTACAACTTCTGAGCTGAGTACATGTGAAGGATCAGGTATGTACTTTCTTAGGAGATATAAATGGAACACATCGTGAAATTGAGAGAGATTTGGAGGAAGCGCCAATCGGTAAGCTACCTTCCCAACACGATCCAAAATTTCAAAAGGACCGATATATCTAGGGATCAACTTTCCCTTCTTTCCAAATCTCATGACCCTCTTCCAGGTAGATATTCGTAAGAACACTTTATAACCCACTTCAAACTCTAAGTCTTTTCTTTGGTTGTCAGCATAACTTTTTTGTCGACTCTGAGCTTCTCTAATGTGTTGTTGAATAGATCTATCCTTTTCTGCCATCTCAACAACTAGATCAGGTCCTAATAGCTTTTTTCCCCAACTTCATCCCAACAAGTTGGAGTCCTGCATTTCTTTCCATAGAGAGCTTCATAAGGAGCCATCTGAATACTGGAGTGAAAGTTATTATTATAAGAAAATTCCACCAAAGGTAGGTGTTGATCCCAACCACCTTTGAAGTCCATAGAGCAAGCTCTCAACATATCTTCTGGAGTTTGAATTGTCCTCTCAGACTGACCGTCTGTCTGAGGATGATAAGAAGTGCTGAAACTCATATCTGTATCCAGAGTATGCTGAAGACTTCGCCAGAACTTCGAGGTAAACCTTGGATCCCGATCATATATAATGGAAAGTGGTACTCCATGCAATCATACCACTTCCTTTACATATATCATGGCAATCTGATCTAGAGAGAAATCCTCTCTAATAGCGATGAAGTGTGCAGACTTTTTAAGACGATCAACTATGACCCAAATAGCAATATTGCCTTTGGATGTTTTAGTAAGTCCAGTGACAAAGTCCATAGTGATGTTTTCTCATTACCATTATGGTATGGGTAATGGTTGTAACATCCCCTTAGACTTCTGTCTCTCAGCTTTAACTTGCTGACAAACCAAGTATCAAGAGACATATTCAGCAACATCTCTTTTCATGCCATCCCACCAGAAGTACTCTTTCAGGTCCCTATACATCTTCGTGCTTCCAGGATGAAGAGATAATAATGAACTATGAGCCCCATCCAACAGCTCCTTCTTTAATTTGGGGATGGGAGGAACACAAACCCGATTCTTGAACTTTATTATCCCATCATAATCAAGGTTGAATTCAGGAACATTTCTCACCTTCTTTTGTAACTCAACATATTCTTTATGTTCCTCTTTAATCTTCACATGTATAGATGGTTGAACATTAATTTTAGAAAGATGTGATTTTTCCCCTTTCATTATAATTCCACGATCCATCCTTTGTAAATACATAAATATTGGATCATTTGTGATCCTCATCATGGATGAGCTAGCATGGTCTTGTCGACTTAATGCATCTGCCACCTTGTTTGCTTTCCCAAGGTGGAAATGAATTTAGCAGTCGTAATCCTTAATCAGCTCCAACCATATTCTTTGGTGCATATTCAGCTCCTTTTGTGTGAAAATATACATTAAACTTTTATGAGCAGTATAAATGTCACTCCTTTCTCCATAAAGATAATGCCTTCAAATCTTTAATGCAAAGATTACCACAGCTAACTCCAAATCATGAGTTGGGTAATTTTTCTCCTGGATTTTCAAATGTTGTGAGGCATATTCGACCGCCATATCATTTTGCATAAGAACACACCCCAGCCCCTTCTTGGATGCATCACTGTAGATCACAAACCTTTCTCCACTACAAGGAAGTGTGAGTACAGGTGCACTGGATAACCTTATTTTCAACTCCTTGAAATTCTCTTCATATTCCTCCGTCCACACGAACTTAACTCCTTTCCGAGTAAACTTGGTGAGTGGATTAGATAATCGTGAAAAATATTTCACAAAACATAGATAATATCCATCCAAACCAAGAAAACTTTGGATCTCGGTTACTATTGTTGGTCTTGACCATCTTTCGATAACCTTTGTTTTTTCTGGATCCACAGATATCCCCTCTCTTGAGATTATTTGACCCAAAAATGCAACTTTTTGAAGCCAAAATTCACACTTGGTAAATTTGGCATAAAGATTCTCCTTTCTCAGGGTCCTTAATACAATTCTCTAGTGATATTAATGTTATTCCTTGCTCTTTGAATAGACTAGAATATCATCTATAAAGACTACCACAAACTGATCAAGATAGTCTCTAAAGACTCTATTCATCAGATCCATGAAGATAACAGGGTCATTAGGAAGACCAAATGGAATCACAATAAATTCATAGTGTCCATACCTTGTACATAAATTCTTCTTTGGTATATCCTCCCTTTTAACCCTTAATTGATGATACCCTGAACGAAGATCAATCATGGAAAAGTATTGAGCTCCTCGTAGTTTGTCAAATAGGTCATCAATGCATGGGAGAGGATATTTTTTCTTGATAGTGATCTTGTTAAGTTCTCGATAATCAATGCAGAGTCTCATTGATCGATCTTTATTCATAAAAAACAAAACAGGTGCTCCCCAAGGTGACGCACTAGGGCGTATGAATCCTTTATAAAGACTCTCTTGGAGTTGCTTCTTTAATTCCTACAACTCAATTTGGGCCATTCTATAAGGTGTCTTTGAAATCTGAAAAGCGCCCGGTATGAGTTCTATTGAAAACTCTACTTCACGATTTGGTGGAAGACTGGGAAATTCCTCCAGAAAGACAACATCAAACTCCCGTACAATGTGAATATTCTTAATCATGAGTTTCTATCTAACCATTTGAGATAAATAACCCTCATTTAGTGGAATCAAGCCCTATAAGATAGTAGAAATTTCCACTGGAAGGTTATGTCCATCCTTGCATCGATAGATGATCAGATATTGATATGGAATATGAAATGAAACTTCCCTTATTTGGAAATTGATATGATCTCCATATAAAGAAATCCAATCCATGCCAAGAATCACATAAAATTCTACAATAGGAAGGATCACAAGATTTGCATGAAGCACTTTCTCACAAACTTCAATCAGATAAGAATTGTAAACTTTTGATGTGCCTGTTGTGCCATTTGGATTTGTCATATCCAACTCAATAGCTAATTGTTGAGGTTATATAGAGATACCCTTAGAAAATTCTTCAGAAATAAAAGAGTGGGTGGATCCATAATCAAATAAAACATTTTATACTTTAGAGTGGATGGTAACTGTACCTATGACCACTTCGTTGTCGTACTCCACATTGCCGATAGTAATTGCATGTGAATTTCCTTTTTCTTTGGCCTTAAGAGTTTGTTGACGTCAATCATCATAATCAACCCTTTGATTTGGGCATTGATTGGCATAATTCCCCATCTCCTTGCACATGAAACATTGAAGTGTAGTAGGTTCATTCTGTGTATCCCTTCCTTTGTTTTCATCATTAGACATCTTCTTCCCATTATGTTGACATTCAATTTCCCTATGACCTTCTTTTCCACACTTATAACATTTTCTTTTCCATTAGTCAATATATGGATGATATAAGGTGATGATTATTTTCTATTCATTAATCATTAATGTAATGTGACTAAGAGTATTAACATTTAATAAAACGTGTGGAATTACATGGAAAAATTTAATTACATGATGTGAATAAGATGAATCAATGTAAATGTTTATTGGACGTTCATACAACTATTGATCTTCATGAATAAGAATTAGGATGTGAAATGAAAAATGATGTTTGTGGCAATTTATTTTAGAATTATGTATTGTTTTTTAGTATTAGCTAACTCTTTCTAAGAGTTTACTAAAAGTGATTGCCTTCAACTAGCCGAGAGATCCATCTGTAGTAACCACTAGGGAGTTGGAATCCAACAACGAAGCTTTAACCATAGTTCCCATAGAGGAGTGTAGGGAAGGAATGGAAATTCCATTGCGCGAGGATCCACAATAGTAGGGAAAACTGGAATGTTGACATTCTAGGGGTGGATAATGATTTCTATCTTGATTTGGAATTACATGATTTATAAAACAAGTTCCTAGTTGCATATGAAGACTTTTGTGGGACGTAAGTAGCACAAATAATCTTCAACCACCATTAAAAATGATGGTCATAATACGGGACATCTAATCCTATTGAGAGGAACCATTCAATCTCCCACACAGCTATAATTTAAAATTGATATTCTTAATCTCCTTTATATCACCTTTGACCTTGCCAAAAATACTAGTTCAATAGAATGGTATGTAAATTCAACCATCTCCATTAATCACCTCATGTGAATGAGACTCCTAAAACCAAACCTAATCTACACAATAAATCTTCATCTTGCATGAATAAAAAATATCGATGAAACTCTTCAAATGATTATAACCACAATTATAGGAGGTGTTCAGTTATTCGATCCATTTTCACATTTGAGTTTTTGTAAATAAGAATAATGTGATAATTTTATTCACATGAGGATTCCATCAAGAGGAATAAACCAACTCACGTTGATTTTCTGTTATACCAAACTCCTAAGTATATATGAATGTTGTGACTCAAAAGTGGATTTTGTAAGTGACATTAAATATTATGGGGTGTTTTTTCTGTCTATCTACATTTGTTTATGGTTGGTGAACCAACCCCACCAGACCCTTTGCTACATCAACAAAGGTCAATGCACATATATAATATGTAGGATTTAATATGTAAAGTCCAATATTTTGGTAGGTGAATGGGGATTGGTGGGTGTTGTGTCAAACTTGACACCTACCATAATGCCTATATAAGTAGGGTCATTAGTGATCCAAAAATATTACCTTGAGCTAAGAGAACATCTATATTTGGTGAAATATCCAAGACAAATTCATGATTATAAAATATAGTTTTAGTGTGGTGTTTTGTTATTTTCTTTATTTGTGAAATAAACACTAGTTTATTGCATATTCCTTCACTATCCGTGACCAACTAGTCAAAACAGTGGTATTAGACCCTTTTCTAGTAAAATAACAATGACCAGTTATGTTTTTCTAGTGACTGAAAAATACATGTAGCTTGAAATCTTATATTGAAGTCATATTTCGAATGTTTGGTCCTAGAAGAGTCTAATAGTGAAAATGACATCCATAACAGAGATAAAACAAGATTTCTAGGCTCGGTCAATGTTTTTTCAAATCTTTGGTGCTATAGTACCACCTTGCCGAAGAAGAAGGTATTGTTTTGGCACCAGAAACTTTTTCAGAGTCACTGGTTTCTACTCTGGTGTGTCACATCAGTGCTACATCATCTTCATGGAAACACCACATCATCAGTTTATCTCGGTCATTGACACTATTTTGGTCATATCATGAACAATTGATGTCTGATTTTGAGGATCCAAGAGTCGATTCCTCTATTTTCAACCATACCAAATGCAACTGTGAGGTTAATTTTTCAATATTCTGCACTTAATTTCGATGTATTAAATATAAATTGAGGACCCATCCATATTTGGTATGATCATTTTGACTATATCAAATTAATATATTTGGAAATCTCAAATGGACTATCTCTCTGATGCATATGATATTTTTTATCCGATTGATAATATGTGAGTCAACTCAAATTCCACAATAAAATTGGAGTGGAAAAAGAATAACAAGAATTTTATTGGTAAAATATTCCAAATGAACTATCACAAAATTTACCACCATGTAGCTTAAGAGAATGGAATGTAAGAACATTAGATGAAGTTGGAAAATACATACCATTCAGAGACCACTTAGAAAAATATCATCCTATTGAAGCAGTTCATAAATCCTTGAATTCAGAGTTGAATATCCCTAGTCGAACACAGAAGAATGTTCCAAATCCTGATGATCCAATTGGTGCCTATAGGTAACATTGTAAATGATGAATATCAGGTGAACCACATATTCTACACATGTCATGATATTTGGGTTATGGTATTCATCCCCCTAAGTATCCCAGCACCCAAAGGATAACTTACCACATCAATGGTAATGTTTTCACTATTTAATGAGGAGTCCCAAAGGAAGGATGTGAGTTACAACCAAACACATCCACTGATTCTAGAAATGAAATGGGGAAAACATGGAGGAATTCGAGGGGGTAGGAACAATATTCCAATGTAATAACAAAGGATGATCCATTGATGGAAAGAGGCCAACATACAAATGATACTATTTTGGCTTGGTGTGACATAAGAAGAAGAACTTCTAAATGTTTCTATAAGAAAATAGTAAAAGTTACAACAATAAAATATGAAATTGAGATGCGTATGTGAGTGTCACTGGAGAATATTTTGGTTGCATAAATGAATAAAAAAAGACATTATTTCACATATCAAGACATGAAAAAGATTGGGTGGTCAATATTACAGCATCATACCATGTCACTCATCATCCAGAGTATTTATTGACCTTTCAAGTTGGTTAATTTGGTGCAGTTATAATGGGGAATACCATTTCATCCGAGATTGTTGGCATGGGTGACATCCATGTCTAAAATTATTTTGGATACATAATCACCCTAAAGGATGTTTGGCATGTTACAAGACTTCAACTAAACCTATTATGGAGTGCATCGTTTGATTGACAAAGTTATGAAAACATATTAAGTAATAGATCTTGGAAAATGATAGAAGGTTCCATCATCATCATCCAAAAACCATATGAGCTATGTTTTAAAAAACTCATGTAAAGATTTGTACAGATAGCCTCGAGATGAAGGAAGGAGATATTTCATCAAATATGTGGCATAAGAGACTCAACCACATGACTGAAAGAGTGTAATATACCCAGATAAAGTAGAACTACATCATTATTGAGAAGGATATATCCCTTGATCCAGGAAAATACCGATTTTATAGAATGCAACATAGAGTCTCATTTAATACAGCATCATCAAGGAAATCAGAGTTTCTAGATTTGGAACACTATGATTTATATGGACCCATAGAGGTGGATTCACTCATAGGTAAAAAAATATTTCGGATCCTTTATTCATGATGAATCATGAATTGTGTGGGATTTCTTCTTGATTATTAAGGACCAAGTCATTGAAATCATCAAGATGTTCCATGCCATGGTGAAGTGTGAAACTGGAATGAAGATGAAATGTCTCCATTCAAAAAATAGTGGTTTTTACAAATCTAAATAAATTTATGAAAATTGTAGGAGTTAGGGAATCCGACATTAGAGGATAGTGATACACACCCTATAAACCAATCGATATTCAGAAATTAGGAATAGAACAACCATGGATAATGTCATAAGCATGGTGAGTTTGGCTAGTCCTCCTATGAAATAATATGGAAAAGCTATTCAGGTTTCATTATACCTCATAAATAGATCACCATCAATCCTATTGAATTTTGAAATTCCATAAAATAGATGGTTTGATAAATATCCATATTACTCTCATGTATGAGTATTTTTATGTTTGTAATTATCACAAGTATCCAAGGTGCTCAAGATGAATCTATAAGGTAGATCTACTCCATTCATCATTATTAACATTGGAGTTAAGGAGTTTAGATACTAGATTTGGGACCAAAATGTGAAAAAGGTTTTTAGAATTAGAGATTTTAAATTTCAAGAGTACCATATGATCATGTACATTCCAAATAATAGATTATATTGAAGGTAAAGAGTTGAGGAATGAATTCTGAATCCAACATCTATACCAACACCACCAGTTAGTGAATAGGAGGAGGCATAGGACGACTCATTGATAACGTACCAGGAAGTAGTGTAAGAGGATAATGAGAAAGTGGATACTCAATACTCTCTATAAGAAGTTACAAAACCATAACATGGTCTTGGTGATATTGTGCCTCCCGAACCTAACATTTCACAGGTTCAAAGATCATCACAAGGAATTCTTTTGTAAACAATGTATTTGCAGTAAGAGTACATATTGTTGACTAATGAGGGAGAGCTAATAGTATACTAGGAAGTAGTGTATCATGATGAAAAACTAAAGTGGATCTATGCAATGGAGTATGGGAAAGAGTATTTTAAAAAGAACTAAACATACTATTTGTTGAAACTACCCAAAGGTAAAATGGAACTAATGAATAAATTTTAGTTTTGAAGGGATTCCGTCTAATGAAATGATTTTCCTTTGAGGATTTCTTTACACATGTGTTTAAGATGGATTGAATCTGATTAATTTTTATATTAGTGTCTTACATGGACATGGAGTTTGAACTTATAGATGTGAAGATATATTTTCTTTACACTAACCACTCCAAGGAGATCTATGTGAATAAGACTAACAGTTTTGAGGTTTTTTATCAAGGTAACCGCTTTTACAAGTTAATGAAGAGCTTGTACAGACTAGAATATGCACTTAGTTATTGGTACAAGATTTTTGAATCACTCATGGTGGGTCATGAAACCAAGAAGACACATGATGGACAATGTGTTTACATCCAGATATTTCAATTTGGTAACACTGTTTCTATTCTAATTTATGTTGATAAAATGTTGATCGTTGGGAAAGATGAAATGAATATTATATAGTTTAAGAAAGAGTAATCCATGTCTTTTGATATGAAGGACTTCAGAGAATCTCATTATATTTTGGGGATATAGATCATTCATAATGGAAAGATAATGTTGTTATTTATATGTTAGGAGAAGTATGTTGAAAGTGTTCTGAGACTGTTCAACATTAAAAACGATTTTTTTTATGATTCTACTTCCTATCTATTTGATGTTGATCATGAGTACATTCTCATTATATAAGGAATAAATCAAGGGGATGGAAATGGTACCATTCTCATCATCGGAAGGAAGATTGATGTAAACTATGGTTAGTATGAGAAAAGACATCACCCATGCAGTGGAGATCATGAGCTTATTTATTTCAAATCCCAACAAGTAGCACAAGGATAATATCAAGTGGATTCAGAGGTATCTTGAAGGTACCTCAAAGTTATGATTGTGATAATGGGGAGCTGAAACTCTATTTAAGGTCTATAAAGATACAGATATGGCCTAAGATCCTGATATCTAGATGTTAACATCAGGGTACATCTATTCTTTTGTATGTATAACTGTATCATGGTAGTCATGTTTGAATAAGTGCATCACTTTATCCGTGATTGAATCAGAGTTCATTGATAATTAATAATTTGGAATGAATATTTTGTAGCTAAAGAGTTTTCTCGTGGAGCACAAAATCTGCTAGAAGGAGTACATAGTTTATTGCGATAGTCAATGTTCATTGGAGTTGATAAATAACTCATTGTACCATTCACTGATGAAGCACATTGACATTTTCAATCATTATATATGTCAAGTGATGGATCAAAAACTATTGTGTCTGGTGAAGATCCACACAAAAGAGATCCCAAAAGATATGTTGACAAAGGGGGATTCTCGGGAGAAGATAGACATTTACAGACACTACATTGGATTGTGGTAGGAGGTGAGAATTGATGGAGTATTTTTTAGTTCCCTCTAATTTAGTATATGGCTAGTGTACCAACCCCACCTAACCCTTGGAAGTTTCAACAAAGGCTGCTACACATGTAAAATATGTTGGATTCCCTTGTAGGATGCCAATGTTATTGTGGGTGTAGTTGGGATTGGTGGGTGTTGTATCAATCATGACACTTCCTTCAATGTCTATCTAGGGGGGGCACAAGAGCTTCAAAAAATATAAGTTGATCTAATAGAGCCTCTATATCCAGTAATAGATCCAAGAGAGATCCATGTATGTGAAAAAGCGGTGTAGTGGGGATTTTTTTAAACATTATTTATTATGAAATGATATCTAGATTCTTCCTCCACTATTCTCAGTCTGTGATCAAGGAATCAAAAAAATATGATCAAGGTGGTAATATATTCTTAAGAAGATAAAGTTCTTTAAATTATGTTATAATAAAGTATTTTAATACTGCATTTACAAAGGGTTTTCCATGTGATGAGAAATTTTAGAGTCTTTTTAATCTCATGAATTATATGGAACCGATTTCAATAGGTATTGGTTGATATATGTGGTCAGATGCCCAAGTCTTCATGTATTTAAAATGAAATTGAATAGGGTTTCAGTTGGTTTGAATATAATAATGGAAACCCAAACCACATGTACATTTTTTTAGTGCAAGGAAACTTCATGTAGATGTTTTTCCTGAAGAAACCAGGAATCACATGCTTGAGATGCATACAAAAATGGATATATCATGGCTCAATCAAATATTCATGAGAATATGATGATACCCTCTAGGGTATTCATTTTTTTATGATGTAGTGCACCCCCCAGTTTTCCATATTTATATAGTAAGACAATCTACATTCATGTTCATAGGGCATTGAATGAATAGAAATACCAAACACCGATTATTGTGTATTCCAAGAGGATAAATAAATACCCACCAAATTAAGGGGTATTGAAAATTTGAAATATAATACCATATATTCTTCTAGTATTTATATTTATAATGAGGATTTAAATGTATAATTTAAATCATGAAATTTATTGACACCCCATACACCACATTATTTTTGTATAAATATGTGCATGTATGTCCTGATAGAAATGCACAAATATTGAAATATATATTGAGACTCCGTTAATCAATTATATAAGTAGAATTTTGAGAGTTATGTAAAGAATTGTAATTCATGAAGATGGTGATCACATGTGACTAAAATTTTAAAATAATTTTTAATACCAGAATCGCAAATGTTGTTGAAGAAGTACACATGGAAGGAGAAACAATATTTCTTATGGGAAAAGATTATCTGGAGGAACAGGACGGATGATAGTGTAAAACAACAGAGAATTTCAAGAGATAGCACAACCATCGGGAGTTACTATAAAAAATAAAGGAGGAATTACAGTATAAATATACCATCGAGAGATGGTCCATTATAATAATTTGTGATAAGTTATTATGGGACTATTCCTTTTAGTCATTTTGGAATATTACATATAGTTGTAATCACATTTCATTACTAGTGGAGAATTTATGTTGGAAAATATGAACAAGTTTAAAATGAATTATTCATGAATTCCATTAGGGGGAACCTTGTAAAAACCATGTGTGTCTTTTAATTCTTTCATTTGTTTTCATAAGGGATAAGTGAGTATTTTAATAATGAGAGATCAGGATCTTATCCAATAATAGATGATTATTTAAAAATGATTAAATTGTAAAATGTGCATCACTAACTCACCCCTCCTATATTTGAGACATCAAAACAAAAACTCTTCTAGTTGTATTAGATAATAAGGTTCCCAATTTAAATATACTCCCTTTTCTATAGAATTGATGACATAGAGTTTAAATTTATTCAACAATATATGAATTCACTTGTTAGATGGAATTAGCTTTATAGATTGAAGAACTGAATGCTTCTTTATATTCCTTCATAAGGGCAAGTAGTTAGTGATGATATAATAGTAGGTTTTATTTCACATGTAATTTATTCTCCTTGGACATATACTGATATGAGAAATATGGAAGTAGATATGAATTATTGAAATACTATTTTTTCATCATTATCTAATATTTTGTTCACTAATATGATGGGACATAAAATATACAAGGTGATATGGGATACATTCGAGAATATATATATAGTTTTTGTGAAGATAAAAGAATCCAAACTAAAAACCTGGAGTGCTATGTTTGAAGATATCTGGATGGACAATGATCTGATTGTTGATGACTACATTACCAGGGTAAATTAGATAGTATTTCATATCAAGTATTCTGGAGATACTTTGGAAGATTCATATTTTCACATGAAATTGATGATTAACATCCCTAATATATTTTAATCAATGATTAATTCATTTGAATAATTTAGATACTTTTCTCTTGATGAGTTTCATTATGAATTTCTTAATCAGGAGTTGAGAAATGCTCTAACATTTTAAAATAACGAAAAGGAGGAAAGATGATTTCAATGAAATGAAAAATATAAAGATAAAAAAAATATGGACCATCCTCATATTCGGATGGGGATGTTGTTTGTCATACAACTAATAACAGAATCATGAGGAATATTTAAAAAAATCATAAGAAGAAATAAAAAAACATAAATGGTTTCTTTCTTTAAAGTGATTTAATTGTGGTCGAATCGAAAAATTTTCAAAATATTTTCTAAAAAAATTATCTGATGATTCAATGAGTGATGATGAAAATAAATAATAAATAAAGTAATATTTATAAATTGTGACTCTAGAATGAAAAAGAAATTTTCAAGGAAGTACAAGAGAATTATAATGATTAAGAGAGTTGATGAAGACTCTTCATAATGGAATGAATTACATGATGAAGGTTCAACTAAAAATCATAATAACAACATATCACAAATTAAGATACATGAATATCCCTATGTAATTGAAGAGAATGTATATGTGAGAAAATATGAGTACAAGATAAGATAAAAACATGAAGCATGTCTTGATTTGAACACTTATCGCAAGAAACAAATAAATAATATCGACAAAGAAAACTAGAAATTAACTATAGAAATGAATAAGGATTAAAAATTTCCAATTGATGATGTAAAGGAGGAATTAATAAAAAGTGAAAGATTCTTTTTTAATGAGGACAATAATCAAAAAATAAATTTTTTTGAACAAGATAAAATGATATTGGATCTTGAAGGGAAGTTTACGGCTAGAGAATAAGAGTTCATTGAGACACAAGTCATATGTGTCACAGTTCAACATGACTTGAATAAGGTTAGATATATTTCAATGAATCTATTGAGATAAAGGGAGAAACTTCTCATGATTGATAAAAAAATCTAAAATTGTGTTTAATCATTATGATGGATATGTTACTTCTAATAGTGGAGGTTTGAATGCTAGACCTGAAGGTTCCGGGCGTAGTGGAAGCACGTGGGTGGATGTTCCCAATTGGATTTTTGTATTTAACGATGATCAATCCGGGATCATTATGACGATAAACGCCAGGCTCCACGGATCGAACCACAGAAATGGACAAAGAAAAGGAAAGTCCCGGAACCACAAAGTAGGATCGTTATAGGTTGGTTATAATTAATTTAATAAATTGAAAATAAATACCTTTTGGGTGTCTTTTATTTATTGATGTTCTTGATCACGTTCTGATGTGATTTTTTTTTGCATCAAAGAAGCCATGTGTATACTTCCTCTACCAGTGATCGACATGTGTACCTCATATCTCGGGACATCTCCAATGGTGTCTCAGGATGCTAACGTGGAGAAACCTTTGCTTTCATTGTCCACCTTAGATTGTCTTGATCTGATGGAAGATGATATCTTTCGGTCTTGAGAGCGTTCTTGGAGGAAGATGTTCTTTCGGCCTTGAAATAATTCTACATAGTTGTTGTGTACAACGATTCTCTTGTGTGTCGGAAAAGAGTTGGGGTTTTGAGGATATTTATAATCAGGTTTGAGGTTGTATAGTGATGACAATAAATAAACGTGTTACACGTTTTATTTATTTCATTGAATCTTATTTAAAACCCCCATGTCGAAAAATTAATTCCTTGACATGCACCAACACAGATTATAATAAATATCATTTAAAACAATATTATATCCTCAAAATCCTTAATGGAAAAAACTACACGGTGTGTGTTAATAAATACATGGAATGTACTTGTTTTTCATTGAAAACTACACGGTGTTTACATTCAATATACATGGCGTGTATATATTGTTTTCATTTATTCATTTCATTTCCATAAAGAAAACTACACGTCATGTAATTATTAACACACAACGTGAACATGTTTTCCCTGAAAACTACATGGCGTGTAATCTTTAATACACGACGTGTATATCTTGTTTTTCATTTCCTTATTCCTCCATCATTAAAACGATTTTGGCTTCCTTGAATAATTATTAAACCACGTATGGGAATAATCTTTATTCTACTTGAGATACTTGAATACACATAGTGTGTGACCCTCTAGGCCTCTTTCTCATTGGAATTAGGCAAGCTTGCCTAAAGTCCAAGATTACTATCTAGCAATGGGCCAAGGAACCCAAGAGAAATAAATTGATGTCGCATTGACATATCACCACATACGAAAGCTTACTGTGTAATTTAATCCCTTTGTCTCAATATCTAATCTACCAGTATTCATGGTCGTGTCATAAAACATTATGCTTAATTCGTCATTCTTTGACTACCTGAAATAAACTCGTCATTCACACCATGGACATGGAATTTAATGTGACAGTTCTATTTCAATCAAAGGGCCGAGATATCAACTTCCATAAATGGAAGGTACAAATCCATCATCGACATTTCCATTAACAACATGTCACTCGTGATGCACCCAACGTACCCTACTTCCCGCCAACTGTCTACATGGAGATTTTCATTAGTAAATCTAAGTGTGTGAGTCATGACATGAGTTAGTGATATTCTTCCAGTCTAAGGACCATCACACACGCTTGTATATAGCAATTTCTGATGACACCAAGACATGCAGAATTGCTACTAGCGGGTCTGTTCTCATAATCTCCCATCTTGGAGATTACCAAGTGCGAAGTCTATGAGAGGGAGTCCCATCTTCTTATGAGTACTCGCACATGACAGTCTGTATATTATGTGTCCTATCATAGTATGTCATCCAACCGTAGAACTTTATTTAAGAATGTTGCTATAGACTTTCAAGGTTCTCATCACAGCTGGGGTCTTCCATGACCTTATCATTGCAACAAATATTCCAGAACATTATTATTATATTATAGTCATGAATAACAATGAAAAACATATAATAAGTGAACATTCATGTAATCAAAGTACAAAAAAGTTGGTTCTCAGGATGCCAACCCTTACAAACACCCACTTGGACTAGAGCCAACTGCCTATGACTTTTAATCCGCTAGACCTCACATGATGATCATGTTTCTGCTGAGTCAAGGCTTTAGTCAAGGGGTCCACCACGTTGTCTTATATTGAAATACTACTCAATTCAACTTCACCTCTCTGAGAAAAATCCCTCAAGAGATGATACTTTCAAAGTATGTGCTTTGTCGGCTGATGTGACCTTGGCTCTTTAGAATGTGCCACCGCTGGAGTATTATCACAATAGAGTGTGATAGGATCTTTAATGATTGGTACTACATCCAGCTCTTGGATGAAGATTCACATCCATACTGCTTATTTAGATTCCTCAGAAGATGCGATTTACTCAGACTCCGCTGTAGAATCTTCCACCACACTTTTCGTTGAGCTCTTCCAGCTCACTGCACCTCCATTCAAACTAAAGATGTATCCAGTCTGCGACTTCATTTTATCTCGATCAGTCTGTAAACTAGCATCTACATGTCCTCTAAGGACTAGTTCCTCATCTCCTCCATAAACCAGGAAAATATCCTTAGTACGCCTCAGATACATAAGTATAGTCTTGACTGCCATCCAATGGTGGTCTCCGGGATCAGTTTGATATCTGCCTACCATACTTAATGTGTAAGCAACATCTAGACTCGTACATAGCCTAACATACATGACTAACCCAATCGCAGATTCATAAGGAATCCTTGCCACTCTTTTTCTTTCCTCATGTGTCTGAGTACACATTATCTTGGAAAGATGAATGCCATGTGACACTGGTAACAATCCCCTCTTAGACTATTCCATAGTGAATATCTTTATTATCTTGTCAATGTATGTACTTTGACCCATGCCCAACATTCTCTTGGATCTATCACGATGGATCTTGATCCCAAGAAGATATGCTGCCTCACCCATGTCTTTCATGGAGAAGAATTTATGCAGTCATGACTTAATTGATTGTAAGACAGGTACTTCGTTTCCAATTACTAATATGTCATCAACATATACTATTAGGAAATCAACTGCACTTCCACTAAAACTCTTGTAGACACAAGGTTCACATTCATTCTATACAAAGCCAAATTCCATTATAGCTTCATCAAATCAAATGTTCTGTGACCTTGATGCTTTCTTTAATCCATAAATGGATTTCTGCAACTTGCATACCATGTTGGAATCCTTTGGAGTCACAAACCCTTCAGGTTGTGTCATGTAGACATCTTCATGGAGGTTCCCATTAAGGAAATCTGTTTTGACATCCATTTTACAAATTCCATATTCATGGTAAGCGATAATGGCCAATAGGATTCTGATGGATTTCAGCATCGCAACCAGTGAAAAGGTTTCATCATTGTCAATTCATTGACACTGTCTAAAACCTTTTGCAACCAGTCGTGCCTTATAGGTGTTGACTTGCCCCTCTGTGTCCAATTTCTTCTTGAATACCCATTTATTACAAATAGGGTTTACATCAGCTGGAGGATCTACCAAAATCGAGACATTGTTTTGGTACATGGAATCCATTTCAGAATTCATGGTTTCTTGCCACTTGGCAACGTCTGTGCATTAAACTTCTTCATTGTAGGTAAGAGGATCATCATTGTCAACCAATAATGAGTCACCATCCTCGGTGATAAGAAAACCATATCATTCTTATTCTCTCACCTCTCTCATGCTCCTATGCAGTTCTTGTGTCTTCATCCACGGGGCTTTGTGGAATCTGTTCTTGTAAGAACTCCTGTGTATCTTGAGCCTCGAGTTCATCGAAGTCTATCTCGTTCCCACTATCTCTTTTGGTGATGAGATCCCTCTAAATGAATATGGTGTGCCTTTCCACTATAACCTTTTTGTATGAGGGGTTGTATAGGTAATATCCCCATGTTTCCTTGGGATATCCTATAAGGATACACTTTGTGCCTCAGGGTGCAAGTTTCTTACCTGAATAGGCCTTAACAAATGCTTCGCTACCCCACACATGTAAATTCGATAACATAGCTCTGCATCCACTCCATAACTCATATGGAATACCATTTATCGATTTAGTTGGTAATTGGTATAGTATGTGTTCTTCTATTTGTAATGCATATCCCCAAAAGAATAATGGAAGACTCGCATGAGTCATCATTGATCTCACCATGTCCATTAGGGTGCGGTTCCTCCTTTCACTTTTACCATTCCACTGAGGTGTGTAAGGAGGAGTGAGTTGAGATAGAATCCCAAAATCCCGTAAGAAATCAACGAAGTCCTTATTAAGATATTATCCTCCGATGTCTGAGAAGAGTTTAATCATCATCTTACCAAGATGGTTCTCAATTTCATTCTTTTATTCTTTGAACCGATCAAAAGAATCTAACTAATACCTCATTAAGTAGATTTATCCTTATCTACTAAATTCATCAGTAATAGTTATGATGTACGAGAACCCACTGCTTGCTTAAACTAGAAATGGTCCACACACATTTGTGTGAACAAATTCTACAAGCTCTTTATCTCTTTCACCTTTCCCACTAAATGGTACTTTGGTCATTTTTCCTTGTAGACAAGCATGACATACACCATGTGGTTTTAGTTTGAAGGAATATAAATACCCATCTTGATGTAATTTTGTCAAATGTTTCTCATTGACATGACCTAGCCGGTGATTCCTAAGTTGGTTGTGGTATGATTCATGTGAATTTACATTTTCATTGATTTCCATTACTTGGTTTGTGTAGTCTAACACATAAAGGCCGTTATATAAATGTGCGCTACCAAAACAAATGCTATCTTTATAAAAGTAGCAACATTCATTTCCAAACTTGAATATGAATCCATCAGTATCTAATCAAGATACTGAAATAATGTTTTTAGTAACAGAAGGCACATAATAACAACTCTTTAACATCAAGATCATTCTAGTTGGAAATGTGAGGTGGTAGTCTCCGACATCTACAGTAGAAAGTTTGGCTCTATTGGTTCCTCTTAGATCAACATCCCCTCGATCAATCTTCCTCAATCTACTTGGTTCCTTTATTTGGATACAGATGTGAGCACCACAAGAAGTATCTAATAACCAATTCGTAGAAACAAATAGATTTAATTCGATAACAAACACACCTGAAGCTTCCCCTTTCTTCCTTGGATGAGTGTAGTTTTTCTTCCAGTGGACCTTCTTTCCACATGAAAAACAAACAGCATCTTGTTCCATGCCTCCCATTTGATCTTCCTTTTCTTGGAAGGCCATGAAGAAGCTTTGGGCTTAAATCTCTTCAACTTCCCTTTCCATTTATTCAACATGAGGACATGAGGCTTTTAAGGCTTCATGTAATTCTACACTTGGAAAATAAGGATAAGAAGATCAGACAGAGACTTCTCAATGTTGTTCATGTTGACGTTCACAACAATGTTTGAGAAGCTCTGTGGAAGTGATGTGAGAATGAGATCGGTACCCAGTTCTTCAGGGAGATTAAACCCCAGAACCTCCAAGCCCTAAATTTAGCCAATGAGCTTGACTACATGAGGCCCAACTGGGGCACCCTCTCCAAGAATTCACTAGAATAGATCCTTGGAGATATCAAACCTTTCCTGTCTTGCTCTCTCCTGGTATAGACCACGGAGGTGCTCGAGCATGCTATAGACATTGTCACGAACCGAATCTAGACACCGCCAAAACCGGCACCAAACCCAGACCGTGACGAGTCCCGAAGGGCATTCCCGATCCCCACGGGCTGGCACAAGTGCCCGGGTATCATAAAATGATAATTGGGAATGATTTACCCGAGTTTATAAACTTAAAACGACAAAAGAATCCAATGAAACGAATTTGGATTTTTCAAACCAAATAATATTTTTTCAAAAATTCAGAACTGAATTACACAATTTTAAACAATTTTTAAAGACCATTACAAAGGTACAAACCCATGAAAAGACAGACCAAGAACCTCCACATGTAAAGAGGCACCACCCTCAAGCCATCTCCACGACACTGCATCCCAATGGACAGCTAAAAACATGAACCAATGGCATAAAACCTGTACCCAAAGCTGTGACATAAAACAAGCAAGTCTACTTACACCCAAAGGTGTAAGTAGGGTGTGAGCAAAATCCCAGTAGGATACCACCTCTAAGAGATTCCATGTGATAAACATTTCATGACAAAAAGCATTGCAAGTTTTGTAAATAAGAAATGCTATTTACAATTTTCTAAAGGATGCAATAAAAAATGAAAACAGTTTTCATGTGGGATAATTTTAAAGGACCAAAAATTTTAAAATAAATAACAAAGCTACTGAATTTACCATCAAACAATACCGTATACCGACAGTATGTACAAAGGATCTAATGATCACAAGTAATAGGAAATAACCCCTAGGTACTAGCTAGTTGTGGGTCCCAGGTACCTCGTATCTCGGTGAGAGTAACCACAAAAATATCCATTCTCATGCATGAGCCACTAGTAGGGATCATAACCACAACCTAGTGGTCCCCAATAATCATAATCATTGTTTTGTTAGAGTTTTAAGCGTCAATATTTCTAAGTGAAAATGAGGCCAAACCCCATGGATTCACTAGCATACTAGTACACGTCCACCCACCTAGATACCCGGGTTTTCCCTTTGTGCTCAAACAAGTTCAACAATCCAAGAATTATAGTTTTCACATGAAAATATCACTTCCACATCACACATTAACCAAACATCCCCATGTACATCACACAAGTCAAAAATTCAACTTTTCATTCAAATGCATTTTGAAATCAAACTCACACCAAAATTTCCTACAACACTTTTCACATTTCTTTAAAACTTCCACAAATCCTTTAAACGATTTTATAAAACCATTACAAGATATTCAACTCACATAACAACCCACACACATGTCACATAATTCCCTTCTCAACTCCATAATTCATTTTATTAATAAACTCACCCGAAACATCCCACACCCGTGTTTCGCACACAAAACCCAATTTAGTAAAACATTTCAGAAATTTATATAACATTCTAAAAAAATGTTTGACATCTCAAATCAGCACTTTACCTTTCAAAAACCCACATTAGGTGAACACACTCACCCAAACAGTACATATACACCCTTTCCCAACTTTTTTTAACCAAATAAAACATTTTCAATTTTTATAAAACAAACCCAAGAGGTATAACCATTGTTTGCACACTAAACCCATTTCAAACCCCTCATTAAAAACCAAAATCATAACAATAACAATGCAAAACAGAATTTTAAGCCCTAAAACAATTATTAAATCACCCCCAAATGTTATAAAAATACATCAAATAATACCACAAAGATACACATGAAAAACACACGTTTTCATAAATCACCTTCAAAAAGTACAACACGGTTTTACATCTTAAACTCATTCAAAAAAACTCTTTTCAAGGCCCACATGACAATAAGGAATTAAAAAAACAGAATTGGAAGCCCCTTTTAAGACTAATAAATTACTTTCATATGTTATAAACTAAACCCAAACATTACCCCAAGAGTCACACATGAAAAGTACAAAATTTCAAGCTAAATTCAACTGAAAATTAAATGTTTAACCAAATTCATCAAAAAAAGTTTTCAAACCACACAAAACAGATTATAAACATACTAAATTAATAAACCAAGCAAGATAACTCATCATAAAATGGTTACACATGGAATCACCTACCTTTTGAGTTGAAACCCTCAAAACATGATGCGAAACATTAAGCGTACCACCGCCGCACCACAAGGAAAATAAATCCAGACCTAGACAACCAAAAATTGACCCAGAAGATACCCAATCAGACCTTAGTATCTAACCCCAACTTCTGGACATGAGGAAATTCAATAAAGAGCAATAAAAACTAAATGATGATGGAAAGAACCAAGAAGGAATTCCCTTACTAGAAATATCATGAAGAAATCAGCCCCAATGCACCAATATATGTTTCTCCAAGTTCCCAAAACTGATATGGAGGTCCTAAGGAGTCATATTAGGTCATGTGGGGACTGAAATGGGGGGAAAATAATGAAAATTGAAGGAGTTATGAAAGATTCATTTTACCTCATCAAATCTGGTCTATTTGAGAAAGATTGAGAAATATCGTCCAACTCTGCGGGGTATATGAGCTCCAAAGAGAAAAACGAGATACAGGGGGTGAGGAAGAGGTTTTAGTATTCTATTGGGAGGTTGAATCACCAAAAAAAGTAAAACACGAATGAGATATTGAAATTTTTAAAAAATAATTTAAAGCAGGAAATGGGCCTATGGGCAGGCCCATTACCTAAATCAAAAACCCAAATCCATCATGATTTTGGATTTATATGTGGTCCAAAGGGATATGGTGGTTTTAATATATCAGGTTATGACAATTGGGAAGTGGAATGGGTTTAAAATAGAAAAAATTGAAGGATTTATAGGAGAAACAAAATTAGTTTTTAAATCTTGAATTGGGCTCGCGGTTTGGCCCAAATTTTCAAAACCCACCATTTTCACCAAAATGAGTGGTAAACCCCCCAAAAAAATAAGGAATGGAAATTAAATAAAATATTAATATATATAAAAGTCACGTGTGTGACAATTCTCCCCTCCATAAAACTTTCCTCCCTCGGAAAGCCACATCAAGGACAAAGGAAAAACCAAACCCAACCGAAAGGCAGAAATGGACACCTTTGCTAAGCTATGCCCCCAAAGGCCAAAAAACCTCTAGTGATCAATTAAGGAAGGAATACTTCACAACCAAAACATAAAACTCTTTACTGAAATGATCAAGCACATTCGGATTTATCATAAAAGAAAACCCTTCAAACACTATCTGAACAAGGATCAAGAAATTTACCTAAACAAACAGGAACATCGAATAAGGTTACACTTACCTTGATATAACTAAACCATTGGGCACTCTCCAATCCTTATGTTTACCCAAGGAAGATGTAGGTGGTTATATAGCTCCGAACGAGACCACCTACTTCCAAGATAATACCAAGTACAAAAGTCAGTTTCTGGTACAAGGATACACAAATGGGCTCCCCATAATAAGAACCAACCATCTTAACTGACCAATATGGGCCGACATAGAAAGACCCCAAAACATAAAGAGTTGGGACACCTTCACGGTTAGCCCACACAGTTTGGGAAACTGTTCTCTAACCATGTGGATCCTTATACCTTCATGGTTTTCGGGTGAATGGTTACTACTAAATTTTCAGTCAACATGTCTAGACAAATCCAAAACCTTTCCCCCAAACCCAAAGGAAACCAAAGGGGAAAAGAAAGTCATTGGGAGATAACATGGGGCCGAGGCCCTCCACCTCTTTCCACCAAACATGAAAAAAAGAATGATGACAACTCAAAATGTTTAAACTATTCCCATATCTCATACTGATAATAGTTCTTTGTACAAGGTTAAAAACTACAATGGAATTTCCTTTGACTACGTGTCAGCTTCTCTCCGGGACCTATGGCTGGAGCTGGAATGATTGAAGCATCTTCGGCCTCACAGTTAGGATTTGGAAACCCCTGAATATAATTTCTTCTTCTGACGCTACAAACAACTACACGCAATCCCAGATGGGTTCACCAAGACATAACACACTCCAGAACTCACTTTACCCTAACTTGGAAATTTACTGAAATAAGGGTTTAGAGGATGCACTCACATCACACCTTGTTTCTTCGGGTGATAAAAAACAGAAATAAAGGACACATATAAACAACTTCCTCTAAAATATAGGATGTCAAGATCTCCCAAAAGGAGAAACACTTCTGAAAAAAAATAGACTCAAAAAATATTGTACAACTTCTCCTTTATAATCAAACGAGCACGCGACATCAAATCGCATCACCGAACATAACCAAAGAGACTGAAAGAAATAATACAAGAAGGGGGCATTACACAAAACCCCTAAACATCACAACATTCCAGAAAGTGTCTATAAGAGCCTCTCGTGGCCAGATTTACCACACTGGTGGTTTAACATAAACCCCTTCTTCGAAGAGAGTGCGAAGGACTTAGAGGCCCTCTTAAACACTATCTATACTGACAACCCTAGACAACATTCACCTTCGATGAATCGGGTAGCTTAAGAAACTAAAGTCTCTTTCAACCATCCATGAGAACTCTTCTGCAACAAGAGGATCCAAAAAAACCAAGAATGTAAATGGTGTAGACTCATTCTACATAGCTCAAAAAAGATTCCTTACATTGATCAACTGGAGGATTTTCCAATGGAAAAAAAATATCCGGGTTTCACTTCAATTGTGCACTAAACCTTAATGGGGGCGTACCTTATCCAACGAGAGAACCCAAGGACCGAACCAAGATGGACCATTGGTAAAAACATGCGACAAAACAGATCAAAACTCATTAATGGAACCACCTTAATGGTTTCCCGAAACATATATCATAGGAGACTACTAACCGGACCTTCTACCCAGCTTACCGACCAAACACAAACCCAAAACACAGTTCGAACAGGAGGGGTTCTTGGACTCAAAACATCCCACAACATCAACATTTTCCAAAAACACATAATATACACCATCCCAAACAATTCTTCAAGACATCATGTTTTTCTTTAAAAACATTTCTTTGAAAACCAATGGTTCAGCAGTTAGCGTATCCACCAATGGTACTCCATGGGCCTCACACATGCATGTTTCTATGCCAAACTAGGCACCCTCTTCATATTCATCACAACACTCATCCAGTAATTCCATCAACCATCCATCATCCCATATAACCCAATGCATGTGGTCTCTCATGTAAATTCCAATGGTTAAAATGAAAATTCTTTCCACTTTTCAAAACCAAAACGGTCAACCAACCCATCATTTTTCTCAAAACTGCTAAAAATGAGATCAAAATATCAATTCACATCTTACAAAACTATTCATAAGGACAAAACTATTTAGAAAAGAACTCACTTTCAAGTTATTCATATCAATTTTAAAACATATCATCCCATTAAAACACCGTTTAATTGTTTAGAAAACTATATTGTAAACACTTTTGAAAACCAACTTCAATATAGTTTCTGATTTCAAAATTGGTGTAAGCACACTATTTTCCATTTCAAAATAATTCGAAAATTTCAGTTCCACTATTTCATAAATCAAACCATTCCCTCTTTATTTGAAAATAATTTCACAAAAACTTTACGCTTCATAAAACCAAGTCACTTTAAAACCAAAGTTCCATGATTTCAAAACTAAAGCACAAAACAATGCAAGAGGAAACTAGTTTTAGTGGGTGACTCGGACATATGGTTGGCAGCCATATTCCATTCACTTCACTATCACAGAGAGTGTTCTAGGGAATATCCCCGGCTCCACATGGCTTGCCAGACCCTGCGAGCTCACTGAGACCATTAACCAAACTCTCTTTTCGTTTCCTCTAATCATCATCAGACCAAGAAAACCAAAAGACATAGATAAATCCCAACTTCCCATGGCAACTTGAATCCCGACATGAGGTGTGGTGATCAAGAACACTACCCATAATCGGAATTTCATGTCCTGACAATTTTTACTCTAGACTATCTTGACTATTTCCCAAATAACATGACTCAAATAGAGCAAACCTCCTCTGATACCATTTTGTCACGAATCGAATGTAGACGCCGCCAAAACCGGCACCAAACCCAGACCGTGACAAGTACCGAAGGGCATTCCCGATCCCCACGGGCTGGAAAAAGTACCTTGGTATCATAAAATGATAGTTGGGAACGATTTACCCAAGTTTATAAACTTAAAACGACAAAAGAATCCAATGAAACAAATCTGGATTTTTCAAACCAAATAATCTTTTTTCAAAAATTCAGAACTGAATTACACAATTTTAAACAATTTTTAAAGACCATTACAAAGGTAAAAACCCATGAATAGACAGCCCAAGAACCTCCACATGTAAAGAGGCACCACCCTCAAGCAATCTCCACAACACTGCATCCCAATGGACAGCTAAAAACCTGAACCAATTGCATAAAACCTGTACCCAAACCTGTGACATAAAAAAAAGAAAGTCTACTTACACCCAAAGGTGTAAGTAGGGTGTGAGAGAAATACCAGTAGGATACCACCTCTAAGAGATTCCATGTGATAAACCTTTCATGCCAAAAAGCATTGAAAGTTTTGTAAATAAGAAATGCTAGTTAAAATTTTCTAAAGGATGCAATAAAAAATGAAAACAGTTTTCATGTGAGATAATTTTAAAGGACCAAAATTTTTAAAATAAATAACAAATCTACTGAATTTTCCAGCCAACAATACCATATACCGACGGTAAGTACAAAGGATCTAATGAGCACAAGTAATAGGAAATAACCCCTAAGCACTAGCTAGTTGTGGGTCCCAGGTACCTCGTATCTCGGTGAGAGTAACCACAAAAAATATATGTTCTCATGCACAAGCCACTAGTAGGGATCATACCCATAACCTAGTGGTACCCAATCATCATCATCATTGTTTAGTTATAGTTGTAAGCGTCAATCTTGCTAAGTGAAACTGAGGCCAAACCCCACGGATTCACTAGCATACTAGTACACGTCCACCCACCTAGATACCCGGGTTTTCCCTTTGTGCTCAAACAAGTTCAACAATCCAAGAAGTATAGTTTTCACATGAAAATATCACTTCCACATCACAAATTAACCAAACAGCCCCATGTACATCACACAAGTCAAAAATTCCACTTTTCATTCAAATGCATTTTGAAATCAAACTCACACCAAAATTTCCTACAACACTTTTCACATTTCTTTAACACTTCCACAAATCCATTAAACGATTTTATAAAACCATTACAAGATATTCAACTCACATAACAACCCACACACATGTCACATAATACCCTTCTCAACTCCACAATTAATTTTATTAATAAACTCACCCGAAACATCCCACACCCGTGTTTCGCACACAAAACACAATTTAGTAAAACATTTCGGCAATTTATTAAACATTCTAAATTTTTTTTTGACATCTAAAATCAGCACTTTACCTTTCAAAAACCCACATTAGGTGAACGAACTCACCCAAACAGTACATATACACCCTTTCCCAACTTTTATTTAACCAAATAAAACATTTTCAATTTTTATAAAACATACCCAAGAGGTATAACCATTGTTTGCACACTAAACCCATTTCAAAACCATCATTAGAAACCAAAATCATAAAAATAACAATCCAAAACAGAATTTTCAGACCTAAAACAATTATTAAAGCACCCCCAAATGTTATAAAAATACATCAAATAATACCACAAAGATACACATGAAAAACACATGTTTTCATAAATCACCTTCAAAAAGTACAACACTGTTTTACACCATAAACTCATTCAAAAAACCTATTTTCAAGGCCCACATGACAATAAGGAATTAACAAAACAGAATTGACAGCCCCTTTTAAGACTAATAGATCACTTTCATATGTTATAAACTAAACCCAAACATTACCCCAAGAGTCACACATGAAAAGTACCCAATTTCAAGCTAAAATACAACTAAAAATTAAATGTTTAACCAAATTCATAAAAAACAGTTTTCAAACCACAAAAAACATATTATAAACATACTAAATTAATAAACCAAGCAAGCTAACTCATCATAAAATTGTTACACATGGAATCACCTACCTTTTGAGTCGAAACCCACAAAACATGGTGCAAAACATTAAGCGTACCACCGCCGCACCACAAGGAAAATGAATCCAGACCTAGACCACCAAAAATTTACCCAAAAGATACCAAATCAGACCTTAGGAACTAACCCCAACTTCTGGACATGAGGAAATTCAATAAAGAGCAATAAAAACTAAAAGAGGATGGAAAGAACCAAGAAGGAATTCCCTTACTTGAAATATCATGAATAAATCAGTCCCAATGCACCAATATATGAATCTCCAAGTACCCAAACCTGATATGGAGGTCCTAATGAGTAATATTAGGTCATTTGGGGACTGAAATGGGGGGAATAGAATGAAAATTGAAGGAGTTATGAAAGATTCATTTTACCTCATCAAATCTGGTCGATTGGAGAAAGATTGAGCAATATCGTCCAACCCCTCAGGGTATATGAGCTCCAAAGAGGACAACGAGATACAGGGGGTCGGGATGAGGTTTTTGGCTTCGATTGGGAGGTTGAATCGCCAAAAAAAAGTAAAAAACTAATGAGATATTGAAATTTTAAAATAATAATTTAAAGCAGGAAATGGGCTACGGGCAGGCCCATTACCTAAATCAAAAACCCAAATCCATCATGATTTTGGGTTTATATGTTTTTAAAAGTGATATGGTGGTTTTAATATATCAGTTTAGGCCAATTGGGAAGTGGAATGGGTTTAAAATAGTAAAAATTGGAGGAGTTATAGAAGAAACAAAATTAGTTTTTAAATCTGGAATTGGGCTCGCGGTTTGGCCCAAATTTTCAAAACCCACCATTTTCACCAAAATGAGTGGTAAACCACCCAAAAAATCAGGAATGGAAATTAAATAAAATAATAATATATAAAAAAGTCACGTGTGTGATAATTCTCCCCTCCATAAAAGTTTCCGCCCTCAGAAAGCCACATCAAGGACAAAGAAAAAACCAAACCCAACCGAAAGGCAGAAATGGACTCCTTTGCTAAGCTTTGTCCCCAAAGTCCAAAACACCTCCAGTGATCAATTAAGGAAGGAATACTTCACAACCAAAACATACAACTCTTTACTAAAATGATCAAGCACATTCGGATTTATCGTAAAAGAAAACCCTTCAAACACTATCTGAACAAGGATCAAGAAATTTACCTAAACAAACAGGAACATCGAATAAGGTTACATTTACCTTGATATAACTAAACCATTGGGAACTCTCCAATCCTGAGGTTTACCCAAGGAAGATGTAGGTGGTTATATAGCTCCGAACGAGACCACATACTTCCAAGACAATACCATGTACAAAAGTCAGTTTCTGGTACAAGGATACACAAATGGGCTCCCCACAATAAGAACTAACCATCTTAACTGACCAATATGGGCCGACATAGAAAGACCCCAAAACATAAAGAGTTGGGACAACTGCACAGTTATCCCACACAGTTTGGGAAACTGTTCTCTAACCATGTGGATCCTTATACCCTCATGGTTTTCAGGTGAATGGTTACTACTAAATGTTCACTCAACATGTCAATACAAATCCAAAACCTTTCCCCCAAACCCAAAGGAAACCATAGGGGAAAAGAAAGTCATTGGGAGATAACATGGGGCTGAGGCCCTCCACCTCTTTCCACCAAACATGAACAAAAAAAGAAATATAAAAACACCAAATGTTTAAACTATTCCCATATCTCATACTGAGAATAGTTCTTTGTACAATGTTAAAAACTAAAATGGGATTTCCTTTGACTACGTGCCAGCTTCTCTCCGGGACCTATGGCTGGAGCCGGAATGATTGAAGCATCTTTGGCCTCACAGTTAGGATTTGGAAACCCCTGAATAAAATTTCTTCTTCTGACGCTAGAAACAACTACACGCAATCCCAGATGGGTTCACCAAGACATAACACACTCTAGAACTCACTTTACCCTAACTTGTAAATTTACTGAAATAAGGGTTTAGAGGATGCACTCACATCACACCTTGTTTCTTCGGGTGATAAAAAACAGAAATAAAGGACACATATAAACAACTTCCTCTAAAATAGAGGATGTCAAGATCTCCCAAAAGGAGAAACACTTCTGAAAAAATAGACTCACAAAATATTGTACAACTTCACCTTTATAATCAAACGAGCACGCGATATCAAATCGCGTCACCGAACATAACCAAAGAGACTGAAAGAAATAATACAAGAAGGGGGCCTTACACAAAACCCTCAAACATCACAACATTCCAAAAAGTGTCTATAAGAGCCTCTCGTGGCCAGATTTACCACACTGGTGGTTTAACATAAACCCCTTCTTTGAAGAGAGTGAGAAGGACTTAGAGGCCCTCTTAAACACTATCCATACTGACAACCCTAGAAACATTCACCTTCGATGAATTAGGTAGCTTAAGAAACTAAGGTCTCTTTCAACAACACACGGAACTCTTCTGCAATAAGAGGATCCAAAAAAACAAAGAAAGTAAATGGTGTATACTCATTCTACAAATCTCAAAAAAGATTCCTTACATTGATCAACTGGAGGATTTTCCAATGGAAAAAAAATATTCAGGTTTTACTTCAGTTGTGCACTAAACCTTAATGGGGGCGTACCTTATCCAATGAGAGAACCCAAGGACCCATCCAAGCTGGCCCATTGGTAAAAACATGCCACAAAACAGATCCAAAATCATTAATGGAACCACCTTAATGGTTTCCCGAAACATATATCATAGGAGACTACTAACCGGACCTTCTACCCAGCTTACCAACCAAACACAAACCCAAAACACAGTTCAAACATGAGGGGTTATTGGACTCAAAACATCCCACAACATCAACATTTTTTAAAAACACATAATATACACCATCCCAAAAAATTCATCAAGACATCATGTTTTTCTTTAAAACATTTCTTTGAAAACCAATGGTTCAGCAGTTAGCGTATCCACCAATGGTACTCCATGGGCCTCACACATGCATGTTTCTATGCCACACTAGGCACCCTCCTCATATTCATCACAACACTCATCCAGTAATTCCATCAACCATCCATCATCCCATACAACCCAATGCATGTGGTCTCTCATGTAAATTCCAATGGTTAAAATGAAAATTCTTTCCACTTTTCAAAAACAAAACGGTCAACCAACCCATCATTTTTCTCAAAACTGCTAAAAATGAGATCAAAATCTCATTTCACATCTTACAAAACTATTCATAAGGACACAACTATTTAGAAAAGAACTCACTTTCAAGTTATTCATATCAATTTTAAAACATACCATCCCATTAAAACACCATTTAATTGTTTATAAAACTATATTGTAAACACTTTTGAAAACCAACTTCAATATAGTTCCTGATTTCAAAAGTGGTGTAAGCACACTATTTTCCTTTTCAAAATAATTTGAAAATTTCAGTTCCACCATTTCATAAATCAAACCATTCCATCTTTATTTGAAAATCATTTCACAAAAGCTTTATGCTTCATAAAACCAAGTCACTTTAAAACCAAAGTTCTATGATATCAAAACTAAAGCACAAAACAATGCAAGAGGAAACTAGTTTTAGTGGGTGACTTGGACATATGGTTGGCAGCCATATTCCATTCACTTCACTATCACAGAGAGTGTTCTAGGGAATATCCCTGGCTCCACATGGCTTTCTAGACCCTACGAGCTCACTGAGACCATTAACCCAACTCTCTTTTCATTTCCTCTAATCATCATCAGACCAAGAAAACCAAAAGACATAGATAAATCCCAACTTCCCTTGGCAACTTGAATCCCGACATGAGGTCTGGTGATCAAGAACACTACCCATAATCGGAATTTCATGTCCTGACAATTTTTACTCTAGACTATCTCGACTATTTCCCAAATAACATGACTCAAATAGAGCGAACCTCCTCGGATACCATTTTGTCACGAACCGAATGTAGACGCCGCCAAAACCAGAACCAAACCCAGACCGTGACAAGTACCAAAGGGAATTCCTGATCCCCACGGGCTGGCACAAGTGCCTTGGTATCATAAAATGATAATTGGGAACGATTTACTCATGTTTATAAACTTAAAACGACAAAAGAATCCAATGAAACGAATCTGGATTTTTCAAACCAAATAATCTTTTTTCAAAAATTCAGAAATGAATTACACAATTTTAAACAATTTTTAAAGACCATTACAAAGGTACAAACCCATGAATAGACAGCCCAAGAACCTCCACATGTAAAGTGGCACCGCCCTCAAGCCATCTCCACGACACTTCATCCCAATGGACAGTTAAAACCTGAACCAATGGTGTAAAACCTGTACCCAAACCTGTGACATAAAACAAGAAAGTATACTTACACACAAAGGTGTAATTAGGGTGTGAGCGAAAGCCCAGTAGGATACCACCTCTAAGAGATTCCATGTGATAAACATTTCATGACAAAAAGCATTGCAAGTTTTGTAAATAAGAAATGGTAGTTACAATTTTCTAAAGGATGCAATAAAAAATGAAAACAGTTTTCATGTGGGATAATTTTAAAGGACCAAAATTTTTAAAATAAATACAAAGCTACTGAATTTTCCAGCCAACAATACCGTATACCGACGGTAAGTACAAAGGATCTAATGAGCATAAGTAATAGGAAATAACCCCTAGGCACTAGCTAGCTGTGGGTCCCAGGTACCTCGTATCTCGGTGAGAGTAACCACAAAAAATATCTGTTCTCGTGCACAATCCACTAGTAGGGATCATACCCATAACCTAGTGGTCCCCAATCACCATAATAATTGTTTAGTTAGAGTTTTAAGCGTCAATCTTGCTAAGTGAAACTGAGGTCAAACCCCACGGATTCACTAGCATACTAGTACACGTCCACCCACTTTGATACCCGGGTTTTCCCTTTGTGCTCAAACAAGTTCAACAATCCAAGAAGTATAGTTTCCACATGAAAATATCACTACCACATCACACATTAACCAAACAGCCCCATGTACATCACACAAGTCAAAAATTCCACTTTTCATTCAAATGCATTTTGAAATCAAACTCACACCAAAATTTCCTACAACACTATTCACATTTCTTTAACACTTCCACAAATCCTTTAAACGATTTTATAAAACCATTACAAGATATTCAACTCACATAACAACCCACACACATGTCACATAATACCCTTCTCAACTCCACAATTCATTTTATTAATAAACTCACCCGAAACATCCCACACCCGTGTTTCGCACACAAAACAAAATTTAGTAAAACATTTCGGCAATTTATAAAACATTCTAAAAAGAAAGTTTGACATCTCAAATCAGCACTTTACCTTTCAAAAACCCACATTAGGTGAACACACTCACCCAAACAGTACATATACACCCTTTCCCAACTTTTTTTTAACCAAATAAATCATTTTCAATTTTTATAAAACAAACCCAAGAGGTATAACCATTGTTTGCACACTAAACCCATTTCAAAACCCTCATTAGAAACCAAAATCATAAAAATAACAATCCAAAACAGAATTTTCAGCCCTAAAACAATTATTAAAGCACCCCCAAATGTTATAAAAATACATCAAATAATACCACAAAGATACACATGAAAAACACATGTTTTCATAAATCACCTTCAAAAAGTACAACATGGCTTTACACCTTAAACTCATTCAAAAAACCTCTTTTCAAGGCCCACATGACAATAAGGAATTAAAAAAACAGAATTGACATCCCCTTTTAAGACAAATAAATCACTTTCATATGTTATAAACTAAACCCAAATATTACCCCAAGAGTCACACATGAAAAGTACCCAATTTCAAGCTAAAATACAACTAAAAATTAAATGTTTAACCAAATTCATCAAAAACAGTTTTCAAACCACAAAAAACAGATTATAAACATACTAAATTAATAAACCAAGCAAGCTAACTCATCATAAAATGGTTACACATGGAATCACCTACCTTTTGAGTCGAAACCCTCAAAACATGGTGCAAAACATTAAGCGTACCACTGCCGCACCACAATGAAAATAAATCCAGACCTAGACCACCAAAAATTTACCCAAAAGATACCAAAGCATACCTTAGGAACTAACCCCAACTTCCGGACATGAGGAAATTCAATAAAGAGCAATAAAAACTAAAAGAGGATGGAAAGAACCAAGAAGGAATTCCCTTACTTGAAATATCATGATGAAATCAGCCCCAATGCACCAATATATGAATCTACATGTACCCAAAACTGCTATGGAGGTCCTAAGGAGTCATATTAGGTCATGTGGGGACTGAAATGGGGGGGAATTAATGAAAATTTAAGGAGTTATGAAAGATTCATTTTACCTCATCAAATCTGGTCGATTTGAGAAAGATTGAGAAAGATCGTCCATCTCCTCGGGGTATATGAGCTCCAAAGAGGAGAAAGAGATATAGGGTGTGAGGATAAGGTTTTTGGATTCGAGTGGGTGGTTGAATCACCGAAAAAAGTAAAAAACGAATGAGATATTGAAATTTTTTAAAAAATAATTTAAAGCAGGAAATGGGCCTACGGGCAGGCCCATTACCTAAATAAAAAACCCAAATCCATCATGATTTTGGATTTATATGTGGTCCAAATGGATATGGTGGTTTTAATATATCAGGTTATGACAATTGGGAAGTGGAATGAGTTTAAAATAGTAAAAATTGGAGGAGTTATAGAAGAAACAAAATTAGTTTTTAAATCTGGAATTGGGCTCACGGATTGGCCCAAATTTTCAAAACCCACCATTTTCACCAAAATGAGTGGTAAACCCCCCAAAAAAATCAGGAATGGAAATTAAATAAAATATTAATATATAAAAAAGTCATGTTTGTGATAGACATCCATGTCCTCATGAGACTTCATGAGCTCACTTGACATTTATGATAGCATCAAACATTGAACGTCGAGTGCATCGCTCAAATGTTGATCATAGACAAGAAAATCTTCATCACTTGCCCCTTGGGCAGGAGGATCAGGATGTGAGGACTCCAGCAAGTAATACATTCGTTCATGTCGTAGGACAAACCGAAGCCGCCTAAACCATTTCTGAAAGTTACTACCGGTGATGATATTGTGTTTGTCTAGTATTGATCACAGAGAAAATGTGGTTGACGTGTTTCCATTTTGATTCTACAATTTAAAAGAGCAGATTTATTAGTACTTTCTTGATTACATTTTATGAGAAATATTTAATTAATTAATTAATTCTCAAAATATTTTATCAAGTCCCAATGGCCCTCACCATTGAACTCGGAATGTCTAGTTGCTTTGACATTCTGGTGGCAAGGATCCATATTCCCCTTTTCATAACCCCAAAAGTGTTGGTCAAGATATTTGAAGGTATTTAGGTAGGTAGGTCGTTTCCTACTATGAGCTTACAGTTCCATGATCTTTTGAGTGGACTCCCCAATCCTGAAATCCTGATTTGGATTTCCTCAACTCTTGCCTCCAATATTACATCAAGTCTACCAAGGGATACTCCTCTTGATCTAATATGGTTATGTCAACCCGAAACATTTCATAAGGGCTTCCTTTATAAAAGTAAGTGTCCCAAAAAGGGTTGGTCCAACACATAGTTTTATTGGGTCTTACCCTTAATCAGGTAACGGAAGGATAAGTTTGATTTAATATGGTATTGAGGGATTTTAATCCTTTATGTTTAGTTTTTGAATTATCACATGCTTGTTAATTTTATGTGATGCTTGCTTAATTGATTAACCGTTTTCTGATAATGTTTACGCATAGTCCAGTTTTTATTTTATTCCATCTTTGCATGCTTGTTCATTTTATTAACTATTTGATTGCGACAACATATACATAATTAATAAACCATGCAATTCAGACAAAAATAAAATAAGATGGTATGATCATGAGATTCTATTGGATAGCTTATCTAGCATTTTGATAAGCTAACCCTAACCTAGGGGAAAACAACTTGAACCCGGTGGTTCGTGTTTTGCAGCTCCCACCTATCCACCTTTGTATCTTCTTGCGTCAGTTTCGCCTCGGATTTGGGATTTTAACCATCTCCTCTGGCTAGGGTGATCCTCCATTACATGGGTTTACATTAATGAATCCATGGGAACGTAGGCCCTACATTTTATTAGAAGAAGGCTCACAGGCCAAAAAATTTAAATTAAATAAATTTAAATGAAACCATACACATACAATGGGTATTTGGTCTTTCTCATGATTATCCATAGCTTGCAACAATATTTACACAAATTTATAATTAAAATTATTTTAATCATTCATTCATTTAAGATAATTCACGCTCAAATTAAATTAATTATGATCTTATAATTAATCAATTATTTATCCAAAATTCATTTCTGAATTTCCTTGATATTCTTATCATCCATATTTTTTGTACGGGTCATTTTACATTGGAAGAAACTTGGTGAAATTCCATTTCTAGAAAGTACACGACGTGTAGTTTATAATTACACGGCGTGTATTTCTTTTCACCCTTTATCCAAAGTACACGCCGGGGGCATTGGTGTGTTTTCTGTACATTGGAAATTTTGGAGTACATGACGTGTAGATAAATCATACACAGCGTGTACTTCCTTTTTACACGGTAACTAGCCTGGTGAACCTGTGTACGCAGTATGCGGCTTATCCTTGTACACGGTTTCATCTGGGCCGGAACAGACTACACGATGTGTTGCTCCAACATACACGACATGTATTCCGATTTCCACGCACCGATCAGTTCAGGTCAGCACGGCGTGATTAATACTTAGGCAGATTAAATTCACATGGCGTGGTTTGGCAGACCAGTGCTGTTTCATTGAACCTAAGTACACGGCGTGTGGTTTTAATTAAATTTCGTGTAATCCCGTGTTGTATAGACGGAAAGAGCGACTCCTCCGGATGAGTTCCTCGTTTTTATTTTAATCAAAATTAAAATTAAAAGTTCATTTCTTTGATGTGAATCAAGAAACGAAGGTGGAAGAACAGATCTCGTTTATTCAGATTTATAGATTGATTTTTTTCGAATTGATTCAAATATAAATGCGTAAATTATCAATGAAAAATAAATAACTATAATCCACATTGTAACCTCCCTCTGATACCATTTGAAGGTTTCGGGTGCAGTGGAAGTGCATGGGTGAATGTGCCCACTTGGGATTCTGTCATTAACAAAGATCAATCCAGGATTAATATGATGATAAACGCCAGTCTCTAGGGATCAAATCACAGAAATGGCCAAAGAATATAAATGTCCCGGAACCACAAAGTAGGATCGTTACAAGTTAATTATAATTAATTTTATCAATTGAAAATAAATACCTTTTGGGTGTTATTTCTTTGTTGATTTTCTTGATCACGTTCCGATGTGATTCGTTGTTACGTCGTAGAAGCCATGTGTAGACTTCCTCTAGTAGTGATCCACATGTGTACCTCGTATCTCAGGACGTCGACAAACGAGTCTCCAGATGCTAGCCTGGAGAAACCTTTTCTTGCATTGTCCGCCTTAGATCGTCTTGATCCAATGGAAGAGGATCTATCTCACTCTTGAGAGTCTTCTTGGAGGAAGAGGTTCTTTCAGCCTTGAAATAATTCTCCAGAGTTATTGTGTAAAACAATTCTCTTGTGTGTCAGAAAAGAGTTGGGGTTGTGAGAAATTTATAATCAGGATTGAGGTTGTAGAGTTATGACAATAAATAAATTCTTAACGCTTTTTATTTATTTCATTGTCTCTTATTTATTTCCCCCAAGTAGAATAATTAATTCTTTGACATTCTCCCACATTGATTATAATAAATATCATTTAAAACAATATTATTTCCTCAAAATCCCGACTAGAAAAACTACACGGCGTGTATTAATAAATACACAGCGTGTACTTCTTTTTAATTGAAAACTACATGGCGTGTACATTAAATGTACACGGCATGTATATATTGTTTTCATTTATTCATTTATTTTCCATAAAGAAAACTACACGACGTGTAATTATTAATACACGGTGTGTACTTGTTTTCCATGAAAAACTACACGGTGTGTATATCTTGTTTTTCATTTCCTTCTTCCTCCATCATTAAAACGATTTAGGCTTCCTTGAATCATTATAAAACCACATACGAGAATAATATTTATTCTACTTGAGATACTTGAATACACTTAGTGTGTGACCCTCTAGGCATCTCTCTCATTGGAATTAGCTGAGCTTTCCTAAAGTCCAACATTACTGTCTAGCAACGGGTCAAGGCACCCAAGAGAACTAAGTTGACACCGCATTGACGTATCACCTCATACGAACGCTTACTGATTAATTTAATCCCTTTGTCTCGATATCTCATCAAGCAGGTTTCATGGCAGTGTCATAAACCTATATGGTTGATCCGACATTCTCTGAATACCTGAAATAAACTTGTCGTTCACACCATTGCCATGGAATTTACTACGACAGTTCTATTTCAATCAAATGGCCGAGATATCAACTTCCATAAATGGAAGTTACAAATCCTTCCTCGACTTATCCATTAACAACATGTCACTTGTGACTCACCCAACGTACCCTACTTCCCGCCAACTATCTGCGTGATGGTTTTCGTTAGTAAATCTTAGTGCATGAGTCATGACATGAGTTGATGGTAATCATCCTATCTAAGGACCATTACACACGCTCGTAGATAGAAATGTCCAATGACACCAAGGCATACAGAATTTCTACTGGAAGGTCTGTTCTCATAATCTCCCATCCTGGAGATTACCAAGTGTGAACTCTATGAGAGAGAGTCTCATCTTCTTACGAGTACTCACACATGACAGTATGTATAATATGTGTCTTGTCATAGTATGTCATCCAACCGTAGAACATTATTTAAGAATATTGTTATAGAATTTCAAGGTTCTCATCATAGAGGTGATCTTCCATGACTATATCAATGCAAAAAATATTCGAGAACATTATTATTACATTATAGTCATGCAGAACAATGAACAATATATAATAAGGGAAAATTCATGTAATCAAAGTACAAAACAGATTGTTCTCAGGACACCAACCCTTATAGGAACCATGGATGAGGATGTTTTTCAATGAATCCCCACACCCAGTAAAGTGAGGATTGATTTAGAACCAAACAACAATATAGATCTAAATTCATCTAGAATCAACTTGGGCGAACAAATTTTTATGTATCAATTTGGTGTTGTGTTAAGAATGGTCAAAACCTCTATTGTTTTTGGTTCAACATGGCTTTTACAAGAATGATTATAGAATAAATTGGGACATACATTGTGTATATAAATAATAAATATAAGAGAAAACAAATTGTGAATAGATATAAACCCAAAATATCTACAAAAAAATCATACTCTAGATGATGTTTGTGGTAGATGTAGTTTAAAATTTAAAAAGGCTATGGTTTACACAAAAATATTGGGAGGATAGGAGTCCAATTTTTAGAATAGAAAGAGGTTTCTAATGAAAACTAGTAGAAAATTAAATGAAATGTTTAATAATATTGAGAATGAATGGAATGGTTATTTAGTTTTTAGTCAAACTAATTGAAATTGTCTATAAATTGGAGGAGGATGATAAACATTGTAAATCATAATAAAAATAATAGAACCATGATGAGAAACATCTACAATTGGAAACTTAAAGAATCCTAAAATTGACGATTAAAAAGATATTTTACAAAAATAAGAAGAAGGGAAGGAATATTTTATTCAAATAAATCAGACACAATACAAAATGAAGTATCTAAAGAATATTTCTATAATGATATTGGATGAAAAGAATTCCATATATTAAGAGGAATATCTCAGTATGTATTTTATTTATAGGATTACAACAGGTCAATAATTATTTGCATTATTTTATGTATTTTGAACCAAAAATTGTTGGGAATTGAGGGAGATTTTTGAGGATGTAATCCCTCGACAACATGTGTATTCTTTTCATGAATCCAACTAACTTCCATTAAATGGGAAAAACTGTTCATCCCTTAAGAGGGATTGTAGATGAGTTTCTAGGTATGTCAATGAAACATTCATCCCTTATTCATAATTTTATTATCTTGTCAATTAATGGGGAGCCCTTGATTTATGTCAATATGAGACAAATACGGAGCTTTATCTTTTCCACATAAACTTTCTGATGTGTTTGTTGATGTATCTATAGGATTTTGAATTACATTGATAAATCTGATTATTTCACATCCCTTTAATTATAATTTTAAATTTCTTTTCCAGATATCACAAAATTAATTTTTTTTCACAAAACATAAAAAAAATGGTTATCAAACTAATATTTTATATAATTTGTTTTCTTATGTAGATGTAGATATGATAATCTAATGTATCTCTATTATGTATCAAGTGATATGATCCCTTTATATAAAATATCAGAATATTGTTTTAGAAGCAGTAATAATTGATAAGAAATACGAGTTAAGTGGAAACCCCATTTTTCTTTACATTTGATTATCAGAAGGTGATAAGAATGAGCCCACATATTGATTATTTCATGGATTAGGATAATTATATTATATTTTATTATTATTTTATAAATATCTTTTAGATTTTACAAAAAAAAATAGGCTTTCATCTAGCCAATGTAACTATGAGCTAAAGATTGTAATATTGATTTTCATGAAGATTAATTATATCAATTAAATGTATGAAATTGGTTAATCCCTAGAGAGGGAGATGAGATGAGTTTTGAGTTATTCCCATCATAATTTTAACCCTTATTATTAATTGTATTGTCTTATCAATTAAAGAGTCATTTATTTATTTTCAGATTATACAAGGGTGGCTATGTATTTGCTGGTTGATGGAATAATCCTAGGGTTTCCTTGAGATTAGTGATTCCTAGTGTCTCCAATATACAACTGTGATTTTCTAGTATCCTTTCTTTCTTGGATTATGTTTTAAAACCTCTTTCTTATGTAGTTAACCTAAATCATTGTTTGATTTGTGGTGTTATAGAATATTATCTAATAATTCATTTGAGAAAAATTATTATTGATGTACCAAGGTAAATCATTGGTCAAAGACAAGAAGGACGATGGTTCATTTATAATGTGTCAAATGATACTAATAATTATCATAAAATTTATAGGGAATGAACCATTCAATATAGGCTCATTAAAAAAATGATCCCAAATGGTTGTAATTTAGATGTGGGTGTATCCAATAGATATTTTGTATATTTCTATATGATCCTTGAACTCATCAATGAGAGACCTAAACATAAGGTACTCAAAGGAATGTTGTGGTCCTTTGATAACAAACTCATTATAATGGAGGATCTATGAGATGGTTGGGATGTCTGGAGGACATGTCTATATAGAGCCCCATTTTGGATGCGACTTAATGGGATCCCATTTTGTGGTAGAACTAAGTATGTTATGTCGGAAATCATATTCCTCATAGAATAATTTATGGATTAGGATTGATCATATCCTATTCACTGGGGGCCTACTAAGAAGATTTGGATGTTGGTTGTAGTGCAACCACTCAGGGAGAGATTTGTTCTGAAATTAGTAGAATCAAACACATAAATATCCTTTAAATTTAAAAAGATACATATTTTTTCTACTTTAATGGGTGCCTCGGGTGCACATAGAGAGACCGTGTCTCAAGGAAGGTCGATAAATAAGGTAACAACCACATTATTTATAGTACCTATCTTTTGGAAAAAATAGGACATAATTCATTCATTAACAAGAAAAACAAATGGGTCATGATTGACCAATGAAATTATTTAATATGAAATCTGATAAGAAAAAAAATAGTATCATCATGTTGGGTCCTCATATTTTTTTCAATAGGTCTATGTGAGGAAAATTGGTTAGATGAAAGGGCACATCAAACCATCAAAGTGAGTTCGAGTGACCCCATGAAGAGGTATCAAAACCATAGTTTTCCCCCAAAGAACAAGCTTCCCCCATCATGTTTCATTCCTATAACCATGGACAGATCAATTATTCAATCCTCTATCCTAATTTTAATCTACATGGACCCTATATATTTTATTTCTCCCTTAATAATTGAAGTCCCTCTATATCCCTCCATTCATTGGGGTAGATCCTTTTGAATCCTCTTTAGAATGTCAAAAAATGGGAGTGAGTGAGGAAAATGAGAGAGGAGAATTGGAATGGAAATGCAATGATATAATAAGAAAACTGTGGAGTTAAATGGGTTTTTAGGTCTCATTGGTTAATTAGAGATATTAGAAAATATATAAATTAGTGGGGGTGGACCTTACCACTAATTTTTAGACGTGGTGGAGGGATTGAGCTAGTCACACTTATCCCCATGAAAATCTTTTGTTGGAACATTCCTCTACTTAGAAACCCATGATTAGTTCATATTCTCCAACATTATTGTGATAAAATTATCCCTAATATGGGATTTCTATAATAATCCATATTAGAAATCAATGAAATTGATGACATCACAAAAAATATGGTTTCATTTGCAATTTCATGGCCTCTCAGAAAGGTAATTTAGCTGGATTCCACTTGTTTTCAATGGTGGTTGTAGATGTTTGGGTTAAATACTAATATCCAAATCCCAATGCTGGAATCATCCATTATCCAAATACAATGATGTTTGATTTTTTTGTGTTTTAGGGAAGACCCTCCTAATGGGAGAAATAAATGTCCTCCACATTACTCAAATCACATCATAAGAATTTACATTGACCTGTCCTTATTGGACGGGGGTGAATTTCATTGAAATATTGTTTCAAAATGAGATGAATGGGGGTTCAGGAAGAAATTATACATCAATTTTTTATTTATAGTAAGTGACATAGTTGGAGGGGCTATAAGATCTGGGATATTCTATAATCCCTTTTACATGGTTTGTTGGGATGTCAAAAGAAACTGAAATTGTAAAATAGTTTTATATATTTATGGGGTAATATGATTGCATTAGGATTTTCAATCCCTTCCATGTGTGTCATCATTATCCTTCCATGTCATACCATTTTCCAATGAATCTTGAGATATCACTAGGATCGATGAAACCATGGCATTAAAGAATATTCCGGATAGGAGGATTCTAGAAAATTAATGGAAGTGTGAAGATGTGATTATCTATTGTCAGTTGGATAGAAATCCACACATAAAAAATATGATTTCTAATACAGTATTCAATTTAAAATGTTGAAGTAATATCAAATAAAACTATCCTTGCATACAATGTGTTTCTATTAAATGAAAACTAAAATAACTATATTCTCTACCCATTCTAATTATGTTCCATACTTTGTCATCAGAATGAAAGTGCATGTTGATGAATCTCCCAAAATTAAATAATGTTTTTAGTCTATTCATTCCAAAGAATCCCAAATCAATGATTAAAACAATTATTCCACATATTTTAATCATATGGCCTATCTGAAGAGGAAAAAGAACTCCATTTCATACCTCATTGATTTTGAGGTTAGATATGTTTTATAAGAGTGAGGAAATCCATGATATCGTCATGATTTTTTATCAAGACGCCCGAATAGTTGTGGTGGGGGGTTTTGTCATTTCATTCTACATTACTACATAAATTGATCAAGTTTTTGATCATCTATCTCACAAATTATTTTACTAATTAATTGATTTTATTGTAATTGAAACATATACATTAGAAAAAATCATTTTTACTAGATATATTATATTCATAGCTTTTTTTAAAAATACTTATTAATTATTGAGCCTTTCATTTTATGAATATTTATAGATAATTTTTCAAGAAAATAATTTCTTTATTCCCTTAGATAAACCATTATAATTCATATTCCCAAAATAAAAAAAAATTCGGTTTTGTCTCAGACTTCAGTCCCATCTTCTAGTGCAGTGTGACCTATAAAATGATTTAATTTTTTTTATCAATTTTATAGTGTATGAACTAAACTAATTGTCCCATAAAATCATATCTATATTCACCTAATTAGTAATAAATCTTATTTATACTAAAAAATATATTATTAAAACTCAAACCAATCAAATACCATAAGAATAATACCTAACCCATCATGATCCCATCGGGGTTGATCGTTGGCTACATGTGTCACTCTAATCCCATCTATAATAGGCTTGGGGAAGGAGAATTACAAAAAAAACAAAAAATATTGAATTTGAACACACGTCTCTAGAATAATATATAATATTGTAGTATATGTTTATAAATATATATCTATATAGTGATTCCCAACCTCGACAAACTATAGAAAGTGATCTCCATACTACGACATCACTAACTAAAGCATAATCTGTAGTGCATACTTCCACGATTTAGTACGAATGAACCCCAAAAATATCACATCCACCAAATTCAACTTAAAAAATTTCATTATATTCAATATCCCACATGTGTATGCCTAAAAACTATATAATGTAATGTAAGAATGATCAATATGATCTCTCAAATACACAAATGAAAGAAGAAAAATAATGTCACCATAAATAGAAGAGATATATATCTATTATATAATGGAATATTCAGTCATCAGTACGAAGAATATCATTATTAAATACTCTACATCATTGGTATCATACTATAGTAGATAGTTATAACACTTTAGATTTTGAATAAATTGAAATTTCACATTACCCAAATCCAAAAGCATTTACACAACCTATATAGGTTTCTAGTCGGTAACATGGACCTCACTAAAATGTAAAGTATAGTTAATGTATTAAATAACCCTATCAAGGACCTACACAATAACATGTTCTATGTGATTTAGCCATGTGGATTACATACTCTATAAGTGGAGTACCCATAATATTTTAGGAATGGGGTTACCTAAATCACTAATTTTATTATGCGTACAATCCATTTTATAAATGTATCCCTATTGGGGATACTAAAATCGTGTCTATTCATACATATTTCCCACACCCCTAAATTTTATTCACAATTTTTAGCAACTCAAATAGCCAAAATTTAATAGAAACATCAATATGGTATGAATCATTATGATCAATTAGTTTTTGATTGAATGAAAACTGATAAAAATATTCTCACAAGTTAAATTCTAACACAAGGGAAATTCTATTTTATGACAAAAAACAACACATGAAATTATCCTTCATGAATAGATATCTCCTTTGAGTGTCTATTTTGGATCTCTTGGATGTCTCCATGATGTGAATCTAATTAATTTTTAAAACTGGTGTGGATTGTTGTATTTTTAAACAACCCACATTGACTCATGTTTGAGAATGAATTTTATTGCATACATATGATGAAAAATCATTTAAGATCATCAAAATATGATATCCACTTATTTTATATTTTCCCAAATCTAATGATGATTGATAAACATCATCCAATGTTTGTTTTCAAATGTTGTTAAAAAAGTGCATTATCGAAATGAAACTAACATTTTGTGTGGATGAGTTAACCTCACACACATGCTTAGTGTTGATCTGGTTCATTTCATTTTGATTAGTTGGATTCATTTTAATAAAATGTCCCATAAACATTTATAGAGTATTATATGTTTCATTCCATACAAGTAACCTCAACATAATTCTCTATAACCTTTTCAAAATTTCTCAAATAATAACACAAGTGATAAAAAATATCCAATATCATAAAAATATGATCTCCACTTCTTCTATATTTTCTATAATCCAATGATTTTTGAAAACATCATCATAATATTAGTTTCAAATCTTTTAAATAATGTAAACTCTCCTAATGAAATTGACACATTGTTTGGTTGATCTATCCTCGCACACATGATAGGTATTGAGATGTTATCTATTCCTTTGAGTAGTTGGACTATTTTTTATACAAAAACACAAACACATTTACATTGTATTTTATGATCCATTCCACACAATTACCCTCTACATAATTCATTAGATAGTTTTTTAAATTCTCAAATCATCAGTTTAAATGATGAAAAATCATCCATGAAAATCAAAATATGATCTCCACTTCTTCAATATTTCCAAAAATCTAATGATTATTGATAAAAATCATCAAATATACTTCATTAAATGTTTAAATAAATGTGTATTGTCCTATGCAAATTGAAACATATTTTGGATTCCATGAACAACTATAAAATCCACACATATAAAACCCATTGAATTTTCAAACTTCTCAACTTCCTGTCAAAAAATTCAACATCACCATAAATCCAACGTCAATATACTTATTGGGTTCATCAGAAATAACCTACGTCTTATTAGTGTATGTAAGTTGTTTTGATGACAGTTTTTTTATAATTATGATGATTCATACACTGATATTAATTTGTAAAACATATTTTAAATTGTGCTTTGATATGAAATATTGTTTACAATGGTTATTATGATGAAAATAAAAATGATTTTATTTTGATGTTCTCATTGGAACATTTATTCCCAAATTAATAGAAGAGGATGAATATCATGATTATGAATAATTGTATTTTTCTTGAGGAACCATGAATTTGTCTACATATGTTTATTATCGAAGAGGCCATGTATTATTAATACATGGTAAAATATCATGGATTGGAATTTATATTTCATTAAGGATTTGGAAAACTCCTTTTAATGAGGTTCACCAAATAATTTTCCAACCATTAGAATCCCCACATGGCATAGCCCATCAACTGTGCTTGTGGGACCCAGGGGTCAAAATCATGGTTGATCCATCCCAAGGAGTATGAATTAATATAGAGGAGTGTGGGTGTATTCATAACACCCAAAAGAGTGCATAAATTTGTGTACAAAGTGGGTGAGCATGTCCTCCCTGATCTATGTATGTATGGGTAGTGTATCTTGTTTCCAACCCCAATGATCGATCAATGGTGAATCAAGAACATGATTACTAATATAGCACTTCCTAAATTCTTCTGTAATTGATGTGAGATGGGTTATCATGAATTACTAATTCTACATTAAAAACATATGCATATAAGCATACCCATCTGATCCATTGCACAAGAGGTATATGATCTCTAGAGAAAAACACATTTAGGGAGAGAGGCTCGACTATTGTTGCTTCCTATTTTCATTTATATTCTATAATTTTATTCTTGTTTTATTATATTTTATATTCATTGTAATTCATATATTAATTATGTTAATCCTAAGTGTTACCAATAATTTCTCCCACCTTGTATCTCATTCTATCTCTTTTGAATCATATATTCTTTCTTATTCTTATTCTTCATCTTCATTTCATATTGTTTTTCTTCTACCACTATTTTATTTATTTTTTTATTATTCTTATTTCTCACATTATATATCTATTTATTATTATTTTCATTTTATTTATTAATCATATATTTTTCATCTACAGTGACGTTTTACCCTCGATAATAAGGGACTAAATAGTGGTATGTCCTAGTGGAAGTATTTCATGTTTCATGAATTTCATTCCTAAATTCCATATGTTTTATTTCTATTTTTGGTGGATACGAGTGTATTACAACTGTGTGGTGGTCATCCAACATAACATTAATTTCAAATCCCTTCCATTTCATTAATTCATTCCTTTTACCTATATGTTCTTGGGTAAAAAATTTATATAGTAGAGTTTTGGTTACCTAATGGGTTGAAGTGACATATGGTGGCGTCTAGTATTTTAGTAATTGCACCCTCGATCAAGGTTTTATCATATTTGGATATTGTAAGAGGTGATATTTTATGTGCCAACGAGGAATATTAAAAAATCTAAAACTCAACACTCAATAAATAAAAGGATATTAATTAATTTATGAGTTATCATAAATTTAATTATTATATTGAATTTATATAACAAAATTAATGAAGGAACTTGTGTTTCTAATCCCTATGGACCAAGACCTTTCTTATTAACAATTTTTTTTCTGCATCTGCATTTATGTTTTAATTATACATTTCAATATTATAATTCTGTATTCTCCAAAATCCAAAAAAAATTTAATTTCATTTGTATAATGATTATGAAAACAAAATATATTATATTATGTGAATTAGAAATTTCCAATTGATTCACTTTGATAATCCTCAATTGATTCAACTCTTATTATTGTCTATTCTTCATCAGAAATAATATAATTTTCATTTCAAATGTTCTACAATAGGAGTACATCAATTTTCCCTTATTGTCTACATTAATAGAATAATTATCATTTTTCTATGTAGTCGATTGATTGACAATATAAAACTACAAAATACTATTACCGATTGTGCTTTAATGTACAGTAAAAGAAGACTTGTACTCAATGTGATATTTGGACAACATAATTTGGGGTAAATAAGAAGTTACACCTACTAGTTTTGGTGTATTTTAAAGGGCATAAATAATATACATTGACTGTTCTTGTATACACAATAGCTAACTAAGAGAACAATATACACTATGTACATGTATCTTCCTTGAGATGTGCAAGCATGTGATCACAAATCACATTCACATTAATTTCTATGATTACATATACAAACAATATTCATATTATGGAGACTAAATTTATATGAGATAATTTGTTCTTCATTCAGTTTAATATTTTTAGGAAGAAGATGAGTTTCTTTCAAAATATTATGCAATTAATAAATTGAATAAGAAGTTATTTTAAGAAACAAGAATCGCTCCATTGTTCATTAGAAGTCTCAATAGGTGGATGACTTTCTTGGATCTATAAACATTCATTAATGTTAATTTTTTCATCATAGGAAGTATAAAGAACCCTCAAGGATCTATAAAAGAAGAATTATAAATTGACTATACTGTGAGGAATGTGAATTGTTATTCCACTCAAAATGTAACCATGTTAAAAGGATTTTATTATTGTTGATTTATTATATAAGATTATATCCAAAAAATTCAAAGGAATATATAAATTTTTTGAGAATATACACTTTTAAAAATATCATGTTCCATCATTACATGATTTTAAATAATTACAGACAATAAACAGAAGATAATAAGAGAATCAAGATCCCAACTGGTCTAGGAGTAAAAAGGTATATTTTTTAAATTTTTTAAAAAAGTTCCCAACAATAATTCACACCCATAACAATGATAATAATATCTAAAACCAGTCCCCTAATGTGGAATTATATGGAAGATTCACCTTTGTTAGATGCTATTCATTTATTTTATTTTCCTTTTAACATTTGATGTTTTTTTACTCTGCAAAAAATGAAGAGTGGTTTGGTGAAGATTCAGTTATATATGAGTATAAATCTATATCTACCAAGACCATGAAGAATATGTGAATGGAAGATAAAATATTATTGAACAATATATTTTGATAATCCAATGAATAGGATGTATTGATATACTTATTCCCTTCAAACAATGAAGACATATTATTCATGGAAATTGAAGAGTATGTGGCTCATGTTTCCACCAAGGATAAGGAAAAAATTCATACCTTATGTGAATTATGAGTGGTTAGTGATCATTATGGTAGGTGAAATTCACCAAAGAAACAACCTAAAGATGAATATCCTTTCACAAGTGGTGATGATGGACAATCTATAACTTCTAAATATATATCAAAATGTGGATTGAGAGATATTATATATCTATTTCTAAATATGAAATATCTCTAATTTGTGGATCCTTATAAAGTATGATGGAATAAATCACCAACCTTGAAGAAGAAGTAGATAACATAGAAATGTCTGTATAAGGAAAAATTCTATAATCTTTAATTATCTGCAGATAGGTGTTAACTTTTTAAGAAACAATGTAGGACCTTGAAATAAGTCCTTATAAATGGCTCAAAGATGTTCAAGAGAATGATAGATTTAAGAAGTCTCTACAAGAAGATATCCATTTACTTAATGAAAAGTTAAAAAATTTAATTTATATCATGATTTTATAATTGGAAGAAAAAAAATAATATCAGAGAATATTAATCTTTATTACCAAAAAAGTAAAATATTGGAAGAGGATGTTGAACTAATGAAGAGAGTTTTTGAAGAGAAGTTGATTATGATTTATGACCCACAAAACAACTTCAATATGAAATATCTAGAATTGGAATTTCCATAGGACATTATTTAGAAGAAATATATTGTGAATAAACACAAAAATATAATTTTTTGTTACTCAGTGATCACTGTAGTACTATACTGTTAAATTATCTCAAATTTATGATATGAATCCTGTGGAATATTTCTACAATTTATCTGAAGAAGCTGTGAAAAAATAGGTACCGTACATAACAACTTGTAAAAATGTCTCTAAATGTTATTCCAATAATATCATTGGTTAGAAAACAAATTCTAAAATGATATGGATGAATAAAGGTGATAAAATTCAACCACAAATATTGGGGTGGATTGGAAACATATTGAGGATGATGGTTCCCCAAAAATAGCCCACCAATATATGAAGAAGGACCAAAAGCTATATACTAACTAAATATGAATATTATGGTCTACAATCATTTATTGAATTTTTTGTATAATACTCTAATTGAAAAATAATAAAGGAATACAATCACAAGGTGTATGAAGCTAGTGTTAATGAAAAAAAATCAACATTTCATGAAACAATCGTTTACTTCAAACTGATTTGGAAATCCTGAATAATTAATGAAGTATGAAATAGTAGTGGTCATAATCATGTTATTTTCACATCATGGAATGTTGAAAAATAAGATAAATAACAAAAAATTGGTTTGGGAAGGAATAAGAATCATTAGGATGAATGAATAAGAATACTGCAAACAAAAATTAACCCATGAAGTTGGTAATGAATTAATGTTAATGGAACATTATTCAAAATCTAATTATTTGAATGAATTTTATGAATTTAAAAGAAAAAAATAATGACAACACTTTGAGGAATCCATGAGGATACCCAAAACATTATTCCAATGTTTAAAAATATATTTTTATAATCTAACTAGAATATTTGGAGAATATAATGAAAATTTTGGAATCCCATGTTATTCCCATTGAAAATGGAAAATAAAAGGTTCCTCATGAAGAAATGGAAGTTAGGTTTGTGAGGTGAAATAATACTGGATATACTCCTATAAATTTCACATTAATAATCCTAGTAAAATGAAGTTTATTTTAGAAGATAGTATATTCAAATATGATTAATGATCTTTAAAATCTCTTAAGTGGAAACATTTCACACATAATGATATTAATGAAGTGATAAGATCAACAAATCCTAGATTAGAATTGATAATAAAATGTTATCATTTGAAGATTGAAGGAAATGGAGTAACATTGTTCAGAAAAACTTCTAAACCATTCCATTCAAATTAATAAATCAAGGAGGATCCATATAATTCCATTAATCAGCATATATATTACTTTTTATTTTAATATAGGGAAATAAAGATAAATCACGTTCTTAAGGGGAGAACCTGAGAAGGTTGATTGTCTTCAATTCCTGACAACCAAACTGAAAATTCATGGCCTCTGAATGATTTCTCAATTAGAAAGAAAATAAAAATATGATATAGGATAATAATTGGTAAATAAATCCCTTTGAATTTTACTTTTATTGAAAAGGAATATTTTTATACAATGTGTTTTACTAAATGACAAAAGGGAATGTTTTTGTCTTATGTAAGCGGTGACAATGAACTCTCTTCCACCGTGACCATTATTTGAGTTTCGGCTTCCTCTACTATCCATATCCTTCTTTTAAAATGAAAAATAAATACCATGTTTTACTTTTCTTTTATTTTGGTATTGAAAATGGTTTTGATAATGTTTTGATTATATCAATGTGTTTTTGATATCTTGTGATTGAAATGTGGAAATGGTATGTTTTATTTATGCATGTTTTATGTGATACGATTATGTTATGGTTCATGGGAATTATTATTGAAGAAGGGTGGTTCTATGATAAAATAAGTGCGGGTGAGCCCATGATAGCTCTCCAATGAATTGGGTAACATGAAGGGGTTAAACACTAAGGTTTATCCAAAGAGATTTACGAAATATACTGTTATGGGTATTCCAAATGTAACCATGAGTGTTACTCCCTCTGTAAGAATGTTATTAATGCCTCAACTTACCTTTATGTCTTATGATTTATAAGATTTATTCATGATTTGATGAGGTATGTTAAAGTGATTTTGTTTTATGAGTAAATTATGATTTCATTAATTATTATGTATACATGGACTAATGTTTTCATTTCGTACTTTTATATCCCTTACTGGGATTTTTATACTCATCCCAAGTTTTTGAAATGTTTTCACAGGTCAAGGGAAAGGTACATGATGTGATGATAGTGTCAAGGAAGTGTCATGAAAGAATCCATGTTTTGTTTTAAATATGTTTCCTTTAATGGGAAAAGTGAATATTGTCTTTATTGTAACCACCATGTTTAAATGTGGAATGTAATGCATGATTTATGATCTAATTTTCTAAAACTCTAAACCTGAAAAGATCCTCAATGTGTAATCTTGTAATAACTCATGATTGAGTAACGTTTAAGGCATGGGGCCTTATAGTTGGTATCAAAGGTCGGTTTAGATAACATTAGGGGTTAGAATTCTATTAAATGATTATCCAAAAATATTTTTTATGGTAAAATTAAAATGATATAGAATTGGAAGATTACCAGGTTTCTTCATCTAAGAAATGGCTGTTCAGAATGGTTTTCTATAGAGGAAACAGGGAAGTGGTGCTAAGAAGGCATACAAAATGAAATGACCTTCTGAACTAGCATCCTGAGATGATCAGAACTAGAAATGAACAGTTTGTTGCAGTAATGGCGCAGTTGAATCAAGAGATAAATGGTGGTGTTATCCATGCATGAGATCATCCATATCAACCATAGAGTAACATGTTAGTGGTGAAACATTGCATGAGGCAACATCCCCCATCATTCATAGGATCATCCGACGATGTTCTAGCTGAAGGGTGGATTAAATCACTGGAGAATATTTTTGATGTCATGGGGTGTTCAGACAATCAAAAGGTTAGTCTTGTTGTTTACCGTTTGGAGGGTGAAGTAGATTAGTGGTGGTCGATGGTTAAAAATATCTAGGATGCTAATGAGATTGATAATCTCTACTGGGATGAATTAAAAGCTATGTTTCTTGAGAAGTATTTTTCTAAGTTTATTCAACATAGGATGGAAAAACAATTCTTGGAATTGAGGCAAGAGGACGACTCAGTGGCTACATATGAAGAAAGGTTTTCTCGATTGGCATGGTATTCTCCAAATTTTATTCGATACCTTAGTAGTAAAATCAATCATTTTTACTCAGGACTAAAGCCAAAATATCGAAGGGATTTAGCTTCTCGGGAGTTCAAGAGTTATGAAAAGCTTGTTATATGTGATGAGTAGGTATAAATGGAGTTTGCTGATGATCAAGTGTTCTATAAAAACCAATAGAAGAAGAGACCGAGGTGGAATGAGAAAGGGAAGAATTATTCAAAAATGTATGATGGTAAGAAAACTAAGTTTCCAGTTTGTGATAAATGTAGTAAATGTCATGCTGGGGAATGTCTTCTGAATTTTGGAATGTGCTACCGCTATGGTAAGATGGGACATAAGGCTCGTGATTGCACTGAAAAAGATCAGGTTGATGGTAAGACAAAATTTAATTTACAGTTAGTGAAATGTTTCAAGTGTAATGAGATGGGTCATTATGTGAACGAGTGTTCGAAAAAGATCTCAAATGATGGGAAGCGGTCAAACTAGAAGTAAAAATGAGTGGTGAAATCCTTTGAAACTACTTCAGCAGATGTTTGGACAGAAATTGAAGTGGTATCAGGTACATTGTTAGTTTTTTCATATTATGCCAATGTGTTGTTTGATTCAGGGACTACACATTCTTTCATCTTTGAAAAATTTTCTAGTAAATTGGGAATTTCATCTCAAGAAAAGACTCCTGAACTTGCGGTAAAAACACCTGGGGGAAATATTGAGGAAAAAAGAATTTATAAGAGTCTTCATATCCTTATCCGTGGAATGAACCTACTTGAAAACCTTATTGTTTTACCTCTAGTAGAGTTTTATGTTATCCTGGGTATGGATTGGATCCCTATTTACCATGCTAAGATAGATTGTAGAGCTAAAGATGTTTATTTTTAGAATGGCATTCACTTTGTGTACAAGAATGAACCCTTACTGTTGATAACATATCAAGAGGCTTAGAAACTTATAAAAGATGGAAATGAAAGTTACCTTGCACATATTGTTGAAAACAAAAGAACCATTCAGATAAATGATGTGTCATTGGTAAATTAGTATCCTGATGTTTTTCATGATGAGTTTCCTGGTATAATAACATATCGGGAAGTTGAATTTACTTTTGACATAGTCCTTATGCTAAGAAAATTTCAAAACCCCTTATTGAATGGCTCAAATTGAACGTTTAGAGTTGAAGGAGAAATTGAATGTTTATTAGAGAAAAGTTTCATTCGACCTGGAACATCACCAGAGGGTGATCTTGTATTATTTGTTGAAATGAAAGATGGTTCTATGAGACTTTTCATTGATTATAGAGCCTTGAATAACATCACTGTTAAGAACAAATATCCTTTGCCTCATATCGATGATTTGTTTGATCAGCTCCAGGGAGATCGGTATTTTTCAATGATTGAACTGAGATCGGGGTACCATCAGTTACAGGTAAAGGAAGCAGATATTCCGAAGACCACGTTTCTTACAAGATATGGCCAATATGAATTTGTAGTAATGCCTTTTGGTCTAACCAATGCACCTGTTGTATTCATGGACCTTATGAATATAATTTTCCATGAGTTCTTGGATAAGTTTGTGGTTGTTTTCATTGATGATATTTTGGTGTTTTCTAAAAGTAAAGAGGAGCATGAAAGTCATTTAAGGGTTATTTTGAAAACCATAAAAGAAAAGAAATAGTATGGGAAATTCAGAAAGTGTGTTTTTTGGTTGTAAAAAATTTATTTCCTTGGTCACATTGTTTCTAAAGATGGAATAAATGTTGATCCTACTAAAACAAAGTTTGTTGAAGAATGGACAAGACCCATAAATGTAACTGATATTTGTAGTTTTCTTGGTTTGCAGGCCATTACCGAAGGTTTGTTAAAAAAAATTCACGGTTATCTAGTCCAACGACTAAGCTAACTCGGACGTGTATTATGTTTATCTAGACAAAAGAATGTGATGATTGTTTTCAGGAATTTAAAATAAGATTGGTGAATGCTCCAGTTTTGGAACTACCTTTTAGGAATGGTGAGTTTGTTATGTACAGTGATGCTTCATTGATAGGACATTGATGCGTCCTAATGCAGAATGATCAGGTAATTTCTTATGATTCACTTCAGTTGAAAACTCATGAGGTAAATTACCCTACACATGATTTGGAATTAGCTGCTGGTTTTTTTTGTTTTAAAAATTTGGAGGCATCATTTTTATGGTGTAAAGTGTGAAATATATACTGATCACAAAAGTATAAAGTATATATTTACTCAGAAATAATTGATCATGAGATAGAGGCGATGGCTGTAATTAATCAAGGATTATGATTGTACAATTCCTTACCATCTAGGAAAAGAAAATAAATTGGCTAATTCATTGAGTCAAAAAATTAATGCTTCATTAACCATGTTGAATTTGGAACATGATCTTTTGGTTAAGGATTTGATAAACATTGGCATAGAAGTAGTTGTTGCAGGATATTCTTTTTTTTAGGTATCAGTGAAATCTTCTCTACTAGACAGAATTAAGCAAGCACAAAATAAAGATAATGAGTTGCAGAAAAAGGTAGAGCAGGTTCAGAAGGGTATGTTGCCTGAATTCGACATTGATAATGATTGTGTTTTGAGATTTGGGAAGAGATTTTGTGTGTCGTGTGATTCACAGTTGAAGAGAGAGTTGTTATGTGATGCTCATAGTTCTTCGAGAGTACAACTGGTGGGATGGAATGAAAAGAGACATTGCTGATTTTACTGTGAAGTATTTGACTTGTTAGTAGGTTAAAGAAGAGCGGAAGATACTGAAGTATATGCTTCAACCTTCACCAGTACCAGAGTGGAAATGGGAGAATATATCCATGGACTTCGTTGTGGGGTTTCCAAAGACACCTTGAGGTAATAATGAAATCTGGTTTATTGTTGATCGCTTGACTAAATATGCTCATTTATTTGCTATACAAGATGCTTTTTCCCTAGATCAACTTTCTCATTTGTCTCTTAAAGATACAATCAGGTTACATGGTGTTACCCTCTCCATTGTTTCTGATCGTGATCTCAGGTTTACTTCTAACTTTTGGAAAGGCCTTCAGGAGTCATTGGGTTCTGAATTAAATTTTAGTAAAACTTTTTATCCTCAATCAGATTGGCAGTCAGAACAAACAATTCGGACTTTGGAGGATATGCTACGTGCTTGTTCGATGGATTATCAGGGAATTTGGGACCAACATCTTTCTTTGGTTGAGTTTTCTTATAATAACAGTTTTCATTCCACTATACAGATGGCGCCATTTGGGGCATTATATGGGAAGCAGTGTCGAACTCCTGCTTTTTGGGATGAAGTGGGTGAAAGGAAGTAGATGGGACCGAAATTGGTAGAAGAGTTGGTAGAAAAAGTTCAGCTGATACAGAGACACATGAGAACAGCTCAGAGCAGGTAGAAAAGTTAAGCAGACAACAGGAGGAAGGATCTTTCTTTTGAGGTAGGTGATCATGTCTTCCACAATGTTTCACCATGGAATAGTGTGATGCGATTTGGTAAGAAAGGAAAGCTGAGTCCAAGGTTCATTGGACCATATGAAATTCTGGATAGAATTGGATCAGTTGCATATCAAGTTTCTTTACCTCCCAGATTATCTCAGGTAAACAATGTTTTTCATGTTTCAATGTTAAGGAAGTACATGCCAGATCCATCTCATGTTTTGAGTCCAGTGGTAGTTCGGTTGGAAGAAACCTATCTTATGAGGAACAAGAGGTCCATATTATTGAAAATAGGGAGCAGGTGTTATGGAATAAGGTGATTCATCATGTAAAGGTTTTGTGGAAAACCCACATGATTGAAGAGGCAACATGGGAATCTGAAAATGCAATAAGGGATAAATACCCCCACTTATTCGATAAGTAAATAAATTTCGGGGATGCAATATTCTAAAGGGGGGAAGGATGTAACATCCAAAGTATGTAATTAATAATATATTTTCTTATCTATGTCTATTTATGAATTAGATATTGTTTTAAGTGGCATAAAATGAGAATAAATCCCATCTTAAGCAAATAATTCTCTAATATTTTTAAAAGATTGTTTTACCGGCATTTGATGGAAAACCATTTTTAAATCAAACATTTGACAATTTAATAATCTCTATTTGTCAAAATAAGCTTATTCATTAGAATTTGTACATTTACAATTACTTTGGATAAATTTATAGTATTTTTCTGACAATGTTCATTTTTTAATGAATAGTGAAAAAATACTGCATTTTACTTCAAAACTTCTTTTTCATCTAATTTAATTATATGGTTAGATTATATTTATTATTTTCTTTAAAGTGAAATTAGAATATATTTTTACCATTTAATCCAATTGTGGTCATTATAATTGATTTCACTTTGGAATTGCGCATAAACAGGTGCCAAACATTTCATAGATATTATTTCAAAAAAAAACCGCTATTTGTTTTGACAATGGGAATTATTTCCAAATTAATTATTGCAATTTATATGTTTGGAATTTGGTAAAATGGAATATATATTTGTAATCAGAAGGTCCAAATTATTTAATTAAGACTCTTTTTTTTTGGACATTATGAATAGTAATGACGGTAATTATCTTTAATTATCACGATTAATTAGTAATCGGTAGTTAAGGATAATAAAATAATATCATAATAATAACAAATGATCCAAACATGTGTCCTAATGCTACTGGATGTGTCATTTATGACCATGGTATGCCTTGTACCAAACTTAGGGACCCCATGGAATCTCTTTTGGGTGATAGTGACACTTTATCATTTTATTTTTAAAGAAAGGAGAATATCACAAAAGTATGTAACTCCTAAGTAATTTTTTTTAATTTTGTATACATAAATGATATATAGGAATATAAATAGAAATTTAAAATCTAAAAATATTTCCTACATCATATTATTTTTTTATAATTTTTATACAAAAAATAAATTAAATTTTTTATGACACCATGATGATGCATCGATTACCTCATTAATGAATGATTTCAATAAAATGAAAAGGTAATGTAAAATATAAGACATACACTTGTCAAAAACTTATTGGATGAGTATATTTCGAACCCCAATCACCTTATCCTAGAAATATATCAATTTTGGACATTTAAAATCTAAAACTCATTTTAATATAAAGTAACATTTCTTGACATTCCAAGAGTGCCCCTCCTCCTTCTTATAAAAGGCCCCCACCTATACCTCCTTACCACACATCTCAAGCCATTGGTTCGGCCAATATCTACTCATTTTATCTCTCCACATCCCTCTCTTCATCCTAGAATCCTTACCTTAGGCAGAAAGCTTTTCAAGAAACCCTTTTGGTTCAAACCAAGAGGAGTTATCCGATTTAAAGGTAATGTCTTCACTTGTGTTCTTTTGTTTTATTTTTCTTCTACAACCCCTTAAACTATTTTTATTACTTTATTTTTTAAAAAATCAAGTATATTAAATATAATAGGATGTTTTAGGGGAATTATTCGAGCTACACTTACACACACATCCGTCAAATTGTCAAAGAACATACTATTTCTGTGGATGGCGAATTTCTGCCTCACGAAACAATAATTGTTCAATCTTATTTTAACACCTTAAATGGTGGAAATTAATATGTAAATATATTTATATATGATATATATTATGTTTATGTTTTCCTTATGCTTCAGTATTTTACATTTATGGCATACCTTTATAGTTTCCATTATGTGTAAATGCGATATCATCATTTTAGGAAGTGCGGACTACCGCCCCCTCAAACTGATTTGATTTGTTAATGCCATATGTGGGATGTATAAAGGATGGAGTTAGTGATATTATATATTATATTATACTAGAATTATAATTTACCTCTATATCATTATTACTTCTTTCCATTAAATATCAAATAGAAATAAATTTAGCGTTCATGCGTATGTACGGCTTACCATCTCCATGAACGGTGCATTTCATTTCTTACCTCTAAATGATATGTAATATTATAAATGAATATATATACTGGATATATATGATATATATGATATCTACATCATGAATAAAATTATTGATATAATGGATATTTTACCACATGAACCACTTGTAATTATAAGGAGTTTCTTTTTGACTCAAGTACTAATGATCGACAAAACGACCATTATTAACATAAATAATTACATAGTGTTCATAACATGGTAATAAGTGATATAAAAGGAATAATGAACTTGAAAAAGGTTCTTAATAAAGTATAAATTAACTCAAGTTTATTATTCATGAGATTAAAGGACGATCGAGTCAAGTCGGACACGAGGAATGGGACTTCCTCTCAATCTCCTATCATTGAGGCATATTTTGTTTTATACACAACTTTATTTTATACGGTGTATAAACCCTTTTTACTTATTCTTTTATTAAAAAGGAATATTTTTATACAATGTGTTTTACTAAATTAAAAAAGGGATTGTTTTTGTCTTACGTATGCGGCAAAAACGACTTCTCTGCCGCCGTGACCATTATTTGAGTTTCAGCATCCTCTACTAGGAATAACCTTCATATAAAATGAGAAATAAATACCATGTTTTAATTTTCATTTATTTTGGTATTGAAAATGGTTTTGATAATATTTTTATTATATCAATGTGTTTTTTAAATCTTGTGATTGAAATGTGGAAATGTTATGTTTCATTTATGGATGTTTTATGTTATACGATTACATTATTGTTCTTGGGCATTGTTTATGAAGATGGGTGGTTCCGTGATAAACTAAGGGCGGGTGAGCCCGTGATAGCTATCCAATGTATTGGGTAACACGAAGGGGTTAAACGTTAAGGTTTCTCTAAAGAGATTTAAGGAATATACTGTGATGGTATTCCAAACGTAACCATGAGGGTTACTCCCTACATAATAGTGTTATGAATGCCTCAAGTTACCTTTATATCTTATGATTTATATGATTTATTCATGATTTGATGAGGCATGTTAAAGTGATTATGTTTCATGAGTAATGTATGATTCCATTAATTCTTATGTATACATGGACTAATGTTTTCATTTTTTACTTTTATATCCCTTAATGAGCTTTTTATGCTCATCCCAGGTTTTTGAAATGTTTTTCACAGGTTAAGGTAAAGGTACATTGTTTTGATGACAATGTAAAGTAAGTGTCATGAAAGAATCCATGTTTTTTTAAATATGTTTCCATTGATGGGAATTGTTAATATTATATTTAATGCAACCACCTTGTTTAAATGTGGAATGTAATGCAGGATTTATGATCTAATTCTCTAAAACTCGAAACCTGAAAAGATCCTCAATGTGTAATCTTGTAATAAATCATGATTAAGTTATTTTGAAGGCATGTGGCCTTATATTAATTATACATGTCTGACGATTGTTTCAATAGTCATATTTTATAAAACCTATGTCACTATATACATTGACTAGACACAATCCTTACAAGAATGTTGAATTTTTAAAGAAATAGAGTTTTATTTTGAAGTGATATTTGGACATTGTAGTAAAAAATTAAAAGAAGAGTTGGAATAATAGGATCATGAAAATTTTTATTTTTCATGAGGAATGAACAAAGTGTCCCTGAATTGTTTTTAGAGAAGAGAACACACATTATATATGCATTTTAATTTTTCCTGATTTAGAATTTATATTTTATGATGAAGATTTATTTTCCAACCAATAAAATAAAAAAAGGCCTCCCTTGAATCACAAATGCTGGACCCAATGGTCAACCATGTTGGTTAGCTGGCCCAAGGAGCCTATACGACAGTGAAGGAGTTCAGATTGATGTATTACCCTTTGGAGAGCATTCTTGGTTGAATGTATAGGATTGAGAATATTAGTCAAGCCCAATATATATGTGTTTGGTTTAATTGGGTATCAACCTTTATGTTAGCTCAATTATGGATTGTGAAAGTGATAATTAACAAAAAATTTCCCAATCGTGTTAATAATCAATGTGTAATGGGTTTACATGTGTTTATATTCCCTCATTTCAAACATACACATATAAATTTAGTCATCTGATATAGTGCACATGTGTCATCATATCACCACATAGCATAATCATTTTCTATAGTATTAACCTAGTGAGATCGATATTTCTGTTCTTTGGAGTTCTGTATGACATGGATTCCATTATCATTAAGATCTTGATACTATTAGATGATTGATATCTTGAGAAAAAGAAGAAAAATTTTATTTTATGTAATATTTTTATTTCATGAATGTTGTTAAAAATGATTTTAATACTAGTAAGGAAAATATGGTGTTGTAGAAGTATGATAATTAATGTATAAAATTAAGATGTGAGTATTATCACAATCACATAAATTATCACTAGATGGAGAAAAATAAATCTCACATAGTAGGTGATGACATGAATTACTACATCAAAAATATTTTAATTTCTGATATTTTATGTGATATTTATATTAGAAATGAAACATTGTAAATATTAGGACCTTGACAAGGTTTGTTTATCTATGTAAGAGGGAAGGAAAAGGCATTGTGATCTGTCTTATAAATTCCCAAACACTAATCCAATAAGAAGCTATTGTGGGTCATTTTTTTTCTTTTGAGAGCTCTTGTTGTTTATAAAATAGATCACCCCCCAATTTCTCTTACGTGAAAGGAAAAATATATATGAACCTCTAATTTAAATGAATAGGGGTTTTTCATGAACATATATTTTCACAATGGATTTCCTCAAAACACATTTCTTATATAAAGATTATTCACAACCTCTTGATGTACAATTCAGACAATCTAGTGTTTTACGATGAGATTGAGATACCAAGATCATGATTTTAACATATACATTTCATCCTCACAAAGAAAAATGATACAAACCAGTGTTAGTATCATGTTGAATCCTTACATTACATGAATGTTGTTTTCTTCATATAATATCTTATACAACAAAGAAGGAACCACATTCTATGAATTCAAACTATTAAGGATAGCGTAATAGTGAATTCCTTATTTCAAAATGTATAAACTTTAATAAATTTGAAGAACCCATCCTTCACACTTGTGTTTCATGATCTAAAATTAAATCATGTGATACCGAAATATGATCATCATACTGGAATGATGAAAAATTAATGCGATGTGAAGAATATACATGCAATATGCCAGTATGTATGAAATATATTGAGATATTCCAAAAATCTAAGATGAATCACCAGAATGCGAAGAGGACACCATATAATAATGACTTCATGATCAATGAATAATAATATTTTGATAATATAAGGAACATTGTCCATGATCAGTTTTTTGATTGTATTATAAATGATCAAATAATTGTATGACATTCCTTTGAAGAATACACTAAAATAAGAAGGATAATTTCTCTAAGAAGTAGATTTTTTGCGAATCTAATATTGTAAAAATCAATTTCACATTGATTTTTAAATTATGGAAGAAGAATAATTGTATTCAAGTTCATATTTGGACATTATAATTTGTGTTGAAGAAGAAGATACATGTAGTAGTTTTGGTGTACTTGAAAAGGGATAAATAAGAGTCACCAGGTGTTCTTGTTTACACAACAGGGAACTACAAGGGTTGTACATATGATGTACATATATCTACCCAATCCTATGTATGCATGTTATCATTAATCACATATAAATATGTCTGTGAGATTATTATTTCATAAAATATTCTTATAATTGTGACTGATTTTATAATAATGATGAGTTTCTTATTTCAGTTTTTTTGTGAAGAGGAAGAAGAGCTACAAACCTATTTCATGACAAGTAACTATTTGAAGAAGATGTTTGGGGAAGAAAAATGATGCACTGTGAAATTCATTATAAATCCCAATATATATAATACTTTTTGTTACAAACCATTAAGAAAGTGATTATTATCTCCAACATTATTATAACAAACTATATTGGAGATATAAATCAAGTGTTTTCAATTGACTATAGTGAAAAACAAGTGATTAATTATTCAATGCTTTTTGTAACGACATTATAATTATTTTTTTCTAGTGATTGTGTGGCATTAGATTATTTTCAAATAATTCCATGTACTAACTACTCATGTTGATTAGTGAACCATGTAAAAATATCATATTTAATATTTACCTACTTTGATATAATTGTATATGATAAAGAAAGAAAAATAATAGAATCAAGATCTGAAAATGTATAATAGGTAAATGTAATAAAAGATTCAACTGCTGAAAAATTTCAAACACACTTATTCACCCCACCTCACTCGATTTTATGTATATCCCATGATGGTCCTCTTAATAGTCTCCTCTAAAACAGATTAATGTATGTTGAAAAGAGATTTATATTAGGTTTGGTTGATTTTAGAGTCTCATGAGGATTAAGGAAATGAGGAGGGTAGGTGTCCTTATATAAGTGAGGGGAGGAGAATCATTGAAAATAAATGAAATATTATTATATTATTTGTGTTTAAATCATCTAAAATTGATCCAAAACAACATAGATTAAAATATAAGAATAATATTCTATAAATATAATCATCTAATAAATTATAGATAGTATTATATATCATATTAAACCATATATTATAGATTAACCCCATTATTAACCATTTTAAGTCGTGGAAACAAATTATTCATTCTTAAAGGGATATAAATTTCTTGAAGGGAAAAAATTCGCTTACAAATGGTCAAGTGATTACATGTTTTTCAATACCTCATCCCCCTTGTCCTATTTAATTAATTTTATGTTTTTAAAATCATTTAATAAAAATATATTTAACATAAAATATCAATGGATTCATTTTTAGAACTATTCAAATATTTTTACATTAAAGACATGAAAACATAAATGAAATTAGATACTAACCATTTTACCAAAAAATATAAACTAATCTAAAAAATATTTGACATCACAATTCAGTAAAACAAAATTCCTTTTTAGGGTTTCAAAATCAATTACATTTATTTTTCTACTTCTTAGAAAAGAATACACAGAGTACTGTGTAAGCATATAGGGAAGTTATATACTCAGTAATAATTTTAATTATATTTAAATATTAAATATAAATTAATAATGTTCAAAATGTTTTTTTATACTTTTATGACATATTATTATCCCAATGTGAAAATTAGAGAGAAATTAAAAAGCAAGAGAGTGAAATTTTATAACTATATTTCTATTAAAATAAAATAAAAGTCATTATTAAAGGATAATGGTTAGAAATTGCTAATTATTTGATGATAAGATGATTAAGGTCAAAACTAAACTATAAAATTAAATAATGGAATGTTCTTTTATGATTACTAGGCCTTATCCAATATTTTTAACCGTATTTTACAGGTCATACCCTTATCGACATGACATGTATTTATTATGGTAAATATGCATTATGAATAAAATGGGGTCTACTTGCCAAATTTTAACATGATGATTCGATATATAGAATCCATTTCTAAATATTAATTTTTTAGAAGTTTCTTAAATTAAATTAAACATAATTGCATAAAATGAAAAAAAACACTGCAGAAAAAATAAGTATTTGCGATGGGGTCCTATCCCAAATGACCTGTCATGGAAAAAAACGTTGCAAATAGTTTAACTGAGTTTTTCAAAAAACTCATATGCGACGGGAAGATATACCTATCACAAAAAACATTAAAAAATTAATAATAATAAAACTATAAAAATATTATTTAGAAATACTATTTACGATGAGAAAATATACCCATCAAAAAAACATTGAAAAATAAAAAAATATTAATATTAATAAAATAAAAATGTAATATTTATAAAATAATAATAAAAATTAATATTACTAAAATTTAAAAAATCATATTTATAAAATAATTTAAATAAAATAATAATAATAATAAGAAAATTATATTAATAAAATAATTATAATAATAATAATATTTATATTTATATAATAATAAAAAAATAGTATAGTAATAACAATATTATTTATATTAAAAAATGAATAATAATAATAATAATAAATAATTAAATATAATAAAAACCTCAATATTCATAATAATATAAAAATAAAAATAAAAATAAAAATAATATGTTTTAATAAAATAATAAATAAATAAATAAATAATAATGTAATAAAATATTAAAAAATTAAATAAAGAGTAAAATAATAAAAAAACATAATATTCCAAATAGTATAAAAACTCAATAAACCTTGAGTTAGACATCGCATTTACTTTATCATCTTCAGGTGTTTCTGCTCTAGTAAAAGACACATCTTCTCCTACTACTATTGATGTTGTTGACATCGACACATGACAATCAATTCTCCACAGTATACTGATAACAATATGAATCAGATTAAAGTGTGGTTGATTCGAACACATCCCAACGTCTCGAAATAGTTCTAACTACCAATGTAACCACATTTCCATTTTCATTCTATGTCGAACAACTGACACTGCGTATTAACTCAATTTTCATAGCCGATATTTTCCCTTTGTAGAAATTCAAAAGAGATGAACGACCTCATGTTCCCATTATATCATTAGAGTTCACTATAATAGGCACATGAGCTTCCTTTACTCTCTTTTCCTTCAAACATGAGAATGGTTTTTCTGTTAACAACATCGAATCAATATGTTGTGCTAGCTGTTCAACTAAGAAAGATGACAAATATAGAAAATGTTTTTACATTGGTGAAAAGAATCATTTTATATATTTTGTGGCATTTTGCAGATAGTTGAAAACATAACATGACATCCCAAAAGTTCTATGAAATAATAATAATTATGTAGTTTTGAAAAAGGAGAAATAAATTAACTAACAAATAATATTTTATATGACTAAAAAAAATTAAAAATTATTATGAATTTACCTTTTCCAAGTGATTGTATTTATTTTTGATGAACTTCCAAATTACCTTTATTTATTAGTATTAATTATTACTATTTATTACTAATTATTACTAATTATTTCCAATTATGCCTATTTGTTACTAATTATTACTAATTATTACTAATTATTGATAATTATTATTCGTTTTACTGATTATTACTAATTAATACTGATTATTTATAACTACTTCTAATCAATTATTTTTTTTGCTAATTAATCCATATTATTGATAATTAATCACTATTTAGTTCTATTTATTACTAATTAATCATAATTACTACTAATTATTACTAATTAGTACTAATTATTTTTAATTGATCCTAATTAATCCTAATTAATCATAATTATACTAAATTATTACTAATTATTAATATTTGTTACTGTTTATTACTAATTATTAATAATTATTACTACTTATTACTATTTATTATTATTTATCACTATTTATTAATAATGATTACTACTTATTACTATTTATTAGAAATTTTTACTAATTAACAATATATTTTACTATTTATTACTAATAATAATTTATAATCATTTATAATTATTACTAATTATTAAAAATTAATACTAATTAATACTAATTATTATTAATTATTACTAATTATTACTTATTAATAATAATTATTACAAATTAATCCCAATTATTACTAATTATTACTATTTATCACTATTTATTACTAATTGTTTCTAATTATTTCAAATTACTACTAATTGTTTCAATCTACTTATAATTTGAAATAATTATTACTATTTAGTAATAATTATTACTAATTATTTATAATTATTACTATATATAAATATTTATTACTAATTATTATTAATTATTACAATTTATAAATAATTATTGCTAATTATTACTAATTATTACTAGTTTTACTAATTAATCAAAATTATTACAAATTATTACTAATTAATACTTATTATTACAAATGATTACTATTTGTTACTATTTATTACTATTTATTAATATTTATTACAATTTATTACTAATTATTACAAATTATTTATATTTACTAATAATTTTTACTGATTATTAAAAAGGATTACTAATTAGTTATAATAAATACTAATAATCACTAATTATTACTAATTATTAATAATTACTACTAACTATTACTAATTATTACTATTTAGTAGTAATAATTACTAATTATTAATATTTTTAATATTTATTACTAATTATTACTAATTAATCCTAATTGTTACTATTTAATCCTAATTAATCATAATTATAACTATTTATTACTATTTATAAATATTTATTACTGTTTATAACAAATTATTACTAATTATTACTATTTACTAGTAATTATTACCATTTATTACTATTTGCTATTAATTATAATTAAGTATTACTAATTATTAATGATTATTACAATTTTGTACTAATTATTACTATTTATTACTTTTTATCACTATTTATTACTATTTATTACTATTTATTACTATTTATTACAAATTAGTACTATTTAGTACTAATTATTACAATTTAGTACTAATTATTAGAAATATTTAGTTTTATTAATATTTATTACTAAATATTACTATATATTACTAAATATTTCTAAATATTACTATTTAATAGTATTTATTAATATTTATTACTAATTATTAATAATTGTTATTAATTATTAATAATTACATCCAATTATGACTAATTATCACTAATTGTGACTAATTATTACTAATTATTATTATTTATTAATATTTATTATTAACTATTACTAATTATGAAAAATTACTACTAATTATTAAAAATTATCACTAATGAACATTAATTAATAATAATTAATATAACTATTAATTCATAACAATTAATAACAATCACACGTAATTATAGGTAAAAATAATATTGTAAAATAGGGCAGACTAATTCTAATTTAATTTAAATGTAGCTAATTAAAAATAATTATAAGTAAATAAAATAAAATTATTATGAAATAAAAGAAATAGAAAACTACCTTAAAACTGAAGCATTCAAAGGATCTAAACCGTGACTGATGTTCTAATTGAAAACATTAAATTTTGAAACTATTTTATAGAGAAAATATAAGTAGAGATGGAGAGGGGGTGGGGAAATGGGTGGAATGAGAGAAAAAATTGAAGGGGTATATATAGGTTATATTATTTGTGATGAGAGTATTTGCAACGAGATACCCATCACAAATAGTGGCATTTGCGATGAGACCTGTCGCAAATACCAACCTGTGGACATACTATTTGCGATGAGATTGACCACCCATCGCAAATACTAAAAAATGTCACTGGGTATTTGCGATGGGTAATAAATTTCTTCTAAAATAACCTTCCCGTGGTTTGGCGCGGATGTGACACCAAACCTTCTGCAATGGGAAGATCCACCCCATCGCAAGTAGTCTTTTCTCATGAATTATTTATGACATGACCCCCCTCCCATCGCAAATAACCCGTCGAAATACCCATTTTTTCCATAGTGAAAACTCTTTTTTAGAAAAATAGTTTTTTAATCTTAAAACTCAATTAAATTTCATTAAATTAATAATAAAAATCAATAAATTATTGTTAAAAATCTCTTTAAATATAATTTCTATAAATTTCAATAAAATAATTTCAATTATTACGATAACATGACATTGCATAAAACAAATGGTTTTTTTAATAATACTTTTTTCCTCTAAATTATTTTATCCTTTTTATAACCATTTCATACCTAATGAATAGTTTTCTATCTATAAATTATCCAAACATATTATTAAAACTATTTTTAAAAAGTGATGAATATATTTTGTTTTAATAGAAAAACATAATATGTAAAAATAAAATTCTTTAAATAAGGTCTTTGAAATCATTAAATAGTTTTTTAAAAGACTTTATTTTTTTCGTAGGTATGAATACATCATCTTAAATCATTTTTCATATATTTCATGTGGTTGTTAAACCTATTCATACCTTCCTATTTAACGACTAGTTTATAATGGTCATTATATATCACAGTACATTTATAGTTGAGGTTGAGTGTATAATAAGCTAGATAATACTTAATTTTAATTTCAAACGATAGTATATATAAAAAATCTCATGGTGTTTCATTATGTAATTATATATGTATTATATTTATATATGGTAATCAATATTATTATAATATATAATACTATTAATATTATAATATATGCTAATATTATTAAAATCTTGATTTTTTTAATATTATAATAATATTGATGTTAATAATATTATAATATTAATATATTGTAATATATATTATAATATTGTAATATTTGTTAATATTGCAATATTATTATTATTTTATAATATTAATATATGTCAATATATGTTATAATTATTATAATATTATAAATATATTAATATATATTAATATATTAGATGTAATACGTATTATTATTATTTTACAAAATTTAATTTATTTTATATATTTTAATATTATATGTGGATGATTACATCCATCACCACAGAACACAAATCAACGAAAAAAACTACACTTCATGTTTTCACATGATTTTCTTGATGACATTGTAACCGCTGGATAAAATCTTTTATTTTAAAAATTTTCTATTATTCATGAGATATTAGATTTTAGACATCATCAATCTAAAAGGAACAAATTTGTTTACAATTTTATTTGATAATGAGATAATGTTGGGAAATATATTGGGAATTCATAATCATTATTTATTATTATTGTACGGAGAAGAATGTTTTCTACTATCAGATTACCTTAAGAACCATGTCCTAATTTAATTTTTTGATCATGTTGAGATAAGTCTCAAAAAATGTTAAATGTTTATGATATTGTGTTATTTTTTACATTAAATGTTTGTAAAATTTATATGGAAATTTTGAACAAAAATTATATTATATTTACAAATCACCTAGGTTTTTGTATGATATTTTTTAAATATTTAAATAAAATCCCAAATATATTCATTATGGAATCTATTATCTAAAAATATTCAAAATATTATCATTGAAAAATTTATTTCCAACATTTAGAAACTTATGTTCAATGGAATAGGTTAGAGAATCTAAAATCTACCTACAATGTATTGATGTCCTAGTATGAATTTGAATATTTTAAATATTGTATGATTAATATACTGAAATATTTTCAATTATTATACTCTCTAGAACAACACTAAAAAACTATATAGAAGTATAATTAAATATGATGGAAAGAAGTTTCTTTCTTGTAGAATTTTTTCTAATTTATGTGATGTATTTTATGAACATTATTATGACTTTGATGATTACTTATCTTCACATTTTTTCACTAACATTAACCTCTATTTACTGATCCTTTTGTTTCACTTTGACGTCTCAATGATTATAGATTTTGGTTAGGATGTAGTGGGTGAGTTTACAAGAATATTGTTGATAGTTATGTGTATGATATAGATATTTTTGGTTATTTTTTTTAATTGCATGGGATTGTTGGGGTCTTTTGCATCAATTTATCTTCATTGTTGAATTATTTTCTATTTTTTTCATCAATATGTGTTGATTATTTATATTTTTCAATGCCTTTATAAATAGTGAATTATGGATTCAAATATGTTTTCCCACGTAGGTCAATGATGCAATTGGTTCATTAGCAAGAGTTATGTATTATGGAAATATTTTCATTGTGGTCTTGATCTTGGGTACCTAAATAGGGTATCTATATATTGATTAGGAACATTAAATTTGAAAGTGGAATATAAAATTACTCAAATAGAGAATTGTGTTATATAAGATTATTTTAAAACTTATCAAATGATTAATAGTTTTAAATCTATAGTAGAGTGATTTTTTTCTCAAATTACATTGATTATGCTAGAGATGTCTATATTTTAATAAACTCATCATATTCCCTGTCATTTTGAATTTTTTATTTTTTATTTACCACTCATCTATTGTAATTTTTTCATTACATAAAATGGCTGGAATCACATGAGAGGCATGGATTTCGATACCTAAATAATACAGGGTTTTAGAGTGGGTCCTTTTTTTAGAAAAGCCAAATTTTCAATTCCCAAGTGCTAGGGTTTTTATCGCACCTCCTTATTGACTGACTTGTTTCATTATCCCTCCCCTTATATGAAAACTATGCACCACATTATTCCACACCATGCTACTCCCCATCCCTCATTGCATCATCACACTCCTCATACGACTTCAACCATACTAATGCATGTATTATTCCATTGTGTATTCTTACACTTTCCAAACCTCCCATCATGTTCTCTTTTCTCCATCCATCACTATGCACCCTCCATATATGCATCACTTATACACTTACAACCTTGTCTTGTCCCCTATGATAGTCTATATATGTTCAACCTAGTTTATTATGAAGTTTCAGTCTAGGTATTACTCAGTGTTTAATCTCACTATCATGGCATCCTAATCCTCCCATTTAGGCACTATAACTACCTTTTCCCATCTTGTGGATGAGAACCTTGAATCCACCAATTTCATTATATGGAAGAAGATGGTTACTGAAATGCTTAAAGGGATGGACCATTAAAATAATATTTTTTACATAAATTTATATAGTATGGTTGTCACTTAGAGGAAATGGGAACATAAAAAAACAATAATTTTTACACGTTTCTTTATTTGATCAATCTTTAGGTCAATTATGTTTCCATGAACTTTAAAACCTATATGTAGTTGCGGGATTCATTATCATTGATGTTTTTTGAGACTAAAAATATTGGAATATCACAAATATATATTATAACCTCTTCAAACTCCATTAGGGTTCTAATTTACATACATCATATTATAATGATTGTAAATCTATTGTTAATGAAATCAATGATTTATGATTGATTCTCTAAAGTAATCAGGTGGATCGAATGTAGTGTGACCAATTATATTTATTTTCTTTACTCCATCATCTCAATCTAGATTTTGTGATGATAGTGATAGAGATATTTCCATACCACAATAATTTACCACTCTCATTGGTTTTTAATTATCTCATTCATGCGAGACTCTATGGGAAAACCGTAATTCTGACACATAATTGAAATTTTTTATGAGAATTGTTGCTTCATCTAGTATCATTGAACATTACCATCCTCTAGAATAATTTTTTTTCATGAAATAGGCATAATACCGCTCTCGCATATATCCACTAACATAGTAATTGATTCTATTGAAACTAAACATTCTACCCGGAATGAAGATATTATTCATTCTTACTGGACTAATTTGATTGACAGTTCAATCATGTGGAAAATTGACCCACAATTCCAATTATTTGTTATGGGAGTTGTTTGATTACGTCCACACTAGAACTATCCTCAATTTTTATTATTTGACACATTCCATTTTGTTTATTGTAAATTATAATACCATACTTTTTAATTGTAGTTATAGACCATCTTCGCATGTACTGTAGTTTTGTTTCAGGATATTTGATGACTCACGTTATTTGTAGTGTCTAACTCTGTAGAGGTTTATAATTTCTTGATTTGGTCTATTATCTTGCATCATATATTATTTCAGCTACTATTTTAAATATTCACCTTCAACAGGACCATATTTTCATGTTAATTATTCAAAAATTATATCATGATTGGGTTCATGTTTCTCCTTTTTCTTGGGTTAATTTTTAGAACACCTATCATAATCTGTTTATTTATATTCCATGGGTGTTATCACAGGTATTGAGTCCTTTTAATTTTTTTTATGATGATGTATGGGGACCTATCCCTATACCATGTAATCGTAGATATCACTAATTATATAAATTTATTAATGAATTTCCTCAAATGACCTTGGTTTATTTTTTAAAACACTATTATACAATTATTTTATGTCTTTCACTCATTTTGTCCTAAATCCCAATAAAATTTTTCATTCCCCTTTAAATTTTTATTCTAATAATGTTCCAGAACACTTAGTTGATGTCTAGTAATCTCTTGACTCTCCATCAGCTAATTTTAATGTCACACTTTTCAAAGGTACATGTTATTATCATGAATACAATGTTTATTATTTTCCATTCTTGGGATTAAAAATTACAACATCCGTTATTTTTGGAACATGTATTGAGGTTTCCTTCCCCCAAATCGTCACCAATGAAAAATATCATATTGGGTGGTTACAAAATATGAAGGATTAGAGGTGAATAATCCATAGAATCTAGTATCCCTCCCCTTCAGTAAGAATGTTGTATGATGAAGATGGATCTATATTGTTCTTGTAATTGTTCATAGCACTCTAAATCACTTGATGGTCTCTTGGTTGCAAATGAAAATGAGTGGACCAATAGAATTGATTACATGGATACTTTCACCTATTTCTAAAAAGGAATTAGTGTGTATTTTTATCTATCTCACCACCAATTATTATTTAACTCTCCATGATATTTTAATTTAATTGTTTGGTATATGAATAACACTAAGAGGGGGATAGTGAATCAGTGTTGATGTATTTTTAATCATTTAATTCATTTTATCTTCTTACCTCTAAGACCTGTTTGGACCCTGATTCTATTATTCTCTTTTCCTTGCCACATATATGAATGTAGTCAATGACTTCACATGATATTTTTACATGCTTCACTACTCAATTTGATTTTAAAGACTTTGGAATGGTACAAAAATTATCATGATCACACAAATTCTAGACATAAATACAATGAATATGTTTACATCATGTAGGAAATACCCTTACACTTGAAAATCACTATAGTAATTTAAAGGTTCTTATTTTATAGCTCCTTGATGGTTCTTTAAACTGCCTCTTAAAAAAATATTCATCTTCTTGATATGATTATTTTTAACACCATAAAATCCATCCAGTAGATGAGACTTCTACTGGATATCTCAATATTCTTTGATATTCCACATTTACACTTATTAATTAATTATTAGTAGGAAATAATCACTTCTTTTTCCCTTCTATAAATTTAAATCTACACTTGTTTCTTCTTCTATTAGTAAAAATAATATGAAAATGGTGTGGATTGATGTACACATAATTATTCCTAACCTAAATGATAATAATCTAAATATTGATTGGTCAGACACTCTTTCATATTCAAAGAAAAATTTTCTTCACTAAATCAAATTATTTAAATATTTATTGATTAAAAAAAATCATTTATGATTTTTAACTCAATGAAAATAAACAAACCATAGAATCACAACAATTTGACTGCCCTGATTAATAATTAATTAATATTTAGTCATCAATTTCTTCTTCTTTAATCTCAATGATATAAATGTTATTGTGGAATAATATCTAACACTTCCTTTCTACAAAATATTATCTAATTAGTGTAGTAACAACATCCACTAATTTCAAATTATTGGTTGTCAATATTTTTTACATTGAAATAAATATATTAAATCCCCTTATTCAAGTTTAACAATTATTATTGGTATTCTTAAACTAGTAATCCTTAGAACACAATTATTATTGATAAATATTTATTAAATTTATGATCTCATGTGCACATTGGTTTATATATGCAATAATATACTTCATGTGTTCTCTTCTTGTTATTCATTATTCAGATATGCTTACAAACTATCATGATTAATTTTTTATTTGTATATGCATTCACATATTAATGAATGCATGAATGTACTATTTATTTTCACTTCACACACATATAAATATGCAGTCACTGTATTTTTCTGTTTACTTATGAGAACTACTCTTCTATAACCTTCAGGAAAACCACAATATCCATTAATATCAATCCTTAAAAAGCCCCTATGTTATGTATGTTCTATAGGATTCCCAATAGGATTTTTCCCAAAACTGTTGGTCTGCAAAACTCAATCCTTAGACATGAGCCTGATGAGGGAATATACATATCCCTATATTTCGGTGTTAATAAGCAAGGTGGCTCGACCTAACCACCAATGGGTGTAATATACACCTGGTTCCCACATAAGCCTTTTTTGAGGTTTCCTTGGCTACTTATTGTGGTTGTACATATTTTTAGTAAAATCCTCCAATATTTATACATTAAAAATATCATTTTAATGAATTAAATGTATAAAATACACGGACACCAATTATATAATCACAATGAATATTATATTATCTTATATTTTTTCATATTCAACCATTAAACTTATTTTAAGGTATATTATTTAAATTAAAGACATTCATATTATTTCTTCAACTCTTATTCCAATATTAATTAATGGATATAAATTACAAAGAACTTCTTTAACATTAAAACAACTTTAATCTCTGATGTAAATATATATATATCCTTGGATATATGTATTTGTCATGAATATTAGTTCACCAATTGTCTGTAATTTTGGAAGAATTATTCGAGTATCAATTCCTATGTCATTTAATAACCCCACAACAATTATATAGGAATCACCTTTGAAACTCAAATCCTTCAAAACAATTATATGTTTCTTGAAATTATAAGACATGAGAATATATTCCAAGCTATACAATCCTTGGAAATTCTTTATCATATTGACATCAATGAAATCATCATATCATCTTTACATTAATGAAATATTACTATTTAATTAAGCACCATTGAAAACCCATGAAAATTGTTAACACAAAATAAAACTCATACACCAAGTGGTATTTTCATGATGGATGTTAAGAACACCATTCCTTATTACATTCTTGATTATGAGGCCTAATTTTTTTATGGTTCATGACATATTATTGTGATTAGGACCTCAATGAAAATTATTATTGTTTTGTGAATGACACATAGAAATATTTACATATGATGTAGAATTATATATATTTAGTTAGTAATAATAAAAAATAAAAAATTGCACAACATATTCATGTATATACAATATTATTTCAAAAAATCATATGAATATATATATAAAATAAAATCAACATTGTTGCGCATTAAGAATAAATAAAAAAGAATATTAAAATACCAAAAAATTACATTTATATATTTCCATAAATCATTTATATAACTATTTTATTGGATCTTCTATATAAAAATATTTCCAAGTGGTATTTTTATTTATATTACAATTTTAATTTTTAAAAACAACAGTTCATTATTCATAAAAACAATAAAAATAAAAATATTATAAATTAAAACCTAATACATTGAAGCATAATAAGAAATAAAATAAAAAATAATGATTATTAAAATAAAATAATAATAATAAACAAAATTAAAATGTAGAATCAAATAAAAAAATAAAAAATCAAAAGATATAAGAAAAAAGTAATAGAAAAAGAATAAATATAAATATTGAACAAAAAGACACTAAAAAATAAAAAATATAAAAAAATTAATAATTTAGAATAATAAAGAAATAGATAAAATGGAATTAATAAAAGTGAAAAAATAAGAACTAAAAAAATAAAAAATCAGGGGAGATACCCGTAATAGTTGTCATGAAAATGTCGATATTGGTCTTGTTAGTTTCTGTTCCATCAAATGAAGAATATGACAATTGAATTGAAAATTTTGGTTACAAGATACAGTAGATCACTCTTTGAATGATTTTAGAAATGGGGAAATGATATGCTAATCTTTTATAAGTGGTGAGGAGTTTTATCCATCAAATAAACAATGATTTGGTTTGGAAATGTAATAAAAAATTGATGATGTAGTGGTATATGAAATTCCATAATGGACCAAGGAACACCGTTGTTTACAACATAATATACCATGCTAGGAATTCAGTTTCACAATTATCTTATGGTGAAAGGGGACATGATGGTATCTATGGAACTATAGATTGCACATTGGAGCAATATTAATTACTTTGTGCGGAGGGATATATGGAGGGACCACTGAGGTTTGTTGCTCAGTATGAGTCCCCCAAGGTATGTTTCCTTCATTTATCTATATAAAAACTTATATAGAAACAATAAGCTTTACTTAGATGCTTTTACAAAATTTTTACAATTTTTGGGATATTCTAAAGCAAGAAGTATCATTTTATTTTCTATCATTCATCTACTATATGTATCCTTGTCCTGGTTGTCTATGTTGGTGATATTTTCATTACATGTTGTAATGATACTGGGATTATCAAAAATAATTCTTTTATTATTTAAAAATTTCAAAAGACGGACCTCAATCCACTGATATATTTCTTACGGAATGAGGTTTCAAAATGATCTTTAGATATATTTCATTTTCAGAGAAAATATTTCATTGATCTACAAAAAGATATTGGTATAACAAAATTATAATCTATAGACTCACCAGTTGAGTCTATATAAATGTCTTTTCATGAATATTGTGAGAATTTATCCTCTTCAGATGGGTATTAATGGTTTTTTTTAAGTTGAATTATCTGAAGATTACTCACCCAAACATTGCATGTGTAATGAGATAGTTGGAATCCCAAAAAAAGATGTAGTTGGAGGTTATCTCTTTTATTGTTAGATTAGTAGAGAAAGAACATATGAAATGTTTTCAATATTGTGATTATGTGGACATTGAAATTTTTTATTTTCTGATCACTATTAGAAATAGTGTCTTTGATGTCAAATTTATGATGTCAGTTCCCTAAAAACTGATGTTGTGGGATTTAATGAAACGGTTTAACATTGGTTATTATTCAAACTACCACTACATATATTATATGAACATTTTTTAAATTCTTTATTATTAAAAACGTTTTACAAAATGTTAATATTATATGTTTTTATGTCATTTTTAGGAATAAATGACACAAAGAATATGTACTCAAGAGTTTTGGGGTCAGGTTTTTGGAAACCCAATGGAAAAAAACATTCAAAAAAATATATTGATGTCGGTTTAATTTTTTTTTGAAAAAACTCATTTTTTATATGTGGTTATTATAAAACCAACACCAAAAATATTTTATTGGAAATATTTTTGGATTTAGATTTCATGAAAACTGATTGAGAAAAACATTTTTGTGGAAATATTTAATATCAGTTTTGTAATAATCCTATGTTAGAAAACTTTTAAAAAATTATACATGAAACCATCATTTTTATTTTTGATCCCCCCTTATGATCCCAACTAATTATGCGTCTAAAAGATCCATGATTCTATACGACAACAATTATAGTAGATATGAAATTAGAAGTGTACTGAGGAAAAGTCCCTAGTGAATGAAGAAGCTAAGAAGAATGAGAAAGTTTCAATCTTCTTATATTCCTCTGTAAGGGGAGTTCAGTTTTTAAGTTTGAATTAAAGAAGAAGATGGGGATAAAGATGATTCAAACCCATCTATCATAATAAAAAACATAAGACCACCTTTTTACATCAGTTTTTTTTAATATTTTCACGTTTATTGTCAAAAAATTATTTATGCTACTTCTGTGGTTCTCGATCTATGATAATATTTTGTCCCTAGTAACACTATTCAGGTCGAGCAGAGTTGAGGTTCGTGGATTCTTTTGTTCTTCAATCTTCTTCAATTTTTGAAAATATTTGTATTCATTCATTAAGTGTTCACCCTGTAAATGAAATTATAGGACTAAATCAATATTTATTATTTGTTTTTCATTATCCAACTCCATCATTTTTATATTTTTTTAATTTTTGAGATAAATTCATTATCATTTACTCATAAATTAATTTATTTATATGAATTTTATTAATTTTTTTTTAATTTTTGTTTAATTTTTTTTATTTTTTATTTGATGAAATTATAAAATGGTTTTTCCCCAAAATGATATATATATTATAGTATAACTTAATAGTTATAGTTTTTTTAAATTTTATACTAAAAAATTTATATTTTTTCTATATTATCATGAAAAACATCAAGAAGTTATAGACCCATATATCTTCTAATATAATTATTAAATATTAATAAAATTTTATGACATAAAAATCACATCTTCTTCATTTATTTATTACAAAAAAATAACCATTTCAATTAAATCAACAATAACTCTTTATTTCATTCTTATATATGAACTCCACACAATTGACTTTTTTTGGATAGTTAATCAATACCCAAAGAGATGTCAATTTTTATAATCATTTGAATCAAAAAGGCCAACAACATGGTATGAACTCCATATTATCTACTATTATCTGAATTAAAATATTTTCTACATGAATCCATTGTATAGTTATTTCTGTATTTATTATAAAACATATCATCCAAAATGATTATTACTTTGTTTTATTATTTAAATTTTCTTTCAGATTTGTTTTATTGTGTGGTGAAATAAATAATTGTTTCACAATAAAGAATTGTTTCTCTTAAAATATAGATCCATTCTCCATTTTTCAATTCATCACATTTACCAATAACATATAAAAACGAAAATGAAATTTACCATACTGAAAATTCTATAATTCAATAGAGTTAGAATATGATTAATATGTTTTTCATGTGTAAGATAAAATTTGAGTACTAAAATAATAACCAATTAAAACATATTGTCAACATCTACTTATTATAATTACTAGTAAAACATGTAATATTATTAAAAAATCAAATTTGGTACCGACACATTTTATCATCTTCATGTTCTTAAGAGTGTCACCTTTTTTGTTGATATTGAAAAAATCACTTATAAAATTATTAATTAATAATCATAAAAATATTCTAATATTGTTATAGCGGACATGGTGTTTGGAATTTTAATTAAGGATTAAAAATTTCATTGTTATCCATATTAAATATTTGAATACACCTATACAAATACATGAAAAATACCATGCACCAAAATTTTCATGTATACAAACTCAAAAAAAGATGTAATAGTTTATACCTTTCCCAAAAAGACATGAATATATAAATAAGTAATTTTTGTTTAGCGTTATATATTATAGGTTAACAGAATTGGAATATTATTTTCTATCTTGATGGATCTAGGCATAATGGATGGAGTGTTGTCTAATAGTCATTTTAAACAAATCTATCTTAATTTAAAAAAAACCTTAGTTACATTAATAAATCATTAAAAATAGTTTATAATTATTTAATTAAGTAAAATAAATACTAGAGTAACTTATTTTTTATTTTATTCTTTATTTTTATTGATATTTCACACCTGATAACCAGTCATTTAGATTATCTGTTTTTATGTTAAATATATATATATATAAATGTATATATGTTTTATTATATTGAAATTTTATATTGTGATATTAGGTAATTAAAGGATTGTAATTGGATAATGTTATGAAAAATAACTAATGAATATGAAAAATGATTTAATGATTTCTTGGAATTTTCTAAAAAAAATATTCAAAACAAAGATTTTATTGTTTTTCTGTGATTTACAGGTTTTAATTTGAGAATGTAAAATTCAAGGGAAATAAAGTATCATCTCACTGGATATAGTTTTATCCATAATTAAACACATTGAATTTGGAATGTGGAATGAATGAAAATTTCAACCTCTATTATTGATGAAAATATTCATAATGAGAGAGATGATCATATTTATGAATTAATTCATTATGCCTGTACTGAAACTATTTAAAAAAATACAAATGTTAATCTATTTTATGTATATTATGAGAAAAAATTATTCCTAGGTTTCACTAAATATATAGTGTTATCAGTAGTTCTGAGATTAGTTAATATAAATTTACGAAATGGGTGGAGTGTTAAAAGTTTCCCTAACTTGATCAAAAATTTAAAAGAGAATATTCTAGAGGGAAACATAATTCCAGATTCCAATTACGAGGCAAAGAAAATATTATGACCAATGGGATTTGGGTATAAAAATATACACTCCTACCCCAATTGGTTTTTTATTATATGGGCTATAATAATAATATTTATCAAAATTTACTCAATGTGTGAAATCAATCTATATGATGGATGAAAAATTATTGTTTGATTAATTCTCAGGTACCCACATCTAACCTCATGTAAAATTAATATGGTAACTCAAAATAATTCCTTCCTATAATTTCAAAAATTGGGCTTTGATTCATTCTAAGAAACCAAAATCAAAACTCTCATTAAATAAATTTGTACCTTCAATGAATTAATTATTTGAACCATCTATTTGAAAATTCTATTGATGCGAAAAGATTAAGATGAAATATTGACAAGAACATATTTGACGGTAACTTATTCCATCCTTATGATTCTCCACTATGGAAGAGATTTGATAAAAAAATTCCTTATTTTGGAAGTGATGTTAAAAATTGTAGAATTCTATTATGCATAGATTAAATGATTCCATATGGGATCATAGGTAGCCAACACAGTTCATGGCCAGTTTTTCTTGTTGTTTAAAACATTTCCACATAGATATGTCTGATGAAAAAGAATGTTATGATAATCTTGATGATTTCTTGAATAAAATAGTTGATAAACGATATTGATGTGTATATTTCACCACTAATGATGATTTAGAACTTATATACGAGACATGTTTTAAAGTTTTTTATACATACAAGAATGGGTATTTTATTTTTCATGTTATGATAATTTTCACTATAATGGGCTTTGCTGCAAATGGAAACATAATTTAATAAAGTGTTAATTGGCATAAAGCTTTCCATTTTTTTTGAAGAAGTTATTTTATATTATTAATTGTTAAATGAAAGAACGATAGTGTACATGGGACGTCAATGTTTTTTGTGAATTGTTCATACTTATAAAAGATTGAAAAGATTATTCCATGGTATACATTAATATAATATCCCCCCTCAACTCTGTTCTATTGAAGAATATTATAAAAAAGTGAAAAATATTGATATAACATTTGGAAATAAAGGAAGCTTGTGTCATCAAAAAAAATATAGAGAAGAAACATTCAATATTTTTGGTATTAAATTATTAGATATTTATAGATATAAAATAAGGTATTTTTTCTTTCTAAAATTGGAATCCCTAGGTGTTGGCTTTTAAAACCCTCCACATAAGGGAACTCCCATTCCTATGAAAAGGGAACACAAGAGAGAGCTCCAACAAAGAATGATTTGTTTCCAGCTAAGATGTAAGAGAATCCTATAGGGTGAAAACCTAGGTGCTGATGGGTCGGAAAAGTAATCTATCAGAACATATGCATTGTGCCTCATTTCACCAACCCATTCATTGACCGAGTGACGATACAAGAATGTTGGATCCTAGTGGAAGGATAAATTCACATAAGGGAATACATCTGCACATGATATATAACAACATTTGTCTTCTGTTACCTCCCACTATAAAAGGGAACATATAATATTTTTCTCCATCTTGTCACACATTAAAGAAGATTAGAAAGTTGAATATGTTTCATTTTCTTCAAGATATTAATGTACCCAAGAAATATTTTTAAAATATGATTAGTTAGGTATCAATGATGGATTGGAGATTAATTGGTATGAAATATCCTGACTAACATGTATTGATGAAAAAAATTCTACTAGTCATACTGCATAGTATATTTCCAACACCTCTTAGATTGAAAATCACCAGGTTATGAAATTTTTTAAATTCTATATGTATAAAACTCACTGATACAAAAAAATTGATGTGTTTGAGAATTAAGTGGCTCTTATTCTTTGTCAACTAGAAAAGTATTTCCCACCTATGTTTTTTGATATAATGGTCCATATAATAATTATTATGGTTCATGAGATATTCATATGCTTAACTGTTTATTTATGTTATATGTATCATTTGAAATGATATATGAAAATTTTGATGCACTATAAGAAAAATAATCAAAAACTGGATGCTTCTATTGTTAAAAAATATCTATTAGAATAGGTGATTGGGTACTTTGATGACTATATGTATGAATCAGATCATGTTGGTATCGCTATATCTCAACATATAACAGCTGATAGTGAATGTAGATGAATTAAAGGCTTAAATTTAATGTTTATTTCATGTTATACATTTTTAAAAACACTTATTAGGTTCAAAAATATATATCGTCACATATTGCTGAATTATAGGTACAATATCTAAAAATAAATGAAATTCAGTTAAGGATTGATCATATAAAATACATTTTTCATGGTTTAATGAAACAATAATCAATGATATATCTGCATTAGAAAAATTAAAATGGTTGGAAAGGGGATCATCTCCTAATGGAATCACATGGTCTATTTCAATTTTAATACACAAACATTTTACAAAAAAAATATGTATGACAATGGTACCATTAAAAATAGTGGGGAAATGGTCATCATTGAATCAATGAATTTTTTGATTGAAAAAGAGAAAAACCAAATTTATTCATCTATGTAATATTTTGGAGCTCTTGAGAACATTTGGGAAACTGATTTAACTAAATTTATAATTATCGCGTCTCACTATAAATGAGTTTATATTAATAGTTATGTGAAAAATTAAGATTATGGGTTTAAATGAGTTGATTTATAATGATTTAGTATCAAGTTGAAACTATTTATAATGGTGAAAGAAGAAGATAAAATATTTTCACATTGAACCATTGAATGATCAGTGGTCAATTGTTTTTCAAGGGAAATGTTTTCATTAGGGTGATGAGGATGATGATGATGTTATGGATTTTTATAATGTGTATTAATGTATTGTGTGATTTCTGGATGATAACATTGACTATAACACAAACATGGTCCATACTATAAGAAATTATCATGACAAAGTTAAATAAAAAAACATTAAATTACTCTCCAAATAATTCTAGAAATTATTTGTAATTGTTTTCATTTTTTAAAATTAAATTTGTATAAACTCGTTTTTATTAATTATTTGATGTATAATTATATATATTTGATTATATTTAAGTTATTTTTTATAAATTTTATTTTCAATAGTTATGGTTAAATGTTACTTGATTCAAAAACCTAATGCCCATCAATAAGCTTCGGAGAAATTTATGTATATAAAAACACTTCTTTGTAATTGTGAAATTTTTATTTATAAGTGTTTCTATCATTTAAGAATTTCTATTTATATATAATATTTCACCGTATATATATTTTGTTTATTATTCCTGAAATATTTTTTTTAAACTTACATATGTGTGACACTATTTTTTAACAAACATATTTGTGTTATCAATGTTGTTAAATATTTAATTTTCTAAAAATATATCAGTATATATAATATCATTACATTTTCCTATTTCAATGATAGAAATAGAGGAATATTAATATTTAGTAAGGTATATGTTTGTTATTATTATTAAATATTTATCAATATATTTATTTTATAAAATAAAACTTTTAATTTCTGAAAAATAATTGCAAGGATACTGATTTTCTTCCATTGGCAGAGTATTTTCCTTCCTCAACTGAAAAATCAATTTATAGAGATTCCAAATGTGATATTATACATATATCAAAAATATCACTTTCTCATAAAGAAAAGATATTACGTATTATTTTTTGTGAAAATAATACCCCAATATGTAAAAATGAAACAAAGTTTTCAAGTTATATTTTCATGTAGATTCATTGTAGAATTAACATTTTATATCCTGATTGGAATTCCATTCACAATATGGTTAAAGAGAAGGTGTGGGAGTCTGTAATGTAGAAATATCTCAACTAAATTACTTTTATATTATTTTTAAAATATTTTATATTTTATATGAAAAGTATTTAATTTATATTATTATATATGACATTCATTTTTGTGAAATAGAAAGAAATTAAGAAAATATTCCAACATTTGTTGGTGGATTGAATAATTTTTTCACTAGATGACATTATAAATTATTTATGGTAACATAATTCCTTTATATTGTAAAATTTCTTATATATTAATTTATTAATTATTAGATTATTTTTATGTAACTGGATTATGGGATATCTCATCAATAGATCAATTTACAAAACATATACTCGCAGACTCAATCATCTAGAAGGTATAATTTATATAAGGATAAAATTATTGTAAAAAAGTTTGATGGATTATTAGATCAATCTAGTAGTGGTTGTGAAGAGGTCTAGTTTGTTCCATTATCTCCCCATACCCAATACGAAAAATAGAAAATAGTGAGAAGAATGAAAAAGAATGAGTATCATACCGACCAATATGAATATGTAGCTGAGAGAATTGTAGGAAATTAATTTTTATTTTCCATGAATTTTAGTATTTTATAAATTAAAAACACTAATATTACAATTAAATTTTTCATTTCAGGATAAACATTAGGAGTAAACGACACTGGGAACTTTTATCTATAAGGGTAGGATGTTCATTTTAGCTACCACTTAAGGATATCCTGAACACCCCAGCTGCCTAAGAGAAATCGAAGGAGGTGTCAATATTAGTAAGATTTTCACGCATCATAGAAATAATTGAAGAACCCATAAATAGATACCTTAAAAGATGAGTTGAATGACCTGAAATAGTCCTTTGGTGATCAAATTCAAACATCTATATTGGTTATGTTTAATCAATTGATTAGATAGTCACATCCTATGTAGTATACAAAGATTTCTCAGTCTAACAAACCCACCCAATCTCCCCAGACTACCCATAATTAACAATCAGTCTAACCTTCCTAGCTGGAAAAACCTACCAATACTACCCATCCTTCCTACACTAATCCTCTATCTCCTAGTTCAACTCCTACTATATACTATGAGTTATATGTTATCAATTCTCATGTATGTATTATAGCATACTGAGTCATACATCCTTTTGGGGATTCCATAAATCACCAAAATTTATTGTTAGGTCATGCCCAAATATCAATAAAGGATATTATTTATACTTATAGTCTACTTCTATTTTCTATTGAGGAGGATACAAGAGTTGAAGATTGTATGTGTGATTTGTTTTCTTTGGCCATCTATCCTTCTACATTATCGTACATAAAAGGTATGAATTGTTTTTTTAACATTATTTATAGTTTATTAAAAATATATTAATCTATTTTATGAAAACAAATTATATAGGAACATCTAAAATCAAAATAATTGGTATAAAAAAATAGATACCAATTTAATAATCAACAACTGCAAATACTTTTTATCTTTATAATGGGATACAAAGATTAACTCACTTATCTTCTTCATTGGAAAACATTTAGATGTTTCAGACGACATATAATATATATGTAAGATAATATCCATTTATAATACTAAAAAATTATATCACAGATATTATTATATTTTTATGAACTCAATGTGATTGGTTTACAGTAGTTTTACATGTATGTAAATATCTGTTTCAGTTTTTATTTTATTCTTTAAATAAATATAACATTAAGTGACTTACTATATTTATAATTTAGTTAATCATATACACATGATTATTATTAAAAATGATAAAAATAGATTTTATAGTCATATATGTATATAAATTAGTTCAACAATAGTGAAATATGTGGCTACTACTGCTAGATTGGGTGCTGATTTTTTCTATTCCTTGATGGTTTAGAACACTAAGAAATGTATGAACTAATATTAATTATAATTTCATTAATGGAATTATTTTTATATTATAGAGGTTATTGATGTTAGGAATATTATTCTCAAATCAATGTACATTATATTGGTATTTATCTTTGAAAGGTCCAATTCAAAAAAATAGAATCTTATTAGAAAATTTGGTTCAACTTTTTTTATAAAATCATTATTTTTAATTCTTAATACTTGTTCATATTTCTAGATGATACATATGAAAATACAAGTCATGGAAAAAGTTTAATAAATATCAGGTTTACCTAAACCATCCCAATCTAATCAAGTAAAAGGAATATAGGGTAAATTATTTTTAATATTTGATAATTTTTTATTTTTGTTATATTTATATAAATTGGTTTTAATTTTCAATTTATTATTTTATTACACATGTTTCATCATCAAAAAGAATGTTTAGAATGTTGTTTTAATGAATTACGATTCAAGTATGAGATGATAGAATATAGGGAAATATATAAATTCAATAATGTTAGCTATATTAATTATTTCATGTTTTATATGAAAATATTATATTTTTTAATATGATAACATTTATTTTTATATTATATTTTTAATGATACTGAGTAATATATGAATGAAAAACATAAGAATAGTTGCATTTTGTTTGTGAACTATTTATTATGTATAATAGTAATTTAAATTATCCGGTTTGTCTTTGTAAATTAATTTTAAAAAAATGTTTATTTAAATAATCATTTTATTCTTTATGATTGTATTTCATTTTAGTTATAGTATTAACTTTTGTATAAATGGTTATTGAATAATTAAAAACTCCACACTATAGAAGCTTTTACATTTTTAGGTATTTATCATTTATTTAATGTTAAGAAAATGAGATTTCATACACTTGTCTTTTACTAAATGTTTGAATATTATATTTATTTTTATGGGTTTTAGATGTTTTGGGTATGTCTCATTCCTAGAATGTGTTTTTATTAAAAAGATTTTATTAAATTCTAGTTTTAGAAGATACACTATAAAACAAACTTTCAAAACTCAAATAACACATTTTGGCCATGGCATAATGTATTTTTCCTCTATCATGATATCCAGAATATATTGGTTTATTCCTATGGTTGATTAGCCAACAGATTCTCCTACATTTTTTTAAATAAGCTATATGTTGACTTAATTATGGTAGAAATCTTTTTCAAAACCCAAAAATAATAATATTGATTAAAAAACATATTGGGTTTTATCTAATATGTGGTTTTGAAAACTTCTACATGGTGGTATGAGTAGGCTCAATCATTTGGTACTTATGTAATCATTTTTATTGATCAGATTAATCACAAAAACTCATAGGATTTTCCTTACAATTTATTGATCCATTTTTTTAAAACTTTTGTTGACACATTAGATGGAAAAAAATAAAACATATTTGAAACAACATATATAATATAAAATAAACATTATTGGATATATTATTTCACTTCTTCAACTATTCAATAAAAGCGTTTGGTTTTGGGTACCCAATTTTTTAAGTCCTAAAGAATTTTGTAAAAAAAAATGGTTTTAAAAATAAATGATTTTAGTGATGAGTTAATATGTTCACTATTTATTTATTTATTTATTTTATATGTGATCATTAAATTAGAGTTATATTTTTGACATTTTTGATGATTATATGTGTGTTTTTGTTGTATGTAAAGATACAATAGTTTATTTTGCGAAAGAATATATCTTAAGGATATTTCATTCTTGATATTTTCTATGCTGATGTATTGGTTTTTTAGTTTTAATTTTTCTATTATATATTCTACGTACATTCTGTTTACATGTTTTTAAATTATTGGCAATTTATATGTATGATTTTTTTTAAATATACAAATTTCATCATTTTCTATTTATAAACCAAAACTGAATCAATGTTTAAAGAGTATTTTAGTATCTTTTCTTAATGAAAATGAAACTAAAAAGTGAAATATTGAGTTTTTGGTTTCTGTTTATATGAAAATGGATGGTGACTAACGTGTTTTGGAATTAGTTGATATTAAAACTAAATCTTAATACCATTGAATTCCAATTTTCAGTGTGTGTTTATAAACAACCCAATGATGAAGACTGACATAGACTATGTTTCATGATCAGTTTATATGGAAATAAATTCTGAAGATAATAGAAAGATGTGTTCCAACATCAGTTTATATGATAATCGATAATAAATACCATCAAAGACTGAGATTCCACATCTGTTTATATGAAAAATCACCCCAATGACAATGTTTTGATATCTGTTAATATATAAATTGATGTATAAACTCGATTGAATTCTCATTTAGGAGTAAATTTCTATAGTAATCGACACTGAAATACTTTCTAAATATTGTTCGAGCATCGATTTTTATAAAGACTGATTCAGAAAAAAATATATTTGGGTTTTCCACATTGATTTTTGTAAAATCCATTGATGAAAATATTTTTTGACATTAGATATTTTTCAACCGATTACAAAAAGAAAATTAACACGATTTTTAATTTATTTTTAGTCATTATGATTATGAAAACTGATGTTTAAACTTTTATTTTTAACATTGGATTTATAATACTGGGGTAAAAACCAATATAAAAATGTAAAAAAAATGATGTGGGAATACATTTTTCTACTACTGGTTGAATATTATGTAGTATATCACACAACTAAAAGATCTACTCTAACAACCTTAGAAATACTATTCATAAATGAAAAATATTACTTCTATAGTTTACAAGGTGATCCTTTAATTATTTTTAGGGTCCTACCAAATTAGAAATCCACCATTAAGAATTTTTTTCCTATAGTAGTTTGAAGATGGATGACCCCCTTTGATGCTTCCCTAGGTGTCTGTGAGGGAGGAAAAACATGTTGAATTAAAATGTGTTTTTTAGTGGAGATAGTCATTAGTATGATATGTGACTCCAGTAGTTAATAACCTTTGGTGTGTTGGTAATGAAACTACAGTAATACATGAGACCCATAGGATCAGATGAATGAGTTCATTGCTAGGGGAGGCTAGCTCATGAAATATTTTTCTGGATTTTATATTTGTTTTATAGCTAATCTAGTCTGCTTGAAATGAAAAAATTGGGTTGTTATATCCTGATCAAATACACAGTTTTAGTATCATGTTATATCTCACGTGACAAATGAATTTATTAGGTACTACACAAACTATTGGGGGCCAGTTATATTATATGGAATCAGGCATATATATGGTATGATAATGATATGATAGTCCATATTGATACCAATCAAATTCTTTGTTACTGTAATAAACACACAAATATGGATATTATTTCTTTTGGCAGTGTTATTTGATGAAAATGACCACCCTTGGTTATGATCAAAATAAAAATAAATTTTACGAAATATTAATAAAGGGGGTTTTTGTAGAACAAATTCAATTATTATGTACTAATCTAAGAATGATAAATATCCATGTCCCAACATGATGGGGGAGTATTAGACTTATTTATGTTCAAATTGGTTTATTATCTTATGACTAGTCATTTTATATTTTAAATTTAATTTTTTATTTAATGATCATATCTTGTATTTTTTTTATATAAAATGAATATGGTAGGACTCACTTGAGTGGAATGGATTCCAATAACAAATTTATATGGATTGATATTATATTAAAAAGTTAAGGGGAAGGGGAACTACAAAGCTATAAAGAATTATCAAAACTAAAAAATACATGATTACATGGAGACTCAAACCGAAGACATCCCCAACACCCCAAATAGAACTTTTCCACTGGGCTTGGACATAAGTTCACTATAGATTGATAATATAATCTCTATAGGTTATTAACATTCAAGATGTGTAACCTCTTATCCATCCTATTGCTCATCTACTATGTCACATCAGAACCCCACTCTGTAGTCTCATATTTCTTTTCCACACTACTCCTATATGATGTTGTGTCAGCTGCCATGTAACAGTCAACCTCACCCCACTACTCCAACTAATCCCACTCGTCCCACCACGGAATCTATCACACCATTTCTCTATCTCCAAATATAGAATCCTCCTATGGTTTCATCCCCTTCAAACCCCTACTCCATCATCTCCCCTCACCCCATTCCACACCTACTATACTTTCATACTCATCTCACCTCATATGGTTGTCTCCCCATCATAGCCCTACTTTTTCCCCTACTACTGAATCCTCTTATGGTTTCATCCATATCACAATATTCCCTTGAAAGGTACCACCTTGTGTTTCTCATCCTATATTATTGTATTATTTCTCCCAAATCAACCATTTCACCTCACCCCACAACTCACAGTAACTGAGCATTGGTTTGTTGATATAGCATCCACCCTACTTTGATTTGTTGCCGCATAATCCACCCAAATTTGATTCATCGAAACATTTACCTTTTTTTCATCCACATTCATTTCATCCCCAAATACGGATACCATTCAACCACCTTCAGTTTATTTCACATCATTTATCTCCAAATATTACACCTTTCACAATCCACCCCATCTATAAATCAATATCACAAGTGGGAGGTAATAATTATCTATATTTAGTTTCATCCACTACACTCAAAATGTTAAATGGTGAAATCAGACAATGAAGATTGCATTTTAAGTGAAAAATTGTGATGTTTCCTTAATGATTTCATTATTATGAGCAATAAAATATGAGTGAATGAATCCATGAATTATATATATATAATTTTAAACTACATTTCTCATTTATGGAAAAAGGATGTAATTTTGAATGAAAATACCCTTAATGATGAATGGTTTCTTTATCAAAATATTGATTCAATACACTCCTTTATTCGTCTAATTTTTTTATTAATGAAATTTCAAATGATCTATGAAATATTAATTCAATATATTGTAGTATAAAATATATTATTTGACTAAATTTAGAACCATTAATTAGAAAAGGTTATTTATTCACATATGGATGAACCACCATGCATCTTATTTTAAGGTGATTCAATCATACTTCTATGAATAATTATACTTTTTTTGTATAATTCATTTTTTATTTGGTATTTTTAGTGACTCAATTATATATATCTTCTTAACTAATATATAATTCCTAATCACTTATTTATGTATGACTAATTCCCTTAGTGAAATATTATTCCCATCACCTATTTCGTGTAAATTCATTATGTTCATTTTTTATAATAATATTTTCACATGCTATTTAATATAATATTTCAATGATTTTTAAAAATTTATACCTCATGTTGGTAGATTTAATTAATTAAAATATGTGTAATAGTTGAAATATGTAATGAATTTTATTTATAGTTTGATCATAATAATAATGTATTTTTTGATTAAATATTTGGAGTGTTTTGTGTTAATATCATAGATAATTTCATTATTTTAAATTAATTATTAGAAATGTTATTTTAATTTTATAATCTCTATTAATAGGTAGTTATGAAATTTTAGTAATTTAAAACAATGTAATGTTACTAAAAATTCATACCCATATTAATATATTTACATGTTATAAGTTGTTAGTTGTTCATGATGTGTTATCGAATGGATCCTAATTGTGATCCCATTTTGAGGTTAGTTGCTTTATATTTTTGGGTGTTCTTTATATCCCGGTTCCCTCATTTCAAGATTTTTTATGTTCAATATTACTCTTTTATTATTACTTTATTATTATTATTTTCATTTTTATTGTCTTGTTGTTCTTATTGAGCTTCTAATAAAAAATATTGAAAACAAATGTTTCCTATTATAATATTTTTTATTGATTGAGAACATGGCGAACATAGTGGGAGTATTATTGAATTTATTGTGTGTCTCTCATCATATTCATAGTGCATGGTGATGAAAAACCCTTGTCAAAAAATGATATTTTTCATGGGCTGATGGAATTTTGTTGGGCCTGGAATGGCTTTTTATTGACACTATTATGTTATTGATTTTTACTTTTTATCTTATCTTTATTTATATATGGTCTTCATATTACTATTTGGACTAATATGGATATTAACATATTTAAGAATCTAAGTAGTTGGGTGTTTTATTATCCATTGATCCAAAATTTCTTTAGTTTTTTTGCAGAATTCTCTTCATCATTTGTGTGACTTCTCCCATCTCATATAGGTGCTGTGAACATAATAGGTGATTTTTTGGAATTTCCCATTCCAAAATTACATCTGATAATGAAATTTTCATTGGATCTAATGAAATAGAAATTGATGGTTCTTTATATCCACGTATAAAGCTTGATAATATTAATGGTTAGCATGGAGGGTTTAGGGAAACTAAGGGAGACATTTACAACACTATCCATGAAGAGTGTCTGAAAGGGAGATGATAAGTACAAGTGTAAATTTCCTGAACTGTATGTATGAATCATTAAAATATATTTTTCTTGTATCATTCTAAAATAAAAAAATTTAGATTTTCTTATTTTTCAATTGAGGAATATAAATATAAATATAAATACTAATTTATCGTGGATGTAGTCACCCCTATGAGAGATTTGTATTTATAAATACCACCTTAATCCTCAATTTTCTTTTATATTAATCTCTATAAAATATTGAATCATGTTTATGAAATCACCAGGTATTTATGTGAAAGATGTAGGCATGGGATGGGTTCATTGGTTTCCTAGTAAAAGACTATAGTTGTGAGAATTACTACTAAGGCTATGATCTCATTGGTGTGATGAAGGAGTCTGGGTTGGAAGGTGATCTATTAAATTCATCATTCTAATTTTATTGTAAAATAGTTACCCTTTTTCTATCATTTGAGTTGTACATTTTTCTATGAATTTGGTAATGTATTTATTATAATATTTCATTATAGAAAATGTTTTGGGAGAGAATGAAATGTATGGAAATTATGATGTTGTGCTTTAAGTTTTAGTTCCCTGTACACTGTAATGTGATCATTCATTTATAGATGTCTATTTTGTAATTTTTAAACAATAAATAATAATTGAGTTTACAACACTCATTTTTTACATTTGTATGGATTGAGGATATATATTTATAGGATTCATTGAGATACATCAGCTATTTATTCATTCATTCTTTCAGTCATTTAAATTCAACGTTTTTATTTCCATGAGAAATTTGATTGTCATTCAATATCTATATAATTATTTTTGTAAAATCATTATTTAATATTCACTAAATTAATTTATATAATATTATTATATAATATTTATATTAAAAATATTATATATATTAATATTAGTGAATATATTTTAATTTTTAACCTCTATATGTGATAATTTGAATGATTCATTTAAAAATGAATTAAAAACATTATTATTTATTTGAATTACAAAAATCAATATTTTTTTTGATCTATTATATAAAAAGATAATTTGAAACCAATTTAATGGTTACAAAATTCATTCAAATGATTTATGAAATAATTAATATTTTATTTTTACACAATTTGAATGTTTTTTGGCTTTTTATTAAATGATGTCTCTATAGGTTTGGAATCCTATGGTCATCTATCTTCAGTTTATCTGGCTTCAATTGGAGCTTGTGATTCAGCTTCCCTATTCTCTATAGGGTTAGCTGAGATGTCTATATAATTGGAGGATATAACTCTTGTTTCATAATTAGTTCTAGGGAATGTCTCATTGGATATTCCTTCGTCTTTTTGGTCGATTCTGATTGGTGGTTAAGATTCCTCACAAGCTCTTATAATTCTATTTATTCCCAAATTACTTTATTTGATCAAGGCATTGAACATCACTGGCGAAAACCAATTGATCTCCTACTTTTTAGAGTTGTATGTATTGAAATCCTCATTCCACAAATGGATATTTATTTAGATGTTTGGTATGGATCACTCATCCATGCATGCATTCAAATTCTTTATTGCATCTTGATATCATTTTATCATCAAACATTTGTATATCTATAAATTTTTAGCCAAATCCACTCATTCACCACTTCCATTACTATATAACATCACACACCACATAGTTTTTATTTTTTAGTATATTATGAGTGATTTTTATTTTCCTATTAATAGGAGTTTTGTTAGTAGATTTCTGAAGTGCTCTTATAGTAGGAAAGATCACATGTTAGTATTAATTGTTTATTTCTTATTCCTTGATTGTGTAACTTCTGTTGCTGAATTATAGCTCATCAATTGTTTGCTTTTATTTTCCACTATTAGTTAATTCACATAGTTGGTACACAAGTAGAGAGAAATGATCCCAAACATTTTGAATCCAAAAAAATAATGTCGGCCACTACTCAATTTTCCACCTCCATTGTCATTATTCCAATATATTCATGTTGATGTGGGAAAGCTCTGGTCTAACATGTGGATTTCTGTGTTCGTATAACCTCATGTGGATTCCTCACTTATTTCATTCTCGAATCTTCCTAGGTTTGATCCTCCCAACTCAAATGACCCTTGGGGTTAGTTTTCCCAAGTATACTAATTGCACATCCCTAGTTGAATCTAAAGGTTGTGTGTAGTGGTTTTTATTATTCTACCCATATAGCATCAAACATCATAGAACATCCCTAAATTGTACATGTTAATTTCCATGATGAAGGTGATCCTTCTAACTTAGAATTTTTTGGAGGTTGTGATAATTCTACCTACCCTTTGTAAGATTTTCTTTTCACTACTTCTGTAGAGAATTTTCTTCTACTTATTGAGGACATTGATTAATATTAAATGTGATATTACACTTATCCCAGGAGTGTTATATATCCTCCCAAAAAGTGGTCTCATTTTAAAACTTCATTGAAGGATTATTAGCCTATCAACGTCATGTATCATCATCTTCTAATCCTCAGGGCCTTCTGTGGAAAATACATATGATTGTTTCATGTTATTCAATAAATTATTTAGTCATTTAATGGAAGATGATGTTGAATATCGTATGGATTACCCTTTGGGAAGTCATATGATAAATAAGGGCTTGTTGTTTGCATATTTTGGGTAAATAAAAAATAGATTTAGGTCCAGATATAGTCCATAGACTCCTACAACCTAATCATATGAACAAAGTGTAATTGGATCCAATGAAATCTTCCTTTTTACAATATTCTCATCCATCCTCTATATGTACATAGACATTGATGAAATTTGATTTTATCCTTAATGATTTATATACCAATAATATTTCCAAGGTTCCAATCCTTGAACTAAAACATGAAGCAGGTGTTATAAATAAATATCATCAAACCTTCTCATATGGACCTTAATGCTTGGAAATCCCAAAAGTAAACATATTTTGATCTTATTGAAGGAAAATGTTCATGTGGAATTGATATGACTCTTATCACTATATCTTGATCAACATTTTGTATCACTACTATTGATTTCACCTTTAAAATATTACATTTTATCATGATTAAAAAAAGTGCAGATAAATGTAACATTTAAATAATATACACCCATTTATTAATGCTTTTATATATAATTTATCAACATTATGTGTCATACTCACCCAACTGCACCTGGAGGGATTTGAATGTCAGAACACCTTATTAAAATTGGCATATCTTACCACAATTCCATCCTAAGTTTTTTATATTTTTATTATATATATATATATCCACAAATCATGTTTATATATGTATTTACTAAATAATTATAAAATTATTTTAAAATACATTTTTAGAATAATTAATTTTAGAATGATTATTTATTTTAAATATATTTATTTAACATTTTTTCATAACATCTTTAAATACAATAAATTCATTTCTGTTTATCTGAATTAGTAAATATATATATAAATTATTTAATTAAAAAAATATATATTTATTTTCATATAAAACATAATTAAGTGTATATATATATAAATAAAGTGGATAATAATTTTTTTCATAATTTTTATTAATTTTAAAATATATTTTACATGTAAATAAGAATAAATATTTAGTTATAAAATTATGTTTTTATTTGTAATTATATGAAAATATGTATATATATTTTTATTACACATATAGAAAAATTATCTCCACCTTTTGAGATAATTCTCATAAGGTTTCCTAGGGTTTGGTTATTCTAAGGTCCACTTAGGTGATGTTATTATTTTCCAACATCCCTACTTTCTTGGATGATGTTTTAGAGCCTCCTTCCAATGGTGTTACATAAATCCCAAAATGAGGTGTGGTGTTATGGAATATGATCTAATAATTCATTAGAAAAACCTATTGCTAATGGACAAAAAGAATGTGGTTATCGATTCCAAGAAGAGTGATGATGTGAAACTGCTGGGCATCAAAACGTTTTTAGGAAATTTTTAACATCAATCTTGGTGCCTTAAAAATCATGATAATAAATGTGTGAAACTTATAAAACGTTATATCCATATGTGATATTGTAGAAGGCTATATTATCATTGAATTATTCAATGATAGAGATAAACATAAGGTGCTCAAAGGAAGGTTGTTTTCTATTGATATGAAACACATTCTAATGGTGGATCTAAGAGATGGTGGGGATATAAAAAATTCCAGTTTTTTCAACTCCCCATTTTGTACATGAAAAAGGGCTCTTGTTCTATAGTGTTATTCAGAAAGTTATGTTCCAATTCACATGTCTCATTGGAGGATTATTGAATGAGATTGATTAGGTACTATTCATTGGTGGCTGATAGTGTGGATCAGGGTGCTGTTTAATGTTGTGGAGAAACTTATGAGGGGATTAATTTTGAAAATAATGGAATCAAACTCTTGTATATCCTTTTAATTTGAATATATATATATGTGTGTTTTTCTTATTTTGTGGGTCTCTTGGGCATACAAAGAAAACTATTTTTTAAGGATGATGAGGAAGAAAACATCATCACATAGTATGGTCTATGGATCATAAAATAAATTTCTTGGAATCATTCATTCTTGAACTATAAAAAGGGACCATGATAGATATGTGTATCTATTTTCTAATAAATTTGATCAAAATTATAAAAATATCAACTAGTTGGGACCTCCAATTTTATTGCAGATCAGTGTGATGAAAATTAGTCAGAAGAAGGGGCATAAAATTACATTGGAGTGGGATCATGATACCATGGGAAAAGGTATTATAACTAGGGATTTTCCCATAGAAAATTCCATACCCTAAGTTGTATTTCTGAAACTATAGAGGGAATGGGTAAACTATACTGCACCCCAAAGTGTAATTGCTACGACCATCCACAAATGTGTTCTCACTCAATTCCTCAATTCCCCCCAGTATCCCTCAATGTATGGGGTAGATTCTATGAAATCATATATGTAAGATCCAATAAAACAAATAAGTATGGGGAGGAAAATGAGAGAATAAAATATGAATAGAAATGTAATGATCTTAGGAGAAAATCATAGAGTTAAAATGTTTGTGGATGGACCACAAGTTTATGAGAGATATTAGAAATGATGTAAATTGTTTGTGGAAGCAACATACCATGATTTTTCTTAGGAAGAGGATGGATTGTTCTAGCCATTCTGATCCCCATGAAATTCATGTGATGGAACTACCATGATCTTGGAATACCCTGATTAGTTCAGATACTCCAGCACCATTATACTAAAAGTACCCCTAATATGTATTTATATATGAAACCATAATATAAATCATGAACATAGATGATATCACAAAAAAATATTTTTTTTATAGCTATTTACCAATCTATCAAAAGGTCATTCACGATGAATAAACATTGCATAGATGAATGATATGTATGTTAGTGCTGAATCCTTCTCTTTAAACCAGAGTGGTGTAATCATCAATTAATCAGATTCACTAGCATGTGGTTTTGCAGGATTTTATGGATGACCCACCTAAAGGGAGAAATGGATGTCATAGTAGTGCATACAATTCCATCATGATAAAATCCATATACCACTCATTATTGAGGTTAGGGATTTCAATGAAATTGTGACTCAAAATGAGAATAATGGTCTGACAAGAAAAAATTTTACATCTTCAAGGGACTTCTCTCAAGAAACACAGTTAGAGGGTCTAGAAGATGTGAGAAATTTTGGAAACCATTTTATGTGGTTTAACTGGAAGTCTAAAACTACCTGCAATATAGAATGGTTAGATAGATTAATGAGGTTGGCTGATGGAATTAGCCCTTCAATGTATTTCATAGGCTCTCATCCTGATATTACAATGTGGGACCGTTTTTTGATCTTCATCTACACATCACTTGTTTCAAGGAATCCATGGTGTGAAAAAATCATCATGTTTGAGATATTTTGTGTCAAGGAAAGGGAGTGTGAAGAGATGACGTGCTCTAATTATAAGATTATTGATCCTAACATCAAAAATAAGATTCATTATATGATGTATAATTTTAAATGTTGAAGTATTTTTAAATTTCTCCCTTTTAAAATACAATCTGATCTGTTGAAAGAAAACTAAAATAATTTTATTCTCCCACATTATGATAATTTTCTATGTACTATCATGATAATGGAAGTTGAACTGTATAAGACACTTATAATTAATGAATGTTGTTGGTCTATAAATATTAGAGAATCTTACTTAATTGATAGTAACTCTAATTCCTTGTATATTGATCATAATTCCTCTAAGTTGGAGGAAAAGAACAATATTTATTACCTCACTAATTTCACGAGTCGAAATGATTTCAATGATAGTTGAATCCATGATCTCATCATACATATTTATGAGGATCTTTTTACAATGAGGTTTTTGTAATTTTTTTTTACACTGATGCTTGTATCAAACCAACGGTAGAAGATATGATGAAGATCTAGCTCCCAAATTATTTTACTGATGAAGATATTTTAATGGGACAGAAATAGACTCACTCAAACAATGTACCTACACTAGATTTATTATGTTCCTTTAAAAAAAATTAAATTCACACACTGTCAGGATAGAATTTTGGGGACTCGTGAAAGTTCTTTGGTTAGAAAAATAAAATCATTATGTCTTTAATGAAACCATTATAACTCTCATTTAAAAAATAAAAAACCCCACATTGGAATCAAACATCATTCCCATAAGATTTTCCAATGTGACATACCCAAACCATTCATAAAGGAAATAATCATTAGATCATATATCTCATCATTTGAAACCCATTTGGTTTTCATTTTTGATCTATATTCTCAATGATATTATGATTCCAACTACATGAAGGCTAATTTTTTTAATAAATTTTATGAAATTATTATTATTTAATTTTTACACATTTTGGATGTTGTTTTTATTTGTTTTAATGAATGGAAGCACTAAATTTTCACTGATAACACTTCTCACTCCCCCCTTTGAATTAAAAAAATTTCAGAATTTTTAATACAATCTTCTCAATCTTCGTTCTCCTTAAAAATTATAGGTTATTTTATGGGGTTATGATGATTCTATAGAAATCTTACCCAAGTGTTTTGAAACTATTGGTCTTCCCTCTCTAGTATTTCCATCTTATGTGGGTGACAGTGCTTTGACTACCCTATTACCTAGCTTCCCTATTTAGTTTTATAACCAGTTGGAGGAGATAGATTAGGATTCATCATTGTTTTAATTTAAGTTCTCATTATAGTTGTCTTACTCTTTATGTTTGTCTCTATCTAGTGGATATGGTTTCTCACCAACTCTTTTAATTATTTTTGTTCCCTTAGTTCAATATTATAGAAAGGCATCGAACATCATTGATGGTAAACTTATGATCTCATAGTCTGATGATGATTTTTTCTTGACCATAACATTCCAATAATGGATTTTTACCTGTAATATTGGTACGGATCCCACCTCCCTTCATGTGTTCAAATTCTTGGTTTCCATGTGTCATATTGTTTTCCCTTACTATACTTAGATCATTCAGATTTCTGTCGAAACTACTGAGTCAGCTCTTCTACTTCCATGTAAATTAACCCACAACATATTTGGTAATTTTGAGTCTATTTTATTTTTTCCATTAAATATGAGAATGATTATTAGAGGCCTGATGTGCTATAATTGTTCACAATATCACATGGTATTATTAATTAGTTATTCCGAGTTCCTTGATTGGGATATTTATGTTTGTGCATTCTATTTATCAAAATGGTTTGTTTTTTTATTTTCTACAATTGGTGTATCCTTATTTTTTACACACAAGTTGAGTGAAATGATTCCAAACATGTTGAATCCAACATCATAATGGGTTTGATATCTCCCATTGACATGATCTACATTTTGACAATGATGTCAACCATTTCTCCATTTTACACCTCCAGGATCACTCTTCCAATGTATTCTTATTAATTTGGAAAAACTCTGATCAGACATAGGTATTTCTATGATGATACCACCTCTTATTATTTACACCCTTATATCATCCTTGAAACATCCTCTGGTTGATGATCCAAACATGAATCACCCCGGGGGTTGGTCTCCTCGAGAATACTTATTTTCCAGCCTCTGGTATATCTCCAGGTTGTGTGCGCTGATTTTTATTTTTCACCCCATAATTTATCAGATATCAAGGAATATCCCACATTTACACATGATAATTTTCATGATGAGTATGATATTTCTACCTTAGTATTTTTTGGACATTCTCTTGAGGATGCATTTCCCAGGAAGCCTCTTCTTTTAATAGCTTCTTCATAACTTATGCTTTGTCTTCATGAGGATTTTGATTAATATGAGTTGTGATCAAGAACCGATCCTAATATCGTTAATTACCCTTCCAAAAAGAGCACTCTTATTCCAACTTCATTGAGGGATATTAGCCAATTAAAATCTTATACCTGCAACTTTGAATCCTTAGATGCCTCTTATGGAGAACACATGTAATTAACAAATATTATACCCCAATCATTTTTATTCATTGACCATAGCTATTATTGGATATCCTATGGATTCCGATTCATGAAATAAATTGATGATTATGGGATGTTCTTATAAGGACCCAGCCTTAAATATTACGTAATCTTGAGTTATTTCAAGAATACACATTGAGAATCTTTTCAGGTTTAGAGTTTTAGAGAATTAGATCATAAATCATGCATTACATTCCACATTTAAACAAAGATGTTACATAAAATATAGTATTCATTTTTTTCCCATCAATAGAAACATATTTAAAACAAAACATGGATTCTTTCATGACACTTCCTTGACCATATCATCACATCATGTACCTTACCCTTGACCTGTGAAAAACATTTCAAAAACATGGGATGAGAATAAAAAGCTTAGTAAGGGATATAAAAGTATGAAATAAAAACATTAGTCCATGTATGAAATCATAATTTACTCATAAAATATAAGCATAACTCATCAAATCATGAATAAATCATAGAAATCATAAGACATAAAGGTAACTTGAGGCATTCATATCATTCTTACGTAGAATGTAACCCTCATGGTTACGTTTGGAATACCCATCACAGTATATACCCTAAATATCTTCATAGAAAACTTAACATTTAACCCCTTCACATTACCCAATGCATTGGAGAGCTATATCGGTCTCACCCAGCCTTAGTTTTTCACAGAACCACCCGTCTTCATAATAATTCCCAAGAACCAAAACATAATCATATCACATAAAATATGCATAAAGGAAACATAACATTTCCACATTTCAATCACAAGATATCAATACAACACATTGACATAATAGAAACATTATGAAAACCATTTTCAATACCAAAATAAAAGAAAATTAAGATATGGTATTTAAATTCCATTAAAAAAATTTATGGCTTGTAGAGGAATCCGAAACTCAAATAATGGTCACGGCGGCGGAGATGTCGTTGTCGCTGCATACGTATGAAAAAAAAAACATTCCCTTTTGTCATTTAGTAAACGCTTTATATAAAAAAGAATCATTTTGAGTAAACATATAAGTCAAAGGGGTTTATACACCGTATAAAATAATGTTGTGTATAAAACAATATTCCTCAATGAAAGGAGATTGAAACGAAGTCCCATACCTCAAATCCGACATGACACGATCGTTATTTAATCTCCTGAATAAATAACTTGAGTTAATTTCTACTTGCTTAAGAACATTTTTCAATTTCATTATTCCTTTTATATCACTTATTACCATGTCATTAACACGATGTAATTATTTAAGTTAATGACGGTCGTTTTAACGATCATTAGTACTTGAGTCAAAAATAAACTCTTTATAATTACAAGTTTTTCATGTATCCTTTATATCCATAGTTATATTCATGATGTAGATATCATATATATCATATATATACATTATATACATGCATTTATAATATTACATAACATTTAGAGGTAAGAAATGAAATGCACCGTTCATGGAGACGGTAAGTCGTACGTACGCATGAACGCTACTTTCATTTCTATTTCATATTTAATTGAATGAAATCATAATGATATAAAGGTATATTATAATTATAGTATAATATCATATATAATATCATTATCTCCATCCTTTATACATTCCACACATGAAATTAATGAATCAAATCACTTTGAGGGGGCGGTAGTCCGCACTTCCTAAAATGAAGATATCGCGTATACCAATAATGGAAGCCATAAAGGTATGCCATAAATGAAAAATACAGATGCTTCAGGAAAAAATAAACATATTATATATCATATATAAATATAGTTACATCTTAATGGCCACATTTTAAGGTGTTAGCAGACTATTGAGGAATCATCATTTCGTGAGGCAGAAATTCGCCATCCACGGAAACAGTATGCTCTTTAACCATTAGATGAAGGTGTGTGTAAGTGTAACTCGAATACATCTTATAACTACATACTAGTATATTGAATATACTGTTGTTTTTACAAAAGAAATTAATAAAAAGAGTTTAGGGGGTTGAAGAAGAAAAATAAAACAAAAGAACATTAGAGAAGTCTTTAACTTTAAATCGGGTAACCCCTCTTGGTTAGAATAAAAAGGGGTTTTTGAAGAGCTTTCTGACTAAGGTAAGGATTATAGGATGAATAGAGGGATGTGGAGAGATTAAATGAGTAGGTCTTGGACGAGAAAATTTCTTGAACGTGTGGGTAAGGAGGTAGAGGTGGGGGCCTTTTATAAGAGGAGAGGAGGGGCACTCTTGGAAATGTATAAAATGTTACTTTATTTTTAAATGAGTTTCGGATTTTAAAAGTCCCACATTGATGTATTTCTAGGATAAGGTGATAAGGGTTTGACATATACTCATCCAATATGGCTTTGACATGTTTATGTCTTAGATTTTACATTATCTTTTCATTTTATTTAAATCATTAATTAATTAGGTAATCGCTGCATCATCAGGATGTCATAAATAATTTAATTTATTTAATGTCTAAAAATTATAAAAAAACTACTATGTTGTAGGAAATATTTTTATCTTTTCAATGACTATTTTTAGTCCAATATATCATTTATTTAGACAAAATAAATTTTTTTACTCAGGTGATACATTCTTTGTTATATTTAACTTTCTTTAAAAATAAAAAGATAAAAAGTCATTAGCACACAAAAGTGATTCCATGGGGTCCCCATGTTTGGAACAAGGCATACCATGGTCGGAAATGACACAACTAGTTGAATTAGGACACATGTTTGGGTAATTTGTTATTATTATGATATTATTTTATTATCCTTAACTACCCGATTACTAATTAATCAAGATAATTAAAGATAATTACAGTCGTTACTATTTATAATGTCCAAAAACAAAAGAGTCCTGATTACATAATTTGGACCTTCTGATTAAAAATATGTAATCCATTTTACCACATTCCAAACACAGAAATTTCAATAATTAATTTAAAAATAATTCCCGTTGTCAAAACAAATAGCGGGTTTTTCTTAAAACAATATCTTGGAAACGTTTGGCATTAGTTTATGTCCAATTCCAAAGTGAAATTAATTCTAATGACCAATATTGGATTACATGGTAAAAATATATTCTAATTACAATTTAAAACCAATTAATAAGACAATATATCCATATAATTAAATTATATGAAAAAGCAGTTTTGATGTAAAATGCAGTATTTTTCACTATTCAATAAAAAATGAGCATTGTCAGAAACATACCAAAAAATTATCCAATGTAAATATCAATTTCCCAATCATAAATAATAATATTATTTTGACAAATAGATCTTACAAAATTTTCAAAAGTTTTATTTAAAAATGGTTTGCCAGCAAAAGACAGTAAACCAATCTTTTAAAAATACTACTGTATTCCATGCTTAAGATTAGATTTATTCTCATTTTAAGCCTCTAAAACACTATCTAATTCATAAATAGACATAGATAAAAATAGATATTATTCATTACATACTTGAGATGTTACATCCTTCCCCATTTAGTATGTTCTATCCCCGCAATTTATTTACTTAACGAATAAGTGGGGGTATTTATCCCTCATTGCATTTTCAGATTCCCTTGTTGCCTCTTCACTCATGTGGTTTTCCCACAAAACCGTTACTTGATGAATCACCTTATTCCGCAAAAATTTCTACCCACGATCAAGAATCTGGACTGATTGTTCCTCATAAGATAGATTCTCTTCCAGCTGAACTACCTCTGGACTCAAAACATGAGATGGATCTGGCTTGTACTTCCTTAACATTGAAACATGAAAAAAATTGTGTACCTGAGATAAACTCGGAGGTAAATCCACTCGGTATGTAACTGATCCAACTCTCTACAGAATTTCATATGGTCCAATGAACCTTGGACTCATCATTCTTTTCTTACCGAATCTCATAACACTTTTCCATGGTGATACTTTGAGAAAAACATGATCACCTACTTCAAAAGAGAGATCCTTCCTCCTGTTGTCTGCATTACTCTTCTGCCAACACTGAGCTGTTCTCATGTGTTTCTGTATCAGCTGAACATTTTCTACCAACTGATCTACCAATTCTGGTCCCATCCACTTCCTTTCACCAACTTCATCCCAGAAAGCTGGAGTTCGACACCGCTTCCCATATAATGCCTCAAATGGTTCCATCTGTATACTGGAATGAAAACTGTTATTATAAGAATGATCAACCAAAGAAAGTTGTTGGTCCCAACTTCCATGATAATCCATCGAACAAGCACGTAGCATATACTCCAAAGTCTGAATCATTCTTTCTGATTGCCCATCTGATTGAGGATGAAAAGTTGTACTAAAATTTAATTCAGAACCCAATGACTTCTAAAGGCTTTTTCGAAAGTTAGAAGTGAACCTGGGATCACGGTCAGATACAATGGAGAGAGAAAATCCATGTAACCTGACTATCTATTTAAGATATAAATGGGAAAGTTGATCTAGGGAAACTTATCTCGTATAGCAAGGAAATGAGCAAATTTAGTCAAGCGATCAACAATAACCCAGATTTCATTATTACCTCGAGGTGTTTTCGGAAATCCCACAATGAAGTCCATGGATATATTCTCCCATTTCCACTCTGGTACTGGTAATGGCTGAAGCATCCCTTTCGGTAATTTCCGCTCTTCTTTAACCTGTTGAAAAGTAAAACAATTCAGAATAAAATCAGAAATATCCCTTTTCATTCCATCCCACTAGAAATACTCTCGAAGATCTCTATACATCTTAGTACTGCCAGGATGAACTTAAAATGGAGAACTAGGAGCTTCACCTAACAACTCTCTCTTCAACTATGAATTACACGAGACACACAATCTCTTCCCAAATCTCAAAACACAATCATTATCAATGTTGAATTTAGGCAACTTACCCTTCTGAAACAGCTCTACCTTTTCGGTAACTCACAGTCTTGCTTTGGTGATTTCTTAATTCTGTCTGATAGAGGAGATTTCACTGATACCTGAATCAAAACAGAAGGACATCCTGCACCAACCACTTCTAGGCCAAAGTTCATCAGATCCTTAAACAATGGATCACTTTCCAAACGCAACATCGTTAATGAAGCATTACTTTTCCGACTCAAATCATCTGCCACGTTATTTGATTTTCCGGGATGGTAATGAATTGTACAATCATAATCCTTGATTAATTATAGACATCTCATCTATATCATGGTAAACTATTTCTGAGTGAATATATACTTTAAACTTTTTTGATCGATATATATTTGACACTTTACTCCATAAAAATGATGCCTATAAATTTTTAAAGTGAAAACAACAGCAGCTAATTCCAAATCATGTGTAGGGTAATTTACCTCATAAGTTTTCAATTGACGTGAAGCATAAGCAATTACCTGATCATTATGCATTAGGACACAACCAAGTCCTTTCAACGAAGCATCACTGTATATAACAAACTCCCCATTCTTAGAAGGTAGTGCCAAAATTGGAGTATTCACCAATATTCATTTCAGTTCCTGAAAACAATCATCATATTCTTTTGTCCAGATAAACTTAACACCCTTTTGAGATAGCGTAGTCATTGTACTAGATAACCGTGAAAAATTTCTAACAAACCTTCAGTAATATCCTGCCAAACCAAGTAAGCTACAAATCTCAGTTACATTTTTGGGTCTTCTCCATTCTTCAACAACCTTTGTTTTTGCAGGATCAACAGTTATCCCATCTTTAGAAACAATTTGACCAAGGAAAGAAATTTGTTGCAACCCAAACTCACACTTTCTGAATTTCCCATACAATTTCTTTTCTTATATGGTTTGAAAAATAACCCTTAAATGTATTACATTCTCCTCTATACTTTTAGAAAACACCAAATATCATCAATGAAAACAACCAAAAACATATCCAAGAACTCATAGAAAATTATACTCATAAGGTCCATGAATACAGCAGGTGCACTGGTTTTCCCAAAAGGAATAACTACAAATTCATAATGGCCATATCTTGTATGAAATGCTGTCTTCAGAATATCATCTTCCTTTACCGTCAACTGATGGTACCCTGATCTCAGGCCAATCGTTGAAAAAAACCGAGCTCCCTGAAGCTAATCAAACAAATCATCGATATGAGGCAAAGGATATTTGTTCTTAACAGTGATGTTATTAAAGGCTCTATAATCAATGAAATGTCCCATTGAACCATATTTCTTTTTAACAAATAAAATAGGAGCACCCCATGGTGATGTGCTAGGTCAAATGAAACATTTCTCTAATAAATCTTGCAATTGCTCCTTCAACTCTAAAAGTTCAATTTGAGCCATTCGATAAGGGGGTTTTGAAATTGTCTTAGAATCAGAAACTAAGTCAACGGTAAATTAAACTTCATGGTCTGGTATTATTCCAAGAAACTAATCAGGAAAAACATTAGGATATTCATTTACCACTAGAACATAATTAATCTGAACAATTCCCTTGTTTTCAACGATATGTGCATGGTAACATTCATTCCCATATTTTACAAGTTTCTCAGCCTCTTGATATGTTATCAATAGTAAGGGTCCATTCTTGTACACAAACTGAAAGTATTTCTGAAAAGAAACTTCTTTAGCTCTATATTCAATATTATCATGGTAAACATAGAGACAATCCATACCCCGGATAACATCAAACTCAACTAGAGGTAAAACAATAAGGATTTCAAGTAGGCTCTGTCCATGGATAAGGATAGAAAAATACTTAAAAAATCTTTTTGCCTCAACATTTCCCCCAGGTATTTTTACCACAGGTTCATGAGTCATTTCTTGAGATGGTATTCTCATTTTACTAGAAAGGTTTTCAGAGATGAAAGAATGTGTAGAACCCGAATCAAACAACACACTGGCATAATCTAAAAAAACAAAGTATCTGATACAACTTCATTTGATGTCCTAACATCTGCTGAAGTAGTTACAAAGGTTCTTTCCAACCCTTTCTGCTTGTAGTCTAACTGCTTCCCATCACTCAAGCTCTTTTTCAGACACTCGTTTGCATAGTTTCCAATCTCATTACACTTAGAACATTTCACTAAATGTAAATCAAATTTGCTATTACCAGCACCTTGATCTTTTCTTGTGCAATCATGAGCCTTATGTACCATATTACCACATCGGTAGCACTTTCCAGAATTTAGAAGGCATTCCCCATCATTCATTTTACCACATTTATCACAAACTGGAAACATAGTTTTCTTACCATCTAACCTTTTTGAATAATTCTTCCCTTTCTCATGCCACCTTGGTCTCTTCTTCTGCTGGTAGTTATAGAACACTTGATCATCAGAAAACTCCATTTCCACCTTCTCAGCACATCAAACAAGCTTCTCATAACTTTTGAACTCACGAGAAGCTAAAGCCCTTCGATATTTTGGGTTTAATCTGGAGTAAAAATGATTGATTTTACTATCAAGGTATCGGATAAAATTTGGAGCATACCTTGCCAATCGAGTGAACCTCTCTTCACAAGCAGCCACTAAGTTGTCCTCTTTCCTCAATTAAATGAATTGTTTTTTCATCCTAATTCTAACAGCCTTAGGAAAATACTACTCAAGAAACATACCATTGAATTCATCCCAGTCGAGAGGATCAATCTCATCAACGTCCTTGATATTTTTAACCATCGACCACAACTGATATACTTGTCCCTCCAAAAGGTAAATTGCCAGACTAACATTTTGATTGGCTGAACACCCCATGACATTGAAAATCTTCCCCAGTGCTTTAATCCACCCTTCAGCTAGCACAAGGTCAGATGATCATCTGAATGATGGGGGATTTTTCCTCATTAAATGTTCCACCACTGACATGTTCCTCTGCGGTTGATCTGGGTGATCTTGTTCATGGATACCACAACCATTTATCGCTTGAGTCAACTGCACCATCACTGCAACAAACTGTTCAGTTCCAATTATGACCATCTCAAGATGCTGATTTGGAATGTCATTTCCTTCTGTATGCCTTCCTAGCGATGCTTCCCTGTTTCCTCTACGGAAAACCATTCTGAACAAACATGTCTTAGATGAACCAACATGGTAATCTTCAAATGATATATCATTTCAATTTGACCATAAAAAAATATTTCTGGATAATCATTTAATATAATTCTAGCACCTAAAATTATCTAAACTTACCTCTGATACCAACTATAAGGCCCCAACCTTAAACATTACTTAATCTGGAGTTATTTCAAGAAGACACGTTGAGGATATTTTTAGGTTTAGAGTTTTTGAGAATTATATCATAAATCATGCATTACATTCCACATTTAAACAAAGTGGTTACATAAAAGATAGTGTTCATTTTTTCCCATCAAGGGAAACATATTTAAAACAAAACGTGGATTTTTTCATGACACTTCCTTGACCCTATCATCACATCATGTACCTTTCCCTTGACCTATTAAAAACATTTCAAAAACATGGGGTGAGCATAAAAAGCTCATTAAAGGATATAAAAGTACAAAATGAAAACATTAGTCCATGTATGAAATCATACTTTACTCATAAAACATAATCATACCTCATCAAATCATGAATAAATCATAGAAATCATAAGACATAAAGGTAACATGAGGCATTCATAATATTCTTACGTAGGGAGTAACCCTCATGGTTACATTTAGAATACCCATCACAGTATATTCCCTAAATATCTTCGGAGAAACCTTAACATTTAACCCCTTTGCATTACATAATGCATTGGAGAGATATATCGGGCTCAACCTCCCATAGTTTATCACGGAACCACCCATCTTTGAAACAATGCCCAAGAACCATAACATAATCATATCACATAAAACATGCATAAAGGAAACATAACAATTCAACATTTAAATCACAAGATATCAATAAAACACATTGACATAATAGAAACATTATGAAAAACATTTTCAATACCAAAATAAAAGTAAAGTAAAACATGGTATTTATTTTCCATTAAAAAAAGTTATGGATTGTAGAGGAAGCCAAAACTCAAATAATGGTCACGGTGGCGGAGATGTCGTTGTCGACGCATACGTATGAAAAAACCATTCTATTTTGTCATTTAGTAAATGATTCGTATAAAAAAGTTTCCTTTTGAGTAAACATTAAAGTCAAAGGGGTTTATACACCATATAAAATAATGTTGTGTATAAAACAATATGCCTCAATGAGAGGATATTGAGACGAGTCCCGTACTTCTTATCCGACATGACACGATCGTTCTTTATTCTCATGAATAATAAACTTGAGTTAATTTATACTTGCTTAAGAACCCTTTTCAAGTTCATTATTCCTTTTATATCACTTATTACCATTTCATGAACACTATTTAATTATTTAAGTTTATAACGGTCGTTTTAACGATCATTGGTACTTGAGTCAAAAATAAACTCTTTATAATTACAAGTTGTTCATGTATCCATAATATCCAGAGTTATATTCATGATGTATATATCATATATATCATATATATACATTATATCCATGCATTTTAAATATTACATAACATTTAGAGGTATGAAATGAAATGCACCGTTCATGGAGACGGTATGCCGTACGTACGCATGAACGCTACATTCATTTCTATTTCATATTTAATGGAATGAAATCATAATGATATAAAGGTATATTATAATTCCAGTATAATATCATATATAATATCATTAAATTCATCTTTTATACGTTCCACATATGGCATTAATGAATCAAATCACTTTGTGGGGGCGGTAGTCCGTACTTCCTAAAATGAAGATATCACATATACCCATAATGGAAGCCATAAAGGTATGCAATAAATGAAAAATACAGAAGCTTAAGGGAAAAATAAAAATATTATATATCATATATAAATATAGTGACATCTTAATGGCCACCATTGAAGGTGCTAGAAGACTATTGAGCAATCATCGTTTCGTGAGGCAGAAATTTTCCATCCACAGAAACAGTATGCTCTTTAACCATTAGATGAAGTTGTGTGTATGTGTTGCTCGAATAAATCTTATAAAAACATACTAGTATATTTAATATACTGGTTTTGTTACAAAATAAATGAATAAAAAGAGTTTAGGGGGTTGGAGAAGCAAAATAAAACAAAAGAACATTAGATAAGTCTTTAGCTTTAAATCGGGTAACTCCTCTTGGTTAGAACCAAAAGGGTTTCTTGAAGAGCATTATACCTAAGGTAAGGCTTATAAGATTAATAGAGGGATGTGGAGAGATAAAATTAGTAGGGATTGGCCGATCCAATGTCTTGATAAGTGTGGGTAAAGAGGTAGAGGTGGGGGCCTTTTATAAAAGGAGAGGAGGGGAACTATTGGAAAGGTATAAAATGTTACTTTATTTTCAAATGCGTTTCAGATTTTAAAGGTCCCACATTGATTTATTTCGAGGATAAGGTGATAAGGGTTTGAAAGATACTCATCCAATAGGTCTTTGACAAGTGTAATTCTTATGTTTTACATTATTATTTCATTTTATTTAAATTGTTCATTAATGAGGTAATCAGTGATTCATCATGATGTCATAAAATAATTTAATTTATTTAATGTCTAAAAATTATAAAAAAATACTATTATGTAGGAAATATTTTTAACATTACAATGACTATATATAGTCCAAATAGAACATTTATGTAGGCAAAATTAAACATGTTTTACTCAGGTGATACATTCTTTGTTATATTTAACATTTTTTAAAAATAAAAAGATAAAAAGTCATTATCAAACAAAAGTGATTCCATGGGGTCCCCAAGATTGGCACAAGGAATATCATGGTCGGACATGACACAAAAAGTAGCATTAGGACACATTTGGGGTCATTTTTTATTGTCACGAACCAGGCCAGCGCGTCATCCGACCCGGCGCCCGACCCGGTCCGCGACATGGCCCGAAGGGCGTCCCCGATCCCCACGGGCTGGCAACTAGTGTCAGACATCAAAACATGCAGTTGGGAACGATTTAGCCCAAAAAATAAAAGAAATAAAAAATAAATAAATAAATAGAACAGAATAATTAAACACTAACAGCAGAAAATAAAATAAAGATAGGCAACTAGGCATACCTCCAAGTGACCCCATGGGTCACCACCAAACATATAACCACGCTCGCTCGAAGAGCGATCCAAGTCTATAACTTGAAACTGAAAATTAAAGTAGGCGTGATCACCGAGATGCTCAGTAGGAAAGCCAAGAAATAACCACGCCCTATGCCCTTACCTTTAAAAAGAAAACCAATTATGCTAGTTTGAAAATAAGAAATAATAAAATAATGTTTTTTTTCTTTTCAAATACAAATCACAAGTTGAAATTTTTATGAAAATCATTTCTATTCCACCATATTTTCAAAATCGATTCCAAGAGTGCATTCACCTTTCGAAATTGCAAGAAAACAGTTTAGTTTGAAACATGGGTTTTCACAATGAGACAGTAAGTATGAAACAAATGAAAAGAAAGTTACATCGCTAGCAGCATGTCACAAAGGAGCGCCATGGGTAGCCCCTATAGGTAGCTAGGAAAAGTGGGAACCTAGAGACCTCATACCTCAGTGAAACGTGGATTAGAAGGCCACAACCCTCAGAAAACGTGGCTTAGATGGCCACGACCCTCAGAAAACGAGGCTTAGATGGCCACGACCCTCAGAAATTCATATGTTTAGTTAGTGTTGTTGCGTCAATCCTGCTAGACAACCCGGGACGAACCCCTTCCATGTCATCTAACGTACTAGTCCTGGTCGCCCACCTAGGTACCCAGGGTTTCCCATGTTCTCTATTTCAAAGGGTGGTGAGGTTTTAACAAAAACATATAAAGAACATTGCACTTTCTTACCCAAAGTCCATTTCACCACTCACCGCTGTTCTCCCTCCTTAAGAGAATCGCCCTTTTTATGTCACATTACCTTGCACAAGCCTCTTTATTAGACACATATCACAAATCACACACTTAACACACACATCATGTTTCTACAACAATGGGGCATGCCTTAAGAGGGGGTTTGTTTTACTTTCGCAAACCATTCTCAAAGTGCCAGTTGAGCTTAATTAATTACAATAAACACATTTCATTTTTGAACACAAAATCACCCAACGCTTATGTTTCCAAAACCATTTGAAAGTTAAACTAAACAACCAAGGTACTATATCTTTAAAAGCAAGCTAGAAAACATGTTTAAATATAAAAAAACATTATTTTATTATTTCTTATTTTCAAACTAGCATAATTGGTTTTCTTTTTAAAGGTAATGGCATAGGGCGTGGTTATTCTTTGGCTTTCCTACTGAGCATCTCGGTGCTATCACCTACTTTAATTTTCAGTTTTAGGTTATAGAATTGGATCGCTCTTCGATCGAGCGTGGTTATAAGTTTGGTGGTGACCCATGGGGTCACTTGAAGGTATGCCTAGTTTCTTATCTTTATTTTATTTTCTGCTGTTAGTGTTTAATTTTTTTGTTCTATTTATTTTTTTTATGTCTTTTATTTTCTGGGCTAAATCGTTCCCAACTGCATGTTTTGATGCCCGACACTAGTTTCCAGCCCGTGAGGATCAGGGACGCCCTTCGGTCCATGTCGCGGATCGGGTCGGGCGCCGGGTCGGATGACGCGCTAGCCTGGTTTGTGACAAAATGGTATCAGAGGAGGAACCCAGCCTTAAGTGCGGCGCACTGCCTGGGTTGAGATGTAGGGCCCACAACGAGGGCGTTGTGCTCTAAGGGGGGGGGGGGGGGTGATTGTAACATCCCCAAATGATAAAGGGTTAAATGACTAAATGATATGACTAATGTCAACAAGGTGCACCTTCCTTTTCAGGAGCCTGTCTGATTAGAACACCACAATTAAGCCTGCTTGGCCCGGAGTAGTGATCAAGATGGGTGACCTCATGTGAAGATTCCCAGGGTGTGTGTGATTGAGGAAAAAGCACACTGGAAAGGACATGTGTTGGCCTGTGGGGACTATCATTAGTCAGATAACCTGTTCGGGCATGTGGGTGGACCCTGGGGTGGGCCCCACGTGTCTGCGGGGGCAACTGGTGGTACCTGGTGGGCCAGGACCCGACGGCCATGTTAGGGCGGGGTGGTTGTGCTGTCACTGGGGTCCAGTTGTCATAGTTATTTTTATGATATTATTTTATTATCCTTAACTACCCGATTACTAATTAATCAAGATAATTAAAGATAATTACCATAGTTACTATTCATAATGTCCAAAAACAAAGTAGTCTTGATTAAATAATTGGGAACTTCTGATTCCAATTATGTAATCCATTTTACCAAATTCCATACATAGAAATTTCATTTATTAATTTAAAAATAATTCGCGTTGTCAAAACAAATAGGGTTTTTTTGAAACAATATCTATAAAAAGTTTGGCATTAGTTTATACCAAATTCCAAAGTGAAATTAATTCTAATGACCAATATTGGATTATATGGTAATAATATATTATAATTACACTTTAAAATCAATTAAAAAACAATATATCCATATAATTAAAAGTATATGGAAAAGCAGTTTTGATGTAAAATGCAGTATTGTTCACTATTCATTAAAAAATGAACATTGTCTGAAAAATACCAAAAATTATCCAATATAAATTTAAATGTCCCAATCATAAATAATAAGTATATTTTGAAAAATAAAGATTATAAAATTGTCAAAAGTTTTATTTAAAAATGGTTTTCCATCAAAAGGAAGTAAAACAATATTTTTAAAATATTAGTGTATTCCATGCTTAAGATTGAATTTATTCTAATTTTAACCCTCTAAAACAATATCTACTTCATAAATAGACATAGATAAAAATATCTATTATTCATTACTTACTTGGGATGTTACAGTTCTTATCTGCCTTCTGGGCACATGAAAACCTGATTCAGGTCTAGGTCAATTCCATATATTCCTCCTACCTAATCCTATGCTCAAAGTGTTATTAGTTCCAAATTCATACCCATTACCTTACCTTGATATATTCCATCATCTAGAACATCACATACATTTAATAAATGAGATTTTATATGTAATTATTTGGATACCAATAACATTTCTTGGGTTTCGATCCTAGAACTCATTCTGGATATAGGTGTTATAAAGAATATTCCATGCAACCTTAAGATGTGAAACCTTATTCAAGGATATCCCAACAGGAAACATATATGGATTTTATGGAAGGCATATTTTATTGTGGAATTAATAGTCTTCTTCCCTCCATATATATATTAACATTTTTCATCAGTACTCTAGATTTATCCTTCAATTTAATTTAGTTTATCAAAATTAAATTATGCATGGATAAAAGTATTTTTTATACAATATACAGCCATTTATCAAACCTGTTTATAAATAATTTATCAACTCTATTCACCCTAAACACCCAAAAATACTTGGAAGGATTTGAAAATAACACATCCTTGTCCAAATTGTCCTCTCATTCCATTATACCATCCTAATTTCTTAATATTTTTTGATATATATATATATATATATATATATTCACACATCTTGTTTATACATTTATTTTTTATATAATTATATATATATGTATTCTTTATTTACTTTTAATTAATTTATAAAAAATGTTTATATATTTTTATATATTTACATGTAATTGGGTATCAACATATAAAATTTTTATAATGTATTTATTAAATGAATATTAATTTTAAATACATTTATATAATATATTTCTATAATACGTTTAAATACATTAAATTCAGATATATTTATATACATTTATATTCTATATTTAATTATATATTTATAAAAAAATACATTTATATAATGTATTTACACATTATTGGAACAAACATACAAACACACACACACATAGAAATATATATATATTTAATTATGAATAATTAAATATGAATAAATTTAAATATCAATGATTATATATATATAATTTATTTATATAAATATATATTTATTCTCAAATAAAATATATTTATGTATATATTTTCATAATGTGGAAGAATAAAATTTTTTCCCATATGGTTTATATATTTAATAATAAATTTTAAATGTAAATATGATTAAAAATTAATTTATACAATTAAAATTTTGTATATAAATATGCAAAAATATGTATATAAATTTTTATCAAACGTATAGAAGAATAATCTCCACTGATTGAGATAATCCTCCAGGGGTTTACTAATGTTTGGTGCTTCCTAGGGTCTCCTAGGTGTGGTTGTGATTCATTGAAATCCCTGTTATCTTTGCTAAATCAATAGAACAACTGTACAATGATGTGAACATGAATCCCTACATGACTCCTAGTGTACTGGAATGGGATCTAATAATATATTGGAAAATATTTTTTGTAATTAAAAAAAGAAAATGTAGTGGTCTTGGTCAAGAAGGCTGATGATGAATTTTTAATTCATCGAATGGCACTGCTGATCATCATAATGTTTATGGGAAATTATCCCTTCAATTTGGGTTCCTAAAAAAATAATCAACAATATGTTTTTCATTTAGAAGTGAGTATATACAAAAGATATGTTGGAGCGAGGTATAAGATCTTTGAAATCATCAATGAGAGATTAACATAATGTACTCAAATGACAGTTTTCATCCTATGATAACAAACACATTCTAATGGAGGATCTAAGTGACAATGGGGATATCCTGATGACCAGTATTTCTAAAAACCCATTTTTGATATGGTATATAGGGATACCGTAAAGTGGTAGAACAACATGTGTTTTTTGAAAACATACATGGGATAACATCGAATTTATGGAATGTGATATATCATATCCAATTATGTGGGGGAAGACTATGCATATTGGGGTGCTGATTGATGTGGAACATCCAATTTTAAGTGTATTTTTTTTAAATGATATAGGAATCTAGTTCCGGGATATCATTTGAATTAGGAAAGGAACATGTTTCCTCCTTCTTTAGTCGAAGTATTAGGAAGATAGAGACATACTATAACTAAAGGAAGGATGATAATGAAGGCAACACCATCATGTATTATGGTCATTGGAACTATGTGAAAAATTCTAGCATTTCCTTCATTTCTAATCCAAAAAAACAAAGGGATCAAGATATACATGAAAAATATTTTTCTAAGAAAAATGCTGGGAATCATAATAATATCATCATTTTATAGCCTCTAGTATTTCCTACTTTTTAGTGTGATGAAAATTAGTTAGATGAAGGGTAATATCAAACCTTCAGGGTGGGTTTTAGTGACCCAAGAAGAGTTATAATAACTAGAATATGTGTTAAATATAATATCCTCCATGCTGTATTCATGTAACCATGGAGGGCAGGAGTAAATCATCCTCCATCCCAAAGAGAAATTGATTGAAACCTATAGATCATATTTCTCCCCAAAAAATAATTTCCCTCTGTACCCCCACTGTGAATGGGGTAGATCCAATTGAATCTTCTTGGGAAGTTCTAAAAACATAATATATTTATAGGAGGAAAAATAGAGAGGATAATCTGAATGGAAATAGAATAAGCTTAATTAAAAATTGTGGTGTTAAATGGTGTATAGAGGACCAACTAGTTAATAAGAGATATTCCAAAATTTTATAATTTTAGGGGGATGGAACTTAGATAAAATGATAAATGGAGGAGTCATGAATGAGCCAGCCCTGTATGTGCTTAGGAAAATAATTTTTTGGAAAATTCGTGATTTGGGAAACCCCAAATCAGTTCATATGTTGCAACACTGTTTTTTATATGCATCCATGATATGGGGTTTCTCTCTGAAACCACATATATATCAATTACATTGATGGTATCAAAAAAATGATCTATTCATTAGATATTTCCTTGTATATCGGTAAGGCCACTTAGGTGGAATCATCTTCCTTTAGAGGAAGGATACGGATGTTTGGGTTAAATCCTTCTATCCAAACAACATTAGTGATATCAACCATCAACCCAATGGACCAACATGGGATTTTGTGGGATTTTGGGGATGATACTCCAAAAGGGAGAAATGGAAGTCCTATAAGTTAGTCAAATCCATTAATCAATAAACTACATGAACCTATCCATATTGGGGGGAGCGAATTCAAAATAATTGTTTTTCAAAATGAATTGAAAGGGTGGGGAAGAATACATTATGCATCTATGATGTATTTACATCAAGAAAAATAGTTATCTAGGATAGTAGCTATGGGATATTCTGAAACCCTATTACATGGTTTCATGGGAATTCTAAAATAACCCACATGATATAATAGTTAGATTGGTTAATGGGGTCCATCGATTGGTTTAGCTTTCTTAATTCATTCATATTCCCTCTTCTCTCTCCTACTATATGAGACCATTGTCCTATCCTACTTGATATATATCTGGGAGTGAAAATAGGTGATCTACTCTTTTTAGGTATTTGGAGTTCCTAACATCAGAAATAGGTTCTATTACAAAACATCAAATTTGAAACATTGGTTTAATATCAAATTTAACCAGTGTAACATTCAATGTGATGCTATTGAATGAAAACTAACATAATTTTATACTCCACCCCTCCTAATTATGTTCTATCCATTGTCATGAGAGTTGATATATAACTCGATGAGGCTGTCAAAATTAATGAAATTTTTTTGTCTATTCTCACCTAAGATCCCCACATCCAAGATGGAAACTCTAATTTTTTTTATATAAATCAAAACTTCTTAGTGTGGAGGCATTGTAACTATATTTATTACCTCACTAGTTTTGAGGATAAAAATGCTTCTGATGTAAGGGGAATCCCTGATCTCATCAATGTTTTTTTATCAGGAGGATTTTATTGTTGGGATGTCATTTCATACAATATTATTACTTATATCAAACATTTGTTTTCAGATATGATTATCGTCCATGTCAAAGAAGATTTTACTATTGAAGTGATTTAATTGGCATTTGCACATATTATAAAACCAATGTTCCTAGTCTAGATGGATTTATAATATTCCTTTTTAAAATATTGTAATAAATTTTTAGGAATGAAATTTTAGGAATCATGAATAAAAATTGGTTAGGAATAGAAAATAAATATTCATTTAATGAAAAAATTATTACTCTCATTAAAAAAATAAATAAACAATACCTATTCATTCTTAAACTTTAGGCCCATAATGTTTTGAAATGTGATATAAAAAATAATTTCAAAAAAATTGGTCAATTACATACACCAATTGTTACCCTCCATTATTTCTGAAAAAAAATGTTCTTATGCTCCTAAGAGGCTCATATATGGTAATTCCAATGTTTTCCATGAAAACTAGAACAATAGAAAAATAGGTATTATGGCTTTGATTTTGGATATGAAAAAGAGAGTTTAATGACCATTTCTTTATATTGTTATGAGTATATTAGGTTTCTATACCAAATGGATTGATGTTGTCCTGAAATGAGTGCCCATTATCTTGTTCAGGATTGAAGTCAGTGGAAGCCTCTCTCAATGATTCATCCCATATAAAGGTCCTCATAGGGGTAATCATATCCCCCTTTCCATTTTATTTTGTTGGATGGTGTTTTTTATGTTAATATCTATTATAGATAGGGAAAATCTGGTGCATGGGGTGATGTATTATCGACATGGCCCAACTATTACCCACCATTTATTTCTGATCGAAGTTTACTTTTTTTGAGATCTATGTGGGATGAATGTGGAAATTTATGAAATTTTATTCAAAGGTATGAGATGGCTTCTGGGTAGTTAGTTAACACCTCAAATATGAGATCTCTTATAGCTATGGAGTGCTTTTGAGTTGGGAGGATGACCTCCCCATCACATCTGGAATATTGGATGTTTAAAAAAAATATTTTAGGATTTCAATTATAATTTGGGGATAAAATGAGTTTTATAGTCATTTGGATAGGGTGGTAAACAATTATGGGTGAACATGTAATAGGGTCTCTAAAACAGGTAAGGAAATCCTTATCCTGGTTGTGGACCAGTTTATCCCCAGCTGTGTTATGTCCCTTTTAAAACTACCTGGCATCTTTATCGACCAATTTCATGCTTGAATATAAATTTTTTGTTTTTTAATTAATCATTTAGGAATAAAACCTCTCGGATGGGTTGGTCCATGCTTTTACTCCCCATGAAAAATCGATAGATGGGGTTTTGAGATATATGACTTTTTATAGATTCCATTCTCCCAAAGTAGGGATGTAGTCTTATTGAATCCACTACTTCTCTTTGTGTTAGGGTCCATCAAGCCAAATTCATTGTGAACTCAACATCTTTTGGATTTTAACATTTCCCATGACCTATATTTTTTAGGATGGGGGGGGGGTATCACGAGCATATTTTTAAAGGTCTACACTAAAGGATAGGGTATGGTTCTAGTGTGAATATGTGGAATTACTATGGGTGGAGGATAATAGTTCTTCCATGGAATCCTATATAGTTATTATTGTTTTGGAAAATTAAAAGAATCTGTCTTTTTTAAAAGGAGATGAAAGTGGATGGTGTAAGGAAACATTGAAGACCTTGTTCAATTAAAGAGACCAAAAAAATTCCATGCTCTTCTTGTTGTAGGATATTTTAGAGTTTACAATATATGATAGGTTAATTATGCCTTACATACTAAAACTGTAAAACATAGTTACTCACTGGTTCTTCATGTGGTGTAGGAGTAGACATCATTGGAAAAGAAAAACCTTGGTCTTCTCCAGATCCCTCCCAAGGAAAAATACTTATCATGGAAACCATGCTTCAGTATTCGTTATATCAAGGATTATCTCAATGTCTTCCATGACCTCGATCACCTACTTTTACCTCTATGTATGGATATTGGATAGTACTATCATCATGAATTTTTTTGATCCCTGGTGAAAATTACATTTATCATTAATTGGATTATAATTTTTATTCTATTGTAGGGTTGTTATTTTTCAAAGATATTGGGGAAGTGGTCTTCAAAAATTCCCATGGATTCATTGTATATCATGTTCACAATGGCCATAATAATATGGGTTAGAAGGGCTGATTTTTTTTGTAATCATATGATTATGACAAGAAACATCTAGGCTGAGTGATCCACCGCCAAGATTACAACATAGAGTATGATGGATGAATAAGTCAATAGTAATGGTGTGGTTGTTTGTTCAAACACCTGGTTGCGTCTTCCAAATTATTTAATTATGAATAAGGTTGATGCTTTTGTTTTTGGTTGAACATTTTCTGGTGTCATTTTGGTCATCTTGGACTCCTACGGAGTAGTCATGATTTTTTTCCAAAAATATTTTTATTCTTTTTTGACTCCACACATGGCTGGATCATAAGATATTTTTCCTGGTATAGAGTTTTCATGGAACAAATGGTGTAGTTGGGTTGCTATGGATACATACTATCATAATTTTATCAATTATACCACATCCCTAGAAAACAAACATCAATCATTTGGTTAGTTGATTGGGAGGATTCAATATTTATGTCACCACTTCTCATATTGTTCCTTCATGTTCACAAAAAGGGAAAAAAATAGGGATACACACTATTTGGACACCCTTGTTCCCTCAGGAGAATCACATGTATGGTTTCATGATTTCCCTATTTGGATAAAATCCATTTTATTGTTAGATATTTGATTATCCTTTTAATGATTATTATTATTTCATAAAAATGTATATATATGTATATATATATTTCTCTTGAACATTAAATGTGTTTTCAATTATGTGTAGGAAATATTATTACATTGATAAATATTATTCTTTACAATTAGTTTAATGAGAATTAAGAATTTCTATTCTTGATATCACATGTTATTATATGTTATGGATAGCTTATAAACCCAATGTTATTTTAGTTTGTTTCTGAATCTTCTTTTTTATGTAGACATAGAATTTATTATCTAATGGATATTTTCTAGGTATCATGTGATATCATCCCTTTCTTTAATATATGTGAATATTTTTTTGAGAATAATGACGAGATGATAAGAAACCCCACAAGTTATTTTCAATTGAATGTTAATGGGGAAGAATATTGAGAACACATCATGAGTTATTGAATATGTGAAAAGATATTGAAAAAAACATACATAGGTTGATATTGTTGATCCATTGTTTCTTTTTTTGTCAATCCATAAATACGTAGACGATGTAATGTGATGATTTATTCCCATTCTTTATTTATTAAATTCATTTGATTGTGATTTTTCACACTGCATACAAATAGTGGAATTCCACAAAAAAATTTATTTTTATGACGTGATGAAGAGGAATAAATTTTGAAAAAGATATTATGTTCATGGAAATATTTATGTGAATGAATAATTATTATAAAGATGAATTTTCATTTACAGGAAAAAATATATTATATTTTTTATGATGCTTGTGGCTTGGAATATGATAAATGTGTATTGTTTACATTGATGATTGGATACTCTATATGATAGTTTACTAAAAATATACGTCATTATCCTAATAAAGGAAACATGTGTTATGTATTTGGTGATTTTTTTCCAAAATTCAATTAACACCAATTATAAGGATTAAATGTGTGTATACCTTGAGGGGGATCTTAGAAGAGTTCTTAAATATGTAAACCACACTTTCTCCAATATTCATAATTGAATTATATTATCAATTATGGGGGAGTTAATTATTAATTTTAATATAAGATTATTTGGGACATTTATATCTATTGTAAGAGAAAACACTCCAAGGGTTTCCTAGGGTTTGGTGATTCCTACGGTCTCCTAGGTGAGGTTGTGATTTTAAAGCATCCCTTTTATCGTGGATAATGTTTTACAACCACATTCTAAAAAAATTAACCTAAATCCATACATTAGGTCTAATGTTATTGATTATTATCTAATAATACATTTGAATAACATTTTACTAATTGAAAAAGAGAATGTCGTGGTTATGGCCAAGAAGGAAGATGGTGGGTTTCTAATAAATCAAATGGAAATACAGATCATCAAAAATATTATACTCAATCATCCCTTCAGTATGGGGGTCTTAAAAAAAGATCCAAAAACATTTGGTAATTATAATAGGGTGTATCAATAAGATATTTTTGAGTAGGAAAAATGATTTATTAATTATTCAATTAGAGATACTAATATGAGGTTCTCAAAGGAAGGCTATGGTCCTTTGATAAACAACTCATTTTAATGGAGTATCCAAGAGGAAAATGGGTTTTCTTGAATACCTATCATCCCCAATCAATAATTGGGATACCATATAAAGGGATTCCATTCTATGGTTGAAATGAATGAGTTGTGTGAAAAATCAGAGGTCACATTTGAGAATTTATGGAATGGGTTAGATTGGATCCTATTCAATCATGGGTTGACTTTGTAGATTATGGTACTATTCAGATCCACCACATACATGGGGATTTTTCAGATGTAATAGGAATAAAATTCTTAGATATTATTAAAATTTTATTAGATACCAATTTATAGATTCTTTCATGGGTGTATCCAGAATATAAAAAAGACTATTTCTCAAGAAGGGCATATGAAGAGTGAAACAACATCATGCAGTATAGTCCCTAGCTCTATGTAAAAAATAATCAGGACTTCCTTCATTCCAAACCCAAAAAAAATGGATTGTGATTGAATTATGAAATCTTTTTCTGTGTAATATGACCAGAATCAAAATAATATCAACATGTTTGTGCCTTTAGTCTTTTCTTCAAATCAACATGAAGAGAAGAAATTATAATAATGGGAATATTAAACCATCAATGTGTGTTTGGGGGAAACATGGAAAAGGTATGATAACCAGGATATGATTCCCATAGATAATGCAACTACCAAGTTGTATTACTATAACTGTATAGGGAATGAGTAAAACATCCTCTATCACAATGAAAACGTGTTCATACATTCTTGATCAAATTTCTACCTCAATACATGAACTCCCCCTATATTTCTCCTTAAATGGGGAAGATACAGTCAAATCCTCTTTGGATGATAAAAAAATAGAGGTGGATGTGGAAAATTAGATTGAATATTGAGAATGGAAATCGAATGAGATCAAGAGAAAACTTGTGGGTTAAAAGTTGTGTGGAGGGTACCGTAGTTAATGGCTGATATTCCAAAAAATTTAATGTTGTTTTTTATGGAACATACCTCAAATTTTCTAAAGAAGATGTTATATTGGTATATCCCCTCCTATCCTCGTGAAAATCATGTGTTGTAACTTCCTTGATACTAGAAACCAATTCTCAGTTTGGATTATCTATCCTTGTAAAAAAAATATTTCCCTGATATAGTTTTTCTATCCAATACCATATTAAAAATAAAGGTCATATATAGTAATGCCAAAAAAGTTGGTTTTGTGGGTTGTTTCCCAGTTTATCAGCAAGGCCATTACGGTGGAACTAACATTCATTGGAGGGGGGATGGGGATGTTAGGGTTGAATCCTTATCTAAAAACTACATTTTTGTAATCATCCATCAACCATATGCTTCTATGTGATATTTTTTTGGATTTTATGGATTAACCACCCCAAGGGAGAAATGAATATCCTATAATTTACACAAATAGATTCATTATAACCACCATAAAACTCTCCTTATTTGATTATTTCAATGAAATTCTATTTCAAAATTTGAATATTGGGGACAAAGAAGAAACTATTCATATCTGATGGACATACATCACAAAACATAGTTGGTAGGGATTTTAGGATTAGTATATTTTAGAGAACCTTTTACATTTTTTCATGTGAAGTTTAAAACCACAAACATAGTAGAATGGTTAGAATGATTTATGGGGTCGGCTGATTGGATTAGCATTTTAAATTCTATCCATGCCTCTGATCGCGAACCTTCCATGTGTGGCCATTTTCTAATAAAAATTGATATATCATTATGTTTGAGGAAGGAACTGCTAGAAATAATCTTCAGGATTGGGATCATTTGGGAAAAGGAAAGGGATTGTGGATAAGTGATTTTCCATTTATAAAAGTTTTGTGGTCCTATCATAAAAATGATGATTAATTATTCCATGTCCAATTTGAAACCTTGGAGTGATATCCAATTTCACCATACTGAAATAAAATGTGTTCCAATTGAAATAAAACTGAACAAATGTATACTCTACCCATTATAATTATGTTCTATCCACTATCATGGGAATGGAAGAAGAACTATATGAGGCCCTCAAAATTAATTAATGTTTTTTGTCTATACATGCCCAAAAATCAAACATCATAGATCAAAACTCTAATTCATTATATTTAGATTAGATATGCTCTATGAGGAGGCACACGAAATCTTTTTCTAACCTTGATTATTTAGAGGGTATACATGTTTCTGATGAGAGGGGAATTAATGATCTCATATTTCTTTTATATTTGGAGATTATATGGCGGGGGTGAGGGTGGGTTGGTCTATCATTTATTTGGATATTTCATCTTGTATCAATATTTTGGATTTAAATATGATGAACATACATCTCAAATATGATTTTACTGATGAAGAGATCTCACTGGAACTGAAACAAATTCACTCAACCAATGCACATGGACTTGATGGATTTCATGCATTTAAAAAAATTATTTACTATTTTTTGGGCCTAACATTTTTGGTCTCATGGAAGACATTTATTCAAGAAAATTCAGTCTTTTTTTCATTAATTAAAATATTATTACTCCCATTCAAAAAATAGAAAAACCTCTTCAGTCTTGAAATTTAGGCCCATTATCTTGTGCAATGTGACCTATGAAATATTTTGAAACAATTATGTCAATTTTCTAGTGTATTAAGAGAACTAATTATCTATTATCCTAATATATATATATCTTCCCCAAGAATTCAAAAAAAGGCATTACAATCCAAAATCTATTAGCAAAACTCAAAAAACTAAAATACATATCTAATAAGGACATACCCCTTAGGATCCCACCAGGGATGTCTGTTGGTTGTATGTAACACTCTAATCCCACCTATAACAGTGTTGGGCGAAGAGACTCCCAAAGACTATAAAACCTATATATAACCACATTTAACTCTAAATATATAATAATATAACCTTAATATATACATATATATGTATATAGTGATGCCCAACCTAAACTAACATTGAAAAATGAACTTCATACTACTAAATCATCGACTGAAGCACATTATGAAATAAATAAAATAATGGTTTAGTATGAATGAGCCCCAGAATTATCACATCCACCAAATTCAACTCTAAACATTTCTTCATCTATAATGAACCCACCAGAGTAGGTTTAAAGACAATGCAACAATTTGTTAAAATATAAAAATATGATGCCTCATATACACAATAGAATGAGTAAAAACAATGTCACCTCAAACGTTAGTGAAATATCAATGTTATTTAGTTTTATAGTCAATATTCAACAATAATCAAATCATTCTTCACTACTCTATTCCCCAGTTATCTTACCATAAATGACACATATAACACTTTACATTTTGTAAAAACAGAAATTTCACATTTTCCAACACCAAAAACATCAAAATTACCTCTATAAGATTCTAGTTGGTAACTTCGGCCTCACTAAATAGTAAACGATGGTTAATATTGAATAAAACCATATCAATAACATGAACTATGTCATATTCAATGTTATTTGACATAGCATGTCAGATACTCTATAAGTGGAGTACCTATTATATTTCCTTAATGGGGTTACCAACATAACTAATTATATTAATGGAATACACCAATTTATCTATGTATCCCCAATGGGGATACAAAAAACTTGTCTCTACATACATCTTTCCCACACAACATTATTTTCTACAGATTGGTATAGAATTATAATATCCTAAAATATCATAGAAACATCAATAAGTTTATAATATTGATGTATATTTATTAATAGATGAAGAAAACAATGAAATATCATCTATAATGTTAAATTATAACATAAGGGAAAGGATTTTGGAAGAACATCACAATGATGACTAAAATTATCATTCATTAATACATAGCTCATTTGAGACACGTTTTCATCTCTCTGGGCTCTCTCTCTCAACATAAAATTCATTAATTCTTCAAAATGGCATGAATCAGGTTATTTATAGACAAACCACACTAACTTATTTATAAAAACAATGTTGAATTAAAAATCCCTTCAGATTAATGTAGAATATGATTCTTGCATGATCAAATGTCTCAATAATTTACCAGAGGTTATGTTTCATTTTGATCACTTAGACATCTGAATGTAGAATAAAAAAAACTTGCTTGATTCAATGGATATGATATACTATATTAGATTGTTGGGTTTATTTACGTAACATTAAATGGTGGTTGTGAAAAATTTACATTATCTTAATGGAATTAACAACATTGTGTGGTTTATGTATACTCCCACATGTGCCAAGTGTTGTGTTTTTTCATTTTATTTTTTATAATTCGTCACTTTTCATATAAAGGCCCAAACAAATTTATGTAGTAAAATATGATCCATTCCATACAAGTACCCTCTACATAATTATTTAGTTTCAATTCATAACTTCTCAAATAGTCACTCTAAATGATAAAAAATAAACCATGACCATAAAAATATGATCTTTACTTCTCCTATATTTCCTAAAATCTAATAATTATTGTTATACGTCATCAAAATTCATTCTTAAAATATATGAAACAATTAGAATTTTCCAATGGTAATTGACACATCTTGTGCTTTAGGTATCCCCCCACAAATTTCAGGTGTTGAGATGGTTACATTCCTTGTAATTAGTTGGACTCTTTTTCATGTAAATTCCCATAAAAATTTACATAGTAAGATAAGTTCTAATCCATAAAAGTACCCTAAACATAAATCTTTAGTTGCTTTTTAATAATTCTCAAATCATCACTCTAAATGATGAAGCATCATCCACTGTCCGAAAAATATAATCTCCAATTATTATATATTTACACTAATCTAATTATTATTGAAAATAATCATTCAAATTTATTCATCAAATATTGTAAATAGTGTGTATTCTCCTGATGTATATGAAACATTTCGTAATTGATGATTCCTCCTACACATTCCAGGTGTTCATCTGATTCATTCTCTTGTGAGTAGTGGGATATTTTTCATATAATGTCCTAGAAATATTTACATAATAATATTAGTTCAATTCCATACATGTTCCCTCAACATAATTCATTATATCCTTTTTTAAAACTACTAAAATCATCACTCTAAATGATGAGTAATCATCCAAGATCATCCAAATAGGAACTAAACATATTCTATATTTCCAAAAATAAAATTATCATTATCAAAGATAATGAATTGTTCTTCTTCAAATGTTGTAAACAATGTGAATTATCTTAATTAAATTTTAAAATGTTTTGGACATCAGGAACAATAATGAAATTATCAAATTTAAAACCCATTGACTTTTCCAACCTCTCAAATTATGGAAAAAGAAATAAAAATTAGAATAATTCCATATTAAAAAAACTACTTGTGTTATTTAGAATAAACGAAAGTATTATTAGTAAAAGTTTGTTCTTTTCATGATAATTTGGTATATTAGTATGATGGTTTTTGTAATGATCACAATTTCTAGAAAATGTGTCACTCTGTGATATGAATTGATACTTTATTTAAAGCAATTTTTATGATTAAAAGATAGATTATATGATTTTTAATATGTATTTGGAGATTATATTCAAAAATTAATAGAAAAAGTAGAATATTACGATCATGATCAACCTCATCTTTAAAGAGGAACAATGTATGTGGCCACAAAAGGTTTCTATTGAATAGGCTATGAATTTTAAGCATATGATTATTTTTCATGGGTTGACATTTATATATTAATTTGATGATTTGGAAAAATATTTTTAATGGGTTGTAAAATAAATCCACCAACCATTACAATCCACACATGTGCCAGCCTTGCAAGAAAATATGTTGGAACCAAGGATCAACATCATGGGAGATCCAACCAAAGAAAAATAAATTGTTTTGAAAGAGTTTGGGTAAAATCATAACACCCATAGGATCATGCATGGTTTTGTGTATAGGGGGAGATCATGTCATCCATGCTCCATGTATTTGTGGGTAGTGTATCTAGGCATCGAACCTGAGGTTAGATCAATGGTGAATCAGGAATAAGGTCACTGATACCGTGCTGACCTAATGTTTTGAGAGTTTCTTTGGGATTTTTCTTATAGATTATTGTTTATGTGTTAAATTCTTTTGAGTATAATCATATCCATACAATTTTCTGCACATGATGTATAATGTTCCTAGAGAACCAAACACTATTGGACATCTACATGACTGTTACTGCTTCCTATTTTCATTTTTCTTCTACAGTTTTAGTCATTTTTTATTATCATTTAATGCAATTGTAATTACTGTATGATTTTTTTAATCATAATTGTTTCCACTAATTTTCATCCACTATTTATCAAATTATCACTCTTTTAATTAAATAATTCATTCATTCATTCATTATTCTTCTTCTTTTCATGTTGTCTCTCTTCATTCCATTATTTTATTTATTTTATTCTTCTGCATCTTTCTCTATTTCTCTCTCTCTCTCTTTATTCTTATTTTTATTTTATTTCTTCATCAAATCTGATTCTACCATAATGACGTCTTATCCTTGGTAATTAGGGGCTAGCCTGAGGGTTGGATCGGGGGAGGTATGTATTGTGTCTTGAATTCTATGCTTAAATTACATATGATTTATATCTATTTGTGGTGGATGTGAGAGTATTTAACTCATGAAGTGGCCATCCAACATGATATTATTTTCAAATCAATTCCATTTCATTGGTTCATTAATTTTCCATCCCTTATATTAGGTAAACTCTTCATAAGGTGGATATAAGGATACAAGAAGGGATGAAATGACATAATCTAGAGCTGGGTATTTTATGAATTGCACTATCGGTTAAGGATTTAACCTATTTTTCAATTAGATTAGCTGGATTTTTGTGTGATAAAATGTTTTTACAAGAATTATATAATTCCACAATCAATAAATCAAATGAATGCAATTAATTTATGAGGTATCATAAATTGAATTATCATATTGAATATAAATAAAAATATATATAATGAAGGAACCCAAGTTACCAAACCCTAAGGACCAAGAACTTTCTTATTGACCTACATTCTATCTTCATCTGAATTTTGATTGTAATTTTAAATTGAATTATTTTAATCCCATATTTTCGAAATGAAAAAAATTATTTAATTTATAAAATATATAAAACAATAAAAATGAGATTAGGTGATTTAGAAATTTTTGATTGATTGACCGCGATGCATCTTACGGGAAACGACTCTGGTCATCCATTTCTCTAAATTAGGAGAAATAAAATTTTAATTTTATATAAACTATGATAGCAGTTCATCAATGTTTCTTCATATCATACATTAACATAAGAATTAACGCTTTTTAAAGTATTTTATTTTCAATAAATTTGACCCTAAAGAACTCTATTATACATTGTATATTAATGTACATAAGAATAATTCATATAATATATTTTAAATTTTAAAATCATAATTTTGGTTGAAAAATATATTACACCTACTATAAACTATGTACGTGAAAAGGAGGATGAAAGAGACTCTGGGTTCTATTTCGTACACAATAGGGAACTACAAAGATAGTGTAGAATATACACTCAAATCTTCCTAGAGCTATGCATGCATGTGATCACCAATCACTTGAAAATAAATTTTTTACATTACTATATAACAACATGTTCATATTATTATGAATAAGGTTAGAAAAAGGAACAAGTTCCACTTTTTGTTAGATGTTGTGAAGATGAATAGGAGTTAATTTCATTCTATTGTGTACGTAACAATGTGAAGAAAAAGTTAGGGGAAGAAAAAATGTAACAATGGGACATACATTACAATTTTCAACAGGTGGAAGACTTTTTTATGGCTGAAAAAATTCTATAAAATTAATATTTTCATAAGATTAATTATAAAGACCAATATAAGAGCTATAAAATAAGCACTTCCAATTAAATATTGTGAAACACTAGTGAATGGTTTTTCCCTACATGTGGTACCCATGAAAAAAGGATTATTTTATAATAGTTTTGTGGTATAGTATTATTTACAAACAACTCCAAGGACGTACTGCACTAATTGAGTGTAGAACCATGTATAAATATCATCTTCTATCACTACCTTATATGACATTCTTGAATATAAAAAAGAAAAGATAATAATAGGAACAAGATACAAACTAGTCTTAGAGGTGTAATAGATAAAATTTATAATTTCTAAAAATTCATCCAAACACTAATTGATCACACCCATTTTATTAATAATATTGTAACTTGTGTCCTCAAGTGATATAAGAGGGATGATTCAAATAAGTTAGATTCTATACATTTTTTTAATATATTTTGATTATTTGAGTATATTTTCTATCTTAAAAATGAATTGTATTTTGGTGAAGATTAAGTTATCTCAAAATATATGTCTATATATACCATAACCATGTTAAACATGAGAACATAAGAGAAAGGAAAGCTGAATTAGTGAAATATCTTATCTAAATAAGAGATTATATTTGCATCTCCATGCCTTACTAATATAAAAGAAATACCCGGAATAGAAATTAAAGAGTAGGTGGATCATGTTTCTACTAAGGATAAAGAGAACATTTGAACCTTAATTTAATTAAGAATTGTTTTTAAAAATTAGTTCTAGGAATATTCTTTTAAAAACTATCCTTAAGCTGAAGATCCATTCAAAAGTGGTGATAACGACCAATTTATAACTTCCAGCGATAAATCATATTGTAAATTAAGAGATTTTTAATAATTTTTCCAATAGAAATAGACTCCCTTGTTTTGTTGTATTTTATATTATGAAGGAAGAAATCACCTAGATGGAAGAAGAAGAAGATAACCTGGAAAAGGTATTATAAGGATAACTTATTGAAAGCATTATCCTCCATAAAAGGTTGGAACCTTTTATGTAACATATATGGAACATTAAATAAGGCCTCAAAATGGCTCAATGTTGTTTAAGAGAAATATGGAATTAAAAAAATATTGAAGAATAGATCCATGCACATAATTAAAAGAAGACAAATAAAAATGATGTCAAGGATTTATAAAAGGATTAAAAATAAATAAAGATAATATAACATTAATCTATTAAAAAACAAAGGTATGATATATGAATAACAAGTTGAAATAATTGGAAGATTTTCTGAATATAAGGTGATTATGAATAAATATCCAAAAACACCATCAATTTAAAATATCCAGAATTAGATATTCAGTGAAACAATATTGGGAAAAAACAAATTAATAATTAATAAAATAATTAGATACATTTTTTCTTCTAATTGGTTATCACTATATTATTAAATTTCTAAAAGAACTCTAACTTGAGATAAGAAGAACATGGAATATTTTTAAGATTAATCTCAAGAAGATGTGGAAAAAGTGATACCATCTATAACATCCTATAAAAATGTTTCACAATCAATTTCAATAAATAAAACAGGTTCAAAAAACATTTGTAATAATGTATGGATGAATAAAGATGATAATAACACACCCCATTTATTATGCTGAATAATAAATTTGTTGAGGGTGATGGTTCCCCATAAAGATCCTATCAAGATATGATGAAGAACCAAAAACAACATAAATAAGAAATAAAAAGATTAAGGATTGGAGGTTAATGTTGGGGGTGTAATAGTATCATGAATTTTACCATGGATTGTATGTACAGTTCTCTAATTGAAAAGAACAAAAAAATACCATATCAAGGTGTATATAGATATATTTGTAGGGGAAACATCCAAATGTTATGAAAAATTTGTATGCATCAAATATTGTTGTATTGCCTGAAATTATGTGTGATGTATTTAATAGTAGTGGTTATAAGGTTTGTAAATTCTCATCAGGACATGTATCAAAATAAGATTTGAAAATAAGAAATACAATTGGTTAAAAAGGATGAGGAAACCTTGAGATGTAAAAAATAATGATTCAAAATGAAATTCTCCCATGAAAATATGAATAAAATAAGGTGAAATGATCTGGGATTTCAAATCCAGGAATTTAATGGAATTTGATGTATCCAAAAGAAAAAAATATGAATGGTGAGATTATGAAGAAACCATGTGGAAAATTAGAACATACTAGAAGTGTTTCTAAATATATTTAACTAGTATGGCTAGAATAATTAGAGAATTTGAGAAAATTTTTGGAATAATAAGATATGTCTAGTTAAAAGGGATGAATAATGGATCCACATGAATAAGAATAAGTTTTGTGTGTGACATCCATTACACCTAGATATACACCTGGAAATTTCACTACAATAATTCTATTAATAGAAAAATTCTTTAAGAACATAAAAGATTCACCATTTGGTAATTGTTCATCAATATATCATAAGAATAGAAATTTCACACATAATGAAATTGAAGAATTTATAAGATCCACACAGCCTTAATCTGAATTGAACATAAAATGTGCTAGTGTAAATATTGAAGGAAATAGAGAATATTGGTTGAGAAAACCATCTCAACCTTGATATTGACATTAATAAATAAATTAAGATACACCATATTCCCTTAATTTTAATGTATTACATTTTTAATAATAACACGAAGAATTGAATGTGAGAATTTTCTTTGGGGGTGAACCTTAGAATCTTGATTGTTGACAATTCGTGATAGAAAAATTTGAAAAGTTTTGATCCTTAAAAGGTTACTATATTGGAATTAGAATAAAAATATGATATAGTATCATATTTGATGAATATTAGGTAGGTAATATCATTTAATGCATAACAATGATATATAAGATACCATCCTAGTTTGGTCATATATTAGGTATCTAGAAGAACATGTATTGACATAGATAATCCTTATTGAAGATGTGGATTTCGTAAAATATAGATAGTCACATGTCCAATATATAGATTTTGTTTTAATCTCCAAGTGGGCGCATAATAATTTTAATTATTTAAGAGACTCAAATTTATGAAGATATTGAGAAGTGTTACCCATAAAGGAGATACAAATGTAGAATTATGGAGTTACTTCTAGAATCAATATTTCAATTGGTATCAAATAGAAATATTAACGATTTTTTTGAAGATCATGTTATTTGAAAAGTTATTTTGTCTTAATATATAATCCTTTGATAAAATAAATAACATACATAACCTAAAAGGGGAGTAAAAAAATTAATTAATAACATAAGAAATGTGGAAGTATTGAACTTATTTAAGGCCACTTATCCTGTTATTTGTACTTGAATGTTTTTATCTTTTTTTGTGTGTTAGTGCTTAGATTTTTTATGATATTTCACATTAAGAATTCGAACATCAACTAGTTACATCATCCAGATATAAATGTGGAAAAACCATTGAATGAATGTTTAATAGTTATCATTCTATGGGTATCATGGTCAGTTGTTAAAGGACATCTTTTTTTCCAAAATCAAATCCTATTATTTTCATGGTCAGTTATCAACTTTTTTTTGGCCAATCATGTTAAATTAGAGTGATATGATAGATGGCACATTTATTAAGTATGACATGATACACATATCCCATGAACATTCTATTTCATTTTAGTATGGTGTATTGAATGTAAAATGAATTATTGAAAATTAAAGGGGATAAATTAGTATATGAAACAAATATTCATAGAGTTTAATATTCATTTTTAAAGTACTATGACATTATTCATAGGATACACAATGGGGGAGATTGAATATCCCACATTGTGAATAATTTGTAGATTTTTATTCACTGTTTTTAATTTGTTGTTAATTGTTTTAATTGAAATAACATGCATTAATTGATGTGAATATATTCAAAGATGTTACTAGAAGGTCTGTTGAAGTGTCAAAGATATCCATGATTGATAAAAAAGTGAATATTCTTTTTGTAAATATATGAAGATGAAATCATTCATGTATTATTATCATATTGAAGGTATTATATATTATTTTATTCTATAATTTAGATGATTTTTTCATTAATATTAATGTCTAAAACATGTTTCAGTATGTAAATTGGCATGGATCATAGTTTACAACAATGTTGAACATGTGAATAATAATGGTGATGTTTGGAAATTATATTACTAATTGAATAGAAGGGGATGAATATTATGATCATGAAAATTTTCTATTTTCATGAGGAACAAATAAGGTTTCCATGAATGGTTTTTATATAACTGGATATGCATTATAGATGCATGATAATTTTTCATGTTTATGAATTTATATTTGGTGTAGAAGATTTGGGTAAATCCTTTTATGGGAGTTTACCAAGAAATTGGGAAACAAAAAAGCAACATAAGGGTCATCCAATCAACCACACATGTGAGAATAAAGGGTCAACCATGATGGAGAGATAGCCAAATGATCCTGTATGGGTGAAAAGGAATGAGGGTGGATGTATAGAGATTGCAACAACATGCACAATAGAACACATTGGGGTGAGAATATTGATATCACCCAATGTATGTATGGGTAGTGTATCTAGGTATAGACCATGGTTTTATCTCAATAATGAAGTGGGAATGGTATCATTGGAATATGATATCCCATACATACTAATAATCGATGTGGGATGGGTTCTCGGGGGTTTCTATTCCCTTATTAAAAACATATACAAAAAAACACAATAATCTAATCTAGTACACGAGTCCCATCCCATAAGCACATAATGTCATCTTCTTCCTCAAGAATAACCTAAAAAGACCATAATATCTATTTTTTGATTTTTTTCTAAGGATTCTTCCATGACTGTGTCGATATTGAGACTATCACATGATTTAGATCGTGAGAAAAGGAGGAATATTTGTAATGCATAAAATTTGTGTCATACATTCATGCGGTTAACCAATAAAGTTGAAACCTCTAGGGAAAAATATTATGTCATAGAAGGATGGTAATGAATGTATAAAATGATAATGTTATTATTATCATAGGAACATATTATTCTCACTAGGTGGAGAAAATTGGTTCTCAAAGAAGAGGATAAATCAGCAATTACAACAAGATAACGAATATAATTACTAAAAATAGGTGATATTTATAATGGAAATGACACAAAATAATTCTTGGAGACTTTAAAAGGATGATTTATCAATTTTTATAGTGATGAAAAGGTTGGTTGAACTCAGATATAAATTCCCAAGCACCAAGTGAAGTTGAAGATATTTTATCTCATGTTTTATTTTGGGGGATCCTATTTTTTATAAATACAGAATCCATATGTTTGTCATTATTGAATAGAAGAAGTTCTTGGACCATCTTGGCTATATGATGTAGATTGTTTCATGCACTACAATTTTAACAAAGGATTTACCTAAATCACAATGCATATGTGAAGAAATTTTACAGCCTATTGATATCGGATTCATGTAATCCAGTTTTTTCCATATGATACACATTCATGAAATAAGATAATGTGGTTCTATGTCAATAATATACATAAAATATGGTTGTGTGAATGAAATAAGTTGCGAGATTTTAAAATCATCTTATGAATCCCAAGAAATAGAATGGTACACAATATGATAATGAATTCATGAATAGTTAATGAAAATATATTGATAATATAATGAAAATTTTTAACAAGGGGTTTGGGGATTTTGTTATGCATTAACCAAATACATTTATGATTCTTATTAAAAGATTAAATTATCAAAAGAGGGAACATTTGTATTAGAGGTTTTTTGTACGATAATATAACATTATAAAACTCTATTACACATTGTGTGTAATATAATATAATAATAATACATTTAATCGAGTTGATATTTTAGCATTATCATTTGTATTGAAGAATAAGTTACACATACTAGTTCTAGTGTATGTGAAATGGAATAAATAAAAAAACTATAGGTGTTCAAGTTTACACAATAGGGAACAATGCATGCTATACAGATTGTGTACATATATTTTCCCTTAATTCTACATGAATGTGATAAAAAATCAATTACATAAGTGTTTTTGATAATACAGGTCTAAAACAAATTAATATTATGGTGACTGAATTCAAAATAAGGAATAAGTCCACCTTTCAATTTGGTATCCTAAAGAAGAATAAGAGTTTATTTCTTGTTGTTGTGCAAGTAACTAAGTGATAAAGAAGTTATCTGAAGAAAAAATAAACACAAGGAAATACTTTATATGACTCAAGAAGTGGAAGAAATTATTTGAGTTACAGACCTTTAAATGGTGAAGGCTATCTATAGATTTATTATAAAGAACGTTCCAGGAGCTAAAACAAAACCACAATCATTTGACTATTGTGTTACACAAGTTAATGATTATTCCATGTTTCTTCTAACTGTGTTAAAAGGATTATATTCTAGTGGTTGTATATTATTGCATTATTTTTAACCTTTTCAAAGTGAAAACTACCCTATTTGAGTAGTGAATCATGTATATATCATGTTTCATCTTTACCTTCTTTGACATACTTTTAGTTGATAAATAAAAAGAGAATAAGAGAATAAAAATACTAAAAGATCGAAAGGGAAAATGAGATAAAATTTGTAATTTATAAAAAACTTCCATTGCAATTATTCTCCCCCAAATCACTAAAAAATAAAAAATAGGTCCTCTCAACAAACACCACTCAAAAATAGGTAAGTATGTTTAAAAGAGATATGTATTGAGTTTGGTTGATATAAGAGGCTCATGATGTTTAAGTATTAGAGGAGGGGATGTGTGCTTATATAAGTGATGGGAAGGGAAAATTTGGAAATAAAATAAATATTATTATAAAATAACTGTTTATCTCATGTAAAATGGATCCAGAAAACATTAATTCAATTATAAGGAGGATATGGTATTAATATAATAATCCAATAAAATTTAGATTATTTTATATATCATTTTAAAACTTTTGTTTTGTATTAACCCATATGTTAACAATTATTAACTATGGAAACAAATTTTTCAGTATTAAATGAATATTAATTTACCAATGCGGTAATAATTTTCTCAAAAATGGTCAAATGATGAAATGTTTTACCAAATCACATCCCCCTTGTCCCATTTCAGGAATTTTATGTTTTTTAAATAATTTAATAAAAAAATATTTAGCATAAAATATAATTGAAGTCATTTTAATAAATATTGACATATTTTGAAATTAAAGACATCGAAATAGAAATGAAATTTGAATCTAGAATATTTAACCATAAATTATAAATTATTATAAAAATTATGTGATTTCATAATTCATCAAATCAAAATACCATTTAATGTTTTCAAAATAATTTTGTTATATTTTTCTTATTCTTGGAAAAGCATCTTGTTTGCATTGCTATTAATTTAAGGAAATTTTAAGATCACTAAAAATTTAAATAAATGAAAATATTAAAAATAAATTAATTATATCAAAATAATATTTTAAATTTGATCATAAAATATTATTAATCCTATGTGATCACATGTGTGAAATTAAAACTAAGAGAGTGACATTTTGTACTAATTATTCATTTAAGATAATATAATAGGCATAATCAAAGGATTTTGGCCAAAAATTGGAATGGTTTTAAGGGACGATTCTCAAGGTTTAAAACAACCTAAAAATGATATAAAGGAATGTGTTTTAAATATTTCTAAGCATTATCTTTTATTTTTATCCATGTTTTACTGATTCTACCCTTAATGAGATAAAAAATATATTGAATGGTTACAATTCATAATGAGGTAAAAAATGGTCCTATTTACAAAATATTAGAATTTTGATTCGAAATATTTTATCCATTTTTTAATATTTAATTTTTTGGAATTTCATAAGTTAATTGAAAAATAAGTGTATAAAATGAAACAAAAAATATTTTCTAGGCCAATGGATTTTTAAGCTAACAACTAAATTCAACTTCATTACATTCCTAATAAAAACCAAAAAATGATTACTAAAATAAATAATTAAATATAGTATTAATAAATTTCATTAATATTATTTATCAGTGACTAATTATTTAAATTATTAATACACAATCACATTTCAAAAATAAAACAATTTTCTAAAAAACAACACATTTTATTATTAAATTATTTTTCAATTTTAATAACTATTTGATAACTAATGAGTTATTTTATATAAATAAATTAATAATATATTTCACTTAAATCATTTTTCAAATATGATTAATATATTTTGTTTTTATAGAAACACATAATATGTAAAAATAAAATTATTTGGAAAAGGCCTTTTAAATCATTAAATAGTTTTATTAAAAAAATTATTTTTTCTTAGGTATGAATACATCATATTGAATTTATTTTCATCTATTTTATTTTTTATTTAATAATATTTATACCTACAAATCTGAAGAAAAATTTATTATGGTCAATATATATCATCGTTTGTTTAGTTTCACCGTTCTATGTAAAATAATCTATCTAATACAAAATGTGTATTTTATAGGAAAGCATATTTTCAAAATCTCAAGGTGTTACATAATATAATTATATATGTACTATATTTATATATGGAAATAAATTTTTTTATAACATATAATAATAATAATATTATAATATATGTTAATGTTGATATAATATTGATTTATGTTAATATTATGATAATATGAATGTTTATATAATTATTGAAAGTATATATTTTAATATATATATATAAATATTATAATATATGATAATATTATTATTATATTATTATTATGTTATTCTAAAATATGAAAAAATATGTTATTGATGGTATAATGTTATAAATATATTATAATATGTTATTGTTATAATATATGTAATATATATAATTATTATTACAACAATACTTTTTATTACAACTTAAACATGCTTTATTACATAAAACTTCACTTGATAGAAAAAAGAAGATCGAGAGGTTTAGTGTCTTTGGGTATTAGGATCATTACATAAAATATTAAAACCTGAAATACAAAATCATTATTGAAAACATCCTTTACACGGCCACTACATTCCCTCGTACTTAGCATTGCATGGGATAACCAGAGGACATGCATAAGAAAAGGGTGAGCTATAAATCCCAGTAAGGGAGTACACATGGAATAACATGAGGAGTACAATACATGTTAGGAAATAGGCATGTCAATAGATAATAAGAGAAACATGAACATAAAGTCATGATAAAGCATGATAATCATAACATGGAAATGGTGCAACAACACTTAACATTGAATTAGCATGAGCCAAGGCTCATTGCACATGGAGCATGAGTAAAACCTCATTGCACATGAAGCATGAGTAAACCCTCGTTTCACTTGAATTATCATGAGTCAAAACTCACTGCACATGACATATCATGATACTATACTTTACCCAATGCATTGGAGCGCTATAAGGGCGCACCCTTCTTAAACATTTCATTTCATGCATAAGTGTGCCACATGGATCATAAAACATGGATTCAGAAAACATAGTCATTTCTTCCACTATATAGTAATGTGAAATTTATACATAAAAATTTAAAATCAATATGTTAATGTGCATAAAGGTGAATACCCTTGATGGAGAAATGGGAATGGTATTCACTACACAAAGACATTGGCTTAGAAAATCAGTGCGTTTTCGGCAGCGTAACGGCGTGACATAAGAATTCATAAAAAAGGATGATGAGAGAGAAATGGGTTCCTCATCATATTTAAATGTAATGGAAAGTATGTAGATCATATAGATACATGTCCCAACAATTGTAATGGAATTTAGATTCATGATACAAAAGTATTGCTTGAATGTAAAAGAGGAGAGAGAAGTTCCTTTCGGAATTTCGGCAGAGTAACGGGAGGACATGGGAGGCATTTAATTAGAGAGAAAGGGTCTCCCATCATTCAAACATAAAGAGGGATGTATGAGGGATGTGAGAAACCATACCCAAACATTCATAATTGAAATTAAAAGGGAAAAACAACTTATTTAAAATTGGACAAAAATGAGAAAGGAAGAAAAAACTCTTACATGGAAGTGTGCTTCCAAAGGCTAGGGAGAGGCTTGTGAGAGGATTATTGGGAGCTTGGGGAACCTTGGGAGGATTATAGAGAGTGTAGGGAAGATGTTGGACGAACTGAAAGGGATTCTAGTGAGGAGGAAGTGGGATCTTGGGTGGGTTTATATAGGAAAGGTGAGGGAATTCATTATTATTTAGGTTTGGGTCCCCATACATGAAATTAATCCAAACAACAAACCATCCCATGGTTTTTGCCCATGGATTTAGGAAAATGGAAGAGGAAAAAAATATTTTATATGGCCCATGCCCGAAATTCATAAAATAATAAGGATGCTTATGTGGAGGTGAGTCACACTCCCATGGAAATTAATTTTAAAAGGCAAAGTGTTGAATATGTCTTGAGGGGTCCATTAATGCTTTGAAAAGTAAGTCAAAAAAACCCAAAATCGCATTATTTTAATGAAAAAACATATATTGTCTGAACATAAGGATTATGGTATTTTATTACATCGCCATTGGTTCATTATGCTGTCATAGAACACGTTATATATTTAAACGGTATTAAATTTTTACCCAAAAATTTGACTGTCTCAGAAAATTATGAAAAATTCACCATTGGATAATTTCGATGTCCTGATTCTAGAAATGACAATTATTTTATCAAAAAATATATCTATATATGTTAATTTTCACTTTTAAAATAAAAACCAATATTTATCGAAAATTCACGGGTTTTGACAGAAATGGATTTCAAACCTTAATATAAAATTTTAATTGCATTCATAAAATTATAAGATCATTTATATTTAATAAAAATTAATTTAATAATAATATTATTATTTTATTAAAATATAATTTAATTCAAAAATCCATTAATGTAATAAAATATATTTCTTAATTAAATAATAACTAAAAACACCATTTTTACTTTAAAAACTATTTACAATGTATCAAAAATGACTATAAGTTATATTCATTATTATATACATAAATAATGTACATGAACATAGTACTGATTATTTGTTACATAACCCCTTAAAACAGCCGCATAATACCAAAGGGTAAGGTGTGCGATGGTGACAGACTCATGGGGTGGATTGGATAACATCGCTCGATTGGCAATCTATATCAACATCCACTTTTCCCATAGACAGTCCCGTTCGGGCTTGAAATCGTGAAGATCATCTTGGGCTTGGTCAAGGGAGAAGCCCAAAGACGCCACCTCTTTTCCGAGCTTTGAAAAATGGGCTTCGTATGGGGAAATTTTACTGGATGAGGCCATCACTTATTTTTTATGAGTAAATTAGATTTGTTAAGGTCCTATATTTATACTAATCATGTGATCACTGTTCAATGGCTATATTAACAATGGTCAAAATTCATAACATAAAACCAAAGAAGGTGACATCTTATAAAAACATTTTTCATAAAGAGACATTTAACTGGATCAAGAGGGATTTTCTATTAATGAAACATTGGGTCGTTACAATATTCCCCCCTTAAGAAATTTCTCCATCGAAATTTGTCTTTTCCCACACTAAAACAATTATGGGTAACTCAGCTTCATCATATCCTCCGATTCCCATGTCACTTCTTCAAACTTGTGGTTTCTCCACAATACCTTGACGAGGGGCATTGTCGTATTTTGTAGAAATTTTTCTCTACGAACTAAGATCTTCACTGGTTTCTCCTCATAAGAAAGATCATCTTCTAATTGTACCACCTCAGAAGAGAGTACATGTGAAGGGCACGGTATGTACTTCCTTAAGAGGGATACATGAAAGACATCATGTAAATTGTCTATAGTAGGTGGAAGTGCTAGAGGATAGGCCACAACCCCAAAACGATCAAGAACCTCGAAGGGGCTGATGTACCTTGGACTTAACTTCCCTTTCTTTCCAAACCTCATGTCCTTTTTCCACAGAGATATGCATAGAAACACCATGTCTCCAATGTTAAACTCAAGGTCTCGTCAATGATTATCTACATAACTCTTCTATCGACTTTGGGCTACCTTGATATGGTGATGAATGGTTTTCACCTTCTCCACCATTTCCTTGACCATTTCTGGTCCAAGCAGGGTACGTTCACCGACCTCATCCAAAAATGCTGGTGTTCTGCACCTTTTCCCATACAGGGATTCATATGGTGCCATTTGGATGCTAGAGTGGAAACTGTTATTATAAGATATCTCAACTAGAGGAATATGTTGATCACATCCTCCTTTAAAGTCCATTGATCATGATCTCAACATGTCCTCATGTGTTTGGATATACCGATCGGATTGGCCATCAGTTTGAGGATGATAGGCCGTACTGAAGTTCAGTTCAGTATTCAGAGCATGTTGAAGACTCTTCCAAAACTTAGGGGTGAATGTTGGATCACGATCAGGCACAATAGATACTGGTACTCCATGAAACCATACCACTTCCCTAATATATATCCATGCTAGTTGATCCAATGAGAAATCCTCTCAAATAGCAATGAAGTGTGCAGTCTTTGTAAGATGATCCACAACAACCCATATTGAATTGTTGACTTTGGATGTCCTTGGAAGTCCAGTGACAAAGTCCATGGTGATGTTCTCCCATTTTCAATCTGGTATGGGAAATGGTTGCATCATCCCCTTAGACTTCTGCCTCTCGACCTTCACTTACTGACACACTAGGCACTTTGATGTATATTCAGTGATCTCCTTCTTCATATTATCCAACCGAAAGTTTTCTCGGAGATCTCGATACATCTTTGTTCTCCCTGTGTGAATAGAGAAATTTGAACTATGTGCATCATCCAAAAGTTCCTTCTTCAGATCTGGACTTTATGGAAAACATAGTCTTTTCCCAAACCACACAATTCCTTCTTCATTAACATTAAACTCTAAGGATTTTGCCTTTTTGATAGCTTCCACTTTTTCTTGAATTCCCACATCATCCTTTTTAGCATCCTTCAACCTTTCCAAAAGAGATGGTTAAGCAATCATTTGTGAAAGGATTTATGATGTTCCCTTCTTTATGATTCCCACGTCCATCTTCATCAAGTCTAAGAAGATTGTATCCTTCTCAATTCTCATCATTGATAGAATCGCTGGATCCTTTCTACTTAGGGCATCTGCCACATTGTTCTCTCTCCCAGGGTGGTAATGTGTTGAACAGTCATAATCCTTGATGAGATCTATCAATCTTCTCTGGTGCATATTAAGCTCTTTCTGTGTGAATATATATTTAAGACTCTTGTGGTCAGTATATATCTCACATTTCTCTCCATAGAGACAATTCCGCCATATTTTCAAGGCAATGATCACAGCCGCCAACTGCAGATCATGCATTGGATAGTTTCTCTCATTGATTTTCAACTTCCTTGAGGCATAGGATATCACTTTATTATTCTGCATCAGCACAAAACCTAAGCACTTCTTTGAAGCATCACTGAATACCACAAAAAGATCCCCACTTGTGGGTAAAGTGAGCACATGCGCAGTGATAAGCCTCCTTTTCAACTCCTTGAATCTATCTTCGCATTCATCACTCCAAGAAAACTTTACTCCCTTTCGAGTTAGCTTGGTAAGAGGGTTGGACAATCGTGAGAAATTTCTCACAAATCATCAATAATATCCAGCTAACCCCAAGAAGCTATAAATATCTGTTACAGATGTTGGCCTCGACCATCCCACAATTGCATCTGTTTTGGAGGGGTCCAAAGATATTCCACTGCTTGTGATGATATGGCCCAAGAATGAGACCTCCTTGAACCAGAATTCACACTTGTTGTACTTTTCATAGAGCTTCTCCTTGCGCAAAGTCTCTAGTAGAGTTCTTAAATGCTCCTCATGATCCTCCTTGGTTTTGGAGTATATTCGAATATCATCTATAATTACTACCACAAATTTGTCAATATAATCTCTAAAGACTCTATTCATTATGTCCATGAATATTTCTGGATCATTGGTGAGTCCGAAAGGCATTACTATGAATTCATAGTGCCCGTATCTTGTACGAAAAGCAGTCTTGGGGACAACTTCCTTCTTCACCCTTACTTGATAATATCCCGAAAGAAAGTCCACCATGGAGAAGTATAGTTCTCCACACAGCTGATCAAACAAGTCATCGATTCATGGGAGAGGATACTTGTTCTTTATCGTGATTTTTTTAAGTTCACGATAATCGATGCAGAGCCGCATTGACCCATCCTTCTTCTTGACGAAGAGGACGGGTGCACCCCATGGTGAAGCACTTGGGCGTATAAACCCTTTATCCAGATTCTCCTGTAGTTGTTTCATCATCTCTTCAAGCTCAACAATATCCATTCTATATGGAGTCTAGGATATTGGTAATTCCCCAGGTATAAGTTCAATTGAGAACTCAACATCCCTTCTAGGAGGAAGACCAGGCAGTTCCTCGGGAAACACTTCTGCGAATTCCCTCACAATAGGCATTTCTTCAAGGATGGTTTCTTCTTTAGACTCAATAATCTGAGCCAGATACGCGTGCTCCTAGGGTAGTAATATCTATGCTTGATATGATGGGGCTAAAGGAGATTCTTCTTCCTCATGACAATTGTAAATAATCAGGGGTCGATTCTCCATATGGAGTGTGATTTCTCTCTCCCGACAATTTATGTTGGCTCTATGTAAGGAAAGCCAATCCATGCCAAGAATTGCATCAAATTCCACCAGATGGAGTATGATGAGGTTCTCCAGGAAATTCAATCCATATATTATATCATGGGAGGACTTATATTCATGGGATGCAATGATTTCCCCATTTTCCGTACTCACCGACATCTTTACCTCCACGATTTGTGGTGGTGCTGGGATTGTTCTACTAAACTTTAGAGATATAAAAGAATGCGTAGAACCTGAATCAAAAAGTACGATCGCTATTCTTGAATAAATAACGAGCGTACCTATCACCACTTTGTTGTCGGGTTTCACTTCGGCAGAAGTGATGCCAAAATCTCTTCCTTGTTGTCTTGGAGGTTGTTGGTTGCCTCCGAAAACCCTTGTATTAGGGAACTAGTGTGCAAAATGACCTGGTAATTTTCATTTATAACATTGAACAATGCGTTGAGGTTCGAACGGAGCGTTCCTCTCCTCTGTCGCAGCCGTGGGTCCTTCTTGCCGACAGTTAACAGCTAGGTGCCCTTCTTTCCCACACCAGAAGCATTTTCTCATCCCCTTAAGGAAATTTATAGGGTACTTCATTCCGCACTTTTGGAAAGTGGGGTGCTGGTACTTCTTAGCGCCGTTGGATTTATCCATCGACCCACCAGAATTGAATTCCATCGTATGCTTCTTATCCCCATGATACACCTGTGATTCTCCGATCTCCATTTCAACCTTGAGGGCACATCAGACAATTTCCTAATAGCTGTCAAATTCACGGATCGCTAATGCATTCTGCAAGCTAGGCTTCAGCCCACCAAAGAAGAAGTCAACCTTGCATTCGGGGGTAAAGACAAAGATGGAAGTGTATCGTGCAAGCCTTTTGATGTTTTCATCGTACGCTCCAACGGATTCCTCATCATTTTTCTTGTGGGAAAGGATGTCCCTTTCTATCTTAAGCCAGAGGGTGCGCGGAAAATATTTATCGAAAAACATCTTCCGGAATTCCTTCCATTCCAAAGCCTCGATCTCCTCCTCAGGCTTCGTATTTTTTATCAAAGTCCACCATTGATCAGCTTCACCCCCATACGATAAGAAGACAGGATAACCTTCTTTTGTTCAGAACATTTTTGGATGGAGAAGATCTTTTCAATGGAGTTGATCCATTGTTCAGAAATCCTGGGATCAGATGATCCACTAAAAGTAGGAGCCATTTGTCTCATGAAGCCCTTGATAGCGACTTGTTAATTCTTAGGGGGGGTTTAACGTTCCTCTTAACCCGTGTTTCTATTCAAAACATGAGTTATCTGAGAGAGAACCGTGAAAAAGTTCGATATTCCCACTCCCCTTGGATTTGGAATCTCATTAGTACAATCATCACACTGATCTTCACAACGGTTGTTATCCCGAGTCCTCATATTACCGGCCATTGGATGGAATAAAAGGAAAGTTAGGAGTAACACATAAAGGGTAATCCAAATAAAAAAGAAGATGACTCAAAAATAAAAGTTTATTTCCTTAACTCATGAGTCTATAGGCTTCAATCTAGGATTTTCATGATCTACATTCAAACATATATTCTTAGAGTCATTGTTCCCTTAATAAGAGATCATACTAAGATTGCGAATTTATCAAAACATATCCCCCAGGAGTGTCTTAACCAAGAGTGCAGCAAGGCCCATTTCCGTGCACAAGTTCCCGTTCGAGTCTAGGTTAATGCGGTGTTTTCGGGTTTTACCCCTAGGATACATCTGTTCCAGAGCTGCATCTACCTTCTCGTATCCATAAATGGATGTATTTGTTTGATAAACCACATTCTTAGTATTTAACAAAACTTATGGATGTTTTTAATGTACTTAGTCTTGTATCTATGGATTTACTAGGGTTTCCTGATCCCAAAAATAACTAAACCTATCCTCTGATACCAACTATGACAACCCTGCTTTTTATTACAACTTAAACATGCTTTATTAAATAAAACATCACCTGATACATCAAATAAGATCGAGGGGTTTAGTGTATTTGGGTCTTAGTATCATTACATAAAAACAAAAAACATGAAATACAACATCTTTATTGAAAACATCCTTTACATGACCACTACATTCCCTCGTACTTAGCATTGCATGGGATAACCTGAGAACATGCATATGAAAAGGGTGATCTATAAAGCCTAGTAAGGGAGTACACATGGAATAACATGAGGATTACAATAAATTTTAGGCAATAGGAATGTCAATAGAGCATAAGAGAAACATGTATATAAAGTCCTGATAAAGCATGATAATCATAACATGGAAATGTGGCAACAACACTTCACATTGAATTAGCATGAGCCAAGGCTCATTGCACAAGGAGCATGAGTAAACCTTCATTGCACATGAAGCATGAGTAAACCCTCGTTTCACTTGAATTAGCATGAGTCAACACTCATTGCACATTATGTATCATGATACTATACTTTACCCAATGAATTGGAGCACTATAAGGGCACACCCTTCTAAAACATTTCATTTCATGCATAAGTGTGCCACATGGATCATAAAACATGGATTCATTAAGGATAATCATTTCCTCCACCATAAAGGAATGTGGAATTCATACATGAAACTTTACAATCAATATGAAAATGTTCATAAAGGTGAGTACCCTTTGTGGAGAAATGGGCATGGTATTCACTACACAAAGGCATTGTCTTATAAAATCGGTGCGATTTCGGCAGTGTAACGACATGACATAAGAATTCATAAAAAAGGTTGATGAGAGAGAAAGGGGTTAATCATAATATTTACATGTAATGGAATGTAAGGAGCTCATATAAATACATGTCCCAACAATTGAAATGGAATTTAGATTCATGATACAAAAGTATTGCTTGAATGTAAAAGAGGAGAGAGAAGTTCCTTTCGGAATTTCAGCAGAGTAACGGGTGTATATGGGAGGCATTTAATGAGAGAATTAGGGTCTCCCTTCATTCAAACATAAAGAGGGAATTATTAGGGAGGTTCGAAACTATACCCCAACATTCATAATTGAAATCAAAAGGGAAAACAACTTAATGAAAATTCGACAAAAATGAGAAAGGAAGAAAACACCCTTACTTGGAAGTGTGCTTCCAAAGGATAGAGAGAGGCTTGTGAGAGGCTTCTTGGGAGCTTGGGGCACCTTGAGAGTATTCTAGAGAGATTAGGGCAGAGGTTGGAAGAACTCCAAGGGATTTTAGTGAGGAGGAAGTGGGAGCTTGGGTGGGTTTATATAGGAAAGGTGAGGGAATTATTTATTATTTAGGTTTGGGTCCCCTTACATTAAATTAATCCAAACCAAAAACCATCCCATGGTTTTTGCCCATGGTTTTTGGAAAAGGTAATAGGGAAACAATATTTTATAAGGCCCATTTCAGAACTTCCTAAAATAAAAAGGTAGCTTATTTGGAGGTGAATCACACTCCCATGGAAATTAATTTAAAAAGGCAAAGTGTTGAATATGTCTCGAGGGGTCCATTAATTCTTTGAAAAGTAATTCAAAGAAACCCAAAATCACATTAATTTAATGAAAAAACATATATTGGCCGAACATAAGGATTATGGTATTTTATTACATCACCATTGGGTCATTATGATATCATAAAACACATTATATATTTAAACAATATTTAATTTTTACCCAAAAATTTGACTGTCTCAGAAAATTATGAAAAATTCATAGTTGGATAATTTCGACATCCTGATTCTAGAAATGAAATTTATTTAATCTAAAAAATTTCTAAATATGTTAATTTTCACTTTTAAAATAAAAACCAATATTTATCGAAAATTCACGGGTGTTGACAGAAAAGGCTTTCAAACCTTAATATAAAATTTTAATTGCATTCATAAAATTATAAGATCATTTATATTTAATAAAAATTAATTTAATAATAATATTATTATTTTATAAAAAAATAATTTAATTCAAAAATCCCTTAATTTAATAAAATAGATTTCTTAATTAAATAATAACTAAAAACACCATTTTTACTTTAAAAACTATTTACAATGAATCAAAAATGAGTAGAAATTATATTCATTATTATATAAAAAAATAATGTACATGAACATAGTACTACTTATTTGTTACATAACCCCTTAAAATATCCATATAATACCTAAGGGTAAGGTGTGCGATGGTGACAGACTCTTGGGGTGGCTCAGATAACATTGCTCGAGTGGTAATCTCTATCAACTTCCACTTTTCCCATAGATGGTCCCGTTCGAGCTTGACATGGTGAAGCTCAGCTTGGGCTTGGTCATGGGTGAAGCCCAAAGATGCCACCTCTTTTCCAAGCTCCGAAAAATGGGCTTCGTATGGGGAAATTCTACTGGATGAGGTCATCACTTCTTCTGTCTGAGTAAATTGGATTTTTTAAGGTCCTATATTTATACTAATCATGTGATCACTGTTCAACGGCTATATTAACAACGATCAAAATTCTTAACATAAAACCAAAGAAGTTGACATCTTATAAAAACATATTTCATAAAGAGACATTTAACTAGATCAAGAAGGATTTTCTATTAATGAATCTTTGGGTCGTTACAATTATAATGATAGAATATATATTTTATTATATATATTTTAATAATATTTCACTTCAATTACATCTACCATCAGAGAAAATGACTCATGGAAAGAAAACAACAATTCATGTTTTATCATTATTTTTTGGTTTCTTCATAATTGGTGGATTAACTCTTTCATTTTAAACATCATCTATTATCTATGAAATCATAAATTTTATATATTAATAATCTAAAATAAAAAAAGTTTTTTATAGTTATTTTGATAATGACATCATGTTGGGGAAGATTTATGGAATTCTTAGACATTTTTAAAAAATAATCTTTTGAGAATAAATATTTATACTATCAGAATACCTAAAGAACCACTTCCTAATTTAATATCATGTTATGGTTGAAAGTAGTATAAATTTTTTTTAAACTATTTAGATATTTTGTTCATTTTACATTCCAGGTTTTTAGAATTTACATAGAATTTCATACCAAACATTATTTGGTATTATCAAAGAACCACATTTCTTTAAATTTTTGTTAAAAATTTCTATCAAAACATTAATATATTCAAACAATATTTAGTTATCGAAAAACATTCCAATGTTTAACCATTAAAAATATAGATCCTACTTTTAGAAACTTTTGTTCAATGCAATAGTTTGGAGAATTCATAATATTCCTTCAATGTATTGATGTCCAAGTGGGAATTATAGTATTATATGAATGGTAAGATTACTATAAGTACATATGTTCAATTATTATAATCAATATAACAAACTAAAAGGAATAAAAAATTATAATGAAATTGTTGGAAAGAGGATTTTTATTTTTAGTTGATTTTTTTGTATGTAAATGATGTATTTTATGCAAATTATATTGATTTTTTATATTACTATATTCACTTATTTCTCTATCATTCATTTTAATTAATATAACCATTTGTTTCATTTTAATTTCTCCTTGATTAGATAGTTTAGGTAGGGTGTTGTGGGTTAACTAACATGGATAGGGTTTAAAATGATGTACATGTGAAATATAACATTATTGAGTTTTGTATTTTCATGTTCTGGGAGACTTTTGTTTCAATTTTTTTTAATGATAAATTATTTTCTAAATTTTACATCAATATGTTTTGTTTAATTGTATATACCCATGATTTTGTAAATAGTGAATTTAAAAAACTAAAATGTTTTCCCCATGTAGGTAAATGATGTAATTGGTTTATTAGAAATAGTTAATTATTATCCCAATACATTTATCACAATTTTTATATTGGGTACCTGAATATATTCCCCATTTATTGATAAGGCTCAATAAATTTTACTATATAATCAATTGTTATCAAAATATGGAAAAATTAGTATATATATGTTTATTTTCATACCGACCAAATGATTCATTATTTTAAATCTGGAATCGAGTAACTCTTTTTATCTAAAATTTCATTCATTATGCATGAGATATTTATATTTTTAATAGGCTTATCCTATTCATAGACAATATTTATTTTTTATATTTTATTTACCACCAATCTCGTGTATTGTTTTCTATATAATTGAAATGTTTTGACTCACTTGAGAGTAATGGATTTTGATACCTAATTTCAACATGGTATCAAAGTGGGACCCATTTTTGTCTTCATAAAAAGTGAAAATATTCATTTCCCATGTTGTATGGTTTTCAAAAAATACCTTATTGAGTGACTTGTGTCATCTTCGCTCACCTTATATTAAAACTAGGCACCATAGTAGGCCCTGCCACACTATTTCCCATTTCTCATTCTGCCATTGCACACCTCACACCACATCCACCATAAAACCACATGTATTTTTCTAGTGTGTTCACGTACAATATCATAACAACTCACCACATACTCTTTTAACATCCATCCCTAGGCACCATCCATATATGAATTATTTATACATTATTCAACCACGTATCACACACTATGATGGTCAATATATGTTCATCATGATTCATTATGATTTGTGACACTTTCTATGATATAGTGTTTAATCTCTATACCATGGATTATTTATCCTCCCTTATTGAAAATATAACTAATTTGACCCATCTTTTGTATTTTCTCCTCGAATCAAAAAATTTCATTAAATAGGATAATATTTTTATTGTCATTCATAAAGGGATGGACCACTACAGTCCTACTTTTTTCCTTTCCTTTAGATCATAATGGTGTCACTTTAGGTAATAGTAACATAAAATAACAATAATATTTATATGTCACTTAATTTTATTTATTGTTTATGTCAATCATGTTTTTCTAGGCTACTAATACCTTTATGGAGTTATGGGATTCCATATAATTGATGGTTTTTGAGACTAAAAATATTGGTATATCATTGATTTTTTTTATAAACACTTCACAATTAAGTAGGGTTCTCATTTAATTCCACCATATTATAATAATTGATACATTATCATTAATTAAATAAATTATTTATGGTTGATTCCTTATAATCCCAAAAGGGATAAGTTATTTCATGACCACCTTTTATTTTCATTAATACATAGTCTCAATACAAAGTACATGATGATATTCATAGAGGTATTCGATGAAATCAATGATTTAAATATCTCACAGGATTACTGAATATTAATATATAGACTAAATGAAATATCATGAAATCTAATACACAATTGATATTTTTGGTGAGGAGTGTCAATTCATCATGTATGAGTATAATTTATCATCCTCTAGCGTAATTTTTGTTCATGGAATTAAACTTAGTATCTCTCACTCTATCTCTCCCCCCAAGAAATACCCCAGCTCATTCATATATTCTAGTTCATCAAAACATGTTATCAAGATTGAACGTATTCTTCAATCTTACTAGCATACATTGACTGATAGTTTTTAATGTTGCAAATAAATTCACAATTCAATGTATTAGTTATCAGAGTTGTTCACTTATATCTACTCTAAAACAATCCTCATATTTTTTTGTTCCATATTATACATTTAATTTAATGGAAATTAGAAAACATTATTGTTGATTTATAGTGCCATATTATCTTCTCCCATAATAGTTTTTTTCTATTATTATATTATATTGTGATCAAATTTGTGATTATTCGTGTCGGACTTTGTAGGGGTGTGTACATGCTTGATTTGATATATTATCATTCCACTTATATGCTTTCTACTTCGGTACACATGATTCACCTTCATCTCATCCATCATGTTGTGTAAATTCATCATAAATTATATCATGATTTGATTATGATTCACTTTTTGATTGCGAGTCGTGTCATTACACCAAGAATAATCAGCATAGTTATATTCCTTGGGTGTTATCACATGTATTGATTCGTTTTGATGTAGTTTATTATGATTTATTTGGATTTAACCAAATTCATAGAAAACATTATTATCATTAATTTTAAACTTTCATTTAAAATTTTTTCTAACATATCTTTGGTTTAATTATTAAAACTACAATCCAAAATAAATTCTATCTTTTAAAAAAAACATGGAACCCAAACCATATTTCCATTCTCCATCAATATTTTTCTTATAATAATCATGAATAGTTCTCTTGATGATTCCATTAATTTCATGATAATCACGGTATCATGAATTAGTGTTGTTTCCAGGGAATCCCCTATTTTTTTTGAATGCATGAATCATCATTTGATGAACACTATTTGAGAACATCTCTATAATACGAGAGATGTTACTATATTCTATGGAGATTCCATTTTTACATCTACCAATCTCATTAACTTCCTTCCCTCATTCATTCATCAAGGAGTGTAACTATTACATGCTTTATTTTATCAGTAATCCCTACATCCCTTACATTTATATATATATTGATGTGTGTGTTAAGTCAGTAATACTTTACAATAGGAACAAAATTCAATATTATTTATCTTCAATGAATCATCATTAGTTACTCTTGAAACAAACATTGTTATTGTTTTCTCTACCTAATCATACATTGATATATGGTATTAATAGATTTATTATTCATTGAGTTTTCCATTTTACCATTCCGAAATATATCCCCCTCTCCGTTTCAACACAAATCATAAGGATTGATTTTCATATTTTCTAACACCATCAACACCCACAATAGCTTCTCCAATAGGAAGTGTGTATTCATTTTGATAAATTTAATTGTATATGTCCATGAATTTGTGGTCCATTTGAGTCTCATGCTAATTTTGAACCTAATGAATGGTCTCTCCTAAATATCGATTAGCTTATTTTCATATCTCACTTCTGAAAGGATCATATTCTTATCAATAACATCCAATTTACTATTTTTCATTATACAGTAAAACTATGATAATCACCCTATATATTGTCACCCATATCGAGGTTTCTATCCCCCCATAACATAACCAAGGCCAAATATCATCATGGGTGGATACAGAATATGAAATAATATTGGTGAATCATACTAGGAATATTTTATACCTACCCTTAAATAAGAAACACATTGAATGAAAATGTATATTTATTATATTTTTTAATGTTGATGGAACTATGAATCATTTGATAGATCTATTAATTGAAAACGAAAACACTGAGACCAATGTTTCTGATTACATTGACACATTCATCTATGAATTAGATGAATTAACCAATGTGGGATATTCTTAACATGGGGTGTGAATTATTGTCATGGAATTTTTAGAATTTTATATTTTTTATCTATTTACCTCTCTAACCTATTATGATATAAATTATTTAATTACCTTTTCCCTAGTTCATTATAGTATAGGAAAATAGTTTAATATAGTACATGATATTATTACAAGGTTCACTATTTAATTAGAATAGCTAGTACATGGAATATTATATAAGTGATCTTAACCACACAATCATATGAAATTAATCCTTTCAATGTGATTTAAACACTTAGGGAAAAACCATGCATTTATAAATCAGTATATTTAGTTGACAGTGATTTTATTTCAACTCCTAGATGGATCTTTATACTTTATCTGAATACTTTATTATCATTCTTGGTCATGTTCATTATAACGCCAAAAATGTATTCCCTTATATGAGACTTCTATTGGATGTAATATTATTCTTTGATATTCTACTTATTCACTTCATACATTCTTATTAATAGGCAATGAACCCTTCTTCTTCTCATTAGAAAACTGAAATATTCACTTTCTTCTTAAATGGAAAAATGTAGATACTTTTGGTATTCTTAATTAAACTATATGTTACTACATGGAATGTCCTAACTGTGTAAATATATTTTCATATAGCTATGAATAAAAGTGATCACAAATCATATGAATATTCATTTTTATGTTTACTAGTAGAAAAAAATATTCATATTGTTATGGATAATGATAGAATAAAGAATAATTGTCACTTTATGTTTTCAATTGTGAAGACGAAGAAGTGTTTTTGGCCTATGGTTGTGAAAGTAATAAAGTTAATAAGAAGTTAATAGAAGAATAATATAGCATTGTGGCATCCATTTGAAGTCATAATAGGTAGAAGAGAGTATTTGGGTTAAAAAACGTTAATAATATGAATATTTTCATTAAAATTATTATAAAGATCCTACCAAGAGCTGTAAAACAATCACTATCCAATTATGCGATGCATGAAAATTGTTATTACATTCTTGTTAGAACCATGTTAAAAGGATTTTTTTATATAATTGTGTGGTATGATATTATTTCCAAAACATTCCAAGGACTAAATACACTTATTGAGAATAAAACCTTGTAAATATGTTAGGTTATATATTTACCTTATTTGATATACTTTGATACTATAATGAAAATAGAATCAATGAATCAATATCCTAACTGGGGTATGAGGTATAAGGGATAAATGTTTATATTACTGAAATTGTCCCTAACACTAATTTATCCCCCCATAGTATTAATAATATCCTAAACTGGTCCCCTAAAGTGGTATGAGAGGGAATATTTAGCTTTGTTAGATTATCTAGATTTTTACTATTATCTTTAGAATATTTGAGTTTCTTTCCAATATTAAAAATGATGTGTCGTTTGGTGAGGATTTAGATATCTCCGAGAATAAGTATATATCTACAAATATCATGATTAACTAGTGAATAGAAGTGAATATAATTCTATATATGATATATATATCATCTAAAGAAGCATAAGTATTTGTATCTCCATGTAATTCCAACAATGAACACATATCAAGATTGGAATGTGACTGTAGGTGGATTAATATTTCACTAAGGAGATGGAAAAAATTCCTACAATAATTAAGTCAATAATGGTATGTGATCATGAGTTTTTTCAAAAATTATTGTAAAAATAACAATCAAGAGGAATATCCTTTCTCAAGTGGTGATTATGAAAAATATATAAAATCTAAAGATTTATTCGATTGTGGATTGAGATATATTTTTCCATTTTCCATTAATTAATATTTTTTCTTAGTTGGTAACATTTAATACATGGTTATGAATTCTTATTCTATGAGGTGTCGTGATTAGTTGGTAACAGACAACTTTTTGTCTAAATAAAATCATTTGTTTTCTCCATAGGGCATAGATCATGTATACCCAACATGAAATGATTGATGAAACATTTCATATGTATGAATTGATACACATTTCCCATGAAATTTTTATTTCTGGTCAATAATGGGGATATAATTTGAAATGCATGATTGAAAATAAAGTAGATAGAAAGTAAATAAGTAGAGAAATACTCACATATTTTCATATTCATTTGGAATTTACATTGAATGTATTCACATGAATACAAAGGGGGGACTGAAGATCCTATTATGTGTATTATTTTTATTTTTTATCTGGTTGTTATAATTTTTCAATGTGTTTTAATGAAATAATAAGATTTAATTTATTTAAATATGCCAAAATATTTAACTGTAAGTTATTCTGATGTATCCAATATATAATGAGTTGATAATATAGTTAATGTTGTTTTAAATGAATTGATGAAGAATAAATAAATCAATTCATATTATTACAAGGGAACTCATTTGAGGAGTTTTGTTTTATATTTCTGATAACTATTTCGTTTATCTTAATGTATAAAATATTTTTCACTATGTATTTTCACTTTACACATTGTTTAAAAAAATGAGGAATATATGAATAAAGATTGTTGGATTTTAAAGGGATCTATGGATTTTTTATTCCAAAATTAATAGAAGAGTGTGAATATTATGATCATGAAAATTTTCATTTTTCATGTGGAACAATGAAGGTTTCCATGCATGGTTTTTATATACGAGGCCACACATTATATAAGCATGATAAATTTTCATGGGATGGAATTTATATTATATTTCTATGATTTTGATAACTATTTATTAGGAGTTTACACAAATATAGACCAACTATTAAAAGATACAAAATGAAAATCCCATCAACCCCACATGAGGGACCAAAAGGTCAACCACATGGAAGATTTGGACCAAGGATCCTTCACGGAAACAATGTAATGCAGGTAGATGTATGGTGCTTTCCAGATAATGGATTGTGGAATTCTTTGGCGGTGAAAATATTCATCTTAGCCAATGTAGGTGTCTGCAGTGTATATGGGTACCAAAATCAATTAAATCTCAATGATGAATTTGGAGTGGGATCATTAAAATGACTTTTCCCAGCCATGTGAAGAGTATATGTGGGATGGTTTCTCATGGGTGACTTTTCCCACCTTAAAAACATACACATATAACTATAGTCATCTGATCTAGTACATGAGTGTTCACATATCACAATAGAACATCCTCTTATTCCTCAAGATTAAGTTAAAGAACCAACTATTTTGGCTCATTAGATTTATGGATGATGATGATTCATTATAAAGTAGAGCTTGAGATTGTTACATGATTGAGATCACAAGAAAAAATAATTTCATTTGTAATGCATGGAATATTTTCCTTCCATGGTTGTTATTAACTAACAAAGTTGAAACATCTGAGGAAAATATGATGTTTCATAAGGTCGATAATGCATAGATAAAAGGATCATGTCATTGTTATAATAGGCACAAAAGACTCTCACTTGGAGGAGAAAAATATAACTCACTTATGAGAAGATTCCATGAATTACGACATTCAAAACATTATAATTACAAAAACCATAGGTAATTATTATATTGGAAATGACAAGGAAAATTTATCAAATCCTTGACATGGATGATTTGTTGACGTCAGATTCAAATAAAATGTGGTGTGAACATGTATATAAATTCCCATTCCCCAATTCATGATGAAGATATTGTCGTTCATTTATTCTTCTGAGAGATCTTGTTTTTTTTATAAAATTGAGAAAACTTGGCTTTCTATTAAATTAATGGAAAAATTACAATGATACTCTTGGATACATGAAGGGGGAGTTTCATGCACATTTAATTTCACAAAAGGTTTCTACAGATCACCTTGTTTCCCTAATGATTATTCATAGCCTCTTGTTATATGATTAAAGAAATAATTCCTTTTTCTCTTATATTGAGATACAATAAAAGTGAATTTAACACATACTCATAATTAACACAAAGAACTAAATTTCAGTCTACTGTTAATATTAAACAAACTCATTGTGTCATGTGAAGGAAGTGATCTCTATATAACACTTTATCTAATAAATATGGAACCCCTGTTTTTTCATTCACACTATTATAGATTGTGTAATATTAAAATACATATTCCATGAAGTATTGCCTTTAATAAATTTGAATAACCAATTCATCATAGGTGTGTTTCATGATACATAAGGAAATCATGTGATATAGCTATATGACCAACTATCATGATAGAAGTTGAGGTAGTGATATGTGAATCTTAAAGATGAAATTTTCTTGTGTGAATGAAATACATTTTTGAGCTTCCAAATCCCTAATGTGAAGCAAAAGAAGTATAAGAGGAAACCATATGATAATGATTTCCTAAACACTGAATAATAACATATTGATAGTAAATGAAACATTATTATGTGGGTTTGGTAATTTTGATATTCATGAACCAAATACTTGTATGATTTCCAATTAATGACTTCATTATCAAAAGAAGGAATATTTTTCCAAGAAATATATTATCTATGAGTCTAACACTGGAAAAATCTATTAAAAATTCTGTGTTAATGTATATAAAAAATAAAACATGTCATTGAGTTGATATTTGGAAAATATTATTTGGGTTGAAGAAGAAGTTACAAAAACCAATTCCGGTGTACATGAAAAGAAATAAAGAGGAGAATTCAAGTGTTATGATTTTCACAATAGCAAACTATGTAGGCTGTAAAAGAATGTATATATATCTTCTTAGAGTTATTAATTCATGTGAGCACAAATCACTTATATATGTTTTTATAATTTTAATAGAACAAAAAATATTTATATTATTCTGAATAAATTCAAAGTAAGATATAAGTGTAAATTTCAATTTATTATGAAGAAGAAGATTTTATTTCCTATTTCTCTGAAAGTAAATAAGTTAAGGATAAGTTAGTATAGGGTAAAATAAGAACTATAAAATCAATTAGATTTATCAATAAGAGGAATAAATTATTGGTGTTATTTAACATTAAGAATGTGAATAATATCCTTATAAGTTTTACAATGAACTATCCAAGAGATTTAAAAAAGGAACTACCTGTTAACTATAGTGCGACGCTAGTGATTTATTATTCCATGTTTTTCCTAACCACGTTAAAAGGATTATTTTATAGTGGTTGTGTGGTATTGTATTATTTCCAAACCATGCCAAGTGATATGTATCTTGTTGAGTATTAAATCATTTAAAAATATTGACTGTTATCTTTATGTAATTTTATATACTTATCTATGATAACGACAAGAGAATGTGAGAATTAATATCATAACATGTCTAAGAGGAAGGCAGAAATAAATTTTTAATTAGTAAAAATGTTCCAATGAAATTATTGACACCCTCTCGAATTTTTGAAAATCCATAACTAGTCCACTAAACAGATCCCTCTGAAACATAGGTAATAACATTGAGAAGATATTTTTCTTGTTTTTTTATTAATATAAGCGGCTCATGAGGTGTAAAGCGAAGAACAGGTTATGTGTATTATTTATGTTTGGGGAGGGATAACATAGGAATTAAATGAAATATTATTATATAATATGTTTTCAACTCATGTAAAATGGACCTAAAACATTATTGATTAAAAAATAAGGTGAATATGGTCTTAATATAATCTTCTGATCAAATATAGATACTTTTATATAAAATTTTAAAACACATCAATTTGATTAAATCCTTTATTACCCATTTCAAACCATGGTAACATTTTTCCATTCTTAAATGGATATAAATTTTCCTCAAGGGATACGAATTTCCTAACAAATGGTCAAATGCTTTCATAGTTTTCCATATCCCATCTCCCATGTCCCCATTAATGATTTATATGACTTTGAGTCATTTAATAAAATATTATTTAATATAAAATATCATAAAAGAATTTTTAATAACCAATCCTATATTTTTAATATAAATACATAATATATTATTATATATATGTAAATATATAATAAAATTAAAAGCAAGGGAGTGATTTTTTTTAATAATATTTGTTTTGAGGAAAATAAAAGTTATAATCAAAGGATAAAAGTATGAAATTCCCAATGATTTAAAGAGAAGATGATTAAGGTAAAAAATAACCTCCCAAATGAAATAAAATAATGTTTTTTGAAGATTTTAAGGCCTTATGCAATAGTTTTAATCATTTTTTACCAATTCTACACTTATAGAGGTGACAAATATTTACTATCGTTATTATTCATAATGAAATAAAAAAATAAGGTTCTATTTACAAAATTTGAAAACAATTATTGGAAATATGTAATACATTTATTAATATTATATTTCTTCAAATTTCAAAAATAAATTTATATAGAATATTGTAAAATGAAACAAAAATGTTTTTTAGAAAATTGGATTCTTACTCTTAAATCATCATTCAATTTCATCACATTCCTAATAAAAAAATAAATTAATTTTAAATCATATTATTAAATATTATATATATATATATATTTAAAAATATTTATAAATAATTAATCATTTAAATTACTAAGTCAAAATTTCGTTGTAAAAATAATAGAGATTTCTGAAAAATAACACTTTTTAACTTTAAATGATTTTCTCCATTTTTATAACCATTAGATAAATATTGAAAAAATTTCTATATATATAATATACATACATTTAATTAAAACCGTTTTTTTAAAGTAATCAGCATAATTTATTTTGGTAAATAAACAAAATACATTAAAATACAATTATTTGAGAAAATGTATTTTAAATCATTAAATTTTTTTTAATAAAAAAGTTTATATTTATTTTCTAGTTATGGATATATCATCTTAAATATTTTTTCATATATTTAGAGTTTTAGTTAATCCTATTCATATCTACCAATCTAACAACAAGTTTATAATGTTCATTATACAACAAAGTTCATTTAGAGCTGAGGTTGCATATAAAATAAGCTATCAAATACTTAATGTTTATTTAATTGGGAATTATATATAAAAAATCTTGAGGTGTTAAGTTATATAAATATATAAGTATTATATTTTTATATGGTAGAAATTTTTATCATAATATATAAAAATATTAATATTATATTATATGCTGATATTATTCTGATATTGATTTATGAAAGTATTCTGATAATGTTAAGTTTTATATTGTTATAAAATTAATAAATGTTAATATATATACTATAATGTTATAATATATTATAATATTGCAATAATATTAGTATTTTATTATATTAGTATAAGTCAATATATATTATTATTATCATAATACATTAAATATATATTTAATATATGTATATATATATATATATTATAATATATGTAATATATATTATTAGTATGATACTACATACATTTTATTATAGATATTATAATAATATATAAGGTCAATTACATCTTCCACTATAGAACACGACCCAAGGAAAGAAAAAATCACTTCATGATTCCACATTTTTTTGATGTCATCATAATTGGTGTATCAGATCATTTATTTTAAGCTCCACCTATAAATCGTGACTCCTTAAATTTAAGATATCAGCAACCTGAATGGAAAAAATCTTTTTACCATTTGGTTTGATAATGAGATCATGTTGTGGAAGATTTATGGAAACATTAATCTTTTTTTAACTATAATACTTTTAAAATAATTATTTCTAATATCAGATTAAATGAAGAACCATGGCCTATTTTAATTTTATGTTCTTGTTGAAAGAAAACTAAAAAATATTTAAATGAATTAGATATTGTATTTGTTTTAATTTATATAATCTTAAAATTTACATAAAATTTTAGACCAATAATTATATGGTTTTATAAAATATCATTTATTTTTGTTATCTTTTTTTAAATATTTCAATCAAAACCATGATATATTCAAACAAGATTCTATTAGCTAAAAAATTTCAATGTTAAACATTTGAAAAATTAGTGCCATCTTATAGAAACTTTTGTGCAATGAAATTATCTAGGGAATCTATAATCTACATGTAATGTATTGACCTCCTAGATGGAATTTTAATATTTGAAGGATGAAATGAGTAATATAAGTACATATGTTCAATTCTTATACACCCAAAAACAAAAATAAAAATTAATAAATAATTATAATGTATAAAATTTGAAAAAATGTTTTTTATTTCATACTAAATTTTGTTTTATTTATCTAATATATTTTTGGGACATTATACAGACTTTTTTGATTCTATAGCTTCAATTTTTTTCTTTAAAAATAATTTTAATTTATAGAACCTTTTGTTGAATTTTTATTTCTCAATGGTTATTGAGTTTGGATAGGATGTAATGGGTGACCTGACATAGAAAGTGTTGACGTTGATATTCGAGAGATATATAAATTTATTGAGTTATTTTATTGAATATATTTGTTGGAGAATTTCTATTAATTTATTGTCAATTATAAATGTTATAATTAATTTTATCATCAATATGTTTTGTTTAATTTTATTTATCAATTCATATATAAATAGTGACATTAGGAACCTAAAATTTTTCTCCTAAATAGTTCAATGATGTGTTCGGTTCATTCACAAGAGTTAATTATTATGCCAAAATTGTCATCACAATCTTATTCTGGGGTACTTGTATACATTATCCATATATTAAACAGGAACCTAAAATTTCAAAGTGGAATAGTCCATTACCCAAATATATAAGAAGTTCTATATTTGTTTATTTAATTACTGATCAAATATGTCATTGTGTTAAATCTAGAATTCAGTAAGAATTATTATATAAAATTTTATTCATTATTATCGAAATATTAATATTTTAAGAGGATAATACTATTCCCAGTCAGTTTGAATTTTTATTTTTTTATTTATCATTCATCTCTTTCATTTTTCTCATTAAAAAAAATAGATGGAATCACTTGAGATGCATTAATTTTGATACCTATAATCTACATATTATCAATTTGCGTCCCATTTTATTACTCAGAAGGCCAAATTTTCATTTCCCATGTTCTAGGGTTTTCATTGAACCCCCTTATTGAGTGGCTTGTGACATTTTGTCTCCCCTTCTGTGATAATTGTGTTCGACTACATGTCATGTGATGAAACATCCAATGGATCATTGCTTCACTACACACCTCATTCTAGTTCTATTATACTGCCATATGACCTATTCCATTTTGATATCCTCCATTGTCATACCACCCATCAACATTCTATTTTACGTTCCATCCCTACACAACCCCAATATATGAATCGTTTCTACACTATACAATCATGTATCTTACTTTATGATTGTCTATATATGTTCATACTGATTATTTATTATTTTTAACTCTATATATGAATATGTGTTTGAGAAATGCATCATGTATTCATTATTATAATTTCTAGAAACTATAACTACATTTATCCATCTTATGGATAAGAGCCTCGAATACCCTAATTTCAATATATGAGAGATGATGGTTACTATTATTTTTACAGGGGATGGACCATTAAAATGATAATTTTTTCCTTAACTTTAGATAAAAAGGGTGTTAATATTAGTTAGTGGGAATATAAAACAAAAAAAATTACACTTATCTTAAATTTAAGGATTTTTATGTCACATATGTTTCCAAGAATTCTAATACACACAAGGAGTTATGGGATTTCATATCATTGGTGTTTTCAGTTACTAAAATTATTAGTATATATTTGATTGGTTTCAGATCCTCTCTATATTCCATTACAAATCTAATTTAATTCCCTCATTATATAATGATTATGATGTTATTTTTAATGATATCATTGATTAATGGTCAATCCCTTGAAATCCTAAGGGGCCAGGAGGTAGCATGACAACATATATTCATTTTCATTACTCCATGGTCTTAATCTTCTGTACATGATAATATTCATATAGATGTGTGACCACCTAAGTAATTTACATGTCTCTTTGTTTTATAATAAAATCATTAGTCCAATACTCTGTGGAATGGTATAAAATTTGACACACAGAAGATAGTTTTGATGAAAATTATCGGTGCCTCCAATATTTTCACATTGTATCATCCTTCAGCGTAATTTTGGTTCATCGAAAAAGACATAATGCCTATCTCTCCTAGAAACCCACATCTTCAGATGTATATTCAAGTGAATACAATTTTTTTTTTTGATAATTCAGGTATTATTAAATCTTACTTGGAAACTTTTACTGATAATTTAATCAGGTTTTATATAAATAAATAAAAAACAAAATTTCTAGTTATATGAGTTTTTAAGTTATATACACTCTAGAGCTCTCCTTGGTTTTTCTTGGTCCACACTATCGATTCCATTTATTGGTATTTATAAAATATTATTATTGATTTATAGTTCCATTCCAACATCTCATATACTATTGTTTTGTTTCATGTGTGTTGATTTTTGAGTTTATATCTTATCTCTACACCATTATGCATTCCATTTCAGTCCTCAATATTCACCTTTTGATCAACCATAATTTCATTTAAATTATTCATAAATTCTATCAATAATTGGTTCATGTTTCTCCTTTCAAATTTGAGACTTATCATTACACAAATCATCATAAGGTAAGTCATGTTCCATGGGTGTTATCACATGTCATGATTGTTTTGGTGTAATTTGTTTTAATTTATGTGGAATTACCCTATTCATAGAAATAATTTTACCATTAATTTCATAAATTCAATAATGATATTTCTCAAATTAATTCACTTTATATATTAAAATAATTATTCAAAATCATTTACGTCTTTCGCTCATTTTTTCTGGTAACCAAATCCATGCTTTCACTCCCCTTTACTGATTTTTATTCTATGTATTGTCTTCAACGCATCTCTCAATTAATTTAGTCATTTAAAGAAAATTAAGTTATAATACATTAGATTTGTATCATTATAAGACCTTAAAAATTAGTGTTGACGAATGAAATAATCGTCATTTTTTTAACACTATTTGGGACCTTTTATTACATATGATAGTATTACCATATTCTAGAGTGATAAAATTATTAATAATACTTATCTTATTGACCTAATTAACTCATTAATTCTTCAAGGGGAGGAAATATTTCATTGTAACAACCCAAAATTTTATCATGGAATTGTCTCCCTTATTTTGGTAATTTCATAATAACATAAAGTCACACTAAGAAACACGATGGAAAATCATACTCAAATTAACAACTGTGAGAACTTTAAAAATAAATTTTCCACTTTTATCATTTGAATTTTGAAAATATAACATACACTATTGTGATCAATAAGATGTTTGGAGTTCAATAGGACAAAAATAATTTTTTGGGAATAGTAACATACCCTAATATTTAGTAATGTTACCCTTAAGAATAGTAATATGAACCTTATGAATATTAAATTTTCTTAGTGAATAGGAACCTTCCCAATGATAGTATAAATAAAATTTATACATCCTATAAGTGACAATATGATATAAATAAAATATAGTGTTGGTATTAATGTAAGTCATGAATATTTAATGATTAATTTTAATAATTTAAAAGAAAATTTATTTTCCTAAAATGTATTCTTAATGTAGTATTTAAATTTCATATAATCGTATTATAATTTTATGAGACCTTAATTAATTTTTCAATGTGTTAGAAATGATGTTTTTAATTTCAAATTCTGTATTTTTCCAGTAAATGGGATTTTTATAAAAAATTAAATTAAAAATATTTAGAAAATTATTTTCATAAAATTGAGTTCAACTTTTCATTTTACACATATGAAAATGGTCTGGGTGAATTTTTTAAATCTTTCTTATATATATAAATTTTTGGTTAATAGTGTAATTCGATAATTTATAAAAACTGCTAAACAAATGAATTTATGTATCATGCTTGAGTCATGGATGATATAAATGGACATTGGTTCGAACTCACATGCAGTTATTACTATTTTTATTCACAATAATCCTCACTATTTCTTATCTTTTGGGGAAATTATAAATTAGTGAATATAATATTGAGAAAACCCCACTCCCCTCCACTATAAATACCACCCCTCAAAAACTCATTTCCTCACACCTATCATGCCTTATGTCTACTCCATATTCTACTCAAATATCTTCCCATGATACTCCCCCTTGTTAAAAATAATTTGATCTCATAAAAATACCAAAAATATCCCATAAATAGGCCCTCAAAGAAGATATATTCATGCAGTAATTTCTCTCTCTTTTCTTTCGAATTCCTTCCAAATTTCATGTATTTTATATTCTTATCCTAAACAATTTATTATCCAAATTTCATGATAACTTATGTATGATTGATATAATAGTACTATGTAATTTTAATGGAATATTATTCATTATAATCTTACCTCAATATCTTTTTTTATAAAAATAAAATCATTCCCCTTGATGTGTTGCTTTACATACGTTATCCGATGATGCACCTCCATTTTCCATAAAATCCTTCAATTTTGTCAACAAAAATGATAAATGGATGAAAAAATATTTTAATATTTATTTTTTAACCTCTATTGGGATTTAGAAAAAAAAATTATACGTAATTATAAATGATAAAACAAAACATGATCATTGTGATCTAAAAACTACCCAAATTAAACTTAAATGATCATCATTAAATTTTAAATAGTGATTTAACCTCCTGGTATATAAAAAAATTCATTATAAGATAATCTAAACTCCTATAAGATCATTACTAACATGTAATATAAATTATGTATGTTTATCCTTGTTCTACATGAACATCCATTCTGGTAAACAAGTGAACAATTAATGAAAAATATGAAAGACAACACTCCCAAAAAATGATTTTAAACTCAATAACTCATCCAAAGGATCCGAAAAGAACATAATGAAACCATAATTAACCATATCCATGAATAAAAGGTTTTTTAAGTATTAATTAATTAATCTAATTTAATTATATAGGAAAATAATGTGAACAAAATATTAGAATATAAGGTAAGAGGAAATTCTCAAACCCAGCTCTCTTTCATTGGGTCTTCCCTCTTTCAGCACATTTTCAGTATGGTTATGTGATAATAATAATTTATTCATCATTATATTATATTTACTAGGATATATATGTTTTCTACTGGTGTCTATATGTAACATAATGCTTTCCAAAAGAACTCTTCTTAAAAAACACACCTTTTACTTCTCACTCAAGGTTGATGGTTCTTGTATCAAGTAAGTTATTACCACTTTCATTTGGGAACCCAAAGATTTCATATTGTATTCTTATGAAATTAAACACATTACTTTCATTGGGTTATTATATTTCCAAGATTTATATATATTTTATGCGGCATGCATGACAATGTAAATGTTGTGATGTGATGCGTGAACCGAGAATTATATGGAACCACAATGCATTAGGTAATATGAATAATTTCATGAGTATAGTGAAGTATTCATGAACATAATTCTAGAATTGTTTACAACTATGTGTGATAGTTTAACACATAATACATAATGATTCATTTTTATGCATTTCCACATTACAAGTCTTCTCTTAATGATTACTCTTGTGATTATGATCCTTTGACTATATTGTGATGATAATGATTATTATTACCCCTATAAAATTATTTCATGTTCATATATATCCTCTTACTAGGATTTTTTCTAACCTTTTTTATGTATATACATAGGTGACTACTTGTACTAAGGAGAATTAAAGTTCCAATATTAAGCTAAAAGGAGAAGGAATTAAATAAATGTTTATGTATTATTTTGTAAAATTTACGTATGGTTATAGTTTTACCAATACATTAATCCTTGGGATCCTCTTTGAATAATGAATTTTTGTTGTTTATCATTAAATTTATGTAAAATTAATGTAAAAAAGCTGGTTCTTTATAGTTGGTATGAGAGGAATGGTTTACATAATTTGGGATTTAGGATTGGAGGACCTAAGTGAAAAGCCCTATTACGAGACTGTGTATATGTAAGTGCATGGGACTCTTTTATAAACATAGGGATCCCATAAGATATTCTTTTAGTGTCAATTTCACAAAGAAATAAATTATTTATTCAAAGCTTATTGACTTTTTTCTACCTTTTTTATTTTAGAATATGGTGGAAACCAGGAGAAACTAGGCCAAAAACTCATGTGGGGACAATACAACATTTTCCCGAATGACATCCCGAAGGCTTTGGGAGGTGGAGTACAAACCAACACGTCTATTGTTACTGAATTGTCTCATGTCATGAATAATAAACTAAATAATGTGGAACATCATCCTTCACCCAATAAGGATAAATTTTCTATCGAGTGTTTTATGCGTCAACGACCACATATGTTTAGGCGGTATTTCGAAAAACTAGTTGTGGAATAGTGGGTAAAATTGATTGATAAGATCTTTTATGTGATTCCCTATTCTGAGATGGAGAAAGTAACATTCTCTATTTATCATGTTGATGGAGTGGTTGAAAAATGGTGGCCATTCATTAAGAACACCCTATCGAGAGATGAAATTGAAGAGATGGAGTGGAAAGACTTTAAGATAATCCTTCTAAACAAGTATTTCATATGAACTCTTCGCATGGATATTTAGAGAGAATTCATAGATCTAAAGAAAAAGGATAGAGAGTCTATCATAGTCTATGAAGTTAATTTCACAAGGCATTAATGGTACGCTTTGAGATTTTTTTATCGACAATGATATAAACATTTATAGATTCTTTATTGGATTAAAACCACACCTTTAGAAGGATATTAAAATTTAAGACTTTGGAAGTTATGAAGATGTTTTTTGATGGGCTCTCAAATTGGATATGGTGTTTGTAGAATGGTCCCAAGGATATAATGATAAGAAACCAATGATGGAGTTTCATGTTGGAGGAAATAATGAGAAGGGTGGAAAGAAAAACTCAACCACCAACATGTCTTAAATGTGGGAAGAATCATCATGTGAATTGCCTCAAAGGGAAAGGAAAATTAATCATGTGAGGGAAAGAATGTCACTAAGATCAAGAGTATTGAAAAGACTTGATAGTGAAAGAGAATGTTGTGGAGAAATTGAGAGCACCACCCAAGGGAACAATGCATGCTAGTGCACTAAACCTTGAGACCTCTAGTTTAATCAGAATTAACAGCCACCAAAGCCAAATGAACAAGGTAAGGCCTATTCCATCACTACTATTGATGTTGAGTATGAAAATGATGTCATAAAATGTAAAATTACTATGTAATCAAGAATGAAAAATATTTTATTTGATTCTAGTTCTAAAAATTCCTTTATGTCATGCAAATTTTATAGAAAAATGGATGTGAATCCCCAAAACATTGAATTCGTGATATTTATAAATACACTAAGTTGTGCAATCATGGCAACCTATGTGTTGGAATCATCTCCTATTGTAATTTCTAGTAAAATTCATCGAGAAAATATCATGATACATTCCTTTGTGGAATTCATTGCTATAATGGTAATGGATTGGCTCCCGTTATAAAGATTACATATCATTTTTTAGTAAAAGGAAATATATTTTCATATTCATAACCATATCATGATCCTATATAAATTCAAGTAATATCATGAATCTCCTTTGAAAAATACTTCAATAGTGTGGGTGTTGATTTCTTGTAAAGAAGCATACCTCTCTCAAATGGATGAGTGGAAGGTAAGTGTCATCCTTCGGGAAATTCCCATCATGAGGGAATACAATGACGTATTCCCGGAAAAGTTACTTAGAATTACCCTAGATCATGAGGTATATTTCTCTATAGAATTGATACCCAGATCTAATTCATTCACAATGTGTCCCTATAGGATAGAACCTATAAAACATAAGGAGTTAATGAACCAGTTGCAATAGTACTTGGACAATGGGTCCATACGCCAATGTGCATAACCTTGTGCTTCACTAATGCTCTTTTTGACGAAGGATGGATCAATGCTAATATGTATCGATTTTCAAGATCATAATAAGACCACCATAAAGAGTATGTATCCTCTACCGAGGATTGAAGACTTGTTTTATTTGTTAAGAGGAGTTCGGTACTTCTCAAAGTTGTATCTTTGTTCTAGATACAATTATCTAAAGGTTAAGAAGGAAGTTATTCATAATAATTCCTTATATATATGTTATGGGAAATGTGATTTTATGGTGATTCCCTTTGTACTAAATAATGCCCCAGAAATTTTATTGAATTAGATTTGTTGAGTCTTTAGAAATTACCTCGAAAATTGGTATTTTTTATTAATGATATTCTCATATACTCCTAGATAAAGGAGGAATAAGAACAACATCTAAGACTTGTGTTTGTGAGATTGAGAAAGGATATGTTATATTTAACATTCAGCATGTGTGACTTTTGGATGAAGCAAGTCACATTATTGGGACATGTTATCTCATGTGAGAGAATTTTTATGGACCCTTCTAAAATAAAGGTAATTAGGGAATGGACCAGGACACTCTAGTGTCATAGAAATCTATAGTTTTCTTGGATTATCTGGGTTATATTTAGGTTTTGTGAGAAAGTTCCCATGATTTTTCATGCCTTATAACTAATTTAAAAAATAAATGGTTAATGTTTGTCTAGACGGAAGAATGTTAGGAAAACATCAACTAGTCGAACGGAAGGCTGATCACTGCACTTTTACTCATATTATTGAAAATTGGAGTATATTTTGTGATATATATTGATGATTAAAAAAATGAATGGGTTGTGTACTCATGAAAAATGATAATGTGATAGCCTATACCTCACGGTAGTTGAAGATCCATTAGAAGAACTACGCGATGCTTGATATGGAGCTAAGAGCTGTGATTTTTCCTTGCAAATCTGGCGACACTACCTCTGTTGTGACAAGTGTGACATATATACTAATCACAAGAGCCTAATGTATATATTCACACAAAAGGATATAAACATGCGTCAAAAGAGGTGGTTTGTTCTAATTATAGAATATGAATTCTCAATTCACTATATTCATAGAAAGCCGAATAAGGTAGATAACACACTAAGTATATGTGAACCTACTACACTATCCAGGATAAGGATTGAGAAAAATCCCATCTTCATGGATATGTAAATTATGGATTTGGAAATCATAAGGACAGGGAATACATCCAACCATTCGCAAATGATTTCCCAACCATTTATCGAAGATAAGATTAAGGAGGCCCAATGGGATGTTCTGGAGATGAAAAAGAATGTGAACACAGTAATGAAAGGGAAGATGCAAGAGGTCCATATCGATGATTATGGTGTGATTTGTATTGAAAATAGACTTTTTATGCCTTAATAACATAGGATAAATATGGATTTATTGGACAATGAACATATCTAAACATTCTCTATCCATCCTTTTAGCACCAAGATGTACCTAGATATCTTAGAACACGTATGGTGGGATAACATGAAGATGGATATTTATGAATATATCTCAAGGTGATTGATATCTCAGTATGTTAAATAAGAGTGACGAATGTCCAATGTGATGATGCAACAACTGGTTATAACCCTGTAGAAATAGGATAATTTCACTATGGACTTTATCAAGGGTCTCCCAAAGTCATCCAATGGAAATAATGAGATTTGGATTGTGGTGGGCCAACTCACAAAGACATTCCACTTTAACCCTATTTGGGAAGATCCCTCTCTTGAAAAACATAAAAATATTTATTTGAAGGAAGTGGTGAGACTTCAATGGGTTCCACTCTCAATTTTATCTAATCTTGATCCAAGGTTTTATATCTAAATTATAGAGGAGTCTCCAATATACATTTAGTAATGAATTAAATTTCAGCATGAACTATCACCCACAAACTGATGGAAATTCTGAAATTCCTATTTAGATGCTTGAAGATATACTAAGATTCTGCTCTTTATAATTAAATGGTTGAGGGGATCACTGACTCCCATTGGTTGAGTTATCATAAAACAATAGCTTTCACTCAAGTAATTAGATGGCTCCATATGAAGCACTGTATGGAATGCGATGTAGAACTCCAACCTGTTAGGATGAAGTTAGATAAATAAAGCTACATGGACCTCATCTTTTGCAAGAGATGAAAGAGATGGTTCAAGTCATCCATCAACATATCAGAGATTCTCAGAATCAGAAACCATTGAAGGGACTCTGAGTTCAACATTGGAGGTAAATTCATCCTTTAAATAACTCCTTGGAAGAGAATCATTCAGTTTGTAATTAATGGGAAGTTACATGCATGGTACATTGGCCCATTATAGATCCTTGACCTCATTGTAGTCGTTTCCTATTAGTATGAACATCCACAAAATATGGCTCATGTTCATGATGTGTTTCACGTATCACACCTAAGGAAGTACATACCAGATACGTCAAATGTACTAATCTAAGAGGTGGTACAACTAGAAGATAATCTATCTTTTGAGGAGAAACCAGTAAATATTATGGACTGAAGAGATAAGGTTATAAGCAACAAACAACCCACCTTGTAAAAATTTGGTGGTGGAACCATAAGTATGAAGAAGCAACATGGGAACTAGAGGTTGTGAAGAAAGATACGTACCCCCACCTATTTATATAAATTGAAATTTTGATGGAGAAATTTCAAAAGGTGGGAAAATATAATGACCCAAAACATTATCAATGCAATATATCCCTTCTTGTAGTAATGTCATAATCACATAAACTCACATTAGGAAAAAAATGTCGCATCTTGCTTAAATTTACTACTATGTTACCTTTAAACACAAATTTTCTGCTTCTATGATATGAATTTTGAAAATTTAACATACACGGTTGCGATAAGTAAGTTATTTGGAGTCCGATAGGGGGAAATAATTTTTCGTTAATAGTAACATACCCTTATGAATAGTAACATTAACATTATGAATAATAATATGACCCTTATGAATACTATATCGACAAAGTGAATAGGAGACTTACAAAATATAGTATAAATAAAATTTATCTATCATATAAGTGAAAATATGATATAATTACATTATAGTGTTGGTATTTTTGTATGTAATTAATATTTAATGGACAATTAAATAATTAAAAATAATATTCATTTTCATAAAATGTATTCATAAACTAGTATTTAGATTTTATATTATTATATGATAATTTTTTGTGACCTCAATTAATTTTACAAAGTGTTAGAAAATCAGTTTTTTGTTTTAAAATTTTTATTTTTCATTTAATTATGATTTAAATTAAAAATTAAATTAATAAAATTTGGAAAATTATTTCAAAAAATGTATTTCTATTTTTAATTATACATTTTAATAAATTGTTATAGTGAATTTTTATGATTTTTCTAAAATACCTGAATTTTTGGTGAATATCAAAATTCGATAATTTAGAAAATATGCTAAATAAATGAATTTATACATCATTCTGGAGTCATGGATGATGTTAATGGGTATTGGTTTGAACTCACAAGCACATATATATTTTCAATCACTTGAATCCTCACTATTTCTTTTCTGGTGGAAAAATAATTAAATAATGAATATAATATTGGAAAAACCCCTCTCCCCTCCACTATAATTACCACCCCTCACAACCTCATTCCCTCACACCTATCAAGCCTTTTTACAACTCCAAATTATAATAAAATTATTTACCATGTTCCTCCCCCACATCTAGAAGCCCTTTTTCTCATAAAAATACCAAAATGTCTTCCATTAACAGGCTCTCAAATAAAAAATATTCAAGATGTAATTTCAATCTCTTTTCTTTCAATTTTTTTTTTCAAATTTCATTTCTTTTCTTCCATTATCCTCATCTTATATTATCCAAATATCATGATAACTATATTATGATTGATATAATGATATTTTATCATGATAATGGAAGATTATTCATTATAATCCTCCATATCTCTCTTTTTTTATAAAAATGAAATCGTTGCTCGTGATGTGTTAATTTACCAACATCATGCGTGATGCACTTTCATATTCCATAAAATCCAGCAAGGATGTCAATAAAACCATTAAATGGTTTAGAAAAAATTGGTATATTTTTGTTTAAACCTCATTTATGTTCTATAAACATCTTTATACATAATACTAAATGAAAAAAACATGATTGTTGTGATCCAAAAACTCAATAAATTGAGCTAAAAAGATCATTATTAAATTTTAACTAATGATTTATTCCCATTGTATATAAAAAATCATTATAATATTATTTAATACATTTTAATATCATTGATTACTTTCAATAAAAATTCTACATGTTTATCCATGTTAAACTAGAACATCCACTCATGTAAACAAGTGAACCGTTCATGAAAACTACGAAAAAGAACACTCACGAATAATGAATTTAAACTATATAACTCATCCTAAGGACCATAAAAAACATAATTAAACCATAATGAACCATATTAATCTGAAAAGGTTCTTTAATTAATAATTAATGATTATGATGTCATTATATAGTACAGTAATGTGAAAAAAGAATTCAGATCTAGGGTGAGGGTAATACTCAATCCCAGCACTCTTTCATTATGTCTTCCCTCTTTCACCCCATTTTCTATATGGTTATTCCCTAAAAATCATGTATTCGTCATTTTAGTATCTTTTTTGGGATATACATGATTTCAACTAGAGTAAATTTGAAACAAATTATCTTCCAAACAAACTCATTTTCCAAAAAACACCCTTTTTACTTCTCACTCATGGTTGATGGTTATTATGTCTAGTATGTTATTCCATAATTCATTTGGAATCCCCAATATTTTAAAATTTATTCTTATAAAATGAAACCCATTCATTTTCTTTGGTTAATATATGTTCATGATTAATATATGTTCTATTTGGCATGCATTATAATTTAAATCATGTGATGTGATGGGTTCACCCTTTATTATATAGCACACTATAAATGTAATGATGTGATGGGTGTGCACAAAATTATATATCACTCCAATTAATTGGGTAATGTGAAGAACGTAATTAGTAAATTGATGTATGCTTGAACATGGGGATATCTTTCTTCAAAACAATGTGTGGTAGTTGACCACTAAGACACGATGTTCCATTTTTATGCATTGTAACATTTTATCTCTTGAATAAATTATTCCTCTCATGATTTTGAACCAAGGCTATGTTATGATGATATTGATTATTCTCACCCGATTTTAAATTGTTTCATTTTTCTTATCTATCTTCTTACCGGGATTTTAGTTCACACCTTTTGTTTTTGTATATCCTCTATTGAAAACTTATACTAAGGAGATTTAGAGGGCCAATTAGTTTCTAGAGAATATGGAATTAAATAAATGATTATGGTTTATGTTATAAATTTTATGTATGGTCCTAGTTTTCTCATGAAACTATGCCTTTTTATCCTCATTAAATAATGTTTTTATGTTGATTATCATTAAAATGATGTAAATGCAATGTAAGAAAATAAGGGTCTCAATTTTAATGCTTTAGGCCCTTAGTAATCCTTATCTCCCTTAACTATCTATATATTTTGATGTGTGTGTTATTTTCAGAATACTCTCCCCTTTATTACCATATTAAACATTATTGATCTCAAGTGAGTCATCATTGGTTACTCTTTAACCCAACATGGTTATTTTTGTTTGTCCATAAACAAACATCATTACATAGTTTTAATAGATGTATCTTTTATTGAGTTATCCATTTTCCCTTTCCAGCATCTATACCCATCATTGTATCTTCCCAATCTCAAAGATTTTATTTCATATTATTTCAGACCACTACCACACACACTTCCTCTTCTAAGAGAATGTGGGACAAGATTTTTTCAAATTTAACAGTAAATTTACATGAAATTAAATTCCATCAATATCTCATGATACTCTATCACCTAATGACTAGTCATATCTTAACACACGATCAGTTGATTTTCCTATACGACATCACAAATGTACATGTTCTTATAATGACTAAAAAGTTTATTCTATTCTATCTAAGGAGTAACTTTGAGTAGAACCAAATTTATTGGAACCCATATCAAGGATACCTTACCCCATACCATCATCAAATACAAATCTCGTATAGGGTTATATACAAGATTATAGGAGAATAATTCATGGAATAATGTCTCCCTCCCCATTAGTAAATTTTTTTTTGGATACAGATGGATTATGTTATGACTTTCGATGTTGATGGACCTACAAATCACTTAAAGGCTCTCCTGGCTGCAAAGGGATGTTCTCTGACCTACGACATTGATTACTCTATCACTTACACCTATAGATAATATGGAATTAGTGAATATTTTTATTTATATCACCACCACATACAATTAGCCTCATAATTTGCGGTAAAAGGACTAGTTTGGGATATGCCTATCACAAGGTACGGGTGAATCAGTGTGCGAGACATTTTTAATTTTTTTAAATTCTTATACCATTACCTCATATACCTGTTATGATATCAATTATCTTATTATATTATCTATGTCACATAAAATAATATGAAAGTGTTAAAATAAATCACATTAAATTTTTACAAGGTTCACTACTCAGTAAGATTATATAGCCATTCTCATGGTCTGGAAGTGATCCTAACCATACAACCACAAGATAGTAGTCCTTTGAATGTGGTTACATTATGTAGGAAATACCCATACACTTGTAAATCACTTCATTCTGTTGAATGTTTTGTTTTAAAAATACTAGTTGGATATTTATACTACATAGAATGAAATTCTACGCATTATTGATAATGTTAATTATAAATTATGGAAAGTCTTCCACTAGATGAGTCATCCATTGGATGTCCTGGTCTTCTTTTATTATCCACTACTTCACTTGTTACTTACTCAGTTCTAGGAAATCAAAACTTGTTCCCCCTAAAAATCTGAATGTTTCAATTTCTTCTTCTCATATCAGTCAAAAAAATATGAATATAATGTGGACTAATGAAAGAAAAAGGATTCCAAAATAAAATGATAATCAAATGAATATGGATTGGTCAGAAACTCTTTTATCCTAAATAAAAAGGATGTTGCACTTAATCACATTCTCCTAAAATATCTAGAATCACAATCATTATTGGGATATTAACTCAAATATATCATATCAACAAAGAATCATCACAATTTTACTACCTTGATTAATAAGAAATTGATACCTTAGAAACCTTTTTCTCATCTTTAGTCCCAATGGAATAAATTTTATTGTGTGAAAAAAATTCATAGTTCCTCGAAACACAATATAAATTTTTTTGTGTATTATAAACTTCCTCAAAGTGAAATTGATTATTTATAAACACTTATTATAGGTAAAATAACATATCACATAATTAATACTTGTTTAACAACCATAATGGGTCTTTTTAATCATGTAAAACTTCACAAAAAATTATTCTCGATCATGATTTTTTCAATTTATTAACTAAAGTGCATATGGGTTCATGTATTTATAAATGTAGTTTTTAAGTTTATTTATTATTATTCCTTCATCTCATACATTCACAAACTACCATGATTTATTCTTCTTATTAAAATTCATTCAAAAATCAATGCATTCATATATGCAATGTTCACATTCTCTTCTCATACATAAAAGAATGAACACACAATATTTTTGTGTTTTCTACCTTTTGTGAGAATCAATTATATTAAATTCATGAAATACACATTTTTTAGTAATATCACACCATCTTAAGACCCTATGTCAGTTATGGTTTAGTTTTTATTCACAAAAACATCACACAAGTATGCCACATTGTTGATTCCTACTTCATACAACTCACAATGTTCAGCTATTCTCACTATTTTTCTTGTATCAATGGGATACACAATTTGTGTTCAATTCATGTAAAATAGTGAATGTATTGTAATAATTAACTAGCTACTTGAACACTTCTTCTTATAAAATCACAACAATGATATGTAAACATTTTTCAGGTGCCTGTGGCTCTTCTTCCCACATCAAGGGTTAGATTCTACTTTGAATTACTCAATGGCTCATGTTACTCCCCTTCTTCACGTATCCAAGGAGGATATAAGAACCCGTTACTCCTATTCATAAATCAGAGAGCAAAAGATTCATTATTTTTCTAAAAATATGAGCTATTATATGAATCCATGAGAAGTAGTGTCGTCAACAGCCTCGATCCCTCTACTTTTATAGTCGAAGTTCAATTCCTCATTTTATTTATTCACCACCCCAAACCCTATAAATAATTTCATTTCATGAACCATTCAATGAGATGTGGTTATCTTTGTATCTTATGTATTTAACATGGTCATAGTACTATATTGGAATTCATTAGACCATGTTATTATGTTTGCTAAATATTATGGAATTTTTTCATTTCTTTTTTCGATATTTATATTGTGAAAATAGAACATAAATCCTACCTAAATTCATCTATACATTGTCATCATTCCACATCAGATAATACGAGAAAAAAAATTCCATGGATATCATTAAATAAAACATGATTGATCATACTCATTTGGATCACTGAGCGTGACTCTGGATGCTTAGTCTAATCACTTGGGGTGGTCGATCGTCAAACTGGTTGGATTCAAGGAGCTTTTGTTTTTTGATGAATATGAAGACTACATGGATGCTCAATTATTTTTGGATTTCTACAAATTTAATGTATTTGTTATGTTCATATAATTTTAATACCAGTGAATTGGGCATCCACTTCTAAATCCCACATCGGTCCTTACCATAGTTTAACTATGAAATATTAATGTTTTGGTCGAGATAAACCTTTGATATAGAAACTGGATTAACATCACACACCTTTTACACATGGTTCATGGATCATGTAGTCAATAGGATTTCCTGTGGGCTTCTGGCCCATAACTATGGGAATTCACACTCTGGGACTTATACACATGCTTGTCGAGGGATTATACAGAACCCTCTATTCCTCTATAGGAAATAATGGTTACTCAAGATAACCTTCCATGGGTGTTGTTCACCATTGGGTACCACATAATCTTTGTTTGTTTTTATCATGACTAATAAGTGTTGTTGGTCATATTTTTCAACAAAATACTCCAATATAAATTCATTTAAAATATACAGTTAAAGAATTGAATCAAATATGTACAAGGACGCCACTTCTTTAATCACCATGAAAATTATATAATCTTCTCTTTTTCATGGTCATTATTATACCTTATTTAATGTATCTTCATTTAATTAAGGACTTTCACGGCCTTTATTATATTCATATTCATCTAGTTTTTTGGAATATAAATTTTAAATATCTTCTTCAACATCTTACCCACTTTCATCTTTATTGTAAACAATATATCACCATTGATAAAGGTTTTTCACATGATGATCAGTTCTCCAATTGTATTAATTACAACGATAATTATTCAATAATTAAATTCAATTTCATTTAATGAATCCCTAACATTTCTAAAGGAATCATCATTGAATCTAAATGTTTTCAAACCATTTAAATGATTCTTCAAATTATTAGACATGATCACATCATTAAATCACCATGGAAATTAGAACATATAAATCATATTTAAATCAATTAAATATTTCTATTATATTATAATAAATGAAATAATTCTTTTCCATTAACCACCATTGACATCCAATGACAATAAAAGACAATAAATTACACTCTTACAAAAAGTGGGATCTTTAAGATGGATGTCTAGAATTCCTTTATCTATTGCATTCTTGATGATGATGAATATCTATATGTGGTGCATTTCATATTATAGTAATGAGGGATCCTAGTAAAACATCATTTATTTTTATGCTCGATAGTTAAAAATATTGATATATGATGAAGAAGAATATATAAGCACGTAGTAATAATAAAAAATTAATAAATTTCATATCATATGAATTTATATAAAAGTTTATTTCATTAAGTAAAATGATTTATATAAAAAATTAAATAAACAATTTTTCTTATAATGTATAAATACAATTAATTATTGAAACACTAAAAAATTTCATTGTCGTATTTCCATACAATTTTCACGTTACTATTTATTTCATTAGGCCCTCATATCAAAAAATATTTCCAAGAGAGATTTTTATTTTATGTACAAAAAAATTGGAAAAAATAACATTTCTCAAATCATACAAAAATTTAAAAAATAAAAAAACCGAATTAAAATATTCTACTTTAGACAAATAATGCATAATAAAAAAACGTTATGTTTATTAATCTAAAATAATAATACGAAAAACAATAATAGATTAGAGTCAAATAAAAATCATTAAAAAATTGAAAATAATAATAAAAATGGAATTAATAATAATCTTGAACCAAACCAAATAAAAAAATAGAAATAAATAATTTTTTGGACGTCGATTAAAAATTGATCGAAAATTATTAATGAAATTGTAAAAAGAAATAATAAAAAAAATAGGGAAGAACCCTTAACTATAAGTTAGGGAATGGTTGGTATTGGTCTGGTCAATTTCTCTTCCATTGCTAGAATAATTTGAAGGTTGAGTTTGGATTTTAGGTCAGAAGATACACTAGATCATGCATTTTAGGACATAGAAGATGGGAGAAAGGAGGTAGTCCACTTTTATAGGTGGTGTGGTGTTTTTTCCACACACAAAAATATAATTTGGTCTGAATGTGTAGTAAAATATAAGGATGATGAAATGGTATACAAAAAACCATAATTCACCCAAGCACACCATTGTGCATTCCATAATAGACAAAGTCAAATATTCAATAACACAATTATTGAGTGATGCATTGGTGGTAGGCTGATAACCATGTCACTATATAGCTCACATTGGTGAAATTTTAATAACTATGTGATGAGGAATATATAGAGTGGACTTTGAGGTTTGTATCTAATGGGGAGTCCTCTATGGTATGTGGCCTTCATCAATCATTTTATAAACATAAGTAGTCATAATGATCTCAGTTTAGATACTTCTGCAAAATGGTAACATGTTTTGGGATATTCCAAAGCAAGAAGGTTTCTTTTGTTTTATATCATCTATATTATATATGTAGCATTATCTTGGAAGTTTATATTGATTATATTGTCATTAAAAGGAGTGATTTTCTAATATTACCTTACATAAGTCCTTTATTCCTAAGTAATTTCAATCAAAGGACATAGATCCAATGATATATTACCTAGGAATTGATATTTATAGATTTTGTTGATATATATTAATTTCTTATAGAAAATATATCATTAATCTGAAACAAGAGATCAATATGAAACATGTATATTCTATGGACTCAACAATTGAGGCTAGTTAAAATTATTTTCATGAAGATAGTGTGTTTTTATCCTCACTAGATGGGTATTTAAGGCTTGTTGGCAAGTCAAAGAAATTGAAGATGACTCACCCAAATATTGTTTGTCTTGTGGGAATGCCGGAATCCCCCAAAAAGCTATATTTGGTGGTAATAATTTTCATTTTTAGATATGTGTACACAGAACGTGGGATAATCTTAGAACATTTATATCATGTGAACAAAGATATTTAGGATTTTTATGATACAGATAATGAAGCTCGTCACTCCTCTATAATATCCACTATAACGACATTATAAATATAAGACATAAATGAAAAAATTTACTACTCATATAGATAAGGTGATCCTTTAATTCTTATTGGGATCCTATATTAATAGTGCTCCATAATTAACCATTCATTTCCTAGAGTTGTTTCATGATGGGTGACCTCCTAGGACATTTCCCACGGTTTTTATGAGTTAGGACAAAACACACTGGATGGATATGTCTTGGTCAGTGGGGAATGCCATTAGTTAGATTAGTGACTATGATGGGTAATAACCTTTGGTGGGATGGGAAGGAAAATTAATTATTATAAGAGACCGATAGGATTCGATTATTAGGTTCATAGAACGAGGAATCCAGGTCCTAGTATCTATGTTTCGATATTTTATTTTTATTGGATTTAATCTAGTCTTCTAGAAATGAAAAAAGTGTATAATTATCTCTTAATCCAATACAGAGTTAGAGTATCGTGTTATATCTCATGTGATTGTATAAATTATTTGGGTGCTAAAAAAAATTAGAGATTAGTTATCCTATAAGAAATTGTGCATACATCTATTGTGAAAACCAAATCATAGTAAAAATTTCTACCAATCATGTATTTTTTGAATGGAATGAACACATTAAGATGTTTTTCATTTCATCTTGGAATATCATGAGTATAAAATGATTACCCTTGATCATGGTCAAAAAATATATTAGTTTTCACAATTCAATACAATGGTGGTTTTTTGTGAAACATTTCATATTTTATGTACCATGTAATAAATAAGTAATATCTATGTCCCAAAATCAAGGGGAGTGTTGGAGTTATATATGTTTAAGTAGGTTCATCTTATTCCAAGGCATTTTAAATTTTTTATTTTTCATTTAACTATCACCTCTTGTATTTTTTTTGATATAATAAAAATTGTAGACCTCACATGGGAGGAATTTATTCCAATATCTAATTTATATATATTGATATTATAACCTGTATAGGTTATTAACATGGATTTGGAAAAAATTTGGTCACCATACCTTCCACTGACTATATATGATCGAGGAGTGGATTATGTTTTTTCATTTTATCTAAATGTACGTCGGAATGAATTTTTTCATTCATTTAATGAGAAATCAATTATTATATAACATCCTTAGTTTGTTATAAATTTCTATGAAAAAATTGTTATTCATTTTCTCTTTTTTTGTTTTATCCATTACATTAAAAGTAAAATTAATTTATTGTCACTTATGGTTGAATATTTTAAATGATATTGAACATTTTTTTAACAAAATAACCCAAAAAAATAGATCAACTATGGAGGATGATAATAAGGGGATACTATATTACCTTCCATATTAAGAATAAATAAGAAGCTTCCTAGAGGGATGTTGCATATATATAGAGAATGTATGAGTTTTAGCTTTTAGTTTTTATTAGTAGTATATTGTCTTAATAAATCACTATATATTAAACATTTGTTTATATAATCATTAATTTTTCATCATAAATCATGATCTCAAAATCCGTTCCACCCCTTCGGTTTTTTCCTTTTGGGTTTCAATAATTTTGGAAATGCTGAGAAACTAATATAATGTTTCACAATATTTCTATTTGTCAATAATTTTCCATTGAACCTATGATCATTTGAAGTAGACATAAAGAAATTATACTCAACAAAAAATTTATAAATTAAAGATATAAGAGTATGAAAAAAAATTCTTATTTTAAATTAATGGCCAATTTCTAATTTTTTTTTTATATTTTTTGGGCTTCTTACATACCTATTATTTTTTTTGTATTTTTATCTACTAAGGAGTTCATATATTACACATTGAATGGAATTAAAAATTAATTTTTTTTAATTTACGGTCTTGTATTACCTTGTAATTTATGTTATTTTATATTTCCATTCTCATAAATATGATGTTATATTAGAAAGTGGAACTCTTGCATTCCAACTGTAATGTCCCTAATATTATCAATGGTATAGTCTATTAAATTTTGGTTTAAATTAAGCTAAATGGACCTTATTTTGACACCTAAATGGTTAAAGGAGATGTTGGGTTTGTTTGGCGCTCTTTTGAAGCATGGACTCCTGAAATGTATCGGAGACTCAGACAGTTTGTGAGATGAAGTCATCCATCTCATCCCACACAGTTTACCTAAACTGTGTCATTTCAAGAAGATAGTAACACATGGTAACATACTTTATTTATAACCACGATACATGGGGTGCACAGTGGTGTGACCACTTGCAGTTTTTGAGTACTGCAGTTTCACACAGTTCATGCATGGTTAATCATCCTTGAGCCAAGTTGTGTGGTATGGACCATTGGTGTAGTGAATAGTTCATGTTTTTCATGTGGTTTGAAAATTGTGTGCAATGTGTTTTTGGTGAAATATCCAAATACCCCTCTTAAATTATTATTAAGATATGTGTTTTCTTTACACCTCCATTCCGGTGGGTTTTTCCTGTCTCCCCTTAGTGTGTGGTCATCTCCTCCCCTCTCTAAGGGGTTTTGACCATGCTCCTTCATCCAGTGTAAAAAAATCATTCACTGTTAGAAGAAATAGAAAGACCATGGTAATATCTTCCTTTTTCACTCTTCAATTTCTATGTTCCTCCTATATATATTACCCCATTTTTCTATGAAGTATTTTCTCTATTCTCAAGGAATTTGAAAAATTATTTGACTTCTTCCATTCTAGAAAAAATCAAGTCTTGATAGTAGATGAGTGGAGTTATATTATATCATGGTAGGTACTCTATATATTTTATTCTCATTTAATTTCAATTTTAATAATGTGTCTTCATATCGTATGTTGGATACTTCCAATGATGCTTCACTGTTCGTTTGTGAATTAACATAAAATGATATACATGTCCAATATGACCTTCCCTTACTATGAAATCCGCCCTTGGGTCATTTTCCTCATTTTTGGACAACCTTTTCATTGTGCACATCTTCAAGTGCCTATTGCCTATTCCTAAAATTTTTAACAACGATGTGTGATATGATCCTTAGTTAAATTCTTTAATTATTTGATTTGAATCGGAATAAATGGTTGTCCTTGAGTGTCATGCCCATTCATTAAAATTGAATTATATATGATTGATTCATCATTTCGGCCATTCATAATTACTTATGCATTTTTGTTGTTTTCCTATGGTTATTTCCATAGAAAATTTCATCCATTTACATCATGTCATGTGAAATGTACTATGAGATCATTGTATTATTCCATAAAATAATTATTTAATCCATATTTGGGGGTTTGGAATGAATTATATTCTTGGCCATGATTACTAAATTTGGATGTTGGAATTTCATTGATATAATTTTATTATATACATATTATTCCCTAGTATTTCCATAAAATTTGTGCCATTATTGTTTTGATTATATTTTATATCTTGGTTAGATGGTGACATAAAATATAGACATGTTCTTTTAACAGAATGTAATTTTATATAGATTCATTTCCTTGTAAAGTGCATTGGTTATTATTGCTCACCTACTCTTGGTGGGGAGAAAAAATGGGTCACGCATTAAGGATTCTATAGATGGAATATCCAAGACCATTTGGATCTATATGATGCATCATGATAGATACATTGGATTGACATATACATTTTCTACAGTCTATTTTAAGTATACTCAGGACTGACAATGGTTCCCTAGGGGAGAATATGAAAATGGAATCATTTACAAGGTTTTTGTTCAATGACTTGGGTGACACTCCGACCCCTTCATGAAATCTTGGTATGGAATTGGGGTTCACCCTATCATGAGTGATACAAGGAATGTTGTATGGGTTTCCTTATATATACTGTATGACAATTGTTATATTGGAGTTTCCCATAGAAATCTTTGGGATTGTATATAGATGACCTTGGATTGGCTCCGGACTCCACCATTTGATTTGAATTTTTTATTGATATATATATATATGCGTGTGTGTGTGTCTGTCTGTCTTACATCTTATTCATTTCATAAAATTATTATATAATGAAATGAAAATTGCACCTCAAATATAAAGCATATGTTTTGGGATTTTCCTACCTTAGTTTCTTAGTATATATTAGCTCTTCCAACAATACTATGGATTGAAAAGGATAAAATTTTCAGACATCCTATATAGACCAAAGTAGTTGAAATTGACAAACATTACTTTTATGATCCTTGACCATTGTGTTTAATATTTATTTTATTATTTACCTATTTTTAAAGTAATATATTCTATTAGTTATTTATTTCATAAAATGGATCAACATATACCCCTTTGGTGCTGGCCTATTGAGATTTGTTCTCTCACACCCTTCTTAGTAACCTTTGGTAACCAGTTAGATTTCATGATCTCATGTATGAATAATGGAATGAGTGAAACTTTTGATGAATTATTGATCTATATAATCTGTTGGAGCATGGGTAAGAGGACTGATCATATGCTCGAGATGCTTGTTGTAGATGTTTTTATATTTTTGTGTTTTTTTCCGACATGCAGTATATGATTTTACCCAATGCTCCCAATACTCACTTTTTTTATAGACATATAACATCATGATCATCATTGTGTATTTATTTTTTTATTCATCTTCCTTGAATTATTTATTTTGATAGAATCGGTTTGTACATTTTTCACACTATTTTATGTTTCATTATTGTGGTTATATTATTTATTTTAAATTGTTTACTGTTGTTCTTAAACAGATCTACGATGTTATAGTCTCTCCATTTCCACACCCAAGGCCTTTACTGCAAGTTGGAATCAGCTATAATTTGGGGAGAGTCATTTTTTGTCTTATATACTACCATCTCACTGCACATTTTAGTGGCAGTCGGGGAGGTTTGCTACAACTCGGTATCCAAGCCTCTTTTCATTTTATCATTATGTATAGGTATTATATAGGATACTTGGACATTGAAATTTCAAAATGACCTTTTACTTAGATGTAGCTGACACATGTATTGGGGAATCCAAAATTACCCGAGTTGGTAAATTACAATTATTTATTATTCTATTTAAAGATGATACTACTTCCTTAATGGGTGATAGACATGTCTTCTGCTATTATTGATATTGGTATTGTGGAAATGGTGATTTCATCTATTACAACCTAAGGATATGAGGGAGTCTCATAACATGAATCATACTAGGAACTATAATAATTGAAACATCATGCATCATGCCATGACATATTTATAATCAACATGAATTTCCTATTCACATGTGATTTCTTATTGTATATTTCTAAATGTGTCTTTTTGATCCTATTTTATTAAAAAATTATAGTTGTGTTCCAAATCACCTATCAAGGATATGTTATGGTTTTGATTAAATGGACGTCGGTCCCAACTCAAGAGGTGTGCTATCCCTTATTAATTTGAATAGTGATTCACCTAATTCATCCATATATAAAGGAGAAATTTATAATGTAATTAAAGTGGAAATCACCCTTTAAAATGAAATTTTTATTTAAAATGAAAATTGTAGGACCATGATCTGATCTAACCATAGTGATAGGAAGTAGTCCATGATTCTCATGTTCTGAGTGATCATCATGTGACTTTTCAGTTATCTTGACGTATCTCTTGTAGAAGGATAAGTGTTATGTTGCGTCTTAGGAAAGCCTTGTACATTCTGTTATTTATCATTTTTTATCTTCATTTCCTATAAATTTTAAATTTTGTTTGAGGTTTGTGTTTGGAATTTGTAGAGATATGCCACATCGACATCCTCTTTCTTTATGCCAACAGTGTGGTGATGAGCACACTTCATAGGTGGTCATCCTTGAGACATAGATGATACCTCCCATAATGACACCTGAGGAACCTCCTTCGGATCTTCATTGGGGCACCAGTGCATAATTTTGTTAGGGAATTCTATAGCTTATGCAGTCTATTTAGGGTGCTCCCAAGACTACCCCTAAAATGGTAGAGCTGACATGGGACATCCAAAACAGCATCCTCCCAACTTCATGGGAGATGTAGAACCTCATGCAATAGAATCATGGTTAGAGGATATCATTTCAATATTCGACCATATGGGGACGCATCTATAATGGAGGGTGACACTCACTACCTACTTGTTATGAGACTCCTCTATGAATTAGAGAGATTCCATATCTCAGCTTGAGTGTAACCAAGGTGTGGTATGGGTATAAATCTATAAAAACTTCTATTATAACTAATTTTCATAGACTCTATGATAATGTCATTTCATGGTTTTAATTGATCTTTATATGGGATATATGATAGTTATATAATATTCGTTTTCTTTCAATGAGCTCTATCATTTTCCTCCATCTCAAATCGGAGAAGTGTGGATGAAAACAAAGAGTTTTGAGGACAACCTTGGTTATGGTGTATGATCACAGGAGAACATATTATGGATAACTACCATTTCAAAAATTGTGATTCATTCTATAATATGGATTGAAATAACATAAAGGCTAGATATGTGAACTTGGTAAGTTCCATTAATAGATAGGGATATGGTTTCTCTAGTAGATGAAAATTCCATTTTGAGTGTGTACGTTTGTGAGGTTCTTTCCTGGTTACATGCACTGAAAGCTCTATAGTATGTACCCTATGTGGAAGACCATGCCATAAGAATCCATAGTGCACGAGGATACCAATTTTTTTTCAATAATGTGTAATGATGGGTCATCTTTAGGGATTCTACCCTTATTTTCCTATATAATCCTATGAGTTTTGGATCTATACCTACACCTTTATCATGTATGGAATATGTGAATCCTTTTTAGGAAGCGTGTTGGTCTTCTACTAGTTGAACTGACTGAGGCAGTAGTGGTCATGGCCAAGGTAGTCATGAACTATTCTAGTAACAACTATATTAATATCTTCCCTCAGAGATATAGGTTTATCACACTCTTTCATATATGTTATAGTTGTGGAATGTAGTGGGATTTAAATATATTACTAATGCGGCATCATATATCACAACATTCCATTGGGGGTAAAAAAAAATAGGGCATACACCATTTTCTGGAGTACCCCTTGAAATAGGTGGGTGACATTTCTTCTAATGTTTCTTCATCCTTGAGATGACAAACTTTGACATTATTCATGGTATGTGACTTGTGCTTTGTCATTCCCATGATGATTTCTATCCCCATCATGTGACTTTCTCATCACCTAAGGAAAACTCATATATCCATATGTGTGAATGTGGTATTATGGAATATTGAGCTGGAACCAAGAGAATTGGACATGACAGAGTGACAAATCAGTTGGATAGTATCTTTTTGAGCAACTAGGGAATGGAGCTCATGGAATTACATCCTATTTTGGATCGCTTTATGGATATCTTCCCAGATGAATTCTCTACTATTCCTCAAATATGTGAAATTTTGTTCACTATTGTGCTAGTTATAGGAGCGACACTACTGTACATTCCTTCATATTGGATGAAACCTATAGAGCTCTAGGAACCCAAGAAGCATCATTATGACTTAAAGGATAGGGTTTTATTTGACCCATCACAACACCATGTGGTTTACCAGTTCTTTTATTCAGGATAGAGGATGGTATGACCAAATTTCAGGTGGATTACTACTGATTTAGTCAGGATACAACAATGAATTGTTATCCATTGCCTCATATAGAAAAACTCCTAGACTAGATCTAAGGAGAAACTATTTTCCTGAATATATACTTGAGGTTGGCCTATAATATTGTTCATGTGAGGCCATCAGATTTACCACATGCAATATTATAGATCCATAATGTCTTGTACAAGTATTTGGTTATGTCATTCGATCTAACAAAAGTGTATATAGGAATTTTGGCTATGATGAATCATGTTTTCCACATGTATCATGATTACTTTTTCGTAGTCTTAGTTGACAAAATCTTACTATAATCATGCATTAAACATACAATTTACATTTATCATGATATCATGGTGAATACAATAAGAGGTAACTTGATTTATGTGAAGCTTATTAAATGATTCTATTGGATCATTAATGTTATGTTCATGGGTCATATCATAACATAAGTAGGCATATTAGTGGACCCAGAGAGGTTAAGTGTCGTGGCTTCATGGGAGAATCCAAAAATGTGTTTTAAATACACATCTTTTTATGGATATTTGGATATTATAGGAGTTTTATAAATGACTTATCACACATTGAATCAGTAGTTATGGTGTTGGAAATGAAGGGTGTGCAGTTCCTATGGTCAGAAGCATGTAAGACAATTCCTCAGGATTTAAAGGGAAGGTTCTCCTTAGAGTCATTCCATACCCTACTATATATAGGAAGGAGATTTATAATATATTGTGATGCTTCAGGGATTAGACTATTGAGGTTTTGATGCATGTTGACTGAGTCATGGAATATGGGTCCCTCTAGTTATGGTAACATGAGCAGAATTACATGATGGATTAACTCGATCGTGTATTCATTGTTCACACACCACACTATTGGAGGTACTACCTATTGCTTGTTTAATTAATTGTCTATAGGGATCATAAAAGAATCAAGTACATATTCACACAACGAAAATTGAATCTGAGTCCCTTTAAATTGGTGGAATACATTAAATCATTCCACATTGAGTGTGCTTACACACCCAGAATGAAAAAAATCCATAACTGATCCCTCGATCTTGAAAACTCATATTCAAGTTATCAAGGCTACTAGTTGTGTGTGGAAACTGATGGATCAATTTTTTTGAGATGAATCTATAGGTTTCGTAAAATCATGGATTGTTAGTTCTAGAAGATCTATTAGTGTTGTCCTCTCTTATCGTAAGGGTATAGTTGTGGAAGTTATCTAATTCTGAGGGCCTTGTCTTGTGGTAGACCTTCATAGGATAGAACCTACATCCTGGTTGGGTTGTTGTTGTATGTGTCAATCTACTCTTCTATGGTCGTGTAAGGGTGCCTTATGATATACGAGAAGAGTAGATGACGAAATCACAAAACACTGTATGGGATGTTCATCCCTGGATTACCAGGATGTATATGGATATACTTCATTAGTACATGTGGAAAGGTATGAAGTGGTAGATAATAAGTTTCACTAATTTGTGCTCTACCTGTTAGTAGGAGAAGATTGAGCACTAGTGACCTGAGGGACTTCTATAACCACTTTCTATTCCTAATTGGAAATGGAATGAAATCACCATAAATTTCATGACAGGCTTTCCAAGATCTCCTCAAGGCAGTAATGCTATATGGGTGATCATTGACCTTATAACAATGGTCGTACACTTATTACTAATCTAGGATACCTTTTTTTATGATGATCTAGGGAGGCTTTATATCTTGGATATTGTGAAACATCATGGTATATCCCATTCAATAATTTTAGACAGGGATGATTGGTTTAGTTCACAATTTTAGAAAGGGTTAAAAAGGATCTAGGTTCACATGGTCTCTTGAGTACAACATGTAACCCTTAGACTGATGGGTAGTCTTAGTGGACCATTCATGTGAAAGTGGATATTAAACGGTTTTATATCCTCGATTTTGGAGCTTTCTAGGAGAATAAACTTCCCCTTTTCAACTTTTACTACAATAAAAGTTTCCAAGAAACAGTTCACATGGCCCCATACAATGATCTCTAATGTAGACCATTATGTTCACCTCTGTACTAGCTAGCGGTAGGTGAGGCAACACTACTAGGTCCTCATCTCACTTATAATTATTCATATAATTTCCAACTGATTTAGAAATGTATGGGTACAGCTCCATCGAGGAATAATCCTTATTCTGATCGTCATCGTAGTCCTCTAGATTTTGTGTTGGGACATTGGTTATTTCTTCAGGTATCTCCAATATTAAGTCAAAGAAAAATCACGAGATAAGGTTAGTTATCTCTTTTTTATTTCGGGCCTTCGAGATATTTGAAATTGTTGGTTCGATAACCTATCAGTTATCTCAGAGGTACCATTCTGTGAATGATTTCTTCCACGTATCTCACCTTTAATAGTTTCATATGGACCTATCTCATTCATTTTACCCTGAGGATACCAATCAGGAAGTATATTCATCAATTGGAGAGAATTCAATACGTATCATTGATCATAGCATAAAGGTTCTCCATGGAAGGTCGGTTCCTCTAGTCCAGGTACTGTAGAAGCATAGATGTGTATGAGATGTGACCACATAATGGGATGATGATGTACATACACAATGGATATAACCCTTATATGATTCCATTATTCCACCAACAGAAGATAATATCAATGATACGTTGTTCTAAGGGGATGAGGCTATAATTTAATAACTTTTATCAAAGGTATAAACCATTAAATTATTGTTTAAATCCCTTTAAACAAGCCTTATTTTTATGCCTAAATTGTTAAATTTTTTCATGGGTGTGTTTGGGGATCCTTTAAATCATGGACCCCCAAATGGGAATAAACAAATAGGGCGACATAGTTTGAGAAACCCATACTACCTATCCCTCATGGTTTCCCTAAACCATTTGGTTTCATATAATATAATGAAGAAGGATGTACAGTTTGTCTAAAATCATGAAACATTAGGAGCATAGAAGTGCAAACACCTACACATTTTGGGATGTGTGGTGTCTCGTAGTTTACAAATGGTTGTTCAATAGTGTTTCAAACTATGTCGAAATCCCCTTTATAGAAATGAATAGAGCACAGTTGGCATACAATTTAAAAATTTTGGGGAAAAATGTGCATATTATTTTTTTTTGGGTGAATTCTCTAATATAACCCTCATAAATGATTTTAACATATCATCTTTATTTCATCATCCTTTTGAGTATGGCTTTCCTTATCCCCTTATTGTGTGGCCTTCTCCTCCCATACACATGTGGTTTTTAATGAGCTCTTTCATCTAGTGTCCAACTCCATTGACATTAGTTTCAATGAAAATTCCATAGTATGATCTCCCTTCCACATGCTTTAATTTATTGGGTAATTCTCAATCAATTGTTCTATATTTGTGTGATGGATTTTTATTATTCTTTGGGAATTTGTGAAATCCATTTATTTCATTCATTATAGGTCGAATCAAGAATTGATAGTGGATGATTTTAATACTACTACATGAAGGTTAAAGTTCATGTCCTTTCTTATCCATTTCATCTCATTTTAAATAATGTGTCATCATGTTGTGCACCTAATACATCTGAAGACTCTTATTTATTTAATAAGTCAATTTAAATGGTTTTCCATGTCCTATGTGACCTTCCCTTATGGATAAATCCATTCAGGGGTCGTTCAAATAATCATTGTCCTCCCATTTGGGAGTTCCCATCCTCATGGCCTATTCCATATTCCATAAATGGTTAACAAACAAGTGTGTGATGATCCCTAGTTTAGTTCTTTAATTCTTAAATTTGAATTGGAATAAATCATTGGTCTTCAGAATCATGCCCATACCATATAATTGAATTTCTTATGTTTGGTGCTTTATTTTGGTCAATCATAATTGTTTATAAATTTTGGTAGGGTGCCGATGGTGATTTCCTTAGAACATTACATCAATTTATTCCATGCTATGTCAATTACACCTTGATATCGTTTTAAAAATCCATGTGGTTAATATTTAAGACTTATTTTTACTGATTTAAATTAATTTTTTGCATGATAAAGATTAATATACAGGGATGTTGTTATATCATTGATGAAATTTTCTTATATACATATTATTCCTTGTGCATGAAATAAAAAATGTTCTATTTTTGTTTGGATTAAATAGTATTGATTGGTTAGATGGTGATCATGTTACATGGAGAAGTTCATTTGATGTAATGCAATTTTTTATTAATTCCTTTCCTTGTATTGTTCCCTTGTTACTATGGATCACCTACTAGGGACCAGGAGAGAACATGTGACACGAATTAAGGATGCCAGCAATGGACTCGCTGTGCTCGGTTGGATCTACTTGACTCTCCCTAAGTGAGGCTTTGTTTTGCAAGGAATGTTTTCTCTAGGGGGTTTAATTTATACTTGTGAGTGACATCAATTACATAGGGGAGAAATGGAGGAATGATAGATTTTCAAGATGGCTACGCCATGCCTTGGGTGATACCCGATCCCCAATGTGAGATACGTGGTATAAACTAACGGTTCACCATGTCTGGAGTGATACAAGGGATATCTTATTGGATTCCTTTGATGGACATGAAGACACTGGTTATATTTAATTTTCCCATAGATACCCTTCATATGTTTTATAGATCAGTATGGATGGGCCTGAGACCCCACCTTTGGAATTGGTAGTTCGATTGTTATATATGTTTGTGTGTGTGTGTCTATGTATGTTTGTTACTTCTTTCTCATTTTATAGCATGATTATAAAATGACATAGAAATGGGACCTCCAAGCTAAAGAAAAATCATCGAGGTTGGACTAACTTATTTTTTTATATACATTGGGTATTGCATCTATATTATAGCTTCCACAGGTTCATATTTTATGACATTTATCTTAGGCTGAAGTAGGTGATATCGTTCAGGGGTTCATTTAGGAACCACGTCCAAGGTGTTTATTATTTATTTGCTTATTTCACAAATTTTACAATTATGGCACACTATTATTTGTTTATTACCCATAATTGATTAGCCAAGATACTGTGGGTGCTGGCCTACTGAGATTTTTATCTCACACCCTACTCAGGAAACTTGGTATCCTAGTTCATTTCATGATCATAGGTATTGATAAAGGGAATCATGTTGCTTCTAATTCTCGATTGTTTTACAACATAGGTTGGAGAATGATAAAAATGACCGAGCCAATACTCGAGTGGCTTATAGTAGTAGTTTTTGACTTTTTGAATATTTTTCCTACATCTAATATATAATGTATCCCTAGTTCCCCATACTGACTTTTTGTATAGACACATGATATCACGATCATCATTGAGTTTCTATTTTTGATACTCAGGTTCTTCAGGCTCTTTATTTTTATACCATTGTTGTTTAAATTATTTTCCAAATTTCCCTATTTCTTTATTGCGTAGTCACTGTTTATTATTAATCATTTAACATAGTGGTTACACAGATATATGAGGCAATATTCTCCCCCAAGACACATCATATGTACTCACTACTATTCTATAGCCTCTATCATTTAAAGAGATGCACTTTGGGTTTGGTAGCCAACTTTCTTGGGTAATAGTTTAGTCTCACTTAGGGAGGAATGCTACTCTAACAAAAAATATAAGTCACAATATAATTTTTTAAAATCTATAAAATACTTTTAGTTTTAATCATATAATATTTAATATTATAGAGTAGAGAGAGTTATACAAATATATTTGATATCTAGGATGTTTGAATAAATATTTGAATTTTTTTAAAAGGAACAGTTCTAAATATGATGGGAAAAAGGAAACAAATTACCTAGAAAAAAGTATTTTACATTTTCATAATGGGTTTATAAAGTAATGCACTTATTTATATGAGTTATAAAAATAAAGATACATTAATGGAAAAACTAGTACCATATATTAGTGTATTTGAGGAGATCTAAAATAAAAGAACCCATTAAAGAGAATAGTGTTGTCCATTTTTTATATAGATTTTGATTTTATTAGTTTTCGACATAATTCATTCAATTATATAATCTTCATTGGATATTAAACAAATAAATATCATTAAATACATCTTAAAAAATACTATCTTAAAATCTTATTGAAAATATTTTAAGTCTTCTATTTCATTAATGAATACTTTGGATCCAAAACATAATTTGGAATTATTCATTATTATAGATTTCATATTATTTCTTATATTGATGATTTTATTCTCATATGCTAAATATGAAAATAAATTATGATATTAATATTTTAATATTGTTTTTTTCTATATGAAATGAATGAAAAATTAAACCTTTTATTTCAGTGCATGTATAATCTATGGTATTGAATATACATCGAGTCCTCATTTCAATTTTCACATGTCATGGTTCACTATTAGGGTCACTAAATTAGTTTTGATACCAGTTTTTTTTCATTATGAACATTTTTTTCTTCCTATTTTTTGTGTTAAACTAAATTTCCCTCCATTTTGTTGAAAAAAATTTCATATTCTATCACCATTACCTTCTATATTCATGAAAATAAATTTTTTCAAGGAATATTAATTGATTAATTTGAGTGAACATTCACCAAGAGTTTTCATCTGTAGTAGGTAAGTATAAGTGGTTTACAATTCCTGGGTCTATTATTTAAATATACTAGTTCAGTAGCATCAACAAGCCATATTTGAAGAGTAATTTTTATGGAAAGACCCATTAGAAAATTCTAACCCCAACCTGTCAACAATATGAAACTATTGTGATTATGGTATATTAATTATAAACACGATATAATGAATATTGTAAAACATTCTTCTAAGTTACATTTTAACACTTATAGTGCTTTTTAAATGCATGTTTTTATTGTAACATAATGAGAACCCTGTAATAACGTTATTTCGATAGGGCGATGATTGACTAAAATTTCATTAGTGGTTTGGCCATTGTAGCAGCCCTTTTGGGAATGTTTTTTGAACATCTATTCCTCAAGAAATGTATTTAGAGTTATATATTTATGAATACAATATGTTTGTATCCTTCTCCATTAAATTTTAAAAACACACATATTATATATTTGAAAAGTAATTTTTTAAGCTCTGTGCTAGGAATAATGTTATGATAAGCCACTGAAAGGATTTCTCTTTTTTAAATAACATTGTTTAGGAATGTTTCTTATGATTCACTCATTTAGGTTCATTTTTTATTATGGTGATGGTTTATGTAATTTTGTTCGTGAAAATAATCTCATCTATATGGGTCATTTGGGGTTGGTATTTTAATAAACTCAGAATGTAATTCCATTGAATATAATCCCTTTGATGATATTGTTATCGTAACTATGTTTCATAATTGAAAAAATTAAATTTGGTTCGAAAATGTAATCCTTCTTGGCCCCACAATGACAGAGTTGAAATATTCTTTAAAGTGGTTGTTGAACATGAAAACATTGGTATTTGTATTTATTTTATAGCTATTTTGATTTATCCTATGTTAATATATTTTTATATTGAATTTAACCATGTGATATGCACACCTCACATAATTTCTTTTTTACTTCATAAAATGGCCCTTGAAATTTTTAGAATTTACATATTTTGGTTATCTGAAATTTTTTGTTCAGATTGTTTGGAAAGTTCACATAATTTTTTCTTCATTTTTGAAATTTTATAATTCATGTGCACTATTTTTGTCAAAAAAAATATCCCGATTGTTTGATCAGGACATGAATGTGTTTTTAAATTCTTTTGTAGTAATCACTATTAATATTTAATGGGTGAAGATAAGAGACAATTTATTTATACTTATTTTAATCATTTTATAGCTTCTGGCGTCTTTCATGTTAAATTTTGGAATCCATTTGCGGGAAGGCAATCATGGATCATCATTTTGATATATCAAATGTATGGGAGTCACATGATATGGTGGACATTCTTAGGATTTATGGTATGGAGAATCCATATACACACAAAACTATACATGTCTTCATCGATGATGCATAAATTAAAAAGAATGGTTGACATTTTTTGAGTTATTTAATATAAATTTAGTCGATTTTTAAATACTCAAAATTTTATAACATTTATTATATATAGTTTTGAAATTTATATTTAAAAATATTTATGAATTTATATTATTTTAAAATGGTTTTTAGTAGTTGTTTTAGAAAATTTTAATTTTAATTTTTAATTTATAAATTTATATTAGAAAGTATTTTATAAACATTTTCAAGTACATATCATTTAGAGTAATGACCATATGCGTGTGAATTTTAAATTTTTATTCAAAATATCACATTCAACCTCACTCATGTGCCATGTCTCTAGTCTGTTATAGTGTCAAATGTCACATAACACTAGACCTCACCCCACTGCTCCCACACTGCCACTCAGCCCAGATAGAAATTCATTGCAACACGAATACTTAAAAACATACCCCATTTTAATTAATCAATGGTAGGAGAATGGATATGGTCTAATTTTAATAGTAGTGAGGATTTTTCCCTCACATAAACATTCAATATGTATGATAGAGTAAGAAAATTAAGATAAAGAAATGGTATATGAAATGCCATGATACACCAAGGAACACCATTGTTCATGAAAAAATATACCATGTCAAATATATAAAGACACAATAATTGTATGGTGAAAGGGGATACGATGATATACATGGATCTGTGGGCCTTACATTGGTGAAAAATTAATAAATATGTGGGTTGGGGTATATGGAGTGACTTATGAGGGTAATTTTATAAGTGTAGTCCTTGAAGTTATGTTGCCTTCATTAATCTTATTTTAACCTTATATAGATTCAATGATATTGGTTTATAAACATCTAAAAAATTGTTAAATGTTTTGCGTTATTCCAAATAAATAAGGATCCATTTATTTTCTACTATCTTTCTAGTGTATGCAATATTTTCCTAGTTGTCTACATTAATGATATTATCATTGAAAGTAGTGATGATACTAGGACATCCAAAAATAATTTATTTATTCATCATGAATTTCAAATGAAGGAATTAGATCCACTATGAAATATCATAGGGGTTGAGGTTTCCAGATGTGCGTGAGATATATTTCTTTCTTAGATAAAATATATCATTGATCTATAACAATAAACTATAATGACATAGGGAGACATTATGGAATTACAACATGAGGATAGATAAAATTATTTTCATGCATATGGTGAATCCTTCAACCCACAATTTGGGTATTAATGGATCATTGTCAAGTTGAAATATTTGAATATCATTCACACTTACATTTTGTGTGCAGTGATAAAGTTGTAATCCCTAATAAAGTTTTAATGGGAGTTTATCATTTGCATTTATATATATAGGGAGAAGGAACATGGGATAATCATACAATATTAATATCAAGGGAACAAGGATTTTCAGGCTTTTTACAATGAATATTATGTTTCATGTCTCTCATCAATGTGATCCACTATAACGACCATAGAAATTAGAAAATTAAATGCTAAATGTTACCACTCATTCGAATAATGTGAACCATTAAATATTTTTGAGTTACTACCTGATTAAAAAAATAGTTAAAAATTATTTTCCAAGAGTATCTTCAACATGGGTTACCTCTTAGGATGTTTCCCAATGTTTGTGTGTGTGTGAGGATAAATTGTAATGAAATAATATTTGTTAGCTTGTTGGGAAAGTCATTATTTCGATAAGTGAATCTTGTGGGTTATAAATTTGTATGTGTTGGGATAGAAACTAATGTATTATAGAAGACCCATATGATTAAAAGACTATATTCATGGCCTAAGATGGCTAGGTCCTAGAATCTATGTTTGGATTTGATATTTTTATTAGAGGTAACCTACTCTTCTTGAAAAATAAAAACTGTGGACAGTTATCTGTTGATCCCATAAATAGTTAGTGTATCATGTTATATTTCATTTGACTATAGAAATTATTTGGGGACTGCAAAAACAATTGGAGATTAATTTTCTTATATGGAAAATGCATAAATATGGGGTGAAAATCAAGTGATAATGAACATTTCTAATAACAAGTTCTTTTATTACTGGAGTAAACACATGAAGTTTGTTGTAATTTCATTTGGTAGTATTATTAGAAGAAAATGATCATTCTTGGTCATGAAGAAAGTACATATCAGTTTTTAGGAATATTTATAAAGGGGGTTTTGGAGTGCATGTTCAGTTTTTATATACAATTCATAGCATGATAAATATCTATATCCCAACATGAGGGGTTATTAGAGTTCTTTAAGTTCAAATAGGTTTACCTTTTTCCCAATCATTTTGAATTTTGTGATTTTTATTGTTTATTTAAGGAAAATCTCTTTTATTTTTACATCTTAGTAAAATTATAGGCCTCAAATGATAGGAAGGGGTGTCAATAAAAAATTTCATAGATAAGTATTATAATCAAATTAGGCTATTAACATAGAGTGGGGTAACATTTAATCATCGTTCCTTCGACTAAATAAACATGACCCATAACTGAATTATATTATCTAATTTTATCTCTATGTATAATAAAAAGGGAATGAAAATTCCTTAATTAATGAATCAATTTTTATTAAAAATCCTTTATTGGTTTCAAATGAATAAGTTAACACATAAATTCCTTTTCTAAGTTTTATGTTTTTCTCCTCCACATTAAAATTTTCTTTGATTTATGGTCCCTTCAGTTTGAATAAGGTGATTAATATTGAACATATTAATTCATCTATTTGTTTAGAACATCACCATATTTGAAGGTTGATTATATTGGAAAACTATATTGCATTCTAAGAGAAGCAGAAATAAAATTCATCCTAGAGGGAAGCCACTATTATAAATAGAATGTAAGGGATTTCACTTTTGGGTTTTCATGGAAGTTTATTTTGTTAATTAATCACTATATATTCTACATTTATTTCCACAATCATTCAATGATTTCTAAATCCATTTCATCCTCATATGTCTTTTTCCATTTAGGTTTTTCTCATTTAAGAAATCCATAGAGACTCATGTGAATGTTGAAAAATATTTATATCTATCAATAAATTTCCATAGTAACATTTAGAATTTAAATAATAAAATATTTTCCCTTTGGATTGATGACTTCATTTAATATATCAATTTTAAATTTTTAATGGGGATTTTAAATTTCAGATATTAAATATTTATTTATAGTTGAAAAAATAAAATTTCTAGAATTATTGGTATAAAATTTTAGTAAAAGTATCCACACTTTTCCCCCTTTAAAATCACTACAAAAAAGTGACTTATAAAAAAAGAAATCCAATGACATATAATATATTTATTGGTAAAACTCATTATTTCTGACAGATATAAAGTTTTGTTGATATTAATTTAATATACCAAAAAATGTTTTACCAATAGATATATCTGTTTATAATGTCTATTAAATACAAAATATTCTTTTACTAAAACTTTAATCTATAACTTTATTATATCAATACAGGCATTGTTTTACCAACACATGAATCTATTATTAATAACCATCATTCCAAATAGAACTTTTAACACCGTGAAATTATGTTGCAATAAACTGTTGAAGGAAAAAAATACTTAATCATTAACCGATTTTGAAATCTAATTTATTAGAATATCATTTTTATGATGATGATAACATTCAATATACCATTGGTTTTTTGTTAAAATATAATGTTTGATATAGTAATTTAATATTTATATTTAAATTTATTAAATATAAAGAGTTAATCAACATAATTCCAATAAATTTGTTATATAATAATTTAGGAAATAAAAAAATCATGAGAAATTTTGGAAGGGGTGATCTCTGCTTAGTCGACGAACCTGCAACCATGCCCTAGGTGGTGATGGTTACCGCACCAACCCCTCCCCCATCACCGGGGGGGGGGGGGGTCCTTCACCGTATCTACTTAGGGATCGGCCACCACACAATACCCCATTCTTGAATCCTCAGTTTTACCCTATTTCCATCAAATATCCCTCAGTCCGATGGTCCCTAAATGGTTTGATGGGTCCCCACAATTGTTGCTCTCTACCATGGAATTCAATGATGCTTCTGCCCTGCTATATCTAACCCTGATTGCACATTTGAAACACCGACGACCATTAGTGGACATCTTCGATGGCCTGATTTTTGGATCTTGGGGTCAACATGAGTGCGCAACTATTGGGATTCGTGATTCCAATCATATTATAACCCGGTTCACCTCTGAAGAAGATATGATCCTTTCCTGGTCGGACATATCCTGATTTCACCAATGGTATGTGTTAAATTTGATGCCTCTAAGGCCTCGGTCGACTCCATCTAGATTACTATGGGTGAGGAGTTTTATTACCAATAGTTGGTCATTTTAGAATCTTTGTATGACTTCTGGTCGTTCTGTAAGAAAATGGGCCATAGTCTTGTAGCTTGTAGGCACAAAAAGATGATGGAACATTGATATTATCTGGGTGATCGGGTGAATTAGTCTTTAGTTGGTATTGCTATTGGTCGTGGAAGGTTCCCGGTGAACTGTAATGTGTCAACTAAGGGACGTGAGGGTAATGTTCGAACTGCTGTTATGGGTGATGGTCATATGAATTTGTGTGATGTAGTGTCTCTAAAACATACATAGGTGTTTCCTCTTGATCTAAAGGTGAATGGAATTTTTGAAAGGTTGAAACAAAACATGAAGGTGGTTATCTCTTTAGGATCTTTTGTTAATTATGGAAATGTGGGTGCTGTAAGTTTATGAAACAGGGAAGCAGATGTTAATCACTTAGCTGGAGGTCTTCCAGGTTATAATGGTGTAGGAGGGGGTGCACATAAGGGTGTAATTATGGATGATAATCTAGACTTGCAGAATGTATATTTGAACAAACTTATGGATGCTAAAATTCATAGGGAAGTAGTGGTTGAGAAACCTGAAATCCATGGCAATGGGTTTTCTCATCCAAGAGACACTGGCAGGGAGTATGCTGGACTAGTTCATGATGCAGATGTTGGGCACACGGTGAGTGTGGTCCAATGGGAGACCACCAATTATGCTGCAGTTAATGATTATAGTGTGGGCTGGGTGAAGGCACCAAGTGGCGTGAGACCCGAAAGAATCAGTTCAAATGTTAGAGTTTACAGATGTTTTGCGAAAATTAGTTATTGTGATTTTTTTTATTTAGGTTTATCCTGGTGTACTTGGTGTCAGATAAGGAAAGAATGATACAGTGGGATGGGATGTGGATCCTCATCATATTTCTAAAACACCCCCATTTATTTTTTCTTCATTGGTTTTAGAGGAGGCCATAGCATATGCAGCTATGAAACCAATGAAACCTGGGCTGGATGAGCCTTTGGAGAAGATTCTAAAGATCAAGATCACATTTCCTCAAGAAATGACATGAAACTCGAAAAAGATCTTCTATTTATTCCTTTAAATGATTTCTTATTTGATTTTCATTATTGATTATTAATTATATTTTGATAAAATATGGAATCTTTTATTCTCATTCCAGTTTTTTCATTAATATAATTTTTATCGATATTTTTTCAATTAATTTGATCTTTATTCACATAAAAAATTAGTTCTCATGAGTTTTGATTTTACATTAACTCAACATGATTTATTTTTCCCTTGTATGCAAGCTCTCCACATGTAATGAGTTTTATGTGGAATAACATTAACCACTTTAAATTCTGTTTGAAATTAATGTTGTTCAAATACATGTTCCATAAATTAGGACCAGCTTCAATCATGCGAGCAATGTTATATGAATAAAATGAACAGATGGATTCATTAATATGTAAAGTCCTTATAGTCCTTGTTATAATTGATTATACATTATATTAATTTAGAGGTGACTTTTTTGCCATGTTTTTATACTGTTTTCAGTGTGTTCTGATCTGGTTTATGGTGCCAAGGCTGACCAGCTGAATGTCAAGGGACATATTAGAATCCCTACCAAGGTCCTTCACATAACTACTAGGATGTCCCATTGTGGAGAAGGTAGTTTATAATTTCATCCTTGATAACTTCCCAGTTTGACCACAAATTCATGAAAAGTTACGGCATTTTCTCAAATTATACATTCTACATTAAGTTTTGGAATTTGAAGTTAGTGAATTATTTTAACATCATTTCATTGAATTTATTTGATGGTTCAACCAGGTTATTTCTTCCTAGTAATCCAATAGTAGAGTTTCTCTACGATCAAACAACTAATATGTGTGTTTATATAGATATTGCAACAAAACTCATCTTGGAGCCTGTTTGATAGCTTGATATTATCAACTCTATTTATTTTCTAATCTATTTAATCTTATAGGGACCAACACATGGGATCAGTTTGAATTTCTTGTGCACAAGAGAAACAACCCCTACTTTCGATTTGGTGCCACAACAAGCTGGAAGCATGCGTCACTGCTCAGGTTTGTGAAGGAGGTTCTCGGGTTGCTAGATGAGGTGTCGGTCCACTCGATTGTGGTTCTCTTGTGATGAATCAAGATTACGGGACCCCTAAAATCAATGGGATTGAGGTCCTTGTGTGTATGATATTATGGAGGACTCATGTTCATCATAGGATGTCTCTTATTCATGATTTGGACTTGGGTTCATGCTATGTTGCTGATTGAGGCTTTCATGGTGGAGGGTTCATGTCACGCCGTTAAGGATGGTGCCAAAGATAATATGGTTTTGGTGGATCCCTGGTTGGGGATATTCAAAAATTATGGCCAAGTAGATAATAACTCATGGTCACTTCTCCTATCATGCGATATGCTGTATTTGGATTCATGTGCTGCAATTGCTTTCTTGAAGGAGTTACTACATGGGTTGTTTCAATTTTTTCACTTCTCCATACCTTTCATGGACCATGATTTGTATTGGGATGCCTCATGAAGACTGAAAGGCATCCAATCAACACTTGGAGGACCAACCAGAAACCATGGTTGATCAGTAGGTAGATTTAGAAGGATGACATGTGGAGAGAGACACCGAGATAGAATTTGTTACATCTACTATGAAAGAGGAGGATTCCTCCTTTACCAAAGAGTTTTCGATATTTCTATCTACTATATTATTTCTGTATCAGTTTAGTAATAAATTCCCCTCATTGGGTGGATACTTTACTGCTACTGTAAATTCTTGTTCACTGTGAATAAGTTTCATATTTCTTCCACTATTCCACTGGCTTTATCCAGGAACTGATTTTGATTTAAATTTATTTGGGTTAATGTTGTGCTACAGCTATCTACCTATGATTCTAACTATTGTTTTGATGTTTTTCTTATTATTATATCATTTGAACATCTATTTAGTGTTTTTATATCTATTTAATATTTATTTTTGTTGATATGTTGCATTCATTCTCTGTTTAGTGTTGTTCTATTCTTTTGTTTCATGGTGTTTTATTTCCTCAAGTGTTGTTTATTTTTCTCCCCAGTGATATAATATCCCACTAAATATGGAAATAAAATTGGTTTTTCTAGTCTAAAGGAGAGGAGACGAATTTTTCATTTTGAGTTTTAAAAATTATTGTGTTAATTTTCATTCATACTTTCTTTGTGACTGTAGTGGATGTATTAATGGGCTTGGTGACAGCACATGAATTCCCATTCATTTACTTCTTTTTTTTCTTTATAATAAATTTCTTCTTTTCACTACCATCATTGGTTGATAAAGTGGGATGTGAAATGGTAATTAATGTGGTCACTTCACATAATTTTCTGAGAGATCATCGTTGTACTTATAGGAAGAGATAACATTACACTAGGAATACATCCCAGTGAGGATCCGTCAATACCATCTCAGGAACATGACTCTTAGGCTGGTTTGGGTTTGTATTTTCGTTAACCTGAAGGGAACCACATAGGTGTCCAAGATTTTTCAGAGGACATCAAGGAGATAGTGCAACCACGGAGTGGCTTGGTTAGCATAAAGGGGCCACCTGTGGGTGAGGATGTGCTCCACGGTCACAAAATAGAACATGGAGGTGTGTCTCATGAAGCTATTGACTGTAAATCTCACCGAGTGCGGTGAGGAAAATGATATCCATTTGGGTGGAGGTTGAGGTCACAATTACTAATACTTATTGAATATATTTTTCCTTTTCAACTCCAAAGGTGGGGAGTGATGAATTATATCATTTTAGTTTGGATAAACCCATTGATTTTTGTGTTTTAATTCTACCATTGTCAATGTTTTATCTTGGGAAATTTTTTTAGGGGTTTTAGTTGGTTTGGAAAGCATTATATATGTATTAGAGTTTACATATATATGATGAAATATTAGAAGGGAAGATGAAAAATGCTTTCTATGAAACTAATTTTTGAATACCTTTAATCATATTTTTTGTTTCAATTCATATAAATATTTTTCACTAATTTGAGTTGGATTGGGCTCACTCGCCCAGGGATATGGATGAGTCATGGATGCTTGATGGTCCATAGTGTGACACGGTTGGGCTGGAGCTGACTGGTTGTTCTAGTGGCATAGATGTGTTTTTGGTGATCATTGGTCACTGATGTGGCATGGATGGTTGATATTGCCATGGGGGGGGGGGATGGATTTTGAATTAATTGGTTTGATGGATCTTGTTGGGGCGATGAATATTGTATTGATTCATTATTAATATAATAATTTTTTTATAAGTTTGAACATGTGATAAATTTTTTTTGATTTAATAATTAAAAAAATATGTTATATATGATAAATCAATAAATATAATATGAACGTTAACAAGCAATAAAAATTTATAATTTGTATTCTAATGTCATTTATAAATAAATATTATATCATGGTAATATTTTTATCAATAGAAAAATTTGTCTCCAGAACATGTTTCTAAATACATTAACCAACATATATATTACTATTTAATATTATTATAATTGCATCAGAACTATTTTATCTGTTGAAAAATCATTTAGGAATAGAGTTTCTACAGAAAATTTAGTGAATAAGATATATATGTTGGTAAAATGTTTTACTAACAACATAATTCAGTTTTACCAATAGATATAATCCCGTTAGAAAAATTGAAGTATTTTGTAGTCATACAGACGAGTGATGTATAATTTTTTTAATCTATAAAGTGTAATTTTAATCCATTGATTATTGAAGAATATACAACACATATCTATCGTTTTTCTAAATATCATATCTCATCCAACCCATTGCCTCTCACATGACTTGTCGTTTGTCTGTAGTGTCACATTTATTGTAGCATCATTGCATAAAACTCACACCACTCATTCCACATTCATCTCATTTATCCCTATATCCCTACTCATTTGGTTTCATCCCCATTGAAACCCTACTTCATCATCTCCCCTCTCCCCATCTCCATACTCTTGTGGTTTCATCCCCATCATAGCCCTACTCCATTGTCACCCCTCATCTCACTTCCCATATCATGTGGTTTCATCCCCGTTGCAACACTACAACATCATCTCCCATCACCAAACTATCCTACTCTTGTGGTTTCATCCCTATCGTATCTCTACCCTGTTATCTTCGCGTACACCACAACCATACTCATATGGTTTCAACGCCTTTGTATCCCTACATTGTCATCTCCCATCACCTCACCACCCTAATCCTATTGTCTCTTCCTCATCGTAGCCCTACACCATTTCCCCCCCCTACTCCTATCTGATGTAGTGTTGCCTATCGCAAAACAATCTACCTAGCCCCATTGCACCCAATGCTCCCACTCATCCCAGACAGAAATGGACTCAATTGAGATTTATGTAGAGTGTAGAGATGAACATGTTGATGGTTAGAGATATGGTAAGCATAGAAGTGATTCCATATGACACTAAGCTTTCGTATTATTGAAGAATCTTGAGACCATTTGTAATCTATATATAATTATCAATTGAGACCATTTCTATGTTGTACATCACATTTAGCCCCACACCCCTACTCCATGGTCTCACCCGTTCATTTACCAATTCCATCTACCATCCCCCCATCACCATACTCATATTTTTTATTGCATCTGCTATCACATTATCCTCAGCCTCACACCACTACTCCCATTGCTCTCACTCGGACCAAAAAGCAAGCCTCCATAACACAACTACATCATATCTCCCCACCCCAAGACACGCCTCACGTGTTTTCATCCTCTACATTACTCCTATGATTCCATCACCATCAAAACACTACTATATTTCCTATTATGGAATCCTACTATGTCTTCATCCCTATCTTCATATTCTCGTTCCAACTTCTTCCATTTGTTACTCACCCTATAACACTGTCCCGTCTTCCTTCAGGTCTGTCATCTCACCTCATCCCACCACTCCTAGTAATCGATCGTGGGTTCATCACTACACTATACACCCTAATTTGAATCATTTCCACACTATCCACCCAAATTTTTTCTATCTCTTATATGCATCTTGTTGATTCATCACCCTTTGGTTATTCAAAAAATTTGGATTCCATTCTACTACCTTTAGTTTATTTCTGCCTCATTCACCTCTATCTATTCCATCGTTCACTAACCAACCAGTCTTTAAATCGGCATCCTAATAGGGAGGTCATATTTATCTATGTTTAGTTTTATCCACCACACACAAAATTTTAATTGATGCAATCAGAGTATGAAAATCATGTTTGAAGTCAAACTTGTAAAATTTATATAATTATGTTATTATTTAGAACCTTTAATGTTGACTGAATGCTTCCATGAAAGTTATATAGTTAATTCCAATATATCAGTCTCATTTGTTTCCAGATGTCTCTAACATGAAAATGATAAGGACACCACTATAGGTTTATTTGATGTTCTATTTTTGATGTTTTGGCCTTCTTTCAATTACTCAGTTGTAGACATGGAGTACATAATACCATGTGTAAGTTCGTTAAACTCCAGTTTAACAAACCCATGATTTCCCAAACATATATTCAGGGTCAAAGGTAATATTTAAAACAGTAATGGTTCTATTGTTCTGGAACGGGACTACACCCTTTCACATGCTGCCGAATAGAATTTGAAAGGATCCGGCGAGAGTTTGACCACATAATATAACAAGAAGTTAGGTATTTCCCTCAATGACCATGCTCGTTGTGAAAGTGTGCTACCTTGGGAGAAGGAATTGCAGTTCATTATGTACTATGTAGGCCTACAAAGAAATGAATTTTCATAAAATTTCATTTAGAGATTATTGATTTGTTTTTCCTTCTCGTTCAACTATATGATTGAAATGAACCAGTTTAAAACATGTTTTTGGGTTAATTTGGTTTTGGTGTAAGGGTTGTCAGTGTCTTAATTGAATCTATCGTGACCAAATTCTGTTTGGTCGATTGTGATTTGACCATTCTTTTGGGGTGAGATCCCAGATATTACCACAAATATATTTGGGATAAAAAATTATGGTCAGTAGGTGTAAAAAGATATGTTGCTGGTTCTCTGGTGAGGAGTTCTATCTATCAACAAGTGATGAAAGAACACTAGAGACAAGCCAAAATCTTGCCATATGTGCCCATTTTAGATTGGAAATGTAATGATTTCATGACAGATTTCATGATAGGTTTACTCAGTCTACCTTGAGGTTGTTGTGTTATATGGTTTGTTGTCGACATGATCATAAAGGTTTCTCATTTCATTTTGGTCAAGGATACCATAAATGTGAATGATATTGGTAAGTTATATATATGTGAGATAGTACAACTCCACAGGGTCCTGTGCACTATAATTTATGTATGTATCCCCACATTACATTTTATTTTTGGATGAATTTACACAGGTAATTGGGTAGACATATGATTATAAGCACATCATACCACCCTCTTACTGATGGATAGTAAGATCATATGATTGGGGTTCTGGAAGAAATTATTTGAGCATGCGCCCTAGATTTTTAGGATCACCTGGGAAAGTTATATACCCCTAGTATAATTCCCCAAAAAAATGTTTTAGACTAGTTTTTATATGGTTCCTTTTGTGGATTTTTACAGTATGTCAGGTTTATCACCCCTATGTTGGTTAGAGGGAAGAGAGGTAGCTATTAATAGACATCATCTTGATCAGGGTACCACAGAGCAGGTGCAGTTGATTTGAATGTGGATAGCTACACTATAGTCTCATAAGAAATAATATGAAGATCACTATAGATGACCTCTAGAGCTCATGTTTAGGGTTCTTTTTTTCTTATGTGTTTCACCAAGGATTGAACACATAAGTATTAGAAATATGGTATGATATCACCATGATATGTTGGGGCACTTGAGATTCTAGAGTGAGTAAAGTCGATAGCCTATCAGTTGAAGTTTCCTCAGAGGTACAATCCGTGAACAACATATTCCGTGTATATTAGCTATGATGGTATTATTCAGAACTGTCTCATTATTTTCATCCCAAGGAGGTTGAGCTATAGGTAGATGTGTCCTTTTAAAATCATCGGAATTGTATAATTGATTAGAGCATGAAGGTTCTCCAAGGCTGGTCAGTTACACTATTAATGGTTCTATAGATGCAAACTCATTTACAAGATGTGACTTGAGAGTAGGAGGGTGATATAATTGATCAGTGTTTGGATCTTTTCTCAGACCAATATTTACAACCCTTCATAGGAAAATTCAGGGATGCATTTATTTATAGGGGAAGATTTTAATAACTTTGGGTTTTTATGAGGTTTGAATCCATTTATATTGGATTAAATGTTTATAAACAACTTAATGTGGATTCCAAATTTGATCATGGGTATTTTGGGGGGATGTTGGAGGAAATTTTGGAGGTTGGATCCCATGTTCTAGTGGTAAAAAAATTCATGGTGCATGGTTGGTTCAAATCATGTTGGGTAGGCCGAATGGTCTGACAAAGCATCCAAGGATCGGGAAGACAGAAGGAGTAGGACACATGATTAGGCCAAACCATGTGAATTGTAGTGCATGACCATGTATCCCTTTCTATAAATTTCACAGTGGTGTTTTTCACTTATTTCGCGTGGTTAGTCAAACCGTGTGAGGTAACCATGTGGTTTCCCCTTCCCGAAAGCAGACTGTGAATGGTTTTTAATGTTTTTCCAAACTATGTTCCAAAACATTGAAGGCCCAAATATTTTGATTAATTTTTAAAATATTAAAATTTATAAAATCTAATTTAAACATAAAAAATCACAATTCTTCCTCCCATATAGAAAATAACAATTTTGAGAGATCTATTGGACGACAAAGATTTGATTTGAGGTATCTTCATTGTCTTATCTATAATATATGTGTTGTTAATCTTGTTGGATCCACATATGTGGGTACTTGATTCATTTTTATCCATTTTTCATTATTCTTCCTATAAATGACTATCTTTAGGTGCTATTTGATCTTCCTTAATTTTATGTTCTTCTTCCATTATATATTTTTGGCTCTATCTGAATTGAATCTTAAGTTGATACTAGCCAAGAACTCTACTATTAAGCTACGATAGGTTTTTTTATACATTTTCCTTGAATTTTAATGTTTTATTTTGATAACATCCATTTTCTTTCATTCTAGACTACCCAGCCCAACTCTGAAATTGTAATGGTTTTTTAAATAAGAAGTAATAAGTCTTATTTGGGATGCCCTTAGGTTACTTTGAGATTTTTTGGTGGTTGTTTCCCCAACCAAGGCCACCCGTGGGTTGTTCCTGGTAAACATCATAAGTAATTTCCATGTTAGACCACTTAAGGGGAATGTTCTTATACATTCCTATTAGTGGATTCCCTTGTATATTTAAATTAAATCGAAATGGTTGGATATAAGATTACTTTACTACTTAACATGTTGTTTCATTTGATTAAATGAATTATTTGGAACTTTTTTTCTAAAATGGAATTTTTAAAAATTCTATAATTGTTTTGGTAAACTCATGATGAGTGTTAATAATGGGTTTGAAAAATTATTTCTATGCTCATTGGTTTATTTTGGTTGTGAATGTGAAACTTGACTAGGAATACTCATTGATTTCTTATGAATGATAATGGTTACATGAGTGGGTATACTCATGGTATGAAATTAGGAATGATTAACTAGATGTCATGAAAGATTCTACTTGGATTATGACAAAACATTAGTCATATTTGATTGAGTATGTTCATTGGGTCATGATTCTGTGGGATGCATTTCATCTTGCAACCCCTTGGATCCAAATTTTTTGGATTCACATAGGACATGTTCGGTTGACTTGATCATAGAAATCCAACTTGTGGCTTATTGAGTTTCTATTGAGATTGTACTGGTACTCGATGAGGATTTTTTGGTCTTATAATCCTTAAATTTTCCCCTTAGTTCTCTGACACATTTTTTATATCGAACAAACATGGGTAATGTGATAATCCTGGTTATACGAAAAGATCATGGTTTTTTGACACTAATAGTAGTACAAATAGGCTATGGATTACATCATATATATGTATGTATAGTGATTCTAGGTTGGATACTCTTGTTTCTATTATAGCTGACTTGATAGGAGCTTTATTCCTCTGTTATAGAGATCCTTGAGTGGGTGTTTTGGTATCACTGGTTTTTAGTGGATAATCCATGGCCATTTTACTTATATTTAATATTTTCCTACTAAACATTGACTTTTTTAACTTTTTATATTGCACAACCTAGAAATTAATACTTATATGGGTGGTTACCTACTATTATTCAATCTCACACCCTGTTTGAGCTATCGTTCGGTACCCAAAATTAATATTTGCATATTGGTAGAGGAAGGGGAAAGGGACCATATTTTGAGGGTTTATTTTGTTCCATTATTAGGAGAAGGAGAGAATGGGATGAAGTTGAGGCTCATGATTCCAATCCAGTATAGAAATTTTTGGCCTTTTTGGTATTTTGGAGACATGTGTTGAAAGATAATATTATGGACTTGTTTGAGCTGTTTTCATTGGAACATGGCATATATCATCATTTGGTATATGAAATGAATTATATCATTGTTTATATATCTCATTCATTAACTACAATATTCTGTTTGGATATTATACAGCTTCAGATACTTTTTGGTTATTCAGATTCAAATGTGTTACAATCTTGTGATGGGGGAATAGTCTCCAAATGTACACACCCATGGGCCTCATTTCTAGTATGCAACCCCTTACATTTTGGGTAGATACACATGAGGCCATGTGACCCCCCAGGTTTAAGAAACCATTTGATGGAATATGGATCTGGGACATTACAATACCAGTCACACCATATGTTGTATTGAGTTTATTTTGATTCCTATAGATCACAAATGTCTTATGGATCATTTTAATAAGTTATCAAAATAATATGAATATGTTCTTTGGGATTTCAGTAGGTCACTTGTTCTTTATAATAAAATTGTTGTCTATTTTAAATAAATAGATAGACATGGAATGACATTGGTAACACATTGTGTCAGATTAAGGTCCAACTAATTGCAACATGTCACTAAGGACATATGTATTATTTTTGTAAATTATCAAAAGAATAGGAATGTGTTCTCTAGGATTTTATTATGTCACTTGGGTTTTCGTTATTAAAATTTCATTGGTTCTAAAAACCCACATAGTGAGTTATATTGATCGTACCATGTGTTAGATTGATGTGATATTGTTTCCTACACAGCACAACTAACATATAATTCATTTTTCTTAAATTATCAAAATAATTAGATAAAATTTGATTGTTTTTCACTGAGAAACAAAAATTTTAAACTAAAATGACAATTTTGAGCATGAAATAGACACATTGAGACATATTGATCACATCATACATCATATTGATGTTTGGGTGATTTCTAAATTCCAAATATGACTTATGATTCATTTTTTTAAAAGTATCAAAATAATAAATTTTTTATGGTTTTCAGTAATTCACTTGTTCATTTTAGTAAATTTAATGTCAAATTTAATTAAAAAGACCCACATTGAGTTATACAGGTCACATTGTACAACGGATTTTGGCATGGTTGATTCCCACACATCACAAATGATTTTTAATCATTTTCCTAAAGTATAAAATCAATCTTTATTCATTTACGATATTTTCAGTATATCACTTGCTATTTTTACTAAATTTAATGTCAATTTTTAATAAATAGAACCAGATGAAATTATACCGGTCCAAACATTCTTCAGATTGAAGTAAGACTAATTCCAACACATTAAAAATGGCTAATAGGTTTTTTTTGAAGTACAAAAATAATTTTAACGAGTTTTCATAGTTTTTAGTATTTTAATTGTGTGTTTTTTAAATGTATTTTGAAACACGAAACACACACGTTGAGTCACATTAGTTGTATTATGAGTTAGTTTGACTTTAGACTACTTAATGCACATCTCAAATGACTTATGAATCAATAAACTAATTTATGAAGATAATAAAAAAGTGTTTTCTTGATTTTTTGAGTGACTTGGTTTTAACTAAAATGGAAATTTTAAAATGATAATATAAATATTGAGTCATACTGGCCACACTGTGCATTGGATTGAGGTGCGGTTGATTCCTACTCATCAGAAATGACTCACAGATATTTATCCTAACATATAAAAACAATCACAATTTGTTTTACCTATTTTCAGTATGTCACTTTTTCTTTTTACAAAATTTGATTTCATTTTTAAATAAAACAAATTTTTTGTGTCATTCTGGTCGCAACATCCATTGGATAAAGATAGGGTTGATTCCTACATGTAAAAAAATGAATTATGCATTGTTTTTATAATGTATCAGAACAATCCAAATCTTTTTTCTCAGTATAAATTATGTCATTAGTACTTTCTACAAAAAAAATTCAAATTAAAATAAATAGAAATACTTAGAATTATACTTATCAAACAATGAATCAAATTGATGTGAAGACAATACCTACATATCACAAATAGATTACAGATTTTTTACCTAAATTAGGAAAACAATTCTAATTTATATTCTTGGTTTTGAGTATGTCACTTGTTCATTTTACAAAAAATAAATGACAATTTTAAATAAAAAACACACATGTGGAGTAATATCAGCAACCCAATGAATCATATTGAGGTTTAGTTTATTTCTACACATCCCAAATTTCTTATGGATCACTATCCTAAAGTATCAAAATAATCCAATTGTTTTTTCCTGGTTTCGAGTATGTAAATTGTTTTTTATACATAAATTAATGTAAATTTTAAATAAAAATATGCACCTGGTGTCATATTGGTCGCACGATCCCATAGATTTTATTTGATGGACTTCTATCACTACATATTTATTTGACGTTCTTCCCCAAAAAACAATCCTCTAGCCTTTTAGTTTTAGACAACTAGAATGGATTTTCAGCTATGAACATTGATTCAATAAGTTTTTTTGTAGTTCAATATATATCGATAGTAGAGATCATGGTAAAATAGATAGAAAAGAAAATATTATATAATTTCTAGCTTGTCGTAGATATTTGAAAAAATAATGAGCGCCCAATTTTTTTTTTTAAAATTAGTTTTAGGTATATATGATTATGAAATATAGATACAAATAGTAGATAAAATAATGAAAAAATAGTTTAATAAGTTGTAGGAATTATCCTTTCCTAGATAGTTGTATAAATTCTTAACTCATTATCTTAATTTAATTATATCTGTTGTAGCCTCAAATCCAAGTATCTCATAATCAGAAGATGCTTCAAACAAACCAACCAAACTCAAAAAAAATCAAAATTCAGAAGAAAACTTTTATTATTTGATATACACTAAAAAGAAATAAATTAAACATAAATACGAAACAATACACTACTTTTATAGAGAATTATTTTACTATGTAAACATTATGATTAGCTATATGATTGACCAGAGGTAGTGTTATTCCACTTCCTTCAAAGGTAGTGGAGGGAACATGATACAAAGTGATAAATTCCAACACTATTGGGGTGAAATGGTTTTCAGGGAAAATAATATTGTGGATGATTTAGTTAAAAATGGAATAAAAAATTAACATAAATATTCTTAAATAAAAAATGCTATCATGAATAATTAATATAAATTCAGTAATAAATTTAATAATTTTTTTGTAAAATAGAAAATGTTTATTGTAACATTATATTTATTTCTTCTAAAAGGATTTCCTTTATTGTAGTATACTCTTACATAGAATTCATTACATCATCATGTGAAAAAGAAATAGAATGCATGAGTAGTCAAATAGTTAATTTATATTATGTTAATATAGGAGAAAACATATAATATTATGTGGAAAAATATATTATTTTAAAAAAAACATCCTTATCATTGAGTTCTCTTTTTTTTAATGGTTGTAGAAAATCAAGATTTCATTATGGTTGTATATATTATTGAACAATTTTGTAGTTTCATTATTAATGTTTTAGCCTCAATGTCCAATATAGCATGATTTTATTTATTTTTGAACTCTGTGAAAATTAAGAAAATAAATTCCACAATGAAATTTTATGGAAAATAAAAAAATAGATAATATGATGAGAAAATAAACTATATAAGAAGTAATATGTCACATCTTCATGATATATTTGTACATTATTCCATTAGTTAGGCTTACCAATTTTTTCTAAAAAACTCTATGTAAAATTGTCATTAAGATAATTTTTTGAAGTAATAATTGTACTAGAGTAATATAAATATACAAATAATTGATAAATATTGTAAATAAAATAGTAATTATCTTAAAAAATATCTTTATAGGGATTCTAGTTTTATGATGGAATATGGTCTCTCTCATAAATTGACAAACATAATAACCACACTCATTTTCATTTATTTGTTTTAAACACATTATAATGATTGAAAAAACAGTTAAATTTTTTTATATATGTTTAAATAGTACAATATTATTATATATAAACAGATACAATTCCATTTTTAGAACGTCGCAGGATGATTGTGTGCATGAACTGTCCTTTTTCTATGATTTTCATGAAATCTATAGACCACCCTATCATAATAGAATTATAATTAACATAAAATATGAAATATATAACCTTATTTTTAGTACCAAAACATTGGTTTTAGTGTATTACATATTAAGAAATGTCATCATGTGTTGTTTGTTTTTGGGGTATCCATGTAGTGAATCTAGGGAAAAAATATTTGGATTATCCAAATTGACTAAATTGAGAATCCAATGTTTCATAAAATGAAAAAATTAATATGTAATGAATTACATGAAAATATATTTTATATTATTAAATTATTGATTTTTACCCCTACAATGTCGGTATTAATAAGAGTATGTCACCAGTAAGTTTGTTTTTAAAGGATTTAGGTATTTTTTCCTCTATTTCATTCATTTTTTAATCTAGTTCATTTTTTTATATTGAATGTAAGTGAGTACTAATGAGTCTATATTTATGTTCATGGGTTAATCCCTTCAATTTATTTTGATATATAAACCTATAGAAAAATTAAATGTATTTAGCCATAATTACCATAGTACATTATCTTAGGGAAACAAATCATGAAAATATACCTTATGTATACATTTTAAAATGAGCTTCCAAACCATTCATGTTTGAATATTTCATTCATATTCTCAAGATAACGGTAGTCTATAATTTCCACTCCATATTTTTTCTTCAAAAAAAATTATGTGATCACTACCATTTTGTAACTTTTTATCCACATGAACCTACATTGTTAGTACATGAAAATATTGAATGAGTATGGTAAATGTGAATTTTGAATAACTTTTTAATCAGTTTATGGATCCTTTATATGGGATTGATCCAACATTTCATTTCACCCCATCCCTTTTTCAATCTGTAATAACATTCATCAGTTTAGAACATTTTTTATTAATTGATAAAGGTTTATAATGAATAGTAAATTGGAAGTGGATACATCCAGGTCAAAATGATTTTTTAAAAGATTTTATATCCATGCTATGAATTTTATAAAATCATGGTCGATCATATGAATATATGAATCATCATGTGGAACAGGTTTCTCGACTCTCTATTCATGAGATACGGTAATCCCCACTCTGACATGACAAATTGTAAGGCCTATTGTGTAGAGATCCTTTTTTGGTTATTGAACATGGTTGCCCAAAAAACAAGGAGATCAAGTTGGTGTTGATAGTTATAGATCATAGTAATTTTCACCCTATATAATATCACTATAGGAAAGGGTATCATTGTCTTTCTAATTAACATTCTATTGAAACAATTATAATATTATTTATTACCTCATCTAAGACATCTCTTTGAGAGGAATGGCTCACCTGAAAGATGGTGGGGGGGGGATCATCACATAAGGGTTGTTCTTTAGTTTTATCTTACCTTTTCTCCCATGTTGTAACATTTTATAGAAACATAGTGTGATAATGAAAATTTTCTTCAAAGGAATCTAATAATTCTTTCATATCTTCCACTTCATTATCTTTATCCTCATAATTATTTTTTTCAAAATATGTTGGGTCTGTCTCCCCAAAACCCAAATATCAAACACATTCATACAGTTCTAGTTGCTTTATGGCCACCAGTAGTAGTTTTTTTATCCGATATAGGTTTTGAAGATTACTTTTTTAGGTTGGATAGAAAATATAGGAAAATAAGTAATCATTGTTATGTAATAGAAATTTATATCAAAACAATATTTTCTTATGTTATACTTACACATGATTCGCAGACTTTTTGTGTGATTTCATATACTCATATCCCATATTTATATACCCATCCCTCATTACATTGCACATGATGTGGAATGGAAGTGACATTCAATTTGGATTCATCAATTTACATATAAAACTGGTTCATAGTTATGTTGTTGTTTCATGTCAAATATGATTATTGTGGTATATTAAAAATATATAAAAATTTCATTTCATGTTAGGAATACGCCATCATTGATTATGGTAGGGTTACATTGGTTTTGTTTCTCATTCATTATTTTTTTTCACTCAGTTTAAATTTCATATATAAAATATTCTCAATCAAATTGATGAATAAAAATATTGTAAAATAATTTAATACCATCCATAATGAACCAAAATGATATATCCTCATGATTACCAATGAATGAATCCCATGATTCTTGGATTATCATGTTTTCAAGAAAAAGTGTTGGGTGCATGTTTATTTTCTCTTAAGCATCTCTATGAAAAAATATTTTAATAATTTTGAAAAAGCAACTATGAATCCTACTAACATGAATTAATATATATTTCTTGTTGGAGTCGTCTATTATAAACCCACTACGAATGGTATGATGAAGCGTAAGTCATTGTTTCATTGTTTTATTTTTCTGTAAAAATAATAAATATTAACGTAATGATACTGTAATCTCTTCCCAATCAATTCCCTATGTGTGGGAACAACATGGTGCCCTTAATCTTCATCAATCAGCACATGTTTCTAGGTGATGAGCCCAATGTAACAAGTTATCATTCCCTTTTTTGGGTTAACACGATGATCACACACAATCCATCCAACCATAAATTTATGTATTTTTTCACCTTAATGATTTTTTAACATCATCATGTTATGGAATGCCTTTTTTCATTTCAATAGGTTCTTCAATGCCTACCATTTCATCATATTCAACCCTATCAATATTTTTTCCTCTGGATTGGTGGAATTGTCAAGTGAAGAAAGTTGTTGTTCCTTTGCATTGGGAGTATAAATAGGTAAAAAATATATTATTCCTTAGTATTGGGATCATCAGCATATACAGAAGTCATTAACTATAGAAATGGATTTATATTTAATTTATATTACGTAAATGCAGTAGTAAAAAACATAACATGAGGAGATTCATTTTATATTTCAGAAAATATATAATTAGATTATTAAACTCTATTTTTTTAAACAATAAAGGTATTTTAACCCTATATTAAGTATCTAAGTCCCTATATTGTGGTATCCTAAGATGTGAATCCCATATCTATATTTGGACCAATTATAAATGATCTCAATGTACTATTGAATATTTCAACCTCATTTGAATTTTTAAATTGACACTTCAGTGGTTTTGGTTGGAAATAGAATAGTTGACCACATTCAGTTTTCAAGATTTGGAACATAATACACTTGTACTGCCTATTATTCCTTTATAAATTGTTCATATTTTTCCTTACCTACTGAAATTCAATTTCACAAATCCCAATTCATCTATTTTAATAAAACTCCCATTATTAATGCACATTCATTGAAAAATCAATACTAGGAATTTTGTATAATCCAGGTAAAATATTTTTTTGATGATTTCGAAGAATGAAATATTTCCATAACATGGATTTCATTATTTAATACCATAAATAAGCATTTCTTCTAACACATGTGTCTTTACACTATTATTCATGATACTAAAAAAATCATGTTCATTTGTATAGAACATATAACCACTAATTAAAAAACCATTGTATGATATTACATACACAATTGGCCCTCCTATTAGCCACCACAGTCATTCTAAAATTAAATTCATATTTTGATGTGACTCCTAAAAAACATGGGCATGAAACCATCCATTAAACTATTGATTATGGGTATTTGATATACAAATAATATCCCTTGATGGATTAAAATGCAAAGAATTTAACTATGGGTTTCAATAAATGGGGATTCCTCTAAACTGATATGATAAATGTATGGTTGGGAATACTCCAAAACATTAATATTGATTCTGAAAACATCTATTCTAGAAATTCCTTCACCCACATTCCATCTAGTGTGATGATATTTTTTTAACCTGTTCCTTCCACACCAGACAGGTAGTTGGTGTATAATTCAATGGATTCCTCAAAAATATATCTCTCCACAATACAATTGTCTCGTTGAATTCAATTTTTGACATACCCTTTAATAATTTTCATAAAATGTTCCATGGGGTACCTCCATCTATAATGTACATGACCTCCTAGTAGAATCTATCTCACCAAATGAAGTTTCAAGTGAATCATCTTATCAAATAATTATGAAAAGAAGAACATTTCCAATTCAGATAATATAATAGAAATCTTCTTTTTTTATATTTATAAATTTCACGATCTCTATAACATTGCATCATATATATTAAACAAATAAATAGATCTTGGTTAATTTAATATGGACATTCTTTGAAAAAATTCAGCATAAATCAACCTGAATTAGATTATATAGAATGTATGAAAATCATGTGATTTTCGACCCTTTATCATTAAAGCATTCACTAACATGATATTTTTTATATTCGATGATTACCCATATAGAACCATTACATCATTAAAGAAGTTTAAAAATGAATAACTCTCCTATCAGAATGAGTGTAAATATCTAGAGGAAGAAAGGAACATTTTTCACCTTTCACTAGTAACAACTCTTCCTATATTCGCATGTCTACCATGTACATCCTAGCTTTCATTCCATCCATTGTCTTCTAGGTGCATTTATAACCATTCCAATTACACTATCACATAATTTTTTTTCAACATGCATAACATCAAGAAAATTTCTGACCTAAAAGAAATTCCAGTATTGTAATTCCAAAAAAATGTCTAGTATTTTCAACAAATGTTATTATCAATTTTAAAAAATGGTTTAGAAAAGGCAGTGTCCACATATTTTACTTTCTCAAATAGTTGATCAGTTGTTATTGGAGATAATGTTGTATGTTATTATAAATATTCATTGAATTATGTCATGTAATATTATTACATAAGACATAGGGGTAGAATTATATAATATCCTAGAAATATAATCATGAATGAATGATTCGACCTATATGACCCAATTCAAAATTTTAAAATGGGACACACTTGATTTACATTAATTCTAAATGATAAAAATTTTCCAAAAGTTTTCATGTTATTTATCAACCCATAAAACATGTCTAACAACATGAAATATTCATTTTTGTAAATATCATAAAATGTTACACCTAAACCAATAATAATTTGAAATATTTGATCAATGGATTCAAATAGACCTCAATATAATTACCCAGTTGTTTTGGTCATGATATAAGCCTAATTAACATAATGTGTTTTTGTTTTACACATAACCATGGTTAAAATTTATAATTTACCAAAACATCTGGCTATATACTATGAGAGCATCTTTGAAAACCAGAAGGGTTCACTCCATCTATAGATAATGAAATATTGAGGTTTCCCATATAATTTCTAAATTGCGGACACTCATGATCAATTCTCTTTCACTAAGGGGAGTCTATTGGGTGAAAATGTTTCCCAACATTATTTCTTGTATCTATGTGCCTTGTTAATTGAATTTCAGTCTCCTAAATTTGATATAAGAAACTAATCATCGGAATAATTATAAAGTACCATAATACTTTCGTAAGTCTCACATCATCTTTTTTATATCAGGAAGCACCACACATTGGGAATTATTTATTTGATCTGAATTCCTAGACAAATATAATATAGTTATTAGGAAAGGTATGTATTCTTTTAGAGATCATACCCATCAAACATAGAATTTTTTTACCAATATATGTTCTTTTAGGGAGCTCATTATTTTTTGGGATCATATAATTATAGAGAGAAATTAGTTCAAAAAAACTAGTTGCAATCCATAAATTTATTACTTTTAAATTATACAGCTTTATTATGGATTATAATGTTATATTTTTAGTCTATACAGTATATAACAGCCTCTTTTAAAAACAATTTAAATTCTCAATCAATTTTGGAAAATCATGAAGCTCATATTCTACTATCATTTTCATTTCCGCAATATATTATTCATTATCCTTTGCAGGTATAATCAAATTCTAAATTTTTTTTATTCATTTTCCATACCTTTAATCATATCATATGAACTATAAAATATTGTGTTGTCCCAATCACTAGAAACATTTATTTTTTCCCATGATTATTTCAAAAATAATTGCATTGATCAATTATCTAATAGATCAGGTGTTTATCCCAATCCCCTAGACTAATTAGTCATTAATAACAATATAATCAACACAGAAAATGGAGTTGAGATGTTCCATATGCATGTTCTTTTGAAAACATGATGAACTCTTCCACAACATCTTCATAATATTTTTTCATATGATTAACATACATATATTGTTTATTGATATTCATCTTATTTTTTTCTATAATATTAATATTTAAGAAAACAAATAAATCCAAAAAATTGGATTTTTCAAATAAGGGGAACCCAGAATTTGAATGTTTCAAATAATTACTGCATTGTATGAAGGAAATGAGTAATTGAGTTTATGAAATGAATTACTTTACCAGTTGTAGGTGTTGTCCTTTGAATTCATCCAAAGTGGTCGCCAATACCTAGTATCAGATGACTACTACTCAAGGTATTTAATGAAAAATAGTTAATTGTTTATAAGTTATAGAGAATGTTTCCTAGTAAAAAAAATGAAATAATAAATATCTGAGAGATTATATAATGGTTATGATAGTTTTCTCCTTAAGTCTATGTGTTCTAAGGATGGTCATTTAGCAAAGAATCTGAAAAACTTTCATATTTTTTATCTATTATTGAAAAATGTAGAATCAACTGTATGATTCCAGAAAGGGACTCCTTGAATGTTTTTACAATGAGAAGGAAATGTTGAATGGTCTAATAGACACTCCATTTAAAGACAACAACATCATTTACATAGAGCTAGTGCCTCATTTTAGTACATTGGCATATAAACAAGAAAGTTTCATCCCAAAATACCAAATAGTTTATTATATTTGGAAAACAAATTACATACATAATTCAAAATTACAACATTAAATGAAATAAAATATAGATTTTTCAATGGAAACATCTAAAGCTTCTAGATTATCCATGAAATTCGTTCATAATATACATCTTTTCATCCGATGGAAAAATAAAACACAAGTAAGGGGTGATATCAGATGCTCAATAAGGGTATGAAATATAACAAAATCATAAATAATATGTGATGGTGAATGACAAGAATGATACATTCCAATAAAACATTAACTTGAGAAAAAATGTAGGAATAATAGATGATTATATAATTACATCATAAAAAATAACCGTGGATATTCTAATAGTATAATAGTAAAATTTAATATCAAATACTATCTTCAAAATTAGGAAATGAATAATGTGGGACATCATTACAATAGTTTCAGGGCCTCGTTCCAAGACCATACATAAATGAGTAAAAACCCATACTAGTTTGTCTCATGAGACCTAAAACTGAACTGAGGGGGTATAGTGGGCCCCAACCGACATGTACTAAGTCCAATGAATACATCATATTGATGGTTTGAAAAACAATAAACATATAAATTAATTTTAAATCACACATATAATATGTAAATAACATTTTTCAATCAGTAAATATAAACACTAACCATTATGAGTAATATGGTGAATGATATCAAGATATCACATCCATAGTCAAACTAATCATAAAATATTTAATAAAAAATGTTAGATGATATCATAAAATATTCATCCCAATTAAATATAAGAATAAACAATAATATTAAAATATCTTAAAACACTCTTATAAAATCATCGAGTAATTCTTGATATAAATACACTTTTACATTGAAAAGTAGAGTTATTTTATAAAAACATTGAATAAAACAAAAATTTAACTAAGATAGTGTATTCATAATAAAATATTTGATTTTATAAATATAATATTATAAAAAAATATATTATACAGTTAATTTTAAAATAGTTAATAATTCGAGAAGTTCCCTTAAATTGGGCATGTTTTTCGAGATAAATTTAGAAGGGAGCCACAATAAAACATGTATATCCCCTTAAAATAAAGAAGGATTGTGATTAGTACACATATATAGAACATTAAAATATAATTTATGAGGAGTAAATAATAATAATTAAGACATTAATTAGAGTAAATAGAGAAAAAATGTAACGTAAATGAAAATTGAGGTTTGGGTAGAAACCCTTACCTTATTTCGGATTTTGTTCTGAACTTGACCTTAAGGTAATAGAATATAAATTAAACTCATTAATAATTTAATTCAGAACCTATTAGACATTTATTTAGTTTATTTTAATATTATTATGTTCATTTACTATGTTTTTGGTAGTAATAATAATGAAATATTCCCTTCTAGAGTGATCATTTCCTTGATTTCATGATCGGTTTGCTTGATTATAAGTAATGGAGTTCAGGTAAAATGGGTTTAAGTCTCCAGAATTATAAATAAATGTTATTAATAAAATAATAGTATTTTAAATGGTATTATTTATTATTTTGTTTCCATAAATTTAGATGAATCATTAGATAACATGTAAATGAATTCATTTAGCTTAAGTTTAGTGGTTTTTCAATCACAACAAACTAGTTTTGTTATATTATTTAATATATTTAATATACCATGGTTAAAAAACCATAAATAAGATATAATAATTATTTAGTTATATTATTCAACCATAAAATTGATTTCATGACCATAATTGAAGGAGAAATTAATGAAAAAAGGTTCGTGTCCATGAAGGTTGTAAATTATGACCACCTGGATGACAATTTCGTTTTTATAATTAAAGGGAGAGAGTGTGTGTGTAAAGATATTGGTGGTGAATATTCCATTAAAATGATATAATTATACTCTATATATTATAATAGATTTATCATGATCATTTTTACCTAGGATTTGAGTGTAGGATAAGAAATGAAAATCAAATGAAATGATATAAAACTAAAAAGGGAAAGGGATTTACGTCTTGAATTATCCACCATCAGAACATCCTTAGGGGAAGGGGTTTTGGTATTTTTGAATGAAAAAGAGCTCCTAGATATGGGAAGAGACTAGGAAATATGATTTGGTCGTAACAATTAAAATATTCAATTCTTAGAGGAATGAGGAGATGAGAGAGTGATTTGTTGCTTTTATAGTGGAGGAGAGGAGTGATTTTTTGAATATTTTATTCATATGTTTAATATTTGCCTCAATAAAATGAATAGTTTGATTTAATATAACTAAATAAAATAAATTGGGCCTTTTATTTCAATATTATGGTCTTATATTAGCCGCACATCACATATGACTCAATAAATCCAGTATTTAGTAATTATTATAAATTACGATATTTTACGATTCAGCAAAAATTCATGTAATTTTTGAAAAATCCATAAAATTCACTATAACCATTTTTAAATGTGTATAATTATAAAATTTAATCCTTTTATCAAATAAATTCTAACTATGTGATATTTATATTCTAAAAACAATCATTATTTCGCACGGAAAATGTAGATATAAAATTTAAAAATGATTTTTGACAATATGAAAAATTAAATAAGGTCTCATAAAATTTTCCTAATATAATTAGACAATAAAATATTATTTTATAAATAAATTTAATGAATATTAATTACCTTTTAAATAATTTTAATAATTAAAAAATTATAATTAAATATTTTGGACTCCTAAAAATACAAACACTTAATTGACATGTTTTAAAATATTATTTTACTTATACTATGCTATAATTATAAAATACATTCAATAATGAGACACCTAATTTTATTTATAGTTACATGAGATATGTTACTATTTAGTAGGCTTATTTACCATTCATATGGGTCGTTTACTTTTTCTAAGGTTATGTTACTATTTTCTCAGTATTGGTTTCATAAATTATAGAAACACCTCTTATTTCATTCATTCTTCATTTATAGAGTTTGTATTATGTACTATAGGTGACTTTATTTGATCTATACAATATGAAATAAACATGATAAGGTAAAATTAATTGATATAATTCTCATTCGTTGTATTCTTCCTTCCGATGACAATTTATTGCTCGACATTCATATTATGTGACCTCATTAAATGATTTGAGTAGTTCTTCATCATAATATCCTTAGACTCCCATGTTGCCTCTTCAATTATATGATTTTTTAAATGTAACAATACCAGCTATGTCATCTGATTTCTCAACACATGTTCTTTAGTTTCTATAATCTTGATAGGATCTTCACGGTAAGATAGGGTTCTAATTCTATACCTTCAGAAGTGATTATATGTGTTGGGTCTGGCATATTGTTCATCAACAATGAGATGTGGAACACATTGTGTACATTAGAAATTCTAGGTGGCTCATAAAATTGATAAAAAAACTCCTCTAGTTCTGTCCATAATTTCAAAATGGCCAATGTACATGGGGCATGGTTTCCCTTCCTTCCCAAATCATATAACACACTTCAATGGAGATACTGTCAAGAAAACTGATCTCATACATGAAATTCCTTATCCTTCCATTTATTATTAGAATAAATATTTTTTTTATATTTTGAGATACTTTTATATGGGGTTGAATATTATTTACCATGGCTATTGTTTTCTCTACAAGATCTAGTCATACAATCTTCCTTTTTCCATCTTCATCAAATCATGTGGGTGTACGAAATCCCTTTCCATACATTGCTTCATAGGGATCAATTTGAATGCTATAATGGAAAATATTATTGTTTTACGACTACAATAAAGCTAAATATAGATCTCACATACCTTTAATTTCAATTCAACATGATATCAACATGTCTTATAATGTTTGGAATTTTTTTTTCAGATTTCCCTTCAGTTTGAGGGTGATAAGCAGTTCTCGTATGAAGCTTAGTATTCAATGATTTTTGATGAAATTTATATAAATTCAATGTAAATTTTGGATCATGATCAGAAACAATTGATATAGGTTCTTAATAATTTCTTAATACATGATTAATTCATATCCGAAAAAGAATCTCTTGAGGAATGTCCTCCCTTGTAGAGAGGAAATGTGTTGATTTGTTAAGTCGATCAACAATCGACCGTATAACATTATTAATTTGTGGTGTTTTTGGTAATACATTGAATAAATCCATAGGTATTTCATCCCATTTACTTGTAGGAATAGGACGATGTTGCATGGACCCTATATGATTTTGTCTTTTATCTTTGACTTGTTGAAAAACTAAGAATCTTGATTTATAAATAGAAATTTTTATGTTCATGTTTCCCCAATAGAAATTTTATTTCAAATATATATTTATCATAGTAATACTAGGTTGTATAGATATGTTTTAACTAAGGTTATCATCCTATTCCACCCTTTTTAGCTCGGGTAAAGAGGGAATACAATTCCTCTTCCCAAAATTTCAAATTCCATACTCAAACATGAAGTCATACAACTTCCCAAAATTCACACCATTAATTTTATTTTGAAGATGATAATCATCACACAGAGAAATTTTAATCCATTCAAATAATTAATGTTGAGATACCAAAATAAAATGTAATTTTGTTTCACCTTCTTTGATAATTCCCATATCCATCATTTCTAGATCAATGTATTTGGGTTCCTTTTCATTCGTCATTTTGTTTAGAAATACATTATTTTTCCAACTCAATGAATCAACAACCTTATTAATCTTTCTTGGTTGATAGTGTATTGAAAAATCAGAATCCTTGAGTAGCTCATTCCATCAGATCTACCTTATATTGAGCTCATTCATTTAGAAGAAATATTTTAAGCACTTGTGATTTTTATATATTTCACATCATTTTTCATAGAGATTTTGTCTCCATATCCTCATTGGAATGATCAAAACTACTAACTCAATATCTTGAGTGTTATAGTATTGTTTATGAATAATAAATTACCTTGAGACATATAAAATAAATATATCATTCTTCAAAAGGACACATCTAATTACATTCTTTGATGCATCACTATTAATCACAAATCAACCACTCAATGATGATAGAGACATGATTGGAGAATTCACTAACCTATTCTTCAATTCATTAAAACATTTTTCACATTATTTTTTCCATAAAATATTAAACCCTTTACAAGTATGATTGGTTAATATTTTAACTAATCAGGAAATGTTCTAAATGAAACATCAATAATAACCTTCTAAACCAATAAAACATCATAACTCGGTTATGTTAATTGGAGATTGGCCATTCTTGAACTACCATTGTCTCTATAAGATCAACTAATATTCCTAACATAAATACAATATGGCCAAGAAAAGAAATAGTTTGAAGCTAGAATCCACACTTCCTAAACATTCCTTATAACTTGTTTCTTCTTAGTGCCTTTAAAATAATATGCAAGGGATTCTCATGATCTTTGTAGATTTTGGAGTATGTCAAGATATCATCAATAAATACCAAAATGAATTAATTAAGATAATCTTTGAATACTCTATTAATTAGATCCATTAATCAATAGGATGAATTAGTCAGTCCAAAAGGCATTAATATAACCTCATAATTCCCATAACTAGTTCAAAATGATGTATTTGGGATATATTCATTCCTTACACACAACTGATTATATCTATATTGAAGGTAAGACATCTAAAAATATTGGTCATTGGTAAGTTGATCAAATAAATCATCAATGTGAGGAAGATAATGATTAATCTTCATCATAATAGAAATGATATACATTTAGTCAATGAATAACCACATAGATCCCACTTTGTTATTAATTGAATGAATAGGACCTCCCTATGGAGAAATAATAGGGAAACTAAACCCCTTACTGATCAACTCCACTAGTTGTTTCTTCAGCTACACTAATTCGAATGTATCCATTCTATATGAAGTCTTTGATATATGCCTTTCATTTGGAATTAAATCTATAGAAACTCAATTTCCTTCTCAATAGGACATTCATGGAAATTCTATGGAAACACATCAACGTTTTCCTGCACAATATGTACATCCTCAATATTAATATTTCATTCCTCACCCATATATATTATTTTCTCTACCCCTACATGAATTTAGTTTTTTATATCTATTGGGTGGTGGATCTAGGTAAGAATATAATGATGGGTTTTTTTCTCTAATGATTTGGGATTCTACATCATTCTCAAAAAAATTAACTTCATTTTTCTTACAATGGATTTTGGTATCATAATTTGAAAGACAATCCATAACAAAAATTATAAAAATTTAAATCAAGGGATTTATGATATGTTTAGAAACTAAATCATTTATATGTGTCATAAGGGGGACTGATCGACATATCATTGTTGTAATGACACACCCCTTAGGAGTTTTGATAGAGAACTCCATTATTAAATAAGAATTTAATGGTATAATTATCCTTGAAGAATTGGACGATATAAAAGAATGTGATGATCCATAATTAAATAATGCATTAGATATGTTCTAAAATATTCATGTTCAAAATGTTCCATATCAATGGAATTCCATAATTAAACTTTGGTAGCTACTTTCTACCCCATGCAATAACATTATTGGTGGCCTTTTCTCTAAAAATTTAACAAACATACATACACTTATGGAATGTATCATGGTGTTTCTTCACATAATTACTATAGGGTTGAGAGTCATCTTTTCCCTTCTTCCCCATTTCCTTATTTTATTTTTCAGAGTTTTCAGTGGTCTCATTCTTCTCTTACTTTCTTTTATTGTCAAAATATTTATAGAATTCCATTTTCAGGTTGATAGTAAATGAGACTATATCTTTTTATTAAAAGAAAGTTTTGGAGGTGAGTTCCCATCCTAGGAATGGCTTTATACCTTCTATGAATTGATCAATCTTACTATATTGGTAACATTGGTAATTTCGAGCATGCATTGAAAGCATTGTTAAGTTAGCTTCAAAATTTTCAGAATTCTCATATTCTTATTGCCTCAGACTCAGAAACTGCCCTTCCATATCTCCTCAATATTTACTAGGAAATTATTTTATCTAAGAAATGTATTTTTATGTTCACCCCATTTCATGTTTTCTATTTATTCATCCTTCTTAATGTTTTTAATCAATGACCACCATTGATCTGCATCTCCCAAAAGATGATAAATTTCCATAACAACCTTCTCCCTTTGGTTACATGAAAATGTTAGAAATAACTTCTCTAAATAAATCATCCATTAAATTACTACAATTGGGTTTGTAGTCCCATTTAATAATAGAGGATGTTGTTACATAATGAAATATAAAATTTCTCCTCCTTGTTGTGAATTAGGATTCTCCATACATGTAAGGTTATTGTTCATAACTGGGGTTATCTATACTAGTATATTTATATGTTTCTCATCACTAGTCGCAACATCAAAACCAACATCATTATATTACATATGAGGGAAATACCCACTTTGGATACATGCATTCATGCAGTTTCCATTCATTCCACTGTGCACATTTTCTAAATAATGGCATACACTTAGTTAAGTTACTAATCATAATTTATTATCTCAAAATAACATAAATTGAAATCATATTCATAGTTAATCCCATAATCATAAACATGGATTCATTCAAGAAAAATTTAGTTACAAATACTTCACAATGGATTGTTATTAAAATTTGAAGTATCCTAAGAATATCCCCCAGGAGTTTTAAAAAAGGTCTGTAGTAAGGCCAGTTGTCTTGTACCATGTTACCACGATTCAAGCTCAAAACACCTGCTTAGAGTTGTTACTCCACAGTAACTCTATTATAGTACCACATCCACTTGAAGAATATTTTATAGGAAGATCCACATAATCACTTGATTAACAATATTATAGTATTTTCTTGTATACTTATCATCAAATAATTTCTTAGGGTATTCTTCATTTATATATGTTTTGTAAATGTATTTTATAGGGATCCTATTGAACATTCTTTTATACCAACTATATAGACCCTAACCCCAGTTTCCTAGATTCATTGACTTATATTATTACATAGGAATATAAACAATGAAAATTCATCCAAAATAACCGAATATGTTTTTATATTTTGAAAATAAGTTACATACCTAAGTTCAACATTAAAACATGAGATGAAATACAATATATAATCATTAATGGAAACATCCCAACATCCATGATTATACCTGAATATCATTGGAAATATACTTCTTCACATCTTGGTAAAAAATAGAACATAAGAAAGGGGTGATATCAAATGACCAGTAATGGTAAGAAATAAATTAGAAGCATCAATAATATGGCATGGTAAAGAACTACAAGTACGCATCCCATTAAAACATAAACATCATCCCAGTATCGTGGGAATAATACCTTATTAAATAATGAAATAATAAAACATAACCAGGAATACTCTACTAGTTGAATAATAACATGGGATATCATTTTATAATTACATAATGAGGGAATGAATAATGTGTGACATCATATCAATAGTTTCAAGGCCTCATGTCATGACCATACATAAAAAGGTAAAAACCCAAATTAGTTTTCCTCATATACCTACTAATTATATAAGGGGATATATTATGTTAACATTATTAAATTCATTTGTGGCCTTTTTTATAATTCATAAGATTAAATTACAATGTTATGTAGTGTTCATTTCTTTGATTTCATGACCGGTTCACTTGACTATAAGTAATGGAGTTCATGTACAATTGGTGTAATTCTCAATAATTATAATTACATGTTATTAATAAAAACCCAGATATTTAATTTTTATTATGTATTCTTTGGATTCCATAAATATGGATGAATAATCCCAGAACATGTTAATGATACTTATTTTCCTTAATTTTAGCTGTTTTTCAACCACAATGAACTAGTTTTGTTCTATTATTTAATATCATGAATATATCTTGGTTCTAAAACATTAAATAATATATAATACTTATTTTTTGATTTGGTTGAACTGTGAGAATGTTATTATGACCTGTTTTTAATTATAAATTAATGAATTAATGTTCATCATCCATGAAGGTTTTAATTTGGAACCTCCTGGATGATGCTTTTGTTTTTTAAAATAATAGAGAGAAATTAAGAATATTGATGGTGAATCATACATTTACACGATATAATTTTTATATATAGATGATAATAGAGTTATCATGATCATTTTCATTGAGGGGTAGAGGAGTGGATAAGAATTGAAAATAAAATAAAATAAAATTAATAGAAAACGGGAAGAGGATTTTCCTCTTGAATTATCCTCCTTGAGAACCGCTATATGGTTAGGGGTTTTGGTCTTTTGGAAATACCAATAGATCCTAGACATGGGTAGATACTAGGGATGAAGATTTGGGTAGAAAATTGAAAAGATTCAAGGCTTAGTGTAGTGAGGATAAGAGGGGTGATGGGTGGCATTTATAGTGGAGTTGAGGAATGATTTTTTTGAATATTTTAATCATTTTTTACAATTTGTCCCAATTATATGATTTGTTTTGATTATTATTACTAAATAAATTAATGATTGATTTTTATATTGATTTTATGGGATTATATCATTAACAAATTACACATGACACAATAAATCACATATTTAGTATTTATCGTAAATTATCATATCTTACTATTCAACAAAAAATCATGTATTTTTGAAAAATCCAAAAAAATCACCATAAACATTATTTATGAGTAGAGTTTTAAATTAGACTCCATTTTATCAAAATAATCTTTTAAATATTTGAAATTATATTTTCAAAAAATATAATTATTTAATTGAAAAATACGGATAATAAATTTAAACCAAATTTTATAACACTCCAAAAAATCAACTAAGGTATCATAAAATTATAAAAATAATTAAGACAATATAATATAATTTTATGAATAAATTTTATTATTATTTTTCTTTAAAATAATTTTAATAATTATAAAATAGTAATTATTTTTTTATGAGACACAAAAATACCTACACTTAATTAATAATTTTTAAAATATTAATTTACTTATACTATGATATATTTATATCATACATTAACTAATGAGATGCCTAAATTTTATTTATAATTAAATATGTTACGTTTCCATCCATTTGTCAAATTTACTATTCAAAGGGTTCGTATTATTATTCTTAAGGTATGTTACTATTTCACTGGTATTTGTTCCTTAACTTCTAGAAATATCACTTATTTCATTCATTATTCATTTATAATGTTTTAATTTCTTATATAAGAGACTTTACAAGATATATAATATATCAAATAAATATTAGTAGGGATTATTCATTTATAGAATTTTGGGTTGTTACACTCCTGCATATTTAACCCATGTAGTTTCACCATTCAATGAAAGCCTTCAATTAATCCATGAAGACAAAAATTATTTTTGTTTCGATGGATTAATTTCAGTAGATCTTAGCTTCATCTTAGACCATAGTTTTGATAGTGTGATCATGATGGATTCCATGTGGGTTGGATGGAGTTTTTTATATTCCCTTTCTATGTGGTTATTATCAGTCTATATAATGTATGTGGTTATATTTTTTATGTCTAGGATTTATCATAATGTTAATATGATTATATAAATATTGATACCGCCCTTTTCGTACACATGTTTTCATTTATAAATATAGATACCACTCATCCTAATGATATAGAAAACTACATTATAAAATAACTAATCAATATATTCACCCTAATTTAAAATCATAAACCTAAATTTTAATGTCAATGAAAAATTAAAAATATGTTTTATTTTGATCATCATTGAAATAAAAAATATCATCCTAATTATGAAACATCATGGAAATCAAATATATTAACTTCAAAACCAATAAAATACCCTTAAAATAAAATTTACATTATAAAAACCTGATTACTTTAGTGATAATAAATAATGTAGACACTTTTTATTAGTTTTTAAAAATGATTATCACCAATAAAAACATGTTTCCAAATATTTAAAATTACTTCTTATAAAAAAAATTACTAATGGAAAAACAATTTTTGGAAAATCAGACCCCTAACTCATTTCCAAACATCCTAAGAGATCATAATCACTAATTTTAGACAAATCCCTTTCAATTTTGAACTAAAGTTCGAATATTTTTGGAGAAGAAAACCCCCATTGATAAGCTTATAAAACCTATTATACATCATAAGATGTAAAATAATTTACATGTACATATTTACATGGAAATATGAAAAAAATAAAAGATTAATTATTTTTACACAACTTTCATAATAGAAAATATGGCTTCTGAATATAATAATTGTTTTATTAATTAAAAAAATTAATTTTTCTTTTTTTAAATATATTTTCAACAAAAGGAAACAATATAATAAATAAAATTTGGCAAATGATTACAATAAACATGAACAATAAAATGATAATTATGAATGGATCAGAAAAATAAGGTGTATTGTCACCATGGAAATTTATATGAAATTATTCAATAATAGAAAAAATAATAATAAAAATGAATCATAAAAAATAATTTAAATAAAAAACAAAATCTACTAAATTATAGTTTTTCAATTGATAGAATTATTCAAACTAAATTTTGATATAGTTTATTCAATACGGTAAATCATTTTATAATATATTGAGTATCAAAATAGGAAGCATGATTGAGTTCTATTCATCGACATAGAGGGTTGGATGATGAATATGTGTGAAGCATCATCAAATACACCCATTAAATTTTAAATACACATCCATCAAAACAATGTAATAATTTTCATGTCTTACCACTACTATTACAAAATCGGAAAATCATCAATATAATTAAAAATTCAATTTTTTTATACATTTTAAACAAACAAAAAACTAAAATATATTTTCATCCAACCTATCCTCAGATATTGGTTGATATATACCCCAAGAAGATAACACCAAATCAGAGAGAATATTTATTTATTGAGTACTCTTCTAATTTATACGATGCAGTTGTTATTAGATGTAATGTTTGTTAATGAGCTGAAATAGGGTTGATCATTAATTCACCTTTTGATGGTGATATGTGCTAATTAGTGAAGTCTCAGTGGTTTTCTTGGAAAAAGGATTATTTTTGTGTGTGTGTGAGAGGGGTGTTTAAGATCGATTTATTTGAATGGGTCTATTAAATATATTTTTCCATTAGTTTACATTTGGTATTTTATATTTATCTTCTGTTTTATATCTCCCTATTCATCTCTATATATAGAGTTTCAACATTATTCTTATTTTAAGGCATTTTTTTAATCAATAATATCAAGATATTTTTTGAGTTTCTTATATATATGTTAAATTCATTGATTCATATATTATGGTTTCCTAGATAGAAATTAAATTTGATAAAATATTTTAACAATCGATTGAGTTTAAATTATTGGCTGATTACTGTTATTCCTTCTCAATTTAAAGATATTTATCTATAAAATATAGGTAGATTATGATTTTTCCCTTCATATATGTCAATTTAAATTATTCATTCTCATAAATATGTCTCTAGATAAGTATTCCTTATAAAAATAATGTTTTGTATGAGTCCCTATGGGAATGAGAAACAAAATGAAGAGGGGTACCAAATTTTCTGCAAGGTAGGTCATGTAAATGGATTATAAAGTGGTTATATCAAAATCAAATGAGAGAAATGGTATGCGAGAAATAAAGAATAAAATTTAAAATGGAATCATTATATATTTCTATATATCATAAAATATATACATATAATATCATGATATATTATATTGAAAAATATAAAAATAATGATTTTTACCAAATATGTATATTACAAATAGATAAATATTGAACAAAAGAAAATATGAAATCCATTTTTTACCAAAAACCGTTCAAAAAATAAATTTTCATGACTAGAGGAACGAAAAATATTCATATATGTACATGAAAATAAAGAAAAAAAATAATTAGAAAGTGGTTTGTAACCCTTTAACAATGTATTTCACCATTATAGTTAACCATTTATCCTATATTATATTATTGTTAAATGAAATTTAAATTATCAATGGGGTTTTCAAATATTTTGATATCCTAATAATAAAACAAAGCATAGAAAAAAATAACCCATCACAATTAATATATATTTTTGATAAATAAAAACTAAACATAAACATACCAATCATCCCCCAAGACATATAAAATCATAAATATACTCCTATGTCATATAAGATTAATTCAAAAACATTTAGACATGACACAATTAAATACATTCCTATATTATTTATATAAAATTTAATATTAAAATATTTAATCCTTTTTATGAAAAATACATATCACATTATAACAATATTAAAATAATCCCTAAAATATCTATATACTCATTCAAATCAGTATAAATTAATCCTTAAAGCTTTCAAATAACTTTACTATATGATAATATTTGGTCATTTAATTCAAAATCTAAAAAAAATTAATATACAAATAAGGGGTCTTTGTAATAGTTAAATCATGAAATTTTTTAAATATAAACATATAGAAAAAAATAAATTCATAATAAATTAAATCATTTCATTGAAAAAATGTTTATTTAAAACATCTTTAAAAAATATCATATAAAAAACACAGTTAAAATAGTCCAATATAACATGCATGTATATAAGTCTAACTGTAATTTTTAGGAAATATAATCATTGAAAAAGAAGAACAGTAAATCCATAAATGGTCCTCCATGGACATAATATACACGAAGACACTAATACTAAAATAAAAAAAAAATATAATTATCACCACTAGACACACATTAGATATACTCATGACACCTATTCAACAACATCCTTGATGAAACTATGTTCAAACCCTTTTGAAAAATGAAATTCTTCTAAAATATTAAATAAATTCATCAAGGTTGGATAGTGTAAATACCTATATTTACGAAGCTATTAATGAGGATATGAAATAATCCCATATCATAGAACAACAATTATTTGTTGATGAAGAGTGGTGAGGGATCGATTAGGAGTGATAATGGTAAGGTGTGATAAAGAGGGTCTAGTTTGTAGTGATGGCAGTAGGGATTGATGATAAGGGATTGGATGGGAGTGATGATGGTGCCAATGATCAATGGAGACAGTAAAGAACGATAGTGAAGGCGATGGCAGAGAGAAACCTCAGGGGAGTGGTAGCAGTAGTACTTCTGTTCTGTGAAAGCGTGAATTCGAGAGGATATAAAAAACCTATAAGGGTTCTTTTTATATGAATGCATTATTTTTCTAGTATTTATTTCATAAAAGCACTAATAAAATGTAGTTATAGGATCAATGATATAGAAATAAAAGATAAATACTCTTTATTAGTGACTACTTAGAACCAATAAAGACACCACTTTATTAATGCTAAAAAAGGAATGATAAAATTAGTCTTTAGAAGCTTTAAAATTCTATCATAGATAACGACATGTTTTATCAATTCATTTTTAGTGCTAATAAAAAGGAATCATTATCAGTGATAAAGTAGAGATGCTAAAGAAATAAATAAATAAATATTATAATTATTTAAATATAATAATTTCATCTCTATAACAATATTATAATATTATTATATATATTTCTTATTATTTAATAATTCTCTATATCTAATTATTAATATAGTTATATATTTTATAATTATATAAATTTATTTATTTATTTATTGGCCAATGAACATGTACCCAAGTGGTAGCAGCACTTTTTAGCATCTAGGAGGTCCTGAAATCAAGCCCTATTGGGCACAGGTACTGTTCATTAATATGCAGGTAGTGACACAGATGATGATATAGGCAGCCTGTGACGTAGTCCTGACACTCGACTAATAACACAAACAAGATGATGTAGGTCTGACGCTACCCTAGTCTTTTAGTCTAGGTAACGGACTTCATGCCCACTGAGGCTATGAGCCCTGTAATAAATTAATAATGCTTCACAGTTGGTCTATCCTTGAGGGTGGGGGGGGGGGGGTTGGCCTCTCCAACATGTGTGTGTTTGATTATAACAGTACCTCCCAGCAGATATATATATATATATATATATTTATAATTCCAATTATAAATTAATATGTTTATAATTATTTATATATAAATATTATTATAATTATATATATATATATATACATATATATTAACATATAAATATAATTATTATATATTTATTTATTTAAATAAATAAATATATTTATAATTATAACTATAAGTTAATTTATATTTATTTATAATTAAACAATAATAGTACATAAATTTATTATATTTACAAATATATTATTATATATAATAAATACATTTATTATAATTTTATAATTATATATATATATATATTTAAAATTAAAATTATATATATTTATATATATTTATAAATATATATAATAATTTATAATTATAAAATAATAAATATAATAAATATGCATACTTATTTTTATGTTTAAATGAAAATATATGTATATAATTATATATATTTCTAAAACTATTAATATAATAAATATATTTATTATAACTTTATTATTATTTATATATATATAATTTTTTTTATAAATATATTTATAAATAAATTTATATATATATTTATTAATATTTAAAAATATATTTTTATAAAATTGTAATAAATTAATTTATTATTATTTTATAATTATATATATTTATAATTATAATTATAAGTAAATATTTTTAAAATAAATTTATATATAATTAAATCTTTATAATTAAAAATATAATAACTATATGTAACATTTAAATTTATTTACATTATTTTAATAAGTATTTTTGAGATCATAATAAGTTCATGGGTATAACCAGAATGAATCATACATAATAATGTATAAATCATAAAAAAACGAGATATCACAAATATGTAATGAATGAATAATAAGGGTGTCAATATATAAATGAAAATTCATAAGTCATGAATGCATAATATCTGCATGTGTCATCATATTATAGGTAATCAAACAATTTGGAACATAAAAAACCACAATCATGTCTAAAAATGAACTTATGATCATATGAGGTGAATTATACTCCCACGTCAATATATGAACCTAAATAATTCAAATCATGTCCATGAATATCATCATTATCTCAGGATATAAATATATAAACCAAATTCATTGAAGATATATATTTATTTATAATTATAATTCTAAATAAATATATTTTAAAAGTAATTGTATTTAGATATTAACATGTAATTATTAATATAAAAAATATATTTATTATTAGAAAAAATTATTATAATTTTTCTTATTACTTAATTATATATATATATATAAATATAAATTATTTTTTAAATCTATATATATTTTTTAAATTAATAAATATATATTTTAATATATCATATTTATATTAATTATAAACATAGGGTATTTAATAAATTTTTATATATCAACAACATTTTGTATATAATTATAATAATTATATATATATATATTATTAATATCTTATATTAAAAACTCTTATCAGTGCTAAGAATGTAGATGGTAAATCTAACCCTTATCAGCACTAAAGAAACAAATAAAAAAAGGAAACAATTTTATCAGTGCTTTTTTAGCGCTACTAAATGTTACCTTTATCAACATTTTTAGCTAGCCCTAATAAAGATGAAGATTTAATTAATGCATTCTCTTTAGCAATGATAAATTTAGGCACATCCCTTATAAAGATTTATGGTAGTGTGTTTGAAAAACAAGAATATTTTGTAGTGTGATCATATCATTGGAATCTAATTATGCATGTTATGATTAGAAATCATATTGATGTACTATTATTAAAGAACCAAATCTTGGAGCCCATCATCGGAAACCCTTTAAGATTCCATTTTTGACATATAATTCCAAAAGATATTATGATACCAATTTCATGACTGCTAAATTTATTTAGATTTGTTTATTAAATGATGAATATTTTTATTTTACTCATTTTTTATATTTCTTTATACTTTTTTGATGAATTATAGATCAAAATATCCAATAATAGTGCTTCTCATGCACCTCCATCAATTTTGAATTTTCCAATTATTGCCAGCGATCCTCTCAATCGTCATTCTCTGACATCAACAGTGATCCCATCGGGCGGAGCCAAGGCATTGGACTTCCTCCCTGCGGGTTGGGAACTAGTGATCATTACTCTTAGTTTCTTCCAGATTCAGGGAGCAGTAGTCATTCAGCTTCCCCATTCTTCAGCATGCATGCTATGTTGTCTTCTTAGTGAGAGGATACATCTCTTGTTTCATCATCTGTTCACGGGAAGGTATCACATTATATTCCTCACTCTTTTTGAATGGTGATTTCTGGAAGTTTGTGTTGCTAAAAAGTTCTTCAAATTCTATTTATTTCCTTAGTTTTAAATATTTGAGAATGGATTATAAACTTTAATACAATAAACCTACAATCTCCTAGTCTGTAGAGGATTTTAGCTCGACCACTTCTTTCCTCAAATGGATTTTGATTTTGATGTTTGGTAATGATCACCCATCCCTTCATGTGTTGAAATGATTTGTTCGTCATGAAATCTTTCTATCCTAAACCTTACATATATCTTCCATAGTCAAGCCAAAATTGCTAGGACACCACTTCAATTACCTAGTAACTACAAAGTTGGAAATCATGATTCTATTTATAGTCATTTTTATATTGTTTTAAATAGAAGTATGATCACTATATGTATTAATTTAATTTATTACGTCCAATATCATGCAGTAGTATTAATTAGTTATTCATAGTTCATTGATTATGTGTTTTAGGTTGGAGTATTCTGCTTTATTAATTGATTGTTTTTGTTTTCCACTATTGGTTCATTCTTGCAGTTTTTAGAAAATCATTAGGTAACGATCAAAAAAATCATTGAATCTAATATCATTTGGTTTTGATGTCTCCCCTTGAGTAAATATTCATTTCAATTACAATTTTTGTCCCTAAATGTTTCACCTCCACAATCACTCTTCAAATGTTTGCTTACTGATGTTGGGAAACTCTTGGTTGACACAGGGTTTTCTATAATGATCATACATTATATGGGATCCTCCCCTATTTCATCCCCAAATTTTACTATGGAGGATCCATGAAACTTGAATCACCCCTTGTGGATGGTCTTTCTTGGTATATTGATTATCCAGCCCTAGGTCAATATCAAGGTTGCAAGCCAGGATTTTTCTTCTTCTCCCCAAATTGCATAAAACATCAATGAATATACCTCAGTAACACATGATAATTTTCATGATGAAGTTGATCATGTTTGATCAATATTGGTTACTAGTTTTTCTGAGGCTACCAATCCTTTGGAGTTCCCTCTTTCTATAGCATATCCTCAGCCTATTTTTCCTCTTCTTATGGAGTTTGATTAATCTATGATATGATCGTGAACTAATCTTAATTGTGTTACTTCTCCTTGAAACAATATCTCTAATTTTCTATCCTTATTTAGGGATTTTGAGCAAATCAACATCCATTCCATTCTACTTCTAATCCTCAGGTGCCACCAATGAAAAATATAGATGATGACTGCATCTTATCCTCCAATAATGATACTCCTTTGATCATTGTTTATTTTGAATGCACTATGGATTCCATTTCATACAATCATATGGAGTAGAAGATATATTCATATCCATCTTCTAGGCACATGACCGCTAGATTCGGGTCTAAATCTTTTAAATCGACCCTTGTTACCTAATATCAATCTTGAAGGGTTATTTTTGTGAAGGAACTCACCCTTTCATTCACATTATCTCATCCAACATATATAGAACATCATAGGCATATAATAAATGAAATTTTATTCCTATATATTTATATATCAATATTATTTCATTGGTTTATACTCTTGAAAAAAACATGATGTAGGTGTCATAAAATTCTTTTGAATCCAACCATCACATGTGAAACATCATGATTAGAATTCCAAATAATACACATATTTGGATATTATGAAAGGAACTTGTTAATCCAGAATTTATAGTCACCTTTTCACCATATCTAGATCAAAAATTTTATTCACCACTACATATTTATCCTTAAAAACATTACAATTTATCATCATTTAATTTTTTTTTGATAAAAGTCGCTTTTATATAATAAACAAACATTTATCTATTCCTGTTTACCCATCATTTATCAACTATATATTCCCTACTCACCAAAATATGCTTCGAATGATTCGAACGTCATACCTCCATGTCAAAATTGACCTCCCATACCACTACACCATTCTAATTTGGTTCTATTTTTATGATATATATATATATTAATTTATATATATTTCCTCACATATTATTTATACATATATTTATTAAATAAATAAATATAAATTTATTAGTACATTTATAAAATATGTTAATATTTTTATATTTATGTAAATATATGTTTTTATCTACATATAAATTCATTATACTGCATTTCTAGAATGCATATTTATTTTAAATATGTTTATATAATATATTTCTATCATATGTTTAAATATAGTAAATTCATGTCTTTTTATATTAAATTAAATTAAATATTTAATTAAATATTTATATAAATATATTTTTATGATGTATTTACATTATATTTGCACGCACATACAAACACACTTATATATTTATCTACACATAAAATTATAAATAATTTTAAAATTATATATGAAATAAAAAAATGATTTAATATATACATATATAATGTATATATATATATATGTATTTATTTCTATATAAAAAATATTTAAGTATATATATATATATAGTGGATAATAAATATTTTTTCTATACGATTTATATATGTTAAAATATTGCTTACATGTAAATTTGAATAAATAGTTTTTTATAAAATTAAATTATTATATGTAATTATGTGAAATTTTTTGTATATATTAACATGAAACATATAGTAGATGTGTCTCCATTGGTTGAGAGAACACTCTTAGGGTTTAGAGATTTCTAATGTCTCCTATGTGTGAATTTGATTCACTGGCATCACTAATTTATTAGTTGATGTTTTATAAACACCTTCGGATGGTGTTAATGTGAATCCTTACATGAGGATTGGTTTTATGAATTATGATCTAATAATTACTCAAAAATAGTTATTGCAAATAGAAAATGATAAAGTTGTAGACATGGCAAAGAAGGATGATAAATCCTTTCTAATACGTCGAATGACAAGGTTAATCATCAAAATGTTTATAGGCAATCAAACCTTCAACCTGGACATCGTAAAAACACCCTACAAAATAAATTTCACACTGAATAGTGTGTATCCATAACATATGTCGATGAAGTCTATATCTTATTTTCATTCTTCAAAGAGAGGGATAAATAAAAGGTACGCAATTGAAGGTTTTAGTCCGTTGATTACCAACTCATTATAATGTTGCATGTAATAAACAGAGGGGAAATCCAAATTACCAGTCCATCTAAAACTCCATTTTGGATATGACTTAAAGGGATTCATTTACATGGAAGTCCTGAGTGTGTTTTCTGTGAAATCATTGGGTGAATATTATAATTTTAGGAATTAGATAGATTAAATCCAATTCATTAGGGGATTATTTTACATATTAGGGTGCTAGTTAATGTGGCATAAAAACTTATTTGGGTATTTCTTCCAATTTTAGAAGAATAAAAAACATGTATAAAAATTGAATTGGGAAAGGTACATGTTTTCCTTATTTTGTGGGTGAATCAGGAACAAAAAAATGGATCTCATGGAAGGTAGTTGAATATGGAAACTTCATCAAACATTATGGTCCCTAGATTTGTGAAAAAATGTCAGGAAATTTTTTATTCTGGAAACAAAAAAACAAAGGTGTTATGATAGACTTGTGAAATAATTTTACAATAAATTTGATTAAAATCAAAATAATTCCATTACTTTTGGGATGTAACCTACCTCAAATTTTTAGAGGCAATGTTTAGATTGAGCCAACCCTGCCTATCACTATGAAAATCCTATGTTGTAAATATCGTGATCTTGGAAACCCATTATCTGTAGGGATTATCCAGCCCAATTATGCTAAATGTTCCCCTAGAATGGATTTTCTATCTGACTGACTGAAACTTTTTTTTATAAAATGAGGGCGATCAAAAACCACCCCAAAAACGGCCTTTAGGAGGATGGAAGTGATGAAAACCAAGAGCGTCCCCTTGAAAAAAGTTTTTACACCCCGTAGGAAGAGAACCAGTACAAGAATAAACAATAAGCTCCTCCTCTAAGCTCCCAATTCGAGACAACACATCTGCCGCAAAAATTTACTCCCTCAAACAGTGTTGAATGATCCTCCCAAGCTCCATAGAAAGTGCATATTTATGAATAACATAAGATGGTTTCTATTGCGGATCGTAACTACCTCGTACCACAAGAACCAAAACTTCAAAATTCGTTTCCACTTCAGCCACCTGAAAGCCAACCCTCTGACACACTTGAATTACTGCCAGAAGAGCCCTAGCCTCCGCACTCGAAGAACTTCCTGGACCAAAATATGCACTGAAGGCGATCATAACCAAACCACTTGATTCTCTTAACAACCCTCCACCTCTCACGATCTCAGCAATCAATGATCCTTCAACATTTAGCTTTAAACCTCGACTGGGCGACCACCATTTGATCCACCGGTCGTCAAACCGACCGTGCATGGGAGAATCATTCGGACTGAAGGGTCCAAGAAGGAGAGAACCCCCACCCAACAAAGAACCCATCTCGACCAAGAGTGACTTATGCTGGACCCAGAGGTACTGAGCAGAGAGATGGTCACCCATCTGAGACCGATTCCTAGCCTCCCAGATAATCCAACAAATGGAGGAAAGAATAACGCACCTCTCCTTTCATTCTATGAACTCCGATCCATTGAACCCGGAATTCAAAAAGTCCTAATGATTGGTGAAACCGGTAGGGGAATTCGGGAGGGGAAGGAAGTTAGACCAATGAATCCTGGCCCAATCACTCTGGCAAAACAGATTTACCACGTTTTCACTCTGATGGTCATCGCAGTAGTCGCACCACAAGGCCAAGTGCACTCCCTTACTCATGATATTTTCCTCCATGGGAAGAGCTCCGTTGATGATACACCGAAGTAGAAAATTGATCTTGATTGGAATATCTTTACACCAGTACTTCGGTATCCACGCAACTGACTTCAACTCCCCATGATGTATCCTCCTATAATCTCGGGATGAGAACTTCCCCGAACTAGAAACCTGGAAACAACATCTTCCCTCCTCCGTATTCAGGGTAACCTCCCCAAAGATCTTCATCTTCACGTGGGACATAACCGCTTAAAAAATTAGGGAAAGATGCAAGCTTCTTTGAATGTCGTCTCTGTCTTAGGGCACCTAGGGAAGTACAACCTCCCACCCACCCAATTATCCTTCCAGAAACGGATTTCACCCTTTGTAATAGTACATCTTGTTAGCTCCTGTAAATCATTCAAACTCGAGAGCATACATCTCTCATGACCAGTACGAGGAGGCCTAAAAACCTCTGAAATCACACTTGTTCACCATAATGAGCTGTGAAGAATGCATCCCAAAGTGAGTCACCAGCGATAATATCCCATGCAAGTTTCACTTGCATGCCTTTCAATGTATCTTTAATGTCACGAAGACCAACACACTCTTCTTCAACCAGTTTCACAAGCCGAACCCAAGTACTCCAATGGAAGCGACCAGTATGATTGGAATCCCAGATAAAGGAATTAAGAATCTTTTCCATTCTATCAATGGTTCCCTTTGGTGGACATAAAACCGAGAAGACATACATTGGAATAACCGACAGAACACTGTTAATCAGGATAAACCACCCACCAATAGAAAGCAATTTGTTCTTCTAATGAATGATACACCACAACACCCGATTGGTAGACCTCTCGAAGAAACATTTCTTAATGCACCCACAAGAAAGTGGAACCCCAATGTAGTCCATGGAGAGAGATTTTTTGCAACAAGACAAGATATATTGGATGAACCTAGACCGGCTGCCCGAGCATTTGTTGGAAATAAAAGCACTACTCCTACTAGTATTGATGCACTGACCACTCAAATGCCCATACCTATTAAAAATATCCCGAAAAACCTTTAAGGGTCTCTCATGTTCATTTGTGAATATCAGGATATGGTCAGCAAACATCAGATGAGACACAACCTCTCTACCACCCCTACTGACAAAAGGTAGCAACCTTCCCGCCTCCAAAACCTTTTGTAAGTTCCTTGAGAGAGCCTCCTGAGCCATGATTAAATGTTTCAGAGAAAGTGGATCGTCATACCTGACTCCAAGTACTGATTTGAAAAGGCCAATGCTTTTCCCTTTGAGAGAGATGGAATGGCATGGGGAGGAGTAACATCTGATGCAGAGGTCACAAACCCAATCCTGGAAGCCTAGCTGCCTCATAACCTGGATAATAAATCTCCATTAAAACTTATCATAATACTTTTCCATGTCCACCTGAAAAATAACATTGGACCCAACAATCTTCTTGTTAAGATCATAAACTAGTTCACTAGAAACTTCCACCACCCCTTGAATATTACGACCTTTAACAAACCCCTGTCGTTCCATGGACACCAACCTTGGAATAAACTAGCTCAATCTCCTCGAAATCAGACATTCCAGAATTTTATAGGACACATTACAAAGACATATTGGTCTATACTGGTTAATGCTATTAGGCTCCTTAACCATCGGAATCAGTACCACCCTTGATGCCACAACCCCATGATTAAGGGTGCTTCCAAGGAAGGAATCCTAAATATCCAACACCACTTGAGGACCCATAATACCCCAGGAAGCCGCATAGAAGGAACACAGAAAGCCATCCTGTCCCGGTGCACTTTCCTGAGGAATCTCTAGAACCTTCCTCTTAACTTCCTCCTCACTAGGTAAGGCCATAAGAAACTCATGATCCACGTACCCAACCAAGATGGGAATGCACTGCCAGAAACATATATCCTCAGAAACCCCATCCAACACCCCCGTCCTAGGATGTGTGGAATAATATTTTATGGGGGAGAGGATGTGTATTCTAGGGTTTAATTCATCACTAAAAAACTACATTAGTGAAATAATCGATGAATGAGATACAATGGAGTGTGATGTTGTTAGATATTATTGATGTCCCACCTAAATAGTGAAATTGATGTCCTGGTAGTTACAAAAATCTTTTCCTGAGAACCTCTTGGGAACTCTCCTTGGTGGGGGATTTCAATTAAATTATATTTCAACTGGTGGTGAACCGGGGATCATGTATAAATTATACATTTACATGTTATTTCAAGAAACAAACACAACTAGAAGAGATGGTAGAACAAGGATATTTTGGACCCAGGTTTACATGGTTTCATGGAATGATTAAAACAACCCACATTACATAATGGTTATATAGTTTCATAGGGTAATTTTAATAGATTATCCTTTTAAATTCACTCCATGACCATCATAATTCCCCTACCAGGTCGTAACATTATCTGATCACCAAATTCATATCACTTGTCTTATGGAAACCAATGCTCAAATGAATATTTTTTTTAAATAATTTTTTGTGAAGGAAAGGGATTGAGAAGAGATGATCCAATCCTATTGGAAGCTTTGTGATCCAAACAAAAAATAAAGATCCTTTATGCGAGCTCCAATTAGAAATGTTGCACTAATCTAAAATTTCACCAGCCAAACATGCAATGAGATGATATTGAGAGAAAACAGAAAGAATTGTATTCTCTCCACCAATATGATTTGGTTATCCCCACTATCTTGATAATTTAACTGGATCTAGATGAAGATCATATATTTATTTTAATTTTTTGGTCTATACATGCTTGAGACTCCCACATCAATGATGGATATTATAATTCCTTCTATTTCGACCTAAAGGCCTCTACAAGGAGGAATGATAACTATATTTCTTACCTGACTAATTTTGAGGATAGAAATGTTTTCTATGAAAGGGTATTCCATGATATCATCAAAAAAATTAATAGAATGTTTCTACAATTGGTGGTTTTTCCTTTATTTTGTTATTGATTCTTCTATTGAACCAGCGGTTTCAGATACAATGAATATCTAGCTTACAAGTTATTTTACGAATAAATATATTTTATTAGAAGTCAAATTGATTTACACAACCAATTCACCTGGAACATATGTTTCCCATGCTTTGTTTCTTAAAAAATCCATAAATTTATTAAATATTTAATAGAGTAATTTTATAATTAATGTACTATTTATTAATGTATATATATTTTATTAAATTATTGTTTTCTATTAATAAATATATTTTTTAAAAATATTAATATTTTTCATATTTACTGTTTTGAATATTGCTATAATTTAAATAATTAAAATATATTCAATTTTATTTAAACATATATTCACGTGGGTGCATGAGATCGACTGGGCCAACCCCTATATTTTTAATAATATAATTTAATACATTAAAAAAAATATTTAAATAGTATTAAGTTATATATTAATTATATATATATATAATTTAATAATTAATATGATTTTTATCATTTTCAAAAAATGAATAAATTCATTAAATACTTAATATACTAATTAAATAATCAATATACTATTTATTTAAATATACTAATTATATACCTAAAATCATAACTAATTAATTAATTAATATATTAAATAAATTATTAATATACTATTTGTTGTTATATATATATATATATTAAAAATTTTATATTGTTAAAAAATTTATTCTATTTTAGCATTTAAAAATTGTATAATAATTATATAATTATTCACAGACACACACAAAGACACACACACACACATATATAAAATTTTTAATTATTTTTAACATGCATTCATTTAATTTGATTTATTCATTGAAAATTTTATGTTTGTGATAATTTTTATATAATTAATAGATTTCATGTATTTATTCATTTAGTGTTTTTGTAACTTATTATGTAATTTTTTATAATAAATTATTCATCAATATATATAATATTTTTGTAAATTATACATTTCCATTTTTTCACTGTTCAATATTTATTGTAATTTCATCTATTTTATAATATTTAAATATACATTTTTTTCATTAAAGATTAATTTTTTTAATTTTGTTGTAATTTATATATATGATATGTATTAATTCCCACTTTAACATATATAAATACACATTTTTAATTTTTTAAAATCATCTATACAATTAATAACATTTATTAATTTTTTAAATTTATTCGTTATTATTATTTCTTATTTCATTAATAAATGATACATATTAGATAATGTCATTGTACAACATAACAAATATATCAAGCATGTATATATATACACATTAATTTCATACACACAAATATTTATGCAAATAATAAAATCTTATGTAGAAGCACACATCTAATATATATGGAATTTATTTAAATTTTATTATTTATTTTAGAATTTCATTTAGTATTGTAATATATTTAATATATTATGTTTTTAATCTATAAATTTTATTTATTTGTTTGTTCTATTATTTTAGTTAATGTTATCTATTCATTTATTAATAGTAATTTTATCATTTTCTAATAATAAATTATACATATTTATTTACTATGTCTTAAAATTAAAAATATGTATTCATCTTCATTTCGATATATATCCATATTTTATTTGACTGGTGAATTGTGTATTTAAGAAAAGTTATTTATTTTTAAATTTTTTGAATAAAACAAATTTTTAATTATTCAATATCACTAATTTTTTAAATTTCAAGAATTTAATATTATATATTCATTTATAATTTTAAAAATATATTTGTAAATAAATATTTCTAAATAAGTATTTTTATAAATGTATATTTAATAAATGTTTTAATTAATATATTTTTTTTAATAAATATTTAAATATTATTTTATTTAAATATTATTTATTTAATTATAAAATTATATTTAAGATATTTAAATAATGATTATGTTTATTATATTTATATATATTTATAATATATATATATTAATATATGTATATATATAATTATATGAAAATATTTATAAATATATTAGCAAATATATATATATATATTTATAATTATATTTCGAAATATACATCTATATTTATATTTATAAATACATATTTCCAATTCTATTAATATACATAAAATTATGAATAAGTATATTTATCATTAAATTAATAATTATATAAATTTAAAATTATTAATTATGTAATTTAGATAATTAAAATTATTTATATAGGTTTTTAATAATGATTTTTAGTGCTAATAAAGAAGTATTTTATTAGACCATGTTATTTTAGCTCTAATGAAATCCCTCTATATCAACAGTTTTTTGAAGCACTAATAAAACTCATCCCAATAATTTAAATATAAACCTAACTGAACTGATTTCCTTTGTTCCATTCAGGCTCTCATGGAATTTCACAGATGCTGCCACTCCCCATCAACGTTCCCTCAGTCAAATAAACTCTCTCAAATCTAAGTAATGTTACTAATTCTCAACCCCTCTCATTTATGACTGTCATTGGAAACCTCTCTCATGTGTATCTAGTCCAAACAATGATTATTTCTTGTTTTCTGCCCCTCAGCCCCTCTAACATTGTCTACAGCCCGAGCAAACCACACATCGTTGTGATGTATAAATTTGACAACCACCCTTTCCCAAAATTCCACTCCATCATCTGACCAAAATGGAATGTCTTCCCATATCCCTTACTAACAACCTCTCTTGTAGGAAGAGTTTAATAAATATGTCATCATCCAAATATATTATATTTTTGTTAATTTTTAATGTTGGATTTATACACTAATTTTCATATTTTATGTGAACACTAATTTTTATATATATCATTATTTTTATGAAATAATACTAAATTAAGTAATATATATATATATATATTAATTAATTAGTTTATCTACCATGAGAAATGGAATATATATTTTTTTAATGGAATTAAAATGAAAAATAAGAATATTTTAATAACATTTAGGCAATTCCATTAATAATTATTTTTGTATTGTTGCATTATTTTTGTATATTATAAATAATATTTTTTTATTTTTTTTCTAAGATCATTTTTCATTTGTAATAAATCCATGAATACTTGGATTATATAATGTGATATTTTTTATATACTTAATTCATTAATGTTATATGATAAAGAGTTTTCCAAACACGTAAAACAAGTGAAATTACATGAATTAAGATATCAAAATTATGTGAAGAATATTAATACATGTTGTTGAGGATTTCAATTTCATAAAAATAAATATTTCCATGAAGATGATTTGGGATGATAAATGAAAAATGATGTTTGCTGATTGGGATTTTAGAATTCAATAGTGTTTATTTATTGATGATTGGCTATGTATTTTAGAGAGTTTACAAAAAGTAAAAGCCTTTAGTAAGATGAGAGATCAATGTGTGGTTACCACTATTGAGGTGGGTACTAGGATCAACCTCAATCTAGCTAGCAAGGGAAATTGAAAAAGATCACCCATAGGAGAGAAAAAGGGAGGAGTGGCAGTGCCACCGTCTATGGATGCACGACAGAAGGGAAAAATTGCATGAGGAGGTTCAATGGATGGTTCTTGATTTCTACAAAGTTTCAGCACACTATGATTTGTAATACTAACACAAAAATTCAACTTAATAATGATGTGGGTTGTGGGAAGCACATGCGTGATTCACCCAACTTTAAAAAGGATAGACATATTGTTGGTTTTCTTATCCTATGGGTCTGGACCGTTTAATCTACCACACATCAAACATTCAAAAGAGACATTTTTTTCTCCTCTATTGCGCCTTTGGACTTCCCACAAACATAGGTTCAATGGTGAGCTTTGGAAATCCATCAATCTATAATGACCGCCTCATGGGAATGAGACTCTTTGAACTAAACTAAATTCATGCATCTCTTACATGAATACGAATAAATTGAAAACACATTTTAGATGATTGAAAATGCATTTATAAGAGGTGTTTTTAATTCAATCCATATATGTGTTTGAGATTCTCTAAAGAAGAATCATGTGATATTTTCATGCACATGAGGATTTCCTCATTTGGAATAATCCAAATCACATTGATTTTGAGATATATCAAACTCCTTGGATCTTTTCTATGTGATTAGAAGAATCAACACATTTTCACTTGTGTGAAACACATAGAACTGATTTCCATGGGTATTGGATGAGTTGTGAGATGAGAATCCCAAGTCTTTGAGTATTTAAAATGTAATTGAATATGGTGGTGGTGGGTGTGAATAGAAATAAGTAACACCTGAGTCCATTGGGTATTTAAATATAGGAGTTTCACTAATAGGATTCTAATACCACGTGAGTTTTTTATTGTTTACAGTTTGATATATAAATAGGAAACCTGAACCTCATAAAGATGGTGTGCATGAAAATAATATTAATCGTATGCATTAAATACATTGAAACAATGTTGTTCCATGGCCAAATCAAAGATGTGTTAGAATATAGGGATACCCTCTTAGGTATTCATTAATTATAGATGCAGTGCACCCCTCAGGTTATTATATTTACACAAGATGACATAGTACCTTCAAGTGTATGATGCATTTAATTAATAGAAATACCCAACACCATTTATAGGATATTCAATGATGATAAATAAATTCCAATAGAATTAAATTATAGTAAAAATTTAGAATTAATATCATGGAGTATTATGGAATTTATATTTATAATGATTATTTAAATGATGAATTTGAAATATAAAATTTATTGATACTATATGAACCATATGTTTTTAAATATATATGTGTGTGTGGTTCAAAAAAAATGTGAAAAAATATTGAAATATCAAATGAGACTCCTTACATCTCTTCTACAATAATTTTTTTGAGAGTGAGATAAAGCTATGTAATTATTGAGGAAGGTGGTAACCTGAACACGAGTATTCGAAAATAAGTTTCAATACTAACATCAAAGAAGTTCATGAAGATGTATGCAAGATAGGAGAATCAATATTTCATTTGGATATAGATTATCTTAACAAATTGGAAGGATTCTAGTATAATTAACCAGATCTATTCTGGAGAGAGCTCAACTAGTGGGAGTAAGTATAAAAAAACTGGGGGGATTCCATTTTAATAATCCAATTGGGATATGATCAACTATAAATTTTTTTGATAATGTATTATCTGAATATGTATTTTAGTCACATCAAAAAAAAATATACTTGTAATCAGATAAAATTACTATTGTAGAATCCATTTTCTTAAATCTAACCAATATAGAAATGAGATACTCCCCCATTCCCATGTGGGGGGCCTTGTAAAAATATAGGGTTCCTTTTAGTTCTTTCAATTTGTGTCATTTGAGATAAGTGAGACATTTACAAATTTAGGATTAAGATATTAACCGATAAAAATGATTGATTTAAAAAAGTTTAAATTGTAAAGAGTACCTCACTAACTCACCCCACCCCCTCTTAGAGATATATATGAACCTATAATCTCCATTTTGTATTAGAAAAAAAGGTTCCCTCTATAAATATACAACCATTACTAAATAATTAATGAATAAGAATATCAATTTATTCAATAGTTGAGGAATGAATTATTTCAAGAGAAATAAATTTTTTGTATAGAAGAACCGAATGCTTTTATATCTACCTTCACATGACCTTAACTTTAGTTATTCTATAATATTTTATTTTATTTCTCAAGGAATTTATGATCTTATGGGATATGTTGATAATGAAAGTATGGAAGTATATGGGAAATATAGAAAATACATTTTCATCATTATCTCTTATTGTGTTCTCTAATGTGATGGGACCCAAAACAGCCAAGGGGATATGGGATACACTTGAGAATATATTTCTAGGGAATGTGAAGATCAAATTAGAAACCTTAAAAATAAATAGGTCTATGTTTGATGATATCCAAATTGCTGATGATGAGATTTTTTATTACTAAATCACCATGGAAAATGAGATAGTAATTCATAAAAGTGATTTTGGAGATACATTGGGAGATTAATTTGTTTTCGAGAAATGTATACTTCATTTCCCTAATATATTTGATTCAATTATTTATTCATTATAATAATTTAATGTATTTTCTCATGATGGGTTGCATAATACACATAGTAATTATGAGTTTATAAATGTTCTTATGTTAAAAAAGACTGAAAGGAAATAAATAACATTCAAGGTAATGAAAATTCTAAATGTAAAGGAAAATAAAAATGAAACATCCAAAAATATTAATGAGGATAGATATGAGATACAAATTATTAAATAATCATGACCATTATTTCTAAAATTTTCAGTAGAAGCAATGAATAAATTAATCTTTTTATTTCATTAATGTTCTTTAAATGAGGTCAAATTGGACATTTGTTAACTGATTTTGAATAGAAATAATATGATTATTCTAAGAGTGATGATGAAGATAAATACTACACTAAAAGACCATTTAGAAAAAATGATGGTAGAAATAAAAATAAATTATCACTGATGTATAAGTGAAATATGTAGAGTAATACAATAGATATAATATCTTTTGCAAGGACTGAATCAGAAGATAATGGATCAACTAAAAATCATAAAAATGTCATATGAAAAATTAAGGGACATGGATGTTCTTTATTTAAGGATGAGAAATTATAACACTGAATCTATGAGTACAACATAAGATCAAAACATGGAGAATTTATTTATTAAAACAATTATCTCATGAAATAAAATATGATGCTTGAGAATGAATACAAGAAATTTACTACAAAAAAGTTTAAAGAAGAAATAATTCCTTTTTATAATAAAAAGGAGATGTTCTTCAACAGGGATGTATAATTTTTTATTGAGATGAATAAGAAACAATTATAAATTATTTAAAAATATGAGATGATATTTTATTATTAAGAGAAGTTTAATACTAGGGAATAAGATTTTTTTTGAGACATAAGCCTCATGTGTCATAGTTTACCATGATTTGAATAAGAAACAGGAATATATCAATAAATCTATTAAGATAAAGGGAGAAAGATCTCAAAATGGAGAGATAAAAGTTAAAACATTACATTACACATTTTTATGGATATGTTACTTTCAATAGTGGAGTTATGAAAATTAAAAATGAGGACAATAACTTTTTTCCATGAAGGACACCCCCCAATAAAGAGATTCTTGGTAATCAACAAGACAAAAACATATATCAATATTTATCATGAATAAATCATAGGGAATAAATTTTAATGAATTTCGTTACTAGTGTGGTATGCATGTCCAATAATCCTACAATTTCATGTTCATCATGTCTTTAATAAGAATGAGGTATGAATAATGTGGAGTTTTAATAATTATATAAAGAAAAAATATCATTGAAAACAACTTGTGAAAATATATTAAAAAAAAACATATACAGAAAAAATATTCTATACCGTAGAAGAAGTTTATGGTATATGTAATTTAGAAGTTCTCAAGGATAAGATGTGAATGAAAATACTGGATAGGTGGGATTCAAATGTAGTAAAATAGAATATGATTCTAAAAAACCAATGAGCTATCTTATGAAAAAGGTGATAATATTAAAAATGAAATGAAATGTTTCTTAGTATTTTTTTAATCCAATTTAAATTGGATAAACTATTTACGTATTCTAAGATAATTGCTAATTATAATGAAAATAAATAAATAGATGATGAGTAATTATCTTAAATTGTAAAATTTATGATTCATAATATTGTGGATGAAAATTTTATTTACCATAAATAAGAAGAATGGAAGAAATGTGATAGTAAAATAAATTAGACACAAAAAAAATAACTATCTGAAGAAATATTTCCATACTAAGTTTGAAAGAAAATAACTTCCTCAACTGAGTGGATTCTATTAGTCAAAATTTTATTTCTAAGAGACCAAACGGTAACTACTTATTCCCATTATTAATGTGATTTGAACTTACAATTTAGGGAATTGAAGGAATGTTTGGAGGCTTTCGTCCCTATAAAACAGGATTAGATGGTTTTTCAGGAAGCATAATGACATCAATTAAATGAAAAAAAGTGTGCATACCTTAAGTGGAGAGGTAGATGAATTTTGAGGAATTCCTTTCTCACATGAATACCTTATTCATAATTATATTATCTTATCAATTAAGGGGGAGTTTTTGATTTATTTCGTGTTGAGACAAAGTGGGGATTTATCTTTTCCAATTAAACTTTTTGATTAAATTGATAAATATGTGAAGGATTTATCATTTCATTTATAAATATTATTATTTCCAGTCCCTTTAAATAGAATTAATAATTTATATGCTTTATATCGCATGTAAATATAAGTTATAGACAATGTATACAACCATGGTTATTTTATTCATGTTTATACACTATTTTTCCATGTAGAGTTAGAGTTTATTATCTAATGCCTCTTTGGTATGTGTCATGTGATATCATACCATTCGTTAAAATATGCGATGATTTATTTGATGAAATAAGAGATGAGAAGAAATCCCAATTATACTTTGGATTTTATTTTATGGGGGGATATTGAGCACATAGAATTCCATATTGAATATTTTAAAAGACATTGAAAACAAAACAAAAAGGGTGAGATTTTTTATCCCATATTGTAGTTTTTTCAATCATTCAATATGATGATGATATAATGTTATGTTTTTTTTATATTAGTTAATTATGAATTTCATGTTCTTATGAGTTTTCAAATTTCTTTAAACAAGTGTAATTCCATTCCAAAAGTTATTTTAATGATGGGAAGTATTTTAATGAATATTGAATAAGATTTTATGTTCATGGAATTATTGATTTGAATTAAGTGAGATTAAAAAGATAAATTTTTATTTCCATTAAAAAAGAGATTATATTTTTTATTATGTTTATGGATAATAATTTAAGAATACTATATTATTATTTACTAACTATTGGATATCTCATTGTGATATTTTAGTAAAAATATAGTCCTTCATCAAACTAAAGGAAATGTGAGCAACAAAATATGATAGTTACTTCAGGAAGTCTTCTATAATTTATTAAATGGATGAAATGTTTATATCACTTTAGGGGGATCTCAGATGATTTTTCAAGAATGTAAATCACAATTTAATCACACATTCCTAATAAAATTATCTTATCAATACATGGGTAATGATTGACTAATTTCAAGATAAGGCTAAGGGGTAGATTAATCCCTATGGGATGATAGAAAACTCCATGGGTTTCTAAGGGTTCAGTGATTCCATGGGTCTCTTGGTGTAGATGTGATTATTTAGTATCTTTTATTTCTCAGCAGATGTTTTAGAGAATACATCATATTGTGTTAACCTAAATCACTAAATGACGTGTGGTGTTATAGAATATGATATAATAATTCATTGTAAAAAAACTAGATTGATGGACAAAGATAAATCACCAGTCGTTCTATTGAAGGATGATGATGTATTTCTAATGCATCAAATAAAACAACTGGTTATCAAAATAATTATAGGAAATCAACCCATTAGTTTAAAAGACATTAAAAAAAAGATCCAAAATGTTTGTCATTTTGAGGAGGGTGTATTCCTAAATTTTTTTTGAGAAAGTTATATGATCTTTAAATTATTCAATAAGAGAGATAAATAGAAGGTACACAAAAGAAGGATATTAAACTTTTATAACCAAATCATTCTATTGGTGGATATAAGAGATGGAGGGGATATATTGATTAAAATTATGTCCAAATCCATAATATAGATATGCCATAAATGGATCCCATTTTATTAAATAATAGATAATGATAAGTTAAAAAATCAGAGGCCACATTAGAGGATTTATGGAATGGGATAGATTAATATCCAATTCATTTGGGTAAGACTGTGTGGATTAGGGTGCTTCATTATGTGGCATATCAACTCATGAGGGGCTTTTTTACAAAATAGGAATCAAACACAAAAATATCATCAAATTTTGTAAATATACATATTTTTTTCTTCATTTCTATGTACCTTGGGTTTATAGAGGGAGAAATTGCATCCAAGAAGTATTATATTGAAGTAAAAATCATCATTAATTATAGACCGTGGATATCTGAAAATATTCCAAGATGACATTCATTCATGATCAAGAAAGACATATGGATCGTGATAGACCTATGAAAGATTTTTTCAAAGAAATAAACATATAATCATAATAATATTACCATTCCTGGGCCTTCGATTCTTTCTGAAGATCCACATTATGAAATGTGGTTAGAATCATGTGCATGTGAAACAAGTTGAGTGAGTTCAGGTGTCCCTAAGAACACTTATGATAGACACGGTTTTTCCCAAAGAGAATGATTACCCAATTATATTCCAATAACAATAGATGGAATGAGTATAAATTCCCTAGATGAAATTGAATATTCTCAGATCCTCTATATCTGAATTATAGTTAAATATTTTAATCCCCCTATAACCTCCCGTGAATGAGGTAGACCCAATTGAATCCACTATGGTTGGTCCAAAAACAAAACAGAGGTATGGGTTGAAAACGGGAGAGGAGAATGGGAATGGAAATGTCATTAGATTAGGAAAAAATATATATTAATTTTTTTTGGACGGATCACTAGTTAATGAGGGATATTCTCAAATATAAAATGTTATAGAATATGGAAAATACCTCAAATTTTCATAGGTGGATGATAGATTTATCTAACAATGCCTATCCCAATTAAAATCTTATGTTGGAACATATGTTTTCTTGGAAAACGACAATTATTTCAGGTTCTCCAACACTGTTATGCTAAAAGTATCCCTCATATGTTTTTTATCTTTGGAACCATATTAGAAATCAAGGAATGTAATGGTATTGAAAAAGGATATGGGTTTATTGACTGTTTCTTGGTCTCTCAGAAAGTCTATATGGGTGGAATTGGCTTTCTTTGGATGTAGGATGTGAATGTTAGTGTTAAATACTTATATCCAAACAACATTGCTGTAATAATTGATCAATAAAATGCTCTTGTGTGATTTCTTATAGGTTTTTTATGTATGACCCTCCTAAAGGGTGAAATTAATATCAGGATTGTTACTCAAATCCCTTCTTGAGATCCCCTATTAAACTCTACTTATTATGTGGGGAGATTTGAATGAAATTCTATCTCAAAATGTGAATAATGGGGGTGAAAGAGGAAATTTTACATATATGATGGATTTCTAGAATCAAATAATTTTGGTGGGGCTGAGAGATCATGGATATTCTAAAAACCATTTACATGGTTTTTTGGAAAGTATAATGTAACCAGAAATGTAGAATATTTGTATTGATTTATTCGGTCAGATGATAGGTTTATCCTTTTCAATTACTTTTTTGTTTATCGTATTTCTCTATACGTGATGAAACATAGTATGATCCATATTCAAATATCATTGGGTTCATGGATTCCAAGCCATTATACAATCTTTAGTTTTGTGGGAATCTGGGAAAATGAAAGGGAATATGAAGAGGTGATTCACTCTTGTTGGAAGGTTGGAAATACTAACATAAAAAATAAGTTCCATTATACAACATCCAATCTAAAATGTTTGAGAAATCTCAAATTTCACCAGCCTGATATTCAATGTGTTTATATTGAATGAAAACAGAAGGAATTATTTTCTCTCCCTCTTTGGATTATGTAATCTCTAATTTATTTTTAATAGAAGTTAAACATGATGAGGATCTCATAATTAATGATAGTTTTTTGTATTTTCAAACACAATAATACCACATCAATGATGGGAAATATATTTTATTTTATTTCATTAGTAATTATATTGTGTTGAGTCACGATAACTATATTTCATACCACACTAATTTTTAAGTAAGGCATATTTCCGATGAGAGGGAAATCCATTATCTCTAGACGATTATTATTGGGATAATTATATGGTGGGGTGGGTCTGTCATTTATTTCAATATTGCTACTTGTTTCAAAATGGTGATTTCAGTTTTGATGATCATTCATCTCACACATAATTTTTCTAAGGAAGATATTTTATATGAATTTAAATGGATTCATTCCACCAAAAAAGATGGACTAGATTGATTTGAGGCCTTGTTTTAAAAAAAATTTACACATTGTCAGGACTGACATTTTGGGTCTCATTAAACAAAATTGGTTAGGAATAAATAATATTTATTCCATCAAGGAAACCATTATAAGACTCATTCCAAAAATAAAAAACCTCTCTTTTGTCTTGGATTTCATTCCCAACAACCAGTGCAATGTGACCTAAAAATGTATTTAATTTTTGTTTCAATTAACTCTTGTATGAACTGAACTAATTGACCCTTAACATCATATATTTACACCATAAATATTCAAAAAATTAATTTATAATCAAATATATTTTATTTAAAAACATAACAAAAATATACTAATAGAAAAATTACTAACCAATCAGGATCCCACCGGGGCTAACCATTGGATACATGTGACACTCTAATCCCAACTATAATAGGATTGGTGGAAGAGGAAAAAAATAATTTTAATGGATTCATACAACAACATTTATCTAGAATAATATATAAAAATATAGTCAATATCTATATATTGATATTTATATATTGATTCCCAACCTAGACTAACTATTAAAAGTGAACTGCAAAAACAATTACTAACAAAAGAACAATCTTTAATAAATACAACCACAATTTAGTATGAATGAACCCCGCCAGTACCAAATTGGGCAACTTCAACTCCTCAAATTCCATTATATTCTTATAACCCTCATTTTAAGTCTCAAATAATATGTAGAGGTGGGGTAGAAAAATAAGAAATATGATTCCCCATATACAGAATCAAAAAAATAAATAAAACGACCCCTCAAACATAAGTAATATATCATTATTATTTAATGTCATATTCAATCTAAAATATAAAAAATATCCTTATTCACTACTCGAATCCATATGTATCATACCCTAAAGTTGAATTATAATACATTAAATTTTCATAAAAATAAAATTTCACATTTCCCAAATCCAAAAACATCTTCACCACTTCTATTGGATTCTAGTTGGTGACTTGGGTACAGACCCCTATCAAGAACATAAACTATATCATTTTTAATGTCATTCATATGAGTGGGTTACATTCTCTATAAGTGGAGTACCAATTACATTTATGGAACTGGGTTACCTACTTCATTCATTATATCATGGGTACAACTAATTTTATCAAAGTATCCCCATGGGGGGATACTATCATCATGTCCATTCATATATTGTTCCCATATCCATCGATTTTATCCAAAATGTGACATAACTCAAATAGCCTAAAATTAAATATAATCATCAATATTTACTGATGCATCTTTACCTATTAATTTATTAGTGAAAAAAGCATAAATATCATCTCAGAAGTTCAATTCTTACATAAGGGAAAGGCTTCTTGAATCACAACACAATGACATACGAACTTCTCTTTTAGGATTATAGAGATCCTTTGAGACACTATATTATCTCTCTTGGATCACTCTCTTGATGTTCATCTCATTAATTCTTAAAAATAGTGGGAATTGGGGAATTTATAGACAAACCTCACTAAATCATCTATAAACATGATTTTGAATGCATACATTTGATAAAAAATCATCTATGATAATCAAAAAATAATCTACACTTCTTCTATATTTCCTCAAATTTAAGGACGATGAAAAAAAATCATAAAATTACTTCATAAAAAATTGTAAATAATTTTGATTTTCCAAATGACACGAACACTTTTTTTGGTTGAGGTATCCTCACACACATTCAAGGTGTTCAGCTGGTTCCTTTTGTTATCGGTAGTTGGCTTATTTTTCATAGAATAGCCTAAAAAAATTTAATTTATTATATAAGTTCCATTTCATAAAAGTACCATCAACATAATTATTTATCATAAGTTTGAAATCTCTCAAATCAGCACATAAATGATGAAAAATAATCCAATATCATCAAAATATGATATCTTCTTCTTATATATTTCTTAAAATATAATGATGAGTGGTAAATATCATCAAATTTTCTTCTTAAAATGTTGTACACAATGTGAATTATCTTAATTCAATGGTCGCATTGTGGGATTGAGTTATCATCCAATACATTCCAAGAGCTGAGATAGTTCCATTGTTAGTGAGTAGTTGGACTCTTTTTCATATAATGCACCAATAAAATTTACATAGTAGTTTATGTTCCATTACATACAAGTACCCTCAACATAATTCTTCTGATACTTTTAAAAAATATATAATTGTCACTCTAAATGATGAAAAATCATCAAATATCATCAAAATATGATCTCTAGTATTTCTAGATTTCACCAAAAATAATTTTTATTGAAAAAAATCATCAAACATTCCTCTTAAAATATTTAAAACAATGTGCATTCTTCTAAAGAAATTAACTCATGTTTTTGATTTAAATAATAGCTTAGTAATACTCACATTTAAAACCCATTAACTTTTAAAAATTATCAAACTATTTATAAAAAATTCAACATCAACACAATTCAAACACCAATAGACTAATTTGGTTATTCCAAAATTAGCCATGTCTTATTATTCTATGGATTTTCGTTTTATGACCTTATGATTATAAGTATTACGATTGTTGCACTGATATTATTGCTGATAAATTATTTCACATTTTCCTATGACATGATACATTGTTTACCGAAATTTTTAGTATCAAATGGAAGAGTATTGGATTATGAATATCTCTTAATAAATTTTATTCCAAAATTATCAAAGGGGGTTGGAAAATGAGGATCGTTGAAAAATTCATTTTCATGAGGAAAGAGGAAGGTGTCGACACACGTTTTTTTAGAAGAGGACATGTATTATAAACTCAAGATCAGTTTTCATTAGTTGGTATTTATTTTTTATTTTGAAAATTTGGATAACTCCTTTTATAGGATTTTACCAAAAAATGGACAACAATTAGAATCCATGCATGAGAAAGGCCATTAACCATGCATGTGGGACCCACGGGTCAACATAAAGGGAGATTCATGATAAGGATAATTAATTGCTATAGAGGAATGTGTGTTGATGCATAAAACCCACAATTGTGTGGATATTGGTGAACATAGGGGAGAGTATATCAGGCGTGTTCTATGTATGTATGTGTACTATATCTGGGTTCCAACCCCATTTCTTGATCAATGGTGAATCAAGAATATGATCATTGATATATAAATTCCCAACTATGTGGAGAATTTTTATGGGATGGGTTCTTATAGATTAATGTAACCACATTAAAAACTAATGCATTTAACAGTCACAATCTATTCCACTGGAAAAGAGTTATCATTTCCCTAAATAGAAACACTTTTGTGGAGAGGGGATTGACTTCAATTGGTTCATATTTTCATTTTTAATATATATTTTTAATCTTATTTAATTATATTTTAATGTAATTGTAATTGATATATTAATTTTTATAATTATAAGAGTTTCCAATCATGTTATCCTACTATATATCTCATTCTATGTCTTTTAAAACATTCATTAATTCTTATTGTTCTACATTACCAGTTGTTTTTACACTAAAAATATTTTTTTTATTCTTAATCCTTATCTAGTTCTCTCTCCATTTATTCTCCTTTTCCTTTTATTTTTTCTTCCTATCTTGTCCTTAAAAAATGAACTCTTAAGATCAATAATGAGGGTATGATCTGAGGATTGTACAAAGGGAGGTACATTGTGTTTCTTGAATTTTGGGAATAAATTCTATATGTTTTATTTATATTTGTGGTGTACGTGAGAGTAATGCACTAGTGGGGAATTCATCCACAAAAGCATTATTTTCATAGAAATTCTATTTCCTTGATTCATTCCTTTTTTGTACATCATCTTGGGTAAACAGTTCATATAATAGAGTTTTGGATACTCGAAGTGATGAAACAGTAAATAGTATAACCTAGTATATTATAAATTGTACTCTCGGTCAAGGTTTTATCCTATTTGGATATAAAATGATGTGAGATTTGGTGTGAAATATAGGTTTCCTAGGAATCCTCAAACACTGCACTCAATAAATAATAGAAATGTAATTCATTTATGAGGTATCATAAATTGAATTATAATATTGAATTTAAACAAACAATTGACAATGAAGGTACCCACATTACAATACACTGAGGAGCAAGAAATTTCATCCTAATGTAACCTCTATCTGGATATACATTTAGGTTTTAATTACACATTTAATTATATTAATTCCACATTTCTTAAATCCACAAAAATTATTTCTTTCATAAATCAATTATAACTAAAATATTAATTACATTAGTTGAATTTGGAATTGGTGACTAGTTGATTGTGATCTTACACAAGATATTTAAATCAATCTAGCCTATATTATACATTTTTAAAAATAAAGTTTTCTTTTTAAATTCATTATTACCGAAGTGCATCAATATTCTTTTATAGTCAGCATCAACATCAACATGAGACTTTATATTTTTATAAATAGTTGACTGTTAGAGAATCTGACACTATAAAAATCTATTACATATTTTTCATTAATGTACAAACGAAAAATGATTTAATCATTGTGATATAAAGAAATCATAATTTGGGTTGAAGAAGAATTTAAAGCTACTAGTTATAGTGTATGTTAAAAGGATGAAATACGATACTTTAGGTGTTCTAGTTTACATAACAGGGAACTTCAAATGGTAACTAATATGTACATGTATTTTCAAGGAGCTATGCAAGATTGTTATCACCAATCAATTTTACATGAATTATTTAGATTTCTGATCCACAATATATTCATAATTAATAAGGAATAATTTTTTTTATTTTGTTTTCTATTTTGATGAACATGAAGAGATGATTGTTTACTATTATGAACAAACAATTTGAAGATGTAAGTTGAAGAAAGAAGAAGCAAAGTGGAATCCATTCTAAGTATCAATAGATGGAAAATTTTTGGGTGTTACAAACCTTTAGGAGTGTAGATATTTTCATCAAAGACATTATAATAAACCTGACATGAGAAATAGAAAAAAAATAATCAATTTACTATAATGTGAATCAAGTTTATGGTTACTCCCTTATTACTGAAATCATGTTAAAAGGATTATTCTCAAGTTGTTTAGTTGTATAATAATATTTCAGAACAATGCCAAAGAATAACTACCCTATTGAGTAGAGAAACTTTTAAAAATGTCATGTTACATCATTACCTACATCTAAATACTCACATATAATAAAGAAAACATAATAATAGAATAATGATCCTAACTGGTCTAGGATGTAAAAGGGATAGAACCTGTAATTGGTCAAAATATCCAAAAAATAATTCACCCACACTTCTTAGTTTTAATAATATCCCAAATTGTCCCCCTTATGTGGTATCACAGGGAAGATTCACCTCTATTAGAATCTCTAAATTTCTTTTATTAAATTTTTAAGATTTGATTTTCCATCCTATGTTAATAATGAAGTGTTTTTTTGTAAAGATTCAGTTATCTTTGAGAAGAAGTCAATATCTACCATGAAATTGATAAAAACTAGAGAAAAATAGAAAATAATGTTGATGAAGTGATATCTATTATATATATATATGAAGAAGTATTTTTATATCTATACCTTTCCAACTATAAATACATATCATTCCTTGAAAATGAATAGTAGGTGGATCACGTTTCCACCATAGAGAAAGGAATTTTTTTACCTTATTTGGATCAATATTGGTAACTAATCAAGAGTATTATGAAAATTCAGCTACAAAATATCCTCAAGATGAATATCCTTTTAGAATTTCTGATTATGACTAATATATAATTCTTGAGGATATATCAAAAAGTGTATTGAGATACATTCTATATTTTTTCCTAAAAACAATCCCTCTTGTTTTTGGAGTCTTTTAATGTATTTTGGAATAAATCACCTTTATAGAATGAAGATGTAAATAACATAAACAAAGCCTTATATTTAAAAATTAGAGTCATTTTAATGCTTTCATGATAGGTTGTAACAATTATATTAACAAATAAGGAACTTGAAATATGTGCCACAAAATGGATCAAGAATATTGATGAGAAAGATAGATTCAAGAAGACTTTACAAGAACATATCCATGATCTTAATTTAATGTTGAAAAATTTGACTATTTTTATGGATTTATAGTTGGAATAAAAAAACAATATGATGTGATACCATTACTGTTTTTTTAAAAAAAGTTATGATGTTTTAAGGGTATGTTGAAATAATGATGTGGGTTTGGGAAGAGAAGTTAATTATGATTTAAGATCATAAAAACACCCTCAATATGAATTATCCATAATTTTATGTTTAGTTGGCCAATAATGTGTAGAAAGATATTGGTACTTCAAAATAGAAGGAGATAGTTATTGTTTCCACTCAATGATCACGGGATTTTTACACTTTTAAAAGAACTCAAACTTATGAGAATATTATTTTGGATACTTTTGATGATTTATCTCAAGATGAAGTGGAAAACTAATTACAATTTATATCATCTTTAAAAATATTTCTTAATATATTATCATGAATAACATGGTTTAGAAAAACATTTCTGTAGAAGTATGGATGAATAATGGTGATAATAACTGACCATAATGCTTGGGGTGGATTGGAAATATATTGTGGAAGATGGTTCCCCAAAAATAGACCAACAATATATAAATATGACACTGAAGTTTCAGATAAATAAAATAAGAATATTATGTATTTTGGTTCACTGTTGGTGATCCAACGGATTCAGGAATTGTGCATTGTATTTTTTGTAAAATCCACTAAGATAAAAATCATAAAGGAAACCCATCTCAATGTTTAGGAATCTATATAAGCATTATAAACATATACGAGTTATGAAAAATATGTATATATTAAAAAACCGAATGCTTGAAAATATCATTGATGTATGCAATGGTAGTGGTCTAAATCATGGTACATTCTCTTCTTGACTTGTATCAAAAAAAGAAAAGAATACATGAATGAAAAACTTGGTTATTAAGGAAGAATAATTCAAGGGATATAAGGAGAGTAATAGAGAAAAAAACTTCCATTAATATATAAATTAATGAATGTGATATGACCTTGTATTTGAAATCCTAAAATTTGAAGGAATTTGATGAATCCCAAAGAATAAATAAGATTGATCACACTAAAAATAATACTTGTCGAAATCCCAAACATACTTCTAGTGTTCATAATAACATTTTACTAGTTTTGTTAGAAAATTTGGAGAATATGAGAAAAATTTTGTAATCACAGTATGAGCCTATTGAAAATGGAAAATAAAATATTCCATATTATGAGAATTAGTTATGTGGGTGAGGATCAAAATATATAGATGTACTACAAGAAATATCTCTACAATAATTCAAGTAAAATAAAAGTCATTTTAGAGGATAAATGATTCATAAGGAGAAAAAACTACTTTAAAATATCTTACTAATAGAAATTTCACACACAATGAAATTAAATAAATAATAATATCCACAAATCATCAATCAAAATTAGAGATCAAATGTTCTGGTGTGAAAAGTGAAGGAAATGGGGTAACATGGTTGAGAAAACCATCTCATCCTTTCTATTCACATTAATGAGGAAAGGATGGTCCACCTTATTCCTTGAATATTTTTCTACATTATATATTATTATAATACATGTAATAGAAGATGAAGAATGTTATTATGGGGATAACTTGAGATTGTTAATTGTTGTTAAATCTTGACAAAAAAATGGAAAATTCAAGATCCTTGAATTATTTCTCAATTGGAATTTAAATTCATATATGATAATGTATCATATTTGATAAAGCTGAATAATGAACAGTAATATCATGGATAAAAATGATGAAGAATATACCATCCCATTTTGATCATATATGTGGTATCAAGATGAAAATGTATTGAATAAGATAATTCTTGGTGAAGATATGAATGTTATCAAATCTATGTTGTCACATGTTCCAGATATATTTTGGTGTACTCTCCAAATTGGGACATATTAATATCCATTATTAAAGATATTATGAATTATGAATATGTTGTGGAGTGTCACCCTATAGGTGGAGACAATTGAAGAATTATAATGTTTCTTAAATAAACATTATTTAAATTGGTATCAAATATAATTATTCAGAATGTTGTTTGAAGATAATGTCATTGGAAAATGTAAGTATTTTTATAAATATATCATTATTGGTTAAAAAAATGACAGACATAACACAATGTTATAGTAGTTGAATTAATCAATAACATTAGAAATCTGGAAGAATGGTTGTTCTTTAGGGAAATTTATATTGTTATTTATACTTGAATATTTTTTCTATATTTTTTGAATTACCTTCATGAATATTAGGGTGATGTTTCTAAAAAAAGTTTTCATATATCAATTAGTATATCCATCGTGAAATAAATGGGTACAATCCTTTGAAGACATGTTTAATAGTTCACATTCTGTGAGGAATCATGATCATTTGGAAAAGAGAAACATTTTTTGAAAATCAAATCCTCTTGTTTTCTATACTAGGGATTGATCCTGTAGACATAAACTGAACTGAAGGATGAAAATTTTCATTATGTATGACTTGATACCATTTTACAATGAAAATATTATTTATTTTCAATAAGGGCGATAGAATGTGAAATGAATGTTTCAAAAGTTGGAGGGCAAGAATGTGAAAGAGCATAGAAATAATCACATATATTCATACCCATTTCTAATGTACATTGAAGGTATTCAAGAAACAATACAATGGGGGACACTGAAGATCCAACCTTGTTCATGAGTTATATATTGTTCAATGGGTTTTATTGGTTTTCAAAAAAATTCAATGAAATAAAATGATTTAATTGAATTCAATATATTGAAAGTGGTTATATGAAGGTTAGATGAACAATCCAAGATGTCCAAGCTTGAAAAAAATGTGAGTGTTGTTTGGATGAATGGATGAAGAAATGATCACTCATTTATTATTATCGTATTTTTGTTCTTTTAAGGACATGATTTTATAGGTGTAATGATTTTTGATCTAATCTTAATTTATAGAACAGATTTCATTATGAGCATTTACTAATAAAATTTTTTACAACAATGAAAAATATGTGAAGAAATATGGTTTGATTTTGAAGATATTTTTGGAATTTTTATACCAAAATCAATTGGAGAAAAGGAATAATAGGATCGTGAAAATATTCATTTTTCATGAGGAACTAAGAAAGGGTACAATCATTATTTTTAGAAAAAAAATCCATGAATAATAGATGCATGGTAATTTATGACATATATATTTTGTTTTGATGATTTATCATACAACCATTACAATGCAGAAATGGGATAGCCCATCAACCATGCATGAGTGTCCCAAGGGTAATATATGTGGGAGAGTTGGCCTTTATAACCCACATGGAAACAAAGTACTGTGTTTTAATGTATAATTCATGTAAGAGCACACATGGTGGCTCGGATTGGGGGTTAGAATATCATCCATGGGAAATGTATATTTTTGTAGTATTTTTAGGGATCGACCATGCAGTTAGATCAATGATGGAGTGGGAATATTTTCATGGACATAAAGTTTTCCAATAGTGTAAAGAACCCATGTGGGATGGGTTATCATAGGTTACTGATCCCAGATTAAAAACATACACAAATAAATGTATTCATTTGATCTAGTGCACGCGCTTCGTCATTTAACTCTCAAATGTATTCTTCTTCCTCAAGATTATCCTTACAAGTGTGATATATATATTTTTTAGAGTTATAAATGATGAGGATTATATAATCATGATGAGCTTGATATAGTTACATGATTGAGAATTAAGAAAAGGAATATGATTTCTAATGTATACAACTATTTTTTTCATGAATTTGGGTAACCAACTATGCTGACACTGCTGAGGAAAATATGGTGATGCAGAAGGCTGATAATGGATGGATAAAAGAATAATATGATTGTTTTCACATTCACATGATTTAACAGCCCATGATTCTATAGTATGATATCTCTTCAAAGTATTTCATCAACTTGCGCTACATGCAACACCGAGTTCAAGCACACCATGACTTACCAAACTAGCTGTTCAAAAAAGACGATATGAATAGTATTACCCACATTATAAAGTTTTCATATTCTATATAATTTTAACATTCAACTTTTTTCTTTCTTAGACATAATATAAAAAATCAACTTTTAAGATAAAAGTGGTATTTTTAACAAAATGCAGTTTTTCCACCTTTAAATGGAGAAACCTTTTTAAATCCAATGTTTAACACTTTTATATATTATATTTAATTAAATTAAATTTTCTTTAGAATCAAGATATAAAAAATTATTTAGGATTAATTTTTGTTTCTCTTTTATAACTTTCATATTTTGATGAATAGTGAAAAATACTAAATTTTAATTAAAAATGTTTTTTAATCAAAATAAATTATAGTGTTAAATTATGAATTTTAATGGTTTTGAAGTATAATTAGATTATATTTTTATCATTTAATACAATGTAGGTCATTATATCTAATTTCACATTTAATGTTTTCATAAACACATGTCAATCTATTCATAGTTTTTTACTTTATTAAAAACCCGCTTTTTGGTTTTGACAATGGGAATTAATTTAAAATTAATAAATAAAACATTTATTATTTTAATTTGGTAAAATTGAATTCATTTTTGAATCTGGAATATCAAAATTACATCAGGGTAAAATTTTGGTATTTTTCGGAAAACATTCAATTTTTGATGAATAGTAAAAAACACCGCGTTATTATTTAAAACCGACTTTTTATTAAAATAAAAATATATTTTATTTAAATTTATTTTAAATTAAAATTGGTAGATAATACATAAATATGTTTAATGTTATTCATTGGAGTCATTTTATAATAAAATTAGATGTATAATATTTTATTGAATTTTTAATGTTTTTTACCCACCTTCTATGAGCATTTGCAAATTAGCATAATACATAATTTTACCACTTCTGTGAGTCAAATTTCAATAATCTAAGAGACGTAGTTGACACCAGTAAGTAAAATGTGGTTCAATAAGATTTAAATAATTTTTAGTGAATAACAACTTTTGACTATTATTTACCATGGTTAAAAGTAAATAGGGAAATTAAGGGTAAAGATGATATTATACTTATCCTAACACATGTCCTAATTCTATTGGATAAGTTTAATTTAAAAAAAAACCTTAGGAATAAAATTTGATCCTTTTTGGTGCAGTTGGATTAGAATAGGAAATTTATTATTATTTTATTTAAAGAACAGTTAAAAGTTTTTAATTCAATGCTTTTTAACTAAACCATTGTTAATATAGGGTTATACATAAGATAAATTCAACAAAAAAAATTAATTATAAAGATTAAATTGTTTCCTACATAATGGTATTTTATTTATAATTTTTAGAGGTTAATTAATTTCATTTATTTATGACACAATGATGATGCAGTAATTACCTTATTAATGAAATATTAAAATAATTGATATTATAAATATACAAATAAATGTTACATCAGTCTTATGATTAATTAAACTAATTCTTTATGTTAATATGACATGATAGGGTTGGATAAATAAATTTTATTCGCAGTGATATATTTTTTATGGATTTCAAAAACATTAAATACTAAATAGTGACAAAATTGAAAAAATTGGGGTTTTAAAATAAATACTATACTATTAATTGATATAATATTCATAAAAATCTAAGGATCGACCAAAGGACTTAGAAAAGGTTATATATATTAACAATGAACCATATGAGGTTCTCTGGGACTGTTATAATTTTTTTATTAACAATATAATATAAAAATAAAAAGAGACCTGTTAAATGTCAAACTATTTAACTAAGAGATAAATATAAAAGAAAAGGTTAATATGGTGACCCAAAACCTGTCCAAAACATATTTGTTGAGATTTTATCGACCCATACCAATCTTTTCCTCAAAATAAATTATTTTGGAGCCATTAGAAACTGAAAATTATTTTATTATAAAATAAAATTTCATGCTTTTCCTAAAGTGTCACTCACCCCTCTTATAAAAGGGAAATTCCCCTTCTCTCAAAATCACAACTAAAAATCCATTTGGCTCGACCATCACCTGTAAAATACCCTCCCAACATCCCTCACATCCACCCAGATTCCTTACTTTGATAAAAAAGCCAACCTATGGATCCCTCTTTATCGACTCAAAAGGAAACACCAGAACAAGAGGTAATAATTTACCACCCACTTTCAAGTTCTTTTCTTCTGCAACTTCCTATTTCATTGATGTTTCCATACCAAAATAACAACCCCAGTACCTCATTCATACTTTGATGTTACTATAAATATGGTAAAACCATATTTGTTATTCTATCCATCCTATAAATGACAATGTCACCATACGTGCGTACGTACGGCTTACTGTCTCCACGTCGTGGTGTAGTTTGTTATTTAAACACTTAATTATTTTCATGGGAATAATAATGAGTATAACTGATGTAAATAATAAATATAAAAATTTAATGATTATTTATATTTGATATAACATCCAATTACATATTATTTCAACATCAATATAATGATATTCTCGCTCATGCGTACTTACAGATTACCATCTCCACGACGTGATGATATTCATTCCCACGTTCACTATTCAACAATGATTTTAAAAATATATATTACTAATATGTGCATAATATATGACATAATAATGTCACTATAGGTATATATCTATATATTTATGTAGTTACATATATCTTATTCACTTCCATTCAATACTAAATGAAAACAGAAACAATGGTTATGCGTACGTACGGCCTACCATCTCCAAAAATGGTTCCTTCAATTTCATATATATATATATATATATATTATCATTTTCTATATTATAAATATATATGATATATAAATCAAGGATTATATTCTGGAAATATTTAAATCATTATCTATATGATACGATCAAGAAAAAAAAGTTAAAACATGTACGATAAAGAAAGCGATTATTACCCAAAATGTTATTTTAACATGGAAATAATTATTAAATGGGTTGTATAAATCCATAAATGAATCATGTATGATATAATAAATATTTATATGGTTCTGGTGTAATTTAATAACATACTATAGTCATTATACATGAGGTTAAATGTACTCTCGACCAAAGGAAAGTGTAAGGTAAGAGTTAATTCCTCAATCTCATTATTATTTGAGATTGTTTATGGGTGAGTTTTTACAAGGAAATATTTATTTTCGATGTCCATTATTCATAAAAGAGCATTCAAAGGGATTATATTTAAGGGATACTTGTATTAAAACATCATTTTATATGTTTTAAATAATTATTCTACAAAATCATTCTCATTAATGTCCATGTTTTAAAAATGGTTTGTAAGGATTTATTTACATGGAAATGAATGTTTTTAAAATGTTAATTACATTCAAAAGTTTAAAAGTGGTATGGGACACTTTGATTAAAAAACTTCTTTAAATTTATTCCTTTCTAAATTGTGTGACTTTTAAATGTTTTCATGAAAATGGGATATTTCTCTCAAAGAGTATTACAAATCATTTTCATCTATGTCAACACCCTTTGATGGATTTTAAATTTTTTTGAAGTTGATTTATTATGATACAAATATTCAATATTGTATCGAAGGTTTTGTGATATTTTTGACTATGGATTTGTTATTTTTATAGCATTCATAGTTTATGGTTAAAGTATTGACATTTCGTATGCTTGTTCTAATAATATTGTTTATGTTATGTTTTAACCTTTTAATATTTGAAATGTATTGGACATAGTAAGTGACAGGTGGAGCCTACGATTGCTCCACAATACATTAGTAGGTCTCATGAGACAATTAGATGTGGAATTGGCTGACGAATTTCCCAATTTTCAATATGGTTTTGGCCGTGGCCTTAATAATTTTTAGACGTCTTAGCTGAGGCCTTGAAAAAATGTTTCGAAATGGCTGGAATTATATATTCCCTCATTATGAAAATAATAATGATGGTTCATGTGGTTATTCGAATAGTAGAATACACTTGACAATGTTTTATTATGGCATTATTTACTCATCTCATATTTCTACCATAAAGTGTTCATGTTTATTATTTGTAAAGGAATGTGTTTTCAATTATTCACCATGCCTATTTATTATGTTATCTTCCTCTAAAATTTTTACCCTTACTGAGCATATGAGCTCAACCCTTTCTTATGTTTTATTTTCCTTGTATTTACAAGAAGTGAATTAAGAATGATATGTTCAGTTAAGCTAAAAGAGAATAATGGAGTTCTCAATGATTCATTTATGTTGTGTTTTATTTTCTAATGTTTAATGTAACGTTCAAGTATGTAATATATCTTTCAAGACTGCTAAACTATCGATCTATAAATACTGGATTCCTTGTAATCATTCCAATGTATTAATATAATGCAACGACTCTGGGCTTCTGGGTTCAGGGCATTAGAGTTGGTATCAGAGGAAGTTTAGCAACAACCATTTAAATATATTTAGATAAACTCTGATTAGAAAACATTACCCTAAGATAAAATTTTAGGGTTAGTATAGAAGATCTTCCTTGAAATGTGGTAGTGAAGAGATTCTATCTATTTTCCATGAAATACATCCCTGTCTTGATACGAGCAGGTATAGGTGGATCTGGCACAGATGTACCTAGAAGTGAAAACTCTGAAAAAGAGTTTCGTTATAAGGACCAGGCCTTAAAAATTACTTATTATAGAATTAAATGAATAATTCACATAGAAGATCTTTTCAGGTTTAGAGTTTTAGAGAATTAGATCATAAATCATGCATTACATTCCACATTTAAAAAATGTGGTTACATAAAAGATAGTATTCATTTTTTCCCCATCGACATAAACATATTTAAAAAAAACATGGATTATTTCATGACACTTTGTTGAACCTATCATCACATCATGTACATTTCCCTTGACCTGTGAAAAACATTTCAAAAACTTTGTATGAGCATAAAAATCTCAATAAGGGACATAAAAGTACAAAATGAAAACATTAGTCCATGTATGAAATCATACATTACTCATAAAACATAATCAATTTAACATACCTCATCAAATCATGAATAAATCATAGAAATCATATGACATAAAGGTAACTTGAGGCATTCATAACATTCTTACATAGGGAGTAACCCTCTTTGTTACGTTTGGAATACCCATCACAATATATTCCCTAAATCTCTTCGGATAAACCTTAATGTTTAACTCCTTCACATTACCCAATGCATTGGAGATCTATATCGGGCTCACCCACCCTTAGATTATCATGGAACCACCCGTCTTCATAACAATTCCCAAGAACCATAACATAATCGTATCACATAAAACATGCATAAAGGAAACATTACATTTCTACATTTCAATCAAAAGATATCAATACAACACATTGATACAATAAAAGCATTATGAAAACCATTTTCAATACCAAAATATAAGAAAAGTAATATATGGAATTTATTTTTCATTTTAGAAAAAAATTAGGTTATGGTTTGTAGAGGAAGCCGAAACTCAAATAATGGTCACGACGGCGAAGAAGTCATTGTCGCCACCTACGTACGACAAAAACAAATATTCCCTTTTGTCGATTCATATAAAAATATTCTTTTTGAATAAACTTAAAAGTCATAGGGGTTTATACACTGTATAATAGAAAGTTGTGTATAAAACAAAATATGCCTCAATGAATGCAGATTGAGACAAAGTCCCTTAAAAAGATGGTATCCTTAGATTAAGGATAAATCAATTACATAATTATGTGTGACAAGAGAATACACCTAATATCAGTGGATATAATGTGTAAATAAATAATATGTCATTAACATATATTCATAGAATTACATATTCAAGCAGTAAAGTTTATCCCAAAGAGTCAAAATTGGGTTAAGAAGATCCCTTGAAAAAATGCGACAGCCTAACGACGTCACTTCAAACATCATAAAATGAGTTGATGGGAGATCAAAAGGGTATCTCATAACTTGGACATAAAATTTAAATCAATAAGGATATATAAGGACATATACCAACATTACAAAATGTAAATTAAAAGTCCCAACAAAATAAGACTTTTAAAAAGAGGATGGTGAAAAGTTCCCTTACCGACTTGGGTATCTTTCAAAACATACACCCCATGAATGAAGGACAATAAAAAATTGATGTAAATACTCATAAAAGAATGTATATTACACAAGGAGTAGAATAATGGGTATTACATATACTACTCAAAGTAAATGGTGGAAAAAATATCAAAAATCTCACAGGAATAAAAGTGAGATGAAAAATCCATTATGAAAACTCGACAGCCGAACAACGCCACTTAAAACATCCAAAAATGGATTGATGAGATCAAATAGGGTCTGTCATAATATTAACATAAAATTTAAAGAAAGAGGAATATAAAAGAACACCCCCAACATAACAAAGAGGATCTTAAGAGAAGTTACATAAATGAGAGTACTTAAAAAGAAACAGAGAGGTTGGATCTCATACGAAAATTCTGCAGCCTAACAGCGCCAATCAAAACTTCCAAAATGGAATGATGAGAGAAAATAGGGTCTCTCATCATATGAAAATAAAAAGTACAGTAAGATTAATATAAAATAATATCCCAATCATAAGAAATATTAGCTTAAAATTAATGACATAAAAGAGTGTACTTAAAAAGAAAGAGAGGGGTAAGTTCCCTTACCTTAAGTCCAACTTGTCTTGTTCGTTTCTTTATATTCCTGAATAATAAACTTTGGTCAATTTATAATTTCTTAAGGAACTCCTTTAAAGATTATTATTCTGATAATATCACATATTATAATTTTATAATTATTGTTTAATAATGTTAGTTAATATCAGACGTTTTTGCCGATGTTTGGTACATGAGTCAAAAATGAACTTGTTTGAAAATGATTGCCCATGTAGTTAAAATTAAATCATTTACAGAATAGTATTAATGATTAAAATATCATATAAATCCAGTACATATTCATTTTATACTATTCCATAACATTTTGAGATAAAAAATGAAAAGCACCATTCATGGAGACGGTAGGCCGTACGTACGCATGAACGCTACTTTCATTTTTTTTGTCATATTAATGGAATTAAAAATAAATGAGAGAGATATATATATATTATAATTCCATTATAATATATATTTTATATAGGTCACATATGTTCATTAATTTCATTCTTTATACATTCCATGTATTGCATGAACGAGTCAAATCACTTGAGGGGGCGGTAGTCCACACTTCCTCGTATGAAATTATCGCATTTTCACAACATGCAAAGAATAAAGGTATGTTTTAAATATAAAATACAGAATCATATAGTAAAAATAAATACCATATATATCGTATATAAAATTCAGTTACATCATAATGTCCACCTTTAGAGGTGTTAAAATAATATTGAACAATCATCGTTTCGTGAGGCAGTAATTTTCCATCACCAGAAACAGTATGTTCTTTAACCATTAGACGGATGTGTGTGTAAGTGTAGCTCGAATACATCTTCTAAAAACATCATATTATATTTAACATACTTTTTTGTTACAAAATAAAGGAATAAAAAGAGTTTAGGGGGTTGGAGAATCAAAATAAAACATAAGAACACAAGAGAAGACACTAAATTTAAATCGGGCAACTTTTCTTGATTTGAGATCAAAGGATTCCTTGGAAAGACTTATGCCCAAAGTGAGGCTTCTAGGAGAAAATAAGGGATTTGGAGAGACAAAATAATCAGGGTTTGTCCGAGCCAAATGATTTAGAGGTTTGGGTAAGGTGGTAGAGGTGGGGGCCTTTTATAAGAGGAGAGGTGGGGCACTCTCGGAATGTCTTGAAAAGTAACATTATTATAAATTGATTTTAGAATTTTAAAGGGCCCACAATTATATATTTATATTATAAGGTGATAATAGTTCTAAATCCACATATCAAATAGGTTTTTTACAAGTTTAGGTCTTAGATTTTACATTATATTTTCATTTTATTTAAATCGTTAAATAATGAGGTAATCAGTGCATCATCATGGTGTCATAAATAATTCAATTTATTTAATGTCTAAAAATAATAAAAAAACTATCATGGTGTATGAAAGATTTTTAGCTTTTTAATAAATATCTATAGTAAAATATATGACTTTTATAACACCATTTAAATTTTTTTTAGTAAAACAAAACATGTTTGTGACATTTTTATTTTAACAATAAATAAAAAGTTTTTAATGTCATTTTCCAACAAATGTGGCTCCATGGGGTCCCCAAGATGACCCATGGATTTTCTTGGTCGTCCATGAAACATCCAATAAGTGTAGGACATGTGTCAGGGTCATTTCATAATATTAAAACATTATTTTTACCATAAATTACACAAATTACCTCTAATCGCGATTAGAAACATAAAAGATACTATTCACCAAAAAATTATTTTAATCCCATTGAACCAAATATTACTTCATAATAAAAACCATTTATTTCTGATTTTTTCAATTCAAAACACAGAGGTGGTAAAATTTCATTTAAACGAAAAATCAGTTTTTTTAAGTTCCACTTAGTGGTTTCACTATTCATCAAAAACTGGAGTTTTTCAGAAAAAATACCAAAAATTCACCCTATGCTATATTTGATATTCTTAATTCAAAAATTATTTCTATTTTAAAAAATTCAAAACATATAATTTACATTTATTAATTTAATAATTAATTCCCGCTTTCAGAACAAATAGCATGTTTTTATAAAACAATATATATCTAAACATTGACACTAGTTTAAGTCCAATTTCAAAGTGAAATTAATTCCAAAGAACACTATTGGATTAAATGGTAAAAATATATTCTAATTTAACTTTAAAACCAATTCAAAAGATAATAGAATCATATAAATAAATTAGATTAAAAAGAGGTTTTGAATGAAAATACAACATTTTTTACTATTCATTAAAAAATGATCTTTATCGGAAAAATACCAAAAATTTACACAAAGTAAATTTTGATGTCCCGATTCTAAAGAAGAATTTTATTTTGTCATATATAACACATAAAATTGTCAAAAAGTGGATTTAAAAGAGGTTCGCCATCAAAAGGTGGTTAATCGACCTTTTAAAGAATATTAGAATGTTTACGCTTAAAATTGGATTCATTCACATTTTTAATCCTCTAAAATTTATTGTAAAAAGTAAAAATATTTGGCAAACATATATAATCATTTTGTAGTTATTTCTGTTCATTCTCGTCATTACAACGGCTAGGTGTCAACTACCATTTAAAATAAATTTATTTTATTATTAGAGTGCAACGTAAGATATCAAAGGAACTTGTTGTTGCGTATTGGGTAAGCCATCGAGCATAGCGTTACCTTTAAATTAATATTAACATTTTATTCCCATATAGGGATAAATATAAAAATTTCATATTCTTTATTTACCTGGGGTGTTACATCCTTCCCCCATTTTGGGAATTGCGTCCTCGCAATTTTAAAATTTGGCTCGAAAGCATCATTGAAAGTCCCACATCGGAACAAGAGTCAGTAAAACAATCACTTTAAAAGAAATAAAGACAAGTACAGAGGTCACCCAAGTTAACCCATACTAGGATTCCTTGTAAGAAAAAATGGATATGTAATAAAAAGCAAAGGGTCATGTTTTGAGGGAGAGTGATAGAAAACATGTTTAGGAGAAATTTAACCACAAGAAAATCACAAACTTATGGTGGGTTAAATGGTATTAGATTCCCTAGTAGGAAAAGTTAATAGACAGAATTTTTGTTTTAAGTAACTTTATATTGAGGAATTTATTTTTGATCTTAAGAAAACATACTTACTTGTCATGTTGACATTCAACTTCTTCTATATTTCTTACCAAACTCAAACTTTCCCCAAATGATGAGTATTTAGGAAGACTTGTTCACATTAAGAGTACTATAATCAACTTCTTGAGAATCACCTAATACGCAAAAGAGATCTATATATTTTCCATGTCTTTAAACCCTTACCAAAACCAAAATTGTCAGAACATGATCAGATAATCCAGAAAAGGATAACCCTTTATAAAAATAAAATCTATTCTTAATCTCCAAAATTTGTCCAAAAAAACCCACAGTTCAACGAAGACCATTCGATAAACAATTTGTCCATAAAATTATTCAAATTAAACCAAAATATGATTTAAACCCAAATATTGGAAGGATTTAGTCACATAGTCTTCCATGGTACAAATTAACACTTATCTCCAAATAACATCAATTTCTCTAAAAGTCTCATATTGAAAATTAATTAACCTAAGCACATATCCTCCATGACAGGTTTATAATTTCCATAGATAACCCAAAATCAACTTACTCTTAATTCATAAAATCATCTAACTAAAAAGAATAAGTCATACTAACCAGGGACTTCATGTAGTCTAGTGGTAGGCAATAAATACCCGTTGCACTTTAGTTGTGGGTTATATTCCCGCAGCTTTTTCAGACGTGACGGGTTGTCACACGGTCTGCATGTTGTCCTTTTTATAAAACTAAAAAATAACTCTAACATGTATTAACCTCAATAGTTTTCTTATACCTCTCATTTTCATCCATATTCATAATGGTCTCAACTTTTTAATTATTAAAGTCTTATGTCACCACCATAAAATAAAACGATTCCCAAAATGAATAACATCATACCTTTATCATGGCGTCAACTCAGTTTCATCGTCCTCTTGTTCACATAGGTAGAATTTCCATGCATTACAACAATTATTTAGAGATCCTTCAAAATCGTTTTCTTCCTCCATCCAAATACACCTTGTACAACATGGTTCATATGGGTGTTCACAGAAAAACAGTTTTGGAAAATAATCATGTATGACATATAATTCCAAAACATCTGATAAAACATGATTTCTATAAAATAATCGGACATAATTTGAGTTGAAACTTTCTATTATTGGTCATTTTAAAATACCATAAGTATGTGCTGAGAGACTATATTTTAAAAGCAAATATAAATAGGTTGTGCAAGGGTCTCCTTCCTCAACACCATTTTTAAAATCATAATATGATTCAAATTCTTGTGATAAGGTAAAATATTTGAAAATACCTTGATAATATTTACCTTTCTTGAAAACATGAGAATATTGTGAAAATAGTATTTTTCTAAATACAACCCATGATCCACGATGATAACTAGGTATATTGGAGGTGTTTGATATCTCAATCAACTGCTTTCAATTGAGTTTTATTCTAGAAAAAGTTTCACAATCATCCGAACATGAATTTGAAATAATTATTGCAAGCATGTCATCAGGAAGAGATAGGAATGTTGTTTGAGATCCTCCTCTTTCCATTCATAACTGACTTTACATGACTTGAAAAAAAAGTTATAAAACAAGGATTTAACTGAAATAATAGATATAGGGACTAATCAAGTGTCTAACAAAAACTAATAATCCCTAAAGTTGTCTAAACCGACTATTGATACCAACTATAAGGACCCAGCCTTAAACATTACTTATTATTGAATTAAATGAATAATTCACATAGAGGATCTTTTCAGGTTTAGAGTTTTAGAGAATTAGATCATAAATCATGCATTACATTCCACTTTTCAACAATGTGGTTACATAAAAGATAGTATTCATTTTTTCCCATCGATAGAAACATATTTAAAAGAAAACATGGATTCTTTCATGACACTTCCTTGACCCTATCATCACATCATGTACCTTTCCCTTGACCTGTGAAAAACATTTCAAAAACATGGGATGAGCATAAAAAGCTCAATAAGGGATATAAAAGTACGAAATGAATACATTAGTCCATGTATAAAATCATACATTACTCATAAAACATAATCACTTTAATATACCACATAAAATCATGAATAAATCATAGAAATCATAATACATAAAGGTAAGTTGAGGCATTCATAACATTCTTACGTAGGGAGTAACCCTACTGGTTACGTTTGGAAAACCCATCACCGTATATTCCCTAAGTCTCTTCCGAGAAACCTTAACGTTTAACTCCTTCGCATTGCCCAATGCATTGGAGAGGTATATCGGGCTCACCCGCCCTTAGATTATCACGGAACCAACCGTCTTCATAACAATGCCCAAGAACCATAACATAATCGTATCATGTGAAACATGCATAAAGGAAACATAACATTTCCACATTTCAATCACATGATATCAATACAACACATTGATATAATAAAAACATTATGAAAAAAATTTTCAATACCAAAATAAAAGAAAAGTAATAAATGGTATTTATTTTTCTTTTTTTTAAAAAAATTAGGTTATGGCTTGTAGAGGAAGCCAAAACTCAAATAATGGTCACGGCGGTGGAGAAGTCATTGTCACCACATACGTACGACAAAAACAAACATTCCCTTTTGTCACTTCAAATAAGAATATTCCTTTTGAATAAACCTAAAATTCAAAGGGGGTTATACACCTTATAAATTAAAGTTGTGTATAAAACAACATATTCCTTAATAAATAGAGATTGAGATGAAGTCCCTTACAAAGATGGTATCCTTGGATTAAGGATAAATAAATTTCATAATTATGTGTGACAAACGAATACACATAATATAGGTGGATATTAAGTGTAAAACAATCATAGGTGATTTACACATATTCATAGAATGGAATATTCAAGGATTACATGTTTATCCCAAAGAATCAAAATTGGGTTAAGATGTTCCCTAGAAAAATTGCAATAGCCTAACGACATCACTTCAAACTTCATAAAATGAGTTGATGAGAGATAAAAAGGGTATCTCATCACTTGGACCTAAAATTTACATCAATAAGGATATATAAGAAGATATCCCAACATTAAAATATGTAAATTAAAATACCCAACAAAATAAGTCTTTTAAAAAGAGGAGGGTGAAAAGTTCCCTTACCGACTTGGGTATCTTTCAAAACATACACCCCATGAATGAAGGACAATACAAAATTGATGTAAATACTCATAGAAGAATTTATATTAAAAAATGTGTAGAATAATGGGTAGTAAATATACCACTCAATCGAAATGGTGGCAAATGTAGCATGAATCTCACGGGAATAAAAGTGAGATGAAAAATCCCTTACAAAAATTCTGCAGCCGAACGACGCCACTTAAAACATCCAAAAATGGATTGATGAGATCAAATAGGGTCTCTAATCATATTAGCATAAAATGTAAATAAAGAGGAATATAATAGAACACCCCCCAAAATAACAAAGAGGAGCTTAAGAGAAGTGACATAAAGGAGAGTACTTAAAAAGAATGAGAGAGGTTGGATCTCTTACGAAAATTTGACAGCCTAACGGTGCCAATCAAAACTTCCAAAATGGATTGATGAGAGAAAATAGGGTCACTAATCCTATGAACATATAAATTACAGTAAGTGTAATATAAAATAACATCCCAATCATAAGATATATGAGCTTAAAAGGAATTACATAAAAGAGTGTACTTAAAAAGAAAGAGAGGGGTAGGTTCCCTTACCTCAAGTCCGACTTGTCTTGTTCGTTTCATTATATTCCTGAACAATAAACTTTGGGAAATTTATAATTGCATAAGGAACTCATTTAAAGATTATTATTCAGGTAATATCACATATTATAATGTTATAATTATTTTTTAATAATGTTACTTCATATCAGACGTTTTTGCTGATGTTTGTTACATTAGTAAAAATGAACTTGTTTGAAAATTATTGCACATGTAGTTATAAGTAAATCATTTCCAGAATATTATTAATGATTAAAATATCATATATATCCAGTAAATATTGATTTTATAATATTCTATAACATTTGTAGATAAAAAATGAAAAGAACTGTTCATGGAGACGGTAGGCCGTACGTACACATGAACGCTACTTTCATTTTTTTTCATGTTAATGGAATTAAAAATAAATGAGAGAGATATATATATTATATTTACAGTATAATATATATGTTATATAGGTCACATATGTTTATTAATTTCATTGTTTACACATTCCATGTATTGCATGAACAAGTCACATCATTTGAGGGGGTGGTAGTCCACACTTCCTCATATGTAACTATCGCATTTACACAACATGCAAAGAATAAAGGTGTGTTTTAAATATAAAATACAGAAGCATATAGTATACATAAATACCATATATATCGTATATAAAATACAGTGACATCAAAATGACCACCTTTAGAGGTGTTAAAAGAATATTGAACAATCATCGTTTCATGAGGCAGTAATTCACCATCCAGAGAAATAGTATGTTCTTTAACCATTAGACGGATGTGTGTGTAAATGTAGCTCGAATACTTCTTATAACCACATCCTAGTTTATTTAAGATATTGTGTTGTTACAAAATAAAGGAATAAAAAGAGTTTAGGTGGTTGGAGAAGAAAAATAAAACATAAGAACACAAGAGAATACACTTCCTCTAAATCGGGTATGTTTTTTTTATTTGAGCCAAAAGGCTTCCATGGAAAGACTTCTGCCCAATGTGAGGCTTCTAAGAGAAATATAGGGATGTGGAGAGACAAAATAGGTAGGGTTTGGCTGAGCAAAAGGCTTGAGAGGTGTGGGTAAGGTGGTAGAGGTGGGGGCCTTTTATAAGAGGAGAGGAGGGGCACTCTTGGAAAGTCTTGAAAAGTAACATTATTATATATTGATTTTCGTATTTTAAAGGGCCAACAATTATATATTTAGAGGATAAGGTGATAATAGTTCTAAATCTACACATCCAATAGGTTTTTGAAAAGTGTAGGTCTTAGATTTTACATTATCGTTTCATTTTATTTAAATCGTTAAATAATGAGGTAATCACTGCATCATCATGGTGTCATAAATAATTCAATTTATTAAATGTCTAAAAATTATAAAAAAAATATCATGATGTAGTAAATCGTTTTAGATTTCTAATGAATATTTATAGTCAAAAATATGACTTGTATAACACCATTAAAAAATTGTTTTAGTAAAAAACCGATGTTTGTGATATTTTTATTTTAACATTAAATAAAAAGTTTTTAATGTCATTTTTCTACCAAAGTGGATCCATGGGGTTCCCATGTAACACCCAAAGGTTCCACGGTATGTTTACCTTTGAATAATGGAATGACGTGCATTGTACGTAACATCGAGATTCTAACACACCACAACCAATCAAACTAGCCGTTATGAATAGTAATACATGCTTTTTGAAATTTTATAAAATTTATCTTTCGAAATGGACTTCAGTTTTGGATTCTTAATATCGAAATTAGCTTAGGGAGAAATTTTGGTACATTTCAGATAACTTTCATATTTTGATAAATAGTGAAAATTACTAAATTTTAATTAAAATTAACTTTTTTAATCGAAATAATTAATAGTGATAAATTATTAATCCGAATGGTTTTAAAGTATATTTTGAATTTATTTTTACCATTTAATACAATTTTGGTCATTGGATGCGATTTCACATTTAAACCAAACATAAACAAGTGTCAATCTTTTGATAGTTATTATATCTTAAAAACACGCTATTTGTTTTGACGACGGGAATTAATTTTTAAATTAATTAATTCAACTGATATGTTTTTAATTTGGTAAAATAGACATCATTTTTGAATCCATAAAATCAAATATATCTTAGGGCTAATTTTTTGTATTGTTCTGAAAAACGTCAATTTTTGATGAATAGTGAAACCACTAAGTGGTAGTTAAAAAACTGAATTTTTCATAAAACATAATTTTACCACTTCTGTGAATGTAATTTCGACAATCCAAGAGACACGGTTAATATAAAGTAGTAAAATTTGGTTCAATGAGATGAAAATAATTTTTCATGAATAGTAACTTTTTACTTTTATTTACCACGGTTAAAAGTAAATAGGGTAATTAAGGGTAAAAATGATCTTAATATTACCCTAACACATGTTCTAATTCTACTGGACAAGTGTATCTCGACCAAAAACAACCTTATGAATAAAATATTATCATTTAGGTCCACTTGGATTAGATTAGGACATTTATTATTATTTCAATCAAAGAGGAGTTAAAAGAGTTAAAATCAACGTTTATTTACCAATACATTTCTAATATTGGGTTATACATAAGATAAATTCGATTATAAATATTCATTAGAAAGATAAAAAGATTTCCTACATAATTATATTTTTTTATGATTTTTAGACATTAAACAATTTAATTTATTTATGATACAATGATGATTCAGTAATTACCATAATAGTGAAAAATTAAAATAATTGATATTATAAATACACAAATTAATATAATTTGAGAGTTTTATTGAATTACACTATTTTTATAGGTTAATATGACATATTAGGATTTATTTAATTGACTTTGTTCGATGTAATCATTCTGTTATGAGTTTCACCAAAATCAATTATTGAATAGTGTCAAAATTGACATTAAAGAGTTTTTGAAATAAATATTATATTATTAATTGATATTAAATTCATAAAAATCTAAGGTTAGAAAAAGATACTTATATCATGATATTTGTATCATTAATGGACAACTTGGGGGTCTCTTTGATGTATATAATATGTTTATTAACTATATAATATAAAAATACAAAGTAACACGGTAAATGTCAAACTAATTAACTAAGAGTTAAAACTAAATGATAAGGTTAATATAATAACCCAAAAATGTATAAATTCTTTTGGTTGAGTGGTATTCGACCCATCCCCACATTAAACTTTAAATAATACACTTTGGAGCCGTTAGAAACCGAATATGATTTTATTATAAAATAATATTTCTAGCTTTTCAAAAGGTTCCCCTCACCCCTCTTATAAAAGGGCACTCCCCCTTCTCATTAATTCACACCTTCAAAGCCTTTTTGTTCAGCCAGACCCTGCCCAAATACTCTCTCAACTTCCCTCACTACAACCTATATCCCTTAGTTTGATCAGAAAGCCAACCTAAGGAGCCCTTTTGATCAAATCAAAAGGAAGAACCCGAAGAAGAGGTAATGTTTTCACCACACTTTTTCAAATTCATTTCTTCTTCAACATCTTCTTTTTTTTATTCCCATTAGAAAATAATGAATACAGTATCTACTATATACTATAAAATTGTTTTAAATATTTTAAAACCATATTCAGTATTCTATCCATCCTTTGAATGACTTGTCACCATACGTGCGTACGTACGACTTACCGTCTCCCCGTCGTGGTGTAATTGTCATTCAATAAATTATTATTTGGATGAGTATAATAATGACGTGTAATTCATATAAATAATAAAAATAACATGATAAGTATTCTGTATATATGATATAACATCCAATTATATATTATATTAACATAAAAAGAATGATATTGTCGCTCGTGCATATGTACGGACTACCGTCTCCACGAAAGCGATGAGATTCATTCTCCATCGTATCTATTCAAGTATAATCATCATTTGATGATTTAAAAATAATGTTTAATGACTTGATATAATTCTGGATATGAATAAGATAAAACCTATCCATAACAAACACGACTTACGTAACAAAGAAAATAAAGGAAAACGAGTAAGTTAACACCCGAAATGATGATAATACTAAGATATTATTAACAAATCAATGTTAAAAGATCATATATGATATCATATTAATGTAAATGATTCTTGTAAAATTAAATAAAAATTATTTCACCATTATACAGGAGGTTAACCTACCGTCGACCAAAGAAAAAGTAAAAAGTAAGGGGTTTGTTATCTCACTCTTAATTTCGTGAGAATTCCATTCTTCACCACTTATTTATTGCATGTGGTGTATGTGTACTGCCCATGATTGTATTAATTGTGTAATATACTTTAATTTGTGGTTATTTACATCATCATTTAATTATCCTTCCTTCATGGGTGTATTTTTCATATGTTACCTAATCGATAAGGGAATTTGAAATTTCAATTTCCGTTTATTCGGCTTTATGCAAACTTCATTGATTATTTTACTCCAAGATTATATGTGGAATCACTATTCATTTGCTTATGTCATAATTTTCACTCCCCTTTTCTGTGGATATAATTTTGATACATATAATCACTCCATTGATAATGTCTCAAGTCATCTATATGAATTTGAAAAGAGTAATTATAACTCATTCTCCATTTGTTGAGTTAAACATCCAATTCATTGGTGTTGTTTTTACAAGATTATGTGTGAATGTCCTTTGATTGTTTTACACTGAATATCCCATCATATTTAGTGTATTTAAATTTTTCACACATAACCATGTATTTGATTTATCCTTAACCTAAGGATACGACCTTTATGGGAGATTTCATCTCAATTTACATTCCATTGAGACTTATTTGTTGTTATAAACCAAATCACTTTTATGTGGTGTATATAATGTACTTTGACATAGTATATCATGAATCCCTTTATTCTCATGATATAACAATGTTTTTATTACCTCAATTATTTGCATTCAAGTGTCTCTCTTTTGGTTAGAAACTCTAACTAAAATACATTTTTAAGTGTTTTAAAGATTTATTCTTTTAAATATTTCTTAATAATGTCCATGTTTTAATAATGGTTTTAATAATTTATTTATATTGACATTAATGTTTTAAAACTAAGTTTACTTTTAAAAGTTTCAAAGTGGTATGGGACACTATGATTCAAAAATATATTTTTAAATGGATTCATGACAAATAGTGTGACTTTTAAATGATTTCAAGAAAAAGGGGGATATTTATCTCTAATAGTTTTGATGATTATTTTAATCTATGTCAATATCCTTTATTATTCTCGATTGAGGTTAATATGATATAATAAAATCTTCCATATTGTATCAAATGAGTTATGTTTGACTGTGGATGTGCTATTTTTATACCATTCATGGTTTGTGGTTAAGTATTGATATTTCGTATTCTAGTTTAATATGAATTTTTATGTCATATTTCAAACTTTTCATATGTGGAATGCATTGGACTTAGTAAGTGAAGGGTGGAGCCTGCTATAGCTCCTCGATGCATCAGTAGGTATCATGAGACAAACTAGTGTCTTGGCACAAGGCCTTAACAAAATATTAATTGTAGTCTTGGCAAGAGGCCTTGTCTATGTGGTTATGATTTTCTGGCATTATGCATTCCATCATTATGAAAGTGGTTATTGATATTGCATGTGATTGTTCGACTAGTAGAATATCCATGTGAATAAGTAAATGGAATTATTTCATTGTATCATTACCATATTATGCTGAAGTTAAAGTTTAAAAGGCTTTTTTTAGTTATACACTGCCTTAAACGTTTTTTCCTATTTATGAAAGTTTTCGCTATATTGTTATCCTTACTGAGCATATGAGCTCACACCTTTCAATGTTTTATTTTTCCCAGGATGTGAAGAAGTAATTTATGAATGAACTGTAGGGATAGTATGAGGGGATATGAATACAAGATGTTGTTGTAGTTTTTTTACCTTATAATTTAATGTAAGACTTATGAATATATCTACTGTTTCCAAGACTACTAAACTAATCGGTCTTTCGAGACTTGATCCTTTGTGATCATGCCAATGTTATGTAATAATGCACCGACTCTGGGTATCTAGGGTCGGGGCGTTACAACCCAAGTTGACTCATGGATTGTCTTGGTCATCCATGACACATCCAATAAGGGTAGGACATGTGTCAAGGTCATTCCATAATATTAAAACATTATTTTTTCCTTAAATTACACTAATTAGCTCTAACCGCGATTAAAAACATAAAAGTTACTATTCACCAAAAAATTATTTTAATCCCATTGAACCACATATTACTTCCTAATTAAAACCATATATGTCATATTTTTTAAATTCAAAACATAGAGGTGGTAAAATTTCATATAAATGAAAAATCAGTTTTTTTAAGTACCACTAAGTGGTTTCACTATTCATCAAAAATTGATGTTTTTCAGAAAAATACCAAAAATTCACCCTAAGCTATATTTGATATTCCGAATAAAAAAATGATATCTATTTTAAAAAATTCTAAACATATAAGTTACATTAATTAATTTAATAATTATTTCCCACTTTTAGAACAAGTAGCGTGTTTTTATGAAACAATATATATCGAAATAGTGACACTAGTTTAAGTCCAATTTCAAAGTGAAATTAATTCCAAAGACCACTATTGGATTAAATGGTAAAAATATATTCTAGTTTAACTTTAAAACCAATTCAAAAGATAATATAGTCATATAAATAAATTAGATTAAAAAGTGGTTTTGAATTAAAATACAACATTCTTCACTATTCAGTAAAAATTGAACTTTATCAGAAAAATAACAAAAAATTACAAAAAGTAAATTTTAATGTCCCGATTCTAAAGAAGAATTTTATTTTTCCATATATAACACATAAAATTTTCAAAAAGTGGATTTAAAAGTGGTTCGCCATCAAAAGGGGGTTAATCGACCTTTTAAAGAATATTATAATGCTTACGCTTAAAATTGGATTCATTCTCATTTTTAATCCTCTAACATTTATTGTAAAAAGTAAAAATATTTGGCAAACATATATAATAATTTTTTAGTTAGTTATGTTCATTCCCATCATTACAACGGCTAGGTGTTAACTACCATTTAAAATAAAATTATTTTATTATTAGAGTGCAACATAAGATTTCAAAGGAACTCATTGTTGCGTATTGGGTAATCCATCGAGCATAGCGTTCCATTTAAATTAATATTAACATTTTATTCACAAATAGGGATAAATATAAAAATTTCATATTCGTTATTTACCTGGGGTGTTACATTAGGCCTGACACGGGGTATCCTGGTACGCGATAAAGTGCTTAGGAAAAATCACATTTTCTTTACAAGCTATTATAAAGGATTTATAACTAAATACCTTCTCAAAGAAAACAGTTTAATGATTATGCATTATATGCATAAATGTTTCAATTTATTTTAGTTATTTAAGATGTTTGGAATTATGAATTATGATTCATAAACCAACATAATGTATTCCATCATATAGAAATGGATCCTAGTACAAGGAATGTGAACTCCAATAATACAAACTATACGAAGAGTAATAAAATTCATATCTTTTATGGAATTAATCAACATTAAAAAATAAAATAGTCTCCCATGTATTATCATCATATGGAGATATAGTGTCCCCTGTTAAGAAGATAAGTAAAAAATTCTCTGAGTCCTATGGCTTTAAATGGAAGCAATATAATAAAAGGATGGAAGAGACAAATATGGATAGAATGTATAGGGGAAAGAAGGATTTTCCCATATGTGATAGCTATGGAAATAATCACCATGGTAAATGATTAAAAGGAGTGGGATTTTATTATATGTTTAGAGAAAAAGGACACCAAGTACATGATTGAAAGGTTAAGAAAAATGTTTCAAATGTACAATGCTTCCTCAACAAGGACTTGGGACACTACATGAATTAATGTCCAAATCATCTGAGTATGACCCAAATGATGCTATTGGATAATAATCAAGTTATGATACTACCACAGATGATGAAGAATGACCAGTTCTATTATATTGTTATTAAAGAATTAATTAAATTGAGTGTTGTATCAATGAAATACTAGTTATATGAAATAAGGAAATAAATAAGGATTGTACCGCATTACTATTTAATTAAGATATGTGATTGTATAGTACCAATTAAAGTGACATAGTTTTAGGCTAAACATTTTGGGAATTTCATGGTTGAAATAAACATAAACCTAAATATGGTTCGATACTGAGGTAGTGATTTTGGAATAAGAGATTGTTGATTTGGATAAATTATATTGGATATTCCTGACTACCATGAAACTAATTAATGGTTTGTTTATTCCATCATTATTGGAATATTCCAAAAAATTGGATATAAGGAATATATTTAGTATTCTATAACGAATAAAAAAGAATGAATGTAATCTATATGGTTTTTTGGTAATTAAGGGTGTTACCATGTTTTGAAAGAATACATGATGAAATTATTCTTACGTATCATGTGGCAAAAGAGATCATCATTTTTTTACCTTGCTTATAAATTTTGGAATGTGAGTTTGGACAGAAGTATTTTGGATAAGTATAAAGCTGATAATGGATTTATTTTGATGTTGTATACTATTATTAAGGATAATGAATTTCATAAGATTATTTTTGTATTATTATAAAAATGGAAACCTAGAGGTCATGTGAAAACTGGTCGTGTTCGGAACGACTGCAAGAATTGAACCTGAAACCGAAGGGCAACAAGGGTGCATCACCTACCATTGGCCCATGTGATGTCCTAGATTGTATAATGTAGTTTTTTAAAATGGTCTGATAGATGAATTTTGAATTCATTATTTTGAAACCTATACGATTGGGATAAATGGAATATTTTTAAGTTCTATTATCTTTTAGAGTGAATGATGAATTTATGGTAGAAATTAGTTTAAGGATGGAACTCTACATGTCAAGTATATTTTTTTCTATTATTATATGAGGAAATTAATTCTTAAACCCAAGGTAAGGAATCATAAAACCAGAAATGTGTTTCCTTAATATCTTCTATTTTGTTGAACTAACGATATTTTAAATCATCATAGATTGATGGCTTTGAGGCCCTCAATTTTACACTTGTTCAAGATTGATGAAATCAATCACGCCCAATAAATATTTATGTTTTCCTCAAATTATGTGTCTCTAATTGACACCAATTTTCTTCTAATTGAGATCATAATTTGGGGGTGACATTTTCATTTCCCTTTCCCTCTTATTAGGACTAAATTTTATTGTCCCAATTTATGATGTGGGTTTTCCACAAAGTTATTTTTTTTGTTTTAAAACAATTATTTTATAAGAAAAACTTCAAATTGAGAGGATGAAATTTATTTAAAGTGGGTAGAATGTAACACCCCATGATATTACAGTATGTTATCTCTTAAAACTATTGCAATAACCTGCGCTACACGCAATACCGAGTTCGAGCGCACCACAACTTACCAAACTAGCCATTCAAAAAAGAGGTTATGAATAGTATTAACCAAATTTTCAATTTTATATATCCTATATAATTTTAACATTCATATTTTGTGTTTCTTATAAATAATATAAAAAATCAATTTTTAAGATAAAAGTGGTATTTTTTTTGAAAATGCAGTTTTTCTGCCTTTTAATGCAGAGCCCTTTTTAAATCCTATATTTGGAACCTTTATAAATTAAATTTAATGAAATTAAATTAATTTTTAGAATCGGGACATAAAAATGTAGTTTGGATAAATTTTTGGTACTTTTCTGATATCTTTCATATTTTGATGAATAATGAAAAATACTAAATTTTTATTAAAAACAACATTTTTAATCCTAATAAATTGTACTGTAAATTATTAAGTTGAATGGTTTTGAATTATAATTATATTTAATTTTTATAATTTAATATAATTAGGGCCATTATATGCAATTTCATATTTTAATTTGACATAATCACAAGTAAATCTTTTGATAGTTTTTACCTTTTAAAAACCCGCTTTTTCGTTTTGACAACTGGAATTAATTTCATAATAATATATGCATCATATATGTTTTGAATTTGTTAAAATGGACTACATATTGAATCCAGAATATCAAAATTATCTTAGGGTAAATTTTTGGTATTTTTTTGAAAAATATAATTTTTTTATGAATAATGAATAACACTATGTTATTATTGAAAATCAGCTTTTTATTTAAATAATTATTTATTTTATTTTATTTTATTTTAAGTTAAAATAGATATATAATACCTATATTAGTTCAATGTAATTATAATTAATTTTCCTTAAAACATTACATAATCTTGAATTAAATGAATAATTCACATTGAGGATCTTTTCAGGTTTAGAGTTTTAGAGAATTAAGACATAACTTTTACATCTCAAAGATTACAAAGTAGACACATCTACTCTGTTTCCATTTTTTCACAAAATTAAAACTATTGAACAAAAGAGTCATGTCTAGTTCAATGTTTTAGATAGAATGACATTTCCTTGTTGTCATCCTTGACCCTATTCCACTTTATGTCATGTGAAAAACATTTCAAAAACATAGGATGAGCATAAAAAGCTCATTAAGGGGTACACAAAGAAAGAAAACATTACATTATCAATATATACATAACATAATATTTTTAACATACCTCATTAAATCCTAATATTTATGAATAAAAAATAGAAATCATAAGACATAAAGGTAACATGAGACATTCATATCATTCTTACGTAGGGAGTAACCCTCATGGTTAAGTTTGGAATACCCATCATAGAATATTCCCTAAGTCTCTTTAGTGAAACCTTAGCATTTAACTCCTTTACATTACCCAATGCATTGGAGAGCTATCTCAGGCTCACCCTCCCTTAGTTTATCATGGAACCACCTGACTTCATAAACAATGCGCAAGAACCATAACATAATTGTATCACATAAAACATGCATAAAGGAAACATAACATTTCCACATTTCAATCACAAGATATCAATACAACTCATTGATATAATCAAAACATTAACAAAACAATTTTCAATACCAAAATAATATAAAATTAAAACATGGTATTTATTTTTCATTAAAAAAAGTTATGGCTTGTAGAGGAAGCTGAAACTCAAATAATGGTCACGGTGGCAGAGAAGTCGTTGTCGCCGCATACGTAAGACAAAAAACATTCATTTTGACATTTAGTAAAACGCTTCATGTAAAAATATTCATTTTTAATGAAATTAAAAGTCAAAAGGTTTTTATACACCGTAAAAAATAAAGTCGTGTAGAAATCAAAAGATCCCTTAATGAAAGGAGATTGAGACAAAGTCCCGTACAAAGACAGTATCCTTAGATTAAGGATAAATCAATTACATAATTATGTGCGAAAAATATAAATACACCCAATATAAGTGGATATTAAGTGTAAAACAATCAGAGGTCATCCACACATATTAATAGTACGACATAATCAAGAAGTAGAGGTTTACCCCAAAGAATTGAAATAGGGTTAAGAAGTTCCCTTACAGAAATTCGACTGCCTAACGACGTCACATTAAATTTTAGAAAATGAGTTGGTGAGAGATAAAAATGGTATCTCATCACTTGGACATAAAATTTATATCAATAAGGATATATAAGAACATATCCCAACACTAAGAACATGTAAATTAAAAGACCTAACAAAAATATGTTTTTTAAAAAGAGGAGGGTGAATGGTTCCCTTACCGATTTGGGTAACTTTTGAAATGTACACCCCATGAAAAAAGGACTATAAAATGTTGATGTGAATAACCATAAACGAAATTATATTACACAAATATTAGAATAGTAGGAAGTACATACACCACTCAATGACGAGAGTTACATATATATCATGAATCTCATGGGAATAAAAAGTGAGATAAAAACTCCTTACCTCGTTGTAGTCAATCAAGTCATGTGACCAAAAGATAATAAGAACCAAATGAATCACAAAATACCATTAATACAAATGTAATCATGATAATATATATAAAATGGAAGTACACAATACACCAAATGAAATAATAAATTGGCGAACAATGGAACTCTCACGGAATTAAAAGTGAGATAAGAAATCCCTTACCACGTGTCCGACTTCACTCGCTCGCATGTTAATTTTTCATCCTGGATGATAAACTAAAGTTAATTTATAATTGATTAAGAATATTTTTCATGTTTATTATTCCTTTTATATCACTTATTACCTTTATATAACAATTATTTAATTTTTTTAGTTCATATCGGATATTTCGTTGATGTTCTGATCATGAGTCAAAAATGAACTTGTTATAATGATAAATTGTCCATGTGTTAAAGATTAATTTATCTCCAGAATTATATTCATAATTAATATTTCATATATATAATATATATTCAGTATATGTTTTTATTTATAATAGTACATAAAATTTGGAGATAAGAAATGAAATGCACTGTTCATGGAGACTGTAAGCCATATGTAGGCATTAATGCTACTTTCATTTCTATTTCATACTTTAATGGAATGAAAAAATAATGATACATAGGTATATTATAATTAAATTATAATATATATTTTATATATGTTACATAAGTTCATAAATTATATCCTTTATACATTCCTTGTATGGCATGAACGATTCATATCACTTTGAGGGGGCGGTAGTCCGCACTTCCTAAAATAAAATTATCGCGTTTACCTATTATGGAGACCATTAAAGTATGCCATAAATTAAAAATAAACAAGCACAAAGAAAATATAAAAATAATATATATCATATAAAAATATAGTGACATCTTAATGGGCACCATGAGAGGTGGTAGGAGATAATTGAACAATCATCGTTTCGTGAGGCAGTAGTTCGCCGTCCACAGTAATAGTATCTTCTTCACCCCATTAGATGGAGGTGTGTGTATGTTTAGCTCGAATAATTCTCATAAAAACATCCTAGTACATTTAATATACTTTTGTTGTTAAAAAATAATGGAATAATAAGAGTTTAGGTGTTTGGATAAGGAAAATAAAACAAAGGAACATAAGAGAAAACATTACCTTTAAATCAGGTAACTCTTTTTGATTTGAGCCAAAGGCTTCCTTGGAAAGACTTATACCCAATGTTAGGATTATAGGAGTGAGAGAGGGATGTGGAGAGATAAAATGAGAATATTTTGGATGAACCAAGGGCTTGAGAGGTGTGGGTAAGTGGGTATAGGTGGGGGCCTTTTATAAGAGAAAGGAGGGTCACTTTTGGAATGTGTGGAAATTGTACTTTATTATAAAATGGTTTTTTCGGATTTTAAAGGTCCCACAATGATATATTTATTGGATAAGGTGATAAGGGTTCTAAATACACCCATAAAATAGGGTTTGAACAAGTTTAAGTCTTATATTTTACCTTATATTTTCATTTTATTTAAATCGTTCATTAATGAGGTAATCAATGCCTCATCATGGTGTTATAAATAAATTTATTTATTTAATGTCTAAAAATTATAAAACAAATATCATGATGTAGAAAATATTTTTATCTTTCCAATGAATATTTATAGTCTTAGAGATAATTTATTTAAACAAAATTAAAATTGTTTTACTTAGGTGTTACATAGTTTGGTACTATTTTCGTTTCTTTAAAAATAATATGATAAAATGTCACTATCACACAAAAGTGATTCCATGGGGTCCCCAAGTTGGCACATGGAATCCCATGGTCGGCCATGACACAACCATGTGAATTTTGACAAATGTTGGGGTCATTTTATGTTATTATGATATTATTTTATTACCCTTAACTACCAGATTACTAATTAATCATGATAATTAAAGATAATTGTCGTCATTACTATTCATAATGTCCAAAAACCAAAAAGTATTAATTACATAATTTGGATCTTATGATTCAAAATATGGAATCCATTTTACTAAATTCAAAATACATAAATTGCAATAATTTTTTTAAAAAAAATTCTCGTTGCCACAACCAAAGAAAGGTATTTAAGAAGTAAAATTTATCAAAAGATTGACTTGTTTTTACATCCAATTGAAAAGTGAAATTACTTCCAATGAAAAAAATTGTATTTAGTGAAAAAAAAATAATTCAATTAATATTTAAAACAAAAATAAATTACAACTAACTATATAATTAAATTAGATGAAAAAGTAGTTTTGAAGTAAAATGCAGTATTTTTCACTATTCATTAAAAATGAACATTTGTCAGAAAAATATCAAAAATTTATCCAAATTAAATTTTATATTCCAAATTCAAAATTTCTTTCCATTTTACCAAATTCAAGACATTTAAGTTTCACTAATTAATTTTATAATTAATTCCCGGTGTCAAAAAAATAGGCTGTTTTTAAGAAACAATATCTATCAAAAGATTGACACCTGTTTATGTCTAATTTCAGAGTGAAGTTATTTCCAATGACCACCATTGAATTAAATGGGGAAAATATAATTTAAATACAATTTAATAACAATTAAAAAGAAAATATAAAAATATAAATAAATTATATTAAAAGGATGTTTTGATTTAAAATACAACACATTCACTATTCATTAAAAAATGAACATTATCATAAAAAAATTACACAATGTAAATTTTGATCTCCTGATTATAAAGAATGATTTTATTTTGACAAATATATCATATAAAAGTTTCAATAAGTGGATTTAAAAAGGGTTCTCCATCAAAAGGCGGTTAATCGACCTTTTAAAGAATATTTGAATATTTATGCTTAAAATTGGATTAATTCACATTTTAAGCCTCTATAATTTATTTGGTAATTGTTAAAATATTTAGCAAACATATATAATAATTTTTTAGTTAGTTATGATTATTCCCACCATTACAACGACTAGGCATTAACTACCATTTAAAATAATATTATTATATTATTAGTGTGCAAAGTAAGATTTCCAAGAAACTCGTTGTTGCGTATTGGGTATGCCATCGAACATAGAATTACCTTCAATGTAATATTAGCATTTTATTCACAAATATTAATAAATATTAAAATATCATATTCTTTATTTACTTGGGATGTTACATCTTTCCCCCCTTTTGGGAATTGTGTCCCCCCAATTTTTAAATTGGGCTCAGAAACATCATTGAAATCCCCTCATCAGAAAAGTAGTAAATTAAACTATCACTTTAAAAGAAAGAAAGAAAAGTAAAAAGGTCACCCAAGAAAAAATATACCAGGGTTCCATGAAAACAATGATATGGAATAAAAAAACAAAGGGTCATGTTCTGATGGAGAGTGATAGAAAACATGTTTAGCAGAATGTTAACCACCAGAAAATCAAAAACTTGTGATGGGTTAAACAGGTATTTGATTCCCCATTAGGAAAAGTTAACAGACAATGTTTTTGTTTTAAGATACTTTTTATTAAGGAATTTATTTATGAGCTTATCAAAATCATAAGGAAGCATTCTTACTTATCATGTATACTTTCATCTCTTACTAAATTTCTTGCATAAACTCATATTTTCTGCAAAAGATGAGTATTTAGGATGACTTGTTTTCATTAAGAGTGGTATAATTAACTTCATCAGAATCACAAAATCCACCAAAGATGAACTATATATTTCCCATGTCTTTAGACCTCAACCAAAACCAAAAAATTTAGTACAAGATCAGATAATCCCAAAAAGGATAATCCTTTATAGAAAGAAATACTACTCATAATCTCCAAGATTCAACAAAAAAAACCAATGTTAAATAAAGACCATTAAATAAACATCTATCCATAAAATTCTTCAGATTAGTCCAAACTAGGATTGAAACCCAATTTTATGAAGGATTTAATCACATAGTCTTCCAAGGTAAATCATAACATGAATCTTCAAATAACATCGGTTACTCTTAAAGTCACATATTGATAAGTAATTAACCTAATCACATATCCTCCATGATAGGTTTATAATTTCTCAAAATCAAATTATTCCTAATTAATAAGATAATCTAACTAAAAATAATAAGTCATACTAACCAGGGACTTCATATAGTCCAGTGGTAGGCAATAAATTCCAGTCGCACTTGGGTTTTGGGTGCGATTTCCATAGCTTCATCTGACACGACATGTTGTCACACGGTCTGCGAGTTGTCCCTTTTAAAAAACCATATAATTTTATAACATTATCTAAAAAGAGAAAAATTCATCCAAAATAACCATAACATATTGTAACCACAAAGGATTTCTAAAACATTCATTTTTCATCCCAAAATGTATTAACTGGTAACTGCATCAAATTCAAGGATTATATAAACCTAAATGGTTCTTCATAACTCTATCCAAAAAAGAAAAGATAATGATTCCTTGAGTTAAATTTTCATATATCAAACATCAGGGTTACAAATACTATAAAAAGACTTCAAATGTAATCCCATCATCAAAAGAGCCTTTATTATTTTAAAATTTTCACCATCCTAAAATATTCCATAACTCTTGAATCCCTTATATATTGACTTTTTACTCATGCACCATTCTTCATGATCAATTAACCATTCCTTTCCAACTTATTCTGAAATAATTCTTTCCAACAAAAATAATCATTAATCATATCCTAAGATTTCAAAAATAGGAAAACATATGTTAAGAAATAATCCATACCATTCATTGGTCGTTATTAGTTTCTTCATCCTCAATCAGAATGGAATTAGGTATTGGTAAAAAAATATTTGTACGATCCTGGTGATACCATTCCCAAAACATCTTCGTAGGAAATTTGTTTTCATAATGACCATGCACACCGCATTTAAAACATTCAATTGATCCTTCAGAAAGAACATATTTACCTTTCCTAGAGTCAACTGGATGCTTCCTTTTTCCATTGAAGGTTCTTTCTTTATAACCTTCATTTATACGTCTATAGCATCTTTCTGTCCCTTTGAAACACTTTCCTATGTGTTTCTTTCCACATCTTTGACACATAGGTTTTTGAACATACATACCTTTATGATTATTACATGAACATCTATAGTGATTTTTTTTCTCGCATATATGATTCCTTATAAAAATCACTAAGGTTCAGGTGGTCAATCATGACTCTAGATACTTGGTTGAGAATAACTACAAGATTTATCATTGCAGCTCGCATATCATTCAGTTGCTCGTTCGGAAAACTATCACAATTTTCTATACATCCACTGTTACTTTGGTGGTTGTTTGATCCAACCATTTACTAAAACCAAAAAGTTCAGTGTGATTATATCAATAAAATAATCATATAATACTAATATATAATTATTCATGTTATCTTAAACTCGTTCACTTTATAAAAATAACTACGACTCTTTCTAAAATTCTAACCATTATGGTTATTTCAATTGTGTTTTAAGAATACCCTAACCTCTAATGTTATCTAAACTGGCCATTGAAACCTACTATAAAGACTCAGCCTTAAAAAATTACATAATCATGAATTAAATGAAAAATTCACATTGAGGATATTTTCAGGTTTAGAGTTTTAGAGAAATAGGACATAACTATTATATCTCAAAGATTACAAAGTAGACACATCTACTCAGTTTATATTTTTTCAGAAAATAAAAACTCTTTAACAAAAGTGTTATGTATAGTTCCATGATTTAGATAGAATGATATTTCCTTGTTCCCATCCTTGACCCTATTACACTTTATGTCCTGTGAAAAACATTTAAAAAAACCTGGAATGAGAAAAAAAAAGTCTCAGTAAGGGATACACAAAGAAATAAAACATTAGATTATAAATATAAACATAACATATGCTTTTTAACTTACCTCATTAAATCATAAGATATATGAATAACTCATAGAAATCATAAAGCATAGAGGTAACTTGAGATATTCATAACATTCTTATGTAGAGAGTAACCCTCATGGGTACGTTTGGAATACCCATCACAGTATATTCCCTAAATCACTTTGAAGAAACCTTAGTGTTTAACTCCTTCACATTACCAAATACATTGGAGAGCTCTCTCGGGATCGCCCACCCATAGTTTGTCACAGAACCACCCGACTACATAAACAATTCCCAAGAACTATAACATAATCGTATCACATAAAACAAGAATAGATGAAACAAAACATTTACTCATTTCAATCACAATATATCAATACAACTCATTGATATAATCAAAACATTATCAAAACCATTTTCATTACCAAAATAAATTAAAAGTAAAACATGGTATTTATTTATATTTAAAAAAATATATGGCTTGTAGAGGAAGCTAAATCTCAAATAATGGTCATGGCGGCAGAGAAGTCGTTGTCGCTGCATACGTAAGAAAAAAACATTCCTTTTGTCATTTAGTAAAACGATTCGTGAACAAACCTTAATTTTGAATGAAATGAAAAGTCAAATGAGTTTTATACACCGTATAAATAAAATTGTTTTGAAATCAAAAGATTCCTTAATGAAAGGAGATTGAGACGATGTCCCATACAAAGACGATATCCTTAGATTAACGATAAATCAATTACATAATTTTGTGTGACAAATATAAATACACCAAATATAAGTGTATATTAAGTGTAAAATAATCATAGGTCATACACACATATTCCTAGTACGACATAATAAAGATGTAAAGGTTTAACCCAAATAATTGAAATTGGTTTAAGAAGTACCCTTATAGAAATTCGATAGCCGAATGATGTCACTTTAAAATTCAGAAAATGAGTTGATGAGAGATAAAAAGGGTATCTCATAACTTGGAAATAAAATTTATAGCAATAATTATATAAAGAACATATCACAACATTAATAAGATGTTAATTAAAATACCTAAAAAAATGAAGTCTTTTAAAAAGAGGAGGGTGAAAGGTTCCCTTACAGATTTGGGTATCTTTCGAAACGTACACCGCTTGAAAGAGGGAATATTCAATGTTGATCTAAATACCCTTAAAAAAGTATATTACACAAAGAGTAGAATAATTGGTAGTACATACACCCCACAATGGAGATAGTGACATATATAGCATGAATCTCACTGGAATAATATATTTTTTATGGAATTTTTTTATTATTTATTATATTTGAAAATAATTATGATGAAAATCAAAATATAAAACATGGATATTAAAATATTTACATTAACTTAGTATTGGCATAGGAAAAGTGTAAGATGTGGGTGAATGTAACATCTCTCATCAATATTGGATCAATATTTCGGTAATAAAATGTTATTATAATTATGGATATAAATAGTGAATATTATTTACATAAATTAAATTAAAATAATTTGAAATGAAATGTATATTATAAGTAACCATTTCATTGCACTTAAGGATATATCATTTTCTATTCACCCTAATTCAAATAGAGTATTTATTTTTATTTTACTTATAATTAAAATTGTAATTAATGATTTAAGGGATATTATTTCATAACAATGATTAAGTAAGAAATTTTGATGTGATGTGGAATGTGTGGAATACAGATTATATTTATAGGTGACACTGTGAATTTTTTTTGAATAAAATAATTGTTAATTTTTTTTATTTTTGAAAATGACTATTGATTTTTTGATTCCTATGAATAATAATTGCATATTATTATAATATATGTATTTTCATATCATTTAGAAATTGTAATACAAGAAATTTACCATTTTAATAACTAATAAATATTAAAAAAATAAATAACAATTTTTTTCAAATAAAATATAATTTTCAGTATTCAATATCATTATAAATTAAGAAATTAGAAAAGATTTTTATAATATTTATATTACTCAATTAATACCTAAAATTTCCTGATAGTTGGTTTCAAAATTCATTAAGCTATTTTAATATCATTATATTTTCTTAAAGCATACAATGTAAGAATTTGTTTTAGAGTTAAAGATGATTTTGTGGTATAAATTAGATTAAGGATGGAACTCTACTTGTCAATTATATTTTTCTCTATTATTATATGGGGAAATTAATTCTTAAAACTTAGGTAAGGGATATAAAAACCAAAAATGTTTTATCTTAAAACCTTCTATTTTGTTGAACTGACGATATTTTAAATCATCATAGATTGATGGCTTCGAGGCCCTCAATTTTACTCTTGTTTATGATTGATGAAATCAATCACTCCCAATAAATATTTACATTTTACTCCAATTATGTGTCTATAATTGACACTAATTTTCTCGTAATATAGATCATAATTTGGGGGTGACATTTTCATTTCTCTTTCCCGCTTATTAGGAATAAATTTAATTAACCCAATTTTGGATGTGGGTTTTCCATAATGTTATTTTTTTATTTTTTAAAATTTTGTTTTAGAAGAAAAATTTCAAATTACAGGGATGCAATTTATTTAAGGAGGGTAGAATGTAACACCCCATGATATTATAGTATGTTATCTCTTAATAGTATTTCAATAACTTGCGCTACATGCAACACCGAGTTTGAGCTTACCACGACTTACCAAACTAGCCATTCAAAAAAGATGTTTTGAATAGTATTAACCACATTTTAAATTTTATATATACTATATAATTTTAACATTCATATTTTTTGTTTCTTAGGAATAATATAAAAAATCAATTCTTATGATAAATGAGGCATTTTTTAGAAAATGCAGTTTTTCTACCTTTTAATGGAGAGCACTTTTTAAATACAATATTTGATACCTTTATAAATTCAATTTAATGAAATTAAATTATTCTTTATAATCAGGAAATAAAAATTTAGTTTTGATAAATTTTTGGTACGTCTCTGATATCTTTCATATTTTGATGAATAATGAAAAATACAAAATTTTAATTAAAAAAAACCATTTTAATCGTAATAAATTATTGTGTAAATTATTCATTTGAATGGTTTTGAATTATAATTATATATTATTTTTATCATTTCATACAATGAGGGTCATTATAATCAATTTTAGATTTAAATTTGATGTAAACACAAGTAAATCTTTTGATAGTTTTTACCTTTCAAAAACCCGCTTTTTGGGTTTTACAACTGGAATTAATTTAAAATTAATAAATACAACAACTATGTTTTGAATTTGTTAAAATGGATTAATTTTTTAATCTGTAATATCAAAATTATCTTACGGTAAATTTTTTTTATTTTTCTGAAAACGTTCAATTCTTGATGAATAATGAATAACACTGCGTTATTATTTAAAAATGATTTTTTATATAAATAATTATTTATTTTATTTAAATTTATTTTAAGTCAAAATAGATACATAATACCTATATAATTTCAATGTAATTATAAGGACCTAGCCTTAAAACATTACATAATCATGATTTAAATGAATAATTTACATTGAGGATCTTTTTAGGTTTAGAGTTTTAGAGAATTAGAATATAACTATTACATCTCAAAGATTAAAATGTATACACATTTACTCAGTTTCTATTTTTTTCACAAAATAAAAATTATTGATCAAAAGAGTCAGGTCAAGTTTCCTGTTTTAGATAGCATGACATTTCCTTATTCTCATCCTTGACCCTATTCCACTTAATGTCCTGTGAAAAACTTTTAAAAAACTTGGTATGAGCATAAAAATCTCAGTAAGGGATTGAAAAAGAAAGAAAACATTAGATTATCAATATATATAACATAATATTTTTAACATACCTCATGAAATCATAAAATTTATGAATAAAAAATAGAAATCATTAGACATAAAGGTAACACGAGACATTCATAACATTCTTACGTAGGGAGTAACCCTCATGGATACATTTGGAATACCGATCACAGAATATTTCCTAAATCTCTTCAGAGAAACCATAGTGTTTAACTCCTTCACCTTTCCCAATTCATTGGAGAGCTATCTCGGGCTCACGCTCCCTTAGTTTATCATGGAACCACCTAACTTCATAAACAATGCCTAAGAACCATAACATAATTGTATCATATAAAACAAGCATGAAGGAAACATAATATTTCCATATTTCAATCACAAGATATGAATACAACACATTGATATAATCAATACATTATCAAAACTATTTTCAATAACAAAATAAAAGAAATGTAAACCATTGTATTTATTTTTCAATAAAAAAATGTAATGGATTTTTGAGGAAGCTGAAACATAAATAATGGTTACGGCGGCAGAGAAGTCATTGTCGCCGCATAGGTAAGACAAAAAAACATTCATTATGACATTTAGTAAAACGATTCATGTAAAAATATTCCTTTTGAATGAAATGAATTATAAAAATGGTTTTATACACTGTATAAAATAAATTCATGTAGAAATCAAAATATGCCTTAATGAAAGGAGATTGAGACGAAGTCCCGTACAAAGACAGTATCCTCAAATTAAGGATAAATCAATTACATAATTATGTGTGAAAAATATAGACACACCCAATATAAGTGGATATTAAGTGTAAAACAATCATAGGTCATCCTAAAATATTCATAGTACGACATAATCAAGAAGTAGAGGTTTAACCCAAAGAATCGAAATTGGGTTAAGAAGTTCCCTTACAGAAAATCGACAGCCTGACGACGTCACATTAAAATTCAGAAAATGAGTTGGTGAGAAATAAAAAGGGTATCTCATCACATGGACATAAAATTTTTAGAAATAAGGATATATAAGAACATATCTGAAAATTAAGAAGATGTAAATTAGAAGACCTAACAAAAAGAGGTCTTTTAAAAAGAGGAGGGTGAAAGGTTCCCTTACCGATTTGGGTAACTTTTGAAACATACACCCCATTATAGAAGTACTATAAAATGTTGATGTAAATACCCATAAACGAAATTATATTAAACAAATATTAGAATAATGGGTAGCACATACACCACTCAATAGCGATAGTAACATTTATATCATGAATCTCACGGGAATAAATAGTGAGATAAAAACTCCTTACCTCGTTGTAATCAATCAAGTCATGTGACCAAAAGATAATAAGAACCAAATGAATAATAGAATACCATGAATATAAATCGAATAATGATAATATATATCAAATTTCAGTACACAATACACCCCATGAAATAAATAATTTTCCAACAATGGAACTCTCACGGAATTAAAAGTGAGACAAGAAATCCCTTACCACGTGTCCGACTTGACACGATCGTATGTTACTTTTATTCCTGAATGACAAACTTAAGTTAATTTATAATTTCATAAGAATATTTTTGAAGTTTATTATTATTTTTATATCACTTATTACCATTATATAACAATTATTTTATTTTTTTAGTTTATATTAGACATTTCGTTGATGTTCTGAACTTGTGTCAAAAATGAACTTGTTATAATAATAAATTGTCCATGTGTTCAAGATTTAATTATCTCAAGAATGAAATTCATAATTTATATTTCATATATATAATATATATTCAGTATATGTTTGTATTTATAATATTACATAACATTTTGAGATAGGAAATGAAATGCACCGTTCATGGAGATGATAAGCCATACGTACGCATGAATGCTACTTTAATTTCAATTTCATACTTTAATGGAATGAAAACATAATGATACATATGTATATTATAATTAATGTATAATATATATGTTATATAAGTTACATAAGTTCATAAATTATATCCTTTATACGTTCCTTGTATGGAATGAACGAGTCATATCACTTTGAGGGGGCGGTAGTCTGCACTTCCTAAAATGAAATTATCGCATTTTCCCATTATGGAAACCATAAAGGTATGCCATAAATTAAAAATAAATAAGAATAAGGAAAATATAAAAATAATATATATCATATATAATATATTGACATCTTAATGGACACCATGAGAGGTGGTAGTAGATAATTGAACAATCATCATTTTGTGAGGCAGTAGTTCGCCGTCCACAGAAACATAATGTTCTCCACCCATTAGATGGAGGTGTGTGTATGTATAGATCGAATACTTATCATAACCACATCCTATTATATTGATGATACTGGTGTTTTTACAAAGGAAATGAATAAAAATAGTTTAGGGGTTGGAGTAGAAAAATAAAAAAACAACATAAGAGAAAACATTACCTTTAAACCGGGTAACTCTTTTGATTTGAGACAAAGGCTTCCTTGGAGAGACTTCTCCCAAATGCAATGCGTCTAGGAGAGATATGGATGTTGAGATATAATATGATCATATTTAGGATGATACAAGGGCTTGAGAAGTGTGGGTGAGGTGGTATAGGTGGGGGCCTTTTATAAGAGGGTGGAGGGTCACTTTTGGAAAGTCTGGAAATGTTACATTATTATAAAATCGTTTTTTCGGATTTTAAAGGTCCAAAAATGAAATATTTATAGGATAAGGTAATAACTGTTCTAAATATACCTATAAAATTGGTTTTCAACATTTGTAAGTATTATATTTTAACTTATCTTTTCATTTTATTTAAATCGTTCATTAATGAGGTAATCAATGCATCATCATTGTGTCATAAATAAATTTATTTATTTAATGTCTAAAAATTATAAAAAAAATATCATGATATAGAAAATATTTTTATAATTCCAATGACTATTTATTGTCTTAGTGATAATTTATGTAAATAAAATTAAAATTGTTTTACTTAGGTGTTATATAGTTTGGTACTATATTCCTTTCTTTAAAAAGAATAGTATAAAAGGTCACTATCCCACAAAAGTGTTTCCATGGGTTCCCCAAGATGGCACATGGCATCCCATGGTCCACCATGACACATCCATGTGTATTTGGACACATTTTGGGGCCATTTTATATTATTATGATATTATTTTATTACCCTTAACTACCCGATTACTAATTAATCAGGATAATTAATGATAATTGTCGTCCTTACTATTCATCATGTCCAAAAACAGAAAAGTCATAATTACATAATTTGGACCTTCTGATTCCAAATATGGAATCCATTTTACAAAATTCCAAACACAGAAATTTCATTAATTAATTTAAAAATAATTCCCGATGTCATAACCAAAGATGGGGTTTTAAAAGTAAAATTTATCAAAATATTGACTTGTTTTTACATCCAATTGAAAAGTGAAATTACTTCAATGAATAACATTTTATTAAGTGACAAATAAATAAATCAATTACACTTTAAAACAAATTAAAAGTACAATCTAACTTTATAATTAAATTAGATGAAAAAGCAATTTGGATGTAAAATATAGTATTTTTCACTATTCATTAAAAATGATCATTTGTCCGAAAAATACAAAAAAAAAATCCAAAGTAAATTTGATATTCCAAATTAAAAAATGATTTCTATTTTACCAAATTCAAAACATATAAGTTTCATTAATGAATTTTATAATTAATTCTCGCTGTCAAAACAAATGGAGTGTTTTTAAGAAACAATATCTATCAAAAGATTGACACTTGTTTATGTCCAATTTCCATGTGAAATTATTTGCAATGACCACCATTGAATTAAAAGGTAAAAATGTAATTTAACTAAACTTTAATACCAATTAAAAGGATATTCTAACAATATAAATAAATTATATAAAAAGGAGATTTTGATTTAAAATACAGCATTTTCACTATTTATTAAAAAATGTACATTATCAGAAAAATAAAAAAATTTACACAAAGTAAATTTTGATGTACCGATTATAAATAAGGATTTTATTTTTTCAAATATAAAATATAAACTTGTCAGAAAGTGGATTTAAAAAGGGTTCTCCAACAAAAGGCTGTTAATTGACTTTTTAATGAATATTAGAATGTTTATGCTTAAAATTGGATTCATTCACATTTTAAGCCTCTATAATTTATTCGGTAATTGTTAAAATATTTAACAAACATATATAATCATTTTTTAGTTAGTTATGTTTATTTCTATTATTATAATGGCCAGCCGTTAACTACCATTTCAAATAATATTATTATATTATTAGTGTCTAACGTAAGATTTCAAAGAAACTCATTATTGCGTATTGGGTATGCCATCGAACATAGAATTCCCTTCAATGTAATATTAAAATTTTATTCACAAATATTAATATATATGAAAATGTCATATTCTTTATTTACATGGGATGTTACATCCTTCCCACTTTTGGGAATTGCGTCCTCCCAATTTTAAAACTGGGCTCAGAAACGTCATTGAAAGCCCCACATCAGAAAATGAGTAAATTAAAATATCACTTTAAAAGAAAGAAAGAAAAGTACAATGGTCACCTGAGAAAACATATACTATGGTTTCATGAAAAAATGGGTATGTAAGAAAACACAAAGGGTCAATTTATGATGGAGAGTGATAGACAACACGTTTAGGAGAATGTTAACCACTAAAAAATCACGAACATGTGATGGGTTAAACAGTATTTGATTCCCCAGTAGGAAAAGTTAACAAACAATGTTTCTGTTTTAAGTTACTTTTCATTGAGGAATTTATTTATCATCTTAACTATATCATTAGTAAACATTCTTACTTATCATGTAGCATTTTATCTCTTACTAGATTTCTTTCACAAACTCAAATTTTCAACAAAAGATTAGTATTTAGGGTGACTTGTTTGCATTAAGAGCGCTATAATAAACTTCAATAGAATCACCTAATCCACAAAAGATAAACTATATATTTCCCTTGTCTTTAGACCTCAACAAAAACCACAATTGTTAGTACAATATGAGAAAATCCCAAAAGGGATAATCCTTTGTAAAAAGAAATACTACTCTTAATCTCCAAAATTCAAGAAAAAAAACCAAGGTTCAAGAAAGACCATTAAATGAACAGATATCCATAAAAATCATCAGAGTAATCCAAACCAAGATTGAAACCCAAATATCTGAAGGATTTAATCACATAGTATTCCAAGGTAAATCATAACATTTATCTCCAAATAAAATTTGTTACTCTTAAACTCTCATATTGAAATGTAATTAACTTAACCACATATCCTCCATGATAGGTTAATAATTTCCCAAAACCAACTTATTACTGATTCATAAGAACATCTAGCTAAAAATAATTAGTTATACTAACCAGTGACTTCACATAATCCAGTGGTAAGAAACAAATTCAAGTCACACTTGGGTTTTGGGTTCAATTTCCGTAGCTTCGTCCGACACGACGGGTTGTCACGCGGTCTGCGTGTTGTCCCTTTTAAAAAACATTATAATTTTATAACATTCCCCTAAAAGAGATAAATTCATAAAAAATAACCATAACATATTTTAACCACAGATGTTTTCTAATAACTTTTGTTTTGCATCCCAAAATGTATTAACTGGTAATTGCATCAAATTCAAGGATTAAATAAACCCAAATTGTTCTTTATAACTATATCCAAAAAAGAAAAGATAATTATTCCTTCAGTTAAATTTTTATATATGAAACATCAAGGTTACACGTTCTATAAAAAGACTCCCAATGTATTCCCATCATCAAAATAGCCTTAATACTTTTAATAATTTCACCATCCTAAAATATATCACAACTATTGAATCCCTTATATGTTGACTTCTTACACATTCAAAATTCTTCATGATCCATTAACCATTCCATTCCAACCTATTCTGAAATAATTCTTTCCTACAAACAAAATCATGAATCATATCCTAAGATTTCAATAATAGGAAAACATATGTTATGAAATAATCCATACCTTTCATTAGCCATTATTAGTTTCTTCATCCTAAATCAGAATGGAATTAGGTATTGGTAAAAAAATATTTATACGATAATGATAAGCTCATTCCCGAAACTTCTTTGTAGAACATGTGTTTTCATAATGACCATGCAAACCAAATTTAAACCACTCAATTGATCCTTCAGAAATAACTTATTTCCCTTTCCTAGAGTCAACTAGATACTTCCTTTTTCCATGGAATGTTCTTGCTTTATGAACTTCATTTCCACATCTATGGAATCATTCTGAACCTTTGAAACACTTTCCTAGGTGTTTCTTTCCACATCTTTGACACATAGTTTTTTGAACATACATACCTTTATGATTATTACCTGAACATGTGTAGTGATTTTTTTCTCGCATATATGATGCCTTATAAAAATCACTAAGGGTCAGGTGGTCAATCATGTCTCCAGATAGTTGGTTTAGAATAACCACAATATTTCTCATTGGAGCTCCCATATCACTCAGTTGCTCGTTTGGAAAACTGTCACAGTTTTCATCCCATCCACTGTTACTTTGGTGCTTGTTAGATCCAACCATTTACTAAAACCAAAAAGGTCAGTGTGATGATATCAGAAAAATAATAATATAATACTATGATATAATTATTCATGTTATATTAAACTCATTCACTTTATAAAAATAACTACGACTATTTCTAAAATCCTTACCATTATGGTTATGTCACATGTGTTTAAATAATACCCTAACCTCTAAAGTTATCTAAACTGACCTCTGATACCATCGATAATGAACCGTCCTTAAAACAATACATAATCATGAATTAAATGAATAATTCACATTGAGGATCTTTTTCGGTTTAGAGTTCTAGACAAATAGGACATAACTATTAAATCTAAAATATTACAAAGTAGAAACATCTACTCAGTTTCCAATTTTTCACAAAATAAAAACTCTTTAACAAAAGATTCATGTATAGTTCCATATTTTATACAACATGATATTTCCTTGCTCCCATCCTTGAGCCTATTCCACTTTATATCCTATGAAAAACATTTCAAAAACCTGGGATGAGAATAAAAAGCTCAGTAAGGGATACACAATGAATTAAAACATTACATTATCAATATATACATAAAATAAGATTTTTAACTTACCTCATTAAATCATAATATTTATGAATAACTCATAGAAATAATGAGACATAGAGGTAACTTGAGACATTCATAACATTCTTACGTAGGGAATAACCCTCATGTTTACGTTTGGAATACCCATCATAGTATATTCCCTCAATCTCTTAGGAGAAACCATAGAATTTAACTCTTTTTCAATACCCAATGCATTGGGGAGCTATCTCGGGACCACCTACCCCTAGTTTATCACAGAACCACCCGACTACATCAACAATTCCCAAGAACCATAACATAATTGTATCACATAAAACAGGCATAAATGAAACATAACATTTCCACATTTCAATCACAATATATCAATTCAACACATTGACATAATCAAAACATTATCAAAAAAATTTTCATTACCAAAATAAAATAAAATTAAAACATAGTATTTATTTTTCTTTAAAAAAGGATATGGATTGTAGAGGAATCCAAAACCCAAATAATGGTCATGGCGGCCGAGAAGTCATTGTCGCCGCATACGTAAGATAAAAAAACATTACTTTTGTTATTTAGTAAAACGCTTAGTGTAAAAACATTCCTTTTGAATGAAATGAAAACTCAAAAGTGTTTTCTACACCATATAAAATAAGGTCGTGTAGAAATCAAAATATTCCTTAATGAAAGGATATTGAGATAAAGTCCCGTACAAAGACTGTATCATTAGATTAAGGATAAATCAATTACATAATTATGTGTGGAAAAGATAAATACACTAAATATAAGTGGATATTAAGTGTAAAAAAATCATAGGTCATCCAAACATATTCATAGTATGAAATAATCATGAAGTATAGGTTTAACCCAATGAATTATATTGGGTTTAGAAGTTCCCTTTCAGAAATTCGATAGCCTAACTGTGTCACTTTAAAATTTAGTAAACGAGTTGATGAAACATAAAAAGGGTATATCATCACTTGGAAATAAAATTTATAGTAATAAGTATATATAAGAACATATCCAAACATTAATAATATGTAAATTATAATACCTAACAAAAATAAGTCTTTTAAAAAGAGGAGGGTGAAAGGTTCCCTTACAGATTTGGGTAACTTTCGAAATGTACACCCCATGAAAGAAGGAATATACAATAATGATGTATATACCCATAAACAAAAGTATATTACACAAATAGTATAATAATCTGTAGTATATACACCCCTCAATGGCGATAGTGACATATATAGCATGAATCTCACAGGAATAATTAGTGAGATAAAAACCCCCTACCTCGTTGTAATCAATCAAGTCCTATGACCAAAAGATAACAAGAACCAAATGAATCATATAATACCATGAATATAAATAGAATCATGATAATATATATCAAATGGATGTACACAATACACCACATGCAATAAATAATTGGTGAACAATAGAACTCTCATGGAATTAAAAGTGTGATAAGAAATCCCTTACCACGTGTCAGACTTGACTCGCTCGTATGTTCCTTGTTCTTACTGAATGATAAAATTAAGTTAATTTCAACTTTCATAAAAATATATTTCATGTTTATTATTACTTTTATATCACTTAATACCATTCTATAACAATTATTTAATAGTTTGAGTTCATATCAGACATTTTGTTGATGTTCTGAACTTGAGTAAAAAATGAACTTGTTATAATTATAAATTGTCCAAGTGGTCAAGAGTACATTATCTCTAGAATTATATTCATCATTTATATGTCATATAGATCATATATATCCTTTATATGTATGTTTTTATAATATTACATAACATTTGGAGATAAGAAATGAAATGCACCGTTCATGGAGACGGTAAGCCGTACGTACGCATGAACGCTACTTTCATTTCTATTACATACATTAATGGAATGAAAACATTATGATACATAGGTATATTTTAATTAAATTACAATATATATTTAATATATGTTATATAAGTTCATAAATTATATCCTTTATACGTTCAATGTATGGCATGAACGAATCATATCACTTTGAGGGGGCAGTAGTCCGCACTTCCAAAAATGAAATTATCGTGTTTACCTATTATAGAATCCATAAAGGTATGACATTAATTAAAAATAAAGAAGAATAAGGAAAATATAAAACTAACATATATCATATATAAATTCAGTGACATATTAATGGCCACTATGAGAGGTGGTAGGAGATAATTGAACAATCATCGTTTCGTGAGGCAGTAGTTCGCCATCCACAGAAACAATATGTTATTCACCCATTAGATGGAGGTGTGTATAAGTGTAGCTCAAATAATTCTCATAACAACATCATAGTATATTTAATATACTGTTTTTGTTACAAAATTAAGGAATAAAAAGATTTTAGGGCTTTGGAGAAGCAAAATAAAACAAAAGAACATAAGAGAAAACATTACCTTTAAATCGGGTAACTCTTTTTGATTTGAGCCAATGGATTCCTTGGAAAAATTTATTCCCAATGTGAGGCTTCTATGAGTGAGAGAGGTATGTGTAGAGATAATATGAGTAGTGTTTGGATGATCCAAGGGCTTTAGTGGTGTGGGTAAGGGGGTAGAGGTGCAGGCCTTTTATAAGAGGGATGAGGGTCACTTTTGGAAAGTCTTGAAATGTTACATTATTATATAATGGGTTTTTGAGATTTTAAAGCTCCCACAATGATACATTTCGAGGATAAGGTGATAAGGGTTTGAAATACACCCATCCAATCGGTTTTCAACATGTTTAATTCTAATATATCACCTTATCATTTCATTTTATTTAAATCATTCATTAATGAGGCAATCACTGCATCATCATGGTGTCATTAATAAATTTATTTATCTAATCTATAAAAATTATAAAAAATATATCATGATGTAGGAATTATTTTTATCTTTCCAATTACTATATATAGTTTTATATATCATTTATGTAAACAATATTAAAATTGTTTTACTTTGGTGTTACATAGTTTGGTTATATTTTCCTTTCTTTAAAAATAATATGATAAAAGGTCACTATCACACAAAAGTGATTCCATGGGGTCCCCAAGTTGGCACATGGCATCTCATGGCCGGACATGACACAACCAAGTGGATTTGGACACATTTTGGGGTCATTTTATATTATTATGATATTATTTTATTACCCTTAACAACCTGATTACAAATTAATCATGATAATTAAATATACTTGTGGTCGTTACTATCCATAATGTCCAAAAACAAAAGAGTCTTAATTAAATAATTTAGACCTTATGATTCAAAATATAGAATATATTTTAAAAAATTTCAAACACAGAAATTTCAGTAATTAATTTAAAAATAATTCCTATTGTTACAACTAAAGATGGGGTTTTAAGAAGTAAAATTTATCAAAATATTGAATTGTTTTTACATCAAATTGAATAGTGAAATTACTTCCAATGAACAACATTGTATTTAGTGATAAAAACATAATTAAATGACACATTAAAAAAATTATAGTGGAAATCTATCTATATAATTATATTAGATGAAAAAGTTGTTTTGAAGTAAAATGCAGTTTTTATCACTATTCATGAAAAATGAGCATTTGTCTGAAAAATACATAAAAATTATCCAAGGTAAATTTTATATTCCAAATTAAAAAATGACTTCTATTTTACCAAATTCAAAACATATAAGTTTAATTAATTAATTTTATAATTAATTATCGATGTCAAAATAAATAGTGTGTTTTTAAGAAACAATATCTATCAAAAGATTGACACTTATTTATGTCCAATTTCAAGGTGAAATTAATTCCACTGACCAACATTGAATTAAATTGTAAAGAAATATTTTAACTACACATTAATCACAACTAAAAATATAATATAACCATATAAATAAATTATCTTAATAGGAGGTTTTGATTTAAAATACAACATTTTCACTATACATTAAAAAATGATCTTTATCTGAAAAATAACCAAAAAATTACACGATGTAAATTTTGATGTCCTGATTATAAAGAAGGATTTTATTTTGTCAAAAATAACATATAAAATTTTCAAAATAATTATTTATAAATGGTTACCCATCAAAAGGCAGTTAATCGACCTTTTAAAGAATATTAGAATATTTATGCTTAAAATTGGATTCATTCTCATTTTGAGCCTCTATCATTTATTCGGTAATTTTTAAAATATTTAAAATATATATATATATAATAATTTTGCAGTTAGTTCTGTTCATTCCTACCATTACAATGGATAGGTGTTAACTACCAATCAATATAATATTATTATATTATTAGTGTGCAACGTAAGATTTCAAAGAAACTTGTTGTTGCGTCTTGGGTAAGCCATCGAACATAGAATTCCCTTTAATGTATTGTTAACATTTTATTGACAAATATGAATATATATGAAAATGTCATATTCCTTATTTTCATGGGATGTTACAGTAAATCATTGGAGTAATTTTATAATAAAGTTATATGTATAATTTTTTTTGAACTTTTTAACGTTTTACCCACCTTCTAGTAACATTTGAAAATTTGCATAAAACATAATTTTACCGCTTCTGTGGGTCAAATTTCAAAATTCTGTAGACATGGTTGATAAGAGTAAGTAAAATATGGATCAATATGATTAAAATAATTTTTGGCGAATAGTAACTTTTTACTATTATTAACATGATTAAAAGAAAATAGGGTAATTAAGGTTAATAATGGTATTATAATTAATCTAACACATGTCCAAATTCTATTGGATAAGTGTAATTCGACAAAAAACATCCTTTGGAATAAAATATGATCCCCTTGGAACCATTTGGATTAGATTAGGACATTTATTATTATTTTATTTAAAGAAGAGTTAAAAGTATTTAATTCAATGTTTATTAACTAAAACATTTTTAATATAGGGTTATACATAAGATAAATTCGAATATAATTAGTAATTATAAAGATAAAAATATTTCCAATATAATGATATTTTATTTATAATTTTTAGACATTAAATTATCTAATTTATTAATGACCCAATGATGATACAGTAATTACCTTATTAATGAAATATTAAAATAATTGCTATTATAAATATCCAAATAAAGGTAAATTGAGACTTATGGTGAATTAACATAATTTTATAGGTTATAATGACATGTTATCGTTGGTTAAATAAATTTTATTCACAGAGATATTGTATTTATGACTTTCAAAAATATCAAATACAAAAGAGTGTCAAAATTGACATAATTGAGTTTTTAAAACAAAAATTATATTATTAATTGATATATTATTCCTAAAAATATATGGTTTTTCCAAATGAATTTGATAAATTATATATTAATAATTAACCATATGGGGTTCTCTTGTCTTATTATAATATGTTTATTAACAATATATTGTAAAAATAAAAAGAGACATGGTAAATGTCAACCTATTTAACTAAGAGTTAAATATAAAAGATAAGGTTAATATGGTGACCTAAACCTGTCCAAAACCTATTGGTTGAAAAGTTTTCAACCCATCCCCACCTTGGACTTGAAATAAATCATTTTTAAGCCATTAGAGACCGAAATTTATTTTATCATAAAATAATATTACAATCGTTTCCTAAAGTGACCCTCACCTCTCTTATAAAAGGGAACTTACCCTTATTTCAAAAGCACACTTCCAAAGCCATTTGGATCGGCCAAACCCAGCCCAAATATCCTCCAAAAATTCCTCACATCAACCTATAGTCCTTAATTTTATCATAATGTCATCCTATGGAGCCGTTTTGATCCAATAAAAATGAAACACCTATAGAAGAGATAATAATTTCACAACCCTCTTTCATGTTATTTTATTCTTCAACTTCCTCTTTCGTTGTTGATTCCATTCAAAAATAATAACTCCAATAACTCCTACATATTGTTATGTTATTATAAATATTTTTTAACCATATTAGTTATTCTATCCATCCTATAAATGACGAAGTCGCCATACGTGCATATGTACGACTTACCGTCTCCACGTCGTGGTGTAGTTTGTTGTTAAAACACTAAATTATTAGGGTGGATATAATAATGAGAATAACTTATATAAATAATAAATATAAAATTTTAATGAATATTTATATTTGATATAACATCCAATTACATACGATTTCACCATCAATATAATGATATTGTCGCTCGTGCATACGTACGGATTACCATCTCCACGATACGATGAAATTCATTCCAACGTTCACCATTCATTGATGATTATAAAAATATATATTATTAAGAAGTATGCAATATATGACCAAATAATTCTACTGGAGATGTATAGGTATACATGTATGTACTTACATATATCTTATAGACTTACTTCCTTTCAATATGATATGAAAACAGAAACAATGTTTACGCGTACATATGACCTACCATCTCCATTAACGGTGCATTCCATTTCATATATATATCTATAATAATTATTTATATTATAAATATATATGATATATAAATAAAGTTTTATATTATGAAATTATTTAAATCATGATCTAAATGTGTAGTATAAAGTCATAAATGAATCATTTATGATATAATAAATATGAATATGGTTCTGGTGTAATTTAATAACATACTATTGTCATTATACAAGAGGTTAAACGTACTCTAGACCAAAGGAAAGTGCATGGTGAGGGTTAATTCCACAATCTCATTATTATTAGAGATTGTTTATGTGTATGTTTTTAGTGGGAATTATTTATTATCCAGGTCCATTTTTCAAAAAAGATTTTTCCAAAAAGAGTTTTCAAATGTATTCTTTTTAAGGGACTCTTTTATTAAAACATCATTTGAAATGTTTTAAATAATTTTTCTTCTAAATCATTCTCATTCATGTATATGTTTTAAAAATGTTTTTTAATGATTTATTAATATGGACATGAATGTCATTAAAATGTTAATTCCATTCAAAAGTTTTATAGTGGTATGGGACACTTTGATTCAAAAATGTCTTTAAATGTCTTCCTTTCTAAATTGTGTGACTTGTAAATATTTTCATGAAAAAGGTATATCTCACTAAATGAGTTTTATAAATCATTTTCATCTATTTCAACATCTTTTTATGAATTTTAAACTTGTGTGAAGTTTATTTATTATGATACAAATCTTCCATATTGTATTGAAGTCTTTGTGATATATTTCACTATGGATGTGTTATTTTTATACTATTCATAGTTTTTGGTTAAATTATTAACATTTAGTATTCTAGTTTTAATAAAAATGTTTATGTTATGTTTCAAAATTTTCATATGATGACTTTATTGGACATAATATGTGACGGGTGGAACTGTCTTTAGCTCCTCGATGAATCAGTATGTCTCATGAGACAATTAGATGTGGAATTGGCTGAGCCTTTCCCAATTTGATATATGGTTTTGGCCGAGGCCTTAATAATTTTTTGAAGTCTTGGATGAGGCCTTGAAAAAATATTTTTAGAATTTTTGGCATTATACTTTCCCTCATTATGAAAATAATATTGATGGTTCATGTGGTTATTTGATCATACCACGATTCACTGTTTCATTTTAACCCTTACACCAGTGTATTAAACTAAATTTTTATTCTTAATTCCAAATATAATAACACAATTCAATTTATATTTTATTCAATTATATTGTGTTAAAAAAGGAATTGTTAATTTTTTGATAATTTTATGGAAGGTAATGTTGATTGGGAGGCCCGGAGATTATGCAGATGAAAAATGGGCCAAACTGCATGGCATCCCATGGAAATCTGTCCATTGTTTTGACTAGTATGCAACATCCTTGCATCCAAATGGGATGATATTTTGTGGGATGATCTAGAATTAAATAGGCTACATTTAAAATCAAAGAACCCAATCCTGATTCGGCTTCTATGGGGCCCATCAGAACTAATCTCTCCAAGACATCGAATATGCCCAAAGTCAAAAGTGGAATTATGTATTTTATCAATATCTGGAGATATATTTGACAAAATGGTTCAAAACCTTCAGTGGTGATAGATAAGACGTGGGGATACAACTATACAGTTTTTACAAAAGGGGGATTCGACTGTCTAATAGCTGAAAACATTTCTCCAATTGGTTTATCAAAATCTGGGTGCCCAAAACCGCTTCCCATTTTGGCTATAAAAAGGGACCTTGGGCACCCCATTTCAAAGTTCGGCTAGGAGGCAAGGTGCTGCCATTTTTGAGTCCCCAAGGAGTAATTTTGACATCTCTATATGTTCTTGAGGATATGGGAAGGGATACATCAACATCTTCTTCTTCTTCTTCTCCTATGGGTCTAAACCCCTTGTGATCACCCGGGGAGGAACGCAATGTAAATCCCAGGCTTCATGTTTGTAATATTTGAAAGTTCTTTTGAATTCCAGGTTGTTTTTTTGTTTTTAATCATCCCCTATTATTATTTTATTGATTTATATAATGGTATGACATTCTCAACTCATATGATCATGTTTGGGGGTACCCATTCCTGTGATGTTTCACACACCGTTCACCACTTTCTTTTCCCCCTTTAAACTACAGTGTTTGTGTCATTCATGTTAGACAATTGAACTCACATAAGCACTATCAAGGAGATGTAAATTTATGTCATGGTATCAAAAATAAATAACATACAAACTGGGATAGCTCATCGATTTCTTAGTGTGTTGCCTCGGTGAGTTTCGGTTATGAAGTCAAACACAATTCACCCAATCATCATCGGTGTCCGGTGAATCATTGTGTGTTTTCGACTGAACCCTAGGAGGTATCCTAATATAAACTCAGTAATATTATGATTCTAGGTGTTTCACACCAGGTATTAAAAGAACATAACCCTATATCATGAAGCGACGAAGGATAAACATCATGAGAGTACCCCGAGTTGATCATGCTTAATTAATTCTGTTAATCTCTACATTGTTTTATCACTTTCATTTTCTATTTTCATCTTTAATCATAAAACCCCCAGTTTTACAAAAACTCATTCAACTTCTACATTAATAATCAAAAATCCCTTTTTAAATTAATGATCTAATGCTCCATCGAGAGATGACCTAGGGTTGCTACTATACTACAGAAATTCTAGTCAAAATTAAACGACTAATTTGACGCGCTCAACAACGCGATCATTATTCGACTAGTAGAATATTAATGACTCTATTTTATTATGGAATTATTTACCAAACTCATAATTTTTTCATAATGTGTTCATGTTTGTTATTTTTAAAGGCATGTGTTTTCAATTATTCACTATTCCTATTGTTTATGTAATCTTCCACTAAATTGTTTAACCTTACTGATCATCTGAGATCACCCCTTTATTTTGTTTTATTTTCCCAATATTTATAATGAAGTTTATTATGAATGATATGTAGTTTTATTATAAAAGGGAATAATGGTTTTCTCAAAGATTCTTTAATGTTGTGTTTTATTTCCAAAGTGTAATGTAATGTTAATGTATGTAATATATTTTCCATGACTAATAAACTATCAGTCTTTTGAAAATTGATTCCTTGTAATCATGCTAATGTATTAAAATAATACACTGACTCTAGGCTTCTGGGGTCAAGGAGTTACACATAATATTCTCAATGTGAGGTGAAAAATGATTCTCTTGTGAGAGGAGACGCCATGAATTATGACATCAGAAGAATTATAATTACTAAAACCATAGGTGATATTTACATCAAAAAATACATAAAATAGTTCTCAAAGACTTGACAATGCAGATTTGTCTAATTTTGGGGCAATGCAATGGTGTTGTGAGTCACTTGTAAATTCCCTAGAAGCAAGTCAAGATGAAGATGTTGTTTGACATGTTTTCTTTTGAGAGATCTTTTTTTATAAAATATAGTATCCCAAGAGTTTCTATTACATAAATTGCATAATATCGATGACCCTATTGCCTATATGAAGAGGGTAGTTTCATGAAAATCAATTTTCACATGTATTTTTTGAAAAAAAATTTATTCTATGAAGATGATTTATGGAATTTTGAAATTGATTCATGCAATAATGAGTTTGGAAATGTTCTATAGAAACCACAAACATGTGTTTCAGAAATAATAATCATCAACACAATGAACTATTTTTCGGGACATTATTATTATGATGCTAACTCATTATGTTACCTAATGAGGTTTTTTTCATATAAAACCATTTTCAATAAAGAAGGAACCACAATCATTTCATTAACGCTATTACATATAGTGTAATATTAACGATCATATTCCACAAAGTATAACCATTCTTAAAGTTGAAGAACTAGTTCCACACACTTGTGTTGCATGTTATTGAATTTAGTAATGTGATACAACTATATGATACACTTGTGTGAAGGAAGATAATTTACTAATATATGAAGCACATACACGAAATATTATTGCACAAATAAAATAAATTAAGAGATTCCAAAACCATTAAATAAATCCCAAGAATGAGAAGATGACACCATATGATAATGGTTGCATGAACAATGAATAATAATGTAATGATAATATACAAAGAATTTTTCATAAGGGGTTTAGTGATTGTACTACGCATGAACAAATACATGAATCATTTTCAATTGAAGGAAACATTAAGAGAAGAAGTAACATTTGTTTGAGATTATTATTGTCTGAGACTTTGATAAATGAAAATAATATTACATATATTGTTTTAAGGTATAGATGAAAAATAATTCTAATCAAGTTGATATTTGGACATTATAATTTATGTTGAAGAAGAGGTTATAAGAACCAGTTTTGGTGTAATTTAAATTGATTAAAGGAGATACTTCATGTGTTCTTGTTTACACAATAGGGATCCCCCAAGGATGTACATACAATGTACCTATATCTTCTTTGTGAAATACATTCTTATGATCACCATTCACTTACTGATCTGTTTCTAATGTTACTTCTCTATAAAATATTCATGTTATTGCGAATAAGTTCTGAATAAGGATGAATTTCACCATTCAATTTTTTATTATATAGAAGGAGAATAGTTTCATTCAAAATTTTGTGCATGTATTAATGTGAGGAAGAATTTAGTGGATTGATAATGTAGCACTATGAAATACATTATAAGTAGCAATAGGTGGAATTCACTCTTGGTGTAATCAACCATTTAGAAAGAGAATACTATATTCATAGGTAGCATAAAGAACAGTAAAGGGGATATATAAAATCATAATAAATTAAATATAGTGAAACACAAGTGAATGATTATTCCTTTCTTATAGTAACCACCATAAATAGAGTTTTTCTTTTTTGTTTGTGTGGTATGGTATAATTTCAAAACCTTCCATGTAACAAATAATCTTGTTGAGTACTAAAACATGTAAAAATAGCATGTTCCATCTATACCTTCTTTGAAATACTTGTATATTATAATGAAAAGTGAAAAATATAATTGAGATCCTAATAGTTCTAACAGTTAAATAAGATTAATGTTATAATTGATGAAAAATTTACAACACACTGATTCACTCCCCCACTCAGCTTGAAGAATATTCCAAACTAGTACTCTCAAAATAAACCTATAAAACATAGATAAGTATCTCAATAATATATTTTTATTGAGTCTGATTGATTTAAAAGGATCATGAGGTTTATGGAGAATATGAGGGGAGGTGTACTTATACAAGTTATGGGAGTGGTACCTTTGAACTTAAATGATATATTATTATATAATAGGTGTATAACTTATGTAAATTTGATCCAAAAAAAATAGACTTAAATATAAAGGGAATTTTATCTTAATATAACTACAAAAAATTAGATAATTTTATATATCACTTTATACCTTATCTTTTGAATTATCCCCATTGTACACCATTTTTAACCATGGTAATAACAGTTTCCTTCTTAGAGGGATATAAACTAACCTATAGGGTAACAATTACTTCTCAAATGGTCTTGGGATGAAAATTTATTTACATCCCATCCCTATTTAAATAATTCATGAATTTTATGAATATTATAGTGTTTAATGATGTACTGTTTAAAATAAAATATCTTTTATTTTTAATTTTAAGAACTATTAAAATATTTTGTATTTAATGACATCAAAATAGAAATTTAATTAGTATCTAAAATAATTCAGCAGAAATTATAAATTAATATTAATGTAATGTGACATCCTAATCAATCCACATTCCTTTTTCTATTTTCAATATCATTTACTTTGATATTTATATTACATAGAAAAGCATCGTGTCAGTGTTGTGCATGAATTTAAGGTAATTATTTCACTAGTAAAAATTAGAAATAAATTAAAGTATTTAAAAAATTATTTTCAAAATAATATTTTATATTCGTTAGTAATATCTTATTATCTATATGTGAACATATAAGAGAAATTATATTCAAAAGAGTGACATTTTGTACTTATCTTTTGTTTAAAATAAAATAAATGTCATAAACAAAGGATAATGGTAAATAATTGGTAATGATTTGAAGAGAAGTTGATTAAGCTAAAATCTAACATTACAATTTAAATCCTGAAATTCTTTTTTAATATTTGTTGGCCTTATCCCATATTTTTATCCATGTTTTACATGTTCTACCCTTACCACGGTGAAAATATTTACTATGGTTAATATTCCTGCTGACAAAAAATAAAAGTGGAATATTTTCTACAATTTAAAATGGTGTTTACATATGCAGAATACATTCATTAATATTGAATTTATACAAGTGTCATAAATTAATTAAATCATAACTGCATAAAATTTATCAAAAGTTAATTTTTAGAAAATGGATTTTTAAGCATAAAACATATTTCAATTTCATTATCTCCCTCGTAAAAATAAATATTTTTTTAAAATATTTAATTAAATATAGTATCTATACATTTCATTAAAATTATTTCTAATAATTTATTACTGAAATTATTATGATTATATAGTATTACGTAAATAAAATTGTTTTCTGAAAAAGAAATACTTTTTACTATTAAACGATTTTATCATTTTTTAAACTATTTTATAACCATTGAATAATTATATATATATAATATCTATAAATTTCTTTAAAACCATTTTTCAATGTTATGAACATATTTTTTTTAATAGAAACACATAATATGTTAAAATAAAAAACTTTAAGGATGGACTTTTAAATCATTAAATAGTTTTATTAAAAAGTTTTTATTTATTTATTAGGTATGAATACATCATATTAAATAATTTTTCATATAATTCATGTTATAGTTAACAATATTAATATCTTATAATCTAATGGCCAATTTATAATGGTAATTATATATTAAATTTCATTTAGAGTTGATGTTTCATATGAAATAATCTATCAAATATTTAAATTTTATTTCCAACGAAAGAATATATGAAAAATCTCAAGGTATGAAATTGTATAAATATAAATGTATTATATTTATATATACTAATGAATATTATTATAATATATAACACTATTAATATTATAATATATGTTAATATTAATATAGTATTTATTTATATTAATATTATTATAATATTAATATACGATAATATATATGTTATTATAGTCTAATATATTCTAATATTACAATAATATTATAATTCTATTAAATTAATATATTTCCATATATTTTATTATTAGTATGATGTTACAAATCTATTACTATATACATTGTTAAAATAGATGTAATATATATTATTATTATTATGAAAAGTATATTTTATAATATATATTATAATATTATATAAGGTCCATTACATCCTCCACTACATAACAAGAATCAAGGAATGAAAATTAAACTTTATGTTTTGAATTTTTTATGTTATCATTACTGGTGAATCAATGCATTTATTTTAAACATAATCTATAATTATTGAAAAATTAGATTTTAGATATCATCAATTCAAATGGAACAACCATGTGTATTATTTTTTTTTGACAATGAGAGAGTGTTGGAGAATATTTATGGAAATAAGAATCTTTATTCAACATTAATCATTATAGAAGAATGTAATATACTACTATTTTACCTAAAGAACCATTATCTAAATAAATTCCAAGTACATGTTTAAAGAAGTCTCAAAATATAGTATATTATTTATTTAATGTGTTCCTTTTACATTCAAGGATTTTATAATTTACATCAAATTTCGTAGCAAAAAAAATTTTTTATTATAAAATCACCAATTTTTTTTTAATTTTTTTAAAAATTAGAATAATAAAATTGATATAATTAAAAAACATTATGTTTTCTAAAAACATTCAAAAGTTGATCATTTAAAAAAACATTGTTCCATCATATAATATCATATTTTCAATGCAATAGTTTAGTGAATCCATAATCTGCCTTCAATGTATTGACATCCTAGAGGGAATATTAATATTATATGGATGGTAAGATTATTATAATGGTATCAATTCAATTATAATACTCTCTAAAAATAAACCAAAAATGAATAATATATTAAAAATAAATATATTGGAAAGATGATAATTTTTTTATGAATATTGTTTTATGTAATTGATTTATTTTATGAACATTATAATGACTTTTTTGATTATGTAGGTTCACATTTTTTCTCTGACATTCATATTCATTGATAGATCCATTTGTAATATTTTTATTTTTAAATAACTATATATTTTGGGTATGATGTAGTGGTTGAGATGAAATGGATATAGATCACCTTTATATGCATGAGATTGATAACATTAGTTAGTTTATTAAATTCATGGTTTTATTGGGGATGTTTGTCTCAATTTATTTTCATTGTTGAATTTTTTCTAAAATTTTCTATTAATATTTATCATTTAGTTTTATTTATATTTTATTTTATAAATACTGAATGTTGGGCTCTAAAATGGTTTCACATGTTGTTCAGTGATGTGGTTGTTTAATTATCAAGGGTTAATTATTTTACCAATATTTTCATCACAATACTAATCTTGGGTACCTCAATAGATAATCCATATATTTAGTAGACACATAAAATTTCAATGTAGAATGGTCATTTTCCAAAATAAATAAAACTTGTTATAAATGTTGATTTTCATACTGATCAAACAATATAAATATTTAAATATATATTTTATTATAACTTATCAATTAAAATGGGATTTATTATTCTAGAGATATTTATATTTTACTAGGCTTATAGTATTGTTATTCATTTTAAATTTTTTATTTTTTATTTTCCACTCATCTCTTTTATTTAATTATAATTAATATTTTTGAGATCATTTGAGAGGAATGGATTTTGATACCTATTTTCTACATTTTCTTCTAGTGGATCTCATTATTTTTTTTAAGAAAAATGGAAAAATTATCACTTCCAAAGTGATAAGGTTTTCATCCTTTCCCCTTATTGAGTATCTTTTTTTATCATCACTCCCCTTATATTGACACTATAAACCTCTACATGGACTTCTTGACTACATCCCATCACTCGTTGCATTTTCACACACATCACACCACTTCAACTATACTGTACATTTCCTAATTCCATTGCTCCCTCCTCTAATTTCATAACATATCACAATTTTATAATTTACCATCCATTGCTATACACCCTCTAGATATGAATCATTTATAGACTATATAAACATTTCACTTCAACTATGATAGTCCACATATGTCCAACCTAGGTCTTTATGAATTCTCACTCTTTATATAACTATGTGTATAAGCTCATAATCATGGATTTTTTATTCTCCATTATAGACAATATAACTATTTTGACCCATCTTGTGTATGAGCACCTCAGATCCAACAATTTCATAATATAGAAGAAGATGGTTTGGGATATGCTTAAAGGGATAGACCATTTCAATCATCTTTTCCACTTACATATAGACCCTATGAGTGTCAATTTTAGGCAATGGGAACATAAAATAGACTAATGTTTTTTACATTTTTCATAATTTGATGGATCATTATGTCAATAATATTTCTAGTACTGCAAATACCGATAAGAAGTTATGGGATTCATTATCTTTGAGGTTTTTTTAATAACAATGTTAGTATATATTTGAACTATTTCAAAACCTCTTCACACTCAAGTAAATTTCTCATTTAATTCCATCATAATATAATTAGTGGAAATAAATTAATAATAAAATCCATTATTTATGGTTGATTATTTATAATCATGTGGGTGTTATGATTCATCATGCCAAATTTTTTTATTTTCATTACTCCATGGTCTCAATATAAAGAACTTTGTGATTGTAAGTGATATGTTAACCTACCTCACAACTTTACATATCTCACTAGCTTATAATCAGATAATTCATGCCAGAAACTAGCGAACAACATGACATATAAAACAAATTTTTTATTTTTATGAGGATTATTGGTTTCTCGAGTATTATCACACGTTATCATATAATAATATAAATTTTGTTCATATAAGTAGAACTAATTAATATCACTCCGAGAAATACATAGAATCAGTCATATATTCTCATTCATCCAAACACCATATCGGGAATACCTGTATTCTTCATTCTAACTAGCATACTTCATTTGATAGTTTTATCCTGTTGTAAATATATACACAATTCAAATTAATAGTTATGGTAGTTGTTCAGATACAACCACTCTAAAGCTCTCTTCAATGTTTATTTTTCAATTCATTCTACTTATATTATTGGTAACTAATGTAACTAAAAATTTAATTATATTTATTGATCATCTTATCACATAATATAATTTTTTTAGGATCATTTTTTTAATTGTACACTAAGTATTGTATGACTATGTGTTGGTGTATACATGCTTGAGTTGGTCTATTATCATTTCATCTCCCTGATTACTACATCTAACCTCAAGATTCAAATTCAGCTCAACCATCATGTCATATCTATTATTCATCAATTCTATAATGATTTTTTTATGATTCACCTTTTGATTTTGAGGCTTGTTATTACACTTAGAATCATCAAGTTTGTGATATTCCTTTGGTGTTTTAACAAGTCTTGAGTTATTTTGATGTTTTTTTCTGATGTAAGAGGACCTAGACATGTACCATGAAATATTAGTTATTATTAATTTCGTAATTTCATAATTTATTTTTCACAAATCACATGGGTTTATTTTCTTACGACAATAATGAAATTTTTTATTTTTTCGCTAATTTTTTTCATAAAACACAAAATAAGTTATAATTACCCTCAAATAAATTTTTTCAAATAATGGTCATGAATACTTATTTAGATTAATTAATTCATTTCCAGAAAATCATGGTCTCATACATCTGATTTAAAGCCTCAATAGGCCATAAAATAGTATTATTGAATGAAAGAATTGTTATTTGTAGAAAAATATTTAGCACCTTCTCTTTCATATAAAATTTCAAAACCTATTCTAGAGAAACACCATTATGAATTATACATATCTTTTTAAACACCTTGTCTTTTTTCATTCTTTAATGGGAGGAAATTTTATCATTCTTTATTCCCATATTAATCCAAACATCCCTTACATATTTATATATTTAGATGTGTGTGTCGTGTTTGTAATACTCTTTAGTTGTTACCAAATTCAATATTATTGATCATAAGTGAACCATCCTTGGAAACTCTCAAACCAAACATATTTATTTTGGATTCTACTTAAATGTACATCATTATGTGGTTTTAATAGTTTTATCATTAATATAATTCTCCATTTTTCATTTCCAACATCCATCCCCATCCCACTATCATCCCAATCTGAAGGATTCCATTCAATGTTATCGCACTGCATCACCACCCACACATCATTCTATAAGAGGATGGAAGACAATATTTTTTCTCATTTAATGGTATATGTCAATGAATTTATATTCCATCCGAGTCTCTTGCTACTCTATAACTTGGGGACTAGTCGTCTATTGACTCTTGATCGACATATTTTCCAAACTCACCTTAAAAGTTACATTTTATTATCATGAATAGGAAATTTATTATTTATCATTCAAGGATAAAATTATATAACCCCCCAATTTATTGGCATTGATATCAGGGATTCCTTCCCTCATAACATAACCATGGTCCAATATCATATTGGGAGGTTACTGACTATGAAGGATTGGAGGCCAGTCTTGCATGGAATCTTTTCTCCCTCCACTTCAGTGATAAAATTTTTAGATGAAAATAGATCTATATTATTCTTGTAAAAGTTGATTGAACTATGAGTTACAAAAAGGCCCTCTTAGTTGCGAAGGGATAGTCTCAGGCCTAAGGTGTTGATTATATTGAAATATTCATATATTGATAAGATAAAATTCATGTTTTCTTCTGTATCCCTCATTTCCACACACCATTTAACTCTTCATTAGATGTGAATGGACTATTTTGGGATATGACTAAAACATAGGGGTGTAGGGGGTTGAATCAGTGTTGAGGACTTTTTAACCAATTAAAATTTTTATCCATTTCCCTCTTTCAATAGTTTGAATCTTGATTCTCCTATTATTTTTTCCCAGTTACATGAATGTATATAAAAGTTGTAATATATAAGACACAATATATTTAAAAGTTTCACAACTAAATTATATTATCTAGTTCATAGCATTGATTAGAAATTATCCTGATCACACACCTACTTGAAAATAATCCTTTGAGTATGGTTATAGAGTGTAGGAAATATAGTTACACTTGAAAATCATTAAATTCAATTGGAAGTGCTTAATTTTGTATCTCCTGGATGGATCTTTATACACACATTATTGATAGTATTCAAATTCTTAATATGGTTCTTTATAACATGATAAATCTCTTCAAATATATGAGACATCTGTATAATGTCACAATGTTCTTCGATCTTCCACTTTCTCACTTGTTACTTGATCATTAGAAATAATGAAATGATTCATCTTCCCATCATAAAATAGGATGATACAAATTCTTTTTCTTCTATCTGTCAAAATATATATAATATAGTGTGGATCTATGAAAACAGAATTCTTCATAACCTAAATGATAATCAACTGAATATGGATTGGTCAAAAGAAAATTCTTAATCAATGAAAAACCGACTTCACTAAGTCACTATTTACCAATATTTCTAGAATCAGAAACTTTCTATGTGATTATTTAATCAGTGAAGATCAAATCAACCTAGCATCATCAAAATTTAAATACCTTGATTAATAATCAATTGATATATGGGAATCCTTTTTTATTTGTATTAACAATGATCTAAAAATTATTATGTGTTAATATCACACACTTACTTGATAAACAATATAAAAAATGTAGTGCATTATCAACTTCCTCTAACAAAAATTTGTTGTATTTAAACACTGGTTACACTTCAATGACCATATAACATCTCTTTATGCATTTTTAACAATATTCTTGGGTCTTCTAAAATTATAAACTGTATTACACAATTATTATTGATCAATTCATCAATTTTTTTATCTCATGTGCTTTTGGGTTTACAAATTCATGCATGTAATTTTTATGTAAAATTAATATTTTTATTTCTTCACACAAGTGAAAACATTTTCTTGATTAATTTAGATAGTTATGAAATATTTTAATATGTAAGTAGTTACGAGGAGCTTATTTTAGATAGTTATGAAATATTTTAATATGTATTGGGATATATCAAAGCAGGAAATATCCGTTTCTTTTCTATCATTCATCTACTATATATGGCATTGTAATTTTTGTCTATTGTGATGTTATTATCATTAAATGCAGCGATATTAACGGGATTATATGACATAATTCATTTATTATTTAAGAATATAAAACGATGTCTCTATATCCATTGAGATATTTCTTAGGTATTGTGGCTTACAATTGTTTTTTATATCTATTTCTTTCTTAGATAATATATATCATTGATTTGAAAAAAGAAACCACTATAAAACCGATAGATTTTTTGGACTCAAAACATGTGGATAGATAAAAGTCCTTTCATGTAGATTGTGGGACTTTCTCCTCCCCATATAGTTATTAAATCCCTCTTGTTAGGTTGAACCATTTGAACAATACTCACCCTAGCATTGCATGTGTAATCGGAAAGCGGGAAACCCATAAAAAGTTGCAGTGGAAGGTAGTTCATTATGTTTACTTATATTTGGAGAAGGAACATGGGGTACTTTCTCATTATTATGATTTATAGAACATGGATATTTATGCTTATTATAATCACTATTAGAAACAATGTCTTCAACATCGAATTTCAAATGTCAGTTCCCTATTAACTAATGTTATAGGTTTTACATAATTTTTTTAACGATGGTAATTCTTAAAATAGACACTATATATATTATGGGATCATTATTGGAATCTATTTTTATAAAAACTAACTCAAAAATTTTCTAGATTTTAATTTTTTTGGTGTTGGTTTTAGGAATAACCATTTATACAAAACATATAGTAGAGTGTTATGGAATCATTGTTTTTAAACCCTCTGTCCAAAAAAATGCGAAACATATATTTTCATTTCAGTTTTTATAGAAATAATGGAAAAAACTAGTTTTTGGAATTAATTTATTATAAAAGAACCCTGAAAACATTTTCCACAAAATTTGGCTTTGTTATTCTAGAAAAATGATTCCAATAATATTTTTTTGGAAATATTTAATGTCTTATTTTATATAATACCATATTAATACACAATTAAAGAATAACAAGTGAAGACCTTATTATTTTTTTGGATCTCCCTTCGACACGTGAACTACAATGCCTCTAATAGCTCTATGCTGGTCTTTGATGTATATAATAGTTGGGCGTCTTTGATTTTATACATATTTTAATGACCATTAAATATAAATATTAAATACTAATTTCTTGTTTCTTGATCCATGATAATATTTAGTCCCTAAAAATACCATTCAGGTCTAACAACATGAGGGTTCACATATTCATTATTCTTCATTATTTTTTGTTTCATGAAACATTTCTATTCACACTTGTAGTGTTTTCCCTACCAAAAAATTCAACAGACTAAATATATTTTAATTTTCAATTATTCATTGTCCAACATTGATTTTTTGTAAGTTGCTTAAAATTTTAATGATAAATTTGATACCTATTAATTATAAATTCATTTTTTTGTTTTCATCTTATTGTTATTTATTAATTTTTTCTTCCAAAATACTATATATATATATATATATCAATTTTTTGTATATAAGGTCTTTTTCATTTTTTATTATAAATAAATTATATATTTTAGGACTATAAAGAAAACATCAAAAACGTATAGGCTCATTTATCTTATAATATAATTATTAGAATTAAATAAATATTAATGAAATAATACATCACATTTTTTTCATTCATTTATTAGACGATAATGATAACAACTTACATTTTAACTTCAATAGAATATAATATCATCATAATATATATGACCTACACACAACTAATGTTTTTTGGTTAGGTAACAGACACCCACGGAGATGTAATTTTTTATAATCCATTGAATCTTAAAGGCCACCATCATTGTATAAACTCCATATTATCTACTATAGCCATACTTAAATCATTTTCAACATGAATTCACTATATAATTATTCCTTTATTTCCTAGAAAATAGAATATACACAATATTTTTTTATAGTATTTATTAACAAAACATCCTTTCATATTTGTTTTATGGTGTGGTGGGAAAATAATGTTTTTTCAAAATCATTCCATGTCTCTCAAAATATAGATCCATTATTATATTTTTAATTCGATATGATTACCAATAACATGTAAACAATGAAATGAACAATACCATGATGAAACATATATAATTCATAAAATTTTGAATATGATTAATATGTTGTAAATGTGATAGGAATATATTGACTATTAAAATAAGAACCAATTATATAATTATATTAACATCCACTTATTTCAATGAATAATACCACTTGTAATCTTATAAAAAACAATAAATAGAGTTCCTACAATTTCAATCATCCTATTTTCTAAAAAGAGCAACCATTTTTTTGGAATTGATAAAAATTTCCTCATAACATTATTACTGAATTATCATCAATATATTTTAATATAAATTGAGTGGTCATGGGGTTTGAAATAAGAATTTAGGATTAAAAATTTCATCACTATACATAATAATTATTAGCACACACTTATAAAAATCATTAACAACTCTTTGAACTGAATGATTTCATTTAGAAAAAATCAACAATAATGTCAAAACAGTTCATACATTACCCAACACATTCATGAATATATAAATAGATATTTTTTAAACAATTATTTTAGGATATCTAAAGAAGATTATTGATGTATCTTCTCAATTAAATATGAGAAATGGTAGTACCATTGTCTAATATTCATTTACAAAAATATCCCTAAACATATCAAGATTATATTTATTCATTTAATAGGGACATTAAGAAAAGATTATAATTAATTATTTAAATAAAATAAATTCCTAGAGTAATTTAAGTTTTATTTTATTCCAAAAAATAATTTATATTTCCCACCTGATCACAAATCATTTGGAAAATATATTATTATGTTTAAAATTTATTTTATATATATATATATATGCTTTAATATATTCCCCATTATATTGTGATATTAGGTATATAATGGATCATTATAATATAATGTTATAAATAACCACAAATTAATATGAAAAAAGAGTTGTTGATTTCAAATAATTATCTAAAAAATATTGAAAACATATATTGGAATTTTTTCTATTTGTGATGTGTGTGAATTCGAGAAAGATAAATTCCATATAAATCAAGCATTGTCTCATTTTATATTTTTTATCCCTAATTATATATTTTGGATCGTTCACAGTGAAAGAATAAAAAAATAAACATCTAATGTTGGAGAGAGTATTTCAAATGAGACATGTGACCACATTGAATAATTTATTCATGATATAGGTGTTAAAACCCTCAAAATTAGAAAATGTTTAATGAATTTATGGTTATTATAAAAAACCATTATTCTACCGCTGCACTAAATTTATATTGTTATCTATAGTTCCAAGATGAGTTAACATGAATGCATCAAATATGAGGTTTGATAAAAAAAATTCATACTTCGTTGAACTATTAAATGAGCTATTTCAAGAGTGAAATGGTCATCTGGATTCCACTTATGAGGAAAATTAAATTTTGTGACCAATGGGATTATGGAATAAAGATATACATTCCTACCCCAAGGATTGTGTGTTTTATAGGAATTAATATGAATATTTATAAAAATTTCATCAATATCATGCTATAAGCAGGATAAAAAATTCCACTATGATTCATTCACATGTAGTAATATGTATTATACTACAATATGAATTCAGAACCCTCAAATAACTCATTAAAATAATTATAGTAATTCATCTTTAATTTAGTTTCATGTAACAAAAGAAAACCTCCCCCTAAATTAATTTTTTACCATCCAATAATTCCTTTTTTGAGGCATCTATTTATAAATTATATTGACAAAAAAGATTAGTTAGAATACTGATGATTACATCATTGATAATAACTTATGTCATCCTGATGGTTCACCATATTGGATGATATTTTATAAAAAACAATGTAATTTTGGAAGTGATGTCAGAAATATATGAATCAAATTGTGCCCATATGGAAAGAATCCATATCAGATCCTAAGTATCCTACGTTATTTAGGGAGATTTTTGTTTTAATATTACAACTTGTATCTATAGATGTTTAGGAATAAAAAAATATTTTAATGAGATTTATGATTTCTAGAAAAAAAAACCATGAAACAATATTTATGTGTATATGTAACCACTGATTGATGATTTTAAACATCTTTGGGAGAAAGGTGTTACAGTTTTTGATGCCTTTAAGTGATTATTTTATTTTTAGTGATAAGATTATGATCACTATAAATGACTTTTCGACATAGTGAAACTAATCAGAATACTATGTCAAGGGACATAAAACATGTCCAATTTGTGAAGAGTTGAATTCATATTAACAATTTTGCGATGAAAGAGTGATATTGTAGACGAGACATTGAATACTTTTTTCAATTGATAATCTGTATCGTAGATTAAAAAATAATTTTTTGGTTTATAGGAATATAATCATTTCCTATAACTATTGTCCACTGAAGAATATAAAAAGGGGTGAAAAATATTGATATCAAATTTGGGAAGAATGGATGTTATGGTCTTCAAAAAATATCAAGAAGAGGCCATATATCTTTTTCAAACTACCTACCTTGATATTTTTTGAGATAAAACAAAAATTTGAAATTACACATGTTGAAAAAAAAATATGTGACTGATTTATTGAAGTGTTTTTGGAAATTAATGGAATGAAAATAAGATAGAATAAATGTTATGCTGGACTTTATCTAAATTTTAATATCTTTGGAGTTAGATAACTCTATGAAAGGAAATAGAACTTATTAACATCTGACTTGTGAAAATTTTAAGACGTTTGAGAAGTACAATATTTGGCTATGGTTTCATGAAATTAAATTATACAATAGATATTATTAATATTTTAGGAGTTTTTCATCATTTAATGACTATAAATTAAATATTATGATATCACATAACATTCATGTAATGATGAAAATACAGTGACTGGTCGAACTACATGGTATATTTTTTGACACTTTTTAGAAATTATATCCTTGGGTTATGTAATTATTAGTTATCGATTTTTAGAAAAAAAATTTATACCAATTTGTTAGATGTTTTGGAGATTGAATAATATCTTATTATTTTTCAACATGAAATATATTTACAACCTAAATTTCTTGATATAATAGTCTATCTAGTGATTCATCTAGTTTGTGGGATAAGAATATGTGTGATTTTTTATTAATGTTTGATGTATCTTTTTGAAAGACATATTAAAAAATTGAAGGGTTATATTATGTATCATCATCGATCGGATGCCTCTATTATTAAAAAATATGCATTGTAATAGGTGATTGTGTCATTTACTAATTATTTTCCTAATGTGGAACTTGTTGGTCTACCTTTATCTTGACATATAACAAATGATAGTGAAGTTATATGGATTCAATTCTTAAAGTAAAAGTTTATTTTCACATAAGAATGTGATACAAGAACATTTATACATTTTTTAAAACACCGATGAGGTTTAACCATATATATTATCACATATTTCTAAATTAATGTTGAGATATCAGAAAATAAATAAACATGGTTGGTGATTGAGCATACAAATAATTTTGTTCCATGGTTTAAATATGAAATCATCATATCTATATCTACCTAAGAAAAATATCATATTTCATTGATCCATCTAATGATTAGTGGCCTATTGAACTCTAAGTGAAAATAATTCATTTAGGTGATTAGGATGATGATGATGTTGTGGAATTATATGAGGCTTCTTCGACTATTGTGCGATTTACAAATGATAAAAATGACTATAAAACTGACATGGTCCATACTATAAGAAATGTTCATGTTAGAGGGAAATTGGAAACACTAAATTACTCTCCAAATTATGATGGAAGTTATTTACATTTTATTTATTTTTTGAAATTTAAATTAGTAAAAACTCTTTGTTATAAATTCTTGAATGTATAATAATATATATATATTATCAAATATAAGACTTAGAGTGAAATCTATTTTTAAATACCTATGGTTAAATAAGTTTTTTGAAAAACATAACATACATCATATTGTTTTTCTTAAATTTACACACATAGAAACAAGTTTTTGTTAATGTTATATTTAAATTTATAATTTTTTTTCATTTTAGAATAACTGTTTATAGATAATATTTTAGCATGAATATTATTTGTGTAAGAATCATGACATTATTTTTTTAAATCTTATATATGTGTTACACTATATTTTACTATCATATTTTCTTTATCAATGTTTTTAATTATTTACATTTTGAATAGTATACAGGTACATTGAAAATCATTAAATTTTCCCATTTTAATTACAAAATAGAGGAAGAGGAACAATTAGTGACATATATATTTATTTAATATTTTTAAATATTTTGTGATATATTTATTTCATAAACTCAAACATATAAATTAAAAAAATGGAAGTACTTCTGATGCACCTCCTATAGAGGATTCTTTTCCTTCTTCTACTGAGATATATGATTTCTAGAGTTGGTAAACATAGGAATACACATTTTCTAAAACTGGGACATTATCATCAAGACTAAAGATTACTAATTGTATTTGACAAAAATAATAACCCAATAGGCTCAAATGCAATGTTGTATACCAGTTATATGGGCATGTAGAGTCATTGTAGGATTAACATTTTATATCCTAATTAGAATTCCACCTTCAAGATGATCAAAGAGCACTTGTGGGAGTTTGTAATGGTAAAATATATCTATTAATTTTTTTAATCCCATTTTTTATATATTATACATTTTAGCTGACTTATATTAAATTTATTTTATTACAGATTACATTCAATTTTTTAAAAAAATAATGAAATTATAAAATTATTCCTATATTTGACAGTTATTTGATAGATAGATTTTAAAAAAAATTGTTAAAATAAAAATGGAGTGTTTGGTTGGTTGCAGAATGAAAGCATATGTGTCATGTATTATTTTTTAGATGTAGATACATGGAATAACTATTTCTCCTGTTGAAATTATGAATCATTTATGGTAAGATAATTATTTTATATTTTTAAATTTATTATATATTACTTTATTACATATTAATTAATTTTCATATAAAAGGCTTACATGGGATCTCATCAATAGATCCAGAAGAAAAACATGTACACACATAATCTATCACATGGTGGGTATTATTTATTGGATGAAAACTGATTGTATAAAGGATTGATGCATTATTAATCCAATCTAGTAGTGGTTTGGAAGAGGTCATGTATATTCCTCCATGTCCCCACCCCTACTCGACCTGAAAAATATAAATTAGGGTTAAGAAATTAATGTAATGGGTAACTTTTAGAGTAATATAAATATGTTCATGCAAGAACTGTAATTTTTTTTAATTTTCCATGAATTTAATTATTTTTAAAATTTAAAACTCTAATATATAATTTTAATTTCCTATATTAGGATGGACTTCAAGAGAATGTGATACAAAGAAATTTTACCCTGGAGGGTATGATAGACATTCTAGCAACAAATTTATGAAATCCTTAACACCCTAGCCACGTAAGAAGATATATCGCAGGTGGCAGTATTAGTAATGTTTTTGGTCATTAGTGTATGAAATCAATACACCCATAAATAGATACCATAAAAGCTCAACTAAAATACCAAAACTACTCTATGGGTGATCAAATTGAATCAGTGGTGTAGGATATGTTTGAACAATTAATGAGACAATCCCAACCTTCACAACCTATAGAGATTTCCATGCAAACCGAGCCCTCCCAGCCGGCCAAGCCTACCCAGCCTTCCCATCCTTCCAAGCATGACTAGTCGGCAAAGCCTTAAAACCCCCCCATCATTCCCATCCTACCAAACGATCCTATACTGATCCTCTATATCCTCATTTGAACCTTACCTCATACCGTTAGTTGTTTGTTCCATATACTCATGTACGTATAGTAGCGTATAGAGTTAGAAATCCTTTTGGGGATTTTTTACATCACTAACCAATGTTGTCTTGGCTAGGTCAGAATATAAATAATTGATATCATAGATCCAAATAGTATACATCAATTTCTTACTAAGGCTATTACTAGAGTTAGAGATTTTATGGGACATTTTTTCAATTTGAAAAGATATAATTTTGTATTATATGATATAATAGATATGTGTTTTTTTAAACATTATTCACAATTTATTGAATGCATTTTTTACTTTTTTATGTAATTTATTTGATATAGGACTATCTAACATCAAAAAAATTGGTCCAGAAGAATAAATAATAGTTCGTGAATCAAAAAAAAACACATACTTCTAATGTTCATGATGGGATAAAAATATTAACTCATGTGACTTCTTCATGGGATAATATTTATAAGTTTTAGATGACATATGATATACATGGAAGCAACTATAATTTTAGAATTTTCAAAAAATATATCACTAATATTATTATTTTTGACAACTTTATGGTTCATATGTTGTAGTATTTTTCTACATAAGTAAAATAATGTTTTAGTTTTTCATTAATTCATTATATAATGTTTATTCCTAGTGACATAATATATTATTAATTTAATTATGCTTATATAAAGGATTATTATTCATAATGAGACCAGTAGTTTTTATATTCTTATAGTTCTAGAATTCATTTCAATGGTTATGCTATATTTGACCACTTCTGGTAGAGATACATATATATATGAAAGAGATTTTCAAACACTATTATTGGGTTCTAGTTTTTCCCATTACATGATTTGTAAGAACAATAAGATAATTGTGAAATTATATTAATTATAATGTCATTAATTTTGATCCTTTTACATTGTAGTGTTCATTGGATTTTTGGCATATTTTTCTCAAATGAATGTACAATATTTTGGATTTTATTCTTATTATCCCATGTCAATAAAACAAATATAAACTTATTAGAAAATTATGTTTTATTAATTTATATAAGTTCATTATTTTTAATTATTGTTTTTTATACATATATTGTTAGTTGATATATATGAAAATTCATATCATATAAAATGTTTAACAAGGAGAATTTTTCAATAAAGAAACCAAATCCAATTAGTTACATTTATGTGAAGGTTAATTATTTTTTATATTAAAAAATATTTTTTGTATATATAAATATTGGTTTTTAGTTTCAATTTAATATGTTATAATCCCAATTTCATCATCCAAAATAATGTATCGAATGTCGTTATTATGTGTTAGGAATCATTTTTGAGGTAATCATATTTGGTCCAATAACTGAATTTGATAGGCTTAGTAATATTAATTATTTTGTGTATTATATGAAAATATTCTATTTTTTTAATCTGATAACATTCATTTTTACTATAACTTTTCATTGATACTGAGTCTTATATGAATGAATAACATACCGATCATTGAATTATTTTTAATTCAATTTCTTATGTATGATTGTGATTTAAAATTTCAGGTATGTATCTTTTAATTTATGATAAAAATATGTGTATTTACAAAAATAATATTCTTCATTAAGATTGTATATTCTATTTTATAGGGTTATCTGTTGTATATAGGGTTATCTGTTGTATATAGGGTTATTGATTTTTTAAAAAATATTCATAGCACATAAGGTATTAAATAGTTAGGTATGTGTCATTTAGTTAAAGTTTAATAACTAAAAAAAGGATACACTTGGTATTTTATTAATGTTTTTATATTATATTTTTTATATGTTTTAGATGTTTTAGTTATATATCATTTCCACATGGTGGTTTTATTTATCACATGGTAATAAATTATAGTTGTATAAGTTAAACCATAAAAAGTTATTTTTTAAACTCAAATAACCCATTTTGATCATGAAATATTGTATTTTTCCTATCATGATATAAAAAATATGATGGTTTATTCACAAAGTAGATTAGCTGTCATATTATCCAACACTTTATGAAAAAATACTATGCATTCACATCCATAAATAAATCATATGCTTCAAAACCAAATAAAATTATATTATTTATGAAGCATATTGTTTTTTATCTAATATGGGGTGCCGATAACATATACATGGTGGTTTTGCTTAACTCTATTATACAAAAACTTACTTAATAATTTATCAAGATCAAACTAATCAAAAACACTCATGGGATTTTCTAAACATTTTAATCAAACATTTTTGACAATTTTTGTTGACAATTATTGTTTACACTTTGGTTGGAAAAACCGTATATCATATATGAAACTATATATATAAGATTACCTAAACATTATTCAATATTTTATTTAAATTATTTAACACTTCTATAAATGAGTTTGGTTTTGGTATCCCTATTATTGAGTGACTAAATAATTTTTTAATAAAAATGATGTCAAAAATAAAATATTTCATCCATGAGTAGTTGTTGTAAATGATTATTAATATATTTTTTACATGTGATCATTGAATTATAGTTGAATTATTTACATGGATGATGATTATCTAGGTTTTTTAGATAACATTACTCAAGTTTATGTTGTGAGAGAGGACAAAAAGAGGTTGATTCATGTATGATATATTCTATGCTAATATATTATTGTTTGGGTTGTTGTTATATTTTTTCAGTTCTATATTCGATGTACATTATTTATACATGTTTTTATATTATGGGAAAAGTATATATATAATTATTTTTTAGAAAATATACATAATTAAATGTTTTATTTTTTAAACAGATGTTGAATGAATGATGAAATAGTCTTTTGGCCTCAAATTTATAAGAAACCAATGATGAAAAAGGAAATATTATTTTTTTAGCATCGGTTTATATGAAAAATGATGTTGAATACCGAGTGTTGATGTTGATTTATATGAATAGTGATTCCTAAGACCCAATGTATGATATATGTAATTTTTTATATGAAAAATGATCCTCAAGATCAATGAATCTCATGTTTTGATGGTAGTTAATATGAAAACCGACAATGATGACCACATAATCCTAGGTTTCAAGATCAGTTTATCTGAAAATTGACACCAAAGCCCGATCACTGGTGTTAGTTTATATGAAAATTAATTCCAAATATACAGTTTCAGCATTGATTATTAGTTAAATATATGAAAAAACTCTAAAACAGTTAACATTCAATATTAGTTTTCATATTCACAAACGAAAAAAATGATTTAAAAAGAGTTTCATCAATTTTTTACAAAAACTAATGCCGAAAATAAAATTTATGGTTTTCCGGTGTATATTTTTTTAATAAAAGGCATTGAAAATCATTTTCGATATTGTATTTTTAAGCCTAATATAAAAATGATATTTAACTAGATTTTTAATTTTTTTAGATATCGGGTTTATGAAAGCATACATTGAAATATAAATTATTAATGTTGTCTTTATAAATACCTTTTAAAAACTAGCATTAAAAAGATTTGGAAATAAAATTTTCCACTAAGGGATGTAGATTGTGAAGAATTTTTATTATTTAGGATATCTTGTATAGAATCCTTTGAAATATGCAGCTTAAATGCTAAATGTTACTACATAGGTTGATACTGTCCAACTATAATTATTTTTGGGGGCCTACCTGATTAGAACTCCACACTAAGACATTATTTTCCAAGAGTAGTTTCAATATGGATGGCCTTAGAAGTAATTTCATCGGGTGTGTTTGGGCATGTAAAAAGCACTGATAGAATACGTGTTGGCCTATTGAGAAAATCATTAGTCACATAATTGACTCTGGTGAGTAAAACAATGTTTCTGTCATGGGTATGAAACTAATGTATTATAGGAAACCGATATGATCATATGACTAGGTTCTATACCTGGGGAGGCCAGGTCCTGAAATTTTTGTTCCTGTTTTATTACTTTATTAGAGGTAAACTAATGTTCTAGAAATGAAAAAATGGAAATTTATCTCCCGATATAATAAAGAGTCATATAATCATTTCATGTAACACCCCAAGATTCCATGGTACGTTTCCCTTTGAATAATGCAATGGCATGCATTGTACACAACTTTGAGATTCTAACACACCACAACCAATCAAACTAGCTGTTATGAAATTTTATAAATTCTATCTCTCAAAATGGAAATTATTTTAGCATTTGGAATATCGGAATTATCCTAGGCTGAAAGTTTGGTACTTTTCGGATAACTTTCATATTTTGATGAATAGTTAAAATTACTAAATTTTAATTAAAAACAACTTTTTTATTCGAAATATTTAATATTGATAAATAATGAATTTGAGTGGTTTTAAAGTATATTTAGAATATATTTTTACCATTTAATTCAATGTTCTTCATTGGATATAATTTCACAATTAAACCAGACATAAACAAGTGCCAATCTTTTGATAGTTATTATCTCTTAAAAACACGCTTTTTGTTTTAACAACAGGAATTAATTTTTAAATTAATTTCTTCCACTTCTGTGTTTTGAATTTGGAAGAATGGATTCCATATTTGGAATCAGGATGTTCAAATTTTGTAAATAGGTAACTTTTATTTTTAGACATTTTGAATAATTACTTCGGTAAATATTTTATTCACCATGGTTAAGGGTAAATCCGGTAAATAAGGGTTAAAAATAATATTATAATAATACTAAATTACCCTAAAAAGTGATCTAACTATATTGGAGGATACATGTATGACCATGGGCATCTTTGGGTCTATTTTGGGACCCCATGGAGCCACTAGTAGGTGATAGGGACACTTTATTTTAATTAAGTTAAAATAAGTACAAAAATGACATAACCATATCTCTTTTAGAAAAACAATTTTTAAATAGGGTTATATATGTTGTATTTTCTATTATCAATATATATTAGAAAGATAAAAAGTTTTACTACATAATTATGTTTTATTTATAATTTTTAGAAATTAAATAAATTAATTTATTTGTGACACAATGGTGATGCAGTAATTATCATAATAGTAAACAATTAAAATAAATGATATTATAAATACCCAAATAAATATAATATCAGACTTTTTATGAATTAATATACTTTTATAATATAATATGACATGTTATTATTTATTTAATTAACTTTTTTTGATGTAATAATTCTGTTATGATTTTTACAAAAATTAATTATTGAATAGTGTCAAAATTGACATAAAAGGATTTTTAAAACAAATATTATATTATTAATTGATATTAAATTCTTAAAAATCTAAAGATTATCAAAGCGACTTATATCATGATAGTTGTATCATTAATGGACCACTTGGGGGTCTCTTGGATGTATATATTAATTTTATTAACTATATAATATAAAAATACAAAGTGACATGGTAAATGTCAAACTAATTAACTAAGAGTTAAAACTAAAAGATAAGGTTAATATAATGACCCAAACATGTCTAAATTCTATTGTTTGAATTTATTTAGACCTATACCCACCTTAACCTTTAAATAATCCACTTTTGACCCATTATAAAATTAATATGAATTTATTATAAAATAATATTTCTAGATTTTTCAAAGGTGCCCATCACCCCTCTTATAAAAGGGGACCCCCCCCTTCTCATTTATTAACACCATAAATGCCTTTTTGTTCGGCCAAAACCTGCCCAAATACTCTCTAAACTTCCCTCACTGCAACCTAGTGGCCTTAGTTTGATTGGAAAGCCAACCTAAGGAGCCCTTTTGATCAAATCAAAATGAAGAACCCAAAGAAGAGGTAATGTTTTTACCACCCTTTTTCAAATTCATTTCTTCTTCAACTTTTTCTTTATTTGTTTTCCCCATTATAAAATAATGAATCAAGTATCTCCTATATACATTAATATTATTATCAATATGGTATAACCATATTGATAATTCTATCCATCTTTTGAATAACATGTCACCATACGTGCGTACGTACGGCTTACCGTCTCCACGTCGTGGTGTAATTGTTATTCAATAAATTATTAATTGGATGGGTATAATAATGATGTTTAACTCATGTAAATAATAAATATAACATTATAATTATTCTTCATATATGATATAGCATCCAATTATATATTATTTTAATATCAAAAAATGATATTGTCGCTCGTGCATACGTACGGAATACCGTCTCCACGAACGCGATGAGATTCATTCTCCATCGTATCCATTCAAGTATAATTATCATTTGATTATTTAAAAATATTTTTTATAGACTTTATATCATTCTGGATATGAATAATATACAACCTATCAATGACAAACATCTATTACTTAACAAAACATATAAAAGAAAATGAGTAAGTTAACACCCAAATCAACGATAATACTAAGATATTATTAACAAATCAATGTTAAAAGATCATATATGATATCATATTAATGTAAATGATTCTTTTATAATTCAATAACAATTATTTCACCATTATACAGGAGGTTAAACTGCCGTCAACCAAGGAAAATTTACAAAGTAAGGGGTTTCTTATCTCACTTTTAATTCCGTGAGAATTCCATTATTCACCACTTATTTATTGCATGTGGTGTGTGTACTACCCATGATTGTATTCATTGTGTAATATACTTTAATTAATGTATATTTACATCATCATTGTATGATCCTTCTTTCATGGGTGTATGTTTTTTTATGTTACCAAACCAATAAGGGAATTTGAAATTTCTATTTCCATTTATTCGGCTTTACGCATACATCATTGATTATTTTACTCCAAGATTATGTGTGGAATCACTATTCATTTGATTATGTCATAATTTCCACTCCCCTTTCTGTGGATATAATTTTGATACACATAATCACTCCATTGATAATTTCTCAAGTCATCGATATGAATTTGATAAGAGTAATTTTAACTCATTCTCCATTTGATGAGTTAAACATCCAATTCCTTGGTGTTGTTTTTACAAGATTACGTGTGAATGTCCTTTGATTGTTTTACACTAAATATCCAATAATATTTAGTTTAATTATATTTTTAATACATAACTATGTCGTTGATTTATCCTTAACCTATGGATATGACCTTTATGAGAGATTTAATCTCAATTTACATTCCATTGAGACTTCTTCATTGTTATACACCAAATCACTTTTATATGGTGTATATAATGTACTTTGACATTGTATATCATAAATCCCTTTATTCTCATGATATTAAAAAGTCTTTGATTACCTAAATTATTTTTATTCAAGTGTCTCTTCTTTGGTTATAAACTCTAACTAAAGTATCATTTTTAACTATTTTGAAGATTTATTCTTCTAAATATTTCTCATTAATGTCCATGTTTTAAAAATGGTTTTAAGGATTTATTTATATGGATAGTATGGTTTTAAAATTAAAATTACTTTTAAAAGTTTCAATGTGGTATGGGAAACTTTGATTCAAAAATATGTTTTTAAATGAATTCTTCACAAATAGTGCAAATTTTAAATGATTTCAAGAAAATGTGGGATATTTCTTTCTAATAGTTCTGATGATTATTTTCATCTATCCTTCGTCAATATCTATTGAGGTTAATCTGATACAATACAATCTTCCATATTGTATCAAATGAGTTATGTTTGACTGTGGATGTGCTATTTTTATACTATTCATGGTTTGTGGATAAAGTATTGACATTTAGTATGATAGTTTAAATACAAATGTTTATGTTATGTTTCAAACTTTTCATATGAGGAATGAATTGGACATAGTAAGTGACGGGTGGAGCCTGCTATAGATCCTCGATTCATCGGTAGGTCTCATGAGACAAACTAGTGTCTTGGCAAAATCATATTTGTAGTCTTGGCACGAGGCCTTGTCTATGTGGTTATGATAGTCTGGCATTATACATTCCATCATTATGAAAGTGGTTATTGATATTTCATGTGATCATTCGACTAGTATAATATCAATGTGAGTAAGTAAATGGCATTATTTTATTTTATCATTGCCATTTTATGCTGAAGTTCAAGTTTAAAAGGCTTTTGTTTTAGTTATAGACTGCCTTAAGGGTTTATGAATATCTATGAAAGCTTCTGCTATAATGTTATCCTTATTGAGCATCTGAGATCACCCCTTTCAATGTTTTATTTTTCCCAGGATTATGAAGAAGTAATTTATGAATGACCTGCAGGGATAGTATGAGGGGATATTAAGACAAGATGTTTTTTTATGATGTAATGTAAAATTTTATGAATATATCTAGTGTTTCTAAGGCTACTAAACTAATCAGTCTTTTGAGACTAGATCTTTCTTATGATCAAGCCAATTTTATGTAATAATGCACCGACTCTCGGTAACTGGAGTCGGGGCATTACAATTGGTATCAGAGGAAGTTTAGTACAAACCATGGAAGCTAGATTTAGATAAAATCTGATTAGAGCACGTAGACCTAAGATGAACATTGAGGATTAGTATAGAAGAACTTCTTAAAATTTTGGTATTGTAGAGATTTTGTGAGTTTTCCGAGCAATACATCTCTGTCTGGATACGAGCAGGTAGAGGCGGCTCTGGCACAGATGTACCTAGGGGTAAAACCTGAAAACACCACATTGAGATAGACTCTAACGAGAACTGTTTCACGACAACGGGCCTTGCTGCACTCTTGGTTACGACACTCCCGGGGAATATGCTTAGGATAATTTACATTTTATTTTCAAACCGATTTGTAGTATTATATATAAGATGAGAGTAAAGACCTTGGTTAATCCTAATGTGTTTCAAATTGATAATATGGTTACATGTTAATCTCTAAATGATTTTATGGATACTGTTACTCACACAATGCTTTCTGGTTTTAGTCAATGGCAGGATTCCAAGGAAGTCATAGTGACTTTGAAAATGATGTACAAGGTGGGAAAGGTGGTGGCAATGAGCAAAAAATGGAATGTTGATAGGCGTAAAAGATATCGTCTTTATGCCAAATCAAATTTCCAAAAATTTGATCAATAATATATATATTAACCAATTCCCAGACTCAAAAAAATGTGAAAGGTGATGAATGATAAGTGCTCCGGCAGTGGAGACCATGGAGAAAAGAATCATCAATTTCCATCATGCAGGAAATGTGGATGGAGACACCCAGGAAAGTGTCTCAATGGGACAAAGAAATGCTTTACATGCCGGAAGGAAGGACATAAAGTGAAGAATTACCGAAGAAGAATGAAGAGTACTATGGAAGAAGATAAAAATGGTCCCAAGAATCCATTTACAGTCATTTACCGTAAATGTAGGGGACCTAGCCATTACCCGAGTGAATGCCCTATTATATAGGATATTTTCTTTGTCAAAGAAGAAGCTATGTGGAAATAAATGGTCGGAGAAATGTTTAAAAAGTATTAGCACTCCTTGTTTATGGGTTTACTTTGGAATAATTTTCCCTTGTATTTGTAACCCCGCAGTTTTCCATGTGAGAATGATATTTGAGGAAGAATTATCTCTTCTCTTGTGGATATAGGTATAAATAACTATTTGGTTTTATATGATCATTGGGGTTTGAGAGAATTATAAGTTATTATAATTTGGGATGAAAATGAAAGGTATGATATAACAATTGTGGTTAAATTATGTTATGGAATTTTGAGGAATTTATCTCATTTTGGTAATATTATAAAATATAGTTTTTGAAAAAGGACAACACGTAGACTGTGTGACAACACGTCGCATCAGACAAAGCTGTGGGAATCGAACCCACAAACAAAGTGTGATTGGGATTTATCACCTACCACTGGACTACGTGATGTCCCTAGTTAGTGTGACTATTTTTTTTAGTTAAATGATTTTATTGATCAATAATAATTTGATTTCGGATCCTGTGTCTTATCAAATGAATACTCTTAGTATAGGAAAATGATTTGGTGATTAAGTGATAAATGTTATTTTGAAGTTGTTCGCTGGGTTGTGAACACTTATGCCCAAGGAAAATAGAATATTTTGGGATTTCATTTGAGTATTAATGGTGGATTTTTATCGAAGTTTTTTATTGTGTATTTATAGTGATTTGGGTTATTCATTGAAATGATTAGGTTAATTACTTTTAAGTATGTGACTTTAAGAGTAATTAATGTCATTTGGAGATACAATTTAACATGTAAGACTACATTCTTATAAGTTTTGTGTTTCAATATTAGTTTCGATTATATTGAAGGATTTTAAGGACAATTGATTATTGAATGGTATTTATTTAACGTTGGGGTATTTATGGTTTAATTTTAGAAATTTAGATTAGTGTTTTTTTCACTCTAATGGAATATCCATTTGGGGATCATCAGATATTATACTAACCATTTTGGTTTTGATTAATCTCTAAAGACAAGTTAAATATATAGTTTATCCTACATGGATCATGTATTTCTATAGAAGTTTATTCTAGATCTTTCATTGTGATCAAGTCTTCTTGAATACTCATTGTTCAAAAAAATGAGTTAGTGGTAAAAAGTTATTAAATAATGAAACTCTACATAAAAAGTAAGTATATCTCTTTATGTTCATATTCAATATCATAAATGAATTCCTCGTCATTATGTAATGTAACTTAAAACAAAAAAAATGTTGTCTGTTTACTTTTCCTACTGGGAGACTAAGGACCGTTTGTCCCAACACAAGTTTGTAATTTTCTTATTGTTAACTTTTTCCTGATCATGTTTTCTATCCCTCTCCATCATAACTGAACACTTATTTTATCGTCCATATTCATGTTTTCCTACATGGAATCCTAGTATGGGTTATCTTGGGTGACCTTTATACCTCCCTTCCTTTCTTTTAAAGTGATAGTTTTATTGACTCTTTTTCCGATGTGGGACATTCCTTTATATTCGCAAGACCAATTTTAAAAAATTTTGAGGACGTAATTTATTGAAGGAGGGGAGAATGTAACACCCCAAGATTCCATGGTACGTTTCCCTTTAAATAATGCAATGGTGTGCATTGTACACAACTTTGAGATTCTGACACACCACAACCAATCAAACCAGCCGTTATGAAATTTTATAAATTCTATCTATCAAAATAGACTTCATTTTTGGATTTGGAATATCAGAATTAGCCTACGGTGCAATTTTGGTACTTTTTGGATAACTTTCAAATTTTGATGAATAGTGAAAATTAATAAATTTTAATTAAAAACAACTTTTTTAATCGAAATAATTAATGTTGATAAATTATTAATTCTAGTGGTTTTAAAGTATATTTAGAATATATTTTTACCATTTAATTCAACGTTTTTCATTGGACATAATTTCACAATTAAACCAGAATAAACAAGTGGCAATCTTTTGATAGTTATTATGTCTTAAAAACACGCCATTTTTTTAACAACGAGAATTAATTTTTAAATTAATTTCTTCCACTTCTGTGTTTTGAATTTGGAAAAATGGATTCCATATTTGGAATCAGGATGTTCAAATTCTGTAAATAGGTATCTTTTATTTTAATACATTTTGAATAATTACTTCGGTAAATATTTTATTTACCATGGTTAAGGGTAAATCCAGTAAATAAGGGTTAAAAAATAATATTATAATAATACTAAATTACCCTAAAACGTGTCCTAACCTTATTTGTGGATACATTTCTGACCATGGGAATCTTTGGGTCAATTTTTGTACCCCATGGAGCCACTTGTAGGTGATAGGGACACTTTATTTTAATTAAGATAAAATAAGTACAAAAATGACATAAGCATATATCGTTTAGAAAAAAAACTTACATAGGGTTATATATGTTATATTTTCGACTATAAATATTCATTAGAAATATAAAAGGATTTAATACATAATGATATTTTATTTATAATTTTTAGACCTTAAATAAGTTAATTTATTTATGACACAATGGTGATGCAGTAATTACCATAATAGTGAAAAATGAAAATAATTGATATTATAAATAACCAAATAAATATAAAATCAGACTTTTTATGAATTAAACTAATTTTCTAGGATAATATGAAATGTTAGGATTTATTTAATTAACTTTTTTCGAAGTAACCATTCTGTTATGATTTTAAAAAAAAATCAATTATTGAATAGTGTCAAAATTGACATAAAACAATTTTTAAAACAAATATTATATTATTAATTGATATTAAATTCATAAAAATATAAGGTTCATCCAAGATACTTATATCATTATAGGTGTATCATTAATGGACCACTTGGGGGTTTATTGGTTGTATATAGTAAGTTTATTAACTATATAAAATAAAAATACAAAGTGACATGGTAAATGTCAAACTAATTAACTAAGAGTTGAAACTAAAAGATAAGGTTAATATAATGACCCAAACATGTATAAATTATATTGGTTTAATGTATTGCGACCTATACCCACCTTAAACTTTAAATAATACACTTTGGAGCCATTAGAAACCGAATATGAATTTATTATAAAATAATATTTCTAGCTTTTCCAAAGGTGCCCCTCACCCCTCTTATAAAGAGGCACTCCCCCTTCTCATTTCTTCACACCATCAAAGCCTTTTGGTTCGGCCAACACCTTCCCAAATACTCTCTCAACTTCCCTCACTGAAACCTAGAGGCCTTAGTTTGATCATAAAGCCAACTTAAGGAGCCCTTTTTATCAAATCAAAAGGAAGAACCCGAAGAAGAGATAATGTTTTTTCCACCCTTTTTCAAATTCATGTCTTCTTCAACTTATTCATTAGTTGTTTTCCCATTATAAATTAATGAATTAAGTATCTCCTATATACATTAATATTATTATCAATATGGTACAACCACATTCAGTATTCTATCCATCCTTTGAATAACATGTCACCATACGATCGTACGTACGGCTTACCGTCTCCACAAAGTGGTGTAATTGTTATTCAATAAATTATTAATTGGATGGGTATAATAATGATGTTTAACTCATGTAAATAATAAATATAACATGATAATGATTCTGTATATATGATATAACATCAAATTATATATTATTTTAACATCAAAAAATGTTATTGTCGCTCGTGCATACGTACGGACTACCATCTCCACGAACGCGATGAGATTCATTCTACATCGTATACATTCAAGTATAATTATCATTTCATTATTTGAAAATAATTTTTATGGACTTGATATCATTCTTGATATTAATAAGATACAATATATCAATGACAAGAATGGTATACTTAACAAAACATATAAAAGAAAATGAGTAAGTTAACACCCGAAACAACGATAATACTAAGATATTATTAACAAATCAATGATAAAAGATCATATATGATGTCATATTAATGTAAATGATTCTTGTATAATTCAATAACAATTATTTCACCATTATACAGGAGGTTAATCTACTGTCAACCAAGGAAAAAGTACAAATTAAGGGGTTTCCTATCTCACTTTTAATTTCATGACAATTCTATTGTTCACCACATATTTATTTCATGTGGTGTGTGTACTACCCGTGATTGTATTCATTGTGTAATATACTTTAATTCATGTATATTTACATCATCATAGTATGATCCTTATTTCATGGGTGTATGCTTTTTATGTTACCAAACCAATAATAGAATTTGAAATTTCAATTTCCATTTATTCGGCTTTACGCATACTTTATTGATTATTTTACTCCAAGATTATGTATGGAATCACTATTCATTTGATTATGTCATAATTTCCACTCCCCTTTCTGTGGATATACTTTTGATACACATAATCACTCCATTGATAATTTCTCAAGTCCTCGATATGAATTTGATAAGAGTAATTTTAACTCATTTTCCATTTGTTGAGTTAAACATCCAATTCATTAGTGTTGTTTTTACAAGATTACGTGTGAATTCCCTTTGATTTTTTACACTAAATATCCAATCATATTTAGTGTAATTATATTTTCACACATAACTATGTCGTTGATTTATCCTTAACCTAAGGATACGACCTTTATGAGAGATTTAATCTTAATTTACATTCCATTGAGACTTCTTCGTTGTTATACACCAAATCACTTTTATATGGTCTATATAATGTAATTTGACATAGTATATCATGAATCCCTTTATTCTCATGATATTAAAAAGTCTTTGATTACCTCAATTATTTGTAATCAATTGTCTCTCTTTTGGTTAGAAACTCTAACTTAAATATCATTTTTAAATGTTTTGAAGATGTATTCTTCTAAATCATTCTCATTAATGTCCATGTTTTAAAAATGGTTTTACGGATTTATTTATATGGACATTATGGTTTTAAAATTAAAATAACTTTTAATTTTTTAAAAGTTTTATGGGACACATTGATTAAAAAATATTTTTTAAAATGACTTCTTGACAAATAGTGAGAATTTTAAATGATTTCATGAAAAGGTGGGATATTTCTCTCTAATAGTTTTGATGATTATTCTCATCTATCCTTCGTCATTCTCTATTGAGGTTAATCTGATACAATAAAATCGTCCATATTGTATCGAATAAGTTATGTTTGACTGTGGATGTTCTATTTTTATACCATTCATGGTTTGTGGATAAAGTATTGACATTTCGTATGCTAGTTTTAATACAAATGTTTATGTTATGTTTCAAACTTTTCATATGAGGAATGCATTGGACTTAGTAAGTGAAGGGTGGAGCCCGCTATAGGTCCTAGATGCATCGGTATGTCTCATGAAACAAACTAGTGTCATGGCACAAGGCCTTGGCAAAATCTTATTTGTAGTCTTGGCACGAGGCCTTGGCTATGTGGTTATGATAGTCTGGAATTATGCATTCCATCATTATGAAAGTTGTTATTGATATTGCATGTGATCATTCGACTATTTTAATATCCATGTGAGTAAGTAAATGTAATTATTTTATTTTATCTTGGTCATTTTATGCTGAAATTCAAGTTTAAAAGGATTTGGTTTTAGTTATAAACTTCCTTAAGGGTTTATGATTATCTATGAAAGATTCTGCTATAATGTTATCCTTATTGAGCATCTGACCTCATCCCTTTAAATGTTTTATTGTTCCCAGGATTATGAAGAAGTAATTTATAAATGACCTGCAGGGATAGTATGAGGGGATATGAAGACAATATGTTTTTTTATGATGCAATGTAAAATTTTATGAATGTATCTAATGTTTCCAAGGCTACTAAACTAATTGGTCTTTTGAGACTTGATCTTTCTTGTGATCATGCCAATGTTATGTAATAAGTCACCGACTATGGGTAACTGGAGTTGGGGCGTTACATTTCACATCTCATGTGAGTATAAAAATTATTTGGGGACAACAATAACAATTGGAAATTAATCATCTTATGATGAAGCCTGAATACAAATGCCTTGAAAATCACGACACTATCATAATTGCTACTAGTCACATCTTTTATGACTAGACTAAACACATGAAGTTTGATTTCATTTCACATGGGAGTATTATGAGAAGAAAATGATCACCATCAATCATGATCAAACTAAAGATCAATTTTCATATATCATTACAAAGGGGGGGTTTTGGAGTATCTATTTAGTTTTTTTTGTTACATGATAATCGTGATAATATCAATGTACAAACATGAGGGGGAGTATTGAAGTTATTTATGTTCAAATTGTTAGATCTCATTCCATGTCATTTTAAATTTAAAATATTATTATTTTATTTAATGATCATCACATGTATTTTGGATATATAAAGAAAATTGCTTTATTTACATGATAGGTATGGATTCGAATACAAAATTTCTATTGATTGTTATTATAGTCAATGTAGATTATTTACATTTAGTGGGATAACATTTAATCATCATACCATCCACTGACTAAAAATGACCAGGTGCTAGATTATAGTATTTCATTTTATCATCATGTATAGTGGAAATAATATGGTCATTCCTGGAATGAATAATCAATTTTATTATCATCATATGTTTTTTATAAATCTATAAGTTAAAAATACTATTAGTTGTTTGGGTTTTATGTTTTCCTCTTTTACATAAAATGAAATGTTAATTTATTATCCATTAAACTTGAATCAGGAGAATGATATTGAACAATTTTATCTACGTATTTGTTAACAACTTCACCCAAACATAATATCAATTATAAAGGATGATTAAAGGGGAAACTATATTATGTTCCAAAATAAGTATAAAGAATAATCCAATTAAAGATAATCTCCTATTATAAAGAGAATGTTTTTGTTTTGGGTTATGTTTTTTCATAGATATATATAGTGTTAATTAGTCACTATATATTCTAAATGTCTTTTAAAAATCGTCATTTTTTCTTTATGAATCAAGATCTCTAAATGGATTCCTCTCCAACTATTTTTTTTCAATTTTGGTTTTATTAATTTGGGAAATACTTAGAAACTAATGTGATTGTCTTAAAATATTTATGTATATCAATCATTTTCCTTTGGACTAATGTTCATTTAAATCGTACATACACAACATATACTCTTCAAACCATTATAAATTTAGGATGTATAATTGTGAATAAATGTTATAATTTTTATTCATGAAAAAATTATTATATTTTTTTAAAAAAAATTGGACTTCTAAAATCCCATGTTAATTTTTTTATTATTATCTTATATTGTGTTTATATATTTCACAATGACTATCAATAAACATTAAAATTCATTTTTATTTATAGTCTTGTATTCCCGTGTAATTTATGACATGTTATATTTACATTAGAGGAAATATTATGTAAATTTATGATGTTTCGCTCATAAATTCCAACAATCAATAGATGTCCCAATATAAATTTTGTAAATCTAGAGTAGCATGTTAGTTTTAGTCAAAGAATAATTAAAATCTAGGACTGGAGAGTTCTCTAAAAAATTGATTTGATATCTAGGGTGTTTGAATAGGATGTTGATTTTTAAAAATAGATATTTGTTCTAAATATGATTGGAAAATGTAGAAAAATGACAAAAATATTTTTTAAAAAAATTTTCATTCTGGAGTTATAACTAAATTTACTCATTTTTTGGAGTTAGAAAAACTAAGATACAATAATAGAAAATAGGTACCATATATAAGTATAGTTAGAGGAGATCTAAAATAAGGGAATCCAATTAAGAGAAAGGGGTGAGCCATTTATGTTAGAGTTTTTTATCTAACAACCCTTAAATATAACTAATTTAATTTGAAGATATTCATAGGATGATAAGTAACATAATTTTTTTGAAAACTTATTTTACCATCATTAATGAGAAATATATTTTAGAAATGTCATGATTTCACTTTCCATAATGAATACTTTGTATCAAACATGTAATTTTACATTATTCATAAGAAAATATTTCATATTCTTTCATTTGTTGATGATTTTATTTAAATATGATGAATATGAAAATAATTTTAACTGGTTAATATTTTCAATGGTTTTTTCTATTTGGAATGATGGGAAAATTAGCACTTCTTTTTTTTCATTGAATCTATGCCACAAAACATATATTGAACCTCATATCAATTTTCACATGCCCAAGTTCACTATTTGGGTCACTATACAAGTGTTTAACCCTATATTCATTGAGGATCAATAGTTTTTGTTTCATAATGGTGGTGTTAAACTTATGTATCCTCCAATTTTCTACTATTGAATTTAAAATATTTTAACTATATAATTTTTTATTTTTGAGGTAAAATTTCTCCAACTCTTGTTAGTTGATGTATTTGACTGAACATTCACACAGATTTTTCAACATTAGTTCAGAAATAGAAGTTGTTCACATCCAAAATTAACTAAATATTAATTTTATTACTAGTTAAAAATTCCCTGATCTCTGATTTAAATATACTAGTTGAGTACCAACAACCTTCCATATTTGATTATTTTTTTATGGAAAGACCTATTAATATATTATTACCCCAACCGATAAAATATATAAAATTATTGTGATTAAGGTATGTTTTTTATACATAGACTATAATTAATTTTGTAAAAAGAGATTCTATACTATTGTGTTATCCACTTCCAGTGGATTCATAAATGCATTTTTTTATTATAATCCAATCAGAACTCTACTACCATTTTATTTATTTTGGGTGATGCTTGCAATAAATTTCATGTGTGGTTATACCATTATACCTAATTTTTTGGAATCATTGTCTAACATCTATTCTTTATGAATATTAATCAAAAATAAATATTGATGACAGTAAGATGTGTGTGTCATTATCTTTTAAATGTATAAAACACATTAATTATTAATTTGTAATGATTTCTATGCTCTATTATAGGCATCATGTTATGATGAGATACTGAAAAGACACATCCATTTTAAATAATAGTGTCTAATATTGTTTCACATTATTCACTCTTCTATGAGAATTTTTTTATTATCAATATGGTTAATGTTGTGTATTTCATTGAAATCACCTCAACAATATTGGTCTTTTGGTGTCAGAATTTTAATCCCATCGTAACATGAATGAATTTTCTATAATCAATTTTCATTTCTTGGTATAATAACTCAGTTTTCTAATAGTATAAATTGAATATAGTTATAAATTCTAAACATTCATTACCCCACAATGATAGATTTTAAATCTTCTTCGAAGAGGTTCTTGAACTTGTGCACATTGGTCATCTTATTTATTGAGATCGAGTTGGATTTTTCGTATTATAATATATTTTTACAATGAATTAAATCATGTGAGATAAATATCTAAGGTAATTTATTTTTTATTCACATCAAGGCCATTGGGATTTGTTTTATTTCACATTTATGGACATCTGTAATCCATTATTCATCTTGATTGGAAAATGTCCAGTAAATTTCATTTTTATTTTTATATTTTTTAACTCATGTGATTTGTTTTTGTATAAAAAATTATCCTTGTTGTTTTGATCAGGACATGCATGTGTTTTATACTTATTTTGTTATTATTAATTTTTAATATTTTTTTGTTGAAAATCAGTGAACATTCCATTTTAAAAAAATAATTCTAGTTTTTTCTTAATATTTTGTGTTATAGTATGGACACCATGTGTTGGATGGAAGTCATACAACATCTATTTTCTATTTCATATGATTTCAAGTCATAATAGAATTTCTGAATTCAATTTATTTATGTTATAAAATAAATTTTCACATACCCATGTGCACATATTCATCGATGGGGTAGGAAATTAAAAAAATAAATGACTTGTTCTGGGATATTTGATATATATTTAGTCAATTTTTTCATACAATTCTTGAAAATATTGTATTAAATATTCATAATATTATAAAATATTTTATTTATAGTTTTTTAATTTACGTGTAAAAATATTTAAAAATTTATATTATTATAGAAATGTTTTTGTTGGTTTATTTGGAAAATTTTAATTTCATTTTTGAATTGTTGAATTTATTTGAGAAATAATTTTATAAATATTTACATGTTAAAATAATTTCAAAATTTGATTTTATGCGTGATGATTTTATTTTTTAATAATTATGAAAATAAAACTTGTGCAAATAGTGACAACATATCAAAATAGTAGTACCGGTATATGGAATTATAAAAATCAAATTATATAGGCAGATATTTTCACATTGGATCAATAACTAGATTTAATATATAAATTTTCATCTTATTAATTTGGATTTTTAATTTTAAATATAAAGAATTTATTCACACTATTAAACAAATATCCTGAATTATTGGTAATCAATTTAAAAAATAATTTCATACTTTTTGGGGATTAAAATATCTATGGCTGATGTTTTTTAAATTTATTAATCTATAAATGGTAACTTTTATCCATTTATTATTTAAAAATTAAAAATATAATTCTATATTTATTCTCAATATTCCTATTCACTCATCCTATCGAATCTCATCCATCATGTCTCCTTTCTATTATGTCATGTCATGTTGTTTCATCCCCATCACATCACTAATATTTTTTATTTCCTCACCCCACCAACCTACTTATATGGTTTATATAATGAGGGTGTATAAACACCAGTCATGTTTTTGCGGTTCTTCTACTGATTGGATGTGTGTGGTTCTCCATCATGTAACTTATTGTCTCATTTATGTCCCCTAAATTATGTATCGTAGGTGGATTTCGGAACATGTTACATGTTCACATTAAAGAGTGATCCAAATATGATATTTTTTCAGAATAAAAGAGCACTCAAAAGAACACGCAAGAAATAACACCTTTAATAGGCTTGACTCCACTAATTTTATAGGCCAGGATCACAGCCTAATTTAATTCATTCACCACCTCAAACTGCTAAAATATTTCTATGTCAATGACCTTTTTGATGATCCATGGATCTCAAAAAATCATATAAATATTGAATGATCGTATGTATCATTTTTGAATTCTTCAAAACTGAGTATAATATATGCTGAATATCATCGAATTTTTTCCTTCATGATCTCAGCATATCCATTGTGTAATCAAACAATCCATCCAACCTTAAATCATCTATAATTTTTTTATTAATTACATAGTTTTATACCCTTGAAAAAAAAAATCATGGAAAGGGAACAACTCATGTATATCAATCAATAAAACAAGATCAATAATTCTTGTTTCAATCATCTTTTGTGATGTTATGTGCATAGTTTGATCTTTGGTCTTGTCCGATCATCGAATTGCATGTATTCATCAAATTATAATGTATTTAGGAAGACAATTAATGCACGATATATTAGTTATCATCAAATCTCTCCAGATCAAAAGGAATCATAATGCCCATATAATTTTAATATGGGTTAATAGTCCATTTGTGTTTTCATCCCACATCAGTCCTAATCGCAGTTTAGCAGTGATATAGACGTGATTTTGGTCCTACTACACCTTAGACCCAACACCTATATTCATTTCACACACTTTTCCCACATGGTTCATGACTCACATGGTCTAGGGGATTCATTACGAGCTTCTAGGACAAACCTATAGTTGTGCGCGCTTCAATCCTTATACACACGCCTTCCAATGGATAATACACATACCTATGTGTAACAACCATAGTTTTTATGGGGATAATTTTTTCAAATAAAATTAATTTTTTAATTTACATCCTTCAATTAACTACTTAAAATAATCTTTTTACATGAAACTCACTTGTCATACGCCACATGAAACACTAACTCAGAGTACCTTACACAGAACCCTGGCTTGGCATATGATACACCCAACACTATGTTTCTACGAAACATTTTTTTTGATTTAATTATTTAAATATTGTAATCATAATCTATCCATTAAACATAGTTATAAAAATTTTAATATATAATTTTTAAATATATATTATAATTAATTTATATAAGTAAAACATATTGATAATGAAAGATAATATTTTGGGTGAAGTCCTTTAATGTTAAAAATATTGTTTTCTTGAAAGAACCACCTTATATAATAAAATTAATTTTTGAAACATTTATAAATTTAACTTGATAAAATAAACATAATTTTTTACTTCATAATCTGTAAATTATACTAGGGGATTTGTTTTGATTTTTTCTGAGAAACATCATTTATTGTTGATTAATTAAAAATAGTGCTTTTTAGTTAAAAAATATCTTATTTGTAATTAATTATTAATTATAAATGATTATATAATTTTTTAAGGTCACATTAGATAAATATTGAGTAATTTAATACAAATTATTGCACAATAACCAATTTCACTTTGAAACTAATTATAAAATCTTAAAAACTATTGGACGTTTTCCTACTTTAAAACCCTCTTATTTCGACCCGTGTGTTGGATTAACAGTAATATTAATTATGAATATTATATGAAGTTAATTTTCTAAATATTACATAAACCATTTTATTTAGTAAAATATTTGGATTCTAATAATACAGTGTTGATTCTTGACCCAAATGATTAGTAAAAGTGATTAAAGTTTATCACAGATATTAAGGCCAAATTAAGCTTAACTGGGGACTAAACCATAAATTTATGGGCCCAAATGACCTAGGAACATGTATAACACCAATTTTATTTCACTATTTATGTCATAATACACTTTTTTATGACTTTTTTAGGTAAGAATATGCGCACACCTAACGTTTTTCTAAAAATTCAATGTTAGTCATTTTCCTTCCCTATAAAAGGCCACCATCTCTACCCATTTATCACACCTCTAAAACCACTTATCATCCATCAATACATATAAAATAAACTTCCATTCAATACTCACTTATACCTTGAATCATAAATTTTTTTAAAAACCCTCTCAATGAATCATTTAGGCACAAAATAAAAAGGGTTACCCGATTTAGAGGTAATGTCTTCTTTTGAGCTCATTCACATTATTTTTCTTCTTCACCCTCTCCAATCCCATTATTAAATTATTTTATGACAAAAATAGTATCCTCAATATACAAGGATTTTTTTATGAAATGTTTCCGATCTACACATAAACACACCTACATCTAATGGTTGTTGAACATACTGTTTCATTGTATAGAAAAGTACTGCCTCACAGAATAATGACTGTTAAATTATCCTTTACTACCAATAATGGTGTCCATTAAAATAGAAAATATTGTTATATATGTCATATATTTGTTTTACTCTGTATTTATTTTTATTTATTCCTTTTTACAACACATATATCTTTACTTTTCATCTGGGGTTAATATCATAATCTTGTTTGAGTAAGTGTGGAATACTTCCCCCACAATGCGATGTGATTCATTCACACGTCAAATTGGTTGTATTAAGGAAGGATTTAATTAAATTATATGATATATATAATATATTAATGGTACTAGAATAATTATATATATGTATATACATATGTCATTTACAAACATTATTTCATTACAATAATAAAAACGGAAAACAATGTTTATGCATACGAACAGTGTATTCAATTATGTACTTCATGATGATATATATTATTAGAATATAAATATAATGGATTGAAATGATATTTAAATAATTTTATACATTATGTAATTATTATATAATTATAATGACCAACTATTTTACAAATTAAGACAATTGCAAAGAGGAAAGAAAATATTTCTCGAAGTGAAACCTTAACATAGGATTGATAATAAGCAATTAATATAAGGCCATAATAAAAGATATATGGTTATATATATAAGAATATTATTCTGTAAAATACTTATAATAAACTTATATTTATTATATAAGAATCTTGTATGAGTAAGGAGAGTATCATGACACAAGGTAAGAGGATTTCATCTCACTTTTAATTTCCAAGAGATACATGGTATGTTCACCACACATTCCATTTTTGTGGTGTATATAGTAGACATGATTATATTTTAGGTATATTATGAATAATTGTATGATTATTCACATACCCATTTTATAATCATTCTTTCATTGGATTTAACATTCAAAAGTTACCAAACCGGTAAAATAGTTTGGTCTCAATTTGCATTCTATGATACTCGTGTTTGGTTATACACCAAAAGTATTTTTCAAGGTGTATATACATCCATTTTACATGATATTTCATGAGTATACATCTTATAATAATATCATAAAATTCAATTAATTTCATTTTAAATATCGGATTGTGTTAACCTTAGTCACCAAATTATAAGAGTTTATTGAGACAATCTCCTATTTATAAATATATATATATATATTAGGTTTATTCCTCCTTCGATGAAATATTATGATTTATCATTAAATAATATTAATGAGTTTCATTCTAATATTTTTATTAAATATATCATCATTATATAGTACCATTGTTTCACTCTTTCGTACTTAGTAAAATGATTTTAACAAAATCTTACCACCTCCCTCATTGGATGAAAATATATTATATTCAAAAATCATGTTTTCAAAATGTTTTCAATAGAACCATAATGATAATTTTCAATAAAAAACTCATTTTAAAGGTGATTTTTTTAAAGATTAATATACATGTTATCAATTATATTTTCAAATAAAAATGTTTTAAAAAGGTATTATGAAATAAAAATAATTTTCCAATGAGGAAACCATATTTTCCTCAAGAAGATTTTTAAAAAATATATTTAAAAATTATTTCCAATTATGATAACATAAATTGGTGTAAATAATTCCATTATGTGGAAATTATTTAATGCTTCCATTCATTTTATATCATTGATGGTATTATGATTTGATTCATGATGTTATGAAATCTGTTTATCTTTCATGACTTATATTCTTTTGAAACCCTCTTATTTTCACGGGTTAAGTTTATGTTGTAAGTATTATGAAACCTAAGTATTTACATAGATTGTGATATGTTTACATGTTTATGATACCCATTTAATTTCATGGATTATGAGATATTCATTTATTCTCTTGTGGATCATATGTGTGTGATTTCATAATGTCATGGGTGGGACCTATATATCCTAACAATGCATTTGGTAATGTATTATATCTCATGAGATAGACTATAATGTTATGAGAAGTGAACTCATCTTAATAATATGGTCTTAGGAGTGAAACTTAACTACTAAGATGGCCATGGGAGCAAACCATGACTACTATGATGGAATGAATAGTAAAATCATGCAATAATGATGGTAATAGAAATGAACCATGAATACTAAGATGGTCTTGGAATCAATTCAATGGATACTATTGGAATCATTATATTATTTTGTGTTACTAAAATTCATTTTCGTAATCTTATGTTATTATTTCATGTATTATGTCCATTACTTCTTTTGGATTCATTTCTTATGAACTGCCATGAATTTTTCCATTATTCTTTTGTATGATTTTTGATATGTAGGGTATGATTTTCTATTTTCATGATTATTTTATCATAAACTTATGCTCATATTTATGCTTCCATGTCTCCCTTGTTTACCCATACTGAGCATTTGAGATCACCCATTTTTATGTTTCCATCTCCATGTTGTGAAGATATGTTATATATTTGACGTGTGTAAGAAGTGTTCTAGTCAAGACTAACCTAGTAAGAGATAATAGAGATGACTTATGTATCAGGATTTATGCATTCAATGTTTCCAAAGGAACTAGACTAGGATGGTCTTGTGACATCTATTTTTATAATGCTTATGTATTCGATAAATTATATTTATTTTTAATTCATGTAAAGTGTTGGTTGTTATAGTTGGAATTAGAAGAGAGTTATAGATAACCATTGGAATCTTGGATGAGAAAAACTATGTGAGAACCCTAAGGACATGTATAAGGATAAGTATAGGGATTTATTAATGTATATTAAAATGGCCAGAAATTTTGGTGAATGATAGAGTGATTTGTTTCCATGAAATACATCCTTTTCTGGATAATACATGTTGATGTGGATTTGTCACAGATGTACTTGGTGTAATAACTCGGACAATATGTTCCGATCTTGACTTGGGGTAATCTTGTACATGAAAATGTGCCTTGCTACATACCTTTTTTCGATACTCCAGGGGGATATGCTTTGGGAATAAACAAAATATTCATGAACCATTAAGATGTATTTAAAAATATATTGGATATGAATAACCTAGGATAAACATAAGGTGTCATAGATTAAGGAATGTGTCAAAAGTTACACATCATATAAGTAATTTTTCAAGATTATGTGGTTCCTCATTAAGATAAATATTTATTACTATATGCATTTGGTTTTATTATATGACTAGAAGCCGAAGAAGCCACGTTAAAGGAAATTGTGATAAAAAATTCAATGATTGTCCTCCTGAAAAACTGATTCATATGGGATCTAGAATAAAAAACTAATTTCTATGCCCAAAAAACATTCTTAGGCTCTGAATCAAGGTGAGATTCCAAATGAGCATAGGAGGGAACATAAGTCTGTTGACTCTTTCAGTAGGAAACATCACCTTCTTTCATAGGGTCTCATGATACACATGTTATTGAACAATAGATTAGTGCCACTAAAATTATATCCCCCATTAATCAGTGTTCAGACCATAAGAAATTCATTCGGTCTATTTATCACTTAGAGGGAGAAGCCCATCAATGGTTGACTCTAATCATGAATATGAGGAAACATGATGAGATTGAATCCATGGTTAGGGATGGGTTTATGAACATATTATTAAATAATTAATTTCATTGAATTCTTAGTTCCATGATGGAGAAAGAGTTCCTTGACATGAAGGAAAGGGATAATGAATCTTTTGGTACCTACGAGTCTAAATTCATGAGGCCTGTTAGGTACGCTTCATGAATTATAATCCAACATGAATGTAAATTTGATAGGTTATTTGTTGGTTTAAAGCAACGTCTCATAAGGGAGATGGAAATAAGAGACATTGGTAGATACGAAGAGATTGTGTGTTGTGAAATAAAGGGTAAAATAGAGGTAGGTGTCACATATCAATCGCATGGATTTGACATTATGTGTAAGATGGAGTTTAAAGTAATATCTATGAACCATAGAGAAATGAAGATGAACATTTCTTTATGATATATATCTGTGAAAAATCATAGAGGAAATTTACTTAAGGTGTCTAATTAATGTTTTAATATTAGAAATATTGGTAACATGGAAATTGATTGCCAATTTGATGGGAATATGTTTACTCAAAATTCCGGTGGAGAAAATGATTCATAGAATACAACTCATACGATTCATTACTTCAGTGTAAAAAAGAATGGACATTGTGAAAACTACTACAAAACCTAATGGATGGTGATTATGATCGACGTCAATAGACTCTTATGACAAGGGACAAATAAAATATCAAGAAATTTTTATTTGTGATGGTGGTCTGATAATAATGTGATGAAAGGTACACTGACCATCCACTATAGAACAACTAATGTCATATTTGATCTTGGATATACCAAATATTTTATGTCTAATTACTTTTATAAGGGTGTTAAAATTCCACCAAACCATTTAGATGTGAAATTATTAGTGAAACCCCCTAATAGGATTATGATTTCATCTGAAGTATATGATTCCACTCCGGTTAAATTTTGTGGGTATAGGCTTCCTGAAAATAATTTCATTCTTTCATTAGTTGAATTTGATGTCATCTTAGGAATGGATTGGCTTTCTTTCCTTAAATTCCAAATAAATTGTCATGGAAGAGAATATATGTCTGATATTTCAAACCCACATATGATGATTCATCAATTTGACCAAAATTATGAACTTCTTGTAGAGAATTCATCCAATGTAGGGGTCTTAATACCCATTCAAAAGGGTTGTTTGTCTCAAATTGTTAGGGAGAAAATTGTCATCGATTATATAATTGTTGTTTGGAATTGTGTGGAATTATTTTTAGAAGAGTTTCACAGTATTCCACCAAAATATGAAGTCGAGTTCTCAATTTAACTTATACCTAGTTCAACAGAAATTTCAAAGACTCCTTATAGAATGGCCTCAATTGAGTTTTAAGAATTGATGAAGAACCTCCCTGAAAAACTTGGTAAGGGATTCATCCAGGAAAGTGTGTCATCTTGGGATGCACATATTCATTTTTTGAAAATGAAACATGGATAACTGCGACTCTGAATTGATTATTAAAATTTGAAAAAGATCAAAATCAGGAATTGGTATCCTCTTTCCCCTATTGATGAATATTTTGATCAACTGCACTGAGCTCAATAATTTTCCAATATTGACCTTCTTTTTGGATATCATGAATTGTGGTTCAAAAAGGATTAATACACCCAAGATGGAATTCCATACAATTTATGGTCACTATGAATATATAGTGATTCATTTTGGTATTAAAAATACCCATGATATATTTATTGATTTAATGAATAGCGTCTTTAGAGATTACCTCGACCAGATAGTGGTGGTATTTATAAATGATATCCTTATTTATTCAAAAAGTAAGGAAGACCGTGAATATAACTTGATAATTGTACTGAAGAACCTAATGAATGATTATTTATATGAAAAATTTACAAAGTCTGAATTTTGGCACTAAAAGGTTTCATTTTTGGGTCAAACAATTTCAATATATGGAATAACAGTGCATATATCAATGAATGTGGTTCTTGAAAGATGGAATATAACAACCACGTTGAATGACATCATAATATTCTTGGTTTAACTGGATATTTTCGATGGGGTTTGGAGTACTCTCCACAACTATATAATCCCATATCCATGTTAACCCGAAAGGGTGTTAGGTTCTTCTTGAGACATGAATGTGAGGAGAATTACATGGAACTGAAGAGAAGAGTGTGTTAGTGAACCTATTCATACATTACCATATAGTTGAGAAGGGTTTTTAATTTATAATGTTTCATCCAAGAAGGGATTGGGATTTTTTCTTGTGAAAAATAACATGGTTATATCCTATTCTACAAGACAGTTGAAAAATCATGAGAAAAATTATCCAACATATGATTTTGAGTACGCAGTGTTAGTTTTTTCATTAAAGATATGTAGGGAATATATTTATGGGGGAATGTGTGACATATATTTGGATAATAAAAGTATGAAATATTAATTTACTATGAAGGAATTGAAAATGTTCCATAGAATACGGTGACAGTTGATAAAGGATTGTCACTGCTCAATATATTACATCCCAAGGAAACTGAACAAGGTGTCTGATGCTTAGAGTGGAAAGGATCATGATAGATTATTCATGATGAGGATCACAAAATATCATATATTTATTGATTTTCAAATGATGTATTTGGAAATATGGAAGGAAGGGGATATATTTTACCTTTATCAAATGATTTCCAACCCTATATCCATGATGATTAAGGAGGTGTTGAAGGTAGAAGAAGAGATTAAAATGAAGGTTAGAATTGTTTGTGAGTTTAACCTTGACAGAGAAGGAATTATAATGTTCAAAAATCGTGTATGTGTTCCTTCCATACCATATTTCCATAATGATATGTTATAGGAAGCTCATAGTTAATCATTATCTATTCCTATAGGATGTACGAAGATGTATATTAATATGAAACAATACTGAAGGTTGGTTTGAATGAAGATAGATATATCCAATTTTGTATCTTGTTGTTTGGTATACCAAAAATTTGAGGTAGAAATAATAATTTATAAAGGGATGTTGCACCCATTACCCAAACCAAATTGGAAAAGGGAAATCATCAATATGTATTTTTTTGTTGGACAACCTAACACCACTAAAGGGTTTAATTCTACATAGGTTGTAATTTATCACCTTACAAAGTCACCACAACTCATTTCTATTAGAGAATATTTCTCTCTTGATCATATTTCTTGAACATTCATTAAGTAAGTGGTAAGGTTGCATGGAGTACCGCATTCAATTGTATCAGATCAAGATCTGAGGTTTACCCAAAAGTTTGACTGAAGTCTTCAAAAATATAATTGATACAAAATTTACTTTCAACACTACTTATCATCTTCAAAAAGATGGTCAGTCTGAAATAATAATTCAAACCCTAGAGGAAATTTTTTGATCTTATTCTATTGATTTAAAAGGTTGTTGGGATAAATACATTCCTAGACTTCAATTTTTTTACAAAAATATATTTCACTATAGCATTTAGATGGAACTGTATGATTCCCACAATTTGATGAAATGTTAAGATTCAACATGTCGAGATAAGGTTGGGGAACAAAAGCTATTGGGAGATGAGATTTCTGAAGAAATGGTCGAGGTTGTTAGAACCATACAGTAGCATATCAAGGTAGCTCAAAGTTGGATGAAAATTTATGCACTTAAACAACGATGTGATCTTGAACTTTATGTTTTTGGAAAGTTGTTTCTACGAATCTCACCCTCGATGAATGTTATGAGATTTAGGATGAAAGGGAAACTAATCCATAGGTATATTTGTCCCCTTTAGATTCTATATCATATTGAAAAGATAACATATCACTTGTAAATTATTAAAAATATCTCTCAAATTCAATATGTGTTCAATTAATCTCTCCTAATGAAGTATATACCTGGCCCTTCACATCTACGGAATATAGAGGTCATATTTCGGGAGAAAGATCTTTTGTACGAGGAATAACCTGTTAAAATTATTGACTGATCAAATAATTTTCTACAAAACAAGACCAGTTTCTTTGTCAATGTTTTGGGGAGAAATCACTACATAGATGAAGAAACATGGTAACATGGGGATATGATGAAATAAAAGCATCTTTATTTGTTTTTAACTGAGTAATATATTTTGATGGAGGAATTTATTATAAAGGGGGGTAGAATGTAACACCCTAAGTTTTTATGGACCAATTATTCGAATAAAATTAAATATTAATTTATATCATGAAATTTTTTAATTCAAATATTCATTTCACATGTAATACAATTTTCTTATGTCAAACAAAACACCAACTCGGAGTACGTTACATGAAGCACCAACATTGCGTACGATACAATCAAATTCAATTTAAAAAAAACATATCTTTCAATTATTCTAATTAATTAAATAAGCTAATTATCACCTAGTTATTAAACTACGTTATATGAATAGTAAAAACTACTTTTCCAATATTTTTTATAATCAATTTATTTAAATAAAACATATTTATAATGAATGATAATATTTTTCTTACAATACTTAAATGTTAGAAATATTGTTTTCCTGAAATAACCACTATTAATAATAAAATTAATTTTAGACTCATTTAGAAATTTAATTTTAAAATATAAAGATATTTTTATAATTCATATATTAAAAATTATCCTTGGGTAAATTTTTGGGATTTTTCTGAGATACACCATTTTTTGATGTATAGTGAAGAATACTTCTTTTTAGTAAAAAACCGCCATTTTTTCTAAATAATTATTAATGATAAATGAAATTATAAATTAGTTTTGTGGTTAAATTAGATCAATATTACATATATTAATAAAATTTCATTCATTTGAAATCAATTTCACTATGAAACTAAATATATAATCATAACAAACATTTGGACTTTTTCCTACTTTAAAACCTCATTATTTCGACCCATCTACGAGATTTGGACTAATCATAATTTTGGAACTAATGTGAACTTAATTTTAAAAATATTACATAAACCATTTTATTCGGTCTAATATTTAGAGTCTAATAAGACCAAGTTAATTTTCTACCAAAATGTTTATTAAATGCGATTAAAATTTATCACAGCGGTTAATGCCAAATTAAGTATAATTAGGGACTAAACCTTATTATTAAGAAACCAAATGATATTGAAACTAGTCCAAACCCAATTTTATGTCCACATTTCGGAAATAAAACTCCCATTAATTATATTTTTTGGTTTGGTATGACTTTGTTTAGGTATGAACATGTGCACACCTAACCTGTTTTAAAAAAATACATATGAGTCCTTTTCCTTCCCTATGAAAGGCCACAAACTCTAGCCATTCTGCACAACTCTATAACCCCTTCTGATAAGACAAGACCTTCCAAATAAACTAGGAAAAAATCCAACCTTCTACATAGATTCCTCTATTTTGGTATAAACCCTCTCATATGATCCTTTTGGCACATAAAAAAATGAGTTACTTGATTTAAAGGTAATATATTCTTTCAATCTCATTTCCTTTGTTTTCCTTATTCACCTCCTCCACTCTCTTTATTGCATTATTGTGTAAAAAATGTAGTGTCCTCCATATAATAGGATGTTTTATGAAATTTTTATGACTTACACTAACACACACCTATATCTTTTGGATTTTGAAAATACGATTTCAATGTATGACGAACTACTTCCTCATTAAATGATGATTGTTCACTTCCACATTACCACCAATAATGTTGTCCATTATGATGGAATGTCAATTTGTATATTTCATAAATTATATTTAATATGTATTCAGGATTATTTAATTATTTTTACAAGACACATCTCTTTAATTTTTTTGTTAATACAGTAATCAAGTATGAGGAAGTGTCGACTACCGCCCCCTCAAAGCCATGTGATTCGTTCACACAACAAGGAATGTATTAAGGATGTTTTTAATGAAAATATATTTTATTTATAACATATTAAAGATAATATAAAAATTATATGCACACACAAACACACACACAAGTATATATACATATATCATTTACATTCATTATTTCAATACGACAATAGAAACCAAAAATTGCATTAATGCATATGAACGAATTACAGTCTCCATGAATGGTGTATTTCATTAAGTACATCATTAAGCTCTATATTATTAGAATATAAAAACACATGATATACCTGATATTTATATAATTTTCAACATTCTCTAATCATGATATATGTATAAGGATAAACTATTTAACAAATTGATACACATGCGAAGAACAAAGAAAATATTACATGAAGTGAAACCTTAACATAGGATTTTTATCAAGTAGGTAATTTAGGATCATAATCAAAGTAGATAAGGTAAATTAAATAATATTATTATTCTATAAAATATGTATAAAAAACTTGTATTTATTATATAGTATACTTGTATGAGTAGGAAGAGAGTCATGACACAATGTAAGGGGATTTCATATCACTTTTAATTTCCGTGAGATAAATGTTGTGTTCACCACTATTTCTTTTTGTGTGGTGTGTGCAATGGTCATGATTTTATAATATATATCTTAAAAATAAATTTATCGGTATTCACATATCCATATTTTTATCCTTCTTTAATGAGATTTAACTTTCAAAAATTCCTAAATTGGTAAAACAGTTTTCTGTCAATTTTTTTCATTGAGACTAACGTTTGGTTATGCACCTAAACTCATTTTGGAGGTGTATATACACCAATTTTACGTGTTATTTCAAGAATAAACATATTGGAATGATATCTTAATATTTATGTAATTTTATTTTCTTAATAGGAGAGCATGATCAGAAGTCCCCAATTCATAAGAATTTATTGAGACAATCTCCTCATTTTTTTAGATTGTTTATGTTTATGCATCATTTGATGAAATATTATGATCAATCACAAAATAAAATTCTTGAGTTTCCTATTCCTATATTTATTCAAGATATCCTCATTTGTTAGTACCATTCACTACTACAAAACAGGGCACGGTAAGTACCTCGTTCTATAAGTGCTAAGGAGAAAGGTCTGATAAAGAGGGATCCTTTATCAGTGCTACATAAAAGCACTGATATATGTGACATTTATCAAAACTTTTTTTAACAATGTTAAAGGATTCATTTATCATTGAAACATTTAGCGCCAATAAATGTTTTTAAGAATTTATATTAAAAATAATGTATATTTGGATACATTAACTAAAACAGAAGTTAATAATTAATATATATTTTTCAATAATTTAATAATATATATAATGTTTTAAGAAAAGGTATTTCTAATATTATAATTAAATATATATATATATATATATAATTATAGGATTATAATCAATTTCACTAAATAATAAATAGATTTATTAGATTTACTAGATTTATTTATTAATTTATTAATTTATTATATTATATTATTGGTTATATTTGTTATATTTAATATATATTTTTTATTTGTAACTAATATATATAAATAATTTTTTAAATATATTTATAATTATATTAATTATTAAATAAATATATTTGAATGAATTTGGTTCATAAATATATCGATCATGCTTGCATATGTTGTGTATCATATTGCCAATTTATACATGACACCATTTCTTATTATTCATATTGTCCATTAATTGCTGGTTTTTTATTTTGAATATTTACAAGGTATAAGATTAATTCATGTTACTCAGATACACTATTATGTTCTAAAAAAACTAATAAAATTACATTTATTATATTTTAATAATAAATATTGTCATTATATTTATAAATATTAAATTTTAATTATATATATAAATACATTTTAAATTTATTTATTTGTAAATATAATTCAAACTATATATATTTATATTTAAACAAATAAAAAATAGAATAAATACATATATTATAATTATATATATATATATATTTATTATTATATTCAAATACTTATAAATATATTTATTTACACATATAATTATAAATATAAATAACTATATATATGTAGATAATTATCAAATTATAATAAACATATTTAGTATGCCACTAATAATGTTATAATATATTTAAATAAATGTATTTATAAATATATAAAAATAATTTTAATTAAATACAAATATTTATAATTATAATTCCAAAAATGAATATTGATATATTTAAATAATTAAAAAATTATAATAAATATATTTATAATTATTTATATAATTATAAATATATTGTTTATAATATTATTAATATATATATATAGTTATAAATTTATAATAAAATCTATATGTAAATATTTATTTTTTATAATTTTTAATTACTAATAATTAAAATATATTTATTGCGTATAAATATAAGTATATATATATATATATTCAATAATTAATTTATAAAAAATATATTCATTATTTTCATATATAATGTCATATATAATGAAATAAGTATATAGAAATATTGATATATAAATAAATAAACTTTATATCTATAATTATAAATAAATAGAGATATATATAAATAATTCTAAAAATATCATTAATATGATAAATATATATATTAATAAAATTATAAAAATTTGAAATAGTAATTCTTATAAATTTTATAATTATTTAATTAAATAAATAAATAAATATTAATTTATAATTAAGATTATAAATTAAAATGTTCATATAATTAATAAATATATATTTATATAAAATTTAAATATATATTAATATAAATAATAAAAAAATTAGAAGAAATATAGTTGTCTATATCTATACTCTTATAATTATATATAATTAATATATTAATTATATATATTCTATGAATATAAATATAATAAGTATATTTATTATAATTTTATAATTGTTTAAATTATAATTTTATAAATATAAATATAAATATTTGTTTATTTATAGTTATAAAAATAAATAAATAAATATATATTTATCATATATATAATTTTATAAATATTAATGTTACTATTAATAAATTATTAAAATAATATCTTCATTAGTGCTAAAAAAGTACTGATAAAGGTGAGTTTTATCAGTGATTTTTAATTTAGCTGTTATAAAATATACATTTATCTGCTCTTTTTAGCTAGTGATGATAAATGGTTAACACTGAGTTTTATAAAAAAACATACAATTTTTCTTCTTTATTGTACCCCTCCAACTCTCGCGGAAGCTAACCCATGTGTCACGGCTCCACCTCCTCCTCATCTCCAACCACCTCTCATAGACCATGAACCCCACCACCACCATGCATCATCACCTCTACTGTGTGCCCCACCATTGTGCATCTCCTCTACCATCCACTGTGTGTCTCCTCTTCCATTTGTGTGAACCAGCCATTGTGAAACTCTATTCTACCGTGCGCCACACCTCCTTCGAGCGCCACACCTCTGTTGTGCACCTTTCCTCCACCCTGCACCTCTCCTATGCTAGTAAGTTTTCTCATATTTCTCATCTATTTCATCTTGTTCGTATTTAATTATAGTTTGATATTGGTAGACTATGAATTTTACCGGCTAAACAACCCTTTGAAAATCATGTCCATTGGAGGTCCTTATTTGCACACTAAATAAATTGCATGTTGGTTGGTGTTCCTCTACTTGTTTTTGTCTTTGATTTTGTTTCAATAAATTATTCATCTGAAGAGTGATGTCGCTAGATAATTGTGTAATTTCTTTTTAATGATGAGAATTTATGTCATTAGGGGTTGAGTAGTATCTCACTTGACATATTTATGTTTTCTCCATTAATGTCGATATGTTTTAGCTTTGATTTTTCTAGATTAAGGTTGGATTTCCCCTATAAATACCTTGTAATACATGTTATAATGTTCTTGGATGTTTTTAAATGATTTCATTCAAAATTATAATCCTATGTTATGAATTTTTTGGTTTTCAATTGGCTTGAAAATTGTTTCAAGTGTTGGCTTAGACATATGTCACATGCCAAGTGTTTTGTAAAAGGCCCGAGTGAATTTACTAAGGAATATAAATATTATGAATGTTTGTTCATACATTTTTTATTTTAATGTAAAAATGTGTTATTTTAATGTAATTTTTTATCAAACTAATGGACTTTAATTCAATAAATTTAATTCATTTTGAGACCGATAACTCTCATAGAGGATAAAAATGTTTTCAAGAGGATATTAAATTTAAATAAAAGAGTTCTTAGTAAATATTTATTTCAAAAATAAAATGGTTTATTATTTTAAAATTTAATTTATAAAAATGTTTCGGTTTCCAAATGGGATATATAGTGAATTTTGATTAATGGGTTTTGAAAAATATTTGAATTTTTTTATCAAATGGGGTAATAATGTATTAGCTTCTCAAGAACATTTTTAAAATCCACATTGGTCATTTAAAGGAATTTATTTTATAAATATGAGAGACCCTCAATTTAGCTCCATTCATTTATTGTTCCAGTTGTGGATCATGACCTCATCAGTGATTCTTTATTTTCTCATTTTTATTTTGAAGCTTATAAAAGAATGTGAAAGTGGTTATTTCATGTGAGAGTGTAAGATTCTAGAGAGGTTAAATTTAATATTATTGAAATTATATTTATCTGATGATCTATTATTTTTCATTGGTTTCACACTTACACTATTGAAATGTCATGGGTGTCCTAGGAGACTAGTAGAGATCCAGATATGTGGAATCCCTAGTGTGGAGTGTGCTTCCTATTAAAAGAACCCTGTTAGACTGAGTGAGTGTCTGAGATGTTCTAGTGTCCATAGAATGTACTGGAAGGTACCAGGGTTTCATTTTATCCCTTCATCATGATAGAGCCTAGTGAATTCTATAGGGCTACATGCATACGAAAAGATAAATAGTATCTACCTAGGTTCCTCATCTCTAGGTCATGATCAAAATACATGAGTCTTAAGAAGTCTCACATGATGACTAAATTATTCGTAGGTTAGTTTGGAGGATTTATTTTCTTATCTATGTTGTATTACCCTAGTATTTTGATTATATGGCACCATAGTTTGGTTGTTTTAATTATGTTTCCCTATTTCCTTAGTGCCTTTGTATGATCACTGTTTTAATTCAAGTGTGTATTTTTATACTTTCAAAGAGAATGATTTCAGTGGTTAAAAAGATTTATTTAAAAATGAAAAAATGGTTATTTTTTAATTGAGCTTTATCAAAAAGGCTTTTGATTGTTGAAATTTATGATAAAGAGTTTTTGAGAATATTTTCATCAAGAAGTATTAACTATTTTTTGTCGTGACTTATATGGTTATAAAGGCCCTCTTTCCATTTTTTTATATTTTTATTCCAAACATTTAGTCATCCTTTTTTCTATATTACTAAAAAGGTGGTTGTTTGAAAATATGTTTGTTTATTTTTTTAAACTTGTTTTATAATTCATGGGAAAATATGTTTTATACCTTATTTTAAAACTAGAACTTTACAAACTATATTATCATGGTATTTAATGAGAATTCTTTATGAGATATTAAAAATAATTTTTACCTCACACCCTATTTATGAACTGGTTGATGGGAGTGTATAACCCTCTTACATCTCCTTTTTCAGTGGCCGATATTCTTTTTTTTCATGAAGATCATATTATACCATTGTAAGATGATGGGATTTGATGAGTTATCGTGTTTCACAGGTGATTATGTTGGAGTTATTTGGGGTTTTATTCCCTTTTAACATTGTTTTAATGATGTTTTAGTAAGAATGAGTTAAGATTTTTTCGGAATAATGTGATTGGTCTGGAGTGGTTTCTTAATCACTTCCCTTTGTAACGACTCTTAAGTTTCCATAGGCTTTTTATACTCTGTACATTGATGGTCTAGATAAGTCTTGGTAGTAGATAAGTCTCTATGTGATATGGTGGTGGATTTTAAGATGAGATTTTACTTCTATGAGATAATGATGAACTACTAACCTCCAATTTCAATCCATCATAATACCATTAAAATAGACATGGAATTATATGAGACCTGACTACTTTTGTATAGCTCAATACATGTATTTAGTTGTTCTTGAGTGATACATATAGGATCTTAATGGGATATTGATGAAAACACCAATCCTAACTATAAATGATCTGGGTAATGAGTATAGATTATATTTTCTGTATTAGAAGTAAGCATTTGAAATGTTACGTTTTGTGATGGTCAGGTGGTAGCTTATGGACCCAGATAGTTAATAAAACATAATAATAAAAATTCTCGAATACTTTTAAATATTTTGAAATAGTTATGCATTCCATGAGGTGTTATGGGAATAAACTAAAAAATGTGTTCAACATACATTGTTTTGGTTTTAAATATAATTAAATTAATTTAAACACTTTTGATGGACATAGGTTTCATTCAAAGTGTTTCTCTACTCACTTTATTGGATTTCATAATGTGGTGTGAATATTTTGAAAGCATATGAAATGATGTTTTAATTTTAACAAGGGGTGTGTGATGTTTTAAAGAATTATTTGTAAAATATAGACGGTTTTTTCACATTTATAACAATTAGCTTTATTGGATCATGATGTTTCCCAAAATTCATTTTAAAAAATGAATTGGGGTTTTTAGGAAGAGTGTTTGAAGGAGATTGGTTTATTTTAAAAAGTTAGTGTTATTTTAAAGAGGATTTTTTTGTAAATGGTTGTTTTTTAACGGGATTTCAATTGTCATTTTAAATATAGATTTCAAATGAGACTTAATGTCTATAAATATTTTTAGCCTTGGTAAATTTTTATTTCAACATTTTTTTCTATTAATTTTTGTAATTATAAATATCACCAAATCAAATAGGATGGAATGTATAAAGACTATATGGATTCCAATCATCTGATAAGAGTGTATGAATATGGAGTGAAAGAGTTGATCAGGTCTAAAAAAGATCATACATATGACCCCTATCAAAAACATTGTCCCTGTTTACTATGAAGTTATTGAAGACATGTTAGTCTAGAGGATTTAAAATAACACTTGACATGTCATTGAATATATCAATGTTATAAATGTTAGAATAAACACGTGTAAAAAAGATAATGTGGATAGTAACCAGGATACAAGTGCATTTTATGGATGATCTGATATGATTAAAAGTGTGGACAATGAAGAAGACCAGATCGGGGAAGTGTATACAGATGTGAATGATTATTTAGACTGTACTGAGGAAATGAAAAGGATAGTTGATGATGAACTTCTTTATTTCCCAAAATTCTTTTAGTAGTTAATGATTTCTGAAAAGATTCCATTTTATAGTGGTTTCACTAAATATACAGCATTCTTATCCACACTAATGTTGTATAATTTTAAAGAAGGAAATGGATGGAGTGACTCCATGTTTATAGAATTACTTTCTCTATTGAATGACATACCCCCATATGATAATTATCTCTTGATATGAGCATATGTTTCCAAATGAATTCTACAATGGATGGGTATGATCTCTGAACAAATACACGCCTACCTGAATGACTATATATAGTTTCTCAAGGACCAAAAGTCACTTAGTGAATGACCAAAGTGTGGAGATTCTCGATACCAGAAATATGAATATGGTCCTACAATAGTTTTATGGTACATTCCAATCATTCCAATGATTAAGTGCCTATATGGAGGTGGGGAGAATAAGGAAATTGACTTTTCTTGTAGGCTGAAGAAATAAATATGGGGAACTACGTCACACAGTATAATCTCTTATGTGGAAGAGAATCGATCATGAGTGTCCTGATTTTGGGATTGAGCTGGGAAACCTTCGTCTTGTGTTATCTAATGATGTAGTGAATTCTTTTGGTTTTCAAAGCAGCACTCATTGTTCATGGCCAATTATGTTAGTAAATTATAACATTATAATATGATTATGCATGAAATAAAAATATGTATTTGAACCAAACCCATTTGGATTGTTTTTATACTTTAAAACAATGATACAAGGGTCATTTGTGATGTGTAGAAATAAACCACACCTCAATCAGAAAAACAATTTGACCGGTATAAATCCATTTTTGTCATTTAAATTTTATATTAATTTTATTAAAAAAAATAGGGGACATACTCAAAACCACAAAAACCCAATATGATTGTTTATATATTTAAGGACAATGATCAATATCTCATTTGTGAAGTGTTGGAATCAACCCCACCACAATAGGACTCACCATGTGATCTTTGTAACTCCAAATGTGTTTTTTTTAATTGATATTTTATAAATGTATTCAATCATATTAATTTTTTATTTTTTATTTATATTATTACAAACATAATATTTGTTTTTTATATAGGTGAACCTTTTTTTGAGTTGGGATTATATTTTCAGCCACTAGTACCATGGGAGGATATTTATGAGAGGGAATCACATATGTAAAAGGATGAAGAATTAATGTTTTTAGCTATGTGCTGGATAATAGTAAATGTAATTATATAAAAAAATTCAATTTAAATAACATTGTGTTCCAAACCCTCAATTGCACTGCATTGTTCCTGTAAGCATTGTGTAGTGTTATTTTTTATAAGTGGTGTGTTTGTGTTGTGCTGGTGTAGGTGCTGTTGGTGGGTGTGCTGTTATATAAATGGCTCACCAAAGGCTGCTAAACCTTTATCCATGCTATTTTGATCACTTTTAAAGGAATACTTTATCAGAGCTAAAATAGATCAGATAAATGGGGGCCTTTATCAGTGACTTTTTTGCACCGATAAAGGACACAATTTATCTAGGATCTTTTAGTGTTGTCAATGGTTACCCCTGTTTATCTTCACTAAGATTACCATAACATTTATAGCATTGTTCAATGAATTTTATAATGTTTATAAAATAATATTCAGTATTAGTGACATGCAAATAAAAACCCCTTGATTAGGGTTAGACCATCTCAAAGAGAAACCCATGAAAACAAAACAGAAAACTCACATACAAGGGGGAAATACTCTCAAGGGAGAGTAGGAAGAGGTGTTGTGAAGGGGGTTTGGGATTGTGATAGAAGATCATCAGAAAATGGGAGGTGGTTTGACTTCTAGTTTTCCACTGGATGAAGCAGGCGGAGGCACCAGGTGCACCACTAGTGGGAGGCATGACGAGGAGGGAAGCCTGAGCTCCAGTGAGGGATAAGAGGCGGTGACTATAGTAGAAACCACTGGAGAGGGTTGGCGGTTATGAAGGGAGGCTTCCAAGGGGTTAGGCCACATGTTGGGAGGCTGGCCGGAGAGGACCACCATGCACTGGAGGAGGTGGGGGAGGTAACACTAACGCAAGGGATATGGAGCGGCATGAGGAGTGTGGCCACCGAGAGGTGGGTTTGTGGTGTCTTAGCACACACATAATACCAATGGGGATGGGTCTTTCATGTCATATGGGGGATAAAGGGGGGACGACGTACCCCCAAGGGTTCCTATTTGTTTTTTTTCAATTAAATAAATAAAATAATAATAATAATAATAATAGTGAAACAAAATTTATAATAATATAAAGATAATATTAATAATAAAAATTTAATTCATTTCATTTTAAAATATTAATAATTTTAAAAACTAATTAATAATAATATAATTAATAAAACATTATATTTTTTAATATTATTAAAATTCTAATATCATTAATAATATCATCTTTATAATAATAATATTATTATTATGGATGAATCATTAACATTATTTTTCCACTATATAATTTAATTTAATTTAAAAATATGGGGCGACCGCATGGTCACCTGGTCCAACCACAATGTACAACCAACCATGTGGAACCCACACACTGATATGAACACCAATAATTTTAGAGAACCTCAAATATTTTAAACCGGGACCCAAACCCAACTTCATCCAAAATATGTGAGACCAATAAAATAATAAAATACTAGAGTGTCTTAGGACGAGGTGTGACTATTCTCCCCACCATGAACACTTTTTAACCCCCAGAATATTACCATGATGAATGTTAATCAAAACTAGAATCCATGACCAGAGAAAACTGAGGAAAACTATAAATCTTGAGGGGATCTTACTCTCCATTATTCACGCCCAACCGATTATGAATAATCCACAATCCAAAATAGAGAAGAAGATGAGAGGGTTATCCCTACCCCAAGGATTCAACCTGCATGAAATTTAAAATCCAATCATACTGCCCTGGGGAGGGGGTTACAATGCATTAACTACCAACTGATCAAAATAAATTTCTATCGCACGAGTGGAACAATAACACCACTATAATTAGACTCATTCACACACCCACTCAACTCCCTATATTAGGGGGAAATCGGAAAAAAATTGCAATCAATAACATACAATGAACTAGATCAATTTTCTTATCATCTCATAATACCTCAAATAACTCCACAAGATCACCACCAAAAACAACAACGTGGGGTGTAAGATCACTCTATGAAAAAATGAGCGGTTATAAAAGCAAAATTTAGAAAAAAGGACTTATAATATTACAATGGGGATTTCAACCACATTTTCCCACTGAAAGGATGAGCATACAATAATAGTAAAACATTAACATTAGAGAATAAAAGATGAAATATATTTAAATCTTCCAATAACAAAATGGAATACAAAACTCGGACCTAGGATTCATATCCCTATCAACTTCTTAATGGGTTTGAGAATCACCTTGAGACCTGAGGCTGGGGATTAGATGGATGCAGCATCTTATGTCTCATAGTAAGGTACTAGCATCCCCTGACCAAAAATCCTTCCTTACAGACTCTTCTTTCAGAACCATCCTCAGTGACTAGAACAGTTACACTATAGTTTGACTTGGGGGGCCTGGATGAGACAGGATGGATTAGAATTCCCTAAATAGAGACTCTTGTGGAATACAAGAGGAAAACCCAGTGAATCATAATCTTGAAACGATGAACAAGATTATTCATTAACAGGTTCCTCTGGCACACCCCGCTATCCAGTCAAGGATCCCTCATGAATACTAACTACCCTATAACCACACCCCAAATCCTAATGATGATGAGGAACCCAACCTCTACTAGTCCATAACCGAACCCTCTATTATAATCGAAAAAATATAGACTCTGAAAAATTCAGGAGTTCCAAATAACCTAAGGAAACACTCCATTTCCACAACCGTAGAACTATCTTGAAAACCCTCAATTTTCTAGTTAAACTAGAAAAATTAAAATAAGAACTAAAATTGGGCACGACTAATTAGCACCCTTGGGACTACATTCTGGGTGGCACATCCTTAAGAACATAGGTAACCCAAATAGATACTGGCATCATGCCCAATATGCAATCAATTTAACAACCCTAGACAAGGGAAAAAGCTCATAAGACAAAAAAATACAAACAAAAGAAAAATTATTTTTCAAAAAACTGCCACTTTATTAAAATTTTAAAACACACATATTCGACCTTATGAACTGTCACATGTGTGTTTATCCAATCATGATTACATCATCTATGGAAAATTTCCCCCACACATTCTACAGAAATTCCCAAAGACATGTGATCCTCCATAAGGAGTGCCAATGGTTAGACATCTCTTTTCTTCATCAAATCCAAACACATACAAAATTTTCCAAATCAAAACACTTCCTTTTTATAAAACCCACTTCAAAAAATTAAAAAACAACTTGAATGAAACCCTTGTCCAATTCAAAACCAACTTCATTTTTGACACACACCCACATAAATCGATGTAAAAACAAATCACAACCAATAATTGGCTATCAAAATTTAAAACTGGTGCATTTTCCTAATCGAGAGATAAGGTAGTGATCCATGCACCATGTAAAGAATAAAAGTAAGATGAATTTGAACTAGGAACATGGACTCAACATGGGTCACCACCCCCTATGGGGCCTCAACATAAACCAATACACATCCATTTTTATCACTCAATCCAAAATAACCAAAGGAAAATGACTCAAATCCTAGACTACACCTGGTAAATCAGGTCTCTTCACGAGCGGTACTCATTAGGATCCAATCCTCAACCTACCTATTGAGCCCCAAAAATCATTATATGCATCCAACTGAAACCTCAATCAACAAGATCATCCCTTGATACAATTTTTAATGAAATAACACGGGTCTAACCTAAACCGATCATCCATGTCGGTCCACAACATGGCCCAAGGGGTATTTCTGATCCCAATGGGCTGTAAACTAGTGGTAAACAACAAAATATAACCGTTGAGAACGATTTGGTCCATGAAAAAAAGATAGTCCAAAAAATAATGATTTATGATAAAAAATAATCTTGTATCAAAATGAAAATAAATTCTAGATTCATCTGTGTGACCTTCTAGGTCACCACATGGCATAGAACCAAGCCTACTCAAAAATTGGGTTGATGAACTAGGAACCTAAACCAAAAAATGAACCTTCCAGTTGAATGATATAATATGAGTGAGTACTGATATTCCCAGTAGGGATGTAATGAATAAACCACTGAATACAAAAGTTCCCATTTCTGAAGTAGTCTATAAACACTAGTTTTAAATAAAACAATAAAATAGGGTTTCCACATTTTAATATAAGGAACATGTTTTTCTTATTTAAAATAAAAATCGAACACACACTATATACCATTAACAAAACTATCTTACATTTTATAAAGAAACTAAGACCAAAAGACCATGGTTTTGCTAAATGAAAAGAATAAACATTACAAACTGAGAATAAACTATCATGTATAGTTTAATGTAAACATGAAATGTAAATAATTATCTAACAATGAGTGATCCTAAACATACCTAAAAGTCTCCTAGACGTACTCGGTTTGATCCACCTACCGGTGTATAGAGAAGAAACTATGTCTATAACCTACTAGTCACCCAAAACTAACAAAATGCACTTATGATGCCCACCTAACCTAACAACAAATATAGAGGGTACCAAACCATCTAATCGAGGTTGATTAGTAACTGTCACTCAATCATCTAAAAGGCTCCCAATAACCCATTGATGTTATATAAAAATGTATGTAAAAGGCCCCCACATGTGTGACTCAACCCAGAGGCCATCACTGCACTTACCTACCCAAACAAAAATGCATCTTATGCATTCACCCATAAAGGGTTCCCCTATATAAGATTTCCCCATATACAGACACACACACACACATAGATATATATATACATGCATAAATTTGAAACATAAAATGTTCCAACTGGTCTATCACATCATATAATTACACATACTACTTTTTAAAACACTTGGAGATGACAATCATGCCATTAGTTTTTCATAATAAAACGCCTTTATGAAAATATTTCAGAATCTCTTTTAAAACCACTCTAAACACCACTATTTTATTTCAAAAAACAGAAGGGACTCTAAATTCCATGTTTCAAATAATTACCATTAATTTATTTAGTAATACTATGTAAAATTTCATGTAATAAAAAACCATAAAACCCCATACACCACAAACTCTACCAACAAACACCAAAATCTAAACAAACATATACTCATGGATTTATTTTCAAACTTAATTAACAAGGTGAATGAAGAGTCCAAAAAAATAAAAAAAAATAATCTCTTAGAAAAACCAATGTTTAGAGGAAAATACTAATTTAAAGTACCATCTTCATTTTAGGGAATGTCCATGTCTTCACCTAGTGCACTCATAGATGGGACAACAACTAATTGTGCATAAAACCTCTAAAGAGACACGTGAAATCAGTTTCCTGAAAATATTATGTTCCATAAAACCAACCAACGTAGTGTGAAAATGTTCCATAAAATGTTTCTAAATGAAAACTACACTAACGATATCATACAATACCATTTGATTAAAATGGAATTTAGTTCTACCTTGTTTGAAAGTCATAAACATGTTCATAAATAGAGGAGCATCCAAAAATCCATTTTAAATATATTAATTTAATAAGAAACTCTAAAAAAAGAAAACTATAAACATAATAGAGGAGAGAGACATAATTTAAGATATAATTAATAAGACAGAAGAATTTCATGGATTAAAAATCAGAGCAAGGTCACAGGAACACCTACACATAATCATGGAACAATCTCAAAGCTGTTTTTAACAATTATAACCATCATAAAAAACAGCGGTGAATTAACTATCGTGATTATAAATGTGAGAATTATATTTATAAATAAATTTAAATCCTGAAACTGCCTATGAAAATCACTAAAAAGAAGGAAATAATGGAAACACCATCCTCAAAAAAGGGTCATACCCTACCTTCTAATTCAAGAAGCATCTCACTCACATGCACGCACTTCCATATATATATATATATATCCTTAAATAGATGCATGTGGTCCTCACTTTATGAGGTAAAAAACACACAAAAGATATATAAATCTATACATATACATACCTGGAATTATGTGTATGTGCCTTTAAAACTAACCGTAACTCCCTAAGATAAATCTCCGGGACTCAAAAACACCACAAATCCTTAATATCAAATTAATCCAAACAAATCAATCAAGACACAATTCAAAAACCAACCCTAAAAATCAAAAAGTTCACAATTAATATGAAAATCGCATTTTTGTTGTTTTTATAAAATAATCCAAAGGTAAAACCTCCCAAAATTACATCAGATTTATTTAAAACCTCACACCACATTTTATCAATACCCTATGTTCATAAACACATAAACATAATTAAATAATTCCAACAAGGAACAATTTTAACCAGTTCCATCAATTTCAAAAAATCACTAACATCTACACAAGTATACCATTGGGAAAAAATTATATTTTAAAAAATATCAAAACATGATTTGAGACATAAACATCAACATCATCATAGATATATGTAGACATAAACCAGGAACAACGTCAAAATATATTTTTAAAAAATTCAATTTTTTAGAATAATATAATAGGCTAATTATGTGAATTACAAATCAATGAATCATGGTTTAAAACTGAAAAAAAGATCGTTTTTATTAGAGAAGTTCTCTAGAAATAAAATATGCGAATTCAACAACCTTAGAGGTGTGTGAATATTGATGTGCGTTAATGGAAGGGAGAAAAGAACATAGCATACTCGTTTTAATCCTTAAAAATTGAGACGAACATACAAATAAAAACCCCTAGAATAGGGTTTTTCCATGTATACGATGACAAAAAATCCTAAAATGAAGTTGTAAGGGGAAATATGTGCACTAGAGAGGTGAGAGAGGAGGTGAGAGAGTCACTGCGATGGAGGTTCAGTTTCATGCCCGAAGACCACCAAATAGGGGGAGCGGGTTTGAGTTTGGGTTCAACAATACAGTAAAGAGGTGGAGATGTCGAGTGCTCCACTGGTGGGAGGAGCGGCGAGGGGGAGGCTGTAGCACCAATGAGATAGAGGAGGAGATAGTTGAAGTGGTGACAACAAGAATGGGATGGTGGTTGGGAAGGGAGGCCAACGAGGGGTCAGGATACGCACCAAGAGGCTGGTCGGACAGAACATCCGCACAATGGAGGAGAGGGGAGGAAACATCTGAATGATCGATAGGGAGCTATGAGGTCAGTGTGGCCACCGAGAGGAGCGAGGGTCTTGTATGAACACATAGAGGAGACCCAGGGGAGTGATCTTGGGTTCTGTAATGGAGAAGAAGGGGGTAACCCCCTAGCGTTCTATTTTTTTAATAAAATAAATTAATAACCATAATAATAATAATACTGATATAATAAATTTAATTATAATATAACCAAAATATTAATAATACAAATTTTATTCATTTTTTTTAAATATTAATATTATTAATAACTACTTAATTATAAAATCATTAATACCAACTTTAATAAAAATATTATTATTAGAAAATTTATTAATATTCACAATTTTATCATATTTGAAATAATAATATTATTATTATGGTTTAATCTTTTACCTTAATTTAACAGTATTAAATTTATTTTATTTAAAAAAATGGGGTGACCGCACGATATCTTGGGCCGAGTACACGATACCACAATTCATGCAGTGCCCACGCACTGGTTTGAAACCAACTAATATTAGAAAACCTAAATAAAATTATACCGGGACCCAAAACAATGTTCATCCAAAAGATACGAGTCCAAAAAAAGATAAAATAACGGAGTGTCTGATGTCGTCATGTGACAGAAAACACATTAAATTTTGTTTCATGAAATCAATTAATGCATCGAGAGGATATAGATAGAGCATACCGTTACATAAAAATCCAATTCATTCCTCATATATCAAATAAAAGATTTAATTAATAAAAATTATCCATATCATCAAATTACTGTAATAGTAATAGATACTTATTTAGTAATATTTCCCCACAAAATCAAAAAACAATAATGGAATGAAACATATATAAAAATATTATATGATGTTAGAAATTAACAAATCCATGATAACTAATATGAAAAATAAGGGTACATTTAATAACTAATGATATTAAGAATGTAAATATTTCACATGGGATTTAATGAATACAAAAAATTAAACAAGGATGTGAATTTAAAAAGTTTTCTTAGTCAAATTAATAATAATACATCTAATAAAAAATTAAGATCGTATCAATAAAATATATACTTGAAAGAGGATACCTAAATTTTTTTTAGCATTGATGAATGTAAATACCAAAAAAATATCCTTAAAAACAATCTTGAGTAGAATAATCATTAAACATTACAAAGTGTCCAATACCACATTGAAAAATTTGAATAATAATCCACCCTAAAGTAATAAATTTTCAGGAAACATATAATATAATTTTAATAACTATATACATGATATATCAATTCAAATGGGAATTAAACGAACTACATATGATAATATAGTTGTATAATATATCAAACGTCACAGATAAGGAAAATTATGGCCAAAATAAAATAATGCATTGTAAACATTGAAACACTAACACAGATGAATGATAGATCACAAAATGGATATGTAAGTACCCAAAATTTATGTATTATAATACAATAATACATTTATGGGTTTTATATACACCATATAATGGATAAAGTGTTGAATATAAAATAATTCTCACAATAATAAATGTGAGAATAAAAATATTATTACCATAAACTTCCTATTGAATGAATTTCTACCAAATACATATTGTTATTAATCATGTTAATAAACTATCAAAAGTCATAAATAGTTCTTCAATATTATATATTATTATTTTATAATAAATCGTCACCCTTTTTTTAGTAACCCTATATTTTTTTCATTGATTGCTATGTTAATTTCCTCGAATTTCATTAATGATTCGACTAGTTATGTTATCCATATTACTAATATAATTGTTTTATCATATAGTGAATTAAAAAAACAATTTAAATATATCCATTTTTAATTATATTTTAATTTATATTAATCCATAAAATTTGCATATTGGAATTGAAATACACAATTCGTGGATATGGTAGGTTATACATATGCATGAATGTAATTTCCATTTCCTTGATATTTTTAAAAAATGGAATGTGTAGTTTAAATATGTATATTATAATAATAATATGATATTTTAATCATATATATAAAATATTTTTCCTAAAACCATCATTTTTTACATTAAATGTAAAGAGGGAATGAGTCACATCCATTTGTGGAGCAGACAATCTGCACGTCCACAAATTATTTTAACGTATTACCAAAAAATGGTAGGCCTGAATATTTATATTATATAATAATTCAAAAATAATAAATAAATAATAAATATTTTATGTAACATATATAAACTATAAATATAGCGCAATTTTCAACCTTGAAAAGTCGCAATAGAAGGACAAATAGCATCTATTCACGAGGCGATAGTATGGAATACTCAGTAATGATGATTATATATCAATTTGATGAATGTGTGTGTAGGGGTAGTTATTTAATTTAAGATAAAAAATCATTACATAAAGATGATATTTATTTTATTTTATTAGAATTATATAATATGAATGGATGTGGTCGACTAATAAATAAATCAATAGTTCTTATTGAAGAATGTTTATTATTTTTTGAGTAGTTATGTTTGGTTTTACAGAAATACATCCTTCATTTTAAATTTACCGAAACTAAGGATCCAATTATTATTTTAGGTCTGTTAAAAACTAATTTTATTAGGTTTTATATGAGCCAAAATATTTTATATTTCTTCATAAGTGATTGGGGTGAGTGCCATTTTATAGTGGAGGGGAAGTGTAATTCTTGTAAGTATAAAAAAGTAAACATTATTGAGTGGTCATCCTTGCAACATGATCCTAATAAATTAAAAAAATAGAATAAATTTTATTAATTCTTTTATAAAAATATCCACTATAAAAAAAAATTTATCATTTTATTCCATAATACATATGTTTACCTAGTTTTACCTTTTTTGGTTTTTACTAGGGTAATTAATTTCATAACCTATGTAATATAAAAATAAAATATAGATTAAAGTGATATTTATTATAAAATATAGACCAAATTTATTTTTAATATGATATATAATTTAGAATATAAATATTCCTTGTTTCTTGGAAATATGTTTTAACCAATTAGCATGTAACATGCAGAAACACTGCTTTAACCCGAACGATGCTAACAATGTTATTACTATTTATGGGTCAATATATCAATTTTAAAAAAGAAATTCCATCATAAATTTATCATATTTTATATTAATTAAAATTTATAAATAATTTTTTTGAATATATTATTTTTTTAAATTTAAATAATTTAATTAAATAACATTTATTATAAAATATTGTGTTTCTTCATTTTTTTATTCAGATAATTTAAATTTAAAAAATATAAGGATTGTGATGTAATGTGATTATATTATTTTCAAATATTGGAAACATGATATACTAATCTATAAAATTAATGTAATATAGTAATTAATTATACCTTTTAAATATTTAGCATCAATTATATTATTTAATTATTAACTAAAAAATTAATATATTATTATTTCAAAAGTATAATTGGTGAAAAATGTCTATATAAAAATTATTGATAAATTATTATGATTAAAAAAATGTAATTTTTATTTTAAAATAATATTTATAACTAAACATAGGTAGTTTTTGTCCTAATTCCATATCATTATATATATCAAAGGAAATTATGGTTTTTTTTGTATTTTCATTACATAACTTATTTTATTGGTAAATTTCAATGAATAGTGTGTCTAAATTTCATAAAATTATATCATAAGGTCAAATGGATTGAAATATGTCCAGAAAATAGGTATTGGACAATTACGGAGGTCATTTTTCCTCTAAAAATAATGTATAACCACTTTGTAAACACATTTTAACCATAATCATTGTAATTAAATTTAATTTATTTCATAAATTTTTATACTCATAAATTAATTTTACCATTTTATAATATAGATATTATAATTATTACTACCATTTATTTAAATTTTTACAAATTGAATTCATATAATAAGTGAAATTATATTTAATTTTAATCCCATAGATGAGGCGAGAAACCATGTATTTAAAGTGAAAGTGTTCAAAACATCCCTATGTTATTATATCTAAATTCTATATCATAATTATTTATATTAAATAAAATATAGTAATAGAGTTATAATTTATCCATTTTTAAACTTCGAAAAATTAAAATATAATTTAAAATTAATAAATATTTAAATTAAGAAGTAATTTTCAAGTAAAATTTAGTATTTTTACACTATTAAAAAATTAGAATATTTTAATAAAAATACCAAAATAACACCATAATATAATATTTTTATTCTGAATTCAAAATTATTTTTATTTTCACTCATCATATTTGTTGAATATTCAACCAATAATTTTAAAATGGGTTCACCATTAAAAGGTGGATGAACTGCCTCTAAAAAATTGTTATTTGATGCGTAAAAATAGATTTGTTCTTATCATGTTTCTATAAAATCTATTTGATAAATATATAAAAATATGATATAATATATAATATCAAAATAAATATATTATAAATTCTGGATATTTCATATATACTTGTAAGAATGGTTGTGGGTTTATTATACAATATCAAATACAATATTTTTCTTTTAAATTTTATATGTTTTACATTCTGCCCATTGTAAATATATTGAATCCACACAATTCAAACATGATATTTATAATTTATGTTTTGATATTTTATAATACCTTTTTTATAAAATCCCACATCGTAAAAGAGTTAATAATATTTTCCTCTTAATAAGAGGAACGGTGAGTATGAAAGTTATATGACTACGTTTTAAAGTTATATAACATTAGTTATATGTAAAGATATAGATATAGTGTATAGTAATAAATATTAATATAGATTTAATAAGGTCATTGAGGACTAATAAGTTAATTTTTAGTAGAATGTTTTGGGCCTTGATTCCATAAATCAATGTTGATTTAAAATACCATCAGTACAACCAAAAATAATATATTAGGAAAACATTTTTTCTAGATAATTTTGTTAATGTTCAGTAATTATTATTCTCTATAATAATATAACAAAATATAATTAAATGATATATTTCTATAAACATTATTTCATTATTTTCTTGTTCATTGATCAATATTTAGTTCATCAATTAATCCATGAAATGAATATCCAAAAAATAATTTTTATTCTTGTTGAATGAAAAATTTATTTTAAAAATCGTATGATATATAATATTTTTTATATTTTTCTCTAAATAGTTTAGAAAATCAATATGTACAACACATTAAACCCATGTTTTCCATCATTCATGGGTTTGAGCCCCATAGAATTACTAGATGCGGCATGTTATCACCCTTCTTATGGGTTTTCAATTTTATAAAATATATTAATATAATTATTATAATGTTTCCAAAAATTACTATGGGTGTCCATTAAATAATTTAGATAATTGAATATCCTTTTCACGATAGTTTAATATAAAACATATTTTTACAAAGTCTAATAATAATAATTTTCTATTATTAAATGTAATTAAATATCATATTAACAATAATTGTTATCAAAAATTTTAAGCATATGTTTATAAAATGTAATGCCACTATAAATTTTCCACAAAAACAATTACAAAATTAATGAGTCTAATTTAAAAATATTTAATCTCAAATATCATTAATCATAGTAGAAAATCAATATATAAAACCTAAAATATTTATTTATATAATTGAATATATCATTCATATTGGACACATAAACACATGAATTTCTCTAGAGAGGGATTTATTGACCAAAAAGACTACATAATCTATATATTACTAAAACATTTGGATGTTCTTATGTACTATACCCCTATTCTTTATTAGGAATATGTTTCAAAATAATTTGTTTCTAAATCATGTTACAAAGGTAGTTACTAAACATCCTCTAATACCAAATATAATTCTCTAACCCTTGCATTGTATTTCTCTATGCATTATAACATTAAATTGGTATGATTAAAATGATACAAATCCCTAATCTCCAATCTGTTTCGTAGTTATGGTGAACCAAAAACATGCATGATACCCATTTTACATTGGAAAATAAAAAATAATGAATAAACAATGATAAATATAATCATACCTGAATCTGTTTCAATAAAATATTCATCATATATTTGGGAATTTAAAAAAATAATGGTGAGATGAAATTCTCAATAAAGGATTAGTATAACAGAATCTATAATGAATAAGAAATATTTAATCAACATTTCAAGGTAAAGGACTGAACACACATTCCATTTAACTAATAAAATAAGAATAATATGGTAGGAATAATTGATGATCAAATAACTCTACTTAAATAATCAAATGATCTTGAATTAGATCGTAGTATATTCTATCTAATCAAAAACTCAGATATAATATCAATATATGAATTCATAATTATGGAATTCATAATGATGGATATCTAAAATTTACAATCATGGCCTCATTAAAAGAATTTAATATTGTGAAAGAATCATTCCAAGAATATAATATTTTCTTGTTTTAATTCCATGAATCTAATACCATCAGGTTGTTATTCTAGGATTCAATGAATTCCAAGGATTCAGGCCAATAATATTTTATGGTAATGGAATTATGACATGAATATAGTAAATGCCTAATTTCTCACCCAAAATCGTATTTAGTTTGTTTCATGAAACATATCAATCCATCGATGGGATATATTAGTCCATGCGAATCCCATATAAATCCAATTATTTCCATGTATCTCGAAAAATATATATTATTAATGAACAATGTTATATATCATATAATATTCATCTTGAGTAAAATTTGTATATTTTTCTATATTTACAAAATTATTTATATAAATGTAATGTTATGAACCATATGAAATTTTTTACATTATTTAGGTAATAAACATAACAATGATTAATATTATAGAATATTAGGGTAATTTTAATGTCTAATGATCTTAATAATGTGAATATATTAGGGGGTAAGATAATGACTACAGAAAATGATAAAATAAACTAAATATTAATACTATATTTGGTAAATATAATCATAATGCATACAAAAAAATATAACTATTGTATCAATTCATAATAACCCAAGTAGATTATATGTTATGACAAGGGTTTTTGATTTTGGTGAATAAATTCAATTTAAACATCATAAAAAATATTTTGGATGAATATAATATTTAAACATTCTGATTTTTCACATACTACATTAAAAATTTTTAATCATAAGAAAATTATAAAGAAAATAATTAAATTAGACATATACTGTTATTATAATAAGGATATTCATGAAATATAATTTCAAAGGAAAATTTTATGCACCTAATAAAATAGGATTGGTGTATAATATAACAAACATCTCAAAGAGGAATGTTGTGACAAAAAACCATTACTGGTTTTATAAAATTGAAACCACAAACCCCATGAAAGATTAATAATTAATTTCATATATAAATTCACATGATTTTAATTATAATAATAAAATAAAAATTTAATGGAATTATATAAACCATATAAATAAACATGTGGTGAATATGGCCTTACTCACGTGGAAATAAAAGTGAGACTATAAATCACATTTCCTTACATTTCCTTTTGGTTTCATATCAAATAATCTTTTGTGTAATTGTTTTAAAAATGATAATGACATATTTAAAAACTATTAGAATGTGTGTAATATTTTATATTATTTATTTATAACATCTTATCACTGATTTTGAATAATCATTCAGTATTTTCATTATTTTGAGTGTTAATAACGTTGTTTTCAACAATGTCTTGACATTTTAGTTTTTTTGAATAACATATATCATGGTTTCAACATAACCATAATGTAAAATATTATTTAAATATCTCATATATTGAGTATATATGTATTTATATTAATACATAAATTTTTTGAGAAATGAAATGAAATGAACCATTCATGGAGATGGTGGCCCATTCGTACACATGAACTCTATTTCCAAATTATTTTCATTTCAAAATAACAAAATATAAATTATATATATGTAAATATTTTTTTAGGTATTATATTTTCATCATATATATCACATATTTTTATTGATTCCATTATTTATAAATTTCATGAAAATAATTAACAAATCCCACTGATTTTAGGAGGTTCTACTCAACACGTTCAAAAATGATGTTATCATAATCCCAAAAAATAGAAATAATAAATGTATATATTAATTATAATCAATGAAACATAAATACATTGTAAATAATATATATATCATATATAAACTAAAAATCCATCTTTATTTTAATCATTAAAAGGTTGTAATGGAAGAAAGAACAACATGAGTTGGGGATAAGTTTGATTGTTGTACACAAGAAATATGATTACATATTCCATTTGAATGATGTTTTTCTAGATGTATCTTATAGCATAAATACAGGAAACTATATTTATATTTTAGATACTAAATATTTTATATAATAAATATACAAGATTAATTTATATTGTTGATAAGTAAATAAAAAAAATGTTCTCATTGAATAATGTTAACTCTTTTACAGGTAAAAACTTTTTGTTATACCAAAAGACTTAATTCATTATATTTCTAAACAATGTGATGATTCTAGGATTATGTGAGTTATTTTTTATCTTATTTGCGTATCTTTTTATGAAACAATGGGATTTACAGTGTTGAGGAGTTGTGGTGGGCGATTTTCTTATTATAGTCAAGGGGAAGTATAATTCTTGAGAATATAAAAAGATAGACAATATTTATAGTTATTCCTCACATAATTTACATTAATAACTGAATAAAAAATTACTAAATTTTTATTTTTATTTATAAACACAATGAAAATAAAATATAGTATTTTTGTCACATTTTTCCTTAGCATATAAGTGCCCCTATTTTTAATTTTTTAGATTTCCACTATGGTAAATAATTTTATAACCTTTTTATTTTAACCATAATGAATACATTAAAAATAGATTTATTATAAAATATAGAAACATTTAATTATAAATATTATATATAATTTATATTTTATCATATACTTGTGTGTTGGAAATTGATTTTAACCAATGTACCTGGAACTCGCTATAAATTAAATTAACCTGAACCGTGTTAATAATGATTTCACTATTTTTGGGTTAATATGTTCATTATAAAATATGAAATATTCTATTAATATATTATATATTATATTTAATAACATTTAAAATAATATTTTTCTAATATATTACATTTTTAAATATTAAATATATTATCAAATATCATCTATTGTAAAATTACATAAATGTCAATATTGACATTATTTAATTAAATTAAATTCATAAAATATCAATAGAATTTGGAAACATGAATATATTAAGTTCAAACATGTGTAATAAAAAATAATCATCTAAACAAATAATGTAATACATAATTCAATCATTTAACATCACTTTTAATATTTTTTAAATAATTTATTTTAATTAATTAAAACTGAAAAAAAAACTGTATAAGATATTCATTATAATCTTAATTAAATAAATTTTTCCTAAAAATAAGTGATATTTTATTATGATGAATAAAGATAATTTATCTTTCATAATAGTACTCATATAAGAACCTATGTAGTTTTTTTCATATTCCTAAGGTTTATAGATATTAAAGGAAATGACGGTTCCTTTTTGATCCCTTTCATGACCTAACTTAATAGATAGCCCCATTTCATGGAATTCTATCCAAAAGTGGAACTAAATTAGAAAAAAAGATTTAAAGGGTCTGAAATAATGTAGATATTTGGTATTTTCATTCCTCAAGGTGATTTTTACACTAGTATTAATGATTAGGCAATAAGTATACTCATTTAGACCTTAATAATTATAAATAATTTTTTCTTCATTCAAAAATTATTATGTCTCAAAATTTAGTTGATCTTAATAGAATATTAATATTATAATTATTATAACATTGTAAATACATTTTTACAAATTCAATTCACAAAATTATTATATTTTTACTTAATGCTAGTTCTGAAGACATGGCTAGAATGTGGTTTCTCAACGTCAAAATATTCAAATGTTCACAAATGTTTTATATATAAATTAAATATTCTAATAATTTTAATTGAATATATTGGACTAATATATGAATTATTGATCTATTGTGACTCTAAACCCAACATAAAATACAATTTAACATTAATAAATATTAAAAAAAATTATGTATTCAACTAAAATGTATCAGTTTATAACTATTAATAAAAAATTGACCATCGCAAAAAAATACCAAAAAAATAACCTAAGTTAATTTTTTCATTTTGAATTCAAAAAAGAAATTTATTTTGGAAAATAAAATTTCTTAAATATACAAAAATTTGTTTTAAAATTTTTACACCATTGAATGGTGGAAAATATGCCTTTAGAGAAATAGAAACTTATATGTATAAAACGAGATTTTTTCTATTATTATGATTATGAAATATAAGGAAAAGTATAAACACATTTTATATAAAATATTACATTAAAATAATTATATCATAATTTATCTGGATGTCATACACACACACATGTAATATTGGACTTTCGTGTCTCATTCACTATCAATTATAAATATTTACTTTTAAAGTCTCAGTATGACACATTATTTGCATAGAAAAATGAAAAATATGAATGATAATAATAAATATTAGCCCAATGAGAAAAATCCAATTAATACCCACAATGTAATAACATTTAAAAATAGAGAACTAGAAATTACTAGAATAATAATACATCAGCTATAAAAAGAATAATTGAATTTAAAAAAACCATACTTCTTATATAATTTATGATTCATCTATAACTACATAATAATATGAATGATCTTAGTCAGTGATTTTAACACATTAGTGAAAAGGGATGATATAAAAGTTTTGGATGAACAAATATAAAATATGAGAGTTTCTACCAAAGATGAGATATAAAATTTAACTATCAATATAAATAGACAATCAACAACATCCACTGAAACCACCAAAAATGTATAAAATTTATTCAATTTTAATTCATGTGGTGTAATGACCTGTAATGTTATAAATAAAATTCCCCTGATGATTAAATTAATTAACTTATGATATAATATGGTGTTATAAAACAAATCATATTATTTTATTTTATTATATATTATCTGATTTCATTTACCATTAATAATGATAAAAATTTGTAATATATATGTTTTACAATGATCACATTCTTAGTATAAATATTGGTTTTCAAGAAATCCAATTGACACAAAATATATGTTCTGGCATAAACAAGAAAGATCATACTCTATGAATCCAATTGAAAATAGCATCTGACAGAGATAACATCACAATGATTTTCCCTCGAACAATCTAAATAAAATATCCAAAAACCTAATCATGATATAAAAAATATAAGGGAGAAGTTCAATCTCATAAATATCGCATCCCAAACCATGTACGTTGAACCACCACTAAAAGCCTAATAGTTTCACACGATACTCATAGGACGTTTATAGGTGTATTAAATTGATATATATTAAGACTATATAATTATGAGTATGTATATTATTTTCAATAGAATTATATTCATATTTAATTATTATTATGGTTTATTTATAAATTAGTTTTAATTTTTATTTAATAAAAAATAATATGTAATTTTGTGTAATTTTCAAAATCTATTAATGAATAAATTTTAATGAATCAATGGATTTTTTATATAAATAATATTATAATGAAATATTATTATTAAAAAAATTATTAAATATATAAGAGGATATATTTTTTATGATTTCAAATGTAATATATATAAGCATTTAAAAAATAGTATTGTAAAAAACCAATATTTGAAAATAAATGTATATTTTTTTAAAGGGAAAATTCACATATTTTGAAAATTATTTTTATTAAATGAGTAATAATATTGGCTTCATAAAAATGAAATTATTCAGTGGTGAATTTTCCATATTTTTATAAGACGTTGAAATTTTCTGTAAAAAAATAAATATTGTATAAATATATGGTGTGTATTATGATTCTATAATGATCCAAAATGATGTTATAAGTACTATTAATTGTATCAACTATCAAATATTTGTTCCCCATTTAATAAAAATTGATTTCATGTTTACTTTATTAATATTAAAAATCCATTATTAATCCTCCAAAAACATATAATATATATGATGGTTCTAAAATTATTTCATTAAGGGTACAACACAATTATAAAAAATAAAAATATTATTTTACTAACATAGTACCTTCTTCTTATAAAAAAATTAAAAAAAACATATTTTTTAGAAACCAGATGAAAAACCATGCTATGGTATGTGGTTTTTTTTATTTTATTATATAGAGTTCAAAACCAATTCTTGAAAAATAATAAATAACTCCATACCCATTTCTTATATAATCCAACCAAATATACCATTTATCATTACTCAACATCCATGGATAACATCATTATGCTTCACATCTCTCTCTAGACTCCTCGCATTGTGACACCAATATCTCATGAAGCTAGTCCCATGAATTTGGAGGTCCACATTCATTGTCAAGGATCCTCTCATTCTCTTATTTATTCATGTTTCATTACTATCGTATGTATTATCATTAAAATTTTAATTATATGATATGAATTATCATGTTCCTATTAATTCCCATTTTATTTCCCAATTATGAGAGTCCCCATAATCTCACACCGATCTATTTTAGTAATTTTTTACATCACGTAGTTGTGGTACAAATATTTCACAATGATTTTCCATGGAAAAACAATTATTTATTGAATGTTATATCCATTTCCAATCTAGGGTGTTCAAATATATACCAATATAAATAATTTAATTGGTAGTTACATGTATTTATTCCATTGTACAAGATTATAGAATAAAATATGATTGTGAATAAATCCATGTTGTGCGATCAATGTGGCACACATAATAATGAGAATGAAATTAAAGTGATAGATGAGACTATAATTATATAGTTCTCCAATGAATTAGGTAATGATTAGTCTCTTGAGACTCCATGATGGGATAATGATTTATCTTTATTACATTATGGGGATAATTATCTCATTATGTCTTGGATGTTATCCCTGATCAATATTTATGATGTAGTGATTTAAATTGTCTCCATATTCGCCATGTTACATTTTGGTTATCATGGTATCTCAAGCATCATTGTTCATTCCTATAATTCCTACTTATTTTATTTTCCATTGATATACCTATTGTATAACATGTATTATTTGATTCATGTTATTACATGTTTATTCCCATACATGAATTTATATCTCACACCATTATTATGGATGCACCAAGGTTATCCAATGTATTTTTATGTGTGAGCTTGTTAAGGATGTTTTTAAAAAATATATTTTTTATTCCATATATAAATTTTTTTTAATGTAAATAATATCAAATGATACTATACCTATGAATCATATATTTTTTATTTTTTTTATCCATATGTAATCAATAAACTATTAATGTGAAATAAAGAGCAATGTTGTAATAGTTGGTATCAATGATTTTTTTTATTTTTAGGATTAATATTATAAAATAGTTGAAAAAATCCATATGGCTAAGACTAGGTATAATAAAACATCCCAAAATTTTGTTATGTCTAGATTAAGTAGTTTATGAATAAATCACATCACATTATAGATAATATATGTGGATGTCACTCGATCACAACTATACATAGGGGTAAAACCAAAAACACCACATTGATCTATACTCTTATAGGAATTGGTGAAATAAAATGATCCATTTAGCACAGCTAATTTGACTCTCAAAGGGGATATGAATAGGTAAATTAATAGGGGGTATGTGGAAATTGTTTATTTTAAGGAAGCAAGGGAACCTACATTGTGATTTTTTATATGAGAAATACACCACTACGATGGACCAAAATAATTATCTAGTCAACTATAAATGCATTTTTAATTGCTTCAACTTCAAGGATCTCAGGATCCTTTCAAACTAATGTACAATGACATGAGTATTTTGAGAAAACCAAAAACATCTAAGGAATCAATGGTGTTCTTTTTCAATCACAACAACTATTATTGATCCTAAAAATGACGTGGTGATAGGTAAAATAGTTATTCATTCAAGATTACGGATTTTACTATTTAATACTAGTTATACACTTTCCTTAATATCAAAAAATAAACGTAGAATATTTAAAAACCACAACAAAGCATTATTGTAGATATGTTAGTGAAAATAGAAAATGGGGGATTATTTCACCCCAATTATATAACTCCTCTCCAATAAAAAGATATGGTATTACCATTAAAAGATTTCTTACACTCTTAGGAGTAATTTGATGCAATTATGTGCATGGTTTGTGTTTCCCCTAAAATATGAATCAATAATTTTCATGAGATGAAAATCACCATTTTTATTGTGAATCATCCTTCAACTATATACAATATCAATGATGATGCTGAATATTCTTTATCACTAAAATATCAAGCATCGATATTATTTCCCAATGAGAAATATTATCCAACAGTAATGATTGTGTCTGTGGGAAATATCTTCCTTGATTAAAATACCACATCATGGGATTTTGCTGATGTGTTTCAAGATGAATTGTCTAGTATTTCACTAATCCAGGAGAATAAATTCTCAATCACTCATATACTAGATGGTTTTACATTATCCAAGTCATTGTATATAATATATGTTCTATAACATGATGATCTCACGAATAAACTACAGAAGAATCTTGCTAAAGGGATCTTGTGCCTACGTGCATCACCTTAGTGTGCACCAGTCCTCTTCGTTAAGAAGATTAATGGGTCAATGAACCATGGAAGTGATTATTGTGAGAAACAATGATCATGATAATGAACATATATCCTCTTCCATAGTTGGATGACAGGTTCAATCAGGTATGTGGATCAAAATACATATCCATGGTGAATATGTGGTCTGAATATTACCAAGTTAGGGTGATGTAGCTGGATATCCCCAATACTTGTTTTCTTACATTGTATGTGAACTATGAGATCATATTAAATCTGTTTGGACTCACTAATTATCCATTAGAATTTATTTACTTGATTAATAGAGTCTTTAGAGATTACATAGAAAAACGTTTTATAGACTTTATTGATGATATTCTAAAATTATAATAAACTATGGAGGAGCATATGTACCATCTAAGAACATTGGAAAATACCTTGAAATGATATTATCTATTGCATGTATATAAAACGTGGGATACATTGAAGGAAGTATCTGTAATAGGGAATATCATCATAAGAAATGGGATATCTTTGGATTTTTCAAATTTAGAATCCATTGGTGGTTGGATAAAACCCAAATCTATGATATATATCCGTAGATAACTAGGATTGGAAAAGTATTATCGATCATTTTTCATATAGTTACAAGTATTGTAAAACCCTCAAACCATTATATATTGAATGAGAGTCATGTTTCGTTATAATGATGAATGTGATGGGAGATTGAAGGATTTTAAATAAGATTCTTACCACTATTTATGTACTTACACTTCCCACATGTGGAGTGATTTTGTTAGTATTCAATTATTCCTCGATTAATAGATTGAATTGTGTGTTAACATTTATTTAAAATTTTCTAGCCTATGTTTCAAGGTTAATGAATGTTCAAAAATAAAACTACCCAATACATGATATGGAGTAGTCTTGAGTGAAATTCACATTGAAAATATGGCATCATTATCACTTTTGGGAGAAGTGGGAACTATATATATGGACCAAAATATCCATGAGTATATATTCAAGCGTAAAAAGTTGAATATGGTCGAATAAATATGTTTATATTTGATCATGGACTATGAATACTTAATTAAATACCTTCCTTATAAAATGAATATATTGTAATATTATGTTTGAAGAAAGAAACCAACAATTTTAACATTGATGAGAATTGAGAGGGATCCAATATTAATATAACTAAAAATTATTGAGATGGAAATCCTAATGGATTGATAATCATCAATCTGTTCTAAAAAGATTCATCAGTAATCCATTCTGGTGAGCATAAATGACGACCGAAGAGATGAAGAGGAATTTTAAAAAGAATTTATAAAATATAATAAAATGTAACTCCTCAGATTTTATTGTTAATGAAAATGGATTAGTTATATTTGGATTAATAATATGTGTACTATCAAATATTGATCTTAAGAATAAGCTTTTAGATTTTGAAAAAATCGCATCCTACTCCATCCACTAAGGAACCACAATGATGTAATAATATCTATGAGATCACTATTCGTGGGATAATATGAATAATTATATAGTGGAATATACATCTATATAACTTTTATGTCTATATGTGAAATAGGAAATTCAAAAGACTTATGGGATGATAAAAAATTACCCCTACCTTCATTGAAATTGGAAAACATAAAAATGGGCTTTGTCAATGGTCTTCTAAATACTTCAGGTGGAAATAATACTATATGGCATGTGGTTGATTGGATTAAAAAGACTATACATGTCATTGATATTTGAGTGGATTTCTCACTAAATCAACAATAAAGGTTATACATTACGTTGATCAAAACATTTGATTGTATCTAATCAGTATATATGATATAGCTCCATATTCTAGAAGATTCACCAACATGATCTGAAAAAAGAGTTGAACATCATCATGGATTACCACCATAAAACTGAGGTCTAATCTGAGATGAATATATAGATACATGATAACATGTTGATATCATGATCAATTGAAATCAATGGAGGATGGGATCTACATCATCCTTTGGTTGACTTCTAATTCCATAACTATTTCATCCCCAGAATCCAAATGGATCCCTATGATTCCCTTTACAGAAAGAGTTACTGAATACCATCATGATGGTATGATGTTGGGGAATAAAAACTTCTAGGTCCTGAAATTGCCAATGAAATAGTTTAAAAGGATAAGACCATTCAGTATAACATCAAGGATACTCAGAATCTACCAAAGATCTAAGTTGGCAATTATCAAGGAGACCTTGATTGTGATGTTTGATACATTTCATTCCTACATATATCTCGATGAAATAATTTCATTAGATTTAGATTAAGGGAAATCTTAGTCCAAGATACATTTACCACTTTGAGATCCTTGATATAATTGTAGTGGTGGATTATTGACTTTCACTACCACCTAACCTATCTAAAGAAAAATATGTATTCCAAGTAACCCTCTTGATGAAGTACATAAACACCCCTCTCATGTACTAAATCCAACTGTGGTATAGTTGGAGAATTATTTCTCATATGAAGAGTAGGTGGTGAATATTATAGATTGTAGAGACATATTATTATGAAATATTGTAATGAAACTAGTCATTGTTTTATGGGGAATCAAATGTTCGATGAAAATACCTTGGAAAATGATGAAGATATGGAATGATGTTTCCATCATCTGCCTTAATGTGGGAAATTAAAATTTCAATCGAAAATTTTTTGAAGTTGGGAGATTGTAATGACCTATATAATTATAAATGAAATTCCTATTGTGATTCAATTAAAAGAATTATTATTTAATATTATTATATAAAATAGATGAACTTATTTTGTTTTATTATATAATATAATATTTAATAGACCATTATGTATCATTATTAATAATAACATAGTCATTGAATAGTTATCACATGATGAGTAATAATATGGGGTTTTAACAAATCCAATTGACATAGTCAACAGAAGGGATGACCTCAATCTGTAGGATCATACCCTATGAATCCCATTTATCATAGAATCCAAGGGAGATGACATTTTATTGATTTTCACATCACTAAGACCAATCTGAAATGTAACAATATATGGCTGATCAAAACCATTTGTGGGAAATGTTCGTTTTTTCTGATATCATAGTCCAAACCATGTATGTTGAACCACCCCAGGAAAGTCTCACCAACATGCACCTTACTCGTAGCTAATTTACTTGTTTATTAAAGGGATATGTATGAATACCCTAGAAATATGGGTGTTTACATTATATTCAATATAATATTTGTTATATTTACTTCTTATTATATTTACTTTGTATATGATGTTTATTTTCATTCTATAAAACAAAAAAGTGCTATTTTGGGTAATATTCAAATATATATCATACATTTTAAATAATTTTATTTTACACTTATTTTATTAATTTCATAAATCCATTTTGAATCACACAAAAATAGATAACATACTTTAAGGTTATAAAATAATTTGTTTTAGATTATGACTCACTTCCACATAAGTAAGGTTATTATTTTTATTAAGTTCATAAATTGGAATTATAAAATAACAAATACCAAAACTCATTGGATGAATCCATGAGAAAAAACCATGTGATGAATTTTTTTTTTTATTATAGAGTCCAAAAGATAATTCTAGGAAATATTAAATAAATACCCACTCATTTGCTATATAAACCAACCCAATAACAAATATATCTTAACTCAAAAGCCTTGGTTCATTTCAATATTATACCATTCACTTTTTATAGTCTTCATAAGGTTCATATCCTCATAAGAATCTCTTCCCATGAAAATTCGATTCCTACTCTTTTGAAAATAGATCTTCACATTATATGTATTATTCATGTCTCTTTAATAACTTATGCCTTCTATTTCAAAATAAAAAATTTGGAAGATTACTTTACATTCCTCTCTTCCAAACCATTTGAGGTTAAAATTATCATATGCCCATTTCTCTCTCACCAAACCATTTTATTAATTTTTATGGGATGTTGTTATGTAATAGAATTTTCACATCAATTTTTTATTCCAAAATAATTGTGTACTTAATAACTACTCCATTTAATATTAAGGGTTCTCAAAATTATAAACATAAACATATATGAATTTAAAATTACAAGGATTTATTCTATGCTACTTGATATTGGAATAATATATGATTATGATTGAATCAATTTTTTATGATCTATATGGTGCACTTAAAAATGATAATTAAATTAATTTTATGGGTTCACCAAGAAATATGTAGCGTTCCAATGCATTCAATAATTTTTTTTCTAATGAGAAAATATGTTAGTACAAGGTGTTAATTTGATTCTATTATTAGAAAATATAAACCATTTTTATGGGAGTTTTCTATTACCTATTTTATTTTTCCTTGTTTTAATTTGTTTCCATATTTCCCATGTTTCCTTTATGTTATCATCCCATAATATGCCTCATTTTTCATAATTATGAATCCCATGACTTTTATTCTACATTGATATGCCTATTTTTTATCATGTATCAATATATTCATTGTATGCCACATTTATTCCATTATTAGGAATTATAGCTCACCCCTTTCATATGTATGTCCAAAGGTTATCCCATGTAGTTTAAAGTGATAACTTGTTAAGTATTTTATTAATAAATATGCAATTGTTTCATGTTATATATTGTTATTTGTATACCTAATTCAAAAATAAAATATACTTATTTATATTTATTATTGTATTAAGGGTATCATTATCTAATAAATTTGGTATTAATGTGAAAGAAAGAGTTAGGTTTCTATATGTGGCAATAGAAATGTTTATTTTTGAATCATCTTACTATTCCATTATGGCCTTTTGATATGATGATCATAAAAAATATTCTATGAACACAAAAATTTATAGAGATGTGTCAGGATTTTTTATAGGTACTCATTTCTATATATTTTATTTCTTTTCGTTTAGGTTGTATGTTATGGTGTTGGGTGTGAAATTTAGTAATTTTAGAAGGATGAGAGGTTGAGCATAGTTGGAAAACAATTTACCCAAATCATTCACACCAGCCAATAAAATAGTGTGAAACCCTATAAGAGGTTATTCTCAAGGTTTTTATATGGTTTTTCAAATTATACACCCTTTAGGTGTAATAATTCACCCCCAAGAAGAGGTTCACAGTTAGGGTGCATGATTTGGAAAACTATGTGAGGATTTTTTATTAAAAAAATTAGGTTTTCAAATACCTAAACAACCAAATTATACACAAATAGATCACCCCTCATCCCCTAATAATTTCTATTGTTTTTCAAGGATCTTTGAAATTTCCATGGGATCTCAACCCCCATTATTAGTGACTCAGATTGTTGATTGAAGATCTCCATTTCCTCGTGTATGAGATTTATTCCTATTTAGATATGACTCTCTCTCCCGCTCCATGTTCTAGATAAATTATGGTTGTTTATGTGTTGTTGGTTTTATATCTATATCGAGGATTCATATATCGTGATTCGTCTGATCATTAATTTAGGATTCATATTTAGATCATGCTCTTCACTGCATTATTTATTGATCGACATCAAATTGTGATTTTTTGTTGGTGATCTTTTATTGTCAAACTAAGCTATGTGGTCTATAATTAACATCCCAAAGAGAATATTTTAAATAATATAATGTTATTTTATAATTTCTTATTGGATGAAAAATAATTTCTTATCATCAATATAATTAATTAATTTTGTGGATTAAACAATTAATATATTGTGAAATTATGGATATTGATATTATAGATTTGGAATAAATAATTATTGAAATAATTAAGGGCGATTATTTTGATTGAGAAATTGATTTAATTGGATTAATTAATTATTGAATTAATTTATCAACATGATGTGAATAATTAATTGTTGATTTTATTGAAGTGATTTAGGTTTTTAATTAATTAATGAAATTTATTTTACTAATTAGTTTATTAATTAATTAATTGAAGTGGTTCAAATGGTTAATAAATTTTTTATTTAATTAATGGTATGATGTTTATGAGTAATTATTATAATGGATTTATTAATTTTTTAAATAATTAATGTGGTTTTTTTTGTAACATGTAACATTTTTGATATAAGAGTGTCAAATAGAGAGTGAGGCTCAAAATACACATCTATGACATTCATGTTTGGGACTGGGACTAAGGCCCCAAATACCCTCACATGATAAATGTGTGAGGGTCAGGGAATGATTCTCTAAATACCCATATGATATAACGTGTATGCGACAATGAATCAGGCTCCAAATAACTATGTCGTTTGGGGTTTGGGGTAGGGACTTAATCACTAACCCCCAGGGTGTTAGACATGAGGTTTTATTCCCATTAGTTAGCATTAGACTATAGTTATAATTAACTGGGATATTACTTATATTAAATGGATAATGAATTCACATTGGTATAATGTTTGGTGAATGAAATGTATGATATGGTATCGACATCATCATGGGGTGTAGTTTTTATTCAGAGTCTGGGTGTCCTTGAAACCCTATGTATTATGTGGTTAATTAAAGAGAAATTAAATAAATGTAAAATACATAATTTATTGTTTTTTTAAATATTTATAAAACTGCATAATATTTTGACCCAATATGGATTTAGACACCATTTGTGGAGTCCTATTGTCTTATACTAACACCATAATGAGGATGCCTAATTAGTTCCATAATAGAAATCATGAATTAATGAAAAATTAAGGCAATGACCCCATTTAATATGGATGATTATAGATGGATAATGGTTAAGAAAACCCAATGAGATTTGGACCTCTATTATGATTTTTCATTATCATTAATTTTAGTTTTCATTTAACACCCTTCACATATGCTGGCATGACCTATTTATTGTTTTAAATATTTTATTTCTTGTTTTGGTAATCCTGTGATGCTGGAATTATCATGGTTATTATTATATATAATATGTTAATTTTTATTTATGTTTGATGAAGTATTACATTGATAAAGAGGGTATAATCTCCCCATGATCAATATTATAATTTCACTATCAGTTGACAACCTCTAGCATTTCGGGAGGCACACCTAGTGTAATGTGACTAACCAGCATAGGAAACCAATATGTGGAACAAGGTTCAGTATGTCACAAATTGGTATCACAGTCCAAATTTCTTTTTTTTCCTGATATTTTGGAAATGTATATGGGAATCTATGATGTTTCAATCCATGGTTACGTGATCATACAAGAAATTATCTTACAAACGTATGGGGTAAAATCCAAGTACCCACGGTGGGATTATTGTTTTTGGTATTTTATACTATATTTTAGGTCACTTTACCTTTGGTGATGCACATGTGTAGTGATGTGAAAATTACTCAGTGATTTTCTGATATAGTACTTGTATCCCAGTATGAAATGAGGTTTTTTCAAGCATCTTGTTACAAATTAAGGATTATTTTGTGAGATGAATCATTTGTTTGCATGCATGAAAATAGGTGTTTGGGTAAGTTATTGAACATATACTATTTTTCAATGACATAGTAATAAAATTTATAATATCCCCTAATATTAAATTGAATGTGGTTAAAAAATGATACAACATGTGAATAATTGGATGTAAATATGAGAAATTTTAATATGTGAATGTGTTTTCCATTGTTAACCATTACCTTGATATAGGATGGTTAAGGGTAGAAATTGAGCCGAAAATTTATCCATAAGGAAGAAAAGGGGGAATGACTTGTTATGGATTATAGTGAAAACCCTATTTTGAAATGTGAAATTGCTGTGTTACAATTTTTAAAAAGTGTGTTGGGAATTGTAATTATATTCTCCTGGACAACACTTTTTGAGTGGAAAACTGATGTACATGGATAGGAATGATCCTAAATTGGTTGATCTAGAGGAATTAATAATTCTGGGTGAGGAAATAGAGTCCCATTTCTGATATAACATTGGTCACATCCAAGAATTCATAGAAAGAGACCATGGGAAGGTTGTGAAAAGTAGGATTTATTGATTGAAAAAATTTAGTTACAATACCCTCCAACTTCTAATGGAGATGGATAACATAATGAAGATGAGTTACAGGTTGATTTTATCGAGAAAATACCTGAATATTTAAAGACTCTTGTTGTGAGGATGGTAAAATTGTCTTCTTACATGCTACAAGGATTAGAGAAGCATGATAGGTATGTTTAGGGGAGGACTAGAGGATGTATGTGATGGATTGTCCTAGATATATTTTTTAAATATATTTCTCATTTCTATAGAATTATCATGGATGATGAAACTATGAAAAAGTGTTTTGATAAAGAAATTAAATGTGGGTTTAATTACCAGGTTAGCAAAATCATTTTAAGGTATTTTTTGATGTCATGGAACATGATATCATAGATGATGTGGACCTAACAGAGGCTTCTAGTGGAGGACTAGAGGATTCTGTAAGATAGTCCGAAGGTACTTCATCTGAGGGGAATAAGTGTCACTATGGTAATGGTGAGTAGGAAAATGGAAGGAAGAGTGGCTAGGGGGAAGGATCAGTTACTCTGTATTTCACCCAATTTATTTGGAACCATTATGGTATTTTGGTCCAATTTTTGAAAACATTGTCCCCAACCACTAGTAGAGTGTTGATATTAGGAAAGTATGAGAAATATATAAATTTTTTGTTGGAACCAATGATATATGTGTTGTGATGGAGTAGATGGAAAGAACAAAATTGTGGGAAGTGGGTCATCTACCTTGTATCAGTCTAGTATATGGATATTGGTTGGCCCTATCGATATTGGTAGTGGAAATAAAAAGTCTAAGAAAGTGAAATCATATCATCTGAGGGATATTTCCCCAAGAGCTAAGATTGATCCTAGGGAAGTGGGGTAGTATAGTAGCATGCATTTTATCCCACACTGTTGGATTGAGAGGATGTGCCCTTGATAGTAAGATGTATTATTATTATATCATCTAAATTAGGTAGTTCCTTATTTGATATTGGAGCCTCTCTTTTAATTATTTCTACAAAACATGTGAATTTTTTTATCATGGAAGTGGAGTTCATGATTGGGGTGATGACGATAGATAAAAGATTGAGTGTGTGTCCTAGATACATATTCTTGTTCAAGGGATGTTCTCTCAAGGCAAGGAAGTATCATTTACTGTGGGATCTTTAGATGATTGGCATGTCAATATTTGAACTTATTATTTGTATGGACTGGTTAGTAGCATACATATCCAAGACTGATTTCTACTAATAGAGATGAATTTTATGAACCCATAGGGTAATAATAATTTTCATTATTGGGAATGGGGTATTTGTACAATTCATCATGAAATGGGGGATCTCTCCATCCGTGTTTCTATCATATTATTCGATGATAGAGGAGTCACACAAGTTGTATTTCCACATATAGTGGATAGATTTTAGTATATTTATTTCATAACACTTATCAATTATATCACCTTAGAGGCATGTGGAACTTACCATTTATCTCATACCTGGGGATGAGTAAGTTTCTATTCCACCATAAAAAAAATAATTGATTGAGCTTGAAGGGGTCAAGTCATTGGTGGAATATTGGATAGATAAATGGTTTATCCATTCATGTACGTCGCATTGGGGTTCTCTAGTCATGTTTGGAATGATGATTGAGTAAAATCTATGCATATGTGTTTACTTCAAAATGTTGAACCATATCATATTGAGGAACCAATATCCTCTACTGCATATCAATGTTCACTTTTTCTAGTTGAGGGGTCCCTATGACTTCTCAATGATTGACTAATGTCTGCGTATAATCTGTTGCGAGTTAGACCTTCTGATATACAAAGGATCTCTTTTAAAATAATATTTATAAATTTATTATTTCATTATAATTCCATTTGGGTGGATGAACGAACAATAATTTTTTATTTCCTTCATGTATAGAATCTTCCATATATACATGGACTAGTTTCACATAGTGTTTTTGGATGACATATTAGTGAACACTGAGAATCATGAAGATCATTACCAACTTATGGATATCATTCTGATTTCACTAATAGAGAATCAAGTAACAACCAATATATCTAAGAGTTATTTTTGGATTTATCAGAAACACATCTTGGGTCAAATAATCATAGAGGAAGGTCTATAAGTGTAACAAAAAAATTATTGGATTTGATTAATTTGAGAACCCCAAGAATGCTTTTACAATCAAATGATTTTGCAGATTATTTAGATATTATAGGAGACTCATGGGAATTTTTTATAGTATAGATGAGTCCACTTTAGTCATAGAAAAAGGGATAATTTTTAATTATTTGGGAGAGTGTGATGAATTTTTCAAAGAGTTAAAGAATTTCATGAAAACGAAAACAATATTAATCCCACCTGAGCCATGTGGGTAGTATATGATATTTTTTAATTCTTTTGGGATATGTCTTGGAGTAGTGTTGATATATGGAGATCCACATGTGGAATATCTGTCACAGCAGGTGATGCATGAGTTTCATGTGTTGATATGGGCAATACATCTAGGTGAAACCAAGATGTACTAAGACCTATGATGATACTTTTGATAGATGGGAAGGAGAAAGGTATAGTAGGATTCATGAAATGATGCAAAAATTATCAGTAGGTAAAGGCTAGGAATCATCACTATGGTTGTTTTCTAAAGTTGTTTCTCATTATATAATATAAGATGTATGACATGACCATAGATTTTATTGTGGGTCTCCCGAGGATACCTCATAAGAATAACATTTTTTTGGTTTTCACATATTGGTTGATAAAGGTGGTATATTTATTACATGTTCATGAAACAGTGTAAGTGGATCAGTTGGAGAACATTACATTCAAGTGATAGTCATTATGCATAGGGTTTCATGGACAATAGTTTCAGACCATGAATCCTATTTTACTACACATTTATAGATGGGCTTGTAGAAGGTTCTTGGTACATATGTTCTATTATGTATAGATTTATACCCATATATTCAGGAGACGTCAGAGAGTACTATACCACTGTTTGAGGATATACATTATTGAGTGTGTTCATGTCTTCAATGGGTCTTGGGAGAAGACAATTATTGTTGTGGGGTTCACTGATAACAATAGTTATAAGGAAACTATTCAGATGGAACAATATGAGGATCTTTATCAAAGAACATATAGATTGCCTATATATTGGATGTAGGTAGAAGAGTTATATTTGTTTGAAACAAGTCTCATATAGGGAACATCAGAGAAGGTAAATATTATTTTGAAAGGGCTTATTTTCCCCATGATCAATATTAGACCATCGATGCTAGGATGTAGCATCTAGAACCTCAGAATGTGTTCTAGAGGTCATGTGACTAACAAGATCGGGGAACTGGTATGTGGCACTCAGGTCAGGACATCACATATGTCATGGTATAGATAGTAAAAAGGAGAATTTTTTCAAATTTCCTAAGTGGTCACATGAACTATTGTTTCTCATATGTTATTAACTTACCTATTATAAATATAATTCACTTTTTTTTTCAAATTTAAATGCATATTATAGTTATAAATAACACATTAACTTCATATATTTTATTATATATTATCAAATTTAAAACAACAATAACTATCGTAACCATGGGTAATATATCATTTTATCAATTATCATATGATTAGTATAAATATAGGGTTTGGATAATTCTAATAGAATCAAATAAAATATATTTTGGTCCCAACCAGTAGGATCATACCTTATGAATCCCATTAATATGAGTATATTTGGGAAATATAATAACATAGATTCTAACATGACCAATATCATTCCAATATCCAACAAATAAATCATGCAAGAATTTGTTTACAATATAATATCAAGAACATCATTATAACATCCCAAACTACGTACTTCGAACCACCCTATGAAAATTCCACCATCACGCACCATAACCTTTCTGTTTTTCTCAATGTAACAAGTGGGATATGTTTGATAACAATAATAATATTAATATGTATAATTCATTTTCATTATAATAATATTTATATTTATTTGATAATTTCATTAATCTATAAATTATATTGATATTTACTTGAAAAATCATTAATTTTATTTTTGTGTAACATTAATTATCAATTAAGAAATTAATTTTTTGGTAATTAATAAATTTTAAAAGTAAATTATTGTAAAGACTTAGAAATTACATGTAATTTTTTTTATTGAAACCTCTCTACATGGGTTATGATAATGGGGACCACCTGATCCCCTCTTAATGGGGGAGGAGACCTCTCAAATCCCCATTAATTATTCTCCCATTTAATTATGTCTGACAAATTTTTTAATGATTCCAACTTAAATTAACTTGATAAAAACATATTTTATTCACTCCTCATTTTGGATTGGGTGAAATCGTTGGTGAAAGGGAGGAATTGAGAGAACTATGGAGAAACACATCTCCAGCGAAGAATACAACATCTCCATTGAAGAATGAGGAACTGAACTCGAGCCCTGATCGGAAGCACCTTTTAGAGGCAACAAATGCCGATTTCTTCGATGAAAATGATCCAACATCCATTCTTCTCTCCTCATTAATCTCTAATAGAACCTCCGAGGTAGGGATTGTTGTTTTGAATTCCTCCCTTTCCTGTTCATTACAATTCTTTGTGATTCAAAAAATATCTGAACCGCTTGCTACTGCCCTAACACAAAGGGTACGTGTCAATTGAACATGGATTGACCCCTCCAAAAATCATTGTGGTTCTAGTTATGTTTTTCACGATAGAGGAGGATAGTATTTGACACTATTGGGGCTCGAGAACGGTGAACGACACCACAGCCGGACGCAAAGACGGTGGTGGAACAACCGCACTATCGGAGAAGGGTTGTGGCCCATCAGCCATGCTGGAGTAAGGGTGGTGACCAGCAGAGGCCGACCACATGATGGGGGTGGTGGTGCGTGTCTACGTTGCACACCAAGAAAGGGCTGTGACATTGTGCCACGACAACGAAGGGAAGGCATCTGATGTTCGGCCTTCCACGGAGGGGTGGCGCACTACGCGCTGCCGGGAGGAGCAAAGGGCTGACTGATTCAGCTGGTCGAGCTGAACTGAGCAGGACCTATGGTGGGTCCCGCATGCTTCCTAGCAACCGGGCAGCTTCGACCATTTGATGAGTAGGAGTGGGGGGCTCGTGACTCCCCCCGCATGTGACTAGGCCATGTCACCCAGGCCGGGCAGTCTATGTTGGGCTACCCAGTGTGGGTTGGGAGAGACCCAGTGGGTCGGGTCGACCTAGGCCGGGTCAGGCTGGGTCCGGTCAGTCCGACCAGGTTAGACCGGACCCAGACCGACTTCGACCCATTAGAGCTCCTTCAGCCTTATCTTGAGCTACATGCATCTGTTTGATGAACCGTCAGTGGAGAAAAAAAACCTTGGAGAGATGTAGACCTTTTGATATAACCCACTTGATTTTTGGTTAAATTTGGGGTATGAGTGGGTTGGATCGAATAGGAATCCAACCGGGCCCTCGGGACTAAAAGACCAATAACTTTCAGACTGAGCGTCCGATTGACGCCCCGTCTGTTGAGCTGAGACCCTTTTTCTATGGAGGTCCTTTGGGATAATTCTTCTTGGGACATTGTTGCAGTTGGAGTATCATCTTGTGGCTTGAAGAGAGGATCCCCTGAAATCAAGCGAGCTTAGTGGGGGAACCCTATACCTAGTTGTAACATGAGAAAAGGATCCTTAGTGGGTCTATGCTCAAGCATCCCACATGGATCCACTCTAGGAATCCATGTGGGACTACTCTAGGATCTTTTTTGGGTCTGATGATGTACTAGGATCTTGTGTGGGTCTGTTGTACTAGGATCCTCTGTGGGTTTGATGTTGTACTAGGATCCTGTTTGGGTCTGATGATGTACTAAGATCCTGTGTGAGTCTGTTGATTTAGGATCTGACGTGGGTCTTTCTCTTAACAGAGTAAGATGATTCATTAGTTACATCTAATTATCTCTACTATTGTACCTAAGTTAAACCAGGTGTTAGATGAGTCATTACCATTGTGGTATTCTTCTGTGTGGCGTACCTGTGGGGTTATTACCTTCGTGGTGTTACCCTTGTGGTATTATTCTGTGTGGCGTACCTGTGTGGTACTTACATTTGTGATAATATTCCATTGGTGGAATAGTTTCACTTTTTCTAAGGAGTTTGGCCTTGTGTTTCCTCATGAATGAGATGGGTAATATTTGATAACTCAGGTATATGTATGGGCTTATACCTACGTATGGTTGTCCCTGGTTTATATTCTTTTTGGTTTATCGTTTTTAGATTTTGTGAGACCTTGATGGTCTCAGGGTCTATACTGAGTATCGTTATACTCACCCCTGCATGGGATTGACCCACACCTTGTTGGGTTTGGTGTAGACGGCAGGTAGCGGTGATCGGGGCTGAGGGTACTAGTACTAGATGTTGCCCAGTGGTGGACCATATGATGTGTTGGTATGCAGAGGGGATGGGTAGACATGGAGATCTATAACTACACTTTAGGTGGGAGCCTCAGAGGAAGACCCAGTAGCAGTCTATCCCTTTCTTCAATTGTATTTTATTTCCAGTTGTACTTGTACCTTTACTGTTGGGCTTGTATTTCGACCCCTCTTACTTTACACACTCTTTTTTTTATATAGTTTACTAGTGTTCATATCTTGTTGTGTTCATGGTTGAATGTGTTTATAGGAGATAATGGAAAAACCTTCCCGGTTTTAGTGGATACGCCTTTCGGTGCCTGTCGTTAGCCCCTGGCCTATGGAATGTGGGTATGGGGTAGTCACGGCACAGGCCTTGGGGGATGAGTCATGAAAAATTTGTATCAGAGGAGTCGGTTCTACCATAGAACATTGAGTTATGATCTTTTTATTGACAATAGTGTTATGTGTAGTGAGTGTGGTTATCAGTTTATGGGATCCATTGTTGGTGCGACGACCAATGTAACCATACACCAAGACCTTGTCTTATGATTTCTGATTCAGTTCATGAAAACACTGATTGCGTGTGTGCTTAGAAAATTATTGTTGGTGATCATTTTGAGTCATCTCACCAGGTATAAATTTTTTACCGTGGAAAACCAGTTTCTTTTCAGGATGCCTGTAACGACCCGAAATTTTGAATAAATCTTTTTTCCTAATTTTTTGTGGTATTTTATACTCAAAAAAACTGTTTCATTTGTAACATGAGTATAATTAAAATGAGACTGTTGGGTTTTGACTGTTATATGACCATTGGTAAGTATGACTGTTGGAAACTAAAAGTTTTGATTATTATCTCTAAATACAAGTGATCATGGTTAATTAATATAGAAAAAAGATTCGATGGCCTCATCTAGTAGTCTCGGGCCAATCGAAGTCCATCTAACGGAAAATTGGAAGGAGGTAGCACCACTGGTCTTTGCTCTAGACCAAACACAAGACGAACATCATCGTGTGATGCTAGAACAGAATATCCTTCACGATAAGTTCAAACTGATAGAAATTACTACTCGTGAAATGTTGGCTGAGCTACCCTCAGATTCTCTAACCTTAGCACGCCTTACACATAGTTCATATGCTGGGGTTATAAGGGGCTATGTATGGAGACCGTAACTACCTTGTGTAATCTTGTGTTTTAAATAAATTTTTTATTTCTTCTTATGATGTTGTTTATGAATTTTCAAATGTCCGGATAAATATAGTATGCATATTTTTGATAAATTTTAGAGAAAGGATATTTTAAAAATGTTTATGTAAAGCTTAAACAATTAAAAATGTGTAATAATTTTAAAAAAATGGTCTTCTACAATTGTGTTTAGTACAAAATTTAGAGTCTAATAAGATCAACATAATTTTTTGATGAATAGTAAAATATGAATAGTGATTTTAAGCTTAGGGTTTGTTATGTGACCAAATGGATTAGTAATATCACTTAATGAAAGTATTAATATAATCTAGCCACCTTGATTAAGAAATGTGATTCAATAAAATTGTTAAATAACAGTTTCATTAATTATTAGTCAAGTATTAGTTTTTTCAGTGAATAGTGTATTTATATAAAAATTAAATTAAAAATATTTAGAAAAATATTTTTATAAAATGGAGTTCATTTTTGAAATCAGAGCATCTATATTTGGATAAGGTGAAATTTTTGGATTTTTCTGAGAATGTTGAATTTTCAATGAATAGTGAAAATACAGTTTTTAAGTTACTGGTGTTTAATGACATCATTAAATGATGTATTATGTATGTAATAAATATGTTCGACTTATGAATAGTAAGATAATGTATGAGGTGACCCAAGTTTCCAATACCATGGGAAAATACTACGGGTAAGCCCATGGTTTTTCCAAAACCACCAATGTGGTGTCCCTTGGCCATTAATGCCTTGTCCCCTCACTTTCCCTATAAATACCAAGCCATCATCTCATCCATTCGACTCCCAACTCTCCACCAACGAATAATGGGCCTCATTACCTCATAATGAGTCCTACAAAGGTGCCCCCATTCCCTCAAGGTCCCAACCATTGAGTTTTAAGAGTTATGTCTTAATGTAAGGGATCCAAACTCTCTCTTTCTTTTCAAATACTCTCTTTTAAGTCATTTTATTTTATTCTCCATGTTCTTATGTTGGAGGATGTTATTTTTTATTCCTATTACTACCATTTTCATTTTCATATGATGATAGATCACCTCTTACTCTCATCATTTTGTTTTATGAATGTTTAAGTGGCGTCATTAGTCTGCCGAAATTTTTGTAATGAATTCTTTCACCCTTCTCATTTTCATGTTCTATTTTCTTTTCAAATCTCTAATGTTCCATTTTATGATGGGGTATGATCCCTATATCTATCATAATGATATTTTATTTTCATATGATTAGATACCCCATTTTATCTCTTCAATTGATTTTTTTGATGTTTAAGTGAAGCCATTAGGCTACTGAATTTATAAGGGGTTCTTTCACCCTTCTTGTTTTCCAGATCTATTTTTAAGTCAAGTCTTTCAGGTTTCTTTTTTATTATGTTGGGTTATTATATCAATATCTATAATTATGATATTTTATGTTCATATGATGGGATACACTATTTTATCTCGTCAATTCATTTTTTTGAAGTATAAGTGACGTCATTAGGCTGCCGTATTTTTAAGAGATTCATTCACCCTTCTCATTTTCAAGTTTTATTTTCTGGTCAAGTCTTTCATGTTCATTTCAATTATTTTGGGGTATGATATCTATATATATAATACTTGTCATTTATTTTTATATGATGAGAGACCCTATTTGATCTCTTCAATCCATTTTTGAATGTTTTAAGTGACGCCATTAGGCTTCCGAGATCTCATAAGAGAAATCTTATATTTTTTTCAATCCTTTCAAGTTATTAGTTTCATATGGTGTATCATTCAAAATTCATTACCATGTTCCTAAATCCTTTATATTCTGTTCCCCTACTGTTTTATTTATTATTTATGAGTGTGTGACCCATGTCCCCACTCTTTTCAATGTTTTCTAAAACCATGCATCATAGTCGTTATGATTCATAATTTTCGTCTCAATATGCCTTTTCTTGTTTCAAATTATTTTATTCTATTAAGTGAATATTCAAAGATGTTTCTTCTATTGGGGTATTAAAATATATATCCCAATTTTCTATTTTAATTCTGGGATTTACATACATGGGACCCACTTTCATTTTTCAGTTGGTTTACAGAGACATAAGGATCACGTCTTTAAAATAGTTTTTTTAAAATGTGATGACTATGAAATGAAACCCGTTTCTTTTATGCAATATGTGTTGTTTATGAAATTTTTGATGATGAAATATGTGTCTCACATGATAATAAAGGAAAATTTAAGGGTGTTCCCTAATATCACTCCAATGCATTGGGTAAATACTTAATCTCTAGAGATGACCATTTTTAACGATGCCTTGGTGAATAACCATGGTAAATTTTAATGACACCATAGGGATGGACCTTTGTGAAACCGAAATGATTGTCAATATTAAATTGTGTAGCCACAACTTAATGTTATGAAATACTTTTTTTTATTATGATATGCCTCATGATTTCTTTCTCATGAAATAAAGTTCTTTTTCATGACATTGTTGATGTATCTCAAGTTCACATGTTAAATATTTTCCCTTGTTTTCCTTACTGGGCCTTCTGCTCACCCTTCCTTTTGATATATGTCCCCAGGTTATGAGATATAGTAATGAACCTTGGATGAACACAAGGAGAAGCCTTTCAAGTGTTTAAGAAGAATGTTTTATGTTTCCATGTTTTAAGTTCTGGGTTTCCAAGACACTAAACCTTAAAGATCCTCGGTTTTGTAAAATGTAGTGAATGCTTATGTGATTAAAAGGCGGGATGTTATAGTTGGTATCAAAGGATGGTTTAGTTATTTGTGGAAATTATTATATGAATAATTTAGGAAGAACCCTATAGAAAAGTTTAAATATAGGGAATCTTCCTGGTATTTTGGTGAGTATTGAGTAAGGGGTTGCCAAGAAAATACATCCTTGTTTGGATACGAGCTGGTAGAGGTGGCTCTGGCATAGATGTACATAGGGGTAAACCTCGAAAAAACCACTTTGAGTTATACACAAATGGGAACTAGTACATGGAAATGGGCCTTGCTGCACTCTCGATTACGACACTCCTGGGGAATATGCTTTGGTAAATTCATAAGCTTAGTATGAACCATTATTAAAAGAACAAAGATAAATTAAAATAAATATTCACATAAGAATATATGATCATGGATAACCTAGATTGGAACCTAGGGGATCACAAGTTAGGGTATAATTTTCTTCTACAATTTTAACCTTCTATGCTTTATGTTTCCTTTTCATGATTATTTTCTATGTATTTAAGCACCCTAATTATACGTTCTTTTCTTAGATAATGGCGGGAAATGGAAGAGCATGTCCCAACAACCAATGTGATAGGAAATGTGACGATTTCCCTATCAATGTGAAAGAGATGACGAAAGATCAAGTTTAACATATTGTTATTATGCCAAACCAGATATCAAAAATCACAATTAATAATTGGTACCTAGTTGAATGCCCAAATTCTTCATGGAATAAGAACACAAAGTCTCAAGGATGTTCATATGATAACGTTGATAAGGGAAAGCAGACCCAATCTCATTTTTGCAAGAAGTGCTGAAAGAGGCACCACTGAGAATGTCACAAAGTAACCAGGACATGTTTTATATGTGGGATGATAGGGAATAAAGTATCCCATTTCTTAAAAAAAATCTATAATGTGATGAATGGATATACGGTTTGATATAATGTACCTTATGCATTTCAATGTTGTAAATGTGGAGAAGTCAGACATTATCCAAGGAAATACTCTTTTGGAATGGATGAGAAGCATGATGAGCATCAAAAATCTTCAAGGAAAAGGGAAAAACGCAAGTCCTATGTTGAGATGGATCATGATGACTGAAGTACGTGTAACATCTTCGCAATAATTGTCTATGTCATGTTGTATTTTAGTTCGTGCTCTATGAGAATATCTTTTATGTTTTCTAAGATCATCGGGTCACTACCTAAGATGATTGTATATCATTAAGTAAAACATATATTATTATTTACCACATATTGATGTAGTGAAGCTGTTATTCTTAAAAAAAGGGTGATTAGGGGATTAAAAGATGATTATTATTTTGGAAGACGTTCACTATTTTGGGAACCCTATTTGATCAAGGTAAATAGATTACTACGGTATTTTATTTCCGGAGTAAAGGTTGACTTATATTTTGTATAATCGATGATTTTAAAGAAGACTTATAGTAATAAGGTAAATATGGAAATGATTAACCTATCTTGGGGAAAATGTGATTAGGTTAGTTACTTTTGTTATAAGATGATAAGAGTGGTTGATATTGTTTGAAGATGAACGATAATGTCTATCTTGGAAGACTATGATATGAGATCGTTCTTATAATTATGTTTCAATCTTAGTTTGGTTTATTTTGAGGAATTTTAAGGATAGTTATTTATGGAATGGTCTATGAGGAACTTTGGGTAGTACCATGGAACTTTGAAGATTTAAAAGTAGTTTCCCTTCCTATGGGATTCATTCTTTTTGAAGAGATGTTTTATCTTACCCTTTCTGTTTTTGGTATATTGTTTAAAGATAGAAGAAATTGATAGTTAATCTTTTGTGGATTACATCGCTCTCAAGAAGATGATTCTTGTGATTTGATGAGACCAAGTTTTTTTGAATTCTCATCATTTAGATAAAATATTAGTTTTGGTTGAAAATTTTTAAAGGATGAAACTATACTTGAACGTAGGTATATTTCTTTATGTTTTTGTTCTGTGTAGTAAATGAATTCCTCAAAATTATTAAAAGTAACATAAAACAAAAATGTTGTTGGTTTACGTTTCCAACTAGGTAATCAACGACCGTTTACACACATCATAAGTTTGTGATTTTCTCGTGGTTAACTTTCTTCAAATCATGTTTTCCATCACTCTCCCTCAGAACATGACCCTTTGTTTTCTCCTCCATGTTCATGTTTTCCTACATGGAAGCCTAGTGTGGATTAAATCGGGTTACCTTTGTACATCCCTTTATTTCTTTTAATGTAATAGTTTTACAAACTATTTTTCCGATGTGGGACCTTCAATGAAATTTCAAAAAACAATTTTAAAAATTGAAAGGATGCAATTTAATAAGGGGGAAGACTGTAACGACCCAAAATTTTGAATAAATCTTGTTTTCTAATTTTGTGTGTTATTTTATACTAAAAAAATGTTTCATTTGATAACATTAGTATAATTTAAATGAGACCATTGGGTTTTGACTGTTATATGACCATTGGTCAATATGACTGATGGAAACTAAATGTTTCGATTATTGTTTCTAAATACAAGTTATCTTGGTTAATTAATATAGAAAGAAGATTTGATGGCCTCATCCAGTAGTCTCGGGCCAATGGATGCCCATCTAACGGAACTTGGGATGGAGGTAGCACCACTGGGCTTTGCTCTGGACTAAACCCAAGCCGAACTTCGTCATGTGAAGTTATAATGGAATCGCCTTCACGAGAAGTTCAAACTGAAAGAAATTACTACTCGTGCAATGTTGGCTGAACCTCCATCATATTCTCTCACCTTATAACACCTTACACTTAGGTCCTATGGTGGGGTTATAAGGGGCTATGTAAGGAGACTGTAACTACCTTGTGTAATCCATTGTTTTAAAAAATAATTTTGATTTCTTCTTATGATGACGTTTATGATTTTCAAATATCCGGATAAATATAGTATGCATATTTTTGGTGAATTTTAGTGAAAGGATATTTTAAAAATGTTTATGTAAACCTTAAATAATTAAAAATGTGTAATGATTTTAAAAAAAACGGTCTTCTACAATTATGTTCAGTACGAAATTTAGAGTCTAATAAGATCAACCTAATTTTTGATGAATAGTAAATTATGAATAGTGATTTTATTCTTAGGATTAGTAATGTGACCAAATGGATTAGTAATATTACTTAAAGAAAGTATTAATATAATCTAGGCACCATGAATAAGAACTGTGATTCAATAAAATGGTTAAATAACGGTTTCAAAAATTATTAGTCAAGTATTAGTTTTTTCAATGAATAGTGTAATTATTTAAAAATTAAATTAAAAATATTTAGAAAATTATTTTTATAAATTGGAGTTCAATTTTTATATCAAAGCTTCAATATTTGGTTATGGTGAAATGTTGGGATTTTTCAGAGAACGTTGAATTTTCAATGAATAATGAAAATATAGTTTTTAAGTTACGAGTGTTTAATGACATCATTGAATGATGTATTAAGTATGTAATAAATATGGTAGACTTATGAATATTAATATAAGATATAAGGTGTCACAAGCTTCAAATACCATGGGAAAATATCATGGTCAAGCCCATGGTTTTTTCAAAACCACCAATGAGGTGTCCCTTGGCCATTAATGCCTTGTCCCATCACATTCCCTATAAATACCAAGCCATCCTCTCATCTATTCGACTCCCAACTCTCCCCAAACGAATATTTGATCTCATTCACTCCCATGGATTCCTCCCAAGGTGCCCCCAAGCCTTCAAGGTCCCAACTGTTGAGTTTTAAGAGTTATGTTTTATGGTAAGGGATCCAAACTCTCTCTTTCTTTTCGAATACTATTTTTAAGTAATTTATTTTATGCTACATGTTTATATGTTGGAGGATGTTATATTATATATCTATTACATCCATTTTCATGTTAATATGATGAGAGATCCCCTATTACTCTCATCATTTCTATTTATGAATGTTTAAGTGGCGCCGTTAGACTTTTGAAATTTTTGTAACTGATTTTTTCACCCATCTCATTTTCACGTTCTATTTTATTGTCAAGTCTTTGAAGTTCCCTTTTATGTTGGGGAATGATCTATATATCTATCATAATTATATTTCACATTTATATTATTAGAGACCCTATTTTATCTCTTCAATTTGTTTTTTTGAAGTTTAAGTGACGTCATTAGGCTGCTGAATTTTTAAGAGGTTCTTTCACCGTTCTCGTTTTCAAGATCTATTTTCATGTCAAGTCTTTCAAGTTACTTTTTATTATGTTCAGGTATGATCTCTATATCTATCATACTTATCTTTTATGTTCATATGATGGGAGACCCTATTAAATCTCTTCAATTCATTTTACTTAAGTTTAAGTGATGCTGTTAGGCTGCCGAATTTTTATGGGATTCACTCACCCTTCTTATTTTCAAGTTCTATTTTTTGGTCAAGTCTTTCAAGTTCCTTTTTTTATTTTGGGGTATGATAACTATATCTATCATACTGATCATTTATGTTCATATGATGATAGACCCTATTTGATCTCTTCAATCGATTTTTGGAAGTTTTATGTGACGCTGTTATGCTGCCAAATTCTCATAAGAGAAATCTTATTTTTTTTGTCTTCCTTTCTTGTTATCCGGTTCATATGGTATATCATTAAAATTTCCTTAACATGTTCTTAATTACTTTATATTCTGTTCCCCTACTATTTTATTTATCATTTATGAGTGGGGACCCATGTCCCCTCTCTTTTCAATGTTTTCTAAAACCATGTATCATTGTCGTTATGCTACATAATTTTCTTCTCAAAATGTCGTTATCTTTTTTCAAATTATTTTATTTTATTAAGTGAATACTCAAAGATCTTTCTTCTACAGGGGTATTCACATATATATCAAAATTTTCTATTTTAATTCTTGGATTTACATTCATGAGACCCACTTTCCTTTTTCAGTTGGTTTAAAGTGACATAAGGATCACATCTTTAAAGCAGTTTTTTTTTAAAATGTGATGACTATGAATTGAAACCCATTTCTTTTATGTTATATGGGTTGTTTATGAAATTTTTTATGATGATATATGTGGCTCAAATGATAATAAAGGAAAATTTAAGGGTGCACCCTGATAGCGCTCCAATTCATTGGTTAAAGACTTAATCTCTAAGATGGCTATTTTTAACGACGCCTTGGTGAATAACCTTGGTAATTATTAATGACACCTTGGGGATAGACCTTGCTGAAACAGAAATGATTGTCAATATTAAATGTTGTAGCCACATATTCATGTTATGAAATACGTTATTTTTATTATTATATGCCTCATGATTTATTTCTCATGTCTTAATGTTCTTTTTCCTGACATTGTTGATGTATCTAAAGTTCACATGTTAAATGTTTCCCCTTGTTTCCCTTACAGGGCCTTCTGCTCACCCGTTCTTTTGATGTATGTCCCCAGGTTATGAGATGTAGTAATGAACCTAGGATGAACCTATGGGGGATCCTTTCATGTGTTTAAGAAAAATCTTTTATGTTTTCATGTTTTAAGTTCCTAGTTTCCAAGACACTAACCCTTAATGATCCTCGGTTTTGTAAAATGTAATGAATGTTTATGTGATAAAAAGGTGGGATGTTATAATGCCTCCACGTAGTCAACCAGTTAGTATTATGGGTATAGTACATGATGATAGTCCACCGAGCGACGTCGCCTTGGTGTAGCGCCCTCTTTCAGTAGAGGTTCCAGTGCAAGCACCAGTGGTACCTTTACCCATTCGGCCAATGATGCCACCAGCCCCAGCAGCAGAGGGTGCACGCTACATGAGTGCATTTCATAAGTTCATGTGCCAGAGGCCACTCTGGTTCAGGGGAGACACAGACCCTCATGCATCTGAGGATTGGCTAGAGGCCATGGTGAGAGTCATTCGCCTGGTAGGGACACCTGCTAAACTCATGGTGATCCATGTCGCCCGTCTTCTAGAAGAAGCATAAGGTAGATGGTGGAGCTTAATGAAACAGGTTCACGATGTGGTGAAACTTATATGGGCAGTCTGTGAGAGCTGTTTTTGGGTAGAGTTTTTCCCAGTGACCCTTTGCGCAATGCGAATACTATAGCTTCTTCATCTGCAGGAGGGAAGCATGACTGTAGCTCAGTAATCAGAGAGGTTCACTGACCTCTCATTCGACTCCACCGATATGGTGCCGGACCCATTATTCAGGGCCTGGACCTTTGAGAAGGGTCTCAGGTGGGAGATCATGGAATCAATGATTTCTCTTAGTATCCTGATGCAGGAAGAGGTGTGAGAGAGAGCCCTCTTAGTAGAGACTTTTCTTATTGAGCAGTCGCCAGCAGCGAGACCCACCATCGGGATCACGTAGTGGAGTCTTCTACAACTGGAAGTAGAACGATGTTATAGAGGTCAAAGAGAAATATTCCTACAGGTGGAAGACTGTAGGATTCAGGGTCAATTCTACAGGGCAATAGAGACAAAACCAGTCATGTGAGAAGCAGACAATGTTTCACATGCGGCGGGCAGGGTCATATGGCTCGTGACTACCCGACCTACCGTAGGGATGATCAGCAGATGGTCGAAGGACTGCCCAGGCAATGACAGAGGATCAACCGAGGAGGTCTATAGGGTGAAAGGGGACATGGTAGAGGAGTAGGCTATGTAGCTGGTGATGGGTGATGATTCGAAATGTTACCACCACCACCACCATGTGGTCCACCCTGACCACAAGGAGCAAGTGGAAATGGGTGAGCTCAGCTCTAGGCAGTTGGGGCCCATGACCATGGAACTCCAGAGATGATATGAGGTGTGATCTGTGTCTACTACACCTTAGTTACAGTACTTATAGACACAGGTTCCAGTCATTATTTTATTTCCACTGCCCTCGTTCAGAACTCAGAGATTCCGATGGTGCAGTTGGCTCGATCCTTACGGCTAGAGACTCCAATGGAAATTAATTCAATGATTACACACTGGTTCCTATATTGTGGGCTTACTCTAGGAGGATAGATCTTCGGTTGGGATCTCCTAGTAGCAGCATCGAGGTCTTACGGCGTCATTGTGGGTATGGACCGGTTGTCTATAGTACTTGCCCAGATCGACTGTATTAGGCAAAAGTGTGGTGCGTCCTCAAGGATGGGACTAGGTTTACCTTTACCAATGAGAAGGGAATATTTTCAGCACAAGATGGACTTAACCGGAGGAGAGTGCAGCAGATCACTCATCAGTTGTATTTCCTTACCCTTGGAGTGGTTTATGTTGAGAGTCCAAGTTATCCTGTAGTAGTGGATCAGTACGCGGATTTCTTCCCTGATTATGTTCCAGTTGTACCGCCACAATGTGAGGTGGACGTTTGTGTTGAGTAATACCTCGGGACGACACCGATATCTACACCATTGTATCGAATGGCTCCCGCAAAGCTTCATGAGCTACAGGTATAGTTGGAGGACTTAGAGGGGAAAGGGTTCATTCGTCCCAATGTTTCTCCTTGGGTTGCACCGATTTTGTTCACCAAGAAGGTGGATGAGAGCTTGAGACATTGTTTTGACTATTTTCTCCTGAATCAGGTGACCATGAAGAACATGTACCCACTTCTAAGGATTGAATAATTCTTCGATCAGCTGAAGGGGTCACGATGGTTCTCAATGAGAGACCTCAGATCATGCTACCACCAACTCAGAGTACAAGAAGAGGATGTGCAGAATATGGCTTTCAGATATCTGTAAGGACATTATGAGTTCTTTGTTATTCCATTAGGTGTGAAAAATTCTCTTGCAGTGTTCATGGGACTCATGAACATGATCATTCATCCATACTTTGATCACATTGTAGTAGTCCTCAACAACAACATTGTAATCTACTCAGCTAATGAGGATGAGAATTCCTTTCAATTATAGGTAGTTATGGACACACTCTGAGACCACCATCTTTATGGTAATCTCTCGAAGTTCCAGTTATGGATCTGAGGGGTTCGCTTTCTTTTACACGTCATCTCAGAGGCTGGATTTGTATCGGATCCAGGGAAGATTGAGGTGATACCTTATTTGGATCCACCTAGGAGTGTGATGGATGTACAGAGATTCCTGAGTTTGGCTGGATACAACTGAAGGATTGTGCCAGATTTCACCATAGATGCAACACCGTTATCAGTGTTGATAAAGAAGGGGAAACCCTTTGTGTGGTCGGAGAGATTCTAGTGGATTTTTCAGGAGCTGAGGCAATGAATGTCTAGTGCCTCCATCTTGAGGCTTCCAGAGGAGGGCGTTGGGTACGTAGTCTACTAAAACACATTAGGGACTAGACTCGGATATGTCCTCATGTGGGGGCGAGGATTTATTGTGTATGGTTCTCGACAGCTGAGACAACAAGAGTAGAACTACACTACCCATGACCTGGAGTTAGCAGCAGTGGACTTCGCCTTGAATATGTGGTGACATTACATGTTTGGAAAGTGTTTTATGGTATAATATGATCCCAAGAGTATCAGGTATATCTTCTCTCAGAAGGACTTGAACTTGAGATAACAACGTTTGCTCGTGTTCCTCCCGGACTATGACTTCGAGATAGTCTACACTCCTGGGAAGGGGAACATTGTAGTAGATTTACTCAATAAGATATCTGGTATACATCGGCTTGGTGAGGGGATAGAGGAGATGGCTGCTTTGTAGATATTCTTTGTTGATCGAGATAGAGAATCTGTTATTCAGTCTCATACAGTCACTCCACCACTTCTTCAGCGAGTCAGGGAGGAGTAGAGTGGGGACACTGACTACAAGGCATGATGTGCTCAGATATCCATAAGACATGCACATGATGGATTTCATGAAGGTGGGAAGCACATCATCCTTTTTATAGGACGTACCCTGGTACCTGTGTAACTTTGGGAGGAAGTGTTGATGGAGTTCCACATGACCCCTCTAGTGGTACATAAAAGAGTGTAAAATATGTATCAGGATCTCCGACAACAGCATTGATGGACAGGAATGTAGAAACCAGTAGTAGAGTTTGACTCTCGTTGCCCCACTTGTCAGAAAGTGAAGGCAGATCATCGTATACCAGCAGGATTAGTGAAACCTTTAGAGGTTCCAGAGTGGAAGTGCTACAGGAAATCCATGGACTTCATGACATGACTTCCACTTAAATCCAGGTTTCATGATTTTATTTGGGTGATTGTCAACCAACTCACCAAGTCAGCCCACTTCCTATCGATTAGAGATCTGGTTTCAGTAGAGAGCTTGGGATGACTCTCTGTTCAGGAGATTATGTAGCTACATGGAGTAACCTTGATGAATGTCCCCAATCATGATGCAAGTTTCCCTTCCAAGATATGGAAGGGGTTGCAGGAGGCTTTCGAGACGCAGTTTCATTTCAGCACCGCCTTCCATCCTCAGTCGGATGGCCAGACTAAGCGGACTATTCCGACACTAGAGTACATTTTGCGTACTTGCATCCATGACTTCAGTCGTAGCTGGGAGGAACACTTTTCCTTAGTGGAGTTTGCATACAAAATCTGTTATCACTCCACCATCGGGATGAAACCTTTTGAGGAAATTTACAGCCGACCATGCCGAACGCCTTTGTGCTCGACTGACCCTAGAGAGTCAGCACTCATGGGACCAAAGATGGTACGAGCTACCATAGAGAGGGTTCAGATCATCCCGGAGTGGATAAAGACTACACAGAGTAGGTATAAGTCTTATGATGACAGGAGAGGAAGACCTATAGAGTTCGAGGATGGTGACCACGTTATTCTACGGGTCTCACCCCGATGAGGTTTGTAGAGACTTGGCAAGGGAAGCATGTTATCTCCAATGTTCATCGGACCCTTTTTGGTCCTCACCAAAGTTATTGAGGTAGCTTACTACCTAGCACATCCCCCTCAGTTGCACCAGGTTCCTGACGTTTTCTACATATCCTAACTGAGGAGATACGTGCATGACCCATCACACGTCATCGACCATGGAGAGAAGGACATCAATGATAGGGCGACGTTTACAAAGGTTTTATTCGAGATTGAGGATTGATAAGAGAGAGTTCTTCATGGGGAATCGATACATTTGGTGTGCCTACGTTGGAAACATGGGAACCTACAGGAGAGCACATGGGAGTAGGAGGCTCCGATTCATGCTTAGTACCCCCAGCTGTTTTCTTAGATTTTGTGATGTGGATTTTGGGTAGGAAAATCCCTTAGGTGGAGAGAATTTAAAGACCTAGAAATTCCATTTAATTTTTTTATGGAAATTTTAAGAGTCCGCGAAAATTGACAGCGCGTGATTCCGAGGCCTGGTGTGCCCGGAGTGAATTTCTGAACTTTTTTTCAGGTATGGTAAGTAAACGTGCGAGTGGGTTTTTGTAACATATGAACTGATGGTCAGAATTGAAATTCGAGGACACCATTCAACTCGCAATTCCAATATTCTCTTAATAAGACCTTCACCTTGACCATAGTAGCTCGAGGGTGAATGTTAGTTTTCAAGTTTTACGTGGAAATAAAAACAAATTAAAGAACAATTTTTATTTTCTTTTTATTGAAACCTTTCTACATGGGTTGTGGTGGTGGATACCACCTGAGCCCCTCTTAATGGGGGGGATACCTCTCAAATCCCCATTAATTATTCTCCCATTTTAACTACACATCGCAAATTTTTTAGTGATTCCAACTTAAATTAACTTGATAAAAAAAATTTTTTGGCTCCTGATTTTGGCTTGGGAGAAATCATTGGAAAAAGGGTGGAATTGAGAAACCTTTGGAGAAACACATCTCCAACTAAGAATACACCATCTCCAATGAAGAATAAGGAACTGACCTCGAGCCCCAATCAGAAGCACCTTGCGGAGGCAATGAACATCGACCTCTTCAACAATAATGAAACTACGTATGTTCTTCCCTCCTCATCGCTCTCCAACGAAACCTTCGAGGTAGAGATTGCTGGTTTGAATTTCCCCTTATTCCCGTTCTTGACAATTATCCATGATTCAAGAAATATTTGAACTGCTTTCTACCGCCATAATGAGAAGGGTACGAGCCAAATGAACATGGCCCCGACCCCTCTGCAAAATCATTGTGGTTCTTATTATGCTCTTCGCGATGGAGGAGGATGGTATCGGAGACTAGTGGGGCTCGGGAATGGCGGCTCACACCACGGTCAACCGTGAAGATGGTAGTGGCACAAGTGTGCCTCTGGAGAAGGGTCGCGGCCCATCGGCTACGGTAGAGCAAGGGTGGTGGCCAGTGGTGGCCGACCACATGAAGGGGGTGGCGATGTGCCTTCGCGCCTCCCGGCAAGCATGGGATGCAACTTTGTGTTACGAAAGTGATTGGAAGGTGACTAACGTTCGGCCATCCGCGGAGGGGCGATGAACGATGCTCCACCGGGAGGAGAAAAGGGATGACTGATTCGGCCGGCTGAGCAGAATAGTGCAGGGCCTATGATGGTTGTCGTTTGCTGAATGGCAACCAAACGGCTTTGGCCATTTGGTGAGTTGGAGTGGGGGCGCGTGACTCCCACCCGCAAGTGGCCCAACTGGGCTGCCTAGCATAGGCCGAGCTAGACTCAGCGGCCAGGGTCGATCCAAACCGGGTCAAGTCGACCTAGGCTGAGTCGGGCTGGGTCGGGTCGGTCCGACCGAGTCTGACCAGACCCAGACCAACTTCGACCCATTATCGCTCTTTTGGCCATATCTTTAGATACGAACATCCGTTTGACGAACCGTCAATGGTTCCAGAAACCATAGAGCGAGAATAAACTTTTGGTATACCCCACTTGAGTTTTGTTTAAAGTTGGGGTTCTGCCGGGTGGGATTGAAAAGGAATCCAACGGGGCCCTCAGGACTAAAAGGCCAATAAATTACATACCAGGCGTTCAATTGACACACTATTTTTTACGCTGATACCCCTTTTAGGTGGCGGTCCTTTGGGATACATTTCCATGGAAATTCATGGTAGTTGGAGTATCGACCTGTAACACCCCGAGACTTTATGAAAAATATTTTTTTCATTAATGTCTTGTGTTGTACGCTACACCAAAAGGAGCTTTCACAACACGCATCCTTGACTTGCCTTGCAATGCACGCAATCACGACCTTCCTCGATAGCTTGCGTCGTACGCAATACCGAGTTTCACTAAACAACGATATTCTATTAAAATATTATTAAAACTAGCCGTTATGAATAGTAATAACCACTCTTTAAAATTTTGGAAATTTTATTTTCCCAAATGGGCTTCATTTTTGGATTCGGAATATCAAAATTAGCTTAGGGTGAAATTTTGGTACTTTTCGGATAACTTTCATAGTCTGATGAATAGTGAAAATTACTAAATTATAATTAAAAACAATTTTTTTAATCGAAATAATTAATAGTGATAAATTAATAATTTGAGTGGTTTTAAAGTATATTTAGAATATATTTTTAAAATTTAATACAATGTTTTTCATTGGATGTAATTTCACATTTAAACCAGTTATAAACAAGTGTCAATCTTTTGATAGTTATTATCTCTTAAAAACACGCTATTTGTTTTGACGAGGGAACTAATTTTTAAATTAATTAATGCAACTGATATGTTATGAATTTGTTAAAATAGACATCATTTTCGAATTCTTAATATCAAATATAGCTTAGGCCTAATTTTTGGTATTTTTCTGGAAACTTTCATTTTTTTGATGAATAGTGAAACCACTAAGTGGTAGTTAAAAAAAACTGAATTTTTCATAAAACTTAATTTTACCGCTTCTGTGAGTGGAATTTCGAAAATCCGAGAGACACTGTTAATATCAAGGACTAAAATGTGGTTCAATGAGATGAAAATAATTTTTGGTAAATAGTAACTTTTTACTTTTTTTTACCACGGTTAAAAGTAAATAGGGTGAATAAGGGTAAAAATGATATTATTATTACCCTAACACATGTCCTAATTCGATTTTCCAAGTGTAATTCGACCGAAAACAACCTTAGGAATACAATATGACCATTTAGGCCCACTTGGATTAGATTTGGACATTTATGAATAATTTATTTAAAGAAGGGTTAAAATAGTTAAAATCAAAGTTTAATAATTAAATAATTTTTAATATGGGGTTATACATAAGATAAATTCGACTATAAATATTCATTAGAAATATGAAAAGATTTACGACATAATGGTATTTTATTTGTAATTTTTAGAAATTATATAATTTAATTTATTTATGACGCAATGATGATGCAATAATTACCGTAATAGTGCAAAATTAGAATAATTGATATTATAAATACCTAAATAAGTATAATTTGAGACTTTTTATGAATTAAACTAATTTTACAGTTTAATATGACATGTTAGGATTAATGTAATTAACTTTGGTCGAAGTAAGCATTCTGTTATGAGTTTCAAAAAAATCAACTATTGAATAGTGTCAAAATTGACATAAAATAGTTTTTAAAACAAATATTATATTATTAATTGTTATTTTATTCCTAAAAATCCAAGGTTCGGCCAAATGACTTAGATAAGGTTATATATATTATTAAAACATAACTTGGGGGTCTCTTGTATGTATATGGTATGTTTATTAACTATATAATATAAAACTACAAAGTGACATGGTAAATGTCAATCTAATTAACAAAGAGTTAAAACTAAAAGATAAGGTTAATATAATGACCTGAACATGTCTAAATTCTATTGGATTGGAGTATTTCGACCCATCCCCACCTTAGACTCGAAATAAATCAATTTTGAGCTATTTAAAACCGAACTTGACTTTATAATAAAATGATATTTTTAGTTTTTCCAAAGGAGCCCCTCTCCTCCCTTATAAAAGGGAACATCCTCCCTCTCTTCCTCACACAATGTTGAGCCTTCAAGCTAGGACAACCCCTGCCAAATTCTCTTATCCACTTCCCTAGAAACATCCTAGATGTTCTGGTATTCTCCAAAGACCCATTTTAGTGCCCTAAAAGGAGGTCTCAAAGAAGCACTTCAAAGAAGTGGTAATGTCCGTTACCGATTCTTTCATCTTTATTTCTTTTTCCAATTCTTCTTCTTAGGTTGTTTAATTATGAAGTAATAACATCAGTATCACTAATATACTGATATGTTATTATAAGTATGAAACAACCCTATTTCACCATCTATCCATCCTACGGAAAAAGAAATCACCGCGCGTGCGTACGTACGAAATACCGTCTCCACGCCGTGGTGTAATCTATTTTCCACCACCACCTTACATGGATGTGTATAATGGTGTAATGAATAACTATACATAGTTATTAGAACATCATATTGATTCTGATATATTTTATCATCCACTCCAATTCAATTCAATAATTATGGAAATGATATCATCGCTCGTGCGTACGTACGGACTACCGTCTCCACGACGCGATGAGATTCATTCTCCATGTTAACCATTTAAGAATGATTATAAAGTATATATAATCAATAATAATGAAATATATGACATTATAAATCTATTGGACTTATGTGTATATATATGTATTTCATCTACTTAATTCCACTCAATTCTATAACGAAAACAAAACAGTGTTCATGCGTACGTACGGCCTACCGTCTCCATGAACAGTGTATTTCTTTCCATTTATCGATCCATTATATATATGTATATTCTGAATATATATTATATATAAATCATGTTTTATATTATATAATTAAGTAATAATGTTCTATGTAATCATATGAATAATTACAAGTTAAAACACGAATGACAAATGAGACGATTTTACCCAAAACACTACTTTAACATGAATTTACAATAGAACGGGTAATATAAAGTCATACTTGAACCATATATGATATAATAAAAATTAATATTATTCTGTAATAAGTCAATGACATTATTTAAATCATTATACAGGAGGTTCGGACACTTACGAAGCAAATCGGACCTTCGGTAAGGGAAATATCACAATCTCATTTTTATCCAAGATTGTTTATACTTTGGTATTTACCGGGGTGTATTTTATCATCCACATCCATGTTTCCTCAATATGTAATATTATTTCCATCCACCTACAATTTTTTAAATCCTATTTTACCCTTCAGTGAGTTTTTAGTAAAAGATATGAAAGGAATCTTTTGTCGTTTTTCGTACAAGGTACTTTTTGACTTTTCCGACAAAAGTACGAAGAATGTTTTTTTATCTTATACGGCACGAACTGATTTTTATAGTTTTATAAAGACTTATTTCCATGAAGATTCCTCCAAAATATTTCATGACTATTTTCCATAAAATCTCTTTCTTTTAAAATTGCATGACATTTTGTGAAAAGAAATTGATTTTGAAGAGGAAAGGATATTTTTCTCAAGAATTCATTTCAAGTGTTTTATCAAAATTATTTTCCATCTAAGATAACATAGGGTTCTGTTTCTATCCCTATTGTTACATTGATTTGGTTATGTTGTGATGGAATTATTTTTATGAATTACTCTATCTTATATGAATTGTTTTATGATGTCACGATGTTTACGAATCCCATTTTTTCTACATGGGTTATGCAATGATGTATGATTTATGATTTTGTGGCACACATAAGAATAGTATCATTATGAGATGGGTGGGACCTACATCTCCCTCCAATGCATTGGGTAATTATTTTATATCTCATGAGATAGACATGGCTGGAATGTTAGGTTATACCGGTTCAGTGAAACAGGACTGAAATGAGGGTGACTCGGTTCAGAAAGGGACTTTGTCCACTAAGATAGTCTTGGCAATGAGTCTTGACTAATAAGAAATGATTCTCTATGATAATGTGTGTATGCCACAAAGTTTAATGTTTTAAGTTATGATTATTGTGATTACATTTCACTGCCATGAGTTATCCCAGGTTATGAAATCATGATCTCTTTTACAGGTTAAGATTTCCAAAAGTTATGTGCTTATGTATATGATGTGATTGATATTTCTTTTGTTTACCCTTACTGAGCATTTGAGCTCACCCTTTTATGTTTTATTTCCCCCAGGATATAAAGAAAGGTTTTAGGTATAAAAAAAAGAAGATCTTTATGGGCGATGTTGATGATCTTTCACCAGGATTAGAATATTATATTCCGAGTTTCCAAATACACTAAACTATTATGATCCTTATGTGTGTGTTTTTCTTATGTACTAAGTATTCCGCAAATGTAATGTAATTTCAATGTACGTCAAGATTCGAGTCTCTATAGTTGGTATTAGAGGAAAGGTTTAGTCAACCTTTGGAAACTAGGATGCGAAAACATTAGTGAGATCCCTAGAGATATTTCTAAGGTATGTCTAGGGATGTCCCTAATGTTAAGTATACGTATAGGTTATAGTACTAGAATTATGCTAACGATCATAGAATTAAACCTAAGATGTTAGATATTGAAGGTACTCTACCTTTATTATGTTGTTTTCCCTAGCATGATTTTTGCCTCTCACACTATTCTTTTTGGGATTTAGAAAATGGCTGGAAACAAGATGATTCACGATAATGGAGGATATGATAGACAATGGAATGATATTCTTCATGATAAACCAAATGAAATGGGATTTGGATGTCCAAAAATCATTATTATGCAGAATCAGCAATCTCATAATATGATCAATAAAGTAAAAGTTGGTAAGTTTCCTGACTCGGCTAATAAGAGAAAGATGGAGTTTCATGATGATCATAGATGAAATAAAGTTCAATTTCCCCTATGTAAATCATGTGGGAAGAGGCATCAAGGAGAATGTTTCAAAGGAACTGGATGATGCTTTGGGTGTGGAATAGAAGGACACAAAGCAATTAAGTGCAAAGGAAAAGGTTTAGTTAACACTAGGGATGAGGATAATGGTATTGCTACGACATCAACAATGGTTAAATGTTTTAAATGTGGAATGTACAGGCATTATGCAAACCAATGCCCTAAGGGAAAGCCTCCTGAAGAGAATAAGTATGGTCGTATGGGTAGTATTTATGTTGATGATGATGATGAGACTACAAATGATATGTGAGATGAAAGAATTTTTGAAGCTCGGTCAATGGTTTAAGAATGTAGTGGAATGATTACATGTTTATCAAGTGTAATGTTGTATAAGTAATCTCATGGTACTATGGAATAAAGAGACATCTATGGATTTTTACACTGTTGTCTTTCCTTATGTTTTGAAAGTATGTGATGAATGGTACCAGTATTTTTGGAATGTAGATGATAGGTGCATAATGCAGGGATAAGGAGAAAATTAAATGTTTGATAGTATTCATGAGCTCATGACTGATATAAGGAGAATGTTATGTAATGGATTGAGTATATAGAATTTTTGTATTTTGGTATGTCGAAAGTGCTAAATTTTAACTGCATTCATGTTTTCACTTAGGTTTAATGGGTATTCAAGAGAATACGTCATTTAGGATTTTGAATGTTTGGAATGTGGCCAACAAAACATATATTATGATATATGGGGATCAACGATGGTATTAAATCTCTGGTAATCGTTTTCACTATGTTATGAGAGTGGACTGCAGTATTATGGATAAGCCTAAAGATTGGAATGGATTATGTTGGACATAAGCTAGTATTGTTTAAGGATAGAAGTTTTTTTCGATATTATTGATGTGATGTTATAGTAATGTAGTTTTAGAAAAAGGAAAACCTGCAGGATGGGCGACAGCCCATCGGGTCGGACAAGGATGTGGGAATCGTACCCACAACCGAAGTGCGACTGGACTTTATCGCCTACCACTGGACTACAGGAAGTCCCTGTTTAGTAGAAACAAGATTTATTATATTAAGAAGTATGATATATGAAGTATAAGTCCATTTTAGGAACTATATAAGATTAATCTCACTATAGATGGACTTATGTATTTTTTTGATAACTTTTCTAGCCTTTTATTTGAGACAGATGGAATGACCCATCATTCTATCACAAGATCTACTAACACATCATGAATGACAAATTCAACTTCATTTCTTTAAGAGATGAAGTGGAAATTGTCCAAATAATGAAAAATTGTGAGACTATACCAAAATCACGAAAGTATTTCTTCTAATTCCAATCTCACAAACTTTAAGGAAACGATATTGAAAACCAAAAATGTTGTCCTAGTGCTCTTATATCTGATTAATCAGATGGTACCTTAGATCATCAAAAATCAATAGCTTTGTGATTGTTGGCTTTTTCATAGCCATGTTCTCTACCACTCTCTATCAGAACCTGATGGTTAGATTTTTCTTCCATATCCATATTTTCACCTATGTGGAAACCCAGTGATTAGTTTATTTGGGTAACCGTTGCGTTTCATACTTTGGTTTTTAAAGACTGGATTTGGTATTCCTTTTTACGATGTGGGTTTCTATTAAAGAAACTTTCAAATAGTAAACCATTTACAACCCCAACGAATTTCGAGGGCGAAATTCATTTTAAGGGGGGTAGAATGTAACACCCCGAGACTTTATGAAAAATATTCTTTTCATTAATATATTGTGTTGTACGCTACACAAAAAGGAGATTTCACAACACGCATCCTTGACTTTCCTTGCATTACACGCAATCGCGGCCTACCTCGATAGCTTGCGTCGTACGCAATACCGAGTTTTACTAAACAACGATATGCTATTAAAATATTATTAAAACTAGCCGTTATGAATAGTAATATCCACTTTTTGAAATTTTGTAAATTTTATTTTTCAAAATAGACTTCATTTTTGGATTCAGAATATCAAAATTAGCTTAGGGTGAAATTTTGGTACTTTTCGGATAACTTTCATATTCTGATGAATAGTGAAAATTACCAAATTATAATTAAAAACAATTTTTTTAATCGAAATAATTAATAGTGATAAATTATTAATTTGAGTGGTTTTAAAGTATATTTAGAATATATTTTTACAATTTAATACAATGTTGGTCATTGGATGTAATTTCACATTTAAACCAGTTAGAAACAAGTGTCAATCTTTTGATAGTTATTATCTCTTAAAAACACACTATTTGTTTTGACGACGGGAACTAATTTTTAAATTAATTAATGCAACTGATATGTTTTGAATTTGGTAAAATAGACATCATTTTTGAATTCTTAATATCAAATATTGCTTAGGCCCAATTTTTGGTATTTTTCTGGAAACTTTCATTTTTTTGATGAATAGTGAAACCACTAAGTGGTAGTTAAAAAAAACTGAATTTTTCATAAAACTGAATTTTACCACTTCTGTGAGTGGAATTTCGAAAATCCAAGAGACACGGTTAATATCAAGGACTAAAATGTGGTTCAATGAGATGAAAATAATTTTTGGTGAATAGTAACTTTTTACTTTTTTTACCACAGTTAAAAGTAAATAGGGTAATTAAGGGTAAAAATGATATTATTATTACCCTAACACATGTCCTAATTCTATTGGACTAGTGTAATTCTACCAATAACAACCTTAGGAATAAAATATGACCATTTAGGCCCACTTGGATTAGATTAGGACATTTATGATTAATTTATTTAAAGAAGGGTTAAAATAGTTAAAATCAATGTTTAATAAGTAAATAATTTTTAATATGGGGTTATACATAAGATAAATTCGACTATAAATATTCATTATAAATCTAAAAATCTTTACTACATAATGGTAGTTTATTTGTAATTTTTAGACATTACATAATTTAATTTATTTATGACACAATGATGATGCAGTAATTACCATAATAGTGAAAAATTAGAATAATTGATATTATAAATACCTAAATAAGTATAATTTGAGACTTTTAATGAATTAAACTAATTTTATAGGTTAATATGACATGTTAGGATTAATTTAATTAACTTTGGTCGAAGTAATCATTCTGTTATGAGTTTCAAAAAAATCAACTATTGAATAGTGTCAAAATTGACATAAAATAGTTTTTAAAAATAATATTATATTATTAATTGTTATTTTATTCCTAAAAATCTATTGTTCGGCCACATGACTTAGATAAGGTTATATATATTATTAAAACACAACTTGGGGGTCTCTTGGATGTATATGGTGTGTTTATTAACTATACAATATAAAAATACAAAGTGACATGGTAAATGTCAATCTAATTAACTAAGAGTTAAAACTAAAAGATAAGGTTAATATAATGACCTGAACTTGTCTAAATTCTATTGTATGAGAGACGTTATACCCATCCCCACCTTAGCCTCGAAATAAATCAATTTGGAGCTATTTAAAACCGAACATGACTTTATAATAAAATGATATTTTTAGTTTTTCCAAAGGAGCCCCTCTCCTACCTTATAAAAGGGCACCTCTTCCCTCTCTTCCTCACACAACTTTGAGCCTTCAAGCTCGGCCAAACCCTGCCAAATTCTCTTCTCCACTTCCATAGACACATACTAGAGGTTCTGTTCTTCTTCAAAGACCCATTTTAGTTCCCTAAAAGGAGGTCTCAAAGATGCACTTCAAAGAAGAGGTAATGTCTGTTACCAATTCTTTCATCTTTATTTCTTCTTCCACTTCTTCTTTTTAGGTTGTTTCATTATGAAGTAATAAAATCAGTATCACTCATATACTGATATGTTATTATAAGTATGAAACAACCCTATTTCACCATCTATCCATCCTACGGAAAAATAAATCACCGCGCGTGCGTACGTACGGAATACCGTCTCCACGCCGTGGTGTAATCTATTTTCCACCACCATCTTACATGGATGGGTATAATGTTGTAAAGAATAACTATACATAGTTATTAGAACATCATATTGATTCTGATATATTTTATCATCCACTCCAATTCAATTCAATAATTATGGAAATGATATCATCGCTCATGCGTACGTACGGACTACCGTCTCCATGACGCGATGAGATTCATTCTCCATGTTAACCATTTAAGAATGATTATAAAGTATATATAAGCAATAATAATGAAATATATGACATTATAAAGCTACTGGACTTATTTGTATGTATATGTATGTCATATACTTAATTCCACTCAATTCAATAACAAAAATAAAACAACGTTCATGCGTATGTACGGCCTACCGTCTCCATGAACGGTGTATTTCTTTCCATTTATCGATCCATTATATATATGTATATTCTGAATATATATTATATATAAATCATGTTTTATATTATATAATTAAGTAATAATGATCTATGTAATCATATGAATAATTACAAGTTAAAACACGAACGACAAATGAGATGATTTTACCCAAAACACTACATTAACATGAATTTACAAAAGAACGGGTAATATAATGTCATAAGTGAACCATATATGATATAATAACAATGAATATGATTCTGTAATAAGTCAATGACATTATTTAAATCATTATACAGGAGGTTCGGACACTTATGAAGCAAATCGGACCTAAGGTAAAGGAAATATCACAATCTCATTTTTATCCGAGATTGTTTATACTTTGGTATTTACTGGGGTGTATTTTATCATCCACATCCATGTTTCCTCAATATGTAATATTATTTCCATCCACCAACAATTGTTTAAATCCTATTTTACCCTTCAATGAGTTTTTAGTAAATGATATGAAAGGAATCTTTTGTCGTTTTTCGTACAAGGTACTTTTTGACTTTTTCGAAAAAAGTACGAAGAATGTTTTTTTAACTTATAGGCACAAACGTATTTTTACGGTTTTATAAAGCCTTATTTTCATGAAGCTTCCTCCAAAATATTTCATGAAAATTTTCCATAAAATCTCTTTCTTTTAAAATTGCATGACGTTTTGTGAAAATAAATTGATTTTGAAGAAGAAAGGATATTTTCCTCAAGAATTCATTTCAAGTGTTTTATCAAAAAAAAATTCCATCTAAGATAACAAGGGTTCTGTTTCTATCCCTATTATTACATTGATTTGGTTATGTTGTGATGGAATTATTTTTATGAATTCCTTTATCTTATATGAATTTTTTTATGATGTCACGATGTTTACGAATCCCATTTTTACTACATGGGTTATGCAATGATGTATGATTTATGATTTTGTGGCACACATAAGAATGGTATCATTATGAGATGGGTGGGACATATATCTCCCTCCAATGCATTGGGTAAAGATTTTATATCTCATGAGATAGACATGGCTGGAATGGTAGGTTATACCAGTTCAGTGAAACAGGACTGAAACGAGGGTGACTCGGTTCAGAAAGGGACTTTTTCCACTAAGATAGTCTTGGCAATGAGTATTGACTAATAAGAAATGATTCTCTATGATTATTTGTGTATGCCACAAAGTTTAATGTTTTATGTTATGATTATTGTGATAACATTTCACTGCCATGAGTTATCCCAGGTTATGAAATCATGATCTCTTTTACAGGTTAAGGTTTCCAAAAGTTATGTGCTTATGTATATGATGTGATTGATATTTATTTTGTTTACCCTTACTGAGAATTTGATGTCACCCTTTTATGTTTTCTTTTCCCCAGGATATAAAGAAAGGTTTTAGGTATAAAAAAAAGATCTTTATGGCAGATTTTGAAGATCTTTCACAAGGATTAGAAGATTATATTCCGAGTTTCCAATGACACTAAACTATTACGATCCTTATGTGTGTGTTTTTGTTATGTACTAAGTATTCTGCAAATGTAATGTAATGTCAATGTACGTCAAGATTCGGGTCTCTACACGAGCTACGGCATGAGGAGTAGATCCTCTTAGAATCATGTGAGCTTAATGTGGGAACCCAATAACTGGCTGTAACATGAGAAACGGATCCTTAATGGGTTTATTCTTGAGGATCCAACATGGATCCGCTCTAGGTATCCATTTGGGACTACTCTAGAATCATATCTGGGTTTGATGATGTACTAGGATCCTGTGTGGGTCTACTATACTAGGATCCTGTTTGGGATTGATATTGTACTAGGATCCTGTGTGGTTCTGATGATGTATTAGGATCTTATGTGGGTATGATGATTTTGGATCCTAGAAGGGTCTACCTCTTAACAAGTAAGATGATTCAGTAGTTACATATAATCATCTCTACTAATGTACCTATGTTATACTCGGTGTGTGCAAAGTCTTTAACTTTGTGTTATTCTTCTGTGTGGCGTACTTGTGTGGTACTTACCTTCATGGAGTTACCCTTGTGGTATTCTTCTGTGTGTCGTACCTGTGTTGTTCTTGCCTTTTTGGTAATCGTCCTTTCATGGAAAAGTTGTACATTGGCTAAAGAGTTGGGCCTTGTGTTTCCTCAATAATGACATAGGTAATATTTGATATCTTAGGTATATGTATAGGTATATACCTAAGTAGGGTTTTCACAGGTTTAAATGCTTTGTGGTTTATCCTTTCAAGATTTTGCAAGACCTTGAGTGTATCAGGGTCTATAATATGTATCGTTATACTCAGCATTACACGTGTTTCACCCACACCCTATTGTGTTTAGTGAAGACAACATGCAACACTAATCGGGGCTGAGGGTACCAGGACTAGACGGTGCCCAGAGGTAGACCATACGGTGTGTCGGTACATAGAGAAGATAGGTAGACATGGATTATGGAGTAGGCGATCTGTACCTACCCTTCTGGTAGGAACGTCAGAGGATGACCCAGTAGCTATCTTTCTTTTTCATCAGTTGTATTGTCTTTCCAGTTGTACTTGTACCTTTACTGTTGGGGGCCTGTAGTCCATGCCCTCTTACATTTAGTACTCTTTTTTATATAGTTTAATTTTGTTCTTATCTTTTTGTGTGCTTGGTTGAGTGTGTTTACTAGATATAAATACAAAGCCTTCATGGTTTTAGGGGATACACCTTTCGGTGCTAGTCGCCAGCCCCTGGCCTATGAAAGGTGGGCTTGGGGTAGTCACAGCACTAGCCCCGGGGGACGGATAGTGAAAATTATATTTTAATTAAATAATATAATATAATATTTTTTTAAATAAAAATTGTAATATAAATTATTTGATGTATAATTTAATTGTTTATAGGCTTCTGAAAATTTTTATCATAAGAAATCCTATAATGTTTCAATAAATTTAAATTATTCTTATAAATATTATAATAAAAAACATGTAAAAGTATTTTTATGAATTAAATATTATTTTTATAATAATTATTTTTTATTAGAAAGTGGTGAATTTTTTAAAAATTCCGATATAATAATGTTTTTGGGTATAAATTAAATATTATATAAATATAGTATGTGTATTATTACATCATAATGAACAAAAAAGTGTTTTTGTAAATTCCATAAAATGTATCTGAAATCCTAATTTTCCCCATTAATGTTTTTAGGTCCTATCCTTTGTTTTATAAAGCCTATATGAATCATCCATATCCTCTATTATACATTATGTTTTTAAAATCAATTCGTTGTAAAAATGACTCACATCCACATCACTAAGGGTAATATTTTATTTAATTAGTCCATTTTCAGTAAAAAATAAAAAATCCACTACTATTTGTATGAATTAATTTTTAAAAACCAAAGTAAGGCATATTATTCTCTTTAAATTATTATATAGTTTCTAAAATCAATTTTTTTAAATAATAATTTACTCTCTTAAATCTTCCTATATAATACCTCTGATCCCCCATTTGTATTCACTCAAAAACCATTGAGAAATTACATAAATGTTCCTACCCTTTATATATTCTAACCAAGGTTCACTAAATCGCTCAAGAGGTTCCTCCTAATCTTTTAAAATAACCCTCTCAAGGTAAGGGACCTCTTTTTCTCCTTTCCTATTCAAGAACCTTTTCTCAATTACTGATTTATTTATATTTGTTATGTATTAAGTCCATATAAATATCTATATTCAATCCAATTTATTTTTTAATAATTATAGAACATTTATCCCCACTCATTATAGAACATTCCTAAACCTTTACTATATTGATATTTTGTAATGGATTATCTCTTTCATCTATTTATTCAAGAACCTTATTAATGCAATTAACATTGTATTCCAACTCCTATTGATGGGATATGCTCTTACTCATACATCATAAATCCATTATGATATATAAGTTGTTATTTACCCCATTAAAACTCATTAATACATCCCATGATCCATTATTTATCCCTGTTATGCTTCCCAAACAGTGCTGTGATTTTTCCATGCCATAATTTTCATCAGGCTCCCTCCTTGTATTTTTACTAATAATTGAAAAAATTAATGTTGGATTATGTTCATACATATCACTCATAAATTATTTTTTATTTATATTATCTATGAGACCCATTTATATCTTATTTAAATAATTTATGAATATTCATGATTTATTGTTACACATTAAATATGTCACTATGCTTTTCCATGTCAAACTTCTGTGAGTTTTCTTAATGTACAAATTTACACTCTAAGGTAACAACCTATCTATGACTATAATTACATTATTCGATACTTCCATGTTTGTAACCCATAATCCTTACTTGTTGTATAAAATGTGCAGAAATATGTTCTTCTATTATTTTATTTCTGTGGAAGACATTTACATGTAAATGATATTAATTTTAAGGGTTTATCCCAATAGAACTCCTATTAAATGGGTGATGTTTTTTTCTGATGATATTCAATTAATGGTTAATGGGGGATATCATAAGAACATTATGATACGATTCCATGGTGGTTAATGTTGATTTATGCTTATAATGTTATGTATAATGTTATTATCACATTTCCATTTTTTTTGTCTCCATGTTATATGATGCCTATTTTTCAGGTTTATGATTCTCATCCCTTTAATATCTCATTGAAATTCCTTATTTCAAACAAGTAATATTTTCTTTATGATAGGATTTTTTATTCCAATATTGTTCATTATAACTCCCATATAATTAGGTAAACCCCATAGTTATCCCATTCATTTTTAAGAATGATGGAATATTATAAGCATGTAATTTATATTTTCAATAATGAAAAAGTATCACCTTTTTATGTTGTTATATAATTTTCCCAATTTACCAAAGACGCTATAATTCTAAATCATGTGGGTTTTAATATGTTGATTCTTATGTTTGAAATCATTAATTAATGTTTAATAATGACAAGGTTTCTCACAATGGGAACCCAAGGAATGTGTATTTATTTTTGGGATTGGGGTTAGTAAACAATAGAGAAAGCCTTCGTAATTTGTGTAAAAATAAAAAATATTACCAAAATTTTGGTTTTGTATATTTTATTGGGATTCCAAGAGAATATATCTAATGAACCAGTTTTTTATAGAATAACATTTCATATCTATTAATATTTTTGAATAAGATATTAATTTTTTGTTAAAGAGGAAAAAAGTTTCCATTTCGTACTCAACATGCGACAACAGGTTACTTTGAAATCTTATGTCGCACACAACATTGAGTTATATCAAAAAAATAATATAATAATATTATTATTTTAATTAGTAGTTAACGCCTATAAATTTTATTAGAGAGATTGAATAGAAAAAACTAAAAGATGAATACACATGTTTGTTAATTTTTTTTAATTTTATCCATCAAGTTCTTGAGGCTTAAAATAAAATGAATTCATTTTAAAGCATAAAAAACTCTAATATTTTTAAAAATTCATTTTACGCCTTTTGATGGAAAAGCCCATAAAAAATTTTTTTGTCACTTTTTTGTGTTAAATATAAAAAAACCAAAATCTTATTTAGAAGTGGGACATCAAAATTTACTTTTGGTAAAATTTTGTTATTTTTATGATAAAAATCATTTTATGAAGAATATTGAAAAATTACATCATTTTAATTTAATACAGCCTTTTAATATTATATATTTATATGGGTAGATTATATTTTAAATTTTTTTTAAAGAATAATTATATTATGTTTTTACTATTTAATAAAATTTTGGTCATTCGATGTAATTTCAACACGTGCCAATCGTTGGATAGTTATTATTTCTTAAAAACACTTTTTTTGGTTTTGACAATTGGAACTAATTTTAAATTAATTTCTACAACTTTTGTGTTTTGAATTTGGAAAAATGGATTAAATATTTGGAATCAGGAGGTCCAAATTTTTTAAATATGTTACTTTTATTTTTATACATTAGGAATAGAATCTTTAAGAAAATATTTTAGTTACCATGGTTAATAGTTACATCTGGTAAATAAGAGTAACAAATGATATTATAATAATATTAAATCACACTAACAAATTAGATAACCATATTCTATGATACATTTCAGACCATTTTAATCCTTGGATCAATTTTGGGACCCCATAGAGACACTTGTATGTGAAAATAACTTTTCATAAAAATTATTTTAATGTTAAGGAAAATTTAACAAAAAAATATTTCTTTTAATAAAAAAAATTATATGGTGTTATATAAGTGATATCTTCAACTATAAATATTAATTAGAAATATAAAAATATTTATTACATCATGGTATATTATTTATAATTTTTATATATTTAATAAATAAATTTAATTATGACACAATGATGATGATGTGATTTCTTCCTTAATAAATGATTCAAATAAATGATATTATAAATGTTACAATAAATGTAATTTGGTTAATTTCATGTCATACAAGAATTTTTTGGATTATAGAAATATTTTATCATTTTATTAATTTTGTTTTTTGAATCAATAATGTTGTTATGTATTTTTAAAAATTCATGATATGAATAGTGTCAAAAATTGATATTATTCATATTTTAAATATAAAATATTTTATTAAATACAATAAAACTAAAAAAATATAATATTCAGAGAAATAGTTATAATAAGTCTAAATTTTCTTTATTGAATCCTTAATTGGATATTTGTCAAGTTTTTTCAAACCATTTTCATTCTAAAATTCATTAATACTTGAGAGAATTCTTAGAGTAAAAAAGGGTTAAATAAAAAAGGTAAGGATTAAAAAAATCCAAACCCTATATATTTATTATTTAATGTTTTTATTTACAATTATATTCATCTTATATTATAATTTAATGAGTTTTGGACCTTTTCAAACTGATAATCATTTTATAATAAAAAAATACATTCAAACATTGCAAAAGAGCCCCTCCTCCCTATTATAAAAGGCCACCATCTCTATCCCCTTACTCACACCTCTAAATCCTGTTGGATCATCCAACATATGATCCAATAAGATAAAAAAATCCTTATATTCCACCTAGAATCAATACTTTTTGTATAATGGAATTCAATAAATCCTTTGGGTTCAAACCAAATGGAGTTACCCGGTTTAAAGGTAACATCTTCTCCCAAGTTCTTTTCTTTTATTTTCCTTCTACAACCCCCTAAACACTCATTATACAATTATTTTATAAAAACACAGTATATAAAATACAATATGATGCTGTTATGGGATGTATAATAACAAAACACTGACACAACTCCGTCTAATCGGTATAGAACATACTATTTCAGTGGACGACGATCTACTGCCTCACGAAATGATAATTGTACAATATTCTCTTACCACCTCTCATGGTGGCCATTATTATGGAACTATAAATATATATTATATATATTATATTTATTTTTTCTATATTCTTCTATAATTATAATTTAGGATATACCTTTATTCTTTTCATGTTGTATAAATATGGTAATTTAATTTGTGGAACTCTGGACAACCACCCCCTCAATGTGATATGACTCGTTCATACCATACATGGAATGTATAAATGATGGTATTATTGAAAATATGTAATGTATATAAAATATGATATTATAATTTAATTATAATATACCTATGTATCATTTTGTTTTCATTCAATTGAATATGAAAAAGAAATGAATGCAGCGTTCATGCGTACGTACGGCTTACCGTCTCAATAAATTGTGCATTTAATTTCTTATATAAAAATGATATGGACTATTATAAATACATATATACAAGATATATATGATATATATGATACCTAAATCATTAATATCATTCTGTAGACAATGTAATTTTGACCACATGGACAAATTGTAATTATAACAAGCCCATATTTAACTCAATTTCCAAACATTGAAAAATGTCTGATATGAACTCAAATAATTAAATAATTGTAATTGATAGGTAATAAGTGATATTATAGGAATAATAAAATAAAATAAAATATGAATAAAGTAGAAATTAACTTAATTTGTTTTATTCAGAAAGAACAAGGAATATACAAGAAAAGATGGACATGAGGTAAGGGAACTTCTTAACCCAATTTCCATTATTTGGGTTAAATGTATATTTATTTAATAGTCGTTCTATAGTTATGTGAGAGATAATTTTTTTTATCATTAATCTTATTTATAATTTAATTGTGGTTACTTATAGTGAATACACATAATCGATATATTTTATTTACAAGATGATATTTGTTAGGGAACCTTTCACCATCCTCATTCAGTCAAAGACTTATTTTATGTTATGTATTTTAACATAAATTTTCATATGTTGGGATATATTCTTATATATCCTTATTTGTATATATTTTATGTCTATGTTATTAGATACCCTTTTTCTCCCATCAAAACATTTTCTGAATTTTATTGTGACGTCGTTAGTCTACCGAATTTTCATAAGGGAACCTCTTAACCCAATTTCCCTTCTTTAGGATAAACTTCTACTTCTTGATAAGTCATTATATGAATATGTGTGAATGTACAGAGATTGTATTACACTTTATATCCACTTAAATTGGGTTTATTTATATTTTTGACACATAATTAAATCATTGAATTATCATTAATCTAATGATATAATTATTGTAAGGGTACCTTTCGTCGTCCTATTTCAGTCAAAGACATTATTAATGTTAGGTCTTTTAATTTCCATTTTATTATGTTTGGATATGTTATTATGTATACTAACGGCTATAAAGTTTTTTTAAAAGTGATGAGAGACCCTTTTCTCTCTCATCAACACATTTTATGAATTTTTATGTGATGTCGTTAGGCTACTGAATTTTCATAAGAATTCTTCTTAACCAAATATAAATTTTTTGTATTAAACATATACTTCTTGATTACGTCGTGAAATGAATATATGTGAATAATCTATTATTTTTTCACATAATTTACACTTATTTTTGGTGTATTTATATTTTTCACACATAATAATGTCATGTAATGATACAATCAAAGTAAGGGACTACGTCTCAATCTCCTTACCTTGAAAAATATCTTGATATTATGAACCGTTATTATCCTATAAGGTGTACATACTATCCTTTGAAATATTATATAATGAATCTAATTATTCTCATGATATTATATTCTTTGTTTAATTTATTCTAAAATTATTTTTATTTAATTATTCTTTCAAGTGGTATGATACTGTTTTACTAAAACATTGTTTTAAATGTTTTAATGATTTTTTCTTCAAAAACATTCACATTAATGACCATGTTTTCAAAATGGTATTTAGTATTTATTTATTTGGAATTTAATGTTTTAAAATGTTAATTCCATTAAAATATTCAATGTGTTATTGGTCACACTGATTCAAAAAGCACTTTATTAAATGTTTTAAATGGCATTGAAAATGGTTTTGAGAAAACATTGATTATCTAAATATCATGAAATGAAATATTGTGATTGTAATATGGAGATTTTAACATTCCATTATTCTTGTTTTTGTGTTCGGATTATTTTATGGTTCTTGGTTATTGTTTACGTGTAATGGCAATTTTGTGATAAACCTAGTGCTGGTTAGACTGAGATATCTCTCCAATGCATTGGGTAATGTGACAGAGGTAAACGTTAATGTTTCTCCGAAGAGATTTAGGAAATATACTGGGATGGGTATTCTAAACATAACTCCCTATTTAGTTGCGAAAGCTAAAATGTAAGTATGATATGGATGCCACAACTTACAATTATAATTTTTTATTACTATATGTTATTCATAAATCTTTTGATTTAATGAAGTATATAAAATAGATTATGTTTTATGATTGAGAAGTATGATTTCCTTGATTTGTATGTATTGATGGGAAATGATTTCTCTCATTATTTTATATACCTTTTTAAGAATTTTATGCTCATCCCATGTTTTTGAAATGTTTATCATATAGTATAAGGATGGTTAAGTGAAAAGAAGTATTAAAGAAGATTTATATCAAGAAAAGAACTCTTATTTTATTTAGGGAGATTTATTTTTGTGAAAATATTAGATAGAGTAGGAATATCAACTTTTTTAATTTTTGAGATGTAATGTTATATTCATGACCTAATTTTCTAAAACTGTAAACCTGAAAATAACCTTAATGTGAATTCTTAACTAAACTAAATATTATGTAATGTTTAAGTTTGGGGCATTATAGTTGGTATCAGGGGCCAGTTTAGAAAACTTTAGGGATTATGAGTTTTTGTTAGACACATTTTTAGTCTCTATATCTACTATTTAAGTTAAATCCTTATTTTATATCTTTTTTCAGATCATGGAATGTCTGTTACAAATGGAAGGAGGAGGATTCCAAACGACATTCCTTTCCCTTCATGATGAATTGGTTTGAATTATTATTGTAAAGTCTTGTCCCGATGATTCTGGAACATTTTCTAACATACAACTCACATGAAAGAAATTGGTTGATATATCGAATACCCCCACTATACCTCGATACCGACATGGATCATGCATTGAATTTAATCAAATCATATTTTTTTCAAAATTCTTATATGTTAATGAAAGTTAAATATTATCAATCCATTTTAAAATATTTTTACTTATCTCAAGATTTTGAAGAATATTATTATTTGGAAAATGGGGTTGAAGAATGAGACCCTTACACAACCTATTTATATTTTATTTTAAATTATAATATTTCAGAATATACTTATAGCATTTTAAGTGGACCGTTTATTGAATGTCTCAACTCATAATTGGTTCGATTGTATTATAGAAATAATTATTTATCAGAACATTTGAATTTATATGACATACATGATTATTTTATGAAACTATTATTCTATGAACACCCATATGTCCCAGGTTGTACAAGGTATATTTGGATAAAGGAAGAATATGATTTTGAAGGATCTCTAAATCATTGTTTCAATACATGGACCATATATCTATGTGAAGAAGATGACGATGAAACAAGGTGGCCTCCATGATCAAGGTACAATTTTCTCTCTTTGGTAATAGTTTTATTTTATGGAGGAAAAATAAAACTGTCTTCATTAAAATTTTGAGGTCATTATGACATGGGATGAAAATGAGAGGTATAAGACAACCATTGAGGTTAAATCACGATATGGTTATTTTTTAAGAGTATATATCATTTTTGGTAATGTTATAAAATTATGTAGTTTTTGAAAAAGGACAACACATAGACAATATGACAACTCATCCCCTTAGACAAAGCTATGGGAATCATACCCACAACAAAATTGTGATCAAGATTTATCGCGTACAATTGGACTTTGTGAAGTCTATGTATAATATAACTAATTATTCTTAGATAATTGATTTTATGGATCAAGAATAAGTTGATTTTGGAAACTTTTGTTCCATAAAATATATATCCTTAGTATAGTAAAATGAAACGGTGATTAAGTGATAAAGCTTATTTTGGATGACATTCAATCTTTTGGGGAAACACTATATGCCTAACAAAAATAGAATAGTTTGGAATTTAAATTGTGGATTAATGGTGGAAATTTTATTTTATAAGAATCATTTTTTTATTTTGGAAATTTGATGATTTGGTTTATTTATGGAAATGATTAACCTTTCATATAGAATATGTGATTTGGATAATTACACTTTAGTACCAGACTTTATGGTAGTCGATATTATTTGGATATAAGTGTTAAGATTTACTATGGATGACTATGTGATAAAGTCCTTCTGAATTATGGGTTTCAGACATAGTTTGGATTATTTTGAATAATTTTAAGGGAATTTTTTTATTTTATGGTCTTTATAGAGTTTTGGTTATTTTTTATTAAATTTTGGAGATTAAGAGTAGTGTTTCTTTTTGATAAAATACTATTATTTTTGGGGATTATCTCATATTGTATTGAAAATTTTGGTTTTGGTTAATGTCTAAAGACAGGGGAATTATATGGTTAATATTTTTTGGATTATGTGATTCTCTAGAAGTTGATTCATGTGCTTCAGGTGTGACCAAGTGATCTGGAATACTCATTGATTGAATAAAAGATTACTTTTTGGTATAATTTTATGAATGGATGAAACTCTCCTTCTAATGTAAGTATATTTCCTTATGTCCTTAGTAAATATCCTAAATAAATTCTCCGATATTATGAAATGGAACTTAAAACAAAAATTTTGTCTGTTTAATTTTCATACTGAGAAACCAATGACCATTTAACCCATCACATATTTGTTGTTTTTCTCGTTCTCAACATTCTCCTCATCATGTTTTCTATCAATCTCCCTCAAAACATGATGACAATTTTTCTCTTCCATATTCATGTTTACTTTGAATCCAAGTATGGGATATATCATGTGTCCTTTTTTACTTCTTTTTATTATTTAAAGAGATAGTTTTATATACACTTTTTCTGATGTGGGAAAATTATAAATATTAAAGTTCATTTTAACTCAAATCCCAAACATCAAGAAAATTTTCCGATATGAAATAGTATATTTAACTAATTTTTATTGCAAGGTAATAAGTTATATTAAAATAATAGTAAACATGAAAATGGTTCTGAATAAATTAGAAATTAATTTATGTTTATTATTCCAGAAGAACAAGGAATATACGAGACAAGTTGGACATGAGGTACGATAACTTCTTAACCAAATTTCCATTATTTGGGATAAATTTCTCCTTATTGAATATGTCATTATATAATTTTGTGAGAAATAAATTTTTTTATAAATTATTTAATTTATAATATTTTATGTGTTTTTATAGTGAGTACACACAATCCTTCTATTTTATTTAAAAAATGATCTTTCTAAGGGAACATTTCACCATTATCTTTTAGTCACAGACTTATTTTATGTTATGTCTTCTGATTTACTTTTTCATATGTTGGGATATATTATTATATATCCTTATATCATTAAATATTATTCCTATGTGATGATATACCCTTTTTCTCTAATCAACTCATTTTCTGAATGTTAACGTGACGTTGTTAGGCTGCCGAATGTTCATAAGGGAACCTCTTAACCTAATTTTCATTCTTTGGGTTGAACATCTACAACTTGATTATGTCATGATATGAATATGTTTGAATTTAATATGATTGTATTACACTTAATATCCACTTTTATTGGGAGTATTTATGTTTTTAAAACATAATTACATCATTGGATTATCCATAATCTAATGATACAATCCTGGTAAGGGAAACATTCGCCGTCCTTTTTTAGTCAAAGAATTATTTTATGTTTTGTCTTTTAATTTCCATTTTCTTATGTTTGGATATGTTCTTATGTATAATTATTGCTATAAATATTATGTACAAGTGATGAGAGACACTTTTCACTCAAAAAATCATTTTCTGAATTTTTATGTGACGCTCTTAGGCTGTAGAATTATCATATGGGAACTTCAAAACCCAATTATCATTCATTGGGTTAAACCTATACTTATTGATTAAGTTTTCATATGAATATGTGTGAATGAAATATGTGTTTTTACACTTAATTTACACTTATTTTGGGTTTATTTATATTTTTTACACATAATTATGTCATGGATTTAACCTTAATATAATTATACAATCAAGGTAAGGGACTACGTCTTAATCTCCTTTCAATGAGGAATATCTTGATATTGTGCAACATTATTATCCTATAGGGTTCATCTAATATCCTTTGACGTATTATATCATGAATATAATTATTCTCATGATATTATAATCGTTGTTTAATTTATTCTGTAATTATTTTTTTTCATTTATTTTCTCAAGCGGTAAGGGAATATTTATCTAAAACATTGTTTTAATCATTTTAAAGATTAATTTATCTAAATATTTCACATTAATGTCCACGTTTTCAAAAAAAAATTATGATTTATTTATATCAACATTAATGTTTTAAAATTCTAATTTCTTTAATAGTTTCAAAGTTTTAGGGGGCACATTGATTCAATAATATTTTTATTATATGTTTTAAATGCTATTGAAAATGGTTTTGAGAAAAAATTGATTATGTCAATATCATGAAATTAAATATAGTAATTGTAATGTGGAAATGTTATCTTTTCATTATTCGTGTTCATGTGTTTTAATTAGGTTATTATTGTTGGGATTTATTTACATATATGGGTGGTTTCGTGATAATCCTAGGGCAGGTGAGCACGATATTGATCTCCATTGTATTGGGTAACACAACAGAGGTAAAAATTAATGTTTCTCCTAAATGATTTAGGGAATATAATGTGATGGGTATTCTAAATATAACTCTGTAGGTATCTTTGAATGCTACAATGTATGCATGATAAAGATTCCACAAGTTTCCTTTATTATATTTTATTACTATATGTTATTCATAATTCTTTTGATTTCATGAGGTTTGTTAACGAGCTTATGTTTTATGATTGACATGTCTGATTTCATTGATTTGTATATATTGGTGGGATAAGGTTTTCTTTCCTTATTTTATAACAAATACAAAGCATTATATTCTCATCCCATGTTTTTGAACGTTTTTCATAGTTTATAAGGAAGGGTAAGAGAAAGGAAGTATAAAAGAAGATTTATATCAATAAAAAACACTTTTTTTATTTAAGGAGTTTTATTTCTGTGAAATATTGGATATAGTAGAAGGATCTACTTTGTAATTTTTGAGATGTAATTTACTATTTAATGAATAATTCTCTAAAACTCTAAACCTAAAAGGATCCTCAATGTGAATTATTGACTCAACTCCTGATTATGTAATGTTTAAGGCTAGTCCAATATATTTGGTATCACAGGTCTGTTTAGAAAATTTTTAGGATTATGATTTTTTGTTAGACACGTGGTCAGTCTCTCTGTCTACTCTATAAGATAAATCCGTAATTTGTATCTTTTTTTGATAATGTAAAATTTGTTACAAATGGATGGTGGAGGATCTAAAACTACATTCCTATATCTTATTAATGAATTTCATGAAATAATTATTACAAAGTCATGTCAAGATGATTCAAAAAAAAATTGTAACATACAACTCATTTTCCTGTATTTGGTTTAGATATCAAACACCCCCACTATACCTTGATACAGTCATGGATCATGGGTTGTATTTAATTTAATCATATTTTCTCAATATTCTTATATTCTCATGAAAGGTAAATATTATCAAGGAATTTTCAAATATTTTACCTTATCTCATGATTTTGAAGCATATAATGATTTTGAAATAGGTGCTAAATAAGGATACCCTTTCACAACCTATTTATATTTAATTTTAATTAATATTCTTTCATCACATTCTTATGACATTTTAAAATGACCATTGATTGAATGTTTCAACTGAAACATGGTCTGATTGTTTTATAGAAAGCAATCTTTATCTGATGTTTTAAAATTATATGTCATATATGATTATTTTTTGAAAATATTTTTCTTTTAACACCCATATTACTCAAGTTGTACAAGGAGTGTTTTGATAAAGGAAGTAGTTGATTTTGAAGGATCTCTAAATCCTGTTTATAATACATGGACCATCAATCTACGTGAAAAATATTTGACGATGAAAGTAGGTGGATTCCATTATCATGGTACAATGTTATTTATTTATGAATAGTGTTTTTTATGGAGGAAAAAAAATTGTCATCATTAAGATATTTAGGACATTATGAGTTGGGATGAAAATGAGAGGTATAAGATAACCATTGTGGATAAATCATGATATGGTTATTTTGTAGGAGTATATCTGTTTTTTTGTAATGTTATAAAATTATTTAGTTTTTGAAAAAGGACAACATGAAGATCATGTGACAACCCGTCATGTCGGACAAAGCTGCATGAATCAAACCCACAACAAAGTGAAATTGGGGTTTATCACCTTCCATTGGACTATGTGAAATGTAACACCAAAGGTAAATAAAGAATATAACATTTTTATATTTATCCATATTTGTGAATAAAATATTAATATTACTTTAATGGGGACTCTATGCTCGATGGCGTACCCAATACGCAACAACGAGTTTCTTGTGAATCTTACGTTGCACTCTAATAATAAAATAATATTATTTTAAATGGTAGATAACGCCTAGCCATTGTAATAGCGGGAATGAACAGAACTAACTGAAAAATGATTATATATGTTTTTCAAATATTTTTACTCTTTACAATAAATTTTAGAAGATTAAAAATGCGAATGAATCCAATTTTTAAGCATAAACATTCTAATATTCTTTAAGAGGACGATTAACTACCTTTCGATGGAGAACTTCTTTTAAACCATCTTTTTAACAATTATATGTTTTATATTTGACAAAATAAAACTCTTCTTTAGAATCGGGACATCAAAATTTACTTTGTGTAAATTTTTGGTATTTTTCCGATAAAGTTCAATTTTTTAATGAATAGTGAAAAATGTTATATTTTAATTCAAAACCACTTTTTAATCTAATTTATTTATATGATTAGATTATATTTTGAATTGGTTTTAAAGGTCAATTATAATATACTTTTACCATTTAATCCAATTTTGGTCATTGAATTAATTTCACTTTGAAATCGGACATCAACTAGTGTCAATCTTTTGATACTTATTGTTTCATAAAAACACGCTATTTGCTCTGACAACGGGAATTAATTATTAAATTAATTAATGAAACAAGTATTTTTGGAATTTTGTAAAATAGAATTCATTTTTTAATTTTCAATATCAAGTATAGCTTAGGGTGAAGTTTTGGTATTTTTCTGAAGAACTTCATTTTTTTGATGAATATTGAAACCACTATGTGGTACTTATAAAAACTGATTTTCCGTTTAAATGAAATTTTACCACCTATGTGTTTTTGAATTTCAATAATCTGACATACACGGTTGTCATTAAGAAGTAAAATGTGGTTCAATGGAATTTATATAATTTTTTTTGTGAACAGTAACTTTTAAGTTTTTAATCGCGAATAGAGGTAATTAGTGTAGTTTAAGGTAAAAGTAATGGTTTAATAATATGAGATGAGCATGACACATGTCCTACCCTTATTGAATGTTTCATGGCCGACCAAGAAAATCCATGGGTAAACTTGGGGACCCCATGGAGCCACTTTGGTTGGGAAATGACATAATTAACTTTTTAATTAATGTAAAAGTAAAAATGACACAAACATGGGTTATTTTACTAAAAACATTTTACATGGGGTTATACAAGTCAGAGTTTTGACTATAAATAGTCATTGGAAAGATAAAAATATTTCCTAAATCATGATATTTTTTTTATAATTTTTAGACATTAAATAAATAAAATTAATTATGACATCATAATGATGCAACGATTACCTCATTAATAAAGGATTTAAATAAAATGAAAAGATAGTGTAAAATATGTGACCTACACATGTCCAAAACCTATTTTATTGGTGGATTTATAATCCTTATCACCTTATCCTCGAATTATATCAATGTGGGACCTTTTAAATCCGAGACTCATTTTCAAATAAAGTAACATTTCTTTACATTCCAAGAGTGCCCCTCCTCTCCTCTTATAAAAGGCCCCCACCTCTACCTCCTTACCCACACATCCAAAGCCTTTGGCTCGGCCAAACCCTATCCATTTTGTCTCTCAAAATCCCTATAATACTACTATAAGAGTCACTTTGGGAAGAAGTCTTCCCAAGAAAGCCTTCGAGCTCCAATCAAAAAGAGTTATCCGATTTCAAGGTAATGTCTTCACTTGTGTTCTTTTATTTTATTTTTCTTCTCCAACCCCCTAAACTCTTTTTATTCATTTATTTTCTAACAACTACAGTATATTCAATATACTAGGATGTTGTTATAATAAGAATTCGAGCTACACTTACACACACCTACATCAAATGGTTAAATAACATACTGTTTTTGTGGATGGCGAATTTCTGCCTCACGAAACGATGATTGTTCAACACTCATATAACACCTTAAAAGGTGGCCATTAATATGTCACTATATTTATATATGATATATAATATGTTTATGTTTATGTATTTTTCTTTTTTGTCATACCTTTATGGTTTCCATTGTGGGTAAACACGATAATTTCATTTTAGGAAGTGCGGACTACCGCCCCCTCAATGTGATTTGATTCGTTAATGCCATATGTGGGATGTATAAAGGATGGATTTAAAGTTATTATATATGATGTATGTTACATATAAATGATTAATATAATTCTTCAATTAAAATATACATACCTCTCATTTGGTTTTAATTCCATTAATATGACATAGAAATGAAAGTAGCGTTCATGCGTACGTACGGCTTACCATCTCCATGAACGGTGCATTTAATTTCTTACCTCTAAATGATTATGTAATATTATAAATACATGTATATTCGGGATATATATGATATATATGATATAAAAATCATTAATATACTTCGGGATATAATGAAACTTTGACCAAACGAACAACATGTAATTGTAAGAAGTCCACTTTCGACTTAAGAGCCAAATATCGACAAAACAAACATTATTAACTTAAATGATTACATAATTTTTATAACATGGAAATAAGTGATATAAAAGGAATAATGAACTTGAAAATGGTTCTTAATAAAGTGGAAATTAACTCAGGTTTATTATTCAGGACGTTAAAGAACGATCGAGTCAAGTCGGACCCGAGGTAAGGGATCCTACTCCTCTCTTTATTTTTAAGTACACTCTTTTATGTCAATTCATTTAAAGCTCATATTTCTTTTTATTGGGATGTTCTTTTATATTACTCTTACTGTAATTTTTATGTTCATGTGATTAGAGACCCTATTCTCTCTCATCAATCCATTTTGGAAGTTTTGAGTGGCGCTGTTAGGCTGCTGAATTTTCGTAAGAGATCTAACCTCTCTCTTTCTTTTTATGTACTCTCCTTTATGTCACTTCTTTTAGGATCCTCTTTGTTATGTTGGGGGATGTTATTTTATATTAATCTTTCTGTAAACTTTATTTTAATATGATTAGAGACCCTATTTGATCTCATCAATCCAATTTTGTATGTTTTAAGTGGCGTCGTTAGGCTGCCGAGTTTTCGTAAGGGATTTTTCATCTCACTTTTATTCCCGTGATATTTATGCTACATTTGCCAAAATTTCCTTTGAGTGGTGTATTTACTGACCATTATTTTCCTCATTGTGTAATATACTTTCATTTATGAGTATTTACATCAATTTTGTATTGTCCTTCTTTCACGGGGCGTATGTTTCGAAAGATACCCATGTCGGTAAGGGAACCTTTCACCCTCCTTTTTTAAAAGGCTTCTTTTGTTATGTCTTTTAATTCACATACTATTATGTTGGGATATGTTCTTCTATATCCTTATTGATTTAAATTTTATGTCCATGTGATGAGATACCCTTTTTATCTCTCATGAACTCTTTTTCTGAATTTTGTAGTGACACTGTTAGGCTGTCGAGTTTTTGCAAGGGAACTTCTAAACCCAATTTTGATTCTTTGGGATAAACTTGTACTCCTTGAATATGTCGTTCTATGAAGATGTGTGAATGTCCTATGATTATTTTTCACTTATTATCCACTTATGTTTGGTGTATTCTTTTTTCACACATAATTATGTAATTGATTTATCCATAATCCAAGGATACCGTCTTTTTATGGGACTTCGTCTCAATCTCCTTTAATTGAGGAATATTTTGTTTTATACACAACCTACTTTAATACGGTGTATAAACCCCTTTGACTTTTATGTTTATATAAAAGGAATATTTTTATACGAAGAGTTATACAAAACGACAAAAGGGAATGTTTTTGGCGTACGTATGTGGCCACAATGACTTCTCCGCCGCCGTAACCATTATTTGAGTTTCGGCTTCCTCTACAAGCCATACCTTTTTTAAAAGAAAAATAAATACCATGTTTCAAATTTCCCGTATTTTGGAATTGTAAATGGTTTTCATAATTTTTTTATATCAATGTGTTGTATTGATATATTGTGATTAAAAATTGGAAATGTTATGTTTCCTTTATGCATGTTTTATGTGATACGATTATGTTATGGTTCTTGGGAATTATTATGAAGATGGGTAGTTCAGTGAAAAACTAAGGGCGGGTGAGCCTGATATATCTCTCCAATGCATTGGGTAACGTGAAGGAGTGAAACTTTAAGGTTTCTCCGAAGAGATTTAGGGAATATACTGTGGTGGGTATTCCAAACGTAACCAAGAGGGTTACTCCCGACGTAAGAATGTTATGAATTCCACAAGTTACCTTTTACGTCTTATGATTTCTATGATTAATTCATGATTTTATGAGGTATGATAAAGTGATTATGTTTTATGTGTAAAGTATGATTTCATTCTTATGTATACATGTACTCATGTTTCCTTTCCATATTTTTATATCCCTTACTGAGCTTTTAATGCTCATCGCATGTTTTTGAAATGTTTTTCCCAGGTCAGGGGAAGGGTACATGATATGATGATAGTGTCAAGGAAGTTTGAAGAAAGAATCCATGTTTTATTTTAAATATGTTTCCATTGATGGGAAAAATGTATACTATCTTTTATGTAACCACTTTGTTTTAATGTGGAATGTAATGCATGTTTTATGATCTAATTCTCTAAAACCCTAAACCTGAAAAGATACTCAATGTGTAATCTTGTAATAACTCAAGATTAATTAAGGTTTAAGGTTGGGGCCTTATAGTTGGTATCAGAGGTCGGTTTAGACAACTTTAGGGATTAGGAGTTTTTGTTACACACATGGTTAGTCCCTATATCTATTATTTCAGTTAAATCATTATTTTATAACATTTTTCAGGACAAGCAAAGTTAGTTACGAATGGAAGGAGATGGATCTAAAATGACATTCCTTTCTCTTCCTAATGACATGATTGCAATAATTATTGCAAAGTCATGTTCGGATGATTGTGAAACTTTTTCTAGCATACAACTCACTTTCAAGCAGTTGTTTGAGATATCAAACACCTCCTCTATACCTCGTTATCATCGTGGATCATGGGTTGTTTTTAGACAAATATTATTTTCACAATAATCTCATATTTTCAAGAAAGGTAAATATTATCAAGGTATTTTCAAATATTTTACCTTATCACAAGAATTTGAAGCATATTATGATTTTAAAAATGGTGCTGAGGAAGGAGACCCTTGCGCAACCTATTTATATTTGCTTTTAAAATACAGTCTCTCAGCACATACTTATGGTATTTTAAAAGGACCAATAATAGAAAGTTTCAACTCAAATTCTGTCCGAATATTTCATAGAAATCATGTTTTATCAGATGTTTTGGAATTATTTGTCATACAAGATTATTTTCCAAAACTGTTTTTCTGTGAACACCCATATGACCCATGTTGCACAAGGTGTATTTGTATGGAGGAAGAAAATTATTTTCAAGGATCTCAAAATCATTTTTGTAATTCATGGGACGTCTACCTACGTGAACAAGATGATGATGAAACCAAGTGGACACCATGATCATGGTATGCTGTTATTCATTTTGGGAATCATTTTATTTTATCTTATGGTGGTGAAATAAGACTTCAAGAATTTAGATGTTGAGATCGTAACGAATTTGGATAAAAATGAGAGGTATAAGGAAACTATTGAGATTAAAACATGTTGGGGTTATTTTTGGAGTTTTATAAAAAGGACAACACATAGACCGTGTGACAACCCGTCGCGTCAGACAAAGCTACGGGAATCGAACCCACAACCAAAGTGAAACTGGTATTTATCGCCTACCACTGGACTATGTGAAGTCCCTGGTTAGTTTGACTGATTCGTTTTAGTTAGATGATTTTATGAATTAATAGTAAGTTAATTTTGGGTTATCTACGGAAATTTATTAACCTATCATGGAGGATATGTGATTAGGTTAATTACTCTTCAATACGATACTTTAAGAGCAACTGATGTTGTTTAGAGATAAATGTTACGATTTAACTTGGAAGACTATCTGACTAAATCCTTCAAATATTTGGGTTTCAATCTTAGTTTGGTTTACATTGAAGAATTTTATGGATAAATTGTTTATCAAATGGTCCTCGTTGAACTTTGGGTTTTGTTGGACAAATTTTGGAGATTAAGAATAGATTTTCTATTTATAAAGGGTTATCCTTTTCTGGATTATCTGATCCTGTACTACCCTTTTTGGTTTTGGTTTTGGTTAAAGTCTAAAGACATGGGAAGTATATAGTTCTATTTTGTGGATTAGGTGATTCTCTAGAAGTTGATTATAGTACTCTTAATGTGAACAAGTCTTCCTAAATACTCATCTATTGGAGAAAATATGAGTTTGTGTAAGAAATCTAATAAAAGTTGGAAGTCAACATGATAAGTTATTATGTTCCCTTATGAATAAATTCCTCAATAAAAAGAAACTTAAAACAAAAATGTTGTCTATTAACTTTTCCTACTGGGGAATCGAATACCGTTTAACCCATCACAAGTTTGTGATTTTCTTGTGGTTAACTTTCTCTTAAATATGTTTTCTATCACTCTCCATCAGAACATGACCCTATGTTTTCACCTCTATTTCCATGTTTTCCTACATGGAATCCTAGTATGGGTTAACTCGGGTGACCTATGTACTTATCTTTATTTATTTTAAAGTGATTGTTTTAATGACTGTTGTTCCGATGTGGGACTTTCAAGGATGTTTCCAAGACCAATTTTAAAATTGCGAGGACGCAATTCCCAAAAGGGGGGAAGGATGTAACACCCCAGGTAAATAAAGAATATGACATTTTTATATTTATCCATATTTGTGAATAAAATATTAATATTACTTTAAAGTGGACGCTATGCTCGATGGCGTACCCAATACGCAGCAACGAGTTTCTTGGGAATCTTATGTTGCACTCTAATAATAAAATAATATTATTTTAAATGGTAGTTAACGCCTAGACATTGTAATGGAGGGAATGACTATAACTAACTAAAAAATGATTATATATGTTGGTAAAATATTTTTACTCTTTACAATAAATGTTAGATGATTAAAAATGCGAATGAATCCAATTTTTAAGCATAAACATTCTAATAATCTTTAAGAGGTCGATTAACTGCCTTTCGATGGAGAACCTCTTTTAAATCCACTTTTTAACAATTTTATGTGTTATATTTGACAAAATAAAATTCTTCTTTAGAATCGGGACTTCAAAATTTACTTTGTGTAAATTTTTGGTATTTTTCCGATAAAGTTCATTTTTTAATGAATAGTGAAAAATGTTGTATTTTAATTCAAAACCACTTTTTAATATAATTTATTTATATGATTAGATTATATTTTTAATTGGTTTTAAAGTTCAATTAGAATATATTTTTACAATTTAATATAATTTTGTTCATTGGAATTAATTTCAATTTGAAATCGGACTTCAACTAGTGTCAATCTTTTGATACTTATTGTTTCATAAAAACACGCTATTTTCTCTGACAGGGGGAATTAATTATTAAATTAATTAATTCAACTTATATGTTTTCAATTTTTTAAGATAGACTACATTTTTGAATTTGGAATATCAAATATTGCATAGGGTGAAGTTTTGGAATATTTCTGAAGAACTTCATTTTTTTATGAATAGTGAAACCAGTAAGTGGTACTTATAAAAACTGATTTTCTGTTTAAATGAAATTTTACCACTGCTGTGTTTTGAATTTCAAAAATTTGACATACATGGTTGTCATTAATAAGTAAAATGTGCTTCAATGGAATTAAAATAAATTTTTGGTGAATAGTAACTTTTAAGTTTTTAATCGCGATTAGAGGTAATTAGTGTAGTTTAATGTAAAAATAATGTTTTAATAATATGAGATGAGCTTGACACATGTCCTACCCTTATTGGATGTGTAATGGCCGACCAAGTAAATCCATGGGTCAACTTGGGGACCCCATGGAGCCACTTTGGATGGGAAATGACATAAATAACTTTTTATTTAATGTAAAAGTAAAAATGACACAAACATGAGTTGTTTTACTAAAACAATTTTTACATGTGGTTATACAAGTCATATTTTTTACTATAAATATTCATTGTAAAGATAAAAATATTTCCTACATCATGATAGTTTTTTTAATAATTTTTAGACATTAAATAAATAAAATTATTTATGACATCATAATGATGCAACGATTACCTCATTAATAAAGGATTTAAATAAAATGAAAAGATAATGTAAAATATATGACCTACACAAGTCCAAAAAGTATTTTATTGGTGTATTTAGAAACATTATAACCTTATCCTAGAATTATATCAATGTGGGATCTTTTAAATCCGATACTCATTTTCAAATAAAGTATCATTTCTTTACTTTCCAAGACTGCCCCTCCTCTCCTCTTATAAAAGGCCCCCACCTCTACCTCCTTACCCATACATCCAAAGCCTTTGGCTCGGCCAACCCCTGCACATTTTGTCTCTACACATACCTATCTTACTCCTAGAAGCCTCACTTTGGACAGAAGTTTTCCTAAGGAAGCCTTTGAGCTCAAATCAAAAAGAGTTACCCGATTTTAAGGTAATGTCTTCACTTGTGTTCTTTTATATTATTTTGCTTCTCCAAACCCCTAAACTCTTTTTATTCATTTCTTTTGTAACAACTACAGTATCTTCAATATACTTGGATGTTGTTATAAGAAGAATTATAGCTACACTTACACACACCTACATCAAATGGTTAAAGAACATATTGTTTCTGTGGATGGAGAATTTCTGCCTCACGAAACGATGATTGTTCAACACTCATATAACACCTTAAAAGGTGGCCATTAAGATGTCACTATATTTATATATGATATATAATATGTTTCTGTTTCTGTATTTTTTTTGTAATACCTTTGTGGTTTCCATTGTGGGTAAACACAATAATTTCATTTTAGGAAGTGCGGACTACCGCCCCCTCAAAGTGATTTGATTCGTTAATGCCATATGTGGGATGTATAAAGGATGGATTTAAAGTTTTTATATATGATGTATGTTAAATATAAATGATGAATATAATTATGGAATTAAAATATACATACCTCTCATTTGGTTTTAATTCCATTAATATGACATAGAAATGAAAGTAGTGTCCATGCGTACATACGGTTTACCGTCTCCATGAACGGTGAATTCATTTCTTACCTCTAAATGATTATGTAATATTATAAATACATGTATATTCTGGATATATATGATATATATGATATCCAAATCATTAATATCATTCTGGATATAATGAACCTTTGACCACATGAACAACATGTAATTATAAGAAGTCCACTTTCAACTTAATAACCAAATATCGACAAACAAACATTATTAACTTAAATGATTACATAATGCTTATAACATGGAAATAAGTGATATAAAAGGAATAATTAACTTGAAGAAGGTTCTTAATAAAGTGTAAATTAACTCAAGTTTATTATTCAGGATGTTAAAGAACGATCGAGTCAAGTCGGACCCGAGGTAAGGGATCCAACTCCTCTCTTTCTTTTTAAGTACACTATTTTATGTCATTCCTTTTAAAGCTCATCTTTCTTTTTATTGGGATGTTATTTTATATTACTCTTACTTTCATTTTTATGTTCATGTTATGATATACCCTATTCTCTCTCATCAATCCATTTTGGATGTTTTGAGTGGCGTCGTTAGGCTGCCAAATTTTCGTAAGAGATCTAACCTCTCTCTTTCTTTTTAAGTAATCTCCTTTATGTCACTTATTTTAAGCTCCTCTTTTTTATGTTGGGGGATGTTCTTTTATATTACTATTTCTGTAAACTTTATGTTAATATGATGAGAGACCCTATTTGATCTCATCAATCCATTTTTGTACGTTTTATGTGGTGTTGTTACGCTTCCGAGTTTTCATAAGGGATTTTTCAACTCAATTTTATTCCCTTTAGATTTATGCTACATTTTCCACATTTTCATTTGAGTGGTGTATGTACTGCCCATTATTTTACTCATTGTGTAATATAATTTCATTTATGAGTATTTACATCAATGTTTTATTGTTCTTCTTTCACGGGGCGTATGTTTCGAAAGATACCCATGTCGGTAAGGGAACCTTTCACCCTCATCTTTTTAAAAGACTTATTTTGTTATGTATTTTAATTCACATACTATTATGTTGGGATATGTTATTATATATCCTTATTGATTTAAATTTTATTTACATGTGATGAGATAACCTTTTTATCTCTCATCAACTCTTTTTTTGAGTTTTGTAGTGATGTCGTTAGGCTGTCAAAATTTTGCAAGGGAACTTCTTAACCCAATTTTGATTCTTTGGGATAAACTTGTACTCCTTGAATATGTCGTTCTATGAATATGTGTGAATGTCCTATGATTGTTTTTCACTTAATATCCACTTATGTTTGGTTTATTCGTTTGTCACACATAATTATGTAATTGATTTATCCTTAATCCAAGGATATCGTCTTTGTATGGGACTTCGTCTCAATCTCCATTCATTGAGGCATATTTTGTTTTATACACAACCTACTTTTATACGGTGTATAAACCCCTTTGACTTTTACGTTTATCGAAAAGTAATATTTTTATACGAAGAGTTTTACTAAATGAAAAAAAGGAATTTTTTTGTCATACGTATGCGGTGACAACGACTTCTCCACTGCCATGACCATTATTTGAGTTTCAGCTTCCTCTATAAGCCATAACTTTTTTTTAAAGAAAAATAAATACCATGTTTTTCTTTTTCTTTATTTTGGTATTGAAAATGGTTTTCATAATGTTTTTATATCAATGTGTTGTATTGATATCTTGTTATTGAATAGTGGAAATGTTATGTTTCCTTTATGCATGTTTTATGTGATACGATTATGTTATGGTTCTTGGGCATTATTATGAAGACTGGTGGTTCCGTGAAAAACTAAGGGCGGGTGAGCCCGATATAGCTCTTCAATGCATTGGGTAACGCTAAGGAGTGAAACAAAAATGTTTCCCTGAAGAGATTTAGGGAATATACTGTGGTGGGTATTCCAAAAGTAACCAAGAGGGTTACTCCCTACGTAAGAATGTTATGAATCCCTCAAGTTACCTTTTATGTCTTATGATTTCTATGATTTATTCATGATTTTATAAGGTATATTAAAGTGCTTTTGTTTTATGGGTAAAGTATGATTTCATTCATACGTATACATGTACTCATGTTTCCTTTCACTATTTTTATATCCCTTTCTGAGCTTTTTATGCTCATTCCAAGTTTTTGAAATGTTTTTCACAGGTCAATGGAAGGGTACATTATATGATGATAGTGTCAAGGAAGTGTCAAGAATGAATCCATGTTTTATTTTAAATATGTTTCCGTTGATGGGAAAAATCAATACTATCTTTTATGTAACCACTTTGTTTAAATGTGGAATGTAATGAATGTTTTATGATCTAATTCTCTAAAACACTAAACCTAAAAATATCCTCAATGTGTAATCTTGTAATAACTCAAGATTAAGTAAGGTTTAAGGATGGGGCCTTATATGAAATCCCTAGTTAATATGACTAATTATTCGTAGTTAAATGATTTAACGGATCAGGAATCAATTGATTTCAGAAACTTATGTTTTAAGAAAAGTACATACATAGTATAAGAAAATGATTTGGTGATTAAGTGATTAATGTTTTTATAGAATATGTTCACTCTTTTGTTGAAACAATAAATTCATAAGGAAAATAGAATACAATGGGATTTAATTTCTGGAGTAATGGTTGAAATTTTATTTTTTGAAGAATATATATGTTTAGTGTGGATATATGGTGATTTGGGTTATTTATGGAAATGATTAACCTATGATATAGAATATTTTATTTGGTTAATTACACTTCAGTATTAAAATTTAAGAGTAGTCAATGTTATTTGGAGAAAAATGTTGAGATTTGGTATAGAAGACAATGTGATCAAATTCTTCTGAATTTTGGACTTCAGACTTAGTTTGGATTATTTTGAAGAATTTAAAGGTTATTTGTTTATTGAATGGTATCTGTTGAGCTTTGGGTATTTTTTATTAGATTTTGAATATAATGAGTAGTGTTTCATTTTTATAAAATATTATTTTTTTGGTGATTATCTCATCTTGTACTAACCATTTAGTTTTTGGTTAATGTCTAAAGACTAGGGAAATATATGAATAATATTTTCTGGATTATGTGATTCTCTATAAGTTGATTCTAGTTCTTCAGGTGTGACCAAGTCATCTAGAATACTCGTTATTTGGAGAGAAGATGATTTTTTGGTAGAAACTTATTAAGGATGAAACTATAAATGAAAAGTAGTTATATTTCCTTATGTACTTAGTCAATATCATAAATAAATTCTCCTAGTATATGAAAATGAAAAAAAAACCAAATAACATTTCCCTTTTACTTTCCCATTGGGAAATCGATGACTGTTTAACCCATTACTAGTTTGTGGTTTTTGTGTTGTTAACTTTCTCCTGATCAAGTTTTCTATCACACTCTATCAAAACATGATGGTTAGTTTCCCCTTCCATATCAAGGTTTTCAGGGATTCCTATTATGGGTTATCTCGATTGATCATTGTATTTCCCATTATTTCTATTAATGTTATAGTTTCAATGACTATTTATCTTATGTGGGACATGAAATAATGATTCTGAACCTAATTTTAACGTTGCGAGGAAGCAATATACAATTGGGGAAGGATGTAATGATCCAGATATTTATAGAAAAAAATATTTTCATATCTATTAATATTTTATTAATAATATATTAAATTTATGTTAAGTAGGACACTTGTTCGATAGCATAATCAACACACAGTAACTGGTATCTTTGAAATCTTATGTTGCACTCAACCTTGAGTTATACTGAAAAATAATATAATAATATTATTAATTTAAATGGTAGTTAATGCCTAGAAATTTAATTGGTGAAAATGAATAGAACTATCTAAAATAGGACAACACATGTTTGTTAAATGTTTTTAATTTTATCCAAAACGTTTTTGTGACTTAAATTAAGAATGAATCCAATTTTTTCCATGGAAAACCCTAATATTTTTAAAAAGTTTATTTACAACCTTTTAATGGTGAACCCAATTGAAATTTAGATTATTTCACTTTTATATGCTCTATTAGAGAAAATAAACTTCTTATTTAGAATAGAGACATAAAAAATTACTTTTGGTAAAATTTTGAAACTTTTCTTATAAAAATAATTTTTTATTAATAGTGAAAAATACTGCATCTAAATTCAAAAATGTCTTTTATTCTAATTTATTTACATGGATAGCTTTTCTTGTTAATTAGTTTTAAAGAAAAATTAGATATTTTTAAAATTTTATTTTATTTTTGTGACTATAAATAATTTAACATTTTAATTAGACATAAACACATTTCAATCCTTTTATAGTTATTATTTCTTAAAATCAAGCATTTTGGTTTTGACAACAGAAATTATTTTTAAATTAATTTTGGAAACTTTTTTTTTAATTTGGAAATATGGATTCAGTATATTTATTTAGGAGGTAAATTTTTTTTAAATAGGTAACTTTTATTTTTAGACATTATGAATAGTAACTTCAATAAATATTTTATTTACCATGGTAAAAGGGTAAATCTTGTAAATATGGGTAAAAAATAATGTTATAATAATAATAATTACCCTAACACATGTCCTAACTCTATTAGCTGATAAAATTCTGGAAATGGGTATATTTGTGATGTTTTTGGGACCCCATAGATCCACTTGTAAATTAAAATGACATTATATAAAAATTAATTTAATGTTATGGAAAATTTACCCTAAATATATTTATTTTAGTTAAATAATTTTTATAAGGTGTTAAATAAATGAATTCTTTGACTATATATAGTAATTATAAAGATACCATAATATCATACTTAATCGTATTTTATATATACATTTTAGACATTAAAGAAATAAATTTAATTACGAAAAAATGATGATGCTGTGATTGCTACGTTAATAATGGTTTCAAATAAATGATATTATAATTGTTAAAATAATTGTAATTTGGTTATTTTGATGTCATCCATGAAATTTATGTATGATATATACATGTTATCTGTTTATTAATTATGTTTTTTCGAATCAATCATGTTTTATGGATTTTTAAAAATAGGTGATATGAATAGTGTCAAAAATTGACTTTATTCATATTTTAAATATTAAATATTTTAATAAATATTATAAAATAATAAAAATCTAAAATTTGGAAAAATAGTTATCAAAACTAAAAAATAATAGTATTAACTATTTAATTGGATATTTTTACGATTTTTCTAACTATTTTGATACTGAAAATCATAAATACTTGATAAAACTGTAAGAGAAAAAAGGCTTAAATAAAAAAGATAAGAATTAAAAAATATTCAAAACCTATATTATTATTATTGGATTATTTTGTATAGATTTATATTAATCTTATATTATAATTTAATGAGTTTTTTACCTATTAAAACTGAAAATAATTTTATAATGAAATAATAATTTTAATCTTTCCAAAAGAGCACGCCTCCCTCTTATAAAAGGCCACCTTGTCCAGCCCATTTCTCACACCTGTCAAGCACCTCGGATCGTCCAACCTCTAATCCAATCAGATCGTAAAACCACTCTATTACTCCTAGATTCCTTACATTGGGCATAAGGAAATTCAACAAAGCCTTTTGGTTCAAACCAAATGGAGTTACCCGATTTAAAGGTAACATCTTCTCTCATGTTAATTTCTTTTATTTTCCTTCCCCAAACCCCTAAACCCACTTTATTACATTCCTTTATAAAAAAATAGTATTTACAATATACTATTATGTTTTATGAGATGTATTGGAACAAAACATACACACACTTCTGTTTTATGGGTACAGAACAAACTATTTCTCTGGATGGGGAACTACTGGCCCATGAAACGATGATTGTTAAATATTCTCCTACCAACTCTCATGGTACAGATTAGGATATAACTATAATTATATATGATATATATGATATTTATTTTATCTATATTCTTATGTAATTCTCATTTAGAAAATAAATTTTTTATTTTCATGTTTTATAAATATGATAATTTCATTTGAGAATGTGCGTACTACCGCCCTCTCAAAGTGATATGACTAATTCATAACATACATATAATTCATAAGTGATGGTTTTAATGACCATATGTAATGTATATAAAATATGATATTATAATGGAATTATAATACACCTATTTATATTTATGAATTCATTCAATTAAATATCAAAAAAATGAAGGTAGTGTTTATGCACACGTACAACTTACCGTCTCCATGTATGATGAATGTCATTTCTTATATCAAAATGATATGGAATTTTATAAATAAATATATTCAAGATATACAGGATATATATTATATCTATATCATGAAAATAATTATTTAGATATTTTACTTTTTACCACATGGACAAATTGTAATTATTACAAGTTCGTTTTTAACTCAAATTCCGAACATCGACAAAATGATCGATATGAACTCAAATATCTAACTAATTTTTATTGAATGTTATTAAGTGATATTAAAGGATTAATGAAAATTAATATGGTTATAAATCAAGTATAAATTAACTTATGTTTATTTTTCTGGATGAACATGGAACATACAAGGCAAGTTGGACACTAGGTGAGGGAACTTCTTAACCCAATTTCGATTCTTTGGGTTAAACATTTATTTCTTTAATATGTTGTGTTATGATTATGTGAGAAATAAATTTTTTTATAATTTATTTTATTTATAATTTCATTATTTTTACTTATAGTGAATACACATAATCAATCTATTTTATTTACAAAATGATCTTTGTAAGGGAGCCTTTCACCATCTTTATTAGTCATGGACTTCTTTTATGATATGTGTTTTAATTTCCATTTTCAAATGTTGGGATATATTATTCTATATCCTTATTTATGTACATTTTATGTCCATGTTTTGAGATACCATTTTTCTCTCATAAACTCATTTTATGATTTTTATTGTGGTGCTGTTAGGATACTGAATTTTCATAAGGGAACATCTTAACACAATTTCCATTATTAGGGTCAAACTTCTTGATTCTTGATTATATCATGATATGAATATGTGTGAATTTCATATGATTGTTTTATACATAATATCCACTTATATTAGGTGTATTTATATTTTTCTCACAAAATAAATCATTGAATTATCCTTAATCTAATGACACAATTATCGTAATGGAACCGTTCACCATTCTCTTTTAGTCGAAGACTTATTTTATGTTATGTATTTTAATTTCCATTTTATTATGTCTGGGTATGTTATTCTATATAATTATTGATATAAATTTTCTGTAAATGTTATGATAGACCCTTTTCTCTGTCATCAGCTCAATTTCAAAATTTTTATGTGATGTCGTTAAGCTGCTGAATTTTTATATGAAAAATTCTTAACCCAATTTCCATTATTTGGGTTAAACTTATACTTCTTGATTATGTCATTCCATGAATATGTGTGAATGTCCTATGATTTTTTGACACATAACTTCCAATTATTTTGGGTGTATTTATATTTGTCTCACAAAATTATTTCAATGATTTTTCCTTAATATAATGATACAATCAAGGTAAAGGACTACATCTCAATCTCATTTCATTGAGGAATATCTTGAAATTGTGCACATTTATTATCTTATAAGGTGTATATACTATCCATTGACATGTTATATCACGAATCTCTGTATTCTCATGATATTATATGATTTTTTTTAATATATCCTACAATTATTTTTATTCAACTATTTTCTCAAGTGGTAAGGGACTCTATAACTAAATCAATGTTTTAAATGTTTTAAATATTTAATATTATAATTCATCCACATTAATGTACACTAATTCAAAATTGTTTTTTTGATTTATTTATATGGACATTAATGTTTTAAAATTTTAAATCCTTTTAAATTTTCAAATTTTAATTGGACACATTGAATAAAAAATCTCTTTATTAAATGTTTTAAATGGTGTTGAAAATGGTTTGGAGAAAACATTTATAATGTCAATATCTTGAAAAGAATTATTTTGATTGTAATTTTAAAATGTTACCATTCCATTATTCTTGTTCATGTGTTATGATTATTTTATGTTTCTTGGGATTTGTTTTCATATATAGGTGGTATCATGATATACCTAGGGTGGGTGAGCCCAAGATGGCTCTCAAATGAATAGGGTAACACGGTGGAGGTAAACATTAATGTTTCTCATAAGAGATTTAGGGAATATAGTATGATGTGTATTCCAAACGTAACTTCTTACATAACTATGAATGCTACAATATATGTATGATATGGATGCCATAAGTTACCTTTATGATTTGTGATTACAATATGTTATTCATAAATCTTATGATTTCATGAGGTTTGTTAAAGAGCTTTTGTTTTATGATTGACATGTATGATTTCATTTATTTTTCTGTATTGATGGGATAATTTTTTCATTCCTTATTTTATATCCATTACATACCATTTTTTGCTCAACCCGCGTTTTTGAAATGTTTTTTCACAGGGTATAAGGATGGGTAAGAGAAATGATGTATTCAAAACGATTTATTTCAAGAAAATAACTCTTATTTTATTTTAGGAGTTTTTTGTGTGAATAAATTAGATAGAATAGAAGTATATAATTTTTAATTTATGAGCTGTAATGTAATAGTTATGACCAAATTCTTTAAAATTGTATACCGAAAAAGATCCTCAATGTGAAATCTTAACATAACTCAATATTATGTAATGTTTATGTCTGGGGCTTATAGTTTGTATCAAAGGTCGGTTTAGACTACTTTATAGGTTATGAGTTTTTATTAGACACATTGTTAATCTCTATGTATACTCTTTAAGTTAAATCCTTATTTTTTTAACTTTTTCAGATCAAGGAATTTCTGTTACAAATGAAAGGTGGGGGATCTCAAATGACATTCCTATCTTTTATTAATGACTTACATGCAATAATTATTGCAATCCCATGTCTGGAAGATTCAAAAACATTTTCTAACATATAAAACACATGGAAGATATTAGTTGTGATATCAAACACCCCCAATATACCTAGATACCATCTAGGATCATGGGATGTATTTTATCAAATCCTATTTTCTTAATATTCTCATATTTTCAAGAGAGGTAAAAATTATCAATGCGTTTTCAAATATTTTACCATATATCAAGATTTTGAAGAATATTATGATTTTGTAAAAGGTTATAAATAAGTAGACCCTTCCAAAACCTATTTATATTTTATTTTAAATTATATTCTTTCATCACATACTTATGGCTATTTAAAAGGACCATTGATTGAATTTTTCAACTCAAACTCAGTCCGATTGTTTTATATAAATAAATATTTATCAGATATTTTGAAATTATATGTCATACATTATTATTTTCTGAAACTATTTTTTTTGAACACCCACATGTCCCATGTTTTATGAGGTGTATTTGAATAAAGGAACCATATGATTTTAACGGATCTCTAAATCATTGTTTCAATGCATTTACCATTTATCTATGTGAACAAGATGATGATGAAACTAGGTGGACACCATGACCAAGGTACAATGTTCCTTCTTGTGGAATAGTGATATTTTATGGTGGAAAAATAAAATTTTATTCATTAACATATTGAGGTCATTATGAGTTAGGATGAAAATGAGAGGCATAAGATAACCATTGAGGTTAAATCCTGATATGGTTATTTTTTAGGAGTATATCTCATTTTTTAAAACGTTATAAAATTATATAGTATCTAAAAAAGGGCAACATGCAGACCATGTGACATCCCATCAAATAGGATAAAGCATTGGTAATCTAATCCAAAACCAATGTGAGATTGGGATCTACCTACCATTGGACTACGTGATTTCCCTGGTAATTATGGCTAATTCTCCATTGATAAATGATTTTATGAATCAAGAATATGTTGATTTTGGGAACTTATGTTTTGTCAAATGTATATCCTTAGTATAAGAAAATGATTTGGTGATTAAGTGATAATGGTTATTTTGGAAGACATTCACTCTTTTGTGGAAACACTATATGCCTAAGGAAAATAGAATACTATGGAATTCAATTCGGGGAGTAATGGTTGAATATTTATATTTGAAGGATCTATTTGTTTATTGTTGATATATGGTGATTTGGGTTATTTTCAGAAATGATTAACATATCATAGAGAATATGTGATTTGTTTTATTACACTTTAGGATGAGACTTTAGGCGTAGATAATGTCATATGGAGATAACTGTTAATATTTACTAGAGAAGACTATGTGATCAAATTCTTCTAAATTATAGGTATCAAAATTAGTTTTGATTATTTTGAGGAATTTTAGGGTCTTTTGTGAATTGAATGGTCTTTGTTTAGTTTTGAATATTGATTATTCAATTTTTTAGATTAATATTAGTGTTTCTTTTTTTATAAAATATTATTCTTTTTAGGGATTATTTGATCATTTACAGTCCATTTGGGTTTTGTTTAATGTCTAAATATAGGAGAAATATACGGTTAATATTTTTTGGATTATATGAATCTATAGAAGTTGATTATCGTGCTTCATGTGTGACCAAGTCATCTAAAATACTCATTACATAGAGAAAAGATGATTTTTTGGTAGAAATGTATTAATGGATGAAACTATACTTGAAAAGTAAGTATATTTTTCATTATTTCATTAGTCAATATCATAAATAAATTCTCTAACTTTATGAAATGGAACATAAAACAAAAATGTTTTCTTTTTAGTTTTCCTACTAGGAAATCAATGACTGTTTAACCAATCACATGTTTTTGGTTTTCTTATTGTTAACATTCTCCTGGTCATGTTTTTGATCACTCTCCATTAGAACATGATTGTTAGTTTTCTCTTCCATATCATTGTTTTCATGGAATCCTATAATGGGATAACTAGGGTGGCCATTTTACTTATCTTTTTTTAAGTGATAGTTTAATGACTGTTTTTTCGATGTGGTACTTTCAATAATGTTTATCATCCATATTTTAAAATTGCGAGGACTTAATATCTAAAATGGGGGAAGGGTGTAATGACCCCAATATTTATAGAATAATACATTTTCATATATTGTAATATTTATGAATAAGATATTAATTTTATGTTACAGAGGATACTTTTTTTGATAGCGAACTAAACACACAACAGCAGGTTTCTTTGAAATCTTATGTTGCACCAAACATTGAGTTGTACTGAAAAGTAATATAGTAATATTATTATTTCAAATAGTAGTTAACGCCTAGCAATTTTATTGGTGGGAATGAACATAACTAACTACAATATGACTACACATGTTTGTTAAATGTTTTTAATTTTATCTAATATGTTTTAGAGGATTAAAATAAGAATGAATCCCATTATAAGCATGAAAAACTCAATATTTTTAAAAAGTGATTTCACCACCTTTTGTTGGTGAACTTATAACAGCCCAAGCTTCCACGGTACGTTTCCCATTGAATAATACAATAGCGTGTGTTGTACAAAACTTTGAGTTCAAACAGACCACAACCAATCCAACCATCCTTAATGAATAGTAATACACACTTTTTGATATTTTATAAATTTTACCTTTTAAAATGGAATTCATTTTTTGATTCGGAATATCAAAATTATCTTAGGGTGAATTTTTGTCAATTTTCTGAAATCATTCAATTTTGATGAATAGTGAAAAAACACTACATTATTGGTTAAAATTGACTTTTTATTTAAATAATTCATCATTTTATTTTAATTTATTTTTTGTCAAAATAGATACATAATACATATATATGTTCAACATAATTCATTAGAGTCATTTTATAACAAGTTTAGATATATAAAAGTTTGTCTATCTTTTTATCGTCTTCTACCCACCTCCATTGAGCATTTGCAAAATTGTATAAAACATAATTTTACTACTTCAATGATATGGTGTTCAAAAATCCGATGGAAATGGTTAATATGTCATGTTAGAGTTGATTAAATAAATATTATATCATAATTACCCTAACATATGTCATAATTATATTATATAAGAGTAATTCGACAAAAAACTACCTTAGGAATAAAATATTATCCCCTTTGGTCCACTTGTATTAGATTAGGACATTTATTACTATTTTATTTAATTAAGAGTTAAAAGAGTTCAAATCAAAGTTTAATAACTAAACCATTTTTAATATGGGGTTATACATAAGATAAATTCGACTATAAATATTCATTAGAAATATAAGAATATTTCCTACATAATCGTATTTTATTTATATTGTTAGACATTAAAAAATTAAATTTCTTTATGACACAATGATGATGCAGTAATTACCTTATTAATGAATGATTAAAATAATTAAAATTATAAATATCCAAATAAAAATAATTTGAGTCTTTTAATGAATTACATTATCACACCCGGGCCTTTTTTATTCATTTTTCATTTAATTTCCATTCCTGAGTTGTTTTGGGGGTTTACCGCTCATTTTGCTAAAAATGGTGGGTTTTGAAAATTTGGGGCAAACCATGAGCCCAATTCCATATTAAAATACAAATTTCGTTTCTTCTATAACTCCTTTATTTTTCACCATTTTCTACCCATTCCACTTACCAATTGGCTTACCCTGATATATTAAAATCACTATATCCCTTTAGTCCACATAGAAATCCAAAATCATGATGGATTTTGGGTTTTGATTAAGGTAATGGGCCTGCCCATGGGCCCATTTCCTGTTTTAAATAATTTTTTTAAATTGTCAATATGCCATTCATTTTTTTAATTTTTTTCAGTGATTTAACCTCCCACTCGAAGACAAACACCTCAGGATTACCCCCATTTGTGAGTTTTCCTCTATGGAGCTCATATATCTCATGGATTAGGGAGATCATTCGCAATCATTCTCAAATATACCAGATTTGATGTGGTAAAATGATTATTTCATAACTCCATTAATATTCTATCTTTTTCCACAAATTCGGTCCCCACATGACCTAATATAAATCCTTAAATCCAACATACCAGTTTAGGATACTTCAAGATTCAAATAGTGGTGGAATGGAGCCGATTTTTTCAAGATATTTTAAGTAAGGTAATTCCTTCTTGGTTCCTTCCATCCTCTTTTAGTTTTATTTCCAATTTCTTGAAGTTAATCATGTCCAAAAGATGGGGTTATATCCTAAGGTATGATTTGGTATCATTTGGGTCAATTTTTGGTGGTCTAGTTTTGGATTTATATTCCTTGTGGTGCGATGGTGGTGCGCTTAAGGTTTCGCACCATGTTTTGAGGGTTTTGACTCAAAAGGTAGGTGATTCCATGTGTATCCATTTTATGATGAGTTAGATTTATTGTTTTATTAATTTATCATGTTTATAATCTGTTTTTTGTGTTGTGAAAACTATTTTTGATGGATTTGGTTAAACATTTACTTTTTAGTTGCATTTTAGCTTGAAATTTGGGACTTTTCATGCATGACTGTTGGGGTAATTTTTGGGTTTAGTTTATAACTTATGAAAGTGATTTATTAGTCTTGAAAGGGGATTCAAAATATGTTTTGTTAATTCCTTATTGTCATGTGGGCCTTGAGACGAGGTTTTTGAATGATTTTAAGGTGTAAAACTGTGTTGTACTTCTTGAAGTTGATTTGTGAATGCTTGTTTTTTTTCATGTGTATCTTTGTTGTATTATTTCATGTATTTTTATAATACTTGGGGATGGTTTAATAATTTTATTAGGGATGAAAATTATGTTTTGGATTGGTATTGGTATGATTTTGGTCTTGAATGAGGGTTTTGAAATGGGTTTAGTGTGGAAATAATTGTTATACCTCTTGGGTTTGTTTTATAAAAATTGAAAATGTTTTATTTGGTTAAACGAAGTTGGAAAAGCGTGTATAGGAACTGTTTGGATGAGTGAGTTCACCTATTGTGGGTTTTTGAATGGTAAAGTGGTGATTTGAGATGTCAAACATTTTTTTGAATGTTTTATAAATTGCTGAAATGTTTTCCTAAATATTGTTTTCTGTGCGAAACAGGGGTGTGGGATGTTTCGTGTTATCTTATTGATAAAATGAATTTTGAAGGTGAGAAGGGTATTATGTGACATGTGTGTGGTATCTTATGTGTGCTTAATATCTTCTAATAGTTTTATAACATTGTTTAAATTATTTGTGGAAGTGTTAAAGAAATGGGAAAATTGTTGTGGGCAACTTTGGTGTGAGTATTATTTCAAAACGCATTTGAATGAAAAAGTGGTTTTTGTGACTTTTGTGATGTACATGTGGGATGTTTAATGAATATTTGATGTGGAAGTGATATTTTCATGTGAAAATTATATTTCTTGACTTTTCGAACTTGTTTGAGCATAAGAGGAAAACCTGGGTATCTAGGTGGGTGGACGTGTACTAGTATGCTAGTGATCCTATGGGGTTTGGCCTCTGTTTCACTTAGCAAGATTGAAGCTTACAACTATAACTAAACTATGATAATGATTATTATTAGGGACCACTAGGTTATGTGTATGTTCCCTACTAGTGGATCGTGCACGAGAATGGATATTTGTGACGGTTACTTTCACCGAGATAAAAGGTACTAGGGACCCACAACGAGCTAGTGCCTAGAGCTTATTTCTCATTTCTTATGCTCATTATATCCATTGTACTTACCGTTGGTATAGGGTATTTTTGGATGGAAAATTTAGTAGCTTTGGTATTTATTTTAGAATTTTTGGTCCTTTAAAATTTTCCAACATGAAAACTATTTTAAATTATTATTTCAACCTTTAGAAAATTATAACAATCATTTATTATTTATAAAACATGAAATGATTTTTGTCATGAAATGTTTATCACATGGAATCTCTTAGTAGTGGTATCCTACTTGGTTTTCGCTCACACCCTACTTACACCTTTAGGTGTAAGTAGACTTGCTTATTTTATTTCGCAGGTTTGGGTACCAATTTTATGGCATTGGTTCAAGGTTTTAGTGGTCCATCGTGATGCAGTGTCGTGGAGATGGCTTGAGGGTGGTGCCTCTTTCCATGTTGAGGTTCTTGGGCTATCATTTCAGGGGTTTTTACATTTGTAATGGTCTTCAAACATTGTTTAAAATTGTGTAATTCAGTTCTGAATTTTAGTAAAAGATGATTTGGTTTGTAAAATTTGGATTTGATTTCATGGATTCATTTGTTTTTTTAAGTATAAAAATTGGGTAAATCATTCCCATTTTTTAGTATTTGATACCCGGGCACTTGTGCCAGCCCGTGGTGATCGGTAAATCCCTTTGGGACTTGCCACGGGTCGGGTTGGGTGTCGGTTTTGGAAGTGACCAGATTCGGTTCATGACATCCACTAATTTTCTAGGTTAATATGTAATGTTAGAGTTGATTAAATAATGTTTTTCTAATTAATAATGTTGTTATGAATTTAACAAAAACAAAATACCAAATAGTGTCCAAATTGATATAAAAGAGTTTTTAAACAAATATTTTATTATAAATTTCTATTCTATTCCTAAAAATCTAAGGTGTGTCCAAAGTTCTTAAATAATTTTTTATATTTCATTAATTAACCACTTTAGGTTCTCTTGGAGGTTTATAGTTTGTTTATTAACCATATAATATAATAATACAAAGAGACATGGTAAAAGCCAAACTATTTAACTTAGAGTTAAATCTAAAAGATAAGGTTAATATGATGACCTAAACTTGTGTAAAACCTTTTGGATGAAGGGTTTCCGACCCATACCCACCTTAGCCTTTAAATAATTCAATTTTGAGCCATTATAAAAGGAAAATTATTTTATTATAAAATAATATTTCAAGATTTTCCTAAAGTGACCCTCACTTCTCTTATAAAAGGGAACTTCCCCTTCTCTTTAATTCACACCTTCGAAACCATTTGTATTAGAAAAACCCTGCCCAAATATCCTCTCAATTTTCCTCTATTCATCATAGAGGAATTAATTTAGTCATAATTTCAACCTAGGGAGCACATTAGATCACATAAAAATGAATAACCTGAAGAAGAGGTAAATATTTCATCACCTCTTTCATGTTATTTTCGTATGCCACTTCAGATTTCATTGTTGATTCCATTCTAAAATAATAACCCCCACATATTATATCTATTTTGATGATATTATAAAAATGGTACATCCATATTCATTATTTTATCCATCCTATAAATGAAAAATTCACCATACGTACGTACGTACGGATTATCATCTCTACATTGTGATGTAGTTTGTTATTCAAACACTTCATCATTCGTATAGGTATAATAATGAGATAAAATTGTCTAAATAATAAATATAACATGTTAATTATTAATTATATATGATATAACATCCAATTATATGTTATTTTAATATCAAAATAATGATATTGTCGCTCATGCTTATGTAGGGATTACCGTCTCCAGGAACGCAATGAAATTCATTCCCCAACATAATTATTCAAAAATAATTTTCATTTTATGATTAAAAATAATGTTTATTAACATAATTTCATTTTGTATGTGAGTCAAAGACATATTATCCATAACAAACATGGATTATTTAACCAAGAATATAATGTAAAACGAATCAATTAACACCCGGAACGATGATACTACTAAAATATCATTAACAAAGCAATATTAAAAGATTAAATGCGATGTAATATTAATGTATATGGTTATTGTATAATTTAATAACAATTATTTAACAATTATACAGGTGTTTAACCTACCATTGACCAAAGAAAAGTAAAAGGTAAGGGTTAATTTCACAATCACTTTATTATCCAAGGTAGTTTTATACATGAGTATTTACTGGGACGTCTTTATCAACCACATTCGTGTTTTCATAAAGATGTATTTCAAAAAAAATTACTATTTACTAGACTATGGGTTAAATTCATTTATACCCTTGTTTAACTTTTTATAAAATGTTTTGAATGGAATCATTCCATCATTTTCCAAACAAGGTAATTTATGTCCTTTTCGACAAAATTAAGGTAAGAATGTTTTTTTTAATTTATACAGTAGGTGAAAATATTTTACCCCATTATAACATCGTCAAATAATCCATTAAAATATTATTAGAATAATTTCAAAATATATGTTTTATTTAATAATTATATGACTTTTAAATGATTTCAAAATAGAAAGAGATATCTCTCTAAACAATATTTCATTCCATCTATGTCAACATCCTTTGATGGATTTTACGCATGTTTAATGTTGATTTATTATGATATAAAAAATCCATATTGTATTGAAGGTTTTTTGATATGTTTTACTTTGGATGTGTTATTTTTTTACCATTCATGGTTTATGGATAATGTATTGACATTTCATATGCTAGTTTTAATATGAATGTTTATGTTATGTTTACACCTTTTCATATGAGGAATGCATTGAGCTTAGTAAGTAATGGGTGGAGCCCGCTATAGCTCCTCGATGCATCAGTAGGTCTCACGAGACAAACTATTTTCTTTGCACATGGCCTTGATGAAATATTATTTATAGTCTTGTCACAAGGCCTTGAATCTGTGGTTATGAAGTCTGGCTTTATTCATTCCATCATTATGAAAGTGCCTATTGATATTTCATGTCATTATTCGACTAGTAGAATATCAATGTGAATAAGAAAATAGAATTATATGATTGTATATTTTATTATTATTATTATTTTCATGTTTAAAAGGATATTGGTTTAGTCTTACATTTCCTTAAATGTTTATGCTTATTTATGAATGTTTCCGCTATATTTTTATTCTTACTAAGAATCTGATCTCACAATTTTCTATGTTTCATTTTTCTCAGGATGCAAAGAATTATATTTTGAATGACATGAATGGATATTCTAAGGTATATTATTGCATCCTATGGAGACTATTTTGTTGTAGTTTTTCATATTATAATGTATTGTCAAACTTATGAATATATCTATTATTTCCAAGGATACTAAACTAACCGGTATTTAGGGATTTGATCATTTGTGATCATGCCAATGTTATGTAATAAAGCATCGACTCAAGTTAATTGGGGTTGAGGTGTTACAGTTGGTATCAGAGGATGTTTAGTACAGAACTTGGAAGCTAGATTTAGAAAAACATTGATTAGAGAACATTACCCTAAGATAGACTTTGAGGATTAGTATAGAATAACTTCCAAAAATTTTAATATTTTAGAGATTTTGTGATTTTTTGAAGTAATACATACCTTTCTAGATACGAGCAGGTAGAGGCGGCTCTGGAAAAGATGTACCTAGGGGTAAAAATCGAAAACACCGCTTTGAGCTAGACTCAAATGGGAACTGGTGCACAACAACAGGCCATGATGCACACTTGGTTATGACACTCCTAGGGGATATTCTTAGGACAATTATCAATTTATTTACAAACCCTTATGAATGGTTTATGAGTATATACATCCTAAAAGAAATTTTTTTTATGATTCTGGATTATATCCATGAACATTTCAATTTATGTTAATTGTTTTACAAGTTTGGAATTATGTATTGCGATTCATAAACTAATCCAGTGTATGTCATTATTTAGAAATGGTTCCTAGTGGGAGGAATGGAAACTATATCAACGCATGTAATACATTTAGGGATTTCCCTCCTATATTAGATAATTATAGTGGAGCTGGTGATGCAACTGATACTGATCAACTTATCATCGTACTCGGACAACTCACTCTGGTTATGAATAATAAATTTACCCATATGGAGCACCCTGATCGACAATATGGAGGATCAATGTTAGACCGTTACATGAGGAAACAAACACCAACATTAAATGGGAGTAAAAAATCATTAGTAGCTGAGGAATGTATATATTCATTAGAGAAAATATTTCTTGCTTAGGGTAGTAGTGAAAGGGAAAAAGTTTTCATGGCAGTTTATCTCCTCACGGGAGAAGCATATCAATGGTGGTCATTTATTCAAAACACAATGGAAGATGATAAAGTATTAGATATTGAATAGAGGGTTTTTAAAGAGATTTTTATAAAATAATACTTTCCTCATGACCATTGAGTGGATATGGAAGGGTAATTTCAGAGTCTAAGGGAAAAAGTGGATGAAAATGTTGCAAAGTATGGGGATAACTTTACAAAGTTTGAAAGGCACGATACATATTAGATTCATAACCCAAGAAGTAATATTGATCATTTCTTTGATGGGTTAAAACCATTTCTTCGTTTAACATTAGTCTCACAATCATTATCATCGTATGAAGATACTATCTCATGTGCTATCAAGACAGAAAGGGAATTCTCTACGTCTCACAACTTTAAAGATATGAAAGATAAGAAGAGATCTGTTAAACTCTATGGAAATGGAAATAAGGGGAAGAAAGAAAAGGTATAATATCAATACTACAGTAAATGTGGGATGAAACACCCTGGTACATGACTGAAGAAAATGGGAGTCTTTTACAAGTGTGGTGAAAAAGGCCACCAAGCTCGTGATTAAAAGGGGAAGAAAGAGGTTTTCAAGGTTGAATTCTACAATCTTAGAGAAAGGGGAATTATGAAAATGAATTTTCTTATAGCCAAGGAAACATATCTTAGAAAAGGCCAAGGGATCAAGACCAAGCTTATTCAATCACTACTGCTGAGGTTGAATCTCATAAAGATGTGGTGGCAGGTAATTTAATGGTTTCCTCAAGTTTAGAAAATGCTTTATTTGATTCTATATCATCAAATTTTTGGATATCTTCCCAGTTTTCTATGAAAATTGGATATTTAAAATTTGATTTATCTTGGGAGTTCTCAGTCAAAACTATTTATGGAAGTATCATTGCAACAATGTTTTATGAATTAATTCCCATTAGAGTAAATAAATGTTCATTATATACTGATATCATCGTCACAGCCATGATTGAATTTGATATAATCCTCCGAATGGATTGTTTTTCGGACCGTGATATGAAAATTTATTGTAAAAAGAAGGAGGTTACAATTTTTGATGATGATAAGGAGTACCTTATCTTTAGAGAAGAAAAATAACCATCTGATTCTTATCAAGATCCACCCCCAGTTGCTCAACTAAATTAAATTATTGGGGATGACGATAATAAAGTAACTGTGGGTGAGAAAAAGAATGTTCAAACATAGGATGTACCTATTGTGCAATAATATGTTGATGTGTTTCCAAACAATTTACCTGGACATCCTCTAGATTGAGAAATTGAGTTTTCCATTGATTTAATTCCCGGTTAAAGGCCCATATCGAAGACCCCTTATAGAATGTCCACTGTGGAATTAGTGGAACTAATGAAGCAACTAGAGGAATTGAGTAATAAGGGATTTATTCACCCTTGTGTTTCTCCATGGGGACCCCCTGTCATTTTTGTTAAAAAGAAAGATGGATCTTTGAGGTTGTGCATTGAATACATGGAGATCTATGCTATAGCAATAAAGAACCAGTATCCCCTACCTCGCATTGATGATTTATTTGAACAACTTCATGGAGCTCAATATTTTTTAAATATTGACCTTCGATCTGGATATCATCAGTTGTGTATGAAGTTGGAAGACATTGTGAAAACAACATTTTGATCCAGATACGAGCTTTACGAGTTTACAGTAATGCCTTTTGGAATGACTAATGCACCCTATTTCTTCATGGATCTAATGAATATATTTTTCAAGGAATATCTTGATGACTTTGTAGTGTTATTTATTGATGATATCATGGTATACTCCAAAATCTACGAAGATCATGAAAATCAATTGTGCGTTATTCTATAGTATCTTAGAAGAAATGAATTATAAGGGAAGTTTAGCAAGTGTGATTTTTGGATTCAAGAGATTTATTTTCTTGGCCACATTTTCTCTAAGGATGGAATATCTATTGATCCTTAAAAGATCAAGGCAATCCAAGAATGGCCAGCACCTATGGGTATAAGAGAGGTACGTAGTTTTATTTTTGATGTAGGTTATTATCGGCATTTTGTCTAGAATATTTCATGATTTTCTAACCCATTAACCAATATCACATGTAAAGGGGTTAAATTTGTTTGTACAAAAGAGTGTGAAGAATATTTTGAAGATCAAAAGAGAAGATTAGTTAATACTATTATCTTGAATCTACCATCGGGGAATGATGAGTTTGTTATTAATATTGATGATTCAAAGAAAGAAAATGGTTGTGTCCTTATGTAAAATGATAGAGTTATTTCCTAAGCATCGTGACAGCTAAAAATTCGGTAGCAAAACTATCCCACTCATGATCTTGAGTTAACAGCTGTAATCATTACTTTGAAGGTATGGAGACACTATCTATATTCTGAATAATTTGATATTTATATTGATCATAAGCGTTCGAAGTATATTTTCTAACAAAAAGAACTCAACATGAGGAAAGGAGATGTCTTGAGCTACTGAAGGATTATGATTGCACAATACACTACCTCCCGGGGATGGCTAATAAGGTGGAATATGATTTGAGTAGAAAGGATCATGGAGTTTTGAACTGGATGAGAGTTGAAAGGGATCCTTTTTTCACGGATCTATTGAAAATGGATATGAGAATAATCATGGAAGGTGAAACATCAATAATTGTCCAAATGGTTGCAAAATAATCTTTACAAGAAAGGATATAATGTTCTCATAATGATGATGAGGTGTTTAAAAAGAAGATTAATGTTGTGCATGATGGGAGATTGAGTGACTTTATAAATGAAGATGGGATTTGGGAATTTGGGAAGAGATTTTTGTTACAGATATACAGGATCTAAAAAGATAATTGATGTATGATGATTATTGCTACAATTTCTATATACACCCTGGTATCACTAGATGTATAAATATTTTATGGAACATTTTTGTTGGGACAACATGAAAAGGGAGATTTCTGATTTTGTGTCAATATGTATGGTTTGTCAACAAGTAAAAGCTGGAAGGTAAAAGTTTGGAAGAGTCATGCAACCTCTTACCATACCTGAGATGAAATGGGATGATATTATGATGGACTTTTTCATGGTGCTACCAAATACTCCTTGAAGGAATGGTGCAATATGGGTCATTGTTGATCATCTTACCAAGTCATCACATTTTCATCCTATAAGAGAAGATTTACCACTTGAATGTCTAGATATACTATATATTAGTGAAGTTGTTATACATCATGGAGTATTTCTATCCATTGATTCTTATCATGATCCCCATTTTACATCAGGATTCTGGAAATGTATTTACAAATACCATGATATTGAACTTTGTTTGAGGACTACATAACACCCTCGAACCAATGGACAATTAGAAGAGACTATTTAAACCATAATAGACTTGTTGAGTTCATGCTCCATTGACTTTCAAGTTAAATGTTATCAAAATTTACCTCTAGTATAATTTTAATTTGAAAATAGATTCCAATCAAGTTTTCAGATGGCACCATATGAAGAATTATATGGAAAGCGATGCTGCACACCAACCTGTTGGGATGATATTAGTGAAAGAAAACTCGTAGGCCCAGAACATATTGAGGAAAAAATGAAAAATGTGATGGTTATCCAAACCCACATCAAAGATGCCCAAAGTAGGTAAAAGAGTTCTGCTAATAACCGAAGGAATGATTTGGAATTTCAAGTAGGAGAACATTTTTTCTTGAATGAATATCCATGGAAGGGTGTTATACATTTCAGTAAGAAGGGTAAATTGAGTCTCTAGTATATCAGACCTTTCAAAATTTTAGAACGAATTAGGGTTGTAGCTTATTGTTTGGCAATGAATTCAAGTCTCTCCAAAGTTCATGATGTGTTCCAAATATCACTGTTGAGAAAATACATGCCTGACCCAACACATGTACTCATCTTTGAAGAATAGAACTAGGACCCAATCTATCTTATTGTAAAGAGCCTATTATAATTCTTGATACCATAGAACAAGTGATGAGAATCCAGATGACACATTTGGTAAATGTTATATGGAGAAACCATAAGATAGATGATGCTACATGGGAACCAGAGGAACTTATGATGAAGAACCACCTAAATATTTTTATGCAGTAATATTCTAGAAATTTTGGGGGAAAATTATTTTAAGGAGGGGAGAATGAAACTGTCACGACACCCTCACAACAATGATGCCCCTCCTGAGATGGAAATGGTGAAAGGGAGATAATGACCCCTGAGTCCTGCCTCCAGTAGGCCCGAGGGTGGTGACTAGCACCAAGGGTACGAGTTTTCACAAAAATGGGAGGCATTACCCTTTTTATTATTTAAGATCGGGAAATAGGAAAAGTCAACCACCAAAAAGGAAAAGAACAAGTGTATAGAAATAAACCCAAACCAATCCCACATGCATGTTTAAATAGTTCTGAAATAGGTTACAAGGAAGCTCAAAAAGTACAATACCAAAAGAAACATGTATATCAAACTGCAACAACTCCAACTGTCCCGACTAGTAGGGTCCCGCACGGCCCTGGTAGTTCTCCTGGAAACCTGAAAGTAAACGTAGGGTGAGCATACAAGTATACTCAGTATGGAAACCTAGAGCTCTCGTGCACAAGTGGGGAGACATCCTAATGTCTCGTGAGAACAATAGAAGAAACCAAAACCTATCAAGGAATTCTATCCACCCAACCTCACCAGCCACGCTAACCAAAAACACAAACAACATGAATTAGTAGTATATAAGATCAAGAGTATTGGGTACCCCCATACCATTTTCCCTCACTAGCTAGATGTTCTTCCTAATGGAGAACATCCTGACGCTACCACAATCTTCCTACCCGCACACACCTGGGCCTCACAACCATGTATCCCGCCAACACAAACCTGGGCCTCACCCCAAGGATTATTGGGAAAAAGTAAAACCTACCTAAAGAGTCTTGGACTAAACCAACCCAATCGAAACCTACTCGAAGAGTCTTGGGTGTAGGGTCGCCTCAATCCATCACAGCCTAGGGAAGAAGGAGCAGGAAGGGGCTAGTAACTAAGGGGAAAACACCCTCTCCAATGAAATGCATGTGTTCGGCACTAAGTGCTCAACATGGGTGGGGTGCGATAAAACAAAAAGATACAGATATATATATATATATACCAAACACACAGGAAAACCTATGGCTTCTAAACAGAGAAACTGAGCATGTGCCTCAGAACTTCTATGTCGAAGCATGCATACAACGAAGAACCCCAAGCCCATTTAGGTTTTTATGTTTCAATAGAGTTAGTTTATTAGTTCCTTAACTACTGGGAAACTATCCACAACCAACCACAACAATCGTTCATAAAGCATATCCCTGCCATACACAAATCAAGTTAGGAAAACACAAGAAACACAACCAAGTCCTTCTTATTAACCAACCAACCCCATTAATTATTATTCCCAATCCACTATCAGGCCCCACAATTAATTAACTCTTCCACTTTTATTTATTAAACACAACCCATAGTTCGTTCACATTCAAACCCAACCATGTAGCCCCGCTGCCAACAACCATAACCACAACCACACCGTACATCATCACTCCTTGATACCATTTATCACAGCCCCGCTGCCCATAACCAACATAGCATTCACATTAAACCACAACCAAGCCAACTGCAGCCCCACTACTCACCCGATCCACAACAACCCACAAAAACAACCCCATCACATAACACGTAACCAAGTCAACACCCACATGTTCATTATTTAATTTTGTTCAACCAGGGTGATCACACAAGGGTTACAGATTATAAATCAGACAACTTTATGTGATTAACCAAATTCATATTCATCAAAGTTCTATTCACAAAAATGGTCTAGAAAGATAGGGAAGCATTTAATTGCGCAAGAAAAGGCCCCCAATGACCGTGATTTTTAGTAGGCATAATCCTATTCAATTCCCAACATAATATCACATGATATAAAATAATGTAACATTAATCACAAACTTCTCATCCCCATTCTATAAGCCATTTATTATCTTTATTAAACTAGTTCAAAAGTTCTTCACATAAACAAGAGGACACCCACCCCGCATGATGCAAAATTTAGAGAGATGAAGGTAATACCCCTACTTCAACAGGTTCTAAAAACAACGCTCGCCACAGATCAACTTTAGAAGGCGTCTGTCGGTGTCCGTCGCTTCTGGAAAAACCCAGAAAAACCTCCTCGGGTGGAAGCTGGGAAGGAAAGGCCGAAGGAAAGACAATAGATCCCATCTCAGAAGTTCCACCTCGTCGTTATGATCTTGTGGCCGCTGACGGATCATAAATTAGAGCTTCGAAGAAGAAGTTATGGACGAAAGGAGCCTTCGAGTCTCTTGGGAGAGCTCTGCTCGAGGGAATGGGGAGGAGAGGAGTGAGTTGAAAAGGAGGAGAGGACCCCTCCTTTAATAGGAGTGAAAAATATAAGTACGCGACATGTACTTTGTGGTAAACGGTGTGTACTCGACCATTTCACATGGTCACCATGCGGTTTCCAACATGGCCTTCAATGCGGCACGCGACCGTTGACTGGTCAACACACAGTTTGAAGGTAACACATACGCGGGGAGGGACTACACGGCGTGTAGTATTGGGTAGACGACATGTACCCATTTATTTCACACGGCAAGGACACAGATCCAACACAAAACACAGTCGGTGACTGGTCAACACATGGTTTGAGGGTAACGCATACACGGGGAGGGACTACATGGTGTGTAGTATTGGGTACACGGCATGTTCCCATTTATTTCACATGGCAAGGAAATAGCCTTCAACATGGCATATACCCAGAGAGGGGGTACACGACATGTACTCACACTACAAGTCATGTACTTAAAAAATTCTAAAAAGTGTGGGAAAAGTCCATTTTACCCTCCAGAACACTTCATGACCCTCTTTTTGACAACGGAATGGGACGGAGAGGTCCGGTACATTATATCATATACCTATTAAAACATTCTCATCCCTGATAATTCAAAAGCCAACCCAGAGTAACCCAAAAAGTTACCTCTAAGGTCATTCATTATAACAGGAACCCATCCATCAACCCTAATTATAGGTTTTAGGAATTCCCTCTTCTATGTCGAGATATTATCCACTTTAGGCGGCCCTGACTCACCTTCATGGGTTTAATCGTATCCTCATTAACGTGTCTCGATTAAGAATCAGGTCTTCCCACTTCCATACATTAGGATTTTCAACTCGCACTTCCCCCAACACCGCACAACCCACAAACTGCCCGAACACATGGTTTGGGGAAAAACTTCCATTTCCTATGTCAAGATATTATCCGCTTTAGAAGGCACTGACTCACCTGCACGAGTCCAATCGCATCCGCATTAATGTGTATTGATTAAGGATCAGGTTTTTCCCTTTTTACCACACATCCGGACATGCTACACACTTCTATAGATCCAAGAAAAAAAAGGGTCTCATAACCGACAAGCCAAGCGTTCCATATATCAAAGGTAAAAAGTACAACATCAAAACAATGATCAGAAGAACAAGGGAAAACACAAGTTAAAACTACTCTGGGTAATGAGTGTGCATCTGAGTCTCCTGATCCCATGTGCTCTCCTAGAGGTCGCCATGCCTCCACAACACATGAACCAAGGGAATGGTTCATCCATGGAGCACCTTCTCTTTACGATCCTCGATTCTGACTGGTCGTTCCTAAAAGGTCGCATCATCTCCCATATCTAACTCTCCCCAGTCGATAATGTGAGAGTCATCATGTAAGTACCGATGAAGCTGGGAGACATGGAAGACGTCATTAACATTCTCCAACTGAGGTGGTTGGGCCAGCTGATATGCCACATCACCGACTCGCCTCAGCACCTTGAAAGGTCCGATGAACCTAGGGTAGAGCTTACTCTCCTTCCCAAACCTCCTCTTCCCCCGTCGAGGGGAAACCTTCAAGAACATAACTTCTTAACCTTATTTCCATTCATGCGGTTAAACTTATACTTATTGATTATATCATGCAATGAATAAGTGTGAATGAACTATTATTTTTTACACATAATTTCCACTTATTGTGTTTATATATATATATATAACAAAAAATTTTGTAATTGATTTATACATAATATAATGATACAATCAAGGTAAGAGACTAGGTCTCAATCTCCTTTCATTAAGGCATATCTTGATATTGTGCACCTTTATTATCCTATAAGGTGTATATACTATCCTTTGAAATATTATATCATGAATATCCTTATTCTCGTGATATTATAAGCTTTGTTAAATGTATTCAACAATTATTTTTATTGAACAATTTTCTCAAGTGGTAAGGGACTCTTTAACTAAAACATAGTATTAAATATTTTAACAATTTATTCCTCTAAACCATTCAAATTAATGTCCACATATTAAAAATGGTTCTTATGATTTATTTTTATGGACATTAAGGTTTTAAAATGTTAATTCCAATTAAATATTCAAATTATAATGGGACACATTGATTCAAAAATCTATTTGTTAAATGTTTTAAATGGGGTTGAAAATGGTTTTGAGAAAACATTTATGATGTCAATATCTTGAAAAGAATTATTGTTATTGTAATGTGGAAACATTTTATTTCCATTATACATGTTCAGGTGATCGGATTATGTTATGGTTGATGGAATGTTTTTCATGTATGGGTGGTTCTGTAATAAACCTAAGGCAGATGAGCCCAAGAAAGGTCTCCAATGAATTGGGTAACATGAAAGAGGTAAAAATTAATTTTTCTCCCAATAGATTTGGTGAATATATAGTGATGTGTATTCCAAACATAATCTCTACATAACTATGAAAGATACAATGTAAGTATTATAGGTATGCGACAAGTTACATTTATGATTTTTGATTACTATTTGTAATTCATAAATCATATGATTTCATGAAGTTTGTTAAAGAGGATATGTTTAATTAATGATAAGTATGATTTCATTGATTTGAATGTATTGATGGGATATTGTTTTTTTCCTTTTTTTTGTAACCCATACTGAGAATTTTATGCCTATTCTATGTTTTGGAAATGTTTCTCAAAGGGTATAAAGAAGGGTAAGACAAAAGAAGTTTTCAAGAAAAATTATTTCATGAATAGAACTCTTGTTTTATATAAAGAGTTTTATTTTTGTGAAATATTTGGATAGAGTAGAGGTATCTAATTTTTAATTTTTTAGATGTAAATTAATAGTTACAACCTAATTATCAAAAAATATATACATGATAAGATCCTCAATGTGAATTCTTAACTTAACTCAAGATTAGGAAATGCTTAAGTCCGGGGCTTATAGTTGGTAGTAGATGTCGATTTAGACAACATTATAGATTATGAGTTTTTTTAGACACATGGTTAGTCTCTACATCTACTCATTAAGTTAAATCCTTATTTTGAATCATTTTCTAATCAAGGAATGTCTATTACAAATGAAAGGAGGAGGATCTCAAATGACATTCCTATCTCTTCTTGAAGACTTGCATGAAATAGTTATTGCAATGTCATGTCCTGATAATTCTGAAACATCTCCTAACATACAACTCACAAGAAAGAAATTAGTTGACATATACAACACCTCCAATATTTCTCGATTCCATCATGGAACACTGATTTTTTTAAATCCAATACTATTTTCTCAATTTTCTCATATTTTCAAGAAAGGTAAATATTATCAAGGAATTTTTAAATATTTTACCTTATCTCATGATTTTGAATCATATTATGATATTGAAAAAGGTGCTGAAGAAGGAGACCCTTGACCAAACTATTTATATTTTATTTTATATTATATTCACTCAGCATATACTTATGAACATTTTAAAGGACATTGATTGAATGTTTCAACTCAAACTCGATCTGATTTTTTTATAGAAAGGAAGGATTATTAGATTTTTTAAAATTATATGTCATACATGATTCTTTTCTGAAACTATTTTTCTATTAAAACCCATATGACCCATGTTTTATAAGGTGTACTTGAATAAAAGAAGCATATGATTTTGAAGGTTTTATAAATAATTGTTGCAATGTATGGACAATCTATCTATGTGAACAAGATGAAAATGAAACCAGGTAGACACCATGATCAAGGTACTATGTTCTATCTATGGAAATTGTGTTATTTTAAAGAGGAAAAATAAAATTTTCTTCACTCAGATATTGAGGTCATTTTGAGTTGTGATGAAATTGAGAGGCATAATACAACCATTGAGGTTAAACCATGATATGGTTATATTTTAGGAGTATATCTCATTTTTGAAATTGTTATAAAATTAAATAGTTTTCGAAAAAGGAAAACATGTAGACCATGTGACAACCCATCACATAGGATATAGCTTTAAGAATATAATCCAAAACAAACTTTAGATAGGGATTTATTGCATACCATTAGACTACATTAAGTCACTGGTTAGTATGACTAATTCATCTTAGTTAAAATGATTTTATGGATCAAGAATAATTTGATTTTGGGAACATATGTTTTATCAAATGTATATAGTTAGTATATGAAAATGATTTGGTGATTATGTTATGGTTATTTTGGAAGACGTTCACTATTTTGGGGAAACACTATAAGCCTAAGGAAAATAGAATAAAATGGGAATTCATTTATGGAATAATGGTTGAAATTTTATTTTGGAAGAATCTATTTTTTTTATTGTGGACATATAGTTATTTGAGTTATTTATGGAAATGATTCAACTATAATAGAGAAGATGTAATTTAGTTAATTACAGTTCAGTATGAGTCTTTATGAGTATTCAATTATATTTGGAGATAACTGTTAATATTTACTGTGGAATTCTGTGTGATCAAGTCCTGAATTTTATGTTTTTGAATTTTATTGGATTATTTTGATGAATTTTATGGAAATTTGTGTATAGAATGGTTTTTTTGAACTTTGGGTAATTTTTATTCAATTTTGGAGATTATGATTAGTGATTCTTTTTTTATAAAATATTATCGTTTTTTTAAATTATATGATCCTCTAGTAACCAATTTTTTTTGGTTATTGTAAAATGATAGGGTAAATATATTGTTAAACATTTCTAGAATATATGAATCTATATAAATTTATTCTAGTGCTTAATGTGTGACCAAGTCATCAGGAATACTCATTGTTTGGAGAAATTTTGAGTTTTTGGTAAAAATGTATAAAAAGATGAAACTCTACTTGAAAAGTAAGTATATTTCCATATGTCCTTAGTATATCCCATAAATAAATTTTCCAAATTTATGAAACGAAACATAAAACATAAAAATTTTCATTTACTTTTCCTACTAGTAAACTAATGACTATTTAAAAAATAACATGTTTGTGGTTTTCTTATTGTTAACAATCTCCTGATCATGTTTTCTATCACTCTACGCCAGAACGTGATGGTTAGTTTTACCTTCTATATAAATGTTTCCTTGTTATCATAGAAAGGTATATCTCGGGTGGCCATTGCACTAATAGTTTTTTAATGTGATAGTTTTGTTGACTCTTTTTCCGAGGTGGGACATTTAATAATGTTTCTTAGCCCAATTTCAAATTTGTGAGGACACAATTTCTAAAAGGGGGGAATGATGTAACAACCCTGGTATTTATAGAATAATACATTTTCATATGTATATTTATTAATATTTATGTTTAATATATTAATTAATGTTATAGATGAATTTTCTTTCGAAATAATACTCAACACGCAACAATATGTTTCTTTGAAATCTTAAGTTTCAAAAAACATTGAGTTATACCGAAAAGTAATATAATAATATGATTATTTTAAATAGAAGTTACTAACTTGTAATTATATTGGAGGGAATGAGAAGAACTAACTACAATATGACTAAAAGTTTTGTTAAAAGGTTTTTAATTTATCCAATATGTTTTAGAGGATTAAAATAAGAATGAATTTGATTTTAAGCATGAGAAACTATAATATTTTTAAAAAGTCATTTTAACGCATTTTGATGGTGAACCCACATTAAATCAATTTTTTTCACTATTATATGAAAAATTTGAAAAAAATAAACATCTTTTTTAGAATCAGGATATCAAAATTTACTTTTGTTAAAATTTTGATATTTTTCTGATAAAAATCTTTTTTTGATTGGTAGTGAAAAATATATCATTTTAATTCAAAACATCATTTCATTCTAATTTATTTATATGGTTATATTATATTTTTAATTTGTCTTAAATTTTAATTATATTATGTTTTTAATATTTAATCCAATTTTTTTCATTTAATGTAATTTAACTTTTTAATTAGACGAAAACACATGTCGATATTTTCATAGTTATTATTTATTAAAAACATTATTTTTGGTTTTGACAACGAGAATTAATTTTAAATTATTTTCTAAAACATTGTAGTTTTAAATTTCAAAAAATAGATTCAATATTTGGAATTAGGACGCCCAAATTGTTTAAATATGTATCTTTTATTTTTATACATTATTAATAGTAACTTTAGTAAATATTTTATTTACAATTTTTTAATAGTTAAATATGGTAAATTAGACTAAAAAATAATATTATAACAATATTAAATTATCCTAAAACGTGTCCTAACCATATTTTCTGATACATTTAAATCCATGGGAATCCGTGGGTCAATTTCAGGACCCCATTGAGTTATTTGTAAGTGAAAAGGTCATTTTATAAAAATTAATTTGAAGTTAAGGGAAATATAACATAAAAATATATCTTTTAGTAAAATAACATTTATATAAGGTTTTATAAGAGATATTTTTTACTATAAGAATTTATTAAAAATATAAAAAAATTCCTAGATCATTTTATTTTATTTATAAAATTTAGACATTATTGAAATGAATTTAATTATGACAGAATGATGATGCATTGAACACTTAATTAATAAAGGATTAATGTAAATGATATTATAAATGTTAAAATAAATGCAATTTTAGTTATTTTGATGTCATAAATGAATTTTATGGATGATAGATATATTTTATCATTGTATTAGTTCTTTTTTTTTCGAATCAATCAAGTTTTTATGGATTTTTAACGTCAAAATATGGATAGTGTCAAAAATTGACATTATTCCTATTTAAAATATAAAATATTTTATTAAATAATAAAAAATTTATAAAATATAATATTATGAAAAATAGTTATAATAAGTATAAAATGTAATTATTAACTCTTTAATTGGATATTTTTCATCTTTATTAACAATTTGGATTCTCCAAATCTTAAATACTTGATAAAATTGTATGAGTAAAAAAGGGTTAAATAAAAAAGATAAGGATTAAAAAATATCAAAAAAACCAATCTAATTATTATTGGATGATTTTATTTATACTTATATTCATCTTATTTTCTAATTTAATAGGGTTTTAACATTTTGAAACAGAAAAATAATTTTATAGTAAAATAATACTTTCAAACATTCCTAAAGAGCCCCTCCTCCTTATAAAAGACCACCACATCTAACCCATTACTCACACCTCTAAAGCCCCTTGGCTAGCTCAAAATATACTCCAATGAGCTCAAAAAAATCATATATTCCTCCTAGAAACCCTCATTTAGGAATATTAAAATTAAATAATGCCTTTTGGTTCAAACCAAATGGAGTTACCAGATTTAAATTTAACATCTTCTCTCAAGTTCTTTTCTTTTATTTTCCTTCTCCAACCCCCTAAACTCTCTATAATCCATTATTTTATTACCACACCAGTATCTAAAATATAATATTATGTTTTTATGGGAATTATTTGGAAAACAAATTGACACACATTTGTTTAATGGGTATATAACATACTGTTTATGTTGACGGGGAACTACTACCTCATGAAACGATGATTGTTCAATATTCTCCTACCACCTCTAATAGTTGAAATTATGATGTAAATGTAATTATATATGATATATATGATATTTATTTTATTTATATTCTTTAATAATTATCATTAATAACATACAATTATTTTTTCATGTTGTATAAATATGTTAATTTCTTATGAGATTGTGTAGACTACCGCCCCCTCAAAGTGGTAAGACTCGTTCATTCCATACATGGAACATATAAATGATGACATTAATGAACATATGTAACATATATTGTAACATCACAAGTAAGTAGATAATAATATATTTTCATATATATGTCTATTTATACAATAGATAGTGTTTTAGAGGCTTAAAATGAGAATAAATCCAATCTTAAGCATAGAATACTCAAATGTTTTTTAAAAGATTATTTTACCGACTTATGAAGGAAAACTATTTTAAATATAAATTTTGAAAATTTTATAATCTTTATATGTCAAAAAAACTTATTATTTAGAATTGGGAAATTGATATTTACTTTTTATAATTCTTTTTTATTTTTCTGACAACGTTCATTTTTTAGTGAATAGTGAAAAATACTACATTTTACTTCAAAACTACTTTTTCATCTAATTTAATGATATGGTTATATTATATTTTTAATTTTTTTAATGTTTCATGAGAATATATTTTTAATAGTTAATCCAATGGTTGTCATTGTAATTAATTTTATTTTGAAATTAGACATAAACAATTGTCAATCTTTTGATAGATATTGTTTCTTCAAAACACGCTATTTGTTTTGACAACATGAATTATTTTTAAATTAATTACTGAAATTTATATTTTTGGAATTTGGTAAAATTTATTCCATATTTGGAATTAGAAGGTCCAAATTATTTAATTAATACCTTTTTTTTTGACATTATGAATAGTAACGATAGTAATTATCATTAATTTTCGTGATTAATTAGTAATCGTGTAGTTAAGGGTGAACAAATACTATAATAATAATATAAAATGACCCCAAAAAGTGTCCAAATACTCTTTTCATTGTCATTTCTGTCCGTTTTATGCCTTGTTTCAAATTTGGGACCACATGGAATCACGTAAGTGTGATAGTGACCTTTTAACAAATTTTTTTTAAAGAAAGTAAAATATAACCAAAGTACGTAATACCTATGTAAAAATTTTTTAATTTTGTATATATAAATGATCTCTTTGACTATAAATAGTCATTAGAAATATAAAAATATTTCCTACATCATGGTAATTGTTTTATAATTTTCAGACATCAAATAAATAAAATTATTTATGACACAATAATGATGTTGTGTTTACGTCATTATTGAATAATTTAAATAAATAAGAAGATAATGTTTAAAAATTATCCACCGATTGTCCAATTCTTATCGGATGGTTTTATTTCTAACATTTTTCACCTTATCTTGTACTTTAATGATTTTTTGATCTTTAGAAACCAAAAAACATTATATAATAATATAATATTTTCAAGTATTCCAAAAGAGGCCCTCCTCTCTCTTATAAAAGGCTCCCACATCTACCCCCTTAACAACCCCTCTCAAGCCCTTGGCTCGTCCATACTCTACTCATATTATCTCTCCACATCCCTATTTTACTCTTAGAAGCTTCACTTTTTGAATATGTTTTCCCAAGGAAGACTTTGGCTCAAATCAAAAAGAGTTACCAGATTTAAAGGTAATGTCTTCTCTTATGTCCTTTTGTTTTATTTTGTTTCTCCAACCACCTAAACACTTTATATTACTTTATTTTGTAACAAAACTAGTATATTAAATATACTAGGATGTTTTCCTAAGAATTATTTGAGCTACACATACACAAAGCTCTATATAAGGGGTGAAGAACATAGTGTTTCTGTGGACGATGAACTACACCTCACGAAACAAAGATTATTCAATTACCTCTTACCACCTCTCATGGTGTCCATTATGATGGAAATGTATTTATATATGATATATATTATGTTAATTTTTTATTTATGCTTCTGTATTTTCCATTTATAGAACGGCTTTATGTTTTCCATAGTGGGTAAATACGATAATCTCATTTGAGGAAGTGCGGACTACCGCCCCCTCAAAGTGATATGACTCATTAATGCATTATGTAGGATTTATAAAGGATAGAGTTAAAGATATTATATATTATATTATACTATAATTATTATATACCTACGTATCATTATGTTTTAATTCCATCGAAAAAAGAAATTGAAATGAAAGTAGTGTTCATGCGTACGTACAGCTTACCATCTCCATGAATGGTTCATTTCATTTATTACCTCCAAATGTTATGTACTATTATAAATACATTTATATACTAGATATATATAATATATTTTATATCTAAATAATTATTTTCATTCTAGATATAATGAACTATTGACCACATGTACAAGATGTAAATATAAGCTGTTCATTTTTGACTTAAGTACAAAATATCGACAAAACGAACATTATTAACATTTATAATTACATAAAGTTCATAACATGGTAATAAGTGATAATATATAAATAATAAACTTGAAAAATGTTCTTAAGAAAGAATAAATTAGTATTACTCAACAGATTAAAGAACGATCAAATCATGTCAGACACAAGGTAAGGGACTTCGTCTCAATCTCCTTTTATTGAGGCATATTTTGTTTTATACACAACTTTCTATTTTATGGTGTATAAAACCCTTTTAATTTTAATTTTATTCAAAAGGAATCTTTTCTCTACAAAGCGTTTTACTAAAAAACAAAAAGTATGTTTCTTTTTAATGTACGAGTTGACAACGACCTTTCCACCGTCGCAAGTATTATTTGATCTATGGCTTCCTCAACATGCCGTAATGTTTTATTAAAGAAAATAAATACCATATACTCTTTTATGTATTTTGTTTATGAAAATGGTTTTGATAAATGAATTTTTATGTCAATATATTTATCTGGTATATTGTGATTGAAATGTGGAAATGTTTTCTTTCCGTTATATTTTTTTATGTATTATGATTTTATAATGTTACATGGACAGTTGACGGTTGGTTACATGATCAACCAAATGACATGTGGTTCCATGAATACCAGGATGGGTGGTTACATTATAAACTCCAATGAATTGGGTATGGAATTCGGCCATATGTCTATTCAATTTAGTGATATGTGTTGAAGTCGACCATATGGTTATTCCATTTAAGTATGTTTATGTCCTAAGAAACCTTTATATGTTATGTGTTCTTTATATGGGTTTTATGGTAATATTTTGGTTACAAAAGGGTATGTAATGATATTTTATTTAGTTAATAGTATTTAGTACTTCATAAAGGTGAAAAGTATTACTTCTATTAAAATATTCATGGTTTATTTGTTGTTATGACAAATTAACATTTTTCCTTCATTGTATATCCCTTACTGAGATTTTTATGCTCATCCCAAGTTTTTGAAATGTTTTTCAAAGGAAATAATGTGGAATAGGGTTAAGGATAGGATCTAGGAAAATTTATGTTGTCCTAATCATGGAAGTAGAAATGAATTTTTTTTCAAGAGTTTTTATTTTCTGAATAAAAAGGAAACTGAGTAGAAGTGTCTACTTTGTAACTTTTGATATGTAATTGTTATGGCCTAATTATCTGAAACTCTAAACCTAAAAAGATCCTCAATGTGAATTATTAACTACATTCAAGATTATGTATGTTTTAAGGTCGGGTCCTTATAGTTGGTATCAAAGGGAGGTTTACATAACTTTAGGAGTTAGTGTATTGATAAATAAATTAATTTATGGTAATATTGTAATGATATAGCATTTAAATATTAATATGTTGCTTCGCCTAAGATATTTATGTTTATAGAATGGTTTTCTGTAGAGGAAATAGGGAATCTATGTTGGGATGACATCTGGAGGAAAAAAAGTTCCAAATCAGCAACCTGAGACTGTCGGAATCAGAACTGACCTATTTGTTGCAGTGATGGAACAATTGACTCAGGCTATAAATAGTGTTGGTACCCAAACATGGGATCAGCTAGATCAACCACAGAAGAACAAATCAGTAGTAGAGCATTTTATGAGGCAACATCCCCAATCATTCAGAGGATCATCTGAACCTGTGATAGACGAAGGGTGGATTAAAGCACTAGAGAATATTTTTGATGTCATGGGGTGTTCAGAACATCAAAAGGTTAGTCTCATTGTTTAACGTCATGAAGGTGAAGCTGATCAGTGGTGTTCGATGGTTAAAAATATCTAGGATAGTGAGGAGATTTATGATCTTGACTGTGATGAATTCAAAGGTATGTTTCTTGAGAAATATTTTCCTAATGTGGTTCGTCTTTGGATGGAAAAACAATTCCTACAATTGAGGGAGGAGGATGACTTAGTGGCTATAAATGATGAAAATTTCACTTGGTTGGAAAGGTATGCTCTAAATTTTATACGAGATCTTGATAGTAAAATCAACCATTTTTACTCAGGTTTAAATCCAAAGCATCGAAGGCCTTTAGCTTCTCTTGAGTTCAAAAGTTATGAAAAACGTGTTCGATGTACGGAGACGGTGGAAATGGAGTTTGACGATGATCAGTGTTCTTTGTCAAACAATAGAAAAAGAGGTCCAGTTGATAGGAAAAGGGAAAGAAATCATAAAAGAAGCCTAGAGGTAAGAAAACCAAATATCTATCCTGTGAGAAGTGTGGTAAAATGCATCCTGGAGAATGTTTATCCAGGTCTAGAAAGTTCTTTCGGTGTGGTAAGTCTGGTCATATTGCTTATAACTATAATGAATATGGTCAAGTAGGCAATGAAAAGCCAGCGATAAGATGTTTTATGTGTAATGAAACAGTCCATTATAAAAATGAGTGTCTAATGAAGAACTCAACTGAGGGAAAGTAGCTAGACTACAAGCAGAAAGGGGTGGTGAAATCCTTTGAAACCACTTCAGCGGATGTTGGTCCATTGAACGATGTAGTATCAGGTACACTATTTGTTTGTTCATATTATGCCAATGTGTTGTTTGATTCAGGGTCTATACATTCTTTCATTTCTGAGACGTTTTCTAGTAAATTGGGAATTCCATCACAAGATATTAATCCCATACTTATTGTAAAAACATCTGGAGGAAACATTGAGACAAAAAGAAATTATAATAACCTACCTATCCTTTTGTGTGGAAAGAATCTTCCTGAAAAACTTATTGTTTTGCCTCTATTATAGTTTGATGTTATTTTGGTCATAGAATGACTTTCTATTTATCATGCTATGATTGACTGTACAGCTAAAGAGGTTTATTTTCAGAAAGATTTTCAATTTGTGTATAAGAATGAACCCATTCTATTGAAAAAATATTAGGAAGTTGAGAAACTAGTAAAAGATTGAAATGAATGGTACCCTATACATATTTTTGATAAAAAAGGAACCGTTCAGATTAATGATGTGCCAATGGTAAATGAGTATCTTGATGTATTTATTGATGAGTTTCCTGGTATTATACATGATCAGGAAGTTGAATTTACTGTTGAATTAGTTTCTGATTCTAAGACAATTTCAAAACCCCCTTATTGAATGGCTCAAGTTGAACTTTTAGAGTTAATGAATCAATTGAATGAGTTATTAGATAAAGGTTTCATTCGACCTAGCACATCACTATCGGGTGCTCCTATCTTGTTTTTTGAAAATAAAGATGGTTAAATGATACTTTTCATTGATTATAGATCATTGAACAACATTACTGTCAAGATGAAGTATCCTTTGCCTCATATTGGTGATTTTTTTGATCAGCTCTAGAGAGATTAGTATTTTTTGAAGATTGACTTGAGGATGGGGTACCATCAGTTGAAATTAAAAATAGCAGATCTTCCGAAGACTGCATTTCGTACTAGATATGGCCTTTATGAATTTTATTTATGCCTTTAAAATTTTTTTACGGTTGTTTTCATTGATGATATTTTGTTGTTTTGTAAAAGTAAATAGGATCATGATAGTTATTTAAGGGTTATTTAGAAAACCGTAATAGAAAAGAAATTGTATGGGAAATTCAAAAAGTGTGAGTTTTAGTTGCAACAAATTTCTTTCCTTTGTCACATTGTTTCTAAAGATGGTATAACTGTTGATAATGCTAAAACAAAAGTTATTGAAGAATGGGCAAGACCCACAAATATAACTGAGATCTGTAGTTTTATTGGTTTGGCAGGTTATTACAAGAGGTTTGTTAAGAAATTTCATGGTTATCTAGTCCAATGACTAAGTTAACTCGAAAAGGTGTTATGTTCATTTGGACAAAAGAATGCGATGATTGTTTTCAGGAATGGATAAGAAGATTAGTGAATGCTCCAATTTTGGCCCTACCTTCCAAAAATGGTTATTTTGTTATCTACAGTGATGCTTCATTAAAGGGACTTGGTTGTGTCCTTATGCAGAATGGTCAGGTAATTTCTTATGCTTCATGTTAGTTGAAAAATCATGGGTCAAATTAACCTACACATGATTTGGAATTAGTTGCTGTTGTTTTTTCTTTAAAATATGGAGGCATCCTTTGTATGGAGTAAAGTGTGAAATATATACCGATCACAAAAGTTTTAAGTATATATTCACTCAGAAATAATTGAACATGAGATAGAGGAGATGGCTGGAACTAATCAAGGATTGTGATTGAACAATTATTTACCATCTGGTAAAATAAAATAAAGTTGCTGATACTTTGGGTCAAAAAAGTAAATCTTCATTAACCGTGCTACGATTAGAACAAGATACTTTGGTTTTTATTTGATGAACTTTGGAATAGATTTTGATGGTGCAGGAAGTACTTATATTTTCTTTCAGGTGTTAGTGAGATCATTTCAATTAGATAGAATGAAGAAAGTGTAGAAGAAATATAGTGTGTTGTAAAAAATGGTAGAGTTGGTTCAGAAGGGTAATTTTCATGAATTTAACATTGATAATGATTATGTTTCAAGGTTTGGGAAGAGATTATGTGTGCCTTGTGATTCACAGTTGAATAATTAGTTGCTATGTGAGTCTCATAGTTCCCCATTTTCAGTTCATCATGGCAGTACGAAGATGTACAAAGATCTTCATGAGTATTTCTGGTTGGATGGAATGAAAAGAGATATTGCTAATTTTATTGTGAAATGTTTGACTTGTCAACAGGTTAAAGTAGAGCGGCAGTTATCGAAAGGGATTCTTCAGTCTTTACCAGTGCCAGAGTGGAAATGGGAAAATATATCAATGGAATTTATTGTGGGATTACGAAAGACATCTCGAGGTAATAATGAAATCTGGGTTATTGTTGATCGATTGACTAAATCTTCTCATTTTTTCCTATTCGATATACTTTCTCTCTAGATAAATGTTCTTGGTTTTAGGTTAAAGAGATAGTAATGTTACATGGAGTTCCCCTCTCTATTGTATCTGATCATGATCCCAGGTTTACTTCTAACATTTGGAATGACCTTTAGAAGTCATTGGGTACTGAATTAAATTTTAGTACAACTTTTCATCCGCAATCAGATGGGTAGTCAGAATGAAAAATTCAGAATTTGGAGGATATTCTACGTTCTTGCTCGATGTATTATTAGGGAAGTTGGGACCAACATCTTTCTTTGGTTGAGTTTTGTTATAATAACAGTTTTAATTCTAGTATACAGATGGCTCCATTTGAGGCAATATATGGGAAGAAATGTCGAACTCCAACTTTTTGGGATGAAGTAGGGGAAATGAAGATAATTGGACTAGAATTGGTAGAATAGATGGAAAAAAAATTCGGTTTATTCAGAAGCACATGAGAACAGATCAGAGTTAGCCGAAAAGTTATGCGGATAAGCGGAGGTAGGATCTTTCTTTTGAGGTAGGTGATCATGTCTTTCTCAATGTTTTTCCATGGAAAAGTGTGATGTGTTTTAGAAAGAAATGAAAGCTAAGTCCGAATTTCATTGGACCATATAAAAACCTGGATAAAGTTGGATCAGTTGCATATAGAGTGGTATTACCTCCAAGTTTGTCCCAGGTACACAATGTTTTTCATGTTTTAATGTTGAGAATGTTTATTCCAGATCCATCTCATGTTTTGAGCCCAGACGTAGTTCAGTTGGAAGAGAATCTCTCTTATGAGAAAAAACCAGTCCAGATTCGTGGACATAGAGAGCATGTGTTCTGGAATAAGTTAATTAATCATGTAAAGGTTTTGTGGAAAAACCATATAGTTGAAGAGGAAACATGGGAATATGAAAATGCAATGAGGGATAAATACCCCCACTTATTCGGTAAGTATATAAATTGTGGTGACACAATTTTTTTAAAGGGGGAAGGATGTAACATACCAAGTAAGTAAATAATAATATATTTTCAAATCTATGTCTATTTAGGATTATATAGTGTTTTAGATGTTTAAAAGGAGAATAAATCCAATCATAATCATATAATACTCTAATGTTTTTTAAAAGATTGTATTACAGTATTTTGATAGAAAACCATTTTAAATCTAAATTTTGAGAATTTTATAAGATCTATATATCAAAATAAACTTATTATTTAGAATTGGGACATTAGAATTTTCATTGGATAAATTTTTGGTATTTTTCTGACAATGTTCATTTTGTAATGAATGGTGAAAAATACTATATTTTACTTCCAAATTGATTTTTCATCTAACTTAATTATATGGTAAGATTATCTTTTTAATTGGATTTAAAGTGTATTTAGAATAAATTTTTACCATTTCTTCCAATGGTGTTCATTATAATTAATTTCACTTTCAAATTAGACATAAACAATTGTCAATCTTTTGATAGATATTGTTTCATAAAAACACGCCATTTGTTTTGACAACGGTAATTACTTTTAAATTAATTACTGTAATTTCTGTGTGTGGAATTTTGTAAAATGGATTCCATATTTGGAATTAGACAGTCCAAATTTTGTAATTATGTCATTTTTATTTTTGAACATTATGAATAGTAATGACGGTAATTATCTTTAATTTTTGTGATTAATTAGTAATCAGGTAATTAAGGGTAGTAAAATAATATAATAAAAATATAAAATGACCCCAAAAAGTGTCCAAATCCTCTTTTAATTGTCATGTCCGACCATGTGATGCCTTTTTCTAGACTTTGGGACCCCATGGAATTACATTAGTGTGATAGTGACCATTTATCAAATTATTTTTAAAGAAAGGACAATATAACCATAGTATAAAACACCTAAGTAAAACAATTTTTATTTTATTTATATAAATAATATCATTGACTATAAATATTAATTATAATTATAAAAATATTTCCTACATCATGGTAATTTGTCTATAATTTTTAGACATTATATAAATAAATTTATTTATGACACAATGATGATGCAGTGTTTACGTCATTATTGAATAATTTAAATAAATTAAAAGATATTGTTTAAAAAAATATACAAAACTTGTCCAAGTCCTGTTGGATGATTTTATTTCGAACATGGGCCACCTTATCTTCTTCTTTAATTGTGTTTGGACCTTTAGAAACCGAAAAACATAATATAATTAAATAATATTTTCAAGCATTAAAAAAGATCCCCTCCTCTCTCTTATAAAAGGCCACCACCTCTACCCCCTGACCCACACCTCTAAAGCCCTTTTCTCGTCCAAACTCTCCACATATTATCTCTCCACAACCATATCTTTCTCCTAGAAGCCTCACATTGGGAAGAAGTCTTCCCAATGAAGCCTTTGGCTCAAATCAAAAAGAGTTACCTGATTTAAAGGTAATGTCTTCTCTTATGTCCTTTTGTTTTATTTTTCTTCTCCAACCCACAAATCTTTTTTATTCTTTCCTTTTGTAGAAACACCAGTATCTTCAATATATTAGTATGTTTTTATGAGAAGTATTTGAGCTACACTTACACACACCTCCATCTAATGGGTGAAAAACATACTGTTTCGGTGGACGGCGAACTACGCCGCACGAAACGTTGATTGTTCAATTTCCTCTTACCGCCTCTCATGGTGGCCATTATGATGGCACTATATTTATATATAATATATATGATGTTAATTTTTTCTTTGTTCTTCTGTATTTTCCATTTATATAACTCCTTTATGGTTACCATATTGGGTAAATACGATAATCTCATTTGAGGAAGTGCGGACTACCGCCCCCTCAAAGTGATTTGACTCGTTAATGCCTTATGTGGGAGGTATAAAGGATAGATTTAATGATATTATAAATGATAATATACTGTAATTATAATATAACTATATATAATTTTGTTTTAATTCTATTAATAAAAGATATATAAATGAAAGTAGTGTTCATGCATACGTACGGCTTACCGTCTCCATGAACGGTGCATTTCATTAATTACTTCCAAATGTTATGTACTATTATAAATACATTTATATAATAGATATATATTATATATATTATATCTAAATAATGAATTTCATTCTCGATATAATGGACTATTGACCACATCGACAACTTGTAAATATGAGGTGTTAATTTTTGACTCAAGTACCAAATTTCGACAAAACAAACATTATTAACTTATATAATTACATAAAGTTTATAACATGGTAGTAAGTTATATAAAATTAATAATAAACATGAAAAAGGTTCTTAATCAAGTAGAAATTAACTTTAGTTTATTATTCAGGAGATTAAAGAATGATCGAGTCAAGTCAGACACAAGGTTCGGGACTTCATCTAAATCTCCTTTCATTGAGGCATATTTTTTTTATACAAAACCTTATTTTTTATGATGTTTAAACCCCTTTGAATTTTATTTTTATTCAAAAGGAATCGCTTCTATATGAATCTTTTTACTAAATGACAAAAGGTATGTTTATTTTTAACGTACGCGGTGACAACGACCTATCCTCCGCCACGAGTATTATTTGATATTTGGATTCCTCAATAAGCCTTAATGTTTTCTTTAAAGAAAATAAATACCATATACTATTTTATGTATTTTTTTATTGAAAATGGTTTTGATAAATGATTTGTTATGTCAATGTATTAATGTGGTATATTATGATTGAAATATGGAAATGTTTTCTTTCCTTTATATTTGTTTTATGTCTTACATTTTTATAATTTTACTTGGACATTTGACGGGTGGTTACATGATAAACCAAATGACGGGTGGTGTCGTGAATACCAGGATGAGTGGTTATGTTATAACCTCCAATGCATTGGGTATGGAAGTTGGCTGTATGGATATTCCATTTAGTGATATGCGTGGAAGTTGACCGTATGGTTATTCCATATAGGTATGTTTATGTCCCAAGTTACCTTTATATGTTATGTGTTCTTTATATGGGTTTTATGGTAATATTTTGGTTAAAAAAGGGTAAATAATGATCTTTTATTTATTGTTGAGTATTTACTACTTCATAAAGGTGAAAAGTATTACATATGTTAAAGTATTTATGGTTTACTTTTTGTGTTGAAAAACTAACAGTTTTCCTTCTTTGTGTATCCCTTACAAAGATTTTTATGCTCATCCCAGGTTTTTTAAATGTTTTTCATTGGACATAATGCGGAATAGGTTCAAGGATGGGATCAAGGAAAAGTCATGTTGTCTTAATCATGGAACTTTAAATTACTTTTTTTCAAGTGTTTTTATTTTATGAAAAAAAAGGAAACTGGGTAGAAGAGTCTACATTGTAACTTTTGAGATGAAATAGTTATGTCCTAGTTATCTAAAACTCTAAACCTAAAATGATCCTCAATGCGAATTATTAACTTAATTCAGGATTATGTATGTTTTAAGGCCGGGTCCATATATTTGGTATTAAATGGAGGTTTAAATAACTTTATGAGTTAGGGTATTGTTAAATAAATAAATTTATTTGATCTTTGGCTCCCTCAACAAGCTGTAATGTTTTTTTAATGAAAATAAATATCATATACTCTTTTATGTATTTTGGTGTTTAAAATGGTTTTAATAAAAGATTTTTTATTTTAATATATTTATTTGGTATATTGTTATTGAAATGTGTAAAATTGTTCTTTCCTTTATATTTGTTTTATGTCTTATGACTTTGTAACGGTACTTGGACATTTGACGGGTGATTACGTGATAAACCAAATGACTGGTGGTGCTGTGAATATCAGGACGGGTGGTCACGTTATAACCTCCAATGCATTGGGTATGGAATTCGGATGTATGACTATTCCATTTAGTGATATGTGTGGAAGTCGACTGTATGGTTATTCCATTTAAATATGTTTATTTCCCAAGTTACCTTTATATGTTATGTGTTCTCTATATGGGTTTTATGGTAATATTTTGGTTACAAAAAGGTATTTAATGATCTTTTATTTATTGATGAGTATTTACAAATTCATAAAGGTGAAAATTTTTACTTATGTTAAAGAATTCATGGTTTAATTGTTGTTTAATTAATCTAACAGTTTTCTTTTTTTTGTATCCCTTACAGAGCATTTTATGCTCATCCCAAGTTTTTGAATTTTTTTCATAGGACATAATGTGGAATAAGGTCATGGATGGGATCAAGGAAAAGTTATTCTGTCCTAAACATGGAACTAGACATGACTTTTTTTTCAAGAGTATTTATCATATGAAAAAAATGTAAACTGAGTAGAAGTGTATACTTTGTATCTTTTGAGATGTAATTGTTATGGCCTAATTCTCTAAAACTCTAAACCTGAAAAGATCCTCAATGTGAGTTATTAACTTAATTCATGATTATGTATGTTTTAATGTCGGTTCCTTATATATATAAAACATAATATTATAATTTAATTATAATATACCTATGTATCATTAATTTTTCAATCAATTGAATATGAAAATAAAATTAAAGTAGAATTTATGCATACATACGTCTTACCACCTCCATGAACAGTGCATTACATTTATTGTATGAAAATGCTTTGGAATAAAATAAATAAATATATACTGGATATATATAATATATATAATATCTAAACCATGAATATAATTATGTAGATAATGGATTCTTGACCACATTGAAAAATTATAAATATTACAAGTTCATTTTAAACTCAAATTCCACACAATGGAAAAATTTATGATATAAACACAAATAATTAAATAATTGTTATTGAAAGGTAATGAGTGATATAAAAGGAATAATAAACATTAAGGATGTTTGGAAGAATGTATAAATTAACTTATGTTTTTTATTTATGATGAAAAACAAATATACGAGACAAGTTGGACACGATGTACGACAACTTTTTTACAAAATTTACATTCTTTCGGTTAAACTTCTAATTCATGAATATAATGTCCTATGATTACGTGAGAAATAAATTTTGTTATCCTTTATTTTATTTATAATATATTTTGTGTGTGCTTATATTGAGTAAACATAATCATTCTATTTTATTTACAAAATGATCATTTTAAGGGAACCTTTCACTATTCACTTTTAGTCAAAGACTTATTTTATCTTATGTATTCTAATTTCTGTTTTGATATGTTTGGATACATTATTAAATATAATTATTCTTTTAAATTTTATTTCAAATTGATGAGATACCCTTTTTCTCTCATCAAATCATTTTCTGAATTATAATGTGATGTTTTTAGGCTGTCGAATTTTCGTTAGTGAACCTCCTAACCCAATTTCCATTCTTTGGGTTAAACATCTACCTCTTGATTACATCATGATAAAAATATATCTTAATGTCGTATGATTGTTTTAAACTTAATATCCACTTATTTTGGGTGTATTTTTTCCCATAGAATTACATCATTTTATTTTCCTTAATCTATGGATACAATCTTTGTATGGAAACCTGTCACCGTCCTCTTTTAGTCAAAGACTTATTTTATGTGATGTCATTTATTTTCCATTTTCTAATGTTTGGATATGTTATTTTTTATAATTATTTCTTTAAATTTTATGTAAATGTGATGAGATACCCTTTTCCCTCTCATCAAATCATTTACAGTTTTTTTATGTGCTACCGTTCTGCTACCGAATTTCTATAAGTGAACTTCTTAACCTAATTTCCATTCTTTTTTTAAACTTATACATATTGATTATGTTATTCAATGAATATGTGTTAATGAACTCTAATTATTTTAAACATAATTTCCAATTATTTTTGTTGTTTTTATATTTTTTTGACATAACTATATCATTAATTTATCCTTAATATAATGATAAAATGAAGTTAAGGGACTATGTATCAATCTCCCTTCATTGGGGAAAATATTGATATTTTGCACCTTTATTATCCTATATGGTGTATATACTATCCTTTTACATATTATATCCATAATATCCTTATTATTATGATATTATAATCTTTTCATAATATATTCTTCAATTTTTTTCTTCGTGTATTTTCTCTTTTAGTAAGGGACACTTTAACTAATACATTGTATTAAATGTTTTAAATATTTAATCTTCTAAATCTTTCACTTTAATTTCCATGTTTTAAAAAATGTTTTTATGATTTATATATATGGAAATTAATGTTTTAAAATGTTTATTCTATTACTACTTTCAAAGTGTTATGGGACACATTGATTCAAAAATCTCTTAATTAAATATTTTAAATGGTATTGAAAATGGTTTTGAGAAATCTTTAACTATGTAAATATAATGAAATGAAAAATTGCGATTGTAATATGGAAATGTTATATTTTCTTTTATTCTTGTTCATGTGTTAAGATTATGTTATGGTTCTTGGGATTTGTTTACATATACGGGTGGTTCCGTGATAAACCATGGGTAGGTGAGCCTGAGATAGCTCTCCAATGCATTAGGAAATGACAGAGGTAAGCATTAATGTTTCTCCTAAGATATTTTGGGAGTATAAAATAATGGGTATTGAAAATGTAACTCCCTACGTATCTGTAAAAGATTTAATGTATATATGATATGGATACAACAAGTTAAATTTATGATTTTTAATTTCTTTATGATATTCATAAATCTTATGATTTCATGAGGTTTGTTGAAGAGATTATGTTTTCTGAACGACAAGTAGAATTTCATTGATATATAATTATTGATGTGATAATGTTTTATTTCCTTATTTTATAAGACTTACTCAGCATTTTATGCTCATCCCAAGTTTATTAAATGTTTTTCAAAGGGATTAAAGAAGGGTAATAGAACAGAAGTATTAAAGAAGATTTATATCAAAAAAATAACTCTTGTTTTATTTTAAGAGCTTTATATTTGTGAAAAAATTGGATAGAGTAGAACTATATATATTGTAATTTTTGATATGTAATGTAATAGTTACGTCCTAATTCCCTATAACTCTAAACCTGAAATGATCCTCAATGTGAATTCTTTACATAACTCAAGATTATGTAATGTTTAATGTTGGGGCCTTATACTACATCCTTATTTGGATACTTCATAAGGATGTGGCTCTAACACGGTTGTACCTTGGTGTACTAATATAAAAAATCCCATTAAGCTGGTCTTGATCATTACAATGTGAACAAAAAATGAGTTTGATACAAGCCATTGTAGATACTATTTGAGGATATGATTTTCCAAATTCAAAATATCATTATAATACATTATTAATGGAAACAATTACCATAGTATTCAATATTATGAAATATATTATTAATAAAAAAAAATATTTCCATAAATTCATTAGTTAAATAAATTTGGTCATTTAAATATTGTATATTTAATTTATTAGCATTACTATTTTTATTCTTAACTGTTTAAACGTTATCACAACTAATTTTCCTAAGATTCTAGAAATTGGGATGAAATATGAGGAAATTATTTATCAACCAATGAGATAGGAAATGTTATGAAATCCCAAATGAAATACATAATAGAGTGGTAGATTAAGCATGAAATATTTTGATTATTCCTTTCCATCTATTAAAAATTATGTTTAATAGTTGTAACACAGTTTTATATCCCCAAACATCAAATAATAGGATAATGACATATAAAGGATGTTTATAAGATAATGGTGATAAGGAAAATATGAATCAATTTTTTTAGATAATATTTATTGTGGTACCAAAGGATATTTCACAATGGGGATAGAAGGATTTTGGGCTTTGTAAATTTAGGTCATAAAGTAGCCATTTTTTTGTAAAAATTAATAATATTATTGATGTAAATAAAGATAAATATAATGTACAATATAATGATATTAATTGAAAATATAGAGATGTTTGGAATTATCCACACCAATTCTCATATTGAATAGATAAAAATTATGATGAGAACCAAAAATATAATAAATAATGGGACAATGAAATTCGTATATTGGGATAGATCATGATGAATGACTTACATGTAACCTCAACTCAATTGTTTTGTGTGACATTTATTGTATAAATCATTCATATTATTATACATTGTATACTTTTATGTACATAAGTTTACCAAGTGAAATTATTCTATATCATCAGGGAATCTATCAATTATTATTGTATCATATGCTATTGTTTGTGGAAATGTATTTCTTGAAATTATGTCCAGTCTCCCTTTTGTGGAATTTTATGTCTCCTCCTTATGCAATTTTTTTCCTATTATAAATCCATTATAAATTTCATGGAAAATGAATTAAACACTTATATCATGAATCACCCATCAACTTTGTACATATGAACGGGGGAGGGTAAATATTATTTAGCATGATAATCTTAATTATAGATATAATATCCATACAAGAATGTATTTCAAGATCAATTAATGTGTAATAAAGAACATATCTTCCATTAAGACATACCAATTGTGATTTAATATGATATCATCTATTACAAAGTATTTCATAGTCTTATTTATATATGAGAAGATTGATTTTTAATTGATCTTATTCCAAGGTCGTTGAAAATATCCAAGACTCCCTATAAATTTTATTTTTTGGAAATTATATATCTCATGTAGAAGTTATATTATAATCTTGAAAAAGGGTTCATATTCCCATGTGATTCTACGTGGGGTGAACCATACCTCATCATCTTGATAAATTATGCACTGATGAAATGTTTTATTAAATATCATAAACACCCCATGATCAAGATAATGAACACATGTCCTATTCTAGGGATTTATGAAATTTTAAATAACATATATAGATCAAAATATTTTTCCAAGGTGTATTATTAATAGATACCTAGGAATGTCATAAATGGAAATTAAATCATTTTAGATGAAAAGTAAATATATTACCAAAAACACAACAGAGGACATAAAATGTTTTGTGCCTTTGGAAAAATTTAATCCTACATTCCTTATACATCAAAGATATTAAATTCCACCAATAATGATATCCCACGAATTACATCTATATGAATTCTATTGTTTATATCATGGGAAAAGAAACATAAGGAAGTGTGATATCATATTCATAATATTCCTAAACAAAGGAAATATATAACCATAACTTTAAAATAGGGGTATGATATAAAGCTATAAACACATAGAAAACATACCATGTGTATCAAATATCATAATATTGAGTCATGTAACAAATTGTTATAGTTTATAAGACAATATTATTTAGAAAATTAAAGGGAATGAGCCATGAGATACTCAAATTGGAATATTTATTAGAAATTTGGCATACACATAATCCTATTTCATATTGAACACATATAAATAGAGAATGGTTTAATCAACATTTAAAGGTGATGAACTAAATCATTCACATATAATTATCTTAATGAAACCATATAAAAAATTATAGACATAAAATAAATGTTCATCCAAAACATTATTGACATAAATGATAGGTCCACACATAAAAATATGAACATATAATCACGTTCTTGCATAATATTTTTAACATTTAATTAGGGTCACATATAACCTTGGGGAAATGTAATAATGTTCTGATATAAAATATTTAATTAAGTGGTTTCCATGGTTACCCAATTCATTAGTGGGGGATATAGGTCCTACCCATCTCTAGATATAAATAAAAAACAAAATGTAATTTATACTATAAAGAAGTGTTCTACAATGTCATAAAACATTTATCATATACAAACCCCTGAAAAAAAGTGGGTTTTAAAATATATTTCTTCATATTGTAAAACATGGAAAATAAATGGGATTTACAAAGACATCAAAATTAATTATATAAAAAAACCTTTAGAAAAATAAACAAGTATGAAATTCATTTTTTTCTTGGTATGACTCATGGAATAGAAATGGGTTTCATTATGCATATTTTCATCATAATGAAATTCGAGAAACTATATGTATAATACCTATTTTCACATGTTAATTAAAACAAATGTTATTTAACATTATGTAAAAATAAATGGAAAATAAATTTTAATGATATATCTAATGGAATACCTCATGAGAAAAATTCCATTCCATATAAAATATGTTTTCAAAACATAGAACAATTATAAAATCAGTTTCCTTGAAAATAATGTTAAAACTTTTAAAATAATATTTAAAAATAATTTAATATAGTTTTTAGAAATTTTATATTCGATTTTAATTTTTTTTAAAAATAATCATACTGAAAAACACTTCCCATTACAATAACCACAAAAATATAAAGAATGTATCATAGAGAATATCCTTAATATCAATGTGAAATTTTCATCATAACATACATGATGATTCTTTTAATATTTTCATTAAAATCCATACCTGTATTAGTTTTGATAATAAAATGATGATTCCATTTAAACAATATTATAAAAATTTAAAAAAAATTATAAATTTCTTTAAGTAAATCATTTTTGAATGAATTTTTACAAATCATTATTTTGGAAGAAAATGGGTTAATGACATAAAATGAAGTTATTCTTAAAACATTCATTTTGAATCATGAGTAAAAAAATAATATGAAAATGAAGGTTAAACATGTATTATAATGACATAGGAATGGTGATAAAATAAATAAATTTCTTGAGAGATTTATTTTGACATTCTGCAATTGAAAACATAATCATAAATAATCTCATAAAATGATGATATTGTAACAGAAAATCATTACCACTTTTGTTAATATTGAAACATTAGAACCATGTAGGGATATCGATAAATTATACCTAGAATATCAATACGATTAATAATTTGTAGTTAATTGACATAAAAGGGTCTTTAGATGCACCTCATATAAGATGATAGGGAATAAACAAATCATATTTCTCAAGGAAGGAAATTAGAGACACAAATCTGTTTTAAATTTGCAAATTTCTAACCAGAAATCCGAAGATATAATGATACTATAATGGAATATAAACATGAATAATTTTATTATTTATCATAATATTTATTCATGGGATTTATATAAAAAAATTTAATAAACATGAGGAGAATATTTCATGTGTCTCCCATAAAAAAATTGTGATGGAAATCCAATACTACATTAGTACTCATTTGAATTATAATCCAAAATAAAAATACTATCAAATAAAAAAATATGATTAAAATAAGTATATTAATGATATAAAATGGGAAATGGAAAATATATACAAAACCTAAAATAATTTAGTGATGAATTTTCATGTCTCCGGAAAAAGGGACTAGAAATCCCTTACATTTAGAATTGACTTGCTTAGTACATGTGTGAACATATTATATAATAAATATTTTTTATTATAAAATTATTAATTTACCATATATATATATATATATATTTAGTTATCATACCATATAATATTTATTATATCCTTTTATTACCTTGTTATTAACAGTTCTATGTCAAAATCATGTTTTGGAAAATAACTACTATGTCTTTCATATGAGTTTTGTTTGGTTATTTTTGGTCCTATGAAACTGATCATTGATCCATAATCTCCAAAATTATTTATATAATAAAATATCATATGTATATTATGTATATATATTTATTTCAATCTATAACATATATATATTGAAAAGGTAATACTCTATTTACTGAGATTGTAAGTCGTGTGTACATATTAACATTGATTCTATTTTATTATTATTTTAAATAAAAAATATATAATGATATAATGTCAATATTTTTTCATTTTATTTTCATATATATCAAATATTTTAAATAAATTTAAATATACATATAATTTGAGGAATGATCGATTCACATTGCATCTTGAGGTGGTAGTCCTCTGTAAGAAAAAAATGACATTATCGTATTCCCAAAAAATGGAATAAATGAATGCCTATGTGATATAGTAATTACATAAAAATGATAATATCATAAATATAATAAATAAATAATAAATAAATCACTATTTATTATTTTGGGAGGTGGTCATGAAAAAATTAATGACACCAGTTTGAGAGTTAGTATTCCACTATATAATGTATATTTGATTATGTAATCAATATGATGGAAGTAAATATGATTTTAGGTTATGTAAATGATAATAAATTATTACTATAATAATGATACATGTTATATTCTATTTGGGAAGGTATTGTATGAAGATAAAAGATTTTATGATTTCTTTATATGGAGAGAAGGGCTCTTCTTTTAGTAGTTAAGTGAGTAGCGTACTTGTAATAGTTTGAATGAATTAATTTTAACAACATTTTTTGAAGTCACAATGCCCAAATAATTGAATATACATGTGAAAAATAATGGATATTTTCAGAATATGTCCATTCGGTCAGTATTGGTAAATTTTTACCCCTATGATTTTTTTAACCCATAGTAAAACAACTTTTACCATAATTATAGTAATTAATTATTACTATTTTCACTATTAATTAGAGTAAAAAAATTTAAGTTATTAGATGATATAGATTAATCTAGTTTAAAATATTTATTACATTTATTTTATATTCCATTAAAATAATTTCAATATTATAATTTAAAATTATTCTCAGTGACATGATGAGAAATTGTCTTTCGATGTTAAACATTAAAAAATTCATAATCTTTTTATATCAAATTTAATTTTTAATTGGATTACTCGGACCCAAATTGGATTTTGATATATGTAATTCAAATTTTTTAACTTTAAAAAAAATTAATATATAATTTATCTTAATAAATAATTTAAATGAAATGTTAGTTTTCAATTAAAAATAACTATTTTTAATTATTAATCATAAAATTAAACATTTTATATAATTATCAAAAGTAAACTATATGATAATTTTCCTATTCTGATTTATAAAATCGAAAATATTTTTTATTATAAATTTATGAAAATTGGAGTAAATAAATTAGAAACAAAACACGCATACATGATGAAATGTTAATTTTGGAAAAAAGTATTTTCTTCAAGCATAATATTTTTTATATTAACTAAATTTATAATAATAACTAATTAATGAATATATATTATATTTATTTCATATATAATATTTACATTGTTTTTAATAAATTTCAAATTATTTATTCAATTAATTAATTATTATTCAGTATCAGTATGCACATTAAAACGGTTTTTTTAAAGAAACCCCTCCTATATCACCCCTAGATTTTACAGTTTTAATCTTTTTACAAAATTTCAGTGAATTTGATTGTTTAAATTTTATGATACACCATTAAAAACTTATTCTACACACAAATATTATTTCATCTATGTTATATGTTAGGCTGAGTTTTACTAATCAACATTATATTATTAAAATATTATTATTTAATATGATAATATATAATATTGTCATTAAGTTGGTGTTTATAAATAGTACCAAATATATTATGACATCATAGGGTTGAAATAATTGGTTTCATATTAACAACTAATGATTATAGGAACAAAAAAAATTTGGAAGTATTTTTATAATGAAATATTTTTATGCCCACGAAGTCTTTTTATTCTAATAAATTAAATTAATTACTATTACAAATGATATTAATTAAATCTATATGTTATGTTTTCATTAAAATATTTTTATATTCCTCCAATATATTTTACAGGAATAAGACAATATTAAACCAAATAGTACACATGGAAACCTGTATTTTTATTAAAAGATGTTTGACCACAATTTTAATAACTAACCAATTTGAATTCGATTTTTTTTCTGTTTCTATATTCTTTTTTAAAAATAGTAAAGACTATTTTATATAAAAATTTAAAAATTTAAAAAAAATTATTTTATTTATTTTTATGATAAGTGTAATGTTTTAATGAGTAGAGAAAAGTACAAAATTTTAATTGAAACTAACATTTTTAAATGAAATAATTTATAGTGTTAAAATATATTTTTTATTTGTATTAAATTATAAATATATTATTTTCTTAACATTTAATATAATTTAGGTAATTGGAATAAATTTTAAATTAAATTTATATATTAAAACATTTCAATATTTATCATGTTTAAGCAGTAATAACTTATTTTTTCACCCCATCAACAGAATTGTTTTTTAATTAATTACTACAAATTTTGAGTTTTGAATTTCTAAAAATGATTAAATATTTTTAATTAGTGGTCCTAAATTATTTAAATTGGGTTCTTGTATTTTTTGGAATATGAATAGTAAATTTTGAAATATTTTATTTACCACATTTTAGGGTAATTCTAGTAATTATAGTTAAGAATAATTTTATAATGTAACCTTGTATCTAAGGGTTTGAACTAATATCACCTTAGGTTGAAATTATAATGTTTTTAAGAAACGTGGGTATGAATATGAAATTTAAATATTATATTTAATGATATGTTAAAATTTTCATAATCACATTTTTAGTAATTATACCATTTTTATTATAGGGTTCTAAAAAAGATTAAAATGACTATAAATGGTCATCAGATTGAAAAATGTTTATCTACATAATGATAACTTGTTTATAGTTTTTAATGATAATATACATATCATAAATAATGATGTAGTAATTTTTTTAACAATGGATGAATCAAATATATGATATTAAAATTATCTTTAAAATAACATTTTAGTGAGTTAAGGGAATCCATGATTTTTAATGACTGATTAGTCATTTTTTGTGTTTTAGAATTCTTGGATCAAATTTATATTGTTTTTTTTTATTTTTTTATAATTAAAATTATTGCATAATGTCAAAATTGACATTTAATATATTTTCAAATAAATATTAATTTTAAATGATTTAAAATATATAAAAACTAAAATAAGTCAATCTATTTGGAATAAGAATTAATATGTCACCAATGACTCAATTGATAGTTGTTTTACATTGTATTTTAATTATATTAAGACATTACATTAAAATTATATGATATCATGGTAATAGTAAAATGGGTTAAATAAAGATTATAAAAAATATGAGCTTTAATAGAATAATAAATACATGGGAAAAATTATTAGATGAGTGACATTTGACCCTTATCACATTATGATAAATTTTGAATATTTTAATATAAAATTTTCTATGAAAATTATATAAATATTATTAAAATTAAAGAGTGTGAAAAAATTTGACACTCTCATTTCTTATAAGTATAATGATTTTAATAAATGGTTAATGTAGGGATAACATAAATAATAAATAGTATATGGAAAAATAAATAAATTAATATATCATTTTAATTAATTTACATCCTTTAGGGATGAAATGATTTCCCTAAATGCTAACATAATAAAAATGAATTGGTTATTTTATTAATAAAAATATCTAATAAGTTTTATTATAATATTAAAATAAATTTTAAATTGACTTTTTAATGTTCTCTATTACTTTTATAGGTGAGTATGACATGTTATGAGTGTATTATATTATTTTTAATGATGTATTTATGTATGGATTTTATAAAAACTCAAAGTAATAAATATTATCAAACATACGATTATTGATATTTTATAAAAATAATAAATTATTAAATTAATTAAAAATAAAAAAATTACCATAAAAATTAAAAGTGACTATTATATATTTAAAAAATTTCTTAATTATCATATTAGTGAAAATTTACACAATATGTATAAAATTATGACAATTTATTATTTATAATGTTATTAACACAATTAAAATTAAATAGATTTACAAAGGGTAAATCAACATGAAAAAGGGGTAAAATAAATTTAAACATAAATAAATTTTATTTGATGGTATTTTATTGAACTATCCTTATATAATATTTGAAATAACTGACATTTGATCCTTTTCGAGTTAAAAAATAATATATATTAATTTTACATTTTATGATATTTCAATAGTACCATCCCCTATATTATGCAAAGGACGCTCATGCCTCAGTAAATCACACAAAATTGAGCCTAATTTATTGACCAACCCCTTCATATTTCCATTATCGACTTCCATATACACGTCCAAATGGTTCTTGTATTCTCATAATACTTACCCTAGTGTCCCTAAGGGTAGATCCAATGGAGATTCACTAAAGAAGAGGTAATTATGTTTATCGACTCCTTCAAAATTATTTCTTATCATGATTATTCTTATTATGTTGTTTCTATAATAAAGTAATAACTCTAACACAATCTATATTATATAATTTTATTTGGATTATGGGACAACCAAATTCATACTTTTCCCAATAATACAAAAAATAATATCTACACGAGTGCGTACATGTGACTTATAGTCTCCATGATGTGGTGTAATTTGTTTTTAATCACTATATTATATAGTTTAATATAATGACGAATATAATGGATATAAATATTAAATATGACTTTATATTTATTCTGTATAATTTATACACTATTCAATTATTTACCATTTTACCATTAAGGTAATGATACCAACGCTCATGTGTATGTATTGTATACCATCTCCAAGAAGTAATGAGATTAAATATCCATTTTAATCATTAAATAATGATTATAAAAATGAATATGGTGCGTGAATAAAATATTTATGAACATAATATCATTCTAGACATGAATAAAATATATCCTATGGAATATAATCTTGACTTATATGATAAAAAACATTATAAAATGATATAGTTAACACCTAAAACTATGTTAATAATTAATTATTATTACCAAAATGATATAAGAGGATAACATATGATATTATAAAATATATATATAAATATAGTTATAATTTAATTTAATAACCTGATTTAGCCATTATTTAGGAGGTTAAATAACAACCGACTATAGTAAAGTAGATTGTAATGTTAAATTTCACAATCTCATTGTTATTAAAAACTATTTATACATAAGTATCTATTGGGGCATATTAATCATTCATGTCAATATATTAAAAAATTGTATTTCAAAATATTTTTAATATTGTTCTATAATAGTTTTATGTCATTTTTACCCATGTTATTCTTTTTATAAAACGTTTTGAAACAAATTTATAGTCATTTTCCAAAAGGCGTACTATATGAATTTTTTTATAGAAGGAATGTGTTTTGAACTTATGATGCATGAGTATCTTTTCCAATCATCATGAATTTTTATCATTTTGAAGCATAACGTATGAACATACAATGTTTTTTTCAATCTAAATGTTTTCACTCATAATTGTGTGACTATAAAATGATTTCAATATAAAAAATTGGTATTTCCGTAAATAAATTTTTAATGGTGGTATAGGATTATTTTTATCTATGTCAACACCCTTTGTTAGATTTTTTAATTAATTGATGTCGATTAATTATGATTAATTCTACTATATTGTATTGATGGGTTTATGATATGTTTGATTGTAGTAGCTCTATTTTGATATCATTCATGGTTTATGGTTATTATATTAACATTTCCTACTCTAGTTTTAATATTAATATTTATGTTGGTTATGTTTTACATTTTCCATTTGAGGAATACATTGGAGAGAGTTAGTGATTGGTGAGGCCTTCTATAGCTGCTCGATGCATCAGTTGGACTCATTAGACAAACGAGTATTGGATTTTACCCATCGATATATGGTATGTTTGTCGAAACCCTAATTGTTTGTTTATGGTGTAGAAATTATGAATTACCTCATTATTAAATTAATTATTTATATTTAATTAATAATTCTATTAGTAGAATATCTAGGAGAATGTTTTTATTGAATTATATTATATTATTTTTTTGATATTATTCTCAAGATTAATTTTAAAATTATTGTGGTTCAGTTATATACATCGTCTTAATTTTTTTTGATTATTTTTGATATCTTACAGAATATTATTTACCATTACGGAGTATAAAACCTCACCCATTTCATATGATTCATTTTTTGTAGGATGAAATTATCTATATTATGGCTGATATATAGATCTAATCTTGGAGAATCACAATGTTCAAAGGATTCTCCATGTTTTTGTTTTGATTTCTAATTTCAATGCAATGATATTGTTTGTAATTTATTTTATAAGTCTATTAAACTAATATCTCCTTTGGGATTTGAGTATTATAGCTATGATAATGTCATAAAGTAAGGCACCAGCTCTAGACAACTAGGGTTTGGGTCATTATAATCAGTATCAGAGAATTTTTAGCAACATCTTTAGAAATTAAATTTATAAAACATATGTTAGGGAAAACAACACTAAGATTTACATTGAGGATTTTTATAGAATAACGTACCATAATTTTTCTATTGTATATATTATGTTCATATTCTAATAAATGCATTCCTTTATGGATACTACATGTTCATGTAGATATGTTACAAGTGTACCTAATATTAACAACTCGGACAATGTGTATCGGGCCCATCTCAGTGTATCCTGGTACAAAACAACTGGTCCTTCAATTCACCTTGTTTGACACTCCTATGTGATATTCTATTGATGATTCAAATTATATTTACAATCAATTATGTTTTATTTAAAATTAAATATGTCCACAATGAAACCATGTTTATGATTACTAGATTAGCTATGCATTTTTTCAAATTATGTTAACTATTTTTCTAGTTTTAGGATGATTCATTATGTTATGACTGAACCTATTGTATGTAGTCATTTAGAAAAATATCAGTGGAAATAATGTTAACCTCACTCAATAACATGATCCAAAGTGTAATATTGATAATATATTTCATTGTATTAAGATAACATTTCAATGGTAAACAGTCTCACTACCAAAATCATTATATATGGACACAGTACCATGTGATAATGCTATATGTAAAGAGTGGTATAATAATTATGGTTTTAGAGGGAAGATTAAGAATAAAAGGGAAAAAATATTGATAAAGTCAATAAGTGAAATAATTTTTTCCCAAAAATTAATAATTGTGAAAATAATCACTCACATACTAATTTAAAAGGAATGGTACTTTCATTCATTATTGGGTAGAAATACCACCATGATTGGGATTGAAGGGAAAATAAAAATTATTTTAATGTATAATGATTCAATTACGTGGAGATTGCACACTATGTAAATCAATGTATCATGAATAAAAGGAGAATACCCCAAAATTGGCCATTGGATAACAAAAAATATTATTATACTACCATGGATATAGATGGATGATTAATCTTTTTGTTTTGGGACTCAACAATTATATCCCTTTAAAATTTTATCAATGATTTATTAGTTATATGAATTGTGTAAAAAACAAGGGATTGTATGGAAGTACTTTTTAATTTAGGATTTGGAAGTGTAAAAAATAATATTAAGGTTATTCAGGTGATCAAATGTTTTTTATGTGGAAAAAAGGAATACATTATGTTATTTTTAGAAATTTATATCATTATTGATTTTGGAAACTTATAGACCTTTTTGGACTTTTAATTTTGGTAGAATTATTTTAGATGAGTCACATGGTGGGAATGGATTTTGATGAACATTGGATATTATTGTTTGAGGATAAAAATATTATTTAATATTGACTCTGTTATGGTTATTTCTATAATGTTATAAAAATATTGTTATAGAAAAAGGAAAATCCACACGTTGGGTGACATCCCATCATGTATGGTATGTTCATGATACTTGAACCCATAACTAAAGTTCAATAAGGGCCCATAACCTTCCACTAGAATACATGATGTCATGGTTAGTATAATATAGTTTTATTTATTTAAATTGCATGACAAATAATGTATATGATAAATGTTAACACTATATGATTAAGCTAAATAGATTTTTTTTTAATTTTATTATCTTTTCTAGAGATATAAGGGTTTGTGGTAGAAATTGATTATAGAATAAAACACTGCTTGTTAGTAAAGTATTTTTTTTGTTCAATTTCTTTTAAGAAAATTAATTTATATTGTCTGGTTAAAGGATCTTGAAACCAAAATATTTATCCTAATACCTTTTTTTCGATGAATAAATTTATACCATAGAACATTGTAGATTTATATAATTCAATTGAAAACATTCTACAAATCAGTTTCTCAATATCCATGTGAACATGATCGTTAGATTTTTATTTAAGGTCCATGAATTCCGATATGGGATCCCAGTATGTGTTATATCCTGTTACCTTCATAATTTTCGTATATTATTTTAAATTATAGGTCCAATAAATCATATTTACAATTTGGGATTTTAAATATGATATTTTGATATGTATAATAACATAGTTTTTTTTGAGTTCAAATTGGTAGGAGTAAATTTATTGAATGGGGAAGAATGTAACACCCCATGATTTTATAGAATAATTCTAGATAAATAAATTTAATTTAATTGATATCATACACTGTATACAACACAATGCAAAACTTATGTGAAACAGAAGAATGAGTTATCATGCATTACACAGAAGACCATGTTTTACTGAAGAAAAATACATTATTAAAATTTTATTATGTAATATCATAACATATAACATAGATGTTAAGATCCCATAAATGAATTGTATTAACTACCTTATAAATTTATGTGGTCTAATTCACTAGTTACAAATAATTTGGAAATTAATATTGGAACCAACTGAATATATTCGAAATGTTTATATAAAGATCTATTTTTATTCATACAAAGTTGATTTATCCTAGTCAATTAAATTAATTACTATTATTGAATAACATTAATGAAATATATATGTTATATATTCAATAAAATTATTTCAATATTCCACGAATATATTTTACTGAAAAAATATAAGGATAAACAAAATATTACACATAAAAACCTCTATTTAAAAAACACATTTAACACCTTTTAATGGAGAGCATATTGGAAAATGTAGCAATATATAAATTATAGCGGTTAAGGGTAAATTAGATAATTATGGGTACAAATAAAATTTTAATGTTACCAAAACACTAGTAATAATTTAGTTAGTTGAGTGTTTTTTGACCAAAAAATCCATAATTATGAAATTATAACCTTTTTAAGCCACTTGTGGAAGAATATGACATTTATAATATTTCACTAAAATATAATTTCAAATTGGATGTCATATATTTTATATAACTCTTCCATTTTTGTTGTAATGTTATAAAAAAGATAAACGAGTCCCTAAATAGTCAATTTAATGATAATTTTTTATAAAAATCATGATAATGTATTTATAATTTATAATGATAAATTAATTAGCTTAAATTATGATGCAATAATTGTTTAAATAACTAAAAATCAAATTAATGAAATTAAAATTATTAATATAAATATAATTTTAGTGAGTTAATGTCATTCAATATTTTTATTATTGAACACGAAATTTCATTAATATTTTAGAAGTAATGGTTCTAATTTATATTTTTTTCAATTTTCTATAAGAAAAATAATGAATAATGTCAAAATGGATATTTATGAAATTTGTAATTAAATATTATTTTATTAAATTTTTAAAATCAATATAAAACTATAATTCATCCAAAAAATTGTAATAATTCTAAAAATGCCTCTAATTACTCATTTAGTGGTTGTTTGGGTTTTTATTGTAATCATATTAACCCATAATAAATAAATTATATGATATAATAGTAATAGTTAAAGGGAATTAGTAGTAGTTAAAACAAAATTATTACCACTAAAAGATAAAAACATATCAAAAAATTATTTTATGAAGAATATTTGACCCTTATAATATTATTATCAGTTTTGAATGATTTAATGGTAACTTTTCTAGGAAAAATTCGTAGATATTATAAAATTTAAGAATGTCAAAATTGTTTCTCTCTCATTTCTTGTAAGTATAATAATTTTAATATAGGGAAAACTAGGAGATAAATTCATGAATAAATAGTATATATAAATAAAAAACATATATAAATCATATTAATTTATTATAAATTATATATATTAGTTAATTTTAATTAATTCTTACAAAATAGAAATGCAGTAGTTATTTTATAAATAAAAATATCAAATAAGTAATATTAAAAATATTAATTTAAATATTATATTTATGGATTAAGGAACTCTATTAATTTTCAAGGTAAATATGACATGTTTGGAGTTTATTAAATGATTTTTTTGGATGTTATATTTCTGTTTTTTCTTTTATTTAAAATTAATGTATTGAGTAGTGTCAATATACATAATATAGATATTTCTAAAAAATAAAAATTTATTAAATTATTTAAAAATCATAAAAATAATTAAAAAACAAAAATTGACAATTATAAGGACTAAAATGAAATCAATTATCCAATTATATACAATTGACATCATATATGTTAAAATCTATAACCTTTTAACATTCAAAATTTAATTACAATAATTAAAATTAAATAGATTAATTAACAATAAATCATAATTGTATTCTTTAAAACAAATTCAAAACAAGTCTAAATATTATTTTATAATATTATTTCTATCAATATTCATCTTATATTTTATCTAGACAAATTCAGAGCCTCTTGGAATCAAAAAATTAATTTATATTAATTTAATATTTAAGGAGATTCCAAGAGTGATCCTCCCTTATCTAATAAAAATATACATCCTACCACACTTCCTCACACCAAATTGAGCCTCATGTGTCACCAAAAACTACCCATTTCCATTATAGACTTCCATATAAACTTACTAGTCATTTTGGTATTAAAAAAAGACTAATCCTCATGTCCTTAAGAGGAGATCCCAATGAGGTTCACTGAAGAAGAGGTCATCACCATTACCAATTATTTTGAAATAACTTCCTTTCCTAATAATTATTCCTATATTTTTTTCCATACTAATTTAATAACAAAATATTCAACTATTTTTTTGGGGTTTTATTAGTTTTATAGTGCACATGTATTCCACCTTCTACCCATCTTACTAAAGACAATATCACCATATGTGCGAAGGTGTGGATTACTATGTCAACACAAAGGTGTAATTTTTCTCATCACTAACATATTTATATGTGTTTAATAATGAAATTAATTGATATAAATAATTAAATTTATATTATATTGATTCTTTAAAATTAATATTCAATTAAATTGTTTATCATTTTACCCTTAAGGGAATGATATTGTCGCTTGGGCATACAATCGATCTACCATATCCACGACACAATGAGATACCCTACCCATGTTAAAAAACAAAGACTTATTATAAATATGAATATGATAAGTGATTATAATATTTATGTTCTTAATGTCATTCTGGATATGAATAAAATATACCCTTTGCATATTCAACATGATATAACTAAAAAAATGAAGTTGTTAACAACCAAAATGATGGTAATAATAAAATATTATTAACAAAATGATATAATTGGATCCCATTAAATACCATATATAAATATCTAGAATAATTTAAAAAAATTCTTTAACTATTATAAAGGAGGTTACCACTCCTTCAACTACTGTAATGTACGTGGTAATGTTTAATTTCAGAATATCATTTTTATTTTGGAAGGTTTATACATTTTAAATGAGCCTGATTTATCATCCATGTCCATGATTCATTAAATTGTATTTAAAGATATTATTACTATACAACAACAATTATTTATAAATATTTATACCCATTTTTATAAATTTTTAATAATTTTTTTAAAAGAATAATTTTAATTTTATTTTTCAAATGATGTACATTATATGTTTTTTGAGAGAGGTAATGTTTTTTAAACTTATGCAGTGTGAATGGACTTCTCTACCATCATTCCACTTTTATTTTTTTAAAGATTCCCTTATATTATTACATTTTTATTTTGTAAATAAATGTTATATTTCATAATTACTTGGATGATAAATGATTTCAATGAAAAAAGTGGTATCTCTGTCTAGAAATTTTAATTATTTTATTATATTATTTTAATCTATGTAAACAACCGTTATTGGATTTCATACATTATTTGGGTTAATATATTATGATGCAGTCAAAAGTATTGTATTAAGGGTTTTGTGATATGTTTGAATATGGTTGACTTATTTTAATAACATTTATGGTTTACTGATAGTGTATTAACATTTCGTATACTATTTTTATTATGAATTTTTATTTTGATTATGTTTCAACCTTTTCATTTGAGGATTTCATTGGACTTAGTAAGTGATATTAGTAGCCCATTATAGCCCCTCAATTCATCGATAGGTCTCATGAGACAAACTAGTTTTGGGGTTTAACTATTTATGTATGGTGTCTTTGGTGATGCTTTAAAGGTATGTTTATGATTTTCTGCATTATACATTTCTTATTATGAGATAAGTTATTGATAATACATTGGATTATTCGACCAGTAGAATATCTGTTTGAATGATAATATTGTGTTATATGATTTATTCATTCTATATTATGATCATTATTATGTTTATAAGTCTTTTGTTTTAGTTATATACATCACCATTCACTTTTATTCTTATTTATGATAGCTTTTTCTATACTAATTACCCTTACTGATCGTCTGTGCTCCCCCATTTTCTTATGTTTCTTTTTTCCTAGAATGCGATTATGTATATTATGAAAGATATGTAGTGTTATGATTATAGAATCATAATCTATAGAATATTTTATAAGTTGTATTTTTTATTTGGAATTGTAACGTCATGATTGTGTATGTATTCTGTATTCTAAGACTGATAAACTAATTGGTCCTTTGGGATTAATGTAGTGTATCTATGCCATTGTAATAAACAAAGGCACCAGCTCTGGGATAATTGTGTTAGGTTTGTTACATAATTTAATTGGATTTAATATATCCTACTAATAATTATGTTTCATTATAAAATAGGGAATTTAAATTACATATTTTTTTGAAAATATTTTTAATTTTTAAAAAAGATGATATTTTTTACAATTCATTAAAAAAATATAAATGTAAAAAAATTAAAAAAAATTAACATATTTTAATTTTTATGGGATGATTTGAAAAAATTAGTTCATTTTATAAATACCACTATAAGTTATGTATAATATTTTCTCAAAAAATTAATTAATAATAGTTTTTGAAAAATACATTTTTTTTAAAATGTGATTACATTTCTAAAATCATAATTATTATCAACATTGAATTTATAAATAAAAAATATTGAGTAGAAAATTAAAAATTATATTTCATAAATAATATTACAATACTAATTCCTGAATATTTATTGGATATTTCATAGTGTAATATTTAAAATAATACTATTTAATGATTTACTAAAGCTCAGTGTCACATGTCTATAAAAACTATCATAGTAGTGTGTAACATAATATAAACATAGTGTTTTGAACAACACAAGATATAATCAGTATTGATTGTGACATAGGATAAAACCATTATTATGTATAATGAGAAAAATGTATATCAATATCATTAAATTTAACAGAAATAATATTATTATAAAAATATCAGGGTATCAATTTCTACCACCAATAAATTTAATTTGTACCTCGATATTCATATTGGCCATTAAAGTTTTAACATTATAAAATACATCCTAGAAACCCACATTGTAAAAATTACTTGTAAAACATCGCCTAAACAACATGATTGTGAAGTGTTAATGTAATCATGTATTACACATACTAGATTTCCAAAAAGGAGAGCATAGGTTCGATGTTAACACTTGGACATTAAACAAGACAGTAACAAAAAAATATTGATGTATAATGATAGAGAATATTGTATGTAGAATGTTAATGACCAAAAAACTATTAACTAAATTGGTTTTAAAATTTTTATTGATATAATAAAAAATATTGATAATAGGGAAAAATTTAAGTCAATTATCTTTCTCCTAAAGATAATGAAATTTTATGAGTATATATACGTAGAATATTTCATTTCATTTAATAAGAAAAATCTTATCCAACAATAATTCCTCGGTCAATTTCCACTTCATATCTTATTCTATTAAATAAAGGTGTTTTTTTAAATAAATAATTGATTATATGATTCATAAATAAAATGAAATTTAATTATATATATCATTAAATAGAATCAAAACAAATTTGTTATCGTATGATATCTAATACGAGTAAATAATCACATGTTGAAGTAATACGTTGATATATAATGCCTAATATAATGTTCCACTTATAAAAATTTCTAAATGGTCAGTCTTATGGACCTTCAAAAAAATTTAAATACATAACTTTTAAAAATATGTCCATCAAATTACCAAAATGAACATATCAATCATTCACAAACAATTGGATGTAGATCTTAATTGTTTCTTACTAAACTGGTGAATAACTTTATCATTATTCTCTTAAAACAATACAATTTTCATATTTATGATAAAACCATATTCAAAACATAAATACAATCATATTACATTAATTAAACATATATTATATTATATATACCTTAAATATAACTATATTGTAAACTCCATCAATGAAAGAATAAACCACTTTGGAAAAAAATCATTAATCAATTTAATGGAAATCAATATTATCCATATACTTATTCATATACAACATAAAATTATAACAACAACAATATAATTACATATATATCATATTATAGTTTATCATACCTTAATAAAAATATCACATTTTAATTAAATCACATTTCTAGGACATCATTACCATTCAAAATATTATTGGAAATACATAGTGAAAGTATTTTACAATCAATACTTATATATATTCACATTACAAAATTATGGAATTTTAAGATCTAAACACTTAAATTATTCCACCTCATCCAAATGTTATTAACTAGGCTTCATCTTGTAATTCCTTAATACCATTTTACCTTCATATAGTATTGGTAGTATCTTCTTCATCATCATCAATACAACTATTACTCATGCGTCCTAGATGTACCTCTTCACAAGCTTCCCAACTAGGAAATCAATATCCCAAATTCACATATATTAAAAATTTAACCCATTTATCATTTTATGATACCATAAAGAGAACAATATTCCAATAAATTACATTAAATAAACTTTATATTTATCCTCAAAAATCCCTTTCTTTGTGTCCTTAATTCAAAAAAATAAAATTTCTTCATGTTCAATTCAGACATTCCCATGAGTGATTCACACCACATTCTTGACATATAAGAAATTTAATCATCATTCATTTATGGCCTCCATTACCAAAAGAATTCATTGAACATAAACCAAATCTTATATAGTGAGTCTTAGAGTAACTTATGGTACACATTAATCATGTTCCATGAAAACATATAAGGAATAAAAAGAAAAAATTATACTCCAATTATCATCTGATCGTGTTAATCATAAAAATTTTTCATGTAATTTTCAATGAAAAACTAGTACCTTCTTGTTCCCTATATTGATTAATAGAAACAATCATATTGTTAGAAACACTAATCCATAAGGAAAACCATGTAATAATGAAATTCACATATAGGTTGTCTAAATACATACACATTTATTCCAACCTTTGACACCTTATGGTAAAACTAGTTCAATAACTGTTGAATCACTAGGATATTTTGTGAATAAAATATAATTAGATAAATATTTCTAATATTTTTCATTTCACACAACAAAGAATATAACATCTTTAATATAAAGGCACCATGTCTGGTATGTTTTTCATGCAACACCATTTTATGATTATACTACATGAAAAACACTGAGTATCTTATAGTTCTTGAAAAAATATGTTTGGAAAAGGTTAGACATAATACTGAGTCCCTTTAAAAACTTATGTTACACTCAATAATGTGTTTTATGAAGATATAATATACTACTATAAAAGTATATTAATTATTATCAACTAGATGTTAGAATAGATGATGTTAATGTGAATGAATAAACTATATGTAATAAATAATCCACATTACAAATTGTTCTATTATTGTTTTCTTTTTACTAATAATGATGATATTGTATCTATTTCAAGTTCCAAAAACATCTCATACATTTTCCCACATAATCACTATGCGCAATTCATAAAAACTGGACCTACTTGTTTTTTATTTTCCTCTATTTGTTTTTTGGTGAGTATGTGGACCAATTATTGGTGGTGGTTATCATGAGGCATAATATGTAAAAATAGGGTGTAGTGACCATAGTTATTCGATGAAGGAATAAAATTTCCTTATGTTAATCGAAATCTTAGTGGATCTCATATCAGTTTAGTTTTTTAAATTTACTGTAAAATCATGTATGGTGCTTCCATTATAGAATTAAATCACATTATACATAACTAAACTAGGTGTTTAGGATTTATTTGGAATGTAATATGTATTGGGGCACTCAAGGGGGCATGCTATATTTTGAATATATTCACTGGAAAAATAAAATTCTATATATATATGATTATCATGGACTTGATAATCCATTTATTAGATTATTGAAATGGTATTCAGAGAGGATAGTTCCCCAGGGTGGGAGATGAACTTGGCCTATGAATTATGTTACATCCCTATGAGATATCAAGGATGGGTATGTTAGCTCAAGAGAGTGACTTGGTCCACAATTAAGGATCATAGATGACATTTCCTATGATATAACTCACACAATTCCATGGTTATTGGCTTTATTAGAGACTCTAAAACATATATTTATCCTTGAAATGTCACTATAGACTTTGTTAGAGACTAAAATATTTTTCAATGAGGGTGAACCAGAAGAGGAGTTAACCTCTTCTGTTAAAGCCCTAAATAGGAAAATAATGGTCAAATTATTGTTTTCATGGCTGATGCATTAGAGGAGTTATCTATTCATGTGAATGTAATTATAGTATGTATGTCACTATTGATAGGACCATATTTGGTTCTAGAAAATTAATAACATGACCATTTTTGAATGGTAGGGAAGTATGAGTTCATTACAGTTTTGTGATGTTTTCATTTAGTAAATCATTAGAATAGTGTATTATTTCTTATGAAATGTAACATAAAAATTTATTTAATGAATAAACAAATGATATATGGTGAAATAATTTAATATACTAATTGTTTAATACTTTTAGGATTTTGTGATCACACCCTGAATATACCATCAGTTGTACATAGTCATTTCTTTTGGTAAAAGGTAATGTCACGACCCCCTCCCACCAAAGATTCCTCTCATGAGCTGGCAATGGTGAAAGGGAGATAATGACCCCCGAGTCCTGCCTCCAGTAGGCCCCGGGGTGGCTACTAGCACCAAGGGTATGAGTTTTTCACATATGGGAGGCATTACCCTTTTTATTAATTAAGACCGGGAAATAGGATGAGTCAAACACCAAAATAAAATAACAAGTAAATGGAAATAAACCCAAACCAATCCCACATGCATGTTTAAACAATTTTGAAACAAAGTACAAGTATAAGAAAGCTCAAAAGTACAATACCAAAAGAAACAAGAGTACATCAAACTGCAACAAAACCAACTGTCCCGACATGTAGGGTCCCGCACGGCCCTGGTAGTCCTCCTGGAAACCTGAAAGAAAATGTAGGGTGAGCATATAATTATACTCAATAGGTAAACCTAAATCTCTCATACACAAGTGGGGAGACATCCTAATGTCCCATGAGAACAACAGAAGAAACCAAAACTAAACAAGGAATTCTATCCAACCAACCTCACCAGCCACGCTCACTAAAAACAGAAAACAACAGGTAGAAGTAGTATATAAGAACAAGTGTATTGGGTAAACCACACCATTTCCCACTAGTTAGTGGATCTTCCTAATAGAGAATGTCCGGACTCTACCACACTCTTCCCGTCCGCACACACCTGGTCCTCACAACTACATATCCCACCTGTACACTCCGGGGCCTCACAACCACATATCCTGCCTGCACAGACCTGGGCCTCACAACCACATATCCCTCCCTCAGACACTTGGGCCTCACAACCACATATCCTACCCGCACACACCTGGGCCTCATCCCAATGATTATTGGGAAAAAGTACACCTGCCCGAAGAGTCTTGGGCTAAAACTACCCCAATCGAAACCTACCCGATGAGTCTTGGGTGTAAGGTCGCCTAAAACCATAATATACTATGGAAGAAGGAGTAGGAAGGAGCTAGTAACTAAGGGTAAAACACACACTCCCATGAAATGGGAGTGTTCGACACTAAGTGCTCAACATGGGTGAGGTGAGACAAAACACAAAGATACAAATATATTTATATACCAACCACACAGCCAAACCTATGGCCTCTCAATAGAGAAACTGAGTACGTGCCTCGGCACTTCTACCACGAAGAATGCATATAACAAACAACCCCAAAACCATTTATGTTTTCATGTTTCAACAGAATTAATTTGTTAGTTCCTTAACTACATGTCAATTATCCACAACCAACCACACTGATCGTTCATAAAAGATATCTCTGCCATTCAAAAATCAAGTTAAGAAAACACAAGAAACACAAAAAAGTCCTTCTTATTAACCAACCAAACCCATTGATTATTATTCATGTTCCATTACCAAGCCCCACCATTCATTAACTCTTCTACTTTCATTTATTATTCACAACCCATAGTTTTTTCTCATTCTAACCCATACCTGCAGCCCCGCTCCCAACCACCATAACTACAAACACAACAAAACCTATAAATCATCATCCCTTGATACCACTTATCGAAGCCTCGCTTCCCATCACCAACATAGCATTCACACCAACCCACAACCAAGCCAACCGCCTCCCCGCTACTCATCACCAACATAGCATACACACCAACCCACTACCAAGCCAACTGTAGCCCCACTTCTCATCACCAACATAGAATTCACAACAAGCCAACCACATCCCCACTGCTCACCTAATCCAAAACAACCCACAAAACACCCACTTCACATAAATAAAGCCCAATTAGAACCCACATATTTATTATTTCAGTCTTGTTCAACCGGGGTGATCTCACATGGGTTCCAGTTATTCATTTAATCATCCAACATTACGTGATTAACCGATTCCCACATTCCACAATGTTTCCAACAATAAGAGGTCCAGAAAGATAGGGAATCATTTAATGGCGCAATAAAAGGCCCCCAATGACAGTGATTTTCAGTAGGCATAAGCCTATCCAATTCACAACATAATATCACAGGATATAAATAATGTAACTGCAATCACAAACTTCCCATCCCCGTTATATTATCCAATTATTATCTTTATGAAACCGGTTCAAATGTGTTTCACGTAAACAAGAGGACACCCAGCCTGCATGATGAACAATTTAGAGAGACAAAGGTAAGATCCCTACCTCAACAGGTTCTGGAAACAATGCTCCCCCAGATCTGCTTTAGAAGACGTCCGTCGACGTCCATCGCTTCTGTCAAAACCTGGAAAAACCTTCTCAGGTGGAAGCTGGGAAGGAAAGTCCAGAGGGAAGACAACGGATCCTATCCTAGAAGTTCCACCTCGTCGTTACGATCCTGTGGCCGCTGACGGATCGTAAATAAGAGCTCAGACGAAGAATTTATGGAAGAAAAGAGCCTTCGAGTCTCTTGGGAGAGCTCTGCTAGAGGGAATGGGGAGGAGAAGAGTGATTTGGAAAGGAGGAGGGGGCCCTCCTTTTATCAGTGAGAAAAACAAAAGTACATGGTGTGTAATTTCTAGTACATGGCGTGTACTCGGCCATTTCACACGGTCACCATGCGGCTTCCAACAAGGCCTTCAACGCGGAACGCGACCGTTGACTGGTCAACAAACAGTTTGAGGGTAATGTGTATGTGGGGAGGGACTACACAACATTTAGTATGGGATACATGGTGTGTACCCATTTATTTCATGTGGCAAGGACACGTCATAAACACGACACACGTCCGTTGAATGGTCAACACACGAATTGAAGGTAACGTGTATGCGGGGAGTGACTAAACGATGTGTAGTATGGGTTAAACAGTGTGTACTCATTTATTTCACATGGAAAGGACACGACCTTCAACATGGGTATACCCCGACAAGGTCGTACACGATGTGTACTCACACTACACGGCGTGTAGTTTCAAAATTCTGAAAAGTGTTGGAAAAGTCCAGTTTACCCTCCAGAACACTTCATGAACTTCTTTTTGAAAAAGGAATGGGACGGAGAGGTCCGGGCCATTACATCAGATACCTCTTAAAACATTCTCATCCCTGAGAATTCAAAACCAACATAGAGGAACCCAACAAGATACCTCTTAGTGCACTCTTTATAACAGGAACCAAACCATCATCCCTTATTATAGGTGTTAGGAATTCCTTATCCTACGTCGAGATATTATTTTCTTTAGGCGGCAACTACTCGCCTGTATGGGTTTAACCGCATCCTCATTAATGCATCTTGATTAAGAATTGGGTCTTACCACTTCCATACATTAGGATTTTTCATCTCTCACTGCCCCCTACACCGCACATCCCACACACTGCCCGAACACGTGGTTTGGGGAATCTTCCTTCTCCTATGTCGAGATATTATCCTCTTTAGGCAGCACTGACTCGCCTGCATGGGTTCAATCGCATCCGCATTAATGTTTCTCGATTAAGGATCAGGTTTTTCCCTCTCCCCACACATCCAGACATGTTACCCTTCTAGAGAACAAGGAAACAAAATGTCTCACAACCGAAAGCCAAGAATTCCACATATCAAAGGTAAAGAGTATAAAATCAAAACAAATCTCAGAATAAAAAGGAAAAACACAAGTCAAAACAACTCCGGGTAATAAGCATGCATCTGATCCTCCGGCTCACAAGTGCTCTCCTTGAGGCTGCCATGCCTCCACAACACATGAACCAAGGGAATAGTTCATCCACATAGCACCTTCTATTTATGATCCTCGATTCTGACTAGTCATTCCTCGATGGTCGCATCATCTCCCATATCTAACTCTCCCCAGTTAATAACGTGAGATTCATCATGTAAGTACCGACGAAGCTGGGAGAAGTGGAAGACGTCATGAACCTTCTCCAACTGAGGTGGTAGGGCTAGCTAATATGCCACCTCACTGACTCACCTTAGCACCTTGAAAGGTCTGATGAACCTAGGGGAGAGCTTACTCCCCTTCCCAAAACTCTGCTTCCCCCGTCGAGAGGAAACCTTCAAGAACACATGGTCTCCCTCCTCAAACTCCAAAGGCCTCCTGTGACAATCTGCATAAGACATATGTCGGTCCTAAGCCACTTTCGTCCTATCATGCACAAGCTGGAATTTCTCTGTGGTGCTATGTACTACCTCTGTCCCAAGTGCACCTGTCTCACCAACCTCTTCCCAGCAAATGGGTGAATGGAATGGTATTCCATACAAAGCCTCAAATGGTTCCATGCCTATAGTAGAGTGGAAACTGTTGTTGCAGGCAAACTCAACTAATGGAAAGTTTCTACCCATGATCCTCTGAAATCCAGAACGCATTCTCGCAGCATGTTATCCAATGTCTGGATAGTTTGCTCTGTCTGCCCATCGGTCTTGGGGTGGAAAGCAGTCCTAAGGTGTAGCTGGGTTCCAAAAGCATGATGTAACCACCTCCAGACTCGTGAGGTAAACCGAGTATCCCGATCAGAGAAGATAGTCTTTTTAACTCCATGATAACGTACCACCTCGTATACATACCTCTGTGATAAGGTACTCACTGAGCCCGACTCCTTAATGGATAAGAAGTGAGCTAATTTCGTCATTCGATCCACAACTACCCAGATAACATCATAACCACCCTGAGCTTTGGGTAGTCCTGTGATGAATTCCATTGATATTTTATCCCACTTCCACTCAGGGACATCTAAAGGATACAACAAACCACTGGGAAATATTTTTCAACCTTCACTTGCTGACACACTAGGCATTTATCCACAAAATCCACCACTGAAGATTTCACCCCGTGCCACCAAAACTGTTCCCTCAAGCCTCTGTACATTTTTGGAACTCCTGGATGTGCCGCCAAGGCTGAGCTATGGAACTCACGGAGAACTCTCGCATGCATCGCCTTTGGAAGAAACATCCTTCCATGAAAAATCATCCGATGTCGGATGTCCTCCGACCATCCTTCTAGAGCATTTACCTGATCGATACGATCCCGCATTACATCTGCTTCGGAGTCTCCCCACTGAGACTCTTCCACCTGCTACAACAAGGAGGATTGCATCGTCATCTGAAACAAACAGCCTCTAACACCCTCTACCCTTGCATCCAAGTGCAAGGAAGCCAATTCTCCCATCACTTTCCAGGAATCGGTGGATTCTTGAACAACCTCCTTATGTGACATCCTACTCAGGGCATTATCCACAGTGTTGCCCTTACCTTCAGTGTAAGAGATCTCAAAGTCATGGTCTTGGAGAAACTTGACCCATCTACACTGCCGTATGTTCAAGTCACATAGAGATAAGATATAACGTAATCACTTCTGATCTGAGAAGACCACAAAGAGATCCCCAAAGAGGTAATGTTGCCACAAATTTAGTTCGAACACTACTGTTTCATGCTCTAGGTCATGGGTGGATAAGTTACTCTAGTGAGGGCGCAACTTCCTAGACCCATAACAGATCACTCCCTTCTTCTGCACCAGTACGCATCCCAAATTAAGGCTAGAAGCATAAAAAAACACCTCTTATAACAACCCTTCCACTGGGAACCTGAGTACGGGAGCACTGAACAACTTCTCCTTCACGTAGTCTAAAGATTTCTTGCACTGTTCACTCCATATGAAGATCTGGTTCTTCCCAGTCAAACCCATCAAAGGAGAAGCAACTTGAGAGAAGTCTGAAATGAACCTCCAATAATAACCTTCCAACCCCAGGAAACTACGAACTTCTGCCATGATCTTGGGTGCCTCCCAAGAAAAAACTTCACCAACCTTCGATGGGTCCACTGACACACCATGCTGAGACACTATGTTCCCAAGGATGTGTACTTCTTGCGTCAAGAACTTACACATCGGCAATATCCCGTAAAGCTGGTGGTGTCAAAGGACTTCCAAGAGTGCCCTGAGATGACCAATGTGCTCCTACTCTAATCATGGGTAGATTAGGATGTCATCGATAAACACAATGACAAACCAGTCTAGAAACTCTCGGAAGACAATGTTCATAAGTCCCATGAACACAGCTGGTGCATTCATAATGCCAAACGACATCACTACAAACTCTAAATTCACATAACTGCACCTGAAATCCATCTTGGAGATGTCACTATCCTTCACCCTCAGCGGATGATATCCAGATCGTAGATCAATCTTAGAAAACCGACATGCTCCCCTTATTTCGTCGAAGAGATCATCTATCCTTGGTTGGGGTTAATAGTTCTTGACTGTTACCTGGTGAAACCTTCAATAGTCTATGCATAGCCTGAGACCACCATCTGCCTTCTACATGAACAAAACTAGAGCACCCCATGGCGACATGCTGGGTTGAAAAAAACCCTTCTCCATCAGATCGTCTATCTGAATCCACAACTTCTGCAACTCCAAAGGTGCCATCTGATAAGGGGCCATCGAAATCGGACGGGCACCAGGCTATTAGTCTATCACAATGTCAACGTCACGTCAGGGGGTAGAGTCACAACCTCCTTGGGAAAAACATCTAGGAACTCCCTAAAAACCTCTACGACATCCATCATCATTGTATCAGCTGAGATCACTGATAACCCACCTAACAAGGAAAAGAGAGGCTTCACATTCTAGATTCCTACATGAAAGATCCTCTCTCCAACAAAAGATACACGCTGCCCATCCTCATTGGAGAACACGACCCTTCCTCAGAAGCAGTGGATAACAGAACTAACAGAAGACAACCAGTCGATGCCTAGGTTGACATCATATGGCTGCATCTGTAGAAAAATAAGGTCCCCACTAGATTGATGTGGTCCCAACGTCAGCCCACATCCCCAGAAAACACAAGATATGCTTGTCTGGCCTCCAACTACTGTACTCAGCACCAGGGGTACGGAAAGTCTCTCTACGTCTAGACCCAGAAAATGGGTTAGACCGGGTGAAAAAAGGAGTACAAATCTCCTGAATCGAACAAAGTAGAAATGAGAGTGCTGAACAAACAAATAATACCTCGCACCACCTATGGTCCTTCCAGAGCTTTCAACTCTACTGCGTCCAACTATCCACACCCAGATCCTCTGCCTCTCTGATTTCGACCACCTCCCCGACCACGTCTTGGTCTAGGTCCCTGAGGAGCATCATGAGATCAGCCTCCTCCTACAAAGTCTACCCTCAGAAGAGCAAGGCCCGGCTGCTGCTGGAAGGGCCTCGCCGACAACTGGTGCTATTAAGGTGGGCACTGAACCTACCCACCTCCACCGTACTGAGCTCGGGTTGGGAACCAACTCTAAATGTGCCTGAAACCTCCACAAGATAATCACTTCGGTCTTGGGCTCATGAAAAAGGGAAGACGACCCAAAGATCTGAACTCAAACTGCTGGGGCCTGCTCCCTACTAGCCTGAACCTAGAAGGTCCAGTTGTTGGAGACCTATTGTTGACTGCCTTCCCCTTCGATGGACCCATCTGGATCCCCTCTCATGGTGCACCTCCCTGCGAGTGCATCCTCTCTACATGTAAAGACTCGTAAATTTCAAGGAATTTTTTTTTCTTAATTTTCTTTGAAATTTTACAAGAGCGCAGTTTTTGACGGCACATGATTCTGAGGCCCGGTGTGCCCGGAATCATTTTCCGAAGTTTTTCTCAGGTACGTTCAGTGAACGGATGAGCGGGTTTTTATAACATTTAAACCGGTGCCCGGAATCAAATTCTGAGGGCACCGATGGAACCGCAGCGCCATTATTTTCTTAGAAACGCCTCTTCTGGAGTTGCGTTTCCTCAGTTGTGGTTTTTAATTTTTGGGCTTAAAGTTAAGAAATAAAATAATTGTACGACAAACTTTATTTTATTTCACTTAAGCCACTTGGAAGCCACTTGAAGCCACTTAAAGCGGCTTAAGGTGAGTTGATTCGGATAGGATTCTATCCAAAAATATCCTACCCTCTTGGTAGGATATTTGTGGGGTGGGGCCCGCACGAGCCCCACTGTTTCTTTTCCGCTAAGTAACGCACCCACGAAAACTCATCATTATGAAAGTCAACTGACGCGTTTTCTTAAATTCTTAACGCACCATTTAATTGGGCAGTTTTATTCATGAATTAAATGGGCAGTTTCTTTCGTTGAATTAATTTTACGAATTAATGGGTTGTTACTTACATCTTATTTGTTTTTTGGAGTAATAATAAAATAAGACCAACACCAAATTTTGGAGGATTACACGTTGAGAGGCTTTGACAGAATTCTTGTGCCTTCACCCTTCTTCGCAAAGAACGCGAAGAATGCGAAGAATGCGAAGAACGCTGGCCTTCGACGAAGAACGCCGAACCCGCGGAAATCGACGACATGATGCCGTGTGCCGGGACGCCGACGTTTCCTCTCCCGCGACGTTTTTCGGCGACACTCCTTAATCCGCAACAAAAACCTTCGATCATCCGTTGAGGTGAGAGTTTCGGTTTTCTTTTAAAATTACTTTGTGGTTTTTAACTCAAGAAGGATTTAATTATTAAAAATTAAATCTGTTGTTTCTTGGACCTCGGAGTTCGTCGACGCAACGCCGGATACCGCGACGACGCGACGATCGCCTCCTTCTGCGGCGACCAATTCCGTGAAGAACCCGCAGGCGACGACTTGACGAGGTAGGGGTTGTTGTGAATATTTTATATTCCGTGAACATTTCTTTAAAATTAACGAACCGGATTCATATGAACAATTTTAATTTATTAAAATTGTTGTTTCATGTGTTGAATAATTTTCCCGTTGTTATTAACTAACGCGGTGGGTGCGGGCCAAACGAACACGGCCCGACAAACCTCCGTCGTTCTTCGTGGTTGTTCGGATTTGGCGGGCGACGACAAAATGTGACGCAAGGGCATTTTGATTATCCCGTAGTGAAGAACGGAACCCGAGAGGGGCAACGGCACAGATGGGAAGGAAAATGGACCACCGGAGCAACTCCGGCGGCCCGCGGAAGCTGCCGGCGGCGCGGGTCACCGCGGCTGAAGCCATGGCGGCAGCGGCCAGCGGACCCACGGCCACGCGGGTCCGGCTCACCCGCATGGTACGCGGCGACATGCCGTGTCCGCTTAATCAGCGCGGCCCCACGTGGGTCCGCGGCACCTCCAACCCGCGGGGGCAGCGCCCCGCGGAACCTGAGCTCCTTGGCCGCTCGGTCGGGCCGGGCCAGGCCGGTCCGACCGGCCAGGCCGCGCCCTAGCCGGACCGGACCGGGTCCAGCCATGTCAGACCGGGTCGGGTCGACCCGGTTCGGGTTGACCCGGTTCAGCCGACCCAGGGGGGGTCGGGCTGGGTCGGCCCGAGCCTGGACCCCCGTCTTCGGACCATTTTCGGTCTTTTGCCCGTAACATGAGCTAAGGGCCTCCGAACGACACACCGTCAGTGGAAACACGATCCTTGGATTGAGACGGTAGTTTCGGTATATCGCACTCAAGGTTTCCGAATACTTTGGGTTTGTCCGGGTTGGTTCGTACACGAAACCAACCGGGCCCTCGGAGCGGAAACGCTCATATCTTGAGCTCCGGATGTCCGATTGATGTGCCGTCGACTTTTTTGAATTCCTATAAGTGAGACAGATCATTTGGCATACTCCGCCGGAGGTTTGGACGCAGGTGGAGTACGGTCGGGTTGGTTTCGCCTTAAAAACCAACCGGGAACCTGGGACAAAAAAACCAATAACTCTCAGACCGGGCGTCCGATTGACGCCCCGTCTGCGACGTTGACTTCCTGTTGACGATACAGAACTATTAGATACATCAACTTCGGACTTTGTGTCAGTTGATGTATCAGCCTCTCGGCTCGTGAAGTGGACCCTCCCGAACGAGCTTGCTGTGTGCGGGAACCCTAGAGCTGGCTGCGACTGCTACTTCGACACCGATGACTGTGCAGAGATCCTCAGTGGACTGCGACGACGACTGTGCAAAGATCCTAAGTGGACTACGATGACTACTGCTCTAAGCGATCCTACATGGATCAGTGCTACAGATCCTGTGTGGATCCGATCCTGTGTGGGTCAGCGCTCAGCGGTTCTGGGTGAGCCAGCGCCTACAGGTCCTATGTGGGCCCGATCCTGTGTGGGTCTTTACGGGGGTTAGTTACCTATCGATCCTGTGTGGGACATTGCGGGGGTTAGTACCTATCGATCCTTTGTGGGTCCGACAGCTTAGATGGATCAGTGATCATCTTTATCGTCATCCGAAGAAGTATACCTGTGTGAGCTGAATCTTGTGTTACTCTCCTTTGTGGATTGTGTTGAACTATCCTGTGTGGATTTACTGATTACTCTCCTTTGTTGATTGTGTTGTCCTATCATGTGTGGGTATACTTTTTGCTTTCCTGTGTGGACTGGGTTGTGCTTGGGCTCGGATGTTAGAGCCGAACGGGAATTGATGACTTAGGTATATGTATGGGCATGTACCTATGCAGTGTCGGTTGTTACTTCGTGATTGTATCTTTCCTTTGTGGTTATCCTTTGTGGATTCTGGGAAACCTTAGGCATCTCGGGGTCCCTACTGAGTATCTTATAATCACCCCTGCACGGGTTATGCCCTCACTTCGTTGTGTTGGTTGCAGACGACGGACAGCGCTGATCGTAGTGGAGGGTCGCGGAGCAGGATGGTACCTGGAAGTGGACCACTAGGCGGGACGTACTCAGAGCATTCAGGTGGACCCGAGGAGCTGTGGATGCTATATGTACCCACCCTTTAGGTGGGACTTCCAGAGGATGGCTCGACGCTGCGGCTTTTCCTTTTAGTTGCTGTTTTTCCCTTTCAGTTGTACTTTATAGTTGGGCTTGTATTTTAGGCCCCTTTTGCTTTCAGCACAGCTTGTTACAGTTTTTACCTAGTGTTTACTTTTCCACTTGCTTACTCTATGTTGCTTGTTCACTTTTCAAAGGCAATGCCTTCCCTTTTTTAGGGATTTACGCTTTGATGCCAGTCGCCAGCCCCTGGCCTATGGAAGGCGGGCTTGGGGTAGTCACAGCACGGGCCCCGAGGACGGTTCGTGACAAATTGGTATCAGAGGTGGTCGGTTCTACCGCAGACTCTGATCTTTCTTCTATGTTAAGAAATATTGTTTAGCGTATTGAGTGTGGTTATCAGTCCAGGGAGTCCAGTGTTGGTGTGGTGGCCGACGTATCCGTACACCAGGACCCTGACTTCTGATTTCCGACTTAATGCACGAAAACATTGATTTCATGTGTGTTTCATGTTTTTTTTGTTATTACTTGTGTCAGCTCACCAGGTATACTGTTCTGACCGTGGCACACTTGTTTCCATTTCAGGATGGCCCCACGACGGCAGCCAGCTAGGGTTCCGAGAGTAGAGCGGGACGACAGCCCGCCAAGCGACGAGGCCTCAGTATAGGGCCCGTTGACAGTAGAGGCACTGGCGGTACCTTTACCCGACGAGCCCCCGATGCTTCCAGCACCGACCGCTGATGATGCACGTCGCCTCGGAGCTCTGCACGAGTTCCAGCGCCAGCGACCACCCAGGTTTCATGGGGAGACGGACCCCCAGGCAGCCGAGGACTGGCTGGAGGCGGTCCTTCGAGTTTTCAGGCTAGTGAGGACACCAGCAGACCTCATGGTGATCCTTGCGGCGAGCCTACTGCATGCAACAGCGGTCCGATGGTGGAGCTTGATGCTCCAGGTACACGATGTGGCGTCTCTTATCTGGACGGACTTCGAGAGCCTCTTCCTCTCAGAGTTCGTCCTGGACACCCTCCGTGCGGTGCGCATTCAGGATCTTCTTCAGCTGCGGCAGGGCAGCTTGACGGTCGCCCAGTACACGACGAGGTTTACCGATCTTTCTCGCTACTCGACCGACATGGTACGAGACCCCTTCTTCCGGGCCCAGACCTTTGAGCAGGGTTTGCGACACGAGATCAGGGCATCACTGATCTCCCTCAGCATCCCGACCCAGGCAGGAGTGCTGAAGCAAGCCCTTCTGATAGAGAGCTTTTTGGCTGAGTCTACTTCAGCAGCGAGACCTACCGCAGGGCTGCAGGTAGCGGAGTCTTCGGCAGCAGGTAGCCGATGGATGACTCAGGGCTCCAGGTAGACCAGAACTTCCGACAGACGACCTCGGGACACTGGCTCAGCAGTGCGGGGCACACAGCGCGGAGCCAGTCTTTCGAGAGGCAGGAAGTGCTACGCATGCGGAGGGTAGGGCCACATGGCTCGTGACTGGCCGACCCACCGTACCGAGGAGCAGAAGACGGTGGAGGGGCCACCTAGGCAGAGGCAGATGATCGACCGTGGCGGTCCGCAGGGAGGAGGCGGACGAGGCAGAAGAGATGGCCGAGCAGCAGGTGGTGGGCGACGCTTTGAGGCTCTGCCACCACCACCACCAGGAGGTCCTCCCCGACCATAGGGAGCTGGCAGGCAGAGACAGGCACAGCTCTATCCAGTGGAGGCCTACGACCACGGCGTTCCAGAGATGATTCAAGGTACGATCTGTGTCTATTCCACCCTTGCTGCAGTTCTTATAGACACAGGAGAGATTCACTCTTTCGTAGCCGCTGCCCTTGTTCGGAGCTCGGAGATTCTAATAGAGTCGTTGGCTCGATCCTTACGGCTAGAGACTCCTACGGGAGCAGACTCGATGATTACGCACTGGTGCCGGCAGTGTGAGATTACTATAGGAGGCGGGGGCTTCGGCTGGGATCCTCTTTTAGCGGCGTCGAGGCCTTACGACGTCATCATGGGCATGGATTGGTTATCTACAGTCCATGCTCAGATTGACTGTTTTAGGTGCAAGGTGCGATGTGTGCGCACCGAAGGGAGAAGGTTCACCTTCACCGGCGACAAGGGAGCCTTGCAGCACAGGATGGACTTCTGCAGAAGAGAGGGCAGCCCATCACTCATCATTTGTCTAGCCTCATCCTTGGATCAGTTGACGTGCGGAGTCCTAGTTTTCCTGTAGTGGTGGATCAGTACGTGGACGTCTTTCCCGATGACGTTCCAGGGCTAGCTCCTCACAGAGAGGTAGACTTTTATATTGATCTGTACCACGAGACAGCCCCGATATCCAATCTAGCATATCGGATGGCCCCCGTTGAGCTTCGAGAGCTACGGGTACAGTTGGAGGACTTTAGGGAAAGGGGTTCATCCGACCCAGTGTTTCACCCTGGGCTTCCCCGATATTGTTCGCCAAGAAGGCGAACGGGAGCTTGCGACTGTGTGTCGACTATCGTCACCTGAACCAGGTGATATTGAGGAAAAAGTATCCACTACTGAGGATTGATGACCTCTTCGATCAAATCAAGGGAGCACGGTGGTTCTCGAAGATAGACCTCGGGCCAGGCTATCATCGGCTCAGAGTTCGAGACGAGGACCTGCAGAAGACAGCCTTCAGGTGTCGGTATGGCCACTATGAGTTCTTGGTTATGCCTTTCGGTGTAACCAATGCTCCATCAGTGTTCATGAGCCTCATGAACAGGATCTTCCAGCCATACCTCGATCGATTTTTCGTGGTCTTCATCGAAGACATTTTGTTGTACTCGACCACGGAGGAGGAGCACGCCTACCACTTGCGGGTTGTACTAGACACACTACGAGAGCACCAGCTTTATGGAAAGCTCTCGAAGTGCCAGTTCTGGTTACGTGAGGTCCAATTCTTGGGGCACGTCATTTCTGAGGCGGGAGTTGCGGTGGACCCCGCGAAGATCGAAGCAGCACTAGCTTGGGAGCCACCCACGAGCGTGACAGAGGTGAGGAGTTTCTTGGGTCTAGCAGGATACTATCAGAGATTTGTGCCAGACACTCCAGAGTTGCGGCGCCACTCTCAGCTTTGACGATGTAGAGGAAACCCTTTGTGTGGTCAGACAGATGTCAGCAGAGCTATCAGGAGCTGAGACAGAGATTGACCAGCGCACCTATCTTGAGGATTCCTGAGGAGGGAGTTGGATACGTAGTCTACTGCGATGCATCAGGGACCAGACTCGGATGTGTACTGATGCAGGATCGGGCCATGATTTCCTATGGATCACGTCAGTTGAGGCCGCATGAGCGGAACTATGCTACCCATGACCTAGAGTAAGCAGCAGTGGTCTTCGCTCTGAATACATGGTGGCACTATCTGATGGGAGAGCGCTTTACAGTCGTTTCTGACCACCAGAGTCTGAGGTACATCTTCTCGCAGAAGGACCTAAACTTGAGACAGCGACAATGGCTTGAGTTCCTCCAGCACTATGACTTTGAGATAGTCTATACTCCTGGGAAGGGGAACGTAGTAGCCGATGCCCTCAGCAGGAGGACGGACATCCAGCTACTTGAGAAGGTGACAGAGCAGCTAGCCTCCTTGCAGATATCCTTCGTGGATAGGGACGTAGCAGCCTTCCATCAGTCTCCCACAGTCTCTCCTCCACTACTACAGTGGGTCAGAGAGGCACAACATGGGGACACCGACTGTGAGACGCGGCGTGCACAGATATCCTTAGGACAGGCACCTGATGGTTTCTCCCTTGGAGAAGAGAACAACGTCCTTTTCAGAGGACGTACCTTGGTACCAGTCGCTTTTCGAGAGGAGGTACTGATAGAGTTTCACACTTCTCCTTTGTCGGTACATCCTGGAGTGGCGAAGATGTACCAGGATCTCAGACGACAGCACTAGTGGCCGGGCATGAAGAAGGTTGTGGCAGAGTTCGTTTCATGGTGCCTCACCTGCCAGCAGGTGAAGGAAGACAATCAGGTACCAGCAGGCTTGGTACAGCCCTTGGCGGTCCCAGAGTGGAAGTGGGACGACATATCTATGGACTTCGTGACTGGACTTCCACGCACTTCCAGAGGTCACGACTCCGTCTGGGTGATTGTCGACCGACTCACCAAGTCGGCTCACTTCGTGCCCATCAGAGAGCTGGGCTTAGTGGAGAGCTTGGGGCGTCTCTACGTTCAGGAGATTGTACGGCTTCATGGTGTGCCATCGTCTATCGTCTCCGATCGAGACACTCGCTTTACTTCCCGACATTGGAAGGGGTTGCAAGAGGCGTTCGGGACGCAGCTACATCTGAGCACCACCTTTCACCCTCAGACGGATGGTCAGATAGAGAAGACCATTCAGACTCTCGAGGAAATGCTCCGCGCATGTGTCATTGAATTTGGTCGCAGCAGGGAGGACCACATACCATTGGTGGAGTTCGCATACAACAACAGCTACCACTCCACCATCGGGATGGCACCTTACGATGCGTTGTACTACAGACCTTGCAGATCTCTTTTGTGCTGGACAGACCCTGGGGAGTCAGCACTTGTGGGACTAGAGATGGTCTGGGACACGACAGAGAAGGTCCAGGTCATCCAGGAGCGGATGAGGACAGCTCAGATCCAGCAAAGGTCTTATGCTGACAGGAGACGGAGGCCACTGGAGTTCGAGGATGGCGACCACATATTCTTGCGTGTCTCACCTCGACGTGGATTACAGAGATTTGGCCAAGGTGGCAAGTTGTTTCCACGCTTCATCGGACCTTTCCAGGTCCTCAGCAGGATTGGCGAGGTGGCTTATCGCCTGGCTCTACCACCTCCGTTGCACCGGCTGCACGACGTCTTCCATGTATCTCAGCTGAGGAGATACGTGCACGACCCGACGCACATCATTGACCATGTGGAGCTAGACGTGGATGATGGGGCGACTTTTACGGAGGTCCCGGTGGAGATAGAGGATCGACAGGAGCAGATTCTACATGGGTGATCGATTCCTCTTGTGCATATCAGATGGCAGCACGGGAACCTCCAGGAGAGCCCGTGGGAGCGGGAGGCTCAGATGCGTGCTCAGTACCCACATTTGTTTCCCTAGTTTATGATGTATCTTTACGGGGACGTAAATCCCTGAGGTGGGAGTAATGTAAAGACCCGTAAATTTCATGTAATTTTTTTTTCTTAATTTTCTTTGGAATTTTACAGGAGCGTAGTTTCTGACGGCACCTGATTCCGAGGCCCGGTGTGCCCGGAATCATTTTCTGAAGTTTGGCTCGGGTACGTTCAGTGAACGGATGAGCGAGTTTTTCTAACTTTTGAACCGGTGCCCAGAATCGAATTCTGAGGGCACCGATGGAACCGCAGCGCTAGTATTTGCTTAGAAACTCCTCTTCTGGAGTTGCGTTTTCTCGGTTGTGGTTTTTAATTTTTGGGCTTAAAGTTAAGAAATAAAATAATTGTACAAAAAACTTTATTTTTTTTCACTTAAGCCACTTGGAAGCCACTTGAAGCCACTTAAAGCGGCTTAAGCAGAGTTGATCCGGATAGGATGCTATCCAAAAATATCCTACCCTCTTGGTAGGATATTTGTGGGGTGGGGCCCGCACGAGCCCCACCGTTTCTTTTCCTCTAAGTAACGCACCCGCGAAAACCCATCTTTATGAAAGTCAACTAACGTGTTTTCTTAAATTCTTACCGCACAATTTAATTGGGCAGTTTTATTCGTGAATTAAATGGGAAGTTTCTTTCGTTGAATTAATTCTACGAATTAATGGGTCGTTACTTACATCTTATTTGTTTGATGGCGTAATAATAAAATAAGACCAACACCGACTTTTGGAGGATTACACGTTGAGAGGCTTTGACAGAATTCTTGTGCCTTCACCCTCTTTCGCGAAGAACGTGAAGAACACGAAGAACGCGAAGAACGCCGACCTCCGACAAAGAACGCCGAACCCGCGGAAATCGATGATGCGACGCAGTGTGCCGCGACGCCGATGTTTCCTCTCCCGCGACGTTCTTCGGCGACGTTCCTTAATCCGCAACAAAAACCTTCGATCATCCATTGAGGTGAGAGTTTCAGTTTTCTTTTAAAATTCCATTGTGGTTTTTAACTCAAGAAGGATTTAATTATTAAAAATTAAATTTTTTGTTTCTTGGACCTCGGAGTTCGTCGACGCAATGCTAGATACCGCGACGACGCGATGATCGCCTCCTTCCGCAGCGACCAATTCCGCGAAGAACCCGCGGGCGACGACTTGACGAGGTAGGGGTTGTTGTGAATATTTTATATTCCGTAAACGTTTCTTTAAAATTAAAGAACCAGATTCATATGAAAAATTTTAATTTATTAAAATTTTTGTTTCATGTGTTGAATAATTCTCCCGTTGTTATTAACTAACGCGGAGGGTGCGGGCCAAACGAACACGGCCCGACAACCCTCCGCCGTTCTTCGTGGTTGTGCGGATTTGGCGGGCGACAACAAAACATTGCACAAGGGCATTTTGATGATCCCACAGTGAAAAATGGAACCCGGGAGGGGCAACGGCGCAGACAGGAAGGAAAACGGACCACCGGAACAACTCCGGCGGCCCGCGGAAGCCGAGGCGGCGGCGGCCAGCGGACCCGCGGCCGTGCGGGTCCGGCTCGCCCGCACGGGACGCGGCGACATGCCACGTCCGCTGAATCAGCGTGGCCCCACGCAGGGCCGCGGCACCTCCATCCCGCGGGGGCAGCGCCCCGCGGCACCCGAGCTGCTCGGCCGCTCGGCCGGGCCGGGCTAGGCCGGTCCGACCGGGTCCATCCGGGTTGGACTGGTTTTGGTCGACCTAGTTCGGGTTGACCCGGTTCGGCCGACCCATGGGGGGGGGGGGGTCGGGCCTGGTCGGCCCGGGCCCGAACCCCCGTCTTCGGACCATTTTCGGTCTTTTGCCCGTAACATTAGATACGAGCCTCCGAACGACGCGCCGTCAGCGGAAACACGATCCTTGGATCGAGACGGTCGTTTCGGTATATCGCACTCAAGGTTTCAGAATACTTTGGGTTCGGCCGGGTTGGTTCGTACACGAAACCAACCGGGCCCTCAAAGCGGAAACACTCATATCTTGAGCTCCAGACGTCTGATTGACATGCCGTCGACTTTGTTGAATTCCTCTAAGTGAGATGGATATTTTGGCATACTCCGCCGGAGGATTGGACGCATACTTTGGGTTCGGTCGGGTTGGTTTTGCCTTAAAAACCAACCGGGCCCCTGGGACGAAAATGCCAATAACTCTCAGACCGGGCATCCGATTGACGTGCCGTCTGCGACGTTGAGTTCTTGTTGACGATACAGAACTTTTGGATAAATCAACTTCGGACTTTGTTTCATTTGATGTATCAGCCTCTCGGCTCATGGAGCGGACCCTCCAGAACGAGCTTGCTGTGTGCGAGAACCCTAGAACTGGCTGCGACTACTACTTCGACAGCGACGACTGTGCAGAGATCCTCAGTGGACTGCGACGACGACTGTGCAGAGATCCTCAGTGGACTGCGATGACTACTACACTCAGCGATCCTACGTGGATCAGTGCTACAGATCCTGTGTGGATCCGATCCTGTGTGGGTCAGCGCTCAGCGGTTCTGTGTGAGCCAGTGCCTACAGGTCCTGTGTGGGCCCGATCCTGTGTGGGTCTTTGAAGGGGTTAGTTACCTATCGATCCTGTGTGGGTCATTGCGGGGGTTAGTACCTATCGATCCTTTGTGGGTCCGACGACTTAGATGGACCAGTGATCATCTTTATCGCCATCTGAAGAAGTATACCTGTGTGAGCTGAATCTTGTGTTACTCTTCTTTGTGGATTGTGTTGAACTATCCTATGTGGATTTACTGATTACTCTCCTTTGTAGATTGTGTTGTGCTATCCTGTGTGGGTATACGTTTTTCTTTCCCGTGTAAAATGGGTTGTGCTTGGGCTCGGATGTTGGAGCCGAACAGGAATTGATGACTTAGGTATATGTATGGGAATATACCTAAGTAGTGTTGGTTGTTACTTCGTGATTGTATCTTTCCTTTGTGGTTATCCTTTGTGGATTCTGGGAGACCTTCGGCGTCTCGGGGTCCCTACTGAGTAGCTTATACTCACCCCTGCACGGGCTATGCCTGCACTTCGTTGTGTTGGTTGCAGACGACGGACAACGCTGATCGTAGTGGAGGCTCGCGGAGCAGGACGGTACCTGGAGGTGGACCACTGGGCGAGACGTACTCGGAGCGGTCAGGTGGACCCGAGGAGATGTGGATGCTATCTGTACCCACCCCTCAGGTGGGACTACCAGAGGACGGATCGACGCTGCGGCTTTTCTTTTCAGTTTCTGTTTTTCCCTTTCAGTTGTACTTTACATTTGGGCCTGTATTTCCGGCCCCTTTTACTTTGAGCATAGCTTGTTATAGTTTTTACTTAGTGTTTACTTTTCCACTTGCTTACTCTGTGGTGGTTGTTTACTTTTCAAAGGAAATGCCTTCCCTTTTTCCGGGATTTACGCCTTGGTGCTAGTCCCCAGCCCCTAGCCTATGGAAGGCGGGCTTGGGGTAGTCACGGCACGGGCCCCAAGGACGGGTCGTGACACTACAACCTCTGCTTTCTTCTGTACTGCAAAGTACGTCAGAAGGGTGAAGGGGGTAACAACATACTGGAGCGAAGGACAAATCACCCCCTCTAAACGTCTCACCTGAGACTCCTCGTCTTGAAAGTGATCCAGAGCAAAGCATAAGAGATCCTCGAACTTGATCCCCAACTATTGTACTAACATACTCCCCTACTGGAGGGAGAGTAACTCATGCTGCTTCTCCACCTTAATCATGGAAGAAAGGAATTCCTCTTGGAAGTCCTTCTCAATGTCAGCCCACATAACCTCTGCCTCTGTTCGCTCTCTGAGGTAGAGAGTCCACCACTGTCATGTCGCACCTATCAGCTGACTGACTATTAGGGGAACCTAGTACTCCCTCATAGGATAGATCAAGGTAAAAGTTATCCCTAGCTCCTCAAGCCACCCCTCCGTCTCAATATCCAAAGTACTACCATCGTACTTTCTGAGGGTTTGTCGCTAGAAGGAACAGAGAGTCTTCTACCAATAGCTATCTTCATCCTCTTGGTCAATCCTCAACTGATCAACCGCCTGAATCTGTTGGGCCTCGACTGTCTGAGCCACCCAGGGATGACATTCAGGTTCCACAACTGTATGGTAAATAAAGATCGCCTATGACCAAGTAGTAATGAATTTCCCAAGTTTTTATTTTATCACATTATTTGAATTTTTTTCCTAGAACACCCAAATCAAGTAAAACACAATAATAATGATGTATGTACCTTCCCTAGCGTCTCTACGCTGCAATCAATGTAGTATCACTTGGTCGTTCGGTAGGATCAGAGTCCTTGCATCGGATCACCGGTGTCCTAAAATCTCGTGTCCTAGTCGGACTTCCTTGGCCTATGTCACGCACCAAGATCAGCCATCATTGTTTCCCTACCATACCATGAAATCCTCATTGTTCCTAACACCAAACTCCATCCTATCTCACAACCATCACCTCTGATAACATTTTGTTATGACCCCCTCCCACCAAAGATGCCCCTTCTGAGCTGGCAATGGTGAAAAGGAGATAATGAACCCCCGGTCCCGCCTCCAGTGGTCCCCGGGGTGGCAACCATCACCAAGGGTATGAGTTTTTCACATATGGGAGTCATTACCCTTTTTATTAATTAATATCGGGAAATATGATGATTTAAACACCAAAAGAAAAGAACAAGTAAATGGAAGTAAACCCAAAACAATCCCACATGCATGTTTAAACAATTTTGAAACAAAGTACAAGTACAAGAAATATCAAAAGTACAATACCAAAAGAAATAAGATTACAGAAAACTGCCACAACTCCAACTGTCCCGACTAGTAGGGTCCCACACGGCCTTGGTAGTCCTCCTGGAAACCAGAATGTTAACATAGGGTGGGCATATATGTATACTTTGTAGGGAAACCTAAAGCTCTCTTGCACAAGTGGGGAGACATCCTAATGTACCGTGAGAACAACAGAAGAAACCAAGTCCTAAAAAAGATTTCTATACACCCAACCTCACCATCCACGCTCACCAAAAACACAAAACAACAGGTAGTGGTAGTATATAAGAACAAGAGTATTGGGTACCCTGCACCAGTTCCCACTAGTTAGCTGCTCTTCCTAACGGCGGACGTCTTGATGATACCACACTCTCCCCGCCCACACACACCTGGGCCTCACAACCACATATCCCGCCCGCACACACCTCGGCCTCACAACCACATATCCAGCCTGCACACACCTAGGCCTCATCCCGAAGATTCTTGAGAAAAAATAAACCTACCCAAAGAGGCTTGGTCTAAAACTACCCCAATCAAAACCTACCCGAAGAGTCTTGGGTGTATGGTCACGTTAAGCCATCTTAGCATATGGAAGAAGGAGCAGGAAGGAGCTAGTAACTAAGGGGAAAACACCCTCTCCCATGAAATGGGAGTGTTTGGCACTAAGTACTCAACATGTGTGAGGTGTGATGACGCACGCCTGTCGTAGGGCGTGGCAAAACAATTTTTTCCTAAGTTAAAATGTAGTAATGTGGTTGACCTAGGATGTCTCCCGAAGAGGAGTGCACACAAAATGGGTTGTCACTTTAAAACGGGGGTAAAAATGTTGTGAACGGAAATTTGAAATTCAAATGATTGAAAAAAACTATGAAATTAAAAGGGTGATTAGGTCGGGGTCGGTTTCCTAATTATAATGCTATCCTTTTTCAATTTAATTCAAACCTCTTCTTCTTAGTTGATTAAAGTGAGTTTCCACAATCGTTTCCTCTCACTTCCTTGGTGAAATTGTTATTGTGAGAGAAAACCTTACCAAGATCTCGGTTTGGTCAACTCTCCTTCCATGTGTAAAATAGTTGTATTGAATATCCTTAATTGAAATGGGAAATTCCCTATCAGGTTTTTTTATCCCAAACAATCAAGAACATTCACTACACCTTTTACACATACTGACGATAGTCGAGTACTTCACCACTAATTCCTAGTTTATTCCATCGTATATAAACCAGAAATTAGTGGAGGGAGATATTGATTATTTTACCAAGGAAAAAATAAATAACGGAATTAATATTAAAGAACTATCTCACTTGATTATAAAATCCGAAATAAGTAATTGAAAACAACTTTGAAGAAGAAAGAAATTTATTCAATTACATCCAAGAACTCAAGCATTACAATATAGAAAACCAACCCTTCCCCAATCACTCCAAAAGTTTACCCCACCATGGTAAAGGTAATCGAGTTGAATGGGGAAGAAGAAGCCATTAAAAAACTATTAAAAAGAAAATAAATAAAAAATAAAACCAAAAAGATCTTCTTCTTGGTGTCCCGGAAGGAATGGGTTGGAGAATGGATGCTTTGAGAGGGTGGAGCTCTCCTCCTTTTATAGCCAGAATTATTCCCCCTAATGTCGACGCGTTTTAGCCCTATTAAATGACATCTTCACGCGTTTAGCCCTTAATGAATGTTGTTCATAATTCCCTTGGCCGTGTCCCCTAAAAATGTAAGCGGATTTGGAAATTTATTCCGAGAGTTATGGCCGTTTTACTATGAGAATTTATTCTGTCCAGTCAGACTCTCCAAAACGAACTCCTCCGGATTAGGATGCTTTAATGGCCCCATAAACGGCCAATCCACTCGGTCATTACTTCATAAAAGATGCTCCAAAACTCCTTGCGCGTCCACCCACCGAATTGCACAAGCTTTGTCCCCACATTGGATGAGTTATGAATCCCACATAAAAACTAGGCAGAACTGAAAACAGTTTTCTTGAGCCAACTTTTGAGCTTCTTTTGAGCTTCCATATGGCCGATTCCGATTTTGGTCCAAATATATTAAATGAATCCCTGGATGTGTAGAAGCTGAAAAAGAAATAATTTTGAAATTTGGAGCAGTTTAGATAATGTTATGGCCAATATACCGAAATAAGTTAAAACTGTTAAAAATCCAAAATGGCCAATTTTTACTATTCAGCTCAAAATAACACCATTATCATAAAAATGAAACAATTCATCTTAGAGGAACAATTTTGTGGGTTTAAAACAATGATATTCAATATAAATTAATTGAAAATATTTTCTCTATCAATTCTCCAACCCTTATCACTTGGACTCCTGGACAAGTAAAAAATCAAATCAAATCAAAATCAAAACACATATCAATGAGATCAATCAAATCAATTTCAAGAAACAAAAAGATATCATGCCTAAAAAACTGTTATTTCAAGTTCTCCATTTAAGATTTTAATATATTTCCACTTCATTTCTTATCCCATGCACACAAAACACATACCTCACATGAATTTTCTCTCATCTCACAAATGTAATGGCTGAACAAGGTTTTTCTCATCCAAACTCATACAAGAGTCACCATAGGTTTGATAAATTCCTACTTCTCCACCCGATGTGAGTCAAGAACATGTGTTTCTCATGAGGACTTTTCATGGTTGTTCTGTGGCTTCCGGTTGGTAGGATTTAGATGTTAAAAGTTCTGAGGCCGAAAAAGGAAGGCTTGGCTCTTATTGAAGAAAAATTGCAAGATTCTAGTTTTCACTCAAATATGGTCTCCTTCACTTCCCCTTTGTTGAAAATAGGCTCCATCATCATTCAATCAGCTCAGCAGCAAACATTTCAATCTTTTCAAACAAATTTTTTTTAAAGCTCCAGATAGGCACAGCTTTCTTTTTACATTGGAAGCTCCAGAAAGGCACAGCTTCTCTTTTCGTAAAAGCTCCAGAAAAGGCACAGCTTTCAACAGAATAATTTTTCAGCATCACACATAGCTCTTCCACAATTTATTTTCCACCCAAAGTATAACCAAATGAGGTAGTACACCACAAGACAACTTCCCCCACACTTAAGTTCAACTAGATCATGCAATTTTACTTCAAGAGCAGTTATGATAGGGAAAATTTTCTTGTAATGTGGCTAACCTAACACTCAATTCATGGCTACTAGGGGCTACAATGAAGGATAAATGTAAAGGTGGGCCATAATGAAAAGGATTATTTTGAAAAGGGGGCTTCAAACAAAATAAATGCCTCAATCATTTAAAACACACGTACCCCAACCCTCAAGTTTTGAAAGGAATAAATCAAATTCTGGTTAAAGCAAGCATGGTCTGGTTCTCTCAAGAAATGAGGTGAATGAAAATAATATGACAAAAATGGTTCAGAATCCTCACAGGAAAGTTATTTCAAAGATATAGACAGTGAAATATGTCATGAGATTCAAAAATCAGTGTACTTTTCATGAATTTCAAAAAGATTTGAACTTGAAACAAAGTTATTTCAGCATTCATTTAACATCAGTTTCATGAAATAGACTGGTTCACTCATTGACATGGGTTTCAAAAATGGTATTGATAATCATTTCAGCTCAAAATTTTCAGAAACACACCAAAAATTGAAAAATAAACACACAAAAATTTGAAAACACACATTTTTTTTTATTTTTTTTATTTTTGAAAAAAAACATTTTTATTTTTGAAAACAAACATCAAATAAAAATCCTATACTACAAAGGTTCCCTCTCCCACACTTAAATGATGCAGTGTCCTCAATGAATTCAAGTTTATTTAACATGTAAGCCAATTTTAAAATGAATCACAACATCAATAAAGTGTGAATGAGAGGTACAAACTAACTTATTGGCAATGTAACTTTGAGTTTGGATCCTAAGTGTTTCTCTTTGAAAACCTAATAAAAAGTAAAAAAATAACATAAGAAATATATCAAAAGAAATTAAAATAGAAATAGGATGAGAAAAGAAGGATAAAACTTGGTTTAATCCCCCAAGTGGGCCCTGGGTTTTGACTGCCTCCAGAGGGGCAGTTCTAATCGGTTATCCCCAATCTGATGGTGGATGAGCTTTCTTTGATTTGAACCACCACATGTGGCTCTTCCCAACTTTCATTTCATTATTTTTGTTGAGGAGGACTACATAGACAGAGTACACCAGATTCACCCCCTTTGCAATGTGGTACACCGTGCATAGTGGGGGTAGGATGAAGTATAGAGCCTCCTCCTTTTTGGGTTCCGCATGAACAACATCGTCTTTACTCTACAGTGGTTGATGAAGGTATGATACATCTAGGGAAAAATCAAAGGGAATGTCAGAGTTTAATTCTATTTGAAAAAAATTAATGCATGAAGAATCAATATCAAATTCATCCCTTTCAAAGTAAGTATCTTGTGTCTCATTTTCCACCAGAAAATCCACTTTGATCTTCTCTTGTACTCTCTCCATTAAATGTTCAACAGGTTTGGGGAGCACCAGATGTTCCTCTTCAGATGCATATTCTCCCTCCAAGGAAATACAAGTGTTGGATGAATCTGAAAAATTAAAACAAGGGGAGGTAATACTCAATTTTTTTTCAACAAAATCAAAAGATAATGAGTTTATGAAAAGATTAACTCCCTGATCTTGTTTGGCTTCAATTGGTTCTTCAATGGGAGGTGGCTCTTGGAGTTGAATTTCCATAGATATAGGTAGGTAGTCAGACTCCTCTATCTTCTCTTCAAATCCCACTGCTTGGTTGGTTTCTTCCTTCAATGTTGCTGAATCATTTACATTATTAGGAATACTTGGATCAAGAAGTTCCTCACACTCATTCCAGAAGTTATCCAGATCTTTTTGATCTCCCGTATGAATTTCAATAGCTAGATCTTCTTCATAAATCTTCTCCAACATTGATTGAGATGGGCTCAATGGATCTTCTTTTAATTTCATCAAGGCCTCCATGGGTTCTTCAACTTGAAGGATTTGTGAGGATACTTCTTCCATCAATTTTTCAGGTTCTGGTTCTTGTTCTGGCTCCAGTTGTGGATCTTGGGATGCATGTACTTGTTCCACAATCCACTGTATTGAGGTCTCTAGGTTTTGAACTGTTTGACTAATTCTTTCAAATTGGGATTCAATATCTTTGTGAACTTCTTCTTCTTGGTGTTGTACTTTGATTATATCTTGATAAAATTCCGGAAAATACTCCTGAAGTTCAATTAATTCTCTGGCCAATCCCTCCAACACTGGGTATTCGAGGTTCTCTTTCAGGTTTTCAATGAGATCCTTGAATTCATCCTCGGTTACGATTTGGATTCGAGTTCCCCGAATTTGTTTAGCCAAGAAAGAAACTTTATACTCTATAGACCAAGGTGATTCAATAATTCGCTCTTGAACTGGTGGGTAATTGTTCCATGAATTAAAAAAATAATCATTTGAAAACAACATGGTAAAAAATTTTTTTAATAAAAAATATATTTGAAAAGTGAAATCTTTACAAATAAATTGTCGCACTACCTCCCCGGCAAGGACGCCAAGTTTGACGCACGCCTGTCATAGGGCGTGGCAAAACAATTTTTTCCTAAGTTAAAATGTAGTAATGTGGTTGACCTAGGATGTCTCCCGAAGAGGAGTGCACACAAAATGGGTTGTCACTTTAAAACGGGGGTAAAAATGTTGTGAACGGAAATTTGAAATTCAAATGATTGAAAAAAACTATGAAATTAAAAGGGTGATTAGGTCGGGGTCGGTTTCCTAATTATAATGCTATCCTTGTTCAATTTAATTCAAACCTCTTATTCTTAGTTGATTAAAGTGAGTTTCCACAATCGTTTCCTCTCACTTCCTTGGTGAAATTGTTATTGTGAGAGAAAACCTTACCAAGATCTCGGTTTGGTCAACTCTCCTTCCATGTGTAAAATAGTTGTATTGAATATCCTTAATTGAAATGGGCAATTCCCGATCAAGGTTTTTTTATCTCAAACAATCAAGAACATTCACTACACCTTTTACACGTACTGACGATCGTCGAGTACTTCACCACTAATTCCTAGTTTATTCCATCGTATATAAACCAGAAATTAGTGGAGGGAGATATTGATTATTTTACCAAGGCAAAAATAAATAACGGAATTAATATTCAAGAACGATCGCACTTGATTATAAAATCCGCAATAAGAAATTGAAAACAACTTTGAAGAAGAAAGAAATTTATTCAATTACATCCAAGAACTCAAGCATTACAATATAGAAAACCAACCCTTCCCCAATCACTCCAAAAGTTTACCCCACCATGGTAAGGGTAATCGAGTTGAATGGGGAAGAAGAAGCCATTACAAAACTATGAAAAAGAAAATAAATAAAAAATAAAACCTAAAAGATCTTATTCTTGGTGTCCCGGAAGGAATGGGGTGGAGAATGGATGCTTTGAGAGGGTGGAGCTCTCCTCCTTTTATAGCCAGAATTCTTCCCCCTAATGTCGACGCGTTGTAGCCCCATTAAATGACATCTTCACGCATTGAGCCCTTCATGAATGTCGTTTATAATTCCCTTTTCCGTGTCCCCTCAAAATTTAAGCGGATGTGGAAATGTATTCCGAGAGTTATGGCCGTTTTACTATGAGAATGTATTCTGTCCAGTCAGACTCTCCAAAACGAACTCCTTCGGATTAGGATGCTTTAATGGCCCCATAAACGGCCAATAAACTCGGTGATTCCTTCATAAAAGATGCTCCAAAACCCCTTGCGCGTCCACCCACCGAATTTCACAAGCTTTGGCCTCACAGTGAATGAGTTATGGATCCCACATCAAAACTAGGCAGAACTGAAAACAGTTTTCTTGAGCCTACATTTAAGCTTCTTTTCAGCTTCCATATGACCGATTCCGATTTTGGTCCAAATATATTAAATGAAGACATGGATGTGTAGAAGATGAGAAAGAAAGAATTTTGCAATTTGGATCAGTTTAGATAATGTTATGGACAATCTACCGAAATAATTTAAAACTGTTAAAAATCCAAAATGGCCAATTTTTACTATTCAGCTCAAAATAACACCATTATCATAAAAATGAAACAATTCATCTTAGAGGAACAATTTTGTGGGTTTAAAACAATGATATTCAATATAAATTAATTGAAAATATTTTCTCTATCAATTCCCCCACACTTAGCACTTGGACTCCTGGACAAGTAAAAAATCAAATCAAATCAAAATCAAAACACATATCAATGGGATCAATCAAATCAATTTCAAGAAACAAAAAGATATCATGCCTCAACAAAAACTGTTATTTCAAGTTCTCCATTTAAGATTTTAATATATTTCCACTTCATTTCTTATCCCATGCACACAAAACACCTACCTCACATGAATTTTCTCTCATCTCACAAATGTAAAGGCTGAACAAGGTTTTTCTCATCCAAACTCACACAAGAGTCACCATAGGTTTGATAAATTCCTACTTCTCCACCCGATGTGAGTCAAGAACATGTGTTTCTCATGAGGACTTTTCAGGGTTGTTCTGTGGCTTCCGGTTGGTAGGATTTAGATGTTAAAAGTTCTGAGGCCGAAAAAGGAAGGCTTGGCTCTTATTGAAGCAAAATTGCAAGATTCTAGTTTTCACTCAAATATGGTCTCCTTCACTTCCCCTTTGTTGAAAATAGGCTCCATCATCATTCAATCAGCTCAGCAGCAAACATTTCAATCTTTTCAAACATAATTTTTTTTAAAGCTTCAAATAGGCACAACTTTCTTTTTACATTGGAAGCTCTAGAAAGGCACAACTACTCTTTTCATAAAATCTCCAGAAAAGGAACAGCTTTCAACAGAATAATTTTTCAGCATCACACACAGCTCTTCCACAATTTATTTTCCACCCAAAGTATAACCAAATGAGGTAGTACACCACAAGACATCTTCCCCCACACTTAAGTTCAACTAGATCATGCAATTTTACTTCAAGAGCAGGTATGATAGGGAAAATTTTCTTGTAATGTGGCTAACCTAACAGGAAATTCATGGCTACTAGGGGCTACAATGAAGGATAAATGTAAAGGTGGGCCATAATGAAAAGGATTATTTTGAAAAGGGGGCTTCAAACAAAATAAATGCGTCAATCATTTAAAACACACGTACCCCAACCCTCAAGTTTTGAAAGGAATAAATCAAATTCTGGTTAAAGCAAGCATGGTCTGGTTCTCTCAAGAAATGAGGTGAATGAAAAGAATATGACAAAAATGGTTCAGAATCCTCACAGGAAAGTTATTTCAAAGATATAGACAGTGAAATATGGCATGAGATTCAAAAATCAGTGTACTTTTCATGAATTTCCAAAAGATTTGAACTTGAAACAAAGTTATTTCAGCATTCATATAACATCAGTTTCATGAAATAGACTTGTTCAATCATTGAAATGGGTTTCAAAAATGGTATTGATAATCATTTCAGCTCAAAAGTTTCAGAAACACACCATAAATTGAAAAATAAACACACAAAAATTTGAAAACACACATTTTTTTTATTTTTTTTATTTTTGAAAACAAACATTTTTATTTTTGAAAACAAACCTCAAATAAAAATCCTATACTACAATGTTTCTCTCTCCCACACTTAAATGATGCAGTTTCCTCAATGCATTCAAGTTTATTTAACATGTAAGCCAATTTTAAAATGAATCACAACATCAATAAAGTGTGAAGGAGAGGTACAACCTGACTTATTGGCAATGTAACATTTGTGTTTGGATCCTAAGTGTTTCTCTTTGAAAACCTAATAAAAAGTAAAAACATAACATAAGAAATATATCAAAAGAAATGAAAATACAAATAGGATGAGAAAAGAAGGATAAAACTTGGTTTAATCCCCCAAGTGGGCCCTGGGTTTTGACTGCCTCCAGAGGGGCAGTTCTAATCGGTTATCCCCAATCTGATTGTGGATGAGGTTTCTTTGATTTGAACCACCACATGTGGCTCTTCCCATATTTCATTTCATTATTCTTGTTGAGGAGGACTCCATAGATAGAGTACACCAGATTCACCCCCTTTGCAATGTGGTACACCGTGCATAGTGGGGGTAGGATGAAGTATAGAGCCTCCTCCTTTTTGGGTTCCGCTTGAACAACATCATCTTTACTCTCCAGTGGTTGATGAAGGTATGATACATCTAGGGAAAAATCAAAGGGAATGTCAGAGTTTAATTCTATTTGAAAAAAATTAAAGCATGAAGAATCAATATAAAATTCTTCCCTTTCAAAGTAAGTATCTTGTGTCTCATTTTCCACCAGAAAATCCACTTTGATCTTCTCTTGTACTCTCTCCATTAAATGTTTAACAGGTTTGGGGAGCACCAGATGTTCCTCTTCAGATGCATATTCTCCCTCCAAGGAAATACAAGTGTTGGATGAATCTGAAAAATTAAAACAAGGGGAGGTAATACTCAATTTTGTTTCAACAAAATCAAAAGATAATGAGTTTATGAAAATATTAACTCCCTAATCTTGTTTGGCTTCAATTGGTTCTTCAATGGGAGGTGGCTCTTGGAGTTGAATTTCCATAGATATAGGTAGGTAGTCAGACTCCTCTATCTTCTCTTCAAATTCCACTGCTTGGTTGGTTTCTTCCTTCAATGTTGCTGAATCATTTACATTATTAGGAATACTTGGATCAAGAAGTTCCTCACACTCATTCCAGAACTTATCCAGATCTTTTTGATCTCCCGTATGAATTTCAATAGCTAAATATTCTTCATCAATCTTCTCCAACATTGATTGAGATGGGATCAATGTATCTTCTTTTAATTTCATCAAGGCCTCCATGGGTTCTTCAACTTGAAGGATTTGTGAGGATACTTCTTCCATCAATTTTTCAGGTTCTGGTTCTTGTTCTGGCTCCAGTTGTGGATCTTGGGATGCATGTACTTGTTCCACAATCCACTGTATTGAGGTCTCTAGGTTTTGAACTGTTTGACTAATTCTTTCAAATTGGGATTCAATATCTTTGTGAACTTCTTCTTCTTGGTGTTGTACTTCGATTATGTCTTGATAAAATTCCGGAAAATACCCCTGAAGTTCAATTAATTCTCTGGCCAATCCCTCCAACACTGGGTATTCGAGGTTCTCTTTAAGGTTTTCAATGAGATCCTTGAATTCATCCTCGGTTACGATTTGGATTCGAGTTCCCCGAATTTGTTTAGCCAAGAAAGAAACTTTATACTCTATAGACCAAGGTGATTCAATAATTGGCTCTTGAACTGGTGGGTAATTGTTCCGTGAATTAAAAAAATAATCATTTGAAAACAACATGGTAAAAGATTTTTTTTTAATAAAAATTAAATTTGAAAAAGTGAAATCTTTACAAATAAATTGTCGCACTACCTCCTCGGAAATGGCGCCAAGTTTGACGCACGCCTGTCGTAGGGCGTGGCAAAACAATTTTTTCCTAAGTTAAAATGTAGTAATGTGGTTGACCTAGGATGTCTCCCGAAAAGGAGTGCACACAAAATGGGTTGTCACTTTAAAACGGGGGTAAAAATGTTGTGAACGGAAATTTGAAATTCAAATGATTGAAAAAAACTATGAAATTAAAAGGGTGATTAGGTCGGGGTCGGTTTCCTAATTATAATGCTATACTTTTTCAATTTAATTCAAACCTCTTCTTCTTAGTTGATTAAAGTGAGTTTCCACAATCGTTTCCTCTCACTTCCTTGGTGAAATTGTTATTGTGAGAGAAAACCTTACCAAGATCTCGGTTTGGTCAACTCTCCTTCCATGTGTAAAATAGTTGTATTGAATATCCTTAATTGAAATGGGCAATTTCTGATCGGGTTTTTTATCCCCAACAATCAAGAACATTCACTACACCTTTTACACGTACTGACGATCGTCGAGTACTTCACCACTAATTCCTAGTTTATTCCATCGTATATAAACCAGAAATTAGTGGAGGGAGATATTGATTATTTTACCAAGGCAAAAATAAATAACGGAATTAATATTCAAGAACGATCGCACTTGATTATAAAATCCTCAATAAGAAATTGAAAACAACTTTGAAGAAGAAATAAATTTATTCAATTACATCGAAGAACTCAAGCATTACAATATAAAAAACCAACCCTTCCCCAATCACTCCAAAAGTTTACCCCACCATGGTAAGGGTAATCGAGTTGAATGGAGAAGAATAAGCCATTACAAAACTATGAAAAAGAAAATAAATAAAAAATAAAACTGAAAAGATCTTCTTCTTGGTGTCCCGGAAGGAATGGGGTGGAGAATGGATGCTTTGAGAGGGTGGAGCTCTCCTCCTTTTATAGCCAGAATTATTCCCCCTAATATCGACGCATTGTAGCCCCATTAAATGACTTATTCACGCATTGATCCCTTCATGAATGTTGTTCATAATCCCCTTGGCCATGTCCCCTAAAAATTTAAGCGGATGTGGACATTTATTCCGAGAGTTATGGCAGTTTTACTATGAGAATTTATTCTGTCCAGTCAGACTCTCCAAAACGAACCCCTCCGGATTAGGATGATTTAATGGACCCATAAACGGCCGATCCACTCGGTGATTCCTTCATAACAGATGCTCCAAAACCCCTTTCGCGTCCACCCACCGAATTTCACAAGCTTTGGCCCCACAGTGGATGAGTTATGGATCCCACATCAAAACTAGGCAGAACTGAAAACAGTTTTCTTGAGCCAAATTTTGATCTTCTTTTGAGCTTCCATATGGCCGATTACGATTTTGGTCCAAATATATTAAATGAATCCATGGATGTGTAGAAGATGAAAAAGAAAGAATTTTTCAATTTGGATCAGTGTAGATAATGTTATGGCCAATCTACCGAAATAATTTAAAACTGTTAAAAATCCAAAATGGCCAATTTTTACTATTCAGCTCAAAATAACACCATTATCATAAAAATGAAACAATTCATCTTAGAGGAACAATTTTGTGGGTTTAAAAAAATGATATTAAATATAAATTAATTGAAAATATTTGCTCTATAAATTCCCCCACACTTAGCACTTGGACTCCTGGACAAGTAAAAAATCAAATCAAATCAAAATCAAAACACATATCAATGAGATCAATCAAATCAATTTCAAGAAACAAAAAGATATCATGCCTCAACAAAAACTGTTATTTCAAGTTCTCCATTTAAGATTTTAATATATTTCCACTTCTTTTCTTATCCCATGCACACAAAACACCTACCTCACATGAATTTTCTCTCATCTTACAAATGTAAAGGCTGAACAAGGTTTTTCTCATCCAAACTCACACAAGAGTCACCATAGGTTTGATAAATTCCTACTTCTCCACCCGATGTGAGTAAAGAACATGTGTTTCTCATGAGGACTTTTCAGGGTTGTTCTGTGGCTCCCAGTTGTAGGATTTAGATGTTAAAAGTTCTGAGGCCGAAAAAGGAAGGCTTGGCTCTTATTGAAGCAAAATTGCAAGATTCTAGTTTTCACTCAAATATGGTCTCCTTCACTTCCCCTTTGTTGAAAATAGGCTCCATCATCATTCAATAAGCTCCGCAACAAACATTTCAATCTTTTCAAACATAATTTTTTTTAAAGCTCCAGATAGGCACAGCTTTCTTTTTACATTGGAAGCTCCAGAAAGGCACAGCTTCTCTTTTCATAAAAGCTCCAGAAAAGGCACAGCTTTCAACAGGATAATTTTTCAGCATCACACATAGCTCTTCCACAATTTATTTCCCACCCAATGTATAACCAAATGTGGTAGTACACCACAAGACATCTTCCCCCACACTTAAGTTCAACTAGATCATGCAATTTTACTTCAAGAGCAGGTATGATAGGGAAACTTTTCACGTAATGTGGCTAACCTAACAGGCAATTCATGGCTATTAGGGGCTACAATGAAGGATAAATGTAAAGGTGGGCCATAATGAAAAGGATTATTTTGAAAAGGGGGCTTCAAACAAAATAAATGCCTCAATCATTTAAAACACACGTACCCCAACCCTCAAGTTTTGAAAGGAATAAATCAAATTCTGGTTAAAGAAAGCCTGGTCTGGTTCTCTCAAGAAATGAGGTGAATGAAAATAATATGACAAAAATGGTTCAGAATACTCACAGGAAAGTTATTTCAAAGATATAGACAGTGAAATATGGCATGAGATTCAATAATCATTGTACTTTTCATGAATTTCCAAAAGATTTGAACTTGAAACAAAGTTATTTCAGCATTCATTTAACATCAGTTTCATGAAATAGACTGGTTCACTCATTGACATGGGTTTCAAAAATGGTATTGATAATCATTTCAGCTCAAAAGTTTCAGAAACACACCAAAAATTGAAAAATAAACACACAAAAATTTGAAAACACACATTTTTTTTATTTTTTTTATTTTTGAAAACAAACATTTTTATTTTTGAAAACAAAAATCAAATAAAAATCCTATACTAAAAAGGTTCCCTCTCCCACACTTAAATGATGCAGTGTCCTCAATGCATTCAAGTTTATTTAACATGTAAGCCAATTTTAAAATGAATCACAACATCAATAAAGTGTGAAGGAGAGGTACAACCTGACTTATTGGCAATGTAACTTTGAGTTTGGATCCTAAGTGTTTCTCTTTGAAAACCTAATAAAAAGTAAAAACATAACATAATAAATATATCAAAAGAAATGAAAATAGAAATAGGATGAGAAAATAAGGATAAAACTTGGTTTAATCCCCCAAGTGGGCCCTGGGTTTTGACTGCCTCCAGAGGGGCAGTTCTAATCGGTTATCCCCAATCTGATGGTGGATGAGGTTTCGTTGATTTGAACCACAACATGTGGCTCTTCCCAGCTTTCATTTCATTGTTCTTGTTGAGGAGGACTCCATAGATAGAGTACACCAGATTCACCCCCTTTGCAATGTGGTACACCGTGCATAGTGGGGGTAGGATGAAGTATAGAGCCTCCTCCTTTTTGGGTTCCGCATGAACAACATCATCTTTACTCTCCAGTGGTTGATGAAGGTATGATACATCTAGGGAAAAATCAAAGGGAATGTCAGAGTTTAATTCTATTTGAAAAAAATTAAAGCATGAAGAATCAATATCAAATTCTTCCCTTTCAAAGTAAGTATCTTGTGTCTCATTTTCCACCAGAAAATCCACTTTGATCTTCTCTTGTACTCTCTCCATTAAATGTTCAACAGTTTTGGGGAGCACCAGATGTTCCTCTTCAGATGCATATTCTCCCTCCAAGGAAATACAAGTGTTGGATGAATCTGAAAAATTAAAACAAGGGGAGGTAATACTCAATTTTGTTTCAACAAAATCAAAATATAATGAGTTTATGAAAAGATTAACTCCCTGATCTTGTTTAGCTTCAATTGGTTCTTCAATGGGAGGTGGCTCTTGGAGTTGAATTTCCATAAATATAGGTAGGTAGTCAGACTCCTCTATCTTCTCTTCAAATTCCACTGCTTGGTTGGTTTCTTCCTTCAATGTTGCTGAATCATTTACATTATTAGGAATACTTGGATCAAGAAGTTCCTCACACTCATTCCAGAAGTTATCCAGATCTTTTTGATCTCCCGTATGAATTTCAATAGCTAAATCTTCTTCATCAATCTTCTCCAACATTGATTGAGATGGGCTAAATGGATCTTCTTTTAATTTCATCAAGGCCTCCATGGGTTCTTCAACTTGAAGGATTTGTGAGGATACTTCTTCCATCAATTTTTCAGGTTCTGGTTCTTGTTCTGGCTCCAGTTGTGTATCTTGGGATGCATGTACTTGTTCCACAATCCACTGTATTGAGGTCTCTAGGTTTTGAACTGTTTGACTAATTCTTTCAAATTGGGATTCAATATCTTTGTGAACTTCTTCTTCTTGGTGTTGTAATTTGATTATGTCTTGATAAAATTCCGGAAAATACTCCTGAAGTTCAATTAATTCTCTGGCCAATCCCTCCAACACTGGGTATTCGAGGTTCTCTTTGAGGTTTTCAATGAGATCCTTGAATTCATCCTCGGTTACGATTTGGATTCGAGTTCCCCAAATTTGTTTAGCCATGAAAGAAACTTTATACTCTATAGAACAAGGTGATTCAATAATTTTCTCTTGAACTAGTGGGTAATTGTTCCATGAATTAAAAAAATAATCATTTGAAAAAAACATGGTAAAAGATTTTTTTTTAATAAAAATTAAATTTGAAAAAGTGAAATCTTTACAAATAAATTGTCGCACTACCTACCCGGCAACGGCGCCAAGTTTGACGCACTCCTGTCGTAGGGCGTGGCAAAACAATTTTTTCCTAAGTTAAAATGTAGTAATGTGGTTGGCCAAGGATGTCTCCCGAAGAGGAGTGCACACAAAATGGGTTGTCACTTTAAAACGGGGGTAAAAATGTTGTGAACGGAAATTTGAAATTCAAATGATTGAAAAAAACTATGAAATTAAAAGGGTGTTTAGGTCGGGGTCGGTTTCCTAATTATAATGCTATCCTTGTTCAATTTAATTCAAAACTCTTCTTCTTAGTTGATTAAAGTGAGTTTCCACAATCGTTTCCTCTCACTTCCTTGGTGAAATTGTTATTGTGAGAGAAAACCTTACCAAGATCTCGGTTTGGTCAACTCTCCTTCCATGTGTAAAATAGTTGTATTGAATATCCTTAATTGAAATGGGCAATTCCCGATCGGGTTTTTTTTATCCCAAACAATCAAGAACATTCACTACACCTTTTACACGTACTGACGATCGTCGAGTACTTCACCACTAATTTCTAGTTTATTCCATCGTATATAAACCAGAAATTAGTGGAGGGAGATATTGATTATTTTACCAAGGAAAAAATAAGTAACGGAATTAATATTCAAGAACGATCGCACTTGATTATAAAATCCGCAATAAGAAATTGAAAACAACTTTTAAGAAGAAAGAAATTTATTCAATTACATCCAAGAACTCAAGCATTACAATATAGAAAACCAACCCTTCACCAATCACTCCAAAAGTTTACCCCACCATGGTAAGGGTAATCGAGTTGAATGGGGGAGAAGAAGTCATTACAAAACTTTGAAAAATAAAATAAATAAAAAATAAAACCGAAAAGATCTTCTTCTTGGTGTCCCGGAAGGAATGGGGTGGAGAATGGATGCTTTGAGAGGGTGGAGCTCTCCTCCTTTTATAGCCAGAATTCTTCCCCCTAATGTCGACGCGTTGTAGCCCCATTAAATGACATATTCACGCGTTGATCCCTTCATGAATGTTGTTCATAAGTCCTTTGGACGTGTCCTCTCAAAATTTAAGCGGATTTGGACATGTATTCCGAGAGTTATGGCCGTTTTACTATGAAAATTTATTCTGTCCAGTCAGACTCTCCAAAACGAACTCCTCCGGATTAGGATGCTTTAATGGCCCCATAAACGGCCAATCCACTCGGTGATTACTTCATAAAAGATGCTCCAAAACCCCTTGCGCGTCCACCCACCGAAGTTCACAAGATTTGGCCCCACAGTGGATGAGTTATGGATCCCACATCAAAACTAGGAAGAACTGAAAACAGTTTTCTTGAGCCAACTGTTGAGCTTCTTTTGAGCTTCCATATGGCCGATTCCGATTTTGGTCCAAATATATTAAATGCAGCCCTGGATGTGTAGAAGCTGAAAAAGAAAGAATTTTTCAATTTCGATCAGTGTAGATAATGTTATGGCCAATCTACCGAAATAATTTAAAACTGTTAAAAATCCAAAATGGCCAATTTTTACTATTCAGCTCAAAATAACACCATTATCATAAAAATGAAACAATTCATCTTAGAGGAACAATTTTGTGGGTTTAAAACAATGATATTAAATATAAATTAATTGAAAATATTTGCTCTATCATGTGACAAAACACAAATATACAAATATATATATATAAATATATATATATACCAACCACACATCCCAACCTATGGCTTCTAAACAGAGAAACTGAGCAGGTGCCTCAACACTGCTACCAAGAAGCATGAATATAACAAACAACCCCAACCCTATTTAGGTTTTCATGTTTCAACAGAATTAATTTGTCAGTTCCTTAACTACTGGGAAACTATCCCCAACCAACCACACCAATCGTTCGTAAAACATATCCCTGCCATCCACAAGTCAAGTTAGGAAAACACAAGCAACACAAACAAGTCATTCTTATTAACCAACTAACCCCATTTATTATAATTCATGTTCCATTACTAAGCCCCACAATTCATTAACTCTTCTACTTTCATTTATTTTTCACAAACCATAGTTCGTTCACATTCAAACCCATCCCTACATCCCCGCTCCCAACCACCACAACTACAAACACACCGAAACCCATAAATCATCATACCTTGATACCACTTATCGCAGCCCCGCTTCCCATCACCAACATAGCATTCACACCAACCCACATCCAAGACAACTGTAGCCCCACAACTCATCACCAACATTTCATTCACACCAACCCACTACCAAGCCAACCGCAGCCCCGATGCTCATCACCAACATAGCATTCAAACCAACCCACAACCAAGCCAACCACAGCCCCACTGCTCACCCAATCCACAAAAACCCACAAAACACCCCCTTCACATAAATAAACCATAATTAGCCCCAATGTGTTTATTATTCTAGTTTTGTTCAACTAGGGTGATCACACAAGGGTTGAAGTTATTCATTTAATCAGCCAACTTTTTGTGATTAACCAATTCCCACATTCCAAAAAGTTTCCATCCATAAATGGTCCAGAAAGATAGGGAATCATTTAAATTTTCAAGCAAAGTCCCCCAATGACAGTGATTTTCAGTAGGCATAATCCTATTCAATTCACAACATAATATCACAGAATATAAATAATGTAACTGCAATCACAAACATCCCATCCCTGTTATATAAGCTAGTTATTATCATTATTAAACCAGTTAAAATGAGTTTCACGTAAACAAGAGTACACCCACACCATATGATGCACAATTTAGAGAGACGAAGGAAAAATCCCTACCTTAATAGGTTCTGATTACAATGCTCCGCAAGATCAGCTTTAGAAGTCATCTGTTGGCGTCCATAGCTTCTCACAAAACCTGGAAAAACCTCCTCAGGTGGATGGTGGGAAGGAAAGGCCAAAGGGAAGACAAAATATCCAAGCTCAGAATTTTGGCCTCATCATTATGATCCCGTGGCCGCTGACGGATCGTAAATCGGAGCTCAGACGAAGAAGTTATGGAAGAAAAGGGCCTTCGAGTCTCTTGGGAGAGCTCTGCTCGAGGGAATGGGGAGGAGAGTAGTGAGTTGAAAAGGAGGAGGGGACCCCTCCTTTTATAGGAGAGAAAAAAAAATTACACGGCATGTACTTTCTAGTACAGGGCATGTACTCGACAATTTCACATGATCACCACGCGGCTTCCAACAGGGCCTTTAACGCGGAACGCTGCTATTGACTGGTCAACACACTGTTTGAGGGTAAGACATATGCAGGAAGGGACTAAATGGCGTGTAGTATGGGATACACGTCTTGTACCCATTTATTTCACGCGGTAAGGACACAACATCAACACAGAACATGGCCGTTGACTGGTCAACACACAATTTGAAGGTAACGCGTACGTGGCGAGGAACTACACGGCGTGTAGTATGATCTACATGGCATGTACTCATTTATTTCACATGGAAAGGACACGACCTTCAACACAGGGTATACCTGATGATGGGGTATATGGTGTGTACTCACACTACATGGCATGTAGTTTCATTATTCTAAAAAGTGTGGGAAAAGTCCATTTTACCCTCTAGAACACTTCGTGACATTCTTTTTGACAAAGGAATGGCCCGAAGAGGTCCGGTCCATTACAGGTAATGAGAAGACTATTACTTGTGAGGATGGAAAATGATGATCTATTTTATTTCTAGTGCATTTGAGAAAGATTATGTTATAGTTCAAAGGGTGTCTGTAATATAAGGTTTTGGATATCTAGGTTGTTTTTCATTATCCCATTTTCTGTTTTAATCTTTATTCATCATCATCATTTTTTTGTATCTCAACAAAGAGTTATTATGGTATCATTAGATCTTTTATGATCTGATATGTTATGTTTATCACATTTTTTATTTTCAAGGATAAATAATTCCCATTTTTTTAGGTTCTCTTCATGACAATGGTGTATAAAAACATTCTTAGGGCCTTATAAAAATCAACTTTAGGTCACATATGAGGATGAGTAGTTTTGGTTAATTAGAAAATGATATCATATCATAGGATCATTTTAAAGACACTCCTTTATAAATATACCCACTTATTATTTGGGGATTTCAAGTAAATAGAGACCCATGATTTTTATTCAAAAATATTACATAGTTTAGATTAATATTTAATACATATCACAAATAAATAACCATGCACCATAAATTATTATTGGATTTAGAGAATAGATACAAAATATTCATATCTCATTGATGATCTTCAACACCTCCGACAATTGTCTTCGAATTTAGTACTCTTAATATACATACCATACACAATACCATCCATCATAACCTATTGGAATTGAATGATAATAAATGGTGGGATTAGATTCTTAATAAGGGTAAACATGTGATATATCAGTCAATGATCATATTAAGGAATAAAATAAAGATAATTGTATTAGATCTTGAACATAACCTACAAACATAATACCCAATTTATCAATTTCAATAAAACTATTCATGACATAAATATTTATCATTTGGTAATGCATGGACCCTAAAAGTGTGAAATAATCATAAATCATTCTCATGATATAACATTTTTGTGCCATTATTTGTATTGAAACTAATAAATATTCCAATATTTACTAACAGGAATATAGAATCGTAATAGATCATGCATCAACACATGTATCCCATAGTGTATCAAGAATATAAAATTTCATCCCATAGTTATCACATGAGATATCAATCCTCACCAAATGCATTATAAATCTATAGTGAACTCAACTTCAAGGGGTTTTTAACAGAACCACCCATCCATTGTTTATAAAAGAACAAAAACCACATGGATTATCATGAAAAAAAACATCATGGGTTTATAACAGAACCACCCATTACATAATGAAAACCATAAAAATGTGTGCCACTTTATTATAAAACAATCATCATGTCAATAAATCATAACTCATGGGAAATTTTTTTCTTAAATATTTATCAATTCATTATATAATAACTCTTGGAAATAATTGAGTTTCATAAAAATATAATAATTATAGTAATAAACTATCCATACAATGAATATGGTTCTAATCAATTGATCATAAACTCAGTAAATCATTTTTAATATCTATATATTTTACCAAGAAGGGAAATTCATTTAGATTATCCCTAAACCAATTCATGAGAAAAATAATTTTTTTATCATTAAAAATATTTTTTAAAACAAAAATATTTCAAAAATATTAAGGAAAATATCTTCCTTAAAATGATATTTGACATCATTTAAAAAATATACAAATCATTGATAAATTATTATCATGGTAAATTCTATTCATACCATACTTTTTTAATGAAAAAATTCTTTTTAAATTCATTGTAAAAAATAAAAAATATCTCATCTGGAAAATTTAAGAAGTTTAATTATAAATAAATATTTAAAATGAATTTAATGGGGTTGTTCTTTTAAAAGAAAATTATAATTCTGGTATAACTATTGAAAGAATTTAAAAAATGATAGAGAAGAAAAAAATTCAACCACAGAGAAAGATTAAGATATTTTCCCACTAGAAAAAATATTTTGATATCTTGAGGACATTAATTGAGGAAAATTAATGGAAAACAAATTCACTATAATAACCCATTGGAAAATAATATGAGTTATTCTTATCATATTACATCATATAACTTCATCAACAATACTTAAATCATAAATAATCATGACGAAAATAGGATTAGAACATAAATATTTTACCTAATTGGAAATATTAAAATTATTCCTTAAAGATGTATGAACCATATATGGATAAGTATATCCCCATAATATTCATTTGTAGAGTCATAAAATATATTAATTGGAATTATATACACCACATAACATAATCAATTAGTCAATATGACATGTGTCTTAATGAAGTAAAGGTGAGACAAAAATCCGTTACCTCAGGTCTCATATTTCATAAAAAAGTTCCATAATTCAATAAAAATATATTTTATTTTTTAATAAATTTATACAAGAGTCATGTACTTACTTTTAATATCATATATGATACAATTATATATTTCAACACTAATTTATGAATAGTACAATATAAAAATCATCATTTTTGGGTGTTAACTATCTTGTTTTACATGTAAAGTTCAGTTTTTTAATTCTATTCCACGTACATTGGATATAGTTCCATATTATCAATAATGATAATAATAATATAAATATCATATATATATTAATTATATATTAAAATATAGTGATAGTTAACCATAATGGAACAGATATGAAAATGAATTACACTATCAATGGAGACGGTATGCCATATAAATGCATGAATAATGATTCATTTATTTCTACAAATGGAATAATAGAAAGGTAAATAATAATTCAACATTACATAACTATTTATATATAGTATATATAATATATATCCTAAATAATCATTTAATCTGTCCATATTACTATCCATGTAAAAATAAAATTTAAAAAAAATCACATCACTTCATAGAGGAGGTAGTCCCGACATTTGCACGACCATCATTATCATTTAAAAAAATATTGGAAATGAAGAATGTAGATTTAAATTTATAATTAAATAATTATATTAATTTCACAACTATCATATATATTATTATAATATATCAATATATAAACCTATGAGAGGTGTTGATGAGAACCAAATTACATCGGTTAGCATGACCGTATTCTTCCACACACAAGATCCATAGTTTGGTTTCCCATATGCTTGTTATGGTGATGGATGATGGTCATATTATTCTTACAATAACACCTCATATTTTGGTAGATACTTATTTTATTATTCCATATTCTTCAAATAATATTTTAATTAGGTGAATGAAGGAAAAACACTAATTAACAATAACCTCTTTAAGATTACTCCTTAATAATTCATAGAATAAAAATGTGATTAAAACAATGACTCTTGGATATTTTAAGGGAAATAATTAATGGATTTTTTATGTAATATGAAAATGGTAAATAAATATTTGAGTGAATAAGGTAGGGTAGGGGGTTCTCATTTATAATTGAGGTGAGGTTCAGACATGTAATTTATTAATGTTTTTCAAAAATTATATATAGAATTTTATGAAAAATAAATTAAAAATGGACCATCACTGAATCATAGAATATATTAGGTTTACGTATGAATAAAAATTATAAATTAGTCATGTTTTTATGAAATTTCATCTCTTAATGTTTTAGTTTAACCCATAGGTAAGCCTATTCTGACCATAACTGTGGTACCATGTTTTTACAAGCTCTAGAATTCATTAGTTCCAATATATAAGATCATATTATTAAAAAAATATGAATTTATATGAATAATAAATTAATTAATTATAATAAATTTATTTTATATAGGTTACAAAATTTAATTAAAAATTAATCATGCAACCGTGAAGAATTATTTTGCAATGTAAATGTTTAATAAATTATAAATATTTTTTGTATAAATTTTTGACATAAAATTAAACTATTTGTGTAAAATGGATTAATCATATATTAAAAAATATTGTTTCATTTAAATAAATTAAACAAATAATTATCCTGTTAAATTATTAAAAATAGAACTCTTAATAAAAATTTGTAATTTTCAATATTTTTCAAAAAAATTTCTTTTAATGAAAATTACTAAAATTTCATTATAAGATAATGTTGAAATGTTTATTTAAATAACATAGATCATTTTTTCAAATAATTATATAGAAAATATAAATTTACTTTTATCAATGTGTACAACATTCTATGAAACTGATTTTTTGGATAATATAGTTTTTTGGAATAAAACATTATTTATCCATATCGCATTATTTTAAAAAATATATGATTAACGATAATACATTTTGATGAATATATAGTATATTAATTTAAGAAAAATATCAAAAAATAGTTATTAAATTAATTTATTAATATAAAAACATAGTTTGTGGTTAAAAAAATCATAGAAACATTTCCCTAATTTTCAATAATTGTTCATATTTTTTTCTAATTAATTTTTAAATTTATAATTAATTTTATATCTTTCGTAAACCATATATTTTCATAAATTAAATAATATTCTTTATACCCTCAAATAAAGGGACTAGATTATAACTATAACATTTAATAATAATATTTTAATAGTATATCATGGGTCATTTAAACATAATGTTTCTTTTAACCCATGTTATCAAAGAAATTTATTTTAATTTAAAAAAATAAATTTCAAAAAATTATCCTTCTATTCTATACAACATAAAATGAATTTCATCATCTAAATTCGATTTCATTGTTCCAATAAACTGAGTATAATTCTATATCACCATATCCATAGGATCACATTTAGCTTTCTCAAATTGATGGTTTTGCAATAAATCATTGACATGGTGAGTGGTAATGTTTCAAATCACATTCTATATATTATATTGAAACTATATTAATCATTCCGCATGAAATATATCTTCTAAAGTTGTATGAACTCATATTTAAATACATGTGAAGCGTTAGGTGTATTCTACCTTTTGAGAGAAATGTCGAATACATCATGAACTCGAGAATGATTACATGGAAGCACCAAATGAAAAGTAACCATCCTAGTATGATAAGGAATTGTGAATATACCAATATAAATAGGGTTAAAAATCATATATATGATGGCTAAATCATGATACATATTCAATATATGGCATCTTATTTTTACCCTAGGTCATCTGTAATTTTCATATACTAAAATCAGACCTAGTGGTTAATAATAAACTGTAGATTAATCAAACAATATCCCCTAGTATTATCAATTATGTTCTATAACAAGCCCTATTTTCAAAAACTATGTGATGATCAAGTCGAATAACAATGTTCCCAAATCAATGTTATTACAACTATATATATCTACAATAGATCCATATCCACATTTATTAGCCTAAAGGTGTTTTAATTTCATGGAAAATAACATTATATTTTCCGTCCAATTTTTTCGATGTTATCCTATACATAGAATTATCTCCATATCTTCAATAAAATTTTATAACTATAATATTAAAATATTGAAAAATCTTTTAGTATCATACTAATTTTAGTTTCTAATGCTATATATACATAAATATTTATTCTTTTTAGATCAATATTCAATACATTTAAAATATACATGCCTATGGAATGTAATGGTTTACAATCATTGCAGACTAGATACAAAATATTATTTTATTTGATAATATTAAAAATATTCGAAAAATATCACCCCATTTTGTACTCTTTATATATATAGTTTACATAAAACCATTCAAAATAATATGAGGGGAAAAGAAACATATGAAATGGTTATCTCAGATACATGGTTTGAGAAAACACATGAGATATCAATCAAGGTTCATATAAATAATAAGATAATAAGAAGGGTATAAGATTTATGAATTAAAATTTTACCATTTCATAATACAAGGTCAATAATAGTGAGAAATAATAATAAATCAATCATGAACCACTAACTCATTTCATAAAATTGTGTCACTATAATATGTAAAGAAACCATTTCTTATATCAAGGTTAACTACTGAGAACATCATGTCAAAACATATTAGGAATCACCAATAGTATCTAATTGAGGCTAAATCACTAAAATATTCACCCCATACTTTTCTATTTAGATATTACACATTACAAAATCCATTTGAATTTATAACGGGATAACACGTACTTAGTTCATAACGGATCCACCCACACTTTGATTATAACTAGAACACCCATACATTGCTCATAAAGAAACCACCCATACATGGTTTATAACAAAATGAACCATCAAATAATTGAAATAAATAATTTTTCTCCAAAATTTATCTTAAATAAAACATCAAATCATCCGATATTAACCTAAGAAAAGGAAACAAACTTCGTTAACATTTCATTAATTCCTCATTTCATCAACCATGAAAATAAAAGGGTTTCAATAATATATCATAATAATAATAATAAAAGTTATATTGAAATAATAAATATTGTATCATATGGATAATATCACATGTATGTAATAATTAACAACTATCTATTTTATCACATAGTAATTCCCATTTTTAAGATCATTGAAACCGTTCCTGTGAAAAATAGTCATTGCATTTTGAAAATAGATATTGAAAAGAAAAATATTTACAAGACATTTTGGAAAAATATTTTGGTAGAAATAACCACAGAAATGATTTAATGAAGATTGTAATCATTGAGTAATTATATTGAGGGAAAATTATATTCCATCCATATAAGATAAAATTCAACATTTGTATAAGTATATTGATAAAAAGTAAAAATTTATAACATTTGGAAAATCCCCATGAGATTCTTTATAAAACAATATGTAATAATTAAATGATTGGTTTAAATGACATTAAGTATATTAGGATAATATTGATCAATTTATTAAAAATGTTTTTAGAAAGAAATGGATACAAAAAAAATAATTTTTTACCAAATTGTTAAATAATATCTATATTACATTAAAAATAATCATTCAATCTACTTGGTACATAAAATGAGTACTCTGATAAGACAAAATTCATTATATACAAATAAAAATTTGAGAATAAAATGAAATTGAAATATCAATTAAGGATCATATAAATTCCCCAAATAAAATTCATGAATAAACAATCTTGATTAAAATAAGATTGAAATATAAATCTCTGGTCACATTAGTAACTTCAAAAATTTAAAACTAAAGAAATAGTAAAGCATATATGGATAAATAGATTTATTTAATAATAATTAGGATCATTATGAATTGAATTCATGGGAAATATATACACTATAAAGAAGAAATGATTTATGAATATGGAATGTGTGTCACAATTGTAAAAGTGAGTCAACATTACCTTATATTAGGTATTGTATTTTTTCAAAATATCTATGGATAATTATATAATAAATTTATATTTTTTATAATATTATTATAGATTAGTTTACATACTTATTATATCATTTATGATCCATTATAATATTAAAACACCCATTTATTTAAAATTCCATATTAAAACTAATATTTATGGGTGCTAAATGTCTCATTTTTCATGAGAATTTCAGGTTGGTAATTCTATTACATGAACACTGGCCATGGTTCCTTAATATTTAGAACGCTAAATAAATATATTAATATCAATAATATTCAATATATACATATATGTGTGTGTGTGTATTTATTCATCAATTAAATTATAGTGATTCACTAATTTTTTCCATGCAAAATTTTAATTTTTTTTAATAATTTCGATAGGTATTCAATGAAAACACCCCTGAAATTATTTTTTTATTTAATATATGGTAATTTATAATTACAAAATTAAAATATATTAAAAAAAAATTAAAAATTTTTATATCTTAATAATTTTTTATAAATTTTACTTTGTATTAGAAATTTCAGTTTTAAAAAAATAAATTCACCGAAGCTAACTCTGAAAAATGGTGCAGAATACAACCACCTAGCTGATCCAAGAGGTTTTTATAGACATGATAACCCACTTGGAAAGACTATATAGGAAGAAGAGTTTTGATGAAATTGTATAGAGAGGATCCTAGGTAAAGGTTTGGCCATGTCTTGTGCATGCCATGCATTCTTTCATAACCCATGTGTGTTTGCAGTGTATGAGGAGTCAATCCCCCAAAAAGGAAACTCACCCATTAATGGTCGGAATTATAATATAATTATGTGATGAAACATGATTATATATAAGGTTGGAGAAAGATTTAATGTAAATTATTCATCATTTAAACCATTCAGCAACATTACACCTCAATTATGATCCTCCTACCATAGTCATATTCTTAACAACACTATCCTAGAATAGTGATTCCTACAACCAGGTTCAATCACTGAAGAGATCCATATATACCACTATAAAATAAATAAATAATGATAAAAAGAACTAAAGAAGCTCAGAACCATCATATATGACATTGGGATATTTATTCTTCCTCCATTAATACCATTTCAATTTATGGAAATGATAGACTTTATATATTTGATGTTTCATCGAGAAACTATAAATGGATATTGATTTGATGGGGAACCATCCATAATGATCCAATTATTTATTTGCTTACATATATCATGATGATGAAGGGGATTAAATTATAGTTCTTTTCAAAATCTATAGAAAATAGAAAATGCACACATAGACCTCGTGCATGAAATGGTTATGTGAGATGAGTTACAAAAATATATATATGGTGGCAGGTAAATTGAAATGGATAAATATTTCATACAAAAATTGGATATGTAGGTAAACAGTTTCAGATAAAAAATTTTCTTTCATGGAATCAATTATAAATTGTGTTAATTATTTGAAGAAAAATATCTACATCACACACCATAAAAGGAACCACTGGAATAGAAATGAATAAATTAACATGGTTATCAAATACATTTTAAAAAACTAACCTAAATTATGTATTTTGTGGATATATGGGGATTTAGGGAAAATGATACCCTATTTTATCTATTCGAAACACCTAACATCACACAAATATAAATATGGTATTTTATCATATATTTATCTCTCCATTCCACAATACGGTCCCATTATCAAATTTTAAAATCCTTGATATATCGGGAGTGATCTAAAATAATGATAGATTTTATGAATAAGAAAAATAACATCCAAAATGTGATCCTAATGAAGAATAAGATATTAATCACTCAATAAATAATATGATTTTCAATCTGTATAATGATATTTTCTATTTGAGAGTGCATTAATGCTTCTTATATATAATTTAGTGTATTTTATGTAACTGATTATATTTCAATTCAAAAGTTTTATCCTACGATTTATTTCACTATTATGTCAATTTATATCTCTAAAAAGTTTCTATCTTTTTCCACTATAATGTCTTTCACTATACAATCAGTGACTCTTTAAAGTATTGAACATAGGGAAGGAGAGTTGATTCATTAATTTTTCTGATAAATAATAATGTTTTGTTTTTATTTTTTGGGATTAAGAGTGAAGTATACAACAATAATGATTATCCATGAAGAAAATGACATTTAACTCCTAACTATTATTTAATAAATAGTTTTTACCTCCCTTCCACTAAAAGTGAGTTCTTCATATGATTGATATGATATATTTAGTGGATGAAATGGAATACCATGGAGCCAGGTCTGGGTTTGTTCCCTGCTCTCAATTCATGTGTGTAATTAATTGTGATTATTAAAGGAGGTGAAATTTTATTTACCAAAATATTTATTGATTTATCACCAAATAAATAAATGGATAATAGTTCATGAATTATATTTCATGATTGAATTATAAAATTGAATTTTGTAAACTAACATGAATATTGATGGATCCTATAACTACAACCTAAGTGGAAAATTTATTTCATTCCTATTTGTATTCTATTGCATTGAATAATAGTTTAAAATTTCCTTCTAATTGTTTTATAAAACAATAATAAAACTAATAGATGATTTTTTGGGAGAATAATAATTAATAATTGAATAATATTTGAATTTCTCAAGTGAGAAGACCTTCATCATCCACTTTATGACAGTTAGAAATAAAAAATAATATATTTCTCCCCACAACCCCATTAGTGCCAATAAAATATTGGAAATGATGACGGGGATCCAATATGATGTTTTCAATATTATGAATGAATTCGTAAATCTCATCCAAGATCTTAAACAGAACACATAATTACTATTTTTTGATGGATTGTATAGATAATTATCTGAGGTGATGAATTACTTCATTGAATATTATTACCGAATAACCTAGACACAGGAAGAGTCTTACCTACTTAGTATAAACCTTTTTGAAGAACTCTCTATCATAAAATATTGTGAATAAATTGTTTGAAACAAATTCTAATAGAAATAAAACAGAAATTTCATATAAGACATTGAATGAAAAATGGAACGACTAAATTCATATTTTAATGCAATCCTGGAGTAGACTACACCTACCCATGAGCAAGAACCCTTAGTAATACATGGATTTTTTAGAAAATATGAGAGGTTTTTGGAATACATGAATTCCATAAATATAACAAAACTTTATAGATCCAAATATTAGCTTACCATAATCTGTTAGAGAGTGAATATAAAGAAACATGTGTCAATGTAATCATATGAGATTAAGGAGGACATGATCAATATTTCAGTGGATATGTAGGTGAGGAAATAAAATTTGATATCCCTTAAACGAAAATATAATATTTATCACTACTCGGCATGCCCCCATCCATTTAAGAGAAGGATTCCACCAAAGTGGTCAAATATGATGAAAACATAGAATAGCTCAACAACCAACCTCCATTGACTAAAATCCTACATCAAGAGGAACTTACCATTGATGTTGTTATTTTAATTGATCCAACTCAAGGATTTGATCTTATATTTAACACTATATAATTACATTTTATTCAATAATACATTATTATATCCTAAAAAAATTTGGAAATTATATATTTCACCAATGTAGTATTTTTCTATAGGAATATAATTAAAAAGAATACGCACCAGTTGGGGAAATCATAAAGAATCCATAACTTTTTGAAAAGTCATTAGAGTAAGTCCATGAGGAGATCCAAGGGACCTTATTAATGAAACAGATAAATATGATACACAAATTTAATTATAGAAATTTTAATTTAATTATATATTTCAATGTTTTTTTCAAACAAAAACACATTCAATCACTACATTTATCACACTATTTATAAAACCCAGGTAGAATATTAACTATAAATTTAAGACAATGTTGCATAATTACATACAATTAAGGTGATGGTCCACAATTCATCAAATCCATTACCTGAAATATATTAATTATTTTGAAGAGGGTGGGTCTAGTTTACTCTTTCCATGGACTCCTCAAGAGCAATGAAGTGAAATATGAAAAAAGTCACATGTGGTGGTTAAAATACATGTACCTCCACCCACCGACGGAATATGGATGAAAACTAGTACTTACCTATAGAGTATATAAAAATATAGAGGTCCATTGGGGATTACATCATACACATATCATTTTACTTTAGTTGTATGTTTTTTTATTTTCATCATTATAAATTAGATTAGGATGGATCCTAATCCTTTATTAATTATTATGTTAATTAACATCATAATACATGTGTTTTAACTGAGTGATTTACTTTTGATGGATGATAATATCATAAGGTATACAACAAATAGAATATAGAATATAAGAATAAATTTTCAAATGAAATCATATTTAACTATTATTTTTTATCTATTAAATACCAATATCTTTTCAAATATATTTTTTTCTATCAAATAATTATAGAAGATTTTTAAAACAAAAAATGCATTCCCCCAATTTTAATTCATTCTCTACAGGAAAGATATAGGAGATATGTTTTTCTTAATAACCATATGTTACATTGTATTAGATTTCAATGAAAAAAATAAGTAATTATTAAGGAATATAATTTAATTATAAAGTGATGAATATATATTAAAATGATTCCTCCTAATTTGAGGAAATTGGTTGATTCGATTGAATGGAATTTACCTACAATTTTTTACAAAATGAATTTCTAAATTATACTTTAAGATTATTATTTTTATTATTCATGTGATGGGTGATTTTCAGAAATTTTATGTTCCATTCCAAAAAATAGTTATAGTCTAAATTCATTATATATTATCATTATAATATTTTTTGAGTGATCCCAGGGAATATCACCTTCTAAAATATACAGATAAACATGTTTATTATATGACTATGAAAAACCATAGTTAAATTTATCGATGTATTCTTAATTATAATCCATTATAATTGAGTCAACATTTTATATTTATTCTTGACTACCACAAAGAGACCTAAAATGATATTTTTAGGAATTAGCCACATTCTAAGAACCTTTTTCCCATTCATAGCCTTTATTTAGTATTTCTGTATTATATTTTAATGATATTGTGTGGGGTGAGGGAAGTCATGGTTGAAGGCATCACTACATTGTGAGGGTTCTAAATTTTTTTTATTGAGTATGTTTTGTGAATTATTCATGGTATTTTTATTATAATCACTTCTAGAAAAATTGAAAAATTTAACATTTTGGTTAATCAAAGGAATAAATAATAACCATTGCTAAAAAAATGATTTTAATCATATTTTATTAGATGATATATTTGATATTAATTAAAATTTATGATTTTGGACAAGTAATGATATATGAAAATACAGTTTGAAAAAGAAAAAAATAAAAACAAATAACTGATTAAATTCATAATGGATAAATTCATTCATTTTTCATTCATTATTCATGACCATACCTTGAGATTGGTAAGTGTTAGATATCAAATTAAATAAATATTTTAATTGCACATTAAATTTCTATATCATGATCTATACTTTAGTGATTAAAATACCCTATGATCCAAAATATCTTACAAATCATTACCATATAAGATAAACCCTCATAATTATTATAGTATATTTTACAAGCCATCGTTATTTAATGATACTTTTCTCATTACAATTTATTGTAAGTATATTATTCTAAAGACTATGTAATATGAATATTTACTCATCATAATAAAATTATTATACCGGAATATGTATCAGGAGTGATTAGATGAAAAAATAAAATTGTGGTAGATAATGACTTGGAATCAATGAAAATAATAAATTGAGAAACATGAATGAATGAATGAAGATGATATTTCATTATCAAATGAGATAAAGTAAAAATACATTGATTGATTGTAACATTGAAAAAAAGAATTTAAATTTACTTTCGATGGGGAACATGAATTTTTTTTAAACATTTCTAAAAGATTGATTTTATTTATTTTATATTTTAAATATATGTAACATTGTGTTATTTTCTAATTTACTGTGTGTGTTTTATTATTTATTTAATGTATAATTACTATGTGGGGGTATTTTATGCACTAATTTTATCATGAATTATTTTGATCATTTTTTAATAATTTATAAATGTTATTACTGGAAACACCAAAAAAATTTATATTAAGATAAAAAATTTAATTTTTTTATTAAATAAGATATATTAGGGAATTAAACTATGTGATTTAATAATTTCAACTAAATCATCATCATGCCCAAGATAGATTTTATAGATTGTTGTAAAACCAGCAACCCACTCATCCCATAAGGGTTAGTCATCTAAGATTGACAACTAGAAGATCCCACTCAAGGGGAAGAGAGGAGAAAAAGTTTCAAGGGGATGATCCTATGTAAAGGTTGGTCTGAGGACTAAGTGTCTTTTTCATGTATGTATGACCCATGTGTGTGAGTTTTATAGCAGGATCCCTTCCCCATGGTAAGCATCTGATATAAAAAAGTAAGGCATTATAGAAATAGTAAACACTTGTATGTATTGACATTAGATATGGTTCAAATAATTCATCACACATTTCAATATTTAATCCAAACTATGCTAAAATTCCATAGATCAAATCCTCCATCTTTAAAAATTTTCTTCATGGTGCTTATACCGCTCAACAATGCCATATACTACCACTAATCACTGAGAACCACCCTAACTACCACAAAAAACGTACATGCAGGGATAACATGAACTATATAAGCTCTTATCTTCCATGGATACACTCATGATATAGATATCACCACAATGATGGCTATTTTAATATTTTGAATTTTGCTTCATGATATTCATTATGTTCAATTTGGACCCAATTAATGGTTGATGTTTTTATGAGGAACCATCAATCATGCATACACTATGATTTTTTGTAGTGGTATTGTGAGGTTAACGGGGTTTTACAAAATGCCTATGGTAATACATATAGAAACCCAATAATGAACCTTTTAATCACATTCAGTGGACAACAACTTGGTCCTAGATACAAAAATGGTTATGTGAACCCATTGAAATGAAAATTACCACATGAACCATACATGAATATAATACATGAACACATAGTTGGAAATAGGCTATGATATTCTATAGAATAAAGAATCATTTATATTATTACTATAAAAAAATAACTATCTCACAAACAAAAATAATCTCTTCTAGAGTAAAATTTAATAAATCCTTGTGCAAATGGAATTAATTTAAAATGGATCAAAGGAAGACCAAAAGCAGAGACACATGGATTTGGGGGAAATAATACCATATTTTATCGATGTCACATACATATCTTCACACATGAACGAAGATGGAATTTCAATATAAAGAACAATATGAATGCCATACTGTGAATCAATGCTCATATTTGTTAGGATGTGAAATATCTTAAAATAATTAAATTAAATTGACCATCAATAACCAATATAAAATAGATCTTAATGGAGATATGAGTGGATAAAACAGTATTGTTCCATGTCACGACCCGTCCTCGGGGCCCGTGCCGTGACTACCCCAAGCCCGCCTTCCATAGGCCAGGGGCTGGCGACTAGCACCAAAGGCGTAAAATCCCGATAACTGGGAAGGCATTGCCTTTATAAAGAAAACAAGCACCAGAGAGTACAAGCGGAAGTAAAACACTAAGTACAAAAAGAAGAGCTGAAAAGTAAAAAGGGGCCGGAAATACAAGCCCAACTGTAAAGTACAACTCGAAAGGGAAAACAGCGACTGAAAAGTAAAGCTGCTACGCTGAGATGTCCACTGGAAATCCCACCTGAAGGGTGGGTACAGATAACTCCTCTGCTCCTCGGGTCCCGCCATCCGCTCCGAGTATGTCCCGCCCAGTGGTCCACCTCCGGGTACCGCCTCGTCGTATAGTCCACCTCCAGGTACCGTCCAGTCCTCGAACCTTCGGCTTCTGTCAGCACTGTCCGTCGTCTGCAACCAACACAACGAGGTGCGGGCATAGCCCGTGCAGGGGTGAGTATAACGATACTCAGTAGGGACCCCGAGACCCTCAAGGTCTCACTAAAACCAACAAGGATAAACACAAGAAGATCTCAACAGATAAACTCTACTTAGGTATATGCCCATACATATACCTAAGTTATCAAGTAACCCATCTCAATCATGAAGAAACACAAGGATTGTGAGAACGACGGATAACCACTACCCGGGTATATGCCCATACATATACCAAAGTTAGCAAGTGACCCATCTCAATCATGAGGTAAACAAAAGGTCAAAAGTCTCAGCTCAAACCAGGATTTTCATTAACGAAACCGTAACTGCTGAAGAGCTCCGTCTCTAGAGTGTACAATGGTCCTGTCACGACTCCGAGGTACTGCTCACTAACCTAAGACTGCTGAGGTACTCCTCCTGTCGAGTACTGCGGGTTTGCGGCCAACTACCTGGCGCTCCGTCCGCTGAGGGTCTGTCGCCAAATACCGGGCGCTCGCCCAAATAGCCTACTGAGGTACTCCTCCTGTCGAGTACCGCGGGTTTGCTGCCAACTAACAGGCGCTCCGTCCGCCGTGGGTCTGCTACCAACTACTGGGCGCTCCGTCCACTGGGCTAGTCGACTCACTCCAAGTCGAGTCGGTCAAGCAGTCGTCAGGTCTCAGCCGGCTACACGGTCTCCGTACTCTGCACGCTCGTCTCCGGGAGGGTCCGCTCCATGAGCTACTGGTCGATACTCCAAGTATCTCAAAGTCCCACGAAGAAGTGTCTCAAAGGTCCGTCTCGTCACAGGGGTCTCAACGCAACAGACGGCGCGTCGATCGGACGCCCGGTCTGTGAGTTATTAGCCTTTTCGTCCCAGGGGCCCGGTTGGTTTCGAGAGCGAAACCAATCCCGGCCGTATCTCAACTGTACCCCGAACTCCCGTAGGGTAAACTCAAAGGGACCGTTACTCAACGTATCCACCAACGCCGCTGACGGTTCATCAAACGGACGTCCAGTCTGAAAGATAACAGCTTTCTCGTTCCAGGGGCCCGGTTGGATTTCGGGTACAATCCAACCCGGCCATACTCCGACTGCATCCAAAACTCGGGCGAAGTATGTCAAAAGTTCCGTCTCATCAAGAGGAAGTCAACGAAACAGACGGCGCGTCAATCGGACGCCCGGTCTGTGAGTTATTGGCATTTTCGTCTCTGGGGCCCGGTTGGTTTTTATGGAAAAACCATCCCGACCGTACTCCACCTGCGTCCAAACCTCGGGCGGAGTATGCCAAAAGATCCGTCTCAATAAAAGGAACACAACGCGACTGACGGCACGTCAATCGGACGTCCGTAGCTCAGGATATGAGCGTTTCCGCTCCGAAGGCCCGGTTGGTTTCGTGAACGAACCAACCCGGCCGAACTCAAAGTAATCCGAAACCTTGAGTGCGATATACCGAAACGACCGTCTCGATCCAAGGATCGCGTTGCCGCAGACGGTTCGTCGATCGGAGGTCCGAGGCTCAAGTTATGAGCCAAAAACCAAAACTGGTCCGAAACGGGGGGGGTCCGGGTCCGGGACGACCCGGCCCGACCCCCCCCCCCCCCCCCCTGGGCGGCGCGGTGGCCGGCGGCGGCGGCCGGCAGCGGCGGACGGCGGCGGCGGGCGGCGGCGCGGCGGCGCGGCGGCGGGCCGCGGTGGCGGCGGCGGCGGGCCGCGGTGGCGGCGGCGGCGGGCCGCGGTGGCGGCGGCGGCGGGCCGCGGCGGCGGCGCTTGGCGCCGCACGTGGGTGGCGGCACGCGGGGGCTAAGCCCCGCGGTCCTTCAAGGGGCGCGGCCTTTGTGCCGCGCCGGTCCTTTTAAAACCGCCCCCCCCCCCCCCTCACGTGGGGGGGCCTGCTGGCGCCGAACCAAGGGGGCGCTGCCCCCTTCCCTCAAGAACCGCCCCCCTCATTAAGAGGGGGGTTTTAATGGATGGCCGGGGGATTAATTCCCCCGGTTTTTAAGACATCCGGGCGGCCAGTATCCGGCCGGTTTTCTCCAACGGGACCGGAATTTCCGGTCCCCTTCTTCGGCATCCGACGCCGGCGGCCCGGCCGCCGGTCTTTCCTTCCGCCGCGGCCCGGAACCGGCCGCGGTCTCCTCGTCCCGCCGCGGCCCGGAACCGGCCGCGGTCTTCTCGTCCCGCCGCGGCCCGGAACCGGCCGCGGTCTTCTCGTCCCACCGCGGCCCGGAACCGGCCGCGGCGTTCGTCATCCGGCGCGGTGCGACGGCACTGCGTCCCTTCGCCGTGCTTTGAATCCTTCCAACGCGGCGCGACGGCGTCGCGTTCTTGAAGACTCTCCTCGGCGTAGCGCGACGGCGTTGCGTAAAATATAAGCACGATCATCCGCGTGGTGCGACGGCACCACGCCACTTTGCTTCCATCGCAAGAATTAAACATGAACGATGGAGGGGGTTCGGCCGTGTTCATGCGGTCCGGCCCCCCTCACGTTAAAATAAACAACTCAACTTAAACATTTCAACCTCAAGTTAGACATGCGAGATCCACGTTCAAGAAATGGAATAAATAAATAAAGAATCAACAACCCCTACCTTGGTATAAGGTTCGAAGATCGTTCTACGTTCCGCGGAAGACGACGTCGCGGAGGTCGGGCGACGCGGTCGTTGTTCGTCAAAATCAACGACGAAGAGGCGCGTCCGAAGAGGCACGTCGTTGGCGAATCCTTGTACGCCGACAAAGGTTGTCCGAGGAAGGTGCGGTGTTCTCTCTCGTTGACACCGAAGACGAAGAAGAGCGGAGCGGCGTTCTTCGTCGGAACTTGAGCGTTCTACGTCAAGTCTTGAGGAAAGTCAAATGAAAAGGAAACAACGAACTCAAGAACCCCTACCTCGATAGTCGCACGTTGACGGAGTCGTGGAATATCGGTGTCGATTCCTTTGACGTCGGAGAAAGAGTCGTTGTCGATGGCGTTCGTCGCGGAGAACCGTCGCGGAAGAGATGACGCAGAAGAAGTACGTCGCGTCGCGGATACGGCGTCGCGGATGGATCGTGTTCTTCGGCGGAGAAGTTCTTCGTTGAAGAACGACGTTCTTCGCGTTCTTCGTTGAGGTTGAAGAAGAAAGAAAAGCTCTCAACCACTTCAAGATGGCTAAGAGTTCTAACCAAACAAAATAGGACAAAGTCTTATTTTATTCACAAAAAGAATTTCAAAGGTTTGAAATTCAAAATGGCTAACTCCAAAATTAACTCACTTATTTAATATACATGAGTTGTATAATTAAAAAGAAGTTAAGTTATCAAGCCATTAAGAGGGAGAGTGGGGAGTTGAAAAGGTGGGGTTTCGTGTGGGCCCCACCACTCTTAATCCTCCCAAGGGAGGTTAAGTGGGTGTGGGTCCCACTTCCAACCTCCTTTGAGAGGTTTTAAGAAGTTATAATAAAATTTGTTCTACACAAATTTTATTTAACTCAACTAAAACCCTCAAAAATTAACTTTCAACCCGCAACAAACGCAACTCCCGAAAAGGTCTCTTTAAGCGAATATCGGCGCTGCGAGTTCATCGGTGCCCTCGGATTTCAATTCCGAGCACCGGATCAAAAGTTAGGAATTCCCGCTCGTTCGTTCACTGAACATACCCGATCCAAACTTCGGAAATTAATTCCGGGCACTCCGGGCCTCGGAATCAGGTGCCGTCTAAAACCGCGTTCTTGTAAAATTCTAAAGAAAATTAAGAAAAAATTTTCCTTGAATTATACGGGTCTTTACATTCCACCTTTATAGAAGAGGTATTTCATTTTTTTCAAATAGAATAGAGGATTGAGAGTGGATAATTTTAACTTCTATTAATCTATTTAATTTTATTAATTTCTTTAGTATATTTTATTTTATGTAACTCATTCCATTTTAATTCAATGTCTTCTTTTCTATTTCCATAAAATGTTTTATTGTAACGTCACGAATTTTCACCAAGGTATCGATCATTAATTTTTTTCCCAATTTCCATTTCTTTGGCCTAAAAATGATTACTATTAGAGTCAAGGAGGTCCTTGGTGTTCTTGAAATGTTTCGGAGTTTAGATCAAAAAAATGGGAAAAGGAAGACTAGGTCGCATGGTTTTTAGAAACATTGAATTCCATCCCACAAAATTTCCCTTAATTTGGTACATGTATGGAGTGGGATTTTGGGGACCTCACGTTTTGGAGGAAAACATGTGACCACTAGAACATGGTCATGCAATTCTATGGAACTTCACGATAGAGAGGTTTTCCATGACATTCACATGGTTAGATAAATAATGCACATTATTATGCGAAGTGCCCCTTTGAATTAGAAACTAGAACATAGTTATCCTAACCATGTTTCAAAAATTTGAAACCACATTTCTTATGGAAACATTAAAAAAAATCCCTTAATGAATATTTTAATACACTTTTCTTCATCCCCCCAATACTATTTCAGGATTTCTCTCATCTCCCTCCCAAGTGAGATTCATCCTACCATCTTCATAGGGGTTTGGTCATCACCATCATTACTACTCCAAATCCCATACTACCTGATATATTAGAATTCTATCAGTATTAAATTTCATTATCACCCTTACTTTTCTAGTTTCATCAATAATATATTTCAATATTCTTGTGTAAAAAATATTTCACTATTTTTTGATAGTTTTTCAATTACATTGCCCAAATACTTTTTTTAAATATTTAAAAATAAACACATTGAGTCTATGTGATAACCAAAAAAGAATACCACACCCAAATGGTCCATAAGTTAGATGGGAAAAAACCACACTCCAGACGAGACCCTCCCACATTTGGAAATTTATTCATTTTTTCAATTCTAGATTCATACCTTGAAAATAGATGAGTGGAGTAATAATACATCGAGATATGGGTTCTATGTATTCCCCACAATTAAATTTTCATTTTAAATGATTTGAAATTTTGAAACTTAGAAAATCCCCCTAGATAATGCCTAAATTATTTATAATAAATTTATTAAATAGGTTTCCTATATAGCATGTTTCCCTAAATCACTTGGAATCCCATCTGTTCAGTGTTGATCTTGTGGTTGGCCACCTCTTTTGGGGTTCCCACCATCAATTTCCAGTTTCCCCAGCATAGGGATGATAACAACATTATGTTTCTACTTTTCAAAATTGATTATTGCTATATATTTATAAAATGAATTAAGGATACTTGTGATTCATCATATAGAACCTTGTGAAAAATGTCTCATACTTTATATTTGAATTCTATTTCTTGATTCATAACATTATATGTCACAAGACTATTTCATTACCTATTGATAAAATGTAAATAGTTATACTATTCATTATTATATGTTTATGGGTTTTTATGCTCTCCTTCCATGGGGTGAGAGAGAACACAAGCCTTTTTTAAAGGTCGATGTGGATGGACTCTCCATGTTCAATATGGATCTACATGACACATCGAGAGAGATACCAAAAATTTTCTTGTTTGGGAAATTATAGATTTATAAATATATATACTCATGAGTGAGACTGGTTCCCTTGGGGAGAAACAAAAGATGTGCCTATTGGAAGGATGGGTATGCCTTGCCTTGGGTGATACTAAGTCCTCTGTGTGGGATACCAGGTACAGACTCTGAGTCACAATTTAATTAGTGATACAAGGTACACGTTGTGGGATTAATTCGAAGGACTCAGTGGAATTGTATGTATTGGAGGATCTTATTATTGCTCATGGGATTATTTATATATCATCATGGATTACATTGGGACCCTACCATGTATTTAACATATTACATTGTTATAACTTAGGTGATATACCTTGTTTACATTATGCTAATGTGGTGTGATCACATTGAAATATGATCCACAAGATAAAGAACAAGATTTGGGTATTCTTATTTTTGATTCATTATTCGTAATTAATTAGGTTCATAAATCAATAATTTTCCATGTATATTGGTTCAGAAAATTGTTATAGGTCAATACAAGTGTTATTGATTAGGTGACCATTTAGGAACTATGACCGAAGTGTAATATATTTATATCCCAACGCATATTATATATGGAACATTAATAATTGTATTATTACCCAAATTCTATTTTCCTAAAACCAATAGGTATTCTCCTCTAGGGATGGTATCTCATACCTTACAAAGGACACATTTTGTACCCATGTAGACTTCATGAAATACAGTATTAATAAAGGGAAGCATGTGGCTTTCGATACATGATTGAATTACTGTGGCTACAAGATGGACATTTGGGAAGAGGACCAAGTATATGCTTGAGATTTTTATTGTAGTATTTTTTGTTCTTTTGGTATTTTTTATAGCATGTAGTTTATAAATGTATCATTTGTTACCAATGAACTCTCATTTTTTATAGCATCATGGACATCATCATTTTGTATCTATCTATATTTACTCAACATCTACATGTTAGTATCTCTCTTTCATGGTGTATTGTGTATATTATAATACTTGTGTTTTTTCATTGTTCTCATTATAATGATGAATTTTACTCTATTCGACGATTGAATAGTCTCCCAAGAGGACACACCCATGGCACTGACTACTATTCAGCATCCACTAGAATTTCTAGAGGCACATTTAAGGTCTTGTGGCCACCATATTGAGACAATGGTTTGTGGAATCGAGGCTATGATTCTACAAAGTGGTATCATATCAATTTATGTACATTTTTTCATACTCTTTGGGTTTAGACATGATACTTGGAAATTTGAATTTGGGGATGAACATTTTTGTGGATGTAGATACCCCATGTATAGGGGATACCCCAATTTTGTAGGTTGTGTAATTACTATTATTTCATTTTTTGTTATAGTTGAATGGATTTCACCATTGGGTGATACAATTTCATTAAGATGTAATTACTTATGATATCATTTTTAAAGGTTTTTTATCATTAATCTAATTATATGAGGGAACATAGAAGCATGAAACATAGTACGATCCTTAGGATTAAAATATTATGCACCATGCCATTCCATATTTACATTTCATCATTAATTTCCTATTTTTCATGGTATTTATATTTGTTCCTCACAATGAATTACTTGATATATTTATAATAATATTCAAATTATTCTTGCAAGAACATGTATGATTTAGATTAAGTGGATGTCCAATTTCAATTTATAATGTGTACAGGTCTATAACCATTGGAGTAGTGATCCACCCAATTCAACCATTAAAAATGGGATTGGAATAAATAAATGAATCCATATTAATATCACTATAAAATTAAAATGGTGCATAAAAATGTTGAAATTGATACCATGACTCTATCTTTATCCATTAAATGGGTTGTAGGTCATGTATTTTTTTGAAACGTTTATATATCTTCCTTCTCACCATGACCTGGGTCCATGATCATGTTTTCGGTTATGTCATTCTTTAAACAGGAAAAGTAACGTCCATATCTTATTTCTTCCCTTATAATCTTTTTATATTTATTATAAATCCTATCTGAGGTGTGATCTTGAAAATTATAGAGTTATTTCACCATGATGAACTCATGATATATGAAAAGTTGGTTGTAATGAGAATACATTAGAGGTGGTGGGTGTCGATCCACCCATGATACATCATGTACTATAATCCTAGGAACCTCCCACTAATCTTCCACTGGGCGGTGATTCTCTGTTCCAATGTTTTCTATTGTTCATGATGTCTATTTAGTTCTCTATCTAGTCGTCCCCTACTATGGAAGAATGGAATCTTGACATTCAGTAGTAAAATAATTTTACCTTATTAGAGTATTTAATTTCTCATAATTCTAATTCATTGATTTATTCTATGGTATCTATCATTGACCATCTTGAGACACCTACAGATAATAGGTTAGAACTCACTAGCTACTTGTTGTGTGATTCCCCAATTTAATGGTGAGTTGTTATATCCCATTATGAAAATCAGCGATGTATGGGATGAGAAGAATTTCATCTGGACTTCTATAATCTATTCATACCACATAATCTGAAGTCATACCATTCGAGGGAGTTCATGCAACATCAGTGGGGATCTATGTCTATGATTGACTGTTAAAATCTATTCATTGAGATCCTATGTTTTTTCTCATCATTTATTGGTGAAAATTTGATGATTTAATGAATATATATGATGGGATTGGATACCATATCCACTTATAGGTGAGAAAATTCCAGTTTACTAACATTATAGAGATAGTGTACTGGGTCATAATTAAATAACAGAATCTCAGAGAGACCAGAAATGTGAGAAAGGGATGTTTTTCTCTGAGGTAGGGTGATTTTTTATCTAATAGTTGGAAGTTTCATTTCACAGGTGCATGTAGAGGGTGTTTGATCCATACGATAAACACTAATAGCCAAATATTCTTTCAAAAGTTCGGTAGTCTAGGATATAATAAGATTCGGTTCTTGTAGAAACCAATTGATTGATGATCATGTTGTAGGATAAGTCAACATTAATTCTTTTTTAGATCCTTTCTACCAACATCTAGATAAAAATTATTTGTATTAAACCTCCACATGGAAATTCTTCCTAAACTCCATGTTTTTCAAGGATTTTGTCTCCTATCGATTGATCAGGATGAGGTGGTAGTGGATGTTGCTGATGAAGTGAGACCCCCAAGCTTGAGGGTCAGCAAAGTGGAACTACATAGGCTAGTAAGTAGGCATATTAGGGCCATGGTTCAGGACATATTTATGCAATTTAGTCTCAACTAGATGAGAAGAGTGAAGAACCCTATAAATTTATATAAGTAAAATTATGGTAACCAATTCTTTATTTTATTCCTTTTTTATTTAGGTCCAGCACATTCCATTATATCTATTTTTATTATGGAATGTCTGGGTCCTACCATTTAGTACATTTTACAGTGTTAGTTCACATGAAACAATATTAGGAGTTAGAAAATATAGTATCTGACTACTTCAAGAGTTCCCCTAATAGATAGCTCGGTGTATTCTATTATGTAGTTTCTTTATCCCCGAGATAACCATCTTTGAAATCATTCTTGGATAGAATATCTTTTGAATTATCGTGACAAATTGAATTGTTATCTCCACTGAGTGTCTTCCACATCACTTGAAGGAAACACATATATCCCCATGGGAGAATGTGATATCTTGGTATATAAATCCAGAAACAATAATAATTTGTCTACGAAGTGTTTCATCCAGGTTCTATTGTCTCTTCCAGGGTGATTAGTGAATGAAAATTACTGAATTCCATCCTATATTGTATTGTTATGGGGATGAATTATCATTTGATATATATGTAATAAGTCCTAGAAGACATGTCACGATAACCATTGTGCATATCCCATGTGTGGAACCTATTCCCATACCTCTCTATAGGATGGCACATACAGACCTCTTGAAACTCATGAAGTTGTTGGAAGATGTAGGGACTAACAGTATTATCATACCCAACACATCACCAAGGGGTTATGCTATCCATTATCTAAGAACATAGATGATAAACTTATATCATACTTGTATTAACACCAACTCATCCAAAATTTGGAGAAAAATTAGTAAATACTTATTCAAATTAATGACCTATTCGACTAGCTCTGAGGAGTAATAATTTTCTCTAAGATCGGTCTGAGATCATGGTACCTTATTGTTCGAGTGATGAACTGAGACATACTTCAGTCAACATTTCGGAGTAGGTACAACCCTTATGAGAATTTTTTCATGCAATTTGATCTGAATAACATTTAGGTGGTCTTCAAGGATTTGATGAATATGGGTTTCTACAAATATCTACATTGTTTTGTGGTGGTCATCATAGAATACATCAGTGTATTCATAAACAAGACACGATAATGCCAATAATCATGAGATCATGATGAGTATACAAGGAGATCACTAGATATATGAGAAGCTATGTAAATGACACTCTAGGATGAGAATGTTTCACTTCATAAGTCATATAATATATGAATAAGGGATATTATTTTACTAAGAGAAGAATAGGATTGTGGTTTCCTTAGTTAAACCAAATAATGTGTTCTATATACACAAATTATTATGGATGATTGGATATTACAATAGATTCATTGAATTTTTATCTATCATAGATGTTTCTCTAATTCCCCAACCTATAAAGGGTGTCCATGTTTTATAGTCTGATGCCAATGATTTATCTTTACAGTAGTTAAATGGAGGACTCATATCAGCATTGATTATGTTTTTTCCTGAGCTGGGTAGAGGTTGACGGATTTACTATAATGATATAAATATAGTTATAGGGGTGTTTTATTGCATGGTTACTGGTTTTTGTGATAAATATTTCACCATATAAGGCCACAAGTGTGGAATTGACCCATTCACGACATCAATATAGCTTTTATTGTTCATTCACTATGATGTTTGAGGCACTAATTTTTGGGAGTGTGTTTTGTTGTTTACATATATAACAATATTCTCAAATACATATCCTCTCAGTGGGACATGAATCTATGGAATTGCTTGTGGGTGAAATACCTACTATTTTTTGATTTTTAGAATTCATACACACATGAAATAGGAAATTCTACACCATATTCCTTGATGAATATAACACAGACACATACCATCATGGAGGCCAGCAGTGAGTGGATGTTGATATCTCTATTCTTTGATATACATATTGAGGTTCTGGAACAGTATTAGAAACCAGTTCTAGTGTCTATAGAAGTGAAATAATCCCATCTATAATGGGTTCTATTGAGGAAGTTATTTGATTTAGAGGACCCCATTCTGAGGGAGAGTGTCAATGGAGATATCCTGCCACCTAGTTGGGATGCTGATAGAGATAAGACCATTTTCATTCATGGACGAGTATGGGTTTCTATAGATATAAGAGAACAGTTGATGAGGTTATCAAATATGTTTTTAAGCTTATATAGGTATTACCATGATGTATAAATATATAAATCAAAAGTAATGGAGGATATGTAGGAAAAAGGCATATTGCATGTTTCATCACGGGATTCTCCACATGTCAGAAGGTGAATACAGAGAAAAACCGGTTTCCTGGGAATTTATAGCCTATATCCATTCTAGGGGTAAAATTGAATGTCATCACCACTAATTTCATGACAAGTTTATTGAGATCTACTCAAGCTAATGATGTGGTATGGGAGACCATCGACAGGATGGCCATGGATCCACACATCCATATGATTCTAGGGAGCTTCTCTATTAGTGATATGTGATGAATTTACATCATGGATACAGTATGAATTCTTGGATTTCCCTATTATATAATTTAGGATAGATACACATTTTTTACCTCCTAGTTTTAGAATGGGTGGAGAATAAAACTAGGTTCATAAGAGACCATGTTCAAGGAATATCTCCCTCATACTAATGGAGAGTCAAAGTGAACATAATAGGTGTTAGAGAATATTGTTTTTTCTTGAATAACTCAATTTTTAATTTTGTGGGAAATGTAAATTCCCCTTGTTAAGACTTCCAACAACATGATCTTTTAGGAAATGATTGATATTCTTCTATATAAGGCCCTCCATGTTATACCATTCTATTGACATTTATACATGCTTGTGGAAGCTGAGGTAACTCTCCAAGGTCCTTTTCACATTTTAGAGATATTATAGAAAGTATATCAGATTTATAATTATATGAAAATATCTCAGATTAATCATAAGTCTTATACAGATTGTCATTCTGGACCTCTTAATCATTAGTGGGACATCATGTCTTCTTACATGTATCACCAAGATTGGTTGAGATACAATCAAGAGATATGGAAAATTATATCATCATTCCACCTTGCCTTTTGAGACTATAGAGAGGGTTGGGCCAATAAATTATTGATTTTTATCTAGCTCATATATACCATTCCATGAATTATTTATTACATGTATCATAGCTTCAAGAGTATTATCCCAACACTTATCATTCATTTTACCACAAGGATATTGAGTTAGAGGCATATTAATTTTTTAAGATGCACTAAATAAATATCATTGTTTATAGCATGATCTCTAAGGCAGTTCAATCACTCTGGTCTGGGTGCTATGGCTTGTAATAAGTGCAGAGTAATATACCTTGGAGTTGTAGGCATATTAATGAGTGTAGTAAAAACATATTTTCTCAAATTACATCTTACAAACTTAAGAATGGAAACATTAGGATGAGTTTTCAAATGGAGGGAAGGTTAAACTTCTTGGATTTTCAAATAGGTATGTACCATTTCATTTGGTTTAATTTCTATTATCTGTCCCTAATAAAGATTCATATTAGAGTAAAGGAGATATTGGATGTGTCTATTGATTGTTCAATTTCCTGATCCCCGATATGGGAAGAGGTTGACTATTCCACCTGGTTAATAGAAACCATGCAACCCATCCGACAATATTTCGCTAAACATTGAAGTTGTAGATAGTGGGGTACTTGTGGACACATAACCATTTCATGAGACAGAGTTTTAGGATTTAGTAGTTTTACTTAATTTTTTCATGATATGATAATCCATTTTCATAACCTTTCCTAGTCCCCCCATTGAATTAGAACATAAGGAAAGGTTAGCGCATGGTCTGGATAACCATGCAACAAACCATGCACCCTTTTTGGGTGAATTTCCAATAATTATCTTAGTGAATGTTTTATGAAACTTTTATTCTTCCATAATTTCCTCTAGTGGGATTTATATCGTGCCCCTCTTGTGTGAGCTTCTTACACCCCTCTTCTTAAGGGGTTTTCTATCCCCTTCAATCAAACACAAAACCTATCACCCTCAAATCCTTTGGAATGATCTTGGTAATCTCAATCTCCCACACACACTTATTTCATGTTCCCTCCATCATCGTTTTCAATATTTTACTGTGACATCATTTACCCTATTTTCCAAGGGTTTGAGGATTTCTTCATTTTTGTCCATTCAAGGTCAACTCAAGCCTTGACAAATGATTAGTGGAGTGATACTACCAGATTATAGTAAATATAAGTATTTACCTATGTTTTCATCTATTTATAAATGATGTGTCTTTGTGCCTCTCACAAGACATTTTGGGAGACACCTCATACATGATTAATAAATTTTTTAAAATGCGTTATTATATATTGTGTAACCCTTAATCATGACAAAATCTGTATTTTGGGTGTTTTTCTTATTAGTGTCTACTATATAGGGTGTTCAAAAGTTTCATGAACTTTTATCCAATTGTTGTTATGACAACCACCATGTGTGTGTTTTCTATAAATTTTTTTATTGATATAAATTTTGAAAATGAATTAAGGTTACCTATGAACCATGAGATATACCCTTGTGTTTGATGTCTCATACATTATAGATGATTTATATTTCCTGATGATTCACATTATATGTCACTATCCTATTTCATTAATACATTTCATTAAAATTTTCCAATGCTAGATGCATTTACCTTGAGTTTCTAATTTAATGTCATATTCTTAATGCGTATTCCACAAGTGATTAACTTCAATTTAGTGTTATGAATGAGAAAGACTATTATCATCATAAATTATCATGCCTTGTTGATAAAATATAGAAATATATACTCTTGCATGTTATATATGATTCTGTTTACATGATCACCTTTTATGGGACAACTAAGAAGAGTAGTCGCATTTTAGGGAAACCATGGATGAATTATCCATGTTCATCTAGGATATACATAATGCACTAGGAGTGATACATTGGATTTCCATGTATGGGTTCTTCAGGTGGTATATATATATAATTATGAGTGATAATAGTTCCCTAGGGGAAAAACTAAGGATATACCAATTGGAATTATTTTTATTCTATGCCTTGGATTATAACAAGTCCCTAATGTAAGAAACATGGTACGAACATTGAGTCACAATGACATGAGTTAAACGATGGATGCCTTATGGGTCACCGTGGATTGACTCTGTAACATTGTTTATATTGGAGGATCCTATATATTCCATAATGATTCTTTATATATCACCTTGAATGGGCTTCAGACCCCACCATGGATTTAATGGATTAGATGATTGTGACTTTTGAGACATTTATTGTATACATTATGATCATGTTTTGATGACATGGAAAAGTGATCACCAAGTAAAACATATGTTTGGGGAAATCCTATATTGGTTTATTTATTTACAATTAATTCGGATCATACATCATTACTTGTATAAGTACCTAGATTTAGAAAATCATTTTAGGTCTAAGTAGGTGGTATTATTCCGGTGTACATTTTGGAAACTGTATCGATGTTTTATTTATTTCTTTTCCATAATATATTATATATTAAACACTTATCATTTAATTATTTCATGAATTAAATTGGCCTAGACACCCTCAGAGGTGGGAAACAAGGATTTTATATCACACCATTAGTGTAACTCCATCAGTACACATGCATTCTACATGATGTCATGTATTGATAATGGGAAGTGTGAAGTTTCTGGTCCTTGATTGATTGATTGTGTATTTAGGGTGGTGTTTTTGGGAATTTGACCAATTCTACGATGGATTTTATTGTTGTTTCATATTATGGTCATTCTAGTTTTTTTATAAAATATTATATATGATTGTATCCATCTTTAACCATACACTATAATTTTTATATCATCTTAGACATCACCATTTTCTGTCTATAAATATTTATTCTTCTTAAAAATGTTTTTATCTCTCTTCCATGGTTTACTATTTCTATTGTACTCCATCCTCAATCTATTTTTTATCATTTAAATGTTCTGAAACTCTCTGATCTATGAGGGAATAGACTCCCCATAAGACAGAACGGAGGCCCTCCCTGCAAGTAAGAAAACATTGGTGTTCTATGAGGGGCACTTGAGGTCCTGTGGCAACTATCATGTGGCACCAATAAGTGTTACCTATGGCGGGAAGATATATCTATCATTATCTATCTAATTCTTATCTTATTCTAAAATTCAATAATGATGGACTCTTTATCAGGATTATGAGTGATTTATCTAAGTGTTGGTCTTGGGGGAGGAAAGAAGTCTCCAAATTTATTGTATTCAACTACATTTTTTTTTCATCTTGTGGAGAATTTGTGTGGACTGTATGGGTAATGTGATTGTCCATTATGACAGAGATAAAAAACTCATCTATAATATTTCATTTACATATTTTCCATTAATTAAATTAAATAATATTTCATCATAAAATTTAGTTGAAATATTAAATGGATGAAACAACATATGATAGAGATGGGCCCTAGAATATTCCACATTCTTGATTGAGGTGTGTCATAAAAAATGATTATAGTAGGATATGGAATTTATTTTAACAAAAAAAATCCATGATTTCACATATATTAAATAATAGTATAACAGTTAATTATTGATATTTCAGGATTTAAATATAAATTTAATTTAAATAACCAACATCAATTATAAAGGAACCTAAAATTAAATGATAATAGTCTATAATAATTCTTTTTATAACTCCATAAGATTATATATCATGTTATTTTAGAATGTAATTATGATTATTTAAAACAAAATAAAATCCAAAAATATTATTTCTTATGTGAATTAGAAATTTTACCTGAATAAATATTTGATTCCCACATTTGGGAAGATAATGTCCAAACATTATACTCTTATGGAAATTACATCTAATAGCTTTTTCCACAGATCAGGACCGGCTTGCATCAAATGTAAAGAATAATGAATTACTTGATTCCTGGAGATAGTTAGCCGTACAAACACATGAATATTGTTTTATTTTTTCATTGATTCAATGTATTAATTGAAAGTAGTAAATCACCATCAAATGTTATTTTTTTATCATAGATATAATATATATCATCCATGTGAAAAAAATCGAGATACATTTTACATTTCTTCTAAAAAGAGGTAATATAGAGGAATTTATGAGTAACATTATCATTTCCCAACGGATTGGATGTTATAATGTTATTAATAATATATTATCTCCAAAATATTTTTTTACATAAATATTATACAAATATATATTTAATTTAAATCAATCATTATGCCAATAATTGAGAGCTACTTGTTGAAAATGAATTACACCAATTTTCATTATGCTGAACAATTATGCTCATGATTGATGATTTCATTTACCATTTTGTTTAAAAGGAGTTGTATTTAAATATTTTCCTTCATAGAATAAAATAAATTAAAATAATATATAATGATGTTATTATTACATCATATTTTAATAATATTTTATGATGGTGGTTAAATAAATGATACAAAAATGATTAGTTAAAAATGATATCTCTTCATTATGTAAACAAATTAAATGTATACCTAAATCCTTCAAAGAATTTATTTATGATAAAAAATTACTCTATATTGTTTCAAGGGAAGAAATATGGTATTTGGATTGGTATTTTTTATAACAATGACACTTTTTATGTTATAAGAAGTTTGTTGAAGATGCGCCTAATTATAATTGAGGTGAGTTGACCACACCTAAATTTTGAATGATTCCAAACATTTCCATAACACATTATTGAAAACATGGATCCAAAATTGGACAATTTGGATCCTTAGATGATATTATGACTATATATGTCCATAAAAATTATATTATAATTTTTAATAGGTTATTTTAGCCCTTACTATTTCTATTTAACACCATGGTATGCCTAATTTAAACATAATTATGGTACCATATTATTACAGTGTTTTTGATTCATTATGAAATAAATTAAAAATATAATTTTAACTAATATTATTTATTATTATTATTAATAAGTAATATATTTTATATAATTTTATTTATAGAAGTGAAAAATTTATTTTTAAATTAAACTCTTAATCTAGAAGTAAAATCATTTTTCCAAAGAATATGTTTTCTTATGTATAAAAAGATACTATATAGAAATTAAATATAAATTATGGTTATGATGAATTAAATTGGAAAAATAATAATTTTAATTATCTAATTTTCTTCTCAAACCATTATAAGGAATGGTTCTTTTAAAATGATTCCAATAAAAACAAGTTTTTTTAAAAAATTCAATACTTTTCAGTATTTAACAAAAATAAACCTGTTTAGAAAATTATAAAAATTTAACACTATAATAATTATTACATATTTACTTGAAATATTAGTTTCCTATTTTCCAATACATTATATTAATTGAGAAAAAATAATTTTAAAAGAAGCCATAAAATGCGACGAAACGATTTTTTAATGCATATTTTATAATTAAAAGAGGATTTATTATTAATATATTTATTGAAAAACCATTAGATGAATTATAGAAATTTTGAAAAATATATAATAAAAAATTTATATTATAATAATTCAAAAATGGTGATTAATTTAATTTATAAATATTTCCTATAATTTTTTTTCAAAAATAATTTATATTATTAAAAATGATTTTTTTATTATTTTATATTAATTTGTATCTGAAGAATTAATTTTATATATGTGAGTATCATATATTTAAATAATTAATTTAGTAATATTAATTCTAATGATCCATTGAATAATATATTACTATCAAGATAATATATAATATTTTTATATTATATCACATTTTTTTTAAATTATATGTAGTGTATACGAAATGATATCAAATAAATTTTATTTATTTGGAAAAATATATTTCATTAAAATATATTGGTGTTACATGGTATTATAGAGAATATTACTTGTTAAAACACAATGGTTATGTTATGATGAAGTGCTTAATCACCACAATCCATAATGAAACATGAGTTACCAAGGGTAGATATGAGGTAAAACATTTGTGATGTTCTTTATGGGTTATATAGAGACCCACCATTTTATTATGTTACTATTATATTATTTTAAAGATAAAAAACATAAAATTATTACACATATATAATCTAAAGGTTTAGAGTCTTGGTAAAACGAGGACCATACATAATAATTACAACATCAAGCTTAAACATTTATTTATCTCTTTCTTCTCTTGTTCCTTTTTGTCACTTGACCTATCCTTACTACATATAGCCACCTGATGATATACATCAAAATGGGTGATAAAAAATCCAAGTAAGGGGATATATAATAATAGTTTATCATGGGGTGATAATAGTCCTGACAAAGGAATAACAGCATGAACATGAGAGGAATCATAAATAAAATGCTGGAAATGTGGCAATGCATAAAAAATGAAACATCATGGCCTAGTGGTTAACTACCACACATAGTTGTGAAAAATAAAGAATCATTTTCAACCATTATTTAACATTAACTCATGAGGTTCATCACTTTACCCATTTCATTGGAGCAATGTATAATTCTGGGGGCACTAGTCACATTCAAATATTCATATTGCACTATATAAGTCTGGGTGTACCTATCACATCATAACATTTTCATTATCATGTATTCCAAATAGAACATATATCAATAATATCCAAGGAATGTAATTTGTTTCAACTGATTATAACACATTCATAAATATTGGGTTCCCATAAGAAGATAGAATATCATACATGTTACAAGAACCATCAACCTTGAATGGGAAGTAAAAGGTGTGTTCTTAAAAGAAGATTTATTTTTGAAAACATTTTGATTTACATTAACACTTTTGAAAAACATTAATATCCTAAAAAATGAAATATATTGATGAAATAATTATTTTTAAGGAGTAACCATATCACAAAAAGGAGTGAAAGAGGGAGAACCCAAAGAAAGAAAGCTGGGTTCGAGATTTTCCCCTTACCTTATAGCTGAATGCTTTCTTTTCATTAATGTCTTGTATAACCACAGTATATTAATTAATAGACATTTAAAAAAATATGTGTACATAAAAAACGTTAACTAAGTTTTCATTAAGATATTTTATGAGCATTTTTATGGGGTATAGAGATTAAAAACATTGTTCGGGAATGTTCATTTTTATGGTTTTTCTTGAGTGGTTTCACATGTATTCATAAATGGAAGTTTGTGTAGAACATGACAAAAAATCAAAAACTATTATATAATGCTATTAATTATATTAAATATTTTTTTATGACATTATAACTAATTATTTCATATTCCAAGTCGAATAATCATTAGTTAAAAATTAAATGATGATTGTTTTGGTTAAATTGGGTTGTTTTTCGATCAGAGTGAACTTGATTTATTTTATCATCTAATAATATGTACATAAGTCTGTTCCAGAACATTAAATAGGTCATAATACATATAAAATATTATATTTCAACCATATAAATGGTTTCCTGACTAGATATGATAGTATAAATGGAAGAAGAAAATATGTTTCTCTTGAAGGTGATAAATTAACACCTCATGAAAAACATTCTCTTTAATAAAATAAAAAGAAGAGGAGAAGGGGGTTAGATGATATAATGTAACATTAGTATCATAATTTTCCAGTATATGTAATATAATAGATCTACCATAACATGTGGATGAATATTGGTGGGGTGAGATTAAGAAATGAACTTCAAATTGAAAGGAATTTAAAGGGAAGAGAGAGAGGGGGGATTACCTCTTGATTCATCCCCTTGAGATCATCCTTAAGGAAGCTAGGCTTGGTCTTTGGACGAGACCAGGTGGTCCTGGACATGGGGGAGTGGGTAAGGAATATTTTTTGGTTGAGTTTAGATGAGGCTTCATGTTTTAGATTTCTATGGAAATGAGGTAGTTAAGTGTGGTATTTATTAGTGAGGGAGAGGGGTTTTCTTAATATAAAATTCATTATTTTATTATTTCACCACATGAGAAGGAATAATTAGTCTTACATGACCAATAATATTATATAGGGAATGTGATTTCTAGATTTTTTTCTTACATCACTTGTGATGTCAGTAATAGTGGGTTTAAATTATAATGTATTTATACGGTAAATTAATGTATTTTACTATTCACATTCAAATTCATGTATTTTTGAAAAATCTCAAAAAATTCACCCTAACCATTTTTCGATGTGTACAATCCAAAAGATGAAGTAAAATATTCAAAAAAAATTTATATATATGTGTAATTTACTATTTATTTAATAAAATAATTTATTATTAAAAAACAAGATTTAAAACATTCATTTACATATTCTAAAATATACACACATCATACTTTCACTTGAATATTATTTTTATACTATCATAGGTAAGGTTACTAATCATTAGGGTATATCACTATTAATATGGTTATGTTACTATACATAAGGGTATGCTAATATGCAACGGAAATTGTGTTTTTCTTATCAAACTCTAAATAACTTACTGATTGCAACTGTGTATGTGATATTTTAAAATTTCCAAACACGGAAGTGACAAAATTATGCTTAAAGGACATATAACACTTAGTAGTTCATTATTTTGTGATTTAATGTCATTATATGAAATATTTATAAGGATGTAATTTCTATTTATAAAACATTGGGTTGTTACAGTTTATGCTTTAATATAATAATTTTTATCATAATTGGCATTATACGGTTTCTTTGGGAGATGTTTGATATTTTGGGATGTAAAAAGAATGATAATCTAGATGTGGGGTTAAATTGGATTGCCTTACAAACCATCAAGTTACCAAATAGTTTATTTTGAATTTGTTTTGATAAATGTTTCATCATTAGATAAGACCTTTGACCATGTGACTAGGTGGATAATGAATCACATCCCTTTTATTTTTATTTAGAACCGATAATTACTGGATTCAATGTCTTATAATCATTGAAAAAAAATTATCAAGGTGTATTCTATGATATTATGAAACTAATAGATTAGTCTTTTTTATTTCTATAATATGATTCTATTTATATAAATATCCTAAAATAATTCTAATTTATGAAAACTTAATTTTATAAAAATTTATTTGGGTTTTGAAAATGAAGATTTAGTTCCTCACGTGAAATGATACATACATTCTTTCAAATGTATTTTGTATATTTCTATATTATTATGAACATCTAAATAATTTTTTTCAAATTAAAATTGGTTATATTTCAATATTTTAGAATTACCCGACCAATTAGTATACTCTTAAATAGGAATTTTTTTTAAAGGAATGGTTTTTTTAAAATAAATTTAAAGGGTGAGGTTTATTTTTGTAAAAGACTTGTGGTTGTTTAAAATATGTGATATAAAATATAAAACACTAATAAAATATGTGATGATAAATCAAAGAGAATAATTTGGCTCGGATGAAAAACTAGTTTTATAATATGAGGGGTTCATGAATGATTATGGTTGTCTAAATGATGGTTAATTTTGAATGATTAGATACATGGGTATTGTGCTCAAAATACAAGATGAGTCTTTATTATTGAATTTTCATCAAAAGTGTGTTATTTCATGTTATAGTTAAAAAATTACCAATATATATAGTTTTTCATATTATAAGATCATAAAATATCCTCAGTAAAGAAATTAGTTTTTAATATATATATCCTATATAAATGGTGTTTAGGTTATTTAATGTGATTTTGAAATAGGGTTATTATATTTAAGTTACTTTTAATATAAAATAGTATCAAATATTTTTTTCCATCGCTTATGGATTATATAATTCATATCCCTTACATTAGATTGGTGGTTATTTCATTTTCCAATTAAATGTATACTAGATGGAGTTCATTTCTTACGTAGTCTGTGTAAACAGTCATGAGTGGGATATTGTTTATATATCAATGTTTTCCAGAAGTTATTTCTATTACACTTGTTTCAAGTCGTTCTCTGTCTAAAAATATAGTAAAAAATATTATCACTACTCTCAAATTTCTATAATTGGAATGTTAAGAAACCAGCCAAATTGATGTCTCTCTTACTTATCTTTTAGTGAACAATGTATGTTTGATGGGCTAGTTGGGACGATAAAGACTAGCTTTCTTAGATGTCTATTTCTCCTAGATATAATTTGAATTTTGGTAATATAGTATGATTGGGTGTCGTCTTTTTATATGCACACTTAATATTTTTTTGAGTGGTTTTGGTATTGTGTAGCCTATTTTTGGTGTGATCATGGGTACCTTATTTTAGTATCCCCATTGAAAGGGGGGGGGGGGTTATCTTGAGTTTCTTCATTCATTATTTATTTTTCATATATGTGTATATATTGGTTGGGGATATCCTTATAGTTAAACCCATTCCATATGTTTTATCCAACAATTTTGATTATGGTGATCCTTTTGTGTGTGTATAGGTAACTAGGAATCATTTGATGACGTGATAGAATGAGCGATACATCGAATATATTCATGTTGTTAGTTGGACTGTAAGAGCCCCAATGTATAATTTTAATTATCCAATGTAACCATAGATACATTTTTATGAACCCAGACAAGATCCACGTATTTTTAATATCAAGGAATGTTATGTTTGAACTATTTTTTAGTGGTGATAGATGATTTGGATAAATAACATATAATTGAAAAATATTATATGATCATTTGGGTCATTTCACTCGATAAGCTATGGGATATTTATTATATTCACTACTTTTCTAATATTATAGATATAATCCCTATTGGGTCGGCTATACCTATTGGAAGGATTAATGAAGCAATCCCAGAAGACTAAATTTAGTTCATTAATTTATTAAATTTTCATTGATACAAGATTGAAATACCAAAGGACGAATCATTTTAGTAATTTTGGAAAACCATATGACAAACATGATACCCATAAGACATTGTTAAATGAAAATAAATCATAACAAAAGTAAAAGATCAGTATCAATTGATCTCATTAAAGGATTAAAATTCATAACTAGAGGAAATTAAACATAATAAGGGTGAGCTAAAATTCTCAGTATGGGTATGTACAACAGAATCCCTAAGGAAACAATAAGAATGAATCGACATGAATTGGTAAATAGTTAAAACACATTCAATTTAATTGAAAAATTTAGAATGAAATATATCCGTAGATTTTATCATATGATAATATCAAGGATAATAACTATAATAACTAAAATATTAATGAAGGAAATAATTAATTATTGGATATCTTTTTAGAGGCACATGAAATCCAATACAGTCAGGATCTTTAAAAATATGGTTTTAAACTATTGGTATAAATGAGTTTAATATCACCAAATTATTTTCCACATTAGATCATATCGATGCATCGAGGGGATATATAATGTCTGGTAAATACCAATCACTTATATATAAAGAATTGTTAATATCATTTTATTAATTCAATTATTTAACAATATTCTGTGTCTAGTATCATTATATAATAAAGAGTAGATATTTTTTAATATTTAAAAAGGAAATAAAATAATTGTAAAATTAAATTGATTATGTTAAAATGGTATACTGTTTAGGTAAAAATAATATATCTCACCCATGAGTGTGGATATTTAAGAAAATTTAAAATGGAAAATGATTACAATAATATGATTCATTAATGATGATGTTATCAATCTCAAAATAATGTGAGACTAATAATATATCTTTTACCACATAGTATCATATATGATCTTTATATAACATCTCATTACTCATTTATAAATAATCTACCATTAATTTCACTATTTTGGGTGATTGTTTCCTAGTTTTTCGAGTAAATTTTAAAATTTAACATGTTCTTCATATTAATTAGTCTATGATTTCATCATATAATGAATGTGAACCATTATGTAAATATGAGATATTTCCAATAAATATGTATATTTATTAGTCTATAATAGTTGGATATATTAAATAAAATAAACTTATTTGGATATTATATGATTTATGTTCGCATTAACACCACTTCCATTTCTTTTTTTTATTAAAAGAATGAAAATTAACTAATATATATGTATATTTAAATTGAAGTTTTTTATATGAAATATATGTAAAATATGTCTATTAAAATAATTCTTAACACATTCCATGTATACTGTGGACGTATTAGATCGATTTGAAGAGGGTGTAGTCCACATGTCCACAAAAGATGTTATCGTATTCCCATTAATAGAGTGCATAATAGAATGTGTTATATTAAAATTTAAATATGAAAAAATAAATTTCAAATACTATATACATAAATATAAATATAATAAATACATCATTTTTCCTATCGATAATGTCGGTAAATGGAAAACAACAAACATCAGTTTTTGAGGCAATAGTTCATCATACACAAAAATGATGATTGTGTATCCCATTTTACGGATGTGTGTGAAATTTTCAGAAAAATTATTATCATAAAAACATATAATTATATTTAAAAATGTATATATATTTTATAATAGTTATATATAATTAATTTATTGTGTTGATAAAAAAGTGAAAGAAAAGCGATCATTGAAAATGGTACCCTTTGTCCGGGTATCTCCTTTTGCTATAGACAAAAATACTTACTTTGTTTTCTATCTAGACAATGTGAGGTTACTATGATTATTGGAGCTATAATGGGAAAGTATTTTATCAGATTTTGGGTAATAAATAGGGATTTATATGTGTTAATAAATGAGAGGGTTTTTTTCTTTTTTATTGTGGAGGAGGAGTGGATTTTTTGTAAATATTAAATAGTAACTACTACTAAGAGGCCTAATATACATAATTTTCTCCCAATAATGAAAAAAATTAAATAAAAGGGCTATTTGGTCTAAATATTTTCCATAAAATTGATTTTGGGAAATTTTCATGGTCATTTTGTCCCTTAAGTGTTTGGATTAGTCATTTGTTAAGATAATTTTTCTCTTTATCGCTATAGTTAATTTTAATTACATTAAATAATATTTTTTGTCCAAATATAAGTTGACATTATTATAAAATATAAATTATGTATACTATAAATATAAAACCTATTTTTCCAAATTCGAATCACATAAGTGGCATCAATTAATTTAATTTTATCACGTAGAATGGATGACAATGTAAGGTTTGAGAGTAAAGATATTCAAATGTTTGTTATGTTTTTATATCTCATTTAAGTGTAAAATTGACTCCAATGAGCATAATTATCTTAATTTATATATTACTGATATAATTTAACAATATAAAATTTAAAAATATAATTTAAAACTGTAACATATTTTTTTAAATGCATTTTTCAATTATAGTGAAGTATTTTTACTATTCATCAATAAAGTAAACATCCTACAAAAATATAAAATATTCACCATAAGATAATATTAAAAATTAAAATAAAATATATTTATTTTTAAATATTAATTTTATAAATTTTTAATAATTTATATTTAAAATAGGTTCAATATTAAAAGGCAGTAAAACTAAAGTTATAAAAATATTTGTTGTTATGTGTAAAATTTGGATTATTTGTATCCTATGCATATCAAATATATTGGATTAATATAAAAAAATATTTTATTTAATATATCATATATATATTTCATTAATATCATTCACCAATGGTTGTTAATTTAATTTATTATAATAAATTCCTTTTGAAGAATACAAATAGTCCTTTAAAAACATTTACTATATATTCAATTGGTTTTGATTGTAATTTCTATTTAGGTGATATCCAATGAATTAAACAATTATTTCATAATATAGTTAATCATATTCATAACTACCATTATAAAAGCTAGGTTATATCTTAATATTTAATATAAATAAATATCATAATAATATTTATTGTTTGGTAAAATCCAGTTTTTGTTAAATGAAAACTACTAAAAAAGTCACAACCTGACTAAGAATTTCATGTAATACAAGTTGTTTAATATATTTATAGAAAATATTATATAAATAATAATTTTTCAGGAAGTTATATTTCATTCTATGCATGGAGTTCTGTGTCATACGTGCTACTAAATATAATAATTTAATTTAGAATATATGGGTCTCATATTCTCCAAAACATAGTCCAATTGAATCGTCTTAGTTTAAATGTGACATAGTAAATAGAGGGTTTAAAATATTATTATTTTATTGCTGAAAAAACAAAATCGAAATTTTTTTAGTATAAATCCATGTTACTAATAAGGGAATATAACTGTGATGTCCACAAAAAATAAGATTTCAAGTATGATAATATTAGTGAAAACATAGATAGGGAAGACAAATAAAATCATAATGCTATAATGGAGGGTGATAGAGAACATGTTCATGATATGGTTTTTTACAGAAAAACCATAACTTAATTGTTTGAATAAAGGTCATTGATTTCATAAAAATGTCTTTAACAGAAAAAAACATTTTTTCAAGATCATTTTCATAGAGGTGAGGAATTATTTCCTTCTATAAGAATGCAATGAAATATAATAACTTCACATGTTTCAATTTCATAAGAATGATCATAACAATTTTTCATTGTCTAGATTATTTCTACTTAAACTCTTAGGAAAACATGAATCATATGGTGAAATAACACATATAAATCTAAAACCAAATTCGTGGGTCAACATAAACCATTTAATCAAATTTTATCCTTATGTCCCTTCGATTTATTATGATAAAAAACATTAGAGTCATTTCTAAAGTATCAATTTAATTTATAAATATCAATAATCTTTTTATCCAAAAGACATTATCTCATCTTAAACAACATTTTAAGGATTACATTTCCTTGAACTTTATGTTTTCAAAATTTTATAAATTTATACAAAATCACATTTCATGGTACCATTAAACATATTATCTCAAATAATTAATGAAACATTAATACACTAATATCCATATAAATTTCATAAATCATATAATAATGACGTCATAAAAAATTATTTTATAAAATATTTAATTGATTCAAATATAAAATACAATTAATCATTAAACTATGATCATGTTAATAATATATTCTAGAACATGAGGATTTATCAGAAGTATCTTCCTATGATGCTAGGGAACTCATTTTCATAGTGACCCATCTTCTTGCAATTTTAACAATGAATATATACTTTTTAATTCATCCATTTCTATTATTTTTCTTGGTGACCCTTATCTACAATCATATAACATACTACCAATTCTTTCAAGTATTTTCCAATGTGATTCCTTCCATAGTTATCCCATGATAGGAAATACTTTTTCCCTTATTCCATTTATATAGTATATTATCTTATATACTCTTCATGTACTAATTCACATTGAATCCATAAGACATGGAGAATTAATTTTCTATCCTAGATTCCCATTAAAATATTACTTGATATGATGAAATGGATTGAGACATTACTTCCCATTGTCGACATATATTAAGCCCTATAAAAAATCAATCAATAATTCATTCTATTTCGTATATGAATTCCATCACATACTGTTATAACCTTATAAATATAGATTCATACATTTCAGTACTTTGTTAATTATATTTATTTGATCTATGTAACTTCATCTTTAGCACAGTTTTCTGTTTCTGAGGGATGTATTTTTTTTAATAATTTATCCTTAAATGTCTTCCACCCAATGAGATCTATTTCCTAATATTCAATATTATTGTGGATAAAAACCCAACAACGATCAGAATATCAATTGAGACAATACATTGTATGTGTATCCTTTTCCACTTTACCACTTCATAATTCCATAAATATATATTAGGAAGACATAATCCATTTCTCACCGATAATTGTATTATTAGTCCAACTAATTGTTGGTGTAATATATCACATAAATCAATCCAACATCAAAGAATATTATTTTTAAATAGGTTTCTACATATGTGAAAGGTAATGTGTCAAAACTTGATTAAGCTTCCCTAATATATCCATAACCTTATATGTTCCAATACCATCTAAATTGTATTTCTCATTAGAGAAACTTATAAATTGTCCATTAGAATTGTTACCAATATTCCTTCAAGGATTTATTAATAAACAATGTAATAAACATGATTATATCCTAACATTATCTGACATAGTGTATAATCCCAAAAATAGTGAAATAAAAATCATAATTTAAAGAATTATTTCTATCTAATCTCATAATCCTAAACATGGTTTCATTGGTGATATCATTACATTCAATTCCTTCATAATGGTTTTTAAAAAAAATTTAATTATCCTAGGTAAATCACATGGGAGTGTTAATAGAGATTTTCTATAATTCATGTTGTCATGTACTAGATTTTTCTTGAGTCTTTCATGATTCACCATTTTAGATGTTTTAACAATAGGTACATCTATTTCATAACTACATCCACTTATAATATACAAAGAGGTAGGTATTTCTAGGAATATCCAAAAATACAATACCTAACCAATAATATAGGATGTTCTTCTATAATTATCTATAATAATTTTCTTATGGTAATGTTACCTAGTCTATATCTTCAAAATTTTGTTTCCATGGTTTCTACTAAACATTATATGATACCAACTATAATTCTCGGACCTGAAAAGAAAAAATTTAGTGCATTACAATATTACATTGTTATAATCAATTTATCCAAATCCCAATGTACCAAACCGTTTATAATTTTTTTTGAAAAACAGATTACATACATGAAACCAATAATACTTTGGGATAATATAAGAATCATAATATAAGTAAAATCTTATTAAACTTGAAACTCATTCAATGTATTCCCCTTTATAACAAGGGGAAATAAAATATAACAAGGCTGTGGTAAAATTATCAAAAAATATAAGTACAAGTGAATTATGAAATAATCAATAATAATAAACATATATAGCATGTTAAATAACTGAAAGGCATGAAATTTAATTAATAAAATGATAATAAAATGAATCCATTGATTTTGTCATATTATAATTTCATAGATAATAAAAATAATATCTAAAATATCTAGGAGGAAAATTATTATTTAATTTAAGTCATATATAAGGAACATGAAAAAATATACCTTCAAGACCTTCCATAATAGGGTTTAAATATACTAGTTGAAACCAGTTTAATATGGCCAACATCTTTTCCTCGTGAGAAACTATCAATTCATCTACAAGATATATAATTTACATGACCCAACCATCACTACATTTATAAGTACTCCTCATATAGAGTAATAATGTTTTTAATAAACATTATTCCTTATCAAATATCTATTTTAAATATAGAATATATATGTGTCAATATTTCTCTAGAAAGTCAAATAACTATCAAATTAAACAGAATATGTAAAAATGGTATAAATTTTATTTAATAATTATTTCCATAACCTATGAATATATATATTTATGGAAATTTATAATTAAAAATGATTCCAATAAAGTGTGTGTATCAAGAGGGAGTAGAAAATCGCAAACAAAAGTGGGATTTAAAAGATAACTTTTACCACATTGCAATTTTAAACCTAAACCCCTTGGGTGAGAAAATTAAAATATTATCCTAAAATAACATTAATTGTTAGGTAATAATGATATTAATATATAATGTGTAATTATATACACCACATAAAATTTTATTAGATTATAACAAAAGATAAGTCTAAATGGAATTTAAATTGATACCAAATCACTTACCTAGAATTTCACATATTTTTATTATAAAATTATCCATAATACATTCCATGTGTAATTTTAATGAATCAAATCGCTTTGTGGAGGAGGTAGACCACACCTCCACTAATGACGTTACTGTATTACCTCAAATAGAGTGAATAAAAGTATGTTTTATATAAAAATAAAATAAGCCTAAATAAATCAAAAATAATAAATATATATATCATATATAAACTATAATAAAATCATAAGATACATCATTAAAAGGTGTTAAATTAATGAATGAGTGGCATCAGTTCGCTAGGTGGTAGATCGTCATACACACGAATGATGATTTTGCATCCTATTTGATAGTTGATTGTGAAATTGTGGGAATAAATATTATCATAATGAAATATATGTATATTTATTGTCATGAGTATATTATTTAATAATTATATAAAATTAATTTACAGGGTAGATAATAAAATAAAATTAAATTGATCGTTGAAGAATGCTACCTCTAATTCATGTAACACCATACGGTTTAAACAAAAAGGATTACATGGATTTATTTTTTTCCAAATGAGATTAGTATATTATGATTGGAAGTGTGTTTGGTCTCATTTGATCATATTTTGGTAAATAAATGTTCTTGGGTGATGTGCATAAATTGGAGGGTTGACTACCTTTTTAAAATGGATAAGGAGGGGCATTCTTGTAAATATAAAACTGTAAATGTTATTAAGAATTCTACCGTAGGTAATGATCATAAAATAATGTAAAATACTAAATTAATGTGTGTATTATTATCATAAATATTAACATACAATGGCTTTTGGACAAGTTTCTAAGAATAAGGTTTTCGCATATTAAGATAATATTTCACTTCATCACTTCAAATAATTTAAATTTCTTTCAAAAATAATTTTCTTCAAAAAGTAATTTTACCATTTTATAAATAATATAGTTTTTTGATTCAAAAAATTGAATCTAATTTTCTAAATCCCAATAAAACAATTAGTAGTAATTAATTTAAAACTAATCTCATAAATAGGACGAAGATTCAATTTTTTAACGTAAAAAATTTCAAATGTTCTCTATGTTTTAATATCAAATTTTATATTGAATATTATTCCAATGATATACATTGTATCAATTTATTTTTTATTTATCTAATTTAATGTTTTACCCAATTTAAATATAATTTATCACAGTAAATTATTTGCCTGAAAATGAATTTTTTATTAATATTCCTTATTTTTCTCGAATCTTAAAAAATGAACCTTTTTAGAAAAATATTAAATATATACACGTAGATAATTTTGGTATTACAATATTAAAAATTATATTGATTTATATATATATAATTCCTAATATTTACAAATTTAAATATAAAATATTTTTCCATTAAATGGTTTTAATACTTCATTTATAAAAATATTGGTTTTTATATATAGATTTGGGATTGTTCTTATCAAATACCTATAAAATAAATTATATGAATATAAATAATATTTATGTGACTATAAAATATAAATATTCCATTAAAATAATTCACTAAAAGTTACAAATTGAATTTACTATAAGAAAACTCTTTTTAGGAATAGAAATAATTCGTTATAAAAATATTACCTAAATATTGATTTATTTTTTTCATTAATTTCACTTTACATGATAGACAAGGAATTAAAAAATATATTCATATAATCAAGCTAATCTTATTTATAACCAATAATTTAACATCTAGGTATTTTTTTATTTTTAAAATAATAAATACCTTAATAATATGTATTTTTTCGGTAAAACAAGGTAGGTCTTGTAATACACACTACTAAAAATAGTCACATGAAAACTATGTTTTTCATTTATTAGCTAATATTTAATAGATCTATTTAAAATATTAAATATATCATAAATTATCTAGCTGTTATATTCCTTTTCAATTCTTGTTTTTTCATATCAAACATGATATTAAATACAATAATTTTATATTAGAATTTCAGGGTGTTAGATAAAAATAATAATTATTTTGGGTATAGATTGAAATCACGGAGGCTTCCATGGATGATATTTGTATCCTCAGTTAATATGTTGATGAAATCATTAAAAAAATTGTTTTATCATTAAGTCGTTGTTTTATTTTATTTCAAACTATATGGAAACATTCAACAGGTATCTACCCTCTTGATATACTAATGTTTAATAGAATCAAGCCTTATATTTCATAATGAGTTGAAAGTGAGGTAAAATTCATCCCTATTATTGATTCATGAAAAACCTGGTTGAGATATGACAAAGTTTTCCATGAAGCATAAATCATTGTGTTGTTTTATAACTTGATAAGAGAAATATGGTTGATGAAATAAGGGTTTAACCAATTAAACCCTCATGAAATATATTTATCTCTACATGAATATGAGTTCATAGAATTTGTAGATGATTTGAAGACATGTTACTAATACCACATTAGGCAGCTTTTTATGACATATTTGATGTATATAGACCTGAAGTAGACTCTATAAAAGTGAAATATAAACCTATAATAGATATTATAGGTTGAATTTCTTAAAATATATTTTCTTTTCAAATATATTTTCTCTTAAAAAATGACTTTGGTCATGGAATCTTTGATAAGTAAGATTACTAAATTTGTCATTGAAGGAATCAATTGGGTGAATCATCCTTATTGAACATGTTTAAAATGATTTTCTTGGGCATTAATGAGAATAATGATAAGGAGTACATATTTAATGGGATGTTTTTTTAAATTTTTGGATACTACTAATCAGTGTTTTAGTGTAACCTATAATAGTGGGATACCTCATATTTCGGCACTAGGTCTCCTGGTATGCTTTGCGTCCTAATGAAATTGGCTATTCTTATTGATATGCGGTTGGTTTGGATGGATGGTGAACATTGTATTTTTTTTCATGAAATATATGCTTAAAAATATGATTAAAGATACGAGACATCAATATTAGTTGAATAATATGATATGGCCTACTGTAGAAAACATATCATTATTTATTACATTTTAGATAATTGAATATGAACACAAAATACCTTTTTATTTTTTATATCCCTTACCAATTCTATGATGGATATGGGATGAAGAACCAATTTATATAATGTTATGACTACCATAGACTTATATTAGAAAATATAATATTCCATTCATCTTTGATCATGTTATGAGTTCTATTATATATTATTTATTTATTTAATGATAAGGGTAGATGAGCAGACATATTTATATGTCCAATATGACATAACACTCTATTGTATACTATTTAAATTATTTTCTAGTAGAGATCATTTATTTTTCTCTATATTTTGATGAATATTTTAGGGCGTGGTAGGTTCATATTCAAATTTGAGCATTTTGTACTAACTTCAAAATGATATATAGGGTAGACAGGCTATCTAGTCTCTTATGAATATGTTTCTGGCATGTATGCTCAATATCAGTGGTTCGTAGTTAGATAATATACCCATGGTTTTTATTTCCAGTAAAATCAATATTATTATTTAAAAATAATGTTTTTATTGAGGAATTTTTTTGTATGCCTTGTTGACAACATTTATTTTGTAAATAGTTGGGTGCATATCTTCCCTTAGAACAAAGTCTTGTCCAAGGGAGGCAGTGAACATTTGTTTACACTAGAAGAGGTTCGGAATAGATGTGAACCCCTACAGACCAATTTCATTATTTTTTTCACCATTTGTTAGAGTTAACATATGTGATTGGGTTTTCATGTAGTATCATAACTATTTTAACTTCATTGTTTGCTAAGTGAGGCATGTTGGCACTGTGGTAAGTTATCCCATTTTAGAATTTTGAACATCGTAGAGAGATAAAATTTCATTTGAAACTACCATATTTTTAGCACATTTTGTGACATTTTAATTGTTTCCCAAATTCTATCAAATTTTTTTATAGATTTCACAGGTGAATCACATTGATAATATCTAAATTTTTGTTGTAATAGACATCCATGGACTTTAAGGTGACAATAAATATCACAATGGATCTCCTCATACAAAAAGAAATTCCACATCCTCTAATGAAACCATGATAACATGATACATTGATATCTAGCTTCATTTATACATTTGGAGGATTATAGAATGCCCAATGACCATAAAAACGTCAATATAATCATTGATGAGGTGATGAAATAGGGGTATAAGCTTCTTAGTCGATTGAAAATTCTCCATTCATTTAATAACCCAACATGATCTATGATGAGTGACCTCACTTGAATTTTTATGTAATTATGAAGAAATATTATTCCTTAATCCCTATATTTGTGGATTGACCAATAGTGAAACAACACATAATAATGAAAATGATGTGCACATTTCCATCCAAGATAGTATGATCACTCCCATGAAACAAAAAATATTAAATTTTCTAGAAATAATCTCTCACCATCACGATTCCAATGAAGTATTTGAGGTGATTCCATTTTACTATTTCCCACTCCACTTACAAGAATATTTCTCAACAAGTTTCAACTTGTTGGCACTTGAAAAAAATTATTTTTTTGTGATGTATATACTTTTTCATTGAAACATTTTTTCGGTGGGAATGCCCCATTAAAAATAAACAAAATCATAATGTTAAAAATATATCATTTATTATTGAAATAGAGAATAAAATACCATTCCAAAATTTCCTAGTAATCTTGAGAATTATTCCAAAAATTTATATTTTAGAAAACATCAAATGTCATTCGGATGAACATACATCAGCATGATTCTCCCGTAAGTAGAATTTTTTTAATGTTATATTTATACCCAGTGTTATAGACTGTTGTGATGAGTTTTTAAAGACAATTATTAAAATTGATTTTTTTTAAAATAGGGTCCCAAAATATGTAGGGGAACCCTATACAATTTATCATTCAATATGTAGTGTTGTCCACAATCCATTATCAATCGAGACTGATTTTGGAGGATGAATATGTGCCCTTGTCGGTTGTGACAAAGTGGTGAGACATAACCTTTCAGTTTTGACCCATAATATTATTATTTATTATATATTGAACGAATTAACCTTTCATTAATAGATTTCCCTTGGTTCACTAAAAATTCTTGTTTCTTCTGCATGTAGTTTATGGTATCAACAATTCTTTATAGGATATCGGAACCCTATGAAACTGGTTTGTTCATTCATAACCAACTACATGAGGGTAGAATGAAGAACACTATTGTCTAGTGTGATCCTATACCAAATGAAATGTATCCTCTTTTTTAATTTTTGATGTGAATTGTAATTTAGTTAAAAATTAAATCCCTGATATTAATGTAGTTTTCCCTAATGATAAAAGATAATGTATATATTTTCAAGGAAATTTCATTCTATTTATAGACATTCATTCATCAAATACCTTACAACTCATAAACATGACTTCATTAGAGATGTAATGTTATATTAATGTACTCATTTAAATTTACCTTTGGTTGAAATATAATGAATTTTTTATTCATAATAGTTCGTAGGTTTTTTATATTAAGGGAAATATCTAAATGATTTATGATTACTTTATATTATTTTTAAATGTTTTTTAATCAAGTAAACAAATATATAAACATGTTAACAAAATATAATTATATATAATGTCTATGTTATTTCTACACTACATATATAATATGTATGCAATAAATATTTTTCACAATTTATATCCCGCATATATTCTTGTACATGATTTATGTTACCGCTTTGAAAATTCATTGTGCTATTAAGGAATTTATGTTCATTTCATCTTCAACAATACACTTAAACAAACATTAGTAATCTATTAGATATTTATCCTACAGATATTGTCTTCCAAATAAATATTATTTTTTCTTTCTAAACACAATGTTCCACTAAATCAATTTTTGTTCTATAGAACTTATCTCTATCCCCATGAATAATTTTTAATATATGATGTCTATACATGATGTGTGTGTGGTGATTAAAAAATATTTTTTCTATTTTATGCTTATGTGTGTGTTTTTTGTGTTTTTTGTGTGTTTTTGTTCACATATTTTCTGTGTTGTGTTTATGTGAGATCGTGTGGTGTTCACATCATGTTTTCTAAAAAGGAAACACAGAGACACACATATATATATATTGTATATTGATTATTTAAATAGACCATAGAACACTTTGCATATAAGTACTCCTAAAATTTTAAAATGTTATGTGTTTTATAATAAATAAATTTTTTAAATATTATGTTTTATAAATGTAATTTGAGTGAGTGTATGTGTGTGTTTGGTTAAAATTTACTATAAATGATCATTGATTTTTGAATATGTTTTATGGAGTATGTGTATTCTATAAATGAAAAAATTATACAATTGATCTGTGGAATATATAAATTCTGTTTCAAATATAAAATTTCTCCCAATTTTAGCATATACATGTTCTATGGAATATTTGTGTGTGTGTTTGATTATGGGTGTGTACTATGAATATGATTTGCTCATATATATATATATATATATATATATAAAAATTTTATCTGATAATATATATATGTGTGTGTGTTTTTAATGTATATATATATATTTCTTATTATTATATGTTTTTTAAAATATGAATATTATGTGGTGTGGTTTTTTTTTCTCTGTTCATATTTGTGTTGACAAATATGTATGTTCCATAAGATATATATATATATGTAGGTATATTGTGTGTGTGTGTTATATACCATGAATGTAAATATTTTTATTTATAGTATTAGTTATTATTATACCCATCATCTATTAACTGAAATATTAATTACATTGTTTGTTTTATATCTAAAGACAAAAAATTGAGCAAAGTTGAGTTTTTATTAATCATTTTTTGTAAAAAAAATTCGACACTTTGGAATATTTCAACTCTATAACAATAAAAAAATATAATTGTATAGAAAAATGAGATGTGACACACCATGAACCTTGTAAAAGAGGCATTTCATGATTAGATAAAATATATACACACCTATCTATTTCAATATAGTAATTCACTAAAAATATATATTTATCATAATTTTAACTTTTACTATCCCGAAACTATTGTATCACATTAGTAGATAATAAATTTTGTACTAGTTATCAATAATAGTGAATAATAAAAGTGGAAGGGGATATCAACCATATTTTTATTATTTATTTTAATCTAGTGTGAATCCACACTGTCAGAAGAGACATTTCATATTGAGTTTCAACACCCAATGTTAAGACTGTCATTTAAAGGTAGCTGCACATTAAGAACATAATGTTAAAATAATTGAATAAAATTAAATTAAGATATATCTTCATTTTAATGAAATGAAAAAATTTCAAATAATCCCAAAAAATGAATTCCAACCATTGAGTTATAAAACTAAATGACTAACCCCCACCTAACTATAAAAATTAAAACCCAAAATACAATGTAGAGGAAAATAATCTCATGAAGGGAAATTCATGGAAAGATACGAAATACATATATCTATGATTTAATTTTTTTGTTCGTGTTCTCATCATTGCATGATATAATTGATATAAAATATGCCTAAAATAATTAAGAAGATAAAATCACATTTACAATATGAATTTATAAATCCAAATCATGATTATTATCATTCCAAAAAATATAAAAATAAAAACATGTTAATGAAAAAATAAAATATATCAAAAACTGTTTCATAGAAACTACCACTATTAATAAGAATAAATGACTAGACTCTTGGAAAACCCTTGTAATAAAAAATATATAATAAACATCCATCATACATACATAAATAAATATATGAATCCAACAAAATAAACCATGTGGGAATGTAAAATACCTCATTTTATTAGAAAATTAAAGTGATTTTATTTTATTTTAGGACATATGAAATTGAAATAATATAGCCACATCCTATGGTTAATCAACTTTCTATCATGAAAGAAAAACATGAAGCAAAAATCATCGGTAATAAATTAAATTAAATTATAAAAAACTAGATAATATGGGATAGAAGTGAAGGAATTATGATAAAGATAAGGAAATGAATGATATGGGGGGATAAATATTGGGATAAGAATCAGATGGTTTGTGATGATGTGGTGCATAGAAAGTATTAATTTATTTAAATATATAATGCTTTATGGTTATTTAATCTAATGAAAGTAACTATTCCACATTTTTATTATTTATTATATCATTAAGTCATTTATACCATTATTAGGTTTATTTTAATATGATTTGATATGATTTTAATGAAATAATTTTTCAATAATAATACATATAAATAATTTTTTAGGATTATTATGATCCATACTAAAAACATTTTCGACTCATCCACAACACATATCTCTATGAAATATGTTTGTTGAGAAAATTAAAATTATCTTGTCATTAGGTATATCACAATATGTATTCTGATTCAATGAACACCAAAAGTGTGTGTATAGAGAGGGAGAGAGATAGAGAGAGTTATTCCCTCTAACCTCATTAGAATTATGTGATGATTAAAAATGTTTTAAAAAATATTATTCTATAAAAAATATGAAAATAATTTTATAAAAAAATTATATTACTTGTCTATAAAATATTAAATGTATGTTGAATCTTATTTTCCTCAAAATTACAATTTCATCATTGGTATTTTACTTAAATAAAAATAGAAATATTGATTTGGGGTTCTATTTTGAGTTTTTTTATTGATGGAGCTCCATTTAATGTTTTTGAGACATGTCTTGTACATTGTATCCAATAACATATTAGAACCTCTTATTTCATGGTTCCATACTATTTATTAGTGGGAAAAAATACTAAACTTCTAGGTTATTAATTTTGATGTTTGTTTTTAATGTGTCTGCCTAGAAAAATCAAAGGGTAAATATAAAATGTCAAGATGACCTCAATATTCATATTGTTTATTTCATGGTAAATCAATAGGGAAAACACGTAGTAGAAGATAAAATGGGAATATGAAAAATAATTATTTCAACTGAATCCATATGAATGAATAATCATGTTCAATCCATGGGATGAAATGAAATTCATAACTCCTTGTGTGAAAAAATAATCTATTATGCCTAATTTCATAATTCTAGACATCTTAATAATATCAACGAGTCCTTTTCCAACACATTATAATTAGTGGGTAATGATTCTAGGAATACCTTATTATATTTTTCTATGGAGCCATAATAGTGCACTGAGGGTCTGAATAATTTAGGTCATAACCCATCATATAAAATTATAAGGTAATACATCACATCCAAAATTAGTATGGAATATATATAAAACAACGATCATGTTGAAAAATATAGAAATACATGGAATATTTTCCCTATGGAACATTTCTTATATGATATTCCCATATTGAATGATAGATTATACAGGTCAAAAATTGATTTCCTTATAAAAATTATAATGTCAATGTTAATTCCATCTACACATTTAGGTAATTGTTAGGATTAATAGACTAAAAAGTACCCACAAAAACAGATATATTTGAAAAAAAAGGCTACAGGGTAATTAATAAGTTTATGTAAATTAAATTAAATTAAGGAATCAAATTTAAAATGTTAGAAGAAAAAATGATTATATATATTATGACACAAAATATGAATACTAAATTTAGGATTATAAAATGTATGAAAATTACCCATTTCATATCGTAAGGGAGTGTCAAACTAGTTGTGTTGTAAGGGATCACTCACCACACACCAGGATAATGACCAAGTTGTAACTAAAAACCTCATTTTCGGGTTATTACTCCTAGGTGATCCATGAAAAATTAATTTCAACATTTAGTATCCAAAGAGGAAATTATTTTCATGTTAAATTATAAAATTATTATATAACCAAATTATATGATTTCTATAGCCATGATATATTTTAAGAATGTTATGTTATTTTTTATATAATGTACTTTGAAGGAATTATCACATGGATTTGATTTCATAATAATGAAACATAACATAAAATTAAGACAATAATAGAATATTAACTTGTTTATTGAAAATGATACTACTATGGTAATGAAAATAATAATTTTATGGAAAGGAAAATGAAACCATTACTTAGACAAAGTAATGGCCTGTCAAGTGGTTATAATTTAAGGGTTTTTTAATATAAAATTGTAACTAGATAAATGGCTAAATAGTAACATGGATACATAGAAAATGATAGTTAAAATATAATTATTAAAATATATTACTAATAAGGAAAATTAAATAGTAATTTAATAGATAGAAATTGGTTCCCTTACTACTCTTTAGCTTCGTAGATTGGGACATGATCATCAATGTAACCAAACACCACAAGAATGAATAGAGGGATCGAGGGGATAAAACACGAGATATGAACGAAATAGGACATTGAATTTCTATGTGTATGAAAGAAAAGTGTGGTGGGTTTTTATAAGTGGAGAGAGTGGAATTTAATTGAATAATCCATTTTTTCAATTACCTATACTTCTCTATAATATCATTTGTATAATACCACCAACCAAAATGCCCCAATATAGGTTATGGTGATAGAAATAAGAAAACAGGACATCCATGGATGAAATTTATGAAGAATACATAAATATGAAGTTATATGTACTGTATTTATGGTATTTTAAGGTATTCCACCAATTTTTCCATATTTTGGAATTTTTATTAAAATTATAAAAATTTCACACAATCGAAAATTTTGAAATCCAAATTTAAAATATGAAATCCATTTCATAAAATTTGTTATATAATTACCAAGATATTATAATTTATTTCAACACGATATACTCATCTAAAATGAAATAAAAATTAAATTTGGGAGTAAAAAATTTTAATAATGAATTTACATTAAAAAGAAAATCATTCTATATATACTTGTCCTCAAATTACCTGGGAATATTACCTAAGTGTATGTTGTGCTATTTTTGTAATTTCATGTTGTTTTTAGTTAATCATTTATCAGTTGGGGATCTCCACCAGCATGAACTTCTCCCTTATATGGTTTCATTCCAACTTACTCTAAAAGCCCAAGATCCAGTAAAACATGTCCTAAGAGATTTATTATATAAAAATACAAATGATTCTGATACACATAGGATTATTACAAAACCAAGAGTACATGACACCCTGCATATCCACCTCTAACATTGAGACATAGAAATCAGGGGTCGTAAAGGACCACATCCTATCCATCGCCAAAATCTCCTTCTTTGATAAAGCATTCACCACCTGATTGGACTCCCTATAAACATGTGAGACTACCAACTATAAATTAGTTACATTGTTGAGGCATTAAACCTAGTGAGGTAACACTCTATAGGGAACGTTGTGTATTCTTGATTCCAAGGCATGAACCAAAACAAGAGATTCTGATTCAATCCATCACATGTTCCAATTATATTGAATAGCATACCTAACTTCATGAATTGTAAAACATAATTCAGCATCATAGGAAACTCTAACGTCAGTAAAGTGATAGATGCACCCCTTTACAAAACCATGGTATGTGAAAAAAATGCCACGGCATCCTGATAGTCCTGGTGCACCAGAAGAGGAACCATCCACATTAACATTGTGCCATGGTCTCATCATAGGTATCAATATTATATTCTTTAGAACCTGGGGCTTCCGAGGATGCCAGGAAACTCCAAGAAGACTACAAATCTACAACTCAGAAAAGAAGTTATGCATTGTACCTGTTTGATTACGTGAAGCAGTATGATCCTCCTTATGGATCATCTCCATGCCACTCTGTATAGGGAACACTTGTTATCCAATAGAAGGGAATTATGAGCAGCCCATGTGGCCATGATTACAGATATAGTGGCCACAAGCAGTATATTATGAACCTGTGCACTGCAACACACCTTGGAAAACCCTATTAATAGATCTTGAAGTAGCATATTTCTACTAAATACTTCCCAAAAAGGCTTCCAACATATTTCCACAGCCGCCTAGAATAGTTGCACTCAACAATAAGATGCTGAGAATTCTCCTTGGTAGCCATGAATAGGTAACAAGTTGATGAAAACTGAAAACCTGCCTGCTTGAGATGGTCATGGTTAGGCACCTGGTTTTTCCAGATTCTCTAAATTAGGTGAAATCTAGAAGGCTGAATAAATGTATTATGGAATTGTAATAGCCAGGAAAGTTCACGACAGGGCCCTCTACAAATCATCTGATAATAATCCCTGCTCATGAACTGCTCGTTTCATTTATGCCTCCATATCACCATGTCACAGTCCATAAATGTGTAATTTTGATCATTTATCCCCACCTGATATGGAACAATGCTACCAGAAAAATGCATGTAAGAAAGAAAATCATCAATGGAGAATTGACCTGTGCTAGAAGGAACAACCATCCTGTCCTACGGAGGCCTCTTGAGCCTTGTTGTGCTCTAGTAGTTGATATGAGAGTCCTTGAAAACCATCCAATTGGTGTCATGACTAAGTTGCAGGAAAGATTTATTGAGAGATTTCCAAATAATTGATACAATATAATACTTGTAACCATTAACTAGCTTTTGTTTGAATTTTTTTGTTAGAAAGTCACTAGACCCATCCTTAGAAATCAGACCGCATATGAATTTCCCAATAAGACTATCATTAAAATACTAGAGATCCTTGACCACAATGCCTCCAAATTCAACTGACTTGATAAATTCCTTCTAGGAAATAGTAAAAATTTACCTCTCATGAACTGACCCCATCCAAATAAATTTTAATACCATACTTTACATATCCTTGATGATACCCTAGTTCTATCGATAAAGAGAGGAGTAAAAAAACATAGAGGTGATCACTAAGATGACAAGACATACCCTCCTAGCCATGGTCATCACCTTCCCTTTCCAACTAGGATATTGGTTAACAATTCTAGAGGATATTCCATCCATATGATACCTCCTCACCTATCCACAGAATAGGTGGACCCCTTGATAACAAAAGTGTAGAGATACCTTTTTGACCCGAGGGCAACATATTTTCTTGTTCTTCTTACCAATCGTTACTCCATTATCAAAAATAATAAAATACTTTTCCCTACTGATAGATTGGACAGTCACCTCTTCATAGTGTTCAATGAGTGCCTTAATTGAAAAAATGGTTCCCCTTGATGCTTTCCCAAGGAATGTAATGTCATCAGCATATAACAAATGTGATGGAGCAAAGTCATTCCTCCCAGCCATGAATTTTTTTGTAAAACCCAATTTGAGAAATTTCATTGAGGCATCATCTGAGATAATATTCAGCAATAGCAAAGAGATAGCAAGAGAGCGGGTCACCTTGCCACCCACCCCTGGTGCAGTGAAAAAAATCCTCTAGGTTTGAAATTTATAAGAATGAATAACCTTGATGAAGAAATAATAATATTAATCTGCTTGATGAAAGCATTGGAGAAGCTATACCTTTTAAGTAAATCTATGGGGAAACTCAATTTTAGTGTGTCAAAGGATTTTGGGATGTCAATTTTCATTGAAAATTTCTTACCTTCATCTCTTTCTTCATAATATTGACACTCTCTAAAGTAGTGAAAAGAAAATCCTAGATATTCCTCTAAGGGAAAAAACCAAAAGTGATTGATAGTAATCATGTCACCAACCATTCAACCCATTCTATTCATGATTATCTTGGATATAAGCTTAAGAATAGTGTTTCCAAGAGCTACTGGCCTTAAATACTTGATATCAAGAGCATTAACCTTCTTGGGAAATAGGTTAATGAAATATGAGTTCATCCCATATGGTAGGTAATACCGAGAAAAAAATCCTTTATATCTCAGATAATATCATCCTGCAAAACATCCCAATATTGTTTGAAAAACATGATAGTAAATCCTTATGGACCAGGAGCACTATCCACATTATGAGATAAGTGAGCTACTCGAATTTTCTCTTTGAGAGGGGGGGGGGGGGTAACAAGGTATTGATTATCATGGTCCTAAATGCATGAGATTATGTACCCAACCACTTTGTGAGTGTTGACATGCCCATCATCATTATACAACCCTTTAAAATGTTCAACAACCGCAACATAATGCACACTTTCAGAAGTATATAAATGACCATTGATTCGGATTTCCTTATCCTTAGATTAGACTCTCTCCTCTTTTTGCAATCTGTTGAAAAATTTAGAGTTCATGTCTCCTTATTTTAACCATATGACATTCAATTAATTTGTATCCAGCCTTTCCGAGATCATAAGTGAGTCATCCAGCTTGCTATGAGCCAGGATTTCCTCTCGAGATTGAGTAGACTGCTGCTAATTTTGAATATGAATAAAAGAGAGTTCCACCTAAATATACTTAATGTCACATTATAGATTAGATAAATATTTTCTACTCCATTCCTTAAGAAGTTTCTTATGATGATTTTTCTTCTCAATAAACCTTTGGAGGGGGCTTCCAAGCGGCTCAAGCATCTAAGATTCCAGAACAAGTGCCCTGCATCCATTCCCTCTAACCCACCCCTTATTGAACCAGAATGGGATGGGTCTTGATAGTGCCAGTTGGGTATTGAACTCCGCAATAAAAGGGTTGTGGTCAGAGTCGTATTTGGGCAATATAACCCCAGAAAATCCATGAGTAGCACCTTGATCTGCAATTTTAAAAAATAATTTATCATGTTTTTTTTTTCTTGCTTCCCATTCTAGATGAAACGCCACCATGTGAATTCAGCTCCATCAAGTGGGACCGCAACAGGATTACAATGGTCAAGACATACAGAGAAATCAAAGGCCAAAATCCTATTAAAATTTCACCCATTTTTTTGACAGGTCTCAATACCACATTAAAATCTCCAAGAGATATCCATTTCCGTTCCATCAGCACAAAAACCACATTGAGCTCCTCCCATAACTCACATCTCTTAATATATATGTCGGATTGATATATAAAAGATACTGAAAATTCATACTAAGTTATACTACAGGAAATCATAACAATCTGATACATATTCAAGAAATACTTTATTTCAATGGATTCATGCCACAACACCCACAAATGATCCATCTCAGAAGCAAGAAAATTACTGGACACAAAATGGTAACCAATAGAGCCTCAATTGAATCTGTTCCAGCTACTGAAAAGAAGTTTTGGCCCAGCAATAATAAGAAGAAAAGGCTTATGGGGCATGATAAAATGTCTAAGGGCTTTGGTCTTATGGTAGTTTCCCAAACCTTGACAATTCTAATAAAAGATATTCATTTCACATGAGCCTTTCCATGTGTATGGGGTCCACCATCTGGCGCCATTTCAAATTGGCCCTTCTCGTTATTCCTTTTACTCATCTTTCCATGCCCTTTTCAATTTCTGTCTACCCCAGAGCCCATAATGGGTGAGTCCACAACATCATTTCCCTCAGAATCCTGCTTGGAGCTATCCACAACATGCTTGGTATTCTGATCATTAGATGGGAGAGCATGTTCAAGGGGGGAACCATAATAGTAATAGGATTAATGTATTCTCGGGATTTATTAGTGGGAGAAACTACCCATGTATCAAGAACAATATCAGCTAGGTCAGGTGGCGAAGAATCTTCTATATCATCTTACCAAAAATCACTACTCAAGGGTGTGAACTTGTTCTGTGATTTTAGGTGAGAAGGGCCACTACTCACATGTAATGTCCTTCGAGATGCCTTAGAGGGGTGTGTCTGCATGAATCCCCCCCCCCCCCGAGTGAGTTGCTTCTAAGTCCTTTACATGTATGAATTCACCTCCATCATCAGGGGGAAGCAGCATAGGTGATTTAGCTTTCTCTAGTGATTGAGTTGTGTCCCTCTTTACAGTATCTTTTTCTCAACATATTGAAACCGCAGGTGCTTCCACCATAGGATCATCTACAAAAACTGGGATACCGGCTCCAAGAGAAGATCCTGCCTCACCATTGGAGTTATGAGTTTTCTCAAGGACGTACCCCATAGATTTAACATGCTTTCTATGATTGAATAATATAACATTATATAGAATGGTCCCAATGATTTATTCCATGTTTCTTCGTTTTTATTATAAAGAAAATTCATCATTATCATTTATATTAAATAATAAAAGCATTATACAATTAATTTCTATACCACATAATGTAAAAATAATAATGATCAAATTGACCAACTGTAATATTGAACACTGTAAATTTTGTCCTATTTTTATAACGTAAAATATCTCTATTATTCCTTATATATAAACACCAACATCTAAATACCACCATAAAATTCAATTTTTTCTTATATAATTTCAATACCTATGTTATTTAATTTATATTAATTGAAATGTATATAATATACGTGGTATTATTTGTCACGTATGATCCAACGGAGTAAAACATTATAGTTGTCTGGTATATTTTTACATTATTTTATGCACTAGTTTTAGATTCTCTAATAAATTTAATTATTTGTATTTATGTTTTTTCAACATATTATGTACAATTACAAGGAAATAATAAATTGTTAAATGTAAAAATATCTCATGATGAATGATTTTTACTATTATATTATTTGGGTATTTCATTCTCCACCTCTAATAAAATTTCATCTTCAAAATTTTATGTCAATCCCCAAACAGATTTTGATAATACTTCTTCATAGAATCTGATGGATCACATGATTACACTTCAAAAAGACTATCCCTCTAGAGAAACTTCTCAATATGTATTGTTCTATTCTATAGAAAATTTTCCCTAGTACCAGTAATATTATTAATAATTTCCTCATATGATAATTCTATCTCTAAATGGACAAGGAACCCTTATAGAATATGGTAAAATTTTGGAATATATTTCCTTATAAGTAATATATAGAAGATATTGTTAAAAATGTTTACATTTTGTGGAATGTAAAAAGGATGTGATACAAATCATATCAAATCCAAAATTATGAATTAAACATTATATCATAGAGTCGTCATCCTTTTCCTTTTAATTATCAAAACTCATTTTCGTGGAGGGATATTAATGTAGATATAGTCTCTGATTTAGAGTTGTGGATCCTTTAATCAATTTTGTGAATAAATATTTTTTCTATTTTTGGCTTCACTAATATGATTATAGACTAATATTATTTTCTCAGTTTTCTCATCCACATTTTAAAGACCCAAAAGATTCCTTTCTCTAACATCATCCCAACATGACTAATTTCTATATCACTTTCCTTAAAAATAATCATATGGTTTTATCTCAAAACATTAACGGTAACTATTATTATAGGAAAACTCCCAAAGAAGAAAATATGTATCCCAAAATCCTTGTATGTCAATATAAAATGAACATATCTTTTCCTTTAATGTCTCAATAGTCTTCTCAAACAACATATTTGGTTAAGGGTGATAGGTCATCATTTCATTAAAACCTCAATTGAAAACATTATTTAAAATCCTCTAAAAGATTTATTTAAACAACATTTCATGATTATAGACTATTGATAGGTTCATTACTTGTTGTTTCAAAACATCATTTATATATAACATTTCATTATTTCCTTTACAAAATATTTTTGAATTTATGATAATTTGATGATTTTTTTAGATGATCAAAAACGATCCTTATATTATTATTCCCCTTAGATATATTAAAAATCCCAATGATTACATTAATTTTAATAAAGTCCCGCATATATTATGATATAGGTTGTGATGAATTACACCCTTAGTATGTTCACTTTTATCATTCACTTCTTGCATGCTATGAGTCTTATAGTACAATATGAAATTTTACTCTTTATATTTTCCAACCATATGTTCTCTCAGATATTCCTTCATATATTTTTATACTAGTATATATAGATAATTTTGAGTTGTGATACTCATCCGATAGATTCTTCATTAGCTCTATTTTATGTGGATCACATAACCTCTATCAATATGTAAAACACTGTCACCCAAAATGATTATGTCTAAAAATATCCCATTATTCACATCTAGACCTTTATTTTTGAAGGATATATCACAAAATTGTGATTTTTTAATCATATGTAATAATTATATGTAGGTAATTACATGGAAGTATAATTATTTTTTCACTCCCATTATAATACCCACTTTTATCCCTAATTTTTCCTTGTGGATTTGATTCTTTTTTACCCAGATACCATGATTTTTTCTACTCAAAGAATCATCCACCTTGTTTTCATTCACCGAGTTATGATGGTAATATCATTCATAATCCTTGGGTAGTTTTTAACAAAAAAAAATCCTCATATTATGATATTTCATAGTAAATATTTATTTCAAAATCTTTTGGTCTGTGTATATATCACATTTCAATCCACAGAGACACTGTGTATATATCTTTAAAGAAAAGAGAACTATAACCAAATCTAATTAACATGATGGATGGTTAATATCATTGGGTTTCAATTGTACATATTTATAAGATATAACTGTATAATTTTTCATTAACCTACATCCATGAACCTTACATGATGAATCACTCTAAATAATGAAACCATCTATAATATATATAAGAATCATAACATGCACATTAAACAACCTCAACATTAATTATTCAAAATTATCTTCACAGTAATTTTCTCATGTGATAATAACCCCATTATACGTAAATTTGTTTAATGAATTTTATAATCAAGAAAAAACATCAAGAAAATACCTATATTATAAGGCTAATATAAGAAAAAAATTTATTGCAATTATGTTGGTGGGTATTGGACATTCTTTTACAGCCTTCATCTTTGAAGGATCGATAAATATACCATTCGTGGACCCAATTATATAATGGAAATTAACATCCTAATGTAAAAATTATCATTTACTAAATTTCCATATAATTGTTTTTTTTGAAACATTTAATAAATGTTCATAAATGTGTATCATTCTCCACATAAATCCTAGTATATACTAGAATTTTATCAATAAACACCACTAAAACATCTCAAGGTATTCATTAAAAAATGCATTCATAAAATCAATAATCAATTTCGATATATTTTATGAAACCAAAAATTATTAGTGTGAAATCATAGGGATAATACGTTGTTCAAAAAGTTGTAATTGAAATATCCTCCTTCATAACATTTAAATGATGTTAACCAAAATAGAGAACAATTTTAGAATGGAATAGTTCTTCTTGAATTTGATCAATGAGTATATCAATACAATGGAATGAATATTTTTTTCCTTATAATAGTTTATTTATTTTTATATAATATAAGAATATTCTCATTTCCCCATCTTTTTTCTTCAAAAAAATAAAATTTCTCACCATGGTGAAATAGTTGATAGAGTCAACCCCTTATCAAAATAGTATATTATTTGATTCTTCAACTATAATAACTATACTATAGGCATCCTATGCAGTTTCTAGATATTGTATTATCATTGGGGATGATATCAATGAATATTCAACTTATCGATTAAGAGGTAATCCTATAAATTCTTCAGGAAATACATCAATATATTCCCACAGAAGGGGATCCTCTTCTATTTTTATAAAACCCCTTACCCACTATATATTTAATATCATTTTTATATTATATAAGAAATTAATTATTTTTGAACAGCTGGGGGTTGTTCATTTTATGATTAATGTAGTGATGTATCTCCTAGAAAAACATGTAATTCATTACATTCTAAAGAAATTCTAACGTATTTCTCCCTAAATATATTCGTTTATTTTAACATAGGATAAAATCCAACCCCATGATTTAATAATAATACGAAATGGGTTTAATGATTGGATTTCTATAAACACAACACCAAGGAAAAATATTTTGAACTAATCAATGAACATCTATTTAATTCATTATACCACAAGTTTTTTTAACTAAATAATGATTCTTTAGAATTGATGTTACTGATTGAATTTTCATTGAAAACACTAATGAAATATATGAATGAGTAGACAGTGAATCCATAAGTATATGAAAAAACATTAATGTATATTCAATGTATCTGATATGACATCATTTTGTGATTTAATTCTTCATTTTTTATGGAAAATAATCTACCTAGGTGTGTCGGTCTATATTATGGAATATTCCCTTGGAATAGAAAGAATTTGTAAAAATAATTTCTCCTATCCCTGGAGTTGAATAATTGTACATGGGATTCTTGTTTGTTTTCCTTTAATTCGTGATCTTTTTTACCCAACTCTACAAATTTCTAGAAAACTATAAATGCTTTTAAAAATTAAAAGGGTGTTTCATATAATAAATATTTCATATTATAAAATAGACTATTCTGTTATATTCCCTTGTGTAATCTAGGAGCTCATCAATCCTCTTATTCTCCTCCTTGAATTTGAAATTAAAGGATTTAGGAAATTACTTCTCAATCCTGATAGTGATGGTTAAAATCTTCTCATACAATGATAAATTTTTATATACCAATGATCATTGAGTATTATCTTTTAAACCATGAAAAAGGAAATTGATCTTCCATTCAGGGTTGCATATATAACAAACAACAAACATTGACAGCCTTGTTAAATCATCCAAGTAATGAGCCAGAATCTCTTTTTATTTTTTTCTTATTATTAAAAATTTCACTTCCATCTCCACATATTTCTCATGAGGAATATATTTTTCATGAAATATAACCATTAATATAATCTATTTCTAGATCTCAATATCCATAACATCATTATTATTTTAAAATAATAACCACCTTTTGTTGTCATCTGCACTTAAATGTTACCTAACTATAATGAATTTATATCTCCCAGAGATTCAAAACGAAAAAATTATTTTATCTATGGACATAATCCATTTATGTACCTCTATATGATTAGTGCTTCTACTAAATTGTCATGGTGGTTTCCTCATAAATCAATCCAATGTGGTTGATCCTTACAGAGGTGAAACTAGTTTCTCCTTGTGGGAAAGGGTAATTTTCATAACAAGAGTCAATTTTCCTACAACAATAATATTACTATTTTTATAAACATTTAATCAATTATATTTATTATATAGACATTCATCACATTTTTGTGTGGATATTGGACTAGTTTCTAATTATTCTAATAGGTTCATTTATCTACAAATTTATATATTAATTAGTAAACTTATAACATGACATTAGTAGAATTACACCAAGACAACTATTAAAAAATATTTTGCATTATCTCTTGTTTTTATCCTCATTTTCTGCTTCATTTATTTTTTTAATTCTATTTCTTATGGTTTCTACCAATCCCCCCTACGAAACTAACATTAATACCCCTAATCATGGCTGCCAAGAATTAGTGAGTTTTCTTTTACATGGTAAATAAAAAACATGATTCTACATTATAAGGATCAAGGTTTAATAATAATAATGTTACTATAAATGTTATATTGCATATTTAATGAATAAAATTACAAGTCATTATTCCACAATGTTCTACAAGTTCAATGATAGTATTCAAATTTACTATATTGGAAAATAGGGAGATAGTGTAAAGGTTGTGAGGATAAATGCATTGTAATTGAAAAACATACATAAAAATCATGACATGGAAAAAGAAACATCATGAGTACTTTGGAAGAAATAATAATGAATAAATAAGAGAAATTAAAGGAAGGATAAGAAAATAAAAACTGACTGGATAAAAAAAATACAATCTGAATGATTTATTTTCTTAATTTTGCACATCTTAATAATATAGTTGAGGCGTCATCCCAATAAATTATTCATAAATGGTAAACATGCACCAATTACCCTATGTTAATTGTCTCATGAGACCTACCAGTACACCAAGAGGATATATAATTCTGGGACCCACTATTCACATAAAAGTCTATTACAATCCTCCACATTACTAATTTAATAGGGTACATATATGAAATTAATATTAGTGTTGAACAACATAAAAATACATTGAATATTTTCCCAATGATAAATTTTATATATCATCTTCCCATATCAAAAAAATATATAATATGTGTCATAAATGTATTTACATATTAAAATAGGGATTTGAATTTGAATTCCATCAACATATATAAGGAATAATTAGGGATTAATATTTTGAAAAAGTACCAAGAACAACATGTTTATTTGAAAATATGGTTAATGGTTATTAAACAGTATTAATAAATTTATGGAATTGTATTCGAAATTCATGAAGACTAATGAAACATTGAACTTTTAAACAGAAATATAAATACTACATTTTTTATTATAAAATTTATGACAATTATCCATAACATATCCCCCAGGAGTGTTAAACTATGTGTACAGTAAGGCCTCTCCCACTCTACACTTGGATAATGACCAGGTTATATCTTATTAGCTCATTTAGAGGTATTACCCCTAGTTGAATCCAATAAATAACAATATTTACATGTATTTCTAGACATATTTTTTATCTTTGAATATAATAGAAATTTTATATAACAACTTTCTAATATTTCTATAAATTTAATGATATTTACTCATAGTAACGACATATAATTTTCACATAATGTCAGTGAAAGGAAAAATGAAATGGATTTGTTTTCTTGACCACGAAATGTAACATTAAATAAACATAATTATGGAATATTAAAAGGTTTGTAGATAGGATACAAAAAAATCAATGTAAATATAAATTTTTAGTAAGGTGAGAATCTGTGATAACTTCAGGAATGTACTGACATACAACTAGGGTATAAATTAAGTGGTTATGGTAATATAACATTAGTAATTGGTAAAGAGGTAAAATTAAGGTATATAAATAATAATTTATAATATAAATATAATTTATAAAAGTGATTAAAAATAACTAAATTAAAATCGGAAATGAATAGAGGAAAATAAGAATGATTACCACTCTTAAGATTGTTGTATTAGAACCAGACTATAGATCTGACCAGGATCATCATGATTGAAGATAGATCTATGGAGGAGACTAATTGAGATACAAATTAAAGGAATAAATAAATCCCTGAATATAAAAAAAAGTAGATGGGTGGGTCTTTATAGGTTTGGTGAGTGTAATTTCATTGAATGATTTATTAATTATTTTATTAGTCCACTTTTGTTGTTCACTATAAAATTTTGGCTCCACTACCACCCATAATGCCACAAAATAGTAGTCAATGAATAAAATGGTAAAATTGAAATTCCATTGAGGAAATTATTTTTGTTTACATGAATATGAGGTCATGTATACTGTATTTACTATATTTTACCAAATTCCACAATTTTTTCTTCATTTTACAATTTTAATCATAAATTACACAATTTTATACCTTGGGTAATATTGAAATCCATAATCCTTTAACATAATATATTTTATTAAATCCATTATCTATTTTCTATCATTTTACCATTTATGGTAAGTTTATATATTCCTCTAATTTAATATAATGTACAAATTTAAGAGCAAAACCCATTTACTTTTAATGAATTTAAATTTAAATTCTAATAAACCGTTAAATACATATCCTCTAATTACATCAGAATATATAGTAATTTTATGGTGTGAAATGGTGCTACATTCATGTTGTGGTCATGAAATAATTAATTGAGTGGTGATCTCCACCCAATTGAACTTCTTTGGTAGATGGTTTTATTCCAACATCAATTAGTAGAGTTTTAATTAGGTTTAGTAAAGTTAAAATACTAGTGATGTTACCTCATTCCTAATATATGATAAATTAACTTCATCAAATATTTTTATTATTTTACCCCATGTTCCCCCTTTTGATATAATTAACATCCATAATTACACATAATATAGTCTAATCCTAATGGTTGATTTTTAGTTGTTATATCACCAATGACCATAATGCCTAATGGATAAATCTACTAATGGTAATATCAAGAAACAAACATATTTTATCATGTTCACAATATTAATTGGTCATATTATATTTTACATATCAACACAAACATAAAAATACCTTTATATCATTCCTATGGTTTTTACACATTGTCAATTTCATTTTTTATTGTTTTTTATAATTCCAATGTATCTCATATAATTGTTATTATTTGGGGAGTATGATCCACTAGAAAAAAAATTTATAGTGAACTCAAATGTTTTTACATTTTTTTGGAACTAGTTTAATCTTATCTTATAAATTTAACTACATAGTGATTTTTGTGTCAATATGTATTGTAATATTATTATGTAATAAAAAAAATTTATTGTGAAAAAATATTATGATGAATATTTTATTTACCAACAAATATCCTCAGCTATTATATATTTAATGTACTTTTCAGCTTTAGGTATTTTTGGACTATGGGTGTGGGGTATTTGATTCTCAGATAGAGAATTTGTGGAGAAGTAATATATTTGAGCCCAATTTGAGTTTGGGGATCCCATATCATCCAGTCAATTATAGTGAGAGGTTAATTAGTTGTAGAAATTGTATCATAAGATTTATAATGTGGATGAAGTGTTATGGGATGTTTTCATGCATTATTGCATTGTTAAGATCTTATTGGTGATGGAAAATGTCATGAATAGTTAGAAGTTTCACTCTCTCTCTTAGGAGAGAATGTATTTTCAATAGTTTTACATCATTTTTAAAGATCATTGTGAATTTTCATCAAACATCATTTCATTTGAGAAGTTTAGAGCTTATAATTTAAGGGATATGACCCATCCATCACATAATTCATTAGATTTTTCAATTATGATAGCCATATATGTTATGTTATAGAAGAATATTTATGTAACGGAGCGGGTGAATTATTTTTCTGTAGAACCACTAATGGATGGTTATTAGACTAATATGAGGAGTAGGGTGACCATTAGAGGGTCATAAATATGATTAAAATAAATATTTTTATAGAAAGGGAGTAGTCTTAGTTAATAGCCTCATGTTTTACTTGGTTATACAATTATCATCAGTCTGTAATGTTTTATTTAGTTTACTTATATGGATTTTGGGATAAAATACATTATCAAAAAAATTCGTATAGACCTCAGTGAGTTGATATGGATTAAGGAGCTAGGATAAAATATTTAAATATAAAAAATAATTTCTCCCTTATTAGAATTAATAGATTTTCCAAAAAATGTATATTCACCATCCTCTCATGTGAAATTATGCTCATGTTGGATTATGTGCAGTTGGTAGAGGTTATCCCCCTGATGTTACTCATCATCGGGGGCCTATGGTAGTGTGTGGATGTTGAAGTCAACAATAGTGAGGTAATAGAAATTATCTAGGAAAGATGAATGTGATCTAGGGTCCAAATCTATAGTATCCATATGTTTTTTATTTTATTATTATTTTATCATAGACCTTTTTTCCATTGTATTAGTCATGAGATTTTTGGTCCATTGTAGTACTCACTACGTTATGGACATTGGAACTGAATGTGGAGAGGTATCTTTTACTATTGGTGTTATATACCTAAGTTGGTGGATAGGAAATAAATTTTGTTGTGTTTAATGAATGTATATTAATTATGAGGAAACATAATTATTTGGTGGATTTTTTATTTATATATGTAATAATATAATTTTATTCATTTAATAAATAGTTTATATTTGGTACCAATAGTCATAGATTGTTTATATAGGAATGTTTATTTTTTTGATGTGGAAGGGAGGAATGTGTTTTTTTGTGCTGAGTGAGGTTTTCATATTTTAAGTAGGTGTGTGGATACCCTTATATATCATATGGTAGAATCATTGGAATAGTCAATTGGACATTGAAATTGGAGGTTCCAATGTTTTTACATAGTATTGGGATGTTTTCCCTCTGAATGTTCTGTCCCTAAACATTAGTTTGAGATCGAGTTTCTGATGGTGTTACAACTAGGTGATTTTATAATTTAGATATATCCTTATTGGATTCCATATAAAGAGTTTTCAGGGTTGATATTATAGATTAATTATCTTTCGTTAATAGATTTTATCTATCCTAGTGTATCACCGTGTGAAGATCTGGTTCTTTTAACTATGAAGGTGAATTGTAGGTATAGTTTGTAAATATATTACTAGAGGATGAATATTGAGATAATAACGATTCATTACCCTATTCTAATGAAAAATTATCAACTCAACCATTTTGGATGGGATATGTAGGTTTTTAAGATTGACCCTCAATCTGGATATCATCAATTTTAGGTTAAGTAAAGATAATATCTCTAAGACATCCTTACATTGTATGTATGTACATTATGAGTATTTATTTATATCATTTTGTGTAATTTATGAATCAACTATGTTTGTGGGAACCATTAATAATATTTTTAGGTGTTCTTAGATTAGTTCATAATTTTTAATCGACTAATTTCTCCTATACTTATTGTATAAGGAGGAGCATGTATTGTACATGAGGATTGTTCAATAGAATCATTGAAACCACCCGATTTATGGTAAATTTTCAATATATTATTTTTGGATTTTATAGTTGAATTTTCATTGAAATTTTGATTCTCAACATGTATTGTTAGTGGAACCAGTGATGGATGAAGTGGTTATATCAGTGTGAGCACACAAAACCATAACGAATGTTCCAATATTTCATTCTCACCATAGATCTTACTGGTGGTATATGTATTTCTTACATATTATTATATCCCCATTAAGATAAAAAATCAAGAAACATTAGTAATTTTATTGGACTTATCAGTTCCAATTATCATTTGACTAACTAAAATACCATCTAATCCGTGACATGGTTCTTTAACTACATAATTAATGAAGGATAATTGATGTATTTTTAAATGCATCTCATTTAGGAATATTATTTATATTTATCTACAAGGGTCTAGTAATCTATTTTGGGTCTTGGATGTTAAATCTTCATTCAAAAAATTATACATATCATGAACTAGAGATAGAATTAGTTCTGTTTTCCCATAGGTATAAACAACATCACCTCATCATGAAATTTTTGTTAGTCTTCATAAATTACAATATCTCAAGGAATTTTTTCCCCTAGTGTATCCTAAATCAATAAAAGTTATGGTAGATGGAGTATCTATAAGACAATTACTATTATATCTCATATACACTAAATAAAGGAAATGTCATGGTATCTGTAATGATTTACATGTAACTGGGAGTATTTTTGGAGTTTGATGATGTATCGAGGGTGATAGATGAATGATTCTATTCATAGTTGACTAACGGATATTGGTAATGTAGAATTATTGTTCAAATAGATATTGGACCACACTAATTGTATCATGTTAAGGATACTCGGAGGGTATAATTGTAGGCAGATGCAATCTTAGAGCAAATCGTTCAGGAGGATGACCTAGTGGATATTTTATCATTGTGTTATGATCCAAAGAAGCATTTTTTTTCATCGATTATGTGTGAGGGAGTCCTCTATGAGGTCAATAGAACACAATTACTATTAAATGTTGTTATAACCATGATAATATTTTTCCTTGAATAGGAAAATTTGGTATCCATGAATAAAGAACTCAGTTGTGTATTTAATGGTGGTATGTCTAGTCTATAATCATGATTATAAAGATAGACTTATTCTTGGTGGCATGATATATCCATTAGTTATCCCTATGTGAATATAGGAAGTCATATCAATGGTTTTTTTCCTGGGTTACACTGATGTTGGGAAGTTATGATTCTATATAAGTGATCATGGATTTATAGAAAAATTCATCTTACATTCTAGTCATCTGAAAGGAAAATACATTGGATGATCTGGTGAGGTGATGTGTGGATTTATGAGGATCATCATCAAATAATCTGATACATAGTTTTGATCTTGATTTTGGAGAGTTTTGTAGAATTATTTTCTCTCTTAGTTGTTGTTTATCACGACATTCCACCCCCCCAAAAAATAATCATAGCAATAGGGTCATCTTAATGATGGATTATATGATTCGAGTGTATATCATATAATTTATTGTGAATTTATGAAAGAGGCACGGTAGTTGATATCCTACACATTCATTATACCATAAATCTCTAATTTTATGATCTTATTGTGTGGTATATGACATATAATGAGATTTGGGGTTTTACTATAGTGGATATGTACTTTATTGCATAAATTGTGAGTTAGGATTACCTATAATGATCATGATAGTTATAAAAGGGATGAGATAAAATGGTTTCTACTCATTGGGATTTATAATAACAAGACATATTCTTATTCGACCATAATGGTGAGAATTATGCATTGTTTGGTCATCCTTGGGGAACACTTTTTCTGTTTTCCATAGTTCTGTGAATAACCTCACTTAAAATTATGTCCTCTCCAAAGGAGTTAGAGGTTATATGGATTCATCTTAATAGGCTGTAAATATCTTCAATACACTAAATATGATTGGTATAATTCTTTAATATTTTGTTGGACTACAGATATATGATTAGTTTTTATCTAAATATCACCACAGATAGGACATCATTGATTTGAAAGTGAGGTATGTTGGGACGGTGGTATATTGGTCTAGTTTATATAGTTGAATTTCTTATAGAGGTAACCTGATGGTTTAACCTAATATGTTGTTTGACATCCATTATGATTTTATTAATTGTTCCTAACTAAAATCATATGAGGTAAAATCATTCCACGAGTTCAAGTGGGGGATAGTATGTTTATGATGATACCATATGGGTAGTATAACTAGTTCAACATATAGATTAATGTCATTCGAGTGATTTCGAGGGAACAAATTGGAATGATTTGTGTCCCATAGAAATGTGTATAATAATTTTCATGATGAATATGCCTGTGGGGTATTGTAGAGGTAGTAATGTCCTTGTCTCTATGTCAATCAAGGATAATGAGATATTTCAAGGGATGAAATGATTTATGGTGGAAATAATAATGAATCCCTTTATGACGTATGTAAAAATAAATTTAGAGAATTATTGACTCATTTTTGGTTTATGTATTTTTGGGATATGGTGGTCAATAATTTGGAAGATAAAAATATTATAACATGTGAATTGTTTGGGAACCCGACTTGTCTCTACCATGTGGTAACCTTGTGATCGAGTGAATTGAGTTTAGAGTGATGTTTTATTGGTATTAGAATTTTATTTATAACTATGTGGCTATTCTAAAGTGATTGTGTGAGTCGATTATTAAATTTACTATAGCAATATTGGTTTAGTTCTTGTTTAATCATTCAACCTAATTGTAAAATACTTAAAAACGTTAAAAAGAATGTGATTTTACCCCATTTACCTTATTAATTTTCATCCAAATATCCTCCTCATTCCAGCATATCACATCCCAATCTCCCCATGCTTTTTTAGAATGATTATTACATGGATTCATTGTTATTTATGATTGATCATTGTGAATCTATTCAATGTATATATAGATTTCCAAATTTTTAACTTCTAGCTTCATGATCAATCATGCTTCCCTATTCTTATTAGTGTGGTCAAACACAATATGGATATTTGTCGCTGTATAAAGGATTTAGAATGATAATTTATGATGTTTCTTATGGATCATTGGTTGTGGGGACATGATATATTCATTTATTATATTTTTTTTCAAGGTTGACATGATTTACTATATTGTCAATATTGTTGTCTCCATCCAACAATATTTCCCATGGCATTACATTTTTTATTACTATAAAATTTAATTCGTTGATTGTTATGAGGTATCATCTATAATATATGATGATAATGGAATGTCTTTTAAAATTTTGATTTCATTTGAAAATTACTTATTTGAAATATTTTGTTTCATGAAATGCCTCAAATGTGATTTTTAAAGGGAAATGATTTTTAATGCATGGATGTTGTATATATTTTCTTATTGAAAATATATCATAAGTTATTGTAATAGTTTCATGGACTTATTTATTAATTATATCACACTGGGAAGACTTTCGGGTACATTGTTAATCATTCACTTATACAACCACTGGATAGGGTATAAAACCTCTATGGTAGTTTCTAATTATGTTATAAAGCATGTTAGTTCCCCAAAATGGGGAGACCCTCCTGAATATCTGATAAAATATGACAAAAATTATTAATTAGGGGTATTTATTATGTGATCCCTCATGTTTCACACCCATATTGTTATTTTTTGGAAAAATTTGGTTGATTAATATTCAATTCATTCCCATAGTGTTTTATTTTAAAAGATTAATTTGATATTTCCCTATAACTGTATATCATGAATTTAATGTCATATTCTCTATTTATGTTGAATATTTACTATTTCAATGTTCCAATGGTTTCATTTTAAGTGTGATTTTACAAATTTATAGTGGTATATAATTGGGATTTAGTGCCCACACACTATATGATTCACTGGGAATATGTAGACATGGTTTCTTTTTGGACTTGGGTAATGGGAAGGATTTTTCATAAAATTATGGATTATATTATATGATGTTTCTTTATGTTGAGTATTACATGTTGGTGACAACAAATAATTTGGATTTTGGATCATTTCGTTGTGGAGATAATTATTTTTTGTCATTGAAATATTCTGGATGTAAGTGGTTGATGCTTTTGGTTTACCAATTAAAAGATACAATATAGGTTTTTTGGGACAACATGTTGACTTGTTTTATGATAATTTTTGTTTTAGGATCTATATTGATTCCAAATAAAAGTGAATGTATTATTCAGGATTATTTATGATTAATTTAAAAAGACTAAATCCTTTAACAATGGTTCATGGACTCTATGTCATAACCCAAAATATAGACTTCTATAATTAATTTCTTTTATTCCCTATTATTATTTATTTATTTTTTCATGAGTTTTGAAATAAGGTGTAGGACTATTACGACTCTGTGTGGTAACTAAGGTGATTTTTTCTTCTATGATTCTATATATTGATTTATAGAACAATTCTTTTATGATCATATTTTTTCCATTATGGTTATGAAAACCATTCTTCTAGTTGGTGAAGCTAGTACTGGATTCTAAATAGAAAAGTAAGGCCAACTTATAGTAATTTTTTCCAAAAATATAAAATTTCAAAATCAACACATAAATAATATTTTTTTAGGTAAAAAAATTTATTTTTTTAATCATCAAAATAAATTTTGTAGTCATTAATTTTTCCTATTTATAAGAATAATCCCTGACATTATTTATAATCAGGTTATTTTCTTTATATCAAATTTGTATAGCATGAGACGTTTTATAGTTAAGTGAATCATTCCAATAAGAATCCTAAAAGATGAACATAGGCTATCATTTTATACATGATAATTTATTTCAATGGTTCCATTTATTTCACTAATTCAACACTCAAAAAATCTTAGATGGATTCCTGGATCTAAAAAAACTCATGAAATAATCATAATATAATCAATCTAACATATAAATATTTTCTATTTTTGCATGTAAGAATAAAAATAATAAAATAAGATGGATTCATCTATGCATATTTTAAAATTATATGAAATTTTGAATTCCCATAAAAATAATGATTAGATGGTGTGAAGATAGTGTGATGTTTTAGATAATGTGTGAGGATATAGGGATAAAAATGAATTTATTTCATTTTATAATTATTAATAATTTTTTTAAATAGTGAAAGCATTTATTTATCATCGTTTTATTATTTATTAAATCATTATATAATTTTTACCATTATATATTATTATTTAATATCATTTTAGTAGTTCGGATTTTTTATGAATATGATATTTTAATATATGATATGAGAAATATATTTACATCATTCAGTTTGAAATACTATAATATATCTAATAAACAATTAAAAATTAAATCTAATTTTAAAATGATTAATATAAGTAATAAAAGTGAAATAAGTAAATAAATATAGTTTTATTTTTTTAGGATAATTTTTATACATATTCTAATTTTATTAGGCCATAAAAAATCCTAATATCTTTATAATATATATATGTATCACATGACTATCATAATTTCATTATGAATATTAGAATAAATCATCACTATAAATTAACATTCCCAACATGTGCACAAAAAGTTAGAGTTATTTCTATTAATCCCAATCAATTACATGAAATGTAATATTGTTACATAATAAATATAGTCATTATCCAAAAAAACAGATGATTTGAAAATAATTTTAGAAAAACTAGGGGTGGCGTTCAAAAATAGTTATAAATGTTTCAGAAATAATAGTGTTTGAAACTTTCTAATTTTCTTCCATTGGTCAATATATTCACTATGAATAGAAATAATGATTTTATATTCTTTTTCATGATGTGTTTCTTTCTTGGTGGAAATTAGTTTAATTCTCCCAAGACATGCATGTACCTTATTGATTTTTTCTTTTTATAACCTCTAAATTTGAGCTACCTTAAAAATCATTACTGGAAATAAATTCATTATTTACCTCTAAAGAAGGAGAATTATTATATTAATTTTTCTAACCAAAACACCTAAAATGAATAATTTGTATGTTAAAATGAACTCAATATTCAATCTGGTGAAATCATAGTACTTCAATGGTGGCATGATTCTTGTCTAATGGCCAAAACATTTCTGGACATTGAAATGTATTTTTCCAAGGATTGAGGGTCCCATGAGGGAGTTTGGTGGATTTTTGAAAGGAATATATTTTTCCCATTAATATTATAATAAGACATGATAGTGAATGTGGAGGTTTCCTTTTTTTTGTTTTCTTGGATTTTTGGGTGCATCTATCCAAATTGAGTTATTTTGTGTTTCATAGTGTTCCAAGACTAGAAAAATGGATTTATAGATGTTTTAATGGGTGTTTTTGTATAGAGGTCACCCTATGAAAAACATTCTCAATAAAAACGCCTTATGTGGTTTTGGAATTGGATGTGGTTCCTCAGAGGAGATAAAATGACAAAAGGTGATGAACAAATATCACTATAATGTTCTTTATGACCTGAAGAGTTTAAATGGCCTAATCCATTACAACATGTCAGGGTTAACGGTTTAGTTCCTATAAAAACATTTTTTTCTAAATTTATCTATATTTGAATATATTATATGGAGATTGAGTTCCATGTTTAACCTGATCCCATCAACCCTTTTGGAAAAGACACCTTGTTTTGGTCAATTCCACACAATATTAATCTTTAAATTGAGGACCCAAACTACTTTGGATAAAATTATTTTCCATTCTATTGACACTTGGATAATCAAAACACCAACCCATCTCAATTTATCATTTATTTTGGAGAATCTAACCCCTTGATTTTCCAAATTCATTTTCTTTAAATCAGTGTATCTCTTTGGTATAGAACCATCTGTAGTTCAAAAAATAACATCACTCAAGTTATCACAACAGATGGTGAGTATCATAAAAAAGCCAGACATGTATCACATAAAATAAAAATAAATCAAAATATAAAATTAAAACATGGACTAATGAGATACAAATCCCCGAAAAATACAATTTCAGGGAAAACTGAGTAAAAAATATTGGGAAATAAGATATGACTAAAACGATTTTTTTCAACTCCATTCCATTTCAAAATGTAATTTATGAAACTAAATATAAGTTGTAAATATACATGATGCCCTTCCCATTACCCATTTCCTACAAAACAACATCTACAAATATCCAAAGGATAAAAAGTAGTGTTTGATAATAATTCCAAGTAAGATTTCACCATATAATCTACAATATGCATAATACAATGAAAGAACTAATAGTAAAAATAAATCAAATGAAATTTTCATTGAATTTTCATAATATATGGAAACTCGATAAAATAATATTTTTTATATTTTAATAAAATCCACTCATATTTACACTAAAAATCAATAGAATAAGTATATATGAAATGATTGTACATAACCAAAAATTCAAATTTAAATACTAAAATTTAAACTGGTGTCCATCCAAACTTGAAATATAAAATCCTATTTAAAACCAATTAGAATTGATAGGGAATAAAATTTTATCTCTATACTAGTGTAACATAGAATATACACAAAATTATACTAAAATATGGAAAACATGGATCCAAAAAATATTGAATCCCACTATAGTCAATTGATATCAATATACTCATTATCTGCTCACCACCTAATGTGAACCTATATAAAATGCCTACGAGTGAAACACACACAATAAAGAGACATGTCCATTTCGAGAAGCACCCTAGGATCCCATTTTGATAATTCTCAAAACCCTGGTAAAAAACCATACTCAAAATTTATAAAACATTTTCACAGTGAATCATTACCACATTCATTCATGATAATAATTTTCCAATTCAAACCATATCAAAAATAATTTCATAAAACATTTCACAATGAGGCATTATCCATCCCATACATGAAATCCAATTTAATAATCCAATGTACCATAATGATTTTCATGGCATAAAAAATGAGCACCATAATTTTTTTTTGAAAACACACTTTAATAAATATATCCTCATAAGAAATTAAATTTTGATTTTAGATAAATAAATTTCACTCCACATCCCATTATAATGTACAATAACATCGTCTAATTAATTAATTTTCATCTTTATATAATGAAATATACCATACTAAATAATAGGAATCAACAATAATTAACCTCCCAAAGCTTGGGTATGCATTTGATTGAGAATTTATTTTCATTGAATTCAATACAAACTCTTGAAAGGCAATACTTTAAGATATAATATGGGGAAAATTATTTATGTCAATGGGAATTATTTATTTATATGAACTTTGGTAGTTAAATGTCTATGAAACAACATTATAAACCATGAAATGGAACCAATATAACACACATTAGATCAAATGTTCACACCATAGATCCCCTGTCTACACTATAGTCACCCACTGAAAATGGAAGAGGCATCAAACACACCCTAACAAAAAATTAAACTACATCCTCTTTATATTGATTCCCAACCATAACATACATGGATATTAACTCATTTTATATGAATATTCATAAATATTAAATAATTATATTCCTTAGTACTACAATAGAATAACGTCTTTGTGAACATGGAACACATTCTTTTAATTTGGATAATGATCATCAAAATCAATTTTAATGATCTTCCACTTTAGTACTCCTATTTAAAACAATTATTCGTAATTTGTGGAAATGAATCATAATAAAGGGTGTTCTCAGTTGATTATAAATGGTATAAACAAAGGATATATATAAGAATAATCATGATTATAAGGGTATGAGAACATGATCCTATATTTATAATATCATAACTTCATATCAAATATCATAATCAAGATTAGTGGATGCATACTGGTATTTCTTAAGACATGAATGATAATGGAATCAAGAGCATAATTCATGAAATAATAACATTATAATAAGAAATTGAATTTTGGTAGAAACATAATAATATAAATTTATTCTCATTGTATTCATGGATTAATGTTATGTCCATTTTAGTTGAATTGGTTCACTCCTAAAAATATCTTAGTACACAAGGATCAATTCCATGACCATCTTAGCAGCAGAGGATCACTCCTAAGACTATATTAGATGACAAAGTCCTTTTATAATAATAATTCACTCCAATTATAGCCATGTCTATCAAATAATATTTAAATCTTTTCCCAATGCATTTGAGGGACATATATGTCTCACATATCTCATAATGAAATCATGGAATCGTGTTGAACATGATAATGAGAAATTCATCATATCATGGGCCGTAAAACGTGATGGGTCTAATAAACATAAGATAATAACAAATTAACCGAATTTGGTATCATAAACATTTCATAATACCCTAAAATTTAGAAAATTGGAAAATTTAATAATCATTTCCGCATACAATAACATAGGAATGTAATCATGTTTTATAATTATTTTATCATGGTTCAAACCATGGAAGTGAAATAGGTTTCATAAATAACATGTAATAAAAAGAATAACCATTTAAGGAAATAATAATAATATATTACTCAACTCATATCTCTATTTAATTAAAAAAAATATATCAAATTATTTCTCTTTGTATGGAGAAGTATTATTAAAGATCATGTAGAGAATTTCTTAAGTTCAATAATAATTCGTTGAAAATAAATTTTTAAACAAAATTCATTTTCAATATCCATTTCATCAAAAACTAAATTTAAAATTTATAAAGTTTTATTTATAAAAATTTTACATCATTTACTACAGAAAATATCATTTCCTCTTTTATGAACTAATTTTCTATCTTAAAACATTTAAAAAAAATTATTTGAAAATATCATTGAATTATAATAATAGAAAATTTTAAAATAATTTAAAATACTTCTTATACATAAAAAATATTTGAAAAAAATCCATAAAAAATGTGCTTGAAATCATAAAAAGAACACTATTAAAATATTTTAAAACAATTTTTGCATATAAAAAAATTCCGAAAACTTTTCAAATTTAAAATATATTTTAAAATAAATTAATGAAGATTTTAAATTTACATAAAACAATTTTTAAACAAAAACAATATTTGAAATTTTTCTCATAATGTATTTTTTCAAAACATCCAATCGACGCTTTGAAAATATTTTAAACACTTAATCATCAGAAAACATTTTTAAATCATTTTTCATCAAAAATAGCATTGAAATTTAAAAAAAATGATTATTTTAAAATCATTTAAAACCCATTTTAAACTAATCCATTTGTTAAAACCTTTTTATTTGAAACCCTATTAAAAAACGATAAATAAAATGAATATTACGGAAAATATTTATATAAAAAATAATAATCATGAAAATGGTGATTAAATTAAATTCATGTAATGAAGGAAGATATATCTATTCATGGAAAACATTAAGTTTTCTCCGTGAAATGTTTAGAAAATTTCCTTGCTCAGAAAACAACAAGAATACTATATTTGAAATAAAATTTTAAAAAGGAAATACTTGGCTAAATATTATTAATGAAAATAGTAAAATATTACCAAATTTTTTAAAACATTTTTATAATAATTTCTTTTTTGTTTAATAATAATTTCTATTTGAAGCAAGAGATAAGGTCATATTTTCATAAACAATTATTAATTATGTTTAGTATGGAGTAGAAAAATGGAACCAATAGATGATGATATCGGGATTAACTAATGTGTAATAAAATTAGGTAGGGTTCTTGAGAGATGTACTATAATATTTCATCAATGAATGTATAATTGTAAACTATCCTATCAAACGATGATATTATAGCCATAAACATTTACCACTTCGGTTATATTGAATTGTAATCCCCATGATATAATAAATCAAAATGAACCTTAAATTACAATTAAAATTATTAAATTAATTATATAAAATTCCCAAGGTTTTTATATAAACCTCATATAATAATGTAGGTGCATAAAATTGCATGTTTCTCAAAGAATGATAATTGAGACAAAATTAGTTTAATGATTAGATAAAATTAGAACAAAAAAATACATTAAATATAGATCATAAAATATATATATATATATATACATGTATACACACACATATAAAATGATAAAAATTAAATAATACATTCATTGATATTATATAAACCACACAATGTAAATATGTTTTCAATAAGTCATTAGTCTTGCAAAAAGAAAATGTAAGACTTCTAATCCACTTAAATTATGTCTTAACATGATTCAAACACATTAAAAAATATTGAATAATATATATATGTGTGTATTTTTCATCTAAAACAATATTTATATATATAATACTATATCCGATTTTCTAATAACATCATTTTACCCTTTTATTATCAATTCGATGTTAATGTTATGTTTTGGTTAAAAAAACATTGTCTTTCGTACATGTTTTGACTTGTTATTCGTCAAACTATTACGTAGATCATGATTTTATTATTTAATGAATATAAAAATGATTTAAATATCATATATATTCTTCATATATGTTCTTATAATAATCAAAAAAATATAAAAAAAATGGGAAATGAAATACACATTTCATGGAGATGGTAGGCCATATGCATGCATGAATGCTGTTTAAATTTTCATATTTCATAAAAAAATAATTTAAATGAAATTAATATAAATTATAATTAAATTATAATTAAACTTTTATAGAAAAAAAATATTATTATTAAACAAATCCTTAATACATTATATTTAATTCATCAATGAATCACTTCTCTTTGAGGATTTGGTAGTCCATCCATCCACAATGGTTGTAATATTATTCACATAAAATGGAAGGCATAAGGTTATTTGTTGTAAAATAATAAAATAATAATTAATACATAATATATAAAATATATATGATATAAAAACTATAATGACGTCATAATTCTCAACCCTGGGATGATGTAATGTTAGAACTAATGATATAGGTTCACTATGTCATAGTCCATCATACAAAAGAACAATGATTGAATATCCAAATTAATGGAGGTTTGTGTGAGTGTAGGTCATACCCTAATAATTTCAATATATTAGTATATATAGTATAATTAGATTATTTTATCCTCATATAATAATTTTTTTTTGGGAGAGATAAATAAAACAAAATCCCTTGTTTAAGGTTATAAACTTTTCTTTGGGTCACTCATTTTTTTCATTAACAGGATCAATAGTTGGACTTCTACCAAAAGAGGGGATTATTGGTTGATATAAGGTAATTTGGTAGGTAAATGTGAATTTTTTGTTAAATCAAAAGGTCTTGACATTTTTCAAAAAGTGAGGGGTGAGTTCCCATTAATAGTGGTGTAGGTTTGGTATTCTTTTAATAATGAAAAGTTAAACACAATTACACATTCTACATTGGACACCCTAGCTGAGTCCAAGGAGGTAAGAATGGCGGTTTAATATCTCGATCCTATTCAATGAAGGTGAAGAACAATATCATAGATTTATAGGGATTTTTTAGACACTCTTTGTGGCCATAAAGAAGGAAATATTATTCTAATTTACATAGTCTCCATGTTACTTGATCCTCATTTAAAGTACTTTTACCTCTAATGGCCTCTAAAATTGGGAATCACAACCCATCTATAAAATATAAAGGCTTCCACAAGTATGTGAGGGCAGAGATCACTGGAGAATTGGATCCTCAAAATAGTGAATCACCTATTATTGAACATATAAACGCATAAAAAGAGGTTATAAAATCCATTATCTTGCTGATTGGAGAGGAAATAATGGGGTGTGATGAATGGGAAATCATTTTCAATTTCAATAAAGAATATTAATGGATGTAACTAGTGGTAAATACTACGCAATAGGTGTTTGACAGGATGGATGAGAGGTGTATTCAGATAAATCATAAAAAGGATCTCACACCTGGATCCAAAAACAACATGGAATTTTGGAATAAGTATTCAATGATATGAATATTATTGTGGATGAGCTCATCAATTTTTGGGACATGATGGTTCACATCTTTTAAGACCTACATAATGATGACACAAATTTTAAGATTACTACTCTCCAATGCATTGTCTAAAGAGGTATAGTTTCTAAAAGGATTAAACTATAATTCAAATATTTATCTATTATATATGATTCGGGTTAATTGTATATTGGTTAATTTTACATTTGGTTCTATATTATTTTCCCACTTTTACTTAAAAGTGCTTTTTCACAAAAAAAAATAATTTTTATGGCTTCCAAAGGAAACCAATATTGAGATGTCTCCCATTCATATTATGCCACCAATAATGTTATATTATCAATTAAATTTATTATATTTTCTATTTATGTAAATGAAATTTATTTTGGTATGTTATCATAGATATTTTTCCTTATAATAAGGTTTATCTTATAAAAAAACTTGTTTAACCATAATCTATTTAATTAGTTATAATTATTTTTAATAATATTTATGATAAAAATTTATGTTTACATTACAATAATTTATAAAATATTATCTTTCCCAATATTGAAATCATTTTTCAAAATTATATTATTATATGTGGTAGAAATTAATTTAAAATAATATAGTACATGGGAAGAATCGATGGGATTTTAAATTATAATTTTTCAAATGTTTGAAATGTTTTTTAACCAATATAAAGGTGAAATTTATTAAAATTAGGTAAATTGAATTGATATGATTATAAATCATATAAATATAATTTAATAATAAATTTATAATTAAATTAACAATAGAATTAAATTATATGAAAATGATGTTTTCAATTAATATATAGTTTTTTCACTATTCGTAAAAAATGAATCCTCTTAGAAAAATATCAAAAATTGACCCTAAGAAAATTTTGATATTACTATTTCCAAAAATTATGTTTATTTAAAAACATGATAAATATTAAAACATTAATTTTCAAACAATTATACTATAATAAGGTGGTAAAAAAAACCTTTTAAAATAATAAAATTTTTATTCCTAAAACTGCATTTCTTCTTATTTTATTCATATCAAAATTGTTGGATAAATGTAAAAACATTTGTATGAATTTTTAAAATATATATATAATTAATAGAAATCACTATTAAATATTAATTTAATTTATTATAATAAATTGAATTTGTAGGAATAAAAAAATTATAAAATCAACACATTATATTGTATTGGTTTTTAATTAAATTTATATTCATTTAATAAAAATATAATCCATTTTATCAAAACTTTTAACCATAGTATCGTAATTTAGTTAATATTTTTCATACCTTAATTTCCAATGGATATTCCATTAATATATTAATATTTTAAAAAATAGTATTAATAATATATATTAGTTTAGTAAAACATGGTCTTACATGTAACACAAGGTGTCAAAGGGACTTGGAGTTTTTTGTAATGCAAGAAAAAAATAAAGATTCCAATAGAATTTCGTGGTTCATAATTCCACCTAATAAAATCACAGTCATTTTATATAATAAAATATATATTAATTGTTTCAATAAGTGAAAAATACATAAAATATTAAATTAATTGGAAAAAATATTTCAGAAAATCTAGATGATTTTCCTTTTACACAACATAAAATTAATTTTTCCAAAGTAATTAATTGGGTTTAAAATGGTTTAATTGTTTCATGTAACATCCATAGAAACCCACACTTTAAAAATTAATGTTTAAACTTATTTTTAAAAGGTAATTTTATTAACCCAATGGTTACCCAAAGTATCTTATGACATGGTTTCCACATATTATAACATAGATATATATTTGGAAAAAGAAATAAAATTATAAAAAATTATAAATTATGATAAAGATCACAAACAAAATAAGAAAGTGGTGATCAAAATAATGTTATCCTTCCTAAAACCAAAGACCAAATTAGCATGAAAGTGGTCATTGATATCTTCCAAAATGATGATAATATGACAAAATTTTATTTAAAATTAATTTTTATAAATGTTAATATTTTCATGAGAATAATTAATTACATGGTTTCATTCTTAGTCATAAGAAAAATCAAACCCTTTGGTTGGTCCTTGAATAATGACCACATCATCTCTTACTCCATGAAATAAAGATAATTATTTCATCCTTAAAGAACTGTCAAATCTTAAGATAAAGGAATAAAATTCTATGTCATTATATCTATATTTAGTTAACATCACAAGGAAATTGTTAAAAAAATTTACCCATTATACATAAATTTTCATGTAGTGTGATAATTCTCTAACCTATAGAGCGTCCTCCAAAGTTACACTTCAACCATTCAAAATATGGTTACCATTTTTAACCATAAAAAGGATAAAGTAAAAAAATTTAAAAATATTGTTATTATTTTTTAAAAAAATAAATATAAAATTAATCTGAATTATATCATAATTATTCTTTTAAATATCACAAAAAAATCATGTATGTACAATTATCCTTTATTTTATTGAACTATGTTAAAAACATTAATATACATAAATCCTTAATGAATGCCTGAAATCGTCCTTATTCCAATTATAATTATATATATATCATAAATTCATGAATGTCATAAACTCCATCCATGATAGAATAGACTAAATTTTAAGAAAATTAACAATCAGTTCCATGGTAATCATTACCATCTAATTTTATTTATCAAAAACTGATTATCTTAACATCATGAACATATAGAGGGTTGTCTTTCGATTAATCATTTTTTTACAATCAATATAAAAATTACACTATATCATACTTCTATCCCATTATGAATGTTCAATTTATTCTTGTAAATCCCTTATTAAAAAAAGATATTTAAAAATACTTATATATTTCACCACTCATATAACATAATTCATGAAACCAAATACCTAAAAAAATATATTATTCCACTTAATCCTTAATACTTTAATAATTATACGTCATCCAAATATGTAATACATCTTTCCATTGATGTTTGACAATTAGTCTCATCTTCATCAGCAATATAAAAATTAATCATACTTCCTTTTATGATTATCATCATGAACATCCTCATTGTATGTAAATTTTCATAATACCCAATCATTCAAAATTTAACTCATTTATCCATTTATGATGTCATACGGAGGAAAATATAACCATCCATTGCATTGATTAGACTCTTAAATTTCACTTTTATGTTGTTCATTTTTTTACTCCTTCAAAATATCTTCTAGTTATTCTATGAAATTCAGTTGGGTAGATCTATCCACATTCTAAACACAAATGAAAGTGAATCAAAATTCCTCTTTGGTCTCCATTTCCCAAACTCACATTGTACATATTCCTAATCTTCATTTATGAGTTCGAGATATAGTTAATCTACATGTTCATAATGATTTTCTGTTTAAAATGAATAGGCATGATATCAACATACTTTACTCCAATAGTCATCCAATTTTACAACTCATCAGTAAATTATCCATCACCTGAAAAATTAATATAGTTCCTTCTAGTTACATCAACTTTTGAAAATGATAAATGATAGTGTGATAATAAATTATCATAGTGTAAAAACATATAATCATGATAAATTACTTATAGGATATATATATTATGAGACACATATTAATTAATTACATATTTGGTTCATCCTTGGTAATTTATAATCATATGATATTCCAATATTTAATAATGGTTCATGAAGCCTTTTTAAATTTTCAAACCATATCCCCCCAGCATTGTAAAATGAGGTGTGAAGTAAGAGTCATTTTTATGTACCAGTTCTCGATCAAATATAGCTTAATGTATTTTTTATTGTTTTTTACCATTATTTAAATATGTTCCACATCCACTTCCAATATTAGTGCATAGAAATAAAGGAATTTATAGGTAACCACTTTCTCCTTCCATTACATATGTTTGAGAAAATTTTCCTATACATTGACTCGTCCTTAGGGACATCCCAAGACTTTTACATAGAAATATCATTAGGGATCTCTATATTATTTTCTCTGAATAGTTTTCAAAGATATAATAAATAATTCCTATGATAGCAACTATAATGACCTAGGATTAATATACATGAATATTTCATCATTTTATCCAATGATTATCAAATTGCGAAATTAAATTCTTAAGGAATATAATAGTTGGGAGTATTTTGAATCATGAAAGACATTATTATAATCTGGAGACTACTCTTAATCACCTAAAATATCTTTTTGTACCCTTTAGTAGTCCTACTTAAAACCATTCTTTATAACATGGGGAACGAAATATAATTAAGGGTGAGAACATATTCTTAGTTAGGGTAAAAATAAATTAGATATGTGTGAATAGTAATGATAAAAAGGATATGAGAACTTGATAAAAAAAAACTAGAAGATAATACCCTTCATATAAAAAATCATAATCCATAGTCATGGTATATATATAGGTATTTCATAAGACATGAATTGTAAGGGAATGAAGAGAATAATTTATTAAATCATTACATAGGAATAAGAAATGGAATTTTTTCAAACGCATAATCATAGAGAATGATTTCTATATTTCAAATGGTTAAATTACAATTTTAACATAGTGGAATAGATTCACTCAAAAACCCATCATAGTATTCTTGGATCACTCCTAGGACCACCATATTAGTCACGGTTCACTCTCATGTCCATATTAGTGGAAAACGTTGTTTACTAATCTGGGTTCACTATAACGACAACAATGTCTATTTAATGATATATAAATCACCAGAAAATTTATTGGAGGGGGATAAATTTCACCACCACCTCATAATGAAATCCTACATTTTTGTTCCAAAAATATAATAATATATTCATCTTATATTGAACCAAAAAAAAATATATTTTTTTTATTAACATAGTATAAAAACCCAAGAATTGAAATTGTAATCATAAAAATTTTATAATATCTTAACCTACAAAAAAGAGACCATTTTTTAAAATAATTTCATTTTTAAATTACTCAATAATAGAGGTGGTTTTAATAAGTGCTTCATCATATTATTTCTTGTCTATGAGAAATGATTTTCATAATAAACATGTCATCAATAGAATAACCATTTAGATAAAGAATAAATCTCATTTACATGGATCATATAACAAGTAAATTATAAATAACATCAATGAATTTCATGTAAGATGGAGAAGGTTTTCAAAATATCACTTGGATTGTTTCATAAAAAATAAAATTTCTTTTAAAATCATTTATAAACAAAAAAATATTTTCCAAATATGCTTTTATGAAAACAACATTGAAAACATACGATGTAATCTGTAAAAAAATTTGAAAAATTTAAAATGGAAAATATAATTTCCTCATTGAAAAGGTCATTTTAAATAATTATACATTTAAAAAAATATTTATTTAAAATATCATAGAGAACATATAAATTAATATTTTAATATCATTTAAAACTATTTTTTACAAAAATGATTTTTGAAATACATTTTCATTCAAAATATATTTTATGACCGCTAGATTAATTTTTAAAATTAATTTAAATGAATTTTGGAAATTAAGTAAATATTAAAACATTTCTTTGAAGATAAATTTTAAAATATATAATGGAATCTTTGAAATAATTTAGAAAACATTTTGAAACCGATATTTTTTGAAAAATTATCATTTAAAATATCATTGTTATTGTATAAAGGAATCATTAAAAGTAATTTAAAAAATTTATTCAAAATTAAAAAAATTATAACACTATTTGGAAATAACATTGAAAACAAATTAATTATGCTCGGAAAATATTCAAAATAATATTTTAAATAGAACACATTTTTGAAAAACATATTTGTTGAAAACCACATTAAAAATGAATATCCGAAATATGTGGTAAAAATTTCATAAATAATTAACCTTCAAAAATTGAGATATAAGCTCCAAAGTAATGATGGCCATGATTGTGGATAAATCCATATATGTAGAACATTTATTTTTCACTGTGAAAACATTATACAAGTTCCTCTATAAGAAAAAGAAATAATGTTTCCCTTTTCAAAATCATTTCTATAAAAATTATAAAAAATTATTATTATTTTTAAATATCATTATATAATAGTAGAAAATATTTTGAATATTTTATTTTTGAAAACATTGTTTTTAAATAATATTTATTTCATACCAAAGGGAGAAATAATTTCATATTTCCATAAAAACAATTTATTTATTATAACAAATATAAAATTGTGGTAGAATGGTACTAATATAGCAATATATCATTAATAAACATAAGAGATGAAAATTCATAAATTTTAATTATATATCAATGTTAATATTTCATCAATGGATTCATAATCTTAAACAATCAAAAAACACAATGAGATTGTAGGAATAAACTCTTACCACTTAGGTTATGTTGAATCATAATCCCCATGAATATTAATATTACATTAAACATAAAATATCATTAATATAATGATATTTATGATAAAAAATTTCATATTTCAGTATATACACATTTTAATTGAATGTATGTTTCAAAAATTACATGTTTCTCAAATAAGGAAAATTGAGACAAAATTACCTTACAGATTTGGTAAATTTTGAATCCTAAACACCATATAATATATATCGTAAAATGGATAAGTAAATATGAATAAATTTATGGATAATAATCAAAAAATAAATTTATATTTAGTATATACATGACACAAAATAAAAAATTGTTGAATAACGCATAAGTCTCGTATAAATATATGTGAGACTAGAAAAACACTTTCTATAAGTCCTGGATTCCTTTATAAATGTTCAAACATCCTATATAATAAAAATAGGGTTATTATACTTATTAAAATTACCCATATTAATATATATAACAAAATATATTAATTTTTAAAATTGAATATTACCTTTTTATTAATAATTTCCTATTAAAATTGTGTTTTATGTAATAATTGTTCTGTTATATATACATGTTTTGAATTTTTATTCATGATCCACTTAATTTGATAATGATTTTATTATTAGCATAATATAAAAAATTATATTGACATCATATACATTATATATATATATATATATGTATTTATAAAAATATATAATATATTACAAATATGAAATGAAATACACTATTTATGGAGATGGTAGGTTGTATGTACACATAAATATTATTTCAATTTTCTAGATATATTGTAATAAATAAAGTAAATGAAATATATATATATATTATCCATATAGTATAATTATTATAATATATATATAACATATTTTTAATTTACCCATCTTAAATTCATTCCATGTAAAGCATAACAAATCACATCTCTCTGAGGAAGCGCTATTCCACATGTACACAAATGATGTTATCATATTCAAAAAAAAATTAAGAGAAAGAATATATGTGATATAAAATAATTTAATAAAAAAATATCAATATATATATAATATATATCATATAAACATATAATTTACATCATTTTTCGAAATCTTGAGGGGAGGTAACAGGAGAACGAACAACATTGGTTTACATTGCCATAGTTCACCATACATATGAATGTTAATTGTGTGTCCCATTGCTGGAAGTTATTTTAAGTATAGATAATAAGATTAACATAAATTTAATTAATAATCTTTATTATAATAAGGTTATTATATAATGTTGGAATAAGAATAATTTAGGGAGTGGTTAAAGAAAAAATACAAATGTTCTTGTTAAAGGATGTTACCTCATCTTTGGGTAACTCCTATTAGTTTTCTCTGAAGGGATTATGTGGTCAGATTTCATAAATAAATCAGGAATCAAGGAATATAGGAGTGGTTTTTTGGGCGCCTTCCTGGTTGGTACACCGGGTAACACCTCCTCAAATGGTGCCCATGCAGTTTCTCTTTTAATGGGGTGTTTTTAATGAGGGCCAAGACCGTGTGAATTATTTCACGTGGTGACACACTTTTGATGTGGAGAAATTATTACACTGATTCTTTTTCATATATAAGGAGGAATAGGCAAGGCATTTCAATATCACCTATAGCAAAAACACCAAGAGAAAATCCATTTTGGTGATCTTCATTCTTCGATGATCATCATTACTGCTCTCTATATTTTGATCCAAAATTTTATTCTTCAGTATTACTTTTTAGAACCCTTCTATTTTTGTGGATTATCTACCATGTACCTCTTTATTTTAGTGGATCCCTCTTTCTAGACTAGCTCCCATGGTTTTTTAGTTTCTGTTTTTCCATGTAAAAAATTCTGGTGTCAACTTTATTTTCTGCACATTTAATTTTGTCGCTACGCATCCGCTTCTTTTAGGGGGGAGGATTTTTTTTCCGCTGAACGTTCAATTTTTCTATTGTTTACACGTTCATCGCTTTCCCATCTTTCCCAAAATCTTGTATCAGAGGGTTTGGTTTTTTTCATATTTATTATGGTGGCCAATTATAGTCGGATGATATTACTGAATGGTACCAACTACCATATGTGGCGACTTAAAATGAAGGTTTTTTTTCAAGCGAATGCATCTTCCAGTGTTTAGTACCCAAAATCCATAGAGGATGTTGGAAAAATAATGGTCATTCGAGCATCAGATGTTTTGCGGCTTCATTCGACAATGGGTCAAAGACAATGTGATGAACCACATTGTCAAAATCTCTCATGCTAGAATTTTGTGGGAGAAGCTTGAGACGACCTATGCTTCGATGATGGGAAACAGTAAACTGTTTCTTCTCATGAAAATGATGAACTTGAGGTATAGAGAAGGTATGGATATTTCTGATTATTTAAGTGAATATCAAGGATGTTTTGATCAGTTTTCTGGCATGGGTATCAATTTTGAAGATGATTTTTTAGCTCTTTTACTACTTAACACTTTACCAGATTCATGGGAGAATTTTCGGGTTACTCTAACTGGTTATGCTCCTAATGGTGTTGTGACATTTAGTATTTTCAAGTATACTATTTTGAATGAAGAGGTTAGGAGACACACTCAATAGAAATCTTCATCAGAGCTTATAGCCACAGAGAATAGGGGGAGAAGCCAGGGTTGGGGGAAGAGTAGTCGAGGTAAGAGCAGATGCAGAAGCAAATAAAGACCGAAGTAGAGAGATTTTGAATTTCATAATTGTGGTATGAAGTGTCATGTTAAGAAATTTTTTTATGGGATGAAGAAGAGAGAATATAATAAAGGAAAATCCACAGAAGAAAAATGGTGGTGGAGAGGATCATGTCTCATCTGCTATAGGGGGTGATGTTGTTATTGTTTATGATTCCATTAACATTGCTTCTGATGATTATTGTTGGGTTGTTGATAGTGGTGCCTAATTTCACGTTATATCGAAGAAGGAGATCTTTACATCTTACAGTCCAATTAATTTTTGAATTTGCAAGATGGGAAATGATGGTAATGATGACTTTGTAGGAATCGGGACTGTTTGTTTATAGACCAGTACAGGAAGTAAGATGATTTTGAAGCATGTTCGACATACACCTAATGTTTTCTTGAATCTCAATTCTACCAGTGTTCTTGATGATGAAGGTTTTATCCTTACTTTTGGTGGTTTCCAATGGTAGCTTTCCAAGGGCTCTTAAATTGTGTCTAGATAGAAGAAGAAATCAGGTTTGTATTGGGCTAGAGCTTCTATTTCTTGTGATACTTCTTGTGTTGTTGAGTGTAGTGTTTCATCCGAGTTGTGGAATAAGAGGCTCAGTCACATAAGTGAGAAATTTCTTGGTATTTTGGAAAAGATAAATATTATTCTAGATTTGATGAGGGTCAAATTGGACACATGTGATCATTACATGGCTGGAAAACAGTTTAAAGTGAGTTTTAATAGTCATCCTCCACACAAGAAGTCATGGGTACTTAAATTGGTACATTATAAAGTTTGTGGTCCATTGAAATATAAGACCTTTAGTGGAGGTCATTATTTTTTCACATTTATTGATGAATACTCATGAAAGCTTTGGGTTTATGTTTTGAATTCCAAAAGTTAGGTGCTTAGTGTTTTTAAGCTATTTCATGTTTCTGCTGAGTGGGAATCAGGAAAGAAATTGAAATGTATTTGAACTTATAATAGAGGAGAGTATTATGGTCCTTTTGATCAGTATTGCAGGTAGGAAGGTATTTAGATTAAGAAGATGCCGCCCAAGACACCACAAATTAATGGTGTATTAGAGAGAATGAACATGACATTACTGGAAATTTTTCATTGTTTTCTTTCAGAAGAAAAGTTTCCTGGACATTTTTTGGGTGAGGTGTTACTTACTGCTATTTATATTAACAATTTTTCACCTTCTGTTGATTTGTAGATAGACACTCCAAACAAGTTTTGGTAAGGAAAAGAGATCAGGTACGATCACTTGCATGTTTAGGGTTGCAAGGCTTTTGTTCATGTGCCTAGCGATGAGAGATCCAAGAGGGATTGTAATACATGCTAGTGTATTTTTATTGGCTATGGAAAAGAAGAGTTTGGATACAAGTTCTATGATCTTATTTTGAATAAACTTGATAGAAACTGGGATGTAGTGTTTAAGGAGGATAAGACTATTTAAGACATTGATAAGGGAGAAAAGGATACTTCTCCATCTTCTAATGGTTTTGTTAGTCATGAGCCAGGTTCTGATTCACATTTACCTCATAGTGTTGATTCTGATGATCATGTTGATGTACAGACTGATGCTCAAGGTGAACAGGTTGGAGATGATGTTTCTGATGCACCTTTTTTTTCTGATGATCCAGTTATAGGGGTTATTAATTAACCCACGGTTCCACTCTAGAGGTCGTCTAGACATCGCAACGCTTCTACTCGATATTCACCTGATAAGTATGTGCTCCTAACTAAAGGGGGAGATCCAGAATCATTTGATGAGGTAATGGAGAGTGAACAGAAAGACAGATGGGTTGCGGAAATAGATGATGAGATAACATAATTTCACAAAAACCACACTTTTGAGCTTGTGAAGTTACCAAAAGGGAAGAGAGCTTTTCAAAATCGGTGGATTTATCCGATTAAAAATGAAGAATCTAGTTCCCTTCCACGATACAAGGTAAGGTTAGTTGTCAAAGGATTCCTTCCGAAGAAAGGTATTTATTTTGATGAGATTTTATTACATGTTGTCAAAATGTCTTCCATTCGGGTTGTTCTTGGTTTGGCTACAAGTTTGGATCTCGAGATTGAGAAGATGGATGTGATGACAAATTCCCTCCATGGAGTTTTAGATGAGTAGATTTATATCGAGAAACCAGAGGGTTTTGTTGAAATAGGTAACGAAAATCCAGTCTGCAGGATGAAGAAGAGTTTGTCTGGTTTGAAGTAAGCTCTGAGGTAGTGGTATAAGATGGTTGAATCTGTCATTTCACATCAGGGTTTCAGGAAGACATCATCTGATCATTGTGTTTTTGTTCAGAGATTTAATGATGATAATTTTATTATAATGTTGCTTTATGTTGATTATATTCTCATTGTTGGCCATGATACATCTAGAATTGATAGAATAAAGAAAGATCTTTGTCAGTCTTTTGAGATGAAAGACTTGGGGCCAGCATGACAGATTCTTTGCATGATGATATCCTGTGACAGGAAGGCTAAGAAATTGTGGTTATCTCAGGAGAGAGATATTGAGAAGGTTCTTCAGAGATTTTATTATGGATTGAGTTAAATTGGTAAGTACTCCACTTGATTTACATTTTAAGCTCAACACTAGCCAATCACCTTCTACTGATGAAGAGAGAGAGGAGATTCATCACATACCATATTCATCCATTGTTTGTTGTTTGATGTATATAATTGTATGTACAAGACCTGATATATCTCATGCAGTTGGTGTGGTCAGTTGTGTTGACCTCACCTGTTTTGATAATCTCAATCATGTATTCATATGTGTTGAAAATCCCAATTATGTTTTCATTCTCTATGATATTTTTAAAGTATCATTGATCTATACTTTAATTCTTTCAAATCTGTGATCAAACCAATAATAATTTTTAAAATAGTCTTTGGAATATGTTAATCCTCATTTATCCATGTTCATACAAGTTATAAATTAATTCTAACACAATCGGATGTGTTCTGCATAAAACAGATAAGTAATCTGCCTATAGCTACTGATAAAGAGCTACCGGTACCCAGTCTACCGATAGACTTAGTCTACCGACAGACAGCTACCGATAGACTTAACACAGAGCTACCGATAGACTTAACACAGAGCTACCGATACAAACATAGAGCTACCGGTGTAAGTATATATAGCTACCGATGGAATAAGATTCACCGATGGACAAAGCTACTGACAGACTCACAGCTACCGATACCGATGCATGGAGCTACCGATGCATGAAGCTACCGATCCATAGAGCTACCGACGCATGGAGCTACCGATAAACAAAGTCACCGATACAAGCATGTACCAACCGACGCATAGAGCCACCGATAGAGTCAAAGAAACTAATGACATTGAGCTACCGATGTTCAAGCTACCGATGTCCAAGCTACCGATGCTGATTACCTACCGATCACTCGACTCACTGTTTGAATTTCTTTATTTATCTTTATTTAATCCATCTAACGGTCATATCATGTACATTTTAATTATTTGTCAAATATCTGATAAAGGTTGTCGGATGTCAGGAACCCGTACCTCGTACCTGCAGAAAGGAAATCTTTTCTGTCTCCTGTTGCACGTGACATAAATACAAGAAGACTCTGCTGAAGAAAAAAAGATACAACACACACAGAGACAAGACATACGACATACTCAAGAAGAGCTCTGTGCATACAAGAAGAACCAAGCAAGACAGAATCACATATACAATCAATCCTACTCAAGAAGAGTCCTGGAGCATACAAAAGAATATCGAAGAGCTTCATCGACTGTCTGTGAACCTGGAGCATACGACACTCTGTTTCTCAAACAGAAACGAGAAGAGGACTCAGACACACTTCTGATCGAATCCAAAGGAGTCCAGAGCTACACTGAAATCACCGGAACCACTTCTAAACTCTACATCTTTTGTTCTGTGATTTATTATTACTCTTTTCGAGCAGTGTGTGTTATCTGCTGTATCTAACACATACACTGTCTCCTGTACTCAAACTGAAGGATTTGTAAATCCTTACCAAACCCTTTCATTCTTTCTTTCCCACGAATAACAGTGGTAGATGTCGTGTGTGACCTGGACAGCTGGTTGTTGTTGTACTGTTTCCCACGAAGAACAGTGGTAGAGGTCTTGGACCTGGACAGTTGTAAACTATCGAACCCTGATCCAGGGTGTGGATCATTTTTATATATAAACTTTTGAGAGGACTAAGTCTCGGCTTGAGACTGAACCTCTTGGTTACATTGTTGTGCCATCTCTTTCAAAGTTTTATTCCGCTGCTAATCACTTTAAAACTAATACTGTTTTTAAAGTTACTTTGATAATTAAATTAGCAAGTGTTTATGTTAAGTGTAGATTAGTAAGTTAGTTTCAAAAGATAATCACACACTCCTGTGTTGATTAACTGGGAATTAATCAATCCCTTGATAATCTGACAGAACCTCTACTTTAATATAAATTCACTACAGTTTAATTTATTATTTTATTTTGGGGGTCTTTAAGACACTGTTTTTAAATACAAAAATTTTAATTGGTACTCAATTCACCCCCCTCTTGAGTAAACCACTCCGACCAACACTTGGTATCAGAGGATTGAAAATACTTTCTAAAAGTACTCTGCTTTTGAACTGTGATTTTAGTTGTATTTTAAAGTTCTTAAAATTTTTGTTATATCTAAATTTTTTATCTCTTTAAAATTTTCTCATCATGGACAATAGACTTGAGGGTGCTGCTACTAACCGGCCACCTTTCATCAATGGAACTAATTATGCTCAGTGGAAACTGAAAATGAAAATTCATCTAGAAAGCATAGGTTTTGATATTTGGACTGCTATTGAATCAGAATACAAAATTCCTACTACTGCTAGATCTACTTGGGATGAACCTATAAAGACTGCTTACAATAACAATTATAAATCTATGAATGCCTTGTACTGTGCTCTAGGAGATGAAGAGTTAAATAGAATTTTTGCTTGTAAAACTGCATATGAAATTTGGGATACCTTAGCTGTTTCTCATGAAGGAACAACGAATGTTAAAGAAATGAGATTGAACACTTATACTATCAAGTATGATAATTTTTAAATGAAGCCTGATGAACCCATTTCTGACATGTATCTCAGGTTCAATGAAATTGTCAATACACTGATCTCGCTGGGAAAGGATGTCTGATCGAAGGAACAAATTATGAGAATTTTGAGATGTCTACCTGATAGATGGAGAGGCACATCTGTCTCAATCAGAGAATCATGTGACATTGCTGCTCTACCTGTCAAGGAACTAATTGGAAAGCTGATGATGTATGAAGAAGAGCTTAAAGTGAATAAAGAAGAAGAAAATGAACCTCCAAGAAAGTCTGTCGCTTTCAAATCCTCAACTTCAAAGAATAAGGACAAAGAAAAGCTTCAAGCTGTAGTTCAAAGTTCAAGCTGTGAAGACAGTGAAAGTGATTCTGACAGTGATGCTGAGATGGCTCACATTGCTAGAAGATTTAAGAAATTTTATAGGAAAAAGAAGTTCTTCAGAAAAACAAATTATAAGGATAATTATGATCACCAAGGTAAATGGAAAAAGGATTGGAAGAAGAATGACAAATCAGATGATGTTGTCTGCTATGAGTGCAAGAGAAAAGGACACATTAAAGCCGACTTTCCAAAGCTGAAGTATAAAAAGAAATATGAATATAAAGACAATAAGTTTAAGAAAGCCATGAAGGCTACCTGGAGTGCTTCTGAGGATAGCTCTACTGAATCTGAGAGCTCTGGAACTGAACAAAAAAATAAGGCAAACATGTGCTTTATGACAAACACTTCTCAGGTAACTGCTGAAACTCCTGCTTTAAATTATTATTACTCTGGAGATAATGCAGAATCTGACTCTGATTCTGGAAAAATGTCTAAAAATGAATTGTTTGAGTACTGTGATATGCTGGAAGAGACATGTAATGAACTTAAGGATAAATAAAAGTCATTAAAAAAACAGCATGCTCTCACCACTACAGTTAACACCGAACTCACTATTGAAAAAGAGAAAAATGCTCAACTGTTAAAAGAAAACACTGAACTGAAACTATCTAATGAGCAACTCAAGAAAGACTTAGAGAAGTTCACCAATGGAAAAAATACACTAACACAGATGCTAGGAAAGAAAATAGCACCTAAATATACTACTGGTATAGGATACCAACCTGGACAAAGGAAAATTGCCAAAACTAGATTCATTTCTAAATCTGGACAGAATGAAGGTAATTCTGGAACTTCATATGCTTCAACCAATTATATACATAGCTATGGATCTAATAAAGTTTATCTTTCAAAGCATGTCAATTCTACAAATTATATGAGACCCATTAGAAAAATATGGGTACCTAAAGTGTTATTGGCTAACCTGTCTGGACACAAGAAAATCTGGGTACCAAAATCATCTCCCATCTAAATCTGTTTTGTAGGGAACTTGCCTGAAGAGCTCCTGTAAGGAGACCTGGTATTTGGACAGTGGATGTTCAAGACATATGTCAGGAGACTTCTCTTGTTTCAAGAGTTTAATAAATGTTTATGGAGGCTTTGTCACCTTTGGTGATAATTCAAAAGGGAAAATCATCGGCCTAGTCCAGATTGGTAACACTGATTCAATTCAGATATCTAAAGTTTTATTTGTTGATGGCCTTAAATACAATTTATTAAGTATTTCTCAGTTATGTGATGATGGTTTTCATGTTAAATTTGAAAATGATTCCTGCAAAGTTTTTAATTCTAAGAATGTTTTGGTATTTTCTGCCTTAAGAAATGAAAATGTTTATGCTGTTAATCTGAATTCTTTAGCTAAGCAGAATATTAATTGTTTGAATGCTTTTCATAAAGAATCTTGGCTATGGCACAGAAGATTGGGACATTGCAACATTCACTCACTTAGAAAACTCTCTAGAAAAAACCTAGTTAGAGACTTACCTAAATTAGAATTCCCAAATGATAGAGTGTGTAACCCCTGTCAAAAGGGAAAACAACAAAAAGTTTCTTTTAAATCAAAGAAAGAAGTTTCGACTTCTCAACCACTTGAATTGGTTCACATGGATTTGTTTGGACCATCAAGAGTTTCTAGTATAAATGGGAAGCACTATGTTTATGTTCTTGTAGATGATTTTTCTAGATATACTTGGGTATATTTTCTAGCTCACAAAAGTGAAGCCTGTTCTTCTTTTGTTAAATACTCTAAATATGTAGAGAACCTTAGTGGACTTAATATTAAAACTTTGAGGAGTGATCATGGTCGTGAGTTTGAAAATAAAGATTTTGAATCTTATTGCTCAGACAATGGCTATACTCATAACTTTTCTGCCCCTAGAACACCCCAACAGAATGGTGTAGTAGAAAGAAGAAATCGAACCCTTCAAGAAATTGCTAGAACCATGCTCAATGAATATGACCTGCCTATTTATTTTTGGGCTGAAGCTGTAAATACAGCTTGTTATGTCATTAATAGAGTCTTAATCAGACCTGTTCTTAAGAAAACCCCTTATGAATTGTGGAACAATAGAAAGCCTAAGGTTAATTACTTTAAAGTTTTTGGTTGCAACGTATTTATTCTGAATACTAAAGATAATCTGGATAAGTTTGCTTCCAAAAGTGATGAAGGAATTTTTCTGGGTTACTCTATTTCAAGTAAAGCCTATAGAGTATTCAATAAGAAAACCAAATGTGTGGAAGAATCTGTTCACATCAAGTTTGATGAAACAGATCCACATGAGCCTAAAACCTCTCTTGAGAATCTTGAAGAAGATTTGTCTATTCTGGACCTTAATGATAAATCTAAAGAACCTGTAATAAAAACATCCAGTTCTGGAATTTTTCCAGAATCTGCTTCTGTTGAACCCGAACCTATAGATGAACCTGAAATTTCTAGTCCAACCTTTACCAGATCAACGAGGATTCAAAAGAATCATCCTTTAGAAATTGTTGTTGGTAATCTTGATAGAGGAACACAAACTAGATATTCTCTAAGAAACCAGGTTGAACATCAAGCTTTTCTTTCACAGCTAGAACCCAAAAATATCAATGATGCTATCAATGATGAATTCTGGGTAATAGCTATGCAGGAAGAATTAAATCAGTTTGAAAGAAACAAAGTCTTAGAATTAGTTGACAGACCTAAGGACACTTTGACAATAGGCACAAAATGGGTTTTTAGAAATAAAGTAGATGAATCTGGAAATATAGTTAGAAACAAAGCTAGACTAGTTGCACAAGGATATAGTCAAGAAGAAGGTATAGACTATGAGGAAACTTTTTCACCTGTAGCTAGACTAGAATCCATTAGAATCTTACTGGAATATGCTGCACATCTGGATTTCAAGTTATATCAAATGGATGTGAAAAGTGCATTTCTAAATGGTTTTATAATTGAAGATGTTTTTGTAGAACAACCACCTGGATTTACTAATCCCCATTTTCCAAATCATGTTTTTAAACTTTCTAAAGCTTTGTATGGTTTAAAACAAGCTCCAAGAGCTTGGTATGATAGACTTAGCAATTTCCTTATCTCAAATGGTTTTACTAAAGGGATGGCTGATCCAAATCTTTTCATTAAAAGAATTTCTAAAGATGTTTTAGTTGTACAAATATATATTGATGATATTATTTTTGGATCTTCTAAACACTCTTTATGTACTGATTTTTCAAAAAGTATGCAAAATGAATTTGAAATGAGCTTAATGGGAGAGCTTAAGTACTTTCTGGGATTTCAAGTATTTCAAAATGAAAATGGTATTATTTTGAATCAAAGTAAGTATACAAAGGATCTTTTAAAACGTTTTGGTCTGGATAGTATCAAGGAAAGTGAAACTCCTATGAGTACTACCTGTAAATTGGATGCAGATGAAACTGGGAAACCATTTGATCAAACAAATTACAGAGGTATGATTGGTAGTTTACTTTATCTTACTTCTAGTCGACCTGATATTATGTTTAGTGTGTGTATGTGTTCTAGATTTCAAGCTAATCCAAAAGAATCTCATTTGCTTGCTGTTAAAAGAATTTTTAAAAATCTCAAACACACGGTTAACTTAGGTTTGTTATACCCAAAAGGACAATCCTTTGACTTAATGAGTTATTCAGATGCTGACTTTGCTGGTTGTAAGTTAGATAGAAAAATCACATCAGGAACATGTCATTTGCTTGGAAAATCTTTAGTTTCTTGGTGTAGTAAGAAACAGAACTCAGTTGCATTATCTACTGCCGAAGCAGAATATATAGCTGCTGGTAGGTGCTGTGCACAAATTCTCTGGATGAAACACACTCTTTTGGGCTATGGATATGTTTTTAAACATATTTCAATCAAGTGTGATAACACCAGTGCAATAAACATCTCTAAGAATCCTGTATCTCACTCTAGAACCAAACACATAGATGTAAGACACCATTTCCTAAGAGATCACTATCAAAAAGGTGATATCTCTCTTGAATTTATTGGCACCGAACATCAATTGGCTGATATTTTCACTAAACCTTTAAGTTCGGATAGGCTAAGTTACATAAGACACGAATTGGGAATGTTTAATCACAACCGGTGTGAAAATCCTCACTGATGTGAAATTCTCACCGATGTGAAATTCTCACTGATGTGAAATTCTCACCGATGTGAAATTCTCACCGATGTGAAAAATTCTCACCGATGTGAAAAATTCTCACCGATGTAAAAATCCTCACCGATGTACAATTCTCACCGATTTGTTTTTCTCACCGATGATTAACTCACACCAATGCAAGGTTTTAAAACTTCTGTCTGCCCCCAAGAATACGAATCATTTTATTTTATATTATTACTCTATTTTTAATTCCTAAATGATAAAACTAAGTCTAAGCCACTTCTTACCTCACCTAGCTCAAAATCTCTCACCTTCGAACCTTAGCTCCCAAATCGGCCAAGAACCCTAAACCCGCGATGGCAAAAACTAAGCTTCATATCGTCAGAGATGAAAGTGCAGAACCAAACGCTAAGAAGCAGAAGACAAAGCATAAAGCCAGTGTTAGTGAAGTCAGAACTAGATCGGGAAGGCGACCAGTGAATCCTCACTTGCAGAATAGAGACATAGTAATCGAGAAGGAACTATGCGTGGAATGGCTACTGCCGAGCAAATCGTTAGTACTCGAGATTCTGGAGGACCAGAAATGGGTGGATTGTTTTTCAAATAACAATGGCCCATACTACCCGAAGTTGGTAAAACAGTTCTATGAGTTTGTAACCTTGGAGAAGTCTGAAAATGAGAATCGGGTAAGCTCTTTTGTGAATGGAAAAGAGATGTCTTTCTCTTCAGTAGAGTGGGCTGAGAGTTTAAAAGTACCACATGAAGGTGTCTCTGGGTATGTATCAAGAGAAATGCCACCTACCAGTGACATCTTTGATTATGAAACCGCCTTAAAAGAACTGACCGGTAATGGAAATCAAAGGCAAGTGGTTGCTTCTGAAATGGATGGAGAGAATCGACTGCTTTTCAAGTTTGTTCAGCATGTGTTGATACCAAGGCGAGGAGATTTTTCAAATCTTAGATATCAAGATATTTATCTTCTTCATTTGCTAAGACATGGTGTGAAGATCAATCTGTGCAGATTGTTAATGCTTAAAATGGAAGGCATGATTATACCAAAGTCAAAGACTAATGCTTTGTTCTTTTCCAAGGTGATTTCAGTAATGATAAAAGTGAAAGGAATAGCTGAGTCTCAGGATGAGACAGTTGTAGTCAAGAATAATTTCTGCATCACCTCGACTGTTTGTAAGTACATGAAAATTAACTGGAACCCATGGAAGGGAGAATGGGTTAGTGATGATCAGAAGGTATATGATAGGTTTAATCCTGTGGATAATCCCTCAAGACCAAAGGATATGAGAGATCCAAGTCTGAGACCTGATGAAGAGGAACCTATTTATAGTGATGAAACAGAAGAAGAAGAAGAAGAAACTCCTATGGATGTTGGAGGAGATCCAGACTTGCCCCCAAGTCCTGTTGCAGAATTGGTTTATTCCAGGAAAGGAAAGGTAGAGGAAATTTTGTCTACTCATGAGGAAGACCAGTCTGTACCTCACCAAGAAGAAGGGGAAAAGGAAAATGTATCTGAATTGTCTGCTTCTGGTAGTTTAAGTATGAGTCCTTTGATTGGAAGCTCAGCTATGCCTGCTGCTGAAGTAGAAAGAGATACAGAAGAAGCTGTACCTGTATCAGAAGATCTTCTAGATGCTGCACCGGTGGAACTTGTAGTAGAAGATTCTGATGAAGAGAATCCAGCACTGAATGCTGTTGTGATACATGAGAATGTACCCATTAAGGGGGAGCATCAATCTGTTCTTGGAAATGTTACAGTAGCTGTTGAGCTTGGAGACTGGGTAGAAGATCCAGGGTTTATAGTCTGTGGATTGGATTATCCGGATTCAGATAATGAGATGTCTGTGAATAGACCAAAGACCAATTATGATCTTGCTTCTGAGTTGTTGCCAGATGATGTGGTCATATTTCATGATCTGAATAAGCTGAAAGAGGACCTCAAAACCAGTTTTTTTGAAGAAGTGGAGTTAATGGAAACCTCCCTTGCATCCTCAATTAATTCCATAATGACTGATTCTGTAGTTAGTTTGGCCTCAGCAAGAGGATCTGCTGTAGTTGTCCCTAATGATTTTGTCTCTAAATCTGATCTTGAATCCATGAAGAATGAGCTGAAAGAATCATTCAGTGCATCAGTTGCTGAGATGAAGCAAAACTTTTATGAAGAAATGAAAATGTTAGAGAGATCTTTCGAGCTGTCTCTGGCTTGTAATTTATCTTCTTTTGTGTCTGAGATTATGGAAGAAGTGAAAGAGTGCCAGACTCAGTCTTCTAGGATCGAAGAAGATCTTGAAGCTCTCAAGACATCTGTTGCTGATTTGGATTCTTATATGAGCTCCCAGTCTCAAGCTGACAAGGACCTAGCTTATGTGAAGAGTGTAGTTAGCCAGTTTGTCTCGGTGTTTGAAAGTTTCAAAACCTCAGTAAAGGATCATGTTCAATTACAAGACTCTCAAGTTAAAAGCCTAATCAGTGGTTTGTCTAAGAGTTTCAAAGAAACAGTTTCCTTCTCTCTTGGCCCTCTCACATCCAAACTATCAGTTGATCTGAATCAAGTTTGAGCAATGTTGAAGGAGGAGATTGGTTCTATTTCAACCAGTGGCTCTGTGGACTCATCAGAGTTAAGCCGAGTGGTGCTTTCTACAAGAGATTCTGCTAGAGAAATAATGAAGATTGTTCAAGACTATATGAGAGAAGCCTCTGCCTCTCAGGAAGCCGTAAAGAGAAAAGTGGACTACTACTTCACCAAAATTTTCACCAAGCATCAACTCGAACACCACTTCAAGTTGATGTTGGAAAACATGAAGCTCCCTCCAATAACTCAAGATTTTAGAGAACAAGTGAGCAAGCTAAGAGAACTGACTCCTGCCTTAGAGAAATTCATGGAGAACAAAGATGATTTCATCTCTGCTATGGAAAGAGGAGGAGGAATTATTATGGATTTTAGAAATCTGTTGCTGCCCTTCTTGCATGTTGATGCCAGACCAGTCATCATACCTCCTACTTTGCCTGCTTCTGCCTCAGCTGCTTCCACAGTCCAGCTGACTCCTGCTCAAGCTATTCGAAGCCTCACACCAATGATCACCCAAAGATATTCAACCTACAGGCCTGACTCTGTGTCAGTGGCCCAGCCTCCTTTGATCTTTTCTGGCATTCCAAAACCTTCACCTGCATCCTCACCACCCGAACCTTCTTCTGATCCCAAAGGAAAATCTCACGTGGAAGAGGTGGAATGATCCAGTGGCCAGGATTTTTGATAGGAATTCATTTGTATTCTGTCTCTGTACTTTCTGACTACTCTAATATAGAAGAGCTCCTTTTACTTCTCATGTTTTATTTGTCTCCTATATATGCTTTCCCACTTTTTGATTATCACAAAGGGGGAGAATAATAAGGGGGAGGAGAATAATAAGGGGGAGAACAATAAGCGTAGGAGAACAAAATGAGAGAATGAAATATTTTTTTTTCTCAACGGAGAAAAATAAGGAATAAGGGGAGTCACATTACCTTTTTTCACTTTTCCCTCTGATACCTTATGTCTATATAGTACCTTATGATTGTTACCTCTATAACTTATGTCTATATCATACTATTTCTATTATCTCTGATGCTGATTTCAATAAGAAAATTGAATTCAATATTATACTCTTTACTATTATATTTTCACTATGTTAAATGCCCATATCATAAATTGTGATTATCAAAAAGGGGTAGATTGTTGACCTCACCTGTTTTGATAATCTCAATCATGTATTCATATGTGTTGAAAATACCAATTATGTTTTCATTCTCTATGATATTTTTAAAGTATCATTGATCTATACTTTAATTCTTTCAAATCTGTGATCAAACCAATAATAATTTTTAAAATAGCCTTTGGAATATGTTAATCCTCATTTATCCATGTTCATACAAGTTATAAATTAATTCTAACACAATCGGATGTGTTCTGCATAAAACAGATAAGTAATCTGCCTATAGCTACTGTTAAAGAGCTACCGGTACCCAGTCTACCGATAGACTTAGTCTACCGACAGACAGCTACCAATAGACTTATCACAGAGCTACCGATAGACTTAACACAGAGCTACCGATACAAACATAGAGCTACCGGTGTAAGTATAAATAGCTACCGATGGAATAAGAGTCACCGATGGATGAAGCTACTGACAGACTCACAGCTACCGATACCGATGCATGGAGCTACCGATGCATGAAGCTACCGACGCATAGAGCTACCGACGCATGGAGCTACCGATAAACAAAGTCACCGATACAAGCATGTACCAACCGACGCATAGAGCCACCGATAGAGTCAAAGCAACTAATGACATTGGGCTACCGATGTTCAAGCTACCGATGTCCAAGCTACCGATGCTGATTACCTACCGATCACTCGACTCACTGTTTGAATTTCTTTATTTATCTTTATTTAATCCATCTAACGGTCATATCATGTACATTTTAATGATTTGTCAAATATCTGATAAAGGTTGTCGGATGTCAGGAACCCGTACCTCGTACCTGCAGAAAGGAAATTTTTTCTGTCTCCTGTTGCACGTGACATAAATACAAGAAGACTCTTCTGAAGAAAAAAAGATACAACACACACAGAGACAAGACATACGACATACTCAAGAAGAGCTCTGTGCATACAAGAAGAACCAAGCAAGACAGAATCACATATACAATCATGCCTACTCAAGAAGAGTCCTGGAGCATACAAAAGAATATCGAAGAGCTTCATCGAATGTCTGTGAACCTGGAGGATACGACACTCTGTTTCTCAAACAGAAACGAGAAGAGGACTCAGACTCACTTCTGATCGAATCCAATGGAGTCCAGAGCTACACTGAAATCACCAGAACCACTTCTAAACTCTACATATTTTGTTCTGTGATTTATTTTTACTCTTTTGGAGCAGTGTGTGTTATCTGCTGTATCTAACACATACACTGTCTCATGTACTCAAACTGAAGGATTTGTAAATTCTTACCAAACTCTTTCATTCTTTCTTTCCCACGAATAACAGTGGTAGAGGTCGTGTGTGACCTGGACAGCTGGTTGCTGTTGTACTGTTTCCCATGAAGAACAGTGGTAGAGGTCATGGACCTGGACAGTTGTAAACTGTTGAACCCCGATCCAGGGTGTGGATCATTTTTATATATAAACTTTTGAGAGGACTAAGCCTCGGCATGAGACTGAACCTCTTGGTTACATTGTTGTGCCATCTCTTTCAAAGTTTTATTCCGATGCTAATCACTTTAAAACTAATACTGTTTTTAAAGTTACTTTGATAATTAAATTAGCAAGTGTTTATGTTAAATGTAGATTAGTAAGTTAGTTTCAAAAGATAATCACACACTCCTGTGTTGATTAACTGGGAATTAATCAATCCCTTGAGAATCTGACAGAACCTATACTTTAATATAAATTCACTACAGTTTAATTTATTATTTTATTTTGGGGGTCTTTAAGACACTGTTTTTAAATACAGAAATTTTAATTGGTACTCAATTCACCCCCCTCTTGAGTAAACCACTCCGACCAACAAGTTTTTATCTATCAAATCCAGGAAGAGAGCATAGGAGAGCAGTGAAGTACATCTTTCGTTATCTTCATGGTACTTATGATCTGAGATTGTGTTTTCGAAAAGAGGAACCTATGATTTTTGGCATTAAAGATTCAGATATGGCAGGATATATAAACTCGAGGATGTCTACTTCATGCTATTTGATCACTTTTACAGGGGAGCTGTATCTTGGCAGTCTATATTGCAGAAATGTGTTACTTTATCTACCATATATTTAGAGTTTATTGCAGCTATTGAGGCATGATAATAATTTATGTGGATGAAAAACTTAATTTGAGAGCTCAATTTAAATCATGACATATATGTTTTATTTTGTGATAGTCAGAGTGATGTTTTTTTGGGAAGGAATTCTAATTTTCATGGCAGGTCGAAACATATCAATGTTCGATATCATTGGATTCTCAAAGTCCTTGATTAGAGACAGTTAGTATAAGGAAATGACCACAAAACATTAATTAATATTGAATTAAATTGAATAATTCACATTGAGGATCTTTTCAGGTTTATAGTTTTAGAGAATTAGGTCAAAACTATTACATCTCAAAGATTACAAAGTAGGCACATCTACTCGGTTTCCATTTTTTTCACAAAATAAAAACTCCTGAACAAAAGAGTCATGTCTAGTTCCTTCTTTTAGAATGCCTAAAATTTCCTTGATCCCATCATTGACCCTATTCCACTTTATGCCCTGTGAAAAACATTTCAAAAACATGGGATGAGCATAAAAATCTCAGTAAGGGTTATAACAATACGGAATCAAAACACTAGTCCATGTATACATAAGAATCAATGAAATCATACTTTACTCATAAAACATAAGCACTTTAATATAAATCATTAAATCATAAGATTTATGAATAACTCATATAAATCATAAAAAATAAAGGTAACTTGAGGCAATCATAACATTATTAAGTAGGGAGTAACCTTCATGGTTATGTTTGGAATACCCATCACAGTATATTCACTAAATCTCTTTAGAGAAACCTCAGCGTTGAACCCCTTCACATTACCCAATGCATTGGAGAGCTATACTGGGGTCACCCACCCATAGTTTATCACATAACCACCTGTCTTCATAAACAATGTCCAAGAACCATTACATAATCGTATCACATAAAACATGCATAAAGGAAACATAATATTTCCAAATTTAAATCACAATATATCAATACAACAAATTGATATTATAAAAACATTTTCAATACCATTTTCAATACCATAATAAAAGAAAAGTAAAACATGGTATTTATTTTTTTCATTTTTTTAAAAAAAAACTGGCTTGTAGAGGAAGCCGAAGCTCAAATAATGGTCATGGTAGTGGAGAAGACGTTGTCGCCACATACGTACGAAAAAACATTCCCTTTTTCTGTTTAGTAAAACTCTTCATATAAAAAATATCCTCTTTGAATAAATGTAAAAGTCAAAGGGGTTTATAAACCGTATAAAAGAAAGTTGTGTATAAAACAAAATATGCCTAAATGAAAGGAGATTGAGATGAAGTACCTTACCACTTCGAAACATTTGAAAAGGTTTTCAAACATTCATGTCCATATAAATAAATCCTTAAAACAATTTTTAGAACATGGACATGGATGATAAATGTTTAAATGAATAAATCTTTAAAACCTTTAAAAACAATGTTTTAATAAAATAATCCTTTTCCTTTTTGAAAGTTTAAAGTATAAGACACATGAAAGTAGACCATTTTCAAATATTTAAATGACTTGAGTATAGAAATAATATGTATAAGGAATTTCAAAGGGGTTGTATATACACTTTAAAAAGAATAAAAGTTCATATCATCAAGAAGTGTCTCAAGGAAGAGAAATTGAGACGTAATCCCATTCAAAGATAATGTCATTAGTGCAAGGATAAATCATTGAAATAATTATGTGTGACACATATAAATACACCCAATATAAGTGGATATTAAGTGTAAAACAATAATGGGTCATTCACACATACTATTGGAAAAACAAAACCAATTACATAGATATTTAACTCAATGAAATGAGATTGAGTTATGATTTCCCATACAAGTTCATATCAATGACGTAAGAATTTATCAATGAGATGATTATGTTGTGAAATTATATATCCACACAAAGGTTTTTGGAAATTACCACATAGAGATTCCACACATAATCTTGGTATAATAAAATCAAGAAGTATATGTTTAATACAAAGAATTGAATGTGGGTTAAGAAGTTCCCATAAAGAAATCTTACAGCCTAACGGCGTCACTTTAGAATTCATAAAATGAGACGATGAGAGATAATAAGGAATATCTCATAACTTATACATAAAATTTATAGCAATAAGGATATATAAGAACATATCCCATTATAATAATATTAAAAGGCCTAACAAAAACAAGTCTTTTAAAATGAGGAGGGTGGAAGGTTCCCTTACCGATTTGGGTATCTTCTGAAACGTACACCCCATGAAATATGGGTCATACAATGTAGATTTTAATACCAATAAATTAATGTATATTACAAAAATAATACAATAATGAGAATTTCATACACCACTCATAGGAAATAGTGGAAAATGTAGCATAAATATCATGGAAATAAAAGTAAGATGAAAAATCCCTTACGAATGCTCGGCAGCCTAACCGTGCCACTTAAAATTTCTTAAACTGAATTGATGAGAGTAAGAGGGGATCTCTAATAATATTAAAAAAATTCTATTATGGTGAATATAAAATAACATCCTCCAACATAATAACATGGAGAATAAAATAAATGACTTAAAAGAGATTACTTGAAAAGAAAGAGAGAGGTCGGATCCCTTACCTCAAGTCCGACTTGTCTTGTTCGTTTCATTATATTCATGAATAATAAACATTGGTCAATTACTAATTGATTATGTACCTCCTTTACAGTTTATTATTAAATTAATATTACATATTATAGTGTTTTAATAATTAGTTAATTATGTGAGTTCATATCAGACATTTTTGTCGATGTTCGGTACATGAGTCAAAAATGAACTTGTTTGAAAAGAATTATCCATGTAGTTATAATTAAACAATATAATGAATAGTATTAATGATTTAAATATCATATATATCTAGTATATATTCATTTTATACTATTCCATTACATTTGGAGCTAAAAAATGAAATGCACCGTTCATGGAGACGGTAGGTCTTACGTACGCATGAACGCTACTTTCATTTCTTTGTCACATAATGGAATTAAAACTAAATGAGATATATATATATATATATATATTATAATTACAGTATAATATATATGTTATATATGTCACATAAGTTCATTAAGTTCATTCTTTATACATTCCCTGTATTGCATGAATGAGTTACATCACTTGAGGGGGCGATAGTCCACACTTCTTCAAATGAAATTATCGCATTTGCAAAACATGCAAAGCATAAAGGTATGTTTTAAATGTAAAATGCATAAGAACAGACAGGAAATAAATATAATATATATCATAAATAAATATAGTGCCATCATAATGGCCACCATGAGAGGTGGTACGAGAAGATAGAACAATCATCGTTTCGTGAGGCAGTAATTCACCATCTACAGAAACGACGTGTTCCTTAACCATTAGATTGAGGTGTGTGTAAGTGTAGCTCAAATAAATCTCATAAAAAAATCCTAGTATATTGAAGATACTGATTTTGTTTAAAAATAAAGGAATAAAAAGGTTTCATGTAGTCGGAGAAGCAAAATAAAATAAAAGAACATGAGAGAAGACAATACCTTTAAATCTGGTAACTCCCTTTAGTTAGAACCAAAAGTGTTTCTTGAAGATCATTCTGCCTAAGGTAAGTCTTCTTAGATGAATATAGGGATGTGGAGAGATAAAATGAGCAGATTTTGGTCGAGCTAAAGGCTAGAGGGGTGTGGGTAAGGAGGTATAGGTGGGGGCCTTTTATAAGAGAGAGGAGGGGAACTCTTGGAAAGTCTTGAAAAGTTACTTTATTATAATGTTTTTGGATATTAAAGGTCCCAAAATTATATATTTCTAGGATAAGTTGATAAGGGTTAGGAATCCACCCATATAATAGGTTTTAAAAAATTATAAGTCTTATATTTTACATTATATTTTCATTTCATTTAAATCATTCATTAATGAGGTAATCACTACATCATCATGGTGTCATAAATAAATTAATTTATTTAATGTATAAAAATTATAAAAAAATCATGATTTATAAAATCTTTTTAGCTTTCTAATTAATATTTATAGTAAAAAATATGACTTGTATATCCCCATGCAAAAATTGTTTTAGTAAATCAATACATGTTTGTGACACTTTTATTTTAACTTTAAATAAAAAGTTATTAATGTCATTTTCATACCCAAGTGGGTGCATGGGGTCCCCAAGTTGACCCATGGATTTTCATGGTTGCCCATGACACATAAAATAAGGGTAGGACATGTTTCAAGGTAATTTCATATTATGATATCATTATATTTACCTTAAATTAAACTAATTACCTTTAATCGAGATTAATAAAACTTAAAAGTTAATATTCACCAGAAAATTATTTTAATCCCATTGAACCACATGTTACTTCTCAATGACAACCATGTATTTTGTATTTTTGAAATTCAAATCACAGATGTGGTAAAGATTCATTTTAACAAAAAATCAGTATTTTAACTTCCACTTACTGGTTTCACTATTCCTCAAAAATTGATGTTTTTCAGAAAAAAACCAAAAATTCACCCTAAGCTATATTTTATATTCCAAATTCAAAAATGATGTCTATTTTAAAATATTCAAAACATATAAGTTTAATTAATAAATTTAATAATTAATTCCCGTTGTCAAAACAAATAGCGTGCTTTTAAGAAACAAAATATATTGAAAGATTGACACTAATTTAAGTCCAATTTAAAAGTGAAATTAAATCTAATGACCACCACTGGATTAAATTGAAAAAATATATTCTGATCCACATTAAAACAAATTCAAAATATAATCTAGTCATATAAATAAATTATATTAAAAAGAGGTTTTGAATTAAAATACAACATTTTTCACTTATTCTTTAAAAATGAACTTTATCGAAAAAACTACAAAAATTTACACAAAGTAAATTTTGATGTACATATTATATAGAAGGATTTTATTTTGTAAAATATAACATATAAAATTTTACAAAGTATATTTAAAAAGGTATCTCCATCAAAAGGCTGTTAATCGACCTGTAAAATAATATTAGAACATTTATGCTTAAAATTGGATTCATTTGCATTTTAATCCTCTTATATTCATTGGATAAAAGTAAAAATATTTTAAAAACATATATAATCATTTTGTAGTTAGTTATGTTCATTCCTTCCATTAAAATTGCTAGGTGTTAACTACCATTTAAAATAATATTATTATATTATTAGTGTGCAAGGTAAGATTTCAAAGAAACACTTTGTTGTCTATTGGGCATGCCATCGAACATAGCATTCCCTTTAGAGTAAAACTAATATTTTATTCACAATTATTAATAAATATGAAAATTTCATATTCTTTATTTACCTGGGATGTTACATCCTTCCCCCCTTTTGGGAATTCCATCCTTGCAATTTTAAAATTGGGCATGGAAACATCATTGAAAGCCCCACATCGGAACAAGAGTCAATAAAACTATCACTTTAAAATAAAGAGAGAGAAGTACAAAGGTCACCTGAGTTAACCCATACTAGGATTCAATGTAGGAAATCAAGTACTTGGAAGAGAATAAAAGGGTCATGTTCTGATGGAGAGTGATAGAAAACATGTTTAGGAGAAAGTTAACCACTAGGAAATCCCAAACTTGTGATGGGTTAAATGGTATTTGATTCCCCAATAGGAAACGTTAACAGAACACATTATTGTTTTAAGTTAATTGTAACTAAGGAATTTATTTATGATCTTAACTAAATCATAAGTAAACATACTTACTTGTCTTGTGGACTTTCATCTCTTATTAGATTTCTTACACAAACTCATATTTTTTTTCAAATGACGAGTTTTTAGGATGACTTGTTCAAATTAAGAGAACATTAATCAACTTCTTGAGAATCACCTAATCCAAAAAAGATAACTATATATTTATCATGTCCTTAGACCTTAACCAAAACCAAAAAAAATTCATATTATGAGATTAGATAATACCCAAAAAGAAAATTTCCTTTATAAAAAGAAAATCTATTCTCAATCCCAAAAATTTGTCTAACAAAACCCAAAGTTCATCACAGATAATTCAATAAATATCTATTCATGAAATTCTTCAAAGTAATCAAAAATAATATTGACACCCAAATCTATTAAGGATTTAATCACATAGTCTTCCAAGATAAATTTTAACATTTATCTCCAAATAACATCAGTTACTCTTAAAGTCTCATATTGAAAAGTAATTAACCCAATCACATATCCTCTATGATAGGTTAATAATTTCCATAGATAACCCAAAATAAACTTATTCCCAATTCATAAGATCATCTAACTAAAAATAATTAGTCATACTAACTAGGGACTTCACGTAGTACAGTGGTAGGTGATAAATACCAGTCGCACTTTGGTTGTGGGTTCGATTCCCACAGATTTGTCTGACGCGATGGGTTGTCACATGGTCTGCATGTTTTCCTTTTTACAAAACTATATAATTATTATAACATTCCCCAAAAAGAGATAAAATTGTCAAAAAAACCATAACATAATATAACCACAAGTTTATCTCATGGCTTTCATTTTCCATCAAAATGTATAGTAACCCATAATTACATTAAAAGTAAGGATCATATAATCCCTGATGGTTAACTTTATTATTATTATCTGAACATCCACATTGAGTTGGTTCTCTCGTACATGATGCATCAGAGAAATCACCAAGGTACAAGTGGTTAATCATGAATCCTTGATAGTTGGTTTAGAATAACCACGATATTCCTCATTGAATCCCCCATTTCATCGAGTCTCTTAATCAAAGAACTACCATAGTTTCCTTCAAACCCATTTTCAATTTGGTGCCTGCTAGATCCATCCATTTACTAAAACCAAAAAGGTCAGTGTTAGTATATCATTAGAATCATCATATAATACTATGATATAATTATTCATGTTATCTTAAACTCATTAACTTTATCTAAAACTATGACGCTTTCTAAAATCCTAACCATTATGGTAATTTCACTTATGCTTAAAGAATACCCTAACCTCTACAGTTATCTAAACAGACCTTTGATACCAACAATAAGGACCCGGCCTTAAAACATTACTTAATATTGAATTAAATTGAATAATTCACATTGATTATCTTTTCAGGTTTATAGTTTCAAAGAATTAAGTTATAACTATTACATCTAAATGATTACAAAGTAGAAAAATCTACTCAGCTTCCATTTTTATCACAAAATAAAAACTCTTAAACAAAAGAGTCATGTCTAGTTCCTTGTTTTAGAAAGACTGACATTTCCTTGATCCCATCCATGACCCTATTCCACTTTATGTCCCGTGAGAAATATTTCAAAAAATTGGGATGAGCATAAAAAGATCAATAAGGGTTATAAAAATACGGAAAGAAAACATTAGTCCATGTATACATAAGAATAAATGAAATCATACCTTACTCATAAAACATAATAACATTAACATGCCTCATTAAATCATAAGATTTATGAACAACTCATAGAAATTATAGGACATAAAGGTAACTTGAGGAATTCATAACATTCTTACGTAGGGAGTAACCCTCATGGTTACATTTGGAATACCCATCAAAGTATATTACATTAATCTCTTCAGATAAACCTTAGTATTTAACCCCTTCACGTTATCAAATGCATTGGAGAGATATATCGGGCTCACCTGCCCATTGTTTATCACGGAACCACCTGTCTTCATAAACAATGCTCAAGAACCATAACATAATCATATCACATAAAACATGCATAAAGGAAACATAAAATTTACACATTTCAATCACAAGATATCAATACAACACATTGATATAATAAAAAAATTATCAAAACAATTTTCAATACCAAAATAAAATAAATGTAAAACATGGTATTTATTTTTTCATTTAAAAAAAATTATGGCTTGTAGAGGAAGACGAAGCTCAAATAATGGTCACGATGGTGGAGAATTCATTTTCACCGCATATGTATGACAAAAACATTCCAATTTTTTAATTTAGTAAAACTCTTCGTATAAGAAAGAATCCCTTTGAATAAAATTAAAAGTCAAAGGTGTTTATACATCGTATAAAACAAAGTTATGTATAAAACAAAATATGCCTCAATTAAAGGAGATTTAGACGGAGTCCCTTACCAATTAGAAAATTTTGAAAAGGTTTTAAAAAATTCATGTCCATATAAATAAATCCTTAAAATAATTTTTAGAACATGGACATGGATGATAAATGTTTAAAAGAATACATCTTTAATACCGTTGAAAACAATATTTTAATAAAATATTTCTTTTCAATTTTGAACATTTAAATTATAAGACACATGAAAGTAGACCATTTTCAAAACATTAAATGACTTGAGTATAGACATAATATGGATATGGAATGTCAAAGGGTCTGTATATACATTTTAAAAAGTTTAAAAGTGCATATCATCAAGAAGTGTCTCAAGGAAGAGAAATTGAGACGTAATCCCATTCAAAAATCATGTCATTAGTGCAAGTATAAATCAATGACATAATTATGTGTGAAAAGTATAAATACACACAATATATTTGGATATGAAGTGTAAAACAATAATATTTAATTCACATATACTCTTGGAAAAACAAAACCAATGACACAGATTATTAACTCAATGAAATGAGATTGAGTTTTGATTTCCCATACAAGTTCGTATAAATGACGTAAGAATTTATCAATGAGATGATTATGTGTAGAAATATTATATCCCCACAACGGTTTGTGTAAATTACCATAGAGAGATTGCACACATAATCTTGGAAAAGTAAAATCAACATGTAGAGGTTTAACCCAAATAATTTAAAGTCGGTTAATGTGTACCCTTACAGAAATCCAATAGCCTAACGGCGTCACTTTATAATTCATAAAATTAGACGATGAGAGACAAAAAAGGGTTATCTAATCACATGGACATAAAATTTATAGAAATAATGATATACAAGAACATATCCCATCATAATAAGATTAAAATACCTAACAAAAAGAAGTCTTTTAAAATGAGGAGGCTGAAAGGTTCCCTTACCGATTTGGGTAACTTCTGAAACGTACTCCCCATGAAATAAGTGTCATACAATGAAGATGTGAAAACCCATAAATTAATTTATATTACACAAAGAATACAATAATGGGAAGTACATACACCACTAAATAGAAATAGTTTCAAATGTTGCATAAATCTCATGGGAATAAAAGTGAGATGAAAAATCCCATACGAATGTTCAGCAGCATAACAGCGCCACTAAAAAATTATTAAAGTTAATTGATGAGAATAAGAGGGTGTATCTTATCATATTTAAATAAAAATTAAATTATGGTGAATTTAAAATAACATACTCCAACATAAGAACATGGAGCATAAAATAAATGATGTAAAGGAGATTACTTGAAAAGTAAGAGAGAGGTCGGATCCCTTACCTCAAGTCCGACTTGTCTTGTTCGTTTCATTATATTCCTGAATAATAAACTTTGTTCAATTACTAATTGGTTAAGGATATCCTTTATAGTTTATTATTAAATTACTATCACATATTATAATGTTATAATAATTAGTTAATTATGTGAGTTCATATCAGACGTTTTTATCGATGTTCGATACTTGAGTCAAAAATGTACTCGTTTAAAAAGAATAGTATATGTACTTATAATTACAGCATCACTATAATATTATTAATGATTTAAATATCATTTACATTATATATTAACTTTATACTATTCCATAACATTTGGAGATAAAAAATGAAATGCATCGTTCCTGGAGATGGTAGGTCGTACGTACGCATGAACGCTACTTTCATTTCTTTGTCACATTAGTGGAATTAAAACTAAATGAGAGAGGTAAATATATATTTTAATATTAAATTATAATATATATGTTATATAGGTCACAGAAGTTCATTAATATCATTATTTATACATTTCATGTATTGTATGAACGAGTCACATCACTTGAGGGGGCGGTAGTCCACACTTCCTCAAATGAAATTATCACATTTTCACAACATGAAAAGCATAAAGGTATGTAATAAATTTAAAATACATAATCATATAGAGGAAATAAATATTATATATATTATAAATAAATATAGTTCCATCATAATGTCCACCATGAGAGGTGGTAGGAGAAGATAGAACAATCATCTTTTCGTGAGGAAGTAATTCGCCATCCACGGAAACTGTATGTTCTTTAACAATTAGACAGATGTGTGTGTAAGTGTAGCTCGAATACATCCCATAACAAAATCCACGTATATTTAAGATACTGGGGTTGTTATTAAAATAAATAAATAAAAAGATTTTAAGGTGTTGGAGAAGCCAAATAAAACATAAGAGCATAAGAGAAGACATTACCTTTATATCGGGTAACTCCCTTTGGTTTTAACCAAAACTATTTATTGAAGAGAATTATTTATAAGGTAAGGATTATAAGTTGATTAGAGGGATTTGGAGATATAAAATGAGAATATTTTGGTCGATCTAAAGGCTTGAGAGGTGTGGGTAAGGTGGTATAGGTGGGGGCCTTTTATAAGAGGGAGGAGGGGCACTCTTGGAAAGTCTTGAAAAGTTACGTTATTATAAAATGAATTTCAGATATTAAAGGTCCCAAAATTATATATATAGATGATATGTTGATAAGGGTTCTAAATACACCCATACAATAGGTTTTGGACAATTTTACGTCTTATATTTTACCTTATATTTTCATTTTATTTAAATCATTCAGTACTGAGGTAATCGCTGCATCATCATGGGGTCATAAAAAATTAATTTATTTAATGTCTAAAAATTAAAAAAAAATCATGATGTAGGAAACATTTTTATACTTCTAATTAATATTTATAGTCAAAAATATTACTTGTATAACCCCATGTAAAAATTGTTTTAGTAAAACAATACATGTTTGTGACAGTTTTATTTTAACTTTAAATAAAAAGTTATTAATGTCATTATCTAACCCAAGTGGCTCCATGGGGTCCAAAAGTTGACCATGGATTTTCATGGTCGTCCATGACACATCCAATAAGGGTATTACATGTGTCAAGGTAATTTTATATTATTATATCGTTATATTTACCATAAATTACATTAATTAACTTTAATCGCGATTAATAAAACTTAAAGTTACTTTTCACCAAAAAATTATTTTAATCCCATTAAACCACATTTCACTTCCTAATGAAAACAATATATGTCAGATTTTTGAAATTCAAATTACAGATGTGGTAAAGTTTCATTTAAACGAAAAATTAGTTTTTTAACTTCCACTTAGTGGTTTCACTATTCCTCAAAAATTGAAGTTTTTCAGAAAAATAAAAAAACATCACCCTAAGCTATATTTGATATTACAAATTCAAAAATGATGTCTATTTTACAAAATTCAAAACATATAAGTTGCATTAATCAATTTAATAATTAATTCCCGTTTTCAAAACAAATAGTGTGTTTTTAAGAAACAAAATATATCAAAAGATTGCCACTAGTTTAAATCCAATTTCAAAGTGAAATTAATTCCAATTACTACCATTGGATTAAATGGGAAAAATATATTCTAATTGAACTTTCAAACCAATTCAATAGATAATATAATGATATAAATAAATTATATAAAAAAGTGGTTTTGAGTTAAAATTAAACATTTTTTTCTTATTCCTTAAAAATGATTTTTATCGGAAAAATAACAAAAATTTACACAAAATAAATTTTGATGTACAGATTCTAAAGATGGATTTTATTTTTTAAAATATAACATATAAAATTGTCAAAACTATATTTAAAAAGGGTTCTCCATCAAAATGCGGTTAATCGACCTTTTAAATAATATTAGAATATTTATGCTTAAAATTGGATTCATTTGAATTTTATGCCTCTAACATTTATTGGATAAAAGTAAAAATATTTGACAAACATATATAATCATTTTTTAGTTAGTTCTGTTCATTCCTTCCATTACAATGGCTTGGTGTTAACTACCATTTAAAAAAATATAATTGTATTATTGGTGTGTAACGTAAGATTTCAAAGAAACTCTTTATCGCATGTTGGGTACGCCATCGAACATAGAATTAACTTTAGAGAAATGCTAATATTTTATTCACAAATATTAATAAATATGAAAAATATCATATTCATTATTTACATAGGATATTACAGTTAGAGCTTGAGAAGATCAACACTGATGACAACGGGTTAGACATGTTGACCAATAATTTACCTAGAGAAAAATTTGAGACTTGCTGACAGATTGTAGGTTTGGAGGTGATCCCCACATGAGTTGAAGGGGAGTTTTTGGGGCGCCTTACTAGTTGTCACACCGGGTAACACCTCCTCAAATGGTGCCCACATGGTTTCTCTATTAATGGGGAGTTTTTAATGTGGGCCAATACTGCGTGAATTAATTCACTCGGTGACACTCTTTTGACGCAGAGACATTTTTTAATGCTGATTCTTTTTAATATATAAGGAGGAAGAGTAAAGGAATTTCAATATCACTGACAAAAACAATACTGAGAGGAAATCCCATCTGGTGATTATCTTTCCTCGATGATTATCTTTACTGCTCTCCATATTTTGATCCACACTTTTATTCTTGAGTATTACTTTTTACATACCTTCCATTTTTGGAGACTCTCTACTGTGTAACTCTATATTTAAGTGGATACCTGTTTCTAGAATAGGTCCTGTGGTTTTTCCATTTCGGTTTTTCCATGTAAAAATTTACAGTGTCAAATTTATTTTATTTACATTTAATTTTGTCGCAATGCAACCACTTCTATTTAGGGGGAAAGATTTTGTTTCTGCTGCACGTTCTCTTTTTCTATTTTCTGCACATTCATCGTATTCCAATATTTACCAAAAGGGTTTTCATCTCATTTTCATTGATTTTGGAAGATTCAAATGGATTGATATGTGTAAATAAATGAAGGGTGTGAGTTCTCTTTTATATTGTAGGATAAGTGTCATTATTTTAAATAAAAATGGAAAACAATATTGAGATGGATCCGTTACATAATATAACTACATTAAAGGATAAATTTCTACTAATTTGACTATATATTAGAAATATTTCCAAAAAAAGTCTTTTAATAAATTTTATAGGGTACTCGGACACATAATATAATCATTATCCACTAAGTAATATAATTTTTACATTAATTATTGTAATTAATTACAGTTACATTGAATAAAATATTTGGAAAAATACTAATTTAACCTTACTGGACACTATAAATTATTATTATTCCAAATATATAATCATTTTTTCCAAATTATAATCATAGTATTTCCAGAATATAATTTAAAATAATCCCGCATACTGGACAAAACAACTGGTTTTTAATGTGAACATGTTCAAAAACATGAAATGTCTTTATATCCAATTTAATTGTAAAATTGGTTCTATGGTCCAAAATTGTATTAATTGATGTATAAATGATCAAAATATAATTTAAAATTAATTTAAAATGCAATTTAATATAAATATAAATTAGAATAAAATTTATTTTTCAATTAAAATTCAGTGTTTTTTAGTATTGATAAGAAAATATAACATCTAAAAAAATATATCTACAATTAAACCAAAATAAATTTTTATATAACTATATCAAAAATATAATTTATTTTTTAAACTAAATTGGATAAAATTTTCATTACTTATTTTCAAAAATTGTTTTCCATTTGAAGGATGTATAAATTCCTTTTAGAACAATATAATTTTTAGGATTAAAATAAGATATTTTAATTTTTTATACGATAATATTTTATTGGATGACTAAAAAAAATATTTTTTAATTTTTAATAATAAAATATCATTATGATCTATCAAGAAATTTTTATAATTAAAATTGTGACAACAAATCACCATTCTAGTAAAAAATTATTTTCATAAAATAATATCCTTTATATGAAATTGGATACTATATACATTTCTATTTAATTTATAACTAAATAATTTATTATGTAAAAATTTGTGAAACATAGTTATAAAATTACTTATTATTATATAAATCTTTTGTTCCAATGGCTATATGATATATATAATAATAATTTAATAATAATAATATAATGCATTTAGGTAAACCCTCTCATAATTGTAATGATGGCTATTGGTGGGGCTCAACATTTTTTGTAACAAATTTCCAACATTAGTATGTGTTTAGAGAATGAAAAACTTTTTTTAGTATTTAAAAAAAGATAGACATATTGATTTCATATAACACAAGCTATATTAATTGTTTAAGAAAATCAAAAATATCAAAAGAATTAAATTTATTTGTAAAAAATATTTCACACAATCTCAGGGTGTTATAATACCTCAATGTCATAGGGATCACGCAAGAAGAATGGATATGTTGTATCATCTACTCCACATTGTACATATGCTGAAATTTGTAGCAGCTCCAAAATCATTATCCTAATGATACACACTATAGACATATTTCTATATCCTAAGGAAGAGGCATCAAAATTCATCATCTAGGAATCTAGTCACAACACATTGGTCCATTCCACAATGATCCAACTATACATCATAGCCAATACCCTACATAATGCATTATAATAAAAATTTATAGGAAAACTCTTAATTTCCTCAAAAACACCATGGTCTCAATTTTACAACTCCTAACCATAGAAAGGATAGAATACAAAATACCAAAGGGTTTCATAACAATAATAACATGATATTTTTTGAAAAAATTCAAATAAATCTAATATATTTGATAATTTTGTCACACGCAACACCATGTTTTGATAAACCATGGTATACATTAAATATTATTATTAAAAAATGTTCTCATTAACCTTGCCATTATACTTTTCGGTATGCATAGGACTAATTTTTTAAAATATTATTTATATTTCTTATATAACGAAAAAATATTTATAAATAAGTACATAATTTAAGTAAAACCTTATATGTATTGAAAATACTAATTTCTGAAAATATTTTTCATTCTTTCCTTTTAAATAATTAAAAAACTAATTTCTACCCCTTTATTAAATTAATACTAAATAGTAAAAATATATATTATAATGTACATGCCAAATTTAACATTGGGATTTTTTTTTGGAATTTAATGAAGTGATAAATTTATCAATGAATTATAAAATATATTCTTTTTAATTAAAAAATAAATTTTATTTTAAATAATTAACATGATCAATTATGTTTTAAAAAGGTTTTAAAAGGTAATTTAGTTGAATAATATATTTATTAATCCAATTTAAATCAATTGAAACATTTTGATAATGATTTTTTAAAATTATACATCTGCAAATTATAACTATAAAAATATTTTCTTCCATCACATCTACAGTATTAATTTTAAATTAAAATTTTCCAAATATATAAAAACATGATATTTTTAAAAAATATTTCTCACTAAATAATTTTATTTCATGTAGATACTGTGTTGTAAACAACATCGAGTTTAAAAGAACTACATAACATTTTTAAAATATTTTGTGTCTGTTATCACTTAGCTATTAACATCGATGGTATGAATAATATAATTTAGTTATAAAAAATATATATAGTCAATATATTTTTAATATAAATAAATAATTTACCAAATGATTAGATTTACAAAAAATTAAATTGATGTTTTTATTTTTCTGAAAACATTTTTTTATGCATATAATAATTGTTATATCAAATTATCCTAGTCGGTGAATTTTTTTATAAATTGTATTAATTACTATTTTTATCAATTTTTTAAACATTATAATAATATTTCCTAAATAAAAGGATTTGAAAAAATCTAGGTTTATGCTTAAAATTTTTTTTTCCTAAAAAAGTGTGTTGTGTTACAAGTTGTAGGGTTACATGGAATTTAACATCTACTATTTATAGAAAATAATTTAGTAAATATGAATTACATATTTTGAATCATGATATTTAAAATTTTAATTTATTCAATTAAATTTTTATTAAATATGATTATCAACCATGGTAAAATTTATCCCCATGGTAACATGTAAACCTTGTTAAATTGAATTAAAAATATTTCATAGGGGCATACTTTTCCTTCTTAATTATTATGAGATGAATTATATTAGAACTATAATGAATAAGGTTCCAAATTTTGTAATTTTAAGGATACTTTATGATGAAATTTACCTATATATTATTTAAACTGAAGAATGTTACAAAACATTACTATAATAGATTTAAATATCATTCATATGTCCATATAAGGACAAAATTAGTGTTGAATACATATTATTTGTAATTTTTTATCAAAATTAAATTAAATTCATATAGGAAAAGAAATTATAATATTTCAGAATTATATATTTACCATAAATACTTACACAACACTGATGAAGAAATTTATTTATTATTGAAAAAATCTAATAAATGATATAAAAAGATTATAATTATTATAATTTTAGATAATTTTATTGAGATGTGATTTTTTTAGAAAAACATGAAATTATGTATATTTTTCAATATATTTGGTTAAAATTAAACGCTATTTATTGATGTTATTTGTCACGACCCATCCTCGATGCCCATGCCGTGACTACCCCAAGCCCGCCTTCCATAGGCCAGGGGCTGGCGACTAGCACCAAAGGCGTAAATCCCAATAACTGGGAAGATATTGCCTTTATAAAAGTAAACAAAACACTACAGAGTACAAGCGGAAGTAAAACACTATGTACAAAGAGAAGTAATGAAAGGTAAATGGGCTAGAATACAAACCCAAATGAAAGTACAACTACAATGGAACAAAGTACAACAGGAAAAGACGACAGCTGGAAGAACGGAAGCGGCTCCTTGGTCGTCCTCCTCGGTTCCTACCTGAAGGGTTGGTACTGATGGCGCAACTCCTAGATCGTCCACCACGGATCCTACCTGAAGGGTAGGTACAGATAGCCTCTATAACGCTCTCGCCCGTCAACCTCCTCCGAGTATCGTCTCGCCGTGAATTCCACCTCCATATACGGAATCGTCGTGTAGTCCACCTCCGGGTACCGTCCAGTCCTCGAACACTCGGCCTCCATCAGCACTGCCGTCATCTGCAACCAACACAACGAGGTGCGGGAATAGCCCATGCAGGGGTGAGTATAATGATACTCAGTAGGGACCCCAAGACCCTCAAGGTCTCACTAAAACCCAACAAGGATAACCACAATGAAGATCTCAATAGATAACCTCTACTTAGGTATATGCCCATGCATATACCTAAGTTATCAAGTAACCCATCTCAATCATGAGGAAAACACAAAGATCATGAAATCAACGGATAACCACTACCCAGGTATATGCCCATACATATACCTAAGTTATCAAGTGACCCATCTCAATCATGAGGTAAACCCAAAGGTCAAAAGACTCAGCTCAAACCAGGATTTTCATTATCGAAACCATAACTGCTGAAGAGCCCCGTCTCTAGAGTGTACAGTGGTCTTGTCACGACTCCGAGGTACTGCTCACTAACCAAAGACTACTGAGGTACTCCTCCTGTCGAGTACAGTGGGCCTGCCACCTCACATAGTAGTGCTTCCCGCCGGGGTCTACCACCCTAACACAGTAGTGCTCCCCCTCATAGCCTACAGAGGTACTCCTCCTGTCGAGGACCGCGGGTTTGCCACCCAAACACAGTAGTTATCCCCGTTGTGGGTCTTCCACCCAAACACAGTAGTGCTCCCCACTGGGCTATACAAGTCTCTCCGACTCGAATCGGACAAGCAGTCTTCAGGTCCCAGCCAGTTACACGGTCTCCGTACTCTGAACGCTCGTCTCTGGGAGGGTCCTCTATACGAGGTACTGTTCGATACTCCATGTATCTCAAAGTCCCACTAAGAAGTATCTCAAAGGACCGCCTCGTCATAGGGGTCTCAGTGCAACAGACGGCGCGTCAATCAGACGCCCGGTCTGTGAGTTACTAGCCTTTTCATCCCAGGGGCCCGGTTGGTTTCGTGAGCAAACCAATCCCGGCAGTATCTCAACTGTACCCCGAAATCTCATAGGGTATACTCAGGGACCGTTTCTCAATGAGATCATCAATGCCACTGACGGTTCATCAAACAGACGTCCTGTTTGAAATATATCATCTTTTTCGTTCTAGGGGCTCGGTTGGATTTCGGGTGCAATCCAACCTGGACACTATCCAACAGTATCCAAATCTCGAGCGAAGTATGCCAAATGTTCTGTCTCATCACGATGAATTCAACGAAATAGACGGCGCGTCAATAGGACGCCCGGTCTGTGAGTTATTGGCTTTTTCGTTCCAGGGGCCCGATTGGTTTCGTGAGAAAACCAAACCGACCGCACTCCGACGACATCGAAACCTCGATCGGAGTAAGCCAAAAGATCTGTCTCACTTAGAGGAATCCATCAAAGTCGAAGACACGTTAATTGGACGTCCGGAGCTCAAGATATGAGTGTTTCCGCTCCGAGGGCCCGGTTGGTTTCGTATCCGAACCAACCCGGCCAAACCCAAAGTGTTCCGAAACATTGAGTGTGATATACCTAGACGACCGTCTCGATCCAAGGATCGCATCGCCACTGACGGTGCGTCGATCGGAGGTCTACAGCTCATGATATTGGCAAAAGACTGTGAGTGGTCCGAAAATGGGGGGTCTAAGCCCGGGCCGACCCGGCCCGACCCCCCCAAGGTCGGCCAGAACCGGGTCGAACCGAACCGGGTAGACCCGACCCGGGTCCGACCTAGCTGGACCCGGTCCGGGCCGGCCCGGCCGACTCGGTCCGGCCCGACCGGCCAGCCGCGGCTCGGCGTGGCTGAGCCGAAGTCGCGGAGCGGGGGGCGGTGCGCGGCTGCCCTCGCCGCTAATTGGGGCCAGCGGCAAACCGTCGTCGCCCATCTTCCGGCGGCGCGCTCGGCCACCGCTACCTCCTAGCGGCCGAACTGCTCTGTTCACCGCCTCCGGTCGCCGGCGGTGTTACGCCGGCGACCCGCGCCTCCAGGCGTTTCCGCGGGCCACCAGAGTTGCTCCGGTGGTCCGTTTTCAAAACCGTCTGAGCCAGTGTTCATCTTGGGTCTCGAACTTTACTGCGCAAAATTCAAAATTACATTGAGGCCCCGTTTTTTCATCGCCCTTCAATCCGCATGTCTATTAACAAAACGCGCCATCTTCATGGCTCTCCGGCGCAGCGCGTTGACGCCGCACCCCTTCGATGTGGCCCGACTCTGTCTGTGGATGTCTTCGGGTTTCTCTGATGCGGTGCGATGGCGTCGCGTCCTTATTCTTCTTTTCACGGTGCGGCGCGATGGTTCCGCGCATTTCCTTGTCACATGATTCCACGCGGTGCGACGGCACCACGCCTTCTCGTACCAAACCACAAAGGAACCAACATGAAAAAAAGGAGAAGGGTCGGTCGTGTTTGTGCGGTCCAACCCCCTCATGTTATTCGATAACTATTGGTTTTAAACCACGAAGATCGTCAAGTTGTTTTCACGAACAAAGTAAATAAATAAAATTAAAACCCCTAACTTTGTTTCAAGAGAAGAGCTTGTTCTGAGGTTCGTCGAAGAGAAAACGTCGCGGTATAACCGTCGCGGAAAGAGGTGACTTGGAAGGAGGAAGTCGCGTCGCGGGAACGACATCGCGGAAAGAGAGAATTTGCAGAAGAACCATTGCGGAAAGAGACATCGCATCGTGGATCGGTGTCGCGGAGTCGGTCTTCGAGGACTCGGCGTTCTTCGATGGAGTTCGATGTGTTCTTCGTGTTCCTCGTGTTCTTCATCAAAGAGGATGATGAACTCTATCTTTCCTTAGCCTTTCTTCTCCAAAGGCTCTCAAGCAACTAAGAAACTAACCCATAAATAAATTAAGCCTCAATTAATTTATTAACACCACAAAACCTTTGAAATTCAAGAGTTTGAAATTTAACTTACCTCATTAAATTACACAAGTTGTCAAATTAAATCAAGGGGAGTTAATGGGGAGTTGAAGAGTTGAAGAATATGAAGGGGTGGGGTTCGTGTGGGCCCAACCTCTTTCATATCCTACAAAGGGAAGTTGGGTAGTTACCCAACTTCCTCCCAAAGGATAAAAACACTTAGAGTAAAATAAAAATTGTTGTTAAATTTATATTTTTAACTTCCACAATTTTTATCAACTTCTCTCGTGTAAACGAAACTCCGAAACAGGAGTTCCAAAGCAATTACCAGCGCTACGGTTCCATCGGTGCCCTCGAAATTTGATTCCGAGCACCGGTTCAAAAGTTATAAATTCTCACTCGTTCGTTCACTGAACGTACCCGAGCTAAACTTCGGAAATTGATTCCTGGTACACCGGACCTCGGATTCAGGCGCCGTTAGAAACTGCGTTCATGTAAAATTCCAAAGAAAATTAAGAAAAAAATTTCCTATAAATTTCTAGGTCTTTACATTACTCCCACCTCAGGGATTTACGTCCTCGTAAAGCTTCAACACAAACTAGGGTCACACAAGCGGTACAGAGCACGCATCTGAGCCTTCCGCTCACATGTGCTTACCTGGAGGTTTCCGTGCTGCCTATGAAAACACACAAGAGGAATCGACCATCCTCGTAGAATCTGCTCTTGTCAATCCTCGATCCCCACTGGAACCTCCGTCCATGACGCCCTATTATCGACGTCCAACTCCCTGAGGTCGATGATGTGTGAAGGATCAAGCACGTATCTCCTCAGTTGAGATACTTGGAAAAACGTCGTGCACCTGGTGCAACTGAGGTGAATGGGTCAAGCGGTAAACCTCCTCGCCTACCCTGCTGAGGACCTGAAAATGTCTACTGAACCTCGGAGATAACATGCCGCCTACGCCACACCTACGTAAACCTCATCGAGGTGTGACCCGTAGGGAAACGTGGTCGCCATCCTCGAACTCCAGTGGTCTCTGCCTCCTGGATGACCTGGACCTTCTCTGTCGTGGCTTGGACCATCTCCGATCCCACAAGAGCTACAATGATTTCTTCTTTGCCGAAAAGAGAAATCGGATCTCATCCCCTGGATAAACCACTTCCTTTTCCTAATACAGTCAATCCCAACATGGATGATACTAATCCATACCAAGGATGACGTCTTAAGGCCTCGACGCTACTACCAAGAGATCCAACCGTTACTCTCACCTCCAAGGGTTGAGTCACACTATCGGCATCAGTGTGTGGTTACTGGGTCTCTTCCAGTAGGTATCTCACACGTTAGGGTCAAGTCAACAGTTTAATCTGGAACCTCTTAGTAACAACAGAAGAGAGGACAAGATTGATAACATCACAAAGGTAAGTGTATTTATTTTATTGCATCTCATGGTACAAAGACACAAATATAACAACAACATCATGGAACTAGATATACACAACTAGTTTCGCTCCTGTCCACTCGCTTCTGGAGCTCTGTAGTCAAAAACTTCTGCTGCCTGAAGCGGAGCTCTCCCATTCCCTCCTATCCCCTGCGGTCAGGGTGGACCTCCTAGTGGTGGTGGTGGCAACATCCCGAAGCGTCGTCCACCTCCAGCTGCACGACCATCTCCTCTGCCATGGACGCCTGCTCCTTGCGGTCTGCCCTGATCAAACCTCTGCCTCTTCCTCAGAGGTTCTTCATTTAACTGCTGGTCATCTACATGGTGGGTCGGACAGTCACGTTCCATGTGATCAACTCCGCCGTAGGAGTAACACTGCATGGAAGGTCTGGCTCTATCACTTCCCTTGGTTCCTCGCACTACCGACCCTAAGTCACGCGATCGACCACCTGTAGGTCTGGTCCTCTTGGACCTCTGCGTCATCTGTCTACTACCTGCTGTAGAAGATTCTGGCACATGCCAGCTAGTGGTGGGTCCTGCTGCTGTAGATTGCTCAGTAAGGAAACTCTCCACCAAAAGGGATCGCTCCAACACCCCTGTCAGTGTCGGAATGCTGAGTGGAACCACAGAAGCTCTAATCTCTCGCCTGATCCCCTACTCGAAGGTTCGGGCTCGGAAGAACGGGTCTCGTACCATATATGTGAAGTAGCGCGAGAGGTCTGTGAACCTCGCTGAATATTGTGCCACTATCATGCTGCCCTGACGCAGCTAAAGTAGCTCCTGTATATGCACCGCTCGAAGGGTGGCTGGTACAAACTCTGCCCGGAAGAGACTCACGAAGTCTTCCCAAAGAAGTGTCATCTTGTCATGCATCTGGAGCATCAGGCTCCACCATCTGCCGGATGCTTCCTGAAGAAGGCTGGCAGCAAGGATCACCATGAAATCTGATGGCGTCCCCACTAGCCTGAAAACTCTCACCACAACCTCCAGCCAATCCTCAGCCGCCTGCGGGTCCATCCCTTCCTTGAACCTGGGTGGTCTCTAGCACTGGAACTCGTTTTGTGCACTCAAGCGACGTTCACCCTCTGCTGCTGGGGCTGGTGGCATCTGTGGCTCAACGGGTAGTAGTATCGCTGGTGCCTCTGTTGGTGCCTCAACTGTGATAGGGCCCTATACTGAGGCCACATCGCTCTACGGGATGTCAGTACGTACCACTCTCGGGGCTCTAGCTGGTCGTCCACTGGGAGGCATCCTGAAAGAAACAACGTGACACGGTCAAACGATTTATACCTGGTGAGCTGACCTGGTTTGAACTGATATTTAAATAAAAATTCTGGAAATACACACGCAATCAGTGTTTTTGTGCACAAAGTCGGAAATCAGTTGTCAGGGTCCTGGTGTATGGATACGTCGGCCGCCCGGACCAACACTGGACTCCCTGAACTGAAAACCACACTCGGTACTCTTAACACTATTGATTCACAGAAAGAAAATATCAGAGTTATAAGTTCTGCAGTAGAACCCACTCCTCCGATACCAATTTGTCACGACCCGTCCTCGGGGCCCATGCCGTGACTACCCCAAGCCCGCCTTCCATAGGCCAGGGGCTGACGACTAGCACAAAAGGCGTAAATCCAAATAACTGGGAAGGCATTTCCTTTATAAAAGTAAACAAAACACAACAGAGTACAAGCGGAAGTAAAACACTAAGTACAAAGAGAAGTACTGAAAGTTAAATGGGCCAGAATACAAACCCAAATAAAAGTAAAACTACAACTGAACAAAGTACAACAGGAAAAGACAATATCTGGAAGAATGAAAGCGGCTCCTGGGTCATCCTCCTCAGTTCCTACCTGAAGGGTAGGTACAGATGGTGCAACTCGTAGATCGTCCACCACGGATCCTACCTAAAGGGTAGGTACAGATAGCCTCCACAACGATCTCTCCCGTCAACCTCCTCCGAGTGTCATCTCACTGTGAAGTCCACCTCCAGATACTGACTCGTCGTGTAGTCCACCTCCGGGTACCGTCTAGTCCTCGAACACTCGGCCTCCGTCAGCACTGCCATCGTCTGCAACCAACACAACGAGGTGCGGGCATAGGCCGTGCAGGGGTGAGTATAACGATACTCAGTAGGGACCCCGAGACTCTCAAGGTCTCACTAAAAACCAACAAGGATAACCACAAAGAAGATCTCAACAGATAACCTCTACATTGGTATATTCCCATGCATATACCTAAGTTATCAAATAACCCATCTCAATCATGAGGAAAACACCAAGATCATGAAATCAACGGATAACCACTACTCAGGTATATGCCCATACATATACCTAAGTTATAAAGTGACCCATCTAAATCATGAGGTAAACACAATGGTCCAAAGACTCAGCTCAAACCATGATTTTCATTATCGAAACCGTAACTGCTGAAGATCCCCATCTCTAGTGTGTACAGTGGTCCTGTCACGACTCTGAGGTACTGCTCACTAACCAAAGACTGCTGAGGTACTTCTCCTGTCGAGTACCATGGGCCTGTCACCTCACATAGTAGTGCTTCCCACCGGGTTCTGCCACCCAAACACAGTAGTGCTCCCCACTGTGGGTCTGCCACCCAAACACAGTAGTGCTCCCCACTGGGCTATACAAGTCTCTCCGACTCGAATCGAACAAGCAGTCTTCAGGTCCCAGCTAGATACACGGTCTCCGTACTCCGAACGCTCGTCTCTGGGAGGTTCCGCTTCACGAGCTACTGGTCGATACTCCATGTATCTCAAAGACCCATGAACAAGTATCTAAAAGGACCTCCTCTTCATAGGGGTCTCAACGCAACAGACGGCGCGTCAATCAGACGCCCGGTCTGTGAGTTACTAGCCTTTTCATCCCAGGGGCCCGGTTGGTTTCGTGAGCAAACCAATCCCAGCCGTATCTCAAATGTACCTCGAACTCTCATAGGAAATACTCATAGGGACCGTTTCTCAACGAGATCATCAACGCCGCTGACGGTTCATCAAACTGACGTCCTGTCTGAAAGATATCAGCTTTTCCGTTCCAGGGGCTCAGCTGGATTTCGGGTGCAATCCAACCCAGCTACTATCCAACTGTATCCAAATCTCGAGCGAAGTATGCCAAAAGTTCTGTCTCATCAAGAGGAATTTAATGTAACAGACGACGCGTCAATCAGATGCCCGGTCTGTGAGTTATTGGCTTTTTTGTTCCAGGGGCCCGGTTGGTTTCGTGAGCAAACCAACCCGACCGCACTCCGACGGAATCCAAACCTCGAGAGGAGTAAGCCAAAAGATCCATCTCAATTAGAGGAATCCATCAAAGTTGACGGCACGTCAATCGGACGTCCGGAGCTCAAGATATGAGTGTTTCTGCTCCGAGGGCCCGGTTGGTTTCGTATCCGAACCAACCCGGCTGAACCCAAAGTGTTCCGAAACATTGAGTGCGATATACCGAAATGACCGACTCAATCCAAGGATAGCATCTCCGCTGACGGTGCATCGATCGGAGGTCTACAGCTCATGATATGGGCGAAAAGACCGTGAGTGGTCCGAAAACGGGGGGTCTGGGCCAGGTCCGGCCCGACCGGCCAGCCGCGGCTCGGCGTGGCCGAGCCGAAGTTGCGGAGCGGGGGGCGGTGCGCGGCCACCCTTGCCGCTAATTGGGGTCGGCGGCGAACCGCCGTCGCCCATCTTCCAGCGGCGCGCTCGGGCGCCGCCGCCTCCTGGCGGCCGGACGGCACCGGCCGCCGCCTCCGGTCACCGGCGGTGCCGCGCTGGCGACCCGTGCCTCCGGGTGTTTCAGCGGGCCACCGGTGTTGCCCCGGTGGTCAGTTTTCAAAACCGTCTGAGCCGGTGTTCATCTCGGGTCTCGAACATTACTGCGCAAGCATCAAAATTACATTGTGGCCCTGTTTTGTCGTCACCCATCAATCCGCACGTCTATTAACAAAACGCACCGTCTTCGTGGCTCTCCGGCGCGACGCGTTGAGGTCGCGCCCCTTCGTCGTGGCCTGACTCCGTCTGCAGATGTCTTCGGGTTTCTCTGACGCGGCGCAACAGTGTCGCGTCCTTGTTCTTCTTTTCACGGCACGGCGCGACAGTGCCACACATTTCCTTGTCGCATGATTCCGCGTGGTGCGACGGCACCACGCCTTCTCGTACCAAACCACAAAGGAACCAACATGAAAAAAAGAGGAGGGTCGGCCATGTTTGTGTGGTCCGACCCTCTCACGTTATTCGATAACTATTGGTTTTAAACCACAAAGATCGTCATGTTTGTATTCACGAACAAAATAAAAAATAAAATTAATACCCCTACCTTGGTTTCAAGAGCGGAGCTTGTTTGGAGGTTTGTCAAAGAGAAAACGTCGCAGTATAACCGTCGCGGAAAGAGGTGACTTGGAAGGAGGAAGTCGTGTCGCGGGAACGGCGTCTCGGAAAGAGAGACGTTGCGGAAGAACCATTGCGGAAAGAGACGTCACGTCGTGGATCGGTGTCGCGGAGTCGGTCTTCGAGGACTCGGCGTTCTTCGACGGAGTTCGATGCGTTCTTCGCGTTCCTCGTATTCTTCGTCGAAGAGGCTGAATAACTCTATCTTTCATTAGCCGTTCTTCTCCAAAGGCTCTCAAGAATCTAAGAAACTAACCCATAAATAAATTAAGCCTCACTTATTTTATTAACACCACAAAACCTTTGAAATTCAAGAGTTTGAAATTTAACTCACCTCATTAAATTACACAAGTTGTCAAATTAAATGAAGGGGAGTTAATGGGGATTTGAAGAGTTGATGAATATGAAGGGGTGGGGTTCGTGTGGGCCCCACCTCCTTTATAACCTACAAAGGGAAGTTGGGTAGTTACCCAACTTACTCCCAAAGGATAAAAACTCTTAGTGTAAAATAAAAATTGTTGTTAAATTTTTATTTTTAACTTCCACAATTTTTATCAACTTCTCTCATGTAAATGAAACTCCGGAACAGGAGTTCCTAAGCAATTACTGGCGCTATGGTTCCATCGGTGCCCTCGGAATTTGATCCCGAGCACCGGTTCAAAATTTAGAGATTTCCGCTCATTCGTTCACTGAACGTACCCGAGCTAAACTTCGGAAATTGATTCTGGGTACACCGGACCTCATATTTCGGCACCGTTAGAAACTGCGTTCTTGTAAAATTCCAAAGTAAATTAAGAAAAATATTTCCTTGGAATTTCAGGGTCTTTACATTATTAATGTCTATGTAATAAATTGTGTAAAAACTGACAAAAATGATATTTTAAGAAAATAATATTTTATTATAGTATTTAAAACTCATAATAATTATAATTAATGTTAAATGGGAAATTTTTGTTCTAAAATATTACCCATTTTATATTTATTAGTAAATAGTTACATTATATGTACAATTATAAACACATAAGTGTGAAAATCATTCTTGTAGGTTTAAAGATAAAATAATATAATTTAGGTGTTAAACTAAAAGAATATGGTTCAAAATATCATAAAATCACATATAAATTTATATTTTTATGATATAACAACAATATAAAACCTTATGTTTGATATAATTATAAATTAGAGTGATTTTTACTTATAATAGTCTTATTATATTTTATTTTTTAGCAAAATTCCAAAAGCGCCCCTCACATCAATTATAAAAGGACACCTGGTCCCTCACATTATTACATCACTATTTTAATTATATAACGAAAATACATGAAAAATTATATTCTCCACTAACGTATCCATATTATAGTAGTTATGGTCTCCAAAAAATATCACCATTTGAGCCCTTTATAAGAGATCTAAAGGAGTTGTTTGGAAGAAGAGGTAATCACTCTTACAGAAAAATTCTTTTTATAATATTATTTACTAGATAAAAATTTATGATATTTATCAAAGAATAATAACAACATAATCCTAAATATTTTTAAACATTATTAGGATTACGAAAACACCATTATAAAATTTATTTCCATCCAAATAAGAAGTAGAGGTATCATTCATTCGTACATACAACATACTACCTCTAAATAGTGTAACAATACATTTTTCATCACCATTGTTTATGAATGGGTAATATGATGGTTTTAATTTTTTATTATTATATTAATGAAATAATAAAACCTTTTTAATTATATTATCATGTATACCTTTACTAAAACTAATCATTTTGGAAATGATAGTGTCGTTCGTTCGAGCGTATGGACAACATGTTCGTGATGTGATGTTATTTCTAATTTTATTTATAGTTAACATATTTTGAAATAAGTATGAATTTTAATATGATATATGATATATATTATATCATAATTATTTAGTAAATAGGAATTATTATTTAACATTCTTTCATTCCATCAGTATAAAATGTAAATAACGTTCATGCATACGTACAACCTACCATCTCTATGAGTATACTAATTTATTTCTCTATCTATAATATCTATGTATTATTATAAATATATATATAATGAATATATATTTTTTATACCATAATTAAAATTATTAAAATTTGGCTACCATGAAAAAATTTTATGGAACGGGTGTGCTGAACCAAATAATTCATTGAAAAGGAAGCACTTATCACTCAGAAGAATGAATGTAGTAAAAAGGTTTTTGTAGAAGAAGGTAACATGTTATAATTAAGTCATACCTGGTTTTAGTGATATATGGTAATGTAATACATTTATTAAAATAATTATTTATTGTAAATCTGGTTTGAAGGTGAACAATGAAAGGCCCTATGTGAGGTAATTGATTATTTAAAATCCAATCATTATTGGGGGTTGTTTATGATTATACTTATATTGTGGAATATTTATCATTCACCACCATGAGTTATATTTTTCTAATTTTTTTTAAATATTATATAATTATTTAAAATCAATTTACATTTTTTTTAAATTTTTATAAAATCATTTAAAAGGATTGTTTTTTACTTTTTCTGCATGATGGTCTTTGTGAAATTTCTAAAAAAAATATAGAAAAATTGTTTTTAAACAAATACAGAATGTGTGAAATATAATTTCATTATGAGTCCTCAATGATTTGAATATCGATATACATGATTACATGTTTATGATCAAGGAAAAAAGTTTCATTTAAAACTGTGTATTTTTTAAAGAAGTGAGTCTAAAATGGAAAAGTTATTTTCATGGAGAAATTTTCCAAGTGATCTTTCAAAATTAATTTCCTTCTATGATAATGTTATTTGTAGTTAATTATGATTTCTATAGTATATGATACAATGATACCACAATTATTATTTCTATTAATGGTTAATTATTATGATGTAATGGTGTTTATGAAACCCATATAGTTTTTGTGGGTATTATTCTGACCAAATATATATGAAAACCATTTTATTTTTTGGGTAGGATATGATGAATGGTTCGTAATTCAATGGAACACATATATATATTTATTATTATGTTTCACGTGGGACATGTATATAACTACAATGCATTAGGTAATTAATTATATCTCATGGTAGTGTTATGAAAAAAGAGTCAATGTTCTTGATTTGTTTTGGGAAACAAGTATATACACATAATACACTGACGAAAAAAATTATTCCAAATCCCATTGTCTTGGTAGTTAAACATTACATATTAAATGGTTTGTTATACTTATTATTATAGAGTACACATTTATTACATAATGTTATGGTTCGTGATAGAGTTATGATTAATTATCATTATAAAGATTATTATCTTTAGAAATGTTAATTTTTTTCCTCTAACACATGATTATGAAATTTTTAAAATAGGTAGTGCAAATTTTAATTTATTTTCATGATCTCATTTCCTTCTACAAATATTAAATCATTATATGTTCCAAAATTGGTATCTCCAATTTTACCCTTACTGAGAATCTAAGCTTAGTGTTTTGTTTTGTTTGTAATAATATGATTCGATGATAGGTATTATGTATGATATGTTAAAAGAGTTCTATTTATGAAGAAATATGTGGGAGATGATGTAGATATTTTATAAACCACTTATTTAATTTTCCATGTTTTGAAATGTACTGTAACTATAAAATCCTAATGTGTGTGTTTTTTTAATGTAACAAATATTTTCCAAAATATATATAATATTAGTGTGTAAAATATAGGGATGTTATTGTTTTTATAAAAGGTTGGGTTTGGTTAATATTTAGCGATTAGAATGAATATTCTTTAGAAATAATTATAAGAATATGATAATATCCTAGAATTTTTACAGGGTTCGTGAATAACCTTGGTTAATCTTATTGTGTTAGAAAACAATGTTTTGTGACATAGAGATCCTGTAAATTATATTTAATGATTATTTAGTATACTAGTATGATAATTTATTATCATAATGTGGATCAATTTAACTCTCCATTGATTTTTAGGAACCTACAAATTTCACAATGATGAAAATATATCCACTTCTGTGTATTGATGAATTATTTGATCTACTACTTGGGTCTCAATACTTGTCCAATATTTGTTATTTTTTCGTATATCACCGATTGAGGGTATTGAAAGAAGATATACACAAAATTACAATTTATTCAAGGTATTAAAAAAATGAATTTATAGTGATTCCAATGGGTCTTACTAAATACCCTGATATATTCATCATCATGATTAATATATTCTTTGGATACTATCATGATTACTTTATTACAGTCCTTATAGATGATATTATTTTATATTAAAATATAAATAGAGAACTATAAAAGCACTTGAGGATTGAAATGATGAATCTATGAAAGGATAATCTTTATATAAAATTTACTATGTGTGAATTTTTTCATAAGAATGTTTCATTTCTGGGTCATACAATCTCACAAAATTCTTTATCAGTAGATCCTTCAACAAAAAAATTACTGAGAAATAACCTATAACACAACTGTGAATGAAATCAATATAAATTATATGATGGATGGATATTGTAATTTTATTTGAAATATTTCTCATGATTTTCGAATCTAATAACTTAGTGGGCTTGAAAATGAATTAAGTACTTATTGATAGAGGAATGCGAATATATTTTTATGGAGTTGAAATTAAGTTTTGTTTGTTCACGTGTTCTCACACTATATTATAAAAAACTATAATTTAGTGAAATGTTTTTTGCGATGTTTTAAAAAAAATAGTAAATTTGAAATATAGTGATATTTTTTTGAAACATCACTAATTTAGTGATTTTTTAGAAAACGTCTATATGTTAAAATAGCTCATTTCCTCACATCATTGTAAATATATATATATATATATATATATATATATCTACCTTAATAAATTTTAACATAAAATCATATATAAAAACATATATACAAACACACACACACAAACACTTACATATATACACATATGTTTGTACATAAATATAGATACATATATATAATTAAGTCATATTTTTTATAAAATGTGGCTATTTAAATGAAAATTTTACGAGTGTTTTAAAACATGGATAATTATATGTGTTTTATTGTGTGTGTCTGTGTCTGTGTACATATATAATTAGAATTGTAATTATATATATGTATAAATACCCATATAAATATGTACACAGACACACACAAACATATATATATATATATATATATATTTACATATATAAAAACATTTATATATGAAATATAAACATATACATTAATATAATCATATGAAATATAAATAATATAAAAATATATATAATATATATAATATAAAAATATATATAAACATAAAATATAAACACACACACACATATATATTAACATAAAATATAACCATATAAATAATATAAAATATAAATATAAAGACATTATAACCAAAACACAAAAATATATATATATATATATTATAAAATATAAATATATAAGAAAAATATAATGATATGTATATATATATAATATATATATATATTAAATATAAACACTGCCACCTAAATTTAGATATATATGTATATATCTATTAGTACATACAATCACAGAAATATATATATAAACCCATATAAAAGAATTATTTACAAATTTATAAACACACAAACACAGATACACACAGACACACAAATATATTAATATATATAGGCATTTATTTATATATAAAAACATATATATTTTAAATTTAGTGACATTGTTTTTAAAAGTCTGATTTTTTAGTAATATATTTTCCAATGTTTTAAAAAATTGCTAATTATATATATATATAATTATAAATATATATATATATATAATTATAAATATATATATATATATACACAAATGTAAATTTATACACACAGACACACACAAATATATATTAATAGATATATATATATATAAACATTAAATATATTCATACAAATAAACACACATATATAATCATTATATTTATTACTATATTAATATAAACATGTGCACATATATATAAAAATATAATTAATATATATATATATATAAACAAAAAATATAAAACATAAAAAAATAATAATACAGATACAAATATATTCATATATGTATATTAATATATATATATATATATAATATAATAAATAATACTTTTGAATTTACTAAAATATATTTCTATAAATAAAAATATAAATTAGTAAAATAAAAAAATAAAAAAATAAAATATTTTAGTTGGTTCATGTCTAATGAGCTGCTGAGATTTAGGGTTTGAGTCTTATCTGCTATAAGAGGTCTTTTATGCTACTAGAGTTTGAGGGGATAGTGGGGGTGGAAGGCGGAGTTGTGGAGCTGGGATCAGGAACCCAAATTTAAATGAAAAAAATTCTCTAATAAAAACCATGATCTACCATATGTATATATATATAGGTGGCCCATAAAACTTTTGGATGCAAATTATGGGGTACGCAGAGTCGGGATCGAGGGAAGGGCGACAATAGAAGCATCAACCTCAAATTAAATCCGAAAAAATTATTATTCTTTCAAGGAAAAAACAATATCAATAATATATATTTATATATATTTTGAAAATTTATCCCCTTTTTTAATAAGTATCATTGAATGAGGTTTCTCTAAATAATTATATATACAAATGTCACTAATATAGAGACATTAAGATATTGATTTTTCTATAAAATAATTCTAAATGAGCTATCCATAAATAATGATATTTATAATGGTCAATAATTTAGAGATTCTTATTTACTGACATTTATATTAAGGGCCACTAAATTAGGTTACCATAAACAATAATGTTTATAAAGGTTACTAAATTAGAGAAAACTCATTTAGTGATTCTTTTCAAAAACATCGGGTAATAAATTATTGATATTTTAAAACAACACAAGAAATTTTTTTGTTTCATATGTTATATTTTAATGCTACCTAGTATTGGATAATGTTTAATGATTTACAATGATGCCACAAAAAATTTATTGGTTTGTGTTATCATGAATAATGATATTGTAATATCTTATGTTTGAGGTCAATTATTGATCCATGTGAAAAAGTACCAAAATAATTATCTGGAGTTCGCTATGGTATTTTATTCATTAAATATACAGATTAATTATATCTCTGTGGAAAATTGGACATATATAGTGATCACATATGTCTAATGTAAATTTTCACTCAAAAAGAGTACAACATACACAAAATAATATGGTTGGAGACAATTAATGATTATGACTACTCAATAAATTATCACTATGGTAAAGAAATTAATGTGGTAGATTCATTGATCTAAAAGGATCATGATTTATAGCCAATTATGTGGGTCAAAAAAGATCCATTTTTTTGGATTTACAAATTTTGATGTTGGAATTTATAATGGAAGGGGAGAATTATTTTCAACCTCAAATTAATTTTCAACCCATTATCAAAGTAAAAATTAACATGACATAGAAGGATGAAGTAGAGATAAAAAAATTGGAGGTATTTTTTTAATATCACCCAAGATTTAAATTGAATAATAATACTCAAGAACCATTTCTATGTCCCACCGATGCCCTATTTGTAGTATGAGATATTGGATGTGGAACCTAGTTCTCATTATTTATTCATCATGGATTTATAATGGTGTATAGAAACAAAAAATTTCATTTTTTACTAAATTACATGAAGAGATATATTTCATAATATGTTACTTAGTTCTTGGTTTCACAAAATTTATGGATGATATATAAAAGACTAAGGGTATTTTACCCTGATTAACCATTCATAAATGGAAAGTAGGAAATCCTAACCATGTATTTTATCATAAGACTCCAAAAAAAAAAAATAACGTAATGTCATATGGGTTATAAAAAATCACCATAATGATTAAAACCACTTCATTTCGATTAGATAATATTGTTATCTTTATTATACCTCAATAATATATATTATTCATGTTGTAATATATCACGGGGTAACACTATCCATTGTATAATATCGTGATTTGAGGTCTACCACAATGCTCTAACGAAGTCTTCAGCTGGATCTTGATATTGATTTATGATTCAACACTACTTATTATACTCATATATATAGTCTACAAAGAGAACCATTCAAACTCTATAAGAAATAATGATATAGTTTTCAACATATTTCAACTAAGGTTGGGATCAAGACCTTCATTTGGAATAACTATATTATTATAATAGTTATCACTCCAGCATTAAGATGGTTCTTTATTGTAACATCCCAGGTAAATAAATAATATTACATTCTAATGTTTATCAATATTTGGGAATAAAATGTTAATATTAATTTAAAGGGGATGCTATTCTCGATGGCGTACCCAATACACAACAACGAGTTTCTTTGAAATCTTATGTTGCACACTAATAATATAATAATATTATAATAGTTAATGCCTAGTCGTTGTAATGGCGGAAATGAACAGAAATAACTACAAAATTATTACATATGTTTGTTAAATATTTTTACATTTATCCAATAAATTTTAGAGGCTTAAAATCCAAATGAATCCAATTTTAAGAATAAATACTCAAATTTTTTTAAAAGAATGTTTTACCACCTTTTGATGGTGAACCTTTTTAAATATAACTTTTGACAGTTTTATAATCTCTATTTTTCAAAATAAACTTATTCTTTATGATTGGGACATTGAAATTTACTTTGGTTATATTTTTGGTATGTTTCTGACATTGTTCATTTTTTAATGAATAGTGAAAAGATACTGCATTTTACATCTAAACTGCTTTTTCATCTAATTTAAATATATGGTTAGATTATATATTTAATTGGTTTTAAAGTGTGATTGGAATATATTTTTACCATTTAATCCAATGGTGTTCATTGTAATTAATTTCACTTTGAAATTGGACAAAAACTAGTGTCAATCTTTTAATAGATATTGTTATTTAAAAACACGCTATTTGTTTTGACAGCGGGAATGAATTATTAAATTAATTAATGAAACTTATATATTTTTAATTTTTTAAAATAGATATCATTTTTGAATTTGGAATATCAAATATAGCTTAGGGTGAATTTTTCTTAAAAACTTAAATTTTTGATGAATAGTGAAACCACTAAGTGATAGTTAAAGAAACTGATTTTTCGTTTAATTGAACCTTTACCACATCTGTGATTTGATTTTCAAAAATCTAACATACATGGCTGTGATTAGAAAATAAAATGTTGTTCAATGAGATTAAAATATTTTTTTGGTGAATAGTAACTTTTATGTTTTATTAATCGCGATTAAAGGTAATTAGTGTGATTTAAGGTAAAAATGATATTAAAATAAAATGAAAATATCTTGACACTTTTTCTAACCCAATTGGACGAGTCATGGCCAACCAAGACAACCCATGGGTCTATTATTGGGACCCCATGGAGCCACTTGGGTAAGATAATGATATTAATGACTTTTATTTAAAGTAAAAGTAAAAATGACACAAACATGTATTATTTTACTAAAACAATTTTTACATGGGGTTATACAAGTCAGATTTATGACTAAAAATAGTAATTTGAAATCAAAAAATCTTTCCTACATCATTGTATTTTTTTAATTTTTAGACAGTAAATAAATTAAATTATTTATGACATCATGATGATGCAACGATTAACTCATTATTTAACGATTTAAATAAAATGAAAAGATAATATAAAATCTAAGACCTAAACTTGTCAAAAACCTATTTTATGGGTGGATTTAGAACTCTTATCACCTTATCCTCAAAATAAATCAATGGGGACCTTTAAAATCCGAAAATCATTTTATAATAAAGTAATATTTTATAACTTTTCAAGAGTGCCCCTCCAATTCTCTTATAAAAGGACCTCACCTCTACCACCTTACACACACCTCTAAAAAAATTGGATCGGCAAACCCCTTCCCATTTCATCTCTCCAAATCCCTCTCCTAATACTAGAAGCCTTACCTTAGGAAAAAATCTCTTCAAGAAACCCTTTTGGTTCAAACCAAGAGAAGTTACCCGATTTTAAGGTAATGTCTTCACTTGTGTTCTTTTGTTTTATTTTGCTTCTACAACCCCCTAAACTCTTTTTATTAATTTATTTTGTAACACATCCAGTATATTAAATATACTAGGATGTTTTTATAAGAAGTATTCGAGCTACACTTACACACGACTACATCTAATTGTTAAAAAACATACTGTTTCTATGGATGGTGAATTTCTGCCACACGAAATGATGATTGTTCAATATTATTTTAAAACTTTCAAAGGTGGCCATTAAGATGTAATTATATTTATATATGATATATAATATGTTTATGTTTTTTTTAAGCTTATGTATTTTTAATTTATGGCATACCTTTAAGGTTTCAATTATGGGTAAACGCGATATCTTCATTTTAGGAAGTGCGGACTACCGCCCCCTCAATGTGATTTGATTCATTAATACCATATGTGGTAAATATAAGGGATAGATTTAATGGTATTATATATAATATACCATACTATACTTATAATACTATTATGTATCATTATGTTTTAATTTCATTAAATATGATATAGAAATAGAAGTAGCGTTCATGCGTACGTACAACTTACCGTCTCCATGAATGGTGCGTTTCATTTCTTACCTCTAAATGTTATGTAATATTATAAATGAACGCATATAATGGATATATATGATATATATGATATATAAATAATGAATATAATTCTGGATATAATGGATATTTTACTCCATGAACAAACAAGTAATTATAATGAGTTTATTTTTGACTCAAGTAGCAAAGATCGACAAAACGACCATTATTAACTTAAATAATTACATAGCATTCATAACATGGTAATAAGTGATATAAAAGGAATAATTAACTTGAAATAGGTTCTTAAGCAAGTATAAATTAACTCAAGTTAATTATTCAGGAGGTTAAAGAACGATCGATTCAAGTCGGATCCAAGGTAAGGGATCCTACCTATCTCTTTCTTTTTAAGTACTCTCTTTTAGGTCATTTCTTTTATGCTCCATGTTCTTATGTTGGAGGATGTTATTTTCTATTCCTATTTCTATAATTTTTATGTTCATTTGATTATATACCCTATTTTATCTCATCAATCCATTTTTGGATGTTTTATGTGGCGCCGTTAGGCTGCCGAATTTTCATAAGGGGTCTTCCATCTCACTTTTTATTCCCGTGAGATTCATGCTACATTTTCCACTATTTACTTTTGTGTTGTCTATTTACTGACCATTATTTTACTATTTGTATAATATAATCTCATTTATGGGTAGTTACATCTTCCTTGTATGACCCTTCTTTCATGGGGTGTACGTTTTGAAAGTTTCCCAAATCGGTAAGGGAACCTTTCACACTCCTCTTTTAAAAAGACTTATTTTGTTATGTCTTTTAATTTACATATTTTTAAGTTCGGATATGTCATTATATATCCATATTGATGTAAATTTTATGTCCATGTTATGAGATACCATTTTCTCTCTCATCAACTAATTTTATGAATTTTAAAGTGACGTCGTTAGGCTGTCGAATTTTAACAAGGGAACATTTTAACCCAATTTAGATTTCTTTGGGTTTAACATGTAGTTATTGAATATGTCATCCTTTTAATATGTGTGAATGAACTTTGATTGTTTTACACATAATATAACCTTATATTGGGTGTATTTATATTTTTCAGACATAATTTTGAGATTGATTTATCCTTAATTTAAGGATACCTTCTTTATAAGGGATTTCATCTCATTTTACATTTATATTGAGACTTCATTGTTGTTATGCACCAATTCACTCTTATATGGTTTTTATACTGTACTTTGGAATATTATATCATGAATCCATTTATTCTCATGATATTATATATTTCTAATTAAATTTTATTCCTCAATTATTGAATTCAAGTGTCTCTAATTTTGGTAAAAACCCTTTTACTAAAACATCACTTTAAATGTTTTAATGATTTGTTATTATTAATATACATGTTTTTAAAATGGTTTTAAGGATTTATTTATATGGATATTAATGGTTTAGAATTTTAAAATCTTCAAGGTGGTATGGGATAGTTTGATTCAAAAATCTTTTTATTATATATTATAAATGGGTTTGAATATGTTTTTTTGAATGGATTCATTATTTCAATATATTAAAATGATATATTGTTATTGAAATGTGGTAATGTTATATTTAATTTATTCTTAAGTTATTTTGTATGATTATGTTATGAATCTTGGGTATTTTTTATGAATATGGGTGGTTCTGTGATAAACTACGGATGGGTGAGCCCGATATAGCTCTTCAATGCATTGCGTAACGCGAAGGGTTTAAACGTTATGGTTTATCCGAAGAGATTTAGGGAATATACTGTGATGGGTATTCCAAACGTGACCAAGAGGGTTACTCCCTAAGTAAGAATGTTATGAATTCCCCAAGTTACCTTTTATGTCTTATGATATCTATGATTTATTCATGATTTGATGAGGTATGTGATTATGTTTTATGAGTAAAGTATGATTTCATGCATGGACTAATGTTTTCATTTCATACTTTTATATACCTTACTGAGCTTTTTATGCTCATCCCAAGTTTTTGAAATGCTTTTCACAGGTCAAGGGAAAGGTACATGATGTGACGATAGTGTCAAGAAATTGTCAAGAAAGAATCCATCTTTTATTTTATATATGTTTCCGTATGTGGGAAAAATGAGTACTATCTTTTATGTAACCACTTTGTTTAAATGTGGAATGTAACACATATTTTATGATCTAATTCTCTAAAACTCTAAACCTTAAAAGATCCTCATTGTGTAATATTTTAATAACTCAATATTAAGTAAGGTTTAAGGCTGGGGCCTTATAGTTGGTATCAAAGGACAGTTTGGACAACTTTAGGGATTAGGAGTTTTTGTTAGACACATGCATAATCCCTATATCTATTATTTCAGTTAAATCCTTGTTTTATAACTTTTTTCAGGTAAGGTAAAGACAGGTATGAATTGAAGGAGGAGGATCTCAAATGTAATTCCTATGTCTTCTAGATGACATTATTGCAATAATTATTGCAAAGTCATGTTCGGATGATTGTGAAACTTTTTATAGCATACAACTCTCTTGCAATCAGTTGTTTGAGATATAAAACTTTACCAATATACCTCATTATCATCTTGGATCATGGGTTGTATTTAGACAAATACTATTTTCACAATATTCTCATATTTTCAAGAAAGGTAAATATTATCAAGGTATTTTCAAATATTTTACCTTATCACAAGAATTTGAAGCATATTATGATTTTAAAAATTTTGCTGAGGATGGAGACCCTTGTGCAACCTATTTATATTTGGTTTTAAAATATAGTCTCTCAGCACAGACATATGGTATTTTAAAAGGACCAATAATAGAAATCTTCAACTCAAATTCTGTCCGACTATTTTATAGAAATCATGATTTATCAGATGTTTTGGAAATATATGTCATACATGATTATTTTCCAAAACTGTTTTTCTATGAACACCTATACGACCCATGTTGTAGAAGGTGTATTTGGATGGAGGAAGAAAATGATTTTGAAGGATCTATAAATCATTGTTGTAATTCATGGGACTTCTACCTATTTGAACAAGATGATGATGAAACCAAGTGGACTCCATGAACAAAGTATGTTGTTATTCATTTTGGGAATCGTTTTATTTTATAGTGGTGAAATATGACTTCAAGAATTAAGATGTTGATATCATAATGAATTTGGATGAAAATTATAGGTATAAGGAAACTATTGAGGTTAAAACATGATAGGGTTATATTTGGAGTTTTATAAAAAGGACAACACGCAGACCGTGTGACAACCCGTCGCGTCGAACAAAGCTGCAGGAATCGAACCCACAACCAAAGTGCGACTGGTATTTATCACCTACCACAAGACTACATGAAGTCCCTGGTTAGTTTGACTATTTTTTTTAGTTAGATGATTTTATGAATCATGATTTATATCATTTTGGGTTATCTATGGAAATTAATAACATATCATGGTGGATATATGATTATGTTAATTACTTTCAATATGATACTTTAAGAGCAACTGATGTTATCTGGAGATAAATGTTAATTTGTACCTTGGGAGAAAATGTGATTAAATCCTTAAAATATTTGGGTTTAAATCTCAGTTGGGTTTACTTTGAAGAATTTTATGGACAAATTTTTTATTGAATTGTCTTCGTTGAACTTTGGGTTTTGTTTGAAAAATTTTAGAGATTAGGAGAAAGTTTTTATTTTTTGTAAAAAAATATCCTTTTGGGTATTATTTGATCTCATACAAAACATTTTGGTTTGGTTTTGGTTGAGATATAAAGACATGGGAAATATATAGTTCTCTTTTGTGGATTATATTATTCTCAATAAGTTGATTATAGTGCTCTTAATGCGAACAAGTCTTCCTAAATACTTGTCTTTTGGAGAAAATATGAGTTTGATTAAGGAATCTAATAAAAGTTGAAAGTATACGTGACAAGTATATTTCATTATGATTTAGTTAAGATCAAAAATAAATTCCTCAATGAAGAGTAACTTAAAAGTAATGTTTTTTTGTTAACTTTTCCTACTGGGGAATCAAATACTCTTTAACCCATCACAAGTGTTTGATTTTCTTGTGGTTAACATTCTCCTAGACATGTTTACTATCACTCTCCATCAGAACATGACCCTTTGTTTTTTTCCACCATATCCATATTTTCATACTTGGAATCCTAGTGTGGTTTCACTCGGGTGACCTTTGTACATCTCTCCCATTCTTTTTAAGTGATAGTTTTACTGACTCTTGTTCCAATGTGGGACTTTCCATGGAGATTCCAAGCCTAATTTTGAAATTGCGAGGATGCAATTCCCAAAAGGGGGGAAGATTGTAACATACCAGGTAAATAAATAATATTACAATCTAATTTTTATCAATATTTGTGAATATAATGTTAATATTAATTTAAAGGGGATGCTATGCTCGATGGCGTACCCAATAGGAAACAACGAGTTTCTTTGAAATCTTACATTGCACACTAATAATATTATAATATTATAATAGTTAACGACAAGCTGTTGTATTGGCGGGAATGAACAGAAATAACTAAAAAATGATTACATATTTATGTAAAATATTTTTACATTTATCGAATAAATTTTAGAGGCTCAAAATCCAAATGAATCCAATTTTATGAATAAATACTCTAATATTTTTAAAATATTGTTTTACCGCTTTTTGATGGGGAAACTTTTTTAATTATAACTTTTGACAATTTTATAATCTCTATTTGTCAAGATAAAATTATTATTTATGTTTGGGACATTGAAATTTACTTTGGTTAAATTTTTGGTATGTTTCTGACATTGAACATTTTTTTCATGAATAGTGAAAAAATACTGCATTTTACATCAAAACTGCTTTTTAAGATAATTTAAATATATAAATAGAATATATTTTTAATTGGTTTTAAATTGTGATTGGAATATATTTTTACCATTTAATCCAATTGTGGTCATTGGAATTAATTTCACTTTGAAATTGGACTTAAACTAGTGTCAATCTTTTAATAGATATTATTTCTTAAAAACACGCTATTTGTTTTGACAGCGGGAAAGAATTATTAAATTAATTAATGAAAATTATATATTTTTTATTTTGAAAAATAGATATCATTTTGGAATTTGGAATATAAAATATATCATAGGGTAAAGTTTTTGGTATTTTTCTGAAAAACTTCAATTTTTGATGAATAGTGAAACCACTATGTGATAGTTAAAGAACTGATTTTTCATTTAAATGAAACTTTAGCACTTCTGTGATTTGATTTTTAAAAATCCGACATACATGGTTGTAATTAGGAAGTAAAATTTTTTTCAATGAGATTAAAATATTTTTTTGGTGAATAGTAGCTTTTAAGTTTTATTAATCGCGATTAAAGAGATTAGTGTGATTTAAGGTAAAAATGATATTATAATAAAATGAAAATATCTTGACACTTGTCCTAACCATATTGGATGAGTCATGGACGATCAAGACAACCCATGGGTCGATTTTTGGGACACCATGGAGCCACTTGTGTATGATAATGACATTAATGCCTTTTATTTAAAGTAAAATAAAAATGGCACAAACATGTATTATTTTACTAAAACACTTTTTACATGGGGTTATACAAGTCAGATTTTTTAATATAAATAGTCATTGGAAAGCTAAAAATCATTCCTACATCAAATTATTTTTTTATAATTTTTATACAGTAAATAAATTAAATTATTTATGACATCATGATGATGCAGCGATTACATCATTATTTAACGATTTAAATAAAATGAAAAGATAATGTAAAATCTAAGACCTACACTTGTCAAAAAACCTATTGGATGGGTGGATTTAAAACCCTTACCACCTTATACTCGATATAAATCAATTATGTACCTTTAAAATCAGAAAATAATTTTATAATAAAGTAATATTTTATAACTTTTCAAGAGTGCCCCTCCACTTCTCTTATAAAAGGCCCCCACCTATACCACCTTACACAAACCTTTCAAGCATTTAACTCCACCATCCCCTGACCATTTCAACTCTAAAAATCCCTCTCCTCATCCTAGAAGCCTTATCTTAGGCAGAAATCTCTTCAAGAAACCCTTTTGTTTCAAACCAATAAGAGTCACCCGATTTTAAGGTAATGTCTTCACTTGTGTTCTTTTGTTTTATTTTGCTTCTCCAACCCCCTAAACTCTTTTTATTCATTTCTTTTGTAACAAATACAGTATCTTAAATATACTAGGATGTTTTTATAAGAAGTATTAGAGCTACACTTACACACACCTACATCTAATGGTTAATGAACATACTGTTTCTGTGGATGGTAAATTTTTGCCTCACGAAATGATGATTGTTCAATATTCTTTTAACACCTTCAAATGTGGCCATAAAGATGTCATTATATATATATGATATATAATATGTTTATGTTTTCCTTAAGCTTCAGTATTTTTCATTTATGGCATACCATTATGGTTTCAATTATAGGTAAACGCGATATCTTGATTTTAGGAAGTGCGGACTACCACCCCCCTCAATGTGATTTGATTCATTGATACCATATGTGGTACATATAAGGGATAGATTTAATGATATTATATATTATACCATACTGTAATTATAATACTATTATGTATCATTATGTTTTAATTCCATTAAATATGAAATAGAAATGGATGTAGCGTTCATGCGTACGTACGACTTACCGTCTCTATGAACGGTGCATTTTATTTCTTACCTCTAAATGTTATGTAATATTATAAATGCATATATATAATGGATATATATTATATAAATGATATCTAAATAATTAATATAATTCTGTATATAATGTATATTTTACCCCATGAACAAACTTGTAATTATAAAAAGTGTATTTTTGACTCAAGTAGCAATGATCGACAAAACGGCCATTATTATCTTAAATGATTACATAGTGTTCATAACATGATAATAAGTTATATAAAAGGAATAATAAACTTGAAAAAGGGTCTTAAGAAAGTATAAATTAACTCAAGTTAATTATTTTGGAGGTTAATGAACGATCGAGTCAAGTCAGACCCGTGGTAAGGGATCCTACCTATCTCTTTCTTTTCAAGTACTCTCTTTTATGTCATTTCTTTTATGCTCCATGTTCTTATGATGGAGGATATTATTTTCTATTCCTCTTTCTATAAAGTTTCTGTTAATTTGATTATATACCCTATTTTATCTCATAAATCCATTTTTGGTTATTTTATGTGGCGCCGTTAGGCTGCCGAATTTTCATAAGGGGACTTTCATCTCACTTTTTATTCTCGTGAGATTCATGCTACATTGGCCACTATTTCCTTTTGTGTGGTGTATTTAATGCCCATTATTTTACTATTTTTATAATATAATCTCATTTATGGAGAGTTACATCTTCATTGTATGACCCTTCTTTCATGGGGTGTACGTTTTGAAAGTTTCCCAAATCGGTAAGGGAACCTTTCACATTCCTATTTTAAACAGACTTATTTTGTTATGTATTTTAATTTAAATATTTTTATGTTGGGATATGTTTTTCTATATCTTTATTGATGTAAATTTTATGTCCAAGTGATGAGATACCATTTTCTCTCTTATCAACTAATTTTATGAATTTTAAAGTGACACAGTTAGGCTGTCGAATTTTACCAAGGGAACATTTTATCCCAATTTCGATTTCTTTGGGTGCAACATGTAGTTATTGAATATGTAATCCTTTAAATATGTGTGAATGACCTTTGATTGTTTTAATCTTAATATCCACTTATATTGGGTGTATTTATATTTTTCACACATAATGTTGAGATTGATTTATCCTTATTTTAAGGATACATTCTTTATAAGGGATTTCATCTCATTTTACATTTCTATTGAGACTTCATTGTTGTTATGCACCAATTAACTCTTATATGGTGTATATACTGTACTTTGTAATATTATATCATGAATCTATTTATTCTCAGGATATTATAATGTTCTGATTAAATGTTATTCCTCAATTATTGAATTCAAGTGTCTCTAAATTTGGTAAAAACCCTTTTACAAAAATATCGCTTTAAATGATTTAATGATTTGTTCTTATTAATATCCATGTTTTCAAAATGGTTTTAAGGATTTATTTATATGTATATTAATGGTTTAAAATTTTTAAATCTTCAAGGTGGTATGAGACACTTTGATTCAAAAATATCTTCATTAAATGTTTTAAATGGTTTTGAAAAAGGTTTTTTCGAATGGATTGATTATTTTAATATATTAAAATGTTATATTGTTATTTCAATGGGAGAATGTTATCTTTGATTTATTATTAAGTTATGTTATATGATTATGTTATGGTTCTTGGGCATTTTTTATGAATAAAGTTGGTTCCTTGATAAACTAAGGGCGGGTGAGCCCGATATAGCTCTCCAATGCATTGTGTAACGTGAAGGGGTTAAACGTTAAGGTTTCTCCGAAGAGATTTAGGGAATATACTGTGATGGGTATTCCAAACTTAACCAAGAGGGTTACTTCCAATGTAATAATGTTATGAATGCCTCAAGTTACCTTTTATGTCTTATGATTTCTATGATTTAATCATGATTCGATGAGGTATGTGATTATGTTTTATGAGTAAAGTATGATTTCATGGATGGACTAATGTTTTCATTTAGTACTTTTATATACCTTACTGAGCTTTTTATGCTCATCCCAAGTTTTTGAAATGCTTTTCACAGGTCAAGGGAAAGGTACATGATGTGACGATAGTGTCAAGAAATAATCCATGTTATATTTTAAATATGTTTCCGTAGGTGAGAAAAATGAGTACTATCTTTTATGTAACCACTTTGTTTAAATGTGGAATGTAACGCAAGTTTTATGATCTAATTATTTAAAAATCTAAACATGAAAAGTTCCTCATTGTGTAATCATGTAATAACTCAATATTAAGTATGGTTTAAGGTTGGGGACTTATATTTATAATGATATCAACATTAAGAAGTTCAAAACCCCAAAACAATGAAATTATGTCAGATAATAAAATCTATTATAACCTGATCCAGATGAGGAAATAGACGAGAGGGTTTGATGCATTCATCTATAGATAATAGAAGCTTATACCTGACAAAAATGTTATGTTGACAATTAAAAAATTGAAATTTTATTTGAATTTGGTGAAATGTTTCCCCACATATATATCCATATAAGAGAGTGTTGAGGTTTTTATATAATTGACTTCATAGACTGAGATATGTAAATATTATTTATTTTGTCTGGATGATAGCTTATCAATTACACTCCCCCCAAATAACTCAATGTTCATGATTTGTTCCTTATATCTATCCTGAAGATGTACATACCCAATACTTTATACATAAAAACATAGAGGGAATACTAAAATTGACTAGTATCCTTATTAAAAATAATATTTATAGATTATATATCATTGAATGAATGTTTAATGAAATAAAACCTCTCACAATGTTAATGTTTTTTTGGTGAAACTACCAATTTGGAGAAGCCATTTGGGTACCTGATAATGTAATAAAGAAGAGGTGTCCAAATATATTTTTCTTAGTGATGAATTTAGAATTAGAAAATCATTTTTATAGGGGTATAATATAACACGCATATATATCTATGAAAAATTTATATGTAAATAATTTTATTAAAATATTGTGTTGCATGAAATATCAGGTTTAAACTATACACATGAAATTATGAAAATATTTAGTTTCTTTTATCACAAATCTAACTTCTTTGAAGGAATATAATATTAATATTAAAATTATTAAACAATATATAGTCTTATAATTTATAAAACAAATTCATTAGTTATGATGTTGTAGTAATTTAATACGAAAACCAATTTCAAATAAATTTAACATTTCTCTAAAAAATTTGTTTTATGAATATAATGAGTTTTATATCAATGTATCCCTATTGGTGATTTATTGTAATCAAATTTATATTTTATTTAATTGATAAATTATATTAAACATTTTATAAATAATATTTATGTATAGGATATATAGAAATCCACTTTTATATTAAAAAAACTATTTTCCCAAAAAATTAAGTTTTATCATATATTTCTAATTTACATTAAAATTAATTTTATCCATTTATAAGAATTTAAAAAGATAAAATTAATTAATTATTTAGTATCAAGATTTTCTGATTTTTTAAATAATCAAGATAAATTTCTAGTCACTATGAATAACAACCATGGTTCAATTTATCATCTCGGTAAAGTGTATATCATTTAATATTGATTAAAAATTTGAGATATGGTCATATAAATCCTTCTAATTATTATATGAAAAAAAATCAACTATTATAACCTAAGGTTATAAATTGAGTCATTTAAGGAAAGACCGTTGAATATGACATCTCTATTATTTAAAGTAATTGAAGTAACAAAATAACACCCTCTTAGTTTCAAATATAATTTAGATTTTTAGATAGTGGGAAAAAATAGTATGTAGTGATTATTAATTTTAATTTTGTTACTAATGATTTTATATTCATGTTTTATTATTTATTTATGTTTTTTATAAATTTAATAGTTATCATAAATACTAATATAATAATGATGAAATAATATCTTAGAAATTGAAACATAAAATAAATTATTGTAAAATTATTAGACATATTATAATTTGAAAAAATTATTCTTAAAAATAAATTTTATATATTTCATGAAATTTTGGGGATATTACTAGATAATATTTTTGGTTTATTTGTTTATTATTGATGTTACTAAAATCAATGTAAACAATAGTGTGAAAATTGGAACCACATATTTGTTGGGAAAATAAAAAATTATTAATTTTTTTAAATATCATAGAAACATAAATAATAGAATATCATATATTATTGGGTATAAAATATCATATCTTATCTATGAATGAGTAAATAGTTACCATATATAAGAAATTATATCCTTTTAAATGTGAAAAATATGTTACGAGTGTTATTGTTAAGAATTAGTTGATGGAGGGGTTAAACAATTATTAGGTTTATAGTAGAACAGAAACAAAATGAAATATTATTTTAATATTATATTTCACCCATATTATAACAATTGTCTTAATTCATTAGCATTTGGATTTATTTTCATATATTATATTCCTATTATATTTTTCTTTTTTATGAACATATAAAAATACCCTTAACCTCAATTATAAAATGGAACCTCCTACCTCAATAAATTAAACCACATTAAACATTATATCTCGGCCATTATCAATAAAATTACCATCTACATATCCCTAGACACATTATATAAGTGATTATATTCCCAAAATATCCTCCCTATATCCCTTTAGAAGAGATCTATAGGAGTCATTTTGAAGAATAGGTAGTCACTCTAGCTGATCACATTATTTCTCTAATATTATTTAACTCCACTATATCTATGAAAATTATCATAAGAGAATAAATCATCTATTCTAAATATGATGAAATAATAACAAAAATATTATTATTATTATTAAAACACCATTTTACAAACTTATTCACGTAAAATTTGATGTGAATGTGTCACTCATGCATACATACGACTTGCCATATCAATGTAGAAAGAAAAATATTTTTCCATACATATCATTTATGGTTTGATATTATAATGGTTTTAATGTAATTATATTATATTTATGAAATATTTATTCTTTTTAAATAATAATCTCATTTATACTTTCTTATCATCCAATATTTTTGGAAATTATAACATCGCTCATGTATAAGCATGGGCTACCATCTCCATGAAGAGACATTATTCATTTACCATTTATATTACTCTTGGTTGTTAATAATGATTATTGTTATGAATAAATATTACTTATATGATATAATAATTATTCTAAATATATGAATTATTTTTTCCCTTTCTTTCATTAAATTAGTCACAAAATGGAAGCAAAATTCATTCATAAGTAAGGCCTATAATCTCAATCAATGGTGGAATTCATTATTCCATAACTACATTGAATGAATTATTATATATATTTATAGATTCGATATAAATATATATATATATATTATTCATTGATTAAAATTAATGATTTTCCCTTGATAATGTATTAGGACCACGACTGGTGAACCAAAACATTCTTGGAAAATAAAGCAGTTGTCACCCAGAACAGTGATATTATTTAAAAATTATTAACAAATTATGTTACGATATTAAAAATAAATTATATATGGTATGATAAGGAATTTTTAATTTAATACAATTTTTATAAATATATATTAACTATAAATGTATTTATATTGTGAAAAAGAAAAGGAATGACTTGAGGTAAGGATTTATATCACATGCTTATCATTATTCAAGATTGTTTTTTATTATGTATGCAATGTGTAATATTTAACTTCCATGTTAATGAGTAATAAAAATTATTTTAATGGAATATAATATTAAAAAAATTCAATCAGTTTTCCCTTGTTGGACTTGTTATAAAATTATTTGAACTAAATATTTTTGTCATTTTCAAAATGTGGATCTTTGTGATACTTCTAAAAAAATATTAAAAGAATGTTTTTTGAAAAATATGTCTTCAGTGGGAAATTACAGCTTCATTATGAATCTATTATTTGAATCTTCCTCTAAATGTTTACAAGTATATTAAAAAAATAATATTTTCAATGATAAAGTTCATATTTATTTAAAAAAGATGTTTTTTAAAAATGGAAAATTTATTTTCCTTCAGAATATTTCCATTTTATCTTAAAAATAATATTCTATCTATGAAAAACGTATTTTATGACTATTATGATATAATAAGGATATGAGCCAAGAATAAAATATTGATTATTTATCTGAATGTGTTTTGATTATGATGGAATAATTTCTATCTATGCCATGTTTCCATGGGATATGCAATGATGAAATGTTTATAAACACATTTTTAAGGCTTCTCACATGATAAATGATTTCTGATCATTTCAAAGACATATTCATAGAATAAATTATTTTAATGGTGGGATATAAATATCCCTACAACTAATTTGGTAGATTATTATATCTCATGAGATAGTAATGTAAAAAAAGTCGATGTTCCGGATCTATTTTGGGAATCATGTAAACGTACTTGATCTTTTATGGGAAACAAGATGATGTGCTTGATCCAAAAATATAAATAGGTTTTTTATATTAATATAAATGTATTGTTAGTTAACCATTACATTTGAAATTGTTTCTATAAATATAATAATGACATACATATTTTTTAAAATAAGTTATGGTTAATGATTGGGTTATGGTGACTTCTCATTCATATGATTCCGGAGTTTTCTGAAATGATATTGTACTTTTACATAAATAATTATAATTTTCATAGAAATATTGGTAATGTAACATTTATTTTTTAGTTAATAACTCATTTCCTTATTATTATCTTATGTTTTTATATGATCATTAATTGAAATCTATCATGTTTACACCTACCCAATATCTAACACACACTTTTGTGATGATTTATTTTCCAATATATGGAGAAAGTTAATTATTTTGATATTATAAATTCATTGATGGTTTTTGAGATATAAATGGGGGATTATGTACATATTTTAAAGAGTACTAGTTTTAGTTTCCATGTTTCCAAAGGCACTATACCTTTTTGATCAGAGGTATGTGTTGGTGTAATGTAAAGAATATTTTTCTAAAAATAAGTATTATATATTTTTGAAATTATTGGGATGTTATAATATATTTTAATAGAAATAAAAAAATGGATTCTATATTTTAAATAAGAATAATATAATTTATACAATAATATCAACTTAATTTGTGGTAAAAAATAATAATAAAAATAGTAAAAAAAATTACAATGATTAAGGTTAAAATTTCATTACGTGAAGGATAAACTATAATAGAAGTAAATAAATGATATAAAAAGTAGGCCATATCCTATTTTATGGAAATATTTATACCATAACACCTATTTGATTCAAAAATGAAAATTTTTGGATAATTTCCAGGGAAAAATGTCATTACACTTTACTCAATTAAATAATTCAATATGTTTTTTCTCCCCAATATATAAAAATTAATCCCAACTCATCTCCTTTTCAAACATCCAAAACACTTTTTATTATAAATTAGCTTTGAAAATGTAATAAATAAATCTCTATCCACAAACAACATTACTTTTATTGATTATTAAATCATTATATGAATACTTTAGTTATAATGGTAATGGAGTTCTACAAAGAAAAGGTAACATTATTTATCTGATATTTTTTATTAATTACTCCAATTCCTTAAGATATTTCCCAAATAAAATCATATAATAGAAAATATCCCCCACATATTTATATTATATTATGTTATTTGAATAAACTATACCTATTTTCTCTTTCGTCGTATGGGAAATAAAAATGTCAAGCATGTGTATGACAAACTAATACCACATGAATCAGTGTAATTAATTTTCCAACAGCAACACAAAAAATTACTCATAATGAGGTATATAAAGTATATTTATTATATTTATTATATTTATTATATAATTATTCAATTTAAATTATAATATCCCCTATACATTTCTACATTCCACTCTGTGGGGATACGATAGCATCCCTCATGTGCAATGTGTACTATCTCCTCCGGAAGTGATCTAAATTATTTTTCACTTACACAATTCATGGAAGGTTAGAAGGATACATTTAGTGTATTAGGTAAGGTAATATATTATTTACATTTCTTTATTCCCATGTTTCTAGAAAATGAGAATAGTTTTCACGTGTATGTATGACATACCATCCCTATGAATGGTATCCATTTTTTTATCTAAAAATAATGGATTATCTTATATAAATAAGTAAATAATATATATGAAACATATATAATCATTAAAAATCTAGTGATTATGGAACTATAATGAATTTAAATTCACAAAATAAACCACCTAGAAAACATACATGAAAGAAGTAGATATTTCCCGAAACATGATTTTAAAAGGGATTATTAATAAATGAGTAATAAAAGGTTATAAGTATATAATATATTCAATCATAAGAATTATTATGTTTATATAATTGATGAATAATAATTAAATATTTATTTTTCCAGAGTTTTTATCATTTATAAATGATTTCAATATATAAGGTATGTTATTTCTAGTCACTCTTATTTTAGGGAGACATATTCCATGTTCCACAATCATTTATTTTGAGTGTTGTATATACATATAATTAAATAATTTTATGATTATTCATATTTTAAATATTGGTATTTATATATCCATAATATAATTTTTATTTCATAGGGATTATAATTCAAATGTTTACAATGTGATAATAATTTAATATTAAAATATCATCGTTAAATAATATTTTTTATAATTATGCTACCAATGACTATATATTATGAAATATATCCCAATAAGCACATGAATATTCTTATAATAGACATATTAATGTCAGATACATGCTTTATATTAAATTTAATCTTTAAAAAACTCAAGGGAACACAAGAATGACAATTTTTTTAAAAAAACATATTTTATTTATCCCTTTAGTTAAAAACACCATTTATTCTATTTCCATGTTTTCTAAAAATATTTTCCCAATATTTTTAAAATAAATATTTGATATTATAATATAATATCTAATGTCTTTTATTTTTTAAAATATCATTTTATATGAATCTTCATATAATTTTCCTAATGAGGCTCTTTTTTCCTTTCTACTGAAAATGAAAAATAAATCTTTATTTCAACAGGTATAGAATGAACATGATTTTACACCGTCATAAACATTAAATAGTTCAATTAATCATTTTAATATTATATTATAATTTCATTGAAAATCGTATTCCCAATTATTTGGGAATTTTTATATTTAAGAACATATTCTCAATAGAGAGAGGTTTTTTCACCACAAAATTATTAAATTTATCTTTAAAAATAATTTAACATATATCATAATATCCACTATTGTTCCGTAATAATAAATGGAGTTATGATTCAATTATTTTATCCTTGTTATTTATTTGGATGTATTTTTGTGAGGATATTTGGTTTATAAAACTCATTTGTCTCTATGGGTTATACTATGTTGAATATTTTTTTGATCTTATAGAACATAAATGTATGGATTATGTGATTAGTGGGACCAATATCTCCATAAAATTATATGGATAGAGGTGGATAACTCATGAGATATTTATGGTATATATGAGAATGATTTCATGTTCACCTGAATATTTGTGGACTAGGTTATATGTCAATATGTTTAGGTGAGGACCTACATTTTATATCTATGAAGTTATGTGTGGACCCTTTTTCATGTCCATGACATTATGGGTGGTATAATTTCATTTCCATAATGTTATTTGTAGACCTAGATACATGTCAATATGTTTTTGTGAGGACCATATTTCATGTCCCTAACATAACAAGTGGCCATGTTTATATTTATACATGTTAATAATATTATAAAATTACATTTTGTAAACATTACAAGGATTATATATTGTTCTCATGGATTATATTACCTGATTTTCATTTTGATTCATGTCTTAGAAAAAAAAAATAATTATTCCATGACTCATTATTATAATCAATGATATAAAGGGTATGGTTTTCCACTATTTATCCCATGTTCTCATACACTTATTCTCAATGTATATCCAAGTGACTAATGATATCCCCCATTCATACCATTAATGAGATACATGTCTCACCCTTTTATATGTATCATATCCCCAATATATGATGAAATCCATTAGGCTTGATATTTTGGAGAATGGTACTAGTTATGTGGAACTAAGAGGGAGATGATATAGAACACTTATGAAGTAGTTGTTTATATTTCTATATTTCCAAATGTAATATACCTAATCAATTCTAGAATCTATTGGTATATTTTGTATAAAATATTAAACTAGAATGATGTAATAATTATTTATAGAAATCATGAGATTTTATATTTGGAATTATAGTGGGGTTTAGGTAACCATTGTAAACTATGATTATAAAATATTACAAAGAAACATTATTATAAGCCTAATTATAGTATAATATGAAAATGTTTTCAAATGGAAGATATTATTAGTATTTTCTTGTAATGATTTCATGAATGGACAATACAATCATGTTTGGTTTGGGTGCATATGAATATTGGTGCTAAACCACTGAAACTTGTTGGTCGAATTTATCACATCCATCATTTTCATGAATGGTGTGTTTCCCATACTACACCCCTAGTTTTAATAATCCAGGTGATATTCTGTGGTAAATTATTTTTTGTAATTATGAACCATCCTAATGGATTTGAATATATGATGATGATGAATGAATTAGGTCATACCTTATTTTTAATTTATTTTAAATAAGGTTTCATAATTTATAGATCCTATATATAATTTTTTATGTTTTTTTTCGTTTTCCAAATATGATTATTACTTCTAAGACTATAGTTTTTGGTTTTAGTAAATATTGGGAACAATATAGAATTGGAAGACATTTTCTGTGATACGAAATATCTTAGTGAGAAACTATGTTGGATGATGTCTAGATTTAAGGATACTGTGATTATTCATATTCATTTATCATGATAAATGATGATCAAATTTCACCTTAAACAACTATCGGACTCCAAAAAAGGGAAAAATAGAGTTTTGTGAGATCTTGAGTGGTGGATTCCATAATGGAATGAAGATTCAAATTACTTTATATTTTGAATGTGGGAAGAAGAACTCTATGGAATGTGTCAAAATAATTAGAAGATTTTTTATCTGTTGAGTATAAGGGAATAGTGTATGGTATTTCCATATAAAAATTAAATTTTCTTTTGTTGTAATGGATGAAAAAAAAATTTTACCTAAGGATTTATTATTGTTTTATTTTTATAAATCTTGTATGTATGGAAATTAAACAAATTTATGTCAATGGGGGAAGTGAATAATGAGATCATCGAAGTGGTAAATGTAAATGTTTTGTGGAATATAATTAAGATACTATAAAATATATTTGAAATGAAAGAGGTATTGTGAAATAATATGATAAATACTCGTTAATGGTTTAATAATATAGTGGAATGATTTATGTAGTTATATATTGGTATTAAAGAATTATTTTATACAGTCATTTTTTCCAATAGTATTTTTTTTATAAGAATCATTAATATTATATGTATTATGTTAATATTAGAAGACATTAAGTCTTTATATATGACCAAATTTATATTTATGGATACTATTATGGGTTTATGATTTTAATGTTTTCAAATTTTCCCTATTTTAGTCACCCCATTTCAGGTCTTATGTGATGAGAGTATAATAATATTAATGATATTTTGTGAAACATTTCTTGGAATAAAACCTTTTTATTTTGTTTATGATTTAGGGATAAATATATTTAATGAGGAATGCCTTTATATTTTTTACATAAGATTAATGGTATTGGTAAAATTTTTAGTTTAACATATCTTTGATTTTGAGTTCATTACGGGTTATTTAAATTTATGTATTATTTATGTATTATATTATTATAATTTTTCAATAAAATAACTCACATTTTGGGTGTCGACCTATAATATTTGTGATTTCCCTGGGGATCAAACCATCACCTGAAGGGAGATAAGGGTGAGACACCTACCATTATTATATGTGATGTTAGGGTAAATATAAATGGTGTGAGAAATAAAAATTATATATTTTTATAGAATATATATTTTATCATAGTGATAATGAGGGGATTTATAAATGACTTGATCATAGCTTATGCCACACTAAAATTGAATGTTCATGAGAAAAATTATCCATGTCATGATTATTATTTATCTGTATTAATGTTTTCATTAAATAAATAGATTAATTATCTTTTTGATAAAATTTTCATATATATTTTGATTACAAGTGGTTAAAATATATATTCACATAGAATAATTTGAATATGAATTAGGGAGGTTGGTTGAGGAAAATTATATATTATAAATTATAAATAAATTTTCACCCTACTACATAGGAAAAGGGGGATGATTCTTTAATGTGAGGGGATCCATTTAGGTTTTTGATGATGAGGAAAAAAATATATCTGATAGTTATGGAATTGAGAAATATGGAACATTAAATAATTAAGGAATTGAATAAATATTATCTCACTAAAATAATTGTTTGATCCACTATCCATGTGAATATTATTGGGGAAGAGAAAGAAGATAGTGAGTGATAAAAGAAGGATAGAAATGTTCTTATGTTTAACCGTGATTATAATGGAATGAGAAGTTTTGGGAACTATATTTTTATCCCCTCACTTAAAAATGTTAAAAATATTTTATTAGAGGAGGATCAAAATTCATCATTTTCTATTCAACTTATATGTAAAAATATGTATAGATAATTAAAAGATTATTTATGTTAGGATTGAATTAAGTGTGACATCTAAGTGTTTTAAACTCATTTATTGTTATGTCTACAAGTAATGGCCATGGGTAAAAACTGTAAGGGAATGCTTGAACCAATATAAATACAAGAACTTAAATTGGAAAACACTACTATAGATTTTTTTTCCAGACTCCGAAAAAAATATAATGAAAATAACATTACGTGGGATCTAGTTTATCATCTTACAAACTCATACAAACCATTTTTATTATAGAAGAATTATCTCTAGATAAAATTTCCAAAATATACACTATGAAACTGGTAAGGTATCATGGAGTACCACAATATATTTGTATCTAATTAGGATCCAAGTTTATCCTATATCTTCTGTAAATGTTATCAACAATATATTGATACAATATTTCATTTTAAAACATCATACCCTCTTTAGAAATATGTTAATAATAATATAACGATAAAAACTATATATGAATTTTTTATATAATATTGTATGGATTTAAAAGGTGTTTGGAATCTCCACCTTGCTCTGGTTGAGTTTGTATACAACAAGCTTGAGCATTATGATGTCTCTCTATAAATACAATTATGAATTAATATATATAAATCTGACATAATGTGATGATTTTCATGAAATAAAATTATTACAATCGTTGTATTCTAGAGAAATGTAAATAAAATTTATATCCATTAAAAAAGAAAAAAAGGGATCACAATGTTGAAAGAAAAGTTATGCATTAAATCGATGACATGATCTAAAATTTGACATATGTGACAAGTTATTTCTAATAATTTCACCATGGAATAATATGATGAAATTTTCAATGAATGGAAAATTAATCACTTTTCATGTCAGACCATTTATATTGCTATATTATATCATGATGTTAGCCTATCAATTGGTTCCTCAACGGAACATCTCTCGAGTCCATGATGTGTTCCATGAATATATCCAGTCGATGTACATATTTTATCCTTACTATGTACTAAAAATATATTTCATATCAATAAAATATGATATTTCTTATGAGTAACAAATGATTGATATTATTTCTTATAAAAAAGATAGTTCATTGAAAAAGACCACTCACCTGGTCATTTTTTTAGGGTGAAACTACGATCATGACGAAGCTATGTGAGAACCTGAGAATCTAAATGAATAGATTTATCCTTATTTTTTTGTACCAATGTGACATAATTTCCTAGAAAAATTTAATTTCATTTTGGTATTAAATTAACTCTATGAGCTTTTATGATTATTTTTCAATTAAATCAATTTTTTTTCGATAGACTGTGTGACACACAACACCTATTTTTATATGACCCTATATATCATTCTATATTATTATATTAAATTTTTTTAAATTATGAATAAAATAAATATAATTTTTTAATATGAACAATGTTTAAAAAAAATATATTATTTAATAAAATATTATTGAAAAATAAGTACAGAATTGTTTGTAAAATCGTAGTATTTGTTTAAATTACAATTTTATCAAAAAAATTATTTTTTCCTTTATGAAAACAAATAATAAATATAATTTTTTATAATATTACAAAATTTTATTTGTATAAATAAAACATATCTATTATATTTTAATATAAAATTATGCTTTCAGTGATATTTTATAATTTTATAAAAAGACTATTTTTTATGAATATTAAAAAACAATGATTTTTATTAAAAAGAACTCTTTAGTTTGAATAATTTACATGATACAAATTAATTTAAGGATTAATTAAAATTAAAATTAATTAAATTGTTTTTATTAAATCCAATTTTTGACATTATAATCAATTTCAATCTGACTTTTGATACAAAAAATTCATATACATAGGAATATTTTCACTATCAAAAAAAAACTTTCATCTTATATTATGGTTTATGTTTATATTAAATTTTTATACTCTTAATTTAATATGAAAAAATGGATTCTATTTTTTTAATAATAATACTTAATATTATATAATTATGTTACATTAATTCTCTGTAAAAAATAAGTGAAAACGATAAAAATAATTATGGAAGTAAATGTTATAATAGTTTTTGGGGTAAACATAAAATAGATGTCATAAAATGAAATATAAACTATGAATTTTCCAATTTCATATCCATTTAAAAACCAATTAAACTTAAATTTTCCATAATTTACAATTCTCAATCCATTTGGAATGTGAAAATTGTGGTTAAAATATATTATTTTAAAAAATTCAATGTGTGTCCTCTCCCCACTTAAATATGGCCACTGACTACCCTATACAACGAACACTTCCAAAACCCTTATGTTTTTAAAATAGAAACATAATTATATTAAATAAATTCCCAATATCTTCATAGAGACCCTATGTTGACTGGGATACTATCCTATGAATTGGTTTGGTATAAACCTATGGAGGTTCTCAAAAGAGGAGGTAATATTATTCATCTTGTGTTTTTTTTCATTTAATCTTCCACCTACTTAATATTTTAATAAATAATTATTATATAATTATGAAAGAATCAAACATTTATTTTTATTTTATTATATTAATTTCATAAATTATATCCAAATCCACTTCAATGAATTGGGAAACCAAACCGCTAATCATGTGTGCAGCGGAATACCATGTCACAAATTGATGTAACTCATTTTCTATCTCTGCCTCTCTCTGTGGGATATAATGATGTATATGGAAAAATTTTATGAAATATAAGGAATTATTATACTTATTTAATTATAATATCACATATAACTTCTTACATTCTATTTTTGGGGATACGATAATTTCACTCCTGTGTATGACAGACAATTGCCTCATGAAGTAATGTGAATAATTTTTCTGATATACATTACATAGAAGGTAATAAGGAAAATTTTAATTAACATATGTGATATATATGAAATCATAATGAATATAAAATGGTTATATATATTTGACATTTTTTCCCACCCTTCAAGAATATGGAAGCATCATTCATGCATATGTACACCATACTATCATTATGCAAAATGTAATCCATTTTCTATATAAAAATATATGGATTAATATAAATAAATATTAAGAGGATAAATATTAAATTTTTATATTTGTTTAAAATATTCATATAATTTATCTATAATCAACATAAAATTACTAAAAACACAAAACAAAAACATTCATGAAAAACCAAGCAGGTAATACTCGAAACCCGATTTTTATAAGTAATTGATAATGAATGCGTAATAAATAGATATAGTGAAATATAATATGTAATTAAATACTTAATTATTTTTATTTCATAAATTTAAAATAATCCTATATTAATGTTATATGTCTTTTTAATGTGGTTGAAGGATGTTGATGCATATGGTATGTGATTTCTACACTATCAATTATTTCTGGGAGGCATAACCCATATTCATCAATCATTTATTTTTTGTTTTATATATTCTTATGAAGAAATTATTTTCTGATTCTTATTTTAATTTTTATTAGTTTATATATATCCTTGAAATATTATTTTATCCATGGTGCTTATGATTTAAATTTTACCAAAGTGGTAATGATTTAATGATACAATCTCTTCATTTATCATGATTGTATATGATTATGATTTTTATACTAAAAATATTATTTTATATTACTCAATAAAAACATGGATTTTCTTCTCTTATATAAATATTAGGTTAATATATTATTTCCCTTAATATTTATATTTTAATAACTCAAGGGAGATAAATAATGTTAATTTAAAAAACTAACATTTTATATATCATTGGACAAAACCCCTTTTTATCGCATTTACATATTTTATAAAAATGACTTAAAAAATTTACTAATATTACTGAATAATAATTTATATTAGTTTTTATTTTTTTAATTTTATAATATAGTTTGAAATAAATAATTTTTATTATTTTTAAATTTTTGGAGTTTTAACATTTTTATTGAAAATGTGAAAGGAAAATTGAATTGAATGTTTGTGACCTGAAAACATTTCCATGATGAACAATAAATGATTTATATATATATTTATATGTTTCAATGGTTACATTCAAAGAAAATTATTCTCATAGTAATTTTTTAACTTTTATTTTTAAAATCTACTTTTCAATGGGGAATGTTTCTTTTCAATCATAAATTTTCAATTAGATATTTCAAACTCATTTTCCATATAATATGAAAAACATTTATGTTAAATTATATTTAACGGGGATATGAACCAATTATATAATCTTTTTTCTTTAGTATTATATTTTATGTTAATTACGAAAAGAGGTTTATAATACCCATTCAATTCAATGGGTTATTATACGGTGAATGTTAAGTGATCTTCTGTAACACTGACGTATAGATTATGTAATTGGTGTGACCTAAACTATCTTCCAATTATATAGGTTAGGATTCATAGCTTGTGAGATAATTATGTTATGTGTGAACCTAATTTCATGTTCATATGAATATGTGTGGACCATGATTAATGTCTATAATTCTATGTAAGGACATGTTTTTATAACCATATGGATATGTGTAGACCTTGTTTCTTGTCTATAATGTTATTTATTTAATTGGTTTCATTTCTAAAATGTTATCCAAGTACCTGGTTTCATGTCCATAAGATTATTCTAAGACCTGATTATATGTTCATAACTCAATGAGTGAACCTATTTCAATTTATACAAGTTCACCAAGTTATAAGAAGACTATTTTTACATGACCATCATTTTGTTGTGATATAATTTGTTATTTTCATTTATTATCATTAAAATTCATTTATTTTTAACATAAAATTTTTATGTTGTCACTTAGGATAATAAACTATGTTTTCCAAGATATGATTTGAAATTTTAAATCCACTGTTCTGAAACCCTTATATTAATTTGATGTTCATATGACTATTGATATGTCCCTTGCATAACCTTATTGAGAATCTAAGATCAACATTTTTTATATTTCCATTCCCCAGGTTATGAAGACTGGTAATATGTATTATAAGTTTAATAAGGGTTATAATTATGAGGAACTATGTGGGAGATTATGTAGAATTCGGTTGAACCATTTTTTATATTTCAATATTTTCAAAGGAAATAAACATAAATGGTTGTTGGATGGATCATTATGTTATGTAGGGAATATTTATCTAAAAATATTTCATTACTATGAATGGAAATTCTGGTTCACTATAACAGTTCTTCCGACCATAAAATCCGGCATCCCTCAAAAAGCCTCTAATAAAAGAATAACTCAAAATGGAAGGAAACAAAGAATCAATATACCTGGAAATTATAATTGACCTAAATTGATGTGACATCAATAAATTTCATTAAAAAAAATATAATTATATTAATCAATCATAATCTCAAAATATCCTAATGGAACTCGTGAAACCTATCTATCTAATCCGAAGCACAAACAATGTCATTAAATCAATAAGGATATAACTACTCATAGATATTCTACAATGGATACAAACATTTGATCAGAAAAACATGGAAACCATACATGGATATCATAATTAAACACATTCCTAAAAAATAAATGATTGGGCTATAAACTAAGGGTTAAAAATATTAGATAATGGTGTTTATATCCAACTCTTTGAAGACCCTCTCTATGATAACATCGATGGGAATCAAATATTGATCACATTCATAGCCCACCTAAAATAAATATACCCAATTTATCAGTGAATATAACCTAGGTCATACCCATATCAAGGGAAAACATCATAATTAATCCCATGAAACACACCATACAATTTTCATAATGAAAAGAAACCTCTAATAGGTAGCAAAAGAAGAACCTTAGAAAAATTATGTCAATGATTCCTCATTAAAAAACTACAAAAAACTCAATAAGAACATAGCCAATAAGGGCCTTTTATAATTAATAAATTAAACAAAAAAATGAATAAAAAATGAAACATTCTCAGCCTAGGCTCACGTATGATTATCCAAAAAATGTTTATCCCCACTAATCTACCTATTAAGAAAAATCTCATCGGTCTAATCCATTGGACACAAAAATATCCAATTGAGGCCCTAAAGAAGTAATACCACAAAATAAATGAATCCATAAAACTCTATGATATAATAAAAATAAATTAATAAATAAATAATAAAGGATTTAAAAATTTATATTTTTAAATCCATGGATCCCTTTAAAATTGTTCTTTCAGTCATTCAAAACTAACTGGAGTCTATTTTAATAATTCAAACCCATATCTCAGTCATGAATTTGTAAATTTTTTAAAAAATTAAAATTGATTTCATAAGAGATGAAACTTGTTTTAAATCCAAAAAACCTTTTGGATTTATAATATAATTAAGTACATTCCTTTTTGAAATGGTTTCCAAATCACATCCACATTTATAATACACTCACCCGTCGTATAATCCCAAACATGCTAGAAAATAAACATGTAATTCAACAGATTCCCTTAAAATATGAAACATGTAACACAAAACACTATTTCAAAATGATATTAGATAATAATTACACATAAACAGATCTAAATATCCCATAATGATGTAAAATTTTCCCAAATACATTTCATGAAACAAGCTTCATTTTACAAAACATTGATAAGAAATTTCTTTATATATAAAAACATTTCCTTATTAAATCTTTTTTTCAATGACAGAACTAAATTTCATTTCACATAAAAAATATCATAAAAATGTCTTATTGGATAATTAATAAGGAACTTCCCATATTTTCACTCCAATACAAAACCTACCTCTATGCTTAAAGCTTCATTGAAACATTGAAGAAACACAGCTCCGCATAACATGGATGAACAATAGAGTTCAAGCTAACCCCAAATAAAAAATTATGAAGTAGTCTACGTTACAAAATTTTTCAACATATCTACCTATGGAAAATAGAGTTCTCCCCTAGGTCACCTCACTATTTAGACATGATGTCAAATTGTGTAACTATATGAAATTTCATCTATATAATAGATAATATCCAAGGAAACTCATGTTCAAAATTTAATAAAAATGATATATTCACAATCTACACCGATAATAATGGGGATATCCTTCTATCAAAGGATTAATCCAACCATTTGAAAAAACTCATCGAGACTATGAAAATGAATAATCCCCAGGAAATGTCTTTGTATCATCTGGTTGAACAACCATAGTGATATTTGGAATGGAACAAGTTAGATCACCATATTGAACATGTATTACATAACCATGGAATAGTTCCAAAAAAGATACCCCATAATGATAAATGATGAGGCTGTGTTCATAGGACATTATTAAAAATATATGTTATCATAGTTTTATAAATCTCAACTCAGTTTTCCCCAATATCCAAATGATAAAAACATAGATCCAATGGGTCTCCCAACCAAACTAACATGAAACTCAATCATGATACCCATGCACATACCCATGGTTTTCTAATTCAATGAAAGTAATCCTAACCCTATTGAATAAATTGTTCCATAAGGTTACACCATCTAGAAATTTTCATAGAGTGAAATAAAACAATGAGATAGAAAAAGCCCATGATTACCACAAACCACAACAATGAATCCCATGGAGGATATCAAGATAAATTCAAAAAAATGATATCCTAGAACAAAAATTACTATAAAACCTATTAGTGTTATGTAAGAACCCATTTTTTTCTTTAAAATACTTAGGAATATTCTTGATGTTATTCTAGAGCAGCGCCTTCAGTTGTCATGCGATTCCGAGCACCGGTGTGGCAGGAAATAAATTTTCAGTGCGTTCACACCGGGTACACCAAATAACTAGAATAACTCCTAAATGGTGATTTAGATCCTAAATCTGAGTGTGTGGATGGGTCCTAAATGGGGTGTTTACCCTACGAACGACATAAAACAATTCGGCGTGGGGCATTCGGAGCCCTCGCCCATTAGCGGAACATTAAACGGATAATTAAATTAATTAATTTATTCATTTAATGGTTAAACTCAAGTATCTCATAAAAGGTGGATCGAATTGGAAAATCAATGGAACCTTTGATTTCGGGACATGCCGTTTAACCTATGAGAGTTGTAGCTTTCACATGCACGAGCCTTCTATGAAAAATGCCACTGAGGGCATTTTTGTAATTTGGAGGCCTCGGGCGTTGAGTTTAATAACTTTTTAACAGTGCCTCGGAATAAAATTTTGAGACCACTGTTGTGCTCGAGAGGTGGTGTTTACCCTAGGGGAATATTAATCTGGACCGCGCCAGAGGTTTCAGATGTGGGTTATTATGGTGGTTTAAATTAATTAAATGTATTAATTAATTTCCTACATAACCCATCTCTCATCCCTCTTCGCCCTCTCCATGCATTTTCACCCCCTGGTGAAACCCTCCCTTCCCTCTCAAACTCCTCCTCCTCCTATTCCTTTGATCAAGGCGGAAGCAATGGTGGTGAAGCGCGGATCGATCGAGAAGCTTCGGGTTACGCCCCTGCAGGTAGTAGTCTACGTTTTGCCTTTTAATTTATACACCCATCTTTAATGCTCTATTTTATGTGACTAATTGCTTCCCAGTCATCAATTGAAGCCCAAATTTGTGTAGATCCCTATTTGAGCTTTCCAGCGGTTCTTTCGAATCAAAATTCCAAGTTTCATGGTGTCAGTGATGGCCCCAGGAAGTTTCCCAGCTGATGCTGCCTTTTTTCGGCGGTCCAGTGGCTTTCAGGCGGCGGAGTCGCGGTTCCGGCAAGGCGATGCGACGGCACTCTAGGCAGCGGCCTTCGGTAATGGCCTTCGGGTGCGGCGTGGTGTCGGACTCCTCATTCGCAGGGGCTCTGCACGGTGCGGCGAGCTCCAGGTGACGGGTGGCCTTCGGCGCTCGGGTGAGCGGGGTCGCGACTGCGACTTCGCACAGGAGATCGGGTTCGTGCGACCCCAGGGCAAGGAGTGGACCCTCAATGTACGGATCTGTGTTGGAGGAGCCTGAGAGGCTGAGCCGGCCCAGGAGTTGAAGCGGCCGGCCCGCGCAGTGAACCGCGGGCCGGTCCAGGGAGTGGGTGGGCCTGCCGAATCGGCCCGACCCACCCCATTTCGGCCCATCCACACTAAATCACCCATAAAATGAACTTCAGGTGGAAAATTCGCGCTCCGTCAGCGGAGAAACATTCCTTAAGCAGAGAATAACATTTTGGGATTGTAACACCCCAGGTAAATAAAGAATATGACATCTTTATATTTATCCATATTTGTGAATAAAATATTAATATTACTTTAAAGGGGATTCTATGCTCGATGGCGTACCCAACACGCAACAACAAGTTTCTTGAAATCTTACGTTGCACTCTAATAATAAAATAATATTATTTTAAATGGTATTTAATGCCTATCCATTGTAATGGTGGGAATGAACATAACTAACTACAAAATAATTATATATGTTTGTCAAATATTTTTACTCATTACAATAAATTTTAGAGGATTAAAAATGCAAATGAATCCAGTTTTTAAGCGAAAACATTCTAATATATTTTAAAAGGCCGATTAAGCACCTTTTGATGGCGAACCCCTTCTAAATCCACTTTTTTAAAATTTTATAAGCTCTATTTTTCAAAATAAACATATTATTTATGATTGAGACATTGAAATTTACTTTGGGTTAATTTTTGGTATTTTTCTGACAATGTTCATTTTTCAATAAATAATGAAAAATACTGCATTTTACATCAAAACTGCTTTTTCATATAATTTTATTATATGGTTATATTATCTTTTTAATTTGTTTTAATGTTTAATTAGAATATATTTTTACCATGTAATTCAATTATGGTCATTGGGATTAATTTCACTTTGGAATTAGGCATAAACAAGTGTCAATCTTTTCATAAATATTGTTTCTAAAAAACCCGCTATTTGTTTTGACGACGGGGAGTTTTTTAAATTAATTATTGAAATTTATGTGTTTCGAATTTGGTAAAATTAATTACATATTTGGAATCAGAAGCTCCAAATTATGTAATTAAGACTGTTTTGTTTTTGGACATTATGAATAGTAACTACGGTAATTATCTTTAATTATTTTGATTAATGAGTAATCGGGTAGTTAAAGATAATAAGATAATATCATAATAATAAATAATGACCACAAAATGTGTCCTAAGGATACTGGTTGTCTCATGGCCGACCATGGGATGCCTTGTACCAAACATGGGGGCCCCAAGGAATCACTTTTGTGAGAAAGTGACTTCTTATCTATTTATTTTTAAAAAATGTTAAATGTGACAAAGAATGTATCACCTATGTAAAATATTTTTAATTTTGTCTAAATAAATTATCTTTTGGACTATAAATATTCATTGGAAATCTAAAAGGATTTTCTACATCATAGTTTTTTTTTATAATTTTTAGACATTAAATAAATTAAATTATTTATGACATCATGATGATGTAGTGATGACCTCATTATTTAACGGTTTAAATAAAATGGAATGATAATGTAAAATATAAGACCTAAACATGTCCAAAACCTATTGGATGGGTGGATTTAGAACACTTATCACCTTATCCTCGAAACACATCAACATGGGACCATTAAAATCCGAAACACATTTGAAAATAATGTTACATTTTATACCTTTCCAAGAGTGCCCCTCCTCTCCTCTTATAAAAGGCCCCCACCTCTACCTCCTTTCCCACACTTCCAAAGCCTTTGGCTCGGCCAAACCCTGCCCATTTTGTCTCTCCACATCCCTATATGACTCCTTGAAGCCTCACTTTGGACAGAATCCTTTCCAAGGAATCCTTTGAGCTCAAATCAAAGGAAGTTACCCGATTTTATGGTAATGTCTTCATTTGAGTCCTTTTGTTTTATTTTACTTCTCCAACCCCCTAAACTCTTTTTATTATTTTCTTTTGTAACAACTCCAGTATCTTATATATACTAGTATGTTTTTATAAAAATTATTTGAGCTAAACTTAAACACACCTACATCTAATGGTTAAAGAACATACTGTTTCCGTGGATGACGAATTTCTGCCGCCCGAAATGATGATTTTTCAACATTTATCTAACACCTTCAAAGGTGGCCATTAAGATGACACTATCTTTATATATGATATCTAATATGTTTATGTTTTACTTAAGCTTCTGTATTTTTCATTTATGGCATACCTTTATGGTTTCCATTATGGGTAAACATGATATCTTCATTTAAGGAAGTGCGGACTACCGCCCCTTCAAAGTGATTTGATTCGTTAATACCATATGTGGTATGTATAAAGGATATATTTAATGATATTATATATGATACCATACTTGAATTATAATACTATTATGTATCATTAAGTTTTAATTCCATTAAATATGAAATAGAAATGGAAGTAGCGTTCATGCGTACGTACGGCTTATCGTCTCCATGAACGGTGCATTTCATTTCTTACCTCTAAATGTTATGTAATATTATAATATATATAATATATATGATATCTACATCATGAATACAATTCAGGATATAATGAACATTTGGCCACACGAAAAACATGTAATTTTAAGAAGTCCACTCTCGACTTAAGAACCAAATATCGGCAAAACAAATATTATTAACTTAAATGATTACATAATGTTTATGACATTGTAATAAGTGATATAAAAGGAATAATGAACTTTAAAAAGGTTCCTAAGTAAGTAGAAATTAACTCAAGTTTATTATTCAGGAGATTAAAGAACGATCGATTCAAGTCGGACCCGAGGTAAGGGATCATACTCCTCTCTTTCTTTTTAAGTACAATCTTTTATGTCATTCCTTTTAAAGCTCATATTTATTTTTATTGGGATGTTCTTTTATATTAATCTTACTGAAATTTTTATGTTCAAATGATGAGAGACCCTATTCTCTCTCATCAATCCATTTTGGAAGTTTTGAGTGGCGTCGTTAGGCTGCCGAATTTTCGTAAGAGATATAACCTCTCTCTTTCTTTTTAAGTACTCTCCTTTATGTCACTTCTTTTATGCTCCTCTTTGTTATGATGTGGGATATTATTTTATATTCCTCTCTCTGTAAATTTTATGGTAATATGATGAGATACCCTATTTCCTCTCATAAATCCATTTTGGATGTTTTAAGTGGCCATGTTAGGCTACCGAGTTTTCGTAAGGGATTTTTCATCTCACTTTTATTCCCGTAAGATTTATGCTACATTTGCCACAATTTCTTTTGAGTGGTGTATGTACTGCCCATTATTATACACTTTTTGTAGTATAATTTTATTTATGGGTATTCACATCTTCATTGAATGACCCTTCTTCCATGGGGTGTACGTTTTGAAAGTTACCCAACTCGGTAAGGGGACCTTTCACCCTCCTCTTTTTAAAAGACTTATTTTGTTATGTCTTTCAATTCACATACTATTATGCTGGGATATGTTCATTTATATCCTTATTGATGTAAATTTTATTTCCAAGTGATGAGATGACCTTTTTATCTCTCATCAACTCATTTTCTGAATTTTGAAGTGATTTCGTTAGGTTGTCGAATTTTACCAAGGGAACTTTTTAACCCAGTTTCGATTTCTTTGGGTTCAACATGTAGTTATTGAATATGTCATATTTTGAATATGTGTGAATGACCATTTATTGTTTTACACTTAATATCCACTTATATTGGGTGTATTTATATTTTTCACACATAATTTTGAGATTGAATTATCCTTAATTTAAGGATACCTTCTTTATAAGGGAATTCATCACATTTGACATTTCTACCGAGACATCATTGTTGTTATGCACCAATTCACTCTTATATGGTGTATATACTATCCTTTGGAATATTATATCATGAATCCATTTATTCTCACGATATTATAATGTTCTGACTAAATGTTATTCCTCAATTATTGTATTCAAGTGTCTCTAATTTTGGTAGAACCCCTTTAACCAAAATATCACTTTAAATGATTTAATTGTTTTTTCTTATTAATATCCATGTTTTCAAAGTGGTTTTAAGGATTTATTTATATGGATATTAATGGTTTATAATTTTAAAAGCTTCAAGGGGGTATGGGACACTTTGATTCAAAAATCTCTTTATTAAATGTTTTAAATGGTTTTGGAAATGGTTTCTTTTTTAATGGATTCATTATTTTAATATCCTAAAATGTTATATTGTGATTGAAATGTGGAAATGTCATGTTTACTTTATGCATGTTTTATGTGACACGTTTATGTTATGTTTCTTGGGCATTGTTATGAAAATGGGTGGTTCCGTGATAATATATGGGTGGATGAGCCCAATATAACTCTCCAATGCATTGGGTAATGCGAAGGAGTGAAACGTTAAGGTTTCTCTGAAGAGATTTAGGTAATATACTGTGGTGGGTATTCCAAACGTAACCAAGAGGGTTACTCCCTACGTAAGAATGTTATGAATGCCTCAAGATACCTTTTATGTCTTATGATTTCTATGATTTATTCATGATTTGATATTCCTATGTTTTATGGGTAAAGTATGATTTCATTCTAATGTATATATGAACTCATGTTTCCTTTCCATATGTTTTATAACTCTTACTGATCTTTTTATGCTCATCCCATGTTTTTGAAATGTTTTTCACATGTCAAGGGAAAGGTACATGATGTGATGATAGTGTCAAGGATGTGTCAAGAAAGAATCCGTGTTTTATTTTAAATATGTTTCCATTGATGGGAAGAATGAATACTGTCTTTTATGTAACCACTTTGTTTAAATGTGGAATGTAATGCATGTTTCATGATCTAATTCTCTAAAACTCTAAACCTGAAAAGATCCTCAATGTGTAATCTTGTAATAACTCAAGATTAAGTAAGGTTTAAGGCTGGGGCCTAATAGTTGGTATCAAAGGTCGGTTTAGATAACTTTAGAGGTTATGGTATTCTCTAAGAATAAGTGACAGTACCATGATGGATAGGATTTCAGAAGGGTCCTAGTTTTAGATAAAGTGAATGAGTAAGTATATCTTGGTGTTTATCTTCCTCATTAGTATATGATGGTTTTGTTGATATACTCACACTGACCTTTTTGGTTTTAGTAAATGGCTGGATCTAGCAGGCATCAAAGTAACAGTGGATGTGATGAAAATTGTGACAGTTTTTTGAGCAAGCAACTGAATGATATGGGGGCTACAATGAGAACTCTTGTGATTATCCTCAACCAACTATCTGGAGTCATGATTTCCCACCTAAACCTTGGTGATTTCTCTAAGGCATCATATATGAGAGAAACAAGTCCCTACAGAACTACAGGTGATAATCATAAAGTTATGTGTGTTCAAAAACCTATGTGTCAAAGATGTGGAAAGAAACACCTAGGAAAATGTTTCAAAGGGACATAAATATGCTATAGATGTGGAATTGAAGGTCATAAAGCAAGAACCTGCCATGAAAAAAGGAAGCATCCAGTTGACTCGAGGAAAGGGAAAGAAGTTCTTTATGAGGGATCAATTGAATGTTTTAAATGTGGGGTGCATGGTCATTATGCAAATACATGTCCTATGAAGAAGTTTCATGAATGGGATCACCAAGATCGTACAAATATTCGTTTACCAATACCTAATGCCATTCCGATTGAGGATGAAGAATCTGACAATGACCAATCAATGTTATGGATTATTTAATAACTTTTGTTTTCCTATTTTGGAATATTAGGATATGATTCATGATTTTGTTTGTAGGAAAGAAGTATTTCAGAATAAGTTGGAAAGGAATGGTTAATGGATCATGAATAATGTTGAGTGATCATGAAGTCAACATATAAGGGCTTCAAGAGTTATGGTGAAATTCTTAAGAGTATTAAGTCTTTTTTGATGATTGGGTTACATTAGAAGACTTTTTATAGTATGTGTAACCCTGATGTTTAACATATGAAAGTTTTATTCAAGGAATAATAATCTGTTCTTTTGTGGACAAAGTTATAAAGAACCATTTGGGATTATATGATCCTTACTTTTGAGATAATTATGGGTTACTATATGTTATGATGGAAGTGAAAGGCATGAGATAAAATTGAGGTTAAATTATGTTATGGTTATTTTTGATGATTTTATATCTTTTTGGGGAATGATCTGAGAATTATATAGTTTTGGAAAAAGGACAACACGCAGACCGTGTGACTACCCGTCGCGTCGGACAAAGCTGTGGGAATCAAACCCACAACCAAAGTGCAACTGGTATTTATCGCATACCACTGGACTACGTGAAGTCCCTGGTTAGTTTACCTAATTATTTTTAGTTAGATGATCTTATGAATCTAGAATGAGCTGATTTTGGGTTATATATGGAAATTATTAACCTATCATGGAGGATATGTGATTAGGTTAATTACATTTCAATATGAGACTTTCAGAGCAACTGATGTTGTTTGGAGATAAATGTTACGATTTAACTTGGAAGACTATGTGACTAAATCCTTCAAATATTTGGGTTTCAACCTTAGTTTGGTTTACATTGAATAATTTTATGGACAAATTGTTTATCTAATGGTCCTCGTTGAACTTTGGGTTTTGTTGGACAAATTTTGGAGATTAAGCATAGATTTTCTTTTTATAGAGGGTTATCCTTTTCTGGATTATCTGATCTTGTACTAAACTTTTTGGTTTTGGTTTTGGTTAAAGTCTAAATACATGGGAATTATATAGTTCTCTTTTGTGGATTAGGTGATTCTCTAGAAGTTGATTATAGTACTCTTAATGTGAACAAGTCTTCCAAAATACTCGTCTTTTTGAGAAAATATGAGTTTGTGTAAGGAATCTAATAAAAGTTGAAATTCAACATGATAAGTGATTATGTTTCCTTATGAATAAATTCCTCAATAAAAAGTAACTTAAAACAAAAATGTTGTCTATTATCTTTTCCTACTGGGGAATCAAATATCATTTAACCCATCACAAGTTTGTGATTTTCTTGTGGTTAACTTTCTCCTAAACATGTTTTCTACCACTCTCCATCAGAACATGACCCTTTGTTTTTTCCTCCAGGTCCATATTTTCATACTTGGAATCCAAGTATGGGTTAACTCGGGTGACCTTTGTACTTATCTTTCTTTATTTTAAAGTGATTGTTTTACCGACTCTTGTTCTGATGTGGGACTTTCAAGAATGTTTCCAAGCCCAAATTTAAATTTGCGAGGACGCAATTCCCAAAAAGGGGGAAGGATGTAACACCCCAGGTAAATAAATAATATTAAATATTTATATTTATCCATATTTGTGAATAAAATATTAATATTACTTTAAAGGGGATGTTATGCTCGATGGCGTACCTAACACGCAACAATGAGTTTCTTGGGAATCTTACGTTGCACTCTAATAATAAAATAATATTATTTTAAATGGTAGTTAATGCCTAGAATTTTTAATGGCGAGAATGAAAAAAATAACTACAAAATAATTATATATGTTGGTCAAATATTTTTACTCTTTACAATAAATTTTAGAGGATTAAAAATGCAAATGAATCCAGTTTTTAAGCGAAAACATTCTAATATTCTTTAAAAGGACGATTAACCGCCTTTTGATGGAGAACCCCTTTTAAATCCACTTTTTGAAAATTTTATAAGCTCTATTTTTCAAAATAAACATATTATTTATTATTGGGACATTGAAATTTACCTTGGGTTAATTTTTGGTATTTTTCTGACAATGTTCATTTTTCAATGAATAGTGAAAAATACTGCATTTTACATCAAAACTGTTTTTTCGTATAATTTAACTATATGGTAATATTATCTTTTTAATTTGTTTTAAAGTTTAATTAGAATATTCTTTTACCATGTAATTCAATGATGGTCATTGGGATTAATTTCACTTTGGAATTAGGCATAAAAAAGTGCCAAACTTTTCATAAATATTGTTTCTAAAAAACCCGCTATTTGTTTTGACAACGGGAAGTTTTTCTAAATTAATTATTTCAATTTATGTGTTTTTAATTTGGTAAAATTAATTACATATTTGGAATCAGAAGGTCCAAATTATGTAATTAAGACTCTTTTGTTTTTGGACATTATGAATAGTAACGATGGTAATTATCTTTAATTATTTTGATTATTGAGTAATCGGGTAGTTAAAGATAATAAGATAATATCATAATAATAAAAAATTACCACAAAATGTGTCCTAAGGCTATTGGTTGTCTCATGGCCGACCATGGGATGCCTTGTGCCAAACTTGGGGGCCCCATGGAATCACTTTTGTGAGAAAGTGACTTTTTATCTATTTATTTTTAAAAAATGTTAAATGTGACAAAGAATGTATCACCCATGTAAAATATTTTTAATTTTTTCTAAATAAATGATCATTTGGACTATAAATATTCATTGTAAATCTAAAAATATTTCCTACATCATAGTTTTTTTTTATAATTTTTATACATTAAATAAATTAAATTATTTATGACATCATGATGATGCAGCGATGACCTCATTATTTAACAATTTAAATAAAATGGAAATATAATGTAAAATCTAAGACCTAAACATGTCCAAAACATTTTGGATGGGTGGATTTCGAACCCTTATCACCTTATCCTCGAAACACATCAATTTGGGACCATTAAAATCCGAAACTCATTTGGAAATAATGTTACATTTTATACATTTCCAAGAGTGCCCCTCCTCTCCTCTTATAAAAGGCCCCCACCTCTACCTCCTTACCCACACTTCCAAAGCCTTTGGCTCGGCCAACCCCTTCCCATTTTGTCTCTGTACATACCTCTATAACTCCTTGAATCCTCAATTTGGACAGAATCCTTTCCAAGGAATCCTATGAGCTCAAATCAAAGGAAGTTACCCGATTTTAGGGAATGTCTTCACTTGAGTCCTTTTGTTTTATTTTACTTCTCCAACACCCTAAACTCTTTTTATTCTTTTCTTTTGTAAAAAATCCAGTATCTTCAATATACTAGGATGTTGTTATAAGAATGATTCAAGCTACACTTATACACACCTACATCTAATGGTTAAAGAAATACTGTTTCCGTGGATGGCGAATTTCTGCCTCTCAAAACGATGATTGTTCAACATTTTTCTAACACCTTCAAATGTGGCCATTAAGATGACAATATATTTATATATGATATCTAATATGTTTATGTTTTACTTAAGATTCTTTATTTTTCATTTATGGCATACCTTTATGGTTTCCATTATGGGTAAACGCGATATCTTCATTTAAGGAAGTGCGGACTACCGCCCCCTCAAAGTGATTTGATTCGTTAATACCAAATGTGGTGTGTATAAAGGATATATTTAATGATATTATATATGATAAAATACAGGAATTAAAATACTATTATGTATCATTATGTTTTAATTCCATTAAATATGAAATAGAAATGGAAGTAGCGTTCATGCGTACGTACGGCTTACCGTCTCCATGAACGGTGCATTTCATTTCATAACTCTAAATGTTATGTAATATTATAAATACATGAATATACTGGATATATATGATATATATGATATCTAAATTATGAATACAATTCTGGATATAATGAAAATTTGTCCACATGAACAACATGTAATTGTAAGAAGTCCACTTTCGACTTAAGAACCAAATATCGGAAAAACAAATATTATTAACTTAAATTATTACATAATGTTTATGACATGGTAATTAGTGATATAAAAGGAATAATTAACTTGAAAAAGGTTCTTAATGAAGTAGAAATTAACTCAAGTTTATTATTCAGGAAATTAAAGAACGATCGAGTCAAGTCGGACCCGAGGTAAGGGATCCTACTCCTCTCTTTCTTTTTAAGTACAATCTTTTATGTCATTCCTTTTAAAGCTCATATTTCTTGTTATTGGGAAGTTCTTTTATATTACTCTTACTGAAATTTTTATGTTCAAATGACGAGAGACCATATTCTCTCTCATAAATCCATTTTGGAAGTTTTGAGTGGCGTCGTTAGGCTGCCGAATTTTCGTAAGAGATATAACCTCTCTCTTTCTTTTTAAGTACTATCATGTATGTCACTTCTTTTAAGCTCCTATTTGTTATGATGGGGGATGTTCTTTTATATTCCTATCTATTTAAATTTTTTGGTAATATGATGAGATACCCTATTTCCTCTCATCAATCCATTTTGGAAGTTTTAAGTGGCGCCGTTAGGCTGTCGAGTTTTCGTAAGGGATTTTTCATCTCACTTTTATTCCCGTAAGATTTTTGCTACATTTTCCACAATTTCCTTTGAGTGGTGTATGTACTTCCCATTATTATACACTTTGTGTAGTATAATTTCATTTATGGGTATTCACATATTCATTGTATGACCCTTCTTCCATGGGGTGTACGTTTCGAAAGTTACCCAACTCGGTAAGGGGACCTTTCACCCTTCTCTTTTTAAAAGACTTATTTTGTTATTTCTTTTAATTCACATAATATTATGTTAAGATATGTTCTTTTATATCCTTATTGATGTAAATTTTATGTCCAAGTGATGAGATGCCCTTTTTATCTCTCATAAACTCATTTTCTGAATTTTGAAGAGATGCCTTTAGGCTGTCGAATTTTACCAAGGGAACTTTTTAACCCAATTTCTATTTCTTTGGGTTCAACATGTAGTTATTGAATATGTAATCTTTTGAATATGTGCGAACGAACTTTTATTGTTTTACACTTAATACCCACTTATATTGGGTGTATTTATATTTTTCACAAATAATTTTGAGATTGAATTATCCTTAATTTAAGGATACCTTCTTTATAAGGGAATTCATCACATTTGACATTTCTACTGAGACATCATTGTTGTTATGCACCAATTAACTATTATATGGTGTATATACTATCCTTTGGAATATTTTATCATGAATCCATTTATTCTCATGATATTATAAAGTTCTGACTAAATGTTATTCCTCAATTATTGTATTCAAGTGTCTCTAATTTTGGTAGAACCCCTTTAACCAAAATATCGATTTAAATGTTTTAATTATTTGTTCCTATTAATATCCATGTTTTCAAAGTGGTTTTAAGGATTTATTTATATGGATATTGAAGGTTTAAAATTTTAAAATATTCAAGGTGGTATGGGACACTTTGATTCAAAAATCTCTTTATTAAATGTTTTAAATGGTATTGGAAATGGTTTAGTTTTGAATGGATTCATTATTTCAATATCCTAAAATGTTATATTGTGATTTAAATGTGGAAATGTTATGTTTACTTTATGCATGTTGTATGTGATAAGTTTATGTTATGGTTCATGGGAATTCTTATGAAAATGGGTGGTTCCGTGATAAACTAAGAGCAGATGAGCCCGATATAGCTCTCCAATGCATTGGGTAACGTGAAGGAGTGAAAATATAAGGTTTCTCCGAAGAGATTTAGGGAATATACTGTGGTGGGTATTCCAAACGTAACCAAGAGGGTTACTCCCTATGTAAGAATGTTATGAATGCCTCAAGACACCTTTTATGTCATATGATTTCTATGATTTATTCGTGATTTGATATGCCTATGTTTTATGGGTAAAGTATGACTTCATTCTAATGTATATATGAACTCATGTTTCCTTTCCATATTTTTTATAACTCTTACTAAGCTTTTTATTCTCATCCCAAGTTTTTGAAATGTTTTTCACAGGTCAAGGGAAAGGTACATAATGTGATGAGAGTGTCAAGGATGTGTCAAGAAAGAATTCGTGTTTTATTTTAAATATGTTTCTGTTGATGGGAAGAATGAATACTATATTTTATGTATCCACTTTGTTTAAATGTGGAATGTAATGCAAGTTTCATGATCTAATTCTCTAAAACTCTAAACCTGAAAAGATCCTCAATGTGTAATCTTGTAATAACTCAAGATTAAGTAAGGTTTAAGGCTGGGGCCTTATAGGGATGGTGTCATTAATTTTTATTTCCTGAAACGAGGGGTTCAGCTGTGCGACACGACGATAAGTGGACATGAGTTTTTCTCAGAGTTCTTATTTTGGACGGCACAGACACATCTGATATCTGAATTGAGTGCCGCTAATGGCGTTGTGACCCTGGCGTTGAGCCAGATAATACAAGTGCGGTTTTAGGCATTGAATCTAGAGTTGATTCATGGGCCCCACGTCCCGTATTTCGAGCTATGTGCAACACTTTACAACTTTTTCATCGGACGTCTGTTCGAGGTGTGCTAGCAGTCGATTTTGGGTGTTTTTTGAGGGAATCACAACGGTGCAATCTGTCCTCTTTAATTCTACATTCTGGTGCGGGACCCGTGAGGGCTGTTTTGGGAGTTGGCGGTGATTTCCAGTTTTATCACCGAGTGTCTGTTTTGGACATGTGAATAGTAAAACTTGTGTACATTTCTGAGAGGATCGCAATGGTGTGATCTGTGGGTAGTGCTTCGGGACCGGGATGTGTGTCCCACACAACACTGCTCATGTTCAGTATGTTGGAATGCATCGTTTTCTCCGTATATCCATTCCAGTCAACTGAGTAGTCCTTTTGATGTGTCTTTCATGGGAGATCGCAATAGTGCGATGTGCCCGACTGTTTTCAGGGCAAAGGATCAGGACCACGAGACGTCGTTCGGGCATAAAGCGGTGTTGGATGGATTTTCTGTCAGGTGTCCATTGGAGGTGAGTAAATAGTCTATCTCACGTGTTTTTCTATGAGGATTACAATGGTACAATCCATTTGGATGTGCAGAGTCTCTTTCGTGGTATAATTTAATGTGGAAGCATGAGAAGTGCTCTAGTGGCGGTTCATCTTGACTTGTTCAGAAGCGAACCCTTGGTGTGTGATCGTGTTCACTCTCGTTTGAGTGGAGTTGATTTTTGAAAAGATGTGGTTGTCCGTGGTAGGGCCGTGGAGGAAGCAGGTTGGAGAATTACGTTTTCTCCCTTCGCATGGACGTTGGGTTTCATGTGCATGATATCCTTTGTGCTAAAGATGTGGTATACTCTGGGAGTATAAGGAAATTCTTAGAGGTACATGATGTAGTACGTGCCTGAGAACGTTTTTGCTTGGTTTGGAGATAAGCTGGGGCCACATGTTGTGTGGGCCTCATGTGTGTGTCGTGTTCTACTTTACATACCATTGACCTCTCGTGACATAGAGGGTCCTCCTTTTGATGATGGTTTAGACCAGTAGGGTTGAGTGGTTTCCCCTGGTTTTGTTCTGGAGTTGGGTGGTTGCACGATACCCACTCTGAGTTCTGGTGGCCAGTGTTGTACCATCCAGTAGGGATGGCCAGAGCAGTTCCAGGTTTACCCTCCAGCAGAGACTGGGTAGTGGGTTTCTCATCAAATTATTCCGGTTTACCCTCCAGTAGAGACTAGGCAGTGTGGGTTGCTCACTGACTTTTAGGGTTTACCCTCCAGTAGAGACTGGGTAGTGGGTAACCCGACACCCATATGGTTTACCCTCCAGCACAGACTGGGTAGTGGGTCAAAGGACGACACTCTTAGGGTTTACCCTCTAGAAGAGACTAGGTAGTGGGTCACCCAATGACCTCTTAGTGTTTACCCTCTAGTGGAGACTGGGAAGTGGGTCACCCAACGACTCTTGAGGGTCTACCCTCCAGTAGGGCTAGGTAGTGGGTCGCTTGTCATCTTGTTCCACATATACCCTCTAGCAGGGCTGGGAAGTGGGTCACCTGTAGACTTATTCTAGGTCTACCCTCCAGCAGGGCTGGGCAGTGGCTTACCTGATTATTTATTAGGTTTTACCCTCCATCATGTGTGGGCAGTTGGTCACCCGATATCTTATTATGAATTACCCTCCAACAGGGCTGGGCAGTGGGTCACCCATTGGCATTTTAGACTAAGTCCCTTCTACAAGGATAGTCGGTGGCGTTACCCCATGACTACCAGAGCGGGACCCTTGTTTGAATGGGTCAGTGATGTGACAACTATGACTTTGAGAAGACCTCTCGACTGTGGGATAGTGACGAGGTGTGGATTGGATTTACCTGAAACTCTCAAGTATGAGGGGTGCTTTCCCCACCAAGACACGTCCTTGTGACATGAACTAAAACCGTGTGGGCGAGTCAGTGCCGCCCAAAGAGGATAGTGTCGAGGTGCGGTGATTTGATCCCCTTGACTTGCAGTTCAGGGCAGACGTGTGGGATGTTGTCCATCAATGATGGTTACTTCTGAGACTGATGGCTACTCACTTTCTTTGGTTGAGCTATGGTACGAAGATCCCCTTACGATCAAGTTCAGGTTTCTTGAAAGAGCATATATATATGTATATACCTTGTTCCAGTACCCACTCCATGGGTTTTGGTTACTCTCCTTCCAGGAGAGGCAGAGATGCGTGAGGTATGCCACGTGCTTTCCATGTCTAGCTTCTTGTGGTTGGACGAGTCTACTCTCCTACTATAGGTAGAGATGACTCAATGATAAGTTCATATTCTCACCATTTATAGCTCCTTGTGTTTAGACGCATCTATTTCCATTCTCTTGTTAGGTCGAGATGGACTCTCTACTGTACTCTTTACTGCAATTTCGGTTGTACTCATGTACTTTTCCCCTGTTTGATCTACTGATCACCATTCAGTACCTCCAGTGTTGCTCCCACGAGCCTTTGGGGTATCCTACTGAGTATTTTTATTCTCACCCCTTCTTGGGCTTTTCCCGAACATGGTGTTCCCTTACAGACGATGGATATGTTGGTTGTCACTTCAGTGGATCTTAGGAGTCCGGGAGCTTGGACCACGTACGGTGGTCATAGTCGGGTTCTTGGTGTGGGACCTTCATATCTGTTTACTTTTGTCTATGTGTTGCCAGATTTTGGCTCTTTTCTAGTTGGGCGCATGTTTTTCCATTTTCCTATTTAGTTTACCTTCAGCTTTTACTTTGTACTGTTAGAGGTCGATGCACTTTTTTGGTTTATTTATAGCAGTTGGTACTTACATTTTTCTTTTACTCTACCCTTTTGCATTGACTGTGTTGCGTATGTGTGTACATGTATTCATGCAAAGGCCTCCCCGAGATTTTTAGCCTTCGGCGCTTGTCGCCAGCCCCTGGCCTATGAAGGCGGGCTTGGGGTAGTTGCGGCTCGAGCACGGGTAGGGTCGGGTCGTGACATGTTAAATATAATGGATTAGAATATAATACCAATGAAACAACCTAAATTCCACTTTTCAAATGGAATATATGGTAATAAGGAAAATAGGTCCCCAAATATCCAACTACCAAACTGAACATATATTAATATCTTCTCATGTCATAGAAGAACATCATCAAGATTCATCTCAAATGGTTCCCTCTCTAAATCACTGACTGATAAATGGGAGAACATACCAATGAATTTATTGTTAATGAATTACTAATTATAATATAAATAATGACTAGTATTGAAGAAGAAATTACATTTTAACTCAAGACATAATTATAATACTCACTAATACACTTAAAAAGAATTATATATCCATTTTTTTTCATTATAGATGATTAGATAACCCCTAGACACATGAAAGTGTCTAGTAGAACACAAATTCAAAAAATAAATAAAACCCCATCATAGTAGAATCAAATAAATCCCACTAATAAATACAAAATAACTATAAAAAATATTCATTTTTAAAAACTGAAAACTTATCAGGAAAATTATTTTCACAAATATTTGGTTTCATCAAAAAAGATATGTAATTAAATTATAATTCAATCCTAAATTGGGTTACATCAAAATTTATAAATAACATGGTTAAAACTCTTTACATTCGATCAAATCACTTTAATAGGATTTATTTTCCTTATGATTTATTGTGTCTATGTTTTAAATATTTTATGGTAAAACACTATTCAATCATAGAAAAAATTTCATGCACATCAATAGTTATAAAAACATTTTCCATTAAATTTGGAATCATTGATTTAATTTAGCATTACAGTATCAAAAAACCTTTAAAAATTATATTTTACATGTTAAAATAAACCATTATTATCAATAAATATTAATTATTATTGAAAATATTTATCATGTGTGTGAAATTATGTAATGAAACATCATTAAATAGTTTGAAAACAATTTTTTTTAAAATTTTCATAGGAAAACCTCTATTTTTAAAAACATTTCCTGGAGACCAAGAATCATTTCAAAATAAATAGAGCCTCGCATTTCAAATAATTTTTTTTTGAAAAACCATTTTCACAAAATAAATAGATTATGAAATCCCTACACTAAAAAATAATTCAACGATTGTTACTCAAATATAATATTAAAATCAATATATCCTAAGAACCACCATTATTCTATTCCATTCAATAACATTATATCAATGAGTCTAACTATCATTAATTCTAAAAACAGATATTTATTCGTTTTTTAATTCTAGATAGACCTATAAATGTGGATTAAGACCATGTGATTAGTGTGAAAAAAACCCATTAGATATTTATAACCCATGTTCCCAGTCACTAAATGGTTTTTTAGGCCATCTATATGAACATCAACACATGATTCATTTCCTATTTTACACCCGAAATATAGTATAACTCTTGAGGAAACTAACAACATCCAATGAGGATCATAAGTCAATTCACCCAACCATATCTCATGAAAAATATAAAAAATAGAAAATAAATCCCAAAAATCAAGGTATCTCAAGGGGAATTAGGAAAGGTATTTCTCAGGAACATACTATCCATGTTATCATTGAGCCCTATCATGTCATTCATTCAGTCTATCAAAATCATTGATCCAAACCCAGGATTTGTATAAAAAAAATCAGTGGGAAATCCCTATGATTCCATTTGGAAATGAACCATATCTAGATGATCATATCTAATCATTTGTGACAGCCTCCAACATGGTGAGTATCATCAGGCAACCAAACATGTATCATGTATAAAAATAGGCAATTAATATAAAAAATAGATTATAGAGGAAAATAAAGTGATTCATGTCCATGGTATATAAATTTTCAATCCAAAATTACTAAACCATAAAAAAAATATAAGAAAATACTTTTAAATTTTGCAATGTTTCCATATTTCTCCTCAACCCCATCTTAAAATGGATGAAATGATGGGCAAGGGAAGACGGTGAACTAAATTATTCACATCCCATTACCATTTTCCTAAAAATACATATATAATCAACAAAATAATAAATAAGGATATGAAAAAATAACCTAGTATGATTCCCCGAAATAATATATTCATATTCTAATATGATTAAATCATTGTCTCAATCCTTAATAAAATTCTAATTTATATAGATTTTTTTTGAGAAAACTATTATGTAAAATGTCAATTTGATTTCTTCATAAAATAATTTCATGTTAACATAATAATGTAATATGAAAAGTATGTAAGGAAATATGTGAGCATGAACAAGACTGTAAATGGATACACCATTTGATAAGCTAATGATAAACCAATCCTTAAATATAAAATCAAGTGTAAAACAAATAAATAATGAAAAATCACAAAAATTGGGATATAGAATTTTAAAAAAATCTCTCAATCAAAAAAATAATTATAAAACTAGAATAACATGGATCCAATAAATATTGTGTCCTTTCAAATTATATAAATACAATGCTACTCATCATATATTTTCCATATAATGATAACGTATATAAAAACCCAAATGGTGAAACAAACAAACTAAGGTGACATGTCCATTTGAGGATGAAACTAATATTCACATTGTTCTAGATTTCAAAAACCATTTGAAGTTAGTAATCAATATTTATATGAAATTTTCATGTCAAATAATTATATATTCCACAAAAAATTTATTTTCCATTTTTAAACCTCAAATAATGAATTTTACAATTCATTTTGCAATGAATCATTACCTATCACATCATTGATATCTTATATATACTCAAAAAATTATTTAAGTCATTTCATCACATCAAAAAATTTATTCAATTAAATATTTAAATAAAAAACATTAAATATATATATATAATGTAGAAAATTTATTTTAATGTCAAATTAATCAATTTAATACCACAAAACTATTTAATTTTAATGAAAATCATGTAATAAATCTATTAACAAATTTTTATAGAGATAATTACCACATAGATATAGAGGATTCCCCAAAAATCAATATCCAAAATCTTTAAGATTAATTTAACCACAAATCATGTCAAATAGCTTTGAAATACTCACATGGGTGACTAACGTTAGAGTGAAATAGATTGATGATATACTAAATTATAAAAACATTACTCATTTATAATCATTCCAGAGGTATAAATAATATGGTTCATCCTATTGAATCACACCACTGAACCACAAAACCACACCACACAGCCCTCTTCCAGGCCAGAGTCCCCATAAACCAACTGACCTATCAAAATCATATCATAGTCCTCATCCATATCCAATTATCAATGTACAATGATACGATTTATCACATAAAGCATTATACAGCTACACTACAAAATATATGAACCATAAACCCCCCCCCCCCTAAAAAAACTATACATTGACGCATCTTCCTCCACGATGATGTTCCCAACTGAGAAGAATGACTATTTTGTGGCCTATGGTCCATCAGGAAATTTTTCCAAATTATAGAGTATCTCCAAAATCTGAATTCTATATTTACATGTTTGGAATGGTGTGGCTCTTTATCATGTGCTAAATCAAATTAACCAAATGATAATTATCAAATTTTAGGAAGACTATGATATATAGATTGGTGTTACAAAGGTTGTCATTTTATGAATGATGTTTGTGCAATGTTACGAACCTTTCTGACATTTACATTAATTTTTTCAATTATTTGGGCTATCATAAAGGTATTTAGTGACATTATGGAAGATCAATATTGACTATTGTACATTCAATAGTATATCGCACCATGTTTGTGGGTGTTGTGGTAGTATATTTTAATTTTCATTGGAGTTGAGGTATTTTATGCTAATTTTTTATTTTTTTGTGTGGTTCGTAGTGCACTACTGATAGTAAAATAAATTGTTCAGATATTTTAGTGGGTGTGTTGGTCTGGTGATCACCCTATATAAAATAGGATCTCTAAAATTTACTAATGTTGGCATGGTACCAAATGTGGTTCCACTATGGAACCCTTGTGGAAAAATATGAATAAAATATCTCACCACATAATGGTAAATGGTTTTGTAGGATAAAATGTCTTAGATATTTACACCATGATATTGTGCAGGGTGTGATGTTGGTGAAAATGGTTTTTGGAGTGTTTTCAAAATTTCCTAGATATAGTAATCCCATATTGAGAGCCATGTCCCTATTTTTCCATTGGACATAGTGGCACAGTCAGAGGTCACCACATCATTGTAAAGTCCATATTATAATTCATCATAAATATTGCGCACAACCTCTATTGTATTGAATTAATTTCATTTCCTCTAACCGTGGGCTTACCTCATTTAATTCGTTTATCCTCTCTTTATTTCTATTGGGAATTCCAACCACTTAGTTTATTATGATTGGTATTCCCTAGATCTAGGTATTTTTTTCATCTGTATTATCTCCGTAATAAATATTTTTATTTTTTAAGAATATGGATTTGGTAAGAAACCTCTTTTTCTGATTAATTATTTATGGGGGTTCCCTATTTATTTTATCTAGTGATATTTACGTCAATTGTTGTGGTCGTTGATCCTTTTTTATTATTAGTAAATTCCATGGGGCATTAAAATTGTGGTATTTGATTTTATTTCTTTTTATAAATTTATTTTAAAAAATATCATACAATTTCATTCTATTGGTTAAGTGTTCAGAAATATCTTAATCAATGATAAAGTTCAAAAAAATAAATATAATGGTAATTGTGTAAAAAAATTATGTTACATGTTTAATTGATGTTTTTTATTTTTATTGATATCCCATATTATTCCTTGTTGTGATGTCATTATTATAAATACCCATAATTTCGTTAAATGTATCAATTTTTTTTAAAAAACATTAAGATTGATGTGATTTCCATGTTTTTATATTTTATATGTGTCATGGTGTCTTGGATGGTTGTTGTGTCTTGGAGTCCACAATTGGTATTTGTTACTTAGTAGCCATGGTTTTTATAGCTTGGTGGCATGGGTTATTACAACTTGTTGGATTTTTAATGTTTTGGTTAATGTGTATGATGATTGTTAGTAGGCTAGAAGTAATGGAAGGATAATTGGATTGAATAATATGATTTTTTATTAGATGAACTAATACTAAGGAAAACGTTTGTATATAAATTAAAATGGATAATGCATCATGTAATGCGACCCTTATGTGATAATTTATTGTTAATTTTTGTTAATAGTGGTATGGACTCATAGGGTGTTATTAGAAAAATAGTATTGGTGACCACAGTTATAAAATGATATTTGTATGAAATCTTAGGAATGTTATTATGTGTGATGTTATTATATTTTATATTCATATTTCTCCATATGCACCCCACCTGATTTGTGTACTAGGTAAGAACCCCATGATTTTCTAGGTAGGATTTTTCCTGATATCTAGAATAGAGAGGATACAAATAATTTACTACCACATCTCATCCACTATCCCATCAAATGTGATTTCTGTGATGTTCATTAAAAATATTTTGGAATAGTACCTAGTGGTGGATCAGGATACATATATATATGTGGCGGGTGTTCCTAGATTGTATGAGGATGGAATTTTTTAGATTTATCACACATTAATGATACACTAGAAATCCAATTTTAGGTCACGATAGTGTGGAATGATGAATTTGATAATATATTTTCTTTCCAATAATAATGATGTGGTTTGTAAAATAAGTTGAGAAAATGGATTTATCATCGATATGGGGATAATAGTTGTTTTAATGAGTGAAAAGGTTTCTTCTGATCGATCAAGAGAAGAAAAATAATAGGTAATGCGCTTTTAGGGAACCATTATATATTCATTTAATACTAATTTACCACATTTGGATGTGTGATATGGTGATATACTATTGGTGAGTTTGGTTGAATTATCTATTTTGATATGTGTTTTTTAGTTCCTCTTATTTTTCATAGAGGAATTAGTATAATCTTTTCCCATTTTAAAAAATGACCATCGGTATTATACAATTATTTATAAATATTAATCTATAACTATAACTATATATATTTATTTATTTATAGTATTTCTAGAAGGATTCAGTGGTCAATATAGACATTACTTGATTCTTGTATGGATCAGTTGGATAGTTTCCCAAAAAATATCTTGGGAATTGTTTTATTTGTGATATTGTCATTTTATTTATACTAATGCACTGTGTTTTTTATTTTATGTAATATTTCTTTAATTTATATATCATTATGGAATGTTTTTTGTTTTATTCTATTATATATGGAATTATTTATAGGTAACTAATTCTATTTTGTGTGATTTACCCTTAGTGATATTAATGAACTATTGACTGTTGGAGGAATTATTTAAGTAATACTATCATTTCATTCACTAACCAAGAACAAAATCCTTATATGGGTGTTTCATAAATTATTTGTATCGACATTTTTGGTTGATAGACATAATGGTAATTAATTTAGGCACTAGTGAGGACATAATTGGTTGGTGGGGCTTTAGTTTTAGGTGATCATATTATGCGATAAAATAATGGAAAATGGCTTCAAAAAAACACTATTTTGGACCACATGATTTGATGTGTGGATATGAAACAATATATCTATTAAATATTATGTGACACTACCTATAGGTTTGGGGCCTTAGAGGGGTACATGCATCATTCCAGCTTCAGTTCAATTTGTGTTCTTGATGTTTCATGGTATGAATAAGTGAAATGATAAAATAAATCTAAATAAATATAATTACAATGATCATTGTAGTATCTATATTAAATTTTTATATTACAAATTCTTTTCAACCAACATTGTTCTAGTTTGTGAACTTCAACAATTTTTCCCTATTAAATAATAGAGTCTTGATCCTAATCATGATGTTGAACTATGTGAGTAGAAAATGTATACTATTTATCTTTACATATAGGAAGAGTATGGTGGAAGTGTCATTAATTTTCCGACAAAGAACAAGTCTGAGGAGATATAGAACACATTTGGAGTAATTCTATACAGATGTGTGTGTTGGGTTCTACTAAAATTTAGTTAGGATTTGGGAGTGTCACAATAGTGGTGGATATTTTATCTTAGGGATCATATGGTGGCCATAGTTCAATTGGATAATTTCCAGTTGTATGTCATGAATCTGTTCATATTGATTGTGGGGAAGGTATAAAATATATAGGATTATACATCGCTCTACTATGGGTTGATGTGAATTAAGGAGTTATACATCAATATGAAAGACATTATCTGATTTTATCATGACATATTTCTAGATGAGGACTCTTGAGAAATCAATTTGGAGGAGGTTATGTATCCCACCCATTATTCTGTAGTTTCTCCATTTTTGTAACCCAAAAATCTGTATGTTTATTAGATGGATGTTGAGATGGATATGGTGCATGAGTGGTGTGAAAACACACCTTATAGATGGTCAAAAGGGTCATATGTGGAGTAATCCATGAGATTGGTGGTCATAGACATCATGATTGTAGAGGTTATAGTGAGTAGAGATGTTGTATCATCAATCTACCTCATATATCATCACATAATATATACATTTTATGCCTATATAGATTAAATTATTTTAGTTTTATGTATGTTGGGTTCCTAGAAGTTATAATCAGAACTATATATTATCCCTATAGAGTTGGTACAGTTTTTGGCTAGGTTCTTTTCCCTCAACTTCAATATAAAATTACCTCGATATAGTTTTTATTTTAGGGTCATCCAATATATTTTCATTAGTAAATATAGTGGAATTATGATATGATTGGATGCTGAGGTTTTTGTATTGGGAATACCTAGTATTTTCCACATCAACGTTAGTCATGGCTAGAGTGTGTAAATGGGGGTCGTCAACAGTGAGGTGGAGGACCAATCTGAGGGAAGATGCATTTCATGAAGGGGAAGCTACTAGAGAATCTAGAATTTGTTCAAGTTATAAACAGTTTGTATTATACATTGGGGTATTATTTTTCTTTATTTTGGATCTTTTTATTAAATTATTACCCCTACTTTGGTCATAGCATTGGGATTTAATGTAGAGATGATTGTTGTCCCCTTGGAGTTATCGTCAAATTTTTGAATTTAGGACTAATTGTTTTATTCTTTTTGAGTTTGTAAAATTATTTTTTGATAAAATAATTCTTTGGAGGTTTCTTTTTTTATCGATACAACAATAAAATTTGATTCATGGTATGGATTGGTTATTTTCTAAATTCATAGCCAAGGATTGTTTTGGAAGGGTAGATGGGTTTTATGATGTGGACGGGTGGTGCGTGGTTTTTTTCTATGATCGAGGTTTTTGGAACGGAAACAGGTGTCAGTAAACCCTTCAATATTTTATAATTTATTTATTAGAATAATTAATGGGTGCTCTAGTGAAGGGGGATCCAAGATATTTTGTGGATTTTTTGGTTATTTTCCCATAGGTGGTTATGACCCCACACCATGGTGTCACATTTAATTCAGGACAAATATCTCGCTAGTTGATTCGCTGATTTGGATTTATCCTTATAAAATATCATATTTTGAGTGGTGGGAGTTGATAATTGTGACTGATCTATTGAAAATAGTTTTTATATGACCCATTTCATCACTATGGGGATCCCTAGTTATTGAATATAATATGGAAAATCATTGTTTGATATTGTGCGTAGACTAAAAAGGGAAACAGAAATGATAATGAATTATTTCCCTCTTCTCTAAGTATATTAGAATATTTAACTATTGAGGTTGTCTACCATCATTATTAAGATAGATCGGTGGTGTGGATATCATTAGTTATAAGTACAGGAGGAGGATATCCAGAACAATAATTTTTAGTGTATGTATTGTAATGTTAATCATGTATTTATGTTTTTAGTGTCTTATACATACCAGATAATGTCATGGGAATCATGAACTTCATTTTTCATGTTTTCTAGGATTAGTTCATTATTGTGTTTAGCAAAGACATTATTATTTACTCAAATTATTAGGAGGAGTTTGTTGAGAAAATGATGATTGTTTTTATACTCTTTAAAACCACTATATTTTGGGAAAGTTGTATGAATATATGTTTTTAATGTGGTGGGATCATTTTCCTATAGATATAGTCTCTCAAAATTGAATAATAGTGGAATATGTGAAGGTTGATGTAGTAATTTCTTCTGTTTCACCCAAAAATCATCGAAAATATTTTCAAAATTCTTGGTCTCATAGGTTATTACCTGATGTTTGTGTTTATATTCTCTCAAATGAATACTTATTGAAATGATTAATATATAATGAGTATGCCTTAGTTTAGATGGATTTTTTCCAATTAGTATTTTACTACCTCAAAATTATCTATTTAGTTACCCAGTAAATTTACATCCTAAGGGAGGTGTGTTGTTTGAGGTGTTTTTCTGACGCTTCAAATTTATTCTTGGTATTTTATTGATTTGTAATCAAGTAGTAATATTTTTTAGTCAAGTATGTTACTTCCTCATGAACATATCTATTCCACCCATGACCAATAGATGACTTCAATGTTGTTTTCCATAATGCTTAAGAACATTACCACATTAGGGAATTCATTATAGTCTTTATATATTACCATAGAATGAGTTATATTTCTTCTTAGTGTAAAATGAATAAATAATAGTGATGGTGGATTTATTTTCGTTAAGAATATATATTTATGATATCCCATACACCAAATATAGTATAAGTTGTGGTAGATGCCCCGAGAAGGATGTCATGTGGAGCTACTCAAGAGTGAGAGGATGTTTTGAGGGAGATGAAAGAATTGAAATATATGAATCATTTTGTATAAGAGTTTTATGATGGAGGATTATTCTTTTCGAATATAGAGGATCATATTTCACTAAGGAATATGGAGGTGTCTCAGTGGGGGTACCTAGATGTAGAGGTGTTGTGGGACCCGATCATACATAGAGATGTTTAGAAGGGATAGTCAGATGATGGTCACAATTAGGTTATGTTCCATGGAGTGATGATTTTTCTTTTGGTGGTGTATGATGGAGTCCATCATGAGTTATATTTAAACCATATATAATTACAAACTAGGATAACCAAGATGTATCATATTTTTAGAAGGTATATTTGGTGTCCAATGATGATGTATTGAGTGGAGGATTTTGTGGTGTTATTTATAATTTGTCTTCCAATTAAAGTAGTAAATAATTTTATAATACTTCTACTTAAAACATTAGATATCCCCATGTTAAATTGGATAGTCAACTGAATTTATTTTTTCACTCATTTACCAATATATCCGGTAAGATATTATACTATAAGGGTGATTTTGGATTAGATGATAATGTCAACTCAATTTCTAGTAATTCAGGACATGAGAACCCTAGTTGTTATTATGAGATGGTATATCATCAAAGAGTTCGGGGGAATATCATTTCCAAAAAATACCCTAAATATACTTTTTTAGATTAGAGTGTATTATGATTGACCTAATGGTGAAAATATTTTCATTTGTATTTAGATTATTAAATCAATTCCATTTTATCAATTTGTTCTAAATTTTATTATTTTTTTGATTTTAGTGAAATATTTTCTTAAATGTAAAAAATTCATAATAATAAAAAAAATTTATATGAAACATCTATTAGAAGAATGAATTTTTAATATTAATCCAAATTTAGTAATTATTTGTAATGATATTTTTCGGAGGAATTAATCTTCTTCAACTATTATCATTGTTAATTATACATTCATGGTACCCCTATAAGTTAGTCTAAATGAAAATATTTAAGTTCTATAGAATAGAAAATTGATTATTAAATTAGGATTATATTAGAATTATATAAACTGTATGAGATGATTCTATCTCTATATGAAATAGGACAAAATATTACTTGTGAAAAATTGTTTTTATGGGGAAATATACTCATTCTTCTAGTTGTTGTAGAAATTAATGTGGAAGAATATAGAGATTCTCCTAATATAGAAAAATTCATAGTTAGTAATTCAATAATATTTTTTTATACATATGGAATCATTGTACGAGTGGTAGTTCAAATAATCCAATAGTAAATATCATTAGGTTTTTAAATTACGATTAAAAATGAAAAAAATGTTTAACTAACCATAGCCTATGAAAGACAACATTTCATTGTTTTCTAAACATATAAGGGGACCTCAATGATAAATAATCATAATGGATGAATTCATGGAGATCATCTATGAGCTTAAGGATACCCTTAGAAGAAAAATAATGGATGGATTGGCTTTTGTATTAAGAGTAATCATGGATTACATCTCATGATATTATCCTGAAATGGCTAGGGAACCAAAAATTCCTTTCCTGTAACCTCACCCCCAAATATTACTGATGAAATTGCACATGTTAATAATCAAGAAAAACATGTTAACAATAGAATAAAATACCCATTTAAATAGATTAAAGAGAATATTCTATAGAATAATATCCAAATGGAACAAATATCTAATGAGTATCTAGTATAGAGAAAACCTAAAATAGAGACTACACCAGTGTCTGTGGACGAAGATATTTTTTCACTCATATTTTATGTAGAAGAATCTAATGTGGTTAAGAAAGAAATTTTTGGTGATTTTTTCCACCTCTCTCAACTATTTCTATATAAAATCGATGAAATATATTTTCCTTTTATATTATTTATATAGGATCAATATTATTTGGATGAATTATGGAATGAATATAAAATGATACATGATATCCCAATCCTTAAATAGGAAGAATAATCATTCTTATTTTATCTTTCTTTATACTATGATGAAGAAGAAAAACTATTCAGTGTCATAGTTTGATGAAATTGGGATGATCCTGAATACATATCATCAACAACTATAACTCAACCCAAAGAATCTTTTTACAATAAATAAAATTGAATCCCAAATAATGCATGAAGGTCATATTTTTTAATCATTTTTGACATATTTTTTTAAAATATTTTGATTATAATCATCCATTGTCTTTAATTTTATTATTTATATAACTCATGTTTTACTTGGTGGAAGATGATGAAAAATATGATGCACGAGAGGATGAATAATTGTATATCTCCAATAATGTTGGAAATTATATGGAGGGAGTTCATAAGGATGTACAATATTTATTCCCTAATGAAACTCAGGCACATGCTTCCAAAATTAGAGAGTTTTAATTCTATTTTGAATCATCATGTAATTTTCAAATAAATAAAAACTATGATTATACATTTGAATATTTCAATGATGTATAATAAATTAATAAATAAATCAATAGTTAATGAAAAAATTGGTTATGAATGTGACATCTATGAAGGATGAGGACTCAAACCACATCATACCCACACCATTGATGTTAACCTTGTTAAAAAAGGTGTTTATTTTTTAGACACTACCAAAGGATTAATCATAATAAATGAAGAAGGATTGAAATCTCTATGAAAAAAGTGAAATATGATCAAATATATGCAATTCCACACACTGTCATATTTTTGATAATAGTGGGTAATGATACTATAGAGGTAGTGAAATGCCATGGACCACAAGGGAGTTAATCTATAAGGACTTAAGTTATCTTTTGAATTTTTATTTTGGTATTCAATAAGTTCCGATGATGAAAAATAAATGAGTTTTAAAAATGAAAATTCAGGAAATATTATCAGAGTCCATGACATTTTACATTAGAGTTTGGTGTGGGAAATGTTTTTAAAATATTGATTATAAGAATTTTAGGAAGGCATAATGTGAATAATTACAATCATATATTCCTATATGTATTAGGTTTATTTAGTTGTACCAAAAAAATGAGCCTATCCACATATGATCTAAATGATAGCTCAACCAGAAATTGTAGGAGAAATTCATAAAACACATATGTGAGTATACTCACAGAGCCCACATGGTAGTATGGAAGAGGTGGATTTCATTTGAACTATAAGAGAAAGTGATAATGACGGAGATCATGTGTCATGTATAGTAAATCTAATGAGTGGAGGAGTGGCCCAAGGGAAGATCATGTGGTCAAGTGATTCCATGATCTCCCCCATAACCATATAATATAGCTATATCAACATATATTTTATCATTAATAAATCAATATTCAAAAGAATTATTGATGTGGGATGTGTAACAACCTATGATGTTGTGAAATATTATATTCTCTGACAATGAATTAATTTTCATTGATGTCTTGATTGGAATAAAATCCATTATATCTTTCATGTAGCAATAATTTGTCTTGAAGTACATGAAACATCAACATAACTTTATTTACATGAAACACATACTCGACATACATTACATGAAACAATGACTTGGCATATGTTACATGAAACACTGTATTTCTATGACATGTTTTTTATTTATAATTATTTAAAGGAGAAAAGTTTATAGTACATGTTGAACATATTTTTATAAATAGTAATAACTAATTTTCAAATATTTTTATTATGGTTTTATATAAATAAATAATATTGATAATAAAAATATAAATTTTTCTAATGTCTTTATATGATTAAAAAAATTCTGTTATCGAATAAACATCCTTTAATGTCCATTTGTGAAGAAAAAATAATTAATTTTAGTCACATATATAAATTTAATTTGGAAAAATATACATCGTTTTTTAATTTATAATTTTAATATTATTTAGGGTGATGTATTTGGATTTTTTTAAGAAACATCTTTTCTTGACGACTATTTAAATATATTGTGTTTTAGTTAAAAACTAAAAATTAATTTAAATAAATAGAAATGTGAAATTATATTTTAAAATTTTTTATGGACATATTATATCAATTATATATATATATATATATATTAAGATTATTTATTTCTTTATAAAAAATTTTACTATTAAATTTTAAATTAAATCATATCAAACACTTGAACATTTATATATACTAAAAACCCCTTAATTCATCTCATCTACGGTATTAAGATTAATCATTATTTTTCAACCTATATGATTTGAATTTAAAAAATGAAATAACCTATTATAATCATTATAATATTTTGAATTGAATCAGGCCATACCAATTTTTGATAAAAAATAGTAGTAAAAGTGATTAAAATTAATCACATAAAATAAGGTCAAATAAACCTTAATTAGGGACTAAACCATAATCATAGCAGAAATTATTACCTATCCACTAGTCAAAAAACCATCAACTGGACATATTTCATCAATAGAACATAAATTATTGAATTTTTTGGTTTCTTATGAATTTTTAATGGAAATAACATGTTTATACCTAACTTTTTTTTTAAAATTTAATGTGAGTCCTTTTCTTTCACTAAAAAGGGCCACCACCTCTACCTCTTCGTAACGCCTAATAATACTCTTAGTCTTAGCCAAGATCTGGCCAATAAACTTCATGAAATCCCTCTGTTACTATTAGAATAATATCCATCTGAATAAATAAATCGTATAATTTTTTTGGGAACAAATTAAAAGGAGTTACTTAATTAAGATGTAATGTATTCTCATAAAATCCATTATTTTATTTTTCTTCTCCACCCCTACACACTATTATACACCATAATTATATAACAAAAATAGTATATTAAATATACTGGGATGTTTTTATGAAAATTTTAAAACCTACACCTACACACACAACCATATAGTGGATAACGATCATATTGTTTATGTGTACGATGACCATCTGCCTCGCAAAACGATGATTGCTCATTTCCCCATTAACACATATCATAGTATAAATTATGATGGAAACTATTTTTATATATTTAATATATTATATTTATGATATATTTAATATTAATTATTCCTTTTAAAATACAAAACATTTTAATTTCCATTTGGTGTAAATATGATAATATCGATAGGGGAAGTGTGGACTACTACCCCTCAATGCGATGTGACTTGTAAACACAATACATGGAATGTTTTAAGGATTATTTTATTGAAGATATAAGATATATATGATATAATAAATCTAATTTAATAATTAAATTTATTTATTTATTTATTATCTTTCTTTCAACACAACAATTAAATGGAAAAAGTGTTCATGTGTACGTCCGACCAACCATAACAATGAATAGTTTATTACATTTCATGAATCTATATTATATGGAATATTATAATATAAATATACTAAAAATAAATTATATTTAAATCATGTTATTAATTCATGAAATCATTATATAAATATACGGACGAATTATTTCACAATTTAACACAAATACAAAAAATTCGAATATTGCACAAAGCATAACCTTAAGAAGAAATTGCTATCAAGAGGGTTATATAAAGACATAATAAATCTGTATGTGGTATTATATATAATTATAATATTATTAAAAATATTTATAACAGATTTATATTTATTATACTTGAACATTGAATGAGTATGATGAGATTCAAAACACAAGATAAAGGAATATCATCTCACTTTTAATTTTCGTGTGATTGGTGCTCTATTCACCAACCAATCATTTTGTGTTCTATGTATACTTAACATGGATTTATTCTATTATTATAATAAAAATATTTATGGGTATTAAAATATCCATTCTATGATAAATATTTCATTGGATTAATTTTTCAATAGTTACCAAATCAGTAAAGTAGTTTTGTCTCAATTTTTCTTCATTTAGACTCTGTTTTTATTCTGCACCTACATTATTTAGTGATGTGTATATGACTCCAATTTACATGATACATACAGAAAATCCTTATTTAAATGATCTTTTATCCTTTATAATATTTTATTTTCTAAAATTAACTGTATGACCCCTTTTAACCATGTATTTAGAGTTTATTGAAACAATATCATAACTTTTAGAGATTTTTAATGATTTTAAAAATTTTGATGAAATATAATGGAACATATCTCAAGAACTCTCTAGAGTTTCATATCCTCTAATTATTCAATATATATATCCTTGTATTATTACCATTTTTCAGAATTGTTTACTTAAGTTAACTAATAAATTTTTAATGAAAAATCCATTCATATATCTCCATTCAGTTAGAAATCAGTTCTATCTGAAAACCATGTTTAAAAAAAATAGTTCATTAATATATTAAAAACTAGTTTTAAATGATATTTGAAGATCATTTTCAAGGAAAGGGTAATTATGAATTGTTTTATTTTTTTCAAAAGCTTTATTTATATGTTTTCAAATATATTTTCAATGAAAATGATGTCAAGATTTAATTATATGATTTAAAATGTTTTTTCCATAAAATGGTTCTCAAAATGGCTTTGATATTTATTTATATGTATTCAATGTATATTCAATGAAAAAAACATTCAAAATATTTTCAAATTTTAAAAATAAGTTTTTAATTTTTTTTCAATTAAATGGTTTTAAAAATGTATTAAATCATTATATATATGTTCTCAATTGGGTTTCAAAGAAAATTATATTTAAAATGTTTTGATGATTATTTTATATATTTTAAAATAAAATATTTTTCCAAAAATTTCATGTTTCTTTGATAAGTTTTTATGGAAAATGGTTTCTGAATGTTTTATATCCTTCATTATTGTTTTCCAATTTATTTTCAAAGGAAATGGTTTTCAAAAGGCTCTAGGTTTTAAAAATAAATTTTTTAAGAAGAAAGCATATTTTCATAAATAAATGTTTTTTAATGATATTCCAAAATTATTTACCATCCATGATGACATCTGTTGATGTCATGATTCTAATGAATCTCATTTCTCTTCTATTAGTTATATACTTTTGAAACTCGATTATTTTCATGGGTTATGACAATATGATGTGATAATGAAAACTATCTCTTTCTAAATATTTTTATGTAATGAAATTATAATGATAATATGATTTGATGTTGATAAAACCTATCTATTATTATGGGTTACAATATGATGAATGTTTTTATTTGTGTAACATGTATAAATATTATTATTTTGAGATGTATGGGACCTATATCCCCATCTAGTTAATTGGGTAGTGATTGATGACTTATGAGTGTATTTGTTATAAGAAAACATAATTTCATGTTTATAATTGTATGCGTGAATGTGATTACATGTTTACTATATAAATAATTGACTTGGATGCATGAACATAAGTTTATGTGTGGCCCTCATTACATGTTTATCATATCATGAGTGAATATTCTTATGTGTTCACAATATTATTCATGGACATGGTTTCACGTCCATAAGTTTATGTGAGGACCTGATAATATGTCCACAATGTTACTTGTGTACTTGATTACATGTTCGCAATGTTATACGGGGACCCAGATTCTCCTCATAGTGTTATTTTTTAACCTGATTACACATCCACAGGGTGATACATGCACTTAGTTACATGTCCATATGTTTATGTGGGTGCATTATTTCATGACCCTAATTTAATTTGGTATGATTTTTCTACTTATACATATTAACAATGTTATAAAAATATGTTCATGTAACAAATTACATATTATATACCTATATAATTCTTTTGTGAATTATGATCTTAATTATCTTATAATCATTTTATTATGTATTTTAAATCTTTATTAAGATCTATAATACATAGGGAATAGTTGTCAAATGTTATGATCAAGTTTTATACCCTATTGTTCATGTTATTCTTATGAATTTTCTTTGTTTATCATTACTAAGAATATAAGATCATCCCATTCTTGTGTTTCTTTTCCCCATGTCATGAAAATTATTTTAAAGAGAAGTAAAAAAGGTGCAGATCATTACGGTAATCGTTGAATATCATTCAACATGATAGAATATTTTGTTCCCATATTTCCAGAGACACTAAACCATTACGGTCCCATAGTATGTATTTTGGTTACAAGTATAATGTTCTTCTAAAATGATTCAATATCCATTTTTATTAGGAATGGGTCTCTATATATGGTTTCAAACGATTTTGTTTTAGTCAGCCTTTGGAAAAAATTATTATAAAACATTAGTGAGATCCCTCGGTATATTTCAGAGGATATTTATATGGATGCCTATGAGGATAATTATAAGGATGATATAATATTTTGGAAAATTGTATGGAATTTTTGTAAAGGATAGAGTGATTGGTTTCTTGGAAATAAATCAATATCTTAATAATAAATATAGTTGTGTCATGGAATTAATGACAACTCTTAAAATATGTCCCAATCCAGGCTCAGTGTAATCTAGTACATGAAAATGGGAATTATTGCACACCTGATTTAACACTCTTGGGGGATATTCTGTGGAAATTAAAAAACCTTCATAAAATAATTAAGTAGAAACTATCTATTAATAACCATTGTTAAACATGAGTAGTCTATGTTTAATTAATGTTTCATAATTTACAAATCCTATATGTAGTTATTTTCCATGATTACATGGTTTTAAACTATGATTAGTGCTTCTCACTCTATGTTTTCTTTTTTAATCAATATAGATAAATGTAAGAAGAATAATAAATATTTAATGAATCAGATGTTGAATTTACTTAAATTATGAGAATTAAATTCCCATATTTAAATATAATAATGAGAATCAGGGAGGTGGTATGAGTATTTGTTATTCTTTAGAGGAAAAACATATTAAACATGACATGTGAATGGTTTGTATATTTATTACATTATTTTTTTACTAAATATAAAATTCATGATTAGAGTTATGTTGAGGAACATTAATACATGATTAATATTTCATATTTTATGAATGATTTATTATGTTATAACTTGATTAAGCAAGAGTAATTGTTTACAAAAAATGATTTATTAATGTAGTATTTATTTTTTGGAATTTAGATATTATGTTATATGAATCATGAAATATATGTTTATTTTATATTTATGTAACATCCCAAGTATGTAATTAATAATATATATTCATATCTATGTCTATTTATGAATTAGATAGTGTTTTAGAGTCTTAAAAGGAGAATAAATCCAATCTTAAGCATAGAATTCTCTATTATTTTGAAAAGATTGTTTTACCGCCTTTTGATGGAGAACCATTTTTAAATATATCTTTTTATAATTTTATATTCTCTATTAGTAATAATAAACTTATTATTTATGATTGGGACATTTATATTTACATTGGATAAATTTTTTGTATTTTTCTGACCATGTTCATTTTTTTAATGAATAGTGAAAAATACTGCATTTTACATCAAAACTGCTTTTTCATCTAATTTAATTATATGTATAGATTATATTATTATTTTTTTTAAAGTGTAATTAGAATATATTTTTACCATTTAATCCAATAGTGTTCATTATAATTAATTTCACTTTGGAATTGGGCATAAACAAGTGCCAAACTTTTCATAGATATTGTTTTAAAAAACCAGCTATTTTTTGACAAGAGGAATTATTTTTAAATTCATTATTGAAATTTCTATGTTTGGAATTTGGTGAAATGGATTCCATATTTGGAATCATAAGGTCAAATTATGTAATTTAGACTCTTGTTTTTGGGCATTATGAATAGTAACAACTGTAATTATCTTTAATTATCTTGATTAATTTGTTATCAGGTAGTTAAGGATAATAAAATAATATCATAATAATAAAAAAATGACCCCAAAATGTATCCTAATGCTACTGGTTGTGTCATGGCCGATCATGGGATGCCTTTTTACAATCATAGGGACCCCATGGAATCACTTTTGGGTGAAATTGACACTTTATCTTTTTATTTTTCAAGGAAAGAGAATATCACTAAAGAATGTATCACCTGAATAAAACATTTTGAATTTTGTATACATAAATGATATCTTGGACTATAAATATTCATTGGAATGCTAAAAATATTTCATACATCATAGTATTTTTTTATAATTTTGAGACATTAAATAAATTAAATTATTTATGACATCATGATGATGCAGTGATTGCCTCATTAATGAACGATTTAAATAAAATGAAAAAATAATGTAAAATATAAGACTTACACTTGTAAAACACCCATTATATGAGTATCTTTCAATGCCTTATCACCTTATCCTCGAAATATAACAATTTGGGACCTTTTAGATCCGATTCACATTTCAATATAATGTAACATTTTATAATATTCCAAGAGTGCCCCTCCTCTCCTCTTATAAAAGGCCCCCACCTCTACCTCCTTATCCACACTTCTCAAGCCTTTCTATCAGCCAAAATCTGCTCGTTTTCTCTATATACATATCTCTATTCATTCTATAATCCTTAAATTAGGCATAAATCTCTTCAAGAAACCATTTTGGTTCAAACCAAGAAGAGTTACCTGATTTAATGGTAAAGTCTTCCCTAATGTTCTTTGGTTTTATTTTGATTCTCCAACCCCCTAAACCATTTTTATTCATTTCCTTTGGAACAACACCAGTATATTCAATATACTAGGATGATGTTATAAGAATTATTCTAGCTACACTTGCACACACCATCATCTAATGGTTAAAAAGCATACTATTCCCGTGGATGGCGAATTTCTGCCTCACGAAACGATGATTGCTCAATATTCTTCTAACACCTTAAAGGTGGCCATTAAGATGTCACTATTTTTATATATGATATATAATATTTTTACGTTTTCCTTATGCTTTTTTATTTTTCATTTATGTCATACCTTTATGGTTTCCATTATGGGTAAATGTGATATCTTCATTTTAGGAAGTGCGGACTACCACCCCCTCAAAGTGATTTGATTCGTTAATTCCATATGTGGGACGTATAAAGGATAGATGTAATGATATTATATATGAAATTATACTGGAATTATAATATTACTTTATATCATTATGATTCCATTCCATAAAATATGAAATAGAAATGAAAGTAGCGTTCATGCGTACATACGGCTTACCGTCTCCATGAACAGTGCATTTCATTTCTTACCTCTAAATGTTATGTAATATTATAAATGCATGTATATACTGGATATATATGACATATATTATATCTAAATCATGAATATAATTCTGGATATAATGGTTTTTATACCACATGAAGAACTTTTAATTATAAAGAGTTTAGTTTTTAACTCAAGTACCAATGATCGACAAAACGACCATTATTTACTTACATAATTACATAGTGTCAATAACATGGTAATAAGTGATATAAAAGGAATAATGAACTTGAAAATGGTTCTTAAGAAATTATAAATTAACTATATTTTATTATTCATGAGGATAAAGAACGATCGAGTCAAGACGGACCCGAGATATGGGACTTCATCTCAATCTCCTTTCATTGAGGCATATTTTGTTTTATACACACCTTTCTTTTACACGGTGTATAAACCCCTTTGACTTTTACGTTATTCAAAAGTAATATTTTTATAATAATCGTTTTACTAAATGACAAAAGGAATGTTTTTTTGTCATACGTATGTGGCGAAAACGACTTCTCCACCACCGTGACCATTATTTGAGTTTTGGCTTCCTCTACAGGCCATAACTTTTTTTAAATGAAAAATAAATACCATGATTTACTTTTATTTTATTTTGGTATTGAAAATGGATTCCATAATTTTTTATTATATCAATGTGTTTTATTGATATCTTGTGATTGAAATGTGGAAATGTTATGTTTCTTTTATGCATGTTTTATGTGATACCATTATGTTATGGTTCTTGGGAATTGTTATGAAGATGGTTGGTTCCATGATAAACTAAGGGCGGGTGAGCCCAATATAGCTCTCCAATGCATTGGGTAATGCGAAGGGGTTAAACATTAAGGTTTTCCGAAGAGATTTAAGGAATATACTGTGATGGGTATCCCAAACATAACCATGAGGGTTACTCCCTACGTACGAATGTTATGAATGCCTCAAGTTACCTTTATGTATTATGATTTCTATGAGTTATTCATTAATCTTATGATTTCATGAGGTATGTTAACGTGCTTATGTTTTATGAGTAAAGTAATATTTCATTGATTCTTATGTATACATGTACTAAACTTTCCTTTCCATATTTTTATATTCCTTACTGAGCTTTTTTTTCTCATCCCATGTTTTTTAAATGTTTTTCATGGGTCAAGGGAAAGGTACATGATATGATTATAGTGTAAAGGGGGTGTCAAGAAAGAATCCATGTTTTATTTTAAATATGTTTCTGTTGATGGGAAAAATTAATACTATCTTTTATGTAACCGATTTGTTTAAATGTGGAATGTAATGCATGATTTATGAGCTAATTCTCTAAAACGCTAAACCTGAAAATATCCTCAACGTGTATTTCTTGAAATTTATCAATAATAAGTAATGTTTAAGGCTGGAAGCCTAATAGTTTGTATCATAGGTCAGTTTATATAACTTTAGGAGTTAGAATTCTATTAAATGATTATCCAAAAATATTTTAGTTTTGGTCAAATTAAAATGATATAGAATTTGAATATTACCATGTTGATTCATCTAAGATATGTTTTTTCAGAATGGTTTTCCTCAGAGGAAACAGGGAAGCAATGCTAGGGACGCATATAGAAGGAAATGACCTTCCGAATCAGCATCCGGAGATAGTCGGAATTGGAACGGAATATTTTTTTGTTGTAATGGCACAGTTGACTCAAGCGATAAATGGTGGTGGTATACATGCACGAGATCATCTAGATCAACCGCGGAGGAACATGTTAGTGGTGGAACATTTCATGAGGCAACATCCCCCATCATTCAGAGGATCATCTGACCTTGTGCTAGCTGAAGGGTGGATTGAATCATTGGAGAAGATTTTCGATTTCATGAGGTGTTCCAAAAATCAAAAGGTTAGCCTTGCTATTTACCATTTGGAGGGTGAGGCAGATAAGTTGTGGTCAATGGTTAAAAATATCACGGACGCTGATGAGATTGATGCTCTCGACTGGGATAAATTTAAAGGTATGTTTCTTGAGAAATATTTTCCTAAGGCTGTTCGACTTAGGATGGAAAAACAATTCTTGGAATTAAGGCAAGAGGATGACTCAATGGCTGCTTATGAAAAAAGGTTCACTTTATTGGAAAGGTATGCTCCAAATTTTATCCGAGACCTTGATAGTAAAATCAATCATTTTGACTCAGGATTAATGCCAAAATATCGAAGGGCATTGGCTTCTCGTGAGATCAAAAGTTAGGAAAATCTTTTTCGATGTGCTAAGAAGGTGGAAATGGAGTTTTTCTATATTCAAGTGTTCTATAACAACCAACAGAAGAAGAGACTGGGTGGTAGGAGAAATGTAATAATTCTTCAAAAAGTTCTAATGGTAAGAAAACTAAGTTTCCAGTTTGTGATAAATGTGTTAAAAGTCATGCGGGGGAATGTCTTCTGAATTCTGGAAAGTGTTACCGATGTGTTAAGATGGGACATAAGGATCATGATTGCACTGAGAAAGGTCAGGGTGATTGTGAGACCAAATTTGATTTAAAGTTAGTGAAATGTTTTAAGTGCAATGAGATGTGTCACTATTAATATGATTGTATGATAAAGAGATCTAGTGATGGGAAGCAGTTAGACTACAAGCCGAAAGGGGTGGTGAAATCCATTGCAACTACTTTAGTAGATGTTGGGCCATCAAATGAAGTGGTATCAGGTACTTTGATTTCTTTTTCAGGTTATGACAGTCTGTTGTTTGATTTAGGGTCTACACATTATTTCATCTCTAAAAAATTTTCTAGTAAAATGGGAACACCATATCATGAAACGACTCCTGAAATTATGTTAAAAACACCTGTGGGAAATGTTGAGGTAAAAAGAATTTATAAGAATATTCGTATCCTTATCCGTGGAAAGAACCTACTTGAAAACCTTATTGTTTTACATCTAGTAGAGTTTGATGTTATCTTGGGTATGGATCGGCTCTCTTTTTACCATACTAATATTGAATGTAGTGCTAAAGAAGTTTGTTTTCAGAAAGACATTTAGTTTGTGTACAAGAATGAACCCTTACTGTTGATAACATATCAAGATGTCGATAAACTTGTAAAATATGGAAATGAATGTTACCTTGCACATATTTTTGAAGATAAGGGAACTCTTCAGATGAATGATATTCCAGTGGTAAATGATTCTCCTTATGTTTTTTATGATAAGTTTCCTGGAATAATACCAGATCGAGAAGTTGAGTTTACTGTTGACTTAGTTCCTGATGCTAATCCAATTTCATAACCCCCTTATCTAATGGCTCAAATTGAACTTTTAATGTTGAATGGGAAATTGCAATATTTATTAGAGAAAGGTTTCATTTGACCAAGAACATCACCATGGGGTGCTCTAGTTTTATTTGTTAAAAAGAAAGATGGTTCAATGACACTTTTCATTGATTATATAGCCTTGAATAACATCACTGTTAAGAAAAAATATCTTTTGCCTTATATCGATGATTTGTTTGATCAGCTCCAGGGAGCTCAGTTTTTTTCAAAGATTGACCTGAGATTAGGGTACCATCAGTTGAAGGTAAAAGAAGCAGATATTCTAAAGACCGTGTTTCGTACAAGATATGGCCATTATGAATTTGTAGTTATGCCTTTTGGGCTAACAAATGCACCTGCTATATTCATGGACCTTATGAATAGAATTTTCCATGAGTTATTGGATAAGATTGTGGTTGTTTTCAATGATGATATTTTAGTTTTTTCTAAAATTAAAGAGGAGCATGAAAGATATTTAAGGGTTATTTTGAAAACCATTAAAGAAAAGAAATTGTATGGGAAATTCAGTAAGAGTGAGTTTTGGTTTCAACAAATTTCTTTCCTTGGTCACATTTTTTCTAAAGATGGGATAACTTTTGATCCTGCAAAAACAAAGGTTGTGGAAGAACAGCCAAGACCCACAATGTAACTGAGATTCGTAGATTCCTTGGTTTAGTAGGATATTACTGAAGGTTTGTTAGAAATTTTTCCCGGCTATCTACTTCAATAAATAAGCTAACTCGGAAGGGTGTTAAGTTTATCTGGACAAAATAATGTGATGATTTTTTTAGGAATTGAATAGAAGATTGGTGAATGCTGTAGTTTTGGACTACCTTCCAGGAATGGGGAGTTTATTATCTATAGTGATGCTTCATTGAAAGGTCTTAGTTTCATCCTAATTCATAATGATCAGGTAATTGCTTATGCTTCACGTCAGTTGAAAACACATGAGATTAATTACCCTACACATGATTTGGAATTAGTTGATGTTGTTTTCTCTTTAAAAATTTGGAGGCATCATTTGTATGGCGTAAAGTGTGAAATATATACTTATCACAAATTTTTAAACTATATGTTCAATCAGAAAGAATTGAACATGAGACAGAGGATATGGATAGAATTAATCATGGATTATGATTGTAAAATTCATTACCATCCGGGAAAAGAAAATAAACTGGCTGATGATTTGAGTCAAAAAAGTAATGCTTCATTAAAAATGTTGCATTTGGAAAGTGATCCTTTGGTTAAGGATTTGATAAACATTGTCATAGAAGTTGTCGGTGCAGGATGTTCTTCTGTTTTTTTTCTGGTATCAGTGAAATATTCTCTATTAGACAGAATTAAGCAAGCACAGAAGCAAGACAGTGAGTTGCAGAAAAAGGTAGAGCTGGTTCAGAAAGGTAAGATGCCTGAATTCAACATTGATAATGATTGTGTTTTGAGATTTGGGAAGAGATTGTGTGTGTATTGTGATTCACAGTTGAAGAGAGAGTTATTATGTGAAGCTTGTAGTTCTCCGTTTTCAGTTCATCTAGGAAGTACTAAGATATATAGAGATCTTTGGGAGTATTACTGGTGGGACGAAATGAAAAGAGATATTGGTGATTCTACTGTGAAGTGTTTGACCTGTCAATAGGTTAAAGGAGATTGGTAGTTACCAAATAGGATGCTTCATCCTTTTCCAGTTCTAGAGTGGAAATGGGAGAATATATCCATGGACTTCATTGTGGGAATGCCGAAGACACCTCAAGGTAATAATGCAATCTGGGTTATTGTTGATCGCAAGACTAAATCTGCTCATTTACTTTCTATACGATATACTTTTTCCCAAGATCAACTTTCCCATTTGTATCATAAAGAGACAGTCAGGTTACATGCAGTTCCTCTCTCTATTGTATCTGACCGTGATCCCAGGTTCACTTCTAACTTTTGGAAAGGCCTTCATAAGTCGTTTGGTACTGAATTAAATTTTAGCGCATCTTTTCAACCATAATCATATGGAAAGTCAGAACGAAATATTCAGACTTTGTAGGAAATGATGTGTGCTTGTTTGATGGATTATCAGGGATGTTGGGACCAACATCTTTCTTTGGTTGAGTTTTCTTATAATAACAGTTTTCATTCCATTAGACATATGGCACCATTTGAGGCATTATATGGGAAGTGGTGTTGAACTCCAGATTTAGGGGATGAAGTTGGTGAAAGGAAGTTGATGGGACCAGAATTGGTAGAAGAGTTGGCAGAAAAAGTTCAGATGATATAGAGACACATGAGAACAGATCAGAGCAGGCAGAAGAGTTATGCAGACAACAGGAGTAAGGATTTCTCTTTTGAGGTAGGTGATCATGTTTTTCTCAAAGTATCACCATGGAAAAGTGTGATGTGATTTGGTAAGAAAGGAAAGATAAGTCCAAGGTTCATTGGACCATATTAAATTTTGGAGAGAGTTGGATCAGTTTCATATCGAGTGGAATTACCTCCGAGTTTATCTCAGGTACACAATGTTTTGCACGTTTCAATGTTAAGGAAGTACATGCCAGATCTATCTCATGTTTTGAGTCCAGAGGTAATTCAGTTGTAATAGAATATATCTTATGAAGAACTACAAGTCCAGATTCTTAACCATATAGATAAAGTGTTGTGGGATAATGTTATTCATAAAGTAAATGTTTTGTGGAAAAACAACATGAGTGAAGAGGCAACATGGGAATCTGAAAATGCAATGAGGGATAAATACCCCAACTTATTCGATAAGTAAATAAATTACGGGGACGCAATTTTCTAAATGGGGGAAGGATGTAACATACCAAGTAATTAATTAATAATAGTTATTCTTATATTTGTCTATTTATGAATTAGATAGTGTTTTATAGGCTTAAAATGAGAATAGATCCAATCTTAAGCATAGAATTCTCTAATATTTTTAAAAGATTGTTTTACCACCTTTTGATGGAGAACCATCTTTAAATCTATCTTTTGACAATTTTATAAGATATATTTGTCAAAATAAACTTATTATTTATTATTGGAACATTGAAATTTACTTTGGGTAAATTTTTGGTATTTTTCTGACCATGTTGATTTTTTAATGAATAGTGAAAAATACTGCATTTTACATCAAAACTGCTTTTTCATCTAATTTAATTATATGGGTAAATTATATTTTTAATTTGTTTTAAAGTGTAATTATAATATATTTTTACCATTATATCTAATGGTGTTCATTATAATTATTTTCACTTTGGAATTGGGCATAAACAAGTGCCAAACTTTTCATAGATATTGTTTAAAAAAACCCGATATTTGTTTTGACAATGGTAATTATTTTTAAATTAATTATTTAAATTTATATGTTTGTAATTTGGTGAAATTTATTCCATATTTTTAATCAGAAGGTCCAAATTATGTAATTAAGACTCTTTTGTTTTGGGAAATTATGAATAGTAACGACGGTAATTATCATTAATTATCTTGATTAATTATTAATCGAGAAGTTAAGGATAATAAAATAATATCATAGTAATACAAAATTACCCCAACATGGGTCCTAATGATACTGGTTGTGTCATGGACGTCCATGGTATTCCTTTTCCCAAACATAGGGACCCCATGGAATTACTTTTGGGTGAAATTGACACCTTATATTTTTATTTTTAATGAAAGGAGAATATCACTAAAGAATGTATCACGTGAGTAAAACATTTTTAATTTTTTCTACATAAATGATATATTGGACTATAAATATTTCATGAAAGTATAAAAATATTTCCTACATTATAGTATTTTTTTATAATTTTTAGACATTAATTAAATTAAATTATTTATGACATCATGATGATGCAGCGATCACCTCATTAATGAACAATTTAAATAAAATGAAATGATAATGTAAAATATAAGACTTACACTTGTAAAAGACTCATTGGATGAGTATATTTCTAAACCTTATCACCATTTACAATAAATATATCAATGTGGGACATTTTAAATCCGAAACACATTTCAATATAAAGTAACATTTTATAACATTCCATGAGTGCCCCTCCTCTCATCTTATAAAAGGCCCCCACCTCTACCTTTTTATCCACACTTCTCAAACCTTTGGCTCGGCCAAACTCTGCTCATTTTCTCTCTCCAAAACCCTCTATTCATCCTAGAAACCTTAAATTAGGCTGAATTCTCTTCAAGAAACCATTTTGGTTCAAATCAAGAAGAGTTACCCGATTTAAAGGTAAAGTCTTCTCTAATGTTCTTCTGTTTTATTTTGCGTCTCGAACCTCCTAAACTCTTCTTATTCATTTCTTTTATTACAAAAAAAGCATATTTAATATACTAGGATGTTTTTATAAGAATTATTCGAGCTACACTTACACACACCTTCATTTAATGGTTAAAGAGAATACTGTTTCCGTGGATGGAGAATTTCAACCTCATGAAATGATGATTGCTCAATATTCGTCTAACACCTTCAAAGGTGGCCATTGAGATGTCACTATATTTATATATGATATATAATATGTTTATATGTTCCTTAAGCTTCTATATTTTTCAATTATGGCATACCTTTATGGTTTCCATTATGGGTAAATGCGATATCTTCATTTTTGGAAGTGCGGACTACCGCCCCCTCAAAGTGATTTGATTCGTTAATGCCATATCTGAGACGTATAAAGGATGGAGTTAATGATATTATATATGAAATTATATTGGAATTATAATATACCTTAATATCATTATTATTTCATTCCTTTAAATACAAAATAGAAATGAAAGTAGCATTCAAGCGTACGTACGACTTACCGTCTCCATGAATAGTGCATTTCATTTCAAACCTCTAAATGTTATGTAATATTATAAATGCATGTATATATGGGATATATATGAAATATATGATATCTACATCATTAATATAATTCCGGATATAATGGATATTTTACAACATGAACAACTTGTAATTATAAAGAGTTTATTTTTATGACTCAAGTACCAATGATCAACAAAACGACCATTATTAACATAAATAATTACATAGTGTTAATAACATGGTAATAAGTGATATAAAAGGAATAATGAACTTGAAAAAGGTTCTTAATAAAGTAGAAATTAACTCAATTTTATCATTCAGGATGTTAAATAATGATCGAGTCAAGTCAGACCCGAGGTATGGTACTTCGCCTCAATCTCCTTCCATTGAGGCATATTTTGTTTTATACACAACTGTCTTTTATTCGGTGTATAAACCCCTTTGACATTTAAGGTATTCAAAATGAATCTTTTTATATGAAACATTTTACTAAATTACAAAATGAATGTTCTTTTTGTCGTACGTATGCGGCGACAACGACTTCTCCAACACCGTGACCATTATTTGTGTTTCGGCTTCCTCTACAAGCCATAACTTTTTTAAAATGAAAAATGAATACCATGATTTACTTTCCATTTATTTTGGTATTGAAAACGGTTTTCATAATTTTTTTATTATATCAATGTGTTGTATTGATATCTTGTGATTGAAATGTGGAAATCTTATGTTTCCTTTATGCATGTTTTATGTGAAACGATTATGTTATGGTTCTTGGGAATTATTATGAAGACAGGTGGTTCCGTGAAAAACTAAAGGCGGGTGAGCCCGATATTGCTTTCCAATGCATTGGGTAATGCGAAGGTGTTACACATTAAGGATTCTCCAAATATATTTAGGGAATATACTATGATGGGTATTCCAAACATAACCATGAGGGTTACTCTCTACCTAAGAATGCTATGAATGCCTCAAGTTACCATTATGTCTTATGATTTCTATGAGTTATTTATAAATCATATGATTTCATGAGGTATGTTAATGTGCTTATTTTTTATGATTAAAGTATGATTTCATTGATTATTATGTATACATGTACTAATGTTTCCTTTCTGTATTTTTATATCCCCTACTGAGATTTTTATGCTCATCCCATGTTTTTTAAATATTTTTCACAGGTCAAGGGAAAGGTACATGATATGATTATAGTGTCAAGGAATTGTCAAGAAATAATCAATGTTTTATTTTAAATATGTTTTCGTTGATGGGAAAAATGGATACTATCTTTTAAGTAACCGCGTTTTTTAAATGTGGAATGTAATGCATGATTTATGATCTAATTCTCTAAAACTCTAAACCTGAAAAGATCCTCAATGTTTATTTCTTTAAATAACAGAAGAATAAGTAATGTATATGGATGGGGGCCTTATAATTTACGTTTTTATTAAGGATTTAAATGTATATTTTTAATGTTTATGAAGATATAAAAAAGTTATTTCATGTAAATGAGATAGTTTTTTAATGGGACGGTAACCCTTAACTAATATCTGGCATTGAGATAATAATTTTTGTATAATGATACTCAAGATATGAAAAAGTAAATTTAAAAGTACATATTACCCAAGAAATAAATATTGAAAATGTGTTCAATATAATCAGCGATGATGTTTGCAACTACTTGGATTTAATGAATATATATATTAATCATTGGAATAAAGAATAATTCAGGTTTTCTGAATGAATATATTGTAGTTAATGAAATATATTATTTTGGTATTCACATGTTTGTTATTTCACAAAAAACTGGTAATATTTTATATATGTGGATCAATGTTATGCCAATTTATTGACTTTCCTTCTAAATAATTGATTTCTCATCATTTAGAAGGGTTATAATGTTATAAATTTATGTAATGTTTAATGTGAACATCAGATGAAGTTAGTAAAATTAATTTGTTATACATCACTTTTGTTTTTATTCATATTGGATAGCAAGATCAAACTACTTCGTGTTTATGATAGCAGATGGGATGGAATATCATGGGTACCCTGATCTGTTTGTATATAAGGAATGAAAAAGACACCTTAATTTTTATAGAAATTGGTGAAGTGGATCAATGAGCAAAAAATATGATGTCTTCCTGAAATTATGAAAGTATATTTTTTCATTAAATTAATTCAACATTTTTAAAAAAGATCTTCATTCTAAAAAACATGACTCGGTACCTTCATTTCTAACAATTAATAAGGTCCCTTTGATCAACACCGAATTATGGATTTGTGATTATTTAATTTTTCTTCTGCTTGTTATCTATCACTATATATCATAACATGATGGTAATATTTCTCTTCCATATCCATGTTTTTAGTTCACACCTATGTTCTAATATGCGTAAATCTCATTTTGAGTTACATTGGGTACTCTTTATGGTTTTGGAATCCCATTTTAAGGTAAGTTTTAGTATTCACGTTTAAGATGTGGGTTTTTTTGAATTAAAAATTAATGTATTAAATCTTTTATAAACATGATAAATTTATAGGGGATATTCATTTTAAGGGTTTTAGAATGTTACACCCACATATTTAATGAAATATTAAGTCTCCTTGAATTAATTAATTTTCATTGATATAATTGAATTTCACTAAGTCAAACAATCATTTCACATAAAACAAATTTGGATTCTACTACATTCAAAACTGACTCATCATATGTTTCACACAACACCAACTCAGCATACAATCCATGTAACACAGACTTGGCGTACATTACCCACAAAAATAAGTTTCTACAAAACATCTATTTAATAAATATTTAAAGAAATAATTTTATATGAGTAGTTTGAATTATTAATATGAATAATAATAACTAATATTAAAATATTTTACAATGGTTTTATAAAATTAAATAATATTTATAATGAAAAATATAATTTTTTTTCAAGCCTTTATTTGATTAAAAATAATACTTTTTAGAATGAACTTCTTTTCATGATTATTATTAAAAAAAGAAATATTTTTAGACACATATAGAAATTTAAATTGGTAAAATAAAGTAAAATATTAAATTTATAATTTTTAAATTATATTAGTGATATTTTTTGGTTTTTTATAATAAACATATTTTTTATGAATAGTAAAAAATACTATATTTTAGTAAAAAAAAGCATTTTCATTTAAATAATAACTAATTATAAATTATTTTATAATTTTTTTGTGGTAAAATTATATAAATTATAAATATATTAATATAATTTAGTTCATTATAGTCAATTTCACATTGAAATTGAATATAAAATCTTAATAATCATTTAAACATTTTTCAACTTCAAAAACCTGTTATTCTGTTCCATCTGGAGGATTAACATTAATCTTGATTTTTATTATTTTATGAATTTAATTTAAAAAAATGTACATACACCATTTTAATCAAAATTATACTTATATTCTAATTATATCATGTTAATTTTTTATGAATAATATTAGTATAATTGATTAAAATTAATCACAATGATTAAGGTAAAATTAAACATAATTAAGAACTAGACCAAAATATTTTCGAAAAAAATGACCTATATACTTTTCTAAAACTGATTTTTGACCATAATAATCCATAAACATTACATTATTTATATTTATTGATTTTTATGAATTTTTTTATATTAATAACATGTGGGGATATGAGTTTCTTCCAAAAAATGCAAGTGAGTTCTTTTTTGTCCCTGTAAAAGGCCACCATCTATCCCTTGTATTCACACTTCTAAAATCTAATAGGTTCTGAAAAAATCCGAAGAATACAATTATAAAGACACCTAACATACCCCTAGAAGTCTCTACATGGATGAGAGAAACCCCATGATTCTTTTTGCAGAGACCAAAAGGAGTTACCCATTTAAGAGTTATCGTCTTCTCTCAATATCCATTCATTTATTTTCCTTTTCCACCCCTAAAATCTCTTTATTCAATAATTTTATTAAAAAAGTAGTATCATAAATATAGTAGGATTGATTTTTCTAAAGTTTTAACCTATTCTTTAAAACACATCCTTCTTATTGCTAGCGAACATATTGTATATGTGTACTATCGACTAAGACCTCAATAAATGATGTTTTTTCATTTTTTTTACTGCATATCTTGGTGTAAATTATAAAGGAAACTCTATATATATTTTTTCAAATTATAGATTTATTAATTTATTAAGCTTCTTTATTCCCTTTACAACACATATCTTTTTAATTCCCGTGTAGTGTAAATATGATAATTTTTTTTGAGGAAGTGTGGACTACCACCACCTCAATGCGATGTTATTCTTTCATAAACTATGTGGAATGTATTAATGATGGTTTTAGGGACTATATTTGATATATATGATTTAATAAATTTAATTTTACACTGATATATATATATATATGTCTTTTAATATATTCTATTTCACAAAAAAAATGAATGAAAATAACGTTCATGTGTGTGTACAACGTACCATCTCCAGGAACTATGTATTCTGTTTAATACTTCTAAATTATATGGTATATTAAAAATATTTATTATGAAAATAAATTACGGTCAAATAATTGTTTACATTTTTGATATCATTATATATGTACAAGGATCATAGATATAATAATTTAAGGCACATGTGAAAACATTTACGAATATTTCCCGAAGCATAACATTAACATGAAATTGATAAAAATATGTTAAAATAAAGCCATAATCAGTCCATATATGTTATTATGTATAGTAATATGGTTATTAAAAATATTAAAAAAAATTATATTTTGTATAAAGGATGTTTTAATGAGTATGATGATAGTCAAGACACAAGCTAAGAGAATTCAACATCAATTTTTATTTTAGTGAGATAAATTAATTATTCACCACCTATTACATGTGTGTGGTATATATAAATCCTATTGATTTAAAATATTATTATTATAATTGAATTTATTTTTTTAAATATCCATTATATGATAAATATTTCAAGGGGTTAATGTTTCAAAATTAACAAAATCAGTAAAGTTGGTTTTTCTTGAATAACCTTCTTTGAGACATATGTTTCATTATACACATATGTTCATTAACTAGTTTTTTATAATTCGAATTAAAAAGTTATATCATGAATCTACATATATTCATTATATTTAGTTTTTTATGTAATTTAATTTTCAAACATGATGATATGATCCCATTTAACCAAGTCGTAAGAGTTTTTTAAAACAATATCACCACTTCTTGAGATTGTTAATGACTATGATTCCATTGATGAAATATTATGATACATTTCTCAAGAACAAACAAGAAATTAAATATCCTCTATTTATTAAATACATATATATATTAGTACCATTTTTTCAGTCAATGGTACTTTAGAAAATTAGAAAATTTATTTAAGAATCATTTGATTGTATCTCTCACTTCTGTGAGAAATCTATTTTATTTGAAAACCATGTATTAAAAAAATTAAAAAATGTATTCAAATAATATTTCAAGATAATTTTCATGTAAAAATTATTTTCATAATGTTTTATATTATATTTATTGAATTATTTGTTTTAAGAATAATTTTCAAATTAATGGTTTTTAAAATCTATTCAACCTTTCATTATACGATTTCACAATTATTATCAAAGAATGGGGTTTCAAAAAAAATTCAAGCTTTATTTATATGTTTTCAAACTATAATAAATTATATGGTTTTCAAAAAAAATTAAAACATTATTTATTTTTTTATATTTTATTTTCAATGAAATTGTTTTTAAAATGTTTTCAATATTTTTAATTGTTTTCAATTCATTTTTAATGAAAAAGGAATTGAATTTTTTTTGAATTTTTAAAATGGTTCAAAGGAAAATGGTTTCAAAAATTATTTCAATCCATTATTATAATTTTTCAATTTTTTTCAAGATAAATGGTTTTCAGTATGATCTATGATTTAAAAAAAATCAATGATGAAACGAAATTTTCATTAGGAAATGTTTTAAATGATACTTTAATACTATGTTGCATCTAATACAACATATATTTATATTATATATTTCTTTATAAGAATTTATCTAATGGTTTCAATAATATTCATTCTTTGAATTGTTTATAAATTAATAACATGATTCTTATGAAACATGTTTATCTTCCACATGTAATATTCTTTTTTAACCCACTTCTTTTAACATGTTATGCAATGAAGAATTGAAAATGAAATCTATAACTTTCTATATTTTATGATGTGATTTAAATTAAATGATATAAATTTCATTTAATGAGTTGTGATTTGATGTATATTAAACCAATATCATATTATGGGTCATGATATGATTAATTTTTTACTTTTTATAACATGTATGAATGATGTTATTAGGAGACAGTTATAAAGTATATCCCTCTCCTATTCATTAGGTAGTAATGGATGACTCATGATTATATATGATATGTGTGGACCAAATTTCATTTTAATCATGTTATGAATGAACTTTATTACATATTCACAATTTTATCCATGGACCTAGATTAATATCCATAAGTTTTTGTGAAAACCAGTTTACATGTTCACAATGTTATGAGTGAACCTTATTATGTGTTCACAATGTTATGCCTGAACCTGGTTTCAAGTCTATTGGTTTATGCATGAACCAGATTACATGTTCACAATGTTTTTCATGAAACTGATTAAATGTTCAAAACATTATTCATGGACCTGGTTACATGACAATATTATTACGTGTCAACCAGAATACCCATTCAAAATATTGTCCATGAACCTGGTTTTAGGTTCGTATGTTGATGCAGGGGCATGATTTCATGTCCCTAACATAACAAGTCATCTTGTCTCTACATATACATGATCACAACAATATAAAAAATGCGCATTACACAAATTACTAATCTTATTTCAATGTAATGCTTTCCTGACGTATGGTTATAATTCTCTTTTGATTCATGTCATATGAACTACCAATATTTATTTTGACATGTAATATGAATGGTATGGATGTCAAATTTTATGCTCATGTTCCATTCAGTTTTTTTCCTTTTATTCTTATTAATTTTAATTATTTACCCTTATTGAGAATCTGATGTCACTCCATTATTATGATTCCTTTTACCAGGTTATGATGAATCATTTTTGGTACAAGTAAAAAATGTGGAGGTCATTATGTGAGTTGTTGATGATTTTTCCCCATGATGGAAGATTTTGATTCCATGTTTCCAAAGTCACTAAACTATTATAACCCTTTGAATTGTATTGTTGTAATGTACATTATATTAATCTTAGATAATGTAATATCAATTTATGATATTCCTAGGTCTCTATAGGATGAGCATCATTTGGTTATTTCTCATTTATTAACAAAACATATATAGTGAACCATAATCGAAAAATATATTATGACTATATCATCCAATCAAGGAAGATTATGTAAAATTTATACCGAACTAACCATGGGTGTTGAACATGGATTATATTTTTTTCATTATGTGATTTCATTATGAAATCATGATAGAACCAATCCCATAATGATTTTGTGTTTCATTAGTAGAAGACATCTCATGCCAATAAATGTTTTTTGAGTTCTAATAAATGCTGAACTGCATGATCATGTTATGGATTCAGGGAATCGATTGATCACCCATAAATTAAGTGAATTCATTGAACATATAAAGGATTTAGTGTGAATGTTAGTTGGATTACTTCTAATGAGTGGAAATACTTGAAATTTGGTGATCTTGGTTAGAGGATGTTTTCTTTAAATACCCATGCAACTCACCATTTCTTAGTGTAATCTAATCTCATATATCATATAGAAGATTAAAATTGAAATTGATTACAGGAATCCCTATATATTTGTGAATAGATTTTGTGAATTCACATATATTTTCCTAGAAATTTATAGTTTGTTCAGTATTGTATGATTTAATCATGTGAATGAGAAGGATTCCCTTGTAACATGTTCAGGAAAAGAAGATCTCAATCTCACTGATATGTGAAGAATAAAATAGTTTTTTTGGAAATTTTTATCCAAAATTTTATAATAATAACCTTGAGGATTAATTTTTACTATTTATAGTGATGTAGATGATAGTATATGTGCATGATTTTTCACAAATAATGAAAATAATTACGGTATTGTTGAATAGTGAGTAACACAAAAAATATTTGAAATAATGTGACTATAATTTTATTCAAGAATGTTGTTTAGTGAGACACTATGATTGTTCATGAATTATCATAGTTTTAATTCACATTGTATAAAAATTTCAAGATAGGTTGTTCATAATTATTATTTCACAACATACATTAATGAATATTGAGAAGACAAATTATACAAGAACAAAGATTGAGAAATTCACATGAGTTATACATTATCGGAATATAGTGAAGTTAATTTGAATTTTAATCATGGTATATTTCCATAAGTTATTTATATCTTAGTATTTAGTGTTTATTGAGGTCGGGACATCATTTGACTGATCAAAGAATATTTTAATCATAACTCCACAGAGGAAACTAGTCATTTATAAGTGATCAAAATTATTTATCAAGAACAATAGTCCTAATAAAGAGCTATTGAATGAATTTTAAGTTGAACATGGTTATGTCATATTCATAAAGATCATGGAGGATGATCAAGCTAGGATCATATAGTAGATCAGGTGAAGAGAAATGAGTTTGTGACTATGGGGTATAACTAGTCACTCTAGAGGCTCGAGTGATTGGGAGATCTAAAAAGTGGAATGGTTATGGATCTAAAAACTAAGGAAGAAGAGTTAGATTGTTAGGGACTATAACCTAGATCAATAGTAAGACAAATAAAATGGTTTTATAATCATTTTTCTCCAAAACCATTGCAATTGATATTTAGATTATAATATAAAATATATAACAAGGGATATTACTGGTGACCGAATAGAGTATGACTTTGTATGGAATCATATGATAATACAATATGTTGTTATTCATTTAAATTCAATATTACTTAAATTATACACTAATATTAAAATAATATTTATATCTACATTACATTTAATGAATTAGAATTAAATTAGTGAAATTTGTTATTTACACAGTCATAGACTTACTATGTGTGATGTCCTAGACCATGATTCTACTTAACAGGTGCCCCAACCTATTGGGACACATGGCCTCAAGTGCATCTCACTAAATTCCAAAGGCTATCGACTAACAGCAAGGGCATAGGGAGTATCTTTGGGGGGGACTGTTCCATAATTAACAAAGAGTATCACATTGGATAAATTTAAAAATTGGAATAATAGAAAAAGGAATATAAGTAAACATAAGTAACAAATTTTTTTTTTGAGAAAATAGTAAAAATAACTGAAAGTAGTAGAATAAAATTCAACAAAAATTGGTGATATGGAATCTCATAAGAAAATAGGAAAACATTGATACAATATAGAATGGAAGAGATGATCTACAATAACATAATGTAAATTATAAGTCTATATCATGCATCCCGTGTTCTAACTAGGTTCTCTACTATCAATCTCTTTACAATGCAGTAAGTTGTCAATACTTTTATGGTATATGCTTCCCTTTTTCAACACATGCAACAATGTAATCTAATATAGTTATCAAGAGGTGCCCATAGAGGGTGTGAGATAAACCTAATTGGGAAACCACCAATGGTGTCCATAACATATACCACATTTAATGGAAGTGTAATAGTGTACAAGAATGAATTTTTAAAGTCTAAAGGTATAATGTTACTAAATTACCATGTACCTAACTTATCCCTTGGATGGCGTCTGAACATAACAACTCTATTAATTTATATTACTTGTTTATAAAAAAGTCACATGATAATAATATTTAAGGTTCAATGTTATGGCAAGGAAACGTGTAATGACATTTAATAATGTTGTTAAAAGGTAATAAAAAAATAAACATATACTTGACAGGTCATCAAATATATAATTAATATAGCCTAGATAAAGATAAGTGTATGATACAAGTAGAATATTACCAATAATTCCACAATATGGTGCCTACCGAATCCACGATGATCATCCAATGTAAAATGGGTCTAAGTAGAGAAAGGGACCAGTGGGATGTAACCATGGAACCAATATGAGAATTATGGATCCAAGGAGTGTATCCAAGGCATCCTATAAAGATACATAAGGGATATTACAATGTAATACTACACATACAAATAATAGACATGCATCAGGATCTAGGTGTGTCTCATCCTAGGCAAGCTGTATACTTGAATTGGAACGGGGTTACCGAGTGATGAAAGCATTCCCTCATAAGAATCCATGTTGAGATTGAGTCAGGCCACTCCTATTTAAATATTAAGTCATATAAAATTTCATTTGGATCTATCCTTTACATTAAACTGTCTGATATGGTCATGTAGCTTGAAATCTTTTAATCAAGTCATTACTAATCAATAAGACCTTTTGGTTCAGTCCATAAATTTCATTAGACTGACAGTGCCATGTAGTATGCAACCATGATTTATTCCATTTAAGGCATATTAAATAATTATGGTACATTTGGATACATTCCATATAACGACCCATACTTTACATACATGGTTATTACTTCAAAATTTAAGTACACTTATTACAACATATAAGAAAACCATTAAATGACCGTATAGGTATATTGTCATTAGAAACTGGGAAACATAAACAACTGGTTCCTAAATCAACTATAATGTCTCCCTTTTATTTCATCATATCTAGAGTCTCTTTTGGCATATCCTACTTAATAACATTCTTCCTGACCTGGGGAAAGAAAACATACAAAAGGGTGAGCTCAAATGCTCAATAAGGGTAAACAAATGAAATATCAATCACATCATATTCATAAGAACATAACATTTTGGAGATCATAACCTGCAAAAGAGATCATAATTTCATAACATGGGATAAATCATAGTAGTGAAATGTAATCCCAATAATCATAACATAAAACATGAAACTTTGTGGAATACACACATAATCATAGAGAATCATTTCTTAGTAGTCAAGACTCATTGCCAAGACTATCTTAGCGGAGAAAGTCCATTTTTGAACCGAGTTCACTCCTTGTTTTAGTCATATTTCACTGAACCGGATTAACATACCTTTCTAACCATGTCTATATCATGAGATATAAATCATTACCCAATTCATTGGAGGGAGATATAGGTCCCACCCATCTCATAAGGATACCATTCTTATGTGTTCCACAAAATAAAAAATCATACATCATTTCATAACCCATGTAATAAAAATGGGATTCTTAAACATCGTGACATCATATAAAAATTCATATAAGATAAAGGAATTCATAAAAATAATTTCATCAAAACATAATCAAATCAATGTAATAATAGGCATTGAAACAGGACCCTATATTACCTTATATGGAATATAATTTTGATAAAACACTTGAACTCCATTCTTGAGGAAAATATCCTTTCTACTTCAAAAACAGTTTTCCTTTCTTAACATGTCATACAATTTTAAACTAAAAAAGTTTATTAAAAATAAACTTGAATACTTGTAATGTAAGCTTCTTGGAAATAATGTTTTAAAAATCCATTAATGCCGTATAGGTTAAAAAACATTCATCTCGTACTTATGTCAGAAAAGTCAAAAAGTACCTCGTATGAAAAACGACATATGATTCCATTAATATATTTTAATAAAAACTCACTGAAGGGTAAAATTGGATTTAAACAATTTTAGGGGGATATAAATAATATTACATATTGAGGAAACATGGATGTGGATGATAAATATTCCCCAGTAAATTCTGAAGTATAAACAATCTCGGATAAAAATGAGATTGTGAGATTTTCCCTTACCTTAGGTCCGATTTTCATCATAAGTGTATGAACCTCCTGTATAATGATTTAAATAACGTCATTGACTTATTCCAGAATCATACATATTTTTATGATATCATATACTTTTATATTCTTAGCTTCTTATTAGTAATATTTCATTACTACCTGTTATTCGGGTGTTTATTACTTTTTGTTCTTATGCGTGTTTTGTCAAATAAATTCTTATTATTCTCTTTAGGTTATAGATACATCATTTCCAAAATGGTATTAGTGTACTATATATCATATATATTCATTAAATTCATTTATATAATCATTATTCAACGAAGATCATGTAGAACGAGTCGCATCACATCGTGGAGACGGTATTCCGTACGTACGCACGAGCGATGATATCATTCCAATGATCATGGAATTGTATTGGAGTGTATGTATAATATTTAAAAATAAATTTCACATTAAAATAATAATATATAGTTATTTATTTTAACCATTATACCCATCCAAGTAAGGTGGTGGTGGAAAATAGATTACACCACGGCGTGGAGACGGTATTCCGTACGTACGCACACGCGGTGATTTTGTTATCCGTAGGCTGGATAGATGGTGAAATAGTGTTGTTTCATACTTATAATAACATATAAGTATATGAGTGATACTTATTTTATTACTTCATAATTAAACAACTAAAGAAGAAGTGGAAGAAGAAATAAAGTTGAAAGAATCGGTAACTGATATTACCTCTTCTTTGAAGAGCCTCTTTGTGACCTCCTTTTAGGGAACTAAAATTGGTCTTTGAAAAACACCAGGACCTCTAGGATGTTTCTAGGGAAGTGGATAAGATAATTTGGCAGTGGTTGGCCGAGCTTGAAGGCTCAAAATGGTCTGAGGAAAAGAGGGAGGAGGTTCTCTTTTATAAGGTAGGAGAGGGGCACCTTTGGAAAAACTAAAAATATTATTTTATTATAAAGTCATATTCGGTTTTTAATAGCTCCAAATTGATTTATTTCGAAGCTAAGGTGGGGATGGGTCGAAATCCTCTCATTCGGTAGAATTTGGACAAATTTAGGTTACTATGTTAACCTTATCATTTTGATTTAACTTTAAGTTAGATAATTTAACTTTTACCGTGTCTTCTTGTTTTCTTACACTATAAGGTTAATAAACTTACTATAACAAGCCAAACGACCCCCAAGTTGTTTATTATTAATATATATAACCTTATCAATGTCATTTGGACTAACCATAGATTTTTAGGAATAAAATTAAAATTAATAATACAATATTTGTTTTAAATAACTATTTGTTGTCAATTTTGACACTATTTGGTAATTGATTTTTTTTGAAAATCGTAACAGAAATATTAGTTAGAAAAAAGTTACTCAAATCAATAATAAAATGTCATATTAACATAAAAAATTATTGGAATTCATAAAAATCCTAAAATTACATTTATTTGGGTATTTATAACATCAATCATGTCAATATTTCATTAATAATATAATTACTCTATCATCATTGTGTCATAAATAAATTGAATTATATAAAGTCTAAAAATTAAAAATAAAAGACCATTATGTAGGAAATCTTTTATCTTTCTAATGAATTGTTATAGTCGAATTTATCTTATGTATAACCCTATATTAAAAATGATTTACTTATTAAACATTGATTATAACTATTTAAAACCTTCTTTAAATAAATTAATATTAAATGTCCTAATCTAATCCATGTGGTTCAAAATGGTCATATTTTATTTATAAGGTTGTTTTTTGGTCGAATTACACTTATCCAGTAGAATTAGGACAAGTGTTAGGTTAATAATGATATCATTTTTACCCTTAATTATCCTATTTACTTTTAACCGTGGTAAAAAAAGTAAAAAGTTACTATTCACCAAAAATTATTTTCATCTCATTAAACCACATTTTACTTACTGACACCAACAGTGTCTCTTGGATTTTTGAAATTCCATTCACAAAAGTGGTAAAATTATGTTTTATGTAAATTTTCAAATTCTCCTTGGAGGTGTGTAAAAGACGGTCAAAAGTTCAATAAAGTTTTTATATATCTAAAATTATTATAAAATTAAATCAATGAATTACTTTGAACATAGAAAGGTATTATTTATCAATTTTGACCTATGATAAATTTAAATAAAATTTTTTATTATTTAAATAAAAAGTCAGTTTTTAAATAGTAACCCAGAATTTTCACTATTCATCTAAAATTGAAAGTTTTCAAAAAAGTACAAAAATTTCACCCTAGGCTGATTTCGATATTCTGAATCCAAAAATGAAGTCCATTTTGAAAGATGAAATTTACAAATTTTCAAAAAGTGGTTATTACTATTCATAACGGCTAGTTTTAATAATATTTTTATAGCATATCGTTGTTTAGTGAAACTTGGTATTGCGTACGACACAAGCTATCGAGGAAGGTCGCGATTGCGTGTAAAGCAATCCAAGCTAGTGTTGTGTGTTGTGAAATATCCATTTGATGATTTATATGACATAAACACAAAATATTTCTCATAAAAGTCTCGGGTGTTACATTCTACCCCCTTAAAATGAATGTGTCCCTCGAAATTCGTCACTTCATTACAAACAGATGAGGATACCTCTCCCTCATCATATCCTCAAGTTACAATGTAGCTTCTTCTAATTAGTGGTTACTCCATAAAATTTTCACCATGCGAGTGGTCTTGTTCCTTAAGACTTTTTATCTACGATCTAGAATCTCTATCGTCTATCCTTCATAAGAAAGATCTTGCTCCAGCGGTACAACATATGAGCTGAGTACATGTGAAGGATCAGGTATGTACTTTCTTAGAATAGATACATGGAACACATCGTGAACTTGGGAGAGATTCGGTGGAAGCTCCAATTGGTAAGCTACCTTCCCAACACGATCCAGTATTTCGAAAGGACCGATTTATCTAGGGCTCAGCTTTCCCTTCTTCGCAAATCTCATTACTCTCTTCCAATGAGATATCCATAAGAACACTTTATCACCCACATCAAACTCTAAGTCTTTTCATCGGTTGTTAACATAACTTTTTTGTCGACATTGAGCTGCTCTTATATGTTGTTGAATAGATCGGATCTTTTCTGTCATCTCATCAACAAGATCAGGTCCTAATAGCTTTCTTTCCCCAACTTCATCCTAGAAAGTTGGAGTCCTTCATTTCTTTCCATAGAGAGCTTCATAAGGATCCATCTGAATATTGGAGTGAGAAATATTATTATATGAAAATTCCACCAATGGTAGGTGTTGATCCCAACCACCATTTAAATACATTGAGAAAGCTATCAACATATCTTCTAGTGTTTGAATTGTCCTCTCAGACTGGCCGTCTATCTGAGGATGATAAGCAGTGCTGAAACTCAACTCTGTATCCAGAGTATGCAGAAGACTTCACCAGAACATCGAGGTAAACCTCGGATCCTGATCAGATATAATAGAAAGTAGTAATCCATGCAATCTTACCACTTCCTTTACATATATCCTGTCAAGATGATCTAGAGATAAATCCTCTCTAATAGCAACGAAGTGTGCAGACTTCGTAACACGATCATTTATGACCCAGATAGAATTATTGCCTTTGGATGTTTTAGGAAGTCTAGTGACAAAGTGCATAAGGATGTTTTCCCATTTTCATTCAGGTATGGGTAATGGTTGTAACATCCCCTTAGACTTCTGTCTCTCAGCTTTAACTTACTAAAAAACCAAGCATTGAGAGACATATTCAGCAACATCTCTTTTTATGCCATCCCACCAGAAGTACTCTTTCAGGTCCCTATACATCATTGTGCTTCCAGGATGAATAGATAATGAAGAAATATGAGCCTCATCTAGAATCTCCTTCTTTAATTCGGGGATGGGAGGAACACAAACCTTATTCCTGAACTTTATTATCCCATCACAATCAAGGTTGAATTCAGTAACATTTCTCACCTTCTTTTGTAACTCGACATCTTCTTTCTATGCCTCTTCAATCTTCACATGTATAGATGGTTGAACATTCATTTGAGAAAGATACGATTTTTACCCTTTCATTATAATTCCAAGATCTATCCTTTTTCAATCCATAAATATTGGATCTTTTGTGATCCTCATCGTGGATAATCTAGTATGGTCTTGTCGACTTAATGCATCTTCCACCTTGTTTGTTTTCCCAGGGTGGTAATGAATTGAGCAGTCTTAATCCTTAATCATCTCCAACCATCTTCTTTGGTGCATATTATGCTCCTTCTATGTGAAAATATACTTTAAACTTTTATGATCAGTATAAATATCACACCTTTCTCCATCAAGGTAATTCCTCCAAATCATTAATGAAAAGATTACCGCAGCTAACTCAAAATCACGAGTTGGGTAATTTTTCTCATGGATTTTCAACTGTCGTGAGGCATAAGATATCACCATATCATTTTGCATAAGAACACTCCACATCCCCTTCTTGGATGCATCACTGTAGATCACAAACCATTCTCCACTACAAGGAAGTACATGTACAGGTGCAGTGGATAACATTCTTTTCAACTCCTTGAAATTCTTTTCACATTCCTCCGTCCAAACGAACTTAACTCCTTTTCGAGTCAACCTGGTGAGTGGATTACATAATCGTGAAAAATCGTTCACAAAACGTCGATAATATCTAGCCAAACCAAGAAAACTTCAGATCTCAGTTACTGTTGTTGGTCTCGACTATCTTTCGATAACCTCTGCTTTTGCTGGATCCACAGATATCCCCTCTTTTGAGATTATGTGACCCAAAAATGCAACTTTTTGAAGCCAAAATTCACACTTGGTAAATTTGGCATAAATATTCTCCTTTCTTAGGGTCTTTAATACAATTCTCAAGTGATCTTCATGTTCTTCCGTTCTCTTGTAATAGACAAGAATATCGTCTATAAAGACTACCACAAACTGATCAAGATAGTGTCTAAAGACTTTATTCATCAGATCCATGAAGATAGCAGGGGCATTAGTAAGACCAAATGGCATCACTATATATTCATAGTGTCCATACCTTGTACGGAAAGCTGTATTTGGTATTTCCTCCCTTTTGACCATTAATTTATGATATCCCGAATGAAGATCAATATTGGAAAAGTATTGAACTCCACATAGTTGGTCAAATAAGTCATCAATGCATGGGAGAGGATATTTGTTCTTGACAGTGATCTTGCTAAGTTCTCGATAATCAATGCAGTGTCTCATTGATCTATCTTTCATCTTAACAAATAGAATCGGTTCTCCTCAAGGTGACGCACAAGGGCATATGAATCCCTTATCAAGATTCTCTTCGAGTTTCTTATTTAATTCCAGCAACTCAATTGGGGCTATTCTATAAGGTTTCATTGAAATAGGCAAAGCACCCGGTACGAGTTCTATTGAAAACCCGACTTCACGATTTGGTGGAAGACCTGACAATTACTCTAGAAAGACATCATAAAACTCTAGTACAATGGGAATATTCTTAATCATGAGTTTCTCTCCAACCATTTGAGATAAATAACCCTCATTTAGTGGAATCAAGACCCATAAGATAGATGAAATTTCCACTGGAATGTTATGTTCATCCTTTCATCGATAGATGATCATAGATTGATCTGGAATATGAAATGTGACTTTACTTATTTGGAAATTGATATGAGCTCCATATAGAGAAATCCAATCCATGCCAAGAATCACATCAAATTCCACTATATGAAGGATCACATGATTCACAGGAATCATTTTTCCACAAACATCAATCAGAGAGGAATTATAAACATTTGATGCGACTGTTGTGCCATTAGGGGTTGTCACTGCTAACTCAAAATCTAATTGTTGATGTAATATGGTGATACCCTTATAAAATTCTTCATAAATAAAAGAGTGGGTGGATCCATAATCAAATAAAACATTTTCTACCTTAGAGTTGATGGTAAGTATACCTTTCACCACTTCGTTATCGTACTCTACATCGCTGATAGAAATTGCATGTGACTTTCCTTTGTCTTTAGCCTTAAGAGTTTGTTGAGGTCGATCATCATCAACAACACTTGGATTAGGTCATTTATTGGCATAATGCCCCATTTCGTTGCACTTGTAACAATGAAGTGTAGGAGGTGCACTCAGTGTAGCCTTTTCTTTGTTTGCATCACTAGTCATCTTCTTCCCATCATTGCAGAATTCAAATTCCTGATGACCTTCCTTTCCAAATTTGAAACATTTACTTGTCCCTTTAAGAAAACTCCCTCCATGTTTCTTTCCACACTTTGACCATAAGGGAAAACTCGTCTTCTTTTCAGTGTGCTCTTTAGATTTTCATTTGAATTCCATTTTCCTTTTCTTATCAAACCCATATGACTGATGGGTTACTCTAATCTCCATCTCAACTTTGAAAGAACATCGAATGATTTCCACGTAGCTATTGAAGTCCCTTATGGCTAATTCCCTTCAAAGACTTGGTTTTAATCCACTAATTAATCAATCAATCTTAATCTCAGGTTAGATAATATTACTAGAAGCGTACCTTGAAATTCATGTAAAATTTGTGTCGTAGGTACCAATAGATTCATCATCCCTTTGCTATACTTCAAGAAACTCCTTCTCCATCATTGTTCTATGAATACGAGTGAAGTACTTATTGAAAAATAAGTTTTTTAACTCATCCCATTCGATGGACTCAATTTCATCCCTTTTCCTTGCATTCTTAATAAGATTCCACCATTGATCAGCATCACCTTCTAAACGATATAGTGCTAAGATGACATTATCATGTTCAGAACATTGGAAAACTGAAAATATCTTTTCAGTAGTACTGATCCATTGGTCAGCAACTAATAGATCAGTAGACCCGCTGAATGAGGGTGGACGCTGCCTCATGAAGGATTCAACAGAATGTTGCTCCTTACTTTGCTCGGTTGGATGTTCGACATGATTCATATCTTGAGAATGTTATGTGATCATGGATACAAGATTTTTCATTCCAACTCCCATAATGTTTGGTTTCTCAGGGAGACAATCATTTCATTGCCCGTCGCATTCCGCATTAACACGGTTCCTTCGGGTTCCATCCATAGACTAAAACCAAGAAGAATAGTGTGAGAAACACTAATTATAATAGAAAAAACACATAATCAAAAATAAAATTCCAGACTTAAGGTATTATCATAGGTTTTTCATGGCCATTTCTAAAACACTAAGATTGTGTTCTATGCTTATAGTTATCTTTATGGTTCTTACTAAAGCTTTCACATCCTAGTTTCCAAAGGTTCACTATAGCTTTCCTCTGATACCAACTATAACGACTCATACTTTACATACATGGTTATTACTTCAAAATTGAAGTACACTTATTACAACATATAACAAAACCATGAAAGGACAGTATAGGTATAGTTTCTTGAGAAACTAGGAAACACAAACAACTGGGTCATAAATCATCTACATTGTCTCCCTGTTATTTCATCATATCTAGAGTCCCATTTGGTATATCCTACTTAATAACCTTCTTCCTGACCTGGGGAAAGAAAACATAAAAAAGAGTGAGCTCAAATGCTCAGTAATGGTAAACAAAAGAAATATCAATCACATCATATTTATAAGAACATAACATTTTGGAAATCTTAACCTGAAAAAGAGATCATAATTTCATAACATGGGATAAATCATAATAGTGAAATGTAATCCCAATAATCATAACATAAAATATGAAACTTTGTGGAATACATTGATAATCATAGAGAATCATTTCTTAGTAGTCAAGACTCATTTCCAAGACTATCTTAGTGGAAAAAGTCCATTTCTGAACCAAGTTCACTCCTCGTTTAAGTCCTGTTTCACTGAACCGGATTAACCTCCCGTTCCAGCAATGTCTATATCATGAGATATAAATATTTACCCAATGCATTGGAGTGAGATATAGGTCCCACCCATCTCATAATGATACCATTCTTATGTGTGCCACAAAATCAAAAATCATACATCATTACATAACCCATGTAATAAAAATAGGATTCTTAGACATCGTGACATCATAAAACTAATCATATAAGATAAAGGAATTCATAAAAATAATTCCATCACAACATAATCAAATCAATGTAATAATAGGGATAGAAACAGAACCCTATATTACCTTAGATGGAAAATGATTTTGATAAAACACTTGAACTCCATTGTTGAGGAAAATATCCTTTCTACTTCAAAAACATTATTCCTTTCTTAACATGTCATAGATTTTTAAACTAAAAGAATATGAATAAAAATAAACATGAAAACTTGTAAAGGAAGCTTCTTGGAAATAATGTTTCAAATATCCATTCGTGACGTATAGGTTAAAAAACATTCATCTCTGACTTACGTTGGAAAAGTCGAAAAGTACCTCGTACGAAAAACGACAAAAGATTCCTTTCATATCTTTTTCTAAAATCTCACCGAAGGGTAAAATTGGATTTAAAAAATTTTAGGAGGATATAAATAATATTAAATATTGAGGAAACATGGATTTGGATGATAAATATTCCCCAGTAAATTCTGAAGTATAAACAATCTCGGATAAAAATGAGAGTGTGAGATTTTCCCTTACCTTAGGTCCAATTTTCTTTGTATGTGTCCAAACCTCCTGTATAATGATTTAAATAATGTCATTCACTTATTCCTGAATCATAATTATTTTTATGATATCATATATGGTTATATTCTTAGCTACTTAATAGTAATATTTCATTACTACTTGTTATTTGGGTGTTTATTACTTTTTGTTCTTATGCGTGTTTTGTCGAATAAATTCTTATTCTTCTCTTTAGGTTATAGATAAATCATTTCCAGAATGGTATTATTGTACTATATATCATAATTATTCATTAAATTCATTTATATAATCATTATTCAATGAAGATCATGTAGAACAAGTCGCATCACATCATGGAGATGATATTCCGTATGTACGCACTAGCGATGATAGCGTTCCCATGATCGTGGAATTGTATTGGAGTGTATGTATACTATTTATGAATCAATACCACTTTAAAATAATCATATATAGTTATTTATTTGCACTATTATACTAATAAAAGTAAGGTGGTGGTGGAAAATAGATTGCACCACGGCGTGGAGACGGTATTCCGTAGGTACGCACACGCGGTGATTTCATTTTCCGTAGGATGGATAGATGGTGAAATATGGTTGTTTCATACTTATAATAACATATCAGTATATGAGTGATACTGATGTTATTACTTCATAATGAAACAACTAAATAAGAAGAAGTGGAAGAAGAAATAAAGTTGAAAGAATCGGTAACAAACATTATCTCTTTTTTGAAGCGCCTCTTTGAGACCTCCTTTTAGGGCACTAAAATTGGTCTTTGAAGAAGACCAGGACCTATAGGATGTTTCTAGGGAAGTTCAAAAGATAATTTGGCTGGGTTTGGCTGAGCATGAAGACTCAAAGTGGTGTGAGGAAGAGAGGGGGGAGGTGCACTTTTATAAGGGAGGAGAGGGGCACCTTTGGAAAAAATAAAAATATTATTTTATTATAAAGCCATATTCGGTTTTTAATAGCTCCAATTTGATTTATTTAGAATATAAGTTGGGTATGGTTTTAAATAATCTCATATAATATAATTATTACAAGTTTAGGTTACTGTTTTAACCATATCATTAAGATTTAACTTTAAGTTACATAATTTAACTTTTATTGCGTCTTCTTGTTTTCTTACACTATAAGGTTAATAAACTTACTATAAAAAGAAAACATAACCCCAAGTTGTTTATTATTAATATATATAACCTTATATAAGTCATATTTCCGATCCTTATATTTTTAGTAATAAAATAACAATTAATAATATAATATTTGTTTTGAAAAAACTATTTTATGTCAATTTTCACACTTTGGTAATTGATTTTTTGTGTAAATCATAATAGAAATATTAGTTCGGAAAAAGTTACTTAAATCAATAATAACATGTCATATTAACATAAAAAATTATTTGAATTCATAAAAAGTCTCAAATTACATTTATTTGGGTATTTATAACATCAATTATGTCAATATTGCATTAATAATATAATTATTGCATCATCATTGTGTCATAAATAAATTAAATTATTTAAAGTCTAAAAATTAAAAATAAAATACCATAATGTAGGAAATATATCTAGATTTCTAATGAATATTTATAGTCGAATTTAGCTAATTTATAACCCTATATTAAAAATTATTTACTTATTAAACTTTGATTATAACTATTTTAACCCTTCGTTAAATAAATTAATATTAAATGTCCTAATCTAATCCAAGTGGGCCTAAATGGTCAAATTTTATTCCTAAGGTTGTTTTTGGTCTAATTAGACTTATCCTATATAACTAGGACATGTGTTAGGGTAATAATAATATCATTTTTACCCATAATTATTCTATTTACTTTTAACCGTGGTAAAAAAAGTGAAAATTTACTATTTAACAAAAATTATTTTCATCTCATTGAACCACATTTAACTTACTCACATCAACTGTGTCTCTCATATTTTTTAAATTCCATTCACAAAAGAGGTAAAATTATGATTTATGTAAATTTGCAAATTCTCCTTGGAGGTGTGTAAAAGATGGTCAAAAGTTCAATAAACATTTTATATATCTAAAATTATTATAAAATCACACCAATGAATTAATTTGAACTTATAAAGGTATTATGTTTCAATTTTGAGATAAGATAAATTTAAATAAAATAAATAATTATTTAAATAAAAATTTAGTTTTTAAATAGTAACATAGTGTTTTCACTATTCATCCAAAATTGAAAGTTTTCAGAAAAATACCAAAATTTTACCCTATGCTAATTTCGATATTCTGAATCCACAAATCAATTCCATTTTGAAAGATGAAATTTAAAAAAATTTAAAAAGTGGTTATTACTATTCATAATCACTAGTTTTAAAAATGTTTTAATAGCATATCGTTGTTTAGTGAAACTCAGTTTTGCGTATGACGCAAGCTATCGAGGAAGGACATGATTGCGTGTAAAGCAATCCATGTTAGTGTTGTGACTAGTGATAGATCCCTTTGATGATTTATATAACATAAAAACAAAATATTTCTCATAAATGTCTGGTGTTACATTCCATTAATGTGTAAAGGGGTTTTATGGACATGTAACCTGTTAATCATTCACATTTTTTCTGTCAAGTCATATATGTATTATACATGACAATTTCCATTTTACAATTAATTATCAATATAAATAATATACATTAGGTGGTTAAAGTGGTGAACATACATCGTACATTGCATCATTGATTTCTAAATTTAAATATAGGAAGTAAATATAGAAAATATTACCATTATAAAGGTCAAGCCATGTCACACCAGAACAGTGGCTCAAACACGCTAAATACAAAAAAAACACTATTATCACATAACATCCAACATGAGATAGATGGATTTGTGGTCATAACCACTAAAAATTAATCAAATATATTAAATGAGACAATATATATGGTTATAATGATTATAATCATGGAATATAAATACTATAAATGTCACATGAATAAATCGGTGGGCTGCACATGACAATTCCAAAATCAATGAACTTGAGGGATGAGTTATAGACCACCACCCATAGGCTTGTATGACTCCTCTCATCTTGTAATGGACCTTGACATGCCTCAAATCATAGACAATCAATGAAAAAGGAGAAACATGATCATACACTGATAACTTGGTCGAGAGTTAGAGAGACGATGAAATGATGAAATAGAATTGAGTACTTTCCATTGCAATTACAACACGACTAATGGAAGACCGAATGAGTTTTTAATGAAGGATATATCTCAATTCCTTACATAGGTCATAATAAATCCCCAATTTGAGAGAGATATAGGTTAATAGGACTAGTTTTCAGATTATGGAAGAAGGTGGGATTAAATTAGACCATTTAGGGAAATGGGACAATTTACCATGAAAATAGCCTATGTCTAGTTTTTCATAATGCTATGAAAAAACATGTACAAACAATTAATGGTTACCTAGGAAGAAGGGAACTTTTCATAGTTATGTTTCACAAACATTAACAAATAGTGCTATATGTTTCTCTCTGAAAATCTCCATTCACACTGTTATCCAAACCATTCACCAACTGCGTGACATGTCATGTTTGCCAAAACAATATAGGTGTTAGGCTCCAAAAATTCCATGGAAACCTCTGATTCCTTTTATAACCTATTATGAAAACATATTAGGTCCAAATTAAATATTTAGACAAAATTTTTAAGGATCCATACTTGAATGAAAACTGTGGTACTATAGTTTTTCCCCCTTAAAAGTAATCACCCCCTAAGATGTCCTTCTAAAGGAGGAGAAGCACTATTTGAGAATAACTATTCCCACTAGGAACATACATCTTTCAAAAATCCTAGGTCTCGTCCTTCATGAAGCTATGCTTCCATATCACCCACACTAGAGGGACTGGCCGACCTCTGTGAGCCTCATGCTACGGTCAACAATGCGTACTGGATACTTCTCAATTGTAGAGTCAACTTCTAACTCAACGTATCCAATATAAAAGGTATGCAATAGTTTGGAATGATACTATAGAAGATATGAAACATTGAAGATGTCATGCATGTAATGAACCCTTTGAGGTAACAACAACCGATAAGCTACCGAACTAACTCTCTATAGAAACTCAAACGACCCTACGTAAGGAGGTGAAAAAATTCCTTACATTTTAACCATCTGTACCTATGAATTACCAATACCCCAAGAAAAACACAATCCCCAAACTGAAATAGAATAGGTAATAAAAAGAAATCCAAAAATGATTTTTTCATGAATGGGAATCATCCATATGCTTTCTGGTCAACTGAACCTACTTTGATGTATCCTAAAGGAGATGAGGACCTAGTAGGGCTACCTCACCCTCCTCTATCTAGGGAACGGGTGAATGGCATGACCTACCATATTATGCCTAAAACAAATCCATGTGAATTATATCATTAATGTTTTTATTGTAAGAGAACTCAACAAGAGGGATATGAATATCCCAATAACTGTTGAAATCAGGGACACATGATTAGAGAATATCCTATAGAACATGTATTGTCTATTATGATTGTTCATCAGTATAAGAGTGAAAATATATTCTTAGAAGAACATGTGTTCGCATAGCCTTTTGCAATCCCTCCCATAACCATGATGTGAAAATAGAATCTCAATTCGAATTGATATTATGAGGGACTCTGTACTATCATTTGATCTCATAGAATTAAATTCTTCTCATCTCATTTATTACGAAATTCTCTTGAATATGAATGATGTGGGAGAATTTATTTAGACGTTCAATGACTACTAATATAGAATCTTAACCCCTCATTGACTTATGTAAGCTGAAAAAAATTCTATAGCAACATCTTCCCATTTCCATTATAGTACTGGAAGCTCCTATAAAAATCCTATAGGAAATTGGTGCTCTACCTTCACCTACTGACAAGTGGAACACCTAATGGTAAATCATGATATCTAACATTTCAACCCAGGACACTAATACTGTTGTGAAATATTTCATTACATATTAGGGATTCCTGGATGAACAACCCATTGAGAATCATGTGGGTCTTTCATCAACTCCCCTCTCCTATATATAGGAACCTTTATATGTCCACATAGATACAGGACGTCATCTCAATCCACAAACCAGTCTGGTGGATGGTTATCTCATGATATACTCTCAAAAAGTATCAAGCCTGATGCATCTAAAAACAATATACACTTCTCCTTCTCAAGGAAGAAAGATGTAACTATAAATTATGAGAGGTAAGGCTATTCATGACTATCATGAAACTCCATATGCAACTCAGAAAATAGAGCCATTAATTCACATTCATCATTTTCATCTTGTACATCATGTGTTTGTATTTTTTGACACATCACATATGCATCTAAAATTATCTTCTTAGTCTTATAAAGAATATCCAAATCAAAGGGTTGTATATTTTTGAACAATATTCGCTATCTACTGTTCAAGTCACACTAAGAAAAAATTTATTTGAGGCTCTTATTGTATGTGTACACAAACAACCAATCACATAACATATAGAGCCTCTAGAAATGTAATTCATAGAAAAATTCTACTAGATAAAGGTTGGGTGTGAGGTAATTTCTCTCATGAGAACTCAATGGTCGGGATCTGTACACAACAACTTCATCCTCCTAAATCTTCACTGCTCCTAGGATGATTCTTGATTCATCGTTTAAGAAGTTATATCTTATACCTTGCTTCAGAAGAACCAAAATAGGTGATGATACAAGTCTGCATTTCAGGCTCCTAAAAGGGTTTCCCACATGCATTTGACGATGTGAACATTACACATTTTCTTGTATGAACATTAAAAGGAAATATAAGAAGTGATATGTCTTGTATTAATCTCTTAAAATATCCATTGATCCCCAAGAAACTCCATATATTATTAGGATTTTTTAGTTTTTCATTGATAACTACAATGTTAAACTTTTCTTGGTCAATAGATATGCCTAATTCTAAAACAATGTGACATTGGAAGTTAACTTATTCCATCTACAAGTGGTACTGATACATCATGGTATAATGCTGATTCTCTTTTACGATACTCAATATGATCTCAATATTTTTGTTGTGGTCACTAGGATTGCAAGAATACACTTAGATGTCATCCAAAAAGACAAAAATAAGTAAATAAAAATACACTTGGAAAATGATATTCATGCGTGCTAGAAAAAAAATATGAACATTCATAAGAACTAATGGAATAATAAGGCACTCATACCTACCATACATGATATTGAAGGTTGTACGAGGTATGTCTTATCTCATGACTTGTACTTGATAGAATCCCCATCACTTATTGATCTAGGGAAAGATGATTTCTCCTCCAAGTAGTTCAAAGAGATCATTTATTCGAGAATGCGGGTAATAGTTCCAGACTGTAAAATCGTCCAAGAATCATTAATGAAAATATAGATGTAATCCTCTATCCTCCTTGACAAAAATATTAGACGGTCACCAAGAGGATTTACTAGACTGTATTGTGTCATTGACCTATAAATACTATAACTATCACTTAATATCATTATGATTTGTAGTTACCATCCTGTAAGAAGTAATGGACAATAGATCTACTCCTAGAAGAATCTGGATTATAATCCCTACCTCTATCTCAGGAGGAAATCCAGAAAAATAGTCAGGAATGATCTCCCTGAAACTATTCACTGTTGGAGGGAAATAAACATTTTGTAAACCCTATTACTCCATGAAGTGATTTTCAAACTGTGTAGTCTTTCCTATTATCCAATGATTCTATGGTCGATCTCAACCATCATGGACATCCCAGTCACCCATATGTAGATAACTTCTACCTGATGGTGACTTAAAAATTCCATGTGGAAATAGTAGTCTACAAAACCATGATAGTGAACTAACCATTCCATCCTGAGAATGAAATCATATCATGTCATCTCAAGACAAATAGATTTCATAAGAATGGTTAACTTCCTACCTCAAGGGGAAAGTCCCTACACTAGAGTATACCCTCAATTTTCACCCTTAATTGCATATCTAGGTTCATTACACCGTAGTAATACAATATCTCCAGTCAAAGACATTCCACTATAGATACAGAGATAAAAGAGATCAAATCACCAATATCAATTAAGGAAAATATGATAGAATAGGCTACTAGAATAGTATCTCATATTGTAGATGGTCCCACAACCTTATCCTCAGGTATCTGATTTAGTGCATTCAACTGGTATGATCCATGGCATAAGGAAATTGATGGACTACCATGATCATTAAGGATTTTTTACTGTTACTGGTGATTAGGGTTGTATCTACCATGACCTTAACTACTAGTACTATTCCAATACCCCACCTCACCTGGCATAATATAAACCTCTCTTGAAGGTAGAGATTCTACTGATCCCTTCCCACTCGAAGCTGGTGGAATGGTCTAGAAGAAACGCAGATGATTCTACATACAGACACAATCCAGACACTCTAGATGGTCTCTATCACAATAAGGATTTTAGTGCTCCCATCTTCCACACTGATGAAACACATTAGAGCTATCTAAATGGTAAATCTGGTTAGCACATTCCTAATAAGAAAACGAGAGATAACGTTTCCTACCACCAGAAGAACTAATTTCCTCACACATCACTGGTCCTCTATTCCTTGTACAATTGATGTCCCTCAGGTTTCCCTTAGTGATAAAAGGTTGATTTTCTATTGATGAAAATTTAGGTGGGATAAATACATCCACACACATACATATGGAATACTAGAAACTATCCTCAAAGCGTCTAGCATGTGAAATATTTTCACCGGCTAAAGGAGGTTCAAAATGTTGTAACATTGTGAAATGCACTGAATCTTCCATAACTTACATAAAACCTTGTTTTGGATGTATGATCTCTATATATTTTTCATCTCTCAATGTTTTTTTGGAAGAATTGATCATATAATGCAGTCTTTGAGTCAGCCCACAACATACCCTCATGACAACCAGCATGGGAAATGACATCCCACCAATGCTAGGCTGAATCCTGAAGCAAGTATGTGGAAAGAATGATCGTCCACTCTATAGGTGTATCCATATGAAAAAATACATAGATAGGGTGGATTATTTCAAAAACTCAATGGTATGTTGACTTCCATCCCCTAAAATGGTAGGAGGATTCTACTACTAGAACATAACTTTTAGATTAGCCATCGTAGGTTCATGAATTGGAGCACCAAGAAGGGACTGCATCAGATGTAATAAAATATAATGAATATGGGGATAAATTCCCATATCATTTGTAGTAGGAGGTTCCTCATGTGGAAATCCTTGAGGTATGACTACTGTCTCATGACCCACCATTTCTGGCACCTGGACATCACCACCCTCTTAGCATAAGATAAGTGTACATCGTTGTGGAATTGATCTGAAATTTCCAAGAACATGCCTCAGAACTAGATTAACCAAAATGATAACATCACTAGTGGAAGTTGAATGTAAGAAAAAACACTACCCAATGCATATTACCCCAACTAACTACATTGATGAATATGTATGAGTAAGTATCATGTATTAGTTTCATTTTTTTTACATTTAATTATCAGGTTCACTCCTTTACCTTTCATAAAAATGTGTATGTGTTATAAGGATGTAAAACCAATTCATTTTAGATTTAATTCTTCACATTATAATCGATATCCATTTTCAGTGAATTAGTTCCAATACACCTATCAACAAAAATGAATCCCATTTATTGATAGCATAATGGATCGCCTCAGTTAATTACTCATCCCAACCTAAGAGGACCCATACACCACATGAATTGAGACTTGAAATCACTCAATCACAACCACAAGTAACACATGTTCAGGCTAACTATCACAAAATATTTCAACAATCACATGCATATCAATCAATTAAATGTAGTTAAATGCACCTATATATCATTAAAATATTAATGAAAAGTGAATTATAGGTGTGTATAATTATACATGTAACAATGGTGCTTCCCCTCATATCATTGGGACATTGAAGAAAGAAAATACTCTAACAAAATAATAATAATAACTCCACACATCATGTGTGTCACCCAATGATGAAATAATATCAATTGTCATTGGAAAATGAAAAAAAAATTATAATGATAGGAAACATGGTTTTTACATAGAACATGGGGTCGCAATGGTGATGAATGGATTATGGTGATGTTTGAAGCATTCCTAAACTAAAATCTATTATATCGAAATAGTAATGAATTAAACGAAAACACATCTGATACAAAAACTTGATGTCCCAGACCTGTATTCCACTTAATAGGTACCCTGATCCCTGTGGGACACAATCCGTCAGGCACATCTCATCAAATTCTAATAGTTATGACCAGGAGTGAGGGTCTAGGGTCTATCCAAAGGGAGACTATATCCTTATTACCAATGTTTAGTGGAGTGGATGAATGTAAATATTGTTAAATAGTGTAGAACATATAAGATGAAAAAAGGAAAATAAAAAAACAAATACAATTGTAAATATAACCAAAAAAAATAAAATAAAATTCAATAACTGAGGGTGATATGTCTTGTCACTAGAAAACTAGACAACATTCATATAAGAAAATATGAAATATAAGTTCCAAAAAATTAGAAATGAAATCAAATCATTATCCCAATAATTTTGAGTTATGACTTGGTCATCTTCTATCATGACCCATAAAAATGTAATCAAGAGTTTGAGGCCATATACAACAATTTTACAACACTCGCAACCACGTAATATACTCTTTGTACCAAATAGCCCCCAGAGAGGGTGTGAGATAAATCTTAGTGGGCCACCACTAATGGTGTCTATGAAATCTCTCTCATTGAATGGAACTGTAATAATGTGAAATAATGAATTTATAATGTAAATCAATACAATGTAACTAAATACCCATGTATCTGCATTTTCCCTCAGCTAGAATCTGAACATAACCTGTCTATTAATTTATAATTATTATTTAACATATATGTCGCATTTTAATAGTAGTGAAGGTTCCATGTTATGAAAGGGAATCCTGTAGTGACATTTAATAATTAATTTCCAATGTAATAACAAAGAAAACATTGACCTCAAGGGTCAAAACTATTTAATAAATGTAGCCTCACTAAGGATAAGAGTTTAATACAAATATAATATTCTATATCATTCCACAATACGGTTCCTACCAAATATATGGTGATCATCAAAGGTAAAATGGTGCTATGGAGGGGCATGGCCCCATGGGATGTTACAATGGAACCTACATGTTAATTATAGATCCAAGATTTGTATCCCAAGAATGATTTAATGATATTTCAGGGATCATAAATTTTAATTTCGAGTATAAAAATAATATACAAGGATTGTGATATAGGTGGGTCTTAACCTATGCAAGTTGTATCACTGAATATGAATGGTTTTCTCATGTGCTCAAGGAATTCCCTGATAATAATAAAAGGTGATCAAATGATAGGACATATATATTTAATTACAATTTAGTGTAACATTTCATTTGGTTCAAGCCTTTCCTTTCAATTGTGTGACAAGGTCAAGTACCATGAAAATTTTTAATCAAGTCACAAATAATCAATATGTACATTTGGTTCACGCTTTTCATTTCATGAGTGTGAGAAGTCCAAGAAGAATACAACAATTATTAATTCCAATTGACGAATATTTAATAATCAAGGATATTTCTGCTAGATTCGATTAATCTAGGATGGGGTGATAAAGACTTCTAACATTATAATCAATTAAATTTAATCCATCAAGTCATATACATAGTATACTTTCCCATTTTCATTTCACATTTATTTATCAATATCATGCACTTACATTAACTGGGTCAAGTGGTAAAAATTCATGGTAAATTCCATTATGAAATTAAAAATTTAAATCAATACATTTAATATAGGAATAGATACCCATAGAATGGAAAATTCCAAGTCACGCCCTAATTGGTTCTCAAACACATCAAATACTAAAAACCTAATTATTTCATAACATCCTCCATGGGATGGATAGATTTTTGTCGTAACCAGAAACAATTAATCACATATATTGTAAGATAAAATCTATATGATTATAATGATTATAATCATTTAATATATAATTTTTACATGTCACATGATAAAATTGGTGGTCCCCACACATCAATTACAAAATCAAAAAAGCATTATGGATAAGTTATGGAGAACCAACATTATGCATGAATGATATTAATCCTCTCGTATTATCCCATGTTTTGGATTAGGTTGAAGTATATCTACAAAAAACTAATTCGAGAACATACCTTGATAACTAGGTCGAGAGAAATAGAGAAGATAAAAGACTTAAATGACCCTGAGTACATATTTTTGTGCATCTAACATGTCAAACGAAAGCTAGAACAAATCATCGATGAAATATATCTCTTCATTACTACCATATGTCATCAACAAGCTCCAATTTGAGAGGGAAATAGGATAATCCCTTTGGTCCTCAGATTATGGAAGAAAGAGGTATATAATTATATAATTAAAGGAAAAAGGAAAACTTTACCTAGAAAAATATCCTATGAACTGTTTGTGCACATGATTTGAAAAAACATGTGAAATCCATGCATGGTGACCTAGGAAAAATTTCACATTTCATTGATAGGCTCCACGTCCATGCGAAAACTATGATATATGGTTCTATATGAAAATATCCATCTGCACGGTTATCCAATTCATGCGCCAACCATGCAATATGTCCTTCCTGAAAAATATTGGTTTTGGGCTCTAAACCTTCTTCAGACACACCTTAGACCTTTTAATACTCATTAGGTATCCATATTTTTTCCAATGTAATGATTTTGACCCAAATTTAAAGGTTCCATACCTGAGTGAAAACTGGGATCTTAAACCATGCTATGGAAAAAATAAGTACAACAAATAAAAAATTAGTTATATGTTTTATATGTCAAAATAATCAACCTATTAGGAAGAATACCATGATATTTATTATGGATAAATCCTCTCCATGATCACTATAATGGAAACCTAATGTCCTAATATATCTGTGGTTTCTGATTTATTTTTAATGACTATTGAATGTTCAATATAAAAATCGTGACCAAAACAGCAACATATAAATTTTATATAATTCAATGCATATATAATGATGGATAAAAATAATTTTAAGTATTCTTATTTATGTGAGAATGTAAAAAATAATAATTCATGATTTATTAGAAACAATTTTTCCGTTTAGAATTGGATGCATCATGAAATAAATTATGGGAATATAATTTAATATTATCGAAAGGATCTAATACCTATATTTCAAGAGGAGAGAAACTAAATAATAGAGTAAATATACACAATATAAGAAGAATACATGGGAAATGAATCATTCATACTAGTATATTTATGAATATTGTGATGATTTATATGTGTATTAAAATAAAAATGGTTAGTGTAATGAAGAGTGTGGGTATATACCAATTTTTCACTAATAATATTTTTATTTGATGAAAATTAAAAATGAAAATTAGAAGCATGTAAGGAATAAAGATAATAGTTAATCCTTAGGAATTAAAAAAGGGGAATAATATTAAAAAAAATTAAATGATGTTTTTAAATAATTATGTGAATATTGTCACACCAAATAAAATATGCTTCTCTTTTTCTTGGAATGGTCACATCATATATAATTGTATATTTTCTAAGAAAAACATTATTAATGGAATGAAGATAAAATCAAATAATGAATCAATAAATGATGTAATGAACATGATTGATCATGTGAATGAGATATAAAATTAATAATATAAAATGTTTCTTAACAAGTGTATGCTCGTGAATGTTAAAGTTGTGAATAAATGGTGTAATAATCCCACTATTTCCTTAAATATTATATGATTTACTACATAATAATAATTCATGAAAAATATGGGAATGAACTAATGACTTATATAATCAACAATAAAGATTATATAAATAGATTAATAATGTTGAATGTTCCAAAACAATTCTATACCATATAAGAAAATGTAAGAATAAACAATGTTGTAGAAAGAATAGAAAAATGGATTTTCCTTTCTAGAAAATATGAACAAACCCTTCTCAGTGATGAATATAATTAAACTAATAATAATATATCAGTCATATTTCTCATAACGAGGAGAAATGAATAACCACCTTATTCCCATTTATATATTGGGTTGGATTTTCAAATAGAGAATTAATGGTGAATTAGGGGAGACCTAAATTTGACTAAAACTATGATCACTTTATAGAAATAATGTTATCAATCATGGATGATTATTTCCATTTTGATTCCTCCTTGTATAATTTCAAATAATATGAAAATATATAACGAGTTTATTCATATATAATTAATATCATGATGAAGAAGTAGAAAGTGAGTCTATAAATGGGTTGAATAGAAGAAAAAATACCAAATATATCTATCTCAGTTAATTTCATATGAAAATATGATATTCAGGTGTGAAATGACTCTGAAAATTATATCTCATAAAATTATGAGGTTTAAAAATTATCACCACTAAGATATGTTCTTTACATTCTCCTATCATCAAGCTCAACGAAAACTAAATGGGAGAGACATTATGAATGTTGTAAAAGGGTAAAGTAAATTTTAGAAAGGTGAAACATTATTTATCATGAATGTTTTTAATTTTTTTGTTGAGTTGAATGTAAGAGATTAGTTTAATACATTCTAAATCATCACTAAAATAAGGTTTCCATCATAGTGTCACGTCCTAGAAATGTTCTAACTATATTTATGTTATATTTGATCAATATTATTTTATAAACTAAGAATAAATGATTTATACATTGATTTTTTTTAATTTTTCCATAATTAAACCATTAATATTCTTCCTTATTCTACGGAGTAAATAAAATAATAAGTATAATGGATCATTCCTTTTCTGCATGCTACATTATTGGATTTGTGGTTGGAGTGTCTATGGAGTAGCTTTCATGGGTGTGTGTGGAGGGTAGAGCTATATGAGTATTTTATAAATTGATACATATAATGATAGGGGAATTCAAAAATGAGTTATTGAGTTTTTTTTTGAATGTAGGTGTTTAATTCATATCATTTTAATGTAATACATAAGTCTATGAAAAAGATTCAAGTCAATGACGGTAAATTAATGAAACTTCTTAATTCAGGATGAGATGAAATAATTTTACTAGAAATTGTATATTTGTGGAGTTGATAAACATTAATGGTTTCAGGGATCATTTTTCAATGCTGTAGTGGAATTCATATCATTAATATAGAATTAATTATTTGAATTTGGAGATTTCCATGGTGTTTATAATGATATTCTTGAATATTCACCTCTCATTTGGCCATTCCTTCTATTTTTTATGGGAATACCCCTTACTGTTTTGGATGGTGTTCCAGACCATCTCCCTTTTCATTGAATCTTTTGTTTTGAAGGATGAGTTATGGAGGTCCGTGATGCGTTTCACTATAGTCAGTGTAGTTTTCCATGCAATCCTCCTCAAATAATCAATGCATTTGTCTTGTTTTGATCTATTTGTGTATGGGGATACATTTATTACAACCATTTGGTGTGATCTAGGTTTGATTTAGATTTTACTTGTATTTTTTGGATTATATGTAGTTTCTTCATTTAATTATGTTGTGTAGTGAATCATAATAGATTTCCTAATGAACGGAATCTTTATTCTCACATTTTTACATGTTATCCCTGAAATAATTCATATTTATTCTTCCCTATGGTTGGATAATAAGAGTCTACTTAATCTGATAATTAAAAAGAATAATAAATATTGATTTCAATGAGGGAGATATCTCATGATTAGCTTCATTTATATATATTTTTTGTTATAATTTTCAAGATTGACTACAATACTAAAAATAATGATACTTGGGAGCCCTTCTTGGGATATATATGAAATATTATGGGACCCTTATTGGGTTTTTGATTGATTTTTAACTGAATAAAATGTTAATGAATTTATAGTTAAATGATAACACTGTTTCCCATGGAATGATGGTTTTTCTGATAGTACCCATGGTAAATTAACAAGTATTGTTAAAAATTCCTTACAAAATTATTGAACTTGGAAGGTGTTTCTGTTTTGTTTTTATTCATATTTGTGTTAATTGTTTTTTATGGGTAGTCTTATGGTGGAATTGATGACTAGAAAGTATATGTGATCCCTGGTAATTTAATGTGGTGGATTTTTTTAATGGATTTGATGTGGAATTTATTGTGATATATTTTGTAGTGGTTATATTGTCCATTGGTTGTGGTGTATGTTTTTTTGGCGGTGTGTGATTTGGTTGTGGTGTGTGATGTGGTTGTTTTTATGGTATTCAATGATATCATTATGTGGATGATATATTGTATCTTGGTGGTTCTATATGGATTTTTTGATATGTGGTTGTCGTGGGGAGGTATCTTGGTTGATGAGGTGTCTAAACGATGGTCCATGATATATCAGATAGTTGTGACATGGGGTAGTTGTGCTAATTTCTCATATAAAAATGAAATAAAATCTGAATTAATAAATGAATGGATTTTGTACTTAATATATTGAGTTATAATTTGGTTTTTGAATATGCATTAAATAAATTGATTAAATAAAATAGTTCTATAAAGATGAAATAAAATTACATAGGGTTAAATGATTGAGTGACAAGATTATTCCATGAAGTGGTGAACCTATTGAAGAATGTGGGAAAATCAATATTTATTTTTCAGTGGTGGGGTGGCTGATTTTTTGTAGTAGTCGAAGCGGTTACAATAGATGATGTGTGGTAAGGTGGTGTTGATGTGTTTGGCACAACAATAGTAGATATAAACGCATAGGTTTGGTATTGCATGATATATATATATATATATAGAATGTTTATGTTATTTTATTAAGAACCTCTCCTTTTTGGATAAACATTCCAATGCTCATTTGATCTGGGTTCTGGGTGATTGACCAAATATCTAGGTTTTTGGAGATACGGCTGGATGACTAACACTCCTTCCACACTCTACCTTCAACAGTGATGTAATATGTGTCATTGATTTATATGTATTGTGATGTCCCAGCTGTAACATTTCAGATATATAAGGAATAATACACTTTTCATATTTATTAATATTTGTGAATTAAATATCAATTTTACATTAAAATGGATTCTATGTTCGATGACGTACCTGATACACAACAACATGTATCTTTGAAATCTTATGTTGCACACAACATTGAGTTAAACTAAAAAACAATAATATAATATTATTATTTTTAATATTAGTTAACACCTAGCCATTTTAATGGAATGAATTAACAAAAATAACTACAAAATGGTTATACATGTTTGTTAAATGTTTTTATATTTATCCAATAAATTTTAGGGCTAAAAATATGAATAAATCTAATTCTAAGCATGAATACTCTAATATTCAGTAAAAGATCAATTTACTACCTTTTGGTGGGGAACCCTCTTTAAATCATGTTTCTGTCATTTTTATATGTTCTATTTGACTAAATAAAATTCTAATTTAGATTCGGGACATCAACATTTACTTTGAGTAAATTTTTGATATTTTCCTGATAAAGTTCATTTTTTGTGGAATAGTGAAAAATATTGTATTTTAATTCAAAAGTGACATTTAATATAATTAATTTATATGGTTATATTGCCTTTATAATTGGTTTTAAAGTGTAATTTTAATATATTTTTACCATTTAATCCAATTTTGGTCATTGTAATTAATTTTACTTTCAAATTGGACTCAAACCAGTATCAGTTTTTTGATAGTTATTGTTTCTTCAAAACACAGTATTTGTTTTGACAACAAGAATTAATTTTAAATTAATTAATGAGACTTCAATGTTTTTAATTTGGTAAAAAAGACATCATTTTTTAATTTGTAATATCAAATATATCTTAGGTTGAATTTTTGGTATTTTTCTGAAAGAACTTGAATTTTTTTATGAATAGTTAAACCACTTAGTAGTAAATAAAACAAAATTCATTTAAATGAAATTTTACCACTTCTATGAATTGAATTTAGAAAATTAGACATAAATGGTTGTCATTTGTAATTAAAATTTGGTTCAATAAGATGAAAATAATTTTTGGGGAATAGTAACTTTTGACTTTTACTTACCGGAGTTAAAGGTTAATAGGTTAATTCAAGGTAAAAAGAATATTATAAAAATAAAAAATTAAGATAACACATGTCCTAACCTTATTGGATGAGTCATGGCCGACCATGGACATATTTGGGTCGATTTGTGGACCCCATGGAGCCTCTTAAGAGTGATAATGACACTTTATATTAATTAATTTAATGTGAAGGAAAAAATGACACAAATAAATATATTTTAGTAAATTAACTTTTACATGGGGTTTTATAAGTTATATTTTCGACTATAAATATTAATTATAAAGATAAAAATATTTCAGTAATCATGTTATTTATTTTATAATTTTTAGAGATAAAATAAATTAAATAATTAATGACACAATAATGATTCAGTATTTACTTCATTAATAAAATATTTAAATAAATAAGATTATAAATATTAAAATAACATCTAAAACCAGTTTGATTCTTATTGGATGATATTAGTTGGACCATGAATGACGTTATCTTCAACTATAATTAGTTTTGGACCATTAGAAACTAAATATAATTTTATAATAAAATAATATTTTCACACTTTCCGAAAGAGCCCGTCCTCCCCCTTATAAAAGGACTCCACTTCTAAAAAATTTATCACACCTCTAAAGCCTTTTGGATCGTCCAAAATATGCCAAATTAATCTCCCTATATCCCTATACTCCTCCTATAAGCATTACCTTAGGGATAAGTTACTTCAAGAAGTCATTTTGGTTCAAACCAAAAAAAGTTACCCAAATTAAATGTAACTGTTCCTCTTATCTTCATTTCTTTTATTTTACTTCTCCAACCCCTAAAATATTTTTATTCCTTTATTATATAAAAAAACCAGTATCATCAATATACTAGGATGTTGTTATGAAAATTATTTTGACTACAATTACACACACCGCCATCTAATGGGTAATGAACATACTGTTTCTGTGGATGGGAAACTAACGTCTCACGAAACGATGAATGTTTGATTATATCCTACCACCTCTCATGGTGGCCATTAATATGTAACTGTAATTATATATGATATATATTATGTTTATATTTATTTTATGATTCTATATTTTAAATTTATATCCAATCTTTATGGTTTTAATGGGTAAATGTGATAATTTCATTTAAGGAAGTGCGGACTACCGCCCCCTCAAAGTCATATGACTCATTAATTCCATATGTGGGATGTATAAAGGAAAGAGCTAATGATATTATATATGATATTTTACTGTAATTATAATATACATATGTATCATTATGTTCTAATTCCATTAAAATATGAAATATAAATGAATGTATCATTCATTGTACGTACGACTTATCATCTCCATGAACAGTGCATTTCATTTCTTATCTCCAAAATGTTATATACTATTATAAATACATATATATGAAAGATATATGATTTATATGATATCTAAATCATTAATATCATCTTGTAGATAATGGATTATTGACCACATGGATAACTTTTAATTATTTGGTGTTCATTTTTGACTCAAGTACCAAATATCAACCAAATGACCATTATTAACATAAATGATTGAATAATATATATAACATGGTAATAAGTGATATAAAAACAATAATAAACAATACAAATGTTCTTAAGAAAGTATTATTTGTATTTAGTATATTATTTAGGAAGAACAAGAAACAAACGTCTCAAGTCTGACACGATGTAAGGGATTTCTTATCTCACTTTTAATTCCGTGAAATTCCCATTGTTCGCCACATATTCATTTCATGTGCAATATTGTGTACTGATATTTTATATATATTATAATGATTCTTTTTATATTCATCATATTCTACGATTATTTTGGTGGTTATTAACTTTTGGTCAAATGAATCGATTTATTACAACGTGGTAAGGGGATTTCATCTCACTTTTTATTCCCATGAGATTCATGCTATGTTTTACACTATTTACTTTTGTGTGGTGTATTTACAGCCCAAAATTGTATTCATTGTGTAATATAATTCAATTTATGGGTATTTACATCTTCATTTTTTGATCCTTCTTTCATGGGTTGTATGTTTCGGATGTTACCAAATCGGTAAGGGAACCTTTCACCCTCCTCTTTTAAAAGAATAATTTTTGTTATGTCTTTTAATTTACATTTTATTATGTTGGGATATGTTCATATATATCCATATTGATTTAAATTTAATGTCCAAGTGATGAGATACCATTTTAATCCGATCTAATCATTTTCAAAATTTTAATGTGACATTGTTAGGCTGTCAAATGTTTGGAAGGGAACTTCTTAACCCAACTTCAATTCCCTGGGTTAAACTTGTACTTATTGAATATGTCATCCTATGAATATGTGTGAATGTCTTATGATTGTTTTACACTTAATAGATACTTATATTGGGTGTATTTATATTTTTCACACATAACTATGTGATTGATTTATCCTTAATTTAAGGATACTGTCTTTATAAGTGATTTCATCTCAATTTACATTTTCATTGAGACTTCATTATTATTATGCACCAATTCACTATTATATAGTTTATATACATTCCTTTGTCATATTATATAATGAATACTTTTATTATCATGATATTATAAAGTTTTTATTAAATGTTATTCCTCAATTATTTGTATTCAAAAGTCTCTCATTTTGTTAAAAACTCTTTAACTAAAATATCATTTTAAATGATTTAATTATTTATTATTCTAAATATTTATCTTTAATTTCCATGATTTAAAAATGGTTTTGAGTATTTATTAATATGAAAATTAATGTTTAAAAATTATAATTCCATTAAAATATTCAATGTGGTATGGGACACTCTAATTCGAAAATCTCTTTTTAAATGGTTTATGAAAATATATTGATTATTTCAATATCATGAAATTATTTCTTGTGACTTAAAATGAAATGTTAGCAGTGAAATATTTATATTTTCAATATTTGATGTGTAATGATGGTACATGGACATTTAAAGGGTTGTTACATGATAAAACATATGACGGGTGGTGCCGTGATAAACGAGGATGGGTGGTTACGTTATAACCTCTAATGCATTGGGTATGCAAGTCGCCCGTATGGCTATTCCATTTAGTGACGTGTGTTGAAGTAGAATGTCCTATTCCACTTAAGAATGTTTATGTCCCAAGATACCTTTATATGTTATGTGTTCTTTATATGTGTTTTATGGTAATATTTTGGTTTCAAAAGGGTAAGTAATGGACTTTTATTCAGTAAAGAGTATTTACTACTTATTAAAGGTGAAATGTATTACTTATGATAATGTATTCATGGTTTACTTGTTGTTTTGAAAAACTAATAGTTTTCCTTATTTTTGTATCCCTTACTGTGCTTTTTATTCTCATCCCATGTTTTTAAAATGTTTTTTACTAGACATAATGTGGAATATGGTAAAGGATTGGATCAATGAAATGTCTTGCTTTCTAAAACATGGAACTAGACATGAATCTTTTTTAAGAGTTTTTATTTTATGGAAACTAAGTTGAAGTGTCAACCATATAATTTTTGAGATGTAATGTAATATTTATGGCATAATTCCTTAAAACACTAAACCTGAAAAGATCTTCAATGTGAATTATTCATTTAATTCAATATTATGTAATGTTTAAGGTAGGGTCCTTACACCAGGTGTTTTTGAGTGACATGTGATGGGGTGCGACATGGTGAGATGTGATATATTGTGGGGGTTATTTTTGTTGTGTGATATCACATGATTAATTTACATCATTTTCATTCTAACATACATCCATGGTTATTTTATGAGATATGATTTTATGGCCTAGGTTGATTTGTGAATGATGTTATGTGATGGGGTAGCTGAGTTTGAGAAAGATGTGACGTGTTGTGGTTATAATCTCATGACTCCTAATTCTCCCAAGAGTAGCATTAATTTCTGATGGTGGGGTATGTATGGATTCATCACGACTGACATTATATATATATGGTATGTGATTTGATATGTATGGAAGTTATGTGATAATATAATGATTGATAATGGGGTTTTAGAGTAGAAAATCAGCAGAGAGGTTGTATTCAAGATCCATTACTTGTTATGATCACAAAGACATAATTTTTTACACGATGCTTGATTTTGTGAGTGAGACATGTGAGGATGACAATGGACAGATGACCTTTATATGTGGTAGTTGATTCTACTATTAGTTCACTAGTGCATTAGAATTATCATATCACATGTGCGCTTGAGATCATTGTTATGTACCTAGTGGGTATAAATGTTATTCTCACCCTATTTATATAAAAAATTCAAAATTTTCAGGTGGATATTAGGAACAATGATAGAAAACAGTAAAATGGGTTGGATATCATATTATATTTCATTTAAAGGCTATTATTCAAGTATACAAGGTGACACTATTTGTATTTTTCTTTTATTTTCATGCATTGTGTGATGGTTTTTTGTTTACCTTTATATTATGTATTGGTGATTCTTGGTTTTTTCATATCCTATCTCTTCATACTATATTATTTTTATACATTACTTCTCCCAATTTTTTCGATATTTTTATACCCTGAATAATATTTTCCAACGTAGTGCCTACATGACGTGGGACTTGAGGGGTTGTTATCTATCATACTTCACTATTGTATTGTTGAAGGGATGGGGTATTAGAATATTAGTATCAATGTTATTATTTGATAGATAGGATTTAGTATGGTGTTAAGCACTGTTATGTTCACATTGGTTCATAGGGAATTAATTCGATTATATATTTATGGGTTACAGAGGCTAGGGTGACAGGACCTGATAATAGATATTATGTAACACCAAGATAGAGTGTAATAACTAAGAGAATATTATACAGAAAAATGAGGTGTACTTTATTTTGGTTATATTAATAGTGGATTTACACTAATCTTGATTTTTGTTGTTTTTGGTTGAATTTTTTTTTTTTGGAAAACAAAATGAAGTATCTAAATAATATTTGATAAATTACATGATTTTAGGATTATAATGTTCTCAAACCTTTTCAAGAATGTATATTATTCATCATCAATGAGTATCATATGGAGTTGAGGACTAGCAGGATAATATAGTAAATCATTGGTAGATTGGTCCACCAATAGAGAATGAGGCATGGTAGAGGGTTTTTATTTCCCGTCAGTAGTAGAGTTGGGGAAACAATGAGCGTGACCATCTCAAATTTATAGATATTGTACTAGTTAGAGGATATTTATATCACCTTCATTTTTACACATGAATGGGATGTGTTTTGTGATATATTGGAAATTATTCAAAATAAGTATCTTCAGGTCTATGGAAGATTTCATTTTTTGGTAGTCAGGACGATGTAGATATGTTATGGGACAATATTCAGATGGTTATTCTAGAGGATTATCTATCATCAATGATGATGATTAATATTTATTGAAGATAATATCTCTTTTGTAGGGGATCCTGAGTGTGTGGGAGCATGTGGTTGGGATTATGGAACTTTTTTTATTTTCCCATGATGCATTCCTTGATTAGAAGTGTACAAAACATTATTTGGACAAGGATTTACACCCAATGACTAGGTACCCAATCACCTTGTTTGTGATTCATATTTATATATATATTTAGAATAAAGATGTGTTATAGGTTGTTTTATCTATGATTCAATATAATATATAGTGTTTAGTGTGGAGTTATGAAAAATATCGATTTACGAAATATCCCATGGTTGATCAGGTAGTAAGTATTTCGTTCAGGGGAAATTGACCATGGTAGTTTCTTTATCATACATTAGGGTAATGGGGTTTATGATCATATTATATGGGAATTATGTTTTCATGATATGTTAATGGGGGACATAGAGACATCTAGTCTCATTGTTTGTCTCTTCAATGAAGCCAATTGTAGATATGATGTTAGGTAACATTTTAGCAGCAATAGTTTCCACTAAGGTCATTTTTGTGATAGGGACTACCTATGATGGTTTAGAAGATGTGGGTAGGTGGATTTTGAATTTGTAATCCTTATAATGGTATCAATTAATAAGTACTCATGGTAAAAAATGATCATATAGGAAAGAAGAAGTAGGTAAGATGATATGTTCTTGGGCATATTCACATGTTAGATGTAGAAATACAATGAGACATAGGAGTTGGTTGTGGTATGATTGGTCTATAATATAACATTGTGTGTGATTTTTATTAATTCGGGATCCATATCCTACTTTTTTTCTCATTATTTTATCCATTAATTGGTACCATACATAATGGGGTTTCTAGTTTCTTCAGTGTAATCATTAATGATTAAATGTTATGATAACTTTTTTGATGTGGTCTGGGGATGTAATATAGTGATAGGGAAGCACTAATCAGTGGTAGACGTCATTGTTCTATTGATATAATGGTTTGATTTTTTCCTTATCATAGTGTAGTATAATTTTAGGCATTCAATAAAATAATTATTACATTGTAGAGTTTTGTTCTTTTATGTGGAGGTCCATACCGTGGTGTTTTTTAGGGAGATAGGTTATTTGGTAGGGGAATGAATGATTGATCCAATTTTTTATTGGTTCTTAGAGTTGTCGGTGATTGATTTAGTAGTTGGTTTTCCTAGGGTTCTAGAGGAGTTCATGTATATCATTATTGATTCGGTTCATAACATACCCTATCATGTGAAATAAAATTTGTGATATAACTCCAACATGGTGCATATACAATTTTTATTTCCCATTATGAGATGGATCCTACAAAGTAATGTGAGTTGTTGTCGTACGAGGATGATCTGATGCAGATGGGTTTCATCTAACCCACAGAATATTCATTGGGTTTTCTAGTATTTTTTACCAAGAATATTAATAGTAGTATAATGATATGTATAGACTACCATAGTTTTAATTTGTCAATTTTAATGGTAATTTATCGTCTTCCAAGCATCAATTATGTTCTAGAATAGTTAGGAGGATATATACGATTTTCAATGATTTATCTATGATCAATATATCACCAATTGAGGATGAAGGATCATGATTACCTAAATAATGACTTTAGGTGTTGGTATGAGAACTTTATGCTTTTAGTAATTATATTTTTTTTCACGAATGAAACCGACATATTGATTAGTCTTAGAAATTACTTGTTCCTTATTTTCTTGTATTGGTTAATCATTGTATTCATTGATGATATCATGATATAAACAATGTTAAAGTAGAAGCACACTCATCATCTGAAATTTATTTTCATGTTAAATTGACAACTCATACACATTTTTATGTTTACAAAGTGTAGGTTCCAGATGAAAGGGTTTCAATTCGTTGAACATGTGGTTCTTCAGTAGGGTACAGAAGCATACCTATTGATGGATGGGGTAGTTTTATATTAGTATTAATAAACAAATGTTGAATAGGTATATAGTTACCTTTCAATATAGTATATTTTCATTGGTTTATTCCTAATTTATCTTGATTTTTATCCTCACAAGAAGTGTTGAACCAGATAGACTAGGGTTTTTTGTGCACTAATCAGTGTCAGGTATCATTAGTCACCTAACGAAGTAGTTGTCCAATTCTCTAGTGATTTGGATTTTTGAAGAGGGCGTTTTTTTAATTTTTTAATCGATGAATCCAATATGGGATTAGGATTCATAATAATTATATTAAAGGTAGTGGTCTTAGTTGGGAATAGGAAATTACATCCCCTTTGGCATAACTATGCCACCGATTATATGAATATTTTTGGAGATTGTGTTTTCATTAAACATGTTGTCATGCTTTCTCATTAGTGTTATCTTTTGGTTTTTCACTTACCATAGGTTCTTGAAATATGTTTTCCCTAAGAGGAATATAATTTTAAGACAATGGATGGGGTTAGTGTTTCATAATATTTTTGTCTTTGAGATCTTTTATTCCCCTATAAAGGGGAATGTGTTTGTAGAGTTGTTGAGATGTATTTACCATTGATATCTTACTCAAGTGTCTTTTGATTATTTAAAATTAATGGATGGATTTTATAAATGTATCATGATAATAAATGGATAAGTTGTCAAGGATTTATTTATTAGAAAAATTTGGATTCATATTTAATGCATTGGGTGGAGGAGTCTCAGTGGGGAAACATTGTTTAAATGTTAATGTGTTATTATATTGTCTATGGTGATACTATTTTTCTATGGTCAAAGGATGTTCAAACTGATTGTTATTCTAGGGGGGTTATTTTTTCTACAGTGGACTCATGCCTGTTTTATCCATGATTTTTAAAGCTACCACATAATGGTATATCATGGTTTGAATAATATGTATTATATCTTGTGGATAATCATTTTTTAGCAAAGTATGAAATGCTATGTGGTAGAGTTTGGGATGAGGTGTATCATTTTTTAATAGGTGAAATCATATAATCCTATACCATGATGTTTCATGAATTACTTATAAGTTATCATGCTTATATAGGGTGAAATATCAATGGATTTTTTCATCGTTTATTCCTCACCACTGGGTGTTTGGGATACAACATGGGTGATACAAGATTACTAATGATGTAAAATAATTTTTTACATCCATGAAACAAATATCATTGATATTTTTTGAATCCTGGTATATGATTGATGTGGTTAGTATTCATATCATACCATGTAAAAGCAACTCTAATTGGGATCCTTGTTTTACCTTGTGAGTATATAGGGGATAATAACATGATTTTGGCTCCCAAATATACCATAGAAATACATTCCACCAACATACAGATGTGATGACTAAGTGGACCATCCAGAAACTAGTGTATATATTGTGAGAATGTGTCTTGATATTTGGATTATATTTTTTATCGCAGATAATTATGGTTGGTCTAGTGTAAAATAACACCTATCAGTTAGCCATTTTCATTAACACACATTATGAATTGTATGATTATCCTTTTCATTCAAAATTTTGTTGTATAGAGTTCAAGGATTCACCAATTCATGGCCATTATGTGGTTCATACAATGGCCAAGAGTACCTATTTAGTTTGGGAGTGAATGAGGGATGTTTCGAACTATAATAATTCCTATATTAGTCATTCGTAGTTTACTGTAGTGTTTTATTTTATAAACCATGTGTTATAGATAGTATCCCATTGACATGGGTACTAAGGGATTATATAGGGTTGGAATAATTCTCCATATGTTTTCGGTCCCTCATAGTGGTTGGATTGAGTGGGTGTGTTGTAATATTAATTGGTGTTTCCTCTACAATTGGATTGGATCAACAATGACTTCTTCATGCCCCATCATCATCAGTATCATTAAAAAAATATCCACATCATATTATGGTTAGAGTTGGATACTAATAATAATGATATGTTTGTGGAGGGACTGATAGATATTTAGGGTTTTTGAGAGAAGGTGAAATATTTGTGTACCATTCTGTTCTTTCTTGTGTTGTGAATGTCTAGCGGTTTGATGATGATTACATGGGAGAAATAGATGTATGAGAATGCCCATTACCAAGACCTATTTTGAGTGATTCCATGAAATATTATATTTTAAGGATATGATTTTTGGATCTTTCTCTATTATCATATGTGTTGTTTATATTATTTGTTATTCAAAATGTGTGATAAATCCCTCAACATATGAAAGGGAAGGGGGAATAGAATAATAATCAAAGTGTATTACACTATATCAATATTAGAATTGTGTGAAAAAATTAGTACCACCGAAAGAAGACAATATCAGGATATAAAGGATTTTATTATTTGATCTTAATTCTTAGGTAAGTGTTGTGTGTTAGTTGTTGAAGTTATTTTTAATTTATTTTTGGAGTTATAGATGGAATATTGTTTGATTGTGTAGATAAGAGGTATTTTTTGGGATGATTAGGATGAAATTTTGTTATTCATTGTTAGAGGTGGTTATGTGGTTTTGTATGGTGTCTTAGGGGGATTTTGGATTGATTTTTTTGGATAATGGTGGTGTGAATTATTACAAGGAACATAATATGAATCTCATGAGTATGTTTCTTAGTGAACCTTCATTTAAACAGTCCTTTTTTTGATTCATAAGGACAAAAATTGTTTGATATAAACTAAATGTAATGATATGTTCCTTCCATTACCATCATATTTTTGTTTATATAGTTAGATGGGGTTTGGAAGAGGTTTCAAGGGAGCTCAGTGGAGGCTGGAGCTACCAGAGTAATGTATTATGTTTTTCACATCGGGAGTAGGGATTTCACGATCCCAGTTGGTGATTCAATATTATTGAAACCAAAATACTCAAAACAATAATGTGGGGGCGGAGGAGTTAATATAAGAAATTCATAATGGGAATGGTTAATTAATGAAATGTATTAACTCGTTTCTAGGTGATATAATGTTTTTTGAAGATCAAGTAAATGGAAAATTAAAAAACTATTTTTTTATCACGACCTGTATTTCATGGTAAATATAAAATGCATGTCTTGAATTTAAAATTCATTACATGAATAAAGGTAATTCTATAATATTATAAATGACGGTTCTTCTTTTCATAAATTTATTAATTAAATTATTATTTCATTTTTAATAAGAACACGTGGTATTTTTGGAGTTTCTCCAGATTATATCCCATTTAATTGACCCTCAGGATCTAGTGATTAGTTATAGTAATTTATGGTGAGTTTCTCTCTATTCTTAATTCTTTTTATTTCCTTATTCTACTATAAATTATATTCGTTGTTCTCTTTTTATCAATGTGTGTGTTGAGATCCATTTTTTAAAACACTTATGTGTGATATTGGATTCTTATGTGTTTCATAACATGGTTCTGGTTTGTGGGATGTTTCTTCTTTTCACTATGTTGTAAAAAAAGATATCACATGTCTCTTTTTGTTTGGGGATCCAAATTATCATATATATATATATATATATATATACATAATATATGTTTGAGGCTTACAAGATTTTTATTTCCATTGGATTGATACTAAGAATCGTTGTAATATATCACAAAATGGAATAATATAAATTGATTCTTACATGGGGGGATATTTATCAATTAAAGTTTCAATATATATTGAGGATATTAGGCACTCTTTTATCCAATACTAAATATAAGGGATATTAAAATCCATTATTCACTATTTATGATATGTGATAAGGGCCTTGTTTTTTTTTTGAATGACAACACAATGAATAAAAGGTTAATGAAAATATATGTGATTAATAAAAATTTTTCCAATGGAAAATTGGTTTTCTTGATAATATTCATACCCAAGTAATATGTGCTGTGATAAATCCCATGAATAATTTTGGAATATGGAATGTGTAGTTGTGTTAGGTTTATGATTAACATGTCGATTGTGTGATTTGGGATGTTTTGTTATGTAAGTACTGACCGGGTGGGTTTTATTATTTGTGAGTCTATGATGTAGTGGTTTTTATAATGAATACAATATGGGAATTTTATGTGGTGTGGGGTTCATTAGTTATGGGACATAGTGGTTGTGGGATAAATTTTGTTTGGGGAGTGAAATATGGTTTAAATTTGTGATGTTTTTTATGGTATTTTTTGATGTCTTTTTTTGAGGTTTTGTTGTGAATTACTGGTGGTATTCATGGGGGAGAGAATTTGGGTTGTTGTGGTGACATGTATCAGTTGATGAGGGTGATGATTATTGTTGATGTATGATGTGATAGTTTTGGTGTTTTGTGGTTATTATGTTTTCTTAAATAAAAATTTAATATAACAAGATATATAAATGAATTTAATAAAAATTTATTATATTGATTTTTAAATTGGTTGTAGTAAATGGATTAAATTATTTAAACAAATGAACAGGATGAATAAATGTTTAATGAAGTGACTTAAAAATTAACATTATCATAACATGATTAGTTCAAAAAATTTATTACTTGTAAAAGACTGTGGGACATATTTTTTGGCTTGTTTGTTGGTGGTGTGACATGTTTCATATAGTGGTGGTAGCGGTTGCGATAGTGGATGTATGGTACAGTGGAGGTGATGTTGTCTGTCCTAGTGATGTTAATGTGAATCTGTAGTTTTTTCATTGTGCACTATATAATATAACTTTTTATGTAAAATTTTAATTCTCCACACCCAACATAGATAGGTGACAATTTTCTATGTCATGAAGATGGTAAACGATACATGTATAAGACCCAATATATAGCACATTTTTTATCCTTAGGGTCACTCTCTAGGAAGAACTATCATGTACTTTAGTGGAATTTCTAAATATATATATATATATGTATTTGAATTTTCCAATTAGAAAACTCAAGCATAAAAAAAGTGTATATAGAAATACATCAATGGAGAAGAATTAGTTAATGAACCAATAAAAGAGGAAACAATACAAAACAAAGAACCAGAAATGGAAGTAGGAAAGGTAAATGAATAAGCAGGGAAAATGATGGATCTTGGTGGATCGACCCACAACATACCTTTATAAATAAAATTAATAATTAAATGAATAACTCTCCACCCTATAAATTAATAAAAAAATTATTGGATCACAGACATTTCTTGACTAAAAAATTAATAGTAAAACATTGTTATTCATCAGTGCTCTAAATTGAAAAATGATTCCCTCAACCAATTTATCCTGGTTTAGAATTAAAATTATTGCATGATCCCTGTAATATTGTTAGATAACAAATATGAAATCACTCTATCAATTCATAAATATGAGGAATTGACGGGAAAATAAATGAGTATAGACAATACCAAACCATTATAGTGAAATGTTTCTCTCTCACTCACCCTAATTCATATTCTTAATCATTTCAGTCCCAGAAGTAGAAGATGATTATAATGATGATAAAATATCCTGGTAGAAAGGACTTTCACTACCAGACTAAATCCCTATGAATTATAACTCCCTTACTAATGTTCTTGATCACTAAATAGAATAATGGAGAACCCAATGAAATACCAATTAAAATCACAAAACAATGAAAGAAAAATCATATATATATGATAGAAAAAACAAAAATAATGAAAAATGGAAGAAGAAAAATGAGCGAGGTGCAATATTAAGTATCATTGGAAGTTCCTATGTTCTACCATTATAGAAAAATAGAGAGTGAAGATATCCTCTTATTTGAATAACAAAAAAATGTAATAATGAAACTAACTAACAAGAAATTAATTGACAAGGAATCCTTTGATGCTCTAATCAACGGTCTTTAGTGAACTCCTAGTTAACAAAATCAACTTTTTTCAACAACCTGCATATCCCTTCAATCATTCACATGATCTCATTACCAAAGGACACATCTCTTTATCATCTCCACTATTCTAAAAAATATAAAAAATGCATCATAAAAGGCTTAAAATATTACTATAATTGTTATTAATATATATAATCATATAAATATAAATATATATTAATATCATTAATTATAGAAATATAAATATATTTATAATGAAATTTACATATAAATATATATACTAAAATATAAATATTATTATTATACCAAATATTATTATATATATATATAAATATATAAAGGTAATTATTTATTTATAAATATTTAATATTATATAAATATAATGCATTATTCTTTTAATATTATATATAATTACTAAATATTATATATATAAGTATATTTATTATTATTTAGAGTATAAATATATATATTACAATATATAATCATATATAAAAAACACAATTATGTGAAGGTGGATGATAGGTATAGGGGTGGAGTGGGGCTTGTCTATGAAAATATGAGTGGCGATGGGTCTACGGATGGAGGAACATGGGGGAGGACGTCATCATATGCATGAATTCAACAATGTGAACATCAGATCCTATTAGGACGACTTAAATGGATGTAGAGGATTGGGGATATTGGTAATTCCTTCATAAATGGTGGATCCTAAACCTTAAGGAGTGGAAAAAAAGGTTGGTGCTCCAGATACGATGCAAGGCATGTTCAATTGTCATCTTCAGGCGGTGCTTTTGGTTAATATCAATAGGTTTGTAGGGGACCAAGTATTGATTAGGGTTTTTTTATTATTTTATAGTTTATTATTCATATATGACTTAATATAGATTTTTTTGTTGATCAATTTTGATCTAGGTCAAGGAAAAAGGAAATTTTGGGGTTATTTGTTATTTCTTGGGTCCTCTTCATTTTCCCATGAAAGGTTTTTGTTTCATTATGGGTGAAGATTTTTTACTACTATTGTAGAATTTGGGTGCTGTTTTTGGGTTGATTTTTGTTGTGGTGAGTAGAGAATTGGTTAGAATTAATTGCACGAGTCATCGTTGTCTGGAATTGGATGTTGGGGAGAAATAGTGGATCGATGGTGCTAATGGTGATTGAGTTCTGGATGGTGGCTCGTGGTTTTCTGATGATTGAGGAGTTACCATTGGTGGATCTCAATTCAAGGGGAGGGTGAAGTTGGAGGGGATTAACTGTTTAGATTGAAATGGTGGGTGTAGTTACCAATGGTGGGTGCTAGATTCTAGGGATGTGCTAGAAGCCGCAGTTAGGCATAACTCAATAGAGGATGATGGATGGAGATAACTGATTAATGGTGGTTGGTTTGGGAAATAACCAAAAATGAAAAAAATCAAATAAGTTAATTTATTTTTCAAATTACGATTTAAAAACGAAACAAAAATAATTAAAATAAAAGGAAGTTAAATATTTTTCTCACATTAATATTTGTGAATGAAAATAATTAATTTGAAATGGTAAAAACATATTTGAAAAACAAATGAAATTAAAAATTAATCAAAATAAAGAATAAATTAAAAATATGTATTAAATTATAAATATTAAACATTAAAAAAATAATTAATTACATTAAAATAAAATAATTACATAATGAATAATTTAAACAAAAGAATAAATGAAATAGTTATATTGAATCAAAAGAAAAATTGTTAAAATGATAGAACTAATGTAATTAATAAAAATTATAATGTGAAAAAACAATAGAATAAGAAATTAATGTTAAAATAAAATTAATTAATTACATATAAAGTTATTCAAAACTGACAAAAATATACACAAAAAACTAAATTTTACCACAGCACAACCTTTTAACAAATTAGTATATGAGATAATTTTTCAATTAATAAAAATAATTTTTTTAATATAAATAGAAAAAAATTATAAAAATGATGTGGAAAATTGTATTGAAATAAAGGCCACATAAATCTCCCCAAAAATAAATCAGAAAAACACATGATGAATTTTATTTTTTTATTTATTTACAAAAACAAAAAAAAAGATTATTTCTTATGTTCTTGGTGACACAAAATTGAAGGTGATCACAAATTCCTCCTCTGATTGAAAAATCTTGCCTCCTATGTGAATGTTACCAACTTCCTCATTTACAATCAAATGGGTTCACGTTCCAAGAGTGTAATATTAGATAAATGTGTAATTAAAACATAAACTAAGGATACCATTATTATTCACTCTCCCATATGTTTCTAAATATGAAGATCTTATTTTTTACACCTCATGGATTCAACTCAAAGGATAATCAAATAATTCAATTGCCCCTTTTTCAAATGGGTTCTAAATTCCCCACACACAAATGAGATTATTTTTTCCTAGAAAATTAATTTAATTTATACTATTCTTGTTACTTTTTCCTAGAACTGTACATAGAACTTATTTAAATTTAAAATGGATTTTATATATTAATAAAAATATAGAGAAGTAACTTTCCATTGGAGTCTCTATCTGATCCCATTTCCTCATTTTAATCTGGATTCAATGGGCCTATATTATTATTATTAGAGTTGTATACAAAAAGTGACTAATAAAAAAGAGAGTGTCCCTTAGGTTTAGATTCAAATCTATATACATCTGATATAAATAATAAAATTATAAATATAAACCTCATATAGTATACCCTTTCCTAGTTCCTAACATTGACATCAATAAAAATCGTAGGCATAAACACTCTAAAATCATGAATTTATTAGAATATAAGACTCAAAAACCCCTCACGATTGAATCAATATATCACCAATGTAATATTAAATGATTTTTTTTGTGTTTTAGGTGGGATTTTTATTATATTGGGTTATCAATAAAAAAAATGTATTTATAGAATTAATGGGTGCGTATTGTAAAAACATTTACGGTCTTTTATGTGTCATTAGTGAAGGAATATTTTGAAAAATTGAAACCCCTCTCTCCCAAACAAAAAACTGAATAATATACCAATTTGAGAATATTAATATGGGAATATTTTTCATTAAAATGAAATTTTCATTTCATCAAAAAATATTATGTATTGTGTTATAAGAATATAAAAATAAATTTTTTTACAAAACAAAAAAGTTAAATGAAAAATAAATGCATACAAATGAACCCATCATCCACCACTAGCATGTAAAGTGATATTTTTATGAATAGTTCTTGTATTTAGAAGTTATAAACAAATAATTTATTATTCAATATATTAAATAAATAATAATGATAAAAAAATTTGTGCCTTTGTGTTAGAATGAAATTCAATTAATTTATGTATCACAATAAAGTTCAACTAATTTAGATATTTTTTATAAGATGATAACACCGAACAATAAATGACTAAAAAGTTCAAACAATCGTGGGGTGATTCCACCACACTTAGTTTCAAGATGAAGTTAGAAAAATTATATGAAAATGATAAAAAGTAAAGAATCACTCCCTTCGTAATGATGATTTTCATTTATTTTATCAATGAAGAGTCTATATGTTTACTTTTTTTAGAAACTAATTCTACTCCATTCAACTACATACAAAATTAAAATAAAATAACCTTAGATATCTAAAAAAGGAAATCAATGTTAAACAAAAACAAAGTGATTGATAATAAGTGTTATCCAATAAATCTAATATTCTTCTATTTTCCATGAAAAAACATAATTATTTGTTTATAGTTATTCATTTTTCTATTGGATGAATAATAATATTTGTGAAACATCTGTATTTACTTGGTAGTTATTTCATACTAAGAGGAACCCAAAAATTTAAATAATAATGATAAAGAAAATTATGTAGAATATAAAACAAGACCAACATGGGATAAACCCCCATGGGGTGATTTATTTTTACATTCCACAATTATAAAACCTTTGTATGAACTCCAATCTAAAGGCAGTTGTGGAATATTCTCTATGAAAAACCAAATGTTTTTATTTCCAACATCAGTGAATTGAATCTTGTGGAGTACCTTGTTTTCATATTCTATAAATTCAATCTACATGGAAGTGAATTACATCATTTGATGTGATGGATTCAAAATAGAAATATATGGGAATTTATTCACTCTTTCATCTTGATGATGAAAGATTGTTGGTAAAAAAAATTATATGGTGAGACTTGTCTTCTGGTTCATCCAAAATAATAGCTTCCAAATGTACTGTTGGAAATGTGTCAACATCCTCTATGATATCTTTTCAAATCTCTAAAAACTCTTCATATACCCATATAGGGGTTGACGCCTTAACACTGTCTATAAAAAGTTTTATCATTCTCTTCAAAATCCACACTTGGAGAATCAAAATTATCATCAATAACATTAAAAGTGGAAAAATATTAACTAAATGTGAATTTACTAAAATTATATTATCACTGTTTTATGTTAACATTATATTCCCCAATAGTATTTAGTGCTCGAGGGAGTATTTCATTGGCATGAGTCAGGTGGTCAACCTACTCAAGAAAAACATTAATCGAAATGACCTCAGGTGTGTTGTCTTTGATGGTACATTCAAGGATGTTGGATGCTGGTTAAATCTGTTAAGACATCGAAAAATCATTATAAAATTCATAACATGTTTGATAAACCTATTTACACATTAATAATTATTTATAAATATAATAACACATATTATCATCAAATGAAGCACTGGAAAAGAAATGGTCTTCTATATTGATCTCAAATTCCTCAATATCATCCATTCCTATCTCATTTAAAACCCTAAAACATGCTTCTAAAAAAACTCATGAATTACAGGAAGAATTTCATATTGAATTTCAAAATCAAATATTAGAAACTCTAGATTCATGTAGCTACTTCTGATTCTACTCTTCCATTATTTTATGTTGTTTTCCAGATGGATCAATATCCTTGGGTTTTTTAGTACAAAAATAATGTTTTTATCCACTTGAGATAGGAATTTATGTCCTATGAGGTCCATGAATCCAATAGTTTCTAGGAAATAATTCATGGTTGGCACTTTCCCCTCTTGAATTGTTTTTACTAGGTTGAATAATTGTACATATTGTTGCCTTATTTGTTGGTTTATAGACTTTTTTGCATCTGATAGCTCCCTGGATTGTTGACATTTTAATAAAAATTAGAATAATGAACCATCTTTGTAATGTTCTTCATAATGTCCTAATCAATAATATCATCAAAAAATTTAAATTTAGTGTCAATGTTTTCACATTTTAGTTTTTGTGTATAGAAAAGTGGATAAACCATTGTTGGAAAGGTTTCTTCCCCAGAAATGGTGCCAAATTTTGATGAATTTACTTTTCATGAGGGTGGTCAAAGATAAATTTTTAATTAATATTATATAGAAATGATTTTATCCTTGGGATCACTCTCTTGGAAGTAGTGTCAATTACTCTAGTTCAATAGCATAAAATATTTTTTCGTATTAAAATTTTGTTTCATAAAAAGGAAAACACCCGGAATAAGTTTTTAAAAACAAAGTGATGGGGGAAAATATTTAATGAACAAAAAAATAAAAGGAAAAGAAAAAAAATAACTACAAAATAATGAAAGATATTGAAAATATTCAGAAAGAACAATTCCAAATCTGTGAGGATCCACCATCAACATCCCTTCTTAAATCAATTTAATAATAATGTTAATAACTCTTAACATAATCAATACCTTACCATTAGCTCAGATCTCACACCAATCTTACGAAAACAATAAATATACAGACACCAATGTACATAAGTTCTCAATAACTCCCCTCTATTTCAAATTGTCTCTCTCCACCAACTCATTCTAGCCTAGTAGTCCCAATATAAAATGATCCTAATGAGATCATCATATCTCACAACCCAAATCATTAGATTAGTTTGAGGAAAATAGAATAGAAGAGGGAAAAAATGAGGTATGATAGTAGAAAACTATTCTTATGAAAGATTCACACTTGTTCACCCTAATTCACCATAAAAATATATTAAGGAAATGAATAAGATGATGATTGAAATGAATATCGAATTCTAGGATCTATTTATTTTCACAACATTACATCATTCATGTGAATAAGATATCCATTATTGGATATTTGAGGTTTCAAAATAGATGGGGGAACAAAAAAACATTACAAATACAATAAAAAATAGATATCGAATTATAATTTTTATATAACAAAAACAAAAACCCAAACAATGAAAATGAATAGAGAATAATGAGAATGGTGCACATCTACATGTATTATATATTTTTCCCATTTCTAAAGATTATTGAACAAGAAAGTATGGTCATATCTAATTATTCTAAATACAAACTGAAGTGCAATGATAAAACTAACTAACATGTAAGAAATGTATATGAGTCCCTTGACACTATATTCAATAGTCTTCAGTAAACTCGCATAGAAAATAATCATCCTCTTGCAGTAAACTATGTATCCCATCACACATTTTGATGATATCATTACCACTTAACACAAATCATGTTGTCATCCCCATTACTGAACAACAGGAAAATGACATTAGAAAATTCCCTAAAAAGGTAATTAAAATAATTTTTAATATATATATTTATGTAATTAATTATAGTAATATAAAATATATATAAATAATAATAATTATTAATGTATACACTAATATATAACTATTATTATTATTACTATTAGTATTATAAATATAAAAATAACTAAATATAATTATCTATTTCTTTGTATTTAATATTATATAAATATCTTAAATAATTTTATTAATAATAAATAACAATAATTAATATTATATAAATATATTCCTACTTATTTCTAGTTTTTTCTTATCTAGGCATATCACATTCCATATTCATGGTTTATATGAATGTTTTTATTCATTATGTACAATTACCTATTATTTTCATTATCACCATGATTCACTCACATATACATGAAGAACACATTAAAAGTTATGTATGAGACATCATAGGTGGTTACCTATTGATTTTTTACTCATACCCTATTTGAAGATCCATTTCTCAGGGATACTCAAGAAGACGTTCACATGGTTATCGAGAGTGGGTTGTGTTATGGCCTTGTATTTCTCGAGAAAGTCTGCTCAAACATTTACTAAAATATGGTTATTTGGCCTATCATGGTGTTTGAAATGAACCATGTAATTTTAATTACTTTTATATATTTTATGACTATATATGTTTTTAGTCTTGTGAGTGATTAGTGTTTTATGTATGAAATGGTACTATGGGCCTTTAATGAATTCTATTTTATTATATCTTTATTTATATTTATTTATTTCTCACACTAATGAATTGTTACCGTGGATGATGTTGGTGTATTTCCTATGTATTGATTCACTAATATGAGTGCATATTCCTTATATAGACACATCATAGGTTCTCACTATTGGTGGACATCCTCTATTGTATGGGGAGTAATTCTTGTTAACTCAATGAAAACCTATATGCCTACAATTAGTAATGTGAGTCGGGTCGGGATGTCATAGATGATGAGGATATATGTGGTGGAGGTCATGCATGCTTGTAGGAGGGAACAAAGATGATATCCATAACATTGATGATAATGTACTATGAAAATTATTTGTAATGATGGCGTGGTATGTGGAATTCATTGATATATGGGATTTCCTAAGGTATTGATGTGGTTTATTACATGTTTAGTGAGATGTTAAGGAAAATTTTTGATAGTTATAGATTTGTAAGAGATGATATAAGAGGATGTATTTCCATTGGATGAGAGTAGGATACATGTTGGTAAATTGTTTTCTAGACACCTTTTTATATAATTATGACACTAGTTTACAATTCTTGGATTCATGATTTGGTGATCGAGCCTTGGTGAAGATTATTGAATTACATTTATATTTTAAAATGTATATGAGAAAATTTAGATACATTCTTACAAATTATACATGTATTTACCACCCATTATATATAAAAATATGTTTCATGGGTTTCTATGACTGAATTCTTGATCAAGATGAACATTTCAGGCTTGGAGTTTGAAGTTGTTGAGTGACTTACACAATATTTTTTAATTGAATTGTTTTATTTTGATATGATTTAATTTTTAAATAATAGTTCATTGTTGTCTGGATTTTATGATATAAGTTTTTTTTATACATTATAATTTATTTTATGGTGCATTATGATTTGGTCAAGGGAAATATTTTTGGGTAAAGACTCTCAGTATTTGTTTTATAACCTCACACCAAGTCTCTAATACTGGGTATTTTGAGGAAGTGATTCATGGTTGAATATCATCTCAACTATTTTGCCAATATTGGCTACAAATTTCATATCTTCATGGAAAATATTAATTTTTTTAATTAATTGGGTGACATAATGTAGTAAAATATAAGATCCCTCAATGGATTAGTGAACTCATTATGTTTATTAGTAAATGATGTTTCAAAATTTTGTTCACTAGGTGTTGGTGGACTCTGTTGGGGTCACCACAAGAGATTTTAAGATACCAAAATAAATGTCGGGACCTCAATAAATATTGAATTTCAATGAAAATAATTGACCAGATAGGCCACATAATAATGGTAGTGTAGGGAGAATTATATTAGTCTTGAATTATTCCTTGAAATTATGGATCTGATTGGATGAATTTTTAATTTATATTGTAAGTTTTTTTGTAACTTATGATTATAATTTAATATAAAACTATGATATTCCATCTATGTTTCATGTAATGTCCATCAAACTAATCCTTAATTGTCTTTTTTCAATTGTAGTCTCTTTTCTCAAATGTGTGTCTGTCATGAGTCAACCTGTACAATGTGTGGAGAAGATTTGGTGTAGTGGTGTAACATTCCACCAACCCAAGTGCCTATACTATGATGAAACTAATGGTATCCACTTTTCCAAATATAATATTTACTATATTCCAGAGGAAATCACCCAGTTATAGGTGTTTAGGGTAAAACTGTAGATAGATAATAACCCAATATCAATGTGGGGAATAATAAACAATTCACCAATCATTATCCATAGGTGAAATATGAATGTAATAGATATCCCACATTAATTTAATAATTTTGATATTCAACCATATAGTACTGACCTCCTATTAGACTGTTCACATATGCATAAATAGAAATAATAGGAAAAACAAAAACACTAATAATGATTTCCTCCATTACTAGTCCCCCAAATCACCCAAAACATTATATCCCATTAGTGATATTTCACTAAATAATATAATATAGAGATGTTTTACATCATGGTAAAACAAATACTCTATGAATAATCGGGTACTGATGTCCCCTAGCCAACATTTTAAAGTCCCATAAATTTCAAGGAAATTTTTTTCTTAATTTTCTTTGGAATTTTACAAGAACGCAGTTTCTGACGGCACCTGATTCCGAGGCCCGGTGTGCCCGGAATCATTTTCTGAAGTTTGGCTCGGGTACGTTCAGTGAACGGACGAGCGGATTTTTCTAACTTTTGAACCGATGCCTGGAATCGAATTCTTAGGGCACCGATGAAATCACAGCGCCGGTATTTGCTTATAAATTCCTCTTCCGGAGTTGTGTTTACTCGGTGGTAGTTTTTAATTTTCGGGCTTAAAGTTAAGAAATGAAATAATTGTAAGACAAACTTTATTTTATATCACTTAAGCCACATGAAAGCCACTTAAACTGAGTTGAAACGGATAGGGTACTATCCTAAAATATCCTACCCTCTTCGTAGGATATTTGTGAGGGGGGGCCCGCACGAGCCCCACTGTTTCTTTTCCGCTAAGTAACGCACCCGTGAAAACCCATCATTATGAAAGTCAACTGACACATTTTCTTAAATTCTTAATGCACCATTTAATTGGGTGGTTTTATTCGTGAATTAAATGGGCAGTTTCTTTCATTGAATTAATTCTGCGAATTAATGGTTCGTTACTTACCTCTTTTTCGTTTGTTGGCGTTATAATAAAATAAGACCAACACGACTTTTGGAGGATTTCACGTTGAGAGGCTTTGACAGAATTCTTGTGCCTTCACCCTTCTTCGCAAAGAACGCGACGAACGCGAAGAACGCCGGCCTCCGACGAAGAATGCCAAACCCGCGGAAATCGACGATGCGACGCCGACGTTTCCTCTCCCACAACGTTCTTCAGCGATGTTCCTTAATCCGCAACAAAAACCTTCGATCATCTGTTGAGGTGAGAGTTTCAGATTTTCTTTTAATTTTCCTTTGTGTTTTTTGACTCAAGAAGGATTTAATTATTATTAATTAAATCTTTTTGTTCATGAACCTCATAGTTCGTTGACGCGACACCCTTCCGCGACGACGCGACGCCGGATACTGCGACGACGCGACGATCCTTAATTCCGCGAAGAACCCGCGGGTGACGACTTGACGAAGTAGGGATTTTTATTTTGGAAATACCCCTTTTTATATTCCCGTGAACGTTCTTTAAAATTAAAGAACCGGATTCATATGGACAATTTTAATTTATTAATATTGTTGTTTCATGTGTTGAATAATTCTCCCGTTATTTTTTTAACTAACGCGGAGGGTGCGGCCCAAATGAACATGGCCCGAACACCCTCCGTCGTTCTTCGTGGTTGTACAGATTTGGCAGGTGATGGAAAAACGTGACGCAAGGGCGTTTTGATGATCCCGCAGTGAAGAACGGAACACGGGAGGAACAACGGCACAGACGGGAAGGAAAACGGACCACCGGAGCAAATCGGGTGGCCTGCGGAAGCTGCCGGCGGCTCCCCGGCGTGCCGTCGGACAGGGCCACCGCGGCTGAAGCCACGGCCGCGAGGGTCTAGCTTGCCCGCACAGGATGCAGCAGAAGCTGCGTCCGCTTGACAGCGCGGCCCTTCGAGGGCCGCAGCACCTCCAACCCGCGGGGGTGGCGCCCCGCGACACCCGAGCGCTCAGCCGCTTGGCCGAACCGAGCCAGGCCGGTCCGACCGGCCGGGCCACGCCCAGGTCGGACCGGACCGGGTCTGGCCGGGTTGGTCCGGGTCGGGTCGACCCGGTTCTGGTCGACCCAGTTCGGCCGACCCAGGGGGGGTTGGGCCGAGTCGGCCCGGACCCAGACCCCCCGTCTTCGGACCATTTTCGGTCTTTTTCCCGTAACTTGAGCTACGTGCCTCCAAACGATGAACCGTCTGCGGTAATGTGATCCTTGGATCGAGACGGTCATTTCGGTATATCTTACTCAAGGTTTCGGAATACTTTGGGTTCGGCCGGGTTGGTTCCTACACGAAACCAACCAGACCCTTGGAGCGGAAACGCTCATATCTTGAGCTACGGATGTCCGATTGACGTGCCGTTTGCTTTGGTGGATTCCTCTAAGTGAGACGGATCATTTGGAATATTCCTCCCGAGGTTTGGACGCAGGTGGAGTACGGTCGGGTTGGTTGTTCCTTAAAAACCAACCAGGCCCCTGGGATGAAAAGGCCAATATCTCTCAGACCGGGCGTCCGATTGACGCGCCGTCTGCGACGTTGAGTTCCTATTGACGATACGGAACTTTTGGATACATCAACCTTGGACTTTGTGTTAGTTGATGTATCAGCCTCTCGGCTCGTGGAGCGGACCCTCCCGAACGAGCTTGCTCTGTGCGGGAACCCTAGTGCTGGATGCCACTGCTACTTCGACAGCGACGAATGTGTAGAGATCCTCAGTGGACTGCGACGACGACTGTGCAGAGATCCTCAGTGGACTGTGACGACTACTGCACTCAGTGATCCTACGTGGATCAGTGCTACAGATCCTGTGTGGATCCGATCCTGTGTGGGTCAGCGCTCAGCCGTTCTGTGTGATCCAGTGCCTACAGGTCCTGTGTGGGCCCGATCCTGTGTGGGTCTTTGCGAGGGTTAGTTACATATCGATCCTGTGTGGGTCATTGCGGGGGTTAGTACCTATCGATCCTCTGTGGGTCCGACGACTTAGATGGATCAGTGATCATCTTTATCATCATCCGAAGAAGTATACCTGTGTGAGCTGAATCTTGTGTTACTCGCCTTTGTGGATCGTGCTGAACTATCCTGTGCGGATTTATTGTTTACTCTCCTTTGTGGATTGTGTTGTTCTATCCTGTGGGGGTATACGTTTTTCTTTCCTTTGTGGACTGGGTTGTGCTTGGGCTTGGATGTTGGAGCCGAACGGAAATTGATGACTTAGGTATATATATGGGCATATACCTAAGCCATGTCGGATGTTACTTCCTGATTGTATCTTTCCTTTGTGGATTATCCTTTGTGGATTCTGGGAGACCTTCGGGGGTCTCGGGGTCCCTACTGAGTAGCTTATACTCACCCCTGCACGGGTTATGCCCGCACTTTGTTGTGTTGGTTGCAGACGACGGACATCGCTGATCGTTGTGGAGGCGTGCGAAGCAGGACGGTACCTGGAGGTTGACCACTGAGTGGGATGCACTGGGAGCGGACGGCTGGACCGAGGAGCTGTGGAGGCTATCTGTACCCACCCTTCAGGTGGGACCTTCAGAGGACGGCTCGACGCTGCGGCTTTTCTTTTCAGTTTTTGTTTTTCCCTTTCAGTTCTACTTTACATTTGGGCTTTTATTTCCGGCCCCCTTTTACTTTCAGCACAACTTGTTACAGTTTTTGCTTAGTGTTTAATTTTCCTCTTGCTTACTCTGTGGTGCTAGTCTACTTTTCAAAGGCAATGCCTTCCCTTTTTCCGGGATTTACGCCTTGGTGCTAGTCGCCAGCCCCTCGCCTATGGAAGGCTGGCTTGGGGTAGTCACGGCACGGGCCCCGAGGACAGGTCGTGACAAACATAATATGGTGTGAGTATATAACATAATATGTAACTACCAACATTTTCCCATGCATAACTACTAAATTCAGTATACATGTATATAATATTCAAAACTAAATAAAATGAATAAATAAGTGAAATAAAATTGAATAAATAAATAACATCAACACTCATGGTAAGAAAACCAACAAGATTATGCACACCAATAATATAATATGTCCATAAAAGATGAAAATTATAGAGGGGTTATGAATTTTTAATTTGATGACGGAAGATTTAAAAAATTGAAAATCAAACCCAATATTGGGTAGTTGTAGCCTCTCAAATATATATTTTTTGAATTATAATGAAGTATTTGTGTTATTATAGATGCATTAATGGTAACCAAAATACATATGGTGTAACACCCTGTAAGAACTCAGATCTTCTTTTCAGGTATGTATTCCATTTTCTAGTCGTTTTTGAGAAAATATGTTTTTCAAGAAAATTTTGATGTACACGCCGTGTACTAAATGAGTACATGCCCTGTACCGTGATGCCACAGAAGGCCATGTGCTGACCATGTAGGGGCCACACACATGACCTTGTTTGGGTGTTTCGGTGGCCTCCTAAAGTGGTGTATGGAAAAGGAGAGTACATGTTGTGTACTTCAAAAGTTCACACTGCGTACTTTTTTTTCATTAGACGCACCAGGGTCATGTCTAATCGCCAAAATTCTATTATTTTAGGTCTCGTTCAACCGAGAGAAATGTATTTCTGCGGATCTTTGATGAACCTCCAATAGAGAATCCGTCCTCCATATCAATCACTGTCGGTTGCATTGGAATCACATCGGTGAGTTCTTCCTTCTCCTAGAGCATTGTTTTCCAATTCCTCCACTTTTCCAAGTTATCGTGGGTTGAATGTTTTATACTTTTTCAAAGATCAATGACATTCGAAGGTGTTTAAAGCCTCAAGGTTCACTTATAGTGATCTCCCAACACCGTGGTAGGTGGTTTGTTCCTTTCTATTAAAAGTCATTGAGTATTATGTGCAAATTCCACCAATAATCATGAATGGGGTATTGTGTGTTTATCGTTTTACCGTTGTTATTTTCCTTACATGTTTGTATTCTTGTGTAGAGGTTAATTGGACATGAATAGGTAATAATTTATATGCAGTGGATTCTTTTCCCATGCATGTTCTGTTTATGACCGTTGGGTCCTGTTTAGCCTATTTTTACTCCTTTCCTGTTTTCCATGCCTAGTGTTGTAGGGTGGAATATTTGTATTCTGACATGAATGATATGTTGTAGACTGATTATCCAAGTAGTTATGTAGGTTTAGTTTGTCCATATTTCATCACAATTCATGTTGACCTACACAGGTCCATGAGAACCTAATTTAGTAGACTATAAGAGGAATTGACAGAGTGAGCTTCATCATAGAGACTTTGAGCACTTTTGGCTATACGGGGTATATAATGAGTGAGCTTCCAAAGAGTTCCTAGGACCACCTAGGGATATATGTTGAATTGACCGACTGAGATTCTTCATAGAGTCCATGATTGATTTAGACTGTAATGGTAATTGACCGTGCGAGCTTCCTCAGAGAGTCTTTTCTTTCACTTTGATTTACCTTGATCAATCTAGACTATAAGGTGAATTTACCTAGTGAGCTTCCTCAGAGAGTTTTGAGTTACTTTGAACAACCTCGGCTATAAGGGGAGTTGACTGAGTGAGCTTCCTCAGAGATTCCATGACCATGGGGCTATACAGGGAACTAACTGGGTGAGCTTCCTTAGAGAGTCCTTGACTACCTTAGACTATACGGGTAATTGATTGTGTTATCTTTCTAAGAGATTCTATTTATGAATTCTTATGATAAAACCATAGGGGTTAAACTGAGTGTAATACCCAAATGGTTTCTTGTACTTGTTAGGTAAGACCAGAGGGGATGGGATGTGAGTACATCCCATAGGGTTACCTGTTTCTGTTTAGTTTCTTGTTTAGCTATTTCTTGATATTGAAACTGTGGATTGTTTACTGGTGAGTACTTTCCTATTTACTCTTTTCTGTACATTACCTACCATATATTCACTGACTATTAGAAACTGATCTTCGGGTGGTTTCCTACTGGAATTTAGTCTCACACACTATTTGGGCCATGCTTTTGGGCCCAAAAAGATTATATTGTTGCAGGTATAGATAACGTCAAGCGCCCTTCAAATTTAGGTACATGAGTTGTTGTGGATCTGGAGAGCATGGATTAAAGCTCATGATTGTGTTTCTGAGAAGCTGTTTATCTGTTTCTTTTCTACTTTGGTTTAGTAATGTTTGTATTCAACATTTTTACTTGTTTGACAGTTTTCCTAGACATATGTATCATGAATAATTTTACATATAAGTGCTCTAGTTGTTATTATTTTTGTATTTTATCGTTTACTATTTTTTTATATTTACTGCTTCCTCTATTGTATATTTTTTTATCTTCTGTTGTGTTACTCTACCAATGAAGGAACAGTTTTCTCACTATCACACCCTAGGCCATCGATGCTAGTCGGATACCTACGAAATTCAAGGAAATGCGCTTGAGGCCATGTGACCAACTGGGTACGAGGTGCCTCTGGGTGGTTTCTGGAACCAGGACTTTAGAAAGTGGTATCAGAGGAATTCCTTCCTCTTGACTTACTATTTAGATCTTTTAGCCAGGGATATGGTGGAATATGTATTTAGTAAAATGTTGTTTCTGGGAGTAGCTATCTCATGTACATGGAAAATCCAATCTACCTCATTGATTTCAATTTTCTTCTGGTTTGTAATTTTACAGTTGATTTGATTTTCACCGTTGGGTGACTCACATGTATTTTTCTATTATCTTTTATGTTATTGTGGTTCTATTTTTATTGAAACTTGATGAGATGAGGGTATTCCATCTCATGAATCATATAGGAACTTTCCAAAAATCACACGTCATGCATTCTTGCTTTGTCATCTAGGATGCATTATAGATTGCATGTAGTTGTGATAGATTTTGTGTAGAATATGAATGATGTTGTGATAGATGCCTTGATAAAAATCCTGTTGTTTTATAGGGTATTTTTTTTGTGAGTTTTTGTTTGAATGAATTCCAAACATTGGTTTGTGAGGTTTTATGGGCCCTCATGGACTGGAATTTGGTGGATCATTGACTTTCTTACCCTTGTTATGACATGTATAAGATTCCAAACATTGATTCGCAGGGAGTATGGGACCTAACTGATGGTAATTTGGCACTTTCAATGTCTGGTTCAGTGATTTTGGGCTCTGGAGTTGTTCCAAAGTCTTATTGTCTGAAGAAACCCAGAATACATGCCATATAGTTTTGACAACACGCCATGTGTTCTTCTATTCCGGAAGGCACTATTTTTCTTAAGTACACACCATGTAGTCTCTAACCATGTCATAGGACATGTGGGTAGAGACACGGGATATGAAATTTCTTGTGGAAACCCACCGTGTATCAGTTGTGAATGCCATGTAGTTGGACCTCGGTGCCCGGCCGTGTCATGAACAACACGGGTTGGTGTTATCCTTTCTCATACACACTGTTTCCGTCTAGAACACTCCATGTAGTGTCAGCCGTGTAGCCGGATGTGTAACTAACAACATGGAAGGTTGGGACTTCTTAGTACATGTCATGTCTGTTTGGAACATGCCGTGTAGTTTGACCTCGGTACACAGGCTGTGTCACTAACAACATGGGACAGGTGAAGATTGTTGAGTACACACCATGTCTACTCTGAACATTCCATGTAGTTTTGTCATAGGAGAGCCATGTGGCTTAACTGTGTAGAAGGAGTCGAGCGGGGAAGGAGGATTCAAGTACATGTCATGTGTTAGGAGAAAACACCATGTGTTTGGGTTGTTACACTACCAGTTTAGGCAGGAGTACACGCCCATGTAAATGACATAAGGGAAGACGCTGTTTAGGAATTTTACACACCGTGTAGTGATGTTTGGTAAAACATAGATTCTTTATTTCTCATGTTCCCTTCTTACACATATAGTTTTCAGTCCATAATAATGTTTATCTAAGGTGTGTGCTTGACCTTGTAGAGTCATACCACCGAGATTTCCTCCAGTTGTCTTCCAGTTACCAGACGGTGATCAGATGCCAGATATGGCTGATTAGGGACATCCAGTAGATCTTATCATTCCAGTCTTGGCACCAGCCATGATACCTGACACGGGATCTGATGCTCAGTCCATATAGGGCTTTATGAAGATGATTCAAACTTTTTCAGGAGCGTCGTCTCCTACCCCACTGATGGAAGAATTGATGCGGGTCTTTCAGTAGCATGATCCTCCTACTTTCTAATGGGATGGAGGACCCCAGGCTACAATGTTAGGGCTATAATCCATGCTGAAAATTTTCGAGCATTTCTAGATACCTCCAGATAAGAGGGTGAATCTCTCTACCTACATGCTTCGAGACTCCGCCAAGAGGAGGGGGATGTGATCTGACAGGTGGGTCTCCAGCAGAATATGGATTGGGATGCATTTTGGTGCATCTTCTACAATTAATTTTATCCGAAGACCACGAGGGATGATCGAACCTGAGAGTTCATGAGTTAGGAGTAGGGTAATATTAATTTTACGGATTATTCCTCTTGATTCACAGAGCTAAAGTGTTTGAAAACTATTACACAAGGTGATGAGTTGTTTCTTTCATGGATGTTTGAGGATAGTTTGAGGCACGACATCTGATCATAGGTGAACATATTCAGGTTGACTTCGATATCCTCTATCATCAACCAGGCTCTAATCACATAGATCAATATGAGGGATTCTGAAGCAGTGATCCAGGGCGGTTCGACATCTATAGTTAGCATTCCTCCTACTGATAGCAGGAAGTGCCACATGGAGTCTGCACGAGAAGATCAAAGTAGGCGAGATGCATCTTCTGGTAGCAAGGTGGTGTGTTACTAGTGTGGGATAATCAGGCATAAAAGTCCAAGTTTCCCGAGATACCCAGTGGAGTGCCGATATTGTGGCAAGATGGGTCACCTTCAGCACTTTTATTAGTTCTTCTCACCAGCAGCTAGTGATAGGGGTTCTTTGATGAATCCTTGTTAAGGAGCAGCTCCACTAGTTTCTCACCAATCTAGGAACTGTAGTTCTTTAATCCATTCGGACCGAGGTAGAGGTCATGGCAGCGGTGTTCAGTCACCAGGCTACCAGTGACAACATGATGGATTATCTCATAGTGGTCAGGTAGGGTCACAGGGCTACATTACAGGCCATACCTTTGCTGTGGAGAAGACCCTGCATGATCAAGATTCTAGACCCTCTACAGTTCAAGGTACGATCTTAGTATCCCCAGTTATAGCTTCTACTCTATTCGATACAGGGGATTCCCATAGCTCTATCTATATTGTTGTTGTGTAGATCCTTAGGCTCTTCATCTTTTCTTCTGTAGATATCTATACACTAGACACTCCATTGGGGATGAGAAAATCTATTGTGCATCAGTGCAAGGAGTTCCCTCTTGAGGTTGGTGGGTGTCAGTTTCTATGGGACCTCTATGTCTTAGAGATGACAGGCTATGATGTCATTCATAGAAGGGAGTGGCTAGTTCCCTTCTAGGTGGTCATCGATTTCTATCACCATAGGGTGAGTTTCATATCACCAGAGGGTGGATCCTTTCTTCATCGGGTCGAATGGGATGTCTAGGTGACCATAGCTAGTCTAGAGCATCTAGGGTTAGGAGGAGTTATAGCCCATATTGTTAGTCTATATCTGGATGACCAGGGGACTTCACAGTTATACTTTTCCCCAGTGGTGTATCATTTTAGATATGTCTTTCTAGAGGTCTTTTCATGTTTTCCTCCACAGCATAAGGTATTCTTTTCTATTGAGCTTCTTCCAGGAGAGGCATCAGTGTCCATTACTCCTTATATGATGGCTACACCTAAGTTGCAGGAGCTCAAAAAGTATTTGGAGGAGTTGCAGGAAAAGGGTTTTATCTGACCCAGTACTTCTCCTTGTGGTTCGTTTGTTCTGTTTGCGAAGAAGGCAGACAATACCCTTAATATTTGTGTGGATTATCGGAAGTTTAACTAGATAACGGTCAAGAAATGAGATCCCATTCCTAGGATTTATGACCTCATTGATCAGCTTCGTGGAGCCTGAGTTTTCTAGATGATTGAATTGAGGTCCGGTTACAATAAGTTGCATGTTAGACCATCAGATATAACTCTTACAGCATTCCGGAGTTGGTATGATCTATATGAGTATATGGTTATGTCATTCAGTCTCACAAACGTACCTGTACTTTTCATGGAACTGAAGAAATGAGTGTTCCATCCATACTTGGATTATTTCTTGGTTGTCTTTGTGGATGATATATTGGTTTACTCTCACACTTGACACGACCATTCTACACAACATGAGATCATTCTGAGTGCACTGAGTGAGAATCAGTTATATGCTAAGATATCAAACTGAAACTTTTGGATGGAACAGATTCACTTCGTGGGTCATGTTATCTCAGAGACATGATTATTAGTAGACCTAGATAAAGTGAGAGCAGTAGTTTCCTGGGAGCAGGCAAATAACGTCTTTGAGGTGTATAATTTTCTAGGTTTGGATATATACTACAAAGACTTCATACGAGATTTTTCATGCCTAGCAGCACCACTAAAGGATTTAACTAAGAATGGTGCGATGTTCATATGGTCAGATTCTTATGAGTCAGTCTTTCAAGAGCTGAAATGGAGGTTGACTTCATCACAGATACCAGTCTTTCTAGAGCCAGGAAATATCTATAATGTTTACTGTGATGCATTAGGTATTAGGCTGGGAGCTGTGATTATGCAGGGAGATGGAGTTGTTGTGTACGTGTCTCTGCAGTTGAGGCCACACGAGAGAAGTTACCCAACATATGATCTAGAGTTGGCAGATATTCTTCATGCCCTACATTGTTGGAGACATTATCTTCTGGGAGAGAACATTGTGGTTTTCACCGACCAAAAGAGTTTCAAGTACATCTTCACTCAGCATGACCTAAATCTGAGACAACGTAGGTGGGTTGAGTACCATCAGTATTTTGACTTCAAGCTTTCCTATATGCCTGGGAAAGGCAATGTAGTGGCTAATGCGCTGAGCAGGAGGACTCAGATATAGGTATTTCCGGAGGCCAGTATTGAGTGGTATCTTGTCGCTCTATTCTCTGAGATGCATCTATAGGTGCATGATAGACAAGGGTAGACTTCTCTATCCTCTGTAGTTGTTAGCTGTAATCTTCTTGATCGAGTTCGAATGAGGCAGTTGTCATATTCTGAAGGCCTAGTCCTAAGGGAGGGTGTGTCAGGAGAGGACCCTATTCCTAGATATACCGTAGGAAAAGATGATATATTGCATTTCTAAGGGCACGTATGGGTGCCATCAGATATTCTCAAGGAGTTGATGCGGGACATTCATTCCTCAGTTTGGGTCATTCATCCTAGCATCACTAAGATGTATCGTGATCTACATCATCAGTATTGGTGGCCAGGTATGAAGAGGGATGTCGCTGGTTTCGTCATGAGGTGATGAACTTGTCATCAGGTAAATGTAGAGCATCAGCAACCAACGAGGCTTCTACAACAATTACCCATTCCCAAGTGGAAGTGGAACTAAATCACGATAGATTTCATGATAGGGTTGCTAAGGTCACCTCACGGGAATGATGTAGTATGGGTTTTCATTGATAGACTTACGAAGGTCACCCACTTCTTGTCGATCAAGGAGACCATCAATGTTGATGACCTGGGACGGTTGTACAACCGAGATATTTTACATATACATGGAGTTCCACACTCCATCGTTTTAGATAGGGATGCATGTTTTACTTCTTGGGTCTGGAAGGGACTTCAGAAGGCATTGGGTATACAGGTACTTTTGAGTATAACTTAACATCCCCAAACAGATGGCTAGTACGAGCATACAATTCAGGTTCTTGAGGACATGCTCTGAGCATGCATACTGGAGTTTGGAGGTTTAATGGAGAAGAACATACCTATTTTGGAGTTTCCCTATAATAATTTTTTTCAAGAAACTATTCAGATTGCACCTTATGAGGCTCTATACGGTAGGCAATGTCGATCACCCTTGTGCTGGCTGGAGGCAGGAGAGGTTGCTTTTTTGGGACCTTGTCTTGGTCAGGAGACCATATGGTAGATAGATTGGTTACGAAAAAGGATAGATACTGCACAGTCTTGTCAGAAGTTATATGCTGATCAACAGAGATGACCTCTGGATTTTGAGGTCGGGGGTCATGTTTTTCTATTTGTCACACCGAGGTTTGGGTACAATAGGATTAGGAGACAAGTTAAGCTTTTTCCAAGGTACGTCCGGCCATTTTAGGTGTTATATATTGTTGGGACGGTTGCCAATTGGTTGCAGTTACCTCAGAGATACTGAGCTATGAACGATGTCTTCCATTTTTCTCTGCTTCGACATTACTTTTCAGACCCATCTCATGACTTTTAACCTGAGGAGGTTGAGCTCGAAGTGAATGTGTCATTCGAGGAGCATCCTATTAAGATTGTTGATCATAGTACAAAGGTTCTCCATGGCTAGTCTTTTCCTCTGGTTTGATTGCTATAGTAGCACAGGTAGGTGCAGGATGAGACTTGGGAGAGGGAGGGTGATGTCTGAGTGTAGTGGCTGGAGCTTTTTGGGGTTTCTTCTTCTATGTTGTAGAAGGAAAATTTGTGGAAACATTTCATTAAGGGGGGATGTTTGTAAGAACCCGGATCTTCTTTTGAGGTAGGTTTTCCCTTTTCTGTTCATTTTTTTTTAAAAGTGTTTTTTCTGGAAATTTTTGAAGTACATGTCATGTAATATATGAGTACACACTGGGTACTGCTATGTCGTATGAGGTCATGTGCTTGCTGTCTAGGGGCCACACACATGGTCGTGAGGGTGTTTTTTGAGGCCTCATAATGCATAGTACATAAAAGGTGAGTACACTCCGTGTACTTTCTTTTTTTCATTAAATGCACTAGGGTCACGTCTAATCACCAAAATGCTCTTCTTTTAGTTCATGTTCGACCGAGAGAAACGTACGGTTTTAGATCTTCGACGAACCTCCGAGAGTACATACGTCCTCTGAATCAAACACTGTTAGTTGCGTTGGAATTTCATTAGTGAGTTCTTCCCTCTCCTAGAGCATCATTTTCCAATTCCTACTATTTTTCATGTTATATTGGGTCAAACATTTTATACCTTTTCATAGATATACGGTGTTCTATGGTGTTTCAATCCTCGAGGTTCACTTATAGTAATCCCCCCACACTGAGGTAGGTGGTTTGTGGCTTTCTGTTCAATGCCTTTGATTATTATGTTCAAATTCCACAAATACCCTTGAACGGGGTATTGCATGTTTACCGTTTACCGTTGATAATTTCCTTCCATGCCTGTATGCTTGTGTAGAGGATAATTGGACATGAATAGGGTTGAATTGCTATGCTTTGGATGTTTTGGACATGCATGTTCTGTTTACGACTGTTGGGTCCTGTTTAGCCTGTTTCGTCGCCTTTCTTGTTTTCCATGCCTAGTGCTGTAGGATGGAATCTTTGTATTCTGACATGCATGATATGATGTAGACTAATTAGCCAATTAGTTATGTAGGTATACTTGGGCCATATTTCATTGCTATTCTTGTTGACCTACATAGGGTCGTGAGAACCTGGTGTAGTAGACTATATGGGGAATTGACCGAGTGAGCTTTCGTTGAGAGTCTTTAAGAACATTAGGCTATAAGGGGGATAGATTGACTGTGCTTCCTTAGGGAGCCTAGGACCACTTGGGGCTATATGGAGAATTTACCGAGTGAGCTTCCTTAGAGAGTCCGTGACTGCTTTAATGTGTAAGGGCAATCGATCGTGAGAGCTTCCTCAGAGAGTCTTTGTTTCACTTTAAATTGCATTGATCACACTAGACAATAAGGGGAATTGACTGAGTGATCTTTATCAGAGAGTATTTGAGTTACATTGAACAACTGGGGATAAGATGGGGAATTGACTGAGTGAGCTTACTCAGAGAGACCTCGACCTGGGGGCTATAAGGGGAATTGACTGCATGAGCTTCCTCAGAGTGTCCTTGACTACCTTAGACTATAAAAATAATTGACATTGTGAGCTTCCATAGAGAGTCTATTTATGAATTATTTTGAGAGAAACAGAGGGGTTAGACTGAGTGTACACCCCTATGGGTTACTTGTAATTGATAGGTAGGACCAGTGGGGATGGTCTGTGAGTACTTCCCAGAGGATTACCTGTTTGTGTTTAGTTGTTGCTTGATATTGAAACTATGGATTGTTTACTTCTAAGTGCTTTCCTATTTAATCTTTTCTATACTTTACCTGCCATATATTCAATGACTGTTAGGAACAAATATTCAGGTGGTTGACTATGGGATTTAATCTCACACACTGTTTGGTCCATGCTTTTGGGCCCAAACAGATAATATTGTTGCAGGTATTGATAAGAGCAAGAGCCCTTCTACTTTAGGTACCTGACATGCTATGGACCTTTAGAGCATGGTACTAAGCATAGGCTTGTGATGATGATGAGTTGTTTATCTATTTATTTTTTTACTTGGGTTTAATACTGGTTGTATTTAGAATTGTGACTTGTTTGGATATTTTCCTAGACATATGTATCAATCATCATTTTGCATGTATGTGCTCCAGTTGTTATAATTTCAGTCTTCCACCATTTACTTTGGTTGTATATTTACTGCTTTTTCTATTGCATACTTGTTTATCTTCTGCTTTGTTACTCTACCAATGAGGGCATTGATTCCCCACTATCACACTCATGGCCCTCACTGCTAGTCGACAGCCTCTGGCGTTTGGGGAAATGCGCCTGAGGCCACGTGACCAACTGGGTACGAGGCGCCTCTGGGTGGCTTCTAGAACCATGACGTTACACACCCCATGGCTCCATAGTATTATTTCTATAAAATAATTCAATAGCTTGCACTGCATGCCCCATCATGTTTGAGCGCACCATGACAAATTAACCTAGTCTTTTAAAAAGATATTATGAATAATATTAATCAAGTTATAAAATTTATTGATTATATTTCTCAAAATAGTAATAATTTTTGAATTTATAATATCAAAATTATTTTGTGGTAAATTTTTGGTATTTTTATGAAAAGGACAATTTTCTGATGAATAGTGAAAAATACTGTATTTTTATTAAAACCTTGACATTTTAATTTAAATAATTATTTCTCTTTAAATTTATTATAAAATCGCAATAGAAATATAATAAATTTATTAGTCCAATGTACGTCATCAAAATCATTTTTTTATTATAATTAGATGTAAAAATATTATTCGACTTCTGAACATATCTTTTAAACATCTTCTAACCACATCTATAGATTAAAATATAATGTTATTTTAACACTTCTATGAATTGAGTTTAAAAAAATGGAAATACATGGTTGAAAATAAGATGGAAAATATTTTAAAATAGGATAAAAATAATTTTGGTGAATAGTAACTTATTAATTTTATTTATCATGGTTAAGGTTAAATATGATAATTAAAGGAGAAATAATATTATAATATTATAATATTAACCTAACATTTGAACTTATCTTAAATTATAGGTATATTATGACCAAAATAAACCATAGGTTGAAAAAATAATATTTTTTAAATTCCTTGGGGTGGATTAAGGAATTTATTATATTTTATATAATGAATAGATAAAATTTCATATTAAAATTTTAATAACTATATGATTTTTAATACAATGATATATAAGCGATATGGAAAAATATAAATAGTATTTAAAAAGATAAAATTATTATCTATATAATGGATAATTATTTATAATTTTTAGAAATAAATAATTAAATTAAATGGTGAGATAGTAATGATGCAGTAATTTTATTATTAATGAATGAAATAATTAAATGATATTAAAAGTATTAAAATAAATATAATCATACCTAATTAATGACATAAAATAATTTCATAAATTGCATAGACATGGTAGAGATGTATTTGAATTATGTTTTTTATGTTTTCATGTTTGTTTGGTATTTAAAAAAATGAAAATTCTGAAATGTATCAAAATTTACATAAATAATACTTTATAATAAATAAAATAAAATTAAACATTATGAAATTAATAAAAATATAATGTTAGGAAACATAATAATGATAACATTAAAAATAAAAAAATGATCCAATTTATATCTATTTGGAATTTTATTGGAACTATATTAACCTTATATTATAATAGAACACGTAAACATGGTATGAGTTAAACCATTATACTATGGGTTAAATCGAAAATATAAGGTTAATTTTTGACCTATACTTGTCTAAAAATCATTTTAGGACATTATTTTTACCAATAATCATCTTAGACATTAAATTAATCACTTTTTATATATTTAAAAACAAAAAAAAGGTTATAATAAATTAATATTTTATGATCATCAAAATGGCTCCCCCACTACTGTTATGAAAGGGAACCCTTCATTATCTTTACTTCACACATCTAAACACATATAGTTCGTCTAAACCCATAAAATTTCTTCTCCCAACATCCCTCACTTAATACTAGGGTCCATATTTTGGAGGAAATCCATTATAAGCTGTCATTTTTGTACGAACAAAAAAAAGATACCGGAAAGAGAAGTAATTATATTATCACATATTTCAAAAATATTTCCTTCTTCTAAATAATATTTAATTGTTGTTTCCATATAAAAATAATAGCTTCAATATCATCTTAATACTTATATGCTATTATAATCTTGGGACAGCCATATTACTCATTTTATCTATCACGTAAAAAACAGTCTCATTGTACGGGCATCCATACAGCTTACCATCACCAGGACATGGTGTAATTTTTTATTAAAAACAAAATTATTTTTATGGATATAATGATGTGAATAATGGAAATAATTAATTATTATAAAATTTTAGTTAATATATATAATTAATATACATTCCAATTCTATACCATTTAACCATCAAGGGAATGATACCATCGCTCATGCGTACATACAGCCTAACATCTCCACTGCGAGATGAGATTCCATACCCACATCAACCATTAATTTATGATTATAAATTTATTATGATGAGTAAATATAATTTTTTTAACTTAATATCATTTTATATATGAATAAAATATATATTCTATACAAAATAAACATGACTTATATGACAAAACTGGAATTGGAAAATGATGTAGTTAACAACTAAAACAATGGTAATAATGAATCATTAAAAATCTATATAAGAAGATAATTTATGATATCATAAATATATATATTGTCCTAGTAGAATTTAATATCATAATTTAACCATTATACACGAGTTCAAATAACCCTTGAGTAATGTAAAGTACAAGGTAGTGGTTAATCTCACAATCTCTTTATTATCCGAGATTGTTTATACATAAGTGTATATGAGGACATCATCATAATCCATGTCCATGTTTCATAGAATATATTTAAAAAATATATCAAATAGTTATTAAAAGTCATTTTTAACCATGATTTACATTTTATAATACATTTTGAAAGAAATATTTCTATCATTTTCCAACGATGAACTTTATGACATTTACAAAAAAATGTAGGAATGATTTTTCTTAACTTATACATCACGAGTGGATTTTTTCTACTATTATGACGCTACTAAAATAGGAATATTTCCCTACAACATTATAGGGTTATTTTCATAAGAAATTTTTTTATTTTATAGTTGTGAATCATTTAAATAATTGCAATGTAAAAAAATCTATATTGCTCTCATGTAATTTAAATGAATTAATTTCACCTATGTCAACATAATTTGATGGATTTTATGCTAGATTCAGGTAGATTAATTATGATAAAATATTATATATTATATTTATGGGTTTATGATATGTCTTCTTGTGGGTGTTCTATTTTGAAGCCATTCATGGGTTATGGTTAAAACACTAACATTTCATATGCATGTTTTAATAAGAATTTTTTGGTTATGTTTTACCCATTTAATAAAAGGAATGGATTGAACATAGTAAGTGGGGGTGGGGACCTCTATATCCCCTCTATGCATCAATATGTATCATACAAAAAATAAGTTTATTGGATCATTTCCTTGATGGTATAATTGTTTTTTGACTCGACACAAGGTGTTGACAGTATGGTTATGAGGTCTGGTATTATGCACTCCCTTATTATGATATTAGTTATTGATATTACATGTGATTATTAGTCTAGTACAATATCCATGATAATTTTTAAGTGGATTTATATTATTTATTATTTCTATTTTATGCTGAATATTGTGTTTAAAACGTTGTGTTTTAGTTTTATAACTTTCCTTAAAAGTTTTTGCTTATTTATGATAATTTCTACAATATTGATTAACCATATTAATCATCTGAGGTTACCCTTTTATTATGTTTCATTTTACACCTTGATGAGAAAAATTATATTATGATTGGCCTATATGGATAGTTTAAGGGATTTGAGTCCCTTCAAAGGGGATAATATTTTATTTTTCATTTTTAGAGGGAATGTATAACTTATGTTTGTATCTTGTTTTTGAAAGGCTACTAAACTAAAATGTCCATCAGGATTTGATTTCATCTGATCGTTCCAATGTAAAAAAATAATGCATTGACTCTGGGAAACTGAGGTCAGGGCATTATAGTTGATATTAGAGGGTGTTTAGTGAAAACCTTGTAATCTAGATTTTGAAAAATATTTATTAGGGTACATTAACATAATATAGACATTGAGGATATATAATTAATAATATCTTATAAATTTGGTAGTGTAAAGATTATATGGCTATTCATTCAAAAAATACCCATATATGGATTGTAGAAGTAGAAGTGGTTCTAGATCAAATTTACCTTGGAGTAATAATTCCTACATGGTGTTCTTGGTATAACTCTGGGTAAACTAGTGCATGATAATTGGCCATAATGTGCACCAGGCTTGAAAATCCATTGGGATATGTATAAGATAAATCAATTTTTCATTATAAACCATTATGAATGACTTATGAGTAAATATGTCCCCAAAGAACCATTTATATAATTATGTACTAAATATGTATAAATCATTCATTTTATGTTAAGTATTTTAAAAGATTAGAGTTATGAATTATGGTTCGTAACCTATTATAGTGTATGGAATTGTTTAGAAATGGAGCCTAGTGGAAAGAATTAAAACCATATAAACACACGTAATCTATGTTGTTATTTCCCCCAATGCAAGATAATGATTATGGAGATGGTGATAGAACTGGAACTGAACATATTATAACCATACTTGGATAACTGATGGAGGGTCTGAATTATGACATTACCCTTATGGAGTAGATTGATCCACGATGGGAAGGATCAAGGTTAGACTGTTTCATGAGACAAAATCCTCTAGCATTCAATGGGAAAAAAATCCCTTTCCATAAGATTAATGGATACGTTCCATAGAGAAAATATTTCTGGCTTTGGAGAGTATCTTAAGGGGAAACTTTTATATGGAATATTATCCTCTATCAAGATATTCGTATCAATGGTGGTCAAAAATTCAAAACATAAATGAGGATGAACAGGTCATAAATATGGAATTTTGGGAATTTAGAGAACTCATCCTCAAAAAATAATCTCCTCTTGATCTATGAGATGATATGGAGAGGAAATTTATGAGTCTGAGGAAGAAGGAGGATAAGAATGTTGATACTTATGAAACTAACATCACATGGTTTGAAAGGATTTCATTAGACTACATACGTAAACCAATCAGTAATATTGATCTCTTTTTTGATGGTTTAAACCATTACACTGAAGGGAAGTGGTCTCACAATCATTATCATCATACTAAGATATAGTATCATGTCATATGAACATTGAAAATTAATTCTCAATGTCGTATGTATTCAAAAGAGTGAAGGAGAAGAAGAGAGCTACCAGATACATAGGAAATGGAAATATGGGGAAGATTGTAAAATCAGACATTCCACCCTATATTAATTATTGAAGGAAAGACACCGGTACTTTCATAAAAGGTACGAGATTTTGTTACATGTGTGGTTAAAAGGACCACCATAATAATTACTCAAAATGGAAGAATAAATCATTAAATGATTATTCCAAAAAACATTATGAGATTGGGCATTATTCAAATGTTATTCCTATGTGTCAAGGAATATTTCACCAAAAAAGACAAGGGAGGAAGGCCATATGTTTGTGATCACAACTAGTAAGGTTGATGTTTAGAATGATGTGGTGGTAAGTACTTTAATCATGTCCTCAAATTTATCCAAATTTTTATTTAATTGTAGATTGTCAAATTCCTTTATATCACACAATTTTTATTTAAAAATTATATATTTCCAATTTACATTAATATGGTTATTGTATGTAAAAATCCCTAAGGGGTGTCTAATTGCATCAAATTCGTGTCAGGTAGTTCCAATTATGGCATATAAACATTATCTATCGACTTACTTTATCATCAAAACTATTATTGGTGTGAATAAAATTCTCATTATGGGTTGTTTATCAAAATATTATGTGATAATTTATTTTAATAAGAAGGATGTTTTGATTAGTGAGGAATATGTAGAATCCATTACCAGTATAGAAAAACTTCATCACTTGATTCCTATAAAACACATCCCTATTATCTTTACTGAATGAGATTCCAAAAGTTAAAGTAGAAATAACATCTAGGTATGAAGAAATAATTAATCAAATTTATGATGTAGCTATTGAATGGGAATTTATTATTTTATTTATAGAGGATTTACCTGGAACTCCTCTAGAACAAGAAGCTGAGTTTACTGTTGATTTAATCCCTAATGCAAAGTAAGTATCAAAAACACCCTATAGAAAGGACACTATAGAATTAGTAGAGATAAATAAATAACATGAGGAGTTGAGTATTAACGGATTTATTCATCCTAGGGTTTCTACATGGGGATCCCATATTATTTTTTATAAGAAGAATGATGTTTCAATGAAGCTGTGCATTGACTATAGAGATATCAATGTTGTTACAACATATATCACATATCTTCAACCTCACATTGATGATTTATTTATTCATCATCAGGGAGAACAATATTTTTTGAAGATTTACCTTCATTCTAGTATAAATAATTATGTGTAAAAAATAAATTGATTCCAATTAATTAATTCTGGACAAGGTTTGGTCATTATGAATTTATTGAAATTCTATTTGGAAAAAAAATTTATCATTTTATTCATGTATCCTATGAATAAAATTTGTGGAATATCTTGATGATATTTTAGTATTTATTGATTATATATTTGTATAATACAAAATCTATTAGGAAAATTAGTACCAAATTTATATTTTCATGAATTCTATTATAAAAAATGAACTATATGGGATGTTTAGAAAGTGTAGCTTCTATCAACTATAATCTTCTCTTCTGGGACATTTTTTCTCCAAGGGTGGAATATCTATTGATCCTAAAAAGAAAACAGAAATTAAAGAATGTCCAACATCAATGAGTATAATTGAGGTAAGAAATTTTATATTCTTAACAGGTTACTATCAATTTTTCATTAAGAATATTTTCAATTGGAAAACTCATTAACCAATCTCATATATAATGGGGTTATGTTATTTGGGGTAAAAGACTGTGAAAAATGTTTTGAATAATTTTTGATAATATTATTCAATTATCCTATCACAACTATACCATTTGGGAATTGTGGGTTTTTGATTTATATTATTGAATCATGGATAGTACTTTGTTTTATCCTTATGTAGAATGATAGGGTTACTTCTTATTCCTCAAGGCAATTGAAAATTGATGAATGAAAAAATCCAACTCAGGATACTGAGTTATAATTGGTAATATTTTTCTCTATATATATGGTGACACTATCTTTATGCTTAATGATATGAGATATATACTTATCATAAGAGTTTAATATAAAATTTCTCATAGAAAGAACTCAATATGAGAAAAAGGATATGGCTTGATCTACTAAATAATTACAATTTCACAATAAAATACAACCTAGGGAAGGGATATAAGGTGGAAGATTAATTTAGTAGAAAAGGACCTAAAGTTATAAAAAATGTGTGTTGATGACGAGTTTCAAAATATAATTAAATATGTGAAGGATGGGAGACTGATTGACTCCTTATATTAAGATCATATTTTGACATTTGAGAACAAGATTTGTGTTCTAGGTAAACCTGAGCTAAAAAGTGAATTATTGGATGATGATGATAGATCCAATTTATCAGTACACCCTAGTGGAACTGAGATGTACATATATTTGATGGAATATTTTTGGAGGGACAACATAAAGAGTGAGATATCAGAACGTGTGTCGAGATATTTGGTTTTTAAATAGTTGGAGGAAGGAAGAAAACATTCTAGAAGAGTCAGTAAACCTCTCCCTATACCTATATGGAAATGGGATGATATTATGATGAACATTATCATGGGGTTACAAATGTCACCTAGATGAAATTATGTGTTATGGGTTATTGTTGATCGACATACCAAATCATCATATTTTTGTTCTATTAGAGAAGATTTACCAAATGAATATTTTTCAATATGTTATATTAACGAATTTTTAAGACAACATGGTGTACCCATATATATTGTTTATAACCTTGATCCTTATTTTAAATCATGATTACTGAAAATTATTCATAAGGCCTTACATATTGAGATTTAGTTGAGCACATACTAAAACCATCAAACCAATGGACAATAAAAAATTATTATACAATCCTTAGAAGAAATGTAGGGATCTTGCTCATTAGACTTTAATGGTCTATTGGATATGTATTTACCTATTTTAGAATTTCCATATAACAATATTTTAAATAGAATTATACATATGGCACCAAATGAAGTGTAATATGTAAATAGATTTCATAAAACAACTTTTTGGGTTGGTGTTTTTTTAAATAAAACACAATGGCCGAGAATGTGTTGTGAAAATGATGGAAAATGAAAAACTATTCATACCCATATCAAAATATCTCAATGTAGGAAAAATATCAATGAATATAACTAAAGGAAGGATTTGTTTTTTATGTATGAGATCAAGTATTTTTAAAGGTATCTCCATTGAAGGGTTTTATAAAAGTTTGTATGAATTGTAAATTAAGTCCCATGTATAATGGACTATTTGAGATTCTATAACGAATTGGATATATAGTTTACAATTTGGAAATTCTACCACGTCTCTCCAATTTTCAAGACGTGTTCCAAGTATTAATGTTATCGGATTGCATGACAAACTCAACCCATGTACTCGTATATGAATAAATAGATCTAAAACCAGATCTATCTTATTGTGGATATCACATTATAATTCTTGATACCAGGGAACTATTGTGGGGAAATGATATGGCTCTTCTGGTAAAGGTTCTTTGGATAAAATATTAAATAACAGAGTTGACGTGGGAGACTAAAGAACTTATGATCTATATCCACCAATTTTTTTTTATGAAGTTATATTATATAAATATTGAGGAGAAAATTATTTTAATGAGGGAAAATTTAAAACCCCAATCTTTCCATGTACATTTCTTTATAAGTAATTGAATAGCATGTGTCACATGCAACATCAAGTTCCGGTGCACCATGACCTATCAAACTAACTCTTTAAAAAGAAATGATGACTATTAATGACAAAATTATAAAATTTATAATTTTATTTCAAAATAAACTACCTTCTAGACTTCATAATATCCAAATTATCTTATTGTGAATTTTAGGTATTTTTTTGAAAAGTTTCAATTTTTGGATGAATAGTGAAAAATATTGCATTATTGTTACAAATCATCTTTTACACTTAAATAATTATTCAAAATTAAATTTATATTAAACTAAACACTGATAAATAAAAAATCATTTTAGGAAAATTCATGACATATAAATCGTTTTAATAATAGAATTAGATATTAAAATTTTATTTAAAATTGAGTGTCTCTTTTACTCGCCTTCTAACGACATATGCAGATTGAGATTAAAGACATGTTTCTACTTATGTGAATTGATTTGTGAGAAATGGAAATAAATTGTTGTAATATTATGTAAAATGTGGCCTAATAGGTTGAAAATAATTGTTGGTGAATACTAACTTTTAATTTTATTTACCATAGTTAAAGGAATATAGGGAAATTAATGGAAAAAATAATATTGTATTAATATATTATTACATAAAAATGTTCATAATATCATTGGATTTTTATATATTATAAAAAATCAACCTTAGGTTGAATTAATTACCATTTTAAGCCACCGGGTTGAGATTAAGATATTTATAATATTTTATATAAAGAACAGTTAAAAATTTCATATTCAAATATTAATAAATATATTATTTTTAATATGAGGATATATATGTGATATGGTTGACTATAAATATTATTTATAATGATATAGTAATTATCTACATAATTTTAATTTATTTATAATTTTATTTATTAATTAATTAATTTCAATGCTGACACAATAATGTTGTAGAAATTTATTTGTTAAGTAGAAAACAATTAAACAATATTAAAAATATTACAATAACAATAATTTTAACTAATTAATGGCATCAAATAATTTTATATATAACATAAAAATGATATTTATCTTTTAGAAGTATTGTTTTGAAGTTATCATATTAGATTTATTTTTTTTAAATGAAAATTTTGAATAGTATCAATATCAACACAAATGATATCTTAAATTAAATAAAATTTAATTAAATAATATAAAATTAATAAAAATAACAGGTTCATCCAAATAACTAGGATTATGTTAAAATTTTCATAAATGATCCAATTGAGGTTCTTTTGGATTTTTTTAGTAAATATATGAACCTTATATTATAAATGGACACGTAAACATGGTAAGAGTTAAACTGTTTAACTAAGAGTTAAATATAGAATATAAGGTAAATATTGTGACCTAAACAAGACTAAAAATAATTTAATTAGATGATTTATACCCAAAATCATTTTAAAATCGAAATAAATCACATTAGAGCTATTTCAAACCTAAAATAAATTTATAATAAATTAATATTTTATATCATCCAAAAGTGTGCCTCGCCAATCTTATAAATCAGAACCCTTCTTAATTTGTTATTCTTATATCTAAAGCCCATTATATCGGCCCAAAAATACACATTTCTTATCCCAATTTCCATAAATTCAACTTAGAGGCCATACTTCTGGAAAAAAATCCACTCTATGGAGTCCCTTTTTACAATCCAAAATGAGATACTTAAAAAGGAGGTAATTGTTTTACATCCACTTAAAACTTCTTTACTTCTTATACATCCTCATTCAATGTTGTTTACATATAAATAAACAACTCCAATATCATCCAAAAAATTATATATTATTATAATCATGTCACAACTACATTCTTCAATTTATCCATCAGTTGAATACTGATATCACAATGCATGCATATGTACCACTTATTGTCTCCATATCATAGTGTAATTTGTTATTCTACACTAAATTATTTGGAAGTGTATAAATATTATTATAATGAATATAAATCATGAATATTACATAATAATTATTCAATATAATCAATATACCATCTAATTCCATACCCTTTAACCATCAAGGGAATGATGCCATCGATCGTGCATATGTACGACATACCGTCTACTTGACACGATGTGATTTAATCTCTAAATTAACTATTAAAGAATGATTAATAATTTTCATGATGTGTAAATATAATTTTTATGAACATAATATAATTATATACATGATTAAAATATATATCTTATTTATAACAATCATAAAATATATGACAATACCAGAATGGGAAAACTAACCAGTTTACACCCGAACCAATGATTATACTGAAATATTTTAAAAAAAATGATATAATAGGATCATATATGGAATCATAAATATAGATTTTGTTTTGGAATAATTTAATAATTTACATTAACAATTATACATGATTTCAACACACACTCTAATAAAGTAAAGTACAATGAAAGGGTTAATTTCACAATATCTTTATTATCTAGTATTATTTCTACATAAGTATATACTAGGAAATTATTATCATGGATTACAATGTTTCATAAAATGTATTTCAAAATATTATCAACAATTTTTTTAAGTCATTTTTAACAATGTTATACTTTTTATAAAATGATACGAAAAAAATCTTTCCGTTATTTTCCAAATGAGGTACATTATCACTATAAACACCCAATAATTATTTATTAATTATTCCTAAATTGATTTAAATTGTTTAGTTAGTTAATTAATGACGATTTTGGTTTTTTATGTCTCCCTTTTTTTATTTTCTATCTCATTGGTGATAGAAATGACCAGTTGGATATAGATGATGTTGATCGGGCCGAGGTAGAGCTACCTATTGGGAAAATCAAATTTGAAAATTATTCTAAGGTGGTTGTTGATCTCACATACATGGAAGATATTAATTATTTCATATAATAAGTTGAATTTTTATTTCATATCACCACTAAGGAAATTGATTGTGCTAAATTAATTACATTTATTTTTTATATTATATGTTATATAGTCTATTAATTAAGAGTAATTTTTATTTAATATAAATCTGTGGACTAAAATAAATTTTCATAATCAAGATGGGTGAGACCATATATCTTATTTTATATCCTTACAAGGATTATACCCCCATTTTATTTCATGAATATATCTTGGGTCACCTAACTGAAATAAGTGTGATGACCATAATATGGGACCATAATCACATCCCTAAAGGTGATTAATGACATGCATTGATCATCCAATAGTTTTGGTATGTTTATCTATATGAATCCATGGAACTCGTAGACAGAATCATATTGTCAAGGATTACATCCCCCTATTTAGAAGAAACTTCCTAGGTGTAATGTCTATAATATGGTCGATAAGGTGTTGGTTTTTCATAATGACCATGTGTGATCCTAGATATGGAAAAGGGAACTAAGATACCTCCATATACTATTTTCTACATGATTTACTATTTAATGGAAAATGAATCCATGTGTGATCCTAATTATTCCATGGGTAATATGGACCATTGTGGGGTGAGGGATGTCTTTGAAACTAAATAGTGACTAGGGACCACTGAATGGTGATTTAGTATGAAATAATTGTTGTGGACCTCTATAGGTTCATGTTAATGAACAAATCATGACCATATTTATATTTTTTAGGTTATATTAACTATGAGTGTCTTTTATATTCCAAGTCAACTGAGTGGGAATGTCGGGGTAATGATCTTTATTAGTACGTGTGTTTGACCAGATTATATTTTGTTTATTATTATTATTATATCTATGTTAATTGTAATATAATTCCCTATTGATTTCAAGAGATTCTTATAAATCCTTCGTTGTGATTGTAGTGGTGCAATCAATGATTGAAATGGATCCTTCTTGTAATTATTATAAGGTCTTGGATTCCGAATACCCTAATGATATATTATAGTTATAGGAATGCCTAATAATCTAGTGTTCATTTTAAATGAGTGTTTCTAACGCTTTCGTTGGGGCACACACCATCCTTCATCGACACAATGGTTGTTTCCCCACATTGATGTTTTCCAAAGGAAGGAGGCATCCATCACTTTTTTAGAGATTTTTTCTGCTTGATTGAAATGGGATGATGGGATTTGGGTATCTCTTTTTATGGATCCCTCCTTAGAATTCGTCGCGTAATCCGGGTCTCCCTTAATGATTAAGACATTGTTTGTGAAACTCCTCCCAGTTTTAATATCATCATGGATGTTGGATAATTACATTACTTTTGTAATTAAATTCCAAGGGATTTAGTCAGGGTAGAAACTTTCGATTAGGGGAGTAGTCACATTGGAAATGGATGGCATGTTTGGATGCTAAAACCCTGATGTTCCTGGGTTTTTTACACTTATGATATAGATGTTCAAGCCTAACGAATCTCGAGGAATCCCATGTCGATTTCAAGGAATTATATTCCATATTAATGTACCTAAAATTCTCCTTATCTTCACTTTTTTAAAACAAGTTATGGCACGAGTTTAATGTCCAGCAGTGATGGTTATGCAAAAGGCATGTCTTCTATGATTTTCCTCAGGAATATAATGTTTAACAAAACATAAGCCGCATGTTTAACATCTTGTAAAGATTGATATGCCAAAGGAGTATATTTTGAGGGTTTCCATTGGTATATCTTTTTTAGCACAAGGTAAGATGTGATTTTAATGTCATGTGGAGGAAAATTATAGTGATTAGAACATCGTATAGAGACATATCAGATTGGTACATCCCTAGGATGGAGTATCTAAAAGTATTTCTGATTTATGGACTAGAGTACCAAATGAGGATGGACCCAGGGTGGTGTGTCTTGAAGAGGGATGATATCACACCACGACGGTTGATTTGGACACCAATGATTAAGAATCTGGGAATGCGCACCCCAGAAGGGGAACACCAAGGATTATAATTGGCTAGGATTGAACCTTAGGGAGGCTTCCTACATACCATGTGTAGATGATAGGGATAAAAACCATGTATTTTGAGGGGGTGAATCATGGTTTCAGGTTTTACACGATGGAAAACATCCCGAATGCATATTGGGGCTATGCATGGTTTGTTACCCGTTTCTAGAAGGGAACTATTGGTTGGATGGTTATGGATTGTGTGGTGATTATTCTTGAATAGCTCCCCAGTGGAATGGTGTGATCTCAACCAGATGAGGTGGCCCAAGTAGAAATCATGATAGATGATGGATGGTTGAACGATGTGGATGAGAGGAACGGGATGGAACAGACATAAAGTTAAGGAGATATTGGGCTTGAACCTTTGAGAAGCTTCCTACATATCCTTGTGGAGGTGAATAAATTTCCATGTAGTTCGGTGGGATGATGGTACTCTTGAAGAGGAGACATGTGAGGATTTATGTGTTGATATGACTTGGAGGAAATAGAACATCCAGGTTGGTTCATGACCCTCCAAAAACTCAAAGGCTCAAGGGAGATGGCTAGGATGAGACATGAGTGATGGGATTGAACATATAGGAGCCTTCCTTTTTATCCTCGTGATAGGGAATCTAATTCCAAATTGTTTATGATGCGTAATTGAATTAGGTTGTACACACAGGACAATGACCAAATGACATGCTTTGGGTTACCTGTGGTTAGTAGCCCAAGAGTTGGGCAAACGCCATTAAGGGATAGACAGAGGATGTGGGTCCCAGGAAAGGGGAATCTATTGTTTAATAGTGTTAGTGATTGAACCTCAAAGAGGATTCCTACATACCCTTCCTAGGAGACATATATCAAAACCCACATAGTTTGAAATAATATAGTTTAATATCACATAGGACGAAAAAGGTTCATATTGTTTGATGTCATTTGGGAAAAGGGTGAACCAATGTAAATTTTTCAGGACTAATGGGTGATACACCTTAACCATAGGGAGGCTTCCTATGTTCCTTGTATGGAGAGGGAAAATATCAATGTCCATGTAGTTTGGTGGGGTGGGATGGGGCTTACACACTAAGGCATCCCATGAAGATGTCATTGTCATTGCTTATTATAAGTTCACACGATTCATGATTTTTGAAGGAAATAAGAGGCAATTAAGGCCTACTTATCACATCGAAAAAGTATCATCTATGTGGATTGTAATGGGTCTTCATCATGGTTAGTGGCCCAGGGAGATGGAGATTGGGACTTCTCTATGATGGAGGCCCAATGGCGATAAATCCCAATGGGGGAGGGATGACGTATTGAGAGTGTCATGTGCCCATTTCTCCTTCAGTTGATGAAAATTGAATTAGAGAGGAGGAACAAGGGTTATACCTCCTACAAGAATGGCTTGGGGCTTACACTAGGGTGGTTTCCCTCCCCCTTAGTGATATTTCATTCCATTCAAGGAGGATCTCATTCCATGTGAGGAAAATCTCACTCCTGTGGAGAAGAGTGGGTGTAGAAAATGGTCATGGTGGGGAACCTTGTGTATATTTCATGGGCTATGACTATAGTTTAACATAATGTTCTAGGGATGATGATTCATGAGATTTTAATGTCTATTAGCTCAGATGATGGGGATTCACTCTCCAATCCTAGGACTTATATAACTAGGGCGCTTAAACCCATGGTGAAGGGAAGGCACCAAAAATTTCATGTGGAGACGGGGTTGTCGAGTGATCCATAGAGGGGATAATGTTTTCATGTCCATGAGAAGAAGTGACATCTGTTACCATGAATTTTTGAAAATTCATGATGCAAAGTAACACAACATGATGCATCACCCATGGGACCTTGAAATAACATCGTATAGACCTATAGGGCCATACAGGAAAAGTATTCACATAATAGGGGTGTCGCGCATAAGAGGGGATCAAACATTGTTCCTTAGGGTAAGGAAAACACAAGGATCACAGAAGGGGGGGCTTTCAATATATTGAGGGGGTGTGTGCAAGTTGGGGGGGTTGTGCGCAATGTGAGTGGACGCACGCAAGATTGTTAAAACACACATGAAAATATATTCACATGAAGAATATTTTGTGTGAAAATTACTTAGAGTAAAAGTAAATGGACAAGGATCAATACCTAGTGGATCCACATTAAGGAAGACCTATGTGATACATATCACACATGATCCTATACCTTGAGGACATGTCTTTCACACTGTCACGGATGTGGTGTTTTTCCCATGGAAGAGCATCGTTTCATCTACCATAACTGTCCCCCAAGGGAGGGGGTTACACTTTTATTTATAGCAGGAAACGTAGGCAGAGTCACACAAGGGGAGATTTTTGATAGTGTCCATTTGACATCGCATTGGGTGCATAAGAGCTTGTGTGCATATGGAAATCTTTTTTGTCAAGAAATAATATTTCACACCATTGTCTTTGCTGGTTTTCTGTTACTCATTGTTCAAGGATACATTTCTAATCACATTGGGTGCACCAGTGTTTGTGTGACATTTCTAATCTTATGTGAAGCACTTACAATTTGTGTGGAGCTCCCTCAGGCATCTTGGAATTGTCTGTGGATTCCCAATATTCCTTATGTTTTCTAAACATTTCCCCTGCATGGCCCTATCTCAAATTCAGTGTCAAAAAATCCCCCCCTCAGAATAATAGTTGAAGGGGGTCTCGATGGCTGGATTGTGATGGTCTCACTGAATAGCAGATCTACAGGCCTTTTATGTATAAAAATGGCCATTCAGCATGAAAACCACTTCCACGTGTGTAAATGGTCCTCTTGGCACCTATAAACGTGCTGGGGGGGGGGGGGGGGGTTGGTACCCACTTTGACTTTTCCAAACGACATGTTCTTCTGATCTCATGAATGAAAAAAGAATTATTTCTATGTGAATGGTCTCACAACTTGTCTGAGATTTTCATGCACTCGCATAATCTTTCACACCTCCTTCATTTGAAGAATGCACTAGACATTTTGGTATTCTTGAACGATCGAGGCTCATATTTGACTCAGCAGGATATCTTGCACCATAACCCCTCCTTCATTCACACACATCCCTTTTTGAATTTTAAAACTCAATGGAAATGGATTCCTAGTATAATAATGCATATATGGAGGCTATAACAGCTACGTGGAAGAATTAGATGATCTGAAACATGTAGATTCTACTTAGGAGAAGATTAATATGTGATAATAAATGATTTTTGGGATGCTGACACAAGCTCAAAAGGATTATGTCCTAAGTGATAGTTTGCTGATATGGAACATTAGTATGTTGGGGGTGGTTTTGATGTCAGGCTTTAAAACTCATACACCACGGTCATGGGTAATATGAAAATATAGCCTTCCATAGTTCAACATCACGAACAACAGTCATTGCTAAAGGGAAAAAAGACATCCATCTACATCTTAAATCTGAAGGTTAAGACAATTGTAGGAAGTGATACAGATCCAAATGAATCTACATCTCATTATGTGAGCTCCTTTAGAATTATCATTACCGATGAGTCAAAAAGATGAATGAATTGGACTTCAGATATAGGGAAAATTTCATGAGTAAATGTGCATGGTCGTACTATGTACATCAGACTTGTGAGGAGTTCGGGAAAGAGCTGCTATATATTAAGATTTTTGAAGCTGTGTGGACATCCTAGTTTCATTTATATCATCAGTATGAAATTATACCAACGAAATTTAGCCGATGTTCTTCTGACACCAACACCTTCCAGCTCCACCATAGGGATATAGGATTTATTCTATGGGACATCCATTATCTTAGGGGAATTCCCATGGAGGGGTATTAGTATGATGAGTCTGTCCCAACAGAGAACGTCTAGGGGGATAGGATGCACACCCCTATTCTGACATGGAATATTTTAGAGCAGGTTATGGATAATCTATAGATCAAGTACATCATAAAGTATATATCATATTCGGGGTTGTTCATTCTATTTTTGATGTAGGAAAAGGCAGTGGAGATTCCAAACTGAGGGAAGCAGTGCCCGAACACATCGCAGAGGTGGGTGGTTGGATCATAATAAATGGTCCTTGAATAAAGTGAGTTCTGATCCTGATCCATCAACATAAATCAATGTCGGGACCCAAAATGTACAATATTCATGGTTCCTTGCTTCATTTATGAGTTGGTGGATGAGTCCAGTGGGGGACACATGGATTGGGGTTTGGCTAGAAACAATAGAGATTGTTGGAATCATGGAGGTGAAGAACAAGGTTAATCTATGTGTGCTTGTACATTACAAGTTATACAACATTCTAGGACCCATATTAAGGGGATGCACACTCATAAGGATATGTGGGCCATTCAATATATTCATGGCTTGGTTTCATCTCACTATAGTGGGTATGACATTTTAAATTTCATTCTCTCTCTCACGGATGGTCAGCTACCATCCCTCCTAAATATTACTGGGATCCACCCACTGATGCAGAGAGAGGAAGAGATCGAGATGAAGATAGGCTTCCATAAAAAAATCAACATTCATCTTCATTAGATATCAGTTGGCTATATGATATATGATGGGATAGTCCCACTAGAGTATAGGGAGTACATGCAAAGAATCATGGTCGGTGCACTAGTAGCCCAGATTGATGGAAAAATATTTTTCCAACTGTATGTGCTAATAAGGGTTTCCAGACTATTCAAGTAAATGTATTGAATGCCGAATAAAGTATACATAGAGGTTTGGGAAGAGCCAAATCCATTAACTCCTCACCAACTATGGATCATGTTCAAGACTACATGATCTGGTAATGTAATCACCCCTTCCATACGGCTATTGATGTTGATCTATCAACTAAGTATGTTGACCATTGGACAAAAACATACCAAGAGGTGATTCTAAAAAAGATAATCCAAAAAAATAAAGGTCTATATCATGGAGTCTAGACAGTGAGAAGGTATATGAGGTGATGATGGGGATGTGAGAAAAGGAATAGGCCAGGTGGATGGAATGACATGGGCTGGAACATCATCAGTGGGTGTGTTGCATGGTTAGAACACGTCTTTACCATCTAAAGAGGGGTTGTACCATGGGAGGCCTCATGGACCAACTATTGAACACCATGGGAAGAAACTAAGGCATCTACTAAATCTGATCGCTGATTCCATCTTCTCTTCTCTATAGTCTACCTGGAGGTTGCTACAACAATTTATGTCCACCGAAGAGCTATGGTGGCGACTAGTGTGCACCATGCTAAACATAAAAGGCAAAGGGAACATCCAGGTGGTGGAAAGGGTAATATTTTAACACTGAAAATCATAAATAATAGCCATGGATAAGTACATTTTCCAACAAGGTTGGTATGAAGATCCACACCTCTAGGTGAAAGGGATTCTTGGCTAGGAACCTAACCTGAAACAACTGCCATCCAAGGTTGACGATGACAAGGAAGAAGAAGAGGAACCAGAGGGAGAGGATGAAGTAAACAAAGAATATTCTAGGGTGAAAGATAAGAGTTATATGGAAAATAAAAATTTGGGGGGTGAACATATCGAAGGTGTGGGACCTCTAGAAACCATCATTTTCAATGGAATCTTACATGAGATTGGAGATATCGCAGGCTCTGACGTTGAACTGGATTAACATCACTAGGCGAGTCTTAACACATATCTCCACTATCCTTTTTCTTTTTGAAACAAGAATGTACTATTGAAATGTGGCCCTATTTAGGAACACATTGATGGTGATATCTTGTAATCCTTTCCTGTAGGGGATGGTGATGTACCCATGGATGTTGAAGAACATCCTTAGGAGTAGGAATTTGAGATCATGTAAGGTAGGGAACTAGACATGGTTGATATGGGAAGTTATGAACCAAAATGAAGGGATGAAATGGAGACCTTTGTGTCTCATACTATTCCCATAATTCAGACAAGGAAAATACTAGTGATTAAACTAACATGTGCAGAGGGATATCCTCTGGTGGAGGCTCCCACAATGACACAAGCACTGGAAACCACTGCGCATAGATCATGTAAGAATTTTGCTTTCTTAGATCTAAACATTTATTGGGAAACTATACATTCCAATATATTCATTCTCAAAGTAGTGATCACAATGCTAGAGGTTTGTCATTCCATCGAGTCTGGATCATCTGCAGAATCCCTACCAATGATTGCACTGGCTCTCACATAGCCAACTAATAAAGCTTGTCTCTTCCTAATATGTGTTGATCGATATGCTGGAATCACATGTGATAATGATACCGGGGTTGAGCTCTAGGATGGTGAGGTTGAGGTCGCTAAAGTGGAAAGAGCACCAAAAGAGGACCCCATAGCTGAAATCCTATCTATTTTGATAGAGTACATGCCAGCTGATCCTGAGGAGATAGATGACTCTAATAAAGACATGACCAAGGAGAATCATATGTTATAACATAAGTTGTCTAAGTGCATCACACACTTTATTAGTAATTAACATGAAAAATGTATATTCTAGATGGGGTCACTTAGCACAAGGCTACGAGATGAGCAAGTGTGAGTGCAAGAAAAATCTAATGAGTGATGCTCTGCAGCTATGGATGAAGAGAGGGAGATCAAGGGATGAGATGCATCCCTAGATGATATGAGCCAGAAGGTGGAAGAAGTAGGGAAATCCAACAATGTAGTTGATCTATAAGGGCCATGTATTGGATGAACTAATAAATATATCTCCATTTCACTTTTTATTCCAAATAGTATACCTGACTGATTATATTATTAGATTCTTATTTTAGTGCATTCCGACCATAAAGGTGATGTAACTAGCAATCCATCCCAAGCTCATGTGGGTTATACCCAATGTGAGAAACATGATAGGATTATATAATTGTTCACTTTATGTATTAGGGAACCAACTAATATTTTGTAAACATGGGGTCTATATGGCCACCTAGAGCTCCTGGCATAAGGGAGGTGTCCTGTCCAGGGAATAGGGGTCTCAAAACTACCAAAATTTTCTTTCTTATGTACTATAGTGCATAAGAGGGTTGCCTCCAGGGGTGCTAAAATAAGTCCAAAAAAGAGGAATTGAGAATCTGAATTATGAAACCAAAATTTTAGGATATATTATGGATGGCATGATGACAAATGATTTTTGTTGACTGAATTAGAATCATATATTTGTATCACATTATCCTGAAATGGGGATACAAAAATGAGGTCCAACTAATGACCATATTGGTATCATGGGGTCAAACTCAATGTGTCATCCACCAACTAATGGATAATTGTCCGGGGTAGGTAGGTGATCCATTTGACAGAGAATCCTAGCCATTAGGGGGTTCCTTCAGATGTGAGAGTAAATAGATCAAAATATGTAGCCTGTAAAGTGTGGGGTGGAGCGATGGCTATTAAAATAAATTACAATACTCTTGGAATTATGACACAGTGATGAAAGTTCAATGGGTGAGTGTATTAGTAAGAACCAAGATAATTCATACTTCCTAGATGGACCTCTACCGTGAGGACCTCAAATGGTCTATAGTTTTACAACATGTGGTGAAGATGATAGAAACATAGTTTAACATCAAACAGTGTGGATGAGGTTACCTTGAATGTAAATGTATTGTACGATACACATCATGATGTGAATGAGGATAGTAAGAGTACACACCCCACCACGTAATCCCTTGAGAAATATTTGGTCAAGAGACCCAGGTGGGCTAAATATTGTTTGGGCTAGAGACAATGTGTCTGTGTGTTCCTACATACCCTATTATGATGGGAATCAATCCAAACATAGTCATGAGAGTGTAGTTTAGTGTCATGTAGGATGAAAGACATGTGTGGTTTGGCTGCACTAGTACGCATCCTACCAAAACCACTAATCCCATGTGGGTCATGATGGATGTGGGAATGAAGAACTAGTGATGTCATTTTCCTGGTGTAGGGAGGCACACAATAAGGTAAATGGAATGATAGCTGAATGGATTCCCAATAATACTGACCTTCTTACTTAACACACATATATTGTGCAGAGGGGTAAAACAAAGTGTGTTGAAATTCCACTTAAACATATGGAAGTTGATAGATGAGAATCATGGAATCTGATATCTGGATCACAATGATAGTGGTATAATGATGTAAGATAACTGTTGACCATTTTCTAGACAAAAAATTTGTTTCATTCTAGCCTAGTGTTGGGAAATACAAATGAGGTTCAACTACTGACCATGTTTGAAACACGGGACCTATCACAAAATTTAATCCAAGGTCTTTTGGGGCATTAGGCCAAGATGATAGGTGATCCAATGTGGCATGAGACCAGGCCGTGAGGGTTTTCCCTTCAGACATGGAAAGGAATGGAGGTCCATGCAAAGGGCTCACTATGTGTGGACAAGAAATGGAGGAATTACCGTGTGGGATGAAACACTTGGACCCTATGCCACAACTCATATGAGTATGCCAGTGAGACATGTCAGATAGAGGGAGTTGAATCCATTTCCAATGACAAGGGTCATGGGGATTCCAACTCCAAGTTTATAGTAATAGGGTGAACTATTGATAGTTGACCTGGTTTAATGGAATGTTCAGTGGGTGGAGAAGTAGTAAAACCTAATGTGGATGAGAACCAAAGAGAAATTCCCTCTTATGAAATATTTCGAATGAAAACCCACAAATAGTTTAATGTCATGATGCCTCGACTAGGGTATGCGGTTTAATGTCATGTGTGTGGATGAATGAAGGATTTTTTGTACATGGGGCTAGACCAAAAAAATAAAGTTATGTGAAATCCAATGTTTCCCATTTTTATGGGAATTAATCCATTTATAGATATCTTAGGATGAACTTAGTTTGTGGTCATAGAACTCGAACCAGGCTTAGAAAAGACAAGGGAGAGACAAGGTGCAGTTGTTGAAAAACCAAACATGAATAAAGGCAGTATATGTCCAAGATATAACTTTTTATTTAAAAGGAAATGTTAGGTTTATGGGACCAAAGGTGGAAGCATAGGATAGACCCAATGTGAAATGCATGGATGTTCCTATGTATCCCATTATGATTGGAATCATGTTAAACATAGTTATGGAGATGTCGTGAAGTTTATCATCATTTGATAAGGATATAAGAGAATGTATGGAAGATACCAGAAGGTAAATACATGGAATTTATATAATAATCCTAGTGTGAATGAGGACCCATGAGGTCCCACCACACCACATGCTTCCAAAAGAGATTAGACCAAGGTGGCCGAAAAGAGGGTTAGATTTGAGGTACCTGTGGATGGGCCCAAAGTCAAAATGTCTAGGCAGTCTTACATATCCCTTGAGGATGGGAATCAAGACACACATAGTTCGAGAAGATGTCATAGTAGGGTACCAATTCCAGGGGGTATAAAATAAGGAAGGTCGGACCCATACACCAAAATAAGCATCATTTGATGTATCTTGATTGTTCATTATGGTGAATGTGTTTTTTTTGTGAAGGAACAAACATATAAAGAAAAATACAGGTGTATCTATTGGAATCAATCCATATGTTGGCCATTAAAAATTGCATGTTGATGTATGATACCAAACATGATGTCCTCTCGTGTGAGGACATCACAATGCAATAGTGTTTTTTCTCGTGCGGCTAGGTTGCTAGTGTAAATTTTTAGTGTCGTATGATAGGCCCAACCCATGCATTTTAACATCATGATGAAAAGAAAAAACATTTTAATGTCAGGTGTGATCCGAGAGTAGATTTTAACATCCTATGAGTTGGACTCCAAAAGAAGAATGAGGTTCTATAGGTAAAGCAGAAGGTGTGATAAAGCATACTCAACATGAATGAGGACATCTGTTAACACCACATCATACCCAACCCTAGAAGTATGGAACCTCATGCCAGGGGTCATGAAAAAATAAAAGGATATGGGGCTTGAACCGAAGACAAAATATTCATGTGTATTTACCAATCCCATGAGGATGGGAATCAAGCCATATGTAGTTCTTGAAGATTTTTTTATGTTTAAATCATAAGTCAAGGATGGGGATTTGAGAACTAGATTATATGGAAGAGTACATGATGGAGCTATTATAGACCTGACGTGAATGAGGGCATATGTCTACATATGCCACACCACGAAATCCTATAAGAGTCACATCCAAAAGGCTGGAAAAAGAGATAATTAGTGGAGCCTGAGTTGGACCCGAAGTCAAAATGATTGGATGTTCTTACATATCCCAATAGGATAGGAATCACAACATACAAATTTATTTAAATTCTTGTAATTTAAATTCATGCAATAAAGAATATTGTGGGACATAATTTTTAGTCAAAGAGAATAGACTGAAAGAAGTGAGACTCTTTTAAGCAGGTGTAAACCTTGACCAAGTCACTAAGACCATGTGAAAGGCAATCAATGTGGGAAGCAAGGGCAGATAATACCATCAAAACAAATTACATATAGTGAAAGAGGAAATTACAAGGAGCCTCAAATGATATCACACCACTGAATTTCCCTCTTAAGGTGAAAACTCTCATTGATGTACATCACCAAGAGTGTCAAAATTAAACTTGAACATGATCAAATGGAAAGTTATTTGAATCATGAAACCAATATTTAATCCTTAATGGGGGTTTCATAATGAGGGAGGGAAAATTTTGACTATGTTCAAATCACAACATCCATATCGTTTGACCTGAAATGGGAACAAAAAAATGATCTTCGACTAATGACCATATTTTAAATATAGGAAATGTTCCAAAATGTCATTCAAAATCATTACGGATGATGTCCCAGGATTGTAGGAGAGCACTGGGTCCTAGAATCCATGTTGTTTGGGGGTTCTTCCTGATGTGAAAGATGATGAAAACCTGAATAATTGAAAACATGAATCATGGAAACAGATGAAAACATTTCCATGTAGAACCCAACACTCTAGGTCCCAAACCACAATTCATCAAAGAACATTTTTGAATTTTCAAAGAGGGTCAAGGGTCCCTATTTTAGAGTTGAAGAATAATTAAGACGAGTGTTTTAAAGGGGGGTGAAAAACTCTCAAGAGAGAGGTATGTGGTGTGGCTGTTGCAAAGCCGATATAGATGAGGACATAAGACCACACTACACCACATACCCCCCCCCCCCCCACTTGGATGATTAATTCAAAGTAGCTGGAGTGAAGAAAACGATTCTATGACATATTGATGGACTCGAATATGAAATGTACTTGGTTTCATACCTATCCCAAGTGGATGAGAATCAATCCATATGTAGTTCAAAAGTGTTGTGCAGTTTAATGTTATATGACAAGGATGTGTCAAGGAAGTATCTCAAAGTTGATTTTGAATGGCATGGAAACTAACCCGACTTGAATAAGTAAATCAGCCCACAAATGCCACACCATTAATGTTTCTATGAGAGAATTCTAGACGAGTGGTCGAGAGAATGAATATAGAAACCCAAGCGGGAACCAAAAACAAAATATTTGGGTCTTCCTACATTTCCCATGAGGATGGGTATCAGGCTATATGTAGTTCTCTTGATTATGTGAATTTTAATTCCCTGAGATGTTCATGTGGTAGATCATAGCTTATGGTCATAGATCTCGGACCATAGATTCCCAGTTAAATGTCATGTGTGTGGGATAAAAGGGTAGAAAAGGTGAATCACCACAACTACCATCTTGGAGACAATGGGGAAGAAATATTAATTTAGGATAATTGGTGACCATGTTCCCAACACAGTATCCATCTCATCTGACATGTAATAGGAACAAACAATTGAGCATCAACCACTGACCATATTTCCAATGCAAGAGAGGTGTCAAATTTGAATTCCAAATCCTCTGAGATGTTAGCCCAAAATGGTATGCGAGCCAAGGTTATATGTATCCATGTCATTAAATGGGTTCCTTTCAAATGTGAATGATGATGGAGTCATAAATTGTAGGACGTGTGAAGAGTGGTTGTACCCATGTAGTTTAATATCTTATGTTAATGATGATGGATGAAGGTGGGGTATCTCAAAGGGATGTCTGTTGTGTGGAAAAAATAGCCTAATGTGAATGATGGTGTAGAGTCCAGACCACACCACACAATCCTAAGTGAGAAATTGGTAAATGAGGCTAAAAAGGTCGATGGAATGAGGTTGGGCCATAGATTAAAATTCCATGCGTTCCTATGTATCCCATGAGGATGTGAATCAAGCCATACGTAGTTCTGAAATATCATGTTGTTTAACATTATATGAAAAGGAGACATGACATCCTAGTATAAGGTTATAGAGCTCATACCATTTTGCAGTTTTTCATAATGTTGGACAATGGTTGTGGTTTATCAACACCTATAATGAGTGTATTTTGTTTAACATATTGTAGGATATTAACACTTATTAACATCATGTTGGCCGAGTGAAGGGTAGTTCACAACCTTCATACTGGACGAACCAAATAGTTTAACATTTTGCGATAACTATGGTACAGACTATTGTCATGTGGGAATATTAGTTAAATATTGCTGGATGAATTTAGAATTAGTGGAAGGAGTAATACACTCACCATCCACAGTGACTAGGGTGTATGAACTATTTGGGAAAACCGTATGAATTATATAAGGTCCCACCCATTTGGGATCCAAGAATGGTGGATTCTTATTAGGTATCACATTAATTCTTAAGGTCCAACACCATGTCACCTTGTAAGAAATAGATGAGGAGAACATTCATATTTAAATATCTCGATATCATTCTCTGATGCCTTTACTGATTGTTCAAGGCATGAATCATGTTCTCATCAAGCACTTTCGGTTTATCTAGATATATTTCAGCTACATTGTCTGTTGTCTGCTAATCGTAGATGGTTATTTGTAATGAATGTAACAAAATATTGATGGGTTAGACTGCCTTTATTCTACACAACAGGGAATATGGTGTCACCTGAGTGTAATTACTTTCCATCATCTGATAAACTCAGAGATCATTAGGGAGTTTCTTTGGCCAAAGCTTCTTGTAGTATCCCACCATCTTCAATAGAATATTAGAGAGGGTTTTGTTGAATTCCTCGACTTGTCTATTTTCTTTTGCATTATATCAAGAGGTATTATTATAATGGATGTTATACTTGGCGTAAAATTTCATTACTTTATATTCTTGGAAGTTGGTGGCGTTATCACTGAGGATAGCGTAAGGGACTCCAAATTGGTAGATGATATTCGAGTTCACAATCTCAAGGATAGAATGTGACATGACTTACCTGTGCATAACTGCCACTTCCCACATATAAATTAAATCTTAATAGGTCATGATGAAACTGAATTTGTGATCTTTCTCTGGTGGATATGGTCACATGACATCGAGTCCTCATACAATAAATGTCCCAGAGTATGTGGTAATGTTGATAGGTTATGGAGTCCGATGGATGAAATTAGCATGGATTGGGCATGCATGGAACCTCTTGGAAATCATGATACAGTCACGGATCATGGTGGGCCAGAAATTCTCCAATCGTCAGACCTGATGAGAGAGTGTTATCCCTTTCTGATGGGACCTACATGAACTAACATGAACCTCTTACCTGACATAGGAAATCTCTCCTCCTCGAATGAAAAATAGGAAAATACCATCAAACCCACATCTATAGTGGGTTTTCTCAAGATTGGAACCACACTATAGGGTGAACTGCACTGCACACCATTTGATTTCCTCACACTTTCATTGATCAACCAGGTGATTACCATGCCGGATATACTCGACAAAGGGGGTCCCCACATAACAGTCACTTACAATATCGTGGTAGGGGGACCTGGTGGTCCAAAACATGGAGGAACCCACTATAAGGTGGATTACATGTGGGAAATCATCATCTTACAGAGTGATGGGGGTAATTATTCATCGATGGGACACATAGAAAATCAAATTATCATGATCAGTCTCTGAAAAGATGCGGCCAGGATGGCCATGGCATTAGACCAACTGTTCTATGAATCATGGACATGAGTAACATCTGGATGAGAAGATAATTGTGCCATCAACTAAAAGGTATTCTCTAATAATGGTACGAGCTCTGGAATCCTAATTATGGAGTCACTTTTGATCTTTTTTATTATGATTTTGGAGTCCCCTTTCACATGAATGTGTGGAAGATCATTCTCGAGTGCCAGCTCAAGACCAATGATGAGAGCCTATTACATGACCTCATTGTTTGTACAACCTTATTAATATTGGAATGAATATTGTTGTATAGATCATGTAAACATAATGAAGATGATACCCAAGACAACTCTTTTGAGTCTGGGGTAATTGAGACATCTGCCGGTTGGGACTTGGAAAGTGCCAAAAATGTTCTTTTTCCAATACGGAATGGATTGATCTATTCAGATGATTTCCTCATCTAAAAAATAAATATATAGAGACTGTTCTACAGGTATTGGATGGGTTGAAAGAATGTATGGAAATGCATGTCCCTAGATTTCCTTTTGGGAGAAAATATGATGTCGAACTATTGGAGGATCAGTTCCCACCGAGCTAGATGACAAGTCAACATGAGGCGGTTCAGAATGTAATTTAGATGATCCACCCAGGATAATAGCTGTATCACATGGTGCTACATGTGTTGTGGAAATTTCTACACTATGAATAAAAATGGATGGTATCTCTTACAGAAAAAGGTATATCTGCTTCCCAAATCAAGAATCATGTTGTTGAGATAGTTTAAACTATTCTATATTCCCACATTGTTCCTTTGTTTGAGGAGGAAATCGATAGATTGTTCCAGAGCAGTCATGAAAAGTACAAGTGGATTTCCGGGAACCGATGGTACTTTAATCTAAGGTCGTAGTAGGTAATGATAGGTTTTGTCAAAAGAGTTCTAATTTTCCCAATCCTATTAATAATAAGCACCTTTCTTCATGAGCTGATAAAAGGGAATGAACATGCTAAAAAGATCTTTGATTAATCAGTTTTTGTAGGCTATGTGGACTTGAAAGACTTGGATCTGTTGAATGTTTCTCAGAGGATACATCTGACTGATGGCCTTGATATTTTTCTAATCGATATCAATGAATTTATATCTAAAAACATAACAATAAATCTTTCTGGAGGTGTCCCCAAAGGCACACATCAGGGGGATCATCTTCAAATTGTTAGAATGGAGGAAAATGAACACTATATAAAGATATTTATGATTTTACAAACACTATCATGATTGGACCCTAATATATTATTCATATCATTCCTCATATGCTTGTAAGATCAGCTTGAATATGAGGTGAATCACATGTGCGTAGGTAGGACCTGCAGAATATAGACCGATGGGAATTACTTGGTAGATGAAAGTACCTTGTGGATCCCTGTAAGCAGTAGAATCTTCATCCTCATGAACATTCATATTTTTTTATACTCAGAATATTCCTCCATGAAACAGAGAGCCTGTAACCGAGTGCTGGCAATAATCAACAGTTCTGTAGCAAGAAAAGGAAATTCATCCTTTAGAAAAACATGGTTCAGATCCATAAAGTTGATGTTGACTCTAATATCTCTATTCGTCTTCATGATAGGATCAATTTTAACTGACCATATGGGGTGTTGGAGCTACTTGACGAAGTTGGATTTAATGAGCATATCATCCTCAGCCTCGACCATTGCACAGTGAGAAGGGTGCATATTTCATGGAGGTAGTCTGAAACCACAATGATTTTTTTATGAATGAGACAATGGACAATGAATTGAAGATATATCCCTGGAATCCCAGCATATCTCTAATAGAATACATAAAGAAGTTTATGTATGAAATATATGTATCATTGTTTCTCTACGACGAGTATAAAAGCTTTGATGATCGTTGGTTTCCGATCTATCTCATTACTGAGGATCACCTCTCCCAATTCATCAACCAGGGTGGAGAAACCCTATGTGAATGCTAAAGGATCAACCTCTTTGTACTATACGTCATCTATGGAGGAGGGATCATTAGTTGGTGGAAATTCATTTAAGTGAACAGATTTTGACAGGACACTGGTGCTAGACTAACTGGCATTGGACACCTCATCGGGGGACTCATGCACTATTAAATCCATAGTGATGAAAGATGTTGACTCGATCCCATATGGATTTCAACCCAAGGGAAAATGTGTTGATATTTAAGTAATATTGGTGTGTTTTCTTGATCCAGTTTATCCTAGCCTGAAAAAACAATCAATTATGACGTACTTTCATTACCATGGGGTGGAAATCCCGATAACTTATAGGAGCAGGTGGATATGGGTTCACCCGATCCTGATTTGTATATGAGTATGAGGTGATCTTCTGGCATTCCATAGACTTTGGAATGCATGCCATCTTCATTGTAGAGAAAACAAAACATTTCACAAGACTAGGTTTGTGGCCTCTTGTCGGTGGATTGGGTAATGTAGGCATCATCCAGGTCTATCCACAGGTTGGTCACAACCATAGAGGGTTCAACCTCTTTATCCTGAATGTACTTTCCTTGCCCTAGTAATATTTAGAATCTAGGTAGTGGGTTTGAAATGAGGAAAAGGGTGGAAAATAACCATGGGGTATGCCTACTCTACCATTAAGGGAGTACTTATGACATTGTTCATTAGTGGAAGGGTCCATCACGTGTAGGTGTGGTCATGGCCTACCCATCATCACCTTGTATGCGGTGTCCTGTGAGGCAAAAATGAAAATTTAGCTAGAAACTGGGCCATAGTACTAGGTCATCAGGAAGTTATTTCCAACTAGTGACTATTTTTACCTTTCATAACATTGAATTTTTAGGTAATAGGTACTCAAATTATCCTCAAATAGTCCCATATTTTGGAGTGTCTGGGTTGGGATAAGGATAATGCTAGATCCTTTATCGACAAGACAATAGAGAACCTCCAAGCCATTAAAATGTACAATTATGTACATTCAGAATATGTGCCCCTGTAAAGGGGTGACATCATCTTCACTATAGAAATAGATGATCGCTTATCATTTTTCAAGCTCGACCACCTCAACATGGAAGGCTTCTGTGGCTACTACCTCCGTCTAAAAATGGAGGGGTCATCTTAAAGACTCTTCAAGGGGTTCACACATATCTCCTAATAGGAAAAGAACATAGAGGATAGAGAGAATGGTATGAATTCAATCATGATGCTTGAGAATATCGTAATTACATGCCAGGAATGAGCCTCTACTAAGAGGTAGTCGCTACATGGAAGGATGTATGAAGGGACCTTTCGGTTGAACAAATGGATGAATAGTGCTAGGAATGTCCCACTACAAACTAGTTGAAACATTTGGAGTGACAATCATAAGAGGTCCAGATGATTGAGGATGATCCAAAATAAAATGTGGCTGATTGTTTCATGATCATGGTGGCTCTACCTAATCAGAATGTACAAACAGAGGTGGAGGAGAATCTGATGAAACAAGATGAGAAGGTCATGCGTGCTAAGCTCTGTCCTTGGTATGCAGTCTGGTTTCAGTGGGATACACAGATTCACAGGAATTACTAACCAATGCATTCCAATAACCCAAATAATCATGGTTCTACCGATGCTGGCATCACCTAGGGATGATTGGAGGATCCGTTTGGTGCTCTTGATCTCTAGAAACTATGTAGGGGTTTCCCAGCTCCACGATGTTAACCTATTTGCAACCATGATAATGTCTTGAAAAATATTCCATTTCTAGAGGATTAAGGGGGTAATATCCATATCGAGTGGAATTAAATTTCTCATACTATAGGATGAAGATGGCATCGGTGTGGGACATTGTATTCCCTTTTGTCGCTAATGCTTACCTTTCTGAGAAGCAGAATACTGAGATGTTAACTCTAATGTTGTGTCTACGGGTAACACGATGACTTATGAAGTCTTAGGTTGGTTCAAACATTCATGGATAATACCATGGGCATGAAATACTACCTTTAATTCCCTCCAGTAATCATATTTTTGAGACCCAAAGTTAAAAGCCTATTACTTGTCATCATCACTGTCATTTTTGGGCTTTATTAACACACATGAAAATGTGTCGGTGCTAGACCCAACATGACTATGTTTCTATCAACCTGGTCTTGGACTAAATCAGTTATGATACAATATTTCTTGATGGTGGGCCCAATTTTTCCATAATAGGGGCAGTAATGGGGGTGATCATTGAGATCCACATCTTCGGGCCTCCTATATTCTGAAAACCATAGGATTCCCTAACCCCTAGAACTTTGGAAATAACTAGGTAACTAAACTTATTTAAATGAGTGGGTCCATCTCCTTCTGTTTGAGAAGGAGAATCTTGTAGAATGGCCTTAATGAGGGTCTGGAGGATCCTATCAAAGAGCTGGAACCTGATTATCTCTCCTTAGTGGGGCGGTGTGTTACATGGGGGAACTTACTGATTCTGAGGTGGGAACTGATAGGCCAGAGGCTACGCCTGATTTGGTGGCCCTCTTGGAGGCTATGGATGTGGTTCCACTAGTAATAATCCTATCTACCTAGGGGACTCTATTTGTGCTACTGTAGTTGTTTTTTCATTAGTTTCCCTTCTCGCATGAACTACATGTGGTAATAGACGTGCCAACTTCACCTTCTAAAAAGATTCCTCTAGTAGTTGGGATTTGTTAGTGAAATCCATAAATCCCATTGAATAGTTCTGTGTGATTTTTCATGGGACCAATTCAGTTTTTACATTACCCACACACATTCATAGATGTTTTTCTTGAGTCAGTGGCATATCAAGGTAATATGTGAGGCCTTTCCAACTAGAAACATTGTCTGTGATGCATTCATCCGGAAACTGCATTCAATTGAAGAGGCCATAAATACTCATCTTCTAGGTGGTGGAACTAAACTAGTAATGAATATGCCTATGGATATTCTCTGAACTGGATAATAACCAAATGGGTAGCTGGCAGTACAAGAAAAAGATGGGCCCTTTCATCATTTGTACCAAACACTCATGTTTGGAAGAATCCTGCTATGCTGAACTTCCTATCATAGATCCCTAACATGATATAAAGTGGGATAGATTCTATAGTGGATCACCCATCCAATTAAAGTGGGAAATATAGGATTTCGAAATCCCAGGGTGCTGATATATCATCCACCCATGCCAGAGACAGCATTCCCTCAGGAGGGATTTCCACCTATTGAGTATCTAGGGCCTCAAGGCAAGCAACGAGAGAGACCTTTTGATCATTATGGTGGGGATCTCTATCATGAAAAGGATCTATGAACACTAGTGTATTGGTAGGTTCTTCAACATGATAAGCAGGACCAGCTGCTTGTGGAGAAGCTCGTGGGATGACCTACGGAAATTTCAGGGGAATGACCTGTGGAGTGGTAGTGGGAACCTGAGCTATGTTCCGAGGAGGGTTATCTTGCAACTCATGTGGTTTTTTGATGCATATCGCACCCTTTTCCATAAAATATGGAATCTACCCTGTCTATATGGGTAGGATGGTCAAGGTCACCAAGTGGTAACTCGCCCTGGGGAGGTTGTACCTGCCCTTGCTTCCCCGGTAAATGATTAATGTAGTCTGGTCGATGTTCGGAATAATGTTCAGCGAGATGTTCATAGACCATATTTTTATGTTCTATGTTTCTTTGACAGAACATAACCTTTTTAGTTTCATCTTTTATCATCTAATATGAGCTAGATTTATTAGAGGGTTTGACGATCCCAACATGATCTTTACCATTATTGGGGTCTCAAATGAGGGATAATGAATCGCAAGGTGTAGGAAGGCCTAATATTTTTTTTTCTTATGAGTAAACCTGACCAAAGGATCCAATAGGTGTGTCACACCCCATAGGGTATGTTTTTTTCAAGGATCTATAGTTTGGTCTCTTCTTATGATAGGTCGGCCAAGTTAAGGGACTCAGGGTGCTGATCTATGGGGAGTGAAGCCAAATCAACCTTTTGAGATTACTGGATGTTGTCGTCAATGGGTTCTAGAAATTTGGGGTATTACACCCATTGATGATGGAGATGGAATTGTATTTTCCTAGAGAGTATGAAAGAAATCCATGACCTCCTTTTGGGAGAGATATTCTGGAATACTAAAACCTGCTACTATAATGGCTGAGAACGTCTTTGGGGAATGGTGCTTTGCAAGGATGTCCAACTAGCTCCTTAGATCAGACTGAGGATCGAGCCATTGGTTTCTCCATTCATCGACTGAGGGAAGATATGGGACTAGTGATGTTGCTAATGTGGACCATTGTGATGGTATACTAGCTGGAGGCAAGTACAACGCATGAGTTGACAAGTCGCCGCATCTCGGACTATCTTTCAATGAATGCAATGATTTTCCAAACAAATAGATGTATGTTGGAATTAATTCCACCAATTCAGGCATAGGGGTTGTAGTTGATGGTGGTGGGTCATGTTTTTTCCCATCCTCTGTTGGTCCCCAACATAATTCACCATGATCTCTTATTGAGGTGGATAATGAACCTATTAATGATAGAAAGGATTTCACAGCCAGGACCATGAAAGAGGAAAAATCTTCCTCCTCTTAGATGTACCTTCATAGGGATATAGGGTTTTGATAGACCTAATTTTCTAGAAGGATGAGGCTTATACACACTATTCCCAACCCAAATCCCGACATAACAGATCAGGATGAGGTTTCCATCACTATATCAAACTCCTCCTTATAATATTAGTAGTATAAGGATTTAATTGCGGTCTGAAAATTCTTAGCATTATTCTTTGGGAAGATGTGACCCGCCATCCCACTCTAGGATAGTTCTTCATGATTGGGAATGCTTTCGACATGATGCAGACCAACATATGATCTGGTAATAGGGTGAAGAGGACTCTCACTGGGGTGATTTGGGGTGAGTGGAGCACCTGAAAAAATTTCAATTGGAACACAGTGATGGCCTCTATGTCCACTAGATGGTGCATGGGGGGTGCCTATGTTGGATGTGTTAGAGTAGGTAGGACCTTAATTGGAGCTTATGGGAGCATGTGAATTTCTTCAATGATTGTTTCCCGTGGCGGTGACTATATGAGGGGGGGATGGTTCCTACTGGTCAAACTGAACACGTGGAAGACCTCCACATTAGATGCCAATAAAGTAGGGCATGCCTCGATTTCTATGATTATCAGGATAGGGAGGACCTTATTCAGTTGCGGTAGGAACATGGGGAAGAACATGATGATGATAGTTGATCGATGAAGAGAATATTCACATCAGCGACCAACGATAGGAGGAATGATTCCATACCAGGGATCATAGGTGCGATATAAAACTCTATAATGGATGGTGTTCTATGGGGAGGGCCTACATTCCAATCATTGGAGAAGAGTGTACCTTCTCTCTCATTGATGATGGTATAGGTAGGACCTTCATGTTGGGTGTCATCATCGTGGATTGGCCCACGACTAGTAAGACCTGAGCTGGTGACCTATAGAGTCATCCCACCATTCCCATGGGGTGGTTGGGCCTCGATCCATGTGTGGCATGAAATATCCCCTATTTAGTAAGAATGGGTTATTGGTAGATTGAATCAGTGGTGGCTCGAGCCACTATAGCCATATATGATAACTCCCCTGGCATGCGTCCTCTTCAGATTGCACCCAATGTTGGCGTCGAGTTAACCAGACATGGGATAATGGTGCAGGTGTGAAAATCACTTGCTCATCATCCAAAAAAAATGGGTGACTGTGCTAACACAGCATAGTGGGAGCCCTCCATTATGTCCCTAGAGATGGAATCACAACTAGACTGGCCTTGATTTACCCTACCTAACTGGCATATGGGAGTGTGTCATTAATGTTTTCTTGGTAGATACTCATGAAATTGTTGTATGTTGGACTGGAGAGTAGTGGCTCCCTATGAGACCATTGGGGGAGGTAGTGTCAAAGAGGAACATAAAACTCTAGGACCTAACAAGCCATATCTTGATATGGGATAATTTCTTCTTCCTCATACCATCAGACGTGGTCATTGATCACCCTACTCTGAATGAGTTCAGATGGTGTGATAGGGTGTGGGTGACCACTATCCATGGATATGGATGACATTATAGAAGCTATGGAGCTATGTGGGATCTCCGCATTGATGTATCCCTGACCTTTGTATTGGTTGGTGGGTGGTGATCGGTTTCTGGAAATAGCATCTTGGGTCCTACAATGTAGGAAGATTCAACCATTATCACTCAAAATATGGAAGCATAATATAAATCTCATGTGTCATTCTATCTCTAATGATTTATAATATGGATCCACACTGACATCATCGTAGACCGGGATTCCCAATGTTCATATTCCCCAGTCGCTGGAGAGTTTCATGCTAGGACCACTACTCTCTTGGCCAGACCTTTCACCAGATACTAGGATTTGGTGTCAAACTATTATAATAATGTCTCAAATTCTACTAATAACCTCATTGAGGAGAATAATTCTCTTCAGGTTCCCCATCTCTATTTCTTACACTTTTTTTGGGGTGAATGTTGTCATACTCCGATACACCTGTGTTTTCCCTACATTCTTTCTTTCCATTGGAGGGAAGTTTTCAAATCTTATTCAAAGAGGATTTCTCCTTGATTGAAGAGGTATAACAGGATGTCAGCTTCTCCCTCCATGGATTCCTCATAATAATTTTTCACCTAGTCCGAGTGTCCATTAAATATTAAGATGTTTTTCATGAAACATTTCCCCTATGAAATTTCTTCATGGATTCCAGTTAATTAGACTACTTCTATCTGGAAATTCCAAGGGGTCCTTTCAGGGCAATAAACATTGTTCGGGGGAGTAGTCATATTGGTCATCTCTTTCGTGTTTGGATGTTGAAACACAGATGATCTCGGGTTTCTTTCCCTCATGGTAGGGATTCCTGAGATCATGGAATCTCATGTCATCCCACGTCGAGTGTGGGGAATTAAATTCCATAGGCATGTCCCTAAGGTATTCCTCAGCTTCCCATGTTTAACATAGGGTATTTTGTAATTTTAACATCTAGAAAAGACAGTTACACCAAAGGTATGTCATCTAATGTTTTCCTAAGATATCTCATTTTTTAAACAAGGTAAGCCATGAGTTTAACATCTCAGGTAGACAGTTACACTGATGACATGACTTCTGATTTTTTACTCATGAATCCCATGTTGAACACAAAGTATGATGTTATTTTAACATTTTGTAGTGATAGAATGAGAGTGATCAGAATATCCCATAGAGATGTATCAGATTGGTACATCCCTAAGAGGGAGTATCTAGAAGGTTTACCATATGATGGACCAGAATTCCCAATAAGGATGGATTTAAGGTAGTGTTTCTTATAGAGGGAATATATCACACCGTGAAGGTTGACCATGGAACCACTAAGGGAGGATCAAGTAAATTGAACCCCAGAAGAGGAACACCATGGTTTACCATTGGATGGGATTGAAACTCAGGGAGTCTTCCTACTACCTTGTGTAAAATAAATGGATCATAACCCATATATATTGAGTGGTTTAATCATAGGATCGGGGTGTACATGATAGAAAACAACCCATTGACATGATGGGGCTTATGTGTGGTTAACAATCCATCCCAAGAGGGGAACTCATTGTGGGATGGTTATGGATTCTTTGAGACTTACCCATGGTTAGATTCCCAAGGAAATGTAATGATCTCACTAGGATGTGGTGGCCCATGTAGGAATCTAGATGGATGATGGATGGTTGAATGAATTGGATGAGAGTAATGGGATGGAACCTATGTGAATATGACTGTGATGTTGGTATTGAACCTAAATGAGAATTCCTACATATCATTGTTGTTGTGAATCATAGTTTTGGTTGTTTAGTGGGACTATAAGACACCTAAGGTGGTGGAATGTGAGGATGGATGCATATGTTAGACCAGGAGGAAGTTGAACCTCTGGGTTGGAAAATGACCTTCCAGAAACAAAAAGGCTCAAGGTTGAGTCGAGGATGAGACATGAGTGATAGGATTGAACATAGAGGAGGATTCCTACACATCCTAATGATAAGTAATCAAATTCCATGTAGTTCAATATGGGGTTTGGAATCATGGTTTATGCAAAAGACATCAACCCGACGACATGTTGGGGGGTTACGCGTGGTTAGCGGCCTGAGAGTTGGTGTGATTCCACTAAGGGACAAAACTAGTATGTGGGACCCAGAGAAGGGGAGAACAATGTTTCCAAGTATTTGGGTTGAACCCCAAGGAGGATACCTACATACCCTTCCAATGTGACAATGATAAAAACCCATATAGTCTGAAATCATACTGTGTAGAATCATTTTGGATAAAAATGGGGCATACAATTTATTGTCATTTGGGACAAGGGTGAACTTATGTGAAGTGGTTAGGAATGATGGGTGATGTTCTTGAATCTCAAGGAGGTTTCCAATGTACCTTCCTTAGAGAGGAAAAAAGTAAAATTCCATGTACTTTTGTAGTGAGGGATGGGATATACACTCTAAGGTGTACCATTAGGATACCTTCATCAATTCTTATTCTAATCTCACATGAATAATTCCATGTGTGAGAAACAAGAGTCAACAAAGACCAGATGATCACATTGTGAAAGGTGTGTCCATGAGAAATAGAAAGGGTCCTATTCATGGTTAGTGGCCTAGGGAGATGGAGAGTAGAACATACTCTCATATGGAGGCCCAATGGAGATAAATCCAAAAGGGAGAGGGATGGGGTATTGAGAGTCCCTTATTCCCATATCTCATCATGTATTTGAGAACAGAAGAACGGAGGAGGAGAAAGGGTGCTACATCCTACAAGAAAGGAATGGGGATTCAAATAGAATTTTCCCTCTCCCCTATATATATTTTTTTCCATTCAAGGATGATCTCATTTCATGTGAGGAATATCTCACTCTCGTGGAGACAAGTGGTTGTGGTTAATGTCCATGGCGGGGCACACTGTGTTCTTTGTGCATGGATAGGCTACATTTTATCATCATGTGTTAAGGATGATTATTTATCTAAATTTAGCATCATGTAGCTCGAATGATGGGGATTTACTCCCCACCAATAGGACTTACATAACTAGGGAACATAAAACCTTGGTTAAGTGAAGACATTAGAAAATCTGTATAGAGAAGGGGTTATAGAGAGATCAATTGAGGGGCTCATGATAGCATGGATGTGTGAAGAAGTGAAAGTAGTTAGCATGCATATGTGAAGAAACATGATGGAAAGTAATGCAAAATGAATTACTGACCAAGGGATCATGAAATCACTTCCTACAAACCCTGAGGGTCGTACTGTAGAATTATAAATATGATAGGGGTGTCACATAAGTGGGGCTCGAACAGGGTGCCATAGGGTAAGGATCACATATGGAGAACATAAGGTGGGGCACACAGAAGATTGAGGGGGTGCACACAAGATGGGTTGGTTGCTTGCAATGTGAGTAGATGCACGTAAGATTGTTATGACATGATGAAGAACATGCACACAATAAGAATCATTTGTGCTCAAATTACATAGAGTAAAAGGAAATGGATGAGGATCAAGCCCTGGTGGGACCACTTGAAGGAGGAACCCTAGGAGACCTATCAGGTATGATCCTATACATTGATGAAATGTCATCCAAATGGTCACAATAGTGGTGTCTTTCACATGGCAGAGTCTCCATTCGGCTTCCGTAACCGTCCCACGAAGGGTAGGGGTTACACTTCTACTTATGGCTAATACATTCGGTGGCGGCGCCCAAGAGAAACTTTTCACAAGACTCTTTTTGATGTTCCACTTGGTGTGTATGTGAATCCATACATATGGAAATATTTCATGATGAGAATTTTTCTTTCTCTCCATTGACATGGATGGTTTTTCGATGGTCGATGCAGTAAGCTCCCTTTCACCTCGAATTGGGAACACCAGAATTTTCGCTACATTTCCAATCCTGCATGCAGCCCTTACATCTTGTGTCTAACTCCGATGGGAATATTTGAATTGTCCTTAAAATCCCAATATGTGTTCGGTTTTCTCAACAAAACTCATTCATGGCCCTATCAAAAACTCGGTGTCAACAATGAGTTGTGCACATACATTCTATGGATTTAAATATTCGATTAGGATTAACTGAGAACTAGAATGCATAAAATGATGGTATTAAAAAATTTGTTCAAACCATTTTAATGAAGGATAGTAATTTTATTTTACTTAGGTATTGAGTAAATTATGAATTCCCATGGTGTATTGGATTCTAATTATTATATGATGTTTTGGGTGGTTTAATTTTTCTATTATCGGATGAAGACACGTCATGAGGGAGACATGAAACCCCCACTCCCAATTGATTACTAGGAAACCACTTAGGATTTGTTCGATGCACCAGGTTGTGATGATAGATAAATAGCGTTGATTTATTAGATTCATAAGCGATAGGTCTTGAAAATGAGAGTATACAGTGATTACACATCCTACGGTATCCCTCTTATCCAACAATGTCTGTAAATATCTATTACCTACATCTCAATCCCCTCTCTAGAGATTTTATGTTCTTATGATTATGTGGACCACCCATGTCAACAAATACGGGGTTTATCCTTTTATTTTGATATGAGTTTCATTTATTGTTTCACCTCATATTATGATGATCATATATGATATATTCATGTGTTTTAGATCTCATAATGTGGAACAGAGTGTATAATTTTGATGACACATCATCTTTAGGGCCATTCAAGAAATCGATGAAGGATATATGGTCGATCTCGAAAATGGTACTAAGAATTGATGGTGTCACTATAAACTTCTTATAATTTATGTATTTAAAAATATTTTTTTTGTTTTTTCATCTAATCACATCATCTATAGATATTACTACTATTAATATAATTGTATGAGACCATGATGGTGGTTCCCTACTGATTTTATGTACCCACACCTACCTTATGCCACCACTACTCTTGGGTACATTAGGTGTCTCCACATGGTTTCATGGATTTAATGGGAAAGTGCTGGTATTACATGATCATGATGGATAACTCTGTTGAGTTAGGTGATTGGGACAATGTACAACCTAGGGATGGACGCATAACTGATGTAAATTCACTATTTTATTTTATTATATATTCTTGATTATTGTAGTCAGTGATTGGTCCTTTTAGGACTAGATTATTATTTTATTCATCTATTCGATATATAGAATATTGTTTCATATGTCATTATTTATTTCTTCCACATAATTTTTCATACATTTGAATATATTGGTAATTATATTCTGTTATTATGATTTTTCATATGAGGGTACAGTCTTTTTAATGTAACACCTAGACCCCCATCAATAGTCAAAATACAAAAGAATATTTGTAGGTGCATGTTAGGTCATGTAATTCTCGACATTGGAACTCTAATCAATGGTTATCAGGAATGGGGTTTGAAAAAGTACCATCAAAGAGGTTTCATTTATTTTTTTACAGATATTGGATATTATAACTACAATTTTTATGACTGTTTTTGATCTTGTTATAAAATACATATTTGTGTTTCATGATAATTTTTCCAATGATATGTCCCAGCTACCAGATATGGGATTATTTTTCTTAATGTAAAATTTCTTTTATGTATTACTCAACACAATTGGGAATATGATGAATTGTTTTTTCATAGTTGTAACTATTTTCTCTATGGTCAAGATGCATATCTTACATCATTATCATGACTGCTGGATTTAAGATAATTATATGATTAGTTTCCATGAATTTAAATTGTCAACAATATCTCATATGTTGATTTTACATGTATGAACATGGTGCAATTAATCATTTGTTTAACAACATTTTTTAATATATTTATATATATGAGTGTCGGTTGGATCGACGGTGTGATAGTCATTGGGAATGATGAAGATGCATTAATTGTGTACAAGAGGTATAGTGACACTAGTGTGTTGATGAAATCTTAAAAAACCCTCTTGTTTAACCCTATGTTTTTTGTAATCATATTGGATCAGTTTCATAACATGTCTGTAAAACCAGATATGGTTCATCCCATATAGATTAATATGAAATTCCACATTACCGATCTAGTTTTTAGGATATTTTTGGAATGTTTTCCAAATCTAGGATATCATTGGTTGCCTGGTGTGGTACTTGTTATTTTCCGAATACATGGGTAGTAAACATCACTATATATATAAATATATATAAATTCGTATCATTGGCCATATCCTATGTGGATTATTCTATTGAACATGTTTAAAGATAGGATAATTCTATAGAGTGTGCAATATATGATGATTTTTCTAACCCTATGAAGGATTTTTTGTGGGGATATTTTCTGAGGAGGGGTAGGATATCTTTTGGATGAGAGAATAGATGACGTCATGTGTGATATGACCCGTAAGATACCTTTATTATGGTTTAGGTAATAAATTTATGAAACCATAATGTTAGTTGAGATGTGACTCTAGACATTGGGAGATTATATACTTCTATATTTTCATCAGGGAAACCCATGAGAGGTGTCAGCCAAAGACTTGAAATCCATAGAGGCATGATGTTTGGTTATAAGATAGTATTCACGAAAAATGAATTTGAGGTGTTATCAAGTTATGTGATTGTTATGATAGTTTCATATTAAATCTTGATAGGGGTATCATGGGTGATATAAAATTTAATTGATAACCAATTGTGAAGGGTAGGTGTTACACCCAAGACCTACACGTCCAAATTTGTTATAAAGATGCTTATTTTTTAAAAAATAATGTAACATAAAAATATAAATCCATTTAAATATGTGGATCTTTTCATTTATATGATTCGGGGGAAAATGATCACTATTACATATTATAAGAGTTAATGAAATAAATAAAAAATAACTGATTAGACTTTTATCACACTAAACCAGTATAAAAGCTAAAATACCTGAACCCAATAAATGAACATGAATATATATTCAAAAAACATAGGATGATAAAAATTTACCCATAAATAGTTTTTAAAAATCCAGTGAAACACATTTTTCTAAATACATATACCTTTTGAAAATACTCCTAAATGTACTATTGACAAATACATAAATTTGTAAAACACATTAAAAAATATATGAGAATACATTTAATATTATAAACTTAATTTTAAAAAAAAATCAAAATATAAAATATTTTTGGAGAATCTTTTGGAAATGGTTTGAAAATTTGATTTTAAATTTCATTTTAGAATACTTATGATTTCGATAATATTAAAATAATGTTTAAAATACACATACTTTTAAAAGTGATATTGAGAATTTTTATATTACATACATATTTAGAAATATTAATAATACTGTTGTGAATATTTATATTATTTTGAAAATGGTTCAAAATAATCCAGATATTTTTAAGAAAATACTAAAAAATATTTTGAAAAGAAATTATAGAGGCTAGTTAAAATGTTGAAGAATATCTGGTCGTAGCCAGTTTCATTATGAATGTGATCACTCCCCAATCCCCATTTATGTTTACATTGTCCAAGTACCAATTTTTTATTAATATATTTTGAGCATTCCTTAAATATATATACAGTTACCACTAATGTTTTTTCATTAATAACGTAATAATTTGTTAAATGCATATACAAAATTATATATATACTTAAATATATAAAATATCCACTTTTGTGAAAATTAGTTTTTAAATTTCATACAACCAAAACTCAAGTCATTTATATTTTGCAAGGACTATAAATATGAATAATAATTAACATCCATATATTAAAACTTTTATTAATAATCTCATTAGAAATATTTTTTATAAAAGGTCCATAATCTGATAAATATTATCATTTCAAACTCAACCTTTAATTAATTATATTAAATTCACAATTACATAAATAAATATTTGAATCTTTTTCACATAATATATTGGGGTAAATATATAAATCTATCACATAAAAAATCTAAATTGAAAATTTATATTGAAAAATATGATTCATATATAATTTTTATTTATAAAAATAATAAAAATAATAAATATATAATACACATAATATTATTTTAATTAACATTATTAAATAAAATATTTCATCCTTATATGGAGTGAAAAATTTCCAATTTGAGGGAGGTCATAAAGAAAATTTATGGTTTCTATTCATTCATTTGAAATATTACTTATTTCATACCATTTAGTGATAATTATTTTTGTGTGTATATATATGAATTTATATATGCACATTAAAAGTAAAAAAATTTGGAACATTGAGAATACTATCATTGTAACATAAAATATAGGAAATTAAAATAATGTTTGCGTGGTATGATTCATTCACACACTAAATATTAGTAATAGTAAAATTACTATCTTCATGGAATATTTCTATTATATATATATATATATAAACCTCAACAAAAAAAAATAAATGTAAAAATACCATTAACTAATAATTTTGGATGAAAAATTTCGTAACTCCTAAAAATTATTAGTGTAACATTTTTTTAAAACAAAAATTTCATCCATGAAGTACATGGAAATATTAAACTGAGTAAGATCATTGTATGAAAAGAAATGATTAATTATAAAAAACATGAAATAGTAAACCAATCTGTTTATATATATAAGTGTATATATATATATGTATATATATATATATAAGTGTGTATATATATGTGTATATATATTTATAGTCAAACATTATATGTATGAAAATATTTACATAATTATAAATTGTAAATAATTCCATAATTATAAGGGCATGCAAATATGTTCTGAAACAAATAAACAAGAATTTGTACATATACAATCATTTGTACACACTTAAATAAATGAAATAAAAATTCTTAAAAATAAATGATCTTGAAAATTGAGTAATTCACACACACACACACATATATATAAATTTTTGAATAATATAAATTGTTTAATAAATATATATATATAATACGCCCTTTAAAATAGTAATATAATTTGTAAATAAATAATCCTTGTTTATGAAAAATAATACTAAAATAAGAATAAAAAACATATAATTAAAAATTACACATTGAAACACAGACATATATATCATGAATTTATATTAAAAAATATAAACATTATATATATATATATATGAAATTAAATTTGAAATATATATAATATATTTTATATTAAAAATAAAATTGCCTTACCTTCTCTTGAAGGGAAAAACATTCTACCTTTATTGATTGGTTCAAAACAAAGGTGGGTAGGGGGTTCCTATCTGATGGAACTTGATCCAGGTGGAATAATATGGAGTGAGAAAATGAGGACGAGGTCTTCGGTTTCCCAATGAGTCCTTATCCTTTGGCTATAAGATAGTTATATACTGGTTCTGTAGCCACCATCCAATAGAATTTACAAAAAATTGAATGAGATGGCCCTAAAATAGTGTTGTCATTATTTGGTACCATTGTGTGGGGATCAACGAAGGTTGAAAACATGTTCTAATTTAAAGACAATCGTAGATAAAGATATTATTTTGGTTGTTGATTCCTTATTGGAATGAAGAGATTCAAAAAATGGGCTGACAATCGCATGACTGTGAATATTTATGAATAGGGAAGGGGATCTGTTGGGTTTGTGAATAACGATAGAGGAACTGACATATGAAGGTTGTAGTGGTGGATGTCGAAGTGAATATGGAATATGGAATTCCCTTTCTATTGAAGCGTATTCTAGTAGTGGTTGTTTTGATAGGGATTCTTGTTGGGGCTCTGTGAGGAAGATGAACACCCGATATTTTTTTATTCATTTCATTTTTTTCTTCTCGTATATATAGATATATAAATATGATATTTATTTTAGAAACATGAAGAAAATTTTATAAACAAATAATAATAAAAATTTATTTATTTAATCAAATAATTTTTTTATTCTTATATATATACATGAGGTTAAATATCATTACTATATGAAAACCTGAATTATTACACTTATATATTAATATTTAATGAAATAATTAATTTACTATACATAAATAAATTTATATATTTTTATAAAAACAATTATTATTATATCAGTTATGTAAATTACATTTTAAATATATTTTAATAATTTCAATTTGAATATCATTAAATACAATATACCACAAAAAAATTAATTTAAAACAATTTAAAGTAAGAGTCTTAAAATATAATGCTTATATATATAATTTCTCAAATAATGATAACATAAATATACTAAAGAGAATTGAAATTATAATATTTTAAATAATATTTATATAAAAAAAATAAAGATTTAATTAATATACATCATGGATTATAAGTTATATAATATAAAAAATTCTTCTATACACTTGAATCATCATTTAGATATCATTTTTATAAAATAATTTTCCTAAAAAATAATGACATGTTAAACACAGATATTATTAAAACATTTTATATAAAGAAAATTCTTTTTTAATGAATTTAATTATTTACCTTGTTACGTGAAAATACATTAAATTTTTTGATAATATAGGTGTTAATATATTTTAATTAACCTATGAAAATATTATTTATTTTAAATAATGGTAATATTTAACATATCACAATAAATATGACAGGATTAATTAAATATATATATGTTTATATTAATTTATACGTTATTCTGTCTTAAATATAAAACAATCCAATAAATAAAATTTTATTAAAAGCATATATTTGTAGGTTGTTACAGTATGGCTATTCAGGATCATAAGCCTGGTCTGATATATATGTTTTGTACGAGATGAGAATGTTGTGTTTTTTATATGAAATATTTTTTATGAATACTATTTGAAAATAACCAATAAATTTACAGTAGTAGTCATTGAATAGATTCATGGATGTATCCTACTAGTATTTTTTCCTCGCACCCTTGATGTTACTTTAGGAAGACATAAACATTATTTTCTAGAAAAACGTAATGGTAAAGAAATTTCATGTGATGAGGAAATGTAATGAGATGTGTTGATATAATGTTCTATTTATATTATATATGGGAAAAGATTTATTATAATTGATGGTGATCCTAGTTGGTGGAATCTGTTTCCATGGAGGTTGTTCTGAGTTTTGGGATGTAAATAGAAGGATAATCATGATGTTGGGTGGACCTGGATGTCCTGAAAGCCCATGGAATGGAAAAAGATTATTTTTAATTTCTTAATATGATTTCCTAGTTTTATAAGAATTTTTGTGAACTGATATTCTAATTCAAGGATAACCCCACATAACATATTTTTGTTACTGTAACCCATTGTTAATGTATTTAGTAAATGATTATAATTGATGATAAAATAATCCTAATAGTTCCCTTAATATGTTAATATCAATTGATTTGTATGGATGATAGTTATGGAATACATATTTTTATGTATGTGTGGTATATTAGGTTTTATGTATGAATATTATTATTCATGAAAAATCATTTGGGTTTGAAAAATGAATCATTAGATCTTGTTGTAAAATAATACGTAGATTTTATCTAATGTCCATAAAATTGGATTTTTTATTACGGACTCATATAAAATAATTTTTTAATAAAAAATATTAATTATCTATATATTAGAATTCATCACCCAATGAGCATTTCATTAAAAATTTAATTTATATTTTAAGAGGAATTAATATTTTCCATAAATTTTTTAGGGGTGAGTTTTGGTTTTATAAAACACCAATATTTCTCTATAACATGTGATCTAAATTTGAAAATGTTATTTGAAAATGGGATGATAATTCAAAAAGAAATTGATTTATGAGGAAATACTTATTATATAATTTAAATTAGTTATGAATAATAACTATTTTTTGAATGATGTTTTATTTTGAAATATTTAATCCATGAGAAACGTAATTCATGATTAAAATAATCTTTTTTAATTATTTCCCTTGGAATGTGAGGGATTTTATCATGTAATTAATGAATTCCAGATAAACTTTCTATTGAATCATCTAATGTCACAAACGATTTAATCAATTTAATTAGTTTTATAATATACGATTCATTACTAACTTTGGTTTTGATGTATTCAAAAACAATTTTTTCTAAAAGTGGTTTCCTCTTTTGAAATTATTTTTTTATCGAAATCCTTATAAAAATTGTTTTCATGTGATTAAGGATTATATGTTTTAATTACCCCTATAATATATTTATATAATATTTTACATTCCATATATTACATGACTAGATTGAGTTCATGTATTATATTGATTGCATACAAATTCATGAAAGGTCTCTAGATTAATAAAAGAGGTCTTCCATGAGCATGGTCTCTTCCCCATAACTTCATTATTTACAAGTCTCTGAATAGATTGGTGATAAGTATCAATCCTATCTATGTCCTAGTAATGAAATATTTTAAAATTATTCAATATGATTTTTATATTATTACCTTTATTGTGAACCATGTGGTTTCGGTTGGGTAGTCGAGTCGATAAGGACTAGTTTTCTTAGATGTTCTGTTTTCCTCGGGTGGAGATGAATCTTGGGTATATCATATGAGAGGGTTTAGATATTTTTTATGTACATATATATACTTTTTTATTCACTATGATTTTTGGATTACATTTTTAGGAATTATTTCAGATATATTCCAAGGATTTATTTCTTTAAATTGGTGGTCATCGTGAGTTTCAGTATGCCTCATTACATTGTTTAGCTATATGTAACTTATTTTTAAGGCTATTATTGTGGTTAATTATATTCTATGGGATTTGTCTAACTGTTTTAAAAATGTTTAACCTCAAGTGTCTTTTTATGGGTAATTTTGTTTTTGATTTGATAGACTAATATAATGAGGTGCACATCATAGATACACTAGTTTATGGTTGGAAAAAAAGAGTCATCATGTTGGGTGTTTCTTATCAGGAGTTATCATTGATTTGTATGCATATAAGTTTTTTTTTACCTTGGGAGACAATAAAATTATCAATTATTATCGATTGAAATAAAAGAGGTTTCCTTTGATGAATGTTTTAACCTTTTTTTGATATATTTATGATCTTTTCTACCGAATTGGATTTCCATTTATTCAACAATTTATACAATGTCTAATTGTGTGTAGACTTAGTCTAACTATCAATTCTCATGAGATCCACATGTTTAATAACCTAATACCTTTTATTCCCTAAACAACATAATGTGAGACTAATTTCAACCCTAGTACTGATTCATCACAAACATGGTTGACTTATGAAAGTTATTATTATGATTCCAAAGGCATGGGGTTGGGATGTGACATAATGAATGAAATAAAATAGAAGGATTATTTTTTCTCCAATTAAAAACCATGAAATGAATTTTTTATCCAGAATCATGAGGTGGTAGTGGTTATACATTATCTCATGAAATTGTACCATTACCTCCTTAGAGAGGGGTATATGACAGATTCGAGCAATAGAAATCATATGTATATTCTCATTGAGAGAAACATAAAAATATAATTGGGATGATGGGATGATAATCCTAAATTTTGTTGACATCGATATTGTGTATGTTATCCTAAAAAATAATATGGTTAGTTTAGCATTTAGTGTAACAATTAACAAATGTTTTAGTGAAGGAATTAGTGTGAGTAATGGTCCTTAATAAAACTATTTTATGATATTATCTTGAATGTGAATGAGAATTATTTAAATGTATACTAATCTAGTGAGAAAATTGGATATTCCTTGGAAGATGCTACATATCATTGTTTTATTGGTTGATTATATAGTTGGGATATATAAAATTCAAGTTTCAACCTCCTAGTAGTTCGTTGTGATTCTATAGGAAATTTTTAATTTTTATTTATTAGAGATATGAGTTGATGATTGGTGAAAATTGTTCTTGTTTGTATCTAAAATATTAAGTTATAAGTATATTTCTGGATCTGATATGTAAATAATGGTTTCCTGAGATAATATTGTTATTTTCATAATTCATTTCACTATGTCTTACAAGTTATATAATTGAAGAGGAAAATGAGATACCATCCCGTTTGTTATATCTCTTAAAACATCCATAATATATTTGGGATGAAATTCTTATAGACTACACGTTTTTACTAATGTGTACCCCTTATCCAAACTATATGATTTAGGTGATCATTTAATAGTTTATGAATTAGGATTTTTCTTTTCCATTGAGGATATTCAAGGGGGATATAACATGGATATTTATTTGTTTAAATGTATATTAGACACCATAGTGTACATTTTGCATTCATTTCTAGTAGATAACTATGCATGGTATATTAATTTGGTGAAGATGACATGATGTGGTCGGTTTTAATAAAATGTTGAGCCTGAGGTTGTAACCTCAATTTAATGGACATGTTAAATGGGTTATCTAGCCTCTTATAAATATTCTTCTAGAAAGAATTCCTAAATTTGGTGTTCTTATTAATAGTATCTATCCACGATTTGGACTATATATAACAATATTTGTCATTATTTGATCATAATGGTTCCTGTGAGGAATTTTATGGGTACTCTTGTTGGTCACTTTTTTGTTTGGCATAGATCATTGAATGATCTATCACAGTTATGATATTTTTACATGTATGTTAAATATATCATGTTTACATCAGATGTTGTGTGAAATTGATTTTCATCACCATATACCATTTTCAAAATGCTATCATCATCAGTTGGAGTTGAGATATGTGGTATGTTTTTCTGAGAGTCTCAACATAGATAGAAATTCATTTTTTGGGAAGAGATGTATGTTGGAACCATGGTAATTTTGACTAGTTTATACTTTTGACATAGAGGTAACGTATCAGTTGAAAATACTCTATTGTTTGACATGTTATCTTAAAAACATCATGTTTCCAAAATTATGCCACGCATACTAGCTTTGTTTCATGAGTTAGGGTGGAAGGATGTTGTACTCGTGTGGATTTCATAGTGGTTGTAAACCCAGAGTATGTTTTGGATCAATGGGATAGTGGTGTTTTCATGAATAAAAATTCTCTTTGAAATTTTCTTATGCAGATTTGTGGATATGGATAAAAGTTATCCATTTGATTATAAGATGATTGTTATATAGTAATGACTTTATATCAATGTGAATCATAGATCTTGAGAAGTTTTTTGGGATGTATTTTTTTTGGGTGTGACAAACTATTCCCCCCATTATTCCATAGGTATGCATCATTTTATTGTGTTATGGTCCCATGATAGGGTATAGAGGTTTCTCGAAGCTAGGAGTTATAATTTTTGAAAATAAACAAAATTTGGATTAGTTTATGATTTTGGAACATAGAGAGAAAAAACTGAATGATTACTATGTGAGTGAGGGTGTTGAGTTTATAGTATTGTTATCATTAATTGGGAATTATTTATCTAACTATGGGGATATTCTTAGGTAACCAGGTCAGTTGATTGTTAAATAGACAATATAACAACCCATTGTGTGAACATTTTATCTAACCATGTAGTCAAACTCCATGACCCTTATAAACATTATAAAAATGTTATTTTACCCAAATTACATTGTTTTTGTTGTAAAACACATACTCATTCCTCAATAACTCAACCCATCATCCCCATGTCTCTATTTAATGATCTCCCTTGTCTCATTGATGATATTTTATTGGCCATGGTTGATATCTTTGAGGTATGTATAATTTTCAACCAATTTTCTCCTCCTTTTTCTAGATCTATCCCAGATCTCTCTTTCTATACTTGTAATTTAAACTTTTAAGTGGATTAGTGTACATAAAATGGTATAAAAGGATAATTATATATGTTTCTTATCTATATGAAGTTTTTAGGAAAAGATCTCTTTTTCTATTCATTATTTCCAAATTTAATTGGATATCTATATATGAGGAATGAGTAGTTTCATTCAATAAATATTTCCATGGATGTGCCTCATGTTCTTATTTTTTCCATTGGTTTTTGTTATTGAATTTATGTTATTTATGTCCACGGGGGATAAGACAAAATATTTGATGATAATGGAATGTGTTTTCAAAATAGGATTTTCTATGAAACGTATTGAATATAAATAATGTGCTGGATAAAATTACTCAAATATGAGTTTGATACAAAAATTATTTTTCAATCATGTAAGGGGTAAGGATTTACTTGTAAAAAATAATTTATAAATTTTAATAAAAGTTTCTTGAACATAGTGGTTTATTATATCACATTGTTAATACCTTGTGGTACATGGTTAGACATTCAAATATAAAAGAAATTATTTGGTGTATATATTCCTCTAGGGTAGGTGGTCATTAATAAATGGATCAAAGTAGACTTTATTTACTTAGGATCAAATCTAAATGTTTTTGTATGACTATAACGATTATGGTTTCTTACATATATTTTCTATGTACACCCTTTCGTTTCTATTCAATGTGGTTCTTTGTTGGGAAAAATATGTTAGTGGTTATTTTTTTCTTTCCCACAATATTTTATTATTTATGATTACATTAATATCAACATCTATTTATATATCATTGATTTTATTTCATGTTCCCTATTTATATTTAATATGGAACATTTCAACGAAAATTAAAGGATTATTTATGAAAATTATTTATTATAGAATGTTTTATGAAACATGTTTTGAAGAAAACTTGTGTATTAATGATGAATGTTAATGTATATATCATGGTTTTATCCTAATATGATTTATTCCAGACATCTTAAATATCCATTATTCATATTCAGATATGGTATTATTGGACATGGTTGTTGTTAAATGTGTTTCATGTAATGATAGATTCTCATGTATGGTGTTTCATTCCACAGAGTTTGGGTTGGTGGGTATGATAAATCATATGTAGTTTGGATCATGGAGTTGTGGAGATCGTTTTTGATGGACTTTTGAATATTATTGATTCAAGATGTTTAGACTTATTCTATTCAATATATATTATAACTCACACATGATTTTTTATTCTATATTTATAATTTCAATCCTAATAAATATAATTTTTATTGTATGTATTCTTTTGAGGGTTAAATTGTTACTATGATTTTATATCGACACACAGGTGCTTCTCAAAAGACCATTAGGACCAAGAATATGCATCAAAAAAATTTAAAATCCAATCCAGGAGAAATTTCATATTGAGTCGGGTTGGTTAATTACACTTCTAAAACATCTTAAAGCATCTTAAAATATTGTCCAAAGTTTTTCCTTATCCAGATACACTGGTATGTATGCATGGTTCATGATGGATGGGTTCATCAATATCAAGATAGCTCTATATATCATAATAAAATATTATTCCAACTTCTTCCCCTTTCAAACAGCTTCATACCATATAGAGAATGTAGTAAACCAAAATTTTAATAATAATTATTACATGTCTTAAAAATGGAGAAGAAAAATACAATGGTTTCAATTTTGAATAACTGAAATAACCATTTCAAAGAAAAACACCTTGAAAATCATTACACAAGGGGTAAAAAATCATTAGTATCCATTTTACATTTCTAATATCAGTATCTTCATAAGCTGTTAACACAATACACAATACATATTTATAGTTTCATATCATCATGTTGTTCTAACTAGTTAACAATAAATATAAATATCATTACAACATTTATCACCTACAGATATGAAAAAATAATTATATCACAACCTAAAATGTTAAAAAAACTAGAAATACTAACTCTAACTTATGATAGTAAAAATATATTGACAAAAATTTGTTTAGGTAATGAGTTGATTCTCACTCTATTGTAGAATGAGATAATTATCGTTATGAAATTAAAAATTAATAAAAGATGACAATAAATTTATTATTATTTCGTAAAACAATCCAAATAAATTTATCCATCATTGAAACATTCACCAACATTGTTATTAATATAAATCATGATATATTGTATGATTATACATATAAATGAATATATTATAAACAAAAATAATAATTTAATATTCACCTACAAAAAATATAAATAAAGGATTTTAATGCTTTTACATGATAACAATAATATAAACATATCAACGTGCATAGGTTTTTATATCTCAAGATCCATTCAACAATCAATCATTGAATTTACTATGTTAAAAATGATTTATAAGAAACTCCACAGACTAGAATGGATAGAAAAATAAGAAAAAAATTTAATAATTTCTAGGACATTGAAGCCTCTTTATGACCAATATTCATTCGACCAAGAGGAGTGGCTCATGTTTGATGTAGTGTGTGACTCATGTAGTTTTATAGATTGGATGGACGATCAATATATTCTATTGTAGAATGTGTAGCTAGGTCTTCAGTTCATTGAAATGTATATAGATCCTAAAGTAATATGGGATGATGAAGGTGGTGTGTTTGATCTACCTTATACATGTTATTATGATTTGTATTAATACATAGAAATTTTAGTCAGTAATCCAAAAAATGGACCATCATGGATTTTGGAGTTTGATGCAACTGGTTGATTGGTTGAAACCCACTATAAGGGGAGAGTGGGGTCATGTTCTGATGTGTTATGAAATCATTGATTTTAGTGATCTAAATGGTTGTTGAGTCATGGGGATTGTAAAATTATATTGTATCATGGATGAGATGAAATGACATAGTGATTCTCTATTAGATGTAGAAATAAAATTATGATCCATAGAAATCACATTTTGTGTAATTTCATTTATTCTCTATTATGGGTGGTGGAATTTTTTTTATGTATGAGTGAATGTGATAGAGTAGGGTGATGGAGTGTGATGATTAAGGGGAATCATTCAACATTGTTTTGATACAATGTAGTTTAGAAGAATTTATTTAAGAACCTACCTTTTCCAATTTATTTATAATAACCAAGCTTCTATTTGATGATGTTGGTGTGGGATTCACAATAGAAAATCATGGAAACCTTATAGATATTGTAATCAAAAAATAAAAAATTCCAAAATGATACCATGTATAATTTTTTTAAAATTACATATAAACCTAATAAATTTTTAATCAATGAAATAAATTTCATACTCACAAAATTTTCATATTCCATTGAAAATAACATGTAATCTTTTCGGACCATGTTATTTTCATTTTATCCGTATTGTATAACATGAAACGATTTATAAATAATTGGGGATTTTCAATAATACTCATACAAATAAAATAGAGGCTAAAATTATCAATATGAAAAAAATTATTAAATGTATCATATATTACAATAGAATGTAATCCAGAAGTCATATCTTGATCACTAGATCTAAAACAATGTCTATCGATATTAGAAAAACATAATCGTCCAAATATATTGATTTTTTACAATGTCGATACAAATATGAACAAAGAAATATGTCCTAATGTTTCATAATTATCTATTGTTTTATAATATTTTAAACTTTTAAAAAAAAATCTAATTTCATATTATTGGATGTGGAAAATATGAGTGATGTTGTAAAAATAAATCACACACTTCAGAATTTTATGAATATTAACTCATTCATCATTTGATGGACTACATATTTGAAAATTATGTTCACGTCACCTGTAACATATTAAAATTTAATTAACGTACACCAAATTTTCGTATATACAACAAGTGAAATCCGATTTTTTATAACTACCAACTCAGATCATTTTCAGTACATTTAACTAATGTTTTTACCTCTATTTCTGAAATTTTATAATTTATGATTTAAAATTATTTTCATATACCTCATAAAAAATAAAATCATATCAACATCATAAATTTTTTGAAACCATTATTCTTAAGAAAATTCATATATGATAAAAATAATATTGAAAAAATAGTTCATCTTCATTTTTTCAGAATATGTCTATGATTAAAAGAAGTAATTTCCTGATTATATATTGAATTTTATAATATAATTAAACATGTATTAAAATAATTTTTTTATATCTATAAAAAATCCACAAATCATCGAGTAAAATATTTCTTATAATATACAGGTTCATGGTTTGGGTTTATAAAAAATTTATATTTTTTAAATGATTCAATATGTATTTCGAAAATGTGTTTTTAACCCCATAAGTTCATAGGAAATATGCTATTATTTCATATACTCAAAATTAAAATTTCTTTTTTCTATGTCCATTTCCGAAATAAATCATAATAAGATAAAATTATATATTATATAATACCATTTTCACTCTTCTATATATATATCTACCTAAAAAATTAATTAAAGATTGGAAATACAATAACAGATTCTAAATGGTTTCTTTTAAAAAAAATAGTTTTATCCATTTAATGAAAAATGAATCATAGAACTAAATAATAAATTATAATATAATTTAAATATACCCAATAAACTAATTCATAAATTTTACGAAAGACATATGATCCTTATGTTACTATATATTTTTTAGAAAATATTCAATAATAAGATAAATGGAATGTTATGTTTGACCTTTCTTATGTCAAATCACCTATTTACATGTAAAATGTTAATTCAACTCCATGAATTTATTTCAATGAATATATTTAAAACTTACATCTTCAATCACAATATTTTTTAGGATGATATTTTACTTTTATATTTTTCTTATAAATTTTATGTATCAAATGATAACATGAATATGATGTCTGATATATTTTGTTTTATTTTTATATTTACAATATATTTTATGTCTTTATCCATATTAATCTCTAATAAAATAAAATAAATTATTTATTCATAAAAATATAATTTAAAATATATATGGTTAGATCAGAACATGTTTTATGTTATTACATTCTATTCCCATAAATATAACTAGTTTTTTATGATATATTATGTTATGTACTCATTTAGAGAATATTTTTTATTATTTTCATTCATAATTTAAATTTTTTTATTATAGGAATTTAAATTGTAAATTTGAAAACATACATGATTATATGGATACTAAATTAACATAATATAAACTTAGAATTAAATATATTATTAAGAAAAAATACCAAGACAATATTAACAGTGTTCTAAAATTGTGGTGACAATAGATATCCCCACTAACATTTGAGTTACGATCAGGATTATGGGATACAATAATATAATATATAATATGGTTTTCCTCATACTATTATTTTTCTGGTGAATATGTAAGAACCTTTATTTCTTCCATGATAAATCTGATGAATATACACATATTGAATTAAAAGATTATTTAATGCTTTGATTTTCTAGGAAATGGTTTTTGGGTTTCTAGAGATAACCATGAAAAGATACAAACATTGTTGTTAATACTATTTCTATATAATTATTAAAATATTAATAAAATTTATAAGATATTTACATTGATCATATATCATTAATTGGTTTGATGAGAATATCATGGACCATAGAATTTGTTAATCATTTTCACAAGGGATCCCATCATATAAAAGAAAATTTCACATATTCTTATGATACATTGATCACATGATATGTAAATTTTGAGCATGATTCCTATGATAGGAGGTTTTTAGAAAACAATATGACCCTACAAAACATTACAATTATCATCAAGGTGATGAAAAAAATCAAGACATATGCTTCCTAGTTGATGTATACTTCTCCCATTATTTAATCATCCCACCAAGCACAGTCATGTGTGAAATCACATTAAAATTCATGTAATCATGTTAAAATAACATTCCATAAGATCAACCCATGTTCATATAATCCCAAATATTTCAACACAATCAAAAACACCGTGAAGGGTATCCTTTCTACCACAAAATTATGATCACACCCCAATAACCACATATTGGGAACACAGTGGACATATTCTAGATAGATTATGATTCCCATGTAGTATATTAGGGGTTTCAATATAATTCTCCCCCAATTAACATCAATGAAGATATGGAATAAATTTTCAACTTGTCAACACTCAAAAAATATTTTTATGAAGAAAAATATATACAATTTTTTCATCACCATTTTCGTTGGAAATGACATCATTCTGAATGCACCGAATAAAATAGTTTTCTATAGATAAAATATCATTGTACCATATAATACATTATAATTACAAAATTTCCTTATATTTATAAGTGTTATTTGAAAATTCAAAAATAATGAAAACCCCTAATATCATTCTGATGAATACATAGTAGATTGATTGTCACATAAGTTGAAAAATATTTAAGAGATATTTTTTCAAAGAGTTACGGAATATAGTTATGATATTTGGAAACATAATAGAATGATTGAAATTGATTTCATGAATCATAGATCCAAGAATGTTAAGGGAAACCGCATGTGAAGAGGTTCCATGGAAGGTTTTAGCTAACAGATAAGACAATCCATTCAGTTGATACCCAAAATGTTAACCCTTATTATACTTTCATGAATGAACATATCCCTTTGTGATTTCCTTTAAATGACTACACATGATAGTTTTTTATGCACTTAGAGAATTATCATAGAGATTATTATAATGTTAATGGACCCTCTATAACCAATTATTCGATTACAGTATTTTATGCACAATGTTATATCTCCTCCTAATTTAATTCCTTGATAAATTAATTGAGAGTGTTCCCTATCTTCTTAGAGATTTCTTAGGGAACTCTAAGGAGGGATATAAAATGTTCATGGGGATAGAACCAACTACACTATTTTACAATTTGATATTAAATCGAACTCATGGAATCTAAATTTTGAATTATTTATACGTAATATAATGTAATTGAAAAAACCATGAAAGTAATTATTATGGATCCCTCAAATATTATGTTTGAAACAAAATTTTATGTATATCCAAATCTTCCCCATTGATCATATAACTCTTGAACATGGATTCATTAATGATTTAATTTGGTATTCATACAATAAATTGAATACTATATTTATTTCAAATATACAAAATATTTTTTATTCATAATAGTGTTTGTATGTTAAATATTAACATGACATAGCTAAATGGTTTGTGCTAACCTATGATTATATTTATATTTTTTGTACACATGTACAAGTATATTTTCATTTTTTATCATTAATAAATATATATAATGTCTGTTTTTGTTTTTTCACACTATATATATAATATGTAATGTATATATATATATATATGTTGCACAATTTCTTTCTCATGGAACACATTGATCAAGATTCGCGTAATACGAATGATAATAATTTTTGTGTTAAAACATTTTTTTCATTTGAACATTATAAAAACGGTGTAAAAATGAGTAAGAAATCTGTTATATGTTCTGAAAATGTTATGTTCCAAATATATATATTTTTGGGTTTTTCTAAAATGTATATGTCACTATTAGAATTTTTGTTCCATAAAACATACATTCTACCCACATGATTTTTTTGGATGTATGTTATGTGTATTTTATTTGTGTGTTTTTTCTCATAATATGTTCTCTTTTTTGACCATGTTATTGTGTATTGGGTTTTGTGTGTGCAATCTATAGTCTCACTAGGAGTGTGTACACACATGTTTTGAAAATTTTATGCATGTATACTCGTTTTGTGTTCATAGAGTTTTTTAAGAACATGAATCATATTATTACATGTTATTTATATAGAATATTTACACAAAACATATAAATCATTTTCCTAAATCTCTATATTAAAATTTTAAATGTTAGGAATTTTTGAATTATCAAAATACTTTAACATTATGATTTAGAAATTCAATGTGTGTGCATGTGTATTTCTTCAGTGAACATTTATAATAATAATTTAGTTCTCTTTTGAAATGTTTTTTTGGGTATGTGTGTTAATAAATATGAAACTAACCAATGTTCTCCATGGAATATATATAGACTATGCGGAAAAATAAATTTCTCACACACACTATATATATATATGTTCTATTGATTATATAATTGTGTCTGTGTTTGAGTTTGTATGTTTGTGTGTTAAAAATTGGATTTTATTATATATATAAGTCTTCAATGAATATATATATATATAATTAATATATATATATATAATTTAATAATATTTTATATTTAAAATATAAATATTAGTTAGTGATTGTGTGTGTTATATGTGCATATATATTTTGAAATATATATATTTTTAATATGATATTTTCATAGTGATTGTGTGTGGGTGTTTGTTTTACACATAATTATTACCGTATAACATAGATATTATACCCCTAATTAAAATATAATGTTTGATGAAATGATAAAAACTTATTTTTCCAACTATAAAATTATATATCTTTTCATATTAAAAAATGAAAATACAAATATATTTTTCTAGATATTATTTAAATTTTTATCAATGGTATGATTAATAATGTTCAAATATTTTTTTATCATCAAAATTAAATTTTAATTTTTAAAAAATAATTAATATGTGAATAATTTTGTTTTTTAAACAAATATGAAATTTATGGCTAAAAAAATATGAGAGTCATTTCATTTATGTTATACCGAGTGTGGAACTAGTTAAACCTGAAATAACTCTTCATTTAATAAAAAAAATTCAAAAAAACTAGAAATAATTTATACTAATAAATATTTTTTTATCATTCAGGTGTATTCATATGAACCACATTAAGAAACACATATAATTTATATTATATCCTTTTTGATAAATGAATGTAGCTTCTTTTAAGTGTAAATGTATTTATGTTATTATGGTTTTTAAATATAAATATATTTGATCCCTCACGAAATGATCCATGGAATTATTTTCATAAATAAAAAATGAATAACTATTTTGATATTTAAATAGAATGTGACATATCATTTTTTATATATTGAATTTAAAATTAATAATTATATTTTTACAAATGAAAACAAACAAGAAAAAATAAACAAACCTTTGGATTCATTTATTCAGAAACTATTAAAATTATATAATTAAAATAAATTATATAAAAAATATTATATAGTTCTTTTAATTATATAACATTTAAATATAACATAAATGATTTATGAAATAATTAAGACTTCATAACATAACCTAAAAATTTATCTATGAATAAATCTAATCTGTTGCTGTTTTATTTTTGAAATAAGAGTTTAAAAATACATAAAAAGGTTTTTTTTGTTTTTTAGTATCATTTTGATCCCTACTCAACTCTTTTTAGAATAATTCCTAACCCTAAGAACATTGATGCATGTTTTAGGATTTCATGACTATTTTCTAGTCATTGGAAATGTTATAGTAATTTTTCACTATAAATAAACACCCAAATCATGTGAATATATAGCGAGTGATATTTTCACTAACCCTATGAAAATCAATTAAATATTTAAAAAAACTAGGAAATAAATTTATCTATTCTACCCCCCAAAAATAAAATTTTAAAAGTGTTTTAGAATACTAAAAATTAGTGTCCTAAAAAAATAAAAATAAATAAGAAATAGTATTATTATAATCATTTCTATTTGTTTTAATTAGTTTGTTTCTTCACTACGAATAAAAAATAAATATTTTTTATTATCCATGTCAATTTTTTTATTTCTTTATTGTTATTCAAATAATATTTGATTTATGTGTCATGTAAATTGTCTCTAATTCCTTTTTATGTCCTCTTAATTCATGGATCATTTTCAATAAATAAAAGAATAAAATCCATGATTCCTATTATTGGAATAGTGAAGTTTTTTATTATGTACTGACTCAAAAAATTAAATGGGGAAATGTAAAATGTGAGGCCTTCCATGAAATTATGATTTGTAAAAACCTAGGGAATCAATTATATTATAATGATTTTTAATTACCCAAAACATTATGTCTATAGTTTTCTAATTTTCCAAGACTTGGGGTCCTTTGAGTAAGTGTTGTGGAATTTTAGAAGACGTTATATTAGTTTTTAACATTTATGGGTACCCCATTCCATGGTAGTGAGTGTGGTGGTTATAGATTTAGATTTATACTACTTTATAGGGTGTGTGTGGACATTATGAGTAGGTCGTGTGGTACATTGTACACCATGACCAGATAAAATATGTGTTTCACTATTTTGCTTGGAATTTAGTTTTTTTGGTCTCTTATATAAATATGAAGCAATAAAAAACTGATAAGTGGGTGGGGTGCTAGACATAGTCCCATGGTGGTTCTCCTGTGAGTAATGGTGAAGTAAGGTTCCCACCATACCATGGTATTTTTCATTCTGTGGTGACATGGAATAAGACTCTACATAATGACCATGGTGTATAGTGAAGAATCCCACATTTAGAATTCATCTAAAATGGAAAAAATAGTTTTTTTACATGACATCAAGCATACATCCCCATATGCCAGATGCCACTAATAATCAGTGGGGGTATAACTGAAATAGTAAGGAGAATATAACTGAGTGTATTGAATTTTAATAACAACGAAGATAATATAAATGTAAAGAAAAAATAACGAGTTAAACATCACCATATAAATCAAATAGTAATAAAAAATATAATTTGATCATAAAATGTAATTAAGTGAAAAAGTAAAATTAGAATAAATAAAAATACCAATTTGACACAAATAAACTAAAAATACTATGGTACCAATTCCCTTATCATTTGAATATATAATCTGTAACATATTTTTTAATAATATATAAATACAAAGGCCCTTTCCCTTTTATAATCATTAAACCATGTAATATCCTCATCTACCAAGCGACTTCTCGAATATGGTGTAATTAAAACAATGTTGGTTGACAAAACAATTCCTAGGAAACAAATCCTGATTTTATGTGAATTCTGGAAAGATATTATTTTTATCATTAATTAATCAATTCAAAAAAATATAAAATAGCTAACCATAAAATTCTTGGTTGACACTCAAGGATATCAAACATTCTTTAGCTCCATATTGAATGTCTCTATCACATGGATGATACTCATAACATATAATGGATGACCTATACCATTTATCTTTATAGAAAAGAGATCATTTCATACATTCATATTATATCTTTTTAGATGAATATTCAATACTTTTCAAAAACACATGACTTCAGACCATAATAGTTTACTATATATGGAGAATCCATACACGATATCCAAATCTGGTGAATGATCATCAAAATATCTCAAAAATATATTCCCTTTTAGTAATATTTTAAAATATACCCAAATTAAAACTATTTATCATAACCGGTGGAATGAAACATTGGAAATGGTGGGCTTATATGGACACTATGGGTAAACAAAATGAAATTTAAGGACGACATGAAAAAATGGTATCATAACATGCTCATAACATATGAGAACCAAACCCCTCATATCAGTGATCAAAATAATGAGTTATTAAATAAATATAATAATTAAATAATACATCAATCACAATTAATCCAATGAAAATTTTCTATGAGAGAATAAAATTTTCATAATACATAGAATTTTGGAATTCACATTTCCATAGAATATATTTTATATAGTAATCAAGGGTCACTATCAAGGATATTGTAGAGTAATGGGTTAACTACTAAAACCATCAAAGTATTTTGGTATCCTTCCAAATACAACAATAATCAAAAAATTCACATATTCAAATTTGTTGAATCTCCATTTGAGTAATCTTTATCTCATGAGATATAAATTCTTTCTCAACACATAAGATAGAGTTACAGTACTCACCCATAACATAATGAAAATAATGCATATGTGTTCAATGAGATTGTAAAAAATTCATAATATCATAACCCATGAAATGAAATTTTACTCATAATCATTTAATCATATCATTACCTGTGGAACACAAACATATTTTTTTAATGATTTCAACATTTTATCATTTCATTACCCATAAAAAACAATTGGTTTTTTTATAATTTTATCATTGTATAACCAGTGAAAGAGAAATATTTTTTATAAAAATATATACTCCATAGTTATAAATAATTAAATAAATGAATAATATTGTTATCCTTTCATTAGATACCTAGTATAAATAAGTATAATAAACGAGTGTGTCATTTTTTTCAAAAATCAATTAAAATTTTCAAAATGATCATTTGTTGAAGATAATAAATATTCTATGAAAATAACTTATTATATGAGAAAAATCATCAAACTTTTTTTAGAATACTTTCATTTTGTGAAAAAATGAATAATATAGTCAAATATTTAAAATTTATTTAAAATGTTTCTAACATAGAATTAATTTTCCACTTTGCAAAACACCATACAAAACATAATTCATTTTGAATACTTTTAATAGAAAATAATCATTAAAACATATAAAGGAATATTCAATTAAAATAATTTTCATGATTTAGGGAAATTATATTCATTATTTGAATGTTAAAACATTTATTCCTTTTACATTTTATGTGAAATCAAAATAATTTTTTTGGGAAAATGAGATCGTAACATAAAACTCTTACCATATTTATATATTTGAATTATAATACCTATGAAAGAATATAATATAATCAAACATATAATATCATGATATTATGTAAATTCATAGTATAAGATATCAAATGGGGATATGTATACACCTCATGAATAAGATAGGATCATAACTTCACTGGTGTCTCAATGAAGGAAAATTGTGACTAAGATCCATTACTTCATAGTTCACTTTTAAATACTAAAACCTGTGAAAGAGAGATACAAAAATGTATATGTAAAAACCCATTTTTTGGAATTATCTAAATGATATTCATGGATAGTATATAAAAAAATTTAGAAACCACTACTAAATATGCCATGTATCAAACATAATATGAGATAGTAGTCCCTTACTACTGTTGTAATATTTTGAATCTTCAGCCCTAATAAATTGTATCATCATGTAAAACATTTAATATCAATAAAATGATTATATTAATTATATAACATATAGATGTGATATTATATAAAAAAACATAATATAAGACTCATGAATTTTCCAATACATCCCAGAAATAATAGTGAGAATTAAAACCCCTTACCAATTTAGTAATATTTTGAATCCTAAGCCCAAATACAGAATAAAATCAAATAAAAAAATAAATGTAATGATAAAAATTTTATTAGTGATAATAAACAAAAAATTTATCATTCATAAACCACATAACGGAAATTTTTGGTGAATTATCATATGTATACTATAAATAAAAGGGAGGCTTTAAATACATTAACATAAGTATCAACCTCCTTCATCCAAATTTGATTCAACTAGATAATAAATATAATATAATTTTATAAATATTATAGAACTAATATTATATATTATATGATATATTTTTTCATTATGTAAATTCATTAATTATTTTTGAAAAAATTCATTTTAAAACAATGTTTCCAATAAAAACTGCACTGGTTTTCATTTATTTTTAGATTTTTAATTTTTGGTCATCTTATGTTTATAATGGTTAAATAAAATCCTTCTTGATAATCATAATAAATTTATAATATTTTTATATCAATAATTATTTTATCCCTATTTATGAAAAAGTTTTTAAAAATTATATAGATTATGATCATGGAGATGGAAGGTTGTACATTCTCTTTTATAGCCTATACATTTTCCACAATTTTTAAGGAAAATTGGTAAGTAATTTTTTTCATCAAATAATTATAATAATATACTAAATACCATTTTATATTTTTATATATATTCCTATATATAATCCATGTTCTGTTCTGAGGAAATTAAAGACACATAACATTATGAGAGTGGTAGTCCATGTTACACCCCAAGATTTCTTAGTATGTCATCTCTTCAAAGTAATTCAATAACTTGTGCTACACACAAAATTGAGTTTGAGTGCACCACGACTTACCATACTAGCCGTTTGAAAAACGGTTACGGATAGTATTAATTTAATTTTTAATTTTATATACTCCATATAATTTTAACATCCATATTATGTGTTTCTTAGACATAATATAAGAATAAATTCAAATTTTCAGATAAAGGATGTATTTATCAGAAAATGGAATTTTACCACCTTTTAATGGAGAACCCTTTTTAAATCAAATATTTGACACCTTTATATATTAAATTTGACAAAATTAACTTCATCTTTAGAATCGGGACATATAAATTTAGTTTTGATACATTTTTATTATTTTTCTGATAACTTTCATATTGTGTGAATAGTGAAAAATATTAAAATTTAATTAATAAAAATATTTTTAATCGAAATAATTTATAGTATTAAATTATGAATTTTAATGGTTTTGAAGTATAATTATATTATATTTTTATAATTTAATACAATTTAGGTCACTATTAATAATATCACATTGAAATTGGACATAAACAAGTGTCAATATTTTGATAGATATTGTTTCTTAAAAACACATAATTTGTTTTGACAACGGAAATTAATTTTCAATTAATTAATTAAACATTTATGTTTTGAATTTGTAAAAATAGAAATCATTTTTGAATTTTGAATATCAAATATAGCTTAGGCTGAATTTTTGGTATATTTCTGAGAAACATCAATTTTTGATGAATAATTATACCACTTAGTATTAGTTAAGAAACTGACTTTTTCAATTAAATGAAAATTTACCACTTCCGTGAATTGAATTTCAAAAATAAGACATACATGGTTATTATTATTAAGTAAAATTTCGTTCAATAAGATATAAATTATTTTTGGTGAATAGTAACTTTTGACTTTTTTTTACCACCGTTATAGTTAAATAGGGTAATTCAAGGTAAAAAGAATATCATAATAATAACAAATTACCTTAACACTTGTCATAACCTTATTATATGAGTCATGGATAACCGTGATCTTATTTGGGTCAATTTTGAGACCTCATGGAGCCATATAAGAGTTATAATGACCGTTTATTTTAATTAACTTAAAGTAATGAAAAAATGACACAAACAAATTTATTTTTGTAAATTAATTTTTACATGGGGTTATATAAGCTATAATTTGTACTATAAATATTATTTGGAAATATAAAAAGTTTTCCTACATCATGGTATTTTTTATAATTTTTAGACATCAACTAAATTAAAATATTTATGATACAAAAATGATGCAGTATTTACCTCTTTAATAATTGATTTAAATAAATAAGATTATAAAAAATAAAATAACAACTAAAACCTATACAATTATATTTTGATGTATTTATTTCAACCACGTGTCATCTTAACTTAGACCTTAATTAGTTTTGGACCTTTAGAAACTGAAAACCATTATATAATAAAAAAATATTTTTACACTTTCATAAAGAGCCCCTCCTCCCCCTTATAAAAAGCCCTCACATATAACCCACTAATCACACCTCTAAATTCCCTTGGATCACCCAATACCATCCCAAATAAGCTGTGAATATCCCTCTCTTCCTCCTAGAATCCTTACCTTAGGGATAAGGCACATCTAGAAGTCCTTTTGGTTCAAGCCAAAGGGAGTTACCCGGATTAAAGGTAACGGTCTCTCATAAATTAATTTCATTTATTTTACTTCTCCAACCCCAAAAATATTTTCATTCCTTTATTATATAACAAAAACAATATCATAAATATACTATGATTTTTTTATGAGATGTATTCGAACTACACTTACACAGACCTCCATCTAATGGGTAATGAACATACTGTTTCTGTGGAGAGAAAACTAACGCCTCACGAAACGATGATTGTTCAATTATCTCCTTCCACCTCTTATGATGACCCTTAATATGACACTTTATTTAAATATGATATATATCATTTTTATGTTTTATTTATGCATCGGTATTTTTAATTTATAGAAGACAATTATTATTTCCATTATGTGTAAACACGATAGTTTCATTTGAGGAAGTAAGGACTACTGCCCCTCAAAGTGATATGACTCGATCTTACCATACGTGGGACATATAAAGGATTGAGTTATTGAAATTATATATGATATTATACTAGAATTATAATATAACTATGAATCATTATGTTTTCATTGAATTAAAATACGAAATAGAAATGAATGTAGCATTCATGCGTACGTATGAAATACCGTTTCCATGAACGGTGCATTTCATTTCTTATCTTAAAATGTTATATACGGTTATAAATAAAACTATATAAATGATATATATGATGTATATGATATCTAAATCATGAATATAATTCTGGAGATAATGGACTCTTGTCCACATGGACAACTTGTATTTAAAAGGTGTTCATTTTTTACTCAAGTACCAAATATCGACAAACTGACCATTATTAACTTAAATGATTGAATATTGTTTATAAGAAGGTAATAAATTATATAAAAGGAATAATAAACTTGAAAAGTGATCTTAATCAAGTGTAAATTAACTTATGTTTATTATTCATGAAGAACGAGTAACAAACAAGTCAAGTCGGACATGAGGTAAGGGGTTTCTTATCTCACTTTTAATTCTGTGAGATTTCTATTATTCACCACTTATTATTTTCATGTGGTGTATTGTGTGCTGAAATTTGATATATATTATCATAATTCACATTATATTCATGATTTTGTGTGATTCACTTGGTGTTTATTAACTATTTTTCATATGACCTGATTGATTACAACATGGTAAGGTTTATTTCCTCAATCTCATTATTATCCGAGATTGTTTATGTGTAAGTATTTACTTGGACATACTTATCATCGATACACATATTTCATAAAAATGTTTTCAAAAGGAATGTTTTAATGTTTTATGGGATGGTCTATTTAACTATATCATCATTTTAAATGTTTTAACGATTTATCTTTCTAAACCCTTTTAATTAATGTCCATGTTTTCAAAATGATTTTAAGGATTTATTTATATTGACATGAATGTTTGGAAATGATAAATATATAAAAAAAAATTAAAGTGGTATTGGACACTTTGATTCAAAACTCTCTTTTATTTGAATTAATTTATAAATTTTGAGTCTTTTAAATGATTTCATGAAAATGGGGTATTTCTCTCAAAGAATTTTACGGATCATTTTCATCTATGTCAACATCCTTTGATGGATTTTAAACATTTTTGATGTTGATTTATTCTGATACAAATATTCCATATTTTATAGAAGTATTTGTGATATTTTTGATTGTGGATGAGTTATTTTTATTTCATTCTTGGTTTATTGTTAAAGTATTGACATTTTTTATGATATTTTAAATACGAATGTTTATGTTATATTTCTACCTATTCTTAAGATGAATGTGTTCGACTAGTATGTTCCGGGTTAGGGACTGGTAAACGTAATCCCTCTGGGTTGGCTTCAGGTTACAGCAGACCCTATGGGTTGGAGTTCGGTTACAGAGGCTTTTCGGGTTGGAGTCCGGTTACAGAGGCTCTCCGGATATGAGTCCGGTTATAGAGGCTCTCCGAGTTGGAGTCCGGTTACAGAGGATCTTCAGGTTGGGGTCCGGTAATAGTTATCCCCTAGTTCCTAGCACAAGGCCTTGACACAGAAATTAATGTCCATCATTATTTATTCCGTAATTTTGAATGTGGCTATTGATATTGCATGTGATTATTAGACAAGTAGAATATCCTTGCAAGTAAGTAAATAGAATTATTTAATTTATCTTTGCTGTATTATGCTGATGTTTATGTTTAAAAGGCTTTTGTTTTAGGCTAATACATTACCTTAAATGTTTATCCTTATTTATGAAAGTTTCCTATATATTTTTATCCTTATTGACCATCTGAGCTCACCCATATTTATGTTTTATTTTTCCCAGGATGTGAAGAAGTATTTTATTATTGATAAGCAGGGTTACACTAAGGGATTAATGGAGTTCTCAAAGGATCATTTATGTTGTGTTTTATTTTCTAATGTTTAATGTAATGTTCATGTATGTAATTTATTTTTCAAGACTTCTAAATGGATCAGTCATTTGGGACTCGATTCCTTGTAATCATGTAAATGTATTAAAATAATGCAACGAAGCACATAACTAGGGTTAGGGTGTTACTTTTGGTTTCAGAGGGAGGTTTAGGAATAACCTTGGAAATAGATTTAGATAAACTCTAATTAGAGATCTTTACCCTAATATAGACTTTGAGGATTACTATAGAATAACTTCCATGAATTTTGGAACTGTAGAGATTTTGTAAGTTTTCTAATCAATACATCCATGTACGGATACGATCAGGTAGAGGCGACTATGGAAAAGATGTACCTAGGGGTAAATCTTGAAAACACCGCTTCATGCTAGACTAGAATGGGAACTGGTGCATGATAATGGGCCTTACTGCACTCTTGGTTACGACACTCAGGGGGGATATGTTTAGGATAATTCACATTTTCATTACAAACCATTACAAAGGATTTAAGAGTGAATACATTCTTAATGAAAACATTTCTATGATTATGGATTATATTCATAAAATGTTCAATTTATGTTAGGTATTTTACAAGTTTTTTTAATTATGAATTATGATTCAAAAAATGACCTAGTGTATTCCATTATTTAGAAATGGAGCCTAGTAGAAGGAATGAGTATTATAGCAATACACATGATCGAAAGACTAAGAAGGATCATATCTTTCATGGTATTAAACCAACATTTAAAAGGGAAATAATCTCCCAAATATTCTCATCATATTAAGAAATAGTATCACGTGTTAATAAGATAAGTAAATAATTCTCTGATTCCTATGGATTTGAAGGGAAGAAAGAGAAGAAAATGATGGAAAAAATAATGATGGATAATGGGAAGTGGGGAAAGAAGGATTCTCATATATGTGATATCTAGGGAAAGAATCACCTTGGTAAATTTTTTAAAGGACTGTGAGTTTGTTATAAGTGTGGAGAAAAAGGACACCATGTACGTGATGGAAAGGGTAAGAAAAAGGTTTCAAATTTATAATGCTTCATATGAAAGGAGTTGGGACACTAGGGAAATCAATGTCCAAATCATCATAGTATACCACAAATGATGTTGTTGGATAATAATCAAGTTATGATATTACCACAGATGAAGAGTAATGACTAGTGTTCTTTTGTTGATATTAAAAAGTTATGTCATTTGAGTATTGTGTCAACTATGTACTAGTTATAATAATTTTGGAGTATATAAGGATTGTACTGCAGTAAGATTTCATTAAGGACTTGAGATTGTATGGAACCAAGGAAAGTGACTCAATAACAGGTTATTTTTTTGGAAAATATATGGTTGAAGGAAAGGTAAATCATAATATGGTCATGATACTAAGGTAGTGATTTTGGAATAAGAGGTGGTTGATTTGGATAAATTATATTGGATATTCATGACTATCTTGGAACTGATTAATGGTTTACTTATTCCATCATTATTGGAATATTAAAAAAATGGATATAAAGAATATATCTTATATTCTATAAGGAATAAGGGAGCTTGAATGTAATCAAAAAGGTTTTATGGTAATTTAGGGTGATACAATGTTTTAAAAGAATACATGATGATGGTATTCATATGTTATTACATGGAAAAAGAGATCTTCATTTTTTTAAATTTATTATAAATTTTGGACAATGAGTTTGGACAGAAAATTTTGGATAGCTATAAATGTTTTTATGGATTAAGTTTAACTTTAGATAGTATTTATTACGATTATTTTTGGAATATTACAATACTTTATTTTTTGAAAAAGAAAAACCTGTAGGTCGAGCGATAACCCATTGCGTCGGAAAAACCTAAAAGAATAGAACTCACTACCAATGTGAGACAAGACTTTATGACCTACCACTAACTTATAGGAAGTCACTGGTTAATATAAATTATTATTTTTCATGGTATATGGATAAATATAACATTTTTTAGTTTTATTATCTTTTGGGGTGAAAGATGAGTTTTTGGTAGAAATTAGTTAAATTATAGAACTCTACTTGTCAAGTATATATATATATATATATTATTCTTTGAAGAAATTAATTCTTAATCTTTAGGTAAGGGATATTAAATCCAAAAATGTGTTATCTTAATACCTTTGGTTTTGTTGAACCGATGATATTTTAAATCATTTTAGATTTATGGATTTGAGGCCCGCAATTTTAAATCATTTTCTCCAATTATATGTCTATAATTTCCACCAATGTTCTCTTATTCAAAAACATAAGTGTGTGGTGACTTTTTCATTTCCCTTTCTCTCTTATTAAGTCTAAATTTTTTAAACCCTATTTCCGATGTGGGTTTTCCACAAAGGTATTTTCAATTTTCAACCTCTTGTTTTAGAAGAATAATTTCAAATTGTGAGGATTCAATTTATTGAAGGATGAGATAATTTAACACCCCAATATTTCATATTATGTTATCTCTTCAAAGTAATTCAATAAGGTGCACTACACGCAACACCGAGTCCGAGCGCATCACAACTTACCAAACTAGCCTTTCAAAAATCGGTTATGGATAATATTAATAGAATTTTGATCTTTATATACTACATATAATTTTAAGATCCATAGTATGTGTTTCTAAGACATAATATAAGAACAAATTCAATTTTTCAGATAAAGGAAGTATTTTTCAGAAAATGGGATTTTACCTCCTTTTAATGGTGAACCCATTTTAAATCCAATATTTGATACTTTTATATATTAAATATGACAAAATAAACTTCTTCATTAGAATTGGGACATAAAAATTTAGTTTTGATAAATTTTTGGTACTTTTCTGATAACATTCCTATTTTAGTGAATAGTGAAAAATAATAAATTTTAATTAAAAACTACTTTCTTAATCGAAATAATTTATAGTCTTAAATTATAAATTAGAATGGTTTTAAAGTATAATTAGATTATATTTTTATCATTTAATACAATTTAGTTCATTATAATTAATTTCACTTTGAAATTCGATATAAACAAGTGTCAATCTTTTGATAAATATTGTTTCATTAAAACACGCTATTTGTTTTGACAACAGGAATTAATTTTAAATTAATTAATGAAAATTATATGATTTGAATTTGGTAAAATATACATAATTTTTCAATTATAAATATCAAATATGGCTTAGGAATAATTTTCGTTATTTTTATGAGAAACTTCAATTTTTTTATGAATAGTGAAACCCCATAATAGTAGTTTAAAAAACTGACTTTCATTTCAATTAAATTTTACCACTTTTATGAATTTAATTTTTAAAATCCTTCATTAATGGTTGTTATTAGTAAGTAAAATGTGTTTCAATAAGATAAAAATAATTTTTGGTGATTAATAACTTTTGAATTTTATTTACCGTGGTTAAAGGTAAATAGGGCAATTCAGGGTAAAAAGAATATCATGATAATAAAACATTACCTTAACACTTGTCCTAAACTTATTGGATGAGTAATAACTGATCATGAAAATCTTTGGGTCGATTTTGGGACCTCATTTAAAAATAAATATTCTTTGGAAGGATAAAATGTTTTAATAAATCTTGGTATTTTTTTATAATTTTTAGAGATACAAAAAATTAAATTATTTATGACACAAAAATGATGTAGTATTTACCTCAATAATAAATGATTTAAATAAATAAGATTATAAATTTTAAAATAACATCCAAACCCTGTCCAATTATTATTGGATGAATTTATTTCGACCATTAGTCATATTATAATCAACCTTAATGAGTTTTGGGCATTTAGAAACCGAAAATCATTATATAATAAAATAACATTTTCACACATTCCTGAATAACCCCTCCTCCCACTTATAAAAAACCCTCACTTCTAACCCTTTCCTAACACCTCTCAAGCACCATGTATCATCCAAAACCTACCCAAATAAGTTATCAATATACATATATTCCTACTATAATCCTTACCTTAGGTAGAAGGCACTTCAAGAAGTCTTTTTGGTTCAAACCAAAGGGAGCTACCCAAATTAAAGGTAACAATTTCTCTAAAATTCTTTCCATTTATTTTACATTCCAACCCCTAAAATATGTTCATTACTTTATTTTATATGAATGCCAGTATCCTAAATATTCTAGGATTTTTTTTGGAAGTTTTATAACTACACTTACAGACACCTTCATCTAATGGGTAACGAACATACAATTTCTATGGATGGCAAATTAAGGCCTCACGAAACGATGATTGTTCAATTATCTCCTACAACCTCTTATGGTGGACATTATGATGACACTATATTTATATATGATATATATTATGTTTTCGTATTCTTTATGCTTCTGTATTTTTAATTTATATCATACCATAATGATTTCCATTATGTGTAAACGCGATAATTTCATTTGAGGAAGTCCAGACTACCTCCCCCTCAAAGTGGTATGACTCTTTCTAACCATATGTGGGAAATATAAATTATGGAGTTATTGAAATTAGATATGATATTACACTAGAATTATAATATTACTATGTATTATTATGTTTTCATTCAATTAAAATATTGAATATAAATGTAATTAGCGATCATGCGTACGTACGCCTTAACGTCTCCATGAACGGTGCATTTAATTTCTTATCTCCAAATGTTATGTACTATTATAAATACAAATATATACTTGATATAAATGATATATAAATCATGAATATAATTCTAGAGATAATGGAATCTTGACCACATGGAAAACATGTAATTATAAGGTGTTCATTTTTGACTCAAGTACCAAATATCGACAAACCGACCATTATTAACTTAAATGAATGCATATTGTTTATAACATTGTAATAAGTGATATATAAGGAATAATATACATGGAAAGGGTTCTTAATTAGTTATAAATTTACTTAATTTTATTATTGAGGTAGAACAAGGAACAAAAAAGTCATGTCGGACACGAGGTAAGGGGTTTCTTATCTCAGTTTTAATTCTGTGATATTTCCAATGTTCACCACTCATTAATTGCATGTGGTTTATTGTGTAATGACTTTTAATAAATATAATCGAGATTATTTTTATATTCATGATATTCTGTGATTCATTTGGTGGTTATTGACTATTTTTCATATAACTCAATTGATTACAACCAGGTATGGGTTGTTTCCTCTGTCTCATTATTATCTGAGATTGTTTATGTGTTAGTATTTACTGGGACATACTTATCATCAATACCAATATTTCATAAAACTGTTTTCAAAAGGAATCATTTAATGTTCTATGGGATGGTCTATTTAACTATATAATCATTTTAATTTTTTTAAAGATTAATCTTTCTAAACCCTTTTAATTAATGTCCATGTTTTCAAAATGATTTTAAGGATTTATTTATATAGAAATGAATGTTTTGAAATGATACATATTTTCAAAAAAAATCAATGTGGTATGGGACACATTGATTCAAAAATCTCTTCTAAATGATTTCCTTTATAAATTGTGATACTTTTTAATGATTTCATGAAAAAAGGGGTATTTCACTCAAAGAATTTTACTGATCATTTTCATCTATGTAAACATCCATTGAAGCATTTTAAACTTGTTTAAAGTTTATTTATTATAATACAAATATTCCATATTTTTTTGAAAGTTTTATGATATGTTTGATTGTGGAGGAGTTATTTTAATTCCATTCATGGTTTATGGTTAATTTATTAACATTTAGTATGATAGTTTCCATATGATTGTTTATGTTATATTTCAACCTCTTCTTAGGATTAATGTGTTGGACTAGTATGTTTCGGGTTAGGGACCGGAAAAAGTAATCCCTCCGGGTTGGGGTCTGGTTACAGAATTCCCTTTGGGTTGGAGTCCTATTATAGAGGCTCTTCGGGATGGAGTCCGGTTAAAGAGGCTCTATGGGTTAGAGTCCAGTTATAGAGGCTCTCCAGGTTGGAGTCTAGTTATATAAGCTCTTCTTGTTGGGGTCTGGTTATAGTTAGCCCCTAGGTCCGGGCACGAGGCCTTGACACAGAAATTAATTTCCGGAATTATGCATTCCATCATTATAAAAGTGTCTATTGATATTTCATGTGATTATTAAACTAGTAGAATATCCATGAGAGTAAGTTAATGACATTATTTGATTTTATCTTTTCCATATTATGATGATGTTTAAGTTTAAAAATATTATTTAGTCTAATACATTTCCTTGTTTGTTTATTTTTATTTATGAACGTTTCCACTATATTGTTATCCTTACTAAGAATCTGGTCTCATCCCTTTCATGTTTTATTTTTCCCAGGATTTGACGAAGTGTTTTATGATTGATAAGTAGAACTATTGTAGGAACTGTAGTTGGTACTGTAGCAGGAACTGTAGCAGGAATGTACAGAACTGTAATAGGTACTGTAGTAGGAAATGTACAAAATTGTAGTAGGTACTGTAATAGAACTGTAGTAGGTACTATAGTGGGGTTGTAGCAGGCACTGTTTGTCACTGTAGCAGTCGGGAATATTCTCCTATTTGGGCCTTCGGGCCACCTATTTGGTCCCCATGTCTTTTAAGGCCTTCGGGCCACCCAGGCCTTTGGGTCAGTAAGGCCTTCAGGCCACCGTAAGTGTAGTTACAAACCCTAAAACTTACAAGGAACAAACTTCATAAGGGTAAGGAGCAAGGAGATTTCCTGATAGCAGAAGCTAAAAGGATTGCAAGAATTAGAGGGTATTACACTTTCCATCGGGACAAGAATATGCATGCATGGGAAAAGCCTAGCTGAATAGCAATGCTATGGTGGAGAGATGATTTCACGATGAAGATATTCAGGAGGATCAGTTCCAAGTAGTTATTCTGGGATGTATGTAATGTTTGAAGCTTACAAGCAATTAATTCCTCTATGGCCAATAGGCCATGTAATACTTCTGCCTACGGGCCTTGTAAGGGTTCCACCTCACCCCTTGAAAGGTGGATTATCAAAATCAAAAAAAATGAAGGCCTTTGGGCCATTGGAGTAATTTTCGTGTATTTAATCTATTTTCTATGCTCCTAAACTGATCGGTCTTTCGAGACATGATTATTATAATTATGCCATTGTATTAAAATAATGCACCGACTCCCATAACTGGGGTTGGGGAATTACAACCCACACAAACATGAATGACGCTATCATCTTTCAATGAGTGAAAAGGTAATAAATAATGTAATATATTATCATTTTAGAATGACAAATATTCCATTATTTTTATAATTATTTTATTTATATAACCTACATTCATTAACATTTTCTTTATTATCTATCATTTAACTCGTCACTTTTGGATATGGTGGCCCTCCATACACACAGGAAACATTATCATATCTCCTATAGAATGAAATAGGTAGATGAATATATGTCATAATGAGTAAACATGTATAAATATGTTATAAATAACACATATATATTATCAATCATCAAATCCAACCATGAGATGTGGCAATGTTAAAATGATGTCATCGATTAGTTAGGTGGTAGTCCACCGTACACACAAATTATGAATTGAATGTATATTTTATAAATGTATAAATTTTTATTTTCAAGAAACATTACATTAAAAAATCTCATTTTATGAATGACACGAAGGTTATTATTTATGAATGGTTAAATAATAATTTAATGTTGTTGGGGAATAAATAAAATAAAAATGATCATTGAAAAACAAAACCTCTTCTTTAAGAATCATCCATTGGTTTTCACAAAAACCATAAATCCCTTTTTATTATGTGAATAAAATTTCTTATAGAGTTATATAATATAATTTTAAAGAAATTTTATAAGTCCATGGAAGATAAAAATGTATTTATGGGGTGATTAAGAAAAAATAAGTTGTGGAATTTTATAAATGAGGTGAGTGGCACATTAGTAGTGTTTTTAAAAGAAACATTTCCCCCAATATGTTCAAAATTCAAAAGTTTAAAAAGGGATTATAAAATATAATTATACATTATATGGGAAAAATATTACGAGAAGGTATGTTTTATGTGAGGTTTTAGGTAACCTTATCTAATATATTTTTTATTTAACCCGCCAATAAACACCATTTTACCTTTATCGTGGTAACTAATTTTTACTATTTTCAATACTCAATTTTTCGTACAAAAAATTATTTATTATATAATAAATATTAATCTAATTGATAATATTAATTACCCATTTCCATTTTATTTTAAAATACATGGAATATTCTAAATTAAAAATAATCCCACATATATGATGAGAGATCAGGTTTTCTAAGAGAAAATGATCAAAAGATTATAATGTTATTGTGTAAAAATTAATTATAATATGTATTAAAATGAACTAAATGGGATTAATATATATATAAGTTAATTAATTCTAAATGACAATCAAATTAATATATAATTTTACATTTTAAATAATTTAAATGAAACATCAATCTTCAATGAAAATTCATTAATTATATCAATTTATCATTAAATTATATCAATTTATCATTAAATTAATCTTAAAAAAAATAATACAAAATTCCCCCTAATAATATTATTTTTCAATTTTTTAATAAATTAATGTATTATATATATTTTTTATAAAAATTTAATTATTTTAATTTGTTAAATTAGACATAAAAAATGGATCAAAAATATTTTTTTGGAAAAATACAGTTCTTAAGAATAATGTTAGAAGTGCACTTATCTCCTGCAAAGAAAACAAAAATGATGAATACTAGACAATTTAATTAATATATGAAAGATTAACTTCAAAACAATAGTTCACCTATATTGGTATGTTAAATTTATAAAGTTAAAATACATTTTTTTAATAAAACATATTCTTTAGAAAAATATATCCTTTATATTCAACTATTTTTTATTTTCATTTCTAATTTACTGGTAATAAAATAATTCATTTTAGTTACCATTTTAAATAATATACTTTCATAATTTCATTAATGTAATTAATTACCTCCATTCAAGTGGATTTATTATAACTATATCAAGATATACTCGTGGTTTCATATAAGATAAGGTTAAGTAGGATTTTCATGTAATGAAACCTAAAAATATTATTTCATGTCACATGAAATATAAAAAATAATACATTCATTTGAAAAAATATATATTTGATAAAATCACAATGTTTTAAATTCTACCCTCTTACCATTAAAATTAATATCACCCTTGAAATTTATTTTTCTCATAAAGGGTTTGAGATATAAAAATTAAATTATAGAAACACACATCATATAAAATAATTATGGGAAATAATATTGAAAAAGTGAAAGGGATGTGTGAATATCAAAAGAATAACACATATTTTGTTTCCAAATTTTCAAACATTGGTGAGATGTGAATATATTTTCATGATTATAATTCATTTATAATCACAGATAATGATAGAGATCATTAATCATAAGAACTTGTGTGATCTAGTGAAGGTAAACGACTAAAATGAAATAAATAATTGGTCTTAAAATTTCATAGATATCATAAAAATGATTATAGTAGGTCACCATTATATTTTATGATCACTTTAAAGATGTTGGTGATGTCCTTTTACATATATACTAAGAACATTTGAAATTTTACTTGTTATCATTTTATTTTATAGAGACAATTTCATCCTTTTTTCATTCTTTAAAAAATTAACTTCATATCTAACTCTATGAAAGGAAGATTAGTTTAATTTTTCAATTTAGGAAGGATTCTAGGGTCATTTGGTCAACAATATAATGAAATGTCATTCCTTATGTATCTAATTATATTCCATACAAAAATGGATTGAAAAAGTTATCAAATAATGGTAAATATTTATTTCACGAGACCTCATCCTGAATACAATGTAAAAATTATCACAAATTATTAACCTTATAATCCATCAAAAAAATAAATTATAATTATTTTGAATTAAGGTCAATAATTTTCAAATATCATGTTATCATTAATATTCCAAAACATAAGAAATAGACAGTAATATTCACATATAAAAATATGAATAACTCTATCATGAATTCTATTGAAACATGGTAATTACTAAATCAAAAATAATAAATATATGAAACATTTTAAATGTTCATAATTAGTTAAATAAAACCAAAGATTCTTGGGCATAATATATAGATAAAATATTGATAAAAACTTCCTTAATGATAACACAATCCAATTTTCAAAAAAAATTATTTATCAATTTCATGGTATTGAGTACTATATAATTTTTTTTATCCTAATCAGTATTCAGTTTATTAAAACTACACACCATTTTCTCAACCTTAAGAACATATTAAGGGTTATCTTCACTTAATTATTTGATTTACCTAAAATATTACCTTTCAATTATATAGGTTTTCTACGACATTATTACTATTCCAAATATTCATTCAAATAATTAATGAAATACATATAATGAAAAATCCTTATATATTTAATGATTCATAAAATATAAATCTTGATTTCCTAAACATAATCACTTCAATTATACCAAATTATTTTCAAATAATTTACTAGAATTATTAGTCTTATTCATTAAAAATTATTTCCTTTCATATGTCATTTTTAGACTCTACATCAAAATAAAAATATAAAAATTACTCATAAAACCACACCGATTCTCTACGTGATATATCCCCATGGGAAATTGATATTAAAATTACCAAGCATTCAACATTTATAACAGTTAAAAAATATTGTAGTTTTGGAATAGCATTATTATCATCCAATCCATTGAAATGAAATTACCACTGTGGTTACATGATGTGCATCCTTCATTTTAGATACAAAATCATGTTTCAGTCCCTATGAGATAGTCCCATAATTGTTTCTTCCCATATTCATAAAATATAATAAACTTAATTATGTTTCCACATTGGTGGCGAGTACTTTATTTGTGAAACAATATCTTTATATTCATTAGTGAGTTAGAGAGTTAGTTAAAATTTACTATGTCGGTCATGATATATGATTACTAATTTTAAATTATCACAATATACATACCTCTAGTCATCATATCATTTTGATGCTAATCATATATTTTATATCACATATTATGTTAGCTGAGTTTTTTTATTACACCATTGACCAAAAACAAAATTCATGGTGTGAGAAACACTAATCCTAGAGGAAAATTAAATTATCTATTATAGGATATGAAAATCATTAAAACCTATTTGAAATATATGATAGAATAGGAAAATCGTAGTTTATGAATGGATATTTATGAAATTATTTCTGATTATTCAAAAAGTGATTAGTATTTTCATAGAATATCACCCTAGAGTGTCAAACCCGGTGTAGAGAAAGGCCATTTATCATGAAAATATAAATGATTATTTCCACCTCAATAAACCCATTGTGGTTTAATTATCCCTAATTACCTCTATAATAGATCCACATCCACTTATAGTGTCCAGAAGATTTTTAATTTCTAAGAAACCACTTACTCTACCTATTACCATATTCCATGACATTTTAATATAGTTTGATTCATCTCTATACTTCTCCTTAGACATATCCCCATACATATAAATATAAACATTCATAGATATTTCAATACTATTTTATCATAATATTTTTTAATGGATAACTGAAGCTATCCATTGATACCAACTATTACAGCCCAATCTTACTATACATAGATATATTATCTTTTAATATGAATGTTCATTGCATTACCTAAATGGATTACTAAGGACCATTATAGTTTAATATCTTTGCAGAAAATATACACAACCTCATAATTTGGTGAATAATCATCAATATTTCATTTAATTATATTTACCTTTAGTACACTTAAAAACCATAATGTACTTTAAACCATTAATCACAACCATGGAAATAGAAGCATAAGAATATATGGGATCAGATGATCCATAAATTTAAATAAGGAAGGCACGATATAATAACATGACTAAAGGTGTATGATATAATGATAATAACATAAAAAACAATACCCTTCCGATTAAATATCAAAATCTAGAGTCATGGTATAAAATTTCACGATTCATAAGTTATTAATCAAAATGAAATCAAAAAAATTAGCAATGATAACATAATATTGTAATATGAAAATGAATTGTGGAATTCACATAAGCATGTAAATCATTTCCATGGTATTAAAGGCTCACATAAAAGGCCATGATAGTGGAAGAATATAAATATAAAATACAACATATTAGAAATGGTTAACTCAAATGACTAACATAGTTGAAAATGTACCAACCTAATCTAGGTTTACTCTACATTCGAGTGCTATTAATCTCATGAGATATAAATATTTACCCAATGAATTGGTGTGAGATGTAGGTCCCACCAATTATATATTTAAATTCATATATATTTTTTTCTCAATATCATAAAACATACATTATATCACAAAAAATAAAATGAAATGGTTTTCATAAAACATTGATCATAATATCCTATGGAAAACATAATGGTTTCATAATTATTTCATCTTTTCATAATAGAATAACCTATGAAAAAAATCACATTTAAATGTAATTTTATCATTGTATAAAAATTAGTAGAGAATGGGGTTTCATCCACATGGTTCCATATTAAACATAAATTATTCAATGAAATAATAAGATATGTATCCCTAGTTTATAAACCAAAAACCATTTTTAACGTCAAATGGTGTCATTGTAGATGGTAAATTATTTTAACAGATCAAATAGACCTTTTTTATAGAAAATAACTATTATTTGAAAATATATATTTATAACTAATAATTAATTAAACATTTTGGAAATATTATTCTTTCAAATAATCATTGAAACATATAATGTAAATATTATATTTCCTCAAAAAAATTCATTTAGAAAATTGCCATTATTTCATATAAAATAATTTTAAAACATAATTTTTTTATAAAATTATTTTAAATGAAAATGAACTTCTAATCATATAGAGGATGATTTGATAAAAATAATGTCCATGATGGAAGATAATTCAATTCATGAAATACACATTAAATTATTGATTAATTTCTGTTTTTGCTATAAAACTAAATCGGAAATAATTGGAAAATGAAAATTTGATGCCATTATATGAATTTTAAAATTAAAATAGGGGATAATTTTTTTAAAAAATAATTGGTGAAATTCCATTTTTCAAAAAATACCTTTTGAAAATGTGTTTTGGGATGAAAAGGGGATTTTGACCAAAGAGATAAATAAAGATGAATTTCCTAAAAACACTATTTTTATCATGTGAGTATATAAATAATAGAAAATAAATAGAACAATTTTATTCTCAATAAATAAAAATTATAGAATAAAATAAATGGGTTTATTGTGATGTAAATCAGAACATTTCATTTTGGGAAGCATAACCAAGAGTAGTCCATATTAATGAGGATTTTGTTACCTAAAAACAATACTACCAAGTTATCGTTGAATCATAGTCCTTATTAATTAATAAAATTAAAATATAAATATAATATCCTAGGAATATATAAAATCAGGATATTATAAGTAAAGTTGATGTATATACACCTCAGAATGAAAATTGGATTATAACATAACATATGTCTCATAGACAGAAAATTGTGACAAATATCCCATATAGCATGGGTATAATTAGAGGCATAAAACCTGTGAATGATATATCCTCAAAATGATATTTAAATAATATAAATTTTCAGATTAATCAATATAATTTCATTAATTTATATTACAAACACCACATATAATAATTAAGTTTTGAATATTTCGTATATCTCCTAGAAATTGAGAAGGTAATACCTTAGTAATTTAATAATATTTTGAACCATATGCCCTGATAATAAAATAAAATGAAATGAAACATTGAATTTATTAAAAAAAATTGTTTAATAATATATCATTTCAATGGATTTGTATATACAACAAACACAATAAATGAGTGTTGAATTTGAATATATATCTCAGAAATAAAATTGATAATAGATATCCACAACAGCTTTAGTCATAATTACAATCATAATCCACACTAAAAAATAACAAAAATCTATCATTTAAATATCTAGAAAAATATGTATATTAATGATATAACATGTAAATAGGTCATTATATACCCCACACAAATGAAATGAGTGGTGAATTTTTATAGGCATCCCTGAAAAAAATTAGAGACTACACATCCATTACCATATTTCTTGACATCCATCATACATTATTAAACTATATATATATTAAATTAAAATTTATTATACTTATATTATAGAACCATAATTATATATTCTATACCACATATTAATTACTAATGACCCTTTATTACCCATTTTATACTGATTACATTTTAAAATTATACTTGGGTAATAACCGCTTTGTTTTTTATATATCATTGGAATTTTTAATTATTCTAATATTAAAATAATCATGGGTTCCTAATCAACATTATAATAATAATTTTATAATTATTATACTTATACATAAATTATATTTTTAATAGATATCATGATTTATTTTTGATAAATTATTTATGTTATGATCATTGAGAGGGTAGGTCAAACATACCCATGAGTAATGTTTCCATTTCTGAATGATTATTATGAAAAAGGAGGTATTTAATATTTAATATTTATATATTAATTATAATATCATAAATATGATATTATATATATAAATATATATATACTTATCATTTGTAGTTTGGGCTAATTAATAGTTAGTCACATATCTTTGTGAAACCAGTAGTCCACATATACACAAAAAACATTATCAACAATCAATGAGTGGGAAAGAAAGAAATAAAAAGATATATTATCTTTTAATAAGGATAAATTTTAAATTAATAGTATAATTTTTTCAATTATATGACGTATTATCCTTAAATTTATCCTTATTATCTTCCACATTAAGCCTTAGTGAAAAAACAATAACATCGCTTCTCGGGGCGGTAGTCCTCCTTACACACAAGAGACATTATCATATACCCTTGGTTTTTAAAAATAAAATGGTATATTTTATAAAATGAATAAAAAGTTATATTTATTTTTCAATTATGATAAATATAATTCAGATTCATCATCATATCAATCTTTGAGATGTGTAAATATAAAAATATTGACATTTTTGGGGAGACGAATGTTAGTTGTACACAAGAATAGTGATTTTGTAACCCATTGGAAAAAGTGGATATTTTTGAAGGTTTTTAGCTAATAATAAAATTTTTAATTAAATTTAATATATTAATGGTATTGTAATAGAATATTTTAATAATAATTGAAGGAGGTTGAGAAAGAAATAAAATAAAAACACTTGTTGAGGAGAATTATTATAAATATAATTTAAAATATAATATATTATTGTTATTATTAATATTTACCTAACACTTATTTAAAAATATTTTCATATATAATATATTATTATGAATAAATTAAATCCAAATACAACATTCAATTATAATTTAGTATTTTTAACTATTAATAAAAAAATTATTCTCATAAAATAATCACAACCTCACCCTAAGATAATTTCGATGTAATGATTTTAAAAAAATGAAGTTTATTTATTCAATTAGATTTTCTAAAAGTGTCAAGAATTATTATTTTTAAATAAGTAAATGAAAAAATTGTAACAAAACATAGTTTTTTAAACATATATCATTAAGAATTAAGTTAGATTCATTATTCTCTACTGTATATATAACAAATAAGATGAATGTTAAATATTTGATTTGATATATAATATATAAATATCGTTAAAATGATTTACAAAAAGTGTTTTGTTTATTTTATTGTGTAAAATGTTTCATTTCATAAAAAATAAATTTTAGAAAAATATTTCATTTATTTTCAATAATTTTTATATTTTATTTTTAATTAATTGTTTATAAAAGAATTAATTTTATATACATGAGTATACCATATATTTTAAAAAAATTAGCCTTATTGACACTAATCATTCCAAAGGCTAAGAAGTCACTATAATAATAATATTTGAACAGAAGTTACATTTTATATAGACATAATTTTTAATGAAATGATTGATAAACATAGTGTTGAATGTTAGACATGTTCAAACTGATGTTTCATGTAATGAATGATAAAATCATCATTTTGAGTAAATAAAAATCTTTAAAATATTAAATTATATTGAATAATAATATCATCGACAATCAGGGTGTTACACTTTATAATACTAACATGGATCCAATAAAATTCTCAAGTTGAAGCCACTTACGTCTTCCTTGGGAACAATACAATTCCATAGTTGATGTAACCATCTCATACAGGACTCCATGAAAATTCCCATAATGGAGTAACAACCAATATTCCATGTGCATAATAAATATGGAAATTCCTAGCACATGTGCTGAGTTCTCAATTTCTAGGATGAACCACCAGATCCACATATCATGAGGAAGTGGTCCAATCCCTCAAAAAACATGTCAGTAAAAATATATACTAGAAATCAATGTATAGATTTCATCAATATTTATATAAATTCCGTAGTTGATTAATTAATCTAATTATATAAACCAGGTATGTATTCTAAATTGGTAGATTATCCTATGATAGGATGAATAACCTCAATCATACCATGATAAGTTTCCAATTGTCTCAATTCATTTTTCACTGTGAAGCATGATGAAATATGAATTCAAATTATTAATCCAAAATTCAATTTTCATTAATGATAATTTATAGTATCATCATTGTATTTAACACATTATGGGTTTCCATATATATGGTCTTAGTTCCAATTGATGGATTATGGTCTAATGGGAGTTATAAGAGCAAATTTTTTAATAGTAATAGACATAATGAATTATTTTAGTCACACAGATGGTGTGATGAGGTGAAAAAAATTATTATAAATACCTAAAAACTGAAACAATACATGGTTATTTTTCTATACCACCTACCATAATCCTATGATCCAAGAAACACTCACAAAAGGTAACACCAACAATGAAAAAATTTTATGTAGATAACAATGGAAACCTAGATCAAACAATTATTAATATATAAATCTTGGTCTGGTGACTAATAGAGGGGAACATCAGTATTACATATAATTGTAGAAGGAAGAAGAAAACAAAATTGATGGAACTAAAATGACATCAAACCCTATAATATGAAAATTGAAACTGAATGAATCACCCAAAAATCACAAAGAGTATCCCTGTGGTTTGAGAGTAGTGGATTCAGGATGAATGAAAAGTTATTTTAGGAATCACTGTATAAATATCCATTTCTCCTGATGATTTCATGACGTGAATCCTTGACTCATGATATTAATGTAATGCATGGTGTATACACCAAAAAAATCACATATTTTTTTATCTAAAAATGATCGTCATTTTGATGACATGAACATGTTTCATGGTGAGTAAATATTTATTTCCAGGAACAAGTTTGTGGCATCCTCCTTGGAATAGGTTAATTTTTTGTAACCCATTATTGTTGTGAATATTTCCATCATAAATGTCACATTCCAGATTATATTGAAAAAATAAATCCACCTATAAATATCATCATCCCCAAATAAAAGGATCACCCACTATATCATAATGAAGAACAGAAAATCCAATTAAAAGAGTGTTAAAAATGATCTTGAGGTATTTAAATAGAAAATACATGATCCTACAAAACCCCCCACTAAATAATATCTCATTTTCAAACTGATCAGTGAATCATAGTGGGATATCAGTGAACAATCCATGTCATTGTGATCTTATCTCATTAGTCTCCCATTGAGAACACCTATTATACCATTACACATGAACGATATGTTTAGTAATTCACCAGTGATACTTACCACTGTAGTCCACAATCCATAATGGATGATTCCCAATGAAACCATATACACCAATATCAATGTTGTCAACATATATCACATGAGAATTGTTATAATGATATCTTTGATTCTTTAATACCTGAAACAAATCATGAATGAAAATGTATTGAATTTTGGGGCCAATTCATTATGAAACTCTACAAACCCTTTCCAGTACCTAGAATGGCATAACAAACGTTGGTGCCTTTGTAAAATGGTTTTCAATAACCCTAGAGAAAACTAATGGAAAAGATGAAAAACAACCACAAACTCTAGAATTGATCTCTTATGGTCACTATCAGATTTAAGCAAGTTATTTCCAGTCACCGATAACTTTTGGATCAAAAATCATTTTAAAACATCTCCTTCGTGAGACATGGTTCAACAAGTGGTAATTCACATACCTTGAACAATTGAAATGTTTATTTGAAGTTCCATCCAAAAAAATTTATTAACTGATTCCATCTTGATCAAATCCTTGACACTATTATTAATTGAAAAATATGTTTGTTCCATATGCTACTCACATGAACCACATAAATCCTTCACACATGCTCATAATATATAAACTATATTTCAAAGTGTCTGTTCATATTGGATATAATCAAGTGATTAATATGATATAATCTGTATAACCATCAATTATAGATACTATAAAAGATCCAATTAGAAGTAATATGTGAAACAAGGATCTCCATTTCAAATGATACTCCTCGGAAAACCATGTTGTAAATCTACCTCCCATACCTAAAGACAACATAGATCATTAATGGTGAAAGTCTCACTGAAAGGAAAGTGTGGTCTACCATAATCAATCAATTTATTATCACTAATGATTCACCATTAATTTCAAGATTATTCTATAATTCTATCTTTATATATATATTGACATCATCTAACTTCCATTCCAGATTTGGATGTGCCTTCAACGACCCACCTATTCTCTCATGCACTTATTTAACCTAATGAAAGGTGAAACATGTCAATATAAAGTATTCCATATCTTTCTACATACCTAGAAAACATTATCTTAAATATACAGGGTGACCCATCTTTTTTCATCAATACATATACCACAACTATATAATCCTAAAACACTCACATCAACTCTACATAGAAGCCCATAAGAACCCATACTCATCCATATAATGGAAGATAATTTACACTACTGAACATGAAACATTCCAGAATGTGACTGAGCCCCATACTCATCCTGAGCAATCTCCTGCTCATGATGTTATTCTTGAGACCATTCCAAACAGCTCTATTCTGCCTCTTGTCTTTGAAAAGGACTCCACTCATAGGGATGAACATGTCCACACACTGGAAAGTTATGCTCCAATGTGTTCCTCAGATGTTGTCTCTATTCATAATGCAGATCTAAAAGCTAATCTCTCTAATAGTTATGAATCTTATGAGAGTCAACATAATTTATCTTCTACCTCAATGGTTACGAGATCCCAAAAAAATAATGGCTCTGGTAAATCAAAAAAGAAGAAGGGTTCTAACCCAAGACACAATCGTAAATGAATTTCCTCTTCTGGAACTGTCATGGGGTGGCCAACAATGACACCTCCACTACTCTTAGGAGGTTTTTAAATACATTTAAACCTCACCTTTTTACCATTGCTGAACCTAAGGTCAATTTTAAAACGAACTTTATGAGATTTGGAGCTCTTAATTACAGTTTTTTGGGTTCTTGTAATAACAGTCCTCATGTTGACTATTTGTGGATTTTTTTCCATAATAATTTAAATAATATTAACATTTTTAGAATTTCTGATCAGAAATTTACTTGTGACTTCTTATGGAATGGCCAACACATCTTTTGTACTATGGTTGATGCCAAAATAGGTATCATGATAAGAGAGTTTTATGGCTTGAACTCCTTGATATTTATAATCATATTCAAGACTCTTGGATTGTTTTGGGTGATTTCAATGCCATTCTTAACCCTTCTGAAAAAATTGGTCCCTCTCATCTCTCTATTTCTACTAGAGAGTTTAAATCTAATATTGATGACTGTAACTTATTTGAGATCAACCTTATTGGTGATAAATACTCCTGGTACAGAAAACATTATAATAAGAATGTTGCTAGTAAACTTGAGAGAGCCTTTGTCAATATGAAGGCTCTTGATATTTGGGACAAAATATCTAGTTTTACTCTCCCTAGAATCAATTCTGATCATCATCCTATCCTTGTTAATATCCTCATGAATGATCAAAAAACATTCTTTCCCTTCAAATTTAACAATGCTTAGTCTTTGAATCCTGATTGTGTCACATTTATTTTTAACACTTGGAACTCTATGAAGCATCATAAAGACTATTTTTCTTGTTTACATAAATTGAAAGTTCTTAAGCAAGCTCTCAATGGTTGGTGTAAAATTTCAAACTCTCAAATAGATCTTGACATCTCCTACCTTGAAGATGAACTCAATCGCTTCAAATCTCAGAACACTAATTCTAATTTTATTTTGGATCCTCAGTTGGAATCTAATATCTCTTCTAAACTTAATTCCTTAATTACTATTAAGGACAATATTCGTAAGCAGATGTTTAGAACTAAATGTCTTACTGATGGTGATCTAAATACTAAATTTTATAATTTTCTTAAATAAATTAGAAAGGCCAGTTGTCCTCTTTCTATGATCATTCATATTAACTTGGTCATTGATTCTGAAGAAGCCATTACGGATCATGTTACCTCTTATTTTTATAACATTTTAAATGGTCCGGATAGAAATGTTGATCTTAAACCTGGCATCATTCTTTTGTTGGTTGATGAAGGAGATAATAAGTCCCTTTTAAGCACTCCTATCGATCATGAAATTAAAGACATTGTCTTTGGGTTAAACCCAGACAGTGCTCCTGGTCCGGATGGTTTCAATAATGGGTTTTTCCAAAATCATTAGGATATCATAAAAAATGATGTTTGTAACCTTGTTAAGATCTTCTTCACTCATGGATCTCTTCCTCATTGAATCAGTGCTCAATTTCTAACATTAATTCCTAAATTTGAGAATGCCGTTGAGATACATCAATTAAGACATATAACTTTGATTAACACTATCTATACAATCATCACAAAAATTATTTCAAATAGACTTGCAACTATCTTCAATAGAATTTTCTCTTGAAACCAATTTGGTTTTATCAAAGGAAGATCCATTCGAGACTGCATTTTCCTTGCTTTTGAATGTACGAATACTTTAAACAAAAAATCTAGAGGTGGTTGTGTGGCCATTAAACTGGATATTAGAAAGGCTTTTGACACCATTTATTGGAATTTTATTTACAAAGATCTTAGAAACTTTGGTTTTAATGATTCCTTCATTGGTAGAATCATGACTCTCTATCACTCAGATTTTATCTCTATCCTGATTAATGGTACCAATAATGGATTATTTAAATGCACTAAAGTTGTCATGCAAGGAGACCCTATTTCTTCCATCCTCTTTCTTATTGCTGAAGATTACCTTAGCAGACTCATAAACCACCAGGTCGAACAAAATTTGATTAAACCTATTCAGGTGGCCAGGAACTTAAATGCCCCCACCCATCTTTTATATGCTGATGATATTATCTTATTCATAAAAGGGGATCATAGAAATATATATGCTCTCAAGAAAACTATATCTCACTATGAGGATGTCTCTGGTCATGAAATTTCCTGTAATAAATATTATATATATTTTGGAAAGAATTTTCCTGCAAGAATGAAATCTGGTATTATAAATTACCTGGGTATTAAAGAGGTCTTTTTACCATTCACTTATTTGGATGTTACTCTATTTTGGGGTCGTCCCAAAGCTACCTATTTTTCTAATATCATTTCTCATATCACAAATCAACTAGATAATTGGAAAGGGATGTTTATCTCCATGAATAGGAGAATCTGTTTGGTTAAATCGACCATTGTTTCTAAAAAGGTCTATTCCCTTATGGTCTATAAATGGCATGTTGGTATTTTTAGAAAAATTAATACTTATATTAAAAACTTCATTTGGTCTGGAAGCATTTGTGAAAATAATCATGTCACAATTCCTTGGAATTCTTGTTGTAAACCCATTGCAAATGGTGGAATTTGCATTAAAAATTTAAAGTTGTTCCATAATTCTCTTTAGGCCTGCCTTACTTGGCGCATCATTAACTCCTCTTCTAATGGTACTGATTTCTTAAAACATAGGTTTTTCTCTAAGATTTCAAAAGGTAATCTGAATTTTATTAAATCTTCCATCTGGCCTTCCATTCGGGACTCTTATAACAAAATTATGCAAAATTCTAGGTGGATTGTCAGTGCCGATTCTTCCATTAATTTTTGGTGTGGAAATGGTGTGTTAGCCCTCTAATTTCTTTGTTACTCCCTAGTAATCTTCCTGAAGATACTAATCAGTCTATAAAATAGGTCTTACAATCTTTTGATTCTGATCTTCCTGATTTTATTATGCGAGCTATTGAGATTTATAATTTTTATTCTGTTGGTGATTTCCTTGTTTGGGAACCTTCTTCTAATGGAATTCTAGATTCTAAAAGCTATTATAAACATAATTTATCTGACCATGAACCTTATTTTTCTTGGGTGAATCAATTTAACAAACCCTAGATTAATCCTTCCAGGCTTACCCTTATTTGGTGCATTGCACACAATAGATTACCATTGGAAACTAGTCTGCAAATCTTTGGCATTTCTCTTTGTTCTAAGTGTCGTCTGTGTAACCAGCATATGGAAGATTCCAATCATATTTTTCTATCTTGTGCGACGGACAATGATCTTTGGAATTATATCTTTTATCTTTTTAATTGCAGAAAGCCCATTAATGATTCAATTCATTTGTTTCTAAATAATTTCACTAGACATGATGCTTTCCTGCAGGTCAAAAATCTGTTTCTTGTTGCAGTGGTGGAACTCCTGCATGAAATCTTGTATGTTAGAAATTATCTCATTCATAATAATCACTCTCTCAATCTTAATGCTAGGAAGTCCCGAATTCTCCTTGTGATTCATGAAGCAGTCTCAATTCAAAAGGACTGTTGCAACAACCTAGTTGGTGATTTTATGATCCTTCGTCATCTTCATGTACCAAAAATTTTCCCAAAGCCTAAACGCTCCTTTGAAGTGTTCTGGAAATATCCAATGCCAGGATGGATCAAACTGAATGTTGATGGCGCTTCCAAAGGAAACCCTAGTCTTGCCAGTTGTGGTGCTATCTTCAGAGACTCAGCTGGTCAATGTCAGGGATATTTCTTTGTTGGATGTGGTCACTCTTCATCTCTGGAGGCAGAAATGCTCGGCGTTATTCATGCTGTTGACTTTTCTTTTTAAAGAGGTTGGAGAAATCTATGTATTGAAAGTGATTCAACCACTATTATACATGCCATCTAGAATGGAAACATCCACCTAGCCTGGTCTCTCACCGCTCAATGGATGAACTGCCTTAATTTGCTCCATGGGATTGACTATATAGCTACTCATGCCTACTGTGAAGAAAATTCCATTGCTGATGCTCTAGCCAAAAACGGAGTCCATCAAAGCATGACTTGGCTGGACGCTATTCCTTCTGACTTATTATATCTTTTTGATAGATATTGTAAAAAAATCCCTTCCTTTCGCATTTTGTAATCCTTTTTTTCTTATCAATAAATTATGATTTGGTCTTTTACCAAAGCATTACCTTTAAAAAAATATAATATCATTGATAAACCCCCCCCCCCAAAAAAAAATTCCCTAAAAAAGGATAATTTATTTGATTCAGAATGTCCATGAATATTTCCATTGCATTTTTCAGACCAAATGATGTAACTATGAACTCATACATTCAAAAAATGCTACAAAAAACAATTTAAGGAATATCTAATGGTCTCAATCTCAACTAATATTAACCTAATATAATTTATATTTTAGATAAAATATACTCTCCTATTATGTGTTTTAAAATATCATTATTATTTAGGATGGGGATACTAGTTCTTGACTATTTTATTGGTTAAATATTAGAAAGTCCACACCCAAGGGAGAATTTCAACATTCCTTCCTGGTGAAAATGATAAGAGATCCCCTTTTTGACTTAATTGGTCTTTTGATAATATTTTATTCTATATATAAAAATTGATCATTCTATTTATAAATATTCTCGGATGAAACCATGTATTGTGGTATTGGATGTGAATTTTATCCCAACACCTTATTGATCCTTAACATGATATACCATATGGGTTGTAAGCCATATAAAACATTGGGATAGGAATATATAAAATTTTCTACCAGTAGTGGTGAAGAGTCATAATACATTCCACCATTATCTAGAGTAATTCATTCAATACAAGTTATGATATAATCTAATAATCATAAAATTTATCCTACACAACTTGCTTGATGAACCCACTCACCATGGTGAAAAAAGGTTCATTTCTAAAAATATATAAAGTTAACTCTTTTCCTGTATCATTCAATGTTATCATGCTATATAAAAAACATTTATACTTCAAAACTCAAATAAAAACATATCATTTATAGGAATAACATTTCCCAAAAGATATAGTAACATCCAATTTCTCAAGAATAAGCCATACAGGGTTTGATATTCTATAACTATACTCTAATAGTGTACTATTAGTCCAAAGAACATCTAAAACATCCATAAACAATCCAATTTTTTTTTCAAAATATTATATATATAATGAAATATTATTCTCCTATTTAAAAAACAAGACAAAAATTAGAAGTTGATACAAGAATCATAAATCTGATGGTAGAAGGAAATTTATCCATGCTAGCTGGAGTAGACCACACAACATGTAGATAATTTTTCCCTTACCCTAAACTAAATACTAACTCCCTAGTTATACTCCCTTGAGATTGTACTACCACTGTTTCACTTGACAACCACATCCTATAACATGACCAGAATTTCCATTGGAACTCCACATACCAATCTACTATGTTGTAGTTTTTTCCTTCCCATACTCAGCTTCCTACCATGATTACCTACCACTATGACCAAAATATTATTTTAGATGTTTTATTGATTAAAAATGAAATAATTTCATCAAATTTTTTTAAATATGATCATTTGTCGAAATTTTTGGGTAATATCATTCATTTTTAATATTGATGAAAATTCATATTTTGAATCGTTAGAGTGCACCACAGTATTTCGACCATATATATTAATCCATAAATTATTTGATCTCAAATATTTTTAACTATTTTTCAAACTCAATCATATAAAACTATAATTTAGACCATATAAATTGTATCATGTCTTTGATTGGAGTAAAAGGGCCATAAATTCAATTATGGGTTGGACTCACCAGATTGGATGCCACATTAGTAATTGGTTGATAACGTCTATATCCTGAATTTTATTGGGCCAAAAATGGATTAGAAGATATAGCATGTAATTTATAAGAATCCATATTTCTATAAAAATAGATGGTTGACACTTTTTTGTGGTCAAACATGTAGATAAATTTTTATTAAAATATTTGTATGAACTCCCTTTTAACAATTGAAAAATATTGAAACCCTATTTTCCCCTCACAAATATAAATTTGTGTTTTTTAAATTTTGGGGGGTGGTTGAACAATCCATAGAGGAATATTATCATGGGAAATGTGGTTATGTTCAATTTAAATTCACCAATGAAAGAAGGAATCTTTCTAGATATGTTCTCCTCCAAAATTCTCTTTGCTTCCTCTTGTTTAAATTGATATATTTTTTCATGAAACAAACACTTTATTTATATTCAATTTTTTCTTTTTTTCATTCCACATTATTTTACATATTTTTCATGGAAATCATGATTGTAATTTATATTGGGTTATAACCATTCAATACCTTTTCAAATTTAATTGGTTTCTACAATTACTACATATCCCATGTAAGAGTAGTTTTCTTTTTAATCGATTTACCTTTAAACATTATTTATTTATTTGGAATCAATGACATATTTAAATTCTAATAATATGACATATGATTTTAATTTTAAATTTAAGATAAACTAAAGAATTAATTTAATAATTATGAAAAAACATGTGAGGTCGAGAATTCAAAAAAATATGAGAGTAAAATCTTATTCCATAAAACAAAACAACAAAAGATCAATTTGTAGAGTTAAAAACAATAAAAAAACTCAAATCATCCTCATTTAAAAAATTGATATGTGCTATAATTTATCACTGACCAATAACATGTTTTTAATGAAAATCAAATCAGGGTGTTTTGATTTCATGTTCTAAATATGTCCAGGGGTTTAATTCATTTCATTCCAATTTTAAATTATATTCTCATTGGGGTTTGGGACAGAAAATTAGGTGAATATAATTATGTGGATAATATATTAAAATGTAATAATTAATAATTAATTAAACATATATAGTTAGATAGATTATTCATTGAAGTAGTTTTCCATAAGAATACCTTCTTTTTTTTTTCTCAATCTCATTTCAAAAACTAAAATAAAAAATATAATCTTCTTCTAAAGTACTTATTTTTATACTTTTATATAAGTAACAAACCATCCTTATAGTTTGTTTAGTTATTTTATCTTTATTTTCATAATATCATTATGAGTTTGTTTTAAACACAACCTCATTGAGAGATTACCTTTATCAGCCACTCTAGTGCACCTAAGTTCCCAATAATCACACATCATTCAAGAGTTCCCATGGTAGTGCATTTTAATTTGGAACAATTTCTGGGGGAGGAAAGTAGTTATTTAAAGAAATTGTAATAATTTATTTTCTTTTTCATTTAATTATATTCTTCTCTAGATTATTCCTTATTTCCTATTATTCATTATTTATTTTTTATTTTATTTTTTTGACTATAAACTCAAAATTCTATTTTTTATTAGTATGGTCCACATTTCATCATATATTTTTTTATCTATAGAGGACAAAATAATCTTAAAGATGTCTTAAAACATGAACATCATATTGAAAACATCCTTAGGGATTGAATCAGATAGTCTCAATATTTATGTTGTTTCAATATTCAACTAGTTATAGAGATCATCCATTTTGTAAACATTGGAATTGGATGAAAATCTAAATCAAACATAAAACTGGATCCAGTGGATGAAAAAAATATTATTGAACATAATATAACCATTAAAAAATTGGTTTCATATTAAATTAACTATCACAAAACTTGTATTACATATCAAATCTTTGAATCAGATTTTAAATTAAAATCTGGATTGATACATTTGTTTCCAAAATTTCATGAACTCACTAGACCAGATCCCAATTAACATCAGTATGAATTTAATGAATTTTTCTCAACCCAAAATCCATGAATTTTTCTAAATATAAAATCAAAAAAAGATCATTCTCATTGTCACATTATGGAAATAAAATTTACTAGATATATTATTTACAACCTAAAATAAATATTGATGGAATGATTTGAAATGTCTTTTCATGCAGATACTTTTTCCAATGAAATGTACCACTTCCATTCATAAAGTGATATCATGGACCAAGTATAATCCTTTGGATTCATTTTATGAAGATTGTGTTTTATTCATTAAGGTTTTTGCAATATTCACACACCACCAAATCAGTGAGAAACACATCATACAATAATAATTCAAACAACTCAAACCTATTGATAATATAAAAGTTTTAGTCACAACTAGATGTTACTTTTTTAAAATAAATTTGAATAGTTTCATGTGTGTTGAGTGACATGATGGCACAAAACTCCAAACAATTTTGTAATCGAGGAACACCAAATGTTAGAGGAGTACATAAGGTATGTCTATATTATCGTGATAATTAATTTATTAATACCTTGTTAGATGAATTATCCAATATGGTGAGATAAATTTCCATGGATAAAAATACATCCCAACCCTCTCCAACAAGGCCTTGTGTCAAGTTCCCTAAAAAAGACCACCTCATTGACTATTTCCCCTAATTACAAGGAGAATAAGATTATTTATTAATATTCCCAAAGAGAATATATCATTACAAACAACAAACAAATTAATATAATAAGTATGATTTAATTGGGGAAAAATACATCCAAGGGTGTAAGGATAAATTAGACACGAGTTATGGCTATGAACAACAAAAAAACCCCCTATTCAGAAATATTTTCATCACCCTTCACATTACCAAGAAGTTTTTCCAAAACCCCATAAGAGATTTGAATCTGAAGAATCTAAAAGTCAAAAATAACGAAATATACAATGAAAGATATATTCTAATATAGATAATATTTTGAAACAAATTGTTCTTAATCAAAAAAAGAAGATGAAGACTTAATGTTCAAACTTGAAGTAGTTGAAGAAACAAAAGAGATAAATTTCCACCACCCTCTGTGAACTGGCTTGAGTGAAATATAGATATAACCCTTCCTTTCCTACTCCAAATCCAAAGGGGTATGTCAGTTCCATAACATTGTGCAGTGGGAAGAAAATTACTGATACATATATACCTATAATTCTACTAGGATTCACCACAGATTCAGTGAATCCCCATTCAAGACTAATTGATTTGTAGCTAGGGGATAAAGATAATGTTAACCAAAAGAATGAGGATGTTCCACTAAATACCCTTTCATTTACAAATAAACTTTCTAAACTATGAATACTTTTATAGAGGTGATTAAAAAAAAATCATTGGATATATTCAAGCATGTGGAAAAAAATCCCCCTTATTATGGCCATTCTGAAAATCCCAAGGTATATAAAATTCTAAAAAAATTGTAAAAAACAGAGGGAAAAGGGAATTGATAGGATCAATGTTGGATTGAATGTATCGGCACTCATTTAATCTGTTCATTAAATATAAAAATCTACAAGGATTCAGGGACATTAACAAAACCATGCACTATAGTGTAGTTACACAATATGAATGCAATAAGTGATTTTGGAGCATCCATAAATTTGTGTCCTCCATGTGTATTATCATAATTATAGGATGGTGAGTTGAAACCAATGTGATTAGTGGAATAGTTGGTAAATATTTTACAACATATCTATTAGGATTCTTTGGGGATGAAATTTTTTGGGTTAGATACCTGATATTTCCTTCATATTTCATTTTGCATAAAATAGAGGATTATTATGTATATTCTTATTCTCACATTATCTTATGTAGGCTCTTACTGAAAATAAAAAAAATCAAAAATTTCTATAAGGGAAAACCTTCCAAGGAATTTGGAGATTAATTTGTGATATTTAATGTTATGGAGTCCATGAAGAACCCCTTAAGAGGAAAATTCTTCTTTTGTTCTCTCTCATTTTAAACCAAAAATTAAAAACCCTATGGGTTTTAATTTTTCTATTCTGAGAGATATTATGAGATATTATTCTATATTGATTTATAATAGAACATCCACACCTTTTTCTAATCAACAAAACAATCATGTATTTTATTTTTAAGTTAATTCATATTCTAATTTTTCTCATGTTCACACTTATTATGATATGGATGTTGAGTATACAAGTGTATTTGATGGATTTTTATCTTATTCTAATGATATATATTCTAGTACAATTGTTATTTGTGTAAATATTTAAATTCATTTAATGTATTAATCCCTACACCCACGTCCCTATATTATAACTCAATCCATTTCCTCAAAATCTCAAATAATCATACTTGATGAGTGTTTGGATATTAACTATTACCATGGCTAACAAATACCCTTTTAATTGTAAGAATTTTCTTTAAATTGTTTTAGGTATAACATTATGGTATTAGGATTTAACATGGATGAAATATTTGGTAATATACCTTTCATATTCATGCATTTGATTATTTTGGAGGATGGGTGTAAACCGGTCAGGAATCCAAAATGGAGACTTAGTCCAAATCTTATTGAATTTTGATAAAAAAGAATCGGAAAACATGCTCGAGGTGGGTTTAATTTATCCCATTTTTTATTTTTAGTTGGTCAGTCCTATTCAGGTGTTATCATTGATAATTGGTGTCACTGCTTTTAGAAATGAGAGAGAGGAATTAGTTACAATGAAGGTGAAAAATGTTGGTGTTTGTGTATTGATTATAGGAATCTAAATTGATCCACCTACAAGTAATATTTCCCCTCAAAATTATTGATAAAATTCTTTAAAGACAAGCTAGGATGACACAAAATTGTTTCATGGGTGGATTTTTGGTATATTTTCATGCTCTTATTTCTTTGAATGATCAATTCATGACAACAATAACTTCTAAATTCAGTAAATTTTACAACTAATGGTCGCCATTTTGACTTTTCAATGTCACATGTACCTTGCAGTTGTACATGGTGTGTATTTATTTCCGATTTCATTGAGACCTACACACACAATATTTTTATATTATTTTATTGTCTACGGATCTTAATTTGATGAATATATGTTTTGTTTTGTGATGCTGTTGATTTTTTGTATTTAGAAGAATTGGGTCCTAAACATTTAAATGTTTTATTTGTTGTTAGAAAAAGGAATATTCTTAAGTCATGTAGTGTAAAAACATGAAATAATGGTTGATACATGTAACATACCGAAATAATAAAGGGTTAAATGACTAAATGGCATGACTCAAGTCAATAAGGTGCACCTTCCTTTTCGGGAGACTACCTGATTAGAACTCCACAGTTAAGCATGCTTGGCCTGGAGTAGTGATCTGGATGGGTGACCTTCTGGGAAGTTTTCCAGTGTGTGTGTGAGTGAGTACAAAGCACACTGGAAAGGACATGTGTTGTCTTGTGGGTACAATCATTAGTCAGATTACCCGTTCGGCCATGTGGGTGGACCCTGGGGTGGGCCCCACGCCTCTGTGAGGCAAGTAGTGGTACATGGTGGGCCAGGACCCGACGACCATGTTGTGGCAGGGTGATTATGCTCTCACCGGGACCCGGTTGTCACATTTTGTATCATAGGAGGAACTCAGCCTTAAGTGCGATGCACTGCCTGGGTTGATATATAGAGCCCACAACGAGGGCGTTGTGCTCTAAAGGGGGGGGTGATTGTAACATTCCCAAATGATAAAGGGTTAAATGACTATATAATATGACTCATGTCAACAAGGTGAACCTTCCTTTTCGGGAGACTACCTGATTAGAACTCCACAGTTATGCGTGATTGGCATGGAGTAGTGATCAGGATGGGTGACCTTCTAGGAAGTTTCCTACTGTGTGCGTGAGTGAGGACAAAGCACACTGGAAAGGACATGTGTTGGCTTATGGGGAAAATCATTAGTCAGATTACTCATTTGGGCATGTAGGTGGACCCTGGGGTGGGCCCCACGTGTCTGTGAGGTAACTAATGGTACATGGTGGTCCAGGACCCGACGACCATGTTAAGGCGGGTTGTTTGTGCTCTCACCGGGACTCGGTTGTCACAATACATCTAATGTAGATATTATTTCATCGTTTATATATCAACAAGGTGAACCATCCTTTTCGAAAGACTACCTGATTAGAACTCCATAGTTAAGCGTGGTTGGCCTGGAGTAGTGATCAGGATGGGTGACCTTCTGGGATGTTTCCTAGTGTGTTTGTGAGTGAGGACAAAGCACACTGGAAAGGACATGTGTTGGCTTGTGGGGACAATCATTAGTCAGATTACCCGTTCGGGCATGTAGGTGGACCCTGGGGTGGGCCCCACGTGTCTGTGAGGCAACTATTGGTACATGGTGGGCCAGGACCCGACGACCATGTTAAGGAGGGTTGTTTGTGCTCTCACCGGGACCCAGTTGTCACAATACATCTAATGTAGATATTATCTAATAGTTTATATATCAATTAGGTGTGTGTGATGTTAGATCATTCTTAGGTAATTATGGCTTTTATCAATGCTTCATCAATTATTTTAGTAATATCTCTCTACCTATATATTGATTTAAAAAATATATTCAATTTATTTGTGATTATTTTTGCAAGGTATAATTTGATGTGAAAATGAAACATAAGCCCACACCATAAATCATACATTACCAATATTGGATCCTTCCACTTGATATTATGTTTGATGCTTCATGATTCATAGTTGGAGGTTTCATATCCTAGAGGGTGGAGGGACTATAATTTGTGATAGCCAATTCATTGAGGACATTGGATTCACCAATATAAAATTAAATAAGCATAGAAAATTATTTTCACTCTCAAATATTTTCATTATATAAATTCCATTCATATATATTTTTCACTAAAATTGTTGTTTTTTGTAACCACACATTCCCCAAAGAGTATATCAACACCATATCATGTAATAATCTGTGGTATACATATTTGGTGAACTACCATGTTCCATCTTATATTACTAAAAATTTAATGATACATAATTTCCAGAAGTTAATGGGTGAATCAATGTTTTATGTGTGGGATAATCCCTACTTTTAGTGCATGTGTAGTGATCAAGTTATTAGGTGGAGTGTTCATTATCAGAAGTTTGTTTTTGTTCTACATTTATACCATACACATTCAAGTGGAGGAAACATTTTACCCCAAATAATAAATAGTTTATTCTTAGACTCTTGTTTATATTTCCTTAGCTTATACCATGATTCTCATGTGTTTTTGAGTCATTCACACATTTCCAACACACTGTAAATATTTCAGTGACAAGTGAGATGCCTTAACAGCCCAAATTATTTGGAAAAAAATTTATATATATGGAATTGATTTTATGGGGTCATTTATATGTTAATATAGGTTTTGGTATATTTTTTCTATTGGTTATGTTATAAAATGGGTGTAGGAAAAGGCCACCATGTATGATGATTCTCATGTTGTCGTCGATTTTGTCATGGAATTTTTTGTGTAGTCTTGGAGTACCAAAGCCTATAATTACTGAAAAAAGTGGACAATAAATTAATTTTATTTTTGATTACCTGCTTTTTCAGTATGGGGGACACACAAAACACAAACACCGTAATACTACCAAAAAAATGGACATGTAGAGGAATCAAAATAGGAGTATATTTTTTTGAGAAAATCATGCCGCTGAATAGGAAGGATTAGTGAAAGTTCGTGGATGATGCACCTTGTCATTATAATATGGAATACAAAAGACTAATATTTTTGTAACCATTTAGAATTTGGTTTTGGAAATGTATATCATATCTCCATGGAGGAAGATCATTGGGAATAATGGAATATAAAGAAATGAAACATGTATTTTTTTCAATTATGGAATTCAATGGAAGCATAAAATTATAGAGTTTGAGGAGATTTTAATGATTTTAAATGAGAAATCAAGGAAATGCAAGTAATTTTCAAATGATTATTTGAATATAATGAACCAAACTGGGAGTTTCAAATAGGACCTAAATCCATTCTATACAATTCATGATATATGATGAATCACAGAGTGTTGTGTCCCATATGATTAGGTCCTTGTGTTGTGTGTAATATTTTTCTTTATATTTAAGTGAAGATAACTAAAGAGTAAAAAATATGGATATTTATTATAAATGAGAAACATTTGAAGAAATACTTGTCAGTACTTCCTACCAATATAGAAGATTTATTCACACTACATGACCCAATCATCACTACAGAATATAATATGTGCTAAACTCTTTCACTATTAAATTAATTTCCCTATTTAAAACTCCATATTTAATTTGATCATATAATCTAATAGTTATAAATTTTTACTAATGAACGATTTTATATGTGGGGTTGTGGAAAAAAAAATTATTAGCTATTAATGATTTTCATTTGTGTGTTTCGTGAATGATTAATGTTAATTTTCCAATAACAAAGAAATTTTTTTAAAAAAAACATGAGAGATAACATTCTTATCAAAATATGGAACATTTGGAAAATTAATTTTTTTTCAAATTCTTTTGTCGCATAAAAATAATGATTATTATTTCTTCATAAATGGATTGTTTTTATAATAATATATGTAATAAATGATATGATTGGTTGTTTAACTATAAAAACTTGTATATTTTGACCCCATTCATTGTCATATTTGATTCCTTGATTTCACAAAAAAAAATCAGAATACCATGATTTGTGAAATTTTACTTAAATAATATATGGTATAGCCATGTAAGGTAAAACAATTCATCTTATATCAATTATTGGTCCATAAATTGATTTCTCTTCCGATAAATTTCATTAATTTACTAAAATTACCTATTCATTTTTACCTGTTATACGAGATTTGTTACCCTCAATGAATAAAAAAACAAAAATCACAATAATAAAATAAAAAATATTAAAAAAATATATGTGATGAAATGTACAACATTTATTATTATTTAGGTTTGGAGTAAAAGGATTTAGATTTGAGAATTCTTATGTGAAGTGGTATTGAAATTACATTTCCTAGAAATATAGAAAAGGATTAGTGAATTAAAATAGTTTTGAATAATTTTTTAACATTCCCTAAATATACTAAATAAAGGGTGGAGATATTAGCTTCAAATGGTTGGAACAAAAATGTGGGGAATTAATTTCATTGTAGTCCAATTACTTTTTTATCTATAATTACTGTTATGATCATTATTGGGTTATATTTTAATAAAATTTATTAGATAATGTAATTAAAATTTATTGATATTGACTCTTGGTGGGAATCATTCATTTTCTAAATTGACACTGTGGATTGGGGAATTTGAACATGCATATATTGTCACATTTTTTTTGGAATTCATTAAACCTCCCATTTCTCATGAGTGAAAAGGAAATTTGTGGGGGATTTAATAAAACACACTTTATGAATATTATATTGAATATAATTGATACAATTACCTAAAATTGGATTAAATATGTTCATTTATAGAATATTTAGTATTAAAATATTTACTTTCAAAATAAATGAAAATTATACTTTTGAAATAGTAGATTAAACTATATTATTTTGTCCCTAAAACATTTTATGTCAATGATTTGGACATGAAATTTTTCAATCGTCTTCCAAAGTCAATGGGATAAAAATTAATTCAAACAATATGAGTTGGATTTTTCATTTGAGTCGAGTAAAAGGGTCATAAATTCCAAAATAGAATGGAATCATCAGATTTATCAAAACATTCATAGTTGAACCATGAAATAAAAATAAATTCATCTATTGAAAAAATATTTGGAGGTAGTAAGGTGAACCAAATTATTAAAAAATTATTCATCTGGAAGGATAGCTGGTTCATGTGTTTTATAGATCAAAAAATTCATAAAAATTTGATTATAGTATTTGGATGTACTCCCAACTCACACATGAAATGTTTTGAAACCCTAACCTCCCTCAACATGTCAAATTAGTGTTTTTCTCTATGGAGGGTGTTTTACAATATATAAATGGTAGATTGAAATAGAGAAGTTGTTCCTTCCATTTAAATTTACTATTATATGAGGTAATATTTCAAGCTAGAAAGTACTCCAAAATTATCTTGGATTTCTCTTCTTTGTTGTAATATTATTTTTCTTGTAACAATATCTCTATTTCTAATCATTTTATTCAATTATTTTCATTTTTATTCTTCATTATTTTCATTATTTTGGGTGGAAACCAAGAGGTGAATTTTTTATGGTATATACATTCTAAACTGTTGTTGATGTAATTCATTTCAACGATAACTTCACCTCACTTGGAAATATGTCTTTTCATAGTAATTGGTCTTCCACATTCCTACACATATTATTTAATTTACATCTCTGAGAAACAATAATTAAATTAATATGATCTATGAACAGTTTTTTAAATAAAAAGAATCTAATAAATTAATTGAAGATTTAACACAAAACACATAATATTGAGAATTGTGTAAATTTTTAGAGAGTAATATAATTCAGAAAAACAAAACAACATGGGATTAATTTATAGGGTACAGAAACAATCCCAAATACCATATAATCATCATTTATAAAATTGATATGTTTCCTAATGTATTATTTACTATAATCAATATTAGTAACAAAAATAAATTTTGTTTTTTGTTATTTCATGTTTCGAAGTGAGAAAAGGGTTCAATTCACTCATCCATGAAGAACAATCAATTATCATTGGGTTTGAGAGTTACAAATTTAGGTATTATAATTAAGTAGATTTTATTTTAAATTATAATGATTAATAAGTATTTCATGATTTATAGATAGATAAATTACATCATTTAAGTAGTTTTCCAAAAAAAAATCTTCTCTTTTTGTAATCTCAATAAAATTTTGAAAACTAAAAGATAAAAAAAAAATATTCATCAATAATACATATTATATTTTATTTATAAACATCACCCTCCCCCCCACTCACAAACAAAATTCCCTCTGCGTTATTTATTTCATTATTATTTATTATCATGATAACGTTGATAATTTGTTTTAATTACCACCACTTAGGGATAATAAGTTGGTTATCCACTGTACTACACATAATTACCCAAAAACATCACATACATTGAGAGATCCCATGACATCACCTTTCACACTTTACATCAATTGAGTACCTCTACAAAAAAGAGGTGGTGGATTATTGTCTTGGATGGGTGAGAATCCATGGATTGGTAAGGAAAATAATAGTGATTGTGTGTACTCTTTTCACATTGAATAAAATACAATGGTACATTAATCCATGATGGATACCCACTAACTTGACTATTCTTCCCACTACTGACCTGGTGGTAACTATCATAATGAAACATCATACTATTGGATGATGAGACCCAATATTTCGCTTTTGAAACTATTGGTCATTGATAGAGGCCTCTATAAGATCCCCCACCACGATGAGATAAAAATTCATCATATCATTGAAGATATTCATTAAAAGGATAATCAATTATAACCTATTCTCACAATAAATACCATCCTAGAAACACCATCCCCTAGAAATTTCATCATCTATTAATGATGGTGGAAAGTGGTAAAAGTTGGCGAAATTCCCATTCTAATACATCAATGAAAATCATTAACATTTCATGTTCATAAACTATTTCTCCTTACTATCCATTATTGTCTTTGGATATATTTCTTCCAAAGTATTTTCCCAATGTCCTTCCGAGTTAGATCTTCATACTAGTCATCATTCATCATAATTTCCCATCAATGATTTATTAGTCCATAATGAAAGGGTGTAATAGGCTTTATTATTCTCTCTTTATGTCCTATTTGGTTTATAAAGATCTCTTATACTGACATGATCCAAAAAAAATCTACCAGGAGACATCCCTCCCCCATGAACATTGGCAGATGTTGTAGTTGAAACTATATACTAATCTCACACATAGAAGTTATGTTGAAAACAATATCCCTCTCAAAGGATCTGAAGACAATAAATAAGATGTTGAGATGCTATAAATAAATATAATCTTCAAGGGAAATAGAATGTTCCACCTCAGCTATGCCTATAACATGGTGAATTATGCTCTCATGAGGAAAAATTTGAAGCTAAAAATGAGTAATTTTCTCTATAATAAAAACACACTCTTTAGAACACTGGATAACGTAATGGTCAACCTCAAGAGGTGAAAAAATATAAATAAACTATTCCTGGTGACATTAAACCTGGACTAACAAGTTATTTTGAAATAAATATTAGATTATTTATTACATTTCCATAAAAAAAAACTGGGATTTCATTTCATAATTCATATAATAAAATATATCACATGTAATAATTATATCCATGTCATGAACAATTCATGTCAATATATATCCATACAAGTATATCATTATTTTAAATACTTGAACTGTTATGAATAAAATTTGATTTAATCATTTAATTAAATATCATATTATTATAGAAAACAGAAGCACTTATTTTTATTATTACATAAAGTTGGATGAAAATGAAAATTTTTCTTCTTTACCATGGATAATATATTCATTGAACACATGTCTAGTACAATTATAAGTTTTTCACAAATCTAATTGTTAGATAAAAATGATGTGATGGCCTTAACTAGTGGGATCATATCGTATGAATCCCATTTATCAGAGATTACAAGGGTGATGGAATTTCATTTATTTTTCATAGACCAAAAGTAGAATTAGATCTAGAAAATAATCAAGAGATATGCCATTTATGGGAGAAGTGCATTCTAATCGAGATCACGACCCAAACCATGTTCACCAAACATCCCCATAAAATCCCCACCAACACACATCTTACTCATAAGTAGTTCTATTGTATTAATGGGATATGTGTCAAGACCCTAGAAATATGAATATAAGCATTATTTATATAGAATAGTGAATATTTTTTCATCCTTTTATTATTAAGTTATAATTGATTTTTTTTAATTCATTAAAGCACAAATTTTATTTTTGGATTATATTCAAATTCAATTAATTAATTTATGAAATAATAGATTTTTAAAAATATAATATTTTAATATAATATTTTTATTAAATAAATATTATGGAATATAAATGATCATATAATTTTTGTGATGTCAAATGTAATTTTTATAGGGGTAAAAATTGTTATTATCAAACAATTATAAATTTCAATAAATGTTGGATTTCATTTTAAAAGTGAAAATATACATATTTAGAGTAAAATTTAAATAAAATGAATATTTTTTTTCAAATCCAATAATATAAATTATCTAAAAGTTAATTTTTCCAAATTTCCCGAGATTTTCATCTTTTCTATAAAAGGAATCCTTGGACAAATATATGGTTTTCCTTTAAAATAATGTAATTTTATATTTTTATTCATTTTATAAAACCTTAATTAATCCTTTAAGAGTTATTATATGTATTAACATTTTAAAATCATTTCATTGAGAGTGTGACTCACCTCCACATAAGAAAGGGAATTATTTTATTATCTTCATCCCATGGCCGTATAAAATAATATATACCTTTTCCCTTTTCCAGAAAACAAGGGATGGTCAGTAGTTTTGAATATATTTTTTATGTAGTCTCCAAAACCAAAATGATAATGAAATCCTCTTTTTTTTTATATAAACCCACACAAGATCCCTTTTATCTTTAGAATAACTCCTTATAATATGAGAAAACTCTATTCTCTACAGACTTGAGTCCTCCTATGGTGACCCATGCTTTCCATAATTTCCTCCCATGCCTTTGCAGTCACAGACTCAATTATGGGAACCTAATATTCCACTATCCTCTCTTATCATGAACTACATTAAATGTAGTTTCTTTTAATTTTAATTTTATTATGTGGGAATATGTTATTTAATAGCCCCATACTATCCATTTTATTTATAAATTTTTAGATCCCCTTTTTCTATCATTTATCCCTCTAATTAATCTTTTTGAACTCCTATTACCATAAAAAAACTTGTAAGGGTTCTTTCTATTCTACTCTTTATTCATGTTTCATGATTTTGTTACACATTATATTTCCAATTAATTATGTTTTTATATGTCCTTCATTGTCCCTATTAATGTATTATTTTTTTCTAAATGATGAGAGACACATTTCTCCTTAATCAAATTATTTGTGAATTTTTAGGCGATGTTGTTGTGCTTCCAAAAAGGCACCTTGATTTTCCCATCCAAAATAATTTTTTAGTAAATATCATGCCCAATTTCAATCATGTATATTCACCATTATTAACATATAATTATTTATTATAGGCTTACATTTACGAATTACACATTCCATGATCATGTAATAAATTATTATGTTAAATGAATCTAGGTTATATGATGTATGAGGAACACATAAGCATGAGAATGAAATTATTATGAAGAGTTCACTCTTATAGTTCTCCAATGCATAGGGTAATGGTTAATATAATGATATGTCAAATTGGTATAAGGGGTTTAACTGATTAATTTATGGTTTTTTTCCTCTTTGATGTCTTGGGGGTTTATCCTTGTCCTATATTTATGACGCAGTGTATTATGTTGATTCAAAATTTTCCCATGTTATGATTTTCATGATATATCAATCCTTATTATTCATATTCCTTTTATTCTCCAGTGATTTTCTTATTATGAAAAATGTATTTTATTCCTCGTTTTATGTCTTGTTTATTCCCTAGTAGGGATTTATATCTCACTTGTTTCTTACATATGTCCAAAGGTTATCCCATGTAGTGTTAAGTATGAAGGATCACTTTTGTCATGTCATAGAAGATTCCAAAAATGATTATTATTTCAATTATTTAAGTTGTTATGAAACATAACTAATATTACAAAGACACTATACCTATTGATGTTCTGGGTTTTATTGTGTGTAATGAAACATGTATTTATGTGTAATGAATAGCATGGTTGTTATAATTGTTAATAGAGGATATTTTTATATTTTTTTGGGATTAGGATTTGAATACACTGTAGAAATCCATTGGATTAAATAACTCTATATAATTTATTAGGGATAAGATAATGTAATATAAAATATCCCTAAATGTTGGTACGTATAGATTAAATGTTTTACCTATAAAATATATCCCTTTTAGATACAAAAATTTGACATGGTTCTACCATAGAGGTGACCAGGGGAAACAAATATGACAATATGTTTTAGTTCTGACAGTTAGATATATGCTTCAAAAATGGTATTTAATTACCAGATTATTTTACACTCTTAGGGTTATGATTTGGTAAATTAATAATCTAATTATAAACAATTATTAAGGGGAAAAATATTATAAAAATATATTTTAAGAAATAAATAATGGAAAACTTAGATTGAATCATAGAAACTCATAAGATAAAGAAATATGTTTCATTTATAATTTATCCATTTAATGGAATTATATTCCCCTTTATGGTTTTAATTTTTTATGATACTCATCCCTAATTCTCTTTTTTCTTGAAAATAATCACTAATAAGAGGAATCATGCTATCAACCGACACGAAAGGAAATGTGATGACTATCCCAAGGAGATTTCAAAAATGATGGGAGTGGTAATCACAAAAATTGTCCTGAAACTCTCAATGATAACTCCTGTTATGAATATAAACCTAGATCATGGGTAGTTCCCAAAACACCCTATGTCAGAACAACCTCATATCAAGAGCTTACTGTGACATACGCCTCCTACTAGTAATAGATCTTATGATATCTTAATAGTGGATCAATGGAACAACTCCATTAAAAATATCATCCCTATCCTTCATTGTTCCAAAAATTAATGGTTCTTCTATCTTTTTATCATATGGAGGAAGAATGTGATCAGTGGTGGAAATTTATCAAGAATAAAAATCATGTGGATGATATCGATAAAATGAAGTGGATGGAATTCAAAAAAAAATGATAAATATTTTCCTTGAACCCAACATCGTAAAATGGAATGCGATTTCATAGAAATATTATAAAAAAGATAATGAATATATCAGGACATATAATGAAAACATTACAAGACTCACACGATACACCATTGACTTTTTCATCACCCCAAAATTCATGGTTCATTACCTATTTTGTGGGCTATTTCCTCACCTACAAAAATCATTGGAAATCAATGAATTTGATTGTTATGATTATATTTTCAGATATACCCTCGAATATATTGTGGAGATCGTATAATCCAAAGTGTTTAAATGATATAATAAGTTGAAATTGGAGTTTAATTAGTGTGGTCTGATGGAAAAATCCAATGGTGAAATTTTTTTACAGCATCCCACTTTTCAAAGGTGTGGAAGTAAGTACAGCTGAAATCATCAAAGGGGAACAAGGAAAGGATTTAGGTGTAGGAGATAATGGAACCTATCCAATTATTACAAATAAGAAAATCCAGAAAATGTGATATAGGAAATGAATTCTCTGGTCTTCCCTCAGCATGTTGTTCACTATGCCAATAATAAAGAACCACGGATCATTGTAAACTAGTGCACTAAGCCAGTGGTTTTGGGATTCAACCAATAACCTCCAAGGAATAATGGTCATATATTTTCATCACTACCATTGAAGTGGATCCCAACATCAAATGGGGTGCTAGTTATGTTAGTTATTTATTCAAAAATAGTGAATATACTATTTGATTCAGGTTCTATGCAGTCATTTATATAACAAAAGTTTAGTAGTACAATTAAAACACCACCAAAAATCAAGAAAGTAGTTAATTAAGTGAAAATTTCAAGTGGAAAAATTATGTCATCCTAGATATAAAAATCCTCCATTATCCGCATTTTTTGTATGCACTTCTTAGAGAATCAATTTATACATACCTTGGTCTAATTTTATGCAATTCTTGGCATGGATTATCTTTCCCTATATAGATCCATCATAAATAACAAAGAGAAGTAAATTAATCTTCATATGGAGAAACTAGCCCTAATTTTATACATGTTCACAGTGGAGGTGGAATCTTCTATAGCACCAACATCTCAAACATAGATATTATTACACTATAAGAAATAGTTTGTAGATGAAATGATTTATTCTAAAGAAAGAACTATCCTTGAAGACATGCCTATTGTGAGGGAATACACTAATTTGTTTCCCAAGGAATTTCATAGTCTTCCCCCTATCTGAGAGTTGAATTTTCAGTATGGATTATACATTGGGGAATTTCCAATATATATTATTTCGTATATGATTATTGTTGTGGAACTTGAGGAACTGAATAAACAACTAAATGAGAATTACAATAAATGATTCATATTCCAATTGGCTTCACCATGAGGTAAACTAATCCTATTTATCAAAAAAAGGATGGGTCAATGAACCTATGCATTGATTATCATTATCTAACAAGATACTGACAATGAAAAATATCATTTGAAATGGATTTATGACTTGTTCGATCCACTACGTGGATCACAATAATTATCCACAGTCGATATATTGTCATGACATTACCATATTAGGGTGAAGAAAGATGATATACCCAAGGCTTCATATCATAAAAGCTACATGCACTATGAGTTCTCAGTGATTCTATTAGTAAATACAAATTCTCTAGATATATTCTTGGACTTGATGGAAAGAGTCATTAGATATTATCTGAAAAATCATGGTATTGTTTATACATTATATTCTAATATATTACAAAACCTAGAAGCACTATGATGAGAATCTGATCACTGTTCTAATGACCTTCCCAATTGAAAATCTGTACAAAAACTATATCAACTGTGAGTTTTGGTTGATGGATGACTCATTATTGCAAAATATCATCAATATAAATGGGATATATATGGATCCATCAATGAAGAAAGACATAGTAATATGTTCTAGGACATCATTTTTGACATATATCTGTATTTTCCATGAGTTATATTGATATTGTCATGGATTTGTGAAAAAATTATTATGATTTTCAGACTACCTTATCAAGATAACTCAAAATATAGTCAAATTATATTGAAACGATGAAAGTGATAAAAGATAGATAGAGCTGAAAAAGAGTTTTCTCACTAACCATATTCTAACTATACCCATGATTGGTGAACATTTTTTTATTTTAAAATATGATTTAAATGAGGGATTTTGTTTCGTGTTGATGCAAAATAGATAAATTCATAGCCTATGTTTCATGTCCATTTAAAAGTGATGAGTAAAATAATCCCTAACATGATCTAGAGTTGTCTATGGTGACCTTCACTTTAAAAATTTATCATAATTATCTCTTTTGGTAGAAGTGTGAAATTTTGAAAGTTTACAAAAGTCATAAATACATATTCACCCAAAAAGAGATGAATATGAGTCAATGAATATGGTTAAATCTAATTAGGTATTTTGAATTCCAAATCCACTAGCATCATGGGAATGTAAAAAAGATGCATATTCTCTGAGTATAAAGGATTCAACAATCCGATCATCAATGAGAATTTTTTTAGGATCCGATCTTTTTATATTTGAAGATTATGGACATGGGAATCATAAAAGAAGTAATATCTTCAATCCATTAACTAATTATTACCCATTCATCTCTTCATGAAAGGTTAATGGATGCTATAAATGATGATGGGGAAGTTCATAAGAAATTGAATACTAAAATGAAATGGAAATCCTTAGAGTTAAATGTTAATGAAGAAGGATATTTGATATTTTTTTTTAAAATATGTTTATAAAATCATGAGTTAATGAGGTAACTATTGGATGATGAAAACAGTTCGACATTCTCCATTCACCCAGGAAACACAAAGATGTATCGAGACCTCAGAGAGCCCTATTTGTGGGATAAATGAATAAAAATATCATAGATAATCCCTCAATGTTCCTGGTATGTCATAAAATGAATACTGAAAAGAATAATAAAAGGGGATAACGATAAAATTACCCATACTAAAATTGAAATGGGAAAATATCTATATATTCTTTTTCATCAAACATCCAAAGACATATAAGGGAAATAATTATATCTAGGTTGTTTTAGATCATCATATGATGAAAATATACTTCATTGTGATTCAAGAGGATTTCTCACTAGATTAACTCACATTGATATATCATAGAAAAGTGGTAAGGCTAAAAGACGACCACTATTTATTGTATTCGATTAAGATCCATGTTTCACGTCTATGTTTTTTAAAAGTCTCCAGCATGCTCTAAACCCTGAGAAAAACATTAGTATGTCTTATCAGCCTCAAATTTATGTACAATCAAAGTGGAAAATCCAATCACTAGAGGAAATTATGATATCATTCTAAATTTACATAAAAGGAGGATCAAACCAATATCTCCCTATAGTTGACTTTTCATACAAAAACCATTTCTACTTGAGAATCAAAATGGTTCCAATGAAGTCCTTTATGGTAAAAGGTTTTGAACATTGAGTTCTTGGTATGATGTTTAGGAATGAACACTTATAGCCTGAATGTCCTAAATGCCTAATTTTTTATTTGATATTTGGATAATATCCCTTTTAAGGGTTGAATTGGAACCCTACCATGTCCCGTAGTCCCAAGGCATAAGGCCCATACATGACTCAATAGATGACATCAAAGGAACAAGACCTGACACACTTTAAAAAGTCCCTCCCCTGCTTCTGCATCTTGAAGGTTCCTAGCTCCCCACATCACATGGATGATCTTCTGGCATTTTCCCATGAAGAGTTTCACAATGTCTAGTCTCAACGGCAGTTTATATTCCCCATCATTCTTCAGAACTGGTTAAAATTGCTATAATGGTTTCATATTTTTCTTTGAATCCCCATCTGGGCCTGCTCCCATGTGGTCTGTCCTTCTTTTTCCTTTTTTTGTACCCAAAAATCCATGTGGCTTGATGTACCTATTGCCCAAAGGCCTTGTGGCCCAAAGGACTTTGGTGGTCCGAACCCCCTAAGAACCGTAGTCCCAAATCGGTGCCTCGAAGACTCAAATAGGATGAATATTATTGGCTTCTATAGTACTGAATAACACCTTCTACAATAACTGCTATAGTAACCCGAAAATTCACCCTCTCCCTGATTTGATCATGGGTCTCTCGAATTCCAATCAGGATCCTCTAATTCAATTCAATAACATAATAATTCTTCCTAGAGTCGATAAGAAATCTATGATGAAAATTGTTGATGAAACATATAGAATTATGTTGGAGTAATTATATTACACTTTATATCTCCAGGGAAGATAGTTATTAGATTTGGTAAGAAGGGAAAGCTTACTCCTAGGTACATTGACCCTTTTGAGATACTTGATCACATCGGAGTACTGGCCTATCAAATAGCAATCCCACTAATCCTGTATCAAATAAAATATGTATTCCACATATACCTCTTGAGAAATTACATACTACATGCCTCACCTATTATTAATCCATAGGTTGTACCATTTAAGAATGAAACATCCTATGAGGATTAGACAAAGAACATATTAGATCGTAGAGAGAATATTCTATGAAATAAGGCACTGCCCATCATCAATGTGTTGTGAAAAAAAGTCTAGTTTGAAGAATCAATGTTGGAACCAAAGGAGGTTATGAATTAGAGTTACCCTACTTTTATTGTGTGGGGAAAAAAAATTCCATGATTGAAATTTCGAATAGGGGGAAGATTGTAAAGAACCAAATTATTATGAATAAAAATCCTTTTTTATTTTGTTAAATGTATTTTGGTTATGAAAAACACATGCACTTATTTTGTTTTAATATATCCAATGGTATTTAAAAGAAAATTATGTTTTTTTATAATTGATTATATATTCATTGAACACATGATTGGTATAAATATATTGTTTTACAATATCCAATTATCATAGGAAATTTTGTGATGGCCTCAACCTGTTGGTTTATACAATATGAATCCCATTTATTAGAGCTTCCAGGGAAGATAGAATTTTTTGTATTTTCCTATACCATTCCCAATACGAAATTCAATACCTTAAGATTGAGTGAAACTGTTTACGAGAGAATTTCAAGCTCATCGAAATATCAACACAATCCATATAACCAAATGGCCCAGAGAAATCCCCACAATCAAAAAATTTGCTCTTAGGTTGTATGATGGTGTATTGAATGGATATGTATCGAGAACCAAAATATTGGATTATATATATAATTCATTATTGAATAATGAATATATTTTAAACATATTATTGTTACTTTATAAATATTTTTTATTTTTTATTCAAAAATGATGAAAATGTATTTTTGGTTAATATTAAAATTGAATTAATTAATATAATAATTAATGAAATTTTTAAATAATTTTTTAATAAAATATTATCATTAAATATATTTTATTGAATATTAATGACCCTATTATTTTTATCAAGTCATATGTAATTTTTATACAGTTTCAAAATAATGTTTTTCTAAAAAATATGTTATATTAAATAAAATTAGGGTTTAATTTTAAATGTTAAAATTCATATATTTATAAAATCATTTAGATAAAATGAATTTTTTTTGAAACATGTTATCTAAATTATATAATATTAAATTTTTCATAATTTTCTCAGACAAAATTGTTGGTTATAAATAAAATTCTTTATTAATATATGGTGTGATTTATGACATCATAATGGCCCAATGGTGATGTAATAAATACTTTAAAAGGTATACTCTTCCAATTGAATTTATTCCATTTAAAATAATGTAATTTTATTTTTTTATTATTTAGTTTATAAATCATTATTTAATACTCCTTGACTTGTAATATTTGTTATGATTTTAAAATCATTTCTTTGAGACTGTTGGTAAACTCCATAGAAGCTTTGGAATTATATTATTATCATCATACCTTAGCCTTATAAAATAATTTAAACTACTCCCCTTTTTTCGAAACCATGGGAAACAACCATGGGATAGTTTTTAGTTTTGAATATTTTATTATGTTATGTCCAAAACCCAAATAATATAGAAATCTTTCTATTTTCCTATATAAACTCACCCATGCTCCTATTTATCATCATAAGAAAACCTTTTAATATGAGAAAACTATTTCCTATACTCCCAAGATTCCTCCGATGGTTCCCCATTATTTTAACAGTCCCTTTTTAGGGATTTGGAGTTACACAGTCAAGTAAAGAAACCCCATCATCCACTCTCCTATTTTACAAAGAAATCTTTTTAATGTTATGTATTTTAATATTCATTTTCATATGTCAGGATGTGATATTTCATATCTATATTATTGTGAATATTATTTATAAATTATGAGAGCCCATTTCACTCTTATTTATCATTCCCATGAACCGTTATGTAAACCAGTTTCCATGCTGAAAATTTTTAAGGGTTATTTCCTTTATCCTCTATTCATTATTACTTATCATATAACACCTTATATTTCGTATTCCATATGTTGTGATATGTATTTATATTTCCATATTACATTATAATTTATTTAAAAATTATTAGATACCCCTTTCTAAAGCATTAACCCATTTTATGTCTTTTTAAGCGATGTCGTTATACTTGAAAATTTGAACAGGGATTTTCCATGCCAAAATAATTGTGTAGTGTAAAAAATACCCATTTTAAAATCATGGGTGTTCAACTCCATGCACATTTACATATTTATTTGAGACATAAATGTATTTATTCCATATTCATTGATCATGGAAGAAATTATGATGTTCAATGAATCATTGTTATATGATCAATATGGAATACTTAAGCCCGAGAAAGAAATGATTATGATGGGTTCCAACTTATAGTGATCCAATGAATTTGGTAATAGTTAGTGTCATGATACATCATGTTGGGATAGATGGTTTTCTAGACTCAATTATGGCACTTTGTCATCCATGATTTCATGGAGGTTTTAGCCTTGACATATGTTCTGATTCAATGATTTATGTTGATTCCACAATTCCCATGTAATGATTATCATGAAATATCATGCTTTATTATTCATGTTACTTTTGTTCTCATTTTATATTCTTATTTTCAAACATATATTTTCATCGTCATGTTATTCCATTTTTATTCCCTTATTGGGATTTATAGCTGACACCATTAAAATGTATGTCCTCAGGTTATTCCATGCATTTTTAAGTACGACGGAATTTTTTGGTTATGTAAAATATATTTTCAATAATGATGTTTATTTTAATGTTTTATGTTTTTAGGAATTTTACCTAATTTAAAAAAAGACATACACCTCTTAATAATCCAGGTATTAGTATGTTTAATAAAACTTGTATTATTTTTTTACAAATATTTGGTTTTTATTATTAGGAATTAACAATAATTTCATTACATACTAAACCATATATCTAAATATCAGAAAATATTAACATCATAATACATAAAAAAACCCAAGGAGAAATTATAACAATTATAATAATTGAACTACATGAATACAAATTTGATTCCTGGGTTCTCAGTTATCCCCCATACAATGCCTATCTACTCCCTTGAAAAATGTCATTCCAATGTATGGATATTTTCCTAACCTCATTTATAACATTCCTAAATAGTTATGAAAAATAAAATAAATACCTCCAATTTTTTTCAAAAATCCTCCCTCTAATACAACTTTGCAACGTCCGGGGGAATGAATCTGTCTCGCTTGGATAAAATAGAATGGTTACTGGACCTCAATAACTTCATCATGTACTCAAGAGACTATTGAATAGAAGATGAGGTGTAAAAAATATAATGGGGATACTATACACCCTAGTAAAGAGTGATAATAATAATTGATATAATATCAAACTACTGGAAATAACTAAAATAGTACAAAATAATCAGATAAATAAAATAGAAATGATCGATTAAATGATATGATAATATGTAACTAAATTATGTGATGGAAGTAATGTAGATAAAAAGATAAATCTGACAAAAAGAATCTTAAAATACACATGTCCCAAATCCAACATTTTCCTCATTTGCAACCGCAATCCCATCCAATAATAAACAATCTACAACAATTTCAGTTTCCATTATCCAAACATGTTTCTTTGAAATATTCTATGATACAAAATGGATTCCCAAATGGGATGTGTATATAAATTAGTATGTCGACACCACTCTGTTTAAAAAATATGTAATATTGTATGTATATACAATTAAGAGACAAATGGTAGTATTAATTAATCAATTAATATAATATCGAAAATAAAATTACAGATAGTCGAGTTACAGTTTGACACTAGGGTCTATCCAAACCTATATTTAAAGCTTGTTTAATGAGTCTTTCTCAGAGATGATTCTCCTTTATCTGGAAAGGTGACATGTACCCTGTCTCCTGATAAACAAATTAGTTGCACGATAATTCTCATGATCGAGTTTCATAAATCATCCAACCTAAATATACAGTTACAATGGAAAAGTGACCACATCATACTAGAATTCACACAAAACCACATACTTCGATCACTTATGTCTTCCATTTTGCAAGACACAAGTGGTGAATCTCATCTCAAATGGTGGGTTCTATTGTTCAAGGATGAACCAATAGGGCCTACTCTCAAGACATATTTTTTCAAGACCATAGGAAAATTATCAATAAACATATATTCTAGGAACCCATGTATACCATTAATCACCATTCATTCCATGTGAATATTTGGATAATTTATTTAATTTTATTTAATAGATATATATTCACAATTTGATGAATCACCTACACTTGGTTGGATCTCCATAATCAAACCATTACTTGTTTCCATTTATCTAAATTCATTTTCCACATTTAAAAATTTTGAAATATAAATTCAAATTGTTATGAAAAAAATGATTTAACATAATTGGTGATTTATTGAAACAAAAATAGAAGTCTCAGTGCATGGGCTACAACTGTCCCATTAATAAAGAAAAGAGACCTAGGTGTCCAATGTGAGGTATAAGAACCTGATTTTTATCCATCATATATTTAATATATTATTTATGTTGTGAAAACTAGATGATGGAGTGATCAAAATTATTGAATATACCTTATTATTTGAAAAAAATATCATGGTAATTGTTTTGGACAACCTATGATAATCCAATGATCAATAAAACACTATCAGTAAATTACAAAAAGGAATTACTGATAATGAGGTAACAGGGAAAACCTATATCACTCAACCATCAAGATAAAAATATAATTTGGCTGAAAAAAATAATATCAGAATACTATAATTGAGGATAGAATAAGGTCAATGAAATACAATGTGAAGGAAATCATCAATGATCAAATGAAAGATTGAGATATCCAAAAGGGGTGTAATCACCTATATATCATTTTGGGTAGCCCTATGTTTTGCAATTAGTGGATTCATAGTGAATGAAAAATGATTAAGGAATCATAATAAATAACCCACCTAACCAAATTAATTCCTCACACATATCCTCGATTCATGATATGAATATCATATATGATATATATAGAGATAAAGTCACTACCTTGGATTGAAATAACCCTGATAAACCTTTTCATGATGTGAACTAGTTTCACAGTGTGTACAATTTTCATGCTCTAAATGAGATCATGATATATTTCACGAGACATGGTAGTATTTTTAAACAACTCATAATGTGAATGTGTCCAATAGTAATATCACAAACGAGATTCAATAAAAAAACATGAACAACTTCATAATAACTCCATCCACAACGAAAATTCTCGAACACATGATTTATTTATGAAAAGAAACCCCAACTATAATAGGTACAACAAAATATCAATAATTTTATACCAAGAAAACATGAGATATTATGCATGGAATGGTGTTATTAAAAATAATATCAATGGTGTTTTAATAAATACTATTTTTTGGAATACATGTGGAGAGTTGGTTCGAGGTTTTACCATAGGTTATGATGGTTTCGTAACTGGTTAAAATGAAATTGGGAAGGGAACATTATAGTTTTCTATATATATGTGCACTAGAATCCTCTGGTTTGTATCTATTTCCCTTATATAAACCCTTGGATAATGTGAATCCTTTCCACCATACTCTCTTAATATCATTTTGAGATTCAATACAATAATTTCAAATGGATTTATGTTCTGTAGTTTGAAGAATCACTTCCTTCTCCATAATCTCCATTTTACATGTTTTTATTTTGCTTAAATGATACCTCTATCATAATATTATAATTTTTAGTATGTATTGATGGTTTTTCATTGTGAATATTCTATGGAGGTTTTTCAATTAATCGTTGTTGTTGTTGATCCCTATTTTTAATTGGGCGAGTCCTCAGGGTATTAGAATTGAGGTTGATGAAATGGGATCTCTCATTCTGAGTACTAAATTATGAAACTATCATACCTTTTCATTAAATTTGATGAATATTATGTATTTTCATAATCAAATATAATTTATATAATAAATATATTAGATTTGAAATCTTTGTACATCATAATATACACAGTTCTGTGGATTTTGTTTTGGTTCTTGATATACCATGTTAAGCCATCTTTTGATTGATTAATTCGAAACACCCTTAAATTAGGTAAATTTTTAAATCAATTATTTATAAAAGATTGATATTAATCCAATTTCCATATGTTTTTTATGTTATTTGAATCCTGATCTCATGGTTTTTTATGTGGTTTTTTGTTCCGGATTGGTTGGTTTGTCTTGGTGGCATGTGTTATTGAAGCTCAGTGGTTTTGTGATGTAATTATTAATATTTTTTATTCATTTAATATGTTATATAGAAAATATAACATATCATAATTAGATTATATATAATTATTATGAATGTTATTACATTGAATGAACCCACACTCAAGAATAGTAAAGGTATACTGTTGTAGGAAACATATAATCACAAACAACTTGTTCATAGGTAATCTACATTTTCTCCCACTATATTATTAATAACTAGAAACAATAATAGTAATATCATACCTAATAAATTTATTTATAATCTTAGGAATGGAATCATAAAAAAAAATTATCTCATATTTTCATTAATGTTCTAAATGAAAGGTATTTGATCATATAATGCACATATCAATATATGAACATGAGTGTGAAAATTTAAAACAATACCCTACATATCAAATATAATAAAATCCAGTTATGAAATAAATATTGGACATTGAAATGACATGATACATATGATAATGAAATTACATGAGCCACGAAAGAATAAATAGTTACATAATACATAGATTTGTGGCATTCAGATAAGTATAGTTAATCATTTCCATAGTTGTAAAGGATTACACCAAAAGATATAATAGTGGAATTGGATTACTCCCCAAACTATTACAGAAGTTAGCATTACCTCTCATTACCATCATAACATAAATATTCTCTTGTTGACCGAGGTTCACTCCTCATTGTAGTCCTATCTACTTCTTGGGAAATAAATATATACACAATGAATTGTATATATATACAAGTCCCACCCTTCTAATGATGAAAATAATATATATTTTTTCCAAGAGATAATAAAAATTAATCATATCAGAACCCATTAAATTAAATGAGATTAATTTTTTTACTCCTACAGAAATTATACGGGATTCATAATCCTTTCATCATTTTATAATTTCATAACACATGGATAATGAAGTATATTCTGAATGAATTTATAATTGTAAAACTCTTGAATGTAATGGGGTTTCTTAAAATTAGATTCATAATAAACCCTTTAATGAATTATAATATTGTTAACATTGGTTCTTATCTATTGAAAATCACAAATTACATCAATTTATTTCTTCACATATGGATAATGATTTTGAATGAAAAATCCCTTGGAAGGTTTCTTGAGGAATAAAAAATTCATTTGAAATAAAATCTTAAAAATATAAATTAATAGAATATTTTATAAATAGTTTCATATAAAAAAATATTGAAAATTTATCATGGTATATTCTTATAAAATATTGTTCATGGAGGATTAAAATTCAGTTAATGTCGTACTAGTTAAAAACAAATATTCCATTAACATTATTTAAAAAAATATATTGATTGGGAAAATATATGAAGATTCCATTTAAATTCATTGTAAAAAAATAAAAAAATAAAAAAATATTAATTAATAATTATAATAATGATAAAAACATTTTTGAACATATTTTTAGAAAACATCGTTTTGGAAGTAAATCTATTTTCGACTAAAGAGATAATTAAGGCTGATTATTCTTAAATGTATTCTATAGAAATGATGAGTATCTAAAGAGTGGATATTAATTTTAAAACATGTATTATCATGAAATAACCAATGGAGAACGAAATTAAATAGTTATTGAGTGATATATCATAATTTTTCATCTTTGTAATCGTACTTATAAATAGTCATGATAATGAAATAATTATAACATAATAACATTCCCACAATTGTAACATTGAATTTTAATCCCCATAAAGGGATAATGTTAAAATTACATTCATGAAAATATAAAAAAAAGACATTAAATTTCCATCGTATTTTATATACACCTCATAAAATAATATCAGTTCATAACATACCATATCTCCCATGGAAATAAAACAGTGAAAAAAATATCATATCATAAGTATCGAATAAACTTAAACACATTTGATCCTCATATATAATAAATATTTATTTTCAGTAATCTTTAAGAGACCCATAATCATATATATAACACTATATATGAATTTTTGTGACCATTTATTACTAGATTGTTAAAAATATCATGGGAAATTTAGGTTTCATGCAATAACTACTTTTTTTCTTGTTTGTTGTGATTTTTTATTTTCAGCCCCATTACATTGATCATTTTTTTGTAATAAATTGAATAAAAAACAAGATATTAATATCATATTTATTCACACTATATATATTTATAGTAATCAATTTAATTTAGAGATTGAAAATTAAATACACCATTAATGGAGATAGAAGAACATATGTAATCTTGAATGTTGTTTCAAATTGATCAAAAAGTTGAGAGAAACAATGGTGAACAATATATAAAAATTATATAATAAATTATATATATTATATACCACATATTTTCATCAAAAAACATCCTTACTTCCTTCCATTTAGAATTCCAAGTAATGACAAATCATCGTGAGGTTGTAGACCTTCTTACCCATGAGTGATGTTATTGTATTTATAGATAATGGAATGTATAATGGTATGTGTGACATTATAATTCAATAATTATAATAATATCAAAAATATTATATATAAAAATTTAATCCACGATTATAAGAAATTTTGATAGGTGGTAATGGGAAAATGAGTGACATCGTTTGAGGTCGAAGTTCTCCACACACTGAATGAAGATTTTGTAACCCATTTAATGGAATTGACTTCAGTTCAAGTTCTTTTCACTAAATATAGAATAAATTATTAATTTAGATAAAAATTTTACAATATAAAGATGTTTTAATTATAATATAAGTACATGAAGGATGAAATAATTTACAATATATCGATGAATAACATTACCTACTCATCAGGTAACCACTTTGGTTTTCAAAAAAATAAATCCTTAGTAAGATTCATGACCAATATAATAAATCTAGGATGATATTATAATAATAATTAATGCTATTTGGGGAAGTGGAAACCTTGTATATTTTTCAAAATAATAAGTTATACCCACATTTATCATAGAAAAAATGGATCTAAAATTGAGTATTATATATAATTAGAAATTATATATTCGAAATATTTTTATCCAATTGTTTTTTTAAAATGGATATTTTAACTCTTAACTATTTAGTTTAACCATAGTAAACCAATTTTTACCTTAACTGTGATAATTATTTTTAACTATTTCAACTATTTATTTTCATGAAAAGTTATGTTGAACATATTAGATAAAATAAATTATATCGATTAAAAATATGGAGTCCATTTTTTAAAATTCAATTTAATGAATTGGAAAATTTAAATTTATTTTAATTCTAAAGACTAGTGTAGAGAGGGTGTTTTTGAAGAGAAAAAGTTAAAAAAATTTAACGGATTTAATATCAAAATTCAATTTCAAATTGATTACAATGAAATATATTTGATTATTAGATTTATAATTTAAGTAAATTTAATTTAAAAAAATAAAATATAATTAATCTCCTTCAATAACATAAACAAAAAAGGATAATTTAATTAAAAAATCAGTATTTTACACTTTTCATATAAAAAATAATCATTTAAAAATACTCTCCAAAATTCTCCCTATGATTATAATGATTTGATGATTTCAATAAAAAAATTAGTTTGTCATATAAATTATCTAAAAGAAAAAAATATTACATTATTTTCTTATAATAAATTATGTTTTTTATGAAATTTTTTTTGGAAACATATAACGGTTTTATCAAAAAACATAGTACATTATTGAAAATATTTTTTCATTATATAAAATCATTAATAGTAATATTGAAAATTAGTTTTTTATGTTCATATTTATATATTTAGCTACTAGTATATCATATTATTTTTTTGAAATATATTAATAATATATCATGGTTTTTTGATAACTTATTGTCATGTTTTATTCAAGCTAGACCTATTATTTCATGTAATAAATGGTTAACTCAGTTTTGTGAGTAATGTAATCTATCTGGGAAATTGAATTTATTTATAAAAACATATTAAATTTTTTTTGATACATTCCACATACATTGAAATGAATTTCACCCTCAAAATTCATTGCTCTCGTACATGAAAATAAAGATATGATTTCCTCATCATTTCCTCAGTTTCCAATATATCTTCCTCAAACTGGTGGTTTCATCACAAAACATTGGCCATCTAAGTGGTATTGTTTCATATATCATTTTCTATGTAATACAAAATCACCACCAATTATTACTCATAATAAAGATATTTCTCTTATAGTATGGCCACTACGTTCATTTTATGTGAAGGGTCAGTTATACACATCCATAGAAGAGATACATGGAACACATCATGTAATTGATAGAGGTTTGGTCAAATAACCATCTGATAGACTATCATCCCAATATGATCTGGAATCTAAATGTGAATGATATTCCTAAGGATTAGATTCCCTTTCCTCCCAAATCCCATAGCCTTATTCCATGATGATATTCATAGAAAAAAATTATCAGTAACATCAAATTCAAGATCATGCAGGGGATTGTCGGTATAACATTTCTGCTAGCTCTTAGATGACTTGATGTGTTGTTTAATGGATCTATCATTTTCTACTGCATAATTAACCATCACGAGCCAAAATAATTTTCTTTATCTAATAGAGTTCCTACAAGTTGGAGATATAAATTTCATTCCATAAATAGATTGATATGGTGATAATTGAATTCTTGTGTGAAATATATTTTTGTAAGAAACTCTTATATATGATTTTTTTTATCATAACAAACATTTAATCCTAATTAAAAAACCCTAAACATATCCCATAGAGTTTTAAATTTTCTCATAGATTTACCATATTTATCTAGATTATATGTACTACTGAAACACGAATATATTTCATGAGTTTGTTGAGGACATCACCTGAATATCAAGGTAATATTAAAGTTATGATTAGACACAATGTATTTTGTTTCTCCATGAAACCTTACCACCACATCATCTAAATCCTAGAAATAAGAACCAATGATAAATATTCTATGACAGAAATGAAGTTCATTGACTATGTTATGTAATAGTCTATAACCCAAATATCTTAATTCAGTTTAGATGTTAAAGGGGGTCCATTGTAAAAAATCCAAAGTGGTGTATTACCATTTCACTTATGGTATGGGTAATGTCTGTAACATTTATATATAATTATTTCTATCATAATTAACTTAGTGACATACCATCCATAAAGATACAGTCTCAAAGATAACCATCCTCGTTATATCCCACCATATATATTCATTTAAATCTCTATAAGTATTCCTACACCCATAATAAATATAGAAAGAAGAACTATGATCCTCCTCTAATAAATATTTCTCAAATATATTATGGATGAAACTGATACATGTAACCCAGAACTTATTATTCCATATTGAATTGGGATAAACATAAGACCATTTCTATCCATCATTTATTGCTCAATATCTTCATTATATTACTCAAAAATCTTTTCATGGATAGATGTGTGAATATTAAATTGTGCATGACAATATCTATCACCATCATATAGGATTTCTCTAATATTTCATTGAAAATATTGAAATCTTTTAACCTTTTTCTATAATCAAATTTTATTATAAATCATGATACATTCATCTCAATACATTATCCACCTTGTTCACATACCAATGGTGGTAATTTATTGAGGAGTTACAATCTTTAATCTATTATAATCATCTTCCTTGGTTCATATTAAACTCTTTATGATTGAATATATACTTTAGTCATTTTCTGTTAAGAATATATATCACACCTTTCTCACTAAAGATAATTCCCCTATATCAATAATGATTTTTTTACAACTAACCCAAATTCATGAATTGGGCCACTATTCTAATGGAAATTCATCTTTTTTTAGGGACAAGATATAACCATGTCGATATTTATGAAAACAAAACCCAATCCATTTTTTGATTCCTTAATATATATTGAAAACATTTTATCACAATATGGTAATGTATGCAAAGTGACACTGACTAATATTCTCTTCAATTTCTTGAAATTTTCATCACAATCATTTGTCAAGATGAACTTTGATCCCATACAAGTTATCATGGTGAGTGGTCAATACAGTCATGAGAAATTATCCCCAATAAAAATATAATATCTGGATAAACCAAGAATACTAGAGATCTCAATCCCCATGGTTGGTCTATTCCTATATTCAATTTCCCCCTTCACTAATAGATCAACTGATATATTATCTCTGGATATTATATGAAAAAATTTAATCCTTTTTCATCCAAAATTTATTTTTAAAAAAAATTTAATACATATTCTCCTTAATTAGGGACATTAGTATAATTCTCACGTGATATTCATTCTCTTCATTTCTTTAAATAGATAACAATATCATCCAGATAGACTACCAAAAATAGATTAATGTATTCATAAAATAATATATTCATAAAATCCATTAAGATAGAAGGGATATTATAAACACATAATGGAATCACTATATATTCAATGTTTTTATACCTTGAATGGAATGATGTATTGGGTTTATCCCCTTAATGGACCTCAAAATATGTTATAAAGAATGAAACTAAATCATGGAAAATTATTATGATCCCCACTATTGATGAAATAGGTCTTCAATATGCAGTATAGGATTCATGTTATTGACTAGGATCTTGATTATCTCTTGGAAATAAATTTATATCCACATTGATCCATCATTCTTTATATAAAATAGGTGAAGCCTAAAGTGTCACACATGGATGAATAAGTCCCCTGTCAACGTTCTCTAGAGTTTCAATTTCAAAAACTAAAACTCAATTCTATGAGGTTGTGGGGGGTCTTTAAAATTTGTGTGGAACCAGGTAAAAGTTATGAATAGAACTAAAAATCATGATTTCTTTTAAGCCTTGTAATATGTTCTATAAAGACAAAGAAAAAATACACCCAATAGGTGCATCGTTAATGTTCAGTTTCTCACCAAGAATTTTAGATGAAAACACATATTGAATGGGAACCAAAATCCAATCAATGAATTTGACTTCCATCAGATGTTCATATTCATCATCACAATGATATACAATAATAGTTTGGTTTGGAATATCTAACCCAAAATAAAGTATTTGGAAATTTATGTGGGATTTATGTATATAAATCTGATACATTGATAAGATAACATAATATTCAACTAGATAAAGGATGGTATGATTTTTAAGAAGCATATTCCTAAAAATGATTAATAGAGTGGAATAAAAGACTTGAGATGTGATAAATTTACCATCAGTGTATTAACTAATAAATCTATGTATAAAACATTGGCATGTATGTTGATACCCTTACAAAAAAAGATATTTTATGGAATTAGTAGATAAATTTTCAAATAAGACACTAGTAGTCTATCATCATTTTTAAACATCATATTTGGGGATTAGATTACACAATTACGATACTCCCTACATTTGAAATAATTGAGTGTGGTAGTAAATTATGTGTAGCTTTCACTCTATCTACATCATTGAAAAAAAACTTTCCATATCATTGACAATCAATTTATTGATAAATCATTATCAAAAACTCCAAAAATTTACTACTCACCATATGAAACTTTGATCCATATTTCTTCCAACACATTGAGAATCATGGTATTATCACACACTTCTCTCCATGGTTTTTATATTTTTTGTGGAATTACATTTTTCTCTTATTATTAATCCCTTGAGATTGATATTAATAACAACCTCCAATCATCCTTAATATAACATTGGACAATCTCTCCATTTATAATGATTTATGATATGAAAACCACCCATCGAAGAATTGGTTTTAAACCACTTAAGAATCAATCATTCATAGGTTCATGTTCGATGATAAGACTAGAATCATTTTTTAAAAGTCCTGTAAAATTTTCATCATTTCAACCAAAGGGGTTGTTTTCCTTTTTCATTAGTGGAATGAAATAGTTAAATATGAATTTAGCCAGAATAAGTGGAAATTTATATTTAAAAAAATAATTTCCTAATCTCATCCTAATCCCATTAACAAATTTCACCCTATATCCTCATATAATTCTTATTAATCCATCATTAATACAATTAACCTATAAAATAGTATAAATCCCAAATGAAATTTTCATGTTATAAATTTCGGAGAATGGAAGACATATTTTCAATGGTGATGATCCGTTGATCAGTACTATGGGGATTAGAAGACCCACATAAATTAGTGGGGTGATTCCACATTAACGAAACAAAAGAATATTGTTCCTTCTAGTACACATTTGGATGTATAGCAGGATTAATATAATGAGAAATTTTTATGTTCATAGAAATGTTATTTTTCATTGCATCTAAATAGATATTTGTATTCAAGGGAGTAAAATAATTTTATTTTCTTTTGTACACAACATTAACATATTCCTTCGGATCCCAAAAATTGACAAAAACAAAAAATCATAGTATAAGAAACAATAATATTATTGGGGAATCCCATAATAATAAAAAAAATACCCATAGGATATCTAAATCATGACACCTTATCCAAAATATATGAAACCATAGGTTTAATCTAGGGAAGTCATTGTCATTATTCAAATCCATCATGATGGTTCAGAAAGAGTTTTTTATCTTCATAAGCATACCCCCTAGGAGTGTCAATCATGTAGTGTATTAAGACCCCTTTTGTGAATAATGTGATGATCGAGTCTTGAAAAATACACCCTTTTCATAGTTATTACCATAGACCCCACTCTTTTTATTCCACATCCACCTTTAGTATCCAAAATATTTAATTGTGTGGAAACCACTCGGTCTATCATTTATAAAAATTCTAGGATATTTATTTATACATTGACTCATCCCAAGAATTTTTGTTAAACATATGCTTAGTTATATAATTAAATATATATCATCCTAGTATCAAATGATAAACTAAAAATTCTTCTAGTATAAAACATATAACCCCAAATTATCATTCATAGATGTTACATCATTTTTATTATCAATTATTACATTACAAAAATTTATATATGAGAATCACAGAGTTATATTGTATGGAAAACATTGAAACAAAAATAACTACTTCATAGGTAAACATCATCATATCCAAATAATTTATTAAAAAAACTCCTCATATATATTAATTTCTTTCCTAACATAGGAGAAGTAATCATAATAAAAGTTGTGCTTATTTGATTAGTAAGGTTAATCAAGGGAGACTTATAAGAAAAGTTTGACCATAAGTTTATGAGAACCTGTGTATAATAATTGAAATCCTTAAAGGTCATATCAAAGATAAGAATATTGACTCTAGTAATGAATATTTTAGTTTATAAAACATAGATCAAAAGGGTATTTATTATTATCATCCATAAGAGAAAAACATTATAATAAGATATAGATTATGTCTATTAACATAAGTATAGAAATTCATTTCCATAGTCGTAATAGATCACTTCCAGGGTTATCAATGTTGAATGGGTTCACTCCCCAAACCATCATAGATTCTAGTATTCAATCCAAATTCCATCATAATAGGAAAAATCCCATAATTATCCTAGTTCACTCACCATTCTAGTCCTAACTATATTATGAGATAAAAATTGTTAAAAATGCATTGGAGGGGGATATTTTTTTCATCCTTAACATATTGGAAATTATATATATGTGTGCTCGGGGATTCTAAAAAATTAATCATATAATAAACCATTAAATTAAATTTTCTATATAAAAATTTCATAATATAATATCCAATGTAAAATAAATAGGATTCATAATCATTTCATTATTTTATCATTACATAACACCTGCAGATAGTGGCGATACTATAATAGCATTATCATGGTATGGCCCAATGAATTGAAATGGGTTTGAGCACATAATCCTTAGCCCAATTGGTGAGGTCTTTATAAGTGTATTCATGACACCTTGGTTCGAAATGGGGAAGAGGAATAATTCATGGGTACTTTAGTGGGCAGTGCAAAAGGAATTGTAGTGGGTACTATTTGGTACTGTAGCAGTCAGAACTATTCATCATGGGCCACCGGTTTGGGCTTGGTTAACTTATGACCTTTAAGAAACCTAGGAATTTAGGTCAGTAAGGATTTAAAGATATCATTATGGATATTGAGCCACCTCAAATACTTCAGGACACCTCAGAAAGGCCTTTAGGGCCACCAAATATGCAGATTCCCAGATAGATTTTACAACGAACCGTCTCTAGATAAGGAAGAGTAAGAAAAATTCAATGGAGTAGGGATAATGAATTTTGAAGAATGAAAGGGTATGACATTTCCATCAGTAAAGGTCATGTGCATCTCTGCACATGACAGCTAGCTGAACAACAATGCTAAGGTGGAGAGTTGACCACGATGCAGATACGGGGGAGGGGTGATTTCTAGTAGTCATAGTCGGTTTTATTTCCGTAAGACCTATGGGTCCTCTAATGTCTCCAAGCCTATGGTAAATGTAATATATAATCATATGGGCCTTCTAAGGGTTTCCCCTTATCACATGAATGTGGGGTTATCAAAATTCAATAAAAAAGAAGACCATCGGACCATTTAGGCAAATGGGTTTGATAAAAATCATTTCATCAAAAATAATTCAATGAAATAATCATAATGGTAGCCTTGTTTTATGTTCCGAGAAATTAATTAATTACATTAATGGAATTTTTCACAGATGGATAAATATTTTTATTGATAAATCACATAGATTTTTTTTAAGGAAGATAAATTTTCATTGGAAAACCATTTTTAAAACTAAAAATTCATAAAATATATTTTAATTAATTTTCATAATATAAAAATGAAAATATAAAAATTAATTTTCAATGAAAATAATTTTCATGAAGGTGAAAATCTCGGTTTATGGAATACACCTTATAAATAAGGATCCCTGTCTCATTTTTTAGTAAAATCTGTTTTATGGAAAATTATATGAAGATTAGAATCAAAAATTTTAATATAAATTCCTAAATGGTTTCAAAGTATGTTTATTATTTATTTTATGAATGTGAAACAAATATGAAAACATTTTTAGAAAACGTGGGTTTTTATGAGAAAAGGGTTTTCAACCGAAGAAAAAAATAAAAATAATTTTTTTTATAAATTTTTTTAGAAAATATTAGAACATAAATAGAGGAAAATGAATAAGAAAAATATATTCTAATGAAGAAAATATTTTTATAAAATAAATTTTTTTTATAATTGATATATATTAGTATTTAATATTTGGAATCATAATCCAATAAATCAAAATAATCCATTAGATTGTAACCTAAAGTCATTACAACTTTGATAACATTGAAATATAACTCCCATTAAGGGTAAAATTTAAATTGAAGATAAAATATCAGGATAATAAATAAATTTATTATAATACATTCTAAAGATTATTTATATAGAACTCATAAAAGTGGATATGTATATAACATAACACATGTTTCATGGAAAAAAAATTGAGAAAAAAATACTTGAAAAATAGCCTTAAATTACATCATACATGTTTGATAATAGAATACAATAAATAATAGTTTATTATAATTTTAGTAACTAAAAAACTCATTCATACCATACAATATTTTTCTTTATTGTAAACTTTTATTAATGATTTTTAACATGTACATGTGAATTTCATGCTTTGAGCAATAAATTATTTTTTATTATGTATGAATGAATATGTTATTTTCGGTCCCCCGATATTCTACATGGATTCTTCATAAACATTATTATATCTAAGAAATAAATATATTTTATATTAATTATTTTTTAGTTATAGTAATCCATTCCTATTATATATATAATTATCTTAGAGAGAATTAGTGATATTTTTGTGAAAAGTATAATTTATTGATGAATAGGGAAAATAATGAATTTTGATGGAAAACGACCATTTTGATTAATTGAGTTATAAAGGTTAATTTTATTACAAAATTGTTATTAATTAAAATTTGTACAATTATAAATTATGTAATACAATTTATTTCGATTTATAAAATTTTATATTTTTTTGATATAAAATCATTATACACATCTGAGCATTTTCTCTTATTAAATATTCATTCTCTTCATCTCTATGTGATAGATTTAAAATGATATTTTTTTCACATATATGAAAGGAATATGAAAAATTTGATTCTTTTTTTATTTAAAATAATTTATATTATCTAATAAGGTTAATATAATTCTATACCAATATGGATATTATAAACAGTGTAAATTATTTACTGTGGTTATGGTAATAATGGGTTTAAAATGGGCCAAAATAAAATGATAAGGTTTAAAAATGACACAATACATTCCCAGTACAAATTTTATGTATATGTTTATTCCTTATATGGAATAATCCTAAATTCATCATTATTTTTGGAAATTTTTTCTTCTTTAAATTTTTGTACAAGGTTTTATTTTCAAAACATTATAAGTTCGCCACTCACCTTACTTATAAAATAAAACCCCTATTATCAACACATTACAGTTTCATAAAATTTTGGATCTGAAAAAACCAACCCTAATCACATAAAACCATACATCCTCTCATCATATATTCCTTACCTTAGAAATAAATATGAATTAGGAAGGATTTTTCCATAAACCTAGGGAGGATACCTGAAGATGTTGTAAAGTTCATCAACGAGCATTTTTTTATTCCAATAACACCTTAAATTAATATGATAGCACGATGATATAATAACTTCTATAAGAATAAATATAATTATATTTTTTTATATTATTGGATTTACCTAAAACCATATCCCCTTCCATTAAAAAGGAAACAAAATTAGATTTCATATGTATTGTGGACTACCACCTCACAAACCAATATCATTCATTTTTTATTTACCAGCTATCATGTATGGAAAAAATGTAGGAATATTTTCCATAAATTATAATAATGATATTTTTATGGTTTTGGAAATATTATATTGTACATTTCCTCACACTTCCCATTTAGTAGGAATACATTGACATCCCTCTTATGTACGATAGACTATCGTATCACAAAGAATTGTGATTCATTTATGAAATAAATTTAAAGTAGTAAGGATTGTATTAATGAAAATGTTTGATATAAATGATGTTAATTTGATTTTATAATGATAATATATAATTTCCCTCTATTCTAAAAATCTGACAAGAATATTGACAAAGCATTCATGCACTCATATGACAAATAATCTCCCTGAGTTTTGTGCGTCATATTATATAACTAATGTTTATGGATTTCATATAATACATATATAATCAATATATATGATCATTATATCATGTTTAAACCTCTATATAAGATGAAAAAACTGTCAAATTATGATGAATATATTTTAAAAAAATCATATATGAAAAATATATACATTATTACCTAAGAGATGACTTTAACATTGAATAGTTAAAATGTGTGTAATAAAAGAAAATATGTTAGTCATATACGGTATGATATAAAAAAATATACTTCTTTATTATTTATATAATAATAATATATTTATTATATAAGAGATTTTAATTTGTTGTAATAGTGTCAAGACTGAAGGTAATGGAATTCAATCTCAATTTTCCTTCTATGAGACATATGTTATGTTATAAAATTTAATTCCTTTATGACGTTCATATAACACCCCATTGTAATATTGTATCATGAATTTAGTTAACCTTAAGATATTTTATGTTCCCTTTTATTGGATTCATTCAAGGGGATTAAGATTCAAATTTACTAATGATGTAATGAATTTATATTACACTATCATTAATTATTAGTATTGTTTCAAACTAAGTGTCTAATGAAAGAAAATTCTATTCCATCTCTAAACAAAAATATGAGCTATCATTTACACTGGATATTTATTTTATTTTCAACTAAATTTATAATATTTCCATGATATTGTACTCAAAAAAATTTACAAATTGAATTTATTAAAATCTGACATTATTTATCCCTTCATTTATAAATTGATTTTATTATATATTCAAGAGTTATTAAATTATTTTGAAAATTGATTTTTTATTCACTTGGTATTTTAAAATAAATTTTTTACCCAATATTTAATTTTTACAAAAATATTTTCAGGAATATTGATTTCATTTTAAAAACAATTTCAGTTTTATTTCTATTGAAAATGTGAAATGAATCTTTGTTTTGAATATGCACAACATGAAAAGTATTTATTACTGTCAAGTCTACTCGTAGATATCATGTTTCTCTAATTTTTTATAAATTTTATTTTCAAGGAAATTTTATTCTTTAATATTTGACAATTTATTAGATTTTAAATAAATTATTTCAATGCAAAATATTATTTTAAAAATGTTTTAAAAAAATTTCTCGGTCGATGACTATTTTTGAAAAGAAATGTATTAAATGATTTTTAAAGATACAATTATAATTTTATGAATTTCATTTGAAAATAAATATTTTTTATAATGAATGATTTATTTTTATTTTTGGAATATAATTTTCAAATAAAACTTATCTTTATCAAGAATTGTTCTAGGTGATTATTCCTTCAAAATCATTACCTATCAATAACGACATCATTTTATGTTATATATGTATTACTTGGGATATGAACCTTGGATACCATTCTTATTCTTTCGATTAATGTTTCATGATTAGAAGATGAAAAAAATTAATCTTCAATGAGTTATTCTAGGATGATATTCTAATGAAAAACACTTTTTCTTCAACAGGTTATTCTATAAGGAAATGATAAAATTATAATGAGACATATCATTTCTATATAGGTTATTATATGAAAAATGATTTTATAACCAATTTCATTTTAATGTTTGTGATGTGATATATGTTTTAGGATATTTTTTGACATATACGTATAATTATAAAGATGTGATTCTTGGAACCTATATCTCCCTCCATTGAATTGGGTAATGAGAAATGTTCTCTAAGCATGGAGGGTACATGAGGGTTATCCATAGCCCAAAAAATAGGGTAAAAAAGTGGTTACCCCAATCCCAAACTAGTTACATTGGTGGTTATCCCCATCCTAACAATTTATAATTTATTAGTGGGTATATTGGACATATTATATTTTATGAATATGTATACTCCAAATTTATATATCTTATAGTAATGGTAATCTCTCATTTATCATGTTCTTTGATATCATTTTGATTCATCTATTATAAACTACGAATATTTATGATGTGGCCCAATATTATAATCAATGATATGATGGCTATGGAATGAAAATGTTATGAGTAGGTTTTCATACCCTTATTTTAAAGATATTCTTACTTATCTCCCTTATCTATTCTTATTATGTATCTATTCACACCCATTCATACATTTCCTTTCCCATAATTATAAAAATATGCATTATCAATTATATTTCTAAGAATGGAACTATATATATGAGGATAATTGTGGAAGATAGGTTTTCTCACCTATGGAAACATGTTTAATGGTTCAATATTTCCAAAGGAACTATACTCTAATAGTTATCTTGCATGTGTTTATGTATCGTATTGACAATTTATAAAAATTTATATATATATATATAATATTCCTGGTTCACTACAGTTGGAATCAAATATTGCATAAAGTTAATATTTTTATACTAGAATTTTAATACCTTATTGATATCTCAACGATAATTTATAATATATCCTTAAGGATGATCCAATACATAGGAAAGTGTCCAAATATTTAGTTAATGGATAGAGTGAGAGTTTCCAAGAAATTACGTCACAATATAGATACAGAAAAGATGGTCTGGCTCTAGCGTTGAGGTACATATGTGTAATAATTATGAAAAGGGAGAATTTTTCTCGACTTGATCATCACCTAGTGTAAGAAAATAGGCCTTAGTGCCCACCTATTTTGACATTCACAATAGATAAATTTTTTGAAATTCATAAACACAATACAATCCATAATTAATGTTTTGAATATGTTATGACTTTGAGAGACCTATGAATACCTTAAGATGTCATATATTAAATAAGGTTTTATTAATGACACATCATGTATGATTCACATTATCGTGTTCTTCATCATTAATATTATTATATATACACCATGATTTTTTGTTTTAGAAAATGGATGGAACATGAAGGTACCTTGTTAGTTCTTAGTGGGATTAAAATTGAAATTATTATCATCCTTATAACCTTAATGTTATAATATCTAGAATGAAAAATATAATTTTGATTATGATAAAAATAATTTTGACAATAAATCATAATGGATATCCAAACTAAAAAAGGAGGAGATAGAATTCTAATCATTCTTTCATGAGGAAAATCCCACATTCAATTAGTGGGTCTTTTGATCTACCATTTTTTAATAATGGAACTGAACCATGGAAAATATATTTTATATTCTCTTGTTTTTAAAACATGAAAAAGTCATTTTAGTTGTTTTTCGTTTGAATGGTTAATTGGATTAACGGTGGAATCATATCATGTATATAAGAGAATATAAATAAATTGACTCTTTATATTGGTATGAGTTAAGTAACATCTTTTTCATAAATTTTTACACTCATATTATTTTTATGAATATCGATATGGTGTTCCTTCAGAAAAATCCAAAGAATGATAAATATATAGGATTATAGGAGGAAAATATTACAAGACATGTGAGGTATACATATATTATTATAATCTGAATAGATTGAAAGGCTGATTGATTCATCTACATCTTAAAACTAGGTTTTTTAAAGGATTTACCCATAATAGACTTCATTATTTGTAAATAAATTTTCCGATGTGTCATCAGGTTGGAAATAGATTATAATGTTACATATCAATCACACTATTTTGATAAGAATATAAAAATTGAATTCAAATTAAAATATAAGAACCGTGGAAGGAATAATAGGAGCATGGCATTATTCTTAATTTGTAGATAGGTGCGTAGAAAAATTTTCTTATCGGGAATAATAAATCTTTTAGGTTTGTAAGGGAAGTTGAATTGGAAGTTGAATGATGATGTGTTGGGAAGAAGTTAAATAATGGGATGAATAATGAGAAACTTTTTCCAAATTCACCACCCCAACTCCAGTTTTTCAAATTCCATGAGTTTTGGAATTATGTTAACACGTTCCAAAATTAAACGATTAATGAAGGCGGTCGTCATGAAAAAAAAACATATGCTAAGGGAATAGGGGAAATAACCTGTTATCTATTTTTCTGATGAGTTTTTCAAAAAATAATCAGGGAAAGGTACACTTACCATCCACTCTATAAAAGATAATATCTTATTTAACTACAAATCCACCAAATTATCATATTTGAATAATTTTATATATGAATAACGATTCAATGATAAAAATTAACATTATAACTAGAAGTGAAAATATCTAATGGTTTTATCCTCACATATAAATTATATGATTCCTCTCATATTGTTGAGGGTGGGAACACAATTATATTAAATACTTTCATTCTAATTCACATCAAATTTTATTTTTTTATAGGCATTAATTTTATTTCTCCCCATAAATACCACATCAATTTGAAAGGATGTGAAGTTATATTTTATATTCTAAGAAAAACAATTATTTTATAATAATGTGATGATAAATATAAACATCCTATTGAGATCAAATCCATTATGGTGTATTAAATCTAATTCAAAAGTGTTGGATATCTCAAATTCCTAGGGATAAACATTAAATAAATGTTATTACATTAATATAATAATTTTTTGATGTATATTCAAGTAAGATTCTAGGGATTTCACCAAAATGTGATGTTGACATCCCAATAGAACACATACCTTGTTCTATACCAATTTCAATTACTCTATATAGAATGACAAAGTTTGAGGTGTAGTAATTGAAGAAGAAACACTAGGAAAACATTGATAATGCAATACATTGGCTATGTTTATCAAATTATTTAGATATAATTCTATTTTTTAAAAATATTATGGATCTATGCCACTATTAATTGATTATAGGGAGATGGATAAGATCATAATTTATAACATGTCCCACCTACCCAATATTGGTTAATTTTTTTTTCAACTACATGGGGCTCAATACTTTTACAATATTTACCCTCATTTAGGATTTCACCAACTAAGGACCAAGATGGATGATATAACCAATATATCATTCAATACAATTTAAAAATAGTATGAATACATAGTGACTATATTTGATGTCCCTAATTCCCTATTATATTCATAGATTTAATTAATACAGTCCTTATTGACTATATTGATCAGTTTTTTGTAGTATTTATAGAATATTTTGATATATATTCAAAGAGAAATTATGATCATCAAGAAAACTTGATAATTTCACTAAATAATGTCATTAAGGAGATACACTATGAAAAAATTTAAATGTGATAATTTTGGCAACAAAAAGTCTCATTTGTTTATCATATAATATTAGAAGGTAGTTTATTGGTATATCCCTAAATGATATAGGCTATTCAGTATTGAAACTATCAACCAAAATGATCAAGATTACTATTTTTCTTGGTTTATGTCACACTTGGACTTTGCTTTGTGCCATGTTTCTAAATTTTTTATCTTATAATTTTATCTATTACTATTATTATTTTTCTTTTTATACGAAATGAGGGATGAGCTCGACTGGGGTTTTTTGCTTTTTGTGATGATAAATATGTGTTTAGACGTTGATGGTGTCAAACGCGCCGCTGTCGATGTCGGGTGACCCCACTCGGTTCCCCCGCACGCCTGCCTGGCGTACAACTAATTAAATAAAATGAAATAGTAATAAAGAAATAGAATTAAGTGAAGAATAAAGTCAAAATATAATTAAAATAAGATAAATATAATAAACATATTGAATTGTTTTAATGGAATGAATAGTAATAATATTTGGGGATATTATTAATCGTTATTGATCCTTATTATTATTATTATAAATATTAGTGATGATGATTGAGTTATTTTATCTATTATTATAATTTTTTTAGTTTATTATTTATATTATTAATATTTTCTTTATTATATTTCTCTTTCATTTATTTTATTTGACATTATTTATTTATTGTTTTTTTTCATCCCTTTAGGGTTACAGATCTCTCCCCTTATACTCTCCCTCGTCGCCCCTCTTTCCCCTTCGGAAAATCACATCAGACTCCCCTCCCTCCTCTAGCCCAGCCAGGCCATTATGCTACTTCTCCCGGCCATCTTTGCCACACTGTCGAACTCACCTCAAGTTGTCACATCATTTCCTTCCCCTTGGACAACCTCTAATTTGCACTACGCCCCCTGGAACCCTGGTCCGCTGCACACCACCCCCCCCCCCCCCCGCACTCGGACTCCATTCCCCATCGAAAACCATGATCCCATGTGCCTTCAACCACCTTCGGCTACCCCTGGAGCGACCCATCTAGTTGTCCTAGATCTCTATGGTGCACTGCGCTGACCACCCCTGGTGCCCCCCCTTCTGCGACCCGTGGGGCAGCTGAGAACCCCATCCAGTGAATTTTCCCTATAGGTGCAGCTCCTTTCCGATGGTCCTACTCATTGTGTGGTAGCCTCATGGACCACCCTTGTAACTCCTCATCCTTCGCCTCAAGTGTGAACCAACTGGGTAAATCTTACTCCTTCTCCGTATGGTTTTCATATAGGGTTTATTTTGTTTGGGGTTCAATTCTCATTATTTTTGTTCTAATTATTGATTTAGGGTCCAATTTCGATTCATTGTGGTGTGTTCGTTGTGCGATTGGAGTTTCACACCATTTTGGGAGATTTTTTAAGACAAAGGTAGGTGGTTTTTCTTATCATTATTCATTTATGAATTAATATACATGTTTAATTAGTTCAATGTAATATTTAATTGCTTTGCTTTGTACAAAATTGTTTTTCTTATTGAGATCTCATATGATTTGATTTTTTAATAATGTGTTTATACGATATGAGTATGATTTTATGTGAAGACTCATGTCGAGATGATTATTAATGTTTTTTAGATTGTTCACCTATATTATTAAATATTGCAAGGGATGCGGATTATATTTTTGTATGGCGTTAGTGTATGTTTCATTCTAAAAAGAGGGTTGCGTTGCTTTTTGTGTGTTCAATTCAATGTTATGCTTTTCAAAATTGGTTTATTAAAATCATAAACATTTTATTAAATTGTTATTAAGGATGGAAATTTGTTTTAATTGAGTTGTGTAAATATCATTGGCATGCGTATGATGATGATGATGATGATGATGATGCAGATGATGATGATGAAGATTATTATTATTATTATTATTATTATTATTATTATTTAGAGGATTTGTGGGCGGGTGAAATTGGGGTTTTGGTGTAGCGTTTGTATGTGTGCTATCTTAAATGAGTATTCAAGTGGATTTTTGGGGTTTAAAGACATACGGAGTGTGTTGAAATTGTTTATTAAACTATTTAAATGGTTTGTTTGACCATGAAAATTTTTTCTTTGACCATGCATTGGTTTTATTTGGTTGTGTAAGAAATTCATATTGAGTTTTGGAATATTTTACTGTGCGTATTATTTCAAATGGTTTTTGTGTGTGCAAATTGTGGTATTGGCATGTATAGTTTCTTTTTTGGTTTGAATATATGAATACGGCATACGACATGAACTCTGAACCATTTGAGCATAATGTGGGATGCCTTAGTAGCTAGGAGGGTGGACTAGAATCGTGGGCTAGTGTTCCAGAGGAGACTTGTTCCGGTTTCACTAGTAGGAATGACGATTGCAACACTAACTAAACTTATGAATTTTTAGGTTCGTGGCCTACTATGCCACGTTCTCTGAGGGTCTTGGCCATTTAAGAAATGTTTCACTGATACAGGAAGATCTAGGGACCCAAGCTAGTTGATACCCATGTGGACTCTCCCATATTAATGATCATTGGTTATGTTACACTCGTCAGTGTGACATATTGGTTATTTTAAAAAAAATGCGGGTGCATGTGTTTTAATTTACGTTGTTCCATTTGAAACGGTTTTCTTTAATTCTGTTTCCTTTTAAATTGATCAATCATTTATTTATTTTCTTTAGTCAATATTGAAAATTTATTCTTTATTTAATAATTATGTGTGGAACCTTTTTATTGGGTGAATTCCTACTAGGTTCTTTGCTCACTCCCTACATACACCTTTGGTTGTTTGTAGGCCTTGTTCTCTATGTATTCCATTTTGATACATCGTGCTCAGTGATGGTGGTTGTTCATTGATGCTCTTATCATGAAGGTTAGCGTTTGGGACATGTGGATGTCAAACCACTTTTGTTTCTTGGATTTTTGAGTTAGAGTTTTAGTTTCTTTCATTGATGTTACTTTTTGGATGTTTGTTCATGTTGTAAATCTTTAAAATTGATTTTGTTTAAGGTCCAGTTTGATTGTCTGTTTCTGTTTTAGTTTATCTACCTTGTTAGTTGTTTTTTGTTTACTGTTTTGGGTAAATCATTCCCATGTGTTATTTTTGATATCTGGGCACTTGTGCCAGCCTGTGCGGATTGGGAACTCCCTTCGGGCCATGTCACGGACCGGGTCGGGCGACAAGTCAGATGGCGACCCTAACTGGTTCATGAAAAAAAGGAATCAGAGGATGTTTTTCCTCTTGGTTCAAGTTATTATGGGATAGAGTCGCTATAGGTTGGAGTTAAGGTTGTTATGACTCAACATCCTGACTACAAGCAAGGTGTCTGGCCAGCACACCTCATGGAAGGACTCGAGTAACCAAGATAAGTTGAAGTTTGTCAGTGTCGTTAGTCCTTCTGATTGATCTTGTTTAGTGGAAATGAAATGGGAGTAGGTTCAGTGGTCCCAGAGGTCTCTTAAGGTCTAGAAAGCCATTTGGAGTAAGAGACATTGTCCTAGAATACTCTATGTGGAAGTGGCGTGATTGGTGTATGGCCTCCAACCATATGTACCTGTCACCAACTAACACTGGTTTTCTCTTGCACCATTCCTCATTTCTTTGTTTTGGAATTGTGGAAGTCTGGATTTTATGTAAAACTTATTTGGTCTTGAAAAAATGTTGTTTTTAAATGAATTTCTTTAAAAATAAAATGATGCGAAAGGTTTGAAAAATTGTGGGTTGAATGTTTTGGTTTTGAAAAATGGAAAGGTTTGGTTTTGATCCTTGGTATTCTCATGGGAAATGACATGAATGACTGTATATAAAAAGAGAAAGGGTTAATGGCATGAGAGGATGAGTGCTTGGATGGATGTGAGGTGGGTGCTAGTGTGGCACGAGAACATTCATGTGTGAGGCCCATGGGATACCATTGGTGTTTGCATAACCAACTAGATTTACTTATTTTCAAAAAACAGTTTTTTTAAATGATAATTTTTTGTTTCAAATAACCGGTGATAATGTGGTGTGTCCTTGTGTTTTGGGAATGTTGTTTGATAGTCATTTCGAGCCTAAGTTCCTTTTTAACTGATTTGTGTCTTGATTTAGAATTCTTATTTTTATATTGGAGTGCAAGTGTGTGGTTAATTGTTTCTTTAAAAAAGTGCTTCGGGTATCCCTTGTAGTGGTTCCCCATGCATGTTTATATTTCACTAGTGATATGTCTTTGCCATTGGACCAGTTTGATTGGGTCCATGGTTTTCCTTCTTAACTAGTGCATTCCCCCCCATAAAGCATTAACATGTGATTGAAGTGCGGCCACAAATAATTTTCTATTGGCCAACCCTCCTGTTGATTAAAATAAGGACTCCCCCCTTTGAGAGATAGTGATAAGTTTGTCCCTTATCCTTTTTAGTTAAGAGGATCCTCTCACATCAGGATGACAGATGCAAGAAGAGTTGAAGGGGACTTTGGCCTCTTTGAGTTGTCTTGGTTGTTAGGTATGAATATTGACATCGTTGTGTCTGAAGGTTCCCCCTGGAAGCTGTGAAAGGAATTCCAGTGGGGAAGGGCGAAAGCGGTTAAGAGTTATAAGTTTTGACCAGTGTCTTGAAGGGATTTTTAGTACTTTCATCAACTGCAAGGGTTATTTTTTGTTACAACTTGTAGTGTGAGTTATCTTTGATAGTCAAGGGTGATGTCTGACATCATTAATTTGAATGTTCTTTTTGGAAATGGAGAAGGAGATACCAGTGGTGAAAGGTGGAAGCAGCCTGGAGTGGTCAATTTGGGCCACTATTCTATATGACCTTTGGTCCTTCGTTGGTTTTGTTTAAGAAAGGGTATACGTTAGGAAACTAGTGTGGTAGAAGTAGTCACATGGGGATGCTACGGTTGATTACAGGAATCACGTGTTTTTTAAGACTCAGTTTGAAGTCCCTCTCTGTATCATATTCCTCTCAACAGCAATGGTCATGTTCATGTGATTATTTGTGGTGTTGTGTTCTCATTCATTGTGACAAAGGGTGATGCACATGCACTATTTCATCTCTTATGTTGGTGAATGTTCCATATATTATCAGTTGGATTTCATAATGTGATGTGTTCGTTGTTGTTGTCTCGGTTGTAGTGTGGTTGCATGTGACACCAATAGGAGAAGCTACCTTTAGGATTTGTCAATACCTGACTGCGAGGCAAGAGATGCTTCAAACACCAGGGCTCCAGCCATAGGATTCGGAGTGAATTTGGCACATGGTCCAGAACCCCGAGAGTGTATGGGACCCCGACTTTATTTTCTGCCATCGGTGTTGGAAGTAGAGGAAGTTCAAATTGTTTCTATGGTAGTTCCATTCCGAATGAACTATCTGGCTGCGTAATGTTCCCATTACTAAGTGGAGGCATGTACATCTCATTTCCTTAAAGTCATGGGGGTTGCATGCAGTTGGATGTAACCACATTAGTGGTAATTATGGGTATGTTGGGTAAATTAGTATCAAAGTTGAATAGGGCTCATCTAGTGATGTGGAGATGCCAGTTTGACACGGGTCATGATTTTGATGCCCGGTAGTTGGGGCCCCTCCCTCTCCGCCACTTGTGGGTGGGGTGGTTGGTCACTGTCAGGAAAATTTGAGAAGTTCTTGTTTTTCTTATCAGTTCTAATGGTGGGGTGACCCACAACGGGTCTCGCTGAAATGTCTCTAGAGTGAAACTGGTTGTACCTTCCTCATAATGTTGGGGAGACCATATGTGCTTTTCCCATGTTGTCCTTTTAGCTATATTACTAGATATGACGTAGTGGTAGGTGATCAGAGTGTTCCTTGGATGTGCGTGGTCTTGTTTTTTCGTTCCAGTCTAATGGTGTGGTTTCGGTTCAATGGTTCTTGAGGTGTGTTTGGACTTTAATGTTGGTTTCAATGGATGCGGGAGTTTCTTTCCTTGATCAGTCAACTAGAGGTGTTCAATCTCTTTGGTGAAGGCAACACATATCAGAAAGTCTTTTTACGATTTTCTTGAGTTTTTAATTTTAGTCACCTTTTCTGAGCACATTGTGTTTTCATCATTTTTCTTATTTTCATAGCGATTCTCTTTGAACCTTAATGGGGTTTCGTTTCCTACTTTGGGTATCATCCTTAGTTGTGGCTTTTCGGGGAAGGAAATCATTATGGTGGGGAGAATTGTCACACCCGGACTTTGCGATGCACTATGTTTCTAATTTTTATTTTTATCTTATAATTTTATCTGCATCTAATTATTATTTTTTATTTTATACAAAATGAGGGTCGTTCTTGACTGTGGTTTTGTGCTTTTTGCACTTATAAATATGTGATTCGGCCGTGATGGTGTTTGACGCGCCACTGTCGATGCCGGGTGACCTCGCTCGGTTCCCTCGGACTCCTGCATGTCGTGCAACTAATTAAATAAAATGAAATTGCAATAACGAAATAAAATTAAGTGAATAAAAAAGTAAAAATAAATATAAAATAAGAGATATATAATTAACATAATGAATTGTTTTAATGGAAAGAATAATAATAATATTTGGGGATATTATTAATTGTTATTGAGCCCTATTATTATTATTATTAATATTAGTGTTGATGATTGAGTTATTTTATCTATTATTATTATTTTTGTTTTTTTTTATTATTTATGTTATTACTATTTTTTATTATCTTTTACTTTATTTTATTTTGTTTGTTTTTATTTATTTATTGTTTTTTTCATCCCTTTAGGGGTTCAGATCTCTCCCCTTACCCTCTCCCCCGTCGCCCCACTTTCCCCTTCAGAAAATCGTGTCAGACTCCCTTCCCTTCTCCAGCCTAGCCATCCCATCATGCTGCATCTCCCTGCCATCATTTCCACACAGTCGAACTCGCATCAAGTCAACACACCATTGCCTCCCCAAGAAAACCTCCACTTTGTGCCATGCCACATGGAACCCTGGTCCGCCACACTACTCCTCCCCACTCGGACTCCATTCCCCCTTGAAAACCTCGCTCCCTTGCGCCGCCGACCACCCTCATCTACCCCTAGAGAGACCCATCTGGTGGTCCTAGCTCTCTATGGTGCGATTCACTGACCACCCCTGGTTCCCCCTCCTTGTGTGACCCGCAAGCTAGCCTAGATCCCCCTCCAATGCATTTTCCCTACCGGCGCAGCTCTTTCTCGATGGTCCTACTCATCGCATGGTTGCCTCCCAGACCACCCTTGTAAATCCTCATCCTTCACCGCATGTGCAAACCAAGTGGGTAAATATTACTTCTTATCCATAGGATTTTCATATAGGGTTTATTTTTATTGAGGTTCAATTGTCATTGTTTTTTTTTCGAATTATTGATTTAGGGTCCAATTTGGTTTTATAGTGGGGAGTTTATTGTGTGAGTGGACTTTTGCACCATTTTGTGGGATTATCTATAAAAAAGGTAGGTAGTTCTGCTTATAATTATTCCTTGATGATTTAATTTGTGTGTTTAATTAGTTCAGCATAATATTTAATTTCTTTTCTTTGTGAGAAATTTTTTTTATTACTGAGATATCATATGCTTTGATTTGTTAGTAATGTGTTTATGATATATGAGTTTGATTTTATGTGAAAACTCATGTTGATCTGATTATTAGTGTTTTGTAGATTGTTCACCAGGCTTATTAATTCTTACAAGGGATGCAGATTATATTTTTTTATGGCGTATATGTATGTTTAATTCTAAAAAGAGGGTTGGGTTGTTTTTGTGTGTGCAAATAAATGATCTTCTTTTAAAAATTTGTTTATTAAAATCATAATAATTTTATTAAATAGTTATTAAGGATGGAAAATTGTTTTAATTGAGTTATGTAAATATTCTTGGTCTGCATATGATTATTATTATTCTTCTTCTTCTTCTTCTTCTTGTTGTTATTATTATTATTAGTATTATTATTGTTTTAGAGAATTTGTGGGCAGGTGCAATTGGTGTTTTTGTGTAGCGTCTGTATGTGTTCTATCTTAAATGAGATTTTAGGTGGACTTTGGGTGTTTAAAGACTTGCGATGTATGTTGAAATTGTTTGATAAATTCATTAAATGGTTTTTTTACCATGAAAATTCTTTCTTTGATGACACATTGGTTTTAATTGGTTGTGTAAGAAATTCAGATTGAGTTCTAGAATATTTTAGCGTGTGTATTATTTCTAATGGTTTTTGTTTTTCAAAATAGTGGTTTGGGCATGTGTAGTGTCTTGTTTGGTTTGAGTATATGAATATGACTAATGATATTAATTCTGAACCATTTGAGCATAAAGCGGGAAGCCCGAGTAGCTAGGAGGGTGGACTAGACTAGTGGGCTAGTGTTCTGGAGGTGACTCGACCCGGTTTCACTGGAAGGACTGACGATTGCAACACTAACTAAACATCTGCTTTTTTGAGCGACGTGGCTATCTACAAAACGTTTTCTGAGGGTAGTTTCCTTCTAAGACACGTTTTCTAAGGGTCATGGCCTTATAAGCCATGTTTAACTGAGACACCAAGATCTGGGGACCCAAGCTAGCTGATACCCATACGGCCTCTCCAATATTAGTGATCATTGGTCATTTTACACCCGTCAATGTGACATATTGGTTATTTTAAAAAATGAATGAAGGTGTGTGTGATATAATTTATGTTGTTCCATTTGAAACTGCTTTCATTAATTCCATTTCCTTTTAAATATTTCAAACATTAATTTCTTTTCTTTAGTTAATATTACAAATGTATTTGTCATTTAATAAATATGTGTGGAACCTTTTTATTGGGTTAATTCCTACTGGTATCTTTTCTCACACCCTACATACACATTTGGGTGTATTTAGGACTTGTTTTCTGTGTATTCCAGGTTGAGGCATCATGCTCAGCAATGGTGGTTGGTCGTTGATGGTCTTATCGTGCAGGTTAGTGTTTGTGATGTGTGGATGTTGTACCTCTCTTGTTTCATGGAGGTTTGAGTTGGAGTTTCAGTTTATTTTGTTGACGTTACTTTTTGGAGGTTGGTTCAAGTTGTAAATCGTTAAAATTGAATTTATTTAAGGTCCCGTTTTATTGTCTATTTCAGTTTTAGTTTATTTACCTTGTCTGTTGTTTTGTGTTTACTATTTCAGGTAAATCATTCCCATGTGTTAGTTTTGATACCTGAGCACTTCTTCCAGCTAGTGGGGATCGGGAACGCCCTTTGGGCCATGTCGTGGACCGGGTCGGGTGCCGGGTCGGATGGCGACCCGGCCAGGTTCATGACAGTTTAGCTGAATAATATCAAAAATTTGTGGAGAATTTATAATTACTATCTCATCCCAAAACAACATAAAAAAAGGGATCCATGTTCTATTGGACTAATGAATGTGAGAAAAATATCACGGATATGAATAGATGATTAGTTGGTGAACTTGTAGTTACATTAACATATAGATGAGAATTATAGGTCATAAATAGTGAGTTTTGTTATAAGCGATTAGGATGTGGTCTTATAAAGAATGAAATTTTTATAGATTTTCCCTCATTCCAATTGAAGATTAATTTGAAAAATTACCCAATTATAGATTTTTTGTTAGCTATGTTATCATTGGAAATAATTCTATGGGGAAATTATATATATGGGATAAATATATATATATATATATCCCAAATTTATAATGTATTCATTCAAACAGAATGAGATGAATATGCACTAAAGGTTATGTTTAAATCTTATTTATTATTATGAATCATCAATAAATTACAACCCTGTGAAACAAAACAGGATGTACAATAAATTAAGATGAAAGGATCATGAAATATTATCCATGATATGAGTTAAAAAGGATCCAATAATTATAGATTTTAGATGGTTGGATCTGAAAAACAAAATGTGAGGGCAAAATATTATATTTCTCAAATGAATTTTCATTCATCAATATAACTAAATATTGAAGTGCCACATAAGGAATATGTAGAGCTACAAAATAATTTTAAAAATGTTTCTTGAGATAAACCATGACTATGATGGAATGGAATGGTCCAAGAACCAATTATAAGTTATGTATATAACATATTTGATTGAGTATTTAGGTGAAACTCATAGTTCTTAATTATCTATTATCATATATGTAAAATGATGTTTCAGGTCATGAAATAATATTTATGGTGGGAAATAATGAAGAGAGATGTAAATAATTATGTATATCTGAGCATGGAATGTATGAAATTTGAGTATAAAAGATAAACAATTAAGGGAATGTTACATCAATTACACATACTATAAAAGCGATGGGAAAACATCACTGTAGATTTTTCTATTGGACTTCACAATATATATAATGGGAATAATGTTATATGTGGTATATTCGATCATCATAAAATGTTATAACACTTTATCCCATTAGAGAAGTCACCTCTCTTGATCATATCACTACTACAAATCTGGGCTATAGCCACGGACCTATAGCCACCCAATTATCATCGGGCACCTCCTCTGCCCTCTCGCCGCGCCCTCCTCCTCCCCGAAGCCTCCTCGTCGCGCCCTCCTCCTTCCCGACGACTCCTCGCCACACCCTCCTTCTCCTCGATGCCTCCTCGTCGCGCCCTCCTCACCGTTCCCTCCTCCCTGACGGCTCCTCGACGGGACCCTCTTTCCCGACGTGATCCTCCCCCCCGACGCCTCCTCATAGCGACCCTCCTCCTCGACTCAGCTCTTCCGACGGCTCCTCGCCGCGACCCTCCTCCTCACCGCGACCCTCCTCCCGGACGCCTCCTCCCCGATGCCTCCTCCCCGACTCCTCTCTTCCGATGTCGAGGCAAGTTTTTATGTATGTAAGCATATGAATTATATAATATTCTTCCTAGTTCACGGAGTTGCAGAAATTTTCTCTAACCTTGGGAGGTGATGAGCATTCTATGTATCATCAGTTTGAGTATGGGTTGATGTTAGACATACTTTCAATGGTTTATCACATTTTCATCCTAATTATGAAGGATATAAAATGTATCTTTTTATTTAAATTGAACTTGAGGTGAATAATTAGGAGATAACAGGATCATAATGATCTAGTAGAAGTAAGAATAGGAAAGGAGATTATTCTACAAGTTGTGGATGATGATCAATTGGTTAGGGAAAGACTTTATCATTCTTTTCTTCTAGAGTCAAAGGATTCATTTTTTATATGTGGAATAAATATACACACTCAGATGGTTTTCCATTTTGACCCTTGGAAGTATCACTCCTGTAGATATGGTCCATCTTCTAATGATTTTTCATTATGGTTGGAGTGGCGGTTATAATTTTACTTTTACAAAGGAATTGTAAGCACAGTTAGTGATTTCTAGTAGAGTGGGATATATAAATTATCTACGAGGTCAGTATGTGGTGGATTTAAAGTCACTAAAGTGATGGTTTAATAGTTTTATATAGATCTAGGGAATCATATGTAATTTATGTAGGGTCATTGTTTTAGTTTTATGAGGTTTTTTATTTTATCAAGCATTGATGGATTCATCTCATTATTTTATGTCTGTTAATATCATATATAATATATATTTTTCTTTTGTGATCCATTAATTAGTTTTATCATTTATAAAGATTTAGGGATGAGGGAGGAGGTTATCATATGGGCTCTTTCTTATAATGTTGAAATTTGCAGGATGCAGTGCAATGCAGTGATTCGCAACATGTGTTTTCTCATATATTTGTTGAATTTTTGTAGTTCTCTCCAAGAATTTTCATTTCCAGTTTCACTTGAGTTTGTTAAACAGTTTTACACTACGTCTCAACAGGATGTAGTGCAATGCAGTGATTCTCAACTGGTGCAAGAGGGCAGTGGGGGGTGTCCAGGGTCAATCCAGGGGGCTTTTATTTTCCCCTTTCATAGAAATTAGTAGAAAGTGTATACAATTCCAAAAATAACTCCTCTAATTGGTAATGACATCCATGCCACATATCCATCATACAAACTGATGACATGTTTTTGTATTGAGGAGAAGATACTATAATCCCATGCACCATTTTCTAAGGGGTGTCATAGGGAACAACAATGTGAGATTTTTTACTTTTACATCACTTCACACCAAGATTTCACTTATTTGCAGTTTACTGTGCTAGTTCTGTTTTATCTTGTTTCACCCCCTAATGTGTAACGTGAATACATAGATCGGAAGTTGTAAGACTTGGACAATGTTGGGAGACATTGAGAGAGGAAGTAAAAGATACAATGTACTAGAAAAATTCTGGTCACAGTGTGCTAGTTCTATTTTCCTTTGCATCTCTTTTCCTTTGTCTCTAGTTTTGACCAAGGAAATTCTAGGAGGAAAAGTAGCATGGTGGGGTCTTTATGATAGCCCCTATGTCACTGCATAGTTCTTTTATTGTTATTTGGTTAAGTAGAGTTTTGGTTTTTATCTCCATGGAGTTCTAGGTCAGAACCTGGAAATTTTTGAGGTTTCCATACTCTTCATGGTTAAGGTGCATGGTTTGACGAAAATAGTATGACCTCCATTCGTGAGGATAAATTTAAGTTCATTTTGAATTGCGCACATTTTTTTAGCATGAGTTGCACATATCCAAGTCTAAACCATGTAGCCCCTTGGTGAAACAGTGTAGGATCCTTATGCCAGTGCAGGGGGGCTGGGGAGGGGGGACATGTGCAGGTGGGTTGGGGTAGTAGGGGGATGGGGGGGTGGTGCAGCTGGGGGCTAGGTTTGGGGGCTGGTGCAGGTGGGCTGTGGGGGGGGGGGGGACTGGTGCTGGTGGGTTGGGGGGTGGCAGGGGGCTGGGGGGGCTGGTTCAGCTAGGGGTGGGGGTTGGGGGCTGGTGCAGGGGGGTGGAGGTGGGCTGGGGGTGGCAGGGGGCTGGGGGGGCTGGTGTAGGGGGCTGGGGAGGGTGGTGGAGACTGGTGCAGCTGGGCTGGGGGTGGACTAGTGCAGCTAGGGGCCGGGGGCTGGGGTTGGGGGCTGGTGCAGGTGGGCTGCGAGGGGGGGGCTGGTGCAGGTGGGCTGGGGGTGGGGAGGGTGGGGGACTGGCACAACAAGAGAGAAAATAAAAAATCTGAATGTGAGGAATTTTTGTGACAGTCAATGCTTTGCACAGGCACATTCAGGTTCACAAGCCCAAGATTCTTGGAATTTCTGAACCTAAAGCTTATTTTTCATTAGGCTTTGCTGGACTTAATAAATTTGGTTTTAATTTGGTTTCTGCTAGTGGTTCCACTAGTTAGGGGGATCTTTTACGGATTTTTTTCTCATTATTCATTCGGAAAGGTTGAAGTTATTGCCATTGATGAGCAGATTATCTCCTCAATGTATGTGATTCAATTTCCAGCGTTTCTCTTCCTAAATTTGCTTCAGATCACCATCCAATTCTGGTTAGTTTCAAGAGTAAAGAGAAACAAATGCCTCTTCCTTTTTGATTCAATAATTCTTTGTCTTTTCAGAATGAATGTGACAATCTTATTAAAAGTTTTTGGTTCATCATGAATTGTAGCTGGGGTGAATCGGCCTTCTCTTACAAGTTGAGGTTACTAAAGTCCCAACTGAGAATTTGGAGCAAGGCCAATTAGAGTTGGTTGGATAAAGAGATCATCACTCTCGAGTCGACTCTGCAACATATTCAAGATGAAGATACTAATTCCGATTTTTGTCAGGACATTTCAATAGAATTGGGTGTTATATCTAGGCTGAACTCTCTTATTACAAAGAGGGAAGGTGTTCAAAAGGAAACTTTCAGAATAAAATAGATACAGGATGGGGACAGGAACACAAAATTCTTCAACTCTCTTCAATGAATTTGAAGGGCCAACTGGCCTTTATCTTTTCTTAGAACTGGATAATGCATCTTGCATAACAAGGAAGCAATCGCTGAACATGTTGTTGACTATTTCACTAAGCTTTTCAATGGACCTGGAATGGAGGGGACCTTAATGGATGGTATTGTCCCTTCGATGGTTTCTGATGAGGATAATCATTTTCTCACAAGCACCCCACATGAATTTGAGATTAAGGATGCAGTCTTCAGTTTCAATGCTGGCAGTGCCCCTAGCCTGGATGGATTTGGAAATTCTATTTATTTAAAGTATTGGGAGGATATTAAAGTGGAAGTTTGTAAGTTGGTCTCTTCTTTCTTCACCTCAGGGGTGCATCCCCATGGTTTCAATGCCCAATTTATCACTTTGATTCCTAAAGTTGAGAATTATTGTGAAATTCACCTCTTCAGGTGAAATAACTAGATTGAGTCAAGTGATATTCTTGAGATATTCAATCCAATGAGTAATAAACCTCTATGGGACATTCCATGTTCTTGATTACAAAGTCTTGGAAGCAATTTCTGGGTCAGACTCAATCCATAAGCAGCTCTGTCATGCTGAGGTGAAAAATTAGATCTTGATTATTGAACAAACTTGAATTCCTTGTAGTACACACAATAAAAAAAATGATTCCACTATTTCTAGAAGAAGATTCTATACCTGCTCGCTGCATCTAGCCTTGGAGACCTGCTCAAGAAACTTGGGTACCTATAGGTGAGTGTTAAATGACATCCCAAATAGAAATCCAGTATATTCATATAGTTTCTGTTCAAAGATATATCTCAAAAATAAGTATTGATCAATTTCTCTATCCTGGAAGTAATGAGATCAACCAGAAAGAATATGCGACCCTGATTTTTTAAGCTAATCATGAGTTTCAATTTTATTTTTTCATATTTTATAGAGAATAAAAAATCTGGATAAATGTATGAATGGTGATCTAAAGTCTATAAGCTATTTTGGTGGTCTATTTGGGCTGTTTAATTCCATCCTGTAGTGAACTCTAGTATTAAACTGTCCAATCTGGTTTTTCTTCCATATGATGATGTCATAGTCCATGAAAGCATAACTCTAAATATTCAGATTATCCTGTGTACTCAGCATACCATCATGACTTTGATATTGTGAAATAAATTCATCAGTGATCATATGAGATAAATCTAGTGGTATGATAACAATGTCCTGCAGGGGGGGTGCTGTCCAGTCAGGGGGGAGGGGTGTCCAGCAGGGGGAGGGGTGTCCAGCAGGGGGGGTGCTATCCAGGTACGGGGGGGCTGTCCAGGCAGGGGGGAGGGGTGTCCAGGCAGGGGGGAGGTGTCCAGGAGGGGTGGGGGGGCTGTCCAGGCAGGGGGGAGGTGTCCAGGGGGGAGTCCAGTGTTCAGGGGGGTGTCCAGTGTCCAGGGGGAAGGGGGCTGCAGGGGGGGTTGTCTAGGGGGGGCTTTACAGGGGCTGGGGGGCTGGAGGGGGAGGGGTGTCAAATGTTATTTCCACTTATTAGGTGATTTAGAGGATGAGGTTCAGGATTAAATGTATCCATGTATGAGAAGAGTAAGATAGTGAGGGTCAACTAGAAAAATAAAAGGGATTACTCATATTTTTCTCTACCAATGGGGACTAGGTCTATGAATATGTCAAAGGAAAAATTGAAGGAATGTAGACCACCTCTCCAAGGTGGTCTTTTAGTAATGGGGACTAAGTGTTTATGCCTTTTTTTCTGTCCCTTTCTTCAATCATTCATGTATTATTCTAATATTTAGTTATGAATTGTCTAGTTATTAAGTAGTTTATGGTATTGCAGAAGTTAAGGGCTACACTCTTCATCGGTTTTAGGAATGATCCTGATTGAGGATGGCCCCTATTATTTTTTCATGCTGAAAATCCAGCATGGGAAGCTCTCTCAAAGTCTCTATAGTCAGGTATGTCTTGTAATTGAAGGTTGTTCAATCTAGTAGCTTCAAGAATCCATTTTTCTTCATTTTTTAAAATGATTTAATCTTTGGAAAATTTGTATAATTACCTAAATCGTGTAAAAGGTGTCCTTTTTTTCTATCTACAGTTGACACACTAATCACATATATATAAGAAGTTGTTATATCTCATTTCTTTTCCCACTATTTTCTTATAAGTGGTTTCTTATGATAAGACCGGTTCTATCCACCACCATCGAAGACAATGAGTTCATGATTTGGGTAAGGTTTATTCCATTTTTATTCTTTCAGCCACCTATGTTCAATATATGAGTAGTCATTCAATTTTACATTACCGTTTATCTGCTTATAGGGTGCTTCTTCTGGTGCAAGATCCCAAACAACTGACTTAAGTACTATATCAATGTCATCATTCTACCTAACGGTATGTAATAACTTATTCCATCATGCTTTTTGTTTTATGTACTCTGAATTCTTTATTCAAATTAAAAAATTGTAAATGTGCTTTTCAAAATATTCTCTTAATGAAAAATATAATTTTATCTTATGCAATTTAATTTATCCATGCATCCAAATCTAACATATCATTATTTATACATTGAACGTCAACTATTATCTATACTTTCAAGAGAGTTATATGATTATTAGATGTTTAATTGTATTTATTACTCAGCTCGATTGTTTTATTATCACATGATCATCAGTAGTTGCATTTTTTTGGTGCTCCAACTCTTGTGTATGTAGATTCATGTCATAGTCTTTCAACTTTTCTACTACCGGGTATGTTATACCTGAATCGTCTGATCATAGGGTGTCTACTTAGCGTACAATTTTATTGGACCCTCCGATGATCCTCTATTTCATATTGTATTCTCACAGTGCATATTCTTTCCTCTGATTGCAGTGTACTCCATCCGATGATCAATCCGATATTCTCACTCTGCCCATTCATGTAATTGCACAACCCCTTCATTTGGTTGTTTTACATTAAAATTCTCATACTGTGTTTGGTTATCTTGAACCATTTCATCTATGATTATAACCTTCTGATAGTTACTGCATGCGGAAGTATTGCTAGATTGCCTCTATCCGAGCAATGGAGTCTTGGTTTATCCGAGCATCTCGGTCGGTGTATTTATGTCTGAACATCCCCCCTGCCCGCAACACCCACCCTGTCTCCTTTGAATCAGCCCGCACCATCCCCCCAACACCTGCAACCAGCCCCTTTCAACCAGCATTCCATCCTCCTCCCGCTCTCTTCACTCCTGGTCTGAAGATGTTTCCCAATGGAGGTCGCTGGATTGGGCCAACACGCTGCGGTCATGCTGCTGTCACGCCGCGGTCACGCTGCAGTCACCCCGCGGTCACGCCGCGGTCACGTCACGGTCACGCCGCAGTCACGACGCGGTCACGCCGCGGTCACGCCGTGGTCATGCCGCGGTCACGCCGCGGTCACGCCGCGGTCACGCCGCGGTCACGCCTTGGTCACGCCGCGGTCACTCCGCGGTCACGCCGCGATCACGCCACGTTCACGCCCCGGTCACGCTGCGGTCACGCCGTGGTCATGCCATGATTTGGCCTTACTCCATCCACATCCAGCCCACACCATCCCCCGTCCACCTTCATTTCAGCCTGCTGCCACCAGCATTCCAGCACGCAACAGCCCCCCCCCCCCCCCCCCCACCACCTTCGAATCAGCCGAACCATTCCCCCAACACCTGCAACTAGCCCCCTTCCACCCGAATTCCAGCCTCCTCCTGCTCCCTTCGCTCCTGGCCGGAAGATGCTACCCCGCGGATGTCGCTGAATCGGGCCAACACGATGCGGTCACGCCGCGGTCACGCCGCGGTCACGCCGCGGTCACGCCGCGGTAACGTCGCGGTCACGCCGCGGTCACGCCGCGGTCACCCCGCGGTCACCCCGCGGTCACGCCGCGGTCACGCCGCGGTCATGCCGCAGTCACATCGCAGTCACGCCGTGATTTTTCCCTGCTCCAGCCACATCCAGCCCACACCAGCCCCCTTCCACCTTCATTTCAGCCCACTACCATCGGCATTCCAGCCCGCAACATCCCCCCTGCCACCTTCGAATCGGCCCGCACCATCCCCCCAACACCTACAACCAGCCCCCTTCCACCCGAATTCCAGCCTCCTCCCACTCCCTTCGCTCCTGGCCGGAAGATGTTGCCCCGCGGATGTCGCTGGATCGGGCCAACACGCTGCAGTCACACCGCGGTCACGCCGCGGTCACGCTGCGGTCACGCCGCGGTCACGCCGCAGTCACGCCATAGTCATGTCGTGATTTGTCCCTGCTCGAGCCACATCCAGCCCACACCAGCCCCCTTCCACCTTCATTTCAGCCCGCTTCCATCGGCATTCCAGCCCGCAACAGCCCCCTTCCACCTTCGAATCTGCCCGCACCATCCCCCCAACACCTGCAACCAGCCCCCTTCCACCAGCATTCCAGCCTCCTCCCGCTTCCTTCCCTCATAGCCAGAAGATGTAGCCCCGCGGATATCACTGGATCGGGTCAACACGCTGTGGTCACGCCGCGGTCACGCTGCAGTCACGCCGTGGTCACGCCGTGGTATTAATATTTTTCCCTTTCATATCATCTTTTAACGAAGTATTAATAGAGGATGGCTTGCATAATTTCTGTACAATTCTGCACTTATCAGTGGCATGGCCTATCATCCTGCAATGCTCATTGTACTTTGGTATGTTTTCTAATACAAAACATACCTCAATAAGATGATCATTTATATCAATAGAAACACATTCCAGGGGGTGTAGAAAGGGCCACGGGGAGGGGTGTCCGGCAGGGGGGTGTCCGGCAGGGGGGGTGTCCAACAGGGGGGAGGGGTGTCTAGGGGGTGCAGTTGGTGTCTAGTGGGGCTGTCCAGTTGGGGCATGAGGGCTGTCCAGTGGGGTGCAAGGGGCAGGGTGCAGGGGGCAGGGGTGTCCAGCAGGGGGAGGGGTGTCCATCAGGGGGAGGGGCTGTCCAAGTAGGGGTGTCAAGTGGGGATGTCCAGTTGGGGCATGGGGGCTGTCTAGTGGGGTGCAGGGGGGAGAAGGGGGGACTAAGGGGGCATCGGGGTGCAGGGGGGTGTTCAAGGGGGCTGTCCAGGGGGTTGCAAGGGGGTGTAAGAGGGTTGTCCAGGAACCTAAGCCCATGCAGGTTATGAATGTCTCTATAGAGAAAATGCAGTGCTATCCAGATCTGGAAAATATCATAAAACATCCCACAGATACTTCATAGGCACCAGTTATAACTATTTCACCACCTATAGATAGTGAGCAGGGTGCTATAAAATCTGGTAACTCTATTTCAAATCATAATTCCAATGTTTTATTTAATGTAGTACAACATGAAATCTGATGATTTATGTTGATGACATGATTACAATTTGTAAGAACATGAGCCTCATAATTATTGTAAAATCACAAAATAATGGTAAGTTTGAAGTGAAAGACTTAGGCATAGAAAATAAAACCTTAGGCATTGAAATTGTTAGAGATAGACCAAATAAATTTTCTTACTTATCTCAAAATGGTTAAATATTAAATATTAAAAATAGACACATGTTTGAATCTCTCAAAATTTCCAATGTACTCCTAGTAAAACACTTTAAATTTTCTTCAACACAAAAACCCATTGCTGATGATGATATTCAATTTAGGTGTAAAATCCATTATGATAATATTTTTGGTAGCATTATGTACTCTGATTTCCATGGGGCATGATATTGCCTATGAAATCTACAGTCATAGCAGAATTATGACCACACCTGGTGCAGGTGGGATGTGGTGGGGTGGAGATGGGCTGGGGGTGGCAGGGGGGCTGGGGGTAGCAGGTGGCTGGGGGGTGGCTGGTGCAGGGGGCTGGTGCAGGTGGGTTGTGAGCGGTGGGGGCTGGTGCAGGTGGGCTGGGGTAGCAGGGGGGCTGTGGAGGGGGGACAGGTGCAGGTGGGCTGGGGTAGCAGGGGGATGCGGGGGGGGGACTGGTGCTGGTGGGCTGGGGGGGGGGGGGGGCTGGTGCAGCTAGGGGTTGGGGTTGGGGGCTGGTGCAGGTGGGCTGCGGGGGGGGTGGAGGTGGGCTGGGGGAGGCAGGGGGCTGGTGTAGCAGGGGGTGGGGAGGGGGCTGGGGTAGCAGGGGGATGGGGGGGGGGGGGGCTGGTGCAAGAGTGATGAGGGGGAGCTAATACTAAATTTCTTTATACTATAGAGTATGCACTGAAAGAATCTATACCATGTCCAGCTACTATAAAGGTATGGTGTTTATTTTTTATCTCTATGTTGTTAGAGTTAATTGGTATTGAAGTTACCCATTCTTTTATATCATCAATTTTAGTTGAAATGAAGTTCTTAAATCCAAATACTATATAATTGTTGTTGTATCCATACATGCCTTTAGTAAAGAGGTCCATGTAATGTTTTAAATTTCATGTGTGTTATGTGATGGTTTCCAACGTTGAAGTGGTGTGGGATCTCTTAGTGCATGATCTAGAGGTATTTGACATTATTATTTGAATAGATATAATGATCGATGTTATGTACTAGATTGAATTTTCTCATTTTTGAGTTCAGTTTAAATCTCTTTTTGGGGTCTCTCTTGTCTTTTAGGGTAACTGGGATTCTAGATTTGGGATAGTAGGGGGAGTCCAGATAGGGGAGGGGGTGTCCAGATAGGGGGGAGGTGTGTCCAGACAGGGGGGGATGTCGCTGGACCGGGCCAACACGTTGTGGCCACGCTGCGGTCATGCCGCGGTCACACCGCGGTCACGCCGCGATCACGCCGCGGTCACGCTGCGGTCATTCCACGGTCATGCCGTGATTTGGCCCTGCTCTAGGACGACACCCTGCGGTGGTTACTCCTTCTTAGAGAAACATTGAATGGTTAGCTCTATAATTTTTCATATTTCCTCATTCCTAAACTATATATCCTCTCAGCGCTGCCTCTCATCCATCTTTCCACAAAACATGCATAGTAGGTGGTACAAAGGCTCAATTCAACTGAAAACATTGGTTTGGAATTGTCTGGAATATTTTATTGTACATGTATCACATAATATTTGTTTGGTATTTATTCTTTTTCCTCATCTTCTTCACATGTTTTCCGAACCAGATCATCCTAATCCCATGCACATGTCGTCTGAACCGGATCAGCCTGTTGTGATGGAAATTCAATGTCTACTTTTGGATGTTTTAGATGAAATTCCTTCCATAATTTCCTCATCTCATGTAGAACTCATTGGAGGAGGATGATCACTGCCAAGTTTAGTTTTAAAGGCTGCAAACAATCTGTTTGATGCAATTCCAAAGAGGCAGTTCTATTCTGAGGGCCTATTTCTTGCTGGTGTTCCCACATTTCCCCCACAAGCTGGCAAAGGGAGGTCTGTTTGGGCCTATGCAAATAGGGCTTGTTTGTTATGGACAAAGATGAAACTGGAGACCTGGTTTTCTTGAAGAGTTTCCATGAAGGGTCTTCACTGTAGAGGAGACTAGCTCTGGTCTGTATTTGGTAGTTTCTTCCATGATGGTTCCCACAACCGTTTGACTGAATTTCACACCAAACCAAGCCCTGTTAGTGACTCTTTTTCGATACACTATAAAAATCCCATGGCCAACCCACCAAAATCAAACCAGCTATTCCAGGGCCATTTCCACTCTCACTAAAAAATCCAAACTCAATCCCTACTACAATTGCAAGCTCCCACTTCAATTTAGCCACTATGAACTCCTTTCCAGTCCCCCACCATTTTTCAATCCACCTAGGCAACCCATCGACAACTTGACCACCAATCAGGCCTACCCACCTCTCAACTTCTAAGCCACCAACCCCATATTTTCCACCAGGCATCCCACTTTAAAACCATTCCAAACCTCACCCAATTCTAACCAATTAAACCAGACCCCTTAACATTTGAAGCCCTCATCTAAATTCCTATTCCAACTCACTTATTTTAGACCCAATCAGCCCTGCCACTTCAGAAAAACAAGAGAAGCCTACTTAAAATCCAGTCCAACTTAGTTTCCTTCATGATTTCCCCCAAGTATATTGGGAAAATATTATACATTTTTCTTCATTTACCTCTTCTTACTTACTGCTAATTTCAGCAGCCGGATTCAGTCTTTTAGCAATAGCCCATGACATCCATCCGTTGTCTAGGGGGTCCAGTGGGGGGGGGGGGGGGTCGGTCCTAGGGTGTCCAGGGTCTGGGGGGGCTGTCCTGGGGGGTCTGTCCATGGGGTGTCTAGGGGGTCCAGTGGGGGGGGGGCTGGATATAGTGCTGGGTGTAGGGGGTGGGGGCTGGATATAGGACTGGGTGTAGGGGGAGGGGCTATGCAGGAAGGGGGAGGGGTTGTCTAGCAGGGGGAGGGCTGTCTAGCAGGGGGAGGGGTGTCCAGTAGGGGGGAGGGGTGTCCGGCAGGGGGAGGGGTGTCCGGTAGGGGGAGGGCTGTCCAGCAGGGGGGCGGGGCTGTCCAGCAGGGGGAGGGCTGTCCAGTAGGGGGGAGGGTTGTCCAGCATGGGGGAGGGGTGTCCAGCAGGGGGAGGGGTGTCCCGCAGGGGGAGGGGTGTCCAGGCAGTGGGCGGGGCTGTCCAGCAGGGGGGCGGGCTGTCCAGCAGGGGGGCAGGCTGTCAGGCAGGGGGGTGGGGGCTGTCTAGCAGGGGGAGGGCTGGATATAGGGCTGGGAGTAGGGGGAGGGGCTGTGCAGGCAGGGGGAGGGGCTATCCAGCAGGGGGAGGGGTGTCCAGCAGGGGGAGGGGTGTCCATCAGGGGGAGAGGGGTGTCCGATAGGGGAGAGGGTTGTCCGGTAGGGGGGAGGGTTGTCCAGCAGGGGGCGGGGCTGTCCAGCAGGGGGGAGGGCTGTCCAGCAGGGGGGAGGGCTGTCCAGTAGGGGGGAGGGGTGTCCAGCAGGGGGGAGGGGTGTCCAGCAGGGGGGCGGGGCTGTCCAGGAAGGGGGTGGGGCTGTCCAACATGGGGGGGCGGGCTTTCCGGCAGGGGTGGGCTGTAAGGAAGGGGGCGAGCTATCCGGCAGGGGGGAGGGGTGCCCGGAAGGGGGCGGGGTTGTTCAGCAATCTGTTTTGTTGTCTTTGATTTTGACACCACCTACACACTAGAAGAAGTAGTCTGATCAGGAGAAGGCTCCCCTAGAAGTATACATACTTCTTCAGAACCAGGTGTAGCAGCTTTTGAATCAAGAGAATGGTCAGCAGAAGCAGGAATCCCACACTACACTTTCCCAGATTCAAAAAAATGAGAAACAGAGGCAGGCTGGTTTTGTTTATTAACAATATCCGCCTCCTTCACTGTGTCTTGTCCATCTTCCTTCAGATTTATGTTTACCTGTGCACTAGAGGCATCACTATAGGTAGCAGAAAGTAAATCTTGTTCCATGAGACTTTCATTGGCCACACCATCCAAGGAGGAAACTTCCTTACTAGTGTCAATCTGAGCAAAATCAGATTGACACAGTGAAGGGGGCCTGGGTTCCTTGCTTTGAGAAACCACTTGCGCATAGGAATGGACAGTAGTAGTAATAGGGAGAATAGGTGCAGGATCCACAACTTCTTCCACAATGTCAGCCCATGTTTTATGGTTGGGCGTACAGACCTTCTCATTATCATTCTTGGAGTCATAAACAACCATCCATTGATTAAAAGGATTAGCAAACTGCCTATTAACAGGGTTGTCAGAACCAGAGGTGCAAGCTTTATTGCTTTGTATTGTTTTCCTCTCCAAATCAAGGATGGAACATGATTTATGATCATGTCCTCGTCGAGAAAAAAGGGTGCAAATAACATATCTTCTTGCAGTTTTTAACCTCATGATCAATGAACTCACAATCTGGGAAAAATTTTGGTATGTTCTCAAATTCCACTAAGTTCCATCTCCTCTTCATCAGTAGATAAACAAACTTTTTCTAATAATGTGGAGAAAAGGTCTATTTCAATTAGACATCTAGCATAATGACCAAATCGAGCTATTTCAGTTTCTCGATCCATCTTAACTGGAACTCCAACAGCTAATACAATGTCATATAGAATTCTAGGATTCCATAAAACCCAGTTTAAGCCATAGATTTTAACCCATACCTGAACTGAGGTCTTACCAATTTCATATGGGTTGAATTTACGATCCCAGTCATGTATATGTACTGCACCTGGCTTGAGTGAGAGGGCGCCAAATCCCCAGTCATGTATATGTACTGCAGGGGGTGCAGGTGCAGGGGGTGCAGGTGCAGGGGGGGCACGGGGGATGGGGGCACGGGGGATGGGGGGATGGGGGCACGGGGGATGGGGGCAAGGTCAGGGGGGGTGCGGGGGGTGGGGGTGTTGGGGGTGCAGGGGGCAGGGGGGAGGGGGAGGGGGTAGGGGTGCAGGGGGGCAGGGGTGCAGGGGGAAGGGGGCAGGGGCAGGGGGGAGGGTGGAGGGGGGGCAGGGGGAAGGGGGGGTGCAGGTGCAGGGGGTGCTAGGGGGAGGGGGGGATGTCCAGTAGGGGGGAGGTGTGGGGGGAGGGTGTCCGGAAGGGGGGGCTGTCCGGTAGGGGGAGAGGGCTATCCAGCAGGGGGGAGGGATGTCCAACAGGGGGGAGGGGTGTCCATCAGGGGGGAGGGGTGTCCAACAGGGGGGAGGGGGCAGGTTGAGGTTGGGGGGGCATGCTGGTGTGCAAGGGTGCATGGGGGAGTGAAGTTGGGTGGGGGGTGTCCAGGGTCTGGGGGGGCTGTCCTTGGTGGGGGGATGGCAGTTGGGGGGGTGTCCAGGGTCTGGGGGGTCTTTCCTGGGGGGTTTGGGGGGGGGGGGGCAGGACTGGCAGGGGAGAGGGGGGAACTAGCAGGGGGAGGGGGAAAGTAGTAGGGGGGAGGGGATTGGGAAGGGGCAGGGGGTTTTGTGGTTTGGTGTAGGGCTGAACAACAGCATTCACCCAGCCAGGTACCAAGTAGTGAACAACAGCTCTATATAATTTCCATGCAACTGCTAACCAAGAAAAAGAAACATTCTGGAAACTTCTAAGGCACACTTCTGGAATGTTTACTGCAAATAAAAAAGGTTTTCCTCATCCGTCTCCATACTCAGCCTTTGAATCATCTCCTTTCCTTTGAACTCTAGCACCACAAATTTCTGAATATTCAACACATCGTCTAGGCTCTAGTGATGACTTATTACTAGGCTCCAACTTCATCGAGAGAGTTCGTACGGCTTGGCCATCGAGAGTAGAAGGTAAGACAAACATCCCCATTCTACGACAATCAATTGTACCTGGCATCATGTTCTGAATTGTCACTTCATCATCAAGTGCAATCAATTGCAGCCCAGGGAAATATTGTTCCTTCACTTCAACCCTTCGCTGAAATTTCTTTTTCAGACCGTGAAAAACTAGAATCATTCAGCTCTTTGCCTTACTTTTGTCCTATGGGGGTGCAAGGGGGATGTCCGAGGGGGGAGTCTAGTGAGGTGCAGGGGGGTGTTCAAGGGGGTTGTCCAGGGGGGTGCAAGGGGGCTGTCCAGGGGGGGCATGGGGGTGCAAGGGGGCTGTCCAAGCAGTGCGGGGGGATGGCTGTCCAGCAGGGGGGAGGGCTGTCCAGCAGGGGGAGGGCTGTCCAGCAGGGGGGAGGGTTGTCCAGTGGGGGGGGGGGGGGGGTCTGCAAGGTAGTTGGGAGGGGGGTAGGGGGGGGGGTCTGCAGGGCATAGGGGAGGGGTGCAGGAGGTGTCCAGGGGGGTGTCCATGGGGTGTCCAGGGGGTGTCCAGGGGGTGTCCAGGGGGTGTCCAGGGGGGTGTCCAGGGGGTGTCCATGGGGTGTCCAGGGGGGTGTCGCGGGGGTTGGGGGGTATTTTTTTTATGGATTTGGAGACCCTATAGCCACGGTTTTAAACCGCGGCTATTGGTTTATTTCCATGGTTTTTAACCGTTGCTATAGACCTAATGCCACGGTTTTATACTGTGGCAATAAAGCCTATCCAGCCTTTAGTATAGCCACGGTTCAAACCGTGGCATTAGGTATACAGCCACGGTTTGGAACCGTGGCTTTAGGGCTGGGCCTATAGCCACACCAAACATAGCCACGGTTTCTCAAACCATGGCTATTACCTATAGCCATGGTTTCAAGGCCTATAGCCATGGTTTAGAACCGTGGCTATAGCCCAAATTTCCATTAGTGTATTTATACGATATAAATTAATAAAGTTGTAAGATTTGTTATAGTACAATATTCTATTCTATCTAATTTGGATATGATGATTACGTCAAATCTCTTGTGAAGTATTTAGATATATCATGATATTGATATGGGTTTTAGCATTAGATATCATCCACTAATATTTGTTCAGTTTTAGAGAATAATTCAAACCCTATAGGATATTTGGATATCTTTTCTATGAATTTCAAATTAGGTTTGAATAAAAAAAAATCAAATAGTTTAGTTTTCTTAAAAAATATATATTTCACTCAAAAAATTAGATGGTTCCTTATGAATAACTATGTATAAATAAATAAAGAGATCCAAAATTCTAGAATGATTTTGGTGAAATAATGGTATTGGGACCGATTATAGAAAACAAAATTGTAGAGATGGATAGAAACATTTAGAAACACAACAATGCAGCTTAATGTCATTATATAATTTATGTTGATAATAACCTATATGATCTAAAATTAATAGTTGGCGACTAGGTTATTATAAGAATTTATACGTGGAATAATGTTATGATATTCAAGAGGGAAGGTAAATTGAGACCTTTGTAAATTGATCTCTTTGAAATTATTCATTATAAATGCAACATAGATTATTGATTAGTAATTCTTCCAATCCTCTCATAATGACATGATATATTCCCTGTATCACAACTAGAGATGCACATAACTAACCCTAAACATGTATTGATCTTAGAGATAATTACACTAGATACTAATATTTCTTATGAGGAACAACCAATGGAGATTTTGGGTCATACATAGTGTATCCTATGACGCAAGACCAGTCACATGGTTATATTTTTCTTGTAAAAGTCACTCGTTTAAAGAAGAAAAATAGGAACTTGGGGATAACGTAATTCATTAGTAACCTAATTTTTTTATATCGTTATGATTTTTTTTTTGCAGAAATTCATTTTAAGGATTATAGAACATGAAACCCTATGTTTTTATGAATTATTATTCTTTGAATAAATTAAATTTCATTGATAGAATTTATTACATGTAACACTATGTTAATCCTATGCAAGACATAACAGTATTCTAGCTTCTGTTACACATGAAATTGTGTTTAATCAAAAACTCAATATATTATTAATATAGTTATTTAAATGTGACCAATATATCTTTCTAGTAAATAATTTTTAAATGAGTAGTAGTAACAACTTTATAAATATCCAATATTATGGTTTTTTTCTAACAAAATTTATTGATTAAAACTTACTTAATTTTTATTAATGTCATTATATATTTCTAAAATACAATGCTCTAAAAATAAAATCAATTTCATATATTTTTCAATAAGTTGATAAAATTGAATTTGATAGTTTTACAAAAATAAATTGAATAATATATATATTTTTTAAGAAATATGTTATAAATATGTTAGGTTTATTTTTTGTGATTTTTACTAAAAATTATCATTTTTTGATTAATTATAAAAAATATTGAGTTTTTATTGTAAACTAGATTCTTTTATTTATTTATAATGATAAATAATAATTTTAATTCATTTGTACAATTACATAATTTTTAAATCCCTTAATAAAATTTATTTCATTATAATCAATTTCATTTAGAATTTTTATATACAAACTTTGTAATCATTTTGCATTTTCTCATTAAAAATAGGCTCTCTCATCACACATGAAAAATTATTTTTAAATTATATTTTAAAAAATATGTGAATTTAATTTGGAAAAATGGATTCAATATATATAATAATAATAAATTTTATTATATAATATATTTAAATTAATTTTTTATGATGAAATAATAGTAAAAACTATAAAATATATTTGCCATGATTAATGTAAATAAAATTATTGGGTAGTTAAAATAAATAGATATGAATTAAAAATAACACAAAAAATTTACAAAAAAAATTAATGGCCATAAATCATCCCCATATTTTCTACACCTATATAATACACAATTTTAAATAATTTTTCCTGATATTAACACATGTATCCTTTTAAAACATTTCATATTTCCTACTCACTCTCTTATAAATGGAAACCTGATATCCTAAATTTTTTACACCATACCACCTTTTGGTTTTTAAAATACCTTCCCAAATCACATAATATATTCCTTCCTATAACTATAAATACCTTTTATAGAAATATCATTAAACTATGTTAGATATAGGTGTTAACATCTAGAGGATAATTGAATATGAGTTAATGTGAGTCAACATACATGTTGTTGTATTTTTTGATCCACCCCCATAAATTATAATCATAACATTTTGACCTGATTTAATAATTATATTAAATATAAATATATGTTTTTATTTTATGTTAATTACCAACAAACATCTCCAATTCCATTAAATGGGTAATAAAATCATCATTTGGGTGTATGGTGAATTCTTGCCACATGATCCGTTGTCATTAATTATTCCATTTCCACCTAAATTTAAATGAAGTAATGGATTATAAATTATATAAAAATACATATTATATTTGTGATATTATTATTCCTTTGTAATTTTTATTTAACCCATATTTTAATGATTTCCATTTTCTATAATTACTATAACATTTCTCATTTGTAAGGAGGAGTACAACCTCATGAATCGATGTGATTCATTAACGATTTACATAGAAGGTAATAAGGATTATGTTTATGAATATATTAGATATAAATGCCTTAAAAAGGATTCTATAATTATAATATATTATTTAAATTTCATTCTCTAAATCCAAAAATTTATTGGAAACAACTTTCATGTGCACAGATGACCTATCATCAACATGAACGATGTATTTCATTTTCTATCAATAAATTTTATTTATTTATATAAAAACATATATAATGAATATATATGACATTTATATCAACTTTAACTTATCGGATATGATGAAACCATGATGAAACTAAAGTTATAATAATTATCAAATAAAAACATATACAAAAAAGTTATTGTTACCCGAAATGTGACATTAACATGTAATGTTTAATAAGAGGGTCCTAAAAGAACATAATTAAACACTATATAGTACAATAAATTTATGTATATCCCTAACATAAACAGTTAAAAAAATATTAATTATATATGAATATTTAACATGTATGAATGAAGTCACGACTGCTGGTTATTGTATTTTTTCTCGATTTTACTTATTTCAGTTAAATGATATGCAATGAACCCATATTCCATTATGAGGTTTATATGGAGACCATTTGAAATTTAATATAATACTTATATATATCCTTTTCTATTTTATGTTTCATTTTATTTTACTCTATCATGGGGATTACTATACAATATTACCAATGTATTAATGATTCTATGTAACATTATCATCATTTATCAAGATAATTTATGATTATGTTTTAAATGAAATGTTATTATAACTACATTTCAAAGAAAACTAATTATTTTTCTTCTATAATGGTTATTCATGATATTATCATGTAATAGTAAAAATTTTCACAAAGATCAGTATTTAAAATATTTGATTTTTTTAAAATAAAATAAAACATTCTTTCATTCCTCAGTCCCCAATTTGTTGTTTATTCCAAAACCATTTTTTCTAAATTTGTTTAAAAACTTATATGATATACAATTATTAATTTTAGAACAATTTTTTAACTGTTTTTATTTTTATTGATTTTTTTTAATATTTATGTAATTTTCATAACAATGTGCACTAAGTATTTAGTTAAATTGTTAAACATGTATTTTTTAAAACATGCATGTCATAATTGTTATTTATTACGATAATTTATTTTATTTTTTTCAATATTTCATTAAAATAATTAAATTTCACTTAGAGGAATTTTTTTTTATTTTTAGATATTACATAAATTATTTTAATGTAAAATTATTGATATTGGAAAGGATTTAAAGAAAAACATCAATATAGAATGAATAATTTCATCCAGAAATGTTTTAAATGTTTTTTATATCACACACTATACATTTTTAATTTTATTTTCAATGAAAATGGTCTTCAACATTTATTACGAATTTTATGCTTTCAAAATAGATTTTAAAAGTGTTGATATCTTCTATAAGAAATGTTCCAAGTGATTTATAATTCAGAATCATTCTATACCTATTATGACATAAATTGTTCACACATATGGGCTTTTGGGGATAAAATCAAAGGATTCAATTCTTATTTATTCATTGAATAGTTATTTATGAAAATATGTTCATGAAACCCATTTCTATTCAATGGGTTATACCATAATAAAATTAGAATGAATCCCACTTCTTTATCCATGGGTGATGATGTAAGGAAATGAGAATAATTAGTATGAATCTTGAATTTTTTTAACATTCTATGACTTAATGAAATTTTTTTGAAACCCATTTCATAAATGGGTTATGACATGATTAATTTAGTATGATATTAGGAAAAAATATATCCAGTTTTTAGTATTTGATGGGTTGGAACTATATCTCCCCCAAATGCATTGGGTAATGAAAAATTATCTATTAAATCTTAGAGTACATAGGTGTTTATCAAAATCACAAAAAGGAGTTTACGTAGGTGTTTAAAAAATCATGAAAAATAGGGTACACATAGGGTTATCCTAGACGAGAAGTATGTATATGGCTGATTATACCATGACTAACATGTTTTGAATGATTCTGAGAGTATCCATGAAATTTTATTTTCTATTATTATGTATATTCAATGATTTTATTTCAAATGAAATTATTATGACCTCAGGGCCCATTTTCATTGATTTCCTTATGATTCATGTCTTATAAACTGAAATTGATATGCCATGCCACATGATTTTGATATTTCATGTGAAGGGTATTATGGTTATTTTTTTTATAATTTTCTTATATCCTTATGTTAATTCTATGATTTTGTAAACCCCTTAGTTATCCTTACTAACATCTATGATCACTCATTATTATGATTTATTTGCACATATTATGAAGATATGTATTAGTTATGATTTCTCTAAAAATGGTTATAGATATAATAATCTTATTAAAAGTATATTTAGAAAACCTATGAACCTATTTTATACTTTTCCATGATTCCAAAGTATGTAACTATTATGGTCCTTAGGCATGTGTTTGTGTAATGTAATGAATATTTATAAAAAATGATGTAATTTCTATGTTATTAAATCCTTTGTATATATAGAAATAATATCTACTAAAACATTTAAAATCATGAATATAAATTGATTCATGATATAAAATAATAAACATGATATATATACACTAGACAAAATAAATATGTAGTGAATATGGAATATGTCTCACAGATGTAAAATTAGACAAGAAACATTTACCTCTGGTTCAGAAAAGATATAAATATTATATATATTTATTATATAATTTAATATGTAATCGAAATATGTTTTGAATATAAAATGGATTACCCCATCCACAAAGAAATTATACCATACATACGCATGAATGATATTTCTATTTTTCTAGACACATGGATAGAAAGGTAAATAAATATTAATAAACAATTATAGAATAATTATCTTGTTATATATATATCTATTATATTTATTAAATCCATCCCTATTACTAACCATGTATAAATAAAATGGAAAACAATTGGTGTTGTAATGTGGAGGGAGTAGTCCACAGGTAGAATGGAGTGATGTTATTATTTTCTAAAAAAATTAGAAGATGATACATTAAATATAATATTATATTTAAATATGTATGAATATGTCCTAAATATTATATATATTAAATAATTTAATTTTAAAAAACATAAATGTAATTCGTAATAAATAACTGAATCACATCCCTTTGGGTGGAGGTTGTCCTTTTTTACACAATCGATGTTATCGTATCCCCAATTGTATGGAATGTAAGAAGGTATATGTTATATGATATTTATAAAAGTATAATAAAATAATAATTATACATAAAAATGTTATATCAATCATTATATCAAACCTAAAACGTTTTTCATGGAAATACAATTACATTAGTTTGTGAGGCGGTAGTCGACCGTACTCTTGATCAATAGTTTTGGTTCTAATTTTATGGAAGTAGAGAATGATATAAGTTATAAAATTGATCTAATAAAATATCATTATATATGATATTATTTTTTTATATATTATAATATTTTTAGATGATTTTATATAGGTGTAATAATAACTAATTCAAATAATCATATCATTGAGTTTTTCATATTCATTAGAGATCCTCCTTAGATTTATACTGAAAGGCATTATAGATTTTATTTATAGTATAAAGAAGTCCTAGAATATGTAGTGATGAAATTATATATTATATCTTGATAGATATTGATACAACCAAGCTATATTGGATGTGTGATGTAAAGAGGATAGGGGTCAGACTTTTAAAAATATCAAAGAGTTGGGACATGGATTTCATGACGAGAATATAGTGTATATATGTTTCTATGATGAAATAGACTCCAAAATGATTCCTTATTGACCCATACAGCTAATATGGTTTAAATATTTCAATCTAATTGTTTGATGACAATTTCACAGGTCATTATTTCCCTTAAATGTTTTAACCCCCAAGAAATTAGTCTTTCACTTAAACATAATAATTAATTTTTTACATTTTTCACTATTCATAAACATAAAAAATTATATTGAAAATACTATATAATATAGAATATTATTATTTCTAATATGGAATATATTTCACTATATTCATTTCACATAATTTTTAAAGTTAAATATAAAATTTAACTCATGGATGTAATGAAAAAGTAGGATTCAAATGGGATGCTATCTATATTAAGAAAATAATTTTTTTGAAGTAAAAACTAAAATTGACCCCAATGATATAAATTATTTAAAATATAAGATAAAAAAATATTTTTCAATTGAACCAATATGAAAGAAATTATAACTATTTAAATAATTTAATAGGAAAATATATTTTCAATAGAAACCAATTACAGTTGGGGTAGCAGCCATGTGGTTAATCATATTGGACCATCAAGCCTCCAGATTGGGCTTACAGGCCCCAAGGCCTTCCGACCCCATCAAACACTAGGACATAGGGAATTTAGTCCACATTAGTAAAAAGAGATTTGTGATTTTGAGCCCCGAATTAGTTAATATAGAACATATAGAAGTAAACCGCCAAAAAATAATCTGGCCATGTAGAATCCACTAAGGAGTGGCTAATAGGATTTGAGTGACAAGAGGGTGTGATATTAGTCAACACCACTAAGAACCATGAAGCTATATATTGGGTAATTCAAGCAAATCATATATTTGAGGTAGATTTATGACCACATATTATCAAGAAGGGTCTAGTGAGGGTTAGTTAAACTGTATTTGGGTCTTTGGTGATGTTTTTCAGGTATTATGCCTTGTTCCTCGGGTCCTTCATGTAATAGACGAGTCCTTATGCATCTATTCATATATGTCATGTGTGAATTTCCATTCAACCTTGTTTTAAATATCATTATAATAGAAAATTCCAAGGATATAGATATTTTAAAGATATCAATAAAAACAAGTATTTTTTACAATTCTCCAATAATTATAATTTTTAAGAATATCCTCATAAAATTAACCAAATGTTAATTTTGATATGATGATATAAAAAATTAAGAAATTATTTTCTAATAAAATTTATAATGTTATTAAATATTAATTTTAAATACATTCTCAAATCATGAAGAAACCGTTCTTTATAATAAAATATTTTTCCCCTGAAAAAATTAATTTTCTTTAAAATTGTAACACCCCAAGCTTCCACGGTACGTTTCACTTCGAATAATGCAATATCGTGTGTTGTACGCAACCTCGAGCTCTAACACACACCACAATGATTTAAACTAGCCGTTGTGAATAGTAATACCTAATTTTTGAAATTTTATAAATTTTATTTATCAAAATGGACTTCATTTTTGGATTCGGAATATCTAAATTAGCCTATGTTGAATTTTTGGTATTTTTCTGAGAACTTCTATTTTTTATGAATAGTGAAAAATACTTAAAAACAACTTTTTTAATCAAAATAATTTATAGTGATAAATTATACTATTTAGTGGTTTTAAAGTATAATTAGAATATATTTTTACCATTTTATCCAATGGTGGTCATTATAATTAATTTAACATTGAAATTGGACATAAACAATTGCCAATCTTTTGATATAAATTGTTTCTTAAAAACACGCTATTTGTTGTGACAGCGGGAATTAATTATAAAATTAATTAATGCAACTTATATGTCTGGAATTTTTTAAAATAGACATCATTTTTGAATTCGGAATATCAATTATATCTTAGGGTGAAATTTTGGCCTTATTCTGAAAAACTTCAATTTTTGATGAATAGTGAAACCACTAAGTGGTTGTTGAAAACTGATTTTTCGTTAAAATGAAATATTACCACTTCTTTGATTTGATTTTCAAAAATCCGACATACATGGTTGTCATTAAGAAGTAAAACGTGGTTCAATGAGATTAAAATAATTTTTTGGTGAATAGTAACTTTTAAGTTCTTAATCGCGATTAGAGGTAATTAGTGTAGTTTAAGGTAAAAATAATGTTTTAATAATATGAGATGAGCTTGAAACTTCTCCTACTCATATTGGATGAGTCTTGGCCGACCCAGACAACCCATGGGTCAACTTGGGGACCCCATGGAGCCACTTTGGTTGGAAAATGACATTAATATATATTTATTTAATGTTAAAATTAAATTGACACAAACATGAGTTGTTTTCCTAAAACAGTTTTTAAGTGGGGTTACACAAGTCCAAATTTTGACTATAAATATTAATTAGAAAGATAAATATATTTCCTACATCATAGTATTTTTTTTATAATTTTTAGACATTAAATAAATTAAATTATTTATAACATCATTATGATGCAGCGATGACCTCATTATTTAACAATTTTAATAAAATGAAAAGATAATGTAAAATCCAAGGCTTAAACTTGTCCAAAGACTATTGGATGGGTATATTTCGAACCCTTATCACCTTATCCAAGAATTATATAAGTTTGGGACCTCTAAAATCCGAAACTCATTTTATAATAAAGTGACTTTTCTTTACTTTCCAAGAGTTCCCCTCCTCTCCACTTATAAAAGTCCCCCACCTCTCCCACCTTATTCACACCTTAATACCATTTGGCTCAGCCAACCTCTGTCCAAATACTCTCCCAACTTCCCCCTATTACTCCTAGAAGCATCAATTTGGGCAGAACTCTTCCCAAGGAAGCCTTTGGCTCAAATCAAAAAGAGTTACCCGATTTTGAGGTAATGTCTTCTCTAATGTTGTTTTGTTTTATTTTTCTTCTCCAACCCCCTAAACTCTTTTTATTCATTTATTTTGTAACAACACCAGTATACTCAATATACTAGGATGTTGGGATAAGAAGTATTCGAGTTACACTTACACACACCTACATCTAATGGTTAAAGAACATACGGTTTCTGTGGATGGCGAATTTCTGGCTCACGAAACGATGATTGTTCAACACTCATATAACACCTTCAAAGGTGGCCATTAAGATGTAACTATTTTTATATATGATATATAATATGTTTATGTTTTACTTATGCTTCTGTATTTCTCATTTATGGCATACTTTATGATTTCCATTATGGGTAAAATGCGATTATTTCATTTTAGGAAGTGCGGACTACCGCCCCCTCAAAGTGATTTGAATCGTTAATGCCATATGTGGGATGTATAAAGGATGTATTAAATGTTATTATACACTATATTATACTGTAATTATATTATAAATTTATATCATTATGATTTCATTCCATTAAATATGAAATAGAAATGAAAGTAGCGTTCATGCGTACGTACGGCTTACCGTCTCCATGAACGGTGCATTTCATTTCTTACCTCTAAATGTTACGTGACATTATGAATGAATGTATATACTGTATATATATGATATATATGATATCTACATCATCAATATAATTCTGGATATAATGGATATTTCACCACATGAACAACTTGTAATTATAAGAAGTTTATTTTTGACTCAAGTACCAAAGATCGACAAAACGACCGTTATTAACTTAAATAATTAAATAATGTTCATAACATGGTAATAAGTGATATAAATGGAATAATTAACATGAAAAAGGTTCTTATGTAAATATAAATTAACTCTAGTTTATTATTCATGAGGTTAAAGAACGGTCGAGTCAGGAAAAGACGCAAGGTAAGGGAACTTCTTAACCCAATTTCTATTCTTTGGGTTAATCTCCTACTTTCAAATTATGTCATGATATTATTATGTCATATCTTGTATTTGTACATTATTTATGTGTACTTATAGTGAATACACATTATAGATGTACTTTATTTAAAAAAATGATCTTTTTAAGGACTTCGTCTCAATCCCCTTTCGTTGAGGCATATTTGGTTTTATACACAACTTTCTTTTATACGGTGTATAAACCCCTTTGACTTTTACGTTTATTCAAAAGGAATCTTTTTTATACGAAGCGTTTTACTAAACGACAAAAAGGGAATGTTTTTCTTTCCGTACTTATGCAGCGACAACGACTTCTCCGCCTCCGTGACCATTATTTGAGTTTCGGCTTCCTCTACAAGCCATCAAATTTTTTAATGAAAAATAAATACAATGTTTTAACATTCTTTTATTTTGGTATTGAAAATGGTTTTGAAAGCGTTTTTATTATATCAATGTGTTGTATTGATATCTTGTGATTGAAATGTAGAAATGTTATGTTTCCTTTATGCATGTTTTATGTGATACGATTATGTTAGGGTTTATGATATGTTTAAACCTATTCATATGAGGAATGCATTGGACTTAATAAGTGACGGGTGGAGCCCTCTATAGCTGCTAGATGCATCGGTAGGTCTCATGAGACAAACTAGTGTCTTGGCACGAGGCCTTGACAAAATCTAATTTGTGGTCTTGGCACGAGGCCTTGGCTACGTGGTTATGATATTCTGGCATTATGCATTCCATCATTATGAAAGTGGTTATTGATATTGCATGTGATTATTCGACCAGTAGAATATCCATGTGAAGAAGTGAATTTCATTATCTCATTTTACTTTTGCCATATTATGTTGAAGTTCAAGTTTAAAAGGCTTTTGTTTTAGTTATACATTGCCTTAAATGTTAATGTTTATTTATGAAAGCTTCCGCTATATTGTTAACCTTACTGAGCATCCGAGCTCACCCCTTTCAATGTTTTAATATTTTCCAGGATGTGAAGAAGTATTTTATGAATGACCTGCAGGGATTGTCCGAAGAGGATAGAAGTGTGGACTATGGATACTATGTTATTATAGTTTTTCACTTTGTGATGTAATGTAACATTTATGAATGTATCTAGTGTTTCCAAGGCTACTAAACTAATCGGTCTTTTGAGACTTGATCTTTTGTGATCATGCCAATGTTACGAAGTAATGCACCGGCTCTGGGTAGCTGGGGTCGGGGCATTACAGTTGGTATCAGAGGCAGTTTAGTACTAACCTTGGAAGCTAGATTTAGATAAACTCTGATTAGAGCACATAGCACAAAAATAGACTTTGAGGATTAGTATAGAAGAACTTCCTAGAATTTTGTTATTGTAGAGATTTTGTGAGTTTTCCGAGCAATACATCCCTGTCTGGATACAAGCAGGTAGAGGCGGCTCTAGCACAGATGTACCTAGGGGTAAAACCCGAAAACACCGCTTTGAGCTAGACTCGAACGGGAACTGGTGCATGACAACGGGCCTTGCTGCACTCTTGGTTACGACACTCCTGGGGGATATGCTTAGGATAATTTTCATTTTCTTTACAAACCACTATGAAGGGTTATGAGTATATACTTCCTCAAAGAAAACTTTTTTTTATGATTATGGATTATATCCATAAATAGTTCAATTAGTGTTAAGTGTTTTACAAGTATGGAATTATGTATTTTGATTCATAAACTAACCTAGTTTATGCCATTGTATAGAAATGGCGCCCAATAGAAGGAATGTGAACTCCAGCAATACGTATGATTCAAAGAGTAAGAAGGATCGTATCTTTCATGGTATTAAGCCAACATTTCTAAGAGAAATAGTCTCCCATGTGTTCTCAACATATGAAGAAATAGTATCATGTGTTAATAAGATAAGTAAAGAATTCTCTGAGTCCTATGGCTTTGAAGCGAAGCAAGAGACGAAAGGGATGGAAGAGAGAATGATGGATAAAGGGATGAGGGGAAAGAAGAATTTTCCATTATGTGATAATTGTGGGAAGAATCACCCTGGTACGTGCCTAAAAGGAATGGGAGTTTGTTATAAATGTGGAGAAAATGGTCACCAGGCTCGTGATTGCAAGGGAAAGAAAGGGGCTGTCAAAGTTGAATGCTACAATTGTACGGAAATGGGACATTATGCAAATGAATGTCCTAAGCATCAGGGAAACATACCTCAGAAAAGGCCAAGGGATCAAGGACAATCTTATGCTGTTACAACAGTTGAAGTGGAATAATTAATGTATTGGTGCTTTTGGACTCAAGGATTATATTCTGGTTATAAAAATAATGTGATATATATAAGGATTGTACTACAGTACATGTTGATTTCAGTAAGGTTTTAATATGATTAAGGTAATCATATTTTTAGTATGTGACAATAAGAGAAGCTTTTCTTTTTTGGGGGAATCTGATGTTACAATTGATTTTGGAATTTAGAGACCTTTTAGAGAAAGTCTGGACTGAGGTATTTTGGATAACTATTAAGGTTGGAATGGATTAAGTTGAACCATGGATAGTATTGTTTAAGGTTAAATCTTTTCTGAATATTATTTTTGGAATATTATAATACTATAGTTTTAGGAAAAGGACAACCTGTAGGGTGGGGAATAACCCGTCGCGTCGGGCCAAGCTGCAGGAATCGAACCCACAACCATATTGCGATAAGCCTTTATTTCCTACCACTAGCCTACAGGAAGTCCCTGGTTATTACAAAATAGTTTTACTGATCTAAATGGTATGTGTTAATATTTGGAACCTTATACAATTAGGATAAAAAGAATATTTTTTAGTTCCGTTACCATTTGGAGTAAAAGTTGGGTTTGTGGTAAAAATTTATTAACGAATGAAAGTATACATAACAAGTATTTATATTCCCTTACGTTCTTAGTAAATCACCTAAATAAATTCCTCGACATTATAAAAGGTAACTTAAAACAAAAATTTTGTCGGTTAACTTTTCCAACTGGGGATTCAATGACCGTTTAACCAATCACAAGTTTGTGATTTTCTTGTGGTGAAACTTTCTCCTAATCTTGTTTTCTATAACTCTCCATCAGACCTTGATGGTTTGTTTCTCCTCTATATCCATATTTTCATAGAATCCTAGAATGGGATATATCGGGTGACCTTTGTACTTATCTTGCTTTCTTTTAATGTTATATATTTATTAACCTTATTTCCGATGTGGGTTTTCCTCAAAGGTATTTTCTCTTTTCAACCTTTTATTTTCAAAGAAAAATTTTAAATTGCGAGGACGCAATTTATTGAAGGAGGGGAGAATGTAACACCCCAAGCTTCCATGGTACATTTCACTTCGAATAATGCAATAGCGTGTGTTGTACGCAACCTCGAGCTCTAACACACACCACAATGATTTAAACTAGCAGTTGTGAATAGTAATACCTACTTTTTGAAATTTTATAAATTTTATTTATCAAAATGGACTTCATTTTTGGATTCGGAATATCGAAATTAGCCTATGTTGAATTTTTTGTATTTTTCTGAGAACTTCTATTTTTTATGAATAGTGAAAAATACTTAAAAACAACTTTTTTAATCAAAATAATTTATAGTGATAAATTATACTATTTAGTGGTTTTAAAGTATAATTAGAATATATTTTTACCATTTTATCCAATGGTGGTCATTAGAATTAATTTAACATTGAAATTGGACATAAACAATTGCCAATCTTTTGATATAAATTGTTTCTTAAAAACACGCTATTTGTTGTGACAGCGGGAATTAATTATAAAATTAATTAATGCAACTTATATGTATGGAATTTTTTAAAATAGACATCATTTTTGAATTTGGAATATCGATTATAGCTTAGGGTGAAATTTTGGCCTTATTCTGAAAAACTTCAATTTTTGATGAATAGTGAAACCACTAAGTGGTTGTTAAAAACTGATTTTTCTTTAAAATGAAATATTACCACTTCTTTGATTTGATTTTCAAAAATCCGACATACATGGTTGTCATTATGAAGCAAAACGTGGTTCAATGAGATTAAAATAATTTTTTGGTGAATAGTAACTTTTAAGTTCTTAATCGCGATTAGAGGTAATTAGTATAGTTTAAGGTAAAAATAATATTTTAATAATATTAGATGAGCTTGAAACTTGTCCTACTCCTATTTTATGAGTCATGTCCGACCAATAAAACCCATGGGTCCACTTGGGGACCCCATGGAGCCACTTTGGTTGGAAAATGACATTAATATATATTTATTTAATGTTAAAATTAAATTGACACAAACATGAGTTGTTTTCCTAAGACAGTTTTTATGTGGGGTTACACAAGTCCAAATTTTGACTATAAATATTCATTAGAAATCTAAAAAGATTTCATACATCATAGTATTTTTTTTATAATTTTTAGACAATAAATAAATTAAATTATTTATCACATCATTATGATGCAGCGATGACCTCATTATTTAACAATTTTAATAAAATGAAAAGATAATGTAAAATCCAAGGCATACACTTGTCCAAAGACTATTGTATGGGTATATTTCGAACCCTTATCACCTTATCCACGAATTATATACGTGTGGGACCTCTAAAATCCGAAACTCATTTTATAATAAAGTGACTTTTCTTTACCTTCCAAGAGTGCCCCTCCTCTCCACTTATAAAAGTCCCCCACCTCTCCCACCTTATTCACACCTTCATACCATTTGGCTCGGCCAACCTCTGCCCAAATACTCTCCCAACTTCCCCCTCTTACTCTTAGAAGCCTCACTTTGGGCATAACTCTTCCCAAGGAAGCCTTTGGCTCAAATCAAAAAGAGTTACCCGATTTTGAGGTAATGTCTTCTCTAATGTTGTTTTGTTTTATTTTTCTTCTCCAACACCCTAAACTCTTTTTATTAATTTATTTTGTAACAACAACAGTATCCTCAATATACTAGGATTTTGGTATAAGAATGATTCGAGTTACACTTACACAGACCTAAATCTAATGGTTAAAGAACATACGGTTTCTGTGGATGGCGAATTTCTGCCTCACGAAACGATGATTGTTCAACACTCATATAACACCTTCAAAGGTGGCCATTAAGATGTCACTATTTTTATATTTGATATATAATATGTTTATGTTTTACTTATGCTTCTGTATTTCTCATTTATGGCATACTTTATGATTTCCATTATGGGTAAAACGCGATAATTTCATTTTAGGAAGTGCGGACTACCGCCCCCTCAAAGTGATTTGAATCGTTAATGCCATATGTGGGATGTATAAAGGATGGATTAAATGGTATTGTACACTATATTATACTGTAATTATATTATAAATTTATATCATTATGATTTCATTCCATTAAATACGAAATAGAAATGAAATTAGCGTTCATGCGTACGTACGGCTTACCGTCTCCATGAACGGTGCATTTCATTTCTTACCTCTAAATGTTACGTGACATTATGAATGAATGTATATACTGTATATATATGATATATATGATATCTACATCATGAATATAATTCTGGATATAATGGATATTTCACCACATGAACAACTTGTAATTATAAGAAGTTTATTTTTGACTCAAGTACCAAAGATCGACAAAACGACCGTTATTAACTTAAATAATTAAATAATGTGCATAACATGGTAAAAAGTTATATAAATGGAACAATGAACATGAAAAAGGTTCTTAAGTAAATATAAATTAACTCTAGTTTATTATTCATGAGGTTAAAGAACGGTCGAGTCAGGACAAGACGCAAGGTAAGGGAACTTCTTAACCCAATTTCTATTCTTTGGGTTAATCTCCTACTTTCAAATTATGTCATGATATTATTATGTCATATCTTGTATTTGTACATTATTTATGTGTACTTATAGTGAATACACATTATAGATGTACTTTATTTAAAAAATGATCTTTTTAAGGACTTCGTCTCAATCCCCTTTCATTGAGTCATATTTGGTTTTATACACAACTTTCTTTTATACGGTGTATAAACCAATTTGACTTTTACGTTTATTCAAAAGGAATCTTTTTTATATGAAGAGTTTCACTAAACGACAAAAAGGGAATGTTTTTCTTTCCATACTTATGTAGCGACAACGACTTTTCCGCCGCCGTGACCATTATTTGAGTTTCGGCTTCCTCTACAAGCCATCATTTTTTTTAATGAAAAATAAATACAAAGTTTTAACATTATTTTATTTTGGTATTGAAAATGGTTTTGAAAGCGTTTTTATTATATCAATGTGTTGTATTGATATCTTGTTATTGAAATGTAGAAATGTTATGTTTCCTTTATGCATGTTTTATGTGATACGATTATGTTATGGTTTATGATATGTTTAAACCTATTCATATGAGGAATGCATTGGACTTAATAAGTGACGGGTGGAGCCCGCTATAGCTCCTCGATGAATCGGCAGGTCTTATGAGACAAACTAGTGTCTTGGCACAAGGCCTTGACAAAATCTAATTTGTGGTCTTCACACGAGGCCTTGGCTACGTGGTTATGATAGTCTGGCATTATGCATTCCATCATTATGAAAGTGGTTATTGATATTGCATGTGATTATTCGACCAGTAGAATATCCATGTGAAGAAGTGAATGGCATTATCTCATTTTACTTTTGCCATATTATGTCGAAGTTCAAGTTTAAAAGGCTTTTTTTTAGTTATACATTGCCTTAAATGTTAATGTTTATTTATGAAAGCTTCCGCTATATATTTTAACCTTACTGAGCATCTGAGCTCACCCCTTTCAATGTTTTAATATTTTCCAGGATGTGAAGAAGTATTTTATGAATGACCTGCAGGGATAGTCCGAAGAGGATAGAAGTGTGGACTATGGAGACTATGTTATTATAGTTTTTCACTTTGTGATGTAATGTAACATTTATGAATGTATCTAGTGTTTCCAAGGCTACTAAACTAATCAGTCTTTCGAGACTTGATCTTTTGTGATCATGCCAATGTTACGAAGTAATGCACCGGCTCTGGGTAGCTGGGGTCGGGGCATTACAAAAATGATTTATATTTTTATTTCTAATAAAAATATAACAATTGATTTATTTTATACATATGTAAACCAAATAATTTTCATTATTTAGTTAATCCTATTCATACCCTCTAACTTAACTATTAGGTTATAATGGTCATGTTTAAATAATAACATTTAAATAGTGTGTCATATTTCTCTAAAACCTATTATTTCATGAGTTATATTATTTGAAAAAGATTGAATTTAGATAAAAACAATTGTATCATAATGTCTTGGGGGGATATGTGATCTTATAATATTGTTGTTTTGTGTCATAGAATATATATAATTTGATGTTCCTCTTTTGAATACATAGAGAAATAAATTTGACCCTCTTAAATAAATTATATCCAAAAAAATTATTATTGATCAAAAAAATATTGTTTTCAAATTAGAAAATACTAGTTTTTGAGAGCCATATCAAAAATGGTTAATAAAACATCATCTTGATTAGAGCATAATGGATGTTAAAATCCCATCCATAATAAAAAATAAATTTAATTTTGTATAGAATAACATTAGTGCGATGTTAAAAAATAGATAATGATGAAAAGAATAACTAATTATATAGAGTAATTGATATCATTAATCACAAGATATTGTTTGGTCAATGGAATGTTATGGTCCTAAAAACCATAAATATATGATGCTTTACAAAAATAGTTGACAAAATTGATATGAATATAATATAATAACATTTTTTAAGATCATTTTTCTCAAGTGGAAGAACCCTATAAAATTTTAATAGTATAAGGAAATACACAAAAGTGATATCATAATATTTCATAGGGTAAAATTTCTTACATTATTTTTTCATTGATAAATTACCACTTCATCTCTTACTAAAACAAATTAATATGAAAAACTGAATTTCCCTATATCAAAATCACTAAAATTAACTTCTCATCGATCATAAGAATAATAAAAAAGTAACATGTCTATCAACATGACTCTAATGACTTTCCGTAAAAATTTGGCTTCCACATGTTCTATAATACATTAATATATAGACCTCAATAATAACGTAACTATATTATCATTAATATTTATACATTAAATCATTAAACCAAAAATAATGACCTTTTTACTGGAACATCAAATATAATAATGGTAGGTGTAGCAGCCTTGTCACCCTTTGGATGTAGGTTCAAGAACCATGGTCACACTATATGTCATGGGTTGTCACCCAACATGTTGTTTTACAGTTCATAATAAATTAATATAATTCATATAATGTTAACACTTTTTAATCACCCATAATTACATTAAACTCATAATTATTATAAACATTAAAGGTTTCACATACCTTCAATATAACCTCTTCATCATTAGTATAGCATCATTGGGAACATATTATTGGATATATTCCCTGAATGTTGTTTTTTCCATGAAGTTCAACTTCCTAGTAAATCAGTTTTCCTCGTCATCAGTACCATTCAATATATGTTCTCAAATCCATAAGGAAATATTATTACAGTACGATCCTTATACAATTCAAAATGTTTATAACTAGGATATCATTAATTAAATACTACAATAACCTAATAATTTATTCCAAATACAATAACCATAATTATGCCACATGAATGTAGTAATATCATAATCTTGACCATGATCCCTTGGTCTCTTTTTATTTGGTATACTTCCATGATGCTTGGTGAATTTATTTGTGTAGCGCATCAATTCCTTATAGTTTTAGCATTAAAAAATGGAAAATTATATCATTCCCTTGAAACCACATGAATGATGGCCTTTCTCTCTACACATGTATCAGACTCACATTCCCTTATAGAAATTACCAGAGTGCTTCTTTCCACAATCATCACATTGGTAAAAATACATATTTCCACTATTCCATTTCTTAATCCTTCTTTCAGTCACCCTATTATTAACATAATTTCCTTTAAATAAGTAAGGAACATATATATCATTATATACCATTACTCCACATCATAATATTTCTTTATATGATGACAAGGATGGATTGACTGTTTCAAATAAAAAATGGCATAATACAATCAATGAAATGGTCAAAAAAATTTATTTAGATTACATACTAAGTCATTTTATTCCTTGTTACCCTTGTGAAAATGCATTAATAAATTGAAAAAAAATTATCTTCCATTTGCATTAATCTGTGGAATTTTCTCCCCATATATGGTCATTGTATTTTTTGAGTATTCATTTTCATGATGAGTAACATAAATATATTATGTTTTATGTTTTTTATTTATCCATTATCAATATTGTTTTAAATTAATGACCAAAAATGATACTAATATATTAAGATATGATAATATTTGATGAAATCATTCTCCATTTAATTTATTAACATATTAGAAAATATGTTCTCCATGGAGCTTATCCAATTCTCATCAAAAAAAGGATTTATATTCGAATTGATTGATGGATGTTATAGATGTATAAAGAGTTATATCATTGTTAAACATCAGGGTTATTAGAAGGATTCTCAGTATGAGCATAGTTATTATTCATAAAATTAATCAGTCAACCCAATATGGTTATAATATGACCAGTTCTGGCTATATCTTGAGCTTTGAAATTCTTTACTTTACTAGAAGGTATGTACCTAAATGGGGAACATATGTTAATAATATTTTCATTCCATCATCTCTACTTCATTTCTAAACAATTCCATATAATATATTAAAACCTATAATTATGAAACATAATTTGTAATCATAATACTACTAAAAAACATTACATAAATAAAAACATTGAATTGTGGATAATATCATTATCATAAAAATGAATTTTTTGGGAATGTTTACAAATAATAAAAATATTTTTAGACATTTCAAAATGGTTAGTTAAGAAAATAATAATTTCCCCAAATATATCCCCTAGTAATATCACACCTGCTGCAAAGTAAGTTCCATTGTTGTGTATGAGGTATTTCTTGATTAAATCTTGTTTCACCTTTTTTTGGTTAATACCACATGGCACCTATGAGTTTCGAGCCAGATCCACATATAATATTTTGATATAGATGTATTGGTATTAAAAACCACCTAATTTATACCTTGTGGAAAATTTAGTATGTTCATTTATACTTATCCACAATGTCAATCAGAGATTTTTGTATCCAAAACTGTTATATCATTAAACTAGTTCCCATGAATTTTATTAAACTATATTTGATTCAAATAGTATAGACCCCAACACTGGTAGCCTTTTGTAAGTGTTAACATAATTATATAGGATTACCATATGTGATACCAAATATAGAAGGACCAAATAGTTTGATAGTTTTGGTAAATGGATAAATACATAAATATCTTTTTACAAATGAATATATAATTTTAAAAATGTTTTTTCATCAAGAAGATCATTTTTCCTCTTTAATGACACCTCTTATCAATCATAATAATCACCATTGAATCCTTATGAAAGAAACATAAAAATGGATGAGAAAAAATTATTAGTAAGGGTTTATATATAAAATAATATATAAATAAAAAATTTATCAATATAGAGGGTAAATAAGTGAATCATAATCCTTTATTCAATAACAAGAGAATAATATGGTAGGAATAAGTAATGATCAAATAATTCGGTATACATAATCTCATTGTCTTAAAACATTTGCATAAATATCATAACTAATTTAATAATATCATGGACACCAGTGTCTAATCTCATAATGAGGGAATGCATAATTCTTGAAATCATAATAGTACCTTTGAGCCCAAATTCCAAAACATCATTCCAAAATGGATATGGGATTGTCAAGAACCACATGATAAAATGTTTTAGAAGACCTACCAATTAATATAAGGGATATAATAGGACCCGACAATCATATATTAATTCAAATTCATTCTCCATATGAAAGATGTAATGACACGCAAATTCTCATTGGCTTTAGTGTACAACGAGTCATTACTATACCTTAAGAGACATCACCAAGATGCCAGAGGCTAGAAATAAATAACAAAGGGTTTCAAATACATGTGGGGGATGATTTATCCTTTAACAAATAGACCAATAAACCAACCAACCATAACAACACATTAACTATATGATTCATTAATGAATGAATGATAACCCAACAACTGCATGTATCTCAAAATCACATCAAAGTTGGCAATAACAGAAGATTAACCAAGTATCATTGCACAAAGTGGAAAAACTACACAAGACTATCTAAAGACCTAAATACATAATTATCCAAATGAACCAAGCTCCAAAATCTCAAAAAATCCTAAACATCACAAGTTAGTTCTAAACACATGTGAAATATTACATTTTCCCTTGTCTTGAAAGCTAGAATCTGCAAAAGTGCCAATGTTCTAAAGTAGAGGTGAGTATAAACCACAGTAGGATATCCCCAATACCTTCCCTACTTAGGCAAATAGGATAAAAGAGTTTCCAAAAATAATATAAAATAGTTTATATAAATAAATTTCTCAAAAATAGTTTATAACTAAATATAAACATGTTTTCAAAACCATTCATTACCCAAATCATACAAGTGAAATTGAAACCAATTTTCTCAGCAAGATATTTTTCCAGAAAAATAATTAAAAAATCTTAAAATCTTTTCACAATATCCCTTTCTTGTCATACCAATAAATTGCACAAACCCATGCAATCAACCACGCCTGATACGTTATGAAAGTTCCATACACATGAGCGGTTTCTCATTGATCTACTAAGTCGTAATAAGGTAATTGTTTTCCCATGTGCCATTATCCCATTAACACTGAGCAGAAGGTCATATTTTGACCATGCCCTATATATGCAACATGATGTGCCATTAACCCTTTTGAACCAATCATAATTTCATATTTAAACCAATACCCATTTATGCAACATGAACACACAACACATATGCTAAACGATCAAGACCAAACAACCCTTTAATAAAAACACATTTATATTGAAAACCATTTCTATCATCAAACCATTTCAATGTTAAACCATTTAATGTCAATATATTTAAAAAACACCATTTTTATTGAAAATACCTTTTTCATATAACAATTAGCAATTCCATAAATCCATAATTTAGAATCATTATTTTATATTCAAGAAACCAAACCCCTTATCACAATAATTCCCCAAGATTTCACCATTTTACTAAAACCATAAATAATCAGGGAAGAATATTTATACCATGATTTTCACAATAAATTCCTATAAATTAAACCAATTTGAAACTTTGTTAATCAATTATAGCAAGAGGAGTTGATAGATAAGCCTCATACCTTGATGTTTTTTACGAAACTTGACAACAGACAAAGAACACACAAGAAGGTGGGTCAATTCTCTATGAACAGACTTATATCTCTTATCCTAGCTATATCAGGACTCAAAATTGAATTATTTGGAATGAAAAAATGTATATTTTTCCACTATAGGTTAATCTATGAGAAATAATGGATATCATAGAAGTATCTATAATCATATCTTAGAAAACGTGACAAATCAGGAAAGAATAGTGACATACCTCCAGTATTGAATCAGGATTCCAAGAAAGCATATTTGATATCTTTTTATATAATGAAAAACAACATATTTTGTCTTACATGACGTTAAAAACCTTATATCTACCAACAACAGGTGTAGATATATGAAAAATATAAGTAGAGAAGGAGTAGTTTGCAGAAAATAGAAAAGAACCAAGATGATCGACACTTACCCCAAGAATCGGGCTAGAAATCACCTAATGAAGGATATAGGTTTTCTCTAACTCATTTGGGGAGGGTTATCCAGCCATCTAGGAAGAGTAATCCCAGAATAGGGGCGTTTTGAATCCAAAAAGAAATTTATAGATAAAAAATGTGTATGCTCATAGAAAATAGGATCTTGATTTGACCTATGTGCAAGGTTTGACCACACAGTATGGAAAAAACGTGTATGGATTGTGTGAGCATAATTTTTCTCCAAAAACTACTTATAAAACCACCAAACACTCACATCCTTCACCTTTTACCTTTTTATGGAAACATAATTTTTATGGATTCAAACTCCTCTATAGAAACACCCCATTTTATGGAAACAACCCACTTTATGTAAACACCCTACATCATTGAAACTTACAACTTTATTGAAACCCTTTAAAAGCCACACCATTTAAAAGAACACCTCTTTTGAATTAAAAACATGAGGAATGGGTTATGTACCCAATACTAGGGGTACAATATTCTCCCCACCATTGGTCTTTCAGTCATCGAAAAGTAAAAAAAACACTCGTTGGACAAAAAGAGTTCCGACCACTGCTCTTTCATTTCCTTCTCATGTTACCAAACCTCTTCCCTAATATGGTCATTTTTCCATAAATCAACACAAGGATGATGATTTTCCCAGGAAAGAATTATTCATGTTTGTCCATGATCCGCACTATGAAATGTTCCAATGATGCATATTGTTGTAAGTCAATGTGATATCATCTGATCAAATGTTCAAGATCATGGTCATACATTTTCAACCAGGATACATGGAATATATTATGCACCAAGATGAACTATCGTGGTAATGAAAAAAGATATCACACAACTCTTACCCAATCCAATATCTCAAAATGGCCAATGTATCGAGGAGATAACTTTCCATGCTTCCCAAAATGACGATGTCCATGCATTAGAGAGATCCTAAAAAATACATGATCACCAACATCGAACAATACAGTCTTTAATGGTGATCTGCATTAGATTTATGAGGACTCTGAGCCATCTACATCCTCTTTATAATCAAATGAATCTTCTCTGTTGTTTCATTGGAAATACATGGCCCAAATAGTGATGTTTCACCCATTTCCACCCAGTACTGTGGAAAAGACAAGGACGCCCATGAAATGCTTCAAATGGAGCCATGTGTATCAAGGATTGATAGTTGTTATAGTATGATAACTCCATTAAGGGTATTTGATCCTCCCCTGAGCCACCAATATCCATTTAACAAGCCCAAATCATGTCTTCCAATGTTTGTATCATCTGATCGGATTTCTCATCCTTCTGAGGATGATACGTTGTGCTCATAGTAAACTGTGCTAAAAGGTCTTGTTGTATGGATTTCCCGAAACAAGGCCTGAACCACATATCTCTATCTGAAACTACTAAAACTGGTATTCTATGCCTATTTACCACTTCTTGAATATAAATTTTGGACAGATCCCCCACCGTATGAGTTTCAAAAATAGGGTGACATGGGCCGACATGGTTAGAGGAACCACTATCACCCAACCGGAATCGTGTTTCCTAACCATTCATGGATGAACTACAAAAAATCCATTTATATCTAATATTATTTCCACACTGATATGTGAAAATATTGTAACGTAACAGATGATCTCTAATTCTCCACTTTGACCTACTGACAAATTAAACACCGTGAGAAAAACCCGCCCACCATCCTTTTCAAGACGCTCCCCCAAAAATGCACCTTCATCACCTTATACATCTTATGGGTACCTGGATATACAGACCATCTCGAATTGTGGTAAGTATGAAATATTTGTTTATCAAAAGACATAGGTACAACCATCTAATTACTAAAACCCAAAACTAAACCCCCATCATGTTTCCAGCCCTCAATGATATCCCCACCTGTGAGTTTGGCACTCACAACCAGACATTATGCATCGGATGATTGTGCCTATTTGATCATTTTTACTAAATTAGTAAAATGTGTAGTGGAAAAGAAAACCACAACATCACCTCAGTTTTCACATTCCACATGCATGTCGGCTAAGACTGACACCAATTTCCATTCATCTAATGATTCTTTTACAAACTAATCATATGAATTTCTACTCAATGCAACTGCCACTAAATATAATTTACCCGGTGTGTACATAAAGTCAATGTAAATAATTATGAGATACAACATCCATATCCTTTTTCTCAGATTCAAATCACACTGTGTGGAAAATGTTTCAATATTATGTGATCTGTAAACACATTAAATTTATCACTTAAAAGATATTGTCATCATGTTTTTAAATAATTGACGAGTGAAGATAACTCCAAATTATGTGTTAGGTAATTATTCTCATGCACCCTCAAATGACTTGAACCATAAACAACCACATGATCTCTTTTCATAATAAAACAACCCAAACCTGACCTAGAAGAATCACAATAAACCACATACCATTATCCCGATTCGGTAATGATCATGATAGGTGCCTATGTAAGACAAAAATTCACTTCCTAGATAGACTACTAACATTACTATGTCCATTTCAATGGTTCATTCTTCTTTTTCAGAGATGTCACTGGTGAAGATAGTCCTGAGAAATCATGCAAAAGCGTCAGTAGTAACCAGCTTGTCCAAGGAAACATTGTATCTCAAAAAAATTATTATGTAGTTGCCAAGAGATAATGTATTATATATTTTTTAGGATCTATAGAAATGCCTTTTTCAGAAATCAAATGGCCAAGAAAATTTACTTCCTGTATCAAAAAATCACACTATGATAATTTGGCATAAAAATGATGATCTCTAAAGATTTGCAAATCTATTTCCAGGTGCACCTCATGGTCAGCCTTATCATTGAATAAACCAAAATGTCATCCACAAACACCCTAACTAATGAATCCATATATTGTTAAAATATCTGATTCATCAATTCCATGAATACCGTTGGTGATTTCATTAGACGGAAAGGCATGACTACATATTCATAGTGGACATATCGACTTATGAAAGTTTTCTTTGGAATATCCTCTTTCTGAACTCAAAATTGGTGATATCCAGATCAAATGTAAATCATGGAGAACCATTGAGCTCCCCTTAATTGATCTAAATATCATAAATGAATGGAATTGGATATTTTTTCTTTATCGTAACATGGTTAAACATATGATAATAAAAAAACAACCCAAGAGTTCCATCATCCTTCTTCACAAACAAAACTGGTGTTTCCCATGGAGATGTACTTGGTTGAGTGAATCCCTCTCTTTCCAGCTCCTCTAACTACACTTTAAATTCCCATAACTCTTTTGGTTCCATCTTATAAGTCGGATGGGAAATAGTACGGGTCCCCAGAAGGAGTTCAATCATAAACTCTACTTCCCATAGAGGTGGTTACGCATAGATGTACTTGGGAAAGAAATCTAGAAATTGATCTAAAACAATTGGAAAAAAAAATTCTTCGATCTCTTAAATTTTTGACAAAGTCAATGCTACCAACTGATAAAAGATCTTTCCCACCATTAGTGTAAACAAGTTGTTTTCTCATTTCACTATAGTCCTTGCTCTTTCGAAGAGATGCTCAATGGCGTCCTTAGTAGTGAAACCAACTGCTCTCCTACAACAGATGATGTGAGCCATAAATGTTTTCAACCAATCCATACTCCGGATTACATCATAGACATCCATCTCCAAGATCAAGAAGCCCCATTTCAACTCACCTCCCTCCAACAGTTATTGAACAAGTTCTACACATGAAGGCTTTAAATTCACTTCCACCGAGAGTAGTTTTGAGTTTTATCATTGAAGGAATCATTTAAAGTTTTAAACATAGAAAATAGGTTCCACACTTCTTATTAATCTAAAACATAGATTTCTCATATTATCTAGTGAAGAAAAATATACTACCTTTCCATGTATTTTTAGAAGTGACATATATCATAAATGGAGTATCTGGTTGTAGTCCCAACTCAATAGCTTGAAAAGCCTGATCGATGCTTTAGACCAATTGCCAGTTCACCTTTGGCTCAGGTGAAACCATATTTTCAACAGCCTCTTTTGAATAGTTCCAATGCACCTATCTGGTGTCATTTTCTAAACTAACAAAGAAATACATTAATACCACACTCTAGAAACTATTTTCTTATCATTTCCAATCCTATCACATCAACTATAACAACAATTCATTCCAAAAAAAATTATTTTCCCATGTTCAACCATTTTTTAAAACTCATCAAATACTTTTGAAAATTAAACCATATTAAAAATACTTTAAGCATTCAATTTTTGAAAATATTTCATTTGAAAACCAATTCCATTCATTTTCAAAAATTAACACTTTTTTTCACAACATGAATTATACCTTGAATTGATGTAAGGACTTCTAGTGGGATGTAATTCCTCTAAAATGCATGTAATGTTCATCTCATTGGTTAAACCCATGACAATCAGATTTAAAAATCCAAGAAGTGTCTCCAAACACTTATTAACCCAACTACCTGGTAACTCAACGTTCAACATAAAAGGGTTAGAAACGTCCTTTTATGCAATACATTTCATGTTCTGAAAATCCTAATCCTTTCTATAACTCCCACCGAATGAATAGACAAGAATATATTTCCTCTCCAAAACTAGTAAAATTGATGAATACTTGTTAGGAATGGAATGAACAAGGTGATACCATTTGTAGTGACCCTCCAATTCTCATTGCCTAGAGAGTACAATAGGTCATTACTAGGCCTTAAGAAACATCATCAAGACACAAAAGGAAGCAAATAAATGCCAAAGGGATTCAAATACATGTGGGGGACAATTTTCACTTAATGAAATAAACCAATAAACTAACAAAACATAACCAAACATTCACTATACGATGCATGATTGAATAAAGGACAACTCAACAACTTCATTTTTCTCAAAACCACCTCAAAGTAAGAAAAATGGAAGAATAACATTGTATCAAACTACACATCGGATAAACAACACAGGACTCCCGAAAGACCTCAAAACTCCATGCTACACATTCTCCAATATCAATAAATTTTGAACATCCCAAACATCACAAGGTAGTTCTAAACAGGTGTGAAACATTACCTTTTCTGTTGTCCCAGGAGATAGCATCTGCAAAAGAATCAAATTCCAAAGTAGGGGTGAGTATAAAACTCAGTAGGATTTCCAAAATGACATCCCTACTCATGATACTAGTATAACATAGTTAGAAACAATTATATAAATCAATTTATATAAAACATTTTCTCAAAAATAGTTTATAACTATATAAAAACATGTTTCCAAAACCATTCATTACCAATATCATACATGTTTAATTGAAACCAATTTTCCCAAAAAGATATTTTTTCAGAAAAATATCTATACAAGCTCTAAAATAATTTAACAATATCACTTTCATAGCATACCCATCCAATCAAAAAACCCATGAAACCAACCATGCATGCTAGGTTATGACAGGTCCATATTCATGAGTGGTTTCGCATCAATCTATCTTGTTTTCACAAGGTAATTGTTTTCCCATGTTCCATTAACACTTTGACACTAAGAAAAAGTTCATTTTTCAACAAATCCACGTATATACAACATGATGTTCCATTAACCTTTTGGAACTGAGCAATATGTCATATTTCAACCAAGCCCAATGATCTTTCCAAAAAAACCCTTTCAATAAAACAACATTTTATAAAAAACCATTTTCAACAACAAAAAATTTCAATACCAAGCCATTTAAATGTAAAACCATATCAATAAAATACCCTATTTTTGAAAACCCCTTTTTCATCAACGATTTTTCAATTCCATAAATCCATAATTTAAAAATATCTTTTTAATTTCTAGAAACCAAACCACTTTTCACAACAATTTACTGAGATTTCACCATTTTACTAAAACCATATATCATCACTATTGAATATTTATACCATGAATTTCAAAATTAATTCCATTCAAATAAACCAATTTGAAACTACTAAAATCAATTCTAGAAGGAGGAGTCAAGAGAGAAGCATACTACCTTAAAGGTTTTGACAAAACTCAACCACGGATGAAGAACACACAAGAAGGCGGGTCGATTCTCCAAGAACAACCTTAGATCTATTATCCTAGAAACATCAAGACTCAAAAATGAATAATTTGGAAAAAGAAAATTTTGATCATCCCACTATAGGTTCAGTTCTGAGAAATAATAGATATCAGAGAAGTTGATCAAATAATATCTTGGAAAATGTGACAAATTAGGAAAGAATAGTGACATACCTCAAAAAGTGGACCAATATTCCATGAAAGTAGTTTATATAACTTTATATATCATTAAAAACACCATATTTATCCTTACATGATGTTAAAAACTTATTTCTACCCATAGGAGGTTTATATCTATGAAAAAATGAAGGATAGTAGGAAGAGTTTGTAGAAAACAGAATAGAACCAAGATGACCGAAACATACCCTAAGATTCGTTCCTAAATTCAACATGGGAAGGCTCTAGGATGGATCCAACTTGTGTGGAGAGGGTTTTACAGATTTCTAGGGAGAATAATCTCTAAATAGGGGTGTTCTGAAGCCTAAATGAAAAATATAGAGAAAAAACAAGTAATCTCCATAAAATTAGGTTCTAGGTCTGACCTCTACGCATGGTTTGACCGCACGATTTTGGCCAAATATGTATGGATCGTGCGACCTTACTTTTGGACCCAATACACAATATAAATCCCCCAAACACTCCCATTATTCTACCTTACAATTTTTACGGAAGCACATTTTTTTATGGAGTAATATTACTCTATTGAAACCCCCCATTTTATTGAAACAACCCACTTTATGGAAACACCCCACTTTATGGAAACAAACCACATTATAGAAACACCCCACTTTATCAAAATCCATTCAAAGCCAAACCATTTTAAAAATGATTCTTTTAGATAAAAACATGTGGAATTCTTTATTTAACTGATACCAAGGGTTCTACAAAAGGAGTGAAATATAATCAATTTATACATCCATATTGGATGAACTATAAAATAAAATGTTCTTACTTTCCCCAATAAATAAACATAATCATAACCCATTTATCATGTTATGATGAATGGTATCAAATTTTTACATCATAGTTAAATAATCAATAAGAATCTATATAAATAATACGTTTGTTGTCATTACATAATATTTCAAATTAATATTAATATAAAATAAGGTTTTTTGTCATTTATGAATAGAAGTATATTAAATATTCCATTATTATCATTATTGATATATTTTTTTAACATAGAAAATTAAATTTTCTAACTAAAATTCCATAGAACATAGATAAGATACATTTTATTGATAATAACAATGAGAAATTTTATTTATTATGTATTCATTTTGGTTTACATGAATAATGGAAATTCCATACAATCCCTATAAGTTAAAATATATATTCCTTTAACAATTTTAGTAAGAGTGAAACATAAGTTGCTCAGAAAATGAAACTAATAATTATTATTTTTTATTACAAAATTAAAACATTTGTAATTTTTTTTAAAAAAATTGAATGTTAATTTTTTTTAATTATTATTTAGAACACATGGATTTGAAAAAACATTCTTCCTAAAAGAGAAATAACGTATCCTTTTCGTAAAAATAGTTTCTCATTCATTTTGAGTACTAAAGAGTTGAAAAATGTACTATTATCTTAACTGAATATTATTAGAATGATGTGAATAAAGTATTTTTTAATATATAAATATCAAATAATTCCCCCAAGAGATACATAATCAATAAAAATCCTGAATAATACTGTGATAGAGAAATAAACACTTACCACTTTTGTAAATAATGAACTGTATCCCTCACAACGGAAATAAATTAAATTGAATCATTAAATATAGTTAATTTTTTATATTCATAATATAAAAAATCAAATATGATGTATATACACAACGTAATATTAATAAGGGTTGCATATGGCATATGTCTCATTGAAGTAAATATGAGATTAGAAACAATTATCTCTTGTAGAAAATATTTCATATATGTATAAAACATATATATAATATATTTATTTCATTTATAAATATATTATAAGCCATAATAATATATTTCATTCCATATAATATTTAAATATATTATTTTATGACATATTTATTACTAAATCTATTTTTAAATCCCTTTTGGGTGAAAATTCATTATTTTTCATCTATGTTTTGCTTTAGAAATTTCTATCCATTTACAAAGACCATTGAAAAATAATATCCTTAATTTTAATCATGAAATAAATTTCATCTATAATTATTATATATTTATTTATAGTAATCTATAATAATTAGATATTGTAAATATATTACTCCACTCATGGAGATAGTATGAAGTACATACTCATGATCATTGTTTCCATTTTTCTTGAAAGATAGAAACAAAAGAAATAAATATTAATTAAAATTTGAGTAATAGTTATTAATTAATATATTGAATTTATATTAATTATATATATTTTTATTACCATAAATGTAAAAATAAAATGTTAACATTTCGCATTGCTACATGTTGGTTGTAGTCCACACGTATTCACACACGATGTAATTATTTTCCAATATATTTGGAAAGTAATAATATAGATGTGATAGAATATTCCCAAAATTATGGATTGGAGATAAATATAATATATATTGAATAATTTTAAACTTATATCCTTCCATTTAAAGTGTGAGTGAGAAACGAGTAACATTGCCTCCTGAGGTGGCACTGCAATATACACATGAGTTTTGTTATTATATCCACCATGGAATGGAATGTAAGAATGATAATATGATATAATAATTCATGAATTATTATAATAACTGAAATATTTTATGAAAAAGGAAAATCTATCATTATATCCTATATTAAAATGAGGCGATGGAAAGAAAATTACATCAGTTCGAGGGGTGGTCTCCCACCAAACACATGATCGACATTTTTGTTTCCTATTTGAAGGAATTAGAGAAAAAGTTAGGTCAATACTTTAAAATAATAATTTTTAGTATATATTAAAAACAAGTTACATCATATTATCATATTTTAATATTATTTTAATTGGGTGGAACAAGAAAAAGAACAAATTATCATGTTTAAGAATTTCACATGTTCTTTAGAGTTCCTCTTATGGTATATACCGAAATCCTCTCTAGATTTTATTTTTTGGATCTTAACAAGTAATTAAGATATAGGAATGGGTGTATGGAATATATTTGGGTTGTTCTTGGTCAATAAAAATTGTTTTTTATGTATGTTGTAGAGAATATGGCGGGTGTCCTTATATATGTAGGGTAGATGACAAATGTTGAAATTTTGAAAAGAAAAATGTGTACCAACATTTTATTTATGATAAAACCCTGCATAATGGGAAATAATAAAAAAATAGGTTACAACTCATAAATATGTTAGGAAATTGGAGTTGTAATTTTTTATAGGTCATTCCAAACATTCTCTTATTAGTTTATCCCATTATAAATTAGTTTTAACAATAAACATGGTAATTAATTTATTTTTCTATTTTTAGTATTCATAATGGTAATAATCTATTTTCCCCTTATTATATAATATTCATTATTCTGATTAAAAAATTCAATCTAGTATTTTCAAATAAAAAACATATATTTGTTATAATTAAATTTAATATTTAATGATAATGAGGGATGAAAAACCTATTTTCCAATGAAAAAACCTCATTATATAGAAATTTTTTATGTTGAAATTAGAAATAAAAAACATCAAAATAATATAAATTAGATAATTTTTAATATAACTTATCTAATTAATCATTATTACATAGATAAAATATAATTAAAATTCTTAAATAATTTAACTAAAAATACAGTTATCAATATTAACAATTATTTTTTACTACTCATCAAAAAATCAATCCTTTAAGAAGATTATAAAAAAAGGTAATATCTGTTAATTTTTAAAAGATTTTTATAATATAATTGTTAATTTTTTTCATTTAAATTTTATAAAATATGTGGATATTATTTTTGAAATATTTTCTCAAAATGTGTCGAAAGTGTACTTTATAGTAATTCAGTTTTCAGAAATATTTTTCTATTTTAAATTATTTTTATTATTTTTATAATCAATAAATGATCATTTATTTTATTTATTACATGTTTAAAAAATATAATTTTCATTATAAAGTTATTATTATTCATACCCACCATCTTAAGATCATTGTTAGATTCTTTTTGTTTAATAAAAATAATTTAATTGATAATCATATTTCATTCAAACCTGATGCTGTGTGCATCACAAGGTAGTGATTAGATTGTTTTTTTTAAATAATATATATTGTAATGTTTTTTAATGAAATATTATTTTAATGCCTTGTTGTTGTGTGTTATACATTCTATCAAACATGATATTCCTCTTTTAAAACCTGCTCGTGTTACAATTGGTGCACCTAGTATGTTTATATGTAAATGATGGGGAAAATGTTGGTTCACCATATAAAAGTGGTCATATATAGGGTCACCACAAGAGATTTTTAGTCACCAAAAAATAGTGGGCCCTCCATGATATTACAAAAAAAATACAAAAATTTGACCAATTGGGCCCCACTATAAAAGAGCTACATGACCACTTTTAAAAGTCTAGAATCAAAACATGAAATCAGTGATATAATTAGATAACTTTTCTATTTATATTTTAGTTTAATATAAATTATGATTGTATTTAAACTAATATTAATTTTCTCTAATTGATTTTGGCTATAAATTTTGTATCACATAATCCTTATATGTCTTTTTTTTCATTTTTCATAAATGTGTTTGTGTCATGAGATTTAATGGAGATTGTGAGAGTAAGGTTTGGTGAGATGATTTATTGTTCCTCCTCTTCATTCAACTATATTATTCTCATAACGGTAGTAAGTACATTAGATTGGGAGTGCTTTTTAATTCCCTTGAGGTTTTCATCCAGAAATTGGATTCTATGGTAAAAAAAATGGGAAACCAATACCCTTATATCTGATTTAACTATTATAAATAAATTAGTAATAATGATATATTTGAGAATAAATATTATAGTAATAGATAACCCAAAATAATTAATTAATGGTTACAGACAACCATAAATGAGTTTCCTCCTACTAGGACGACCACATACATATTAACAGATATTAATGGAAAAAAAATAAATTAAAATAAAGGCATTTCCCCATCAAAAATAACCCATCACGCAACAATTACATTTTCTCATTTGAGATATCATATTAAATCTAATAATAATAGAAATTTTAACAACATGGACCAATAATTAGTGTATGGATGCTCAGGTACTTATATGTTATGGCCTCCCAATTAGAGTGAGAGTACATAACTCAATAGTTCTCCACCAACATTATCCAATAAATAACAATTAAATTAATTGTTTTTGTAAGTGATTTTATTATATTAATAAGATAAATAAATAACATAATATAAATATATAAATAAAAATAATTGACCCTCAGAAGAAAGTGGAACTCAGGATCAACCATACTTGAAATATATCATGTATGTATGAATTAAAAATTACTATGTGAATTTCAATTATAATATTTTTTCAGATTTTTTTGAGATTTATATTTCTACCTATAATTTTAATGAATTATATTCTCAAATATGTGTTTCTATACTTGTAATAAAGTATTTTTTTGTAAATGATTCTTTGGAAATAGCTGGAGTACATCTTGGGCTATTTGGGCTTAATTATAACATTACATCAGCATCCAAGAGCCCAATGAAAAGCCATAGGGTGATTTAAAAAGGTCAAATAACCCTTTTAACCCCTCTCATTAATGCAGGAATCCCCATCCTATATTCTCTTATTTATAAATGGATGGTTTTTTTAGCCTCATCCATCTCTTATTTTCACCCATGGTTTGGTTTGGTTTTCTAAGTGATTTTCATAAAATATTATGTTATGGTTATCCCATCCTTATTTTATGTCATATTAACATCTAGGAATTGAATTTTATTTTGTTTTAAGCTTGGTATTTCAATTAAATTTCACTATAGATTAATGAAATATCCAATTTTTTATGTGGGGTTTCTTGATTTAGTATAATGATGTCATGTAATAATGACCACATTATTTAATTCATTAATTTAATGAAGATACATAATTACAGTATTTTATATTGGGTTTTTTCAATTATTCCTATTTAAATTTTTTAGTAAATCATCATTAGATTGTATTATTTTGATTTAGATTTTGGCTGGGGGTATCTTTTAGATATCCTATCTGTGGGATACATTAATTTCAGTGGGAAGAGGACACCAAGGGATAATGTATGCATTATGACTAAATTTAATTATTTTTCAATGTTAGTTAGTAAATGATGGATTTATTTATTTTGGTGTCTCGACATGATTAAAGACCAAAAATGTGATGGTGATGATAAAATGGAATGAATTACATTGATCTGACCCAGGAAGATCAAAATATCATGAAATTCAAATATGATGAAGCATATAATTAGTTACAGGGATTCAATTATATTCTATGGAGTAATAATTACTTATTTTATGTTGAATTTGGTATCTCCATTGATGAAATTAACCATGTTAAATTACATTTATTTTCAATTTTTGTTACTAGTTATATAGTTAATTAAATTAACTTCTCTATGTAATTAATATTGAATATGGGACATGTATTACCTATCTTAACAAAATATGGCCAAGACCAGGGATGTCAATAGTATCCCTATAATGTTTAGAAACTATTTTATAGAATTAATATAACATTAAAACCATGAATAATATAATTTTGATATCTCTAATGAGGAATCAAAATCAGCACCTACAAGGCAATCAACAAACATGGGATGATCAACCAATTGGTGGGATGTGTTAGATATGTGAAAACATAGAACCATTGGAATAATTTAGATTTTCCAAGAGTGATGGGAAATTCAATTAAATTATTTTATATGGTGTATAGTCCTTAGGAACTATTATAAGGTGTTGGATATGTGAAATTCTCCTGTATGATCCCTGATACAAAGGTGGGATATGAGTTATTTCTATAGAATATTTAATTTATGATATACCTCCTTGAGGCTAATAAAGTTGAGTATAATCATATTATATCCATGGGGAATAATTCCCATCATGGGGTGAGTGATGTTCATAATACTATGAAGTGATAAGGGACCCCTAATGGGTGATTTAGTCTATAATTACATTAAGGGACCATATAAGGTTCTCAATAATGGAATAATACTAATTATATAAGTGATTTTGGGGTAATATAAATTGTGTTTTTCTTATACAACTAGAATTAAACTAATATGCATATTAGTGTTGTGATTCTTGAGGGTTGGAAGGGGCGTTGAACCATTCCCACTATTGTTTATTCTTTTTCATCTTTTTATATTTATTTTAGTATAATTTTATTTCTATTTACAAATATGTCTTGGAATCATTGGTTTTAACACCTAGGAAATTTTCTGAGCGGGATGAGGATCCAACTTTTAAATATAAAAATTTCAATAAATCCCATGAATCCTATAAGAAATGGTGTTTATTGGTATGTCTATGGTGCTAGGTTTCCATAGTAAGGAGTTGTGCATAATAATTTCTATTATTTTTATATTCTATTGAGATGTTATGAGCAAATTAATACCTAGAATTCTGGGATTCTGTAGTTGGGACAGAACATTTTCAATGCCTCAAATGTATGATATTCCACTGAGGTAGTGATATCATTGTGAATTTCCATTGTTTATGGGATTATAATTGTTATATTATTAGTTTTATGTTCCATATATATATGTTAGTCCATATTTTAGGTGTCCTGTGGTGTGTGTGTTTTATGTTCTCATTGTGTGTGTACACGCATGTTTTTTGTTTTTTGTGTATGTTTCCACCTATTTATTTTAATTAGAGTTTTCACAAACAATATATTTATATATACATTTTTATAATATTTATTATTTACATAGAACATAGAAAACCTAGCATAAAATTCCTCCTAAATTTTTAAGTGTTATTAGTTTTTTAATAAATTAAATATTAACATATTATGTTATATAAATATCAAGTGAGTCTATGTGTGAAAGACTTTGTTCATTGAAAATTACATTTAAATTATTGGTGTTCCTTGAATATTTTTTGGGGTACTCCTGTGAGTTAAATTAGAAAATAACTGAATCCTTAATGGGATATACAAGTTCTCTGTAGAATAGAAAATGTCACATGAACTATAATTATTTGTGATCTATGTATTATATGTGTTCATGTGTATATGTCTATTTCTATTTTTGTGTTTTTGTGAGTGTTGTGAATTTTATGACACCATATATATAAATTTTAATTTATAATATATATATTTTTAATATATAAATATTATATTCATATAAATATTTTGTAAGATTATAGTATTATGTAATGTGTCTTTCTATGTGTTGCATATTTCTAAATAATATTATATATTTGTTTTTTCATTGTGATATACGTATATAGGTATAGTGTGTTTGTTTATTATATTACATGAATATAAAAAAATTGATATAAAACATGCAATCTCATTATGATCATCATTTATTACCTATAATATGTCATACGTGTTTTGTGTTATATTCCATGACTGAAAAAAAGAAGTGTCAATGATGTATTCATCTTTTACATAACATTTTACAACCCCATGAAAGATTTCTTATACATAAGTTTTGGAATTATCCTTGAATAACATGATGAGATATTTTCCCATATAAACCCATCATAACATAAATTACATGATGAAGTGAAAAATATACACTCTAGAATATTTTCACATTATACATATCTTAGAGTACATATTTATCCCTATAATCCAATTCAGTATCCATAAATAAATTTAACACAAGTGTTGATATAATAGTCACTATTGGATTTTAATAATTGGGAATAATATAAAGAGAAAGGGATATCAAATGGATTTTTTGTCTTCCTTTTATTCTTGTGTGCATCATCACTATCAAAGGTTGCATTAAAAATTGAAATTCTGTAGTCACCATCAAATCCTTCATGTTATGGTATCAAAAAACTAAGAATATAAAGTTAGAAGAATTTATTTAGATGATGTTAGATTATCTTATCATGGCTAATCAATTAATATAGTACATATAATCCCATGAATGTTAAAATGAGAACATCAAGGTAAAAAAACAACATGATTGACCTCCACCTAGTAATAAAAAAACCAAAAATATAATGGGTCAGTATAAAATCCAAAAAATGATATTCAATTATTACATCTAGATCTATATATATATGTATAAATGTGATCTTGTGTGTCTGTGTGTGTGTGCACTCATGATTCAATGGTTAGGAAATGGGAGTGAAAAAATTTAATAAGAGAGTAGAACATTTCCAAATGTTTTTTGAATATGAATCACGAATATTATATACAAAACTAAAAAATCAATAGCCAGAGTTCATTGAACCTAGATAGGATATCAATAAATAATTGAATAATAATTTCTCATTATGTAAGTATAAATTACCAGACTCCTAGAAATACAAATGATAAAATGTATCCAATAAACAAGAACCATACATGCATACATATATATATAAACCCACATAAAAATCCACTAGTGAGAATACCCAAAATCTTCATGATATGATATTTATGTGATTCCAACTTATTATAGTAAAATGGAATGAAAAATATTTATGTAAAAACTAGGATCAATAAAAAATATACAAAAGAAAAAAAAAGAAAAAATCATCCTACTTAAATTAAATTTATTTTACCTAAAAACTTGATTCAATGGAAGTGATGTGAAGTAAACAATATTACAAATAGGAACCCAATGTTATGAGGTTTTAAATATTCAGTAATGAGTCTGTAATACCCTATCCCTAAATAACTGGAGTTCGTGAATTATTTTATTACAACAAATTTATTATAAAGAATAAAATCTCGAATGACCAATCATTTCAGCAATTTATGAAATCCATATTACATAAATGATACCCATAATAGATTATTAAATTTTAAATACACTTTGATTCATAAAAAAAGAAATATATTGCATCTTTTAAATATTATTCAAATATCTATTTTTCAAATCATTGAGAGAGGAAACATAATAAAGGTGAGCTCAAATTCTCACTAAGGATATGTAAAGTGGAATAAATAATAAAAAATTTATAATATATCCAAATTTCATGGTAACTATCTAATATACCATTCCATTAGAAAAAATAGATAAGGAAAAATCCACATGGATGTGAATAAAGTTGAAAACACATTCCATTTAATTACTACATTGAGAATCGAATGAATCAATATATATTATAATATGAAAACATCGTGTATATTATCAATAATAATTGAGAATTTTATGAGGATAATTCTTATTTATTGTACATAAAGTATAATGCAACTGAGGACCAATAATTTTATGACTGTTCCTTCAGATAGTCTAAAACTACATGTTGAAACCTTTTTGATTTGTCCATCTTAATCATATCATGAGAAACTATCGATGCATCGAAGGGATAAATAAAATCTTCTATCCACCTATAATTTCATGTAAAATTAATTATTTATATCCATTAATAGATTAAATTTTTTAAAAATATTCCTTGAAAAATATCTGTATTTATTAAAGGGTACATATTTACTAATACATGACATGTTAATCAAATAACTATTAAATTAAACACTGTATCAAAAATGATATTTTTTGTGAAATAATAATATCCATCATTTCAAAATATGTATATTCAATTAAATTTACTATCATAAATTATTATAATAATTTTACTATTTCAATAGAATGTTAACAATCAAAAAAAAAAATAAGTGCGATTGAAAAGGTAATCATTAAGCACATTCTTGGGGAGAATAATCTTAAAACATTCCAACATGTCCACTCACCCATCGAAAAATTATATTCATAATATAAATAAATGAATAACATTAAATTAATCTTAAAATATCATGATAAAAATGGGATTAATTGTATACAATGTAAAAGGTTAGAATATACATAATATAAGACTAAACTTCTCCATAACAACAAATAAGTATCGATGAAATATAAATTGAGGTGAAATCTCATTCGTTAAATATCCTTTTTTGTGGTATACATACTATTATACAGTGTCATAACATTTTTTAATAACGTATACAAGAACCATTGTTTTGTTTTTAACATCATATGTCATCTTCTTGTAATATATTATTACTCATTTGTTAATAATCATTCCTTATTTTCACTTTGTCATGTGTTATTTTCCTATTTTTCTCAAGTATGTATTGACTTGTTATATTATAGTAACATTAAATGTATCATGATTTCATAATATCAATAATTTAATCCATGAATTAATTATCTTATTTAATCATTATATATTATTTTCTAATAATCTATATATTTTGGAGAAAAAAATTAAATACACCATTCTTTGGGACGGTATGTCGTACGTATGCATAGACACTACATTCAGTTATTTGTTTTTTATAAATAATGAAATGTAAATGATACATATGTATATTATAATTATTGTATCAAATAACATTCATATATGTGACATAGTTTTATTTAATCCTTCTTTTATACAATCCATATATAGTGTGAACTTGTCACATAACATTTAGGTTTTGTATTCCGCACTTCTAAAAACATTGTAATCATATTTACACAAAATAAAGTGAATAATTTTATGGGTTTTAACTTAATTAAATACATATAAATTCATTATAAAGAAAAATTATTTCATATATAAATATATTTTCTATCGTACTTCTCACCATGATATCTGGTAAAGGAAGAATGAACAATCATCGTTTCGTGAGGCAATAATTCACCATTCAGATAAAGAGTTTGTTCATTTCCCCTTAGATGGAAGTGTTTGTAATTGTATATTTCATAAATAAAATAAAATATACTTCTGTATTTTGGATACTATTTCATTTATACCGTCATTATATAAGAATATTCGATGGATTGTGAAATGAAAATAAAATAAAAGAGCTTGAGTAAGAATGTTACCTCTAACATGGGTAACTCCTTCTGGATTTCCCAAAATCACTTAAATGGATGTATTTTTCCTCAAGTTTGGTCTTATAATATAAAGAGATGGATGTTGAGGAGATATTTGAGAAGATATTTGTTGTCCAAAAGTGTCTTTAGAGGTGTGAGGAAGTGGGAGGATATGATGCATTTGTTTAGTGGAGGAGGAGTGTCTCTCTTACAAATTTTGGGCAAGGAAACTGCACCCACAGTTTTACCAAAAATGTGTCTCCTCTAATTGGCCTAATTATATCCAAGGTTGGATAAGGTCGATATATTTCCATCAAATGTCTCTTGGACAAGTTTCATGTTCATTTTGACCCTTATGGTTAATGTTATGTATTTTTTATATTTAATTTTACCTTTAAAAATGTAATTAATTTTAATTAATTTCACTAATATTTTTGATGAAAAAATAGGTTGACATAAATTATAAATTATTATAATTACAAAAATATAATAAATTTCACCAAATTCAAATAATATATGTATAATAAATTAATTAAAATTAAATCCCACAGATCGGATGATAATTCAGGTATTTAAAGTAAACACATTCAGTATTTTAGTAAATATTTTTATTTTATTTCAAATTAATCATGAGTAAAATGATGTAAATTATATTAATTTATTAAAATAAAATATTAGTAATCATTAAATAAAATTTATTGTGTAATTTATCCTTATAAATAAATTATATGAAACAACAGAATTCATGTAAAACTCTGTATTTTTAATTATTCATTAAAAAATGAAACGTCACAGAAAAATACCAGATGTTCACCCTAAGATAATTATTATATTTACTATCCAAATATAATTTTTATTTCTATATAATTTATTTATATAATGGTCAAAAAAATTTAAATTGGTTTCTCAATTATAATTTTATAAAACTACATTTATAAAAGTAGAGTATTTTATTTGTGATATAAAGTCTGTTCTTATATATTATATATATCAAAAACATTATATGAGTTTAAAATATATATATATATATATTTCTTAAATTTAGATTATAAAATCTCTAAACATTTTATAATTTAGCTGAATATGAAAATTGGTACCAAATATATCTTTTTGTAAATTGGGTGTTGTGTGTGCGGAAAAACTAATGAAAAAACCTAAAGTAAAATATAGAAAATAATTGGCGTGATACATTTATCCATCCTAAAAATATTTCATACTCAATATTTCCGGGTAATTACCTCCATTGATATGTGGGTAGTTCTCCATCATAGTATCCTCAAGATCCCATGTTTCGAATTACATTTTATGATTTCTCTATGGAACCATTATGAGATGAGTTATCCATTTTCTCAATACTTGTTCATTGGTCTCAATAATATAGACGAGTTGATCAAAATATTAATAGTGGGGTTCCAAATCTATTTATTTAGAGGTTAAAACATGAATTGGTTCCGGAATGTACTTTTTTAGAAGGTATATATGTACCTAATCATGTACCATTGAATGATTTGGATACATTTACAACTGATAAGAAATAGCTACAAGCCTTTCATGAATATTAAAGGGTAAGATATACTTGTGGCTCAAATTTCTTTTTTTACCAAACCTAATTGCACACATCCATGGAGATACCATCAAGGAAACATGAACCATCACATGTAATTACAATTCATTCATATAGTTATCAACATTACCCTTTTTTATACATCAAGCTGATTTATTATGATACAAAATAACCTTAAATTTTGACATAATTTATTAAATATGATGATTTCCTATGAGGTTGAAATCACTATCTTCATCTCAACAAGGTAGAGTAATACATACCTTTCTATATTATTCATTATATATTGGTAGTTAAATACATGAATGGAAACTTTAATTATAGGAAAACTCTATAAATGTATGTATTGATCCCACATATCTTGAAAGATGTGTGATAATTACATCAACATGTCTTCCGTTATTGGAATATTTATTTCTGACTATCCAGCAGTTTGAGGATGGGGGAAAGTTCCCAAATTAATCTCATTATCATATTCTGTCTGAATACTAATAAATAATGTCTTCTTATAGTTGGGATCATTATCAAAAACAATCAATAGAGTTGCACCATAAAGTATTAGAACATCATTAATATAGATACATGTGAGGTGATCAAGAGGATGGTCTTCTCCCATAACAAGGAAATGAGTATATATTTTTTTGATCAATGTAAACCCATTTTCCCCCATTCTATATAGGAGTATTTGGTAGTCCCATGAAAAAATTAATAGTAGTATCATTTAATTTCCACACATTAATAGTAAGAGTTTCTAAGAATCCATTAAGATTTTTCCTCAAAGCTATCCATTGTTGGAAAACCAAACATCTGTACACATAATCGGCAATTTACCACTTCATTTTTTGAAATAAAAAATATTATTCAATGTATCAATAAATCATTGTACTTCAATGTTGTATAGAAAAATTTCAGATTTGGTACTCTTCCAGCAATTCCCTTTTTAGATTAGGCATAGATTTAACACATAGAATCATTCGAAATAATAGAACACCAACTTTAAAAACAGAATACACTAACTTTACTTCATTCACATATTTTATTTTCTGCTAATATTTTTCATAATCATATTGATAATACATTATAAACTACAAAACCTATGGTTTTAATATCATTTGAAAAATCATTGATGTCTCCCTTTCATTACAATCTTCTGTATCTATATTTACTAGATCACTAAACATATGATCCTTCTCACTCCTCATTCGGGTTATAACTCCACAATCCTTCCTAGTCGACACATCACCTACCTTATTTCCCTTCTATGGGTTATTTTGTATTCTGAAATCAAATTCATTGTGTAGTTAGAGCCATATCCATTGTCTCAGGTTGAGATATTTCTAAGAGAAGATGTATTTTAGGGTTTTATAATCTCTTTTAATCTCAAATATTTATCTATAGTGTCAATGCCTCCAAATTTTGAACACAAATACTACACCCACTAAGTCAAGATCATGGGTCAGATAGTTCAATTTTTTCATCTTGAATTTCCATGATTCCCAAGAAATAACATTATAATTTTTCATTAGGGCACATTTATGTCCCTTATTCGATGCATCATTGTATATGGAAAAACCATCAGTTGCACCTAGTAGGGTCAAAATAGAAGAGTTTACTAAAAAACCCATTAGTTCATCAAAAAAATCATTAGATTCTATTTTCCAAAAAAATTTAACAACATTTCATGTAATCATGTTTAGCGGGTTAACTAAATATAAAAAAATCTGAAAGAATCACTTATATTAATCTTGAATCTTATAAAACTACATACCGTAGTTATGTTTTTTTTAAGAGATTCAATGAATTACTTCATCATTTTAGGATCAACTGATTTTCCAATCATGGAGACAATATGTACCTGAACAGAAACATTGTTATTCCAAAACATGCACTTACAGAATATCCCATGTAACTTTTACCATATAAAGGTCGTAAATTTTTTTTAAAGGAATTCACATGGTCCTCATATCTTTTAGAGTATTCTATAATATCATCAATGAATGCCATAATAAAATTATCATGATATTACATTAAAACATTGTTAATAAAATTGATAAATATTGGGTATTCATCATCCAATATGAATGGTATTAATGTAAACTCTTTAATGTTTATACCTCTCCAAAATGGTTTCCTTAGAATGTGTTCCTTATTCCCTCACAATTGGTTATATCTAGTCTGAAGATAAATCATTAAAAAATATTGGGCTCTATAATGTTGATTAATGCATTCATTAATTTGTTTAAGGGGATACTAGTTGGTTATTATATTGTCTTTTATTTATATTTAATCACTGCCCAACCCCATGGACCCATATTTCTTCATAATGAAGGGAATGGGGATTCCTTATGGTAGAACACTAGGGGGAAATCCCTTATTACCCACATCATCTAGTTATTTATTAATCTCCACTAATTATATAGTGTCCATTTTGAATGGATTATTTGATAATGGCCTTGAATTGGGAATTTAGTAAATTAAAAATTTGAATTCACACTCTAGGGTATGTTGAGGTCATTACTCAAGAAATAAATAAATTTATTCTAACACCATAGGTACATCGTAAATTAGAATATTTCCTTATTCTTCACTAGGTTATTTTCTATACCTGCCTTATAATTTAATTCAGTAGAGGTACTAGTGGTTGATAATGATATGAATCGGGTGAGTAAACTTCTTCTATAAAGATGAGGGATTCTACATTTTCCATACATGTCGTCACTTCCATTCTCTTGTAATATATTTTGTAATCATATTTTCTAACTATAAAATATAGAGAACTATATAAAATTCAACCATAGGTCTGATAAATAATATAGAAATTAAATCATGTCGACGACTCATTATTGGGACTTACCAACACGTCATTTTGAAATGGCAATTCTCTTATGATATCTGACTAACAAATAACTAATTAAATTTGATTGGAATAGTATAATTTTAATTGAATAATGGGATAGTATAAAATAGTGTGATAATACATACTCAAATAATTCATTATATAAATTTAAATATAGGATTGTTGTACCTTATACCACATAATTTGGTACTTTTACCACCATTTTAGTTTTCCCATTGGCTTGGCATCTCCCATGGGCCTCTATTATGGTTGATTTCCTTGATGGTAAGGAATTTTTTTCATTTTTCCCTATATCCTTGTAATTTTTTCATTGGAAATCTTTGTTATCTTCCACCTGGTTACATTTTGGATCCAAGTGAACACTATCCCCACACTTATGGAAAACTCCCAATCTATTTGAAAATTTCCCAACGTGATCTTTCCCATAGTTTTCAAAAGATGAAAAAAGATTAGTTTTATTATTATTCTTGGATGGATTCTATATTTCATTATTCTCAGATGGATGTTTATTTTCGTGGATTCAATTGAATGTATTTTATCTAAAATGATTCTCTATTCTGGTGGCACATATAACAATTTCATTTTTTGATGAAAAGTTTTATGAAACGAGTGCCCTCAAGATGTATTTCTTGAAACCTTCAAAAATGTAGTCAATAATAATATATATGTTATGTATATAATTAATAGAATCCCCAGATAACATTTAATGTTTTATTGATAATCATCAACACTAATTATTTCCTTTTTCATTAATCAATGAAACATTATATTTACCTCAATTTACCAATCATAAGGGAATTATATAACGAATAATGTCTCCTTAATGGATCTCAATTCAATATGTTAAATTTCATCTTCTTCCCATGTATTCTATATGAAAAACCAAGATTGATCTACATCACTTTAATGGAAATAGATTTATAGAGTAATATTTTTCATTTATATATATTCAAAGGTTGTAAATATCTTATTTGGAGAATTAATATATCTCTAAGCTAAAATGGTATTATTTTTCCTAATAAGAGATGGGGTAATCTTCTATATAATGTGATTAAGCATAAGCTATTCACACAATGGAATAGTTCAGAACATAATGGAAACATAATTTATCATAGAATTAATTTTTCTATACTATTTTATATATATTCTCTATTACAATACCAGTTGAATTAGTTTTCTCCAAAGGGAAATCCCGACACTTTCCACAACTATTGAAACCGTTCTAACTTTAAGAAGGAATTTCTAAACATTGGAATATAGTAGGTTATCTTATAATAACATAAAAATAACTAATAATATGGTGTATAACATAACATAAATTTTTTCATCATAAATCCATGAATAATAATAATTGGTTACTTTGGGGAAATCATTAACTTTAAATCAACTATATTGGTAGATAAATAAAATTTCATTTATCCTAAGTGTATCCCATAAGAGGGACAAACTTGGTGCACTATAATGATTGTTTTAATGTACTAGGTTATGTCAATTTATGATTCACACACCTTATCAGATTTTTTATTTCTAGGTACATTTCTGCCAGAACCATGACTAGTTGATGTATCCATACATAGATGTATTGAAAAGAATACCAACAAAATCTATATGTTAAAAAAATCGTAGTAAGTTCAAATATAATTATACTAAAATTATATCATATAGTTATTTTTCATAATCATTTTTTATTTCATAATATAGTTTTTGAGTATTCCACTAAAATTACTTTGATACTTACTATAACACCCCAACCACAGAAGCCCATAATTAGTGAATTATTTTATTACAAGGGCATGATTACAGAGAATTAGATTATGAAGTACCAAAATGTTTAGTAGTATTGAAAATCTATATTATATACATGATAACCATAATATAGTGGTAATAATTAAATAAAACATGATATTTTAAAAAATTAAATACTCTCCTTCAATTATTATTCAATGATTTCTTCTTTGTAATATAGGTAAATGAAACATAATAAGGGTGTTCTCAAATTCTTAGTAAGGGTAAGTAAATCAGAATAAATAATGAAGAAAATATAAAAAATCAACATTGTAAGGTAAATAACTAATAACATATTAAATTTAAATAACAACATTTTAAAAAATCAATATGAAAAGGTATGAAACTGAAAACAGCTTCCATTTTATCAATATTCATTGAATGAAATGATTACATTGATTATATCATATGAAAAACTCATGGATTTTAAAAATAAAAAATAAATGATCAATGAAACTAACTACTAATTATTTTAATTTATTTATAAGGCAAATATGGACGAATAATATCAAGATAGATCCTTAGGATTGATTAAAACTACAGTTAGAAACCTGTTTATTTTGGCCAACATAATCTTCTCATAAGAACCTATCGATGCATCGAGAATCTATATAATGTATGTGATCCACATTAAATTGAATTTACAAACGCATTATTCATATCTAATAATAGGTTTAATTACTAAACAATATGCATTATAAAATACCCTTAATAGATAAAATATAAATATTTATTAATATTTCCTCAATTAATCAAATAACTCTCAAACAATACACCATATGTAAAATGATATAATGTTTACGGACTAATAATATAAATCATATGAAAATATTTATATTTAATTAAATTTACATAAAAATGATCATAATAAATTTATTGTTTGAAGATGAAGTCAACAATCAAAAAAAGAAGTTATATTTCAATGGAAATCATTAATAAAATTTATAGGGATAATAATCATTAAACATTCATAAGTGTTCAATACAACATTTAAACAATTGAATCATAATATCCATAAGGTAATGACAATAAATGAAACATATAATATCATCATAATAATGGTACTCATGATATGAAATGAAAATGTATATTATATACACAATATTAGAATGAAGTGGTGCATAACAACAAATAAGTCTCAATGGAATGAGAATTGAGATTCAATCTCATACCTTAACATTATTTATATTTTTTGGTATTTATATTTACATATTGTGGATTAAATTATGTTAATAACATATAATAGAACTATAATCATGTTTTAACATCACATTTTAGCTTCATATAATAAATTTTTACCTGTTTGTTTATGATCATTTATTATTTTAAAATATTCTGGTTTTAATTGCCTAGTTTCCCAAGTATGTCAGGATATTTTATTTTCAACTCCTATTACATAGATCATGGTGTTATCATATTTATAATGTAATAAATTACTTAATTATATTATATATTCAATGTATATGTTTTAATAATAATCTATAAATTTGGGGAATAAGTGATGAAATGCACCGTTTATGGAGATGGTTGGTCATACAAACCCATGAACACTACATTCATTTCATTATTGTATTAAAATTATGAAAATTAATTTCCACATATATAAATTATAATTCCATAATAATATATGTTTCATATATGTTACATAGGTTTATTACAACCATCCATTATGAATTCCATTTATAGTGTAAATGAATTTCATTTTATGGAGGGGTGGTTGTCCAGACTTCCACACACAATGTTATCCATTGCAGAAAATGGAATATATAATGGTTTGGGTAATAAATTAATTTAAGAAGTATAATAAAATTATAAAAATTATATATATCATACATTAACATAGTGTCCATCCTAGTTCACTACATGTGATGCAGTAAAGGAATAACAAACAATCAACATTTTATGAGGAAGTAGTTCACTGTTGACATAAACAATATATTCATTACCCATCAGATGGAAGTACATGTAAGCGTAGTTTGAATTCTTAACATAAAAAATCCTATCATATTTTTGATACTTATATTGTTATATAATATTGAAATAAGTGGTTTTTAGTGAATGGTTAATGAATGTTAATAAAATAACATGGTGAAGAATGTTACCTCTTATTTTGGAAACACATTCTGGTTTTAACCAAAGGGCATCCTTGGATGAATTTATGACTAGAGTTTGGATTATATGATTAGTGGTGGGATGGTGAGGAAAAAAATTTTAAGATATTTTCTGAGCCAATTTTTTTAGACCAGTTTTTTGAACTAAGAGGAAAGAAGGCCTTTCTATTGTAGAGGAAGAGTAGCACTCTCATTAATTCAGGGAAATGGAATTCCACCCATGAATTACCCATGAAACATGGATCCCATAATAGAAAAAATTTAATCCAAAGGAGAATAGAGTCAAAATATGGCAAATTAATTTCTCTTAGATATATTTCATGGCCATTTGGGCCTTTAAGATTATGGCTTAGTCCGTTATTGTGTTTCAATGTACCATTATCATCAAAATTAAATTTATTTTCATTCACTAATATTTTTTTATAGGAAATATGTTAACCATATTTTATATTTTAAATAATTAAAATTACAAATAATTAATCCATTTCAACAAATTCCAACTACATAATTGGTAGAAATTAATTTAAATATAATCCCATCGAAGGGATAACATTGTTGTGTTTTAATGTAAAACCTTTCTAAAGATTGTGTTTTTTTATAGTCAAATTCAATGCCAAATTGATTCCAATGTCGTAAATTTTATTAACTGATAAAAAATTTGTCAAATTAAAATATAAAATAAAATAAAATAAAAATTTTACCGTATAAATAAATTAGATTAAATAGTTGTTTTGAACTAAAATTTGGAAGTTTTCAGTATTCATTAAAAAAAATAAACTTCACAGAAAAATGAAAAAAAAATTAACCTGAGATAATTTTTCTATTTTTCATTAAAATATTAATATTATTTTCATATATTAAATTATTAAAAGGGTAAAAAACTTTATTTAAAATATTTTTTTAATTAAATGGCAGAAAAACCACCTTTATAAGAATATAGTATTTTATATCTTATATTGGGTATGTTCCTATATTATACCTATAAATTATATTTGATAAGTATAAATTTTTTTATTAGGATATATAATATTTAAAATCCCTATATAAACTCTCTAAATGTTTTCTAATTTAGTTGACTATGAAAACATTAATAAATTGAGATTTGATTAAATTGGGTGTTGTGTGTGTTACAAAACTATATACAAATTCAAAATGAAAATATAGTAATGTCTTAGGGAGATACATTCCACCCCACTAAAAAATACATCATAAATATTTAAGGTTAATTACCTTAAATGTGAGTTAGGTAGTTCTCATTCATTGAATTATATGGTTCCCATGCTGCTTCATCCAATTTTTATTTCTATAGAGTACCTTTACTTGACATGTTGTTTTAATTCTCAATACATGATATCTGGTCCCAAGATTCTAGATTGAATCTTCACAATATCAAAGTATAGGTCCAAAACAATTTTTATTGTGGTGATCACAAGCATTGGTTTATACGTGTACTTCTTTAGGAGAGATACACGGAACACATCATGTAACTTTAAAAGATTTGGTGGCTTTCCCAAATGATAAGAAACAAATCCAACTACATTAAGTATATCAATCAGCCCAATGTAGATAGGGCCCAATTTTCATTTTATAACAGACAAAATAACACCCATCTATAGAGATACCTTCAAGAAAAGATGATATCCCACTTGGAATTCCAAATCCTTTCTCTGTTTATCAGTAATACTCTTTTTCCTACTCTGTGAAACTTTATTATGATCTAGAATAGAATTTTCTTTTTTTTCATTTCTTTAAAATAACCAGCCTATGATTTTCCATTCAATAACATCATCCCAAAAAGTAGTAGTATGTAATCTCTTTCAATATAATTAATAATCCTATTTCATTTGAATACTTTAATTGAAACAATTATTATAGGAAAAATCGACCGATGGTAAGTACATATACAATATAACCTGAACGTTGAGTGAGCATGACCTAAAAAGGAATATATTGTTTTAATTATTCTTTCATACTATCAAATAGTTGAATGATGTTTGGATGTTCTCAAATAAAGAACAGTATCAACATGCAACTAAATAATTTTAAAAAAAAATTACATGTAATGCCTGGATCTCAATTAGAATCATTTGATAGACATGATTCATGAAGTCTTGCAAAATCATTTACCATAGGGCCTTATGAATTTCTAAATATGAAGGATTTATCATATAGAAATTAAATTTTTTGATTTGGATAATCGATCAAATATAAATCATAGTGCATCAATTATTATAAGATTATTTGGTAGTCTTATGCAATGTTTGTAGTAATTTCATCCCATTTCCATATTGGAATAGAAATAGGTTGTAGGAATCCTTTAGGATGATGCCTCAACACATTCACTTATATAGAAACAAAACATGTTAACATATAATAATAATTTCCCACATCATGTAACCCAACCAAAAATGTTACCTAAAATATCAATTCATCATTGTGATACTATGATGCATAGAGAAATTTTAATAATGGGAATAATCCAAATTATCCCATTAAAACTGAGGTATAGATGGAACACATAGACACTTTTCCATAATTTTTAACATCACCTTCAAAAAAAACATATATAATTTCATTCATTCATAGGTTTTATTTTATTCAAAATGGCATGATTATCATATTTGAAATTATTTATCCTCTCTTTCAAATATTGTTTTTCAATAATTTGAAAAATCATTGTTGTCTATCGTTCCATAGAAATTTCCATATCAGTATTTACTAGGTCAATGATTAGAGGATAATTCTCAATAATATTTGGGGTTATAACTATATTATTATTCATTTCCAATTCATCCCAGACCTTTTTTTTTACTCGTGTGTTTGTGTATTAAGGAATCATACTACTTCAGAATTTCAATCCATTTAATTTGTTTCATGTAGTTATCCATCGATGTGAAGATGTATTTTAGGGTCTTAGGATTCGTGTATGTATCACATCATTCTCTATAGATATAATGTATCCATATATTCAAAGTGAATATTATTACTTCTAACTCAAGATCATGAGTTAGATAGTTTTGTTATTTATTAATTATCTTAATTTATTCATTATAAATAACATTATAATTATGAATTAGGACATAATAAAGTCCCCTAATAGAGAAATAATTGTATATGAAAAACCCATAACCTCCAAATGGTAGGCTCAAAATATGATAATTGATTATGATTCTATATAGTTCATAAAATAATTATTCCCATTACTTTTCCCAAACAAACACAAACCCTTTTCTATATTCATGTTTAATGGTTTATATTATTAGGAAATATTTTGAATGAAACCCTATTAGTAACCTTCCAAACAAGTGAAATTACAAAACATGTGTATATTTTTTGGTGTAGGACATTATTTGAATTCCATTTTCCTTGGAGAGTCAAATTTTATTCCATTATTTGAGAGAACATGGAAATAAAAAGAAACATCTTAAATACATATATCACACTTACTGAATTTCCCATATTACTCTTCCTTTCTATGTGATTTAAGAATTTTTCGCCTGTGATTCCCATGTTCCTCATATATTTTAGAATATAGTGTAGTATATAATTAATACCACAACTAAATAATCAATATTTCCAATAAATAGTGTGTTCATTAAGTCTATAAAATTAGCGGATAAATTACTAAATTAAAATTAAATTACTCTAATTCCATATTGTCAATAAATCATCTGAAAATATGTCTTTGGATTGTGTTCCTTATTAACAGGGTTTTGTGATACCTAGAACAATGATCTTTCTTTGAAAAATATTGGGCCTTATGTAGTTGATAAAACAAGTCATCTATAAACGAAATAGGATTCTATATATTTATTGTAATGGAATTGATATCCCTATAATCAACACACAACCTCATGGACCCATTTTTAATATAATAGAGAGAATGGGGTATATTCATGATCTAACAATCAGGATATGAAGTCCCTTAATAAATAAATCCTCTATTTGTTTCATCAACTCCTATAATTACATAGTTCACATTCTATATGGATTCATTGATATTTTCCTTACATCAGGGATTAAATAAATGGAAAATTTAACTTCACACTCTAGGGGATGTCTAGGTAGTTCCTCGGGGAATAAATCAATGAATTCGGACACCGTATGTACATCATTAATTTGAATATTACCTTATTCATAACTAGGTTCTTATTTCAGTATCCCCAAGAATATCATTCATTAGAGCTAAGGGAGGTGGATCTAGATATGAATCGGGTGAGGAAACTATTACTCTAAATATGAGAGATTAAATATTTTCCTCAAAAATCATAACTTCTTTTCTATTTCAATACATTTTTTGCAGCATATATTCTTAGCTAGTCCATAATAAAGAATATATCAAAGTAAAACACATGTATTAAAATGTGTTTAACAATTTAATCATGTTTATGTGTCATAATTGGGATTGAATAACACATCTTGGATTCATTGATAATTCCCTTAAGAGTTTTGATTGAAAACTCCATTATTAAATCATGTGGGAAAAGTCTCATTTTCATAGAAAATGGTTAATATCAAATAGTGAGATGTTCCTGAATCAAATAATGAGTTAGGAACATTTCAAGATAGCATTAATGTACCTTCCACCAAAATATTCGGTACTTATACCTCTACTACAGTTTCATCATAGGCTTGGCTATATCACATTACCATATTCTATGGTCCTAGATACATAGGGAATTAATTTTCATAGTTCCCCATCTCTCTAAAGATAAAACATTTGAAAATATTGTTTTTCTTATTCCATTTTCACTCATAAGTCATGTAACTCATTGCAGCTCACTTATATGAAACTTCTAGTCCTTTTAAACATTTCCCAGTTTAATTTTACCAATAGTTTTCACAAGATGAAAAAAAAGGATTAGTTCTATTATTTTTCTTATATGAATTCCCATTTTTATTATTCTTAGATGTCTTCATCATCTCTTGGATTCCCATGGATATATTGATTCTATTAAATTCCTTATATATCTTCATGGCACATAAAACAATTTTTTTGTATGATGAATTTCTTTGAAAAACTAGTGCCCTTTGAAGATTTGGAATTAGAACAATATTAAATTATCCCACATTGAAATCCATGTTAAATATATATTCCATAGAATACATAGATAAACATGAACTTTTATCTTCATAATCAATAACACTCTCTTGTTACTATTTCATTGAGATATGAATATTTACCATCATTCGAATTTTTTTATCATGAGGGATGTATTAATCAATTAATTTCTCCTAGAAAGTGATCCATTACATGAGTTTAATTTCCTCTTCTACGCATGTATTCTACATCAGTGGCCTACACTGGTCAACATAACCATGGAGATAATAGACTGAATGTGGAACCTTTTCATTTTCATTTTATTCCAAATATTTAAATATTTTATCTAGAGACTTATCCCCTTGAACAACTACACATTGATTAGTTCACCTATTAAACACGGGGGTTTCTTCTACATAAAGTGATCCAGAATAGAATATCCTCTCTATGGAAATGGTTACTCCATTCGATAAAGGTTATTAGTCATAACCTGGTTGAGTTTCCTTAATATTTTCATTATTTTATCCATTCTAATACCAGATGATTTGGTTACCTCTACAGGGAACTATCTACATATTCCATGAGTTTTTACCCCATTCATCCTTCGAGAAATGATTACTAAATATGGAATATATTTGTATTTATCATAAAATAATATGGTATAATTCCAATATAGTATAGAATTTAAAAAAATATGTATCTTAAATCCTAGATTCATAATCACTGTTTTATTTTGGGAAATACTTTCTTTCAATTATTTCATAATGGTACATAATGAAAATATGAATTATCCTAAGCCTATCAGCCATGAGATTCAAATCAGGTGTAATTTAAGGGTTGTTTTTATGTACTATGATAAACTGAGTCAATCCTAACACACATTATCGTTGTAGTTACTCCTAGGGAAATCTATTCCAAAACCATGTCCACGTGTATTATCTATAAATGGATGTATTACTTGGAATACTGATATAATTTCTACCTTACCCAAAATCCATGATGTTCCTCTATTCATTTACTCAAAGTGGTTATGCTTCTTAATATATATTTTTCTAAATATAATTTCCATGATGTCTACTATACATCATTGGTTACCAACTATTACACCCAGACCCCAGAATTCCTGAGTCAGTGCATTAATTTATTATAATATAATGATTAAAAGAAATTAAATAATGAAGAACAAATTCTTTTAGTAGTCTATGAATTAAAAAATACATACATTATACCTGTAATACATTATAAAATTATAATTACAACATGATAAAAAACAATAAAAAATAATCTAAATCTTGTATTGATTATTCAACTATTATTATCCATAACCTAGGGAAATGAAACATCATTAGGGAGAGGTAAAATTCTTAGTAAGGGTAATTAAAGATAGAGAAATATTGAATGAGAATAGATCATCATGTAATGGTAAATAACTAATAACACATTCCATTTAGATTAATAGATAATTCTTAATCAATATGAAAAGGTAATAAACTGAAGACAGAAACTTTTAAATAATAAAATGAAAATGAAATTCATTCATAGATTTTGACATCTAAAAACCACAGGATATTAACATTGATTACTAAAAAATATATATGAATGAATATCGTAAATATTGGATGTAATTTTTAAAGTACATGAGGTCTTGTACTGTCAATATCAATCCTATGGACATTCTAAAACTACAGGTTGAAACATGTTTAACATAGACAACATAATAATATCCTGAGAACCTTTTGAAATATCAACAATCAATATAAAGTAAAGGATCCACCTTTAATTACATGTTAAATCATTCTTCAGATCAAGTAATAGACTTAATTAATAAAAATAATCCTTTATCAAATATATGTATTGAATTAAAGATACAGATTCATCAATAGTTCCCCAGTTAATAAAATAACTCTAAAAGAAAATACAATATATAAAATGATATATGGTTTCAGAAATAATAATATCCATCATATTAAAATATGTATATTAAAGTATTTTTTTAAATAAATTTATATAATAATTTTATTATTTCAGGAATAATTTGACAATCAATAAAGGAAGTGATATTGACAAGGTAATCATTAAGAGCATTCTTGAGGGGAATAATATTCAAACATTCCAAAGTGTCCCATACCATGTTGAAACATTTGAATAATAATATAAATCATGGAATAAAATTAATTTACTCTTATAATATCATTATAATAAGGGTATTCATTCAATAACATTGAAAATGGAAGTATATACAACATATAATAGTGAAGTGGGGCATAACAACAAATAAGACTCTATGGGATGTAAACTGAGATTAAATCCATTACCATAAAATTCCTTTTGCTGTGAGGACATTTTCATCTATTATTATTGTATAAAATATATTACTAACTTATAGTAGAACCATAATTATGATTTTAACATCATATATAACAATATTATGACATCTTATTAACTGTTTGTTAACAATATTTCATTATTTTTACAATTTTGGGTGTCAAATGCCTATTATTCTCATGTAGATTTTGGATTGTTATTTACTGATCCTATTACATAGATAATAATTTAATAATATCTATAATTTATACCATGAATTAAATTTATTATATATTCATTAAATAATTTTTGATAATATCATATACATTATGAAGACAAGAAATGAAACTCACTTTTCATGGAGATTGTAGGTCGTACGTAGCCATGAACGCTCCGTTCATTTCATTATTATATTAAAATAATGAAAAGTATATGATAAATATTTATATTTTAATTCAAGTATCATATCTACGTCATGTATGTTATATAATTTTATTAAATCCCTCTTAAAAATTCCATGTATAATGTGAATGAGTCAGGTAACTTTGAGTGGTCACTAGGTAAAACTTCCACAAATTATGTTATCATATTTATAAAAACATATCTTCACAAAATTACATATTAGAAAATAATTAATGATGTATAAATATATTATAAATATCATATATATCATATATATCATATATAAATAGATTTTCCCTCAAAATGTCCACCATGAGTGGTGGTTAATATAGAACCTTCAATAACTATTTCGTGAGGTGATATTTCATCATTTTCATAAACAATATTTTTGTTACCCATTAGATTCATGTGTGTGTATGTTTAGGTATAGACCATAACATAAAAAACCCTATTATTTTTATTATAATGGTTTTTTATATAATCATGAAATTATTATATCATAGTGAATGGGGAATGAAAATAAAATAAATGAACATGAGAAAGAATGTTACATATAATATTTTTAACTCCTTTCATTTTTCACAAAAGGGATCCCTTGGATGAATTTATATCATAGTATAGGCTTTGATAATGATTTTAGGGATAATGATGAACTATTTTGGATTATATTGGTCAAACCAAATTGGAAAGAGATGTGTGAGGGAGTTTGAGTAGAGGATGCATTTTTATGATGTATGAGGAGTGAAACATAGAAAATATTGGGAATGGGAATTCCATTGATTTTTTTCCCATGGAATGTTTGTCCCATAATACACCCATTTAGTTACATGGGTTTATAGGGTCTATATATTTTCATATGTTTTCCCTCATACATGTTTTTATGTCATTTGGGCTCTTAAGATTAAGGGTTTTTCACTTATTTAGCATAATTTTACCACAATCCTCACAATTATTATTAATTAAATTCACTAATATTTTTTGGAAAAAAACTAATATGAAATTTTTATAATTTATTAATTATTATTATTACATATATATAATTTTTTAACCAAAATATAATAAAAAAAGTGGATGAATGTTATTTAAATTTCAACCCACAGACTGGACGACAATGTGGGTTTTTAAAGTAAAAAAGTTCTAATGTATGTTGTGTTTTTACACTCAAATTCAAATTAAAATTGATTCTAACGACCTAAATTCTTTTATTTGATAACTATATGATATAATAAATCATTGATATAACTAAATGTATAATTTATTATTATAAATATATTAGATGATATATTATTTTTGAATTATATTTCTGTATTTGTCATTATACATTAAAATATAAAATCTCACAGAAAAATAAAAAAATTCACCCCACAATAATTATTAATTATTATTTTAATAAATTAAGTTAGGTTTATATGTTATATTTATTAAAGGGACAAAATTTTTATTTGAAATAGGTTAATCATTAAATGTAGGGAAAGAAACCTTTATAAAAATATAGTATCCACTTTATGATATTGGTTATGTTCACATATTTACCTTGAAAATATATTTGAGGTGTGTAAAAATATTTATTAAGATATATAATTTTTAAATTTTCTTTAAAAACCATATAAATGTTCTATAATTTAAGTTACTAGAAAAAGTTTAACTCTATTTGGTTTGTTGATAATGGAATGTTGTGTGTGTTGCAAAACTATCGACAAAATATAATTGAAAATATGGTAAAGTATCATGTTTCTATAGAATCAATAGGTGTGTGATGACATGTGAAAAAATTATTGTATTTATATAAATTTTTTACCATTATTTTTTTTTAAAAATTATAAAATTAATAATTTACTCACTGATTTATTATTTATTATATCACTATATCATTTTTAATAATAATAATTTCAATTTAATACAATATTAATTGATCTAAAATATATTGAGGGGAATAATAAAAAATAATAAGTTTTATTATAGTTTTGAATACTTTTGATCCCTACTCAACTATTTTTGTACCCATCTCAGACACTAATCCAACTATAATATGTGTTTGGATTACACAAGTATCAGCATGTTTTACGGTATATGAAATTAAATTTTTACATCCAACAATAACCAAAAAAAATTTTATAAAGTGTGATAGTTATTTTATCTTACCACATTATAATTTAGTGAACAGTTAAAGATGATGTCAAATAAATGATATTTTTCTCCTTAAAAAATGATTTGAAAAGTATTATAGAAAAATTAATATATGTTATCTACAAAATTCAATGTGTATGTTAAATATTAGTGTCCTCGTAATTTTGATTTGTTTTCATTGTTTTTTTGTAACTATTAATTGAAATTATAAATTATTATTTGGTTTTTCATTGTGTTTCTCTCTTGACTTTTCATAATATAATTTTATTGAGATATGTCTTGTATAATTCTTCCAATCCATTTTTATATCCTATACAATCATGGTTCACTATCAGTCATTAATGTAAAAATGTATCAATTTCAATTATATGAAATATAATGTTTTTTATGTGTTGTACCAAATTACAAAAATGAGAAATATTATATTTTAGGATAGCCTCGATGTTTAAATTTATGAAAACATGGGAATTAAATGGTTGAAATAGTATCATGTAGTGTCATAAACCATTCAATATGTACAATTTTCGTTTTTTATGGATAGCATGTCTTGGGAGAGAGTTAGATGACTTTATAGATGCTGTAATTTTAGTTTCATAAATTTATTTTTATAGCACTCTCTGGTAGTGGGTGTGATGGTGATCACTTTGATGATCAATTGGAGTAGAGGGCATGTCTATATTTTTCGGTTGTTTGTGTGGTTGTCAGTGAAATAACAGTAGATAATTTAATTTTCTATATATTTTGGTCGGTATGTTTTTATTGTGGTCACCCAATGTAAAAATAGCTTTATAAAAACACCATATGTGTGTTTGGTGCTAAAAATTGAACATCAATGGTTTACATGTGATAAATTGTGATACAAAGAGGCCACCATGTCATGGAACATTGAACCAAAAGGTGAAATTTATGGGGTCTTCACAACATTCCATATAGTTGTATTGGTGGTGGAAAAAATGTTTTTTAAGGAATTTTTAAAATTTATATGATTTTTGGATCTCACATGGAGATATAGTGTTATGTTTTACTTGAGGACACTAAGACGCAGTCAGTGGGAACCATGACATGGTTAATTCCATATAAGAATTATTTTTATATCAGATAACCCAACCATGTTTGGTAAAATTTATTTTCACATCCTTTCACCCATGGATAAATTCAATCCCCCCTACATTCTCTCTACATTTTCATTCAAGATTATCACTCCAAGGTTCATTTTGATTAACTTTCAATACATATAGGTATCAATTTATCTCACTATTTCTCATTTTTATTTATTTCTATGGTTAAATTGGTGATATGCCTCTATTTGGGAGTAAGTATTGATTGTGTATGACTATGAATAGTCTAAGGTGGTGTTTCATTAAAATCAGGTGGTGGATTATCCTTGTTTCATGTGAGAAACATCCTTGCGGCATAATAATTGTGGTAGGGTATTTGAGTTCTAGCCATATTTATATGAAATTATGAGAGTATAAAACTTTTTAATTACACTATGTGAAATATATGTGCTGGACCAATCAATGAAAGTGACCAGAAAAAATAAATTGGATTTGAATTGTAATAACCACATTATATAACCAATTATCATAGGTTTTTTGTATAAAATTTTAGGTCCTGATTTTATTTCTGGATTAGAAATAACCTTAAATTGGATAATATTTTAAATATATTAATTATAAAATTATAATATTTATGTTAATTCCCTATTTTTTGTATGTTATGTGGGGATTAGTACATTGGTTGTTAATTGTGGCATGGTGTTCTCAGTTGGTTGTTTTTTCCTGGTGTCCTTGGTTTGTATATATTGGTGGGTTTTATTTGTGGTGGTTGATGCTGCTCATTCATGGTATTAGTTTTGGTAGTAATGGGAAGGTAGTTAACAAGGATAATATGAATTTACATACGATGAATTAATGTAATGAAAATGGATTTATATTAATGAAAATAGAAAATTGTAGATGGTATGTGTCATTTATATGATTCTTGGTTGACATATATTGGTTTTAATTTGAGTTATTGAACTAAGGAGTGGTATTTGTGACACCATTTTAGTGATATCACTCTTATAATTGTGTTATTATGAATCAATGGGTGTAGGATTATGTGTGAGATTATCATATGTTTGGATCCTTTGTATCTCCACACTCCCCACCCGAGTCATGTACATAAAACTGACACCCAGATGTTATCGGTAGTTTGTATTCCCCAACATTAGGATGGGGTGGATACAGATGGATGAATACCCCATAGCCCCCACCATCTATACTGTAGTTGTCATTATGTTGTATCTGATACATATATGGTAGTGATTCCTGGTTGTTGATGGGGTTATGTATGGTGGGGTTAGGTCTGGTAGGAGGAGTTCAAATGGTATATTTCCTATACATTTATGATAATACATTATAAATACATTAATTTTATAAATTTTTTTAAAAAAATGTATTTATTTTTTTGTTTTAATTTATAATGTAAGATTTTACACCATATGAATTATTCATTTTTTTGATAATGTTATATGTTTTGGGGACAATATGATGGAATGGAAATAATCCTTATAACCACATAAAATGTGGATTAAAAAAATATAGAATGATCATGGAGCTCTTATAATGAATCGATATGAATAACCATTTTGAAATGAGTTTTTTTGGGTAAAAATAGTATTTACACATAAAATATTGATTCAATTCATAAATAATATACAAGTCACTAAGAGGGTGAAATCACCCTATAATGAAGACACATATAATTCATACCCTAAAATGTACTATGAAATCCATGAAATCCTAGATGTCATGAAATTAGAAAATGTGGTGGAATATTTTCACATTGTGTAATCATTACATTACGTTTAGTGGTCAGGATGGCCCATAAACGGCCATATTTGTCATTTCATGATGTTTTAACCTTTTTATGACCCCATACACACTTAAAATAATAGTTCAGGGTACAACTTTATGGATGATTCAGGAGGCACCACCACTGGGATCAATGACAACATTATCCATGATTCCTCAAATAGGAAAATTATTTTACTATCCCTCTTGATAAGATTAAAGGGGGGGAAATGTTTTCAAATATTCATTAATGAAGGGTTATTAATTTTTACTTTTTTTTTTATTTATGAAAAAAAATTCATTTTTGGTGGTTTTCTACAACCTTAATATCTTAAATCTCTTATTTTGTTTTCCATTCAAGACCACTCTGATATCGATGTGAGAGTGATCCTTTTATTGAATTGACTGGTGAATAATTCATAGTAATACTATTGGGTAGATTATTTCACTATATTTATATATTTTACTGAGTTACCAATTCATTGAATACATGATGTTACATGACCACTGTGAAAAAGTAACATATGTGATATTTGGGGTTGTACCATGACCATTTACTTCAACTAAGCTCGATTCTAACACCAAGGATTGATTATTCATTATTTTGTTCCCTAATCAATGGTTAATCCATATTTTAAAATCTAATAATGTTTAATATTTTAATAAAATCTACATCAACAATATAATCTTCTTTTAATAAAATAATTTATTATTAGTTAATTATATAGTTAAGGTTTAATTTATTATGTTAATATTTTCTCTAACCATTCATAAATGGTTTTGGCCTGGGATTTTAATTTCCCACACTACCGTATATATTTGGGGATTGTTTTATTAATGTTTTAAATTTATATATTCAGAATCCCATTTAAAATTAATGATACCCAATAAGAGATAAAATTTATTGGGAACTTCCCTGGAAAATTATTGAAGAATTTATTGGTTTGATAATTTAGAAAAATTATTTTCCATCATTTTTTATTGGCATTTTTTCCAAGGGTTTATATTTATTTGAAATATTTATTAATTTTTACTATAGAAGTCATTTTTTTGTGATGGGATGGATATAGGAAATTATGACTACCAAGGTGTAATGTTCCAACTTTTTGTATTGTTATAAAATATTATGTTAATATTCAAAACATATTATTTGAACTTGTGATTTGAATAAATGGATAATGAGTATTTTATTATAATCTATGGGTCATTCATTAACTAGATCTTTGGAATTTATATAATTATACATGGAAACATGGTTATCTCATATTTTTTAACAACTATTTCCCTCAATCGTGCGATTCACCTAGTGCATTTGGGATGCCGCTCGATTTGTCTTCAACAATACAAGTCAGGCTGTATGCGTGTATGGGTTTTTCAATCATGTGAAAAGAAATTGTTTTCATGGATTGAACATAGCTTTTATATCTATACTATTATCATATGGTAGGGGTCCATTTGGATTGGGGTTGGTTCACGGTTCACAAATGGCTTATCCAACTGTGCGGCCAATGAGTGCAACCCCCCAATTTGAGGTTGATTTTATGTATTTTCATTTTTTAAATTTTTAAACCCATTTTCCATTTCATCATCGTCTCATATAAAAAACCCATTCCAAAAGCTATAATTGTCCTCCAAGTTAGGGATATTGATAAAAACATTATGTTAACCCCTATTTCAACTTTGACCAGTTTCTGGGATTCCTGTCACTATTTTATACACTCATCTTCCTTATATTCATTCATTTTATTCTAGTATCTTGTGATATTTTGGAATGACTTCATTTTCCCAATATTCATTTCATTTGGTGACTCTTTCATTTCACCCATTATAGCTATATTGAAGGTCACACACTAGATGAAGATAGAGATAAAACACTAAGGTAGGTGACCTAGCATTTTTCACTCATTTTTAGTGATTTCATTCCTTATGTTGAGGGTCCACACACCATAAATTATTAAGACACCCCAAAATTATTAATAAATTATTTTGAATGGCATTCCAATACCTCTACATTTCTAAGTAGTGTTTAATCAACCCATTTTTTGACCTCCTTTATTAAATCCACCCAATGGTTGTGATCGTACATAAAGGACTAATTTTATTTTATATAAAATTTTATAAAAACCTACAAAGGTGTGGATTCCATTATAATAAATGATTCATAGATAATTAATTGTATTAATATTTTTTTTGGACCATGAGTTTGGTCCTACAATTCATTCCCTAATTTAATTCCTTGTCTAATTTGATAAAACTTTTATAATCTCACTTCCATGAAAAATGATATGAATTGTAATAGAAAAAATAACTTTTATATATGATGAGAGTGACACTTGGTTCATTATGGGATTCCATTAATGAGCTCATCTATCATTGTAGTTCGAATTTTTAAATTATTTTTATACTCTTCTGGAATGATACTGTGTTTGTTTGGGATGATCTCACATTGTGTTTACCATAAATCGTTGTGAGTGATAATGGTTCCGTAGGGGAGGTGATGTGGATGGTGGTAGTGGAATGATGGTTAGACAAGGTTGCGAGTGATACATATTCCCCTATCTATAATACCTAGTATGGTATTAGAGGGTATGCTTCATGACCATTAGATAGTTATACATGGGATTCTGTTTATGAATTACCTTGTATAGATCCTTACGGTATTGGGATTTCACAGTTCCCACTGTGTGAAACGTGGGATTCCATTCGGATCACCTTGGATGGGATCAAGGCTCATCTTCATAAATCCTGAAGACTAATTTACGAATAGTGAATATGAATGTGTAACAAAATATCTAGGGATACGACTTCCATGAAAAATAAATTTCATGGCGATGATCCACATTATGATTCTTTATTTACAATATCCCATTATTTTGAATGTCTTGTTTTTACATGATTAAGATAGTTCAGAGACATGCACCTTTGGAAGAATCTTTTAGAGTCGTTCAAGTATCCTATGAGGAAACTTGTCTTATGTATTTATTTATTTATTCATTTCCCAGATAATATTGTTGATGTCACACAACTCATATTATATTAGAAAATTTGATTGATATAGACAGTATTAGTTATGTCCAAATAATCACATCTCATACTATTATTATGTTTCCTTCAATACTAATGAAGAATTAAAAATTGAAGGTATATATTAAGGGAAGTTTCAAGATTCTAATACATGATGTCCAGTTCAGGAATGGTGTATATGAGTAATGATTTAAGCCTTTAATCACAATGATAGTTTCTCTAGTTATTGGAATTTTCTATTTTGGTGTGGCATGTGGTATATTAATGTTTTCTTTATATCCCATGTACCTTATTTTTTATTTATAAAATAATAATAATCATCATCATTATGTATCTATTTATTATGAGGATTCTATGTATTTATTTATATTGGATTTTTTTATTACATATTATTGTACTACCCAATAATATATGTGGGAGTAGTCTCCCAAAAATGCACCTAAGGTCCTAAATACGAGTCGGAATCCTCAGATGTAGGGGGATGTGCAATTGAATTTATGTGGTTTACCATCTTGGAGAACCACTATATGGTGTCTGGTGTGGGATAATACAAAGTGGTATTAATGTATCTTCAATTTTTATTTCTCTTTAGGTATTATCTAGGAGACTGCGAGTAATGGAAATTGGTAACAAGCCTATTCTTGGGATTAGATAACTCATATAAAGGGGACACCAATATTTCTTGAGATGGTTAAATGATGGTATTGGTTGTTCATATTATATTATTATAGATTTCCCCCAATAACTTATACTTCAGTTTTGTGCCAAAATATTTTTTGATATTATTATAATTGTATTTCTTTTACATTGGACAGATGATATAAGGGAATATCATTTCACACATCATAATCGTTACCATATGAATTGAATTTTATGCATTATTTCATAACATTTTTATATAACTATATTAATTTCTGTGGTTTCAAGTTCCTTTTTGTATGTTCTTTTATTGACACACACACACACACAAATATATATATATATATATATATATATATATATATATATATATTTATGTGGGAAGATTTTAAATTAATGGATAAAATTATTTGAATAATTAAATTTCCTATATCAATATTTATTATTGGTTATGACATATATTGAATATGAAAAAATAATTAAAATTTTGTCCCATAATAATGCTAAGTACAATAGTTTTTATTGTCTCAAATATTTGTTTTTCTGATTGATCATTGACAATTGTATCTTTTTTATAGTGACATCATCATAAAAATAAATCTAGAATTTATATACATAATTTACCAATTACACTATGATGAAATTTTTTAAAACATATCAATTAAAAACCACATTTTGATTCCATGATGAGGTAATCATATAATTTAAATCTTAAACCATACCAAAATAATTCATAATTAATATTCAATAAGTTGTACAAAATTTAAAATATATGAACTTGAATCCACTGATTTAGATGAAAATCAACCTCATTAACAATTTCTTTAACAAATCCACAATGTTTGTAATAAAATGTCAAGGTAGACTATGAATACATTTACATTATTTTAATTTTATAGAAAATTTGAATTAACAAATCCAAATAGTGTCACTTGTGATGATTTTTTGACTAAAAAGTGTCCCACAACTCCAAAAAAACCCTAATATGAGAATTGTATTCTTAATGATGAATATTGTGGAACTATACAATATTATTAATCATTTGAATGATCGATGAATATATATCAATGAGTTGAGGATCTATGGAGGGATAAAAATATTAGGTTTAATCCTAGTGTTTGATGGTCTTATATTGTTAAAAAATGCTTGAATACTCTTGTTTCCTCCTTGAATTTCATGTACTTATATTTGTATAAAATATATTACTTCTCTATATCAATCGGATTTTATTTTCTCCATGTCATTCATGATGTTCTCCTAGATGTTAAAAATAAATTTTATTATTATTATCATCATTTCAATCTAAATATTGAATTGCGGATCTCATCTCTTTTTTTACTATTATGGAATACTCAAGTTCTAAATTCGATCCTAAATCATAACAAAAACTAAAACAAGTGTAAAATTAATAATAACAAAAAAACAAAATACTAAATTCTAGAATACATTAATCATTACTAAATACCACTCCGGATAAATAGTTCATTTTTTTTACTTCACTAGGAAAATTATTTCAGTTATTGGGGATTTAAAGGAACAACAATTGTGAGATCGACAATCACTAACTAATAAAAATTTAGTATAATTGAAGATCAAGTTCTACACATAAATAACAATGTATGAATGATAGAAAAATGAAATAAAAACATTAATATATAATGATTGATGATTGATTGGTTTTATTATCACTAATATAGAACATGTTTTTATCAATGCTAAAAATCCATTATTAGTGTTTAAAATGAGTTGATAATCATGATTCCGTTAAAAAGGGTTCCCTTTTATCAATGCTAAAAAATGAACTGATAAAGGACCACATTATAAGCTCTATTTTAAAATAACTATAAATTTCAAAAAAATATCTTTTAAAAAACATGTAAATCAGAGTTTCTCTATTTTAACATAACATGAAACCCCTTTCAATAGCACTAAGAATCCCTAACCACAAACAAACCCTATAACCCTTTAATAGTGGTCAGTTTACACCCCCCAATATTTAACAATGTTATCTACCCTACAATATCCAGTGCACCCCTTCCATTTTTTTGATTCCTACATGAGTCCTCTCCCATGCATGCATTCACCATTACGACTCACCCAACATGAGTTTTTCTCCATTTAATGATATATATTTATACATATATAGTCAAATTTAATCATATTTTAATATATATTTATATTTATGTATATATTTATGTTAAAATAAATATTTATTTATGTCAACATATATATATATTAATATATATATATATAAGTTGTAAATACATTTATAAAATATATTTTGTGTGTGTTTATAAATAAATTAATATATAAATACATATCTAAAAGATATATACACATGTATATATATTATATATATGTGTATCTGTAAGTATAATTATGCATATTTATATATATTTATATATATTTACATATATTATAAATTTATATGTGTATTAATATGTTATATTATATAGATGACCTATATTTTTTTGTTAATACACACAAACACATTATATAAGTATATTAATAATCATATATCTTTATTTTAATTAAATTAAATATTACATTTTACTTAGATAAGTATTATATATTGAGAAATATTTTTTGGATATAAATATGTTTTATTATTTACTTATATAATTAAAATTTTATGTTTTAATATATAATAAATATGTATATATTGTTATATATTTGATTATAAATAATAGTACATAGTAAAAAATGACAAAGTATCAAATCTGTAATGTCGATATGAATGTATGACCTGGGAATAAATTCAGTCCCCATTGAAGAAGGAAAAAAATACCCCCTTAATGGAGGCTTAAAATCAATTGAATATAAAAACAAAGGGTTTACAAGACTGAAACCACTATTTTAGAGGCCTTCTAGGTCTTTTTGGATTGGAAAATCATTAAAATGGTTTACTTGAGATACTAATGGTGTATATTCAATCATCCGATTTGATTTGATATGTTGTAGAGCCCAAATAGACTCATGAATGAAAACATATATTCATTTGAATGGTAAGTTATGTTTTCAACTTATTTTTGATTTTTTATCAATTCATTGATTTTTTCTTACTTCAGGTTATTATTAAATTATTATTATTCCCAAATAATTATAAAATTGTTAATTAATAATATTTTTTTATATTTTATAATACATTTTAACAAAATTTCATATATATTGAGGGTAAATGTCTATTTATACATATCTAAAACACTTTTAAAAATATATCTTATATTAATATGAATATAAATATATTTCTATATTTATATCAATTTAAATATATTTATTTATTAATTTATTATGATATTATTTTTAATGGGTTTTTTAAATATTCGATTTATCAACTATTTTATGAAAAAGAATTGATAAAGACCCCATATAGGAGTGATACTAAAGAAAGAGATGATAAATAGGTTCAATTTTCTATTACACGAAAATACTGATAAAGGGGGCACCTTTATTAGTGGTAAAAATGGTTGATAAATAGTATGATTAACAACGCTAAAAATAACTGATATCAATACCAATTATAAATGATTTTTTAGGACTAATAAAGGTACCTCCATTATCAGTAGTTTTCAGGGATGTAAAATGGTGGTGGTGAAAAAATAAGAATTTATAGTAGTGGATTTTATGAAATTGATGTTTCGCGATTACACCATATAATTTATGTTATTTCATTAATAGTTTTTTTGTATAATTTTTAATCACAATGACATATTATTCATAGATTTTTTATTCCATGGGTTTTGGCCCCATAGTTTAATAGTTATTTCATTTTGATTTACCCATTTCAACCAATATTGGATGTGCCTGAATCAAAGGGTATGAAATTTATAATGAATTAATCAATGAAAAACCCCATAAAATATCAATCAAAATAAATCCACTCTACTTAGTGAACTCCCTCATTCCTAACATATCATGACACAAGAAGCCTTCTTCCGCATTTAAGTCATCAAGGGATTGAAAAATAAAATTTTAATCCAATTATTGATGCATCATTATTTAGAAATATCTACTTTTCATGTTCTAATTCTCTGAAAAAAATGTACCCCTTTCATTTAGCAGTGGATTTTGGTCATCTGTTACCCCCTCTTGAGAGAGATCACTCCATTTATGATTTAAATTTAAAATACCCCTCTATCATTTTTCCAACATTTATATGGGTCTTTATTTACCTCAAGGATGGTCTCCCAGGATTTACCATGAACTTGTACATCTTCAGGGTATGCCAGGAATCTTATTTGTCTTCTTTTTTTCTAATCACTCTTCCTCATGTCCAAGATGTATCACTCATTGCCCTATAGTCCCCCATATTCTATGGGTTTTTGGTTAAATAACCTACCATAAAATTCATGTGTGGTAGTTCATGGTCATGATGGAGCATATGTTGTCCCCAACACATCCTCTATTGAGTCCAAAATCAATTGTTCTTCCAAAAAAACACACCCTCAATGGCGTATCTATTCCCCATGGGGAAACCATATTTATTATTCTACTAGGATGAAATGATATTAAATAGAAATTGTTACTACAACCGTCTCATGATATCCATCCATGAGCCTATAGTATACCACATTTCATCAAATTTGGATAATGTAATTGTGTATTACTCTTTAATTTGTGGGAAAAAAGAGCGATTTGTAATCAATGAATCCACAACCCAATGAAATTTTCTTTCATGAGATTGTTTCATCACTACATTTAAAGAAATGGATTTGATATAGTTTTGTTAGTAATAACAGTGGAATGTGAATTCATCTTTTTTTATCTGCAAGGTTGCATAAGTGGATACATCATAGGAGAGGTGGCCATTGATGGTCATGTGGCAGAGCAGGAGTGGTGAAAGAGTTGTTTAAGAATCCATGTAGGATAATTGGAAATCCCAAGTAAATAGTTTTTTAATAGTATGTTGACAATAACCAAGAGAATATCACATCCCACATATGAAAAAACTGTATCCAAACTCTTCATAAAATGTTTTTTCATTCCTCTAACACTGCATCAAATCATATGTGTGTGGGAGGACACATTACACCACTATGGACCACTGAATCGCAATAAGAATATCCTCCCTCTTTCATATGGTGTTTCCCCCTTCCTTGGTGTGCTTTTAATCCCCTACAATGACAAGGGGTTCTTCTCTCAACTATAATATTGTGGGAAGGCTCACTTGTGATTTTTTCATGGTTAGTGGGCATGTGAGCACTACTATGAGACTATCTATGATCATGTTTGACCATTACCCCATTATCCAAATTTTTTGGTAAACTACCTACATAAAATCTGGATAAAAATAATAAAAATAATAATTAGTGATAATAAATATTTAAATTATTATTTTAAAAAAATCAAATATAATGTCAATACATAAATATTATATTTAAAAATTATAATACGGGATTAGTAAATAAAAAAATTAAATTGGAAATTCAAATTATCAAATTTTTGAGTTGGATATGAACTTGTCACGTATATAGTATTATAAAATTCCCTATGAATGGATGATATTTATTTTTTTATATATTATCTGCTATTATTTATTATTATCATTATTGAGACAAGTAGCTCACTTGTACATACATTGTGCATAACTAGCTATATAAAGAAACTTGTTTGTAATGTCCTATAATGATTTTTTTCACAACCTTCTTGATTTGACATTTCACTTGTTTTTGGAAGAAAATGTTCATATTGTTGTTGAACCATGTTTGGGAAGAGGACAAAGATCAAACAAATGGGATGACTGAGATGTTCACATGGAGCATGGGTTTGTAGTGTGGATTATAGTTTTAGAAGATCATCGTAAGTTTATATACTTATTATTAATTTGATTCTATATAAATGGTCACCTATTTCAGTGATCAGTGTTGTTGGTATGACATTATTGTTCAGGTCTTTATTGCATTCAATTTTATTATAGCCTTGTAATTATTTATTTTATCTGCCATATTATAATTTACTAGCACTGATAATGTCTAATTTGCCTATCATTCTTTACTCTGATAAGATTGCACAGTATCCCCAAAGGCATAGCCTAAGTCATCACTTCTAATCTAAAGCCTAAGGGTATGGGGAGGCTCTCTTGGGGCCTTGTTTGAAATAGTTTTTTCTACTATTAATAATTTTATTCTGGACAGGACGTGACATATTGGTATTAATGGGCTTACATTCATATTGTTTTACTCATTGGGACATGGTACATAATAGTATTAGAAAGTATCTGATCCTATGATGGATTTCAGAATGGTTCACTGATTAATCTTATTCCAATAAAAGTACATATATCCCGGGATAAAGGATAGTTGTTATTTGTTTGTGGTTTGGACATTGTAGAAGATTTTTACTTTGATCTATGAACATGATTTTGTTTTCTTAGGAATTTTTATATATTTATGGTTCTCATACCATCAGTGAGATTCCATTGAATTATTTTGAAACAACATCAGAGAAGGAATGAAAAATATTATAAATATTATTTTTCATGTTGGTTAAACATTTTACAAGTCTCTAGTGTTTGATTCTTCTGATGATTTAGTTCAACGGTTTGTGGGGTCTATAGAAACCAATTTGGGGTTTTCTTTTATTGGTTCTAAATTTAATTATTCCTTATTTGAAAGACATAGATATATATATATTTACTTATCATGTCATTTTATTTAGATCTATCGTTAGATATATGATTTTATGGTCAATGACAAGGTGCTCTTTTCTGGGAGGTGAATTGATACTCGCTGGTCAATATGGTGTATGGTGCCTAGTTGTTGATTGGGTTTTGATTCAATGGTTATTTTTATGTTATCCTTTAGTTCCAATATATCTTTTTTCATATAGCTAATAATGAAATTTTACAAATCCAATCCATGACATCACTTCAATACAAGGATATATGACATGATCTTGGATGTTTATTATCAGACCTCATAGGCGAGTTTGGGTAGCTTATTCCTTTCTGAAGACACTCTGTGGGTATACATTTTCATATGTGTATATCGAAATATTAATAACAACCTGAATTGAGTTTTCCTATCTATATTAATTTTATATATACTATAACTAACCTTTATTCAAGGTTATTGTGTCACATCACTAAGTAAGATTTAGAGAGGTACCAAGATGATTATTGTGAACTATAAACTCAATGGAAATTATGATAGATTTAATTTATGAGTAATCACCTTGGTATCATAGGCTGGATGTTCCCTCTTTTGAATGATTTTTAAGAGATCATTGAATTAATTTTTTTCATGATATGTGAGATAGGAATTATGATGGATTTTTTTATGAGTAATCACATTGTGTTCATGGTTTTTGAGGAATTTTTTACAGGTAAAAATATATGGGTTCCAGACCTCACCTACCAAAGGATTATTTTTAGTATCTGGTCATAGTGCGGGTACATTCTCAGGATGGGGAAGATGCGACATGATGATTATTTGTGGAATATTTCATTTCACTTGGGAGGGTCCGGATTTTTAGGAGGAGTTACATGGGAGATTCAAAAATATTAAAAATATATTACTATATTGAACAATGACTGTATCCCTAGTAACATGAAACTTGTTTGACTATGAGTTTGGTGATGATCGAGTGGTGTAGGATTGTACACCCATTATGTTGGTCGAGATCTAAAAGTTTCACCTCAATTTTCACATTGTACCATTGCAATAATAGATTTTTGAGAGGCCATGTTCGAGCTGAGAACACGTGGTTTTATGTAAATATTGTATACATGGTTTATTTGGAGTTGTGATAAAATTAGTAATGTTCGTCTATGATAGTAGAGATAACATGAATAAATTTTCAACTGTGACGTGGTTCACGCGTGGATGGACCATTAAACATATTGTCATGAGACATGGTGTTAGGTGTCAGTTTATAGAATGTACTGGTTATTTTTTGTTAACGTGGCTTAGGAGAGAGATACATACCTATCAATGGAAACATAGTGTACTCAGAGCCATGAGATGAACGTTCTCTATATATTGAAATTATCTTTATTACGTTGCTAGATCATCGGATATATGCTGATATATGAAAATATATTTTTATAGTTAGAAGGATGAACAAGTTGAGGTTATGAAAAATGGTAATTATATTGTAATCCATATAATGGGTAAAGCACCATTGGCCGTTTGAGTGTGGTGACCCTCATTATGATATACATTTTGATAATGACAACAGAACTGTTCTAATAATTATGAAATGGTTAATGGGTGACATCATTGTTGGATCATAGAGGTTATTGGTATTATATCCATGCCCATGTTTATTTATAGAAGTGGATGGATCATGAGATGTGTTGATCCAGAATAGATTATATTGTTACGATGAAATGGATTATCCTATGGTGGGAAAATGGATATTGGTCCATAGTATACAACCCTCACATGAGAATTTCCATGGAATCATAATACCAGTTATGAGATGATCATTTGTATTTTAAATTTCAATATATAAATGGAAATTTATTCTACAAGATACCATAGAGAATAACATATATGAGTTGGGATATGGACTTCAGTGGAGTCTGAGAGGAGGAATTCAACATAAGATAGATTATGATGATCCATGGGTATCATATTATAAATGAATATGTGTCCATGAATAGGATTCATAATGGTAAAGGGAAAAGATTGGATGACCTAGAAATTTCACTAGAAGATGGTTAATCCCTTCTATGAGTGTGTTAAAAATGATATTGTTCTGACTTAAGAAAAATTCACTAAGATCAGTTTTTGATGATTCATTAATGAATGAAGATTTATGTTTTAAGAATAATAATCTATAGATAATTTTTCTTAATTTCTCACATCAGCTTTCTTATGGTCAATAAGCTACTACAATAGATATATTATTGGGATGAGATAAGTATAGTAAAATTATTGGGATGAGATTTTCATAGAAAATACTACATCACTAGGTTGAGGTTGGTCTTTTAGGATTTATATATGTTTTTAAATAAAGTTATAAAAGTAGTTCCCCATGTTTTATATCATGTGGGAGGATGAGAAACATGAAGGGAGCATATATAGGATGCTAGGGGTATGTTTTAGTCAACAATTATGATTCTGGAAGTATTGTGGTTTAGAATTTTTCATTGAAATTAAGATTATATTTTGGAGAAAACCATAGAATAATTAATAGAATAGAATAATATGTGATCATGTCTCCTCTAATATGCTCTATTTTAAGGTATGTCTTCATGTTTATCCCTTATTACACTTTTTCCTTATATTTTGGTTAGTTAGTCACAATTTAAATAATGAGGTTAATTATTGTGTGTTAGGTGTTCGTAAATGCATCCGGAATGTTTTTGGTGGAATCCACAACCCAGGTACCATAGTCTATTAAATGTGATTCCAACCAAAGATTATAAGGGATGATATGTTCTATAATGACCCAAAACCCAGTAGCCTAGATCTAATGACGTATATTATAACATTAGTATACCTACAATATCAAAATCCCAAAGGAAAAAACCGATTATTAGTATTGGAAAACCAAATTATATACAAGAAAAGCATATTACATTGGTAATATAAAATAAAAATTATAAAATTAAAATGTCATAATCTATGAAACTAATTCTAACAATTTATCTTCATATACAAAGGAATGAAAACTAAATAAGAGTGATCTCAAATTCTTAGTATGTGATTAGTACATTTGATGATATTATAAATTGATAATCATAATCAATATGAAATGTTAAACAACTAAAAATATATTCCATGTAATAGATAAACTATGAGGTGCGTGCATAAACAATATGGAATGGTATATAGATGAAAAAAATCCCATTTATATAACATGATAACATAGAATAAATATAAAAAGAATGAAATTAATCTATATATTTTTTTAATAATGAAGATCTCATTAATATTAATAATAAGTAATCTTTAAATAATGTAAATGTAAAAATATTTGACATGTTGTTTCCCAGGAACATAGAACCTTCACTATCATGACAATTCATAAGACAATTTAAAATATATATTGTAGAAACCCATCTGATTTGGTTGTCTAATTTTTTATATGAGACTATCGATGCATCGAGGTGCAACTATAAATGATCCCCAACCAATTTTAAACTAGTCCAAATCTTCCCTCAAATCTCAAATAAATCTATTTAACTCATATTCCCTGTTACTATTAAAATATGATTATTGAGAAATGATACAGATTTATCATACATTCCCCAGTTAATAAAATAACAATCAAATTATAATCGTATGTAAAAAGGGTTTATGATTTAGGGAATAATAATATCCATTACACATGAATATAAATGGGGAAGATAATTTTAATTTCTATTCAAATGGATTATAATAAATTAATTGTTTTAAGAGAATGATAACAATCATAAAAGAATGTGATATTGTATAATATATATTATCACATGGAAATTTTGAAGTCAAATCCCCATAGATGATATAAATAAAATGTAAATGTAAAATACCATGAAGAATAAAAAATTATTTATATTACATGTTAAAGTGTAAGTGTATACCCTATATAATAGTGAATTGGTAAATAATAACAAATAAGTCTCAATTAGAAGCAATTTGAGATGAAATCCATTAACATTCACTTAATATTGAAAGAATGATATTTAAACTCCTCTGTAATGGTTATAATAATGTCATTAATTTTAAAAATTACTGATATAATTGTTTATGATATCATATATGAGAGACCATGAGGATGGTATGCATAGCGATTAGGCTTTAGTATGTGGATAGTTACTGGAGATAGTGCCTTCGAATAGTGTTCCATCTATGTCACTACCCGTGGGTCAGCAGTTACAACTAGTGATACATGTAGAGGACACATATTGGATTCGTGCCTTATGAATGATTCATCATCAGATACCCTTCAGGTTCGGAGGTGAGCCCAACTCATATAAGGCTAAGGACTGTCTTGAGGAGGTGGTTAAGAGTTCTCTAGAACTTCTACAGCTTCGGCAGGATGACATGTCGGTATCTAAGTATTCATCAAGGTGTACAAACCATTCCTGGTACTTGATTAGTATGATATTATCACTGCATCAGGGCTCAGACATCTGAGCGAGGTGTGTTTAAGGACATCCATGCCAGCACTATTCCTCTATAAATCCTAATTATATTAGGTTTCTAGAGAGAAAATTTGTGGTTAAATGTTTTTTATCTAAGAGGATACAACCAGTGAATGTTATCAGTGGGAAAGAAGGAAACCATCACTAGTCTCAGATACTTGGGCATGTAAAATGTTTCAGGAGGAGGATGTGACAAGGAAATATGAAACTGCAGGGTAGAAGACATGGAAGCAGAGTAAGGAGATCCGCATGAGGTGGTGTACATTTCGACATGTCACAACCACCCCCCCCCCCCCTTTGTGGACCCCACCAGGCTTAGGGAGCTGGAGGACAGGGGAAGGGAGTACCAGCATGCAATCGGGGAGTGTGACCCAAGGGATATAGGAATGATTCAAGGTACGATCTATGTCTACTACTAGATGATGAATATATAGACATAGGTACCAATCATTCATTCGTTCCAAGAATCCTGTTCAAGACCTAGAGTTTCCGGTTAAGTCGTTGACTTGACCATCATGTCTGGAGATACCATTGGGAGGAGACTCGATAATCAAACTTACGCCGATGGTGTGATATTACCCTTGAGGTGAGAGTTTCTGTTTGAAACTCTTGGTTACAGCATCAAGGCCTTACAATGTTAGTTTTGGTGTGGACTGGGGAACCATAGTCCATACTCATATTGAATGTATTAGGAAAAATGGTTGTGGTTTCTCTACAATGTTGGAATGAGGTTTTCCTTGGTCAGCAAAAAACAAAACCACACAACACAGGATGGACTCTTTCATAAGAGGGTGCAAAGGATCACTCATGAGTCGGCCAGACAAACCCTTGTGGCAGCTGGAGTTTTGTGTTTTCAGTTCCAAATTGAAGTGGCAGAGCATGCGGACATCTATTAAAAAGATGTTTCCAGGATTACAACCCCAAATGGAGTGGGACATATTCTTTGCCTAGGTACGACAGATGATTTGTACCCAACTTCCCTAGGGTAGTGGCACCATTTTCATCTTTGACAAAAAAGTGGGAGGCTTTCCTGTGGATGGATAATTGTTAGCAGAGGTTTTAGGAGCTGAGACAAAGACTGACAAGTATAAATACTCTACACATGACCTATAGATCACAGTATTGGTCTTTGAATTGAAGGTTTGGTGGCATTACTTGATGGGCGAACATTTTACAGTTTACTCTAATCACAAGAGACTCGGGTATATCTTCTCACAAAAGGACTATATCTTGAGACAATGACATTGGATTGAGTTCTTACCTGACTATGAATTTGAGATACTCTATACTCATGTGATGGGGAACGTTGTACTAGATGCACTTATCATGTGATATCGTATATATCTACGAGGTGAGGCGACATAGCAGCTGACTGCATTGCAGATATCATTTGTAGATCGGGATAGAGCATATTTTCATCAGTCTCTTACAGTCACTCCCCATATTCTTCAGTAACTCAGGGAGGCGCAGCATGGGGACATTGATTTCAAGGCACGACGTGCTCAGATATCCACAGGATATGAACTTGATGGATTTTATGAAGGTGGGGAGCACACCATCCTCTTCGGAGGACGTACCATGGTACCCGTGTCACTTCTGGAGGAAGTGTTGAGAGAGTTCCACATATCCCCTCTAGAGGTACATCTAGGAGTTTAAAAGATGTACCAGGATCATTGATGAAAGTATTGGTGGCTGGGAATGAAGAAATTTTTAGCAGCGTTTGTCTCTTGGTGCCTCACTTGTCATAGAGTGAAGGTGGAGATTCAGGTACCAGTATGATTGGTTCAGGATTTAGAGGTCCCAGTGTGGATGTGTGATGAGATATCCATGGACTTTGTGATAGGACTTCCAAATACATACAGAGGTCGTGACTCTATCTGGGTGATCGTCGACCAACTCACCAAGTCGGCCCACTTACTACCGATCAGAGAGCAGAGATTAGTAGAGAGCCTGGGACGCCACTTTGTGCAGGATATTGTGAGGCTCCATGGAGTACCCTCGACGATTGTCTCCGATCATGATAAAAAATTCACTTCCCGAATATGGATGGGGTTGTAGGAGGCTTTTGGGACGCAGCTTCGTTTGAGCACAGCCTTCCATCCTTAGAGGGATGGTCATATTAAGCGAACAATTCAGACTCCCAAGAACACGCTGCATGTGTGTGTCCTCGATTTTGGTTGCAATGCAGAGGATCACATGCCTTTGGTAGCGTTTTCATTAAACAATAGATATCACTCCACCATTAGGATTAGCACCTTTTGATGCGTTGTATGTGTGGCCATGAAGATCACCTTTGTGCGGGATAGACCTAGGGGATTCATCACTAGTGGGAACATAGATGGTATGAGCTACCATAGAGAAGGTGAAGATCATCCAGGAGTGGATGAAAACTACACAGAGCTAGCATATGTCTTATGCTGACAGGAGATGGAGACCTCTGGAGTTCTAGGATGGTGACCACGTCTTTTTACAGGTCTCACCTCGATGATGTTTGCAGATATTTTTCCGAGTAGCAAGTTATCTCCGAGGATCATTAAAACCATTCAGGTCCTCAACAGAGTTAGTGATGTAGCTTACCGCTTAGCACTTCCCCCTCAGTTGAACCGGGTTCACGAATTCTTCTACGTATCCCTACAGAATATATACGTGCATGACCCTTCTCAAATCATCGACCATGGAGAGATGGACATCGATGAAGGGGTGATGTTTTCAGAGGTCCTAGTAAAGATTGAGTATTGGTAGGAGCAGGTCCTTTGTGGGCAGTTGATACCTCTGGTGCACATTCGCTAGCAGCACGGGAACCTCCAAGAGAGCACATTGGATCAGGAGGCTTAGATGTGTGCTCTGTACCCCCACTTTCTCCCTTAGTTTGAGTTGTTTCTTACGGGGATGCAAATCCCTAAGGTGGTGAGAATGTAAAGACCCGGAAATTCCATGTAATTTTTTTTAATTATATGGGGATTTTAAAAGTCCGTGAAAATTAACGACACATGATTCCAAGGCCCGATGTGCCCAAAATTAATTTTTGAACTTTTTTTCAGGTATGTTCAATAAATGTACATGTGGGTTTTTTCTACTTCTGATCCAATGCTTGTAATTGAAATCTGAAGCCACCATTGAACTCGTAGCGCCTGTATTTTCTTAAGAGGACCTTCACCTCGACTGAAGAGGGTCGAGAGTGAAATATAATTTTTTTTTCTTTTCATGAATGAATTCAATAAAATAAAAAGTTCTTACATTTTTATTTTAGAAACCCCTCATCATCGGTTATGGTTGTGGGTACCTCCCGATCCTAATCCTCCCATGTTAATGTTTTGAGGTGGGGACCACCTGAACTAACCCCGATTTCAAATTTAGAGGTGGGTACACCTGAACCCATTTTATGAGAGAAAACCTCTAAACTCCACCAACTCTAATTATTCTTATTAAATTAGATAATTAATTGTGAAAAAAAGTACATTAATTATTCAATATTTTTGTGTAAGCTTAATTTATTTTGATAAACATTAATTAATAAGTTAGAAGATTTTCACATTTTGGGTGGAATTGGGAGGAAGGGGTTGGAAAGTAGGGAGATTTTGGAGGATTATTATCTACAACAAAGAACACACTCTCCAATGAAGAACACACTCCCCAATGAATAATGCTCTCACCTATGACGAACGTATTCAATGATCAAACTAATGATCGAGGAAATGCTGATGCCACCAACATACGTCTATCCCTCCTCATCAACGCCAACGAACCTCCAAGGTAATGGTTTAATTATGTGTGATTGGTTTTTCCGATTATCTTCCCTTCTAAAAAAAGATTTAAAATAAACTCTCCAACTAGTCGATCCAAAAATGAATTCTTTTTGCAGGTTTGGGAATTATCATTGTTGAACGTTTAAGGGTTTGATGTTCTTAATTAATGTTTTTGTTGAGCTTCTTGCTATAGCTCTAATGTGGAGGGTGCGGTCCAAACAAACATAGCACGAACCCTCAGCCGTTCTTCATGAATGGTCTGTTATTCACGATGGAAGAAGGAGGATTTGTGACACAGTGAAAAATGAATATCATCCAGCTGAACAGGCAACTGGCGAAGGGGCAGCGCGTGACGGTGGTGCGTTGAGAGGGAGGTTGGCCATCCAGCCAGTTATGTCAGACCACCACACCACGACCACCCTACCGCACCATGACCGCCCTGTTGGACCACGAACTCCACACCGCCTCGCACCGTCCTGTGTCCCCACGCTGCTCGCCACCTCCGCCGAGTTGCGGCCACTGCTGCCTCCGCTAGTCCGCATCCTCATGTCGTCTGTGGCCTCCACAACCCCCACAGCCCTCGCGGCCTCTGTGGCCTCTACTTTCCCACGGCCGGCACAGCCCCCTCGGCCTCTGCCGCTCCATATCTTCTGAGGATTCCTCCACCCTGAAACTTTGTGCCCCTCACGGCCTCTGTGGCCGGCCCGCTGGAACACGGGCTGCTGCCCAGGCTTGGCCGCCCAGTGGGCCACTACCAAGGATGGACCGCCCAGCAGGCCGAACCTAGCGGGTCAGGCCAGGTCAGTCCGACTGTGTTGGAACAATCTTTTGTGGGTCTGACGATGTACCGGAGCATGTTCTTCGATCATGTGTGGTTCTGAAAATGTAACGACCATGTACTAGGATCCAGTGTGGGTATGACAACGTACTGACGATGTACTGACTATGTACTAGGATCCTTTGAGGTTCTGATGATGTACTACAATCCACTATGGTTCTAATGATGATTTAGGATCCTTGTTGGGTTTTCCTCTAAACAGATTAAGTTGATTTAGTAATTACATATAATCATCTCTACTACTGTACATAAGTTATACCATGTGTGAGCTGAGTTCATACTTGTGTGGTACATTACTTCGTGCTAATACCTTGGTGGTATTCTTCTATGTGGCATACTTGTGTGGTACTTACATTTGTGGTATTCCTTCCTTTCTAGAATTTATTATCTTTGGGATTTTGTGTTGGACCCTGTATTTCCACATAATTGAGATGGGTATACTTGAAAACTTTGTTAAATTTATGGCCATATACCTAAGTAGGGTTATCAGTTGACTTCATGCCTTTTTGTTTATCCTTTGTTGATTTTGTGGGGTTTTGAGGGTATTGAGGCCCTATTGAGTATCATTATACTCACCTCTGCACGATCTATGCCTGCACCTCATTGTGTTTGGTGCAGACGACGGAAAACGATGACTAAGGACAAGAGTACCAGGACTGGAGGTAGCTCGTAGGTGGACCTTAGATGAGGTGTACCACAAAGACAACTGTTCAAGAGCTATATATACCCTTCAGGTAGGATCCTTGGCAGGTGATCATAGGAGATGTTCCAATTTACTTGTACTTATAGTTTCTTATACATTCCAATTGGGCTTGTATTATGGCCCCTTTTGCTTACTATACTCACTCTGTGTACTATTCAGTTTACTTGAGTTCATATATTGTTGTGTGGTTGGTTGTGTGTGTTTACATGTTATAAAGGAAATTCCTTCCTAGTTTTAGGGAATACACATTTAGTGCTAGTCACCAGCCCCTAGCCTGTGGAAGGCGGGATGGGGGTAGTCACGGCATGGGCCCTGAGGGACATGTCATGAAAATTCCACTGCTGTCTCAAGGAACCACCATATATGCAGCTCTTTGTTCCACCTTCTATGACCAATGTAGTCCCTGAATTCACAAAATCACACCACCACCACCACAGAAGACATTTCATGATTGGAAAAATTGATTATACAAAATTGAATCTGGAAATCCAGATCTCCCAACACCCAAAATATTTTTATTCATAACAAAGAACAACACCTAGATCAACAAAACACTCAAGACACTACCATGTGAGATGGATTAGTTGATACTCATTCTCAAGAGCATAGGCTCTCAGCTATGAATGAACAGGAACCACCGCTTAATTGATTTTTCATCCACATTAAATCTCTTGTTCACTAGTGATGTCGTCGGTCACCATAGGGAGGATCTTTCCTATTGTAGATCTTCCCCTTCCGGGCTAACGAAACTCAAGCCCCTAGCCACTAACTGAACTGATGTCATCTTCCACTAAAGTCAAGCCATCATTCTTTGGAGGTATTTTTTCTGCCACTAGACTAGACCTGGAGCTAATGTCACCGAGGAGCACCATGACCAAGGTCTTGGATTCCTCATAAAGATAAACCCATTACCTATTGTAAATAAATTTTAACATGGAATTATTGAACTTTTTAAAAATTATATAAAACAATATAATAATAGAAATAATGATAAAAAAATATGTACAAAAATTAAACTAAATAAATAACCCAATTAATAATTAATGAAATCAATTCCCAAAAGTTAAATAATAATTTCACAAATAATGAATAATATAATTTATTAACAACAACATAGAATTAATAAAATTAAATTATTATAAACTTAAATTTATAAAATAATAAAAAATTAAATTTCTTGAATAATTTTCCCTTAATATTAACACAATTAAAAAAATAAAATATTGAATAATAATTTATATCTAAAACAAATTTTTATTCATTTTGTTAATGTAAATAATTATGATAAAAATAGTTATTTAATTATTAAAATTTGAAGATATAGTTTCAAGATTGAATGATGTATTGGTTGAACCCAACTTTCAGGACAGTTAGTTAGTGGGGTTCTCTTAATGTAAAAAAAAATCAGAGTTGAAGAAACATGTTTGGTGTTTTTTGGAACACCAACGTATGTCGGTGATTAATGTTGGTGATAAATAGAAAATGATAGTATAATATTAATAATGAAAAGTAAATAATACTGAGGGGAATTCATTCATGACATTCATTTTTATCATTTTATAATTTTATTGGAGATTTAGAGAGACACTTGATGGTTAGGAGAATGAGGAGGGAAAAGACTTAATGATCTAAGACTCAATAAAACTGATTGTTGTAAATATTTTGGGGAGATCTCATTATCCTTTTTTATATAAATTCATTCTATAGTAATTGTACCCGTTATTGTGAATAGAATATAATTAATGTTTTAACTTCATAAGAATGGGAATTTTATTTCCCCTGGTTAATTTCATTATCTTATTAGTTTTATTATTTTAACAAGTAATAATATTCAACTGCCAAAGTTGAGTCTGATTCCTAAATTTACTTTTTCTCACATAAAATACTAAATTTAAAAACTCCATGATATTAGGATAGAATGATAATTAATGTGTATTTTATATATTAATTTCTATACAACTAGATGAAATTTGTGAGATTTAACCCACCAACTTTATAAAAAACATTTTTAGTTAATAGTTTCCAGATGTGGACAACATTTAGAAACACTTTACTATGTGACTCATCTTTAGGAGAGGGATATTAATTGGTAAATATTATATGTTGTGAATTCAATTCCAATGTTGTGAAGGCATTATCTTTTCAACTAGAAGGGTTTGAATCCTAAATACTACTTCTTAATATATTTTACATTGTCGCGGTTCCAATTTTCATATCTGGTTTTTCCGATTGGTTCATCACAGCTCAAATTACATATTAATATTATTAAAAAAATATTTATTCATCATTATTTCATTATAAGAATAAAAAAATTCTAAAAAGATAAAAATAAATTTCCATTACACACTATTTACATTGGGTTTTGTTTTGATATTTTTTTCTCAGCAATAAATTTTTCGTTATCACTTTGGTTCGAACTTTAAATTCTATACTAGTGTAATATTATAAATTGTAATTTTGAGGGAATTAAAAACCTTCGGAATTATTGAAATTTGGTTTATTTTTTTAGAGAATTATTTGAGTGAGAAAAAAATTCCAAATCATAAAATATTTATTTCAACAAAAATAATTCATTTAAAAAAATTTCTCAATATAAAATTAGAAACTGAAAACTATTATAAAAAATTCAATATTGTGTGATCTTTTCTCTCCATCTTCCATCAAATATTTTTATATTAAATATTCTAAAATTATATTTTTACTGCTCCTAGAATCCATGTGTTAGACATAATTTAGTTCAATTTCATTTTCTTAGTGTTCTTGTTCCCTATTATTCTTGATAAATTTCATAGAGAGATTAAAGAACATTTTTGAACCTGAGTAAATGAATCATAGTGGAAAACATGTTTTTGTTTGTTGTTAGTTTATCAGATACACTATATGTAATTGAATCTTTAATGAACCATAAATGTTTAATCAGTTTAACGATGATGAACATCAAATTTAACATGAACATGATTACCTATAAAAATTTGAGGAATATTTTACTAAGATAGATTCCAGGATAGATTCTAGGCTAAAAATCTAGTTAAAATAAAACCATGAACTCTAAATTAAAAATATCAAGAACTAGGTCAAATACTCCAAATGTTATAAAACAAGATTATAGATTTACTGGAAAGGTATAAAATACTAGAAGAATGTGATGTAAAGGATTCTGAAATAGTCGAAGGATAAATAGAGGGAGAAGGTGATGGTCGGAGTGATTTGATAACACATTTTAAAGATTTTACAATGAACAATGATGTTGAATCAGAGAAAAAAATTTATTTTCATGAATCTGATTTTCATTAAGGGAAATATATTGAAATAACCAACTCACTCAATAAAGAAGTCAATAATAATAAATACTTCTTATACCTAAATGGAGATGAGTTAGAATTATTTTAAAAATAAATAAAAGATATTTAATATGGTTTCTCAATTTTTTATAAGGTTCCTACCTTTTATAAGGTTCATTATTTTAGGAATATTGAAAATATTACCACTTGAGTTGAAGAGAAACTTGAATGTTAAAAAATATTCACCCAATATTTCTAAATTATTTAATAATTATCCTGAACATGTAGTTTGAAATATTTTTTAAGAGAATTGTAAATTGGAAATCATAGAATCTGAAATTTGTAAATAAGTGTGGAAAACATTTCCTCACTATTTTGAAATTATAAACCCAATAATAAATGAAATTATGTTTGAGGACAATGATGAGGGAATAATATTTTATGAGAGATTAACTGGTGAGTTTTTACATCATTAGTTTATCATTAATCAATTTTATAAATATTTTCATAGTGATATGAAAAGTAATGTTTATCAAATTCTGGATAATTATTTCAATTTTAAAATTCCAAAATATGAATTTATTGAAGGTGAATTGTACAATTCTTCCGCTAAAATTGAAATGTAACATTAATTTTTTTTTACATTGATAATGAACGTTTTCAATGTGAGAATATATGATCTTTTGAACACAGACATAATGATTAAAGAAGATTCGTTTTTCAAAAACATTGGTTGATAATTTTTTTTGTTTTAAGATGAGGCTCTTTTGAAAGAAATTATTAATATTGTCAAACATGAATCGTTGGATGAAAAAAATTTACTATTAAATATCTTTTACACTGTACATAATCTGTGTTGGTTACTAAACAACAGTTTGGGACTAAGATTAGTTTGGAAGAGGAAACCATTTTAAATATTAATTTAGAAAATGCACATGAATCTCTTGTTGACACTCTTCTTGAACATAATTATCATAACTCCGCCAATATGAAAAAAAAATTCCTATTGTGAATCTTATTGAGTTGGAGAAATTTGATTATGACAAAACTCCATTAGAATCACCTAATTCAAAGATTTCCATTCATTAAAATTTAAATTATATCAAATTTTAACACAATAATTAAGTGGACAACACTACTACCATTATTAACTTTGATGTGTCTCAGTATAAAATATTATTATAAGATCTTGTGGTATTTCCTAAATTTACACTTAAACATAATATCTATTTAAATACTAATGAATCTACTTATGGTGATTAATTTAAAACTCATCTAGAATACATCCCTGATAACATCCTTAAAGTTAATAGGTGTCACTTAGGAAACTTTTCAAATGGTATGGGATTAATTTTTTCCTTAATAGTTAATGTTCACAAAGAATTCATTTTTATGTTAAACATTCATGGGCCATATACTTTTTTTGGTTTCATTATTGGAAACCACACCCACATAGTGTCTTTGGTTAGTTTATAGGGGAGTCTGGCTGGGGACATTAAATCTAATAATGCATGGGAGGAAACCAAGACACAACCCTTTTTTCAGGACATTCAACATTTAGATAATAGGTACACAATCATTGGTCAATCTGGTATTTTAATGAACTAGATTGGATATGGAAAGAATTTATATATTTTTTTATGCATAAAAAATTAACTTATCTTATATTTTCCTTCTATTAAGTAAGTAATTTTAACACTTCACAATTTGGTTCAAATTTGCGTGGAGAAAATAAGTGAAACAATGTACACATAAACTACTCACTCAAAGGGTACCATTTTTCTCAATGGTTTCAAAATAAAAACCCCATTAATATCATCAATAAAGAACCAAATTTTAAATTAATGTCATACCACTATATTGAATTCTTACTGAAATGTAGGTTTTAAAAAAAATAAATGTTATAACATTTTGAAATATGAAAATTACTCATTAATTATGAATAACATACATGATTAAGAGAGAATCATATTCCATGAGAAAATGGGCATATGAAATTGACATTTAATCACAAAATTTATGGGGAAATGAGGGGGGTGTCATGCGACAATTCTATAAAATAAGTGAAAAATTAAAAAATAAATAACGAAAATAGAAAATTTTATCTAGCCCAAGAATATACCCATACCCTCACACTTAAAGTGTGAAATGTCTTAAATAAAATAAAACAGAATGTGGGAAGGAAAGATAAAACCTGGTGGGTGTCATTTATAAACTGATTTTTGAATGTGGAGTCCCTCCATTGTGTACACAAGAATGGATTTGTGGAGGTTCTTCATCTGCTTCCTATTGATAGTTAAGGTTTTCTTGGTTTCTTCATTTTGAACCTAAATAATACTAAATAGTGAGGAATTAGAAAGAGTGTATGGTCCAAACCAGTAGGAACGAACCATACATAGATGAAACTTTATCCATCCATAGTATAGGGGGATATTATTCCAAATGATGAACTGGCGATGAATGATGAGATGGTAATGGGAATCCTTGGTTATCTTCTTATAATTCATGTTGTTATGATAAAAATCTCAATTCATTTCCTCCATCCCATAAATCTAAAATTTATTTATATAAACACCACATGTAAGACTATAATTTCATTGTTTAATGGAATTTTTGTCCCTATTACATATCTAATTTGGGAGGTGAAAATTAATTCCTAAAACTCACTGATATGATGACATGACAATAGGAGTTTTGAAAGCAGTGTGGTAAGCCCATAATGAATCGTTGAGTCTAAGAATCCAATTTTTTTTGTTTGGTTGAACATTTTTTCCAAGAATATGTTTATCCTATATATTTAACAAATCAAATTGTCCATTGTTTTGTCGGTGATATGCAATTAACAATTGATTCCCAACCCCATAAAAATGTATGTGTTATTTCATTGTTTGGGTTTTGAAATGAAACCCCTATTAACTGATGATGAACCTATGTAATCCAAAACAAAAATAGATTAGGGTGATTCAAAATTCAATAATATGAATTTTATCATCAGTTCTTGTGGCATGTGCATCTACCCATTTTGAATCAAAATCAACTACCATAAGAATGTGCATGTTTCAAATGAATTGGGGAACGGTCCCATAATGTCAATTCTCAAAACATCAAAACATTAATGGAAGAGAAATGGTTTTTATTCCATTTTTTTCCTTTTAGGGATATTCTCCATTCATTGATATCGAGGACATGATTTATTGAAATCATAGGCATCCCTATATACTGTTGAACAAAAGCCACTAGAACTGATGACCATATGAGCAGTCTATTGTGGACTAAAGTGGCCCCCCACATGCATGCTTGTGACAGATCCTAAGAACATACTAAAACTATCTATCAGGAACACAAAACCTATGGAAATGATCACTACATGTGCGCCAAAGGTAGGGGTCATCCTAAATTTTCCAATTGGAAACATGTTTTAGTTGGTCAACCTGGGTTTTAATGAAATCAATAGGAATGCAAGATACTACCAAATAATTTATATTTCTAACATAGAAAGTAATGTATTTATTAATTCGGTACAATTTCTAGTCTGTAAACATGTCATTTATAGAAATATAGGGGATGAAAAAATATCCAAGGATAGATGGATCATACTGATATGATCATCCCCCACATTCTATGCTTCTTTTTTATCGTTAATTTTTAATTGAATTTTTGGAGGAGAATATAGTGAATGAGGAGTTGTTTGGATTCCTATTTCTTTAGTATATATCCAATGTAATCATGGTCTGAAACCAAGAAGACATTGGACCCTAGAAGGTATGACCTAAATGTATTCAAGGAAAAAACGGGAAATGAATTGTTATTCAATTTTGGTGTAGATTCCTTGGGAATGATCCAGTGTACATGATGCATAGTCAATGACATGAGGACCTCCATCAACAATTTGTTATTAGACTACCCCAACTGTATAGTTATAGGTTTCAAACATGAGCTCAAATGGTAAATCCCACTGATGTGGTTTGATTACAGGGGGTGACATGGGGCTCTATTTAATATTATTGAAATCTCCCACACAATCTTTATAAAAAAATCCATTTCTTTTTGGAGCATTTAAGAGAGGGGGAGTGTAATTTTACCAAAGTCATGAATGAAGTGAAGGTAAAATCAAGCATGAAATAGAAAGGTCCACAAATCCTGTACATTTTTAGGGAATAGTAGAGAAGAAATGAAATCAAAATTTGATTTATAGACTTGGATACCATCCCATGAAATGACATGTCCAAAAAAACCATGTCGCACCATGAAATGGAATTTCTCATAATTTAATATGATATTTATTTCAATACAATTATATAAGACTGAACCAAGACTACCCAAACATTAATTAAAAGAGGAGCCATATACAGTGAAATCATCCATGATTAATTCCATTCAATTCACTAGGTAAAAAGAGAAATACTATCCTTGAATAATTTTAAAGTACCCAAAGCATTTCACATACAATATGACATCCCCCTATATGAAAATGTTCCATAGTGGAAAGTTAAAGTCTTTTTTACGGATCCTCGGGGGAAATATGGATATGAAAGTATCCAGAATACCAATCAAGAAATCAATAATGAGACTTCATTTCTATCCTCTATAGCATCTAAAATACGAACGAAAATGGTAAATGGTCATCCCTAGAATGTTAATATAGTTAGTGATAGTCTATATAGACACACCCAATATTATGCACATGAGTTGAACCAATTCATTATTTTCATTTCTAATTCAAATAAGACTAGTTTTCATAGGAACTATGTGAATTGTACTAACACATTGGATATCCAAGATGGTGTAAATTATTTCAATAGCCAAAAAAATTATAAATACTTTTAAAAAAATATATATGGGGTTTGGGTTCAGTTGGTATTGTGATCGCCTCATTAGTTTATCCTCATCTATGAGGTTTGGGTTCACAAATAGATGTTATAATACTGCGAAGGATAGAATGTGCCCTCACCGAGGCTTGTTTATATTCCCTCAAAAGTTCATGTAGTTATAATTTAGGTTCTGGATGGAGTGATCCTGAAATGATGGAAGGAAACATGATTCCATTATTAATATAGGAATATTTCAAATTTTGTGGGAGTCATTTTAGTTTCAATTAAAGTGAATTTTGAATTTATGGGAGTGTTTGTTATTAATATAGGTCAGTAATTTAATCTCGCTACTCCATAGTATCATCATTAGATGAGGAATGAGATTTTACATGATTTTCAGTATCATAGATTGTCATGCGATCCTCTGTGTTCATGAAATCATTAATTAACAAACATTCAAGACATTTTCCTACACCACTACAACATTTTATGCACGATTAATTTCCTAAATTTTCAATTAATGATGAAAAAATTGTATGGGGATTAGGGGAAATAAATTTTTTCTTTTTAGGGTATTAAATACATCAATTGAATTAATAGAGAGAGGAGAATTTTCTTTTGAGGGGTGCTTAATGGAATCAATTATGTATAAGTGGAAATTTCACCAGCAAAATACATATATAATGTATTACTGTAGAAATTAATTATGTTTTTTCCCATATTAGGAATAGTATCCAAAATATAATTGGGGAATTTCCATTCATCTTATCATCTTCGATTTTACGAACATAAAAATCAGCAGGAAAGATTAAAAATTTCACCCTCATAATAACATCCTCTAACTCACCAGAAGGGTGTGTTGTACTCCAATTTTTTAATTGCAAAAAAATCTAGTGGCCATCACTTATTCATCCAGAAATTTTTATTAAATGGAGTGAGACATCACATTTATAGAGGATCCATGATCAAGTATATAATTTGATGCGGAATGCTCCCTTATGGTTCATAGAATTGAGAATTATCCTTGATCATTGCATTTTGTGGGATGTGATGGATTTATCAGTGTTGAGAAATTCCTCCACATTATCACATTATCATCACCTTATAATATCCTTCAGTTTTTACAAATCTCCTTGAGAGACATTGCATATCGTGGAATTTTATTCACAATATCGATCTAGGGGATGTTAACCTGCACATTGTTTATATTATCAATATTTCATTATCATGTTATGTTTCATTTTGTTTTATTGGTTCTAGGTCCCCAGGGAGAAATGGAAGAGTAATGGTTGGTCAAGGTGTATCATCAATAGACACACTCTTTCTTTTGTAATAGCTTCTCCCATAATACTGTTTTACCCCATTTGGACCATTTATAGTGGTTGGGATTGTGGTTTCCTCATGAGGGGATGACTCTATTGGAGGTGTCATGTGGATTTTAAGAAGATCTCCCATAATAAGGTTGATAGAACCCACATTTCCCTTATTCTTAGGGTTAACTGCTGGTTTATAGGGTAGTTTACCAGACCCATGACATTGAATTTCCCCCACATAGTTACCTAGTTAGTAAAATTCTGTTTTTAGGTATTGTATAGAATCATGGGTGGTTTTTTGGGATTGGAGATTTTAAACAAAACATTTTTTAATCGTTACTTATATACTAGGACCATTATACCATCCTACCTTTTTATTAGATTCATTTACATGAACTTTTACAAATAGATGATCGTTTGGGTTTAGCATCTTGGAAATTAATAACATAATACATAAAAACATAAAAAAAATTCATCTAATCCATTTGAAAGGAATATTCATGGTTCATAACAAGAAAATTTAGTTCATCTTGTAACTTGGGGACATACATCATAGCAAATTGTGAGCATAAGGCATAGTAAGGGAAAACAATTAAATCAATTAACAAGAGAACTTAAGAAATATCAATTAGAACATGAGGAATATAATAATAGAATTAGAAATAATAAAATCATAATAAATATAGAATTAAACATAGAATAAAAATTTGGATTCAAAATTTAATTTATACATTAAAAATCATATCACCATGGTCCATCACCAAGGTGTCAAAAAATTATCATGGTTATTCACAATGTTGTCGTCAAACATGTCATCTTGTGAGATTATTTTCTTAAACCAATGTTTTTGTGTGATATCAGGGATCACCCTTAATATGTATTTATTTTAATGTTATCCTCATATATCATTATAATACATTTCATAAATAACCCAAAAAAAATAAAAGAAATGTGTTTCTTATAAAAATCATGGGGTTTTTAAAAAGTGCCTAAAAACATGACCATAATATAATTTATATACCATGGAAGGGAATACGGGTTTTATGTATATTAATTATAGAATAAAAAATTAATTTTCAGGTATTTATTAATACCCCTATAAATTAAAGTGGTTTTGTTATTCACATAAAGAAAATAAAATATATTTTTTGAAAAAACATAGTGATCTTCAGATGAAAATTATGTAGAATAATTGGCATGAAACATCGTTATATAAAACATTAAAAAGAGAGGTTACATGGGTAAACCGTTAATAAAATAAAAATAAAAATCTATATGGATAGAATAAAATTGAAATAATAATATTTTTTGTAAATTTGAATGACATACAACATAAATGAGACCATGAATGGAAATGAAAAGCTTTGAATTCCCTTACTAAAATTTCAGCAGCCTAACATTGCCACATAAAAATTCATAAAAAGTGTTTTTTTTAGAGAAAAGGGTATATATAAATATTTTTAAATAATATGGAATGTATGGGGGATATCGAATGAAAAACCAAACCAATGAAAATAAAATTTAATAAAGAATAACATAAAATGAGTGATTAAAAAGAGAAGGGTTGTAGATTCCTATTCCTTGAAGTGTAACTAATAAAACTCTTTGATCAGGACCTAGAGGTCTTAAGGACACCAAATTGAGGGACCCATTGGAGGTAGAATTAAAATAACATCATAAAGGATGAATTATTAGTGAAGATTAACATTGGAAGTTTTGGGTATTTATAGTAAAAGAGAGGGTTCTTTTTATTAATTTCAACAGAATCCACATTAGTGGTATTTATAATACAATGGCCTTTCCCAGGGTATTGAAACCATGGGAAACCTCGTGTCCTATTATAATCCAAAAAAATCGACCGTCATATTCTCTTACACATCACATCATTATGTCACATTTATCACCACATTAAATATAGTAAAAAATAAAAATTGTATTTTAACTATTCATTGAAAATTTGACAATTTCATAAAAATACCACGAAAATCATCCCAACCATTTTTGTACATGTATAAATCAAAAATAAAATAACTTTTATATTAATTTATATCATTTTAAAATAAATATAATAATCTAAATAGTAGTACTTTTCAAATAATTTCTAGATCATTTTTTTACATAAAATATGATATAATTATATCACATTACCTTTTAATATGACTAAAATTAATTTATTCTTCCATCGATGTGGTTAGTATTCAATTCTTCATTTTACTATTTATAAGGGTAAAATTAATATTCCAATTTACTATTCACCAACAAAATATTCATAAAACACTATTCAAAAAAATATTCATCAAAAAAAATATTTTTTCATCAAAAAATAGAAACATCCTAAAAAACAACTATAATCTTATCGAATATTGATTTTGACATTTTGAAATAAAAATTTATGTTTATTTAACCATAATAATTTTATATGTATGAGAAATATTTGAATCATTAAAAAAAATTATAAAATAAATTGACAAAAATTGTCTAAATTCAACATATATTTTATTAAGAAAAGTAATTCTTAAAATACAAATGATGAAATAAAAAATTTATTTATACAATGGGATTACATAGAGTTACTAATTATTGGTTACATAACACCTTATAACACATGAAAAGGACCTAAGAGTAAGGTTTGAAATGGTGATGAACTTTTGGGGTGTATCCCCAAAATCGAATTAAAATTTGAATAGTTTTTAATGTTTTTAATCCTATACTCTTTTTTTAACCACTATTTTACCTTTTTTAATCTTACCATAAGAACATATTATTTACACTTTGTGTGATAATGAAATTTCCATAACATGTATAAATTCCAATAAAAGTGTCATTAATTACATATTAGGACTTATCCTTACAATTTGGTCAAATATTAGATTTTTAGGAATTTTATAACATTTAATAAACTAATTTATATTTTATGATATTAATTGTATAAATTTTGATTCTATTAGTACTTGAATTACAATAAAACTCCTATCAACATAATGCCCTATATAAACATAATCTTACTTAATACTAACATGAAATATTCATCTAAAAAAATCTTTGATGGACTCAAATAATTGAAATAATATTTATTTTAACATTTATAATATCATTTATTTGAACCTTTTATTATCGATGTAATCACTGCATCACCATTGTTTCATAATTTAATTTCTATATTTAATTTATAAATATAATAAATAAAATAACATGATGTAGGAATTAATTTTCTATAATTAATAATTATTTAGAGTCAAAGATATTATTTATATAAGCCCGTATTAAAAATGTTTTATTGAGAAGATAAATGTTTATAAAATATTTTCTTTTACATTAAATTAAATGATATAATTGTCATAATATCTCCCATGTGGATTCCAAATGCCAAATTTTCATCCCACTAGATGTCTTTGTATGAAATATTTCATCCAACATGATTATGACACATGTTGGGGTAGTTTTATATTATCATAGTATTATTTTTACCCTTAATACCCTAGTTTTTCTTTTAATTGTGGTAAATAAAAATAATTAATAATGTTACTATTAATTTTTTCCAAAAATAAAAGGTACCCATTTAACGAATTTGGTCCTTATGATTCCAAATATAGAATCAAATTTTCTAAATTCATAATAAATAATTGGTAGAAATTAATTATAAAATTTATCTCCCTAACAGAATATGAATACTTGTTTTTAAATAAAACAATCAAAATATTGAAATATGTTTATATAAAATTACAATTTGAAATTACATCTAATGATAAAAATATTATTATATGACAAAAAAATAATTCAATTACACTTAAAACCATTTTAAAGAAAAATCTAACTATAACAAAATTAGGCAAAAATGTTATTTTGAATTAAAATGAAGTATATTCCCCTATTTATTAATATGTGAATTTTATCTGGAAAAAAACCAAAATTTTATCAAATAATTTTTTATGTCACTATTCCAAATTAGAATATTATTTTTTGAAATAGTTGTTATGAATTATTTATAATTATTATTTAAAATGGATTGACCATCAAATGGAAGTAAGATTCATTTTTTTAAAATTATTTCATTAATGGTTAAAATTGATTTTATTCTTATATCATTTCTAGAAAACATATAAAATGAATTTTCAAAATAAAATAGAGTTTATATTTAATTAATATAATTTGAAAATTTTGATATGATTTTATAAACCTAATTATTATCATATAAGTATGTTTTCATTAAATCAAATCCTTTATATTTAATAGGGTTTTATTTAAATTTCTAAAAAATTTGGTAAACATTGAATCATTATATAAACATTATTAAACCATATTTTCAAAATTCATCGAATTCAATTCATTCTATTTATTCCAATGGATAGGTTAAAATTTTATCATTTAAATATTTCTATTTAATTGTTTGTTAAAGCTCGATGTAGTGTATCATGTGATCTATTGAATGTAGTGAGTCTTTTATAAAACTGAACATGTTACGTTAGCCCACCCTTTAATATGTTGCATCCTCAAAATTTGAATTTGGAGTTGATAAATACGATATGAATTTTCAAAATACCTTATTTTGAAACCCGCATAAGAAATATGGATAGTAAGACTAAAACAATAAAAATCAAAGAGAAGTATAAAGGTCACCCATGATAACATATACTAGGATTCCATGTAGGAAAAAAATGATATGGCTAAAAACGTACCATCTTATTCTGATGGAGACTGATTGAAAACATGATAGGGGTAATTCATAAAATTTAAAAACCACTAACATATTATGTGTTAAATGATCACTAATTCCGCCTTTGGGAATGTAAATGGTGAATTTTTTATTGTTTTAAAATAATTTTAATAATGTTTCCGAATTCAATTAATACATAGAATAAGAACAATAATTAATATACTTACTTGAAATGTATTGTTTCATCCTTTAATCAAATTCCACCATAAACTCATCGTTTTCTCCAAACGATGAGTATTTTAGATGAATTGTTTTTATTCATGAAGCACTAGAATAGACTTCCAGGGAATCAAATAATACACAATATATTAACTCTCTATTAATCATATCTTGAAATATTAACAAAAACCAAAAAGGTTTTGATAAAATAATATAATTACCAAAAAAGAACAACCATTTGGTGAGGAAAAATTAATTTTAAATATAAAAAATTCAATGGTAATACCAAAAGTTCAACACAAACAATTCATAAAATAATATTATTAAAATTCATCAAAACAGTCCAAACTAATATTAAAACCCAAAATTCAGACGAATTTGATTACCTAATCATAAAAGATAAATTTTAATATTTGTCTATAAATAACATCAAACAGTCGTAATGTATTATTCCAAAATGTAATTAACCTAATAATATATTCTCCATGATAGGTTAATAATTCTCATAAATAAACCAAATTTCCATAACTCCACATTAAAAAAAGGGATTTCTCCATAATATAATTCATCCATTAATCTTTAATAAAAATCAAAAGTATTATATTTACCTTAAACAAATAATGTTTCCATAATAGTGAATGTATTTAAACCAAGAGTGCAGTAAGGCCCGTTGTCATGAATCAATTTTCGTTTGAGACAAGTTAAAATTGGTGTTTTGGGGTTTTACCCTTTGGTACATCTCTTCCAAATTCATATCCAATTGTTCATATCCAGACATGGACTTTTTTTTAGAAACCACATACTTAATATTTCACCGAAATAGTATGATGTTATCCAATATTTAAATTATTCTATAGAACTATTTAAAAGTTTTCAAATCCTAATTTTGACAAATGACTCTACAATCCTTTGATACAATCTATAACATCCCTCTTTTTTATTATACCCATTTGATGAAATTCTACAAACAGTGGATCTTTTAGGTGTAGAGTCGTGGAAATCAAAAACATAATACATGAAAACATAAAAAATACTAGTAATCGAAATTAAATGATTCCTCAAGGATTATCATAAGTACAATTATTTTATCTCATAACCTGTGGACATACATAAATTGAAATGGTTAGTATAATCCCAATAAGGGATAACATTTCCAATGGTTTACATGTAAACATGAGTTATATCAATATAAACATGAGGAATTTCATAATGGAATGATAAATAAGAAAATAATAATAATGATATAATTAATCCTATCTTTAAATTGTGGTCACAAAATTTAATTAAGACATTCATAAGAATATCAGTATGGTTTTTTCCCAAGGTGTCTAAAATTACCAAGGTTATTTACTAAGGTATCATAAAACTAGTCATCCCTAGAGACTAATTTTCTTACCAAAAGAATTCGATCAAGATCAGGGATCACAATTAATATGTATTTATTTCCATGATAGCCACATAGATTAAAATCAAACACTTACTAAATAACCCAAAGATAATATAAGTTATTGGTTTCTTCAAAAAATCATAATTTTTTTAAAGGTGCTTAAAGACCTGATCACTATGTAATTCATAACCCATGGAAAGGGAATGAGGGTTTTATGTATTTCAATTATAGAATAAAATAAATAATTTTTTTTGTATTCATGAATACTGTTTGAAATGATTTTGTTTTGGGCATTCATATAATTAAAATAAAATAATTTCTTGAGAAAAAGAGAGATATTTTGAGAAGAACATTATATAGAATAACAAGTATGACACTTAGTTTTATATAACATTACCAAGATAGGGGAAATGGTTCAACCATTCCTAAATGAATAGTAATAAAGTAGAGGTCCAGAATAAAATTCAATGAAGAACATGATTTGGAAATTTGAATGACATACTGCTAAAAGAGAACTTGAAAGGAAAAGAGATGTTGGGAATTCCCTTACAAAATTTAAGCATCCTAATGACGTCACATAAAAATTCAAAAAATTAGGTGATTATGATAAAAAGGGTTCAAACATAATTTTAAATAATATATAACGTTAGGGGGATATGTATTGGAAAATACCAATATAAGATAATTGAAATTATGTAGGAATAACATAAAACAAGTGCTTGAAATGACAAGGGTGGTAGATTACCTTACCATGAAGAGTATCTTCTAAAACTCTATGATCAGGGCATTGAGGAGATGAGGATACCATGGTAAGACTATGTGGGATATTTAACATGCATAAATTCCTAAATAGTTAATTTTTAATTAAGAGAACAATGTAATGATTGGGAATTTATAGTAAAGGAGAGTGTGTTTTTAATTAATTTCCAAGGACAACACATTAGTGATAATTTGCAAAACATCGGTATTTAACATGGTATTCCTACATTTTATTTGCCACCTAAGACACCTCATAAAATATTTTAATACAAAATAGTCTACCATAATATATATTACTTATTAAATCATTATTACATAGTTATGATGTCATTAATCATACTGAAAACTCAAATTTGTATTTTTACTTTTCATTGAAAATTCAATTATTTTTGAAAAATACCAAAAAATCACCCCAACCATTTTTGGACATGTACAATTATAAAATGATCTCAATTTAAAAAAATCATTTTAAATTAAATTTAATAAATAAAATATTAATACATTATTAAAAATTTCTAAAACATTTATTTACCAATACGATGATATAATTATAACCCATTACCCTTTAAGATTACCAACATATATTTATACATTCATATGTGATGTTACTATTCAATTGGTCCAATTACTATTCATAAAGTAATAATTACTATAATAATGTTATTATTCATGAAAAATTAAATTGATCTCATCACTCTAATTGTCTTACTAAACGGCACTATGTATGTCTATTTTTCAAAAATAATTTCACAGAATTAATTATTTAAAATATATATATATGTATATATTTAGTATTCATCTAAAAGAACTATTCATACAACAATATTCATCAAAAATATTTTATTCATTAAAAAAAGAGACTTCATAGAAAACAAATAAAAATTGACCCAAGATTAATTTTGACATATGGAATTCAAAACGGATGTTTATTTAACCATAATAACTCTCTAAGAATGAGAAAAATCAGATATGTATAATTTTTAACATCTAAAACAAATTTATTATATTTTTCTCAATTCAAGTAATATTTTATTTAAAAAATATATTCATAAAAAGGAAATGATGAAATAAAAATTTTCATTATACAAGTTGATTACACAATAAAACTATGGCCTGGTTACATAACCCCTTATAACTATCACATTGGACCGATGATTAAGGTGTGAAAAGGTGATGAACTCTTGGGGCGTATCCCCATTATTCAATTATAATTATTCAAATTTTAATTATTATTTAATCCTTACCTTTTTTAGCTTAACACTTATTTTATATTTTTAATTGTACCTTAAGAATTTGTTATTTACACATTGTGAATTAATGTAATTTCCATAATATGTCAAATGGAAAAATAAGTGTCATTTTTGAAATATTAGGACTTATCGTAACCCTTTGGTCAAATCATATATTTTATGTAATTTTATAACATTTAATAATCTATTTTATATTTTATGTTATGAATTATGTAAATTATAAAACTATTCGTAGTTTAATTTTTAAAAAAATCATATCAACTTGATTCCTTCACCAAAAAAATCATTTACCAATACTAAAATGTCATCATAATCTAGAAAATTCATTTATTGAATCAAATATTTTGGATAATAATTATTAGAAAATTTATAAAATCGTTTAATTAAATATTTTCTTACTGAAGTAAGAACAACATCACCATTTTCTAATAATTACTTTTATTTATTTAATATCTAATAATTATAAATAATATACCATACTATATGAAATAATATTTTTGATAATTACAATTTTTAGTTTTATATATAATTCAAAATAACCCATATTAAATCTTTTTTATTAAGAAAAATCATGTTTATGAAATATTTTCCTTCACATTAAATTAAAATGTTACAACTGTCACAATCAAAACAAAGTGGATTTCAAATGATATATTTTAGTCCCATGAGTTGTATTGGTATGTCATATGTCATATAATATTATTATGGCATGTTTTGAGGTAGTTTTATACTCTTATAATATTTTTTAAACCTATATGTAGCTGATTTACCATTTAACTGTGGTAAATAAAAATGATTACTATTGTTAAAATTCATAATTTCCAAAAATAAAATGGACCTATTTACATATTGGTTACCTTATAATTACAGATATTGAATACATTTTTCTAAATTCAAAACAATATATTTTTTAAATTAAATAACAAATTTATCTCATTGATGGAATTAGAAAACGACATTTTAAGTAAAACAACCAATAAATTAACATGTTGCTATATCAATTTTCAAGGTTAAATTATTTCCAATGAAAAAAATTGATTAAATTATAAAAAATTAATCTAATTACTCTTTAAAAACAATTTAAAAATAAATATATTTATAAAAAAATCAGACAAAAATTCTGATTTTAATTAAAATACAGAATCTTTTAATTTTCAATAAAATATGAATTTTATCAGAAAAACCCAAATATTTAACCAAATTGAATTTTTATATCCCTATTCTAAATAAGATTCTTATTTTGTCAAATATAACATATAAAAGATTAAAAAAAATTACATAAATGGGGTTTCCATAAAAAGTTAGTGAAATCATTTTTTGAGAAATACTTCTTTTATGCTTAAAATTGATTTTGTTCGTATGTTTTTTTTAAATGACATATAATATTACCCGAAAACATCACATTGAGTTCATATATTTTTTAATATAATCCCAAAATAGGGATGTGATTTTATAAAAAAAATTCTCATTTAAATAATTATTCCTAAAAACTCGTCCTTTTTATTCATTTGATATTTATTTAATTTTCTAATAAATTTGGTTACCAATGAATCATTATATTAAAATATGTAAACCATATTCCCATAATATAATTAATATTATTCATTCCATCCATTCTAATGTCATGTTTATAATGGTTATATTTAAATAATACTCTTTAGTTGTTTGTTTAATCTAGATTAGTATATCATGTGTGCTATTGGACATAATGTTTATTTCTTAAAACATTGGATGTTACATCCTCCACCCATTAATAAATTGTGCCCTTTCAATTTGAATTTTTTTTAAACTAGGGTATGAATTTCAAAAATACATTTATTTAAATCCCACATTAGAAAAAGAGTTAAAAAAAATAAAACCTTAATTGAAAGAAATTGAAGTAAAAAGGTCAAATGTTATAACATATATTAGTATTGAATATAAGAAAAAATGGATAGGGATGTAAAACTAACCATATTGGTATGATAGAGAGTGATAGAAAACATGTTTAAAGGATTGTTTAAAATCCAAAAACCACAACCATGTAACAAATTAAGCGATATTTAATTTTATTGTAGTAAAAGTAATAAGAAAAAGTTTTAGTTTTATTATCCCTTTAAACATTTGGAGAAATTATGTTACAATATAAAATAAGAATAGAAGTAAATATAGTTATGTTAAATGTATAGTTTCATACATTAACTAAATTCCACCACTAACTCATATTCTTATCAAAACAATGATTATTTAAGATAATATTTTTTGTACATGAAACAATAAAATCAACTTCTAGAGAATGAAATAACCCACAAAATAATAACTATATATTTAACCTATCATCAAATAGTAACCCAACCAAAAAAGGATTAGATAAAATATAATAATTCTCGTAAAAGAATAAACCATTGTATGAATAAAAAATAATTTTAAATCTCCAAATTTCAAATATAATGCCAAAAGATCAATATAGTCCATTAAATATATAACATTAAATAAAATTCTTAAAAACAATGCAATCTAAATTTGAATCCCAAAATTCATATGCATTTGATTACCTAATCTTTTATGATAAATTTTAACATTTATCTCCAAATAAAATCAACCAATCACAATGTAGTATAACATAAATTAATGAATATAATCATATATTCACCAAGGTAGGTTAATAATTTCAATAGATTAACTAGATCTCCATAAGTATAAAAAAAATAGATATTATCCAATAAAATAAATTATAGAGAACTCATCAATTAAAATACCATTGTATTCTATTAACCATAATCATATAATGTTTCAAAAATAGTGACATCAGTCAAACCAAGAGTCTAGTGAGGCATGTTTTCATGTATATGTTCCCATTTGAGCTTAGAAAAATTCATTTTTTAGGGCTTTACCCCTGGGTACATCTATGATAGATCCATATTCAATTGTGTATATCTCAATAGGAAAATATTTTTCCAGAAACCACTTAAATAATATTTAATTGAAAAACTAGGAATTTTTCCTATATTTAAACATTTTTATTGTGTTCTTTTGAATGTTATCATATCCTAATTTCAAAACATATGTAAACAATAGTTTGATTCAAACTATAACATCCTTCCATTGTATTCCTTACATTCATATGACTCTTTACAAACATAGGTTGTTTTTGGATTAGTGTCTTCAAAATTAGGAACATAATACATGAAAAGATAAAAGAAAATATTTCAATCCACATTAAAAGATTCTTCAAGGTTTAGTTTGAGAAAATTAATTGTATATCTTAACCTGTGGACATACATCAACAGAAATGGTGAGTACGTTTCCTAGTAACGGGGAACATGTGAAACATTTTACATGTGAAACTATTTATATGTGAATAATAGCAATATCAATAAGAACGTGAGAAATGTCATAAAAGAATGATATAGCGGAATATCATAATAATAATATCTCTGATAGTAACATGAAAATTTTTCCCCAATATTTAATTTATAAATTCATAAACATATCACCATGGTCTATCACCAAGGTGTCATAAAAATTACTAAGGTTATTCACCAAGGTATCGTTAAACTTGTTATATCTAGAGACAAATTTAATTACCCATTACATTGGAGTGATATATTGGAACTACCTTATTATGTATTTATTTTCATGATAGCCACATTGATCATAATAAAAAGTTTCCTAAATAACCCAAATAGAATTAAAGAATTGTGTTTCATCTCAAAATCATGGCGTTTTTTAAAATTCACTAAAAACATGATCAATATATTATTTATAACCCAAATAAAAGATATTATGGATTTATGTATGTCATTTCAAGACTAAAATAAAACATTTTTATTTTATTATTAATTCCCCTTGAAATGAAATAGGTTTTAGTATTCAAATGATGAAAATAAAATAATTTCATTAGAAAAAGAGAGAGATTTTGAGATGATAATTATGTAGCATAACGTGTATGTAATATAGTTTTATAAAACATTAGAAATAGAGGAAACATGGGTTACCCATTAATAAAATAATCATAATACCACAGAGGGACAGATTTAAATTAAAATAAGAATGTGGTAGGGAAATCTGAAAGACATGACACATAAAAGTGAACTTGAAATAAAAAGAGATGTAGGGAATTCCCATATAAAATTTCATCTACCTAATGGTGTCAAATAAAAATTAATAAAATGAATTGATTTAATGAAAAGGGGGTATATCATCATTTATAAATAATATATAATGTATGGGGTAAATTTAATGGAAAACTCTAACATAAGAAAATAGATATTAATAATAAATAGCATAAATGATTTGCAAGAATGGAGAAGGGTGGTAAATTTCTTTACCTCGATGAGTAACTACTAAAACACTAAGATCTGTACCATGAGGGATTGCGGACACCTTGGGAGGTATAACTAGGAGAACATTGTGACTAAGGAATTTAGACTGGAGACAAACAATAGAATGGGTTGGTATTTATAGTAAAAGAGAGGAATTCTTTAATAATTTGCAAGGACACCTCATTAGTGTAATTTGATAAACCATGGGATTTATTTTTGAAAATTAAAAAAATATCACACTAACCATTTTTCTACCTTTATAATTAAAAAGTCAACTCAATTTTATAAAAACTTATTTCATTTTATAATAAATTTAATAAATAAAATAGTAATAATGTACTGATAATTTCTAAAACTTTTGTTTACTTATACTATGATATATTTATATCATATTACCATTTATGATTACTAAAATATATTTATACATTCATATGTGAGGTAAAATATCAATTGGTCATCTTACTATTAACAATGGTAACATTATTATTCCAATGTTGTTAATCACAAAAAAAATATGTTGATTTTATCAGACACTAATGATCTTACTGAACACAACCGTGTGTATCCATTTTTCAAAAATTATTTCACAGAATCAATTATTTAATATATATATACAGACTTCTCATCAAAAAACAATATTCATCTTATACTATTTATCAAAATAAACTATTAATTGAAAATTTTTAATATTCTTAAAAAACTACTAAAAATTGTCCCAATATATATTTTGAAATTTAGAATTCAGAAATTATGTTTATTTTACCATAATAATTCACTAAGTATGATAAATCTTTAATAAGTTCAATTTTATTCTTCTTGAAATCAATTTATCAAATTTTTCTCAATTAAACATATATTTTATTAAGAAATGTTATTAATAAAATGGAAGTGATAATATAAAAATACTAATGATTGAAAGGGATTACAGAAGGTAACTAATGCCTAGTTACATAACCCCTTATAACACCAAATATGACCTTGGAGTATGGTGTGAAATGGTGATGGACTCTTGGGGCGTATCCCCATTATCCAATTAAAATAATAAATGTTTTTAATACTTTTTAATAATTTTATTTTTTGGTTTAACCCTTATTTTAATTTTTTTAATATTACCATGGGAAATTGTTATTTACACATTGTGTGTCAATGTAGTTACCATAACATGTCAAACAAACAAAAAAGTTTCATTTAGGTCATATTAGGATGTATCTTAACCATATGTTATATTCAGAGAAAATTAGATATTTTATAACATTTAATAAACTATTTCAAATTTTTTGTTATGAATTATGAAAATTTTGAATCTATTCATACATAACTTTTAAAAAGATCCAATTCAACTTGATTCGTTATAAAAATACATTTACTCTATCCTAAAATGTCATATTTATCCAAAAAAATCATTGATGGAATCATATATTTTAAATAATATTTATTTTTCCATATATAACATCATTTATTTGAGTCTTTTATTAATGATGTAATCATTAATTACCATTGTGTCAAAATTATATTTATTTACTTAATGTATAAATATTATAAATAAAATACCATGGTGTAGGAAGTAATTTTATATTTCTAATTACTATTTATATTCAAAGATATATTTTATATAAAACTATATTTATATTGATTTATAATGATGATTAATGTTAATAAAATATATTCCTTTACTTTAAATTAAATGTTATCAGTGTCATAATCACACCTATGTGGATTATAAATGCCATATTTTCATCCCAATAGTTATATTGGTAGTAAATATGTTATACAATATGATTGATTCATATTATTGGTTTTTTTTATATTACTATAATATTATTTTTACCCTTATTTACCTGATTTACCCTTTAATCGTGGTATATAAAAATAATTAATAAAGTTACAATTCATAATTTCCAAAATTGAAAAGGACCAACTTTCATAATTCGGAACATTTTATTACAAATAATGAGTCCACATTTCCAAATTAAAAAATCCTTATTGGGAGAAATTAATGAAATCATTTTTCTAGTTGACGGAATATGAAAACATGTTTTTTAAGTAAAACAATCAAAATACTAACATGTGATTATATCAAATTTCAATGTGAAATTACATAAAATGACTGAAAATTTATTATATGATTAAAAACAATATAATTACAGTTTAAAAGAAATTAAATGGTCAATCTAACTATAAAAAATTTAGGTGAAATGGTATATTTGAATTAAAATGTAGTATTTTCCCTATTCATTAAAAATAGAATTTAATCATAAAAAACCCAAATTTCAACCAATATAAGTATTGATAACCCTATTCCAAATAAGAAGTTTATTCTATCCAATAAATCTTATTAAAGTTTCAAAAACTAAATTTAAAACGGGATTTCAATCAAAATATGGTAAAATAACTTTTTTTAATATGTATTTCTTACTTGAAATTGACATGGTTCTTATATCTTGGCAAGAAAATATATTATATTATTTTTTCAAATAAAATTCAGTTTATATATCATTAATATAATAATAAAATAGCTATATGACTATATAAAACCAATTATTCTCATCTAAATTGGTTTTCATAAAAACAAATCCTTTATATTTATTTAGTTTTTATTTATATTTCTAATAAATTTGGTGACCAATGAATCATTATATAATCATTTGTAAACCATATATTCATAATTTTGTTCATAATATTCATTATATCCATTCCAATGGATAGGTTATAATTGTATAATTTATATAATATTGTTTAGTTGATTGTTTATGGTTGATGTATTGTATTATGTGTGAAATTAAACATAATGTTTCTTTAATTGAATTGGAGATGTTACATCATCCCACACATTAATAAATTGTTTCCTCACAATATGAATTGTTTTTCAATAACTAGTGTATTAATTCTCAAAAAATATTTATTTCAATCCCACATAAATTTTTTTAAAAAAACTACAACATTAAAAGAATGAAAGAGAATCACAAATGTCACCTGAGATAGCATATACAATGATTCCATATAGGAAAACATGGATATGGAAGAAAAAATAACTTTATTGTTCTGAAAATAAGTTATAGAAAACATATAAGGGGAATGTTAACAATCATTAAACCACAAACATGCGATGGTTTAAACGATCTTTGATTTTTTTGTCGGAAAAGTAAATGGAAAACATTTTTGTCTTAATATAATTTTCATAATGCAGCCGAATTATATTATTATATATAAAAAGAATTTAAATAAATATACATACATGAAAAGTAGTGTTTCATCCATTAATTTAATTCCACCATAAACATATCTTTTTCTCTAAACATTGATTATTTAAGATAATTGTTTTCCTACCTAATGCACTAGAATCGACTTCTTGAGAATCAAATAATCAAAAAATTATTAACCATATATTCATTGTATCTTGGTATATTAACCAAAATAAAAAATGTTTGAGTAAAATCAGGGAATTACACTATAATATCAAACCATTGAATGAATACAAACTATTTTTAAAAATCCAAAATTCAACTGTAATACCAAAAGTTCTACATAGACCACTCAACAAATAACATTCTTTTACACCCTCAAAACAATCCAAACTATGATTAATAACCAAAATTCAGAGGAATTTGATTACATAATCTTCAAAGATAAATTGTAGCATTTATCAAAAAATAACTTCAACCACTCTTAATTTCCTATACCAAAAATTAATTAAACAAATCTTCTATTCTCCATGATAGGTTAATCATTTCCATAAATAACTAAAATCACCATATGTCCACAATAAGAGAATATATTCTTCCATAAAATAATTCATATTTTACTCATCAAATAAAATCCAATGTATTCAATTTACCTTAATCTTATAATGTTTCCAAAATACTGAATGTATTCATCAAAGGATTGCTGCATGGCCCATTTTCATACACCAGTTCTCTTAAGAGTCTAGCTAAAAGGGGTGTTTTGGAGTTTTACCCCTTGGTACATATATGCCAAAGACACATCCAAATGTTCATATTTAGTGGGGGAATTATTTTTTCAGAAAACACTTATATAATATCTCACCAAAATACATAGTTTTTTTCCATTATTTAAACTTTTATATGGGTTTCTTTATAATGTGTTCATAACTAAATTTACATAAATAACTAAACTATCATTTGATATCAGCATTAACATCCCATATTTTTTATTACAATCCATTAGATGAAATTTTAAAAATAGTGGACCTTTTGGGACTATTGTCTTGGAAATTGTGAACATTATATTGGGGAAAATAAAACACATTATTCTTATCAACATTAAAGGCTTATTCAAGTTTCATCCTATGTACATTTATTTTATCTCATAACCTGGGGACATACATCAATGAAACTGGTGAGTAGAAGGACCAGTAATGGAAAATATATGAAACAATTTACACATGAACTTGATAAATATCAATAAGAAAATGTGGAATGAAATAATGGAATGATAATGAGGCATATAATAATAATAATAATATCTTGAATCATAACATTAATATGTGTCCAAAAAACTTAATTTATACATTCATAAGCTTATCACCAAGGTCCATCCCAATGGTGTAATAAAATTTTCTATGGTTTATTCAACAAGGTAACATAGAATTTATCATCTCTAGAGAGTAATTTAAATACCCAAAGAATTGGATTTCTCTTAGGGAACACCCATAATACGTAATTATTTTCATTTTATTCACATAGATGATAATCAAACATTTCATTAATAACCCAATGTGAATAAATGAAATTTTTTTCATATCAAAATAATGTGGGGTTTTAAAAATTGCTTAAAAACATTCTCAATATGTCATTTACATACCAAATAATGTGTATAATCCCATGTTTTTAAAGCTGGATAAATTTTTATAATGTTTTTGAAATTCATTTTTGGTTTATCATCGGGGCATAATTTTTAAACCGAGATCTGGAATTTTATTCCTAGTGTTAGAACACCAAATTATGCCATTTTTTGAACATTGATATAATTTTTTGAGGTAAAGTGGAAGTCACACTGGAGTTGCACAGTTTGTCAAACTGTGCGGCCAAACCGTGCATAGTTGAAGTTTTGAGGTAGTGGCTAACTCACAGTTAGCACAAGGTTTGTCTAACTATGTGGCCTGACCGTGCGAGGAATGTTTTCCGAGATAGTAGCTAATTCATGGTTAGCGCACGATTTGTCTAACCATGCGAACTAACCGTGCAGGCACTTAAATGAGATCCTTAAATTGTGGATCTCGCTCTTTTTGCCTCTAAGTGCCTCATTTAAGCTTCTAAGCAGCCATAACTCAGGATTAATCTCTCTTGAAGGTTTTAAAACATCTCCCAAGAATTTTGGAGGCAATATTAAGGCTTCTCTTGGAGAATCGAAGACGGATTCTTGAGGTAGGTAGATGTTGTTCTTCATTCTTATTTGGTTTCATAGATCTACTTAGATCTACATATCCTCTTCTCATGGTTTCATAGATCTACACCTGTTATAGTTAAATCTATGTGGGTGGATGACATGTTTGATGATTTTTGGTCTTGGTCTGGCTATGAGAAGTGATCTAAGGCGGGTTCTTAAAGAATCAACTTGTTTCTCTTAAGTGTTCTTCCTTCATTGTGGTTTTCGTCAAAACCCTGAGGTAGGATCCAAAATCATTAACACATTATTTAGGAATTATAGTTTCTTTAAATAAATTAAGAATGGGATTTTCCTTCATTATTAGAAGTTGATGAATGAAACTTTTCATGTTGATAAATAATTCTACCCACATGAGATAAGTTAGTACTTGAACTTGTGTTGAGTTTATGCATGTTTGTATAAATTGGTTAAAGTGATATGATTAAAAAATTGAATGATTTGAATGGGAATAACGAGTAATTAGATAATTAATTTTATAATTAATTATCAAGTCATGAGTTGGGAAAAAATTACGGCTTTTACAGATTATTGGGAATATTGAATATTTGACATGTTCTGGATATAATTTGGAAACTCATAAAAATTAATGGATGGATTATTTATTACATGTTAAATGGTAAATGGTTAAATAATTGATGGTTGGTTAAAGAGATAATATTTAATTAATTAATTGTTGAGTTAATTAATTTTCATGCATTAAATTAAGATTGTGATTTGATTGTTTGTTATGATTGTCGTCCAGGATTACCATTTTAGGCGTATTAGTTTTCCATGACTTATGTTGTCTTGGATGGAGTTGTTCGAATATATGATATGTTGTGTGATATGGTTCCTAAATATCATGGCTTTGTTCAGCATGTCTTAGGATGATTATAGAGTGCTTGTACATTATTAAAGTCCTAGATGAATCACTTTTTTAGTGGACAGGTTCAGGCTTGTTAAGGAATATGGTTAATTATGTGTTGACTTATCTGAAGATCATTTTGTGTTGTTAATTAGTCTTCGAATTAATTACGGATTGGTTTTTAGGGTGTTAGAAATGGCGTTATACACCAACGATAAATGTATGTGTATGGTTGATAAATGGGTTGTGAGACAGGGACTAATGCTCCAAATACTCACGGGGTTCTAGACATTGCGTTCTACACCAGCTTGCAAGCAGATATTCTTTTATGGGATAGGGACTGATGCATCAAATACCCATGGGTTTTGAGACAAGGACTAATGCTCCAAATACTCACGAGGGTAATAAAAATTATGTTCTACATCCATTATATATCATTGGACTATGGGTCCAATTGTTTGTGCATGAAATGAGTTAATGGTTAGTGAAGGCTATTGTGACATGATGATTTGTGAATTTATTATGAGAAAAGGTTAAGACTTATTTTTGAATTGGGTGAACCAATTTTAGTGGACGGGCTTAGACATAATATATGAAATATTAAATTGAATAACTTATGATGCATTATCCAAACCAAAGCACAAGCTTGGATTCAGTCTTTACATTGATTACATTGATGGTCATTAGAGACATCTATGGTGAGTTACTTATACAGGGGAGGTTGGGCCTAGACCGAATCTCAGGACTTTCATAATATGATTTGAGTAATTGATAAATAAAAAATGATTATATAATGATTGTTGAGTATGCATGAAAAATGAATAGTGTAGTTTCAGATAGCAGTTGAGTGCTGAAGCATGTACTTGAGTACATAGTTACATTGTACTCCTTAATTTATTTTATGCATTCCATCATGTGCCTTAAATTATTTATTAAATTTATGGTTTTGGGGTAGACACAGATGGTCCCGGACTACTGAGATTTATATCTCACACCCTTCTCGGGCCACCATTGCACTGGGTACCCGAGTAGTTCCTATTTGGTTGCAGGACTATGCTATTTTCATTTACTTGGTAGTTAGGAGTAGAGGAGCGATCAAAGAATGGGGATGCTCGAGGATATCACCTTGGGGCTTGGAGTCATTATTTATTTATTTCTGCATTGGAATGTAAAGCATGTTGTTTTGTTCACTGTTTTCTACTTTTGTATCATTAGCATGTCATGCATGCACCTACTGTATAATTTGGCATTGGCCATTTGTTCTGTACAAGATCTATAAAATCTTTTTTCCACTGCCTAATCATTATTAGACTATTTCCACCACTTATTGCCTTTGTCTATTTTTGAACACTAAAATGATGGTATAGTCTCCCCACTGACTATCCTTAGACCCTTGCAGCTAGTCGGCAGCATCTGGCGTAAGGGAAGACACGATTGTTCTCATGTGGCGACCGGTCCGGCCACTGGTTCAAGGGTGACCCGTGTCGGGACGTTACAATGTGGTATCATAGGTTTAGGTTTCTTTCTTTTCCTTTATCTTATAGTTTTGGGGTTGGTAGGCAGGAGACTAGGAATGTTTCAGTTCTTTGGTTAATAGTCATGCTTGGGACTGCTCACCTCATGTACGGGAAATGACCATGTGGCCAGAGATGGGAATTGATGTTTGTACTTTTAGAGGTTATAGTTGATATGAATTCACCTTCAGTGACCAGTTTATTTTTTTGTTGTTTATTGATTTTGATAATTTTGAAAATAATAATTTTCTTGGCCTGATATGGCAAGTAAGTTTCACACATACATCATTTTAAACACTTAGATATTCACATGTCATTCATATAACATTCCATGTAGTTGCATTTGTTGGATGCCTGCTAATTTTGGATTTTCTTTCATGGCTGCAATGCCATGTTTGATCTTCTTTAGCATGCCTCCCTAGATAGAATGTTCTGGTTATAGATTTAACATGATTGAGTGATTATATTCCATATTAAATCTGTTATTAGCATGTTTTCTTACTGTACAATGATTCTGTGTTATGTTTTTGTGTTACTGCTTATGCTAACATGTTAGAGATGTTTTGATATGAGAAAGGGGTGATAGAGATAAGATGTTAAATAAATGTTTATTATGTTAAATGTGATCCAAAATCCAGTGATAAGGTGTATGAGTGCCTTATTGATTGGTAGGCGTCCACCCATATATTTTGGACTGTTAGGATGATCATGTTAACTTCTAAATTTACATTAGTATCAATTAATGAGAGAAAATTTTCAATCCATGGTGTGTATGGGAACTTCATGAATTGGTAAATGATGACTCATATTATATGTTATGACTTGATGTTGTGTGAAATGCTTATAAATGTTAAAGATGATTAATGTTGATCTGAAATCAAATGGCTAGTTTCCAAAATGCAACTTGACCCAAGTAGGTCAGTTGGGGAGTGTTTTTATGGGATGACCTGTTTGGGTGTTTTGAATTTTAATACATGTGTGTTTCCTATTGGATTTCATTATAGAGAACCGAGGTTGGTTAAAATTGGATTTGCGTAGGCCTCCATATCTTCTTAAAAGAAATTTATTTTAATAAGTTTCCTGAAAATGACGGGATATCAACTAACATAAATGTTTCAAAAAGGGAGTTTTATGAAACTTGCATGTTTTACCTTGGGGAGTTTTGAAAATAGTTCTCTGATGTTATGATTAAATCATTTAATGATTTAAGATTAAAAGTGATTAAATATTAGAGTCATGGAAATGGATCCAATTTTGGAGTTAATTGTTTAAAACCTTGATGAAATGGGTTGCTCAGACTTCTCTTTAGTTTCCTTGGAACAGAAGTGTGAGTACATTCGTATGAGTTCTTCTTCTTAGCAATGGCCTTATATTCTTCATTCGAGTCTAGTGACTTCTTTTTCATGACCTGGTTTAGGGTTGACTTGTTTTCATCGTGAGCGGCTAACCTATGGTCGGCAGTACCCTCAGAACATTAATTCCTTGATAGACCTATGGCTTTTCTCACTCTTTTGGAGTTGTTGGGTGCCATTGTCCTGGGTAGGACTTCTAATTTCCTATGACACCCTTGTTCGAATGGGTGTTGATGTGTTTCTAGACCATGTTATAGGCTTGATCATCAAGAAATTCTCTTTGTCAGCTGGTTAGATGTGCCTCCGGCATGGTCGGTTTCATTTTTGGTCGTTGGACCCTTCCTTCTTTCTAATGGATGACTGGTTATAATGTCGTCTAGGAAAATGGTTGTATGATGAAATATGACTCCATAATAAGTCTTTTTGTGCTGTTTAGTACAGTCACGGGTCAAATCCATGTAGAGTGACTTGAGAGTTAAATAATAAGTTTCATTTCAATACAGGGAATAATTTTCGAAAGACGTGGGTTTTTTGACACGCCGATCTTATTGTTAATCTAGAAAACTGGTGAGCGGGAGATCATTTCATGATTCCTCATGGGAAATTATAGGGGTGGTTATTGCCACTTTGTTCATGATGAATGTGTTGGCAGGTGATGCGAAGATTTTAGAATAGAGATGTCCGGTAATGGTCTGACTGATCTTCTTCATCACCTCGGTTTTCTCTTAGTGAACTCTTCCTGACATGACGAGCATGTCCCCTATCTTGAACTATTCATGGAGAAACAAAGATAGAATCTGTCTTATGCCATGCTACAATTTAAATTTTGTTGGGATTGATGAGTTATTGTTATCTGGGTATTACACGGGATGCATTGATTCCATGGGCTTCTTCCTTATTCGTGTTTGGGAACGGTTGTTTTATAAAATAGCCTTGTGATGGATTGACTTGGAAAATTCACCAGATGATGGTTAAGGGATTATTTATACTGGAAGATGTTTTTTTAATATTTTTAAAAGAACATCATCAGATAATGGGAGAAAGTCTCTTTTGGGTTTGTGACATATTTTGAGGGAATCATGTGAAACTTGTTCCGTTGTTTGATCAAGGTCCAACCTTTTACGTTGACAAGGTCCTTCTAATGACCTAATATATAATATCTTTTTCGATGTTTAAGATTTAGTGTAATATTTGGATCTAGTTAAAAAGGCATATCCATCAGGTTTGAGAAGGGTTAATGGTCTGTTTGGCGTTGCGAACACAACACGTAACTTCTAATGAGACTAAATGACCTGGGTAGTTCGGTTGTTTTAGTAGTGGTTCCTGATGGATTCACAGGGACGGGAAGTTTTTAAGGTTGGTATAATGTAGAATCCCATGTTTTTTAACTTGGATAAATTTTATGAATGTTTCAGAAATTATTTTTGGTTTTATCAATGGGTCTTTCTTTTTAATCAGAGATCTGGTATTTTTTCCGAGTGTTGGAACACCTAAAGATGTCATTTTTCAAACTTTGATAGAAGTTTTTGAGGTAAATGGGAAGTTGTATGGGTTGTGCACGGTTTGTATAACTGTACGGCCAAACCGTGCATAGTTGAGGTTTTGAGGCAGTGGCTAACGCACAGTTAGTGAACGGTTTGTCTAACCATGTGTCCTAACCATGCGAGGAATGTTTTCCAAGACAGTAGATAACACATGGTTAGCACACGGTTTCTCTAACCATGAGAACTAGACATGAAGGTACATAAATGAGATTCTTAAATTGTGGATCTCGCTCTTTTTTGCCTCTAAGTGCCTCGTTTATGATCCTAAGCGGCCATAACTCGGGATTACTCTCCCTTGATGGTTGGAAAACCTCTCCCAATAGTTTTTGAGGTAATTCTAAGGCTTCTATTGAAAAATCAAAGTCGGATTCTTGAGGTTGTTAGATGTTCTTATTCATTCTTGTTCGGTTTCTTAGATCTACTTAGGCCTACATCTCCTGTTCTCACAATTTCTTATATCTACACCCATTATGCGTAAATCCACATGTGTGTATGACAAGTATGATTAGTTTTTGTCTTGGTCTAGCTAGAATATGTGATCTAAGGCGGGTTCTTGAAGAATCAACCCGTTTCTCTAGAGTGTTCATCATTCGTTGTGGTTTTTGTCAAAACCATCAGGTAGGGACCCAAATCATTAACAACTTATTTAGGAATTATAGTTTCTTTAAATAAATTAGTAATGTGAGTTTCTTTCATTATGGTCTTTCGATGAATGAAAATTTTGATGTTGTTAAATAATTCCTCCCACATGAGATAAGTGAGGACTAGAACTTGTGTTGTTTTTAAACATGTTTGGCTAATTTGGTTAAAGTGATAGGATTAAACAATTGAATGATTTTAATGGGAATAATGAGTAATGGGATAATAAATTTTATAATTAATTATCAAGTCATGAGTAGGGATAATATTGTGTCTTTTACAGATTAATGGGAATATTTAATATTTGACATGGTCAGGATATAATTTGGAAACTTGTAATATTTAATGGATTTATTAATTATTACATGTCAAATGGTAAATGTTCAAATAATTGATTCTTGGTTAAAGAGAGAGGATTTAATTTATTAATTGATGAATTAATTAATTTTCATGCATTAAATTAAGATTGTGATTTGATTGTTTGCTATGATTGTTGGCCAGGAGTACCTTTTTATGAGTATTAGTTTTCCATACCACACGTTGTCTTGGATGGATTTGTTCAAAAATATGATATATTGTGTGAGATGGTTGTTAAATATCTTATCATTTTTCAGCATGTTTTGTGATGATTATGCAGTGATTGTAGATTGTTAACGTCCTGGATGAATCACTGTTTGAGTGGACGGGTTCAGGCTTGTTAAGGAATTTCGATAATTAAGTGTTGACTTATCTGAAGAGCATTTTGTGTTGATAATTAGTTTTTGAATTAATTAACATATTGGTTTTCTGGGTTTTATAAATTGTATTCTACACCAATGATAAATGTATATGTATTGTTGATAAATGGGTTGTAAGATAGGCACAGATGCTCCAAATACTCATGGGGTTCTAGACATGGAATTCTATACCCATATTGCAAGTGAATATTCTTTTATGGGACAGGGACTGATGATCCAAATAATCATGGGTTGTGAGACAAGGAATAATGTTCCAAAAACTCACGAGGGTGATAGACATGATGTTCTACATCCATTATCTAACATTGGACTGTGGGTCTAATTTTTCGTGCTTGAAATGTGTTAACGGTTAATGAAGGATGTTGTGACATGATGATATGGGAATTGATTATGAGAAAGGGTTCAGACTTATTTATGAATTGGGTGAACCACTTTTATTGGATGGGATTTGAAATAATATATGAATGATTAAATTGAATATCTTATGATGTGTTATCCAAGCCAAAGCAGAAGCTTGGATTCATAATTTACTTTGATTACATAGATGGTCTTTAGAGAAATCTATGGTGAGTGACTTATACAGGGGATATCGGGCATAGACATAATCTCAAGACTTTTATAATAAGATTTGAGTAATTTATTAATGAAAAATGATTATGTAATGATTGTTTAGTATGAATGAAAAATGGATTGTGCAAGTTCAGACACCAGCTGAAGGATGAAGTAGGTACTTTACTACAATGTTACTTTTCACTGCTTACTTTTTTTGCATGCCTTCATTTGTTTTAAATTATTTATTAAAAGTCTGGTATTGGGGTATACACTGGTGGTCCCGACCTACTGAGATTTATATCTCACACCCTACTCTGGCCTCCATTGCACTGGGTACCAGAGTAGATCCTATTTGGTTGTAGAACTATGTTGTTTTAATTTACTTGGGAGTTAGGAACATAGGATCTAGCTGAGGCTCGAGATGCTTGAGGAGGTCATCATGGGGCTTTGAGTCATTATTTACTTATTTATTCATTGGAATGTAAATATTGTTGTTTTGTTAACTGTTTTCTTCTTTTGTATCATTAGTATGTTATGCATGCATCTGCTGTATAATTTGACATTGCTCGTTTGTTTTGTACAAGATTTATAAAATCTGTTTTTCTCTACTTAATCATTATTAGACCGTTTCCTCCACTTATTACCATTGTATATTTTTGAACACTAAAATGAGGGTATATTCTCCCCAATGACTATCCTTAGACCCCCGCTGCTAGTCACCAGCCTCTGGCATAAGGGGAGACACGCTTGAGGTAATGTGGCGACCGGTCCGGCCACCGGTTCAGTGGTGACCCGGGTCGGGACGTTACAGAAAGGGAATGAAGATTTTATGTATGTCAATTCTAGAATAAAATAAATCATTTCTATCTTGATGATTACCCCTTGAAATGAAAGTTTTTTTGGTATTCACATAATGAAAAGAAAACAATCTCTTGAGAAAAATATTGATATTTTTAGATAAAAAATATGTATCACAATAGGTATGAAACATAGCTTTATAAAACATTAAAATGGGAGGGTACATCGGTAAACCAATAATAAAAGAATAATAATATTTTATAGTGATAAAATAAAATATAAATAATAACTTTGTATGTAAATTTGAAATATATGATCCATAAAAGAGAACATGAATGGAAAGGATTAGTAGTGAATTCCCTCATGGAATTTCTACATCCAAACGATGTCACATTAAAATTCATTAAATGAGTTGATTGAGATAAAAGGGGTTCTCTCATCATTTTTAAATAACACATAATGTAAGGGGGCATTGAATGAAAAATATCAACATAATAAAATAATTCTCATGAAAGAACAATATAAAATATGATCATGAAATGATAATGGAGTTGATTCCCTTTCCTTGAAGAGTAACTATAAAAACACTAAGATCGGGACTTTTAGTTCTTAAGGACGATATTGAAGGACTACAATAGAGGTAGAACTATATTAAAATTTTTAAGGATTAATTTAGAATGAAGTTAAATGTAGGAATGTGTGGGTATTTATAGTAAAAGAAGTGGAGTATTTTATTATTTTCAAAAGACACCTCAATAGTGGTATTTTCAAAAGCAAGGGATTTCCCATTGTTTTTGTTCATGTTATTGGCCACCTAGGACACCACATATCATATTTTAATCCACAAGAGTTGATCTACATATTATCTTACTTATTAAATCATTATGATATAGTTATGATGTCATTAAACATACCGAAAACTCAAAAGTGTTATTTAACTATTCAATGAAAATTCGACTATTTAAAGAAATACCAATAAATCTCTCGAACAATTTTTCAATGTGTAGAAATAAAAAATTAACACCCCTTTATTAAAATGTATTTATTTTTAAAATAATTTTAATAAATAAAATAATAATACTTTACTAACAACTTATAAAACTATTATTTACATATACTATTACAAAATTATATCACATACCATTTAATATGACAAAAATATATTTAAACATTCTTATATGAGGTTACTATTCCATTGGTAATATAACTATTCATAGGGGTAACATAACTATTCCAATGTTACTATTCTTTAAAAATTAAGTTGATCTTATCAGACACTAATTATCATACTAAACGCAATAGTGTATGTCCATTATTTGAAAATCATTTCATAGAATAAATAATTTAATGTATACATATATATATACATTTCATCAAAATAGAACTATTCATAAAATACTATTCATCAACAAAATAATATTCATTGAAAAATGAATCTTCTTAGAAAATTACTAAAAATTAACCCAAGATGATGTTTATTTGACTATAATAATTATCTAAGTATAATAAATGTTAGAAAAATACAATTTTTACTTATAAAATCAATATATCAAAAATTTATCAATTAAACATTTATTTTCTTATGCAATGTTATTCCAAAAATTGAAATGATGAAATGAAAATATTATTTATACAAAGGGATACACAATGTAACTAAGATATTATTACATAACACCTTATTACACAAACACATGACCTAATATTTAGGTTTGAAATGGTCATGTACTCTTGGTGTGTATCCCTATTATCCAATTTAAATTGGCCAAGTTTTTAATATATTTTAATCCTTATCTTTTTTGTTTTAACAATTATATTTCCTATTTTAATCTTACCATGAGAAGCTATTATTTACAATTTATGTGTTACTATAATTTCCTTAATATGTCAAATAGACAACAAAAGTTTAGTTTATGAAATATTTGTTAATATCAAAACCATTTTTTCTGAATCTTATATTTTTAATAATTTTATAACATTTAATAAGATATTTTATATTTTATGATATCAATTATGCCAAATATGCAAATATTCGTACTTGACTTTTAAAAAATTCATAATATCTTGATTCCATTTTAAAAATACATTTAATCAGTCCTAACATTTAATATTCTACCATATTATTAATTGATGGAATTAAATATTCCATATATTCTTTATTTCCAAAATTAAAATATCATTTTTTTAATCTTTTATTAATGAATTATTCATTTCCTCAAAATTGTGTTATAATTGAATTTATTTTTTTAAGGTCTAATGGTTATAAATAAAATACCATGATGTAGGAAATATTTTTAGATTTGTACTGAATATTTATATTCCAGGATTTTATTTATATAAAACCACATTAAAGTGTTTTATAACAAATATTCATAATTAAAACATATTTCCATTTATATTAAATTAAAAGTTATATGTGTCACAGTCACACCCAAATGGATTCAAATTGCCATAGTTTCTTCCCAAGGGTTGTCTAGGTCGACCATATGTCATCCAATATGCTTATTACATGTGTTAGGGTATTTGTTATTATTGAAATATTATGTTTACCCTTTATCCGTGGTAAATAAAAACAATTACTATTTATATTGTTTATAAGGTTAAAAAATAAAAGGGACCTATTTACATAATTTTTTCCTTCTTATTAGAAATTTTCAATCTATTTTTCCCAATTCAAAATACAAAATTGGAATAAATTATTTAAAAAATTCATCGTCTTGATCGAATAAGTAGACAACATTTTTAAGTAAAACCATAAAAATATTTACATGTGTTTTTATCAAATTTCAATGTGAAATTAAATCCAATGAACTGAATTTTATTAAATTATAAAATCATAATCCAAATAATGTTTAAACATAATTGAAAATACAATGTAACAATAAAAAATTAGATGAAAATGTATTTTTAATGTAAAATGCATTATTTTTCCATTTTCATTAAAATATTACTCTTATTAGGAAAACCCCAAAATTAAAAAAAAAAGTAAATTTTGAAGTCCTTATTACAAATAATATGATTTATATGTCCAATATAAGTTATAAAATTTTAAATAACTATATTTAAAATGGATTTTCCATTAAAAGGTGGTTAAAATGCTTTTATTGAAAAATACATCTGTATGCATAAAATTGATTTTCTAATTATATCTTTTCTAGAAAACACATAGTATGAATTTTAAACATCACATTGAGTTTATATTTCATTAATATTAACCAAAAATTGTGATATGATTTTATAAACAGAATTATTCATATTTAAATATGATTTGATAAAACACATTCTTTATATTCAATTGCTTTTTATTTCTATATATAATAAATTTGGTAACAAATGAATCCTTATATAAACATGTGTAAACTATATTTTCATAATTTAGTTAAAAATTTTAATTCTATTGATTTTAATTGATATGTTGTAATGGAAACATTTAAAAAATACTATTTTTTTGTTTGTTTATCCTCGATGTATCATATCATGAGCACTATTAAACATAGTGTTTCGTTCTTAAATCTCAATATGTTATATTAGGGTTTTATTTGGGGTTGATGGTATGACCATTGGGGTGGTTGAGAATTTCTCAAGGGTGGTGTTTGAGCACTTTGACCTAGTAGGTTCCATTATTATTATGGTTGGTTTGAATAACCCCTTTCTTATAAACATGGTGTTCTGTCCACCCAGAGATGGAAGTATAGTAAGGTTCATTCCAAATGATTTGTTATAGGGGTGGGCTGGAAATAGTGCCTCCCAACTCTCAGAATTTTCTATAAATTGGGGGCATTGGTCATAATAATGGGTGTCAGATGAACATATTCCATAGTGGATGGGTGGAGGAGAATTAGATTTAACTTGGGAAGGAGCATGTTTTCGATGAAGGGTACTTTCCTCTTCAAACATTGTATACACCATTTTATTTAATTCGGTAATTTTTACCTCATGGACACCTCAAATGGTTACCCAGGACCTTGAACAAAAATTTTGAGTATTCTTAACCCTACTCACAATTAGGGTTCTTGCTATAATTGGGTTCTTATCAACTAGGTCAACACTTGCAGCAATATCAACCATGTTGCGATCAATATGAATAAATCAATCATAAAAATTGTGAATTAAAAATATTATCACTTATTAATTGGTGAGGGAAACATGAACAAAGACTCTTAATTCATTCCCAGTATTCATGATCTATTTCCCTATGTGACTTTCATATACAACATATTTTATTCCTTATTGTTTCAGTTTGAGAGGATGGGAAATATTTTTAAAGAAAAAGGTGTTTCATGTCCGACTAACCTCTAATTGGTGAATTAACATAATATAACCACTGTTTCACAATGACATCTAATTAAAATGGTAATTCTATGAACTTTGCTTATACTTCATACACATTAGTTCGTTTTAACATAAAACACAAAATATGAAATTATTTAATGTTATTATGTGGATCTTCTCCATCAAGTCCATATATTCCTGGTAATAAATTAATTAAAATAGATTTTATTTCAGAATTAGTTACCTCTCCAAGCTGTTGAATATATGTTTATTGGATGTCAACATTATGTGAAGTTTGTTCATTTAATTTTCATTTTTTCCATCCATATTATTCATGTTTAATACATTTTTAATGTTCGATCAAGAAGAATATAAAGGACCAAGATGAGTTTCAATGTTTTATGTGACCTCCACTAGAAGGATATATTTTTCTTCTCAAGTACGATGACATATGATCCTCTATAATTTAGGTTTGAATGGTGGTAAGTCTCTCAGAGTATAAAATTTCATGTATATAACCTATAATTTAATTAAACTAGAACACAAAAGGATATGTAATGGTATAAAATTAAATAAAAAATCAAATAATATACAAACAAAACATACCAAAACACACAATAAAAACCAAATTTCTCCCCAACTATAGTTCTTCCATATGAATGATTCATCATGAAATGTAAAATAGATTGTTATTTTAAGGTATATTTATAGTATAGGTAAGACCTGAGTTCATCACATAGGGATCATTGATAGGTGTTGTGGGTGTATTCTTAATAAAAATTGCAACAAGAGGTGAGTTTTTTTGATAAAACAAATTAACAAACTATCTTAATTTAAATAGTTCAATAGTCAAAAATGAAGTATATTTTGAAAATATATGATAAGAATGTGATAATTTCTAGGATACTACACCAATTGAATGTTCATTATTCACAATTGAATAATTGGTTTTTGGTGTAATCATCTGATTGAGGTTTAACTAAGTTCTTGGGTATCCAAAACCCCTAAAATGAATCAAATAGGACTAAAAGAAGATATAAAAATTTTATACTCCAGTTATAGACCCTTATCACAAATTAAGGTATGTCATGGAATACTGAAATATCAAATGTTTGGGAAATAATATGAGTCTAATATTGTCCAATCAGAACAACAGAAGTCACACACGTAAAATTGCACGTCGATCCGTTTTGAAATAAAACATGTTTAAATTAAATTCATCAATACATATTAAGATAAATAAAAATGAAAAAATACAAACCACAATATAAACCAAAATATTGTATAAGTATCTATCAGAACTCCTTCATCATGTGTGTAGCTTCCTCGTAATGATCACCTTCAACTTAACTCAACATCTAAAGAAGGAGGATTCTCAAGTGGAATACATTATTCATTCATGACCCCCTATAAATATAGGTGCCTCCAAAACATCTAGGATAAGGAGGAAACACCTCTGGGAATCCAAAATGAAAGATTTTTTCTTCTATATCAAACATCCATATGAGGTTTCCATGGTACCCATTTATTGACAAAATGCTAAATGGTTTTTTCCACCTAGTTTTGAAGATACAATTTTCCATGGTTTTGGATTGTGAAATGGATATATAAAGATTTGAAGAAAACATAAAATATTATGGTAGTCCATATGAATATCTCACTGTATAACTTGTCATCCATTGGATCGTTTTATTGAGATATATATTAAAATTACATAACCTATCTTTTGAATTTGTTCAGATGTTGTCCCCTAGACATATTGGTTTGGATGGGACCCTTAATGGAAAAATTGAGATTTTTTCCCAGATATGAGTTGTATCCCATGATGTTATGGAGTGTTAAATTTCCTTTATTTCATTTGGTGTTATATATCTCTCGAAACGTGCATTATAGTGGTCATGTGTTCTTAGGCTTCCATGCAGTTTGGCAATTTTCCTTCTAGATCATGTTTGGGGCCTCCAAATCACCTCCACCTACAATGAAAATATCAAAACAATTGAAATTTACCATTTTAATAATGATAAATATTATATAATTCCTTAAAACATGAAGTTAATTTTGATGTTATATTATGAATTTATGGTGCAAAATTAGTTTAATACAATGGTGTTAGGGTGAAATAAAACAGTGGAATGTGGTGTGACCAAGGGGTCTATAGCATGGTACACCAGATTGAAATATGGTAGATGTCCCTAATGGGGGGGACATAATAACATCCTCATAGGTAAAAAATTTATCATGTTATGATCATACTATAGGTGAGACAAGTTTCCCCATGTTACCCCATGGAACACTTAAACACATCTATAAATTCAAGGAGTGACTGACTATTCCTGTGAAGAATTATTCTAGGAGGATATTCCATTGTATGGTCGATAAGGTGTTTTTTATGTGGATAAACCTTGAATGATCCTGTATATGGAGGGGGATTTGAGTTAAATCCATAAACTATATCCTATATGACATACCTCCATGAGGTTATTTAATTCACGTTTGATCGAAGTTACTCTATATAGAATAATGACCTACATGGGGTGAGTGATGTCTCTAAGACTAATATGTGAGAAGGTAACCCAAAAGTATACTGAACTAGGCCTAAAATACATTGATATTACATCACATTAGATGAATATTTATCACAAAAAAATAGTACATTCCTCGTGACCTTAATATTTTAGTGTCTTTGGAATCTTTCGACATAATAACTTATCAGGGCGAATGATCATTTATTTTTACCAAAATGACCCTCCCATTTAGTATGCCAACCTAAATCCATTCTTAAATTAATGTGGAAAGAAAAACTAAGAAAGTGTGAGATAAAATACTCAGTATGGGTAAAAAAAGGAGATACATAAATATAACATGAACATAAGAGAATTAGAACATGATAACATTATTATAAGATTATACCCTTCATATCAAAAATCATATACATGAGTCATGGAATTTAAATTGTATTTTCATAAGACATGAATTATTATGGAATCCAAAGAATATTCTATGAAATCTTACCAAATAAATATGACATGAAATCATGGATGAAATGTAAACATATAAAATAAATCCCAACAAGTCATGAATTATATTCAAATATTATAAGGGATGTTTAGGGGTGACAACTAGTAGTTGGGCGACACCAACATCACTAGTTACATAACATTATTTATAGTTCAATGGGTTAACTCCCCAAACCATATTTGTAGTCTTGGTTCATTCACAAGACCTTATTAGTGGAAAAATATATTACTAAACTGAGATTATACCAAGTTCTATCACTGTATTACTAAACCAGCCTAACATCCCTTTCCATTCAAGTATTACTGAATCTGGTTCACATCCCATTACAACCCTATATTACTGAACTGAATTCACTCCTCATTCAGATATTACATATTTAAAATATTTCAGTCTTTGTTCTAGCACTATCATAATTAACTGAGTAGACTCCTCGTTCCAACTCTTTCATGCTAAATCTGATTCACTCCACATTCCCATTCTGTCAAAATTGAAATTAGTTCACTCTTAATTCAAACTATGCCTATTTAATGAGATATAAACCTTTACCTCATAAATTTGATAATAATAAATATACAAATCATCTCATAGGGAAATCCCACATTCATATTCCTTAGAATTATAATCATTCATCATAACATAACCCATGAATGAAAATGTGTATCCAAAAGATGTCATCATACCGTAACCCATTGAAAATGGATATGTTTAATAACAACATAAAAAATCTTGAAAGAATAAAGGTTTCATAATATTTTTATCATGGTATAACCATTGTATGAGAAATGGGTTCCATAAAGAAAATTAATCATGAAAATAAAATGTTCAATGAAAGAATAAAAATGGCTTCCTCGAATCATATCTGTAGTAATTAATAACCTATATACAAGCATGTCATCACAGATGTAAAATGAAATTTAAATACCTTTTAACAACATTTCATTGGTAAAATATAATTTCCACCTTGAAAATTTCAATTTTTTATCGTAAAACATCAAGAAAACCATTTTATTTGAAACCAACATTGACCACATATAACAGTATATTTAAAAAAAATTAACACATTATAAAACATAATACAATTTCATAAAAATTTTACATAAAAATTATATTATGATATCATTTTAAAAATATTTTAAACATTTTAGAATATAAGGATTTTGAATAAGGGAGATTTCAGAATAATGGGACGAATAATGTCAAACTTTCATAAAACATTTTTATTAATTGTGATAAGTACTAAAAAGATGAAAAATTGTACCATTACATGAATTTATCATGAATAAAAACAATTTAATAAAATTAATTACATTTCTTAATGAATGGGTCCTAACATTTAATCATTGTAAGAATAATCATAAATAATCCCGATAACTGATGAAATTGTAGCAATAGACTCTCAATAAATTGGTAACATTGAATCATTTTCAGAAAAAGACAATAAAATTAAATGTTGTATAAAATATCATGGAAATAAGGATATTCCTGATAAAATATGTCAATGTTTTGTATATAAAACACATAAAATAAAATATATTCCCACTTAACTTGTATCTCAATGAACGAAAAACAACGCACAATTACATTAAAAATTGGTTAACTTTTGAAGTATAATACCATTGAAAGATAGATCACAAAATGTTTATTTAAATAATCAAAACAATTTATGATAATAATCATATAATACAATCATGGGTATTATATACACAACACCAATGAATAGTGGGGTGAATATGAATACAGTGTCATAGAAACTAAAGTGAGAATATAAATTCCCTTTCCACTTTAGTAACATTTGAATCCTAATATATATTAAAGAATGAAATCAATTGAAAATTTAAATATCATGAAATAAATTTAATTTATGATATAAAATTTCATAGGGAAGTATATAGACCAAAAAATAAGAGGATATGGTTTATAGATCATATATATTACATAAATAAAAGAGAAATTTGAAATATCTAACAAAAAGTATTGAATTACATTGAACACATTGCATCATCATGTATAATTAACTTAAGTTTATTATAATTATATGAAAGAACAATACTTTTATATGTACCATACCCTATATGTTTTTATTATGACATTATATTACCCATCTATTAACTAATTCATGATAACATTACATTTTAGGTAATCACCAAATTGTTTTTCGTATATGATTTTACATTTTATTCTTGTTCATAGTACATAGATCATGACGTAATTATTTAAAAAATTTAAATCATGATATTAATATCATATTTATAATGTATATAATTATTTATATAAATTATTTAAATAAGAAATCTAATTCCCTATTAATTGAGAATATAGGCCATAAATAAACAACAATATTAAATCCATTTTCTTATCATATTGAATGAATGAATTTAAATGAAATATATGTATATATATTATGATTATTATAGAATTATTATACCATATATATTTTATATTTTTTAAAAATGCATCCTTAATAAATTCTATGTAATGTTTCAAAAAATTTCATTATTTTAAGGAAGATGTAGTCCACCATCCCAAAAATGTTATAATTGTATTCCCATAAAATAGAAAGCACGATGGTATGTGAACAATAATAATTAAAGATTAATAAATACATAAAAAATATAAAATACATATATATAAATATTTATTTAAAATTTTAATTCCATCATTATTCCCAAACTTGAATGTTGTTAATAAAATAAAAAATGACACTAGTTACTAAGGCAGTAGTCCTTTGTACACAAGAACAATGACTATGTATCCATTTTGATTGATGTATGTGTAGTTGAAAGATAAAAAAAACATAAAAACATCTCTTTATATTGAATATATATTGTTTATTATATAATCATGAAATTATAATAATTTATTTGGTTGAGAAATAAATAAAACAAAAGTTCTTGTTGAAGGATGTTACCTCTTATTTGGGTAATTCCATTTTGATTGCAATAATGGACCAAATTACAATGATTTATGAAAAATTTAAGCTTATATGATGAGATGAATAATTTTTAATGGTTATATGGGAAGGTTTTGAATGAACCAAAGGGATTTAGAGGTGTGAAATAGTGAGGGGTGAGTATCTATATATAGTTGAGGAGGAGTTGCAGTCATTAAAATATATAAAGATAATCACTATTGGGATGTCTCATATACATAATGTTTCTCATATAATGATCCATACTTAATAAAATGGAGGATAAGGTTGAAATATTTACATAAAATTTTATTTGGAGAGGTTACTATGTTTTTTCCATTTAAGTTTATGTTTAACCATTAAATATACTAATTTTACCACAATCATTATAATTAATTTTTATTACATTAACTAATCATTTTGTTAAAAGACATTGTAATCATTAATAGAAAATATATTTTATTCATATTATCAATATTAAATATATTTTTCAAATATATAAATATATAAGTGGTATATTTTTATCTAAAATTATTCACACAGACGGGGCAAGACAAAGAGGTTTTAAACAGAAAATGTACAAATGTTTTAAATATTTTTATATCAATTTTTAATTAAAATTTGACTGATATGATGTAAATTTTATTATTAAATTTATTATTCAAATAAATATAGTTTAAAAAAAATTAAAATAATATTTTAAAATGTTTATAAAATAGACAATGATTCTGATTTAAATTCAAATTTTGCGTTATTTAACTATTCATCAAAAAAACTTCTCTGAAATATTCTAAAAATTTTCCCCATGTAAATTTTGATATTTCACATTCAAAATGGAATTTCATTTTTTCATATAAATTATAAAAATGTTTAAAAATTGTTTTTTAAGTGGTTGTGCTACTAAAAGCTTGTAAATTTACATTTGCGAAAAAACTATATATCATTATACGTAAAATTGGATTTTCTATTATCTCGTATATTGAATAAAAAAATATGTATGTAAAATTGTTTTATAAATAAATTATATGTATTTATTTCAATAAAATGATTTATCAATTGTTTTTTAATTAATATTCTATGGTTAAATGTCTTTATTTTCATAAATATTGTTTTCATGAAACATATTTCCTATATTCTTATATGGTTTTTTATTAATTTCTAATTAATTGTTAAAAAAATAATTATTATATATATATATATTTAATCAATATTTTTAAAATTTAATTAATATTATTCATAACCTTCATTCCAATGGATTTGTGAAAACTATAATAATATTTTTTATATTAATATTAAAAGTATGTTTTAGTTTGTTAAAATTCAGTCTTATGTGTAATGATAGATATTGAGGGAACTCGGAATTTAGTGTAATAGAAGTGAAATATAATTTTTTAGGTTCCAAAAGCTAATATAACTATTTCATGTTTCATATGATTAACATGGTGTGTTTTTTAACACAATCAAAATGTTTTTCTTATATATAACACAAACTATATTTACAGTTTTGTGATATGAAGATTATAAAAAAGAATAAATTATTTTGAAAAAAATTATTTCAATAAAACATGAGGAGATACATTCTACCCCATTAATATTAACATCGATCTAAAATATTATATTATTCATTATTGGATTAAAACATTAATCTTCTTTCCATAGAAACTGATATTGTACAAGTGAATACTAAAATTTAATTTAAAATCGGTATGTTTGAAGCATAACAGTTACAGAAAGTAACTCATAACTAGGATTCTATGTATGAGATATTAGGTTGAAAGTGAAAACATTGAGATTTAAGATAAATATAACACTCGTATTCTCATTGGGAGTGATATGTAACATTTATTAGAGAATTCTTATGATCAAAATTCCATAACCCAATGTGTGTTGAAAAAGATCATTCATATCATCCTAAATATTGATAACATGACATAATTTAATTTCATGAATAATTCCTAAATATTGATTAATTTTTATGGTAATATATAGTTACATTATTTCAGCACAATATCTCACTTTTCTTGTGTCTTGAATAATTTCCACATCACCTATTACTCAAAAAATTTATTCATGCACCACTAATGGATCAAAAACTCTATATGTAGAATGATATCTCAATCCACATAGATTTATTTTTAGTAACAGAAAAAGGGTAACACATGTAGTTGAATATCCATAATCCCCCTTATAGGTAGAAAATAATTTAATCTCTAAAACCACCTGAGATTTTTAACTTTAACCATTAAATAAATTTTCAACCCTCAAACACTTCTGAGAGTTGAATATCCAAAACCATAGATTGATGGTCACAAAATAATCTTATCATTGTTCCTCCATATATAATATGGATTCTCTTAGTAGTCATATTCAAAACATGTGAAGACCTTTATCATGTATTCTCTTAAAACATAGAACCAACCTGGACTACCATAAATCCTTACTAATAAAACACATGTGTTATTATTCAAATGATTTTTGGATATATTCCACACATAAAAAAAGTATACAAACTTCATCAATGATAACATATGATACTTTTAAAAAAAATAAACAATTATTTCCACTTGAATCATTACTATCTAATATACAGTATACATATCAATAATATCTATACCCAAGATAAAAAATCAAAACATCTAGAACACTATAACGGTAACCTAACATTGATTAATGGATATCATTTCCATTAAACCGGGTTTATATGTAATTATCTCCAATATGTATATCCTACCAAATGAAAAATATATAATTAATTATTAACGTAAAATAATTTTTGAATTTTGATACATATGAAATTCAATAATACAATTTTATTTTTAAACCATTACCTTGGATTCATCATCTTATTCCTTAAGACCCATTTCATAAAATTGGAAATAAGAATCATGTATTATGTTTTCTCAACCTAAATTTGATCCTTATTCTTAGGTATAATGTAAAACAATAATATTATAACATCACATAACATTCAAAATTCATTCAATATATCTTTATCTTCAGCAATATGACCAATACCTATGCCGCAATCTAGATTCTTATCATGTGATTTCCACTTAGGACATCAAATTTCATAATTCCCATAAATTAAATATTTAAAACATTCAGTTTTATCCTAGTTCCTTATAGTTATAATTATTGATCAAGACCATATATCATAATGTGATAATCACTTATCATAGGATAAAATCACATAACCATGCAAAATTACTAATAAGAAGTCTAAATCAGGACCCTTCTTTTAAACATATTACACGATAGTCTTATCCTTAGATACATCCATATATATATATCCTTATAAATATTCATAAGTATATCTATTTTTTATCATCATAGATTCCAAATGTTGAATAAGTAATCCATTTGATAAGAACAATTTATTCCCAAGATCATCATACACACAAATTAAATTATTTTTGATGAATAATAATCACATTGAAAATACTAACATCTCGGGGACCTTAATAGTTTAGTGTCTGGGGAAAATTAGAAAATATTATTATTACATAGTTAATGATATTCAATATATCCCACAATGATCATTCTATTTATTTGTCATACCAAAACCGCTAATATGGTGAAAGGAAACATAGTAAATAGTTTTCTCAGATGCTAAGTAAGGGAAGATAAAGGATATACATATTCATAAATCAAGAATAAGGGTATGATAACATAATAATAGTATTAGAATATTGTAACCTTTATATAAATGAACATATAAAAGATTAATTATATAAATATTAGCTATTTATACGACACAAATCATATATGAAACAATATAATAATCAATGAAATCATATCATATGAATAATACAAGGAATTTTTGCAGGCATATAAAGATATAAAATCATTCCCTATAAGTCTAGGATCATTTTCAAAACATGTTTGGGAACTTCATGGAGGATAGAAATACTAGGTGTAACAAACCACCATCCCCTATCACATATCATTATTTATAGTCAAATGGGTTCCCTCTCCAAACAAGCTTTGTAGTCAAGGAATACACTCAAGACCGTATTGGTGGACAATGTCCATTACTGAACATGTTTCACTCTACGTTCCATACATGTATTATTGAAATGAGTACAATATCCATTATAACCATGTATTAATTAACTGGATTCAATTCCCCATCCATCCTCATATTACTGAACTGATATCACTCATTCTTCTAGATGTGACTAACTAAACTATGTTCAATACTCATTTCATCTGTCACCCACTGATCATAGTATACTTATAGTTTAAACTTTTTCCTTCTGAACAATGTTCACTCTTTATTCTATACTAGTCTTATTGAATATATTTCATTACTCATTACATCTCATTTTATCTCATGAGATACAAATCATAAAACCATTCATTGGATGGAGATATATGTCCCACCACTCTAACAATTAAATCATACACACATGTTCCAAAACATCATTGCCATTAATAATAACATTTCTGATGAAATGAATTATGTATCAAAAAAATTTCACCTTATCATAATAATTCGAAAAGATACATGTTTTATAATAAAAAAATATCCAATGAAAGAATATTAGTCACATAATCATTTTATCATGTTATCACAGATGAAGGGAAAAGGGTTTTTATAAGAAATTCATCATAACCATAAACCATTCAAAAAATGAATAAGAATGTTTTCCATAGATCATAATCCTCATAATACATAAAATATATAAATATATTTCATCATATGAGGAAAATAATATTATAATATTTTTGAAAAATATTACTTGATTAGAATATCCATTATACATTGAAAAAACATTTCATAAACATAAATAATTGTAAAATTATGTTTTATTTAAAGAACATTGAGATCCTATAAAAAATTCCATGAATTTTTTTCAGAATATATTATAGTATAAAAAATTATCAAAATAAATTTTCATTAAAAATTATCTTAAAATATAATTTTATTTTTTCAATATATTTATAAAACATGATTTTTGTATAATAATGATTTCTATCCTCCGAGAGAAATAATGTCAAACTTTATAAAAATTAATTTATTCATTATCTTAAGTGAGAAAGACTGGAAAAATGTGACCAGTACATGATATCCTAAATAACATGATGATATGAAAATTCATGACTAGTTCTGGGAGATTTATCATAATATTTCATCAATTGAATCATAATTATAAATAATCCCAATAAACGATGAGAATGTTGAAATGGACTATTACAAAATTTATAGCATTGAATCATAAATCCCTTTAGTGAATAAAATTACATGAATCATAAAATATCATGTAATGAAGGATATTCATGTAAAAATATTTCATATTGAAGTATATACACTCTATAAAATAATATTGATTTATATCATAACAACTATCTCAATGAATAAAAATGTAAACAGAATTAGTTTACCGATTTGTTAACTTTTTAACCACCATCCACATGAATGAGAGATCATAAAATGGATATTTAAATACCCACAAATATATGTATTATAATATTATAATAATTTCATGGAAATTATATACACCACATAAGTAAAACGTGTGGTGGATATGGAAGAATCCTGGTAGAAATAATAGTAATAGTGTAAATCCCCTTAATACATGAATAAATTTCGAATCATGAGATATGTGAAATAATAAAATATTTTGAATCATTTAATTTCTTTATATAAATATTGTTAATGATTATAAATATCACATATATGTATATAGATCACATAAAATATTATGTGGTGAATATAGAATATATATCATATAAATAAATGTGGGATGAGGGAACCATTAACTAAAGTATTTAATGTCATCAAAATCATTCAAAAATATTTTAAAATAAATATTATAATATTGTAATTCCACCCAAATAACCATATTTTTTTATATCATACGATATAATATTTTATTATGAGTTTATATTACACATTTTTTATCAATTTCATGTTAATGTTATGTTTTAGTTAATAACTACTTTGTTTTTCATATATCTTGTGACATGTTATTCATGATCCTATTACATAGATCATGATTTACTTATTTAAATATTGTAAAAAATGATCCATCTTTCTAATATATTCCATAGATACTTTGTTTATAAAAATCTATAAATATAAAAATATGAACTGGAATGCACAGTTCATGGAGACGGTAGGTTATACATATACATGAAGGTTGATTATCTTTTCTTATAATATTGGAAAAAATAAATTAAATGAAATAAATAAAAATATTATAGTTAAATTATAATTATTATTTCATATATATCATATAATTTTATTAAACAAATATTTTTTATATTCAAATATTGAATGACTCGCATCACATTGAGGAGTCCTTAGTCCACATGTTTACAAATGATGTTATCATATTCCAATGAAATTAAAATCATAATTTTATGTGTTATATAAAAATTTAATAAGAATAAATAAATCGTAAATATCATATACGTCATATAAAAATATTTTTTATATCGTTGTTATATACCATGAAAGGTTGTAATGGAAGAACGAATGACATCATTTCGTGAGGCAGTAGTCCATAATATACACAAACAATGATTATGTATACCATTTGATGGATCTGTGTATTGGTGTATGTAGATCCCTCAATAGAAAAATATCATAGTTTAGTGAATATACTGAGGAAATTATATAATCATGGAATAATAAAAATTGGGGGTGCGAATATTAATGAAAAGTGATTATTGAAGGATATTACTTCTTAGGATAATTCCTTTTGGTTTTCATTCAAGGACTGGAATAGTTTTCTTTATTCACAAATTATGGATTTTGGGATGAGATTAATGAATTTTTAATCATATTTTGGATGCTTTTGTATGACCCATATGGATTATTGGTGTGAATAAGTTAGGGGTGGGAGCATATTTATAGCAGAGGAGGAGTGGAATTCATGTAAATATAAATAGATAAATACCATTGGGTCCTCTCCCACACATAATGTGATTAAAATAACTGTAAATATTATATCCAATTTAGTATATGGTCGAAATATGTACATAAAATCTCTTTGTGACTTGTTTATAGGTTATATGGAAACTTAAAATAGTGTTAAACCATTTTGTAAACTTGTTTTTACTTGAATCACTTTAAATAATATTAATTATTTTCAATAACATATTAAGGAAAAATCATTTTTTACAAAATAAATAAATTATAATTGATTTTGATTCTAAATATGGATTCCATTTTTAATAATTATAATCACATAATTGACAAAAATTAATTTAAAATTAATGTTGTAGATGGGATAGTACCACTTGTTTTTTAAGTGGAAATGTTCAAATGAATGAAATTTTTTTATTTCCACATTCAATTTGAAATTGATTACAATAAAAAACATTATATTAAAAGATGTATAATTGATCAAAATTTTCTTTAAACCCAATTTAAAATTTAATTTATCTGTTTAAATAAATTAAAAAGGAATTTAGTTTTCAATTAAAATTATAATTTTTACAGTATTTATAAAAAATGAAACATCTCAAAAAATGAAAAAATACCCAATGTTAATTTTTATATTCCACCCTCATGAATGGAGTTCCTTTTTAAAAATAAAATAATTTAATTTTTCAAAAATTATATTCAAAATATGTGGTCCATTAAAAGGAGGTAAAATTTACTTTTAGAAACAATATAAACCTTAATGCGTATAAATATATTTATTCATGCTCTTGTCTAGAAAACAAATTATATGAATATTAAATAGTTGAATAAATATATATATATATCCTAAAAATAATTTATCAATAGTTTTATAATAATTTAATTAGTGAAAACATGTTGAATTTTATAAATTTAGTATTCCATCAAAATATTTCCTATATTTTCAAAAGGGTATTCACATAAATTCAAGTTAATTGGACACCAAATAATTATACTTATACACATGTGAAAACCATATTTTTAGTATTTAACAAATATATTTCATAAACTACATTCCTATGGTGTGGTGAAAAAAATAATTGTATATTAAAAATATTATTAATTGTATAATTTAGTATTTTATGACCATGTCATGTGTATAAGAGAATCCATCAAATAAACTTGACATTTTTTTAATAAAAGAAAAAAATATTTTTTCTGTACCAAATGATAATCTATGTGTTGTGTGTTGTGAAATAATAATTTTTTGTTGTGTGTATGGAAAACCAAATATATTTCATTCATATAACAGAAGTTGTATTCATTGTTACATAAAAAATAGGATATATAAATGAATAAATTAAATTGAAAACAATATTTCAAAAAATATCTATGTGTTACATGAATGATGATACAGTATGTATTGAATGTACGAGACCTTATTATGTACCCAGAAAAGGTAAACTCCTTATCATATTCATGATTTTTTAGTTATATTAATTGTTGGTATCTTATATAACCCAAATTGACCAAATAGGCGTCTTGGGGATGTGGCCATTGATTATGGGAATTATAATTAAACCATCCCTTGTGTTGTTTCTTATTTTATTATATATATATTAATTTTTATTTATTTCTCAATGGATTTACCAAAATATTTTGGAATCTTTTTCAATTTAAATAGTTGTGTATTTATAGTGGGATCAACATTAGTCATGGAACTATTGGAATGTCTAGGATTCTCAATAATCCTATGATTTATTATGGTTATCAGATTATCTGAGATACTAGGGTTCATTTGAAAAGATTTTTGTTTAGGTGATTTCTAATTTGATGATTATTTTTTGATGATCTGAGCAATACAATACATGGAATTCCATGATTCCACTATTGAGACATCACCATTGGAATGCCTAAAGTGCATGAGATTCCATTGTGGTTAAGAGGCCATTGTGAATGCCCAAGATGTATGGTATTCATATTGTTGTATGAGGATCTAAATAGGTGAATCTAATCATGAAAATATTTTGACACATCTTGAGGGAGAAATAAAATACCCACTAAATAGATTACTAGGATACCCCAAGTATTAGGTTGACTCACTATGTGGTGATGTCGAGAAAAGAGGCATGTGTTGCCGCATTCCAATGTGAGAGGCCTCAGATCTATGAGGTTAATCACAAGGTATATTTTTTCTGACTCCATATTTTGAAATAACAACTGAACATGTGGACTTTCTATATCCCTAACCCCTCTCAAGGAATTTGATGATATCCTAATAGGATGAAAATCCTAGTTTAAAACTATGGGGTTCATCCTTTTATCATGAGATGTGTTGGATGCTTGGTGGTGACCCATTGAATGATGCTCATATAGGATGGTTTCATGTGCATAGGATCTCATATTATAGATAGGATAGTCCAAAGATGGTGATTCATGATTCAGAAAGAAATTTTGGCATTGGACAACGCATTTATAGTTAATCAGGGTTGTGGACTTAAAAAATGATGATGGATTTATTTACACACTGTAGTTTATATATTTTCCTACATAATGAATATTTTTTCAACTCAACATAGCCAATATACATCTTGAGGAATTTATATGATATATATATATGAGAACACTTTGGTGTTTCCCTACTTAATTATTTATTATCACTCTACTAGGTCCACCCGTTCCCATGGGTACTTGACTAGCCTCTACTTGGTTATAGAAAAAAGAATTGATGAGGCTTAGTATAACATTACCTAGATAGATATATCCATTTTGTTAGGTGATTGGGATAATGTATGACTAAGGTATTAATGTATGACATGTTTTCATATCATCATTCATATTATTGTATATGATTTATCCACCTAGTGGGAAATCAGCCCACATATGCTAAAATTATTATTTGGGTCCATTGATTCATTAAATTTTGTTATATATTATTTTATTTATAACTTACACTTATTTTTATCAACATTGGAAGAATTTTGGTAACTTAATTATATTTTTATGAACTATTATATTATGTTACTGTCTCCTCATAGTACCACAAGTACCATATCTATGATTCAGAATCCACCTGCATACGATGTGGTTTTCTTGAGTTCTTGTTAGTCATTGGTATCAAACACTAATTAGTGGTTACTAATCATATGATTTTAAAATTTTATTTCTGATTGGTATCTTTTATATTGTTTTTATATTCTGGGTTATGGTATCGAGGGGTTTTAGTAAGGTTTAGGAGATTTTGATTGAATCCCAATTGGTACTTTATGAACACCATTTAAATCAATAATAACATGATAACACAGATGGGATTTTTGTTCATGATGTTTTATGTTATGGTTTTATTATTAACCTCAAGTGATGAACATTATTTTTGGTTATAAATTATTCTTGATTTTTACTATTGACTATAATGGTAGGAGGAATATCCTACATCATGATCTACAATATAGGATTTACATGACAAATAGGGTTTCTACTGTGTGTTTTTACTAATTAAAATGATCATTCATGTGTTTAATGTGTCAAAAACATTTTATATGTTGTTTTCACACATAATATATTTGCTTCATTATAATCATCAGAATCAATTTGTTTTTATTTTTTCCTCTTCTTGAAGGTATTGTTGATATACAGAGGCATTTAGAATGGTGTGGATTAAGAGTGGGACATTATGTATAGGATTTGTAGGGATGGAATTAGGTTGATGATGGAATAAAATTTCATATTTTAAACCCCATATAGTTGGTTGTCTTATCATTTTTTGTTATTTTAATTGTCAGAAACATGCAATATGGTATTCCCCATATAAATAAAAATCAACTTCACATAATGAAACCACGTGTTTATGATATGTATGGAATTTGTTAATTATTAGGGATCCTGGTAGGGGACATTGTGTAGGTACATATTGGATATGAATGTCATGCGTAAGAAATATTTTCATATATATATATATATATATATATATCATAACGTGGGACCTAAAACTCCAATGATTAGTCTTCCGTACTACTTCATGAAGATGATAGTTCCCTATTGGATAAAATTATCTTGGAAATTAATACCAGTTTTATCCTCGTCAGATATCCTGTATGGAGGTGTTATTATAGGGGAGACAAGTGTTCCTTTAGACATTAACATAAATGATTTCTTGTGTTATATAACCCATATGAAACCATGGTTATGGGTTAGTAAAATGACCCCATTTATTCTAGTGTCCCTTGATATGTGACTCTACAATTATGGATAATATATACATATTTTTTGTGAATGCATGCATTGGGAGAGGGGTTAGACCAATTTGGGAAGAATTAGAGGTGTGAAGAATGTTTATTTTATAGTGATGATGAATGATTAATTTGAGGTGTTATCGATTTAGGTGATTGATAGGATCTTATAATAGTTATTCATTAGAGGATGACCTTGGGTTCTAGTTCCATTATATCGAGATCAAATTTGATATTTAGTAATATTATTATTCCTTAAACTATTTATATATATGAATATGGTACATTGTCAGAGTGTGGCCTTCTTTATTATGAAATGCATTATAAATCATTATGATAATAGGTCCTAATAGTTATTTTGTGGTATTAATTCCATAGAATATAGTTTGTATCTGAATGGTATTTTGTTCTAACATCGTATGTATTCCATCAAAAGTTTATAGAAATTTGTTTTTTATATAAAGGTAAATCGATGGGAGTTTCTTATGATGATGAAAACTTGTGTTTGGAATGACTTTCTTATGAGTTTGGGATGGGGGTGGTGATCTGTCTCTTTATGTTTGGATCACAATGTTGTGGATATTCTGGTTATTTTTATTTTGATGATTCCATGTCATGGACCTTTTTTTGTTCATCCTTATTATATTTTGTAGACCACTGATGAGTTTTTATGGTATCTATATTGCTGATATGTTATGATATGTTATATTAGTCACATGATTTATTTTGAGGGTTAAATGGATGTTATGATTCTATGTGCATATCAAGAGACCATGATAATTAGTAATGTGCTTCCAGCACTATGTAATATCGATTCGAGTGATGTTCAGTTTTACATGTTCGGGGTCATAAGAAAATGGTATTGGATAATTATTCTATATATATTACTATATTATTAAATTCACCATCTTATTATTTATGGATTTATGGTATTTTTCATATTAGTATATGTCATAACTCGGGGGGTAGGTTATGCATATGTTCCTGATCAACATCTTCCATAATGAAACATGATTTACCATGGGCAGTCGTGAATTAATCATTATTTTATATTCAATATGGGTTATGATATAATACATAAGTTTATTATCCTAATTGGATGAAATGGGTTTCTTGGATACGTTAAAAAATTTTGGGATATAATCAGTATGGGAATTAATAAGTGGGGTTGATTTAGATCATATAAAAACAATTATGTGATAAAATTATTGATTTTGAAAATGTTAAGAATTTTTTTTTATGATTGGATCATGATATTCAACCACATGTCTTTGGGTAGAATAACTCCAAAAAAAATTGTTTTATTATTTAAATCTCATGATTCATTGATTCATTGATGTATTCTCATTCATGATAGAAGAATCAAGGTGGTTCCTCTGATTTGTTGATATCAATTGATTTCTTTGGTTAAAATTAATGAAATTTATGTATTTCTTCATGTGTATTATAATTGTTTTTATATATGAAATGTATATTTCTAGAATAATTATTTGGGTATGAAAAATGAGTCATTAGTACTTTTTGTAAAATGATGGTTGGTTTTTATCCATTATCGTTATATTTGGTAGTTTTATAATCAACTCCTAGAAAATATTTTCAATTAAAAATATTTTTACTATTTATATATATATTATAATTTATTCCCCAATGTGTTTTTATTTAATAATGATTGTTTTTATTAATAGAAATGGATGGTTTACATTATTTTGTAAAGGATGAGTTTTTTTTTTATATTTTTTGTTTTTACAACATGAGGATTAAAATTAAAAAAATTATGGGGAAACAATATGAAAAATCAAAATCAAAATTTTTTATTTGAAAAAAAAATTAATTTTAATGGTTCAGGAATCGTAATGGGTGATTGAATGGTGGATTTTTTAAAAATATTTCAACTATGGGTACTGTATTTAAAACACCCCTAGCTTCTAGTATATAACATGTTGTTTATTATTTTATGAATATAATGTATGACGATAAATATTAGAATACTTTTGACAACATAAATGTGTTATTGGGGTTAAAGGGAAGGCACAAGTGATGCACACGATTTTTCCAAACCATGTGACATCCTAGGAAAAACTGTGTTCTTTGAAAATGACTTGGGTTTTATTAAGGCTGTAGATTTGAGATGGTTGGTGCACGTTTATGGATACCACAATTTGTTTCCATGCATGGGTCATCCTTATGGTATTGGTTATCTCATGGTTTTCTTATCTATTTGACTAAACCATGCGCAGGGAAAATGTTAGATCCTAAAAAAGTGGATCTAGCTTTCTTTTACTTTTAAGTATCTCATTTTTCCTCCTAGGATGCCCTAACATGGGATTTTGGCCTCTCAATGGTTATAGAACCACTCTCATTGAAATTGGAAGTGATCTGAAACCATCCATTGGTTCATTGATTCCCGATTCATGTGGAAAGAGTTAGATCATCATCATTCTTGATGTTTTTCATAGATCTAATCCACTACATATCAGGGTTTCTTAGATATATTCCAACTCTATGTAGATATGTTTTCTTAGTTTATGAATTAGTTTATAATTGGGCTTGGTAGTGGTAAGAGAAGATATTTAATGATAGTTAATGAATATTTATCCCAGTTTCATTATTTTTTTCATTCGTTAAAAATTTTCTCCAAAACTATCTAGTTAGGTGGATTCAATTTCTACTCATAATTCTAGAATTTATTTTCTTCATTTCATATTGATAATATTGATTTAAATTCATTGTAAAATCTTGGTCAAAGCATGATATAAATCCTCTTTATTGAGGAGTTATTGTTCTCTATTAAATTAGGAAATTTTGGGAAATTCTTTTACAAAGTGATTTAGTTTTCCTTATTTTAAAAGGGTAATTTTAAAATATGTATTTTATGTATTTTTTAAAAGGTATGTTTAGAGAATGGTATTAAATAAAATGACTGATTTATTTAACTATTCTTGTCTTGTTTTTATTAAAATAGATTTTATGTATACTTGGAATGTGTGTTCATATTACATTTATGATGCTTGGTTGAAATATGAAATTGTTCTCAGTTACAAAGATGTAACAGAACATGGTATATAATTACATTAAGATGACATGCTAGATTGATGGATGACTTATCATGAGTATGTAACTGTCATAATGAAGCTATCATGGATGGATATTTGGAATATAATGGTTTTGTATTAGGGAACATGAGAAGTGGCTTCAATGTATTGGATGGGTTTTTCATGAAAAATAGATTTTTTTTATGGAAAGTTTGGCGACATGAAAAAAATTTATATATAGTAATTAAATGGTTCTAGAAGTTTTTTATATATTTTTATATTTTTTCAGAATAGTTTCACATAAAATGTTTTATATAGATGTATCTAATTTGTATATCCTATTGTCATGAGTAGGTAAGTAATTGGGGGAAATCCTAATATGTTTTAGTTCTCACCCAAGCTTTGGTAAAATGGTTATTTGGCTGGTTAGATCTACAGAGACATGATAAAATGAATAGTATACCATTAATTTAGAACTACATCAGGATACATGATGAGTTTGGTGATGTTTTTTCATAGAGTTTGTGGAGCATGGAGTCCTATGGCTGTCTTGGATATTTCTCAGTTATATTCTGATTTTAGATTTGATATTATCACTAGATCATTTTTACTACACTTTAGTGGGTTTTGGTATAAAAGAGATGGTTGATTTTTCATTATTGTTAACATGAATCATGTACTGGTTATTTTGGTTTTGAATGTTTGGGTAGTTGTTTTGTTATAATATTGTAAATCATCCCCCACAAGTATTGAAACCCTTCAGCATTTATTTCCATCCATTGGCATCATGGGAATGTATCTTAAGGCATAGTAAATTCTCACATCACTCTCAAGATATTGAGAATGGGAGGGATGTTACAAGTGGTATAATTTATGTTTGGTCCAAAGATTGATTGAGATAAGTGGTATCATCAGGGTGCTTTCTTGCAGAATAACTGTTCATTAGTTTTTATAGTCCTTGAGTTAAATTCATTCCATCTAATTCATTAAGTTGGGTGCATCTAAATGAGCAGGATTTTCGGGATATAAATTTCATATCATAAAAAATTTATCTATTCTTTTTACAATGAACTTCATTTTACCATGGAGTGAGGTACATATGTTTTTTGTATACAACTAAAGGAATTTCAATCTAATTTTCATGGTTTTTTCCAACGAGATGAGCATGAAATGAATTAGAGGAATTTCATCCCACTATTATTGTATATTTCATTTTGAGTAATGATATATGATTTAGTTTAGCATGTATCCTTTGGAAAAATTTTGAAACTATTTTCAAATGAATGATACTGAAAAAGCACATGGTTAAGGTATTTTGGAAATAGTTTGTTTTAAAAATAATGATGAATGTTTTAAAAAATTGTTGAACATAGAAAAGGGTAGATTTTTAGAAATATATTTTGTAATAGTTGATGTTCTAGACTTTAACATGCTATGAAAACACCTGCTAGAGAGAGACACATATAGAGATTGTGGGTTTTTTAGAAAATGTCACCTCAATATTTTCATCAAACCCAAATGGAATACATTTCAGAGAATGTTGTTCCACATGAGAAATTGGTGAACTAGAAGCTAGTTCAGAGTATAATTCTAGAATTCCAAGATGTGGACATAGGAAAATAGATGGATGATCCATGATAAGTAGATCATTCGTTCCAAGTCCCGAAATTGAATCCACCCATCTTTCAGGGTGTTTCCTAATAAGAAATATAATAGGAGTGGCTGAATAGAATGAATATTATAATTGATTTCACTTCCACACACATAAATCTAAAATTCATTCTCTCCATTTATATTCTAAAAAATATATCACCCTAGTGGTGGGATATAATATTGAGTCAAAAGCTGATCTAGGTAATTGGTGGGTGTTTTTTGAGAAATTGATCAAAAAATATTATATCCTCACACATTTAATATGAAATGAACAATAAATATCATCATATTGAAGTATCACAATATCTTCATCACAGATTATACAGCTATATTACTAAATTAAGTGTATTTTTTCCTTGAAGTTACTTCTATTGAATCCTTGAAGGCACACATCTTTGAATCAGGGATGAGATAGGAGATTCACATGAAGATATATGTGCTCTATATTATAGATGAACATGACATCTATGGATCTATCGGAGGAATAATCATCATGATACTTATTTGAAATGGTTGGAAATTTAATGTTGGGAGCATGATGAATAGGGAAAACAACTTCCAGGGTGGGACCAAAAATTAGAATCAAACATCTAGATAAGTAAACCATCCTCCATGAAAAAAGAAACAAGAGGGATGTTTACAATGTTGTTCCTCAGTCCACATGAAGTGAGAGTGCATAACACCGCCAATATAATTCCATAATTATTAAAGTATAGATTGTATTAAGCGCTATTTTCAATGTGTTCTAAGATCATGTTCTTAAGAAACCTCTAATGTGTCAAAAGCATCGTATTCTTTGACTAGGTGAGGGCATAATAATCAATCCAGTAAGCATATTAGTGCGAGCCATAATGATTATAGAAATACCATGACTTCTTAGAAATTTAAATCATAACAATGAAATAAAGACTAGATTGTCGTAATGGAGAAATTATATGGAGTTTAGAATATTATTATAGATGATAATGATGAATAATCTATATTGAGAGGTACAATTCAGTTGAATTCAACCATTATGAATTTGTTGTTTGATATCAGTGAATCTAATTACTTAATTTATTCTAGTGACATCTATATTCTATTTATATATCATGAGATGATGTATTCATTAATAAGAAATCAAACATGACATTGTATTGAGAATGATTAGCCTTTCTGATTAATGAATTTTTAATAACTGTTAATGTATCTAACTATAAATGAAACTTCACAGTGTTTGAGTTGTTTTTCAATGATGTAATATTTGGTATGGATTGGTTGATAAAATTTACGGCACACATTGTCTGTTATATTAGAAAATTTAGTTTCATGACTGAGGACAGTTATGAGAATATATTTATAGGACGAAGGGTTATAATGATTGGTGCAACAAATTTGAAGGCACCAGCAGTGGGAAGGATCTCTTATCAATTGGAAGAACTAAGATTTTCATCGATGGAAGAGACTGAGTTTAACAATTTTTTTAGCTACCGTAGATGAATTTCCCAATGTTTTTTCCAATAACATATTAGGGTTAATAAAAATAAGGGAAGTAGAGTTTACTATTTTTCTTCTTATGGGGACCAGTCCTATTTCCATACTGTCTTATTGGATGGATTTTACTATGTTATGTAAGATGAATATGATTTTTGAAGAGATGTAAAGCAATTTTTTATTTGAACGAGCATGCCTCTTTGGGTTGCCCCTTTCATGTTCATGAAGAAAGTAGATGTAACTCTAATAATCTCTTATAATTATTGTAATCTTAACCAAGTGACAATAATTATCATATATCGACATACACACATTAATGAAATGTTAAATCAATAGAAGGGATCTCATTGGTTAATAAAAATAACCTTACGATCAGGATATCAACAATCGAGACTTCATAAGGAGGATATTCTAAAAACCACAATTGGAATAATATACAGTTATTATGAATATATGGAAATGAATTTCAGTCTTATGAATACACTTGTACTTTTTACAGAATTTATGAATCATATATTTCATATATATCATGATTATTTTTTGTGGTGTATTTGTATGACATATTTGTGTATTCAAAACAAGGTCAAGGAAAGAGAATCACTTGGTGACAGTGTTGGGAATCTTGAGAGATGATTTCTTATATTCCGAACTATTTAAGTGTCACTTTTAGATAAAATAGGTACACTTTATGGGAAATTTAATTACAAAAAGTGGAATTTTATTGCATATAGAGAAGATATCAGGTGTTATCTAATGGAAAACAATTTAGAATATCTTTTAGAAATTAATTTTTCTTAGACTCTCTAGTCATTATCGATGTACTGTTCACAACTTATCACTATAAGCATATCCTATAACTGATTTGGAAAAGATGAAAATTCCATTCCAATGGACTGATGATTTCGAAAAATCATTCCATGAGTTGAAATATCATCTTAATTTATAACCTATCTTGATATTTTCAGAATCCATAAAGGGGTAAGTGGTTATTGTGATGGTTCATGAATGGGGTTGATATGAATCCTCATATAGGGATACCATGTTGTCTCTTATGTCTCCATAAAATTTAGTTTGGATGAGAATAATTACACAAAACATTAATTAAAGTATGATTCCTTTGTCAATTCCATGATGATGTGGTGTCATTATCTTTTTGGTGTGAATTTGATGTAGTTCATAGATAACAATATCTTGAAACATATATTCTCACAATGAGATTTGAATTTGAATCAAGGGATATTGATGGAGTATCCTGAGAAGTTTCACATTGACATGATTTATATACTAATAAAATGAAATAATATTAAAGATATATTAAGTAGAAATTGATGTTCTCATTTGGAAATATATGTTTCAGTGGACTGGTAATTAATTTCAGTCATATATGATATGCTTATAGAATGTGAAGACTGAGTCGATACTGCAAATTTTTTTCATTGTTCATGATTTTTTGTTGATGTTAAATGAGGCACATACATTCGATGTTGAATGTGTTAATATGAGTTAAAAACTCAATGGTGGGGAGACCATTGAGGTTTCTATGCTTGATGATAGTTCAATGTTGTGGTTCAGTAATTAGATGGTTGTACTTACTGCTTATCAGGCATAATATATTCATTCTTACAACCATTGGAAATGGGTTATTCATTATGGAATCCAGAAAATATTAAAGTAGTTAAAATAATAGTTTTGGAGTATTCTTATGAAATAGAAGGAGGATATATTTGTTTCAAAGATCATAACTTTTCTTCAAGATAAGGAAGAGCATCATCGACCAGCCAGTATGTTACAGTCTTTACCAATCTCAGCATGGTAGTGGGAGAGGATATCTATCAATTTTGTTATAGGTCTCCCAGGAATAGTTTGGAATCATGATTCCATATGGGTGATAGTGGATCATCTCACAATTTCATCCAATTTAATCCATATTTTTTAATCTAATATGGTGAAGGATCTATCCAAAATCTACATCAAAGAAGTGGTAATGATACATTTTATACTAATTTCTATCATATATTACGTTGATCAAAGGTTCACATATAATTTATTTAAATACTTATAAAAATACATTGGGACCTATTTTACTATGTGTTTGACGTGTCATGCTTAGCTGGATGGGTAATCTGAAAGGATGATAAAAACATTAGAAGGTAGGCAATGAGATTCAATATTAGATTTTGGTGGCACATGGGAAGAGAGCATTCCAATGGTGGAGTTCTCATATAAAAATAGATATCAGTCCCTTGATACATATGGATCTTTTTGAGGAATTGTACGAGCATCCCTTTCATTCTACACTATGTTGAGTGGAAATAGGGAAGAATTAAATAGATAGTTCAATACTTGACCAAAAAATAATGGATAAGATTAAATTGATCATATATATGATCGATATAGCTTATAGTCATTAAAAGTATTACATGGATCATCTTCGATGACATTTTTCATTTTTCGTGAGATATCATGTCTTATTAAGGATCTCTCCAAGTCTTGGACATTGACATTTTGGGATGTAAGGAAAAATTTCCCTTTGATAAATAGGCCCTTTTGAGATACTGGAACGAGTTGGATTGGTCCCATATCTACTGTAATTTCACACAATATTCATTATGGTGCATAATGTGATCTACATATCTCAGTTGAAAATGTATCAACCTATCCCTGACTGGGTGGTCATATGGGATCACATTGACATATAGTCGGATGCTTCATTGGTACATATCTTGATGTTGATTGGGGATAAGAAAGAGATAGTCATACATAGAAAAAGCAATGATCTATTATAGGTTAAATGGAAACAACATCAATTTGAGTTATATTCTTGGGAATATTTGTAATAGATTAAAGGTAAATGGAAATAAGTCATTCAAGCCATAGATGGTTTTCTACTTTTTAGGGACTTAATGAAAAATGTTGGAAAGAATGTATAACCAAATTGTTATATAATTTATCAATTTATATATAATTTTATGTCTATAATGTATATGGGTGGATTCTTGATGTTTTTGGGGAACATTTAATGTGTTTTTGGGTGAAAGGGAAGGCACACATGTTGCACAAGGTTTTTCCAAACAATTCAACAACATTGGAAAAACATATGATTTGGAAATGTCTTCGTTCATTTAAGGATTTAGCTTTTACATAGTTTCCATATAGTTATACAAACCATATAAAGTGACTATATGATAAAAATAATTATTGATGTGGGTAATGCATTTTTAGCACTCAATTTTCCTCACAGGTGAATAAAGAGTGTGTGTGGTCAATGTTAGATCTTAAAAATGTTGATCTAACATTTTTTTTCCATTACATGTACAGTTTTCCCTCAAATGTGGAATTCTCTCAAGATATTGGTTTATCAAAGTATGGATAAAATATCCCAAGAGAAAACAAAGAGATCCAAATCCATTCCATGGTTAATTGAAGCCTAATTCATATGGTGATTATTTTTTCTTCATCGTTCTTGAAATTTTTCTCATATCTACCTCACCCCACTTCATGGTTTTTTAGAACTATGCATGTTTGTGGAAATATATTATGTTATGGTATGAAAATAAGTTTATATTCAGAATTTTTTGTGATAAAGGATGAGAATTAAGGAAGTTTGGGGATGATTTAATCCGATTTTATTAGTGTTCTTTGTTTATTAATCATTTTCACCAAAACATTCAATGCATGTGGATTCACTCTTGATTCCTCCTACAAGAATTAATTTTTATAGTTTCTAATTTATTTAATAGATATATATTTATTGTGAAACCATGGTGAAATCATTATATAAATCATTTTTAGTTAATATTAATGTGTTTTTGGTGAAATTGTGGACTTTTGGTATATTTCTGTTCAATGTGATTTAGTTTTCTGAATTTTAAACTGGTAATTTTAGGATATTTATTTTCTTGACTTTCAAAATGGGTTGATGGATAATGTTTTTCCATAAGAATTTTGATATATTGAAATTGTTTTGGATTTTTCGTATTGGAATAGTTTTTTGGCATACATGGTGTGTGTGTTTATATTGAATTTATGTGGATTGGTTGAAATATATCAATTTTATTGGTGCTGAAGGTGTATTGGAACACGAGATATAATTACCTTGTGATGTAGAGGTAGATCTACAAGATATTTCTCCTATGTATGGAACTATCATAATGAAAAAACTATGATTGGATATGTGTAACAGAATGGTTATGCGAAAGGGGACATGAAAATGGATTCAATGTGTTGGTTGGCTATTTTTTTGAAAAATAGTTTTTCTAGAAAAAATAGAGAAAGGTAACTTTTTTAAATTTAGTTATAAACTATTTTTAGAAGTTTTATATATTATGATAATAATTTTTTTAGTACTGTATCACAAAAATTGGTTTATATAAATTTATCAAGATTTTCAATCCTATATGTGTGAGTAAGTAGGTCATTGGGGAAAACCTACTAAATTTTAGTACTCACCCCTACTTTAGAATATTTATTCTTTTTCATATTTAATCTACCAATACATTGGAAGTGGTTATGTATCACTTTTCATTAGCACTACTATGTGATACATGTGTTGTTTGGGGATGTCGGAGCATGGGGCATGTTGAGCATGGAGAATTATGGTTGTCTTAGAGTTTTATTAGTTATCTTCTGATGTTTACTTCTATGTTAGTTTGAATTTTATTGTACTACAAATTAGTGTATTTTGATATAAATAAATGATTGAGATGTCATTATTTTTATCATGGGGCATATTGCGGTAGGATTGGTTTGGAATTATTTGGTATTTGATTTTTTTTCTAAAAGGATAAATCATACCACATGTGTATTTAAACCCTTCAACATTTATTGATAGCCATTGATTTATTGGGTATTTCTATTATGTCCTAGTAATGCATCACCACCATCTCATGCTAATGAAAAGTGGAAGGACATTACAATATCTCATGTTGAAAATTAATCTTGTTAAATTGGTTGAAATACAATGTAGGAGATTTCATCTTTTAATTGATAAATTTAGAATCTAACTTCTTTGGAATCAACTATTGTCAAAAAAATATAATTACAAATAAAATGGTTTGTTAATATATAATAATATTCTAAACAGCGTTTGATGGATTTAAACATATTTTTTTTGGGAAATTGGTTTCTTATTCTTATGGTAGGTTGATTTTGAAACCTTTGAGAAAGTGTTATCCTTTTATTTTATATTATATTTTTTGATTATCCCTTACACATATTTAGAATCTATTTGATTATCATGATAATACAGGTCTATATTGTGTTTATTTATTATGTTTTTTTATGTTAATCATCAAATACAGTATCCTATTTAATATAAGATATCTTCCACAAGGGAATCCTCTTCCTCTTATCACCTGTATTTGCAAGTTACAAAAAGGAGTTGAAATAGTTATATTTTCTCTCAATGATATAATAATTTATTGCCTTATAATATGTTAGGATGATATTTCTATTATATCATAGTTAGTGAATGGTTTAATTGTTGTTGGGCAGTTGGGTTTTTAAATAATAGGCCTCTTAGATGCAAAATGTTCCTATAGAGAAGTGGAATATTGTATAAACCAAATGATTGGGTGTTGAACATTTTATAATCATACTCAATAAATTCATAGTGGTATTATTTTGGGTTGCCTTTTTTAGGTGTATATTTCATTATCTTCTTTGGGTTTCCCCATTTAAACAGTTGGTTACCTAGAATGTATCATTTCCCCACTTCCTTGTTAATCTCTTGGAATCTTATTGTTGGGGACATCATTGTGGTGAAATCTATGCAGTGAGATTTGTCCTATTATTTTAAACATTGTGATCCAATGGTATGATCATGAATTAATTGGGTAAATTTCATGACCTTATGGACTAAGGGATAAATTTTAGATACACATATTTTTTGTCAATCTATAAGAGAAATCAGGTTATATATTCCTTATCCTGAGATACCATAGATGGAGATTCATTATCCAAGATTAGATCCATGTCCTTTATTGTTGATGATTGTTCTTTGAGAAATCTCCTAGTTACGAGAGATGAATTGGATATTATAAATAAGACTATGACATATTATACGATCATTGTGTTTGATTTAATTAGAAATCCTTGGATTATTTATTAGTGTTTGTCCTTTAGTTTCATCGTCGAAGCAATCCCCTATGGGTTGGATTTTCCTTGTGATAGAATATTAATTTCCATTTTTATCGATTGAATTCATGGAAGGTTTATTCAATAGAATTAGTAACCTAGATTACCATGTTGTTTCTCTCTTTTCCCAAAGTTGTTTCACATTCATTCACCATTATATAATAAGACTAACTATGGGTAGACAAATGTCATGAATTTATTATCATGTGATCCTCATGTTGAATATCATTTGACTGATTATTTTTTAATGAGTTGGATGTGAAGTCAATTTTAGTCCCATTACTTGTTCATTCCCAATCATGTTGATTTATATTAATGTAATACATGATAACATAGGTATGAGGTTTCTATCTGACATGAAGAAGGAGTGGTGGGTGATCTCTTATGGATTACCCTAATTATCCCCTGATGAAATGAATTTATCCCTCCCTGAGATTGAGTTGATATATGTTTTCCTCATCTCAATAATTGGTAAAATTATATCATCAACTAGTATTTATAGATTATTCGATTCATAAGATCCCTATATATATTATCTCCCAGATAAACATAATAGTACAATATATATGATAGGAATAAAATACTAAAATTAATGATATCATTTTTTATAGAATACTATAAAAAATAAATGCCATCATGGAATCATTAATGAAAAAAATTACCAACATAGAAAGTTATGGAATTAGTTGGTGGAAAAATCTATAGTTCAAGTGTTTGAAATTATTAACATGGATGTGAACCAAAAAGATTAAAAGTTAGTATTATTTTTTATAGGTTTTTTATTCTCAATAATTTTCTACTTATCAAGATTTTAATGTTCCCTTTAATTGGTGGGATACCTTTGTTTTAATTTCTTGATCTTCTAATGGTGATTTGTGCTTCCTCTATTTTCTGATTTTATTTATCTCATATTGGGGATGATGGATTGTTATTATTAGAATATTTTTTTCATTAATAATGATTTTTCCATTATGTTTCATGAACTGAAACATCAGTATTGGGGCCTGATATGAGATTGAAAATTGAAACTTCAAGTCATGATTCCTTACATGTTAGGTAATTGAAGTGAAAAACTAGATTACATCATGTTTGTTATTTTCATATACATTGTGCAATATAGATTGGATAAATTATGTATTTAATTATGGTTGAACCTATCATGGACTCCTTACTGAATCTATTTTATTTGTGTGATAATTTTTCATCTTATAAATTCTATTCATTACATCCATTTGAGGAAACAATAATATTAAATAACATGAAAATTTATATGGTCTAAAGGATATGAAAATAAATAGTGTACCGTTTTATATATATTTTAGTATTTTATAATAATGTATAACTCATATTAGATTATTATTATAGGATGTGGTGGGTTCATAGTCGATATTGGGCATGATGTACTGACATCAAATAGATGGGAAGGTTATGCATGCTATCTAGTCTATAATGAATATACATCATACATGCATTCCTGACATTGGTGGTCCATTGTAATAAAATCATCACATGGTTATGATTTCCTATAATTATAGTTATCATGTGTTGTTCTGAAAAATTCAATTTTATAGTTTTATGGGTAGCCTTGTAGATCTATTTTTCTTTAGGAAGTGATGTGAATGGTATAACATAGAAAAGTGTGTTTTATAAGTGATAAATAACTAATTTGGTAACATAAGAGTCTTTCTATAATAGATACGAATATCCAAAGACAATTAACATAATGTTATCATCATTGTTTGGTCATTAAGTTAGTGATTGGGTCTTTCTCAGAGTCTCACCTAAATTGGATAATCTTTTTTGGTAACTAACGTAAAGTTGTACCACAGTATTTCATCCAATTATAGAATATTGATCTTATTATAAAGGTTACTTATAAGTTTAATCTACAATATTTTATTACTCAACATACCATAATTTTCCAAGTTCCCAACTAAATTTATACCATCCAGATCAGATCCATGTGTTAACAAGGAAGGATGGAAAACCTCAGCTAATACCTCAACGGTTGTATGAGTAGTTGAGATCATGGATCAATATGATTAGGTTGAATAAATGGAAATACATTATCTTTTAGTCATGTGTTATGGAAGTGATGATAGTGATATCCATGAGGTGTGGGATTTTGAGAGGTTGTATATGTGGTAATGGAATTTTTAGTTTGTCAATCTCAGATATTTATAAAATTATTGTGATATAAATTTTCAAGATAGGGATAATTTTGACAACATATTTGTCATATGTAATTATAATTTTCAATTTTCTGGTAAAAAATTTAGTTCTATAGGATTTAGGGTGTTGTGGTCTAGATTTTAGAAAATAACAATAATCTTGTTGAACACATAGTTTGGTAATATGATTAGTATTAACCATATGGTAATTGGGAAAGAGAGGGTGTTTAGTTTATAGTTTTAATTTCATTCACTGAGAATGGTTTTTATAATAGTGAATATTTTTATATGTATTCCTTTTAGCAGACACTTAACGAGACAACATGATAACATGGTTGGTGCAATGTTTATTTAACTATAACACCTATCTATGGAAACTATCTATAATTTTATAAAATATGATTTTACCCCAGATCCATTGATCAATATAACCCATAACTCGTATACATTACCTAATTACTCAATCCAACCACTCCATGTATCTCTATAATTCTTCTCCCTTGGTAACATGGTGATTTATGATCAATCATGGTTGATCACATTAAAGTATTTAGCTATTCCACACTTTTTTTCCATATTAATTAGATTGTTCACTTATATCTATTATTTTCAATTTAATGAGAATCTATGTCACGACCCGTGTCGTGACTACCCCAAGCCCGCCTTCCATATGCCAGGGGCTGGCCACAAGCACTAAAGGTGTAAATCCCTACGCAGGGAAGTTATTTTCGTTATAAAATGTAAACACACGTAAATAGATTACACAATTGGAATCAAATCAGTAAACAATACTTAATACATAAGATGTTCTGGAATGTAAACGGGGCCAGAAATACAAGCCCAACAGTAAAGTACATGGAAAATACATAACAAGTAAAACTAAAAGAAAAACAGCTGGAAGGTGACTAGCAACTCCTGGAACGTCCACCATGGATCCTAACTGATGGGTAGATACAGATAGCCTCCTCATTTCTCCATGTCCATCTGTATCCTCTGGGTACCGATTCGTCGTGAGGTCCACCTCCGAGTACCGTCCAGTTCTCGTACACTCTACCTCAGTCAGTGTTGTCTATCGTCTGCATCCAACACGAGTTGTGGGCATAGCCCTTGTAGGGGTGAGTATAACGATACTCAGTAGGGACCCCGAAACCCTCAAGGTCCCATAATATCCCACAAGGATAAACCACAATGAAAGATACAATCACGAAGTATCATCCAAACCTACATAGGTATATGAAAATACATATACCTAAGTTACCAATCATAGTTCTTCTCTAACTCTCGAACCCAAGCACATACCAGTCCACAATGGTAGTAAAGTCAATCACCACAATGATAATGGTGGAAAATCAAGACTCAGCTCACACAGGTATATATCTTTTGTAGAGAGATAGAGATGATCAGATTTAGTCACTGATTCATCTAAGTTGTCGGACCCACACAAGATATAGGAGCTGCTAAGTTGTCGTACCCATACATGATACAGGACCAACTATTCTTCATCTAAGTTGTCGGACCCACACAGGATAAAGGACCAGCTAAGCTGTCGTACCCACACAGGATATAGGACAAGCTATTCTGTCGTACCAACACAGGATTCATGAATAGAAGTTAGAACTGTCGGACCCATGGAGGATCCCAGTACAGCAGTCGTCGATGTCGAACCCACAAAGGATTACTGTACATTAGTCAATGTTGTCGAACCCACAAAGGATTCTGGTACAGAAGTCATCTCAATCGCAGACATCCCTAGGGTTCCCGCACATAGCAAGCTCTATTCTGCGAGGGTCCGCTTCTCGAGCCATGGTTCGATACATCAACTACCCCGAAGACTTGGGTTGATGTATCCCATAGTTCCATCTCACCATAAAGAACCCAACACAATAGACGGCACCTCAATCAGACGCCTAGTTTGTGAGTTATTGGTATTTCCATTCCAGGGGACCGGTTTGTTTTTAAGCTCAAACCAACCCGAACGTACCCCAACTGCATTCGAACCTCAAGAGGAGTATTCTAAAAGAATTTTCTCGCTCCATGAATTCCATCGCTGTAGACGGTTCGTCGATCGGACACCCTAATTGTATTAAATGGTAAAAATATATTCTAAATATACATTAAAACCACTCAAATTCAAAATTTATCAATATAAATTATTTCGATTAAAAAAGTTGTTTTTAATTAAAATTTAGTAATTTTCACTATTCATCAATATATTAAAGTTATCCGAAAAGTACCAAAATTTCACCTTAGGCTAAATTCGATATTCTGAAACCAAAAATGAAGTCCATTTTGAAATATAAAATATATATAATTTCAAAAAGTATGTATTACTATTCATAACGGCTAGTTTGATTGGTTGTGGTGTGTGTTAGAACTCAAAGTTACGTACAACACACGCTACTGTATTATTCAAAGAAAAGTGTACCATGGAAGCTTGGGATGTTTCATTTTAGATTTTTGATGTCCCCATTTAGTCAAAAAGTTTAAAATAATGTATTTAAAAAGGGTTCACTATTAAAAGTTGGTAAAAGTGCAATACTGAAAATGAATTTGTTCTTACATTATGTCTAAGAAACTCATAATATGGATTCTAAAATTATAAGGATTATATAATGTTTAAAATTTAGTTAATAATATTCATAACCTCTTTTGAACGGCTTGTTTGGTAAGTCATGGTGCGCTAGAACTCGGTGTTGCATGTAGTTCAAGTTATTGAATTATTTTGAAGAAATAACACACTATGAAATCTTGGGGTGTTACATTCTCCCCTCCTTCAATAAATTGTGTCCTCAAAATTTGAAATTGTTCTTCGAAAATAAAATGTTGAAAGTAGAAAATATATTTGTGGGAAAACGCACATCGGAAATTAGGTTACTAAAATTTAGTCTTAATATAAGGAAAAGAGAAATGAAAGGGTCACCACCAAATTATGATATCGATTAGGAGAACATTGTTGGCAATTAGAGACATATAATTTGAGGAAAAACGTAAATATTTAAACGTAGTGATTGAGGTCATAAATCACAAACAACTGTAAAATTGAGTTCCTCAAATTCATCAATCTATGATGATTTGAAATACCATCGGTTCAACAAAACATAGGGTATTAGGATAACACATTTTTGGTTTTAGGATTCCTTAAATAAAGTATAATAATTAATTCCTTCATAGAATAAGGGATGAAGAAAAATATATTCTTGACAAGTAGAGTTCTATCCTTTAACTAATTTCCACCACAAAATTATCTTTCACTCTAAAAGATAATAGAACGTAAAAAAATATTCTATTTATCCTATTCGTATAGGGTTCAAAAAAAACAAATTTATAATTCATCTACAAGATCTTAAAAAACTACATTATTTAATCCCATACATCACGTGGGTCAGTGGTAGGTGATACACCCTTGTCGCCCTTCGGTTGTGGGTTCAAGTCTCGTGGCCTTTCCGGATGTGACGGGTTACCACCCGACCACCGGGTTGTCCTTTTATGGAAATCCAAAATAATCCAAACTAGAACTATCCAAAATACTTGAGTCCAAAATTTATAAGGAAGGTAAACACAATAAAGATCCTTTTTTCCGCGTAATAACATGTGAGCACCTTCATCATATATTATTTTAAAACACTACAACATCCTAAATTAGCATAAAACCTTATTGATTACATTCATGATCCCTTATTCCTTAGAGAATAATAGATATACTCCTACAATCCAAAAATGTTTTAAACCCCAACAATGATGGAATATACAAATCATAAATCAGTTTCAAGGTAGTCAAGAATATCCAATATAATTTCTGTATTATTCCAAAATCACTACCTCGGTATCAGAACTATATTATGGTTTATCATTCTCTCAACCATATATTTTCCAAAAATTTATCCTGCTATTCAGTCACTTTTCTTTTTTCCACACAATCTCATGTCCTTAATGAAATAGTACTACAGTACAATCCTTATATACTCCATAATTATTATAACAAGTACATTGTTGATACAAAACTCAAATGACATAATCGACACAAGAATTCTAATCATTTCTCTTCAACTGTGGTAGTATCATAACTTGATTATTATCCAATAGAATCATTTGTGGCATAGTCTGATGACTGGTACATAGGTTCGTGTAGTGTCCAAAATCCTTGCAAATGAAGCATTGTATATTTGAAAACATTTTCTTACCCTTGAAGTTACGTACTTTGTGCCCTTTTCCTCCAAACTTATAACAAACTCTCATTCCTTTCAGGAAAGTTCCAGGGTGTTTTTTCCCACAGTTATCACATATGGGAAAATTCTTCTTTTACCTCTTGCCTTTATCTATCTTTCTCTCTTCCATCCTTTTCTTCTCTTCCTTCCCTTAAAATCCATAGGACTCGCTAAACTCTTTACTTATCTTATCAATACATGATATTATTTCTTCATATGATGATAATACATGCGATACTATTTCTCTTATAAATTCTGGCTTAAGACCATGAAATATATTATCCTTCTTTCTCTTTGTATCATGTGCATTGATAGAGTTCTCATTCCTTATACTAGGAACCATTTCTAAAAAATGGCATACACTAGATTAGTTTATGAATAACAATACCTAATCCAAAACTTGTAAAACACATAACATAAATTAAATAGTTTATGGATATAATCCATAATCATAAAAATTTCTCCTTTAAGGAAGTATATAATCATAAACCATTCATAATGGTTTTTAAAGAAAATGAGAATTTTCTTATGAATATCCCCCCAGGAGTTTCGTAACCAAGAGTTCAGCAAGGCCCGTTGTCGTGCAGCAGTTCCCGTTCGAGTCCTGCTCAAAGCGGTGTTTTCGGGTTTTACCCCTAGGTATATTTGTGCCAGAGCCGCCTCTACCTGCTCGTATCTAGATAGGGATGTATTTCTCGGAAAACTCACAAAATCTCTACAATACCATAATTCTAGGAAGTTATTCTACACTAAACCTCAAAGTCCATCTTAAATCTATGTGCTCTAATCAGAGTTTATCTAAATCTAGCTTCCAAGGATTGTACTAAACTTCCGCTGATACCAACTGTAATGCCCCGACCCTGGTTACCTAGAGTTGGTGCATTATTACATAACATTGGAAAGATCACAAGAAAGATCAAATCTCAAAATATCGATTGGTTTAGTAGCCTTGGAAACACTAGATATATTCATAAAGTTTTTCATTACATCATAAAGTGAAAAACTACTACAACAACATATTGTCTCCATAGTCCACACTATTATCCTCTTATAATATCCCTACAGGGCATTCATAATTTACTTCTTCACATCCTGGGAAAAATAAAACATAGAAAAGGGGTGAGCTCAAATGCCCAGTAAGGATAAAAATATAGCAGAAACTTTCATAAATATGAATAATCATTTAAGGCAGTGTATAACTAAAACAAAAGCCTTTTAAACATGAACTTCAACATAGTATGGAAAAAATAAAATGCAATAATGCCATTTAATTATTCACATGGATATTATACTAATAGAATAATCACATGAAATATCAATAACCAATTTCATAATGATGGAATGCATAATGCCAGACTATCATAACCACATAGCCAAGGCCTCGTGCCAAGACTACAAATAAGATTTTTCCAAGGCCTTATGCCAAGACACTAGTTTGTCTCATGAGACCTACCGATGCATCGAGGAGCTATAACAGGATCCACCCGTCACTTACTAAGTCCAATGAATTCCCATATGAAAAGCTTTAAACATAACATAAACATTCTTATTAAAACTAGAATATGAACTGTCAATACTTTCCCCATAAACCATGAATGGTATAAAAATAACACATCCACAGTAAAAAGATATCACAAAACCTTCAATGCAATACAAAATTTTTGTATCATAATAAATCAACTTTAAATAAGCTTAAAATCCATCAAAGGATGTTGTCATAGATGAAATCAAAACTATTTGAGAGAAATATCACTTTTCTCGAAATCGATGAAAAGTCGCACATTTATAAATGAAGTAATTTAAAAAGATATTATTGAATCAAAGTGTCCCATACCACTTTGAAACTTTTGAAAAGAAATATCATTTCAAAACCTTCATGTCCATATAAATAAATCCTTAAAATCATTTTGAAAACATGGATGTTAATTAAAAATATTTAGAAATATAAATCTTTAAAACATTTAAAATTATGATCTTGATAAAGAGCACCTTTCAATAATTCTTAAAATAGTCATTTTGAAATCATTTAAAATTCACATAATTATAAAATAAAACATTTACTTTGAAAATATTCTTATAATCTTGTAAGGGAAGCGTTGACGATTTTATAATGGCGGTAAATATCCGCATCCGCCGTATAAGTTAAAAAAACATTCTTACCTTAAATTTGTCGAAAAGGATAGAAGTGTCCTGTTTGGAAAATGACGGAAATATTCCTTTAAAAACACATAAGGGTATAAATTAATTTAACCCATTGTATAGTAAATAGTAAGAATGTTTTTAAATACATTTTTAAGGAACATGGATGTGGATGATAAAGAGATCCTTGTAGATAATTACGTATAAACAACCTCAGATAATGAAGAGATTGTGAAATAAACCCTTAACTTGTACTTTTCCTTGGTTGGGGTAGGTTAAAGTCTTTTATAATGGTGAAATAATTGTTATAAAATCATAAAATAATCATATACATTAATATGATATCATATATAATCTTTTAACATTGATTTGTTAATAATATCTTAGTATTATCGTTGTTTCGGGTGTTAACTTACTCGTTTTCTTTTATATGTTCTTTTACGTAACCCATTTTTGTAATGGATAGGCTGTATCTTAATCATATACAGAATGATATCAAGTCCATAGATACTATTATTAATCATCAAATGAGAATTATACTTGAATGGATACGATGGAGAATGAATCTCATCGCGTTCGTGGAGACGGTAGTCCGTACGTACGCACGAGCGACAATATCATTATTTTGATATTAAAATAATATATAATTGGATGGTATATCATATATAAAGAATCATTATCATGTTACATTTATTATTTACATGATTTACACATCATTATTATACCCATCCAAATAATAATTTATTGAATAACAATTACACCACGACGTGGAGACGGTAAGCCGTACTTACGCACGTATGGTGACATGTTATTCAAAGGATGGATAGAATACTTAATATGGTTGAACCATATTTATAATAACATCACAGTATATATATGATACTGGAGTTATTATTTTAGAATGGTAACAACAAAGGAAGAGGAAGTGGAAAAAGAAAGGAACTTGAAAAAGGGTGGTGAAATCATTACCTCTTCTTTGGGTTCTTCCTTTTGATTTGATCAAAAGGGATCCTTAAGTTGGCTTTCTTACTAAAGGAAGTACTCTAGGATTATTTGGGGGAAGTTGAGAGAGTATTTGGGAAGAGAATGGCCGATCCAAAAGGCTTTGAATGTGTGAAGTAATGAGAAGGGGGAGTTCCCTTTTATAAGAGGGGTGAGGGGAACCTTTGGAAAAGCTATAAATATTAATTTATAATAAATTCATATTCGGTTTCTAATTGCTCCAAAGTTTAGTATTTAAAGTTTAAGGTGGGGATGGGTCGAAAACCACTCAACCAATAGATTTTAGACAGGTTTCGGTTACTATATTAACCTTATCTTTAAGTATTAACTCTATGTTAATTAGTTTCACTTTTACAATGTCTCTTTGTTTTTTTATATCATATGGTTAATAAACATACTATATACATCCAAGAGACCCCCAAGTGGTCCATTAATGATACAAATATCATGATATAAGTCTCTTGGCAGAACCGTAGATTTTTAGGAATTTAATATCAATTAATAATATAATATTGTTTTTAAAAACTCTTTTATGTCAATTTTGACAGTATTCAATAATTGATTTTTTTGAAACTCATAAAGGAATGATTACTTCGAAAAAAGTCAATTAAAGCAAACCTAATATGTCATATTATCCTATAAAATTAGTTTAATTCAATAAAAGTCTCAAATTATATTTATTTGGGTATTTATAATATCAATTATTCTAATTTTTCATTAATTAGGTAATTACTAAATCATCATTGTGTCATAAATAATGTAAATTATATAATTTTTAAAAATTATAGATAAAATATCATTTTGTAGTAAATTTTTTTATTTTTATAATGAATACTTATAGTCGAAAATCCAACATATATAACCCTATGTAAAAATTGTTTTTCTAAAAGATATATGCTTGTGTCATTTTTGTATTCATTTTATCTTAATTAAAATAAAGTGTCCCTATCACTTACAAGTGGCACCATGGGGTCCCAAAATATACCCAAATATTCCTATGGTCTAAAATGTATCAACCAATAAGGTTAGGATACGTTTTAGTGTAATTCTTTATTATTATAATATTATTTTTTAACCCTTATTTACCGGATTTACCCTTTAACCATGGTAAATAAAATATTTACCAAAGTAATTATTCAAAATGTCTAAAAATAAAAGTTACCGATTTACAAAATTTGAACATCCTGATTCCAAATATGGAATCCTTTTTTCCAAATTCAAAACACAGAAGTGGCAGAAATAAATTTAAAATTATTCCCGCTGTCAAAACAAAAAGCGTGTTTTTAAGATATAATAACTATCAAAAGATTGATACTTGTTTATATTCGGTTTAATTGTGAAATTATGTCCAATGACCAAAATTGTATTAAATGTTAAAAATATATTCTAAATATACTTTAAAACCACTAAAATTAATAATTTATCAATATATATTATTTAGATTAAAAAAGTTGTTTTTAATTAAAATTTAGTAATTTTCACTATTCATCAAAATATTAAAGTTATCCAAAAAGTACCAAAATTTCACCTTAGGATAAATTCATTATTCTGAGACCAAAAATGAAGTCCATTTTGAAATATAAAATATATATAATTTCAAAACGTATGTATTACTATTCATAACGGCTAGTTTGATTGGTTGTGGTGTGTGTTAGAACTCGAAGTTACGTACAACACACGCTATTGTATTATTCAAAGCAAAGTGTACCGTGGAAGCTTGGGATGTTTCATTTTAGATTTTTGATGTCCCCATTTAGTCAAAAAGTTTAAAATAATGTATTTAAAAAAGGTTCACTATTAAAAGTTGGTAAAAGTGCAATATTGAAAATGAAGTTGTTCTTAAATTAAGTCTAAGAAACTCATAATATGTATTCTAAAATTATAAGGATTATATAAAGTTTAAAATTTAGTTGATACTATTCATAACCTCTTTTCAACGGCTTTTTTGGTAAGTCATGGTGCGCTTGAACTCGTTGTTGCATGTATTTCCAGTTATTGAATTATTTTGAAAAAATAACACACTATGAAATCATGGGGTGTTACAGTCGGGACATCAAAATTTACATTGTGTAATTTTTTTTTTATTTTTCCGATAAAGTTCATTTTTTAATGAATAGTGAAAAATGTTGTATTTTAATTCAAAACCTATTTTTTATCTAATTTATTTATATGATTAGATTATATTTTGAATTATTTTTAAAGTGAACTTAGAATATATTTTATTCATTTAATCCAATAGGGGTCATTGGAATTAATTTCAAATTGAAATTGGACTTAAACTAGTGTCAATTTTTTAATAGATATTTTTTCTTAAAAACACGCTATTTGTTTTGACAGTGGGAATTAATTATTAAATTAATTAATGAAACTTATATGTTTTGAATTATGTAAAAATATACATCATTTTTGAATTCTGAATATCAAATAGAGCTTAGGGTCAATTTTAGGTATTTTTCTGAAAAACTTAAATTTTTTATGAATAGTGAAACCACTAAGTGTTAGTTTAAAAACTGTTTTTTTCGTTTAAATGAAACTTTACCACTTATGTGGTTTGAATTTCAAAAATCCTACATACATGGTTGTCATTAGGATGTAAAATATGGTTCAATGGGATTAAAATATTTTTTGGTGAATAGTAACTCTTATGTTTTTAATCTCAATAAGAGGTAATTAGTGTAATTTAAGGTCAAGATAATGTTATAATAATATGAAATGACCTTTACACATGTTCTACCCTTATTTTATGAGTCATGGCCAACCACAACAATCCATGGGTCAACTTGGGGACCCCATGGAGCCACTTTGGTTGGAAAATGACATTAATACCTTTTTATTTAAACTTAAAATTAAAATGTCACAAACATGTGTTGTTTTACTAAAACAGTTTTTACATGGGGATACATAAGTCATATTTTTAACCATAAATATTCATTATAAATATAAAAAGATTTCATACATCATGATATTTTTTCTGTAATTTTTAGACATTAAATATATTAATTTATTTATGACACCGTGATGATGCAGTGATTACCTCATAAATGAACGATTTAAATAAAAAGAAAATATAATGTAAAATATAAGACCTATACATGTCAAAAACCTATTGGATGTGTGAATTTAGAACTCTTAAAACATTATCCTAGAAATATATAATTGTGGGACCTTTAAAATCTGAAAATAATTTTATAATAATGTAATATTTTATAACATTCCAAGAGTGCACCTCTTCTCCTCTTATAAAAGGCCCCCACCACTACCACCATACCCACACTTCCAAAGCCTTTGGATTGGACAAACCTTACCCATATCATCTCTCCACATCACTTTCTTCATCAATGAAGCCTCACATTGGGCATAATTCTTTCCAAGTAAGCCTTTGAGATTAAATCAAAGAGAGTTACCTGTTTTAAAGGTAGTGTTTTCTCTTGTGTTCTTATGTTTTATTTTGCTTCTCCAACCCCCTAAACTGTTTTTATTCTTTTCTTTTGTAACAACACCAGTATCTTCAATATACTAGTATGTTTTTATGTTAATGATTCGAGCTACACTTTTACACACCTTCGTCTAATGGTTAAAGAATATACTATTTCTGTGGTTGGCGATTTTCTACCTCACGAAACAATGATTGTTAAATATTCTTTTAACACATTATGATGTCACTGTATTTTATATATTATATATATTGTATTTATGTTTACTATATTATTCTGTATTTTATATTTAATACATACCTTTATTCTTTTCATGTTGTGCAAATGCGATAATTTCATATGAGGAAGTGTGGACTACCACCCCCTCAAGTGATGTGACTCGTTCATGCAATACATGGAGTGTATAAAGAATGAAATTAATGAACATATGTTACCTATATAAAAAATATATTATACTTGAATTATAATATATATATATCTCTCATTTATTTTTAATTCCATTAATATGACAAAAAAATGAATGTAGCGTTCATGCGTACGCACGGCCTACGGTCTCCATGAACGATGCATTTCATTTTTTATCTCCAAATGTTATGGAATAGTATAAAAAGAATATGTACTGGATATGTATGATATTTTAATCATTAATACTATTCTGTAAATGATTTACTTATAACTACATGGGCAATCATTTTCAAACAAGTTCATTTTTTTTACTCATGTACCAAACATCGGTAAAAACATCTGATATGAACTAACATTATTAAACAATTATTATAACATTATAATATGTGATATGAACTGAATAATAATCTTTATAGGAGTTCCTTAATAAATTATAAATTTACCAAAGTTTATTATTCAGGAATATAAATAAACGAACCAGACAAGTCGGACTTGAGGTAAGGGATCTGACCTCTCGCTTTCTTTTCAAGTACCCTCTTTTATGTCATTCCATTTATGATCCATGTTCTTATGTTGGAGGGTGTTATTTTATATTAACAATACAGTAATTGTTATTTTTATATGATGATATAACCCCTCTTACTCTCATCAATTCTTTTTTTATAATTTTTAAGTGGAGCCGTTAGGCTGCCGAATTTTCGTAAGGGAACCTACCCCTCTCTTTCTTTTTATGTACACTAGTTTATGTAATTCAATTAAAGCTCATATTTCTTATTATTGGAATGTTATTTTTCATTACTATTACTATAATTTTAATGTTCATATGATGAGAGACCCTATTTTCTCTCATAAGTCCATTTTGGAAGTTTTGATTGGCGCCGTTAGGCTACTGAATTTTCGTAAGAGATCCAACCTCTCTCTTTCTTTTTAAGTACCCTCCTTTATGTCACTTATTTCAAGCTCATATTTGTTATGTTGGGGTATGTTAATTTATATTCCTATTGATGTAAATTTTATGTTAATATGATTAGAAAACCTATTTGATCTCATCAATCCATTTTTGGAGGTTTTAAGTGGCGTCGTTAGGCTGCATAGTTTTCGTAAGGGATTTTTCATCTCACTTTTATTCCCGTGATATTTATGCTACATTTGACACCATTCCCTTTGAGTGGTATATATACTGCCCATTATTCTACTCTTTGTGTAATATAATTTCGTTTATGAGTATTTACATCAACGATGTATTGTCCTTCATTCATGGGGTGTATGTTTCGAAAGATACCCACGTCGGTAAAGGAACCATTCACCCTCCTCTTTTTAAAAGACTTATTTTTTTATGTATTTAAATTCACATACTATTATGTTTGGATTTTTTCTTATATATCCTTATTGATGTAAGTTTTATGTCCAAGTGATGAGATACCCTTTTTATCTTTCATCAACCCATTTTTTGATGTTTGAAGTGACGTCGTAGGGCTGTAGAATTTTTGCAAAGGAACTTCTTAACCCAATTTTGATTCTTTGGGATAAACTTGTACTCCTTGAATATGTCTTTCATTGAATATGTGTGAATAACCTATTATTGGTTTAGAATTAATATCCACTTATATTTGGTGTTTTCGTTTTTCACACATACTTATGTAATTGATTTATCCTTAATCCAAGGATACTGTCTTTGTATGGGGCTTCTTCTTAATCTCCATTCATTGAGACATATTTTGTTTTATATGAAACCATCTTTTATACGGTGTATAAACCCCTTTTTCTTTTATGTTTATCCAAAAGGAATCTTTTTTATATGAATCGTTTCACTAAACGAAAAAAGGGAATGTTTTTGTCGTACGTATGTGGCGACAACGACTTCTCCGTCGCTGTGACCATTATTTGAGTTTCAATTTCCTCTACAAGCCATACATTTTTAGAAAAAAAGAAAAATAAATACCATGTTTTACTTTTCTTTTATTTTGGATATTAAAAATGGTTTTCATAATGTTTTTATTATATCAATGTGTTTTATTGATATCTTGTGATTGAAATGTGGAAATGGTGTGCTTCCTTTATGTATGTTTTATGTGATACGATTATGTTATGGTTCTTGGGAATTATTATGAAGATGGGTGGTTCCGTGATAAACTAAGGGCGGGTGAGGCCGATATAGCTCTCCAATGCATTGGGTAACGCGAAGGAGTTAAACTTTAAGGTTTCTCTGAAGAGATTTAGGAATATACTGTGATGGGTATTCCAAACGTAACCAAGAGGGTTACTCCCTACGTAAGAATGTTATGAATGCCTCAAGTTATCATTATGCCTTATGATTTCTATGATTTATTCATGATTTGATGAGGTATGTTAAAATTATTATTTTTTAAGAGTAAAGTATGATTTCTTACATGGACTAATATTTTCCTTTCGTACTTTTATATCCCTTACTCAGCTTTTTATGCTCATCCCATGTTTTTGAAATTTTTTTCACAGGTCAAGGGAAAGGTGCATGCTATGATGATAGTGTCAAGTAAGAGTCAAGAAAGAATCCATGTTTTATTTTAAATATGTCTCCGTTTAGGGGGAAAACGATTATTATCTTTTATGTAACCACATTGTTTAAATGTGGAATGTAATTCATGATTTCTGATCTAATTGTCTAAAACTCTAAAACTGAAAAGATCCTCATTGTGAATTATTCATTTAATTCAATATTAAGTAATGTTTAAGGTGGGGACTTATAGTTGGTATCAGAGGTTGGTTTAGACAACTTTAGGTATTAGGAGTTTTTTTTAGACACATGATTAGTCCCTATATCTATTATTTCAGTTAAATCCATGTTTTATAACTTTTTTCAGGTCAAGTAAAGTCGGTTACGAATGGAAGGAGAAGGATCTCAAATGACATTCCTATCTCTCCCTAATGACATGCTTGAAATAATTATTGCAAAGTAATGTCCGGATGATTGTGAAACTTTTTCTAGCCTAAAACTCACTTGCAAGAAGTTTTTTGAGATATCAAACACGTCCACTATACCTCGTTATCATCGTGGATCATAGGTTGTATTTAGACAAATACTATTTTCACAATATTCTCATATTTTCAAGAAAGGTAAATATTATCAAGGTATTTTCAAATATTTTACATTATCACAAGAATTTGAAGCATATTATGATTTTAAAAATGGTGCTGAGGAAGGAGACCCTTGCACAACCTATTTATATTTTCTTTTAAAATATAGTCTCTCAACACATACTTATGGTATTTTAAAAGGAAAAATAATAGAAAGTTTCAACTCAAATTATGTCCGACTATTTTATAGAAATCATTTTTTATCAGATGTTTTGGAATTATATGTCATACATGATTATTTTCCAAAACTGTTTTTCTGTGAACACCCTTATGTCCCATGTTGTACTCGGTATATTTGGATGGATGAAGCAAATGATTTTGAAGAATCTCTAAATCATTGTTGTAATGCATGGGACTTCTACCTATGTAAGCAAGATGACAATGAAACCGAGTGGATGCCATGATCAAGGTATGATGTTATTCATTTTGGGAATCGTTTTATTTTATCTTATGGTGGTGAAATAGGACTTCAAGAATTAAGATGTTGATATCGTAATGAATTTGGATGAAAATGAGAGGTATAAGGAAAACTATTGAGGTTAAAACATGTTAGGGTTATTTTTGGAGTTTTATAAAAAGGACAACACGTAGACCGTGTGACAACCAGTCGCGTCGAACAAAGCTACTGGAATCGAACCCACAACCAAAGTGCGACTGGTATTTATCGCCTATCACTGGAATACGTGAAGTCTCTGGTTAGTATGACTTATTCGTTTTAGTTAGATGATTTTATGAATTAAGAGTAAGATAATTTTGGGTTATCTATGGAAATTATTAACCTATCATGGAGGATATGTGATAAGGTTAATTACTTTTCAATATGAGATTTTAAGAGCAACTGATGTTATTTGGAGATAAGTGTTAATTTGTACCTTGGAAGACTATGTGATTAAATCCTTCAAATATCTGGGTTTGAATATTAATTTGGTTTAATTTGAATAATTTTATGGACAAATTGTTTATTGAATGGTATTTGTTGAACTTTGGGTATTGTTTGACAAATTATGGAGATTAAGAATAGATTTTTTTATAAAAGATTATCCTTTTTGGGTATTATCTGATCTCATACTAACCTTTTAGGTTTTAGTTTTGGTTAAGGTCAAAATACATGGGAATTATATAGTTCCCTTTTGTGGATTAGGTGATTTGAAATTAGTTGATTATATCTCTCTTAATGTAAACAAGACTTCTGAAATACTCATCATTTGGGGAAAGTATGAGTTTGTGTAAGAAATCTAGTAAAAGTTGAAAGTCAACATGACAAGTAAGTATGTTTTGTTATGATCAAAACATAATTCCTCAATGAAAAGTAACTTAAAACAAAAATTTTGTCTATTAACTTTTCCTATGGGGGAATCAAATACCATTTAACCCACCACAAGTATGTGATTTTCTTGTGGTTAACTTTCTCCTAAACATGTTTTCTATCACTCTCCCTCAGAACATGACCCTTTTTATCCTCCATATCCATGTTTTCCTACATGGAATCCTGGTATGGGTTAACTCGGGTGACCTTTGTACTTCTCTTTCTTTATTTTAAAGTGATTGTTTTACTGACTCTTGTTCCGATGTGGGATTTTCAATGAAGTTTTCAAGCCCAATTTTAAAATTGCGAGGACGTAATTCCCAAAAGGGGGGAAAGATGTAACACCCCAGGTAAATAATGAATATGAAATTTTCACATTTATCCATATTTGTGAATAAAATATTAATATTACTTTAAATGGGATGCTATGCTCGATGGAGTACCCAATACGCAACAACGAGTTTCTTGGGAATCTTATGGTGCACTCTAATAATAAAATAATATTATTTTAAATGGTAGTTAACTCCAAGATGTTGTAATGGAGGGAATGAACAAAACTAACTACAAAATTATTATATATATTTTTCAAATATTTTTACTTTTTACAATAAATGTTAGAGGATTAAAAATGCGAATGAATCCAATTTTAAGCGAAAACATTCTAATATTATTTAAAAATTCGATTAACCGCCTTTTGATGGAGAACCACTTTTAATACACTTTATGAAAATTTTATGTGTTATATTTGACAAAATAAAATTCATCTTTAGAATCGGGACATCAAAATTTACTTTGTGTAATTTTTTGGTATTATTCCGATAAAGATCATTTTTTAATGAATAGTGAAAATGTTATATTTTAATTCAAAACCTCTTTTTAATCTAATTTATGTATATGATTAGATTATCTTTTCAATTTTTTTTAAATTGAAATTAGAATATATTTTTACCATTTAATCCAATAGTGGTCATTGGAATTAATTTCACTTTGAAATTGGACTTAAACTAGTGTCAATCTTTTAATAGATATTGTTTCTTAAAAACACGCTATTTGTTTTGACAGCGGGAATTAATTATTAAATAAATTAATGCAACTTATATGTTTTGAATTTTGTAAAAATAGACATAATTTTTTAATTCCGAATATCAAATATAGCTTAGGGTGAATTTTTGGTATTTTTTTGAAAAACATCAATTTTTGATGAATAGTGAAACCACTAAGTGATAGTTTAAAAACTGTTTTTTTCATTTAAATGAAACTTTACCACTTATGTGGTTTGAATTTCAAAAATACAACATACATGGTTGTCATTAGGATGTAAAATTTTGTTCAATGGGATTAAAATATTTTTTTGTGAATAGTAACTCTTATGTTTTTAATCGCGATTAGAGGTAATTAGTGTAATTTAAGGCAATGATAATGTTATAATAATATGAAATTACTTTTACACATGTTATACCCTTGTTTTATGAGTCATGGAAGACCAATAGAATCCATGGGTCAACTTGGGGACCCCATGGAGAAACTTTGGTTGGAAAATGACATTAATACCTTTTTATTTAAAGTTAAAATTAAAATTTCACAAACATGTGTTGTTTTACTAAAACAATTTTAACATGGGGTTATATAAGTCATATTTTTTACTATAAATATTCATTATAAAGATAAAAATATTTCCTACATCATGATATTTGTTTTATAATTTTTAGACATTAAATAATTTATTTTATTTATGACACCGTGATGATGCAGTGATTACCTCATAAATGAACGATTTAAATAAAATGAAAACATAATGTAAAATCTAAGACCTAAACTTGTCAAAAACCTATTAAATGTGTGGATTTAGAACTCTCATAACCATATCCTATAAATATATAATGTGGGACCTTAAAAATCCGAAAATCATTTTATAATAAAGTAATATTTTATAACTTTCCAAGAGTGCCCCTCTTCTCCTCTTATAAAAGGCCCCCACCTCTACCACCTTACCCACACATCCAAAGCCTTTGGCTCGGCCACCCCTTCCCATTTAATCTCTCCACATCCCTCTCTTAATCATTGAAGCCTCACTTTTGGGCATAATCCTTTTCAAGGAAGCCATTGAGCTTAAATCAAAGAGTGTTACCCGTTTTAAAGGTAGTGTTTTCTCTTGTGTTCTAATGTTTTATTTTGCTTCTCCAACCCCCTAAACTATTTTTATTCTTTTCTTTTATAACAAAACCAGTACATTAAATATAATAGGATGTTTTTATGTGAGGTATTTGAGCTACAATTTCACACACCTTCGTCTAATGGTTAAAGAACATACTGTTTCTGTGGTTGGCGATTTTCTGCCTCACGAAACGATGATTGTTCAATATTCTTTTAACACATTTAAAGGTGGCCATTATGATGTAATTGTATTATATATATGATATATATGGTATTTATGTTTACTATATGCTTCTTTATTTTCTATTTAAAACATACCTTTATTCTTTTCATATTGTGCAAATGCGATAATTTCATATGAGGAGGTGTGGACTACCGCCCCCTCAAGTGATGTGACTCATTCATGCAATACATGAAATGTATAAAGAATAAAATTAATGAACATATTTAACCTATATAACATATATATTATACTGGAATTATACAATATATATATATATATCTCATTTATATTTAATTCCATTAATATGACAAAAAAATGAAAGTAGCATTCCTGCGTACGTACGGCCTACCGTCTCCATGAATGGTGCTTTTCATTTTTTATCTCCAAATGTTATGGAATAGTATAAAATGAAAATGTACTGTATATATATGATATTTTCATCATTAATACTATTCTGTAAATGATTTACTTATAACTACATTGTCAATCATTTTCAAACAAGTTCATTTTTTTTACTAATGTACCAAACATCGGCAAAAACATCTGATATGAACTAAAATTATTAATTAATTATTATAACATTATAATATGTGATATAAACTGAATAATAATCTTTAAATGAGTTCCTTAAGCAATTATAAATTGACCAAAGTTTATTATTCAGGAATATAAAGAAACGAACAAGACAAGTCGGACTTGAGATAAGGGATCCGACCTCTCGCTTTCTTTTCAAGTACCCTCTTTTATGTCATTCCATTTATGATCCATGTTATTATGTTGGAGGGTGTTATTTTATATTAACCATACTGTAATTTGTATTTTTATTTTATGAGATACTCCCTATTACTCTCATCAATTCTTTTTCGAAAATTTTTAAGTGGCGTCGTTAGGCTACCGAATTTTCCTAAGGGAACCTACCCCTCTCTTTCTTTTTATGTACACTCTTTTATGTCATTCCTTTAAAGCTCATCTTTCTTTTGATTGGGATGTTATTTTATATTAATATTACTGTAATTTTTATGTTCATATGATGAGAGACCTTATTTTTCTCTCATCAATCCATTTTGGATGTTTTGATTGGCGCCGTTAGGTTGCCGAATTTTCGTAAGAGATCCAACCTATCTCTTTCTTTTTTAGTACTCTCCTTTATGTCACTTATTTTATGCTCCTCTTTGTTATGTTTGCGTATGTTCATTTATATTTATCTTGATGTAAATTTTATGTTAATATGATGAGAGACCCTATTTGATCTTATCAATACATTTTTGAAGTTTTAAGTGGCGCCGTTAGGCTGCATAGTTTTCGTAAGGGATTTATCATCTCACTTTTATTCCCATGAGATTTATGCTACATTTGACACTATTCCCATTGAGTGGTATATATACTTCCCATTATTCTTCTCTTTGTTTAATATAATTTCGTTTATGATTATTTACATCATTGATGTATTTTCCTTCTTTCATGGGGTGTATGTTTCGAAAGATACTCATGTCTGTAAGGGAACCTTTCACCCTCCTCTTTTTAAAAGACATATTTTGTTATGCCTTTTAATTTACAATATATTTTGTTGGGATTTTTTCTTCTATATCCTTATTGATGTAAATTTTATGTCCAAGTGATGAGATACCCTTTTTATCTCTCATCAACTCATTTTCTGAAGTTTGAAGTGACGTCGTAGGGCTGTCAAATTTTTGCAAGGGAACTTCTTAACCCAATTTTGATTCTTTGGGATAAACTTGTACTCCATGAATATGTCGTTCTATGAATATGTGTGAATAACCTCTGATTGTTTTAGACTTAATATCCACTTATATTTGGTTTATTCGTTTTTCACACATAATTATGAAATTGATTTATCTTTAATCCAAGGATACCGTCTTTGTATGGGGCTTCGTCTCAATATCCTTTCATTGAGGCATATTTTGTTTTATAAAAAGCCTTCTTTTATACGGTGTATAAACCCCTTTGACTTTTTTGTTTTTCCAAAAGGAATATTTTTTTATACGAAGCGTTTTACTAAACGAAAAAAAGGGAATGTTTTTGTCGTACGTATGTGGCGATAATGACTTCTCTGCTGTCGTGGCCATTATTTGAGTTTCAGCTTCCTCTACAAGCCATGCATTTTTTTAAAAAAAGAAAAATAAATACCATGTTTTACTATTCTTTTATTTTGGATATCGAAAATGGTTTTCATAATGTTTTTATTATATCAATGTGTTGTATTGATATCTTGTGATTGAAATGTGCAAATGTTATGTTTCCTTTATGTATGTTTAATGTGATACGATTATGTTATGGTTCTTGGGAATTATTATGAACACGGGTGGTTCCGTGATAATCTAAGGGCATGTGAGCCCGATATAGCTCTCCAATGCATTGGTTAACATTAAGGAGTTAAACGTTAAGGTTCCTCCGAAGAGATTTAGGGAATATTCTGTGATTGGTATTCCAAACGTAACAAAGAGGGTTACTCCCTACATAAGAATGTTATGAATGCCTCAAGTTATCTTTATGCCTTATGATTTCTATGATTTATTCATGATTTGATGAGGTATGTTAAAATTCTTACGTTTTAAGAGTAAATTATGATTTCTTACATGGACTAATGTTTTCTTTTCGTACTTTTATATCCCTTACTGAGCTTTTTATGCTCATCCCAAGTTTTTGAAATGTTTTTCACAGGTCAAGGGAAAGGTGCATGTTATGATGATAGTGTCAAGGAAGTGTCAAGAAAGAATCCATGTTTTATTTTAAATATGTCTCCGTTGAGGGGGAAAACGATTACTATCTTTTATGTAACCACTTTGTTTAAATGTGTAATGTAATTCATGATTTGTGATCTAATTCTCTAAAACTCTAAACCTGAAAAGATCCTCAATGTGAATTATTCATTTAATTCAATATTAAGTAAGGTTTAAGGCCGGGGATTTATATTTGTGATACCACATTTTGATGATTTATGTGATAATTGATTATTGTGATCAACATTTATGTAATGACACTATCATTATAAAATTATTTTATATTATTCATGAAATGAAAGGACATATTTCTTATTCCATGGATGTTGGTCACAAATTATGAATAGTGGATACACCCCTTGTCTTTACTATCTTTTATTCTAACTTATGTTTAATTTAATATTTTGTGATAATTGGTTGAATGTGATATCGTATCATGACTTTATATGGTGATTATTGTGATTATTTCTTCTTATTTTTCATCTATCAGCGTTCATAATAATTAATATATGATCCTAATTTTTCAATTTTGGTTATGGTTACCTTGCTTATATTAGGTGAATATGGAGATGATTTTCATGATAAATAGGCCACCTTTGGGAACTTTTAATCAAAATTTAAAATATTTCAAAAGAACCCATTAAATCTATAATTTTCACTTCTAGATAAACAAAATATATATATATTTTCAGTCTATCAATTAAATGTTTTACTTTATAATTTTCAAAATTCATTAGTGAAACCAAGGATATATTTTCTAATAATAATATTTTCACTCTATCCATATTCTCATATACAAGGTGATTGATTAATATATAATTATTATCAATCCATCCAACGGCCTGAAGGCCTTAAATGTTTTTTATTATTAATAAAACTCCTTTCAAGGGACGTAGGGGAAACCAAGACATCAAGACACGAAAAAAATCACAACCCGAAGGTGGGAAAAGATACCCAGAATGAAAACTTGGATAGACCCCTCCCCAGTGTATGAATCGTGATGAAACTCTCCACTATTACAAAGCTATTCAGCAAATAAGTGTCTTGTGTCAAAGCACAGACCCAATCCGAGGAATGTTGTTTTACCCTCTCAAACATCTAAATCCAAACAGCTATGCAAAGATAGCTATGCAAAGATGAATCGAAAACTCTAAACCTCCTCTATGACCTGCTCCAAGTGATTGAGTCCAACAACTACATTAAAACATCAAAAGAAATCACCGCCCCACCATTTCCATGAACTACTCTCTGACACCGCATCAGCAAGCAACCAAAGGCTGGCACTCTGTGTCGCAAAATGCTAGGCCAGCACCACCCAAGGCTAGAAGGCACAACAACTGCTCCAAAAAAACACCGCCGGAGAGGGGAACCAAGATGACCTGACCAATAACGCCACTCCAAGATGGAATTGATAAGATCATCGCATGAGCAGAACCCTCCCTGGATGCCAAACTGGATGAACAAGGTAGGAGAAGAGCCAGAAGAACCCAAGCAGGGCTTTTCCAGCGCCATCAACACAAAAAACCAGCCATAGCAATCCAGATTCCAAAACGTCTAGTATCCCCACAATTAAACCATCACACCGCAACAGAAAATCCTCGATTGAGAAAACAAAAAAAGAGATCCCCCCTCCTCCGAGCCACGCTGGAACCTACAACAAAGCCCACTAGAAACAACAGAGTTGCTGCCGGGCCACGCCAACCCTACTGTGCCAAGATCCAGGTCCGAATCGAAAGCCGAAGTGTCGATCTTCGATGGACAAAGAAGAAGGCCGATGAAGAGCCACGCCATGATCTCGAGGCAAACGATGCCGAAGAACGAAGAACACCGAACCACCATCGCCTGGCGAAGACCGAGATATGCCAATCCACCGACGCGTCGAGGACATCGAGAGCATGACACACCACACCGAGCTCCCGAGGAAGGCACTGCCGAGGACCGAAGCATACCGTAGGAGGGAATAATGGAAAAAACGGGACGAAACCCCAGCCGACATCAGGGAGAGAGAACCCGCCGCTCCGAGGCTAGAGAAATTTTCTGAAAAATGCTACTCTATTTTGGTGTTTTTTCTTATTATCAATAGTTATTATATAACTGGAATATATTATAATATTATTTTCATGATAATTCATATAAAATACATCATATATTTCCCTAAAATAGTATTCCACAAATCTTAGTTTGAATTATTGTATCCAAAACAAAATCTAATTATATTATCAAAAAATAATTATCATAATATATTGTAATTATTTCATAATGTCCGTAATTATATCAAAAAATAATTTTTTTCATTGATTTATAGTTATTTTATTCATATATAAACTGAAAAAGTCCCTTAAAATAATGTTTTGGATTATTCACAAGGGAATATATGATTGATGTTCAAAATGGATTTAAACATTTTTGAGTGTATTAGATTTATCACATTCATTATAAAAGAGAAGAAAATTATGGAAATTACGATCTTATTACCTACAACATATAAAATTTATGTTTATGTATATAGAACATTAATTTATATAATATTTTACATCCATATTATATAGCCTCCAAATTAGAACCTCATCATTACATTAAACTAAATTGTTTTCAAATGGATTAATTTTATTTTAAATTTTTAATCAACAATTGTTATCATATACCTCATTCCATTAAAAATATTTTCATCAAAATTAATTTTTTTGAAACCATTTTATATAATGGAATTTATATATGAATGACGCACGCCAGTCGTAGGGCGTGGCAAAAGCAATTTAATTTTCCTAGTGTAGCTTAGAAGCTGACCAGGGTCGTCTCACTTAAGGAGCTTTCTCAATCGTTTACTTACTTAATCTAATTTAACTAAACTAATTCTTTTTGGTTGTTTTTATTTATGAATGTAATGCAATTTAATAAAAGATAAAACTAACATGCAATGACAAAATGCAATTAATTGAGAAATAACTTGGCCTTTATGGGTTGGTATGTGGGTTTCATCATTCTCCTTGTTGATATTTAAATTAAGTTTGATAATTCAATTATGAGATCTCATTCATGAATTACTATTCTTTTATTTATTGGTGTAAAATCTTGAATGCATTTGGCAATCTTAACTTCACCGCCTCCTATAATCAAGGTTGATGGCACACCTCGATCGAGAGTGTGTCATCTTCCAAGACCTGGCTCCATCGTATGCCATTTCAACCACTGAATGGCTCAACTCCATCGTATGAAGAGCATGTATCTAGTAGAAGGGAGGGAAAATATTTAATAAAAGAATAGAAATGAGTTTGAGATCAGTGTCGTGGTGGACGATCGCCACACCCGTGCACATCACTCTTACTCATCACAAACTTAATAAAACATAGGAATTTTAGCACCGAATTAATGAAATTTCCACATACCTCCCCCGGGCCAAGTCTCGGGTTAACCCCTCATATTTGAGGGTAAGAGGTCACGGTGGATAATATGAGAATAATAAAAGAAGAAAAGAAGGAGAAAAGATGAAGAAGAAAACAGGGAGGAAGGGTGGACACAAAAATAAAAACAATGCATGATTTTTATTAGAAATCTGAATTACAAACTAAAACTAAAATAAAGAAAATAAATTAAATGGGGAAGATTTTTGGTCGGCCTCCCTCGGTGGAGATCTCCTCCTTGGTGCCTTGAAGGAATGGATGGAGAATGGATGCTTTGAGGAGGAGGTGATGGCCTCCTTTTATAGGCAGAATTCGACCCCCTAAAGATTGAGCGTTTTAGACCCCATTAATGACCTCTTCACGCGTTCCACCCTGCATGAATGATGTTCATAACTATCTTGTCCATCTCCTCTCCAAATTTAAACTTATTTTGAAACCGTATGTAGGAGATATGATTTTTTCATTCTCGGTTGCTGTTTCTGGACGAAGCATCCAGGAAGGTTCCTCCAATATAATTTCATTCAATAGCCTCTTTAATGACCTCCAACATCCTCCAAATTTATTTTAGAGACGGAACTATCTGTCCTCTAGGTATCCCAGGTGGAAAAACATCATTTGGATATGTGTAGGCCTCGTTTGATGTTCGTTACGTTTGGTGGGTCCATGTTGTCCGCCCGGAAAAATTCCAATCTTCAATGATTTTTTAGACCCTTTAGATGACCGAATCAGCTCCTGGTCCAGAAGACAAAAATGACGAAAATCAAATAAGGATTCTAAAAAAATTTTAATCAGAAAATTTTGAATTTCATTTTTCCTAAAATGACCAAAATACCCCTGATGTAAAATTCTGTCAAAATCCAGAATTAGTCGTTTTTCACATTTGGGTTCAAAATAGAACTAAAACCTAAAAACATGATAATTACCCATTCAATAACACTTTTGTGGGATTATAAACAATGTTTTACAGTATAAAATATATTAAAATGTGAGCTTCATCACTCCCCCACACTTAAACATTGCACTCTTGGGCAATTATCTTACATCCAAATCAAAATCCACACAACAATCAAAAATGAGAAAATATCAATGATTTTATCCAAAATAGAATTCCATCATGTCTCATTTATGAATAATAATTCTCTCATTTTCATTTCAATCATTAAAATTTGTTCAACCTCATAAATTAATCCATGACCCAATCACAACCTACCTCACATTGAATTTTATGTCACTCTTCACTCAATAGAAATTGATTCTGGAGTTATGCTCATACTTGAAAATCACATGTATCACCATAGGTTTGTGAAAATTATCATTTCTCCACAGTGTGAAACATGAAAATGAATTTAATCATGAGGGCTTTAATTAAAGGTTCAAATGATTCTGTGGGTTAGGGTCGGTGGTAGAATGATTGAAAAATGTTCCAAGCTAGAAAGAGGAGGTTGAACTTTTAAGTACAATGCATGATTAAATCAAGTGAAAACACAGGAAATTCCTCACTCAATACTGCTTGTAAATGTTAAAAACAATCCCACCCCTCTTTATGACATGAAACATGAGACAATAAGTGATGATATCATCAATGTTCTCCTCTTTTTTTTTCAATGCTCCAGAAAGGCACAACTTTATTTTTTCTTTTTTTTATGGAGGATGAGCTGAAAATTGAATACAATGAATGAATTACAATTCATGACCTTGCTTTTTTGGGAGGGACATGAGTCATAAAAGAATTTACAATGAGGAATTCAAGCTCATCTCCATTTTCAGCTTTCTTTTTTTAGGAGAAATGGATGAAACAAATAAAGCACAATGAAATGACGACACATGCCCAATTCTCTTGTTATCCACTGCCCAAAGTATTGACACACACATCGCATCACCCATAAATGATACACATCCCAATGAACGCACACGAAAGTCCCTTCCCCCACACTCAAACTTGAAATATCCATGCAAAAATACTAAAAGTGTGGGTAGGTATGGAAAAAGTGGCTTGTAATGTGGCTTAAACCTATAAGGCAATTCATGGCATCTAAGGGCTTACGAAGGATAAATGTAAAGGGTGGTATCAAGATAAAATGTGTCTAGCCAAAGAGATGCCTCAATCATTTCAAATACATTCCATGAAATCCAAAGCCTCGAAAGAGAATATTAAAAAATTCTGGTTCTCACACAATATTCATGTTTCCCTCAAGAAAGTGTGGGTATTAGGAAGAATATGTAAAAGTGGTTTAGAATACCTCACAGGATTGGAAAAAAAATATTTTGAGTCAGTTGTTTCATGGTCATGGATTTCAAAAATCAGTCAAACTCATACAAATGATTGATAATCCAATTCAAGAAAATGTTTTCACATCAACAATCATTTAAAATCCATTATTTCAAAAATCATTTCAACTCTTTCAAAATAAATTGTTGTGTGAAAAGTGATAAGAATATTAATTAAATCTCAAAATATGTTTTGGACCAAAAAAAAATAAAGGAGTTTAAAGGATAATCGTAAAAAGTTAACTCCCTTTTGAAATAATGATTTGGTCCTCTTCCTATAATTCTCAGGGCTTCCTTTTGCCTTCATGATCCTACAAAAGAAAAATTACTAAATTAATCACAAGGATCATTTTATTTAAGCTCAAAATGAAAAGAGGGAGGGGGCCACATGGTAGACTATTTCCTAATGCTAAATTTGAAATCTAAATTCCTAATATTGAAAATTAAATTACTATAAAGAAAGTAAAGGATAAATCTTGGTATGATCCCCCAAGTGGGCCCTGGAATCTTTTACTGCCTCCAGAGGGCAGTACCAGCTTTTATCCATAATCTGTTGGTGGATGAAGCTTCTTTGATTTGAACCACCACATGTGGTTCTTCCCAGCTTGAAGATCTTTGTTCTTGTTGAGGAGGACTCCATAGACAGAGTATACAAGATCCTTCCCCTTCGCAATTTGGTACATCTTGCATGGCGGTGGTTGGAAGAAGTAGGGAACCTCCTCTTTATTTGTTGCTACTTGTGCAATATTCCCTTTCCCTTCTTGTGATCCGCCTAGTAAATATTCAGTGTGTTCAGGGAGCATTAAATGTTCCTCAACAGTTGAAATTTCTTTTTCTTCATCATCATCCAAGGCATAATGTGAGATGGCCGAATCTGAAAATTCAAAACTATTAGGGGTGATACTCAAATTATTTTCAATAAAATTAAAAGAGTTTGAGTTTAAGATTGTATCATCTCCCTGAGTCGGTTCGACTTTAATATCATCTTCAATTGAATGTGCCTCTTGGAGTTGATCTTCACCGGATTGAGGTAGGTAGTCGGGCCTATCCCCCTCCGGATTGGATTCAACTTCATGGATGTCTTCATTGAAATCAGGGAAGACTAGTGGCACTTCCTTCTTAGCCTTGAATCTTTTTAAGTCAGCTTGGAGTTCATCGACCATGGCCATCAAATCTTCCAATGAGATCCATGTTGCTATGCCTCTTTCCACTTGCCTGACCATTATCATCAGTGCATCGGATCTTCGTTAGAGGGCCTCCTCGGTATAGTCTGTTTCTTCCTCCTGCACCTGTGAGTAATTGTTCCATGCAGAATAATTTGAATTTGACTCGATCATGGAAAAAAGTTTTTTTTTCAATTTTTTTTTTAAAATGGAAAAAAAATCTAATGTTTGAAATTAGAAAATGTAAAGTAAACAACCGATTAGATCCCCGGCAACGGCGCCAGTTTTGACGCACGCCTGTCGTAGGGCGTGGAAAAAGCAATTTAATTTTCCTAGTGTATCATAGAAGCTGACCAGGGTCATCTCACTTAAGGAGCTTTCTCAATCGTTTACTTACTTAATCTAATTTAACTAAACTAATTCTTTTTGGTTGTTTTTATTTATGAATGTAATGAAATTTAATAAAAGATAAAACTAACATGCAATGACAAAATGCAATTAATTGAGAAAGAACTTGGCCTTTATGGGTTGGTATGTGGGTTTCATCATTCTCCTTGTTGATATTTAAATTAAGTTTGATAATTAAATTATGAGATCTCATTCATGAATTACTATTCTTTTATTTATTGGTGTGAAATATTGAATGCATTTTGCAATCTTAACTTCACCTCCTCCTATAATCAAGGTTGATGACACACCTCGATCGAGAGTGTGTCATCTTCCAAGACATGGCTCCATCGTATGCCATTTCAACCACTGAATGGCTCAACTCCATCGTATGAAGAGCTTGTATCCAGTAGAAGGGAGGGAAAATATTTAATAAAAGAATAGAAATGAGTTTGAGATCAGTGTCGTGTTGGAAGATCACCACACCCGTGCACATCACTCTTACTCATCACAAACTTAATAAAACATAGGAATTTAAGCACCAAATTAATGAAATTTCCACATACCTCCCCCAAGCCAAGTCTCGGGTTAACCCCTCATATTTGAGGTTAAGAGGTCACGGTGGATAATATGAGAATAATAAATGAAGAAAAGAAGGAGAAAAGATGAAGAAGAAAACAGGGAGGAAGGGTGGACACAAAAATAAAAACAATGCATGAATTTTATTAGAAATATGAATTACAAACTAAAACTAAAATAAATAAAATAAATGAAATGGGGATTATTTTTGGTCGGCCTCCCTCGGTGGAGATCTCCTCCTTGGTTCCTTGAAGGAATGGATGGAGAATGGATGCTTTGAGGAGGAGGTGATGGCCTCCTTTTATAGGCAGAATTCGACCCCCGAAAGATTGAGCGTTTTAGACCCCATTAATGACCTCTTCACGCGTTCCACCCTTCATGGATTATGTTCATAACTATCTTTTCCGTATCCTCTCCAAATTTCAACTTATTTGGAAACCGTATGTAGGAGATATGAATTTTTCATTCTCGGTTTCTGTTTCTGGACGAAGCATCTAGGAAGGTTCCTCCAAAATAATTTCATTCAATAGCCTCCTTAATGACCTCCAACATCATCCAAATTTATTTTAGAGATGGACCTATCTGTCCTCTAGGTATCCCAGGTGGAAACACATCATTTGGATATTTTTAGGCCTCGTTTGATATCCGTTACGTTTGGTGGGTCCATGCTGTCCGCCCGGAAAAATTCCAATCTTTAATGATTTTTTAGACCCTTTAGATGACCGAATAAGCTCCTGGTCCAGAAGACAAAAATGACGGAAATAAAATAAGGATTCTAACAGAATTTTAATCAGAAAATTTTGAATTTCATTTTTCCTGAAATGACCATAATACCCCTGACGTAAAATTCTGTCAAAAATCCAGAATTAGTCGTTTTTCACATTTGGGTTCAAAATAGCACTAAAACCTAAAAACATGATAATTACCCATTCAATAACACTTTTGTGGGATTATAAACAATGTTTTACAGTATAAAATATATTAAAATGTGAGCTTCATCAATGAAAATAATAAGATTTTAAAAATTGTACAACAAGAATCATTTTTTTAATAAAATGACTATGTTTCAAATATGAATCCATTGCCTGATTATATATTCCATTATATTATGTAAGAAAACAAACATAACAATAAATTATTTATATACCTAAAAACACATTCACTATATTTTATAAAACATTACTTATAAAATAATTTGTCTATGTTTAAAAGAGAATTTTTATCTTTTAATTTCTCATTACTAATCAATACAATTTGATGTTACACCAATAAATTCCTCCCTAATAAGTTAAAATTTATTATTATCAATTTTGAATTAATATTTTCATTTTATTCCTAATCCTTTCATTATATAATAATTCTCTGTATAATAAAAAAAATTATATCTCTTATATATGTAGCTATACATTGACCAGTTACATTAGGATTAGAACTACAATAAATCTGTTTAAAAAAAGTATTATTTCAACAAATGTAAATCATTGTTTTTCATACATAAAATAATGAATTATTAAACTAATTAATTCTTCATAATTAAATATAAATAAACCTAGAGAACTACTTTATTACTTTTATGATAAATATATCATCCATATTTTTTATATATTTTTTAATATCTTCAATAGTAGGATAAATAATAAATGGAATTTGTGGTTACATATGTTGATAAACTTCATAACATGTCATATTTTTAATAACATATGATAATTTACATATAAGGAATGTATTTAAAAATTTAAATTCAATCCTTATAATTTCAACACATGTATTAATTCTTTATATCCATATCCTAAATGTGATTATAATACAGTGTACTAAATCTGAATTGTCATTTATTTTTTCCAATTTGTATTTTTCCGAAATATTGGGTTTTTTGGTTCATATGAATATATAATCATATAAATTAGTATAAAAATTAATAAAAATATCATTTAAAATATTTATTGTTACCTCAAAATTAGTTCAATCATGTTACATTCTATTTATATCAATATAACTTGTATTGATGATATATAATGTTAGGTAATCATTCAAAAAATATTTAATTATTTTTTTTGCTTTCATCCATCGATATTTTTTTTTATGATATGTTGTATTTTAATTTGTAGCATAAAATAATATATAGTTACTCGTATCTAAAATAAAATACAGAGAAAAATATAATTTAATTATGAAATAGTACTAATATAATATTCAATGTTTTATGAAATAGGTCATCTAAATGGTATCCCCATTAACAATGAGCTTAAAATATTGAGTATGGTAACTAATAATATATTATAAGATTATAACATTGTCCAAACATCTTTTTGGGGTGGTGTTTTTACGATCCTTTTTTCCCTGATGACATGAGTGATGAATATCAAAAGTGTTATTTGAAAGTGGTTTTCAATCATTGATCTGGTTTGTAATGGACAAGGGGGTGTAGGGTTAGAAAATAAGATACATAATCAATAATATTTATTCTATTATCAAAACCAGTAGGAAAATTTTGTATAACATTCGAATGTGAATCCCATTTAGAATAGTTTTTACTTTGGTTGTAAGAGAATCCCATTAACTATATAAGGCTCAAAAAAATCTCGCTATGGATCCCCTCAAATCATAAACATTTACGAATCCTTTTAGGATACATTGGTCACACAAGACAACAATTTTGAGAATCATTCCTATAAGTGGAGGCTTCCAGTAGACCCACTAACCAAACATAAGATTACTATCATCATTTAAGAGTTGAACAAATAGGCACATAATCATTGTGGTCTATTGAGACTAGTCTCATCATTTAATCAACCTTTAAGTCTCTATCTTGATTATTATAACATTCACCATTATTTTTATATTAGAAAAAATTATTCCGTAATTCCTCAACTTGTTCATTGAAGTATTTTTTAGAAATACCTAAACCATAACCAGGATGAGAATCCTTTAATCCTTGATGGTATGACCACACACCACGAAACCACATAATGATAATGTTCTAGAATGATATACATAGATCATGATTCCCATTTATTCTCTAGGTTTCGTCCATATTATTCCATCCCAATCCAAATAAAATAATATATGGGATGAATTTTATAATATTGGGTACTGAAAACATAATAATTTCAATGGAATGTATATACCATTTCCATGATCTTGATTTTACATTGAAATTATATCATTCTTAATGTAAAAATACATAATGTTATAGATGTATATTATATCATTCCACCTAAGAAGACATGCCCATATTAAAATATCAAACTATTCAAAACCATTATTCCAAGAATCGAGAACACTAAAAAAACTAATTTTTTTGATCAAAACGCAACCACCTATTTTTAAAATAAAATAAATATTCATAAAGTGATATTATAGAAATGTTTTGTAGAATATTGTGAGGCATTTTGGATTCCTACCAGAAAAAATAAATTAAATTTATTGAATCTGGAATATAATAAAGTATCGGGGAACCCCAAACTAGTTATCATGCGAGATGTTGAACTCACCACACCCCACTATCAATCATGGAAAACATTAGACGTTGAAAATGTATTATCGATGGTATCACAAATTGGTGACATAGAGACTTTCAATTTCAATAGAGAAAATTATTATACACAATAACATCCATGAATAAACCAATCCTGATAAGATTTCCCTTCAACGAGTACCCATTATAGTTTTATCTGCATGTAGTGCATGGTCTTTGCAATGATTCCCATGTTAATGGAACCCTCAATAATTGGTTTGGACTTTATTGCCTAACCAGTATAGTGAAACTTCTCCTCTTAATGTGATACCTTGATCAAGGCACTAAATTATTTAATGATTTCATTTGGTGAATTACACGATAACTCTATAGAGATGGAAAATGTTAATTGGTATGGAACCAAGAACAATGTTGTATAGTGTGATCATAGGACAAAAGGAAATAAACCACATTCTTAAATTTTAATTAGCATTGTATTATGGTCAACATGACCATATATGTGATTGATGTAGGATTAACATGATGACACAGGATCCATTAGATATTCTATTGGGAATATCACTCTTAATATATCTATTAATTCCTCATTATGCTTATCACTTTGGGACATATATGAATTATTGATTTAATGTTTTATTTATCTAGTAAATTTATATTTTCTATTGTTTAAATATACTGAATGTTTTTTATTCCTAATAGTGTTAATGTTATCATTATTTATAGAACACTCGTATGTTAGATATAAATCCATAACATTTTATTTAATTGTTTTATATATAATTTTACTAATATATTCATACGTTAACATAATTAAATATGTATAATTTTTGTGTGTTTTTATCACAATATATATATAATCTTTAAACTGTATATATATATATAATCCACTAGTTTTATCCCATTAATCATATTTTTCATTATCCATTTCATCTATGAGAAATGTTTTTCTATTGTTAAGGCATTTTGTTAATTTCAACTTCAATAATTAACATGTGTAAAAAAATAAATATTATATATATATGTTAAAAAAATATAACATTATCTGATGATTTCATCATTTCATTATAAATATTATGTTCCACTAGCTCAATTTAATATTCCTGGAACATGTATTCTACCCTCCATAAATATGTTTTAAGATTGTTGTGTCTGTTTGATATGTGTTATTTGTTTCAAAATATTATTTTTAATTTTCGTGAATGTTTTTTTCATGTGGTGTGTTTGTGTTCATTATTTTAAGTGTGTGTGTGTGTGAAGATGTTTTGTGTGTTTTGTGGGTGTCTGTGTTAATGTTGTTTTCACATATTGTTTTATCATAACGAATCATATATATACATGTTTTTTATATTGATTATTTAAAAAGACCATATAAAAGTTGGACTAAAATTCCACTTGACATTTTTTGATGTTATATGTTTTTAATGAATAAACTATTTAAATATTATGTTTTATAAATGTAATATGATTTTTTTTCTGTGTTTGTATGCTCAGTGATCATTTATTGTAAATGTTCAGCGTTTAATGAAGATGATTTCTAGTGTATGTATGTGATGAATAAAACCAAATAACATAAATTATATATGAATATATATATATATATTACCTTTAGAATAAAAAATGTACCATGCATTTTATATATACAAGTTATATGATTTATCCATATGTTAGTGTTTGTTTGTGCGAGAGTGTTATGATTTTTATGTGATCATATATATAGTTGTCCACTTCATATATATATATATATATATAATTTATTCCTATATGTTATATGAAATATGAATATTATATTATGTGTCTGTGTTCTTAGTGCATATATATTCTGTGAAATATGTACGTTCTATATGCTATATGTGTGTAATTATAGTGTGTGTTTGTGTGTGTGTGTTCTATATACCACATTATTCCCCAATAAAAATCATTGTATTCCTTCAATAATATTATTTATGGGACAGAAAATCCCAAAACAAATTATTTTTCCAATTAATTAATTATATATCATATTATAATCAATAAATTTTATGTTGTTAGTTTTAATAAATATTATTTAAATGATTAACAATGATATTAATGCAATTTAAAAGAAAATTCTTCCTCATCAGTATTATTTTTTTCATACATATATTAACTAAAAATGTGACATAATGACCTTTTAAAAATAATAATGAAATATTTTACTAATTATAGATGTGAGATAGTTAATTTATGACAACCCAAGTTGGAAACCAATTACAGAAGTTCTTCCATATAAATTTAGTAAAAAAAACCAAAACAGTAGAAGTAATTTAGCCTAATATATATTGTATTATCATGAAATATTTCTCAAATATACACTAGGATGATAAAAAATGTATAATAATTATTTTATTTATGAGGTTGAATGTTAAATTCATTTATGTTTAAATATATAAATATTATAATGGTGTTTAAATTTATAAATATTTCAACGCATGGTATTGATAAAAACATTATTTTTATAAATAAAAAATGAATAATTTATTTGATATATAAAATTAATGAGGAATTTTCCCTCAATATGCTGCATTTAAATTTAATAATTATAGACGAATAATTGTTTTTTAAATAATGAAAAAAAGAAAAAACCATTTAATGATTTTGTTCCTAAATCATTAAAATTAATTAATTAAATTATTTTAACATATATATATTATATAGTTCTCTTATTAATTTATTTTTGATAAATAAAATAAATTATTATTGAAATGAATAATGCATCCTCGCCTAATAAAATGAGTGATTATAAAATCAAATAGTATTCTATATAATGAAAAAATTACAGATGAAAAAAATAGGTTTTTATATTTTTAGGATCAATTTGATCCCTACTCAACTATTTTTTAGTCAGCAATAGCTCTAATAACATCACATTAAACAACAGGATGAAATGATGTCATCATGTCATTAGGTATATTTAAAAATTTATTCACATTCAATTAACACCTGATGTGTGTTAAAAAATAGAGAGTGTTATTCCTCTAACTGCATTAAAATTTATTGATGATTAAAAAAATTATCATATAAATTTTTTTATTCTCCACAATTTTTTTTATAATGAAACTAAGACAATTATTTAAAAAAATTGATAATTCATCAGAAATAGTTGTCTCATAATCCTTCGAATTGGTTTTCATTAGTTAATTCTGCACTATGAATAGAAAATATTGATTTGGGATTATATTTCTCAATGTATTTATTTCATTATTGTCCATTATTTAATTGTCATTATATGTTTCTTATTCATTAATAAAAATATATTTTTTTAACTTTTAAATTCATGTCTTTTTAACAGTATTTTTAGTAAAAATAACATCAATATCAGTGTTTAGAATGATGATGTTTCTTTTAAATTGTCTAATCAACGCAATAAAATGGGGAATTTATGGTGTATAGATGACTTTGATATTAAGTGTGGTGTAATAATGGGACATTAATGTTGGAAGGATGATATTGTAAAGTCCTAAAACATTATTTCATTAATTTTTTATCTTTTAGTGGTTCAAGATATGGTGAGGCAGTTCAGTGGCATTTTTGAATCTCAGAGTTATGATTTTTCAATTTTATGTTACACAATGTCCTAGTAGTGAGTGTGGTGGTGACTATTTTAATGTTAAATTACATTAGAGGGTTTCTCTTGACATTTTTTAGAGAGTTTTATATTCCTTTGTGAACAATGAATAATGAAACTACTTTTCTATCCCTTATCATGGGTTTTTTTGGTTTTCTTCTCACTCTATCTAAAATGTGATCTATACAAACTTTGTAATATGGTAGGGTGTTATACATAGTACCTCAGAGATTATTCAATGAGTAATTTTGAATCATGGATTTCATGACATTGGGGTATTTTATACCATGAGTTGAAATACCATGGGTGTTTAAAAAATTGACATAGTGAAAGATGTGGTTCTAGTCAAAATGGGGTTTAAGGGGTTTTTAAAATTCCTAGGATTTGATGATCTCACATGGAGAGTTGGGTCTAAATTTTACTAGAGGCCACCATGGTGTGGTTATAGGTAACCATAATATAGTAAAAAACACATAGGATGCCTCTATTTCTAGTTGACCTAACCTACATTAGTTGGATATTTTTACCTCCCTTAGAACCATGTTTAACCTCAATCAAATCCAACTTCTTCCAATAATTGTTTGTAATGATTATGACCACTTGGTCTATCTGGATCAACATTCCATTTATTGGGATATCACATTATTCTACTTTATCTCCCTTTTACTTGTTTTAAATTATTTTTTAGGTTTCTTTGGAAAAAACCTCTATTTTAGAGTGTGTATTGATGGTTTCTAAATGTGCATAGGCTCGTATGGTGTTTTCCAGATATCAAATTTTAGTTGACCATAGTTTATTATGAGGGGATTCCATGAGGGATTTTATTTGAGGTATCTTCTTCTTTATATGTCATTAATGAGTCATAATTTTTCATTCCATTAGGTTAATGATATGAAATGGGAAATTCAGTGATAATAACCACTACAACGAAATTATATTGGAATTGTTTTAACTCAAGATATACAGGGTTTTATTAATGTTTTTTTTCTTTTTTATTTACTATTATATTATTTTTTGTGTTTGATTGATTGGAATGAAACATAAATTGAATATCCATTTATATCTAATAATTATAATGGAATAAATGTTATGTGACTTATTTTATTTTTTATGTTTTTTTACATGTGTAATTGTATGTTTTTATTAGGATTCTTGTAATTGGGTTGTTTTTTAATTTGTTTCTTTGTTTTTTGTGGCTATATGGTTTTGTGATGTGGCTGATGCTTGGTTGTAGTTCATTGGAAATGGAATGGTAGTTTTATTGATTAATTATATTTATAATAGCATATAATTATACCAATGTAAATGGATGTTTGTGAATGGAAATGGAATATGGAACTTGGGATGTGGTCAATATGTGACACATTCATGATATTATTTGTAGCTCATTTTAGGTATAAATATTTGAAGTGGTATTGGAAACACTAAAAAGGAAATCATATATTTATGAGGTTTTTAGTATAAACCCTTACGTATAATATTTTATGCAATATTTTTATATATGTTAATAAAAGTTTTCATTACGAAACACAACTAATTTGGGAAATATGTACTGGAACATAGATGAATTTGAATGATATCTATGATGGGGATGATATAGATGTATATCTACCCGTCTACATTGCTCACATTAGCATTGGTTCATGATAATGTTAGTAATACAAAAGTTAGGGTGGTACCTAGTCCTATATGGGAATATATGTTGCGAGTGTCAACATGGTAGGAGGACAGAATGATGTTAATTTTATATTTGTTCAGGATACACCACTACCCCAATTATATTTTATGAGTATCGTATGTGGAATATCATTAGATTTGGAATTTATTATATTAATTATGTTGTTTATGTAATGGGTAGAGAGGAGGGATTTCAAATTGAGATGGTGATAGTTGTGGATTGGATAATGGAATGGTTGTATTCTCATTAGGATATGGTAAATAAATTTCTTGGAAATTTGTTTGGGGTGACCTTTCTATATTATTTTGATATTACACTATATCTTTTTAACATGTGTTTGGTAAGATAACCTTGGAAGGGAAGAGGGAATTTACTGGTTTGTTATTTGGTTGTTCGTTTTGTTTTTTTAACTGAGGATTTAATATACCATTTTCAAATTTTCCTAAGAGACTATGGGTATGATCCTAATATGTATATTTTTCATTATATCCTTATATATATATATTTTATAGAATTCTGGGAAGTCATGGAGATCAAGCTTGACATTACTAGCTTGATATTTTTTTTATTTAGAGCATTACCAGAACACTATTTTTTGGAATTTTATTATTTAAGTGATGATTGTATTTCATTATACTCATTAATTGCATAGTTTATTGAATATGGTGTTTGTTAAAATTATATATCATATTATATTTTTGGTTGTTTATCTTATGATCAAGGGAAATATTCCATGATAATACCTAACATTATGGCTGATTTTTCCTCAATAACATTGGATAAAATAAGGAATACTAATGGCTAGCGTCGAGCATAACTTTCGTCTCAAATGCCATCCCAGGAGGAGTTCCTTGTCAGTGGGGGTCATGATAGGCTGTCATCTGAGTTGTTGTTTAAGAGATATGATTTTTTTTGTTTTAGTTACCAGTGATGATTTTATGGGTTGTTAGGGAACTAGTTTTATAAGAGTTAAATACATATTGATAGAAAGATAATATAGATCAAACATCTGATTTTTAACCCCATATTTATCAATGTATGTAAAGTTATCATTGTATTCATTCCATGTGAGATGGTAGTTTATCCAGTTATATACCTATGATCGGTATATCAAACATTATTTTTTTTGGGTTTTGTTTGTGTTCAGAGTGGTTCAAGTGATGATAAAGTGAAATTATATAATGGATATAAAATAATATATTTCTAATACACATAGGTGTTTATCTTTTAATTTATATGATTTTGGATTTTCTTCTTCTACTTTTTGTTTGGGTTGGAGAGGCTTATTATGATGACCCTATTTATCTATGGGGATTGTTACCAATCTATAGGATTAGTTGTTCTAGTGAATGTTGCATGATTTTTACCATTAGTGGTTGGGGAATAATTGGTCCACCATCAATAATATGGAGATAAAACAATATTTGGAGGAATTATTGACTGATTTTTGAATTTTTTAGCTATATGTGAGTATTGGGATACCATAACAGTCATTTAATTGATGGGAGAAGAACGTTAGTGGTGGATGATCAATATCATGAATCGAAAAGAGGCCAATGTTCAATATGATTATTTCCAATAATAGTTTCTTTATGTGTAATTATAAATGATGGATATGTTTGTGAAGTTCCAATAGTTTCTATATCTCTCTCGAGTAGGGTATTATTAGAATTCATCTAATAGAATATGATAAAAAATTCTCAATCCATTGATAATGAAAAAAACATTAGAAATATGAACCAATTTTTTTCCCTCACAGTAATAAATCATCTGAACAAATATCAAATCAAATTAACACCAAAGGTAATGTTATGTTTTTTAAGGAATTATGATAAACTATTAAAACGGTGGTTTTATAAACAATTGGTTCTTAATGATCAACATTATATCCCATAATAGCCATATTTTCTAATTTCACAAAAGGTGACCAACATAATAAATGTGAAATTCTTATAGGAAAAAATTATTTAACATATTTCCTCATAACCTGAGAAAATGTAAAATTTAAAAATGGCGAGTTCAGAGGCTCAATAAAGTAAAATAGAAGAGTAATAAAATTATGATTTTATGAAATAATAAGATGACCAAATGAGTATGTGATCATTAATATAACATATGAAAATTATATGATGTATATCAAAGATAGAACTCATGAGTCATCAAATAAAACATAGAATTCTATAAGGAATTCTATATTAAATAATAAAGTAACATTAGGCATGAGATCATAAAATAAAACATGAAAGTTTGAAAATAACATATAACATTATAGAAACATTTGTCATATATAACATCCAAGATGATATTACATGGTGGAAAAATTACCCTAAAGTAATATGGTTTACTACCTATCACATATATTATGTCTCATGAGACTAAATATTATCCAATTCATTGGACTGGAATTTGGGTGCGCCCCTCATACCATGGTCATTCATATGGGTCCCATAAGAATAAAAATAATTAATCATATCAGAACCCAAAAATAAAAAGGGTTATCATTAAAATAATTTCATTATAAACATAAACCAAAAATATAAATAATTAGAATAGTATGTTTGAATAAAATCCATAATAATCATAATAAACATAAAATAATTTAATCTGATATGAAAAATGTATTAGAATGAAAATTGAAATAATTATTCGGAATATATTGACTCTATTTTTTAAATAATTTTTTATTATAAAAACCCATCAAAATATAATGGAAAATATTTCCATTGAAAAGAACATTTTAAACACAAAAGTTTACTATAAAGACAATAAGGTATCCTAAACTCGTGAAATTATTGTCATGTCATAATAGTTAATAAAATATTCCATTGACATTTTTTTCAAAAAATTCAAAATTAATCCCATTAAAAAAATGATAAAATGATTGTTTTAAAATTATTGTTTTAAAAATAAAACATTGGTAAAATGATTTTAAACAATTGTAGGAGAATACTACAAAAATATTAATTTTTTTAGAAAAAATGGATATGGAAGAAATTTTCTTCCTGAAGGATATGTAAACACAATCAATCTTGAATAATGATTATATTATGAAATAAACCTTTCCAAATATCAAATAAATGTTCTGATCAATAGAGAAAATAATTAATTATATGGATCATATGTAAATAAAAATAAAATAAGTAAAAATAATGTTTTTTAAATAAAATACATTTAACATGAACTCATATCTTGACATAATCAATGAAATAGTAGTTTAACCAAATGAATGAAAATTGAGTTCAGATTTACCATACAAATATCATATCATCATTGGGATAATTAATTAATTAGGTGATTATGTGTAATAAAATTAAAAACATACAATGAAATGTTAAAATAAAACATAATGAAATAAATAGTTATTTCACACATAAGCATGGAATAATAAAATCCATGATGTAGACATCTAACCCAATTAATGAAAACAGAGTTAAGAAATATTGTACCTCAAGTATTTATATTCTATGTACATGTTGAATCTTAATATATAATAAGTATTGATATATTATACATTTATTATATAACTATATATTTAACATAAAATTTTATAATTTATTTAAAGAATCATATTTCTAGTTTATTAATAATTTGTTATTAAAGTCACTCTTTATGTTTATTACTGCTTTGTTTTCCAATATTTTTTTTGATTTTTATGTCTTGCTAAATATAATTATATCTTGATATCATAATTAAAATATTTTTAATCATTGTAAAAAATAATAAATAGATATTATATAAATATTTATATTTATATGTATAATGTTGAAATAGAAAATGAATTTCACTATTCTTGGAGATGGTATGTTGTACATATGAAAGAACACCATTTTCATTTCGAAATTGATGCAATGAAATAATGGTAATTATCATTTATAAAGTATTTATTATATAATATATATCATTTATTTTTATTAAACCCATCATAATACCCATCCGTAAAATATGGTGAACAGAAACAAATTGCATCGCTATGGGGAGACAATAAGCCATATGTATGAACAAGATACACATTCAATTACTTTTTATAGTAATTAGGGAGTACAATGGTGTTAATATAATCATAATAAAATTTTAAATAATTTAGTTCCAAAAATATGTTATTTTATAATAATAATCATAAATTTAAATTAGTTATGTAATAGTATTAGAAAAAAGATTGGTTAGAGGGATTACATTATTTTTGAGACAAAACAATTAGATCTCCTCTAAAGGGATCTAGGATTACTTTTTTTAGATTAAAAGAACCTATAGAATGTAAATAAATAATTTTGGAAGAAAATTTTTCATGTTATGGTTGTTCTAGAAGGCTAAATGTTTTTTAAATATTTAATTGAGGATGGATCCTTTTATAATGGAATTTGGGAGCACTTTTAGAATTTATCAAATGATTAATTTAAAATAAATATATGTCATATCTAAAAAACACCAATTGTAAATTTATTTTAAGATAATATATGATAATTTTTTAATCTCAAAAATAAAAAAAAATTTATACCATTTCTGTATTATTTTAAATATTATCATTTTGATTAACACTTATTTAACTTATTTTAATTATAATTATTGAAGTAAATATTTTAATACTAAAAAGTTTTAATTTTTTTCTCAGATGGTTTAAATGGTCTATAAATAGTTATTTTATTTTGTTTTATACCTCATCATAATAATTTTTTTAAATTTTTTTTTATGTTTTTAAATAAATTAACAAATTATTATTTTGTTACATTATCATTAATGTTAATATTGAAACTATTCATTGAATTTAAAATTATATAAATAAATAAAAATAGTAAATTAGAATATATTTCTTTAGAAAAATTATATTATGTCATGTAGATTTATGAAATTCATTTATATCATCTAATAAATCACCTTATATAAAAATTTATATAAATAAATTCATTTCATTATTTTTTTGCTACTTAATAAAATTATCTATTAGAATTTCCCCATAACTTAAGGTAATCATATAATTTATAAAAGGTAAAAATATATTTATATAATTAAAAAAATTCATTAAGTTAAAAACAACCATTTATGCTCATTCATATATTCAATTTTCCCTATATGGACACATAAAAAATATTATATAGAAACAGAGTAATATTTTTTAACAATAATTGATTTATGTAATATATAAGTCATTTTCCATGATTATTGTTCATTAATCAACTTAAATTAATGAATAAGGTGATGAGGGTTGAATTCTATTCATCTAATATTTTTTCATGAACATCCTTACGACCCGTTTATACCTATATCCTTTTAAAATTCTTATTTAATATCATCAACTCTTACCATTACAACATGTAAATTTAATATAAATGTTTTTGTATAGTTAATAAAAAATACAAATAAATAATAAAGAGTTTATTTATGAAATTTATTCAATATCCCAAATAATTTACAATTTTTTATGTTTTTTATTTTATAGAGTTTAATAAATGTTATTTAACAGAAAATGACCATAATATCATTTATAAAAAAAATTTACTCTATAGAAATTAATATGATCAATATAATACAAACAATTAGAAACAAATATTTATTTATAACCCTAATATGTCCATGTAATTTATTAGATTTTTGGATTACAAAAATTATCTAAAACTATATATATATTAATATTTTTAAAATCGATTATTTTCTTTTCCCATTAGTTGAATAGATACTACATCAGTGTTGTATCAATATTTAATGTTATTAAATCAGAACTTCAAATTAAGAATAAAATTATTTGTTGTCAAAAAATATTTTTGTAAAAATGACTATTTATAGTCGTAGTTATCTTCCTCATAACAATATATTAGAAATCTAAATTTTCTTAAAATATGAGTGTGGCATCATTGAATTTTTGTTAAATAGAATATTATAAATATAATACTCTCACATAATTATCTTAAAAGGGTTATATTAATGATTAATTTATTATTTATGGAAAATATAAAAAATAAAATAAAATTGGTGCATGTTCTGTGGATAGTGTTTTGTCCTTATCATTTTATTTGTAACCAAAATTACCAACTTTACCCATTATTGTGGTAAAAAAATTACCACAATTACTATTAATTATGGGAAAAAATTAAAGGAAAATATTTATTAAATCTTGAAATTATTAATAAATATATGGTATCCATTTTTAAGAATTAAAAACAAAAAATTTTAAGAAGTTAATTTAAAGTAAAACTGAAATAACAAATTGAAAATTTGTTTTAAAAAAAAAGGTTCTTCTATAATATAAAATTATTCAATACGAAATTGAAGTGTAAAATCCATTTCAAAAAAATTATTTTGAATATTCTAAATATAATTTAACTAACTAAAATTTAAAACAAATTTTAAACATTATGTGACATAGAAAATATATGAAAAATATAACAAAAATATTTATTTTTCACTATTCATATAAAATAGATATTTTTAAGAATTATATCAAAATATAACAATAATAAAATTTTGATATGATGATTTAAAAAATGAATATAATTTTATGAAATATTTTAAAAATGCTCTAGAAATTAATTTTGTTATTTATTTACATACAAAAATTAAATTCAGGTTTTGAAGAAAATATGTTCTTGATAAATAAAATGTTTTTAATAAAAATATTATACATATATAAAAATATTTCATTAATATATTATTAATGAGTATGACTATTATATATTTCAGAAATACATTAATACTATTCACTCGAGGAAATTTAATGGCTAGTTTTTAATGGTGTCATAATAATATTTAGTTTGTTGTTTATGCTTGATGTGGTGTTTCTTTTATGCTATTGAGCATAGTGCTTCCTTTTTAAATAACATGATATTTCATTATCTGATCATTTAATAAATTGTGCCATCATAATTTTTACATATTCTCATTAACATGGGTTATACTGTTCAAAAATACCATTATTGAAATTCGACATCAAAAAAATGGCTAATAAAACATCCATACTGAAAGAGAGATAGGAAAGTACAAAGGACATTTGAGATAAAAAATAAAAGGATTCCATGTAGGAAAACAAGGACATGGAATTGAATTCTAATGATCACATTCTGATGGGGATTGAGAGAGAACATGGTCATTATAATGTTACCAGCACAATACTGGAATTTTTTTATAGGTTAAAACCCAATTGATTAATCAGTAAGAAATGAAAATAGACAAAAAATTTATATAACAATTTATTTAAATATTATTTTCCAAAATTTGATAATTTTTTTCATAAATACTAAAAATAAATAGATACATACATACTGGAATATGATAATATCATAATGTAATCAATTTTAACCATTAACTATGTTTTTCTCTAAAATAATGAATATGAATTTTCTGTTCATTTATGAAGAACTGTAACCATCTTCGATGGATCTAAATGATCCAAAAAAACAATATCAATTTATTATTCTTTTATTTATGAATTTTCAAAATCAAAAATTATTAATACAAGATAAAAAAATTCACATAACTAATTTATTCTCCAAAATTAAATAGTAACACCAAATGTCCAACATAAATCATTCAATAATATCTATTATTAAAATTACACATAAATATTATATAATAACAATGAAACACAAAAATGTAAAGGATAATATCACATAGACTTCCAATAAGAATTTTAAAATTTATCTCTAATAACAACAGTTACTCATAATGTCTTAGACCATAATGTATTTACCAAATTATATAATATCCTAAATCACTATAAATCAATAATAAAATCATATTTATCTCCATAATTTGACATAAAAAATAATCCTCAAACAAAAAACCATAAAATAATATATAATATAATAATATAAAGTTTCAAAAAATAGAGAACACCATCTGAAATAACATTAATCACATAATCACCGCATCATTTTCCATTATCATTTTAATCCTTATGATAAAACATATTTTATAAAATTTCATATATTAAAAATATATTAAAATATTTCTATAAAATGTAAATTAAATACTAAAATGGACATCACGTAGGATAGTGGTTGGTGATTCAGCTTAGTAACAATTCAGTTTTGGGTTCAATTCTTGCATCCTTGACAGACATGACGAGTTTTCACTCAATTATTGGGTTATTATTATTATAAAATAATATTAATAGGTTTCTTATAAAAATTTAAGAAATTTGGAAAACATTTTAATATTCTATATTATTATTTTCAAACCTCAATCATTATATCAAAACTTTCATTTTACATCCCAAAAAGGTAATAACTCTTAAATATATCAAAATTAAATGCCTCGATAATACCACTAGTTACTAAAAAATTCATAATGTAATGTTATAAAAAGTGGTTTATATAACACTCCATGTTTGATTATTGATAAAATATATACTGATTGTTATATGAATTAATATAAAGAAAACATCCTAAGGTATACAATTTCTTAAACCCTAATCTAAAAAAATGTAACAACCTCGAATGTATATTTATAGATCCATATCTAAAGACATATACATTACAAATATGAAACAATTTAATTTCACAAAAAACATAAAACATCAAAATAAAATGTTATATCACTTTCACTCCCAATGAAGTATTAAATTTATATTTTGAGAGAATTATGAAAAACACATAACTACTTGGTATCATAAAAAACTAATTAATAATGATTAAAATCACCTCACAATATACCAAGAATTTATAATTTTACAATTAGACATCAACTTCATTAATTTGAAATCCAAAAATTTCATTTATCATCTTTCATCATATCCTTGGAAACATATTCATTAGAAAAATGGTGGGCTCAGATTCTCCTTACGGTTAAACATAAGAATAATAAAAAACAAGATCATATTAATTGAAAAGATGACCATAGGGGTATGTGATCTTTATTTTTTAAAAATTATAAACTATTTATAAAATATCATAATCTTGAGTCATGGAATAAATAATTTATGGTAAAAATACCTGATTCATATTGGAATAGAAGATCAAGATCCATGAAAGCATTACATAAAACACAAAATTTTGGAAACATAAATTAACATGTCATAAAAACACGTCAGGTATAACTTCAAAGACTATATCACATAGTGGAAAATTTTAACACAATGGAAATAGGTTTACTGCATATAATAAATGTGAAACATCATGGGACAAAACATTACCCAATGAATTGGATCACTATCCTGGTGTATCCATTCAACATCTAAATTCATATTTGTTACACAAGAATATAAATAATTATTCATATCAAAATCTTTAACATGAAATTGGTCTCGTAAACAAAATTAAATCATAAAAAACCTTCAATAAAAATAATTAGGATATTATCAAATAATCATAATCCCAATAATGAATATGTTCTATATAATAATGTTATCTATGATTAAAAATGGTTTTGAAATATCAGTAGAAATAATTCATGATGCAAATATCCTTTAAATTGTTAAAATAATTAATAATTTACAAATTATAATAAATTATAATGGAAAAAGATTACAACGAAAAGAATCTATTAAATGTGTTATGTATTTCTATTGAAAATATAGACTCATGAAATAATTAAATTCTACTCATTACATAAAATTAAGTCAAATGTCATTCATTTTTTGAGAATATAAAAATGAACCCTCTTTAGATAACAATTCTTTCTTTTCAAAATTCTTGTAAGTAATAAATCATTGGTATAATACATTTTAATATTTTTTATTAGAATATTTGAAATTTTTTAAAATCATTTAAAAAAACATGGTTCAGAAATATAAATTTTATCCATTTGAGACGTACATATACAAAATCTGAAAAAATTATGAGATTGAAAAGTAAACCTAAAAAATATATTTTATTTCAGGTGAGAATTTATAAAAGGAATAAATTATTTGGATTTTACATCAATCAAAATTACACAAATATGAATCAATAATCCTATTTATATCTAAAATTCATTTCAAACATAATAATATAACTAAATAATCAGTGAAATAATATTATAACCGAATGAATGGAAGTGTAATAAAAAATTCCCATTCAAATTATTTATCATTGAGTGGAGAAGAAATCATTTTGATGATTATGTGTAACAAAATTGTTTATAAAAAAAAGTGAATTGGAAAGATGATATAAATCCTTCATCTGTTCTTTCAGAAATAATATTATCATAATTAAATCAATGAAGTTCACATATAACCCATTGAATAAAAAATTAGGTAAAAAACCCTTATTAGATATCCTTTCATTCGTAGTTCATGTTAAAAAATGATGTATAATAAATATGGTTTTATAATACAAAATTAAATAACCATATATTTAACATTCATTTTTATTATTTATATATAGCATCTTATAACTCATTTATTAATAATTTTATTTCTGGAATCAATGTTCTGGGAGATTGCTGCATTATTCCACGCGTGTTATTACTCAGAAGTCCTAATCATTATAATTTTATCATGATATGATAATGTAAATATTTTTTTTCATGTTATAATTTTCACACATAATATTTATATTCTTATTTACTTTCATTCATTCAATGTTGAAATATAAAATTAACTACATTCTTTCTGGAGATGATGATTCGTACATATGCATGAACGTTGTTTTCAATTTCTAATTGATGGAATGAAAGGAAGATACTTCATATTTAATGAAAAACTATTATAACATAGGTTCTGTATAAATTCCTTGAACCCATCATAATAATCCTCTATAATGATATTGATGAAAAATGAATTGTAACACTACATGTAGGGGATAATCCATACGTGCACAGAAGTGATATCTTCATTTCTTTCCTGATAGAAAATAATGTTTATAATGATGAATTCATAGTAATAATAATATTTAAGCATATTTAAGACATTGAATTTTTTATTTTATGATGAATATAATAAATTTATAATAGGTTTGGATGTGTAGAAATTGAAAATGATATATTAGATAAATTTAAAAATTTTCAAAACGACTCATTTGGATATCCAATAAAGGCATCTAGTTTTTGTTTTTTAGAATAAAATTACTTTCATAATGTTTCTATTGAAGTGGAAAATATAATATTTCATGTTATGGTAGAGATAAAATACTTAATGTGTTGCAAATATTTGATAGAGGATACATCCTTTTCTAATGGAGGTGAGGGACACTTTTTTAATTTTCCCAAATGATTAATTTATAATAAATTATGTCTCAATTAAAAAACAAAAAATGGACATGGATTCAATTATAAGATAATATAAGTTTTAAATATCATCCTAAAACACATTTTCTACTTAATTTGGTATTTTATAAACCTCTTAATTTTGACTAGTCCATAGTTATCCAATTCTAATTTTAACTACGGTAACAAAATATTTTATACTAAAAAAAATTATTTTTTAAATATATAATCCATGTTTATCATAATTTTTTAATTTTTTAACATTTAGACCATATCATAATAAATTTTAATTTTTTAATTTTTTATATTTTTAATTAATTTAATAATATATTATTTTTACAAATTACCATCAATGTTAATTTTGACACTATTCATTTACATTGACTTCAAATACAACAGGAAAAATGGGGAATTAAAATATGTTTACTAACTATCTCTATAATATGTCATATATATCTATACAATACATTTCACTCATTAACTCGCCAAAATTATTTCAAAATTTATTTTTTCAAAAACATTTCTTTTATTTTTCTATTTTTAAAAAAATATTATTTTAGAATTTAGAATGAATTTAAGATAATAATATTATTTATAAAAATTGAAAATAAAATTCTATAATTAAAATAATTAAATTTAGATCAATTTTTACATTTATTTCATTCATATCTTCATTTTATCCCGATGTGGAAACATAAAATATGTTAAATTCAAAGGTAGTGAAAATTTGTAAATTTCATCAATTTAAGTAACATATAAGTAATTATTTTGGAAATGAATCCATTAAAAAACTCAAATTAGATACTATGATGATAAGGGTGGAATAATACTAATCAATGTTTTTGTAAAATTTATTTTATAGTTATACCACAATATATTTTTACCTCAATAAATCCCTTTATCTATTATCATGCCAAAATGGATTCGAGCTCATTGAGAGTTAATATAGTAATGATAGAATTCAAAACGACCCATAAATAGATTATTGATGAACGTTTCATCATTTTATCAATAATTAGGATGAATTTAATACATTAATGATTTTATATCACTTATTTAAATATTATTTACTATTAAATGTATATAATGTCAATTTTAAGGACTATTTACTCCAGTGAAATTAGTTATATAAATATAAACAATGTAATGGCCCAGACCTCTCTAGTCCATTCCTTTGTGAAAATCAGGTGAATGATGGGTTTTGGGAGGTCAAAGTGACTTATCCCCTACACTTTTCCAAATTTCCATTTTTCTGAACAGTTCCATCTCTGAACAATTCAGATGGTAGACCGTTGTAAACAGTGCATCAGTAACCTTCTGTGAACAGTTTCATTGGTAACCTTATGTGAACAGTGCAAGAGTGACACTATATGAACAACGACATTAGTGACCTTCTATGAACAGTGTCATCAGCGATCTTATGATAACATTGCAACGGTGACTTTATGTGAACAGTGACATTAGTGACCGTATGTGAACAATGTCATTGAGGACCTTCTGTGAACAGTGTCATCAGTAACCTTATCTGAACAGTGCCACAGAGACATTATGTGAATAGTACATCCATAACCCTATGTGAACAGTGTAATCAGTAACATTTTGTGAACAATGCAACGGTGAGGTTCCAACTATGGACTTTTTCCATTTCCAAATATTGAGTTCATGAATAGTTTTTCCAGAATGGTGATGTTCCAACGGTTATCTTTTTCCACTGCCAAATTTTTATTTCTTGAACAGTGTTTCCAGAATGGTGAGGTTTCCACCGTGACTTTTTTCCATGGCCAAATTTTATGTTCATGAATTGTGTTTCTAGAATAGTGAGGTTATAACAGTGAAGATCATGAACAGTGTTTCCAGAATGTTGAGGTTGCAATAGTGAGGTTCCAATAGTAAGATTCTTGAATAGTGTTTTCCCATTGACAAATTTCGAGTTCGTGAATAGTGTTTACAACTTCCTACGATTTCTCCACTTTAACGTTCCATTTGATGTAAAATGCATTTAAATCCTTGTTTTAAGGAATCTAATGCCGATTCAAAGGCCGTAACTCCTATATTAATTTCACATAAGTCTCATTATGTTTTTTCTTGGTCAAACCGCTTGGTTTAATGTGATCCGTTTTTAATGGAAACCCTATTGTATCTTAATCCACTGCTTCGTTAAATCTTCTAAAGAGATGAGATGTCTTCCTCCCAAGATCTGCCTCCTTGTTCTCGGGTGTGAGATGCTCGAACATCCCATCCATTCCCGTAGGGTTTTTGCAATCAAACATTCCTCATAGGATTTGTTCCTTTTTGTTTGATGCAACCATGAAATATCAACCAGTCTTCGATATAAAGTATGATCTATCTTCATTATTTATGGTTCACCTCATTATTTATCCTTGCCCCTTTTATTGAATTTTACCCCCATGTTCCTAATGTACTTTTCTAGTGTGTTGGATGATGTTGTGGTGTATCTACATCCTCGGGTTGGTATAGTTTTGATAGGGGAGAAGATTGTAACCCACTTTGTGTCTTGTTATCGCATAAAGAACGTCATGAACAGTTTGAGGTAGTGGATTTGTTTCTTCTCCCTTCTTTTGCATGCAACTATATTATTTTCATGTTTTATCCCACTGGATCACAATGTAATAGACATCATAAATATTTGAATAGTATATATAAATTTATATCAATCATCTGTTATTGCCTCTTGTTTTTTACATACTGTGATATCAAATCATGCTTTATTTGCATTTCATTCTTGATTGAAATTGGTAAAGAACGTAAAGCCAGAATTAATTGATAATCACTTGGCTAAAGATAAAGAGCCATGTGGATGAATCTGATTGATGTTTTTGTCATTTGATATTAATCAAATTAGGGCAGTAATATTGATTAAGTATCTCTGATAGCTTACTAGTTGGGTTTCTTCTATTTGGAACCTATGAATAATAAATTGGTAAATACAATATGGATTAAAGAACTGGTTATTTGATAAAAGATAATACCTTGTAGGGTTCTGAGTTAACTTTTTTTTGTTTAAGGGATAAGAGCCCAATTGATATGATTTTTTGTTTCCTGTTTCTTGTGTTGTGATGTAAGCCTGGATGGATGTTGTGATATGTTGGGGTAGGGAGGCCTATTGGTTATGGTAGCAGATGAAGCCTAGAGTGGAGAGATGTATCAGTTTATGAAGGTGGGTGTTAGAGAGAACACCGGGGATGAGGGAACGAGTAGAATGTGAATGTTTGGATGCATTTTTCTTCTTTGATTGGTTGTCTTCTTTACATTCCCCACTTCTCAACTCATATGGAATTTCTTACCCTTCTTCTGAAAGGGGTGAAGACGTGCGAGGTATGCCATTTGATTTCTGTGTCTATCTTCTCAAGGGAGGATGGGTCTACTCTCTTTCTATTGTTGGTAAAGACTCGACGGGTAGTTACCTACTCACCGTGTTAATCCCCCATGAGATTAGTAGCATAGAATGTTTTTATAGAACCCTTGGGAATATGGGAAAGTAAAACTGTAAATAAATAATTGCATAAATGAAGTTAACCCACGGGGTTGAAGCTTGATGGAACGAAATTTTTCGGATACAATTTTAAAGGGATAGAGAACTTTGGGTGTGTTGCTAATGAAATTTAATATGGAATTGTAGATGGTTAATTAATGTTTAAATAATTAATTAATGTAAATTGAATCTAAATAAATGGAATGAAGTAATGTAATAAATCCCTATAAATGGTTGTCTGCTTATTGGATACCTAGTCTTAGAAGTGGAATCCAGGAGTCAGAGACTTTAGATGTAGCTGATTCTAAGACTAGGTTATTCCCATAGTGTGGTTGTGAAATATTTTAGATTCTATACTTTTTGTGTTTCTATACGCTAATCCACCATGTAAGTTAGGGAAAATGACACACCGGGGATACTGTGCCCTGGGGGGTGTTTTCCCCCACATTATTGTGGGAGGATGGATGGCTGACTACCCCTCTTTCACCTCGCTCTGTTCACTTGTTATATACTTGTGCTGGTAGGCAATGTGGTTAGTTTTACCCATATATGTGTGTAGAGGGCTGTAATGACTTGTGGTTATTCATACACATATATTAAAGATATAGTATTCTATGGAGTACTATAGGTGTAATGGGTATATGTTGTGATGTCTTGAGGATCCATACTCGGTGTATGGGCTATAATGGATTGAGGTATAATACCCGACATATGATACACATTATACAAGATGTGGTGGATCCTATAAATATATTGGTTACTTTTCTTACATGGACGTGGTTGTTTTGTTGCATGAGGTGCATGTTGTGGTGCTACACCCATGTGTCTCTGGAAAAGCCTTTTTGGATAGAGATGCGTAGGATGTGAAAAGTTGGGCCAAATCAACAAACCATTGGGGAAGTAGTAGCAGTGTAACTATGATATAAATTTTTATATTATATACTCTTGTTTACGTTACATGGTGAGAGTAACCATGGTGAGGCTGGGAAATTAGTATGCCTATTTAGGGGACAAGTTATTTTCACTTTTTATTCACTATGCTTTAGCATGCATTATTTACTTTTGCACAAGAGGCTCTGGGGAGGATCCTACTGAGTATACTATTATACTCACACTATTTATATATAAACTGCTTTTTCGGTCACTTGGAGTAGGTTTGAGATCATGCTTGTTTCTACTATCTTGGGGTTGCATGAGCTATTCGGGCATGTGGTTGCTGTTGTTTTTACATTGTTTTCGGTACTCGTAGTTTTCCATGTCCAATTGTAGTAGTTTTTTCCTGAAATTACATATGTGCACTTGGGTTTTCATTTCTACTTTAGTCTGAGTTAGAGTTGGTTGGTGTCTATCTTATCTCTCGATTTCACATGTGTTCTCTTAGAGGGTAATTCCCTCCATCTGTGTGTTTAATATACCCTCGGTGCTAATCGACAACTTGAGGTCTACTGGAGGCAGGATGAGGGGGTCATTATCTCCCTGATCACATTACATGCCCAAGAGTGGTACACCTTGTGGGGAGGGGGTCATGGCAGAGTGGTATTGGAGGGAGGTTGAGGGGTAGGATGAAGTTTGGTGTAAGTCACAGGTGAGGTAGCATTGGTTTGTTGTGAAACAGTGTATGACATGTTTATCAAGTGATGTAAACACTATTGATCGACTAGGACATTGGCGTTTAGGGCCCCCTATGATCTGATGTATGTACCATTAAGTTTACAATGGCTACTAAATGAGGTGATACTAGTTGTAGGGTAGAGACCATGGAAAGGATCATGAATCATTTTTCATTGTTCCTGTGTTTGAATGGTTGGACCTAGGGATAGATTAACCTAAAATGAATAAAACAAAAATAATAATTAATTTATTAAGGCCAATTCTTCCATATTCTTGTTTATGGAGATCTAACTATTTGTTATTTTACAGGTATGGATTCAGGTTGACGTCCTCGTCAGGATCACATAGAAGAAGTCCAAAAAGCTATGCCAGCAGATAACCATAGGGTAGAGGTTGAAAATGACGTCACTTGGAGGAGGACACTACGAGAGTTTCAGCGCTAGAGTCTACGGAAGTACTAGGGCTCCGTTTCAGATGCAGTCACAGAAGATAGTTTGGAGGAGGTCGAGATAGGATTCAGTTCAATTCATGCTTGAAAGGCGCATTGAGTTTCCATGGTCTTGATGATTCATTGTAGAGCAGTGAGGAATTTTTGATTCTTGTTCCACGGGGATCGTGATGAGACAATGATCCCATGGGATGAATTTTGATACATGTTTAGATTCGAGTTCCTTTCACCAACCGCAAAGGCCTCCAGTCATCGAGATCTTCTTATCCGTCGATAGGGAAGCTCCAGTGTGTGAGTGTTTTTAATCCATTTCAGGTACATTTTACGATATGCTTCGGACTTTTTCCCAGATGATGAGGCCAGGGTGAGGCATTTCGAGGAGGCTTTTCTTCCATAGGTCCAGCACTAGGTCACCCGATTTATGCAGAAGATATATCATGAGGTGATGGAAAGGGAAGAGGTCGCCGAGCGGACTTTGGCTCAAACCAGATCATCACGAGAGGGGAGTCATCACGATTCCTCATTAAGCCAAGCTATGGTCTGGGGTTCTTGATTTTTAGGGAAGAAGAGTTTTTGTTCGGCCTTGGGTTGGTCTCATCCCTCAGCATCCCATTTATCTGGGGGTAAGATCACTCAAGCCTATTCCAAGGGATTAGGTTCTTTTTTTTCATGTGGAGGTCACGGTCATCACCAACGAGAGTGCCCGACCTATCAGAGTAGTCATCTTGCACTAGGTGTTCCGCTCTATGTTCCTCCAATGAGGTAGTTATCGCAAAGGAAACAGCAGCATGTTGCACCAGCTTTAGATCAGTAGAGGTTAGTTGGGGCAGGTACAAGACATCTCCATGATGCTACCCATCCGCAGGGAGCTAAGATTGCCGATGGTGGTGGTCTTCATTAGTGTCAGAGAGGTCATGGAGGAGGTCGTGGTCTGCTTCATGATTTTACGTTGTTAGCGCCAGGCGATCCAGACATCGTTTGAGGTACCCTTTGCTTATTTTATACCTAGGTCTATGTCTTGTTTGATTTAGGAGAGACACACATTTTTATATCACCAACCATTTTCCTTTCTTTGGGACTTGAGGAAGAGATGCTTTCGGTGCCCTTGGTGTTAACTACACTAGTTGGAGGTCGATCTGAGTTTTTTGAAGCATGTAGAGACTATGAGACAGTGTTTGGGAAGCACCCCTCTTGGATAGATTTCTTGTGTTTACGAATGCAACAATATTATGTCATCCTCGACATAAATTGGTTGTATTCGGTGTAGTGTATCATGGATTGCTACGGGAATAAGGTCATTTTCTTCGATGAGGATGGAGAGCCGGTGTTGTTTGTTGGCAAGCGATATCCTCAGATGGTCCATATGTGTGATTTTTCCTTATCATCCATGATTTCTGAGATAATGTTGAGTTCTTCAGAGGTTCATCTGCTGGCATTTCCAAGGGTCATAGAAGAGTACCCTGATGTCTTTCTAGACGAGGTTGTAGCATTACCCCCTCAACGAGAGATCGAGTTTGGGATCAAGCTATAACCAATAGCATCTCCTATCTATATATCTCCATATAGGATGGTCCCTTATGATTTACCAGAATTACATATATAGATTGATGGTATGTTAGAGTGCGGTTTTGTTCGTCCGAGTGTGTCACCATGGGGTTCACCAGTTTTGTTTGTGAAGAAGGCTGACTGCAGTTTTCTATTGAGTGTCGATTAGCGTCACATGAATAATGTTAAAATTAAGAATCATTATACAATTCCACAGAGTGATGATTTATTCAATCAACTGAATGGTGAATGTTGGTTCTCAAAGATTGACTTGCGGTCAGGATATCATCAGATTCGTGTGAAGTATGAGGATATCCTGATAACTTCTTTCTGTTGTCATCATGGGCATTTTAGTTCGTTGTAATTCTGTTCGGTGTGACCAATTATATAGAAGTGTTCAAGGGATTGATGAACACTATGTCCCATGAGTTCCTTAACATGTTCGTTGTAATTTTCATCAAAATCATCCTTTTGTACTCTTTGTTTAAAGTAGAGCATGCAGAGCATCTACATGGCGTTTTGGGAGTTTTTTGTCATCAACATTTGTTTGGGAAGTTGTTGATGTGTGAGGTTTGGGCTAGAAAAGTCTTCTTCATGGGTCATGTGGTCTCCCAGCAGGGAGTATATATGGATCCATAGATTATAGAAGTGTTTGTGTCTTGGGATTCCCCGGAATCTACGTCAAAGTAGAAAAGTTTCATTGGACTAGTAGAGTACTAAAGGAGGTTTGTAGTCAATTTCTCTCAAGTTGCGACTCCTCTGAAAACATTGACCTAGAATGATCATGAATTCACATGGAATGATCAGTGTTAGGAAGCTTTCAAGTATATAAAGGAGAAGTTATTAAGTGCACTAGTTCATTGTCTTCCAGCTGAGGGAGTTCAGTTTGATGTTTTCCACAATGCTTTGCATCTTGGATTATGTAGTGTTATAATATGGTAGAGATCAGTTGTTTCTTATGGGTCTTAGTACTTACGTCCCCCTAAACATAACCATGCTACCCATGATCTTGATTTTGTATTCGTAGTGGTTTCTCTGATGTTGTAGAGACATTAACTCATTGGTGAGCACTTTGTGGTTTTCACCAATCATAAGATCCTGAGGTATGTTTTTCCCCAGCATGACTTGATTTTACGACTGCGTCAGTGGATGGAGTTCTTACAAGAATACAACTAAAAAATATCATATACATCTGGAACGGGGAATGTTGTAGCTGATGTGATGAGTCAGAAGTCCATAGTGATGCAGTTTCTGAATCTCGTGACTCTTGGAGAGTAATGGAAGAACTACCAGCATCACATCTTCATATGGGAGAAGTTAGGGGTGGTGGATGTCTTTTTCAGATGATGGTGTTGTCATATCTAGTGCAAATTATGGAAGATTCCCAATTGGGGGATCTAGAGATGGAGGTCTGGAGAGATCGAGATGTTTATGGAGAGGCCCCTTATGGTTGGTCGGAGGGTGAACAACACTGAGTGTTTTATCATAGAACGATATTTATTTCTTTGATGATGTTCGAGAAGGTTCTTAGAGAGTTCAATTGTTCTCCTTTAGAAGTTCATCTTGACATAAAAAAGATGTACCAAGCCTTGAGGAGCCAGTTTTTTTGGCTTGGGCTGAAGCATGTAGTTGTGGAGTTTGTGTCTCGATGTTTGGTCTACTGGAAGATGAAGGTCGTACACTGTGTTCATGGTGGTCTTCTTCAGCCATTAGATGTTCCTTAGTGGAAGTGGGAGGACATCTCCATGGACATCGTTACTAGTTAACCTTTAACTTAGGGATGACATGATTCTATTTGGGTGGTAGTGTATCATTTAACAACATCATCCCACATCATAGTAGTCAAGTATTCAAGCTCTATGGATGTTTTGTTGAGGTAGTATCTGGGGGAGGTGGTGAGACTTCATGGAGTCCGAAGGGTGATCATTTCTAATCGAGATCCTCGTTTGACCTCTAGGGTGTGGAGAGGTCTCCAACATTCTTTTGGTTCTAAGCTATGACTTAGCACAACTTTTCATCCTCAAACAGATGGTTAAACATAATGAACCATCCATACTCCTGAATACATGTTACACTCTTGTGTCCTTGATTTTGGAGGTTAGTGGATGAGCCACATACCCATGGTGGATTTTGTTTACAACAATAGTTTTCACTCCAACATAGGTATAGTTCCATTTGAAACCTTGTATGGTTGACCTTGCTGTTCTTTGTTGTGCTGGACTGGGGTCGGAGAGTCATAAATTCTCAGACCTGAACTATTGCAGAAAATAACAGATATGGTTTGATTCGAAAGAGTATGAAGACAATTAAAGATCATCATAAATCGTATTCCGATCAAAGGAGGAGACCCTTATAGTTTGATGATGGGGATCATGGGTTTCTAAAGGTGACTCCCCATCATGGGTACCAAATGTTTGGTCGTGGGAGTAATATTTCTCCTTGGTTTGTTGGGCCTTTCGAGGTGTTAGCTCATGTTGGAGTTGTGGTGTATCAAGTATCACTTTCTCCATAGATCAATTAGATACTTGATGTTTTCCATGTATCACAGCTCTATCGTTATCTTCATGATGACTCTCACATCATTGATTATGGAGGCATCGATGCTGATGATGATGCGGCAAATGAGGAGCGGCCTATGGAGATACAAGACAGAAAATAGAAGGTGTTGCGCGAGCATTCAATCCCCTTGGTTTGGGTCTTGTGGTGCCATAGTTGAATAGAGGAGAGTACCTGGGAACATGAGTAATAGATACTTGATTAGTACCCAGATTTGTTTTATGTTTTACTCCATCCATTAGTTGATGTATCCTTTGTGGTTATAGATATTTATTGTTTATAATATGGATTTATATTATTGAATCTTGTGGATATCTCTCTTTTGAGAGGTATCTTTATGGGTGGTTGTTCGGACCCCATTTGGTTTCCCCATTAGGAGGGTTTTGAATTCATGAGGAAAAGAATGTTTTGAGAGGTATCTGATTAATTTTGTAGACCTCTCTAGTCCATTACATTGCGAAAATCATGAGTATGAGGTGTTTCGGGAGGTCAAGGTGACCTATCCCCAACACTTTTCAAAATTTCCATTTTTTTGAACATTTCAATCAGTGAACAGTTCTAACGGTTGACCATTGTGAATAGTGAATCAGTAACCTTCTATGAATGGTTTCATTGACATCCTTATGTGAACAATGCAATGGTGGCATTATGTGAACAATGACATTGGTGACATTTTATGAACAGTGTCATCGGTGACCTTATGTGAACTGTGCAACGGTGACCTTATGTGAATAGTGAAATTAGTGACCTTATGTTAATAGTGTCATCAGTGTCCTTCTTCGAAAAATGTCATTGGAAACCATATCTGGAGAGTGAAATGATGACGTTATGTGAATAGTTCATCGGTAGCCCTAGGTGAACAGTGTCATCGATAACCTTCTGTAAATAGTTCAACGGTGAGGTTCCCACAGTGACCTTTTTCCTTTTCCAAATTTTGAGTTTAGGAATACTATTTCTAGAACAGTGAGGTTCCAATGGTGAGGTTCCAATGGTGACCTTTTTCATTTTCCAAATATTTAGTTCATGAATTGTATTTTCAGAATTTTGAGGTTCCAATAGTGAACATTTTCCATTATCAGATTTGGAGTTCATGAATAGTGTTTCTAGAATGGTGAGGTTCCAACAGTGAACTTTCTATTTTGTTATATTTTGTGTTCAGGAACAGAGTTTCTAGAATGGTGAGGTTCAAATGGGGAGGTTCCAATAGTGAAGTTCGGGAACATTGTTTTTCCTTTGCCAAATTTCGATTTCGTGAACAGTTTTTCTTGATTCCTACAGTTTCGCCCCTTCAACATTTCCATTGACATAAAAAGAATTTACAGTTTTGTTTTATGGATTTTAATGTTGATTCAATGGTCATAACTCCTATATTAATTTCACATAAGGCTTGGGATGTTTTTACTTGGTCAGCCCGCATTGTTAAATGCGATATGATTTTAATGGAAAACCCAGTGTATCATAAAAAACTACTACATTAAATCTTATAATAGAATGAGATATCTTCCTCCCTTGATCTCCCTCTTTTTTCTTGGGTGTGAGATTCTCGAACATCCCATTTCATCTAGTAGGAGTTGTGCAATCAAACTTTCATCTTAGGATTTTTTTCTTTGTTTTGATGGAATCAAGTGATATCGATCAGTCTTCAATAAAAGGTATGATCTATCTTCATTATTTCAGTTTTACCTCCTTCTTTATCCTTTCCCTTTTAATTGAATTTTACCCCATGTTCCTAATGGGATTTTCTTGGGTGTTGGCCAATTTGGTGGTGTCTCTGCATCCTCGGATGGATAGAGTTGTCACATGAGAGGAGATTGTAAACTGTTGTGTGCCTCATTCACATATAAAGAACATCAAGAACTGTTTGAGGTAGTATATTCATTGTTTCTCTCTTCTTTTGCGTACAAAAGTATTGTTTGCATGTTTTATCCGACTACATCACAATGAAATTAAATTAATAAATATGTAAACCAGATAAATAAATTGATATCAATCGTATGTTATTGTATCTTGTTTTTTTAGATAGTGTGATATCAAAGCTTTCTTGTTTATATTTTAATCCTGTATGGAAATTGGTAAAGAACATAAAGATGAAATTAATTGATAATGACTTGGATAATGATAAAGAGGCATCTGAATGAATATGATTGATGTTATTGTAATTTGATGTTAATCATAATGGGGTATTAAGCATGTTTAAGTATTGGTGATAAATTATTGGTTAGGTTTCCCATATTTGGATCCTATGAATAATAAATTGGTTTATCCAAGATGGACTAATGAACAGGTTGTTTGATAAAACATAATTCCTTGTAGGGTTCTGAGTATCGCTTTTTCTCTTATTTAATTGCTAAAATCCCAATTGACAAGATGTTTTTTGTCCTGTTGTTTGTGTTGTGATGTGATCCTAGATTTTTTTTGTGATATGAGGGGGTAGGGAGTCCTATTTGTTGTGGTAGAAGATGATGCCTAGTGTGGCGAGAAGCATCAGTTTATGAATGTGGGTGTCATAGAGGACACTAGAGATGATGGAACAGGTTGAATGTGAATGTTTGGATGCTTGTTTTTTCATTGAATGGTTTTTTGTTTTACTTTCCCTACAGCTTGAGGCAGCTAGTCTTGCTTACCCTTCTTTTAAAAGGGGTGAAGATGTGCGGGGTATGCCACATGCTTTTCATGTCTAGCTTCTTAAGGTAGGGTGGGTCTTAGCTCCTATTATAGGCGGTAAAGACTCGACAATTAGTTACCTACTCAATAAGTTGAGACCACTTGTGTTTATTAGTGTAGAATGTTTTTCTAGAATGTCTTGGAATATGGGGAAGTAATGCTGTAATTAAATAATTTAATAAATGATGTTAACCCATGGGGTTGGAGCTTGCTTGAAGGAAATGTTGAGGTTACAATTTTAAAGGGACTTTTGAATTTGGTTTTGATTCTAATGAAATTTAATGTGGAATTGTTGATGGATAATTAATGTTTAAATAATTAATTAACGTTAATTGAAACTGACATAAAGGGAATGAAATAATGTAATAATGCTCTGTAAATGGATGTGTTCGTATAGGATACCTTGTCTTAGAAGTGGCAGCTGCGAGTCCAAGAGACGTTAGCTGGATTTTAGTCTAAGTCAAGGTTATTCCCACACTGTGGTTCTGAGATATAATAGATTTTTTACTTTTTATGTTTCTATACGCTACTCCACCCTGTCAGTTAGGAAACTAACACTACAAGGATTCTGAGCCCTGGGGGATGTTTTCCCCAAAATTCCGATGGGAGGATAGATGGCTGACTACCCCCTTTGGCCCTGCTCTCCTCTTGTGGTAGATACATATGATGGTAGGTACAATGGTTAGTTTTCCCCATATGTGTTTGTAGAGGGATATAATGGATTGTGGTTATTCACACACACATATTCTGGATATAGAATCCCATGGACTACTATATGTGTAACATGTATGGGATGTGATGGCTTGAGGATCCTTACTCGGTCTATGAGATGTAATAGATTGAGGTATAATACTCGGAGTATGAAATAAATTATTAAAGCTATGGTGGCTCCCATAAACTACCTGGTTACATTGCTTATGTGGACGTGGTGGTTTTGTTGAACGAGGTGCATGTTGTGGGGCTTCATCCATGTGTCTGCAACCAAGCCTTTTTGGAGAGAGATTCTTAGGACATGCGACATTGGAGCATAGTGGAAAACAAGTGGGGAAGTAGTAGTAGGGTACCATTGATATTATGTATTATATTATATACTCTTGTATGGGTTACATTGTTAGAGTAGTCATGGTGAGTCTAGGAACGTAGTATACCTATTTAGGTTATAAGTTAGTTTCACTTGTTGTTCACTATGCTTTAGCATGATTTATTTAATTTTTCACAAGAGGCACTGGGGGGATCCTACTTAGTATACTGTTATACTCACCATATGTATATATAAACTATTTTTTAGGTCACTTGGAGCAGGTATTAGATCGAGCTAGTTTCTACTAGCTTGGGGTTACAGGAGATATTCGAGCTAGTGGTTACTATAGTTTTTACTTTTATTTGGGTACTTTGAATTTTCCCCATCAAGTTGTAGTTCTTTAGAATCACATTACATATGTTCCCTTGGGTTGTCATTTATATTTCAGTCTGAGTTAGAGCCAGTTGGTGTGTATCTTATCTATCTGTTTCGCATTTGTTCTCAGAGAGGCTAGTGCCTCCCATCTGTGCGTTTACTATACCCTCGGGGCAAGTCGCCAACCCGGGGCCTACTGGAGGCGGGACATGGGGGACATTATATCCCTTCCCACATTTCTTGCCCAGGAGGGGTACACATTGTGCAGAGGGGGTTGTGAAAAACCATATAAATAAAGAAACTATTTTACTATTTCCCTATCATTTCAAGGTAATCTCTAAAATTCGTGGATGATAATAAGTATCTAAAAATATATATATTCTAAAATTTTTAATATAATTAATATTATATTAAAATTAATTTAATTGGTATGGAATCAATGTTATATCTGCATTTAATGAAAATATTTCATGTTTAAAAATTATAAATAAATCACAATTGTGTAGATAAATCTTTTTTATTTCAAATTAAAATTAATAGTGTAATTTGTATTCCTGATTTCCATATATTAAAAATTATATAGTTATTAAAAAAGACTATGATATCGTGTACTTTTCATTAAATATAAATTTTATAAATGTCATAATATTAACCAAGTGTCATCAAAATATAATAATTTTTTATAATTTTATTGTTAAGTCAGAATATACATCATCCAATATAATTTGGTCATGTGCTGGGTTCATTTACTATTCCTTATCTTTTTATTTTGAAACTAAATTAACAAATATTTACTTTACTATGGTAAAACAATTATCATGATTGCTATTAATTTTGAAAAAATAAATAAATTGGTCCAATTTACAAACATTGGAAGATTTGAATATAAATATGAATTCCAATTTAAAAAAATTCAAAAAGTAGAATTTATGGAATATAATTTTAAAATAAAATTGAAAATCACAAAAAAAATAGCTTTTAATAAAAATTTAATTTACTATATTTAATGTTTTTATACTAAATGAAATTATATAATCCATTTAAAAACACACAATTATATTATTATAAATCAATTTGAAATAATTAATATTTTAAAATAAATCTAGACATAATTTTACATTGTAAATACCTAAAAAATATAAATCAAATCTGTAACATTTATTATTCATTGAAAAACCAAAGTTTTTAGAAAATTATCGACATTTCACATTACGAAAAAAAATTTATTCAAATTTCAAAAAATTATTTCATTCATTCAAATAAACTATCTATGTTATCAATAAATAAGTTATACTATTATTTAACATAAAAATTAGTAAAATTAATAAGTGATGATAATAGGTATTTTTATGAATAAAATAATATTACCAATAATCTAGTGCACTATTAAAATGAATTAGTTTGAACATTATAATTTAATATAAAAATTATAAATTTCATAACTCTTAATAATATTCATTTCTTCCAAATAAATATTATGATTTTAATTTTCACATAATAATATTTGGTTATTCGTTCATACTCTATGTGGTGTTTATTGTATGCTATCAGGCATAGTATTTCATTTCAATGTAATATGATATTAAAATTCGAGAGAATCCAATATAACTAGAGGTAATTTTATGATATAATTTTGACTACCTTCTTGATCAGGATTCCCAAAAACAAATTTTGTAGGAGGATCTTTTTCCCTCCATTTATTTTAATCTATCAATATTTACGTTACCCAATGATTTGGAGGTTTAGATGAAGTTTGGGTTGATGGAGACAGAGAATGATTGGTCTTGGGAACATATATTTGAGGTCCACAATATCTTTTTATTAGTAATGTTTCATTTGGAGGGTTAATGAATTCTGGGCTATCGAGATTCCAATTAGTAGGGATTTTGTCACAATAATAAAACTCATGTGTATCTAGGGATGGTAGTTCCCATATATCATCTCTGAATTTTTCAACTCAATGCAATGGATGTTGGGTTCATGAAAATTATTAGTTAAAGTTCCCATCATCATTGTGTAGTTGATATGGTATGTGGGGGCAGGTTCATTTTCTTCCCCAAATGTAAAAAATCACATCTAAAGTAGTATCAATGACATGGCCCACCAGTGTATATTAATTAGCCTATCCATTTGAATTATGCTTTGACAAGTGTAGGTCGATTAATTAAAAGGAATTACCAAGTTTTCTCTTTTCATCTCAGGCCATGTACAATTACCAAATATGGAGGTCTTCAACAGTGAGAGAGAGGAGATGAGTGAGAGAATATTCGTATGATCAAGGGTAAAAAAATTAGTAACTTGAGGATGTTCAATGTTTTATCAGTTTATCATAGACAGTGGTCTATTCATTGTTTGATTTTTAGATTTTCACCTTTTTCATTCACCCATTGTAGTCCAAATATTGGAAGTCAATGTGGAAAGTGTTTTAATACCCTTGAAATTATCAACACTAGATATAGGTTGGGCCACAATTTTTGATATGTGATAATGATGTGTACTAATGATATAGATAAATAAGTCATTGGGGTATTTCCTATTTCTTAAAATACAACCACAAAATATCATTTTGTGCATTTACTGGAAATATTTTTTATGCATTGTTGTATAATATTTCCACAGGTGAGTTTTGTCTTCTAAGGTGAAATGGTGGTGTGTGGTGTTATCCAGTGAGTAGGGTTTTTATGGGAAATGGGTGGGTGGATCCCCATCAATCATTCTGGATAAAATATCACAATAGTTAATGGGATATCTGATTGAGGAGGCACCTAGTGTTTTTGAAGAGTAATTCGATGTTTTATAAGAGGAGGATTTGACATTACTAATTAGTGTGACATTAATATTATCATAGAGTTAAATATGGGTGCCTCTATGACATCGAAATATCCTTATCTGATGACATATTTTAATTTGGGGGAGTTGCGGTTACATACTGATTATCAATTCAAAAAAAAGGTTATAAAAATCCTAGTGTATATCTATTGGGAGTATAATTTGTTTTCTCCATTATGAAAATTGTAGTTTCGGGTTTCTCATAAACTACGAAAGGATAATTGAACTGATGAACATAAATCATTAAAATAATTTTAAGATAGATGATCACTTTGACATGTTAATAAACATAATATGTTATTTATATGATAGATGTGTTATCCGGATATCAGAAGTTGTAGGTAAAGAAAGATAATATCTCAAATAGTACATTCTAGTGTATGTATATACATTTATAGTACTTACATGCGTCGGTTGGTGTCTGGAATTCACTAGATAGGTACATAGGCCTCACGATCTCTATTTTTTGGGAGTTAATGGATTAGTTCAAATTGTGTTAATCAGTGAAGATATTATATACTCAATGTAAATGGTGGAACATGTTGAGAACAACTGGATTTTTCTAATACACTTTGACACAATCAACAATATGAGAAATTATTGATTTATAAGTTATAATGTGATATGTGAATTTTGTGGACATATCGTGTCTCAACATAGATTGGTAGTTGTTTCAGTGAATGTTGATGTGATTATTTCATGTGAATAACAAAAAATTTATTCATAGGGTCATATCTTTATTTGCCTCATTGGTTATTATTTGAGGTCTTCATTTTTTATGTCCTGTTATAACTAATTGAAATAATTGAACATGAAATTATATTCATTTTTTACACTGATAATATCTGGTTAGAATTTTGAATCCTTAGTGGGAATCTAATCAGTTCATTAGTTATTTGACCACATAAGGAATGTATAGTGTTTTCTGGTTTCTCTGACACATCCCGTTTTATGGAAGTTTATTTATGTTTTAGTAGACAATGATCACATCTGATTCCATGTTGTTATCTTTCATTCAATTAACTATACCTCCCATGACACATAGATGGTGGTAGTAGTGTTTGACCTGATGCTTTAACATCATTACCTCCTCAGGGGATTCATTTTCGTCTTCATAGATTAGATGATATGGATATATATTGTCTATAAAGGTGAGATGAATCTGAAAAAGTGATAATGGATGAAATTTCTCCATGAATCTGTCATTATGATTTCCAACACATGAGGAACATGAAAACCCTTTATAGATGCACTTATTTGAATGTCTGGGTTTGTAGTTTGGGAGTTAGAGGATATTTGGGTGGAAATAGAAGAATTAGAAGATATTAATGTTAGAGAAAATAAGGATGAGTATGAAGGATTTTTTTTAGATTTATGTAGATAAGTACTTTTAATGGAAAGTGGATGAGTCTTAGTGGGGAGACCCATAGGGAGTGCTGAATCAAGACTAGATCATTGATCGAGATGTCCAAGAGGGATGGTCGGTGCATGGCTAATAGTAGGTTATGTGATAAGGAAGGATGTTTGGTCAATAAAAAAATCATGTTGGATTCCTATTTAATCTAAATAAGTAAAACTTGGATAAATATACTAGAATAAGTATTATGTATTCTAGTTTTTGGAAGAAACGTATTGTAACACCCCAGGTAAATAAAGAATATGACATTTTTATATTTATCCTTTTTTGTGAATAAAATTTTAATATCAATTTAAAAGGAATTCTATGCTCGATGGCATACCCAATACGCAAAAATGAGTTTCATGGAAATTTTACGTTGCACTCTAATAATAAAATAATATTATTTTAAATGGTAGTTAAGGCCTAACCGTTGTAATGGCGGGAATGAACATAACTAACTACAAAATGATTATATATGTTTGCCAAATATTTTTACTTTTATCCAATAAATGTTAGAGGATTAAAATGAGAATGAATCCAATTTTAAGCATAAATATTATAATATTATTTAAAAGGGTTGATTAACCGCCTTTTGATGGTGAACCCTTTTTAAATCCACTTGTTGACAATTTTATATATTATATTAGACCGAATAAAATCCTTCTTTAGAATCGGGATATCAAAATTTACTTTGTGCAGGTTTTTTTTATTTTTTTTGATAAATTCCATTTTTAATGAATAAGTGAAAAATGTTGTATTTTAATTCAAAACCTCTTTTTATTCTAATTTATTTAAATTATTAGATCATATTTTGATTTGGTTTTAATGTGAAATTAGAATATATTTTTACCATTTAATCCAATGGTGGTCATTGGAATTAATTTCACTTTGAAATTGGACTTAAACAAGTGTCAATCTTTTAATAGAAATTGTTTCTTCAAAACACGCTGTTTGTTTTAACAGTGGGAATTAATTATTAAATTAATTAATGCAAATTATATATTTTTAATTTTTTATAATAGACATAATTTTTCAATTCGGACTTTGAAATATATCATAAGGTGAATTTTTGGTAGTTTTATGAAAAACATTATTTTTTTGATGAATAGTGAAACCACTAAGTGGTAGTTAAACAACTGATTTTTTGTTTAAATGAAAATTTACCACCTTTGTTATTTGAATTTCAGAAATCCAATATATATGGTTTTGATTAGAGGTAATTACTGTAATTTAAGGTAGAAATAATGTTATAATAATATGAAATTACCTCGACACACGTCCTAACCTTATTTTATGTTTCATTTCCGACCGAGACAATCCTTGGGTCAACATGGGGACCCCATGGATCCAATTTGGTAGGAAAATGACATTAATAACATTTTATTTAAAGTTAAAATAAAAATATCACAAACATGTATTGTTTTACTAAAACAATTTTTACACGGGGTAATACAAGTCATATTTTTGACTATAAATATTCATTAGAAATATAAAAAGATTTCCTACATGATGATATTTTTTATAATTTTTATACATTAAATAAATAAATTTATTTATGACACCATGATGATGCAGCGATTACCTCATTAATGAACAATTTAAATAAAACGAGAAGATACGGTATAATATAAGACATAATCTTTTAAAAAACCTATTGGATGGATGGATTTATAAACCTTATCACCTTACCCTCAAAATATATAATTGTGGAACCATTAATATCCGAAAATCATTTTATAATAAAGTAACTTTTCAAGACATTCCATGTGTGCCCCTCCTCCCTCTTAAAAAAGGCCCCCACCACTAACTCTTTACCCACACCTCTCAAGCCCTTGGCTCGTCCAAACTCTGCTCATATTGTCTCTCCACATCCCAATAATACTTATAGAAGCCTCACTTTGATCAGAAGTCTTTCCAAGGAAGCCTTTGAGCTCAAATAAAAAAGAGTTATCCGATTTAAAGATAATGTCTTCACTTGTGTTATTTTGTTTTATTTTGCTTCTCCAACCCCCTATACTCTTTTTATCCCTTTATTTTGTCACAAAATAGTATCTTAGATATACTAGGATTTTTTATGTGATGGATTCGAGCTACACTTACACACACCTTCGTCTAATGGTTAAAGAACATACTGTTTCTGTGGATGGCGAATTTCAGCCTCACGAAACAATGATTGTTCAATCTTATTTTAACACATTTCATGGTGGCCATTAAGATGTAACTATATTTATAGATGATATATATTATGTTTATGTTTTCCTTATGCTTCTATATTTTCCATTTATGTCATACCTTTATGGTTTCCATTATGGGTAAATGCGATATCTTCATTTTAGGAAGTGCGGACTACCGCCCCCTCAAAGTGATTTGATTCGTTAATGCCATAGGTGGTACATATAAAGGATGTATTTAATGATATTATATATGATATTATACTGGAATTATAATATACCTCTATATAATTATGATTTCATTCCATTAAATATGAAATATAAATGAAAGTAGCTTTCATGCGTACGTATGGCTTACCGTCTCCATGAACGGTGCATTTCATTTATTACCTCCAAATGTTATGTAATATTATAAATGCATATATATACTGGATATATATTATATATATGATATTTACATCAGGAATATAATTTTGGATATAATGGATATTTTACCACATGAACAACCTGTAATTATAAGAAGTTTATTTTTGACTCAAGTACCAATGATCGAAAAAACGACCGTTATTAACTTAAATAATTACATAATGTTCATGAAATGGTAATAAATGATATAAAAGGAATAATGAACATAAAAAAGGTTCTTAATCAAGTATAAATTAACACTATTTTATTATTCAGGAGATTAAAAAACAATTGAGTCAATTCGGACATGAGGTAAGGGATCCTACCTCTCTTTTTCTTTTTAAGTGCTCTCTTTTATGTCATTTCTTTTAAGATCCTATTTCTAATGTTTGGGATGTTCTTTTATATTACCCATTCTGTAATTTTTGTGTTCATATTATGAGGGACCCTATATGATATCATAAATCCTTTTTTTGGAAGTTTTATGTGGCGCCGTTAGGCTGCCGAGTTTTTTTAAGGGATTTTTCATCTCAGTTTTATTCTCGCGAGATTTATGCCACATTTTCCACCATTTCCTTCGAGTGTTGTACGTACTGCCCATTATTCTACTATTTGTGTAATATAATTTTGTTTATGAGTATTTACATCAATGTTTTATATTTCTTCTTTCACGGGGTGTACGCTTCGAAAGTTACCTAAATCGGTAAGGGGACCTTTCACCCTCCTCTTTTTAAAAGACTTCTTTTTGTTAGGTCTTTTAATTTACATCTTACTATGTTGGGAAATGTTCTTATATAACCTTATATGCTGTAAATGATATGTCCAACTAATGAGATACACTTTTTATCTCTCATCGTCTCATTTTATGAATTTTAAAATGACGTCATTAGGCTGTCGAATTTCTGTAAGGGAACTTCTTAACCCAATTTCAATTATTTGGGTTAAACCTCTACTTCTCAATTATATAATACTATGAATATTTGTGGATGACCTCTGATTTTTTTACACGTAATATCCTCTTATATTGGGTGTATTTATATTTTCACACATAATTATGTAATTTATTTATCCTTAATCTAAGGATACCGACTTTGTAATGGACTTTGTCTCAATATCCTTTCATTGAGGCATATTTTGTTTTAATAAAAGACTTTATTTTATACGTTTTATAAACACATTTGAATTTTCATTTCGTTCAAAGGAAATCTTTTTCTACGAAGCGTTTTACTAAACGACAAAAATGAATGTTTCTTTTAACGTACGCGGTGACAATGACCTTTTCCGCTGTTGTGAGTATTATTTGGTGTTTGGCTTCCTCAACAAGTCATAATGTTTTTAAAATTAAATAAATACCATATACTCTTTTATGTATTTTGGTATTGAAAATGGATTTTTTTATGTCAATATATTTAAGTGATATATTGTGGTTGAAATGTGGAAATGTTTTCATTCCATTATATTTGTTTTATGTATTATGATTTATAATGGTACTTGGACATTTGATGGGTGGTTACGTGATAAAACATATGATGGGTGGTGCCGTGAATACCAGGATGGGTGGTTACGTTATAACCTCCAATGAATTGGGTATGGAAGTCGGCCGTATGGCTATTCCATGTAGTGATATGTGTGGAAGTCGATAGTATGGTTATTCCATTTAAGTATGTTTATATCCCAAGTTACCTTTATATGTTATGTGTTCTTTATATGGGATTAGGGTAATATTTTGGTAACAATGGAAAAGTAGTGATCTTTTATTCAGTGAAGAATATTTACTACTTCATAAAGGTGAAAAGTGTTACTTTGATAATGTATTCATGGTTTACTTGTTGTTTTAAAAAACATACTGTTTTCCTTCTTTGTGTATACTTTACTGGGATTTTTATGCTCATCCCAAGTTTTTGAAATGTTTTCCATAGGAAATAAAGATGAATAGGGTCAAGGATGGGATCAAGGAAATACATGCTATCTAAAACATGGAACTAGACATGTTTCTTTTTAAGAGTTTTTATTTTATGGGAATTTAGTTGAAGTGTCTACTTTGTAATCTTTTGAGATTTAATAGTTATGTCCTAATTATTTATAACTCTAAACCTGAAAAGATCCTACATGTGAATTATTCGTTTAATTCAGTATTAAGTAATGTTTTAAGACCATGTCCTTATAGTTGGTATAAAAGGTCGGTTTAGATAAATTTAGAGGTTAGAGTGTTGTTTAAGCATATGTGACAAGTTGTGTATAACCACAATGGGTAGTATATTAGATAGAGTCATTGTTTTTTTGAAAGATAGAATGAGTTTGAGATAACTTGGATAACAATATATTAGTGTTTATCTTCCTCATTATTATATGATGATTTTACTGATATGATCACACTGACCTTTTATGTTTTAGTAATTGGCAGGAACTAGCAGGCACCAATGTAACAATAGATGTGAAGGAAACTGTGACAATTTTTTGAGTGAGCAACTGAATGATATGGGAGCTGAAATGAGAACTCTTGTATTTATCCTCAACCAACTATCTAGAGTCATGATTGACCACCTAAACCTTGGTGATTTTTATAAGGAAACATATATGCGAGAAACAAATCCCTACGGAAGTTCGGGTAATAATCATAATGGTAAGTGTGTTCAAAAACCTATCTGTCAAAGATGTGGAAGGAAACACTTAGGAAAATGTTTCAAAAGGACAAAAAGGTGCTATAGATGTGGAAATGAAATTCATAAAGCAAGAACCTTCCCTGGAAAAAGGAAGCACCCAATTGACTCGAGGAAAGGGAAAGAAGTTCTTTCTAAGGGATCAATTGAATGTTTTAAATCTGGTCTGCATTGTCATTATGAAAACACATGTCTTACGAAGAAGTTTCAGGAATGGGACCACCAAGATCATACAAATATTCATTTACCAATACCTAATGCCATTCTGATTGAGGATGAAGAAACTGCCAATGACCAATCAAAGTTATGGATTATTTCTTGACATATGTTTTCCTATTTTTGAATCTTAGGATATGATTCGTGATTTTGAATGTAGTAAAGAAGTATTTCAAAATAAGATGGAAAGGAATGGTTAATGGATCATGAAAAGTGTTAAATGAGTAAGAAGACAACATATAAGGGATTCAAGAGTTATGGTAGATTGTAGGATGGTGAAATTCTTATAAGTATTAAGTCTCTTTTGATGATGGGGTTACATAAGAAGACTTTTTATATTATGTGTAACCATGATGTTTGATATACAAAAATTTTATTCAAGGAATAGTTATCTATTCTTTTGTGGACATAGTTATAAATAACCATTTGGGATTATATGATCCTTACTTTTGAGGTAATTATGGGTTACTATATGTTATGATGTAAAATGAAAGTCATGAGATAAAATTGAGGTTAAATTATGTTATGGTTATTTTTTATTATTTTATCTCTTTTGGGGAATGTTTTTAGAATTATATAGTTTGGAAAAAGAACAACACATAGACCGTGTGACAACCTGTCGCGTCGGACAAAGCTATGGGAATCGAACACACAATCAAAGTGTGACTAGTATTTATCGCCTACCACTGGACTGCGTGATGTCCCTGGTTAGTATGGAAAATTCTTTTTAGTTATATAATTTTATAAATAAAGAATAAGTTTATTTTTGGTTATATAAGAAATTATTGACCTATCATGGAGGATATATGATTAGGTTAATTAGTTTTCAATATGAGACTTTAAGAGCAGCAGATGTTATTTGGAGATAAATGTTAATTTTTACCTTGGAAGACTATGTGATTAAATCCTTCAAATATATGGGTTTCAATATTAGTTTGATTTACTTTGAATAATTTTATGGAAAAATTGTTTATCGAATGGTCTTCGTTGGACTTTGGGTTGTGTTGGACAAATTTTGGAGATTAAGAATAGATTTTATTTTTATAAAGGATTATCCTTTTGTGGATCTTGTTCTAAAAATTTTGGTTTTGGTTAAGGTCTAAAGACATGGGAAATATATAGTTCTCTTTTTGGATTAGGTGATTCTCTAGAAGATGATTATAGCACACTTAATGATAAAAAGTCATCCTAAATACTCGTCTTTTGGAGGAAAAAAATTTTGTGTAAGAAATATAGTAAGAGATGAAAGTCTAAAAGATAAGAAAGTATGTTTCCTTGAGATTTAGTTAATCTCATAAATAAATTCCTCAATGAAAATTAATTTAAAACACAAATGTTGTCTGTTAAAGTTTCCTACTGGGGAATCAAATTTCCATTAACCCATAACATGTTTATGATATTTTGGTGGTTAACTTTCTCCTAAACATGTTTTATATCACTCTCCATCAGAACCTGACCCTTTTTTTTTCTTCTATATCCATGTTTTCATGGAATCCTAGTATGTGTTAACTTGTGTGACCTTTGTACTTCGCTTTCTGTATTTTAAAGTGATATTTTTACTGACTCTTGTTCCGATATGGGGCATTCAATGAAGTTTCTGAGCCCAATTTTAAAATTACGAGGACACAATTCCCAAAAGGGGGGAAGGATGTAACACCCCAGGTAAATTGTAATGGCCCGGACCTCTCCGGCCCTTTCCTTTGTCAAAAAGAAGGTCAAGAAGTGTTCTAGAGGGTAAGATGGACTTTTCCCACACATTCCAGAATTTTGAAACTACACGTCGTGTAGTTTGAGTACACGCCGTGTACTCCCTTTCTGGGTATACCCCGTGTTGCAAGCTCTGTCCTTGCTGTGTGCAATAAATGGGTGCATGCCGTGTGACCAGTTTTACACGTCGTGTAGTCCCTCCCCGCGTACGCGTTACCAGTCAATGTCTGTGTGCCATGTTGGAGCCATGTCCTTGTCGTGTGCAATAAATGAGTACACGCCGTGTGTCCAAACTACACGCTGTGTAGTCTTTCCCCGCATATGCGTTACCCTCAAACTGTGTGTTGACCAGGCAACGGCCGCGGAGCCGTGTTGGAAGTCACGTGGAGACCGTGTGAAGAACCGAGTACATGTCGTGTACCATAAAGTACACGTCGTGTACTTTTTCTTTTCACGCCTATAAAAGTAGGTGTCCCCTCCTCCTTTTCAACACACACCTCTCCTCCCCTCTCCTCTGAGCATAGATCTCTTAAGAGACTCAAAGGCTCTTCCTTCCATAACTTCTTCGTCCGAGCTCCGATTTATGATCTGTCAGTGGCCATAGGATCGTAACGACGAGGCGAAGATTCCGAGCTTGGATCTGTTGTCTTTCCTTCGGCCTTTCCTTTCTGACATCCACCTGAGGAGGTTTTTCCAGGACCCGATAGAAGTGACGGATGCCGATAGATGACTTATAAGGTTGATCTGGGGGACCGTTGCGATCAGGAACCTGTTGATGTAGGGATCTAACCTTTGTCTCTCTAATTTGTGCATCATGCGGGGTGGGTATCATCTTGTTTTCATGAGGAATAGTTGAACCTTTAAATAAAGATAATAACTGGTTAAAGAACAGGGATGGGAAGTTGTGATTTCTGTTACTTTATATCCTGTGATATTATGTTTTTAATTGAATGAGTTTATGCCTACGGAAAACCACGGTCGTTGGGGGCCATTGCTTACTCAATTAAATGTTGCCCTCTCCTTCTGGATTTTATTATGGATGGAACTTTGTGGAATGTGGAATTTGGTTAATCACGTAAAGTTGGCTGTTAAAATCTAGAACCCTTGTGTGATCACCCCGGTTGAACAAAATGGAATAATGAACATTTGGGTGTTGGCTTGGTTATGTGGCATGTGATGGGGGTGTTTTGTTGGTTTTTGTGAATATTGTGGCCATCGGGGATACGATAAATGGTATTAAAGTGATGATGATGTGCGGGTTCGGTGTGGTCGTGGTTATGGTGGTTGGCAGCGGGGCTGCAGGGATGGGTTTGAATGTGAACGGGCTATGGTTTGTGTTTATTAAATAATAAGTGGAAGAGTTAATGAATCGTGGGTCATGGTAATGGAACGGGTTTAATAATCAATTGGGTTGGTTGGTTAATAAGAGGACTTGGTTGTGCTGCTTGTGTTTTCCTAACATGATTTGTGGATGGCAGGGTTTTTCTTTATGAACGATCGATGTGGTTGGTTGTGGATAGTTTCCCAGTAGTTAAGGAACTAAATAAACTAATTCTTCTGAAATGTGAAAACCTAAATGGGGTTGGGGTTGATTGTTGTATGCATGCTTCACAGTAGCGGTGCCGAGGCATGTGCTCAGTTTCCCTGTTTAGAATCCATAGGTTGGGTTGAGTGGTTTCTATCAATATATATATATATACCTGTATCTTTTGTGTTTTATCGCACCCCACCCATGTTTAGCACTTAGTGCCGAACACACCCATTTCACGGGAGAGGGTGTTTTTTCCTTAGTTACTAGCTCCTTCCTGCTCCTTCTCCCCTAGGGTGTGATGGCTTGAGGCGAACATAAACCTAAGACTCTTCGGGTAGGTTTCGAATGGGGTGGTTTTAGCCCAAGACTCTTCGAGCAGGTTCTACTGTTTCCTAAGAATCTTCGGGATGAGGCCCAGGTGTGTGCGGGCGGGATACGTGGTTGTGAGGTCCAGGTGTGTGTGGGCGGGATACATGGTAGTGAGGCCCAGGTGTGTGCGGGCGGGATATGTGGTTGTGAGGCCCAGGTGTGTGCGGGCGAGATACGTGGTTGTGAGGCCCAGGTGTGTGCGGGCGGGGAAAGTGTGGCAGTGTCAGGACGTTTTCCGTTATAAAGAGCAGGTAACTAAAGGGAAATGGTGTGGGGTACCCAATACTCTTGTTTCTTATATACGACTACCTTTTGTGTTTGTGTTTTTGTGAGTGGGGCTGGTGAGGTTGGGTGGATAGAATTCCTTGATAGGTTTCTTCTGTTGTTCTCACTCGACATTAGGATGTCTCCCCCTTGTGCACGAGAGCATTAGGTTTCCCTAGTGAGTATACTTGTATGCTCACCCTACGTTTACATTCAGGTTTCCAGGAGGAGTACCAAGGCCGTGTGGGACCCTACTAGTCAGACAGTTGGAGTTGTTACATTTTTTGTTCTCTTGTTTTCTTTTGGTATTGTACTTTGAGCTTTCGTGTACTTGTACCTTGTTATAAAATTATTTAAAAAAGCATGTGGGCTTGGTTTGGGTTTATTTATATACACTGGTTCATTTCGTTTTGGTGGTTTACTTGTCCTATTTCCCGATCCTAAATAATAGAAAAAGGGTAATGCCTCCCATATTGTCGAAAACTCATACCCTTAGTGCTAGTCGCCACACCGGGGACTTCTTTAGGCAGGACTCGGGGGGTCATTATCTTCATTTCACCATTGCCAGCTCAGGAGGGGAATCATTGGTGGGAGGGGGTCATGATAGAATGGTATCAGTGCTGATGGTTGAGAGATCATATGGAGTCTGGAGTTACGCACATTGAGGATTTCATGGGATGGTAGGGAGAAAATGGTAGTTAATCATGGTGCGTGACATAGGCCAGGGAAGACCGGCTAGGACACAAGATTTTAGGCCCCCCCGTGATCCGATGCAAGGACTCTGAGCCTACCGAACGACCATGTGAGACTACATTGATTGTAGGGTAGAGACCCTAGGGAAGGTACATGCATCATCATGATTGTGTTTTACTTGATTTGGGTGTTCTGGGAAAGAAATTTAAATAAAATGATAAAATGAAACCTTGAGTTTTCCCCTTACTACTTGGCCTTAGGCGATCATTGTTTACCGTACATCTATGGCACATGGACGTCATCCCCGGGTGGCTCAGACGGCTGAGGCCCACCAGATTCAGGCGGTCGATCAGTTGAAGATTGACCGAGAGGAGGAAGATAGCCAGTGGCAGAAGACTCTCCGTTCATTCCAGCGGCAGACCCTCAAGATGTACGAGGGTAGTACATCAGATACGGAGACAGAGGGGTGTCTTGAGGAGCTAGGGATCGCCTTTACCTTGATCCGTGCTCTGAGGGAGTACTGGGGTCCCCTAGCAGTTAGTCAGCTGAGAGGTGCGGCGTGACAGTGGTGGACGCTCTACCTCAGAGAGAGGATAGAGGCAGAGGTTCCATGGGCTGACTTTGAGAAGGAATTCCGAGAGGAATTCATTTCTTCCATGATCAAGGCGGAGAAACAGCAGTAGTTACACTCCCTTCACCAGGGGATTTTGTCTGTACGAGAGCTGGGGATCAAGTTCAAGGATCTCCTGCGCTTTTCTACGGATCTCTTTCCGGATGAGGAGTCTCGGGCAAGACATTTGGAGGATGCGATTCATCCTTCGCTCTAGTATTCTATCCCCCCCTTCACCATTCCGACGTAAATGGTAGTACAGAAGAAGGCAGAGGTTGTAGAGAGGATGCACTCGCTGGGAGGTGCACCCCGAGAGGGGATCCAGCTAGGTTCATCGAAAGGGAAGGCAGTCAGCAGCAGGTCCCCTGTGATGGGACCATCCAGGTTCAGGCCAGTGGGGAGCAAGCCCCAGCAGTTCCAGTTCAAATCTTCGGGTCCTCGTCCTTTTTTCATGAGCCCAGGACCGAAGTGTTTTTCTTGTGGAGGTTTCGGGCAGGTTCAGAGTCAGTGCCCGACCCGAGCTCAGTACGGTAGAGGTGGGCAGGTTCAGCGCCCACCTCCCCAGCACCAGTTGCCAGCGAGGCCCTTCCAACAGCAGTGGGATCATGCTCCTCTGAGGGAAGACTTTGTAGGAGGAGGCTAACCTCAGGGTGATCCTCAAGGACATCGACCAGGGCGTGGTCGGGGAGTTGGACGACATCAGAGAGGCAGAGGAGCTGGGCGTGGACAGTTGCATGCAGCAGAGTTGACAACTCCAGTAGGACCAGAGGTGGTGCGAGGTACGATTTGATTGTTCAGCACTCTTGTTTCTGCTTTGTTCGATTCAAGAGCCTCACACTCCTTTGTTGCACCTGGTCTAGCCCATGCTTTGGGACTAGACGTAGAGAGACTCTCTGTACCACTAGTGCTGAGTACACCAGTTGGAGGCTATACAAGTGTATCTTGTGTTTGTCGGGGATGTGGGATGATGTTGGGACCACATCGATCAAGTGGGGACCTTCTTCTGTTACAGATGCAGCCATACGATGTCATCCTGGGCATCGACTGGTTGTTTTCTGTTAGTGATGTTATCGAATGCATCCAGAGATGAGTCATGTTCTTCGACATGGATGGGCAGCGCGTATCTTTTGTTGGTGAGAGGAGCTATCAGGCGGGAATCCGGTGTGTGGAGCCTCCCTTTCCTTGTTAGGCGAGTTATCAGTGGTCCAACTGATACAGAGATGATGGATGTCTCGGAAGTTGTTGGGGGAGTTCCTCGATGTTTTTCCTTAGGAGGTTGTGACTCTACCCCCCCCCCACGTGACATTGAGTTCGGGATAGACTTACATCTAGGTGCCCATCCGATTTCTATGGCACCTTATCAGATGGCACCTTCGGAGTTACGGGAGTTGTGGATTCATATTGACGATCTGATGGAGAAGGGTTTTGTTCGACCCAACATGTCGCCATGGGGTGCTCCAGTAATGTTCGTGAAGAAGGAATATGGTGGTCTCAGGCTATTGATAGACTCTCTAAGGTTGAACCAGGTAACGGTCAACAACTGCTACCCCCTTCCAAGGATAGATGATCTCTATGACCAGCTGAGGGGAGGAGGTTGGTTCTCTACGATTGATCTACGATTGGGATATCATCAGCTGAGGGTAAAGGACAATGACATCTCGACGGTGACTTTCAGGTGCAGGTATGGTCACTTCAAGTTAGTAGTGATGCCATTTGGTGTTACGAATGCACCAGCTGTGTTCATGGGACTTATGAATTTTTTCTTCCGAGTGTTTCTGGACCAGTTCATCATTGTATTTATCGATGACATCATGATCTACTCAAGGTCAGAGGAGGAGCACGTTGAGAATCTCAAGGAAGTCTTGGAAGTCCTTCGACACCACCAGATTTATGGGAAATTGTCTAAGTGTATGTTCTTGATGCAAGAAGTACACTTCCTTGGGCACGCGGTGTCTCAGCATGGAGTATTGGTGGACCCGTCGAAGGTGGAGGCAGTTGTTTCTTGGGCCGCACCCAAGAGCATGGCAGAAGTTCGTAGTTCTTTGGGGTTAGCAGGTTACTATCTGAGCTTCATTTTGGACATCTCTCAAGTTGCTACTCCTTTTACAGCTTTAACGAGGAAGAACCAGGTCTTCCTATGGAGAGAGCAGTTCTAGAAATATTTTTACTACCTGAAGGGGAAGTTGGTCAGTGCTCCCGTACTCAGGTTGCCAGAGGAAGGGTTGTTGTATGAGGTGTTTTGTGATGCTTCTAGACTTGGTCTCGGGTGCGTGCTGATGTAGAAGAAGTGAGTGATTTCTTATGGGTCTAGGCATTTGCGCCCTCACGAGCATAACTATTCCACCCATGACCTGGAGCTTGCAGCAATAGTGTTCGCACAGAAGTTGTGGCGACATTACCTCTTTTGGGAGCGCTTTGTGGTCTTCTCAGATCGCAAGAGCCTGCGTTATATCTTCTCCCAGCATGACCTGAACATACGGAAGTGGAAATAGGTTGAGTTTCTCTAAGACTATGAATTTGAGATCTCTTACACTGAATGGAAGGGAAACATTGTGGCTGATGCCCTGAGCAGTAAGTCACATCAGGAAGTAGTTCGGGAATCTGCTGATGCTTGGAAAGTGATGGGAGAGTTGGCTGCCATACACTTGGATGCAAGGGTAGAAGGTGTTAGAGGCTTTTGTTTCTGATGACGGTGCAGTCCTCCTTGTTGCAGCAGGTGGAAGAGTCTCCGTGGGGGGACTCCGAGGCGGAAGTGATGCGGGATCGTGTTGATCAGGGGAACGCTCCAGAAGGATGGTCAGAGGACAGCCGACATCAGATTCTTTTCCATGGGAGGTTTTTTGTTTCGGAGGCGATGCGTGAGGGAGTTCTCCGTGAGTTCTATAGCTCAGCCTTGACGGTACATCCATGAGATTTAAAAATGTACCGAGGCCTGAGGGATCAGTTTTGGTGGCCCGGGGTGAAACGGGCAGTGGAAAAGTTTGTGGCTAAATTCCTAGTGTGTCAGCAAGTGAAGGCTAAACACCGTGTTCCCAGTGGTTTGTTGCATCATTTAGATGTCCCCAAGAGGAAGTGGGATGAAATCTCAATGGACTTCATTACAGGACTACCTAGAGCTCAGGGTGGTTATGATGCTATCTGGGTGGTGGTGGATCGACTGACGAAATCGGCTCACATCTTAGCAATTAAGGAGTCAGGCCCGATGAGTACCTTAGCACAAAGGTATGTAGATGAGGTAGTACATTTGCATGGAGTCCCGAAGACTATCGTCTCATATTAGGATACTCAGTTTGCCTCACGATTCTGGATGGGGTTTCAACATGATTTTGGAACCCAGCTACGCCTTAGCACTGCTTTCCACCCCCAGAATGATGGGCAGACGGAGCGTACTATCCAGACGTTGGAGGACATGCTACGAGCATGCGTTCTGGATTTCATAGGATCATGGGTACGCCACTTTCCTTTAGTAGAGTTTTCCTACAACAACAACTTCCACTCTAATATTGGCATGACACCTTTTGAGGCTTTGTATGGTAGTCCATGTCGTTCACCCATTTGCTGGGCATAGTTTGGCGAGACAGGTGCTCTTGGGCCAGAGGTAGTGCAGAGCACCACAGAGAAAGTCCAGCTTGTACGTGAGAGGATGTAAGTGGCTCAGGACCGAAAAAAGTCATATGATGATTTTCAGAGGAGGCCCTTGGAGTTAGAGCTGGGAGATCATGTGTTCTTGAAGGTTTCCCCTCGACGGGGGCAGCGGAGGTTTGGGAAAGGGATCAAGCTCTCACCTAGGGTCATCAAACCTTTTGAGGTGTTGGGGCGAGTCGGAGAGGTGGCATATCAGCTGGCCTTGCAAACTCAGTTTGAGAAGGTTCATGACATCTTCCACCTCTCCCAGCTTCGTCAGTACTTACAAGAAGACTCCCACATTATCGACTTGGGAGAGTTAGATATGGGAGAAGACGCGACCTTCGAGGAATGACCAGTCAGAATCGAAGATTGTAAAAATAAGGTGCTCCGTGGACAGACCATTCCCTTGGTTTGTGTGTTGTGGAGGCATGGCGGCCTTGAGGAGAGCACATGGGAGCGGGAGACCCAGATTCACGCTCAATACCTGGAGTTGTTTTGACTTGTGTTTTCCCTTGTTCTTCTGAGATTTTTTTGATGTTGTACTCTGTACATTTGATATATGGAATGCTTAGCTTTTCGGTTGTGAGACATTTTGTTTCGTTGTTCCCTGGTAATGTTTAACATGTCTAGATGTGTGGGGAAAGGGAAAAACCTATCCCCTAATCGAGACACATTAATGAGGATGTGATTGAACCCGTGAGAGCGAGTTAGTGCCGCCTAAAGCGGATAATATCTCGACATAGGAGAAGGAATTTCCCAAAACCGCATGTTTGGGTAGTGTGTTGGTTGTGTGGTGTTGGGGGTAGTACGAGTTGAAAAATACAAATGTATGAAAGTGGGAAGACCCAATTCTTAATCGAGACGCATTAGTGAGGATGCGATTAAACCCGTGCAGGTGAGTCAGTGCCGCCTAAAGCGTATAATATCTCGGCATAGGAGAAGGAATTCCTAACACATATGATTAGGGTTGTTGGTTGGGTTTCTGTTATAACGAGAACTGTAAGAGGTATCTTGTTGGGTTCCTCTGGGTTGGTTTTTGAATTCTCGGGGATGAGAATGTTTTAAGAGGTATTTTATGTAATGGCCCGAACCTCTCCAGCCCTTTCCTTTGTCAAAAAGAAGGTCAAGAAGTGTTCTAGAGGGTAAGATGGACTTTTCCCACACATTACATAATTTTAAAACTACACACCGTGTAGTTTGAGTACATGGTGTATACTCCCTTTCTGGGTATACCCCGGGTTGCCGGACGTGTCCTTGCTTTATGCAATAAATGGGTGCACACCGTGTGACCTGTTCTACACACCATGTAGTCCCTCCCCGCGTACGCGTTACCAGTCAATGACCATGTGCCGTGTTGGAGTTGTGTCCTTGCCGTGTGCAATAAATGAGTACACACCGTGTGTCCAAACTACACGTCGTGTAGTCCTTCCCCGCGTATGCATTACCCTCAAACCGTGTGTTGACCAGTCAATGGCCGCAGAACCATATTGGAATCCGCGTGGAGACCGTGTGAAAGAACTGAGTACATGTTGTGTTCCATAATGTACACGTAGTGTAATTTTTCTTTTCATGCCTACAAAAGGAGGGGTCCCCTCCACCTTTTCAACACACGCCTCTCCTCCCCTCTCCTCTGAGCAGAGCTCTCTTAAGAGACTCAAAGGCTCTTCCTTCCATAACATCTTCATTTGAGCTCTAATTTACGATCCGTCAGCGGCCACAGGATCGTAACGACGAGGCGGAGCTTCCGAGCTTGGATCTGTTGTCTTTACATAGACCTTTCCTTTCCGACCTCCACGCGAGGAGATTTTTCTGGGACTCGACAGTAGTGACGGACGCGGAAAGACGTCTTCTATGGTTGATCCAGGGGAGCGTTAGGATCAGGAACCTGTTGAGGTAGGGATCTTACCTTTGTCTCTCTAATTTGTGCATCATGCGGGGTGGGTTTCCTCTTGTTTTCATGAGAAACAATTGATCCTTTAAATAATGATAATAACTAGTTAAATAACAAGGATGGGAAGTTGTGATTGATGTTACTTTATATCCGGTGATATTATGTTGTGAATTGAATGAGCTTCTACCTATAGAAAATCACGGTCGTTGTGGGCCTTTGCTTACACAATTAAATGTTTCCATATCCTTCTGTATTTTCTTATGGATGGAACTTTGTGGAATGTGGAAATTGGTTAGTCATGTAAAGATGGATGTTAAAATCTGGAACCCTTGTGTGATCACCCCGGTTAAACAAAATGTAATAAAGAACATGTGGGTGTTGGCTTGGTTACGTGACATGTGATGGGGGTGTTTTGTGGGTTGTTGTGGATAGGGTGGGCAGTGGGGCTGCGATAAATGGTATTAAAGGGATGATGATGTGTGGGTTCGTTGTGGTCGTGGTTATGGTGGTTGGAAGCAGGGCTACAGGGATGGGTTTGAATGTGAACGGGTTATGGGTTGTGTTTATTAAATAAAAAGTGGAAGAGTTAATGAATGGTGGGTCATGGTAATGGAACGGGTTTAATAACAATGGGGTTGGTTGGTTAATAAGAGGACTTGGTTGTGTTTCTTGTGTTTTCCTAACATGATTTGTGGATGGCAGGGTTATGCTTTACGAACGATCGATGTGGTTGGTTATGGATAGTTTCCCAGTAGTTAAGGAACTAAATAAACTAATTCTGCTAAAACGTAAAAACTTAAATGGGGTTGGGGTTGTTTGTTGTATGCATGATTCGTAGTAGCGGTGCTGAGGCGCATGGTCAGTTTCCCTATTTAGAATCCCTAGGTTGGGCTGAGTTCTTGCTATATATATATATATATATATATATATATCTGTATCTTTTGTGTTTTATCTCACCCCACCCATGTTGATCACTTAGTGCCGAACACTCCCATTTCATGGGAGAGGGTGTTTTTACCTTAGTTACTAGCTCCTTCCTGGTCCTTCTCCCCTAGGTTGTGATGGCTTGAGGCGACCTTACACCTAAGAATCTTCGGGTAGGTTTCGATTGCGGTGGTTTTATCCCAAGACTCCTCGGGCAGGTTCTACTATTTCCCAAGAATCGTCGGGATGAGGCCCAGGTGTGTGCGGACGAGATACGTGGTTGTGAGGCCCAGGTGTGTGCAGGAGGGATACGTGGTAGTGAGGCCCAGTTGTGTGCGGGCGGGATACGTGGTTGTGAGGACCAGGTGCGTGCGGGCGGGATACGTGGTTGTGAGGCCTAGGTGTGTGCGGGCGGGGAATGTGTGGCAGCATCAGGACGTTCGCTGTTAGGAAGAGTAGCTAACTAAAGTTAAATGGTCTGGGGTACCCAATACTCTTGTTTCTTATATACTACTACCTGTTGTGCTTGTGTTTTTGTGAGTGTGGATGGTGAGGTTGTGTGGATATAATTCCTTGCTAGGTTTCTTCTGTTGTTCTCACTGGACATTAGGATGTCTCCCCCCCTTGTGCACTAGAGCTTCAGGTTTCCCTACTGAGTATACTTGTATGTTCACCCTACGTTTACTTTCAGGTTTCAAGGAGGACTATCAGGGCCATCCGGGACCATACTAGTCGGACAGTTGTAGTTTTTGCAGTTGTTGTTCTCTTGTTTTCTTTTGGTATTGTACATTGAGATTTCTTGTACTTGTACCTTGTTATAAAATTATTTAAACATGCATGTGGGCTTGGTTTGGGTTTATTTATATACACTGGTTCTTTTCCTTTTGATGTTTGACTTGTCATATTTCCCAATCCTAAATAATAAAAAAATGTTAATGCCTCCCATATTTGTGAAAACTCATACCCTTGGTGCTAGTCGCCACCCCGGGGCCTACTGGAGGCGGGACTCAGGGGTCATTATCTCCCTTTCACCATTGCCAGTTCAGGAGGGGCATCATTGGTGGGAGGGGGTCGTGAAATAAATAAAGAATGTGACATTTTTATATTTATCCATTTTTGTGAATAAAATTATAATATTAATTTAAAGGGAATTTTATGCTCGAGGATGTACCCAATACACAACAACGAGTTTCTTGGAAATTTTACGTTGCACTATAAAAATAAAATAATATTATTTTAAATGGTAGTTAATGCCTAGCCGTTGTAATGGCGGGAATGAACAGAACTAACTACAAAATAATTATATATGTTTGAAAAATATTTTTACTTTTATCCAATAAATGATAGAGGCTTAAAATGCGAATGAATCCAATTTTATGAATAAATATTCTAATATTCTTTAAAAGGGTCGATTAACCCCTTTTGATGGTGAACCCTTTTTAAATCCCCTTGCTGACAATTGTATATGTTAAATTGGAACGAATAAAATCCTTCTTTACCATTTGGATATCAAAATTTACATTGTGTAGGTTTTTGTTATTTTTTTTGATAAAGTCCATTTTTAATGAATAAGTGAAAAATGTTGTATATTAATTCAAAACCACTTTTTAATCTAATTTATTTATATGATTAGATCATATTTTGAATTTGTTTTAAAGTTACATTAGAATATATTTTTACCATTTAATCCAATAGTAGTCATTGGAATTAATTTCACTTTGAAATTGGTCTAAAAAAAGTGTCAATCTTTTAATAGATATTGTTTCTTAAAACACGCTATTTGTTTTAACAGTGGGAATTAATTATTAAATTAATTAATTCAATTTATTTGTTTTTAATTTTGTATAATAAACATCATTTTTGAATTCAGACTATCAAATATAGCTTAGGGTGAATTTAAGGTATTTTTCTGAAAAACATCAATTTTTTATGAATAGTGAAACCACTAAGTGGTAGTTAAAAAACAAATTTTTCGTTTAAATAAAATTTTACCACCTCTGTGATTTGAATTTCAAAAATCCAACATATATGGTTGTCATTATGATGTAAAATGTGGTTCAATGGGATGAAAATATTTTTTTTGGTGAATTGTAACTTTTAAGTTTTATTAACCGCGATTAGAGGTAATTAGTGTAATTTAAGGTAGAAATAATGTTATAATAATATGAAATTACCTTGACACATGTCCTACCCTTATTGGTTGTGTCATGGCAGAGAAAGAAAATCCATGGGTCAACATGGGGACCCCATGGATCCAATTTGGTAGAAAAATGACCTTAATAACTTTTTTATTTAAAGTTAAAATAAAAATGTCACAAACATGTATCATTTTACTAAAACAATTTTTACACGGGGTTATACAAGTCATATTTTTGACTATAAATATTCATTAGAAAGATAAAAATATTTCATACATCATGATATTTGTTTTATAATTTTTAGACATTAAATAAATAAATTTATTTATGACACCATGATGATGTAGTGGTTACCTCATTAATGAACGATTTAAATAAAATGAGAAGATAAGGTGTAATCTAAGACTTAAACTTGTCAAAAACCTATTGGATTTGTGGATTTATAACCCTTATCACCTTAACCTATAAATATATAATTGTGGGTCCTTTAATATCCGAAAATCATTTTATAATAAAGTAATTTTTCAGGACATTCCAACAGTGCCCCTCCTCCCTCTTATAAAAGGCCCCCAACTATGCCTCTTTACCCACACCTATAAAGCCATTGGATCATCCAAAATCTTATCATATTGTCTCTGCACATCCCTCTATTACTCCTATAAGCCTCTCTTTGAGAATAATTCTTTCCAAGGAAGCCTTTGAGCTCAAATCTAAAAGAGTTATCTGAATTAACGGAAATGTCTTCACTTGTGTTCTTTTGTTTTATTTTTCTTCTCGAACCACCTAAAATCTTTTTATCCCTTTATTTTGTAACAAAAAAAGTATCTTAAATATAATATTATGTTGTTATGTGAAGTATTAGTGTTACAATTACACACACCTTCATCTGATGGTTAAAGAACATACTTTTTCTGTGGATGGCGAATTTCTGCCTCACGAAATGATGATTGTTCAATCTTCTTTTAAAACTTTTCATGGTGGACATTAAGATGTAAATCTATTTATATATGATATATATTATTTTCATTTTTTCCTTATGCTTCTGTATTTTTCATTTATGTCATACCTTTATTGTTTCCATTATGGGTAAACGCGATATCCTCATTTTAGGAAGTGCGGACTACCGCCCCCTCAAAGTGATTTGATTCATTAATGCCATATGTGGGATGTATAATGGATGGAGTTAATGATATTATATATGATATTATACTGTAATTATAATATACCTCTATATAATTATTATTTCATTCCATTAAATATGAAATAGAAAGGAAAGTAGTGTTCATGCGTATGTACAACCTACCGTCTCCTTGAACAGTGCATTTCATTTCTTACCTCTAAATGTTATGTAATATTATAAATTAATGTATATACTGGATATATATTATATATATGATATCTACATCATGAATATAATTCTGGATATAATGGATATTTTACCACATGAAGAACTTGTAATTATACGAAGTTTATTTTTGACTCAAGTACCAATGATCGACAAAACGACCGTTATTAACTTCAATAATTACATAATGTTCAGGAAATGGTAATAAATGATATCAAACGAATAATGAACCTAAAAAGGTTCTTAATAAAGTATAAATTAACTCTAGTTTATTATTATGGAGATTAAAGAACTATCATGTCAAGTCGAACACAAGGTAAGGGATCCTACCTCTCTCTTTCTTTTTAAGTGCTCTCTTTTATGTCATTTCTTTTAAGATCATCTTTCTTATGTTTGGGGATTTTATTTTATATTACTAATTCTGTAATTTTTATGTTCATATTTTTAGATACCCTATTTGATCCCATAAATCCATTTTTTAGAAGTTTTATGTGGCGTTGTTAGGCTGCCGAGTTTTCTTAAGGGACTTTTCATCTCAGTTTTATTCCCGCGAGATTTATGCCACATTTTCCACCATTTCCTTTGAGTGGTGTATGTACTAACCATTATTATACTCTTTTTTCAATATAATTTCTTTTATTATTATTTAAATCAATGTTTTATAGTCCTTCTTTCACGGGGTGTACGTTTCAAAAATTACCTGAATCTGTAAGGGAACCTTTCACCATCCTCTTTTTAAAAGACTTCTTTTTGTTAGGTCTTTTAATTTACATATTATTATGTTGGGATATGTTCTTATATATCCTTATTACTATAAATTATATGTCCAAGTTATGAGATACCCCTTTTATCTCTCATCGTCGCATTTTCTGATTTTTATAATGACACTGTTAGGCTGTTGAATTTCTATAAGGGAACTTCTTAACCCATTTTCAATTCTTTGGATTAAACCTCGACTTCTTGATTATGTCATACTAAGAATATGTGTGGATGACCTCTGATTGTTTTACACATAATATCCTCTTATATTGGGTGTATTTATATTTTTCACACATAATTATGTAATTTATTTATCCTTAAACTAAGGATACCAACTTTGTAAGGGACTTCATCTCAATATCCTTTCATTGATGCATATTTTTTTTAATACAAGGCTTTCTTTTATAAACTGTATAAAAACATTTTAATTTTAATTTTGTTCAAATGGAATCTTTTTCTACGAAGTGTTTTACTAAACGAAAAAACGGAATGTTTCTTTTAATGTACGTGGTAAAAATGACCTTTTCCGCCACCGTGAGTATTATTTGGTCTTTGGCTTCCTCAACAAGTCGTAATGTTTTTAAAATGAAATAAAAACCATATAATCTTTTATGTATTTTGGTATTGAAAATGGTTTTTATAATGTATTTTTTATGTCAATATATTTAAGTTATATATTTTTATTGAAATGTGGAAATGTTTTCTTTCCATTATATTTGTTTTATGTCTTATGATTTTATAATGGTACTTGGACATTTGATGGGTGGTTATGCGATAAACCATATGACGGGTGGTGCCATGAATACCAGGATGGGTGGTTATGTTATAACCTCCAATGCATTGGGTATGGAAGTCGTCCATATGGCTATTCCATGTATTGATATGTTTGGAAGTTGACCATATGGTTATTCCATTTAAGTATGTTTATGTCCCAAGTTACCTTTATATGTTTTGTGTTCTTTATATGGGACTATGGTAATCTTTTGGTTACAATGGATAAGTAGTGATCTTTTATTCAGTGAAGAGTATTTACTACTTCATAAAGGTGAAAATTATTACTTTGATAAAGTATTCATGGTTTAATTGTTGTTTGGAAAAACTAACAGTTTTTCTTCTTTGTGTATCCTTTACTGGTATTTTTATGCTCATCCCATGTTTTTCAAATGTTTTCCACAGGACATAAAGATTAATAGGTTCAGGGATGGGATCAAGGAATGACATGCTATCTACAACATGGAACTAGACATGTTTCTTTTTAAGTGTTTTTATTTTATGGTAATTATTTGATGTGTCAACTTTGAAATCTTTTGAGATGTAATAGTTATATCCTAATTCTCTAAAACTCTAAACCTGAAAAGATACTCTATGTGAATTATTCATTTAATTCATTATTTATTAATTTTTTAAGGCCGGGTCCTTATATGTATATTTCCATGAATGATCTGGTCAGTGGAAGAGATTGTTGCCTCATGTATAGTCTGACATCATTTGTTTTCTAGAGAATCACAATCATTATGGTCTGTTACATCCCTTAACTATCCATGAGTTGATGTGGGAAGAATCCTTGATTTATATCTTCAATATGATTCCCATATAAAATGATTGATATGATTATATATGTCTGATAATGGATTTAATGATACATTAATCTCAATTTCTGATGATACAAGGGAAGAGTACACTATGTGATATAGAGAAAAGATACAGGGTTGATGTCTTCTGGCATCCTTTATTTATAAGTACCATGATTTCCAAATGACTCTCACTATTTATGTCATGATATTAGGTAATATTCTGATAGAGAAAATATATCCCATTGTTTTCATTTTTATTTAAATGATATAATACCTACTAATTTATAAATTATATTCGAATTGAATTATTTTTTATTCTAGGGATATCATGTTCTGAAATATGATTATTTTATAATTTTTTAATTTCATGTGTTTTCTATAAGTTTTGTATTATGAGCATAAAAATTTCAATATTGATCCAAATTATGGAATTATTTTTTATCATTTATTTTTTCATTTGAGTGAACATCTCAAATTTCACTCTGAATAAATTATAATGTGATTGTCCCTAAATGAAATAGTATATATAGAAATTCATTTTTTAAAATATAATTGCACACTGATAATCAAATAAGAAATATATCATTATATGGGGAATTAAAATATAGTTTATCATATATATATATGAATGTGGTCTCAATTGTTTATCTGAACAAAAATGTTAATGGGGATATTAATGCATACATACAGCCGTTAATTTTTTTTCAAAATAGGGAAATATGAAAATTATATTTATCTAGAAAAAGAGTGATTAATTAATTCATGAATATTTATTTAATCATTTCTAAAGGATTTAATTTTTTTGGTTTGAGAGCTAAATAAATATATATAACATTTAAGGGACCCTCACAGCTTATTTCCCAAGGATGGTGGAAGAAACAAGAAAACATTATGTAGGTAGATTCCGGAGAAGTTTTTTCTATTTTCAATTTTGTTAGTTTTATAATGGATTCATACTTCTCCATATAATTTCATGGCCCTAGAATCCTTGATAAAATTCCCAACAATAATATATTGGAATATATACATAATCAAATCAACAAGGACTGAATAGTTTAGTAGTATTGCAAAACATGATACATACTATTAATCCAATTATACTTTTGAAATAATATATAAACAATTAATTCATTGAGTCTCCATTATTTCTCCTTTATATAACACAACGTATCATTCATAACACGATTCTTGGAATCTAGTGTAAAAATGAATCTTATGAAATTTGTGAGCTCAAATTCTCTATAAGGGTTTGTGATATGGATAATATTTTAAAAAAGATAATATGTTTTTCTCTGATTTAATAACTAAAAATTATCTATTTGAGATTATTTAATCAATTTTTTATTTATGTATGTTTTTGGCCTAAATTTTGAAATTTTCATAATTCTTGCATTTAGAAATATTTTAATCTCATTGGAATTTTGCGCATAAATTTTATAATATTTATTCAATTTGAGTAATTTTTTTTATAGTATTCCAAGATTTTTGGGAATAAAACCATACTTTATAGATCTAAAATATGTTGTAACTCCCTAATTCCATAAAAAATAAATAAAATAAAAAAAAATTTTATGGACTACAGGCTGGACCCCACCCTAGTAAATTTTGAATAACTCATTCTATTAACCTTTAAATAATGTCATTCTATTATTTTTTGAATGATAATTAAAATTATAATTTTACGATTAATTATCATGGTTTTTTTAATCATTAATGTGGTTGTTTAATGGTAAACATTGAAATAATATTTTTGAAACATTCATCAAAAAATAAGTTTTCTGACTTAATGGATAATATATTCTTCTACACATCGCCCATGAAGGTGCAATTTTGGGGTCAGAAACATATTAAAATTGGGAACAACATGACAAAAGACTATTATTTCATATTCTACCATTAAATGGGTCTATTATAACGAAAATTATAGAAAATATATTTTTAGCACAAAACATTTTCCTTCTTTTCCATATAAAAATTCATCACCTATCTTTCTCTCAAATTATTGGAAAATCCTTGTGGTCATTTTTATTTATTTTAGTTTCATTTTTTTATAATAAAATTAATAATTTTTAATTTATTTTACTCTTATTATACATCTGATTCTCATATTATAATTTTTTTAACCCCATTCTTCTCCACCATGATCTCTTATACTCGTTAACACATGTAACTAACCATATGAATATCTCAGTGGATCTATCTAGTAATAAACCAAATTCATTGCACATTAGATTTTATTGTTTGTTATTTTCTTAGAGTTTTCTCATGGGGCATCATATTGTGTCATTAACCTATGTCTCTCCAAATTCCACCTGAGGATAAAAATTCTCTTTGAAAATATATTCCCATGATCATTGAGGTGAATTTTTGGTCTCTCCCCGATCATTGAGTGAAATATATATTCAAAACCATAGGTAAAAGTGGATATTCATAGATATGATGGTGAGTTTTTATTAAATAAATTTAAAACAAATAATGTGACCATAAACGTTCCCTATGGGTTTTCTCCTAGGAAGATATTATTTCTATATAACATCCTTCATTCTTCATTCATCATATTGTCATTACATTATATATAATATATATACACATATTTTATGAATATTATAAACTTCCCAATTTATATTATTTAGTTTTATATTAGTTATAATATAAATAGTGAAAATTATATTTTTTTGTTTTGTGAGATGCCTCCTCGAGACATATGCTGGGTGTTAAATATATTTTTTTCTTAAGTAAAGAACATATTAACTGTGTATTCATGAAAAATCACTGCTCATTAATTTAAAATTTTACGGTTTTTCATGAATCCATAATCAACGAAACAAAATTATTGCATGAGGGTTTTTCCTAAAATAATGTTCAATATTTTATTTACCTAATAATGGAATATAATTATCAACCATGGTTGGTATCATTGAGGAATCTCACACAAAATTGAAATTCTATTATCACTATTAATATTAAAAATAATTTAAAACAATATTATATAATGTGTACACTTTCGTATGATTCATGATATTTTTATATATATTATATATATTGAAATGCATATAATAAAGGAACCCTACCCACTAATATCACCATTAAACCAACTCTATGAAAAAAATAAAATGTGCAATAACTTGGGTCTTACCCTGGATCAATCCCCCTGGATCTTCCTTAGGTTAGTTACTCATGAACATGACTACAAGCGATCATGGGGGAGAAGAATAGGATGAAAAAATATATAAAATATGATAATGAGAAGAAGAGGAAGAGTAAAATATGTTAAATATTTATAATACTATTAAAAATAAATTACTCTAAAAAATTTCCACATGTATTTTCCAATTTTTTGAGAAGTATATGGGATCCATTTTTATAGAAAGAAAATGTAAAATATTGTATCTAGAATCGATTCTCTAAATGATTGGGAAGATTATACCCATTTAATGGCTGAATCTATAATATTAGTCTCCTGTAATACATTTCTTGATATTTGGGATCATTTTAATCGAAAATTGTAGCTTCATGCGCCTTGTATACAATAATATATGCACTATTAAATCAATATAATTATTTTTTGCCGAATGATTCCTACATCATCATAGAAATTTCAGCATACAAGTTCCATTTAAACATAAGATCATGTCTATTATCTTCAATGGTAATATTATCCCTAGAATTAAATTACAAATACAACTATAATCACATTAATTGGAAGGATGTATACTATGTTAGTCAAAATTTTCTAGGATGGGGTCCACCATGTAATCATGAAAACTTTTTAACATTATTCATTTTTAGGGCCTTAGAGAGTTTGAATTTTCTCTAGGTTTGGATGTGAATTTTTACACCCATACATCAATGAGTCATTAAAAATAATCAATATAATGGGATCAATATTTTAATGATATATATGAAATAAAAATATGATTAAAATCTATCTGAATTGCTATATTAATCATTTATCATATTTTATTCCCAAAAAACAACAAATCCAAAATTGTTCAAATAACACAAATTAATAAATTTTTAAGGGTTAAATAATTGTAAAACATATTAAAAATGATGAAAATATTATCATTATTAGTAAGAGTACAATAAAAAATATTATTTAATATTTCATGATAATGGTAAATAACTAAAACAAATTCAATTTAAATAATCACATTTTCTATGAAACTTAACCATGCATATTCTAACAAATCAAATAATCACATGAAATAATAATAATGATGTAATTTAAAAAAAATTATTTATTCACTATTATGGTCTACCCTCCAAATAGTTAAAATCATGATATATCATCATTATAGTTTCTGTTTATAGGTAGAAACACATATGATATGTCTCAATACCTATCATCCTACAAAATTTAAAACTGATTGGAAACAAATGTGATGGGTTCGTCAATATATAATTTAATCTAATGAGACCTATCGATCAATAAATGAGATATAGAACCCCCTAACACATAATAAGATCTATACAATCATCATAGGTATGTGGTTATACAAAATAAACATGTATATTTTTTTGAAACTGGAATATATAATGTGAGTACTTTAATCATAAACCATGAATGATAAAAAAAATTAAACATTCATAGTCACAATGGTAATAAAATTTCAATAAAATATTGTATATAGTATGATAGGATATCGAACATGGTTAGTCATAATATTAACCAAAGGATGGGGAAATAGATGAAAATAATTTAAATGATTTAATTGAAAATTTCTTGAGGAAAATAATCATTATAAATTTGAATGTATCCCAAACCACATTCAAAAAATATTATTATAAAACCCATGAATGAATAAAATTAATGAAATATATAATATCATGATAATATGGATATTCATGATATAAATTATCATTGTATTAGTACATACATCACAAAAAAATATTTGGTGAATAAGTCATATATCTCTCATAATTAAAACTGAGATGGGAAACACCTTACCTAGCACATTCCTTTTAATGAACATGAATTACCATTCTTTATAATGGTTTAAATGATATTATTAATTATTAATATTACCATATAGTTATTTATTATTTCATATATGATCCTTTAATTTCATATTATCACCCATTTTGTTTATAATATTTTTTTATTACCTTTTTTGGGTCTCACCTGCTTCATTTTCTTATGATTTTTTTTCATGAATGTATCAGTTATTTTTCATAGGATATCTATGAATCATATCCATAATTATTTTAAGGTTAGTAATATAATATTTAATCATTATATACTTTTCTATAATAATTCTATAATTTTGAACATGGATAATGAATCACATAATGTTGTGGATACGGTAGGCAGTACAAATGCACACGCGAAGATATCATTCCCTTAATGGTTAAATAATAATGAATTTGAGGGTATATTAATTTTTATAGAATAAATATCATGTCATAATTATATTACAAATCTATTATTTACATCATTTCCCCATCCATGTAATGTGGTGATGAAAAACATATTACACCATGGAGTGGAGATCATAATTTATACGTATTCATGTGCGGTGATTTCGTCTTTCAGAGGATTGATAAAAGGTTTAATATTTCATTAACATAATTATAATAACATATAAAAAATATATATGACACTATTTAAAACATTATAATTGAATAAAAAAATAAAGAGGAATTTTATGAAGAAGTTAACATGGATGAGATAGTGAATAAGATTACTACTTATTCGGTGGTCCTCTATTAGATCACTTTTTAAGGGATATAGAGTTGGTATTTTGGATGGATTAGAACCAATAGAGCCTAGATATGGATTAAGGGAAGATAAATATTACAGAAATGTTTGATCTAGAAGGATAAATATTTTGTGAATGACTGAGGATGGAGTTTTTATATATAATTATGATAAGGGTAACTTTTCCTAACCTAAAAAGTATTAAAATATAATAAAACTATTATAGATCTAGATATAGAAAAATGGAATATATTTTATTGGGGGTAATTTTTTTGGATAATATATAATCCCATTTGGGATTATTTATTATATTATTAGAATTTCAAAATTATTTAATAAAATATTATTTCAATAAAGTACAATTATTTTTAAATGTGATACTATTCATTTTGTTTGACATTATGTAAATCATGAAAAGAGGAAATTAGAATATAATGACTTTAAACATCTATAATAAATCCTATTGATCTAGAAAAATAATTAAACATATTAACACATCCAAAATATATATTGATTAATGCTTTGAAAATCAATTATTGTATTTTCTGGTGAAGTACATATATATTGTTTCAGCATAGAAGACAAATATTAAGTAACTATAATATTTCTAAAAATTGTAAATATATTTATATAAATAAAATATTCACATAATTAGAAATATATTCTTTTAGGTTCATTCAAATAATTATTTTTTCTCTCTTTGGAAACATAAATATTATGAAATTAATGATAGTAACATTTTGTAACTATTTGATATTTAAATAATATATAAATTATTTCCATGTAAAACTGATACTTAAAATAATTCCATTAGATATTAAGGTTATGAGGTTAAAATAATATTCACCAAATAATTTTTATGATTTTTAGGACAAATTCATACCCTCATATTATGGATTTCACCCTTAAATTAAAAAATTTAACTCTCACTATGACAACAAGTGTTTTTACTACATAAATGTCATTATCATTACTATAAAATGCCAAAGGATCCTTAAAAAAGTCATCGATTACTATTAAAGCCTTATTAAAACATGTTGGATGTCACGACCCGTCCTCGAGTCCCGTGTCGTGACTACCCCAAGCCCGCCTTCCATAGGCCAGGGGCTAGCGACTAGCACCAAGGCGTAAATCCCGGTAAAGGGAAGGCATTGCCTTTTTAAAGTAAACAAGCACCACAGAGTAAGAAAGCGGAAAATTAAACACTAATTAAAAACTGTAACAAGCTATGCTGAAAGAAAAAGGGGCCGAAAATACAAGCCCAACTGTAAGGTACAACTGAAAGGGAAAAATAGCAACTGAAAAGAAAAGCCACAGTGTCGAGCCGTCCTCTGGAAGTTCCACCTGAGGGGTGAGCATAGATAGCCTCCACAGCTCCTCGGTCCACCCGTCCGCTCCGTGTACGTCCTGCCCAGTGGTCCACCTCCAGGTACCGTCCTGCTCCGCAGGCCTCCACCACGATTCCGCTGCGCTGTCCGTCGTCTGCAACCAACACAACGAAGTGCGGGCATAGCCCATGCAGGGGTGAGTATGAGCTACTCATTAAGGACCCTGAGACCCCCGAAGGTCTCCCGAAATCCACAATGGATAAACCACAAGGAAAGATACAATCACGAAGTAACAACCGACAATGCTTCGGTATATGCCCATACATATACCTAAGTCATCAGTTCCCGTTCGACTCCAACATCTGAGCCCAACCACAACCCAGTCCACACAGGAAAGAAAAATGTATACTCACACAGAATAGCACAACACAATCCACAAAGGAGAAAAAAAGTAATCCACATAGGATAGCTCAACACAATCCACAAGGAAAGTAAACAGTAAATCCACCCAGGATAGTTCAACACAATCCAGAAAGGAGAGTAAACAGTAAATCCACACAGGATAGTTCAACACAATCCACAAAGGAGAGTGAACAAGATTCAGCTCACACAGGTTATACTTCGTTGAAATGGTGAAAGGGGTGATCAGATATAGATAGTGAATCATCTAAGTTGGGACCCACTGAGGATACAAGACCAGCTGTCTTCATTGATTCATCTATGCTGGGACCCACATAGGATACAAGACCAGCACTGAATCATCAAAGCTGGGACCCACAAAGGATACAAGACCAGCACAGCTAGGACCCACATAGGATACAAGACCAGCTGTCTTCATTGTTTCATCTATACTGGGACCCACATAGGAAGCAAGACCAGTATTGAATCATCTAATCTGGGACCCACATAGGATACAAGACCAGCACAGCTAGGTCCCACATAGGATACAAGACCAGCTGTCTTCATTGATTCATCTATACTGGGACCCACATAGGATGCAAGACCAGTATTGAATCATCTAAGCTGGGACCCACATAGGATACAAGACCAGCGCTCTTCATCGTCGCAGTCCACTGAGGATCTCTGCACAGTCGTCATCGTCGAAGTCGCAGTAACAGTCGCATCCAGCTCTAGGGTTCCCGCACACATCAAGCATGTTCAGGAGGGTCCGCTCCACGAGCTGAGAGGCTGATACATCAACTGACACATAGTCCGAAGTTGATGTATCCAAAAGTTCCGTATCGTCAACAGGAACTTCACGTCGCAGATGGCGCGTCAATCAACTGATACCAGTTTGTCACGACCCTACCCTAACTGGGCTCGAGCCGAAACTACCCCATGCCTGCCTCCATAGTCCAGGGGCTGGCGACCTGCGCCGAAGGCACAATAACTCGGGGAGGCCTTTGCCTAAGCACCTGTATACACACACACACGCGCAACACACTCAATTCAAAAGTGCAGAGTAAAAGAAAAGACAAGTAAAGAAAATGGGCAACTACTATATAAACCACAAAGTGCATCGACCTCTACAAGTACAAAGTACAGTGCTAAAAAGGAAAAAGGGGAAAAACACGTGCCCAACCAGAAAAGGTGCCACAACCCGGCAACAGGTAAACAAAAGGAAAAGCTGACGGGTCTCCCACCTGGAACCTGGCCACGACCACCACACGCGGTCCAAGCTCCCAAGCTCCTACGCTCCACCGAAGTCACGCTCCACCTATCTGTCATCTGCAAGGGTGCACCAAGTGCGAGCAAAGCCCAAGCAGGGGTGAGTATAAAAATACTCAATAGGATACCCTGAAGGCTTGAGGGAGAAACAAAAGGAGGTACCAAAGGGTGAGCAGTACAACGAATTGAAAAGTAGAGGAGTACAACTGAAAACAAAGTAAAGAGTCCAGCTCAACCCAACAAGAGAGAGGAAGAAGACTCGTACTACCACGAGAAGCTGGACGTGGAAATCACGTGGCATACCCCGCGTGTCTTCGCCTCTCCTGAAGGAGAGTGGCCAAAACCCAAAGAGTGGGTACTCAAAACATGGTATATAAAAATCTATATGCTCAACCAGAAACCCGAGCAACGTCGTAAGGGGATATTCGTCCCGTAGCTTAGCCTAAGAAAAAGTAGCCAACAGTCCCAGACATAACCCCACCATCGATGCCCAGCAACCCGCACGTCTGCCCTGAACCGCAAGCCAAGGGGCTAAATCACCGAACCTTGACACTATCCGCTTTGGGCGGCACTGAATCGCCAGCACGGTTTTAGATTGCGTCACAAGAACGCGTCTTGGTGGGGAAAGCGCCCCTCATAATTGAGAGTTCAAGGAAAAGTCAAACCACACATCGTCACTGCCCTGCAGTCAAGAGGTCTCCTCAAAGACATAGGCATTCCATCACCGACCCGTACAACCAAGGGTCCCGCTCCGGTAATCACGGAGGAAAGCCACAGACTAGCCTAGTCGGAAGGACTGAGTCTGGAATGGTAACAGGTGTCCCACTACCAAGCCCCCGCTGGAGGGTAATTCATAACCAAAAGTCGGGTGACCTACTGCCCATCCCTGCTGGAGGGTAAACCTTAATACATCGTCAGACGACCCACTACCCAGCCCCACTGGAGGGTAAACCATATTCAGATATCCGGTGACCCACTACCCAGCCCCAATAGAGGGTAGACCTGGAATAAGTCGACAGGCGACCCACTGCCCAGCCTTGCTGGAGGGTAGACCTGGAACTAGACGATGGGCGACCCACTGTCCAGCCCTGCTGGAGGGTAGGCCCTAAGAGGTCGTCGGGTGACCCACTGCCCAGTCTCTGCGGGAGGGTAGACCCTAAGTGCGTCGGGTGACCCACTGCCTAGTCTCTACTGGAGGGTAGACGCTAAGTGTGTTGGGTGTCCCACTACCCAGTCTCTGCTGGAGGGTAGACCCTAAGTGTGTCGGGTGACCCACTGCCCAGTCTCTGCTAGAGGGAAGACCCTAAGTGTGTCGGGTGACCCACTGCCCAGTCTCTGCTGAAGGGTAGACCCTAAGTGTGTCGGGTGACCCACTGCCCAGTCTCTGCTGGAGGGTAGACACTAAAATTCAGCGAGTAACCCACTGCCCAGCCCCGTTGGAGGGTAAGCCCGATGAAGTCGATGAGTAACCCACTGCCCAGCCCCGCTGGAGGGTAAAACTCAGAACTGCTATGGACATCTCTACAGGAGGGTGAAACACTGGCCAATCGAACACTGAGTGGGTATCACATAGCCACCCAACTCCAGAACAACTCTCCCAAAAGATTTTCAGCGCCTGCTCCATCACGGGGTTCCACTAGCACCGCTACTGGCCGATCCATCGAGAACGAAACCAGGGGAGACCACTCAACCCTGCTGGTCAACAAACGAGCACTGAGCCAGGGAAAAACTCCACCCTCCTGGTCAAACAAACACACAGAGGGACCCTCTATGCCGCGAGAGGTCCAAGTACGCAAAGTAGAACCCGATACGCATGTGGGGCCCACACAACGTGTGGCCCCATATCAACCCCAACTGATCGCACAACCATCCGCAGGTACAAACAACCACATGTAACTCCAAGCGCTCCCGTATACTCCTGGAGTATACCTCATTCCAGCCCAAAGGCTATCGTGCACATGGCACCCAACGTCAACGCGAAGGCGTGACGTAACAACTCCACCTCAATGGCCCAGGAACGACCAAGCACATCACCTCAAGCATTTACATCACTCACACGGGAGTACACACAATCACTCGCCAAAGGTCCGCTACAAGAAAAGTAGGGCGAACCACGATTGGAGCACCTTTCGTGCTTTCACAGTTAACAAAATCGCGCAAGAGGCTCTACACAACCAAAAAGATTGCACCGTTGTAATCCTCGTGGAAAAACACTCGAGTTAGACTACTCAGTCGCCCGAAAACAGACACCCGGTGAAAAGGGCAGTAGTCACCGTAGCCGGGTCGGGTGGGACCCACGCCACGTCCCCGAAAAAGTTCGGGCGAACTGCACCATTGAAAAGCTCTAAAAAAAGCACGTCAAATTGATTGCTTACTTGCGTGGGACAAGTACTCAGAGAAACAGATGCCTTCCGGTGTACCGCACACGAGCGGCGCCACTTGGGACCCGCATCCCGGTCCCGAAACTCAAGGAACAGATCACACCATTGCGATCCTCTCGAAAAAGTACACAAGATGGACTATTCACTTGTCCAAAACGGTCGCTCGGTGATAAAGCTGGAAAAATCACCGTCGACGCCCAAACGGCCCTCGTGGGCCCTGCACCACCGCACTGAATTTAAGCGGGCAGATTTCGCCATTGCAATCCCCTCGGAAAAACACCCAGAATCGACTACTCGCACGCCCCGAACGGACGCCCGACAAGAAAGTCGCTAAACGCTGCTCGCAGCTCAATGACGGGCCATGGGGCCCACGCCTCAGCTCAGGTTTTAACACCCGAAACCGCACTGGAAACCTCTACCTCAGTGCCAGGGTCACAACGCCGCTGACGGTGCTCAAAACGGATGTCAGACGCGTCCGCGCCGTCCAAAACAAAAAAACCCGGAAAAACGCTCGTCCACTTAAGGACGCGTGACGCCTCAGCTGCCCCTCGTTTCGGGAATTAAAAATTCCTGAAACCATCTCAAAAAATCCGTCTTGACGCAAGCTCCGCGCTGCCGTAGACAGCACGCAAAACTGACGCACGTAGCCCGAAATACGGGCATCCGAAGTCTGAGGGGCAAAGCCCGTTTGGGCCGGACCGGCCCAGTCCAGCCGGTCCGCCCTGCTTGGGCCGGCCCGGTCCGGCCGAGACGTGAGCCACCACTCCACGGCCCGCTCCCCTTCACACCTGCGCGCCCGCCGCGCGGGATTTGCCACCGACCAGTCACGAGGGCAGGTCGCTCAGTCCACGTAACGACCCGCGAAGTGCGGGTCGTTGCTGCGCTGCACGGGGCCGCCGCCTTGCGACCCCTCCTCCGTTTGCCGGCGCCCGCGGCCGGCTTCCGACAGCCACCACCGAACGCCGCCGCCGCCTCCCAGAAGCGCCACCACTGCCTTCTGAAGCCTTGGCCGACCGCCAGAGGCCCTGCTCCGCCTCGCTCCGCCCCGCGCCGCCCTGCGCCGCCGCCGTCTGCCGCCTTCGGCCCTCACCGGAAACCGGCCGTGGCCGGAAAATTTCCATGGACCACCGGGAACGATCCGGTGGTCAAAATTTTGATCCAGATAGCTTTATGAAAAGCTCAGGATGGGATCTACGCAGCCACATGAGTTTTTCAATGATCCAGTGCTGCAATTGAGCATAAAAGAGGATTAAAATGGGGAAGGGGAGGCCCCCTGTCTTCAGACCATTTTTGGTCTTTTGCCCGTAACATGAGGTACGGGCCTCCGAATGATGCTCCATCAGCGGCAACACAATCCTTGGATCAAGACGGTCGTTTTGGTATACTTCACTCAAGGTTTCGGGATACTTTGAGTTTGGCCGGGTTGGTTCGTACATGAAGCAAACCGGGCCCTCGGAGCGGAAACGCTCATATCTTGAGCTTCGGACGTCCGATTGATGTGCCGTCGACTTTGTTGTTTTCCTCTAATTGAGACGGATCTTTTGGCATACTCCGCCCGAGGTTTGGACTCAGGTGGAGTATGGTCGGGTTGGTTTTTCCATAGAAACCAACCGGGCCCCTCGGACGGAAAAGCCAATAACTCTCAGACCGGGCGTCCGATTGACGCGCCGTCTGCGACGTGAAGTTCCTGTTGACGATACGTAACTTTTGGATACATCAACTTTGGACTTTGTGTCAGTTGATGTGTCAGACTCTCGGCTCGTGGAGTAGACCCTCCCGAACGAGCTTGCTGTGTGCGGGAACCCTAGAGCTGGCTGCGACGACGACTGCTACTACGACTTCGACGACGAAGACTGTGCAGAGATTCTCAGTGGACTGCGACGATGAAGAGCGCTGGTCTTGTATCCTATGTGGGTCCCAGCATAGATGATTCAATACTGGTCTTGCATTCTATGTGGGTCCCAGTATAGATGAATCAATGAAGACAGATGGTCTTGTATCCTATGTGGGTCCTCACTGTGTTGGTCTTGTATCCTATGTGGGTCCGAGCTTAGATGATTCAATACTGGTCTTGCATCCTATGTGGGTCCCAGTATAGATGAATCAATGAAGATAGCTGGACTTGTATCCTATGTGGGTCCTAGATGTGCTGGTCTTGTATCCTATGTGGGTCCCAGCTTTGATGATTCAGTGCTGGTCTTGTATCTTATGTGGGTCCCAGCATAGATGAATCAATGAAGATAGTTGGTCTTGTATCCTCAGTGGGTCCCAACTTAGATGATTCTGTATCTATATCTGATCATCCCTTTCACCTTTTCGACGAAGTATAACCCGTGTGAGCTGAATCCTGTTCACTCTCCTTTGTGGATTGTATTGAACTATCCTGTGTGGATTTACTGTTTACTCTCCTTTGTGGATTGGGTTGAACTACCCTGGATGGATTTACTGTTTACTTTCCTTGTGGATTGTGTTGAGCTATCCTATGTGGATTACTTTTGCTCTCCTTCGTGGATTGGGTTGTGCTATTCTGTGTGAGTATACGTTTTGCTTTCCTGTGTGGACTGGGTTGTGCTTGGGCTCAGATGTTGGAGTCGAACGGGAACTGATGAATTAGGTATATGTATGGGCATATACCTAAGCAGTGTCGGTTGTTACTTCGTGATTGTATCTTTCCTTGTGGTTTATACTTTGTGGATTTCGGGAGACCTTCAGGGGTCTCGGGGTCCTTACTGAGTATCTTATACTCACCCCTGCATGGGCTATGCCCGCACTTCGTTTTGTTGGTTGCACACGACAGACAGCGCAACGGAATCGTGGTGGAGGCTTGCGGAGCAGGACGGTACCTGGAGGTGGACCACTGGGCGCGACGTACTCAGAGCGGACGGCTGGACCGAGGAGCTGTGGAGGCTATCTGTGTGCGCCCCTCAGGTGGAACTTCCAGAGGACGGCTCGATGCTGCGGCTTTTTCTTTTCAGTTGCTGTTTTCCAATTTCAGTTGTACTTTACAGTTGGGCTTGTATTTTCGGCCCCTTTTTCTTTCAGCACAGCTTGTTACAGTTTTTACGTAGTGTTTACTTTTCTGCTTTCTTACTCTGTGGTGCTTGTTTACTTTAAAAAGGAAATGCCTACCCTTTACTGGGATTTACGCCTTGGTGCTAGTTGCCAGCCCCTGGCCTATGTAAGGCGGGCTTGGGGTAGTCACGACATGAGCCCCGAGGACGGGTCGTGACAAGTTGGTATCAGAGGAGTTCGGTTCTACCGCAGACTCTGATCTTTATTCTGTGTGAAGCAATAGTGTTCAGCGTATTGGGTGTGGTTATAAGTCTAGGGATTCCAGTGTTGGTGCGGAGGCCGACGTATCCGTACACCAGGACCCTGACTTCTGATTTCCGACTTAATGCACGAAAACATTGATTGCATGTGTGTTCAAGTTTTCTTTATGATTTATTGTGTCAGCTCACCAGGTATACAGTTCTGACTATGGAGCACCTATTTCTTTTCAGGATGGCCCCATGATTGCAGCCAGCTAGGGTTCCGAGAGTGGAGCGTGATGACAGCCCACCGAGCGACGAGGCCTCAGTGCAGGGCTCCTTGTCAGCAGAGGCATCGGCGGTACCTTTACCCGTCGAGCCACTGATGCTACCAGCCCCAGCCGCTTATGATGCACGTCGCCTTAGTGCACTGCATGAGTTCCAGCGCCAGTGACCGCCCAGGTTCAATGGGGAGATGGACCCTCAGGCCGCCGAGGACTGGATGGCGGTAGTTGTACGGGTTTTCAGATTAGTGAGGACACCAGCTGACCTCATGGTGATCCTCGCAGCGAGCCTCCTACACGCGGCAACAGGCAGATGGTGGAGCTTGATTCTCCAGGTGCATGACGAGACATCTCTTCTCTGGACGGACTTTGAGAGCATCTTCCGCTTTGAGTTCATCCTAGCCACCCTCCGTGCGGTGCGCATCCAAGAGCTGCTACAGCTACGGCAGGGCATCATGACAGTGGCCCAGTACTCGGTGAGATTTATTGATCTCTTGCGCTACTCCACAGATATGGTACGAGACCCATTCTTCCGGGCCCGGACCTTCGAGCAGGGACTGAGGCACGAGATCAGGGCTTCGATGATCTCCCTAAACATTCCAACACAGGCAGAGGTGTTGGAGAGAGCCCTTCTAGTGCATAGTTTTCTCGCCGAGCAGGCTCCAGTGACAGGGCCCTCCGCAGGACGGCCCGTAGCAGGGTCTTCCGTAGCTGGCAGTAGACAGGTGACGCAGAGGTCCAAACGGGCCAGACCATTAGTTGGGAAGTCTCAGGATGAAGATTCGGTTGTGCGGGGCACCCGAAGGAGAGCCAGCTACACGAGGGGAAAGCATTGCTATGAATGCAGCGGGCGAGGTCACAAGGCTCGAGACTGCCGGACTCATCTTATAGATGAGCAGCAGGTGGTAGAGGGACCTCCTAGATAGAGGTTCAGCCACGATGGTCCGCAGGGTGTAGGCGGATGAGGCAGAGGAGCTGTGGAGGCTATCTGTGCTCTCCCCTCAGGTGGAACTTCCAGAGGACGGCTCGACACTGCGGCTTTTCTTTTCAGTTTTTGTTTTTGCCTTTCAGTTGTAATTTATAGTTGGGCTTGTATTTACGCACCCTTTTTCTTTCAGCACAGCTTGTTACAGTTTTTACTTAGTGTTTACTTTTCCGCTTTCTTACTCTGTGGTGCTTGTTTACTTTAAAAAGGCAATGCCTTCCCTTTACCGGGATTTACTCCTTTGTGCTAGTCCCCAGCCCCTGGCCTATGGAAGGCGGGCTTGGGGTAGTCACGGCACGGGCCCCGAGGACGGGTCGTGACATTAGAAATATATTATAATTTTAGAAATATTATATCATTTAGTAAAATAGTATTTTTTTAAAATTATCATTTGTATCAATTTGGACACTTTTCAATTCATGTATTTTTAAAAATATCACAACTTGATGATAAATTACAAAAAATACATCTAAAACATCAATAAAACATTAATGTGATAATAAAATAATTCATGGATGATATTTATCATTTCAAATTATAATTATTTGAGTATTTTTAATATCATTTATTTGATATTTGCATTATTTAAGCAAGTATGGAATTTTCATTGGGAAAGCTGTTAATTGAACTATTTCTCCCTAAAAATAACATATAAATTATAATAAATAATATTAACATTTTAAATTTCAAATTATTATTTATAGTAATATTGGATTTGGACTAATCATATTTATAAATGTAACGCTTATTAAAGACATGTGAATGAGATATTTGTCTTTCTTTATAGTAAAATAATTTGAAATTTATAATGTCATATACGTGGCTCCAATAGGACATCAAATAGGCCCGATGAAGATTTTGGTCAAAAATAAATCTTCCAATAATTTTATTACATGTTTTAGGGTTATTTTATAATACATATGACATTATTTCATTATTTAATTTCTTGGTTTACTGATAACCACGATAATTACAATATTACTAAATTTACTTTTCATATTTAGACAAAAATAAAAGAGAACTAATTACTAAATTTTGACTATATTATTCAAAATATGTAATATGGTTTTCATTATCCAAAACATAGAAGCAGGTAATTTTAATTTAAAATTAATCATGTTGATGAAACAAGAAGACATTTTCATATGTGAAACCATTCAAAGGATTCAAGTGTTATTATCTCCAAATCAAAAGTAATATTTATTAAAATGAATGAAATTTCATTCAATGATAAATAATTTTATTGAATTATACATTAAGAATATGAAAATATATATTTTAACACTATAAATAAATTTTATGAAAAAACAATTTCCAAATAAAATATAGTTTTCCATTACTATTATTAAAAATAATAAACCTATCATAAAAAAACCAATCAACCATTGAAACTTTTATATTAATAATTAAAATAAAAGATAATTATTTCTATTATAATTCATAAAAGTGTAAAAAATGTGATTAAAAATAAGTTCCTTATTAATGGTTGTTAAACTGTATTTTTAAAAATATTGGATTTTATGCAAAAAATTTGGTATGTTCAAATTTTATTCATATCAATATTATTGGATAAATTTAAAAAATAGTTTATTGAATATATAATTTATAAATTTCATTATTATTGTTCTATAAATTTAATTTTTTTAATAATTTAATATAAAATTTCTTTGTTAGCATGAAAATATTTTTTATTCCTAGTTTGTTTTTATAATCATTTCTAATTATATAGTAACCAATAAATTCAATTATATTTTTAAAAAATCTAGTATATCCTATTAAATAAAAAAATTTAAAATCTAATAGTTATTTTCATTTAAAATAATAATATTATTTGTATATTGGGGATTATTTAATCTTAATTTTTTGTGCAATGTATGATATCGGATAGATTAAAATTAAAAAGATGCATACCATAAAATATTTTGGTGTCCCATTCTCCTATCGTTCAATAAATTTTCTCCTCACAATTTGAAATTCACTTTGAAAATCAAATGTATATACATTAAAATTACATTATAGAAACCCACATTTGGAATATGGTAAATAAAATATCCAATTAATACGAGAGTAATGGAAATATGAAGGCTTCCAAAAAATATTTCATTAAAATATAATAACAATAGAAGATTGTTGAAACAAGTACACGAAAGAGAAATATAATGATGATGTTCCTGTGGAGAGTGACAGAGAACACAGTCTTCATAAATTATACCATTTATGAATAATAAATCAATGATTGGTTAAAAAAGACAATAATTTCTCATTATAAAATCCAATAATTTATTTTCTCTAGAATAGTTTTCCTAGAGCTTAGTTATACCATTAATATTTATAGATAAAATAGATAAAAAATACATATCTATATTTCTTTAATAAGAATATTACCATACCTTTTTTATTTAATATATTTTAAATTTATTCCATGCACATAGAGATTTATATTAATGATTAAGTTTAATTCATGAATCAAGTTAATAAATTATACGTTACATTAGTAATTCCATCATCCTCTAAATGTTTACTGAAACCAAAAACAATGTCACATATTATCAACAAAGAAAACATTATCGGCAATCAATAATATCCAATTTTAAACATAATCTATTCCAATCATAAGACTCATCGAAGGAATATATTATTATATTCAAAGTACAATTATTTTTACAGAAGGACACTTAATATTGGAAATAGATCTCGACATATGATTCCCCAATCAATGTAATGTAACTATTATTTTTATCACAGACAAAATATTTGATCACTTTTAAAACCATAATGGAAACATTCATGCTTAAAATTCCATAACGAATAAGTACTAAATTAAACCCCTTTATTATGTCATTATTATTTCAAATAGAGAACCATTTATGAAATAATTCTTGAATCCAAATACACAATTTCATTAATCATTTTTCTTCATTGTTAAAATATGCTTTATCATCTTCTTCTTCAATACATCCATTTTATTCTTATAGTATCTATATAATTTGTATTATAACCATTACATGTATAGCCTTTTTGATTATAAACATTGATAAAAACCCAAATCTCAATGTTAATAACAAATATCATAGTGATACTGTCATGAAGAATAATTTATAGGATTTCTAAATCATGACATTTTTTTCAAATCAAGGAATCCATATCATTAGCATAGTTTATCCATGGAATTACAAAATATATTGGATGATATGATATACATAGAATTATCCTAAATTTTAGTACTAGGGTTTGTATTATAGTTGGTGATTTCCTATATATAGATCCAATGGATTCTTTTAAACATCATTTGATACCAAATAAAACACCCTGACCCCAAAACACAGATCTAATGCCTTATATTTTTAAATATTAATGGATACCAGTTTCAAATACTAATGGAAATAATATTTTATCTATCTTGGTAATCTAGAAACATATATTTAATCTAAAATTCATTTTGGGGAATTATTTTGAGAAATAATTTAACTAAGTCTGCCATTTTATCCCTTTGTGTTACCTTGCATATTAGTCATAAAATATTTTTTGGAATCATTTTAAAAATTATTCACATAAAATTTGTGAGCATACATTGCTAATTATAGAAATATCATAAATGAAACTATGAATAATTTGTCATGCAAAGTAAAATAACTAAAACACATTCCATTTAAATAATTACATGCACTCATAATACTCACCATATATATTATAAAAAAAAAATATTAAAATGGAATAATATTAATGGTGGAAGGAATAATGGTGTACATATTCACTATCAAGATAAATCCTCAATATAGAAACTTTCATGATCTATCCTCATGATAGATTATGTTTGTGGGTATAACCGCCTCTATATTTTCTTATGATCATCCATCCTAAAAAAACCTATAACTACATGGAATCAAATTTGAATGTTTTGTTTCCAAATGATTTAATCTCATGAGACTACTGAAGTATCTAGGGGATATAAAAATCCCCACATATCAAATAATATTTCAAATTAATTCTACTTTCATATTTGGTGGAACATATCAACATATTCATTTTTAATGAAATTGGAATACGAAATGTGAATACTTTATCCAGAAACCATGATTGACAAAAAAACACATCCACAGTTAAAATGAGGAAAAATATTCAATAATATTTTGTAGATGGTATCATAAGAGAACAAACTAAAGGAATTAAAATAACCCTCCAATGTTTATTAAATATTCGATGAAAATATAAATGATTTTATTGAAAAAAATCAAAAGGACTATATTCTTTAAAAATTGCAATGTGTCCAATACCACATGGAAAAATTTAATATAGACCCCATGATGGAGTAAAAATAATTAGCAATATAATATCATGATAATAATTATATTAATGATATTACCAGTAAAATTTGTTTTATATACACCACTAAACATAAATAAGTGGTTAAAAAGGTATATATATCACAAAAGTAAAATTGAAATGGGAAACCCATTACCATGCATGTCCCATTAGATAAATTGATTTATCCTCTTTTATAAGGGTTTAAATAATATTATAAATTATTAATAGAAAAATAACCATATTTATGATATCATATATTATCGTATTGTATCATCTTATAAATAATTTGTTAATAATATTTCATTATTACCATTGTTTTGGGAGTTAATTATTTCATATAACAATGCATGTTTTTTCATGAATGTATCATTTTTTCATAGGATATATATCCAGAATATGAAAATTGATATTATATTTATGTATATCATATTTATTTATTATATAAAATTTTATAATATTTCATTATTGGTGAACACATTGAATGAATCACATCATGTCCTGAAGATGGTTTTTGGTACGAACACACATAAAATGATATGATTCACGTAATGGTGAAATTTTAATGATGTGGATGGTATAAAAATTTTTATACAATAAATATCAAGGAATAATAATTATATATATAAATTATTCTTTTATTTTATGCATCCAAGTAATGTGGTGATGAAAAACTGATTAATTCACTACGTGGAGACAATAAGTTATACATAGGAAGTTTCAGTAATATAATTTTTCATAGGATGGATGAAACATGGAAAACAGTTGTACGATAATAATAGTAATATTTTTGAATATATATGATACTGGTTTTATTTATATAAAATGTAAACATCAAATAATTTGTATATATATGTGGAAATGAACATGGATGACTTATTAATAATATTTACCTCTTCTATAGTGGTCTTCCATTAGATATCTTCTTAATGGATATAGATTTTAATTTTGGATGGAAAACAAAATCTATATCCAATATAGTGATGTTGAGAAGAGAAATGGATAGTAATTGGTAGAGAAAAATGTCCCCACTCATTTTCATGAAGTGAGGGAGGAAGTACCTTTTTATAATTATGGTGAGGGATACTTTTGGAAATCAACAAAATATTAAAATATTATAAGACTATTATAGATCCAAAGACATCCAAATAGAATTTAATTTATTGGGGAAATAAATTTTAGTCCATATATTATCCACTTTGGGATTATTTAATATTTTTGTTGTTTTTAAGTTATTTTAAAAAATATTAATTCATTGAAATATCATTATTTTCATATTTGATATTAGTCCCATAATTTGACATAAAATACATCAATACAAAGGGGTAATAGAATATAATTATTTAAAACATATCTAATATATCAAATAGAACTAGAAAATTAGTTATACATACTATCTCTCACAAATATATAATAATTAATTATACAAAAAAATTATTGAGATTTTCCTTCATGTTAATAAATACTATTTATCATTAAAGAACCATTTTAGGTAACTATATAAATATTAAAAATTAAAAACATATATCTATAATGAATACAATATCATGAAGATAAATATAAACAATTAGGTTCACTCACATGTTGATTTAATATCTATGTTGGAATATAAATGTTAATAATTATAGAGTGACATTTTTTCAATATCCATAATTAAAATAATATATAATAAATTAAAATATTAAAGGCTCCTTTAGACAACTAAATATAGATATTAATGTTTTTGGGGTTGAATCATTTTTATTAAAAAAATATAATATATGTTTAGGTCTCATTCTTTCCATCATGTATTGGCATTAACTCTTGTTTAATCCTTTCAACTCTTATGGTGACTACATGTGTTTTTATTATTTCTATCTCATTATAATTACGATAAAACTAAAAAATAACAAAAAATGACTCATTGATGAAATTTCTATATTTATTATAATAATTTGGATGATTTTTTATTTTTTATGAATTACATTTTATTTACATAAATATTTTTTTTAAACATTAGTAGTATCAATATTGAAAATTTTCATTTCATTACATTTTAAAAATATTCTAAATATAAGATAAATTCATACCTATAGTTAACTAAAAATACATATATGTTAAATTAATCTAAAAAAAGTTGTTTCATAATTTACTCATTTCAAATTATATATTTCGAAGTATTTCTAATGTCATTAATTTTATATTTACTATAATTAAAAAATTACTTCATTATTATTTGGAAAGCCTTTAATTTAATTAATAATTCTATAAATATTAAATAAAATAAAATGATGATGATAAAAATTTTAAATTTAAAATCACTATTTATATTTGAATGTATCTTCTGAATAAAATTATAGAATATTATATTAATTTTTAAATACAAGAGAATGAGAGAGTTTAGTCTGTTTAGAAGAAAATACTCTTAAAGCCTAAAAGTCATCCATATGTCTCCAAGAGACTATAAAATTATTGGAAAAATTATTTCTGTCAAAAAAGAAGACAAAAATTAAAATAGGTCTAATGGTAATTTTAGGATACTTATATATAATTTCTACCCTTAATTACCTAGTTGACACATAAATATGGTTATTAAAATATTAATAAATTTAATATTCATATTTTGTACAAAAAAATAAAAGGGACCTAATTATTAATTCAAACCTTGGGATTACAAATAAAATTTTTTTTATTCAAAATAAAAAAATCTATGGCTAAAATTAATATAAAATTAATCCCATTAATGAAATGAAAAGAAGTGTTTTTAAGTGAAAACATTCAAATAATTGATATGTTTTTACATCAAAATTGAAACATAAATTGATCCCAATGACCTTAATTATATTGAATGATAATAATTTGATATGATTATATTAATAACATATAAATATATTGTTTAAAACAATAAATGAATTTGATGAAAAATCAATTTCAAATTAAAATTCAGTATTTTTACTAATAATAAAAACATTGATAATATTATAAAATTGTCAAAAAAAAAGTAAATTTATATATCACTAATAAAAACATGAGGTTTATTTTCTCATGTACAATTTATAATCGTGTAAAATTTTTGGTTTAAAACATGTGCACCATCGAAAGGTAGTAAAAATGAATTTAAAAAAATATTGGGTTTTCTATGTAACACCATATTTTTTCTTATCCTATAACTACCAATCATTATTGGAAAATAAAAACATATTTTATTTAATATATAATATAATTTTTTCATTTATATAATTTAATATTATTAATTAATTAAATTTATTAGGACAAAATTCCTTTGTGAGAAAAAAAACGTTTCATTTATATTTCCTTGGTTTTTATATTCAATTGTAATCAATTGGTATACAATGAAATCAATAAAATATTCTCAAAAGATAGATGATACTATTCATGATGACAATTTTAATATAGAATAGGTAGTTTAATATTAAATTATAATGTTAATAGTATACCGTGGGTCATTTAATATCAGTGTTTCTTGTAGCGTAAGCTATTGAAGAGGTTATATTTAAGAAGATTCATAAAATAAAATCACTGGGGGTTACAAAAAATCTTCTCTTCTACCCATCATATCTTAGGGTAATATGTTGAGAAATCGATATAAGGGGAGGTTTTAGTTATATAATTCTTGAATTCTTTCACATCAGGGAGTAAAATCCATTTATTTCATTATTATTATTTTTCAATAATTTAACAGCATTCTCTATTATCGTCTATGGTCTTATTAGGTTTTAGAATCAATTATTGTTATTTTCTTGGTCAATATTCATTTTCCTACACTTACCGGATATATTTCATATATAATTGAATAGACCATGTCGTAGTTGAGAGTATATGATGATTGTCAGTATATGTGGGAATAGTATTGTGAAATATTGATATTTTAGGATAAACAATGCCCAATAAGTTATTTCAAATGTAAATTTAAGGTATTCAATACAAATATATCATACATTGGATAAAGGGTATGAAATGTTATGATCTTAACTAGGGTTATTCTCACCATTACTATTTTTAGAAAGGGGTGATATGAATCCATTATAGAATCCATATTTTATTGATTTGGTAGAATGTGATTAAATAATATTAAACAAAAAATCATTATAATTAGAAAACATGCACTAACATTTTCTCCTTTATCATAGAATTTTTTTAATAACATGGGTTATCAATATATTTATAATATCATATTTTATTATTTTATTTTATTTTCACTGCCAAAAAGGTTTTAAAAAAATTCTACTTTCCAACTAATATAATGTGAAAAACTGAATTATTGATCACTCCATTATGTATATGACCTAGTTTGATAACTATACTATATTATTACTTAGGTCATAATTTTTTTACCACACCCCATGATAAGAAATTTTCAATAAATGTTATTTTTTCAAGCATTATGTTCTAACAATCCAATTGTAAATATCTTGTTATTTTGAAATTAAAATGGAAAATAAAAACTGTTTGAGTATACATGGTCAATGAAATATGGTTTTACACTCATTGATAAACAAATCAGGGGATCTCTAATCCCAATATTCATATCAGATGAACTAAAGGAGTTCATTTTAGAACGTAAATATACCCTAGAGTAGAGGTTATTGGGGATATTGAATAGAGATTTAACAGAACAGTATATATATTTTTGTAATTTTATCATGTAATGGTCATTGAGATATATTAGTAATCCTTCCCCCACCCACAATTTTTTGGAGGAAATTCCACCAGTTCAACATCAAGAACAAGTGGTTGAGAATGATATAAATTTCCAGTAGCAATGGGGTAAAGAGAATTTAAAAGGTATGTATAGGAAAATGAAATAAGTATCTCATGAGTATTCAGAGAAAAATGAACTAGATCATGATATAGAACTATTGACATTATATGATGATATTCTCCAAATCATCATTGACATATAGTAACATGAGGACATAACGAATGGAATTTATAATAATCTATTCCACCTCACTCAACCAATTTTGGAGTAGATTGATGAATAATATTTTCCTAAATCTCTACATATAATTGGTCAACAAGACATGGGAAAATTGAAGAATGAATATAATCTGCCACATGAAATATGCATCCTAAAAAATGAAGATGAATCAATACCATTTTATCTATATCTATCATTCGATAATGAAAATGAAACTACCCAAGTGGTGGAGTTTTGCAAAATAATGGAGTAACATGGCTAACATCCTCTTATTAATACCACTAAACTCTATGAACCACATTCTTCTAGAAAAAAAATTAAATTCCAATAAACTCTGATTGATTATATTATCTTGACTTCATTTTAATCTATTTTTATTTAAATATAATTTATTTTCACCGCTCATTATATTGAATTTTTATATTCATCCAACACATGTTCTTCCTTGTATGATGATAAGAATAATAATATTCACCAAATGAAAAAAATCTAGAGATTGCTAAACATTTATATATTTTTTTAAGGGAGTCCATAGAGATATAAATGATTCATTACCTATTTAAAATGAGAGAAATGATGCCATTAATGAATGGGATGATTCTAATATCGATATAACTTTTATTCAAATAGAGCTACACTCTGGCATTCCATTAGTTATTTTATTGATACAGTATGTTTGAATTAATCAATGCAGAATGAATAAAGGCCGGTTCATGTGAAATCCAAAAGTATGAGGGCACAAACATCATAATACCCCACCATGAATTTTTAACCTTATTTCTAATGGAGTGTATTTGGTGTACTATTTACGTGGAGTCTATAGTAATAATAAAGTATGAATTAAATAAAGATGATGTATTTATTTACGGTTCAAATAAAAGAATCTCCACCCACCATAATAACTATACGTACACTTCTTGTGGTAGTCAAAATCCAGGTCCCATATGGGTCATAAACCAAGTTCTATAACTATTATCAATCCTTTTATCATTATATATATATTTTCAATTATTAAATTATATTTAATATGGTTTTCTTTCAACATATAACTTATTTTTTAAATCTAAAAAACATAGGATATTAAATCAGCTTTTCATTGCAAATAATTCTTTTTGACCAAACCAATACACTTTCATACTCTATTTCCACTAAACAATTACATACATGTTAAATCTACTTGAATTCACTATGTAAATATTACCATATATCTTTTAGGATAAAAACATTATAGTTTAGGATATGAGAATTTTTATTTTTCATAATTTTTTTGACATTTATTTTCAAACGATGTTGTTATTTTTTAATTTTTTTTGTGTTTTTGAATCTTGTGGGGTAAAATAATTATCTTTTCAAATTTTTAAACACATTTCAAGAGTGGACCATTTTATACCATTAAAAAACAAACATAAATGAATTTTCTAAATTTATATGATTCATGTTGATATCATTATGAATTTCATGAATGACTACTAATTTTTGAAACTCCTACCACATATCACATTAAATATCTTTAAAATAATCTTCCCATTAGTATTATGGAACAAATTTTTTTAGTCATTTCATTCAACTAATTTCTTGATAGAACAAATTAATTATTATTTTGATCATAATTTGATTAATATTTGTCAAAACATAATGACCAATCATTCATAGATCATAAAAATGATTCATTTCATAAAACATTATAATTTATAAATACTTGGAACCTATGTGTGAAAATTTATCAAAAATTAAAACTAAATCGTAATCCCAAAACAAAAAATTTGGCACCATCATATGTGTAGAAACAATTAAATATTCCTATGAAATCTAAAAAGGACATAAAATCATAACAGATCAAGGATCAAAACCAATATTACATAATGGATTGAGAACATATGTAGACACCCCATAGTTATCTCAAGATATATAAAAAATTATCGAATTAATTTAAATGTTATAATTGGATCAATCATTCTTTTGTTATAATGGGAAAACCTATCCCTAAATTATGAAAAATATAATGTCCTTGGATTATGAGAAAACCACGAATTATTTTGTTATAATGGAACCACACATTACATAATTAAAATAATATATATGTGTGCTAAAAGATCATATAATAATCATCATGTCATCGTATCAAAAACCATGCAATGAAAACAACATCCATAAAAAATTAATCAATTACCTAGAGGTTAATAATGAAAATATATGGTTTTTGTAAACATATTATCATCATAATCATAATATATCATTATAAATAAAATGTACAATATAATTTGATAATATCCACAATAAAACATAATATATATATATATATATATACTTATATAATAATTTCATTATAGTGGAAAATTCCTATGGAAGATCAATGAGACCTTTCATGTAGGAAATACCCTTTCAAAAATGAAATTCACTTTTAAAAATATAGATATATCCAAAATATTAGTGAAGTAATATTCATTGATATGTATATTGGAAATATGTAATGTATGCTTCATTTAATATAGTGATCATGACTTTGCAAATTACCTTCATTCGATATACGTTTAAAGAAATTATTCCTTTGACATTTTTGGTAAAAAGTAAAAAAATACCTCATCAGAGTATGATATGTTGATTAAATATTTTTTTGGTCAAAAATAAATCAAGGATAAATCATTATTTAATCTAAAATTTTATAATTTTAAAAACATACATGAATAGTTTTTCAAAAAACCCATATATGGAAGAAAAATGATTTTCATCCAAAGATGGAAATAATGTCTAGATTCCACTAAAATAATATACACATCTCTTTAGTATATAAAATGAGTAAAATTAATGAAAAAACATTTTTTTCAAGAAATAAATATTTGAGTATAAATTAAATAAACACATCATTTAAGGGTCATATAATTTTCAGAATCGTAATTTAAGCATAGACAATATAGATTTAAATAGTAAGGAAAAATAAATGTTCTAAATTGTTTGTAAAATTCAATTTAAAAGATCATGAAATATAAAAACTTATGTATATATTTATATCACTATAATATTCATGATTATCCTCATCAAAGTAATTCATGGAAATTATATTCACCACATAAATGAATCAAATAGTGGCAAGTGTCTTACCTAAGTAAATGTGAGATAAAAATCTAATACATCGGGTCTCTTCATTCATTAATATAATTTTATCCGCATGTATAATAAATATAAATTTATTATAATTCTATTTTATAATAATTTATATTGTTATAATATTAAATATTATCCTGTTGTAATATTTCAACATTTTTTTATCAATAATATTGTATTACAATCGCCATTTCTAGGTATTAATTACCATGTTTTTCAGGAGAATTTTTATTTGGTTGTTATAGTATTTGTACTTTAATAATGGTTATAAAATATCCATAATTTTATTAATGAAATTAATATCAAAGGTTTTCATCATATAAATTTACAATCATTCATAAAATTAAAGATTGAAAAATGAAATACAACATTAATGGATATAGTAAGAAATATGTACGCATGAACGCTGTTTCATTTACATGATTAACAAAACGAAAAAATGTTAAATAATAATATATAATTCCATAACCATTTTTATTTCATATATATTAATTATATCAATAAATTTTAATATAAATGTAAAAATAAAATAACAAATGTATCACAATTCTTTCTGGATTCCTTAGTCCACACGTACACACAAGTGACAATATCCTTGACAATATCATTCATCCTGATAATGTATTCGTCAATGATCTCATAATCGTTGATTGAAATATATTAAAACTTTTATTTATAGTTTTTTTGTTTATATATTTGGATCCTCAGATTCCCTTCATACATATTCTGCATCTGAACCCAAATATACTTGGATGTTTTTAATCCCATCAATTTAGTGAACACATTAGCAGACATGGATAAAAAATATAATTCCATGAATTTCCATCTAGTAAAATAATTCTTTTATCATAAATTTTCCATGAATAATGTACTCCACATAGGATAAAACAATTTATCCTAGCATCTTTAACATCAAGACCTTCTTAATGAAATTATGGAAGCATTTGATTCTTTCATTGTTAATAGTTCTTTCCATACATGAAATGAACTCCTCTACAATTGAATGAATTTAAATTATCCCTCATTATATTTTGAACAACAGATATATCCTTATATATGGATCCTTTTTCACTGATACCAATTGAAGAATCCATGTTAGGTTATAACACAATGAGTTTGAGGGGAGAATCAATGATATATTTTTTGACAATTTATTATTTTAAAATCAACCTCTAAGACCAATTAAGATCTTCAACCCTTATTATTTAGTGTATCGTTTATATCTAATGTAATGAACAATGAAAATAGAAAAATAACACATGTATTTTTAAAATTTATTCTCTTGATTTGGGTTACTACATCCTTGTTTTTATTTTCATAATTCGAAACATAGATTATCCCCTGTTAAAAAATGTTATTCAATGTATAAACAATATGCAGAAATTTTAGAATAAAAACTACTATAATACCTAATATCTAATAATTAATTTGGGACATATTTCGATGATATATTTACCCTAGATTACAAATAGTTTTAATTAAATTTAATCCCTATATTTGATAAAACTATAGAACATATCTAGTTATTTATATAGGCATACTGGAAGTTTTCAATGAATACTTTTGGTGAATAGGTCTTTGAAATCCACTAACATATTGTACAATGATCATTTTTCCTTATTCTGCATCATGTCCACTCTATATAATATTCCAATTAACTTTTTTCCATACCCACACATTAAAAAACCTAGTTAAATATCATGCATGTATATTCCATAAAACATAGGTATTCCATGCATGCAGCATTAGGATTCTATAAATAAAGATATGTATAAAGGACCATTAACTTATTTTTTTCATCAAAATCACTTTATATTCACAAAAATATATTGACATGTAAATTTATTCTCATATGGATGTGCAAAAGTTTTTGTCACACATGGGTGTGACTATCTACTATATATTATTTAGTGCACACATTTTCACATTAATCCAGAAGGATGGGAACGAACCAATTCTAGGTTCTTCATACAAACAAGGAAAGAACAAGTTCACAGTTTAAAAAAATAGATGGGTTACATGGATGAGTATCAAATATATCAAATTATGTATAAAATCAGGGACTTCATAGAGAACTATCAAGAGTATTAATCAGTTGTTGATGGGTCATGCATCCTTATCAAATTTTCATATGTTTATCTCCAGAGTATACTTCTCCATAGTGAAACGGAATGTTAGGGATTCTATTTGTTATTTTCAAAATTATACCACTTCATAGTTCAAAAACCACATAAATAGGTCTTCTCTGGGGTATTTATAGGTATCATTAAATAGACCAAGCTCGAATGAACTTCTTCCCTGGTTCTTCAAAATTTTATATGAAAAACTTCATCGATGATATCACATTTTCAACAAATTCTATTTGTTTAGTTTTCCCCATTATAAAATTATTATAATGTTTCATGGATTTTTATCATACTTTAATTCATACAAAAATAAATTTGGATTGGAAGACTTGTCTCATTCATCCGTTGATTTCTTTTATTGAAATCCTACTGAGTTGAAATCCATGGGTGAGATCAAGGTAGATGATCACTACATGATTTGATGAAATGATATAGATATAATAAATCATACAAACCATTATCATTACCTATTTTTATTGTTGATAAACAATATTAAAACTCATTAAATTCCACTTTAAAATGGTGAAGGTCTATATGAATCCTTATAATATAATGTGTTCCTTTGTGATTCCATATTTGGTTACTAAACGACCCATACCCCTGCTGGAACCATTCCATGTTTGTGTTCCCATCCTCCATCATGCTGCCCCAGATGGTGGCTCTGCAAGTAATCCCACTCACCCATGTGGTGTGTTCCTTTTATGACCTCTACCACCATAGAGGCATGGATGAGGTCGAAATTCCCAATGTAGTAGTGGTGGGATTCTGATAGCTACTATTATGGCTGGCTGTATTTTGTTATACTCACATTGAAAAAACATAGCCATATACCATATTAATTCCATTTATCCCACTCTTCTAATGTTGTAATCATTATGTCAATCCATTAACCAATGAAATGTGTAATATAAAAAAAATATCCATTTTTAAAATTGTATCATTTAGGTTTAAGATATTTTCATAACTATCCCCATCATGATATCATTAATGACATATTAGAATCCAATTATCAACAAGTAAATAATTTTTATTGATAGAAAATGTAATTAATCTCATGTTATACTTCTATGTGGACTCAATCACATTATTTGTAATATTTTTTAAAGGATTTAATACTTCTATAGTTGTCAAGGAAGTTTTCTATATAAAATGGACTTTCCCATGGTATTCCTTATGATTTTATCCATTCCATTCCATAAGATATATGAATTATAATTTTTTATCTCTGTGAGGGATAATATTTAATCTTTCATTGAAATTTAATGTTTTTTGAAAATGTAATTTTCATTCTAAATTGTTTGATGGGAATATCTTATTTTATGAAATTTTTCAAATGTGATTTTTGAAAAGGAAATTATTTTTCACACATGGAATCAATATAGATTTTATTTTTATATGTTTTTTTAAATTTTTTGTGTTATTTTCTTGAACATAATGGTAGATTATAGAATATTTAGAAGACCACACTGTATTTGGTTTGATATTCAATTATATAAGCCTTATTTGGGGTATATAAACCTCCATGGTTGGTGATCATTCTATTATGGAGTTAGTCATTTCAAATGAAAATGGAGCCCCTCCTAGTCTCAATAACGACCGATTTTACTACGATTTATATTGTGTATTAATTATGTACACCCTTATGTTTCTTTTCCATTAGTTATTGGTTGGAAACATTGTAATGATAGTTATTCTAGACATTCACATAGTGAATTATGAATCATGATTACATGGATATTTCTATCTATTTATATATCTTGGATTTAATTTCTTATTATATATATTTAACAAATATGAAATGTTTTAATAACTAATGGATATTTAGAGATAGTCATTGTATTAATTCATTATGGTATTCAATTGGTCATTATTTCTCCCAGCCTACATGTTCCTTTGGTCATATATAAACATGGTACCATGGAAAAGGATAAAGGGTAGCATGTTTCTTGTAATGATGGATTCTTGTGTTTGTTTTTCAATTCTGATGTGTTTTCAGTGGTGGTGATGATGAATCTAATAGATTTAATCCCATGGAGTTGAGTAGATCATTGTTGTTGGATTTTCAGACTATTTAGGTATGTTGATGTTTGGATTTGTTCAACATCTATTTATATTTTAGTTAACCCATGTGTTATTATGCTATCTTTAGCACTATTATTCATTGATATATTATGTTTCCAAAATGTTCACTTTTTAAGGTGCTTTTTTCCCATGTTTTTGTATCAATAACTAAGTTATTATTGTCGATCCATGGAGATCAAGAATGCTTCTTGGGCCTCCTAGAGAGATAATTTGGTTGATGTGATAGGTTGACCTGGGATGGTTCGTTACACTTAAAAAACAATTAAAATTACAATCATATATTATCTCATGGATATCCTTCACATAATACATTAGTATTTATACATGATAAATAACAGATGGAATCTATTACATCAAGATAGTTGTTTCAACCAAAATAATAACTTGTTAAAAATGTTTCCCCAATCAAACCAATTCCTAAAATATATAAAAATAAAAAGTAATAATTTTTAATAATAATTATTTCATACATTTAATCTTGGAATAAACACACCAACCATCAAAGTTTATAAACCACTTCAAAAAATCTATCATTGATGAGTCATTATCCATGTTGTAAAATATCAATAACACCCCTTTTTTATTTATAATATTATTATCATAAACATCTAATCAGATACACTACAACCCATATTTATAGGATCACATCATTATTGTATCCTGACTAATTGAAAACAGATATTACTATCATTGTACAATTGATCTCTTCAGGATATGAAAAATAATATATATCACAATAAAGATAGTTCAAAAAACATGTTATGACTAATTTATGATTTGAAAAAATTGATTACCATATGTTTTTTTAATGATTATATTCCTTAAAAATTGTTGAATGAAAAAAATTATCAATACAAAATAAAAATGAATAAAAACTACTTTAAATTATATATGATTTCATATAACAATCTAAATCTTATTAATCATAAATGAAACATCCCTATAATTATTAATGAAACAAATACAAAATTATTTAAATATTTGTATATAAATTAATTATTTTTTAAAAAGGAATAATTTATATTTTAGAAGTTAATGAAATATAGGATAGGGATCCTTTATAATGGAAAAATGTCCAAAACATAGAAATTTTTTTATTTTTTTTCAACATATATGCCTTTCAATGATTAATAATTCTTTTTATGAAACAAATAACAGATTTAGAAATAATCATTGAATCTAAAATGGATAAAAAAGAGATTTATTTTTAGATAATGGTATTGTGAGTCCTCTTCATGTCATAGATGTAGTAAACTTGAAGAATTGTATTTGGAAGATAGTCTTGGGTTGATGAAGTATAAAAAATCACATTAGTGCCTTAATTCATTAATTAGAAAATAAAATTATTTTAATTGGATTTTTGTATCCAGGACTAGAGTTCATTGGAAGGATAACAATGTCTAATGTTAAATATGTGGATAGTGGAGAGGTTCTTGATTTATCGGATACATGAATTCATAATGAGGATTAGTAAAATGAATCAATAGTCACTAATCACAACATATGGATTATTATACAAGTCAGAGGTTGGTAAACCTAGTAGATTGATTTGAACCCACTATAAAATGTGGGTGAGACTACATGTGGATGTGTTGTATGATCATTGATGTCAATGATCATTATGGCTGTCAAATCAAGATGAGTATAATTTTTTTATTTTTTATGAATTGAAATGACTCAATGATTCATTCATTCATATTAAACTCAAAACAGTAACACTTAATATCATCTTCTAACATTACTATGCATTATTCTCTCATAGGTTTTCTTGAATATTTTTTTATTTGTTAATGAATATCCTAGAGTAGTGTTCCAAAGTGTAATGATTAATGTTATTTTTCATCATTATTTAAATACATTTATTTTTTTAAGATTTCCTTTTTAAACATACATTTTACAATGTAGATCATGTGTCCATGCTTCAAATGGGTGAAGTTATTGTAGGATTCCCATCAACAAAATGAGGCCACCATATTTAAATTTTACATAAAATATATAAATTCTCAAAATCAACATATATATCAATATTGATATCATCTAGATATATGTAGGTATATTATTATTAATATTTAAAATAATATTTTTAATTAATAATATTCATATTCACTAAACAATCCATGTTCCCTTTTCTAATCATGTAATTTTCATTCAATCCATATTTTTCATCATGAAATAATTAATAAGTAATATAGTATTTAATGTTCTAAAAATACTACTCGAACAGAGGCTAACATTCTAAAAAATCATAAAATTAATTGTATATTTTTATATAAAAAAGTATCTTCAAATATTAGGGTGATACATGGATAAAAAAAACTAATGAAATTTCAAAAAAAATTAATCATCCAAATATATTGAGATTTTATGATAATGTTCATAATCATAACGCGAATGAAATTGTAAACATTATTTAATTATTTTTTTTAATCACATTTAAAATTAAAAAATAACATAAATAATGATATGGAATTATTGTAATGATTTTGTGTTATTTTATAAAATAGTTTCAAACACATTTTGAAAACTATCCACATTTCATTATTCATAATTCATAAAATAAATTAATGAAAATTATAATCCTATTTATCACAATCAGCATACAAGGAAGATGAGGGTTTATTATATTATAGTATATGATGTGTATTTAATCCAACCATAATTTATATGTTAGTTAATAAATTTCATTATTCCACCGTGACTTGATTGATAAATCTCAACATAGTGATTATGAAGATGTTTGAAGCTCTTATTTGGTAGGAAATAGATTGGAGTGTTCAGGGATAGCATTGAAGAGAAAAACTGACAAGATATGATATTATACTCAAAACTACCATAACAATTTTTTCTAATAATAACATTTGAATCCCATTGAACATATTTCCTACTTTGTTCGTAAGAGACCTTCTTGAACCAAATATGGTGTTACACACTAACACTTTAGATCCCCTCATTTCATGAACAATTTCATCACCTCTAAGGATTATATAATCAATTGAGGTATCAATTATAATCTTCAACTCAATGTTGATATGATTCCAAAAAACCAACTAACCCTATAATCATTAATGAAAACATCCAAGAGAGGAATAAATTATAGAATAATCATCCCAATCGGTGGAGACTTCTCCCTTAATTTAATCCACTTTCCAGTCTCTCTAATAAGTGACCTAACGATCACAGTAATGTAATGTTGTGAACATATTATTCTACAATTCATTCTATTCTTTTGATATTACTGAATTTTCAATCAAAAGGTTTCATTCTATCCAAGGATCAAATATAATGATACTTTGATCTTGTGGTGTCCATGGGCTGAAATGATCCTCCATGTATGCCAAAAGCATCAAACTAGTAGAAAGGGTCCAATGTGGTTTAGTGGGGATACTATACCAACAAAATTTGAGTAATTAAAATATATATTAATGGGTATTATAAAATTTATGAATAAAAATTGATATGTTGAATAGAAAAAGTAAAACATCTAGATGATAAAAATAAAAACTCTCTCAAAAGTAAAATCTAGTGTCATATACAATACGATGTGATTTCATGACCCTAGAAAAATAACAGACACACATTTTAGAAGGTATACATATGTACATGGATATAAAAAATGGCAATGAAGAACAAAATTCTATATCTAGATAGAATTCTGAGCCATATCTCTGTCAAGTGGTCCCCCACTCAAATGATATAATCAATCTATCATCAATATCTGTGTGCTTTCCGCTATCCCAACCACCACTTATATGGTTTTCTTCTATATCATCAACATCTTTTATAGAGTGTGTTAAAAAATATGTTTTCCACCACAAATAGTTTCTATAAAAACACTAGCCTCTACAAATAAATAATAACAATGTCCATTTATAGTTGGTAAGAAGTAATTTAAGAAAAATATAACAAAAATGTGTCATAATATATAATAAAAACATGATAACATATAAATGAACCAATATTTATAAAGTACCATTATTATGAAGTTTCCATCCCGTAATAATCCACACGTGATAAGTGTAAAATACATACATGGACCATGTCCGAATGTATATTTCCATGGAAAACTATATTTGGAGAAGTATTTTAAAACAAAATTTGGAGTTTACGCAGCATGATCCTCTTCAATGATTTCATAACATAGTTAATCATGAACATGGATTGTAGGTTACATACCCCAATAACCTAGCCGGTTCCATAGTGTTATTTCATAGAGTCCAAACCATCCTAAAATTTCAGTGCCAGGATGAATTGTATAGGTTCTATGCTATGATAAAAATAGGTGACATACCCTAATAACAAGTGACATAAATTATTATTCATAGTTTCCATACCATATTAATCATAGGTTCCAAACCCTTACAATCATATATATCATATATTGTTAATATCATAGTGAAATACCAATAAGTAATAGTAATACATTTAATATAATATCAAGACCATAATATAACATAAGATAAGGGAAATGTTAGTGTTTGTACCCATTTATAAATATTATTTAATCACCCATATAATCATTTTAATACCTTTTAATAACATGAAAATGGAGGCATGTTCCTCTCCTTCTAACAAATTTTATTAATAGTGGATCTTACAACAAGGGTGGAGAGCTCATACACAAAAATTGTTCTTTTTAATATAGGGTGTAATATGGAACCCCATATAGGTGGCTCCGATTGAGGATGAAACCCTCTAACCATTAATAGGAGCTACAGGGTTAACAGAAATAAGAATAAATAATTATTTAACAACATTTCAAATAATATATATGAAACGAGTAGATGGTATGTAATGAGGAATGATAATGGTATCCATATATACCACAAAACATATGGAATAAGTATTTAACACCTACCAAAAGCCTCTAGTTGAAAAAAACATCTAGTATCGACATTTGGTTTATTCCAGATGGGTAATAAGGAAAAAATATATGAATGGCCCAAAAATATATCTTATGAGCTCACAAAAAAATAATTCTAATGTTATAAGGATAATCTACGGAATATTGGAAATTGACTAAATCTCTTACATGTAGAAATACACTATGGTCGAAAACATCACAAATGGAGGTGAGATGGGTAAATTTTATCAAATCATAGTTTATTCCTTGGAAGAATCTGTCATTATTAACAGGGTATTTGTAAGAGAGAAAATAAAACCATTATCAAAAATTATATGGATATCCTCTTTTTAAAATAGTGACCTATGTAACTTCCATGATCAGAAAAATTTATAGTCCATATAATTATCTAGTGTCCTCATTAAGGGAAAAGACAATACACTCAATAAAAAAGGTCCAGTGAGGCAAATACATGTTATTTATTTAATAAAAATCAGGTATTTAAATACATGTCATTTATATGGAATGCAGTTAGTTTGAACCACCATAAATCCATCCTTAAAAAAACCAAATGATCAACCCTACGGAATAGTTTCCTGGTTAAGAAAAAATAAAAATATAATATGGGTTTAAAATATAAAAATTTATGGAACCATACATAATAAAAAAACCCTACGCTTTTAGTATCTTCCCACCTAAAACATCTATTACCTATGTCTTCCTTCTATGAACAGTACAACAACATCTGAGAATAACGTAGTCCATTGGTAAAAATGATAGACAACCACTCTTATGTGAATTCCTGCTCATGGTTGTGTTATATTAACACCCCTAATAAAGTTATAAATCTTCTAGGGATATAATTGATTATCAGTTACAAATTATGGAAAACATACTCATAATTGACACATATAACAGTAAGTTTATCTCATCTGGGTGAATGATATGAGGTTGATCTAGATAGTACTAGAAAATCTATGACACATGGAAGAAATCATTCATTTAGTGATACCTTTTAGGTAATGGAAAATGATATTCTATAATAATAACTCTCTAGACAAACACAAATGGCCCAATCTAAAGAGGTGGAAGCTTAACCTAACATATAATCTATCTATTCCTTAGTACAGTAAAAATATATATGAATACATCAACTCATACCTAAAATAATAGTTTTGGAAGACAATGGTTCACATATGACTTTGTATGAGACCAAAATGTATAAATTTAATTCCTAATATAATGAATATACTCAAATTCATCTTTAATTAGACAAGGTATATATATAACTACCTCACCAACCTCTAAACAATATAAAGTGAAAGACATTTCCAACCATAAAACACCTCCTAGGGAGCCATCTATATCATTATAGGAAAACTACCACTGAAGGAGAAGTCATATACATATATATATATGTATATGTATATATATCGCCACATGAACCTCTGAAATCATGTAAGAATACTCATAGAATGTCCTCTAAAACTGTCATCATCCATTTTATTTGACTGCTATTTTGGTGGAGAAACGACATGTTGAGAATTACGTATGTACACATAGCCCTATTTATCCCCTTTTAAAACCCTAATATTAAATTAACATAACTATCCATATTATAGCACGAATGAATCATGTATTGGAAAATTTCATAAACACAGAGACATCCAAGGACATCTAGTGATATGTTCAATCTGATATGAAATAAATGATTGAGCATTGTGAGCCTATCAATGATTACCCATATAGAATCACTTATTAGATGGGATATAACTCAATATGTCACTAAATCCATCATAGAATTATACCATATACATTCATTAAGGGGAAATATATCTAAAATACCTATTGGTTATGAGTTCTCTTCTTTTACCTTCAAACAGTTAGAACTCTAAATAAAAAACTAGCTATCTCATTTTTCATACTCGATCACTAATATTTGATATGTTGATCATAATACAAATCTATAAAACCTAGTCATGCATAAAATTTAGAATAATGAGACTCTTGAATAAATTTCTTCTAGATTAGTGTAGGAACCTATACAGGTCAATGATTTCAAAAGACTCTGTCATCATCAATGATCCATCCTAACTAAAGATCTTTTCCTAAAACACTTTCCCTAAGAACTAATCCCCTAGTGTATGACCACCTAAATGTATGCACTATTTCTAGATGTGAATGGGTCACTAATAAAAATGAAAATAAAAACCATTCCTGATAGTCCTAAAACTCTATGTTCATGTCTTAATGCATGACCATATGTTCAGAACCATCACTAGCATCTTCAACAGCCAGGGTCTGAGTCCAATAACTCATATTATGTACTAAATAATTTCATTTCCCATTTATATAATAATTATAAAGGTCATCAAAATTTAGTTATTCAACCTAAATTATCTACTATAGGTTTATTCCCCACCATAGAATGATTAAATTGATCATTTTTTAGTCCATATACTCCCTGAAATTCTCTCCCGACAACTAATTCCTCCATCAATGCATGCCATAATCAATGACTACCAAATACAAATCATGTGTTGTGTAATTCCTCTAATTATTACATATCCACTATGAACCATATGGAGTGACATGATTATCTTACATCATAAATTCTCTTATCAGACAATTAATGCACCATAATATAATCTATAGGTTCTTCCTGGATCCAGAATAGTCTGGGTCAATGAAAATTTTGGTCTCCCTTTTATATATTGGAAGACAGTCTTTCAATATTTTATCCATCAAAATATCACCACAATACTATTCAATCCCATATGATTTTCCTGTAAGAATGAAATTTACTTTATAATTTAACTTTAATAACCTTATATACCTATTTAACTGCAAATTTTAAAAATGTTCGTGGGAACCTATTTGGTTACTACATCTCATACACTCTTTGGGTCTACTGATTCTCCTTCACATGAGATAATATGAACATCTAAGTAGTTTTTTATAATCCAAAAGTGTCATTTTATTTTCATATAATACTTATTTTTATCTCTCAATATATTAATAATGATATCATGATTTATTTCATAGTCATTTCATAATTTTCAATACCAAAAGACGAAATCAAAAAAATAAATTGAATGAATATGTAGATGGTTTGAAAACTAGATACATTAGATCAATGAATATGGATGATTAATTAATTAGACTTAAATTCCTATCTTGATACTCCTAAAGGCAGACTGACTATAAATATCTATATAAGGTCTCTTTAATGTCCAAACTTGTACCTAGTGATATCCTCACCTCAAATAAATTTTTTGGAGTACCTATGATTCTTGTTGTTGATAAAAGTGTTCATATATATGAGAAAAAGGATAACAATTAATTAAAGTATGTTTAATGTTAATATGGTAGTCCACACAATGTGTGAGGGATCCATCCACCTTCATTGTGAATATAAATGGTGAAGCATAGGGAGAAGTATTGTTCCATATAAGACTTGTAGCTTTTAAGTCCCCTGAAAATCTCTTATATGCATACAAATCTATAGTCACCATCATATAAAGAGAAATGAACACTAGTGTATATCCTGGTATAACTCAATATAGAACTCCACCTCTCACATAAGAGGTAAACTAGAATAATAATTTGGGAAAACATCACTGAAATGATCTATTATATGAGAGAAATTAATATGATGTAATACCTGAACATCTATATAATGGAATGAAATCAGTGTTGTCATGAAAATCAACCAAGGATGGTATAGTTTAACCCTATCTTCATAGAAATCCCACTTTCCCTTTTGAATTTCAGTGGAACACTTTGGTAATGTAAAAGATACCCTTGAGTGATATAAATCTACATGGTAATGATAAGGAATTTAGTTGTCAATCTTGGAAAAAATTCACAAACAGAAATGTCAATGGTGATGATGTCCCATTATAAATAATATACTCCTTTCATTAATGGTCCATAAGCACATTGGATTTCACTCCCATAATTTTTAGCAGAAGGGTTGTCAAGGGTCCTTACCCCATCAATATTACTAAATATCAAACATAAGGGATTCCACAATAGCCAAAAGAAAAATGAATTTGAACCCCCTATATAAAAAGATACAGATATCAAAGAAGAAACTATTAAAATTATACATCAAACCATATAATAACAAAGGATTGGCTCCCTCTACAGATTAAAAAATACATAAACATGTCCAATTCACTGAACCATGGATACAATATGACATCCTTTAGTAGGCCCACTCATCTGACACTGTATTGTTAGTATCCAGCTTCTAAATCCATTTATACCACCTAAACATTATCAATTGATATAACTATATCGTTTCATCCTGATTTAGAGTATATGTTCCAGCTCCAATATTAATAGTAGGTGTTAATCCTCTATCTATGAATTGTAGAGGAAATATTCAAAAAAACTGTTGTAAATTCCCCTTCCCCCCAAAATATCAGCACTCAATTGAGGCCCTCTTACAATGACAATTCATTTTCCCCTACTTCCATCACTAATGAGTGACAAAAACATCCATTATATTCACACTAACTGGTACATCGATCATGAATGGTGTCAAACTGATGTCTCAATCTCAATATTGTATAATATTTGGATGATAAGACAATCCACTCAAATGTAGAGAACCAGCATTAATAAAATTACATTTAGTAATAATATCCAGATTCATTATATAATACATTGTAGTAAACCAGATAAAATTCAAAAGGGAATGAATATGATTTCTATGAGCATCCAAAAATCTTCTTTCATTTGACAGCTCAATAATTATATAGATATGCACAATGTGAAGATGGGTTTTAAAATAAGGTGAGTTATCCATAAAAAATATTAAACGATATTGCAAGTTCATGAACACCCTAGCATGATCATACATCAATGTTTCATTGAATAAATATTCTTATAAGTTGTATTTTAAATACCTCAAAATTAAATAGTGGTATTGAATTAAATTTTTCAGAATATCCCACCATTTTTAGGGGATCCCAAAATCATATCTGTTGTGAGCATAAATCTCAACTCATGTAGTGTATCTGGGTTCATGCTGATAGATAATATAGTCTCAATCCATAAATATGCATCCTTAGGTCAACCATACACTAAATATATATGTTTATTATTCTATTGAAGCTCCATCATCAAATCTACCATATATTGGGTAGGTCACAGATCTCCATGTTTAATTTGTATATTCCATATAAACTCCCATCAAAATTGTCCATCATTACCAACTTTTACGATATAAATATGTGCCACGAGTGGGACTACTCTTGGTTATTATCGTGGATTAGGCCCCCCACCACTGAAATATGTTCCTCTATACCATCTTGGAACATGAATTGTCGACATAATTGTGTAACAAATCTATATATTCCAATCAAACACCATATATAAAAGTTGTTAGTAGTAATGGTCATAGACACTATAATAGAATATGTACAAGACATCTTATAATGTATTAAAACCCCTATAAATTCCTCCACATCAATGTTTGCGTTATATTAACAATCATAAAGGACAAAAGGACCAATACCTGCTAACCAAAACTATGTTCTGGTCTATGTTAAGCTCATTATTTAACTATATGTGGTCATGTATATAGACCATCAATTGAATGTTATTGGGGAAACCCATTTAATTTTAAATTGGAATCCACAAATAAGGGTTTTCATATTTAAATAATATATTTATCAAATAATTAATTATTGTAAATAACCAGTTAATTTTAGCAGCATTCCCAATTTATTGAATTATATGATTTAAAAATTTCAATCAGGAGTTCAAATGACTATATCAGAACATCACATCATATAGAATAATTTAATTGATATCATTATATGATTTGAATAAATGAACAACCATTCCAAATCCATAGATATACATGCACTAATTAAATTTCAAATGACATTGATGTATTTCAAAACATCTAATATTTAATTCTATTCATACTTTTCTACATAACTCAATCATGTTACAATTGTTAAGTTACGATTCTATCATGAAAATATATTGAAAACAACATTTTTTTCAATTAAGAAAACTTAATAACATATTATTTAGTATTATTAATGTATATGAACATTATTTTTAGGATTAATATGTCATTTAAGACGCATAAATCATGTATCATGCATTCATGTTATGAATCTTAAATGGAATTGTTGTTTCCGTGATATATAAATCCCATTAGTTGACTAAAATGATGCATGATGAATGATTCCTTTTCTATGTCGGGGAATGGATATAATGTAATACCACATTATAAAAACAATGACATCATATATCATGTGCATCTACTTATGGTTTAATAAATGAATCTTTAATAGGGAAAAAATATATTTTCACATCTTATTCAATGTAATTTGACATTTTCCATAGATGTAGGTAATATAATCAAATGAATATTCTCATTAATTTTTTATCTATCGTAGTTTCCTTTTTACCATCCAAAATGAATAAGGTAATGAAAATAATCCAATAATACCAATTTTTATTGTCTTCAACTGAGATACACTATAATGGTGTCTATAGTCATTGAGTTAGATGGACTGAAGTGCATATCACCTTATTCCATAGGAAACATACTATTAGTGAGGGTCCATATTGGTATAGTTTGGAGACTATACCCTTTTAATCAGAGTAATGAAGAAGTGTAATAATGTATAATTGATGATGAAATAATAAATAATGATATCTACAAAAATGGAAGTAAAACATCTATAAGATAATGATAAAAAATCCAAATCATGTAATATTCAGAATAATATACAATATAATGAAATATCATCTCTAAAAAATGATGCGATAACTATGGAACCATGTACACATACATATATGTATATAAAAATTACTATAAGAGAAAAAATACTATATATATTTTGCATCATGTGACACATATTAGTTCTATACTCCCATGTCCAAATGCCATAATCTATCAATCATAAAAATCAGGTGGATTATCCCTATCCCAATATGAATCTAGGTTTCCTTTATAGGTACCATCGATGCCCAAATAGTGTGTGAGATTATCATAGTATTACACTACCAATGGTGTCTATTACAAGGCCATCCAGTGAATATAAACTATTGTATTATATAGGTATTACTTGTAAGTAATAATGTAAGATAAATATAAATAGGCATTGTAACATGTTATAACAGAAACATTATAAAATAGATGATATTTAGTATGTATAATGTAAAAACATAATGTAGTTACTAGCTTATAATAATCCAAATGTGATATGAGTAAAAATCCATAATGGGTGATGTACCATGGCGTATGACGAGGGTGTCCTATATCCTGAGATTTAAATTAATAATAATTTTAACTTTTCCATAGCTTTATCATTCTTAATGGTGTCATATGTGAATACCTTGATACTATAGATAGTAACATACCTAAATGTGAAAGGTTCCATAACATTATAGTATGCCACTTCAATAATGAACCGTATAAGTTTCAAATGTTAATAATCATAGGTTTCAAAACATAATAATATTTTCCAAACAGTATTACTCATAGGATTCATAACTTTATTACAATAGGCTTTATACCTTATTAATGGCTGGTTTAATATAGACACAAAACTGCTACCATACATTTTTAATAAAACCATGAATGAAAAATAATAAAATACATGTCCTATGTTAGTGTCCATGCAGATTTATAATATTCATTTAATTATCCATTTAATAAATTAATATCATTTAATAAAATGAAAAAAGGAATGATCCTCTCTTACTAACTCATTTATTTTTTAGTTGATCCCAATAATGTGGTGTATTTATCACAAACACAATGTGTATGGTTTAATAGAGGGAAGATAATGTAATAACACATGGGTTTATTAGGTTGATTTTGTAAACCAATTACCTTTATTAATTTCTACATGTTTGACACAAATTAAATTAAAATATAATATGAGAACATATCATCTAATTTTGTCATAATGACTCAATATTCTAGAATACAACACAATGGTATTATTTGAATAAATAGATATCCATGGGAAAAAGTCATGAAAACCAAAAATAAACCTATTGTAGAACTATTTCCTAGTATCAGACTTTACTTTTGTAAAAATCATAAATATGATAATATATAAAAATTCAATAAATATAGAGCATATAATTTCCCACAAAAATAATTTATAATCATATGTGGTAAATAAAGGAATTAAGGAAATGAACTAAATATCATATAGGTGGTGATCCAATGTGATATACAGTGTTTCAAATGGATCCTATATAGATTAATAGAATCACATACAAGGATAGGAATTTTTAAAATATCTCATGAAGGGTATGATCTATATGGGAGAGAATAAGAATCCTCTGAAAAAATTTAGAGGCCCTATCTCCATTAAAAATTATGACCTCGGGAATTTACATGGTGTGTAATCCGTACGCCCTATGTAATGTTTGGGTTTCCCTCTAATTGAAAACCCATTACACATAATTAATATTTTATATCCAGATAAATACATGTATTTTATTTAATATTCATCAAGTATTTAAATACATATCAATTTTTTCATTCATCTAGGATATATCCCCCCTACAACCATCATTCCAAAAATAAAATGAATTACCATTGGGTGCGTTTTCTATGTTAATCAAAAATAAAAACTCAACAAGGATTTCACTGAAAAATTATGTGTACCATGTCTCATAAGAAAACATGTAATCATACACTAACCAAAAAACAAAATTATGTGAAAAATTTGTTCCACGAAGCTACGGTCACATACCCAAATAACAAATTATTTTATTTTTCTAGATAAAATCTCCAAAGATCATGATTCCCAAGAAATAACTCAGAATGTCCAATATTATGATCACCACTTCCGAAAAATTTATATTTTAAAATATGTTTCTTATTTTGGATGATCACAAAAGAATAATTTTGAATTTATGAATATACCAATTCAATTGACATTCACGTCTATATTAATGGAATAATTTTTATTATACAAAACCATAAAGTTATAATTAACTATAATATCATCGGACTGTAGAATTAATTCCAATTACATAATTTCATACTAGTAATAATAATTATTCATAGAATCTAAAAAATTGAATACTCGTAATTTAATTTCTATGATAACATATTGGGCTCGTTCCCCCTTAAGATTATTAATATTATAGAGATACTATGTCTAATTATCACAGAATATTTAGAATAATTTTTATTCATACAATAATGACTGAAATATATGTAACAAACTGATAATTCAAAAATTTATAGGGATCCCCCATAATCGTAATAATTCAAAAAATTTAGCTCACCACATACTATTAGACATGGATCATGATTTTGGAAGATGAATAGAATCCCAAATTGGTTCATCCAAACAGGTGAGAAAGAAAAATTTAGTTGTATCTCAAGATATTGTTCCATATTATAATTTCCATGAATGAACCCATCCAAAATGTTTTTACAAAGATGAGTTCCTATTGTAGTTTTTGACATATATTAAATTATCAATATAATTATTCTCAATAGGATTGAATGCTATGTAACTTGTTTATAAATTAAAATGCAACCCACAAAGTGGAACATATCCATCTGATGGGAGTCATTAAGTAAGATATTCATATATTTCTCTATAATCTTGATTATTTCCAGGTGAACTCTTAGAATATATAGAGACAATTCTTGAAGATAAAACCAATATAACTACTTTAATGAAAAATGCATAACTAAATAATAGGAAACCACATTCTAAATCATTGATGTGTGGTGTAATTCGGTTAATAACATCATCATTGGGGTTTGTGTCGATTCACCATGTGGAAAACGGAACCCCCATAACAATTTTATGAATACTTATTTCTATATCTAGACATAACTCGATGTGGTTTGTGTGCCAAGTAATGTATTAATTATAGAAGAATTATATTATGAACTCTATGAATTATATTTTCAATTTATTGAAATATATTGAATAGTATTTAGTCATAATTTTGATTTTTTATTATATATTCTCCAAATATACCTAAATGATTTATTCATCCATTAAAATAATTTTAAACAGCATATACACATGTTAAACTATATATTAATATGTTAAATTAAATAAATATGCATAGTATGTGTGTCTTGTTTCCACACAATATTCATAATATGTAAACTATATATATATTATTAATAATCAAGGTCCCATGTAACATATTTATCATGATTCATGTCATATATGAGATAATTATTAGTACATTTATGAAATAATTTTCTATAATTTCATATTATACAATCAACTTGTGAAAAAATGAGTAATAATTAATTTATACATTTTGTAGATGTTATGTTACAAAGAAATTTATTTGTTTCATTTAAAATTTTATGAACCTATCAGGAAATCTCTATCCCAATGTACATATTCTCTACCCTCAATAAGAATGTTTGATGAATTTTCATTATATTTGGATTGTGTGTTTTCATTCCAAATATGTTTTTTATTTTGTTCATTTGTGTTTATTGTGTTGAATTGTTGTGTTCCATATTCCCATAATGTCATGACACATCCCCCAAGGCCTGTGTTGTGACTACCCCAAGCCTGCCTTCCATAGAACATGGTTTGGTGACTAGAACCAGAAAGTCATATCCTTAAAACATGAAGGATATGAATTTTTTAACATGCATATACATAGACTAGGTACACAACAAAATTAAACCACAGAGTAAAACTGCAAAAGTAAAAGTGTGAACTGAATGTAAATGGGATATTATTCAATCCCAACTAATGAGACAATAAAAAAACTAGCTCCTGAGGTTGTCCTACAAGGATACTACCTGAAGGGTTGGTACAGCTCATCACTGCAGGTCTCAATGTCAATCGGTCACCTTAAAGCACCATCTAGTCCTCGCTCCAAAATCTTAGTCAAAGATGTTTGTCATCTGCACCAGACATAGTATTGTACAAGGGAAGCCCGTGGAATGGGGAGTATAACAATTCCTAATAGGGACCTAGATACCCCTTAAGGTCTCTCACAATTCAACAAGGGAAAAACCACAAAGCATGATCTCAATAACAATTCACAGAGAAAAAGAAGAAAGCTCACACAAGGTATACAACATGAAGAATTGGAATAACGATGATTATCCATAAATCAATATAATATTATTCCATTGAGAAGTTTCATTGCTGAACAACAAAAAAGTTACTCTTTCATTGATCCACATAGCTTCGTAAGTCACTGATTGACATAGGGTCACAGGTCATCGATCCACATAGGTTTATAAGTCACTGATCCATGATAGGCCACTCTAAGGTTCGACCTCATTGGGTCGTGATACTTCTTATCGACATGAGGTTATAAGTTTTTTATCCACAGAGGGTCGTAAGTGATGGATCCACATAGGGTTGAAAGTTGTCGATCCACACAGGGTCATAAGTCACTGATCCAAACAGTTTCATAAGTCATTGATCTATGACGGTCTGCTCTAAGGATGGTCCTCATCGGGTCGTTCCACTATAGATCCAAAAAGTGTTGTTATGATGCCGATACATATAGGGTCATATGTCACTTAACAACCAGCCCCAAAATTCGAATACATAGTAAATTTGAGTTATATAGATTCTAATCCTCAAGATATCGGTCATACCTCAGCCAAAAAAAAGTAGCACAATGAACGTTTATGAAGAACTTTTTTGTTATAAGGGTTCTAACACAATATACGGTGCTCCAATTAGATGCTTGATCTATTTGTTATATGCTTTTTAGTTCTGAGGTCCATGTTGGATTCTAGTTTTATCCAACCTAGCCATACTCCGACATTCTCCCAAACCCATGTGGAGTATCTCAAAAAGATCAGCTGGTCCCAAATCCTCATATAGTTCATCAAATGTGCTTCAGGATTTGGAGTCACAACAGATTTAGTGATACATGGCTGGTCAGGTCCGGTAGTGGTCCGGACTTCCTAGAAAACCCGACAGACAGTGCGGGGTAGTTCTCCTGGGTGGCAGCACTAGTGGGCGCCCCCTGGTCTTCCGAAATAGTCGGCTCGACTGGCCATTTTTCTCTAGCCAAGTTGCCCGTGGTGGCTAGACACCTGCCACTCATGGCATTGGAACGCCCCATCTTCCACCATCTCGTCGCCTATGGGCACGACCATTCCCACATGCCCGGCTCAGCCAACTTCCACCGCTGGTCGACGGTGTGGCCCTACTGGTGAGAGCTTCCATGGGCCTCTGGAGATGCTCTGCTAGTCCATTCTCCTTCTAGTCTATGCCTAAGGGCCTCCGAGGATTCCACCTACACTACATGGCCCTCAGTTTTTCCTTGTCTCTACGTTCATTTATCTGTCATGATGAACGCACCAAGAACAAGTTCAAAGGAGGGTCTAGGCATTTTTTGGTTCATCCCGCACCCTCCACATTACCATATTGAACATGTGGGGGGACAATAATCATTAAAACACCACTAAGAAACATTGAATTATCCTCCTTCATTAAATAACAAAACAAAAATCAACCAATTGGATGGTTGGTCTGCGTTTGTCATTATATTCAGGAATGGTAAAGAGGGATGAAATAAGAATATAAAAACCCTTACATCAAACATGATGCATTCCACTTATGATGAAGGAGGAGAATCTATTGTTCGAAGATGTTCATCAGCGTTCAACATCACCAATTGATGTTCAGATTGAATCTTTAATGGAATCATCGAATCTCCATTCTTCGTTGGAGGAAGCCTTTGTTGACGTTTTATCAGAGCTTCCTCTCGTAGCTATCCCAAACCCCATACCAAATGTATAATTAAATAAATGAATAGGAACCACCTATGTTGTGTTCATTAATGGGGTTCATTAGTGAAACACAATTAATGATCCATTAATCATAAGACCATCATGGATACACAAACAAAGGATCGTTCCAATAAATGACACTCAATAAAAACTTGATGTTACACTGTTGTCCCACCACCATATCTCAATGGTTGAAAAAAGAATAAAATAACTTCTTTTGTTATTTTATTATTATTTTTTAGAAAATTCCAATAATTAAATATTTCATCTTACCTATGATGGTTGATGTTATGATTTGTCTAAGAGAATCTTGACATTACGAATTCAACAGAGTCCTCATATTTTTAATCTGAGTACTGGTTCAAATGATATAAATCAATGCTCGCACGTTTACTGAGAATACCTTAAAAGGAGTTCAAAATTTCGTTTCGGGCACTCCAGGACACAGAAATACATGATGTCTATTTATTCAGTCTCGTAATAATTCCATTTAATTAATAAAATTATATGGGATTTATGGGTATTTACATTCTCTTCACATTATGGATTTTCCGTCCCCAAAATCCACAACATGGGATAAGAAAAAAATAGTGGTAATGAACAAGAATCTGAGCCTCCCTCTCCCATGTGCACTCCAGGAGGTTCCCTTGAGGCCTCAAAACTCGCACTAGATTAATCTATTGTCAATGAAGAACCCAGCCCTGTCGATCCTCTATCTCTAATGGGAACACCGCAAACATCACCCCATCGTCAATGTACATCTCACCCTAGTCGATGACGAGTGATGGATCATGCACATATCTTTTCACCTGCTACATGTGGAAAATGTCATTCACTCAGTGCATGAGTGGTGAAAGAGGAATGAATTATGCCAGATGGCCAAATATACTACGAATTTTAAAAGGTCTAAAAAAATGTAGATATAGCTTGCCGATTGGGCCAAATCTCCACAGTCCTCGTCAAGGTGAGACCCAAATGAAAATATGACTTCCATCCTCATACACCAAGGATCTTCATCTCCTGACACAATAAGACTTCTTCCTTCTCTATGTATTCTTCATCCACTCCTGGATGACTAGTACCTTCTCATTGGTAGCCCCTACCAACTCTAGACCAATATGTTTTGACTCCCCTAGGTCTGTTCATAAATGAGTTGATCTTCATGGTCGCCCATACATGGCCTCGAACAGTAATGTGTTGATGGTGGAGTGATAGTTTTTGTTTTATGCAAACTCCCACAAGGTAAAGTGATCCTCCCAGCTATATAAAAAATCAAGGATTCAAGAACAATGAATTCCCGCAAGAGTCTATATGGTTTGATTAGTTTTACCATCTATCTAAAGATGCATTGTGATTCTTAAACAAAGCTGAGTCTCAAAGCCTTCATACAATCCCTTCAACAACAGGGATGTAAAACGAACTTCACAACCTAAGAAGATCATTGATATAACCCTATGGAGACATACTATATCTTGTACATAGTTTCGTCTTAATACCTTTACATATCCCTCATCTCATATGGGTAGGATGTGGGCCGACCTGTTGAGTTGGTAAACGATCACCATGATAGAATCTTAGCCGATAGATGTACATGGTAGCACAATCACGAAGTACATGGAGATGGCATCCCATATCCATTCTGGCACCTCAAGTTGATGTGTTCATCCTTCTGGAACCTAATTTTCATCCTTCACTTGATGACAAGTGAGGAATCATTAAATGAACTCAATCGGTTTTTCTTTATCCCTGGCCACTGGTACTGACGTCGGAGGTCCTGGTACATATTCACTACACCAGGATATACCCCCAATTGGGATCTATTGAAATCCATCAAAACCTCCTCTTTTAGCATCACATGTATCATAGTGCATCCTTTGAAAAGGATTATGTGCTCCCCCCGTCAACAAATCTATTAGGAGCCTTTCTGGAGGATATCTGAGCATATCTGTCCTCACAGTCAATGTCCCAAAGCTATCATTTCCTAACTCGCTAAAATAGTGGGGGAGTAACTATCATGGAATAAGGTAATATTCTCTATCAATATCCATGAATTAAACCTTCAATGAGGTTAACTACTATGTCACCTCACTTAGAAACTGTAGAGTAGACCTCCTACTAAGTGGGTCTGTCACCACATTCCCCTTCCCATGAGTGTTGACTATCTCAATATCATAGTCTTGGAAGAACTACAATAATCACTGTTGTCTATGGTTCAGGTCCTTCTATGAGAATATATACCTAAGATATTTTTATCAGAGTAGATCATAAATTGTTCATCCATAAAGTTGATCCTCCACATATTCAAGGAAAATACCACTATTGCTAACTCTAGGTCATGGGTAGTGTGGTTCTTCCCGTGTTGTCTCAACTATTGTGATCCATAGATGGTCACCACTCACTCCCACATCAAGACATATCTTCTTCTAGTCCTTGATACGTTGTAGTATAATACATACCTAAGACCCTCTACTAGTAGTCTCATGATGGGTACCGTCTTCTGTCTCCGCCTCAGCTCCTGGAAACTATGTGGGCATCTCTTTGTCCCCATGAAAGGATATAACTACTATTTCAAAGCTGTCAAGGGTTCTTATACTTTCTAAAAGTCTACTACAAATCTCTAGTAGTACCCAGTCAATCCCATTAAACTCTTCTCCTCAGTCACACACCTGGGTTTCTCTATAGTAAGCAGTACCACAATTATTTCTAGATGCACTACAACTCCAGCCTCAAGATAACGGGTCCAAGAAAGTGGACATTCCATATCACGAATGGGAACAACAATAGCTTATCATAAATCTTGTTCTCTTGGAGCATATCCAAGATGTATCTACAGATGAGTGGCATGCTCTTCCTCTGACGCTGAATACACTATGATGCTTCAATGAAGACAACCATGATCAAATCAGGGAAAGGATGGAAGTTTCTGTTCCGGAATCCCATGAAAATTTCCAAAATAATGGTCACACCGAAAGGCATCACCAAGAACTCATAGTGTCTGTACCGACATCTAATGGCCGTTTTCAAAACATTCTCATGTCGTACCCTTAGTTGATTATAGCCTGATTTGAGGTCTATATTTGAAAACCACCAATCTCCCATCAGATGATTGAAGAGATCATCAATCCCCATGAGTGGATACTTGTTCTCCACAGTCACCTAGTTCCGTCGCTGATAGTCTATGAATTGGTTCAAACTCTTGTATTCGTTTTTTTGTGAACAAAATCAGGGCTTCCCATGGAGAAACAATGGGCCTTATGAACTTCTTCCTCTGCATGTCCACTAGTTGTACCCTCAACCCATGAACCTCCACATGGGCCATTCGATATGCTGGTGTAGATATCAGTACTGTCATGGGGTACAGGTCGATGTAGTAGTCAACCTCTCTATGAGGAGGTATCCCTAGAAGATCCTCAGGAAAGACATCAGCATACTGGTCCACCACAACATGATAACTCAGACTCCTCTCATTATCATCTCTAAGGGTAAGGCTAGAAAACTTATGAGTGATCGGTTTCACCCTCCGCTGAGAATTTCTATACTGTGATATAATGTTTCCCTTCTCACCAGTGAATGAAAACCCTGTCCCATTCTCATAGACGCACTTCACATTGCACCTTAAATAGTTGATCAGAGCTTGAACCATGGATAACTAGTCCATACCCAAGATGACGTCATAAGGCCTCAACCCTGGTACTAGGAGATCCCAACCTAAGAACTCTCCTCTTAAAGTAATATCACAATATCATCACCTGTGCATAATCATTGAATCATCTCATGTAAGAGTCACTAATATAAAAGATCGATGTAATGGATCTACCAGATTCTCAGAGATTTGAACAAGAGTTGTGGAAATAAAAGAGTATCTAGAACATATATCTATAAGAACTGATTCTAGGATGGAGTATATAAATATCGTACCTCGAATAATCACTTAAGAACCATGGTCGTATGTCAGAGCATCCTGAAGCTGAGCCCGTCAGTGTCGACTTGCTCCATATGGTGTGGGTGGACCACCTGGAGCTGGTGGTAGTGGAAGATAAAATCATTGCACCCAGCCTGTGCATGACTAGCTTATCTTCCACGACCGCCACCAAACAAACCTCCCTACTCGAATATCTGCCTCTGCCTCAGTGGTCCCCCAACCTTTTGATGACTATCAGTGCGGTGGTTCGGGATGTCACGACCCATATGACCCACCCCGCCACATGATTTTCACATTCTAATGCTACAAATACCTCCTCTGTCCTGTGATCTCCGCACCACTCAACCTACTTAATAGGGTTGTACATGAGATGGTATAGACTACTTCATCATCTATTACATCATCCTTCTGCCTGGTGTAGATGTATTGACCATGTGTCATCAGGTGGTGTGTCTCAATTTCGGTGCCTTCTCTCTTAAGAAGCGCTACTAGAAGTTCTCTCTCTTGTACACCATCCTTCATCGGTATGTTGAGCGATATCATCGACACTTTGATCTCCCATAAGAGACCCAAATCAAGGTTCAGGTCTAAAAGAATGGGTTGTGTACCATTTCTGTGGAGTATCAGGAACAATCAGTGAATATTGCCGAGTACTGGGCTATAGTCATGCTACCCTTCTGTAAGTGCAGGAGCTACTGAATATGCACAGAGAATAGAGTCACTAGAAAAAACTCCACCTTGATGAGGGTTTATATGTCCAACCCGGCGAGGGTCACCTCATCGTGCAACTAGAGCATTAGGCTCCACAATCTCCCTATTGCTCCCTAGAAGAGGCTACCAGTTAGGATCATCATTTTTTTCTAGTGTCCCAACATGGTGAAAAACTATAGGCACAACCTCCTTCCAGTCCTCAGCAGCATGAGAATCTGTCTCACCTCAAAACCTCATAGGACTATGCCACTAGAACTCGTGTAGTGCGCTAATTTGGCATGCACCATCCTCTAGTGGGGCTGGGGAAAACTACTTCCCTATGGGTGGTCGTGTTGCTTTTACAACACCCAAAGGTACCATCACCTTAAGAGGTCCATCCACTGACGCCTCATTGCTCAGTGGTCCATCATTGTGATATCTCCTTGAATCCTATCTGGTTGTCTATGTGGTGGAATCCTATAAAAAAAGGTGTGCCACGGTCAATAAGTTAAACATAGTGAGTTAACATAAAAGCAATAAAAACAAAAACATTTAAAAAAGACACACAATTATTGTTTCGATGTACCGAGTTGGAAACTAGAATTCAGGGTCCTCGAGTATGGATATGTCGGTCGCCACACCAACATTAGACTCATCGAACTAAAGACCACAGTCAAAACACATAAAGCTATTTCCCCATTGAAAATATTGGATACATAGTTATTCTGTAGTAATGAGACCTCTGATACCAATTTTTCATGAATCGTCCCCAGGGGCTTGTGCCGTGACAACCCCAAGCCCTCCTTCCATAGACCAGTGGTTCAAGACTTGCACCAGAAAGGAATATCCATTAAATGGGAATTAATTTCATTTCTTAACCTTCATACACACATACTAGGCACACAAAAAAAGTAAACCACTAAGTAAAACTGTTGATGTAAAAGTGTGAATTGAATGTAAAGGGTCCAGTATACAAGCCCAACTGAAGATACAATACAAAAATAAAACAAATCTAGAGGTCATCTTATAAGGAACCTACTGGAAGGGTATGTACAACTCGTCATTGTGGATCTCCAATTAAAATAGTCACCTCTGTTAACCATCGTGACCTATTTCTCAAATCTTATCCAAAGTTGTCTATTGTGTGCACAGGACACAATAAGGTGTGGGTGAAGCCCGTGTAGGGCTGAGTATAACAATACCCTTTAGGGACCCTTAGACCCTTGATAGTATCCCAGAATTCCCCGTTGGCAAACCCACAAAGCATGATCACAATAACAATGCACGCAGATAAAAATATATTTCACACCAGGTATACAACTTAAAGAACATGAATTTCGTAGATCTATTCCTCATGACATCAGTCGTACCTCAACCTCCATGAAGTCCCATGAAGAATTATCCTGAATAACCATCGTTTCATAAGGGTTCTAATGTAATAGATGACTCGTTATTTAGACACCCTGTATTTAAGTTATAAGTTCACGTTCCAGACACAGTAGAAGTGCTTTAGGGGGTTTTCCCAACATTAATTTTAGCATTAACAAAAATTAATCCAGAATTCGTCACAATGTAAAACGTAAAAATCGTCGGAATAGAATGATGAATGAAAAAAAAGATGGAGTCCCAAAACCATAGAGATAGGATCATCATATGTTGGTTATAATTAATTTTATTAATTGACAAGAATTACCTTGATGGAATTCTTTCTTCATTGATGTCTCTGGGCACGATCCGATGTGATCTGTCATTGCGTTGTAGAATCCAAGTGTAGGATTCCTCTAGTGGTGATCCACATGTGCTCCACGTATATATGGATTTCACCGAAGGGATCTCCAGGGGATAGAGTGGAAGAACCTTCACTTAAGATGTTCTCCTTTGATCGCCTTGATCTGGTGGTGGTGGATCTCTCTAAGACATGAGAGCATTCTTGGAGGAAGGGGATCTTTCGGCCTTAAGAGAACTATCCAGAATAGTTGTGCACAATGATTGGGGAAAAATGTTGGGGTTGTGAGGATATTTATAATCGGGTTTGAGGTTATAGAGTTATGACAATAAATAAATACATTACGCGTTTTATTTATTTCATTAACTCTTCTTAAAAAACCACCATGTCGAATGATTAATTCTTTGACATGTGACCACACTGATTATAATGAATATCATTTAATAAAACGATGTTATTTCCTCAAAATACCTACTGGTAAAACTACACTCCGTTTAATCATTAATAAATGACATGTAATCTTTTTCCATAAAACTACACAGCGTGTACTTTTATTTTCCATTTTCCTTTATTTCATCCACTAAATTTATTAGTCCTAGAGTAATGGATATTTATTTCTCTAATAAATTTAACTGCATTACTCGATAATAAATATATTTTATTTCGTCCACAATATATTCTCTCGAATAACTACTATCGAAATAAATGTGATCAGGAATCCTTAAATAATTATTAGACCAAAGATGAGAATAATCTTTAATTAACATGTTAAATTAATATTTAACTGAGATACATGTACACACTTCATGTGTGACCCTCTAGGAATCTTTCTTGTTGGTATTAGGCGGGCTTGCCTAATGTCCACGATTACTGTCGAGAAGTGGGTCAAGGCACCCAAGAGAATGACGTTGACACTACATTGACGTGTCACCTCATATGAATTCTTACCGGGTAATATAATCCTTTTTTCATGATATCTCGAATCAAGTGGGTTTCCTGCTAGTGCTATTAACCCATCTTCTCGATTATCCTTTCCTGACATTCTAGAATTGAACACTCCCAAACCTTATGATGGCCATGGATTCATTTAGGCTATATCAATTCCATAAAAGGGCCTGAGATATCTACTTCCATTATGGTACATAAGTTACAAATCCTTTCTTGCATTATCTATTAATGAAGTATTACTCATGATGCACCCAACGTATCCTACCTCGCTGCGAACAATGTGTCATCAATGTTTTTGTCAATAAATATAAGTGTGTGAGTTGTAATACCCACTAATAATAATCTTAATGTCTAAGGACCAATACACATGTCTGTAGATAGGAGCATCCATTGAATATATGAAATGTGGATTTCATACTGGCCGGTCTTATTCTCATAATATCCACCTGGATATTACCAAGGGTACACACCATGAGAAGGTGCCTCAAAGTTTTATGAGTTCTCACCCATAATGGCATGTATTATTTCTATCCCTCAAATAACATCATCCAACCATAGAACTTATATTCAGGAACAGTGTTATGGAACTTCCAGGTTCTCATCATAGTAGGGATCTGCTATTACCCTTTAATGCAATAGCTGTCCATAGGAAATTATCACATGAATTGTCACATAGAAGAAAAATCAAGATTTGATAAGGTATTAATTAATTAATAAAGTACAAAGTAGTTGGTTCTAGGCCCCCAACTCCAATAGACTCCAACTTGGACTAGAGAAAACTTCTAACAACCTTTAACCCACTAGCTCTCACATGATATTCATGCTTCTGCTGAGATAGGCCATTAGTCATGGGGTCTGCACATTATCTTCTGAGGACACTCTGCTCACTGCAACTTCACCCCTTTGATAGAAATCCCTAAAGTGGAGATACTTTTAGAGTATGTTCTTTGTCTGTTGATGTGACCATGGTTCTTTCCCAAGAGCCATCACTGTAGTATTATTACAATACAACATGATAGGATCATTACATCTAGGAACCACATCAATCACCTTGACAAAGTTTCGAATCCAGACGGCTTCCTTGGACACATCAGAAGCAGTTATATATCCGAACTCCGCTGTAGAATCGGCGACAAATGGCTGCTTTGATCACTTCCAGCTCACAACTCTTCCATCGAGACATAAAACATATCTATAATGTGACTTCAGATCATTCTGATCTGTCTCAAAAATAGCATCAGCATACCCTCTGATGAAAATCTCCTCGTCTCCTCCATACACTAGGAACATATCCGTAGTTCTTATTAGATAGTTAAGGATAGTATTAACAGTAGTCCAATGTTGTTCTCCTGTATCTGCTAGATATCTTCCTACCATGCTCAGTGCATAGGAAACATCAAGCTTGGTACATAACATGGCATATATGATGGATCCTATAGCCGAAGTGTATGAGTTCTTACTCGTTATATCTTTCTCTTGTTGTGCATAAGGACACATTTTTATAGAAACATGTAGTCCATGTGACACTGGAACCAATCGCCTCTTGCATTGTTCTATACTAAATCTCTTTAGTATCTGGGCGATGTATGTACCCAGACATAGTCCATGTAGCCTCTTGGATCTATCATGGATGATCTTGATCCCTAGAATGTAGGCTGCTTCACCCAAGTCCTTCATAGAGAAACACATGTTCATCCAGTCCTGAACTAACTATAATATTGGTACATCATTTCCAATAAGCACTATGTAATCAACATATAATACTAGTATAATGATCGTATTCCCTTTAAAACACTTATAAACACATGGATCACATTCATTCTTAATATACCCAAGTTCTGTTATGGCGTCATCAAATCAAATTTTCCATGACCTGGATGCTTTATTTAATCTATAAATGGATTTTTACAACTTATAAAGCCATTTGGTTTCAAATGGTGTCACAAACCCTTCTTGTTGTGTCATATAGACATCTTCCCAAAGGTTTCCGTTAAGTAATACTGTTTTGAAATCCATTTTCCATGTCTCATAGTCATTGTAAATTGCTATGGCATGTATGATTCTTATGGATTTAGAAATGGCATCTGGAAATAAGGTTTCATCATAGTCAATTCAATGATGCTTTCTGAATCCTTTAGCCACGACCCTTGATTTATAGGTGCTAACATGACCTTACATGTCCAGTTTTCTATTGAATACACATTTTCATCCAATAGTATTTACATCAACTGGCTCATCGACTAGAACCCATACATGGTTCAAATATATGGAATCCATCTCAGAATTCATAGCTTCTAGCCATCTTGTAGCTTCTGAGCTTGTTTATTTCTTCCTTGTAGGAGAGAGGTTCATCATTGTCCAACAATAATGATTCACCACCCTCAGTGACTAGGAAACCAAATCTCTCTAGTTCCCATGCCTCTCTTGAGCTCCTACAAAGTACTTGTGTTTATGGAACCACTTCCATAGAGACTTGTGGAACTTTTTCCTATTCCAACTCTTGTGTATCTTAAGCATCAACTTCATCGAAGTCAATCATGATCACACTATCCATTTTGAGGATGTTCTCCCTCTCAAGAAAGACGTCTTGTCTGACGACAATCACTTTCTTGTCAGAATGGTTATATAGGTGATATCCTTTTATTTCCATGGGATATCCTATAAAGATACACTTCATGCCCCGAGGTGCTAGTTTATTTCCTGATAATCCCTTACCAAAGGCCTCACATCCCCATCCATGTGTTTGAAACAAAATGGGTCTCTTTCCATTCCATAACTCGGATAGAATTCCATTTTCCGCCTTAGTTGGTACTTGGTTTAATGTGTATGTTGTTGTTTGTAATGAATATCCCCAAATGGATAATGAAAGATCTGCAAGAATCATCATTGACCTCACCATGTCCAACAAGGTGTGGTTCCTCCATTCACTAACACCATTATAATGTAGTGTGTAAGGAGGAGTGAGTTGAGATAGAATCCCAAACTACAGTAAAATATGGATGAACTCTTGGTTCAAATATTCTCCACCTCGATCCGATCGATGTTTATTTATATTCTTACCATGCTTATTATCCACTTCTCTCTTTATTTTATTAAATTTCTATAAGGACTCTGACTTATACCTCATTATGTAGAAATATCCATATCCACATAAATCATCAGTAAAATTAACTAAGTAATAATATCCCCCTCTGGATTCTACTAGAAATGGTACACATACATCCGTGAGCACCAATCCAAGAAGCTCTGTGGCCAATTCACCTTTTCCACCAAAAGGTGGCTTGGTCATTTTACCTTGTAATCAAGAGTGACATCTATTAAGTGGTTCTAGATTAGTTGGATCTAAATAGCCATCTTTTCAAAGCTTTTTCAAGCTCTTCTCATTTACATGACTGAGACGATGATGCCACAACTGGGTGGTGCATGAGTCATGTAAGTTAGTTTCTTTATCCATTTCCAAAACTTGGTTTTCGTAATTTAGTACATACAAACCATTATATAAATGTTCCACACCATAACATTCATAGTTCTTATAAAAGAGAAAACCCTTATTTCCAAACATGAAAATAAATCCGTCCATATACAAAGAAGAAACATATATTATGTTCTTGGTAACACTAGATACTTAATAATAGTTACGTAAAACCAAAATCATCCCAGTCGTCAATAAGAGGTGGTAATCACTAATGGCCAATGCAGCCAGCCTCACGCCATTAGCAGCTCAAAGATCCACCTCTCCTCTGGAAATAATTCTAAATATACTTGGTTCATGCATTTTAATATATATGTGAGCCCCACAAGCTATATCTATTACCCAATATGTAGAAATAGAAATATTACACTCGATAAAAGATTCAAATTTAGCATCCACACGCTTCTAGGTGCAGTTCCTCTTCTAGTGGAATTGCCTTCCACATGCAAAAAACACCGCCTCTAGTTCCTTTCCCTGCCTTTGGATCATCCAATTCTTTGAAGGATGACGCTCGGGGGCTTTCGGCCATTTATAAGTCCTTGGCCCCTTTTCTTTGTCCTTCCTTTTCTTATTCACCATGAGGAATTCAGGTTTCTCATGCCCCATGTCCATATCAACCTGGTGAATCAAGGTCATAAGTTTTAATAGACTCTTATCATTATTTCTCATGGTTTAGTTCACAATAATTCTTGAGAAGGTCTTGGGCAGTGATGATAGGATGAGATCTGTATGCAACTCATCTGGGAATTTAATCTCTAATATGTCTAGGTGTTCGATGTAGCCCATAAGCATGACTATATGAGGCCCAATTGACACAGACTCTCCAAGAATAGTTGTAAAAAAAGCCTTGGAGATCTCATATCTTTCTTTTATCGCCTTATCTTGGTAGATATCGTTAAGGTGAGACATCATGCTATACACGTCCTTGTTTTCATGTTGCTTCAAGAGGTCATTAGACATGACTGATAGCATGAAACATTGGACATATGTGGCATCATTCATATGTTTCATATAAAGATATAGTTCCTCATCACTGAACTCATTTCTAGGTGAACTGGAATAGGGTCTTCTAGCACATACAATTTCCTCTTGTGGCGAAGGATGACGCGTAAATGCCTCTGCCACTCTTGGAAATTTGTCCTGGTGAGAAGGTTTTCCTTCTCGAATATGGTTCACAATGATATGTTTGAAGTCATTTTTCATTCCATTTCTACAAATTTAGATGAGCAAAGTATTATTAATTTATTATAAAATTGAGACAAATAAATAAATTAATACTTATTAGTCTCCCACTATTTCATCGCAATCCAATAGCCCTCACCATTGACATCGAAATATTTTCTTTCCTGAATATTCTAGTAGAAAGTATCCATATTTCACTTCACATTAACCCAACTTGGGTTGATCAAGCAACATGAAGGGTTTCAGGTAGGCATTCTAAATGCCATCTACATTAACTCATAGCTCATTGATCCATTGACTGGACTACCCAATCCTGAAATCCTTTTATTTTGGATTTCCTCAACCATTTCCTCTTGGTCACACGAAGTCCTACTGTGGTAGTCAACTTTTGATGTGAACAAATTCAAGTCAGCCCAAAACCTTGAATTACAATTCCCCAATAATTGAAAGAGCCCCAACTAGGGTTGGTCAAGCACTTTGAACTATGGTTTGATTCTTACTATGATTATGGAAGGCTATAAAAACTTAATATTTATTTGAGGTATTTTATCCTTATACGTAAATTTACATTTTATTATATTTGATTACATGCTTGTTAATATTATGGGGGATATACTTATGTGATTAATCATGTCTAATTTAATATTTACACATAAGCCGTTATTTATTTTAGTTCCATATTGAATGCTTGATTAATTCATTAATTGTGTGATCGTGACAACAAACCTGCAATAAATAACCCATGAAACTGACAGAATTAAAATCAATGGTATGATCATGAGCTTGATCTCTGGGTTAGTTTATCTAGCGTTTGATAAACTAATCCATAACCTAGAGGAGAAACACCTTGAACCTTTCGTGATCATGTTTACAGCTTTCGACCTGTCCACCATTGTATCTCCTGTGATTGGTTTTGCCTTGGCTCCTGCCTTTAGCAGCCTCTACTAGCTTGGGAGCTCCATCCATTAAATATGAATTTATCTCACACACAGGCAAGGGGAAAAAAGGGGGTTTTACATAAAATAATCATTGGGCATGCATTCCCTACATATTAATGAAGAGACGGCTCACTGGCCAACAAATTTAATTTAAATAAAAATATTAAAGAAACCATTCACATACAAAGGTCTTGGTCTAGCTCATGATTATCCATACATGAAATACTATTTACGTATAAATAAAACTAGAAATAAAATCATTAATAATTATTGATTAAGATAAATCATGCTCGAATAAATTAATTATCTTTAATTAATCATTCCTTTTATCTTAATCCCTTTTCTTTATTTCCTTGATATTCTCTTCCATCATAGTATTAAACAAATAAATTCATTTAAAATTATCATTGTATGTAACTTGTACCTTGGAGGCAACCTGGTGAATTCCTGTTCGTTACACATATGTTTAATTAAACACACATATATAAAACACCTTTCATGTGTTGTGCGTCAGCTTTATGCCTGCACTACGGTACACGTCTGAAGGGTTCGTATAATATAATAATAAATGTTAATAAATCTGCGTAATTTGGGTGAGTAAATGGCGTGTAGTTCCAACTATACGATGTTTACTTTTCTTCACTATCCATCTGAAGTACATGCCCGGGGAAATTTTGTGTCGATGTACTTCATAAATTTTCAGATTACATGGAATTTTCAGTTGGACACATGCTTTGTAGTATCCACGTTACATGGTTTCTATCTTGGAATGCCATTTATGGGGTATACAGTTCAATCCCAGCCCAATGGGACTACACGCCGTGTTCAGTGGACCACACAACGTGTAATCCAGAAACCTTTTCCCACTTGTTCCTGGTAAACACTGGGTTTCATAAATGACTTTGACAAGATCAACTACACGACCTGATTTGGCGGACCAGACCAATGCTTTGAACATAGACTACACAGCGTGTACTTCCAAATACACTTCGTGTATTCTGGTGTTGTATGGCCAGGAATGTTTGGAACCTATGGATGAGTTCCTCTATTTTATTTCATTCAAAATTAAAAGAAAAATTTATTTTTGTACGATGAACAAGAAACGAGAGGGGAGGAATAGATATCGAGACTCGTATTTTAAAGAACAATCAACTTGAATTGAAATAACTAATTTATTAAATGCGTAAATCACCAACGAAAAACTAAATAATTATAATAAACAATATGAACACTCCAATACCACTTGTAGGATGTGGATGCAGTGGAAGCGCATTGGTAGGTTTGCCAAACATTAATTTTATCATTAACAATAATCAATCTTAGATCTGTCATGATGTAAAATGCTAAATCATTAAAATAGAACGAAGAATGAAAAATAAAAGAGGGAGCCCCAGAACCATGGAGATTGGATCATCATATGTTGGTTATAATTAATTTAATTAATTGAAAAGAATTGCCTTGAAGGAATTATTTCTTCATTGATGTCTCCGGTCACGATCCGATGGGATCAATCGTTGTGTCATAGAATCCAAGTGTAGGATACCTCTATCAGTGAACCACACATTCCCCACGTATCTCTAGATGTCGTCGAAGGGATCTTCAGGTTTTAGGGCATAAGAACCTTCTCTTACGATGTCTGCCTTCGATCACCTTGATCAGGTGGTGGTGGATCTCTCTCGATCTTGAGAGCATTCTTGGTGGAAGGTGTTCTTTTATCCTTGAGAGAACTCTCTAGAATTGTTGTGCACAACGATTGGGAACAAAATCCTGACTGAAAAAACTACACGTCGTGTAATCATTAATACACGGCGTGGACTTGTTTTCTATAAAAGTACACATCGTGTATATTCAATATAAACAACATGTACTTTTATTTTCCATTTTTCTTTATTTCCTCCACCACATTTATTAGTCCTTGAGTAATGGATATTTATTTCTCAAATAAATGTAACTACATTACTCGCTAATAAATATATTTTATTTCATCCACAATATATTTTCTTGAGTGACTAGTGTCGAAATAAATCCGGTCAACCATTTTTAAAAAATTATTAGACCACATTTGGGAATAATACTTTTTAACTTGTTAAATTAATATTTAACTGAGATACATGGACACACACAGTGTGTCACCCTCTAGGACTCTTTCTCGTTGGAATTAGGAAGGCTTGCCTAATGTCCAAGATTAATGTCTAGCAACAGGTCAGAGAACCCAAGAGAAAGAAGTTGATGTCACATTGACGTGTCACCTCATACGAACGCTTACTGTGTAATATAATCTCTTTGTCATGATATCTCGAATCAAGCGGGTTGCATGCTAGTGCCATCATTCCATGTGCTCGATTATCCTTTATTTGAATTTAAGGAATTGAACTCATCCATACCATACCATGGCCATGGATTTATTTAGGCTATATCAATTCCATCAATGGTCATCAGATATCTACTTCCGTTATGGAACAGAAGGGAAAATTCCGTTCCCACATTATCAATTAATGCAGTATTACTCGTGAAGAACCCAATGTATCCTACCTTGATGTGAACAGTATGTCATCACAGTTTTCATCACTACATAAAAGTGCGCGAGTTGTAATACCCATTAATAATAATCATAAATTCTAAGGACCAATACACACGTTCGCAGATAGGAACATCTAATGACACTATGAAATGTGGATTTCCTACTGTTGGGTCTCGTTCTTATAATATCCTCCTAGATATTACCAAGGGAACACACCATGAGAAGGTGCCTCAATGTTTTATGAGTCCTCACCCATAATGGACTGTATTATGTGTGTCCCTCAAATAAAATCATCCGGCCATAGAACATATATTCAAGAACAGTGTTATGGCAGTTCTGGATTCTGATTATAGCAGGGATCCGCTATGACCATTTAACGAAATAGCTATCCTTCAAACATTATCACATGAATTGTCACGCAGAAAAAAATCAATATGTGATAAGGTATTTACTAATGAATAATTTACAATGTAGTTGGTTCTAGGCTACCAACTCCAACAATAAGAATTTTAGTTCTGAGGGCCTGGTTGGATTCAATTTTGGTCTGACCCGACCTTACTCCAACATTCTCAAAACCCCATGGGGAATTTGTTAAAATGAAAACCTCATCCCAACGGTCCAAATTACATATACGGTTCATCAAATAGACTTATAGTTTATGAGTTACACATGTTTAAGTGAAATGGGGCTAGTTGAGTCCGAACCGGCCGACCAGTTTGGCCTATGGGTCCGTCCCTGTTTGATGGCCAAGCACGACTCATGGATCTTGCCCCGCCGGTGGTTCAGTCCCAACTAGAAAAATATCCCATTGTTTAGGCTAGTTCTCCTAGTTGGTGTCTCTAGTGGGAACCACCTGGTATTTCAAAATGACCATCTCGGTCGGGCTTTTCTCTCCAACCATGTGGCCCGAGTGTACTGCTCACATCCCTCACGCGGCGTTGGTGCACCACATCTTCCAATACCGTGGCCCGGAGGGCATCGACTCAAGACACCATGACACTTGTAGGTGGTGCCATTCTAATTCGGTCGGTTGCCGCCCTGCAGGCAGGAGCCTCCACAGACCACCAGAAAATCTATGGTGGTCCGTTCTCCTTCTCGTATGTGCATACGTACCTCCTGAAATGCCGCTTACTCTTTGTGGCCATCTTTTTTTCCTTTTCACATTGTTTTTTTATCCACCATGAAGAAATAATCAATAAGATGTTTTGAGGAGGGTCCAGAACCTATAGGGTTTGGCCCACACCCTCCATGTTAGCCGATTAAACAAGGGGAAGAATAATAATTCTTAAAACCCCAAAAAGAAACAATGCATCATCCTCCCACATGAAAGAATGAAACACTGATCAACCCACTGGACGGTTGGTCCATGTTATTGATAATATTCATGAATGTGATAGAGGGAGGAATTAAGCTCATAAAACCAAACCTCAAACAAGTTGGATTCTGCTGATGACGAAGGGCAATCAGTTGTTCGAAGATGTTCATCATTGTTTGTCGTCTCCCATCGATGTCCTGTTCGAATCTTCAATGGCGTCATCGAATCTCCATTATTAGTTATAGGAAGACTTCTCTGGCACTTCATCATAGATTCCTCTCGAGCTCTCCCAAAACCCATGTCAAAGGTTGGATTAAATAAAAGAGAACAAACCACTTAAATTTATTTCATTAATTTGATTCATTAATGAACCAAAATTAATGTTCCATTAAACATACAAACATCATGGTTATGCAACCAAAAAATCTTGAAAATAGATGGCTCTCATTCAAATCATGCCATTACACTATGGCCCCACCACCATTACTCAATGGTTGAAAAATTAATAAAATATCATATGTATAATTTTTTTTGGAAGTCCAAGAATTAACTTTTTTCCCGACCCTTTCTGGTCAATGTTATGCTTTTCCTATGAAAATGAAGGAACTGCGAATTCAATGGTGCCTTTTTATTTTTAATCTAAGTACTGATTCAAATTATAGAAATCTCCACTTGCACGTTTACTAAATATACCTTAAAAAATTTCAAAATTATGTTCTGTGCACTATGGTTCTTAGAATCACGTTCCATCAGTTTTAAAAGTCTCATAATATTTTTATTTATGTAAGTAAAAATAAATGGAATTTCTGGGTTATTACACATTATTTTTATGTACATTCAAGTTTTTATTGTTTTATGAATGTGTTGTAATGTTGTGTTCACATATTGTTTTAAAAATATGAAAAATATATATACCAGGTTTTTATATTGATAATTTACACAAACTATATAATACATGACATAATATTCAACGCGGATTTTTTAAATGTTAATTATTTCTGAATAAATTAAGTATTCAAATTTTATGTATCATAAGGGAAATGAGATCGTTTTTTTCTCTGTGTGTGTTCAGTGAACATTAATTTTAAATGATCAGTGTTCATTTGTTATATTTTGTGGGGTATTATGAAATTTATGTTCTCATATAAATAAATTTTCACCACTAATCTATATATTTTTGTGTGGGTAATATATATATATATATATATATATCTGTGTGCATAATTTTTTTATTGTCAATGTTATGTAGTTTGTTTGTGTTATAGGTTCGGAATATTTTTTGAAATATGTATGTTATGTATAATATATGTATTTATGTATAATTTAATTATGTGTGAGTTTTCTATGGACAATAATTATCCCAAATAACATATCTTATGATGTCAGTTAAAATGTTATGTGTCATGAAATATAAAAACATCATTCATCTAATTTATGGATTATTTATCCTTTCATCACCAACACATGACCTATAAATAGATTTTCTATAATAATATTTAGAAATATAAAAATTATACCATTATGATTATAATGTTAATTTTTTATAATCAATAATAATTTTTCCCTATAGAAATTAATGAATTATGAAATACAATCTTCTTTAAAAATGTAAAATTGTATTTATTACTAAATAATGAAGATATAGAGAGTGTTAAATTAATATATACCGAGTGGACAACCGATTAAGCAACTTCCAAAACAACATTTATTAAAGAAAATAATAAAAAATACTGGAAATATTTTGGGCTGATAAATATATTATTATTAAGAATGATGTTTCCAATAGAAAACACAACGAAACAAAATTTAAATGAATTATTTTGTTTATGAGGTAGTAATATATATTATTTTTATGTCTAAATATATTTAATCAATAATGTTGTTTATATTTAACCATATTTCAACCTCATGTAATTGGAACAATATATTATTATCATGCTTGAAAAAAGAATAATTTTTTTTACTCATAAATTGAATAAGGAATACAGTTTGTGTTTCATATGTTTCAATTAATGTTAAAAATTATGAATGCCCAATTATATGAAAAAAATGAAAAATGAAAAAAAAATGTGGGACTAATTTTTTCTCAGAAAAAATTCTAATTATTTAATTATTATAGAATATAAAAATAAATTATATATTTCACTTAATTTTTTATTTTAAAAATATGAAAATAATGATTTATAAATCGAGGTTGACATCCTATACTAACTAAAAAATGAGTGACGATGATATTTTTTCACGTGTCTAATAATTATATTTCTAGATATTTAAAGCACTATTAGAAAATTAAATTAATAATCATAAGGAACATATAATATGTGAAAAAAATTAATTTAATGAATAAAATGAGTACACATACCGAATAAAAAATAATGTAATGAATAATAACAAGTGTTTTGAACAATGTGGACATGAACTATAATCCAAAATAATATAAATTTTTTATGTTCTCGACTTACAGTGTGTATATGAGAAGAAATATAGATCACATATGATAAGTATGTCAGTTTATATAGATTTCAATATGTTTCAAAAAGAAAAAATGTGTGGGTTTTCCCTTTTTTCATGAATTATATAATCATTATTCCTACTATATTACACATTCCTCATATGTAGTTCAAGGATATTGTGTTTAATTAGTGGTATTGATTGAAATATGTGAGACAATTCATGCATACTGTTTACATGCACATATAGTATTATAAAAAATTAATATGAATTAAATTTTCTGAAAATTTTTATCAGTAAGGTTTATTGTATGGTAGGATCAAAAAATTAGAAAATTATATATAGATATATGGGAAATATATATTTAAAAAAAATTAATTTTGAAAATTACATGCATTAATATTTTTTATTTAATGATGTGATCACCCAAAATGTTTGAGTTAGAGTTATATTTTTCATTTAACTAATGATGAATAAAACATGCAATATTATGACGATATCATTCAGTTGATCAATTTTATATTTTAGTGATATGAAGTGGATGCAAATCATCTTCTCATTTATAATAGTATAATAAGTCTACATGTGTACACTATTATTGATAATATCTAGTGGTAGTTGAGGACCATTACTGAGAAAATTTATTTTATTTAATAGATTTATTAGTGTGTTTTAGAAGAAGATCAAGAGAATAGTTTTATCATAGGAATTTTTTTTTGTGGAAATGGAATAAAACATCGTCATTACGCATAAGGAATCCATATTCGTATGTAGTTGAAGTCTAATTCACGGGATTTGTAAAGACCATTAATGAAAGCGGGGGATTTCTGTATAAAAATATATTCATTTTTAAGAGATATCTAATCGGGAGGGAGTCAGTATAAAGATCAAGGGTGGGGAGGAAGAATAATATGTCTCATGGTATTAGGATGATATATGGCAGGAACACATTAATTTATGATATATATTGTAGTGGATAATATTTTTCTCAGGTCATACTCAATAAAGTGTGGATGTCGTAACCCACATCACGAGAGAATGTTATAAAAATACTGTAAGCTCTTCTTCATTCAATTCATTTATTATATGTGTTATAATTTGGTTTTATTACATGGAATATCTTTTTATCCAATAAAATTTACAGGATTTACTGTAAAATGGTTTAATATAAAAGAAAATAATTTAGTAAAACTTGTGTAGACAAATTGAGTATTCCATTTACATAGATCCTTGTTCAATGACCAAATCAAATTCCCCTTATTTAATGGGAATTGTGGAATTAGTGGAACTGAATAAACAAATATAGGAATTAAGAGATAATGTATTTATTCTCCCTAGTGTTTCTCTAATGGGAGCCCCTATTTTATTCCTTAAGAAGAATGATGTACCCATGAAGTTGTTCATTGAGTAAAGGGAAATCAATGCTATAACAATAAAAAAGGATCCCCTACCTTGCAATGATGATTTATTTGATCAAGTTCATTGAGCCCAATATTTTTCAAAGTTTGTTCTTCGATCTGGATATCATCAGATTCTTATGGGGAAGGAATACATTCCAAGAAACCACATTTCGAAGCTGGTATGGGCATTATGAGTTCACAATAATTCCTTTTGTACAAAAAAATAAACCATATTTTCTCATGGATCCAATGAATATTGATTACAATGATAATCTTGAGGACTTTGTGGTGGTTTTTATGGATTAAATCATGGTATTCTCTAAATGTTATGAAGATCATGAAAATCTCTTGTCAGCTATTCTAAAGAATCTTAGATGAAATGAATTATATGGGATTCTTAAAATGTGTGAATTTTGGATTCTATTAATTTTATTTTGGAGCCATATTGTCTCTATTGATTGAATATTTTTTGACCCTTCAAAGACAAAGGTCATGCAAGAATATCCTACTCTAACAAAAAAGAAGTGAGGTACGTAGTTTTTTTGTTTAGTAGGTTATTATCAGCATTTTGTTCAAAAAATTTCCCATTTATCTAACCCAATGACCAAGAAATCATGATAAAAGGGGTTTAGTACGTATGGATAATGGGATTTGAATATTATTTTAATGAATTAAATAGAATATTAGTGAGTTCTCTAATATTGACTCTACATTCAGGGAATGATGGATTTGTGATCTTTAGTGACGCATAAAATAATTGACTTGGTTGTGTCCTATTGAAGAATGATTGAGTTATTTACTATGCATCATGTCTGATAAAATAGTGAACTAAACTATCAAACTCATGATATTGAGTTAGCAGTGGTAATATTTTCTCTAAATATTTGGAGACATTACCACTATGGTGAAAAATGTGAGATATATACAGGTCATAAGATTTTGAAATATATCTTCTCACAGAATGAAGTCATCATGAGAAAAAGGAGATGGATTGAGCTACTCAAGGATTATGATTTCAAAATACACTAAAACTCGGGAATAAAAAATAAGGTTATAGATGATATGAGTAAATAAGACAATGGAATTATATACAAGATGAGAGTGGAAAGGGATCCTATGTTCACAGATATATTAAGGATGGATATGTGAATTATGATGGAATGTAACACTTCGCTAGATTTTTAAATTGTTTCCAAATCTACTTTACTGGAAGGGATACAAAGGTATCAGCCTGATGATGTGGAGTTTCACACAAAAATTAATTTTATAAAAGATAGGATATTGATTTTCTTTGTATATGTAGGTGGAATTTTGAAATCTGGAAAGAGGATTTGTGTTCCATCTCTTCCTGAGCTAAAGAGGGATCTATTATATGAATCTCAGAGCTCTAATTCATCTATACAACCTGGTATCACATAGATTTATATAAATATAAAGGACCATTATTGGTGGGAAAACATGAAGAGGGAGATTTATGATTATGGGTCAAGATGTTTGGTTTGTCAAAAGGTATAGGTTGGAAGACAACATCCTAGTGGATTCATTCAATCCCTTCATATTCTTATGTGGAAGTGGGAATATATTACGATGGAATTTTTCAGGGTCCTACTAATGAATCCATGAAATAATGATGTGATATGGGTTATTGTTGATCATCTTACAAAATCAGTACATTTTATTTCTATAAGAGAAGATTTAACACTTGAAAGTTTATCTATAGTATTTATTAATGAAGTTGTAAGACTTTATGGAGTACCCTTATCAAATGTTTCTAATCATTATCCCCATTTTACATCTTAATTATGGAAACTTTTTCAAAAGCCCCTAGATACTAATCTTCATTTGAGCACAAACTTCCACCCAAAAACTGATGGAAAACAAGAAAAAACTATTCATACTTTGGAAGACACGAAGAGGTCTTGTTCACATGACTTTCAAGGTATGTGAGATCAATATTTACCTCTTGTAGAAATTTACCATAATTTTATCTTCCATTCATGTATTCATATGGAACCATATGAAGCGTTATATGGATAGAGATGTCTTACACCAACTTGATGAGATGATGTTGGTAAAGGAAAGTTCATAGGCCCAAAAATTGTTTATGAAACAATAGTAAAGGTAGATATTATCCAAACACATATCAAAATTGCTCTATGTAGGAAAATGATCTATGTTGATAACTGAAGGAAGGATTTTAATTTCAATAAGGATATATTGATTTCATAAAGGTATCTCCATGATAGGTTATTATATAATTTTCTAGGAAGGGAAAATTAATTCCCATGTACATTCGACCTTTTGAAATTATAGATTGAATTGGAGTTGTAGTTTAACATTTGGAAATTCTTCCAAGACTTTTCAAAGTTCACAATGTTCTCCATGTATCAATGTTAAGGAAATACATTCCAGATCCAATATATGTACTCACCAATGAAGAAATAGAACAGGAGCCCAATTTGTCTTATTGTGAAGAGCCTATCAAGATTCTTGATACAAGAGAACAGGTATCGAGAAATCATATGACTGATCATGTTAAGGTTCTTTGGGGGAACCATAATATGGAGTACTAAACATGGGATCCTGAGGAGCTTATATTGATGACATACTATAATGTTTTTAGTTAACATTTTGTGAGTTTCAAGGATGGAATTTTTGTAAGGAGTAGAGAATGTGACTCTCCATGATCATGGAAATAAATACTGAATGCATGCAATACTGTGTCCCTGCAAAATAACACATTTTATAATCTAGACATTAAATACAACTTTGAATCTTCTATGTTTTGAATTTCAAAAAAAAAATAATCTAGAGTTGTGATTAATAAGTCTTTTGTAGTCAGATAAAATAAACTTGATTTAGGGTGAATAGTAAAAAAACCTTATGAATAATATTATGAATAGAAATATGCCTGTTATGAATAGTAAAAAGTGATATTATTTTGTTTTCATAAGGTAATAATATAATGTGATCTTAATTATTTTTTCAATATGATATAAAACTAAATAAACCTTTAAAATTGTTAATTTTAAAATTAAAAATGATTTTATATAAAAATTATATTAATAATATATAGAAAAATATTTCTACTAGATGGAGATCATTTTCTAATTCTACATGTTAATAAATAGCAGGAGTTTATTTTTTTTGTTTTTTCTAAAATATATGAATTTTTTATGAATAGTGAAATACAATAAAATACAATATATAAAAATTATCAGATAAATTCCCTACTTATGACATCATGAGTCTTGAAATTCAACATGGTTTGAACTAACATGAAATTATTACTATTAATGGTCACATGAACCAACATTATCGGTAGTCTTGAGGGAATTAATAAAATAATGAGTAAAATATTCCATCCTTACTCTTCTCTCCATTATCCCCCCTCACTCCATCTTCTCTTCACTCATCCATGCCTTGAATCTCTTCAACGTTCTGCCCAAATACCCTTCCGTAGTCTCTCACCATGTCTATGAAGCTCTTGTTTTGGCAAAAATACCAAAACCCCTTCCAGTAAGGAGGTTCTAAAGGAAGTTATTTTAAGAGGTATATCTCCCTTATTTTTTTCCATTAGTTTCATTTAAATTTATCTTATTTTTTATCCTCTCCCCACCTCCTCTATCCAAATGAACATGATAAATCTAGTATCATAAATATAAATTAATTATATCATGTTAATGGAAAAACCATCATTAATATTATTACTCTCTCCCATTTATTTTATAAAATAAATCAACATCCATGAGGTTCAAATTTATAACCTTTGTGGACGACGATGTATCGTTCATTAATTTGTCATTAATTATTGGTCATGAAACTATTTTTATGGTTGAAAAAAACAATAATATATTAATTATAACCTAATTAATATTCTATAACCAGTATACATACATATTATTAAATAGTATGATGAAATTAGTTCCTATAAATCAAAGTCCCTCTAAAATAATATAAGTGAATGCCATTATTATTTCATCTAATGATTGAACCTATATACATGTAACCAAAAGATATAAATTACCATTAACACTTATTGATTTTCATAAATAATATGTAATTTTTATTCTAGATAATTACCTCATTTCCAAATGAACTATATTTCTTAAAAACAAGTGAACTCGTTATGAAAATCAAGAAAACGAACACTTCCAAATAAAAGAATTCAATATAATAACTTCTCAATAAGGAAATAAATGAACAAAAAATAAATACAATAAACTAAATAAATGAATAATAGGTTTTTAAATAATTTATTAATAAGCATAATTTCATATTCTAGGACCTTATTTTCAAGAGCGTAGAACATACAAACTTAAGGGCAGTATTTTCCACCCGAACCTCCATTTTCATTCAGGTTAATTTTATTGTTTTCCAACCCCAATATAGATCTTATTTACAATTTTTAACTCCTAATAAATTTTTTGTGAGTGTTCTATATATTTATACCAACCATAATACTCACTTATTTGAGGAAGGGTTACACTTTTTAAATATATCATTCAAAAATTATTATCAAAATACAATCCCAATTCAAGGGAATTTCTCAAATTCTCAAGTATTTTAAAAGGAACTATATAATATATTTTTAGAAACCGCTAACATTATAAAATAAGTAATTTTATTATTAAAATACTATCTTACATCATAACTAGTTTATTACAAATACTTTTCCCAAAGAAGCCTTCTTTTCTATATAAAAGAGCATTTTTCTCAAGAATTACTTAATGATTTTATAAGAGTATTTTCGTCAGTTTCAACGCTCTTGTTGATTATTTTGTATTTTTGGGTTTATTATTATATGATATAATATACCATATGTATTTTTATGGTCTATGACCAGTTTTATTGTGGATTTTCTATCCTAAAACCATTCACAAAATTAATCTGAATGGTCAGTATTTAAGATTAATGTTTGGGGAATGTTATTTACACATCGTATGTTAGTTTTACTATGAAGGTATATGTTGATTATTTTTTTACTCACTCAATTGAGAAATAAATTTTACTTATTTTTTGATGGGTGGGGCCTTTTATAGCCCCTATATGCATTATTGGGTCTCATGAGACAAATATACATGGACTTCGCCGAGGCCTTTCCCCAATTTAAGATATGGTTTTAGCTGAGGCATTAACCATTTTTAGACATAATTGTAGGAGCCTTAATAATATGTTTTAGATTTTCTAACCATGCTCTTACCTCCTTATAATTTTAGTAATTGATAATTTATGTCGTAATTAGATTAGTAGAAAACCCATGATTTTGTTGGTATTATTTACTCAGCTCATAATATTGTGATAATATATTAAATTTTATTATTTGTTAATGCATCTGTTTTCATTTATTCACCATATCATGGGTTTATGTTAACTTTTGTGGCATTTCTTACTCTTATTGAGCATTTGATCTCACCCCATTCTTATGTTTCATTTTCCTGTGATATGAAAAGGTATATTTTGAGTGACACGAAAGCATAATCTAGGAATCATGGATTTTTCTAATGGAATAAATTAGTGTTTTATTTCCTTTCATGATGTATTGTTGAACTTATATATGTATCTTGTTTCCAAAATCAACCAAACTATTCATCCTTCGGGATATATATTCCATGTTTATATTCCAATGAAATAAGATAAACCACCATCCCAGGACAACTGGGTTCGGGTCCTAGCATACAATATCATATGGCCAGAAGATTAATCTTGATGATGTAAAGGAATGTCTATGGACATAGATTAATTAAATTTGGTATTGCACTGATCAATCACCATGGATTTTGACACTTACTTTTTATGAATTGTTGGTATTTTTAAGATATCATAAAATGATATATATTAATGAAATAATTCAATAGAAATAATTATATTGTGAATCAATTTGGAGAATAAAAACAATTATTCATAATTCTGATTTAATATAATTATTTAATTGAAAAAGAAAATAATAATTGATTATTTGAATTAGAGGAAAAGGATCATTGGACTAGAACTGAAAAAATTTATTAGGAATAAGTAGGGACTAATCAATCAGGTTAATGTTCACACTGATCAATTTATTTAATGTTGGATCATTATTTTCAAGAATTGGGGAAAAGGATAAATACTTTTATTTCATTTAATATATAATGAGTTGATACAAAACATCTATTTCATAAGTCATTAATTGTGTAAAAGAATGATTGTAATTGACAATATTAAATTGTGAACATTACATAATCAAAATGAACTATCAAAATGAAGAATCATAATGAAAAATTGAAATAAATAATCAGAATGAAGATATTTTGTAAACAAGTAGATGTATAATGTTTGGAGAAAATATCCACAGTTTTATGATTTATTTAATAAGTCAATGATTTAACAACGATTTATGGAAAATTCAAGATTCATAAAAAATTTCTAAGAGTCAAGTCTTTTCCAAATCATTCCAAATCCATATAAGGGTTTCCTATAAAAATATAGAACTTTTCATTTTTAATTGGAATAAAAAATTGATTGTTCACATATTTTAGAGATCCAATAATTGTTGAACAAGTAATGAGTTTTCAAATGATGATTACTTTTCATGTGAATTATAAAGAAGTTCCATTGGAATTAGACCATTACAGTGAGGGTCAATCTGAGCATCTGGGAAAGATATAATGGATGACACATCATTAGAGAATGTATATGAGACTGATCCCATTAGAGAAACACATAGTAGAGAAAGTCTCATTGGAATGAGTTCCATTAGACAAAAGTATTTTGAGCTACTAATTGATATACTACTCAATTGAACTATGATAGGCATAAGGGGAATCAGTAAAATTTCTATCAAATGGAGACAATCAGGAAGATGTTACTGGATTGAGGATGATAGAATTATTAATTTTAGGATGTTTTCTAGATTGGTTTTCTAGAGAATTCATTATATACAATAAGATCCTTAGAGAATTTTTGTAGCTATTAGATATTGTACATTGGAAATGTCGGATTCAAATTATACATATAGGAATTGAAGACTCGCAAATGTGGGCCAAATAAGAATAATAATGTTATTCTATTAACTATGGTTACTTACAATTTTTAAAAAAGGATATTCCTGGGAAATTGGATACTAGATAAGGAATATGGGGTATAACCAACAATATAAGGAATATTTCTAATTGGTTTTTATAACTTTTCAACAATAATTCCACTATATTTTGAAAAAATGATACTAAAAGAATCCATGTCGGTGGGGCTATCCAATATGGAATAAAGTAGTTCTTTTTATCAAATATTTTATGTTTCCATTTTTTTTATTTCATACGAAAGGTGAGGTTTTGATTAATAGTTGAGTGGATCATGACACTAACATGAAATAAATGTCAATAATTTTTTTCATAATGAATTAATAAACATTAATATAATATAAAAATGGACCACTACTTCATCCCCCCTCTTCATTATATCGATCCTGGATAGAAAACAATAATTGGTCTCATAGTGTAGGTTCCCTCTGAATGATGTATCTTTGATAACAAAAAATTTGAATTCAGTGATCTATAAAGGTATTCCAGTTTTCAATTGTATTAACTATAATATATAAAAAGATATAATGTCGCCATATCTTATATCAATTTGGAATGGTGTTTTGGATTCAACAATATAGTTAATATTTTTTATATTTTTAATGATCTTCTCCCTATTACTAATAACAGAAATCGTGAGAATAATGGAAGATCTTGTAATTATTTTCTCTAATCAATACCTGAAAGTGTGTCTCTTTGAGTAAAGGGAGTCAGTACTACCATTGTTATCTAGTATAAGTTGAAAAAAATTAATTAAAGAAATGAAAAGGTGAAGAAGGAAAAGTTACAACATTAGATTTTGATGTATGAGGATCTGACAACAGATGATCACGAATCTATAGGTGACTTATTTACAATGGTAAATGAAAACCTTTAAAAAATAATATGCCACAGTGATAAATTGGAGGAATTAACTATTATTGAAAAGTTATTAAGAAATATTATAGATATGTTTGATTCCAATTTTTCATTATTCCATTATAGACATCCTAAAAATCTTTCTATAGATGATCTACACAGTACTTATGTTAATTATGAAATGAGATGAGATAATTTTATGAAAATTAAAGAAAAGGTGATCAAGAAATAGGCAACAAAACATTGGTAAAATGCTAAAATAATGATATATATATTAAATAATAATCATGTGATTTATAAGTAGAGGAATAAGCTAATGATTTCAAAAAAATAGTTACCCTACTTTCAAAAATATTAAATAAGTTCGAATGCAAAAGAAAATCCATTTGATGATGAAGTTTTTACGGTAAGGGACATTATGGATTTAATTTTTCTAGAATGAAAATTGTTGATTATGAGTCTGAGGTAGATGATACTAAATCTAAAAATAATATTGAATGAAATATAAGTAATAATTTTCATATTATATGAAGAAATAAATTATTTTAAAAAAATAATATAGTATGATTCGTTATCCACCGACGAACAAGTTCATCAATTCAAAATTATTTCTAAAGTCAGAAGTAGATTTGATTCATCTAGTAGTGATAATTATTATTATGAGATGACATAAGTGGAATGGATTCTAAAAATAAATATAAAGATTGATCTTGAAAAAAAATTATCAACTCAACAAATAAATATGGTTATTGTAGTAATATGTTAAAAACATAACTTTTGATAATGGTGAATGTTAAATAAAATTGAACAGTTATAAAAAAATTTCATCTATAAATAAAAATTTGAACAAGATATAATATACCATTGATAAGGAAAAAAATAACATGTTGATTATATTTGAATATAAAAAAATAGATGTTAGGTTAATTAATTTTTTAAGAATGAATAAGAGTATATAGAAACACAATATTCGATTCATACATCAAGAAGTGACATCTGAATGATTATAGAAAATTTGACAAATGTAGTTGATGTTAAATGAGAACATTATAATGAAGGTGGATAGAATAGATTACAACATTAGGTTTTTGAGAAAAAATGTATCATCAATAAATATAATAATTCTTCATAAATGTATCCCCTTGAGGAAATTGATCCATGATTTATAAATAAACGATCAAATTTTTTTTGGAGGGTAATACACTTATTCCAAAAAATCCTGATTTAGATGTCAAACTTCATAATGAAAAATTTTTAGACACAAATTTTATTCATATAGGTACATCATGTATATGCCATAAAATATGTATAAATCAATGGATGGTATGATTTTAAATAAAAATCAAATGTTCCAAAAAATTATTTGCAGAAAAAATAGGAAACTAAAAATAAAAACATAGATGAGTATTTTAATAGGATATATAAATTAAAAGATGTAGATTTCTAAAAATTGTTCTTGTATATTTTTCAAGAAGAATTTGACACGGATAGAAAGCTAAAAGAAGCAAAAACTCATCTGATTTTATAAGAATGAAAATTATTTTTGAATATGAGATAAAATTTGATAGAATAATATCAATATATTGTGGATCAAAAATTCACAAAACATGAAAGAGATTCTATAAAGAGGAACATGATACTAAACATTTTATGACTATCCATCAAGAAAAAGATTATGACATGAAAACATTTTTACAAACTCAATATATAAAAAGTATTATCAAGAAGAAAAAAAAGATTAAATATTTATTAAAATAATCTACCTATGAAAATTCCATTGTTACTAAATATGATAAGGATAGACCAAATGAGGAAAGGTATCCAATGAAAAATACATGAAAAATTAAAATTTAAAATACATATATAGGTTTATCAATTTTAATGTTAGTTATTATAATCTATGATTTTTTTACGTATTCCCAAAATATTATTGTTTTTACAAACCTAAAGGGAATTTGTGAAGTTTAGGTAAGAATGTTGAGGTTTTTTAGCCTATTTATATTCATTCAAATTAATTTAATGAGGTTATGAGTTTTTTTAAAATTGTTATTATAAACATAATATTTCATATTTTATTGATTATATGGGTTCATGTTAATTTTATCTCAAACAAATCTGGTCAAAATATCACTATAAATGATAATGTTGAAAGTAACATGAAATGGTAATTAAATGATTTTTTGATATAGAGATCATCGACAACATTGATTACACGCTCTTGTTTATTATACCAAGTTATCCCACATTGACATATAGTTGACTATTTTAAGGCCATTTTTTATGAAACTCAAGTGACACATATGATCTCTTTAAGAAGTGATTCATTATTTTGAGATGAAAATTTTTAAACCATTTAAATTAGATCATTTCTTAATAAAAGGAAAAAAATTTCAGGAAGGACACATTGAATTTTATTGTTAATATTGGTGAGAGTAAGAAAACATTGAAGGGAAAAGAAATAGTGTAAGCATGAAATGAATGGGGTGAATAAAAAATGGTATTGTTTTTATGTACATCAAGTTTGTATTCACAATAAACAGAAAGGGGTGATTGTTGTGAATATGTTGCAATTTTGTTTTATTTTTTATTTTAGATCTAAATATTCACTTTTTAAAAAAAATAATGAAAGTTGAGAAGCTAAAGTAAATAAAAACTATAGAATGGAGTATGTGTAATGTTGACAAACATGATCCAGAAAAATCAGCATATCAATCAGATCCAGACTATCTCAATAAATCCATTGGATTTGGTAGATAAGATCCATCATATTTGGATTTTGATAGAATGTTTGTACTTGTTGAAAATCATATTAACTCTTTAATGAATTTTTTGATATAGATGAGAAGAATAACTTACTTATTAATTCAATACTAAACCTTTTGATTCATTGATATTTATATTTCATAAAAAAAAATATCACGAAAACTTATAATACTAATATTATGATAGAATTGAGTGGTAAAGAAGTTACCCCTCTTATTGAGGCTCAATTAGAAATTAAATAATTTTTTTAATGAATGGGAATTTGAAATATATAACAATGTATTTTAGAATGTGTTTAAGATGATCTGAATCATATTAAATGTAATGAGGATGTGACGATAATTGGAACTTTTATGTAAATGGGGAGTGTTTTTTGGAAAATAGGATTATATTATGTGAAGTGTTATCGGTGATTCCCATCTGTGTGGGGATTAATAGACATATGAGGATGAAGAGAGTTTGTATGAGAATCAAAGGTGTTATAATATCAGAGTGCTATAAGATTGATCTTGATGAGGTAAATAATTCATTTCCACCATTGGTCCATCAAAGAAGGCATACCATCGATCCATCCTCGTGGATTCTAAAACTAATTCTCTAATGATATATTTTTACAATTATGTCATCATATACAGCGTTACATTGCATGAAAATTCCTTGAGAAAGGTTGAATTGTATTTTATTTGGGTTATGAAAAATTTGATGTAATACATTATTCTCTTATAGCTGGGTTATGAAATGTATAAAAAATGTATTTATTGTTTCAATTAAAGATGAAAAAAAAATTTGTTTGGGAGATAAAATATTCATTAGAGTCTTGTAGAGAACGATCCATTAGGAACGAGATGACACCAATAAAGATATCAGACTCAAGATTATCTATCTAAGGATATTCAAAAATGTACAAATACCTTGGATGTTATTCAAATATGTACAGTTTATACTGAACATATAATGGATATGATATTCAGTGCTTAAAATATGTCATCATAGTTGAAATTATTTAATTTCTCACATCTCTTCATCATAATGAAGTCTCGTAAAGAAGAATCATAATGATTAGTTAGACTAATGAATCAGAATGAATAATTGGTTATAAACATGATGAAGTAAGATATTCTGATATACTCCCAAAGGAATAATGAAGCATTGAAGATGTAAAATATCGATATGATATTTAAGGAGAATGAAAGATTCAGAAAAATTGGTTGAGTAGGAAAAAATTTTACAATCCTGCCCAAACCATATCTTGGTTTTATATAAAATGATATCATTGTTAATTAATAAATGTGTTTGATAACATAGAATATTTACATATGATATATCTACAAAAATTATTGAATAGGTATTGAGTTTCCAACCTATGTTTTTTTCTGGGTGATGCTAATAAAGTTCCATAAAAATGATTCCATCAATGTGATTTTTAATCAGATCATTAATGACCGTTCGAAAGGCTTATTCTTCATTGGAGATAGTCTAGAGGAGTGATTCAATCATAGAATCCTCCAAAAAAAGAGGATTTTTTTCCATGTTTTGTCAAACATTGGGATTGCGAGATACCAATTGTGTTACTACTCAATTGAAGAAGGATGAGATGCAGGATTGATGAAATCAAACCAATCATATAAAGACCATTAGATAATGGTTAATAAATTAAGGAAGATAGGACTATTTTTTTTATAATGTTTTCAATATAGAGTTTCTTGATAAAATTTCTAGTACACATATTTCCTTGGAGAATTATTGAATCTCTTGAGGATTGAATGCATATAAAGTTTGATTTAGCCATCATGTGGAGGAAGTGAAGTCATTCTATGGTGGATCAGAAAAGTGGAATAAATTGAATCATCTATATCTAGATACATTCTAGTTTTGTAAAGGGATGGTCTTGGGAATGTGGATACCTAAATGGGTATTTGGTTGAATAACCAATTCTATTGTCAAATTTTCTTCTTGGATTATAAAAATGTTTTTTGCTTCCGCCATTGAAATCTAGAAATAATTTACTTAAATAATCCATGTTTTTGGGACTATCCAACTAGGAAAGAAGTAGGTCATTATATTGAAACATAATATATCTTGATATATTCCATATTTATATATGTTTCAAAAAAAGTAGATGTCATGAGTTATATATTTGGGGATAAAAAATCTAAAAAAAATTCAGAGTTTATTGATTTTTTTGAGGAGTTAATAAAAAATTTTATTAAAGAAAAAGGATCGAATAATTATATCTCCATAATAGGTCTCAATCCTAACTAGACACCAATATTTTGAATTAGTAAAAAAATTTGGTTTCCTACTATGTTTATATCACATCATGTATGGCTCATCGTTTGGTACTTAATGGACCTCATGATTTCTGTGCAAGGTTTGGATTTTGTTTTTTCTGTTGTTCATGGATGTGGGGTCTTAAAGGAACATGAATGACTAGATATTTGGATTATCATAATGTTATATTATGGGCCCTGTTATATTTTTTATAAATTTTATTCCTACTACCATGTATGATTGTTTTACAATTATTTTTGACATGACATAATTGTGAATAGTATTTTTTTTGGAATTTTACATTTATTATTAATTGGAAAACTAATATTACCATTATTACATTTATTTATTTTCCGATCATATTTATTACTGATATAGATCGTATAGTTTCCCCATTGTACCTACTAAGGAATCTCTATGCTTTTTGGCAGCCTATAGAATATGGGGTGGCATTCCGGAGGCTGTGTAACCAACCATCATGTGGAACCATTTCAGTATATCTCTAGTTAGCGAGTTAAAAATTGGTTTTTTAATATTATTTTATGATTTCATACTATTTTGGGATAGTAGATAAGATACATGGAATAGTTTGGTTGCAGCTAAATAGTCATTTCTGGGAGTGATCAACCCACATAAAATTAAAAAAAAATAATGACAAGAATGGGATAGATGTTTGGGTTTTTCCTTATTAATGATCATTATAATATCACTTTTATTTATTGATGTAATTTAAATTCCAAAAAAAATATATGAAATTTATTGTATGTTACCCTTTTCCATGTATGGTAAGGAATTATTTTTTCAATGATCATCATAGTAATAATGAGATACAAATTTTATGAATATGACTCACCATATAGTTTCAATTTCATGACTTCCTGATAATTGTTTGATGTTCCATGTGTGTTTTAGCATCATTCGTACCTATAGACCATGTTTAATTGATTATTAAACATGGATTTCATATATATCCTATTTTTAGATTCCTGGTTTTATGCCAGTATTCATTACCATTTTCTGTTAGCATGTATATTTATAAAAAGGATATATTATTGTTTACTAATGTGTATAAATCAACATAAATGATGATTTCATCTATTTATTGATGAAAAAACCTAAACTAACCAATTGTGATTGAATGACCCATGAACCATTTTCTTTATTGGATAAAAAAATTAATGTTTATGATTAAATGGTTTGCAATAACAATTTTTAAATTGAATGGCCCTTTAGAAATTGGAATGGGTGACCATATAATCGAACCATGGTTTATATATACTTTATATATTTTGATATTTAATTTTATGAATAAATCGTAGCCACTTGAATTCAAACTGTAACATACAATGGAATATACCTTTATAACATGGGAAGGGTATTTCATTTAACTAAACGATGGTATATTATAAATTTAAATCCTTATAGGAAGTGGATTCCTTTATAATGGCTTATACCTATACAACATTGGTATAATGATGTGTTTGAAAAAAATTCAAAAATTCACAACTATACCCATCTATGTTAGTTGGGGAATCATTTTTATATCAGAAAACCATTGTGGGTGTAATTAAAGAAGTGAAAATAAATTGGAATAGGATATCATTTATATGGACGCAAGATTTCTTGATCGAACACACACGAGTTAACTTTATTTTGATATTCCTTAGTACTTGAACCCATTGGAGAATACTCCTTCTACATATGGATGGTTTTTGAACCTGTAAATTCCTACTTATATAGTTCTAATATAAATGTATTATTACATTATAATTATTAAATTCCCCCTATTTTTATAAAATTAGCAGTTTATCATCTTTTTATATTTATTATATCAGTAACATGTTCACTAAAATTGAAACTAAAATATGGAGTGTTTTATTTTATATCTTAGGTTTGATATTTTCCAAACAATATAAATGTTGGGAACCTTGGAGATAAATAAAATGTATAAAAGGATTTTACAACATTTGTTTTCTAAGTTTTTATATGATGTCATCTAAATAAATAAATTTTTAAAGGAAGGTTGATTTTACTTTAATGGGTTATCCTGTTGATTTTGTTTAATAAAATATTATGTATATTTTTCATTTCTAAATGGTACATGATGTTTTCCAAGAATTCCATTATAATTTTTAAAAATAATATGTAAATTATTGTAAGGTCTTAATTTAAACCATAATTTGGGTAATTGTTATTAACCGTACATAAGGGTAGTAAAAATAATTCATTGGGTTATACATTATATAAGAAAATGTATTACTCCCATCTGTCATTGTTGACCTATTTAAATTACTTTGATCTTAGATCATTAACTTATCAGCCTACTGAATGTTTTTAGAAATACCTATTAGTAGAATCAATGTTTTTATTTCAATATGGGTATATAATGGGTTAATTATACCACTTATAAGAAAAGAACATGATTAATTCATATTGCTGGTTTGATATAATGTTGTCGTTCAGTTGTCATTTTCCCTTGTCGGAATCTAATTTATTAAACCAAACCCTATATATATGAGTTTTTAATTAGTATGGTGTTCACTGCTATGGGAAAGAGCATCAAATAATTTTTTTTGTTCACAGGGTTTGACATTCATAGAGTTTGGTCGACTTCATAGTGGGTACCATTACCCTTCATCTTCTTTAGTGATGGATCACACGGGGTAACGTCTTCCAGATTAATTATTGAAGGTGATAATAAAAATTTTCTCAAAATATTTTACACAAGAAATTAGGTAATAGGATTAATATGGATGATAGGACTATGGATTTTACCAAAATAATGTTTTCTATATTTATTAAATCTTAGGGATGTTAAATTTTGTACACATGGTACCTCACTTGTTGTTAAAGTTGTTATGTGAATTGTAAGAGTTTTGTGGAGAATGTAAAGTCATTGAGATGGTATGCTATGTTTTTGGTTTATTTCTAGATTTTAATTTCCAAGATTTATAGAGATTCATGATTTTACATAGTGCTCTAGATGACATGTAATACAGATTAGGTCTTGTAAAACTACAAATGAGATTAGTTTTGTCTTATATAATTAATAAAAATATATTTTTTCAGTGTGTATCTGATGATTTTCATGCATATGTATAGAGTACATATCCCCTATTACTCATTTTATATGGATGGCTTTCCTATCCCTTAATTTTGGATCTAGGAAAAGTTCTGCTTCCCACATTCATAATCTATGTTCGATGGTGGATGGAGTGTGTATCATGGGATGAGTTCTCTTTTTTAGTATTATAATGATAAATAATTTCATAATGTGGAGAAAATCTAATAAAATTTGTTTTATAATGATCATAAATGTAGAGGGAGTGAAATATACAATGTCAATTTGGACATGTTTAGGACTATTATTGGAATCCCAGGAGGCTTATATGTTTGAGTTAACGTACATTAAATGTTCATCAATATAAAACCAATATATTTTTTGGGAATGAGTCCGAAAATTGGATTTAGAGGTGGGATGCATGAGATTCCTTGATTATGTAATTATTTTGAGGTGACTTGGTGATTTTAAAGAAGAATATCTATAAAATGTTTGGTGGGGTACAATACCCTTGAGGACACCATGAGTTGGGGATGGAATATGGTGTGGGATTTTGAAACAATCATTGGATGAATAGATATAAAGTGTATCGATCTCAGTTAATCATGATGATACATTTGGAGAGTATTTGGGATAATTAATGGAATACAACTAGTTCGGGATTGACTATTATTCAAATTATAGTTGGATATGGTTGGCTAGAAAAATGTCAAGCAATTCATTTTAGATATTATATTAGTTTCTAAAATATTATTTGGTAGTTTCTCATACCATATTAGTATACTCTTAGTTCATAGGTACCCTATATAGACATCATCTAGTGTACACTAATAGAGATACGATTTTACAATATTCTAATGAAATAATTTTAATTTCATTTTTTCTTAATAAATAGCTTCTTTTGAATATTCAAACTGTAAGAAATAATAATCATATAAGAGTTCATTTTTGTATATAATACTTGGATTCCCATGTAATAAGGACATATATGGACTCACCAACACCTATCAATACTTTGTATTGATCTCCCCACACGATACCACTATTGTGCTCAGTATGGGTTTGTAATTCATGGAAATATAATAAATGCACAGATGTATCACTTGTATACTCAGGTGTATGGGATTTAATGGATGAGCTCTGTGGAATACTGTAGTTAATTTTGAGGTTATGTGAGATTTTTAGTCATCATCAGTTGATAAATTTTTAGGGTGATGATCCAAGGGTGTATGATTAGGTATACACACATGTTTTTGCACATGCATGAAAATATGAATTATTTGTATAGTAACATATGTCATCTAGATCTGATTAAGGTATTTTATTATAATTCTAAATATGAAGTTTCCATGTCATGGTTTAAAGTCATTCATAACCAATCTATGGATCCACCAGCTACTAATGTAAAATTATTACAGTCTCAAATATATTTCCTCTTTTTATATTGAATATGGTCAGTGTGGAACATCATTAGAAATGTTGTTGGGTTTATAAGAGTGTATCCAAATGTATTGTTGATGTTTTTTTATGGAATGTAAAACACATCAAAAAAATGTTAAATTATTTGAATTTTTAAACACCTTTAAATTATAAAAAAAGTTTATAGAATATCTAAGAAACCATGGGTGTGATTAAATAGTCAATTACAGTTGAGGAAGTGCCATAAATCAGATTTTTCTACATTGAATCAAGGACCTATGTATGTGAGTTCCATTGGCTAATTGATGAATGATATGAGGATAAGACCATGTCTCAAATTAGATGGGATCTGGTAAGTGTTTTATTATTGTCCAATCATTAATACAATAATTTGATAACGTTTGACTAGGTTATTTAACATGTAATAAAATTAATGGTTGAATGAATTTTTGGAGTTTAAAATTGAATTATTCCATTTATGTGGAAATATCATAGCCAAATTTAGTCAGTTGATGTTTTTTTTATTTCCCAAGGATTTATGGGACAAAAATTTATATGGTGTGGAGGTTGTACTATCATGTTTTTTTCAACCAAATGAAATTTCTGATGGAATTTAAAATATTTTTTGGTTGATGGTCGAAATTCAAATATGGGATTCATAAAAAAATATGATAGTTGATTCAAAAAAATTTGTTATTTTTATATCAGTATTAAGTCCAATGATATTTATTGGTTGATATGTTGTGTTTTTGAAGTGTCTAGATTCAATTTATTAGTGATTGGAATTCCCATGGGAAGCACATAATTTGTGATAAACATGCTTCTCAACAATGTGTTACCTTGAGGGTGTCACAGAGTTTTTCTAACCATGTACCCTAGGATTATCAACCATGAAAGAGGTCAATAATATATTTTAGTGGTGGGTGCACAAGATAACCACATTTTTTCAAACCATTCCGCTAGTAGTGTGAGGTGAAAAACCATGGGGTAATATATAGACATGTTTCACCCAGTTTTTTGATCCATGCTCCTGACCATGCAAGGCGCATTCGACCATGGGTAGTGAGACAGCCCAATCAATGCGTGTTTTGTGAAACCACGCCTCTAAATCACGAGGATCATTAATATGAATGATTTTACTATTTCCCCCAAAAATATTTTTTGAATTACCCCCCTCTTTTCTCCTTCTCCATGTGAATGTTAGCCTGGTATGGGTATTATCTCTTCCTCTCCTATAGGAATGGATATATCACCTCTTCATTAGCATGGAAAATCTCACCATATGTAATGTTGAAATCCCCTCATTTTGTATCTCAATCCACATTCTTACTCTAATGGTTTCATGTAAAAAATTATATTGTATTTAAATTTAGGTTCAAATACCCAATTTTCTAGTTATTTTTCTATTTCTACAATATAATAACACTATATCAAATCAAATCTCATAAATGGACATGTAATGCATAATTATTATAAGGTAGGTGATCTCATAATTTTCCAACAAATTCATATTTCCTAAAAATAATTTTGTTTTTTATAACACTCCATTATCCATGAATTTCTCCTAAATTGTGCACTAACTTAAATTAATTTCTTAAATTCAGGACCTAAACCCTTAGTTAGGTATGTAGGCATGGTTGTAAGATAGTTATGTCAGATGGATCCCCCCATCTGGTGCTTCTTATCAATTGTCTTCATTTTCCTTGAATATTATTTGGTTATATGAAAAGAGTTGATTAATTATTGATAATAAAATTATTGAAATTATAATTGGGCATGTATAATTTCTTATACTCTGATATTGTAGAAAGAATTTTTTATTAAAAGATACTTACTAAAATAATGAACCTAATTATACACATGAACTATAATATTGAATTCCCTTAAACAAGACCTTATTTACTATGTATTTTTAAATAGAAAAAGGGAATGGGTAATCCAGAGACCCATGAAATGACTAATTTAAATTTAATGGAATATTAATTTAATGGATATACAATTGGCACTTCTCAATTAATGAGTGTAACTCTTAGCCTGACACACTTCACAAATTGGATGTGGCATAGAAATTTCCATCTCCCTGTTAAATAATTATAATTGGAGTAGCCCAATTTATATATATGAATTATGATATGGAATAATTTTGGACATAGGATTATTATTATTATTATCTAGTTTGGTACACCATAATGGAATCGTTTGTTCTTGTACTCATGTATAGATCCAATTATTATGATAACAAGGCATGAAATCCATTATTATGTTACTTGGTGATTGTATCCTTTACTATAATAATTAGGAATGGTGTCCCTTCTTGCGATAGTTATGAATGTCATTACATATTGTGATACTCACAATCTGCATCCCATTTCGTCATACTCAATCATGGATTAATTTATTGTTATTCTTGAAAATGTCATTACATCTTGTGATACTTAGGTATGGTGTACCAAATTATTTTTCCATGATAATATTGTGACTAATCATGGCTACTAGATTTGTGCCTCCGATTATACTTAGAATATGTATCAATATATATGAAAAAATGTGTTACTATATATATAGTGTGAATATATAAATAAAAATTTATAACTATACACACAAATTTACATAAATATACATATAATTATATATTTTCACATATATGGAGACATAATTTCAGAGAAAATCCAACATTGGATAAAATATGTATTATCGATCGAGTTTCCTTTGCAGAACCATATTGTTGCATGTTTATGTTTATTTATTTATTATATTTTTTACATAGACACAAACTTTTGGATTTTCAATTCATAGACAAGAAAACACTATATACCATTATTGATGGCCTTTTTAATTTATCTCAAACCCTATTTGGTTCATTGTTTGGTACCTGAACAGACTCCATGGTTTCATGGTCCACATCAGGATTCAATAATCAAGATGTACATAATGGAAATTATAACTTATGAGTTAAGGAATGATACATATCAAAGGATCTCTATGTGTATAACCTACGTGGCTTGTTTGTTTCTTTTATGCACTATATGTCTAATTACATGAATACCTCTATTCCTTTTATTATTGAGTTGAAATAACTCTCTAAAAGATACTTTTTAGGAATTTGGACTTTAATATTGATGATATGATTTATATTAGGCTTCCTTCATTTATTTGTGTTTCTACCATGTTTAGTACCAATATAGATTGTAGTATCCACATTATACAACCTATATACCCCCATTACTACTATAAAGAATCTTCTATAAGGGGAGGCACACTTGAGGCCATACAATATACTAAATATGGGAACCAATTTTGTGGCTCTCTAGTTATGGAGTTATAATGGTTCATATCAAGTAAACTCCACCCACATTAGATTTAAGATAAAATTGGATACTTCAATTATGGTGGTTCTAAAATCCTAAGGCCCACATAGGTGATTAAAATATGATCTATACTCATTTTTCATTCCTTTGCAGTTATATTTCTGTTATCTATTCTTTTATAAAATATATTTTTTTACCAATTTTTCTTTCATGATATAGGGGAGCATCACTTTGGTGATCAACTAAATATTTCATTACCAATAAGTCATGTTTAACATCTTGTTAAAAATTTCATTTTGTGACATAATTAAAAATATAAATAAATATTAAATATATTTCAATTAATTAGGTATACATAATTTGTTAGGTTTGAGGGGGTGAGCCCTTATATTCTATAATTTGGAAAACTATATTTTCCCACTTTTTTATATATTTTTTGAAAATGTTTCTTTTTTATTTGTAAATTGTTTTGTGATTATAAAATATTTGAGCCATGATTATTATCCTTAATAGTATTTTAATCCATTTTAATGGGGAAATCAATTTATCCAATGAAACTTAATATAAATTAATGTAGAATATGACTTTGATTCATGATAAAATCTTTGATAATTTCCTGAATTGAATTATGATTTTTATTTTAATAGAATTTATCACTATGTTTATCCTTTAAATCAAAGTAAAATGTACATTATGATAAAAATTTTATATTCTTAACATTCAAGGTATTTATTTAGATAACTAATCTATGCATAATTATACCAGAATATGAATTAATTCTACAATATGATAATGTGTTTGAGTTATATTTTATTAAAATTATTGATAATTTTTTTAAATGATCTATTTTGAAGAGGATACTTTTATTTCTATCTCAAATTTGCATTTAATCCTTTTCCCATAGAAATGAGGAAAACCAAATTATATATCTTATATTAAAATTAATTTTTTTCAATCTTACCATCTCTATAAGTGAGAAAACTTAATTTAGTGTAAATTATGTGTGGTTAGGTGGGAGATGTCATATTTGTGTATCATCATGTATTCCTAGTATAGGTATAAAAATTCATGATATAAACATGTGAATACAATTTAAAATGTACTTAATATAAAATCTATACCATACTAGTTCTTTTTCAATTCAAATAAACCTAAATACCATTAAAAAATAATAATTAAAAAAAATTAAAAAATTCAATTATGATTATGCCAGTTGAGTGGATATCAATTTTTCTACTACAATTTATAAAATTTTATATATTTATAAATATTTTAATGATTATTGGAGATTTATTTCTAGTAGGGGGATTAGGTTGGATATATTCATTGCGTGAAAATTGGAATCCTGTAATTATTCATAAAAAATATTCTAAACATCCTTATTCTATCATATAATTAATTACACATAATACCTACCAAATTTAATGTGCTAGATATTCCGAAAATTTCATCAGGATAAACATACATAATTAACTCAAAATTATTTTATATGTTGTAATTTATCAAGTCTGTGGTGAATTTTTCAATGGTTCGGAGAGGAAGAACCGTGTTGAAAATTTATATTATTATGTGATGAAAAATAAATTTTCGGTAATTTTTTGTTTGTTAATGTGAAGATAACTGATTTGAAAATGGATTTAATGTGTTTAATTATGAACAAAAAAACGGGTTTTGAAGATGAGTTATATATGTTTATTGTGTGTGTCAAATTAGTGGATCTCGTTAGAATTTGTTATTAGTTTTTTATTTTATTTTTGATGCATCCATGACATGGTCTCCATGTATTATGTTTGAGAGAATTGATAAGGATAACATTTACAATAATATTCACGTGTATTTATATTATTTAATCCCTTAAAAATAATTACTCTATAATGAATTTTTTCAAATTTATTTTAGGGATATTTTTATCTTAAATTTGAAAAAAAAATTATTTCGGAAATTTTAAATATTTTTTTATCAATTATGCATCTGAAGAAAAAAATTTCAATTATGATATAAATATATAAATAATTTTTTAGATTTCAATTTTTTGGGATTCTACTTCTTCATTTGGAATATGTGAAAATTAAAATTATTGGGGCCAATTATAGCGTTTAATATGAAATATATTTTTTTCTAAATAAAACGACCAATATTAATTAAATGAGTTATATAGAGAGAAATATGAATCCAACATAAATTGGAATCATTGTATCATATTCATAAAAATTTTAATGGACAAATTCAATCATTAATGTACTAATTTTATGAATCAAATTGGAGGAATATGAAAACTCCATTCATCTATAAAACATATCTATAGTAATGATGTAATATTTTTTAAACATATAGAAATTATTTGAAATGTTGATGGTCAATATATGACACATTTCTGTATAACTCTTAAGTTTACCTTTTTGATATTTTTAGTACGCTAATGGTATGAAATATGGAAAAATATTATATGAAGATTTCTAGAGATTAATTTTACCATTTTCCATTTTTTTATTTCATAATTTATAATTTATATCCCTTCCCCCTTGTTCTCAAATACGATTATTATTGAGGAGTAATATTCTAATTTTTTAGGGATGGTGAATTTTTTTTGTAATTCACGATTTCCTTCACTTAATGGAATTAGATATATTTATTTTTTATATTAAGGTGGTTTAAATATTATAATAGAAAACATTTTTATCATATGTGATCATATTTGGTTTTGGATTCTATTGTTTTTATTTCCGTGGTAAGGGATCATAATCCCCCTTCTCGTAGTTCTAGTTTATATATAATAAAATTGAGTAGGGATTAATAGTGAAATAACCAGTGAAGATTTGTATGCTTGTGAGGGTTAGATGATAATCATTATTTTTTGGACAAATGAGACCAAATTCGGTATTCCCTAAGTCAATTGTAGGTATTCTCTAAAAACATCACACACATTGGTATGATTGTAGAGTTACCATAGATGATAGAAATTTTTATCAACTCCATCACTATTTTAAAATGTTATTGAGAAAAATAAAATGTGGAATCACACATTAATTGATTTTTTAGATGAATATTAGATAAATTAAAATAACTATACCATTGGAATTAGAAAGTCAAGCCTGACCACATATTACATCTCATATCCATATTTTAAATAATATGAACCATCATTATGTTTTTAATTACTCATTTGATTACATTAAATATTTTTCAAAATAAATGTATTTTAGAAACACCACTTACCTATAGTTTATCTTAATAAACATGATTTTTGAGAACTCATCTCTAGAGAAAACTTAATTTGAACACTATAATGCATTTTAACTCATGAAATAATTAATATTTTGCCCAACCCCATAATTTGAATGATTCTGAGGGTAACTATTTTGTCTCTCAAAGTTATCCATTAACACCACTTCCCACCACATTAATAATTAACATGTGGAGAATACCTTCCAAATTCCATATATTATGTTTTTAGTGAGAGTTTGGGATTTCAACAGATCAGGTGTTTGACCACAATATTTGGGTTAGTTTTATTATAATAATATGTATCATTAATTTTTTAGTCTTAATCCTATTAATTCATTGTATGATTGGTCATGTCAATTCTAATCATTCTAGACTGAGATTGGATAAGTTGTAATTATTTGTCTCGATGTGGTGAAAAAATATGGGGAAGGGATATAAGATTCAAAAGAGGGTGAAGTAAGTGAGATACATTCTGAATGATTATGTTGATCATTGGAGGAGGCCCATCGATTTCATGTCGGGGGAGAATTCCCTCTTTAATATTTTTTATTGAATCAATGTTATTAGTGGTTTGGTGTGGATTAATATCTTGGCCTATTTTTTAGGACCCTTTGAGATACTGTAGAGAATTTTTGAGGTGGATTGATAGCTGGAAAATCTATCAAAATTGGATCATATTCATTAAATCTATCACTTGTCCCATATTTTTTTTTGTTAAATTCAGGATTACTCTAATGTCATTGATCAATGAGAGACAAATACCCATGATGATGCAATGTTTTTGGAATGGATGATTGATACCAAAGACCACTGGCAGAGAGTGTTATAAGGTTTTGGCATCCACATATTTCAATTTCTCTTATGGTATGGTGGTTATGAGGACTTTACATGGGATTAAGAGTCACAAATTTGAAACATGTATCTTTATTTATTTTCTTCTTGACGTGTTCTATGATTTTATGTTGACATCATAACATTTGATTTGATGTGTAGTTTTATTAAGACAGTTTTCAATTATTATTGTTGTGATAGAATAAGTGTTATTCTTGTTTGAGTGTTAACTCCCATGTGATTGTTCAGTGGTCTCCAATAGTTGACCATACCTTATATGGTAGGTCTTAGTTATCATGGAGAATATTCATTTTAGAGGTATCTAATGTAATGGCCTGAACCCTTCAGACTTTTCTTATGGGTTTTTCATTGGATTATGGTTCTTGTGTGGTATTCTGGTTGAATATTATAAGATTTATGTTCTTTTTATCCATTTATGGGTACACCATACAATATTATAGGGTATGGTTGTTATTGTTCTGATGTTTTTGTTATTTTCTTGGTATTATTTATGGTTTTCAACTTATTGTTTGGCTCATAGTGCACTATGAACAATGAATTAGATTTTATGGGAATTTGGTTGTGAAAGTTGGTTTGGATGTCCCTATATAATAAATAATATTAATAATGTTCCTTAGTTGGGTGTGGTTCCATGTGTGTAACCTTGGATGTTCCCTTAAGTTAAATGGTGACGAAATGAGCTATCCATGTCATGGTACTATCATGGCTATGTGAAATGGACTGGGTTATTATACCATTCTATGGTGAAAGGTAGGTTGTTGGTACAGAAAGGGATTATGAAAATTTTGAAACACATGAAATTTAGGGATATCATGTAATGGTTTAAGGTCCATGATTGAAATTAATCCATTAGGACACAATTATATGTGACAAAACCATCATGAAGGACACATAGGACTAACTGATAAATAGGGTCCCGAAACTTCTTTGTTCTATATTATTTACCCCTCATTTGACCCTTTAACAACATCTATCCTTCACTCCTTTATTTCACCATTTTCATTGTATATTTTTTCCCATTGGTTCATCAAGATTAGTTTTCCTTTGATAATGATATTTTTTTCCTTTTATTTTATCTCCCTTGTTCTTAATCATAATTATCACTATGGTTAGTTCGGTGAAAAAATTGTATTTTGGATAAGGTTTTGATGATGATTAATTATTAACAGTATCAGGTGGTGTTTACTTCAAATCTATTGATTGTTGATCCTTGTTTTTAGTTAGTTAATCCTTGGGGATTTGTAATTGAGTTAACAGATTCCATTTCTCCATATCATTATGTATTGTTTTGAAACTACCATTCATTTGAATTATATTGGGTAAATGGAATAAATCTTATGAATAAATAATAATGAGTAAAATAAAGAAATCTTATGATAATTTTGAAAATAACCTGATGTAACTAGATTTATTGATATATATGTTATTTTTTATATCCCATGTTACATCTTATTATGTTGGGTTGATTGAAAATTCGATTAAATTGGTTAAATATATAATGAAATGTCTTTTAAAATAATAATATTGATATAATAGTCATTTTTTTGTTTTCTTGTTCTGATCTAGTGTATTATTTTGGTTTTTTGTGGTTTAATTTGTTGGTTACTATTTAATAGGAGAATTAGTTATTTTATGTGGTTTGTTGGCCTTGGTGTTTGTGGATTATTATCCTAGGTTATTGTGGATCTATATCCATATTATGTAGAGGATAATGAGGTTGATGATTTGTATAAATTAAGTATCAATGAAATGGTTATTTGATAATAACGGGATGGGATAGTAAATTTGAAAATGGATGTATATTAATGAAAATGTGAATTTGAACAATGCATGTGTCCCTAATTTGATGTTTTGCTATGTTTTGTTCTAATAATTATTTAAATCATTGAAGTAGTATTATAGAATCTCTATTGGTGATCACATTCTTATGATGATATTAGTTTGAACCGATAAGTGTTGTATTATATGAACGAATATTATATATTGTGATGTTTCATTTATTTAGGCATCCCAACTTAGTCAAGTAAAACATACTAAGAGATTGATAATTTTGAATGTGTGTTTTCCAACACCATGGATTGGAATGATAAATATGGTTGGTCACTCCATCTCCCTCTTTATTTCATTATTGGTGGTTTATAATGATTTTGGTAAAACAAAAATGGCGGTTTTAGGAATTTTAGGATGAGGATATATGATGTGATAGTCATGTTTGGTAGGATAAAGGACTAATTTTTATATATTAAATTTTTTTAATAACCTACTATACTAATTTTATGGTTTGATGATATCCAATGATTAGTAGCTTAATACATGGACTTGCATATGGTGATGATAAAAATTATAACATGTTTTTTGAAAAGGGGTTTCCTATTGAAATGATGAATCTTTTTTGAAATGTTTTGATAAAGGAATTTATTATAATTTGCTAAGATCTTGAAATCATTAGATTGAATTATTACAAGTAAACCTTACATCTTATAATTACACTGTAATAAAACACAAAGTTGAATGATTTTGTGTGTGAGCGTTGGTGAGGGTAGATAAAATATCTTACCTGCAAGGTTATTGTTTTTTCTATTTTATATTAACTAGATCATCATTATTAAAATTTCACATTCGCATGAGAGACATTTAGTAGGACACTTCTAATCAAACTTGTTATTTAGACCCCATATATATATATATAAATATAAATCATAGGTCGGTAGTAGGGCTTTGGGGATTCAGATTGACATTAATGTCATGGAGTACGGTGCAGTTAATTTTCCACCACATAATGGTTTTCATTGTATTGTTTTATATATAAAATGATTGAATTAGTTTTTATTCCTGAATTGTGGGTTTGGATTTTAATGATTTGGGATTATATTATATTTCATAATTATTTTTCTGTTTTTTAACATATTACCTAGGGAATTGATTTTGGGAAAAATCTATCATAATGTGTAATATAACATGAATTATATTTATTAATAATGGGCCAACTGGATTATGATAATTGGGTACACACTCATCTCAGTGGATGAACAAGGAGGGGTTCTAAATGGGTCAACATCATGATAGATTAAAAATTCTCATATTCAAATAAAAAATATAGTTAGGTTGAATGATGATATATTTCAATGGATTTGTACTCAATGTCAGTTCATCTATAAATAATGGGACAAAATTTGTTTCACCAGGTTTTGGTTATTGTAGAAGGGGTCACCAGAAGAAATCGATTGTCACCCACATAATGGATAGTTCAACTATGATGTTGGAAAATTGGGACAAGATGTTGACAAGATAGGACCTTCTATAAAGGTAGAGGATGAAAACTTGTACATTTGTTGAATTAATACTAACACATAATGATATGATGTCATGAATTTTCAATTGAGACAATAATTCATTGTTACCTAAAATATTAATAGAATGTTAAATATTAATCTCCCATGGAAATTGAATATAATTTCCACAACATTTAATAATTACATGTGTTATCTATTTATATTCTCTATTCTAAAATGTGTTTCACTCATTAACATTATGGGACTATTTGTGAGGTTGAATTAGTGGGATGATGTAACGTTACACCACTTCATTCCATTATACTATGATAATATTGGTGTTTACTACATGAACTTATGTATGATTCCCATTACTCTAGAGTATATTGAATATAAATGGGAGGCCGAAGATACATATTAGGGAGACAATACCACCATATCTGAGAGAATAATAATAAATAAATTTCCAACCATCATCCAAATTATCAGTAAATGAATTTAAATGAAAACACACAATAATATATTAATTGGTATAAACATGCATACTGTAACAATATCATATTGAGCATATTTCATATTAAGTAATAGGAATATGAAAACAATAATAAATACTAAATCTATCACCAATCCCACATATCAACCTAAATATCCAGTAATTTCTATAATGTCCACATAAATCATATAATACTAGGAATTTTCCCAACATAGTTATTTGATATGATTTTGGATTCTCAGGTAATGAGGTCTCTATGAATCCCAGAAATATGTGAGTATATATCACTATAGGGTGTCACATGAATAACTAGAAATTTTAGTTTACATTGTGTGGAATTTGTAACTTAATAATATAACAAAATAAACTATGAAAAATTAAATAAATTGGAATCACCAACCCTCAAACCATGATTAATCACTCAGTCGTACATACCTTTTAGACCGTGTGTCTGTACAATTTGAATATGAAAATGGAAATTTTGATTTTGATTTTAGTTGAGGGTCAATTATTGATATTGAACTACATCCTCAGAATTTGATAGTTGAAGACTAAAAAATAATGGTTTTTTGAGTTGTAATGATGTTTAAATTCAATTAAGGATGACCATAATCTTTGGAGAAGGAATCTAGGGTGGTCAGGGATATTGAAAAACATTGTAACAATAAAAAATATCCCACTGTAATACTTGTCTGTTGGGGGTTGGGGGTTAATGGTCAAATTCCCCTTTTACTTTGTCATGTATAAAGTGGAATCCCACTCCTTTATTCTCCATGGTGATAAATAAAGGTGTATTTATAACCCCTATATCTCCTCTTCTCCACAAATCATTGGTGTATTTTTATGAGTGGATTTCACACTGGATTAAGGTATGGTTCTCCACTCCCTAATTTTTCTATTCATATCCCCTAGAAATTGAACTATATTTTAATATAGTTAGGTATTATAAGGTAATTACACAATATAATAGTGATATCACTGATTTTTGATGGTTTTATATCTGGATAATCCATATGTATGTGTTTTAATGATGTTCATCTAACGTTGTTCAGTAATTAACTGAAGTTAAGTCACTACAATATTTCCTTTATGGGGTTTTTAATTATATCTTTTTAAATCATATATAGAAGCACCATTGGATTTTTTAACATAGACCAAGGTTGTGGTTGGTGGACTGTGGAAGACCTATTTCATATGGTTGTATTTAGTTATGTTTTATGAAGGACACAATGTGATAATATATGAGTTAGGACTAAATTGAACTAAATTTTCTACATAGCTCGAAAATTATAGTTTTTATTGATGAGGGTTCATCAAAAGAATTATGACAAAATATGTGATGCGGACTAATAGTTAATCATGGGAACCATAGATCAGGTTGTGTTAATGTTACCTATAAATAAATTAAAACTTGATATTGTGTCTATTAGGGTAGGTAAACATCTGTACAATACCTAGAGTTATTATTCCCTATTATATGTGGAAATTGTTATGTGGTATCACCACTGAGGCTATAAGCCTATTTAAATTAGATGAATTTTTTTTTAATTTTTATCTTAACAGTGAATTACTTTTTTTCTATGCAATTAATATAGAATCATTAACATATATTACTTTTCCTAGTCATAGTTGGTTGAGAAAAGGGTCTTCAATGACATCCCTACAATGTTTTGAACCCCTTTGAGTGTGTGAATATTTCATGATAAACGTGAATAGAATATGTGGTATACCCCTATTAGGGACCACAATATCATCCTTATAAGTGATAAATTACTTTGGTAAAATCATAATAGAGGTGTGATAGAATCAACCATGTGACACCATGGAACTCGAATACTGAGGGAGATGTTCATTTAGTGAGGTACAATAATTAGAATTATTTTTTGTGGTGGACATTACTCAGGAAGCACAATAAGATGTTTCATTTTCGAACTGACCTTACATAATCGTAGATTTGGTAGTGGGATTTAATAATACCTCATAAATTGTTTCATATATGACATAGCTCTCTTAGGCCATTGAAGCAAAGTGTGGTCCACAATATGTAATGGGACAAAATACCTTTTTGGGGTGAGTGATGTCCGTGAGACTGGAATGTGAGCAGGGACCCCTGGGGGTGTTGTAATATTTAATCACATTATGAAACCATAGTAGGTCTAAAAAAATGGACTAATCATGATCATATAAATTTTATTTGTGTAATATATATTGTTGGTTTATTTTATGACTAGAATCGACCCTGTATGATAATTTGGGCTATGATCACTGATCATGGTCATGTGCATTCCACCATCACATGTGTTATAAATCTTTTTTCTTCGATTAATGATCCCAAGTATATAATCCCATATAGATTTCAATGTATTTCTATGAATTATTGGTTGTTAAATTTGGGTGGTAATCCTAGAGTAACTAGGATGAATTTTTTACTATATTAATGTTTTTCATTCCCACGAAGCATATTTCATATGATAGAAATAATAAATCCACGAATATTATGGATCCTTTAGAATGATTTTTTCATATGAATTACTTGGAATCATGGATTATCTTGACATTATTTGAGAACTATAATTGAAACACCATGATATTTTATGGAATTATATTAAAAAATATATAATTTCATGGATATAATTTGATACATGCAACATAGAGTTTAAACAAACAGTTATAATATACTGATATTATTATTTATACATGAACATTATGACCTAGCCTCTAAAAATGGATGTATGAATAGTAATAAAAAAATTTAAAATTTTGAATAATATAATTAGATAGAAAAAATATATTGATAACTAAGAACTTAATATTTGTTGAAGTCCTTATGTTATTTGGGAATATTTTTCCTCAACTAAATAATATACCATATACTGGTAGTAAATCCTATAAAAAAGGATACCATATATCGATGGTCAATCTGGACAAATTGAAATTGGGTAATCAATCTGATCATTGGCTAAGGAGAGAATAATCATTACCGATTATAATGAAATATTTCTGGAATCGTGTCTGAACATCATGTAAAAGGTTTCAGAATTTCTCGGCATGCTGTTAAGGCCTATAAATCATGTCCAATTTCTGTGACCTAGGTCTCAGTTTATAGGCGGTCATGACATTTGGAACTCAGATGATCCTTAAAGGGAATACCCTTAGGAGATATTTAATGATTGAACGCTTTTGTGAGCCACCATGATACACCCCAGGTGTCTCAAAACTGATCGGAAAAGTGGCAGCATTTCTATCAAATGAAGTGGGGAGCATAGTCATCTCCTTAAATGGGTAGTGCTTAATATACCAGGAGTCATAGGACTCCATGCCTGTATATTGAGATAACAATTTGGTGTGACATAATGTTACACCAATGGAGTCTCATAAATGAATCAAAAGAGTGGAATCATTTTGTTAAAAATTGGATGAGATCATGATCATCCCCATCATATATTATTATTAAAAGATCAATAGTCAGACACCAAGAAACACATCTGGTAATACCCGAAAAATATATCAAAATATATAGAAATTAATTCCCAATAGCCAAGTCTTATGTAGTACTATTTTGTATATCAAATATTTAAAATAACATGACTCAGAATCCAGATCTTAGGAGAGACTATCCATGCATCTCATCAAACAATAACGATGCCTTGTGTCTGGATCAACAACTGTAACACCCAAAAATATTATGAGAAATATAATTTTTAATTTCATTGATATTTTCTGTTGTACACTACATCATGATTATATTGCACTATATGTAACACCGCATTAGCTAGTAGTATACACAACACAATTATTGGCTTGTGTTACAAACAAGAGCAACCTTCCTCGATAGCTTGCATTGTACGCAATACCGAGTTTCACTAAACATCGATATTATATAAACTTTCTATTATGAATAGTAATACAATCTTTTTGAAATTTTATAAATTTTATCATTCAAAATAGACATAATTTTTGGATTCAGAATATTGAAATCATATTAGGGTGAATTTTGGCATTTTTATGAAAACTTTCAATTTTTGATGAATAGTGAAAAACACTGAGTTATAGTTTAAAACCAAAATTTTGATTAAATAATTATTATTTTTATCTAAATTTATTTTAGGTCAAATTAATTACATAATACCTATATAATTTCAATGTAATTAATTGGATTTATTTTATAAACATTTTAGATATATAAAAATTTTGTTGAACTTTTTACCCTCTTTTACCCACCTCCTAGAAGAATTTGCAAATTTACATAAAACATAATTTTACTACTACTGTGAGTGGAATTTCAAAAATCCAAGAGACAAAGTTGATAAGAATAAGTAATATGTGGTTCAATAAGATACAAATAATTTTTGGTGAATAGTAACATTTTTAGTTTTATTTACCATGTTTAAAAGTAAATTGGGTAATTATGGGTAAAAATGATTTTATTATTACCCTAACACATGTCCTAATTCTATTGGATAAGTATAATTATACCAAAAAAACAGGATTAGGAATAAAATAAGACAATTTAGGTCCACTTGGATTAGATTTGGACATTTATTATTATTTAATTCAAAGAAGAGTTAAAATAATTAAAATCAAAGTTTAATAAGTAGATCATTTTTAATATAGGGTTATACAGAAGATAAATTGGACTATAAATATTCATTATAAATCTAAAAATATTTACTACTTAATTGTTTTTTATTTATAATTTTTAGACCTTAATAATGTTTATTTATTTATGACACAATGATGATGCAGTAATTACCTTATTAATGAAATATTAACATAATTGATATTATAAATACCCAAATAAATGTAATTTTAGACTATTTAGGAATTAAAATAATTTTATAGGTTAATATAATATATTAGGGTTGGTTAGATGAATTTATTTTGAAGTAATAATTCTGTTATAAATTTTTAAAAAACAAAATACCAAATAGTGTCAAAATTGACATAAAAGAGTTTTTAAAACAAATATTAAATTATTAATTGATATTCTATTTCTAAAAATCTATGGATAGTCCAAAAGACTTATTTTATAATATATATTTAATTAATGAACCAATTGGGGTTCGATTGGCATTTTATAGTAATAATATTAACCATATATTTTAAGAATACAAGAAGACATAGTAAAAGTTAAATTATTTAACTTAAAGTTAAATATAAATGAAAAGGTTAAAATTGTAACCTGAACGAGTCTAAAACCTATTTTTTGAAATTATATCTACCCATCCCCACCATAGACTATAAATAAGTCACTTAGGAGTCATTATAAACCGAATATTAATTTATTATATGATAATATTTTATGTTTTTTCTAAGATGCTCGTCACCCCTCTTATAAAAAGGCACTCCCCCTTCCCTCTAATTCAAACCACCAAATCCATTTGGATAGTCCAAAACCCACCCAAATACCCTCTAAACATTCCCCCATTAATCCTATAGGCCTTCTGTTAGTTAGAAGGCCAACCTAAGGGTCCCATTTGATCAAATCAAAATGAACAACCCGATGAAGAGGTAAATATCTCACCACCTATTTCGAGTTCCTTTCTACTTCCACATCCTCCATATTTGTTTCTTCCATTATAAAATAATAGATCTAGTATATTCTATATAAAATTATGTTATTATAAAAATTTTACAACCATATTAGTTATTTTAACCATCCTATTATTGAAAAAGTCACCACACATGCATATGTACGACTTACCGTCTCCACGTCGTGGTGTAGTTTGTTATTCAAACGTTTAATCATTTGGATGGGTATGATAATGACTATAAATGATATAAATAATAAATAAAACAGTATTATTATTCTTTTTATATGATATACCATCCAATTCTATATGATTTTAATATCAAAAGAGTGATATCATCGCTCGTGCATACGTATGGTCTACCGTCTCCATGATGTGATGTGACTCGTTCTACATGATCTTCATTGAATAATGATTATATAAATGAATTTAATGAATAAATATTATATATATTACACTAATACCATTATGTAATCGAGGTATCTATAACATAAATATAGGAATAATAATATATTTTACAAAACCTACACAAGAACATAAAGCAATGAACACCCGAAAAATAATTAGCAATGAAATATTTATAACAAAGAGATAAGAATATGAACTTATATGATATAATAACAATTAATATGATTATTTAATAAGTAAATGACATTATTTATATCATTATACAGGAGGTTCGGATACATACGAAGTATAACATACGCATGTTGAGGGAAAATCTCACAATCACATTTTTTATATGAGATTGTTTATACTTCAGAATTTACAGGGGCATATTTATCATCGACATACATGTTTCCTCAATATGTAATATTATATATATCCTCTTACAATTGTTTTAATCCAATTTTACCCATTTGTGAAATTTTATTAAAATATATGAAAGGAATCTTTTGTTATTTTCAGTATGAGATACTTTTTGACTTTTCCAACCAAAGTATGAGAAGAATGTTTTCAAAACATATACGACATGAATGGATTTTTATGATTTCACAAAACATTATTCCCATGAATATTCCCTTACAAGTTTTCATTTTTATTTTTGATTAACTACTTTTATTTTAAAATTGTATGACATGTTAATAAAAGAAAAATGATTTTGAAGTAGAAAAGATATTTTCCACAAGAATGGAGTTCAAGTGTTTTATCAAAATTATTTTCAATATAAGATAAAATAGGGTTCTATTTCTATACCTATTTATACATTGATTTGATTATGTTCTGATGGAAATTTTTTTATGAAGTCCTTTTATCTTATATGGATTATGTTATGATGGCATGATGTTTAAGAATCCCATTTTTATTGCATGGGTTATGCTATGATATATGATTTATGATTTTGTGGCACACATAATAATGGTTTCATTATGAGATGGTTGGGACCTATATCTCCCTCCAATTATTTTTGTAATGATTTATATCTAATGAAATAGACAGGGATGGAACAACAAGTTAATCCGGTTCAGTAATACAGGATTGGAACGAGGAGTGAAACCGGTTCCGAAATGGACATTGAACCCTATGATATTCTTGGAAATGACTCTTGACTAATATGAAATGATTTTATATGATTATGTGTGTATTCCACAATTTTCATGTTTAATTTTATAACTATTGGGATTACATTTCACTACTATTATTTATCCCATGTTATGATATTATGAACTCTTTTCCAGGTTAAGATTTTCAAAATGTTATGTTCTTATGAATAAGATATTACTAATATTTCCTTTATTTAACCTTACTCTTCATTTGAGCTCACCCTTTTGTATGTCTTCTTTTCCCCAGGATATAAAGAATGGTTTTAGGATAAAAAATGCAAGATCTTTATGGGATATGTTTATGATCTTCCACTATGATTAGAAGATTATGTTCTGAGTTTCCAAAGACAATAAACTATTATGGTCCTTGGGTGTCTGTTTTTGTTATATATTAAGTATTCTGAAAAAGTAATGTAATGTCCATATACGTCAAGTGTGGGTATCTACAGTTGGTATTAGTGGAAAGGTTTAGTTAACCTTTGGAAACTATAATGTGAAAACATTAGTGAAATGCCAAGAGATATTTCTAAGGTATGTCTAGGGATGTCTCTATGGTTAAGTATAAGTATAGGTTATAGTCCTTGAATTAAGTTAATGATATTAGAATTTAACCTAATATGTTATATATTGAAGGTACTTACCCTTTATTTTGTAGTTTTCATAGTATGATTTTTTCTTCTCACACTATTCTTTTTGGGTTTTAGATGATGGCTGGAACCTGAAGGAACCGTGTTGATCAATTTAATGGACAATGCAATGATTTTACTCCTTAATAAACCAATATTATGGGAGATGGAGTGAAAAATCTTATTTCTATACTTACACAAGATATGAATCATTCTGGACTTTCAAATGAGCAGAGAAAGGAACAATATTCTATTGAGTCTTTCATCGGGCAACCTCCAACTTCTTTCAGTGGGTATTCTGATCCACTTGTTGCTAAACAATGGGTTAGTACCATTGGAAATATATTTTTGATACTACACTATTCAGAGCATAAAAAATTAATTTTGGTTGTTTACCGGTTAGAAATGGAACTAGACCGGTGGTGGACTGTAGTGAAAAATACAATGCCCCAAGATGAAGTTGAATCCATGGAATGGGACGAGTTCAAGAACATGTTTTTCAGTGAGTACTTCCCTCGTATTCGTCGAACAAAGATGGAAAAGGAGATCGCTGAGCTTAAGCAAAAGGATTATTAATCTATTGGTATATATGAGGATAATTTTTCAAGGCTTGCAAGGAATGCATATGGAAATATCATTCTACCTGAATGTCATCTTGATCAATTATTAATTGTCTTAAAACCAAGTCTTCGAAGGGTATTAGTGATAAGATACATCAGTAGCTCTGATGAAATTGTGTGTTGTGCTATCAAGGTAGAACTCGAATTTGGCATAACATATCCATCTCATAGTTTTGAAAAGAAATGAAAGATGGAGTTCAAAGAAAAATATCAAAACTATGGTGAAAAGAAGACAAATGTTTCGTTATGCTCAAAGTGTTGAAAGAAGAATGATGGAGATTGTCTTAAAGGGACTAGAAAATGTTTTAAGTGTGGAAATTAAGTTCATCAAGTAGCTGATTGCTGAAGTAATGGGAAAAAGGTATCTAATGATGTGAATAAAAAAACTACAGAAAATGCACCACCGACACTTCAATGCTTCAAGTGCAAGGAAATGGGGCATTATGCTAACCAATGCCCGAATCCAAGGGTTAATGATGATCGATATCAACAACCTATCAAGGCAAAGGAAAAAGGGAAATCACATGCGATCACTATTAGTGATTTTGAATATGACAAAGAAGTGGTGGAATTATTAAGTGTTTATGTAACTAGATTCCAAAATAGTGTTGTGGAATCACATTTATAGTATTGTGGAATATTGGAATATTTATGTATTAGGTTATTTGTACCGGTAACCATGAAAAGTGATTGAATTTTTTTTGGAATGAAGATGATATGTGCATAATGAAGGGATAAGGAGAAAATAGTATGTTTGATAGTATTAATGAACTCATGACTGATATAAGGAAAAAGTGATATCATGGTTTGAGTATATAGATTTTTTGGAATTTTTGTATGTTTAAAGAGTTATCTTCTGTCAGCATTCATGTATTCACTAAAGTTCAATGGGTATTCAATTTTTCAATAGAATACATGATTAAGGTATTAACATGTTTAGAATATGACCAACAACAAGATATATCTTATGATACATGGGGGACAAATGAAGGAATTCACATGATTGTTAGATGACATTTCTAGTAATCGGACAGAAGTATTTTCGATAAGCCTAAAGGTTAGAATTGATTAATTGAGACATAATATATTATTTCTTATGTTTATAACTTTTTGATTTAATTTATGAAATTTTATAATTGTATAGTTTTAGAAAAAGGACAACCTGCGGGATGGGCGATAACCTGTCGTGTCGGACAAGGATGCGGGAATTTAACCCACAATGGAAGTGTGATTGGTTTTTATCACCTATCACTGGACTACAAGAAGTCCCTGGTTAGTATAAATTAGTTTTATTTTATTATGTGGTATGATATATGATTTATAAGTCCATTTTAGGAACCATATACGATTAATCTCATCATAAATGGACTTATGTATATTTAATAAATTTTGATAACCTTTTGTTTGAGATAGATGGAATGACCTATCATTCTGTCACAAGATCTGCTAACACTTCATGAATGACAAATTCAACATCATTAATTTATGATATGAAGTGGAAATTGTTCATGTAATGACCAATAATGATATTTTACCAAATTCAATTAAGTATTTCTTATAATTCGATTTTTTCGACTTTAGGGAAATAATCTTGAAAACCAAAAATGTTGTCCTAGATGGTACCTTAGATCATCACAAATTTATGGCTTTGTGATTGTTGGATTTTTTTATGGCCATGTTCTCTACCACTCTCCCTAAAATCATTATGGTTATATTTCTCATCCATATCCATATTTTCACCTATGTTCTTCTATGTGGAAACCCGGTGATGAGTTAACTTTTGTAACCATTACATTTATTTTTTAAAATTAAGTTTTAGTATTCATTTTTACAATGTGGGTTTCTATGAATGAATCTTTCAAGTAGTAAACAATTTATAACCCCAATGAATTTCAAGGGTGAAATTCATTTTAAGGGGGGTAGAATGTAACAACCCAAGAATTTATGAGAAATATTATTTTTAATTTCATTGATGTCTTGTGTTGTACAATAAACAAAGATTCTCTTGCACAATATGTAACACTATATTAGCTTGTAGTATACACAACAATATTATTGGATTGCGTTACATTCAAGAGCAACCTTCCTCGATACCTTGAATTGTACGCAATACCGAGTTTCACTAAACAACGATATTATATAAACTAGCCATTATGAATAGTAATACCCACTTTTTGAAATTTTAGAAATTTTATCATTTAAAATGGACTCCATTTTTGGATTCGAAATTTCAAAATTATCTTAGGTTGATTTTTTGGTATTTTTCTGAAAACATTCAATTTTTTATGAATAGTGAAATACACTGAGTTATAGTATAAAACCGAATTTTTATTTAAATAATTATTTATTTTAATTATATTTATTTTAAGTCAAAATAGGTACATAATAACTATATATGTTCAATGTAATTAATTGGAGTCATTTTATAATAATTATAGATATATAAAAAATTTTATTGAACATTTTACCGTCTTTTACCCACCTCTAAAGACAATTTGAAAATTCACATAAAACTTAATTTTACTTCTTCTATTAGTGGAATTTCAAAAATCTAAGACACACAGTTGATATCAGTAAGTAAAATGTGGTTCAATAAGATAATTTTTTTTGGTGAATAGTAACTTTTTATTTTTATTTACCAGGGTTAAAAGTAAATAGGGTATTTAAGAGTTAAAAAGATATTATTATTACCCTAAAACATGTTATCATTCTATTGGATAAGTTTAATTCGACCAAAAACAACCTTAGGAATAAAATTGGACCATTTAGGTCCACTTAGATTAAATTATGCCATTTATTATTATTTATTTCAATGAAGAGTGAAAGAATTAAAATCAAAGTATAATAAGTATTGCATTATTAATATAGGGTTATACATAAGATAAATTTGACAATAAATATTCATTAGAAAGATAAAAATATTTCATACATAATGGTATTTTATTTATAATTTTTAGACACTAAATAATTTAATTTATTTATGACACAATGATGATAGAGTAATTACCTTATTAATAAAATATTAGCATAATTGATATTATAAATAAAAAAATAAATGTAGTTTCAGATGTTTTATGAATTACACTAATTGTATAGGTTAATATATCATATTAGGGTTGGTTAGATGAATTTATTTCGAATTAATAATGCTGTTATGAATTTAGAAAAAACAAAATACCAAATAGTGTCAAAATTGACATAAAAGAGTTTTTAAAACAAATATTAAATTATTAATTGATATTCTATTCTTAAAAATCCAGGGATCTGCCAAAAGACTTATATAATCATATATATTACAATAATGGACCAATTTGGGTTCTATTTGCAGTTTATAGTATGTTTATTAACCATATAGTGTAAAGAATACAAGAAGACACGGTAAAAGTTAAATTATTTAACTTAGAGTTAAATCAAAATTATAAGGTTAAAATGGTATCCTAAACTTGCCTAAAACATATTGGATGAGATTATTTAGACCCATTACAACCCTAGACTCGAAATAAGTCACTTTGGATCCATTATAATCTGCATATGAATTTATTTTAAAATAATATTTTATGTTTTTCCAAAGGTGCTCCTCACCCCTCTTATAATAGGGCACTCCCCCTTCTCTCTAATTCACACCTCCAATGCCATTTGTCTCAGCCAAAACCTGCCCAAATACCCTCTTAACTTTCCTACCTTAATCCTAGAGGACTTCTCTTAGTCATAAATCCATCCTAAGGATCCCTTTTGAACAATTCAAAATGAAGAACCTGGGGAAGAGGTAAATATCTCACCACCTGTTTTGAGTTCCTTTCTTCTTCCACTTCCTCCTTCTTTGTTGATTCCATTATAAAATAATAACTCTAGTATCTTATATATACTATGATGTTATTATAAAAATGGTACAACCATATTAGTTTTTTATCCATCCTATGAATGAAAAAGTTACCACATGTGCGTATGTACGGCTTCCCGTATCCACGTTGTGGTGTAGTTAGTTATTCAAACGTTTCATCATTTGAATGTGTATGAAAATGAGTATAAATGTTATAAATAATAAATATAACATTATTATGATTCTTTATATATTATATACTATCCAATTATATATTATTTTAATATCAAAAGAATGTTATCATTTCTCGTGCATACGTACAGCCTACCGTCTCCACGATGTGATGCGACTCGTTCTACATGATCTTCATTGAATAATGATTATATAAATGAATTTACTGAATAAATATGATATATATTACACTAATACCGTTATATAAATGAGGTATCTATAAATTAATAATAGTAAGAATAATTTATTTGAAAAAACATGCATAAGAACATAAATAAATGAACATCCGAATAACATGTAGAAATGAAATATTACTAATATGAAGATAAAAATATAACCATATATGATATCATAACAATGAACATTATTCTGTAATATGTCAATGACATTATTTACATCATTATACAGGAGGTTCAAATACGTATGAAGCATATCAGAACTAAGGTAAGAGAAAATACCACAATCTCATTTTTTATCCTAGATTGTTTATACTTCAGAATTTACTGGGGCATATCTATCATCAACATCCATGTTTCATCAATATGTTATATTATTTATATCCTCCTACAATTATTTAAATCCAATTTTACATATTGGTGAATTTTTAGTAAAATATTTGAAAGGAATCCTTTTTCATTTTCAGTACAAGATACTTTTTGACTTTTCCGGCCAAAGTACAAGAAGAATGTTTTTTAACTTATACGGCATGATAGAATTTTTATGATTTCATTGAACATTATTTTCATGAAGCTTATTTTACAAGTTTTTAAGTTTATATTTAATTAACTTCTTTTAGTTTAAAATTTAATGACATGTTAAAAAAGGAAAAATGTTTTTGAATTAGAAAGGATATTATCCTCAAGAATGGAGTTCAATTGTTTTTATCAAAATTATTTTCCATCTAAGATAATATAGGGTTCTGTTTCTATAACTAATTTTACATTGATCTGATTATGTTATGATGGAATTATTTTTTTATGAAGTCCTTTTATCTTATATGGGATATGTTATGATGGCATGATGTTTAAGAATCCCTTTTTCATTACATGGGTTATGCTATGATATATGATTTTTGATTTTGTGGCACACAGAAGAATGGTTTCATTATGAGATGGGTGGGACCTATATATCCCTCCAAGGCATTGGGTAAAGATTTATATCTCATTAGATAGTCATGGCTGGAACGAAAAGTTAATCTGGTTCATTAATAAAGGACTAGAACGAGGAGTGAACTCAGTTTAGAAATGGACTTTGTCTGCTATGATAGTCTTGGAAATGAGTCTTGACTAATATGAAATGATTTTATATGATTATTTTGGTATGCCAAAAGTTTCATGTTTTATGTTATGATTATTGGGAATACATTTCACTACTATGATTTATCCCATGTTATGATATTATGATCTCTTTTGTAGGTTATGATTTTAAAAATGTTATGTTCTTATGAATATGATATGATTGATATTTCCTTTTTTTAACCTTACTAAGCATTTGATCTCACCCTTTTGTATGTTTTATTTTTTCCAGGATATAAAGAATGGTTTTAGAAAAGAAAAAAAGGATGATCTTTATGGGAGATGCTGAAGATCTTCCACCATTATTAGAATATTATGTTTCGAGTTTCCAAATACACTAAACTATAATGGTCCTTGGGTGTATTTTTTTGTTATGTATTAATCATTCCTCAAAAGTAATGTAATGTCCATATATGTCAAGTGTTGGTATCTATAAAAACCACCATCCAGGATGCACCTCTGGTAAACACTTCTGCATCAGTAAAACCAAGTCAGATATAAACAAATGAGTGTGGGTGGCCCGAATTCCCAACCCAACAATACATCCACATCCCCAGGGGAATTCATGTTTGGAATGGGTTATATGTGACACTATAACACTATCTCTACCCAAACCGGCTGTGAGAGCTCAAGGTCAATCAAACAACATGAACCCTCTGGGTCCCTCAATTTAAACACTAAGGAGGCACCCTACTTGGAATCCTCTAGGTTAAAACGGGTGAACTTATCCCACATGGGATCCTTCATGAATTATAATTGAGTAATCCTACATCGGATCCTAAAACAAAGAATAATAGTGTCATCCTATAACATGGATCCTCTCAATTGATAATAAGAGAGAGATCCTACAAGGGACTCCCTAGGTTAAAAAATAATTAAAAGAATCCCTTATGGGATCCTTGGAAGTATCTGGTCTCATAGACGCTTTGCTGATACGGTAACGTCTCATAAGGGGTATATTCTTAAAATAATATCTCACAAGAGATATCTCATAGCTCATCTCAGATTAAAGGTATCAACTATATTGATCTGAACCCCCAACCTATCATCCATGCTAAGTCTCACTCTTAGGTGACAATTTAACAAGATAAACAGAGGAAGAACCTCTCCATTCAGATACAAAAACCCATATCACCATTTAAATTAATTATAAATTTCAATAGGATTTTACATATAAAATCTACATAGAAAACACTAGGAATGGATAACTTACAATCCCAAAACGGTCAATCGATGAAAAAGTACTATTCACTGTAATGATACTGAGTGCGGCCCACACCTGATTTCCATTTTGGAACCTCAAATCAGTCTATAGACTTCCTCCTTTAATTAATTGTCATTATTATACTTACATAGTGTCAAATGAACATCAGAATTAGAAGATACATCGAGTTCAATAATCTCTAAATAACAATAATTAAAATATTGTTATTAATTTGGACATTTCCTACAACCGAGCATTATTTTAAAGACAAAATTTTCTCCAACTAGACTCAGAATTTCCACCTCAATTCATGGGTCGTGTGGTCATAGACAACACAGGAAACAAACCTCTAGATTTCAACTTATAGAGGTTTAATGAATCCTTGGATGAAAACAGGCTGGAAAAATTACATAGCTTGTACTCTGGAGTACATGGGGACTTCTTGTGTAGTAGTACACGATATGTATGTTATATTACAGAGAGTTTGCAGTTAAAAAATGTCATCCCATGTGAATTCTCACCCAAACACATTCCCATGTTCCACTACACTGCGTGTAGTCCCTGTAAACATTGTTTACTACTCAAAAACCACTATTCCGTGTGTTTTTTCACACGACCAAACACACTGCCAACTACCACACAAAATGTACTCGGAGTACGTGGAATGTAATTAATAAAACATCTACTTCTCAAAACAGGAAGAATACATTACATGTTCCCCTAGTTCATACAGTGTGTAACCAAGTTTTCCTGAAGGAAATCCCTCAGATCTCCCGAAACCCCCATTTTCTCCCGTGAAACAACAAATTGAGCCTCAGGGGGACAGAAGAAAAAAATATAAGGCTATAAAAATAAAAAAAACAATGTATAATGGGGGATATATGGAGAATATGTAAATGGCCCTACCATCAAGCAGATACCACCGATGTTTCATTTGATTTCACCATCCACTGATACCACACACTGACTCAGCGTGTCGAGGTCTTCAAAAGAGTACCCCTCTTGACTTCAATCTCTCACTCTCTATTTATCAATCTCCATTTCTCCCCAAAGGACATGGCCATGGATGAGGCATTAGAGTCATGCATAAGGAGGGGGTGGAAAGAAGAGAAGGAAAATAATATGAGAATAGAAAGAAAATAAAAAGGGGTTAGGACTTGAAATCGGCACCCATCACAATTTTATGCCTAGAAAAGTCTAAAATCCCCATTTTATAGTTAATGGTGTAGACATAATCTCAATATGATGATCCATTTATAATTTATCATTGAACGATTTTGTGTGATTTATTTAATATTTAATTTAATAATATTAAATATTGAATACTCCGCTAAAATTTGAACAGATCATATTACCAAAAAACACCTATCCTAGGGTAAAAAACCTATTCTGGGAAAAGCAGAGTAGTCAAAAAAATTATTACAGGTCAGCTGAAAGGGGAAAATAATACTTTTCTCTCATGAACATATAACAATAGAGAATCAAATTTCTGCTCAAAACGAATGTCTGGAAAACACATGTTCTTAGAAAAATCCACAAATTAACCTTTCATCCTTGAGAAGCATAGTGAAAGAACTAGAATCCATTCTTCTATCCAGAGATTCTACATAACCATGATATATATACTATCCATAGACTATTAATTTTTCATTAAAAGCTGCCTCCTACATAGTATAAACTAACTAACACCAATCTGGTACTCCGCACTGTAGGAATACAGTTACCGTTGTCTTAAAAGGAATATTTGAGCTCAAAATATCATAGAAAACACAACATATTAATGGAAAAAGGGGAAACCACCCTCAATCGACCAATGGTGCACTCCCCACAATATTTATTTCCTTACACAACTCCTATAGCGCATCCAAAATAGGTTCCCTCATCAATAGGGAAGAACATTAAGAAAGAAAAAGGAGCTAGGTGTGGGGATAAAGAACTATCATCTTACTCAAGACAAATCAATATAGCTCATGATCGTCTCTTACAGGAGTACACTATGATTTCACTGAATGCGTGTCTAGATCTCTGCTAAAAATGTATAAAAAACCCCAGGACAACCTCTCCCACATAGGTTTCTCTAAAATAACAGATGTCAACCAAGAACTGTTTGAGTTAAAACCAAGGGTCTCAAGGTCATCCACCTTTCCCTACAGAAAATGCCTCAAAAATGGGTTACAAGGTCTAACTACCTATCACAAAAGGTCTAAACCTCTGGAAAAAGGAATTATCACAATGACCAATGAGGGTCGAAGCTAAATAAAATGTCCTACGAGCTCCCTTAACATCTCCATATATCATCATAAGGAACTGCTCCATGGAGGTCACACCCAAACAGAAGAGAAACTGAACTAACACTTATTCGGTTTCTGTATATGGTGATACCCAATGGAGTTCCAGTTTATATGAAAAGTCGTGTTCACTATTAAGATCATACTCTGTGATCCGACTAGATAACCACTAACCTGAAAAACAACATCCAACAAGGAGTTAAACCTAAAGGGATCAAATGACATATTGACCTACTAGAGTCACTACACAGAATGATCATGATGAATGAATCATCAGCCACGTAACAAAAATCCCTCAACAAAAATCCACATAACCATCCATTAATGTAAAATTCTATGTAAGCATACCCAATGGTCCCAGTTGTTAGTAAAACCACAAACTAGTAGGCCTATAGGCTATGAATCATAAGTTCCTGGAATGATGTATGGGACACATATTTCCATTTTCATCAAAGAGTCGAAAACCATCCCTAATATATAACCAATGGACATGATATAGATATCCATGGTAAATAAAAAACCAAAAAAAACTTTTGCATTGATCAAGGTAAAATTCATATTCAATAGTAACATCAGAAAACCAAAACATCAATCCCAAACACAGGAAACCAGAACATTATAACGGAACATGTGTTCTCAACGCACTAGTTTGATATCCATAACATGTTCAAAAATATTCCCAATACTACTATATAAAATATCCCAAATAGTAAATACCTTGAAAAGAAACTCCTATAATATAACTGTGTAACACCCCAACCTAGATGCCACTAAACCAGAGCTCTGAGTTGGTTTGGCACAAGGCCTCAAGCGTGCCTCCCCATATGACAGAGCCTACAGACTAGTAGTGAGGTTCCTGGGTTTTATTGTGGGGATACAATTCCCTCATACTAGAGTATGAAAATAGTCCGATTTACAATGTATCATACAAAGTGGATCGTCAAAATAGTGTGGAAGAAATATACAACTAAAATAGAAAAGGCTTTAATGGGAAAATGTTTTAAAAGCCCAAATAGCTATGTAATACCAAACAAAACTGGTCACCCACTAGGACAACCATATTGATACACTTACAAAATAAATTCAATGTAAAAGTACAGGTCTCAACTACATACTCCAAGAAATCCCACATACCTGATCTCCAGACACTGTCGAACTGCACCTGCCCATTCAGAAGAACCTCTTAAGCATCTCCGGTCGATCAAGAATCACTTGTCCTGATCCCCATCCACCATTCAATTCATTCTCAACCTAAAAGATAGACATAAGGCCGACACATACACCAAGGTGCATGGGTAGGGGTGAGAAATAATCTTATTAGGTAACCACGACAAACTACCTTTAAAAGTGCTGCTATAAATATATGAAAAAGAAATGTTCTCGACCTAGATGAAACACAATCATATGAAGTTAACCAAAGGTGACACTAAAATCAAACCTACGGTTTGTAATCCCTATCAACTGGGAAAGTGCCACCATGGATTTATATATCTATATACACATACATGTATTGTCCCATACCAATAAACATTTAAATAAATATAAAAATTCATGAGTATGTGAATAAAATAACAAGAACCCACATTAGAAGTCAATCCTTGGGACTATAAGCCCAATCTACTAGACCTCTTATCTAAGGGTATTGATTTGGACATCATTCCAATCAATTTTTGTAACTTTTAGTCGATCTCTAGGTTTGTAATACCATCAAAAAGTACTTTCTTCAACCAACGCCAAAATTATATCTCTGAGCATGCTACGTCTCCAATAGTGGAATGCATGTCCAACAACTAGGTTCAACCATAATAACCTCCAACCACTAAATAATATATCTTATACCAAAAATTAATCCTGTAAATAAAGATACCATATACAGATGTTCAATCCTGACTGATCTAGAAAAACATAATCATTCCGATCATATGATGATGAGAGTGTAATCCTTCCCTCCTATAAATAAATACTTTGAGAAGCACGTGTTGACATCTTGTAAATGGTTACTATGTTAGTTTCCATGCTTCTCAGGCCTTTAAATCTAGTTCACTATTTTATCCCTAAGTATCGGTACATAGGCGGTTGTGACATTAGGATGTTGGGTGATCTCTAAGGGGCTTACCCTTAGGTGCTCTGTAAAGAGATAACTCTCCTGTGAGCCTACCAGCAGTACACCTGGAGTTTCATAACTGATCAAAAGATAGTAATAATTTCAATCAAAGGACTTGCAGGGTGCAATTATCCCTACCACTCGAGAGTGTTTAATCTACCACGAGTCCGAGGTCATCATTCCCATATAAAGGGAGAAGTCTCTAGTGAGCCATAATGATACACCCCTGGAGTCTCATAACTGATCTAGAAGAGAAGAATCATCCGGTATGAAAGATGAGGAGTGTGTAATCATCCCCATCATATATTATTATGAAAAGATCAATAACCATATACCTGGAAACACTCCTGGTCATCACAAAAAAATATATCAATATATGCACATTCATGCTAATCATCCAAGTCCCATGTAGTACCTATGAGTGTAGTAAATTTCTAAAATAACATGGATCAGATGCCAGATCCTAGGAGATCATGTCTTGGAAACCAAAAAAACAAGAAGTTTCCTTGCATCAGGCTCCATAGCCACCAACTTGGAAGCACCTCTGGTAAACACTACTGCATCTGGAAAACCAAGTTAGATATAAACAAATGAGTGAAGGTGGACCGAACACCAAACCCAACAATTCATCCATATCCCCATGGTCTTAAAATTTTGGTATGGGTTCTAGGTGACACTTGAACAACATCTGTACCCAAACCTAATGTAACAACTCAGGGGCGGTTAAACAACGGGCACCCTCTGGGTCCCTCAATTCAAAATCTAAGGAGGTATCCAACTCAGAATCCTATAGGTAAAAATGAGAGTAGGCATCCTACACGGGATCCTTAGTGAAGAGTAATGGAGGACACCTACATAGGATCCACAAAAGAAAAAAAATAGATGAATCATATAATAGGGATCCTCTTAAAGGAAAACATGAGAGAGAGATCATACAAGCGACACCCTAGGTTAACACATAAGTAATGGAATCCCTCAAGGGATCATTGTAAGTATCATGTCTCATGGACATGTAGTCCATAATAGAACATATTATAAATAGTATTTACTCAAAATCATAAGTCATTGATGATAGCTCATAGCTCATCGTAGATCAAAGAACACAACTATGTTGGTCCAAACACCCAACCTATCATCCTCGTAAAGTCTCACTCTCCGGTGAAAACTAAACACGATAACTAGAGGAAGAATCAATCCATTTATATAGAAACCCCCAAAACCCCATTTATATGACCGCTAAATGTCAAGAGGATCCCACCATTGCAATCTATGCAAACAATTCTCATAATGGACTACTCACACCCCCAAAACATCCAAATGGTGAAAAAAGTAATATTCCCCATAACGATGCCATGTGGGTCCCACATATGATTTCGGTTTTAGAACCTGAAATCAATCTATACATGAACACCTTTAATTGAAGGATGCAATACCACTTACAGTGTATCAAACGGAATTCAGACATAAAATATTATCTTGATTCAATAATCGCTAAATAATAATAATTTATATTTTAATAATATTTTGGGTGCTTCAATCCATTGAGCATCGTTCCAAAAAAAAAACATCTCCAGCCAACATCAAATGTTCCACCTCAAAGCAGGGGTTGTGTGGCTATAGACAACATGCGAAACATACCCCAATATTTTATGTTATAGGAGATTAAAGAACCCCCATATTAAAAGAGGCCGGATAAAGTACATGGCATGTACTCTGGAGTACATGGGGTCAACCATTGTTGTAGTGAAATGTGGGTATGTTACTTTACATGGAGTGTACTATTCAAAAAAACTCCATCCCATGTTTTTTTCCAGCACATAGGGCCATGTGAAACTACACGGCGTGTACTCCCTGTTCACGGCGTTTACTACTCAAAAACCACTATTCTATGTGATTTTCATATTTCCAACCCCCAAACAACGTGTACTCAGAGTAAATGGTGTGTATATAAGAAAAATTATTCTTCCTTTATCATTAAGAATAAAAAAATCTACCCCTAAAACACATGTCCTGTAACCAGGGTTTCCCAATGGGAAATCCCTTAAATCTCTCGAAACCCCCATTTTCTCCACTGAAACAACAGATCGATCCTCAAGGGGCCACAAGAAAGAAATATATTGATTTAAAAACAATTTTTTTAATGGGATATATGTAAAAAATGAAAAAAATACCTACCTTAGGGCGGACACTGCCAAATCTTTAGTTGATTTCAGCATCCACAGATACCGCACACCCACTCAGTGCATCGAGGGATTTGAAACTGTAACCATCTTTCCTTTTATCCCTCTCACTTTTTCAGTATCCATTTCTCCCCAAATGACATGGCCAAGGAGGATACATAAGAAATGTGAACAAGGAGGAGGAATGAAGAGAATGAAAATAAAGGAAGAAAATAATGAATAGAAAATAGGGACAGGGCTGGCCCCGACGCCCAACACGAGTTCATGACTTTCAAATGCTAAACTCCATATTTTGAACTCAATGGTGCAGGATGAATTTCAATATGATGCTCAATTTAAAAGTTATCAAAGAGTGAACCTATGTGAAGTATTACATATTTAATTTAATAATATTAAATATTAAATATTCTTCTAAAATTCAAAGTACATAGATTTCGACAAAACTCCTTTCATAGGGTAATCACCCAATTTAGGGACCAATGGAGTTGTCAGAAAAATTATATGAGATCAATTTGTAGGGGAAACGACCATATTCCCCTCACGAGCATCAAACAGAAAAAATTCAAATTTCTTCTCAATATGTTAGTCTGGAAAATAATGGTTCTTATAGTTTTCTAGGGATTAGATTTCTAGTGAGGGATTTTATTTATAGTATGGAAGGTAAAAGTTTATATTTTACCATGATGGGTACACCATTCCATGGAAGTGGGTTTGGTGGTGGCCATTTTGTATATTATATGAATTTGAGGATGTTCTTAGATGTTTTGAGTTGGTCACGTGGTTCATAGCACCACATGATAAGTGAATCGAATAGTATGAAAATTTGAATGGGTGTGATGGAATCTTTGTCACCCTATTTAATACGGGTTGTTTGAAAAATTGTCTTTCTGGGTGTTGGGAAATGTCTGGATGCTTCAGGGTACACTTAATTGAAATAGAGAATCATGAAGATCCTTATTCCATGGTACACACCATGGTGAGATGAAATAGATTGGGTTGTTCAACCGTTATGTGGTGCCTGTCATGTTGCTGGTGAAAATGCTTCTTAAGGAATTTTGAAACTCAATATATTTGAGTATCCCATGAATGTATTAATGTGTGCATTTGAATAGGGTCATCCAAGACATGGCCATAGTTCACGATGCTATGTTGAGGGCCTTATGGGATTTTTCTCTAAATAGAGGACCTGAACTCACTTGGTTGAAAATATTGTTAATTACATTTTCCTTTATCCAACTTCTATCCCTTCCTCCATACTCTAACCATTTAATTGGGTACATCAATCAAATCAGTCATCTGAATCAACGATCCATGTATCTAGGTAATATTTTTTTCTTTTTTATCTCCTTTTTTAAAATTCATAATTATAACTATGTATCAGCTAGTAATTAGCCAATATTTTTGTATAATCATTGATGGTGAATCACTATGCATAGCAATTGGGGGTGTTTTAAATGAATCCAATGGCAGTGAATCATTTTTTATTGTGTTGTGATTCTGTGGGATTCATTATTGAGTTAGAGGATATATGTTCACTCATTCTTCATGTATAATTTTTATCAATAATTCTTCTAATTTCAGTTGGGTGACTGGTTTTAGTTGTTCTAATCATATATATGGATTGGAATTAATAACGTTTTTGATATTTTTGAAAATTTCATGAATTTACTTATATTATTGATGTTTATGTTTTTTAATATCAAATATTAATCCTTTTTTGAGGGATTTATTTAAACGAATAAAATTTCGTTAAATATTAAAATCCATCATTTGTAAAATACTAATCCTGACGTGCTTTCAATTTTTTATATTATGGATGACTTATTGGATTAAATGGTTGTGGTTTCTTCGTGGCCTTGGATTTATGTTGTATATTTTGGGGGCTTAGTTAGTCATTTTTTTTCATCTGATCATCTTTTATATAGATTAGTGGCCATGATATTTGTGGAACATCGTCCTTACGATATAATTATTGATGTGCAAATATTTTTTTATATTTTTTTGTTTCAATTTCAGGATACCTTTATTGAATAATATAAATAGTATTTGGATGGAATTATAATAACGATAATGGAGGCATATTAATCGAAATGAAAAGTGTAAAAAGGGTTGTGGCCCTTATAGAATGCTTGATTGATATTTGATATTTTTATTTATTATAGAAAACATTGTTGTGGTATTGGAAACACCCTATTAGTGATGAAATAATTACAGTGACATTAGTATGAAACCATATGTTTTTCATTGTTAATGATACTATTATATGTTTTGTTCATGTATTTCATTATGAACAACATCAGATATGTGTACTACATATAATCACATAGATTTTTCTTGCATGCAGTTTTCTCTAACATCCAAGATGGAGAGGATACATATGGATGACTAATCACTCCCTCCTATATCATATTAAAATGGTTCATGATTAAGATAGTGATTCAAAATCAATATGCACATAGTTGAAGATGTGGGTTTATGTTTGGGGAATGTATGGTAATTTGATGGAACATCATTGGTATCCTATCCAATCATGATATCAAACTACAAATTTTTTAATGAATTATGTTTTGGAATGTGGAGAAGGATGAAATCAGGGGTTTCATATGGTGATGATACTATTTTTTCATGGGTTGTTATATGGGCCTTCCTATATTGACAATTATAGTTATGGAATAGGTGATATAAAATGTTGTATTCATTGTGGGTGAGAGTGGGGAATGTTATTTTAGGGAACCTTTTTAAATTATTATGATAATAATTTACCATTAATGGCTGCATGGTTTTTTAAATGATACCTACATAGGAAAGTGGAACTAGATGAACAACTAATAGCATTATCGATTATTTTGTTTGTTTACCTGAGAATTACTGCGATCTTTTTAAATTTAAATGAGATACTTTGAGTATGATCCTATAGATTATATATGTTATTATCACTATATATATATACACTCAATAATGAGGTTTCTTGTAGGGAACTTGTGATAGTGATGTACAATAAAATACCTGAGTATGAAGCTATTGAGTCGTGACCAAAATATTTTTTTCTTTATATTTTATTTATTTACGGTATTATTGAATTTTTTATACTCATTAATTGTTATTTTGAATGGATTGGATTTTTTTATTATTTTAAATATCATAATGTTTTATTTGGTTTTTAATTCTATGATCTATGGAAATATTTTATTATAATTCATATAATTTCTTGTGATATTCCATTGGTTCTCATTAAAATCCCATTACAAATATGTTTTAGGTGTTTGTGGTCACTCCCATCTTGGCTACTGACTTAGTTTGGATTCCCAATGGAGGAATGTCATGATAGTTCATAAGTTCAAATCTTCTTAGTGGGTGACATGATGTGGTAAAAAGATAATATCATTCAATGGATTGATTTATACAATTTTTTCATCAATGAATGATGGGCCAATATATTTTTTACCTATTTTTTGTGGTATTAGATGAGGCCACCAAATGAGATAAAAAATCACCGTTATAAAAAATGGTACCTCCATGAAATTCAGAAATCAGTGTTACAAGTTGACTATATGGACCCCACAATAAAGATGGTCCATGACCATTGTCTATGTAATGAATTATCACTAAAAATTTTGGATCTTATAGAATGAATTTTTAAATGATATTTTAATTCACTATATCATCCAATAATAATAGAATGCGAAAAATTGTTTTTCCATGGTTGTTGGAAGTAAAGTCCAAACAATGAAATCCTTATTGATATTAATTATTTGTTTTATATTTTATCTAACATGAGTGAGTCATTAGATTTCATGGAGTGTGTATGAGGATGAATTGGTTGGATAATGTAATGTTCTGCCACCATCTTATGCAATAATGTGCCTAGGCCAGTAACCACTACATGACCTTTAGCTTGAATCCCAGTATTCCAGAGGCTATTGAAATGAAGGGAATGTGTTGGGTAAAACTATGGGGAGATAATATCCTATACCCGTGTGTACAAAAAATTTAATAACAACATTACATAAGACCAAAATTATATAAGGTTGTAGAAAACCCAAAATTATTGATGAATTGTAACATAGAACCATATAAGACTAATTTCCAAATAGGTTGATCACATATACATAATTAAAAATAAAAAACACTAATAAGGCAATTCTCCACCAACATCCACCACATCACACTAAATTCATAATCCCATATGAAATATCCTAATAAATGGCATAATACTAATCGATTTCTCAAACTAGAACTATGGAATGTTTTTGGATACTCATGTGCTGATGTTCCATGGTCACATGAGAAGGGTGTGATTATATAACTCAACTGGGTACCCACAACATGGTCCAATATATAATCAATAAAGGATGCGTACACAGATGTGACATTCAAGTATAAAAAATTATATATTATGATAATAATAAATAATGATATATTTCCAACACATGGAACATGGTGTCCCCAAGGATAGTTCGTGCCTAAGATATTTCATCTTCATACAATATGAACATTACTAAGGGAATTTGAATTCTGATTTAAGTTGACGCGATATTTTTGAAATTTAAATTTCAAAACATATAATTAAGGTATTTTCCTCATATATAGGTCTATTTAGAATTATAATGAAGTCTTCGCAGTGTTAAGGCTTCTTAAAATGTATGAAGAAGGAATATGGTGTGGCTAGGGTTCTATTAGAAAACTGTTGTAGCCACTAGGATCCCATCAGCTATTTCATTTGCGGTAAAATGAATACAAATACACTTTTAGAAACATGATTTCAAGGGAGGTATCCTGCTACTTCATTCACCAATATCTAAATTTTACAGGGGTTTGAACCCCATACCTCTTCTCTTTTACCTCATTTCTATATGTGGTGTTCTGAGTGATTTGTGTAGTAGATTATAGCATTGATGTCCTATCCTTATTCCCTGTCACCGTCTAAAATATACATTGAATTATATTTTTATTTTTGTTATGTATTTTAAGTCATTTTAACCAGATGATGATGAAATAACCAATTTTCATAGTTCATATTGCTTGATACACTACATGGACATATCATAGTGACATCTATGATTTATCATTGAATATCTAATTTATGATACATCATTCCATGATTTTATTTAGAGTATTTAAAATAGTATTATTTATAATTTTATAGATACATTATTGGATTTTATAATTTTGACCCAATGTATGGTCGGGGGTCTATTCCAAATCTATTATAGTTGTTAGAATTCAAATTTTGTGCGATTAGGACACCCATTTAGTATATGGGTGTTACACCTAAATTGAATTAAATGTATACAATTTTAATAAATTATTATATTTACTATTTTTTTTTGTTGGTGTGAGTTAATACCTCACATGAGATGAAAATATCAATTGGGAAAGATACGACATTGATCAGATCTATGAAGAGCTACCAGTTAAAAAAAATTAAATGTGGGGAATATTGTAATGAAGAAGGATGTATCACATACATTTCCTAGAGTATTTATTCCCTATGTTATATGGAATTTTTTATGTGATATTTCCACTAAGGATATTTCCCATGTAAAACTAGTTGGGTTTCTTGATTAAATTATTTGATAGATTGTAAATTAAATTATTTATTATAATAATTAATATAGAACATTGGAAATATTTTACTTTTATTGATAATTAATGGAAAAGAACAAGGAATTTAATACATTCCTTACATGATTTAAACCTACTTTAAGGGAATGAGTATACTATGAGATAATATAGTGAAATTAGTAGGATAGAACTAAATATGGATCACTATAATGGACCCAAACCCTGTAGCTTAGAATCAGTAGTTAAATTTTGATATTGGTTCTATATTAAAGTAATCACATCCCCTATAAATGAATAAATTGTATGTTTTGGTAAACATGATATGTACATGAGTATCCCATCACATTAGATAAAATAAATTAAATTATAGTGAATGTATATATTAATCATCATTAAAAAGATTTAAATATTAATTGATTATATATTTTCAAAAGGATGAAAAGTAATGGGGTGATCTCAAATGATCAATATTGGTTACACGTAGTGGATTCCATCATGAATAAATTAGTAATTAATTATTTGTAAATTTAATTAACTAAAAAAATAAATTTACAGTAAGGTTTGAAAAATAAAATGGAATGAGTAAATGATGATCAAATAATTCCATATAAATAATCACAAGATCTGGAAACTAATCCATGAATAATATCAATGAAATAATCTCATGGATAATAATATGTGAATTCTGAATGAAGGGAAAAATTAATAATTTAAATCCTTAACCAAACATTGTGATATATATAACATCATGAAATTTAACAATGATAGATTAAAACTAAGGGTAGAGACAATAATAATGCATGTTTCTTAATTTTTCCCATGAGACTTGTTGAAGAATAGAGGGGCTGTATAAAAAATCCCCAATTTAATAATTTAATTTTAAATTAGAATTCCTAATGAATCAATTGATCAATTTTATTCATAAAAATATTCTATACTAATAAATATTAATATTGAGTAAATAAATTCAGACTACAAATAATTCCCCATCAAATCCACAAAACTTTATAGTAAAACACCATATATAATAATGGTGTATGGTTTATGAAATAATAATTATAATGATATAATTAATATGGTTATTGAAATGAAATTTATTGTTCAATGATCGCAAGATTGTTAATTTCTCAATTGAATGTTAATACCTTTAAAATTAATTAAGAAAATGAATGGAAATCATTTACATAGTGAAACTAATCTCAAACTATCAATTAAAATAATATGGATGTTAAAATAACATCATATCTCTTAGGGATTATAATTAATATAAACGTATTTTTTCATTGATGAGTGGAAATACCAATAATATTTCATTAGATGAATTCTAAATGAAAATAAGATTTTTAATTTGTAATTCCATTTTAAAAGATAAAAATATTAATAATATTAAGGAAATATTATGATTGGTATTAACGTTTTAGACATATTTTTTTTGATTAAATTAAATTATTAGTCATTATGGTGGGAAAATTCCCCACAAGACATGTGTGTTAAAATACTGATTCCTTCCTAAAAAATTACTTATTCAAAAAATAACATGATAGAAAAATGAATAATAATTCTATTTAAAATAATTTAAAAAAATTACAACATGAGTATGAAAAAAAATTATATAACCTTGGATAATATTAAAATAAATTATTTAAATATCCTAAAAAAATATTTACATCGATGAAAAATAAATTTAGACTGAAAAGGGAAATCATGATTGATGTTATTATAACCATTTTCTCAATAATTTTTAGTAAAAAAGTTTAACAATAACTCTATTATATAAAAATTCCAAAAATAAACCTAGTAGAATACATTTAATAATTACCATGAAATATAAATCAAAATAATTTCTTATCAGAAGAAAAATCATAAATAATATTAATTAACAATGAAATTTTTACTTCAAACCACTACAGGTTTAGTAATATTTAGATTTAAAGTCAAATTACAAAATATTATCCTATGGATATTTAAATAACCATAACATTCATTTGAAGAATTATAAACAATTTTAATGGGTATTATATAAACCACACAAATGATATTAGTTTAAAATATTTCATCTATCTTGTAGAAATTAATTTGAGACAAAAATAACTTTCCTCCTGTTTTTAATTAGATGATCATCATTTAACCTCCTTCATGATGGTTTTAAACATTTTGTTATTTTATGAAAAAATATATTGTAATTTGAAATTTCAAATATGATCTTTATATAACATTTCAACACCATTTTGTAAATAATATTTCATTATTACCATTTTATGGTCTATCAAATTATTCATTTTCTCAATCATATTAGATCATGTATATTTTGTTTCTCCTATATATTATAATGTTTAATCATCGAAAATAAGGATATTAAAATTATTAATATAAAATTTATCGATTATATTCATCTTTATTATCATTCACTAACTTTTAATATGGGTAATGCATTTTATATCTTCATTGAGACATTTAGTTTTTTCAATACATATGTGATGATATCATTCACTTAATGGGTGGAAGGGTAAGGATGATGAGGTAATATTATTTTTAAAAAATTAATATCATATAATATATATCATTTATATATATTATTGAAATTATTATGACTACCTTGTTAGTGAATGACAAAAAAACTACTTCGATTCATGGTGCAGTAGTTCAATGTATATATAAGTAATGGATTTGTTACACATTTAATGGAGAAGTAATTAGATAAATATTATTTAATATAAATAAAAGAATATATGTTGCATAATGGATTTATTATGATGTATGTGTTTTGAAATAATTGAATGTATTAAAATAACAATGATAATAAAATAGATTCTGTAAGACGATTGCCAAATCTTAGAGAAAACTCCTTTGGAACACTTATCAAGGACCATTTGGTCGGTTATATGGAAACTAGAAAAACTATTAAATATTTAAAACAGAGATAAGAAGAAACTTTTTAATGGATTAGTATAATAAATGTATTGATAACAGTGAAGACGAGAGGGGATGGTACCCATTAATAATTGATGTGGTTTGTAATTTTAGTTAATACCCAAAACTATTCAACAATGGAATGTCACACTGATCCCAAGTGCCTCCAAAATTGTAAAATAATATATTTTATGTATTATATGTTCATGAAAGTCCTAAAACACAAAACATGGTTCAAATATATTACTCCCTTTACATATATGGTTAGTCACTTTTACCATTTTATATTTCACCCTCGTATGTTGTTTTTTGACCTATATAATTTATCTACTATGACTAAAATTTAATTAAACCTATTTGATATTTAATTACACTGAATTATAATTTTATGTCTAACATATCAAATTAATTTTCTATGTATTTGTGCAGTTAATTTTTACACTAACTAATTTAACGTGCAAAACCATGTCATAGACATAACTTTAGCAATTAATAATTAATTGTTTTAAAAAATATTATAACTGAAAATAATATTTCAATTACAAATAAATATTAATAATTATTATTTAAAAGTGAAATCTATTTTACCAAAATAAATTCCTTATTATGAAAGTATTAATGTGACGGGTAATCCCACAAATCATGTCGGAAACACATTTTTTATGAAATACATTTTTTCAACCTAAAATGTTCTTATATTAACTATATGATAAGTTATAATCATTATATTGATAAAATTTACATCATCATATATATAATCTAAAAATATAATTTAAATAATTTGTTATTGAATATTATTTTAATTATTTAATTTTGACTGACATTATGGACTAAAAACAGTTTTAAGGCAAATAAATTTTGATGTGTAAAAACAAATATGTACCAACATCCTTTATAATTAAAATTAAAATGTAATTAGTTAGAATAAATTTATCTAAATAACAAATATTTTAATTTAAAATCCATTTCAATAATTTTTTAATTAAAATTTATTTAATTTATTGAAATTAAAAGACTATTTTACCAAAAGAGGTAATTTTAACTATTTTATAAATAATATTTCTTTTTAGAAAAATAAAAAACTAACACCAATGTAATTTTTATCTCATTATTTATAAAATTATATGATTTTTATTTATATAATTTTTTATTTTCCAAAAAATATTCTTAAAAGTTTCCCAGAAAAGACAATAAAAATCAATTTTTAGAAAATATATATTTTTAATGAATAATATTACATTAATAAAAAATTTATGTTTATTTATATAGAATATATATAAATATTTATTAATTCCTTAAAATTTATTTTTTAAAATGTATTTAATCGTATTTATACCCTCCAATTTAATGGCCTAGTTGTAATGGCCATATTTAAATGAAATATTTCATTTGTCATTTAAGCTCGATGTTTTGGGATATATACAAAATCAAACATAATGTTAAAATATTAAAATATAAAGGTGTTTTATCCAAAATAATATCCTTATTAGTGATCAATTCCCTTGGGATGATCATCCTAGATCTAGGTGACATTTCACAACATGATACCATGGAACCCTTATACACACTGAGAATGTCATAGAGCAAGGGAACCATGTGTAGAAGAATTTTCCTATAAGTATAGTCCATAGGTAGTTTTATAAGGTATTTATTAAGTAATCATACATTATTTGATCATAGATATGGTGGAGGGCTCTAATAAAAGTATATATTATACATTTTATTATACATCCCTCTTTGAGGATAATGTATCTGACTGTAATCCTAGTTATTCCATAAGGCATATTGACCATCATGGGTGAGTGATATATTTGTGATTAGGAACTGAGTAGGGAACTCTAAAGGGAACTATATTATGTAATGTAATTATGGTTTTTCATTAGTTTTTTAATAATGGAATTATCTAGATGATATTTATGTGTTTTCGTTAATATTTATTGTGTGTGTCATGTATTACCATAGTGGACCCAATCTGACTATTCGGGTTAGGATCCTAAAAAATGTGTATGGGAGTTTCATGAAAATATTTGTTGTTTTATTTTTTCCATATAATTTTAATCAATTTTATATTGCAGTCAATGGATTTCAGGAGATGTCTCGGAATCATTGGATGTGGAACTAGGGGAGGATTCCTAGTGGTTTTAGGATCTATATTTGAAGTATATGAATATCTAGGTTTCCTGGGGACCTTACGATATATGATGTGTATAATAATGTTTGAGATACTATGGTTCTTTTATAATGGGATTTTTAATGGAATTCATATGATTACATATATTTCTTGGAATGATATGAGCACTAAATTACCTAGAATTATATGATTGAAATGTTGAGACATCCCTATTGGAATTATTAAGATTCATGGAATTCCACCAAGGTATTGAGTTCATTGTAAATATCCAGAGTGGATGGGAATATAATATGAATATTTGGTGTTTTGTGGGTGAATTTTCACATGAAGGTTTGTTGACACGTCCATTGGAACACATGTAAATCTCATTTAATTGATTTCTAGGATACTCCCTAGGATAATTTGGATGCACCAAGATGAGATATTGACTTTGGATCGAAGAGTTATTGGATTACAAGGTGAGGAGAATCAAATTAAATATGTTATTCCCAATGTATTTATTTGGGTATCCATTGTAATCAATTATGAAATAATATTTGGATTTACAAGATCCCTTACCCCTCTCTATGAATCTGATGTTTTCTTATGAATGTAAAACATCAGGGTTACAACCACATGTCTTATCATTTATGCATGAATTCAGTTGGTTGACTTGTTTCTCCCTAGGAAATAATGATCATATATGATGGTGGCATGTGTGCCACTTCCATGAATCTAGAATAGAGAGTCCCCTTGGGGGTATGCATTATGATCAGAAACATTGTAGAACCAGTTGAAGCATGAATGTACAATTAGGATCATGAAACAATATATTAAATATGGTTTAATTTACATTCTATAACTTATGTATTTTACTGTTTTCGATTGATTTTTCCTAAGGATCATATCGCATGAACATATTAATGATTTTAATGGCTATGAACTAGACCATGTTAAAGGTTCCTAATATGTTATGTACTCACACCATGCTTGAGCCACCACTAAAGTTGGGTACTCAAGATACCTCCACTTGGATGTAGGAACAAGATGGGTCATGTCCAATTATAACACAATTTCATAGGATAGCTTCAATGATTCTTGTTATTGGTATACGAAATGACATATGGAAGGAATAATGATCATTTTTTGATTTTATTTTATTTTGTATCCTAAATTATCCATGTGGGTGATCAGTCCTTTTAGGATAACATAATTATTCATTTCCTCTACATATTGAATTTCAATTTCCTATGAGAAATATTATTTATATTTTCCATTGATTGTGTTTCTAATTTAGATAATTTAGAGTGATTTGAATTAATTACTATACACTATATTTGTGGTTATTGTATCATCATAATACAACTTAGACACCCACTGCAAGTCGGTAGCCTCAAGTATTTCAGGAGTTGCAGTTGAGGAGTAGTTCATAATGGGATCAAAACAATGACCAATGTTTATCTAGAATATGATTTTGAAAAATTGCAATCCTAGTATTTCTTATAATTTTTTTTAATAATTCTAGGGTATGACAGTCAAGGGTGTATGGAATGTGTTGGATATTTTGATAGAATCCTTTTTAGTTCATTATGAGCCACTTTTTCATTAATCTATCCAAGAGATCAGGCAAGATATTATTTTTTTTATTCTCAATGTTGTATTTTTATTATTCATCATGAATTATGACCCTGATGTTCAGTGGATGATTATGTAGGTATATGTAGTGATGCTCATGTTTGAAGATGAGGTAGAAAAAAATGTTCACTAGAGGGGTAGTTACACAAATAGTTTTTTTATGGAATAATTATCCCTTATGATAAACCCCTAGTATGTTGTTTTATTATTAGTTAATTATTTTATAATTTCCTTAACAACCATTATATTGATTACAATTTAGTATTGAAATTACATTATACATCACCAAACATGGTTCTATGATATGATTGATGTTTTTTATGTATCAAGGCTCTCTTTCATGGCCCAATGAGGGTACATGTTTGCAACAAAATATTAGGTAGGAAATAGTTTTATATGTGTTTATGTGTGTGTGTGTATATATATATATATATATGTATTTGAATCAAGGAACTGATCCACTAGGAATTAGACTGTTAAATATGTTTTTTGAGTTCCCAAGGGTGGGTGATGACCTTATAATTTTATACATATTCTGACATTATGAGATATCTTGGATGGGGATTTTGGCATAAGAGTTCTAGGTGATCATTAAGACAAGAGAAAATATGAATTCCATTGTAATATGACCCATACGAGGCCTTAGTTTTTGTCCATGTAGGATACTATTGAAACCAAAGTGACCATTGATATGTGACTCTAGACCTAGAGGGTGTAAATAAATATTTTTTTCATGAGAATGAATTTTATAGGGTTTATCATGAGTAGTGAAATAATAAAATTCATAAATTATGATTATATTCAGTTTTCAAGGGTAGAAATATTCCAATTCCTAACCTTATTTTAATATATAAATTATTTTATTACTAAGAATGTTATATTATTTAATAAAAAATAATTTATAAAATATTATGTTAATAAGAAATAATATATGTATAGTTAATATTATTTTATATATTCATGGTGGTACCGTATTATGACTATGTTCTAACACCTTGAATATTCCTTCATGTGTATGTATACAGTGATTTTCTGGAAAAAGTGAAAGGGATGTTATTTTCTTGATATTATGATAACTCTTGTATAATGATTATTTTTTGTCAGTTTTATATGTCTTTGAAGTAGGTCACATGTATTTTGGCTCATAGTTGTGGATATAAGGGTTTTTGGACTTTAGAACATATTTGGTTTTCTCTATTTGGACTTATCTATATGTATCATTCGTTGTAGATAAATAAGTTGTTTTAGGGTATATTTTTTATTTTCATTCATATATATAGTACTTTCATCCAAATTTTTATTTTATAGGGGGACATAATTCAACTGTTTGAATGTTATTTTCATCATCCCTTTGTGATTAAGAATTTACCTTGGGCCTTGTGGATAATCATTTTGGGTGATCTGTCATGTTGACACATATGGTTCATTAGAAAATGGTATAGATGTTTAGGATCATTATAATGACCTCCCATTTTAAACACACCCTATAATTTTTTTGGGGTTGTTTGGCATTTTAGAAATTATGAAATTTCCAATCATAGGGGCTCATTAAGGAGTAAGTTCCTGATTAATACCTTTGATGAAATTGGTTGATCAGTTCGAATGTTCTTTAAAAGTATGGTGTGAAATCATGTATTTCATTTATTATTTATAATTTATAATTAAATTAATGGAAATAATATTTCTCCTAGGGATGTTGGACTCAAACTCGAAAACATGAAATTCAACCAGTGTCTCTAATTTCATTTATTCACTCTTATGTTTGGTTGAATATTTTATGATATTCGATTGAATGTTATTTTGTAGTCTGATTATGGTGATACATTATACATAGTTATGATACATTTATGATGGTAATAATTCCATTTTAAACATACAATTTTAAGGAGGGTCTAGATACCTTGCAACCAAAGACAGAATTTGGGGTGTCATTCTCAATAAAAAATTATGGATACCCTATAGAACATTTAATGAATAAAATTCAAATACAAAACTAATACCATTTTTTTTCTTCTAGAAAAACCTTATAATAAAATTTTTTAATATGTAAAGTTAATTTTTTTCTGATGAAAATTTACATTCATTAGAATAATCTATTTAATAGTTTTAATAAATTTATGTTCATTTTATCTATATTTTTGGACAAGAAACATTTCATTGGTGAATGGTTATTTTTTATAATACTAATACAATTGAAATATATGGTCAAATTAGCAATATAAAAAACATATTAAATGCATCTTCTATGTCATTAATAAAATAAATTACAAATATTAATTTGATCATTGCATAAAAAAAATTGAAAAATTATCAAAACATAATCACCCAAATATATTAAAAGTATTTCTTAATTTCCTCAAGAATTGTGATGAGTGACTTCATATTCCAATTCATGTATGTATAGTAACTCTTTCTCCTTATTTACTCTAATTATTAAAGTTTTTATAAATAATTAATCTTCCCACAATAATGTCCATAATGTGATCCTTTACATCAATGATGGTCAGATCACACCCCAAAACTATATAGTGAGAATATTTATGATATAAAATCTTTAGATCCTGATTCACACAAATTCTTTGAGTGCATTCAATATTATTCTCACCCACTATATTTCAAAAAATATATGTATTGTAGTTTCTATTTTTGTGTAATTGTGAAAAAATAAATTAGAATATGTGTACATAACATTTCAATTAAATATATTATTGGTCGATGATGTCTTCCCTTAATTCCATGAAGTTATGATCACACCCTGATAATATATATTGAAAATATTTATGATATAATATCCATAGATCAGGATTCCCAAACATTATCTGAGTGCATTCAATTTTATTCTCACACACTCTACACCAAAGAAAATGTGGATTATTGTTTTGATGTTTGGAAAATTGTGAAAAAAATCATTTTAAAGCTATGTATAATGCATTTAAATTAAACATTTTATTTGTTTGAAAAGAATCAAATTGAATGCACCAAACCATAATGCTAGAAATATGTTGGGTATCACTATACTAGATAATAATTTATCATTAAATAATTTCCTACCATTATTCATGATTATTCTAATTATTGAATACCCAAATAACAACTAACTTCATTTTGATGAACATGCTAGTGCCTAGATCACCCATTATTTGAATACTATTAAAATATATTTTTGACTGGTGTTATAGAATATTATAATGAAATTATGATTCCTATTAAAAAACATTAATGAGATGTCATGAAATAGGAATCAAAAGATGTAGAGGATAACCCCATACAAGTTATCATGTAATAATTTGAGTTTTACACTTCCCATTATCCATCAAGCATGATATTTTAGGGTGAATATATGTAACAAGAGATAGCTCTAAATAGGTGAGAAAAAAATTGCTTAAGACCTATACTATTGGCCCATATTATACTATCCTTTAATTAATATATCCATGAATAAATTCCCTTTTTGGAATACCTAATCACGATTCACCTGTATGTAATGAAAGCTATCCGAAATAATTCTCAAGTTGGTGGAACCCTCTGTATATTATTTGGCCATTATTGACCAATAAGAGCAATGAATAATTTCTTCTCAAAGTTATTCCATTACGAAGGAAATCATTTTGTTCTCCATCTCTAGGATGATTACCATGGGATCATTAAAGAGAAAGTGATAGAGAGAGAACATGCATGGTAATTGAACCAAGAACTATATTATCTAGTGTGATCAGAATCAAAATGAAAGAAAATTAGTTTTTACATTCTGATATTTTTTTAATGATTTATGAATGACAATAATGTGATTGATGTGGATTTCCCATGATGAAAAATGATGCATTAGATAATTTTTTGGAATCTTAATTCTCTATATATCCATTCATTCATCAATGAGCTTTACCCTCCCAGAAATTGATTCATTTTAGATGTAATGTTTTACTCATAAAACTATTAATTTCAATACACTAATTTTTTAAATAATATTTATTATTTCAATATTAACAAAAAAATTCTAAACTATTTATTCTTTTAGAACATTATATTTAAATTGTTTTCTCATACATTACCTAATATATTTATATATTAACGTAATTATATATGCATAACTTGTTTCTACTTTTATGATTGAATATATAAATATTAAAAAATATATATATTTAAAAATTATGTCTGATGGATCATATTTTTCATGATTCATGTCATCTCTATGAATTTTTCATATTTTATTAAAATATATTTTTCATGTTCAATAATAAATTCGAAAAAATGAATAAACTATCATATATATGTTATCACAATTGTATATTCCCATGATATTTCTTTTACTCTATCAAAATATTATACTCTATTCAAAAAATGTATATTCCAAAAAACATATGTTCTACCCTAAAAAACATGTTGTGTATGTTGTCTGTGTTTGATGTTCGATTTTTGGTCAATAATGTGATTTATATTTTATGCATGTTTTTATGTGTTATGTTTTTTGAGTGTGTTCTATGTTATCATTATGTGTGGGTGAACTTATGACAACCCTGCTTTTTATTACAACTTAAACATGCTTTATTACATAAACTTCACTTGATACAACAAAGAAGATCGAGAGGTTTAGTGTCTTTGGGGCTTAGGATCATTACATAAAAACTTTAAACTTGAAATACAACATCCTTATTGAAAACTTCCTTTACATGACCACTACATTACTTCGTACTTAGCATTGCATGGGATAACCCGAGGACATGCATAAGAAAAGGGTGAGCTATAAAGCCCAGTAAGGGAGTACATAATGAATAACATGAGGAGTACAATACATGTTAGGCAATAGGCATATCAATAGAGAATAAGAGAGACATGAACATAAAGGCATGATAAAGCATGATAATCATAACATGGAAATGTGGCAACAACACTTAACATTGAATTAGCATGAGCCAAGGCTCATTGCACATGGAGCATGAGTAAACCCTCATTGCACTTGAAGCACGAGTAAATCCTCGTTGCACTTGAATTAGCATGAGTCATCACTCATTGCACATGACGTATCATGATACTATACTTTACCCAATGCATTGGAGCGCTATCAGGGCGCACCCTTCTTAAACATTTCATTTCATGCATAAGTGTGCCACATGGATCATAAAACATGGATTCATAAAACATAATCATTTCTTCCACGATAAAGGAAAGTGGAATTCATACATGAAACTTTATAATCAATATGTAAATTTGCATAAAGGTTAATACCCTTGATGGATAAATGGGCATGGTATTCACTACACAAAGACATTGGCTTAGAAAATCGGTGCGATTTCGGCAGCGTAACGACGTGACATAAGAATTCATAAAAAAGGTTGATGAGAGAGAAAGGGGTTCCTCATAATATTTACATGTAATGGACAGTAAGGAGATCATATATATACATGTCCCAACAATAGAAATGGAATTTAGATTCATGATACAAAAGTATTGCTTGAATGTAAAAGAAGATAGAGAAGTTCCTTTCGGAATTTCGGCATAGTAACGGGTGTACATGGGAGGCATTTAATGAGAGAGAAAGGGTTCTCCCATCATTCAAACAATAAGATGGCAGTATGGGGGAGGTGCGAAACCATACCCCAACATTCATAATTGAAATAAAAAGGGAAATACAACTTAAAGAAAATTGACAAAAAAATGAGAAAGGAAGAAAACCCCTTACTTGGAAGTGTGCTTCCAAAGGCTAGAGAGAGGCTTGTGAGAGGCTTCTTGGGAGCTTGGGGCACCTTGAGAGGATTCTAGAGAGAGTAGGGCAGAGGTTGGACGAACTTAAAGGGCTTTGAGTGAGGAGGAAGTGGGAGCTTGGGTGGGTTTATATAGGAAATGTGAGAGAATTCTTTATTATTTAGGTTTGGGACCCCTTATATTAAAATAATCCAAACCACAAACCATCCCATGGTATTTGCCCATGGTTTCTGGAAAAGGAAAGATGAAAACAATATTTTACAAGGCCAAGGTCCGAACTTATTAAAAAATTAGGGTTGCTTATGTGGAGGTGAGTCACACTCCCATGGAAATTAATTTAAAAAGGCAAAGTGTTGAATAAGTCTTGAGGGCTCCATTAATGCTTTGAAAAGTGAGTCAAACAAAACCAAAACCTCATTATTTTAATGATAAAACACATATTGGCCGAACATAAGGATTATGGTATTTTATTACATTACCATTGGGTCATTATGATGTCATAAAACACATTATATATTTAAATGGTATTTAATTTTTACCCAAAAATTTGACTGTCTCAGAAAATTATGAAAAATTCACCGTTGGATAATTTCGACGTCCTGATTCCAAAAATAATATTTATTTTATCTAAATAATTTTCTAAATATGTGAATTTTTACTTTTAATATAAAAACCGACATTTATAAAAAATTCACGGGTTTTGACAGAAATGGCTTTCAAACCTTAATAAAAAATTTAATTGCATTCATAAACTTATAAGATAATTTATATTTAATAAAAATTAATTTAATATTAATAATAATATTTTATTAAAATAATATTTAATTCAAAAATCCTTTAATTTAATAAAATATATTTCTTAATTAAATAATAACTAAAAACATCATTTGTACTTTAAAAACTAATTACAATGCATCAAAAATGACTAGAAATTATATTCATTATTATATAAAAAAATAATGTACATGAACATGGTGCTAATTATTTGTTACATAACCCCTTAAAATAGCCGCATAAGACCTAAGGGTAAGGTGTGCGATGGTGACAGACTCTTGGGGTTGCTCGGATAACATCGCTCGAGTGGTAATCTCTATCAACTTCCATTTTTCCCGTAGACGATCACGTTCGAGCTTGACTTGATGAAGCTCAGCTTGGGCTTGGTCAAGGGAAAAGCCCAAAGACGCCACCTCCTTTTCGAGCTCCGACAAATGGGCTTCGTAAGGGGCAATTCTACTGGATGAGGCCATCGCTTCCTTTGTCTGAGTAAAAAAATGGTTTCGTTAAAGCCTTATATTTAAACTACCCAGATGATCACTGTTCAACGGCTATAAAAGTAACGGTCACAAATATTAACGTTAAACTAAAGAAGTTGACATCATATAAAAACATAAAGAAACATTTAACTGGATCAAGAGGGATTTTCCATTAATGAAATTTTGGGTCGTTACAACATTCCCCCCTTAAGAAATTTCGCCCTCGAAATTTTCCTTTTCCCACACTAAAACAAATGTGGGTAACTTAGCTTCATCATATCCTCCGTCTCCCAAGTTGCTTCTTCAAACTTGTGGTTTCTCCACAACACCTTGACGAGGGGCATTGTCTTATTTCGTAGAACTTTTTCTCTACGATCTAAGATCTTCACTGGTTTCTCCTCATAAGAAAGATCATCTTCCAATTGTACCACCTCGGAAGAGAGTACATGTGAAGGGTCCGGTATGTACTTCCTTAAGAGGGATACATGAAAGACATCATGCACCTTGGACATAGTAGGTGGAAGTGCTAGTCGATAGGCCACAGCCCCAACACGATCAAGAATCTCGAAGGGGTCGATGTACCTTGGACTTAACTTCCCTTTCTTTCCAAACCTCATGACCTTCTTCCACGGAGATATGCGTAAAAACACCATGTCTCCGACATTAAACTCAAGGTCTCGTCGACGATTATCTGCATAACTCTTCTGTCGAATTTGGGATGCCTTGATATGCTGCTGAGTGGTTTTCACCTTCTCCACCATTTCTTCGACCATTTCTGGTCCAAGCAGCTTACGTTCACCGACCTCATCCCAACATGCCAGTGTTCTACACCTTTTCCCATACAGGGCTTCATATGGTGCCATTTGGATGCTCGAGTGGAAACTATTATTATAAGAGAACTCAACTAGAGGAAGATGTTGATCCCATCCTCCTTTAAAGTCCATTGAGCACGCTCTCAACATATCCTCAAGTGTTTGGATAGTCCGCTCGGATTGGCCATCAGTTTGAGGATGACAGGCCGTACTGAAGTTCAGTTCAGTATTCAGAGCATGTTGAAGACTCTTCCAAAACTTAGAGGTAAATCTTGGATCTCGGTCCGACACAATAGATAGTGGTACTCCATGCAACCGTACCACTTCCCTGATATATATCCGTGCCAGTTTATCCAAAGAGAAATCCTCTCGAATAGCAATGAAGTGTGCAGTCTTTGTAAGACGATCCACAATAACCCAGATGGCATTGTTGCTTTTGGATGTCCTTGGAAGTCCAGTGACGAAGTCCATGGTGATGTTCTCCCATTTCCATTCTGGTATGGGCAATGGTTGCATCATCCCCTTAGACTTCTGCCTCTCTGCCTTCACTTGCTGACACACCAGGCACTTTGATGTATATTCGGCGATCTCCTTCTTCATATTATCCCACCAAAAGTTTTCTTGGAGATCTCGATACATCTTTGTGCTCCCTGGGTGAATAGAGAAATTTGAACTATGTGCATCATCCAAAAGTTCCTTCTTCAGCTCCGAACTTGATGGGACACATAGTCTTTTCCCAAACCGCACAATTCATTCTTCATTAACATTAAACTCTGAGGATTTTCCCTTTTTGATAGCTTCCACTTTTTCTTGGATTCTCGCATCATCCTTTTGAGCATCCTTTAACTTTTCCAAAAGAGATGGTTGAGCAATCATTTGTGAAAGGATTGATGATTTTCCCTTCTTTATGATTCCCACATCCATCTTCATCAAGTCTAAGAAGATTGGATCCTTCTCAATTCTCATCATTGATAGAATTGCTGGATCCTTTCTACTTAGGGCATCCGCCACCTTGTTCGCCTTCCCAGGGTGGTAATGTATTGAACAGTCATAATCCTTTATGAGCTCTATCCATCTTCTCTGGCGCATATTAAGCTCTTTCTGTGTGAATATATATTTAAGACTCTTGTGGTCAGTATATATCTCACATTTCTCTCCATAGAGATAATGCCGCCAGATTTTCAAGGCAAAGATCACCGCCACCAACTCCAGATCATGCGTTGGATAGTTTCGCTCATGGATTTTCAACTGTCTTGAGGCATAGGATATCACTTTATCATTCTGCATCAGCACACATCCTAATCCCTTCTTCGAAGCATCACTGAATACCACAAAAAGCTCCCCACTTGTGGGTAAAGTGAGCACAGGTGCAGTGATAAGCCTCCTTTTCAACTCCTTGAAACTTTCTTCGCATTCATCACTCCAAGCAAACTTTACCCCCTTTCGAGTTAGCTTGGTAAGAGGGTTGTACAATCGTGAGAATTTTCTCACAAATCGTCGATAATATCCAGCTAACCCCATGAAGCTACGAATATCAGTTACCGATGTTGGCCTCGGCCATCCCTCAATTGCATCTGTTTTGGAGGGGTCCACAGATATCCCATTGCTTGTGATGATATGGCCCAAGAATGAGACCTCCTTCAACCAGAACTCACACTTGCTGTACTTGGCATAGAGCTTCTCCTTGCGCAAAGTCTCCAGTACAGTTATTAAATGCTCCTCATGGTCCTCCTTGGTTTTGGAGTATATTAGAATATCATCTATAAAGACTACCACAAATTTATCTAGGTAATCTCTAAAGACTATATTCATCAAGTCCATGAATATTGCTGGATCATTGGTGAGTCCAAAAGGCATTACTATGAATTCATAGTGCCCGTACCTTGTACGAAAAGAAGTCTTGGGGATATCTTCCTTCTTCACCCTTACTTGATAATATCCCGACCGCAAGTCAACCTTGGAGAAGTATTATGCTCCACGCAGCTGATCAAACAAGTCATCGATTCTTGGGAGAGGATACTTGTTCTTTATCGTGATTTTGTTAAGTTCACGATAATCGATGCAAAGCCGCATTGACCCATCCTTCTTCTTGACGAAGAGGACTGGTGCACCCCATGGTGATGCACTTGGGCGTATAAACCCTTTATCCAGATTTTCCTGTAGTTGTTTCTTCAGTTCTTCAAGCTCAACCACAGCCATCCTATATGGAGTCTTGGATATTGGTAGCGCCCCAGGTATAAGTTCAATTGAGAACTCAACATCTCTTCTTGGAGGAAGACCAGGAAGTTCCTCGGGAAATACTTCAGCGAATTCCCTCACAATAGGCATTTCTTCAAGGATGGTTTCTTCCTTGGACTCAATCATCTGAGCCAGATATGCGTGCTCATAAGGCAGTAATATCCATGCTTGAGATGATGGAGCTAAAGGAGATTCATCTTCCTCCTGACACTTGTAAAGAATCGGGGGTCGATTCTCCATATGGAGTGTGATTTCCCAATCCCGACAATTTATGTTGGCTCTATATAAGGAAAGCGAATCCATGCCACGAATTGCATCAAATTCCACCAAAGGGAGTATGACGAGGTTCGCCGGGAAATTCAATCCACAGATTATAACAGGGGAGGATTTATACTAATGGGATGCAATGATTGCCCCATTTGCCGTACTCACCGACATCTTTACTTCCATGATTTGTGGTGGTGCAGGGATTGTTCTACTAAACTTTTGAGATATAAAAGAATGCGTAGAACCTGAATCAAAAAGTACATTCGCTATTCTTGAATGAATAACTAGCGTACCTGTCACCACTTCGTTGTCGGGGTTCACTTCGGCAGAAGTGATGGCAAAAGCTCTTCCTTGCTGTCTTGGAGGTTGTTGATTGCCTCCGATAACCCTTGGATTAGGGAACTGATTCACAAAATGACCCGGTTCTTTGCATTTGAAGCATTGAACAACGCGTTGAGGTTCGAACGGAGTGTTCCTCCCCTCCGTCGCAGCCGCGGGTCCTTCTTGCTGACAGTTAACAGCTAGGTGCCCTTCTCTTCCACACTTGAAGCATTTTCTTGTCCCCCTAAGGCAATTTCCAGGGTGCTTCTTTCCACACTTTTGGCAAGTGGGGTGCTGGAATTTCTTAGCGCCGTTAGATTTATCCATCGGACCACCAGCATTGAAGTCCACCTTCCGCTTCTTGTCCCCATGATACCCCTGTGATTCTACGATCTCCATTTCAACCTTGAGGGCACATCAGACAATTTCCTCATAGCTGTCGAAGTCACGGATCACTAATGCTTTCCGCAAGCTAGGCTTCAGCCCACCAAAGAAGCGGTCAACCTTGCATTCGGGGGTAACGACAAAGCCGGAAGCGTATCGTGCAAGCCTTGTGAAGTTTGCCTCGTACGCTCCCACAGATTCCTCATCTTCCTGCTTGAGGGAAAGGAAGTCCCTTTCCATCTTAAGACGGAGGGTGCGTGGAAAATATTTATCGAAAAAAATCTTCCGGAATACCTTCCATTCCAAAGCCTCGATCTCCTCCTTAGGCTTCGTATTTTTGATCAACGTCCACCATTGATCAGCTTCACCCTCCATACGATAAGCCGCTAAGAGAACCTTCTCTTTTTCAGAGCATTGGAGGATAGAGAATATCTTTTCAATGGAGTTGATCCATTGTTCAGCAATCGTGGGATCGGATGATCCACTAAAAGTAGGAGGCCTTTGTCTCATGAAGCTTTCAATAGTGACTTGTTCTTTCTTAGGGGGGGTTGAACGTTCCTCTTGACCAGTGTTTCTATTCAAAACTTGAGTTAGATGAGAGAGAAGCGTGACAAAGTTCGCGATTCCCGCTCCCATTGGATTGGGCATCTCATAAGTACAATCATCACACTGATCTTCACAACGGTTGTTAGCCCGAGTTCTCCTATTACCGGCCATTGGCTGGAATAAAAGGAAAGTTAGGGGTAACACATAAAGGGTAATCCAAAGACAAAAGTTGATGACTTATAAATAAACTTTAATCTCTTTAACTCATGAGTCTATAGGATTCAATCCATGCTTTTCATGATCTTCCTTCTAACATATATTCTTAGGGGCATTTTTCCCTTAATAAGGGTTCATACTAAGATTGTGAATTTATCAAAACATATCCCCCGGGAGTGTCGTAACCAAGTGTGCAGCAAGGCCCGTTGTCGTGCACCAGTTCCCGTTCGAGTCTAGCTCAAAGCGGTGTTTTCGGGTTTTACCCCTAGGATACATCTGTGCCAGAGCCGCCTCTACCTGCTCGTATCCAGACAGGGATGTATTTGTTTGATAAAACACTTTACTTAGTATTTACCAAAACTTAGGGATGTTTTTATTATGCTTAGTCTTGTATCTAAGGCTTTACTAGGGTTTCCTAATCCCAAAAATAACTAAACCTATCCTCTGATACCAACTATGACAACCATGCTTTTTATTACAACTTAAACATGCTTTATTACATAAACTTCACTTGATACAACAAAGAAGATCGAGAGGTTTAGTGTCTTTGGGGCTTAGGATCATTACATAAAAACTTTAAACTTGAAATACAACATCCTTATTGAAAACTTCCTTTACATGACCACTACATTCCTTCGTACTTAGCATTGCATGGGATAACCTGAGGACATGCATAAGAAAAGGGTGAGCTATAAAGCCCAGTAAGGGAGTACATAATGAATAACATGAGGAGTACAATACATGTTAGGCAATAGGAATATCAATAGAGCATAAGAGAGACATGAACATAAAGGCATGATAAAGCATGATAATCATAACATGGAAATGTGGCAACAACACTTAACATTGAATTAGCATGAGCCAAGGCTCATTGCACATGGAGCATGAGTAAACCCTCATTGCACTTGAATCACGAGTAAACCCTCGTTGCACTTGAATTAGCATGAGTCATCACTCATTGCACATGACGTATCATGATACTATACTTTACCCAATGCATTGGAGCGCTATCAGGGCGCACCCTTCTTAAACATTTCATTTCATGCATAAGTGTGCCACATGGATCATAAAACATGGATTCATAAAACATAATCATTTTTCCACGATAAAGGAAAGTGGAATTAATACATGAAACTTTATAATAAATATGTAAATGTGCATAAAGGTTAATACCCTTGATGGATAAATGGGCATGGTATTCACTACACAAAGACATTGGCTTAGAAAATCGGTGCGATTTCGGCAGCGTAACGACGTGACATAAGAATTCATAAAAAAGGTTGATGAGAGAGAAAGGGGTTCCTCATAATATTTACATGTAATGGACAGTAAGGAGATCATATATATACATTTCCCAACAATAGAAATGGAATTTAGATTCATGATACAAAAGTATTGCTTGAATGTAAAAGAAGAGAGAGAAGTTCCTTTCGGAATTTCGGCATAGTAACGGGTGTACATGGGAGGCATTTAATGAGAGAGAAAGGGTTCTCCCATCATTCAAACAATAAGAGGGAAGTATGGGGGAGGTGCAAAACCATACCCCAACATTCATAATTGAAATAAAAAGGGGAATACAACTTAAAGAAAATTGACAAAAAAATGAGAAAGGAAGAAAACCCCTTACTTGGAAGTGTGCTTCCAAAGGCTAGAGAGAGGCTTGTGAGAGGCTTCTTGGGAGCTTGGGGCACCTTGATAGGATTCTAGAGAGAGTAGGGCAGAGGTTGGACGAACTTCAAGGGCTTTTAGTGAGGAGGAAGTGGGAGCTTGGGTGGGTTTATATAGGAAAGGTGAGAGAATTCTTTATTATTTAGGTTTGGGACCCCTTATATTAAAATAATCCAAACCACAAACCATCCCATGGTATTTGCCCATGGTTTCTGGAAAAGGAAAGAGGAAAAAAATATTTTACAAGGCCAAGGTCCGAACTTATTAAAAAATTAGGGTTGCTTATGTGGAGGTGAGTCACACTCCCATGGAAATTAATTTAAAAAGGCAAAGTGTTGAATAAGTCTTGAGGGCTCCATTAATGCTTTGAAAAGTGAGTCAAAAAAACCCAAAACCTAATTATTTTAATGATAAAACACATATTGGCCGAACATAAGGATTATGGTATTTTATTACATCACCATTGGGTCATTATGATGTCATAAAACACATTATATATTTAAATGGTATTTAATTTTTACCCAAAAATTTGACTGTCTCAGAAAATTATGAAAAATTCACCGTTGGATAATTTCGATGTCCTGATTCCAAAAATAATGTTTATTTTATCTAAATAATTTTCTAAATATGTGAATTTTTACTTTTAATATAAAAACCGACATTTATAAAAAATTCACGGGTTTTGACAGAAATGGCTTTCAAACCTTAATAAAAAATTTAATTGCATTCATAAACTTATAAGATCATTTATATTTAATAAAAATTAATTTAATATTAATAATAATATTTTATTAAAATATTATTTAATTCAAAAATCCTTTAATTTAATAAAATATAATTCTTAATTAAATAATAACTAAAAACATCATTTGTACTTTAAAAACTAATTACAATGCATCAAAAATGACTAGGAATTATATTCATTATTATATACAAAAATAATGTACATGAACATGGTGCTACTTATTTGTTACATAACCCCTTAAAATAGCCGCATAAGACCTAAGGGTAAGGTGTGCGATGGTGACAGACTCTTGGGGTTGCTCGGATAACATCGCTCGAGTGGTAATCTCTATCAACTTCCATTTTTCCCATAGACGATCACGTTCGAGCTTGACTTGATGAAGCTCAGCTTGGGCTTGGTCAAGGGAAAATCCCAAAGACGCCACCTCCTTTCCGAGCTCCGACAAATGGGCTTCGTAAGGGGAAATTCTATTGGATGAGGCCATCGCTTCCTTTGTCTGAGTAAAAAAAATGGTTTCGTTAAAGCCTTATATTTAAACTACCCAGATGATCACTGTTCAACGGCTATAAAAGTAACGGTCACAAATCTTAACGTTAAACTAAAGAAGTTAACATCATATAAAAACATAAAGAAACATTTAACTAGATCAAGAGGGATTTTCCATTAATGAAATTTTGGGCCGTTACAGAACTCATTTATTTTAGTATTCGTCTATTCCTTATTCTCATTTTCTGTGTGTGCATACATATATTGGGTGGGTGTAGGTGTTCATTTACTGTGTTTACATTATTGTCTGTAAACACAATATATATATATGTATATATTGTATATTGATTATTTACACACACTATATAAAACATTGATTGAAATTCAACCAAACATTTTTTAAATTTATGTGTTTTTTGAATAAATAAAATAATTAAATATTTTGTCTTATAAATGTTATGTGTGAGAGAGAGAGTGTGTTTGAGTGTGTAGTGAACATTTATCATAAATGGTTGGTGGTTATTGAAAATGTTCTATGGTGGGGTGATATGTGGGAATTAAAAAAATTGAAATTAATTCTCTATGGAATATATAATCGATGTTTGAAAAATAAAATACCATACAAAAAATATGTATACATATTCTATGGGAAATTTATTTGTGTGTGTGTGTTTTTATACATGTGTGTAATAAATTTTATGTGACCATATAGTGAAATACATTTCCAACACTTGGGTTAACCCATACTCCCCCCAACCTCTAAATAGGATATCTTATACCGACAATTAATCCTCTAAAGAAGGATACCATATACAGATGTTCAATCCTGACAGATCTAGAACAACATAATCTTTCCTAACATAGGATGAGGAGAGCATAATCATTCCCACCTATAATTAATGACTTAAGGAATCAATTTCATACATCATGTAAATGGTTACTGAGTCAGTTTCCAGGCTACTCAGACCTTTAAATCTAGTCCACTATTTTAGCCCTAGGTATCGGTCCTTAGGCGGTTGTGACATTTGGAAGTCGGATGATCTCTAAGGGGCTTACCCTTAGGTGCTCTAGAAAGAGATAACTCTCCTGTGATCCAACCAGAAATACACCTGGATTTTCATAACCGATCAAAAGAGTGGAATTATTTCAATCGAAGGACATGGAGGGCGCAATCATCCCTACCACTCGAGAGTGTTTAATCTACTACGAGTCTGGGGTCATCATTCCCATATAAAGAGAGAAGTATTCAGTTACCCGTAATGTTACACCCCTGGAGTCTCATAACTGATCTGGAAGAGCAGAATCATTCTGTTGGAAAGTTGAGGAGTGTGTAATCATCCCTATCATATATTATTATGAAAATATCGATAACCAGATACCTGGAAACACTTCTGGACATCCCAAAAAATATATATTTTACAATATATACACATTCATGATAAAAATCCATGTCCCATGTAGTACCTCTGAGTATAGTAAATATATGAAATAACATGGCTCAGATGCCAGATCCTAGGAGAGCATGTATAGTGTCACGAACCAGGCTGGGTCTCCATCCGACCCGGCGCCTGACCCGATCTGTGACATGGACCGAAGGGCGTCCCCAATCCGCACGGGCTGGAAACTAGTGTCGGGCATCAAAACATGTTGTTGGGAATGATTTAGCCCAAAAAATAAAAAGGCAGATAACCATAAATAAACAGAACAAAACAAGTAAACACTAAGAGTGGGAAATAAAATAAAGATAGGAAACTAGACATACCTCCAAGAGACCCCATGGGTCACCACCAAACTTATAACCACGCTCGCTCGAAGAGAGATCCAAGTCTATAACCTGAAACTGAAAAGTAAAGTAGGCGTGAGCACCGAGATGCTCAGTAGGAAAGCCAAGAAATAACCACGCCCTATGCCCTTACCTTTAAAAAGAAATCCAATTATCCCAGTTTGAAAATAAGACATAATAAAATAATGTTTTTTTTTCTTTTCAAATCCAAATCACAAGTTGACATTTTTATGAAAATCATTTTTTTTATTCCACCATATTTTCAAAATCTATTCCAAGAGTGCATTCACCTGTTAAAACTACAAGAAAGCAGTTTAGTCTGAAACGAGGTTTTTCACAATGAGACAGTAAGTATGAAACAACTAAAAAGATAGTTACATCACTAGCAGTATGTCACAAATGAGCACCATGGGTAATCCCTTTAGGTAGCTAGAACAAGTGGGAACCTAGAGACCTAATTCCTCGGTGAAACGTGGCTTAGAAGACCACGACCCTCAGAAAACGTGGCTTAGAAGGCCACGACCCTCAGAAAATGTGGCTTAGGAGTCCACGACCCTCATAAATTCATATGTTTAGTTAGTGTTGTTGTTGCGTTAATCCTTCTAGACAAACCTAGACGAACGCCTACCATGTCATCTAACGTACTAGTCCTGGTCACCCACCTAGGTACCCAAGGTTTCCCATGTGCTCTATTTCAAAGGGTGGTGAGGTTTTGTCAAAAACACATAAAGGACATAATACTTTCATATCCAAAGTCCATTTTACCTCTCACCACATTTCTCCCTCCTGAAGCGTATCCCCCTTTTTATGTCACATAACATCGCATAAGCCACTTTATTAGGCACATATCACAAATCACACACTTAACACACACATCATGTTTCTACAACAATGGGGCATGCATTAAGAGGGGTTTTGTTTCACTTTCGCAAACCATTCTCAAAGTGCCAAGCGAGCTTAATTAATCAAAATAAACATTTTTCATTTTGAACACATAATCACCCAACCATTAAGTTTCCAAATCCATTTGAAAGTTCAGTTAAACAACCAAGGTACTATATATTTAAAAGCAAGCTAGAAAACATGTTTAAATAAAAAAACATTGGAAATACTTATTACACACTAAAATCATTGAGGAAACCACTTTTAAAGAACCATGACCATTTATGTATATACACACACATATATAGCTTGTGCATCTCATATAAAAGGAGAAGATGCATTTAAAGATCACCACGCGAAAATGGAAATTCTAATTAAAGATTAGGGAATAGGGGACCTACATCAAGACACACACCTCTTGACGATGGAAGCCCGAGACCGCTTCGCCTACACACATATACATTTTCATATATATATATATATATATATATATATATATCCTTTGATCCAGGCACATATATCCCACGCCATGAGAGAACATGCTCAAGGAGGATATGTATATATATACATGCCTACCCATGTATATACATGTAGGCGCTTGATTCCAACCACACGAACTAACCATGCAATGACCAACACACTACAAGATAATTTAATAAATCAATCAAAACATAATAAAACATTCCCAAGATGCAAAACCAGACCTCGCCCTAAAGACACTCAATTTCATGTAGGAAAAGCCACTTTAAATATCAAACACAAACTTAATCTTTTTGAAGACCACTTTCGCACCACAAACGCAATTGAATAAATCAATAAAACCATTTATGAAACACTTTCAAATTAACACTATGGAATTTACACCAAAACTCACTTAATTTAATATCAAGGCACTACTTTAAAACCATCCGCATAGTTAAAAGGCCATTTCTATAATTAAACAAATTGCCAGAAACATTTTCTAAACAATTTCAAGATATACCGGAAGACATTAAACACCAAAAACTATTTCAAATGTCATTTCCAACTAAACGAAAATAGACGCAATACTGAAATGACAATCGCACCCTCTGCACGCCCTAACAAAATAACTATACAATTTTCTTTAAAAAAACTAATAATCAGTTCGACATTGATTTCAAAAAAACATACTCATATCATGTAACAGACTACTAGACATGTCATAACACACTAAACCTTAGGTAAAATAAAATTCCGACCACACTAACTAATTAATAAACATGCTAAGTTAATTCAATAAGAAAATGAGTTTATCAAGTAATACTCAAGCACGGAGCGACCTACCTCGGTGTGGTAGGCTTTACAAATATGGTGCGCAAGGATCATCGCACACCAACTGCAACTCAAACAAACCAAAATTGACCCTAAAACAATAATTCAAACCCAGAATAAATCAATTTAAAACCCAAATACCAATAGAATATATGCTGTAAAATCTTAGCAGAGAGAAGATAATCACCTTGAGGGAACCCATCAATGCTTTGCTGGAAGGAAGGAAGGTTCCGGAAGTTGCGCCAGTTGGGGCGGTTGGGGGGACACAGCAGGTGTTCAAGGGAGGATGTTCAGATGGGAGTGGGGAGACCGACAACACTACAAGATCCCGAATGGGGTGTGTTCGGGGCGGCGTGCAGGTTTCGTTGGGGCTGCTTGCCGAGAGGAGGGAGGCACAGCTGGTTCGAAGGCTGGCCGAGAGAGGGAGGGTGGTCCGACGACTGGCCCTAAGGGTGGCGCGACAGGGGCACAGGGGAAGAGCTTCGTGCTGGAGAAGGGCGTGTCGGTATGGTGGAGGCGCGATGGATCAATGGGGTGTAGCGCAATGCATAGGGCTCCATGGGGGGATGTGCAATGATGAAAAAGAAGGAAAGAATAAATGGGGGGGGGGGTGTGGCGGACCGAGCGTGAAGGGAATAGGGGTAAGGGGAAGGGTCCGCAAACCCTAAAAAAATAAGAAGGAAAAGAAAAATAAAAATAAAAAAAAGATAAAGTGAAAAGAAAATCCAAAACTAAAACCAATAATAATAATAATAATATTATTATTAATATTGTTTAACTAAAACCATGAAAATATTATTATTATTATCATTAAAACACAGTTTATTACATCATCACATTTCTATCATTTTTTTCACACATGATTTTTATTTCGTTATTATTATTAGTTAATTTATTTAATTTTTTGACCATCAAGTAAGGTCTTACGACGGCCCTAGCGAAGCCTCATGGCTTCGAAATTATGCTTCGCCCGTGCGTCGCATAGTGACAAGCCCCAAAAAAACTCATTTAATATTATTAATTTATCATTACTTTATTTATTTAATTAGTTTCACATCGGGCATGCGAGTGGGGAACCGAGCGAGGTCGTGTGGTGACCTAGGCGAGGCCGCACATCTTCGACAGTGGCACGCTGAAACGTTGCCAAGTCCAAAACGCTCATTTATCAGAGCAAAATCCCAGTCGGGCTCGGCCCATATTTCATATCAAAAGAATAATAATAATCAGAAGGAGATAAAAATTATAAGATGAAAATAAAAATTTGAAACATGACATAGTGTAAAGTCCATGTGTGACAATTCTCCCCACCATAAAGCTTTCCATCCCCGGAAAGCCACAAACTAAAACCAAACCCCAATGTAGAAAACCACACTCACTTAAGGTTCAAAGTGGATCCCCAAAAACTTCAAGCGAAGAGAGGAAAAAGCATCATTCTCAAAGAAGGTGACTCAAAGACAACATCATGAAACGCGTAAAAAGACATTCCGATATGTGCCACCCACCCCAAAGAGATAGAACGCCTCTAGATGATTGTTTTAGAAAACGAACTCTTGAACCCACAAGAACCAACTTCACAAGCTGAAACACCTTAAGCACTCTGAAACCGAAACCACACCACTTGGCTAAAATAAACAAATATGGTCAAACCACGTCCACGGAAAATTCTTATCACTTCTCACCAATTCATCTTTAGAAACAGAACCAAAAGGTCAACGTGGGGAAGCCCGAGAGGCTCCCCACCATTATGAACCTACTAACGCCCATGATGAGACTGGAAAACCAACATGGATAAGTTCGAGTGGACTCCCCACCATTAAAGAGTAGTCCATCACTGATTCATTCTAGAGACATTCGTGTAAGACCCAATGTGGGTCTCCCCACCATTAAGAACCTACAAATTCCCATGGCGAGAGTAGAAAACCAACATGGGGAGGTCCTGCCGGACTTCCCACCATTAAGGAAAGGCCAACACCGATTTATTCTAGAGACCTTTGTGCGAGACTCATTGTGGGTCTCGCCTTTATTAGGACTAACAAGGATACATAACTTTAGAAATTTTTCCGACAGGGACCAAGAACCCCACCACCAGGGACGGGGAGGGTCGACCCTATCTACCGGGCGTCAAAACCATGGCCAGAGACAAACCAACATCCCCAAATACCATGATGAGTATCTTCCAAAATTGAGAATTATTTACCCAACAGACTCTAATAAGGACCACTAAAGTGATTGCATCCAGTGGGAAGAAACCCCAAGACTTTAAGGAATTGTGGTGGACATGCCTCTACATAGACACGAAAACCATACGCAACCAGACGGCTCATTAGGAGCGGAACAACCATATAAACCATTTAAACCGCCTATACTTTTATCACTGATGACAGAAATAAAGTTTGGGTCCCATACACTCCCGGGGTTCCTTACCACACGCCAGCTTCACTCTGAGGCCTATGGCTGGAGCCCTGATGTTTGAAGCATCTCCCGCCTCGCAGTCTGGTATTTAGGGACTCCCGAGCGGAGATCCTCCTTTTGGTTCCACACGCAATCATACTGCACCTGAAGAAACACCATCAGACACAAAACACCGTGAAATCTAATTACCCTCACACTGAAAATTCACCAGAACGAGAGCTTAGATGGTACACGTGCATCACCCCTTGTTACACTGAGTGAGAACATGACACCACAAATCGTCACTGAGCACACTCATTGTTGTCGAGAGAAACAATGCGCTGAGAAAGACTTTAAACAGTGTCTTGAACAACACATGATTCCTGCAGACGACCATAGCAGCCTCATACGACTGGGTCTGCCAAACTAGTAGCCTAACACGACCATTTTTTTAACGCAACCATCGAAGGACCAAAGGTCATTTAAAACAACATCCCGCACCGACAACCCCAGGTTGCTGCCACCTTTTCACTTCGAAGAGAACTCACACTGCATGTGGTCACGAAACATGACCCTTATAGCCGATGAAAACACTACAACCCTTTCAAGACATCGGTAAGCACTAATAACTCTGAATCACCTTCACCCTTCCCCGCTAGAATTTATTTCACCACTTTCAGGGGGGGACTTAAGAGGAAACAACGTCAAACTTCATACCCAACAAATCAGAAAACTCAAAGAGACTGAAACTCCCTTCAACTCCCCTCGGATCTGTCATCCCGCTGTGAGAGGGTCCGCTTAGTGGTAAAAAAAAGAGGTGTGTTCAATTCTAAAATCCCAGAAGAGATTCCTCTAGTCAACTGGAGGGCCGGCCAACGTCGAATTTCCTGTGGCCACACTTCAATCACATGTCAACGCTTTATGGGGGGGGGGGGACATACCCTAGTTAAGAAAGAAAACCATGGACCCAAACAAACTGGTCCAACGGTCAAGACATACAACAAGCGAACACCAAACGTGCAGGGGGAAACCACTGCAAGGGCTCCCCAGTGTACTTTTCAAAAAAAATTCACTAACTACATGCTTGCATACCTTCATACAATTAAGAAATCAGACTCAATAAAAAAATCATTCAGAAGGGATCCTCGGCTCAAAACGCCTCACATCCGATATGTCAAAATCATAAGGACACACCATGCAATCACCGGTTATTTAAAAACACTAAATTTTCATTTACCAAAACATTTTGGTTATAAGAAAATCCGGTGGGTTGTACAAACACCAATGGTGTCCCATGGGCCTTGCACATGAATGTTCTCATGCCACACCAGCACCCACCTCATATCCATCCAGGCACTCATCCGCTCGTGCCATTAACCCCTTTCTTTTTCCTTATTCACTCATGCATGTGGTTTCCCACAAGGACACCAAGGATCAAAACAAAACCTTTTCATTTTTCAAAGCCAAAACATTCAACCCACACTTTTCAAACCTCACACCTCATTTTCTTTTAAAAGTGACTAATTTAAAAATATTTCCAAAACATTTTCCAAGACCAAATCATTTTTACTTAAAAACCAAATGTCCAAAATTCCAAAACAAAGAAATGAGGAATGGTGCAAGGGAAAACTAGTGTCAGGGGGTGACTGGAACATACGGTTGGCAGTCATACGCCAATCACACCACTACCACAGAGAGTATTCTAGGGCAGTGTCCCAGGCTCCACATAGCTTGCCAGACCCTGCGAGCTCACTGGGACAACTGACCCTACTCCCTTTTCATTTCCCCAAGACAAGATTAACCGCAAAAACCAAGAACTCAGACAAGCCTCAACTTACTCTTGTAACTCGATTCCCGCCATGAGGTGTGCTGGCCAGGCACCTTACTCATAGTCAGGATGTCGGGTTCCAACAACCTTAACTACAATCTACCGTGACTCTATCTCAAAAGGAAACAACCCAAGAGAGCAATCCTTGCCCTCTGATACCATTTTGTCAGGAACCAGGCCAGGTCGCCATCCGACCCGGCACTTGACCCGATCCGCGACATGGCCCGAAGGGCATCCCCAATCCCCATGGGGTGGCAACTAGTGTCGGGCATCAAAATATGTAGTTGGGAACGATTTAGCCCAGAAAATAAAAAGCCAGACAAACAGAAATAAACAGAACAAAACAAGTAAACACTTACATCGGGAAATAAAATAATGATATGAAACTAGACATACCTCCAAGAGACCCCATGGGTCACCACCAAACTTATAACCATGCTCGCTCGAAGAGCGATCCAAGTCTATAACCTGAAACTGAAAAGTAAAGTAGGCGTGAGCACCGAGATGCTCAGTAGGAAAGCCAAGAAATAACCACGCCCTTTGCGCTTACCTTTAAAAAGAAATCCAATTATTCTAGTTTAAAAATAAGACATAATAAAATACTGTTTTTTTCTTTTCAAATAAAAATCGCAAGTTGACATTTTTATGAAAATCATTTTTTTTATTCCACCATATTTTCAAAATCGATTCCATGAGTGCATTCACCTTTTAAAATTGCAAGAAAGAAGTTTAGTGTGAAATGGGGTTTTTCACAATGAGACAGTAAGTATGAAACAACTGAAAAGATAGTCACATCACTAGTAGTATGTCAAAAATGAGCACCATGGGTAATCGCTTTAGGTAGCTAGAACAAGTGGGAACCTAGAGACCTCGTACCTTGGTGAAACGTGGCTTTGAAGACCACGACCCTAAGAAAACGTGGCTTAGAAGGCCACGACCCTCAGAAAATGTGTCTTAGGAGGCCACGACCCTTAGAAATTCATATGTTTAGTTAGTGTTTTTGTTGCGTCAATCCTGCTAGACAAACCGGGACAAACCCCTGTCGTGTCATCTAACGTACTAGTCCTGGTCACCCACCTAGGTACCCAAGGTTTCCCATGTGCTCTATTTCAAAGGGTGGTGAGGTTTTATAAAAAACATAGAAAGGACATAACACTTTCTTATCCAAAGTCCATTTTACCTCTCACCACCTTTCTCCCTCTTTAAGCGTATCCCCCTTTTTATTTCACATAACATCGCATAAGCCTCTTTATTAGGCACATATCAAAAATCACACACTTAACACACACATCATGTTTCTACAACAACGAGGCCTGCATTAAGAGGGGTTTTGTTTCACTTTCTCAAACCATTCTCAAAGTGCCAAGCGGACATAATTAATAAAAATAAACAATTTTCATTTTGAACACATAATCACCCAACCCTTAAGTTTCCAAAACCATTTGAAAGTTCAGTTAAACAACCAAGGTACTATATATTTAAAAGCAAGCTAGAAAACATGTTTAAATAAAAAAAACATTGGAAATACTTATTACACACTAAAATCATTGAGGAAACCACTTTTAAAGAACCATGACCATTTATGTATATACACACATATATATAGCTTGTGCATCTCATATAAAAGCAGAAGACGCATTTAAAGAACACCAAACAAAAATGGAAATTCTATTTAAAGATTAGGGCATAAGGGACCTACCTCAAGTCACACAGCTCTTGACGATGGCATCCCGAGACCGCTTCACCAACACACACATACATTTTCATATATATATACATATATATATATATATATATATCCTTCGATCCAGGCACATATTTCCCACGCCATGAGGAAACATGAACAAGGAGGATATGTATATATATACATGCCTACCCATGTATATACATGTAGGCGCTTATTTCCAACCACATGAACTCACCATGCGACGACCAACGCACTACAAGATAATTTAATAAATCAATCAAAACATAATAAAACATTCCCAAGATGAAAAACCAGACCTCGCCCCAAAGACACTCAATTTCACTTAGGAAAATCCACTTTAAATATCAAACACAGACTTAATCTTTTTGAAGACCACTTTTTCACCACACACGCAATTGAATAAGTCAATAAAACCATTTATGAAACACTTTCAAATTAACACTATGGAATTTACACCAAAACTCACTCAATTTCATATCAAGGAACCACTTTAAAACCATCCGCATAGTTAAAAGGCCATTTCTATAATTAAACAAATTGCAAGAAACATTTTCCAAACAATTTCAAGATATACCGCAAGACATTAAACACCAAAAACTATTTCAAATGTCATTTCCAACTAAACTCAAATAGACGCAATACTGAAATGACAACCGCACCCTCTGCACGCCCTAACAAAATAACTATAAAATTTTCTTTAAAAAAACTAATAATCAGTTCGACATTGATTTCAAAAAAACATACTCATATCATGTAACACAGTTCTAGACACGTCAAAACACACTAAACCTTAGGTAAAATAAAATTCGCACCACACTAACTAATTAATAAACATGCTAAGTTATTTCAATAAGAAAATGAATTTATCATGTAATACTCAAGCGTGGAGCCACCTACATCGGTGTGGTAGGCTTCACAAATATGGTGTGAAAGGATCATCGCACACCAAACACAACTCAAAAAAACCAAAAATGACCCTAAAACTATAATTCAAACCCAAAATAAATCAATTTCAAACCCAAAAACACCAGAATATATGCTGTAAAATATTAGCAGATAGGAGATAATCACCTTGAGGGTAGCCATCTATGCTTCGCCGGAAGGAAGGAAGGTGCTGGAAGTTGCGCCAGTTGGGGAGGTAGGGGCGACGCAGCAGGTGTTCAAGGGAGGAAGTTCATATGGGAGTGGGGAGGACGATAACACTATAGGAGCCCAGCCGGGGTGTGTTCGGGGTGGTGTGCAGGTTTCGCCGGGGCTGCTCACCGAGAGGAGGGAGGCGCGACTCGTTCGAAGGCTGGCTGAGAGAGGGAGGGTGGTCCGACGACTGGCATAAGCGTGGCACGACGGGGGCACCGGGGAAGAGCTCCGCGCTGGAGAAGGGCGTGCCGGTATGGTGGAGGCGCGACAGATCGATGGGGTGTAGCGCGATGCACATGGCTCCATGGGGGGAGGTGCAACGATGAAAAAGAAGGAAAAAGAAATGGGGGGTGCGGTGGACTGAGCGTGAAGGGAATAGGGGTAAGGGGAAAGGTCCGCAAACCCTAAAAAAATAAGAAGGAAATGAAAAATAAAAATAAACAAAAAAGATAAAGTGAAAAGAAAATCCAAAACTAAAACCAATAATAATAATAATAATAATATTATTAATATTGTTTAACTAAAACCATGAAAATAATATTATTATTATCATTAAAAAACAGTTTATTACATCATTGCATTTCTATGATTTTTTTCGTACATGATTTTTATTTTGTTATTATTATTAGTTCATTTATTTAATTTGTTGACCATCGAGTAAGGTCATACAACAGCCCTGGCGAAGCCTCACAGCTTCGCAATTATGCTTCGCCCGTGCGTCGTATAATGACAAGCCCCAAAAAAACTCATTTAATTTTATTCATTTATCATTAATTTTTTTTATTTAATTAGTTTCACATCGGGCAGGCGAGTGGGGAACCGAGCGACGTCGTGCGGTGACCTAGGAGAGGCTGCACATCTTCGACAGTGGCGCGCTGAAACGTTGCCAAGTCAAAAACTTTCATTTATCAGAGCAAAATCCCTGTCGGGCTCGGCCCATATTCCATATCAAAAGAATAATAATAATCATAAGGAGATAAAAATTATAAGATGAAAATAAAAATTTGAAACATGACATAGTTTAAAGTCCAGTTGTGACATCTAGGCATCCAAACAAACAATAACGTTTCCTTTCGTCAGGCTCAGTAGCCACCAACATGGAATCACCTCTAGTAAAAACTACTGCATCAGGAAAACCAAGTAAGAGATAAACAATGGAGTGAGGGTGGAATGAACACCAAAACCAATAATTAATCCATATCCCCATGGTCTTAAAAGTTTGGAATGGGTTCTAGGTGACAGTTGAACAATATCTGTACCCAAACCTGATGTAACAACTCTGGGTCGGTAAAACAACGGGCACCCGCTGGGTCCCCCAATTCAAAAACTGAGGAGTAATCCTACTCAAAATCCTCTAGGTAAAAATGAGAGTAGGCATATTACATATGATCCTTAGTGAAGAGTACGTGAGGAATCCTACATAAGATCTACGAAAGAAGAAAAATATAGGAATCTTATAATAGGGATCCTCTCAAAGGAAAACATGAGAGAGAGATCATACAAGAGACTCCCTAGGTCAGCACATAATGTAACACCCCAGGTAAATAAAGAATATGAAATCTTTATATTTATCCATATTTGTGAATAAAATATTAATATTACTTTAAAGGGGATGCTATGCTCGATGGCGTACCCAATACGCTACAACGAGTTTCTTGGGAATTTTACGTTGCACTCTAATGATAAAATAATATTATTTTAAATGGTAGTTAACGCCTAGCCGTTGTAATGGCGGGAATGAACAGAACTAACTAAAAAATTATTATATATGTTTGTCAAATATTTTTACTCTTTACAATAAATGTTAGAGGATTAAAAATGCAAATGAATCCAGTTTCTAAGCTTAAACATTCTAATATTCTTCAAAAGGTTGATTAACCACCTTTTGATGGCGAACCCATTTTAAATCCACTTTTTGAAAATTTTATACGCACTATTTTTTAAAATAAACATATTATTTATGATTGGGACATTGAAATTTACCTTGGTTTAATTTTTGGTATTTTTCTGACAAAGTTCATTTTTCAATGAATAGTGAAAAATACTGCATTTTACATCAAAACAGCTTTTTCATATAATTTAATTATATGGTTATATTATCTTCTTAATTTTTTTTAAAGTTTAATTAGAATATATTTTTACCATGTAATTCAATGATGTTAAATGAGATTAATTTCACTTTGGAATTAGGCATAAACAAGTGCCAAACATTTCATAAATATTGTTTCTAAAAAACCCGCTATTTGTTTTGACAACGAGAAGTTTTTTTAAATAAATTATTCAAATTTATGTGTTTGTAATTTGGTAAAATGAATTACATATTTGGAATCAGAAGGTCCAAATTATGTAATTAAGACTCTTTTTTTGGACATAATGAATAGTAACGACGGTAATTATCTTTAATTATCTTGATTAATGAGTAATCAGGTAGTTAAAGATAATAAGATAATATCATAATAATAATAAGTGACCACAAAATGTGTCCTAAGGCTACTAGTTATCTCATGTCCGACCTTGAGATGCCTTGTGCTAAACTTGGGGGCCCCATGGAATCACTTTTGTGAGAAAATGACTTTTTATCTTTTTATTTTTAAAGAATGTTAAATGTAACAAAGAATGTATCACCTAAGTAAAATATTTTTAATTTTTCCTGCATAAATGATATTTTGGAGTATAAATATTAATTTTAAATCAAAAAAGATTTCATACATCATAGTAGTTTTTTTATAATTTTTAGACATGAAATAAATTAAATTATTTATGACATCATGATTATGCAGCGATGACCTCATTATTTAACGATTTAAATAAAATGGAAAGATAATGTAAAATATAAGACCTACACATGTCCAAAACATATTGTATGGGTGGATTTAGAACCCTTATCACCTTATCCTAGAAACACATCAATGTGGGACCAATAAAATCCGAAACTCATTTGAAAATAAAGTTACATTTTATACCTTTCCAAGAGTGCCTCTCCTCTCCTCTTATAAAAGTCCCCCACCTCTACCTCTTTACCCACACTTCCAAAGCCTTTGGCTCGGCAAAAACCTGACCATTTCATCTCTCCACATCCCTCTCTAACTCCTTGAATCCTCACTTTGGACAGAATACTTTACAATGAAGCCTTTGAGCACAAATCAAAGGAAGTTACCCGATTTAAAGGTAATGTCTTCACTTGTGTCCTTTTGTTTTATTTTGCTTCTCCAACCCCCTAAACTCTTTTTATTCATTTATTTTGTAAAAAATACAGTATCATAAATATACTAGGATGTTGTTATAATAATTATTCGAGCTACACTTACACACACCTACATCTAATGGTTAAATAACATACTGTTTCCGTGGATGGCGAATTTCTTCCTCCCGAAACGATGATTGTTCAACATTCTTTTAACACCTTCAATGGTGGCCATTAAGATGTCACTATATTTATATATGATATATAATATGTTTATGTTTTCCTTAAGCTTCTGTATTTTTCATTTATGGCATACTTTTATGGTTTCCATTATGGGTAAACGCGATATCTTCATTTTAGGAAGTGCGGACTACCGCCCCCTCAAAGTGATTTGATTCGTTAATGCCATATGTGGGACATATAAAGGATGGAATTAATGGTATTACATATGTTATCCTACTGGAATTATAGTATACCTTTATATATTTAATATTTCATTCAATTGAATAGAAAAAAAATGAAATGAAAGTAGCATTCATGCGTACGTACGACTTACCATCTCCATGAACGGTACATTTCATTTCTTATCTCCAAATGTTATGTACTATTATAAGTAAATATTTATAATGGATATATATGTAATATATTACATCTAAATTATGGGTATAATTATGGAATTATATTATATATATATCTCTCATTTTGTTTTAATTCCATTAATAAGGCAAAAAAATGAAAGTAGCGTTCATTCGTACGTACGGCCTACCGTCTCCATGAACGGTGCTTTTAATTTTTTATCTCCAAATGCTATGGAATAGTATAAAATGAATATATAATTGATATATATGATATTTAAAACATAAATAATATTATGGAGATGATGTACCTATAACTACATGGAAAATTCTTTTCCAACAAGTTCAATTTTTACTCATGTACTGAACATCGACAAAAACGTCTGATATGAACTCACTTTATTAACCAATTATTATAACATTATATTATGTGATATGAACTGAATAATAATATTTAATGGAGGTCCTTAAACAATTATAAATTGTCCAAATTTTATTATTCAGGAGATTAAATAACGATCGAGTCATGTCAGACACGAGGTAAGGGATCCTTCTCCTCTCTTTCTTTTTAAGTACACTCTTTTATGTCATTCCTTCTAAGCGCATATTTATTGTGATTGGGATGTTATTTTATATTAATATTACTGTAATTTTTATGTTCATATGATGAGAGACCCTATTCTCTCTCATCAATCCATTTTGGATGATTTGAGTGGCGCCGTTAGGCTACCGAATATTCGTAAGAGATCCAACCTCTCTCTTTCTTTTTAAGTACTCTCCTTTATGTCATTTCTTTTAAGATCCTCTTTGTTATGTTGGGGGATTTTATTTTGCATTCCTCTTTCTGTAAACTTTATGTTGATATGATGAGAGACCCTATTTCCTCTCATCAATCCATTTTGGAAGTTTTAAGTGGCACCGTTAGGCTGCCGAGTTTTCGTAAGGGCTTTTTCATCTCACTTTTATTCCCGTGAGATTTATGATACATTTGCCACAATTTCCTTTGATTGGTGTATGTAATGCCCATTATTATACAATTTTTGAAGTATAATTTCATTAATGGGTATTCACATCTTCATTGTATGACCCTTCTTCCATGGGGTGTATGTTTCGAAAGTTACCCAACCCGGTAAGGGGAACTTTCACCCTTCTTTTTTTAAAAGACTTATTTTGTTATGTCTTTTAATTCACATACTATTATGTTGGGATATGTTCTTCTATATCCTTATTTATGTAAATTTTATGTCCAAGTGATGAGATCCCCTTTATCTCTCTCATCAACCCTTTTTGTAAAATTTTATGTGACGCCGATAGGCTGTCGAGTTTTACCAAGGGAACTTCTTAACCCAATTTCGATTTCATTGGGTTCAAAATGTAGTTATTGAATATGCCATCCTATGAATATGTGTGAAAAACCATTGATTGTTTTACACTTAATATCCACTTATATTGGGTGTATTTATATTTTTCACACATAAATATGAGATTGATTTATCGTTAATTTAAGGATACCTTCTTTATAATGGATTTCATCTCATTTTACATTTCTTTTGAGACTTCATTGTTGTTATGCACCAATTCACTCTTATATGATGTGTATACTATCCTATGACATATTATATCATTAATCCCTTTATTCCCATGATATTATAAAGTTCGTATTAAACGTTATTCTACAATTATTTGTATTCAAGAGTCTCTCATTTTGTTAAAAACTATGTAACAAAAATATCGTTTTAAATGTTTTAAAGATTTATTATTCTATATCTTTATCTTTAATGACCATGTTTTCGAAATGGTTTTCAGTATTTATTTATATGCACATTAATGTTTTAAAATTATAATTCCATTAAAAGCTTCAAAGTGGTATGGGACACTTTGATTCAAAAATCTCTTTTAAATGCTTTTTGAAAATGGATTGAATAATTCAATATCTAGGAATTACTTATTGTGATTTCAAATGAAATTTTGTTATTGAAATGTTTATATTTTCAATATTTTGTGTATAATGATGGTACTTGGACATTTTATGGGTGGTTACGTGATAATCCATATGACGGGCGGTGCCGTGAATACCGGGACGGGTGGTTACGTTATAACCTCCAATGCATTGGGTATGGAAGTTGGCCGTATGGCTATTCCATTAAGTATGCGTGGAAGTCATCCATATGGATATTCCATTAAGTATGTGTGGAAGTAGACCGTATGGTTATTCCACTTAAGTATGTTTATGTCCCAAGTTACCTTTATATGTTATGTGATCTTTATATGGGTTTTATGGTAATCTTTTGGTTACTGAAGGGTAAGTAATGAACTTTTATTCAGTGAAGAGTTTTTACTACTTTGAAAAGGTGAAAAGTACTACTTTGATAAAGTATACATGGTTTACTTGTTGTTTTGAAAAACTAACAGTTTTCATTCTTTTTGTATCCCTTACCGATCTTTTTATGCTCATCCCAAGTTTTTGAAATGTTTTTCACAGGACTTAACGTGGAATAGGGTCAATGATGGGATCAAGGGAAAGTCATGCTACCTAAAACAAGGAACTAGACATGTTTCTTTTTAAGAGTTTTTATTTTATGGAAACTTAGTATAAGTTTCTACTTTGTAATCTCTTGTGAGGTAATAGTTATGTCCTAATTATCTAAAACTCTAAACCTGAAAAGATCCCCAATGTGAATTATTCATTTAATTCAATATTAAGAAGGGTTTAAGGTCAGGGCCATATAGTTGGAATCAAAGGTCGGTTTAGATAACTTTAGAGGTTAGGGTATCCTCTAAGCATAAGTGACATTACCATAATGGTTAGGATTTCAGAAAGAGTCCTAGTTTTAGATAAAGTGAATGAGTAAGTATATATTAGTGTTTATCTTCCTCATTAGTACATGATGGGTTTGTTGATATACTCACACTGACCTTTCTATTTTTAGTGAATGGATGGATCTAGCAGGCACCAAAGAGACAACAGGTTTGAAGGAAACTGTGGTGGTTCTCTGTTTAAGATACTAGACAAAATGGGGGATTCAATGAGGAAACTCATGGTTGTTCTAAAACAACTATAAAGGATTCATGATCAACCACTTGAACCTTGGTATGTTCTGTAATGCATCATGTACGAGATGACCAATCGATGTGGATGTTCAGGTAATAATTATAAAGGTAACTATTAGAGTTTATATGATCCTTACTTTTGAGGTAATTATGGGTTATTATCTGATATGCTAAAAATGAAAGGCATGAGATAAAATTGAGGTTAAAATATGTTATGATCATTTTTGAAGATTTTATCTTGTTTTGGGGAATGCTTTAAAATTATATAGTTTAGGAAAAAGGAAAACATACAGACCGTGTGACAACCCGTTGCGTCGGACAAAGCTATGGGAATCGAACCCACAACAAAAGTGTGTCTGGTATTTATCGCCTACCACTGGACTACGTGTAGTCCCTGGTTATTTTTACTAATTCTTTTAGTTAGATGATTTTAGGAATTAAGAGTAAGTTGATTTTGGGTTATCTATGGAAATTTATTAACCTATCATGGAGGATATGTGATTAGGTTAATTACTTTTCAATACGAGACTTTAAGAGCAACTGATGTTGTTTGGAGATAAATGTTACGATTTAACATGGAAGAGTATGAGACTAAATCCTTCAAATATTTGGGTTTCAATCTTAGTTTGGTTTACTTTGAGGAATTTTATGGACAAATTGATTATCGAATGGTCCTCGTTGAACTTTGGGTTTTTTTGGACAAAGTTTGGAGATTAAGAATAGATTTTCTTTTTATAAAGGGTTATCCTTTTCTAGATTATCTGATATTGTACTAACCTTTTTGGTTTTGGTTTTTGATAAAGTCTAAAGACATGGGAAGTATATAGTTCTCTTTTGTGGATTAGGTGATTCTTTAGAATTTTATTATAGTACTCTTAATGTGAACAAGTCTTTCTAAATACTCATCTTTTGGAGAAAATATGAGTTTGTGTAAGGAATCTAATAAAAGTTGAAAGTCAACATGATAAGTGATTATGATTCCTTATGAATAAATTCCCCAATAAAAAGTATCTTAAAACAAAAATTTTGTCTATTAACTTTTACTACTGGGGAATCTTATACCGTTTAACCCATCACAAGTTTGTGATTTTCTTGTGGTTAACTTTCTCCTAAATATGTTTTCTATCACTCTCCATCAGAACATGACCCTTTGTTTTTTTACTCCAAGTCCATATTTTCATACTTGGAATCCTAGTATGGGTTAACTCGGGTGAGCATTGTACTTATCTTTCTTTATTTTAAAGTGATTGTTTTACTGACTCTTGTTTTGATGTGGGACATTCAAGGATGTTTCCAAGCTCAATTTTAAAATTGCGAGGACGCAATTCCCAAAAGGGGGGAAGGATGTAACACACCTGGTAAATAAAGAATATGACATCTTTATATATATTCATATTTGTGAATAAAATATTAATATTACTTTAAAAGGGATGCTAAGCTCGATGGCGTACCCAATACGCAACAACGAGTTTCTTAAGAATCTTACATTGCACTCTAATGATAAAATAATATTATTTTAAATGGTAGTTAACGCCTAGCCGTTGTAATGGAGGGAATGAACAGAACTAACTTCAAAATGATTATATATGTTTGTCAAATATTTTTACTCTTTACAATAAATGTTAGAGGATTAAAAATGCAAATGAATCCAGTTTTTAAGCGTAAACATTCTAATATTCTTTAAAAGGTCGATTAACCGCCTTTTGATGGAGAACCCCTTTTAAATCCACTTTTTGAAAATTTTATACGCTCTATTTTTCAAATTAAACATATTATTTATTATTGGGACATTTAAATTTACCTTGGGTTAATTTTTGGTATTTTTCTGACAATGTTTATTTTTCAATGAATAGTGAAAAATACTGCATTTTACATCAAAACAGCTTTTTCATATAATTTAATTATATGGTTATATTATCTTCTTAATTTTTTTAAAGTTTAATTAGAATATATTTTTAACATGTAATTCAATTATGGTCATTGGGATTAATTTCACTTTGGAATTACGCATAAACAAGTGCCAAACTTTTCATAAATATTGTTTCTAAAAAACCCGCTATTTGTTTTGACAACGGGAAGTTTTTTTAATTAATTATTGCAATTTATGTGTTTTTAATTTGGTAAAATGAATTAAATATTTTGAATCAGAAGGTAAATATTATTTAATTAAGACTCTTTTGTTTTTGGACATTATGAATAGTAACGACGATAATTATCTTTAATTATCTTGATTAATGAGTAATCGGGTAGTTAAAGATAACAAGATAATATCATAATAATAAAAAGTGACCACAAAATTTGTCCTAAGGCTACTGGTTGTATCATTTCCTACCATGGGATTCCTTGTGCCAAACTTGGGGGCCCCATGGAATCACTTTTGTGAGAAAGTGACTTTTTATCTTTTTATTTTTAAAGAATGTTAAATGTAACAAAGAATGTATCACCTATGTAAAATATTTTTAATTTTGTCTACATAAATGAAATTTTGGACTATAAATATTCATTGGAAATCTAAAAAGATTTCATACATCAAAGTATTTTTTTAAGTTTTAGACATCAAATAATTAAATTACTTATGACATCATGATGATGCAGTGATGACCTCATTATTTAACGATTTAAATAAAATGGAAAGATAATGTAAAATCTAAGACCTAAACATGTCCAAAACCTATTGGATGTGTGGATTTCGAACCCTTATCACATTATCCTCGAAACACATCAATGTGGGACCAATAAAATCCGAAACTCATTTGAAAATAAAGTTACATTTTATCCCTTTCCAAGAGTGCCCCTCCTCTCCTCTTATAAAAGGCCCCCACCTCTACCTCTTTACCCACACTTCCAAAGCCTTTGTATCGGCCAAAACATGCCCATTTCATCTCTACACATCCCTCTCTAACTCCTTGAAGCCTCACATTGGGATGAATCATTTACAATGAAGCCTTTGATATCAAATCAACGGAAGTTACCCGATTTAAAGGTAATGTCTTCACTTGTGTCCTTTTGTTTTATTTTGCTTGTATAACCACCTAAACTCTTTTTATTCATTTATTTTGTAACAAATACAGTAAATTAAATATAATAGGATGTTTTTATAAGAATTATTCGAGTGACACTTCCACAAACCTACATCTAATGGTTAAAGAACATACTATTTCCGTGGATGGTGAATTTCAGCCTCCCGAAACGATGATTGTCCAACATTCTTTTAACACCTTCAATGGTGGTTATTAAGATGTCACTATATTTATATATGATATATAATATGTTAATGTTTTCCTTAAGCTTCTGTATTTTTCATTTATGACATACCTTTATGGTTTCCATTATGGGTAAACACGATATCTTCATTTTAGGAAGTGTGGACTACCGCCCCCTCAAAGTGATTTGATTCGTTAATGCCATATGTGGGACATATAAAGGATGGAATTAATGGTATTACATATGTTATCCTAATGTAATTATATTATGACTTTATATATTTATTATTTCATTCAATTTAATAGAAAAAAAATGAAATGAAAGTAGCGTTCCTGCGTACGTACGGCTTACCGTCTCCATGAACGGTACATTTCATTTCTTATCTCCAAATGTTATGTACTATTATAAGTACATATATATAATGGATATATATATAATATATTACATATAAATTATGGGTATAAAAATGTAATTATAATATATATATATCTCATTTTGTTTTAATTCCATTAATAAGGCAAAAAAATGAAAGTAGTGTTCATGCGTACGTACGGCCTACCGTCTCCATGAATGGTTCTTTTAATTTTTTATCTCCAAATGCTATGGAATAGTATAAAATGAATATATAATGGATATATATGATATTTAAAACATAAATACTTTTCTGGAGATGATGTACCTGTAACTACATGGAAAATTCTTTTCCAACAAGTTCAATTTTTACTCATGTACTGAACATCGACAAAAACTTCTGATACGAACTCACTTTATTAACCAATTATTGTAAAATTATAATATGTGATATGAACTGAATAATAATATTTAAAGTAGGTCCTTAATCAATTATAAAATGACCAAATTTTATTATTCAGGAGATTAAACAACGATCGAGTCATGTCGGACACGAGGTAAGGGATCCTACTCCTCTCTTTCTTTCTAAGTACACTCTTTTATGTCATTCCTTCTAAGCGCATATTTATTGTGATTGGGATGTTATTTTATATTAATATTACTGTAATTTTTATGTTCATATGATGAGAGACCCTATTCTCTCTCATCAATCCATTTTGGATGTTTTGAGTGGCGTCGTTAGGCTACCGAATTTTCGTAAGAGATCCAACCTCTCTCTTTCTTTTTAAGTACTCTCCTTTATGTCACTTCTTTTAAGCTCCTCTTTGTTATGTTGGGGGATATTGTTTTGTATTCCTCTTTATTTAAACATTATGTTTATATGATGAGAGACCCTATTTCCTCTCATCAATCCATTTTGGAAGTTTTAAGTGGCACCGTTAGGCTGCCGAGTTTTCGTAAGGGATTTTTCATCTCACTTTTATTCCCGTGAGATTTATGCTACATTTGCCACAATTTCCTTTGATTGGTGTATGTAATGCCCATTATTATACAATTTTTGTAGTATAATTTCATTAATGGGTATTCACATCTTCATTGTATGACCCTTCTTCCATGGGGTGTACGTTTCGAAAGTTACCCAACTCGGTAAGGGGAACTTTCACCCTTCTTTTTTTTAAAAGAATTATTTTGTTATGTCTTTTAATTCACATACTATTATGTTGAGAAATGTTCTTCTATATCCTTAATTATGTAAATTTTATGTCCAAGTGATGATATCCCCTTTATCTCTCTCATCAACCCTTTTTGTAAAATTTTATGTGACGCCGATAGGCTGTCGAGTTTTACCAAGGGAACTTCTTAACCCAATTTCGATTTCTGTGGGTTCAAAATGTAGTTATTGAATATGCCATCCTTTTAATATGTGTGAATAACCTTTGATTGTTTTACACTTAATATCCACTTATATTGGGTGTATTTATAGTTTTCACACATAAATATGAGATTGATTTATCCTTAATTTAAGGATACCTTCTTTATAATGGATTTCATCTCATTTTACATTTCTTTTGAGACTTCATTGTTGTTATGAACCAATTCACTCTTATATGGTGTGTATACTGTCCTTTGACATATTATATCAATAATCCCTTTATTCCCATGATATTATAAAGTTCGTATTAAACATTATTATGCTATTATTTGTATTCAAGAGTCTCTCATTTTGTTAAAAACTATGTAACAAAAATATCGTTTTAAATGTTTAAAAGATTTATTATTCTAAATATTTATCTTTAATGTCCATGTTTTCGAAATGGTTTTCAGTATTTATTTATATGCACATTAATGTTTTTAAAATAATAATTCCATTAAAATCTTCAAAGTGGTATGGGACACTTTGATTCAAAAATCTCTTTTAAATGGTTTTTGAAAATGGATTGATTAATTCAATATCTGGGAATTACTTATTGTGATTGCAATTGAAATGTTGTAATTGAAATTTTTATATTTTCAATATATTTTGTGTAATGATGGTACTTGGACATTTTACGGGTGGTTACGTGATAAACCATATGACGGGTGGTGCCGTGAATACCGGGACGGGTGGTTACGTTATAACCTCCAATGCATTGAGTATGGAAGTCTGCCGTATGGCTATTCCATTAAGTATGTGTGGAAGTCGGCCGTATGGATATTCCATTAAGTATGTGTGGAAGTCGACCGTATGGTTATTCCACTTAAGTATGTTTATGTCCCAAGTTACCTTTATATGTTATGTGATCTTTATATGGGTTTTATGGTAATCTTTTGGTTACTGAAAGGTAAGTAATGAACTTTTATTCAGTGAAGAGTTTTTACTAATTTGAAAAGGTGAAAAGTATTACTTTGATAAAGTATACATGGTTTACTTGTTGTTTTGAAAAACTAACAGTTTTTATTCTTTTTGTATCCCTTACTGAGCTTTTTATCCTCATCCCATGTTTTTGAAATGTTTTTCACAGGACTTAACGTGGAATAGGGTCAAGGATGGGATCAAGGTAAAGTCATGCTACCTAAAACATGGAACTAGACATGTTTCTTTTTAAGAGTTTTTATTTTATGGAAACTTAGTAGAAGTTTATACTTTGTAATCTTTTGAGATGTAATAGTTATGTCCTAATTATCTAAAACTCTAAACCTGAAAAGATCCCCAATGTGAATTATTCATTTAATTCAATATTAAGTAAAGTTTAATATCGGAGACATATAGTTGGTATCAAAGGTTGGTTTAGATAACTTTAGAGGTTAGGGCATCCTCTAAGCATAAGTGGCATTACCATAATGGTTAGGATTTCAGAAAGAGTCCTAGTTTTAGATAAAGTGAATGAGTAAGTATATATTAGTGTTTATCTTCCTCATTAGTACGTGATGGTTTTATTGATATACTCACACTGACCTTTCTGTTTTTAGTGAATGGATGGATCTAGCAGGCACCAAAGAGACAACAGGTTTGAAGGAAACTGTGGTGGTTCTCTGTTTAAGATACTAGAAAAAATGGGGGATTCAATGAGGAAACTCATGGTTGTTCTAAACCAACTATCAAGGATTCATGATCAACCATTTGAACCTTGGTATGTTCTGTAATTCATCATGTACGAGATGACCAATAGATGTGGAATTTCAGGTAATAATTATAAAGGTATCTATTAGAGTTTATATGATCCTTACTTTTGAGGTAATTATGGGTTATTATCTGATATGCTAGAAAATGAAAGGCATTAGATAAACTTGAGGTTAAAATATGTTATGATCATTTTTGATGATTTTATCTCGTTTTGGGGAACGTTTTAAAATTATATAGTTTTGGAAAAAGGACAACATGCAGACCATGTGACAACTCGTCGCGTCGGACAAAGCTGTGGGAATCGAACCCACAACCAAAGTGTGTCTGGTATTTATCGCCTACCACTAGACTACGTGTAGTCCCTGGTTATTTTGACTAATTCTTTTTAGTTAGATGATTTTAGGAATTAAGAGTATATTTATTTTGGGTTATCTATGGAAATTTATTAACCTATCATGGAGGATATGTGATTAGGTTAATTACTTTTCAATACGAGACTTTAAGAGAAACTGATGTTGTTTGGAGATAAATGTTACGATTTAACATGGAAGACTATGAGACTAAATCCTTCAAATATTTGGGTTTCAATCTTAGTTTGGTTTACTTTGAGTAATTTTATGGAAAAATTGATTATCGAATGGTCCTCGTTGAACTTTTGGTTTTTTTGGACAAAGTTTGGAGATTAAGAATAGATTTTCTTTTTATAAACGGTTATCCTTTTCTGGATTATCTGATATTGTACTAACCTTTTTGGTTTTGGTTTTTGTTAAAGTCTAAAGACATGGGAAGTGTATAGTTCTCTTTTGTGGATTAGGTGATTCTCTAGAAGTTTATTATAGTACTCTTAATGTAAACAAGTCTTCCTAAATACTCATCATTTGGAGAAAATATGAGTTTGTGTAAGGAATCTAATAAAAGTTGAAAGTCAACATGATAAGTGATTATGTTTCCTTAAGAATAAATTCCCCAATAAAAAGTAACATAAAACAAAAATTTTTCCTATTAACTTTTCCTACTGGGGAATCGAATACCGTTTAACCCATCACAAGTTTGTGATTTTCTTGTGGTTAACTTTCTCCTAAACATGTTTTCTATCACTCTCCATCAGAACATGACCCTTTTTTTTTCCTCCATGTCCATATTTTCATACTTGGAATCCTAGTATGGGTTAACTCGGGTGACCTTTGTACTTATCTTTCTTTATTTTAAAGTGATTGTTTTACTGACTCTTGTTCCGATGTGGGACATTCAAGGATGTTTCCAAGCTCAATTTTAAAATTGCGAGGACGCAATTCCCAAAAGGGTGGAAGGATGTGAAACCCCTGGTAAAAAAATAATTTGAAATCTTTATATTTATCCATATTTGTGAATAAAATATTAATATTACTTTAAAGGGGATGCTATGCTCGATGGCGTACCCAATACGCAACAACGAGTTTCTTGGGAATCTTACGTTGCACTCTAATGATAAAATAATATTATTTTAAATGGTAGTTAACGCCTAGCCGTTGTAATGGTGGGAATGAACAGAACTAACTACAAAATGATTATATATGTTTGTCAAATATTTTTAGTCTTTACAATAAATGTTAGAGGATTAAAAATGCAAATGAATCCAGTTTTTAAGCGTAAACATTCTAATATTCTTTAAAAGGTCGATTAACCTCCTTTTGATGGAGAACCCCTTTTTAAATCCACTTTTTGAAAATATTATATTCTCTATTTTTCAAATTAAACATATTATTTATTATTGGGACATTGAAATTTACCTTGGGATAATTTTTGGTATTTTTCTGACAATGTTCATTTTTCAATGAATAGTGAAAAATACTGCATTTTACATCAAAACAGCTTTTTCCTATAATTTAATTATATGGTTATATTATCTTCTTAATTTTTTTTAAAGTTTAATTAGAATATATTTTTACCATTTAATTCAATTATGGTCATTGGGATTAATTTCACTTTGGAATTATGCATAAACAAGTGCCAAACTTTTCATAAATATTGTTTCTAAAAATCCCGCTATTTGTTTTGACAACGGGAAGTTTTTTTAAATTAATTATTGCAATTTATGTGTTTGGAATTTGATAAAATGAATTAAATATTTGGAATCAGAAGGTACAAATTATGTAATTAAGACTCTTTTTTTGGACATTATGAATAGTAACGACGGTAATTATCTTTAATTATCTTGATTAATGAGTAATCGGGTAGTTAAAGATAATAAGATAATACCATAATAATAAAAAGTGACCACAAAATGTCTCCTAAGGCTACTGGTTGTATCATGGCCAGCCATGGGATTCCTTGTTCCAAACTTGGGGGCCCCATGGAATCACAATTGTGAGAAAGTGACTTTTTATCTTTTTATTTTTAAAGAATGTTAAATGTAACAAAGAATGTATCACCTAAGTAAAATATTTTTAATTTTGTCTAAATAAATTATATTTTGGACTATAAATATTCATTGGAAATATATAGATATTTCATACATCATAGTATTTTTTTTATAATTTTTAGACATTAAATAATTAAATTATTTATGACATCATGATGATGCAGTGATGACCTCATTATTTAACGATTTAAATGAAATGGAAAGATAATGTAAAATCTAAGATCTACACATATCCAAAACCTATTGGATGTGTGGATTTATAACCCTTATCACCTTATCCTATAAACACATCAATGTGGGACCAATAAAATCCGAAACTCATTTGAAAATAAAGTTACATTTTATACCTTTCCAAGAGTGCCCCTCCTCTCCTCTTATAAAAGGCCCCCACCTCTACCTCTTTACCCACACTTCCAAAGCCTTTGGCTCGGCCAAAACCTGACCAATTCATCTCTCCACATCCCTCTTTAACTCCTTGAAGCCTCACATTGGGAATAATCCTTTACAATGAAGCCTTTGATCTCAAATCAACCGAAGTTACCCGATTTAAAGGTAATGTCTTCACTTGTGTCCTTTTGTTTTATTTTGCTTCTCCAACCACCTAAACTCTTTTTATTAATTTTTTTGTAACAAATACATTATCTTAAATATACTAGGATGTTTTTATAATAAGGATTCGAGCGACACTTACACAAACCTACATCTAATGGTTAAAGAACATACTATTTCTGTGGATGGTGAATTTCTGCCTCCCGAAACGATGATTGTTCAACATTCCTTTAACACCTTCAAAGGTGGCCATTAAGATGTAAATATATTTATATATGATATATAATATGTTTAGTTTTTTCTTAAGCTTCTGTATTTTTCATTTGTGGCATAACTTTATGGTTTCCATTATGGGTAAACGTGATATCTTCATTTTAGGACGTGCGGACTAACGCCCCCTCAAAGTGATTTCATTCGTTAATGCCATATATGGGACATATAATGGATGAAATTAATGGTATTATATATGTTATATTACTGTAATTATATTATACCTTTATATCTTTATAATTTCATTCAATTGAATACAAAAAAAAAGAAATGAAAGTAGCGTTCATGCGTATGTATGGCTTACCGTCTCCATGAACGGTACATTTCATTTCTTATCTCCAAATTTTATGTACTATTATAAGTACATATATATAATGGATATATTTGTAATATATTACATCTAAATTATGGGTATAATTATGGAATTATAATATATATATCTCTCGTTTTGTTTTAATTCCATTAATATGGCAAAAAAATGAAAGTATCGTTCATGCGTACGTGCGGCCTACCGTCCCCATGAACGGTGCTTTTAATTTTTTATCTCCAACTGCTATAGAATAGTATAAAATGAATATATACTGGATATATATGATATTTAAAACTTAAATACTATTCTGGATATTATGTACCTATAACTACATGGAAAATTCTTTCCCAACAAGTTCAATTTTTACTCATGTACTGAACATCGACAAAAACGTCTGATACGAACTCACTTCATTAACCAATTATTATAACATTATAATATGTGATATGAACTGAATAATAATATTTAAAGGAGTTCCTTAAGAAATTATAAATTGACCAAATTTTATTATTCAGGATATTAAAAAACGATCGAGTCATGTCGGACACAAGGTAAGGGATCCTACTCCTCTCTTTCTTTTTTAAGTACACTCTTTTATGTCATTCCTTCTAAGCTCATATTTATTGTGATTGGGATGTTATTTTATATTAATCTTACTGTAATTTTTATGTTCATATGATGAGAGACCATATTCTCTCTCATCAATCCATTTTGAAAGTTTTGAGTGGCTCCGTTAGGCTGCCGAAATTTCGTAAGAGATCCAACCTCTCTCTTTCTTTTTAAGTACTCTCCTTTATGTCACTTCTTTTAAGCTCATCTTTGTTATGTTGGGGGATATTATTTTTTATTCCACATTATGTAAACTTTATGTTGATATTATGAGATACCCTATTTCCTCTGATCAATCCATTTTGTAAGTTTTAAGTGGTGCCGTTAGGCTGCAGAGTTTTCGTAAGGGATTTTTCATCTCACTTTTATTCCCGTGAGATTTATGCTACATTTGCCAAAATTTCCTTTGAATGGTTTATGTAATGCCCATTATTATAAACTTTGTGTAGTATAATTTCATTAATGGGTATTCACATCTTCATTGTATGACCCTTCTTCCATGGGGTGTATGTTTCGAAAGTTTCCCAACTCGGTAAGGGGACCTTTCACCCTTCTTTTTTTTAAAGACTTCTTTTGTTATGTATTTTAATTCACATACTATTCTGTTGGGATATGTTATTCTATATCATTATTTATGTAAATTTTATGTCCAAGTGATGATATACCCTTTATCTCTGTCATCAACCCTTTTTGTAAAATTTTATGTGACGCCAATAGGCTGTCGAGTTTTACCAAGGGAACTTCTTAACCCAATTTTGATTTCTTTGGGTTCAACATGTAGTTATTTAATATGTCATCCTTTGAATATGTGTGAATAACCTTTTATTGTTTTACACTTAATATCCAATTATATTGGGTGTATTTATATTTTTCACTCATAATTATGAGATTGATTTATCCTTAATTTAAGGATACCTTCTTTATAATGGATTTCATCTCATTTTACATTTCTTTTGAGACTTCATTGTTGTTATGCACCAATTCACTCTAATATGGTGTGTATACTTTCCTTTGACATATTATATCATTTATACCTTTATTACCATGATAATATAAAGTTCTTATTAAACGTTATTATGCTATTATTTGTATTCAAGAGTCTCTCATTTTGTTAAAAACTATGTAACAAAAATATTGTTTTAAATGTTTTAAAGATTTATTATTCTAAATCATTATCATTAATGTCCATGTTTTCAAAATGGTTTTCAGTATTTATTTATATGGACATTAATGTTTTAAAATTATAATTCCATTAAAATCTTCAAAGTGGTATGGGACACTTTGATTCAAAAATTTCTTTTAAATGGTTTTTGAAAATGGATTGATTAATTCAATATCTGGGAATTACTTATTGTGATTAAAATTGAAATGATGTAATTGAAATGTTTATATTTTCAATATTTTTTGTGTAATGATGGTACTTGGACATTTTACGGGTGGTTATGTGACAAACCATATGACGGGTGGTGCCGTGAATACCGGGACGGGTGGTTACGTTATAACCTCCACTGCATTGGGTATGGAAGTCGTCTGTATGGCTATTTCATTAAGTATGTGTGGAAGTCGGCCATATGGATATTCCATTAAGTATGTGTGGAAGTCGACCGTATGGTTATTCCACTTAAGTATGTTTATGTCACAAGTTACCTTTATATGTTATGTGATCTTTATATGGGTTTTATGGTAATCTTTTGGTTACTGAAGGGTAAGTAATGAACTTTTATTTAGTGAAGAGGTTTTACTACTTTGAAAAGGTGAAAAGTATTACTTTGATAAAGTATACATGGTTTACATGTTGTTTTGAAAAACTAACAGTTTTCAATCTTTTTGTATCCCGTACTGAGCTTTTTATTCTCATCCCAAGTTTTTGAAATGTTTTTCACAGGACTTAACGTGGAATAGGGTCAAGGATGGGATCAAGGGAAAGTCATGCTACCTAAAACATGGAACTAGACATGTTTCTTTTTAAGAGTTTTTATTTTATGGAAACTTAGTAGAAGTTTCTACTTTGTAATCCTTTGAGATTTCATAGTTATGTCCTAATTATATAAAACTCTAAACCTGAAAAGATCCTCTATGTGAATTATTCATTTAATTCAATATTATGTAAGGTTTAATGTCGGGGCCATATAGTTGGTATCAAAGGACGGTTTAGATAACTTTAGAGGTTAGGGTATCCTCTAAGCATAAGGGACATTACCATAATGGATAGGATTTCAGAAAGATTCCTAGTTTTAGATAAAGTGAATGAGTAAGTATATATTAGTGTTTATCTTCCTCATTAGTACAAGATGGTTTTGTTGATATACTCACACTGTCCTTTCTGTTTTTAGTGAATGGATGGATCTAGCAGGCACCAAAGAGACAATAGGTTTGAAGGAAACTGTGGTGGTTCTCTGTTTAAGATACTAGAAAAAATGGGGGATTCAATGAGGAAACTCATGGTTGTTCTAAACCAACTATCAAGGATTCATGATCAACCACTTGAACCTTAGTATGTTCTGTAATGAATCATGTATGAGATGACCAATCGATGTGGAAGTTCAGGTAATAATTATAAAGGTAACTATTTAAGTTTATATGATCCTTACTTTTGAGGTAATTATGGGTTATTATCTGATATGCTAGAAAATGAAAGGCATTGTAAAGACCCGTAAAATTCAAGAGAATTTTTTTTATTAATTTTCATTGGAATTTTACAAGAACGCGGTTTCTGACGACACCTGATTCCGAGGCCCGGAGTGCCCGGAATCAATTTCCGAAGTTTGGCTCGGGTACGTTCAGCGAACGAACGAGCGGGAATTTCTAACTTTTGAATCGGTGCCCGGAATCAAATTCTGAGGGCACCGATGAACTCGCATCGCCGATATTCGATTAAGGAGACCTTTTCCGAGGTTGCATTTATTTCGGGTTGAGAGTTAGTTTTTGGGAGTTTTGAATAAGTTAAATAAAAATTGTGGGATACAAATTTTTTATTTTAACTTGTTGTTTTTTTTAAAACCTCCCAAAGGGAGTTAGGGGTGGGACCCACAACCACTTAACCTCCCTTGGGAGGATTAAGTGTGGTGGGGCCCACACGAACCCCAACTCCTCAACTTCTCTCAAAACCTCCCCTTTAATCCTTTTCAATTAATGTTTGACAACTTGGTTAAATTAATTAAGGTGGGTTGTTTTGAATTTCAAACCTTTGAAATTCAAGTTGTTATTTGTGTAAATAAAATATGCCTTAGCTTATTTTATTTTGGTTATCCATCTTGAGAGGATTTCAGAGCTCCTTCTTCTTCTTCAAACATTGATGAAGAACCTTCAAGCTCCGACGAAGAACGCCGCTTCTCTCTTCTTCGTAGCCGGTTTGCTTCTGAAGATCTACGATGCCTTCCGTGTCAACGAAAGGGAAACCCGCTTCCTCCTCTGACTTCCTTCGTCGGCTTACGAAGATTCACCATCGACGTACCTCTTCGTCAACGGAATTGACGAACGTTTACTGCGACGCCCGACCTACGCGACGTTTGTCTTCCGCGGGTCGTTGACGAACATCGTACTTGAAACCGAGGTAGGGGTTTATTTATTACTTTTGTTCATGATTTATACCCGAGAATATTTCTTCGTGAAATTTATCCAATTGTTATCAATTAACACGAGGGGGCCGGACCGTACGAACACGGCCGACCCTCCTCCTTTTCATATTGATTTTGTTGTGGATTGAGATGGGTGAGGCGCGGTGCCGTCGCACCATGCAGGATCATACGACAAGAAATGTGCGGCACCGTCGCGCCGCATCGTAAAATAATGCAAGGACGAGACGCCGTCGCGCCGCGTCGAAGAAAGTTGAAGGCACCGCGGCCGGAGCGGGGCCGTGGTGGTGGGGCACGGTGCCGTCGCACCGCACCGAACGACGAAGGCCGCGGACGGTTCCGGGCCGTGGCGGAACGTGAAGACCGGCGGCTATCCGGGCCGCTGGTGTCGGAAGCCAGAAGGGGGACCGGCCTTGCCGGTCCCGTTGAGGAAGAACCGGCCGGACATGTTGGGCCGGCCGGAAGGGAGAAGGTCCGGGGGAATAAATTCCCCTGGCTGGCCAAAACCGGCCCCCATAATGGGGGGGCCGCGGTTACACCAAGGGGGGGGCAGCGCCCCCCCCCCCCCCGTTTTTTTAAAGCAGGCCCCCATGTGGGGGGGGGGGGGGGGGGCGTTGGACAAAGGCGCGACTTTCAGCCGCACCGCCAGCAGGAAAGCGGGGGATTTGCCCCCCGCGTGTGGCACCCGAGCGGCGCCCAGGCCACGCCGGACCGCGCTGCCGGACGGTCCGGGTCGACCCGGTTCGGGTCGACCCAAGGGGGGGGGGGGGGTCGGGCCGGGTCGGCCCGGACCCCCCGTTTTCGAATCGACTTCAGTCTTTTGGCCATAACATGAGCTACACACCTCTGATTGATGATCTTCCAGCAGCGATGCGATCCTTGGATCGAGACGGTCGATTCGGTATATCACATTCAAGGTTTCGGAATACATTGAGTTCGGACGGGTTGGTTCGTTCACGAAACCAACCGGGCCCTCGGAGCGGAAACACTCACATCTTGAGCTACGGACGTCCGATTGACGTGCCGTCAGCTTTGCTGTGTTCCTCTTATTAAGACGGATCTTTTGGCATACTCCACCCGATTTTTGGACGCATGTGGAGTACGGTCGGGTTGGTTTTTCCTTAAAAACCAACCGGGCCCCTGGGACGAAAAAGCCAATAACTCTCAGACCGGGCGTCCGATCGACGCGCCGTCTGTTGCGTTGAGTTCCTGTTGACGATACGGAACATTTGGATACATCAACTCTGGACTTTGTGATAGTTGATGTATCATCCTCTCAGCTCGTGGAGCGGACCCTCTCAAACGAGCTTGCTGTGTGGGGGAACCCTAGTGCTGGCTGCAACTGTGACTGCTACTGCTACTGGTACTGCTACTGTGACTGCGACGACGACAGTACAGAGATCCTTAGTGGATTCGACGACGACGACAACAGCACTCAGCGATCCTACGTGGATCAGTGCTACAGGTCCTGTGTGGGCCCGATCCTGTGTGGGTCCGATCATGTGTGGGTCTTTGTGCTCAGCGGTCCTGTGTGAACCAGCGCCTACAGGTCCTATGTGGGCCCGATCCTATGTGGGTCTTTGTGGGGGTTAGTTACCTATCGATCCTTCATGGGTCCGACGACTTAGATGGATCAGAGATCATCTTTATCGTCTTTCGAAGAAGTATACCCGTGTGAGCTGAATCCTATTTCTTTCCTGTGTGGATTGTGTTGTGCTATCCAGTGTGGATTTCGTTTTGCTTTCCTGTGTGGAATACGATTACTTTCCTGTGTGGACTGAGTTGTACTTGGGCTCGGAGGTTGGAGCGTATTGGAATTGATGACTTAGGTATATGTATGGGCATATACCTAAGCAGTGTCGGTTGTTACTTCGTGTTTGTATCTCACCTTTGTGGTTTATCCTTTGTGGATTTTGGGAGACCTTCAAGGGTCTCGGGGTCCCTAATGAGTAGCTTATACTCACCCCTGCACGGGCTATGCCCGCACTACGTTGTGTTGGTTACAGACGACGGACATCGTTGATCGTGGTTGAGGCTTGCAGAGCAGGACGGTACCTAGAGGTGGACCACTGGGCTGGATGTACTCGGAGCGGACGGTGGGACCCGAGGAGCAGTGGAGCTATCTGTACCCACCCTTCAGGTGGAATTTCCAGTGGATAGCTCAGTGTAGCGGCTTTTACTTTTCAGTTGTTGTTTTCCCTTTCGAGTTGTACTTTACTTTCAGTTTGGGTTTGTATACTGGCCCATTTACTTTTCCGCACTTTCAGTAGTACTCTATTCGTACTTAGTGTCTACTTTTCTGCTTGCTTACTCTGTGGTGCTTGTTTACTTTCAAAGGCAATGCCTTCCCTTTTTGTTGGGATTTACGCCTTGGTGCTAGTCGCCAGCCCCTGGCCTATGGAAGGCGGGCATGGGGTAGTCACGACACAGGCCCCGAGGGCGGGTCATGACAAATTAGTATCAGAGGGGTTCGGTTCTACCGCGAACTCTGATCTTGTCTATGTGAAGCAATAATGTTTAGCGTATTGAGTGTGGTTATCAGTCCAGGGAGTCCAGTTTTGGTGTGGCGGTCGACGTATCCGTACACCAGGACCCTGACTTCTGATTTCCGACTTAATGCACGAAAACATTGATTGCGTGTGTGTTTCAAAGTTTTATTTGTGATTACTTTATATCAGCTCACCAGGTATACTGTTCTGATCGTGGCGCACCTGTTTCCTTTTCAGGATGGCCCCACGATGGCAGCCAGCTAGGGTTCCAAGAGTCGAGTGTGACGACAGCCCAACGAGTGTTGAGGCCTCAGTGCAGGGCCCTCTGTCAGCAGTGGCACCGGCGGTAGCTCTACCCCTCGAGCCACCGATGCTTCCAGTACCAGCCGCTGACGATGCACGTCACCTCAGCGCACTGCATGAGTTTCAGCGCCAGCGACCACCCAGGTTTCGTGGGGGAGACGGACCCCCAGGCAGCAGAGGACTGGCTGGAGGCAGTGGTACGAGTTTTTAGGCTAGTGAGGACACCTGCAGACCTCATGGTGATCCTCGCTGCGAGTCTACTTCACGCAGCAGCGGGCCGATGGTGGAGCTTGATGCTCCAGGTGCACGATGAGGCATCTCTACTTTGGATGGACTTTGAGAGACTCTTCCGCTCGGAGATCGTCCCATCCACCCTTCGTGCGGTGCATATCCAGGAGCTTCTTCAGCTGCGGAAGGGCAGGATGACGGTCGCTCAGTACTCGGCGAGATTTACTGATCTCTCGCGTTACTCGACTGACATGGTATGGGACCCATTCTTCGAGGCCCGGACCTTCGACCAGGGATTGAGACACGAGATCAGGGCATCGCTGATCTCCCTCAGCATACTGACTCAGACAGGAGTACTGGAGCGGGCCCTTTTTATCGAGAGCTTCCTTGCTGAGTCTACACCAGCGCCGAGACCCACCACATGGCGGCACGTGGCAGAGTCATCTGCAACAGGCAGTCGACGGATGACTCAGGGGTCCAGGCAGACCAGACCATCAGGCAGACGATCTCAGGACACTGGCTCAGTAGTGCGGGGCGCACAGCGAGGAGCCAGCCTTTCGAGAGGCAGACAGTGCTACTCGTGCGGCGGGCATGGCGACATGGCTCGTGACTGCCCGACCCGCTGTGCCGAGGAGAAGCAGACGGTTGAGGGACCACCGAGGCAGAGGCAGAGGGTCGACCGTGGCGGTCCGCATGAAGGAGGCGGACGAGGCAGAGGAGCTGGCCGAGCAGCAGGTGGTGGGCGATGCTTCGAGGCTCTGCCACCACCACCACCAGGAGGTCCACCCCGACCACAAGGAGCTGGCGGACAGAGACAGGCACAGCTCCAGGAAGCAGAGGCCTACGACCACGGCGCACCGGAGATGATTCGAGGTACTATCTGTGTCTATTCCACCCTTGCTGCAGTACTTATAGACACAGGAGTGAGTCACTCTTTCATAGCCGCTGCCCTTGTTCGGAGCTCGGAGATTCCGACAGAGCCGTTGGCTCGATCCTTACGGCTAGAGACTCCTACGGGAGCAGACTCGCCGATTACGCACGGGTGCCGGCAGTGTGAGATTACTCTAGGAGTCGAGAGCTTCGGCTGTGATCTTCTTGTAGTAGCGTAGAGGCCTTACGACGTCATCTTGGGTATGGATTGGTTATCTATGGTCCATGCCCAGATTGACTGTTTTAGGCGCAAGGTGCGATGTGTACGCACCGACGGGAGCAGGTTCACCTTCACCGGTGAGAAGGGAGCCTTTGCAGCACAGGACAGACTTCCGCGGAGGAGAGGACAGCCCATCACTCATCAGTTGGCTAGCCTAATCCTTGGAGCAGTTGACGTGCGGAGTCCTGGTTTTCCTGCAGTGGTGGATCAGTTTGCAGACGTTTTTCCCGATGACGTTCCAGGGCTACCTCCTTGCAGAAAGGTAGACTTTTATATTGACTTGTACCCCGGGACAGCTCCGATATCGACTCCAGCATATCGGATGGCCCCCACCGAGCTTCGAGAGCTATGGGTACAGTTGGAGGACTTGCAGGGAATGGGTTCATCCGACCCAGTGTTTCACCCTGGGCTTCCCCGATATTGTTTGCCAAGAAGGCGGACGAGAGCTTGCGACTTTGTGTTGACTATCGTCGCCTGAACCAGGTGACGGTGAGGAACATGTATCCGCTACTGAGGATTGATGACCTCTTTGATCAGCTCTCAAGGGAGCACGGTGGTTCTCGAAGATAGACCTCAGGTCAGGCTATCATCAGCTCAGAGTCAGAGATGAGGACGTGCAGAAGATGGCCTTCAGATGTAGGTATGGCCACAATGAGTTCTTGGTTATGCCTTTCGGCATAACCAATGCTCCAGCAGTGTTCATGGCCCTCATGAATAGGATCTTTCAGCCATACCTTGATCGATTTGTCGTGGTCTTCATTGACGACATTCTGATTTACTCTACGACAGAGGAGGAGCACGCCTATCACTTGTGAGTTGTACTAGACACACTCCGAGAGCACCAGCTTTATGGTAAGCTCTCGAAGTGCCAGTTCTAGATACGTGAGGTCCTCTTCTTGGTACACGTTATCTCTGAGGCGGGAGTTGCAGTGGATCCTGCGAAGATCGAGGCTGTGTTAGCATGGGAGCCACCCAGGAGCGTTACTGAGGTTCGGAGTTTCTTGGGACTTGCTGGATACTATCGGAGATTCGTGCCAAACTTCTCTAGAGTTACGGCACCACTCACAGCTTTGATGAAGAAGGGGAAACCCTTATTGTGGTCAGACAGATGTCAGCAAAGCTTCTAGGAGCTGAGACAGAGATTGACTAGCGCACCTATCTTGAGGTTTCCTGAGGAGGGAGTAGGGTACGTAGTTTATTGCGATGCATCAGAGACCGGACTCGGTTGCGTCCTGATGAAGGAGCGGGCAGTGATCGCCTATGGATCATGACAGTTGAGGCCACATGAGTAGAACTACGCTACCCATGACCTGGAGTTGGCAGCGGTGGTCTTCGCTCTGAAGACATGGCAGCACTATTTGATGGGCGAGCACTTTACAGTCTTTTCTGAACATCAGAGTCTTAGGTATATCTTCTCGCAGAAGGACCTGAACCTGAGACAGCGGCGATGGCTCGAATTCCTCTAGGACTATGACTTAGAGATATTCTATACTCCTGGGAAGGGGAACGTGGTAGCTGATTCCCTCAGCAGGAGGACGGGCATTCAGCTACTCGAGGAGGCGACAGAGCAGCTAGCCTCTTTGCAGATATCCTTCGTGGATAGAGATGGAGCAGCCTTCCTTTAGTCTCTCACAGTCACCCCTCCACTACTGCAGCGGGTCATAGAGGCACAGTGAGAGGACGCTGACTGTGAGACACGGCATGCACAGATATCCTCGGGATAGGCACCTGATGGTTTCTCCCTTGGAGCAGAGCACAACATCCTTTTCAGAGGATGTACCATGGTACCAGTCGGTTTGCGAGAGGAGGTGCTGAGAGAGTTTCACACTTCTCCTTTGGCGGTACATCCAGGAGTGGCGAAGATGTACCAGGATCTCAGACGACACCACTGGTAGCCGGGCATGAAGAAGGCTGTGGAAGAGTTCGTTTCTCAATGCCTCACCTGCCAGCAGTTGAAGGATGAGCATCAGGTACCAGCAGGCTTGGTACAACCGTTGGAGGTCCCGTAGTGGATGTGGGACGGGATATCTATGGACTTCGTGACTGGACTTCCACGCACTTCCAGAGGTCACGACTCCATCTGGGTGATTTTTGACCGACTCACCAAGTCGGCACACTTCTTACCCATCAGAGAGCAGGGCTCAGTGGAGAGCTTGGGATGTCTCTACGTTCAGGAGATTGTGCGGCTCCACGGCATGCCATCATCTATCGTCTCCGATCGAGATGCTCGCTTTACTTCACGGCTTTGGAAGGGGTTACAGGAGGCGTTCGGGACGCAGCTACGTCTGAGCACAGCCTTTCACCCTTAGACGGATGGTCAGATGGAGTGGACCATTCAGACTCTCGAGGACATGCTTCGCGCATGTGTTCTCGACTTTGGTCGTAGCTGGGAGGACCACCTACCCTTGGTGGAGTTCGCGTACAACAACAGCTACCACTCCACCATCGGGATGGCACCATACGAGGCGTTGTACGGCCGATCTTGTAGATCTCCTTTGTGCTGGACAGACCCTGGGGAGTCAGCACTTGTGGGACCGGAGATGGTCCAGGCCATGACAGAGAAGGTCCAGGTCATCCAGGAGCGGATGAGGACAGCTCAGAGCCGGCAGAAGTCATACGCTGACAGGAGGCAGAGGCCACTAGAGTTCGAAGATGGCGACCACGTCTTCTTGCGGGTCTCACCTCGACGTGGTATTCAGAGATTTGGCCGAGGCGGCAAGTTATCTCCGCGCTTCATCAGACCCTTCCAGGTCCTCAGCAGGATTGGCGAGGTGGCTTATCACCTGGCTCTACCACCTCGGTTGCACCGGGTGAATGACGTCTTCCACGTATCTCAGCTGAGGAGATACGTGCACGACCCGACGCATATCATTGACCATGGGGAGCTTGACGTTGATGATGGGGAGACATTTACAGAGGTCCCAGTGGAGATAGAGGATCGACAAAAGCGGGTACTACGTGGGCGATCGATTCCTCTTTTGCGCATCAGATGGCAGCACGGAAATCTCCAGGAGAGCACTTGGGAGCGGGAGGCTCAGATGCGTGCCCAGTGCCCTCATTTGTTTCCCTAGTTTTTGATGTATCTTTACGGGGACGTAAATCCCTGAGGTGGGAGTAATGTAAAGACCCGTAAAATTCAAGGGAAATTTTTTCTTAATTTTCTTTGAATTTTACAAGAACGCGGTTTCTGACGGCACCTGATTCCGAGGCCCAGAGTGCTCGGAATCAATTTCCGAAGTTTGGCTCGGGTACTTTCAGCGATCAAATGAGCGGGAATTTCTAACTTTTGGACCAGTGCCTAGAATCAAATTCCGAGGGCACCGATGAACTCGCAGCGCCGATATTCTCTTAAGGAGACCTTTTCCGAGGTTAAGTTTATTTCGGGTTGAGAGTTAGTTTTTGGGAGTTTTGAATAAGTTAAATAAAAATTGTGGGATACAAATTTTTTATTTTAACTTGTTGTTTTTTTTAAAACCTCCCAAAGGGAGTTAGGGGTGGGACCCACAACCACTTAACCTCCCTTGGGAGGATTAAGTGTGGTGGGTCCCACACGAACCCCTACTCCTCAACTTCTCTCAAAACCTCCCCCTTAACCCTTTTCAATTAATGTTTGACAACTTGGTTAAATTAATTATGGTTGGTTGATTTGAATTTCAAACCTTTGAAATTCAAGTTGTTATTTGTGTAAATAAAATAAGCCTTAGCTTATTTTATTTTGGTTAGCCATCTTGAGCGGATTTGAGAGCTCCTTCTTCTTCTTCAAACAATGAAGAAGAACCTTCAAGCTCCGACGAAGAACGCCGATCCTCTCTTATTCGTAGACGGTTTGTTTCCGAAGATCGAAGACGCCTTCCTTGTCAATGAAAGGGAACACCGCTTCCTCCTCGGACTTCCTTTGTCGGCTTACGAAGATTCACCATCAACATACCTCTTCGGACGTACCTCTTCGTCAACGGAATTGACGAACGTTTACCGCGACGCCTGACCTCCGCGACGTTTGTCTTCCGCGGGTCGTTGACGAACATCGTACTTGAAACCGAGGTAGGGGTTTATTTAATACTTTTGTTCATGATTTATACCCGAGAATATTTCTTCGTGAAATTTATCCAATTGTTAGAAATTAATGCGAGGGGGCCGGACCGTACGAACACGACCGACCCTCCTCCTTTTCATATTTATTTTTTTGTGGATTGAGATGGGTGAGGCACGGTACCGTCGCACCGCGCAGGATCATACGACAAGAAATGTGCGGCGCTGTAGCACCGCGTCGTAAAATAATGCAAGGACGCGATGTCGTCGCGCCGCGTCGAAGAAAGTTGAAGGCGCTGCAGCCGGAGCGGGGCAGCGGCGGTGGGGCACGGTGTCGTCGCACCGCGCCGAACGACGAAGGCCGCGGCCGGTTCCGGGCCGCGGAGGAATGTGAAGGCCAGCGGCTATCCGGGCCGCTCGGGTGCCACACGTGGGGGGGCCTTTCGACGAAGGCGCGACTTTCAGCCGCGCCGCCAGCTGGAAAGCAGGGGCTTTGCCCCCCGCGTGTGGCACCCGAGCGGTGCCCAGGCCGCGCCGCCGCGCTGGGCCGCGCCGCCGGCTGGGCCGGGTCGGACCCGGGTCGGGTCGACCCAAGGGGGGGGGGGGTCGGGCTGGGTCGGCCCGGACCCCCCGTTTTCGAATCGAATTCGGTCTTTTGGCCATAACTTGAGCTACGGACCTCCGATTGACGAACCATCAGCGGTGATGGGATCCTTGGATCGAGACGGTCGATTCGGTATATCGCACTCAAGGTTTCAGAATACTTTGTGTTCAGACGGGTTGGTTCGTTCACGAAACCAACCGGGCCCTCGGAGCGGAAACACTCACATCTTGAGCTACGGACGTCCGATTGATGTGCCGTCAGCTTTGCTGTGTTCCTATTAGTGAGATGGATCTTTTGGCATACTCCGCCCGAGGTTTGGACGCATGTGGAGTACGGTCGGGTTGGTTTTGTCTTAAAACCAACCGGGCCCCTGGGACGAAAAAGCTAATAACTCTCAGACCGGGCGTCCGATCGACGCGCTGCCTGTTGCGTTGAGTTCCTGTTGACGATACGGAACTTTTGGATACATCAACTCTGGACTTTGTGACAATTGATGTATCAGCCTCTCGGCTCGTGGAGCGGACCCTCCCGAACGAGCTTGCTGTGTGCGGGAACCCTAGTGCTGGTTGCGACTGTGACTGCTACTGCTACTGCTACTGCTAATGTGACTGCGACGACGACAGTACAGAGATCCTTAGTGGATTCGACGACGACGACTACATCACTCAGCGATCCTACGTGGATCAGTGCTACAGGTCCTGTGTGGGCCCGATCCTGTGTGGGTCCGATCCTGTGTGGGTCTTTGCGCCCAGCGGTCCTGTGTGAACCAGCGCCTAGAGGTCCTATGTGGGCCTGATCCTGTGTGGGTATTTGCGGGGGTTAGTTACCTATCAATCCTTCATGGGTCCGACAACTTAGATGGATAAGAGATCATCTTTATAGTCTTTCGAAGAAGTATACATGTGTGATCTGAATCCTATTGCTTTCCTGTGTGGATTGTGTTGTGCTATCCTGTGTGGATTTCGTTTTGCTTTCCTGTGTGGAATACGTCTACTTTCCTGTGTGGACTGAGTTGTACTTGGGCTCAGAGGTTGGAGCGTATTGGAATTGTGACTTAGGTATATGTATGGGAATATACCTAAGTAGTGTCGGTTGTTACATCGTGTTTGTATCTCACCTTTGTGTTGTATCCTTTGTGGATTTTGGGAGACCTTCCGGGGTCTCGGGGTCCCTACTGAGTAGCTTATACTCACCCCTGCACGGGCTATGCCCGCACTACGTTGTGTTGGTTGCAGACGACGGAAAGCGTTGATCGTGGTTGAGGCTTGCAGAGCAAGACGGTACCTGGAGGTGGACCACTGGGCGGGACGTACTCGGAGCGGACGGTGGGACCCGAGGAGCAGTGGAGCTATCTGTACCCACCCTTCAGGTGGAATTTCCAGTGGACAGCTCGGTGTAGCGCCTTTTACTTTTCAGTTGCTATTTTCCCTTTCGAGTTGTAGTTTACTTTCAGTTTGGGTTTGTATACTGGCCCATTTACTTTTCCTCACTTTTAGTTGTACTCTGTTCTTACTTAGTGTCTACTTTTCTGCTTGCTTACTCTGTGGTGCTTGTTTACTTTCAAAGGCAATGCCTTCCCTTTTTGTTGGGATTTACGCCTTGGTGCTAGTCGCCAGCCCCTGGCCTATGGAAGGTGGGATTGGGGTAGTCTCGGCACGGGCCCCGAGGGCAGGTTGTGACAGGCATTAGATAAACTTGATGATAAAATATGTTATGATCATTTTTGAAGATTTTATCTCATTTTGGGGAATGTTTTAAAATTATATAGTTTTGGAAAAAGGACAGCATGCAGACCGTGTGACAACCCGTCGCGTCGGACAAAGCTGTGGGAATTGAACCCACAACCAAAGTGTGTCTGGTATTTATCGCCTACCACTGGACTACATGTAGTCCCTGGTTATTTTGACTTATTATTTTTAGTTAGATGATTTTAGGAATTAAGAGTATGTTGATTTTTGGTTATCTATGGAAATTTATTAACCTATCATGGAGGATATGTGATTAGGTTAATTACTTTTCAATACGAGACTTTAAGAGCAACTGATGTTGTTTGAAGATAAATGTTACGATTTAACATGGAAGACTATGAGACTAAATCCTTCAAATATTTGGGTTTCAATCTTAGTTTGGATTACTTTGAGGAATTTTATGGACAAATTGATTATCGAATGGTCCTCGTTGAACTTTGGGTTTTTTTGGACAAAGTTTGGAGATTAAGAATAGATTTTCTTTTTTATAAAGGGTTATCCTTTTCTGGATTATCTGATATTGTACTAACCTTTTTGGTTTTGGTTTTTGTTAATGTCTAAAGACATGGGAAGTATATAGTTCTCTTTTGTGGATTAGGCGATTCTCTAGAAGTTTATTATAGTACTCTTAATGTGAACAAGTCTTCCTAAATATTCATCTTTTGGAAAAAAAATGAGTTTGTGTAAGGAATATAATAAAAGTTGAAAGTCAACATGATAAGTGATTATGTTTCCTTATGAATAAATTCCCCAATAAAAAGTAACATAAAACAAAAATTTTGTCTATTAACTTTTCCTACTGGGGAATCGAATACCGTTTAACCCATCAGAAGTTTGTGATTTTCTTGTGGTTAACTTTCTCCTAAACATGTTTTCTATCACTCTCCATCAGAACATGACCCTTTGTTTTTTTCCTCCATGTCCATATTTTCATACTTGGAATCCTAGTATGGGTTAAATCGGGTGACCTTTGTACTTATCTTTCTTTATTTTAAAGTGATTGTTTTACTGACTCTTGTTCCGATGTGGGACTTTCAAGGATGTTTCCATGCTCAATTTTAAAATTGCAAGGACACAATTCCCAAAAGAGGGGAAGCATGTAACACCCCTGGTAAATAAAGAATATGACATCTTTATATTTATTCATATTTGTGAATAAAATATTAATATTACTTTAAAAGGGATGCTATGATCGATGGCGTACCCAATACGCAACAACGAGTTTCTTGGTAATCTTACGTTGCACTCTCATGATAAAATAATATTATTTTAAATGGTAGTTAACGCCTAGCCGTTGTAATGGCGAGAATGAACAGAACTAACTACAAAATGATTATATATGTTTTTCAAATATTTTTACTCTTTACAATAAATGTTAGAGGATTAAAAATGCAAATGAATCCAGTTTTTAAGCGTAAACATTCTAATATTCTTTAAAAGGTCGATTAACCGCCTTTTGATGGAGAACCCCTTTTAAATCCACTTTTTGAAAATTTTATACGCTCTATTTTTTAAAATAAACATATTATTTATTATTGGGACATTGAAATTTACCTTGGGTTGATTTTTGGTATTTTTCTGACAATGTTCATTTTTCAATGAATAGTGAAAAATACTGCATGTTACATCAAAACAGATTTTTCATAAAATTTAATTATATGGTTATATTATCTTCTTAATTTTTTTTAATGTTTAATAAGAATATATTTTTACCATGTAATTCAATTATGGTCATTGGCATTAATTTCACTTTGGAATTACGCATTAACAAGTGCCAAACGTTTCATAAATATTGTTTCTAAAAAACCCGCTATTTGTTTTGACAACGGGAAGTTCTTTTAAATTAATTATTCCAATTTATGTGTTTGGAATTTTCTAAAATTAATTAAATATTTGGAATCAGAAGGTAAAAATTATGTAATTAAGAATCTTTTTTTTGGACATTATGAATAATAACGACGGTAATTATCTTTAATTATCTTGATTAATGAGTAATCGGGTAGTTAAAGATAATAAGATAATATCATAATAATAAAAAGTGACCACAAAATGTGTCCTAAGGCTACTGGTTTTATCATGGCCGACCGTGGGATTCCTTGTGCCAAACTTGGGGGCCCCATGGAATCACTTTTGTGAGAAAGTGACTTTTTGTCTTTTTATTTTTAAAGAATGTTAAATGTAACAAAGAATGTATCACCTAAGTAAAATATTTTTAATTTTGTCTACATAAATGATCTTTTGGAATATAAATATTCATTGGAAAGCTAAAAATATTTCACACATCATAGTATTTTTTTATAATTTTTAGAATTTAAATAATTAAATTACTTATGACATCATGATGATGCAGTGATGACCTCATTATTTAACGATTTAAATAAAATGGAAAGATAATGTAAAATCTAAGACCTAAACATGTCCAAAACCTATTGGATGTGTGGATTTCGAACCCTTATCACATTATCCTCGAAACACATCAATGTGGGACCAATAAAATCCGAAACTCATTTGAAAATAAAGTTACATTTTATACCTTTCCAAGAGTGCCCCTCCTGTCTTCTTATAAAAGTCCCCCACCTCTACCTCTTTACCCACACTTCCAAAGCCTTTGGCTCTGCCAAAACCTACCCATTTCATCTCTCCACATCCCTCTCTAACTCCTTGAAGCCTCACATTGGGAAGAATCCTTTACAATGAATCCTTTGATCTCAAATCATCGGAAGTTACCCGATTTAAAGGTAATGTCTTCACTTGTGTCCTTTTGTTTTATTTTGCTTCTCCAACCACCTAAACTCTTTTTATTCATTTATTTTGTAACAAATACAGTATCTTAAATATACTATGATGTTTTTATAAGATGTATTCGAGCGACACTTACACAAACCTACATCTAATGGTTAAAGAACATACTATTTCTGTGGATGGTGAATTTCTGCCTCCCGAAACGATGATTGTTCAACATTCTTTTAACAACTTCAAATGTGGACATTAAGATGTCACTATATTTATATATGATATATAATATGTTTATGTTTTCCTTAAGCTTCTGTATTTTTCATTTATGGCATACCTTTATGGTATCCATTATGGGTAAACGCGATATCTTCACTTTAGGACGTGCGGACTACCACCCCCTCAAAGTGATTTGATTCGTTAATGCCATATGTGGGACATATAAATGATGGAATTAATGGTATTATATATTTTATCCTACTGGAATTATATTATACCTTTATATCTTTATTATTTCATTCAATTTAATACAAAAAAAAAGAAATGAAAGTAGCGTTCATGCGTACGTACGGCTTACCGTCTCCATGAACGGTACATTTCATATCTTATCTCCAAATGTTATGTACTATTATAATTACATATATATAATGGATATATTTGTCATATATTACATCTAAATGATAGGTATCATTATGGAATTATAATATATATATCTCTCATTTTGTTTTATTTCCATTAATATGGCAAAAAAATGAAAGTATCGTTCATGCGTACGTGCGGCCTACTGTCTCCATGAACGGTGCTTTTAATTTTTTATCTCCAAATGCTATGGAATAGTATAAAATGAATATATACTGGATATATATGATATTTAAAACTTAAATACTATTCTGGAGATGATGTACCTATAACTACATGGAAAATTATTTTCCAACAAGTTCAATTTTTACTCATGTACTGAACATCGACAAAAACGTCTGATACGAACTCACTTTATTAACCAATTATTATAACATTATAATATGTGATATGAACTGAATAATAATATTTAAAGGAGGTCCTTAAGCAATTATAATTGAACAAATTTTATTATTCAGGAGATTAAAGAACGATCGAGTCATGTCGGACACAAGGTAAGGGATCCTACTCCTCTCTTTCTTTTTAAGTACACTCTTTTATGTCATTCCTTCTAAGATCATCTTTATTGTGATTGGGATGTTCTTTTATATTACTATTATTGTAATTTTTATGTTCATATGATTAGAGACCATATTCTCTCTCATCAATCCATTTTGGATGTTTTGAGTGGCTCCATTAGGCTGCCGAATTTTCGTAAGAGATCCAACCTCTCTCTTTCTTTTTAAGTACTCTCCTTTATGTCACTTCTTTTATGCTCCTCTCTGTTATGTTGGGAGATGTTATTTTTTTATTCCTCTTTCTGTAAACTATATGTTGATATTATGAGTGACCTTATTTCCTCTGATCTATCCATTTTGGAAGTTTTAAGTGGCGCCGTTAGGCTGCCGAGTTTTCGTAAGGGATTTTTCATCTCACTTTTATTCCCGTGAGATTTATGCTACATTTGCCACAATTTACTTTGATTGGTGTATGTAATACCCATTATTATTATACACTTTTATGTGACGCCGATAGGCTGTCGAGTTTTACCAAGGGAACTTCTTAACCCAATTTCGATTTCTTTGGGTTCAACATGTAGTTCTTGAATATGTCATCCTTTGAATATGTGTGAATAACCTTTGATTGTTTTACACTAAATATCCACTTATATTTGGTGTATTTATATTTTTCACACATAATTATGAGATTGATTTATCCTTAATTTAAGGATACCTTCTTTATAATGGATTTCATCTCATTTTACATTTCTTTTGAGACTTCATTGTTGTTATGCACCAATTCACTCTTATATGGTGTCTATACTGTCCTTTGACATATTATATCACGAATCCCTTTATTCTCATGATATTATAATGTTCGTATTAGACGTTATTATGCTATTATTTGTATTCAAGAGTCTCTCATTTTGTTAAAAACTATGTAACAAAAATATCGTTTTAAATGTTTTAATGATTTATTATTCTAAATATTTATCTTTAATGTCCATGTTTTCAAAATGGTTTTTAGTATTTATTTATATGGACATTAATGTTTTAAAATTATAATTCCATTAAAATCATCAAAGTGGTATGGGACACTTTGATTCAAAAATCTCTTTTAAATGGTTTTTGAAAATGGATTCATTAATTCAATATCTGGGAATTACTTATTATGATTGCAATTGAAATGTTGTTATTTAAATGTTTATATTTTAAATATTTTTTGTGTAATGATGGTACTTGGACATTTTAAGGGTGGTTACATGATAAACCATATGACGGGTGGTGCCGTGAATACCGGGACGGGTGGTTACGTTATAACCTCCACTGCATTGGGTATGGAAGTCAGTCGTATGGCTATTCTATTAAGTATGTGTGCAAGTCGGCCGTATGGCTATTCCATTAAGTATGTGTGGAAGTCGACCATATGTTCATTCCACTTAAGTATGTTTATGTCCCAAGTTACCTTTATATGTTATGTGATCTTTATATGGGTTTTTGGTAATCTTTTGGTTACTGAAGGGTAAGTAATGAACTTTTATTCAGTGAAGAGTTTTTACTACTTCGAAAAGTTGAAAAGTATTACTTTGATAAAGTTTAAATGGTTTACTTGTTGTTTTGAAAAACTAACAGTTTTCATTCATTGTGTATCCCTTACTGAGCTTTTTATGCTCTTCCCAAGTTTTTGAAATGTTTTTCATAGGACTTAACATGGAATAGGGTCAAGGATGGGATCAAGGGAAAGTCATGCTATCTAAAACATGGAACTAGACATGTTTCTTTTTAAGAGTTTTTCTTTTATGGAAACTTAGTAGAAGTTTCTACTTTGTAATCTCTTGAGATGTAATAGTTATGTCCTAATTATCTAAAACTATGATCCTGAAAAGATCCTCAATGTGAATTATTAATTTAATTCAATATTAAGTAAGGTTTAAGGTCGGGGCCTTGTACATAAGTAATGGAATACCTCAAGGGATCATTGGAAGTATCCTATCTCATGGACTTGTAGTCCATAAGGGAACGTCTTAAAAAGAGGATTTACTAAAAAACATAAGTCATAGAGGATATCTCATAGGTCGTCTTAGATCAAAGGACTCAACTAGGTTGGTCTGAACACCCAACCTATCATACACACAATGTCTCACTCTCTGGTGACTACTAAACACGATAACTGGAGGAAGAATCTATCCATTTATATTGAAACCCCCAAAACACCATTTATATGACTGCTAAAATTCAATAGTATTCCACCATTGCAATCTATGCAAAAAAATCCTCATAATGGACTACTCACACACCCAAAATAGTCAAATGTTGAAAAAAGTACTATTCACCATAACGATACCATGTGGGTCACACATATGATATGGGTTTTAGCACATGAAATCAGTTTATACATGTCCATATTTAATTCAAGGATGTAATACCACTTACAGTGCATCAAATGGTCTTCAGACATAAAAGATAAGCTCGATTCAATAATCGCTAAATACTAATAATTTATATTTTAATAATATTTTGGGTGTTTCAAACCACTGAGCATCATTCCCAACAAAAAACGCCTCTAACCCACATAAAATTGTCCACCTCAAAGCAGAGTTGGAGTGGCTATAGACGGCATGTGAAATATACCCCAATACTGCATGTTATAAGAGATTAATGAAACCCCGTATGAAAACAGGCTTGACAAAGTACATGGCATATACTCTGGAGTACAAGGGGTCAACCTCTGTTGTAGTAAATGGTTGGTAAGTTAATTCACAGGGAGTTTACTATTTAAAACAAAACTCTATCCCATGTGTTTTTTTACTAGCACATAGGCCCATGTGCATCTACATGGCGTGTACTCCCTGTTCACGGCGTGTACTACTCAAAAACAACTATTCTATGTGTTTTTCAAAAGGCCAACAACCAAACAATGTGTACTCAGAGTAAATGGTATGTATATAAGAAAAATTATTCTTCCTTGATCAGTATGAACACAAAACATCTACCCCTGAAACACATGTCATGTAACCTTGGTTTCCCAGTGGGAAATCCCCCAAATAGCCTGAAACCCCCATTTTCTCCACTGAAACAAGAGATTGATCCTCAAGGGGACACAAGAAAGAAATATACAAATTTAAAATAAAAAAACATGTTTAAATGGGATATATGGAAAAAATGAAAAACATCCCTACCTTCGGGCGGACACCACCAAAGCTTTCGTTGATTTCAGTATCCACAAATACTGCACGCCCACTTAGCTTGTCGAGGGATTTGAAACGGTACCCCCATTTCCTTTCACCCCTCTCACATTATCAATCTTCATTTCTCCCCAAATGTCATGTCCAAGGAGGAGGCATAATAGATGTGAACAAGGAGGAGGAATGAATAGAATGAAAATAAAAGATGAAAATAAATAATAGAAAAAGGTGACAGTGTTGGCCCCGATCCCCGACATGAGTTCATGCCTTGCCTAGGATAAACTCCATATTTTAAACTCAATGATGCAGGATGAATCTCAATACGATTCTAAATTTAAAAGATTTCAACGAATGAACCTTTGTGAAATAATTAATATTTAATTTAATAATATTATATATTAAATATTCCTCTCAAAATCTAAGTACTTAGATTTCCAGAAAACTCCATTCATAGGGTAATCACCCAATTCAGGGACCAATGGAGTAGCCAGAAAAATTATATGAGAACAACTTTTAGGGGAAAAGACCATATTCCTGTAAAGAGGACGAAATAAAAAAAATTCAAATTTTTTCTCAATACATCAGTCGGGAAAATACTGGTTCTTATAGTTTACTAGGGATTAGAGTTCTAATGAGGGATTTTAGTTATAGTATAGAGGGTAAAAGTGTATATTTTACCATTATGGGTACATCATGCCATGGACGTGGGTTTGGTGGTGGCCATTTTGATTAATAGAGGTATTTTATGATGTTCTTATATGTTTTTAGTTGGTCACATGGATCATAGCACCCCATGATAAGTGAAACAACTAGTATGAAAATTTTAATGGGTGTGATGGAATGTTTTTCACACTATTAAATATGGGATATATAAAAAATGATCTTGTTGGGTGTAGGGAAACGTTTGGAATCTTTGGGGTACACCTAATTGAAATAGAGAATCATGAAGCTCCTTATTTCATGGTCCACAACATGGTGAGATGAAATGGATTGGGTTGTTAAAACATTATGTGGTTCCAGTCATGTTTCTGGTGAAAATGGATCTTAAGGAATTTTATAAATCTATATTATTGAGTATCCAATGAATGTATTAATGTGTGTGTTTGAATAGGGTCAACCAAGACATGTCAATAGTTCATGATGGTATGTTGAGGGCCTTATTGGATTTGTCTCTAAATAGAGGACCTGACCTCACTTGGTTGAAAATATTTTTAATTATATTTTCTTTTATCCAACTTCTATCCCTTCCTCCACACTCTACCCTTTTTAATTGGGAACATTAATCAAATCAATCATCTGAATCAATGATCCATGTATCTTGGTAATTTTTTTTATTTTTTATCTCCCTTTTTCAAATTCATAATTATCACTATGGATCAATTAGTAATTAACCAATATTGGTGCATAATCATTGATGGTGAATCACAATGAATAGCAATTGGGGGTGTTTCAAATGAATCCAATGGAGGTGATTCATTTTTTTATGTTGTGATTCCATGGGATTCATCATTGAGTTAGGGGATATATGTTCTCTCATTATCCATATATAATTTTTATCAATCATTCTTCTAATTTCAATTGGGTGACTGGTTTTAATAGTAATAATCATATATATGGACTAGAATAAATAAGGTTTTTAATATTTTTGAAAATTTACTTGTATTATTGTAGTTTATGTTTTTAAATATCCAATATTAATCTTTTTTTGATGGATTTTTTTTAAAAATTAAAATTTGGTAAAATATTTAAATCCATCATTAGTAAAATATTAATCTCGATGTGCTTCCAATTTTTTATACTATGGATGACTTATTGGCTTAAATGGTTGTTTCTTCATGGTGGCCTTGGTTTTCTGTTGTATATTTTTGGGGCTTAGTCAGTCATTTTTGTCGTTTGATCATCATTTTTATAGATTAGTGGCCATGATAATTGTGGATCATTGTCCTCACGATAAAATGATTGATGTGGAATATTTTTGGTATATTTTTTTGTTTCAATGTAATCATAATTTTATGGAAGAATATAAATAGTATTTGGATAGAATTATAATAATGATAATGGAGGCATATTAATCATAATGAAAATTAGATAATGGGTAGTTCCCCTTATAGTATGATTGATTGATATTTGATATTTTTATTAATTATATAAAACATTGATGTGGTATTGGAAACACCCTATTAGTGATGAAGGAGTTACAAAGACATTAGTATGAACACATATGTTTTTAGTTCTGAATGATACTATTATATGTTTTTTTCATGTATTTCATTATGATCAACATCAAATATGTGTACAACCTACAATCACATATGTTTTTCTTGCATGCAGTTTTCTCTAACATCCATGATGGAGAGGATACATATGAATGACTAATCACTCCCTCATCTATCATATTAAAATGGTTCATAATGAAGCTAGTGATACACAATCAGTATGCACATAGTGGAATATTAGGGTATATGTTTTGGGAAAGTAAGGTAATTTGGGGGAACATCATTGGAATCCTAGCCAATCATGATATCAAACTACAAATTTTTTAATGAATTATGGTGTGGAATGTGGAAAAGGTTGAAATCAGGGGTTACATATGGTGATGATACTATTTTTTCCTGGGTTGTTATATGGGCCTTCCTATATTGATAATTATTATTATGGAATAGGTGATATAAAATGTATTATTCGTAGTGGGTGAGAGTGGGGAATGTTATTTCATGGAACCTTTTTATATTGTTATAATAATAATTTACCAATCATGTATGAATGGTGATTTGAATGATACCTACATAAGAAATGGGAATTATATGAACAACTAATATCGTACTTGATTTTTTTCTTTGTTCACCAGATAATTAATTTTCTCTTTTAAAATTATCATGAGATACATTGAGTATTATCCTATAGATTATATATGTTATTCTCACTCTATATATATACAGAATAATGATGTTTCTAGTAGGAAATAGGTGATAGTGATGGAAAATAAAATAATTGAGTATGAAGCTATTGAGTTGTGACCACAATATTTTTTTCTTTGTATTTTATTTATTTTGGGTATTATTGAATTTTTTATACTCATGAATTTTTTTTGGATGGATTGGATTTTTTATTATTTTAAATATCATACAGTTTTATTTGGTTTTTAGTGATATGATCTATGGAAATATTTTATTGTAATGACTATAATTACATGTGATATACCATTGGTTCTAATAAAAATTCCTTTACATATAGGTTGTAGGTGTTGGTGGTCACTCTCATCTTAGCTACTGACCTAGTTGGGATTCCCAGTGGTGGAAGGTCATGATAAATCATATGATCACATATTCTTAGTGGGTGAGATGGTGTGTTCAAAAGATAATATCATTTAATGTATTGATGTATACAGTTTGTTCATTAATGGATCATGGGCCAAAACATAGTTTACCGATTGTTGGTGGTATTAGATGAGGCCACCAAATGAGATCAACAATCACCAATTTAAAAAATGGTACCTTCATGAAATTTAGATATCAGTGTTACAAGTTGACTATATGCTCCCCACAATAAAGATGGTCCAATACCATTGTCTATGTAATGAATTATCACTAAAAATTAGGGATCTGATAGAATGAATTTTTAATATTTATTTTAATTCATTATAACATCCAATACTAATATAATGTCAAAAATTGTTTTCCCATGGTTGTTGGAATTAAAGTCCAAACAATGAAATCCTAACTAATATTCATTATTTTTTTATTTTTTATCAAATGGGAGTGAGTCGTTATCTTTCATAGAGTGTGTATGACGATGAATTGGTGGGATAATGTAAAGGTCCATAGCCATCGTAAACAATAATGTGCCTAGGCCAGTAACCACTACATGTCCTTAGGCGCAAATCCCAGTATTCTAGAGGCTATTAAAATGAATGGAAAGTATTGGGTAAAACTACGGGGAGAAAATATCCTATACCCGTGTGTACAAAAAATTACTAATAACATTACATAAGGCCAAAATAATATAATTATTTAGACAAACCTAAATTATGGATGAATTTTTACATAGAACCATATAGAACCAATGTCCAACTAGGCCGATCACATATGCCTAATTAAAAATTAAAAACACTAATAAGGACGTTCTCCACCAACAACCACCACATCAACCTAAATTCATAAACCCGTAGGAAATATCCTAATAAATCGCGTAATACTAAAAGCTTTCTCAACCTGAACCTATGACATGTTTTCAGATACTCATGTGCTGATGTTCCATGGTCACATGAGAAGGGTGTGAGTATATAACTCAATTGGGTTCCCCCAACACGGTCCCATATATAATTAATAAAGGTAGTGTACACAGATGTCATATTCATCGTATAAAAAATTATATATTATGAAAAAAATAAAGATATATCTCCAACCCATGGAACATGGTGTCTCCAAGGATCGGTCATGGTTAAGATATTTCATCGTCTTAAAAGTTGAACATTACTAAGGGAATTGGAATTCTGATTTAGGTTGAGGGGATATTTTAAAATTTAATTTTAAAAACATATAATGACGTTATTGGCCTCATATATAGGTGTATCTAGACTTGTAATGAAGTCTTCATGGTGTTAAGGCTTCTTAAAATGTATGCAGAAGGCATCTGGGGTGGCTAGAGTTCTATTCAAATACTATTGTAGCCACTAGGATCCCATCAGCTATTTTATTGGGGGTAAAATGAATATAATTACACATTTAGAAACATTATTTGAAGGGAGTTATCATGCTACTTCATTCACCAATATCTAAATTTAAGGGGGGGGGGGGGGGTGGGTTTGAACCCCTTACCTCTTCTCTTTTACCCCATTTCTATATGTGGTGTTCTGAGTGATTTGTGTAGCAGATTATAGCATTGTTTTCCTATCCTTATTCTCTGTCAGCATCTACCATATAAATTGAATTATACTTTTATTTTTGTTATGTATTCTATGTCATTTTCACCAGATGACGGTGAAATAACCAATTTTCATTGTTCATATTTCTTGATACACCACATGGCCAAAGCATTTTGACATCCATGATTTATCATTCAATAACTAATTTATGAGTCATCATTCTGTGATTTTATTTAGAATATTTAAAATAGTAAGATTACTAATTTTATAGATAACTTATTGGATTTTATAATTTTGACCCAATGTTTGGTCAAGAGTCTATTCCAGACCTATAATAGTTGTTCGAATTCAATTTTTGTGTGATTAGGACACCCATTAAGAATATGGTCATTACACCTAAATATAATTAAATGTCTACAATGTTAATAAATTATGATTTTGTATGTTTTTGTTTGTTAGTGGGAGTTAATACCTCACATCTGATGACAACATCCATTGGGAATGATACAACATTGATCAGACCTAAGAAGAGAAACTAGTCAAAAAACATTCAAATACAGGGAAGCTTCTAATGAAGCAGGATGTATCACATTAATTACCTAGAGTAATTATGCCCTATGTTATATTGAATGATTTATGTGATATTTCCACTAAGGATATATACAATGTTAAACTAGTTGGGTTTCTTGATTAAATTATTAGATAGATTGTAAATTTAATTTTGTAATATAAAAATTAATATAGAACATATGACATATTTTACCTTTATTGACATCTAATGGAAAGGAATATAGAATTTAATACATTCCATACATGATTTAAACCCCCTTTAAGGGAATGAGTATAATATGGGACAACATAGTGAAATAAGTGGGATGAAAATAATTAAGGACCACTATAATGGACCCAAACCATATAGCCCAGAATCAGTGGTTACTTTTGATAATGGTGCTTGATTAAAGTCATCACATCCCCTAGAAATGAATAAATTATTAGTTTTGGAAAAATCAATATATACGTGAGTATCCCAACACATTAGATAAAATAAATTAGATCATAGTGTGGTTATATATTAATCATCATTGAACTGATTTAAGTATTCATTTATTATATAATGTCAAAAGGATGAAAAATAAAGGGGTGATCTCAAATGATCAATATTGGTTACATGTAGTGGATTCCATCATGAATCAATAAGTCATTAATTATTTGTAAATGAAAATAACTGAGAAAATAAATTTACAGTATGTTTTGAAAAATAAAATGGAATGAATAAATGATGATCAAATAATTCCATATTACTAATCACAAGATCTGGAAACTAATCCATGAATAATTTCAATGAAATAATCTCATGGATAATAATATGTTAATTATGAATGAAGGAAATTATTAATAATTGAATTCATTAACCAAAACTTGTGATATATATTACATCATGACATTTCACAATGATAGATTAAAACTAATGGTAGAGACAACAATAATGCATGTTTCCTAATTTTTCCCATCAGACTTGTTGATGAATTGAGAGGCTCTATAAATAATACTCAATTGAATAACTTAATGTAAATTTTAATTCCTTATGAATCAATTGATCAATTTAATTCATAAAAATATTCTATTTTAATAAATATTAATATTGCGTAAATAAATCCAGACTAAAAATAATTCCCCATCCAATCAAAAAAATTATAGTAAAACACCATATGTATTAATGTTATATTGGTTAGGAAATAATAAATCTAATGATTTAATGAATATGGTAATTTAAATAAAATTTATTATTCAAATATCACAAGATTGTTAATTTTTCGATTGAATGTTAATACCTATAAAAATAATTAAGAAAATTAATGGAAATCCTTTACATAGTGAAAATAATCACAAACTATCTATTAAAATAATATGGATGTTAAAATAACATTATATCACTGAGGGATTATAATTAATATAAAGGTATTTTTTCATTGATGAGTGGAAATACCTTTAATATATCATTATATAAATTCTAAATGAAAATAAGAAATTTATTTTAGAATTCCATTTTAAAAGATAAAAATCTTAACAATAATAAGGAAATGTTATTATTGATATTAAAATTGTAGACATTTTATTTTTGATTAAATTAAATTATTGGTCATTATTGTGGGAAAATTACACACAAGAAATGTAAGATAAAATAATGATTCCTTCCAAAAAAATTACTAATTCAAAAACTAACATGATAGTAAAATGAATGATGATTCCATTTAAACAAATTTTAAAAAAATTACAACATGAGTGTGAAATAAATTTATGTATCCTTGTATAATATTAAAATAAATTTTTAAAATATCCTAAAAATATTTACATAGATTAAAAATAAATTTAGGCTAAAAAGGGAAATCATGTTGGATGTTATCAAAAACATTTTCTCAATAGATTTTAGTAAAAATGTGTTACAATGGTACTATTATATAAAAATTAAAAAAAATAACACTAGTAGAATAAATTTAATGATTATATAGATTTATAAATAAAAATAATTTCTTATCAGATGAAAAATCATAAATAATATTAATAAAGATTGAAATTTTTACTTGACACCATTACAGGTTTAGTAATATTTAATATCCCAGTCCCATTAAAAAATATTCTCCTATGGATTTTTAAATAACAATAACATTCATTTTAATAATTATAAACAATTTTAATGGGTATTATATACACCACACAAATGATGTTAGTTTAAAATATGTCATCTATCTCACAGAAATTAAAGTGATACAAAAATAACATTCCTCCTACTGCCAATTAGATGATCATTATTTAACCTCCATCATGATGGTTGGAAACAATATATTATTTTATGAATAAATATATTGTAATTTGAAATTTCAAATATGATATTCATATAACATTTCATCACCATTTTGTAAATAATATTTCATTATTAGCATTTTTTGGTTTGTCAAAATCTTTATTTTCTCAAGAATATTACATCATGTATATTTTGGTTCTCTTGCATATGATAATGTTTAATCATCTAAAATAATGATATTAACATTATTAATATAATATTTATCCATTATATTCATCTTTATAGTCACTCACTAACTTTTAATATTGAAAATGTGTTCTATATCTTCATTGAGATAGTTAGTTTTCTATACACATAAGTGATGATATCATTCACATAATGTGTGGAAGGGTAAGGATTATGAGGTAATATTAATTTTAAAAAATAAATATCAGGTAATATATATCAATAATATTTATTATTTACATTATTATGACTACTATGTTACTGATTGACAAAAAAAACTACTTCGATTCATGGGGAGGTAGTTCATTGTATAAAGAAGTAATAGATTTTTTAAACATTTTATGGAGTATTAATTAGATAAATATTATTGAATTTAAATAAAATAATATATGTTTCATAATGTATTTATTATGATGTATGTGTTTGGAAATAATTGAATGTATTAAAAAATAATGATAACGAAATAGATTTTGTAAGACGATTGTCTTATCTTAGAGAAACCTCCTTTGGACAAATTATTAAGGACCATATGGTCGATTATATGGAAACTAGAAAAACTATTGAATATTTAAAATGGAGTTAGGAAGAAATTTTTTCGGGGATTAGTATAGTAAATGTATTTATAGTAGTGAATACGTGAGGGGATTGTTCCCATTAATAATTGATGTGGTTTGTAATTTTAGTTAATACCCAAAACTATTCAACAATGGAAAGTCGCACTGATCCCAAGTGCCTATGAAATAGTAAAATAATATATTTTATGTATTATATGTTCATAAAAATCCTCAAACACAAAACATGGATAAAATATGATACTCCCTTTACATATATGGTAAGTCACTTTTACCATTTTTGATTTCACCCTCGTATGTTGTTTCTTGACCTCTATAATTTATCTACTATGCCTACAATTTAATTAAACATATTTGATAGTTAATTACACTGAAATATAATTTTATGTCCCAAATATAAAATTATATTCCTATGTGTCTGTGCAGTTAATTTTTACACTAACTAATTTAACGTGCAAAACCACGTCAAAGACAAAACTGTAGAAATTAATAATTAATTGTTTTAAAAAATATTATAACTAAACATTATATTTCAATTAATATTAAATATTAATAATTATGATTAAAAAATGAAATTTATTTTACCAAAATCAATTCCTGAAGATGAATGAATTCATGTGACGGGTAATCCCACAAATCATGTCGGAAACACATTTTTTAAGAAATAGATTTTTTCAACATAACATGTTCGTATATTAACTATATGATAATTAATAATCATTATATTGTTAAAATTTATATCATCATATATATAATCTAAAAATATAATTTAAATAATTGAATTTTGAATATTATTTTAATTATTTAATTTCGACTGACATTATAGACTAAAAATAGTTTTAAGAAAAATCCATTTTGAAGTGTAATATGTACCAAAATTCATTATAATTAAAATTAAAATGAAATTAATTAGAATAAATTGATCTAAATAATAAATATTTTAATTTAAAATCTAGTTAAATAAATTTTTTATTAATTTTTTATTAATTTAACGAAAATAAATTACTATTTTACCAAAAGAGGTAATTTTAACTAATTTATAAATAATATTTCTTTGTAGAAAAATAAATAAACTAACCCAAAATGTAATTTTTATCTCATTATTTATAAAATTATATGATTTTAATTTTTTAAATTTTTTTTACAATAAAATTATCTTAAAAGATTCCTTTAAAAGACAATAAAAATAAATTTTTAGAAAATATATATTTTTAATTAATAAGATTACATTAATAAAAAATTAATGTTTATTTATACAGAATATATATATATATATATATTGATTAATTCCTTCACATGTATATTTTAAAATGTATTTAATCATATTTATACCCTCCAATTTAATGGACAAGTTGTAATGGTCGTATTTAAATGAAATATTTCATTGGTCATTTAAGCTCAATGTTGTGGGTTATATACACAGTCAAACATAATGTTAAAATATTAAAATATCAAGGTTTTTTATCCAAAATAGTATCCTTAGTAGTGATCAATTCCCTTGGGATGATCATCCTAGATCTGGGAATAATAATGTATGAGATACTATGGTTCTTTTATAATGGGATTTTAAAAGAATTCATATGATTACATGTATTTCTTAGAATGATATGAGCACTAAATTACCAAGAATTATATGAATCAAATTTTGAGACATCCCTGTTGGAATTCTTAAGATTCATTGAATTCCACCAATGTATTGCGGACATTGTATATCTCTATAGTGAATGGGAATATAATATAAATATTTGGTGTTTTGTTGGTGAATTTTCACATGAAATTGTGTTGACACGTCCATTAGAACAGGTATAAACCCAATTTAATTGATTCATAGGATACTCCATAGGATTATTTGAATGCACTCGGATGTGATATTGACTTTGTTCAAAGAGTTGTGGAATCCTGGGTGAGTAGAATCAAATTCAATATGTTATTCCCAATGGATTTATTTGGGTATCCATTGTAATCAATTATGCCTGAATATTTGGATTTACAAGATCCCTTCCCCTCTATATGAATCTGATGTTTTCTTATGAATATAGAACATCAAGGTTACAACCACAGGGTTTATCATTTATGCATGAGTTCAGTTGGTTGAGTTTTTGCTCCCTAGAAAATAATGATCATATATGATGGTGTCATGTGTGCTAGTTCCATGAATCTGGACTAGAGAGTCCCCTTGGGGGTATGCATCATTCTCGGAAAAATTGTATAACTAGTTGAAGTTTCAATAGACAATTAGGTTCATGAACAAATATATTGACGATGGTTTAATTTACATTCTATAACTTATTTATTTTACTATTTTCAATTGATTTTTCATATAGATCATATCACATGAACATATTAACGATTTTAATGGCTATGAACTAGACCACGTTAAAGGTTCCCAATAATGTTATGTACTCACACCATGATTGAACCACCGCTATAGTTGGGTACCCAAGAGACCTCCACTTGGATGTAGGAACAATATGGGTCAAGTCCAATTATAACACAGTTTAATATGATAGCTTCAGGGATTCTTTTTATTGGTATATGGCATGACATATGGAATGAATAATGATCATTGTTTTTTTGATTTTATTTTATTTTATATTCTAAATTATCCATGTGGGTGATTCATCCTTTTATGATAACATGATTATTCAGTTCTATACTTATTGAATTTCATTTTTCTATGATAAATTTTCTTTATTTTTTCCATTTATTGTGTTTCTAATTTAGATAATTTATAGTGATTTGAATTAGTTATTATACAGTATATATGTGGTTATTGTATCCTCATAATACAACCTAGACACCCACTGCAACTCGGTAGCCTCAAGCATTTTAGGAGGTTCAGTTGAGGACTAGTCCATAATGCGATCAAAACAATGACCAATGTTTATAAAGAATACGATTTTTTAAAAATTACATTCATATATTTTGTTGTAATTTTTTTAATAATTCTAGGCTATGATAGTCACGGGTGTTTGGAATGTGTTGGATATTAGGATAGAGTACTTTTTAGTTCATTATGAGACAAGTTTTCATTAATATATCCATGCTATCAGACAAGATATTGTGTTTTTTATGATCAATGTTGTATTTTTATTATTCATCATGAATTATAAACCTGATGTTCAGTGGATTATTGTGTAGGTATATGTAGCGATTCTCATGGGTGATGATGACGTAGCAGAAAATGTTAACTGGAGGTGTAGTTACACAAATAGTTTTTGATGGAATATGTATCCCTTATGATAAAGTCATATTGTGTTGTTTTATTATTAGTTCAATTATATTAAATTTCCTTAACAACCAATATATTGATTCCCATTTATATTGAAATTACATTATACACCACCAAAAATAGTTCTATGATATGTTTGATGTTTTTTATGTATCAGGGATCTCTTTCATGGCCCAATGAGGGTACCTGTTTTCAAAAAAATTATTCGGTAGGAAATATTTTTATATGTGTTTATGTGTGTGTGTGTGTGTGTGTGAATCAAGGAACTGATACTCTAAGAATTAGACTATTAAATCTATTTTTTGAGTTCCCAAGGGTGGGTGATGACCTTCTAATTTGGTGAATATTCTATCATTTTGAGATATATGGGATGGGGATGTTGGCATTGGAGTTTCAGGTGATCATTAAGGAAAGATAAAATATGACATCCATTGTCATATGACCCATATGAGGCCATTGTTATGGTCCATGTAGGAGACTATATTAACCAATGTGACCACTGATATGTGACTCTAGACCTTGAGGTTGTCTATACATATTTTGTTTCATGAGAATGACTTAGATAGGGTTTATCATGAGTAGAGAAATAATAAAATTCATAAATTATGGTAATATTCTGTTTTGAAGGGTATAAATATTCCAATTCCTAACTTTATTTTTATATATATAATATGTAATTAATGATAATGTTATATTATTTCATTGAAAATAATTTATAAAATAGTATTTAAATAATAAATAATATATGTATAGTTAATATTATTTTTTATATTCAACATGGTAACCTATGATGATTTAGTGCTAACACCTAGATTATTCTTTCATGTGTTTGTATACATTGATTTTCTAGGATAAGTGAAAGGGATGTTATTTTCTCTATATTTTGCTAACTCATGTATGATGTTGATTTTTAATCAGTATCAGATGTCATTGAAGTAGGTCACATGTATTTTGGATCATAATTGTGGATATATGGGTTTTTGGACTTTAGACCATAGTAGGTTTTCCTTGTTTGTCCCTATCTATATATATCATTCGTTGTAGCTAACTGATGAGTTTTATGGTATATTTTTCATTTTCATTCATATATAGAGTACATTCATCAATTTTTTTCTTTTAGAGGGGGACATAATTCCACAATTTGAATGTTATTTTCATCATCCCTAGGTGTTTAAGAATTCATATTGGGCCTTGTGGAAAATCAATTTGGGTGATATGTCATGTTAATATGTATGGTTCAATAGAAAATGGTATAGAAGAATAGGATAATTATAATGAACTCCTATTTTAAACACACCCTCTATTTTTTGAGGTTGATTGGTATTTTAATAATTATGACATTTCCAAACATAGTGGATCTATAAGGAGTAAATTCTTTATTAACACCTTTGATGAAACTGGTTGATCAGTTTGAACGTTATTTAAATGGATGGTGGAAAATCATGTCTTTCATTTATTATTTATTATTTCTAATTAAATTAATGGAAATAATTTTTCTCCAAGGGATGTAGGTCTTAAACTCGAAACCATGAAATTCAGCTACTGTCTCTAATTTCAATTATTCACTCTTATGATTGGTTGAATATTTTATGAGTTTCAAGTGAATTTTCTTTTGTAGTATGATTATGGTGATATATTCTACATAGTTTTGATACATTTATGATTGTAATAATTCCATTTTAAATGTACAATTATACGGAGGGTCTACATACCTCACTTCCAAAGAGAGAATTTGGGGTGTCATTCTCAATAAAAAAATATTGATACCCTATACATAATTTAATGAATAGAATTCTAATAAAATACTTATACAAAAAAAAATTCTTCTAGAAAAACATTATAATAAAATTTTTAAATATGTAAAATAAATTTTTTACTGATGAAAATTTATATTCATTAGAATAATCTATTAAATTGTTTCTAATAAATTTATTTTCATTTTATCTATATTGTTGTACAAGAAACGTTTTATTGGAGAATGATTATTTTCTATAATATTAATACAATTGGAATATATGGGGAAATTAGAAATATAAAAATACATATCAAATGGATCGTATATGTCATTAATAAAATACTTTACAAATATTAATTTTATCATTGCATAAAAAAGATTAAAAAATTATCAAAACATAATCACCCAAAAATATTAAAAGTATTTCTTAATTTCATCAAGAATATAATTATTTATATATATAGGATTATTAAATGAATAATTAAATAATAAAAAAATTAAAAATCCATTAAAATAAATATATTAAATTATAGGATGTTGAAAATTAGTGTGATGTTATAAATATACTTCAATACTTTTTAATTGTATCTAATTTCTCTTATTCTTCATTTTGAAGAATAAATATATGAAAATTATTCCCATGTTAGCAATAATATATGAAAACTTCTACTAATTTTTTAGCATTATCTGGTATACAATATTTTTAATTAAATATTTTATATTAATTAAGTCAGAACATTTTCTTAGAATTTAAGAAATCTATTTTCATTTTTTTAAAATATTAAATTCTAATGGACACTTCTATTTATATACATATTATTCTTGAACATATTTTAAACATAATAATTTATTAGGAATCTATATTTCATAATAAAATTTAAATATGAAAAAAAAAATTCTCAAAATATTTCACCATGAAAAAATGTTTGTTAAAAATTATCATCTTTCAATGAATAATTCATTATATTATTATAGATTTCATTGTCAAATTTAATGAAACAGATAATACATAATTTTTTTAATATATTTAAATACAAAACCACTTGTTATTCTAAGAAATTCATTCTTAATGAAATCGTCACCAATTTAAAATAATGGATCTTTAATAATTATAGATTAATTTTCAATGTATTATGTTGTTACACTATTAAATTCACACAAATTTGTTCATATTTCATATAATAAAAAGTAAAAAAATTATCTGTTGATTTCATAATTATTTCATTATAAAATATTTCTATATATTAAATAAAAACTTTTATCTATTTTAATACACATTACATCCATACATGTAACATAATAAATTAATCTAAAAGTGGATTTTAAGAAAAACTAAAATAGTTGTTTTCCCTATAAGATACTTATCAAAATAATAAATAATTCAAAATAAAAATTAATTGAAACCATAGAACTACATTATCACATTTATGATAAAATTAGCATCCATACTTTTTAAAATATTTTATTGAAAATGATCAACAAACAGATACATGACAAGTCAAATTTTACATTTTTATTGTTTATTATCCTCTAAACATGTCATATGATAATTCAAATCATATAGTTTGGTTTAATGGATTGTACTTATTCTATATTCAATCCTTATGATTTCTATGAATATATTGGATTTTTATACCCATATCATAAATGTGACATTTCATATAAAAAATAAATGTGTGTATTTATATATATATTTACATTTTTATCTTGTAAGTATATCTTATTTGTGTATCCTTATTGATATGTAATTACATAAAAGAAAACAAAAATTTATCAAAACATCATTAAAAATATTTAGGGTTATCTAAAATCAATTATTATTGAATTACATAATACTTCCTTAAATATATTATGTTTTTTGACGATATATTATATCATTTAATCTTACATAAAAAATTCCTTTTTTTTATTTTTATATTATTCATTGATATGTTTTGTAAATTTTGTTTTCATATAAATATTTTTAGCTAATAATTGTTTTTTTGATAGAAAATTATATTAAAATAATTTAAAAGTTAAATATTATATTATTGAAATGTAGTGAGAAAAGATTATTAGTGTCTTAAAATGGATGTTCCAGAGGGTATTCCCACTAAAAATTTTCTCACTCCCATGAGGAAGGGATCCTAGGATAGATTATATGATTATTTATTCCTCATTTCGTCATTTAGAAGTGCGGTTTTGAACATCGTTAAATTTAATTGAGGCTTTGAATAAGTCCCAATGACCCTATTGATCATTACAACCATCAACTCAGAGATCAAGAAATCGGGTCATAATATTCCTAGTCTATGGGGAATTCTCCCATTGTTTAATCAACCCACCAAGAACTGTGTTGAGTGACATCATATTCCAATTCATGTAAGTATCGGAACTATTTTTCCTTATTTACTCTGATTATTCATGTTTTAATAAATAATTAAACTACCTACAAAAATGTCCTTAATGTGTTCCCTTACATCAATGATGGTTAGATAACACCCCAAAACTATATAGTGAGAATAATTATGATATTAAATATTTAGATCCTGATTCACACACATTCTCTAAGTGCATTCAATAATATTCTCACCCCCTCTAATTCCAAAAATATATATGGATTGTAGTTTTGATTTTTGGGTAATAATGAAAAAATAAATTAGAATATGTGTACATATTATTTCAATTAAATCTACTATTTGTCCATGATGTCTTCCCTTACTTCCATGATGGTATGATCACACCCTGACACTATATAGTGAGAATATTTATGATATAATATCCATTGATCATGATTCCCAAATATTCATTGAGTTCATTCAATTTTATTCTCACACACTCTACATCATAGAATATATGGATTATAGTTATGATGTTTAGAAAATTGTGAAAAAAATCATTTTGAAGCTATGTATAAACCATTTCAATTAAATATATTATTTGTTTGAAAAGAATCAAATTTAAATCACCAAACCATAATGTGATAAATATCTTGGGTATTACTATGCTAGATAATAATTTATCATTCCATAATTTTATACCATTATTCATGATTATTCTAGTTATTAACCACCCAAATAACAAATAACTTCATTTTTATGAACATGAAAGTGCCTAGATCTCCCATTATTTGAATACTATTAAAAAGATATATTTGAATGGTGTTTTAGAATATTCTAATGAATTTATGATTTCTAATAAAAAATATGAAAGAGATGTCATGAAATATGAATCCCAAGAAGTAAAGGAGAACCCCATACTAGTTATCATGATATAATTTGAGTTTTCCACTTCCCACTATCCATCAAGAATGATTTAGATGGTGAATATGTGTAACAATGGACTACTCTAAATAGGTGAGAAAAAAGTGCTTAAGACCTAGACTATTGGCCCATATTATTCTAACCATTAATTAATATATCCATTAATAAATTACCATTGTGGAATACCCAATCACGATTCACCTGTATGTAATGTAAGCTATCTAAAATAATTCTCATGTTTGTGGAACCCACAGTATCTTATTTGGCCATTATTGACCAATAAGAGCAATGAATAATCTCCTCCCGAAGTGATTCCATTATGAAAAAAATCATTGTGTTCTCTATCTCTGTGATGATTACCATGGGGACATTAAAGTGAAAGTGATAGGGAGAGAACATTCATGGGAATTGAACCAAGAACAATATTATCTAGTGTGATCAAAAACCAAATAAACAAAAATCATTTTTTACAATCTAATATATGTTTTAATGAATTATGAATTACATTAACGTGATTGATGTGGATTTCCCCTGATGAAAATTGATCCCTTAGATATTTTTCTGGAATCTTAATTCTCTATATATACATTCATTCCCCAATGAGATTTTCCCTCCCAGACATTGATTCATTTTAGATGTAAAGTTTTACTCATTAAACTATTAATTTCAATACACTAATTTTTTAAATAATATAAATGATTTCTATATTAATATAAAATTTCTATATTATTTTATCTTTTAAAAAATTATATTTAAATTTGTTTCTCAAAAAGTTCCTTATATATTGATTTGTTAACATATTTATATATGTATAATTTGTGTCTATTTTTAATATTGAATATATAATGATTAACAAATATATATATTTTAAAATTATTTCTGATGGATCATATTTTTCATGATTCATGTCATCTCCATGAATTTTTCATATTCTATTAAAATATATTTTTTCATGTTCAAAAGAAAAATTTTATAATATGAATAAACTATCATATATATGTTTTCACAATTTTATATTCTACTAATATTTCATTTACTCTATCAAATTATTATACTCCATTCACACATTTTATGTTCAAAAAACATATGTTCTACCCTAGAAAAACATGTCGTGTATGTTGTGTGTGTTTGATGTGTGATATTTGGTCAATAATATGATTTTAATTTTATGCATGTTTTTATGTGTTATGTTTTTTGTGTTTATTTTATGTTCTCATTATGTGTGGGTGAACTCATTTATTTTAGTACTCATGTGTTCTATATTCTCATTTTTTCTGTGTGCATTCATATATTGGGTTGGTGTAGGTGTTCATCAACTATGTTTACATTATTTTATGTGATATATATATATATATATTATTGATTATTTACACACACCATATAAAACATTGATTCAATTTCCACCAAACATTTTTTAAATTTATGTCATTTTGAATAAATAAAATATTTACATATTTTGTTTTATAAATGTTATGTGTGTGAGAGAGAGTGTTTGGGTGTTTAGTGAACATTTCACATAAATGGTTGGTGGTTATTGAAAATGTTTTATGGTGGGGCGATATGTGTGATTTAAAAAAATGAAATAAATTCTCTATGGAATATATAATCGATCTCTGAAATATAAAATATCATACAAACAATATGTATACATATTCTATGGGAAATTTATTTGTGTGTGTGTTTTTCTACAAGTGTGTAATAAATTTTATGTGACAATATATAAAAATTTGGACAACTAATATATATATATATAATTATTATATATAATTAAATATGAATATAATTAATTGTGTGTGTGTTCCATTTTTCTTCACATACATTTTTGAGATATGTATCATTAGTATGATATATATTTATAGGTATAGTGTGAGTTTGTGTGTCTGTGTGTGTGTTCTAAGAATAATTATAATCCCACCGAAGATATATTATCCGCTACATTAAAATGTAACGATTCATTAAAACTCTAAACAAATATGTATTATTAGATTAATATATATATTTTATTCTTTAAAGAATGACAATCTTACATATTATTCAAAATATTAATAAAATTTTTATCAACGATACATATGGGAAGGTAAAGTTATTTTTTATAATAATTTTTTTTGAAAAAAAACATTATTGAATTAGGTTTTTCATTATTTTATGAAAAATAAAATTGAAATTTATGACTATAAAATGATAATATATAGTTTATTTAGGACATAAATATTGGTAAAATAATTAAACATGAACCCCATCACCATTTATTGAATCAAATAATAAAAAAATAGAAATAAATTATCCAAATAATGCATGAAGATACAAATAAATAACACATTGAAAAAAACATTACATGTATTATATTAATTTTGAGGTCATAATGTAATGCATTTAAAGTTTGAATATATATATTATAATGCTGTTTAAGGATAAATATCTTTAAATTACCCAGAGTTAATAAAACTCATTATTTTCTTAAATTAATGAAGAGTAATTATTTTCAAAAAATAATAGATTGAGGCATGCCACTTCTGTTTTTTTATTTCACGTAATTTTAATAATTATTAATAAATAATTTAATTATAAAAAATGAAAACTATCAAAAAAATAATATATTTATAAATAAAAAATTTCAACAATAGTTCACATTATTTAATTTAATTATATTATATAAAAATTATTATACAATTATGCTAATAATATATATTTGAAATTTAAAACAATTGATTTATTCCAAAAATAATGCAAGAAAAAATAATAGAAATATCAGTGATGATGAAATGTAGTCATGTATCATTAAAAGTTTTTTATACTCTTAATAACATTAATTTTATAAATTTATTATAAACTACATTTAATATTTTATCATATTGTTTAAAAATTAATGTTGATTTATTATAAATAATAAGAATATTTCTTAATTTTTTTATTAATTATATCATTATATCATTTTAACTATTTATAATTTTAGTTTAATATAATCTCATTTCATATGAATAAAATAAGAGTGATATAACAAAAATATTAATGTTTTATAGTTTTAAGGTTCATTTGGATCCCTACACATCTATTATTTAACTCATCCCCAACTTTATTAAATTCTAAATAATTGTGTTGATCACAGAACAATCACTAATCTATTACATATAATAAAATAATTCTTTAATCTAAATTAACACCCTATATCTATTATTAAAGAGTTATATTTATTTCCTCAAACACCTTAACTAATTGTTTAGTAGAGTAAAAAGTCCTAAAATTAATATATTTATCCTCAATGAAATAAAATATATGAAATGATTTTTTCATTGAAATAATTGTATTGTTCTACAAAATTTCAATTTTATGTGATATAATTGTCTCCATATCATTATAACTTATTTCTATTTTTTTATTGATTCACTAAGAATATAAAAACTGACTTTGGATTCTATTTCTCATTGTGTTATTTACACGATTGTGATTATTTTAATTTTATAGAGTTGTGTCATGTACATTGTTTCCAATTCATTTTTATAATGTATGAATGATTAGTTCATTACCATACATTAGTGGAAAATGTTCATCTATTTCTATCTTTTCAATTGTGAAGTCTATTTTACATGTGACGAATCAAGAAACTAAAAGATGATATATTAATTGTTTGTTGAGACCTGATATTCTGATTGGTTACAACATCTCAATTCAATGAATGTATGATTATTGTTTAATGGAATGATTATTCCTGGCCTAACTAATTTTTTTCTAGCACATGGGCATATCTTGAGTGGTTTTATATTTATTCAGGAATCAATGTCATTTTTTGTCCATTTAATGGTATACTATGCTAAGGTAGCGTGTGTGGTGGTGAGAGTTATGATTTTTGGTTGGGGTAAGGAGAGTTTATACAAAATTTTAGTTATTATGTGGTTTATAGTACACCATAGTTTGTGAATTGACATGTTCGGAAGATTAGGTGGGCTTGTCGGTGTGGTGGATTCTCCATTTTAAAGTGGCCCTATTAAAACATCCTATGTGTTAATATTTCCTAATGTGGTTCCTCAAAGGTTCTACTATGAAACATGGTGAATCAAGGATCACAACATGCCATGGTACGTTGTATTTGATGAGAAATGGACTTGGCCTTTGTTTCAAACTAAGGATCACATTGTGATTCTAATCAAATTAATTTTCAAAATATTTTTAATATTCCATATATTTGTGGAACTCATAAGGAATATCAAGTCCGCATGTGACATGAGGCCAATATTATTCGGTCATAGGACACCATGTAATGGAGAAATACACAAAATATATCTATATACATAGAGTTACTGAGCTTATTTTGTTCAATTTTATTTATCATCCTTTAACCTTTGGCCTACCACAAGCCTTCCCTCAGGGATATCTTCATTTCATATGGTGAGTCTAACCCCCTTAGTTCTTCTGGATCGATGTAACTTAGATTTAATGATCAATTTATTCTCATTTACCTAACTTTTTATCATTCCTCATTTTTTCCAAAGGTTCTTAAAGAGAACAACAACTATTAGCGAGTAACTATAGATGGTGGTACACTCTGCATATACCTAGGTAGTGTTTCTTCCAAATTTAGTGGTGGTTGAACCTGATCCCATGTGAGGTGATTCAATAGATCATATGATCCTAGGTATTGTATTTTAATTCTATCCTAATTTATATTTCAATTAATAATAAATTTATTTCCATTTGGGGAAATTTATGAATTTTACTAATCAAATATAATGGTTGGTTTAAATAAATTGGATTGGAATTGTGTGAACTACATTTTGTTACAATATTTATTAACCATTTATTCAATATTGATATTCCATGTTATGACATTAAATAATGGGTTGATTGGATATACCATTTAATTAGAAAAATTATTAATGTCATTAATTTATAATGAATAATATTAATTTGATTTTTTTCTTATTGTTATGTTTTTTTTGTGGTAATTGTATGGCTTGGTTGTTGTGTGTCGGTGTCCATCATTTTGTGTTGTGTATTAGTGGACTTGTTTTTTTGGATTATTTTCTAGAGTTATTGGCTAATGGTTGATTTTTATTGGAAATTCTAATGGTGTTAATTCTTGGAAGAGTATTGGTAGTATGGGAATGATAATTTTCGGGAATAATATGTGGTGTCATAATATGAATTTATACTAATGATAATTTTTATATGTTATTGAAAATGGACAATTGAAAATGTGAGGTGTCCCATGTATGATGTGTTATTGATATTTCAAGTTTTCAGTAGTTTTATCAATCACTAGAGGGGAATCAGTTACACACTATTGGCATCCAAAGTCTTATGATAATGTGAGTATGAACCCATAGTTGTGGTCCTACATATGATATTATTATCTATTGTGTTTTGTTATATCATAAATCACCCAACCTGAGTCTTATATTTTATACTAAAACAAAGATGTTTTTGGAATGGTGATTTTCCCATAATTTAGGATGGGATGGATAGGGATGGTTAACTACCCCCTATCCTCCACACTCTCTTCTATATTTTTCATGTTGATTTCAGTGGTACACAATTATGGGTGGTACCTAGTGGGTGTAGGTGATAAATGTGGTGGGGTCTTGTGTGGTTGTACAAGATCATGGGGTTGATCTCCAATATTATCACGATACACCATTATTATAGTTCTATGGTATTATGGTGTTGTATGATCACATTTTTGGATCTGGTGTATTTAGTGTTGATGATGTGGTTTATTGAATGGGTAAATAGCAAGGCTTTCCCATTTATAAGATAACAGTTTTGGAATGGATGAGAGAAAAGATCTCTTCTTATTGGGTGAGAGTATAAAACTTGAAAGTAATGTGGTTGTGGGATCCATTATATATTCATTTGATTGTAGATAACTATTTTTATGCATGGAATTCGCCGTTAGTATACTGAGGATAGGGGAATTAGGCAACCCACAAGGCTCTTATTGGTTCTTCTATTTGTTCACAAATTTTTTTTATAATCTCTTCAAATATTCATGAGAGACTTTCAGTATGATCCTTTTGTTTTTACATATTACTCCCAACATGTATGTATATATATATGTTTATGTATGTGTGTGTGTTTTATATGTTTTTAATAGAGTGTTGGTGATCGAGACGAATATTTATAGCTTGAATTTTTGAGTATTTCGATCGTTGCAAAAAAATATTTTTTGTCATTTATTTATTTTTGATATTCTTGTATTTGTTTATAATCATGCATTTTATGTTTTATTTTATGTGATTATGTTTTATTTTATATAATGTGGTGGAGTTATTGGTTGTTTATTCTAGGATCCTGAGAAATATTTATGGGTAGTTCATCACATTATATACGATTTACATAGAGTACACGCCTCTGACATATGCCATAAAAAATGTAGGTTTTGAAGGAAACTAAAAATTTAGTTATATTCCCATGATGAGAATGAAGTCTATTTTGTACATGAATGAGTGGAAACATAGTGGTTGGTTGAGTGACATGATGTTGATTGAACATATAGACTTGTGGGGATTGTATGGGCTAGTGGGGGGATTCTCTTGGGTTGAGATTTGAATGAGATGAATGAATTGTAAACTACCACGAACATATGATTTACAGACCCCCTATGACTCTATGTATTAAAAATAAGTTTTATAAGACAACTAATTGAAATGAATCTTCTTATGAAGTTGAGACCTTAGATAGGTAATTGAATCATGATTTCATGAGTACTATTTTTGTTATAGGTAGTCCATGGTATGAATAAGTGAAATCATAAAATGAATCTAAATGAATCTATTTTTAATGAAATTATGATATTATACTTGTCATTTATAAGAATCAATTAGTCTCATAATCACGTTTTTTAGGTTTGATAGGATCTGAAGGTTTTCCATTTTAATATATGGAGATTCAATATTAATCAATTGGATTAGTGTTGGATGAAAATGTTGTGTTATTGATAGTTTTAGAGACTGGAGAAGTATGGTTGAGGCATCTTGTAATTGGAGATAGAGCACTGGATGGGGAAATTAGAGACACAATTTTTCTGATTTGTGCCTGATGTGAGTATCAATTCCCCTAACATTAGTCCACTAAGGTGAGAGGTGCCTTTATTATGGAGGTGTTATCATTGGGATAAGTTAGAGGATAATGTGTTATGGATTGAGTTATAAGTTATGATAAGGTTTTAGTTCTTATCAACATTTGATAAAGTGGATAATATGCTGGATTTTCCCTCCCTCTAGTGTGGGATAACTAGAGATCAGGATATGGGTATAAATTTTAACATTAATCTATGTTTTTCATTTGAAAAAAATTTAGATAAGTATTATTTAGCTATTCATTCGGAGGAGACATTGCATCCATCCATCTATTCTATATTTAGTGCATATTTTCTAACCATGTCATTAGAGGTATAAAAGAAGGTAGAGGTGATATAGGGGCGAATGAGTAGCCTGGATCACACTAATTGGAGATCCAGAATGGTATAATGTGGAATAAGGAACCATATGGAGGGTCATATATTTCAAGGTCGTTGAGATTCTAGTTAGTAGTGAAGCAGTTTTAGAAATATTAATTACAATTTTTTATGGAATTTAGTTCTCATGTGTCTTCCAGAATTTATTTACTTTATATGAATAGTTGTGGGTATCAAGAATATTCTCAATAGTTGTGCCTATTAACCCCGACGAGTCAGTAGGGTTTGGGAGGACACAATTTTTTCCTAATGAAGTATAAATATCAATTTCTAGGGTGGAATATCGATAATAGGGACTACCAAGGGCAATTTAACATCCCGCACCATAGATTAATACACAGCCATGAAGAGTTGGAGTTTGTAATGGTATGAACCAATATGATTATCATCATCAGAAGGTCTAGAAAATAACATAGGTGTAAAGGATGTCAATAGTATGGTGGAAGACTTGTCCAACGATAAATTAATTTGATCAAGGGAAAACTATAGAGGATTTAGATGTTGTTCAATGTAAGATAATTTTATCATCCTCATTGGGTTATCATTAATTTTTTCTTCCTAATTTCACTACATTATTGACCTAATTTGTCTTAAACATTACAGTGGAATTTGGAGGGGCATTCCATACCTTTGTGTTATTGATGTCATTTATAGGTTATGAAGATATTGTTTTATGTCTATCAAGGATTTTGACTGAGGAGTCGGAAACATTATTATTTTTTAATTTGTAATTTAAAAAGATAAAAATATACAATTTCAATCATGAAATGTATTTTCTATATTTTTTAGTGGAAGTATTAATATTTTTCTAGTTTATTGTTTTATTTTTTTTATGTCGAATTGAGAGGTGTTGCGCTTTCAAGAGAGTGTAGTTTTCAAATGTGTAGCAGGGGTTTTGACAAATTTTATATTTTAATTTTGAATCATACACATAGTTAGTGTGATCACTAATAGTGGAGTTTCCTTGTTTTTTTATAATGTATTTATACATTTCTATAGAAGTGGTTGTGACCCTTCACCTTGGTGCGACATCAACATTACGATAAAGTGATAACTGGGTTCCTATATTATTTATATGACACTATTTTGGACTCCAAATCTATGTTTTATGGAATTTAGAATATATTTTTGTTATCATTTGAATCCATGTATTATGAAGACCAATTTATTGCATTGGAGATCTCCATTTATTTTTTAGAATATGGTGAGTTGTTGTACAAGGGGTTGAATGGAATATAATATTATTAATAAAGTGGAGTTAAATAATCAATAATTTATTATGAAGACTGATGTTGATATTTACTAGTTAAGAGTGGATGGATTTATAAGAACCCAGTTCTTATATTCAGGTAGGGACCTTGTTTTCTGTTGTTTTTGAGAAAAAGAGGAGAATCTGAAAAATTAAGGATTACAAACCATGTATATTGCAATACATTCCATGCAATCAGTTGCCACAGGTGACCTTGTACTGGCTTTGTAATGGCCATGTACATGGCTGCGTGAGGTGACCTAGAGACTACCTAATGTAGTGGATAATTATGTCAGGTACACGGTGTGTACAATAAATGATCATGTTGTGAACTTGTTTTTTATTGATTAATTAGTCTAGGGTCACGTCTAATTGGAATAAATGCCTTCTTCTCGACTCGTCTCATCCAGGAGTGACCATAGGGTGTGATTCGTCTCAGTGCCCCCAATCAACAATTTGTTCTCCAAATTGAACACTCTTGATTATGTTGGAATCGCATCTGTATGTTCTTCATTATTCTAGAGCCTCATTGGTTGATATCTCTACTTTGGTAATATATCCTTGGATGAATGTTTTTGGATGTTTTTGTAGATATATGGTGTTCTTGGTTGATTCAAAGGAGAAGGATCAACAATATCAATCAGACAACACCGAGGTAGGTGGTTTGTACCTTTCCGTAGTTAGTTATTGAATTTTATGTGAAAAATTTCCCAATACCCTAGATTGGAGAATTGTGTGTTTAAGGAATTGAACCCTCTCGATGCCTATTATTCTTGTTGATTGAGTTACGGATATTGTTTTTTAATAATGTTAATTTCCACTCTATGGAGGTGTTTTCCCTTTGTTGATTTGATATTGACCGTTTGGTCTACTGTTTCTTGTTAGGCTAAACGCATTCCATGCCTAGTGTTGTAAAGATATAGTGATTTTATCTAATACTGTGATATTCTTTAGTTATTTTTAGCCATGTGGTTCTTCAGGTTTACTTTGGTTGCTGAACATTATTGTGAATGATTGGATTAGACAAGGCTATGGGATCCTGGTGTATTTAGACCATAGGGTAAATTGACACTAAGGGAATTCCCAGAGTGTCTGTTATACTTTTACGTTGCGAGACCATAGGGAGGATTGGTGTATGTTCACTCTTAGAGTGTATAAAGTTCCTCATTGCGAGACCAAAAGGGGAATTGGATCATGAGTTCTTATCTACAATGTCTATAATTTACTGATAAAAGACCACAAGGGGAATTGAGGGTGACTGATTCATCATAGAGTCTTTGTTTAAGATGGTCCAGAGGGGTTAGTCTATGAGTACTTCCCATTGGGTTGTTGTGTTTGATTGGTTGATAATGTAAATGAATGTAGTTCAAATTATATGGTTGTTTCACTAATGCAGAAAATGTTTTTTACGGAGGTTATTTTTTATTTTTAACATCGGCTTTTCACGGAAGTTATTACTGGTGACGCTATAAACATAGTTCTTTACGTCAGTTATTTTACAACTGACGTAAGAAACACAAATCCGAAGCACATTTCAAGTCGGTTGATAAAACACCATGGTGGAAAATTCTTCAGAGGTGTGCTTTATTACGTCGGTTATTTAATAACCGACATAGTATATACCCTTTCATGTCAGTTATATAATAACTGATGTCATAAATCACTCTTTCGAATCATTTATCACATCAGTTATTTTTATAACCGGCGTGATAAACTAGTCTTCCATGCGGTTTTAAACATCGGTTATATAATAACTGATGAAAAACATATATACGACGCCAGTTATTGTATAACCGACATAAAAAACAATCCATTTCAATTTATTACATCGGTTATGAAATAACCAACGTAAAAACCATTCCCCGTGAATTTATTACGTCAGTTTTGAAATAATCGAGGTTAAAACAAATACCAATGCATTTTTTTAGTTGGTTATGAAATAATGAACATAATTTTTTTAAATAAAACCCAACCACTTCTATGCCCATCCAAATTACCTAAAACAGTGAAAAATGTTACAAAAAAGATACCAAAACAGACCAGAACCCCCCCCCCCCCCCACCACCACACCCCTGGATACCCCCCACACCCATGGACTGCCCGCACCCCCTGGACATCCCCCCACACCCCTGGATAACCCCACCACCCCCTCGACAGCCCTCCTACACCCTTGGACAGCCCTCCCACACCCCTTAAACAGACCACAAATTTACCAAAAACAGACCAGAACCCCCTCACCCAAATGGGAAACACCCACCACACCCCTAGACACCCCCACACCCCTGGACTGTCCCCCACCCCCTGGATAGCCCCCGAAACCCCTTGACAACCCCCCCTTCTGGACACCCACACCCATGGTATACCACACCACCCCTATATATCCCCCCACAACCGTAGACAACCCCCATCCCCTAGACATCACTCCCACACCCCTAGAAAGCCCCCCACCCCTGGACTACCCCACCACCCCCTTGATATCCCCCCACACCCCTAGAGAAATCCCACCCTCTTGTATACCCCCACCCCCTATACATCACTCCCACACCCCTGAAAAGCCCCCCACACCCTTGAAATAGATCAAAAAGTTACCAAAAACAGACCCAAATATACCAGAACCCCCTCTCCCACTATACTGGACAGCCCCACCACACCCTGGGACACCCCCACACCCTTGGACAGCCCCTCACCCCCTGGACAGCCCCCACACCCCTCGACAACCCCCCACCCTCCTTGACCCCCCACATCCTAGACTACCCCCAACCACTGGATAGCCCCCCACAACCTTGGTCAACCCCCCACCGTCTTGGACACCCCCCACACACCTGGACTTCCCACCTAGACAGCCCCCCAGACCCCTGGACAACCCCCAACCCTCCTGGACACCCCCACACCCCTGGACTACCCCCACCCCCAAGACTACCCCCACCCTCCTTGACACCCCCACACCCCTAGACTACCCCACCCCCTGGACAAGCCCCCACACCCCTGGAAAACCCCCCAACCTCTTGGACACCCCCACACCCCTGGACAGCACCCACCCACGGGATAGCCCCCAAACCCCTGGACGACCCCCTCCCTCCTGGACACCCCCACACCCCTGGACACCCCCACCCCCGGGACATACCCCACCCTCCTGGACACCCCCACACCCTTGGATTGCCCCCACCCCCTGGACTACCTCCACACCCCAAGACAACCCCCCCCCCCCCTACTGGACACCCCCACTCCCCTGGATTGCACCGCTACCCCCGGGACTACCCCCACCCTCGTGGACACCCCCCCTATAGTCCGGGAATGCCCCCACCCCTGGACAACCCCACACACCCCCAGGATAACCCCCCACCCTCCAAGACACCCCCACACCCCTGGCCTTCCCCCATCCCTGGACTGCCCCCACCCTCCTAGACAACCCCCCAAACCCCTGGACTTCCCCCACCCCCTGGAGAGTCCACCACACCCCTAGGAAACCTCCCCACCCTCTTGGACACCCACGCACCCTTGGACTTCCCCCACCCCTAGACAACCCCCCACACCCCTGGACAACCCCCACCCTCCTCGACACCCCCACAACCATGGACTGCCCCCACCCCCGGGACTACCCCCACCCTCCTGGACACCCCCAAACCCCTAGACTTCCCCAACCCCCTGGACAACTCCACACACCCATGGACAAACCCCCACCCTCCAAGACACCCCCACACCCCTGGAATGCCCCCCTGGTGACTGCCCCCACACCCCTGGACAAACCCCAACACCCCAAGACTTCCCCCTCCCACTGGACATCCCCCACACACCCATGGACAACCCCCACCCTCCCTAGATGCCATCCACACCCCTGGACTGCCCCACGCCCAGGAACCCCCCCCCCTGGACAACCCCCACCCTCCTGGACACCCCCCACACCCCTGGACTTCTCCCCACCCACGTGACTACCCCCACTCCCCTGGACACCCCTGGACATCACCCCACTCACCTAGACATCCCTCCCACCCTTCTGGCCACCTTCCTACCCCAATAGACAGCCCCCACCACACCCCCAGACACCCCAACCTCACTAGACACCCCCAGACCAAAAACAGACCAAAACCCGACCAAAACTAGAGTAGAAACACCCACCACACCCCTGGACACCCCCACCCCCACACCCCTGGACTGCCCCCACCCCACGAACAACACCTGGACAACTTGTTTTGGGATAGGAGGCATCGCCATCCCTCGAGGGGCTGAACACCACTGGAAGGTACTCATCACTCCCACTTGCGAAACATGATCTCTCAAAATGTTTCACTAATTAATTATTCCCCTATAAACATCATTAATTCTATCACTTTCATGCCATTATAACAAGGGGTGAAACACCATCACACATTACGATGTTACCCCCTGGTTATACTGGCATCAAAGTGATAGAATTAAAGATGTTTACATGGGAACAAAGCATTGGTGATACTTTTTGAGAGCTGAAGCTTCACAATTTAGAGTGATGAGTATGTTCTATCGATGTTCAGACCCTCAAGGCATGGTGGCGCCTCTTCTCCCACATCCCTGTACTGCCCCCCCCCCCCATCCCCATGGACACCCTGGACCCCCCACTGGACAACCCCCCCCCCCCACTAGACTACCCTCCCACACCCCTAGAAACCCCCCTCACCTGACATAACACCCCCACACCACTGGACACCCCTGGACAACCCCCCACTCCCTTGGACATCCCTTCCCCACTCCTAGAATCGCTCCCACCCCCCTAGACTGCCCCCACTCTAATGGACACCCAGGATACCCCCACCCCACCAGACATCCATCCCACGCCACTGGATACCCCCAACCCACAGAACACCCACCAACACCCTTAAAAACCCTTCCCCCAGACCAGAATCCACACCAGATAAACCATTATAAGTAGACAAAAACAAGAAATAGAGAAAAATTAAACATTCACATATAAAATACTCATAAATTACAATGTTAACTTAAAACAAATCCCACCTAAACGACTACCAAATACACAATTACAATGACAATATTCAAAAATACATTTTACACTACAATAAACTAAAATTCAATCAAACTTGTATAATAATTTGACAACTCTACTTGTAAGTGTTTGAAGTCTTGAGAACTATAGGGTTGAGGGTCATCAAATAGCTACAAATTAAAAGGATAGTAGTTAATGTGTATAATGAATGAATCAAATGAAATATTATGGCATAGTTTAAAATAAAATCCTACCATGTTAATGTTTACAACTGTCTGAGTTTTTATTATTTCATACATAAATCGTAATATATAATATCCATATTCGAAGACTCCTTGTTGATCATGAAAATTCTGGTTGAATGAGTGTAAATTCAATATATTATTTTTATGTAATAAATCAAAGAGTATACATAATAAATGGATATTTACCTTTAAATTTACATATTTGATCTTTGTACTTCTTTTCATTGTGTTTTTTCAAAAGTAGGCCCATCCCCTGTAAGAATATAATACGAATGGGATAAATTTAAAATTCATCATAATAAATAAAACAATTGAGAAATTGAAACATACTTTTCCAGCATTTTCTTAAAACTTTCATGCACATCAAAATGGACATTAAATATCTAATAAAGTGTCTTCTCCCTTGGGAAAAAAGCCCTAACATCCATTGATCACTGATAAAATAATATTTAAGGTTAGTGGTTTTTTATCTAAACCAACAATGAAATCTTTGAGAGAGATGTGTTTCATACCCCTCACAAAAGGGCATCATCCAACATTGTGTGACTATATTATGTTCATGTCTTTAAGCAATAGAAGTCATTCTTTTTTCCTCATCCAATGCACATGCTTAAGGTGAAATCAAATTCGGGTCCATGAACCCATATACATATGTTCGCTCATTCTTCTCACAAATGTTATAAAGATACCTAATACAAAACAGACATAAGTATACATTGTCAATAAAAATAATGCAGGGAAAAGGTGTTAAGACTTACATGGAAAAATATTTCACCATGTTGATTCCCAGCTTATCTCCAGTAACAACCTCCATGATATTAGTTTTCACAATCCCCACAGTTATTTCACATCCAAATACATGACCTTCAATTGGAAACTCAAAATGATGCACCAAAAAATTTGAAAATCTTTTCATTCTGTCAAAACTACGATAATTTGTATATGATGTCATAGCCATTTGTATTTTTTTCTATCTATACAGTATTTATTCACATTTTAAATATTTTTGTAAAAATAAATAGAAAAATAAATTAGTTTTCAAATGATAAAACAACTTTAATAAAAAAAACAAAATAGAAGATATAACATACATACATCTATGGTAATGAGTCAAATAAGTCTGGATGGACAAATTAAAAAATGGTTGATACTATGTCCAACAGTCATCACCTCATTTGTTGGTAATGGTACTCGAGCTGATCTATATGAAATATCATGTACAATGACCCTCTAATTCTATACCTCTAATTGTTTATGATGAACTGTATCTCCTATAAAATATACCAAGCCATATTAAACTATATGATGTGGAGGATCATCAACATACAACTCATAATAAGTAGGAAGCTGCGGCAGATGAGTAGGATAAAAAATGGGGTTCGTAGGCTGAGGTGGGGGAGTGGGTGCTACTGGCGAAGGCGGCGGATAAAAAATGGGCTCTATAGGGGGAGGTGGGGGAGTGGGAGCTACTGGCAGAGGTGGAGGATAAATAATGTGGTCTTCAAGGGGAGATATAGGCAAACCTATATGTGTCACTGCATCCAATTAGCTCATACAAAACTCTACAACCTCCTTAGAAATATACTTTTCAATAATGGAGGCTTCAGGTAAAAATGGATTCTTAACATACACCTTCAAAATTTTAATATACCTTTTAGTAGGAAACATCCAATGAATATATAAAGGACCACACAGCTTTATTTCTCAAACCAGATGAATCATTAAATGCACCATTATATCAAAAAAATTTGGAGGAAAATTCATTTCTAGTTGACAAAGTTTACAAATTGTATCCTTTTCCAAAATGTTCAAAGCATTCACATCAATCACCTTATTACAAATTGAATTGAAAAAATAACACAACATCATTATAGTCTTTCTAACAAGGATTGGAAATATTATACTCAATGCAACTGGTAGAAGTTATTGAATCATGATGCGACAATCATGAGATTTCATTCCTATAAACATCAAGTCCTTCAATGACAAAATCTTTTTTACATTTGACGAATAACCTTGAGGCACTTTTATATCATGAAAACATTGAAAAAATATAATTTTCTCTCTCTTAGATAATGTATGACAAGACGGGGGAAGAAATTTTAGTCTTCCATTAGGAGTGGGAGATAACTCCAAACATATTCCCATTGAAAGTAAGTCTAATCTAGCATTCAAACCATCTGTTGTCTTTCCTTTAATATCTAATAATGTTATAATCAAACTATCTCAGATATGTTTCTCCACATTCATGAAATCAATATTATTTTTAACTTCATGATATCTCTAATATGGTAGGTCAAAAACTATTGAACTTTTCTTCCAAATATGTCTATAATTACCATATTTCAATGTCTTTCAAAATGTCACATCATGGGTTTTCACCCTCACAAAATACAAATTAGGGGATAAAGGTTTTAGAGAAATATCAAAATCTTGTGAGCCATTGAATTCCTTTTTTTTCTTCTATAAGTGTGGTCCATATGAAAAAAACATCCAATGACCCATGTACACTGTTTTACTCCCATGATGCAATTGACAATATGACGTATATTGTTCCCAAATTGGACATGCTTTATTCCATTTAACACTGTATCCAGAAAAATTTTCAGATGCTGGGATTTCATTTATAGTGAACAAAATCACTACATGTAGTTGAAAATATTCCATTTTTTAAGAATCATACACCCTGATACCATCCTCCCCTAAAAGGTTCAAATCATCAATCAAAGGTGACAAGAAAATATCAATATCATTTCCAGGTTGCTTCAGACCAGATATCATTATACTCAACATGACATATTTTCTATTCATACAATCTTCAGGAGAGATGTTTTAAATTACCATAAAAACAGGCCATGAACTATGTGTGCTACTGAGGGTTTGGTATGGATTCATTCCATCTGTGCACAACCCTAGTCTGAGATTTCTAATTTCATATCCAAATGAAGGATACTACTCATAAATTTTCATCCATTATGGACAATCAACTGGATGACTTATTTTTCAATCACATAACCACTCATCATCATTCCATCTTAACCTTTTTACATCATGTGAATTAGCAAAAAAACATTTTAAACGATGAATTATAGGAAGATACCAAAATACCTTTGAAGGGATCTTTGTAATTTCAACATCAGCCAATGATTTTTCTTTCACACTATATCGTGATGTCCCACATTTTAGACACTCTGACAGAAATTCATATTCCTTCCTATATATCATGCAGTCATTCGGACATGCATGTATTTTCTTGTATCCCATTCCCATCGGGCATAATAATTTCTTGGCCTTATTGTAACGACCCAAAGTATCATTAATGGAAAATACCTCTTGATCAAGTTAAATGTATCTTTATGAAAAATGTTATTATAAGATGTCAACTTCTTTGGTTTTATGTTAAGAATTTTGACCATTGTTAATATAGCCGTTGAATGGTGATCACATGATTAGTATAAATATAGGACCTTAACAAATCCAATTTACTCAGACAAAAGAAGTGATGGCCTCATCTAGTAGAATTTCCCTATACGAAGCCCATTTTTCGGAGCTCGGAAAAGTGGTGGCATCCTTGGGCTTCGCCCTTGACCAAGCCCAAGCTGAGATTTACCATGTCAAGATCGAACGGGACCGTCTACGGGAAAAGTTGAAGTTAATAGAGATTACCACTCGAGCGATGTTATCCGAGCCACCCCAAGAGTCTTTCGCCATAGCACACCTTACCCTTAGGTCTTATACGACTGTTTTAAGGGGTTATGTAACAAATATGTAGTACTATGTTCATGTACATTATTTTTGTATATAATAATGAATATAATTTCTAGTGACTTTTGATACATTGTAAATAGTTTTTAAAGTACAAATTGTGTTTTTATTTATTATTTAATTAAGAAATATATTTTATTAAATTAAGGGATTTTGGAATTAAATAATATTTTAATAAAATAATAATAATAATATTAAATTAATTTTTATTAAATATAAATGATCTTATAATTTTATTAATGAAATTAAAATTTTATATTAATGTTTGAAAGCCATTTCTATCAAAACCCGTGAATTTTCGATAAATGTTGGTTTTTATTTTAAATGTAAAAACAAACATATTTAGAAATTTTTTAGATAAAATAAATGTCATTTATGGAATCAGGATGTCGAAATTATCGAACAATGAATTTTTCATAATTTTCTGAGACAGTCAAATTTTTGGTTAAAAATTAAATACCATTTAAATATATAATGTGTTTTATGACATCATAATGACCCAATGGTGATGTAATAAAATACCATAATACTTATGTTCGGCCAATATATGTTTTTTTCATTAAAATAATGTGATTTTGGGTTTGTTTTACTTACTTTTCAAAGCATTAATGGACCCCTCAAAACATATTCAACACTTTTCCTTTTTAAATTAATTTCCATGTGAGTGTGACTCACCTCCACATATGCAACCTTATTATTTTAAGAAGTTTGGACTTGGTCCCTATAAAATATTATTTTCCTCTTCCCTGTTTCCAAAACCATGGGCAAAAACCATGGGATGGATTGTGGTTTGGATTAATTAAATGTAAGGGGACCCAAACCTAAATAATAAAGAATTCCCTCACATTTCCTATATACACCCACCCAAGATCCCACTTCCTCCTCACTAAAATCCCTTTTATTTTGTCCAACCTCTGACATAATCTCTCTATAATCCTCCCAAGGTGCCCCAATCTCCCAAGAATCCTCTCACAAGCCTCTCTGTAGCCTTTGGAAGCACACTTCCAAGTAAGGGTTTTTTTCTTCCTTTCTCATTTTTTTCAATTTTCATTAAGTTGTTTTGCCCTTTTAATTTAAATAATGAATGTTGGGGTATGGTTTAGAACCTCACCCATACTTCCCTTTTATTGTTTCAGTTATGGGAGACCCCTATCTCTCTCATTAAATGCCTCCAATGTACACCTGTTACTATGCTGAAATTCTGAAAGGAACTTCTCTCTCTTCTTTTACATTCAAGAAAATAATTTTGTATCATGAATCTAAATTCCATTACAATTGTTGGGACATGTATCTATATGACCTAATTACTTTCAATGACATGTAAATATGATGAGGAACCCCTTTATCTCTCATAAACCTTTTTTATGAATTCTTATGTCACGCTGTTATGCTGCCGAAATCACAACGATTTTCTAAGCCAATGTCATTGCGTAGTGAATACCATGCCAATTTCTCCATCAAGGGTATTCACCTTTATGAACATTTACTTATTGATTATAAAGTTTCATTTATGAATTACACATTCCTTTATCTTGGAATAAATGATTATGCTTTATGAATCCATGTTTTTTGATCCATGTGGCACACTTATGCATGAAATGAAATGTTTAAGAAGGGTGCGCCCTTATAGAGCTCCAATGCATTGGGTAAAGTATAGTATCGTGATACGTCATGTTCAATGAGTGTTGACTCATGCTAATTCAAGTGCAACGAGGGTTTACTCATGCTTCATGTGCAATAAGAGTTTACTCATGCTTTATGTACAATAAGCCTTGGATCATGCTAATTCCATGTTAAGTGTTGTTGCCACATTTCCATGTTATGATTATCATGCTTTATCATGCCTTTATGTTCATGTTTCTTTTATGATCTATTGATATGCCTATTGTCTAACATGTATTGTACTCCTCATGTTATTTCATGTGTACTCCCTTACTGGGCTTTATAGCTCACCCTTTTCTTATGGATGTCCTCAGGTTTTCCCATGCAATGCTAAGTACGAGGGAATGTAGTGGTTTTGTAATGGAAGTTTTAAATAAATATGTTGTATTTCATGTTTCATGTTTTTATGTAATGATCATAATCCCCAAGGACACTAAAACTCTCGATCTTCTTTGTTTTATCAAGTGATGTTTTATGTAATAAATCATGTTTATGTTGTAATAAAAAGCATGGTTGTCATAGTTGGTATCAGAGGATAGGTTTAGTTATTTTTGGGATTAGGAAACCCTAGTAAAGCATTAGATACAAGACTAGGTATAATAAAAACATCCCTATGTTTTGGTTAGTACTGAGTAAGTGGTTTATCAAACAAATACATCCCTGTCTGGATACGAGCAGGTAGAGGCGGCTCTGGCATAGATGTATCCTAGGGGTAAAACCTGAAAACACCGCTTTGAGCTAGACTCGAACAGGAACTGGTGCACGACAATGGGCCTTGCTGCACTCTTGGTTATGACACTCACGGGGGAAATGTTTTGATAAATTCACAATCTTAGTATGAACCCTTATTAAGGGAAAAATGCCCGGATGAATATATGTTAGAATGTAGATCATGAAAATCCTAGATTGATTCCTATAGACTCATGATTTAATAAAATTAATGTTTATTTATAAGTCATCAACCTTTTTCTTTGGATTACCCTTTATGTGTTACCCCTAACTTTCATTTTATTCCAGCCAATGGCCGGTAATAAGAGGACTCGGGCTAACAACCGTTGTGAAGATCAGTGTGATGATTGTACTAATGAGATTCCCAATCCAATGGGAGCGGGAACTACGAACTTTGTCATGCTTGTCTCTCAGCTAACTCATGTTTTGAATAGAAACACGGGTCAAGAAGAACGTTCAACCCCCCATAAGAAATAACAAGTCACTATCGAGATCTTCATGAGACAAAGGCCTCCTACTTTTAGTGGATCATCTGATCCCATGATCGCTGAACAATGGATCAACTCAATTGAAAAGATCTTCTCCATCCTCCAATGTTATGAACAAGAGAAGGTTCTCCGAGCTACTTATTGTATGGAGGGTGAAGCTGATCAATGGTGGATGTTGATCAAAAACATGAAGCCTGAGGAGGAGATCTAGGCTTTGGAATGGAAGGAATTTAGGAAGATGTTTTTCGATAAATATTTTCTTCACACCCTCCGGCTTAAGATGGAAAGGGACTTCCATTACCTCAAGCAAAAAGATGAAGAATCTGTTGGAGCATAAGAGGAAAACTTCACAAGGATTGCATGATACGCTTCCAGCTTTGTCGTTACCCCCGAATGCAAGGTTGACCACTTCTTTGGTGGGCTGAAGACCAGCTTGCGGAAAGCATTAGCAATCCGTGACTTCGTCAGCTATGAGGAAATTTTCTGATGTGCCCTCAAGGTCGAAATGGAGGTTGGAGAATCACAGGGGTATCATGGGTACAAGAAGCGTAAGGTGGACTTCAATGCTGGTGGTCCAATGGATAAATCCAACGGCGCTAAGAAGTTCCAGCACCCCACTTTCCAAATGTGCGGAAAGAAGAACCCTGGAAATTGCCTTAAGGGGACGAGAAAATGCTTCAGGTGTGGAAGAGAAGGGAACCTAGCTGTTAACTATCGGAAAGAAGGACATGCGGCTGCGATAGAGGAGAGGAATTCTTTGTTCGAACCTCAACGCGTTGTTCAGTGCTACAAATGCAAAGAACTGGGTCATTTTGCAAATCAGTGCCCTAATCCAAGGGTTATCCGAGGCAACCAACAACCTCCAAGACAGCAAGGAAGAGCTTTTGCCATCACTTCTGCGAAGTGAACCCCGACAACGAAGTGGTGACGGGTATGATAGTTATTCATTCATTAATAACGAATGTACTTTTTGATTCAGGTTCAACGCATTATTTTATATTTGTAAAGTTTAGTAGATCAATCCTAGCACCACCACAAATCATGTAAGTAAAGATGTCGGTGAGTAAGACAAATGGGGAAATCATTGCATCCCATGAGTATAAGTCTTCCCCTGTTATAATGTGTGGATTGAATTTCTCGGAGAACCTCGTCATACTCCCTCTGGTGGAATTTGATGCAATTCTTGGCATGGATTGGAATTCCTTATATACAACCAACATAAATTGCCGAGAGAGGGAAATCACACTCCATATGGAGAATCGACCCCCAATTCATTACAAGTGTCAGGAGGAAGATGAATCTCCTTTAGCTCCATCATCTCAAGAATAGATATTACTGCCCTATGAGCACGTGTATCTGGCTTAGATTATTGAGTCTAATGAAGAAACCATCCTTGAAGAAATGCCTATTGTGAGGGAATTCGCAAAAGTGTTTCCTGAGGAACTGTCTGGTCTTCCTCCTAGAAGAGATGTTGAGTTATCAATTGAACTTATACCTGGGGCATTACCAATATCCAAGACTCCATATAGAATATCTATTTTTGAGCTTTAAGATATGAAAAAACAACTACATTAGAATCTAGATAAAGGGTTTATACACCCAAGTGCTTCACCATGGGGTGCACCAGTCCTCTTCGTCAAAAAGAAGGATGGGTCAATGTGGCTCTGCATCGATTATCGTGAACTTAAAAAAATCACAATAAAGAACAAGTATCCTCTCCCAAGAATCGATAACTTGTTTGATCAGATATGTTGAGCAAAATACATCTCCAAGGTGGACTTGCGGTCGGGATATTATCAAGTAAGGGTGAAGAAGGAAGATGTCCCCAAGAATGCTTTTCGTACAAGATACGAGAACTATGAATTCATATAAATGCCTTTTGGATTCACCAATGCTCCAACAATATTCATGGACTTGATGAATCGTGTCATTAGAGATTACCTTGACAAATTTGTGGTAGTATTTATAGATGATATTCTAATATACTCAAAAACCAAGGAGGATCATGGGGAGCATTTAAGAACTTTGCTAGAGACTTTGCGCAAGGAGAAGCTCTATGCAAAGTACAGCAAGTGTGTGTTCTAGTTGAAGGAGGTCTCATTCTTGGGCCATATCATCACAAGAAATGGGATATCTATGGACCCCTCCAAAACAGATGCAATTGAGGGATGGACGAGGCCAACATCGGCAACCGATATCCGTAGCTTCTTGGGGTAAGATAGATATTATCGACGATTTGTGAGGAATTTCTCACGATTGTCCAACCCTCTTACCTAGCTAACTCGAAAGGTAGTAATTATTTCTTGGAGTGATGAATGTGAAGAAAGCTTCAAGGAGTTGAAAAGGAGGCTTATCACTGCACCCGTGCTCACATTACCCACAAGTGGGGAGCTTTTTGTGGTATTCAGTGATGCTTCGAAGAAGGGATTAGGATGTGTGCTGATGCAGAATGATAAAGTGATATCCTATACCTCAAGGAAGTTTAAAATTCATGAGGGAAACTATCCAACGCATGATCTGGAGTTGGTGAATGTTATCTTTGACTTGAAAATTTGGTGGCATTATCTATATGGAGAGAAATGTGAGATATATATAGACCACAAGAGTCTTAAATATATATTCACACAGAAAAAGCTTAATATGCACCAGAGAAGATGGATAGAGCTCATCAAGGATTATGACTGTTCAATACATTACCACCCTGGGAAAGCGAACAATGTGGCGGATGACCTAAGTAGAAAGGATCCATCGATTATATAAATGATGAGAATTGAGAAGGATCCAATCTTCTTAGACTTGATTAAGATGAACGTGGGAATCGCAAAGAAGTGAACCTCATCAATCCTTTCACAAATTATTGCTCAACCATCTATTTTGGAAAGGTTAAAGGATTCTCAAAAGGATGATGTGGGAATTCAAGAAAAAGTGGAAGCTATCAAAAGGGTAAATCCTTGGAGTTTAATGTTAATGAAGAAGGAATTGTGCGGTTTGGGAAAAGACTATGTTTTCCATCAAGTCCGGAGCTGAAGAAGGAACTTTTGGATGATGCACATAGTTCAAATTTCTCTATTCACCAAGGGAGCACAATGATGTATCGAGATCTCCGAAAAAACTTTTGGTGGGATATTATTAATAAGGAGATTTCCGAATATACATCAAAGTGACTGTTGTTTCAGCAAGTGAAGGTAGAGTGGAAGAAGTATAAGGTGATGATGCAACCATTGCCCATACCAGAATGGAAATGGGAAAAAATCACCATGCACTTTGTCACCGGACTCCCAAGGGCATCCAAAGGCAACAATGCAATCTGGGTTGTTGTGGATCGTCTTACAAAGACTACACACTTCATTGATATTCTGGAGGATTTCTCATTGGATCAACTAGAACGGATATATATTAGAGAAGTTGTAAGGTTGCACGGAGTACCACTATCTATTGTGTCTGACTAAGATCCAAGATTCACCATTAAGTTTTGGAAGAGTTTTCAACATGATCTGAATACTGAACTAAAATTCAGTACGACCTATCATCCTCAAACGGATGGCCAATCTGAGCGGACTATCCAAACACTTGAGGATATGTTGAGAGCGTGCTCAATGGACTTTAAAGGAGTATGGGATCAACATCTTCCTCTGGTTGAGTTCTCTTATAATAACAGTTACCACTCGAGCATCCAAATGGCACCATATGAAGCCCTGTATGGGAAAAGGTGCAGAACACCGACATTTTGGGATGAGGTCGGTGAAAGTAATCTTCATGGACAAGAAATGGTCGAGGAAATGGTGGAGAAGGTAAAAAACATTCAGCAGCATATCAAGGTATCCCAAAGTCTACAGAAGTGTTATATAGATAATAGTTGATGAGACCTTGAGTTTAATGTTGGAGACATGCTGTTTCTACGCATATCTCCATGGAAAAAGGTCATGAGGTTTGGAATGAAATGGAAGTCAAGTCCAAGGTACATCGACCCCTTCGAGGTTCTTGATCGTGTTGGGGTTGTGGCCAATTGACGAGAACTTCCACCTACTATGGCCAAAGTACGTGATGTCTTCCATGTATCCCTCTTAATGAAGTACATACTGGACCCTTCATATGTACTCCCATCTGTGGTGGTACATAGGAAGATGATCTTTCTTATGAGGAGCAACCAGTGAATACCTTAGATCGTAGAGAAAAAGTTCTACGAAATAAGACAATGCCCCTCGTCAAGGTATTGTGGAGAAACCAAAAGTTTGAAGAAGCGACTATGAAATCGGAGGATATGATGAAGCTGAGTTACCCACATTTGTTTTAATGTGGGAAAAGGAAAATTTCGAGGGTGAAATTTCATAAGGGGGGAATATTGTAACGACCCAAAGTTTCATTAATGGAAAATCCCTCTTGATCTAGTTAAATGTCTATTTATGAAAAATGTGTTTATAAGATGTCAACTTCTTTGGTTTTATGTTAAGAATTTTTACCATTGTTAATATTACCATTGAACATTGATCACATGATTAGTATAAATATAGGACCTTAGCAAATTCAATTTACTCTGAAAAAAGAAGTGATGGCCTCATCTAGTAGAATTTCCCTATACGAAGCCCATTTGTCGGATCTCGGAAAAGATGTGGCATACTTGTGCTTCTCCCTTGACCAAGCCCAAGCTGAGCTTCACCATGTCAAGCTCGAACGGGACTGTCTATGGGAAAAGTGGAAGTTGATAGAGATTACCATTCGAGCGATGTTATTCGAGCCACCCCAAGAGTCTCTCACCATCGCACACCTTACCCTTAGGCCTTATGCGGGTGTTTTAAGGGGTTATGTAACAAATAAGTAGTACTATGTTCATGTACATTATTTTTATATATAATAATGAATATAATTTCTAGTCATTTTTGATACATTATAAATAGTCTTTAAAGTAAAAATGGTGTTTTTAGTTTTTATTTAATTAAGAAATCTATTTTATTAAATTAATGGATTTTTGAATTGAATAATATTTTAATAAAATAATAATAAAAATAATACATTAATTTTTATTAAATATAAATGATCTTATAATTTTATGAATGCAATTAAAATTTTATATTAAGGTTTGAAAGCCATTTCTGTCAAAACTCGTGAATTTTATATAAATGTTGGTTTTTATTTTAAAAGTGAAAATTAACATATTTAGAAATTTTTCAGATAAAATAAATGTCATTTATGGAATCAGGACATCGAAATTATCCAACAGTGAATTTTTCATAATTTTATGAGACAGTCAAATTTTTGGGTAAAAATTAAATACTGTTTAAATATATAATGTGTTTTATGACATCAGAATGACCCAATGGTGATGTAACAAAATACCATAATCTTTATGTTCAGACAATATATGTTTTTTCATTAAAATAATGTGATTTTGGGTTTGTTTGACTTACTTTTCAAAGCATTAATGGACCCCTCAAGACAAATTCAACACTTTGCCTTTTTAAATTAATTTCCATGGGAGTGTGACTCACCTCCACATAAGCAACTTTATTATTTTTAAGAAGTTAGGGCTTGGACCTTATAAAATATTCTTTTCCTATTCCCTTTTCCAAAAACCATGGGAAAAAACCATGGTATGGTTTGTGGTTTGGATTAATTTAATGTAAGGGGACCCAAACCAAAATAATAAAGAATTCCCTCACCTTTCCTATATAAACCCACTCATGATTCCACTCAATCCTCACTAAAATACCTTGTAGTTCGTCCAAACCTTGAACTACACTCTCTAGAATCCTCTAAAGGTTCCCCAAGCTCCCATGATGTTTCTCACAAGCCTCTCTCTATCCTTTGGAAGCACACTTCCAAGTCAGGGTTTTTTTCTTCCTTTCTCATTTTTTTCAATTTTCTTTAAATTGTTTTGCACTTTTATTTTCAATTATGAATTTTGTGGTATGGTTTCTCACCTCCCCATACTGACCTCCTATTTTTTGAATGATGTGAGGCCCCTTTCTCTCTTATTAAATGCCTCCCATGTACACCCATTACTATGCCAAAATTCTGAAAGTAACTTCTCTCTTTTCTTTTACATTCAAGAAAATAATTTTGTATCATGAATATAAATTCCATTAAAATTTTTGGGACATGTATCTATATGAACTCCTTAATTTCCATTACATGTAAATATTATGAGGAACCCCTTTCCCTCTCATCAACCTTTTATATGAATTCTTATGTCACGCCGTTACGCTGCCGAAATCGCACCGATTTTCTAAGCCAATGTCATTGTGTAGTGAATACCATTCCCATTTATCCATCAAGGGTATTCACCTTTATGAACATTTAATTATTGATTATATTGTTTCATGTATGAATTCCACATTCCTTTATCATGGAATAAATGATTATGTTATATGAATCCATGTTTTATGATCCATGTGGCACACTTAGGCATGAAATGAAATGTTTAAGAAGGGTGTGCCCTTATAGCACTCCAATGAATTGGGTAAAGTATACTATCATGATACATCATTTGAAATGAGTGTTGAATCATGCTAATTCACGTGCAATGAGGTTTTACTCATGCTTCATGTGCAATGAGGGTTTACTCATGCTTTATGTGCAATGAGCCTTGGCTCATGCTAATTCCATGTTAAGTGTTGTTGCCACATTTCCATGTTATGATTATCATACTTTATCATTCCTTTATGTTCATGTTTCTTTTATGATCTATTTATATGCCTATTTTCTAACATGAATTGTACTCCTTATGTTATTCCATGTGTACTCCTTTACTGGGACTTATAACTCACCCTTTTCTTATGCATGTCCTCAGGTTATCCCATGGAATGCTAAGTGCGAGGGAATGTAGTTGTCTTGTAAAGGAAGTTTTCAATAAAGATGTTGTATTTCATGTTTATAGTTTTTATGTAATTATCCTAAGCCCCAAAGACACTAAACCTCTCGATCTTCATTGTTGTATCAAGTGATGTTTTATGTAATAAATCATGTTTAAGTTGTAATAAAAACCAGGGTTTTCATACTTATAATGTGAATCTGGAATATCATTATCTTTTGGAAGAATTTCTTTCATAAATTGTAGCATCTCTGTAAAACTTATGTCACTCAATCCATGTTTTTCCTTCAGGTAAATTAATATTAACACTAACAAAAAAACCGTAAAATCTGTACAACCAGGATATAATGGTTTTTCAGCATCACCATATAAACGCGCAACTATCGGTTCTATCTCAAATTGTTCTTCTGCAATATTGCGAATCATTTCTTCAATTCCACCAGAGTCACCATCATGCGAATCTTCATCATCAGTGAAATTCCATCCAGTTTCACCCAACCAAATCCAAGTGTTGTAACTCAGAATAAAACCATGAAAAATCAGATGATCTTTTATCTCCCTAATTTTCAACTTCTTCATATTCAAACATTTCAGAAATGGACATAAAAAAATTTTCACTACTTGGAACATTTAGTTTTGAAAATTCCGAAAAGGCATCAAAGCCTTCCTCATATTCATTGCTCATTAGATGTTCCATAATCCAACATCGACTCATTTTTACCTATATAAAATATCAAAATTATATATCTTTTTAAGATAATACAAATATATTTTTATATGAAAAACATCATAATTTTAATGTAAAACAATTTTGAAATATAAAAAAAATATGCATATTTAAATAAAATATGCTTGAAGATTATTTTAAAAAGAAAATATCGTTATATATAACAGTTTTAAATTTATCTTGGATACTTTCTTCTTAAGGATCACATTGTATATCCTGGTGCAACTTCATACCAAATTCATAAATTCGTAAAAAAAGAAATATGATGTATAAATATTAAAATATGTATACATTAAATACTGAAAATTACACAGATCCTAACAATTTGAAACCTCAGGACAACCCCCCACCCCTATGGACACCCCCACCCCCTGGACACCACCCCCACCCCCTAGACTCCACCCCCACCCCCTTGGAAACCACCCCCACCCCCTGGACACCCCTACCCCCTTGGAAAACACCCCCACCCCTTTGGACACCACCCCTAACCCCTTGGACACCAACCCCCACCCCCACCCCTTGGAAAACCCCTATACACCACCACCCCCTTAGACAACCCCCTACCCATGGACACCACCACCACCCCCTTGGAAACCCCCTGAACACCACCACCCCCTTAGAAAACCCCACCCCTCTAGACAGCCCCCACCCCCTAGATGGCCCCCACCCCCTGGACATCACCCCCACCCCCTTGGACACCTGCCACTTATCCTAGACACCACCCCCACCCCATACCCCACTGGAAACCCCCAACCCCCTAGACACCCCCACCCCATTGGACACCACCCCACCACCTTGAAAAACAAGTGGACACCACCACCACCTTTGAAAACCCCCCACCACTCTGGACAACCCCCCACCCCCTGGACAGCCCCCCACCCCTCTAGACACCCCCACCACCACCTTGGACACCCCCACCCTCCTAATAACCGTAGAACACATCGATTACTATTAAATTGTCAATTAAAAAAGACCAGACATCCCTAATAATATAAGGAATGAAGAATAAGAAGAAGTGGACGAAGAAGAAATAATGAAACAAAGAATAAAGGAACAAGAACATGGAATAAATAACATATTTAAAGAAATTACATGGAATCCAAGAAAACCATGGGGTCTCCAATGGTTGATAGAAAATGTTTGAATATTTAGTAAACCTGAGAATCAAATCAAATTTAAAATAAAAACTGGGATGGAGAAAATTACCTTGTAAAGCCTATCATCATAGCACAATGGGGTCGGGATAACTATGCAACTTTGAAAACCATGACATGGTATCCCCCATAACCCATAATTTTCTCATTGGCAATGACTGGTCAAAATATATATAATCAAATAGAATCATATTTACACACCCCTCATCTTTTCATAATGCTTGAATCCCTAAATCATAATGGAAACTTCAAACATAGACTTTACCAACCCCCTTGGACACCCCCATCACCTTGGACACAACCCCCATCCCCTTAAAAAACAATAATAAATTATATCCTAATATCCATGAAACAATAAAATCATTAGGTCAAAATCACACAAACCATGATGAAATAGTCAATCCCAACTCACACATATCCCCCACCCTCTTAGACAACAACACCACCCAGTTGGACACCCCTTGGACACCACCACCCCCTTGGAATGCCCCCCACCCCTCTGGACACCCCCCACCCCCTGGAAAGCCCCCACGCAACTAGACAACACCCCACCCCCTAGACACCCCACCCCCTAGAAAAACCCCTCATACAACCCCTCAAACACTCTGAATAGGCCCCTTCCCTTTAGATATCCCCCACCCCCTTTGACACCCCAACCCCTTCGAACCCCCTCCCCCCCCCCCCCACACACCCCTAGACTGCCCCCCCCCCCCCACACCACCATGGACACCCTGGACAACCCCAACCCTCTGGACTACCCCATGAACCCTTTGGACACCACCCCACCCCCTTGGACACCCCTAGAAACCACTAACCCCTTGGACAGCCCCCCACTCCTCTAGATATCCCCCCACCCTCTAGACAGCACCCCAACACCTCTAGACAACACCCCCACCCCCTTGGACACCCCCTCCTGTCCAGGACACCACCCCAACCTCTTACCCCAATAGACACTCGCTGGACACCCCCAACCCTCTGGACAGACCCCACGGACAACCCCCCAAACCATTTGGACAGGCATGCACCCCCTTGGATAGCCCCCTCCACCCCCTGGACCCCCCACACCCCTGGAATCCCCCCCCCCCACTACCACCATGGACACCCTGGTCACCCACCAACCCTCTGGATAGCCCCCCGAATCCTATGGACACCCCCACCACCTTGTACACCCCTGGACACCACCACCCCCTTAGACATACCCCACCCCTCTGGACAGCCCCCGACCACTGGACAACCCCCACACCTCTATACACCCCACCCCTCCTAGACACCAACCTAACCACTACCGCTTTGGACACCCCTCAGACAACCCCCAAAACCCTATGGAAATGCCCCCACTCCCTGGACAACCCCCCCAAACACTTTGCACATCCCCTCAAACCCTCTAGACAGCCCCCACCCCCTGGACACCACCCACACCCCCTTTTACATCCCCATTACCCCATTGGACACCACCAACCCCCTTGGATAGCCCACACACCCCCAGGAAACAACCCCTAACCCCCTTTGACACTCCCTGGACACCCCCACCAAATTGGAAAACCCACCCTACCCCCTGGACACCCCACCAACTTGCACATCCCCCACCCCATTGGAAACCCCATGTACATGAACACACACATGATAGAACTCACAAAAATCATAAACTTGCATGAGATAACTTCCATAGGATTATTTTACCAGAAAAAAATTTAGCATGGTATAAATGAACACTATGAAACTAACCATGATTTCAAGCACAAAGATAAATAACATCACAACATATTAGTTTAGGGCATCGCGGAAACAAACTGAAAACGAGTCGTGTGAGGCTTACTTGAGTGTTGTGAGTTGACCAGATAGATCTGCTAAAAATAAATATGAAGAATGATGTTGGAAAAATTAGGTTGTTGGGAATGACTTTAAAGACTCAATTCTAGGTTTTCCACGTGAGAGAGATGAATCGTAGGTCACCCAATCTAAGAAAACAGAATGACTGAATGCAGGGTGCGATAAATCATTTAAAAGATTTATCACATTGGTTATTTAGTAACAACTGTGATAAACTATTTTTTAATGTTTATAATGTCACTTATTTAATAATCGACATAGAAAACTATTTATCATGTTAGTTATTTCATTACCGATGTGATATATGTCGCTTTATACGGACGTGATAAATTGCTGAGATTGGCTTTGTCACGTTGGTTTCTTTATAACTGAAGTGGTAAAGTGCCGAGCATTCTTTTATCACATCAGTTATTTTATAACCGACGTGATAAAGCACGCCAAATTTGATTTTCACGTTGGTTATACAATAACTGACGTCAAAAATATAATCTCTCTATATTTAACATCGGTTATAAAATAACCGACATAAAATATCGATCTTGATCATTATATTATGTCGGTTATAAAATAATCGATGTGATATATCGATCATTATAGATTTGCACGTTGTTTATATAGAACTGACAGGAAAGATGCTAACATGTTAAATGTTTTTCCACTAGTGTTTACTTTTGAGAATTTCCTTGTTTATTACTTCATTTTTTTATTTCCAGCCATATATATATTCACTGACTATTAGGCATAGATGTTTGGGTCATTTCCTATTGGGATTCATCTCACACCCTGTTTGGGTTATGCTTTTGGGCCCATATAGATTAAATTTTAGAGGTATTGGCCAGAGAATGAACCCTTCCACTTCAGGTACATGAATTCTATGGAGCTGCAGCTCATGGGACCAAGTTGAGGCTTGCAATGCTGCTGGAGTTTATTTGTTTCCTTTTTTACATTGTTTCAATATTGTATTTCAACATGGTGGCTTGTTCAGATACTTTCCTAGATACATGTGACATGCATAATTATATATATATATATATATATTCTTCAGTGGTTTATTTCCCATTAGTCATCCACTGTTCATTGTAGTATAGAATTCATACTACATTTTCTATTGTTTTCTGATTTCCATTCAACTATGTTACTCTACCAATGAGGGAATAGTTTCTCCACTATCACACCCAAGGCCCTCGTAGCTTGTCGGCAACCTATGGAATTTGGGAAAATGTGCATGAGGCCATGTGACCAATTGGTTATAGGGATCCTTTGGATGGAACCTAGAGCTAGGATGTCACAAAGTGGTATCAAAGAGATTCTATTCTTCTTGACATACAGTTTGGAGCCTATTGACATGTATATGAAGGAATAAGTTGTTACTAATATGTTGTGCCCAAGAATAGCTATCCTATGTATAAGGAAAATCTAAATTACCTAGATTATTGCTATTTTTCTTGTTTTTTAATTATTATAGTTGATTTGATTTCACCATTGGGTGGTTCACATGTTTTCTACTTCTACCTTTCATATTATTGAGGTTCTATTTCTATTTCAACACGAGGAGATGATAGTATTCCATCTCATGCATCATATAGGAACTTTCTTGAAATCACATGTCATGTATTATTTCCATGACATTTAAGGTGAATTACTAATTGCACGGTTCTGTAATAGATGTTGTGCTATATGTGCATGCTATTGTGAGATAAGCCTTGATTGTATATCTACTGTTTGTTACTGTACTGTGAATGTTTAAGGTTTTATTTGAATGAACACTAAACATTGGTCCTTGAGCTGTTATGGTGCTGCATGGATCAGAATTTGGTGGATTATGTGATGGATTGCACTATTATACCATGTGATGTATGTGAATAAGATTTCAAGAATAGATTCACTAGGAGTATTGCCCCCTACTCTTCAGAATTTGGAATTTTAATTCCCTTTTCAATGTTTTTTGGGATTTTAGAGTAGTTTCTGAGGCAAACTGCCCCAAAAATTCCGGAAAACATGGAATGTAATGACAAATACCCGAAATGTATCCTTCTGATCAGGAAGGAGTAACTATGCTTATGTACACATCATGTGCTGTATGAATATGCAGGGTAGTTTTAGCTATTTGACATTCTATGTGAGAAAAAACAAGGGGTTGGTGAATCTTTAGTGGAACATTCCATATATCAGACATACACAATATATTGTATAGACCGTGTGTCCAGTCATGTGACTAACAACATGGATGGGTGAAACATAGGTTGTACACACTGTTTTTGTATCAAAAATTCCATGTAGAGTTAATTCTGTTCCCGACTGTGTGGCTGAAGACACAGGTGGTTGAAACTAATGTAGTACACACCGTGTTTAGTGTCAACAAGCTGTGTAGTTTTGTTCTAGGAAAACCCATGTGGGATAGTGATGTAGAATTACTTTGGAAGGTGGGTATCGACTCATGTAAACATCATTTCATCGGAGAACACATCGTGTATATGGGGTGTTACATGACTAGGGTTGGAAGGAGTACACGCCCATGTAAAAGTTTTTGTGAACAATCCTTATAGGGGTTATACACGCAATGTATAAATGTATTTTAAATCATTATTTTTTCTCCTTTCCATTTCAAACGCTTCTATATTTTAGTTCCTGATAATCATGAACTGAGGTGTCATCTTGACAATGCAGATACCTGCCAACAAGATGTCCTCCTGATGTTCACCGGATTCAGAGCAACGATCAGACACCAGACATGGTATATCATGGACAACCAGCATATCCTCCCATCATTCATGTCATGGAACAAACTATAATTCTAGACACAGGTACTGATGCCCAGATATGAGAGGGAATCATGAGGTTTATGGAGACCTTTAAGGGAGTATCGCATCCTGCCCCATATATGGCATAGTTGATGTGGGACTTTCAGTGGCAACACCCTCCCACCGTCTCAGGGGATGGAGGAGCTCAGGCTAAAAAGTCTTGGTTAGAATCAATGCTATCAATATTCGATCATCTAGAGATGACACCAGTGATTATGGGGAATCTGACTACTTATTTGCATTGGGATTCCGCCAAGAGATGCTGGGATGTGATATCACATGTTTGTTTCTAGTAGGTAATGGATTGGGATGTGTTCTAGATTTCCTTCTATGATTACTTCTACCTAGATATTTTGAGGGATGATCATTCCCGAGAGTTCATGAGTCTAGAATGGGGTACTCTCAATATCATGGAGTACTCTTCTTGCTTCATAGAACTGCAGCTCTTCATATCCATTCCAGGAGTGAAGAGTTATTTTTGGAAAAGATGTTTTAGGATTGTATCAGTCATGACATCTGATCTCAAGTGAACATATTTAAGTTGACATCCATAACTTCTATAGTAAACCATGCATTGTTCACATAGTACAATCCAAGGAATTCTAATGTTGTGATATAGGATGGCCTGATATCCAGAGTTAGTTCCCCTCTGACTGATAGCAGGGATCACTATAGAGAGTCTACACACAGAGATCTGAAGAGGTGGGATTCTTCATATGATATCTTGGTGGTGTGATACCAGAGTGGGAAGAGTGGGAAAACAAGGGCACATTAGCGGATCTACCCGACAAATAATCATGAGTTGGATACAGTTGTTGATGATTTACGTTTTTGGAGACATTTTCATTTGGGAGAGCATTTTTTGGTTTTCATTGATCACAAAAGTCTCAAGTATATATTCAATCAGCACAACCTGAATTTGTGATAACATAGGTTGGTTGAGTACCTTCAGTCATTTGATTTTGAGCTTGCCTACACACTTGTGAAAGGCAACACAGTAGACGATGTGTTTAGGAGAAGGACACATATACAATTAGTTTAGGAGGCCAACAGTGAATGGAATCTTATTTCTCAATTCTCTGTGATGCATTTGCCGGTGCATGACAGATAGGGGTAGATGATTCATTATTTTGTGGCCTTTACCTCTAATACTCATTATATATTGAGAATGGGTCAGTTATTATTGTCTTAAGTCCATGTTCTACGAGAGAGTGTGTCCAGAGAAAAACCTATTCTTGGATGGACAGTAGGTGAGGATGAGATCTTATGTTTCCATGGGAGAGTATGTGTGTCATAAGACATACGCGAGGAGTCGATGTTGTACTTTCATTCCTCATATTGGGAAGTTCATCCTGGTGTCACTGGTAGGTTCTGGGCATAGCGGAAGCATGTTGGTGGGTTTCACAACATTAATTTTATCATTAACATTGAACAATATGAGATCCTTCATGATGTAAAAGACAGATCATCAGAATTGTATGAAGAACTTAAAACAAAAGAGGGAGTCCCACAACCATATAGACAGGATCATCATATATTGTTTATTATTAATTTAATTAATTGAAAAGAAATAACTTTATGGAATTATTTCTTAGTTGCTATCTTCGGTCAAGATCCGGTGTGATCTGTCATAGTGTCATAAGATCCAAGTGTAGGAATCCTCTAGTAGTGATCCACAAGTGCTCCACATATATATGGATGTCACTGAATGGATATCCGGGTGCTAGAGAAGATGAACCTTCTCTTGCAATGTCTGCCTTCGATCACCATTATCCAGTGGTGGTGGAGCTCTCTCGGTCCTAAGAGCGTTATTTGTGGAAGGAGTTCTTTCGGTCTTGAGATAAATCTCCAGAATTTCTATGCACAATGATTGTGGAAAAGTTTTTTTGGTTGTGAGGATATTAATAATTGGGGTTGACATTATAGAGTAATGATAATAAATAAATGTGTTATGCACATTATTTATTTCATTAACACTTATTGAAAACCCCCATGTCGAATCATTAATTCCTTGATATGTATCCACACAGATTATAATAAATATCATTTAATAAAGAAGTATTATTTCCTCAAAATCTTGACTAAAAACTACACAATATTTAATCATTAATACACGGCGTGTACTGTTTTTTTCCATTATTTCCTTCACCACATTTATTGGACCTTGAGTAATGGCTATTTTTTCATTAATTAAAGTAACTTCATTACTCGCTAATAAATATATATTATTTTTCCCATAATATTTTCCCTCGAATAATTAGTGTCGAAAAAAATTCGATCAGGCATCCTTAAATAATTATTGAACCATAATCGGGAATAAAATTTATTTAAGATGTTAAATCAATATTTAACTGAGATATATGGACACACTTAGTGTGTGACCCTCTAGGCCTCTTTCTCAGTGGAATTACGCGGAGCCTGCCTAATGTCCAAAGTTAGCATCTAGCCACACGCCAAGGTACCCATAGAGAATGAAGTAAATGCCACAATGACATGACGACTCCTATGAAAGCTTACCGTGTAATATAATCCCTTTGTCACGATATCTCAAATCAAGCGGGTTGCATGCTAGTGCCATCAACCCATGTGCCTGATTATTGTTTCATTGAATATATGGAATTGAACTAACCTATACCTTACCGTGTCCATGGACTTATTTAAGATATATTAATTACATAAAAGGGCCTGAGATATCTACTTATTTTATGAAACATAAGGGGCAAATCTTTTCTCGCATTATCTATTAATGCAGTATTACTCGTCACGCACCCAACGTATCCTACCTCACTACGAACTGTGTGTCGTCATATTTTTTGTCAATACATCTAGGTGCGTGAGTTGTAATACCCCTGAATAATAATATTATAGTATAAGGACCAATACACTCTTCCGTAGATAGGAACATCCAATGACACTATGAAATGTGAATTTCCTACTAGTGAGTCTCATTCTCATAATATCCTCCTGGATATTACCAAGCGCGCACACCATGAGAAGGTGCCTCAATGTTTAATGATTCATCACCACAGATGACATGTGTTATTTGGGATACTTAAATAACATCATCCGCCCATAGAAAATATATTCAAGAACATTGTTATGGAAATTCTGGGCTCTCATCATAGCAGGGATCCGCTATGACCCTTTAATGCAATAGCCATACTTAGGAAAATATCACATGAATTGTCATGTGGAAGAACAATCAAGATGTGATAAGGCTTTTATTATTGAGTAATGTACAAAGTAGTTGGTTCTAGGACACCAACTCCAACTGACTCCCACTTGGACTAGTGAAAAATGCTAACAACCTTTAAAAACATTTATCTCACTTGATATTCATGCTTATGCTGAGATAGGAATTTAGTCATGGGGTCTGACACATTCTCTTTTTTGGACACTCTGATCACTACAACATCTCCCATTTTATAGAAATCTCTCAAGATGTGCTACTTTTGGATTAAGTGCTTTGTCCATTGATGAAACCTTGGTTCATTAGTAAGAGCCACCACTGCAGTATTGTCACAATACAATGTGATAGGATCTTTACTTCTAAGAAACTCATCATGATCCTAGGACAAGATCCTAATCTAGACGGCTTCCTCGGTTGCATCATAAGCCACTATATTTTCAGAATCCTCTGTAGAATCGATGAAAACTGACTTTTTTGAACTCTTCCAGCTCAGAGATCCTCCATTGAGATAGAAAACATATCCAAATTGTGACTTCATATCATTCTGATCTGTCTGAAAACCAGTATCAGCATACCCTCTGATGACAAGCCCCTCATCTCCTCGATACACTAGGAACATATACTTAGTTATTCTCAGATACGTAAGGATAGTCTTAACAGTAGTACAATGTTTTTCTCCTGGATCTGCTTGATATCTGCCTACCATGCTCAGTTCATAGGCAACATCAAGCCTAGTATATAAAATGGAACACATTATTGATCCTATAGCTAATGCATATGGGATCTTACACATTCCATCTTTCCCCTATTCTGTATGGGGATACATTTTCTTATAATTATGTAATACATGTGAAATTGAAACCAATCCCCCCTTGGATTGTTCCATACTAAATCTCTATATTATCTGGTCTATGTATGCACCCTTACATAGTATATGCAGCCTCTTGGATCTATGACAAATGATCTTGATCCCTAGAATGTAGGGTGATTCACCCATGTCCATCATGGAAAAACACTTGTTCAACGAGTCCTTAACTAACTGTAAGACTTGTACATAATTTTCAATAAGCAATATGTCAACAAAATATACTACTAGGATAACGATTCCATTCCCAGTAAAACTCTTATAAACACATGTCTCATATTCGTTATTAATGAAACCAAATTTCATTATGGCTTCATCAAATCTAATGTTCCATGACCTGGATGCTTGCTTTAAACCATAAATGGATTTTTAAAACTTGAAAACCCATTTGGCTTCACCTGGTGTCACAAACCCTTCTGGTTGTGTCATATATACATCTTCCTGGAGGTTCCCATTAAGGAATGCTGTTTTGAAATCCATTTTCCAAATCTCATAGTCATGGTAAGATTCTATGGAAGGTATGATTCTTTTGGATTTAATCATTGAAACTAGCGATATAGTTTCATCGTAGTAAATTCCTTGACGTTGTATGAATCCTTCTACCACTAGCCTTACTTTATAGGTGCTAACTTGACCTTCAATGTCCAGTTTTAACTTGAATATCCATTTCATCCAACATGCTTTACGTCACCTGAATCATCGACCAGAACCCAGACATGGTTCTGATACATGGAATCCATATCAGAATTCATAGCTTCTAGATATCTTGCAGCTTCTAAGCTTTCTACTGATTCATTGTAGGAGAGAGGTTCATCATTGTAAAATAATAATGATTCACCATCGTTAGGGACAAGGAAACCAAATCATTGTAGTTCCCTTAACTTCCTTGAGCTCCTACGCAGTACTTGTGATTCTGGAAACACTTACACATGGACCTGTGGAACTTGTTCCTATACCTACTCTTATTTATCTTGAGAATCAAATTCATCGAAGCAAATACTGATCCCAATATCATTTTGAGTATGTGATCCCTCTCAATAAAGACAGATTGTTTGGCAATAGTAAAATTCTTGTCGTGAGGGTCATATAGGTAATATCCATTTGTTTTTTGGGAATATATATAGTGATACACCTCATGCCCCGGGATGCTAGTTTTTTTTCCTAAGAAGGGATTAACAAATGCCACACATCCCCATACATGTGTATGTGACATAATGGGTTTCTTTCCATTCCATAACTTGGAGGAAATTCCTTTTCCACCTCAGTTGGCACTCAGTTATATGTGTATGCTGCAGTTTGTAATGCATATCCCCAAAAGGATAATGGACGATCTGCATGACTCATCATCGACCTGACCATGTCCAACAAGGTGCAGTACCTTCTTTCGCTAACACCATCCCAATGTGGTTTATAAGGAGGAGTGAGCTAATATAGAATCACAGACACCCAGATAAGATCGATGAACTCTTGGTTCAGATATTCTCCAACTCGATATGATCAAAAAAAGTTATCTTCTTACAAAGATGATTCTCATCATCATTCTTGAATTTATTAAATATCTCTATGTCTTTTTACTTATACCTCATTAAGTAGACATATCAATATCTACTCAAATCATTAGTAAAAGTAATGAAGTAAGAATACCCACCACTAGATTCTATTGGAAATGGTCCACACACATCCCTATGGACCAATCCTAGAAGCTCTATAGACCATTCACCTTGTCAACCGAATGGAGGCTTGGTCATTTTACCTTGTCAACAAGCATGACATCTATCAAGTGGTTTTAGCTCAGTAGAGTCTATATAGCCATCCTGGCAGAGCATTGTCTAATTCATCTTGTTTACATGACTGAGATGGTGATGCCACAACTTGATGATGTATGAGTCATGTGAGTTTGTTTCGTTATCGATTACCAACACTTGGTTTTTGTAATTAATACAAATAACCCATTATTTAAATGTTCCATACCATAACATATTTTGTTCTTATGAAAGAGACAACCCTTATTTCCAAACGTGAAAATTAATACATCCATATCCAAACAATATATAGAAATTATGTTCTTGGAAACAGTAAACACATAATAATTGTTATGTAAAAAAAGCCATCCTAGTTGGAAATAAGGGGTGGTAATCGCCAATATACAACATAGCCAGCCATGTGCCATTGGCAGCCCAAAGATCTTCCTCTCCTCTCAAAATCATTCTAAATATACTTGGTTCCTACATTTGAATAAAGATATGATCCCCAAAAGCTGTATCTAATACCCAATATGTAGAAATGAAAAGATTACACTCGATAAAGAACACACCTTACGCTTATCCATGATTTTGGGTGAAATTACTCTTCTAGTGGCCTTGTTTCCCACATGAAAAACATACCACCTCCCATTCCTTACCCAGCCTCTGGATCATCCCATTCTTGGAGGGACAGTGCTCGGGGGCTTCAGACCGTTTATAAGACCTTGGATACTTTTCCTTTTCATTCATGTCCTTATCTACCTGGCGAATTAAGGTCAGCTGTTGTGATAGAGTCTTCTCATTTGTTCTCTTGTTTTTGTTGACAATAAAGCTAGAGAAGTTATTGGGCAGTGATGATAGGATGATATCTATACATAACTCATCTGGGAATTTACATTCTATGATATCTAGACGTTCAATGTAGCCAATAAGCTTGACTATATGAGGCCCAGCTATCACAGACTCTCCAATCTTAGTTGTAAACAAAGCCTTGGAGATGTCATATCTCTTTTGTCTCACCCTCTCTTGGTAGATATCCTTTAGGTGAGACGTCATGCTATACACATCCATGTTTTCATGTTGCATGAAGAGCTCATTAGACAAGGATGATATCATGAAACACAGGAAATATTTGGCATCATCCATATGTTTTTCATAGAGATATACTTCCTCATCACTGGCCTCTTTCCTAGGTGAAACTAGAACAGGCTCTTGCATCACTTACAATTTCCTCTCATGGCTACGGATGACGCATAAACGCCTCTGCCACTCTTCGAAATTGGTGTTGGTGATAAGGTTTTACTGATCGTGTATGGTTCACAATGATATGTTTGAAGTCATTTTTCTTGTCATTTTACAAATTATAATGACTAATGGTTTTAGTACATTATAAAACTGAGACAAATAAATAAATTAATACTTATTTGTATCCCACTATTTTATCGAAATCCAATTACCCTCACCATTGACTTCATATTATTCTGTAGTCTGAATATTCTAATGTCAAGGATCCATATTAACTTTGCATTACTCCAAATAGGGTTGGTGAAGAAACATGAAGGGTTTTTGGTGGGAATTTCAAAATCCAACTACACTAACTCACAGTTCCTTGCTCCGCTGAGTGGACACCCCAATCCTGAAATCCATTTACTTTGGATATCCTCAACCATTGCCTCTTGGTCACACTAAGTCCTGTTGTGGAAATCATCCCTTGATGCAAAACAAGTCAAGTCAACCCAAAACCTTGTATTAGAATTCCCCGATAATTGAAATCACCCCATCTAGGGTTGGGCAAGAACATTGAACCATGGTTCGATTCTAACCTAGATTATGGAAGGCTATACCGACTTAATATTTCGTTTAGGGATTTTATCTTTATACATAACTTTTCAATGTATTATTTTTTATTACAATCTTGTTAATATTAAGTGGGATATAATTAAGTGATTAACAATTTCTACGATAATATATATGTATATTCCAGTTTTATTTTAGTTCAATCTTTCATGTTCGTTTAATTCATTAATTGTGTGATCGTTACAATACAACCACAATAAATAAAACATGCAATTGATAGAAATAAAATAAATGGTATGATCATGATATTTTTATATTATATATATTATCTATCAGTTGATAAACTAACCCAAGACCTATGAGAGAAATGACTTGAATCATTCAGGTTCTTATTTATAGCTTTCTACCTATCCACCTGTGTATTTCCTTGTATTTTTTTCCTTGGCTCCCGACTTGAGACACCTACACTAGCTTGGGAGTTCCATCCATTACATATGCATTTAACTCACAGACAGGTGAGGGGTAAAAAGGGTTTTTTACATAAAAGAATCCTTTGGCGCACTGGCCCTATATATTAATGAGGTGACGGCTCACAGACCAAAAAATTTAATTTAAATAAATAAATTAAATGAAATCATTCAAATAAAAGAGTCTTGGTATAGGTCCTGATTATCCATACATGGAACAATATTTACACATAAATAAAATGATCATTCAATTCTTTAATCATTCTTGATTAAGATAAATCATGCTCGAATCAATTAATAATCTTTTATTAATCAATATTTTTATTTTAAACCCTTTTCTTAATTTCCTTGTGATTCTCATCCATCATAATTTTAAACAAATAAATTCATTTCAAATTATCCTTGTACGTAAAATGTACCTTGGAGACAACCTGGTGAATTTCCATTCATTATGCACATGTTAAATTAAAGACATATAAATAAAACACCTATAACGTGTTGTGACTCAGATTTAACCCTGTAGTATTGTACATGACTCAAGGGTTTTTATAGTATAATAATAAATTTTAATAAATATATGTAATTTGGATGAGTACACGGTGTGTAGTTATGACTACACGGTGTGTACTTTTTGTTCACCATCTATCCCAAGTACACACCTAGGGACATGGAGTGTTGATGTACATCGGAAATTGTTTGAGTACACTGCATGTTCAGTGGGAAACACGCCGTGTAGTTTCCGTGTTACACGGTTTCCAGCCGGGAAATCCATGTATGAGGTACACGGTCCAAACCTAAATTGAAGGGACTACACGCCGTGTTCAGTTGGACCACACAGAGTGTAATCTGGAAACTGCATGCCACATGTTCCTTGTAAACACACGGTGTCAAAAATGACTTTGATAGGATCCAATACATGACCGCATTTTGTGGATCAATCAATTCATTGAATCTAGACTACATGCCATGTGATTCTGAATACACGCTTTTTATTATGGTGTTGTACGGACTGGAGCATTTTGGACCTTCAGATGAGTTCCTCTATTTTATTTTAATCAAAATATAAAAAAAAATTGTAGTTGTAAGGTGAACGAGAAACGAGAGGGGAGGAAAATATCTCGAGATTCATATTTTTAAGAATTATTAACTTGAATTGAAAAAACTAAATTATTAAATGCGTAAATCACCAATGAAAACTAAATAATTATAATCAATGAAATGACCCCTCTGATACCACTTGTAGTTTCCAGGCACAGCGGAAGCACATTGGTGGGTCGCCTAACATTAATTTTAACATTAATAACGATTAATCTGAGATCTGTCATGATGTAAAACACCGGATCATCAGAAAATAAGGAAGAACAAAAAACAAAAGATGGAGTCCTAGAACCATAGAGATAAGATCATTGTATGTTGGTTATAATGAATTTTATTAATTGAAAAGAATTACCATGATGGAATTATTTCTTTGTTAATGTCTCCTATAACTATCTGGTGTGATCCGTCATTGCGTCGTAAAATAAAAGTGTAAGATTCCTCTAGCGGAGATCCACACGTGATCTATGTATCTCGGGACATCGGCGAAGGGATATCTGGGTGCTTGCATGGAGAAACCTTCACTTGTGATGTCCACCTTCGATCTCCTTGATCCGGTGGTGGTGGATCTCTCTCGATGTTTTGAGGAGTCTTGGAGGGAGTTTTTTTGGCCTTGAGAGAACTCTCTAGAATTTTTGTGCACAATAATTGGTGAAACGTGTTGGGGTTGTGGGGATATTTATAATCGGGTTTGAGTTTATAGAGTTATGATAATAAATAATCATGTTACATGCTTTATTTATTTCATTAACTCTTATTGAAAACCCCCATGGCGAATCATTAACTCCTTGAGATGCGCCCTCCCTGATTATAATAAATATTATTTAATAAAACAATATTATTTCCACAAAATCTCGACTAAAACATAAATGGCACGTAATCATTAATACACAACGTGTACTTGTTTTTATTTCCTTTATTTCCTCCACCACATTTATTAGACCTTGAGTAATGGCTATTTATTTCTTAAATAAATGTAACTGCATTACTCACTAATAATTATACAATATTTCACCCACAATATATTATATCGAACAACTAGCATCGAAATAAATGAGATCAGGAATCCTTAAATAATTATTAAACCCCAGATGGGAATAATCTTTATTTTAATTGTTAAATCAATATTTAACTGAGATACATGTACACACATAGTGTGTGACCCTCTAGGCCTCTTTCCCTATGGCATTAGGTGGAGCCTACATATAGTCCATGGTTAGCATCAAGATACATGCCAAGGCATCCATAGAGAAAGAAGTTAACTCCATAATGACGTGCCACCTCCAACGAACGCTTACCGTGTAATATAATCCCTTTGTCACAATATCTCGAATCAAGCGGGTTGCATGCTAGTGCCATTAACCCATGTTCTTGATTATTTTTTCTTTGACATTCTGGAATTGATCTCGTCGAAACCATAACATGGCCATGTATTTATTTAGGCAATATCAATTCCATCAAAGGGACTGAGATATATACTTCTGTTATGGAACAGAAGGGACAAATCCTTTATCGCATTATCTATTAATGTAGTATTACTCTTGATTCACCCAATTTAACCTACCACACTGGTAACAGTGTGTCATCGCAATTTTCATCAATACATCTGTGTGTGTGAGTTGTAAAACACATGAATAATAATCTTAATGTCTAAGGACCAATAGACATGTCCACTGATAGGAACATCGAATGACACTATGAAATGTGGATTTCCAACTAGCAGGTCTCATTCTCATAATATCGACCTCGATATTACCAAGGGTGACAAAATGAGAAGATGCCTCAATGTTTTATGAGTCCTCACCCCTAATGGCCTATATTATTTGTGTCCCACAAATAACATCATCCGTCCATAGAACATATATTTATGAACTTTGTTATGGAAGTTCTGGGTTCTCATCATATCAGGGATCCTCTATGACCCTTTAATGCAACATCTATCCAAAGAACATTATCACATGCATTGTCACACAGAAGAATAATAAAGATGTGATAAGGCTTTTATTAATGAATAAAGTACAAAGTAGTTGTTTCTAGGCCACCAAATCCAACATCACCAAGATGTATCGAGATCTACACCACCATTATTGGTATCTAGGTATGAATAGAGTTGTTTTTGGGGTTTTCATGAGGTGTTCCACCTATCAGTAGGTGAAGGTAGAGCATAAGCGAACAATCGTGCTTTTGTAGGAGTTACCCATTCCCGAGTGGATGTAGAATGATGTTGTGGTGGACTTCGTGATAGGTTTACCAAGATCACCTTGAAGGAATGATGTAGTTTGGGTTATTATTAATATACTCATGATGGTTTATAACTTTTTTTGATCATAATGACCTTCAGCCTCGATAAGCCAGACAAGTTGTACATTTGATAGATTGTATTTTTACATGGTGTTCGGTACTCCATTGTATAACACATTGATTTTTGTTTTAAATCTTATGTTTTGTAGGGATTACAGAGGACTTTAGGTTCAAAGGTATTTCAGAGTACAGGTTACCACTCCCAGATAGATGGATAGTCCAAGAGTACTATTTAGGTGCTGGACGAAATGAATCAGGATTGAATCCATGACTTTGTATGTTCTTAGGATAAACACATACCTCTTATCAATTTTTCCTATAATAATAGTTTTCAAGAAACTATTAAGATGGAACCTTCTGAGTCTTTGTGCAGTAGGCCTTGACGATCACCCCTATGTTGGCTGGAAGCAGGAGAGGCGGGTATGGTGGGACCTCGTTTTTTCCAATAGACCAAAGAGTAGGTGGTGTTGATTAGGAAGAGGATGGCTAATATATAGTCACATAAGAAATCTTATGTTGGTCAATAGATACGACCCATATAGTTCAAGGCCGGAGGTCGGGTTTTTCTATGTGTCAGACCGAGATTGGGACACATGAGGATTTGGAGATAGGGAAAGCGTTCAATGAGATATGTTGGACCATTTGAGGTTTTAGAAAGAGTTGGGATGGTTTTCTATTGGTTGGATATACCTCAGAAGTACCAGGGTATGCACGAAATCTGCCACGTTTCTCACCTACAACGTTACATCTTAGACCCGTCCCATGTTTTTCAACCCGAGGATGTTGAGTTGGATGTGGATGACTCGTTCGAAGAGCATTAAATCAGGATTTTTGATCGTAGTGAAAAGGATATAAATTATTTGTTTGTTCACTCGTATGAGTGCTATGGTAGCATGGGAGAGTACAATATGGGACATGGAAGAGGGAGGGAAATGTGCGATCGCAGTGGCCAGAGTTGATTGATGATTTTTCTTCATCCCTTTATTTGGTAAATTTGGGGATGGATACCTTTAATTGGGAAGTTTCTAAGAAAAACATATTATATTTAGGTATGGACCTTTTATATAGTGTTTTTAAGAAAAATAGGACAAATTGGAAATTTAAAGAGTACACACTGTGTACCCGATTGCCGCAAGTGACTGTGAACTAGCTGTGTAATGGATGAGTACATGGCCATGTGATAAAACCTAGAAACCACCAAATGTGGGGGCCGGTTAAGGCAAGTACATGGTGTGTACATTAAATTAACACACAATGAACATTTCATTTTTATTTATTAATATCTTCAATGTCGCATATAATTAGCAGAAACACCTACTTCTTGAGTCGTCTTATCAAGGAGTGGCCATAGGGTGATATTTTTATCCGAGCCCCTGATTGACCTTCTATTGTCTGAATCAAAAATATCTTATTTCATTGGAAATGAATTAGTATGTTCTTCCTTCTTCTAGAGTCATGTTCCATTATTTTTCCTCTTTAATGAGATATCATTGGTTGAACATTTTATACATTTTTATATCTACAATGTTTTTGGTCAATTCAATGGATTATGTTCATCAATATCAATCTTAGAATGACATGGTAGGTTTTTTGTTCCTTTTCGTAGTTAGTATTTGAATTTTATGTGCAAAAGTTCTCAATACACATGATTGGGGTATTTTGTTTCTAAGGATTTCGACCTTGTTGATTCCTAATATTCTTGATGCTTGAGTTAGTGATCCTATTTGTTAATAGGGTTAATTTCTAGGATATAGAGGTTTTTTCCCCTATTTGATTTGATATTGATAGTTTTGTCTTTTTATTGTTGTTAGGATGCTTTATTTCCATGCCTAGTATTTTCAGGATGGAGTGATTTTGTCTAATGTTGTGATATGCTTTGTAGCTATTTAGCCAAGTAGTTATTGATTATTACTTTGGATGCTGAATATTGTTGTGCAAGATTGACTTTCACAGGTATGTGAGAACCTTTTATAGTTAGATCGTGGGGGAAATAGAAGTTGAGGGCTTTCTCAAAGTGTAAATTACACTTTTACATTGTGAGACCCTAGGGGGTGGATGTTTGTGATCCCTAAAAGTGTCTATAGATCCTTGTTGTGGAACCACATGGGGAATTGGATTTTGAGTGATTCCCCAGAGAGTCTTTATATTACTGATAAAAGACCAATATAGGGAATTGACGGGGAGTGTTTCCTCATAGAGTCTATTATTAAGCTGAACGAGAGGGGTTATAATGTGAGTACTACCTAGAGGGTTGCCTGTGTTTGATTGGATGATAATTTAAATGACTGTAGTTGAATTTATTAGATTATTTAATTTTGAGCACTTCAGTATTTATTACTTCATTTTCCATATTTACATTGATATATATTCACAGACTATTAGGCACAAATCATTGAGAGGTGTCCTACTAGGATTCGTCTCACAACCTATTTGGGTCAGGATTTTGGCCCAAACAGATTATATTGTTAGAGGTATGGATAATGGAAAGTTACCTTATACATAATGTACTTGACTGTTATGAAGCTGGAGAGAATGTGACCATGCCGAGACTTGAGATGTTGTTGTATTTTTTCTTTGTAAATTGGTATAGTATTTTATTTCAGCATGGTGACTTGTTTGGATGCATTCCTAGATACTTGTGACTAGAATCATTATATATATATATATTGTGATTGTTTATTTCCTATAAGACTACCATTATTCATTGTTGTATGGTATTTTTACTGCTTCTGCTATTGTTATCTGATTTCCATTCAACTATGTTACTCCACCAATGAGGGCATAGTTTCCCCACTATCACACTCAAGGCCCACGCAGCTAGTTGGCAGCCTCTAGAATTTGGGGAAATGTGCATGAGGCCATGTGAATAACCAGTTACAGGGAACCGTTGGACGAAACTGGGAACCAGGGCATTACATGATTGGTTTTTTATGATTGATTTGTGTTTTGGATATTAACCATTATTATAAATGGAAGAGGATATCAAAAATACTTATTTCAATTTTAGGTATGAAAATTTAGTGTATAGTGTTATGCCATTTAGTATCATAAATTAACATACTTGTTTCCATAGACTCATTATTTTTATTTTCCATGTGATCATGTATTTCATCATTGTTATTTTTATAATAAATATCATATACATGAATTATGTGAATAATATTTATGAGAACATGGGGATTTATATAAAAACTTTTTTAATACATTAACATAATAGTAAATTTGTTAGGTATATGTTATGGATGTGAGAGTTACCTTTCATGGGACATGTTGTGTCTCAACAAGGAGTGGAAGTGGATTTGATGAAGGGTGAAGAGGGTCTTTCTTGGTTAGCACCCAAAAATGTGTTCAGGGACTACAAATTTTTTTCGTGAATGTTATTACATGTGTTTCATATGATTCTTTTCTCATATAGAATCCCAGCTATCGTCCATGATCACATAATAGTAGGAATTATTTAGACAGACCAGTTCCAACAAATGTTTGACTACTTGAATGATTAGTGAATTATTGATATATTATATTATTTAAAAATTAAGGTGTGATATTAAGGGTGTTCTATGATACTCCACAAATTCGAATGGGTGAATCAGGATGACGTAGTTATAAGTATTCTATTTTTGTTTCATATATTAGTTTCATCATGAATTTAATTATTCCACCCACAATGTAGATATAATAGTGTTAGTGTTTTTCATAAGGCATTGAAGACATTACCTCATCAGGTAATTATTTATTGTAATCATAGATTGAATGATTTTAAAGATTGTTTTCTGAATGCGTGGCATGTATATTCAAAAGTGTTGTTTAATGGAGTTTTACTATGGCTATGACTGTGACATCTCAAATTACCTGGGGAGGGTACATATCATGGTAGATTATTTAAGTTAGATGTAGTGGGGATAATATTGATAGTCTATGTGTTTTTTGATAATGTGAGAGGAATTGCACGATTTGTATCTCAAAGAAGAGGAGTTTGATGATAGGGTCTTCTTTTTCTAGATGATAGTGGATCCCACCAGGTCCTTTCATGTGTGGGAAACTCAATGAGGTGACCTAGAATTAGAGGTGAAGTGGAACCAATTCATTAATATAGGGGACCTCATGGGATTGGTAGAGGATAGTCAACATCGATTTATAATATAGATTTTCATCATGAATTTCAATGTATATGTTTAATGATACTACTAACCATTAAAATTTAATCAGATATATTTGGAAAACACATGATATGTGTATAATTATGGGATAAAAAGATAATGGGATGTTTGATAGTGTAAAAAACCTCATGATTGATATAAGGGAAAATTTATATCATAGTTTGAGTATATAGATTTTTAGATTTTTTGGTGTGTGGAATGTGTTTATTTCGACAGAATGCATGTTTTCAGTAAGGCTCTACTATAATTCATGTTATTAGCATGTTTAAATATAATGCATGATTAAGGAATTCACATGTTTGGAATGTAACAAAAAATAACTACCTAATGAGATATGGGAGAAAAAATATAAGTCAATTAATTTAAATCTTTCTAGGGTCACATATCTTTAGTTTTTTGAAGGATTATTGTGTTATCAATTTTGTAATAGTATCTAATATATTCTAGTTGATGCTTGTTAAATTAATGTATTATATTACTATAGGTGGGCTTATTCATATTTTATTACTGGTGGAAACCTTTTTTTACACAGATTGAATGACCAATCAGTCTATTTATAGATCGTATAACCTCTTAACACTTCACGAATGACAAATTCAACATCATTACATTGAATTAGATATGATGTGGAAGTTGTTTACAGAACGACCAATAGTGAAATCGTACTGAAATCAAGTTAGTATTTCTTATCATGTTCGCAGACTTTAGGGAATGAATCTTGAAAAGTAGAAATTTTTTCTTAGTACCTTCTTATCCGATGAATCAGACAATCCCTTAAATCATCCCAGATTTATGGCATTCATGTTTTTATCTTTCTCAAACCTTGTTATCTATAAATATCCATCAGAACAATATGGTTAGGTTTCTCTTCCATATCCATGTATTCACTTCCCACATATTTTCTATTATGTGGAAGCCTAGTGATGAGTGACGTCGTGTAACTGTTATGTTTCTATAATTCCTTTCTAAAATGATGTTTTAGTACTCCTTTTTACGATGTGGGTTTCTATGAAAAAAACATTGAAATTTTATTCCTTTTATAACCCCATCAAATTTTTAGGGAGAAATTTATTTTAATTTCGGTATAAAGTAACACCATGAGATTTTATGAGATAATTTTTTTAATTTCCATGATATTTTGTGTTGTACGCTACACCAAGATTAGCATGCATTATATGCAACATAGTATTAGAATGTAGTAATAGAAACACTAATCTTATCAGGTGATACATAGAAGTTCATGTTATTTTGATAGAATTCATTTCACCAAGGACCAATTACATGTGATAACAAAATATTATATCATAGTCATTATAATGGCGGGTCTTAATAGTATAAACATCCTTCTAAGAAACAATTTGAATGAAAATAAGTGAGTTTATAAAAATAATAAAATCAATCATTATATAATTTATTAGTAAAGTTTATATGTAATATATTTAGTAATAATTTTTAAATTCATCTTATATGTTTTATAGATATGATATAAGAAAAAATTCATTTCATTGAATAAAAGAAATATCTTTCCAAAAGTTTCAATTTTTCTTCCATTTTATGGCCAACCCATTTCTAATAACATTTTTACCACATTTATATTTTATATTCATAAAAATAAACTTATTCTTTGGAAGCGGTACATAAAAGTTAACTTTACCTATATTTTCGGTATTTTTATGATAAAATTATTATTTTAAATAATTTTGAAAAATACTACATTTAACTTAAAATCTAAATTTGCATCTAATTTATTTATATGGTTATATTATATTTTTAGTTGGTTTTAAATATTAATGGAATTATGTTTTTATAATTTAATAAAATTTTGGATATTGGAAGTAATTTAATATTTAAATTGGACATAAAAAATGCCAATATTTTTATAGTTTTTACTTTTTAAAAACTCTCTTTCTTTTTTTGACAATGGGAATTAATTTTAAATTAATTTTTTGATAATTATTTGTTTTGAAATTTAAAAAATTTATTCTTTATTTTAAATTACAATGTAAAAATTATGTGAATAGGTCCCCTTTATTTTTGGAAATTATGAATTGTAACATCAATAATAATTATTATTTACTATCATTATAGAGTAAATCATATATATAAGGATAAAAAATAATATTATAATAATAAAAAACTACCCTTACATGTGTTTAAATCCTATTGGATGAGTGATGGGCGACCAAAAATATCCTTAGGCCTAAATTGTGGAATTTTAGATCCACATGGGTGTGAATAATAAATTTAAAAATAATTAATTAAAAATAATGGGAAATATAACATAAACATGCAACTTTTTACTAAATAAATTTTATATTGATTAATTTAAATGATATATTCAACTATAATTAGTCATTATAATTCAATAAATATTTCATATAACATTGTATTTTATTTATAATTTTTATACATTAAATAAATAAATTTATTTCTGACATAATGACGATGCAGTGATTACCTTATTAATGAAATATTCAAAAAAATGATATTATAAATATTAAAATAAATGCAATTTCAATGTGTTAGTACCATATATTATTTTCTGGACGAAATTGGAATGTGAGGGATGATTTAAGTCAATTTTTAGAAGGTATTGAGTTATTATGAATTTAACAAAAATCAATTATTAAATAGTGTCAAAATTGACATAAATGATTTTTAAAATCTAATAGTATATTACTAAATGTTATAATAGTCCCAATAATATACAATTCATCTTAATAAACTATATAAAGGTAAAAAATCTCATTAATGATCCACTTTTGGTTCTATTATAATTTTATAGTAACTATAATAAATTTATATTACAAAAATACAAGAAGACATGGTAAGAGATAATGTTTACACTAAGTGTTAAAGCTAAAATAAATGGTTACTTTTGTGAAGTAAACATTCCTAAAAACTATTAATTGAGTGTATTTATACCTATCATCATATTACAATCTAAATAAATCCATTTTGAGGCAATATAAATAGAAAATAAATTTATCATAAATTATTATTTAAAGACTTTCCTAAAGTGCCCATCACCTCTCATGTAAAAGGGATGCTCTCCTTATCTTTTATTAACACCTAAAAATCTATTTTCCACAGCCAAAAACCACCCTAATATCCTCCCATAATCCCAATATACGATCCTAGAGGCCACAAATTGGTCATAAATTCATCGTATGGATACCTATTGTGTAAATCGAAAAGGAGATACTCGAAAAAGAGGTAATTGTATTATCACCTCTTTCGAAATTATTTTCATCATCTACTACTTATTATTATGTAGTTTCTATAATAATGTAATAAATATACTATATTAAACATGATGATATGTTATAAATATTATGGGACAACCTCATTCCTCCTTTTTATCTATCATATGAATAACAATATCACCATCCATACGTATATACAACTTACCGTCTCCATGTCATGGTGATTTTTTTTATTAAACAATACTTTATTAGGATGGGTATAAATATAAATATAATTGATTTAAATTATTAATATAACGTTATAATTATTATTTATAATTAATATATCATCAATTTCCATACCATTTAACCATTAAGTGAATGATATTGTCGCTTGTGCGTACGTACGACCAACTGTCTCCATGATGCGATTAGATTCATTCACCAAGTTAAAAATTAAAAAATAATTATAAAGTATAAATAATAGACAATAATTAAATATATTACATAATAATTATACTGTAATTATTATTATATATATTTCATTTAATTTCTACCATTCAATTCAGTAAGGAATCATAAACATTTTTCAAGCGTACGTATGGCCTATCATCTCCCTAAATGGTGTTTTACATTTTATTTATCTCACTATTATATATATTTATATACTGAATAGTTATGATATATAAATCATGTATTAAAACCTTTAAGTAATAAAATAATTATATATTGTAATAATATCAAGAATAACAATTAAAAACACATATGATAAATAAAATTATTACTACCCAAAACACTGCTTTAACATGGATTTGATAAATAAACAGGTTATATAAATTCATAAGTGAATCATATATGACATCATAGATATTATTATGGTTTTGTTACATGTTAATAATTTTATTAAACCCACAATATTTTATTTTTGAACACATACAGAAGAAATCAGACATAAGGTAAGGGTTAATTTTGCAATCTCATTATTATATGAGATAGTATATTTGTATGTATATAATGGGGTATAATTATGATTTACATCGATGTTTCCTAAATATATTATATCATTTATATAAATCTACTATTTTTTAATTTCAATTTTACTAATTGGTGATTTTTTTATAAAATGGTAGGGATGAAATAATTCTTTTGTTTTCTATATAAGGTACTTTATTACTTTTTGGGAAAGAGTATGAGAAGGATTCATTTTTAACTTATACTGCATTAATGGATTTTTAAATCATTATAATTACTTATTTCCATGAAGCATCATATATATAAATATATGGTCATTTTTAACTAAATTATTTACTTTTAAAATTGAATGAAATCTTGAGAAAAGAAAATATTTCTATAGAATAACAGATAAATTCTTGGAGAATTTTTTTCAAGTTCTTTATTACAATTATGTTCCATTTAAAATTATGCTCTTTAAATGGGGTTATGTTTATATCCCTATTATTAATCTGATAGGATTTTTTTAATGATGAAAATATATATTATATTGATTATTTTTTGATAGAATTATGTTTAATAGCCCGATTTTATTTCTTGGGATATCCTATGATAAATTATTTATGTTTTTGTGGAATATGTAAGAATAATTTCACTATAAGATGGTTGGTACCTATATCTCCCTCTAATTCATTGGGTAATGATTTATATATCATGATATAGGCAGGACTGCAATTTCATGTAAATCAGTTTAAGAAGTATAGGATTTTAATGACAAGTAAATCCAGTTTAGTAATACATGGATGAATGACACGTAAGCCTTGTTTGGTAATAGGCATTATCCACAATAATGGTCATGGTAGAAATACCTTGGAAATTATTGAAATCATATTATGTGATCATTGTTTCCATAATTCCATGTTTTATTCAAATACCTTTTTATCAGGGTTATTTTTCCGTTATGATCTATGCCTAATCATCTTCCATTATTTTTTTCATTACTCATTAATTTTATATTTAATCATTATGTCCATGTTTTTATATTCTTATGTTTTTAATTTGTTTAATGTACTCAATGTTTTCCCTTACTAAGATTTTGAGATCTCCCTTTTTATGTTTCTTTTCCCTACAATATACATTAAGGTTTTAGGTAGGGGAAAAATATAAGATCTCTATGGGAGATGTTGAAGATCATTCACTAAGTAAGAAGATTATGTTCCATGTTTCCAAAGAAACTAACATAATATGGTATAAGGGAGTATATGCGTGTAATGTATTAAATATTGTTCTATATAATTTTAATTTACTTGTACTTCTTGATTGGGTATCTATACATGATATTATTATGGGAGTAATTGAATGTGGATATGATTGAATAATATTATTTCTTTAAAAACTATACTATTAAAAATGCATCTATATAAATGGAAATGGAATTGGGACCGTGAAATGTATCCCTTATGAGAGCCTTGATTTGAATGTTTATTTTCACATTAATGATATAATATGGTGTATTGGTATCGATGACACCATATTAATGATCATAGTCAAATTATTATGGTATTATAAAACCATAAGTGTGGTATTGTATGTGATATAATTACATGTTTCATTCCTATATTTAATTATGAAAACCATATGAGTACAATATAATTTCATGAACACATATTATCTAGTAAGGTTGTCTTTATAATATCCATGATGGGGATGGTAAAAATTGGTAGCTACTCCTTCAACTGTTCCCTCTCATAAATAGTGGATTGTGATGATATCGATAATGCAATGTTAGTGATGCTACTCATTAGAGGATAAAGGTATTTTAGGGAAGGATAATGATAGGGAAGAGGAGGGAATGAGGTTTTTATAATAAATATTCATGATTCCATATTGGCACAATTTTAGTGAATGATAGTGTAGTATATATCATAAATTAGGAGTTCATATTTAATTTGGTGATGATGTGGATTATTTCATGAGTTGAGAGCAGGTTTTTCCTATTGATATGTTTATTGTATGTGAATGTATGATAGAAAATATTTTCCTATTTTGGATTTCTTAAAATAATATTTCCAAGAATCAATCATAAATATAACCATGATGAATTTTATGGGAATAATTGTTGAGTTATTTTTTATTTGGAAGTGTTTGGTGAATATTCTATCATTCAACTATGTATTTTCCAAGGTCAAATAAGAAAATTTGGTTTATGTGTAATAATATGTAAAATGATATGGTCCACCAAATAAAATCTTCAATACTGTTTCATTGTTCTTTGGAGTTGATAAAGGGAATCATTCTTGTGTCAGAGTATCATCTCATTTGAGACGCCGTTGTTTGGTAATCGTGGTATGATGGAACCATATTATGTTTTCCTAGATTCAAACATTGAACGTCTAAGTGAGGTAAAATATTATTTGAGTCTACTTTTTTTCATACCCATCATATGAAGTGTTTTAGTTTTTATAATTGAAGTCATACTTGCTGAATCTATTTTATATACTCAAGTGGTAAGATTTATAACAATAGCTAATATCATAGTTGTTTCATAACACATTGGTGTTATGGATCAGTGGTATAAGGGTGGAAACATGGAAAAACATTCTCATTGATCTGTTAGCATTGATTGTACATATAGGGATAACCATGATGAATGATAGTGTGAGATGTTGGGGATATAAATATTTCCTTATCTCTATGTGTGTTATAGGTCATGAATTCTTTGTAAGAATATAAAATTTCATGGTGAGAATAATTATTACACCCTTTGTGTCAAATGTATATATTTTTATAGATCATTATTTTTTAATATTTAGTTATCTAGGTTATCAACAGAAAGGGTTCATTATAATGGAGAAAAAAATATATATATCATAGTCAATGTTTTGGGAATATAAGTGTATAAGAAATATGGTAACCATATTTGGGAGGGCATTTAGTTTATTTTTAAGATTTCATTTTCTAATATTCATTTTTATATGTTTTTATAAAATCATATTTAATTTTGAGAGTAGATTTTTAAAGGGATGGTATGATAATAAATTTGGAACAAAGTTTTGATAACCACTCATTCAAACTATATAACCATTCCAAACATTTTAAAACTATTATTTTACCCTAAATCAATTGCTAATTAAAAACTCATCTTCACTCCTCTATATCTAAACCAAGCCTCCCTGTGACATTACATTTCTTTCACCTTTGTTCCTTGGTTATTTGTAATTTATTTTTTTATCTCGTCATGGTATGTATAAATTTCCTCCTTTTCACCTCTTATTTCTTTAAATATTGAAAATATATCTTCTTATCCATGATATGGAAGATGATAATTGGTTTTGATTCCTAGAACTAGTGTGTAAAAAGAGAATTAATTAGTTTTCTTATCAATTTAAGGTTGTGAGCATCAGATCTAATCATTTACAATATCTTATTTCAAATATGAAATTATATCCATTATTATACTACTAGAATATGGAGGTATACCAACGGATGTATTCCAACGGTTCCAAAAAACTGTTGGTATAGGAAATTTTTACCAACGATTTCACTAAACCATTTTAAGGGGTGGTATGTAGAGGCTTTTACCAATGTTTTATGTGAATCATTTTGAAAGGTAGCTTATTCCTAACAGTTTAAGTGAACCGTTGGGAAAGGTATAATATTACCTATGGTTTTAGTAAACCATTTCTAAAAGAATTCTATACAATCAGTTTTAATAAACTATTGTTTCTTCTCATCCCAACTTGAAGGCTAGGGAAATTCAAGTTTCTCAGTACGACTCGGTGTAGAGAATCATTTTCATGCACGCCATTAGTTCTATTCCATGTATCTCCTGTTATCCCACATACCCACATTTTCCACCTCCACATCTCCAATATTCCCAACATCTCATATGAACACACATACCTACATCATTCACCATCGCTCCTCTTATCTTCTCCACATATTTTATTCTTAGCTCACCCCACTTCTTCTATGGGTAACCCACTACTCTACATCGCCCACCTCCACATTTCCCTACATCATCAATTGTCTACTCATCTCCTCAATTCAACACTTAAACCCCATTAATGAATCATTTCCTCACACTTCCCGTCTTTTCCACATAATATTCTACATTCACCTTATCTTATCTACTTCTCTAATTCAATGTTTTTTGAATTCACGAGAGGTTTGTAATTTGTTTATTTAAATTTTTTTGTCAGCGTTACATTTATATTTTCTAGGAAATATTTTATAGTTTTTTTATCTTTAAGGATCATGCCTCACTATACAGAAATCTATATGAGATAAAAGACAACAATCCACCTTCATTCATCTTTAATATTTACATGGTCTAGAATTCTATTCAAAATAAATCTAACAGTTAAAGGAATAAGGATAAGGGTAAGCTATTTTATCCTCTATTGGTTAAATATTTTAATTCTAATATAGAGATTGAATCCAGGGATACAATGGAAACCAGTCAAACTATAGTAAGTGGATAAAATTATGTGTTATCTTCATTAATCCAGGATAAAAGATTTAATGTGTCTCTTGTCGAAAAAAATAAATATTACCAACTTTTATATCTTTCGTATCACTCAGAGTCAGATTTTTTAATGCATTTGAGATGTTTAATGGTTATAAGACTCCAATAATACCAATTACCCAAGAGTTATATGTATATATCAAATTTCTAGTGATGTTTATCTATTATCTAGTTATTTCCATGAAATGGTACTTCAACAATTTGAGGAATCTATATTTTTTAATTTTATATATGATTAAAATTGGAATTTAAATAAACTTATTAGGTTAAATCATGATGAATATCACAAAACTATTATGACCCTCAACCATGTTTAATACTCTAACATAACCTAAATATATCTAATACAAATTTTATATTAAAGGATATGTTCTTCAAGGGGGAATTAATTTTATTTTTTTGTATTTTTATTGATTCATAGAATTTATAGGCATATTAATGTTAATTGGAACCCCTGTAAATGGATTGGGTAACAAATAATAAACAGTTTATGATATGATTAATCTTAATAATAATCATGTTATACCAATGGAAAAAGTGTATCCTACTCTAGAAAATGAGGATATATTTCAGTATTATTTAGTTGATAATGATGTTTCTTTTGATGTTCCAGGACAAGACATAAACATGGATAACATTAGTGTGGAAGCTAGGGGAACCCTTGATCAATTTAGATATCCATTTTTTGTGGTTTCTTTTAGATCTCCAATTTTTCCCACACACCTACCCTCCCAAAAAATATAAATTAATGATGAATACCATACATATAATTAGGTATCATTATGTTATTTTTTTATGAAATTTTTTTGGAGGATAATGACTCATGAGACCTTGAAATGAGTGGGAGATGTACTGAAAATTATCCTTCATTAATACCTATAAATATAAGGATTCGTAGACTAATTTAAATAGAAGATAATCCTACATATCTTCCCCTTATATATCTTCCTCAGTTTCACCTAATATTCCTATGATAGGTGTTGTTAATTAAGACTAAATCAATGGAATGTGGGAGATTAGTATAATGTAAATTTGAATGAGTTTTAAATGACCAGGGTAATAGAGTATATGATATTTCAAACACTATTGTCAATGACTATTGATCAAGATATATGAGATTCAATGCCAGTTGTAAAAGATAGATATATAATTTGAAGGTCTATTGATTTTTATCTGAGTAGGGTATCCACTAAGTTCTACATAAAGACCATGTTCAGACCATTGGATAGTGATCTCACAGTTAATCTTCTTACTAAGGCATTAAAAACTCATGTGGAGAAGTTAATGGTTGTTAGTCCTTTTTTTGGAAGCATTTTTATAGAATATTTATGTCTTTTTTGAAACCATGGATCATAGTTTTTGAGCTATAAATGACTTTACTATACCTCTCAAGAAATAACTCTATACTAAAGCGTTAATAGAAGATTGGCTTGAATGTGTGGTTAATCATTGCATTATTCTTTATTTTTTTTGGACTTAGAATTTTTTTAGTTATTTCTATTTTCATTATGGTTTGGTTATGATGGATCATGGTATACTATTTGTTTTTCCTTTTTCTAGGGATAATTTGAAATGTATATTTTTATATGAGAATTTTTAAAAATTCATTGATTTTAAAAGATAACATTGGAATAATTTTATAATGATACTTCTATTTGGAAAAGTGGTTAAACTTTTTGGATTAAAAATAATAACCAATTTTTTTGGAAATTTTGTCATTTCTATTTGAAAAAGGGATAGAGTTAATTATTTACATGGTTTTAATTAGATACTAATAATGCATAATTAAAATCTAATAAAGGATTTTAACAAAATGTACATTTAAAATTGATGTTTTTGAACTGTTTGAATGTTAGAAATGTTTTCTAAAAATATATAATTTTGTTTAAGTAGTTTTGTAAACAATTAACGTTTCCCTTTATTAGATGAGTTTTTTCAAAACCTAATGGGTAAAAATGATGTTTTAATGAATGAATGTTATTTTTGAAATATGTTTCAATAAAACCATATTAGGTTAATTTGGTGAATCTTGATCACATATTCAATGAAGTAAAAGTCCATGTTGTTGGTTTTTTTGTTAATTTATATTTTATTGGATTTATTTTTTATTTAAATGATGTATTCATATCACCTATTGATCTATTTTATGTCCCATGGGGAAGTAGTTTTGGAGACCATTTTATTGGTGTTTGTGTTTCTTGTTTGAGAGTATATCCCCATTTTCATTTATTGTATTCTTTGGTTGATCAAGATATTCTTGGGATTGTTTTTTTGTTTACTTCTGTCTTAGAGTTTTCTATTATTCCACTCTTTTACTAATGTGATAATTATTTATTAGAGTTCTAAAACATGAATCCTCATTTCACTATGATACAAGATTCATAGGATGAATTTGTTTTGGTACTAATGGTTGAGGATAATTTTATCTAACATTATATTTATGAGTGTCTTAAGGTTATGTTTCTAACCATCCTACACAAGGGTCTAAGTTATAAGTGGCGGAAGTCTATTATTCAGAAAAATCCAGAAGTGATGTTACTGATGGCTATAGAACTTTCTATCCTCTAGTAAATAAGTGATATAGTGTCTGAGTACCCAAATAATTTTATCAAGTTAGTGCCATACATTCTTAATCTTGAAGTGGATGATTTTTTTATTGTATAGGGGGTTTGGGTAAAAGTCTTTGATCAGACTTGTCACTTGTGGTTTCATCCTTTAGACTCCACTTCTATAGAGTGGTTTTGAGATAAGCTATCATTGTTGAAGCAAGATTAGCAGGATCACTAGAGGTATTTCATGTTTCTTCTATTCCTGGATGTGGTGGATGAATCTCCATTAAGGGAAAAAGGAAGTGTGCAATGTCATACATATTATGTTGTGGATTAAAAATTAAATTTTTTTATCTCAACGGTTTCTTCTAGGATAAAATATTTGGTTTTATATCAGTGCCAAAAAGTGTGTCATAAGAATCATTCTTGTTAGGAAACTACGAAATCATTCATACTTATGGTCATTCCATCCATCTGTAATGATTATATTGAAGGATTAATTAAAATAAAGGTAGAGATAAATGTATCACATCTGAATAACCTTAGAATAAACCTCTTAATCATAATAAATATGTAAAAATTTTTAGAGATTCCTTTTGATGAATTTTTTTCCTTTATTTAACCTTTCATTTTCAGAGGTTGGGCTTTGGTTTATTTATGAGTTTTAGTTATAACATTTTTAAATTGATCATTGTAGATCGTGGATTCTAACTTGGTGAAATAAAGATCTAGTTTATATGGCATCACACACAATATATTCTTAGGTTTTGTGTTTCTAGACATTATTGATATGATTATGAACTATTTAAATATATTGGGTAACATGAATCAATTTATACTATAAGATGGAGTCTTTGGGACACTAAATCCAATGAGATGATTCATATTTATTTGTTATATTGGTGAATAAATTAACTATATATTATAAGATATTGGTTGTACTGGTACGACTTTTATATTTGTATTCTATAATGATTCTCTTTGTTTGGTGTGACTATAACATTATTTCCACTATTATCTTCGTACGGGTAAGGCTCTTATTCCCTCTATCTTTTTATATGATTGATATTAGAACATTTTTATCATATTCTAAGAAATTTATACCTCATATAGTAATAACTATTTAATAATATATACATAATGATTTTCCTTCCAATATTGATATTTTTATGTTAAACACACATGTGCATGAAGTGCCAAAATCATCCAGAAAAGTATTATTTTTCTGAAACATTTCTTATAGATTCTATTCTTCTAGAAATTCTATAACTCTTTCCTTTATTTTAAATTTTGAGATTTGGATCCCAAAATTATCTACATGTTATGGATTCCATATAGAGAATTTTCACCTTTTCATTTACCTTTTATAGAGATAAATTTATATATCCCTAATTTTTTTATCATCTCTTTTGGATGAGTTTTTATCCCCTTATATTTCGTTCCCACTTCATTTCTAGTAATATCCTCTATTGTAACTTAATTTTGATAGAGAAAATAACTTTCATGAATTATTTCTCTAGGAATGTAATTTTATGACTCGGTGGGTACATTATTGAAGTATGTGACTTTATATCATTCATCATGGTACCCATATGTTTCCTGATACTGGATTCCCTGTGCACTATGTGCTACTTCATATGCTTCACTGATGGAAGCCTGTTGCGTGATTCCCTATTTTTGCCTATGCTTCCTTGGTTACTAGTAGATTGAAGGAAGTCTGTTATGTGTGCTGGAAGGAAGGCTGTTGGATGATAACTCATGTAAAAAGTTTAATTCCATTAATTAAAACCAAATAAAATGGTAAATATTTCACACTTTTACTTACCATAGTAACATTAGAAGAAACCATTATTCATTCATCTCTCATAAAAAAAGTTTCTTACAATATTTCATTTGAATGCTTAATTGAATAAGTTTCACATATAAACATAGTTATTATTGAGCCTCTACCAATCCTTTTATATGAAAAGTATAATTGGAGAAAATGTTTAATTGGGATTGAGAAAAATGTTGGATGAATTCAAATAAAGTGTCAATTATTCTCATCAGCGAATGAGTATCTACTTTATAAATAGAATTTTATTTCATCTAATCTAGAAAATAGATTAATTCCTTCAACACTTTTATAGAATCATCTATTTGAATAGGATTATGATTTCTAATTAGGTCACTTTTAGTATTCAACATCTACATCATAATTGAAAAAAATGAAACTACGATTTTGAGTTTCCAACTTCTCCATCTTGTGAAAAATGAAAATGGGAATTTGTATAAAACTCTTTAAATTCCTTTTCCAAAAATTATTCCTATATTATTTTAATCAAAGATAAATTCCCAATTATGAAAAATTATAAATTTCCTCTACATGGGATTCGTTTGAATCATCTAACCAAGATCAATAGCTCTTCTCAGTTGCACTCGTCGATCCTGTATATGTCACATTCAACACTTCTAGTACACACTTCTTTCCCTAAGTACATGCATAGTAGTACACACTACTTGACCAGTTTATATCACTTCTTCACATCATAGTACACAACCCAATTAATTAGATATCATGTTAGATTACATTTATGGAGTCTATAGTTCAAGGATTAGGGAACTAAATTCAATAGAGGGATGAATAGAGAATCTATTTATTCATCAAAAACCACTTGTTGCTCGTTAATAAGAATTAAATATGAGTAGGAGGTGTTTATTCGTCATCTAATATTAGCAACTAAACACATTCACCTTCATTTTAGTAACCAAATACAGTAATATTCATTATGTCCCAGTCTTGTAGGTTAACAAACACATCCCACCAAATCCCGATCATATTTTCAATGTTTTCCATCACTACCATGGCCTTGATTTCTATAGTTTCAACAAATATAAATTCTTTTACAAGATCATACTTGAAAAAGATAAATTAGATATTAAGATATAGGATATGGATCAAAACATTATTTATATAACATTATAGGATTGATAAGTGTTCTATGTTGTCTAGGAATTTCATGTGGCAGGTGAAATTTTTTGTCATCACCTGTTCTGTGTAACTATTGTATGTTTACTAGGAATTTCAAGTTACAATAAAATTGCAGGTTCATGAATGTGTTTTTCTATAGTTGAGTTGGGCATTGTAGAGTTTTATTACATTTATGTGTGTTCTATGAAAGTTTTCAGGTGGTGTTTTTCTTCTGTTTGTACGTATTATTACCAACTACACTCAAAATTCTTGAACTACTGCAACTTAACCAAAAACGAATGGTGTGGGGGATTCATATGTTGGATGCATATGCAGTGGGTGGGAAGTGGGGGATGCATATGTTCTATTTTGTGTTTTGGAAGTATATGCAGTGAGTGGGTAGTGGGGAATTCATATAGAGTGGGGGATCCAAGAGTTGTGATTGATTAATATTCTATGTGGTGGATGCAGTGGATGGAGTGTGGTATTAAGTTATTCAATTCTAAAGTTTCTAGTGAAGGGTAGGGGGATGCAGTGGGATGTTGCAGGTGTAGGAAGGTGTAGGGTAGGGGAATCAGTTGGAATTTTCAGGTGCATGCAGGTGTAGGGTAGGGGGATGCAGTGGGAAGATGCATGTGCGGGTAGGGTGATGCAGATTGTTGTTTAGATGGGGGGGGGGGGTCTATTCCAACAGTTCTAAAACCGTTTGAATCTATACCATTGTAGTATCCTATACCAACGGTTCAAACCGAACTATTTGTAAAATAAATAAATTCCACCCTATTCAAACTGTTCAATGGAACTGTTTCTAAATTAGATAAATTCTAGTATCATATACACCAATGGTTATTTAACCATTGGAATAAACCTATTACAACAGTTCGGACTGAACCAATGGTAAATTGACATTGTGGCCATCTTATACCAAAAGTTTCCTCTAAACCGTTTGTAAGGGGTTACGCCAATGATGAACCTGCCAATGATTATTCCAACTGTTATGATACCCTATCCAAACAGTCTACAATCGTAGGTATAGGATAGGTTTCCAATAGTGTTATCAAAGTAGATTTCTCAATAAAATAGAATTTCCCATGTCATGCCTTATGATCTTATTTTTTCATTTATATTCGGTTTATTAAATTGAATTATATGACTTCCATGATGGATAATATTTGATAAATGATGGAATTGGATGTTTTTTATAATTTTTTTAAAGAAAAATTATTTCATACAAATAAAATATGTGATGAAATTCGTTAAATGGGTAGTTTAAATGAAAAATAACTTTAAATCATATAAGCAGTATATAATATCTTGTGGAAAATATTGCATAAACTAATTGGGAAAAATATTCACAATAATGGTCCATTATAGACCATTGGGAAGACATTGGGGTACATGGTAAGGAATTCACATATAGAGGAATTGGTTAGGGAATATATACCTCTTGTGTAAAATCATATTAGGTTATAGATATAGTTATCTTTTTTGAATGGGGATCCCCTACCGAACACAGGACTGACTATGATGGACAATGTTCCATAGGAGACTCCATTATTTACAGCCTCTTGTTTATCTCCCATTTCATTATTTTTTAGAAACAATATGTTGATGGTTACTCTATTCTTTCCTAATTGATTTAATGGTTCATGAATTCTGTGATATTTACCTCTATTTATACATCATTAATTTAAATTCATCTTATTGATTTATATTGAACATGATCATTTTTAAATAAATATAGAATGTATGAGTAAATCATTAATAGATTAATTATTGTATAAAATTGGGATTTAGTTCCCACACCCTACATGTTCCCTCGTGAATATATATACAAGGTATTATAATACATAGATAAATTTAAGAGAGATTCTTGTAATGTTGGAATCTCATGTTTTGATTTTATTTCCATCGAGTTTGGGACAGTGGTGATAACTAATCATATGTTATTTTGGGTTATAGTGTTCTATGGATACATGTTTTTGGTACATTAATTGTTATAGGTAATGGATTTTTTGAATCGATCTTCTTAATCATATATTGTAGTGAAACAGTGAGTTTTTAGTAATTATTTGGCATTATAATTCACTGTTATATTATATTTATCACATTTTCACTTTTGTGGGTGAAATATTTACCTTTTTTATATCACTAAACAAGTTCATATTCCAATACCATGGTGATAGAGAATTATTTCTAGTCCTTATGATGAGGAAATATGGGGGATGTGTAAATTTGACATATCTTGGGGTGTTATACTTATCAAACTCTTGAAATAACCATCAAAACACATCCATAATTCCTCTAATGCCTAATACATCAGTATATATATGTGGTGTACCATGGATGGATATTTTAACATCGTCTTATATCAAAATTTCCAAATAATTTGTTCTCGAATATTATTCCACTATCCAATAACATAATCTCATATAGAATCCTGATTAAGTTGTTTTTCACAATTATAATTATTGAATTCCTTAAATATAGAGAACCATAAGCACTAATAACAGTTTATGAATCATTTCTATAAATTTTTTCCAATAAAAATATGTACTTAATTGGTATATATAATGACCGTACTTTTTTCTACATAAATAGTACACAATTTTGATGAAAAAAATTAAAGAGTTACAAAAACCTATCCAAAGGATTAATGTCATATGAAAATTAGAGCCATTCATAAAATTTAAAAAATAAAACATGAACATTTATTTAATTCCTTATTCTATATATTCTTAGTGAGTCATGTGTTCTTATTATAATAAGTATTCACATGAGGATATACATAATGTAAATGGGAGATCTATACTATTAGTGAGTTTAATATGAATCAATATATATTTGGGTGAGCATAATAATAATCATCATAATATGGAATCATCATCATTATAATTAATAGAAAATTTGATAATGGAATGGAATGTGGAAATGCATAAAAATGGAACATCATAAATTTGTGGTCAACATAAACACATAAATAAATTTATCTCATGTGATGAATAACTTCTCCCAATGCATTGGAGTTTTATATAAATTTATTTTGACCCATAAAATCATATCATTTAATTGTGTTACATAATTCTGGGTGCACATATCATATCATAACATTTACATTGTTAGGCATGCCACCAAGAACCTAAATCAATCATGTTCACAAAATAACACATATAAAGGAATGGGTTTCATTTAATATAAAATTTATAAATAAAAAAGCATTGGGGTGTTCAATATAATGAGGGATTAAAATACAAGGTTTAAGAATCATTATTCATGAGTGTAGAAGATGCAACCTTATGAGGAGTAAATTTCGTGTTAGTAGAAAAAAATTTATTTTAGAAAATCATTTTTGTTTTTTCATAAAATTATATTAGAGACATATATACCAGGAAAAGAAAATCCATTGACAAATAAATGATATTTTTGGAACATTAGTGGAAAATCCATACTTAAAATTGTGTGAAATAGGGAAAATCCAAATAATGAGAGTAGGATTTGAGAATTCAACTTACTTTATGTCTAACTTCTTCCTTCACATTAATATCATATATAACCATATTTTTTTCAATAAATAATGTTTCTAAAACCTATTAAAAATGTATTATATTTGTTATTAATTTATCATGTTCATTTATTTAATATTATATGTGTTGATGAGTATAATTCCATCATTCGTGTTCATTCATTTTCTTGCTTTTCATGAATGGTTCACTTGTGTACCTGGATGAATGATTGAGTAAAATGATGAACAATTAAAATAATTGAGATTATATTTTATTAATGAATAGAAATAATATTAAATAATATTATCGATCATTATCTTATATGTTATTAGGATGAGTTATTAGATAGGAAATTAGTGAAAATCATGTAGAATATTTTCTCAGTTTTCTAATCATCATTAACTCATATTGTTTTGTCATTTAGATTTACGTATATATGTAATTTATGGTAAATAAAAAGAGTTCTAAAATAAATATTAAAATCAATTTCAATATTTATAGTGGTTTTAATAATACTCTAGAAGGTGGTGAAGGGAAATGAAAAATATTTTCCCGTTAATGTGATAAAACAACACCATTCAGATTACATTTCCATCATTATAATAACATTGAGAGGAGATGGTTTTTGTTGATGGATTTATAAATTTTCATTATAAAATTATTGTGAAATTAATTTTATAGTGTTTTCATTCCATTTGGATTATCATAGGAGAGTATAGAATAATAAAAGAAAATAACTTGAAAAAAAATTAAAAGAAAAAAAAGAGGATTTCAACTCTTTAGTCCTTCTCCGTGAGGGCCTCATTATAGGTATTTTTTTGGGTATTTTGTAAAAACAAAAATCCACTAGATGAAAGTATGTGTCTGGGAATGTGAATTTTTCTAAATTTGAACATGCGTCAAATCATGAGAGGTGTGAGAAAAAGATGGGTTGGGTGGTATTTATAATAGAGTGTAGGGGGTGTTTTCTCATTTTTGTAGTCATTTTTTAATCTTTTTCTCATGACAATGAAGAGCGAGATAATTGTTAGAAAATATATTAAAATACTGATTGAGAGATTGATATTTTGTGATTTCATGTCCTATAAATCATCTTTGACTCAATATATATATAATTTCTCTTTTAGTATAAATTATCATATTTCACTATTCACTAAAAATTCTGATATTTTAGAAAAATTCCATAAATTCACCCTAACCATTATTATATTTCTATAATTGAAAATTTTACACAATTGGATGAAAAAATTATAATTATTAGAAATTTGTTTTTAATTAAAATAATCATTATTTCAAAATATACTAATTTTAAATTATAATTAATTAAATGGAACTTCGTAAAATTGATTATGGTGTCTTAAAATTATCTTATAATTATAAGACAAAAAATATAAATTAATGAATAAATTTATGATTGTTTTAAATAATTACATTAATATTAAATCTGTAATTAAAAATTTATAACCTACAAAAATACCAAAAATTGATATATTATTTTTTAGAAAATTTATTTACATACTCCATGATATAAATATATCATATTTTATTTTATAACGTAACCAGATTTTATTTATAATTACTTCAATGAGGTTACTATTATATTGGATGGTTTACTATTACTAATGGTCATTTTTCTATTCCAGCAGTCAAGTAACTATTTCATCAGTATTTATTCATTAATTTATTAAAATAGATATTTTTTCATCAATTATTCATTTATAATGATTTTATTGTGTTTTATGTAAATTTATGTGATTTATATATATGAAATTATTATAAGAGAAAAATTCACATTGCTAAAAGTTTGGGTTATAAAATTCTAACCCTTATATGAAATTTCCCCCTAAAAATTTCCTTTAACAAAATATGGTGAAAATAGGTAAATGTACTTATCTTTTATCAGTTCTTCGGGTTCCCACATTTCCTCTTTAAACATATGGTACCACCATATCAATTTGGCCAGGTGAGTGTAGTTATTGAATTTAACTTTATCACTATAATCCAATATTTTCACTAAATTCTCCTCATAGGATAGATCAATCTCAAACTGTACAGCCTCTATATTTACTACATGTGAGGGATCTAGATTGTACTTCTTCAACAGGGATAAAAAAAAGACATATTGTTCTTGAGACATGGTTTTTGGATGTTCAATCAATATGAAACTGCATAGACAAAATCAATAATCATGATGGGGTTAATGTACCTAGGTCCTAGTTTTCCCTTTTACCAATTCTCACAATCCTCATCCATTCAGATATGAAGATGAATACAATGTTAGATGCATTAAAATTATGGTCTCATCGATTATTATCTACATAGATCTTCAACCATATTTGGGCTTCCATGATATGTTGTCGAATGGATTTCACCTTTTACACCATTTCATTGACTATTTGAGATATTAGAATATTACATTCACCCACTACATCCCAACAAGTTTTTTTCTATATATTTTCCCTTAAAGGGATTCATATCAATCCATTTGGATGCTCAAGTGGAAAATATTGTGAAATAGATGTTAGTCCAGGTCAAATATTTATCCCATCCTTCTGTTAATTCCATATAACATGACCTTCATATTTATTCTTGGGTCAGAATAGTCCATTCACATTGGACATCAATTTTAGGATATTAAGACTTACTAATGTTCATCTTAGTGTTTACATTATTTTGAAACATTTTTTAGAACATGGTTGTATCGTCCACTTAGAACTTTTTCATTCAACCTTCAAATTATTACATAAAAGAAAAATTGATGTATATTCATTGATCTCCTTCTTCTAATTTCCCCATTAACAATACTCTCAGAGATCACGATACTTATTTTTTTTATATAGGTGAATTGATAATTTTTAACTATGTGTGTCATTCACAAACTCATTATTTATCATTGGGTTAGTTTGTACAAATAATCCAGACCAAAATGTAACAACTCCATCCTCATAAATTCTGAACTCTATGTATTTTACCTTTCTCATGGCTTCCGACTTCTTATGTATTTCCACATTATCCCTTTGAGAACAATTTACTTTCTCCATATGGGATGGATATAGAATTATTTGAGATTAGATTTATGTAGTTTATTTTTTAACTATTCTCATGTCCATCCATTGAAAATTCAATATGATTGGATCGTTTTCAATTCTCATTATTGATAAATATGAAGGATTATTTCTACATAATGGATAATCTACATTATTTCCCATACCACGATCATAGTGGATTGAGAATTTGTAATCATTGATGTGCTCTAACCAAATTCAATAGTTGATATTAATCTTTTTTTGTGTGAATATATATTTAAAACTCTTATGAAATATATATATATACATCTCACATTTCCCTACATAGAGATAATTCCAGTAGATTTTCTATGAAAATATCAAATCTTCAATCTCCAGATCATATTTAATATTGTTATCCAAATGGATAATCAGTATTCATGAGGTGTAATCTATCACTATTTCATTTGTAGTTAGTGAGAAACCAAAAAAAATATTTTAAGCATTATTGTAAACATTAATGAGTTCCCAATTGTGATGAGTGCGACTAAAATTGTAGTGATATTCCTCTCTTTCCCCTCTTTGATGTAGTCCTAAATATCGATAGTCCAGATAAACTTTTCTACCCTTAGATTCATCATTGGATAGTGTGATTTTCAATCAGGAGAAGTCTTCCCAAACTATCGGTATTTACCAACTATAATAAGAAAACTATATATCCCCATTAGAGTAGTTGGCCATGTCCACTCTTAGATAGAATTGGTCTAAGTAGAGTCCAAAATTTTTACATTTTTGGTTATAAAATTCCTCAATAATGATACAACCTCCATTAAGAACCCACATTTATATACTTTGAATAATATATATTTGTTTGAAATGTCTTCAACATAGTATTCAAATTCTCCTCATGTCCCCAAATTCTATTGGAGTATATTAGAATGTCATCAATAACAACTTCCAATAAGTTTTTAGGTAATATCTTTATGCAATATTATTTACTTATTGAATAATAATAGAGAAATAGTGAATCCATAGGGCATCACTATGGACAGATAGTTTCCACACCTCATTTTATTGGTATTCTTGGGAATATCTATGTTCCATACATGTAATTGGTGATATCATAACTAACGGTCCAACATAGACAAATACATGGCACCACATAGTAGATTGAACCTGCCATTTATCCACAGTAGGGGATAATTTTACATTATGGTGATTTAATTGAGATCATGATAATCAATGCATATTTTCATTGATTAAATAATTATTAATGATGACGAGGACTGGTTCACCTCATTGTGAAGCACTTTGTATTATAAAAACCATATCTACAATATCCACTGAATTCATCATTAGTACTTCTAACATAATAATGGATATTAAATTTGGTGTTTTTGATACAGGCAGAGATCCAAGATTATTTTGAATCGAGAAGTCGACCACTTGGTCACTAGGAAGACCGTAAATTTATTTTAGGAATATATCAGTATAGTACCTTACAAAGGGAATGTATTCGATCTTGATTCTCTCCCTTGTCTCAATAATTTGAGCTTATTATTCTAGAACAAAAGGCAATAACATCCACACATGAGATGATGGATATAAAGAAGAATTTTCATCCACCGTATATTATTACATAAAATTGATGATTCCTAAGGATGTTTCAATTCCCAAAATGGCCCAAAACTCCACCAATTGAGGAATGACCAGATTCCATGGGAGGTTTAGTCCGATAAAATTTACTGGGGAGGAGATTTATATATTGGATGCAATAATTTACCAATTTTCTATTCTCATAGATAACTCAACCTCCATTTTTTGAGGTCTTGTTTGAATTGTTATACTAAGAATTCAACATATGCAAGAATGAGTAGAAGCAGAATCAAATAGTATTTTCTCTATTCTTGAATAAATAACTAGAATTCTGGTTACCATATATTTTTGGGCTCTACATAAATATTAGAGATTATAATACATTTCCTATTATCCTATAGATATGGTAGGTGATGAAACTGATGACCCTTGAAGACTCGATTATTTTTTTAATTGTTTTCATGATTCCCTTGCTACCTACAATTCAAACACTAGACCATGGGTTGTGCTACCATATTATCCACCACATTTTCCAGCTACCTAATATATTCCCAGCATTCTAGAGTTTTTTAGCATTCTCTTTGAAACTAATATCATTTCACCATCCCATTTAGGATGTTTCCATGATGCTTCATCCCACATTTGTTTACATGTCGGTGGTTGATCATTATTTACCCCTTGGTCATTAGATCCTATATCATAAAATTCAATGTTTCAATTCTTATCACCATGTGAATGTGACCACTCTCCAAACTCCATATCCACTTTTATTGAATATAAAAAAATCTACATAACTCCCAATTTATCAGAGATCTAGATCCTTTCAAAGGAATTGTTGTAAACAAATAATGAATCTATCATTATTTTTATCATTTATGATCACATAATTAGAAGGATACATTAAATTCCCTGTGAAATATTCTATGTAATTCATAAAATATTAATCTTCCATTTTAATCAAATCAATTAATTTTATTTCTATATTTTAATGTTGAATTTGAGCTAAATACATGTTAACAAACATTATCTAAGGGTTTTCCCACTCCCTACCATAAATTTCAACCATATTCTTGGTGTTCTTAATCATTTTCCACCATTCATCATCCTCATCGTATATAAGATAAATGAAAAAAAATTTAACTTCCCTGTCTTATATCAAAAATGCAATAAAATTATCTTAACCATTTGTCCACCAACTAATCCATGATGAGTGGATCAGAAGATCGACTAAACATCAGTGGTCATGCCAGCATGAAAGACTCAGTAGCTAGTTGTTTCATCTTATACGATGGGGGAAATATTAAATATTTCAGGTTATTGTTCATTGAATGAGATATAATGGTAATAATCACCATGAAATTTTTAATTCCACATACCAAAACATTTATTATGTCATTTGGGAAATCAATGCAGTGTCCATCACATTGGTTGTTGGCCTGGTTTCTCTGGGGCCCCAAAATTTTGAAAAATAGAAATTCGTAAAACAAAACATAGTCAACAAATCATTAGTAAATAATGTATTATTTTGTGATATTAAATTTAATGCCTTATCTTATGTGATAACTATGTTAATAATTTTTATAAGATAAAGCTTTGTGGGTGCTTACTTATACCTACTCTCATAATAATTGTTTTCACTAAGGATATTTAATCTTAATTTCAACATTAACTAATCCATGATTGGATACCAACTATAAATAACACATAAACATATATTTAACTCCATATTCTCTATCTTATTTTTTTCTCTTATATCCTCCTTAGTATATGTAGTCACCTAAGGATATACATAAAATAAATTGGTGATATAAAACCCAATAAAGAGTAATATGAATCCATATATAATGGAGTGAGCCTAATCATTTCCATTATATCTTGTAATCATCATAATAATAAGGATAGGAAAAATTAGATAAAGGCACGTAATGTGGAAATGCATACAAATGAAACATAATGTATTAGTGGAGAAATAACACACACAGTATCTCATGAGATACATAACATTAACCAATATGTTTGAGTGATATATAATTCAATGTACTCATGTGAAATTCAAATAGTACAAAAACTATATAATCCTAGGAACACCAGTTACATCATAACATTTACAATATCATTCAAGCCACATCGAATGTATACCGCTCTTGGACATAAAATAGAGAATGGAAAGGAATGAGATTCCTTTCATAAATAATACATTCATGAATAAAAATTTATTATTCATAAATAAATATAGAATATCATACATAGTATAAGTGTCATTAATTTTGTGTGAGGAAGAGACAATCTCACATGAAGTATAATATGTGTTCTTAGAAATAAGTGTTCATTTGAAAAAAATGATTGAATTATTCATAAATTCAGATTGGAGAAATATATATCTAGAAAGTAATATGGAAGGATAAATAAATGATATTTATGGGACACTAATGGACCATCTATATTGAAAATGTATCAAAGAATGTAAATCTCATTGAAAGAGAGTTGGGAGAGAATTCCCCTAACCTTATGTCCAATTTCTTCCGTCAAATTCTTATCTTATGTAATGAAATTAGATTCACTAATTAATATATATAAAACCTATTATACCTAAATTTGATTTATTATAATTTTATTATGATTATTGATGTCATATTAGACGAGTTAAAGTGATTAATTCTATCATTCGAGTGTGTTTATTTTCATGGTTTTCATGAACAATTCACATGTATGCATGTATAGAAGATCATGTAAAATGAAGAAAATTACCCAGAATTTAGATTATATGATATTAATGTTCATATATAACAATATATGATTTTTTAAATATCTTTTTTATATATTATTATGATGAATCATAAGAAAAAAACATTAGCGTAAATTGTTTAGATTATTTTGGTGGTTTTTCGATCATTGTGAACCCGTTTTGTTTTATCACATAGAATTATGTCTAAATTTTAGTACCAGGAAATAAAAATGGATATAAAATAAATTATAAAATACATTTCTCTATTATAATGTTTTTATTACCATCCATGTATGTGGTGATGTAAAATGAAAACTTGTTATCCATGAAGGTGATAAAACAACACATCACAACCGATGTTCATATCTTTATAATTAAATAGAGAGGGAAAAGGGTATGATCATGGTTTGTTCCATTGGCATAATAAAATTCCTGTATATATAAGGTATTAGAGTTATCATTCCATTTTGATGAGGGTATGTGAGGAGAAAATAATATTAAAATATAACCTGAAAAAAACTAAAAGAAATGAAAGTGGATTTTACCTCTTGAATCCTTCTCCCTGAGAACCTCTTTTGGAGGATTGGTTTTGAAATATTTTTGATAGAAAATACATTATGACGTGGGGAAGAATCACAGAATGTGGATTGGGAATAATATGGTAATTTCTCAGAACATTTTATGTGTGTGGAGAGGATGGGTTGAGGGGTGGCATTTATAGGGGAGGTGAGGGACGTTTTCTCATTATTTTAATCACTAGATTATTATTATTTCTCAAGACTTTGAATTGTTTTATCATTACCAAAAATATATATTAATATAACTAATAGGAGTTTGGAGTTTTGGACTTACATAATCCATAAATCATCTATGTCTGAATAAATCATGTATTTATCTTTTATCGTAAATTATTGTATTTCACTATTCACAAAAAAAATCATGTATTTTAGAAAGAACAAAAAATTTCCCCGCAACCATTTATCAATGTTTAGATTTTAAAAATTAGTACAATATTATGAAAATATATTTATAAATATTGTTAATTTAATTCATAATTTAAATAATAATTATTTCAGAAAATACTAATTTTAAAATAGTAACTGATTTTAGGACACATTGAATATTTTATAAAGGTCTCATAAAACTATCTAATAATCATAAGAAAAAAAATATTATTTTATAAAAAAATTTTATGAAAATATATTTTATTTTAAATCATTATATTAATTTTAATTTTTATAGAAAATCTTTATAACATATAAAAATAATTACACTTAATTTATTATTTCTAAAAAAGTAATATACGTATTCTTTTATATAAATACATAATATTTTTCTCTATAAGTTACCCAAATTTTATTTAATAATTCAAAGTATAGGATACTATTATTCTACATGATTTAATATTCCTAATGGTTATTTAAATATTCCACTATTGAAGTAACTATTTTATATTTATTGGTTCTTTACATTCTAGAAATACCAATTATTTAATTCTTTATTTATTAATATTGTTTATATTTTTTTTAAATTTTTTGATTTTATGTGATATATACTATATGAAATTATTATAAGATGTCAATTCCAATTAAAAAAAAGTTTGGTTCATTATTGTAGCTTATTGTCCTTATTCATTTTCCAACTATAGTATTATAATCTTCATTATCAGTTCAATCAAAATACAACACAGATTGATTGGTTAATATCATCCTGGTATCCTTACTAATTAAAAAACAATTTACCTATAATTTTTTCATTGAGAACATTAGGAAGTTAAAAATAAAGTGTGTCAAAAAAACATATATCGTAAAAAATTATTATAATATGTAAAATTTATTATAATAACAAACTGAATATAACCTCTTTATGTAATGAGTAAATTTTACAAATATTAGTGAATAATAAAATTATAAATATGAAATAATATTGAATATAAAAAAAATAACATTAATAATGATTTATTATAACAATAAAATTCATTTAAAACATCAATGAAACATTCACTAAAATTTATATAATATAAATATTGATATATCTGAACATTATATGAATAAATTAATATATTTTTAATAAATGGAATAATATAAATTTTACATACAAAAAATTTAATTATATTTTATTAAACCAAATTAAAGGAATTTTTTTAAAAAAATATTGATGTGTTTATGGTTTTCTAATATGGATTATTTTAAATAATTAATCATTATCTTTGAAAAAGTGAAAATTAATTTAGAATCCATTATACAAATATGATTTTATAAAAAAATGGAAGGGAAATTGGATGTGTTATTATTCAAATTAATATTCATATACTATATTATGTATACCATAATGAGTTGGATTGGTAGTTTGAATTAGTTAGATGAAGGTAGTATTTGTAAGTGAAATTAATCGGTCCTTAGATTGATTGTAATATGAAAATCATCTGATGGGATTTATATTGTCTGGTCATGACATTTATATAAGGAGGAAGGATCCCAAATTCATATGTATTTATTGATGTGATATGTCTTATTTACATGGTACATGAAATCAATGTGGGGTTTACTATAGGGAATAAATAACAACTAAGCCCATTAGATGGACCATCTTATAAGGATGATCCTGAAAAAATTGATAGATCAGTGGGAACATACTATAAAAGGTGGTTGTGATGAAATTTTTATGTGTTTTGTGATCATTGATTTTAGTGATCTAAAATAATGTTAAATCACTCTGATATTAATTTTCATTTTACTTATATTTAATGCAAAAAATATAGTTCTCGTCCATTGGATGTCTGAATCTATGTATAAACCATGAAAATCATCATGTTCTTTTTATTTCTATTCATTATTATCTTTTCATGAATGATTTATGTGATGTGTGTAAATTTAATAGAGTGACATGAAAATGTTTGACGATTAATGTGATTTGTTCGTCTTATAATCAACACATTGAAGATCCGAAGTGTTCCCTTATGAACCTACATTTTAAAATGTTGTTCTAGTGACCATATTTCCCTTAGGTGATATTAGTGTGAGATTATAAATAGAAAATTGAGAGAAACGTTTAGAAAAATTATTTAAAGAATGTAAAATTTACAAATCAACACTTACACAATATTTTTCAATCAAATAATCCTAAAAAATAATTTTAGAATAATATATGTAATGTATTGAATTCTGAATTTTTCAACTTATTATTAAAAACACATGTCATATATTTGAATCATGATTTTTCACTCATTCCATACTGTCTATCATGAGAGTGGTGATAAATAAAAGAGTCTTTTTTTAATAATAAAACACCTAGAATAGATTTTGATATTAAAATAAATTAAATAAATATAAAATTAATCATATATTTTAATAAAACTATACTAAAAAAATAAGATCTCATCCATTGGATCAAAAAGGGAATGTAAAGAAATTATAACAATATAATCATTCCAATTAATTGAAATTTTATAATACTTTCCGAAAGTACATTTATCATGAAATAGTTAGTAATGTTACATAATAATTTTTCCATTAATAAATATTTAAAAATCCCCTAAAATATATATTTTGAAATATTGGAAATGGAAAATACGTGTGATGTTATAAAATAGTTTCACAAATTTTTTAAATATATATACTTTATCTCATTCATCATTAATAACCACAAATATATGAAAATAATATTATTATTGACTACAAAATATGAAAAATTATTTGATGTACATAAAACTATCAAGAAAAAAATATTTTCAACTCCACATTGTATGAATATAGACTCAAAACATCTTAATGACATTTAATTGAAAATATTTCAATCTATTTTTTAAATTTTTCTAAAAAATAATCGAATAGTTTTCTCTTAAACGTTGTAAAACAAAAATTCATATCATCATAATTAATTTTTTTCAAGTCACCATTCATAATAAAATTTGAATACAATAATAAAAAACATGAAAAAATATCCATCATTAAACGTTATTTAAATTTAATATGTTTCGATGGAGAAGTTTCTGCAATATTTTATCATCCATAATCTAATGTAATTAAATAATAATTACTATAAAATTTTTATTTACTTCAAAAACATTAATGACATGTATAAAAAACACTTTAAAATGAGATGGTCCTAATATCAAAAAAATTACTCCTCTTTCATCATTAATCATTAATCAATATATAGTGTTTTTACGCCCATAAATTCATCCTATATATTTTACTATTTCAAATTATTAAATATCAAATAATTTTTTATTTCATGAATCATTTTTTAATTAATTAATTAAAAAACATTTATCTCATTCATGTACAGCCTTTATATAACATTTCAATGTAACTCCACATATAGATATTAAATCATTATTTAATTTCTAATATAGTAGTATAAAAATATTTATTTCTTAAAAAAACTAAAACATTGTTTTCAATATAGATCAAATTGAATTATAGAACTACCAAATTCATCCTAATAACATATAAATGTAACAAAATAACAACATTACCTTAGTTGTGATAAAAATATCACCCATATATTTTTAATACATTATTATACATATAAACCAATATGATAAATGATAAATTAATCTTGATGTGTCCATCAGAAATGTTTTGATAAAAAAGTCATTAAAATATTATTGATTTTGATGCTTACTTTAACATTCTAACTCTAGAGATTCTAAATGCTGCCCAATTATGGTGGGTTACATGGCATCAAGCATTGGTTTATGTGATATAGGATGTCAACTAGTGGTAATGGTCAATTTTGGTAATTTTGGGAGAATCTAAACTTATAATTAATGAGTATCATTGTGGTATAATCACATTAATCAATAATAGTAGTATATAATATAACTTGAAGTAAATGAGCATTTATATGACAAAACTGAAAGAAAAAAATTTCCCAAGGAAATATTATATACTTGATGAATATATATTGTCTCTATAAAAAATGTAGTCAATACATCAAAATAGGAATAAAAAATATTACATGTATCAAAAGTACCAAATCCAAAAAAATGATTATCTCTTTGTAGCATCATGATCATATCGAGTTCCTGTGCTTCCCTATTCCAAAAAATAAACAATCAGACTTTATAAATATGGATCTTTACCTTGTACCTACCACATCCATGAATTCTTTAAACTTACCCAATGGAATATTAAACAATGTGTGATATAAAAAGTAGCATCCACCAACAATAGTGTCTAAAATAAATATATTCTATTTATATAATATGATAAACGTGTAACATATAATATTAATTCAAATAAATGATTAGGTGTGGCACATTCAATTGTGATACTACCCAGCCTACCAAATATGATCAGGAACACTTAACAGGGGTCTACTGTAATTCATGGCACAACACCCACTGCAGCATAGGCCAAGTAATCCTTAGTTTCATTGAATGGGATGATCCATGGAGAAGAATCCTCATAGGAATCCTCATCAGCATACTCCATGTAACCAAGTGTTTTACCTAGTTGTTTTATCTGATACTGGTAATGTCTATACATCCCATATAAAATGTATAAAAGGATTATAAATTTATATGGAATTCAATATAATACAAAAATACATTAATAAGAAATATCCATGGTAATCGATGTTGTAATAAATCGATGGAGAGAAAATATCCATGGAATTCAATAGAATTATTATCAAATAATTAATAATTTAATTACCCATTTTATAAACATGAATAATTCATTATATAATTCATCTCATTCCACATAATCCATTTAATAAATTTAATATCAAGTAATCATTCGGAAAAGTAAGCATAAAACCCCTCTTAATATCACATTTTATTATTCAGGGGCCCCACTATGATGGTAATATCACACTCACACACCAAAAGTGGTGGTAACTCAATGTTAGAAACATAAAAAGAACTAATTGGTTTTCTAGGATGTGGTGGATAACATCCATCTATAACATGGTTGTATGTAGGAAACCGTAGAATGTTCGAATAATTTAATCTAGGCAATCAATTAATAGTAGAAGACACACTTGGATGTTATGGTATATATCTCAAAGAAAATAACTATAAAATAACTAGACATTGTGTGAAATGGTATTGAACTTATATTAGATTCCCAATACTCCTCAAGTAATGGCTCCTAACAAGACATAAATTTGATGAAAAAAGATGGATGGATGGTCACCCTGAAAATAGATCATATTAGTTTGTGTGGAAATAGTGTCATCGATAGAATTATGAACTTTTAAAGGATCCTATGGAGTTATTATTTATCAAACATGAATACAACAAGACTTATAGAGAATTAATCAGCCTAGGTAATGTGAAACGATACTAAATCCTTGCCTAGGATTCAAGGTAATCATGTATGAGATAAAGAAAAGATGGAGGGGATAAATTCCCTCAAATAAGGCAGTGATTTCACTTAATTTATAAAATCTCCTTCTAAATTTACATGATGTATAAAGGAATTACATGTCAAGAAAATCATGGGAATTTCCTATAGGGGAAATCTAATTACACATCATAAATTTTCATGCATTTTCCAATACAAATTGTGTATTGAGTACATGTTGTTTATTCCAAATTCACATCCATTACATGGACTATAACAATCCTTTAACCCCATAATTCCAATACTTCTATAACAAAACAACTCGTCCAAGACCCTGGATTTAGTGTATAAATAAAAAATAGAGTCGTAACCTGGGATTAATTGAATGATTCAATGATCTGTAGCTCATAAAAAAACCTCTTATTTTAGAGTCTACCCTATTAAATATAATGAATTCTCAAATTTCTATTATTAGGGTGGTATATAATATAAAATATGTTTTCCCACTGAGCACATACATCTAACTCACTCTACCATGACTCATCTTTCACATACCCATTTATCCATAACACTCAAAATAAAGGAACAAAACTTCTTCAGTATGCTTTTGTACTCCATAGAGAGATATATATATGACTATACTTTAATGAAAATATATTTAATTAAACCCCATATTGATAAATATAATGGGATGGGTCTGAGTAATTTTTAAATTACAAAGATATATTTAAGGTTTTGTTGATGGATTAGTACATCTTAAGTAATTACAACAGATAGGCTACCAAAATAACTCTCTCCCGAATCTCAAAAGGCCCAACATATTACTGTGAAACCATACCCTATAATTTTTCTATTCCCTATACGTGGTTAGACCTATAAAATAAATGATCCAATCCTCAAAGTATATAGGACTAAAATGGGGATCAATGTAGGTTTTATATCTATGTTGTGCAATAAACATCCAATTTCTGATCAAATTTAACTTCTCTGATTTTTCCTCTATGTTACTCAGTCCAAGAAGTTCTAACTATCCTACCTATATACAACATAGAGGTTATTTGCAAGTCCTATTATGAAATTCCTTTTATGGTGACATCCTTATAGTAACCAAATATCAATTATATTGTGAGAATTATTCCATATGTATATGTATATACCATGAACACGAAATATCATGGATGCATTCTCCAGGAATTTTCTCGAGAACCTCTTTAGTTTACTCTGACTAACCATCAGTTATAGGGTGGTATGATGTGCTCAAAATCACCTAGGTAAGAAATTTACATTATATGCTCTACAAAAACTGAGATGTAAACTAAGAATCCCAATCTAATACATTGGTATGAAGAACACCGTGTTGGATAAAAAATTAAATCGATATAATCTATCCCATGTTATTCTATTATAAAGGGAACCCTTGCTCTGATGACAATTTTGACCATTTTGAGACTATCCACGATGACCCATGGGGAATCACCACCACAATGTGGAATTGCTTATCATGTAATTGAATATATAGTAAAATCATCCCATTTCCACTCCAGAATGGATTATTTCTGCAATAGTCAAACTAGTTGTTGGTGATATGACTTCAACTATATACTACTGGAGAATCTAGATACAATTAAATCTTTTCCTCAGTTCATTCCTAACAAATTGTATTAATGATGCATTTTGGGATACATCATGGTAATTCTTGGGATGTACTTCACAATATGAGGAATGAGACCCTCTGATAATATCTTCAGACATGGTAGCTGATACCCAAACATGGTAATATATTTTTAGAATTTCATCATTCCTAACTATCCATCAAAAAGGAAGGTCCTCTCATTACATGATTTCAAATTGGAATTGTCCCTTGGAAACTAATAACCGGCCCATCTGTACCATTTCTAGAAGAGTGGAAGTCACCCCCACTAATGTCAGAAACAAAATTTCATAAGGCCTTAAAGTACCTCCATGTGGATTTTTTAAAACATGGACATATGGTTCTTCGTACTAATATCTAATATAACTGAATATATCTATGTGCTACTACATAGTTCAAAGACAACATCATTTATATTTCATAACATATTGGAAATCTTAATATCAAAGGACTAAAGGTATTTCACCCACCATCAATTCATAATATTAATTTCACATGGTCTAAACATGTAATAGAGATTTTATTTCTATATACATTATAAACAGTCTAATAATAAATTGTTCCCATAATAATTCAATGAATGAAACCCATCTTCCTACTCATGATCATGTGTCACGTTGTTCAACTCATGTTGACTCAACTAACAAGACCCATTAGACAAGACTATCTCCTCCTATTGTAGAAATACTCATAGGCCAATACCTAATGCCTCACAAATATATGTTATTTCTTCTATTAAAATATGTAAGAATCAGTTCTAGTAATGAATTCAATATCCCTTTCATCTATTAAAAGGTTCTCTCACCACTATACGATGATATAATGATCACACATTTTTTTGTATATCCTATAATAGGTTCTTATAATCATTAGATACTATGTATGAAATTAATTTAGTACCTGATATCCCCACGAATATATTTATATCTATGTTTTTTTGGACTTCACTAAATGAACTACACCACTAACGATATCTTTGTTCAGAGATACTTATGTCTCTAATATGACCTGACAAATGAAGTGAGAATAACCTATCGAGAACAGAAAATTTGTCACTTAATAATTAACCTTGTTCTATCTAAATTTATTAAAAATGATGTCATCATATTTGGAATAATGGTTTTTATATATAATACATAATGATTAGTCTTCAAAAAACCACAAAAAAGTGTCAAAAAATATGTTCAAACCACAACACATCAATACCATGAAAATAACTTTTGTACTTTTGACACTCAATTACATAACTAGATACCCAAATAGACTCTACATTCTATGAAAATATGTATGATTTATGTCCATTGGTAAAAAACACAACTGATTATATACCGATCCTAGAATAATCTTCAGGAACATATGGGCTCCTTTGAAATTGTTAAAGATATCATCTATTCAAGGTATAGGATAACAATTTTATATTTTAAACGAATTCAAATTTAAGTAATATAAATAGAACATGATATTTCATCTATTTTTTCGTAAATTTTTTTTGTGGAAAACAAGGAGATGTACTGTTTCATTTAAACCCTTTAACATTATAGACCATAAGCTTTATCTTGAGCTCCTTTTGGTCATTAGTGGCCATCCTATAAAGAGTAATGTATACTTGTACATATTATGAAAACAACTCAACATGTAAATCCATCTATCTATTAGGAGGTAAACCATGAATGTCAACCAAGTATAAATTCCAAAAACAATAATGAACAAGAGGGAAATATGTATTACCTGATACCAGATTATCAAGATATAAGACATCAATATAGACTATCATCCCACTGATCCTGTGATGCTCAATCAAAGGTCAACATTACTGGATATCCCATTCACCATTTTATATAAAAACCCTACCCTCAAGTTATATGAATGTTAGACTTCAGTGATATAAATCATCAAGGGAATGGTAAACTGGATTGGCATTACATCCCTTTTATGATGAAACCCTCATTCACCATAAGGATGAATATATACCATATGATGTGAATCCAAACTAAATTAGGGGAACTACATTCATTGGTGTAAAATCATTGATCAAATCCCCAATGGAGAATCGAGTGATATAGCACCCTAATAGAATTACACATTGAGACCATGTCTCTCCACAACATAATCATATACGAAAAATAAATTATGCACATGTATCAAAAAAGGGATGATACGAAAGTAGAAGAAATAATGATTTTACCTCTTAGTATAGAGTTTTTAATGTACTCCTATGTATGTATAGGCTATAATGAAAATATATATCCTTAATAATGTACTTGAGAAATAGTTTGCAAAATTTGAGGTGGACCACTATATTATAGCGGGTCAAAGGGTATCTAGCATCCTCAACCATGACCACATGCTCATCCCGAGTGATAGGTATCAGACTTTCTCTCATTCTCAAGTGTTTTTGTGAATACCAATCCGGAATATAGATTTGTTGATGAACCCATGAAAATAACAGTGAAAATAATAGGCCTATAGAACCATTATATAGGGATCATCCAACCGCATCCATAACACATTACTGGGTATCTATCACACTATATCCTCATAGGTCCCCACCTTCCACACAGATGACAGAAGAAGAAAATACCACCACTAACAACCTTGTGGGTGTACCCCTTTGAGGATTCTTTAAAACATCATTTCCTTTCAACTGACACTGATGAACTAGTCCAAGAATCCACAATACACTTCTATTGGTACCCACATTATCATAGGTTATTCTCACTAATCAATGCATGATTCATTAAGTCAGATATTGTAGTCAACTGAAACTCATTAAAATGTGATCGAATGACATGCATGATACCTTCCTTAAATCATCTCACCATAGAAGTATCATCATAATGATACATATGGACAAATCAACGAATCCCTCTAAAAGTGTTACAAATACGCCATAAAATTTACTGGACCGTTATCAAGATGAATAAACTCACAGTCCCATTAATATATCATAGTCTTAATGAAAATTTAACGACCCAAACATATTATAAATAAAAATCCATCTGTGATTTAATTAAATTTTATATTGTGTAAAAATTTTATTAGAGAAACAAGAAATATAATTGGATTTATTATATCCTTTCAGATTTAAAATATCATTAATTATCATTACCATTGATTATATAGCCATTGAAAAATTATCCCATGATTTGTACAAATATAGGGTTTTTAGAAATCCGATTGACAAGGACAAAGGATGTGATGCCCTCAACTAGTAAGATTATACCATATGAATCACTTTTATCGTAGATTCCAAGGGAGAAAATATTTATAGGATTTTCCATTGACCAATCACTATATGTGGTAAAAAAATAAATAATGATTGAAGTTGTTTACAAGATAAGTTCAACCTCGTCTAGATCACTACCAAAACAATGTTCATCGACTGCCCCATGAATGTCCCACCATTTATAAGCTTACTCTTATCATGTTCTCACATGTATTAATGGTATAAGTATTGAGACCCTCGAAATTTGAGTATGTACATTAATTTTTTATAGAATAATATATATATTTCCACCCTATTATAATTACTTTATAAATGATTTATATTTTGATTCTATAAAACCCTATCAATAATATTATGTATTATTAAAATTATATTATGTAATTTATTTTGTTGAAGTAATGGATATTTGAAATAAAAAATATTTCAATAAAATATTATTATCAAATATTTATTATTAAATATAAAAGATCATATGAATTTTAGGATGTCAAATATATGTTTTATAATAGATCGAACACTATTACTATAAAAACCATATTTTTTAATCAAAGTTTGTTGTTATTTTAAATTGAATAATTCAAATATTTAATAAACTATTTAGATAAAATTAATATTAGATTTGGAATTCAAATATTTAAATTATCCAATGGTGAATGTTTCATAATTTTATGAGAGAGTCGAATTTTCGGTTAAAAATTCAATACCATATAAATATAACATGTGTATGTTGTCATCACAATGACCCCAACGTGATGAAACAAATACTATAAAAGGGTTTCCATAACCAAATATATGATTTAAATTTAAAATAATTCCATTTTATGTATATTTAATTTATTTTATAAATCCATTCTAAATCCTCCAAAACATGTATTATATATAAAGGTCATAAAATTCATTCTTTAGGAATACAACTCACCTCCACATAACCAAGGGAATTATTTTATTATTGATCATAAAATTTCATTATAATATAATCTAATCCAATCCAATTTCTCATAATCCTTGGTAAAATAGAATAAGTTTTTTTTGGTATTGTATAATTTGTTATGGAGAGTCCAAATCCTAAATAATAATGAAATCCCCAACATTTCCTAAATAAATACACAAAAACTATAATTTGTCATCACTAAAACTCCATAGATCACATTTATTATATGGAATTAACTCTATATATTTCTCCCAAGGCACCACATTCTCTCATGAAACACTAACTATTACTTTTGAGTCACACATTCAAGTAAGGGACCTTACTCTCTTCAATTCAGTTCAAGAACATTCATTGAAATTGGTCTTCATAAAATCAATTTTTCTTATTTTCAATCATATATAATCATGAAATTACTATCCAATTTATTTTATATGAATGATAGATCATTTATCCTACCTCATTGTGACCCTTACCAAAGCCGTTAAAATGCTGAAATTCTGTGAGGGATCTTCCACTATACTCCTTCATCAAGCATTGTTTTTATATTATGACATTTAATTTCAATAAGCTCATATTGGGATATTTTCTTCCATATCCCCCATTCATTTTGTATTATTTATAAATGAACATATACCCTTTAAATATCCTTTATCCCTCATATTAACTTTTATGTAAACCCATTTCCAATAAAAACATTAGTAACAAATTCTCATATTCCCTTCATTATTCATGTTTCTTTATTAAAATTTTCCTAATATTTACATTGTATTATGTTGGTAAATGTATTTTTTTTATATCACTATACATTTTGTTTAACAATGATGATATAACCATTTATATATCATTATACTATTTTATTTTATTTTATATTATTCCCTTATGATGTCGAATTTACCCCTCGATTTTCAATACCGAAACAATTGTTTAGTGATTAACATACCCATTTTATATCAGTGGTATTTAACTTTTTACACATAAAACTATTTTACATGGGAAGCACATGTATTTTTTTAAAGAAGTCCATAACTATGGAATAAATTATGATTATGACTGAATCAATGTTTTGTGATCAATGTGGCACACTTAAGAATGATAATGAAATGAAAGTCACGAGTGCACCTAGAATTAAATTGTACTTGAATACATTGGGTAATGATTAGTATCATGATACATCATGTTGGGATAGGTAGTGAACATGATTCCTTTATCAAAGTATTCCACTATGATGCCTTGGGAGGATTGTCCTTTACCTATGTTTATCATTGAATGTTTCAGGTTAATGCCACATTTTGCATGTTGTGATTAACATGCTACATCAAATCATGTTTTTAATGTTGCTTCAATGAACAATTGGTCGGCCTATTGTATAACATGTATTATATTCCTCATGTTATGGTTATTTTTTTCCCTTATTGGCATTTGTATCTCTCCCCATTATGGCCTTTTTCCCCAGGTTATGTCATGCAATTTTATGTTCGATTTTATATTATGATCATGTCCAGGATGTTGAAAAAAATATTTTGTTTCCCATGTTATAAGTTATTATGTAACATAAATAATTCCTAATAAAACTATAACTACTGATCCATTGAGTTTTATAATATAAACATATATGTAATAAATCATGTATTAATGTGAAATATGAGAAGGTTTTTTATAGTTGTTATTATAGGAATGGTTTTTTTCTATTAGAATAAGAAAATCCATTAAAAATCATCAGATATATGACTATGTGTATTAAAATATCCCTAATTTTTTATATATCTTAATTTAGTGTTTTATAAATAAAATTCATCTCAGTCTAGATATTACAAGTGGATGTGGTACTAGCATAGACATACCAAGGGGTAACAACAATGACCTGGTGCCTCAGGATTGACTTTGTGTAATGTGGTATATGAAAACGGTCCATACTAAAAAACATGTATGATAATAAAAATTTGGATGTGATTTCATGAATTCATATTTTCTTTGTGAACCATTATTAAGGGTTAATAAAACACAATAATTGTATATATTTTTTTAAAAAATCATGGATAACATAGATTGAAGCCTATACATCCATACTTTATGAAATAAATGTGGTTTTATAAGTTTTCTCAATAATGTCATTAGATACCTCCACAATTTGTTGAAATATTTTAAAAATAATATTCAATTATTTTATTTTTATTATAGACAATGGCTATAAATATAGGGAATCAAGTGATGAATCATTGTGATAGGCAATGTGATGACTACCCTAATGGGATTCACGACCTGATGGGAGTGGGAATCATGAACATTATGATGATACTCTCTCAGATATATTTGGTTTTGAATTAAAATGTACATCATTAGGATCATCCAAATAACCTCAAGATAGAATATTCCAAAATCATGACTTTTCTGGGATAATGTCCTCATGATTTCAATTGATCATATGATCCCTCAATCGTAGAACAATGGATCAACTTCGTTGGGAAATTTTTTTCCATCCTTCCATATTATGTGAAACAGAAGGATCGATAAGATGATTACAATATAGAGGGATATTATAATCATTATTGGACACTGATCAAGAATATGAAACCTTTTGATTATGTTTTAGTAATTTAGTGGATGGAATTCCAGAAAATGTTTTAGATAAATATTTTTGTCACAATCTCTGACATAAAATGAAATGAGATTTACATCCTATAACACAATAGGATGATGAATATGTAGAGGTGTATGAGGATAAATTCATATGACTCTCATAAAATTACATTGGCATTGTAATTACCCCCAAATGAATGGTTGACCGCTTCATTGCTGTGCTAGATCCTACTCTACGAATAACCCTCATGCTTTTTGACTATGGTAGTTATGAGGATATTTTATAATGCTCCCTAAAATTCAAAATATAGATCAATAATATTATTGGTATCCTGGAGATAAGAAGATGACATTGGTGTTTGTTTCTGGTGGACATAAGGAGAAATTGAATGGTTATATGAAATTTAAACATCCCAGTAGTTAGTGGTATGGTAATAAGAACCGTAGAAATTTTATGAGGGGAATGAAGAAATGAATTATGTGTGGGAATGAAGGCCATCTGTATATAAATTGTCTTTTGGAGAACCCCACTACTAAGTAAAATTTAATTAATTCTATAGTCACCCATATTGAATTGTTCATTACTTCAAAATCAAGGAACTAGGGAACATTACAAATCAATAAACAATGCGAGGAGTTTTTAGGGAAAAAACGACCACGAAGGTAGAATGGTGGATATTTATCCCTCAGAACCACCAAGGTGTATCCTAAAAATGAATTAATGATAGTAAAAATGGTTATTCATTAAATAATATGTAATTTACTTTTTGAATATATTTCTATGAATTACATCATATGAAGAATGTTTTGTAGGCTTTTTGAAACACCACCACAAATCATGAAGTACAGATATTAGTAAAAATTAAAAATTGTTTGATTTTTTTATCCAAGGTATATAAATACACCCCTTTCTATGTATGTTGGTTGAAAATCATATAAATCCTTATGATACTCCCTTTGGTGTAATTTTATGTAATTTTGGAAATGGGTTGGAATTACCTCTCAAGAGAAAAAAAATTGCTATGAGTTGAAAATCACCCTTGGTATTGTTAATCCCCCCTGATTTTGTACATGCTCTTGGAGGATGGTTTATCTTCATTAGAACCAACATGAAAAAATGGATATTACTTCCCAGTGAGAAAAAATATCTATCTCAAATGAATGATTATTAAGAATGGATCATCCTTGAAGAAATTGCCAATTGATATTGAATACACTAATGTGTTTCTCAAGGAATTTCATGTTCTCCTCCTAGTCGAGAGGTAAAATATTCAATAGATATTTTCACTAGATAATTACCATAATTGAAGTCTCCTTATAGAATTTCTGTTATAGAACATGAGTTTCTGAAGAAATAATTAAAGGAGAATATAGAAATAGGGTTCATACACCCTATTGCGTTATTATGGGGTACACCAATCCTCTTCATCATGAATAAAGATGAGTTAATAAGCCTTCGAATTGATTAACATGATCTTAAAAAGATCATGATAGTGAAGAAGTATCCTATCACTCGAATTGAAAACTTTCTCAATTAGCTACATAGAAGACAATACATCCCCATAGTCGATCTTTGGTCAGGATATTATAAATTGTGGGTGATGAAGTATGATATCCCCAAGGCCTCTTTTCGTACTTGGTATGGGAACTATGTGTGAATAGTGATTCCTTTCAGACTCAGTATCTCTATAGAAAACATCATGAACATGAAGAATATATTCATTTGATATTACCTAGATAATTTTTTGTTTTCTTCATCTATGATATTCTAATATACAAAAAAACCACGGAGAATCATGTGGAGAATATGGTCATTGTGGTGAAGACCATGCAGATGGAGAAGCCTTATGAAAAATATATAAAATGTGAGTTTGTCTAAATATGTATCATTATTGGGGTATAACAACATATGTAATGGGATATAATTGAATTCATCAATTATATAGGTAATTTATGGATGGTCGAGGCTGACAATTGTGAGATATATCAGTAGTTTTCTTGGATTAGAAGGCTACTATCATATATTTTTTAGAATCATATCATGATTATTAAACCCTCTAACTATGTTAACTCAAAAGGGATTCATGTTTTCATAGAATTATTAATTTTAAAATACCATAGTGATGTTTAAAAAGATTCTTATTTCTACCAATAATCTAACACTAGCCACATATGGAAAACCTCTCCTGGTATTTTTGGATGATTTGAAGAAGGTGTTGGTATTTTTTTATTAAATATTTAAAATAGAATATTCTATTCATCATAGATCTTGATATTTCCAGAGAATAAATATGAAACAAATGATTTGGAGTTATATAGGGAGATCTTTTATATGAAAATAAAGTATCACTATCTCATTCACAATAAGTGTGAAATATATAATGATCATAAAATCCACTATTTTTTATTAACATAGAAAGAGATAAAAATGTTCGAATGATGATGGAAATGGTAGGCCAAATACAATGAATACTCAATTCACTACCATAGAGGGATTGTGGATAAGGAGTAAGATGATATATTTTTAAATGGTCATTCATCTTTATCATTGGTGAGAAATGAGAGAGATAAAAAATTATTAGATATGTAACAGATTGTAATAGTAATAATTATGTAATGAAAATATTTAATCATTTTCCATATTAATACTCATCGATCCCTCAGGGAATAATTAATGACACTATAATAAATGACATTAAAATTAAAAACATGACAGATGTCATCCGAAAGTGGAAATCCTCGAAATTAAAAAATAATGAAGTATGAATTATCATAATTGTATCAAGATGATGTGTTCCATAAAATTAGAAGCTAATGAAGGAATTTTTGGATGATAAACCAAGTTCAACATTCACCATTCTCTCTGGATTCACAAAGATATATCAAGATCTCTATTAGACCTATTAGTTGTGCAATATGGAAAATGAGATCTTCAAATATAAATCATAGTTCCTAGTATTATAGAATGTGGAAGATGAGTTGAATAAGACTAATGGGATGATGAAACCATTACCCATACCAATGTGGAAATGGGATGACTTCAACATGGTCTTTTTCACCAAAAATCCAAAGAAATAAATAGTAATCATTTATATATGGTTTATTTTGGACTTACTTATAATGGAAAATAACTTTATTGCAATTTTAGAGGACTTATCACTGAATCAAAAAGTAGGAATACACATCAATGAATTGGTAAGTCTACATGGAGTACCAGTATTTACCATATTCTATCAAGATATAAGATTCAACTCCATGATCTGTAAAAGCCACTATCATTTTTTACATGATTAGATGATCCAGAGTACAACCTATAATCATCAAAATTATTGATAAAATTAGTATACTATTCATATAATAAAAAAAATTGGAACATGTTCTATGGACATAAAAGAAGGATGAGACGAATATATTCTTTTAATCGAGTTTTATTACTATAATAGTTTCCATTAAAGCTTCCAAATCACTCACTATGAAGCACATAATGGGAATAGGTGAAGAACACCAACATTTTGGGATGATGTTGGGGAATGAAAACATCTACACCCTGAAAAAGTCAAATAAATGGATGAAATGGTTAATATCATTTAGAAAGAAATATAGGATTCTTAGAGTCAACAGAAAATAAATACTGGTAATCATCAAAGAATCCTTGAATTTGATGTTAGAGAATTGGTATTCATCCTCGTATATCCTTAGAATAATGTGATGAGATTTTGGGTGAAGGAAAATATTAATTTATGATTCATTGTCCCATTTTCTGATCCTTGAATTCATTGGAGGTGTTTCCCACCAACTAGAACTCCAATTGTATATATCTTAAGTACATGATTTATTTCAGGTATCACTCTTGAGAAATTAGATACCAAACCCATAACATGTAGTCAATTTAAAAGTACTAACACTGGATAAAGAACATTCTTATGAGGAACTACCAGTAATGATCATATACGACAGGGAAAATATTGTATTAAATAATAAAATTCACACTTCCAAATTATTGTAGAAATAAAAAATGATTGAAGAAGAAATGTGGGATCCATAGAAGTAGATGAAGAAGAGAAACCCTCATCTGTTTTAGTGTTCTAAATAAATTTATTTTTGTAAAATTTATTATGGGTGGAGGATTATAATGACCAAGACATTAAATAAATAAAATTATCCTTTTGATTTATTTAAATGTATCATTATATAATATGGTTATATAATTCACATTAAAATAAATGGTTAGATTATGAATTATCAGATTTAATAGACCATTATGTATCATTACCAATAATAATATATCCATTTAATAGTGATCACTTGATTAGTCTATATATATTGTTTTAGAAAATCTAATCATTATAGACAAAGGAAGTGGATGCCTTAACTAGTAATATCATACCCTATGAAGCCAGTTTATTAGAGAATATGAGGAATATATAGTTTTTATTATTTATATTATACCAATTAACAGTTGGGATTAAACATGTCATGCATGAGAGATACCGTTTTCAAGTGAAGTTAAATATCATAAAGATCACAACCCAAACCAAGTTCATAAATAACCACTGAATGTCCCACCTTGTTGAACCTTACTCTTAGGGATTATACTTTATTATTAAATTAATATGAAACAAGACACTATAAATATGAGTATCTACAATATTGTTTTATAGAATAAGAAATATATCTTCATCCTACTATTCCTACATTATAAATGATTTTTTATTTTGATTCAGTAACATAAAAATACATTTTTGTGTAATATTCAAATTAAATTAGGTAATTTATTTTAATGAATTATTGTATTTCATAAATAAATAATATTTTATCAAATTATTTTTATTATATATGAATGATATTATAATTTTTATTATGTCAAATGTAATTTCTAAATGTTTTTGAAAATTATTATTGTTCATACCCTCCATATTCAATAAATATTGTTTAATATTTTAAAAGTAAAAATTAAAATATATGAAATTTTTTTTAGATAAAATTAATATTATTTTTGTAATAAGAACATTGAAATTATCCAGTTGTTAATTTTTAATTGTTTTCTATATCAGTCAAAATTCCTAATAAAAACTATATAACATATAGATATACTATATAAATATATCGTGCGTATTATGACATCATAATGACCAATAATTATTTTAATTAATAACATCAAATTCATCAACAACTAAATATAATTATTTAATTTAAAAAATTTGTTTATGAAATTTTTTTTTATTTTATAAAGCTAATATTAATCCACCAAAACATGTAATGTATTTTTTTTACTTTTAATATAATTTCATTAGGAGTATCACTCACATACACATAATAAACAATTATTTTACTATTTTCGGCCAATTAAATTATAAAATAATTTTAATCACAACCATTTGATGAAACCAATGGAAAATTCCATTTTACGATTTGTGGTTTTGTATATTTTGTTATATAGAGTCCAAAAACTGATTAATAATGAAACCCCTCATTTCCTAATAAATCGAGCCAAACTCACATTATATTCAGAAGAACTATTGGTTTCATGTTAATACAATTCCATCTAATCATTATATTTCTCCCAATGTGACCTAATATCTTAATTATCCATTTAAAAGCCTTTTGAGTCACATATTAATGTAATGGGCCTCCCTCTATTTCATTCAATTCATGATCATTAATTGAAATTAGTCTTCAAAAATTAATTTTTTTATATTTTCATTAATTAATGAAAATGTCCATAATGTATAATTGATGATATATTAATGAGATATGATTTTTCGTATCACATTTTGACTTTTTCCTAGGATGTTACTAAAATGAAATTATGCAAGGGATTTTCCACACTAATCATTTATCATGAGATTCATTTATGATGGGTAATTTAATTTCAACTATCAAATGTTGGGATATGTTGTTCAATATCAAAATTACATTACATGTTATGTATAAATATTTATATTCCCTTTCAATATAATTTACTCTTCCTATTAACATCAATGTATACCCATTATCATGCAAAACATTTGTAATGAATCATCATATTATATTCTTTTTTCTAGGTTTATTTATTATCATATTTCTGATATTTCCACTTACACATGCTGGGAAATGTAATTATATAATCCTATTACTATAATTTTCATATCTAAATGACTAAAAAAACCCTTCCCAGTCATTATGCTATTTGATGAATTTAAATGTCATGTCGTTTTGTTGTCGAATTTACCCATCACATTTCAATGTCAAACAATATTGTATTGAATACTATAGCCATTTATTATCATGTATTTTCACTATTATTTGCATAAAATTATTTGAATTTGGTCCCACATTCATGTATTCCACATTAATTTAATATCTAATATGTTTTGATGATGAATGAGTCCATTTTTTATTATGTATGTGTTACACTTAAGCATGTGAAATAAATGAATGTGATGGGTGCAAGAAGAACTATATGGATCTCTAATAAATTGCGTAATTTTTAGTATTAGGAATCGTCCTATTGGGTCATGGAGTGAACCTAATTCCAATATTGGACCTTTCCACCATGATTTCATAGAAGGATTATAATTGTCATATGTTTATGATGTAGAATTCTACGTTTTTCCACATTTTACATGTTTTGATTATCAAGACATATCATTCCTTATTACTCATGTAAATTTAATGAACAATTGATATTCCTATTTTTTATGATTTGTTATCTTCATCATGTTATGCCTTTTTTATTCCCTTGTTGGGATTTATAGCTCACCCATTTCTAATGTTTGTCCCTATTTTATCACATGTAGTTTTTTGTTTTCTGGAATATTATGATCCTTTATAGGATGTTTTAACTATTTTTTTCATCCCATGTAATATGTTTTTATCTGATGTACATAATTCTAAAATAAATTAGACTAATCTATCATTGGTCTTTTATTATGTACACTTTTATGTAATATTTGAAGAATTATTATGAAATAAAATAAGTGTATTTATAGATAGAATAGTCATTAAATATTGAATATAAATCCCATGGAACCACATAATAAATCCTATCAGCCAAGTTCATGATATCCCACCAAATCTGGGCATATCCTCAAAACAAATACATTGTGGGCTTTACCTTCCTCTAAAGTGGGTTATAATAAATATCGATAATAAAAAAAGATAGTCTCATGAGATATATAAGAATCCTATGGACATAAATCCCTATAAAAATAAGAAGGATATTGCTTCTAGAACCCATACCTCATACCAATCATATAAAATGAATGCATAAGGGATCCATAAATGATACTTAAATATCAATAGAAACTCTCTCAAAATTGGGAATCAACACCCATATTTAGATCAGTGAGGTGACACAAGTGGTAGTACAAGTGCTTCCACTAGTTTCACAAGGCCCACTAGCACCATATCATGGATTTCACTACCCTTGTAGCTCATGGAATGAGGAAATAATGGGTTAAAATCACCAAAAATTCCAATCACAACCCTAGGATATGATTTTCTCACATTAGGATCACAAATATAAACATATTAATTTTATAATGCATTGAATAAAACACACAGTCCTTTTCCTACTCAAGAATAAATGATTGTGTAAATATAGACATTGTATACGTCCCACTAAAAAAGATGGTTCTAGGTCATGTTCCATTTTTCATAGAATGTGTTATAGTATAAGTACTGTCTAATGTAACTGAAAAACACTTAGATATGTGACCTTACCATTTTTGAATTTAATTTTCATTTCAATTCATATTTTATTCTAGATATTTTAAATGTATGGATTATAGATATTACAATTTACAATTTATATTGTTATATACACCATATATATAATCATGGAATCTACTTAATTCCAACCATAACATGATCAATTCCATGAGACCAATGGGATGGTAAAAAATGTTCCACAATTTACTACATTGGGTGTCTACTGTAGCATTTCATGGAATGAAATTTTGATGTTTTGATGGGAACTCAATGTGAAAATAATATTTCACAAACTTTTTCACAAAACATTAGTCAAATAAAACTATATCAATCAAAGCACGTAAATAAGAAATATAATCAATCATGAAATGCACCCTATATGGATTGTAATATCAATGACATGTAAGTATTATAAGGTTGTTAAAATTATGAAATAATAATCCTTCCTTGTAATGTTAGGAAAAGACTAAATGAAATTTTCAAATAATTACAATACTAGAATCATATATATTTTTATTCACTAAATCATGAATCAAATTAACAGTAATAAGAAAATTATTAAACAAGAATTACTTATTAATTTTTAACATCATTACACGATAAATTCTAAATGGTGCCCTGAGTCGGTCGGTCACATGTCCTCAAGCATAAATCCAAATATGATATAAGATTTTGACTAAATGTGAGTTTCTAATATGGTATCGTGGGTAGAATATAACCACATAATTTTAATTTAACAAAGGGCAATAACAACATTAATCAATAGTGGAATTGGATATAGATAAACATGTAGATGACAATATTAAAATTAAACAATCCGAATAATATATCACATACATTATTAGTATTTCATGTATCTATACAAAATTTTCAGAAATACATGAGAACAGTCATCCTATAAAATAATTGTATCAAAAGTAAAATAATACGCAAAATTAATATCTATATAAGCAATTAATAATATATTTTTTCTTGTTCTCCCCTTATTATAAGGATAATGAATAAAATATTATAAATTGGGTGTCTTCCTTGATCCCATCCTGTATCCATGATGTCTATCTAGGTACCCAACAATGACATTAATATGGTTTTAGATATCAAATCGTTGACCACCACCATTTGTGTCTATAAGAAAACTAGATTGATTATATTATAATAAGTTATCTGAAAAAAAATTAGTAATTTAAATGAATTAAAATGTTCCAAATTTTTAAATGTGATATTATCTAGTATACAAATTTTGATCAAGAAGCCATTATATCAGTCAACTATAAATAATGGTAAAAACATCCATTTTAACATATGTTGAGTAATCTAGTGTGACAACTAACTGGAAAAATACAAGAAGTAGAAATTTATATGTCTTCCTCAATTTCATATGTCATGTAAAGATGCTTCTAAACCAATGGTGAGAGACAAGGAGTTCTAATTTCCCATGTAACCGAGATAATCTAGATCCATAGAGTAAAAATACCCATAGAAACTAATATATTCTGAAATCCAGAGTGTATAAATTTACATTGATTTAGATGTAGTACCGAGTCCATCGATTATAATTTTCCATTAAATTAAATGTAATAATAACCGATTAGTTAATCATTTCATAATATATTTCATAATCCTGACCATTCAATTAGTTAATCCAACCCATTCCATAGAGTCTAATTAATATGTTTAATTAATTTAATATCATGTAATCAGGTGGAAAATGGATGCACAAACCCCCTCCTAATATTACATTTATCTCTTTATATCTCCCACTACGATATCGAGCTCTCACACATGACTATCTATGTGAAAAATAAAAATAATACACATAAACCCCTCAATGGTTGTCTAGGATGGGGTTCACGCCCTCCAATAATCATATGGTACAAATTACGAAAACTAAAATGTTCCAAAAATATAATCATGGATTTCATATGTTTAATGATCCATGTCGAATAAGGTCTTGCATTTGGCAGATTTAAAACTAGATATAAAAAACAATACAATATAGAAAAATGTATAGACCACATAAGGCCTATCAATTGTCATTTTTTAGACTAATAGTGAACCATTTGAAGTCCAAATGGAAAAATGGAACAAACTACTTTCATAGTGTAATGACCTGATAATTTATAAATAAAATTACCATTCATTTAATGACATATAGATATAAAATGTAGAAGAATAATTATTTTGTTATTATTGGGTTTAAATGATAATTATGTATCATTACCTTTCATAATATTTTTTTGGAGAAATGTTCACAAAAATGATGTAAATATATGGTTTTTTAAAAAAATCAACAAAGAAAATGGGATAGATGGACTCATCTAGTAGACCCAGGTTGTATGAGACTCATTCTTCAGTGCTTAGAAGGGAGGTAGCATCACTAGTCTTCATTCTCAACAAAGACAAATTCCAACTTCAACACATTTAGCATTAATGGAATCACCAATGTGAATGTTCATGTTAATATAGATTACCACATGGGAGATGTTATGTGAGCCATCCCAAGAGTCCCTCACCATCACACACCATTCCACTTGGTTTTATGTGGGTTGTATAAGGTATTATGTTACATGGTATTAGTTACTTATTCTGTAATCCCATTTTAAAAATAAAAGACTTCTTCCATCAATTCCTTTATTAGAATATTATTTCTTTAAGAAATGATGAATTCGATAAATTGATTATTTAGGTAAAAATGGTACTTTTTAGAGATATATAAATTATTATATAAAAATATTATTTTTTTAATATGAATATAACAAATTGTTATAAATGATTACTATATCACTTCCTTATCTGTACATTATTATGAAATTAGTTTGATAAGATTTCTATTTTTTATTATAAAATAGAAACTGAATTCATAAAGAATTTATTTTAATTAATTAATGATTTTTTAAATAATAAATATTTTTAAAAAATATTATTATCAAATTATTTTTTGAATAATTAATTACTATATAATTTATAAGAAGTAAAATGAAATTTTTATTAACGCTTCAAAACTATTTTTGTCCAAACCTGTAAATTTTCAATACATTTAGGTTTTCATTTTAAAATAAAAACATAATATATTTAGAAAATTATTTAGATATAATGGATATTATTTTTGGGATAAGGATGTTTAAATTACCCAATGGAAAATTTATCATAATTTTCTAAGATAGTCGAATTTTTGTGTAAAAAAATATATCTAACAAATAAAATAGGTGTTTTATGACATCATAATGTCACCAAAATGATGTAAGAAATACTATAATTGGTATTACTAGACCAATATATGATTTTTTATTAATATATTGTGATTTGGGAACTGTATTACTTATTTATAAATCCTTTTTGTTTCCACCAAAATGAATAATGTATTTTTTTATTTTGATTATTTTCTTTTATAATGTGACTCACCTCCACATAAGAAAGGATAATATATTAATATGTTTAGAAATTGTACTTATAAAATAATTTTTTCCAATACTCGTACAAAACACATGGGAAAAAACCATCAGCGTATTTCTGGTTTTTAATATTTAATTATATAGATTCTAACACTTATGTTTGTGAAATATTAAATAATTCCCCAAACATTTCCTATATAAACCCACCCAAGATACCACCTCACATCACTCAATATACATTGAGAACTTATCTACTCTTTAATAACCTCTATTGAATCCTCTATAGGTTCCTAAATCTCTCATTAATACACTCTTAATGATTTTTATGTTACACACTCTAGTAATGGATCCTTACTTTCATTCCATTATCATTTTTATCCAAGTTTCCTTATATTGTAACAGACATTTATTTTCAATTAAAAATGAGGGGGTATGTTTTAAAACCTCCCCCATTATACCATTATAATGTTTTTATGATGGGATACCTATTTTCTCTCATTAATCTCATTGATTTACACCAGTTACTAAACTGAAATTTCATAAGAGTTATTTCATTTCTCTTTATTCGTCATGTTTCTTTATTAGGTTACACCTTCTATTTCCAAATTCCTGATGTTTGGAAATGTATTTATTTTACATAAAATATATCTATTTCATGTTTATATGATGATATACCCCTTTCACTCTCATAAACCATTTTTTATGAATTATTGTGTCACGTTGTTAGGATGCCAAAAATCCACTATGAGTTTCCATGCCTAAATCATGATGTAGTGAATACCATTCACATTAACCTATCGTGGTTATTAACCATTATGAACATATATATTTTTCTATCAAGGATATAAATTTAATTATTACACTCTCCTTGATCAAGGAGTGCATTATTTTTAGGAATGGATCCATGTTTTATGATCTATGTGGCACACTTATGCATGATATTGAAATGATTATGAAGGATGCACACTAATAGAGCTGCAATTTATTGGTTCCTGTTTAGTATCATGGTACATAAAATAGAGATAAGGGTTTACCTGATTCCATTATAGTTCATTTTTACACAATGATGGGATAGGGGTTTACCTAATTCTATAATGATAATTATGCAACATTTTAAGTTGTTTCCTCATTTCCGTCTTATTATAATCATGCTATATCATGGATATATGTTAATGTTTTTATTGTGATCCACTGATATTAATATTTCCTAACTTGTATTATATTATTTATTATTCCTTGTTTTCTACTTTACTAGGTTTATAGCACACCAACTTCATATTTCAGTCCTCAAGTTATCCCATTCAATTATAAGTACGAATAAATGATGTGGTCATGTAAAAGATATTTTCAATAACAATGTTGGATTTAATTATTATGTTTTCATGTAATGTTACTGAACCCGAAGGAAAGTACCCATCTTTATATTCATGGTTTTATTAAGTGAAATATTATGTAATAAATCATGTTTAATTTTTTAATATTGAGGACGGTTGTTATAGTCAGTATCATAGGATAGTTTTGTTATTTTTGGGATTAGGTTTATAATACTCTAGTGAAATCCTTAGTGATGAGGCTTTTTATAATAAAATAATACATTAATATGGGTGAGTATATAGTATATGGATTATCATTAAAAGGCATCCATGTATAGATATGAACATGTAGAGGTGGCTCTGACATAGATGAATCTCGGTGAAAATCCCAAAAACACCATTTTGAACTAAAATTGAATAGGAAATTTTGCATGGAACCGGGCCTTACTAAACAGATGGGTTTAATATCCAATGGGATATTCCATTGAAAATTAAAAATCATTATATGAACAATTATTATGGGAATAAAAAATTCCCCAGCGAATATATGTTAGGAAATCTATCATTGATAACTAATATTGAAACCTAGAAATTAATAGGTTACAAAAATAAATTCATTTTTGATGTTACCTATTTTTCACTATATATCCCTCTATGTGTTTAATAGTTTAAAATACATACACATAGTTTCATTTTAATGTTTCCAATGGCCTTTAAAAGGAGGAATTAGTCTAACAACTGATGTGATGTTCAATGTGATGACTATTGTAGTGAGATGCATAATATTATGGGAGAAGGATTCAGAATCAATATCATGATACTCTCTTAGTTAAATCATGTTTTGAATAGAAACATGGGACGTGAAGAACACCCATGTAGTGACCCCAAACGCGACGTACACGGACATTACATTACTTTTTTCATAATAATTAATATATAATAAAAACAGACACACAAGGACCGTAATAGTTTCGTGTCTTTGGAATCTCGGATCATAATCTTCTGATCATGGTGAAAGATCTTCAACATCTCCCATAAAGATCATCCCCTTTTATTTTCTTACATAAAACCTTTATTTATATATGGGGAAATGAAAACAAATAAAGGGTGAGCTCAAATGATCAGTAAGGGTAAGCATGGGTAAAATAAAACAAACCATGTACATTTGAACATAAAAAAACATGAATATAATTTTTAAACATCAAAATCATGAGTAATGACATAAAACATGGCAGTACGTAAGGAATAGATCATAAAGAAACATTAATCATGATAAAATAGCATGGTAATAAATCATGTAATTTTTGAAAACCCTTAAGCACATGATATGATTTCCATAGTAGACCAAGCATTGCTACCAAGACCATCTTAGTGGATAAAGTCCGGTTCTGAATCGTGTTCACACCTCGTTTCAGTCCTGTAACACAGAACCGGTTTAACTTACCATTCCAGCCATGTTTATCCCATGATATATAATCTTTACCCAATGCATTGGAGGTTGAAATATGTCCCACCCATCTCATAATGAAATTATTCTTACTTATTCCACAAAATAAACATAAATGATTCATCATAAATAAAGAATAAAATGGTTTTCATAAACAGCATCCTATCATAACATAATCCATATAAAAAAATGGATATAATTTCTTAATAAGAAGTGTTAAAACATGTAAATAAGGAAGACATTATACTTGAAACATACACAAATGAAATATTTTCATCTTAGATGGAAAATAGTTTTGAAAAATCACTTGAAACGAATTCTCGAGGAAAATAACCTTTCTTTTTCAAAATAATTTTCTTTCCACAAAATTCCATGAAATTTTAAAATAAAATTATTTTGTTGAAAATAGACATGAAATATTGTAGAGGAAGATTCAGGAAAATTAGGCGTTATGAAAATGTAAAAATACATTCATGCCATATATATTAAAAAAACATTCGTCTCGTACTTTTGCAGGAAAAGTCAAAAAGTACCTCGTATGGTAAACAAAAGAAAGATTCCTTACAAACATTCTGGTAGAAGTAAAAAGGGGTAAAAATGAGTTTAAAAATACTTCGAAGAAAATTAAACATTTCATGAAAACATTTTGAGAACATATGGACATGGATGATAAACATAACCCCAGTAAATACTTATGAATAAACAATCTCAGATAAGAATGAGATTGGAATAACTATCCCTTACCTTATGTATGATATGATTCATATGTATCCAAAACTCCTGTATGATGATTTAAATAATTTAATTGACTTATTACATAATCATATTCATTGTTATGATATCATATATACTTCACTTATGACTTTATATTACCCTTTCTTTTGTAAATTCTATGTTAAAGTAGTGTTTTGGGTATAATCGTTTCATTTATTCTACGTGTTTCGATTGGTTGTTCTTGATATTATTACTCATATCCTAATTTACTTAATTAAAAAATTTAAAACATGGTTTATATATAATATATATTCAGTATATAAATATATATGATATATCGATAAATGGAATGAAATACACCGTTCATGGAGACGGTAGGCCGTACGTTCGCATGGATGCTGTTTTCGTTTCCTTATTGAATTGAATGTAATTAAGTAAATGAAACAAATATGTACATAAATCAAGTATCATTATTTTATAATATCTTTCATGATTATTTATTATATATTTTTACTTTATAATCATACTTGAATGGTTAATCATTGAAAAAGAATCTCATCATGTTCGTGGAGACGGTAGTCCGTACGTACGCACGAGCAATGATAACATTCCCATGATCGCGGAACTGTATTAATGTGTATGTATAATATTTCAGAATCAATATCACTTTAAAATAATCATATATATTTATTTATTGACACCATTAAACCGGTCCATGTAATGTGGTGGTGGAAAATAGATTACACCACAGCGTGGAGACGGTATTCTGTACGTACGCACACGCGGTGATTTCGTTTTCTGTAGGATGGATAGAAGATAAAATAGGGTAGTTTCGTATTTATAATAACATATCAGAATATTATGGATATTGATGTTATTAATTTATGATGAAAAAAATTAATAATTAGAAGTATAAGATGAAATAAATTGGAAAGAATCGGTAAAGGATATTAACTCTTCTTTGACGTGCCTCTTCTTAACCTCCTCGTAATGAACTAGAGTTGGACATTTGAGGAGACTAGAACCTCTATAATGTATCAAGAGAAGCGGATAAGAGATATGGGTAGGGATTGGCCGAGCATGAAGGCTCAAAAGGGTGTAAAGTGGTTTGGGAGGAGGTGCCCTTTTATAAGGGAGGAGATGGACACCTTTGGAATGTGTGAAAATATTATTTTATTATAAATGTATCTTCGATTTAAAGAGGTAAAATAATAATTAAAAGATGAAGATAAGATGAATCATGGTGGAAATAGAATCATCCAATCAGAATTGGACATGTTTTGGATAATATTTTAATCATTATAATATTATTTATTAAAATAATTTATTAATGATGTAAATACTGCATCATTATTGTATCATAAATAATTTAATTTATTGCATGTATAAAAATTATAAAAAAACCACCATGTAGGAAATAATTTTATATTTCCAATGAATATTTATAGTCTAAAATATAATTTATATAACCCCTTATAAAAATTAGTTACTATAAGATTTTTGTTAATGTCAATTTTGTCTTTACGTTAAATTAATTAATCCAAATTGTCATTATCACTACCAAGTGGCTCAATGGAGTCCCAAAATCGACCAAAGGATTCACAAGGTCATCAAATAATCATCCAATAAGGTTAGGAAAAGTGTTATGGTAATTTTGAATTATTATAATAGTCTTTTAACATTGAATTACCCTATTTACCTTTTACCGTAGTAAATAAAAGTCAAAAGTTACTATTCACCAATAATTATTGCCATCTTATTGAACCAAATATTACATCTTGATAACAACCATGTTTGTAGGATTTTTTAAATTTAATTCATAGAAGTGGTAAAATTTCATTTAAATGAAAGAGTCGGTTTTTTAACTACCACGAAGTGGTTTCACTATTCATCAAAAATTGAATTTTTTCTGAAAAATACCAAAAATTCTGCCTAAGATATATTTGATATTCTGAATTCAAAAATGATATCTATTTTTTAATATTTAAAACTTAGATTTTTCATTGATTAATTTTAAAATTAATTCCCGTTATCAAAACAAATAGTGTTTTTAAGAAATAATAACTATCCAAAGATCGACACTTATTTATGTCCAAATTGAAAGTGAAATTAATTCCAATTACAATAATTAGATTAAATTGTAAAAATATATTCTAATTACACTTTAAAACCAATTAAAATGATAATGTAACCATATAAATTATTGCGATGAAAAAAGTTGTTTGTAATTAAAATATAGCGTGTTTTTACTATTCATTAAAATATGAAAGTTATCAGAATAATATGAAGAAATTATCCAAATTAAAATTTTATATTCTGATTCCAAGAAATAATTTTATTTTCTCAAATTAAACTTATAAACATGCTAAAAACTAGATTTAATGATGGTGCCCCATCAAAAGGCGGCAAAAATATATTTTTTAAAACATATTTATTTTACCCGAAAAATTTATTTTGTTCTCATAAAATGTTCTAAAAAACGTGTAAGATCAATAATTCAAAATGTATTTAATACTATTAATAATGGATAGTCCATAATAATATTATAACAATATATTATTGTTTAGTGAAACCCGGTATTGCGTACTACACACGCTATCGAGAAAGGTTGCGAATGCGTGTAATGAATACCAAGAGAGGGTTGCATGTTGTGCTAGACTCCTTTGTTGTTTCATATAACAAAATCCAACCATATTTCATTTATACATTGAATATATATATATATATATACACTCAATGTTTCATAGAATGACTACTATCAAACGAACATGAAATTGTGTGCACCACAATCCAAGAATAGTGTTACATATACTACAAGCTAATATGGTGTTGCATATAGCACAAGATAGTCAGGGTGTAGCATACAACACAAGACATCAATAAAATTAAAAATAATAATTCTCATAAAATCTCGGGTTGTTAAATTCTTCCCCCCGTAAAATTAATTTCCCCCTCAAAATTCATCAGGGTTATAAATGGTTTACTAATTGAAAGTTTCATTCGTAGAAAACCACATCGTGAAAAGGAACACAAAAAAATAATTTTAAAAAACTAAAATAAAAAAATTTGAACATTATTAACAAAATGGATTCCCAAAGTAACTCATCAGTTGTGTTCCCACATAGAAGAACAAAGGTTAAAATATAGATATGGAAGAAAAATCTATCCATTATGTTCTGATGAAGAGTGGTGGAGGACATGGCTATGAAAAACCCATTGATCACAAAGCCATAAATTTGTGATGATCTAAGGTACCATCTGATTCATCGGATATAAGGACACTAGGACAAAATTTTTGTTTTTCAATATCTTTTCCCTAAAGTTGATGAATTAAAAGAAATGCATACATGATTTTGGAACAATCTCACTATTGTTCGTGACTTGAACAATTTCCACTTCATCTCTTAAAGAAATAAAGTTGAATTTGTTATTTGTGAAGTGTTTGTAGATTATGTGATAGTATGATGGGTCATTCAATCTATTTCAAACAAAAGGTTAGAAAAAGTTATCAAATATACACAAGTTTATCTATGGTGAGGTTAATCATATATGATTCTAAAAATGAACCTGTACTTTATCTATCATACCGCTTAATAAAATAAAACTAGTTTCTACTAACCATTGACTACATGTAGGCCAGTGGTGCGTGATAAAGTCCTATCACACTTTGGTTGTGGGTTTGATTCCCGCAACCTTGTCCGATGCGACGGGTTTTCACCCATCCTTCATGTTGTCCCTTTTTCTAAAACAACATTATAATAACATTCTTGCAATAATATCGAAAAAAAGGTCTAGCATTAAACAATACTATCTTATGTCTAACTTAATTCATTCCAATCTTTAGGCTTATCCAAAATACATCTGTCCAAGCTCATAGTATAACGAAAACAATTACTAGAAATTTCACCTACCGAGCATGTGAATACCATCATTTATCCCCCGTATATTATAGGATATATCTTTTTGGTAACATTCGAAACATGTGAATACCTTAATCATGAATTCTCTTGATCCATTGTGAAAACATGAATGTTGTCACAAGGTAACTCTTTCCACCTACCAAAATCCCAAAATTTCTATATACTGAAACCATGATATCACATTTTCTTTATATTTTTCATGATCTCATTAGTACTATCAAACATTTCATTATCTCCTTATCCCTTATTTATGCGCATATTAGGTGCTTTCCAAAGATATCTGAATAAACATTCATGGTTACTGGTACTATTCAACATATACTTACAAAAACATAAGGAAAAAAATATTGTAACAATCCTTAGATGTCTCTTTATTCTATAGTACCATGAGATTACTTATCCAACATTACTCTAGATAAATATGTAATCATTCCACTACCTTCTTAAACCATTGACCGATCTTGAACAATTCTTTCATCTCACATATCATTTGTAGTCTCTTCATCATCGTCGACATAAATACTAACCATATGACCATGCTGATTCGTTCATGAGACTTTCCCTTAGGTAATTGGTTTTCATTATTCCCGTACATTCCACAATTAAAACATTTAACCGTTGTTGATGTCTTATCAATACCATTATCCATGTCCATGGTGTTAACTGAAACTTTTCCTTTACAATTACTGGCTTTGTGTCCTTCTTTTCCACACCCAATTAATTTTCTAGTTCCTTTGCAACATTCTCTACGATTCCTTTTCCAACATTATTTACATGAGGGAAATTGATATTTTTTACCTCTATGATCATCATGAAACTCCATCTTTCTCTTATTAGTTGAGTCGGGAAACATACCAATGTTTAGATTAATGATCATATTATGAGATTTATGATTAGGAATAATAATGATATGTGGACCTCTAGATCCAATTTCATTTGGTTTCTCATGAATAATAGCATTCTATTGTCCATCATATCCTTCATTATCGGGAATCTTCATGTTTCCAGCCATTTTCTAAAACCAAAAAAGAATAGCATGAGAGGAAAAAATCATAATCAAGGGGGAGTAACTTAAATATCTAACATCATAGGTTTAATTATAATATCGTTACAGTAATTATAGGACTATAACCAAAACGTATACTTAATCTTAGGGATATCCCTAAACATACCTTAGAAATATCTCTAGGGATCTCCCTAAAGTATTCGTATCCTAAATTTCAAAGGTTAACTAAACCTTTCCTCTGATACCAACTGTAGAGACCCCAAACATGACGTACACAAATAATTCATTACATTTTAGGGAATACATAATAAATAACAACAACAGACACACAAGGACCATAATAGTTTAGTGTCTTTGGAAACTTGGAACATAATCTTCTAATCATGGTGAAAGATCTTAAACATCTCCCATAAAGATCTCCCACTTTTGTTTTCTTACCTAAAACCTTTCATTATATACTGGGGAAAAGAAAACATATAAAGGGTGAGATAAGATTCTCAGTAAGGGTAAGCATGGAGAAAATAAAACAAACCATGTACATTTGAACTTAACAAAACATGAACATAATGTTTAAACATCAAAATCTTGAGTAATGACATAAAACATGGATGTACATAAGGCATATATTATAAAGAAACATTAATCATGATAAAATATCATGGGAATAAATCATGTAATTGTGGAAAACCATTAAGCACATGATATGATTTCCATAGTATCCAAGGCATTGCAGCCATGACCATCTTAGTGGACAAAGTCCCTTTTTGAATTGAGTTCACTCCTCATTTCAGTCTTGTAACACTGAACTGGATTAACATACCATTCCAGCCATGTCTATCTCATGAGATATAAATCTTTTCTGAATGAATTGGAGGGAGATATAGGTCCCACCCATCTCATAATGAAATCATTCTTACTTGTTCCAGAAAATAAACATAAATCATTCATCATAACCCAATGAATAAAATGGGTTTCATAAACATCATCCTATAATAACATAATCCATATAAAATAAATGGATATCATTTTATTATAAGAAGAGTGAAAACATGTAAATAAGGAAGACAATATACATTAAACATACACATTTGTAATATTTTCATCTTAGACGGAATATAGTTTTGACAAAACACTAGAAATTCATTCTTGAGGAAAATATCCTTTCTTTTTCAAAATCATTTTCTTTCCACAAAATGCCATGAAATTTTTTAAAAAATGAGATTTTTGAAAATATTCATGAAATATTTTAGAGGAAGCATCATGAAAATTAGGAATTATGAAAACGTAAAAATCCATTCATGTCGTACAAGTTAAAGAAACATTCTTTTCGTACTTTTTCCGGAAAAGTCAAAAAGTACCTCGTATGGTAAACAAAAGAAAGATTCCTTCCATATGATGTGGTAAAAGTAAAAAGGGGTAAAAATGAATTTAAACTGACATGGTAGAAAATTAAAAATTTTATGAAAACATTCTAAGAACATATGGACATGGATGATTAACATAACCCCTGTAAATACTTATGAATAAACAATCTCAGATAAGAATGAGATTGGAATAATTATCCCTTACATTACGTCTGATATGATTCATATGTATCTGAAACTATAGTATGATGATTTAAATAATTTCATTGACTTATTACAGAATCATATTCATTGTTATGATATCATATACGGTTCACTTATTACTTTATATTACCAGTTCTTTGGAAAATTTCATGCTAAAGCAGTGTTTTGGGTAAAATCATTTCCTTTATCATACGTGTTTCGATTTGTTGTTCATGATATTATTACTCATATCCTAATTTACTTAATTCAAGAATGGAAAACATGGTTTATATATAATATATATTTATTATATAATTATATATGATAGATCGATAAATGGAATGAAATACACCGTTCATGTCGACGATAGGCCGTACGTACGCATGTACGCTGTTTTCGTTTCCTTATTGAATTGAATGGAATTAAAAAAAATGAAACATATATGTACATAAATATAATATAATTATTATGTAATATATTTCATTATAATTTATTATATATATCTACTTTATAATCATACTTGAATGGCCAATCATGGAAAAGAAATCTCTTCGCGTTCATGGAGACGGTAGTCCGTCCGTACGCACGAGCGATGATATCATTTCCATGATTATGGAATTTTATTGAAGTGTATGTATAATGTTTCAGAATAAATATCAATTTACAATAATTATATATAGTTAATTATTTACACCATTATACCCATCCAAGTAAGGTTGTGGGGGAAAATAGATTACACCACGGTATAGAGACGGTATTTTGTACGTACACACGCGCGGTGATTTCTTTTTCCTTAGCATAGATAGAAGATGAAATAGGGTTGTTTCATATTTATAATAACATATGAGTGTATAAGTGATACCGATGTTAATAATTTATGATGAAACAAATAAATAAGAAGAATTTGAAGAAGAAATAAACTGGAAAGAATCGGTAAAGGATATTACCTCTTCTTTGATGGGCCTCTTCTTAACCTCCTATTATGGCACTAGAGTTTGTCTTTTGAGGAGACTAGAAACTCTATAATGTATCTTGGGAAGTGGAAAAGAGAAATGGTCAGTGGTTGGCAGAGCGTGAAGGCTGAAAATGGTGTAAAGAGGAGAGGGAAGAGGTGCCCTTTTATAAGGGAGGAGAGGGGCACCTTTGGAAAGTGTGAAAATATTATTTTATAATAAACTTATCTTCAGTTTCAAAAGGTAAAAAAACAATTAAAGATGAAGATAAGATGACTCGTGGTTGAAATAATATCATCCAATCAGAATTGGACATGTTTTGGATAATATTTTAATCACTATAAACTTATTAATTTAAATCATTGATTAATGAGGTAAGTACTGCATCATTATTGTGTCACAAAAAATTTAATTTATTGGATGTATAAAAATTATAAAAATAACACCATGTACAAAATCTTTTTATCTTTCTAGTGAATAATTATAGTCGAAATGATAATTTATATAGTCCCTAATAAAAATTAATTACTAAAAGATCTTTGTTAATGTCAATTTTGATTTTATATTAAATTAATTAATCCAAATTGTCATTATCATTACCAAGTGGCTCAATGGGGTCCCAAAATCGACCCAAGGATGTCCATGTTCGGCCACTACTCATCCAATAAAGTTAGGACAAGTTTTAAGGTAATGTTGAATTATTATAATATTCTTTTAACCTTGAATTACCCTATTTACCTTTAACAGCAGTAAATAAAAGTCAAAAGTTACTATTCACCAAAATTTATTTTTATCTTATTGAACCACATTTTACTTCTTGATTTCAACAATTTATGTCAGATTTTTGAAATTCAATTCACATAAGTGGTAAAAGTTCATTTAAATTAAAGAGTCAGTTTTTTAACTACCACTATGTGGTTTCACTATTAATCAAAAACTGATGTTTTTCAGAAAAATACCAAAAATTCAGCCTAACCTATATTTGATATTCAGAATTCAAAAATGATGTCTATTTTTTCAAATTCAAAACATATAAGTGGCATTAATTAATTTTAAAATTAATTCTCGTTATCAATACAAATAGCGTGTTTTTAAGAAACAATAACTATCAATAGATCGACAATTGTTTATGTCCAAATTCAAAGTGAAATTAATTCCATTGACCAACACATGATAAAATGGTAAAAATATATTCTAGTTAAACTTTAAAACCAATTAAAAAGATAATATAACAATATAAATTATTGCGATGAAAAATGTTTTTTTAATTAAAATATAGCGTGTTTTAACTATTCATTAAAATATGAAAGTTATCAGAATAATATGAAAAAATTATCCAAATTAAAATTTTATATCCTGATTCCAAGGAAGAATTTTATTTTCTCAAATTGAACTTATAAATGTGTTAAAAACTATATTTAATGTGGGTGCACCATCAAAAGGTGACAAAACTACATTTTTTGAAGAATACATATTTTACATGAAAATTTTATTTTGTTCTCATAAAATGTTCTAGAAAATGTGTAAGATGAATACTTCAAAATGAAGTTAATAATATTCATAACTGCTAGTCCATAATAATATTATAACAATGTATCGTTTTTTAGTGAAACCCGGTATTGCGTACTACACACGCTATCGAGAAAGGTCACGATTGCGTGTAATGCAAGCCAAGTTAGGGTTGCATGTTGTGCAAGACTCCTTTGTTGTTTAATATAATAGAATCCAACCATATTTAATTTATACATTGAATATATATATATATACACACTCAATGTTGCGTAGAATGACTACTATCAAACGAATATGAAATTGTGTGTAACACAATCCAAGAATAGTGTTGTGTATACTACTAGCTAATACGGTGTTGCGTATAGTACAAGATAATCATGGTGTAACATACAACACAAGACATCAATGAAATTAAAAATAATAATTCTCATAAAATCTCAGGTCGTTACATTATACCTCCCTTAAAATGAATTTCACCGAAGAAATTCGTCAGGGTTATAAATGGTTACTACTTGAATTTTTCTTTCATAGAAACCCACATCGTAAAAAGGAATACAAAAACAAAATTTTAAAAATAAAATAAAATAAAATAAATAGAATGTTAAAAACAAAACTGATGCCCAAAGTAACTCATCACTTGTGTTCCCACATTGGAGAACAAATGTAAAAATATGGATATGGAAGAAAAATATAACCATTATGTTCGGATGAAGAGTGGTAGAGGACATGGCTATAAAAAAGCCAATGATCACAAAGCCATAAATTTTTTATTACCTAAGGTACCATATGATTCAACAGATATGAGGGCACTAGGACAACATTTTTGATTTTCAAGATCATTTCCCTAATTATGATGAATTAAAAGAAATACTTACATGATTTTGGTACAATCTCACAGTTGTTCGTTTCTTGAACAATTTCCACTTCATCTCTTAAAGAAATGAAGTTGAATTTGTTATTCATGATGTGTTAGAAGATCATGAGATATATTGATGGGTCATTCCATGTGTTTTAAACAAAAGGTTAGAAAAAGTTATCAAATATACATAAGTCCATTTACGGTGAAGTTAATTATATATGATTCCAAAAAGGAACTTATACTTCATCTATCATACCGGTTAATAAAATAAAACTAGTTTCTACTAACCACGGACTTCCTGTAAGCCATTGTTAGGCGATAAAGGCCTATCAGACTTCGGTTGTTGGTTCAATTCTCGTGACCTTGTCCGTCGCGACAGGTTGTTTCCCATCCTGTAGGTTGTCCCATTTTCTAAAACTACATTATAATAACATTCTTGCAATAATATCAAAAAAAAGTTCAAGTCATAAAAAATACTATCTTATGTCTAACATGATTCATTTCAATCATTAGGCTTATCACAAATACTTCTGTCTAAGCTCATACTATAAAGAAAACAATTACTAGAAATGTCATCTAGCGAGCATGTGAATACTATAATTTATCCCCCATATACCATACGATATATATTGTTGGTCACATTCCAGACATGTGAATACCGTAATAATGTATTATTTTGAACCATAGTGAAAACATGAATGATGTCAGAAGGTAACTCTTTCCACATACCAAAATCCGAAAAATTCTATATAATCAAACCATGATATCACTTTTTCTTTATATTAGTCATTAGCTCATTAATACTATCAAACATCTCAATATCTCTTAATCCCTTCTTTACGCGCATATTAGGTGCATTCCAAAAATATATGATTAAACTTTCATGGTTACTGCTACCATTAAACATATACTTTAAAAAAAAAGGAAAACAATAGTGTAACAATCCTTAGATGTATTTTTATTCCATAGTACCATGAGAATACTTATACAACATTACTCTTGATAAACATGTAATCATTCCACTACCTTCTTAAACCATTGACCGATCTTGAGAAATTCATTCATCTCACATATCATTTGTAGTCTCTTCATCATCATAAAAATAAATACTACACATATGACCATGATGATTCTCTTCATGAGACTTTCCCTTAGGGAATTGGTTTTCATAATGCCCGTAAGTTCCACATTTAAAACATTTAACCATTGTTGATGTCTTAGAAATACCATTATCTTTGTCCATGGTGTTAACTGAACCTTTTACTTTACAATTACAGGATTTGTGTCCTTCTTTTCCCCACCCAAAGAATTTTCCAGTTCCTTTGATGAAACATTATCCCTGATTCCTCTTCCCACATGATTTACATGAGGGAAATTGAACTTTCTTTCCTCTATGATCATCATGAAACTCCATCTTTCTCATTTTAGATGAGTCGGGAAACTTTCAAAGATGAGATTATTGATTATATTATGAGGTTTCTGATTAGGAACAATAACGATATGTGGACCTCCAGATCAAATTTTATTTGGTTTCTCATGATGAATATCATTCCATTGTCCATCATATCCTCTAATATTGTGAATCTTCCTATTTCTAGCCATTTTCTAAAACCCAAAAAGGATAGTGTGAGAGGAAAAAATCATAATCAAGGGGGTGTAACTTCAATATCTTACATATTAGGTTTTATTCTAATATCCTTACCGTAATTATAGGACTATAACCTACAGTTGTACTTAACCTTAGGGACATCCCTAGACACACCTTAGAAATATCTCTACTGATCTCACTAATTTTTTCACATCCTAATTTACAAAGGTTAACTAATCCATTCCTATGATACCAACTGTAGAGACCCCAAAATTGATGTACACGAACATTACATTACTTTTTTCTGAATAATTAATACATAACAAAAATAGACACACAAGGAATGTAATAGTTTATTGTCTTTGGAAACTCAGAACATAATCTTCTAATCATGGTGAATGATCTTCGACATCTCCTATAAAGCTATTCCACTTTTGTTTTCTTACCTAAAACTATTCTTTATATCCTCAGGAATAGAAACCATATAAAGGGTCAGCTCAAATGCTTAGTAAGTGTAAGCATGTAGAAAATAAAACAAACCATGTACATTTGATCTTAAAAAAACACGAACAGAATGTAAAAACATAAAAATCATGAGTAATGACATAAAACATGGTAGTACATAAAGAATAGATCATAAAGAAACATTAATAATGATAAAATAGCATGGGAATAAATCATGTAATTGTGGAAAACCATTAATCACATGATATGATTTCCATAGTATCCATATCATTGCTGCCAAGACCATCTTAGCGGAAAAATACCCTTTCTTAATCGAGTTCACACCTCGTTTAAGTCCTATAACAATGAACCAGATTAACTTACCGTTTCATCCATGTCTATATCATGAGATATAAATCTTTACCCAATTAATTGGAGGGAGATATAGGTCCCACCCATCTCATAATTAAATCATTCTTACTTCTTACACAAAATAAACATAAATCATTCATTATAACCCAATGAATAAAATGGGTTTCATAAACATCATCCTATCATAACATAATCCATATACAACAAATGGATATAATATCATAATAAGAAGAGTTAAACCAAGTAAATCATGAAGAAATTATACTTGAAACATAGACATATGAAATATTTTCATCTTAGATGGAAAATAGTTTTGAAAAAACACTTGAAATGAATTCTTGAGGAAAATATCCTTTCATTTTCAAAATCGTTTTATTTCAAAAAAATTCCATGAAATTTTAAAAGAAATAAATTTTATTGAATATAGTAATGAAATAATGTGAAGGATGTTTCATGAAAATTAGACATTATGAAAATGTAGAAATCCATTCATGCCGAATAATTTAAAAAAACATTCCTCTCATACTTTTTCCGGAAAAGTCAAAAATTACCTTGTATGGTAAACAAAAGAAAGATTTCTTCCATAAGATGTGGTAAAAGTAAAAAGGGGTAAAATGACCTTAAACATACATGGAAGAAATTTAAACATTTTATGAAAACATTTTGAGAACATATGGACATGGATGATAAACATAACCCCAGTAAATACATATGGATAAACAATCTCGGATAAGAATGAGATTGGAATAATTTTTCCTTACCTTATGTACAATATGCTTCATATGTATCAAAACCTCCTTTATGATGATTTAAATAATTTCATTTACTTATTAAATAATCATATTCATTGTTATGATATCATATATGGTTCACTTATGACTTTATATTACCCATTCTTTAGTAAATTCCATGTTATAGCAGTGTTTTGGGTAAAATCGTTTCATTTATTGTACGTGTTTTGATTTGTGGTTCTTGATATTATTACTCATATACTAATTTAGATAATCCCAGAATGTAAGAAATGGTTTATATATAATATAAATTGAATATATAAATATATATGATAGATAGATAAATGGAATGAAATACACTGTTAATGGAGACAGTAGGCCGTACGTACGCATTAACGCTGTTTTCGTTTCCTTATTGAATTGAATGGAATTAAGTAAGTGAAACAAATATGTAAATAATTACAGTGTTATTATTATGTAATATCTTTCATGATTATTTATTATATATATCTACTTTATAATAATACTTCAATGGTTATTCTTGGAAAATGAATCTCATCGCATTCGTGGAGACGGTAGTCTGTACGTATGCACGAGGTATGATATCATTCCCATGATCATGGAATTATATTGAAGTTTATGTATAATATTTCAGAATAAATATCACTTTACAATAATCATATATAGTTATTTATTTACACCATTATACCCATCCAAGTAAGGTGGTGGTGGAAAACAGATTACACCATGGCTTGGAGACGGTATTCCGTACGTACGCACGCGCGATGATTTCATTTTCCGTAGGATTGATAGAAGATTAAATAGGGTTGTTTAATATTTACAATAACATATAAGTATATGAGTTATTCTGATGTTATTAATTTATGAAGAAACAAATAAAGAATAAAAAGTAGAAGAAGAAATAAATTGGAAAGAATCGGTAAAGGATATTACCTCTTCTTTGATGTGCCTCTTCTTAACCTCCTCTTAAGGCACAGGAGTTGGTCTTTTGTGGAGACCAGAACCTCTATAATGTATCTAGGGAAGTGGAGAAGAGAAATGGTCAGGGTTTGGATGAGCTTTAAGGATCAAAAGGGTGTAAAGAGGAGAGGGAGGAGGTGTCATTTTATAAGGGAGAAGATGGACACCTTTGGAATGTGTGAAAATATTATTCTATTATAAACTTATCTTCGGTTTGAAAGGGTACAAAAATCATTAAAAATGAAGATAAAATGACTCATGGTAGAAATAAAATCATCCAATCAGAATTGGACATGTTTTGGATAATATTTTATTCATTATAATCTTATTTATTTAAATCATTTATCAATTAGGTAAATACTTCATCATTATTTTGTCATAAATAAGTTAATTTATCGGATGTCTAAAAATTATAAAAAAACCACCGTGTAGGAAATCTTTTTATACTTCCAATGAATATTTATTTTTTAAAAGATAATTTATATAACCCCTTATAAAAATTAATTTACTAAAAGATTTTTGTTAATGTCAATTTTGTCTTTACATTAAATTAATTAATCCAAATTGTCATTATCACTACATAGTGGCTCAATGGGGTCCCAAAATCGACCCAAGGATTCCCATGGTCGGCCAATAATCCAATAATGTTAGGAAAAGTGTTAAGGTAATTTTGAATTATTATAATATTCTTTTAACATTGAATTACCCTATTTACCTTTAACCGTAGTAAATAAAAGTCAAAAGTTACTATTCACCAAAAATTATTTTTATCTTATTGAACAACTTATTACTTCTTGATAACAACCATGTATGTCGGATTTTTGGAATTTAATTGATATATGTGGTAAAATTTCATTCAAATGAAAGAGTCAGTTTTTTAACTACAACTAAGTGGTTTCACTATTCATCAAAAATTGATGTTTTTAAGAAAAATACCAAATATTTAGCCTAAGCTACATTTGATATTCTGAATTCAAAAATGATGACTATTTTTCCAAATTAAAAAAATATATGTGGAATTAATTAATTTTAAAATTAATTCCCATTATCAATACAAATAGCATGTTTTTACGAAACAATAACTATCAAAAGATCGACACTTGTTTATGTCCAAATTCAAAGTGAAATTAATTATAATGACCAAAATTGGATTAAATAGTAAAAATATTTTCTAATTAAACTTTAAAACCCATTAAAAATATAATCTAACCATATAAATTTTTGTGATGAGAAATGTTTTTTTAAATTAAAATATAACTTGTTTTTACTATTCATTAAATTACGAAAGTTATCAAAATAATATGAAAATTTTATCCAAAATAAATTTTTATATCTTGATTCCAAGGAATAATTTTATTTTGTCAAATTAAACTTATAAAAATTTTAAAAACTAGATTTAATATGGGTGTGCCATCAAAAGGCGGCTAAACTGAATTTTTTGAAAAATACTTATTTTACTCGAAAATTTTATTTTGTTTTCATAAAATGTTCTAGAAAATGTATAAGATGAATAATTGAAAATTTATTCAATACTATTTATAATATCTAGTCCATAATAATATTATAACAATATATCATTGTTTAGTGAAACCCAGTATTGCATACTACACACGCTATCGAGAAAGGTCGTGATTACGTGTAATGTAAGCCATGTCAGGGTTGCATGTTTTGAAAAACTTCTTTGCTGTTTAATATAACAGAATCCAACCATATTTCATTTATACATTGAATATATATATATATATATATATACTCAATGTTGCGTAGAATGACTACTATCAAATGAACTTGAAATTGTGTGGAACACAATCCAAGAATAGTGTTGTGTATACTGCAAGCTAATACAGTGTTGTGTATAGTGCAAGATAATTTTGGTGTGGCATTCAACACAATAAATCAATGAAATTAAAAAGAATAATTTTCATAAAATCTATGTTTGTTATATTCTACCCCCCCTAAATTGAATTTCACCCTCGAAATTCTCCAGGGTTATAAATGGTTTACTACTGAAAGTTTGTTTCATAGAAACCCACATCGAAAAAAGGAATACAAAAACATAATTTAAAAAAAAATAAAAAAAATAAACATTGGAAACAAAACGGATGCCCAAAGTAACTCATCACTTGTCTTCCCACATAGGAGAACAAATGTGAAAATATGGATATGGAAGAAAAATCAAACCATTATGTTCTGATGATGAGTGGTAGATGACATGGCTATGAAAATGCCAAAGATCACAAGTGATAAATTTGTGATGATCAAAGGTACCATCTGATTCATTGGATATGAGGGAACTAAGACAAAAAATTTTGTTTTCAAGATCATTTCCCTAATGTTGATGAATTAAAAGAAATACTTATATGATTTTGGAACAATCTTACGTTTGTTCGTGTCTTGAACAATTTCCACATAAACTCTTAAATAAATGAAGTTGAATTTGTTATTCGTGAAGTGTTAGCCGATAATGTGATAGAACGATGGGTCATTCCATCTGTTTAAAAAAAAGGTTAGAAAAAGGTATCAAATATACACAAGTCCATATATGGTGAGGTTAATCGTATATGATTACAAAAATGAAATTATACATCATCTATCATACCACTTAATAAAATAAAACTAGTTTCTACTAACCAGGGACTTCCGGTAGTCTAGTGGTAGGCGATAAAGGCCTGTCGCTCCTCGGTTGTGGGTCTTATTCCCGCAACCTTGTCTAACGCGACGATTTGTCGACCGTCCTCTATGTTGTCCCTTTTTCTAAAACTACATTGTAATAAATATCCTATAATAATATCAAAAAAAGTTCTAGCCTTAAACAATACTATATTATGTCTAACTTAATTCATTCCAATCATTGGGATTATCCAAAATACTTCTATCCAAGATCATAGTATAAAGAAAACAATTAATAGAAATTTCATCTACTGAGCATGTGAATAACATCATTTATCCCCAATATATAATACAATATATCTTGGTGGTCACATTCCAAACATGTGAATACCTTCATCATGCATTCTCTTGAACCATAGTGAAAACATGAATTCTATCACAAGGTAACTCTTTCCACATACAATAATCCCAACAATTCTATATACTCAAACCATGATATCACTTTTTCTTTATATTAGTCAAGAGCTCATTAATACTATCAAACATTTCATTATTTCCTTGTCCCTTTTTTATGCACATATTAGGTGATTTCTACAAATATCTGAATAACCTTTCATTTTTACCGATACCATTCGACATATACTTTCAAAAATATAAGGAAAAAAATAGTGTAACAATCCTTAGATGCCTTTTTATTCCATTGTACCATTAGATTACTTATACAAAATTACTCTTGATAATCATGCAATCATTCCACTACCTTCTTAAACCATTGACTGATCTTGAATAATTCTTTCATCTCACATATCATTTGTAGTCTCTTCATTATTATCAACAGAAATACGACCCATATGATCATGCTGATTCTCATCATGATACTTTCCCTTAGGGAATTGGTTTTCATAATGCCCATACATTCCACATTTAAAACATTTAAGTGTTTTTGATGCCTTAGAAATACCATTATCCTTGTCTATGGTGTAAATTGAACCTTTTCCTTTACAATTACTGAATTTATGTCCTTCTTTTCCACACACAAATCATTTTTTGGTTCCTTTGAAACATTCTCGCTGATGCCTCTTCCCACATGATTTACACGAGGGAAATTGAACTTTCTTTCCTCTATGGTCATGATGAAACTCCATATTTCTCTTATTGGTTGGTTCAAGAAACAATCCAAATTTGAGATTATTGATCATATTATGAGATTACTGATTAGTCATAATAATGATATGTGGACCTCCAGATCCAATTTCATTTTTTGCTCATGATGAATATCATTCCATTGTCCATCATATCCTACATTATCATGAATCTTCATCTTTCCAGCCATTTTCTAAAACCCAAAAATAATAGTGTGAGAGGAAAAAATCATAATCAAGGGGGAGTAACTTCAATATCTAACATCTTAGTTTTAATTATAATATCATTACCATAATTCTAGGACTATAACCTGTACTTATACTTAAACTTTGTGACATACCTAGACATACCTTATAAATAACTTTAGGGATCTCACTAAATTATACACATCCTAATTTCCAAAGGTTAACTAAACCGTTCCTCTGATACCAACTGTAGATAACCCATACTTGACGTATATAGACATTAAATTACTTTTTGCGGAATACATAATACATAACAAAATCAAAAACACAAGGATCGTAATAGTTTAGTGTCTTTGGAAACTTGGAACATAATATTCTAATCATGGTGAAAGATCTTCAACATCTCCCACAAAGATCTTCCCCTTTTGTTTTCATACCTAAAACCATTCGTTATATCCTGGGGAAAAAACATATAAAGGGTGAGCTCAAATGCTCAGTAAGGGTAAGCATGGATAAAATAAAACGAACCATGTACATTTGAACTTAAAAAAACATGAACATAATGATTAAACTTCAAAATCATGAGTAATGACATAAAACATGGAAGTACGTAAGGAATAGTTCATAAAGAAACATTAATAATGATAAAATAGAATGGGAATAAATCATGTAATTGTGGAAAACCATTAATCACATGATATGATTTCCATAGTAGCTAAGACACTACTGCCAAGACCATTTTAGTGGACAAATTCCCTTTCTAAATCGAGTTCCCTCCCCATTTCAGTCCTATAACACTGAATTGGATTAACATACTGTTCAAGCCATGTCTCTCTCATGAGATATAAATCTTTACCCAATGCATTGGAGGAGATATATGTCCCACCCATCTCATAATGAAATAATTATTACTTGGGCCACAAAATAAACATAAATCATTCATCATAACCCAATAAATAAAATGGGTTTCATAAACATCATCCTATCATAACATAATCCATATAAAAAAAATTGATATCATTTCATCATAAGAAGAGTGAAATCATGTAAATAATGAAGAAATTATACTTGAAACATACACATATGAAATATTTTCATCTTATATGGAAAATATTTTTGACAAAACACATGAAATGAATTCTTGAGGAAAATATCCTTTCTTTTTCAAAATCAATTTCCTTCCACAAAATGCCATGAAATTTTACAAGAAAATGATTTTGTTGAAAATAGTCATGAAATCTTGTATATGAAGCTTCATGAAAATTAGGAATTTTGAAAACTTAAAAAACCATTCTTTCGGTATAAGTTAACAAAACATTCTTCTTATACTTTTGCCGGAAAAATAAAAAAGTACCTCTTATGGTAAACAAAAGAAACATTCCTTCCATACGATGTGGTAAAAGTAAAAAGGAGTAAAAATGACATTAAACATACATGGATGAAAATTAAACATTTTATGAATACATTTTGAAAACATATGGACATGGATGATAAACATAACCACAGTAAATACTTACGAATAAACAATATTGGATAAGAATGAGATTGGAATAATTATCCCTTAACTTATGTCCGATATGATTCATATGTACCAGAACCTCATGTATGATGATTTAAATAATGTCATTGACTTATTAAAAAATTGTATTCATTGTTATGATATCTTAAATGGTTCACTTATAACTTTATATTACCCGTTCTTTTGTAAATTCCATGTTAAAGTAGTGTTTTGGGTAAAATCGTTTCATTTATCGTACGTGTTTTGATTTGTTGTTCTTGATATTGTTACTCATATCCTAATTTACTTAATTATAGAATTTAAAACATGTTTTATATATAATATATATTCAATATATAAATATATATGATATATCGATAAATTGAATGAAATAAACCATTCATGGAGACGGTAGGCCGTACGTACACATGAACGCTGTTTTTGTTTCCTTATTGAATTGAATGGAATTAAGTAAATGAAACATATATGTAAATAAATACAGTATAATTATTATTTAATATCTTTCATGATTATTTATTATATATATCTACTATATAATCATACTTGAATGGTTAATAATGTAAAATGAATCTCATCGTGTTCATGGAGACGGTAGTCCGTAAGTACGCACGAGCGATGGTATCATTCCCATGATCGTCGAATTGTATTGAAGTGTATGTATAATATTTAAGAATAAATATCACTTTACAATAATAATATATAATTATTTATTTACACCATTATACCCATCCTAGTAAGATGGTGGTGGAAAACAGATTACACCACGACGTGGAGATGGTATTCCTTACGTACGCACACGCAGTGATTTCATTTTCCGTAGGATGGATAGAAGATTAAATAGTGTTGTTTAATATTTATAATAACATATCAGTATATAAGTGATTCTTATTTTATTAATTTATGATAAAGCAAAAAAATAATAAGAAGTAGAAGAGGAAATAAATTGGAAATAATCGGTAAAGGATATTACATCTTCTTTGAGGCGCCACTTCTTAACCTCCTCTTAAGGCACTAGAGTTGGTCGTTTGAGGAGACCAGAACATCTATAATGTATATATGGAAGTGGATAAGAGAAATGGGCATGTTTTGTCCGAGCATCAAGTCCCAAAAGAGTGTAAAGAGGAGAGGGTGGAGGTTCTCTTTTATAAAGGAGGAGAGGGGAACCTTTGGAAAGTGTGAAAATATTACTTTATTATGAATTTATATTAAGTTTCAAAAGGTAAAAACATCATTAAAGATGAAGATAAGATGACTCATGGTATAAATAAAATCATCCAATCAGAATTGGATAGGTTTTGGATATTATTTTAATCATTATAATCTTATTTATTTAAATCATTTATTAATGAGGTAAATACTGCATCATTATTGTGTCATAAATAATTTAATTTATTGGATGTCTAAAAATTATAAAAAAAACCACCATGTAGGAAATATTTTTATCTTTCCAATTAATATTTATATTCTAAAATATAATTTATATAACTATTTATAAAAATTAATTACTAAAAGATTTTAGTTAATGTCAATTTTGTCTTTACAATAAATTAATTAATCAAAATTGTAATTATCATTTCCAAGTGGCTCAATGGGGTCCCAAAATCGACCCAAGGATGCCTATGGTCAGTAAATACTCTTCCATTAAGGTTAGGACAAGTGTTAAGGTAATTTTGAATTATTATAATATTCATTTAACCTTGAATTACCCTATTTACCTTTAACCGCAATAAATAAAAGTCAAAAGTTACTATTCATTAAAAATTATTTTCACTTTATTGAACCACATTTTACTTCTTTATAACAACCAGGTATGTCATATTTTTGAAATTTAATTCACAGAAGTGGTAAAATTTCATTGAAATGAAAGAGTCAGTTTTTTAACAACCACTACGTGGTTTCACTATTCATCAAAAAGTGATGTCTTCCAGAAAAATACCAAAAATTAATCCTAAGTTATATTTGATATTCAAAATTCAAAAATGATGTATATTTTTCCAAATTCAAAACATATAATTGGAATTAATTTATTTTAAAATTAATTCCCATCATCAAAACAAAGAGTGTGTTTTTAAGAAACAATAACTGTGAAACGAACGACACTTGTTTATGTCCAAATTCAAAGTGAAATTAATTCCAATGACTAAAATTGGATTAAATGGTAAAAAAACTTCTAATTACACCTTAAAACCAATTAAAAAGATAATCTAACCATATAAATTATTGCGATGAAAAAAGTTCTTTTTAATTAAAATAGTGTGTTTTTACTATTCATCAAAATATGAAAGTTATCAGAATAATATTAAAATTTATCAAAATTAAATTTTTATACCCTGATTCCAAGGTATAATTTTATTTTTTTAAATTTAACTTATAAACATGTTAAAAACTAGATTTAATGTGGGTGCGCCATCAAAAGCGGCAAAAATGCATTTTTTGAAAAATACTTATTTTACCAGAAAAATTTATTTTGTTTGTATAAAATGTTCTAGAAAATGTGTAAGATGAATATTTAAAATAGAAGTAAATACTATTTATAACGGCTAGTCCATAATAATATTATAACAATATATCATTGTTTAGTGAAACACGGTATTGCGTACTACACACACTATCGAGAAAGGTTGTGATTGCGTGTAATGCAAGTCAAGTCAGGATTACGTGTTGTGCAAGACTTCTTTGTTCATTAATATAATAGAATCCAACCATATTTCATTTATTAATTTAATATATATATATATATATAGAAACTCAATGTTGCGTAGAATTACTACTATCAAACGAACTTGAAATTGTGTGTTACACAATCCAAGAATAGTGTTGCGTATACTGCAAGATAATATGATGTTGCGTATAGTGAAAGATAATCATGGTGTAGTGTACAACAGAATACATAAATGAAATTAAACCGAATAATTCTCATAAAATCTTGAGTTGTTACAGTCCAACCCCCTACTAATGAAATCATTACAATCAAGAGTGTCATCAGATAAAGTCCTCCTACTTTCAGTGGATCAACTGATCCATCAATCGCTGAACAATCTATCATCTCCATTGAGAAGATCATATCGATCTATCAATGTTACGAACAAGAGAAAGTTCTTATGGATACTTATAATATGGATGGTTATTCTGATCAATGGTGTACATTGTTAATAAAAACAATACCCAAGCAAGATATTGAGGAATTAGAATGAACCGATTTTTGGAATATGTTTTTCGATAAATATTTTCCTCACACTGTTTGACTTATGATATAAAGGACCATTTTTTCCATCAAATTGTTTTTGACAAATCCATCAGAGCATATGATGAAACTTCACAAGGCTTGTATGATACACCTCCGACATTATTTTTTCTCCCTGAATGAATGTTTTACCACTTCTTTTGTGGAAAAAAACCTAGCATACGGAAAGTCCTATCAATCAGTGACATAAATAGCGTTGAGGAAATTGTCTAATTACCCTAAATTTAGAAATGGAGAATATAAAATAATAGTAGTATCATTGGGAAAAAAGCAAAAATTTACTTTAATTTTATCAGTCCAATTCATAAATCTGATGGTGCAATGGAATTTGAGAACCCAAATTTCTAATGGTGTGGAAAAAAGCACCTCATAAATTTCCAAAAGGGGATGATGAGATAATATAGGTCTGGATGATAATGGATCCAGGCCAATGATTTCTATTAAGAACAACCTAATTCAAGCTCAAATTCACCCAAGAGAAGAAGGTAGGATGGTCCTTGTAGATTAGTTTGGGTTGTCGAATCCTCAGAGACCTAGGAAGAAACCTATAGACACGTACATTAAATGGAATATTTTTGGCTATGAAGTGGCCAAAATGGGTTGATTTTAGAAGGGTTTAATGGATAAATAGCAGATTTCAGTGAATTCAATTTAAATTAATGAGTTTATCCTAGGTTATCGCTCGGGGTGGATTAGACGTATTTCCTTTTCAATGACTCAATTTCTTATATTTGAGATGGGTTCATTTAAGGAGATAAAACAACATCATCACTTACTGGTTTAATGCCTAAAACATTTAATACTAATCACATAAATGCTTGAAGGATCAATGTTTTGAGAACTTCAAGGTAAATGTTTTGTATTAGCACTTGAAGTGTGTCACCTTAAATTCAACAAGGATAATGGAGTTTAGAAATCATCAAATAAAAATCTCAGTTAAAGAAGTGATTATACATTAATGGGGTGATAAATAACATCCAATCCAGCCCCTTGATACTCCCTTGGATCAACCCATAAGTGGGTTAGACCTCCGTTGATTCCATGGTTTCAATGGAAGCGGAAAGTAGACTCATGAGGGACGAAATGAAGAAGTAAATAAAACAAAAAAAATAAAACGATCACTCCACTGGTGTGTGAATAATTTCTCAAGACATGGTGTGAATAAATTCACACTATGAACCAAAAGTATCAAATTTCTATTTATAAGAACAGAATAATAGTAACGGAAGAAATTTTATTAAGGAACTAAGTTGAATTAAACAACTTACATGAGAAAGAAATGTGATTAAAAACACAAAGCGGAAGCATAACACTACGATGAAACCAAGCACTAATAATTATAAAATATTCCACCAAAACTACATTAAATAAGAATTTTTGAAGCCTTGGGTCGATCCTACAATAGTCCAAGTCTTCTTAATTAATTTTGGTAGACCATATGTGGGTGGAAGATTTGTGGAACTTGGAATTTTCCACATTTGACCCGAGGTGGCAGCCACCTTTTTTCCATTGAACAGACGCGCTTCGAAGACCTTCTAGATGGATGAATCAGAGTGGATATTAAAAAAATGAAAATAGAGCCTCGGATATCTCCTAAGCACCTATAAAATTTGGGCCCATTTGGATTTGTATATTCGGAGATATGATTAAGGTAGTGGCATGTTGTTCTTGGACGTGAAATCTGGCCGAGAATTGTATCTCTAACTTGGGACGCCTAAATTACCACAATGGAGGACTAATTAGCACTGGCTCCTGAAGAGGTATTTTTTCATATGCATTTATTATATCATCCCACGAAATTTGGGATTCATTGGACCTGTATGGTGGGGCCCATATTCGAATCAGTGGGCTGGTGTCCAATCTAACTTCTCTAGAATTGTTTTCTTTCATCACAAAATATTCCCATCTTATTAAATGAATTATACATTGACCCCTGAATGAATAATGTTCATATTTAAGTGTATATACATTTTCATAAATATAAAATTAAAATATGGATAATTACATTGCTTAAAATCAGATGAATCATTGGGTACTTTAAATGATGTTAAAAAATGTACCACATAATAGTGCATTTTAAGAAGGTATTACAATCATAATGTGAAATGATGTTTAAAGTGTAAAATGCACTAAAATGGTGTTTATGAATAGTAAATAACATGAATATTATATATATTAATAGTGAATATTAGCCCCATTTAGTGGCTAATCACACCCCCCAACTTGATTTTTGCTAGTCCTGAGCAAAATATATCTCAACTATATGAAATTTGAATTTCCTTTTCAAAATCATTTTAATACTCAATGATTACCCGAAACCCTTATACGAAAAAAATCATGAAACCCATCAAAATATTTTAATAAAACATAGTTTCATAAGAAAATCTCAATCCCAAGCCCATTCCTTTGTTCAAATTCAATGTCATATTTCATCCTATATCAATTAAGTATGAGGATGTGTTGTGTATCACAATAAACATGGGGGTTCATATTTATTCAAGGGGGAAATGATAGAAGTGTTAGGTTGAATAACATTTCAATATTAAGATTATTATTCAAAAAAAAAATTATTGTATTGTTATTTTTTATTAATTTTTTTTCAATTTTGCCATGGTAATTGAAATTTCACTCAAAAGAGTGAACCCCTGTAGCGAGACTTTGCCGATGACTCCCAGGCTCAAAGACCTTAGGGCACCAAGTGAATCCCACATACTCGGGCATCATCTCATGTTAACTCAGTCAAAAACAAATTCAAATTATTAAAAATAGAGATAAAATTACTAACTCTGTCCTAGAAAACTATGGAGTCAGGATCCCCAAGTGCCGAAAGCCACACATTAGGTCATTTCATTTCTATACGCGCAACTTTATTTATTTTTATTTTTTTATTGAATACTCATACTAAAAATAAAATGATCACCAAACCAATGATATTTATTTAGGGGACCCCATGAACTCAAACTAATTCCCCACTATCCAAAGGATGTGCATTGTGATCTTTTTTTATTTGGATGAAAATATAAATGATGAAATATAACATTGGACATCCACACTTTCCAAAATATATGATCATGAAATTATACAAGGATTAAAATCAGAATCAATGCAAGCTAAATTATTTGATCTTCAGTTTCAAAGTGTGCATTGTGTATTACTAAGATCAATGTTAAAGGCATTTTCCGTCCATTTAGACTTTATTTTTCAAATCATTCATTTTTTTTGACATAAAATCATTTTTTATTTCATCTCCCCCCCAACATAAAATAACATTATCCCCAGTGTTTTAAAAAAACTAAAATTTAGAAGGGGGTAGAGGTAGATAATTAAAGTTCAAAAAGAAAATTAAAAATGAGGATCAAGGAATGAAGTCACCTGGTTGTTGAAGTTGAAATTCTTTCTGCTCCAAATTAGTCCTTTGATCTCTTAGGGGATGTACGCACCTCCTTTATTGAACATGTATCAGCCAAAATAGTCCCTGAACCATACAAAGAAGAACAAACCAGACAAAAATCAACACATTGAGTTATTGAATTCCAAGTATCGTCATTTTTATAGTTTTCCCTGTTTTTTTCATTTTTTGGGTTTTTTAAATTAAACTAATGATACATTGTCTTCTTTTAAATTTCTGGGTAGGGTATTACTCAGGGATCACACCACATGACATGGATGAATACGATACTCCCCTTTCATACCCTTCTATACTCATAAAATAACAACATGTCAATAGTCTAATTTTTTTATTAAATATCAAAATGACTAATTAATCCTATTTAAAATATAAAGTTGATTAAAACAAAAAAATGATTAGAAACTTCAAAACCATGGGTTTCCTCCCATGCATCGCTTTTTTTAACGTCGTTTGCCTGACATGGATCCTAACTATATCAATTTTTTCCTGGTTTATAGGATGGCTCAGTTAACTCAACCTCTATTTCCTATTTATTGAATGATTCAATGAATGGTTTTAACCTTTGACCATTGACCTTGAAAATGTAACCACTTGTGGGATCTTGAATCTCTACTGCCCCATGGGGGTACACATGATGCACTATGAAAGGTCCTGACCATCTAGACCTTAACTTTCCCGGGTGTAAATGAAGTTTTGAACTATACAAGAGCACAAGTTTTCCCGGTTCAAAATGTATGACCTTGATATTACTAGATTGGTAGGATCGAACTCTAGCTTTATTGATCTTTTAATTTTCATAAGCCTCCATCTGTAGTTCCTCCAGTTCATTGAGATCTAATTTTCTTTTTGTTTCGGCCAATGAGAGGTCATAATCCATTTTCTTAATTTCCCAAAATGTCTTATGCTCAATTTCAACATGTAAATGGCATGCTTTTCCATAAACCAACCTATATGGTGAAATTCCTAGAATGGTTTTGTATGCTATATGATATTCCCAAAGAGCAACCAAGATTTTATCAGACCAATCTTTCCTAGAGGGTTTGATAGTTTTTTCAAGAATTTTCTTAATCTACATATTCACTAACTCAGCTTGACCATTGGTTTGAGGATGGTATGCAGTGGACACTTTATGAGAAATACCATACATAGACATGAGTGAAGAGAATTGGTGGTTGTAGAAATGCGTTCCTCGATAACTGATTATAACCCTAGGAATTCCAAATCGAAAAAATATGTTCTCTTTAAGAAATAGAATTACAACTTGATGATCATTGGGCTTAGTGGGAATAGCCTTAACCCATTTTGAGACATAATCAATAGCTAAGAGTTTGTAGAGGTATCCCTGGGAGTTTGGGAAGGGACCCATGAAATCAATTCCCCAACAGTAAAAGATTTCAACCACTAAGATGTGAGTGAGTGGCATTTGATTCCTTTTTGTGATGGACCCTACTTGTTGACACTTAGGACAATTTTTTCAAAATGTGTAGGAGTCCATTGAGAGGGTGGGATAGAAGAGACCACAGTGAAGAATCTTAGCAGATGTTTTCTTAGAGGAAAAGTGACCTCCACATGCCTCACTATGATAGAATTTAAGGATGGACTCTTGTTCAGATTCTGGAACACACCTCCTAATGACTTGGTCAGGGTAGAACATATAGATGTATGGATCATCAAACACATAGTGCCTAACATCAGAAAGGAATTTCCTTCTAGCTTCAGTCCCTAAGAATTTTGGAATGACTCATGTAACTACGAAATTGGCTATGTCGGCATACCAAGGGCAGTCACTCACAGAGTACTGGTGTTCATCTGGAAATGAATCAGAAACAGAAAGGTGATTTGAGTTATATTTGAATTCCATACTAGAGAGGTGATCAGATACAACATTTTCAAATGCCCTTTTTATCCTTGATTTTGAGGTCAAATTATTTTAAGAGAAGGACCCACCTAATCAGTCTAGCCTTAGCATCTTATTTATGGAACATGTATTTTAGTGCAGAATGTTCAGTGAACACAGTGATGGAGGATCGTAAGAGGTAGAAACTAAACTTTTCTAAAGCAAACACAATAGAAATTAACTCCTTTTAAGTAGTGGTGTAGTTGATTTGGGAATCATTTAAGGATTTTCTTTCATAAGAAATGACATAAGGAGTTTTATCACAACGTTGTCCTAACACATCTCCAGCGGCAAAGTCAATGGCATCACACAAATGTTCAAAAGGAAGGTTCCAATTTGGAGATTTCATAATGGGAGGAGAGGTAAGAGAGGATTTGAGGGTTGAGAATGAACCATCACCACTTTCTGTCCAAACAAATGGAGCATCATTTACTAGCAGAGCACAAAGGGGGTGCGAGATTGAACTAATGTCCTTGATGAATCTTCTATAGAAACCAGAATGTCCTAATAAAGATCTCACTTCCTTGACAGTTTTGGGTGATGGAAGGTGACGAATGATGTCAAACTTGGCTTTATCAACTTCAATCCCCTACCTGAGGCCATATGGCCTAAAACTAGTCCCTCTTTAACCATGAAATGACATTTTTCCTAGTTTAGGACCAGATTATTTTCTTCACATCTTGAAAAGACTCTCTCCACATTCTGCTGACATCCCTCAAATGTATCCCCAAACACAAATAAGTCATCCATGAAGAACTCTAGAAAATCCCCAACCATGTCTGACAATATTCGCATCATGCACCGCTGGAAGTTTCCAGGGGCATTGCATAAACCAAAGGGCATGGGTTTGAAGGAAATGGTGCCGAATGGAAATGTGAATGTAGTCTTCCCTTGATCCTCTAGGGATACCTCAATCTGATTGTACCCCGAGTACCCATATAAGAAATAGTAGAAGGCATGACCTGCCACTCTCTCAAGGACTTGGTCAATGAATGGTAATGGGAAATGGTCCTTCTTGGTAAATGTGCTTAGCTTATTATAGTCGATGCAGACTCTCCAGCCACTACTCACCCATGTTGGAAGAATCTCTCCATCCTCATTGGTTATCACTGTGAGTCCATCCTTTTTTAGAACCACATGGATTGGGCTCACCCATTCACTCTCAGCTATGGGATATATGATACCAGCTTTAAAGAATTTTAGAAGTTCTTTCCTTATTACCTCCATGAGACTAGGATTGAGTTGCTGTTGAGGTTGATGAAATGGCTTTGAATCAGATTCCAGAACAATCCTATGATTCCCAATAAGTGGGATAATCCCAGGAATATCAGATAAGGCCCAACCGATGGCTTTATTATGTTTCCTAGGGACATATAGAAGCATCCTCTCATGATTGGCTTCAAGAGAAGAAGAAATGACAATAGGATGTGTTTGATTGTCCCCTAGGAAAGCATACATGAGTGTAGCGGGAAGTTCCTTCAATGCAAGATCAGGTTGGTTTGGAATTTTAGTAGAAGATTGGGACATTGGATCAAGTTCAATTTCTTTGTTTAGAGTTTCAGATAGGACTAATTCCCCACATGTAGACGTTTCAGCTACTAGATTGGCTTGATCAGATTTAGGGAAAGAAGTTTGATTGGTCTCCATGAAATTTTTTTCTTGAACGGTTTCACAGATTGTTGGACCCAAGACTTCATCAAAAGAGTAATTCTAAAATGATTCAAGCCAAGGAGATAAACTTCCTTCATGTGAACAAAGGAAATCAATCTCATCCTGGCTTAAACATTCAAAAAATATTCCTTGATGTTATATAGATTCATTATCAATGCTTCCAATCATGTTTACTTCATGAATGTCCTCGTCATACCCTCTCTGTGAGCTTGCATTATATATGTTCAAGTCTAGACTCATGTTCCCAAAGGTGATGGTCATGTTCCCATTTCGGACTCGGATAACAGAGATGATTGTTGAAAGAAAAGGATGGCCAAGGATGATTGGGGTTCGTTCTTTATTTCCTATTTTTGGATGGTTTTCAAGGACAATGAAGCCAGGAGGGTAGATGAAGTTTTCAACCTTTACCATAACGTCCTTTAAAATCCCCTTCGGAACCATAATACTACGATCAGCAAGCCGAAGTGTGACAGATGTGGGTTGGAGTTCATCTAGGCCTAACTGGCAGTACATGCCATAGGGGATGAGATTGAAACTAGAACCTAGATCACACAAGGCCTTGACAACTTTTCTTTCTCTTATTTCATCATTGATGTAAGGGAAACATGGGTCTTTCAACTTAGGAGGAACGGTCCCTTGAATGGTGGTACTCACATTAGTGGCCAAAAGGACTTGGTTTTTATGTGAAAAGTTTCGTTTAAAAGTGCACAAGTCCTTAAGGTACTTTGAGTAGGCAGGTATGTTTTGGATGGAATCGAGAAGGGGAATGTTCAACTTGAATTGTGAGAAGATTTCCCTCAATGTTTCACTCAGTTCAGGCTTGGATTTCCCCCTCATGTGTTGAGGAAATGGTGCAGGTTGTGGGGTTTTTTGTTGATGAGTTGTTTCTTTCACATTGTTATCAGTTTCCTCATTTTGATCTTGTGGTTCATTTGAATTTTCATCCATGTTTGAATCTTCATGTCGGTTATGAATTATTTGTTCAGGTTTCTCATTTGATTTCACACTTCTTAAAATAGTCACAGACATTAGTTGTTCATGAGTTGTTTGAGAACATATTGACTCTACCCTTAAAGTTGAGGATGGCACCTCTTGAGTAGGAATGGGTGCCTTTCCAGTTTTTATGGTTTGATGTTATTGTTTTAGGGAAGAGACTTCTGAGTTCATCCTCTCCATTTGTTTGCACAGTTGATCTAGTAGGCATTTTGGAACAGTTTGGGATGGTGGTTGAGAATATTGGTTTATCCTAGGGGGATATTTTGGAGGTGGGATGGTTTGTTCAAAATGGACCGGTGGCTGATGGTATTTTATAGGTTGGGTTTGGAACTGGTTATGGGATTGGTAGTTCTGATATGGGTAAGTATTTTGTCCCTGTGGTTGGCTAGGTTGTTGGTTATCTTTCCAGCAGAAGCCTGGGTGGTCATTATACCTTGGGTTGAAGTTGCTTTGGTATTGAGGCTTATGAATGTTAAAGGAATTTACTTCTACTGGGGGTCCTCCTAAAAGAACATCCTTGATGGATGGAATGGTTAGGTAGTTGTCTATCTTATGGCCATGTTTGTCACAAATTGTGCAATCATGGTCAACAGTTTGGATTTCATGGACTTTCCTAAGGTCTATCTCTTCAACCTTCCTAGAGAGTGCTGTGAGTTTAGCCCTAAGGCTTTCCTCTTCTCTAAGTGTATGAACTCCAATAGTTCTTTGTGGCTTTTCAGAATAAGGTGAAGTTATCCATGTTTGGTTTTGTTCATAAAGTCATTCTAGATACTCGTAAGTATCATTTGGGGCTTTGTTTTTAAAGGTTCCATTATACGTCATGTCAATGAATTGTTTATTCCATGGACCCAACCCTTCATAGAAAATTTTCACTTGTTCAGGTATAGAAAAACCATGGTGTGGAACCATGTTTATAGTGTCTTTGAACCTCTCCCATGTTTCATAGAATGTCTCTCCCTCTTTTTCAAAAATGTTTTGGATAATCTTTTTAAGTGAAATTGTTTTGTGGTGGGGAAAGTATTTTTTGTAGAATTCTCTTTGTAGTTGGTACCAAGATTTTATGGGTGAAGGCATCAAATTTTTTAGACAATTTTTAGCTCGATCATTTAATGAAAAAAGGAAATAGCCTCATCTTAGATGATTCTAGTTGATGTGGGGGACACATGGTTTCTACAATGTCATTGACTTCCTTAATGTGAAGGTAGGGCATCTCGAACTCCATTCCATGGAATGTGGGAAGATGGTTTAGGAAATGGGGTTTAAAGATGTAGTTGGAATCTACTAGAGAGTTATGTCTAATGCATGAGGGGGCATTGGTCCAGGAAGGTGTGAGGTAGTCATTCATGGTTTGATCAATTACATTCCCCAAGTTTGGGGCTGCCTCATTTGGGTTTCCATTCTGGTTCCCACCAGGGTTTGTGAGTTGGTTTCTTTGAAGACCTTCCATTGAAATAGGCACAATTTTGGACTCTGCAGTATTAAGAAGATTAGTATCTAATGGAAAGAGTTCCCTTGGTGTACTTGACTCCCCAACAGTAGGACTATCCACCCTAACTAGACGGTTTGATTGATCGCGGGTGTAGGCGGACATGCGCCAAAAAACGAGAAAAGGACAAGATAAGAGAATTTAGATGAGAAAAGAAGAAATGGGGGAGAATATAATGGGTGTTTAGATGACAAACTTGGGTCCCCAGAAATGACGCCAAAATTTTATTCACGATCAAATTTACCCAAGAGAAGAAGGTAGGACAGTCCTTTTAGTTTAACTTGTGTTGTCGAATCCTTAGAGAGCTAAAAAGAATCCTATAGACACCTATATTCTATGGACTATTTCTAGCTATGAAGTGGCCAAAATGGGTTGATTTTAGATGGGTTTAAATAATAACTAACAGATTTAGGTGAATTCAATTTAAATGAATGACTTGATCCTAGGTTATCACACGGGGTGGATTGGATGTATTTCCTTTTCAATGATTCAATTTCTCATATTTTAGTTGGGTTCATTTAAAGATATAAAACAACATCATCACTTAATGGTTTAATTCCTACACTCTTTAATACTAATAACCTATAATCTTGAAGGATAAATGTTTTGATCACTTCAGGGTAAATGTTCGTATTAGCACATGAAGTGTGTGGCCTTAAATTCAACAAGGATGATGGAGTTTATAAATCATCAAATAAAAATCTCAGTTAAAGAAGTTATTATACATTAATGGGGTGATAAATAACATCCAATCCAGCCCCATTATAATCCCTTGGATCAACCCATAATTGGTTTATCCCTCTATTGATCCCATGGATTCAATGGAAGCAGAATGTAGACTCATGAGGGAGGAAATGGAAAGTAAATAAAACGACAAAAATAAAATGATCACTCCACCGATGTGTGAATAATTTCACAAGATTTGGTGTGAATAAATTCACACCACGAAACAACAGTATCAAAGTGATATTTAGAATAAATGAATAAGAGTAAAGGAAGAACTTTTATTAAGGAACTAAGGTGAATTAAACAACTTACATGAGAAAGAAATGTGATTACAAACACAAAGCGGCAGCATAACACTAAGATGAAACCAAGCACCAAAAATTATCAACTCCTCCACCACCAATGCCTTAAATAGGAATTTTTGAAGCCTTGGGTCGAGCCTCCAATATTCCAAGTATTATTAATTAATTGTGGTAGGCCATAGGTGGGTGGAAAGTTTATGGAACTTGGACTTTTCCACATTTGACCCGAGGTGGCAGCCAACTTTTATCTGACGAACAGTCGCGCTTGCAAAGCCTTCTCGATGGCCGAATCAGAGTGGGTCATAGAAAAAGAAAATAGAGACCCGATTTATCCTAACTTCCTGTAAAATTTGAGCCCATTTGAATTTTAATATTTTGAGACATGATTATATTAGTGGGCTGTTTTTCTGGGCCGCAGAATCTGGCCCATACTTTTATTTCAAACTTGGTTAGCCTAAATGACCACAATGAAAGCCAAATTAGCATTGGATCCTGAAAAGGTATTTGTTCCTATACATGTCTTCTATCATCCCAAGACATTTGGGATTCATTGGTCTTGAATGGTGGTCCCCACAATCGAATCAGTGGTCTGGTGTCCAATATGACTTCTCCAGAATTATTTCCTTTCATCACAAAATATCCCCATCTTCTTCCGTGAATTCTCCAATGACCCCTGAATGAAAAATGTTCATATTTAAGTGTAGGTACAGTTAAAAAAATATAAAATTAAAATATGGATAATTAAATTCCTTTAAATCAGATGAATCATTGGGTACATTAAATGATGTTAAAAAATGTACCACATAATAGTGCATTTTAAGAACGTATTACAATCATAATGTGAAATGATGTTCAAAGTGTAAAATATACTAAAATGGTGTTTATTAATAATAAATAACATGAATATTAGCCTAATTTAGTGGCTAATCATAACCCTATAATCCTATATCATAAATTAATGCTCCATTTGAGCCTAAATGCATTGTTCATTGCTATAACTTCAAAGGACCTGAGAACATTGTGAACCACTTCCCTAAGCCAGGTGTTTTCAGAGGTAAACAACAACCTCCAAGGTAGTAATGGAGATATAATGCCATCACTAACCCTAATTTGAATCCCGACAATGATGTGTTGATATGTACATTAGTTAGTAATTCACGAATAACAAATATAGATTTTTATTATGGTTCAATGCATTCATTTATATTCCAATGTTTAGTAGAACTATCCAAACATCACTACAGATAATGGATTTAGAGATGTCAGTTTGAACGGAAAATGGGGAAATTATTGTATCCCAAGAGGATTACTCTTCCCCTATAATAATATTTTTTTAAAATTTCCAAATTACCTTGTTGTACTCCATATAGAGGAGTTTGATGAAATTTTTGGCATTGATTGAAATTACCTATACAGAGCTAACATAAATTTCTGTGAGAGAGAAATCACTATACACATATTGGATTGACCCACGGTTCTATATATGTAGAAGGAAGAGGATGAATCATAGTTATAACCATAATCTCAAGCATGCATATTACAGTGATATAAGGACATGTATCATTTTTAGCTGATTAGGTCTATGGAAGGAACCATCCACAATGACATGCCTATTGTGGGGGAATTCACTGATGTGTTTCCCATGGAATTTTATATAATTACTCTAGAAGTGATGTTGAATTCTCGATTGATCTTATACCAGGGGTGTTCCCAATAACCCAGAAACCATATAGAATGGTGTTTTTTGAGCTTGAGGAGATAAATAAAAAACTAATGAAGAATTTCGATAAAGCGTTTATACTCCCAAATGCTTTACCATGGGGTGCATCAATCCTCATTGTCAGGATGAAGGATGGGTCAATGTGACTTTTCTTATATTTTCATTAGATCAAAAAAATCACGATGAAGAAAAAGATTCCTTTTACCCAAGTTGGTGAATTATTCTATTAGATATATGGGGAACAATACTTCTCCATGTTGGATATGCGGTCGAGATATTTTCATGTAAGGATGAAGAAGTAGGATACACCAAAGACTACTTATCGTACAAGGTATTTCATGATTAATTCATTGTAATGATATTTAGACTCACAAATTCTATATTAAAATTAATGGATTTAATGAATGGATTATTTATAGAAAAACTTAATTTTTTTATATTATTTATAGATAATATTCTAATATACTCCAAAACTAAAGAGGAGCATGGGGAGAATCTATTAACTGTAACATCCCAAGTAATTAATGAATAATAGATATGTTTATCTATGCCTATTAATGAATTAGATAGTGTTTTAGAGGCTTAAAATGAAAATAAATCCAATCTTAAGCATGAAATACACTAATATTTTTAAAAGATTGTTTTACTTCCTTTTTATGGAAAACCATTTTTAAATCTATCTTTTGACAATTTTATAAGCTATGTTTGTCACAATAAACTTATTATTTATGATTGGGACATCAAAATTTACTTAGTGTGTTTTTTTAATATTTTTCTGACAATGTTCATTTTTTAATGAATAGTGAAAAATACTGCATTTTAATTCAAAACCTCTTTTTAATATAATTTATTTTTATGATTAGATTATCTTTTGAATTGGTTTTAAAGTGAAATTAGAATATATTTTTATCATTTAATCCAATTGTGGTCATTGGAATTAATTTCACTTTGAAATTGGACTTAAACTAGTGTCAATCTTTTGATACTTATTGTTTCATAAAACACACTATTTGTCATGAAAGCGGGAATTAATTACTAAATTATTTAATGTAACTTATATGATTAAAATTTTGTAAAATAGACATCATTTTTCAATTCAGAATATCAAATATAGCTTAGGGTGAAGTTTTGGTATTTTTCTGAAAAACATCAATTTTTGATGAATAGTGAAACCACTAAGTGGTAGTTAAAGAAACTGATTTTTCATTTAAATGAAACTTTTCCACTTCTGTGATTTGATTTTCAAAAATCCAACATACATGGTTGTCATTAAGAAGTAAAATGTGGTTCAATGAGATTAAAATAATTTTTTGTGAATAGTAACTTATTAAGTTTTTAATCGTGATTAGAGGTAATTAGTGTAGTTTAAGGTAAAAATAATGTTTTAATAATATGATATGAGCTTGACACATGTCCTACCCTCGTTGGATGTGTCATGGCCGACCAAGAAAATCCATGGGTCAACTTGGGGACCCCATGGAGCCTCTTTGTTTGGGGAATGACATAAATAACTTCTTATTTAATGTAAAAGTAAAAATGACACAAACATGTGATGTTTTACTAAAACAATTTTTACATGGGGTTATAAAAGTCAGATTTTTTACAATATATATTAATTAGAAATATAAATAGATTTCCTACATCATGATATTTTTTTATAATATTTAGACTTTAAATAAATTAAATTATTTATGACATCATAATGATGCAGCGATTACCTCATTAATAAAGGATTTAAATAAAATGAAATGATAATGTCAAATCTATGACCTAAACATGTCCAAAACCTATTGTATGGGTTTCTTTCGAACCCTTATCACCTTACCCTCGAATTATATCAATGTGGGACCTTTTTAATCCGAAACTCATATTAAAATAAAGTAACATTTCTTTACATTCCAAGAGTGCCCGTCCTATCCTCTTATAAAAGGCCCCCACCTCTACCTATTTACCCACCCTTCCAAAGCCTTTGGCTCGGCCAAACCCTTCCCATTTTGTCTCTCCACATCCCTCTCTTACTCCTTGAAGCCTCAATTTGGGCAGACGTCTTCCCAAACAAGCCTTTGAGCTCAAACCAAAGGGAGTTACCTGATTTTAAGGTAATGTCTTCACTTGAGTAATTTTGTTTTATTTTACTTCTCCAACCCCCTAAACTATTTTTATTAATTTCGTTTGTAACAACAACAGTATCTTAAATATACTAGGATTTTTTCATAAAAAGGATTCGAGCTACACTTACACACACCTACATATAATGGTTAAAGAACGTACTTTTTCCATGGATGGTGAATTTATGCCTCCCGAAACGATGATTGTTCAACATTCTTTTAACACCTTCAAAGGTGGACATTAAGATGAAAATATATTTATATATGATATATAATATGTTTATTTTTTCTTTAAGCTTTTTATTTTTGATTTTGGGCATACCTTTATGGTTTCCATTATGGGTAAACGCGATATCTTCATTTAAGGAAGTGCAGAATACCGCCCCCTCGAAGTGATTTGATTCGTTAAATACCATATGTGGGACGTATAAAGGATGTAGTTATGATATTATATATGATATTACACTGGAATTATAATATACCTATATATCATTATGATTCCATTCTATAAAATACGAAATAGAAATGAAAGTAGCATTCATATGTACATACGGCTTACCGTCTACGTGAACGGTGCATGTCATTTCTTACCTCTAAATGATTATGTAATATTATAAATGCATGTATATACTAGATATATGTGATATATATGATATATACATCATGATTATAATTCTGGATATAATGGATACATGAACAACTTGTAATTATAAAGGGTTTATTATTTACTCAAGTACCATTGATCGTTAAAACAACCGTTATTAACATAAATAATTACATAGTGTTCATGACATGTAAATAAGTGATATAAAAGGAATAATGAACATGAAAAAGGTTCTTAAACAAATATAAATTAACTCAAGTTTATTATTCAGGAGATTAAACAACGACCGAGTCAAGTCGGACCCGAGGTATGGGACTTCGTCTCAATCTTCTTTCATTGAGGCATATTCTGTTTTATACACAACCTTCTTTTATACTGTGTGTAAACCCCTTTGACTTTTACATTTATTCAAAAGGAATATTTTTTATACGAAGCGTTTTACTAAACGACAAAGGGAATGTTTTTGTCATATGTATGCAGCGACAATGACTTCTCCGCCACCAGGACCATTAATTGAGTTTCAGCTTCCTCTACAAGCCATACCTTTTTTAAAAAAGAAAAATAAATTCCATGTTTTACTTTTCTTTTATTTTGGTATTGAAAATGGTTTTCATAATTTTTTTATATCAATGTGTTGTATTGATATCTTGTCATTATAAGGTGGAAATGTTATGTTACCTTTATGCATGTTTTATGTGATACGATTATGTTGAGGTTCTTGGGCATTATTATGAAGACGGGTGGTTCTGTGATAAACTAAGGGCGGGTGAGCCCGATATTGCTCTCCAATGCATTGGGTAACATTAAGGAGTGAAAAGTTAAGGTTTCTCCAAAGAGATTTAGGGAATATAGTGTGATGGGTATTCCAAATGTTACCAAGAGGGTTACTCCCTACGTAAGAATGTTATGAATGCCTCAAGTTACCTTTATGTCTTATGATTTCTATGATTTATTAGTGATTTGATGAGGTATATTAAAGTGCTTATGTTTTATGGGTAAAGTATGATTTCATTCTTATGTATATATGTACTCATGTTTCCTTTCCATATTTTTATATCCCTTACTGAGCTTTTTATTCTCATCCAAAGTTTTTTGAAATGATTTCCATAGGTCAAGGGAAAGTTACATGATATGATGATAGTGTCAAGGAAGTGTCAAGAAATAATCCATGTTTTATTTTAAATATATTTCCATTGATGGGAAAAATGATTACTATCTTTTATGTAACCACTTTGATTAAATGTGGAATGTAATACAATTTTTATGTTCTAATTCTCTAAAACGCTAAACCTAAAATGATCCTCAAGGTGTAATCTGGTAATAACTCAAGATTAAGTAAGGTTTAAGGTTGTGGCCTTATAGTTGGTATCAAAGGATGGGTTAGATAACTTTAGCAGTTAAAATTCTATTAAATGACTATCCAAAAATATTTTTTGAAATGATATAGAATTTGAAGATTACCATGTTGATTCTTCTAAGACATAATTGTTCAGAATGGTTTTTCATAGTGGAAATAGAACAACTTTTCTAGGAAGGAATACAGAGGGAAATGACCTTTCAAATCAGTATCCTGAGATGTTCAGAATCAGAACTCAACAATTTGTTGCAGTGATGGCTCAGTTGACTCAGGTGAAAAATGTTGGTTGTTTTTATTGATGATATTTTGGTGTTTTTTAAAAGTAAAGAGGAGAATGAAAGACATTTAAGGGATATCTTTCAAACCTTAGAAGAAAATAAACTCTATGGGAAATTCATCAAGTGTAACTTTTGGTTGCAAAAAATTTCTTTCCTTGGTCACATGGTTTCTAATGATGGGATAACTGTTGATCCTGTAAAATCAAAGGTTGTTGAAGAATGGCCAAGACCCACAAATGAAACTGAGATTCGTAGCTTCCTTGGCTTGGCAGGCTATTACCGAAGGTTTGTTAGAAATTTTTCACGGTTATCTAGTCCAATGACGAAGCTAACTCGGAAGGGTGTTAAGTTTATCTGGACAAAAGAATGTGATGATTGTTTTCGGGAATTGAAATGAAGATTGGTGAATGCTCCAGTTTTGGCACTTTATTCCAGGAATGGTGAGTTTGTTATCTACAGTGATGCTTCATTGAATGGACTTTGGTTGTGTCCTAATGCAAAATGATCTGGTAATTGCTTATGCTTCATGATAGTGGAAACTCATGAGGTAAATTACCCTACACATGATTTGGAATTAGCTGCTATTGTTTTTTCTTTAAAAATTTGGAGGCATCATTTGTATGGAGTAAAGTGTGAAATATATACTGATCAAAAAATTTTAAAGTATATATTCACTCAGAAAGAATGGAACATGAGATAGAGGAGATGGCCGGAATTAATCAAGGATTATGATTGTACAATTCATTACCATCCGGGAAAAGCAAATAAAGTGGATGATGCTTTGAGTTGAAAAAGTAATGCTTCATTAACAATGTTGTGTTTGGAACGTTATCCTTTGGTTAAGGATTTGTTGAGTTTTGGAATGGAATTTGTTGGTACAGGAAGTTATTCTGTTTCGTTTCAGGTATCAGTGAGATCATCCCGATCAGACATAATTAAGCAAGCACAGAGGGAAGACCGTGAGTTGCAGAAAAAGGTAGAGCTGGTTCAGAAGGGTAAGTTGCCTGAATTCATCATTGATAATGATTGTGTTTTGAGATTTTGTAAGAGATTGTGTGTGCCTTGTGATTCACAGTTGAATAGAGATTTGTTATGTGAAGCTCATAATTCTCCATTTTCAGTTCATCCTGGCAGTACTAAGATGTACAGAGATCTACAGGAGTATTACTGGTGGGATGGAATGAAAAGAGATATTGCTGATTTTACTATGAAGTGTTTGACTTGTCAGCAGGTTAAAGCAGAGCGGTAGTTACCGAAAGGGATGATTCATCCTTTACCAGTACCCGAATAAAAATGGGAGAATATATCAATGGACTTCGTTGTGGGATTGCCGAAGACACCTCGACGTAATAATGCAATCTGCGTTATTGTTGATCGCTTGACTAAGTCTGCTCATTTCCTTTCTATACGAGATACTTTTTCCCTAGATGAACTTTCCCGTTTGTATCTTAATGAGATAGTCAGGTTACATGGAGTTCCTCTCTCCGTTGTATCTGATCGTGATCACATGTTAACTTATAACTTTTGGAAAGGCCTTCAAAAGTCGTTGGGAACTGAATTATATTTTAGTACAGCTTTTCATCCTCAATCAGATGGGCAGTCATAATGAATGATTCAGACTTTGGAGAATATACTACGTGCTTGTTAAATGGATTATCAGGGATGTTGGGACCAACATCTTTCTTTGGTTGAATTTTCATATAATAACAGTTTTCATTCCAGTATACAGATGGCACCATTTGAGGCGTTATATGGGAAGCGGTGTTGAACTCCAGCTTTCTGGGATGAATTGGGTGAAACGAAGCTAATGGGACTAGAATTGGTAGAAGAGTTGGCAAGAAAAGTTCAGCTGATACAGAAACACATGAGAATCGCTCAGAGAAGGCAGAAGAGTTATGCAGACAATAGGAGGAAGGATCTCTCTTTTGAGGTAGGTGATCATGTTTTTCTCAAAGTCTCACCATGGAAAAGTGTGATGCGATTTGGTAAGAAAGGAGAGCTGAGTCCAAGGTTCATTGGACCATATGAAATTCTGGATAGAGTTGGATCAGTTGCTAACTGAGTGTCTTTACCTCCGAGCTTATCTTAGGTACACAATGTTATTCATGTTTCGATGCTGAGAAAGTATATGCCAGATCCATCTCATGTTTTGAGTCCAGGGGTAGTTCAGCTGGAAGAGAACCTATCTTATGAGGAAAAACTGGTCTAGATTCTAGACCACATGGAGAAAGGGTTACGGAATAAGGGTATTAATCAGGTAATGGTATTTTGGAAAAACCACATGATTGAAGAGGCAACATGGGAATCTGAAAAAGCAATGAGGGATAAATACCCCCACTTATTCGATAAGTAAATAAATTGCGGGGACGGAATTTTTCTAAAGGGGGTAAGGATGTAACATCCCAAGTAATTAATTAATAATAGATATTTTTGTCTATGCCTATTAATGAATTAGATAGTGCTTTAGAGGCTTAAAATTAAAATAAATCCAATCTTAAGCATGGAATACACTAATATTTTTAAAAGATTGTTTTACTGCCTTTTTATGGAAAACCATTTTTAAATCTATCTTTTGACAATTTTATAAGCTATGTTTGTCAAAATAAACTTATTCTTTATGATTGGGACATCAAAATTTACTTTGTGTAATTTTTTGGTATTTTGTTGACAATGTTCATTTTTTAATGAATTATGAAAAATACTGCATTTTAATTCACAACCACTTTTTAATCTAATTTATTTATATGATTATATTATCTATTGAATTGTTTTTAAAGTTAAATTAGAATTTATTTTTACCATTTTATCTAATAGTGGTCATTGGAATTAATTTCTCTTTGAAATTGGACTTAAACTAGTGTCAATCTTTTGATACTTATTGTTTCATAAAAACACACTATTTGTCATGACAGTGGGAATTAATTATTAAATTAATTAATGTAACTTATATGATTTGAATTTTTTAAAATTGACATTATTTTTGAATTCAGAATATCAAATATAGCATAGGGTGATGTTTTGGTATTTTTCTGAAAAACATCAATTTTTGATAAATAGTGAAACCACTATGTGGTAGTAAAAGAAACAAATTTTTTGTTTAAATGAAACTTTTCCACTTCTGTGATTTTATTTTCAAAAATCCGACATACATGGTTGTCATTAAGAAGTAAAATTTGGTTCAATGAGATTAAAATAATTTTTTGGTGAATAGTAACTTATTAAGTTTTTAATCGCGATTAGAGGTAATTAGTGTAGTTTAAGGTAAAAATAATGTTCTTATAATATGAGATGAGCTTGACACATGTCCTACCCTCATTGGATGTGTCATGTCCGACAAAGAAAATCCATGGGTCAACTTGGGGAACCCATGGAGCCACATTGGTTGGGAAATGACATTAATAACTTTTTATTTAATGTAAAAGTAAAAATGACACAAACATGAGATATTTTACTAAAACAATTTTTACATGGGGTTATACAAGTCATATTTTTTACTATAAATTTTCATTAGAAATATAAACAGATTTCCTACATCATGATATTTTTTTTATAATTTTTATAATTTAAATAAATTAAATTATTTATGACATCATAATGATGCAGTGATTGCCTCATTAATAAAGGATTTAAATAAAATGATATGATAATGTCAAATATCTGACCTAAAAATGTCCAAAACCTATTATATGGGTGGATTTCTAACCCTTATCACCTTACCCTAGAATTATTTCAATTTGGGACCTTTTTAATCTGAAACTCATTTTAAAATAAAGTAACTTTTCTTTACTTTCCAAGAGTGCCCCTCATATCCTCTTATAAAAGGCCCCCACCTCTACCTATTTACCCACACTTCCAAAGACTTTGGCTTGGCCAAAACCTGCCCATTTTGTCTCTACACATACCTCTCTTACTCCTTGAAGCCTCAATTTGGGCAGAAGTCTTCCCAAGGAAGCCTTTGAGCTCAAACCAAAGGGAGTTACTCGATTTTAAGGTAATGTCTTCACTTGAGTCCTTTTGTTTTATTTTACTTCTCCAACCCCCTAAACTATTTTTATTCGTTTCTTCTGTAACAACTCTAGTATATTCAATATACTAGGATGTTTTTATAAGAAGTATTCTATCTACACTTACACACACCTACATATAATGGTTAAAGAACATACTGTTTCCGTGGATGGTGAATTTATGCCTCCCGAAACGATGATTGTTCAACATTCTTTTAACTCCTTCAAAGGTGGCCATTAAGATGAAAATATATTTATATATTATATATAATATGTTTATGTTTTCCTTAAGCTTTTTAGTTTTGATTTTGGGCATACCTTTATGGATTCCATTAGGGGTAAACGCGATATCTTCATTTAAGGAAGTGCGGACTACCGCCCCCTCAAAGTGATTTGATTCGTTAAATACCATATGTGGGACGTATAAAGGATGGAGTTATGATATTATATATGATATTACACTAGAATTACAATATAACTTTATATCATTATGATTCCATTCTATAAAATACGAAATAGAAATGAATGTAGCATTCATGCGTACGTACGGCTTACCGTCTCCATGAACAGTGCATTTCATTTCATACCTCTAAATGATTATTTAATATTATAAATGCATGTATATACTGGATATATATGATATATATGATATATACATCATGATTATAATTTTGGATATAATGGATACATGAACAACTTGTAATTATAAAGGGTTTATTTTTTACTCAAGTACCATTGATCGTTAAAACGACCGTTATTAACTTAAATAATTACATAGTGTTCATGACATGGAAATAAGTGATATAAAAGAAATAATGAACTTGAAAAAGGTTCTTAAACAAGTAGAAATTAACTCAAGTTTATTATTCAGGAGATTAAATAAAGACCGAGTCAAGTCGGACCTGAGGTATGGGACTTCATCTCAATATCCTTTCATGGAGGAATATTCTGTTTTATACACAACCTTAGTTAATATGGTGTATAAACCCCTTTGACTTTTACGTTTATTCAAAAGGAATCTTTTTTATACGAAGCGTTTTACTAAAGGACAAAAGGGAATGTTTTTGTCGTACGTATGCAGCGACAACGACTTCTCCTCCGCTATGACCATTATTTGAGTTTCGGCTTCCTCTACAAGCCATACCTTTTTTTAAAAAGAAAAATAAATACCATGTTTTGATTTTCTTTTATTTTGGTATTGAAAATGGTTTTCATAATGTTTTTATATCAATGTGTTGTATTGATATCTTGTCATTGAAAGGTGGAAATGTTATGTTACCTTCATGCATGTTTTATGTGATACGATTATGTTGAGGTTCTCGGGCATTATTATGAAGACGGGTGGTTCCGTGATAAACTAAGGGCGGGTGAGCCCGATATAGCTCTCCAATGCATTGGGTAATGTGAAGGAGTGAAACGTTAAGGTTTCTACAAAGAGATTTATGGAATATACTGTGATGGGTATTCCAAACGTAACCAAGAGGGTTACTCCCAACATAATAATGTTATGAATGCCTCAAGTTACCTTTATGTCTTTTGATTTCTATGATTTATTCATGATTTGATGAGGTATGTTAAAGTGCTTATGTTTTATGGGTAAATCATGATTTCATTCTTATGTATATATGTACTCATGTTTCCTTTCCATATTTTTATATCCCTTACTGAGCTTTTTATGCTCATCCCATGTTTTTTGAAATGTTTTTCACAAGTCAAGGGAAAGGTACATGATATGATGATAGTGTCAAGGAAGTGTCAAGAAATAATCCATGTTTTATTTTAAATATGTTTCCATTGATAGGAAAAATGATTACTATCTTTTATGTAACCACTTTGTTTAAATGTAAAATGTAATGCATGTTTTATGTTCTAATTCTCTAAAACTCTAAACCTGAAATGATCCTCAAGGTGTAATCTTGTAATAAGTCAAGATTAAGTAAGGTTTAAGGCTGGGGCCTTATATTAACTATACTAGATACCTAGTGAAAGGATAAAATCTATGTTAAGTATCGTAAGTGTGACATCTATTTGATTCAAGTCTCGTTATGGGGTTATATTGTCACAATCAATGGGACATATGTTGATCCCTCCAAAAAAATAAAATTGATGGATGGTCATGGCCAACATAGGGGGTGGATATCCGAAGCTTCTATGGGTTAGCTGGATATTTTTTCCAATTTTTGAGAAATTTATCATGACTTCCAAACACTCTTACAAATATAACATGGAAGGAATCATGTTTTCATTGAATGATAAATGTGAAGAGATCATTAAGGTGTTGAAATGGAGGCTTATTACTGCTCACATGCTCATCCTACCCATATGTGGATATCTTTTCATGGTATTTAGTGATGCTTCAATGAAAGGCATGGGTTGTGGGTTATTGAAAATTGACAAATTCATTTCCTATGATTCATGTCAAATAAAATTTCACGAGTAGAACTATCCAACAAATGATTTAGAGTTGGTTGTACTGATACTCTC